>OX465181.1:15000000-20000000 GCA_949987655.1 Polymixis flavicincta | reverse complement strand
ATACAAAAAAAACGTTACAGGAACTGATATGGACGCTAGTGATAGCGTAAAACGCGTAGCCGAAATCTCAAGATGAGATAATTTTTCAGCAAGAGGTAATTTACTATCAATTAATTTGATAGATCTCGTATCGTAGTCGTGTCGTTGTCTCTAAATGGACGTGGGCGAATTCATCTAATAGTGTCATGTTACCATGCCATTACTCACTGCAAACATTTTCACTGAAACGCTGAAAATATGAAGCGAGTAATTTATTTTCATGTTATAAAAGCGACAAGAGATAGCGAAATTGCTATGTAAAGTTATTTTAATAACATAATACACCAAATAGTCTACTCTGTCATGTATCTACGAGTATATAGCGTTTTAGCGAAAATAAATTCGCCCTGTTTTCTGGTTGGTTACAAAAATAGACTTTAGCAAATTCATGTTTAATATTTTTGCAAAGAAAGCACATATGAGGACTAGAATATAATGATGTATCAACATTGAATATTGATCATACAAAAACACTCTTACTGGTATATTAAGGGCATGCCTACGTATCTATCTATCCATAAATAATAAAGTATCTCTATCTATTATGAAAGTCAAGAAAGCTGATACCATATAAAGTACTATCTCATCTCGTTGTTCGCCAGTACATTTCTGCGAAGTCTACATATAAAAACTAATCTAACTTGTGGCTTGAAACGCGTGTTGTTTCTACAAACTAAAAAAGTTTCTAACACGAGTGTGGTTAGAGCTCAGGTCTCGTATCTTCGGGTGCCTTCGGGCGCCGTCGGCCACTTTCGGTGTTCCATAAAACATGAGTGCACACGGACAGTAGGACCCAATAGTGCTGTGCAGCAAATAATCAGATTATCTGCTCCGAATATGTACGGGACGGTACTTCAATGGTATCTGTTTACATCTACCAAGGATTTGTAGGGTACCCAGTACCGAGCCAGACGTGTTAGTTCCGACTTATGGAGGACGCCTGCGATCAGAATGCAAACGAGAATCGATGAATAATTCAATAATACTGCGAGCTTTTTGCGAGTCATCGATATTCATTTGATGGTGAACGTACTCCTGAAATTTAGTTTTGTGAGCAATCGGGGAAGATTACTAGTGAATTTTGTGATTTAATAGGATGTAGATGGTGAAATGATGTACTAGTATATCGCCAGAAAATGTCTATTCCACTAAATCAAGAGTCAAAATAGTAACAACTATCAAAAGCCCCTGTACATATTTGAAAAGGCATTTTTCAAAGTCAAAAGAGTGACAAGCACAAGCGTAGTGTAATATTGAAGCACTGCCAGCGACTCAAAAATAAATATCCGTTAAAATTTAAAATGTGTCCGTGCTATAAAATTCCCCTATTCTAGTTGAGGGATGACAGATTTGCGTTCGTCGTCAATTTGCTCTCGTCTCGCATGTGGGACGTAGCTCTGTGTACAGACGGCAGCACAATTTAAGCCGTAACTGAGTATGTATTGTACTAATGTTTTTACGAAACTTTTTGCGCTAGTCCCTCATTTGGCGTGTGTTATGTAGGTGTGGTTTTGTTCAAAATACGCTAGTTAGTTCTGACGCCTACGTCATTCCTCCGTCCTTTAAGCAACTTGTGTAAAGGGAATAAAATATAAGTTTCTTTAAATGAGTATGTACAAGTAGAGAAAAACCACATTAGGTGGGTATTAGAAACTTTTATAGAAACATCCAGAAATAGAGTTTGTGTTATTTGCTTTCCCAGTTTTCCTCAGAAAGTTTCCTCCAGTAGGTTATTTCCTGTCCTTTAAATTGAATTTAAAGTAAATAAAGTTACAGTGAATAATATGTCAACGCGAGTCAAACGCTGATCGTGGAAACGTGGTCGAAGCACATTCCGAATGTACGGAACCAGTGAGGGTGTTACCGACTTTTGCGTCGAAATTGAAATGTTAAAAGTTTCTCCTTCTCATTGGAATGTGTAATTGAATTATAACTGCCTATATATGCCCATTACAGGACATGTGTGTCCAAAAATCATTCAACCGGACAAACTTAGAGAATAGTGTTATGTTAATTTCGTTTGGCATACGTATGAAGTAGTTATAGAAATCTCTTTATTAAAGCTTATAGACCCTCATGGCCCTCCTACACTGTCATTTTTTTTAATGGAAGCATACAAAGTGGACCGATGCCTGAGTGAAGGCCGCGGGAATCCGCTGAATGTGGGAAGCACAAGACGGTTCGAAGTGGAGGAGCCTGAGGGAGGCCTATGTCCAGTAGTGGACGTCTTTCGGCTGAAATGATGATGATGATGATACAAAGTAAATTTATAATAAAATGTCTACCTATGTGGAATCAGCATTTTGATAACTTATCATATTTTCATTGCCGACGGTACAAATGGGCGTGTATGGTGAATAGATAATAATAATTTAGCTAGGGAAAGCTTTTACTGTGAACATTCCAGATATTGTGGTGTTATTGAAAAGTATTGCTCTGTCATCTAAATGTTTGCGTTTTGTGCACTGAATATGTGGTTTGTGCTTGTGTGGCATTCGTTCTGAATTATGTGCTGAATCACTTAGCGTTCTTTCTGACTTTTTATTTTTGCCCGTCTCCTAAAACCTTCAATACAATGCAATGGTCTATTTGTCCCAAGAAAAATGACAATTAGGAATGGGTTTGATGTATTTTAGAGTTGCTTATGTTTAGGCAAAAAGGCACATTGAGAAGGCAAAATAAAGTATTCTACCACGTGGCCCAAGCAAGTGGCAAAAGCTAGCTACTAATAAATAACGGTATTAAAAATGGCACCCTTGAACATTTCCCCAAGAAGTTCCGAAAGAGAGCAAAGTTAAGGGAAATATTTATTGATATTAGTATTTCGAGTTCCACTCCATATTGTTTCTCCATCGCAGGTGGAACAGGTGTCGCGAGGGATTAACGAGTTGTAGAAGGCCATAAAGGGCCTGGATTCAATCACAGGGTTACTTTTCACTGGGTTATTGGGACATGGAGTAATCCACAATGAGATTAATTAAATCCTGTGCGAGTGACGACCCTCGTTTAACACGTTACGTACCGAAACGGGGTTTAAGTGTCTGTTAGTACGGCTGGAGTTATGTGTGGTCCGGGTACCATGTTAGGTTTAGGAGTTGGTGCAGTGCGGGACATGATTTAACTGTTAGAGCAGTGGCGAAATTAATGTTGATCTTTCCCTCGCCATCGTAATAATAAGCAGCTTATTCAGCTCGCCCTTGTTAATGAATGACGTTACTTTAGTTTCGTCCCACATTTTTGGATTTGTTAGACTTTTACTCCCGAAGTAAAAGTTTCATAAATAACAATTTAATTGATTAAAAAATAAAATGTGTCGTTTAGTGATGGTGAAGGTACCACTACTTCATTGAAAAGGAAGAATAGAAGCAACGTTTTTCAGTGGGATAGACCGACTAAATAATTTATTTATCTTTCATACGTTTAAATTTATTGATCTAGCCATAAATTTAAAATGATTATTTTTGAATTTTTTTGATTTGATTTTATCAATCTATGTTAATTTGTATTTTTTGTTGTTATTATTATTTTAAATTTTAAGGCGTTGGATGTATTGGTTAATTGGTTTACGTGTCGAAACACTATTCAAGAAAAGTTTTGTTATTTTTGATTGGTTGATGGAATTTAAGAAATTCAAATGCAACGTATTTTAGTGTATACCTGTATTGTAATTACGTAATTTTTGTGTGTAAGTTCAGATACAAGTTACTTGTTTTATGAATAACAGTATAGTAGATGGTACAGTATTCAGTACAGTATAATAGATGGCGTTACTACTTTATTTTGATACAATACTAACAGTTCCGATCTTGCCTGGTGGGAAGAGCTACCTTGGGTTCTGTACCACTGTCCTTTCAAATGCAGTCACTGCTTCTTCAGGGTGCATAGTGTCAATAGGACGAAGTGTCACTTGTGTCAAAGCGCCTCGTTGTGTGCAGAACTCAGAAGTAAGCTGCATACGTACTTGCATATATGTATATACTTTTTAACTTATTGAAATATTCTGAATGGATTTCTATCTTCGTCCCACTTCATATCATATTTCATTGTGAATGGTCATAGGTAGAAGATTTTCCTTTCACAGCGACATTGCCGCTTAAGTGGGCATCCCCCGACCAAATTGTCTCATATTTTATTCGTCATTGTAATGATGAGCTCCAATTGTTCGGTTGATTCGGCGCCTATTTGTCAACGAACCTTTTGTCACATGAAGGAAGGGGAGTTTAATACCTTCCTTGTAGATTTTCGCTCGATTTATTCAATTGGTTTGCCTTCGTTATTTATTTCCTGATATACTGTACATAAATTAAAATAATAATTGTTATAGGTAGGTATACATTTTTGTGAAATATTCTTAAAATAATTATTGTGTACGTAAACAGTTAAAAACTTGAATCAATTTCTGTAACCTAATTTTTATTTAAATCAATCATATTAAACTACTGTTGGACAGGCTTTTCTCAGGCTGCGCCACAAAACCTACTCCGCTTTCGGCATCCAGTCTACTTCAGCCACCTTATGGTTTACTTGATTCATCTTAAATAACCAGTAGAAGCTATCAGAAATAGGATTTCTAGCACCTACCATTTACTTATAGGGACAGACGCCAGCACGTAAAGCTACCCCAAACTGTCAATAAAGCTACCCCAAAAAACAATATTGAAATGTATTGTAGTCATTGGATACATGAAGTGGGCTGCCGTTGTAAGATGAGTAAAATGTCACGGTGTATATTTATACAAGGTGTAACTAAATAATTATCAACAACTTTTACTATGGGACCAAACCTTGAATGGCGAAAAATAAAATCTTTTGTTCCCTACATTTTGACGAGTTATGCGAACATAAATGTAGGGAAGACCTAATTTCAGGTTTGGTCCCATAATAAAAGTTGCTCATAATGATGAGTACAATGACCCCTTAAGAGGTTTTGCGTTATTTAAGTTACACCTTGTATAAATTATCTGAATCTGGGAAACGGCCCCAACGATTTTGATGAAATTTAGTATGCAGGAGGTTTCGGTAGCGATAAATCGATTTAGCTAGGTTTCATTTTTAGATAAAGTCAAACAAGAAATTAAAAAACTTTGCAAAGCTCGGTCAACCAGATATTATTACTTATGAGCTAAATAGTAGACGTGGTAGAACTAAGAAAGATATCACTTCAACAAAATGTGCGGTCAGCTGTTGAGAGACAAATTGTTACCGTTTTTACAGTACGTTAGCACCATTTAAAACCTGAAAGGGACTCATAGTCAGTACGTAGGGAATGAACTTTTGTTTGATGTTTGTTTTACGTCCTCACTCGCCTATGTAAATTATTCAAGTAGAAATTAGACTTTAATTAATGAGGTCTGATGGTATATGGATGGTGTTTACTTTGAGTGGGATTGCCATTTTTATTTTACATTATATAACTCCACGTATGTAATCCTTGAAGCGTTAATTAGAGGTGTATCTAAAGTTAAACTAACAATAAAAATAATTAAATGGCAATCGCTCCATGTAATCTGGTTAGATTAGAAGCCAACACCAAAATAGTTGGGAAAACACTAGGCAGATGATGATGTTACATAAATGATTCCGAACCTCAACATTTAAACTTTTAAACAATATTAAAACTTATTGCATACCTTTTGTCTGGATGAAAGGCAATGCAAACAAAAACGAATGGAAAACACAAAATAAAGTTATTCTAATCCATGTTATAGGAAACAAATATCGAGAAAATCTCATCTTTGTCGGATGTGATATTGCATTTAAGTAAACTCGTATTGTTACGAGCTTGGGGTTCGTGACAATTAAAACCTCCGATATAAATGACCAAATATGACAATTTAATTAATCACACTAATTACAGAACACAATTGCACTACTAATCACTCTTAAGTCGCACTTGAAGATCGCTTTAGATGTTCTCGCATGTATCGCGTAGTAAAAACTAACCCGGAACGCGCTCCGTTCCCGCTTATTTAGGCCCTCGGATAGTTCCAGAACCTTCTACCGTAGAAGCATCTAGAATGTTCGAGCCCATATCGGCCCTGACTGAACAGATGTCGATAGTTCTAGAAAGTTCTCACTCTATTAATTCTGCTACTAGCCACTAGATGGCGCTAGTGGTAACCAAACATTAATAGAGTGAGAACTTTATAGAAAGTTCAATGCTAGAACTTTCTAGAACTAACGATATCTGTTCAGTCAGGGTCGATATATACTCGAACATTCTAGATGCTTCTACGGTAGAAGGTTCTGGAACTATCCGAGGGCAGTATATAAGCGGGAACGGAGCGCGTTCCGGGTTAGTTTTTGTTAAGCGATACATGCGAGAACATCTAAAGCGATCTTCAAGTGTGACTTAAGAGTGATTAGTAGTGCAATTGTGTTGTGTAATTAGTGTGATTAATTAAATTATCATTTTTGGTAATTTATATCGGCAGTTTTTAATGGTCACGAACCCCAAGCTCGCAACAATTGGTGTCAGAAGTGGGGTTAAAATCATGCTGATTTTAACCTCAAACTTGGAGATGGAATCGCAGCTCCCGTAGCTACCACACCTTCGTTACAGGGATTCAAAGTGCCGCCGTACGATGGGACTTCTTCCTGGTCGGCCTACGAAATTCAGTTTGCGGCTGTCATGAAGGCGAATGGGTGGAATAAAAGTCAGGCCATGACTGCCCTCACTGTAGGCCTGCGCGACCAGGCTTTAAATGTTCTGGAAGCTCTTGGTAAGGAAGTGACTTACGAGCAGCTCCTCGAGGCAATGGAGGCTAGATATGGCGACGCTCATCTGGAACACGTGTTTCGTGCGCAGCTCAAGGATCGTGTGCAACACAGTAACGAAAACCTGCAGCAGTGGGCCCTTGAAGTGGAGAAGCTGGTTCGAAAGCGTACCAGTCTGTACCTGCGCTTATTGATGGGAAACTGGTGCAGGCATTCATCGACGGCATCCGGGACCTTGAAGTTAGAGCTGCTGTGAGACTCGGTCACCACGGGACGCTTAAGGACGCCTTGGCCCATGCACTGGAGGTGGATGCTGTGCAGCAGGATCATCGTTCCCATCATTTTTGGGAGGTTGTAGCGGCTACAGTTTGCGATCGTAAAGGATACAGCCCTAGGTGCTACAGCTGTGGGGAAAGGGGACACCTTCGATCCAATTGCCCTAAGCGAACTGCAGAAAGGGAAGATGGCCGGTCTCTAGAGGGTAGTGCGGCTAACAGCACTGCCCAGCAGCAGCAGGGAAACAAGTAATCGCCAGGACTGCGGGGCGGGTGCTGGCTGATGTTCAAAGAGCCCCAAGGATTTCGATCACACGAACCCATGAGGGGAACAGCTTAATTATCAAGGGCGAGGTCAACAGAATGCCTTGTAAGCTGACCATAGATACTGGAGCCTCTTGTACGGTCGTCATTTCCCAAGTTATGAGTCGGCTCCTTGGGGACTCCGCATACCACCTCCCTGACGCGATGGGAACGATGATCCTGCCGCACAGCTTCCACCTCCAGTGCATGGGCCAAGGCGTCCTTAAGCGTCCCGCGGTGACCGAGTCTCACAGCAGCTCTAACTTCAAGGTCCCGGATGCCGTCGATGAATGCCTGCACCAGGTTCCCATCAATAAGCGTAGGTACGGACTGGTACGCTTTTCGAACCAGCTTCTCCACTTCAAGGGCCCAGTGCTGCAGGTTTTCGTTACTGCGTTGCACACGTTCCTTGAGCTGCGCACGAAACACGTGTTCCAGATGAGCATCGCCATATCTAGCCTCCATTGCCTCGAGGAGCTGCTCGTAAGTCACTTCCTTACCGAGAGCTTCCAGAACATTTAAAGCCTGGTCGCGCAGGCCTACAGTGAGGGCAGTCATGACCTGACTTTTATTCCACCCGTTCGCCTTCATGACAGCCGCAAACTGAATTTTGTAGGCCGACCAGGAAGAAGTCCCGTCGTACGGCGGCACTTTGAATCCACGCAGCGAAGGTGCTTTAGCTACGGGAGCTGCAATTCCATCCCCAAGTTTGAGGTTAAAATCAGCATGATCTTAATCCCACTTCTGACACCAATTGTTACGAGCTTGGGGTTCGTGGTGACAATTAAAAACTGCCGATATAAATTACCAAAAATTACAATTTAATTAATCACACTAATTACACAACACAATTGCACTACTAATCACTCTTAAGTCGCACTTGAAGATCGCTTTAGATGTTCTCGCATGTATCGCTTAACAAAAACTAACCCGGAACGCGCTCCGTTCCCGATAGGGCCCTCGGATAGTTCTAGAACCTTCTACCATAGAAGCATCTAGAATGTTCGAGTACATATCGGCCCTGACTGAACAGATATCGATAGTTCTAGAAAGTTCTAGCATCGAACTTTCTAGAAAGTTCTCACTCTATTAATTCTGCTACTAGACACTAGATGGCGCTAGTGCTAACCAAACATTAAACGTGCCGCGTAACAGTAAAAATGTATTCAAAATGTGGACGAGATTTTTCCGCCTTAAAAGCGTAAGGACAGCCTCCGATAAAATGGAAATCACATTTTACGATTCCATTGAATTGAAGTTTATAAAAAGTTCTTGAAACAGGAGTTTTGTCGTGAATTTTACAGCCAACTTTTAAACCAGCAAAGTATTTTTTAAAGTATGAATTGAATAATATTATTGAACGTGGACGAGGCAAAAGGGGACTTGAGAAGGACCGATGTCGGAATGGTGTTTTTGTAATATCTGACTTTGCCGATAGGGAGAAGGTGTGAATAACACAGGGCTATTCAAAGCAGGTGTGACCACACTAGTGGTTGCTTTGTAAGTGTATTCGTTACTCGATAGTTCGTAGTGCACTCGGTGCCGTGCTGTGTGGTCTCGCCACAAATAGATTACTACGACTCGCTTTAGTCTAGCGATTCAAGGGGCGTTCTTGGAACGTTTTTTAGATTTTCCTGTACACTAGGAGTTCACTATTTAACATTAAATGTAATCCATTTTTATCCTTGTGCTAAAATATACATATACTTGAATTTAAAATAATTATTTTTATGACGTCGATGATCTCGGAACGTGTAGTATAGGAAATGTTTAAATTAATCAATTGTAGTGACGACAGTTTTTAGCATGATGTGACTAATTCGTTTATTCAATTAAATTCCATTGTAGTCCCTAAAGTTAACATTGCTTTTCTTGTTTGTTTAGTTTCTAGTTGCATTCTCAATATGTGCCAACCCTTACCCAGTTCTAAGTAAGGGACTTACACGCTTGGTGGTAGATAAGCAGACATTTTAGCAGCAGCTAGATAAAACAGAACTAATGTATCGCAGTAGGCGGCCAATTTGCTCGCGTGTGGCGAGACCGCCCATGAGCAAATACAGGGTTAACTAAGTAATACAGGGTGTATTTTGCTTTTAAAGATCAAAATTGAACGAGACACC
Organism: Polymixis flavicincta; assembly: GCA_949987655.1. Classification (NCBI taxonomy): domain Eukaryota; kingdom Metazoa; phylum Arthropoda; class Insecta; order Lepidoptera; family Noctuidae; genus Polymixis; species Polymixis flavicincta. The sequence goes on along the minus strand of OX465181.1, from coordinate 19,990,546 downwards.
TGCTTTTAAAATAATGAAAAGAGGTCAGTGATTTGTTAAACAAATTGGGTTGTTTGTAAAAAATATTGAAGGTGTCATGGGACTGGTCTTATCTTACGGACTTTCCGTAATGCATTTTCAGCATTTTAACTAATTAATAGGTATCAAACAATTGTAAAAAGTGGCGCTAGGTAAGATTGTGATTAAACAATGTAATATAATATTGAATAATTTAACAGCTGTTATATTGAACAGCTTTGTGTTTTATAAGCCGCTGAACGGCCTTGATAACGATAATTAATATTGTATCCGGCAAAGTAAAGTCAGGAAATTTATCGTTCTTCAATTTGGATGTTAAAAACACTACTGTCTTTCTTTGACGGTTACATAAAATTCTATCACATGGAAAATTATGTAGGGGTTTATTTATAAAAAAAAATAGCGACTGTTTAACTAAATATTTTTGACGTTTAAACGTTTCTTAACATTAAACAACGTTCATAAATAAAGTGGATAGTGTCGCAATCGATAAATTGATAAACAATAAACCTCCCTGACCATTATAAAGCCACCCTGTACTTATAACTGGACTAATGCACACAATATACCGTAAAGCACAGTGCACATAATTCACCATAGCAGCAGATTGCTGGCGAGGCCGCTAACCGCCGACCGAAACCACTATACGTTAACAGCTTAAAATATAAACGGACGTTGAGATCCAAATAGATTTTGAGGATTTTTAGTTTAATTTTATAGTGGCTCTCAATGAGAGGCTTTAGATAATAGAAAATAGGTAGTTTAACAGTAGATTTTGTTGGAAGTTTTGAAGGCTTGTGAGCACAACAACCACTAATTCTGCACTTAAAACCAGAGCTCCATTAAACGCTGCCAAAAACATTTTGAGTACTGAAAAATTTACATGAATATTTGTAAGATATATATGTAATTAGGTATATCATGTATGCACCTACCACATACATAATTTAATGAACGGAACTGTTTTTAACCCCCGACGCAAAAACGACGGGGTGTTATAAGTTTGACGTGTCTGTGTGTGTGTGTCTGTCTGAGGCAACGTAGCTCCCGAACGGATGAACCGATTTTGATTTAGTTTTTTTTGTTTGAAAGGTGCATTAGTCGGGAGTGTTCTTAGACATGTTTCATCAAAATCGGTTCAGCCGTTTGAAGATTATCAGCTCTTTTCTGGTTGAAAAAGGGATTTTAGCCTCCGATCAACTCAAAATTTGGGATTCTATTACTTCAATGATATTAGACGAATAAAATAACCTTGAACTGATGCTGGAGCAACACCTGGAATTTCCAGGAAACCCAAGTTATTCACCAACAAACAGCAGAGGTATCGTGTTTGAGCTCATTGAAAAGGTCTCAATGAATAGAATAAAGATAAATGGTGATTTAAGGGAGACATTAAGTTTAAAAAGCAAGAAATAAAAATTAAATTTTTATATAACACTAGCAGCGCCCCGCGGTTTCACCCGCGTAGTTCCCGTTCCCGTGGGAATACGGGGATAAAATAGCCTATGTTACCCGGAGATAGTGTAGCTTCCCAACAGTGAACGAGTTTTTCAAATCGGTTCAGTAGTTACGGAGCCTATTCAATGCAAACAAACTAACAATCAAATCTTTCCTCTTTATTATTAGTATAGATTAGCTTGCCAGCGGCTTCGCCCGCATGGAGCTTGGAAAATTATCCCGCTGGAATGTACTACCGGGAGGAATAGTACGCTATGTGTTAAACCGGGATACAAACTATCTGTGTGCTGTGCTAAGTGTCGTTCACTTGCAAGATAATATTTACTATATTAAAGAGGTTGTAAGAGGATTATATAAAAAAATTGGAGTCACTAGGTGAATTAAAAGTTAAAATATTTTGTATTACTTAAAAATAAGTCTTCATGCAGTTATTAAACGCACCGTGTTTCGTTTTACATTCCAACCTACTCGTTACATGATTTACTTTCTTACACTTGACGTTTACGCTTGTCAATTTTTGTTTTTAATGAACAAAACTTGTAAAATATAAGAAAAACATACAAAGTTAATAATAAAAATGCATTCACATTTTTCTACAAAACTGTACAATATTTCAATATTAATAATCTATTTTCTTTCATACATTTTTAGTACATTTTTAAATATTTTTACAAAACTCGTACAAAAACATTTTAAAATATAAAAAAATTGTGGCCCATCGGCATCAGTAGCAGGGTCCAAGATGTCGGTGGTCAGAGCTCGTTATAATTATTATTACGATTATTTGTGCTAACGTAGAATGTAACGTTATGCTGTCAATAGAAGTTGGCTGTCAGTGTCAAAACCAATTAGTATATTCTGTCGTTTGTTTCTTTTTCAGTTAGTTTTATGCCAATAATGATTATAGTATTATCCTATATCAATCTAGTCTATGATTCCATATATTGTATTTACCAAGTCACAATAGTTCCTGGCTTCCAGACGTATTTTTATTTTAAGTAGGTAATTACCTATATCTGGCCACAGAAATGCAGAACCACGATGGTAGTCTTTTAGATATTTTTATTCTGACTGAACACCTTTTTGAAACTACATAATATATTAAAAAGATATTATGTTATTAAATAATCAGCACCTATTAGATTCGTTTTAGGTTATAATTTTTTACCTTGCATATTTTTTTTCTCCCATCCTCTACGACTTACTGCCCATTAGCTTTTTTAAATAGTTCTACAACTAGTTATGAGTTTCCATACTGTACGATGCTCCTAACAGTGGGTCCCATTGTACATGCAACCTCGCCATCCTCCTTTGATCCAAATTCGTTGGGTAGCTTTTGCGTGAAACACAAACACATACCCACAAACTTTCACATTTATAATATTAGTAGGATAAGTAGGATAGGAAGTTTTATATTAATTATAATATCTATCAATATAAATAAAAAGAAAAGTCCTGACTGACTGACTCATCAACGCCCAGCCCAAACCCTTGGATCTAGAAAGCTGAAATTTTGCACAGAGGTTCCCTTTATAATGTAGACAAGGAATAAGGAAGGAAGGAGTTTCGAAATTCAAACCCTAAGGCAGTTAAATAGGGGATGAAAGTTCCGCGCGGGTGAAGCCGCTGCCATAAGCTAGTTACAAATATATACGAAGGATTATTACATAAGTATCTTATAGTACAGGTGTTTCTCAAACTTAATAATTCCCAGAAATATGGAACCTCAAGAGAAATCAAAATAAAGTCGAGCATCGTCGCGAGCATTCACTAATGTTAGTCTGTCGCTATCTCATTCATCTCCGTTGACAACATAATATATCATTTGGACAACGACTCCATAAGTTTTAAAAAGATTAACAGCTTCTGGCTTTGAAATACTGAATTAAGGTAAAGAAAAATATCGTGGGAAAACCTGCGCTTAATGGTTTGAAATTTTTAACACTCAGTGAACAAGCCTTATGGTCTGCTCTGTGAGAGAAAAGACCTGAAGACGGCGATTAAGGCCCTGGTAATTTTGAATGTACTCGTCGTATTGTCGTTATGAGCGGTAATAGTTCTTACTGCAATCCGATACGGGTTAAAATCTGTTGTAATAAATTCAAATAATATATGAGCAAGCATTGTCGTAAAAATGCAAATAAAATCTTATAAAATTATACATTAACTTTTTGATAGTAAATAATCAATCACTGGATGCAGTTTGGCATTTGGAATTTTATGGTATATTTTTAATAATAATAATAATTGTTATTGAAGGGATAGTTTTGATTCATTAAAGTATGTTTCATTATGTTTTGAGTACCATCACTGTATGCAAAAAAAACTTGAAAATATCATGTATTTTTTTGCTTTCAAAATTATTTACGGTTAAAAAGAAACACTGGTTTAAATATCCACCATTTTGAGCGATTTCAAGAAATCTCCGCCTTAAACTGCGACGGTAGGCTTTACCGTAGGAACTGGAAGAAAAATGCCAAGTCAGGTTGCACTTAAAGACTACCGTGACAAAAACATGTAAATAATTTTTTTTAAAGAAACCCAACAAGACTAATCTCAGATTTGATGGGCCTTTTGTTTTATTTTTAACTAGCTTTTACCAGTGGCTTCACCCGCGTGGAGATTCGAAATTATCCCACAAGAACGGGGGATAATTTCGGATCGGGATAAAATACAGGATAAGTTTTTATCCAGTGCGCAAACTGGAACCATGAATTCAGAATATCATTCTAGACCCCAGTGCAGAATTTTTTCACCAGTCATTAAAAAAAATCTGCTGTTTCATAGAAAAGTATAATACCTACACGGTCAAAATGTATGGAACAGCTGATTTTTTTTGGTATAACCGGCGAAAACATTCTGCGCTAGGGGGTGGTCTAGAATGATATGCTGAATTCATGGTTACAGTTTGCGCACTGGTTATTTTTTATTCCTTTATGTCATATGTGTAAATCCAGGTTATAATCTATCTGTCTGCTAAACTTCATCCAAATCCATTCAGCCGTTGTTGCGTGATTGATTAACAAACATCTAAATATCCAAACATACAAACTTTCACATTTATAATATTACTAAAAGCTAGTAATATTATAAATGTGAAAGTTTGTATGTTTGACTAGCGGCTTTGCCCGCGTGGAGTTCGAAATTATCCCACAAGAACGTACTACTGGGATAAAAAGTATCCTATATCCAGGTTATAAACTAATGTGTGTCAAATTTCATTCAAATCCGTTCAGCTGTTTCTGCGTGATTGAGTAACAAAAATTCATACATCCAGACTTTCACATTTATTATAATATATAGTAGGATTATAGTAGGATGTTAAACCTTTAATGAGTTGTATTTTTGTAATCGTCTTCTCAAGCCCCGTATTTTGACACCCCACATGGTCTTGAGTAACAATAGTCACACGGTTGGATATTACAAAAAAAAAAAAAATCTAGCATATACTCGTAACTATACCTCATGGTATTTAGTCGCGCAGTAGGTTAATGATATCATCATCATCATCAGTCTATAATGTTCCCACTGCTGGGACACAGGCCTCCTCTCTGCGAGAGGGATTGGGCCGTAATCCACCACACGGGCCCAGTCCGGGTTGGTAGAGGTCACATGTCTTCGAATTTTTTGTTCTAGGACATGCCGGTTTCCTCACGATGTTCTCCTTCACCGTTTTGAGAGCAGTGGTGATGAAATAATTTACACAAAGTAAAGCGCTTGTGTGGGTTCGAATCAACGACCTACAACTCGTAAGTCGCAGCCGTTACCACATGGCCACCATCTGCTTTCTGCGGTTAAGGGGACACTTTTCGCGGGCTCGAACTCGCCGGTGGGCCTGGCTAAAAATCACGCTGTCTCACCAGGCTTCGTATCTGACAGAGATAGTATTAGTGATGAGCAGTTAGACGCTAGTCTACACGCACAACGATATTGAGTGAGATGCAGGAGCATTTATAGCAAAACATTCGCGAAAAAATTAAGAAAATCCTTCGGAAGATCGGGTTTTATGAAAAAACCACTGCATAAATCAATGACCAATAAAGTTTATTGAATTTATCGATAATCGAACTTTGTCGGTACCGACTTGGTTTTGGAGATTTTACACTTCTTTTATTACTTAAATACGCCCAAAGTTAGGTTAAATTAGCAAGAAAAACGAAACTTTGTTGGATCATAACTTTTTAATGGCTTTTTATTTTAGTATTCTGTTTCGGTACCGACTATATTAATAATGAGACAAAACTATACCAAGTTTAAGTTTTGATGTATACTGTCAAACAGTGGAGTAAAACCCTCCCGAAGTTTGTTTGGAAAAAATGTGGACTTGTTTCACCTTAATGATATGCCAAGCATCGAAACACAAAATTATCATTACAACTGGTTTAATAATAATTTATAAATGAAAACTTTGAATGATTTACGTTTACAAATCATGGCAGATTCGTAGATACGTATATTTAATACCTATGTAGTATGATGATTTATGAATTATTTTGATGCTTGAATAATAATTACTGCAAGTAATTATTAATATCTATTGCAATACGACATGTTTCATTAAACTAATGACGAGTACAATGTTGTTGTACATTTTCAACGAAAACGTAACAATAAATTGGGGAACCATTTACAACAATATCATGTATTTCCACATTGAAATATCTGTACAAGCGAAATGAGGGAATGCAAATGCAATTGATTACTACAGATTGCAAACGATGTTATTTAAATAACCACCAATCAGTCATCATCTGCCCAGCCTTTTCCCAACTACGTTGGGGTCGGCTTTCAGTCTGACCGGATGCAGCTGAATACCAGTATTTTACGTGGAGCGACTGCCTATCTGACCTCCACAACCCAGTTACTGGGTAACACGATACCCCATAGTTGTCAGACTTTCGGGCTTTCTGACGACCCGTAACGACTGTCAAAGATCCATAAATGACAACCGGGGCCAGGAGAGGTCTTGGTATGTTAAGATGGTTACCCATCCACGGACCAACCGCGACAAGCGTAGCTTAACCTGATTGATCGACCTGTGCAGCTAATATTACTTAGCCACAAACCGTCAGAAGTTTTTGTGGCTACTAACGTGTACCACAGAACAGATAGTTTTATCTGTTCCGTGACGTGCACCGTGGTAAAGCAAAACGGGATGCATTTTTTCTTAGATTCCCCCAAGGAAAAGCTTACTTTTCTTCGGCACGATACGAACTACCTAGTTTTTATTTTAATTTAGACCGATATTCAAATGACACCGACAAAAGCAATTGAATTGCAGATTTTAATAACCTGTCAAATAATTGAATTGATTCCCTTCGACATTAAAACAGATTGCTTGTCGGATTCATAAATCGGAACATCACTGAAACAGCGCAATATTCACAGCGGCGTGAATTAACAAAATTATGAACAACAGAGAAAATATACAAAGATACACAATATACACGTGTTCTTAATTAACTGTAATAAGCGAGAAAAGCGACAGGTGCCTCTTGCTTCGCTCACGGTTACATTTAGGTAGGCATAAATGGCGCTACGTGAATACAGTCCTGTCGCAAATATACATGTATCTCGTATACACAAGTCACATCTGCTGTGACTTCGTTACAAGAAAATGCTTATGTTATAAAGAAAATTTGCTCAACTTAAAATGACACTGGAAAAGTTTTAGCGGACATTTTACTTTTTACCTGCAGGCTTAGCACGAGCTACGATTTGACGACGAAAGAATAGACATGACAATTAACTAAATGATATACAATAGGAGAAGATAACTATGTTTTTCTATTAATAATCAAAGTTATGCGTTCTAAACGAATCATGATTTTGTAGATAATCGTATATACTCTGTGGCCGCCGAGTAGAAAGTTTACTGTCAGTTTGATTTTGACAGTTTGGGAGGAAATATTCTTCTGAAATAGTCTTAATATGAAAGGATCTAGACAGCGATCGTTAGAAACGAAAAACAAAATGACAGATTGTAGAAGGATATCTACGGTGCGATGTCAATAATGGAAAAACGCAATGTGACTTTGAACAGGAAAAGCTCTGTCTATTCTTCGTAGAAATAGAAAGCATCATGCTAAGCCTGATGGAGGTGATATAGAATAAGCAAAATCAGCCCATAACGTTCCCACTGCTGGGGCACAGGCCTCCTCTATGTGAGAAGGTGTTGGCCATAATCCACCACGTGGGTCATGTGCGGGTTGCTAGATGTCACATGTCTTCGCTTTTTTGTTTCTAGGACATGCCCGTTTCCTCACAATGTTTTTCTTCACCAGAGCAGTGGTGATGAAATAAATTTCACACAGCTATACTACTACTACTAGACAATACGCTCGTACTAGTTATATACTAGTACGAGGGGATAGGGCGAATCAGTCCGAAGACAGCCAAACTATGTATCCTTACAATCTACCATCTCAGATTCTCCAACTGCTGTCCAAATTTTTATAGTCGATTTTTTTTAGCGATTTTTGTCTATTTTGTGTTATTTATTAAGTTGCTCTGTATTGTTGTCTCTTATTTGTGAATAAAGATTATAAAGATTATGAAAAAAAAAGAAAAAAAAAAGTCTTGGAACCTACTAGTAGGTATGACATTTCGATTCCTTACCGTCACATTGGTTTCTACAAAACACGATATTGATGTTGTTTGAACGTAGTAAGATTCCACGTGGAATCATTATAACGATACAGAATTGGGTACCTTGTCTGTTTATATCATCATCATCAACATCATCATTTCAACCGAAAGACGTCCACAGCTGGACATAGGCCTCCCTCAAAAAATCGGGAGTTTGTCATAATCGCCACGATTGACAGGCAGGTTGGCGATCGCAGTGTGGTGGTAAAATGCATAGAAAACGCTGCTGCCCATTCTCTAGTAAGTCCCTTAGTCGCCTTTTACGACACCCACGGGAAAAAATGGGATGGTGCTATTCTTTACGTCCAGCATTACACGGATGTTTGTTTAGGTATATGCCAGCACATCAAGCTACCCAAATCTGTCAAATTTCTTTGATAGTTTTTCAACTTTAGTACAAAGGAATAAGGTTTATGTTCAATTGGGAAAATTTGACAGTTTGGGATAGCTTGACCTGCTGGCCAAACTATCTATCCTTACAATCTACCATCTCAGATTCTCCAACTGTTGTCCAAATCCTTATACTCGAAAAAAATTAAGCGATTTTTGTCTATTTTGTGTTATTTATTAAGTTGCTCTGTTTTGTTGTCTCTTATTTGTGAATAAAGATTATAAAAGATTATGAAAAAAAAAAGAAAAAAAAAGGAATTTGCCTACTTGGGTTCGAAGCTTCGAACTCACCATAGCACTTAGGTATAAGAATAATGGCATGAATAGTGAATACACATGGCTAATTAGGTAGAACAATTTTCGGCTTTCAGAATATGGCTGGCATGTTTGAAACAAAAGTTTCGAGGGCGAGTCCGGGCGTTTTATATGGAGATTTTTACACAGAGAAATTTTTGCTAAATATAGCGGCTGTCAAAACTTGCCGTTAATACGGTCTTTAATTCCGAGGAATTATTTTTAGCAAACAATTGTTAAATTTTAATCTAGTTTTTTTAATTTTTTATTAAAAGTACGTTTCAGAATTTTCTATTTCAGTTGAAAGTAGAGTGGACAAGAACTTTTTTCTGTTTGCAGATATTTGGCAAAAAAAAAAAAACAGATGTCCATTACAATTCATTGATAACTCTCCTTTTACTCTAGAATCGACAAAAAAGAGGTTAATTCCGTATTTTTAATAGTACCGTAATATATTTATTTTTAATAACACTTTTGATAAAACGACTAGTTGAAAATATTGTCATTAAAGCGCCATAGAATAGCACTGTAAGAGGATTTGGTTCGGTCTGGATTTATTTTGCGGAAAGGTAACATTAACGATATAATATAAATACTTATATCGATGTAAATAAGTAACACTATCACGTACTAATACAAATGTAGTAACACTATTTTTCCTGTTTGTCATAATTGCTTTTTTATTTATTATTTGAAGGACATTATAATTATGTATATTTTCGTGCTATTTATTTAAGAATTATGTGTATATGTATATAATTGTATATTCTCATATTTTATGTGAATATTAAGATTAGAGCATAATTCTTGATTTAATGTTTTCCCTTCTAGGTACATACTTTCACACACGTTGTCTACATCTCTTTTTGTCTTCTCTCCTATCGTAATGGAAGAGCTTTTTGTAAATGACCACTTAACGATTCCTTACTTCGAAACTACGTTAATTTCTTAGATCACAATGAAATCTGTTAATAAATATCGATAAATTGTCTTGGAACCTACAGAGTAGGTATGACATTTCGATTCCTTACCGTCACATTGGTTTCTACAAAACACGATATTGATGTTGTTTGAACGTAGTAAGATTCCGCGTGGAATCATTATAACGATACAGAATTGGGTACCTTGTCTGTTTATATCATCATCATCAACATCATCATTTCAATCGAAAGACGTCCACAGCTGGACATAGGCCTCCCTCAAAAAATGGGGAGCTTGCCATAATCGCCACGCTTGGCCGGCGGGTTGGCGATCGCAGTATGGTGGTAAAATGCATAGAGAACGCTGCTGCCCATTCTCTAGTAAGTCCCTTAGTCGCCTTTTACGACACCCACGGGAAGAAATGGGATGGTGCTATTCTTTACGTCCGGCATTACAAGGATGTTTGTTTAGGTATATGCCAGCACATCAAGCTACCCAAATCTGTCAAATTTCTTTGATAGTTTTTCAACTTTAGTGCAAAGGAATAAGGTTTATGTTCAATTGGGAAAATTTGACAGTTTGGGATAGCTTGACCTGCCGGCGACTGTACATAAATAAATGGTAATTAATTAAATGTAAAGTAAACAATAATGGCGACCAACCAATCATACTACGTCATAAAACCACAGCTTTTCACACGGGGTTGGAAGAATCACGTGCGTCGCATTAAGCCAAGACCCACGGTGTAAATTATAACACTTCCCTTTTTGCGTCGAGGGTTTAAAAGAAATAAAAAGGAAGGACATAAAGTAAGGACGCAACTGATTTATTTGGGTCACGCACGGTACCTAACGAAGTTAAATTAACAGGTAATAATTAAACTTTAAAAAAAGATAATATCTATGCTGAAAGAAAAATTCGGTCTTCTATAATTCTTCGCCGAATACTATAGGAACATGTTTCAGTTCCGTGTGGTGCCGGACGTAAAAGAATAGCACCATCACATTTCTTCCTGTGTCGTAGAAGGCGACTAAGGGACTTACTAGAGAATGGGCAGCAGCGTTCTCTATGCATTTTACCACCATACTGCGACCGCCTACCCGCCTGCCAAGCGTGGCGATTATGTCCAAACCCCCCTTCCGGGAGAGGCCTATGACCAGCAGTGGACTTCTTTCGGCTGAAATGATGATGATGTTTCAGTTTGGAACTGTGTAAAACCAGACCTAAGATCTATCAGGTTTGACTGGAAGCCGACTTCAACACAGTTGGGAAAAGGCTAGGCAGGTGATGGTAATGAGAAATGGCTAGGCAGATGATAGTATTGGGAAAAATCATACCTTTTTTCTCCATTTTTTTTCTGCAATCAGACAGTCAACTATGAGCGATCAAACAATCAAAATCAAAATATTTGATTTCACATAAACCAACATGGGCACTTATTACCCAGGTTGATTCCCGGCCACCGTAGGCGTGGGCTTGCGGACGGCGAGTAATGGGTAGCACGCTGTCCGGTGGACCACAACGCGCGCCTGAAAGAGATATCAGCAGATACTGATGGGGCCCGCAAGGGCCGATGCCTGCCAGGGGTGCGGGTTGTTTGAAAGAGATACCGTGGCCACTAGCACACATGCTACTGACCACACGGGTGAGTTTTAGTCAGTAAAAGTTTGACACGCCCTCCTACTCCACCCAGAGCGGGAGAAATTATTTGATGATTTCCCACCCTCAAAAAAAGGCATAGTCTAGCTTGAATCATAACTTAGGTACAATCAAAAAGTATGAAGCCTTCAGCAAGGTCAAAGAAAGTAGGTTATTCTAGTCTTGTGCGACTGGGACAGCGTAGCAATCTGTTACGCTTTTTGTGTGCACTTTTTTACGCTTCTGCAAATGAATTGAATAGTTAAGCAATTTTAAAGCGGACTACTTATTTAATACCTACTATTAAAAGTTTCTAGTTATAGTTTAATAAACCAAGTTAATAAAAAAAACTTGAAACGCGTGATTGTTTACTTTTTGTAACTGTTATTTATTTTTGACATTTCTGTTTTTTGTTCGAATAGCCTGTAATTTGCGCGCCTGCTGCCTCCCTTGGATGTGGTAGCCATTTCTCAGGCTTCCTCTTCGAAAAAATATATTAAATCGCTAAATCTGAACCGTGGTCTGGATAATGGGACAAATTTATTAAAATTTAATAATTTTATTGTCATCGGTCCTTGATAAGTGTGCCAAATTTCAAGTTAATCTGACGCTTTGAAGTGGGTGAAAATCGCGTTATAGATTCCGTGACATACATTGATAGTTAGATGCAGGTGACACTAACTAATAAAAGCGTGTTAAAAACTAGAAATAGGAATAGCAAACGTTTTTTTGCATCGAATGTAGGTTGAGTTTACAGGTTTTTGTGTCGTAATTAAAAAAGAAAAACTGAGATATTATATAACCCCATAGCCACATTAGCTATCTATCTTATTACAGTTAGGGTAAAATATTACTACCATTCAGCCATGCGAATACATCCGGATATGAAATTGATGACAGTAGTCGGTTTAGTTTGATTAGTTTTGTGGCCCAGAAGTGGAACAAACAGATAAAACACAAATTGGGTTAACTAAGTAACATGGAGCAACGACGCGCGCCATTTTTGGTAGTCCATGTGCTGAGTTGCTGACTCCAACTTGCCCCAAACAGGATAAAACACAATTAACTCTGTACTTGTTTGTACGGAAATAACAATAAAACTTCTTTAAATTGTTGTTTAGATGGCGAAAATTCCATTGTGTAGTGTAAATATACGCTTGGATGCAAGAAATTAAATTTGTTGTTTCGTGTGCTGATCTTACTTCGACGTTTCGTAGGGGTTGTGAGAGATGTGTAGGAAATTTTGTGTAAATGTACAAATAATAAAATATATTTCAAGTATTTATAAGTCAAACGTCAAAAAAACAAAAAGGAAAAAAAAAATAAAAAAAATATATATATATAAACTTTAGAATTAAACAGGTTACTACAAGGTTTATCATCAGTTTTAATCCTTGGAGATTTTCAGTTTATGGAGATATCAAATCGAGGAAAATGTTCGCCGTAGAGTCTAATCCCAAACACGAAATCAAAGAAAACAGGAAGGTTCACTCCTTGAGGCTATAACGAAGGGTCGGCTATAAATTTTACACTGCAACTGTTCCACAAACTTTATTTTGCCGGCGGCCAAGTGAGCAACTATTACTATTTAAGTTATTTCGTTAAGTAAGTTACGACGTCGCAGTTCTCGGCAACAGCAAAATAATGTTTGTGGAAGTTTAATATGACAAGCGACGGGCTTAGGAGAATCACTTGGTGGGATATATTGATAAAGTATGACGTAGAGAGTAGTAAAATAGAGACATAAAATATTTGGGTCTCTCGGTAACTATATAGGCGATGTTATAAAGATCGGGTGAATAAAGGGAACAGCTAAGCAATGAAGGGGGGAGCGAGGTACACATCCATAATGGGGTGTAAACGGGCTAGAAGTGTCGGAACATCGCGTGATCTCAGCTGATAATTAAGCTTAATCGCCAATTTACTTATACGAAATTTCGAGGCAACGTTATCTGATTTCCTCCTCGGTGGTGTTGGCGTATGAATAATTCAGGCATTCATTATCGTATTCTAAAAAAAATCTTCTTTCATTTCGACAGAAAATGAATTCTTCAAGAGTGTCGAATTGGAATTTATTGGGTAGGTACTAAGTTGCGCTCCACGGTTTCACCCGCATAGTTCCCATTCCCGTAGGAAATACGGGGATAAAATATAGCCTATGTCACCCGGGGATAGTGTAGCTTTCCAACATTTGAAAGTATTTTTCAAATCGGTTCAATAGTTTCGGAGCTTATTCAATGCAAACAAACAAACAATCAAATCTTTCCTCTTTATTCATAGTGTAGATATAGATATGAATTGTAAAGCGGGTTCTGAACCACATTCATAGCTAACGGTTTGTTTTGGTACATTTTCATATAAAAAACTTTTATTGAATGATGAATACTTACATTCGGGTTTAGTTGACTATTAATTACGTACAAAGCTACATTTTATCTTGGAGAATGGTAGTTTTTACTAAGTGATATCCATTCAATTACTTTGCAATAACAGTTCACATGAAAAACATTAAAATTATTAGCATCAAATTACCGTTACAATTCATTTAATCGTTTTACAAATTACTCTATAAAAGTCCTGACCATTCATTTGCACATGTAATTACTTTCATGGAAAACGTATTAACTCCCAATTGGACATCGTTTAAAATTGAAATAGCTCTGTAAAAGAATTTTCTATTTAGATTTGAAAGAACGGGTAGTCGATAGCCAATTTTACTAGTTCGTAGTGTCAATGTATCAGGGTGGTGCGATCGTAACAAATCCCCGGGCAATACTGTTAAATTGGAATCGGTTCCCTAGTTGACAGTCAAGACATTCAACGAACTGCAACTGTGAACAACAGTCGATACTTTTGCTCTTTTAACACCATCGCCTTCCTCTCGATATTTTTAATTGGTTCTTGGTAGTTTATTACTTCGGAAATTTAATCTATTGCTGGTAGAGAATTATTTCGACACACCACCTAAGAAACACAGTGAGGAAAGTTAAGATAGCCGTTAGGATGGAACTCAATTTGTTAGACAAAGGAAACTGTGACTACTTTTAGAACAGTGGGGAACAATAGGGGATTAAGACTTTGAACACAAACTTGTACGTGTTAACACAATATTTAGATCGTTTAAAAATGTGGTTTCCCTATGTTCTTACAGTTACTCGTATATATAAAGGTATGGTGTAAACATTATTATTTTCATATCCGAAACGGGTTCGATATCCGAACGTCCTTAATCATGGTGAAAAATGTTATTGCATTAGGTAATATAATATTATTCAAATAATATTTTTAATATGCGCGAAGGCTTGCACCATTTGTCATTTTAGGTATTTAATCATTTTGAGCACAAAGTGTTGACATTGAGCGCATTCTGCAATGGCTGACATTCCGAATATCGTGCGCTCGGAAAATGTGTGCGGGTAAATGTACGAGTATTCTGTAATAATGTGAAATTAGGTGATGGTACCTACCTAGAAACAGGACCTACTCGGTTGTTTTAAACATTCGTGTAAGCATTAAAATGAAATGAAAGTTTACAGGCTGGTACATTTTTTTTACCTGGGTTATGGGCCTACCACACGCTCAAGCTTCACCACAGTTTTGCCTGCGCAGGCCGGTTTGTACACGGAACACCGTGCGTGGTTGGTAAAACTCGCCCATTTCCACACGGTGTTCCGTGTACAAACCGGCCTGCGCAGGCAAAACTGTGGTGAAGCTTGAGCGTGTGGTAGGCCTATTATATATTTTGCCTTCTTTTCATATGTATATTCGGTAAAATCATGTAATAATGTGAAATTATGTAATAGCTACCTAGATACAGGACCAACACGTTTGTTTTAAACATTCGTGTGAGCATTAAAATAAACTGAAAGTTTTCTGGTTAGTAATTTTAATTTAACCGGCGTTGAATATTTTTCCTTCGTTTCATTTTATGTATTTTTTCCGACAAAAAAATCTATTTCGATTATCTTCATCATCCAAAAGAAAAGAATACCTACCTTCTCTTTGAGTAGGTATTTTAACCTACTCAAAGTGAAGCTTATAAAACCACCTATGTACAATCGACACATTTGAATTATGACCCACCATAAGCTTATTTTCTTACAGACATTCAAATACAATTAGGTCGACAATCGCGTACACATACATTTCCATGGTAACGACCTTGTTTTCTGCCATTTATGTATACCGAAATATACAGAGAATTATCTGTTGCAGTCTCCAGAGCTTTTACACACGAGTACGCTCTATAGCTGAATAAATAGCCAAAATAAATACGACGCGTATGCATTATCGTACTATAAACGATGTGTTTTTAATCTAATAAATCTGAATTATTATTTATTTTAATATGCGTTCAACTTAAGTGTTCTAGAAAACGAGATTCCGCCATCTTTGCATAAATCTTCAATGAATTTTGTTTGCAAAGTGCGTTAAGGCAACAATAAGAAGTGGGGAAGTAAAACGCTTAAAAAAATAGAAAAATTATAATGTTGAACTCATTATTATTTAACAATAGTTAATATCGGGTGTAACTACCTAACTACCATTGCTTGCAATAATAGCCAATAGTCTCAAACGCATTGATCCAATAAGGCGACTGCAAACGTCGTCGTAACGTGCCGCAAAATATCGAGTTCCAGTAAACGGATCTTCTTCGTAATGATGACGCATGTCGGTTTTCTGTTGATTCGTGATTTGACGAACGCCATGATTATATCTTCCAGAGTATCCTCTTCTTCATATCGCTTGATCCAGGTGTTTCGAGATGTCCACTGTGTTTCGAGATTATACCTCCCCCTTAACTCTCGAGATATTTCTCGTATACCGTAGCATTGCTTACTGAGAACTATAATCCGAGCTCTTTGTCTTGCCACTATACCATTTAAATAAAAACGAACTATTTTTTATTCTCATAGGAATTATTATTTGACACCAATTTCTGAGTGACTTTTCGATGCTTTGTCATTTCACACTCGAAAGAGTTCGGAACATGGTTAAAAAAAAGAAACATTTGTTCTGAGTTATACCAGTTAATTCCAAAGAGTTTGGATTCGAAAACGATTATGAATGCTTTATCTAAAATATTATCTATTGCAGTGATGACAAAGGTTAAAATTGCATTGATCTTGGACCCGTATTGACATGGCTTGCTTAATATTTAAAACGTCCTAAGTGCGGCATGCACTGTAAAGGAGGGAAATCTTTGTTATTTTGACGGTTTCAAACGATTTATCGTCAAAGTGGGTCATGATTCAAATTTGTCGACTGTACACCTAATTCCGGAATTAACTCCAACGCCGAAAACACTTCGCAAGTAACTTGGAAACAAAGTGCCAAGCCAACCGTAGCGTGTCCTTTAGGCGCGACTTAAAAACGCGTGTCGCGAACAACTTGGCACCAAGCACGCTTAGCATTCTTCGCGCGAGATCTCCGACGATACATAAACTTAATTGAGTTCACCAAGTTACAACAGTATCTACTGGGTCGTTTATATGGCACTTCGGGTTTTTGAAAAAGTTCGGCTTTGTAGAGTGCCGACTCTGTCACTCATGATTATGTGAGAGTAATTAAGAGTCCGGCCGATTTTATTTTTTATCGGTTGACGGCAATTTAAATTTCCGAAAAAAAAAAGTTCCGTGTAATTGAAGTTATAATGATTCAAATATTGACAGTATTTATTTCTTTTATTTTAAAAAACGAAAATAAATGCATTTTTGGTTGTCGTTAACAACCAAAAATGCATTTATTTTCGTTTTTAAATTCAGTTTTCGGCAGAAAGGCAAATCAGGCTGAATTTCGTTTCGCTTTCGGCCGACAAAAGTTGAAATTCCTTCTGAAGCTGGAAGTGTCGTATTTATGTATGGGGATTGTTTTCGTGTGACGTGTCTCCTCTCCACTTGTGTGTACTTATGTGTTTACTAAGAACCTCTTCGGAATTCCACTGAGTGACGAGTATGCAAGCTGGAATTTCGTGTATTTGGATTAAATTATTCGAGCACGAGCAAAGCATAAAAGGTTTTTTTTAAATAAAACTGCCTAGCCTTTTCCCAACTATAAAGGCTTCCAGTTAAACCGGGTGCAGCTGAACACCAGTGTTTCACATGGAGCGACTACCTATCTGGCCACAACCCAGTTACTGGGTTACGCGATACCGCATGGTAAGAATGGTTGCCAGACTTCCGGGCTTCTGAGGACTCGTAACGACTATCAAAGATCCACAAATGACAGCCGGGATCCACGGCTTAACCTACTTTCCGAGGCACGAAGGGATCTTGGTAAAAATGTTTACCCATCCACGGACCAACCGCGGCAACCGTAGCTTAATATGATCGATCGACCCGTGCGGCTGGATTTCGGCACGAGTTTTAATTTATCATGTTGAAATTGCATGTGATGACGACCAAATGTACTTCATTTATGAGATAGGTACTTCCACGTGCAAGAATAATTATGATATATATGTATATTAGAGGTTTCCGTAATATGGAAGACGAAGACCACAACGTAACGCAACTTGGTTAATGTTCATTTATGACGACCTCTGTAAATGGCGAGATATAAAAATATTTGTGTTATTTTCAGCCAGCACTGTTCGTAAATTATAAAGTTTGGAAAATTTATTGCACGTCCGATGGTACATGTTTTATTCGCAACATCATTGACATCCTCGGCGTGGCTAGAGGCATAAATGTACCTATATTGGTTTTAGTATTTATTTGAAGCAGTGGTGACCCACGACTTACGAGTCGTGAGTTCGAACCCAGGCAAGCACTTTACTTTTTGTATTTAATTTCATAACCACTGATCTCAAAACGGTGAAGGAAAACATGGTGACGAAACCGGCATGTCTTTGAACCAAAAACTAGAAGACATGATGTGACGTCTACCGACTCGTACTGGGCCCGAGTGGTGGATTATCGCCCACTCCTTCTCATAGAGAATGCCTGTGTCGAAGCAGTGGGAAGATTATAGGCTGATTATGATGACTTATTTGGAAATAAATATTCCAGTTAATGCACTTTTTTGTTGCGTTACACGTTTTTTTAGTAAACCATACAATTTCCTTAAACAAAATTTTGAACAAAACAGGAACGTCACATCCTAAGTAATTCATATTCTTACGAAACAAAATTCACAACAAAATTAAGAATGCAAGATTATGAAACAATTTCTATTCACTCGCAGTTTGCTTAGCTAATAAGGGACGAACATCCGTGAGCGTAACATAAGCAGTTTTAAATATCTTGCTAAAAGGAAAAGTTTCCTTTCTTGGAATGTATTAAGACAGGAAAGGCAACATGCTCGCTGGCCGGATAAATTCCACATGCCTTGGATTCTTTTACGTTTTTATTTTTAAGCGAGCGGCTTTTCTTGCGTTGAAAAGTGATTGGATTTATGGTTTTGCTAGTACGCTTTTTTTTTCTGGTGGGAAATCATCAAATAGCTTCTCCCGCTCTGGGTGGAGCAGGAGGGCGTTTCAGACCTTTACTGACTAAAACCCACCCGTGTTCCCTCAGTAGCCCGTATGCCAGGGGCTGTGGTATCTCTTTCGAACAACCCCGCACCCCTGGCAGGCATCGGCCCTTGCGGGCCCCATCATGTTTTGTGCTGACATCTCTTTGAGGCGCGCGTGGAACACAACGCGCCGTCGACTTGGGCTTGGTTCTTACCGGACAGCGAGCTACCCATTACTCGCCGTCCACAAGCTCATGCCTACGGTGGCCGGAAATCGGCCTGGGACGACGCCCGGGGCGTCTCCGTATCCTGCGACGGCTAGGGTCGCGAGGGCGCATAGTCTGCCTCTCCCTCACGTGCGCCGCCTCCCTCTTCGCGAGCATCACTGCTTCGCTGAAGGAGGTGACGGCTCCCCATGCCCTCTCGTTCCGTACCATGGCCTGGACCAGGGACGGACGCGAGAGATCGCCGCCGCCGATCGCCTCCACGAGGACACGGCGGTGCTCCACCCAAGCTGGGCAGATCGCCACCGTGTGCTCCAAGGTGTCCTCTATGCGATCTTCGCAGTGGAAACACCCGGGCGTTTCCTCCCGCCCTATCCGAAACAGGAACCTCCCGAAACAACCGTGTCCGGTGAGGAGCTGCGTCAGGCGGAAGGTGAGGACGCCATGCCGCCTCTCAAACCACTCCTCAAAGAGGGGACTTACCGCCGCAATCGTGGCGTGCCCAGCACTGGGTTGCGACAATCGCACTCTCCGGGTCGCCGTGAGTTGCTAGTACGTTTACCATCCTGTATTTGTTGATTTTTTTGAATGGTTTTGCAGGTTTTGGAGTTATTTCGTTCGAGCTTTATGCTAAGATTGTTGTATTGATGAAATTTCAATTGAATTCACATGTCGTTTCACGTGTAAGTGACATGTTTGTCTGTATAATTTGAAGCTATGTGCAACGATGTGAAGTTTCCCAATTATCGGGGATAACGAGGACACATTTTTTCTGCATCTACAAACTAGACAATTGTTGACGGTCGATAGTTTTATGGTTGAGATTTTTACTGTTGATTAATTTAAGTTAGCATATCTTGAATTAACTGTAGATTACAGCCGACTCCCACTCACAGAGGAATGGCCTGAATCCCAGCAGTGGGAACATTATAGGTTGACTATACTATACTTTAAAATTAATCAACGTTGCGTTCAATGAAGAAGTTAATAAATAAGTCAATGTTGACATGATAATTACAAATAATCTCATTCTACGATTGACGGAAAACTGCTTTACATGTAATTATCAAGTTTGCAACAAACAAACCAAACTGAATGGGTAGGGAAATAAGGCTGAAAAATCCAAGATAACGTTGAATATTTCGAATGTCGTCGACCATTCCTTCCTTATGACAATCCAAGGAAATTCTAATCCATTGTATAATAAGCCACGACCAAGTTGTTTCTGAAGTAATGTCTGCAAGTACTTGAGGATCTGTGTTTTAACAGCCGCCGGTTGGGGCTAACTCGGCTTCTAACTAATAAAACAGCTCTGTTCGGATCTTTAAAACCCCGAAAACGGGACCTTTGAGGATTTTTATTGCTTACAATATATTTATATGGGCAGTTTACTTTGGCAATAAAGAGTTATCTTTCAGTTCGTCGTGTGTTTGCGAGGCGGAATGTTTAATCGGTTAATTCATTTAGTTTGGATTAACGGTTAATTGCCAAACTCCAAAATGGCGAATTTATCGAAGCATTTTTGTTGGAGAGAGAATAAGAAGCAAGAAAATTGAAAAAGAGAAACGTAATTAGAGTATCGTCGCGAAGCCCTCGGGGTTGTTCGGCAAGCCGACATTCTGTTAAAAAGACGAGACGATGCACGTCACTAGCTATTGTTTGTGAAGTTTTAATTTTGTGGAATTAAAAAAGGATAATATTTTGAGACATGACGTATTTAGCATGTTAACGAGTTCAGTTAGTTAATTAACGTTTCTCGTGTGTGACAAACCGTAGGTTCACTGTACCAGTTTCTTTTTTTTTGTAGAACTGTAGAACTAACCAAACTAAAAAGGTCAGAAAAAGAATGAAGAATGTAACTTTAAAAAGTTATCCGTCCGTGGAAAAGCGGCGTAACGGGGATTCAGGTACAAAAAGTTATAATATAATATCGTTTGTTCCCGAACGATACCTTTTAGCTGCATAAACGAAGGGTAAATAAAACAATTAAATAGTTCTTTTAAAGATTATAAAATAAAAAAACATTTACCCTCGATTAGCAGCTGCATTTGTTTTCTCAAACAAAATGGAGTGTTAGCTCTGTTCACGAAGTCCCAGCAGATTGTTTTTCTGAGAACTAAATACTAAAGTAGATAAAAGGATGCAAACGGTATGGTGGAATGAAAAGCGGTACCTACTTGTTTTGCACGTTTTCTCTGATTACATTCAAATGAAAGAGTTCGTCTTCATGCTTTTTTTGCAACGTTTCCGGTTTTCCTAAACGGCGCATAATTAAAAGGGTACACTTTTTAAGCTTAGCTTACTTTTGGATAATTACGATTGTTGACATTTTTCGTTTCAGGATCGTAAAAAACTTAATGTGTCTATTTCAATTCTTATTTTCAGGTTCCTAAAATTATTAAACCTGGTTATTTTCAAAATCACAGTTGGATAAAATATAATTTATTTGTAGGCTTGCTTGCAGGTGAGTGATGAGCCCTGTAATTGCGTAACACAGTGACAGTAGGAATGGCTGTCAACTTGACAATTCAGCAACATTCATTGCGTTATTTATGTTGCTGAGTAGACAAAATTTTCGAACATATGAATCAATGGATTTGCAATATTTTTCAAAATAATTCCGATTCTGATTGATAGTGTGTTACGCATTAAAGTGCTGTTCTGCTGTTATTCAACGTCATAATGCTCCTATATTATATTTACCAACACGGCCATTTTAAACGTTAATCCAATCTAGTTCACAGTGCAAAGTTACCAGTCAGTTAAACTGTAACTGCAGGGCTTAAACTTAATCTACAAACTGTATATTGAATTGTAATATTCAAAACATTAAACTCAAGCTAGGAATTTAAACAAACTTATCTGTTTTTCAGTCAAACTTGTAATGTTTCAGAAATAATTCGTGGGTATTATTCACCACGAGCAGTGGAATGGAGTGGTGGGCCAGTGGTAACGGCCGTGACTTACGAGTTGTAGTTCGTGAGTTCAAACCCAAGCAGACACTTTACTTTGTGTAAATTATTTTATCACCACTGCTCTCAAAACGGTGAAGGAAAACATCGTGAGGAAACCGGCATGTCCTAGAAACAAAAAATCGAAGACATGTGACATCCACCAACCCGCACTGGTTTCGCGTGGTGGATTATGGCCCACTCCCTCTCACAGAGAGGAGGCCGGTGTCCCAGCAGTGGGAACATTATAGGCGGATTATGTACTCACCACGATAGCTTTAATAATTTGTGCCTTTACAATTATTTACTGATATGCTGGCTTATCATGACGTCACAAATATGTTTGAAGCGCGATAATGTACGCCAGAATGACGTCAGACAGTGAAATTGTTGCAGCCATTTCAAAATTATAGATCTAATTTCAAGAAATTTGCGAAGTTTTGGAATTCACATAATATATTCAAACGTAATTTGTGCTGAAATCATTTCCAACGTGACGATATTATTGTGGACATCTACGTCCATATAGTGGTGTATGAAGTTTATAATGTTATCGTGAACGGAAGCATCTTCATACATTTTACTTCCCAAAATCCAAAGTATTTATTCAAATTAGGCTGACAAAGAACACTTTTGGAACGTCAAAATTACATGAGACAGTCCCGCAAAAAGCCCAACCTTCACTACATCCTAGTGCTTAAGCTGGGAAGAAGAAGTGTCGCAACAGACTCCCCGGCAGCACAGCTCTCTGTTCAGTCAGATAAACTTGATTCTATACAATAGTAGGTATGCAAAGTAATTAACATTATGAGACATAGAAAGAACATTAAATAAAATGTTTTGCGATATGTCCGCTAGCCATGCCAATATGTATACCAACAAATACAATGAAAACTATTATTATACTCATGCAAAAAATAAATGTGCACAAAGCTTAATACCGAAATAAATGCCTCCAGGCATAAAGTGCGTGACAGCATACGTATGCAATGCTGGATTATGTTCACATAGCTGTTACGACCCGAGTTACAATTCGAGGCCACAAATGATAAACTAGTGACTGTTCGCAATTGCAAACGAACAAACCTACCAATAATACCTTTGAATGGTATCATGGTAGTGATTTACAGGTTCTTACATCTAGAACACACAAGTAGGTAGGTATCTCTGAAATTTACCTGATTAAAGACCCGTATCGAATGGGAACGAAATAGCAATTACGAACAGCATTCCGATTCAAAAAGAGAATTCACGGAATGAAACGAGTGAATTCAAGGAAATAAATTGTTACGAATATTTCATTTACACCTTGTAACTTACGTTTTAGCTACGTATCGTAGGTGGGTAGAAACAGTAAACAGTAAAAAAAAAAAAATTTTAGTAGGTAGGTACCGGAAGACGTCGAGTGGGAAGGCCTCCCACAAGGTGGACCGATGATCTTGTGAAGGTCGCGGGTATCCGCTGGATGTGGGAAGTACAAGACCGGTCGAAGTGGAGGAGCCTGGGGGAGGCCTATGTCCAGCAGTGGACGTTTTTCGGCTGAAATGATGATGATGATGATTTTAGAGAAACCGAGCCCAGTTTTTTCGTGATCGAGAGACCCTTGCGTGATTCGTAAAGAAACACCCGCACATTTCAGATAACCAATAAACTTTAGGAATCGAAAAACCAAAAAATCCTTTTCTTTTTGTGCTGTCAGTAATTACAAAAGCTAAACAGTTTTGGTGATTTGAAAATAAAATAAAAAATAAATGACATGTCATTTTATTGTTTTTCTTACAGATTTATTAGCACCTGAAAGGTTAATTTTATCCAGTTTTCAGTACACAAGAAATAAAGTCAACAGATGGGTGATTGCTTTCCTAGAATCACAGTATAGACCAGTGCAATACGCTGGCAATCTGTCACTATTTGCTAACACTACTATTTCTAGCTCCACTAGCACGTCCTTTGAAAAACAAGCTTTAATTTACAGCAAAAAAAAAAAAACCAAGAGAAGAAAATTGAGCTAGATACCCACATCCTTTAATTGATAATAGAAGGTCGTATCTTTTACCATGAAGAATGCATCTTGCAATAGATGTTAGAGTGCATCTTGCAATAGATGTTGATTGTATGCTGTTGGATATGTATGCAAACAATATTTAGAGGAACACGAGGCCAGATGAGATTTTCCCCATCCACAAAAATGACGAACTTACGTTACCATCCCCTATTTAACCCCTTTAGGGGATGTGTTTAAAAAAGCCTTTCTAAGTGCTCGGTAAGTGCGGCTTTAAGTCCCCTCTTTGAGGAGTGGCTTGAGAGGCGGCACGGCGTCCTCACCTTCCGCCTAACACCGGTCCTCACTAGACATGGTTGTTTCGGGAGGTTCCTGTTTCGGATAAGGCGGGAGGAAACGCCCGGGTGTTTCCATTGCGAAGATTGCCTTGAGGACATGGTGGAGCATACGGTGGAGGTCTGCCCGGCTTGGGCAGAGCACCGCCGTGTCCTTATGAAGACGATCGGCAGCGGCAATCTCTTGCGTCCGGCCCTGGTCCAGGCCATTGTACGGAGCGAGAGTGCATGGGTAGCCGTCGCCTCTTTTTGCGAAGCAGTGATGCTCGCGAAGAGGGAAGCGGCGCACGTGAGGGAGAGACAGTATATGCGCCCTCAAGGCCCTAGGTTCCGCAGCAGACACCCTGGGCGTTGGGAATCCCAGGCTGATTCCCTGCCACCCACCGTAAGCGCGGGCTTGCGGACGGTGAGTAATGGGTAGCTCGCTGTCCAGTAAGGACCAAGCCCGGGTCGACGGCGCGTTGTGTTCCACGCGCGCCTCAAATAGATGGGGCCCCCTTCTGTTGGTGCTGACAAGGGCTGATGCCTGCCACGGGTGCGGGTTTGTTCGAAAGAGATACCGAGGCCCCTGGCACACAGACAACTGAGGAAACACGGGTGGGTTTTAGTCAGTGAGAGTCTGAAACGCCCTCCTGCTCCACCCAGAGCGGGAGAAGTTATTTGATGATTTTTCACCCAAAAAAATCCTTCATTATAAAAGGAACTCTTGTGCAAAATGTCATGTTTCTGACTGACGACTGTGTTTAGGTTGTGCGATGCCTATCAGCGAAGAGACTAGTTTTGCCAGCGGCTTCGCCCGCTTTTACTTTGTTAATTATCCCGCGAGAACGTATTACCGGGATAAAAAGTATCCAAATCCGTGTCCCAATTTTTATCCATATCCGTTCAGCCATTTTTGATCGACAAAGTGCACTTTTGAACTTTACAGCATATTCCTAAAAATACAAACTTTTGCCAGAGAACACCAGTAAGACATTCTTTGATTAAAAACGGTGCAGTAGATCGTATCTCCAAGCAAAAGAAGCTAGATCCTTTACCGCTTAATTATATAGAGTGGATGCACCGCATCTGTTGTAGGTGAACGACAATAACACTTGACCTACGAAAAGCGCCCTTATCACTACGACATAAAGGCGCTGTCAATCTCAAATTTCAAACATGTTCCGCCGTCCGCTGTAGATTCAACCGACGACGCTTTCAAACATTAATTACCGGAACATTGTGGCCCTGATTTCAGCGAATGATGAATAAACTGCGCTTTAAAAGCGAACACCTCCATTTTGTGTGTTATTAATTAAATTATGTTAATTATGTTTTGAATCTTTACGAATAAATAACATTGAAGTGTCTGTATGTAATATCAAAATAACAGCTTTTTTCATAATGCACATAAAAGTATAAACGGTACATATCCCTACTAATTTGTACTAATTCCCTACTCATCATCTGCCTAGCCTTTTCCCAACTATGTTGGGGTCGGCTTCCAGTCTAACCGGATGCAGCTGAATACTAGGATTTTACATGGAGCGACTGTGTATCTGACCTCCACAACCCAGTTACTGGGTAATACGATATCCCTTGGAAAGATTGGTCGTCAGACTTTCGGGTTTCTGACGACCCGTAGCGACTGCCAAAAATTTACAAATGACAGCCGGGACCAACGGCTTAGCGTGCTTTCCGAGGCATGGAGCGGACTTGGTATGTTAAGATCGTCACCCATCCACGAACCAAAAGCGGCAAGCGTAGCTTAACCTGATCGATCGATCCGTGTGGCTAATATTACTTAGCCAGAAGCCCCTTAAGTAATAATTCCCTGATATCCCTACTAACACATAATATAAATGCGAAAGTAACTCTGTGTGTCTGTCTGTTAGGCTTTCACGCCAACTAAACCGTTGAACCGATTGACATGAAATTTAAGCCAGGGATATGGAGAAGGACATTGGCTACTTTTTTTCGCGATAACCGACATCCACGCGGGCGGAGCTGCGGGCAATAGCTAGCGTGCTATAACTACCGGTCAATTCCTACCGCAGAAACTTCGTTCCAAAATTTATTTCTACAAAATAACTTCTCGAAAGTCGAGAACCTAGGTATTCAGCAAAATGCAATTGGGAAAATAATGAGCTGTAGGTACCTACCGCGCTTTATTTCACAGGGGCATGAAATGGTGAACTGTTCGGTTCCATCAATTTTGCTTTGACGTTCCCGTGAGTGAGTTTGAATTTGAACTTAATTTTCCATTACCGATACTGATGTCCTCTATCAACGACGGTGAACTACATTACCGTAGTACATTTGTTGCTATGAAAGGTATTTTGAATCTTTACCAATTTATTTATAAACGTTGCTTAAAGTAACGATTAGCGACTATTTAACCATACAACATCTCTTAACTTTAATCAACATTTATGAATAAACCCAATCCCCCTTATTACAAAACAAGGTTTTTCTTTAGGTATGGTTTAAACCATCGAGCCTGTTTTTGAAATAAGAACTTAGAACTGAAATAGAATTACAGCTCCTTTTCCAAAACTGACAATTTAGCACTGGACTAACTTGTCAGTTTTGTAAAAGGAGCTGTATTTCGATGTCAGTTAGGTTCTTATTTCAAAAACAGGCTCGATGGTTTAAACCATACCTAAAGAAAAACCTCGTTTTGTAATAAGGGGGCATAGGTTTTAAACCAACTAGGGCTATACTGCATTAAATACATTAGAATCCTGGTTGGTTGGAAACAAACGATATTATTTCATGTTAAAATCCATTTTAAGGTTTCGTCTCGATTCACCTCTGCATTTACGATATTGCCATCAGGATTTATTGAAAATGCTCTTTGTTTCCCAGTACTTAAAATATCATGTCAACATTAACAAGCATCAGAAACACAATCACAGGACACGACACGTGTAATAATAAAATAAAGACCAAAAACCAAAATTCGATTATCTAAAGAGGTTTTACCTAATAAAAAGTTTGCTTTAGAATATTTTAGATGTTAAAGCCTTTATAGGTCGCACCCACGCCTCTTTGTATTGAAATTCATATTGTGTTGTTCGAATAAAAAGGTCGACTATGTTATGGGGAAGGAAGTCCCGAATCGGCAATTGGATTTGTGGATTGGAGTTGCGAATACGATATGTTTTTTGCTTAGTTGCGTATTTGTTACTCTAGTTTGTAGTACAGGATAACCATAGTTTTTTTTTGTGACAATCCTATTATTTGCTGATACATAGGTTTAGTGTGGTGCCGGAGTCCGGACGTAAAAGAATAGCACCGTCCCATTTCTTCCCGTGGGTGTCGTAGAAGGCGACTAAGGGACTTACTAGAGAATGGGCACCAGCGTTCTCTATGCATTTTACCACCATACTGCGATCGCCAACCCGCCTGCTAAGCGTGGCGATTATGGCAACCCCCCCCTTTGGGGGAGGTTTATGTCCAGCAGTGGACATCTTTCGGCTGAAATGATGATGATGTGGGTCATGTTGGCAGAGTAGCGTCCAGGTGAATGAATCACCTACAGAAGATCGCGGGGAAGACCTAAATGAAACTTGTACAGACCAGGGAAGCATAGCACAAAAGGAAGAGGCTTTCAATCAGCGGTTGATGGAACAAGGCTGCCAATGATGAACATGAGGTAAAGTGCTATATTTAAAGTAGAATAAGTACGACCAGTGGGGAGAGGGGCTTATGGTTAAGTCATACCAGCCGCACGGGTCAATCGATCAGGTTAAGCAACGCTTGCTGCGGTTGATCCGTAGATGGGTGACCATCTTTTCATACCAAGACCCCTCCGTGCCTCGGAAAGCACGTTAAGCCGTTGGTCCCGGCTGTCATTCGTGGATCTTTTACCGTCGTCACGGGCCGTCAGAAGAAATTCTGACAACCAGTCTTACCTTAGTCGCGTCATGTAAAATACTCGTATTTAGCTGCATCTGGTTTAACTGGAAGCCGACCCCTACATAGTTGGGAAAAGACTGGGCTATGATGAACGACTAGTGGGGTCCAGATAGACAGGCTGAAAACAACCCGTTAACGCGCGTATAGATCGTGTATCAGAAAAATGAAGACCCGAGTTATTGCAGAATTTTTCAAAAAAGCTAAATTCTGCTGTGATGAGAGACGGATTTCCAATTATAGAAGAGAGATGAAACTCATCTCTATCTCATGTTTAACAACGTGGAAAATTGTTAGTGTCAGCAAAAGAGTACAGAGAAAAACAGTGAAATACATGCAAAGGTTTTTTGAGTGTGGGAAATCATCAAATTACTTCTCCTGCTGTGGGTGGACCGGAAGGGCGTGGCAGACTTTAATTGACCCACCCGTGTTCCTTCAGTTGGCTGTGTGCCAGGGGCCACGGTATCTCTTTCGAACAACCCGTATCCCTGGCAGGCATCGGCCCTTGCGGACACCACCAGTTTTGTGCTGACATTTCTTTGAGGCGCGCGTGGAACACAACGCGCCGTCCACCCGGGCTCGGTCCTAACCGGACAGCGAGCTACCCATTACTCGCCATCCGCAAGCCCGCGCCTGCATACAGGGTGGCGTGGTCATCTACCTTGTTATCATAGATTCTTCAGTACATGATTCCGGTACCATTTTAACTTTTGTCGGTTACTGTTCCATACATTTTGACCGCGTAGGTACCTATTGCACTTTTGTATGAAACAGCAAGTTTTTTATTTGACACCGACGAAAAAATTCTACGCTTGATCGAAAATTTTCTAGAATCATGTACTGAATTCCAGCTTACAGTTTTCAATATTATGTAGGTACCACTGCTGCGGCAAACTGTGGTCACCTAACTACATACAACTTAATTCGTATTATTTCATGAATATCACATTAATTAAGTGGTTGGCTTTGTAACGTTTCCTCTGCAAATGAGTTACAAAATAAATGGCGGCTCTTTCATTTATGTTCACGTAATTAATGTTACGTGCACTGAATCAACTGTGTTTCGCTGAACAAGCAGCTCTTGGCGAAATGTTATGATCTGCTGAAATGTAATGAAGTTCTTTCAAATTGAAGCTAGAAAACATTTCATATTATTTTGTTTGAGAAAGTGAAGTATTTCCTTCTTCATTGTAAGGACACCTTGTTACAATTTTAACCAGTCTGCAAACTGTACCATGATTCAGCTTATGATTCTACAATAACGTGCCCCCTAACGTAGAAAGAAATATTTCCTGGTAATTAAAAAAAAAGTTAAAATATGGCGGCAAATTGTTTCATTTTTTTTTAATGTCATTTTCTTAATGGTATCAAAAACAGACAAATAATATGAACAGAATCGACCACAGAGTAGACCATGAACTAGGTTAGGACTTTTTATCCCAGTAGTACGTTCCCATGGGACTAGTTCAGACATGCATGCGGGCGAAGCCGCGAGTAAGAACTAGTATAGGTATATCGACGGTCCCTACGTACAATCCCCTAAGTGGTAGATACGAGTATGTGGTTTGCATATTTTGTTTTTGTGACCTTCAGGCCAACTTATACTATCGTTTAATTTAACAAAAATAAGTCTAAGATGGGAAAATGCACTTTAAATCCATCATGACATTACATCATCTAGAACATGATATACTCGTGTTTGAAACTTTGAAGCGCTCTCCTGTGAAAATGTTCATTTGAAGTTAGAGGATTATACGTAGGGACCGTCGATATGGTATTGATTAATGTTAAAAACACTCCTTACAAAAAACATACCAAATAATGGTTTTCCGCTCTAACTAAAACCGTAAGTTTTGTTTATTCATCTTCTAGGGCCAGTTGAAACGACATCAATAAAATTCTCCACGATATCCCAACTTGATTTTATTACGAGATCAAATTGGTCGTCAACAAAAAAACTTTTTACAAAGTAACCCTCTTTTATTGACGTTGTTTATTTTGAAGGGATGCCTCTCTATCCTAACGGTAATAAGATTTACTAGGAGTGGGGACTTTTATTTAATTTCAAGTTCGACCTTCGGGGAGAAGGCATGTGACGACGTTGATCCGTTTAAACTTATTACCTATTTTGTTCAGAATTTTCTTTCGGCATGATTCACTTCTATGATTTATTTGCGTTTCGCAAGGTTTGTGCATTTTGTAGTCGGGGTTAGTAGGTATTTGAGCATAAAATTCATCACGCCTTAATTGCTATACATAGTCTGTTCCATTATCTATAGGTTATATCGACGGTCCCTACGTACAATCCCCTAACTGGTAGATACGTGATTTGCATGTTTAGTTCGTCTAAGTACCTGGTACTTATTGACAGGCCTGCGCTGTCCTCCCATACATTTAATCTCTGAAATTTGAAAATATTGTTAAATCCAATTATTTTTAAAAGAGTAACCGTGGAGTTTCTTGCCGGCTCTTCTCCATAGGAAACAACAATTTGGAACCGTGCACCTAGCTTCTGACGTTTCATAAGTGCCCTTGCAGGTTTATATGAAATAAAAATATTTTGATTTTGATTTTTGATTTTTGATTTTGAGTTTTCGTGACCTTCAGGGCAGCTTATCGTTTAGTTTAACAAAAATAAGTCTAAGATGGCAATGTACTTAAAATCCACCATGACATTAAATTTACTAGAACAGTGCTTCCCAAACTCATTTTAACTGTGACGCCCTTGGGAAGTTGCCATATTTTTGCGACGCCCTGGCCTTCTTGCCATACATTTACCTACTAGTTGTTGTTTTAGCCTAATAACAATTTTTCAGAAACACTCTAAATAGCATCAATTTTTTTTATTAGAAAATAAAGAACAAAACAAAAACAAAAATGAAAGCAAACAACAAAGATAAAAAGCAAGCACACCCTTTTGATCTCTTTTCGTTTGGTATTAATGAGAAGGATGTGCTTGCTTTTCTGAGCATAGTTTCTCAAAACGAGGCTCATGTTTCGAAATTGCCACTCTCGTCTCTGGCTCTAAATTTATTTTCGATCTGTACTTGTTCATAATTACTGCAACTGCAGAGAAACCTGTCTCGCACAAGTATGATGTTGCAAACGGTATTAAAACCCCCAATGCTGCAGTGCTGATGGAACAATATTCTTGATAAACTGAGCTCCAAAATTCAAGTAGCTTATTTTTGTTGTATTGGAGCTTAAGGCTGAAGTCACAGGACAATTATATTAATTGTTCTTCTTCTGCTGTCGAAAGTGTTGATGGTGAGGTCGACTGGAAAGGGTTTTGTAACCCAGTCATATTGCTCCAGATATTCGGGAAAATATTTTTTTTAATGTTCGCTCTAAGATAACAAGTACCGTGTAAATATTATTTAGATCGCCTCACGACGCCCCTGGGATAATACCGCGGCGCCCCAGGGCGTCGCGACGCACAATTTGGGAAGCACTGTACTAGAACATGATACCTACATGTGATTGAAACTTTGAAGCGCTTGTAAAATTTGTCATTTGTAGTTAGGGGATTATACGTAGGGACCGTCGATATTATAGTTCCCTTTACTGGTATTACAAAGGTTTGTAAATCTAAAAAATATTATTTGTCTTATAAACATAATTACGATCGATCTAGACCTAATGTGGCACGATGGTCGTTTGTTTTTGCCAGCTCGTCCGCCATCGTCTATGGAAAGAGCTCTATGTAATAAAGAGAAGCCTTCGTCCAGCACTGGGATGACAGATTCAGGCTAACAGCAACAGTAACTTAATTACATAAGTGTCAGTTTTAGTACAACGGCATCATAAGTTGCAGCACTGTGTTCAACAGACGTGCACAATCTAATTGGTCTGTAACACCCGGACCATTACAAATAGTTACGAAGATAGTTTCAAGTAGATGCCCAAAGTTGTGACCATGACCGGTTGACATGTCAACTGTTTAAGACTAATAAATACAACACTAATATAGAATACAAAACTTTGGCCTCATTTAATCAAATTTATTCAGTCTGTGCTAAGTAGGTCCCCATTACGTCTTATTTTGGAGTACTGACTTCATGACGGTACAAATAAGGGCTGTCAAGGATACATACTAAAAAGGATCACAATCAAATTATGATATGCTTAAAGAGTTCAAAGACAAAGGTAAGTTTTGGTACTGGAATAAAGATAAACGAACCGCTGCTGCAGACATATAAAATAACTCGTGGATTTAACTAATTCAAAATTGTAGTCTGTGATCTAAAAAAAAAATTATTAGAGATCTAGCAATCACTAATAATACTACAGTTTTTAAGAGTATTATTTGTAGTAAATGGAGGCATTTAAAGGCCGATAATTCATATTAGTAAAATATGTCTTCGAAAATAGGATATTATACTAACGACATGCCTTGACTTTGCAAGATGGAGATTCTTAAGAGGCAGTGAACCGACTTATTGCACAAAGTGGTCTGCACTGAAGTAGTTTAGCATAAAAATTGTGTATCGGTGCTATTAAAATTGGAAATCCTTATATGGAATTTTACTAAACGGACTGAACAAATTTTACGGATCGTTAAATATAAGGGGTCCTAGAATCGCTCCTTGGGGAAACCTTTCAATTCGAAGGATTAGTACCAACTTTTGTTGATGTTGGTTCTTTAGTTTTGCTGTTGTTGACTTGTTTATTATATACCTACAGTAAATTAAACCAATCGAAAGTTTCATTACTCTGCTGAATACGAAATGGACATTAATTACTGCATCGACTATTTGATTAATACTGTTAATTTACTTTGAATCTGACCGTATGATGTATTTAACAGAAACACAGCATGTTTTAGTAGCACATTGTTGTGGGCTTTAATACTTATTGCGTGTCATGTATATGATAATATTATATGTGCATTTAGTGTTGTTAATATGAAATTCACATAAACACCGTTTTGTTCGTGTGTTGTTAATAACAGTTTCGGTATCACAATTGTATTCAATTTGGGTGTTGGAAACTAATTGGGTGTAATTATTGCATTATTGTCACCACTAATGTGTGTAGGACTGTTAATGTGTTCACTAGCTAGGTATTGTGAGCTTTGTTTGGAAAACGGTAAATGAAGCATAAACGATTTATAATTGACATTAATTATTTTTATTAATTTATGAAATACTACGTTATTTGACGTTTTCAAAGTGGACCTGAGTGCAATGAATTCGACAAAAAGCTTTAGTGAACCAGGGTGGCCTTTTCCCAACTGTGATGCGGTCAGCTTCCAGTATAACTTAGTTCAGCTGAATCCCAATATTTTACATGGAGCAGCTGTCTATCGGACCATCCATCCACAACCCAGTAACTGGGTTGGCACGGTAACCCATGGTAAGACTGGTTGTTAGACTTTTGGGCTTCTGACGACCCGTAATGACTCTCAAACCTCTACGAATGATAGCCGAGGGGCAGGATCTCGATATGATGAATGGTTACCCATCCAGGGACGAACCTCGCCACGCATAGCTTCACCCTCAATCGACCCATGGGGCTGTTATTATTTACCCACGAGCGAAATAGATCAGTGTATGAAAGCTTAAATATTTTTGTATTTTATGATGAATTTCTAGAATTTAAAAGCGCTTTATGCCTTTTTTACTACCTTTCAGAGTTTATTAGAGGCTCCAAAATAATAGCTAATGACATAAGTTGAGACATAATGGATTGTTAAACTAATTTAGCGGCCTTTTTATTCTTGTATAACTTTTGATAGTTTGACATTTAATAGGACTTGTTGATTGTTTACTATTTTATAACGGTATTTAATTTATCGATTTGGTTTCTTCAGGCAAAGTAATATAGATGGGTATGGTTGATCTTGGCTTGGTTTTATCATTAGGGTTTGATGATGATCATGCCATTCTGCTGCACCAAAGCCACTGTAAGAAAGCAAGAATGAAAAATGTACTACAAACCATATTTGAATTAGGATTAATAAAAAATCAAAATCAAAAGTCATTTATTCAAATTAGGCTGAGAATCAGCACTTTTCGAACGTCAAAATACATAAGACTGTCCCCCAAAAACACCACACTTCCTAGTGCTTTAGCTGGGAAGAAGAAGTGGCGCAACAAACTCCCCAGCAGCACAGCTGTCTGTTTAGTCTGATGGACTTGATTATATACATGCATAAGCAAAGTAATAAACAATAAAGCGTAATACCAAAATAAAAGCCTCCTAGTATAAAGAGCGTGATAGCTTACATGTGCAATGTCAGATTATTGTTAAGAGTAGATCATGTCAATAACTAATGACATAATAGATAATAATAATAAAAAATAAAAATAAAACTTGGTCAATAAATTTTTTTATACATATAAATAATTGTATGAACCCATATAACCTGTTATTAGGTACGCTAATTCTGGAGAAAGAACATAAACATTGTCTAGAGTTAATCACAGCGACCAACTATTCTAAAACAACCAGTACGAAGAAAAACCAGTTAAAAATGATATATAGCATGGAAAAAAGTAAACACTGAGATGAAGAGATGAAAAGAATGGACGAAAATCCCTGCTGTAATATGGATGGATATAATAATGGTAACAATGAAACAACATATTGTATCAGCAGGTTAAAATAAACGACAACCTAATAAAATAATAATCACAATTTGGAAGATCATTAATAATATTATGAAGGAAGGCGACGAAGCGACCAGCCATTCATTACCTACCTACTACCTTCCTACTCACCTAAGATTAATTGTGTAGGAACAAACCGTAAGCACTAGCGATATGAAATAGGTGAACATAACAATAATTACTTATGGGCTGTAACGTGAGAAATGTATCACCCGTTATTTTGCCGTATTGTGGAGAACATGGTATTAATATAAAATTATATCAGTGAAAGAGCGTTGTTAGGAAATGAAAATAATTAAAAAAAAATGCACAAATTATAAATGGGATAAAACAAGAATGTTGAACATAACGGTGCAGGTGTTATGGGAGTAGCCAACGAAACGAAGAAGTCTTTGAAATAGGTAAGTGAATTGCCATACCAGGTGGTATGGCAATTCACTTACCTATTTCAACCTAATTAAGTGTAAGACCGATCTTAGAGAAAAAGTAAAACTAGATCGGTGAACACTATTACACTTTGAAGATAGTTCTTTTTATCATAAACAAGCAGAATAGGTGAAGTTTTTAGCGATTTTCCATAATGATGTATTTATGGAAAATGCGATTGTAAAGTCGATGTAAAGTCGAAAAGTCATGGAAGTGCTAGTTAGCAACATCTAGGCTGTTAGAAGGTGCAAGTTAGTTACAAGCTTTAGAAGACATGCCGTTTAAACCAGTGTTTGGTAAGCTCTAGAAAAAATCCACATGTCTAGGGAAAATTGATAGTGATATTTATCTATGCGGCTTTCGATTCTTCATAAAATATGAGGTCGATTTGTTTTCGTGGACCATTTGATTGTCGATATGCGATATAAAAGTTATCCTGGCATGCGTTTTTATTGATCCTTTGAGATTTAAGACACGTCAAAGACACTGCTGCAAAATTATTTTTACGTGAACTTCTTACGAAAAATTACGCCAAATGAATATGTAGATAGCTTCGATCAATATTATCATCATGGTAGCTATTATTGATCGAAGCTATCCGAATATTTTTTGGCGTAATTTTGATCGAAGGTAGTTAGACTATATTTTCTTTCATTCGTTATCTGGACCCTTTCCATAATCTCTTTGTTATTTTTTGTGCCCTTGCCCTATGATCAGATTTGGTCTTATGGTATCTCTATTGATTTCTTATAACAACGATGCATTGTCTATTTATCAAAGTTAAACTTTTGGGCCAAAACCCCACGGAAATGCTATGGAAAATAAACCATGAAAATTACTCCTAGATTTCGTTCAAACTCGGGCGTTTGTTTTTTTCGTTGAAATAAAAACATTTGACCGGGTTGGAGCCAAATTTTGTGCGTATTGTTTTTATAACAACGTACACTCTAAATTATAACGTTTTGTTTGAGATAAGGGCCACCAATAGACCGAAACTCGGAACAAAAAGGTTTGTCTGAATAATATTTATAGGTTTGTTCTTGTTGGAAACAATTTGCCGCTCAGTTACGCCGCCTCCGTATAATTTGTCAGCTGAATGCACTTTTACTCTGTTGCCAAATGATTAAAGCAACCATTAAACGAAGCTAAAATAAAATGGCCCCAAACGGTATTCAGATGTTTTTTTGTTGTTTTCAGATACAACCCTTGAAAGAAGATATTAAAACGTTTTTGTCTCGTAAAAAGTTTAGTGTTTTTAATTTTATTGTTTTCGTTCATAAAAGTTAATTTCCATTCTCTGAAATGACTCCCTTTTTATGTTTATATAACAGAAAAATAGAACGACGAAATGACTGACGCAAATAGCTAAGTGTTTATGCATCACATGAACGCAAGGTTCAAATTAACTTTATGCAAATTGAAAACTTTCCTTAATTAATTTCACTATGATACCTAAATCCAAGTCATTTCGAAGTCTCAAATTGCCGTGAAGTTTATTCGCGTAAGAAATAAAAACGTGCAGGATTCGCAGGCAAAGCCGCGGTTTTAAACGTAAAACTAAGCATGAAATTAAAGAAAAACATAGGGAATTCTCCTTATCGTCCCTTGCAGCCAGTAGAAGTTTCTCGATGGGAAGCTTGAAGGAAATAGAACTAACGAGTTGTCACATTGAACTTCGTTGCTATGAGCGTAATGTTCAGAAGCTTATTGCTGCTCATGTTTCGAGCAATATTGGCAAGACTAGACTGCGGTATAGCTGTAATATAATGTTATTGTCTCGTAGAATTGTAAGGACAAATGTTACGAAACGGAAACCTGTGAAAACAAGCAGTAGAAATAATATTGTGAAAATTAAAAATTTCGATTAAGATCAGTTTTTAATTAGATCATTGTGACAAAAAGGATAACGGCGCACTTACCAAAAGTGGTTTTAGTAGTTTACCATCTCCAATATCATCAGGATTATCCCGAAATTGTGGATATGGTATGACAGCAGCTTACGTGACAGGGTGCCTGGCATGAGAAGATAGCCACTACGCAACCATCGATGCTACGTCCTTCTAGAGTGACTGTCACCAGCCAGTGTCACTCTTATCCAACCTTTTTGGTAATTCCAGTAACTTCCTAACAAGGTAGGTGGCGCCTGTTACTGCGCTGTCAAATATAACAGCTGGGTTATTGCGTAACACACTGACAGCAGGAAAGGCTTTCATTCTGAAAGTTCTACAGCATCTATTGCATTATTTACGTTGCTGAAGAGACAAATTTTTCGAACATAATATTAGCAACATTCTTCAAAATGTTTCAGATTGTGATTGATAGTTACCGGTTAACCAGGGTTACATTGATTCGCGGGATGAGTTTGATCAAAACTTCCATTTCATATAAAATCGCTAATTGCGTAAAATGAAACACAAAATGGTAGTTTTTTTTTCTAGTTTAGCAACACTGAAGAACTGTTAAATGGTTTCCTGAGGAATTCACTAACAATTTTAATTAAAAAAGTTAATTATTTTTCGTGTTGGCAGATTTCGATTTTTGAAAATGTATTAGCATTATAATTGGGGTTACTTTGTAACAACGCAATAAAATAGGGGATTATCAAAGTAACCCAACATCGTACGTATAACTTTGATCAGTCAGTTTATTTTTTTTCTCATTATAAAGTAATATTTATTCATTTATTATTACAGGAATCGAGAGTTATAAAAAAAACCGATTATTGGTCATTTTTTGTATTTTTATAACCACAAATTTAAGAGATATGAACCTTCAAAGCTCAATATTGATTAAAGTAGAGATTTACGGAGGTTTACGGTACGCCATTTGGGGTGCAGGTCTGTTTCCAATTGAACAACAAAAACTAACTAAGAATCTCTTCTTTTTCACTAACAATTTAAAGAAATAACATTTTCAGAAATCTTTATCGATTCTTCAAAAGGCAAAACTCTCACAGACCCGAATAGAGAGAGTAGGTACAATGATAAATTTAACACTCCAGGATAATATTAAGCCCTTTGGAAGTTTTTTGTGTGCCCAGTGCCCACACTGTCTTCGTCAGCCCTTCCTTTTCCAAAAAAAATCGTAAATCGGATTAAAATAAAACAATTAAATTAATTCGACAGACATTTCTTCCATTTTCAATTTAAAAACGAGAATTGATAGAACGGCTTCCACAGTTCTGTTTGAATATTAAAGAAAAAAAAAATCGTTTTTGATCAGAAATTCAACTCAGATAATTAATCGATATTCTTAATGTTAAGATGTTTTCTTTACAAAGTTGAGAGAAGTTCTGTTCTTCTTTCGATCTTTGATCAAAATACCAATTCCAGTTTTGATAATGTTTTCGGTTTCGGTCTTATTAATTTAAATCTACGGAAGATAAGAGTTTGTGCAATATGGAGATGGCTATAATTTTCTGAACGTCATTCGTGGACTATGAAGCGTGCAGATGAATATTCATATAAAACTGATGCTCACACATCACATGCAGGGTGTCCGGTAATAATTAATGGATAACCTTCAACGTGATTAAAAAAAAACAATGGCTGTTAAAAACATGTACTATGTATTTATTGAGGAGGAGTACCAGATATGTTTTTATAGTTGTGGTTTCTTATTTAAAGTAGTCTACGCAAGATTAGGGCTAATGTACTGTCTGATGTAATATGTAGATGGCTGATTCTGAACGTTATTCGTTGACTGTTAAGCGTGTAGATGACAGACGCTCAAACATCACCTGTATAGCAGCTATATGCTGTACATTTCCTATCTTTTCTTTGCCATTTCTCTCTCGTACAAAAGTTAGCAGACTTTTGTCCTCACAAATGCAATAACGTCCAATATGGCCGTTTTATCCGATTAAATTGTTAAAAGTGGTCATCGCTGGAGATTTATTAGCGGGTTAACGATATTATCTAACTAATTGAATTCTGTAACGGGTGAATGAGTGCGGTTAATTAAGTTCTGACCATCATTCCAATCAGCGGGACTCACTGACCTTTATAGAAAATGGAACAGTTCAGTGAGTTTATTATTTCTAATATTATTGATTCGTTTTGGACACCTTAAATAGGTATAAATAATAATCTTAAATCACATTTCCAAGAGACCGAGAAAATACAAGTTTTTGATGTAGGTACGGATAAATTCAAATTTTTTGGAAAAATTAAAACTCAAAGCATTTATCTATATAAATAAAAAAGTCCTGACTGACTGACTCATCAACGTCCAGCCCAAACCCTTGGACCTAGAAAACTGAAATTTTGAACAGAGGTTCCCTTTATAATGTAGACAAGGATAAGGAAGGATTTTCGAAATGTAACCCCTAAGGGAGTTAAATAGGGGATGAAAGTTCCGCGCGGGCGAAGCCGCTGGCAAAAGCTAGTTTCAAATAAACCAATAACAGGTGCTTTTGAATTGGCAAGTCGGTCAGTCAGTAAGATGAAGCTGCCCATTCGAAAGATTCGAAAGTGTAGTAGGTTCCTATGGAGAAGAACTGGTAAGAAACTCCACGGACACTCTTAAATCGAAATATTGTTCCAAAAAAATATATTACATCATTCATTCTGAAATTTTACATGTGAGAACAATGTAAAAAGATATTCAAGTCAATGAAAGACGTATCCAGCAAATGGTAGCTTTATAGTAGGCACATAGTGCTTACACAAACGATATATTATGGACAGTAAAGATTTTGCAGAAGTCATGTTGGTACCTAATAAATAGATTATTGATGAAAAGTTATATAAAATTACAACTTGGCTGCAACGTAATGCGATGAAATGAAAGAAGCGCACACATGAAACATACGAGCAGTTAAAAGCACTATTTTATTACATCACAGTTCATTGAACCGTTAATATATACGAGGTAATTCAAGAGAGAAATATTACATCTTCATTTCTGCAGATAGTGGGAGAATTGATAGCAATATAACATAGTGCTCTCCAACTTCTAACACTGGCAAGGCCATAGATACTGCCATTAGAGGAACATAAATACGCAAGAATTTTGTTGGAGAAATAATGATCTTACCATGTAAGGGTAATATTTGTTATATTATCTGATCTTAACTATGCTCTAATTTATTTAACCAACCTAAGCAAATATTTGGTGGGGTCTCACACACAGTATCGCTAATTTCGGTACAAATTATATAAGCCGTGACTACAACTCAGTCTAACATTGGAAGTTGGTGCAAATTCTGTTGTACGTTTTTTGGTAGAAGGTACATTTTTCCTTGTTAAAATCCGATAGTCTCCTAAACATAAGAACTTTGTAAGATGATCATTCTTACTTATAAAAAAGTTAACCCTTTTATGTTTTTCCTCTCTCTGTCGATTTACGTCAGACAATGGTGATGGAATATTTACAACAACAGAGGAACAGGATAAACAATAATCCCTCAGAGATTTATCTCGATCCATAAAGTTTGTGAAATTGATTCTACGTCTATTTGAGATTCCTGATATTTGAGTGATTTGTAAAATGAAGTAGGTACCTAGAATTGGAGATAATTCTCTGAGGTATATTAGCCTCGACTCTATACACTATACGTCAAACAACTCCCTATAAAAGACACAAAATAACACTTATTTGTAAGCTTCTGATG
Organism: Polymixis flavicincta; assembly: GCA_949987655.1. Taxonomy (NCBI): domain Eukaryota; kingdom Metazoa; phylum Arthropoda; class Insecta; order Lepidoptera; family Noctuidae; genus Polymixis; species Polymixis flavicincta. Next base: position 19,949,664 of record OX465181.1, on the reverse strand, counting down.
TCGAGAAACCCATACAAACATATGAGGGAAAAATAGGGGTGGCAGCGAGCGATAAATCGGTTAAGGTACTTAAAATTATTTACTGGCCAGTATTAATATTTACTTTTAAAAGTGAGGCGTGGACACGCATTTATGATGTGAAAACAGTACTTTTTCCTCGTACGCGAAATAATGTGATTTTACATGACAGCACAGCAATTGGCGCTGCCTCGTTTTATATGAAGTTACTGGAATCACCGAAAAGGTCGTATAAATGACACTGGCTGGTGACAGACACTCTAACAGAGCGTCGCATCGATGGTTGCGTGGCGGCCATCTTCTGATGACAGAGATGTCAGGGGAGCCGCTGTCGTACCACGTCAATGACGAACTGTTTTTCGGCATAATTGTGATAATATTGAAGCAACTGAACGATACGATGACCACTTCTGGTAAAGGCTATGCGTCGTTGTACATATTTTTCTGCAATTTTTTTTTTGTTTTAGATGAGATAATGTCTCAACAATTTTAAGTTAGCTTGATGAATGATCTCTAGTTTTCTGTTTTTTTCTAGATTGTGAGTACTTCTACCACAATATTCTATGAATTTATATTATTTCAGGAAAATGCAAAAGTATAATTTTCTTCATACAGAACGGTCGATGAAGACCAACAGACTGTCAAGTGGCGCAACGAAGGCTATAAACAAATAAAAGACAAAAACACAATTGTATGTGGTACGACACTACAGAATTGTGGTCCACAGATATTTGCGGCGGAAAAAAGGACAAAAAGAGGAATACGCACCGTGGCTTATAAATCTCGACGAGTGAGATAACGCGAAACGAATAGTAGCTCTAGTGTCACACGAAATTGTTTTACAGCCAGAAAATGGGCTTGTTTATGTTTTGGAATTACCATACATTTCTGTCCTAGAGTATCCGAATTTAGATGAGATTTGTCGGGAAATAATGTATTGGAGATCAGTTTTGGTAAATTTTAACGCATTTTCAGGGCCTGAAAAACTGACCCTTATTGCCGTAACCGTAACCCGCTTGAGTTTCATATTACCTAGAAGCAGTTGCACGAAGAGCAGTTGCATTTTATTCTGTAATTAAAACAATTCTTTTTTAAAGTTCTTTGACACAAGTGCTATGAAAGTTGCTTGTGACGGGGACTTTCACGGCACTTGTGTCAAAGAACTTTAAAAAAGAATTGTTTTAAAACTCTATAAAATATTTATAGTAGTCCGGTGCCTTTATATGTACAAATTCTTTGAATTTTTCACCGCTTCGACTTCGATTTTCGTAAAAATATAAAAGTGCTTCATATTTATGAATAGGTGGAGGTATCATACCTGTAGGTACCTCTGTAGGTACCTACCTATAGTTACCTGTTATCCACGCACAACGTACCAAATAGGAGTCTAAGTGCGAAAAAAGGAGTCCCTATCATCATCATCATCATCATCATCATCATCACAGGTACCTGTTACAGAAGAAGAAGATATACTGAACTTTATTTATATGTAATTTCAACATAAAGAAAAATCCATTAAAAAGATTTGATTTCGAAATTAAATCAGGAAGCAACAAAGAAAAAATAACAACCGAAAAAAAATCCTATTCAAATAATAACATATCAAATTAAATGGCGTCTACATAAAAATTTTGATGAAAATTTATTAAATTGTTCGAATTTTTCTAACAAGCGGATATGGATGGAAAGAGGGGCGCGAGAGTAAACAATAGCTTTGTGAGCCTTATGAATAGTCGCCGAGTGTTGAAAGAATAATTGGCTCTTTTGTTTTTGCCCCGGACATACCTACCCATCAATACGTAGACGTGTTTCAATCTCTGTCAGCTTTTGTTTTAATTTATCCCGCTGGAATATTAATCTGGATCAACGGGTTACTGAGTGCACGCTTTTTAATTTTAAATGTTTGTTACGGACACCGCTTGAGGTTTTTCACTGTTATTTAAATTCAATTTATTCAGTTGTTTTTTAGCAAAATTGAAGCATAAACTAGGTAGGTTGAAGCGGGTTTTTACGATCTAAAGAATATACGGCATACTCAAAAAAAAGATCAGAGAAAACAAAATATACATTCCAGCACGCTTGAAATAGGTTTTATATGTATAATAGACAAGTATTTGGATGTAGTAGCGTGCGCATAAAATTTTACTATCAGCAGACGGCATAAATACACATTACGTTGAGTAAAGTGTCCCTGTTCCGACCTTTAACCTTTAGTTGTCAGTTACTAGTACCTATAGGTAGTGGATCCCTGAGGACGAGTGATGTCGTCTTCGTATGGGGAGCGTCAGCGGGTATACAGTTCGGTTTACGGCCGTCTCGACCTAACAAGATTCCCGTCGCCCGTTACACCAATTTATTACACCCTTAGAAGGGATTTATACTTTTTGCGGTAGTTTCTGTCCGTAGCACGCGTTCTAGGTCCGTAACGTATTATCTACGAGAGTGGCTCATTTTGTATCTGGCAGATGTGGGCGGCATCTGGTGCTGATGTCTTGTGTCCGGTGACGGTTGCTGACTCCCACTTAGGGTGGCGACTAAAAAGTGATGTCGTAGTGGACTAACTTATGAATTTTATGATATGTTTAGTTGGGTTCTTTTGTTTCGTGGGACCTAATAAGTTGACATTTGATCAAAGGAGTATGTTTACTTAATAACATAAGTCTTTTAAAATTTATTTAACGGTGAAAAATTATAAAAAATAGTTTCAAAAATTAAAAAAAATACGCTTTAGTAGAAAACCAAATTAAAAAAGTAGATAAAAGTAGGTAATAATTTCAAAAAAAAAAAATCAAAATAAGGTTAGAGTGATCTGCCAGGGGTGCGGGTTGTTCGAAAGAGATACCGTGGCCCCTGGCGCACTGGCTACTGAGGGAACACGGGTGGGTTTTATTCCGTAAAAGTCTGACACACCCTCCTGCTTCACCCAGAGCAGGAGAAGTTATTTGATGAGTAAAAAGAGGATAGAGTGATTAATAAATGAAATCATAAAAAGATTTTTGGTACTTTTTTAGGTATTTTTATAGTCAACTTTTGCCAGCGCCTCCGCCCGCGTGGATGTCAGTTATCGTATAAAGTAGCCTATGTCCTTCTCCATATTCCAGGCTATATCTCTGCCAAATTTCATGACGATCGGTTCAGAGGTTTAGGCGTGAAAGCGTGACATACAGACAGAGTTACTTTCGCATTTATAATATTAGTAGGGATTAATATCAAGCACCCCATTGAACTTCGCCCAACGAACGATACAAATTGTTTCTTTTTCTTCCATTAGTTATCGTTATCGATACCCAACGCGTGGGTAAAGTATTTCCAGCTAATTTAATTTGACCCTGGATGTTACTAATTCTAGGCAAAAAAAGCAAAGTTAAAATCAAAAACCTGAATAAATTAGCACCGCAACTACGAATTGTTCCGTATGGTGCCGGACGTAATAAAATAGCACCATCCCATTTCTTCCCCTGGGTGTCGTAGAAGGCGACTAAGGGACTTACTAGAGAATGGGCTATTGCTGTTGCGTTCTCTATGCAATTTACCACCATACTGCAATCGCCAACCCGTTTGCCAAGAGTGGCGATTATGGCAAAATCCCCCTTTCGGGGGAGGCCAGTCCAGCAGTGGACGGCTTTCGGCTGAAATGATGATGATGAATTGCGAATTCCTTCTCATAGATAAACATAAACGCCCTATTAATTAAAATCAGGGTAACTGTGCAATGAGTACAGCAAGCGGGCAGATATGAAGTACAAGGGGAAAGTTTTTCAGTGGTTTCAGGAAGTTGGCGACGCGCCATGAAGGGACTTGTCGCGCGCCGCGCCAGGGTTGCCATATCCGAAAAGAGTCTAAAAAAACACAAGAATTGTTGCAAAGACAAAAATGGAATGGAGAAGCATGGGCACGTTTTTTTTTTTTAGAAAATAGGCACTTCTGTTTAACGATTCGTGCAGTTTGTTTCTAAAAAATAATACTGAGCTGTTGGAAAAATTAAGAGACTGTGCCATAAAATAATACTCACGTACAGGAAAATTCACTTTTTGGAGGGTTGACTTTTTATTGTATTTCCCTTTGCACGTAATATCTTTTTTGTATCGAAGAACGTAACATTGGCACGTATTTCTTTCATTACCTACTTCAAAATGAAATATACCGAATAATTTAGCATGCAAGGCTTGTTTCGTCGGCATCTGGTTCCCGAAACAGATTGAGTAATTAGCATAATCCAGACATTTTTGATACATAGCCTCGGGTTAGAGAGGAAACTAGAGCGCAGCGAAGTGCTCGGTGGCAACCCTGCGTGACGCGGCGATCTCTCGCCTGATGACGTCACTCCGTAGTTCCATGGAATACGAATAAGGATTTATTAACTCCACGATAAAGTAAATTAATTATAACAGTAAACGCTTTACTAGGGAATGACGAAACTGCTTTGGAAGCGAATTGGGATCAGAACGTGGAACTGCCAGTTAAGTAATCAAGCAAGGATTGAGGACATAACATGCGATTTAATTATGAAACAGTTGCCAGTTCAGAATTTTACGTTAACGAACGGTTTATAGGACTTTTTAACAACGGGGATTATTTTCAATTTTATACAGCGTGAATTTTATTTTCACGGTTCCTGTATCCGTCGCTTACAGACCCCATTAAGCATCAACCGTTTTCATAAAATAAAATACTTTTATTTATCAAGCTCTGGGTCCTATTGTCGTACACAAACGGAAAGGCGCCACATGACGCCGTTTGCCTTTGTCTAGTCCCTTTGAACAAATATTTCGGTGCATTACACTTACAAGCTTTATTTTATGGAAAATAAATATGATTCTTTCAGTTTATTTTTTCTATTATGGTGAATTGGTTTTGATGTTGTCGCTGCTTATGCTGTTTCGGTTTTCGTAAAGCGGTAGCGAATTTTCTTCAAAATCTTAATTCTTTATTCAAACTAGCGGTTAGTAAGTTATTTTACAATAACAAGCAGCTGCTGTTAGGCTAAATAATAACAACCGCATGCGTCGATCTTCAAATCGTATTGTGCTTCGGAAAGCACGTTACGTCATTCCTAGATCGACAGCCGTTATGGGTAGCCAGGAGCCCAAGTCTGATAACTATTTTGTGGAGGTCAGATAGGCAGTAGATCCATGTGAAATACTGGTATCTAGCTGCATTCTGTCCCCTGTACGGAAAAAGCTAGGCAGATTGATATGAGGTTAGATAGGCTATCGCTCCATCTAAAATATTGGTATCCTACTGCATCTGGGTAGTATGAAAGCTGACCCCAACATATTTGGAAAAATGCTAGGCAAATTGTTTTACATAATTTGATATAGATGATATCATTCCATCATCAACTAAATGTACATTTTGATACTTTAAAAAAGTAATGATCTTTGAACTTGAACCAAAATTTTAAACTTCTTGAAATAACAATGACCTATAAATTATGTATTTCAGAATATTTCCCTACAATTACCGTGAAGGGTGCTTATAGGAACATGAATAACCTTTTCTCTTCGCTAAGAGGAATTGGAGAGACCAATAGTTCATTCAATTACGTTCGAATATCGAGTAAAATATCGTAAAACGATGGGCCAGATACCGAAATGACTAACAGTATCGATAAAATAGAAGTTATGGACGAAGTAAAACGATTATATGTAGTTTTGAAGTTATATTGATACAAAAGACGGAGGATTCCTCAAGGTTGTCGATAGTCTAGACTGAATAGATGTTTTTAGAAAATGTGCAATAAAGACTGTGCAATATTATCACTTTTCTGTTGAAATGTACCTAGTGTTCAATATCTTTACGTTTTTAAATTCAATGCCCTTGCAAAAGCATCTTTATTGAAAGCCAAATTGTTATTCTATTTGAATGTCTTTGTAAAAGGATGGTACATATGAAACATACGCTATTGGCTGTTATTCGCGGATCTTTGACAGTCGTTACAGGTGGTCAGAAGCCTAAAAGTCTGACAACCAGTCTTATCAAGAGGTATGGCATTACCTAGTAACTGGGTTGTGGAGGTCAGATTGGCAGTCACTCTAACTAAGATAGGTATCGATACCAAGCTGCATCCGTTATGGCTGGAAGCCAACCTTAACATAGTTGGAAAAAATCTAGGCAGATGATGATGACATACGCTAAAATATAATTAAATGGAAGCAAATAAATACTAAGTCAGACAAAATTTGTCATGAAGATGTCCCTCTTTTTTACTACATCCTGTAAGTAGTCTCTACGGTACGCGTATAGCGGTCACGTCCTTGAAAAACTCGAACAATACAAGTTAGAACAAAAGTATTGCGGTTGAGGTCTGAAACTCATTTGTCATCCGATCTCCACGCGTGTGGCATTCGGTGCCAGCTGAGCTCTAACGGCCTTCACAGACTTGCTACTTTTGGAATTGACGTTCGAGGATTTTACAACATTATTAGTGAAAGAAAAAGGGAGACAGAAGATACATTTATGTGATCTAGCAGGCTAATTGTTCAAACACTAACTGTCACACTCAGAGATGCCTAACGGATACATAAGGGGCTCTTTAGGAAAAATTACAAATGGTTCACAATAGAAATGGCTTTAATGTTGACAGTTCAATAACATTCATTGCGTTATTTACGTTGTTGGGCATTCAAATTTTTCGAACTTAAGAAGCAATGGTAATCCATTGTTTCTTATGTTCGAACATGTTCATATTTTTATTAACCTTCAAATTCAGGTTATGATTGAAAGTGTTACGTCACACAAAAACAAAAAACAAAAGAAACAGACAATGCAGAATGCTGCGTCGCTTTTTGGCCACTCGTTGCGTTTGAGCCTGGTAGTAACAAAATTGCGTGATGAATATCTGTCGCTACACTAGCTACATTGTCAAGCTTCACCGAATCTAAAATTATCAACTAAATAGGTAATACTAAACATATCTGCTAAGACCTTTTACGTAACACAACGAGCCCTCGTATTTCCATCACCGAAACGACTTTCAAAAAGGTAACTTCCAGAAAAATACGCCGAAGAATCCTCGCTGTGAATACGCCGACGTTTTACCGGAAATTAGGGTCTCCTTACTGTAGATTGCTCAAAGTGATAACAAACGAAAGGTTACTGGGAGTTGAATCGAATGAGGTTGGAAATAATTTACGTAGAAGGCGCTGTTTTTGTTGTACTTTTTTCAAGGCAAAAAAGAATTGCTTTTATCCTTTGTCGAGTGGCGGATCTTGTAACGCTTACGTAAAGGTTTCAGGTCGGATCGTCGGCTATTAATATGTTATCTGTACTTTAATTGCATTTGTGCCGAGACAGGCATTTGTTTATGTTTACATTTTGATAGAATAAAAAAACGTTTTGAAAGTGTATTAATTAACTGAACGTTTTGATGTTGAAGGAGGCTAATGGTTATTAATGTTTGTATTATTTATACATGGATTTTGTCTTTTAGATACAGTCGTAGAGAGTGCCTGCCGTTTAATTTTAATGGATTTAAAAGATTTATATTTTGAAGGTTGTGATTTTTTTTTGTGAAAAGTAGGAATAATTTAAAAGAAGCATTGAGATTTTAAGATGAACATGATACAAAGAGTAGTACGTTCATTTATTTTATTATTAGTCGGAATAGTCTCAACCAAAACCACAGTTTCCGCAATCACACCCACACAATTTTTCTATCGTTAGACGGAAAAGAAACCCATTGTGCTTGAGCCCACACATTCGTAATAATTAAACACGTGTAATGTGGTGAGAATGCGATTAATAGCGGCACGTGTCAGGCTGAGCATGAGTTACTGGTGCACGTTATCTTACCAACACTTCCACCAGTAGCGTCTAGCGACAGGTCGTTGAGCTCCCTAAAATAGGGTTGAGCTACGATGACTGATGTATACAAATACATAATGTTTATTATTATAATGATTCCAGGTGCTATTGAATGCAAGTAACCAAAACTTATTCTACCTTGACATCGTAATGTCAAACAAATCAATGAACAATGAACAAAAAAAAAACAACAACCTGTATGTTTTTTTTTGTTTCTTTGATCGTGAATGTTAAAATATTGTTGATCTATTCAATATATCCACTTTGATTATGTTTTTTGTAAAGACAGATAAAAAAATCTGTACGTAATCTGGACGGAAACAATAGCCAACGCACAATTAATACTTCGGCTTAGCGAAATAAACATCAATAAATACTTTTTACTTTTTTTTATAAGCTCCGTTTTTACAAAGCTTTGAATGTTGCGCAGTTTTTACGACAAAATTAACGTAAAGACAGGAAAGATTAATGAATAATCCAGAGTGGAAGCGGCGTCGCTTGGTACTTCCGTAACCTCTCGCAACTCGGAAAATAAAACATCCTGTAGCTATATCATCGATCGTTTCGCTTTAAAGCGACACAATGCAGCGTTCGCGCGGAAAAAAGCGCTCTCTGAATAAATTGAGGAGCTCTTTTGTTTTCATTTAATTTCACCCCTCTTCTTAATTTTTTTGGGCTAATTAGCGGGCCGCTTGTAGCGTGATTTCTGTATGAAAACCTTTGCATTTTCACAATGGTACCGTCTTAATTGACACGCAAAAGCGCCGTTAACACTCTCTCCACTTTATATTAATTTCCTCGGAAATTTTTCAACTTTTCAAATTTTCTCATTTCGCTTCGGGGATTATAAGTCATCTATTTTTTTGTGAAAGTACCTACAGACAACATAACTTTTTTACAATACCCGGCTGCAGCGTCAAACTTTTATGAAACGTTCACAGGCTTACAGACCCGCAAGTAAGAGAGGTATCTTTGAAGTAATCCGATATAATTTATTAATCGGTTTTGCGTCGATATTTATTTTTTATTAAAAATACACTTGGAACAGTAAAAACGCTGTTGAAAAGAAGAAACGGTTCTAAAATATGTAAAAAAAACTTTATCGTGTCACGTAACATAAGTCCACATTATTGACATAATCTATGTCAGACATGAATTCTACATTAGCCAAGCCCAGTTAGAGTACCTAACTACCTAAGACCATTTATAAAAGTTCGTGCACCACCTGGCATAGTTCTAATAAGTCACCAATTGCTCGTTTGTATGAAGCCTGTGTTCGGCCTGTGCGTGATCTAGTGCCTAGCGGGCTCGCAAAATGCCAATATCCGGCCTTCGTAGATTATCGCGACGAATATAGGAGCATCGAGTTCGAACCTCTTTTTGTTCAACACTAGTGGTATAGGTGGACGAGACGTAAGTTGACCTCGTAACGTCAAACAAATCGTTGAACAATGAAAATAAAGAACAACAACCTGTATGTTTTTTTGTTTCTTTGATTGTGAATGTCAAAATACTTTTGATTGAGCATAAAAAGTGTTTTAATATACCTAATAATACTTAGATATTATTCTAAAGACCATGTTGGAAATTAATCAATGTACGACGATCGTAAAGCTGTATGTCGTTGGTTCTAAGGTACTTCTTATTCTATGCTTAAATGTGTATCCTACACAGTAAAAAGAGATTATTTCATTTAAGCTCTTAAAATACATACACATATCACAAGATGACTTACCAAAACGATGGAGAAGATTAGCTCGTGACAGAGATCAGTGGAAGAAACTAGGGGAGGCCTATGTCGAAGGACAACCTGACCAACAAACTGGTTGCTGAAGAGTATTTTAGATTTTACAATAGTTAGTTACCTACATAATCAGATAAAGTTTATTTTTTACCGTAATAAACAAGATTTAAAATTAGATTTAAGTTTAATAAAACTGTACTGTATTGGTTAGCGAATAAAGGCTTTTATTATTATTATTATGAACACACATCTACAAGGAATCTTCTACATTTTGTTATGATAATATAGAATCTCACATGATCATAAAGAGAAAAGTTCTTAGAAAAGTGTAGAAAACCTTACCTTTTTCTTTTCCAGGTAGTTCCAATAACTGAGGTTTGATATCAACACCGCGTGAATTCACTTCTGAAACAAAACACACAACTTTTATAGTTACTTCCGTCTTTCATAACTCATAAAATAACTCACAGTATATTTCAAAGTAAAGGCACCAAATATGCTACATTTCATAGATACTCGTACATATGTATATACTATTTAGATTTAAATATTAGTGTAAGCTGAGAGTATTTTTTAAAATGTTATTTTTGTTAAATTACTAGCTGGGTCCTCGCCTTTCACCCGCGTGGATGTGGGAAATTATCCCATAAGAACGTGCTACTGGGACTAAAAGCCTATATTGTTCCGTATGCTGTAAAAATCGGTCCAACAGTTTCGAAGATGAGCCGGATGAAAGGAACATACAAATTAAAAGAAAAACAGTTAGTTAAGCTGTTAAGTTTACATTACAAACAGCCACTTAAATTTTATTTATTTGTCTGTACGTTTTAATTGAAGATTATGCACCACTATGTTTTATGAAACAAATTTGTGTATTATAAATACATAAAAAAAAAACACATTCCCTGATGAAAAACCAGCTGTTAACTAATACACTACAAATATATGTCACATCAGAGACCGGGAGTAACGTGCTTACCAAAGTTCTACATTCTAAATTTAGCTCAACAGGCAAAAATAGCCTGTAGAGTTACGGAATGAAACTCTTCCCAGCGCAGGGCCTAGAGACAAAATACATTTCTGTTAGCGTTCACGCCAAACGCTACGCCAAAATGCATGGGAATGACATTACCTGCGAAAAAAATACGACATAACCTTTCTGCAGGTAATGTCATTCAAATACATTTTGGCGTAGCGTTTGGCGTGAACGCTAACAGAAATGTGTTTTGTCTAGGCCTGTTGTAGTGTTGGATGGCCGCCTCCCCGATACAGAGTGTTTGAAAAGCTAATTTGTTTGGAGTTGGCCATAACTTATAAACTTCGGCCATAGCCGGACAGGCACTAATAGGCTGCCCGCGCAGCGATAATATTATATTTACTACGATTTGAGTAACTTTCCTATCACAAATCAGACGTAATGTTTATGATTTTGGGTAATATTTCTTGTTTTATTGAGCGTCAAAATGTTATTTATATCGATAGCCTTTTTCTTTGAGATGTTAGCTGCCTACTGCCTACTAAAGCTATTCCACTTAGAGCACTGATTTCAACAGCACTTGACCAAACGGAACTTAAGTAGTAGGTACTGCTCCACTAACCACACTGAAATAAAATTTTGATAAGTGCGGTTAACTGTAGAACAGTTTATTAATAGATATCATTTTCATTTCTCATACTTGGACAATGCGTTTGTAGTTTCCTGATCAGAGGGATGAAAACAGTGTCTTTCGTCCCTGGAAAACGATTTTCCCTACTGTAAAAAAAACAATGCGAGACATCACGTAGTAAAAAACCTATTCCAGCTGTTCCTGTAAATACTGTGTTCTCCAACATTTACAGAAACAAAAATAACTCAAATTTCGAAAAAATATCGAACATTAAAACTTACACCAGGAAAGAACCTTTCCCTTACGATTATTATTAATTGCTTCAATTTTAATATTGATTTTAAGTAGATATGTAAGTAACCAATAATTTTTAAGTATTTAATAAAATATTGTGTGTTAAAGTAATCAGGTGTATATTTACTTTCCTCATATTCGAAATTAAAAGCGGAGTGTTCGAACCTCGGGTAAAAGACATGCAGGTCTAGACAAAATACATTTCTGTTAGCCTTCACGCCAAACGCTACGTGTTTTGTCTCTACGCCCTGTTTAGGCGATCGAACAGTTAGCGCCCTCACTAAAATCTACTATGTCATTCCACGAACGGCACCTGCATACAGTTCGTTGTGATGGCATTAGATGTATGTATTTTTATTCAGGACAATAGAAAGAAAGAAAGAAAAATGCGTTTATTGGCATTACAGCCTAAAAAACCTTAGAACAATAAATAAAACACAACAATGTTATTAATGCCAAAAGGGCCTCAGCTCAGCATAATGTCAGACGGCAACACAGAATGCACCACCTGACGCTGATTTTCAGGTGCCACCCACGAGTACTATACGCTCGAATAATACCTATATACATAGTGAAGTGTGTATATTATTCGAGCGTATGGTACTCGTGGGGTAACTAAACTAACTAAAAGATACGGTCTTCTGTGTCGTGTGTAATGAACGCGGGTCAGTCGTTATACAATCTTAATCGTGTGTCAATAGCATAATAATTAAGCAGCCTATTATATTCTTTGTCCTGCTTAGTGCAACAACCCATTGGGAAGTGCTATAACCACAGAAACTGATTTATTAACACCTCAATGCCTCTATTACTAGATTTAGTAGAAGCCTATCTACTAAATCTCAGCTGCCTACTACCTATTTCCAGTATTTAACGCTAGCCAGGCAGTTTCGTGACTGCAGAGCTGGCCCTTTCACATCAGTGAACTTTCTAGCTGTCACATGCCTTATTCAGTTCTATCTCTCGGTTGTAGCGTTTTATTGTTCCTGCTTAAAGAGTTTCCACATTATAATTTACAAGCAGACATTGTACTAGTACCTCCTACAGTGGCCACTGAAACAACGCGCGATTTAAAAAAAAATATAAGCAAATCGTGAGGTCGGGCCCCCTCGAGGAACAAAGTGTCTTACGCGATACACAAACACACACGTATATAACAGAAACAGAGAGAAAGCGTGGCGGGCATAACGCTTTTTCTTTACTTGACAAGTGGCGTTAAGGACCTTCTTTCCAATAATACAGACGTCTATCCTATAGCACATTGGTTTAAATTTATGCGGCAAGCACAATTAGTATCTATCACACATACAAATGAATTGTCTAAATCAATATTATAATCTAAATCAAACGAAACGAGTGCCAATTTTCAGTTTAAAAATCGTTCGAATTCACGTTCCGTTTACTCTGCTCGTTCGTGTTAGACCCTTCAAAGATCAAGTAATACCTACTAACGATAGCGGTAAACATAAACAGAGCACACACCGCCTTCTTCAACACATAAACACGCTCCATGTTCCATTCAACGAACTTTGAAAACAACGTAAACAAGTACCTTTCATGAAAGATATCGTAAAGAGGTTTCATGTATCGCCTTCTGCTTTCTGTCCATTCAACCACATGATCAAAACAAGATCTGGTTTTTGCGTTAGCAATATAAAAAAGTGATGACGGCCAGTTCCCAGTTAATATGGAGTTACTGCTCCCACCAAGTAGGTTAGCAGTCGTAAATAACTTATATGTATACGGTCATGCAGTAAAAATGTTACGTGTATATTATGGGGTATTGAAATTCAAGGATATTGTAAATGGTAATGCATACTAAATGTTGTGTAGAATATATCAATTTATCGTACAAAGTTGGTAAGATTTATCTGCAAAATGTGGCCTTGACAATTTTTTTATTTACAAGTATTACCGAGATCAAACTGTGACACATTACTTACTTTTTGTACCAAAACATACATAAAATATACGGTCAAATGTGTAACCAACAGCAATTTCTACAAAGAGAAGAATAAGTGATATGAAAAACACCTCTTGTATAGTTGAAACTCCAATATTTTTCACAGCAAGAATACAGAATAGCCATCAAAAGTATAGTCCATCAGAAGGCATTTAGAAATTGGAAGTCGCTGCTTATAATATTGGCTCATATCCCTACTAATATTATAAATTCGAAAGTAACTCTGTCTGTCCGTGTGTTACGCTTTCACGTCTGAACCGCTGAACCGATTGTCATGAAATTTGGCAGAGATATAGCCTGGGATATGGAGAAGGACATATGCTACTTTTTACGCGATAACCGACATCCACGGGGGTGAAGCCATGGGCAAAGCTCGTAACTTATTATTTTTTGTAAGCATCTCGAAAATAAGTAGCTGATTATGAAGCAGATTCATTTTAGACATAGAACTGCATATTCTGTAAAAAACCGTCAATGAAGTCGAAGTCAAAGTCGAACTCGTGAATTGAAGTTAACTGTCAATATTGTAATCCTTAGCATCAGGTGGAATGACAGCTCACTTCACCTTAATTTTCACGGTGAGTTTTTAACAGAATGGACCGACCGGACTTGAATAAAATCAATCAACCAGGCTTAAAATAGCAACCAAATCCTCAAGATTTCAAACAAAATAACCACGCCTGTTCAATACATTTTATCTCACACAATACAATATTTCAATTCTTATCGAGCTTCCAGGTAACAAGGGGTTTCCTATCGGCTCACAGATTGTAACAACGATGTTTGTGTTCGATTGTGCGAACAAACACAACACAAACACTGGAGGATACACAAGATTGCTAGGGCAAGGAATACAAGTTTCCATCCGTTTATTTGTTTTATACTTATCTTTCGTAACTAGAAGTAGGTACGATCTCAATGCGAAAACGTTGATCACTTTTGGACTTTGTCACATTAAACTTGTTCGTTGACGCGTCACATATTTGATGTCGCTATTCGCATCGTATATTAAATGACAAGAGACCCTTGACGTGACGAGTGCGAAATGCTTTTTTAACGAATTCGAAAATGGAGGAGATTCTCAATTCGGTTGTTTTTTTTTTAATGTTGTTTTGTATTCAGAACTCCTTCATATACGTGTAAGCCGAATTCGAACTGGTACCATAATTATACCTAGAGGTCAAGTTCTGTTAAGTAGTTTTTGAGATATAGTTTCAATAATAGACCGGAAGCCGACCCCAACAAAGTTTGGGAAAATTTAGGCAAAATTATTGATCGCTGATATTATAATGTCACTTTGGACTCCAGGACTGTAGCAAGTCCATCAGCACGCTCCGAAAACACAAAAACAGACCGCCGCTGTCCTTCCGTCCTCGCCGCCGAGGCCCGCGGCGAGACGTCCCAATCCATGTCCGCCCCGACCTTTGCTCGAGCCAACCCGCGCCGCTGAGCCTGTAGCATTACATTCAACCCTAAATAATTTCAATCCAGCCCGTCCCTTGCTGCCCCGTTAAGCCGAGGTCTATACCCCATAGGGGGGGTGTCCTTATCGTGGCGTCGCTTATAGTTCTTAAGCTCTGGCTGGAGGACTGAATTTATTGAGGCAAATGCGGCTAAGCACAGGACTACTTTCTAGGCGCACATGCGAGAGCGATCTTCAAAAAAAAAAAAAAAACTTTAGCCACCTAATATCTCGTGTTTCTGTTTGTGTTCAATCACAATATGAATAGAACTGCAGAGTGGTTTCAATTGGAGCGAAAGATGTTGTAGTAGTGGAAGAGAGCTTCTCGTGAAAGACTTCGTTTCTTGTTGCTTTCGTGTCTTTTTACTGTGTTGTGTTCGGCTTAGGTACCTCCCATTCAGTAAGAGCACCTCTGGTCGAAGACTGCTTTGAGTGTTCATTCGGCTAACGATTACTTATTTCTTACTGATTATTCCGGTAAACCGGAGACTGGAAGGTAATTCAATTCAGAATAACATTCAGACTTCCGAAATCTGTTCATTTGCACCAGCATCTTAATTGCGTCACACACTAACAATCACAATCTGAATTATTAAGAAGGTGCCTCACGTGTTTCAAAAAAAGTCGACTCAGCAACGTACAAACAGCCAGCACATCAAGCTACCCCAAACTATTAAATTTGTTCGATTGATTTTCATCTTTATCACATAAGCTTAGGGTTCATGTTCAATTGAGAAAATTTTATACTTTGGGGTAGCTTGATGTGCTAGCGTCTGTACATACCTTAAAACTGCAATGAATTGTTTGAATGTCAAAATGAAAGCCATTTTACTACGCTGAACCGAAAAAGAAGTACGAACCTACTCGAAAGCTATCTAATACCTAAGTGTTGATGGTATTGTTTAGCTATAAAAAACTAATATCCATTATGAGGATTTTATTGGTTAAAACTTCTTCCTCTTTCTTCCTTATACAGGATAATTTTTTGACCAGTGCGCAAACTATAGTACTCAAGTTCTGAGTTGAGCCGTATGAATACTGATACATGCGTGCACTGAATGGACAGGTCCACTCAACCTGTGTGGTTCTTTCCTCAAAAGACCATTTCAGACACCAATCCACATGGTCTTCACATGATCTGACCAATATTATGTCTGGACTTTAAAAGAGACTGTGACCTCTGAGTTTTTTCGGCTTTTCTTCTCAGAGTAGTCAGATAGGAAACGCCGACCTCATCTAGTTTAAAAAAATATGATTGACGTGTAACAGTGTTTGTACAAACCTACTTACAGAAATAAAATCATTTATCATTTATAACCATGAATTCAGCATATCATTCTAAACCCCCTAGGATATAAATTTTTCGTCGGTTAAACAAAAATAAAAATCTGAGTTCATGGTTACAGTTTGCGCACTGGTTAAAAATTTATCCTGTATAACCTCTTGGAATCCGTTATAAACGCAAAACTATACACATTTAGCTTCCACCAACTACTGTCCCACATACTCACAGACCTGGCTGTAGAAGATAAGCAGTAAATGCACTTTATTTACTTCTTTTACTGCCAACCGGCCACTGGTCAAACACATTAACCGATTGGACGCACACGGACATTAAAAGAGGTAAAAACAAGAAGAGACGTAAAGACGTAGATAACTCAGTAGGTTGTACACGCCAGTACATTTCACACGTAACTAAATTCGATAACGGCATGTATAAAAGATTGGATCGTGTGATGTGAATGAATATGTGGCTCTCCCGGGACGCTCGTCGTATCCATGTTTTATAACGCTATCTCTGCGCAGATTATTTCAAAATGGTTCCCGCAGCACCCCTGCTAGTTATATTGTTTCTTTATCCTAAGTTTACGGTACACCGGAGAAATATGCTTTATGATTTTATTTCGAGGTTTTGCGGCTAATATTATTGAATAATGGGTCTGTGTGGGAATATGATAGAAAACGGCGTGATTTCCAAGAAAGTTGCGAGCTGACTTCTAAAATTCAAATGGTGTAATCTTTTGTAAATATATTCAATAAAGTTTCTACCTAAAAGCTCTTTATTTTTAAAGCTAGCTGTGCCCGCGGTTTCGACACGTGGATATCGGGTATTATCCCATAGCCTATTTAACTCCTTATAACATCAGCCTGCTAGTGAAGGTCCCGCCAAAATCGGTTCAGTAGTGTCGGAGATTAGCCGGAAAAAAGACTAAAGAAAGGAAAAAAATCAGCAGTGTCGGAGATTAGCCGGAAAAAAAGACTAAAGAAACGAAAAAATTAGTACGAACAACGATGAACGTTGTTTAATCTGACGATTCAAAAAAATATTTCCTGACGATTCAAAAAATACACACGTAGTTGTTCAAGTTTTCACTTCTGTCGGCACTACCGGAGTGCCACTGTTTTTTTTTTTTGTAAAAATCTATTATTATATTGAAATTACAAACACACTCCAATTTGATTTCATTGTAAATATTCAGCTGTATTCCGTTGGATTGGAAGCAAACCCCAAAATAGGAAAAGGCTAAGGTGATGAGGTAGAGATTCCCTCTGGTCGATATAGGCAGCTGTAACTTGTTTAATGATAGCTAAAGAATGGAAACTGGCCAGCAATTTCAGGTATTACCACAGTTATAGTATTGTTATGGGCATGAAGGCGCGTGTTCTATTATCTTGCAAACAAAATCGATTCAAATGGTTACCTCTCGCAAAACTCTAATATCTACTGGAAATTGTCCGTGTGGTGTACATAGGACAGAAAACATAAAATATTAAACGTGTCCGTGTCGTGTTTACTAAAAATTTATGGAATGTTAAAATTTATTTTGAATTAAAATGTTTAATATAATATAAAACCCTTCCAAAGCTAACAAAGCCACTTTCTTTCAGGTTAAGCCTTATTTCAGTCTTAAATAAATAACCAACTCTATACGATTTTAATCAATAAAAAGTTCAATAAATATTTATGTCTGTCACGTAACTAATAATGTTTATAAGTTAGCGCGGCCAGGTGACCATTTATCACATCACCGCTAACGCAATAAAGTCACCGTTTAGTGAAAAATTAATATTTTGGCGCGTCGCCAATCGTATGAATTTACTTTATAGCTAGTTAAATGCGATAAAGAACTAAGTGCGTTTGATTTTATATTGATTAAAAATGGAGGCACTTGAATAATTACTCAGTGAAGATGACGATAAAAATATAAAAATCGGAACATATCATATCGTGAAGAGAACGAGATCATCAAAAGTCTGAAACCCCGAAAGTTCCCCGGCGCTGACGGCATCACCAATAGGGTGATCCAAATGCTGCCCGCCCACCTGATCATGCTCTTGACCACCATCTTCAATGGAGCCTTGAGCAATAACATCTTCCCCCAAGCTTGGAAGCAAGCCACGGTCATTGGCTTTCCAAAACCCGGCAAACCCAAAACGGAGCTCACGAGCTACCGGCCCATCAGTTTACTGGACAGCCTCGGAAAAATCTCTGAGCGACTTATTTACAAGCGCCTCAGAGACTTCGCCGAGACTAAAGGCCTGATACCCAACGAGCAGTTCGGTTTCCGAACCCAGCACAGTTGCGTACAACAGGTACACCGGATCGTAGAGCACATAAGCGTTGGCTTCCAAAGCGGCAATGCGACCGGTGCAGTATTTTTCGACATAGCGAAAGCCTTCGACAAGGTCTGGCACAACGGCTTGATTTACAAGCTGTACAAACTCGGTGTGCCGGACCGACTCGTACTCATCTTGCGAAACTTTCTGTCGAACCGCACCTTTCGCTATCGCGTCGAAGGGACTCTCTCTTCCCCCCACCCGATTCGCGCCGGCGTCCCCCAGGGCGCCGTGCTGTCCCCTCTCATATTCACGCTGTTCACGAGCGATATCCCCAAGAGTAGAAGGGCACAGTTGGCACTGTTCGCAGACGACACAGCCATCTACCAC
Organism: Polymixis flavicincta; assembly: GCA_949987655.1. NCBI lineage: Eukaryota > Metazoa > Arthropoda > Insecta > Lepidoptera > Noctuidae > Polymixis > Polymixis flavicincta. The sequence continues at coordinate 19,930,822 of OX465181.1, read as the reverse complement.
TCTGGGCGTAGCGATAAAGCGATAGCCTCCTCCCTCCAAACCGCAGTCAACGTGCTTGGCGCGTGGTTTAGGAAGTGGCGAATCGAATTAAATCCGGACAAAAGCCAGGCGGTTCTCTTTTCGAAACCGCGAATCAACCCCCCTCCCCCCCGGCCCATCTCCATATTCGGCAAGCCGATCCCTTGGGAAAAGCGAGCCAAATATCTCGGAGTGATTCTAGATCAGCACCTCTCCTTCTCTGAGCATATCAAGAAGGCGCGCTCGCGCGCCGCCTTCGCTCTCGGAAGGCTGCACTCTGTTCTGAACGCACGTAGCAAATTGTCACTCAAGTGCAAATTGCGGATTTACACGGCGTGCATAAGGCCCATCATGACGTATGCATGTGCAGTCTTTGCACACACGCACCCCCGACACATCCATAGGATGCAGACCCTCCAAAACCGTTTCCTTCGCCAAGCCACATGCTCCCCTTGGTTCGTTCGGAACGAGATCCTCCATCTCGATCTGAAAATGCCCACTATTGCTCAATTTCTGAAACGCAACTTGAAGCGTTTCTTCGATAAAGCCGAGTTACATCGCAATCCCTTGATTGTGAAGGCCACTAGCTATGTCCCCAGTAGAATCAGTAGAATCCGCCGGCCGAGACATGTCCTTTCCGACCCAGACGACTCCATCACTGTTCTGCAAGAAAAGAATAGGGCCACCAGTACAGCACACAAACACAAACGACCGTCCTTCCGACCTCGCCGCCGAGGGCCTCGCGCCCCGCGAAGACCCCCTCCGAGTAACGATCAGACCCCCGACCGTCCCTTGCTCGTTGATGCGCCAGCCCGCGCCGCAGCTGCGCCAGTAGCTTTAAATTCCCCGTTTAATAATAATGAAAATATCTTGATCCAGCCTGTCCCTGATAGTACTAGCTGCCCCCCCCCCCGCCAGCGACTCCCTGAGCCGAGGTTCGTACCCCACAGGGGGTGCCCTCAGTGCGCAGTCGTTTTAGGTTTAAGTAGGTTTTACGCCCTGGCTGGAGGCTTTTAGATTCCTAAAAACCTTCACAGGAAAGTCCGGTTGAGCAGTCACGGCCTCTCAAGGTCAACTGCGAGATGCCATACACAAAATAAAAAATAAAATATCGTGAAGAGTATGTACACAAATACAAATCATTTACTGTATATGCATAAATAAGGTAGTTCTTAGGATAATTGCACAGATCCTATATTATGTCATAAATGTCGAGGTGTAATACATACTTAAATATTATATTAAGAAATTAATTAATTAACTTGAATAATGCATGCTTTAAGAGAAATACATTTTTGGTCATAATTAATTCATAAACATTAGATATTCACAATTTATAATTTTAGAACTCAAGTCCAGTATTCATAACATAACGACTGTATTTCCCGAAGGGTTTGGCAGAGGTGTGCCTATAGTGCTGGGTGCACACATACTTTTTGATACCTCTTAATAGTTTTAGTGAATTATTATTTAGTATTAGTTTTAGAGAATTACTTAATTATTTAAACCGTTGCTCTTGTATACTTATCTTTCATAATTTCATACAATCTGTCGAAAGAGACTGGATCCTGCGACACAGGGTATCCTAGTGCGGGATACAGTGTAACACCCCAATATTGTAACACTTATTATGAACTAATAAATAAACTTCATAAAAATAACTATTAGGGGGCGAGCCTAAAACCAAGTAAGTAAATAATAAAAGTAAGAACAACCAAAATGCCAAAACATTTTTCTTCCTTTTCCATCTTTTTCAAGATAAAGAAATATCACGTCATTTAAGACAGTAACACTATCCCGGAATATTGGTACAAGTGTTGTACGATGAAAGAAGCAAACGTGTCGAATTACGGAGTAAACCAAATGAAAGCGCGAGTGTTCAGAGAAAAATAGGCCAGTTTTATAAGGATTTAGGCGCGAAAAACAAGAGCATAAAACGTGTGAAGAAAAAAAAGTGGCAAGTCACACAAACAAAAGGTTCCGTACCACCGTAGAATAACAAAAAAACTATACTACAACGAATAAACAACATTTAATTAATTTAGAGTCTAGTTTCTTTCTGCCTTTTACAAACGGCTAGTTTTAAAATTATAATGTGTAGTATAGAAAAAAGAAAAAATCATAAGGCATTTGTCAGTTCGTCCGCATCGTTGTCAACAGGAAATGATTTAATGAATAAAATGAATGAAATGCATTTACGACAGCGTGGTTTGACCAGACTCGATTAATCGAATGAACCCCAAGATTTGCACGAGACCTTGAAGCATCATGTTTCATGGTGCTGCAGAGACCATTGCATATCAAGGAGCAGACCGGGGAGCGCTGTTATTGTAGGGAACACGTGCCCTTAAGATAGGGAAGGATTGCGAGCAGTACCGGATATGCATCGCAGAGTAGGCATTGGGCTAGTGGAGAGACAGGTGATATTTATAAAAAAATACCTTTTTAGTATGGGGTCAGCCTTTATATTATTTATTGTTATAACGTGGCCATAGTGTAAGTTCAACCCTTTGACAAATTCTGGGAGTAATATTGTATCAAATCATTATGTTATTTATCCTCATTTATTTTGTTTAAATCTACAAAGCGACATCTCTACTTGATGGCTATTTTTAAGAGTTTATATTTGAGGGTTTGGGCGGTGGTAGCCGAAATACAGGCTTTAGCCTAGTTCGGCTACAGATGTCTAATTTATTTGTTGCCAGAAATGAATGTTTTTTTTTTTCCCAGAAACATCCTGGGGAAATTTATGGATTTTTCAGATAAATCAAAGCATTGTAGGTACCTGAAATTCAACCGTAGAAAACCCATTTTTGTTGTACAAATTAAGCATAAACACTCCTAATTCCTACCAAATTTTCAGAAATATCCATTGGTTAGTTTTCGAGTTCTGAGGTGGCTCCTCAATCCAGATGTCTGAACTGAGGACCCACCTTAAACGTCCTGTAACTTCTGAAGGGTTTCACTACAAATTCCAGGATCGGGGCTACAAATTCGGCTAATTTTCTACTAAATATTGGTAATACCCTCGTCTAAATCTAAGACATGGCTCCTCAATCCATACGGACACGAAAATATACTCTTTAATACATGTATATCGTTGTAAACAGTTATTGAAATACGCTCATACTACTATTATCATATTATATGTCAGACGGACGGGCAGCGGAGCCTGAGTAATAGGGCCCTTTGAGTACGGAACCCTAAAAGCAAGAGGATAAAACATAAAACGTGTGAATAAACAAGAAACGTGATAAATCCTTGGCTAGGCTGCGGTAGGCTCACACAGAACATCTTGTTTTGTATTCACGAATCACTTAATGATTTAACTTAGGGAATGAACTGTTTCTGCCAAGAGATACGAAACCTTGATAACGCTTTTATCCTGTGGATTTATTTCTTTCACCGCAAAGCAAAAGCCTTTTTATTTTGGGTTCCGCACTTACATTGTGCCAACGGGAACCAAAAATTAAAACCCTTTTATTGTTAACTTACAAGAAACGTTTTAAATTAAATAAAATAATTATTTATTTCAGGAAATTACTCCCATATTAAGCACTGCAAATTACATAGAAATATACATACTTAAGGATTCATTATTCATTAAAAAATAACACATGAAAAAATCATTGCATTAAAAATAAATTACAATTTAAAGTTAATAACAAATCAATTATAAATTAAAGTTATATGTCGTGTTAAATATTGTACCTTTCAGCGTTGTGTGCGAGTCCGACTCACACTTGGCCGCTTTTTTCACACGTTCATTGCTGCTAATTTTAACTAAAAGATCTTTCCTTTTCATAAGAATCAAGTTCGCCCCGCCCGCCGACGCTAACTTAGTCAAGAGCGATCACTCAGTGCTAGGCTCTCACTTTTTCTCAAATGTGTTGGGGTCGGCTTCCAGTCTAACCGGATGTAGCTGAATACGAGTATTTTACATGGAGTGACTGCCTATCCCACCTCCACAACCCAGTTACTGGGTAATAAGATATCCATTAGTAAGTCTGGTTGTCAGGCTTTCGAGCTTCTGACGACCTGTCATGGCAATCAAAGATCCATTGCACGAATGAGAGCCGGGACCAACGACTTAACGTGTTTTCCGAGACACGGAGGGGTCTTGGTATGTTAAGATTGACCCCAACCACGGACTAAGCGCGGCAAGTGCAGCTTAACCTGGTCGATGGACCCGTGCAGGGCAAATGTATGGGAATGACATTACCTGCGGAAAGGACACGACGCAATCTTTCCACAGGTAATGTCGTTCCTATACATTTTGGCGTAGCGTTTGGCGTGAACGCTAACAGAAATGTATTTTGTCTATAGGTCCAGTTGTTGTTACTTAGCCCAAGCCCCTAAGTGCTAGGCATTATGTTTCGAACTAATTTGCTACGGTCATTGATTACTATAATTTGATTAACATTGTACTCCGAAGTTGCAGTGCACTTGCGAGAGCTATTGATTAAGTTATAATTGATGTTTACCGTCAGGAATATTCTATGCCTGCGTTGTTCGACAGAAAACTGTTGGCAATTTTTCCGATAATGCAGTGGATTTGGTGAGCTTCCTCCGTTAAGTTTTCTGATACTTTATGTAATATGTGGCATCAATATGATACACAGAATGATCAGAAACAATTTTCTTTGTAATCTGTGAAGTCTTTTGTGCAAACGCACGATTCATTCTACCTATGGCCGGTGTAGCAGATGAGCCCTGGAGTAGTGACCACATATCGGCAAGCGTAGTGTGGGACGCGCCTCAGCTATTGGATCGACGACTTTAAAAAGGTGCCTGGGACAGACTGGATACAGAAGGTGTAGGACAGGGTGTTGTGGCGAAGCTTAGAAGAGTTCTATGCCCAACAGTGGCCTGTTATAGGCTGAGTTGATTGATTGAGCCTAGGTGAATCCAATATCTTATGACGAATCGAGTTTTCTTATGACGTCTCATCAATCATCATTATTACTTCATAAACGTTCTCATCAAAGCTGGTCTATCTGTCTCACTTTATTCTTAATTTTATAAGATTATTATGTAATATAGAGATTGCTGGTCGGAAAAGGCTTTAGGTATTTGTATTCAAAGCCGATAGTAGTTTGAAATCTGTCAGTTTGAAAGACAGACGAGATGTGACTGCACTAGAACAATTTCTATGAAAAGTTTTAAGGAAATTGATCCACTAGAGTCGCGTCGAGCCGGTCTGCGGGAGCTTTTAAATTGAAATCCATGTTTGAACATTGTTCTTGAATAACTAAGACTTCATTATATCCGAACATTATTATAAGGTTAAAAATGATTTTTGGTCATCTCTGGAAATACCGACCCGATTACAAAACTATTCTCACTGATAGAAAGCTACTTAAACTATTTTCGAGTTTTATGGTATTGTTAGCTTCTAGGTACCGGAGTTACAGAGATAGATTGCAGAGTAAATAAGCTGAAGTGACAGTGGGCTGATCAAGTTTGTCAAACGACCGATGACCGGTGGAGCAGACGAGTCCTGGAGTGGAGACCGCGTATCGGCAAGCGTAGTGCCCAGGTAGATGAACCGACGAACGTAAAAAGGTGGTTGGGCCAGACTGGATGAGGCGGAGGATAGAGTGTTGTAACTGTGTTGATAGGTATTACGTAAACGCAGTCGCGAGCAGAAGCAAGCTACCAATAAAACAGAGAACACTCTTGTTGACGTCCCCCAAACAAACATACATAATTTTGTATCCTTCTAACTTTGTTCGAGCACTAGAACACATATTTATATTGCGTTTGTGACTCGAATAAATTACATGAAAAGGATTTTTTTTGTTTTATGCATATCGTTTGTGGCGGGCCTGCGTTAAAATAGAGTAGGTTATCAGGGTACCAAACATTGTTTATTAAGCGAGAATCCGATAAACTATTGAACTGGATTTACAATATTGTGCTTTTTATCGTATTTATAATTAGGTAGGTAATGTGGCACGAGTGTGAGTTTCTTTTAACCGTCTTGATCTGACGCATCGATCGCGTTCGGCGCTCTGATTGGTCCTTCACCACAGGGCCTATCGGAACGCACAATGCGCTCGATGCGTAAGATCGAGATCTGGTTAAATGAAACTCACACTCTCTGGTACACACGACGAAATATGAAGCTATATTTTCAGTCTTAGCTGACCTCGCATTGCATTGGCTTTTTGTACAGTGAGAAGTCAGCTTATACTGGTCATGTCTTGCTTGGTGCATTGTCGTGCGGATACGTATTTTCCCGAAGATCAGGCGTGACTTCTTTGAAATCTGAATTACTGATATCTGTAGGTAGGTGTTGAGTAACTTTTTTATAGAAAGCGATACGCCATTTTAAGTATATGATACTTTACACCTTTACAGGAGCCGCTGTGAATACAATTCTTTTAGAATATTAGTTAATTATATCTAGTATATTATTCCCTTATATTGGAGACCGAAAAAGACTAAGAGTTTGACCAGTATATGAGTTTATTTTAAAGAGTTTGTGTTTATTAATAGAGCCTAATGAGCCTATAAGTACTGTTCCCAATGCTGGAACACAGGCGTACTCTCTGTGAGAGTGAGTGAGCCGTCATACACCACGCAGGCCCAGTTGGCGGATGTCACATAAGACATGCCGGTTTCCTGGAGATGTTTTACTTCAAAGTTTTGAGAGAAGTGTTGATGGAATAATTCACACACCAACCACAACGAGTATAAGTCGCAACCGTCACCACGGGGCCACCACAGCCCTTTACAAAAAAAGAAAAAAAAAAAAACTCAAGTAGAGGGTTGAAACGTTAGCGATATTGTAATGAGGTTGCGTAAGCATTTTGTTCCTTACAGATTAGATAGCGATTACCATACGATGAGACCCCACGTATGTTTTAATTAGTTATGTTCCCACATGTTTTATTCAAAGCTTATTTAATATTTGGAAGGCGAAGGGGATGTATGAACGGCGACTAACAAAATATATTTAAACGGCAGATAGGTATGAGTGGAAACGCCGGAAGAGGACGCCTAAAGAGGACATTTTAATAGTGGCCTTATCAGTGATGTTCTTCGGAAAGGTCAAGAGCGTAGTGCTCACGTATTATAAATAGACGCGTCATACAAGAACATTCGAGCACTCAAAAATAGCGTAAACCATGAATGTAGCTTCCTAAGTTAAGCATATATATTTAGTTACGTCACTAGCGTGCTGCCGCGTCACGGGATGGTACGTGACTAATAATACAACAGGCAATTACCTTGCATTTCTTTTGCCAAAATTGAGCGCCGGTAACTCATCTAAAGGTATTGTAGGTAGATATATAATGTGATACATATATACAGTAAACAGACACACGTGTCTGCGAGTGGTTTCGTTCCCAGTAATTGAAGCTCCGAGCGATACAGACTCCGGATGTCCATTAATGAATTTCCCAATAAATGCTGCAATTTTCCTGTTAAAATAATTAAGAACGACACACGCTTTTACAAAAAAAAAAGTTCTTACAATCGAAACAACGTTTTTTTCGTAGGGCTGGCCTATTTATTGGCCAAAGAATAATCCATCCATCCAGGCCATCGACATACAACGTGGCAATGCTGCCAGCCTTTGGGGCTCCTGTTTACAGCGATGCGTATGAATTATTTGATGCCCTTTAATTATTTTCCCTCTTTTTTATATACATGACGTAGATTTGTAGATACATAATATTAATATTATTTCAAGCTTATATGTTATGCAAATATTAAAAGTCTTTGAAACTAACGTGGGAATAACATTCACAAGTTTTACCTACGTCTAATTAAAAGTCATATATTATACGCTTTCGGACCCTTTTCAATAAAACCCAGCGTTCGCCTCCGGACGACGGCCGCAAACAAAATATATCCTTTTCATGCCATCCAAAAGGTATCCCTACACTGAAAATCAAATATTTACGTTCAACTTCATTATTAATACCTTCTCATCCAATTAGAACTCCGTATGAAGTAAAATGTCCGCCTCAGGATCTTTGGACGTCAATTTCGACGAACATAAACATTGCTAAACATTAGAGGAAGTAATTTCAATGAACATAAACATTGCTGAACATTAGAGGTGGTAATTTCATTTTTTTATTATGAAATATCCTTTTGAAGGTTTCAGAGGCTAAAGTGAAATTAATAAGGTAGTCGGGAATGGTACGGACGCCTCTGAAAATTAATTAAGTACCTTTTTCAACGGTGCCTTTATAAAACTTTAGATTTTTATTACAGAGTGTGAAGTTCTTTTGGAATGTTTATTTGATTTTGGTACTTATACAAAAAACAGCGTAACCTACTGATATTAATTTTAATTTTATAATAATTATGAGTTTAATGAAATATTGAAATACCGCTTTTAAAATGAACATTTTCATTCACTTCGCATGTTCATTTTATGAAAGATTTTTTTTGTGAACAGAAGTTACGCAAAAATTTCGAGGGGCGAACATAATTATGTTTACGAGAACAATAAACTGGTAAAAGCGACAGATAATACGATGCAATTTTTAAACGTCATCTTAGTACCTATTTACTGTTTTACGGTTTTCTCATAATTAACTTTAACCATTTTACCACCATATAAAACAAGAGAAGATAACCTCATAGGATCTTTTTTGAGGTTGGGAAATCATCAAATAACTTCTCCCGCTCTGGGTGGAGCAGGAGGGCGTGTCAGACATTTACTGACTTAAACCCACCCGTGTTCCCTCAGTTGCCTATGTGCCACCACGGTGTCTCTTTCGAACAGCCCGCAGTACTTCGTTTCATAATTTTAAAGCAAAGCAAGTATCAGATTTGCTTCATTTCGTAGCGGCAGTCATCTGATTTTGTCCATCAGGGTCCTGTTCTGTGGGCTAGTGCGAAACACACTAGCATTGGTTTTTATTTTGACAGTTCAACGACATTCATTGCGTTATTTACGCTACTGGGCAGACAATTTTTTTAAACATAGGAAGCAATGAATTACCAAAATCCTTAAAAATGATTATGTTTAAAGTGTGCTACACAATAAGGGTGCAGGAGCACAACCTGTAAAAATAGGATTACAATCCATTAATTTTACAAAAATACAAATACATAAGGCGGGATTTGACAGATTAAATTAATTCATTAAATCACTGACACACAGCACAGCCTAAGCAGCTGGGTTTAGCAGCATGAAACTTTGCACAAGAAGTTCCGTATACTTAGGAGCCATCCATAAATCACGTCACACGTTGAGGGCTGGGAGGGGGGTCAACGAAATGTGACATTGTATGACAAGGGCCAGAGGGCATCAATAGCTTTGTGACGTCACATGTTAAAATCACCATTACGTGTCTAAATTATTTGACTTTATGTTAATTTTATTAAAGATTATTTTTAATTTCAATTACAAAAAAAATTGAAAAACTGCTGTTTTTATTTAATTATGTACCTACTTCTAAATACAAAATTGAAAAGTATGTGACGTCACACAAGGGGGAGGGGATCCCGCATGTGACAAGGACGGGGGCGTCAAAAAAGCAGAACAATTGTGTGACGTAATTAATGGATGGCCCCTTACAAAGAAAATGAGTTGTTTGTTAGGATTTTTGAAAATACAAACCCTGAATGAAATGAGATGAAATGTTTATTTATGTAATTAGGTCTTGAAAGACACTTTTACACGTCGATATTTTGAAAACCAGATGGCGCCGGAATTTTCTAGCTGACTGATCCCTGAGGCCTCCCACAAGGTGGACCGATGACCTTGCGAAGACCGCGGGTATCCGCTGGATGTGGGAAGCACAAGACCGGTCGAAGTGGAGGAGCCTGGGGGAGGCCTATGTCCAGCAGTGGACGTCTTTCGGCTGATATTATGATGATGATGATGATGATCCCTGAGACGAAACGCCGGAACAAACTCAGAGGTGATGGTCTCTTTTAAAGTCCAAACATTTATATTATTTCAATTTTATGTGAGTCTAACAATCCAGGGCCTTCAAAAGTCCCTTCCAGACGGCCTTTCGAATAAAGAGCTATTGCGTTAGAGAGGTTTATAGGGGATGTAAGTTTATATGGAAGTTCGTCATTTTTGCCGATGGGAAATCCCACACACGCCTTGTTACTTATAATAATGAGTAACTTAATACCTAATAAACTTAAGCCAAGTCTTCCAAGACTGTTATAGCTACCCAAGCACTTGAATCTTCGTTAATATAGAATATGGAAGAGGATACTCGTAGTTATAATGTAATTAACAACGATACTGTACTTGTAGCCGTGTAGCGCTAATGAATACCCGCAACTATTGTCTAGCGAAGTAATTTATCTCGGAAACCTAATTAATTTTGAATATGTAGTGCGTGTTTTGAACTAAATAAGGGTGAAAACAGACTGCGTTCGAACGAGGTAAACCGTCTAGAGTGAATCAACAGTCAGTTGGCTGTACCACACTTGGCCTCAACGCTCAATGTTTGTGTCACATAAGTAGGTAGTTAAAATTTGTCATTGACGGCACCTTTATGTCGTAGTATTAAGGGTGGTTTTCGTAGTGCAAATATATATATATATATATATATATATATATTGATGTGCAGTTTGCTGTACATGGCAGCTGGGCTACGGTGGATCTACATTGATTGTTTTCTTTTGAAGTTGATCGCTCGTAGAACGCTCAGCTGTTTTTGTAATTTTTCATGGAACCTGGAGTATTATTTTTACGAATTTCCAAAAAACCAAAACTTAACAGTCGTGTTGGCTTTCAGCATCATTTAAAATGTTGAACAAAGTTCGAATGAAGGAAAAAAAAAACCTTTTTTGTTTCTTTAGTTTCCGATATCGATACTAAACATGTGGGTAAAGTATTGCCAGCTATTTAAATTTGACCCTGTATATCAAGGGTCATCGATTGACCATTGAACGGTATGGAATATGTATCGAGGTGAACAATACGCAGTCTGGTTACATCTTTACAAAGCTACATTCGATTACAACCTAAATAAAGCCGCCTCTTTGAAATAAGGTTAAAATTCATAATTCATGCCTGACCTAAATGCTTGGCTAAAAATAGGCGTCTTTTCTTGTCTTAAAAAGGGATTAGCCCTCGGTGTCTGGGAGCCTAATCAAGAATCCCTGATCTGTAAATAAGCTGGGCTATATAGAGATTTGATTGTGATCGGGTAACCTAAATGGCAAAAAGTTTCCAGATTTAGCCTCGGAATTAATCAATTAGGAATCTAGAAACAGACATTAGGTGGTAGATAGACTACAGAATTACAATGAGAAACAATGGCAAAACCGCATTCATGATCGGAATTTTCTGTACCTACAAGGGTCGGTCGTGTTTCTCTGTCCGGTAAGGGAAAACACAAGTAATCAATAATAGGGTATTTTCCAATATAATATAAAGTATTTTAATTTAAAGATTGGAACGATATATTTAACAGAAAAATAAAAATAAATTTATTTAAATACATTTTCTTAATTAAAAACGATTAAAATCCAATTTCGTTTTCGTTGTTTTGAATTTACCGCCAAAACGCTCCTTAAGATGACTTTTTATCACGTGACATCGTGACGCCAGCTTTGTGTAAACGGCACCGGTACAAATACTTAGTTTGGCGCAATTTTAGAAGTATTTGTGCACAGAGGCACCGTACGCCAATAATTTCACTTTCTATTAAAAATCTTGTTAATTATTAACTCGACATTCACTTGTTTACTTACTAACTACTGTGGTTTACACAAAGTTGACGTCACGTGATAAAAAGTCACCGCCGTAACGAGCGTTTTGGCGGTAAATTCAAAACAACGAAAGTAAATTCGATATAAATAGTTTTGAATTGAGAAAATGGATATAAATCAATTTACTTTTATGTTTTTGTTACATATTTCGTCCCAATCTTCAATTTAGAATAGTTTTCAATAAATTGGAAAATACCCTATTTCTATTGTAAAACAGACAGGTACCAAGAAACATAACAAAAATATCCAATATTCTCATTTTTCCAGAGTATATTGATGGCTGCAGCAGAGGAACTAAACGGAAGTGTGATATTTTTCCCTCCAGTCCTTGAACAGCGTAAATTAATCAGAGTGCAGAGTGGATCCGCACCGAAGAGAGAGCTCTATTCACACCGAACTGAATAGTTTCCACGTTCACAATACTGAACAATGGACCCTTTGTACTAGTAGAATTATCGACGAAGATTTGCAAAATGTATTCAGATAAGATGTTTGGTTCGCTCTGTTCTAATCTTAGTGTTAACCGTGTGGGAAATGGGAATACATGAGCTTGGAATCTTAGGATACCTACAGGGTTGAATCCGAATGTACAAGTATATATTCGTATCAGACGATAATAAATGATATTAGGAGCTGATAAGGAAGAAACCAAATCAGTGTTCTTTGTGTATTATGTACACGGAGCATACATTAGTGTGTAGTAATCACAAAGGTTAACATGAAACTGTATGAAGAAAGATTATGCCGCTATCGTTGTATTATAATTACCTATCCATGACCTTATTTTAACAACAAGAGTTCACGTAATTTTATTGTGAGGATAACCTGACGATGCCTCCTCGATAACCTTTTTGTTCCAACACACAATCATGATAACAAAACAATGTTTAAAACAAAAACTTGTTGAATTCTCGAGAAGCGACTCGAAATTGGCCGCGTAATATTTAAATAGAAGTTAATTAAATAAATTACTTGTTTCAAGTTCCTTAAAATAAACCAAGCCGTTGTTTCAACACTTATTTCAAGCATGCCAGAATTAAAGCTCTTGAAATATTTTCATCAAAATTGGAGTGTTCCTACCCGCAAAGAGTTAAACCATAACATCGTAAACCCCTTTGAAAACAGACCAGTCTTATTTGAGCTCCCTTTCCCTTCCCTTACCACCTTTATTTCAAACTTAAGGGGGTATCAGGAATGGTTGACGAAGTTCTTCAATGCCTGGTTGTTAATAGTTCAGTGGCTGTTATCGCAGTGATTGAGCAAGCCAAGGCCACGCAGTTCGTGCTCCGAATGTAATACAAACTGCGTCTTACAGTAAACAGTGGTATTAAAACAAATCGAGATAATATTAGTCATTGTTTACTGATGATTGTGACTTATGTGTATGCATTTGTATTCGTTCGTCGTTTAGTGTTCGTACCTTTGCTGACTAGGCACAGCCTGTTTTACCCAAAAATAACTTATTTTTATTTAATAAGTACCTACAATAATACATACCATACATGTCAGGCATGTAATATCATAAGGAGCTTGGCCCAAAGCGTTTAACTGCTCGACCCGGAAGACAAATTGCTGACGAAGCTCAAAAGTCCGGCATGGCCAGTATTCTAAAGTGATTGCACTAGCTATCTCTACCGTTTGATATTTTATGAACACTGATTCAAATGTCTGTGCAGCAGAAAGCAGCTCCCTGATATATGTATACGATGCTGCGACTGTATAGTCAGTTTACAGTATGTTGATTCTGTAACCATCTCACCGCGTGAAGTGAGCGTGGAGTGAGCTGTCAGTATCATGCCACTGATGTTAGGGATTGACCAAGTATTAGGTAAAAATGACACTGACAGCTCAATCCACGCTTACTTCACGAGGTGAGATGGTCACAGAATGGCAATGCTGTTTAAAGTGAGCGTGGAGTGAGCTGTCACTTTCATTCCACTGAGGCTAGGGATTAACCAAGCATTAGTAGGCATATCGATTCTGTAACGATCTCACTGTGTGAAGTGAGCGTGGAGTGACCTGTCAGTGTCATTCCACCTGAAGCTTGGTCAATCCCTAGCATCACTGGGATGACACTGACACTCCACGCTCTCCACGAATAGCAATGCTTTGATCAAATACGTAAAAAAACGCAATGAATGTTGTTGATCTGTCAAAATGTGAGCCTTTCCTATTGTTAGTGTTTTACTCAGTTACTTCTCTGTTCAGTTGTATGAACGGCAAATTGACATGGAATTTCAATTTACGTGGCAATTAAATTCCCTGAGTGTACCTACTTAGAAGTAAGAAAAATAATTGAGTGGATTCAGTAAATAACATCTTAGTGAAGCCGGGATTTTCAGACTACTGAATTGTTAAAACTTTCATGTGATAAAATTGGTAGCAAAATTTTCCCAAAATACTGTTATCAATTCCACAAATTAATTCAAAAATATCCTTAACAGATAGAACCACCTTGCTAAAATTATCGCTTTATCTATCTCGGAAGCGACCCACGTTTACGTAAACGTCGGTTTTACTCGAAAACACGGTTACGTTTACAATTCGGTTTTCGGTGTGAACAAATGTTTCGTGTATTCATTAAGTGCTCGTACTAATGCTTCGTTTGCGGTTAGAGCTTAGAGTTCAGACAGTATACACACATAAACTCACCTTTTTCTCATTGAGAGTAGGCAGAAACTACTGAACACCACTTGCTGCGATCCTTACATACTCCTCCTATTGCCTCGTTTACGTTCATACATCAGTTGGCCGAGTGTGAGTTTCATTTAACCATTTCGATCTAACGCATCGAGCGTGTTCGGCGCTCCGATTTGTCCTTCGCCAATCTAGGGCCAATCGGAGTGCCGAACGAGGTCGATGCGTTTGACCGAGATGGTTAAATGAAACTGACACTAAGGTCTCTGGTCATACACGCAAGCCGGTTGCAAACTCAAACTCAAAGCATTTATTTAAAATAAACCAATAACAGGCACTTTTGAATTTTCAAGGTCGGCGAGTTAGAAAGATGAAGCTAGTTGCCCATTCCAAAGCGTAGATACCTATGGAGAAGAACCGGGCAAGAAACTCCATGGACACTCTTTTAAAATCATGATTTTGTTGCGAATAGGTAAAAGAGTAAACCATGGGAGGTTTACTTATTAAACTCCGTAATTTTAAGATTTTACAAGAGTACCTATTTAAGTTTTCATAAGTAAACGTCTGAAGCAGCATCAATAAAGTTTTGTTCGGATCTAACTCTAAGACTGCTGAGATTGTTTGTATAGCAAAGTCGGAAGTAAGGGGAGAACGGGAAAAGCAAGTTTGGAAGAAAGGAAATTGAATTCTTCAAATATAACATGTGCTATTTCTAGAATAGTGTTAAGTATTTATGTTGTTCGAAAAGCTTCGTCGCTTTTGTTTATGTTACAATTACCTATAATGTTGGAGTATTGCTCACGTTCTCATCTACGTGTATTTTGTATTTGATAATTTTAAACCGCGACGCAAAAACGACGGGGTGTTAGAAGTTTGGCGTGTCTCTGTGTGTGTGTGTGTGTGTCTCTCTCTGTGGCATCGTAGCTCCCGAACGGATGAACCGATTTTGTTTTTTTTTTCTTGTTGTTTGAAAGGTGAATTTTTGAGCATGTGGTGATGATATACTTAATTTACAAAAAGTAAAGACCCTGTCTGGGTTCGAGTGTGAGCCTACGACCAGCCTACAACTCGTAAGCTGGACTTACGAGCCACGGCCACCACCGCTCAATTAATTAATTAATTAACTATAACAGCTGTACATATATATAGTTTAAGGTACCCTTTTTAGGTTAACACCCGAGTGACTAGTAACTCTTTTGAACTACCCACTAATGGCCACGTAACCAAAAAAGGGCCATCTCAAACGGTCACATCAAATAGTCATAAAAAAGACCATCTTGAGAGCGCATCCGTCCCTCTTGAAGTACTCCCGTAACAATCAGGGTCACTTGGAGTCTTTCTCAAGTGCACATTACGACTGTCAAGTGTCCCTAAGGATCTCTACCGAGACTAGTCCTGTTGAAGTGTGTACTTAGCTACTAGTAGCTATTTATGAGTTGACGAAATGTGTTGGGTGATAGATTACGGTAAAGTCTTACTTACGGTGAGGTGCGGGAGCTGACACATTTTTCCTACTGAATTAACAACCAAACGGTGACTGGTTTACTTGCTGTTAAATACAGGGTCAAATTAAATTAGCTAGCCAAACTCTGCATTACGGGATGGGAATCGATAAAACAAACACGATAAAAAAACAAGACTAACGGCTTGACGTGTTTTCTGAGACATGGAGGTATCACCCCGCCAACTTCCAAACTCCAGACAGTTACTGGGAGATTTCTGATGGAAAATCCAGTCACATTTTGGCCGACCTAATATTCGAACCCAGCAGGCTCAGCATGACGCTATTCTATTTGCTGACCTATTTCTACGAAGAATAGACAGTGCTTTTTCAATACAAAGTGACATTTCGTTTCTCCATTTTTAACATAGATATCCTTCTACAATCTGTCATTTTGATTCGATTCTAACGATCTTTGTCTAGGTCCTTTTAAATGTAGACTATTTCAGAACAATATTTCTTGTAAAACTGTCAAAATCACACTGAAAACGAAGTTTCTACTTGACGGCCACAAAGTACCTATATACGATTATCTACAATATCAAGATTAGAACGCAAAACTGTGAAAATTAATAGAAAAACATAGCTACCTTCTCCTATTGTACATATCTATTCTTCCGTCGACAAATCGGTGCTCGTGCTAAGCTTGCAGCAGGCTTAGCATGACGCTTTGTATTTCTACGAAGAATAGACAGTCCTTTTTCAAAACAAAGTAACATTTCGTTATTACATTTTTGACATCGCACCGTAGATATCCTCCGGCGGGATCTCATGGTGACATGGAGAGTGCGATTGTCGCAACCCAGTGCTGGGCACGCCAAGATTGCGGCGGTAAGTCCCCTCTTTGAGGAGTGATTTGAGAGGCGGCATGGCGTCCTCACCTTTCGCCTGACGCAGGTCCTCACCGGACACGGTTGTTTCGGGAGGTTCCTGTTTCGGATAGGGCGGGTGGAAACGCCCGGGTGTTTCCACTGCGAAGATCGCCCTGAGGACACGGTGGAGCACACGGTGGCGGTCTGCCCTGCTTGGGCGGAGCACCGCCGTGTCCTCGTGGAGGCGATCGGCGGCGGCGATCTCTTGCGTCCGGCCCTGGTCCAGGCCATGGTGCGGAGCGAGAGGGCATGGGGAGCCGTCACCTCCTTCAGCGAAGCAGTGATGCTCGCGAAGACGGAGGCGGCGCACGTGAGGGAGAGGCAGCATATGCGCCCTCGCGACCCCAGCCGCCGCAGGATACGGAGACGCCCTGGGCGTCGGGAATCCCAGGCCGATTTCCGGCCACCGTAGGCATGGGCTTGCGGACGGCGAGTAATGGGTAGCTCGCTGTCCGGTAAGGACCAAGCCCAAGTCGACGGCGCGTTGAGTTCCACGCGCGCCTCAAAGAGATGTCAGCACAAAAAATGATGGGGCCCGCAAGGGCCGATGCCTGCCAGGGGTGCGGGTTTGTTCGAAAGAGACACCACAGCCCCTGGCTTAAGGGCTACTGAAGGAACACGGGTGGGTTTTAGTCAGTAAAAGTCTGACACGCCCTCCTGCTCCACCCAGAGCGAGAGAAGTTATTTGATGATTTCCCACCCAAAAAAAAAAAAAAAAAAACCGTAGATATCCTCCGGCGGGATCTCATGGTGATATGGAGAGTGCGATTGTCGCAACCCAGTGCTGGGCACGCCAAGATTGCGGCGGTAAGTCCCCTCTTTGAGGAGTGATTTGAGAGGCGGCATGGCGTCCTCACCTTTCGCCTGACGCAGGTCCTCACCGGACACGGTTGTTTCGGGAGGTTCCCGTTTCGGATAGGGCGGGAGGAAACGCTCGGGTGTTTCCACTGCGAAGATCGCCCTGAGGACACGGTGGAGCACACGGTGGCGGTCTGCCCGGCTTGGGTGGAGCACCGCCGTGTCCTCGTGGAGGCGATGGGTGGCGGCAATCTCTCGCGTCCGGCCCTGGTCCAGGCCATGGTACGGAGCGAGAGGGCATGGGGAGCCGTCACCTCCTTCAGCGAAGCAGTGATGCTCGCGAAGAGGGAGGCGGCGCACGTGAGGGAGAGGCAGCATTTGCACCCTCGCGACCCTAGCCGCCGCAGGATACGGAGACGCCCTGGGCGTCGGGAATCCCAGGCCGATTTCCGGCCACCGTAGGCATGAGCTTGTGGACGGCGAGTAATGGGTAGCTCGCTGTCCGGTAAGCACCAAGCCCAAGTCGACGGCGCGTTGTGTTCCACGCGCGCCTCAAAGAGATGTCAGCACAGAAAATGATGGGGCCCGCAAGGGCCGATGCCTGCCAGGGGTGCGGGTTTGTTCGAAAGAGACACCACAGCCCCTGGCATACGGGCTACTGAAGGAACACGGGTGGGTTTTAGTCAGTAAAAGTCTGACACGCCGTCCTGCTCCACCCAGAGCGGGAGAAGATATTTGATGATTTCCCACCAAAAAAAAAAAAACTTAGATATCCTTCTACAATCTGTCATTTTGTCTTTCGTTTCTAACGATCTTTGTCTAGGTCCTTATAAATGTAGACTATTTCAGAAGAATATGTCTTGCAAAACTGTCAAAATCACACTGAAAACAAAGTTTCTACTCGAAGGCCATAAAGTATATGCGATTATCTACAAAATCATGATTTGTTTAGAATGCAAAACTGTGACAATTAATAGAAAAACATAGCTATCTTCTCCTATTGTACATAATTTAGTTAATGGTCATGTCTATTCTTCCGTCGACGAATCGGTGCTCGTGCTAAGCCTGCTGGACCTCGCGAACACGAGAACAACTTTGCAGTTAACTACTCTAGGTGTAAAGTATTTAACTTCACCAGTGGACTCTTACAATCTTAATATGAAGAGCAGTAAAGATTAAATCTGTCTTCCATTTACTAAAATGTTTAATTAACGTCGCCATTACGAAGGAAGATAATGGTTATGGTGATGGCGTGCCTCCTCAATATTAACAGGTGGTTCTTTAGGTGAGGGGTCTACCGCTGTGACGATAATGATTACGTAGGTTACGTGAATGGAAAGATAATGAGATAAAAACTTTTTTCAAAAAAATAACAACCGACTTCCAAAAAAACACTACAAAGTGCAAAATAACTTTAATTTCGGAAGTCGGTGACTTTGGATATGTATTTTATTATTTGTCACCGCCTTCCGAAATTAAAGTTATTTTGCACTTTGTAGTGTTTTTTTGGAAGTCGGTTGTTATTTTTTTGAAAAAAGTTTTTATTTTTCACTTTTTAGTTACCTACCTCACACCAATTCGAAATTTCATCATCCTTGGTGTCAAAACAATGCATACTTATGCGATAGCAACATTCGCGGTTGATTTGCTGTAATTTTTTGAAGAGTTCCGTTGTCTGTCTCCGAAATTCATCATCAGATCTATATGAAATTTTAATGGGACCATTTCGGAGTAAACCCCTTTCGAACAAAAAAATAATTTTGCAAATCCGTCAATATATGACAGAGTTATGCCCGAACATACATAAAAAAAAAAATATATAAACATGTCGAATTGATAACCTCCTTCTTTTTGAAGTCGGTTAAAAATATACTGTTATGAATAACGTAAACGTAAATTGTATGTTTGTTGACTATATTTCCTTATTTGTAATAGGAATGGCAAGCATTGTTCCCTGTGGTGCCGGACGTAAAAGAATAGCACCATCCTACTTCTTCGCGTGGGTGTCGTAGAAGGCGACTAAGGGACTTACTAGAGAATGGGCAGCAGCGTTCTCTATGCATTTTACCACCATACTGCGATCGCCAACCCGCCTGCCAAGCGTAGCGATTAAGGCAAAACCCCCCTTTTGGGGGAGGCCTATGTCCAGAAGTGGACGTCGTTCGGCTGAAATGATGAATAGGGATGGTTGTGTAATTTTTTGTCAATATTTACTTGCAAAAATGGTTAACATTTGAGGGACATTTTATTCGTTGGTCTAGTGGTCGAAAGCGCTGCTTGGGTTCGATTCCCAGGTCGGGCAAAGTGTTACTATGTATGTCAGTAGCTGCCCGGAGTCTGGATTTGTGCTCGGTAGATGGCAATAGGCTTGCCCCCTATTTATTACATGGGACTTAAACATAACTTGCGAAGTGTGGGCCAAGAAATTTTGATGGTAGTTTTCCCGCTGCAGAAAAACTTGCCATAAGGAGTACTTTCGAAAATTTGACTAAAAGTTAAAACATAAAGATGTTTTTCATTTAAAAAATATTAATCAACTCGAAAACGTGAGAATCAATAGTAACACTAGTGGTAACTTGTCGGTACTGCTCAAACCGCACGCGCCTCCGAAAATGGGAACAGCGATGCATAATTAATGTTCAAAGCAAAATAAACTCTTGCACGTGGTGATTTTTCAAAAGCAAGACAAAGCAAGTTTATTATTTTTTACTTTTCGGTTTTTCGGCGGTTTAATTTTTTATTAAAAAGTTTTTATTAAAAAAAAAAATTGTGGCTATAATCTACTAATTACTACATGCATAATTTTTGTTTACTCTTTGTAATACACAACTCAGTATTAAAATCTGTGAGTAAACAATCAATCATCCCCTGTTTTCTTACCCTTAGGGTTGGAATTTTTCTTCGAAATTTATTTGGGACTAACTTCGGGATATACCCTTTCTAATCAAAAAATAATTATCAAAATCGGACTACTCTGGAAAAAGTTATGCGTGGTCATATATGAAAAAAAAAAAAAAAATACGCGTCGAATTGAGTAACCTCCTCCGTTTTTTCGTCGGTTCAAAAACCATTTGGCTGCGGCAATGATATTATAAGTGTAATATCATTGGGCTGCGGGAAAACAACCGGTAAAATTTCAAGGTGTAAGTGCGCCTCTGGCCAACCCTTTGGCGAAACAAGGAGTGATGTTATGTATTTATTGACAGTGACTTCTTTTGGTTTCTGAGTACCTACTGAATATATGTATTCAGTAGGTATACATAGCTGGAATATGGTTTCAGCTATGTGTTTAACACTAAAATTCTATGTATAATATTAATATTGATTGGTGATATAATGGTTTTCCTATGAGCGAAACAGATTTAGTTTACCACCTATACCAAACGATATACTATTTGTAATACCCACATATACAGTAGAACACAGGTATTCTATACAATAACATTTATTCCCAGGACGTTCTAAGTCGTCTCAGGACGTACCAGGACGTTGTTTACATAGTGTTGTGCTCGCTTCCTTGCAAGCTGCCGTCTATAAATACACATGCTGTATTCTTGAGGTACCTACGTGCAGACAGCAAACGCAAATAAACAATCGTAATTACTACCGCCTTTGTCTACAGCAAGCTATTTATAAATGTTGGATTAAACGGAACTGGAGGTAATTTAGAGACTGAAAAGAAAGGGGTGTTTTTTGGTTCTTGATACTCTATAGTTCGTTCTATTTTAAGACTGTTTCGGTGAGAAATTATTTCGCTTTTCTGTATGATCTTAATAAGGAAATGGTGGTTGAATTTATGTTGAGGTGAGAGTTTTTACATGACCAAGTTAGACATAGGGCATAGATAAATGATTTTATTCCTGTTTGTACTTTATAAGGGGTGTTTTTTGGTCTTGATACTCTATATTTCGTTCTATTTTAAGACTATTTCGGTGAGAAATTATTTCGCTTTTCTGTATGATCTTAACTAAGGAAATGGTGGTTGAATTTATGTTGAGGTGAGAGTTTTTACATGACCAAGTTAGACATAGGGCATAGATAAATGATTTTATTCCTGTTTGTACTTTATAATATAATAATGATTTCATTATACTTTTTTTTAACCCCCGACGCAAAAACGACGGGGTGTTATAAGTTTGACGTGTCTGTGTGTGTGTGTGTGTGTGTGTGTCTGTCTGAGGCAACGTAGCTCCCGAACGGATGAACCGATTTTGATTTAGTTTTTTTTTGTTTGAAAGGTGTATTAGTCGGGAGTGTTCTTAGGCATGTTTCATCAAAATCGGTTCAGCCGTTTGAAGATTATCAGCTCTTTTCTGGTTGAAAAACGGATTTTAGCCTCTGATCAACTCAAAATTTGGGATTCTATTACTTCAATGATATTAGACGAATAAAATAACCTTGAACTGATGCTGGAGCAACACCTGGAATTTCCAGGAAACCCAAGTTATTCACCAACAAACAGCAGAAGTATCGTGCTTGGGCTCATTGAAAAGGTCTCAATGAATAGATTATAGATAAATGGTGATTTAAGGGAGACATTAAGTTTAAAAAGCAAGAAATAAAAATTAAATTAAAAATTTAAAAAACCCCCGACCCAAAAAAAACTCAAAAAAGTAAAAAATAATATTTATAGACCTTTTAATTTTAACGTAATATTTTGATCAGGGCATTGTCAAGTCGGGGGACGGTCAATGAAAACGCCAAACAGAGGCCTAGCCGTCCCCCGACTTGACAATGCCCTGATCAAAATATTACGTTAAAATTAAAAGGTCTATAAATATTATTTTTTACTTTTTTGAGTTTTTTTTACTAAATGAGGTCGACGTGCAAATAAACAATCGTAATTACTACCGCCTTCGTCTACAGCAAGCTATTTATAAATGTTGGATTAAACGGAACTGGAGGTAATTTAGAGACTGAAAAGAAAGGGGTGTTTTTTGGTCTTGATACTCTATAGTTCGTTCTATTTTAAGACTGTTTCGGTGAGAAATTATTTCGATTTTCTGTATGATCTTAACTAAGGAAATGGTGGTTGAATTTATGTTGAGGTGAGAGTTTTTACATGACCAAGTTAGACATAGGGCTTAGATAAATGATTTTATTCCTGTTTGTACTTTATAAGGGGTGTTTTTTGGTCTTGATACTCTATAGTTCGTTCTATTTTAAGACTGTTTCGGTGAGAAATTATTTCGCTTTTCTGTATGATCTTAACTAAGGAAATGGTGGTTGAATTTATGTTGAGGTGAGAGTTTTTACATGACCAAGTTAGACATAGGGCATAGATAAATGATTTTATTCCTGTTTGTACTTTATAATATAATAATGATTTCATTATACTTTTTTTTACTAAATGAGGTCGACGTGCAAATAAACAATCGTAATTACTACCGCCTTCGTCTACAGCAAGCTATTTATAAATGTTGGATTAAACGGAACTGGAGGTAATTTAGAGACTGAAAAGAAAGGGGTGTTTTTTGGTCTTGATACTCTATAGTTCGTTCTATTTTAAGACTGTTTCGGTGAGAAATTATTTCGCTGTAGAAACACCAGTGATCTTAACTAAGGAAATGGTGGTTGAATTTATGTTGAGGTGACAGTTTTTACATGACCAAGTTAGACATAGGGCATAGATAAATGATTTTATTCCTGTTTGTACTTTTTAATTTAATAATTAGTTAATTTTACTATTTTTTTAATAAATGAGGTCCACGTGTCCCACTACTGTTTACTCCGAGAAAATAGGCCGAAACAAAGTCAGAGGACACAGTCTCACTTAAACTCCAGACATAATCTTGCTTAAATCATGTGAAGACGATGCAGATTGATGTCTGAATTGGCCGTTGAGGAATGAACCATACAGATTGAGTGGCCTGTCCGGTCAGTGCGATCGTCGCACGGTTAAAAAAAATGTGTAGAGAACGCTGCTGCCCATTCTCTAGTAGCTCTCTTATGCCCGGTTTCTGAGCTACTCGTATCGGCAGTTTATCTATTCATTAGCGCTATTGGTTCGATAACTGACGAAAGTGCGTTTCCGAACACTGCAATGTAAGATAAACTATAAAAATATGGCTGACCTTTAATGTATATTAACAACTATTGTGTACTACCCATATTTGCAAAACAAAATCCTATTCTATTCTATTCAATTCTACAAATAAAACTACCATAGGTCACTAAGTAGACCTTTCTATGGCTTCACTTCTGTTCGGGAGAACACGTACATTGAAAGGGCTTCGGCTCAGAAGCATATTTTGCTGAAAGGGTTTAGCAATAAAATCACATTATGAATCGAGACAAGTATGAAGGAGGGACAATAAAATAATAAGCAGTTCATATTAGGTATTTACAATTTTACAGTCGTTACGGGTCGTCAGAAACCCAAAATACTGAAAATCAGTCTTATCAAGAGGTAGCGTATTACCCAGTAACTGGGTCAGATAGGCAGTCGCTACTCGCTCTATGTAAAATAATGGTATTCAGCTGCATTCGGTTAGACTGGAAGCCGACCCTGAAATAGTGGGGAAAAGGCTAGGCAGATGATGATTAGGTATCTACAATGCCCAAATAACTGTCCTCTGTTTTGTGTGCAAAATAGTGACGTAAAACGCGTACTTATAAAACATTTGCGACATTTATACGACGTCATCTCTTTAAATGCTACTTCGGATAATCTGTCGTAACTCGAGGGATATAAACTCGGTTTTGTTGCTTTTTCCATAAGGCGTGCTCTTTACTCCTGTTTGATGTTATCTGCTGATGAAATGCGACAGAACGGTGTAATTATAAACGTTTAAATTTTTACGAAAACAAACTATAATTTTAGGGCGGCTTGATTTTCCGGAACCTTCATTGATATGACATTATCATCTGCCTAGCCTTTCCTACAATACAAGCATTTTACTGCCCATTATTATCTTGTGTTATTTTGTACAACCCAGTTGTTGGGTAATACCCCTTGGTAAGACTGGTTGACAGACTTTCGGGTTTCTGACGACCCGTAACGATTGTCAAAGATCCGCAAATGACACCCGGGAGCAACGGCTTATCGTACTTTCCTTGGTATGTAAAGACGGTCACCCATCCACGGACCAACCGCGGCAAGCGTAGCTCAACCTGATCGATCGAACATGCAGCTGTTTTTACTAAGCAACAAGCCTCTAATTCTAACCCGACAGTCATAGTTAAAACTAAAAGTCCATATAATTTTATGTTGAAGTGGTAATGAGCCACCAAATAAGTAAAATACATAGAAAATAGACAAAAATACATAACACGAGGTAATAACGCCGTATAGTTTGTATTTACAGGTCTGTGTCCATTTGAGATGCTATAGCACATTCATCAGAACATATTTCCCTAGTCACCACTTACAACCAGAGATTGTATCCACAATAGGATGACTTGTGGGTCGTAAGTTGTACCTAAGGTAGCACACAGCATCTTATTCCACCTATACAGGGTTATTTGAAAAACACCAATAACCTCTTAAGAGGTCATTGTACTCATCATTATGAACAACTTTTACTGTATAACTCGACACACGAACGTAATAAAATTTCACCGGGATTTTTTAGCCACTGCTTAGCTTCGAGAATTGAAAATCGAACAGTAAAACACACTATAGGTACTTGGACTTATAATCGTAATCAGTAACTTGACAGTTGAATGGTCAGATAATGGCAAAAGAAGATAGAGAGGTGGTGTAAATGAATGAAATTGAATGAACTTCATCATCATCATCATCATGTCAGCCGAAAGACGTCCACTGCTGGACATAGGCCTCCCGCAAGGTATTTCACTTCGACCGGTCTTGTGCTTCCCACATCCAATGAATGAACTTAAAATAATGTAATTACATGCAAAAAAATGTCTTAAAAACATGATATGCACTATTAGAAATAGTAGAATTTGTTATATATTTTGTGTCTCAGTAGTAAGGTAATCCCTACTAATATTATAAATGCGAAAGTAACTCTGTCTGTCTGTCTGTCTGTCTGTTACGCTTTCACGCCTTAACCGCTGAACCGATCGTCATGAAATTTGGCCGAGATATAGCCTGGGATATGGGTAAGGACATAGGCTACTTTTTTACGCGATAACCGACATCCACGCGGGCGGAGCCGCGGGCAAAAGCTAGTTTGAAATAAAACACCTTAGTTAGAAGTTAGAAATGTATTTTTTATTCATCTGAATCAGGAATTTCACTGTCGCTTGTTACATATCATTGATGTTATCTATAACATGGTCCATCCGATAATTTTTAATAATATTTTTATAGTTTTATAACGAAATTGAAATTAAACCATTTTTATCATTCGTTCTTTACGCAAAATCGTACACTACCCCAACACTATTAGTTTTAGTATGGTAACATTATTTTTCTTCGTACTGTCAAGTTACTGAATACGATTATGAGTCGAAGTATAGTTAATTTTCAACGCGCTTATGTGCACTCTGTTGGATTCTCCAAGCACGGTTCAACATCATCATCTGCTTAGCCTTTTCCCAACTATGTTGGGGTCGGCTTCCAGTCTAACCGGACGAAGCTGAATACCAGTATTTTACGTGGAGCGACTGCCTATTTAACTTCCACACCCATCCCCGGATAAACTGCAGCAAGCGTAGCTTAACCTGGTCGATCGTCCCGTGTTGTTGGTATGACTTATCTATAAGCCCCTCCCCAGTAATCCCACCGTGATTTTATTACGTCCGTGTGAACGTCGACTAACAGTGAAGGTGGCGTTTTTATTTTCCTAGGAGAAAAAAGTAAAGTCGTTTACGATGCTCGAGTGGGCCAACTTATCTAGGAAACTTGGTACAAGCCACCGCAGTCCTACATGTCTTGGTAACTAAACTAAATAAGGATTTTCATATGTAAAACAAACTCGTTGGTTTTCAGACCACTGTGCACTGTCGAGCACGATAACCCCGCGAACCGCTCAGCGTTGTAAACATTGCAATATTTACAACTCTCTGCTGCTGTGCGTTTTATAAAATAGTTGGATGGAGTGTACTCGTTAACCGTGTTAGATCTCACTTAATTGGCATCGACTGGTATCGAATAAGGTGAATTAATGAAATTATATGAACGGGAAGTGATAGTTTTCGACTTTCGACTGCGAATTAATGAGAGTTGATCTTTTAATAACTTTTAAATATTAATAATTTACCTCTTAAAATGGTTTTTTTATTTACGAGCACTGTTGGCTCAAAAGGATAGTCATTATTATATTTATTATGAAACAAAATCCTCCAGCCGCGTCTGTCGGTCTGACTGTCTGTACCGAACTGATTTTCATGCGGTGTTCACCAATGGACGGAATGATTTATGAGTGATTCATTAAGGTTTTGTGTAAATTGGCAGAAATATGACGATGATTGTTGAAGATGTCGGAAAAAATCATGACGACTGTGAGTTTTACTGACGTGCGCCGCTGATTCGCGTACACAAGTGTCTTCCCTGACAAGAAAACTCGTAGAAAACAGTGTATAAATGGAATATTTTAGACATATATTTTCTCGGAGAGGCATTTTTTTTTGGCTGTGGATGTATCATGTATTTTTAATATTTCAAGCACACACAATTGTACAAAAGCGGATTAATCCCATAGGCATTTTCTACCATGTCAACCACTCACATACAATCAGTATCACTTTTCAGTAAGTACATCTGTTACATTTCCCTTTTCCGGTATTTTGGTAAAGTCACGCTAGAAGACTGGATTGCAATCAGTTGAGTGTTTTTGTAAAATAGGCCCGTATACACACAGACCCGCGAACTGATAGTACAGACGCTAAGGTCAGTGTTACAAGGTTAGGTCAACAGTGAGTACGTAGCGTTAGATAATGTGGCAACACTTTTTTTGTTATCTCGAGTTTAAAATAAATAAATGACGTGTTTAGCTACTATTACGAGGTTCTCAAGTGAAAAAATGGGCACAAAAAATGCTGTAGGTATTATTTATACAAACAAATAAAACATTTATTATTTCTAATGACGTCTATAGCCTCAAGTATCCGCGGGTTAAGATGAATTAGATGATCAATCTTCTCACAGACGCGAGGTCAGACGTCCGTAATATAATTATTATACGAAATAATTATGTGTAGATGTTTTATATGAAAGCCAATATGATCAAGTGGAGTTTGATCGTGTCTTTATTTCTATGGCAGTTTCATCATCATAATCTTGTCCTTATCTCAATTTATTCAGGGTCGGCGCAACATGTCTTTTTACCCGACTACGGCGAAGGAAAAATGTTATGATTTTGACCAGTATGCATGTATGTTCTTTATGTATGTATTTTTCAGTATGCATTATATTCATCTGTTCCCTCGTAACTTCTAAACTTCTTATGCTGGGGCCACACTACGGTCAACGTCAATGCCCAACATCGCGGTAAAGATTCCGATTGTTAAAGCGATAAATTCAGTGGCCACACTAGAACGGTCAACGTCAATGCCCACCGAGTTATTGTCTAACGCCAAATGGTAATGTTGTAAAATTCGCGATATGTTGTGGCTACACCTACTGTTAGATATAAGGAGTGGACTGTATGGATGGTTCTGATAGATGATGGGGTCGGGTAGTTCTGTAGGAACTGAGTTCTGCTCGTTCGCCCAATCAAGGATACAAATTCAACAGAGAAAAATCTAAGTACGACTCACCTTTTTCTCTCGCTGCGGCCGCTTCTCCAGCTCGGTCGTTCCGGTGAGTGGAATGTTGATCCCGGAGTCCGGCGCGAGTACAAAACACGGTAATGCACAATTTGTCCTTGTTTTAGCAATTTTCACTCACGGAGCTCAAATTCAGATTGTATTCTAGCGAGCAATGGCGACCGACGACTTTGTCTTTTGCACGCATACACTTGGTTGTCTATGGCAAGCTAGCCACGAAGCCGCGGAATCAAGCGTTTTGGCGGGAATGGGAACCGACCAATCGCGTGCCGCCTTGGCGAGCCGTCCATAGATTATCTATATTGGATTTGTCCAATCATGGGCTATTTACAGAACATACCCCCTACCGAAACCATAGTGATGGTTTCTAGAAAACTAAAATTACCTTAATACCTATAATCGTTAAAAAACTAAAATAAACTCTAAGCTAGATACCTATCTCTATCAAAAACGTTTTGACGCTTGAATCTAGTTGGTATAAGGTAATGGACAGAGTTTGTTGGTAGGTCTTTGTAAGACATTTTTTCCGGTGCGCAGCGTTACACACCGAACTATTCCGTCGGAACCTGGATGTAATTTTTCTATTTTGCCGAGAGGCCAATTACAGGAGGGAACATTATCAGATTTTATTAGAACTAAATCTCCAACTTTTGGGTTGGAGGAGGATGTAAACCACTTAGCTCTCTGCTGAAGGGTATTTAAATACTCATGACTCCAACGTTTCCAGAAAAGTTGAGAACATCTCTGACTATACTGCCAACGTGACAATCTATTAATATTCACCTCTTGAACGTTATACTCGGGTATGGAGATTAAGCTTCGGCCAATGAGAAAGTGTCCGGCGGTTAGAACATTAAATTCGTCGGGATTGTCGCTAGCGGGTAGTGGGCATAAAGGACGCGAATTTAAAATGGCTTCTGCCTTACAAAATATTGTAGAAAGTTCCTCAAACGTTAAGGATTTCTCTCCTATACTTCGTACTAGGTGATATTTTGCTGACTTTATCCCAGCTTCCCAGAGACCGCCCATATGTGGAGCACTGGGTACATTAAATTTCCAGTCAACCTGCCTTTTTGCGCAGCCATCGGAAATATCATTTTGACTCTCGCGCAGGAACCTTTGGATTTCAGACAGATGTCTACTTGCGCCAATAAAATTTGTGCCGCAGTCAGAATAAAGAACATCACATAGCCCTCTACGCGCTACGAATCTATCCAAGCACGCCAGGAAACAGTCGGCGGAGAGAGAGGATAACACTTCCAAATGCACTGCTTTTGTGGAAAAGCAGACGAATAGTGCTAGATACGCTTTCGTCACTTTAGCATTACGACGTAAGCTTTCTTTAATTGAAAATGGACCTCCGAGGTCAACTCCGACGTTAGAAAATACCTTACTAGGTATTAACCGAGTTGCTGGCAAGGGTGCCATTTCGGGTTGTAGTAAAGTTGGTTTACATTTGAAACATGTTTTACATTTCGATAAAACAGATCTAATGACGCGACGAGCCGACAATATCCAAAAATTCTCATTGATGATACCTTGTAATGTTCGCGGACCTACATGTAAATATTTTTTGTGTAAATGATTGATCAATAGTTTGGTAAATAAACTATTTTTCGGAAGAAGACGCGGATGTTTAGCATTATACGGAAGGTCGGCATGACTGATGCGACCCCCTACCCTGAGGAAGTCGTCGTCCTCAATAAATGGAGACAATTTTCGCAAAGATGGCACGTGTCTCTTATTTTTAATCTGTTTAATTTCAGTTTCAAAATAAGCATTTTGAACTAATTTTATCAATTTATCGCAAGCTTCACTTAACTCGATGGTTGATAATATTCCCGACTTCCGAGTAGTGGTTATATCACCCCTTTTGCGTCGAAATCTTAAAATCCAAGCAAACGATCTTTGCAATTTGGAAAATGATGAAAATTGTTTAAAGATTCTTTCGCAAAATTCCGTTTCAGATTCATTGAAATTATCATTACTCTGATTTTCAGTCAATAAATTAACCGACGCTCTCAATTCGGGTAGTTTATTATTACTCTCATTAACAAACACCGTCATGGGCCAATCGCGATAATTTTTATACATCCAATCAGGACCCTGTAGCCAACGTTGATTACCACTAACAAGTTGTGCTGGAGATGCTCCGCGAGAGCAAATATCGGCTAAGTTATGTTCACTACACACATGCCGCCAGAAAAGAGGAGGTAAAACTTCAATAATTTGTGTAACTCGATGACTGACAAAGGTTTTTAGTTTATAAGGTTCCGTTTGAAGCCACGACAGTACGACCGTCGAGTCTGAGGCAGCTGTTATTTTGTTAATTTTAACGCGGGTAAATGTGTCAACTACGAACTTTATTAATTTGCTTAACAAAACAGCTCCCATTAACTCCAACCGAGGAATCGTTACGGGTTTGATTGGCGCAACTTTAGATTTGGCGGTTACTAGACGAACCTTTACATCACTTGTTTGTCCGCGACTTATAACATACACGCATGCTGCGTAGCCACGCAATGAAGCGTCGCAAAATCCAACTAAGTCACATTCCGTCTCACCTGGTAATAGCATGTGACGTTCGATACGTAATTCCTTTAACAGAGGAAGTTCAAGAATAAAAGTTTGCCACGACTTTTTTATGTTAACCGGCAACTTCTCATCCCAA
Organism: Polymixis flavicincta; assembly: GCA_949987655.1. Lineage (NCBI taxonomy): Eukaryota > Metazoa > Arthropoda > Insecta > Lepidoptera > Noctuidae > Polymixis > Polymixis flavicincta. The sequence goes on along the minus strand of OX465181.1, from coordinate 19,899,939 downwards.
CCAATGCCTAACTTCCACAGCTCTTGCATGATCTGCTTCGCCACTAAAGTGCATGGTGCGATAAAACCGACGGGATCGTAAATCGACGCTAGTAATTTTAGTACCGATCGTTTGGTTGACTCATTGTCTGTCAAATTAACTGAGAAAATAAAACTATCGGATTTTGGAATCCATTTAAGTCCCAAAACCTTAATAGTACTATCGTTTTCAGCTTTAACGAATGTTACGGAGTTTTCCCTATGTTCAGAGGGGACACGTTGTAGTAACTTCTCACTGTTACTCATCCACTTTTTCAAAGTGAAGTTAGCACTTTCAAAAATACCAATTAATTGATCCTGTACTAAGCAAGCTTGCTCAAAAGTATTACATGAATATAGAATATCGTCCATGTAAACACCCTCACGGAGGACCTGAGCAGCGAATGAAAAACGTTTTCCTTCATCGTTCGCTAATTGAAGTAGCGTTCGAATTGCTAAGAACGGTGAACAACTAAGTCCGTACGTCACGGTTTTTAATTCGTATAATTGTATCGGATCGTTAGGCGATTCCCGGTATAAAATGTGTTGATATAAGCGATCTTCTTTTCTTAAAGCGATAGCACGATACATTTTACAAACATCACTAACTAGACAAAATTCAAATAGCCGGAATTTCAAAATGATTGCTGCAATATCCGGATACAGCTTAGGGCCGACCAATAAAGTATCATTTAAAGACACGTTATTGCTACTCTTCGCTGACGCATCGAACACTACACGTAGAGGAGTGGAGGTGCTACTGGGTCGCAAAATACTGTGATGTGGAATAATGTATTTGCTAGGCTTCTTACCCTGATAAAGTTCCATATGACCGAGCACTTCATATTCCCGCATAAATTCCTTATATTTATTATTTAAATCTGTAGTGCGCGCGAGTTTGCGTTCGGTGTACAGTAACCGACGCTCAGCCACAGCGCGTGTTTGACCTAGCGGTGAGCGGTCGGGCGCGAATGGCAGCGGAACTACGTATTGGCCGTTCGATTCTCGAGTATGTTCCTTAGAAAATATCTCCTCGGCTAACTGATCCAAAGGATTTATTGAAGGTGAACACGGCACTTCCTCAATTTCCCAAAAATCGCGTAACGTTTTTTCAATCGATTGTTCTTCGTCATACGAAACCGATAAATTTAAATTTTGTGAACTATTATTATTATTATTCGTAGGATATAATTTTCCACTAATAACATAACCGAAAACCGTTTTAATAACACTCGGAATACCATTCTTAATGACTAACGGTTTATCTCTAATAATATCTGGAACTATGTCGTTACCTAACAAAATATCTATTCGCGAACGCTTAAAAAACAGTGGATCCGCTAAGTTATAAGTGTCATACTCGTTAATGACATTTTTTGTGAAAGGTACATTAGGCATATCCGCAGACACCTTTGAAATAACTACTAAATTAACGCTAAAGGTTGGACTATGCGCCTGTCTTGGTTTTAATGTACAAGTAACCATGCCTTGGTTTTTAACTATTCCTCCACCTATACCATAGATGGTAAAAGGACATTTTTTACGTTGTAATCCTAACTTCTGAGCACATTCAGTAGTTATAAAAGAACTCTGAGCGCCGGAATCGATGACTGCACGGCAGTCTTGATATTGACCAACACAATCAATAACATGTGTAAGTGTAGTACCTAACACTACTCCGTATTCGCAGTTATTACTCATTAATGCTTGCTGAATGGGTGAATCAGCTGTGTCACTTACGAAGTGAGACGATACAAGCGCTTGTTGCGCATGTGAAAGAGACGGCTGCATGGTCAGCAGGGTGTTCGCCACGGACGATATTCCCTCGCAATCCGTTTTTCCGTTATCTTTATGTAATAAGTAATGATGCGGTGCTGCGCATACTCCGCAATTCATTGTACTTTTACAATCCTTAGACTGATGGTCAGATTTAAGACAATTATGACACAGTTTTAGTGAATGAACACGGTTCATTCTTTCATCGACCGACAATTTACGAAATTGATCACATCGATAAATCATATGATTTTGTTTACAAATCACACAAGTTAAATTATTGTTATTACGGTTGTAATTATTGTGCGGAGCTCGTGCCGTATTGAGAACTGACTTTGACGCAGACTTAGTTTGGTTCTTATTTTGGGTATTACTAGATTTTGACATATTATTTGAAGAGCTACTTGTAAAAGTGTGTTCTAGAACTTTAATTTGTTTGTTTACAAAATCCATTAGTTCCGAAAATGTAGGTATCAACTTTTGATCCCGACTTTCTTCGAATAATTTTCGCGTATGAACGTCAAGTCTTTGTAATGCCAAATGACACAATAAGAAATCGTCTAAGTTCTTAATTTTTAATGCTTGAATCGCTTTAAGTGAATGATCAAAGGTTTCTATGAATGAAGTTAAGTTCGACGTCGTATCTTTAGCTAACGGTGAAAAATTCAACATTTTATCGAAATACCTACATGCTAGTGTTCTGTGATCGTGATATTTATCAACTAAACTTTGCCAAACTAATGTATAATTAGCGGCAGTGATAGGAAGATTTTTTACAATATTTAAAGCAGAACCTTTCACGCATGAAAGTAAATAATGGAATTTATCGATATCTGAGAAATTTCTATCGTGCACCAATGACGAGAACGTATCATAAAAGGTTATCCAATTCTCAATTTCTCCATCAAATTGAAATAAAGATATCTTTGGTAACGCGGGTACCTACTACTAAATCATTTTTACCCGTCGCAGATAAGAAATTCGATTCCGATTTAGAATGTTCCTTAGCGGCTAATTGACACATAATTAACATTTCGTCAAATGTTTCGAGTTCACTAATCGGCATTTTAGCTGTAGGTTTTATTTGCACTTCTATTTCGTACAATTCAAATATGGTGGATTCAAACTTCGAACGGACACTTTCTATTTCCGACAATGATAACGTAAACAATTGTAATTTATCTGGTTCAGTTCCCAACTTTTTGGAAGAATCATAAAGCTTTTGAATCTTAGTGAATAAATATTGCTTTTTCACTATTAAAATTGTACGTTTTGTTTCTAAATCTTCCGCCATTTTGGAAGCGTGGTTTTGGAACAAAAATGGGAAAAAATGTAATAAAGAATCCGGACTCGAATGACCAGAATGTTAGATATAAGGAGTGGACTGTATGGATGGTTCTGATAGATGATGGGGTCGGGTAGTTCTGTAGGAACTGAGTTCTGCTCGTTCGCCCAATCAAGGATACAAATTCAACAGAGAAAAATCTAAGTACGACTCACCTTTTTCTCTCGCTGCGGCCGCTTCTCCAGCTCGGTCGTTCCGGTGAGTGGAATGTTGATCCCGGAGTCCGGCGCGAGTACAAAACACGGTAATGCACAATTTGTCCTTGTTTTAGCAATTTTCACTCACGGAGCTCAAATTCAGATTGTATTCTAGCGAGCAATGGCGACCGACGACTTTGTCTTTTGCACGCATACACTTGGTTGTCTATGGCAAGCTAGCCACGAAGCCGCGGAATCAAGCGTTTTGGCGGGAATGGGAACCGACCAATCGCGTGCCGCCTTGGCGAGCCGTCCATAGATTATCTATATTGGATTTGTCCAATCATGGGCTATTTACAGAACACCTACGGTTAACGTCCAACATCGCGATAATCAACGGTGTTTCTCGTAGGTGTAGAAAGAGATACCGCCGCTCCTGGCACACAGGCTACTGAGGGAACACGGGTGGGTTTTAGTCAGTAAAAGTCTGACACACCCTCCTGCTCCACCCAGAGCGGGAGATGAAGTTATTAGATGATTTCCCCATCCAAAAAAAAAAAAACAAAACATTATCATTTGTCAAATGAGATATCGTTGAAAACGTCTTGATCGTCCGTTGGTTATATAATGTCACATTTAATTGAATATAGCACCCTATAGAGGACATAAAGTCATGAACTAAAAAAAACATGTCACCTACCCTAACAAAATAATACATTCTAATAGTAGTACGCGATCGTATGCCGTAGGGCAAAGTGGCATACTACCACGGCTTTCGGATGAGGATATTTTGTTTCATACTTTTTAGACAAAGCTTTGTCAGTAAGTGGTGCCGATTCTGTTGTCACAAAATTCTCTAAACTAGACTAAAAATCACCAAAATTTAGTTTATTCCTGTCAAACGACGATTTCCTATTCTGAAATTGACCAAAGTGACACAACTTAACTATATTTTAGTTTGACAGCACTAAGATTGTACTGAATTATTAGTTTAGTGAAAATGGTAATTTTGCTATTCTGTTGTTGTCAATTTCATTATTCTATTCAACCTAAAATTTTGGTTGTCTGACTAAATGTGACTATTTTTAATCGCGATTAAATAGGTGTGGAATAAAATTAGTTGTCAAGAACTAAAATTCACACTGACACCTCGACTTCTGGTGCAAAAATAGTACTGTATTTTTTTTCTTTTCTTTTGCTTATATCTCGAAAATGGTGTGTCCTATCGCAAAAATAATGAAAATTTCGACCCCCTTTATAAAAACCCCATGCACCTCTCAAACTCAAAATGTGGGTAATAATTTTTCATATTTTCCATCCAAAAAATGAAAATTCCATAAAAATTACGTCGAGGCTGCCGCCCCTGCGCGCCTCTGGCTCTAAAAAAAAACACGGGGTAGGGCAAACAAGTACCTCGTTGCGAAGCCAAAACAAACCACGTGCGAGTCGCGATTGTCAAATTCGATTTTAGTTGTGTCAAAATAATTTTTAAATTTAGAGATATTTTTTTGCAGAATAGCGTTAAGATTCTCATAGAGACAAGCAAGGAATTTTAGTTATAGTTTGTTTAGTTAGTTTAGTTCGGTGTACAACAGAATCGGCACCAGTATCCAGTTTTTAGTTTTTGAACTTACTTTTTATTCTCCTTCCTATTATATATATATATATTATTATATATTATATTTATTTTTATTTCGGAAAAGAAATCCATAGAGTGTTAGTAACATATTATGAAAACAACTTATTATCTAGTGTTAGTACCAATCACCCTCTGCACAAACTGCTTTACAAGTGGAGAACCGAAACTCTCCGCTACAGTTCTCAGGATGAGGTTGCGACTGCCTCTCACTCGACTTAGTAGCGAAGCGGTTTTTTTCCGCACAATCGCGTGAAAACCGTCGGTACGAGCTTGTGCAAACATCTCCGACGCGCTGCAATAGCGAGGAAGTCTCAACAACATCCTGAAACCATTATTATATTGGACGCGCAGGACATCTAGCGATCTTTTGGTGTAATTGACCCATAGATGACTCGTGTACAGACTCTGGCAGTAAGCCTTAAAAAGCCTATTGGTGAGTCTAGCAGGCTTAGCACGAGCACCGATTTGTCGACGGAAGAATAGACATGACTATTAATTAAATGATGTACAATAGGAGAAGATGGCTATGTTTTCTATTATTTACAACAGTTATGCGTTCTAAACGAATCATGATTTTGTAGATAATCGTATATACTTTATGGCCGTCGAGTAGAAAGTTGAGTTATAGAGTTGTTGTCGGTGTGATTTTGACAGTTTGGGAAGAAATATTCTTCTGAAATAGTCTACATTTATAGGGACCTAGACACAGATTGTTAGAAATAAAAGACAAAATTACAGATTGTAGAAGGATATCTACGGTGCGATACTAAAAATGGAGGAACGAAATGTCACTTTGTATTGAAAAAGCACTGTCTACTCTTCGTAGAAATAGAAAGCGTCATGCTGAGCCTGCATGTCTACCTGACCACTGTCTTACTGTGAGATAGTTGTCAGGTGGCGCCCCTATTGTGTGTACAAGGTATATTAGAATTAGAACTATTAGAAGCAAAAGACTCAAAGGGGTATTTATCGGGTGTGTAATGTTTGGCATAATAACAAATGCTCTAATTTCACTTAAACTAACGTTCATATGACATAATTTTCATAAGACATAATATCAAATGACATAAATTCATATGACCTAATGTTTCGTATCATATAATATTCATTTAACATAATAACATTTAGTATAACGTTCATTTTATATAATTTTCAATATGTATAATATTCTTTTAATATAACGTTCATTTGACCTTAACCTAACCTATCCGAGTCGGGGTGCCCTAAAGTCCAGATTGCATCCAGGTGTATAAGGCACCATACTAGCAGGCGTTTAAAATCGTATGAGATTTTCTAAATTATATTAAAAGTTACTTAGAGATTATGAATATTATAGTAAATGAATAATATGCTAAATGAATATAATGTGAAATGTGCATTATAGGAAATGTTCATTATGTCATATGAAATTAGGTTAAATGAAATTATATCAACAATTCATTATGTCAACTGATCGTTATGTTAAACAAAATTATGTTAACTGAAATTATGTCAAGTGAACGTTAGATATTTTGTTATTATGTCAATCATTACACACCCGTATTTATCGTGGTATTGAATATTCTTCCATATTTCTCTATTAGTCGTCATCTCGGTAATAACCCCATTTTTAGCCATATCATTTTTCACACAGTCCTCCCATCGTTTCTTAGGCTTTTCCCTTCTCTGATAGCCAGTATACCTATTGTATAACAGCATTCTATCTCCCGTATGAAAAGCGCTTCAGCCGACCTGTATTGTCGGGATGTTTATACTACCCACATAATCTTAGTACGGTAACGGTAGCCATATTAATAAAAAGTAATGGCAGGGACTGCTCCAAATTGAATTGAAAGCGTTTGATAACCAGTTTTACCCGGAGAACACAAAAAAAAAAAAAAAAAAAAAAAATAGGCGAAGGGATTAAATTTCAGAAATGTGAAAAATAAATTAACTTTGTATATTTTCAAAGACCTTTTCATTGTAGTTTGTGACGTGGGTACAGTTTTTCGCACTTTACTAACTATTTACTGGAAATAAGTCAGCATTATCTTCCTAGACTTTTCCGAACTATGTTGGGGTCGGCTTCCAGTCTAACCAGATGCAGATGAATTCCAGTATTTTACATGGACCGACTGCCTATCTGACATCTACAACCCAGTTACTGAAAAATACGATACCCCTTGGTAAGACTGGTTGTCAGACTTTCAGGCTTCTGACGACCTATATCGACGGCTTAACATGATTTACGAGGCACTTTACATACCAAGACTCCTCTTGGTATGTAAAGATGGTTACCCATCCACGGACCAACCGCGGCAAACGTAGCTTAACCTGATCTAACGAGCTGTGCGGCTGCTATTAGTTAGCCACAAGCCCCTCTTTCTACTTTTTACTGGAAAGTATCATTCGAAAATACGTCTTTCAAATGGTTCGTATCTAGGCGTTTCTAGAACTCAATAAAACTTAGGTGATATATGAGTTGAAGGCCTATGTGGAACATATGAACAGCGCGCCGGGAAGTTTGCCTCGTAAATCGTGTGATAAGTCGGTTCTGTTGGACCAGTGCGCTGCGATTGGAGGAATTACCAACAGACTTGTGACCTGCTAGACTGATTTATTCTACGATTATTCAGTGACCTCTGGTTTTCCATTTACGTTACGTGTTCTAAAGACTATGAAGAGTTTGAAGTTTCGTTTAACCTAGAATCAATTCTATTTTAATATAAATGTTGACGTTCAAAAGTGCCTTTTATGTGCCTATTTGAAATAAATACTTTGTCTTGGACTTAAAGATTTCTTTCAGAATTTTACGTGTTGTTTGTTAGTATTGGCATAGGTACCAATAATAAAAATATTGTATGGATTATAATAAACATAGTCCGTCTTATTACAAAACGCAGACTTTAGTTTTATACCTTCTACAGGTCTTGTAAAAAAAACTAGACCAGACAGAATCAGACTACTACAGGTCTTGTAAAAAAAAATCTGCTGTTCCATACATTTTGACCGCATAGGTATTGCACTTTTCTATGAAACAGCAGATTTTTTTTATAACCCGCGAAAAATTTCTGCACTAGGGGTTCTAGAATGATATGCTGAATTCATGGCTACAATTTGCGCACTGGATAAAAACTTATCCTGTATAATGTGTGGGTACCTAAACATATTTACTATGTAACATAAGAATTTCAAATATATCTCTGTGTAATATCGAGCACGAAATCTTCATAGGAACGTATTTCGCTACGCGACGCAAAATTATCCGAATGTATTTTATATATTTGGAAAATTTGAAAGGACCGATTATTTCCAAGAGCTGCACGCTTCATTTAAAATATTGCATTCTATTAAAGCAATAGAGAACCCAGCTATTGGAAAAGGTTTCACATGAAAACCCCGAAAATTGATATGAAGGGAAAACATTTTATATGACAGGTACACGTTCCAATAAGGGGATATTGATGTTGTTCACGCAGTCAAAATGTTTTTTAGCGCCAATATTGGTCGAATTTTGATTGATCGCCATTCGTTTATGCTGGGTCTCGGGTTGCATGTTTGCTGAAAACTCGTAAAGGCATTGTGGAATTCTAAATTGGACGCTACGTTTGCGGTCCACGAGTCACGAGTTTTCGAGGACTGCTCTTACTGCCGAGGTAACCTGAAACCTGACAAACGATACACATTCCTGGCCAACTGTAATGTAATCAAGTCAACATAATCTACGGTACTGGTTCTCCGAATTCCAATTCGGGACGTTCGGCTCCGACGCGAACATAATGATGGCGTCTCTTTACGATCGACCAAAGATAATCCGTGACCTGTGGAGGATATCATATTCGGAAAATGAAGTTTCATTTCTTTGGAACTTCGACCTGACCTATAAATCTTCGCAGTTATCAAACATATTTCAACTTAGATATTTCCATTTTCATTCAGTCTCGAACTGATTTCGTGAAGTAAAAGGATCACTTAATCTGAATTACTGAACTATAGAAAGACCTTCGTTTTGTTTTGTAAGCCATTTTACTATGGCATCTAGTCGATATAGACTAGTTAACTATTCCATTGATCGCTCGCATTAGCATGGGGATCACGTAATGTCGATAGTAATCGGAATCGGTACGATGTGACGGTTTCTCTAGATTTGATTACCATTTAAGTTACCTAATTAGGTCGTAACATAGTCCTTGGACCTTGATGGACATCGTAAAAACAATGATTCAAGGTTTTATATATAGTATAAAATGCCGAGTGATGTATTTTTACCTACCTCATAAACAAAAGTGGTGTAATCACCGCACTTGGCTGATTGACGGGTGATCAGAAGCTACTCCACATCTTGATCATAATTTTAAAAACGGATGTCAAATTGTCAAAATTTGAACTTTTATTTGTTGAACATGAGGCTACTTTGTATTATATTAATGTGTGTATTTCATGGTTTTTTTTTGGAATTTCTTTTGTCTTGTTTCTGCAGAATAAACAATTTTTCTTTCTTAAATTGATTATTTTCGTGCATGTAGGTACTGTTATGATTGGCCAATCGAAACCTTACATGGATAATTCACTACGTCATCGCTTACTCATCTACTAGCTAACTATGATAAAGACGTAGCTGGGTACTTACCTGTGCATTAGCAGTCCATTCAACATTGTAAACTCCGTACATTATTGCTACATCTGGCTTCAAGTTGTAAGTATCGTCACATAAAAGCCGTTCCGCTCTACTTCGTTTAAAGGGACATAATATATCACTCCACACATTATGTTTGAGCCAATAAACCGATCTGTCAGTGTAGTTGTCTTATGGACAGATTGTGAGATTATGATGTGACAGGAAGATGGACAACATTAAATGCCTGAATTATTTTACTATCCTACGAATATAATGAATGTGAAAGTTTGTATGATTTGGTACACATTTTATAACCTGGATAAACACATAGGGTACTAGGGGTATTTTTATGCCGGTAGTACGTTCTTGTGGGATAGTTTCGATATCAACGCGGGCGATGCCGCGGGGGAATAAGCTAGTTATAATTATAAACTTGTAATAAATTGAATGATCGTCAAGGAAGGCTTGGGAATATTCTCTCGATAAAATGCGTTTCGGGAAAGAGGAAACACGAAAAAAGAGGACTTATTAAAGTGAACGAAAAGTAAGTAAATGAATAATGAAACATTCCGTCTAAAAACTCGGTAATTTATTATAAATGGCAAAGTTGAGTCTTACTCAATGAATATTTTTTTATATAAACATAAACACTCGCCTTTTCCTATAGGGTAAGCAGAAAATACAGAATGACACCTGCTTCGATCCTTACATATTCCTTTTGCCTTGTTTACGTATCAACGTCTGTCATCTGGTCATACACACAGACACACGCCGGTTGCGAGTACCGTAATACTCCTGCGCTCCTGTGTAGTGCGTACACCTTTTTTTTCTGAAGAACACCAGCAATAAAAGGCCTTAGTGTGAGTTTCATTTAACCATCTCGATCAAACGCATCGAGCGCGTTTGGCGCTCCAATTGGCCCTGGATGGGTGACGGACCAATTGGAGCGCCGAACGTGTTCGATGCGTTTGATCGAGATGGTTAAATGAGACTCACACAAGGGCCAAAGTTCACCATACATATGTCCTCCTAGGGTATCTCCTCTCGGCGTTTTCAATCTTATCTGCCTTGTAGATTTTGTTAGCCGCCCTGCATTCATCCCCCCTACATAACCAAACCAATTAAGCATTCATCTTTTAAATTTTTGTGTCTACATCTTCTTTTAATCCGCATCGTTGTCTGAATATAATGCTCACGTAATGAGAAAAGTACACAAAGATATTCCAGAATTAGCTATTTCCTACTTCTCATGTGTATTGCATGAAGATGCCTTAATTAACTTTGCTTCATTTAGATTTCTTCTTTCCCTTTAGGGAAAATCTTTTCCACGATATGTATCATTCGGTTAGTTCTATCCCTTAGAGATTCAGTGAATAACATTCGTTTCTCCTGATTTCACTTCCTAAGTCCTGATTCCTGATTTTATTACCCAACCAACATCTAAGATATCTAAGTAAATGTAAAATGAATCTGTTATAACAATTTTATTTCAATTCAAATTTTAGTATCCTCACGTTTTGAGAAGAGCGAATAATAGGTAATAAAGAATACGACCTCTAAATATATCTTTGTTATCCCCTTTTTAGTACCCTCGAGCCGAGCCCACAGGTTTCACATCCCTGCGTCTGAGAACACACGTTCAACGAATCGTGTACCATTCCTTTTGTTTCTACATCGCACATCTGTTTCTACCAAAACATAACATCACGCCTATTTTCCCCAAAGTATTAGGCAGAGCTGACCTATATAAAATGTGTAATAGATAATACATACATACGTAATATTTTAATTTATGAAGAATACTAAGTGTGGGTTTCGGCGTTTGTGCTCCATAATACGAACATAATTCGTTTATTTTGTTTGGTGTATCGCTAAACAATGTTTGTTCGTAAAAACAATGTGAAAGTATTTTTATTAAGGTTCTGCCAAAAGGGTAAATATTCATTAGCGTCAGCGTTTTTCGTTCTATGTTCAGGGTATTTTTTTTACTGTTGGCATCAAAAGGATAACTTTTGCTTATCAAATGTTACACAGGGTCGTTGTGAACGCACGCGATGAAACGAATTGTGGCCACGAGGAAAAAAAAACAAATATTTTTCTAATGCACGTAATTGGTCCGCACGCCTCCGCACCTCTGCCAGGGGTGCGGGTTTGTTCGAAAGAGACACCACAGCCCCTGGCTTAAGGGCTACTGAAGGAACACGGGTGGGTTTTAGTCAGTAAAAGTCTGACACGCCCTCCTGCTCCACCCAGAGCGGGAGAAGTTATTTGATGATTTCCCACCCAAAAAAAAAAAAAAAAAAAAAACGCCTCCGCACCTTGTAATTTGTAAGTATGATTTTCTCAATAGAATATCTAGCTAGTAATCCCTACTAATACCTATTATAAATGCGAAAGTAACTCTGTCTGTCTGTCGGTGTGTCTGTCTGTCTGTCACGCTTTCACGCCTAAACCGCTGAACCGATCGTCATGAAATCTAGCAGAGATATAGCCTGGGATATGGAGAAGGACATAGGCTAGTTTTTTACACGATAACCGACATCCCCGCGGGCGGAGCCGGTGGCAAAAGCTAGTTTAGTATACTCCCACCGCTTTTGAATATCTACGTCACAATAGAAAACTAACGTTAATTAACTAAGTAACTTATAACTACACTTTCAAGAATAGGGTTCTGTTTGCCACCGGAGTATACAAAATTACCAACAAACTTTGCTGCATTCACCCCTTAGCTAGAATGTTGGGTGTCATTCGGTGTAACGATGCCTTGCTACCGTGTGTCTTTGCTGGAATCGGTAAAACTTGGCATGTGGGAGCCGGTTAACTTCTACAACTACGGCGGCTGTATCATAACAACTAATTGAACATAGTGTTTTAATGAAAAGTTGTCAACAGAGGGGTGATCTAGTTAGACTAAGTTACAGTATGATAAACTTATTTATTTTCAGTTCTAAGGAGGATTGGTCTTATTGATCTGATTGTTGTACTGGATTGGTCAAAGTCAAGAGAGCAGTGGTGGCCAAGTGCTAACGGCCGCGACTTACGAGTTAGGTCGTGAGTTCGACCCCAGACAGGCGCTTTACTTTGTAGCGGCACTACAAAAATATATGCTTCACGACAAATATCAAGAAACACAAAAAAGAAAAGTGGCGCCATCTACAATGCCACAGGCGAACTAACCGAGCAATTCTACATCGCGCAATCAGAGTTTACCACGCTACTCAGATAGATAAAATATCCCGACATCAACTGTCGGGCAGTTGCCCGGACCAGACACAATACCCGTCTGGTCGGAGGATCCTCCTTTTCAATAGAGGATGAGCGAACTTTACACCCTGTTCCTCATACCTCTATAACTTTGTGTAAATTATTTCATCACCACTGCTCTCAAAACGGTGAAGGAGAATATCGTGAGGAAACGGGCATGTCCCAGCAGTGGGAAACATTATAGGCTCAATTATAGGTCAAGTTGAGAGGACTTGAAAGGCTACCAACGAAAGGTATTTACATAAGGCAGATGTGAAGGAAAACGTCGTGAGGAAACCGGCATGTCCTAGAACCAAAAATTCGAAGACATGTGACATCTAGCAACCCGCACTGGGCCCGCGTGGTGGATTACGGCCAATTCCCTATCAGCGAGAGGAGGCCTGTGTCCTAGCAGTGGAAACATTATAAGATGATAATGATGATGATGGGATGTGGGTGAAAACGCCGGGAGGGGACGTCCTAGGCAGAAAGTGAGCTTCTTCATAGCAGGTCGCTGTCTGTAGATCTGCCTACCCCCATAGGAAGAAAACGTGAGTTTATGTTTGTCTGTTTTTTTTAAATTATTATATGGAGAATGACCTGAAATCACCTCATTTATTTCGATGAGCTTTAATAACCATTCTTCTTGTCAAAGGCAAGATCTGGTTTGGCAGGTACGGTCGTACCAGGTACAACATGCTTAGCACGAGAACAGTAGAGAAGCGTTCTGTCAACGGAATAGTAGACAATTGACAGTTTTGTACCGAGAAATGTAGACAAGCGATTTCTATTCTACGGTAGGCCTGCAGGTTACTCCAGTAGTAGAATAGCACTAAAAAAGAAATCTCCAACAGATGCTTAAAAAAATCCAGTAATTTTTTCATTAAATAAAAAGTACGAAGCGTTTTCAGAGAATAACTTAGCAAAGTAAATTCTGTAGTATCATATACTCTCACTATTGAAAAAACTGTGAGCGTTGAATCGATTTAGCAAAACAAGTAACTAAGCACCGTAGGGGTCCCCCCCGAGTGGGTTCCCGCATTGTCGTTGCGGGGGGGCTCAGTAACCGTGGATTCCGGCCACGGTGAAGCCAAGAGGAACCCAAAGATGGGGCCGCTCGTCAGGGCTTTTGCCTCAAAGCCAACGATGTAGCGGCCAAAAAGTAGGTTGCGGTGAGGTGCACCGCAACTGAGGTGGGCCGTGATGTCGAATGGGAGGCATCGCGGCTGGGGGTTACGGGCTGCGGTAGAGGAGGAGTGCCGGTGCTTCTGAGCAGCGCTCTTCCCTTCCGTGGCCTGGACGGGGCCGCCACCGTTTGATGGCGGACGCGGTGGGGCCGCAGGGGAAGAGGAGTGTCGGTATAGCGTCAGCCGCTCTCCCTATCCCCTGCGGCCGAAAAGTGGTAGACGGGACGGCGCGTTGTGTTCCACATGCGCGCCGTCAAAGATGTCAGCAACCACTGGTGGGGTCCGCAAGGGCAGATGCCTGCCAGGGGTGCGGGTTTGTTCGAAAGAGATACCACAGCCCCTGGCATACGGGCTACTGAGGGAACACGGGTGGGTTTTAGTCAGTAAAAGTCTGACACGCCCTCCTGCTCTACTCAGCAGGAGAAGTCATTTGATGATTTCCCACCCAAAAAAAAAAAGCACCGTAGGGGTTACTCTAACAAGCTTACGTAGAATAGCAAACACCGCATTTTCTATTAATTTGCAGAAGGACATTTTTGTTTTTAATACGAATATATCAGGATTTTGATAGCCACATTTGAAAAACGACGGATGCACCTTTAAATTGCAAAGTACAAAGTACGAGGTAAGAAGGTTCGTATGTAGGAAGAGAAAGTAGTAAATTTTAATTTCATTTTTGACTTCAACATCAGCCTACATCAGTCCATTGCTGGACATAGGCCTCTCCAATTGCACGCTATTCTGCTCGATTTCTTTTGCTCGATTCAACTCTCATCCAGCTGCTACCAGCCACCCGGCGAAGATCGTCATTCCACCTAGCCTGAGGGCGTCCTACCTTACGTTTGCCGATTCGCGGTCTCCACTCAAGAACACGTCTACACTAACGGTCATCGGTTCTACAGCTATTGTGGCCGGCCCATTGCCAGTTCAGCTTGCTAATTCTGTGAGCTATGTCGACAACTGGGGGGACAATATGGGGGAGGCCTATGTCCAGCAGTGGACGTCTTTCGGCTGAAATGATGATGTCGATAACTTTGGTTCTCTGCCGGATGACCTCACTCCGGATTCTCTCCCCCGGAGATACTCCGAGCATAGCTCGTTGCATTGCTCGCTGAGCGACCTTGAATTTATGGACCAGCTGTACGGTGAGTTTTTTACTTATTTTAAAATATTTATTTGTTACATAATTATGGATATCATTGATGTAGTGGTCGCAAGCGCAACTCCTCAGCATGAGGTCCAGGACTCGATCCCCAAGTCAGAAAAAGCGTTATTGGGTTTTCTCATCAGGAAATTCTTATTGGAAGCCCGTAGTCTTGATTTGTGGTCGGTTGCTGGCTTATAACATGGGAGTTGGGAAATGTGGGTATACTACAGCAGGACGCTTTCTATTTCTACTCTACCGTAGAATAGAAATCGCATGTCTACATTTCTCGGTACAAAACTGTCAACTGTCTACACGGTAACGTCATTTTTGTCTACTCTTCCTTCGACAAAACGCTTCTGTACCGTTTTCGTGCTAAGCCTGTTTTGTTCACCTTTGATGCCGAACGTCTCTGATTTCGGGGAATAAAAGTGTTTAAGATATAACCTAATCGAGTCTACCTTCTCTGTTCACAATGATATTCAGGTTTAACTAAAGTAACAGTTCAACACACTGCAGACTACACCCGTATCAATTTAATTGCTTATCAATTTCCATTAATTACGACAGCATGTGTTCTATTAGCAGTTAGTAGACAAACTCGCAATTACCTTGAACGGTAGATAAACAAATATTAGTACAGTTTCATTATCATGTGTGAGTCAGGGAGCTCCGAACTAGGGTGCGCGTGAGTAGAAAGCAGGGATGGCCAAAATCAGTATTTTGTTTTCCATTTTAACTAATAGGTAGATATTTAAATTGTATTTATGTATTTATTGACTTCATGTTGTTTCCTATTTGTACGTTATAAAATAGGCAAATATTAATTTATTAGTTTAACATTGCGCATTGAATAATATTTTTTTTAATATGTTCCAACTTGGATTATTCTATCTTATAATATTATATTTAAACGAAAATATTAATTAATTAACTAGTTGTGCCCGCGGCTGCGCCCGTGTGGACGTCGGAAATTTTCCAACGGGAACATGCTACCGAGATAAAAAGCCTATGTTACTCCGTATAAAATCAGCTAACTGCCAGTAAAAGTCCCATTATAATTAGTCCAGCCATTTCGGAGATTAACTGGAACAAACAGACAGCCAAAAAAAAAACATAAAAACTGTAAAAAAAAAAATTAAGTACCATGCTTTCATATTAGCATGTGTACATTTGTGAAGAGAAAACAAATATACTTTACTAACAAAAAAAATAAAAATTTGGTAATAAAGCTGTTATTTTGAAATTACAAAAGAAGCTTCAATTTTATTTATTTGTTCCAAAACCAAGAGAAATTATGTTGTTTTTAATTTAATATTTATTAATAGATTAATTTCTTCTGTTTTTGGCCAGTTCCATTGATCAAAATCAAACAAATCATTTGATTGGAATAAGTTCGACTATTCAAAAATCGAATTCTTTCATTGATTCAGTCTGCCAACCCTGGTAGAAAGTAAGGGACCAATTAAGTGGGTACCTACGCATTCAAGTCGGTAGGTAGGGTATAGACGTTCAGTTTGACTTTGATGTGTGAATGGGTGAGGAGTGTGAAATGTGTATTGTATGGAGATACCTTTTGTACGCGTTGGCAGTCATATTATGAGACAAGTTTGTGGTGCGGACTGGAAAGCGAGAGGTTGAGAGTTCGATCTTCACTCGTTGAACTGATGAAGTGAACGAACCAAGCATTTTATTGGTAGTTGCAGGAGTGAACGGAAAACTTACTTCGTTACTCTCTAATTTATAAACGTTGCTTAAAGTAATGATTAACGTCTGCACCAAACGTTTTTTCAAGTATAAACGCCCCTTTATTTTGAGCAACGTTCATAAATAACGGGTAAATGTGCAAAATGGAGTGCGGTACCACGTACGGTGGTCCAGTTAAGCCCTGAATCGAAAAAGTTGTAGGTCTTGAGCAGAGGCCATTGCCCAGCAGTGGGATCATGCGGGCTGACAGTAAAAGTAAAGTGCAAGGTATATTGCAGATAATCAGTTTCTTGCAAAAATAAGCCAGTTTAAATTTAATGAGAATCTGCAAAGCTATAAGAAGCATAGATATAATACAATAGTCAATATATCACATTCTGTTATAGTAAATATATAGGGACGATTCAGTAGATATTAGGGTTTTGCGAGAGGTAAGCTAACAACCATTTGAATCGATTTTGTCTGCAGGATAATGGAACATGCGCCTTCATGCCCATAACAATACTATCACTGCACTAGTGGCTTGCCAATAGCTGAAATTGCTAGCCAGCTTCTATTCTATAGCTATCAGTGAACCAGTTACAGCTGCCTATATCGACCAGAGGGATTCTTCTATTTCATCATAATGCCTAGCAATTTTCCAACTATTTTTGGGTGGGCTTCCAGTGTAATTCGATCAAGCCGTAAACCAGTATTTTATGTGGAGCGACTGCATATCTGACCTTCACAACCCAGTTACTGGGTAGCACGATACCTCTACGTAGGAATGGTTGTCAGACTTTCGAGCTTCTGACGACGCGTAACGACTGTCAAAGATCTACGAATAACAATAGGGACCAACGATTTAAGTGCTAGCCGAGGCAAGGAAATTATGGCATGTTAAGATGGTCACAGGTCTACGGACAGACTGCGGCAAGTTCAGCTTAACCTGAAACCTGGACCTGGACCTGGTCGATTTGAAAACTTCCCCTGCCATACGTCACGGTTTACCATACGGTACAAGCGGTGGAGGTTAAGACAATAGGAGCAGCTATAGAGCTGACTCTATTGTCTGAAGTGTGGTCCCCTTGTACCACTTTAATAAGTAGAAAGACGTCATAAGCTATTCTTTTACAGTACATGCTGAGAAGATAAAAGAAGCAGGATGGAAAACTGAAAGAGTTGGTGCTACTCATCATCAAGACGAACCTTTATGGTTGCCTGGCCAGGAAAACCGGGAATATTATTGTACTAGGCGCAGCCAAAACTCTTCAGTTTTAAAAATCGAATTTTTTGACACATCTCCATTATTCATGCACATCTCAGGGCATCTCTATAGACTGTGCACGTAGATGCGACAAATAGTCACAGCTGCTACTTTGTGTGGCTTGTTTTTTGTCGGCCGCAGTCCAGCTGAGGTAGTTTGTCGGGTATCGCCATAAACTACTCGAGTATGGCCGACTATGGTCCACCGATTGGCCGATAACCGAGTTACAGCGCAGTGGGCTCGCACGGTTTTCGTGTAGCTCACTTTTCCGAAGTAGGTACCAATTTAACGAGCGTACAAATGTATTTGTTCATAAATTCGCGCTAGTGTCTGTATGTGGCTTTACATGTTTATTAGTGTCTGTTTTAAGCTAACAATAATAACGAGACCTAACTGGCTGTATTGTAATATTTTAAAGAGCACGATATATTTCTCTATGAATAAACACACCTTGCATATCCTACGCGTTATAAACAATATGTGGTAATTTCCTTTTTGCCATTCGCCAAAAGAAGTAGGGGAAGACAACATAAACGTTGGGACGATGACATAGTTGAGATAGCTGGCTCACCAACGTGCAATAGTTATGTTCATGCATCCATTCGTTATAAATATTGGACATAGTTTCTTCTTTTATTAGTAACTAAAGGCTTTATTAAATTATAATTACACATAAAAGCTACTTTTCAATTACTTAAACCTAATAACTTGATATTGAGATAGAATTCTCTCGAAATAATATGAGCTCGTAAAGTACAAAGTCCGAGGAGTTCCGTGCACAGAGATTAAACTAGCTGCCGAACTTCCCCGGCTAAGACTTGGGCTCTAACATCCGATACTTCTCCGCCTCATCATCCTAACCTGCGAGCGTGTAAACCCAGGTTTAAAACATTCCATATTTTAACATTTTGACTAGCTTTAAAAAAAAAAGATTTCCTGAATCAAAGTATAATGATAATAATAAAATTTTGTTATTTTTATTATACAACACATTCATAAGGTTCACAAAAACAAAATTCCAAGTGAAAAGAAGAACATTACAAAAAAAAGTGTATTGTTGGTGCCTGCGCTAATGAAAAAAAAAAAAAAAATTGCGTCGCAAACACCAGCGCCAGCGCCAATGTAAAAGCTTTAATTGCAAAAAGGCACATAAAAGGCACTTTTGAACGTTAAAATTCACAAGAACACAGAATTGGTTCTAGATACAAACATAACATACATAATTAGACTAGGTATATTGTTCCCACTGCTGGGACACAGGCCTCTTCTATGTGAGAGGGAGTGGGCCGTGATCCACCACGCAGGCCCAGTGCGGGTTGGTAGATGTCACCACACATCTTCGAATTTTAGGTTCTAGGACATGCCGGTTTCCATAAGATGTTTTCCTTCACCTTGAGAGCATAGATTCTAGTTGCCACTTCCAACAGGTAGTTTTGTATTGAGAAGAACAGGCACAGAACTCCACAGTTACTCTTGTGATTTTTTTTTACACACCAATGAATGTTTTACATAGTACAAAGATACTAATGAAATAGAACTCAAATATTACAAGTAATCACTGAAAACAAATATTTGAGTATGCAAACGTTTTTTAGCTGCACCGGTCGTTCTGAAACTGCGTGAAAGTCGTTTTATGAATGTACAAATTGGACGTTGACGAGTGAACTGTAACAGTTACCTTTTTTATCCCGGATACTGATTTAATGGAGAATCGAACTATTCGATTCGAGATGAAATAACGAATTTCAATGCAGGATTGTCAAAACTAATTTAGTGCTACACAAACTGTTTAATAGAGTACATTGTTTGACGTTTTTGATGGGATTTATTTGAAAAGAGAGAGGAATAGCAGTCATCATCATCATTTCAGTCGAGAGACGTCCACTGCTGGACATAGGCCTCCCCCAAACGAGGGGTTTTTCCATAACTGCCACGCTTGGCAGGCTGGTTGGCGATCACAGTATGGTGGTCAAATGCATAGAGAACGCTGCTGCCCATTCTCTGGTAAGTAAGTCCCTCAGTCGCCTTCTACGACACCCACGGGAAGAAATGGGATGGTGCTATTCTTTTACGTCCGGCACCACACGGAACAGTGGAACGAAGCGGACGGAGCAGTGTTGGCTTAGTAATATTAGCCCCGACTTACGAGTTGCTTTATTTTGTGTATTTGATCTCATCACCACTGTTCTCAAAACGGTGAAGGAGAACATTGTGAGGAAACCGCCATGTCCTAGAACCATATATTCAATAACATGTGAGCTTCTTACAGAAGAGGCCTGTGTCCCAGCAGTGGGAATAATTTATGCTGATGGTGAATGTGAAAAGATGAATCTACGATCCTATTCGTTTTTTTTGTTGGTTATGGTGAGGATATGTATGCAGCGTTGCCCTTTGTGATATTTCCTATACCTTTTCTAGTCACCGTCACAGCTACGAATCTCGACGGATATTTTGCCAGTCAATAAAAAGGCCTACTTACTTTAAATAACGCTTAGAAAAGATACCAAAGTAACAGACAGTTAATAAGAGTCAACGGGGATAAGATTTCCAAGCAATAGGGCGTTTAAGGGGACAAGCTGTCACTTGTCACAGTGATTAAACGAAGACTGAAAAAAAGGGAATATGGATGACTATCCAAAACGGGCACAAGTGGAAGTTGATCATTTTCTCCTGAACCTTTCGAAGGCCTTTGACAAATGAGCCCTTGTTCATCTTACTCCCTTATGTAAGCCTCATATATAAAAATCTATATTTTCGTCGTTTTTTTGCCTTAAACCTTCCTATTTGATAAATTGGATGCTTAGTACTTCAGACAGCGTTATTAATTTTATTCGGAGCGGCTTAGCAACCTAAAGCACGATTAGGAATTTTAATATAAGAGATTGGTTTTTATTTTAGCTACTTTCGACGACCAATTATCTTTATTTTCAAGCGAATCCTATTTTGCCTTGGAATTAGGTTACGGTAGAGATATAATCAGGAGCAAACAGATAAGAGAAATAGAAAAAAGGAAATGTTAAGGTAAAGAAAGTAATTAAGGAGAAAAAATTCTAAGTCCTCCACACAAAGGATTGGTGCTAGTCAAGGGATTAAGACTAATCTTGGTCTTCGTTGGTGTACTGTAAAGTAGGTAAAAACTACTGGGATTAAAGAACTTAGAGTATTACCATAGTTTTTTGTGCTTTCAGAATAGGCATACGATTTCAGCTAGCAAAGGTTACAGAATGACCGATATACCTAAATAAAACGTCATCTAATAATAATATTATAATATTAATCACCACTCACACAGACACACATACTCACGCTCTCTCTCTGTTGTGTCTACACTTGATAGATGTTTAGTTAGTTTAAACCTTTAAACACACTATGGTTTAAAAAATCGGATTATTCCAAGTACTCATACAGTTGTAGTGTGATTTATTGGAGGAAAATCATGGGACTAAAATTTAACTCGCCAAATGTGGGTGTACCCACTATGCCACTATACGTTCACCTCTGCCAAAATCTTCGTGGATTACAGGCGTGACGTTCTGTTATGTTTCATGAACCACCCAATTTCTTACGTTACCTTTTCGATTGTTCAAGTAGGTAAAGTTTCTTTAGACCTAACCAAATTTTGTTCCGATTAAATTGGGAGCGCAATGTGAGACAGATCCAGATTTCCCCCGAGAATGTTTGCGCTTCATTGCTGAGTGCCGACAGATTGTTGTGTTTTATTTTTAGTTTCAAAGCAGTTTCGGTACCGTTAGAGCACATTTGTAGGAAATAAAGGTGCCTTTTTGAAGTAGAAATGCTTATTTGACTAGTCAAATAAGCAGTTTTTAATACCCCATACAACCATCCCAACCACTAGTGGCTTAGAGCATATAGGATAAATGCTCTAAGACTAGTAGTGGTTGGGATAGTTGTATGGGGTATTAGAAACTACTTACGTTTGAAAGACCTCTAAATTATAATTAGATTAGATAGAGAGACTAGATTTGTAGACGATTTTCTATTCTGTATTCGTCTAAGTACCTGGTACTTATTGACAGGCCTGCGCTGTCCTCCCATACATTTAATCTCTGTAATTTGAAAATATTGTTAAAGCCAATTATTTTTAAAAGAGTAACCGTGGAGTTTCTTGCCGGCTCTTCTCCATAGGAAACAACAATTTGGAACCGTGCACCTAGCTTCTGACGTTTCATAAGTGCCCATGCAGGTTTACATGAAATAAAAATATTTTGATTTTGATAATTGTGTGTTTTTAGGAAGTTATGCTACTAATTATTTTTTTAATTGTGTGTAACTTATCCAATAATAGAGAACTTCTTTACAAAAAGTAAACTTTGAAGAGTTAAGAATATTATAAGCTCGACATAAGAACATCTTTACCTATTGCGAAGGTTACAGAATATATCACGTGTATAAAAAATGGATGTAAAATTATACTCTTTGTACATAAAATAAACTCCCACTATAACTTCATATTAAAGTAAGGCTGTTTATACACCATAACTTTATTACAGAAACATTTTTATGTACCCTACCGATTGAAATTTATGAACTATAACATAGTTTTACGTAGGCGTGTGTCAGTTTGTACGCATCGTCAAATGTCGATACTAACTCGGACGCGGCTTAACGCTGTTTAAAATTTTATATCCGAACCCTGTGATAAATATTCAACTTAAAACATCTGTTACTCTGTATAGGCACGCGTGTGTTGATTTGAATACATAGTGCTACAATTTTTTTTTCCATGTTGAGTCTTTTAGTAGAAAATATAAAAAAAATCTTCTGAATGTCTTTTTTCGCGATGAATTTTTTTTTTCAGGAGATTTTTTTATTGCGTAAAAAACAATCAACTAGCAACATAATTTAATACTGATTTGAATAAACGCATGTGATGTTGATTTGAATGAATTATGTTGTTAGTTATTTTTGATTTTATTTCAATAAATATTTTGAAATAAGTAAAACATCTTTATTTAGTTTCTCCTGATTACAATTTTATCCAAGAGATTTTTTATTGAAAACGTAAAAAAAAAACAGAAAATCTCATGTCGGTTGGAAAATGAAATATTGCGTGCAGAGTTCTCTCGACAATAATTCAACATTTGCAGATAAAAATATGAAACAATGTGAAGTATTTTTTCTGACACTGTTTTAAATTCGAGCTGTATGCACGACCACGAGGGGCTTGTGGCTAAGTAACAATAGCTTTTCGGGTCAATCGATCAGGTGACGATTGACGCGATTGGTTCGTGGATGGGTGACCATCTTTACATACCAAGACCCCTCCGTGCCTCGGAAAGCACGTTAAGCCGTTGGTCCCGGCTGACATTTGTGAATCTTTGGCAGTCGTTACGGGTCGTCAGAAGCCCGAAAGTCTGACAACCAGTCTTACCAAGGGTATCGTATTATCCAGTAACTGGGTTGTGGAGGTCAGATAGGCAGTCACTCCATGTAAAATACTGGTATTCAGCTGCATCCGGTTAGACTGGAAGCCGACCCCAACATAGTTGGGAAAAGGCTAGGTAGATGATGATCATGCACGACCACGAGTGTGGGAACAAATTGGACTGTTTCCCCTCATAAAAGTGACTACTTAAACACGTTGCAAGTTTATAAGAGTGTTCTAAAAAGAGAGAATTCCCGCAAGCTGCCACTGATAGATGACAGGTAATTCCCTTGTTCCCTCAGCAGTAGATATCCCAACCGTCCCCTCACAGATTGTATTGACTGCAATATTCTTTAGACGGGTTGACGCGAAATAGATTACGAGAAAAACTGTGCGAAAAAACTTCAAAACTTCGCCCCTTATCGAAAAATGATCAAAGGGGAACCCGAAGTTGTCTTACGTTTTAACCGCTGAAACTTTTTAAAGACTTTGTTACTTTGGCCCCTTGATAATCTATCAAAAAAATTCAAAGTATTTTATAATACGACTTTGTGAATTAAAAAAAAAGAGAAACACGAGGCGAACTGTGACGGTTAAATAAACACGGAAAATTATGGAGCACACAATTTGTGTTCATAATATGACGGTGTATAAAAGATCTGTACAATTTTATCACAGTCACATTTATTACTCAGCATATTTCACGTCACGGCAGCGAACAGCATTATGAGCGGTACCTGTGTAAGACACGAGCGTTGTTATTTGATGTCAGATCCGTTCACAAAGTCCTTAGAGCGATTAGCTCAAAGGACGGATTTCCACATTCAGTGCACCATTCCCGTATTCCGTTAGTTAGAATCGTGGTTGATAGGTAAAAAAGCGACTTTGTTACTTTGGGCCTTTGATGTTATCTCTCTTTTTTTTCAAAGAATTTTATAATACAACTTTATGAAGTTTTAAAAAAAGAAACATGAGGGGAACTGTAACGGTTATATAAACACGGAAAATTATGGAGCACACAATTTGTGTTCATAATAATATATGATGGTGTATAAAAGATCTGTGCAATTTCATCACAGTGACATTTTCACGTCGCTGCAGCAAACAGAATTATGAGCGGTACCTGTGTAAGTGTGGAAGACACAGGCGTTGTTATTTATTTTCAGATCCGTTCACAAAATCCGTATAGCGAGAAGTTCAACGGACGGATTTCCACATGCGCACCATTGCGGTATTTCGTCAGAGTCCCAGTCGAAAGTTATTGTGAAAAAAGCGATGTACAACAAAAAGAAGTGGGAAACACGGCGTGTGTGTCCCGCGGTAGATTCTGTGAACAAGGCGGAGGCGGCGTGTCACGAATGTTTGACAAACAAACAAAAACTGCTCGTTACACCAAAGTACGGAGTATCAAACAAAGTGGAGAGAGTTGCGAATGAATTGCACACTGAAATAATTTTGGTATCGGATTCTGTGCTGCCCGGTGTTAAATATTCGCTATAAATCAAGCCTGGAATACGTAATTGAATAACTGTGGTAGGTAATATATTAATGAATCTAGGTCTCTGATTTTCGTATAGCCACTTTTTCGAATGTTATTATTTAATATCTGCAATAAATCAGTCGTGTACCTATTTATAATATTTCATAACCTTGGATAAAAGGCGCTGCAGTTGCTGCAGACAGGCGCGACGCAACTCTTGTAGAACAATTTCCTCTGCCGCATCGCGCCTGTTTGTGGGTGCTTTAAAAGTATAAGGGGAAACATAAGTATGTTTCCGATTATACATACTTTAAAAATATAACTTAGTAACTTTGATTATATAATGTCACTGTGACATTATATAATCAAAGCTTAGTAAGTACTAAGTAAAATTGTTATGAATCAAATGACAGAATACATAATTCTTAGAACAAAATATTAAACTTTCATGAATCGGAGAAGGTAACCTACCTTCCACCCAACTTTACCAATTAAAGTTTCCGATGATCCCACCGGCTTACAATCTACTCGATGCCGGCTTACAATACTCGCCAAACACAAATTACAAACGAAAACTTAACAACAGTACTCGATTCGAACCGAATAATCGATTTATAGAATACATAGTATCGTAATAACAAGGCACTATGCTGGGAACAAATTCAATACAGTTTAAGGAAAATGTAGCGTTTTGCTGAATGAGCGCTGAAAGACCGCTGTAAGAGCGCTAGAAGGTATTACTAGAACAAATTGTGAAGGCGACGGGGCGCGGGCGGCACACGATTATGGACTTTGTTTAGTTATCTTAAGCATATGCTTTTTATTTCTTTTACACTTAAAGGCGTTCGAATATTTTTTTTGTTTTATTATTTTATTTGGTCCACTCCACCTGATCCACTTGCTGAGCGTGAGGGGCTTGTGGCTAAGTCACAATAACTGCGCGGGTCGATCGATCAGGTTAAGCTACGCTTGCCGCGGTTGGTCCGTGGATGGGTGACCATCTTTACATACCAAGACCCCTCCGTGCCTCGGAAAGCACGTTAAACCGTTGGTCCCGGCTGTCATTTGTGGAAATTTGACAGTCGTTACGGGTCGTCAGAAGCCCGAAAGTCTGACAACCAGTCTTACCAAGGGGTATCGTATTACCCAGTAACTGGGTTGTGGAGGTCAGATAGGCAGTCGCTCCATGTAAAATACTGGTATTCAGCTGCATCCGGTTTGACTGGAAGCCGACCCCGACATAGTTGGGAAAAGGCTAGGCAGATGATGGTTAGATCCACTTGCACGTTTAATCGGGTTAAATGGTTAAATAAATAACTGTAGTAATTAACAGTTTAAATTGTCACACTGTTTTCAAAATTACGGTGTTCATAGGTATGGGAGGACAATGTAGGCCCGTCAACAAGTACCAGAAGGGTAACTGCGTAACAAAATAACAGTAGAAATTGTTTTGATTATGACAGTTCAACAACATTTATTGCGTTAGGTAAATTGTTGAGCAGTCAATTTTTTCGAACGTATGAGCAATGGATCAGCATCAACATAAAATGATTCAGATTCTGATTGATAATGTGTTACGTAATTAGGGGCACAGGTAATTAATGAAATAGGAAAAGGACAACACCAAAAAAATCGAAATCGGTTCATCTGTTCGGGAGCTACGATGCCAAAGACAGACACACACACCCACAAACACGTCAAACTAATAACACCCCGTCGATTTTGCGTCGGGGGTTAAAAATAACATGTATGAGTCTATAAGGCATGGCTTTCAATTAATTACTAGCGAACCCAGAAGTAGCGGTAGCTCTTCATTTACCCCGGAGTATTGTACCACCGTCGAGAGCCTCTTCAACCTTACCTCGCTCTCAAATTGTCAATGCTTCATGATTAATTAATAGCAACGACACAACGTGTTGTTTCGACAAGACATTGTTTCATTTTACAGCTGAAGAACAAATTGTTATTCGTGATTAGAGAACGTATTATAGTTCGATTTATTCCTTACGTTATTCTATTTAATTTACGAATTTATTTATAACTAGCTTTTGCCCGCAGCAGCGCCCGCATGGATGTCGCTTATCGCGTAAAAAAGTATAGCATATGTCCTTCTCCATATTGGGCTAGTATCCCTGCTAATTTCATGACGATCGGTTCATCGGTTAAGGTGTGAAAGTGTAACTGACAGACAGACAGAGATACTTTCGCATTTTTAATATTAGTAGGGATTTATTTCAATAACTAGCTTTTGCCAGCGGCTTCGCCCGCGCGGAACTTTCATCTCTATTTCACTCCCTTAGGGGTCGAATTTCGAAAAATCCTTCCTTATTCCTTGTCTACATTATAAAGGGAACCTCTGTGTAAAATTTCAGCTTTCTGGGTCCAAGGGTTTGGGCTGGGCGTTGATGAGTTAGTCAGTCAGTCAGTAAGTCAGTCAGGACTTTTTACTAATATAGATGAATGATTACATTTAAAAAAATAATCATAGGGATTCGAAAACGCGTATACATCGTTGTCAACAGGCTGGCAGCATTGCCAAGTTGTATGGCAATGAAGATTACTTATTTCAAATTGTTTAATTCTTTTCATAAGTTTCTCATACAACATTGTTAAGTACATTAAATTTTGGAGCCATATTTTAGTCATCATTAAAACTGAATCTTACTCCATACTGTTTAATGCCAATAAGCTACAGAGTAATAAAACAATATTTTCAGCTGAAAGCCGTGGTCGTATGCCACTTTGCCCTTAAGCTTACGATCGCTTACTACTGTTAGTATGTATTATTTAGGTGGCATACGACCATGGCTTTCAGATGAGAATAATTCTTGTTGCATACTTGTTAGAGCGTGGTTTTTCAACAATCGGGTTTTATTTTTGTAACCTAAAAAATTAGGTTACAAAAATAAAACCCGATTGTTTTAATTATTTTGGGGTTAACTCATATCATAATATATTTTGAAATATGCTAAACTTACTTCATCACTTTATGTCCTCTAGATGGCGCTATATTCAATTTAATATGACGTTACAAAGTCTATAACCAATGGCCAATCAATACCGTTTTGTAAAATTATGATAAGTAGTTTAGAAATCATGAGGAGACAGATGAACATACATACATTTATACATACCCACAAACATACATAGGTACATATCGGGCAAAATCATAACCTTCGTTTTTGTTTTGTCGTTGTCGGGCAAAAATAAATTAAGTTTGTTTTTTATAATTATGCAAGTAAGTACCTAAATATGTACATTTTAAGTTAATAAAATTGTAACTTGTAAAACCATCTTAGACAGTCAAGTTTGCTTCCAAGAGCCTAGTTAATTAGTTTGCTTGAAAATTATCAAAGATCGCCAGACTTGGGAAGTGCCTACCTGAAACTTGCTTTGATGAACCAATGAAATCATAAACTAAGCTTGTTTAGACATTTAAGTCCAGGAATGTACTCTTACTACATAGTAGGTAGGATTGAATCGGATGTAGGTTATCGAAATCTAAAATGTAATCTATATTTTCTCGAACAACCTAAGTATACAGGAAAAGTTTTTATCCAGTGCGCAAATTGTAACCATGAATTCAGCATACTCGTATCGCCGGTTATACAAAAAAAAAATCAGCTGTTTCATAGAAAAATGCAATACCTACGCGGTCAAAATGTATGGAACGGCTGATTTTTTATTTTATAAACGGCGAAAAATGTCTGCGCTGGGTGGTCTAGAATTATATGCTTAATTCATGGTTACAGTTTGCGCACTGGATAAAAACTTTCCCATAACAGGTTTCCAATGTTATTACAGATATTAATTGAAAACCAAATTAGTCTTGTATTCCAATCCCATCTGTCATTCTAATTGACCGTTGTATGAAATAGCTTTTAAACGGTAAATTGTCGTAGTGTGTCATTTTGCTAAACAGTTTATTTCCCTGACTGTACAAAAGGAAGGTAGTATTTAATTGTTTTGTATATTATGTTTTGTATTTAACTCTATTCCCAACAGTACGATCAACTATGGCAATTTTACTTTTAATGAGCACCCATTGGTCTTTTTTTTTGAGTTTGGGTAATCATCAAATAACTTCTCTCCCGCTCTGGGTAGAGCAGGAGAGCGTGTCAGACTTTTTCTGACTAAAACCCA
Organism: Polymixis flavicincta; assembly: GCA_949987655.1. Taxonomy (NCBI): domain Eukaryota; kingdom Metazoa; phylum Arthropoda; class Insecta; order Lepidoptera; family Noctuidae; genus Polymixis; species Polymixis flavicincta. The sequence continues at coordinate 19,870,892 of OX465181.1, read as the reverse complement.
CCCGTGTTCCTTCACTTGTCTGTGTGCAAGAGGCCAAGGTATCTCTTTCGAACAACCCGCAGCCCTGGTGGTTGTTTATTGACAGCTTGTTTATCTAAGTCCCATGACTACTTAATTATCTAACGATTTAAAAAAAATCGGTGATAAGGTGATTTCTCTAACCCGACTATGGCAAAGCCAAAAGGAAGGGAGAAAGAGCTTAAAAAGTACGAAACGAGAAATTATTTTAGACCGAAATGAAGACGGGTACAAAAATGGTCAATGTAAAGCCGTGATGGTCGCTTGCCTGTAGATCATGTGAGTGCCACGAACACCTACAAAATTATAATGGCATGCAACCACGGATATACCTAAACCATTTTTGTACCTGTGTCTTTTTTTAAATCTGAAACATTTTCTTGTTTCTTACTTTTTAGATCACTTTTATACACCTCTACTTTCCGTAGTCTTTTATATTTTTTGTAGTTATGAAATCGAGAGATATTAAAGTTCAATACTAATGAGTTTGAAAAGTACCTCGTGGATACAAAAGATGCCACTATTGACCGTACCGAACGAGTTTTAATTAAAGCTTAAGCACAAATGTAACCCTGCCCTACATAACAGATACAACCCTAGGAATCAGTTCAAACGTGTTTCATTTCACTAATTAAAACACACTTTTTTGTCTTACTTCAGTTGATTAATCAAGTGCACTGAGGAAGAATCCGTCTGTAAATGATCAAACGTGACTCCTACGATGCCTCTTAACTCAGTACTTAAGGCGGATGCGGTAAGGTAGCTCATGAAATTCAAACTAATTTTTTTTTAATGAAAACCGTCTAAGTTCATATAATCGTTTGCATTACGTTTTCATGAAATATAGGAATCCTAGACGTAGCCAAAAAGGCTGCTAGGCTGAAATGGGACTGGGCGGGTCACGCCAGCTGCTTGCACAGTGATCGCTGGGCAATAGAATAGAATAGAATAAACGTTTGTTGTCTACAGTATTACAGCTAGTATTAGTAGTTACAGTTATACACAGAACTATAATACCGGAAGCAAAAGGTTTAAGCGTCAGCATTATGCTTACGTCCCCCTAGCGGGTTGCTAAGCGCTGGTTTTCAACTTAAACCCTTAACACCTGTTTACAACAACAAAAAAAAAGAGTTAAATTGAGCAACAACAATAGTGGTAGGACAGTGGGTGTCTGAGGATGGACGGCGCCGCCGATGCCCAAGAAAGGGTGGCGCGGCGACCTAGACGCGTATTGCAAGGGTTGGATTGAGGTAGTCCTGGAAAAGGATGCCTGGAAGGATTTGGGGGAGGCCTTTGCTCAGCAGTGGGACAGCGTAGGCTAACAATAGCTAGTCTTGATAATTTTACATAACATAATATAACGTTTTGTTTCCTCGCACTGTTAGGCAGAGGTGTACTTATTAGTACACTTACATATCGCCAATTAGGTATGTTTAAGTGCCTTATAACAGGGGGCGAGCCTATTCCCATCAACCTGGCACAAATCGAGTCTCTGGGTTGCTACTGAGAAATTTCAGATAGGAAAACCCAATAACACTTTGCCCGAAATGGGAATCGAACCCAAAATCATCCTCATGCTAAGATGTAGCACTTACGACCACTACACCAAAGAGGCAGGCAGTTGATAATTTTAATGATTATAATTTTGTGAATAGATACGTGTTCGAATTACATATTCCAAAAAAACTTTTTACAAAAAAAAAAAAAAACAACCGACTTCCGGAAAACACTACGCTGACAAAAAATTAAAATACATATCCAAAGTCACCGACTTCCGAAATTAAAGTTATTTTTCACTTTTTAGCCATAGTACCTACGTACCACACACCAATTCGAAATTTCATCATCCTTGGGGTCAAAACAATGCATATTTATGCAATAGCAGCAATCGCGGTTGATTTGCTATCATTTTTCTGTCTCCCAAACGCATCATCAGATCTATATGAAATTTAAATGGGACCATTTCGAACAAAAAAATATTTTTGCAAATCTATATATGAAGGAGTTATGCCCGAAGATACAAAAAAAGAAACAATTTATACACGTTGAATTGATAATAATCTGCTTCTTTTTGAAGTCGGTTAAAAACGTAAGAAAATTTTGAGTTTTCGCGGGCTAACGAGGCGCTTCCCACTTAATGTGGCTCAAATTAATTAGTTTGTGCGTCACCATCTCATTACGTCACTAGGCTTGTGCACCGCAACCAATTAGCGGGAGTGGTTCAGTTGGAGGAACATGACAGCTACAGATGATGAATATGAATGATTTTGGAGATTTTGCGTCGTCGTCTTCCTAATATTAATAGTGAGGTACCTAATGGTATTTTTGTGTCTAGTTCTTAACATTAGAGTTTTTCCAAATGTGATTTATTTTTATAATAACTTGTTAGTATTATTAGTTTATTCGAATAGTGGTTGCACATGCATTTCTGCCACCTTTTTACCCAATTCCCGCGAATTTTATGCAATAAAGTTATGAGAAAAGGTCACTGCAAGTACATGTAATAAATTGCATAAAACGCAAAACATTTCAATTGCCTAATACGTTTTTCTAGAGTTGTCGATTCGCCGCCATGTAAATTAACTTCGTTTCGATTCGCTCGGTTCAGGGGAGTGAATTCGTACGAATCGACTTAGAAGCCTTATGTAGGTTTAATGCTACACTTAGTGTTTTGATTATTTAATAGTAAACTCATCAATTTTAAAATGTCTGTGAAGGCTTGTTAATGGCTTGTCGTGAATTACCTACCTCACGATGACTTATTTATTATTTAGCTGTCATTCACCTAAACACAATAAAATTAAAGTTGAATATTGTAGCTCTTATTTACAATCAAGAAAGCTCTTCCACAAAATTGTAGTGAACTCGGAAAATAGACTTTATAACGCAATTTCTATATCTGACAGTGAACAAGAATAGTAAGTCAAAGTATTCGTGCAGAAACCAATCGTCAATTTTAAAATTTTCACAAAAATCTTCAGTTCATCGCTGAAAAAACTTTCTTATATTTTATTCTGTGACAGAGACGGAATTGGTATGATTGGATAGATATATATAAAAAAATGTCACGAAGATTTGTCGAGGATCCCACATCTATCGGCCAGACCCACAATCTACCTTCTTCCATTCATTTGAATATTTATTGAAGAATTTACATCTAGCTGATACAGGCACATGATTGTACAGAAAAATTGGAACGTTGGAGTGTCTCGTATGTCTAGTGATCGTAAGGGCGACTACCGGAATCTGGGTTCGATTTTCAAATAGGGCTAGATATTTTTGGATGTTTCTATCAGGTATTTGTCAGTAGAAGCCCTAACTATAGATTTGCCAAAGACCGTAGATTGGCCCCCTTACAACATACACCTTGAACATAACGCGCCCCCTGTTGTAATTATGGGACTTAAAAATAACGGGCCATATAAGAATAGTTTCAAGTACGTTGATTCCTGGAACTCACACTAGAATTCCCTGTTCCCTGTTTTCTCCTTCGTTCCGTTTACATTTATTACATATGTAATAGGTATAATAATATGTTACACTTAAATGTCTTTTTTTTTTTGGGTGGGAAATCATCAAATAACTTCTCCTGCTCTGGGTGGAGCAGGAGGGCGTGTCAGACTTTTACTGACTAAAACCCACCCGTGTTCTCTCAGTAGCCCGTATGCCAGGGGCTGTGGTATCTCTTTGGAACAAACCCGCACCCCTGGCAGGCATCGGCCCTTGCGGGCCCCATCATTTTGCGCTGACATCTCTTTGAGGCGCGCGTGGAACACAACGCGCCGTCGACTTGGGCTTGGTCTTTACCGGACAGCGAGCTACCCATTTCTCGCCGTCCGCAAGCTCATGCCTACGGTGGCCGGAAATCGGCCTGGGATTCCCGACGCCCAGGGCGTCTCCGTATCCTGCGGCGGCTAGGGTTGCCAGGGCGCATAGACTGCCTCTCCATCACGTGCGCCGCCTCCCTCTTCGCGAGAATCACTGCTTCGCTGAAGGAGGTGACGGCTACCCATACCCTCTCGCTCCGTACCATGGCCTGGACCAGGGCCGGACGCGAGAGATCGCCGCCGCCGATCGCCTCCACGAGGACACGGCGGTGCTCCAGCCAAGCCGGGCAAACCGCCACTCACGTCAATTTTGAAATATCCTGTGTTAATCTCACAATTAAGACGAATCTAACGACACCTCTCAAGCTGAAATCGATCAAGCCGTTTAGGCTACAGAGGGTGCCAAAGAAATACACATACATACATACATACACTCGAAAAACATAACCCTCCTAGCGCAGTCGGGTAAATAGAGGACAACCTAGTATGTATGAGTACCCAATCTACACCTCTACTTAACACATTGGAGAATACCCTTGTGGTGATATGTAAATTTAAACGCTTACCGATCCGTGTATCGTGAATCTACCAGCTAATTAAATTATGACGAATACTACATGTGTAATTGATAATAATGACTGTTTGCACGATCAGTGTGCACTCAGCTTTATCCCCTGAGTTATAGTTGACAGGGTATTAACGTTACCTACATATCACTTCGGGTTATTATGGGTCAATAAACCTGTTTGTATTAAGGGGGAAGCGCTACGGTAGGTTGAAAATTCGAATTTTCTTACGTTTATTGCATTTGCAGGTCAGGTCAGGCTGTTTGTTGAACAATATTTTTTAATTAATTTATTAATAACCAACTTAAGTTAGTACAGGTTATAAACACATACAATCATAGAAAAACATACAAAACACACACATAAAACACACAAAACACACACACATAAAAAAACACACACATACAAAACTAAACAAAAATAGAATAGATTAAACGATTGAACAAAATTAGTCAAAATAAGGTAAAAGTAGATAACAATAGGTACAATTCGATAACATTCGATAAAATTAGATAGAATTACGCGACCGTAACACGTAGGTACAGTACAACTTATTTCTTAATGTCGGCAAACTTCGTGTTTCGACAGTCGTTGGATTTCTATAAGTTGCCCTTTGCACTTAGTGCAGACCTCTAAGACGCTCTCAATTGACTTGGAAGTACTATTTTAACTTAATGTAATTTATTAAAAAAATGGGAGTAAAACTCGTCTGTATTCGGAAATGCGATGATTGCCGAGGTACATTAAGAAAATAGTTGTACCTTAGATATTAGCACTCTAAGTTAATTTAAACAAAATGATTGACTTTTTCATTAATTAGTCATGGGATTAAATGAAATTAACAAACAACCTGACGCATCTGCAAATTGCAAAAAAAACGTTAGAAAATTTGAATTTTGCGGGCTATCATAGAACATCCTCCTTAAGGTGACTGTATTAAGGAATGGAGCTGAGGTAAATGTGCGGATAGTAACTTCCCGAAATCAATCCCGAGATTGAGTTTTGGGGAAGGTTAGGTCGCTATACCATACCCGTCACATATAACTGGCGTCTTTCATGTAGCTAAAGTTTGATCAACGGATATAATAATCTCCACCTCTGACCTATTTTATATTAATACGTAAGTGTGAACAGAACATATAAGTACCTATTAATTCATGGAATCTTTAATTTGAAAGGGAAAACGATAGGCCTTAATTTGCAAGTGGTGTAATAGGTTTAGTTACGAACATTTGTTTTGATAATGGTGCCGCTTCTTTTGTTCATCACCTATATACTAAAATAAGAGTCGGTAAGAGATCTCAAGATCTCTTAGTGACAGACTGCAAAAGAACTTTTTAGAAGTGACTTTTTAGAACTGTCAAACAAAATCACGTCTCGATTACCTTGAAGTTGCGTTTAATAAAATCTTAGTTCAACTGAATTTGATAGCTCTAATTTATTTCCGTCTCGTTCTTATTTCATTGGAAGGAAAAATGATGATGAATCAAATACAGTTGGTGTACCCTGGAAAACAGTACATATTGGCTAACCTTTTGTATCAGAGTATGCCCTTTTCCCCTCTAGCTCGTGGTGAATATTTTTGAAGCAACACAGCTTTATATTTCCACTTTTTTTACTTCCCATTGTAGCTTACTCTTTTTGTACCTCGGAAATGTTAAATAAAAACCGTTTAGCCCGGGTATAATTTATAACAACAACTAGGGTCTCTATTTTGTCGGGATTTATTCGGATTGTTCAGATGTTTCAGCTGATGTACAGTTTTTCGACCGCGAACAGAATGTCCCGATAAATAAATTTAGCAAGGAGGTTACAACCTCTTTGCGTCATTGGTCACGCCCCAGCTGATTTAAATCCTTGTTTTTGGGCTTGTATTTGTTCAGATAAACATTTAGGAAATCCAGATAGGAACGAATTCAATTCAAGGGGTTTGATCCGAAACACGTAATCAATTACTTGTGCACACAAGTATTTATACATACATTTGCCCGCGACATCGTTATTTGGCTGTCGGAACATATTACACGGAAACGTACTATCGGGATTAAAAACCGCACCTATTAATCCAGGTTATAAACTATCTGTGTGCCTAATTTCATCCAAATCCGTTCAGCAGTTTTAACGACAATTCGGAACATTCATCCAGACAAACAAAGAAACCGACAAACATTCTAAAAACTGTATTTTCCATAGTACATTTCAGTCTAAAACACAGATACCTAGAAATATTTAAAAAGAAAAAGTTAATAACACCCATCGTTTCTACTATTAAAGCCTAAAGCCGACCACCTGTAATACCAAGAAAAACATTTTTACGTAAAAAAAAGTCGAAAGTCAGCTTGAAAAGTTCAGCCTTTCAGTACATACCCAATTTGGCTGATGGGTGTCCGTTTGACCGGGACGTAAGTCCTCAATAAGGGATGGTCGGGTGAAGGGTCCCACTATCGGGTCCCGTATCGCTGACGGAGCGAAATGTTATGAGTTTGGTCGAATCGTAAGCCACCACTCCGAGAAACAAATTGTGATCAAATGACTGGGAAACACGCTTTCTGAAAGTATTAGATACTGAATTGGAGACGTACGAGTATGTTAGGTAACTCTATTGGTGCTTTATTTGTTTGGTTTTCTAATCTACATTTTACTTTTTGTGTTCTGGTGAACAATATTATGCGATAGGATAATTGACTCGTAATATCAGTATTAAAAGTTGAAAAAACGTCTATATGAAGAAAACACACAAATTTATTTTTCACTGCCTTTTTTCAACTTATCTAGCAATTTACTTGAATTAAAATTTCAAAATGAAACACTGAAGTCATTAATAATCACAAAACTAAATTCCAAAAATTGTAGTAAAAAAAATTCTGCACCCTAAGTACAATTAATGGCGGGTGGAGGCTTAATTTTTCCAAACTTTTTTAAATAAAAATTCGCAGCAATGGAAGGAGTCTCAGTCCTTTTATAATTGGACATCATAAAAGAGTCAAAGTTTGATTTATACGAATAAAAATATTACCGAGGGACTTAAGGAGGTCAGATTCCGGAGATAAAAAACGATCTGAATCTGAATTGATTTTGCGAAAGTTAGGAAAAAGTAGCTTTGTTCAAAATGAAAGTGAATCTGATTTTCATTTTGAATAAAGCTGTGCTAAGCTTTCGTAAATTGCTGATAAGAAATGGATCTGCTTGGATCTGAGTATGGCATTCGTAGAACAGTTGATTAAAGATAATGTAGTTGGTTTTATGTTGGTAATATTTTGTTAAGAGGGCCAATTCTCGTAACACAATCTAGTCGCAGTGTCATCTCGGCGACAAGCAAATGCTAAAAACTTGTCAAAAATGAATGGAAACTCGAGGTATTTTTGACAGATTGCGACTGAGATCAGACTGTGAACGTTCTTAAAATTAGCAGAATTGCCCCTAAGATATCTTTACATATTAGTTTGACAACCAGTCTTGCCAAGGGGTATCTTATTACCAGTGATCGGAATAGGCTGACTATATTTGCTTAAACTTCGGAGAACAGAGACAGAAAGTGCAGACTTCCTTACGACTACACTTTTTTTCCCAGGATTCGGGAAAAATCTTGAGTAAGTTGAAAATAAGCTTTTTTAAGACGTGTAAAGGCTTTATTTAACTAAACTTGCAATTACCAAATTTTCGGGATTTTCACGTGAAATCCCGAAATTGACAAAACGTAATGTATTCAAATATTTTATACAACAGTTAGTTGGATCACAAATATAATTCAAATACATTATGAATTTAAGTTAGATTATTTGTTTCGGGATTTTACGTGAAAATCCCGTAAATTTGGTAATTCCTAGTTTAGTTAAAAATAGCCTTTACACATTATGAATAAAGCTTATTTTCAACTTACTGAAGATTTTTCTCGGATTCCGGAAAAAAATATATAGTCGTAAGGAAGTCTCCACTTTCTGTCTCTGTTCTCTGAAGTTTAGGCAAATATAGTCAGCCTATTCCGATCACTGCTTATTACCCAGTAACTGGGTTATGGAGGTTAGATGGGCTTTCACCCCATGTAAAATACTGGTATTCAGTTGCATCCGTTTAGACTGAAAGCCGACCACAACATAGTAAGAAAGAGGGTAGGTAGATTATGATGATCTTTGCAAATTGCATAGACTACAAAGCGTAAGATTTTATGGATACGTTTTCTGGATAGATCTTTATGATGATAATGATGACATTTGGGTTTAATTCTGGGTTAGCCAAAACTAATCAAATTATAATTTTCCATTTATCTTTGTATAGGTATAGATAATATTCTAATAGAGGACAGCGAACGGAGACAACGTGAAGTAATTTTATTTATTTTAAAATTCTCTTTGTCCCCTTTAACGGGGACACGGCCTACGGGGACAACGGGAATACACGTTATCTACATCCATTTAAAGATGATTTCGTCATCGTGACGTGTTTTTTTATTATAATTTAATATAAGCGCAGTGTGACAGATGTGATTCTAAACATAAGACGTTTATAAAACGCGTCATACATTCTCCATTAATATTATGATTATAAATCAGTGTACCCACAGTATGATTGATATTTAACGGACGCTGGCACTTTATTTATGAGTCAGTTATCGTTCAAGAGCGGGCCCTGCGCTGTGGGCACTTTTCAAGGCGGCTGGCTATTTTTAAATGCGAACACACGTGCCCTGCCAGATGCAACAGAACACATAATATAATATATGTAGCTCTGTGTGAAGTATATGGTAATACTAACACTATAATGCTTCATAATGTTTCGGTTACTGTGTATTATATTAGGACGTATTAAATGTTTTTTTTTTTTAAATAGAATATGGGGAGTGGTATTTGGACCAATAGCGATACGGTTTCGATATTTTTGTAGGGATAGCGTATCTATACCCTTGTGCAAAGGACATCAAAACCTGACTGATGAATGGTAGGTTTATTTCATCCATTCTTGCGCATACCTGCATTATACAACAATAGATTCCCAACATTGGACCCCTTCAATACCACACGGAACAGATCTAAAAATGAGATTATCCAAATCCTCCATCAAAACCCGGTAAACTCAACCAACTCAGCAGTGCCAGTTTAGACACACAGACACACACACATCATCACACATATTCACAGCACCTACATCGCACAGATACACGCACACCCACACTTTAAGTATTAGTAATTAAGTCACTCTCGATATTATATTTTTTTCTTATTTTCTGTGTTACTTCGTAATTGACGTACTGTTTAGAATAATTAATAATGCTATACTTATTATCAGCTGTGAAGTTACCTTGAATAAATAAATAAACTAAATTTTCTGATTTTCTGAAAAATATACTTACCATTAGAATTGACAGGATTTTCAAGGGCATTTTCCTAAGAATGTTTTCCTGTAGCTACAACTATGTTATCTGCTACCTTGTTAAAAGTGCAGTAAGTAGATACCTATCCAAAAAATTGCAGGGTTCAATTTTCATGCCCTTTTACACAGGGGTAAAGTTATGGTATCCCTATCCAAATATCAAAACCGTATTGCTATTGATCTATTGTCTAGTTGTGCCCATTGCCCTTTACTTCTTGCGTAAAAGAAAATATCGCACCTTTAAGATTAAAGAGACCTAATGCAAAATTAGCTGGAAGCAAAATAGGTCTCTATAATTCTGAATAATAGAGACCAATTTTGCTTCCGGCTAATTTCGCGTTAGGTCTCTTTAATTTTAAAGGTACCATATGCTGCAGTTTAGTGCTAAAATAAACAGATGTAGGTAAATAATATAGGTTGGCTCTTTGGGTATGTGTTATCTACCTAAGTAATTATTATTCAAAATCAATGACATAACGCAGTCTAGAAACTGAACAATAATTATTTATTTTCCATACAATGAACATTGTTTGATTTATCAAAGTAACAAATCAAAATTTAAATGGCCATGAATATTGCAATAACTTACCTAATCTTGTGTCAGTATTACCTACTTACATTCATGGCTTCGTATCATTAAGTAATAAATCTGTTTAGCCTTTTCCCAAACATATTAGAGTCGGCTTCCAGTCTAACTGGGTGCAGCTGAATGCTAGTATTGTACATGGAGCGACTACCTATTTGAGCTCCACAACCAAAAACTGGGTAAGACGATACCTACCCCCCGGCTAAGGAAGCACTTCCTGCGATCTATGCCCGCTTCACAAAACAGGTTCTCCGTCTCACTAAATTACAGCTGCGTGCTGTTACAGCATCTGTAACTGGCCATGGGTCATTTAACAAACATCTCTTTGTCTTAGGAGTGACAGACAGTCCGCTGTGCAGGGCCTGCATGGAGGACGACGAGACAGCAGCGCACGTGCTGCTAAACTGCCCGGTGGTCGCCAATTACAGGGCTAAATACTTCGGTAACCCAGGTACCCTAAGTGAGATTGTCAGCAACACCAAGGCGTTGCTGGCCTTTCTCGAGGAGCTGGGGTTGATCGAATGACAGATTCTCCCACCCGTATGCAAAATACGCGCTTTGACGTGGAGTTGCGGACAACAGTCCGTATTACCTATTACCTACCTACCCCCCGGTTTTCAGACGTTTTTGGTCTTTCGACTACCCGTTACGACTGTCAAAGATCTACGAATGACAGCCGGGACCGACGGCTTAACATGCTTTCATAGTCACGGAGGAATCTCTATATGCAATGGTTGGTCACACATCCAAGGACCAACCGCAACAAGCCCAGCGATCGGACCGTGTAGCTGTTATCTTTAGGCACCACGCCTTCTTCGCTACTAAGCACTCAGGAATAACTAATATAACAAATCTATACCAACGAATGTTTAATATTATCTACATTTACCTAAATTTTCGACATGATAGAGGTAGTCATATCTAAAACTATTCAGCGGGCTTAGCATGACGCTTTGTATTTCTTCGAAGAATAGACAGTGCTTTTTCAATACAAAGTGACATTTCGTTCCTACATTTTTGTTATCGCACCGTAGATATCCTTCTACAATCTGTCATTTAGTCTTTCGTTTCTAACGATATTTGTCTAGGTCCTTATAAACGTAGACTATTTCAGAAGAATATTTCTTCCCAAACTGTCAAAATCACACTGACAGCAAAACTTTCTACTCGACGGCCACAAAATGTATACGATTTTCTACAAAATCATGATTCGTTTATAACGCATAACTGTGATAATGAATAGAAAAACATAGCTATGTTATCCTATTGTACATCATTTGTTTAATAGTCATGTCTATTCTTCCGTCGACAAATCGGTGCTCGTGCTAAGCCTGCAGGCTGCGTATAAAGCAGTCGTCAGATTTACCTAGAGACGGACTATTTAATAGAAGCTGAATATTGAAGCATGAATTTAACTGAAATGTAGTCTTTGTTGGAGCTTGTTATTGGTTCTGTCTTACTTCAAAGCTTTATGCTAATAATTTATGTAGGTTAAGTAAAGTCAAGGAATGAATCGTTTATCAAATTGAATACCAACTTTAAATGTTCATGTACAGTCGCCAGCAGGTCAAGCTATCCCAAACTGTCAAATTTTCCCAATTGAACATAAACCTTATTACTTTGTAATAAAGTTGAAAAACTATCAAAGTAATTTGACAGATTGGGGTAGCATAGATGTGCTGGCCTCTGTACTTATTGAAATCACAACTATCATTTTGTGACAGTGTATGAAATGGCTTTTATGGCGGCAAAATGAGTGAATTTGATAGACCATTAATTTCCCTAATCGTACAAGCACCTGTAATTAAAAAAAAAAACCCGCCAAGTGCGAGTCGGACTCGCACACGAAGGGTTCCGTACCATGGTACAATAATTTGACACACCATAAGTACATATTTAATTTAAAACATATTTATTGAATGAGACCTCTTTAATTTTCAACTTTATTTTATTTGATGTTATAGCGGCAACAGAAATTATACCCTGTGAAGATTTCAACTGTCTACGAATTATGGTTCATCACCCCGCTGGCAGATAGACGAATGAATGGTCAGCGGAGGCTTAATAAAAGGGTTCTGTTAGCACCCTTTGGGTATGAAGCCTTTAAAAGGGACTCAAAAACAAGTGAAGAATTCTAATTGCGTAAAATAGGAAGTAGAAAGGTTGAACAGGCATCTTCTGGGCACGTTCGGTCGGTCACATTCCTCATCCATCGCTTTACATCAAACATGATGGAGGCCTGAGGTCAAGATCAGGCTACTATCTAGGTTTTCACATGATCTCACTTTTGTCTCGACTTTAAAAGGGACTGTGACCTCTGAGTTTGTTTCGGCCTTTATACTCAGAGTACTCAGATAGGGAACGCCGACCTCATTTAGTTTTCAGAATATGATTGACGATTTTATTTCTGTAAATAGGTTTGTACACCTAACATTTATCGTTTATATTTTTCATTCAGAAATAAAAGTAAACACAACCAGGTACCAAAATTAATCTCAAAATCTGCTTTCGTATACCTACCCACAAGCGACTAGGTAATATACGAGTATGTACACAAGCTGCCTACAACTGCCTACATAGTAGGTATGTAATATGAAGTATGTTGATTTTCCGACATCTGGGAGATGGCGGCGTGATGACGTCACTCGGAGCGTCGGATGCGCTCATCCGAATGTAACGCGACCTTAGGAAATACACGAGTGAAAATTTAACGTCGAATTGGAATGAAAATGTGTTGCATTTATTTTTAAATCAAAATTTCTGAAATGGATCCGTTTCACATAAACGGATTGATTTGATTGACCCCTCCGTGCCTCGGAGAGCACGTTAATACGTTGGTCCCGCCTGTCATTCGTGGATCTTTGACAGTTGGCAGATGCCTGAAAGTCTGACAACCTGCCTTACCAAGGTGTATTACCCATTATCTGGGGAGTCAGATAGGCAGTCGCTCCATATAAAATCTTTCTTTCTTTCTAAAATACTGGTATTCAGCTGCGATCCGACAAGAAGCCGACCACAACTTAGTTGGAAAACTGCTAGGCAGATGATGATAGAATGGTTTGAATAAATCTGTAATTTATCTAACCTCACACCGTAAAAAATAAAAATTATTTAGTAGTTAGTAAGAGATGGAGTTGCTAATACTATGATCATGTAAGTAAATATGTGGTTATATTATTTAGTATGCAACACTTATATAAAATACTAGCAGCGGTCCGCGGTTTCACCTGCGTAGTTTCCGTTCCCGTGGGGATACGGGGACAAAATATAGCCAATGTCACCCGGGGATAGTGTAGCTTCCCAACAGTGAAATAATTTTTCAAATTGATTCAGTCGTTTCGGAGCCTATTCAATGCAAACAAACAATCAAATATTTCCTCTTTACAATATTAGTACAGATAACCAAGCTTATAAGTCAAATGTTACTGTACATTAACAGGGTCATGTAATCATAGGTATAGCCTTATCATAGCCGGTGACTGTGCGTGCATTGTGCAAAAATAAATAAATATATGAATTAATAAGTGAATGCATACATAAATAAATAAATCAATACATACATAAATAAACATATTTTTAAAATAAATAAAAGTCCACACTTACTAAAAAAACCAAAAATAAAATTCCAAAATGGCCACGGTTGAAAAAGAAATTGACGATTAAAGAGGAAGCTACTTTGCATTTAATGACGACCTCAAAAAGGGTAAAGGTAGCCTCAGTCAACAACCACGAAGAATAGTCTTGAATAAACCCAAGTTTACACAGATAATACAATCCTATAACATTTATCACTCACTTAAAAGGTACAGTAAAGCCCAGTCAAGAAAGTCTTAAGTTCACAATAAATTAGACGTTTATTATGCTGAGAGCCGGCAATAAATAGCGCCACCTGTTACTGGGGCTCAACTGTTCGGACAATGCTTGATAGGTGCTAGCATTTCTGCTTACAGCCAACAACAGACAGGACAATGAGTCTGTTTACTATTTTAGTTAATTTTATAGTATCAAGCACCCTTAATGGTAACGAATAGATAACAAATAGAAAAAAAAAATTGGTATACCGACGTTTATTTTATATTCATTAAAATAACTATTTACACTAGGAACTAAATTATATGACAACTAACTAGTACGCAAGTACAAAAACAAAACAACACTTAAAATAAATGTAAAGTTTTGAGTAAGGTTTTTTTTTTTAAATAACTTCTCCCGCTCTGGGTGGAGTAGTAGGGCGTGTCAGACTGTTACTGACTAAAACCCACCCGTGTTCCTTCAGTTGCCTATGTGCCAGGGGCCACGGTATCTCTTTCAAACAACCCGCACCCCTGGCAGGCTTCGACCCTTGCGGACCCCACCAGTTGGTGCTGACATCTCTATGAGGCGCGCATGGAAACAACGCGCTGTCGATCCGGGCTTGGTCCTTACCGGACAGTGATACAGATTTAGTTTAGATCTAGATTCTATGACTGAGAAATTACAAATGGTAAAACCTAATAACACTTTGCACAACCTAGGAATGGAACCAAGCGCGTTATGCTCTCACAGCCACGAGGCAGGGTAAACTAGCACAATGTCTGCATCAGCCAAGTACCTAAACTTGTGACGCACCGTTTAGCCGAAAACTGACTAACTTTCTTACTAATTGCCTTCACTATGTCCATTTCCATAAAAGTGATAATTTTTGCACTTACGGATTTTACCATTGCCTACTTCCGTAATGAATTCAGAATGAGATCAGTCATTATGCGTAATTTCGTGGTTTTTTGCCAATTTGCGTCACCTTTTTTTGTTTTCGGAGTGCGATTTCAAAATTCGCTCAGGCTTGGGAATAAGGCCGGTGAGTGTGGTATTTTTACCTCACTAAAACCACCCCGGTGGTCACCGTTACCTTTCAAAAAACCGACCGGAACCTCTTTTTTGCAACGCCTGTTATGGCACTTCTCTGGGGAGACTTTTAACTTAGGGGTTCGCCGTCTGCCCTGAGGTCACTTTATAGACTTATTGAAGAACACAGACTTTGTTATAAAATTTTCCAAAACGCAAAAAGATTTTAAATAAATAGTATAATCATGAGAGTTTCATAACTTGACAGGAAAGACAAATGGCTTCCAGAATATATCTGTTAACATTCTAATTTGAGAACACAATACACAACTTATTTCATTAATTTTAAACTTGTTTAAAGTTTTGCTGCCAAACTCACTCGTATTTTAAATCTCCTCGCGATGAAGTTCCTCGCTTTATCTTTTCGACAGTCGCCCATAGCATAATAAGTTTTTATTAAAATAAAACAATATTTGCGTTGTTGTGTATGTTGTGGAGCACAATTGCATTGTGAAAATATACCTTTTAAAAAGTCAATTATCTAAGTTCTTTTACGAAGATACGGGCCCCCATCTGAAAGTAAGTTATCCGTCGAAACAAGTGTCAAATTTAATTTAGAATGGCAAAAACACATCGGGAGTAGGGACAACTATCAAATCGTGTTGTCATTCATTCTGAGTTCGGAAACCGAATTAATCTTATGTCCGTTACGCGATTAACACACGGCACCGCAAACAGCCGCGGTAGGCGGTGAAGCGGATCTCATGTCGCATTGGTCTCTAACAAATCCGTTGATGCCTAACACACGTACACCGCCCGACCGCGCGGTCGAATTGTATGCCGCCGCGGCGGTGCGCGGTATGTTAATCGCCTAAGGGCTGAAACTGCGTTATGCGGGCGACCGCGACGGTCAACCGTCGCGGGTCTATGTGCGTGGACACGCGAGGTTGGATCGTAATGATGCCAGTCGCGGGGACATTTTATTTACGACTAGCTGCTGCCAGCGGCTTCGCGGGATCCGCGTGGATGTCGGAAATTATCCCACGGGAACGTGCTACCGCGACTTAAAGTAGCCAGCCTACCCCGCAACGGACGCCCGCGCTTGGGACCGCGACGGGGCACATTTGTATGAAACCGTGCGGGCGTCCGCTTAACGCAGTTTCAGGCCTAAGTGATACGGAGTCGGAAGCACCCGTAATTTAGGCCAAAACTACAGACTTCGTGCTTAGAGGGTAAATCTCCAGGTTTTGCCTTTATTAAGATGTGGGTGATTGGTAATGGGGTGCATTCCTTGAAATAGGTAATACTACTAATTTGTCTGAAAGTAGAATAAATACTGTGGAAATGCGGTTCTAGCGAAACATGTGTGACTACGAATAGGCTGAGGAATTATGTGATAAGAGAACGTTGCGGATTAAAAGATGTAGTGATCAAAATTCAAAAGAGCTTAGATGGCTTGGTCACGTTGAGTGTATGAATTTAAAGCGACTAATAAAGACAAAGTGAGTTTATGTACATACGTATGTAGAGCTAATTTGCAAAATTTTTGACACCGATTGTTTGCGGTCCTAAAGTGAATTTTTCATAATATTGTCGTTACTGGCGAAACCGCTTAGGAATAGGTAATAAAAATTTGAATATACCTTAGATCAGGGTTCCATTATTTACATTTCCGTTTTATTTAAAATCCAAATACTTACTTATGTCACTATTATTTAAAATCAGACTTATACTGAACAATAATTGTTCGTTTGTAACAAGAAATCGCGAAGTTTGTCAAAGAGGACGCGCTTCATTTTCCATTTGAACAATACGCAAAGAAACAACTTGCGATCGTGGAGTAATAGATGCTAAATGTGCCAAGTAGGAGAGATACTAAGTTAAAGAAAAACAATATTTAGTTCGTAACTTATTTATTAGTACGAGCATTTTTTTGCGATACTTGTTATTTGTGAGAGATCAATTATGCTTAATTATAAATCAAATTATAGATTGCCTTTTTTATCCAGACATTACACCTATATAATTATGCTCCTTTCATACCGGGAATATATCTTAAAACCCATTTTATTATTATTTTTACCATTATTTTTTACTATTATCTAAAAATCAATGTTTCTTTGCGTATTCTAAAGCCCTTAATCCGGTCGCTATAAAACTTTGTCAACTTATTGCTAACACTTGCACGAGGATTATAGGAATTAAAAAAAAAAACACGTGGTGGAAGTCGTGTGCAGAACCTAGTTTTCAATTTTTTTTTTAGGTTACACCGCTTCAAAGTTTGATACGATCTCGAGTTTTACAGGCAATGTCGGGGACATTATTTGTAAAGTAAATGGACTACCAATTTAAATTGTCCGTATACTCAAATCACGGCGACTGTCATTCTTGACAGTTGAAGAATGAAATGGCTATTATACGGCAAATTTACGTAGGCATGTAGTTTATATTTTTCCTCACTGTACCTGCAAAGATAAAAAAACGTGCTGTAGCGACACTGCTGTTGACATTCACACATCCACTTTTATCGCCATCCGTCAAGAAAAGCGGAACGGCCAACCTCGATCCGTATCCGGCCACATTCCGGCACGATAGCCAAAAGTCTATGCACTGAACGGAGTGCATTTCGTAAATCTTTGAGCGGTTATCGTTGCATTATTCATTTCCTTATCAATCTCTTTAGCTTAGCTACCGATCACGTGTTGTGTTCAGCGCGACATTTGTATTTGCATTGAAAGACTTTATATTCTGAATACATTTTGTACATTTCATTGCAAGATTTGGTTGCCAGCTCCTAAATGTTTACAGTATAGGATTGATTTGAAAGTTGCTGATTTTACGGTTTGTACATGTGTTTGTACGCGTATCGGAAGACGTAGAGTTTGAAGGCCTCCCAAGGGTGTACTGATGACCTTCTCAAGGCCGCAGGAGTCCGCTGGATGCGGGAAACACAGAACCGGTCGAAGTGGCTGAGCTTGGGGGAGGCCTATGTCCAGCAGTGGACGTCTTTCGGCTGAAAAGATGATGATGATGAATGATGTGTTTTACAGGACATTCGTTTTTGTGCTTCTATTTAAATTAAACTAAACTACTCATATAAATGTGAAAGTTTGAATGTTTGTAACTCAATCACTCAAAAACGGATGAATGGATTTGGATGTTTGGCACACAGATGTTTGCACTCAATTTGGCACACCTGGATTTGCCACATAGGATACTTTTTAACCGATTTCTAAAAAAGAAGGAGGTTATTATTCTTGTAGTAGTTAGTACGTGACCATGGCAAAAGTTGGGCACGCCACGATTGCGGCGGTAAGTCCCCTCTTTGAGGAGTGGTTTGAGAGGCGGCATGGCGTCCTCACCTTCCGCCTGACGCAGGTCCTCACCGGACACGGTTGTTTCGGGAGGTTCCTGTTTCGGATAGGGCGGGAGGAAACGCCCGGGTGTTTCCACTGCGAAGATCGCCCTGAGGACACGGTGGAGCACACGGTGGCGGTCTGCCCTGCTTGGGCGGAGCACCGCCGTGTTCTCGTGGAGGCGATCGGCGGCGGCGATGTCTCGCGTCCGGCCCTGGTCCAGGCCATGGTACGGAGCGAGAGGGCATGGGGAGCCGTCACCTCCTTCAGCGAAGCAGTGATGCTCGCGAAGAGGGAGGCGGCGCACGTGAGGGAGAGGCAGTATATGCGCCCTCGCGACCCTAGCCGCCGCAGGATACGGAGACGCCCTGGGCGTCGGGAATCCCAGGCCGATTTCCGGCCACCGTAAGCATGAGCTTGCGGACGGCGAGTAATGGGTAGCTCGCTGTCCGGTAAGGACCAAGCCCAAGTCGACGGCGCGTTTTGTTCCACACGCGCCTCAAAGAGATGTCAGCACAAAAATGATGGGGCCCGCAAGGGCCGATGCCTGCCAGGGGTGCGGGTTTGGTTGAAAGAGATACCACTGCTCCTGGCATACGGGCTACTGAAGGAACACGGGTGGGTTTTAGTCAGTAGAAGTCTGACACGCCCTCCTGCTCCACCCAGAGCGGAGAGAAGTTATTTGATGATTTCCCAACCAAAAAAAAAAAAAACCATGCCAAAAGTTAGTTATTAATCAAAATGTTGATAAGTAAGTGATTGTTGTCACAAAACGACATTAATTAAGTCAAATTAAACTTAAAGCAAGCCACTATCTATCGGAGATCTTTAGTAAAACAATTAAAATAGCTATTTCAAGTGTTGAATGGAACCAAATTCCATTACACGATGTTATCCTATAATAAATATAACTCTACCTTAGTACCGTATAAAATAGATAGAGCTTTAATGTCGTATCTACGTAGAGATCATAGAAATATATGGTGGAGATAAATAATAATCAAAGAGCGAAGCCTTTTGATGTTCCCGAGGGTATTCCCTGACTTATACTCTGTGGCATAATTTTGTGTATTACTCATTAATTGAAATAGGGTTTTATGCGTGATCAAGCCGTCAATTACGTGTTTGGGTATAAATAAATTAGATTTTGCCGCCTTTATGAGGATTTTGCAAGCATCCCAGAAGACTGTGATTATTTACGGGGTGATATTAATTAACATAGGGTTGCAAACTCGAAACTCAAAATTAAGATAATATTCGTTACAAACAAAACTTATCCAATATTTTTGCATAAAAATATTGTTTTTGTTTTGCAATTTTATGTGGCAAATAACACCGGCTAAATCTCTATTTTGATAGTGAAAAATGCTGTCACTTTTCATCGTAATTTTTATAAAATTTCCGCTTAATCAATCAGGTATTCAATTAACAAAGTAGTGATTATTCTGCTTTTTTTGGTCAAGATTAACCACCATTATATTTTGATATCTGTATCCGTTGAAATGTGCAATAACTTGTTTTAGAGTTGTTTTCTCACGGAAACAAACCAACTTGTAAACGGTCCTAATGTGTTATCCAGGTGGCGTTTAATGTTTTCGAACGAAGACTGTGTATTTACGCCGGATGTTTTCAGGACTGTAAAATTATTAACGTGTTTTCGACTGCATGATAACGTACGACTATAAAAGCTACTAAATATGTCATTACGACAAGACACGAACACATTTTTCAAAACAAAACTGACAACATGTTACAAAAACAACAGCGGCATCTTAACGGCTCTTCTAGCTGGTACGAGTATTTATTCACAGTTCCCTGGTATCGGCCTTGGGCCAGGGAAGCTAGTTCCATCTATTCTGTGAAGCAACAAAGCACAGCCCCAAGAGGAACTGTTATTGTGTTGTCAGAACCGAGACGCACTAACTTGACTTAAACTTCGTATTTACAAAGGCTAAACTTTTTAATGGGTGTATAAGTTGTTAGGCAAAGTCGTTCAGGTCATGACTCTGGCCTCTGTCAAAGTCCAGATAAGGTCGTCTTTTGTTATTACGTCACACGCATTAAGATCGAGCTGCGACATTTTAGGCCCCCAGTCTTTGTAAAATACATCTAATACTTAAAGTGGTAAAATTTGTGAGTTTGAATATCCCCTATATTCAAACTCACAAATTTTCTAGTAATCTTCGGAAGTACTAATCTGATTCCAAAAAATATTTCACTAATAGGAAGCTACAGTATTGCCGTGTGTTTCTATACGAATATTATAAAGAGTTAAAAAAAAATTGTTGGTATATAGGGGGGTAGATAAGTTCTGAAACTACCAGTCGGATTCATAATTTATTTTTGCATTTGATAGCCCAACTCTTGAGGATGGTTTTAGGTTATTTATCGTCACGCTAAGACCCTTAAGAAAAATAAAAAAATCGGACAGCATGCAAAGTGAAAATGAAGCAAAGCGCAAGCTGGCAATGGGATGTGACACGACGAGCAGCACCCTAATTGCGTAACTCACGATTCATCATAATCTGTATCGTTTTGAAACGGATTGTTAAACCATTGCTTCATATGTTCGAAAAATGTGTCTGTTCGACAACATAAATAACGCAATGGATATTGTTTAACTGTGAGGACGAAACCAATTATGATCAATCGTGAGTTTCGCAATTAGGGTGCAGGTCGGGCTCGGGGATTATGTCAACGCGAACGAAGTCAAGGGCAGCAGCTAAAGGCAATGTATAGAGACCTCAGTGTTTTTAGATAAAAGGACATTAATAATGTCTCTGTTCTCATTCCTAGAAAATATATTGTAGATGTCTCGTCTTTTGTTTCCTATTATCTCGGCGATATTGTCCCAACAAAAAATAGGAAGCCTATTATTAAAAGCAACTCTAGGTTTTTATAGAAATCGACCCGTAAAAATGTGATTTATGTTAAGAGCAATGCGAAATCAGTTTTTCTATTTATAGTTTTCTCTTTTATAGAACATATATTTTAGGATTTGTCACGATCTCGCCATTTTGCGACGAGTATTAGAATAATATTATCAATATGGACTCTCACCAAGTATGAAATATGAGGAGAATATAGTACTGGCGAATAGAAAAGTTGTGACGTAGCAAGTTTTCATTCAAAGCACAGTTGAGTACTTATGCATGAAAATGTTACAGTTGAATTTTTGCTGTAGTTTGGAGAATTTAGATGCAAAGAGAAAAAGAGCTACGTCTAGACTATATTTCGCTGTTGCGTTACATTAAATAAAGTTATTTAAATAAATTCGTACGCAAAATGCTGCGAGTCCCCTTGACAAGATCTGACCCAATTGTAAAAGATTTTGTTTGCAAAGCTACCGGATTTAGAGACAATATTGCGACTTTGTTGGCCTAATTCTCAAAACACTTTGTTTATTTTTGGAATATTATGTTTCATAGATAGGGAATAAGGGAAGTATGGCTATTTTCCGTTTAGTAACCGACCCAATATAAAATAACAACATTTCGTTCTTAGCTATGTTGATCTTCATATTTTCAGTCTCGTTTCGTTAACACTTCGTTTAATAATAAACATTTTGTACGGAGTAACCTCCACAAGTTCCACAATTCGATAGAATATGTTTTTTTTTTCAAGTTAAAATTTATTTATTTGTACACGTAAATATAATGTGACGAGTATTTCAGTAAATCGGAATGGAAATATTGTGATGTTTGGAGCATCGCATCGTCGAGTTTCTAAGTTAGTTCTCTTCGAGCTTCGAAATAAAAAGGTTGTCTTCCAGAAGTCTAAATTCATATTATGTTGATTACCTAATAAAATAGTATGTTAAACATTGCTATATACCAAGTTTGTATGTGTGCAAGAATTTAAATACAGAAATTTTATAAATAGCTATTGCCAGCGGCTTTGCCCGCGTGGATGTCGGAAAGTATCCCACGGGAACCAGGATGAAAAGTATCCTATACAGGATAAGTTTTTATGCAGTGCGCAAATTGAAACCATGAATTCAGCATATCATTCTAGACCCCTTATTGAAGGAATTTTTGTCGCCGGCTATACAAAAAAAATCAGCTGTTTCATAGAAAAGTGCAATACCAACGCGGTAACAATGCATGGAACAGCATTGAGTTAATAATGTACGTACGTAGTACATTATAACTCAATGTGGAACAGTTGATTTTTTTTTTTGTTTATCCGGCGAAAAATTTCTGCGGTAGGGGTCTAGAATGATATGCTGAATTCATGGTTACAATTTGCGCACTGGATAAAAACTTATCCTGTATGTTATTCCAGGTTATAATCTATCTGTGTGCCAAATTTCATCCACATTCAATAGGCTGTTTTTGCGTGATTAAGTAACAAACATCTAAACTTTCACATCCTAATAATATTATAAATGTGAAAGTTTGTATGTTTGGATATTTAGATGTTTGTTACTCAATCACGCAAAAACAAATGAACAGCTAGGGATGAAATTAGGTGAACACATAGTTTTTAATCAGGATTGACACATAGGATAATTTTTATCCCAGTAGTCCGTTCCCGTGGAATAATTTTCGAATTCCACGCTGGGGAAATCGCTGGCAAAAACTAGTTTATAATAATAGTAGGAGAGTAGTACAAGTAGTATTAGGTACTGGAAAAGGTGTGTTCGTCTTAGGGTCAATTCTCAACGAGACGCTGCGTGAACTTTTCAAGATAGCAACAGAATATCTCACTTATTTACAACACGAAAAGGTATAATTTCACTGAGCGCGAAAGCGTTTCGAAGAACGCTGAGATGCACCGTGTTGTGCAGCCCGTATACCTTATTTTGAAGTAAATAAGATCTATTTTGTATCGTGATCTTAAAAAGTGCGCGCAGCGTCGCGTTGCGTCGCGTCTTGGTGTATACTGACCCTTATGTGTGTACTGTATAAGGTCTATGTCGTACGTAAATAAAATATTGCTTAATTAATTAGTGTTCAGTATTGTTAGCGATAACTACGAATAAGCTTACTCTATAATTACAGTATCGATAAGAATGTTCAGTAAATGTCCAAGGAACGAGGTCGAGCCTACATTTACCATTCAAAAAAATAGTTTATTAAACCTAGCAGTAGGGTTTAAAATGCTAACAAAGTAAACTTAGTAAAGTTAGTTAGTAGTTAAAACCGAACAGTAATAATATAATTTTTGAGTTAAGTTTTGTATACCTAGATACGTGTAGTTCTAAGAATTTGAAGTTAAGCTAATCTTAATTAACAGTAGGGACGGAAACCGTGTTTTTTGCTCCTACATATTTTAAGCTAGCAGCGCTCCGCGGTTTCACCCGCGTAATTCCCGTCCCGTGGGAATACGGGATAAAATATAGCCTATGTCACCCGGGGATAGTATTGCTTCCCAAGAGTGAAATAATTTTTCAAATCGGTTTAGTAGTTTCGGAGCCTATACACTGTAAACAAACAAACAATCAAATCTTTCCTCTTTATAATATTAGTATAGATTACTGTTGGATCAAAAACACGGTTTCCATTGAAATGAAATTTTGCACCACATTGCACCCACCCAAAGAGATAGGTTTTGATTTGATGGGATTGTCGTATAATCGATTGTATCATGATGTAAATTATTCAACTTCTGCCTAGCCTTTTCCCAACTACGTTGGGGTCAGCGTCCAGTCTAACCGAACGCAACTGAATACCAGTATTTTACATGAAGGGACTGCCTATCTGACCTCCACAACTCAGTTACTGGGTAATACGATACCCCTTGGTAAGACTGATTGTCAGACTTTCGGGATTCTGACGACCCGTAACGACTGTCAAAGATCCACGAATGACAGCCGGGACTAACGGCTTAACGTGCTTTCCGAGGCACTGAGGTATCTTGGTATGTTTAGATGTTCACCCATCCACGGACTAACCGCAGCAAGCGTAGCTTAACCTAATCGATTGACCCGTCCGGCTGCAATAGGAAAATTGTAATTGTAATTGCAAAATTGCTGCAAATGCAGTCATTTACATTTGTGGCTAAGTAATAACTAATAACTTAGCCACAAATGTATTATTACTATGGGGGTTAAAAAGTATGTGATCAAACTGAACTTGATTTTCCGAAATCATTCTTGCTAGCTGAGGATCTTAAGATAAAGTACTATTGGTGTACATAATTTATTTGCTTTTTGATATTTAATCATCTTAGTAAAGGCAATTTCCATTAATCCAATCCATACCAAACTAACCATATCTACCTTTAAATATGCATGTATGTGTAGGTATGTCAAAGCTATAATAGGTTCAACTAGGTCAAAATTTGCACAAACCTTGGACCTCTCTTGATATCTGCTAATTTTAAATGCTCACACTCAAAGTTGAAGGTAAGGTACGGTATTCTATAAATAACTTACTGTGAAAACCACACCATGGGATTGGAACGAATGATAGGTCACTTTAGGTTCACTTTACTTTATCAGTAGGTAAATAGCTTTTATGGTCAAGATTAACCTGATACACCAAAAAAATAAAATAAAATAAAAAAACCCAAAAAAAAAAACTAGGTTTTTATTACCAAGTCCCATTTTTTTAAACTTATTTTTTTTTCTGTACTCCTAAGGGTCTTCAATTCTCAGACTACCCACAAACCAAATTTTCACAGTGAAACAAGTAACTTACATAACATATAACTCAGAAGTAATTTTCACAAAACTGAAATGTAAATATTACAGAGAACCACTCAAACTTTGCCCTGCTGAAATGTATATAAATAAAACGGAAACTCTTGCTTCAACCTCTATACAAAATATCGTAAAAAGTGTGCCTCTCACTGTAGAAGTACTGTCATAAATATATTTTTTGACCCAGAACCCGTGATAGATGTCTCTGTTTATTCTGTAAGAGGATACACGGCCAAACAACGTAAATCTTGATGTAAAAGAAAATCAAAAATGATCTTTTGTTTTTTTCGCATGATAATTGAGTATAATTGTAGAGACTGGCACGTTGTTCTAGTGGTCGCAAGCGGTACTGCTGAACATGGCGTCTTGGGTTTGATTCCCAGTTCGGCAATATTGATGGTAATAGGCTCGTCCCTTATTACATTGGACTTAACATAACTGGCGAAATGTGGATGTACTATAGGTAAGTACACCTCTGCCCAGCCCCACGGCGAACCTAGGCGTCATCATTTCAGCCGAAAGACGTCCACTGTTGGACTTAGGCCACCCCCAATATGAGAGGGTTTGCCATAATCGCCACGCTTGGCAGGCGGGCTGGCGATCGCAGTATGGTGTTAAAATGTATAGAGAACGCTGCTGCCCATTCTCTAGTAAGTCCCTTTGTCGCTTCCTGCGACACCCACGGGAAGAGATGGAGTGGTGCTATTCTTTACGTCCGGCACCACATGGCACAAACTAGGCGTGATGTATAATTGATTAACTTAACGTAGACCGTTCATAATCACAAGAAATCTACTAAAAGGTATCTGGTATAAAACCATGCAGGGTCAGCCTTTTCGTGTGCCCTGGTTTAGTAGTTGTTAAAAAAAAAAAACATGTAATAAGTTTGCGTTCATGATGATAAAGACTAACTCGCCTAATTGTGTGGAGTGCGGACTTGTTGAAGACTTACATCACTTGACGGATTGTGTTTGGGGTCTTGATTTTGAACCGTCTTGATATGGACACATTTAAAAATATTCTGTGCCAACCAAATGGTAATGATGCGAAGAGTCTGTTCAGGTTCATGGTCCAAATGTAATTAGAAGCATTGTATTTAGGGTACAATGGGACTGTCACGGTCCCGTATGTGTCGCCGGGCGTAAAAGATTAGCACCATCCCATTTCTTCCCGTGGGTGTCGTAGAAGGCGACTAAGGGACTTACTAGAGAATGGGCAGCAGCGTTCTCTATGTATTTTACCACCATACTGCGATCGCCAACCCGCCTGCCAAGCGTGGCGATTATGGCAAAACTCCCCATTCTGGGGGAGGCCTATGTCCAGCAGTGGACGTCTTTCGGCTGAAAGATGATGATGATGATGATGATGGGACTGTCACAAGTATTGCGGTTATAAAAGTCCCTAACTAAATAAAGGTTAAAAAAGAAAGAACAATTCTACCTCTGACCGAAACTGAACCCGGTTCTTCAGAACCCAAAAAATACTGTAGTTTTAGGAATGAAGACAAACTCACCACACGTTTTCGTTTTATGATATATATATATCTTAAATATAATTTGTCACTCTTCTTGAAGTATTAGTGAAAGTTTTAGTGTAGTTTGTCTATCTACTACTATACTATTAATGAATCTTATTTATTTAGCTATCGAAAGTCATATATTGCGATCAGAACGACACAGAACCTGTATTCTTGGTGCAAGTTCCAAGACCTAATTGCCCTTATAACCTTATTTGAAGATAACCTATTTAAAAATCTCACAAGTCTTCAGCACAGGACATCTATAATGTATAGGTATCTAATATGTATTTTGTAAATCACATTCTACTCATCTACTGCATCCGCACTGCATACGAGAGTTAAAACGTAATACTACCGATAGTTCCGGTGCGAAGTGCAACGGTCACGCATACAAAATGCCGACTGTATTTACAATGCACGTGACGCGCCCGACGCAGGTATATCCGTCCCCGGTCATCACTGAAATCACTGAATGCTACTGAATACGCGTCGCTTGATCACACTCAGTTACGTAACCCGTTGTATTAAGTTGACAATAAAATAATAGTAAATAGTAAAGTATAATTGGATGAATGGTTCATTCACTTATACTCAAACTAAACATAGGTGTTTTTTATTTTTTTTGGGTGGGAAATCATCAAATAACTTCTCCCGCTCTGGGTGGAGCAGGAGGGCGTGTCAGACTTTTACTGACTAAAACCCACCCGTGTTCCTTCAGTAGCCTATATGCCAGGGGCTGCGGTATCTCTTTCGAACAAACCCGCACCCCTGGCAGGCATCGGCCCTTGCGGGCCCCATCGTTTTGCGCTCTTTGAGGCGCGCGTGGAACACAACGCGCCGTCGACCTGGGCTTGGTCCTTACCGGACAGCGAGCTACCCATTACTCGCCGTCCGAGGGCTCAGGAGGTTCATTCATAAAATACCCATAAATAAAGTTCATTGAGCCTAAGTAATATTTCTTTAGGAAAGCAATTTCTGCTACGTTGTCAAGACAAAATATTTTAATTGGTCTGACAGGAATAGGATTTAAACTCATTAAAATGCTGATTGATCCGGAATAGAATGTAAACTCCGTTAACTTCACACCCTTTACTTTGATTTTAATCCCCGTAATTATGAAAGGTTTAGAAGGTCAGTAGATCCTCATTTTAAAGGGCGACTATAGCAAGAGACGGGGTATTAATCTCAATAATTAGTTTGTCATCCTACTGTGCGGAATCAGAAATATCGTTTCGTATGTTATATTTTAAGTAGACTGAGACCATATATCCAGTATCATGGTGGAAACGTTAAAGCAATTTTTTTTTTTTTATCGCAGTAAGGACTTTAATTAGTTGTCAACATTAATTATTGTGATTAATTTGAGTTTGTCTAGCTTCACACACTACACACTTTACTACATTACACTAGCACTTTCAAACACTTCAATAGCGACAAATCTTTATATGTATAGGGTAATTAATGTTCCAGGTAAAATAATACCTACTTATTTATTGCTTTGTATGTAATGTTTGTTGGTATGTGATTGTTTTGTTTTGTAATTATTTATAGTAATTAATGAATAATTTGTAATCTGGTGTAATTTCTTTACGAGTGTGTATGTTGGAATTAAAAAATATCTGATTTGATTTAGTCCATCACTTTCCACAATCTTAAACCACACGTACCTAATAATTGCTTTTAGGTTAATCATAATCATCATAATAATCTTTATTCACAAATAAGAGACAACCATACAGAGTAACTTAATAAATAATACAAAATACACAAAAATCGCTTAAATTTTTTGACTATAAAAATTTGAAATGTTTAACTAACTATGTCATCAATAATAAACACAAACGAGAATACATAACATAATATGCATATACGAGAATGCAAGTAAGTAGATATCGAACACAATAAAAATAATGTAGCGATTGTTACCAATATCAACGACTTATATTACATTTGTAAACCAGCCTTTTATCGATCAGATAAAAAATAAACACAACTCAAACGGCATTGAGTGACATACATATTAATTTATTTATATACTGACATAATAATTGTCAACTGCATATTCTTGCAGCTTTTGTACAACACGTTTAACTAATTAGCATCTGAACGATAGGTTGAACAGGCTGAGAAGGCATAAGATTCCCATTTGTGGATATATATGAGTCACTCTGCAACTTGGTGACTTAATACTTCGGCCGTACAAGGCCGTCTTAGATTGTGCACGATTATAGACTAAAATCAACTGTTTTTGTTAGTAACCAGTTTTTGTTGGTATTAGGAACATTCACGCATCTGTCCCGAGCATGAAATTAATTCATAGTCGAAATTAATGATGCGTTACACCTTATGGGAAGACTGAGTTACATGTACCTAGTTATATATCTTGCTATATATTTTTTACCAAAATGAGTACGTTTTATAGCTTTAAAATGTTACATAGATAAGCGACTTTTATAGGTTCTCTCGAATTTTATGGCTCTTCTAACTCGAGATGAAAGAGTTAATGATTTTTTATGGCTTTATAAATATTTAATTTAATGTTATCTAGAGTGCGTGCTGTTTTTATATCAGCAGTTTTTTCGAACAATATTATTTTAGTTCTACGACTAATTATCTTTTGAAGTATGGTGTGTAGGCGTATTAATTAAAATAATTATAATATCTAAAATTCTCAAACATTTTCCACTTACCTAACAATCAAGAAAAATCTCTAGCAATATTTTATTGCCTGTTATCAGCTAGTTCTCAGTTTTTTCAAAATACAAAAATAAAACTTCACTGAACCACTTTTCACACAAACTCCCAGATATCAGTGCAAACTGTTCAACTAAAACACATTAAACAAAATTCGCCATTCACAACATTAATTCGAATTTTGAAATCGGCGCGAAAAACATCGCATCGGAGCGTCGTGGCACGCACAGCACGTATCAACAGCCGTAGCGTTGCCGCCGTACTGACTTACGTACACTACGCTACGACCTACGTAGTTCCACTTCTGCGTCTACTACGAAATGTCTCAAGAGCCGCCGTAATCACTTTTCTGAAATAATCGCACCAGACACCGTACATTGCTGCCTGAAACCGGCTTGATAACAAGACAACACCAAGGGAGCAGCAATGATTTTAGTCTCGAGGAAATTCTTAGTGCGGTTAACGTTGTGGTAGGCATCATCCTGTCAACAGTGGGAAAACGCGGGCTCCGTACGGTAGTTCCTCGGTCTGGTCATTTGGTTCACTAATTCGAGCTAATTCTGAAAGGCTAAGCTCCCTGCTTCGAAACTATAAAGGGGTCGTAACAGCTCCCAGGCTTCAGGGTCCCTTCAGCGATTGGTGGGAGGAGTTATGTAAAACAAGTCGGGTTAAATTAACAACTTCAGCTGAGGGAGATTCAGTGGGTGCTTTGGGCCAATCCTACTGTGTGTACTATTTTGCGTCTGACTGTTGATTCAACCGCATAAGTTACAAAGCCGGAAGATAGCTTTTTTGTTACCTCTACTCCGTAGTTGTGCCAAAATGTTGTCAATATTCGTTTTGTCTGAATAGACTATTGTTTGGGCCTGATTGAATGGGAGGAGACACTATATTATTAATGAAATGATTTGATTTAATAACTAGCTTTTTCCAGCCGCTTCGCCCGCGTGGATGTCGATCAATTATCCCAACTACTGAATAAAAAAGTTTTTATAAAAGATCGAGAGCCTTTAATTCAAATCCGTTCTGCCATTTTGATTGGGTAACAAAGTAACAAACATACAAACTTTTACATTTATAATATTAGTAGGATTTTTTTTTCTGTTAATATAAGTTGGGTTTACAGATAAGAAGAAATTTTATTTACTAGTTTTACATTGTCCTCGCCTCACTTGTAGGCCCAACTACATCAAAATCATACCTAAAATATGCATATCAAATAAATTATAAACAGAATAAATATTACAACCTGAATAAATATACACACCTGTTTTATAATTGCTCCTACCGGAGCAAAGCCCTCTAAGATCTGAACGAGCTGAATTCTAAGCTGCACAAACGCATAGCTCAACTCCAAATCTTGCAATTTAAGCTCAATAGCTTAGAGGAGTGAACTCAATAGTTGAACCTGTTCTTAGCAGAACCATCGGCTTTGTAGAGGGGTTAACAAGAATATTAATAACGACCACTTAAGGCCGGGAATCTTTTAAAATATTTAGTGAAGTACGTTGGTTTTTCTCAAGTGAAGCTATAAACTTTAAAAATAACAAAAGTGGACGACCAGTGAAGGGTTGGTCGTTCCCATGTGGACACTTCAGATGGCTATTGTATGTTTTGTAAAGAAAAATTAACTTTGTTTCTTTTGAAATTATTCTAAAAAGACTGTTGTTTATAGCAGAAAATATAAAGTAAAAATGAACTTAAATACTTCGATTTTAATAACAATATAGAGAAAAACAATATTATGTATCGTATGGTAGGTCTCTTTTGTGAAATAACAGTGTCTATAATTAGGCGAACGGCGGGGTATTTGCGGAACACACAACTTCGAAGAATAGACAGTCCTTTTTCAATACAAAGTGACATTTCATTTCTCCATTTTTGACATCGTACCGTAGATATCGTTCTACTATCGGTAATTTTGTCTTTCGTTTCTGAAGTTCTTTGTATAGGTATTTTCATATGTAGACTATTTCAGAAGAATATTTCTTTCCAAACTGTCAAAATCACACTGACAACAAACTTTGTACTCGACTACGATTTTCTACAAAATCATGATTCGTTTATTACGCATAAATGTGATAATTAATAGAAAAAACATAGCTATCTTCTCCTATTGTACATCATTTAGTAATTAGTCATGTCTATTCTTCCTTCGATAAATCGGTGCTCGTGCTAAGCCTGCTGGAAAGGCTTTAATTTTGATAGTTCAATAACATTCATTGCGTTATTTACGTTGTTGAGCAGACAATTTTTTTTAACATATAAAGCAATGGAATAGCAATATCTTAGACTTCGATTAATGGTATGTTACGTAATAAGGGTGCTGGGCCTAGAGACAAAACACATTTCTGTTAGCGTTCACGCCAAACGCTACGCCAAAATGTATGGGAATGATGTGATGTCCCATACATTTTGGCGTAGCGTTTGGCGTGAACTTCTAGTTTGAACATTGGTCAGAAAACAAGAATAAGCCGCAGTGATATTCCACCACACAGGAAATACTAGTATTCAATGGGTAAATTACGCATTCAATTCATTATTTACGATTATAATAGTTATTATATATTACAAGGAAAAATATTACTAATCTCGAAACCACTTAGCCCTTGGCCTTTGTATACCATATAATGTTATAAAATAATAAATCGTCCCGTTGCGTTGTTGTCCCGGAAAAAATGAACAATCAAAAGATTAAAATCCAGATTTGTTTTTGCGTGTTTAATTTAAAAGTTTTTGAAATATTGACGCTTCCTCTCTGACTTTATGGAATTTCCGGTTTTTCGTGTACAGTACTTATACTTTCTGGCCTGAATTAGGTAGGTACTCACTTAAGCCCCTTGAAAACGTACGGATTTGGTCTGTATCTTATTAAGTATTCTACTGTTATTACGCCAGATTTGCATTTTAAGTATAGTATAAAAAATGGTGTAAGTAGTTTTAGCGCAGGATCGTGTTGGGTGGAAAAAGGGATGGTAGGTAAAAGCTTTGCCCTGCAGTGAGAAAGCACAGGTGGATTTATCCATGTATTTTATTTTATACAAAACTGTTAAAATAATTAATGAGCCTAGAATTTCACCATAATAAAATATTTGTTTTTGGTGTACAGTGTATAGTCAAGGATATTAAAAGGCAATTAACTTGCCGTGTTATTAGCCACTTCAAAGGAACACCTTTTCCACTACAAATCTTGTTAATATTTCGAAATCTTAACACACTTCATACAGCCGTCATTGAATGACAGTTGTGATTTTAAATAAATGCGCATAAATGGACCATTTAAGCCGGTAGTTACTTTGCTTAACATTAATTTCCCTGACTTTACACTATTTGTGTACAGTCGCCAGCAGGTCAAGCTATCCCAAACTGTCAAATTTTCCCAATTGAACATAAACCTTATTCCTTTGCAATAAAGTTGAAAAACTATCAAAGAAATTTGACAGATTGGGGTAGCTTGACGTGCTGGCCTCTGTACCATTGTTTAAAAAGTAATAAGTAAAAGTGACGTTTCAATTACTCTATACGTTTTAACCATTCTTAATCGTTTAACTTTGTTTGCTTACGCGTTAACTTAATAGTGCTTGTTATTGTCTCCTATAACTGAAGGACCTACTGTACTAAATGCCTGATGCTGACCATTATTTGGTTGTCATATATTTTGGCTATCTATTGATGTATTTCGTTTTGTGATCCGAAATAAATTAAATAAACAGTTGAATGGGCCTGGCTACTTTTCTCTTTTGTTGACTGTACATCTTATTTGTAAGCCTGACCTTTAATTTTTTTCCTGGTTCCGTCGACAAAGGTTTCAATCAAAACCAAAGGATCTTTATGCTTTATTGGAATATCTGACGTTTTTCTTCTCATCCTTATTAAGGGTAGGGATATTGAAATGAAAACTGATTTTCATCTTCTTTCATAATATTTGGTAAATGATCGTCGTGACGAGTTTTTGGGATGTGGGTGATGTATTGCTTGCTTTCAGTAATTGGGTCCTTATTGAGATGGGGCCTAACATGATTTTATAAATATGTGCTTTTGTTTTTTCTTTTAAGATTATTAGAACTCGTGAATCTGCTGTTTATTAAGCCTTAAGGCCAGAGGGGTAATTCTCGTAATTTTAAGAACGTTCACAGTCGGACCTCAGTGTCAATCTGTCAAAAATACCTCGAGTTTCCATACATTTTTGACAAGTTTTTGACATTTGTTTGTCGCCGAGATGAGACTGCGACTAGATTTTGAATGTTTTTAATTACAAGAATTGGCCTTCAGACCTATGCGACGCGACTCTAGTAGTTTAATTTCCACGAACTTTTCATAGACATTTTTCTATTAAAATTCGCGTCGCTAATCCGCACCCTAATTGCGTAACTCACGATTGATCATAATTGGTTTCGTCTTCACAGTTAAACAATATTCATTGCGTTATTTATGTTGTCGAACAGACACATTTTTCGAACATATGAAGCAATGGTTTAACAATCCGTTTCAAAACGATACAGATTATGATGAATCGTGAGTTACGCAATTAGGGTGCCGGTCTCATAAGCTGGAGTCTTTATTCGTTTTGACACATAACTTGTAGCATAGTTTCTCTATTCATGGTGCATTAGTAGATATACACTGTTGCCATGAAATGGCAACTTAGTAGGACTAATTTTAAGATAATTGCAGTTATCTTCTATTTCTATATCTTTTATCCTACTTCCTCCTAATATTATAAATGTGAAAGTTTGAGAAGTTGTTTGGACGTATAATAAAGATAGTAATAAATATATAAGGTTTAGATCAATTAGGCTATTTGATAACCACCATAGAAAAGTTAAAAAGTGTATACTAAATTGAACTCGTCATCATCTCGTAACATATCTGTTTATACGGAAGCTGACTAACTCCTGATAAGCTCTATCATCTAGGAGTGACGTCATGTTTTGAAAACTAGTTCCTAGGATTAAAAACTGTTGATGAGTCAGTATTAATGATTCATTTTTATTCAATAACTAGCTGTGCCTGCGACTTCGTCTGCGCGGAACAGTTATTTTTTAATTATTTATTTATCTCTATAGATATTAATCAAAATAAATACAATTTCTAAAATAAAATTAACCTAAGTTACTCCTTATTACATCAGCTTTCTGCCAGTGAAAGTCCCGTCAAAATCAGTCCAGCATTTTCAGAGATTAGCCGGAAAAAACAGACAAATATTGAAAAAAAATATTATTTTGGTAAATGTACCATGTACTACTTACTTCCATATGCATTTACTAAAAAGCGGTTATTTTAATATTACAAACAGACACTCCAATTGTATTTATCTGTATAGATATAGTAGATGATAGACTAATTAGTCATACAAAGATGTCTGTATCAAAACTGACCGGTTTATAAAATACACCTGATAAAGTCGATGACCTCACAGGTAAGTAGCTTCAATCTGCCCATAGCTGTTTCTCAACGATGTTTCGGTCGGCTTCCAGTCTAACCGGATGCAGCTGAATACCAGTATTTATACATGGAGCGACTGCCTATCTGACCTCCATAATCCGGATAATGGGTAAGACTGGTTGTCAGACTTTCGGGCTTCTTACTACCAACGGCTTAGCGTGCTTTTTGAGGCACGGAGGGCTCTCAATATATGTATACCTAATGCTTGGTCATCCATCCACGAACTAATCGCGGAAAGCGTAGCTTGGCCTCCGATCGACCCATTCGTACCCAGATCGGCTGTTATTATTTATCTATTCTTTACTTTTATCTTAGTTTGCTAATATGTAGGTACCTACATTGATGGTTTTTCATAAGTGTAATTTTATGTTCAGTTAAATTCAGTTGTTGTCAGTGATTGCTAAAATAATAGGTAATTCGTATAAAAGTTATTTTATTTTATTTATTTGGACCAAAAAACAGTTATACATTACATTTACAGAAAAAGTTGTTACATTAAAGTAGTAAAAACGTATAACCCATACTATTGTCCACGAAATGACATAAGGTTATGAAAACGAACGCATGATAAATTAAAACATTAGGTAAAATAAAAATTGAAAACAAATAAAAATTACACATTTATCAGAAAGACACCGACGAATCGTCTTACAGACTACTTGCAAGAGATTGTGAAATCATTGTTTAGAGTTTAGATTGTGACAGCGCGAAAATATCAACGAAATATCAAAGAAAAGTTACCTATGTCAACTTCTGCTACAATCTTCAATCTGGAAATGAACTCCCTATCGAAAACATTGATCTAAACGTGATCTAAACGTGATGAAGCAAAATATTGATCTACCTTCGACTGTAATGTAATTTTTTTTCGTATTGAAAATATGAAAATAATTGAAACTTTCTGATGTAAGTAGCATCTGTGTAGCATTTACCCAGCTATGTTGGAGTCGACTTCCAGTCTAACCGGATGCAGCTGAATACCAGTATTTTACATGGAGCGATTGTCAATCTGACCTCCACAATTCAGTTACTACTAATGTTATACAAACTACAAACAAAACCAAACAAAGTTTCTGACAAAAGCCAAATTAATGTTTTGACGTAAAACTCAACAAAGTAATTACCTACCTATTATAGTACCTATCTACTACTCATCACAGCATCTACTCTTATATCCACGAAATAAAGTGAGTAATCCGTTCTCCTAACCTGATTCTAGGAATAATGAGTAACAGATAACTGGCTCATGTCTAACAAGAAGTAGATAATAAAAAACATCCGACTTCCGGAAAAACACTACATAGAGAAAAATAAATTTAATTCGGAAGTCGGTGACTTTAGAGATGCATTTATTTTAATTTTTTGCCACCGCATTCCGAAATTAAAATAAGTTATCACTTTGTTGTGTTTTTCTGGAAGTCGATTGTACTTTTTTTTTTTTGGAAAAAGTTTTTATTTTTCACTTTTTAGTTATAGTACCTACCCCACACCAATTCGAAATTTCATCGTCCTTGGGGTCAAAATAATGCATATTTATGCGATAGCAGTAATCGCGTTTGATTTGCTGTAATTTTTTGAAGAGTTCCGTTGCCTGTCTCCGAAACGCAACATCACATCTATAAATGAAAATTAAATGAGACCATTTCGGAATAAACCCCTTTCAAACAAAAAAAATATTTGCAATCCGTCTATATATGACGGTTTTATTGCCTGAAAATACATTTAAACATGAAATACTCGTATTTACAAAAAATATAAACATGTCGAATTGATAACCTCATGTTTGAAGGCGGTTAAAAATAGCTATAAGCTCTGAACGGTCATAATATTAGGACACGCGCTGTTGAATCTCACTGCGTCACTAACCGTGCTGGCGAATTTAAATTGATTTTTTTTAATGTAGGTTTAATTAATTAGCAAGAACATTAAAAGGCTTAAATCATCTTCTGCCTAGCCTTTTCCCAACTACGTTGGGGTCGGCTTCCAGTCTAACCGGATGCAGCTGAATACCAGTATTTTACACGGAGAGCTATCTGACCTCCATAACCCAGTTACTGGGTAATACCCATTGGCAAGACTGGTTGTCAAACTTTCGGGCTTCTGACAATCCGTAACGACTGTCAAAGATCTGCGAATAACTGTCAGACAAGGAACCCCTCCTTGTCTAACAGTCATTCGTAGATGGTATGTTAAGATGGTCACCCATCTTTAGTGCGTAGCTTAACCTGATCGATCTAACCGCACGACTGTTAATACTTAGCCACAAGCCCCTCTGTACGTTAAAATGCTTATGAGATACGATATACGAGTAACGTTACACTAGTGTATAGTCAGTTGTGTTACCTAAGTAACACAACTGACTATACACTAGTGTAATGTTGCACCTAGCAAGTTACAATTTAAAAGAGCCAAGTCTAAAAATCCTTAATAATAATAAACCTATGAGTGCAGTGGTGGCCAAGGAGTGCAGTGGTGGCCAAGTGGTAACGGCCGCGACTTACGAGTTGTAGGTCGTGA
Source organism: Polymixis flavicincta (assembly GCA_949987655.1). Taxonomy (NCBI): domain Eukaryota; kingdom Metazoa; phylum Arthropoda; class Insecta; order Lepidoptera; family Noctuidae; genus Polymixis; species Polymixis flavicincta. The sequence continues at coordinate 19,833,527 of OX465181.1, read as the reverse complement.
GTTCGAACCCAGACAGGCGCTTTACTTTGTGTAAATTACTTCATCACCACTGCTCTCAAAACGGTGAAGGAAAACATCGTGAGGAAACCGGCATGTCCTAGACCCATAAATTCGAAGACATGTGACATCTACCAACCCGCACTGGGCCCGCGTGGTAGATTACGGCCCAATCCCTCTCACCGAGAGGAGGCCTGTGTCCCAGCAGTGGGAACATTATAGGCTGATGATGATGATGATGAATAAACCTATGTACACTTAAAACTATAGGTACTATTTACACAAAACGTTCCAAAAATAACCTAACATAATAATTATAAGTAAACCTAACACTTAAATACAACATTTAAAACTAAATAATATTATACGGAAACTTCGAGCGTTTATTAATTTAAAGGGTCTTCGTTCTACGCGCCCGCGCATCTCTAAAACGACCATTGCCGAGCGTTGTACATTATCAGATCATTACATTAACTAGGCTTTGTATGCAAAAAACTAAACAAAGATACCCTGAAAGATACCTAACAACCATTACCTGCGTACTGCGTACATAGTAATAGTACTGTGCTAGGTACTTCTTACAGTGAAGACGGCATAGTGGGTCGCTCCCTAGTTTTCCTTACCTGTTTATTTGTCCCGACATGTAAATAAAAGATCATGTTCCCAGTTATTATACTGTTTACTTTCGATCCTAGTGCTATGAATGTTAAGTAGACCAGAGGGAACCGGTAAGCTATAAACTTCTGTTTTACGTAAAACAGTTACGGTAAGGGTAACAATTTTTTGCCAATAGGTACAAATACAGACAAAGAAATATATCGGGTAGATAGATAATAGATAAAATATAAAAAAAAAAACAACCGACTTCCAAAAAACACTGGAAAGTGAAAAATAACTTTAATTTCGTAAGTCGGTGACTTTGGATATGTATTTTATTAATTTCTTGTCACCGCCTTCCGAAATTAAAGTTATTTTTAATTTCTAGTGTTTTTTGGAAGTCAGTTGCTTTTTTTTTTTGGAAAAACTTTTTATTTTTCACTTTTTAGTAATAGTACCCACTCCACACCAATTCATCATCCTTGGGGTCAAAACTATGCATATTTATGCGATAGCAGCAATCGCGGTTGATTTGCTGTCATTTTTTGAAGAGTTCCGTTGTCTGTCTCCGAAACGCATCATCAGATCTTTATGAAATTTAAATGGTAACATTGAGGAATAAAACCCTTTCTAAAAAAAAAAAAGAATTTGCAAATCGGTATATGACGGAGTTATGCCCGAATCTGCACCTAACTCCTAAGTTAAAGAGTTGTACCTTTCATCATCAGCTCATCGTCATGAGATGATGATGACCATACGCAACCGTCTCAATAGTACTAGAAAACATAGGAAAACATTGTTAATACCTATAAGATTTGAGGGTTGCCCTTGATTTCCCTGGGATTCCATCATCAGATCCTGACTTGGTGCCAATGGGACTACCTCAGGAGTATACTCTTTCAAATAAAAAAATAATTTTGAGAATCGGTCCACAAATGGGGGAGAAATCGAGGAACATACATAAAAAATACGTTCGGTGGAACATAACCTCCTCCTTTTTTGGAATTCGGTTAAAAAGAAAAGTCCTGACTGACTGATTTATTTATTTATTTATTTATTTAAACTTCTCGCACACAAAAAGGTACAAAGGCGGACTTAATGCCTTAGGCATTCTCTACCAGTCAACCATGGGTGGTGAAGAGATTAGATGGCAGGTGCTTTGGAGGAAAGGAACAATGATTAAAAAAAGAACCATAAAATATATCATTATGCTATACAAAAAAGATTGATACATAAATTGGTTATAAACATATAATCATATAATACATATACACGCATACATATCTACTACAATATATACTTCTAATATATATATAAATATACAAATTCAAGGAAAAGAGATATTGAGATTACTCTACACTATTTGTTAAGAAAATACCTCTGCAACTTCCGCTTAAATGCATACCGACTGGTGGCCGTCCTGATTTCGAGAGGAAGCGCATTCCAAAGAAGAATGGACTGAATATGAAAGGAAGAATGAACAAAGTCAGAAGTATGAGAAGGACAGAGTAGAAGAAGGTTGTTAGCAGAACGCAGATTCTTATTGTGAGAAGAACATAAATATTGGAAATGAGTCACAAGATAAGAAGGAGGAGTAGGAGAGTTGAGAAGGGAGAAAAGCGACTGATTGACTGACTCTTCAACGCCCAGCCCAAACCCTTGGACCTAGAAAGCTGAAATTTTGCACAGAGGTTTCTTTTTATAATGTAAACAAGGAATAAGGAAGGATTTTTCGAAATTCAACCCTAAGGTAGTTAAATAGTGGATGAAAGTTTTGCGCGGGCGAAGCCGCTGGCAAAAGCTAGTAGGATTACAAATGTAAAAGTTTGTATGATTGGATGTTTGTTACTCAATCACGCAACAACGGCTGAACGGATGTAGATGAAATTTGTTTAATAGATCGTTTATAACCTAGATTAACATTTAGGATACTTTTTATCCCAGCAGTAGTACATTCCCGTGGGTTAATCTCCGACCTCCAAGCGGGCGTAGCCGCTTGCAAAAACTAGTAAGAAATACACCAGACATATCTACAAGAAAGTGATTTTTACCAATGGTAATAAAATCCAGTCTAGATTCTCTAGACATTTTATATTTCTTACAAGAATCGGTCAACAAAAAGAAAAATACAGAATAATTTCTTTATTCCGGAAAAAATATACGTGTATGGTCGAAATTAATTTTCTTAACCGACCCTAAATATACATGCCGTATAACGGAAATTCCTTGTTGAAATTTAATTATTCTCCTTTGAATTCCGTATAACCCTCCAACGGACCTGTGAATAAAAAAAGGGGAAAACATTAAGAACATAATACCGTATTATGGGGCACCGCAAAACCGAGTGAAGTCGAGCACAAAAGCCAGTGTATTGTGAATGAAAAATGAATAATGAATTCGATAAAAGTATACCGAATGATAATTGCGTATCACAATACAATACGGGACTATGTTTGGGCGTTCTGGCTTGTTTGGGTTCGACAAACTATAATGGGCAAACACGGTTATGACATAGTGCGTGGGTAGTCTTCTTCCGAACTACTTCGGGCTACCAAAATAAAGAAATGACAATCGCCAGTCTTATTTGACCCCTATCTCCCGTCTCCGTTCTCCGAATCTCAGACGAAAATATGTCAAAATACCAGTGTGCACAGGTCATTATGACTGGTCATAGAAATGCTTACTACTTATTGTTGTAGCAGACATGTTTAGACATACAGCAATGAGAATATATCACTAAAATGTGTATGGATTTATCGGGAATATTTCGGTTTATCGATGTTGAGTTTCGATGAGAGTTCTAGAAATCTGATAATAGAGCGATGCTTTTACAATTTTATCTTATATCTGCACGACCTATTTAAGAATAAGTCTTTCTAGGGTGAGCTTCGTTCAATGCTAAGCCTTTTTAGCCGACTTCAAAAAGAAGGAGGTTATTAATTCGACGTTTATATATTTTTTATGTATGTTTGGGCCTCAGATTATAAAACAAAGGCAGATAGACCGCGCGGAACACCAAGAGTGAAGCCAAAAAACCAAATACTAAAGCGTCGCATTGTATATAAATATATAGGGTAACTGGTAATTAGTGACCGACATTTAAACACATGATTGTACTCATCATTATGAACAACTTTTACTATGAGAGGTTATTTCATTAACAACCATTACATTCTCCGGCATTCAGGATCCGGCAACTGGGACTCGAGGTGGCATTGCACAAGTCCGAGGCCATGTGGTTTCATCGTCCTCGGAATGCGCCACCGACGGGTTCCCAGATAACGGTGGGAGGGGTTCTCATCGGCGTCGAGTCGACGATGAAGTACTTGGGACTCGTCCTCGACAGCCGGTGGAACTTCGCGGAGCATTTCCGCCGTTTGGCTCCCAGTCTGGAGCGGGCCGGGGCTGCGTTGAAGCGGCTCTTGCCCAATCTAGGGGGGCCAAACGCCTCCTGCCGGAGGCTCTACGCAGGGATCGTGCGGTCCATGGCCCTATACGGGGCGCCGGTGTGAGCGCCTACATTGAGGCGCCAACCAGCTCGCAGGTTGAGGGCGTCCCATAGGGTCATGGCCATACGGATGATCCGAGGATACCGCACGATCTCCGGCGAGGCGGCGGGCCTCCTTGCCGGATTACCACCATGGGATCTGGAGGCAAAGGTCCTCGCGCAAATATGGGAGTGGCGCGAGGAGGCCAAACGCCGGGGCGTAACTCCGCTGCCGCAGGAAATCGCGGCACAGCGGACAGAGCTCCGGCGGGATCTCATGGTGACATGGAGAGAGCGATTGTCGCAACCCAGTGCTGGGCACGCCACGATTGCGGCGGTAAGTCCCCTCTTTGAGGAGTGGTTTGAGAGGCGGCATGGCGTCCTCACCTTCCGCCTGACGCAGGTCCTCACCGGACACGGTTGTTTCGGGAGGTTCCTGTTTCGGATAGGGCGGGAGGAAACGCCCGGGTATTTCCACTGCGAAGATCGCCCTGAGGACACGGTGGAGCACACGGTGGCGGTCTGCCCTGCTTGGGCGGAGCACCGCCGTGTCCTCGTGGAGGCGATCGGCGGCGGCGATCTCTCGCGTCCGGCCCTGGTCCAGGCCATGGTACGAAGCGAGAGGGCATGGGGAGCCGTCACCTCCTTCAGCGAAGCAGTGATGCTCGCGAAGAGGGAGGCGGCGCACGTGAGGGAGAGGCAGCATATGCGCCCTCGCGACCCTAGCCGCCGCAGGATACGGAGACGCCCTGGGCGTCGGGAATCCCAGGCCGATTTCCGGCCACCGTAGGCATGGGCTTGCGGACGGCGAGTAATGGGTAGCTCGCTGTCCGGTAAGGACCAAGCCCAAGTCGACGGCGCGTTGTGTTCCACGCGCGCCTCAAAGAGATGTCAGCACAAAAATGTTGGGGCCTGCAAGGGCCGATGCCTGTCAGGGGTGCGGGTTCATTTGAAAGAGATACCACAGCCCCTGGCATACGGGCTAATGAAGGAACACGGGGGAGTTTTAGTCAGTAAAAGTCTGACACGCCCTCCTGCTCCACCCAGAGCGGGAGAAGTTATTTGATGATTTCCCACCCAAAAAAAAAAAAAAAAAAAAAAACATTACATTCTACTTTAAATACGATAGTTAAACATTTAAACTATTTACTTATCTCTAAAATAGGACAAGTATACAGAAGCCTGTAAACGTCGAGTGGTAGACCCGGCCCGTATGTAACTACAAGTAATGAGCATGGTCTGGCAGGCTGGAGACGGAACATATACACATAACATTAGGTAAGTGACTGCGCGTATAGTTAATGTCACTGCATTCGAGATTCAGTGCAGTGAAAATATATATCTACTAATTAATGTAGTATCGGTCAGATACAATGGCTCTGTAGCCATAAAAAAAATAAGTAGGTGAAGTCCGAGTCCGCGCCGTTTGTTTTCGTGAAAAAAGTAATCTGACCTGTTATTGTGTTCTTTATGACGTAAACTTTCTTCGATTGTCGTTTTTTTTTTACAATTACGAAAATGCTGTAGGTACTGTTACAGCAGTATCGGGAACCATAGGAATATTAGTTACAAAACTCAATGTAAAAACTGTAAATGTTTTCGTAATTGTAAAAAAAAAAAACGTCAATCGAAGAAAGTTTACGTCATAAAGACAACAATAACAGCACCCTATTTGCGTAACTCACGATTAATCATAATCTGTTTAGTTTTGAAACAGATTGTTAAACCATTGCTTCATATATTCGAAAAATGTGTCTGCTCAATAACGCAAATAACGCAATGGATATTGTTGAACTGTCAAATTGAAACGGATTATGATTAATCGTGAGTTACGCAATTAGGGTTCTGGTCAGATTACAGTTTTGTGGTTATGACCAAACGTTTTTCCAAAAACAAACGGCGCGGATTCGGACTGCGTCTTGTTTTTTTTTTTACCAATAAGATACTGGGCAAATCAAAGAAATTATCATCAAGGAGTTTCGATCAATATTTTTTTCTTATGGAACGTTTATGCGGAGCGCGCTATTTTTATAGCTTTATCAAAACAATTTCTTATCTACTGTTTTACTTTGATCTTTTATTTAGTAGGTTCAATCCCAACGTGTATGAGTAGTTAAAGTAGGTAGTGTATGAAACTGCACATAAATAAGTATAAAAAAAACACTCGTGTGCTACTATTAAAACCTCGCCTGTGCGGTTTGGTTTTTAATCACATACCGGTGTTTTATTACGTACCCCTCAATTCGCAACAGTTTTCAGAAACTTAGTAATATGATATATAAAATTAATAATAATATGAGAACCATTTATATAGGTTATAAATAACTTACATACCAGGTACACGGTTTTCCTAATCTTTTTCTTGACACCTTTTGTAAACTTAATTAATTATATTCATGAATATTAGAGCTACCTACCCATTGTTTTAAATTATCTTCACCTACTTTTACGAAAATCTTATGGAATGTTCTATCCAGACTGTAATTTTAAACCAAAGCGAGCAAATTGAATTTATGTTAAGTCTACCTACTTTTACGAACGAAGTTAAATCAGACGCCTATCACAGTTTGAAAATTAACAGCGAAGCAGCGAACCTACCATAAGAATGATAAACTACTTAATTTCACTTTCCTTTGTTACAGGATCGTTACTCTTCATCATCATCTGCCTAGCCTTTTCCCAAATACGTTAGGGTCAGCTTCCAGTCTAACCCGATGCAGTTGAAAAACAGTATTTTACCTATCTGACCTCCACAACCCAGTTACTGGGTAATACGATGACCCTTGGTAAGACTGATTGTCAGAATTTTGGGCTTCTGACGACCCGTAACGTCTGTCAAAAATCCACAAAGAGGCACGGAGGGGTCTTGGTATGTAATGATGGTCACCCATCCATGGACCAACCGCGACAAGGGTAGCTTAACCTGATCGATCGACCAGTGTGGCTGTTATTATTTAGCCACAAGCCCCTCAAGTTACAGGATCATTAATATCAAAACATATAGTGGAAAGGAAAAGTTATGCAGAATATTATTGAGTTTGCTTTGCATTACACACCGGTGGCAGCCAAGCGTTGTAATTTAATCAAGCAACATGCATTAGTGCTGTGGATATACCTGAACATAGGAACTTTCTTGGTGTAGCTACAACTTCCTAGTTAAATGTACTTCTAACTACTTAGATGCTTTTGAGTAACTATTTTTTTTTTATTAGTTTGCATACATAGTAATATACATAATTATAATTAACGGAGCTGAGTTCTGCCAGGGGTGCGGGTTTGTTCGAAAGAGATACCACAGCCCCTGGCATACGGGCTACTGAGGGAACACGGGTGGGTTTTAGTCAGTAAATGTCTGACACGCCGTCCTGTTCCACCCAGAGCGGGAGAAGTTATTTGATGATTTCCCACCCAAAAAAAAAAAAAAAAATACGGAGCCGAGTTACTAATAATAGAATGTCTAGTCTACAATACAGAAATCCATCCATATTATAATATCCGTATACTTATTTATTATGTAGGAACATGAACAAGTAGTATGTGTCTGTCTAACTGTCTATCTGTTACCTTTTCTCTACTAAACGGCTGGTAGACCATGACTTGGGTTGGGATATAGGATGCTGTTTATCCCGGTAATTAGTAACTAGGTACCTTTTACCGGGAAATTATTAATTAATATTGTTCCGTGGAATAATTTCCGACAGCCACAAGAGCGAAGAAATCCGCAGTGAGGAGATCCGCACGAGAAACAAGGTAACCGACATACGAGTAGTCCGCAGAATTGCCAAACTGAAGTGGCAGTGAGCAGGGCACATTGCTCGCAGAACAGATGGCCGATGGGGCCGAAAGGTTCTGGAGTGGCGACCGCATACCGGAAGACGTAAAGTTGGAAGGCCTCCCACAAGGTGTACTGATGGCCTTGTGGAGGCCGCTGGCATCCGCTGGATGTGGGAAGCACAGAACCGGTCCAACTGGCGGAGATTGGGGGTGGCCTATGTCCAGCAGTGGACATTGGCATAGTCTTTCAGCTGAAATTATGATGATGATGACAAGAGCGAAGCCGCGGGTAAACGCTAAATCCTACTATTTGTATATGTATATATATATCCTATTAATATTATAAATGTAAAACTTTGGATGTTTGTTACCCAATCACACAAAAACGGCTGAACGGATTTGGATGAAATTTGGCACACAGATTGCTTATAACCTGGATTGATACATAGGATAGTTTTTTTTTTCGAACTCCACACGGGCGGAGCCGCTGGTAACAACTAGTCTAAAACAAAAGAATGAAGAATGCATCCCGAATTTCCCACTGCACATAAAATACAATTTAGCAATGGGGGCGGCAGTCTACATCGCACGTCACACAAAATAGAGTATTGAGCTTCGAACCGATGCTAAAAGAACATAATTCTACAAAAAGTCGGGAATATATGTATCTAATCTATGATAATGTATGGACTCCTTTGCTCGTCGCCGCCGCCGTCTGGAAAATTCGGCATTTGCGTGATAAAATTGCCTTCTCAGACGGAATTTTGAAGGTTGTTCTATGACATATATATGATTCGATTTATTCCTAATAATCAGTCAAACCGGATGATTGCAAAAGTATTGATAAAAATAGCACACAAAAGCACAGCGTAACAGCTGATGCTGATGAGGAACTAGGTAATTTCCCTTTTCCCCAAAACAGAAATAAAGAGATCCGCAGGAGAACCATAGTAACCGACAAAGCTTGAAAAATTGCCAAACTTAAGTGGCAGTGGGCAGGGCAATGCTCGCAGAACAGATGGCCGATGGGGCCGAAACGTTCTGGAGTGGCGACTGCGTTCCGGAAGACGTAGAGTTGTAAGGCCTCCCACAACAACAAGTTGACCGATGACCTTGTGAAGGCCGCAGGAATCCGCTAGATATACAGAATCGGGCGAAGAAGCGGTGCTTGGGGGAAGCCTATGTCCAGTAATGGACGTTTTTCGCGAAAATTACTTTTTTAACTGAGGAAGAAAATAGATAAAGCTCTTAATACTTTTAATTTTAAATACATGGTTCAAATAAATAGTTCATTCAGTTTCAAGACATTCTGTTCGCGCATCGCTTAAAAATATTAAACGGAAATATGAAGTAACTTCCTCTTTTAATCTAAAATCCGCATACGAAATGAGATAATATTATTCCACTCTTTCAAGAAGAGGTATTACACATTTTTGCTCAATTTGCAAGGAAATGTATGCAAAGTTGGGAGCAAACGTTAGTACTATGGGAATAAGTCTGTAACTACCAAAATAGATTTTATTATAGCTTTAATTATTATCCTTATTAGGATAAATTATTTTCTTTCTGTAAGTAGGTTTGTCAGGAATGAAGAGATCCGCAGGAGAACCAAGGCAACCGATATAGCCCGAAGAATTGCAAAACTAAAATGGCAGTCCGCAGTGGGCAGGGCTCATTACTCGCAGAACAGACGGCCGATGGGGCCGAAAGGATCTGGATGGGCAATCGCGTACCGGAAGACTTAAAGTTGGAGGGCTTCCCACAAGGTGGACCGATGACCTTGTGCAGGCCGCAGGAATTCACTGGATACGGGAAGCACAGAACCGGTCGAAGTGGTGGAGCTTGGGGGTGGCCTATGTCCAGCAGTGGACGTCTTTCGGCTGAAATGATGATGATGAAGTAGGTATGTATAAACAATTTTACAAGTTAATTATTTAAAATATTAGATGAGGTCGCGTTTCCTATTTGACTACTCTGAGACGAAAAGCGGAAACAAACTCAGATGTCACAGCCCCTTTTAAAATCCAGACATAATATTGGTCAGATCATATGAAAACCAACTGTTACCGTTAACCATTAGTTCAGTACTTTAATGAAATACCTATAAATTTCTAAGTGTTATTTCGGCGCATAATTACAGTCTTAGTTATATGAGACCGCTGTGAAAGTTAAATGGATTTGTTTTCACTAACTTTACGACCTAAAGTATTACTTTTGCTACTTTCGCTACGAAGTCGACAAAGTTTTTAGGCCTAAAATGGTGAACATTATTTACAATCTCAAATTAAGGGTAATAAGTACTACCCAAGTCGTTTTAAAAATAAGGTATTGTAGCTTTTAGCAGCGAAGCCGAAAGCATTCTTTTTTCTTGTGATATCTATACTGGCTGTATTAGAAAAGTGTGGTTAAAGGTATGGTACAGTCCATCAAACTGAAAAACTTTCTCATGGGACCAACACGTAATCGAGAAAAAGTTATCAACTATCCAGTACAGAACTTCAACACCTACTTGACCCAAATGTATGGGACTGCCAGAGAAGACTAAACAATATTTGCCATATACAGAGTGTCCTGTGTACCTAAGGAAGGCAAAAAAAAAATGTCTTCTTTTCGAGTTTTCTTTTTTTTTGCGAATGGCATCTCGCAGTTGATTTTGAGAGGCCGTAACTGCTCAACTAGACTTTCCTGTGAAGGCATTTTTAGTGATATTAAAAGCCTCCAGCCAGGGCATAAAACCTACTTAACTAAAGCAACTGCACGGTGAGGACAGCAAGTGGGGATAGGCTGGATAAAAATATTTTCATTATCATTATAAATCGGGGAATTTAACTCTACTGGCTCAGCTGCGGCGCGGGCTGAGAAATTTTCGGCGGTTATTTAAAAAAAAACATATTCCTTACATGTTGACCGTGTAGGTATTGGAATTTTCTGTGAAACAGCTGATATTTCTTTTGATAAACTACGAAAAATTTCTACGCTGAGGGGTCTAGAATCATCTACTGTCGATGTCCCCCCTGCCACTCTGCTTAAAACTCCGACTATCAAAACGACCCTTTGAAAGTGTCAATTTAATTAAAGTATCCCATTCAAGTCACATTTCTCGGTCTGTCACCTTTGAATTTGTCCCAGCGAGTTATCGTGAATAAGTCCTTAGAACTTTCAGGTATGCACAAACTGAAGGGAATGTTAAGAGCTCTTCTCTAATTACATTTCATGTTATTTTAGTAAGTCGCAGAGAGAAATTGTCGAACTGTATTTAAAATTTCATGTTTTTAAATAAAATACAAAACGTTTTTTCAAATCATGAAATTACAACATTACCTAAATTTTTTCAGTATTGTATAGTTTAGTTTGCCCTTAATTTTCGTGTTGAGTAAAAAAACTTGTTTTTTAAATCAAACACCAAATTCCGTAATTAAATTATTTTTATACTATCTACTGTTTTTTTTTTTCGAAGAAGGTTGTTTTTAGGCAAAAAAGTTTTTCACTTTTTAGTTATGTTACCTATCTCAAATCGAGTCGTTTACCATTACTTGCTATGTAAACAAAAGTGACAGGAGGCGTGATTTGAACTTTATAAAGATACACAATGTGAATTGAATACCTATATTTTACAGAAGCCAACACAAAAACTACCCTATAAATTGATATGGGATCAGCCCTGAGGCCATACCCTTATCCAATAAAAATATTTTTTTAAATCGATCGAAACTTACACAATTAAAAAAAAAATGGAACATTTTGAAAATGTGCGGCAAGAAAATCATACTGAAAATCAGAGTTCGCTCCTACCGGATATTATAACTCGCTTCACCAACTTTCAATCTGAACGTTTGTGTTTGTGATATTAAAAACATTCTGTGTTACGAGAATCATTTGGAGTAAGAATATTCCGGGATTATTTTATTTTTCTAAGACACGCGGATATATTAAAATTTATTAGGTAAGTCTCCTCCAAAGGAAGCCAGACAAACCTGCTCTAGTCAGAAGGGGAAATTAAAAGAGGTATAGTCTACTCTAACTAGCAGATAGAGATACCATCGGCATATTATGCGTATTATGCGTAAATAATACGCATAATATGTCTATCATTAAAGGCTGATTATTAGCAGTGTGAACATCTTCCCACTGCTATAACACAAGTCGGCAGAGATAAATCCAAGACTCATCACCTGTAATGATGTCGTAAACACGCCGAGATGAGCCTGCTTCAAATTTGGTTATAATATCACGGCACCATTCCACCCGGGCCTGCTCCTGAGCATCGGTGAGGTTGTGGGGCACCCAGCGTGAAACTATCCTGCTCAAGCGAAGATGCACGTGGAGAATTTCGTGATGGCTTGCCGATCCAACCTGCTTATGTGCTGAATCTCTTGATATATAACTCGCCTATTGTCATGGATGTGATGATATGATCCATGGCATGGATTTAATTTTTACTTCTAGCACGTTTTCTTCCGTAACAGACGTCAAAGGGCGACCACTTCTTTCTTCATCCCCCGAAATGAGTCGACCGTGCTTGAATTGGTCATACCAACGATACACGATTGCCTTAGAAGGGCCTTCATTCATAGATGCCATTTGAAGCCTATTGTACGATTCGTCCCGTTTCAGGCGACACTTGAAATCGTAAAAATCATAGCACGAAAAAGTTCCCGGCGCAGATGCATTTTTTGAGACACGATAATTTAAATTAGCTCACAAACAATATGGAGGGCAATTTTGAAATTGGAACGTTCCTATTTTTACTTACAAATGATCATATGTTCAAAATAGAATATAATTGGCTAGTCTCTCATTCATAAAAACTTTTTTCGTAATACTTTCTGAGTGGCCTGGTACAAGACCTTTTAGCTGGTATTTCAATATCAGCCTGCGTTCCCACTGCTGGGACGTAATCCCCCATTTGGGCATAATACGGGTTGTTAGATAGCTGGTATTTAATAACTTATAAACGTAGTCCTCCTAACGTCCTTTAAAGATTGTCTTTGTTTCACAAAACAAAAGACTATCGTTAAAACACGTTTTGCATTATCAAAGAGGTTTATGTTATGAAGAAGGCTATCTGGTATAAATCACGTAAACACAAGACGTCCCTTTATCCTGATGCCTTACAACCAAAATGCCAGTAGATGACATTTAGAAGCTAACATAATGTATTAAACAAACTAGGCGTCGACGCGTCGGTTGTGTAGCTTGGTCGTGTGTGGGAAGGTGCATTGCTAATGTGAACACAAGTGGTCGGACTTACACGGATTTAGAGAGCATGGAAGAGGCATACACGTATGTTAACATAGGATGTTTGTCTCTCTGTCTGTCCTTGATTAGGATAGTATATAGTGGATGGATTTTTGTATTGCATAATTATGTTTTTTTCAACACACTTGCTCATAAAATGGCTCTAATTTCACCGCAATTAGGCACATAATGACACCTATTATCAAACTGTGACTTTTTCATTACTATTATTCACAAGTGAGTTATAGCTTTTTTTTTAAATTGGTTGAATTGCTTTGTTCTTAAAAAGTTTCGATACAAAAAAGGTCGTGCTCAATAGTACAAATAAATTAATATACCTATTGCTTGCTCATTTCATGCAACTTCGTAATTAAATAGATAATTTCAACTTTTTTAACTAATAAAAGTTTCACTCAAATATAATTTTTGTTTTTTTCTGTAATAAAGAAAACTTTGAATTCCCCATTTTGTACGTGGCTACAACCCTATCCGCGAAAAGCAAAAAAAAACGTCATTCTTTTAGGCCACGTTCCGAGTTACAATAATATCGATTTGACCGCACTCACACACGACGTTCCGCGAATCGTCATAGGTGACGTCATGACATGCGCCATCTTCTCAAAAATGGTTAATTTAGATTTTTTGAAATAGTGCTACTATCTAAGAAGAAAAAATGTGTGGTGTAAACAAGTTTAATATGGTGAATATTATGTTTTAACGTGGAGTGAACACTTTTATCGTGATCACGAGCGTTCCGTAATGACGGTTCTTAGCTGTCAGAATCGTGATATCTAACTCGGAATGCAAAATATCGATGTGAGCGCTCACAGCGTTATTTTTCTAATTCGGAATGCGGCCTTAGTTTATGGCCGATCGCCATTGTTAGATGCGCGCGCATTGGAAAACTGATTACTTTTTCCCGCCATTGGCAAAAAAAAAAAAAACAACTCGTTTTCACTGTTGAAATTATAGTTATTTATTCATTAAAATGACTACAAGTACTAGTTATGAAGAAAATTATTTATGTTGTAACACCGCCCGATATAAGATGTGAAGCCCTTAACGTTATGGAAAGTTTACTACCTAAAAACTCGCAAGGACAAAATGATTTTTTAGTATTATTTTCTTCACAAGTGTGTTGAAAAACGTCGTATGATACACGTGTCTATTGATGATTACCGTCCTCGGCTCTCTTAAGACCGAATGGCGAATGAATGACATCTCTACATGATGGTTATTTTAAAGTGTTTATTATTATTTTAAGGTTTTGGCGCTGATAGCCGGAATACAGGCTTTCGTATAGTTCGGCTACAGATGTCTAATTCATTTGTTACAAGAAAAAGTAACCTTTAACACATGTGTACAACAACAATGATTAAGAAAACCTTATCTCATAATATTATTACTATCCACTAGCAACGCGCCGCGGTTTCACCCGCGTAGTTTCCGTTCCCGTGGGAATACGGGGATAAAATATAGCCTATGTCACCCGGGAATAGTGTAGCTTCCCAATAGTGAAAGAATTTTTCAAATCGGTTCAATAATTTCGGAGCCTATTCAATGCAAACAAACAATCAAATCTTTCTTCTTTATAATATTAGTTTAGATTATTTCATTGAAACGTACATTTAAATCATATTTTTAAATATAAATATATTTAAAAATAAATAGTAGCCCACCGGTATCGTGAACAGGGTCGAGGCTACCGGTGGTCAGGAGTGCTGAGAGAGGAACATCTTTTCACGCCTCATCAGCTGAAAGGATTTCGACATTGGTCACACAGGTAGACCTCTAAGGGGAGTTTAGGACATAGGATACTTTTTAGTAGTAGTACGTTTCTGTGGGATAATTTTTGACCTCTATGTGGGTGAATCCGCGGGCAAAAGATTATAGGTTCCTAATAAATGGGACATAGCGTAGGTGCGACCTTTGTAGGCACAGTACAGTAGCAAATAATAATAATTGGGAATCAAATGAAGCTTCTAATAACGAAATTAATTAATATTGTTTTCCAAGAACTCCTTTGCTTCAATACTGTACCTACTAGTAATTGAAACCAATTAAATTAATTGTTCTAGCGAGGAAATGGATACCCTTATTGAATCGAAGCGTGAAGACTTATTTATAAAGCGTTCAAAATTGTACTAGCAACAGAAATAAGTAGGTGGGTACGAATTATTTAACTAGGGATGATTTATCACCAATCAGATACATTTATCTGAAGAATAAATATGACAGTTTGACATATTTTCTATACAAAAGTCTTGTCAAATCGCAAATTTTGTTCTTCAAATAAAAATTATCTGATCATTTAAAAATCGTACCTTCGTTAGATACACACTTAAATAAGTGTAGTTATTTTGTAGCTCCAGCTACTTGCTTAAGTTTAAGATATTATTGTATAGACACGCACACAATTCTGTGCAATTTCTAAAATATAGCCATTATGTAGCCCCCCTATTCCTACTTGTAACAATAAACGATTGACTAAACCGTTAATAAATAATCGCAATAACTTCATTGTTACACTTACACACTTCACCATAATTTTGGTAACATTAAACGGGAATGCCGTTTCCCGCTACGTTTTATGTCTTCTATTTCCGTGTCGTAATATAGTGCACTAATAGTACCAACGTTACTGACCCGCCGCCGCCCCCCACTGTAAACGAAAACTTGATTTATTAGGAGACGATATGGTATGGCATAAAGGTCAACTTACACTGGTAAAAACGCTATCACAAAAGTAATCGTGCAGCAATTGTCCTATACATCTACTTCTAATAAGGCAAAACGATTGCTCGTATATGGACCGGCTCTATATTTGAAGACTTACGGCCCATTGATAGCCTAATTCTACGTTGCCTTTACTATTTTGTTTATTTAGGTGGGTTGAACCGTATAAGGTGCCAGACTGGTAGATAATTTTGAACTGACGTTTAGTTATTCAATTTTATTTAGCACATAGCACACTGATGTAGAAGTTCTAATGTGATTTACTAGCGAGACAATCTCGATCTGTACCTTACAGACAAAGATTTATTATAAGGGGATTTTGTGTTCCTGGAGAAATGTGAAAGATATCGCGTATCCGACTTATTTTGCATCAGCTGAGATATTTATCAAGTCTCGTATTACTAATCCTAACTATTATAAATGCGAAAGTAAGTTTGTTTGCTTCTTACCTTTTTACGCCTAAACCATTGAACTGATCATCCTGAAATGTTTCATATACGTTGTCAGGTGTACAGAAGCGGACATAGGGACACCTTACATCTCGAAAAAAGTACTTTTCCCAACTTTTCCCAAGGAAAACAACAATGACGTTCGTATGATAATAGATGGCGCCACGTGTCTTTCGAATCATGATTGAATTATATTATATTGATTCACAAATTCTAAATTAACGAGAGCGAAGCCGCGAGCAAAAGCTAGTACCTACTTCATATTCTAACAAAATAGTTTATGAAATGCTTTAAAAGTTGTTGTAGGATTACCAACTACTTTTCATCTTGAACTACTAAACAAGCTTCCGTTATTTCTGGCAAGAATATATAAGAGCAGACTTCAGCGGCTTAAACTCTTTCGCGTAAAGCCGTTTTAAAGGAAGACGGAAGTTGGCTAGTTCGGAATAAAAATGTGGATTTAGTTGAACAATCAAGTTAAAATGAGGCTGATATTTCTGAGCAGACATTGGGTAGCTCTCTGCATACTGAGAGAAGTCGGCAATTTCGTCTTTAAACGTGCAAGCGACGAACTCTGAGGCTATTCTCTACTTTGTCGACATAAAAAAGAATTAGTGGTTTAGTCATTTAATAAATTAGAGCAAGGAGCTTTTTGAATGTCAATGAATTTTCTGCGTTTACGAGTAAGTAGGTACTTATGTAAAATCAATGTTGACGTCATTTCGCTAAAAAAAAACGGTCAAATTAGCGCTAGGTGCAGAGCAGAATTGAATATATCGCACGAACTGACTTTTAGTTAGCACGACAGGTTTTTCCAAAAAAAGGGATAAAAGTTCACGATAAGCGTAGAGATTCTATGATGTTTATGCGTTAACTTGGCTTCATGCCAGGGTCCGTTTTTGTATCAACGTCGAGGCGATTACTAGTAGCCCTTTTTATTTCTTTACAAAAGAAGTGTACAGAAAACCTTCAATAATAACTTCTATGATTTATTTAAATAGTTGGTAGATTGGTTACTGATAAAACCTATGAGTCGAATGATCGAATATTTGTTAATTTCGGAACTCACTTATGTTCATATGCAAGTTTATCAAAAATAAATTGATTTATCCAATTTTGGTTATATGTCGTATTTACCTACCAACTTTGAAGTCGAAACGAAGGAATAAATATACATCCCTAAATAAATATAGTTTGTATTTTCAATTCTAGGCAAAACAGGAAAATGTCCATTGATGTACAGACAACAAATAACAGTAAATAAGGACAACTGATTTCTTATTTATTCGTCGGATTCAATATCAAGTAAAGAGAAAATATCACTGAGACATTGGGCTCAATAACATCGAGTTTTATACTATCTTGAGGTTTGAGAATATGCCCCCGTCGCTGACACAGCATTCATTTGTTCAATTTACTGAAGACTTTCGTTCAATAACCTCACCTCGAAAGGAACTTATGGGGTTTTTCTCCATGTTCCTTTTTGCCTCAACTATTTAGAATTCCGTAAATAAATTAGTGGAACTAATCAATATTCTGGTCGGCCTTCCGTCTCTTGCAAATATGTAGTAGATAGGGTTATAAGGGGACTTGGTTTTGCATCATATTAGGATTCCTTTTAGTAGCTTGTAACGTTTTGTGTCTTTTAGCACAGTAAATAATGCGACAGCACTATCTCGACTGACATTGTTAACTGTCAAATAGAACTTTGTAAAACCAATTTGATTTATTATTAAGAGCGCTGTCAGGCGGCCCATACATCTACAATAATATTGCACAATATTATTAGCAGTGTAGGGATAATATTGAAAAATTGCGCAACGATTGAACAGAAGTTTGAGCGAGCTTAAATTTTATTGCGCAATATGTTTTTCTTGCACTGTGTAGGGTTAGAATAGCGCAATATTTTTCAGTTCACTGTTCTGAGCGGTTGCGATCAGTTCAGTCACGTGTAGTACGGAGTCGCGTATCAAAATGGCGAATAGTTCGGTAAAAGACAAGGAAAGGGAGTTTTTAATTGAATGTATCGAACTATATAGGGAATTACCGGCTTTGTGGCAAATAAAAAGTAAGTTCTTTGGCCCATATTCGTTTTCTTTTTTTTCCTTTTTTCAACAAAATCACTAGCACGGCTGCAGCCATAACTTCGTCGTCAGACATGTTTCTCGCATGAAAATATTGACGCGAATGGCTTGTCAATCTTATTGCTAAATATTATTGAACGTTTGGATTCAAAGGGGGTATTCAATATTATTGCAGAATAAAAATATTGAGCAAAATTATTGAAGATGTATGGGCCGCCTCACAGGTCCACTAGCGCCACTCCTTTAAGATTATCTCGTGACTGAAAAGGAATTATGAAAAACGGCTTTATCAGCTGTCTCGGTAAGTGTGTCTAGAATTTTCTAATACATGCAACAAAATTAGATCTAAAGAATATAAATCTATTCTGATAAATCTATTCTTAGAGGATTTGACAGCTGGCAGGGTGGGGACATCACGTCGCTGCGATGACGCTGTCAGTGGAGGGGGTGACACACTGACACACCATGAGCCGTGTGCTCACTCGCCTCGGTCACTTTTGCTGCGGAGCTCGGATGGGACGAACGCTTACTAATTATCATATTGAGCTATTTTCTTATAACGGTTTTGTAATTTAAATAAGTAGTTGTAGGCCGTTTCGTTTTTTCTTAAAAAAAAATTAATTAGGCTTCTGATCCCTAAGACTATTCTTATAAATCTATTCTTCTTCTTCTAATAATAAAGAGGAAAACTTTGATTGTTTGTTTGCATTGAATAGGCTCCGAAACTACTGAACCGATTTAAAAAAATCTTTCACTGTTTGGAAGCTACACTATTCCCGGGTGACATAGGCTATATTTTATCCCCGTATTCCCACGGGAACGGGACCTACGAAGGGGAAACCGCGGCGTGTTGCTAGTAATTAATATTTATGAAATAATAATAGGTACCTACTACATATTTGCAGACCGAGCAAAGCTACGAAAAGAGCTACGGAACACTTTTAAAACCACATTAAATAACTAACAGGAATGCGTTTTTCCTAGAAAACGATTTCATTTCAAGTCTTAAATCTCGAGAATGGCGGTGAGGAGCGGGCTTCGAGGATCGCGTTCATTCCGGCTGAACGATCCGCCTAGGAATGCCTGCGATGTCTGAAGTTTCACCAACTCCCAGACTTTTGCAATGTACTCCTAGGTCTTGGTAAGTGATATAGCCAACAATTCAGTCACTATACGTTCTTTTTATTAGTTGTGCATCCTGTCTTTTGTTTTGGATGATTATTATGTGAGGAATTGTCATTATTTTCGGTTTCGGTTTAAAGAATTTATTCTCATAAAGAACACAAACAGTTCACTTAAAATATGAGATATACAAAAATAAGTCATGCAGTTTAAAGGTACATACTGGACTCCGTGAGTCGACAAAAGGAAAACATTTTAATAGCTTTTAAGTATTTTACTTCACTTGTATGTCCTGGAATTTTGCAATAAATATATCATTGACTTCCACTGAAGCTATTGGGCTGAAATGCACGATAAAATATATTCTTAATATATAAAAATAAAAAAAACTAATAATATCGCTCATTTTGATATTCTGCCAATAAGATACCTTTTCAACCCACTTAAACTTTGAAGCTAAAAGTCACTTAAAATTCTAAAAAAATGAAGAGAAAAAGCATATCATTCTAGACCTACATTTTGACGGCGTAGGTATTGTACTTTTCTATGAAACAGCTGTTTGTTTTTTATATAACCGGCGAAAAATTTCTGCGGTAGGGGGTCTAGAATGATATGCTTAATTCATGGTTAAAATTTGCGCACTGGATAAAAACTTATCCTGTATACGCTAGACAAACATCATTTAGCCCTAAATCTGATCTAAATAGTTCTAAGTAAACATAATCACAATAGACGATAAATTGGTTTTGTGTTCACTCAGTATACGAAACGCGGTTGAAATGTTCTGAATTAGGTATGTACAGTTTAACCAAAAAATGTGTGCGTTTCGGTAATCTCCGTGTTTCCGAATCAGGACGAACGTCGCGCCATAGAATCCACTCGGTTTCGCGACGTTCGTCAAAAGTTATATCTTTGCCTCTAACTTTCTCTCTTCTAACTTTAGTCCTACTGTGCTTTGTAGTAGTGCAACTATCATTGCGATTTTGAAGTTTTCACTCTCTCGGGTTACCTACTCTGGTCACAAATCGACGTGTTTATATATTTTTAATGTATTTTCGGGCATAACTCCGTCATATATTGACGGATTTACAAAATTATTTTTTGTTCAAAAGAGGTTTATTTCTAAATGGTCCCATTTAAATTTCATATAGATCTGATGATGCGTTTCGGAGACAGACAACGGAACTCTTAAAAAAATTACAGCAAATCAACCACGATTGCTGCTATCGCATAAATATGCATTGTTTTGACCCCACGGATGATGCAATTTCGAACTAGTGTGGGTTAGGTACTATAACTAAAAAGTGAAAAAATAACAACAATCGAAACACTACAAAGTGACAAAAAAACTTTAATTTCGGAACTCGGTGACTTTGGATATGTAGGTATTTTAATTTTCTGTCACCGCCTTCCGAAAGTAAAGCTATTTTTCACTTTTTAGTCTTTTTTCTGAAGTCGGTTGTTTATTTTTTGTAAAAGTTTTACATTTAATGTTGCATTTTCACTAGGTACCGATTTCTTGAAACTTCCTGAATATAAGTATTACATAATGACGTCGCGCCGCGCTATTGGTCTAGTGGTTACAACGCGACTGCTAAGTAGAATACCCTGAGATCGATGACTAGGTCAGACAAAGTGGTTAAATTATTGGGAAGTTTTTAGAACTTAGAAGCAGTAGGTACGTATTACCAGTCATTATCAGTTTTATAACTGATGGCATTAGGCTCGGGTAAATTACGGGTCGTGGGGCTTTTGGGAACGGGACCGCGGTCCCGGATGCCACCTATAAATACAATAATTAATTTTAGTAGTCTTTTGGGACCACAAATAAAATAAACAAAGTAATGTCTTGGTAAAGTACGGTCAACAAATTTGAATAAACAAACTATTTTTATAAATCGATATCTCTTTTATTTCAAAATTTACATATTATTTAAACCTTTATTTTGTACCGGTACTGATAATGTTCATGCAATAGTTTATCAAAATATCATATCAGCTTTTTTGTTGACTGTACTTTAACAATTTTTTTCTTGTGGTCCCACAAGTCTACCAAAAATAGTTATTGTATTAAAAGGGGGCATCCGGGACCGCAGTCCCGTTCCCAAAAGCTCCACGACCCAAATTACGTGGGACTTAAACATAACAGGCAAAATGTACTTAGGTGTACCTACTAGACATCTGTGGCTGTTCGGGAAGATAATACAAGCGGTGTTATATAATCGCTGAGTTGAGCTCCACGATTACTGACAAATTTTTCTACTGACTGGACAGGTCCACTCAAATCTGTGTGATACTTTTTTTTAAAGATTATTTCAGGCACTAATTTGCATGATCTGACCAAGATTATGACTGGACTTTAACCCCTTTATTTATAAAAGTTGCTTAAAGTTAAGTAGTGATTGGCGTCTGTTTAACCATACATTTTTGACGTTTAAACATCTCTTAACCTTAAGCAACGTTTATAAAGAAGGCTAAATAAATTTTAACCTTTGAGTTTGTTTAGCCATTTCTTCTCAAGGGTAGTCAGATAGGAAATGTAGACTCCAAATAACTGTAGGTAATATTGCATGTAAAAGAGCTTACGATATCCTATTTACAAAACGAACAATTTCATTTTATTTAATAAAGATGTTATATTAAGATAAAATCAATCGATACCAGATTATTCACTGAACCGTCTTCAGATGGGTTTTAGTCTGACGAAGCAATCTTCAAGGATCAAAGGTGTCCTGTCCTCAGCACAGGATAGGGGCTGTATAATTAAACGAGCAAATGAATGATAACATAGATTACTACCTAGATAAACTAATTGAAGCTTTGTCTCCAGCCCTCCTAACTAAATATTCCGTTTTTCGAATAACTGAATAAATTTGGCAAAAAGTTCGAGGACTCCCACGTTCAGTTTTTGGACGTAGTTTGGTATCTATTCTAAAATGAACTATTTTGAATGAAGGTAAATAAGTTCTAGCATTCATTGTTCAGGAAAGGATAACAATGGATTTATGGAAATATAATTCTAATTAGTCATTTGCTTTTTTAGAGTTTGGCATTAAAAGTTGACGAATTATAAAATATTGGAATACCATGAATATCCACGTCAACTAACAACATTATTAGGTTCAATATTTTAAATATTCTATTTCAATAAACGAATACTTTGTTTTGATATTCTAACTAAATTAACACTTAAAATACAGATATTAAATAGAGGCTTTAAAGTTAATCGAGGAAGACAAAAGCTCTTTTGTGGCACATTCTCAAATTCATTAGCGAACTGAGTGACGAAATCCCAGAATTTCCCCATTTTCTGTTATTCACAACCTTAGATCGAATTTTCCCTGAATATGGCGATGCTTTCATAACGCATTTATTTGATACCTCCTTTGAGTTAATTCAATAAAAGCAGATTATAAAATACAATCTGTAGCTTGGAAAGCGCATAATTACACGAATATCAAATTAAATTTAAGTTACAGACACAAGAAAACGCAGCGAAAATAGGTACCCAAAAAATCTCCACCCAATCCCATAAGACTGCAAAATTAAAAACTTTATCTACCTCGCTACCAACAAAATCATCATCATCTGCCTAGCCTTTTCCCAACTATGTTGGGGTCGGCTTCCAGTCTAACCGGAGGCAGCTGAATACCAATATTTTACATGGAGCGACTGCATATCTAATCTCCAGACCCAGTAATCGGGTAACACGATACCCCTTGCTAAGACTGGTTGTCAGACTTTCGGCTTCTTGCTACCAACAAAATATAAAGCGTTGTTACAAGCAAGTGCTTAATGAAAGCTACTAAAACCTTTGCATCATGCAGCTCGGTGCTGGTATAAAAACCACAATGGTCCATAAATAACGAGGGTTGTTGCCAGGCAACACCGCAACAAGCCATTCACTTTAGTTATCTCTTACAATATCCGAGGAACAAGTTGCTTGTAAAGTTTTTACTATCGTAATTTACAGGTTTTAATAAATAATTTTGTTATTTCTGAAAAATTCCGAATTTATTTAACAATATCTGAACAGTGAGCACACTGAAGTGGTATACAAAAGTCATCATCATGTCTAGCCTTTCATTGCCAATTATGTTGGGGTCGGCTTCCAGTCTAATCGGAGGCAACTGAATTTCAATATTTTACATAAAGCGACTGCCTATCTGACCTCCGCAACCCAGTTACTGGGTTACAAGATACCCCCTAGTAAAACAGGTTGTCAGACTATCGGGTTTCTGACGACCCGTAACGACTGTTAAAGATCCATGAATGACAGCCCTTTCTGACACACGGAAGGGTGTTGATATGTAAAGATGGTCACCCATCCACGGACCAACCGCGGCAAGCTAGCTTAACGAGATCGATCGACCCGTGCGGTTGTTCTTAGTCAGCCAGAAGCTCCTCCGGGTATGTAAAAGTGGCGGAGATACAAAAACCTGAACTGGTAAGAGTAAGTAGACTAGACAGGCTCAGCGTCCTGGCTGAGGGCATTTCTTATTAAAATATCTTCCTCTTCCTACGAAAATAGTCTGCAACGATATATGCAAAGATATTTGCATACAAACTTTACAGAAAAGTTGTATGCAAAAGACGACCTTATGTTGTACAGGCTGGCTATAAAATAACTTTAATCACATTCGAACATTCGAAAGTTCTTAGGATAATTTTTCAAATTAATTAGAATAGATTTTTTGTTTCGAAAAGACAATCGGCCGAATACTGAAACGTCATTCAAATATTTAAGACCTGCTTAAATGTTTGAGCAGCTCTTAAACTTTAATTTCGTATACCCAAACGTCACTTTTAAGTGTCTGTTAAATCTAAGTGCTTCTTAAATTAAGTTGTGCTCAAACACCACTCAGTTTAAAAATTGTATACTATGCCAGGCGCGTGGGTGTAAACACAAAAACGTAAAATAAATGTACTTAATAATTTTAATGTGATAATTTTAATGTATTAGTTCTGCTACGTCTCACAATATCTTTACACCTAGCCAAATGCGAAAGCGATTTTCTCTTAAATATTAATCGCAACCTTGAGATGACCTAGATATTTCATTGTAGTGTTTTTTTTTTTTTTTTGGGTGGGAAATCATCAAATGACTTCTCCTGCTGAGTAGAGCAGGAGGGCGTGTCAGACTTTTACTGACTAAAACCCACCCGTGTTCCCTCAGTAGCCCGTATGCCAGGGGCCGTGGTATCTCTTTCGAACAAACCCGCACCCCTGGCAGGCATCGGCCCTTGCGGACCCCACCAGTGGTTGCTGACATCTATGACGGCGCGCGTGAGGAACACAACGCGCCGTCCCGTCTACCACTTTTCGGCCGCAGAGGATAGGGAGAGCGGCTGACGCTATACCGACACTCCTCTTCCCCTGCGGCCCCACCGCGTCCGCCATCAAACGGTGGCGGCCCCGTCCAGGCCACGGAAGGGAAGAGCGCTGCTCAGAAGCACCGGCACTCCTCCTCTACCGCAGCCTGTAACCCTCAGCCGCGATGCCTCCCATTCGACATCGCGGCTCACCTCAGTTGCGGTGCACCTCACCGCAACCTACTTTTTGGCCGCTACGTCGTCGGCTTTGAGGCAAAAGCCCTGACGAGCGGCCCCACCGTTGGGTTCCTCTTGGCTTCACCGTGGATGGGAGACCACGGTTACTAAGCCCCCCCGCAACGACAATGCGGGAACCCACTCGGGGGGGTTCATTGTAGTGTGGGTTCCAAAATGTTGTTTTCATAATAACATAAAATTGAAATCAGTACAAAAGGCGAAAATCACTTTTAAAAGTTGGTAAGCGTATACATATTAGTGCTCGTGACTGTACCTATGTGTTTTGGTTTTAACTATTGTGAACACATTTCCTTTGTTATCACATCACGTATTATTAAATGCTAGAAGTGTGCAGAATGATTTATCCCCTTATTCTATGCACGGACTACAAGCCACAGTAATTAAATATTTAATAGGGTCAAAATTACCATTGGTGAAACGTCCACGAAATACGAAAACGATGAGAAGACGCAAAATAACTGTTTTGATATTTCTGCCGCTGAACTCTCACATTTTACATATCAAAGGGTTTTTTCAGTTTAAAATGTAAATTGTACATTCTTTTTGTACAACTCTCCAGTAAAATTAACACAATGTCTTCTCAATATTTTATGCTTGTTTTCAACAAAGTACCTATTTCGCTAAGATAATTGTTAATAGACGTAAAACTTTAAAGTTAGTATGAGTATCATGGCTTTTCTCATTCCATGAATAAATAATAATCACAAGGAAATAACATAAAACATGCATCAGCGGCGAGGTGTAAATTTATCTAAGAGCATTGATTATTAATACAGAATACTTACATTATCATTCTAAAATTAGTACAGGATTGTAAAGAATTAAATACAATAAAATTGAATGGCTGAAAACCAAATTAAATGTGTAATATTCCTCCATCTCGTTTTCGCTCACGCACTTTTCTATAACTGTCTCTGTCAAAACCCATTTTAGAGCGGCTTGCTCTCGTCCATATCAAGCGGTGCCACGTGACCTAAAGTGATATCATTACGGGATCGCTATTGTATGAATTTTTAGTTCACGATTATGGCATTTTGGGGCCGGGTCAATTTAGTTTTTTCTTGTTGTAATTCAGAGCTAAAAATAACCGTTTTTGTTGTTAAAATTTTATGGTACATTAAATACTCGTAGTGAAACTATATTTTTTGACAATATTAGCCACTATTGACGTGCTATTTTTTTTTTGCGATAGTTGCCGATGCGAATCTCTGAAGGGAAGCCGGTAGGAATCGTGTTATATGGTGCTTTCGCCACTGCCATAAATAATTTGAAAAATAAGTAGTTAGATGGTGTTTCATGCATCCAGTGCCCTAATTGCGTAACACACTATCAATAACGAATTATTTTGAAGGATATTGTTACTTAAAAATTGTTTTCTCGACAAAATAAATTACGCAATGAATGTTGTTGAACTGTCAAAATGAAAGTCATTCCTACTGTAAGTGTGTTACGATTACTAATTTTTACAATAACCGAATTGAACAATAACCTCAACGCAAACCAATATTTGAAAATAAATATTTCTGAAAGTCAACAGTAACGTAGATTTTAGCTAAGGTACCCAATGTTTACACGAGAGTGATACACAGAAGGGAGACATCACAAAATTGCAAAATCCAGGTAATATTCGAGTGAAACCCATGTTAATCTATGTACTGCGAGTGGTTGTAGGTATATCACAACACACTCGTCTTACAGGGATGCAATTATTCACGACTCCCACCGGACCAGTCGCCGACAAACTGCGTAGAGTGTACTACACCAACTATTATAATAATCTCATGTTAAGCTGCTTTGTATTAAAATAATTAGCATCTAGCTATTGTCTAAAATTCAGATAATGTGAATAGAGACGTAATTTAAATTTCGGTTGAATTTGTTTTTTTATTTCTGACTATGCGAAGCGAGGGAAAATATTGTTACTTACAGTTCAAGCACCTAATGAAAGTTTTAAGAACCCTAAGGTTCATTTTGATTGACGTTTTTTTTTTTTTACAAGATATTCCCAACATTTTGAACAAAAGTGACAGAAAACGAAAACAAAGAAAAGGTGACATACGCTCGCCCTGTGGGAAAAGTTGTGTTTGCAAATTACCTAATATTTTCCCATTCCTTTGTATTTTTATGCTATTGTATTCAAATAGAGTGATTACGGTATGTTTATTCACGCCAGTACTTCTTCTTTGGTTTCTAATTTAAATACTGGAAGTGGCATCCTACTTGAATCGAGGAGAATTTCAGACCATTAGAAAAAGATTTTTCTTTGGCTGAAATACTGACAATCATATTCGAAACCATATTTGTGTTAGAAAAAAGGTTTTTAATACATTGCGCATTTGAATATACACTCATAAAATTTATTTGATTTTCATAATTATTATAGGATTAAAATAACTAAATACCTAAGAACAGCTGTTGTATACGCTGCACATTAGTGTACTAATGATATTTTAGTTCGATACGTGGAAATATTTGATAGACGCCTGCAACTGCAAATAGAATGCGGAAGAGTCGCAGGCGCCTGCCGCATATTTGCAACACACGTCAACACTTTGTCACCGACCAACTAAGAAAACCAACTATAGTGAAAGAACATAGAATTCTAATTGCAGTGATATCCTGACAACTTTCGCACGTGAAATATTGTTTTCACGTTTATTCATACCACGTATTTAAATCGCTTTACTCGTGCAATGAAAGCAGCTGGGTACAACCATAAAAATGCAATGAAAAGACAGCTTCACGTATGAAAAAATAAACCGAGGCTTTCAATGTAGATAAAACTAGAAAATACACTATATTATTTAGGTATACCTGCTTAATTAAGACCATTCAAAACATTTAGTGATGTTCTGTGGAGTACTCTGTCGAGCACTATGAACGCGGGAGTGTTGTTAAAGTCTGAAAACTTTTTCATTAGCGAGTTTCAGCCTAGGCCAGCTCTAAAAGCCGACGTTTTAACAACTACTAACTGTTTTATGCTAAAGATTAAAGTGCCCGTTACGGTGAAATATTATATTATTATTTAGGTGCTCCTTTTTTTCCATTAACCAAGAGCAAACGTATTTTAATATTTATCTCTATTTAAGATCGTAGTTGAAAGAAAAGTTGGAAAGTTTTTATGTGTGTCAAGTAAGGTTTTCTTGAAAGATTTCCAAGCCATTTGTTTATTTATTTATACAGGGTCATCATACCGCAAAACTACCATTTTTTTTTTTGATAAAGTCGAATAATTTCTCCACCAGACGGCTTAAAATCAAGAGCTGAATTCATAATTACAGTGATCGCGTCGATGTACCAGTCACAATGCATAGAGTCTCGACTCGTATTGACATAATAGTGGGATTCTATTACCAACTAACATTGAGTGATATTCCACAGTAATTTAAGTACCTACCGACAGAACTAAGTTAAACACGCAAAGGATCAGCGTAATTGTTTAGCTGTATCAGATAAAACAACCAAATTAGTTTAGTCAAACATGTCAGAGTTGTTTTATTTTTAACCGACGAAAAAACGGAGGAGGTTACTCAATTCGACGCGTGTATTTTTTTATTTTATTTTTTATGTATGACCACGCATAACTTTTTCCAGAGTAGTCCGATTTTGACAATTCTTTTTTTATTGGAAAGGGTATACCCCAAAGTTGGTCCCATATAAATTTCGAACCCTAAGGGTAAGAAAACAGGGGATGATTGATTGTTAACTCACAGATTTTAATACTGAGTTGTGTATTACAAAAAGTAATCAAAAATTAAGCATGTAGTAATTAGTAGATTATAGCCACAAAAAGTTATAAAATAAAAACTAAAAAAAAAAAACCGCCGAAAAACCGAAAAGTTTAAAATAATAAACTTGCTTGTCGGTAACTTTGGATATGTATTTAATTATAAGTCACCGCCTTCCGAACTTAGTCATTGGGGTTGGACAAAGCAAGTTTATTATTTTTAACTTTTCGGTTTTTCGGTGGTTTAATTTTTTTATTAAAAAGTTTTTTTAAAAAATTTTCTATTAGGAACTTCAACACTCAGAAAGTATTGCGAAAAAAGTTTTTATGTGCGAGAGACTGGCCTGTTATAATCTATTTTGAAAATATGATTATTTTTAAGTAAAAATAGGTGCATGAAACTTTGTATAGAGGCTAGTGGAGAGTACTTTGAAAAGATTTAATAAAAAATAAAAAAATACGTATAGAACTTTTTTTCGCGATACTTTCTGAGTGTCCGTACGTACGTACGTTGTCACTGTACGTTGGCTCACCTGGAAGTCTTTAAATAGATTTCGAAATCAGGTAGGCCGAAGTGAAGAAAACCTGCTCAAGTGGAGTTTCACTGATGACTCTGCCCTGGAGCGTAAATGTGGTGGTATCTCATAAACAATGGGACACTCTATATCGTGTCCAGAGCGTCCTGTTGCCTGCATGCTACAGGAGTTGATGGACGCTACTGAAGGTGCTAAACTCGAAGCCAAATTCTGGGATCACTGTATATAAATTACTATCAACACTCCAAGAAGAAGAACTAAGTAGCTTCCTCGAAATATTCACCAGGCAACAGTGTTATTAAATTTCATACGAAAATCAACATATTTATCAACGAGGAACAAGATTCCTGCCTCCGATACCAATAAATTAATGCAATATTCTAATTAATTATGAAGATCCCGTTTCTCGTTGGAGGAGCGCCTTCAAACGTATTAAATATCTTTGAATTGATTAATACAATACTGAAACCAGTTGAAATAAATTGGTTTTCTTACAAATGGAATGAAATAAATATAATATAACAGGCCCAATTAGGAGGATCTCGTCTGTAAAAGTATCGTCACTTGTAAGTGCTTATGTTTTCAGAATAAAATTTTTTTTTTACGTGCACTGAAGTCCCTGTTATTTCAGATATAACAATTACACTATAAAAAGTCTATTACAGCAAATGTTACATAAGGAAGGTAGTAAAATATAAATATATGCATTATGTAAATGTGCTGTTTGCTCTCATTTCCCTGTATTTGTTCTCGATTTTTCCCCAATTTCGGATTATTAGGGAATATTGCAATGAGTCCGATCGTGATAACAGTTCCTTCTGTATTTTTCTTTGTTTCCCAAACTCCTCCATTTCATTAACGTATTTAGATTGTTAACGAAAAATCCTGATACGAAGGCAGAAAAGGGCAAGAGAAAATTTTATTTTAATAAAATCAATTGCATTACAGTCTGGGATTGCTTTTACGAAGTCGCTTTCATGAGTTTTATCCAAGACAATATTAATTCAGTGGATTTCACCAACAAGAGATTGTGTCAGCGAACTAACTAGGTTTGTACTGAGTGTACCTAATGAATGACAGACTAAGCTTTTATCATTATCATCTAAGTATATCGAATCGGACATCGTTTTACTAAATATTCTCAGAAACTATTCCTTGTTTTCGCGAAGAATAAATGTAGGTTTTACTTATTAATAATTCCGGGAAAAAATAATTGGTAAGGATACTTAGTCACCCAATACAGCTTTTCCAATTGATTGTCGGAATTTTCCAATAAAGTGAAGATTATTTTATCGCCCAAAAGTAGCAGATGTTAGTACATAATAAGTTTTCCATGTCAATGGAAATTTTCCGGAATTAACTTTTGGTTGCAAAATTCAAGGCATTTTTTTTTTATTTTTAAACCCGTTGACTTATTGGGTAGGTAGGTAGAAAAACTAATAAAAAGGAAAGAGTTTTTAATTTATTTTGGAACAAAAACCAATTGACATAAATTACAATAAAAAACGATATAAAAAAAACTGTGTCGCAGCTATCGACCTTCGCGTAAACATAAGAAACACATTATTCAAAACTATATTGTGTCAGTAATCAACTAAAAAGATAAATGTATTAGGCTGACAATCAAGCTCAGTATAGTCCAATTAAAGATACCAAAGTATATCAGCTGAAAACAACACAATACGCTGATGATGAAGATATTTAAAAATATATTTATTACCTTCTATCTAACCCAAGGGTAGGTAATATCTAAGCAGTCCCGACTTTAACCCCGGGGCGAATGATTTACGCGAGACCATTCAGAGTCAAGCACACTACATTTAACACGTCGCACTTCGCTGTGAACTGAAGAAGCTCAAACAACACTGGCAGGTAAAGTCAGTGAAAATATTAAAAAATATCCTATTTTAGAGTGCTGCGTGGGTATTTTGGAGCTGGAATGACATTGGTTTTGGGAAACATTTTTATGATTGTCTCAGAAAGGACATCACCCACTTTGTTCGGCGATTTAGGAAAAAAAAAACAAAGCCAAAAGCCAGGAATGAATTATATTTTATTTGAATGGTGGCAGTAGTATAAACGTATCTTTATATGGCGAAAACGCTGTTATGAAGTGCGGTAAAGGAAAATAATGCGTTGTATGTGTATTTCAAAAACATGTTTTTATTGATGGCCGCCAAAAAATATAACATATCCCGGAATGGGTGATCTCTTTTGTTGAAAATAAAGATGGCAGCGTTTTTTTTTTTTTTTTTTTTTTTTTTTTGGTTGGGAAATCATCAAATGACTTCTCCTGCTGAGTAGAGCAGGAGGGCGTGTCAGACTTTTACTGACTAAAACCCACCCGTGTTCCCTCAGTAGCCCGTATGCCAGGGGCCGTGGTATCTCTTTCGAACAAACCCGCACCCCTGGCAGGCATCGGCCCTTGCGGACCCCACCAGTGGTTGCTGACATCGTTGACGGCGCGCGTGAGGAACACAACGCGCCGTCCCGTCTACCACTTTTCGGCCGCAGAGGATAGGGAGAGCGGCTGACGCTATACCGACACTCCTCTTCCCCTGCGGCCCCACCGCGTCCGCCATCAAACGGTGGCGGCCCCGTCCAGGCCACGGAAGGGAAGAGCGCTGCTCAGAAGCACCGGCACTCCTCCTCTACCGCAGCCTGTAACCCTCAGCCGCGATGCCTCCCATTCGACATCGCGGCCCACCTCAGTTGCGGTGCACCTCACCGCAACCTTTTTGGCCGCTACGTCAATGGCTTAAAGGCAAAAGCCCTGACGAGCGACCCCACCGTTGGGTTCCTCTTGGCTTCACCGTGGATGGGAGACCACGGTTACTAAGCCCCCCCGCAACGACAATGCGGGAACCCACTCGGGGGGGAAGATGGCAGCGTTAGTTCCGACTTTGGCCACGAGCCAAATGATCGATGTACCGTTGTATTAAATTAGATGACACATTTACATTATAGGCTGAGAAATAGTCGAATTCTGGAGACTGACAGCAAGTAGCAGCAGATTTCGTGGAAAGAAGGGCACAATAGCCGAGCGATTGATTACCGTGCTCGCGGGATTGATCCCTAGAACATTAGTTTAACAAACATATGGAAACTCGGAGTTTTGCTTCTTGTGTTTGCGAGATTTGTGTAAACTGAGCGGAAGTCTGCTCTGAGCAACGAACGTTCCTTGATTGATATTTAGGTCACCGAATAAAAAATCTGTAATCACAAAAAAAAAAATGTCACAGCAAGTTCAAGTTATTTTTCAATTTGTAGTGTTTTTCCGGAAGTCGGTGGTTCTTTTTTAAGTTTTTATATTTCCCTTTTCATTTATAGTACTCCACACCAATTCGAAATTTCATCATCCTTGGGATCAAAACAGTGGATATTTACTTATGCGATAGCAGCAACCGCGGTTGATTTGCTGTGCATTTTATGAAGAGTTCCGTTGTCTATCTCCGAAACGCATCATCAGATCTATTTGAAATTTTAATGGGACCATTTCAGAATAAACACATTCGAACTTTGCAAATTCGTTTATATGTGACGGAGTTATGCCCGAACATATGGATGTTAAAAAAAGCAGAAAAAAACATGTCGAATATAACCTCCTTCTATTTGAACTCGGTTATAAATCCGGTAAGTACCTAGTAATAAATATGAATTGCTATTCTAATAAGCTTTTATAGAAATAACTGTGGAAACATTTTGGTGTTTTCTCCATGACCTATTTGGAACAACACCAAACTACGCAACAAGTGACACTGTAATGGATTCTCTGAAGTTTTGAACATTTCTCACATAAATAGAGAAATATATTTTAAGTCATGATGTTGCCAAATATTTATAGAGAATGTGTCGTAAATTATACTAAAATCTCAAGTTTATCATCAAAGCAAGTCAGTCACTCAAAGCCCAAAGGTGTCTTCAAAGATGAGATGGGTTTGTGGGTCCTAAGTCATGTGCCATCTGCACCTTTCCCCAATGTCGGGGTTGGCCCCAGATGCGGGTAAATATCAGTATCTTACAAGTAACGTCTCGGCAATAAGGCTCCGTAATAAAGTCGACTGTGATAAGCTGCTATCTACGTTCATTAATAAATATATTTAAGGCCCTGGTAATTTTGAATGAACTCCTCGTATTGTCGTTATGAGCGATAATAGTTTATACTGCAATCCGATACGGGTTAAAATTTGTTGTAATAAATTCGAATAATAAATGAGCAAGCATTGTCATAAAAATGCAAATAAAATCGTCTAAAATTAGATATTAACTATTTGATAAAAAAATGATCTATCACTGAATGCAGTTTGGCATTTGGAATTTTATGGTATATTTTTTTTTTACAATAATAATTGTTATTAAAGGGATAAACTGTTTTTAAAGACAATTAAGAGGTGTTTTGAGTTCCATCACTGTTTGCAAAAAAACTTGAAAATACTAAGTATTTTTTTGCTTTCAAAATTATTTATAGGTAATCTTATCCAAAAGGCGTAGGTGGAAAGACCATTTAATAATGATAATATTTTGTTTTCATTTCGTAAAGTTAAGTCGTACGTTTATTACGATTTTTTCACTCTTCTCAGTTCTCACACCTCACCCTCCTATCGTACCCTCAACAACAAGGACCTTTCTTTACACTCCATAATTACATTTTTTAAAGTATCGTTTTATATTGCTTCAAAATTTAAGTATGGGATAGTCGAGTGTTGAGGGCAACGTTACCAGATTAGCGCCTTTAATGGTGAAGTTTATCTGAATGACCTGGCTTACGTTGAGGCAATTGATCCCCACAAAAGTCGTCAAAGCGACTTCATAGTGCAGTCTGAGAGCCGTCCCCTGCCGAGCTTTCCAGTAGGTACTACCAAGCACAACAAGATATGAATATTCACAACAATCTGATTTACACTGACCCCCTTTTTATAAACATTAGGAAGTCAACTAAAGAGTCTTGGGTAAGGAAGTCGCGAAAACAATTAGATTATGTTTAAAAAAATATAATCAAACCTTTTTCGAAGTTTTAATATTGTTTAATATTGTTATTAAATATTTTCCTTTTCTTTTCTCATAACCATGATGAGCTTCAAAACTTCGTTGTGTCACTGAAAAATGAAATTATTTTCCTGAAGAACTTACCTTTTATTGTGTATGGAAAAAACCTTTCTTCTTTTACCTTTTATTGAATAGAGTTTCATGCCAGAGGATATCTTTGACATTTAGTTGATGAAAAAGGGTTGTTGGTACGCTCAAAAGCGTTCCATTTAAAACTGGTCCTGTTCTTTTGTTTATGCAGGTATGTTAAATTACTAGGTAACGTGTTATATCTACAAATATTGAGAGATTATAGGTAATTAAAAACAAAATCATGTATATGAATAGAAACAACATAAATAAACTTAAGCCTACTTCTAATGGAGGTAGGCAGAAACTGCAAAACGACTGCTACGATCATATATACTCCTTTTGCCTCGTTTACCTCATTCTTAAGAGGCCATAGTGTGAGTTTAATTTAACTATCTCAATCAAACGCGTCGAGCGTGTTTGGCGCTCCGATTGACCCTGGATTGGTGACGGACCAATCAAAGCGCCGAACGCGCTCGATGCGTTTGATCGAGATGGATAAATGAAACTCATATTAGGGCCACTGGTCACACGCGCACGGGCGTTGAGAGTACTACGCACCTAAACTTTCTGAAGAACATCCTTACTGATATTAAAAACATGAAAGTTTGTATGTATGGGATGTATGCTACTATTTCACGTAAAAACGACACAATGGATTTTGATGAAATTTGGCAAACAAATAGATTATAACCTAAATTAACACATAGGATACTTTTTATCCCGGTAAGACGTTCTCGCAGGATAATTTCCGACTTCCACCCGGGCGGTAACTAGTCACCCATAAAATCACTATACGTCGTCCTAAGGCGTCTCCTGACGTTTTCATTTACCTACATCTGCTTTGTAAATACCTTTAATAACTCGCTCTTAATTCGTTACAACATTCATTCTCTCAACAAGACCAAACCATCTAAACATAATCTTTTCAATAAGATAAATTAAAAAGATACTGCTCCTGTTACACTTACTTCTATACCTATGATGAGCATAAAATAAATTGACATCATCGAATTTATATTCTTCTTCTAAATGTATCGATAATATTCTAAATACAATCAGCCCCGAATATGACAACGAGCTTGGCACTTTCTGAGGCGTCATTGACTCCTGTAGCGTGTAAATAGCAAGACACGCTGGACAAGATATTAAGTGCCCCATCCGGACATGAATATCCAAACAAGACTCAACCTACAAATAGAATCCTTTCTTTAACCGACAAACCAATCCTATACTTAAACTGAGACCGAAGTGCATTCGCAACACAAAACAACACAGTTCTTACCGCCACTTATTTCCATATATTCACATCTCATTTGCACCCCTACTACGGGGTTAGGGGGCTACGAGGCTACCAAAGGAAACACGGTTATGTTTATGCGATATCCCTTCACGTCCGCCTGCAGGTGAGATAAGGAAAATGGTGGAAAAAGCAATGGGGTGTATCGTGTAATGGTATTGTCATGCATTTTACCTTATAGTGGAACTAAGGTGCGAAAGAGATTTACTGAGTAAGTTGGCTTGTTGTAGTTTTGTTTACAGTTGAATTTACGGTCACTAAATGAGATTATGTAATTAAGATCGGCGGATATACTTAGCTGAAGTTTAGTTTAGAAGCCGACGGATGTATTCGAATAAAACTTTTTGAAAAAACTTTGATTTCGGAAGGCGGTGACAAAATATTTAAATACATATCCAAAGTCGCTGACTTAAAGTTATTTTTCACTATGTAGTGTTGTTGTAAAACCTACTTTTTGTTAAGTTTTATATGCCATTTGTAATGAAGATAAAAAGACGTTCCAATGTTAAAATACTGCTCTCGTTACTTGAAGTTTCAATAGCAACCGTCTAACAACGTTTACTGAGTTTTCTTTCTCCTATTTCCACATATTTATTTAGAAACCTGATTCTTCAGACCACACTCTCAACACGTTATCAGCACGAGGCTCTGTATATTTTATCTACATTATTAGTGAAATAGTAAATACGTAGATAACATGTCGTCTGCAGTTTCTGGTATGTCACTAAATGGTATTCCGATACTTTATAATAAAGAAGGATACACTGTGTGGAAATTTAAAATGCAAATGTTATTAATGCATGAAGGATTGTGGGAAACCGTAAGCGGAGTAGTTCTCGAAGGGAATAAGACGCCCGACGATGTACGAAAGGATGAAAAGGCTCTATCTAAAATATGCCTTACTGTGGATGGCGCTGCTATTTCGATTGTTCGACCAGCTAAGACCGCAAAGGAAGCGTGGGATGCTCTTATGAAATCCTACGTGGATCGAAGTTTGGGTCGTAAACTGTCGTTGGAACGGAAGTTATACAGGTACTCCTTATCTGATTTTTCTGATTTAGAAGCTTACTTAACGGCAATAACCACAACAGCACTAGACCTGGCCGATATTGGCAAAACCATAGAAGATAGTTCTTTAGCAGCTATCATATTGGGAGGTCTAACCTCTCGCTATGAGCCCATGATAATGGCGCTTGAGAATGGGAGCGTTGAAGTCACAACAGATTTGGTGAGGACTAAGTTGTTGAGTGAAATGACGAAGGAGACTAAAGATGATGTGGCTGCATTGCATACTAACAAGCAGGTTATTTGCTTTCGATGTAGGAAGCCAGGGCACAAGAGTCCTAATTGTCCTCTCAAAAAGAAGGAGAAAAAGGCAAAGGCAAGGTGCTCAGCAGAAAGTTGTTGTGAAGATAAGGGACTGACTGTTTCTAGTTCAGGGAATATGGATGCGTGTATCACGGAATTGGTTTTGGATGGTGTCACAGGACTGGCTTTGTCTGCACCTAGTGTTCAGATGTCTGAGAAGTGGATTATCGACTCTGGTGCGTCTACCCACATGACTCCACATGCTGAATGGTTTAAGAGCTACCGACCCTGTGATGGGAAGATAACTGTAGCAAATGGTAAAAGTTTGCCGGCTGTGGGTTTAGGAGATGTCGCTATTGACACAAAAACCGATTTCAAGAAGATTTGTAATGTTGTACATGTTCCTGGACTAGATTGTAATTTACTCTCAGTCAAAAAGGCAGTAGAGAAAGGTTTCTCGATTGTTTTTGATACGAATGGCTGTAATTTTTATAATTCTAATGATGTTTCTTTGATAAATGATCCTGTTTTACATGGTTCTACTTATGGTGGATTGTACACTTTAGATTGTACAGTAAAACCAAAAGGTGTTTCAGCTTATAATGTTCACACTGATTTGTCCCAGTTTCAGCTTTGGCATAAGCGTCTAGGACATCTCTGCCGTATTGGTATGGATCTACTCAAAAAAGGTCTAGCTGTTGGTGTGGAGTATACTGAGATTGACAACGAACCATGCGTACCTTGTGTAGAGGGTAAACAGTCCAGGAAGCCTTTCAAAAGGATAAAGTATAAGAAGGCTTCGTCACCATTAGAATTAGTCCATACGGACGTTTGTGGTCCCCTGACCACTGAATCTTTTAAAGGTAACAAATATTTTATTATTTTTGTAGATGACTATACACGTTTTATATCCCTTTATTGTATGTCATCTAAGACAGAAGTTCAGAAGTATTTTTGTGCTTTCCAAGCACTTGTTGAGAGGCAGACTGGCAATAAGATTCGAACCCTTCGGTCAGACAATGGTACTGAGTATGTCAACAAGGAGCTGACAGACTATTTGCAGGCTCAAGGGATTCGACATGAAACGTCTGTACCATACAGCCCCCAACAAAATGGGATAAGTGAACGTTGCATTCGTAGTATTGTGGAGAAGACCCGTTCTTTGCTGGCACAGAGCTCTTTGTCGAAAGTTTTTTGGCAAGATGCTGTTGAGACCAGTGTTTATTTAAAGAATAGGTCACCCCATCGTGCACTTGATGGTAAGACGCCATATGAAATGTGGTATGGTAGTAAACCTGACCTGTCTCATTTAAGGGTATTTGGTTGCCGAGCTTTAGTTCACGTGCCTTCATGCCAGAGAACTAAGCTAGACATAAAAACTTCTGAACATATCTTCGTTGGATATTCAGATGATCGAAGAAGTTATTATTTCCGTAGCGCGGAAAACCCTCGGAGGTTGATTAAGTCACGGGATATTACGTTTTTTGAAAATATTTTTTCAGGATTGAAGGATAAATCTGTTCAGCCTGAAGCTGTTGTGAGCACTAATGTCATTAATCTCTTTTCACAAACTTCTGCAGATACAGCATCGCCACAGGAGATTTCTATCTCATCTGCTTCTACTTCTTCACGTACTTCAGAAGGTGTGAACATGGAGGTAGAGCAAGTTGACGATTTTGTGGACGCGACTGATGAAGCTGGTGGGGTTGGTGATACGGAGTCTCTACATTCGGGTGAACAACGTGATCTGTCCCTGGTTCCTTCAGATGAACCCAACGATGTATGTCCTCAAAGAAGGTATCCTGAAAGAGTACGTAAACCTCCAGATTATTATTCATACGGCACTCACGGTGTTGATTTGTTGTATGATGATCCGAAAAGTTATCGTGAAGCTATTAATAGCGATGACAAAGATAATTGGATCTCCGCAATGAAGGATGAGTACAATGCCTTATTGAATAAGCAGACTTGGACATTAGTGGATAAACCAAATAAAAAGATTATTCCATGTAAATGGGTGTTCAAGATAAAGAGGGATGTGAACGGTGCAGTAGTCAAGTATAAGGCGCGACTAGTTGCAAAAGGTTTTAGTCAAGTTTGGGGGACTGACTATAACGAGACTTTTGCCCCTGTGGTTCGAAATTCATCTCTGCGTACCCTTATAGCGTTGGCAGCAG
Organism: Polymixis flavicincta; assembly: GCA_949987655.1. Lineage (NCBI taxonomy): Eukaryota > Metazoa > Arthropoda > Insecta > Lepidoptera > Noctuidae > Polymixis > Polymixis flavicincta. Next base: position 19,794,310 of record OX465181.1, on the reverse strand, counting down.
AAATGGATTTAAAGATCCAACACATTGATGTCGATACCGCATTCCTCAATGGGGACTTAGACGAGGAGGTGTACATGCAGCAGCCTGAGGGATTCGCTGAGCACGGGGCAGAAGGTAAAGTCTGTTTGCTCAGAAAATCCATTTATGGTTTGAAGCAGGCAGCTCGAGCCTGGAATATCAAATTGCATGAAATTCTATCGAAAACTGGTTTTACACGAACATCTTCGGAATCATGTGTTTACTTGAAAAAGTTTGGTAATGAAACCATAATACTTGCAGTGTATGTTGACGATCTAATTGTCTTTTACAAAGAAAAAAGTTCATTTGACTCTGTCAAAAATGACTTAGAAAAATTTTTCTCGCTAAAGGATTTGGGTGCATTGTCGTATTGTTTAGGCTTAAATATTAACCGTGTTGACGGTAAAATCATGGTCAGTCAGAAGACCTATATCCAGGCAGTGTTGGAGCGGTTTAATATGCGAGATTGCAAGGAGATGTCCACACCTTTGGAGAATAACAAGTTGGAGAAAGGTAATCCAACATCTCTTGGTGAATATCCTTACCAAAACTTGATAGGATGCCTCATGTACCTAGCTGTAAATACGAGACCCGATATAGCCTATGCCACAAGCTATTTAAGTCAGTTTAATAACTGTTATGATAAGAGGCATTGGTTGGCCGCTAAAAGAGTGTTACAGTATTTGAAAGGTACTATGAATTACTGTATTACTTACAGGAAAGTTGGTAGACGTGTGTGTGGATACACGGATGCTGACTGGGCAAACTGTGTACATGACCGTCGGTCGTACACTGGTTACTACTTCACGCTAGCAGGTGGACCTATTAGTTGGGAGTGTAAGAAGCAGCCGACGGTAGCCTTGTCGTCTACAGAAGCTGAGTATATGTCCTTAACAAGTGCTGCAAAGGAGGCTATTTTCCTCAGACGGTTAGTGTGTGACGTTACTGGTTTTGCTGACAGGGTGTTGCTATACAACGATAGTCAAAGTGCACAGAAACTTGTGCTAAATCCGATCCACCATAATAGAACAAAACACATTGATACGAGATATCATTTTATTCGTGAAGAGGTTACTGAGGGTTTTATAGATATAAAGTTTACACCTACGGATAAAATGACAGCCGATGTTTTAACCAAGCCCTTAAGGCGCATAGCTCATCATAGGTGCGTTGTTAATATGGGTTTAGAGATAAATAGGTAGAATAATTTTCTATTTATTTATTTTTCGTCGGTTTATGTTTTGTATTTCTGTATAGTCTGGTAGTAATGTTTTATTCTTTTCTATTGTGTTTAGCATTACTACTTTAACTTTTTATTTCCATTAAGGGCGGATGTTGTAAAACCTACTTTTTGTTAAGTTTTATATGCCATTTGTAATGAAGATAAAAAGACGTTCCAATGTTAAAATACTGCTCTCGTTACTTGAAGTTTCAATAGCAACCGTCTAACAACGTTTACTGAGTTTTCTTTCTCCTATTTCCACATATTTATTTAGAAACCTGATTCTTCAGACCACACTCTCAACAAGTGTTTTTCCGGAAGTCGGTTGTTTTTTTTTTTTGGAAAATATTTTTATTTTTCACTTTTTAGTTATAGTACCTACCTACACCATACCAATTCGAAATTTCATCATCCTTGGGGTCAAAACAATGCATATTTATGCGATAGCAGCAATCGCGGTGGATTTGCTGTAATTTTTTGAAGAGTTCCGTTGTCTGTCTCCGAAACGTATCATCAGATCTACATATATGAAAAAATAAATGGGCCCATTTCGGAATGAACCCCTTTCGAACAAACAAAGAAAAATAAAAATAAATAAATTTGTAAATCCGTCTATACATATATGACGGAGTTATGCCCGAACATACATAAAAAATACAAAAAAATATAAACATGTCGAATTGATAACCTCCTTCTTTTTGAAATCGGTTAAAAATAAAATAAAATAAATGGAAAACAAACAGTTCATAAACAAGTTGAATTTAATTCGAAAACATCCTTCGGTTTCTTACGCAACTTCAATTGAATAGGTACGACGACCCTGGTTACTTATTTATTTTACTGACTACGTGTTAGCGATCAAAAAAAAAGTCAGCCTGTGCAAAAGTAAAGGCTAACAAAATTATCACAAATAGATATACCTATCTCACATCAAAGTTTCCGTTTAATGGTAGTAGTAGTAATTGCATTAACTGTTTAAAACCTATTTAAGTTATTTATGGCACCTACACTGAAAAACCGAATAGGTTGTTTTAACATTTTTTCAACCTTTATTTTAGGTTAATATAGCACCTACCGACATGATTTGTTGAATTAACAAAATAAAAATAGTTGAACTAGTGTTCAGTTTGGTTTAAACTGACTATACATATTTAACTTAGTTATTTTGTAGACTCTACTTCGTTAATATGTTGACTTGACTATATTATCAGTTAGACTTACTTTTAGATTCGAATATTGTGTCGTTTTAACCTCTTTTAGTGGTTGGTTTAACCTATTAATTTTTAACTATTTTATTTTTGTAGAAATAAATGTCATATAATAGTTGTTTAATAATATATAGATACATAATATTAGGTTAACGCAACTTACATGAAATCAACATTATGGAATTCAACCTATTCGGTTTTTCAGTGTACTGGTGAATTTAATCCGAGGGGCCTGTGGCTTGTGTCTATGGAATAACAGCCGCACGAGTCGATGGATCGTGGACGGCGATAATCTTTACATACCAACCCGCTTTGTGTCTCGGAAAGGGCCCGACTGTCATTCGTGGATCTTTGATAGTTGTTACGGGTCGTCTTTAGCTCGAAAGCGTCACAACCAATCTTACTATGGGGTATCGGATTACCCAATAACTTTGTTGTGGAGGTCAGATAGGCAGTCGCTTCATCTTTACTATACTGGTATTCAGCTACATCCGGTTAGACTGGAAGCCGACCTCAAGATAGTTGGTAAAAGGGTGGAAGAAGATGATGACCTGGTGAATTGAATAAATACGGAGAATCCTAGATAATAACTACTAACATGAAGTACCTACATGTCTTGAATACTTGAATACCAAAATGAATAAACATGCATTTCAAAGGATATTTCCAACCTTCCAGTCGTTTGAATGAAAATTATTTTCTAAAATATACGCTTAAGGCGCAGACAGCCGACTTTTAAGGACTTTTTATTGAAGATCACGTCTAAACGGCTTGTCTTATGTATTTAAAAAAATTATGTGTGAAACTAGACAATTTTTTTCGTCATTTGATATGTGAATATTTTAAATAATATTTTTATAACATAATGTAATTAATTGGTAAAGTAATGTCTATCGCGGACATAAAAACGATAATCACGCAAAAACTATAGGGTGTATTTCCATGAAACTTTCACCATCTAAAAGACAATTTGATCACCAAAAATTTAGTATACGGTTTTTCTTTGAATTGTGTTTGATAAATCAACATGGGTTGTTTTTCGAAAAACTTGATGCGCGTTGAGGCGGGGTCTCTTGCGAGCGACGCGCGGCAGTGCATCGCTGTAGGTAGCTGTCACGTTAAAGGCAGGGGGTAATATGGGGTCGCGGGCGCCCAGAGTGGGGACTCTGACCGTCCACTGACTGACCTTAGGGAAGAGAGCGCACAGTGGTTATGTGCTGCCTTGCACAGAGCAAGATTTGGAGGAGACCCCTTTACAGTCTCCCCAGAGTTGTGCCCTAACAGGCGTTGCACAGAGGGGTTCCGGTTTGGTCTTCTGAGAGGTAACGGCACCCCTTCCACGTGTAGACGATGACCACCGGGGTGGTTTTAGTGAGGTATAAATCCCACACTCCCCGGTCTTTTCCCCAAAGACCGGGTGCCTTTTGAAGGTTTCCCCCCGAAAACAAAAAAAAAAAAAAAAGGTAGCTGTCACGTATCGTCGCCTTAAATGTAAACCTTTTAAAACTACGTTGTATTTTAAAACGCTTGCGATTCTGCCAACGTTTATACGTCATTTACAGTGTCCTGCTTTATTTCCTTTGGTTTAAAACCTGTCACAAAAGACTGGTTTAATGAAGCGTTTTAAAAAAGAAAAAGTAAATGACTGAAAATTCTCATTTTGCAAAATAAAGGTAAAAGGAAAATTCGCACAAAATATCGTGTTATGGATAAAGTTCTAACTTCTGACGTAAGTATTATATTGAATTATGATGCGAATAGTCTGGAAGACATTTTCTGAATTAGGTGTTTCAACTTTCTGAACATCCATCTTGATCTTGTGAACTTGGAGAATTTTATGACACAGCAATCTCTCCCAGGAACGAAGGATAACAAATTACATAACCGCGCAATTTAACGAAACATTCTGGAGTGGTGAAGAAATAATTATCGCTGCGTCTGAATTCTACCTCCTAAACGTGCATGTGCATATATACAACGGAAATACACAGGTTTATTCACCTATGGGACATACTGTATCCGGCAAAATACATATCCTCTACCAGAATCACCACTATGATAGCTGGGTCCGGACCAATGACAAACAATACAGCAACACCCGGATAAACCTAATGCAAATTACAACCAACATTAAAACACCACATAATACCAAGTCATTCGGTAACCGGTGCAATACACAACAAGAACATGATAAACCCAAAAAACCCCAGCCTCAAACGAAAAACCTGCAAATGGTTAACTCGTTAACGCCGTGTGAACAACGACATACAACACTATTTACACAGTTATCACACGTAATTGCGGACGACACTGGATACATATTACTCCGAAATCCGACCTCTATCGCAATTAAGTACACTTGCCCAGACTTGTGTATTGCAACGTGGAACGTCCGCAGCGCCTCGAAACCCGGCAAAAAAAAAAACAAATAGACGCTGAACTTTCACGTAGAGGCATTCATATAGCCAGCCTACAGGAAACAGGGATGAATTCAGGGGCATACAGCTCCAAACACTACAAATGGCATCTTTCAGGAACTGAGGGCAAGGGACATCAGGGTCTTGCAATTTTATTAAGAAAGGATGCCCAAATTGAACTACTCAACAGTAAAAAGGATACCGACGTAATGTCAGCTACCCTGGAAGTAGGCACGGGAAAAGAGAAAATAACTCACCTATACATAATCAATTCACACATCAACAGTTGTACCTCGAAAGCCATCAGATCCTTCACAGGCATATTGAACTTGATTAGACAAAACCAAGAAAATGCACACTTATAATACTCGGTGACTTCAACGCTCATATTGATCGACAAGATACACAAAAATTTCCAACGCATAGGGTTGATCCAACAAAACCTACACCATGAAGTTTCCAACCACAACGGCGAATTATTACTGGATATAGCTTAAAATTGAAAAACTTCAAATTGAAACGACAAAAGCTAGATCATCATGCAAAATAACATGGTCGAACGGCACCCAGAAATCGTAATTAGATCACATCATGACGGCACACGCAACAGAAAAACTCTTTCACTTCATTAAAGGTGAATGGGCCGCTGGCTGCATATCCGACCATAAAATAATCTGGGGACTGGTAAGACAAAACAGAATTGTAAACAAAAACCAAAAAACTAAACACAATACCCAAAAGCAACGACAATGTACGAATGAAACAACAATGGAGGCCAACCTTTTCAATCATAAACAATGCAACTAGGCCGCGCTCAATAGAAATTCTACCAAAACAAAATACCAGGAATGCATAACAAAAAATCTAGCAAATTTAGGCATCACCCCAACAGATGAAATCATCGAAATACCCTGGAATACCATTACGGAGGTGTTTAAAGCCGCTGCCCCGGAAATTCTCAATTTTCAACCAATGCATGCTTCACCGGACTTGGGAAAATCCACCCTGCAAAACGCATGCAAATGCTCTACTCATTCTACAGGAAAAGTAAACAGCAAACAAAACGCAGAACAAAAACTGCGTACATACCGATGTCCAAATAGGAAGAAATACTAAAAAACTCCGAGGGCTATCATATACCGACGGTTAATATAACAAAACCAATAAACGAACCACACTGCGAACGACCGACGGTGGACGAAATAACGGGAATCATCAAGAAAATGCGAAACGGGACAACTCCCGGAACGGACCAAGTGGTAACCGAGCTGTACAAAGCGATGCCCCAAATATTACAGGAAGCTGTAACTAAACACATGAATAAAGCCTGGACGCAGAACACTGTACCCGACACGTGGCTTGAGACCGTACAGGTGTCAATCCCAAAAAAAAAAAAATCCTAAAGATGCAAATGATTTTCGCCGCATAACGATTTGTAGTACGGGCTACAGAATTTACGCTTCATACTTACTAAAAAACTAGACGATACAATAACGGAGCTGGGGAATTACCAAGCAGCGTTCTTAAACAATAGATCAACAGATGACCACATTTTTACGCTCAAAAGTATTCTAGAAGAGGAATGGCGCGCAGGTAAACGGATTTTTAATACCGCCCTCGACATAGAAAAAGCCTTTGACAACGTTGATTTCAAGGCATTAAGAGATATATTATTGGAACGAACCAACAAATCGATGAACAACAGGATAGTAAAGGCATGCTTAAATGAAAGAACATGCATCAAATGGTGCGGTCAGCAAAGCAGGTAGATTGTCAAAGGAAAAAGAGTTAAATAAGGGTGCCCCCTGTTCCCTCGCCTTTTTACATTGGTAATCGAAGAAGTCCTTAGAACCCTTGAAGACGAAACCCATTTAATAAAATTAGATCAGGACCGCGAAATTTCACTCCCCCTGGTATTATCATTTGCGGACGACCTTATTCTCATTACAGATGATCTAGAAGGGCTAGAACGGATCTTATACGACATTAAACCCTTACTAAATAGCGTAGGCCTCCAAATAAACGAAACAAAAACAAAAATAATAATTAAGGACCCCATATCATCACAGCAATCGACTAACGTGACCCTCAACGGAATAACTTTACCAAAAGTGGACGTAATCAAATACCTAGGCAGATACATAACATCCACATTAAACAGAAAAAGCACCATTAGAAAACGATGTCAACACGCCAAATCAATACTACCATTCATACTAAACTCAAAGATGGACTGGAAGTTAGCTAGACTCATGTACAGAATGGTTATCGTACCTTGTATGATTTATGGGTTAAAAGTATCGACCCTCACTAAGGTGAACAGATCAAGACTCAGAAGATATGAACGAGTTATCATGAGAGACTTCATTAACCACGCCAGGAATAAACCAAAACTAAGAAAATGCACCAAATCTTACACGGAAAAACCGTAACAAAACGCATCAAGAACCACAGGATGTGCTACTTAGCACACGTCTTCAGACGGGATAAACCACACCTATTGCATGCAGCAATGCAGCATAAGGCTAAAGCTAAGAAAGTCGGACGACCGATATACACATGGAACGACAACCTAAAACAGGACATGAAATACTTCGACATGGGAATCACGTTTTGGAAGGGCATGGCTGGAGACAGAAACAAGATAAAGAAAGCCGCTAGTGATATCTACAAGAAACCAGAAACTGATAGCAGCGAGAACTCAGAAGACGACTATGAAAACAACAACGCAGAACATAGCGAAGCAACGGCATAGAAAAGAGCTAATAAAACAATTGAACGTATCCAAGAAGCTCTATCTGAATCAACATGCCGGCGACGTCGTGAAAAGATACCATCCTATAAATAAATACCACCCGTCTCTCCACTAATCCAATGCTTACTCAAGGATGCATATCCGGTAGGCTCGCAATCCTTTCCTATCCTAAGGGCACGTCTACCTGACCATTACCGCGCCCCCCGGTCTACTTCTTGGTATGCAATGGCCTCTGTAACACCATGAAGCATGAGGCTCCAGGGGCTAGTGCGAATCTTGGGGTTCATTCGATTTATCGAGTCTGGTCAAGCCACGCTGGGATCGGTGCATTACATCACTTATTTTACATAACTTACGTGGGCCTAAAAGGGATAGGAAAAAGTTTATATAGACCGAAGTATGTTTGCACCCACACAGTGTCGCCGACCATAACTTAAAACTTACCTTACCAAACATTTGTAAAAAGAAACGAACCTCACGCAGAAATTGTCAGCAAAAAATGTCTTCAGTTCAAACCAAGACTAAGATTTGTATTTAAGGCGATAGCGTCAGGATATCCTGCTAAATTCAATTTTCTTAGGTTTTTTTTGCAATTGGAATGTCAGTTATATCAGGTTAGATGTTGATCTAAATATGATTCGCGGCCGTAACAAATATTAATATGTCAATACATCTCTCTAAATTCTTATTACCTTATTGAATGATTATTTCATGAAATTATGACATCTGAGGCCAATTATAAATAAAGGAGTTGTATTGCTAATTCTAATTATTAGAATACTGTAAATCCGTTTATTACGATCGCGTGATCATCATCATCATTTCAGCCGAAAGACGTTCACTGCTGGACATAGGCCTCCCCCAGGCTCCTCCACTTCGACCGGTCTTGTGCTTCCCACATCCAGCGGATTCCTGCGCCCTTCACAAGGTCATCGGTCCACCTTGAGAGCCCTTCCCACTCTACGTCTTGCGGTACGCGGTTGCCACTCCAGAACCTTTCGGCCCCATCGGCCATCTGTTTTGTGAGCAATATAGGGCCCACTGCCACTTATCTAAGTTTGGCAATTCTTCGGGCTATGTCGGTTACCTTGTTTCTCTGCGGATCTCTTCATTTCTGATTCGATCACGTAGGGAAACTCCGAAAATAGCCCTCTCCATTGCCCTTTGGATGACTTTTAGCCTTTTGATAAGGCCCATTGTGAGCGAGTACGTTTCTGTGCCATAAATCATCACTGGCAACACAAACTGGTCAAATAGTTCTGTCTTGAGACACTGCGGCATTTGGGACGAGAAGATATCGCGAAGCCGAATGCAGTCGCGTATCATATTTTAATCAACATACAACCCGACACTGACCTCTGCCAGGGGTGCGGGTTTGTTCGAAAGAGACACCACAGCCCCTGGCTTAAGGGCTACTGAAGGAACACGGGTGGGTTTTAGTCAGTAAAAGTCTGACACGCCCTCCTGCTTCACCCAGAGCGGGAGAAGTTATTTGATGATTTCCCACCCAAAAAAAAAAAAAAAAAAAAGTAAGTAAAGTAAATTTTAAGTTCATGGGCAACCTTAGCGCATCCCCCTTAAGATTTAAGCACCATAATTGTTTTCATTAGAACTTAAACTAAATTCCAATTCATTGTTTAACCATAACACATATTTTATTGTTTTTAGTTGTCGTACCTACATAGCAAACCTAATTAATTTTATAATTTGCCTACAAAGCCTCATCGCTTAGTTAATTTATCTTTCCCTAGTATAAATACCACAGTGCTCTCATAATGAAACCCAGACTAGTCACAATTTAAGCACTCCGCTCACTGACTATGCAGCCATTTCTATTGTGTAATTAATACTGTTATGAAACTGCATTCCTGGAACGGTTCTTCAAGAAAATACTATTCATTTGTGCAGTTCTGGCTCGTAATTAATTTGTGTTTTTTATATTGGCCCGTTTCATATTTTTTTCACTATATGGTGTGCAGAAAGAGCTTTTCCTAAGTACTATGTACTTTAGGAGCCTCAAGGGCTCCCTGCACTAATTATTGTGTGTTGTGGGACGTATCAGAATCAATACATCGATTACATGAAAGTTATTACGTTTTATTACATACTCACAAACGAGCACGCGCCTGCCATCGTGCTTTGTCTTTTATAAAACAAAATAACTATTCTAATTAATTAGAAATCTTATTCTAAAAACGATTTTTTAAATGTGGTTTAATTATTTTATCGCCAGCCTGTACAATATAAGGTCGTCTTGTACAGACAACCTTTACAGTAACTGTGTAGCCTGAAGTGAAAATCACAAGCCGTCCATCCTCCTCATCGTCTTCAACTATTCAATTAAAGCGTCTTTCTTCAAGTTTCCTTGGCGAAGGATCTATTCAAAGGGATTCCTTATTTCTTTTGAAAAAAGGAAATTCATTAACCCATTGGTAGGAATGGATCAATGGGATGAAAATTTCTAAAGGCTTGAGTGCGGTAATTTTCCTTTTTTTAACTTTAATTTGAACATTCAATGTGTTTTTGCACATTTTACGTTCCAGTAACAATGTATACAAACCTTTCATGAGGACGGAACATAAGCTAGCAAACAAAATGGTTTCCATGAAGCGTTTGATACGCTCAATGAAAACCACAATCCAGAAAGTTTGTAACTGAAACTTCACTGAGGTTAATGCAAAAAATTGTGGAACTTTCCATTGCAAAAAATCAAACGAGAAATGATAGAACTTTTGAAGACATCGCCTTCTGAATCTTGAATGACAAAAGTTTAAAAAACTCAAAAGATTGAAGAGAAAGTTGTATGAGTTTTCTTTGGATAATATTATTCATTCTATTTACCGTGAAGATCTGAATATTAAATGAATTTCGGAGATAGATTGTGTAGGATTTATGCTACATAATAAAGTTACTGGGCAACAGTTGCCACTGTACGTATACCAAGGGTGTTAGGACCACAATTCACTCAGGAGTGGCAAGACGTTGACGTGGCGATCTGTCAGAAACGTCCCAACGTCACGTCGGCTTGCCACCTATTTGTAGAGGACATCTCAAATATCGTAAAAGGGACACGGTATGGACACACGTCGCCGCTCACACCCATCTCAATTCCCTTTGTGTAAATTGTACCTAAGAGTTATTAATACCCTTGTTGTCTTGCAACGACTATGAACAGTTATAATGGTGGTGCACAGAAAGATATTATATTTCTAAAGTAATAAATAAAAATATAGTGGAAAGGTTCTCAACTTGCTCGTTATTATAGCAGCTCGTGTAATCTGTGCTCTTTCAATTTCCTCCTTTATATTATCTATGCTAATAAAGTATTATGCTGGTAAGACCTTTGTGCATGCGGCTTGCGTTTATATTTCTATAGTCTTAACGAGAGTAGTTACTTAAGGCCCTGGTAATTTTAAATATACTCGTCGTATTTTCGTTATGAGCGATAATACTTCTTACTGCAATCCGATACGGGTTAAAATCTGTTGTGAAAAATTCGAATTATAAATGAGCAAGAATTGTCGTAAAAATGCAAATAAAATCTTATATAATTAGATATTAACTATTTAATAATAAATAATCCATCACTGGATGCAGTTTGGCATTTGGAATTTTATGTTATATTTTTAATTATAATAATCATTGTTATTGAATGGATGAACTGGTTTTAAATATAATTAAGAGGTGACCTTGATGGCTTTTTTGATGCATTCAAGTATGTTTTGAGTTCCATCACTGAATACAAAAAAAAAAAAACTTGAAAATATCATATATTTTTGTGCCTTCAAAATTATTTACGGTTAAAGAGATACACTGGCTTAAAAAAACACCTTTTTGAACGTCTTCAAGAAATCTCCGCCTTAAATCGTAACGTTTTTATTTAGTAGATAATAATACTATTTACACACTTATACTCAGAATAAAATCGTGACGTAGGATATTGTTTGTTGGAAGTTTGAGCTTGTTGGATTAGAAACTACCTATAGATTTTACAAAGTTCAAACACGCTTTAGAGAAGAACAGAGGATTGTTTTATAAGTCGAGTCGTTATCTATATACTCGTATTATAAAATTTTCCAGGAAAGCTTTTCATGAGTTGCGGTTCCAAACTGCAACCAGAAGTGGGAGGATTCTAAAGACTTTTAGTTAGTAGATAAATATAGTATAGTATCAAGAAAGATAAGGCAAATCTTTGCAGAAAATAAAATTGAATTGTGTACGTTTTTATTCTTTAAGCTTCTCGCCAATATTGTGTCCCCGGCTTTCATATTACACGAGCACAGACTTCAGGATGTGGCGAGGAGCATAATAGAAAACGGATGTCGGGAGCAGTGCTTCTACATATTCGATGTAGATGAGGCGCGTCGACGAATACTGCACGCCAAGTATAATATGATGCTGAGAGCGCAAATATTTGATCGTATCTATGCTTATACTTACATATGTGTAGATATTTTTGCATCCTTGAACATCACCATTTTTGAAAGTCCAAAGCCCAGTTCCTTATGTAGCGTTGTACTTATAACGATGCCCATTGTATCATTATTAAATATACGTACACTCGCTTTCTATATCAATATAAAAACAAGATAAGCGACGAGCCCACGATAGGAAATACACTATAATAAATATGTATTTCATTAATAATACCTATATTAAGGAAATACATATTTATTATTTTTGAACGTTATAAGCAAAACAATATAAAACGCTATTAATCATTTATTGTATAAAATAACTAACTTACTAAATATACAAATTAATGCAAAAAATCCTTTTGTTTTTTGGTCACAGACTTAGGTTTCGAAGTACGTCTATATCGCTGTCATCCGGAGATGTGTCCAGAAGACTGGCAACCATGTTCATTAATTAAAAAAATCAGTACTGAAATCATTCGCTTTCTGAAATGAAATCTATTGATAGGAGATGATATTGTAACTAGTCATTGCATCAGTCAGCTATTACTCTTTTAAGGATTTTTTTTTATTGGGTATGAAATCATCAAATGACTTCTCCCGCTCTTCTCTCTCTCTCTTATTGGGTGGAGCAGGAGGGTGTGTCAGACGTTCACTGACTAAAACCCACCCGTGTTGCCTCTGTTGCCCGTGTGCCAGGCGCGACGGTATCTCTTTCGAACAACCCGCACCCCTGGCAGGCATCGGCCTTTGCGGACCCCTTGATCTACGACGGGTCAGCACCGTGGCCCCGCCGCCTACCATTTTTCGTCCGCAGGGGATAGGGAGAGCGGCTAACGCTATACCGACACTCCTCTTCCCCTGCGGCCCCACCGCGTTCGCCAACAAACGGTGGCGGCCCCGTCCAGGCCACGGAAGGGAAGAGCGCTACTCAAAAGTGCCGGCACTCCTCCTCCGCCGCCGCAGCCTGTAAGCCTCAGCCGCGATGCCTCCCATTCGACATCGCAGCCCACCTCAGTTGCGGTGCACGTCACCGCAACCTACTTTTTTTTGGACGCTACGTCGTCGGCTTTGAGGCAAAAGCCCTGACGAGCGGTCCCACCTTGGGGTTCCTCTTCGCTTCACCGTGGCTGGCAGACCACGGCTACTGAGCCCCCCCGCAATGGCAATGCGGGAACCCACTCGGGGGGGACTCTTATAAGGCATTATTGCGTTTCAGGAGTCTATAAACTAAAGCACCTACATTTACCTACGTCAAAGATTTATTTTTCTATCTGAACAGCGTCAAATTTTTATATAATTAAACGAGTCTTTTGAGCATAAGTAAAGAGAGGCCTTAGCTCAATAATGTAACTAAAACGTCTACAGCTTTTATGATATTTGAAATGTATAAACCACTTAAAAAGATTAGATTGCTCAAGCACTTCAGCTCAGATTTTGGTATATTTTTAGTTATATTCACTCAAGAAATATTATTGTGAATTAATGTTAAGTTCCAAAGGAAAATCCTTTTAATAAAATTCTGTTAGCTATGAAAATCTTTCTGGAAAATGCGAGTCTGTTATAAAAGCAGACGTGTTCTCTGAATACGGCTACTGATAAGAACTATCTACCTGTCTCATTGTCCCCTGTACATGAGCAACTACCGCCAGGGGACAGCTCATCAAGATATTTGTATACTTTTCTTTGTGTTTAAACACAATTGTAGCATTTTATACTGGATAATATGTATGCAATGCCGACAAACATACTAGCTTGATACTTTTTTGTTTGATGTGTTTCAGGAGTTAAGGAAATAATAGATTCTCCCTTTTATTAGATCAGTGGTGGCCTAGTGGTAACGACCCCGACTTACGAGTTTATAGGCCGTAGGTTCGGACCCAGTCAGGCGCTTTACTTTCTGTAAATAATTTCATCATCACTGCTCTCAAAAAGGTGAAGGGAAAATCGAGAGGACACCGGCATGTCATGGAACCAAAATTTGAAGACATGTGACCTCTATCAAACCGCACTAGATCCGCGTGGTGGAATACGGCCCTCTCCCGTTCAGGAGGAGGTCTGTGACCGAGCAATGGGAAGATTATAGACGGATAATGGTACTTGAAAATATTTATGCAATGCCAACGAAAATATTAGCTTGATACTTATGTTTGATGCTATTCATTACTTAGAGATTATAGAAATTAAAGAGATTCTTTTGTGCGTTTGTTAAATTGTTATACCAGTTTATTTTTGTTTTCCCCGCAGCATAAGGTACAGGTGTACTTATAGTACTTACACCCACATTTCGGTAGCTACGGTTAAGTTCCATGTAAATAGGAGGAGAGAACCAATCTAGATTTTATCCAATCTCAGTTCTGTTTAAGTCCCATGAAAGGTTTATCATATACAACTAAAATAACAGCGGGAACCGAAGCAGGGCAGGCAGGCCGCAGGGACATGGGCGTGACGGATCGTAGTCGGTGGAATTCTGTAATTTCTGGCTAAGGGGTGCGGGTTGTTCGAAAGAGATACCGTCGCCCCTGGCACACAGGCAACTGAAGGAACACGGGTGGGTTTTGGTCAGTAAAATTCTGACACGCCCTCCTGCTCCACCCAGAGCGGGAGAAATTATTTGATGATTCGGATTGCCCACCCGAAAAAAAAAATCCCCTTGGGAAGAATGTCCATGTGAGTACACGTACAAACTACATGGTCATATGCGAACTACGCACCACAATGACGTCACACAAAATCCTGCACCGCGCAAGCAGAGTTTGTCGACTATAGGATGAGTGAACGTTACTACACCCTGTTCCTCATACCTCTGTAAAATACGCCTTCACCAATTATTTTCGCTAATTTTGTTTCCACTAGAACCAGAGGATATATCCTCTATATATATATATATCCTCTCCCCAAACTGTTTACTTTCATCATCATCATTTCAGCCGAAAGGCGTCCACTGCTGGACATAGGTTTCCCCCAAAAGTTTTGTCATAAACGACACGCTTGGCAGGCGGGTTGGCAATCGCAGTATGGTGGTAAAATGTATAGAGAACGCTGCTGCCCATTCTCTAGTAAGTCCCTTAGTCACCTTCTACGACACCCACGGGAAGAAATGGGATGGTGCTATTCTTTTACATCCGGCACGACACGGAACTTTCGCTTCCATCAAATCGATAGTGATATAATCTGTTATTATCATAATAACGACCCCTAAATACCCTTGCCGCAGTAAATATAAGCAATTAGTCGTCCCTTACGGCACCCGAGGGAAGTGACAAGGTTAGTCTATTACACTATTAGACCGCACCACAACACGACTCGCGACTGACATTAATTTGTACATGGTTTATAGTTTTAACTACTAAATGTAATTAAGATATTTGGTGGAAGTTAACTCAGCTGTCTTCATCATTGCTATCCCACCCACATCAGAATACTGATTGTTATATTGCACAGTGATTGGGTATTTAAAAAATCAGTAGTTTTATTAATTTTTGTGTTCATCATTTCAGCCGAAAACGTCCAGTGTTAGACATACATATACCTTCAAACATCGTAACGTCGATCGGTTCTGTGATTCTCGCGTAGCGGATTTCTGCGGCCTTCATTAGGTCATCGTTCCACCTTGTGGGGGGCTTTCCACGGCTACATCTTCCAGTACGCGGTCACCACTCCAGAACCTTTCAACCCATCGAGCATCTGTTCTATGAGCAAAGTGCCCTGCCCACTGTCACTTCATTTTGTCGGTTACCTTGGTTCTCCTACGGATCTCTTCATTTCTGATTTAGTCACGTAGAAGGTTACTTTCATTTGTTATTAACAGCAGAAGAAAACACTGCTTTCGCCATTCTGTCCTTTTAAATATTTGATCGTCACTGTTTTACAGACAGATAGTAGAAAAAGGTCGAGGAAAAATTACTAGTGAATTGATGGCCAACTGTAGTGATTGACGTGTCGAAAGGAAACATTACTTTTCAATATTCAATAGTAGGTATTGTTCAGATCGGTCTAATTTATAACCTAGTTTTTAAACTTTTATTTAACCTATAATTAACCTGAATTTAATTAACCTCTAACTCCGAAGGTAAACTTTTCAGATTATGCCTACAACTAACATAAAAGTAAGATTTAAAATAATAAAGTTAACTTCTCGCAATTCTTTCACGTTCCACTCATCTCACGCAGGTCGCAGTTCTACTTAAAGCAAGCTTTAATCAAAACTTAGCTCTATTCATGATTTCAGTCAGACACGTTAGTCTTGGCTGAAGTTTGCTTGGCTGTGAAGCCGCTAGCTATGGAGGGGGCATATTTTTCAATAATTGGAAGATAGGACTTGATATCTCGAGTTTTTTTTTTGAGGGAAATCATGAAATAACGTCTCCCGTTCTGGGTGGAGCAAGAGGGCGTGTCAGACTTACTGACTAAAACCCACCCGTGTTGCCTCAGTAGCCTGTATGCCTGGGGCCACTTTATCTCTTTCGAACAACCCGCACCCCTGGCAGGCATCGGCCCTTGCGGGCCCGATAAGTTTGTGCTGACATCTCTTTGAGACGCGCGTGGAACACAACGCGCCGTCGACCCGGGCTTGGTCCTTACCGGACGGTGAGCTACCCATTACTCGCCGTCCGCAAGCCCGCGCCTACGGTGGCCGGGAATCAGCCTGGGATTCTCGACGATTCTTCTCCGCATTCTGCGGAGGCTAGGGCCGTGAGGGCGCATATACTGCCTTTCCCACACGTGCACCGCCTCTCTCACGTGCGCCGCCTCTAACATCTCGGGTGTAGTCTGTAATTAAAATATGAGGTGTTATTATGGAGGATGCATTAAGGTAGCTCGCGAAATTCAATTTGCACGTTAGTGACAGGTTTTATGTTGATGAAAATATGATTCGCAATCTTAACAAATATCATCATTATCATCATTTCAGCCGAAAGACGTCCACTGCTGGACAAGGGCCTGGCCATTTATAATATTATTAGTACGAAGTAGGAAATAATAGAAAGTAGATTTTAGTAGAAAATTATAGTAGGAAATATGATTAATTCTCATTCACTGGAAATAAAATGGAAACATTTAGAATTGAGACACAACAAAGAAATTGTCTAAGACTGGTC
Source organism: Polymixis flavicincta (assembly GCA_949987655.1). Classification (NCBI taxonomy): domain Eukaryota; kingdom Metazoa; phylum Arthropoda; class Insecta; order Lepidoptera; family Noctuidae; genus Polymixis; species Polymixis flavicincta. The sequence goes on along the minus strand of OX465181.1, from coordinate 19,777,173 downwards.
ATTTTGCCAATGTAGGTATAGGAATAGTCGATATCCAGCAGTGGTCGACTTCCAGCTGATATGATAATGAACAAAAGTTATATTGAAAAATAAGTTCGACCTATTTTAATTAAAGTCTGTTTCTTATTTTAAGGCACGTAGATAATTATTTTTCAAGTGAATTGAAAATGTCCACTGCAATAAATATCCAGTGATCGTGAATTTGATTCAATAAGACACAAATGGACCCGCTACGTGCTTGAAATTATTCACTAACTTAAGTTCTACAATGAAACCGAAAGTGGCTGGATAGGTTCAATATTTACCTAAAAGGATCCATCTGAATAAACTTGACGTTTATTACAGGTTACAGACCTGTAATAAACGTCACTTATTCATGCTATTGTTTTCTTTGTTTGCGTTCATAAAGTGCCGATTACACCAATGCAACTGAAGCGCCACGATTGCGGCGGTAAGTCCCGTCTTTGAGGAGTGGCTTGAGAAGCGGCATGGCGTCCTCACCTTCCGCCTGACGCAGGTCCTCACCGGTCACGGTTGTTTCGGGTTCTTGTTTCGGATAGGGCGGGAGGAAACGCCCGGGTGTTTCCACTGCGAAGATCGCCCTGAGAACACGGAGGAGTACACGGTGGCGGTCTGCCCGGCTTGGGTGGAGCACCGCCGTGTCCTCGTGGAGGCGATCGGCGGCGGCGATCTCTCGCGTCCGGCCCTGGTCCAGGCCATGGTACGGAGCGAGAATGCATGGGTAGCCGTCACCTCCTTCAGTGAAGCAGTGATGCTCGCGAAGAGGGAGGCGGCACACGTGAGGGAAAGGCAGTCTATGCGCCCTCGCGACCCTAGCCGCCGCAGGATACGGAGACGCCCTGGGCGTCGGGAATCCAGGCAGATTTTCGGCCACCGTAGGCATGAGCTTGCGGACGGCGAGTAATGGGTAGCTCGCTGTCCGGTAAGGACCAAGCCCAAGTCGATGGCGCGTTGTGTTCCACGCGCGCCTCAAAGAGATGTCAGCACAAAATGATGGGGCCCGCAAGGGCCGATGCCTGCCAGGGGTGCGGGTTTGTTCGAAAGAGATACCACAGCCCCTGGCATACGGGCTACTGAGGGAACACGGGTGGGTTTTAGTTAGTAAAAGTCTGACACGCCCTCCTGCTCTACCCACAGTGGGAGAAATTATTTGATGATGTCCCACCCAAAAAAAAAAAGACGCCATCAGCGCTTCTAAACTGTCGAGCTGTCAGTGTCAAATATGGTATGGAATATTAAAATTGACAGCTGTTGAACTTGGTTTAGAAGTTCTGTTGTGCTATTCTGTAAAATTCTTACCGTGAAAACTAAGGTATATTGGCAACTCACTTCGAGTTGTCATTTTCTAGCTTCAAATAGAATAACAGCTTACTTTAAGCTCACTTCACCTATACTATCACGGTAAGATTTTTACAGATTAGCCAAGCTTATCGTGTTTGGTTGCGTTGGTGAAATTAGAACTAAGTTTGGCCTAAATGTTAGTTTACATGAATATTAAAAATTCTTCTCTTAATCACCACCTAAATGAACTCGCCCAGAATTCGACCACGTGTTTGGCGCCATCACGAGCGTCCATCAGTTCCTGTAACGTGCAGCTGATGATATTAAGTTTAGTATCCCATCGTTGGTTTGGTGGAACAGCACCACATTTACACTCCAAAGCGGAGTCATTTATTAAACATTCCGTAAAAAATATATTTCAAAAGTCATCCCATGGGAATACATATTTCTAACGGTCGAACACTCCACAATTACCCATATTTTGTTCTACATAAAAAGTTTTCATTCCTGGTATCTAAACACCCCCAGTTTATTTTCTATGCCAATCTCAACTCACCCCTAGAGGGTGTAGCTATTCCCTGGCGGCGGCGATACAAAGCTTGCAAGCTAATAAGAACTGCAACAATAACAAGCTGCTATGAAGCTGCACAATAGCGCATAAGTCTTAGCTACAATAGAGCCATAGAGGAGCAGGTTATTGTCTTTTCTCGTTGAATAATGCTTTATTTTTAATTATTTCTATCAATTGTGGTATAGTAATTTTATTCTAGGTACATCGTCTTCACATCCTACTAGTATTATAAATGTTCTAGTTTGTATGTTTAGATGACAGACTCAATCACGCGAAAAGGGCCGAACGGATTTTGATGAGATTTTGACACACGGATAGTTTTTCTGAATTAACACATAGGGTTCTTTTTATCCCGGTCTTACTGTCCCGTGGGATAAGCCAAAAGCTATAATGATAAAATAATGGATACAAAATATTGTAAAATATTTTAAAAGAGTAACGATGGAGTTTCCTGCTCATTCATCTCCATACGAACCTTTTGGAAGGGGCAACTAGAATCAATTAAATTTTGATGTAAATTTGGACGTTCAAAAGTACCTTGTACTATCAAGATTCACAATAGCAGTCGCATACTAAGGGCTATATTGCTATGAAGTGGCGGTCCAGGCCGTACCTACAGCTGTGTGTATAAGTGATGTATTAACACAAACACAAAACTCACCGCTGCACTCACACACTAGCGTTGCGACGCACAGACATGACCTTGGTCGGTTCATACCATTGCTAAAATTAACTTGTATAATTAGGGTTCCGGTAGCGTGCAGCGTATCGTCTTGGAATAAGAAACTCATAGGTCTGGGTTCAAATCTCGCGATGAAGCTTTAATTTTTCTTTTCAACAATCATCTTCATCTGTTCTTTTATTATTCGATTTATTACTATACCAGAATAATAATGTAACATTTTTTATTATTACTCGTATTGTTATTTAAATAAAGGTTTACCAATAATAAATGATTACAAAATGTTTATTCGTCATAACTCATGAAGAATGTATAAAAATAACTAGTAATAACTTCTTGTTAAAACAGTTTATTTTCTCATAAAGAACAATTTATTGAAGTAAATAAGCTAGTTGGTGAACTATGATAATCAGGCTATTGTATCTTAGTAATATAATAATATTGTGCTGATTACTACTGTGTGTCGGTACTCTAAATAAATCACAATATTCTACAAAAATCTACCCACGTAAAAGTAACAAATGCAGACAAGTTGTCACAATACAATTAAATGACTCAGTAGTACTACTTTTATTCTACTGCGAGTGAGTTCGTTCTAACTCAAACCTCAAAGTTAACAAATCGTATTTAATAGGACTTAAAGAGGTTATAGCTTAAGTGTTCATTTTCATTCCGAAAAGAAGATTGAAACTAAACCTCAAAATAATCCAGATTACGGATAAGACAAAATATTATTTGAATATTACTAAAATAAATAAATATTTGTAATTTATAACTTAATGTTAATGTTTTTTCCGGCGCACGGTTCGTAAAGATGTGTCGAATAATTCGGCAAAATGTCTTGTCGTTTTGAAACCACTTGTTTCATATTCGCTGAACGTGTGCCTGTTATAGGAGCTGGGGTCTTCCACTTTGCTTTCCACGGGCAAGGCTACCGCCTTCCTCATATCTTTTCACCCACCGACTCACAGTATTTCACTAAAACAAAAAAGGGGTACTGTTAGGCTACTAAGCAAAATACACACTTTATGTATTACCTACTATTTAGAAACAAAATTATTTAAAAGGGCAATTTCACATAAATATTAAGTTTAGTGTTATTTTCATCGTTCTATAATCTAGGAAATAAATTTACATCGAAATTTTATATATTTATTCTATTTAGACATTATGATATTTATAAAACGTTTAAAAATAACTACAAGGATCAGCAGTTATACTTTAATTAAATAAATGTTTAATAAAATATTTAAATCACAATACTCACACTCAGTCCGGTTTCATCACATAGGTATTTGTGATATAGGTATTAAGTCCACTTTTATGCAGCGCAATAATATTCGCTTTCATTTCTATATTTAAATTTGCTTACATTTTAAAATGAATTAGAAGAACGCTAATAGATGAAACACACGTCACTAGCACACAATATCAACCAACACCGTTCTATAAGTCGCGGTGAATGAGTCGTAAATCATTTAGATTTATTTAGGTTTCTGTGGGTATAATGATAAAGTTTTACGAGTTTAGTGAATACGACGAACAGAACAAGAAACTATACTCAAAAGTGATTTTTAAAACAATAAAAAGACTATCACACAGCGAGTGGGATTCTAAACCGCGACTCGCTGCGCTCAAACGCAATAATCAAGTGCGGTAACCGCTCAGCTATCATGCCATTTGCTTTAACGGTTGAATTTAGGAAATACATTCATTTGTAAACGTATGAGAGTGTGTGTGTCTATAGTATTATAGCCTATAGAAAGTGCTTATTATAAGAAGGTCGTAAGTTAAAGCGAAGTGTCAATCTATTGCTTTTTGAGATTGGGGCACCATTAGTGGGGGCTACTGTACCTACTTGAAATAAATGATTTGACTTTGCAATCTTTTTCACAAAAGCGTTAAAGAGTAGGTATTCTTTCACTAACCTCATCATGGTACACATTAGGAGCTCTTTCTGAAGGTCGTCAGGTGACAGATAACTACCATACCTAGTTTAAGCCAAGCAGTATTGATGTGTTCTGGGCTTAGAGACAAAATACATTTCTGTTAGCGTTACTAGTAGCATACATTTTGGCGTAGCGTTTGGCGTGAACGCCAACAGATTTTTTTTTGTCTAGGCCTACTGTTCTGTTAGGAATGGATACCGGAGTAATTAGAGGCCCCTGCTTTTCAGCTTGGTCTGTGACAACGCTTGGTCTCCGATGCCTTGGGTATTACAGAGTTCCGAAGGCTTTGATCACATTACCATGGCGCACACAATCTGACATGCGATTGTAACAGCTCGACGACTAGACGTAATGACAGACTGGGGTCGCCAATTTTCATTTATTTGGTTCGAAACTCCGCTCGGGCAAGTTACAGAACCGCAGCGTGGAGTTTTGCTGTTAGCGCTGAGGAAGGTGCACGAGTGTTTTGCGAATCTCAACATAGATACGTTCATTGTTGATGTTTTCAAATCGGGTGACGAAGCGCGTCGTATTTGTCGAGTATTCACACAGAAAATGATCGCTTCCGACGTCAACTAGACACAGAAGCAAATGAGAGTGACGTCATATTGCAGGCGTTGCAGCGACAAGACGCATAGTTTGTGCTAGCACTTAGATGTGTCGCATAGGTACTTGTATGTACCTAGGCGACCCATCTGAGTATTATATAACAATTATTATGAAATATTACATTCAATAACATCGAAAACTTATTTCAAATGATTCGTGCCAAAACCATCCATGTTTACAAACCTATTAATACTACGTTTTAGGTTGTTTTCGCTATAAATATAGCCACTAAAAATGAAACATCGCTTGGGACGATGATATGTTTATAAGGGGAAAAGGTTTTCGGGAAGTTATGTCTAAATATATATTTTTATGATCGTTCGGCACATGTTGTGGCTGGCCCTTGTAATCCTTCAGGAAACGAACGCGTATGTTAAGTGGACCATTCATCTATTTAAGAGTTCGGTAAACTGCTATAGATCTTATCTTTGAAAAGACTGGCAACATTGAAATGTTGACTGTTGACAGCAATACGGAGGAATTGCTGTCAACAGTCTTCAACTTCAACTTCTATTAATTTTTATATAAAATTTCTGTTTTTGAAAACCTCAGATTATAAAACAAAAGTAGATTTAAACTAAAATTCCTTTTTTTGAAATTGTAAACGTGGTTATTTAAGAGTCTATATTTAAACGCTGAAAATGAATATACTTGTTATATTGCCAAAGTTATTTATTTATCTTAAACCACCATTATCATCTGTGTAAAATGCAAGACTTCTGTAGAATATCTCAAACCAATTGCAGATAAACTACAGGATGTAAGGGAAACGCTTCCGAAAACGAAGACAGGTGATAGGGCTAGTGATTCTCGACACAGTACCATAAAAAAACTAGGTTTTTATCACAATTTTACCTAGTTTTTTTTTTATCTTTTTTGTATACTATGCTGTGAGAATAGTTAAATGAACCATTATTTGAGATTAAACACATTTAAAAACGACCCCAAGTCTAGGCGGCGACTTTAGGTTTAAGCATCCTTTGTAAAACGCCGCCGAATTAAAATAAGTAGAAACATTACAGAAGCATCAAATGTTTTAAGTTGATGCAAAATAATCAATTTAAGGCGAAAGGTTATTGGTATCCGTTTGCATTTAGGTTATATATAATATTACCTATGTTCTGACTTCGGAAGCGTTCCCCTTACTGCCTGTATACCTATTCCAGTTCTTTTTTTAAGTAAAAATAAGTGTTTCGAATGCCTTGTGGTGTAAGAGGCTATATTTAAACGATAAAGTTTTGATGTACTCGTTATATTCCTAAACTTATCTTCAATCAATCAATCAACTCAACCAAACTTATCTTATGTTAAATGTAGGTACCATCAATCATCATACCTAATCTACGTAAAACCAGGAGACTTTTATCGAATTCCTATAATAATTTTAGATGAAATATAAAGAAATAAAATTGACGGTAAAGTAACTCATACATGAAAAGATTTACTCAAATCGCGTTAAAAGAAAGTGATATTTTTGAGTTATGTGTTATTGAAGACATTCTCGTATTTCAAGTTAAAAGGCACGATAAAGTATCAAATACTTATGATATCAACGATCTTAGGGCACCGCAGTGCCGATGCCGCCCGGCCAAGACGAGCAAAAAAGCGGACCGGCCCTACCATTCTTTTCTCAAAGCAGTTCAGGCCATTTTCGACCGGATAACTTCTTTGTGGATCAAATATAGTTTAGTCATCCAGATCGTATTTGGGCGATGGCGGCCAATCTCAACGGAGACTAGCCTCCAGCGCGGGAGATATTATAGTGCACAAGTGTGTGCGCAATTGTGCAGACACAGAGGCACTCGCTCTTCCGTCACTCTCATAATCCGATGAGCCGGCAGTCCAACACGACTGAAGAGACATCAGGAGCAGGAGCGACGGCTTAACGTGTTTTCCGAGACACAGGGTATCACACCGCTAACTTCCAAACTCCTGGCTGTTACTTAGATATTCCTAATACATACTCAGCCTATTACGTTCCCACTGCTGGGACACAGGCCTCCTCTCCGTGAGAGGGCTCGAACACTTAGAGCCAAAAGAGACGATTCCAGACCATTGTAAATCATAAACTAGCGATTCTAATTTCCATAAAGTATCGTAAACCTACCCTGAACTTGCTGGGCCGTAATTTACTATGACCACTTAACGATTCCTTACTTAGAAACCACGCCAGTTCCTTAGATCACACACGACACCTGCTAATGATTATCGCCAAATTGTCTTGGAACATACAGAATATGACATTTCGATTCCTTACCGTTATATTGGTTTCTACAAAACGTGATTTTGACGTAGTTTGAACGCAGTAAGTTTCCGCGGGAATCATTATCATAATCAGCCTTTAGGGGTATGAGGAACAGGGTGTAAAGTTCACTCATATCTTGGTTGGTAAAGGAGGATCCTCCGACCAGACGGGTATTGTGTCTGGTCCGGGCAACTGCCCAACAGTTGATGTCGGGATTTTTGTACCTATCTGAGTAGAGTGGTAAACTCTGATTGCGCGATGTAGAATTTCTCAGTTAGTTCGCCTGTGGCATTGTAGATGGCGCCACTTTTGTGTTTTTCGATATTTGTTGCGAAGCATTTTTATTTGTAGTGCCGCTACATCACTCCCCCCCGGAGACCGGAGGTCGATAGTGGGCTGACTCAGTGCATGTTATGATGCTTACCAGTGCCAGTTGTGGTTCCAGTGGGTCGGAACCGGGTGTCACATAGTTCGCGGTGAGTCGGATCTAGTACAGCGCTGGGTTGAGAGGTTGAGGCTGACTGCTGGCGTCGACCGGGAGATTGAGCTCTCGACCGGCCGAAAGTGCAGTGTGCTGGGCCATGGTTGCTGATGAGGCTGTGGGTGATGACCAGGCATGCGGTTCGCAGGATACCCGTTGAAGCCGTAGGGTGCTGGCTGGCTGTGTGACTCGCCGCTCGAAAGCTTGAGGAAGTGGTCTTGATTTGATGAAGATGACGTCACGCCGAAGTATTGCACGAAGGCTGCGCTGACGTTCGTTGTCGGGGTCACCAGTTTACGGGTATGAGGAACAGGGTGTAAAGTTCGCTCATCCTCTATTGAAAAGGAGGATCCTCTGACCAGACGGGTATTATTATTTTTGTGTTTTTCGATATTTGTTGCGAAGCATTTTTATTTGTAGTGCCGCTACAAGCCTATAACGTTCCTACTGCTGGGACACAGGCCTCCTCTCCGTGAGAGGGAGCGGGCTGTGATCCACCACGCGGGCCCAGTGCGTGTTGGTAAATGTCACATGTCTTCGAATGTTTTTATTCTAGAACATGCCGGTTTCCTCACGATGTTTTCCTTCACCATTTGAGAGCAGTGGTGATGAAATTATTTACACAAAGTTAGGCGCCTGGCTGGGTTTGAACGCACGACCTACAACTCGTAAGTCGCGGCCGTTACCACTGGGCCACCACTGCTCTCCTAATGTAAAATATTCCTAATGTAAAAACCCAATAACACTTTGCCTGACCTGGGAATCGAACCCGGGGCTCCACGTTCAGCAGTCGTGCTTGTGACAACGAGACCAATGGGGAAAATAAATAAAATACCAACGGTGAAGGAAAACATCGTGAGGACACCGGCACCTCACAGAACCAAAAATTCGACGACATGCGACATCTACCAACCCGCACTGGGCCCGCGTGGTGGATTACGGCCCACTCCTTCTCATAGAGAGAAGGCCTGTGTCCCAGCAGCGGGAACGTTATAGGCTGATTATGATAATGATTCCCCGCGGAAACTTACTACGTTCAAACTACGCCAATATCACGTTTTGTAGAAACCAATATAACGGTAAGGAATCGATATGTCATATTCTGTATAATCCAAGACAATTTGTCGATATTTATTTGCAGGTGTCGTGTGTGATCTAAGGAATTGGCGTGGTTTCTAAGTAAGGAATCGTTAAGTGGTCATAGTAAATTACGGCCCAGCAAGTTCAAGGTAGGTTTACGATACTTTATGGAAATTAGAATCACTATGTTTAAGATTTACAATGGTCTGGAATCGTCTCTTTTGCCTCTAAGGCTGAGGCTACATTGGGTCGCGACGCGACCTACGACACATGAGCGATTGAAACAAATAAATGAATGCTCACATTGATGGCTACACCGTACATCAAATATTACTAGCGATCTTTGATTTCTTTATACGATAGGAACAACATTACTGTAATCACGGCATCGGCTACATCAACATATCAGCGAAATGTAAGCAAATTTATTAGAAAATTTCTCACTTGCACAACTAGTTCAATAGTGCTACTAAATATGCGTGTGGCTACATTATGGGTCTAGTAAACCGCGATGGATGATTTGTATATTCGTTGTGTAGCCACGTCATCACCGAATATACGCCGGATTTTCGCTTATAATGTAGCCATACTATGTTTATCTCGTTTCGCTCTTCCAGTCGCATCGCAAATCGCTGCCTACTGTAGCCTCAGCCTAAGTGGTCGAGCTTTTCTGTTCTTTTGCCAAATACCTACAGAGCTCTCCATTCCCGACCAAAAATATTTACATCGTAGATTAGAACAAATTATGGTATTAAGTGCCCTTTCAGAATCAACAAGAGAATGCATAAATAGGTAACAAAACACTGATGATCTTAAAAGGCCATATTCAACAAGCTGTATGCTGTATAATTATGAAGTTTTTGCACCTCTAATAAACATTATTATCCACCCAGACATCTTTATCGTTCTCGAAGACAATACCAAGTCACAATGAGATACACAAGCATTTACACACAGAACAATAGTCCAGAGTACCAGACCATACCGACAGACAGGAATTATTTTGAAAATCCATATACATTTAACAGAAATTATTTTGTACTGATGCGATTTGGTAATGTTATTTTTTTTTCGTTCGTTACACATTTTACGGAAAACATAAATCGATTCCTTTAGTTGAGTTCGTTTTTTTTTAATCGGAAAATTGAGGAAAAACTGAAAGTGTGTTTCTCTATGGGATTTTGATATTAGCTTAGGACTCCAGGACATCGTCTGTTAAGTCAGCTATTTAAAATGATAGACAGCACAAAACACGTCGTAGTGTAAGTAAGAGTAATTGGTGGAACCAACCCCATTGTAGGTAGTACCACGGGTAATAAATAAAAATATATATTTAGCAGGTGTTGTTTCAACAGTTCATTAATAATACATTGGCAAGCCACTTTTACGAACAAGCTTCAGGTCCCTGGGGTAACAACTCGTAACCCCCTTTTGTGAGCGCCTGTACGCTAGACTAAAAACTTAAAGGTACACTTTAGAACAGTATATTTTTTTTGTTTGTTTTGTAAATGATCAAATAACTTCTCCCGCTCTGGGTGGAGCAGGAGGGCGTGTCAGACTTTTACTGACTAAAACCCACCCGTGTTCCCTCAGTAGCCCGTATGCCAGGGGCTGTGGTATCTCTTTCGAACCAACCCGCACCCCTGGCAGGCATCGGCCCTTGCAGGCTCCATCATTTTTGTGCTGACATCTCTTTGAGGCGCGCGTGGAACACAACGCGCCGTCGACTTGGGGTTGGTCCTTACCGGACAGCGAGATACCCATTACTCGCAGTCCGCAAGCTCATGCCTACGGTGGCCGGAAATCGGCCTGGGATTCCCGACGCCCAGGGCGTCTCCGTATCCTGCGGCGGCTAGGGTCGCGAGGGCGCATAGACTGCCTCTCCCTCACGTGCGCCGCCTCCCTCTTCGCGAGCATCACTGCTTCGCTGAAGGAGGTGACGGCTAGCCATGCCCTCTCGCTCCGTACCATGGCCTGGACCAGGGCCGGACGCGAGAGATCGCCGCCGCCGATCGCCTCTACGAGGACACGGCGGTGCTCCTCCCTAGCCGGGCAGACCGCCACCGTGTGCTCTACCGTGTCCTTAGGGTGATCTTCGCAGTGGAAACACCCGGGCGTTTCTACTGTTCTAAATTTCGCAAATAATTATTGTGTATGGTCTATTCCAAAAGTGTCTGAAGGAATTACAAACAAACTAGCTTTTGTCAGCGACTCCACCCGCGTGGAGGTCGGAAATTATCCCACGGGAACGTATTACTGAGATGACAAGTATTCTAAATGTTAAATCAGGTTATAAACTATCTGTGTGCCAAATTTCATCTAAATCCGTTCAGTCGTGTTTGCGTGATTGTACAAAACATTAATCTGCATGACTGTACTTTGTCATGAATTAGGGTAAAATGCGAACGTGTGCCCAGGTGGCGAAAACTAAAAATTAATTAATTTAAATTTCACTCTGTGGATTGTGTGTCCAGATGACGAAATAATAAGTGATCCAAATTTTTAGTTTCACCAACTGGACACGCGCTTGTCCAGTCTCTCGTGTCGAGTTCGTGACTAACCCGTGATTGCGTATACGGTTTTATACATTTTTGGAACAGACTATAGTTACTAGATTTAGATTCAGTGTAATTTGGTTGAAATGCTTACGAGATGTAACTAATTACATCTAGTAAGCATTTCAACCAAATTCATCGGCTAACCGATGTACCTACCTACTCTAATAAACTTGAAATCAGTGATACATAATATGTAGTAAAATTGGTATTTGGGTTATTCTGAGCCCAATTCGAAACACCCACGACACTAGTTATGAAATCCCTTGAATGCTTCACTTTGCCCTTTTGCCCTTATCTACTTCTCTAATTGAACCATTAGAATCGGTAATAATCTATCTATCTATATAAATAAAAATGAATCGCCGAAATGTATGTAAGCGCGTAACTTCCGACCGACTGCACCAAATTGGATGATTCTTTTTTTTATGTATTCCTTATTGTCAGGACAAGGTTTGTTAATAAGAAAATTTATAGATTTGATCAGAATTATTGTGAAATTATTGATAATCCAACTGATTTTTATTTTACCGGAAGGGTTATATTTCCTCAGTCGCGACTGAAGAAATAAAATATGGCGGTACGAAGTTCGCCGGGTTAGATAGTTTTAATATACATTCGTTAGACTTTTTATGGTACAATATCATCGTCTCCCTAGCCTTTTCGCAACTATGTTGGGAGTGGCAATTGGATTCAGTCTAACCGAATGTAGCTTTTTTTTTTGGGTGGCAAATCATCAAATAACTTCTCCCGCTCTGGGTGGAGCAGGAGGGCGTGTCAGACTTTTACTGACTAAAACCCACCCGTGTTCCATTAGCACGTATGCCAGGGGCTGTGGTATCTCTTTCGAACAAACCCGCACCCCTGGCAGGCATCGGCCCTTGCAGGCCCCATCATTTTTTGTGCTGACATCTCTTTGAGGCGCGCGTGGAACACAACGCGCCGTCGACTTGGGCTTGGTCCTTACCGGACAGCGAGCTACCCATTACTCGCCGTCCGCAAGCTCATGCCTACGGTGGCCGGAAATCGGCCCGGGATTCCCGACGCCCAGGGCGTCTCCGTATCCTGCGGCGGCTAGGGTCGCGAGGGCGCATATGCTGCCTAACCGAATGTAGCTGAATACCAGTAATTTACATAGAGCGACTGCCTATGTGAGTTCCACAACCCAGTTAATACGTATGGTTTATGCAACCCTTTGGTAAAATTGTTTGTCAGACTTTAGGGCTTCTGTCGTCTCGTATGACTGCCAAAGATCCGCGAATGACAGCCAGGACCAAGGGCTTAACGTTCACAGAGGTGTTAAGACTCATCCACTGACTAACCGCGGCAAGCGTAACTTAACCTGCACCCTAATTGCGTAACTCACGATTCATCATAATCTGTATCGTTTGGAAACGGATTGTTAAACCATTGCTTCATATGTTCGAAAAACGTGTCTGTTCGACAACATAAATAACGCAATGAATATTGTTTAACTGTGAAGACGAAACCAATTATGATCAATCGTGAGTTACGCAATTAGGGTGCTGATCGATCTGGTTGTGTGGCTTTCATTGCTTTGCCACAAGCTCCAAATACTTAGCACTTTATGGGCCACATAATTTTTACATAAACAAAAAACTTTTTTCATAAAGATCGGGAACCAAAAAAACTGTCGTTTCAAGACCTATCTATTCAATTCAGACCATACTTTCCTGTTTAATATATGTGCATTACATCCGTTGGCCCAAAATTTGAGGGTTTTTATTAAAAATCTGGAATACCAGACTCTCAATTCAGGGGAACATGATTAGCATAAAAATCGGGGCACGTCCTTACATCCTTGCGTCAGACGAAGACTATTTTATATGCTAGGCGGTAGAAGGTATACCCAGTTTTGAGTGCGTACCCCTGATTATGGTGAGCATAATGATGTTATCTTGTTGGATAAATATTATTTGACAGTAATGTGATGTCATGTTTATTTTAATTTGAGGGGATTGAGAATAATTTGATTTTGTAGGTTAGGAGCCATCCATAAATTACGAGTACGTCAAACGTTAAGAAGGTCAATGAAATGTGACATTGTGTGACAAGGGACAAAGGGGGTTACAAGCTTTTTGACATCATATGTTAAAATCTAGAATACTAAAACTCAAAAATATATTAACCAATGCTTTTGTTAAAGATTATTTTTAATTTACTTTCTTTTTTTATTGAAAAACTGCTGTTTTTTAATTATTTCCAAATATAAAATTGAAAAATATGTGACGTCACACAAGCAGGAGGGGATTTCACAAGTGTGACCACCTGTGACAAGGACGGGGGGAGGGTCAAAAAACCATAAAATTTGTGTGACGTAATTTATGGATGGCCCTTAGCTTGTATTATAATTGTATTTAATGTCAATCCTTGTTCAAACTGTGTGACGCTCTGCTTAGCGCCGTGAGTCAAAAGTATATATGTAGAGGTATGAGGATCAGGGTGTAACGTTCACTCATACTCTATGGAAAAGGGATGGTGCTCCGACCAAACGGCTGTTGAGTATGGTGGACTACTGCCCGACGGTTGATATCGGGCTGTTCTAAATACAGGATACAATTTTAACCAGTGTGCAAACTGTAATCCTGAATTCAGCATATCATTCTAGATCACGTAAAAATATTATTGCATGGTTACAGTTTGCGCACTGGTTCAAAACTTATCCTGTATATACAACATCCCGTAATACACGGTGAAGGGCTGCTCTAATAAATATAAGCACCTGCTTATTCCACACGATCTAGCAATTTTCCAAAAAATACGAGGCTCATGCGAATAAACGTAAAAATCAACATGCAAGAATAACAATTTTATGATATCAAATAAAACCTAACACGAGTATCTCAGTAAAAATAACAATTCAATGGTTATTTGCTTCTGATTCTACCGAGATCTCATCTCGTCACGCACGCGTGCTCGCCGCCTACATATGTATGTTTTTGCATGATTTGTTACATTGTCATGAGCACCAAAATTTCAGGATTCTTCCCCTCGTCTGTGCCACGACTTCGAACCCACAAAATGCCAGAGAACACGTGCAATGAATTTATTCAAATCAGACTACAGGTACCTTATCTACGAAAATAATAAAAAGGCCGAAACTTTTTGTTTACCAACCTGGAAATTAAGGGCATTACAATGCAACAGTAAGCCCATTTTAATTTAACTTGATGTGACCATTCATTACCTACATAAGGTAAAAGATAAAGCAAATGAGAGATAATTATTAAGGCCATTCCACTCGGGTGATTTCACTCGGAGAAAAGGGTTCTCCGAGTGAAATATAATAATGTTCCTTTTCGTAAATACTTATGTGAACACAGGAACTTGGGACAGGACCCGTTAACGTTGATCCGTTTAATGGAAGTCTTGCTTTGAATACGTAATGAGGTTTTAATAATATCTGGAGACGACACTTGGGGGAGGTCATAACAAGCCAAATTGAGCTATCAATGGTGAGCGCGCGTCCATTCGGACCCTTTCGCATACGATTTGAGCTTTTCATTGCTCATAATAGCGATCCAAGTTAATGTAACAAAAGCAATATTATGGAGTAGTTATATACGATTTGTGTATTCCTAGCTTATATCCAGATCTTTGGCTAAAGACGAGACAAGTAATAAAATAAACATCTTCAATCAAACAAGTAAACCCGACATATCAATTACAAAGAATACGGAGCAATCTGGGAGCAGACTCCCTTCAATAGGCACTTCAGTGAAATAGCCCACCATTACATTGTAGTAGGGAGCGCTGGGCAGTTTACCTCAAAGAGTTGTCCAAATTGCCCAGCCTTGTATCCCAGTAATAAGGGTTGAGATATTACGGTCCACTAGGCCCTTGTAACACATGTCTATTTTCTGACTCCGGCTTATAGTCTACCGACTCATTTAGTTGGGTTTTTATAGTGAAACTAGAAATGTAATGGTTACGTTAACTGTGTATTGGGGACGGGGTCATGTTCTAAATTATAACAGCCACACGCGTCCATGCATCAGGTTAATTTACGCTTGTCGCGATTTGTCCGTGGGTCATCTTTATACCCAGACCCTTCCGTGCCTCGGAAAGCATGCTAAGCTGTTGGTCACGGCTATCATTCGTGGATCTTTGACAGTAGTCAGGGCGCGCCAGAAGCCCGAGTCGGACAACCAGTCATACTAGGGGGTATAGTATTACCTCAGATTATAAAACAAAGGCAGATCGACCGCGCGGAACACCAAGAGTGAGGCCAAAAAACCAAATACTAAAGCGTCGCTTTATATGTAACATACAATGCGACGCTTCGTTGCATCGAACTCGAGTTTTGAATCAGTATTTGTTTTTTGGCTTCACTCTTGGTGTTCCGCGCGGTCTTGTTGAATAGTTTGTTGGTGATTTAAAGAAAACTATTAAATATCAGGCCGCGTCCTAACAAAAAGCGATGACTTCGCGACCAAAGACCCCTGAGTTTTTTCTGCCATTTCTTCCCAGGGGTAGTCAGATAGGAAATGTCGACTACATCTAGCTTCAGAGATTCTATTTACAGAATAAACAATTTAATTACATCGCGTGTGTAGCGTACTCGCGCCTCGATCGCTTTTCATTGGGACTCGGGGTTACACAGTTTTGTTTGGCACAGGATCATAATTTGCATCACTGAAAACTGGAGGTTCAAGAATGGAAGATAATTCACCATTGTATTTAAGGCATACGATGTGGGGCTTGTGGCTAAATAACAATAGCTGCACGGGTCGATCAGCCAGGTTAAGCTACGCTTGCCGCGGTTGGTCCGTGGATGGGTGACCATCTTTACATACCAAGACTCCTCCGTGACTCGGAAAGCACGCTAAGCCGTTGGTCCCGGCTGTCATTTGTGGATCTTTGACAGTCGTTACGGGTCGTCAGAAGCCCGAAAGTCTGACAACCAGTCTTACCAAGGGGTATCGTATTACCCAGTAACTGGGTTGTGGAGGTAAGATAGGCAGTCGCTCCATGTAAAATACTGGTACTCAGCTGCATCCGGTTAAGACTAGAAGCCGACCCCAACATAGTTGGGAAAAGGCTAGGCAGATGATTTAAGGCATACGATGGGTTGGATTCGTTGAGTACAGTCCATAAAGACTTAAAACTTTAAAAATAATGACCAACTTCTCTTAGTTTCAATGCAGTATCTTAGTCGTCTATTTTTGTAACGGACAAAGTAGTTACTTTTAAAGTATCATCTTTGGTACATAAGGTTGTTTCCGAAATAAAATAAGTTAACTGTTATTCATTTATCTGTTTAATTTTAAATATCATACAAAACTTATCTACACAATAGTGATGAAACAGTATAAAAATAACAAAGATAGTGTTGTAGATATAAATATGGCAATTATGAATAAATACCAATATAAATTAACAATGTTTTTTTTTTTTAATAATAAATGGTGTTTTATTGAAGCGGGCCCAGGCATTCAGCCGGGATGACGCTGTAGATGATTGAATGTTATAGACATTTTTACACATTTGATTTTAACATGTTTTCATAATCGTATGTCTCCGTTGTAAACTCCTTCAATGCGCTTCTTAGGCGGATGCTGAAAAAGAAAATGAAGCTCATTATGACAAAAATACAGATCTAATTAAATTATGGATGTGGTGATAGTTAACAAGAGACAATACCACTTCAGATTGGGTAGCTTTCAGCATGTCTTAAAGTACAAATAGACTCTTTAAAAACCGCAATGAGAGCTTTGCAGTTTTTAAAGAGTTTAATTGTACATTGAGACAAGATTTGTCAAGATTTGTCATGTAATTATTTTCATAATTCATTCTTCATACCGAAAATTTTAAAACTCAAACTGCAGTTTGTCAGGTTTTCTAAATCGAAAACATTTTTGTGGACCTTCTAGATCTAGATTATAGTGAGTAAAATATATATTCAATCATTCAGTCCGTATATATACAGGAAAAGTTTTTATCCAGTGCGCGTCTAGAATGATATGAATGAAATGCTGAATTCATGGTTACAGTTTGCACACTGATTAAAAACTCATCCTGTATTCAAATCTGAAATGTCATGTTTGACAGTTGTATGAAATGGCTAGATAACACGGGACGTTCACGTAGACTGTCAATTAGCTTAACAATAAATTTGCTTGGTTGTACATAAATTAAAACTGAATGGCAGTAGTTACCTTCGACTGGTGGGGGCGCGGCAGGAGCCTCCGCCACCGGCGCAGGCGCGGGAGCGGGCGCTAAAAATGATGAGCAAAGTTAAATTTAAGTGCACCACATACGTAAGCCCTATATATATATATATTATCACACTTTCTTAAGGGTTAGGTGGATAGAACGTCCACATTTCGCCAGTTATTGGGGCTTTTTTTTTCGGTGGGAAATCATCAAATAATTTCTCCCGCTCTGGGTGGAGCAAGAGGGCGTGTCAGACTTTTACTGTTAAAACCCACCCGTCTTCCCTCAGTAGCCTGTATGCCAGGCAGGCACGGATCTTGCGGGCCCCGTCACTTTGTGCTGACATCTCTTTGAGGGGCGCGTGGAGCACAACGCGCCGACGACCCGGGCTTGGTCCTTACCCGACAGCGAGCTACCCATTACTCGCCATCCGCAAAACCACACCTACGGTGGCCGGAAATCAGTCTGGGATTCCCGACGCCCGGGGCGTCTCCTGCGTCGTTTAGGGCCATGAGGGCGCATATACTGCCTGCCCGTTATTGGGGCTGAGCTCAATCCTATTGGCAGTTACTGAGAAATTCTCTCAATTTCAATGTTTAGTATCCTACAGCTAGGGCTTTCAGCGAAATGGGGAGTTTTTGCGGCATTTTGATGGTACTAATTTACCTGGTTCAGCGGCAGGTGCAGGGGCCGGTGCAGCATCGGCAGCAGGCGTGGACGCAGCTGGAGCGCCTACAAAAAATGTAATTATTCATTAAAAAGGCCAATTAGTATCAAATAGAAATAAATAGTTTATATTGTCCAGGTAATACAGCAAATAGGTTCACAGGTAAATCAAGATGAAACTACATAAGAACCTATAGCTAGGTTACAAAGTATTAATTAGATTTTTTGCTCAACAAAACCATGATATTCTGTGAATTAGGCGCTATCGTGAGTTATCATCAGCTCTGTTTTCGTTTGAAAATTTCGATCTTGACGGAAATGCACTGATTGTAAAAGTTATTTTATTAACACAGCGTGTTTTACCTTCTGCTGGTGGGGCGGGAGCTGGCGCACCCTCGGCAGGAGGCGCCGGCGCAGGAGCACCTGCATCATCAAGGTGTTAGTTTAAATGACATGGTGAATATTACTAGCACATTTAAATCTTCAATAGGTAAACTGGTACCATAATCATCATCATTTCAGCCGAAAGACGTCCACTGTTGGACATAGGCCTCCCTTAAACATTGAGGTTTTGCCATAATCGCCACGCTTGGCAGGCGGGTTGGCGATCGCAGTACGGTGGTAAAATGCAAAGAGGACGCTGCTGCCCATTCTCTAGTAAGTCCCTTAGTCGCCTTCTACGACATCCACGGGAATAAAGGGGATGGTGCTATTCTTTCCGTCTGGCACCACACGGAATACACCAATGTGGCACATTAACTACGTTCCTTACACTCTCCTTTTGCCTTGTGTACGTTCATTCACCTGGTCATACACGCACGCCGGCGCCGGTTGCGAGAACTAAACACCTGGCCTTTCTGATGAAAATCATCAATAAGGTCACTATATGTCCTATTCTGACATAGCCCGAAGAATTGCCTAACTTAAGTGGCAGTGGGCAGGGCACATTGCTCGCAGAACAGATGGCTGATGGGGCCGAAAAGTTCTGGAGTGACGATCGCGTACTGGAAGACGTGAAGTTGGAAGGCATCCCACAAGGTGGACCGATGACCTTGTGAGGGCCGCAGGAGGCCGCTGGATGCGGGAAGCACAGAGCCGGTCAAAGTGGCGGAGCTTGGGAGAGGTCTATATCCAGCAGTGGATGTTTTCGGATGAAATGATGATGATGATGATGTCCTCCTAGAGCGTCCGCTCCCGGCGTTTCTACTTACATCTGCCTCGTGTTAGTCGACCTTCATTCATCCTCTCAATACGACCAAACCAACTAAGCATATTCTTTTAAATTTTTATTTTTTAATAGCTTAGGAACGTACTATCAGGATAAAATTATCAAAGTATCCTACGTGTTATTCCAGGTTACAAACTATCTATATACCAAATTTCAACCAATTCCGTTCAGCCGTTTTTTGCGTGATTGAGTAACAAACGGTAACAAACAAATTGTGAAAGTTACTCAATCACAGCAATTTCAGCAGTCACTAACTTTTCGCAGTGTGATGACTTTTGACAAGGCCGTTCGCCAATTTACGACAGTTGTTCATATTACAATGGTTGGCTAATCTGTGTCTACTTATCTACAACTGTGGAACCGTGAACATTAATTCCAACACTGCTGTAATTTGGAGAACCGCCAACGGCAACAGACACTCATGCTGACAACGCCTGGAATCCTGCCCATCCCGCAATGAAAAGTTACTTTAACATAAATAATTGCTTTTCTTGGAGTGTTGTAAACGACGTATTCAGTTGAAGTCCGAAAAAAGTAGGTTGGTACAGCAGCTTTTTGTTTTCAAGAACTAATTGATTTAACAGCAATTACTGTTTATGTTAACCACAGACTGTGATATCTTTTTGTGATTTTCTTTTTATTAAATAAGACGTAGAAATTGAATGCTTTGGTAATAATTTCAGCAATTTCTCGTCATAAGATATCGCACTTTCAAGCCCGTATTTCCCGCTTAAAACCTTGTAATGAGTCACCAAGTCTGTGCCGTAAGCGCTCTGCATGTGACAGAATATAATGTATCGTGTACTCTCACGATTCGCGATAGAATATTACAGATTTTTTTTTTATTGCTGAAAGGACCTTCTCTTAACCACGATTTCACCTGGTGGAATGCGATGGATTATGCTTAGGATGAAACGAAAATTCTCAGAAGATGCCAGTTCACGCTCATATTGTTGCTATAGTGTGAAATGAACTACTAATAATAACCTTCAGCAGGAGCCGCAGGCGCAGCGCCATCAGCCGCAGGTGCGGGCGCAGGCGCTCCCTCTGCGGGAGGTGCCGCGGGTACCCCCTCTGCGGGAGGTGCCGCGGGTGCCCCCTCCGCGGCAGGTGCCGCGGGTGCCCCCTCTGCGGGAGGTGCCGCGGGTGCCCCCTCTGCGGGAGGTGCTCCTTCGGCAGGAGGCGCCCCTTCCGCAGGTGGCGCCCCTTCCGCTGGCGCTGCTGCCGCTTCACCCTCCTGCGAAAACACCAGAACCATAATAACCGGTGTGCTATACTGCTCCGAATTCATGGGAAACAAATGTTGCACAACATTGTTTCAGCAACACGTTTTGTGTTGCGCAAACATGTTACCAACAACACAAAATGATATGGCTGCAGCTGCACCAATATTATGCAACTTTGGTTTGTATGAATACGGAGCTTAAACGTGCAATTAGGAAGCGGCCATGTGTTAATACTAAAGCGCTCAACCAGAAACAATGTCTTAAATTAAGTGGTTGCTAATAGTAATGACTAATGAGGTTTAGAGGACTCGCTACAGAAACCACAATTTATTGTTATTGTTATGTGCACTACACAAATTGTGGAACTGTACAATCAAACACAGTTGGTAAAAGTTATGTCCAACACAATACTGTGCAAAACACACACTAAGTTATGATTGTTACATTGTGGTCCCAACAAAAAGTTAATCCTTGGACGTTTGTATAGCTAATAAAAATCAAAGCGAATGAAAATAATGTGAAAAGCTGTAATATTGTCTGTACAAAACTAAATTCCAAAATGAAACTGAAAACTTTGGTTCTCTAATGCAACCATTAGTCTGCTATTTATGGGACTCTAGGGAGTAAGTTGAAGCGTATGATGTTCAAAGCAAATTAATGTATGCACAAAGCTGAATTTGGAAATACGTGTGGTCTATGGATGAGCCTCTAATCATGATTGCAGAGAGTCAACTACGGAAAAAGTAAGTTGATCTGCGAATGATCAAAAAAGCAATCAATTTCTATTCAGGGATAATGATAAAGAATAATAAAAATTGTGAAAATAGTAGTCTAAAGCATTTTTTGTCCCAGTCCCAAGCAATGAATTCATATTAAGGTTGTAAATATAAATCACAATGTAAAACTAAAACACGTTGTAGGTAAAGTGTTAATTTTTCATTCGACCTTGTAATTTAAGTTCACCTTTATTCATCTCAATTATGTTAATGACGTCCATAATGAATACTGAAATTATTAATTTTGTGAGTGACAGTTGTAATTATCATTTCATGAATGCAATTTGTGTTCGTTAAGCTTATTTTTGCTTGAAATGAAATCTACTCGATGTAATATTGAGATTTAAGTTATTTTGGCGGACACTAATTTCATTTTTATAACTAAGTACCAACCTGTTTTTTTTTTTTTTTTTTCGGTGGGATATCATCAAATGACTTCTGCTGAGTAGAGCAGGAGGGCGTGTCAGACTTTTACTGACTAAAACCCACCCGTGTTCCCTCAGTAGCCCGTATGCCAGGGGCCGTGGTACCTCTTTCGAACAAACCCGCACCCCTGGCAGGCATCGGCCCTTGCGGACCCCACCAGTGGTTGCTGACATCTTTGACGGCGCGCGTGAGGAACACAACGCGCCGTCCCGTCTACCACTTTTCGGCCGCAGAGGATAGGGAGAGCGGCTGACGCTATACCGACACTCCTCTTCCCCTGCGGCCCCACCGCGTCCGCCATCAAACGGTGGCGGCCCCGTCCAGGCCACGGAAGGGAAGAGCGCTGCTCAGAAGCACCGGCACTCCTCCTCTACCGCAGCCCGTAACCCTCAGCCGCGATGCCTCCCATTCGACATCGCGGCCCACCTCAGTTGCGGTGCACCTCACCGCAACCTACTTTTTGGCCGCTACGTCAATGGCTTGAAGGCAAAAGCCCTGACGAGCGGCCCCACCGTTGGGTTCCTCTTGGCTTCACCGTGGGTGGGAGACCACGGTTACTAAGCCCCCCCGCAACGACAATGCGGGAACCCACTCGGGGGGGAAGTACCAACCTGTTAAGGTAGCTTAATGTAAAGAAACGTGTGGTTTCGGAAGACTCCCGCCAGAAACGACAGTACGTGCGAGGATCTTTACGAGAACCTCGTACGCGCACATTCTCGTTTAAATAGAAGAAGGAGAAAGAAAGTGTGAATTTAATACGCGTTTTTAATACTGATCCATCTAGTATAAGTTTACAGAAGCTCTCATAAACTTGTCACCATCTTGAATTTTCATTTTGACTCATTATTGGGTTCTGGACCCTCGAAAACCATGAAAAGTATATATCTCTCAATGTCTATTATATACACAAAGAGAAAAAGAGATATAGTTTGCGAAAGTCGCATGGAGAGGGTTTAACTCTTTTTCTTTAGATACCTACTCGTACGTGACGATTTCTACCAGATAACTCCTACTGCAAGCCGTGTTTTGTAGAACTTCGTTCTAAAACTGTTTAGAAGCACCAAAATAGAAAATTGTAACACAATCGTTTAAATTTTCGTTAACCTTTATTCTTCAATCTTGTGATTTCTCCGTGTACCTTTCATTTCTACTTACCAAAACAAAGATAATAAACGTTTTACTGAAGGCAGAAATCATGTACCTAAGATTCGTCGTCTTTTAACTTTCAACCACAAACGTTATAATAATAACAAACAAAGAAGAAACAACGCAAATTACACAGCTTATTAAATAAGCCAAGTCAAAGACGGAGGCTTTAAAGACGCACAAAAGTTTTCGACATGGAAGTATAGAATAGACTCGCGTGCCGAGACTTACCGAAAGGATCCGAAGTAGGTAAGTAACATCTGCTTGTGAAGTAGGCAGTGGACTTAGTTCAGAACTCTTTGATTGTGATGTGGAACAAGCGTTTGATACACTTAACACGTGAAGGATAGAAAAGGTTTTTACGAATAGAATATAGAGTTGTTCTTTTTATTTCTAAAAGCTAATACGTAATGTTTTGGGCTTAGAGTTATCTAACGTATTGAATTGTTAGTGTTAAAAATAATTTTCTTTTAAAAATAACCTGGAAAAAAGCACTAGAGCGGTAGTGGTAATCCTCATAATTGAAAGATAAAAAAATAATCTAATCGTGAATTTGTTTAGCATTAAAAAGCTTTTTCATCATTTCAGTGTAAACGTTTTTTTTTTATAGAGTTAGAATATTGAATCTAACTCTTAGAAGCAACGCCTTTAGAACAAATTCATATCAAATTTTATGTTCTTTGAAGACCATTACCAATCTATAGCACTAAACCCTTTTATTTGCATTCTTTGTCATTTATGGCATTACTATCGAGAAAATTATCTATTATATTTTTATCGGTGTTTATGTCCATAATAACAATAAAATGTTACTGTGTCGAGATCAGTTACAGTAAAACAGGCGCGTAATTTTTTTAGAAAAGTCTTTCGGAAGATCGGGTTTTCTGAAAAAACCACTGCATAAATCAATGACCAATTAAGTTTATTGAACTTTTAGATAATTGAGCTTTGTCGGTACCGACTTGGTTTTCGAGATTTTACACTCCTTTTACGACTTAAACACGCCCAAGGTTAGGTTAAATTAGCAAGAAAAACAAATCTTTGTTGACTCATAACTTTTAAAGGCTTTTTATTTTAGTATTCTGTTTCCGTACAGACAATAAATATTAATAATGAGACAAAACCACACCATGTTTAATTTTTGATGTACATAGTCAAACAGTTGAGTAAAACCCTCCCGAAGTTTGTATGGATAAAATGTGGACAAGTGTCACCTTAAAGCGTGAGTTTGAACATCACTTCATATAATGCGGAAATTGCTTATTCTGGTAAGTACAAATAACCAAATCGGAACAGACAGCCTCATCTAACTTGTGATCTTACCTCTTCACGTCTTCCCCTTTACCTATAATATGTAAGGATGTAATCAAAGTTAGACAAGGTAACTGAACTGCGGGCATTCTCTCTGAACTCCGGGAGTTAGAGGTTCCTTTGCACATGGGACCCCTATTTTAAGATACCCAATCTTTGATCTTTTGTTTTTCCTTTCTTTTGTTTATCCTGGGACTGGCACTTGAAAATATTTGACCTTAGCTTGTATTTCGAAATAACTTTACATAAATGTATGTGACGCAGAAATGTGCGTAACTATGAATGGTGGAGACGACAGTAAATTAAACTTTTGCCGTCTTATTTCAAAACACGATCTAACTTTAATTCGAGTTTAAACCTTCCAGACAGTTTTTTTTTTTTTGTATTTCGAACTTTATACGACACTTTCGTGAAGTTCTTCACACAAAATTTACAACCTAAGACCGGACTAAGTTGTTGGTTTTGTAACAGGAACTAGCTGTATTTCGATTTATGGTAAGTTCACGTTTCAATAAACACATAACCCTTCTTTGCGTTGCGTGGTCGGGTAAAACAGTCTCGAAGGTTTAATTTAAACTGTTTGTGAAAATCAACTAAATATAACCAATAGTTTAGTTACTAGGTAGGTACAACAATTAGCCCGTGACACTCGCCCTGAGCGCACGTGCTAATTGTTCCTGCCTACCGCTGCGTGACTCATCCTCCGCCGCCAACCTGACTCGCCGCGCCCCGCTGCGAACACTCCGAATTAATAGTTCAATTAATTTAATTATTGACTGGATTATTAATTACAATAAAAACTGTCTTTTTCAAGACAAAACTCTGTTTCTTTACGGAAGTAAATCGTCAAGTAAATTCACTTGGCCCCTTCTGGGTAAAATCCACAGTTTCGTGGTTCTCGGTGGAAACCTTACGGTGCCAACGAAACCGAGAGGGTGTTGTCCCAACACACCCGCCGAACCTCTTCAAGGCAAGGCAGTGAATTGGACGGGTCCCAGACCGACGGCCTTGGGGGATCTCCTAGTCGTCACTGGTGACAGTGTTCCTTCCACAGCTACACACCTAGTGTCTTTGGGGCGTGTCTACGCCCCTCGCGCTAGACTGACAGGGCCCTGTTGCACATTAAGATTGGCAACAGGTTTACAAGCTTAGGGCTCACCCGAGGTACACATCTCCCTGTCTATACCCGACAGGGAGGAATCACACATCCCCGGGCATCCCCCCGGGGAAGTAGACGTTAGGATTGTTAGGAGAAATAGGGACTTAGGCTCACTCCTTATGAGTGGGAAGTAGTTTACCCCCTCCCTTTAAATCATGGCCGATTCCAGGGCAGCCTTTTGGGCGACCCTGGAGTCGATCATAAAGAACCCCGAGGACCGCGCGCGCCTCAACCATATTCTGGGTAATGAGAAACCCACGTTTCCCGCCGCGACCGCGACCGCGACCGCGTATAAACCCGCGCCACCCGTTATAACTTATAACGATTCCCCGGCTTCACCGGCCTTGGCAACCCCGCAATCCCAGGAGCTTTTCTCCGACGCAGCGTCCGACCTTATGGACGCTGAAGACTGCCCTTGCACCCCCGAATCACCAGGAACAGCTTGTTTCTCTTCTCCCTCCTCGAACGAAGAGGAAGTGGCAGTAACTCAAGTGACTCAAGAAGAGGGCTTCACCCCAGTTGAGTCAAAGTCGAAGGGGAAGAAGAGAAAGAAGAAAGTCTGCGATTCCTCGCGATCTTCTAAAATTACCGCGCTCGTAACCGACCGCCCCCCCACCCCTTTCCCGACCGAGTCGACCCCCGCGACCCCCGCAACCCCCGCGATCCCCGCAACCCCCGCGACCCCCGCGACTGCGACCGCGACCGCGCCCGCACCCACCGCCGTACCCCGCGCCGCTGCGGGGAAAAAGGTGCCCGTTCCGCCCCCTGTCTTCATCCAAGACAAGTCAAAATGGACCGACGTGTCCAAATGGTGCTTAGAGCAAAAGATTGCCTACACCAGCGCCCGCACCACCCTCCAAGGGATAAAGGTAGCGATCCCGACGGCTAGCGACTACCGCAGCCTTACCAAACTCCTCCGAAACCGTAACGTGTCATTCCACACGTACGCCCTCCCAGAAGACCGACAGACACGAGTTGTCTTAAAGAGGGTTCCGGTCGAAATCACCGTGGAAGAAGTCAAGGCCGACCTTGACTTTCAAAACATCCCGTACACCGAAGTGCACAGGATGCACCGCGCCCGCCGCGGAGTGCCATACGACATGGTGCTCGTAGTCTGCCCGCCCTTTGAGGGCCATAACCCGATATTTAATCTTCGTACGATTTGCAACCTGTCCGGCATTCGGATCGAAAAGCCCTACAAGACGGGAACAATCGGCCAATGTCACAGGTGTCAATTGTACGGACACGCGCAATCGCACTGTTACGCCACCCCTAGGTGCGTAAAGTGCTTAGGTAGCCACGGTACAGCGGATTGTACCAGGCCCAAGGACCGCTCCTTGTGCACGGAACCGCCGAGCTGCGTCTTATGCGGCGAAGCCGGTCACCCCGCCAACTATAGGGGGTGCTCGAAAGCACCCAAAACCACTTCTCCCAAGCTGGTGAAGCGTGCCGACGCCCGCCAGCAAAGGGAAGCCCCCTCAGGGTACCTCCCAGATAGGCTCAGTCCCCAGAGACCGAGCCCCTGGAACTTCCTGAACCACCAGCAGGCGTTCCCTGCGATGGCTTCAGCCAGGCCCGTCCCCGCGCCCATCCCTCAGTCCAAGAACCCGGGTTCAGGCGCTCCCGCGCCCCCTACCGCACCTCTTACCGCGACCACCGCCGCCGCGCCCCCCGCCGCCGCGACCCCCGCGTCCCGCGACCCCCGCGTTGGAGCACGCCCCGAGGCGCGCCCCGCACCCACTTACGCCGGTCCCATGACCATGTCCCCCGCCGTCGTGCATCAAAAGCTCGATAACGCGTTTTTCACTTTCTGCACCCCCCGTGCCCATCAGATGGCCATGGAGGTAGATGCCGCCACAAAGGCAGGCGATATCCTTAGGATATACGCCATCTATGATGCGTACCCTGACATTACGCAAGCCCTTTTAAACGCTAGACTTTCCGTGAACCACAATGGATAATACGGCCCCTACGCGTACTAAACCCCGATCCCTAAAACTAGGAACTTTTAACGCCAACGGTATCCATACCCAAAGGGATGAGATCGCCACGTTCCTCCGCGACCATCACTTGGATATCCTGTTAGTTCAAGAGACGTTCTTAAAACCCTGCTATCGTGACCCGAGAATTGCCAACTATAAAATAGTTCGCAACGACAGAGCACATTGCCATAAGGGTGGAACTCTCATTTATTACAAAAAGTCCCTACACTGCATTCCTATGGATGCCCCCCCCCTCTCCCGATTAGAAGTGTCAGTCTGCCGACTGGGCATGACGGGTCATCAACCCATCACACTAGTCTCAGCCTACCTTCCTCCCCAGACCGAATCAGAGGACTTTCAACTGTTCTCCAATGACCTCACCGCCCTGTTGAGCATGAGCGACTCCGTTATCATAGCGGGCGACCTCAATGCGAAACACCCCGCGTGGAATAGTTCCAGGGAATCGACCAGAGGGAGACACCTGTTCAACCTCTGCTCGACCCTGTCCTTCGACGTCATCGCCCCGATGTCGCCAACTCATTTCCCCCACACAGTGGATCACAGACCTGACGTACTCGACATTGCAATTCTGAAAAGGATCAACCTACGGTTGAATTCCATAGAGGCAATAAACGAGCTCACCTCTGACCACCGTCCGGTAGTCGTGCATCTGGCCCCCCGCACGGGTCTCCCAGATACCGACCAACCTCCGCTCACCAAAGTGGTAACAGACTGGAGGAAAGTAAGCGATTCGCTGAAATCCAACACATCCGCCCACTTGGACGCCATCCCCGACCATTTCGACTCTCTAGCGGACACAACGGCCGCGATCGACTCATTCACGGGTCACGTACAATCTGTCCTGAACGACTGTTCGAGGCGGGTACCGGTAGGGGAAGACCCCCGCTGGAAGCTGCCGGACGATGTACGCGAACTGCTGAATGAGAAGAACGCGGCCGTTCGTGCCTACAGCAACTTTCCCTGCGACGCGAACAAAGCTCACATGCGCTATTTACAGCGAGCTGTAAAGACACGCATGTCGGAGCTACGTGACGCGGGCTGGGACAAGATGCTGAGCGAGTTGGAACCCACGCACTTAGCTTTCTGGGAACTCCAGAGGAAACTCAAGTCCCGAGAAATAGCCACCATGCCCCCCCTGACCCGGCCCGATGGCACCGTTGCTTTCGACGACATCGAAAAGGCCGAATGCCTCGCCGATAGTCTTGAGGCCCAATGCACACCCAGCTCTCTACCTGTAGACCAAGCACACCTCGATGAGGTGGACGCTGAAGTCGAACGTAGAACCTCTCTCCCGCCCGTCGAAGACCCTGATGATCCATTACCTCTCGTCACCCCGGACGAAGTTCACGAGATCATCAAGGGTCTGAAACCCCGAAAGGCCCCCGGAGCTGACGGCATCACCAATAAGGTGATCCAGATGCTACCCGCCCACCTGATCATGCTCTTGACCACCATCTTCAATGGAGCCTTGAGCAATAACATCTTCCCCCAAGCCTGGAAGCAAGCCACGGTCATTGGCTTTGAAAAACCAGGCAAACCCAAAACGGAGCCCGCGAGCTACCGGCCCATCAGTTTACTGGACAGCCTCGGAAAAATCTATGAGCGACTTATTTACAAGCGCCTCAGGGACTTCGCCGAGACTAAAGGCCTGATACCCAACGAGCAGTTCGGCTTCCGAACCCAGCACAGTTGCGTACAACAGGTACACCGGATCGTAGAGCATATAGGCGTTGGTCTCCAACGCAACTATGCGACCGGTGCAGTATTTTTCGACATAGCGAAAGCCTTCGACAAGGTCTGGCACAACGGCTTGATTTACAAGCTGTACAAACTCGGCGTGCCGGACCGACTCGTACTCATCTTACGAGATTTTCTGTCGAACCGCACCTTTCGCTATCGTATCGAAGGGGCTCTCTCATCCCCCCACCCGATTCGCGCCGGCGTCCCTCAGGGCGCCGTGCTATCCCCTCTCATCTTTACGCTGTTCACCAGCGATATCCCCAAGAGTGGTAAGGCTCAGTTGGCTCTGTTCGCAGACGACACGGCCATCTACCACTCTGGGCGTAGTTCCAAAGCGATAGCCAAATCCCTCCAGACCGCAGTCAACGTACTCGGTGCATGGTTTAGGAAATGGCGAATCGAACTAAATCCGGACAAGAGCCAGGCGGTTCTCTTTAAGAGACCGCAGCGCCGCCAAGACCCCCTCCCGGCCATCTCCATATTCGGCAAGCCAATCCCTTGGGAAAAGCAAGCCAAATACCTTGGAGTAATTCTAGATCAGCACCTCTCCTTCTCTGAGCATATCAGGAAGGCGCGCTCACGCGCCGCCTTCGCTCTCGGAAGGTTGCATTCTGTTCTGAACGCACGTAGCAAATTGTCACTCAAGTGCAAATTGCGTATTTACACGGCGTGCATAAGGCCCATCATGACGTATGCATGTGCAGTCTTTGCACACACGCACCCCCGACACATCCATAGGATGCAGACCCTCCAAAACCGTTTCCTCCGCCAAGCCACAGGCTCCCCCTGGTACGTTCGGAACGAGATCCTCCATCTCGATCTGAAAATGCCCACTATTGCTCAATTTATGAAACGCAACTCGAAGCGTTTCTTCGATAAAGCCGAGATACATCGCAATCCCTTGATTGTGAAGGCCGCTAGTTATGTCCCCAGTAGAATCAGTAGTATTCGCAGGCCGAAACATGTCCTCTCAGACCCAGACGATCCCATCACTGTTCTCCAAGAAAAGAATAGGGCCACCAGTACAGTACACAAACACAAACGACGACCGTCCTACCGACCTCGCCGCCGAGGTCCTCGCGCCCCGCGAAGACTCCCGAGTAGCGATCAGACCCCCGACCGTCCCTTGCTCGTTGATGCGCCAGCCCGCGCCGCAGC
Source organism: Polymixis flavicincta (assembly GCA_949987655.1). Lineage (NCBI taxonomy): Eukaryota > Metazoa > Arthropoda > Insecta > Lepidoptera > Noctuidae > Polymixis > Polymixis flavicincta. The sequence continues at coordinate 19,746,683 of OX465181.1, read as the reverse complement.
TGAGCCAGTAGCTTTAAATTCCCCGTCTAATAATCATGAAAATAATACCTTGATCCAGCCTGTCCCTGATAGTACTAGCTGCCCCCCCCCCGCCAGCGACTCCCTGAGCCGAGGTTCGTACCCCACAGGGGGTGCCCTCAGTGCGCAGTCGTTTTAGGTTTAAGTAGGTTTACGCCCTGGCTGGAGGCTTTTAGATTCCTAAAAACCTTCACAGGAAAGTCCGGTTGAGCAGTCACGGCCTCTCAAGGTCAACTGCGAGATGCCATTCACTAAAAAAAAAAAAAAAAAACTAGGTAGGTACTATTTGGTATGTTTGAAAATATCATTTTTCTAATTCCGTTATTAGAATTTATTTTGACAGTTTATAAATAATCCTATACAGTTTTGTCAGTGTTTTCATTTATTGTTGTATAGGTATACTTAATTAGCATTTGACATTGTATAGCCTCTGTATAGCATCTACACTATTTCAAGCGAATACACTTTATGGCAGTTCTCAACGCAAGCGCTTGCGGCAAGTTTTCCTTGATCTCGGCTATATCGAAGGGATTGTGGCTAAGTAACAACAGCTGCACGGTTCAATCGATCAGGTTAAGCTACGCTTGCTGCGGTTGTTCCGTGGATGGGTGACCATCTTTACGTACCGGGCCCCTACCGTGCCTAGGTAAGCACAGCCGTTAGTCCCAGCTATCTTTCATTTATTTTTGAAAGTCGTTACGTGTCGTCAGAAGCCCGAAAGTCTGACAACCAGTCCTACCAAGGGGTATCGTATTAAGTTTTTAGTTCTACATTGTGCTTTATTTACGAGCTCATATGTATGTTATTATCATGTTTGTAGCGGTAAGACTGTGTATTTGTATCTCCACTATGCATATTCCTTTACTTACCGATATTGTTCCCAAATCCTCCTTCATATAAGTACTTACTCTTTACGTATACAGGATTCAATGTCCACCAACACAGGATACAAAAACATTCACATATACTCGATTATCTAATCTACATAGAAATAACAATCCAAACAACATAGAGTTTTCTACCTTTTTTCAAACAATAACATTGAAAGGACTCCAGGGATATGAAGGATCAGAAGGGGATATGAATGGATCAAGTGTAGCCATATAAAACATTTTAAAAAACAATACACTTCATATTTTATGCTTATAACGTGGGATTCATATTATGTAATTCGTTGTGTTGATATGAATTAAGGTATTTTGGTGAGTGAAAAATATGGAGACAAGAATCCTTGAAATCGTTTTTATATCAAATCTGTCGTAGGTATTTCAAAGTAATAAACAAGTTACATATGTAAACGTCGATGTGGATTAGGAATATTTCTACATTTATACTAACAGTTTTCATTCTATAACTGCAAATCTCGACATTTTCTAGCGGCTATCGAGGTCCTACGAGGAACTCCAGTGTCATCGAAATACTCATTTAATAGAAGTGCAGCTTTCAAAGAGATCAGTTATATTGGATTCCTAAGATGTTCGCTTGGAAGCCGGGGTGTCCGGAGTACGGACTTTACTCTTCATAAAGTCGATGGAAAATGTCCTTCTACAAACACTTTTTCTGAAATAAATGAAGATCTGCTACTGCTATTGGTCAGGTTTACAACGACACATAAGGATACAGGACAAACGGGGCACAAATGACATCCACTAAGTGTAATACAGTACAGAAAATTAATTTATTAAACGTATTATCTTACAAAAAACATTATTTAATAAATAAATAATTATAAAAAAATTATTTGACATGTCCGAAATGGATGTAATCAATAGACAAGTACACAGATTTTAATGGAGGAATTTGTTGCTAGATACCTACAGGATGACATCCGCACTGCGCGGACTGACCATAGAGGGTAGGTATATCACAATGTGTTGATAAGTTAATAACAATTGTCAATTGACATAGAGTAAAGGTCTTATAGTAGGTGGGGGTAATTAAACAGTTCATGCCTCAACCTCTTCCTCTTTTACCTTCTGATCTCCTGGCTTGCCCTTGGACCAGTCTGGTTTTTTCTGCGGAAACAAAAAAGGGTTAAATTAATACATATTCATGTTCTATCGGTGTACTTCGAAGCGGATAGCGCATCGCGGCTATATTCCCAGATACGCCCGCGGTCAGAAAAACTGCTTAATTTTGATGAAGCAGGTTTCATAAAAATATATACAGAGTCTGTTTTAAGAAGACCAAGTGAATGTGTGGTGCCATTTTTATTTATATTTAATATAATTAACTGATAATGTGTCATAAACATTGAAATGCTTCAAATAAAATTCACACCGTTCTTTCTTGGCATTAGCCATCAATGGTGCTCTTTTATTCAACAGACCCACCGCACCATACGCCGAATTGACGAGCGTGACGTTATTGCCACAACTCGGAAAATGGCGTATGATCTGATGTAATACTTTGTTCGCGAATTTTTGCTAATAATCGTGTAAAGCACACACTTCAAAGCTTTGAAGTAGATATAACACATCTAAGAAAACTTTTCTATAAAACCGAAGCGTTTTGTGTGGCAACCTAGAAATAACCGTTTTATAATACAAGTGTGGGTTGTGTGTGCACTGTGGAGCGCATGTTGGTATCACACAAAAGCTTTGTACAATAAATCTGCTAATGGGTCAAAATGCAGCATAATCGTAACTATCCTCGTTATTGTTCCTTATGAAAATCAAAAGGAGAAATAACGAGAAATCAATTTCAATACCACGTCCTTGAACACAGGTGGATGGATGAAATATACAAAACGAATATATGCCAATCTTTAATGTGTCTGAATTGGCAAAGATCTTCAGCTTCAGTGAAAAATAAACTAGGTAATTGTAGCCACTCTAATAACGGTACATCTCATAGCTGTGCTGAAAATATAACATGCCGCGTGTATGAGCAACGTCTAAAATAAAACGTGTCTGTACGCGTTGTCGCTTTACTTTCTATTTACCTTTGCTGCAGCGCCACCCTGTGGAACATCGCATCGTGATATTGTAACAATATTATTTTCGTTTCTATTCTACTTTGACAATCTCAACAATGACTCTATTTACCAAAATAGTACCTCTTTTTTAATATGTCCAACGAAATTAGCTTCAAACTATTGAGATTACAAACACATTAAAATGCTACAATTTCAAAAGATTCGAAGGTTTACATAGAGTTGGTGAATAGTTATTTCTACAAAATGTGAGAGAGTAGCTGAATATGAGAGCGATGCGGGTATCTAACCATGTCGTAAGTGTAATGTAGTTAATGCCAATGAGTATTTGAAGATCTTGTGCGCAAATTACTCAACATTTTAATAAAGACCTACATATTTGCAGATTTATTTCAGAAAGTTAGTCACAAAAAGAAATAGAAGAGAAGCTTTTAGAATGTAATTTAAGTTCCTATTTTTAAGGGGTGGCGAAGCTTTGCAGGGGAATACTTGAATACTAAAATGAACTATTTTTTTAAATTAATACTTGCAGCATAAGCCTTTGGTCGGGAAGGACTTAAATTAAAATGTTAATAACAAGATTGCAAGTCACATCTACATAAAGTTGAAGCTGTATTTAACGCGTCATCCAAACTCTTTCTCACCTTGTTTTAACAGATTTGGATGTTATATGGAATATAAAAGATTTATCGTAGAAAAGAAAGATTTATTTAAATTAAATTAATGTGTAGTTAAAAAATAAGTCATTATTTGTTCAACAGTAGAGAATGATTGTAAGAAATTGACTGTTAGTTTTAATGTATGGTCTACTTCTTTCCAATAGCCCAATCAGCTTTCTCCGCTTTCTTGGCCTGTAGAAGATGATCAAGTAAATGATGTTTAGTTGTTAAACATTACCATTAAGGAAATATATTAACAGTTAAGAACATACTGCAGGCGTTGGGAGTCGAACCCATGAGCTGTTTGTAGTAGAAGCAACGATCAATTATGAAGTTAATGAAATAATAACACCCCTCTTTTTTTCATCGGGGTTTCAAGAACATTAAAGAAGAAAAATTGGTTAAAGAAGAGTAATAGAATTTTAGTTCAAAGATACAAAGTATCTAGAAGAAAAAGATGAAGCCAATAATAAACTACGAGTTGAAGAATGTTATACAGAAAGTTTAATATTATTATAGTATCGTAAACAATTCCATAGAAGAACATAAGAATCATCGGTATTGTATCTGGTGTTGTAAGGAATCGTGTAATATTGCTATAAGTATGTGAAACATTAACTTCTTGGTTCGTTCTGCGAAGACAATTAGTTAATTCGACAAGTTTAGTAGCAAACTGTATTTCGTCGACAGCTTTATTAGCCTCAACAGCCTACTTGTTAACATCAGCATTATCTTTACACTCATCTACTATATTATCTAAGACATTCAAAAATATTGCTTCTATATCAATATTAGAGTCTTCTTCCAAACTACCATCAATACTATCATCTAGAAATATATAAACATAAATCATGTCAAATGTCTTACCTCTTTGTCTTCTTCTTCAAGGGTGAACTCCTTCTTTTTGACGACCTTCAACTGGTTACGGAAGTTGAATTCAGCGGCCTTCTTCTGGAGCTTGGCGAATTTGTTCTCATATTTGGACACCTTCTTGAGTGTGGGTTTGACGCTGTAGTTAAAGACATGTAGGTTAATATTTTCTCATAATATAGTGATTTGGTAGGTCATTTGATCCAAATAGACCCTGGAATCGTCACATCATCAGATGAGATCGGAGATTGAAATTCGAAAAATATCCATCTGTTATCTTTCTGGTTCGCGTTTTCAGACAAAGGTTTTTACGAACTGAGGAAGTTAGAATTCGGCTAACAATGTACAGAGTCCTTTGTATTTTGCGGTATGTGTTCATATTTAATGCCGCTTCGCAATACAATGCGACCGTAACAAAGCGAGTCCAGTCGCGGCAGCAACATAGCTCTTAACCGGGCTTTGAATAATATCACCGAGTAACTTTATTCACAGACATATCCTTATTTGCCTATTTGCTGGCTTTACAACTCTTTCATGAATTTTCACTTAGGATTCTTATAGAATCAATGTGGCCTATCGTAATCCAGTACATTTACGATTGAACTTAAATCCTGAAATTTCTCATTTGGCCTTCCTAAGATTTCAGCCTTCCAGATTTGCGCATACCTCACCCAAACGCTATTTTAGTGGCAGAACATAAAATTACGGAACTCCAAAATATTCCAGACTTGTCCACTCTTCGTCATTACGAATGGAAGCCTTGTTGTAATCGAAACGGAAAGGTAAAACCCCAAACTACTTGAGATTATCCGTCCGTATTCTATTCCATCTAAATTATAAGGGTACTCACAATTTGCCTCTGAGGTCGTTGACTTGAGAGTTTAGGTCCGAGATCTGTTAAAATAGAACTAGTCTTAGAAATCAATGTCCAACATAACACGTCTTGTTAATAAAATAAAAGCAGATGTATAGAGAATATAAGGAAATGTTATATGTAATGGCTACAAAACTCTAAGAAAAGCTTTTGTCGTCATTCCAGGTAAACTAGGGAAGGAACTCAATCAAATACATTAGTTGTCTTTGAAATGAAATTAAAGATATGAAAGTAGATAATTATTTAAGAATCATTAAATGAAGTTAAATATGCAATTGTAGATATAAAATTAAATATTAAAGATAGATAAGATAAATAAAATACGGATAGACTAATACAAAGGCAAAAATTATACCTACTATTAATGAAATAACTTTATGAAATCATTTCACAAGTTTGTTAATTTACGTCAAAAGTACAGATATCAAATGTGTAATACACATTAAATAAAAATAAGAACTAAGTAACACACGACAAACAGAAGGTCCAAACTTGTGCAACGTTTAATTCAATTTACAGCTGAAATTTCATGCAATGCACATTGAGAATTAAGTCACATTTAAAGCTCCCAAACTAAAAACTTAGAATAACCACAAAATCAAAACCCATAACCAAGATTAAATGAAAAAGAATTCGAAATATTAATACTAGAAAGCACAGAACAAGATATAGAGCTGCTGAGTATAGATTAGGCAGTGTTATTTGCGAGCTGAAGTCTTGTTTTAATTTCTGTGGTCGAAGGAACATAATTATACTACTATCCCGGATCAATGTTATGACCTCCTATATATCTTAACTTGTGCTCTTTGCCCAAACATTACACAATTCAACGTGGTCTATATTATAAGTACAGGTAGGTACATCTGAAAATATTCGTGCAAGAGAACTACTTATCGTGCCTCGAGATTGGTAGCTGGCCGCCTGCAGCTCCTGTGCCTCAACAATCTAGATTTATTCACAAATGTACATAGAGATGTGCAGGATATTTATTATACATGTGCGACATATATAACACGAGCGCTGACAATATTGTACTGCTTCGGCTGCGATCGAATCGTGCGTCGGCTGAGAGTCAACTGTGCTTCTAACGCTAGTCAGTGATCGAAGTTGTAACATATTGAGCGCTTGTCGGTATGCGAGTTAATTTAATATGTATGTTGCGATGGAATCAATTCTGTATACATCGGCGATCAATGTATGAGTACCACGTTGCAGAAAATGTGTATCATGGAATGACGGTGCAAAATCGATCCAGACTTGCAAATGTGGGTATGTATGTAGATACAGATGTGGGTACTGTGTGTCTTTGGACTCGCAAGTGAGCATAGTATACACCACTCCGTGTCCCGGATAGTGGTGCGAACGTTCCGAGCGGCCGCTACGTCGGCTCAGACAGGGAGGGGGCGGGCAACATCGACCAGAGCATGGCACTTTCAATTTAAACACTCGGTGTATACAGGTATTGCAAAAGGTTTGTGGGGTATATCAGCAACCGAACACGCAAACAAGTCGCGCGGAATATTACGGCACATACGTGAAAAGTTGGAGATTTGGAACAAGAAGTTTCACTTACACTATGCACTTGCGTGTGCCAATAAAGGAACCAGTCCAGCGTTCCAATTACACCTCAACGGTATCTCTAATTATTATCAACAAAAAGAGAAAATTCAGTAAGGCCTCTAAGCTCGCCACCACACATGAAGCGTCACACTGGCGGATGCATCTATTATCATTATGCTTGATTATGTACTTGAACACTTTTTAAATTATTATTATTAAAGTGCCATACTATTTTAGATATGAGTTTAATAGGTATTTTAAGGGATAGTTGTTACCTAAAATTATAATATAGTCGTCATGCAACAGGCAAAGCTTTATCTGGTAAGCGGTTTGGTGACGAGATGGCTCGAGGTAAGGATGGGCATGAGAAGCACATCGAGAGATGACCGACACGACACATCAATCGAATATATACAAATACATATACGTATAGACGATACATGAACAATATAGATTGACAAGAGACGTGACCGCGCTATTGATAACATAAATATATAACAAGTATACATATACATGATACAGTTACGCGGGCATGCAGCGGTGAGGCGACGGGCCTCCGCGCCAATAGTGAGTGCAGTGTTGTTACTGTTACGCCGGTGGCAGTTACTGTAGTTAGTGTAGTTAATGGTGTAAGCTCCATGTCAGATGACGCGACCGGCGGAGATCGATTTTGCACCGCACGCCTGCCGTGGGCGGGGCAGAGAGCGCCCGCGCCGCGACCCTCCCCACTACGACACATCACACGCGCTCTACAATACACCACTAACGAACCGACCTTCCACCGTTATTTACAACTCAACAACAAACAACCGTAAACTTACAAAGCGTTATCAATATATAAACACGAACTGTCACACGCGCACGTTTGTTACAGAATCGATGACTGTGATATTCACAATGGTTATAAAGTATTGGTCAATACCTCATAATCTCTTTTCCTGACTTCATGTTCCAAATCCCACTTCTGGCCCTCACACACATACAAGCGGTCATAATACTCCTGTATTATTCTCTTGAGCATTGCTATAGAAAAAGGAAAGACATATTATTGAGCCAGCAGAATGAGCATGGGCATCGGTGTGAGTGACCTGACGACGCGGAGCGACGTGTGCATGTGTGCGGTGAGCCGTACAACTATCATGTCATGTCGTAACAACTAAATCAGAATCAACTCATTCAGTTCAGTCATATGCATTCCCAATTCCTAATTTATGTAGTTTACCTCCATTTTCCTAATTTCGATCGCTCGTTCTAGTTCATATTTATCCCCCTCAAGGTTGTATATTCTGTGCCAGTACATTTGACAAATGGTCTGGAGTTCCGCTAAAGAAAAACAATCACATTTTAAGTTTTCAATCATTTTCGGCGCTTCGAAGTCTGTCTCACGGTTCTGTGTTGATGCTGTGTAGTGGACTCTCGACATGGGACCCTCGACTAGAGGAACAAAGCGTAAGCGAAGCTACATGATCAGTACTGAGGTGGGTATCAAATGGACTATTACTGAAACATAATCAATGTTGTTATTGACTCAAAACTCGATGAGAGTATCTACAGAATCTATTGCAGCTTTGGAATTTGCTACAACGGGTCGTTGTTATTTTAGCGTTTTTTAATTTACTTTGTTATCCACACGGTTAAGGTCGAAAGGTATAGTTTATTGATAGCTCCGTAAATCGTCAATTTTAATATTGCTGCGAAAACAAAACAAAATTTTAAACTAGTCACATTATCGGCATGAACTACTCAAACGAGAGCGTAATATATAAATTGCGTAGCTCCCAAACCAGGTCAGACCTCGAGCGCTCTGCGGGTCACCTCCACCTCGTGATCGTACTTCTCCTCTTCAAGCTTGATGATACGCTGATGGTAACCGGTTATGATGCTCGTGAGAGCCGCTATAATATCAACCAAGAGTTACTCGCGCTGTACGCAGTTGTACCGAAGATGATTGTACGCGGTGTACACCCGAACCCCGCGCCCACCACCGCGGCGGCACCGCACGCCATCGACCATCAGTTAGCCAGTGTAAGTGGAAAGTAAGTTTAAGGACGGAAATATAGAAGATAGTCAGTATACGCAAATAAAATCAACGATATCAAATGAAGTTTGGAAGAAATAGAGAAACGCATTAGACAGATAGGCCTGAGATTGTCGGCCGGACACACCATTAAAGTCTTTGTTAAACCAGCTGACGAAGTAAGAACAACACGCCACTTGACATATCACAAGTTACGTTAATTTTTTTAATATATGAAAGTAAAGTCTTTGTAAGTTTTGTGAGTCGACACAAGAGAGCTGTTCGTTGACAACAGCTCATCTCTCTACCTCCATATCTTTTCTTTTAACGATGTATTCCAGATCGAACTTTTCATCTTCAAGCTGTCCGATGCGTTCGTGGTATTCTTTGCAAACCCTCTTAATCGTATCTATAATTCGACATAACACATGTACAAATGTAGCTTATAGTAAAGCCCTATGTGAGAGATACACAAACATGGGTACCGTCGTGTTGTGAAGTGTATGATGGCTTATTGTATGGGGTCTTTACATTAGTTCACTTTTGGCTATAATATATCATGTGAGGGATGTACAAGATCAGATTAGGGGTATCATAGATGTAGCGAGGGTTGAACAGATATATACCTTCGTTTGCATCTTCAACGTTCTTGGGTTTACCGCACCTCTCTTCAATGATGCGCCTCCTCTCAGCCGCTTTGCGCTCCTGCTCCTTCTTCAGTTCCTCAGCGGCTTTCTTACGCAGCAGCAACTATTAGAAGAACCGGACCGAGGACTTAATGTGCGAATTCTATTGTGTTCAAAAATCCAGCTTCTTTAGTTGGTAAATTCTACTTACCCTGAGCTTCTTCTTCCTCTCAGGTGTCATGAAACCCTTCTTCGCCTTCTTGGCTTTGGAGGCCTCCTCCATGCGCTTGCGCACCTCAGCACGCTTGCGGTCGATCTCGGCCTGTTTGGCCTTCTTCGCCTGGAGAGAGTGGACATTGGTAACGAGTGTTCTTATTAGTTACCTAACTAGTGGGTTAAGTGTGTGTGAGTTAAGTTGTATGTGAAAATGTTTTTGGTTTTATAGTGTTAGAATGTGGCAACGACTAGGAATATATATTGTACGTGTGTATTTATAAGTGCTTGACTTTTGTATATAGTGTATGTGAATGTATGTCGATGTTTAGGTTTATGTTTGTACATGTTAAAGTATATTATTATGTATTTCAAATATTTTCGTAGTGTGGTTTTGTGTGAGTTTCAGTGTGTATGTTCAAAAAGTGTATAAATTGTACGTGTATTGTGTTAATCGTCCATTAAACGATTGCTGCTCGTCGTTACTTTACCTCCTCGAGACGTTTTTTCTGTAAAAGAAAGAAATAAATCTCAGTATACGGCAATAAGCTAAACAAATTGCTTGAGTTAAATTGTTTACGTTTGCTACAATTACCAGCACAATATAGTGTACAGTTGAGGCTAGAAATGGCTTTCTTGGTTTTATTTCTAGAATAAAAACCACATCAATAAGGTATGGACTTTACGGACTTCTTTGTAGCTGTTTAAATAAGGTAAAATTCTTTGAAAATAAAAAAAAAACATAGGACGTTTGTCGGCGAAGTCTGAGTTGTAGACACAAAAAAGAAAAAGAAGTCTTCGTTTTGGTTCTTAAAATCAAAATTATTGTGCTGATACCTGTCAAACATTCGATTACAAAACACTGCCAGCAATAAAAATCCATCCTTCGTTCCACTTTATTTGAAACGTTTTGTTAAAGAATCTTTCCCATGATTTGCTTGGCAATGTATGGTAATAGAATGAAAGTTTTATCTGTTATTTCAGTGCGAATGCAATCACAGTGTGCGGTATGAGTTGTGAGGTAGTGCGGGCTCGTAAGTAGTTACAAAGTCATTATTTAGGCCTAGACTCATTAAGGTTCATATAATATTATATCGCTATGCCGTTATCACATTGATTACAAGATTTCTGAGAAATTTCTTTCACTTGGGGATTAATAAATTTGTTTGTTGGTCCTCTCTATATTTTGAATATCTTTCGAATAGAAATACCATATTGTTTGTACCAGCCCTAGATGTTTTTTATTTTAATTTTTCTTCATTTGTTTTTTTGTGGAGGAGCAACAAATAGTATTAGAATATTTTTTTAATTAAAATAGTAGGCCCTCTTTTGCGTAGTATAAGTATGAAGTACTTAAGCGTAGTTTCTTTTTATTTTTTAAAATATTATGGAAGCAGGTTATATCTGTTTTAGATGTCTTTTTTTTGCTTTAAAAGTCTTCTAAGTGTAATTAAAAGCTAAGTGCGAAATTATAAATAGAAAAAACAAAAAGAAGTGTATTTGGTGCTGAATCTGTGCGTTAATAAATAAGTAGGTCCATAAGCTCATTGTTACTTTTATTTAAAATATTATATTTTTGCGTCATTAGTTACATAAAGTCGCCATATTACTTATTGAACTCTATCGACTTACAAAATTTCATGTAAAATAAGAAAATCGCTGTAAAAAATACTGTAAAATGAAAGAGAAATAATATATATTCCTTCGTCTAACACAATAGATAATTGAACTATGTCATATTTTGATTAATTTTTTTAAAAATTCTTTTTTCAATCTTTGAACCATCATTTTCAATTTTACCAATGTTTTTTTTTAAATCTCAAAAGTATAGGAGCCAATTTTTTTTCTTGTACGTGTAAATTCTGAAACGTAAATCATGATAGTCTTATCACTGATGTGACAACGAAATGATTTCCTGCATGTGTAATGTGTCTGTGTGTCAATATGCATTGGTTATAAAAGCACAACAATTACCTTAGTCTCGAGGAGACATAGCATTCAGTACTATATGGTGAATACGCAGCGACGACAATGTTTCAGCACGGAAGAACAGCCCCAGGACACACGCAAAGTAACAATGAAACAGAAGAAAGATACACAGAACATATTAGATTTATAATCCTAGAAATAATTAATTTGTTTTTAAGATCACCCCATTTTCATCGTTGAGATAAACCTTCAAGTGACAAGTAATTTACACAATTACTTTTCTATCGTTATCAGAGTCTGAATGAATATTTTGTTAAAACTATTAATATTTTCTCTAAATTAATCTTTAGACTTGTGAACTCTGAGTTTTTTTCGATCTTTCTTCTCAGGGTCGGTTAGGAAACACCGAAATCTAAGTTCTAAAACATAAGTTGTTTTCCACGGACAAAAATGTATTTTTAAACAATTTATAGAAATCAATATCTAAGCTAATGTTATCCCATAATTATAGAGAGAATTGAATTCGTTTTAATATAAAGGATGTCGAAGATTTCGTTCCATTTTGCGTCCATTGACTTACCTTACTTCATCGGCGTCCCCCATTGTGTTGTTTTTGTCGGTCTAGGAGTCCTGAAAATTAGAAAATATATTTTCATTTAATATTATTGAAAAACTGAAACCGAAGTGTCATGAACTAATCTGTCTTAATTATTATCTTCAATTCAGCTGCTAATGTTGTCTCAATAAAACACTCAAAGTGCTAAAAAAATGAAATAAATCGAAGTTCATTGTTGATTTTGTCATAAATCAAACATCAATATTCTATAATATACCTAATGATACAAAGCTCAAATAATAATTACTTCAAATTGGCATGACACCTTAGCAATCCCACAGCTTCTTTGACACATAAAAGTCAAGCAGATGTCAAGGTACAATTTAATGTTAATCTGTCATCGGTAAGTACAACAAATATTATTAACGATAATAAATAAAGCGTATTTGGCCAGACTCATGAGAAACAAGATCGTTATTTGAAACTATTTGGAAGTAAGCCAAGATGTCGACGTGTGAATACCGACATTTGATACTTGAAATCCGGTAACCCACCCAAGATTTTCCATATTTTACTAAATATTAAAATGAGTCATATTGCATTTTCCGAGGAACATTCATGCATACATTATTTTCAGTTATTTGATTGCTTGCACAGCTCATGTTATAAAATCATCCGAAAAAAATTGAAAACCTAAAATTAGATCATGAAAATGGTAACGATGAAGATCGTAAAAGAATCCGTGTAATAACGGTTGCCAACGTAATGAAAATTCCACAATTAGGTTCGGCCGTGCTCGCGGATAGTCGGCTAAGTTCGGGCGGTGCGCGGGCGACTGAAATAGGTTGGCTCGCATACAGCGCATCCTAATTTGGTGGCGCGAACGCTCAGCTTAGCTTACTCGGGTTTCGGCCGTTAGGCAAAGCAGACCGATGTTGGAAATGTTGAAGAGTAAAACGATATTTTCTTAACCGACACGGATGATAACCGTAAATCCAATTGTTTTAAAAATAATCACAGAAACGTATTTAGGAAAATGTGTCTTGGATGATTAAGAATTAGAACGAAGTTTAATCACGCATGAAACTTAATTTATTTTCCCTATGTAATCCACGAGGCAATGTAATTATTTAATTATACGAGATACTATTACTTGATTAAACGCTAAAGTAAGCAACGTATTTCCGATTAGCACATGACACAGGAAATGGAAAACTGAACGGTTGGTTAAGGCTTCATTGTAGTCAGATCCAATGTCTATGTCAACTACGTCCGGGAGACAAGAATGGCACATGAGATCTATATCAATGACGTCATACATATAACTTTTGAACATTCGTTTTTTAAATTCCGGAAGGTCACTTATGGGCAGATCGTTTTGATACACGGAAAGCTCGTCAGTCCATACACTCGATCTTGAGAACGATGCATCACGGCGCAGTGTCCGATTTACCACGACATTGATATATCACTTCACTGAACGTTAAATGCACTTCAATAATCTTGCTTCGGATTACCGTTTTGTTAGTAAAAATATTTTAACTTTCACTAAAACTCACCTAGGCAAAGAAAAAGAGGATGGCCCTATAGATGGTTCAGCCAACACGAGCCACAGCTGCTGACTGGTGCGAGGCGGGCGGCAAGGTGCGGCGGGCAGTGCGTAGGCGCAGCCACCCCGCCCCCCGCGCCCTCGCGCCCCCGCCGCCCCCAGCGCCTGCAGACTCGCCCCGCAGCGCCCGCGTTCACCATCGCACGCCTTCAGTCCAGACATTTTTAGAGCCGTGTCGTTTTGACACCAACACCGAAATAACATCAGATGTAAGCTCCAGTTTGAACTATTCGGATGCCTCGTAAATTTCTGACCGACTGATGCCATGTGCGTTTTCATAAACAATTTTCAGAATCAGTTTATTCTAGTACGAAAATGATGATTAAAATAACCTGTTTTACGAGGTTTTTTCATAGGCTCGATTTATTCAATAAAAAAGAACAAAAGCGAATATCAAATAGGCTAGGGCTAGAAACTGTTTTCCAATAAAGCCATAAAGTAAAGAATTGAAAGCTCTACTCTACGTTACATAAACCGACTTTAATTTTATTCTGCGACCCACATACGCTAGTGAAGACTTTCCTTACATCGTGAGTGCTTTTTGCTCTTTATACCATTGATAAATTGAAATTCTTCATCCACGGACAGAATTCTACGTATTCACTTTAAACAATGAGCAATTAAACGAAACTAATTCAGATAATTTACACATTTAAAACATTAGCTAGAACTCGCGTAGTTGCAACGAACGAATGTAGGTGGATATGTAAAATTGTAACGTCCAACTATGCAAATGGAATGTAGGAATTTTTTTCGTGCAAACGCGGAAGACCAAAGCGATTAGTCTCTTAATTATCTTTGTTGTGATTGTGATCTAATAATAGAAAATTAATTGATTGTCAATCATCTCGATGACTGTTTGGCACCTGAAGAGTCCACGTGGCGCCAATAGTCTAGCTATAAGTAGATAAACGTATCATTTGTATTCTTATCAACATTTACCGGAGTCTGTGGCTCTCCTTGCTATAGCCTGCGAGTCTCCAAGTGTGTAGGTTACTTCTAGACAAACGTGCACAATTGTTGACCGCATCATAGATGAGAGAGCTCATTAGGTGAGATCGTGGACAAACGCCGTCCTGCTAAACTACTCCGAAACATGGAACCTGAAATCAAAGCAAATAGGTAAAACGAACTGTTTTTACCTTAGGATACGGATAATATTGGTAGATTAAATATCTTTCCATGACATTAGGCTAGGTTTTTTTAAGACTGCGTTGGCCACATAGCGGTCGCAATTTACCGTCGATTGACGTCAGTGAAAAGCTCAGATTATAAAACAAAGGCAGATAGACCGCGCGGAGCACCAAGAATGAAGCCAAAAAACCAAATACTAAAGCGTCGCATTGTATATAATGCGAGGCCATTTGTTTTTTTGACTCTTGGGTGTTCCGCGCGATCTATCTGCCTTTGTTTTATAATCTAAACCAAAAAAAAAAAAAACAAATACTAAATCGTCGCATTGTATGTTACATAAAATGAGACGCTTTATTATTTGGTTTTTTGGCCTCACTCTTGGTGTTCCGCGCGGTCTATCTGCCTTTTTTTTTATAAACTGAGGTGAAAAGTTATTAATTAAAGTAAGTTGTGTTTCCGTAAAGAGTGTTTTTTGACACCGTAAAGTCATACCCGTGTAACCCGTGCCATCATTTTCGTTTGTCTATTCTCTGAGTCCGTCAACGAAGATACCGGCTCATCCGAAAGTATTCGATACTTCGAAGACGGTTCACTCCGAAGTATCGAACTACTGTCGGATGGGCCCGAATCTTCACATTAACTTTTTTTCTGACGGATAAAACATGTCAGTGGAAAGTACAACTGTCAAATCGTTTTGTCATTCATTCTTAGTTCGGGCTCCGAACTAATCTTATGTCTGCAAATGAAATGGAATCGGAAACGCCCGTAACTTCGGCCCTAACTACGGTTGTCGAACTTAGGGAGTACACCTCCAGCCGCCACTGCAGCTGATATATGGCGGCCACCTCTGTCGTAGGAAACCGTAGCTTTACGTCAATCAACTCAGCCTATCGCAGTCCACCGCTGGACATAGGCCTCTCCCAGGCTGCACCACATCTCCCTGTCCAGTGTCTTCCGCCTTCCTGATCCAGTTTGCCCCAGCCACCTTTTTGAAGTCGTTGCCGCGTCGGTCAATTTAGCTGGGAGAGGCACATACTACGGTTGCCGTTACGCGGTCTCTAATCCAATACTCGTCTGCTCCACCGGCCATAGGTCCTTCGACAGACATGGCCATCCCACTGCCACTTCAACTTGCTTACTAGTTACAGTTATTTGCTAGATGGCCCAGTTAGTCGTAAAACATGTAGGTACGTTATAAGATCTAATATTTTCTATCCAGTGCAAGCTAACAACGCAGCAATAAAAAATGGGCGAGATTGAATTTCACACTACGTAGGTTGGATCCGCAACTGCAAAGTTAGCCGCCCTGAACAAACTCGACACTACCGTAATTATTGGAAGTGCACTAGAAAACTTAAAATGGCGCTACGTAAGTATCAAGTATCAGAAATCTTTAGTAACAGTGATTTAAAAAATCTACTCGTAGATATTCCAAATTGATGTCTGCAAGTTTTCCATAATTAATTACGATGAAAATATAGTAATAATGGTTTTTATTCAAGCTAAATAATCAGACAAATATTATAAGTATTATTGCTTATATAGTCATGAAAATATTTTAGAAAATCTAAAGAAATAACTTCTTAGTTAATTTAATTTTGCTCATGGAAGAATAATCACAACCTTTTTACTGAACAAAAATGGTAAGTCGTCATTATAAACCTCTTTCATAAAAATATTGGTATCTATTCGATTACAGATTTTAATTAAAGTTGCGTGAGGGTCGTACGTACCTAGGTGCTGTAACAAACGAGCTCCAACTATTTCTAATTGCGACTTCGTTACACTACCAGTAACAATACAACTGTTACTTTTCTCACATAGTTTTATATTAGGTACCCGAAATTTGAAACCTAGATACAAATAACATTTGTAAGTAACTTTTATTGACTTGCGTGGCTTAATAACAACAGTTACACGTGTCGATTTTCAAGGCTAAGCAACCCTTGTCGAGGTTGGTCCGTGGATGGCCGACCATAATCCATAACCATAACCATCCATAACATACCGAGACTGCTCTTTGGCTCGGAAAAGCCGTTGGTCCCGGCTGTCATTCGTAGATCTTTGACAGTCATTTCGAGTAGTCAGAAGCCCTAACTCCTGGGCCTGACAACCAAGACTGGCTAGGAGTTTCCTGTTACCCAGCTGAGCAGCGCTCTTCCCTTCCGTGGCCTGGACGGGGCCGCCACCGTTTGATGGCGGACGCGGTGGGGCCGCAGGGGAAGAGGAGTGTAGGTATAGCGTTGGCCGCTCTCCCTATCCCCTGCAGCCGAAAAGTTGTTGGGCGGGACGGCGCGTTGTGTTCCACGCGCGCCGTCAGAGATGTCAGCAACAACAGCTGGGCCCGCAAGGGCCAATGCCTGCCAGGGTGCGGGTTGTTCGAAAGAGACACCGTCGGCCCTGGCACACAGGCAACTGAGGGAACACGGGTGGGTTTTAGCCAGTAAAAGTCTGACACGCCCTCCTGCTTTCTACCCAGAGCGGGAGATGTCATTTGCGGATTACCCATACTCCAAAAAAAAAACCCACTAACTGGGTTGTGGAGGTCAGATAGGAATTCGCTCCATGTAAAGTACTGGTATCCAGATGCATCCACTTAGACAGAAACCCGCCCCAATAGGTATAGTTGGGCAATGGCTAGGCAGGTATTGATATACTGTAAAATAACTCGGTAAAAGTTTTGGTTAGTTTTCCACTCTAACGATACTATATTTTTATATATTTCACATCACCTAATGGTGAAAAAGGAATAAGAGTAAATTGATGTTGACAAAGGTTCGAGTCTGATTTACGACATAGCCCTGGCTGATCAACTAATTTAGTTAGGTACTTCTTCATAAGTTATACAAATCAAAACAAGTAAACAACCAAAATGTATAAATCAACAAGTTCTCATGTAACGGGATCATTAAAATTTACCTAGAATTATAAATAGCAACAACAAGCCCGAATAATGGGGTCGTTAAGAGCAGCTTTTGACTGTTCACAATATTAACAAGCTTCAAAACAAGAGTTGTGACTGCTTAGGAATGTTTACAAAAAAGATACAGTAGCGGATGGAATAGGCTAAAGAGTTTCTATCCTTCCTACAATATAATATTATATTATAAATGTGAAACTTTGTATATTTGGATATTTAGATGTTTGATTGGATGCTTTTCATTTAAACACGCTAAAACTCAAAAGATTGGGATGAAAGTCAAACAGATAGTTTATAATCTGAATAGACACATATGTAGGATACTTTTTATCCCGGTATAACGGCGTACTACGTGTACCGTGTGGTGCCGGACGTAAAGAATAGCATCATCCCATCTCTTCCCGTGGGTGTCGTAGGAGGCGAATAAGGGACTTACTAGAGAATGGGCAGCAGCGTTCTTTATGCATTTTACCACTATACTGCGATCGCCAACCCGCCTGCCAAGCGTGGCGATTATGGCAAGACCCCCAAATTGGGGGAGGCCTATGTCCAGCAGTGGACGTCTTCCGGCTGAAATGATGATTATAACGTACTACCGGGATAAAAATAATAATTTCCTACCTCCACACGAGTGAAGCCGCTGGCAAAAGCTAGTTTAAAAATAATTGTCTAGAGTAGTACCTACGGTATGTTAACAAACTCGTTCGTTAAGATAATGTACCTAAGACGTGATTTGAATGTTTTTGCTCTTTTTCTCTGTAAACTAATAAGTAGGTACCTACTCACTTTTCAGTAATGTTGAAATGGAGCTCATATGTTATAGAAAATGCTGATTGTACAGTAAGTTCTCTCTCAATCACTAATGGCCGATTCCTATAATGTACGGACAGTTGTAAGTTAATATTAATTATCTTTACCTAAAACTAAGCAAATGCCTCATAGCTTTGCAGAGCAGGCTGGCCGGGGCCTTTATGGTGGCCACTTCACATGTATAGCTATAGTTTTACTAATATTCTTAATATGTATCAGTTTTTTATTATTGTTTAAGATTGTTTTGTGTATTTTATCTATGGGCCTTAGTTGTCTGATACTAAAACGATTAATATTACATACGACTGACATGTTTATATTTATATTATTTTATTTTTATCTTTATGTACCTATGTTCGGGCATAACTCCGTCATATAAAGACGGATTTGCAAAATTATTTTCTTTGTTCGAGAAGGGGTTTATTTTATTTTTTATTGAGAGGAACAGTTACATTATAAGGACTTAGGTACAACTAGTTTAACAAAAAAACTATTTGGTTATAAAGTAACCCACAACGCTGTCCACAAGTAGGCATAGAAGTATAAGAAAGTAGGCATAGTATTTCGAAAAGGTCCCATTTATGTTTAATATAGATCTGATGATGCGTTTCAAAGACAGATATTTGAACTCTTCGAAAAATGACGGCAAATCAAGTGCGATCATTCGTTCATCGATCATCGCCTTCCGAAATTAAAGTAATTTTTGACTTTGTAGTGTTTTTCCGGAAGTCGGTTGTTTTATTTTTAGGAAAAGGTTTTTGTTTATAGGAACCGAGCATAAGCCACGCATAAGCCGATCTTCAACGCACAGATTAGCACCAAGAGTTGAAAATCGAACAATAAAACACACTGTTCGAAACTCGTCGCGATGAGATACACTCTGTTGGATTCTCAATGCGCGAAAAAATCCCGCCACGAATATAATGTCGACTAAGTCCATCTACAAAACCAAATATTATTTTCAGTCATAAACATACATGTACAAAAAAGCCTTGAGACGTCGCCACCACAGATGTAAACACGGACATCTATTGAAATACAAAGTACCCATGTACGTACAACGTAATGCCCAAATGTCCGGTATTGGCTTGGGCCGTGGTGGACGTAAACCACTATTGTCATCAGTGTATTTAGTTCCCAATACACAAACATGACGTCAGGGGGTCGACTCTCTAAGTCTGAAAATTATTAATCCCTCAAAACAAGGTGACAGGCAAATACATATAGGTACATACAGAGTAATATCAGACACACATACAGACAGATTTAGTGCTTAGGGAGTAACCCCCCTGATTTGAACCAACTCTGAATTATGTCCCATGAAAAATAATTTGGGCTTGGAAAACTACATAAATTTTTCAACGCGTTCAATAGTATGATTTTTATACAAAATAATTATTACTCTTTATATAAAACAAATAGAACCAGACTTCAAAAGTGATAATTAATACCAAAAAATTCTAGAGCCCTAATTAATATTAAACATCATTAAAAAAACAAATAAGTATCGAAAAGGTTTTTACCAACGTCAGATATTTAATTTCGTTTTTACTTTACACAGCAAAATGATTTGTTAATCAATTAAAGTCTATACGTTGGATCTTTGCATAGAATTATACATACTATAAATACATATACATCACTATCATTATCAGCCGATAATGTTCCCACTGCTGGGACACAGGCCTCCTCTCTGTCAGAGGGAATAGGCCGTAATCCACCACGCGGGCCCAGTGCGGGTTGGTAGATGTCACATGTCTTAACATTTTTGGTTCTAGGACCAAAAATTTGAAGACATGTGACCATTTCTCACGACGTTTTCCTTCACCGTTTTGAGAGCAGTGGTGATTGGTGAAGAAATAATTTACACAAAGTATAAAATTATATTGAAAGACAATAAATCCATGATATAAAATCTACAAAAGACCCGAAGGCCCTTAAAACAATTACAAGAATACAATTATGTTAATGTAACTTTTCCTTTCTAGGTACCCAGGTTATTATTTTTGTGTCTAGAAACTTTTATTATGCTAGCGCAGAAACTAGAGACCTACCTGTTCCTAATTAGGTCGAACTATACTCGTGCGAGTATAATTGTGTGTTTTCTGAAACGAGGCACGTAAGAGTAACCGGGAGGCAGGGACATTTACGCGAAAACTGATGAATTTTAGCATATGATTCTAGAACAAGACCCTTAGCGCATAAGTCAGCTGTTTCAAAGAAAAGCGCAATACCTAAGCGGTTAAAATGTATGGAACAGGTTTTCTTAAAATGTATGTATTTAGAAAGATTATCATGACTGTTCTTTTTTTTTGGAGGGTGGGAAGTCATCAAATGACTTCTCCCGTTCTGGGTAGAGAGCAGGAGGGCGTGTCAGACTTTTACTGACTAAAACCTACCCGTGTTCCCTCAGTTACCTGTGTTTCAGGGGCGAAGGTGTTTCTTTCGAATAACCCGCACCCCTGGCAGGCATCGGCCCTGGCGGACCCCACCAGTCGTTGCTGACATCTCTGACGGCGCGCGTGGAACACAACGCGCCGTTCCGCCTACCACTTTTCGGCCGCAGGGGATAGGGAGAGCGGCCAACGTTATACCGACACTCCTCTTCCCCTGCAGCCCCACCGCGTCCGCCATCAAATGGTGGCGGCCCCGTCCAGGCCACGGAAGGGAAGCTGCTCGCCCGCACGCTGCTCAGAAGCACCGGCACTCCTCCTCTGCCGCAGCCCGTAACCATCAGCTGCGAAGCCTCCTATCCGACATCGCGGCCCACCTCAGTTGCGGTGCACCTCACCGCAACCTACTTTTTGGCCGCTACGTCATCGGCTTGAAGGCAAAAGCCCTGACTAGCGGCCCCATTTTTGGGTTCCTCTTCGCTTCACCGTGGCTGGGAGACCACGGTTACTGAGCCCCCCCGCAACGACAATGCGGGAACTCACTCGGGGGGATCATGACTTTGATGGGGTGCAATTATATGAATGAAGATCCGTGGGTACTTGAACATCCAGCCCACTCTGGACAATCAGCCCTGCTTACTTTATTGATTGAATTTTTCCCATAACATTGTAGGAGCTAGTGCAAGGAATAAGATGAAGAATTCGAAATAACCCAATGCAATCAATGTAACCGTACCAACTACATAATATTCAAGTGCAAATCCCGACTACAAGCTCTTGAAATCAGAATATCCTATATTAGGAACATCTGGCTTTACAACAGACTAGAGAAATTTCAATAAAGCCACTGCCACATAAAGAAACCACATTGTTGCCCTGAAACTTAGTTTGTAACTTCACACACGCATTTTGAAAAGAATAAAATATTAACAAAGTCTGAATACAAAATTTCAAGAAGCTCGCAGATTTCGTCAAGGATTTTGAAAGTTGTGTCTAGGTATCAAGTTCTTGAAACCATTATTTTGTCTTGGCATACCTAGTTTTATTCGTATACAGGTATACCTTTAAAATACCTATTATTTAACACCTTAGGTAAGATGTGAGTTCTATGAAACAGCCGATTTGGTTTTTATAACCGAAGAAAAATTTCTACTCTAGGAGTACTAAAATCATATGCTGATTTCATGGTTACAGTTTGCGTACTGGTTTAAATTTTATCATGTAGACTGAGGAATAACATAAGTATTCGTTTTAACTAACAGGTCATATTTTATACCAAATTGACCTTGGAGTCGACCTAGAATCCAACGCTTTTCAGAATAAAGCACCAGGCGAAAGAGGCAATATATTTCCTGTGCCATGTTTATTTAATCTTGTTTTCCTTTTAATCCAAGGTCATTTTGGAAACAGTCAGCGAACATTAACGTCCTTATCGAAACAACACACCGAAACCACTGACTTGAAAGAGATAATAATGTATCATTTTACGTAAATATTCCACGAAAAACGAGTTCTGACCTAACTAGGGACTCTCTATCGTTGCCCATCTCTTTCATTTAATGAAAAAAAGACAAGGAAAGAGTTAGCCATTCAGTTCTAAGGATTCTTCTTTCATGGTACGTGTTTCAAGTTGGTTCAAGTTTCTAAATGACTTCGTTTATGTCTTGGGGCCGATGTTAACTGCCTATGTAGTAACTTTATCGGAATTCTCAGTAAAGCTGACGCCATTTTTATACGTTTTTAAAGACGAAATAACTTTTATTTCGAGGTGTTTTTTAAGCAAATTTTAGTAGGAAGAACAGCTGTTCTCTGTATAAAATCTCTTTATTCTTCTTTCGTACGCTGTACTTTACATTTTATTTTATTATACGTATTTTTTAAACCTAGAAACACAAATAGATCTATTTAAATACCCAAGTTTATTTGTAAAGTCAAGATCCACTTCTAGTGTCCAAACGAATGCGATCAATGAAGTGAACCACGTCATTACATGTTATTGCACTTTGCTCCACCAAACTGTTTTACCTCGTATTTCTATTTCATTAAAACTCTCAACTAAAGCCGAGTACTGACTGCCTGAGCTTGGTAACCGCCAATCCGCCAATCGGCGACTTGGGTTTCACCAGCCTGTAATTGAAGGCACGAACTTTGTTAATTTGTATGTTTAGTCCAGAAACTAGTTGTAGTTGTTGACTGTTTTAGGTGTTGAGTTTTGTACCTAAATTGGAGCAAATTGTCTATAATGACACTATATTTTTCGACCGTACTTCTGTTTTCGGCCTTTTGGAGTCGTCGGATAGGAAACGCCGATCTCGTTTAGTCTAGTATAGTCTTTAAAATATTATTGACGTGTTTGCAAATAATTCATCATTTTCATTTATTTTAAAATATGATCCTCTGTGCTTCAAATAGCACGTTAAGCCATTGTTTCCAGCTATTTTTGAACATCATTGACAGTCGTAACGGGTAGTCAGAAGCCCGAAAGTCTGACAACTAGTCTTACCAAGGGGTGTCGTACTACCCAGTTACTGGGCTGTGGAGGTCAGACCGGCAGTCGCTCTATGTAAAATATTGGTATTCAGCTGCGTTCAGTTAGACTGGAAACTGACCGGAACATAGTTGGGAAAAGGCTATTCCAAATAGATAATTTTAATGCTAATCTTGGAATAAATGCAGTGAGAGATTTAAAGTAGGATGGATGCAGTCAAAAATTACATTTCAATCGTGATAAAACCAACTTGCTCTTTATCAATAATATAATATAACGCCAGTAAATAGTACTGTATAGGCTAAGAAACTGCTAAGATAGTAAACACTTACTGATGAGTCTAAAACACAACCTCGGTAGACTTTAATTGTTATGCGGTAATCTAAATTCATCCGACTCGTAAAACTCCATCAAACACGAGTCCCAAGCCATAGCCACTATGAATTTCTTACTACAAAACTTCACCAGTAAAACATCAGATAATGCCTAGCTCGTGTAACCCCTACATTAGTCTGTCTGAGCGAAACAATGGCGACCTACATATTTACCGCTATGAATCTTGTACTGGACGACATTATAGCTACACAAAGATCGTTCTAAGCCACAATTTTAGCAAGATTTTTCTTTTAAACTATAAAATTGTTGATGCTAATATATTTACTAGGATTTTCATTTTTAGAAATTATATAGTGTCGCTTTTATGTCATCTGCAGCACATGCTGGCTTGCATTTTATAAAAGCGTGTTTTGATCAAAAGTATGGCAGGATAGATTGGTTTTTCTGTAAAGCACAAAGAGCCAATGTTCATAAAACTTGTCAATTTCGAATAGAAAACCGTTACTTTCGTGCGACGAAGTGAGAACTTTTACTACGTTCATAATTCAATGTAGAATCAGCCAGCAATGTTCCGACTGCTGGGACACAGGCCCCTTTTCGGTGAGAGGGAGTGGGCCGTAATCTACCACGCGGGCCCAGTGCGCGCCCGCGTGGTAGATTACGCTGGTAGATGTCACATGTCTTCTAATTTTTGGTTCTAGGACATGCCGGTTTCCTCACGATGTTTTACTTCACCGTTTTGAGAGCAGTGGTGATGAAATAATTTACAAAAATTAAAACGTTCGTCTGGGTTTGAACCTACGACCCTGGGCTACCATAACTCGGCGATAATTCAATTACATCCTTAAAAGTAAATACTTTTGACTTTTCTCTATTAAGAACAGGCAATGAAAGCAAATTCTGCTTCCACGTACTATTTTAATTTTCTTTTCATTTAGTGAGCCCGTCCTCTGTCGATATTGACGTCACCACCAACCCGGCACGTCCGATGTTAAAACAGCATCGCTTACGTGTTGTAGTTACAGACTTACAGTGGATACTATTTCTGTCATGCCTGATTAACTGCACGGTTATTTTGGGACTTGCTATAGCTTTGTTCACACGGTGCGATAATGCTTTTGAGATTCATAATTATGGTGGTACAATCACAAGCATTCATATGTACATGCTAACCAAATTTTAAAAGTGATTTTCTCCTCTTGTACTGACTGATTGTAATTTTATGTTATTATGAAAAAAATATTTTGGAACCCACATTGTAACGAAATAGTACCTCGGTATTCTCAAGGTTGCAATCGTTATTTTAGAGAAAATCACTTTTGAATTTGGCTATGTGAATATATATTAATGCTCGTGACTGTATATAACTGTGAGGGGTTTGTGGCTAAATAATAACAGCTGCACTGGGGTCGATTTCTAGGTTAAACAGCGCAAGCTGAGGTCGGTCCGCGGATGGGTGACGGTACATTGCGTCGATGCCGTCGTCACGGGTAGCCCGAACCTGCCAGGGATGCGGGTTGTTCGAACGAGATACCGTCGCCCCTGGCACACAGGCAACTGAGGGAACACGGGTGGGTTTTAGTGAATAAAACTCTGACACGTCCTCCTGCTTCACCCTGAGCGGGAGAAGTCATTTGATGATTTCCCAAAGCCAAAAAAAAAAACACCGGTCTAATGGAAATGTAGTGGTTAGTGAAGATTCTGACTCTCTTAAAACTATAAGATAATACCTATAGCTGAAGGTTGAAAAACTTACCAGGAAAGTAGTATTGTCTAAAAGCCAATAATCATTTTTGAAACATCTAACAATAAAACAAAGAACAAACGACTCAAAACCACCTAAACTTTAGCATTCTAGCTCAGATATATGGTAACTATTAATTAAACAGACACACATATCTATAGACACACAGCTCCATCAATTTGTAGCTCTATTCCACGAACTGTTTGTATACGTAATCGCATCCGAATCCGGGCTTTGTGCAATAAATAACGGACACTAAATAAATACGATTGAGGAGCTGCATCCGCTCATCTCACACGTAAATTCTACGGAAATGAAGCAAAGAGAATCATTAGTACTATAAACAGCGATTATTTATTATAATGACTATACAGGGAAAGTTTTTATCCAGTGCGCAAACTGTAACCATGAATTCAGCATATCATTCTAAAACCCCTAGCCCTGAAATTTTTCGCCGGTTATAAAAAATCAGCTGTTTCATATAAAAGTGCAATACCTACGCGGTCAAAATGTACGGGACGCCTTCAACCGGTGAGTTGGTTGACGCCTCAATGTAGCGCCCACACCGACGCCCCATATAGGGCCATGGACCGCATGATCCCCGCGTAGGGCCTCCGGCAGGAGGCGTTTGGCCCCGTTTGTATACGAGTGTACGACTTAACGCCGACAGCACTACGCCGGCATGACGCCGGCAGACTGAACACTGACAAGACTTTACTTACAGGACTCTAAGCCGTCAGGGCTCATCAGCGATGCAACTTATCTCCGATAATCAGATTACCGTTAGCTTATAATGTATCTCGCGAGATTTTAAATTATCTTTGGGTAGATTATAACCTATCGAAGTGAAACCGTCAAATTATGAACTGGCATCAAGACGGATAGTACCTTGCGCTATTACTAAATATAGTGAGGTAAATGCCACTAAGATGAAATTAGCGCTCACTCGGCTCGCGCGCGGTTGGTAGCAATTCTAACCTATCCTATTAGGTCGGTAAGCAGTATGGTGCAGTTCTCAATTTATCGACAGATAACAATCTCGCGAAATAAATTATAATCTAACGGTATTTACAATTTTACTACGTCTGAAAGTGACTAGCGTCGCTGATGAGCCCTGTCGGCGAAGTGTCCTGTCGGCGAAGAGTCGCGCCGAAGTATAAGTCATGTCGGTGTTCAGTCTGTCGGTGTAGTGTCTGTCGACGTTTAGTCGTACACTGGTTGTATACAGTACAAATACAGGAAGCAAACAGAAAGTAACAGAAAATAAGTAAATGTAAATGACACCTGCACTCGATTATCAATGCCCTGAACACATACTAGATTTTATTTTAGATAAATTTAAGCAGATTTACAAGGAATGTAGAATAAGTATAAGTAAAAATAATATCTATAAACTTAAAAAATGTGAATGGGTTAACAATAAAGTAAAATTTATGTGCAAAAAAAGAAATAAACTCTATAAAATTTGGAAAAGTGAACCCACTAACCTATCAAATAGAATTCTATACAACAAATATCGAAATAAAACAAATAAATATATAAATTATGTTAAAAATGAATACTATAAGACTGAAATTAGTAAAAACTTCAGAAATTCGAAAAAAATCTGGAGTATCATTAATTCATTATGTGGGAACATTACAAGGTCAATAGAAGAAGTCGTTTTCAAGGCTTTTAATCGTAAGGAAAAAGACTTAGCTGACACATTTGCAAATGAATTCCAAAAAAATGTCGACAATATAACAAAACCTTGCAACACCCCCATATTAGACCCACTGACGTATTCTAGTGACTGCGGTATGTCCCTGCAAATTAACAAAATATCATACGATAAAATTTATAAAATTATAAATAACTTAAATATAAATAAAAGTCCTGGCTATGACGAAATACGAGTCTCCGACCTGAAATATGCATCACAAAAAATCTCTCCAGTCATAACACATCTTATTAATACTAGCCTAAAAACCTGCACGTACCCGGATAAACTTAAAATAGGTACTATTCGCCCCATCCACAAAAAAGGATCCCTAAAGGAATACAATAATTATAGGCCTATCACAATTTTATCAAGCATTGACAAAATAGTTGAGCGTTGTATTGGTGATAGAAGAAACCACTTTTTATGTGAGAACAATATAATAAACAAAAAGCAATTTGGCTTTCAGAAAGACCGAAGCGCCGCTCAGCTATTGTGTCAATTTAGCAACGAAATTAATACACACCTTAATGATAAAAAACATATTTTAATAATTTTTATTGATTTTAGCAAAGCTTTCGACACACTTAATTATAATACACTTTCTCAGAAACTGGAATGCAGTGGTATAAGGGGTCCTCTACTCCAGTGGTTTATGAGCTACCATAGCAACAGATATACGACTGTCAAGCTAGGAAACTCGTATAGCGACATGAAATTAACAACAAAAGGCACGGCGCAGGGGTCAATAATCGGGCCTACTGAATACCTACTCTATGTCAACGATATGTGCAATACTATAGAGATAGGCTCTGTATACCAGTTTGCCGATGATACCTGCATTGTGGTGGCTGATAAAGATACTGGAGAGGCCGAGCGTCTTCTTCAAATTAACTTTGACTTATTATGTAAGTGGTCGCACGATGTTGGTCTTGTCATAAATGCCGACAAAACCAAAGCCATGCACATACATTCTTCACATAATCAAGCCACATATACACCATCCATCAAGGCGCACAGCCATTCCTGCCTACACGCAGTATGTACCAATGGTTGTAGCTGTGAAACATTAGAGTTCGTCAAGGAACACAAATACATTGGTCTTATAATCGACTACAAATTTAATTGGGTACCACACATTAATTATATATGTGATAGACTAAGATCTATCCTGGGTCGAATAATCGTACTTAAACATAAAATGCCATATAAAACCTTAAGACTGCTATACCTAGCCCTAGCTGACTCCATAATTGGTTATGGTCTCAGTAGCTATGGGAGAACATATAAAACTAATTTAGATAAAATTTATAAACTACAACAACGAATCCTCAAAAATATTGTACCACTAAAAATTAAAACAAAATACCAAAATGATTACTCTGAACTATTTCATTACTGCAAAATTTTGCCAATACAAAACATGACCAGACTTTCAATACTAAAGGAAGAATATATCAATATAAATAAGTTAATTAAGAGAACACGTCATCCTAAATTAAGAACTTTAGCTAATATAAAAACCTTTACCTTGCCTAGATGTAACAATACATATGGTATGAGAACATACCCCTACATACTACCAAAAATAGTAAACGAACTTCCTACGGACATACAAAATAAATACCTCTGTAACCCTAAAAAAGCAAAATGTTTATTAAAAAATCATTTTCTGCAAATTACAAACTATGAGTATGTACTTTAGTTTGATACACTTGCTACATCTTTAATTGTACTTTTAACATATTATATAAAGAGTAAACACTTGCAATATTCTTTGAATGTAAAACTCACAAACATACCGTATAAGTTTTTTGTTTTTTTTGTAGTAAGTACCTACTTATATTAAATTTATATTTTTGTTTCGAACTCACTAGCCATGTTTAAGCCATCAAAGGCTTCTGTGGTTCTTAGTGTATTATTTTAAACTCTGCGATCTACTTTTTTGAACATTAATAAAAAAAAAAAAAAAAAAATGTTTGTTAAAGGTACATACTAAATGATAATTCCTATCATCATCATTATTTTTCTTATATATCCTTTTAAATAAGGTCTTCATGGTAAGACCAGTTACATTAGGTATTCTGTTTTTTTTTTTCAAATAGTCTCACTCCAGAAAGTTATTCGTTCCCAAGCCAGAAAATGGCACAACTCCTGAGAAAATCTTCTAATTATTCAAAGTGGACTTTGAAAAGAGAAAACTTTAAAAAGTTCCTTTGCCAGACTTTTTTTCTTCCAGGTTTTTCAGCCATTGCCAACGTAACGTTTGAGATAGTTGAGATGTATTATTTTTGCAAAAAAATTGTAGCAATTGTTTTTCGATCTTACAACACTCGATTCGAGAGAATAAAGACTTCTTTTGTTTTTATTTTATTGTTAACTTTGTCTTAGAAATAAAATTGCACAGAAGTTTATCCGCCTCCGCAGGTACCTAATTATTACGATTATGTAGCTGTGCTTAACTAAGCCCTAATGATAAAAAGCACTTAGCTTATGAACCTGGTAAAATAGGTACTTACTGAAGCAACAGTATATCACAGGAAGTACCTGTATTTTATTCACTGAAAAAGATAAATAAAGAAAGAAAAATAGCTTTATTCATTCCTTACATTGTATATACATCAATCAATTGTCTTATTTGTTTAGATATTATTTGTTTTGGAAATTAAATTAATATTGTGCCTAATTGACTGTTGACAATTTATATAAATTTATTACAAATTTTTTCCTTCATGTTATATAGTCAATAGAATTTATTATTTTAAACAATTAAAATTATTTAAACTAACATAGTACATTTATTTCTACATGCAATAAATATTTTATTTTATTTTTAATTAACAATAAACATTATTTCATAAGAGTTTCATCATGCAAATATTTCATGTAATTTATTATTATGTAGTCTATTAAGAATGTAAAATTATTCACATAATTCTATTATATTATTAACGATTGCCATTATTTTATTTTCTTCAAGTAAAATTAATTATTAGATTATTAGCACTTTAACATTATTTTGATAGGATTTTATTCATTCCAAGTTATCATTTATTATTATTTACTGCTGCTATGGGCGGTCCTTACATTTAATAATTATTAATATTAAAATAGTATTCACTGAAAAAGATATCACAGACAAAATCTTAGATTTGTGCACTTGTATTGCACATGCTTTCATTACGTTACTAAGTTTTGCCAGTGGCCTCAGTCGCGTGGAGGTTGAAAATTATCCCACAGAAATAAAACAAATAGGATATTTTTCATCCCGATAGTACACTATCGGGATGAAAAGTATCCTATTTGTTATTCCAGGTTACAAACAATTTCTGTGCCAAACTTCATCCAAATCCGTTCAGCCGTTTTTGCGTGATTGAGTAACAAACAGCTGAACGTACAAACTTTCACATTTATAATATTATATAGTAGGACTAACCTACAAGTATTTTTTCCGGGTCTGGCTGTTTGTGTATGTGAGTATAAATGTTTGTAAACGCACCCACAATACAGGAGAAATTCCTAGTGTGGGGCAACGTTAAAAAAAAAAACGAAATGAACGATAAATGATTTCCTAAAAAGCACTAATACCTTTGTTTTCATTTACTTTAGGTTAGCACTCTTACAAAGGCAAGACACTGACAGAACTTGATAATGAATAAACTATCAAAGTGCATTTAACTCACTCCGATCTTTATCAATCAGTCAATGTTTGATATCGTTCAACAAATAGATCCCTTTTGTTTTAGTAATCCGTGAACCCGTCGTTTAATTAAACCAGTTCAAACAAGTATGTAACAGTCTGTAGGTATCCACTAAACCACATGGTTATTCTGCCTAAGAATAGGCTACGTTTCTTGAAAGAGTTGAAAAGCGAAACGGATACTATAGATATCTTGAACTAAATTAATTTGCATACTTTTACTTTTCATGACGTCAGCAGACTGCCACTGAACTATTTATTTATTAATGCCAATCTAGACAATGGTTATTTTTCTACAGCCGTTGATAACGCTTTTGCGCAGCTGTAGGTTGGTATCCGGCTTTAGAATTGTCAAATATTGGGTCAAAGAACCGTCGAAGAATATCAAAGTTTTTCTATTACTAAATCTAAAAATAACTGGGGTATTCTTCATACTTATATTTCATAAGTAGGTAATATATAATTGACAATATACCAACCCAGAAATTCAGAATGTTTCGTTTTACAAATGTATGTGAGTCCGTTCATTCGCACTACGGCATGAAAATAGTCACCGTCCGAAAATAGCTCAGAGAGTGTGAACACGAGAACTCTTTCTGTGTACCTACTAGTTTTACTTGTTTTTTAGAGTTTAGCACAAACAACTGGTGCCTAGTAACGTGTTCAGGTAAATGTGGTGTTCTACCCGAATGTAACAAGACATCCCTTTTATTTTCTCCAGAAAGGGGAACTGCAGAAGTCTATAAATAATCATTATCATCATTATTTTAGCCGAAGACGTCCACTGCTCCCCCCCGGGGGGGTTCCCGCATTGTCGTTGCGGGAGGGCTCAGTAACCGTGGATTCCGGCCATGGTGAAGCCAAGAGGAACCCAAAGGTGGGGCCGCTCGTCAGGGCTTTTGCCTTCAAGCCATTGACGTAGCGGCCAAAAAGTAGGTTGCGGTGAGGTGCACCGCAACTGAGGTGGGCCGCGATGTCGAATGGGAGGCATCGCGGCTGAGGGTTACGGGCTACGGTAGAGGAGGAGTGCCGGTGCTTCTGAGCAGCGCTCTTCCCTTCCGTGGCCTGGACGGGGCCGCCATCAAACTCGTTTGATGGCGGACGCGGTGGGGCCGCAGGGGAAGAGGAGTGTCGGTATAGCGTCAGCCGCTCTCCCCATCCCCTGCGGCCGAAAAGTGGTAGACGGGACGGCGCGTTGTGTTCCACACGCGCGCCGTCAAAGATGTCAGCAACCACCGGTGGGGTCCGCAAGGGCCGATGCCTGCCAGGGGTGCGGGTTTGTTCGAAAGAGATACCACAGCCCCTGGCATACGGGCTACTGAGGGAACACGGGTGGGTTTTAGTCAGTAAAAGTCTGACACGCCCTCCTGCTCTACTCGGCAAGAGAAGTCATTTGATGATTTCCCACCCAAAAAAAAAAAAGACGTCCACTGCTGGATATAGGCGTCCCCCAAGCATTTTGGGGGGGGTTTGCATAATCGCCACGCTTGGCAGGCAGGTTGGCGAGCGCAGTATGGTGAACGCTGCTGCCCATTCTCTAGTGAGTCCATTAGTCGCCTTTTACGACACCCACGGGAAGAAATGGGATGGTACTATTCTTTACTTCCAGCACCACACGGGTTTTTTTTTAAATGAAATATATAATAAATAATACCAGCATATTATTGTTCCTCGGCGAGGCAAAGGCGTCTCTCTTCTCATACAGACAAAACATAAGCATTACGTACTACGCATGCTCAAGGCGGGCTGGCGATTTCAGATTTATATGGGAGGTCAATCGATCTTGTTAAGCTACCCTTGCCACGGTTGGCCCGTGGATCTTTGACAGTTGTAACGGGTCGTCAGAACCCGGAAATCTGACAACCAGACTTACCCAGGAGAACGATACTCCTTGGTAAGTCTGGTTGTCAGATAGGCAGTCGCTCCGTGTAAAATACTGGTATTCAGCAGCATCCGGTTAGACTGGAAGCCGACCCCAGCATGGTTGTATAAAGTCTAGGTATATGGTGATTGGAGATCTTCATGCCATCGACAGAGCCAATCTGCGAACTGTTACTTAGACATTTCCTTTTGAAGGATTCTCACAAATGTGGAGCAACTTTTGCAAAGACGCTAAATCTTCTTATCAAAACCAATAACTGGATGACCGTAACAATTTGCGGAACATATAATTATTATGTTTTTTTGGTAGGTATTGACCCAAGCTATCACCCTATATAATGTAGAGGGAGCTTGGTACGACATAGTGTAGAGCCTACACTATATCGTACTATTTACTGAACACCCTGTACATAAATATAGATATATTGCTCGGAGTTTGTCGCGGGATCGCGTTGGAGCATGTCGCACGAATTTTCGAAATAAGGAATTAAATTGAATAATTTTGGTAGTAAATTGACTCGTGTGAGTGCACAAATGTAGTGAAGGTGAAAATAACTGACTAACGTGGACTTTTCCGTGTTCCCTCCAAAAACTCCTAACAAGTTGTTGTAAAGTTAATACCGCTTTACAAATACAACTTTACTTTCACTTAACTATGACTTGACTGACTAAAGACGACTATTACTTTTTTGTAATTTAGTGCCTGATATCGGGCCATTTACTAGATCAAAAAGAAAAATTACTTGACACTGGCTAAATGCACAAACCTTGCGAAGCCAAAACCAAAAAAAAAACCGAATTGGATAAAATAAACAGAAGACTGACAACAATGTGGAAGAGTTTTGTGATGCCCTATGATTTTTATCTTTTTAACTACTGGTACATATTATTACGCCCTTTTCCCCGAAGGATTGGACATAAGTGTACCTTTAGAACACTCACATTTTTGCATTTTGTTATGTTTGAGTGCCATGTAATAGGGAGCGAGCCTCTTGCTATTAACCGGACACAAACCAAGACTTTGGGCTGCTACTGAAAAATTCTAGATAGAATAACTCAATTTACACTTCGCTCGACCTGGGAATCGAACATAAGACCTCATGTTCAGCAGTACTTCTTGAGACCACTAGACCAACGATGCAGTCAGGCTTTCTACGCTTGCCGCGGTTGGTCCGTGGATGGGTGACCATCTTAACATACCAAGACCCCTCTGTGCCTAGACAAGCACGTTAAGCCGTTGGTCCCGGCTGTCATTCGTGGATCTTTGACAGTCGTTACGAGTCGTCAGAAGCTTGAAAGTCTGACAACCAGTCTTATGAAGTGGTATCGTGCTACCCAGTAACTGAGTTGTGGAGGTCAGAAAGGCAGTCGCTCCATGTAAAATACTGGTATTCAGCTGCATCCGGTTAGACTGGAAGGCTACCTCAACAAGGTTGGGAAAAGGCTAGGCAGATGATGATATATTTTAAGAAAACCACTGTTCGAATAAATAAATTGAACAGTTTATTAAATACGCCTGTCACTCCAACGGGTTCACAATATAAACACTTTATTGTTTCTTGCTGCGAGCTTGTCTAGAACAGCAAACGATACTATTTCAATGTTGCAGTGAACAGTGACTACGCTGATAAGGCTGCAAGCTGGAACCCATTCTTCAAAGGACAAAGCGGACGGCAGGAGATTCATTGTCAAGTTCCATTAAAGATTGAATCTAAATTAAAACGGACCAGTTTTCTTTGGGAAATAGTTTAAAGCTGGCAGCCATTGTAGCTAACGTCTGCTTGTCTGGAGGGATACTAGGTAATGAAATTACTTCCGTGTAGATTTGTGAATGCACTATCGGATTTTGTCAACGAACTATTTTGTGTAGAAAATGCATCTGTTGAAAGTGTTTATTAATATACCTGGTTACTGTTCCGGCTATTGCCGCTGTTGTGTTATGGTTCAAAGTTCTTCGAATTAAATGATGGACCGTATTGCTGGCTTAAAATATGTATTCTTGATATGTTCTGGTTTGTTCTGATAGTGATAACTAAGAAAAGGTTTCGCTTCGTACGTCCGGCATAATGATCAGTGATTTTTGCAACGACCCCCGGTGCCCATAGCGGTTCGAAGAGGAAACGCCAGTGCTACAGCATGGCTGCACGCAGGCACGGCGATGGTAAGTCCTGCCGTGCGCCATCTGGCGGCGGCGGGGCCGTAACAGTTACCATGTCGAATAACTTCTGGAACATAGGTCCCAGAAGTTACAATTTAACAAGTTGTTTATAGTTTTTTTTAAGTGATTTAGGTAATGAACAATACAGTGTCGTTTACTGGGGGTGCTGCCCGTATGTTTTTTTTTTTTTGACAATTATGTCACATTGTCAGTTATGTTATATTAAATAAAGCTCTGGACTGAGTTGGTGGAAACAAAAAAAATACGCACAGTTTAATCAGTCACAGCATCGAATAAGTTTTGAGATTTAGGGTAGCCGAGGGAAAGTTATTCTGAGTAGTAAAACTGTCACTCACAAGTCGAGTGTCCGTAATTTACAACGTTTACATCCCACATGACAAGTAAAACTTCTAACGTGGTCCTAAGGGCATGGCAGGTATAGTCAGCCCTAAGAAGATGTTATACACGGGCAAGGAACCACTTCATTGCCAACGAATTTTGTTCCATAACATTGTTTGCATATATTATATGTATACTTAGGATTTTACCAAAACTTATAAACCATATACTTAAACTTATTAATTTGGGGGATTTGGACCATTGTCTACCTGTGGCAGCAAGGGCTATTTTTGTAGTAAAAGTGTTGCTTTTAGTGTTGTGATTTCGATTAATTTAACATAATCAGCCTATAATGTTATCATTGCTGTGAGACACAGGCCACGTCTCTGAGAGACAGTCGGTAAAAATCCACCACACGGACCCAGAGCGGATTGGTAGACGTCACATGATTTAGATTTTTTTGGATTTTTCTTTCACCGTTTTGAGAGTAATCGTGCTGAAATAATATACATTAACTAAAGTGCCTGTCTTGGTTCGAACTTACGACAACTCGTAATCGTGAACGTTACCCCTGGTTTACCAATGCTCCTTTCGATTTGCTTTTAAATGACTGTCAATCGTAGCGCCTATTTATTGTATAGGTGGTGGTACTTGCGGACATCTAAGTAAGTAAGTACAGTTGATTATTCTTCGTCCCTCATAGAGACTTTCGTTAGTGAGTTAGTTCGTGCAGAGCAGTCGCTCTGCACGAACTAACTGATTTGCTACTTAATTATTTCTTTACTTAATACATTTTGGGGTTTATTTTTAAACGTTGCTTGAGGATATGATGCCTATAAATTTTTGACGTTTAAATGTCAAGAATGTATGGTTTAATAGTCGCTAATTACTACTTAATTTAGCTACCTTACCTCACAAATACAGAACAAAAGTAATTATCTACTGTCTACTTTATTCCTCATAAATGTTTAAGTAAAAAGGAACTAAGTAAGAAGGCTTTATATTAAAAGACTGGTACCGTTCAAGAATCTTAAACGTACATACATTACAGCGTTTCATTATTAATTCTGAACTCGTTTCCGAACACACTTTTATATTCGATAGCAACATCTCTTTGATACGTTACTCGTATTCAAACGTTCGTAGATAAATCTCTCAAATGAAGTTCTTTTCATAAAGGTTAGGATTTTTTTTTAAACATAAAAGGTTTTTTTCTTTTCATATTTTTTCTTCACGTAATTGTAATTGCCCTGTTATTATTTTTTTGTTCTATTGATTTATGTTTGTTTAATTTCAATTCACGAAAAAGCAATAAATCGTCATATATAGGTACTCCTCATACAGTAGTCTAAGTAACTGTAATTTCTATGGTTTACAAAAAAACTAAGTAACTAACGAATATCTACCTTGTATTCAAATTATTATTATACGTATTGATTGACCTATAAACAAAATGAGCATAAGTATAAATACTTTTTTCAACACACTTGCTCATAAAATGACTCTAATTTCACCGCAATTAGGCACATAATGACACCTATTGTCAAACTGTGACTTTTTCATTACTATTATTCACTAGTGAGTTATAGCTTTTTTTTTTATTGAGTTGCTTTGTTCTGAAAAAGTTTCGATACATAAAAGCTCGTGCTCAATGGTACAAATAGATTTATATATACCTATTGCTTGCTCATTTCATGCAACTTCGTAATTAAATAGATAATTTCAACTTGTATGTACGTTTTTAATAAATAAAACTTTCACCCAAATATAACTTTTGTTTTTTTCTGTAATAAAGAAAACTTTGAATTCCCCATTTTGTACGTGGCTAAAGCCCTATCCGCGAAAAGCAAAAAAAAAAGAAACGTCATTCTTTAAGGCCACGTTCCGAGTTACAATAATATCGATTTGACCGGGCTCATACATGACGTCCCGCGAATCGTCATAGATGACGTCATGCGTCATCTTGTCAAAAATGACAATTGTGCTGTTTTTTTTAAGTCACGTCGAATCTTTAATTAATTTAGATTTATTTGAAATAGTGCTACTATCTAAAAAGAAAAAAATGTGTGGTGTATACAAGTTTAATATGGTGAATATATGTTTTAACGTTGAGTGAACTTTTATCGCGATCACGAGCGTTCCGTATTGATGACAAAAATGACGGTTCTTAGCTGTCAGAATCGTGATATCTAACTCGGAACGCAAAATATCGATGTGAGCGCTCACAGCGTTATTTTTCTAATTCGGAATGCGGCCTTAGTATAAGGCCGATCGCCATTGTTAAATGCGCGCGCATTGGAAAACTGATTACTTTTTCCTGCCATTGGCAAAAAAATAATCTCAACTCGTTTTAACTGTTGAAATTATAGTTATTTATTCATTAAAATGACTACAAGTACTAGTTATGAAGAAAATTATTTATGTTGTAACACCGCCCGATATAAGATGTGAAGCCCTTAACGTTATGGAAAGTTTACTACCTAAAAACTCCAAGGACAAAATGATTTTTTAGTATTATTTTCTTCACAAGTGTGTTGAAAAACGTCGTATGATACACGTGTCTATTGATGATTACCGTCCTCGGCTCTCTTAAGACCCTCGCCTGGCGGCTCGGGTCTCAATGGCGCCTCAGCGGTAATCACCAACCTTATACACTTGTACCATAATGTACTATTATACATTTCTTTCCACATCTAAAAAAGACCACTTAAAATTCAGCCAGCATTTCCGCTAAAAATATTTCGGATACAAAGCCAAAATAAAAAAAACAAATACTAGAAGAATCAAGAAGTTCCAAACACAAAGGTTGTGAGAAAAATAATAAAGGACGAAAACAGCACATTTCCCGAGGGCAGGACCCCAATGAAATAGATATACCATGATCAAATGGAAACATCGACAATGATTGGATAAACAAACAACGACAAGTCACCGGAATAAATGAAAACTCTGATATTGGATACAGTCGTCAACAAAAGGTAATCTGTGTGCCAAAAAGTATAAAGTTCCAGTACCCTAATTCGTAACACACTATTAATTAGAATTTGAATCATTTGACGGTTATTGCTAATCCATTATTTCATACATATATCATCATCATAATCATTTCAGCCGAAAGACGTCCACTGGTGGACATAGGCCTCCCCCAGGGTCCTCCACTTCGACCAGTCTTGTGCTTCCCACATTCAGCGGATTCCCGCGGCCTTCACAAGGTCATCGGTCCACCTTATGGGAGGTCTTCCCACTCTACGTCTTCCGGTACGCGGTCGCCACTCCAGAACCTTTCAGTCCCATCGGCCATCTGTTCTGTGAGCAATGTGCCCCTGCCCACTGCCAAACATATATGTTTGAAAAAATTGTGTGCTTGGTAACGTAAACAAAGTCATGAATGAAAGAAAATGAAAGCGGGAATTGCTTTCATTGATGGCGACTACTAATACCGTATTACGCAGTTACCCCTCTGATTCGCAAAAAACCAATTTGACGTTGAACTTTTTCTTAAACTATTATAAAAAACAAACACTACACTACTACCAGCCCTAAGCCAGCTAGGAGCCGTAGCGCAGACCCCGTAGAAGATGGCGGGACGAGCTGGACAAAATAAACGACCAGTGGTCCACATTACCGTATAGATGGCAAATAGACGTAGTGACGCAGTCAAAAGATCATCAAATGCACAGGTGACAGGGCGCGGCGATGCGACGCAGGATCGGAGATGAGCCATTGTCTGTGGGGAGGTGCCACATGCGCACTGGACCGCAAGCACTGAAAGTCATAGGGAGACAACTTTCCCAAGCAGTGGGATAATGATACAGGCTTACAGAAACAGTAATATTTTTATTCGATTTAAAATAGAGTCAGAACTACACATCACTTTCCTCAACTGTCATACGTAGAGAATATCTACGTCTGAACTCCACAAATACTTGAACCTTTACTCACTAGAGATTTCAATCTTTCATAGATACATATACACTGAGTTCTGTCGATCTATAGATATACGTTGAAGTAATAGAATAGTCATTACCTACTGAAAGGATAAGCATGGATGACGTTGGTTGGCTCGATTCATAAGTTAAATCACGTTTTTCCTAATGAAACTTTGAGATCATGCAGATTATTTTACTTTTTTTTCTATCAAAAGTAACACATGTTACGTGAAAACAATATATTTCCGAGAGAAAATGTTTCCTATGCATATAAAACGGTGCCATCCAAAGTCTTAAACCAACACGGAGCTAATCTGATTCTCAATATCCCGTATTCGTGATATCGGGATATTGAGAAAGATTTTTGAAAATATTTGATAAAGTGAACAAAATGGAACTGGAAGACATACGTTTGGGAAAGACGCGCTCATCACACAAAAGAAGTTTGTAGGGAGAATAGTATTTAAGGCTCGTAAAATCTTTTCTGAACTGCATGGCAATTCAATATCTTTGTATTGCATAGAACATGTGTGAGAGCACTATGTGCCAACTATAAACCTAACAAAATCAAAATATTTTATTTCACATAATCCTGCATGAGCACTTATGAAACGTCAGAAGCTAGATGCACGGTTCCAATTTGTCGCTTCCTATGGAGAAGAGCTGGCAAGAAACTCTACGGTTACTCTTTTAAAAATAATTGACTTTTACAATGTTTTCAAATTACAGTGATAATAGGTATGGGAAGACAGCAACATTTACTGGGTGCATCTTTCATTGACTTGAAGGTGCCCTGGCGGCTGAGAGCATGTCATGCTCACTCAAATATCTCGCTGGTGGTAGCGTGCGCTGAATCATTAAGTTCCGTTCAAAATATTTAAGCTGAATGGTTCTGATCCATACGTCAGTTCGTGAGCGAGCGCCATCATTAGGGACAGGACATCTCTTAGCAGTCACAGTGTTTATTTTTATTTTTTATTACGGACGCTGTTAATATGCACGTCTTTTTATATCGTTCTCTCGTGCATAATTTTAATATGAATGATGTAACCAATTTTTTTAACAATATTTTAATTTAAAAGAGTGTCTGAAGTTTTTGTACGCAGTAGAATAATACAGACTTCTTTTTCAACATCCTCAACGTCTCTACTTACTTCATCTTTGGGAATAGCAATGTTGTTTTTTAACAATCCAGCATAAT
Organism: Polymixis flavicincta; assembly: GCA_949987655.1. Taxonomy (NCBI): domain Eukaryota; kingdom Metazoa; phylum Arthropoda; class Insecta; order Lepidoptera; family Noctuidae; genus Polymixis; species Polymixis flavicincta. The sequence goes on along the minus strand of OX465181.1, from coordinate 19,706,085 downwards.
AAAAAAGTGGACGCCTAAACTTTTGCCTTCGCCTGTACCGGCTAACAATACACGAATGAACTTATGTATGTACAAATGGAACACAATGTAAATATACATATAAAATATACAAATACAAATATACATATACATATATACTTGGTAAACATACACAAGCAAATATTATACTCCAATAATATTTGAGAATCACAGCATCAATATTTTAGGAGTTTTTCCCACTAACGGCTATCAGTAATGGCTTTTACAACAATGAGGATCTGCAACATAAATATGATGATTGTATTCTCCTAAAGGGAAAACAAAGATAAAGGTATGTAATGCTGGGCGTATTATACAGATTTTTGCCGAAATACTACACTTCATATTTATTCATCATCATCATTTCAGCCGAAACACGTCCACTTCTGATAATAGACCTCCTCCAAGCACCGCCACTTTGACCACTTCTGTGCTTCTCGCATCCAACGGACTCCGGCAGTCTTCACCAGGTCATCGGTTCACCTTGTGGGAGGCCTTCCATCGCTAAGTCTTTTGGTATGCGATTGCTACTCCAGAACCTTTCGGCCCATTGGCCTTCTGTTCCGCGAAAAATCTGTCCTTACCACTGCCACTTAAATTTGGCAATTGTTCAGACTATTTCGGTTTTCCTACAGATCTCTTCTTTTCTCTACACTTCATACATAAAAGGATTGACTCAGCTATAAACGTTACAGACTATACATACAGCTAATGCTTTCACCTCAAAACGAGCTATAAATCTTTTGGCTTGTACCAACATTACAAACGAAGAAGAATTATGGCACAAGGTAATACCCCACGTAATAGATGCCTAGTATCTACTCTTACTATTATAAAACACTAGCTTTAGCCCTCGGCTTTACCCGCGCTTTGGTAGGAAATTATCCCATGGAAGCATACTACCTGGATAAAAAAGTATCCTGTTGTTAATCCAGGCCTATCTGTTTGCCAAATTTCAAACAAATCCGTTCAGCCGTTTTTGCGGGGTTGTAGTAACAGACATACAAATTTCTAAACATACAAACTTTCACATGTATAACGTTACTGTCAACCAGGAAAATCTGACACTACCTTTTGTCCAACTAGGACATCGAAACTCACCATCAGCTTGCCTTTTTCTGAATATCAGTATTATTTTAACATGGTTCGACTGCCTTCTTACTGGATCTGACCTCCACAACCCAGTTACTGGGCATCGAAACTACTGTTTGAAATCCAAAAAAGTTATAAAGTAGAAAACACAGACCAATCATGCGAATGCACTCAAAAAACATTTGTTTCCTGCGGCAGTCGAGTAATAAATGAACATTTATAAAAACAGAACGCACTCCTGTGACGTAATGACGACCCCCCTTGGGGAAAGAGAAAGGATAATATAAACATGGATTTGGAAGATTGATGGTGGTATTATTCGAGGGAGATGAACCGACAATCACATACGGAGAACTCTTACGTTTGCCTAATCAAGCGGCATTTTGTTTATGTTTTGAGTTCTGAAACGTTCGTGTTCATTTTTTGATGGATCTTCAGGAAAAATGGGTATAGAAATAGAAAATACTACTATGTAATAGAAAACAAACCTCACCGGTTTGTTTTCTAAAACGATTCACGTCTTCATTCAAGCGTTAATCTCGATTCACAACTGACTGTTTTTAATTAATATAACTCAAATCTTGTTTTATGTTTTACCTTTTTTCTAGTTTCTAGAATGTGGGCCTAAGTTTAAAGTCGGTGAACAAAGTTTGTGACTAGATATGGCAGCCATATATACACCTACAACTTGTAATTCACTGCTTGAAATATATCTTACGAGGACCTAAATAGACATAGATCAACACTGAATGAAAATAGGGTTCGATTGTCGCAACAAAACCAATATTTGACTAGAAATAGATATCTCGTCTGGGTCATATGTTTGATTCAGGCTACAAATTTCGTTGATAGGTACCAATAACTGAACTCCTGTTCCTAAACTTCGCTGTACTGTAGATAGTAGGTACTCTATGGGGTTCCTAATAATTCCATTTAGATTTTTGAATTCTTCAAAGTTTTCATCCTGGAATTAATTACGTATATAACTTCAAAAAGAAGGAGGTTATCAATTCGACCGACGTTATTTTTTTTTATGTATGAGTGGGCATCACTCCGTCATTTTGTACGGATTCGCAAAAATATTTTTTTGTTCGAAAGGGTGTTATTCCGAATTGGTCCCATTTAATTTTTGTATAGATCGATAATGCGTTTCCGAGACATATAACGGAACTCTTCAAAAAATGACAGAAAATCAACCGCGATTGCTGCTATCGCATAAACATACATTGTTTTGACCCCAAGGATGATGAAATTTCGAAATGGTGTGTGGTAGGTACTATTACTAAAAAGTCCGGAAGACGGTACCTAATTGCATCATCACTTTTGACAACTTCACTAAGGTTAAAGCGTCATCTTTCACATAAACCTGCACCCTAATTGCGTAACACACGAAATCTGTTTCAATTTGACAGTTCAAAATTATTCATTGCGTTAATTACGTTGTTGAGCAGACACTTTTTTCGAACATATGAAGCAATGGTTTAACAATCTGTTTCAAAACGAAACAGATTATGATTAATTGTGAGTTACGCAATTAGGGTGCTGAAGGCCAAATCTCGTAATTAAAAACGTTTAGAATATATTCTCAGTCTCATCTCGCCGACAACCAAACGTCATTTTTTTTTTAAAGTAAGTGAACTAGAGGTACCTAGTTTTTTTTTTTTTTTTTTGTCATTGTCTTGGTGAGATTAAGCACGCGTTTCTTAACCTCAACTTTTTTTTGATAACAAAATCTGTTTGTAGCGTAGTTTGTAGTGTTGTGATTGTTTTGTGTGGTCTGGTTTGTGTTTAAGGTTGGTATTTTAAGCTTATTTGCACTCATTTACTAAGGAAATGAGTGCCGAGGAACCCCCTGACGGGGGTGGAGGGACTCCTCCAGATATAATGGAAGTTGTGGAGTGTTCCCAAAACACTGATCGCGTAAGACCCGATATTAGAAAACGCCCCGGAGACCCTGAAATTTCTGTTGACGCGAAAAGAAATAAGCCGCCGTCTGACTCAATCCAGTCCGTATTTACTAAACCAGGTTATGAAAACGACTCCAAAATGCTATATGGTGAGAGTGACAGAGCTCCCTTCACTGTATTTGTCTCTAGGGTGGAAACAGACCCTAAGCAAGGTCTAACCTTAAATTCCCTTAAGTTTGCCCAATTTATATTCAATAAAGGTTTTAAAGGTTAAAGGTTTGTCCAAGGCAGTGTCAGGTCTTTGGGCCGTAACAAGATGTCCATTGATTTTATGACATTCAGTGATGCCAACAACTTTGTCAGCAATCCAATCCTTACTGAAAACAAATACTCGGCAACCATCCCACGCTTTCATGTAAGTCGCATGGGAGTTGTTAGGGATATTCCTACTGACTGGACACTAGAAGAGCTAGTCCTCGGTATAGAAACCCCTCGCAATTGTGGAGAAGTCATTAGGGCTAGAAGGCTTAATTTTAAAAACAAGAAAGAGGGCTCCGTATCTTGGTCCCCATCATCGACTGTGGTGCTTACTTTCTCTGGGCAAATACTCCCAGAGAAAGTCTTCTGTTACAATGTTTCTCTTCCTGTCTCTATCTATCATCTCCCCACTATCCAATGTCGTAACTGCTTACGTTTTGGCCATATAAGCACTCAGTGCAGATCGAAGTCCCGCTGTTACCGTTGCGCTCAACCTCATCCTGGAGATAGCTGTAATGTTCCCGACTCACAGGTCTCGTGTCTTTTATGTGATGGTGGAAGACATAAGGCCACGGATAATAATTGCCCTGAACACTCAAGACAGAAGTCAATTAAAATGGTAATGTCTCAAGAAAACTTAACCTACCGTGAGGCCTCAGTAAGATTTCCCCGTCCCCATAAATTGCCATATTCTAATGTTACAGCAGGTCCCCCCCAATCTAAACTACCTCAAGCTTATCCTTCCGAACCCATTCTCTTCTCGTCCCCTCTTAACACTCCTACTTCTTCTCCAAATGCATCCCCTCTTAAAACCTCCTATACCAAGACAGTTTATCGTTCCCCAAGACCAAGGCCAGAATTGGGTAAGTCATATGATACCCAAGCCCATAATTCGATGGTCTATACCCCTAATTCTTCTCAGCCTAATGGCTGTGCTCTGAACAACCCTTATGTGGAAACCACTCCCCTTCCCACTCCTAATGACAATTTGATAGAGCTCCTAACTTGCTCCCTTATAAACATCTTGTCTAAATTTAGTGACGCAATACCGGACAATGTCGTTATATTAGTTCAACAACTCCTTGAATCCTGGACTCGCAAAAATGGAAAAAATCCTTCAGTGGAACTGTAGATCAATTCGCAGGAAAAAACACGATATAATCTATCTTATAAATAGATATAAACCCGTTGTCTTTGCTGTGTCGGAGACATGGCTCAAACCTGGATCTCTCTTTAGGGTTCCTGGTTATTCATGTCTTCGGGACGATAGAGATGACGGATGGGCGGGTTGCGCCCTATTGGTCAGCAGATCTATCACTTTTTCCCAGATTCCTCTCCCCCATCATGATCCTGGTCTACATGTAGTGGCCATTAGAGCCATGGACATATCCTATGTATCTGCCTACATTCCCCACCCCAATGCTAATATTTTGTCTGAATTTAACTCTATCCTTTCTTCTATTCCTAGCCCTTTGATTGTGCTAGGTTTATTTAACTGCCGTCACACCCTTTGGGGCTCTCACTGTAATGATCCCTCCTCTACCTTTTTACTAGACCTTTTAGATGACCGCAACCTTTGTGTTCTTAATGATGGATCTGCTACCCGTCGGGTTTCCCCTAACCAAAATATCAGTGTTCCTGACCTTACTTTCTCTTCCCCTTCCTTAGTATCAACTCTTTCCTGGTCTGTTCTCCCTAATTCATATGGGAGTGACCATTTTCCTATCCTAATTTCTTTTCCAAGTACTCACCCTCGTTCTCCTCCAATCCAACCCCTACAAAAATATCGCCTTCACCAAGCTGACTGGTCTAAGTTCTTGTCCAATTTGGACGCAGAACTTCAAAATTTTCCCCAAATAAATGCATCCAACTCCCTAATCCTCTACAGTGATTTTGTTGAGCGTCTGTTGAGAGCGGCCAATTCTTCAATCCCATTAAAAAACTCTGCCCGTCACCTAATACCTTCTCCACCTTGGTGGGATGCTGAATGCACTGATGGCGTCCGTAAACGTAAAGAAGCAGAAAACACCTTTTCCTCCAGTATTAATATGCCCGAATATTTAAATTTTAAAAAAACTTCTGCAACTACTTGTAGGTTATTGGCAAGAAAGAAAAGATGTGGATGGCTCAAGTTTTGCGAGTCACTTTCTCCACGTTCCCCAGTTTCCCTTGTATGGAAAAAAAATAAAATCTACCGCAGATCGTGTGACAGCGAGTTTCCCGATATTTCTACCAATGACCACAGTTCCTGGTTGGAAGACTTTATATCCAAATTAGCCCCTCCTTTTGTTCCTAGTTGCGAATGCCTTCCCACTATAGATCCTCCTCCTCCCACTTCCTCTGATAGATTTGATGACCCTTTCTCTTATTCAGAACTTATTTGTGCCTTAGATCATCTCCGGGATTCTGCTCCGGGGATCGATGGAATACCCTACTCCTTTATTTCCAAATCTTCTTCTAACTGCAAACTAATCTTTCTGAACCTAATCAATTCCTTTTTCGTTACTGGCCAAGTTCCAGACTCTTGGAAATCCCAAATAATCATCCCAATTTTAAAACCTGGGAAAGACCCAAAGGATTCTACTTCCTATCGTCCTATCGCCCTCTCTTCTGTCTTGGCTAAAATTATGGAGAATCTCATCAAGAATCGACTTGAATGGATCTTGGAAACTAAAGGCATCTTATCCAGTTCTCAGTTCGGTTTTCGAAGAGGTATGGGCACTCTAGATAGTCTAAGTGTCTTCATGTCTGATGTCCGCATTGCCTTTTCCAATAATGAAAGTGTTCTCGGTGTTTTTCTAGACATAGCTTCAGCCTATGATAACGTCCAACTTCCAATACTCAGGCAAAAACTGCTACAGCTGAGTATCCCTGTGAGGATGGTCAACATCATTTGTAATCTCCTTATGTCCCGTTCTATTTCTGTCCGTCACCAAAACTACCTCTCCCCATCCCGTCTAGTGTGGAAGGGCCTACCCCAGGGGTCGGTCTTAAGCCCCATCCTTTATAATATATTAGGTCTTTACCTATGAAATTGCCGTTCTGCAGTACTGGCCATTTCAAATCAAAATAATTTTTGTTTGGCTAAGAATTCTAATTTCAAATTAATTTTATTTTAAAAACATGGATTTTTTTTTCTAAAAGTAGTCATTTCTTTATTGATTAGTGTTACATTTTCATCGCATTTCAATCTTTTTCGTCATCATGGATACGTTAAAAATTCGAGTAATTATGGAATATGAGTACCGTCGTGGCAGCAACGCGGCACAAGCGGCACGCAACATCAACGACGTTTACGGAGCTAACACTACAAACCAACGCACCACCTGTTATTGGTTTGCTCGCTTCCGTTCTGGAAATTTTGACCTGAAAAATGAACCTCGCGGTCGTCCGAAGACTTTGGTCGACAATGACGAATTAAAGGCGATTGTGGAAGCTGATGATACACAATCTACGGCTGAATTAGCAGCAGCTTTCGACGTTAGCGTCAAAACAATATTGGTCCATTTGCGTCAAATTGGCAAGGTAAAAAAGCTTGACAAATGGGTGCCCTACGAACTCAATGATCGCCAGCGCGAAGTACGCGTCGAGACGTGCCTTGCACTGCTCAACAGACACACAAATGAAGGAATTTTGAACCGCATTGTTACCTGCGATGAAAAATGGATTCTGTTTGATAACCGTAAGCGCTCAGCAAGTTGGTTGGATCCTGGTTCAGCACCTAAACAATGCCCTAAACGAAAACTTACCCCTAGAAAAGTGATGGTCACTGTTTGGTGGTCTAGCGCCGGTGTGATTCATCACAGCTTCTTACCAAACGGGGTGAGCATTACTGCAGATGTGTACTGTGAAGAACTGAACACAATGATGGAGAAGCTGGCGCATCTCCAACCAGCATTGGTCAATCGCTCGTCTCCGCTGCTCCTGCACGACAACGCGCGACCTCATACTGCACAGCAGACGGTCTCCAAGTTGCAAGAACTGGGGTTGGAAGCTCTCCGTCATCCGCCCTACTCACCAGACCTTGCGCCTACAGACTACTACTTTTTCTAGAATTTGGATAACTTCTTGGCGGGAAAAAAATTTAATACCCGAGAGGCAGTACAAAATGCCTTTGAAGAATTTGTTGCCTCCCGTCCAGCTGATTTCTTTAAGAAGGGCATCAATAAACTGCCACTGCGATGGCAAAGATGCATTGATTGCATGGGTGATTACTTCGATTAATACAAATAAAAAGTTCATGAAAAAAATTCGTTTAAATTTTTTCATACAAAACGGCAATTTCATAGGTAAAGACCTATTATATACACATGATTTAGAGTCTTCAGTGAGTTGTTTTTGCAAAATCCTACAATATGCCGACGACATTGCTCTATACTTTAGTTCAGCTTCCCTTTCAGATGCCTCATCTCGCTTAAATTCTGCCCTTTACTACCTAAACCAGTGGTTGACCGATCACGGCTTAAGTTTGTCAGTGTCCAAATCCAATGCAGTTGTCTTTTCTCGCAAGCGTAATATTCCCCCCATTAACCTTTATATTGAAAATGAACCCATCTTGATCCGTGACAAAGTAAAATTTCTTGGCCTCATTCTTGACTCAAAATTGTCTGGTCTCTATCATCTGGATTACATCTCAAAGAAATGTGAAAGAGGTGTCAATGTTTTACGTGCCCTTTCTGGAGTTCGATGGGGAGCTCATCCAACTTCCCAGAAAATCCTATATAATGCCATAGTCCGTAGCCACTTTGATTACGGAATCTTTCTGTTGGAACCATGCAACAAAATAGCCCTGGCCAAACTGGATAGGATTCAATCCAAATGCTTGCGTATTATCACGGGTGCTATGAAATGCTCTCCTATTAATGCCCTTCAGGTAGAATGTTTAGAGCCCCCCCTTCACTTGCGTAGACAATATCTTTGTGACAGATTTTTTTATAAAGTCATCCAGTATAAATGTCACCCTCTTCTCCCTCCTCTTCGTAAACTTTCTCAGACAATCCCAACATCTCCCTATTGGTCTCACAAAAATCCTCCTCTTCTCGTTAATAGCTTCAGTAAACTCAATAATTTGCACATTTCCTTAGTCCAGTTAGATAAAAACCCCTTATTTGATGTAAATTTTGATTCCTTGCTCTTTCAACCAAAAATTATTTTTAACTTTGGTATTTCCAAACATGACCCCGCTGCTAATGTCAAATTCAATAGGATTCTAGCAGAGGACTGGCACGATTGGCTGACGTTATTTACAGATGCCTCTAAGATGTCAGATAATAGCAATGTCGGATCAGCTGTGTGGATCCCAAAATACAAAATTATTCTTAATTTTCGTAGCCCTACGTATGGTACTATATACACAGGGGAAGCAATAGCTCTTTTGGAAGCAGTCTCCTACATTGAATCACATAGACTCAACAAAAGCCTTATTCTTTCAGATTCTCTTAGCTGTCTACAGGATTTAACAAAATCACCTTTTCGCTCTCGTCACAATTTTCCCCTTATCCTTAAGATCAAACAACTACTGTATAGATGCCATTGCTTAGGTTTAGAGATTGCTTTGGCTTGGATCCCTAGCCACTCTGGAATCGTTGATAATGAGAATGTGGATTCGATTGCTAAGCTGGCTACTCGGAATGGGATCGTGTCTCATCCGTCTTGTTATCCCCGAGATCTGCGCTGTCTTGTTAAACCCGAGATGATGAAGAATTGGAATGAGCATTGGCAAAAAACTAGAATATTGAAGAGAAGATTTTATGGTTCTATCCAACCATTCATTCCATCTGAATGTTGGTTCAGCAAATTAAAATTCTCAAGTAAAATTGTCACCTCTGTCATAATTAGACTCCGACTTGGGTTCGTGTGCACACCAGTTTTCTTGGCCAAAATCCACGTGAGGGACTCCTCATTGTGTGAATGCGGTCTGGATGAGGGTACTCTGGAACACTTGTTTTTCTCTTGTCCTCGTTTAACCACTCCCCTTTACGACATACTCCCTCCTGATGTTCCCCGCCCAATTAACATTCCTTTCCTACTATCTCTAGCCCATACCCCTGCAGTTAAAACCCTTTATAAATTCATTAGCATTAATAAAATCCAGTTATAGTTGATATTTCTATTTACTTATCATATACTTATTGAATGTTCTAACAATTATTTTGTGACGTTTTACTAACCGTAAATGTTTTGTCCTTTTTTAGCATGGGGATCCATGGATGTCACCGCTACAAACACTGATCAATAGTTGTGTAACAGTTTACGATCATTACTTTCTCATACCTTGACATTGGCAAAATCATCGAACGTTACCGATGGAGCCAGAACCTTTAAAAATAGAATAGAATAGAGGTACCTACTTTTACAGACAGATTAAGACTGAGATCAGACTGTGAACGTTCTAAAAATTTTGGGCTTTGCCCCTCTGGTCGTTTCATGACATGCAACTATGCAAGTGGCATTCAGTCTCAGGATGCAATTCATATTCGCTAACATCTTATATATTAGGCAAAATATACACGTATACACTAAAAACGGTGATATTCATAATATTAATACTAGAAATAAGAATAAACTACGTGCTCCCTTTCACCGGCTTCATAAGGTTCACAACTCATTTGTTGGGCCTGGTATAACCTTTTATAACAAGCTTCCCTCTTCTTTGTTAGATTTACATTTTAATGCGTTTAAAGCCAATGTAAAATCCAACCTTTGTTCTAAGGCATAATATTCTATTAACGACTACTTAAACGATAAGAATAGTTGGTCGCTGTGATTAACTCAGGACAATGTTTGTGTTCTTTCACCAGAATTAGCTTACCTACTGACAGGTTGTATGAATTACATTCATATACTTAATTGTTTATTTTGTTAGACTCTTTAAATCATTTTATTTTTTACTATTGTATTGTACAGAATCAAGTTCTTCTAACTTAACAGACAGCTGTGCTGCTGGGGAGTTTGTTGCGCCACTTCTTCTTCCCAGCTAAAGCACTAGGAAGTGTCGAAGGGTGGGCGTTTTGGGGGGACTGTCTTATGTGTTTTTTTTTTTGACGTTGGAAAATTGCTGACTCTCAGCCTAGTTTGAATAAATGACTTTTGATTTGATTTGATTGATTTTATTTGATGATTTAAAAAAATTGAAGTCGACGGAACAAACATAATGTAAGTAATCTCACAATTTAAAACGAAAACCGGCAGCAAAGCCAGTTTACTTTGAAACGAAAGTTCTGCCCATAAATCTTGCATCAAATAACACCAGAACTTTCTTGTAAAGACAACATAACAAAAATTTAATTTAGCTCCCCACAGCCGCGGTTTGCAGCTTACTCAGAGGAATGCTGTACACACGGCACAGCTTTACTTATTCACTGCTTTGTACTCTGCAGAATGCCGGCGAATAAAGATGCAACTCGTCTTGTAAGTTGTACGGTTTTACACAATATTTCTGTAGTACTTGATACTTATATCATGTATGTCTGAATGTGTATTCTTCTGAGCTGTCCTGCCTGGATTTTTAAAAGATGGAATCTCTGTTTGTTGCCTTTATATTAAATTATGAATGCCATACGAAACAGAACAGACTATCTGATAGATTTACGTGCTACTTAAACGGCCCACTCTATCTCAACGAAAGGAGGCCTAGGTCACAGTAATTACATTTATAACCTATTTATGTAACAATCTTCATGATATAATTTTATTGCTTTTTTTTTAAACATTGTTCCTCTCAACCTAAGCACCTGCCATCTAATCTCTTCACCACCCTTAGTTGACTGGTAGTGAATGCCTAAGGCATTAAGTCCGCCTTTGTACCTTTTCGTGTGCGACAAGTTTATGTTAATAGATACTATAAATGCGTGCATACAAAACTATATAATGATCATCTTTCTGCCCTTGCCCTTTGTTACTTGGGGTTAACGCAACGTTTGTTTATTTCATTGTTCTCTGTAAAACTTCACTCTATCATACACTCCTTTTCTTACTTTTCAGCCCAAAAAATATGTTAATATGGTTCAATTTTAATAGAGTATTAAATACTAACGCCCGGTTTCTCGACGGCTGTTCAAATCTAAAATTAACTAACCAAGTGTCAAATCTCTTGTTAAGTCGAAAACGAGTTGCACGAACGTTAATTAAGTACTTTGATTTATATAGTTGATCACTTAACACAACAATCAAATTAGTACAAAAATCCCTTGTTATAATTCTACTTATTTCTTATGGATTCTCAGATTCACACCCACAAACAAATATAAACAACAAAGTGAAGTCAGTAAAAGGCAAAGATAATGTGAATGAAGATGATTCGAGTCGCTATCATATTACGTGCCTACAAACCTAAATTCGGCTCAGTTAACAGAATTAATTAATTTTATCGAAAGTCACGCTTCTCTTAATATTTCCAAAAGCTCGTTAACTTTCCGTCATTATTAATTCGAAATTAATGTGGAATTACTGTCTACTAGAATAACAGTCTACCACAGAGTAGGTAATTCGTGATATAAAAAAATGCCAATTCAGGGCAGGCACTTTTTACTTCACAATAAGCGGGAGGGTAAATTTTTAAGCAGTGCGCAAACTGCAATCATGAATTCAGCATATAATTCTACCCCCTTGCCTAAAATAATAAAATAGAAAAGTGCAACAACTACGCGGTCAAAATCTATGGAACAGCTGATTTTTGTTTTTGCATAACCGACGAAAAATTTCTAGTTACAGTTTGCACACTGGTTAAAATTGTATCCTGTATAGTTCATAGGTTCCAACCCAGACAAGCACATTACTTTGTGTAAATGTATTTCATCGCCACTACTCTCAAAACGGTGAAGGAAAACATCGCAATGAAACCGACATGTCATAGAACAAAAAATCGAAGACATGTGATATCTAACAACCCGCACTGAGCCCGCGTGGTGGATTACAGCCCACTCCCCCTCACCGAGAGGAGGCCTGTGTCCCAGCAGTGGGAACGTAATAGGCTGATTTTGTACCTATGTGTTAGCAGAACCATTGAGGACTACGCGAAGGATTGTAACATTAAGGAACAAGAACCAGTCGTCGTCGCTTCAAAGTCAAAGCATTTGTTTCAATTAGGCACTTATGTAAAAGGCACTTTTGAACGTCAACATTTACATTAAAATAGAATTGATTCCTTTGAAGAACCAGCCGTCGTCGCTATTTATTATCTATGTATGACACTTTGCTCTCAATCTTTTCATACTAACAGGTCCAGTTCTTTTGTCATGGTTGCCAACTTGTCACTATTATCATGAACAACATTATACTAATCATATCATATGTATGGGCAACAGATACGCCAGAGTAACTAACTAAGTTTATGGACCAAATCAGATTGCATCTACGTTCAGAAAATAAGATTGAATCAAATTAAAAATGCGGGGAAATTAATATTGCTTAAATAATACGGACGAAATTAATTTATTACTCATGATAAACATTACATAACAGACCTATTAAATACGAAAATTGAATGCACCTCAGAATACCAAACAATACCAACCGTTTCCCGTAGAGAATGTACGAACTGCAATAAACAACGAAACGATCCGTGAAATCAGTTTCATTCCCATATGCAAACGTGAAATTAATTCAGGGATGATAGTGGTAATACTCGTAAATTACCATACTCTTTGTTCCAATCGTGCTGACCCGTTTAAATGAAAAATTGAGAATATTTTCCCGCCCACTTGCCGCGATACCCACGATCACCATTTTGGCAGCGCCATCTTTCAAATAGGCGAATAGTCTTTCGTGTTGCTATCTGTGCTAAAGCGCGTGAATAAAGCAAAGAGCCACGGATCGTCTTTTGGCTTTTTTGTATCGCGTACGAAACGCAGCGCTAGGACGCTTTTCCGGATTAAAGTCGGAAAATGCCCACTAGATGGCGTTATTTAAAATACAAATGAAAGTATTTTCATTTCACTCTTTGTACTCTAATGTTATAACTTACATATTATATGCAATAACAATAAAAAATTGAATGCTGTTTTTGTTTTATATATTTTTTAATTTAATATGAAAGGCTATTGTGCATAGCGCCACCTGTTACTTTTATCATGCGGTGTTTAACGCATGGGTACACTACACGTGGTGTTCTATCAGTGGCGTCATGAATTCCGGGCGATGCGGTTATGGTCGTAAACAATGTGGTGCGACTGGTGGAAATGCCGATGGATGGCAGCACTGCTCATATGGTAACCAAAGCTTGAAATGAAAATAGCCAGTCCAAATTCTTCTAAATTTTCAACTAGTTACGGAGAGTGCTACTTTTACTCCATCTTTATGCGTAAAAGTTTGAAATCGACAAAATGTACCCTGGAAAAGTATCTGATGGCTATAAAAAAGGTCCATGCGGGTATCGAAATCATCTCCCTTATTGCGTAAAACCAAGCCCTCATCCACTGAGCTGTCAGCGCTCTATTTCTATTCAGAAATAATTTGTAATGAAGTTCACTCAATTTTCTGTTTGAGTAGATGCTTTATTCCTACTTGTAAAGATATTTCAAGTACGCCCACACAAACAAAAGGTCAAATATTATGACTGGAATTATCCAACATACTTAATTTTATTGCAATAACATGTTCTTGAAAAGCACTGAAGTATAAAATTAAATAACGATAAAGTATTGGCAAATATAGGTAGGTACTACATAAATATCAGAAGTTCTTATTTTCAAAGCCATTTTCTTACAACTACTGTACCTACCTACTAGATGACGTCTGTACCTACGTAACTGCCCCTCTGCAAGACTTTTCATTCAAAGAAAGGATCAAATATTTTGTTCTTTAAACTAGGAAGTACCTCCCAATTTCATTTCAGTTAAGTCTAGATTTCTACAAGTGGTTTTCCTATTATATTTCAGATTTAACTGAGAAAGTACAAAACAACTTGAAAATATCCGTGTCAAGAACAGTTAATTTCGTCATTTTCATTCATAACATCACGTCCAAATTCCCCGAAGGTGCAAGCTGAGGGTATGAAAGTCCGTAACGTTATGATTTTCACGCATATTACTGCAAAACCATCCTACAGCCAACCTTCCCTCATTTGATCTTTAAGCTTTAACATTGTAGCCGAAGCAGGCGTCCTAGAGGAGCTATGGTGTCGGCCAGAGGGGGTTTGCACGGTGCGGAGGGGGGAAGAAGGAGGGGGGGGTTATGACGTCAGGCTCCTATACTGCGTGCACAGAGAAACGCCACTCTCTATCCGGGTCACCTATTTTGGGATATTGCACTTTGACGTCACAACCAGGATTCTATGAACAACGTATCGAAATGCAGGTGTTTTTTTTTAATTTATGGATGGGTAAGGGATGATATATATTTTTTTTTTATCGTCATAGCATTGTTATACAGATGAATGTTTGTTTGCATGCATGGATAGTACCACCCCATAAAATTTACCCGACCCGACTTAGATATGACTTAGCGCTACCTACGATGTGGCAAGAAATAGGCACTGGCCTTCTAACTATCCTACTAATTTCCGGTCCGGTAGCTATTTTTCCACTACTGAGAGCTGAAGCAAAAAATAGGGACGAATGGAAGTCTTTGGAGGAGGCCTTCACCTAAGGGGGGTCCATTCATGGGAAAAATTACGTATTTTATTATTACTTACTTACTAACTACTTAATTTATAAACTTTAATTTTTATTCACTCAAATAAATTAAAAAAGGAGTACTGGAATACATTTTAGAAAAGAAGAAAAAAATAGATTTAAAAATTATTATGTGTACTGCTTTGTAAAAAAATATTTGCATGGAATAAAAGGCTTTTTATTTTATTTTCTTTATTTATTTATTTTATTACTGAGAGCTGAAGGTGAAAGTATAGCAACAATTAAATTTAGTTAGTCTGTCACAAACAGGCGATGTCGTAGGGGTAATCAATGCCTTGGTGTAGCTATTGAATCAACCTTTCGCTGTAATACGGACAGATATCGTACACGTAACAAAATAAGATGCTTACGCCTAAGCACTCCAGTACCCTAATTACATAACAGACTATCAATCACAGTCTTTTGAAGTATATTGTTGTCTCACTCATAGATTTGAATAAAGTCTCAAAACTCTATGCGGAACGAGTATTTTCAATAATAAAATCATTCGAATTTTCGTAATGTTTACTCCTCTCCTTCGAGCTGGGCTCACAGATTGGACAAATCGACGTGTTTGTTAAATTATTGCTTCGCAGCACAGACAAGGCTGATTATGCACAGACAAGAAGACATGGGTCGCTTATAGCCCTTTGTTGTACACGTTTTTTTAACTAAACCGTGTTTTATTTTATAGTAGCAGTAGCCCAACTTTCAACGCGCAGACTTTCGAACGAGGGGTAATGAGTTTGAATGCCTTGTTACGATATTAACCTGAACCTACGTGTGAACTTATACATATTTTTTTATCAGTGCGCAAACTGTAACCATGAATTCCCCCTAGTGTTGAGATGTTTCGTCAGTTACACAAAAATAGATCAGCTGTTTCATAGAAAACTACGCGTTCAAAATGTATGGAACAGCTGATTTTTTTTTTTTTAATAACCGACGAAAAATCTCAACACTAGGGTTTTAGAATGATATATTGAATTCATGGTTACAGTTTGCGCACGGGTTAATTTTTTTATCCTATATAGGTCGTAGGTTTGAACCCGCTTTACTTTGTGTAACTTATTTCGCCACCACTGCTCTCAAAACGGTGAAGGAAAGCATCATGTCCTAGAATCAAAAATTCCAAGACATGAGACATCTACCAACTTGCACTGGGCCTGCGTGGTGGATTACGGCCCATTCCTGCTTACAGAGAGGAGGCCTGTATCTCAGCTGTGAGAATATTATGCAACAACATTTATTGCGTTAATTTCAGAGAGACTTTTTTTTCGAATACATAAAGCAATGGATTACGCATCAAAAAGATTTAGGTTGTGTTTGAAATTGTGTTATGTAATTAATGTGCAGGAATACTAACCTATACATTGCTGGTACTCTTCTTAAAATTAGGTGTGTGAATAGGTATACCTACTAAGAACTCTGCCCAATGCTTGGGGAAATACAGGCGTGATGTTATTCAAAATATCAAATACGAGCTTTTGCTAGCGGCTTCGCCTGTGTGTAGGCCGAAATTTTACTCACGGGAACGTACTACTGGGATAAAAGTATTATATGTATTATTCGAGGTTAAAAACTAAAGAGGGGCTTGTGAGTAAATAACAATAGCTGCACGTGTCGATCGGCCAGGTTAAGCTACGCTTGCCGCGGTTGGTCCGTGGATGGGTGACCATCTTTACATACCAAGACCCCTCCGTGCCTTGGAAAGCACGTTAAGCCGTTGGTCCCGGCTGTCATTTGTGGATCTTTGACAGTCGTTACGGGTCGTCAGAAGCCCGAAAGTCTGACGACAACCAGTCTTACCAAGGGGTATCGTATTACCTAGTAACTGGATGTGGAAGTCAGATAGGCAGTTGATCCATGTAAAATACTAGTATTCAGCTGCATCCGGTTAGACTGGAAGCCAACCCCAACATAGTTGGGAAAAGGCTAGGCAGATGATGATGATTCGAGGTTAAAAACTGTCAGTGTGCCAAATTTCATCCACATCCGTTCAGCCAATTTAGCGTGATTGAGTAACAAACATCCAAACAGTCAAACTTTTACATATTTATAATATTAGCAGAATATAAGGATTATAGTAAGATGTAATTGCTTCAGCAGTGTCCCCTCCACCAGATATAGTACCTATTTTTACATTAAGGTTTGTAAATAGTCTGAAATCCTATTAATGAAGTATCCTCGTCAGCTCGGCCATGACGCAAACTCGATTAGTATGGATCGAGTTGCAACCTCCGATAGCACGGTTTAAAAGTGTTTCTACAGGCTACCTATAGAGGTAGCCTATATGCCCGGTAAATGTCAGCGAGTTAAATATTGTGGGAGTAGGTCAAACTTGCCTATTATCTGAAATTTTCCTCGGTGTACTGAATTAAAGATAAACCACTGCTCTCCGCGACTAACGAGTTTTAGGTCGTAGGTTCGAACCCAGACGGGAGCTTCACTTTATGTAAATTAGTTCATCACCACTGCTCTCAAAACGGTAGACAATTATCGCGAGGAAACCGGCATGTCCTAGAACCAAAACTTCGAAGACATGTGGCATCTACCAATCCGCACTGTGCCCGCGTGGTAGAATACGCCCCACTCCTTCTCACTGAGAGGAGGCCTGTGTCCCAGCAGTGGGAAAATTATAGGCTGATTATGATGGGGACCACTTCATTAGCAGTCCAGCCTTTTCCAACTATGTTAGAGTGGACTTCCCGTCTTATCCGATGCAGCAAAATACCAGTAGGTATTTTACATGGAGCGACTGTTTATCCAACCCCCACAACCTCCTGCCAGGGGTGCGGGTTCGTTCGAAAGAGATACCACCGCCCCTGGCATACAGGCTACTGAGGAAACACGGGTGGGTTTTAGTCAGTAAAAGTCTGACACGCCCACCTGCTCCACTCAGAGCGGGAGAAGTTATTTGATGATTTCCCACCAAAAAAAAAACCCCACAACTTAGGTACCCCTTGGTTCGACTATTTGCACTACTTCATCAGAAATTAATGATGATAAGGACAAAGACATTAATGAAATCTAAACTACATCTATCTACCACTTCACATATACGAGTATGATGACAAATGATTTATTCCTGTAAGCAGGTTTGTACAAAGTAGGTTCCATCCGCGGTGGTAACCATGTGGTCCGCCCATCTCTGCGCCTTGCCAAGTGTCCTGCCCAAATCCATTTGAACTCCATGATTCGTTTTCCGATACCGAAAACCCGTATGCCATCCGTCCGGATTCAGAAGATTTCCAATTCGAAATTCAGATAGGATGCAGTGCGCAAACGCTTTTAGGTTCAGGGGTGCTTTTACGATTTCGCTTGGAAAATTAAATACACGACAGTCATATTTTAAAACCTAGATGAGGTCGGCGTTTTCTATCTATTTCTGAGAAGAAAAGCCACAACACTCAGAAGTCATTCTCTTCTAAAGTCCAGACATAATCTTGGTTATATCATGTAGATTGATGTCTGAAATGGTCTTTTGAGGAAAGAACCACACAGAATGAACCTGTCCAGTCAGTGCACGCATATATTTTGGATTATTTAATCTTGTACTGTATCTTAACACCTCAATTTGTTATTTCCTTACAGCCGGTACCAACCTCATAAATAACAGAGACATATATTTCAAACTGACCAGGGCCTAGAGACAAAACACATTTCTGTTAGCGTTCACGCCAAACGCTACGCCAAAATGTATGGGAATGACATTACCTGCAGAAAGGTTACGTCGTGTTCTTTCCGCAGGTAATGTCATTCCCATAAATTTTGGCGTAGCGTTTAGCGTGAACGCTAACAGAAATGTGTTTTGTCTAGGCCTACTGGAGCGAAATTATACAACGTGTTAAATGTCAAAAATTTAGGATTTTCCAATGATTTCCACGTAAATTGAATATAGCATAGACAACATATCGTTTCGTGGAAGCTATAATGGTTTAAGCCAGAACGTATGCCATTGAAAACTATATTAAAATGTTCGAAACCCATGAAACGAGCTACCTCAAAGCGAAGTAATCTGGAGAACGTTATAATTTAATAGA
Organism: Polymixis flavicincta; assembly: GCA_949987655.1. NCBI lineage: Eukaryota > Metazoa > Arthropoda > Insecta > Lepidoptera > Noctuidae > Polymixis > Polymixis flavicincta. The sequence continues at coordinate 19,687,155 of OX465181.1, read as the reverse complement.
TAGCCTGGTCGAAAATCAACAGCCTTCTGCATACTTTTATTATTAGAAAATCTCAATTCCATACTTGACCGTGCCAATAATTCGAATTTACTGCCCATAGGGGGCTCCCATTATAATTAGTGGGCGCTAAATTCGCGATTGAACTGGAGCCGCACCCCTCGGCCATGCCTCACCCCGTTCTCGCCAAACCTGTTTCAGAATGAAAATGACCTAATTCCACCGCTGCAGTCCCCCTCCGCACCAACTGACGTCATAGGATACCTTCAAACCCAACAAGTATATATTCCAATTTATTATACACTCAATAACAATTGCACGGTGTTCTATTATAATGGTGGAAATCGCCTGGCAAGAAGTTTGGCTGTTACAGCGTTATAGTGTTACGGGTCCAAGGTATGGAGTCAAAAACTGGGTCATCCCGGGTTGCAAGCCTCTATTCATGAATCGGAGCACGCAGGGTGACGCGCTCTCGTTCATTCTTGGTCGGACTTGTTAATCGAACATGGTTCCACCTGCGTTCGACTGACGCATGAATTATCTATATTGGGCTATAAATAGATTTGATAAAAATAAATGTAATTATAAGGGAAAATTGGTAAGTGGTTTACCTCGTTTATGGTTTCTAACGGGAATGAGAGAAAATGAATAGGTACTTTCTGAAACATTTTATTAAGAAGACTTTCGTATCCTGAACTTATTCATAATATGTAGGTATTCACCAAAATTATGATATATTTATGTCAATCAATGTTATTTGTGTATTTCGTAAGTTTTCATAAGGCTTTTCAAGGTTTAGCGCTGACAAATGCTCTTCAAACAAAATGTTGTACCTAAAATGTTGAGTGTTAAGTATGTCCTTTAAAGGTGAAGATTTTACTCCTCTCACTAAAATAATAGAAATTACTATAACCCTATCATGGCCTTGGCTAACCAACACCATTCATTGTTCACCCAAAAATCGATGACTCACACCAAACCAATATAGGGTATACCAACATACCTAACACCACGTTTCAACTTAAAACGAAAATAGCTAACACCATTATCAGACTAAAATACAGGGCGTTCAAATAGTACGGCCCATGCTAGCAAGGCTGGGTGATGTCCTTGCTGTCTGTGACGCACGTACTTGCCATGGCGATGAATGGGCCCTGGACTATGAAACCGAGTGTTTAATGGCGGTCAGAAGCAAATTTTTTGGTATTTGACAATAGCGCAACGGCAAAAGCGTCAAATCGTAGTGGCACATAAAGTGAATAATAAATATGCGATTGGACGATTTCTTAATTTGTAAAGTTACTTTATTTTCGGATGGACGTGAAAATATCGCGGTGGGATTTTTCCCACACTCGATCTTCAACGCTGTGTTTTAGCACTGAGAGTTGCAAATCGAACAGTGAATTTTTTTGACGGGTTGGGATGCTGTCTGTTGAATTTTCAGTGCTCGGTTAAACACCCAGAGTTCAAAATCCATAGTTAATTTAATCATTTGTTAACACAGGTACAATAAATTGTTTGTGTATGTTAAATTTTTATTTGTAAGTGTTTTATATAAAATATGCATGCTAGATTCACATCTAGTAGATGTCAATCAAAAGTATTTATGGTAACTCTTAAATGTAATTGGAATTGTGATTGTACATCAGTTTTGTGAATTACAATAAAAAAAAAAAAAAAATAGTTGATATAAGAAATAACAAGCGCGCTATGTGAGGGCGTACAAATATTCATGTATGTCATTGGTAGGTACTAAAGATTATAACATAATTACATTAATGAAACGCATATAATATTAAATAATTGATTTTAACAAACCAAAAATAAGAAAAATAGAAATGTCATAAATAATGTTAATATTCAAATAAGGTTAAAAAAAAACAAGTAATTTAATAATTTTAATAATACAAAAATGTCACAAGCAATGATAAAAGGACTACTAACTAATCAAAAACAGTCATTACATTTTGTCTGTCAAAAATTCCGATCCGATTTCCGCCCATACGTAGGCTTAAGCTGCTAAGTAACTTTACAATTAAAAAATCGTCCAATGGCGTCTTTCTTACTCACTCTTTGTTAAGATGAAGACATTTGCTTCACATGTTCTTTAAAATCGTCAAGTCAGCAGGTGGGATCCAAACACATGACCTCTAAGATTTGAAGCTTTTGCCGTTGCGCTACTGCCGCTTCGTAATTAGATCGTCCATTGTTCTTTAGCTATCACTAGCCTTAATATCGAATATTTTTTTCTTAAAATAAAGATTTATGACGTCATCAAATGACGCCAACCATGAGAAGTACACCTGAAATACGTCACCAGACGTTGGATCATATTATTTTTGTAATGAAATTACAAATCATCCCACGCTTTCACGAAATTTGATTTCTTATAAATACTTGTGTTTGCAGTTCCAAATATAACCTGAAAGATTCATTCATAAAACCCAGTAAGCAATATTATATATTGCTCCTATAATGGAGCGATTTTGAGGGTACCTAGTACCTACAAAATCGGTCCATTATAGGTTATATTTGATATTTGATTTCCCACCAACGCATTTTAGGACGCATATCCACTTATGAGATCTGTGTACAAAAATTCTAGAGAAGCGTGACGATGTTATGTCATCAGAGCTGGTATAACATTTCTGTGAGGCAATTAACAATGGCAGTAGTAGTCCACAGTTTGTCCAATTGAATGGCTACAGCATCAGACAATGGGCTCACTTGGTATCATCATCATCATTTCAGCCGAAAGGCGTCCAATGCTGGACATAGGCCTCCCCCAAAAGGAGGTGGTTTGCCACAATCGCCACGCTAGACAGGCGGGTTGGTGATCACAGTATGGTAGTAAAATGCATAGAGAACGCTGCTGTCCATTCTCTAGTATCTACGACTCCCACAGGAAGAAATGGGGTGGTGCTATTCTTTACGTCCGGCAACACACGGAACTCGGTATACAATCAGCAGACTAAAATTGCAGAACCTCTTTTTTGGGCACGCCACGATTGCGGCGGTAAGTCCCCTCTTTGAGGAGTGGTTTGAGAGGCGGCATGGCGTTGTCACCTTCCGCCTGACGCAGGTCCTCACCGGACACGGTTGTTTCGGGAGGTTCCTGTTTCGCATAGGGCGGGAGGAAACGCCCGGGTGTTACCACTGCGAAGATCACCCTGAAGACACGGTGGAGCACACGGTGGCGGTCTGCCCGGCTTGGGCGGAGCACCGCCATGTCCTCGTGGAGGCGATCGGCGGCGGCGATCTCTCGCGTCCGGCCCTGGTCCAGGCCATGGTACGGAGCGGGAAGGCATGGGTAGCCGTCACCTCCTTCAGCGAAGCAGTAATGCTCGCGAGGAGGGAGGCGGCGCACGTAAGGGAGAGGCAGCATATGCGCCCTCGCGACCCTAGGCGCCGCAGGATACGGAGACGCCCTGGGCGTCGGGAATCCCAGGCCGATTTCCGGCCACCGTAGGCATGGGCTTGCGGACGGCGAGTAATGGGTAGCTCGCTGTCCGGTAAGGACCAAGCCCAAGTCGACATCGGCAACCCACGCGCGCCTCAAAGAGATGTCAGCACAAAAAATGATGGGGCCCGCAAGGGCCGATGCCTGCCAGGGGTGCGGGTTTGTTCGAAAGAGATACCACAGCCCCTGGCATACGGGCTAATGAAGGAACACGGGTGGGTTTTAGTCAGTAAAAGTCTGACACGCCCTCCTGCTCCACCCAGAGCGGGAGAAGTTATTTGATGATTTCCCACCCAAAAAAAAAAAAAAAATGCCAGGGTTTTATGCAAAACTGTACCTACGTGGGAGTTAGTTCACATGTTCGTGTGTTAATATTACGCGTTGGTTGGACTACACCTATATACAAAAGCCTACATTCATTTAAGGCTCTTCAGAAAATATTCTAGTTCAGGAATAGATTTTCATAAAGCGCAGCTCTTTCATTCAATTAGCTTTGGATAAATGCCACCGTCCTCGTATCTCATTTATTACGATCTCGCAGCAAAGCTTTTTATTAATACAATATGAAATTGTAATTACCTTTGCAGTAAAAAAACTTTTTACAAGTAGTTCACGGAACCAGTGATTGGAAAATTTTAAATTGCTTTTCAATTTAATACTGACTAAAGTTCATAAAACATTAAATATAAAACTATTAATTACTTTTCAAATAGATTTTTTTTTATTTTATTTTTTTCATTTAAAAACTCAAACAATATTTCAGTTTTAAATGGAATTGCATTAAAACTGTATGATTTTTTACACAAAAGAAATAAAAAAGTATGGTGTAAATAAATCATTGGAAAAAAATATTATGTCTTCTGTGAGATTACTGAATCCAGCCACATATAAAAAATCTTGCAGTCAATGTAAAAACAGGCTGTAAAAAAAAAAACTTAATGCAGAAAAACTGCATTATGGAACTACGAAAGAAAAACTTTAGCTCATGTTTACCGTCACAGCGATATCAAACGACAATTAATACCAAAACCTTCCTGCAACAACATTACGGCCAAGGCCCCATAATTCACCGTTAATCATAGTCCCAATCTATTTCAGATTGCCTAGCCTTCAGTTTCCTCCTAAATGTCAAACGGGTAGAGTCGATACACTTCCACTTGTTGCATCGTGACCGGGTCACTGCGGGGTGAGGAGGCGCGGGCGGCGCGGGGTCCCAGCCCACAGCATCGGTCAACGACCCACCGGACGCACCCTGTCGCATCCAACCTATTTTAAGAACAGCCTGTATAGGCAAAGTTCGAAGGTCAAATTATGCTGCTGTTGGATTAAGTCTGTTGTTTTATACTAGATTTTGGTTTTAATTTAGGGTAGTAGATGGAGATAACTTTAGATAAACTGTACGACAATTTTAGTATAAAATGAAGACTACAAGCAAATCCTAATAGGTGCACTTCTTAATTTATTACGTTACTTCTATGAGTTGAGTTTTTTTTTTAGTTTTAGCGCAATATTCCTAAATCAATTAGTAAGGTTTTTATTCCTTCATCTAAATTGCATACCTAATAAAACACATCGAGGCAATTTTAATAATTTAATGAAAATCGTAGAATAATGAATACTAGGTAATAGTTGAAAAAAAAAATAGCACTCAAGACTAATTCTTTACTAAAACGTTACTCATGTATATGCCACCATGATACCGCCACATTGTATTCAAAACAAAACCGTGCACGAAAAAAAAAACGTAAATATAGGCTCTCTTCTCTAAGTATACCAATGAATTGAAAGTTATTAATAACATCTCGCTTCTATTTCAGATGCTGGGTTGCATAATAGAGGCTGGCATTTGGTGACGTCAGGGGGCATGAGAGGCGCGGCGCGGGCGCGGCAGTAGGCGCCCATTCATGGGCCTCCGCTCACACACACACGCACACACTCCAACACAACGCCGCGAGGCCATCATTGTGATTTTCGTCATGACGTCACTCGCTCCCAACCAATCACAGAGCAGATCCATTCAAGCCTAACTCCTGAAGGGAATTTCATGCGGGATGAAGGCAGCAGTCGACGGACGAACGCCGCGTCGGCGGTAGCCGTACCGAGGCTCCCGCGCTCTCGAATCGGAACATAAAAATTATGTTTGATGAAAAGTTTTCCTAAAGTTTCTTTGGTAGTTTTAACTTTTCATGTTACAAAGACTTTTAAAATAATGAATATATTGGCATGATTTTCGATAAGGATCGCCTGTCTGCAAACTTTGGAATTGGTAAGTATCTGAAAAAATATATTGGAAAGTTGCTACAGTGAGAAAGAAAAGCGTTAAGTTACTGTTAAGTAAGCGTAACTTTCATCGAGAGCACGTGTAGGTCTACGAGCGGCTCCGCTACGATGCTACGTTGCTACGGTGCTACGCCGCCTACGCGATGTCTGGCTCGTAGCTCTGTAGACTCGCCCACGCTTTGGAACTTCCCCGATACGAAACGTGCCTAAATATTTATTTTGTTCAGAATGAAGAACCTATCTTTTCAGTTTTTTTATTCGATTTAATGTACAAAATCGAGTAACGTAAAGTGATGAAATTAGACATGAACCTGGGTAAGTAGGTACCATTTAGAACCCTCAAACTAAATTATAAAAAACGTCGATTTTTTTTATCTGCCATTTAACTAATGCCTAGATTTTCATAATCTTAAGCTTGAAAAGCTTGTTTAAAATTCCGTTCGATTTTTTTTTTTTAATGCGTCAGACTAATTGTTCACTAACAGGATAGAGTAATCTCAAACTGCATAATTTAGATATTTATGGCGGCATACATTTCTAAACATTTACCATATTAGTTTCAAAATCAGCATTTAGGTTTTTCAAAAAAAGTCGCAAAATCAAAGATATAAATGTCATTGAATTTGACGAATATTAATAAGAATGTCAGAATAATTGTTTCTCACGATAATCACTGTAAGAACGAAATGCTATCTCAGAAACCTACAAAGCCTTTGTCCTACATCTTTCTCTGTAACTTCACTAAGTCAGCTGGCTGCCTTGCTGTCTCAGGGAACTAATTCATTGTCATAATCAAACTGCAAAATCTAAAAAATATTATTTCCTAATTCTACTCCATTAAACCTTAAAAATGGGAAAATAAATAACTGTAGTTAAGGAAATGATTGAAAAAGTATTAGTAAATCCAAACCGATATATCAATTTCCAATATATTGCAATAAAATTTATAAAATTATTGTTCCGTGCAATGTATTAAAACAAAATTAGTCATAATTCTTGAAGTTATTTTAAAAGTATTAAAATTATCACAAGTGGGATCAATAAAAACATTACTGTTGTGCTATAAATTGCTCTAAATTCATTTATCCATAGGTATTAATATTTTTACCTTTATTTGAGTTCCATAAAGCAAAATTAAGATATTGCAAGGCAATTACAGACCCTGTAGGACACCGCATATTAACAATAAAATTAATTTAAAAATTATATTAGGGTTAGTTAATCCCCTTTATTAATTAATTTACCTAATTTGCCCCTTATTCTAGCACAGCTAAATTCATATTGCCTTTCTCTGTGGCTTAATGCTTGTACGTCTGACGGAAGGTCGTTTATCAGAAGTCCCTTTGTACGATATTTCCTAATGCGGAAATGTACCATTTTCAAATTTTCCGACCCCTAAACCATTGGTTTATTTATTGTATATCATAAATATTTATTTATCTCAAGATCATATTATTGACACTGGTTAATATAATGCATAATCTTAAATGGAGAAAGGTATCTGACATAGGGGAATCCTGAGATATAGATCACCCGGTTCTCTTAGGCACAACATCATGAATCTTATGGTCTACCTTCACTTGAAGGTAAGAACGTGTGTTGTACTTACATCACACATTCAAAAATACAAGTCAATATCGCTGATCTTGGATGGTGTCACTTTCTCTCAAAATAGCCGTTGGCATATATTGATTACTTGAACGTACAGCAGCCCAAAAATTCGAAGACATGTGACATCTGCCAACCCGCACTGGGCCTGCGTGGTGGATTACGGCCCGCTCCCACTCACAGACTGGATGCATGTGTCCCAGCAGTGGGAACGCTATCGGCTGATTATACTAGGTACAGCAATTATGTAGTATAAATTCAATCTAGCATAGCCTAAGAACCTCAAATAATATCCGAGATCTAATATCCTACATACATCCTGTATTGAACGTCGATACAAATAGAAATCCGTTCGCCTAGCTTCAGTGGAAATAATATCTTGGAGCACGTATCCTATAGGTTCTCAATCTGCATAGCTTATTCCCAAGTAAGTTTGGGTCGGCTTCCAGTCTAACTAGATGCAGTTGAACACCAGTATTTTACATGGAGCGACTACCTATCTGAACTCCACAATCCAGTTACTGGGTAATACGATACACCCTTTTATAAGACGGATTCTCAGACTTCCCTTCTTCTGACTACCCGTTCTGTCACAGATCCACGAATGACAGCCGGGACCAACGGCTTAACGTGAGGCACGGAGAGGTCTTAGTACGTAAAGATGGTTACCCATCCACAGACTAGGCGTGGTTCCGCCACATATTATCAGCATTGGAACTGTTCAATGACAAGATGACGGCATCTTGCTGTATATTTCATCAGTTAGTATTTCAAAGCTTCTGTAGATTACGTTGGTCGGGTAGCAGCGATATTCTGTCTGTAAATGACACAAAATTACTTACCTCCTATATTTTTTACTTATGTAGCAACTGTTCGTACTTTTCTATAAGTTAAGTTGTACTTAGGTACAAGTTGCTGTAATGATTTTCGATGCTTGATCTGAATCACTTACAGCTGATCATCTAGTCTACGTCATTTGAACTTTTATGATAAAGGAATAAATTCACAAAGACCGTGTTTTAACATACTTTTTCCTGTTATATCCAAATGCTCATTGAGCTTTTGTTTTCGTAAAGTCTTTGTTAAGTTTGTTAGTTCTGGTCTTGAAGATTGACTGTGTTAAAGGGTATTGTCTAAAACTGTTTTGAACATGCTTTTTAGGGTTACTTCCACAAGCATATCCTATAAAAATCTCTTTTGTCTTTTTTTTTACACTATGTACTTCTTACATGAAGTATGTTTAACCATTACCACAAAATTATTCGAAACCTATTAGAATTTTGTTTCGTATAAACATGAGCCAACAACGATATAGAAGTTGGTTTGACTTATTTGGAAATAAATTGTGAAAAAAATGCACGGAAGCTGCATGGAAGATGCACGTAGACCATGATGCTCATCTCAATGAACTCTAAAGGAAGAAACGTAATGATGAAAACTTTTAAAGTATTGACACCTATTTCATAGGTTTCACATAAGCAAATCAGTTGAATTCATTTGTGAGTATTGTTTCGTAGTACCTTTCTAGAATCTTCATATAAATATACCGACCAAGTTTACTAAATGCAATAGCCTACTAACTATAACATAATTTTGTCATAGAACATGTACATACTCCATGTTGATTGGAACTAATGTTTGATTACCATAAATAACATCGTGCATTTTACAGTAAACTAGGATACACTCAGAGGAACAGTGTGAATGTAGTCATTCACACTGACACTAGTGTGACAGACCACGCAGAATGGTGGTAGTATGGTGGTGATGGTTAGAAGCGGTAGCTCTAGTTAGTTGTCTATTCTAATGACTGAATAATATCGTTCAGGAGCTTCCCATCGTAGATGCCCTGACTTATGAGTAGGTCGTGGGTTTGGACCCAAGCAGGCCCTTTACTTTGTGTGATTTATTTCATCACCACTGTGCACTGCTCCCAAAACGGTGAAGTATCCTAGAACCAGAAATTCCGAGACATCTGACATCTACCAACCCCACTGGGCCCGCGTTGTGGATTAGTGCCCACTCCCTCTCACAAAGAGGAGGGCTGTGTCCCAGCAGTGGCCATGTTATATTCAGATTAAGGTATACTATTAGAGTCTGAGTTAAGTTATGTCAGACTAATGCCTGTCGGAGTAACGTAAATATCAGTGTAATATTATGTTGTTTGTGGGTTTCCAGTTTTTCAGTTAGCTGCACAGGCAGTATTTGATCCCACAGTAAATAATGTGTGTCCTATACGTCATTCAATTGATCAGAGAGTTATTTAGATGTTAAGTTATGGTTGTTTTAGGCTGAAACATCAGCAAGAAGTTTCTTAGATAGGTGCTGCTAATCCGTTCATGCATTGTATCTAATATTGCACTTGGTTGTTTATCTTGCTACATTTGAGAGAATATCTATGAAGCTCATAAGTGCCAAGTTTTCTCTGCGATCCTTGTGAGTAAGTGGAAAGTAGCTGATGTTCGGATGTATGGATAGATATATTTCTGTATCCACTTTTGCCATATCTCATGAGTCGTGATTGAGAAATATGGAATTGCTTTGAAGACAAGATTTTTGAGTTGGCTTCTAATATCATTTTAAGAAACTCTCACTACTAAAATCCCAATATTTTTGACAATGAGATTGCGACTATATTTTAAGTTTTTAACTACGGGAAGCGGCCTTCAGTTGCAAGGTCGAAACCCTTATCAACAGAAATCTTAGTGCTACTTAGAGGCCATTGTTTCGTGTAACCCATAAGCATTTTGGTTTCTTACTCTATGTTGGGCCAACTTTTTGCTCGTTTTGAGCTTATCCAAGGTATTGCCGGGAGATTAAAAGGAGTTTCGAATATGTGTGGTGTAATAACCGCCAAGCTCACCACGTAGACATAAAAAACAGCTGATTCAGGCTATCGTCACTTTCGAAAATAATAGGCTATACCTACGTAACTTTTGACACGGAGAACATTTTCAGTTTCCTTTGTAGTTCGCTGTTCAATTTTGACTTTTTGTGTCGTGATTATGAATGCATAAATTTAATTTAAATAATTTTATTTCCGGGTTCAGAACTGCAGACGAACTGCAGAGACCTCATAGAAACAATACCCATAAAGCTGTACAAGCAATTCGTGTGCGGGGGGGGGGGCCCGGGCTATGTCAGCGGGGCGGGAGGGGGGAGAGGGGCTCGGTTTGACGTCAGAGCTTCCTCGTGACGTCATGGGCTCTGCCACACCCGCGTTTGACGTCACCACTGCTTTAGGAGCTGTATATGTAGCATTTTTCCTGAAGTTATTCTGAAATATATCCTAAATGTAATATTAAAATATTTGGAATGAATCATAAAAAATAAAAATAAATGTTCAAATTAAAAACCATTCATAATATTGCAATGTATCGCTGAAAAGAAAAACAATTCATATAAATACGAAAACATAATTTTTCCATTTCCTATATCAAATTACAACTAACCCCCAAAAAATTAAGAATAACTAAACACGATGCACCAAGGCTAAACGTCTCAGCCTGTAAAATTCAATGAACGAGCTTGGCGACGTCACTGACGCTGCAGATCCTATCTTCGTCCTTGTTACTCGTTCCGCTTGGCGACTGTGCGAGAGAGATAGTTGTTCCAGTGACCCAATTTCCCGACCTCGCTCGGGAGGGATCGGCGTCTATTTTTAAGCTGAAGGTCGATTTATTTATAGCAGGGTGTGCGGCAGGTGGCTAAACGTGTTCCGACCACCTACCAATGTAATGGCGGTTTTGGAATTCTGTCGCCTTTAAAACTATCATAGGTTTTATTCCGTATTAGTTAGAATTATAAGTCTAATCTCTGTTATTTATTTTCTTTGTACTCACATTATTATCAATTTTATAACGAACTTATGAGGAGCTTATGGCTACGTAACTAAGTAAGGAAATAGCTGCACAGGTCGATCGATAATGTTAAGCTACGCTTGCCGCGGTTGTTCCGTGGATGGGTGAAAATCTTAACATACCAAGACCCCTCCGTGATTCGGAAAGTATGTTAAGCTGTTGGTCCCGGCTGTCATTCGTGGATCTTTGACAGTTGTTAAGGGTCGTCAGAAGCCCGAAAGTATGTCAACCAGTGTTATCAAGGAGTATCGTATTACCCAGTAACTGGGTTGTGGAGGTCAGATAGGCAGTCGCTCTATGTAAAATACTGGTATTCAGCTTCTGATGAAGATGATGATGATAATGAACTTATGAGTAACCACAACCTTGCTCTAGTTTATTAATTTTGTGTAGTGTTTGGGTCACTAGCTAAAGGCTGTGCCCAGTTTGGGACCCGGTTTGTCTAAGTAAGAAAGAAAGAAAGAAAGAAAAAGTATTTATTGTGACTCGCACATGAAGATCACATCATAAAATAAACACACTTTGGTACAAAAAATATAAAAAAAAAAGAAAAGAAAAAAGTCTTCTGTTAGTGAGAATTTCATACCGTGTATAACCACTATAGGTAGGTACTTAACTTCTTACTAATTTAGAAGGATGGGAAATGAAAATTAATCACACTTCCCACTGTATAATAAATCTATACTAATATTATAAAGCTGAAGAGTTTGTTTGTTTGTTTGCTTGAACGCGCTAATCTCAGGAACTACTGGTCCAATTTGAAAATCAGTGTTAGATAGCCCATTTATCGAAGAAGGCTATAGGCTCTATTAAATCACGCTAGGGCCTTTAGAAGTCGAGCAAAAATAGAAAAAACGTCTCAAATACGAAGTACTCGCACGGCCAGGCGATTTTATGCAACGGGGTGGGTCGGGAAGCAAGAAATTTGACGCAGACGAAGTTGCGGGCAGAAGCTAGTAATATTATTATAAATGTGAAAGTTTTTAAATTTAGATGTTTGATGTTTGTTACTCAATCACGCTAAAACGGCTAAACGGATTTGGATGAAATTTGGCCCACCGATAGTTACAACCTGCACCCTAATTGATTACTCACGATTAATCATAATCCGTTTCAATTTGACAGTTCAACAATATTCATTGCGTTATTTACGTTGTTGAGCAGACACATTTTTCTAACATATGAAGTAATGGTTTAACAATCTGTTTCAAAACGAAACAAATTATGATTAATCGTGAGTTACGCAATTAGGGTGCTGGATTACATATAGGGTACTTTTTATCCCGGTAGTACGGTCTCGTTTGATAATTTCCGACGATCACGCGCGCGAAGTCGATGACGCTACCTCAATTTAAGACAATGATTAGTCATGAACTTTGATCTTTCGATCCCTCCTCAATACAGGGTATGTTTTTATCCAGTGCGCAAACTGTAACCATGAATTCAGCATATCTTTCTAGACCCCCTACCGCACCCAATTTTTCATCGGTTATACAAAAAAAAAATCAGCTGTTTCATAGAAAAGTGCAATACCTACGCGGTCAAAATATATGGAACAGCTGATCAGGCCAGGGGGTCTAGAAAGATATGCTGAATTCATGGTTACAATTTGCGCACTGGATAAAAACTTTTCCTGTATTGAAGCGCTTGCAATAGATTGGTATCTTCAGAACGGTGTATACAAACTAACTCAGATGTACTTTTCGATGAATCAAATTCGACTTTCATGTGCTTATGTTTAGTCACGTCACGATTGCGGCGGTAAGTCCCCTCTTTGAGGAGTAGCTTGAGAGGCGGCATGGCGACCTTCCGCCTGACGCAGGTCCTCACTGGACACGGCTGGTTTGGGAGGTTCCTGTTTCGCATAAGGCAGGAGGAAATACCCGGGTGTTTCCACTGCGAAGATCGCCCAGAGGACACGGTGGAGCATAGGGTGGGGGTATGGAGCACCGCCGTGTCCTTGTGGAGGCGATCGGCGGCGGCCATCTCTCGCGTCCGGCCCTGGTTCAGGCCATGGTACGGAGCGAGAGTGCATGAGTAGCCGTTACCTCCTTCTGCGAAGCAGTAATGCTCGCGAAGAGGGAGGCGGCACACATGAGGGAGAGGCAGTTTATGAGCCCTCACGGCCTTAGTCGCCGCAGGAGACGCGGGGTTGTTCCCTGGGCAGCGGGAATCCCAGGCTGATTCCCGGCCACCGTAGGCGCGGGCTTGCGGTCGGCCAGTAATGGGTAGCTCGCTGTCCGGTAAGGACCATGCCCGGGTCGACGGCGCGTTGTGTTCCACACGCGCCTCAATGACATGTCAGCACCAACTGGTGGGGTCCGCATGGGCCGATGCCTGCCAGGAGTGCGAGTTGTCCGAAAGAGATACCGCCGCCCCTGGCACACAAGCAACTGAGAGAACACGGGTGGGTTTTAGTCAGTAAAAGTCTGACACGCCCCCCTGCTCCACTCAGAGCGGGAGAAGTTATTTGAAAATTTCCCACCCAAAAAAAAAAAACAAATGTGCTTATGTTTTACAAGACATCTTATCATCTTCTACCTTGCCTTTATCCTATTACCTTGGGGTCATCTTCCAAGCTATCTGGATGAAGCTGAATACCTGTACGTATATTTTACTTGAAGTAACTGTTTACTTGATCTCCAGAACAGAGTTACCAAGGCAACACGATATTCATTGACAAGAGTGGGTGTCAGTGTTTTGGGATCCAGACTACCCGTAACGACTGCCAAAGATGTACCAAGGCCAGTCGAGACCAACTGCTTAACTTGGTTTTCGTGGCACGGAGGGGCCTTGGTATGTATATAATGGATGAGTGATCATTCACGGACCTACCTCGGCAAGCATGCTCAACCTTGTAGATCGACCCGTGCAGCCGTTGTTATCTAGCCACGACATCTAACCTTTGAAATATTACTTTTAATAATACAGTAATTCTAGCTTATAGAAAAGTTGTCGAGAAGCTTCTTATAAACGAATTGCTTATGTGAAATATGATAATATGTGATTATTAAACGACACATTTTTTTTTAAAGATTAATAAGAAACTGTGCTTTTTTACAAGACGTTCGTGGTTTTGTACGCTTGCCAAAGTTGGCCTGTGGATGGGTGGTAGAAGTCTGAATGTCTGACAACCAGACTTACCAAGGGGTGTTGTGTTACTAAGCAACTGGGTTATGAAGTTCAGATAGACAGTCGTTCTGTGTAAAGTAATGGTATACAGCTGCATCTGGCTAGACTGGAAGCCTACCAAAGCTTAGTTGAGAAAAGATTAGGCTGATGATAATGATCTTCTTTAACAACTTCAGTTGATTTTTTAGATTAATTGCGATTCCGAGAAGGTAAATGAGTCATTCATAACTTATTTTATTATTAAAATATAAATGGTAAACAAATGGCTGTTCCCCTTTTTCAGATATGACTGGAACCCGTAAACGAACGTAGGCTACTTTCTTCCTCGATATTTTAAGAGATAAAAAATAATAAAATACATAATACACGTAGACTAGGTCGCGGGTCACAGCTAGTATTATAAATTTTAGTGTTAGCTTGTATAATGTAGGTACATACTAGGGGTGTTCAATAAAAAGTGATAATGAGGATGAAGCAGTTATGTATTATTTCTTTTTATTTTATTTTTCGACATAATCACCTTTCAGATTGGTATATCGCACTTGGTATATCGTTTTTCTAATCCTAAGATTCCCTTCTTGAAAAAAACTTCATCTTGATCGCTTAAAAATCATGTACGGCGGCAATCACTTCCTCATCATTGCTATATTTGTGACGTCTCAGTTGTTCTTTTAACCGCGGGAACACGTAGAAATCGCTAGGAGCAAGGTCAGGTGAGTATGGAGGATGTTCCATCAATTCAAATCCAGCATTTTGGATAGCAGTCATCGCAACTCGGGACTTGTGTGCGGGGGCGTTATCTTGGTGAAACAACACAACTTTAGCAAGTTTGCCGCGGCAATTTTCGCGTATTTCCTGACGCAGTTTTTTTAATTTGTTCTGCGTATAAGGGTCCCGTAATAGTGGCTTCATGATTGAGGTATTCAATCATTATCACCCCCTGGCTGTCCCAGAATAGAGAGCCCATAATCTTACGGATGGAATTGCCTTAAACTTCTTAGGCGTTAGAGATGACGGCCTCTTCCAAGACATGGACTGTTGTTTCGTTTCAGGATCATATGGTAGAGCCATGTTGCATACATAGTTGCGAAGCGAGCCAAAAATCGGTCAGGATCTTGTTGTAACAACTCCAAATTGATTTGAGAAATCCGTAGTCTTGTTTGATATGCTCGTCTGTAAGTATTCCAGGCACCCAGCGCGCTGATACTTTTTTCATGCCCAAATGTTCATGTATAATATAGGTATGGATACTTCCTATCGAAATCTTTAGTTCTTCAGCTACATAACGAAGAGTAAAACGACGATCTGCCAAAACATTTTTTTTAATATTTTTATCATTTGGTCGGTAACTGCCGTCGTAGGGCGTCCCGAGCGCGGGTCGTCTTTAGTTAAAGTTCTTCCTCTCTTAAACTCGGCACACTACCGCGCAACCGTAGAATACAGAGGAGCATTACCCCCTAATGTTCCTTTCAAGTCTAGATTTACTTGCTCATTATTTTTGATTTTTTTCAGGCAGAGATATTTTATAACGGCGCGAATTTCAATTTATCCATTTTGCGTACCACACTCCGACACAACAAAAACAAATGACTTCTATTTTTAAAATAAGAAAAGAAAATCAATAATTTTTATTTTATCAAATATCTGGGCTTTACCTGCCAGTATTTCCTTTTTTTTTTTTTTTTTTTTGTTCAAGGAGCTTATATGCCAATATTACTTTTTATTGAACACCCTCGTAAGTATATTTGGCAGCAAATAAAAAAAACTTTAATACCTACTAAAAAAACAACTGACTTTGTAATACTTATCTTGACTTATCTAAAGTTTTGACTGTTTAGTTGTGGTACAAAAATTCGTATACCTTCTACTTAGTGGAAAGAATATTATTTACTAACTCGAAAACCACACATCAGAACTTGCCCAGATTTTTAAGAGACCACTCATTATGTATACACTTTCAAACAAAAGATTTTTTTTTAAATCGTTTTATAAATGACGGATCTCTGAGGTAACAAACATAAAAAAAATACGACTGAATTGAAAACCTTCCTCCTTGTTTCGAAGTCGGTGAATACCTAGGTGTTTTAGTTCATTAAACTAAGAAGTTCCCGAAAATAGTTTGACACTGCTGGCGAAGTTTTTATTGATTTATTTATAAAAAAAAATATAGAGTCAATATGTATTTATTTTTAGAATAGATACCATAGTGTCGGCAATTATTTTGTAATTAGCATACACGTGCCTATTCATAGACATTGAATGATATGAATGGCTACTTCTCTTTGTTCAAGGTATTTTTATTTTAACAATCACTAGCTTTTGCCCGCGACTTCGTACGCGTAGAAGTCGGAAATTGTTCTAATAGGATTTTTTATTGTTTTTTTAAGTTATTATTTTGTTATAACATTTAAAATAACATGTTAAATGTAAGCGCTTTCTAGCTGACACAACTATGTTAGGTGTGCTCCTACCGAGTTATGACAACCTGGTACTTCGAAGGCATAAATCGTTTTAAAAGCTGACTAACCGAATGTATTGAGAAAACATTTTCCAAAAAAAGGTGTGCTCCTACCGTGTTGTGCCAACCTGGTACTTTATCGACAAAAAGCGCTTTCTAGCTGACACAACAATGTTAGGTGTGCTCCTACTCCTACCGAGTTATGACACCCTAGTACTTCTACTGTATAAAGCATTTTCTAGCTAATACTAAGTGTGTTCCTACCGAGTTATGACAACCTGGTACTTCGACGACATATAACGCTTTCTAGCTGACAACTATGTTAGGTATGCTCTTACCGAGTTATGATAACCTGGTACTTCGAAGGCATAAAGCGTTTAAAAAGCTGACTAAGAAAATGTATTTACCTATTTAGGTGTGTTCCTACTGAGTTATGACAACCTGGTAGTTCGACGGCATAAAGCGTTTTCTAGCTGACACAGCTACCTATGTTAGGTGTGCTCTTACCGAGTTATGACAACCTGGTACTCCGAAGGAATAAAGCGTTTTCTAGCTGACACAACTAAGTACCTATCTTAAGTATGCTCCTACCGAGTTATGACAACCTGGTACTTCGAAGGCATAAAGCGTTTTTTAGCAGACACACCTATTTTGCTACTTTGGGTTACATTACTGCAATTTTCTTAAGGATCTCTTTTTCTTTTTTAATTATTTATTGCCTGTTACTTCCTGATAATTTAGCTTTCTATTGGTGAAAAACTTGTTAAAATCAGTCAAATAGTTTCGGAGCCTATTCCGAACATACAAACAAACAAACAAAAAATGTTTCCTCTTTATAATATTAGTATACAGTATGGTTAGGTCTAATCATTACTTATTTTTAGAAAACGAATCCGGGAAAGAATGATGTGCATGTGGCTAATTAATATCTAACAGCCGCACGGGTCCATCGATCTGGTTAAGCTACGCTAACCGCGGTTGGTCCGTGGATGGGTGAACATCTTAGTTAACATACCAAGACCCCTCCGTGATTTGGAAAGCACGTTAAGCTGTTGGTCCCGACTGTAATTCGTGGATATTTGATAGTTGTTAAGTGTCGTCAGAAGCCCGAAAGTATGTCCCTTGGTAAGTATGGTTACTTACCAAGGGTCTTACCTTCGTATTACCCAGTAACTGGGTTGTGGAGGTCAGATAGGCAGTAGCTCCATGTAAATACCGGTATTTAGCTACATCCGGTTAGACTGGAAGCTGATCCTACGTAGTTGGGAAAAGGCTTACTTATAGGGGTTACTTATTTTTGGGGAACGTACCGAAGAGTCAAAGTACGAACTTGGGTGTATCTCAAGAGAAAAGGCTAACTTGCAAGTAATTTCTTTTGCAGTTTCTTTTTCGAGTTCTAATGTATTTCCCAATTTTTGCCCAGTAGGTACAGTGTTTATTTCGAAAACTAGTTATTTATTTGGATTTAAATCTTTGTTTTATTTTATTACTCTTAAATCAAATTATTATAAAAAGATAACTAAAATCAACTGACCCATACTTACAGCAGCACCCACTGAAATGAGACCTTCAGAACATAAAAATATCGACTCAACGTTTCTTTTTTTCGGTTTTTTTTTTAAGATTTTTATATATTTTTTCTAGATTATATAAAAAGAATTTTCAAAATCAGAGTATCTACTCAGTAAAAAGAATATATATTCAAAAACGTCGACGCGACAACTTCCTTGTTTTTTTCGTCGGTTAGAAACACAATAAATACATATTTTAATTTTAAAATAAAACCATACCTTGCAACCGACCATTAGAGCGCACCACAGCTCACCGCCTGCCACTCTGCCGTGCCCCGTACTACAGTCGTATCATTACGCCTGGTAGCCGGGTGTCGGGTGACAGGAAGGTACTTCCTGAGCAGGGCTTCAGCTCGGGTGTCTAATATGCTACCTGTCCTTTTTTGTTACCATTAGACCGGCTGATAGGTGTCGCTTGATTGACTATTAATTAACAAAAGAATAACTATTATATGACTAATAAGTGGATCTTTGACAGTCATTACAGCAGGCTTAGAACGAGAACCATAGACAAGCGTTTTATCGTCGGAAGAGTAGACAAAAATTACGTTTACATATTGACAGTTCAGTGTTTTTCACCGAGAAATGTAGACAAGCGATTGCTATTCTACTGTAGAGTAGAAACAGAAAGCGTGCAGGTCGGCAGAAGAAATGTTTTTTGGACTAGCCTATACCTACTTTGAATAAGCCATGAAGGCATGAATAATTCAAAGTTTACTAATTCTAGATCTAGGGATCGAGACAGAACTAAAGCTGGTAAGACACTTCATAGACCGGTTTCCGGGCGAAGCGCCAGGATAGCCCTTGAGATTTAAAATTTCTTACTTTTTTTTAGAATTTGCAGGTCAGTGACACCTTTTATATTGATTAAAATATGATTCTCGACCGGTTGCCGGGTGCGGAGGTTTGTATTGGTGATTTTAATTATTTTTGTTAAGTCATACAAAATTACTATCTTACTATCTTATTAGTGTCTGGATTGGCACTTCCTATCTGATTGATTGGAAAAGAATTCCCATGGTAGCTAGGTATAATCTGCTAAATAAGTTAACTAGTACTCATCCAAAGGTGCGAGCAAATTCGTAAATACCAATGCATAATATTTTCAATATAAATACAATTACAAGATTTATCTTCCAAAATACTTCATGCATTTTCATAGTTTCAGTTGGAATGATACTCTTAGCGCCATCTACCAGCTTTGGCCGATACTAACAAAATGGCGAGCTGCCGAACAAAGGAAAGAGCCGCTACTTATTTCGGTATGGCTTCTGAAAATACCACGAAGCTATGAGTAGGTACTATTTTAATTATTTTACAAAATTAAAGAAAAAGTGGCATATAAGATTAGGTATCAAAGATTTTTAATTTTAAGCACTTTTTTCTCATATTTCAGATTAGTTTTTTAATTCAGTACCTTATCCATATACCTACCTATTCAACAAAAAACAAAACTGGATGGAGGCTCAATTCAAACATGGACGATATATTTATTTAGATAACTGAAAACATAAGATATTCAGCTGTTCAGGCGGGTTTTTTTTTTGAGGGTGTGAAATCCTCAAATAACTTCTCCCGCTCTGGGTGGAGCAGGAAGGCATGTCAGACTTTTACTGACTAAAACCCACGCAAGTTCCTTCAGTTGCCTGTGTGCCAGGGGCCACGGTATCTCTTTCGAACAACCCGCAGCTGTTCAGGCGGTTCATCTACATATTTCTGCACGCGTTGTAGATCTACTTATATTTTCAACGATTACACGTGGACTGCCAATCCTTCAGCATAAATTATTTTCAATTCATTGAGCATCATTAATATGCCAATAACTTTTATTTAGAAATATTTTATTTTACTTCCGGGATCTATTAAGATTATTACAATGCTCATTATTTTTATGAGCTTCAGGTAAATCAATGCTAGGACTACAAGATGCTTTTATACGAAAAAAGGGAAATCACGTGTTCTTTGTATTGTCATAAATGTTAATGATTTTCGATTACTCGTGTGCATTGTTGTGTGGAAGTTATTTGTTGGTAATTAACCCCTATTAGAATAAAGGTAATGGCATATATTATATACATAGTATATTTTGGAGTAATCGGTTTTATTTAGGAAGAAAATATTTTGGATCTAAATTCTAAAACCATGTGTAATTTTAAAAAAAATGTGTAGGAAATTACCTTACTGAAGGTTTGTTTAGTCTAAACTTAATACACAATAAGCCTAGTAGATTTTGAATAAAATAATCACTGAAAGCGGCGGAAATGAAACGGCACAGCTTAAAATTTTTGTTTAAGAAAACTCTTCTTATTTTTAAAGTTATTTGTGTTATAGAGGAACATCTTTGCGTACTGATGTGTTATTGGTACCTACTTTTCTCTTTGTAACGTCTAATCTTTTGATGACTTTTATCGTACTTGCGAAGTTTTTGTTACTTTTTTGTATGAAGTAACTACACTAAAAAGACACAGAGTATTTTTCATTAAGTACCAAGTATCTACTACATTTTTCATTTGAGTATTGTTTCCGGTAAAAGTCGTTATCAATTCCACAGATGATTAGACCCCGCTAATCGAGTGTGGAATTTTCTTATTTGTGTTATTTTATTTAAAACCTTAAACAACATCGTTCATGATAGAATTACCTAAGCCACCAGTCAGGAATAGGCCTCCAGGTTTAAATCTTTGTGGCGGTTACTTCATAATCCTGTAATGAGTGAGGCGCCGACCTCCTTTGCAGGGCTTCTGACCGGCCTCGCAGCCGACCTGTCACTACTTACCAGATAATGTCACATTTCAATGTATTTTTTTCCGATAAGTATTAGACCTGGATGGATTTGTTGGAAAACTAATATGCTTATTTATGTTTTTGTATTTTTTATGTGGATAGGTACCTACCACAATTAACGGTATATACATACATAAAGCTATATACGCAAAAATTTTAAAGAATAAAATTAAAGTAATCGTAATAGTTCCCCTTCATGCATAGTTTAATTCAAAAATTTTAAAAATAATAAAAATTAACCATATCAATCTTATTGCTCACTGCCTACGTAAATGAAAGAGTTACATTTTAATAACAAGAATAATAATCAAATGAAGTCAATAATTAAATATAGGTAGGTAAATAAAATGCAATTCTTCGAAGTGGCACAAAACCCTCGCGATAGCGCCCCTGCCTAATTCTGTGGTCTAAATTAAAAGCGCAACCGAGATGCATCCTTTAATTCGTCGATTTTCGTTAGAACCAACATTTATTAATTTTAATGAAACGTAAAGTTTAAAAAATGGATTTACGAAAAAAACTAGGTATTTCCAGCGGCTTTGCCCGCGTGGAGGTAAAAAATTAACCCACAGGTACGTACTACCGGGATAAAAGATATGCTTTGTGTTAACATAGGTTATCTGTCTGCCAAATTACATCCAAATCCGTTCAGCCGTTTTTGAGTATCTAATTGAGTACATTCAAACATTTTAACATGCAAACTTGCACATTTATAATATTGGTAAGATATGAAATTGTCAGTGGTAACAAAACTAGAATCAGCTGGTCTCCTATTCTATTGAAACTCCGTAATACGCTAGGCCAGCTGTGCGGCCGCACAGCTGGCCTAGCGTATTACGGAGTTTATTTTAGTATTACGTATTACTGTAGTACCTATTGTCATACGTTCCGAAATGTCATCGTCTCGTAAGCTCTCAACATTCAATTTATAAAAATAGAAAGTGCCAAATCAAATCAAATCAAATCAAAATATTTTTATTTCATATAAACCTGCATGGGCACGTATGAAACGTCAGAAGCTAGGTGCACGGTTCCAAATTGTTGTTTCCTATGGAGAAGAGCCGGCAAGAAACTCCACGGTTACTCTTTTAAAAATAATTGGCTTTAACAATATTTTCAAATTACAGAGATTAAATGTATGGGAGGACAGCGCAGGCCTGTCAATAAGTACCAGGTACTTAGACGAATACGGAATAGAAAATCGTCTACAAATCTACAGTCAGTAAGGCCTACAACGTTCTCTCATTCACAATATGTAAAATAATCTACATAAATAAAATGAACCTGAATAAAATTTATGTATAATGTCAATTAATGACGAGATTATGTCAGCATTGTAAAAATAAAAAGAATAAAAAAGAACATTGTATTTGAGAGCAGTTAATAGACTTTCACATAGTTATGCTGTTAATGAGGTACCAGGGAAGCCACATGTGCAGAAGGAATTAATGCCAAACTTCCCTGTCTTCAACGTAGTCTTTTATCTTATAATATGCTTTTTTGATAAGGACACGTTTGATGTGCGTTTTAAACTTTCCATCGCTAAGTTCTGTAACCGACTTTGGCAACTTGTTATAGAAGCGGATACTGTTTATTAGAAATGACTTGCTAGTTTTAGTCAGTCTAAATTTTGGAATCACAATTTCATCTTTACTACGTGTATTCAGATTATGGAAATCGCATCGTTTTTTGAAAAGGCCTAAGTTTTGCGAACATATAAGATATTTTCTAGGATATAAAGAGAAGGCAGAGTTAATATATCAATTTCGCTGAATTTGTTTCTAAGAGACTCGCGAGGCCCCATTTTATAGACTGCGCGGATTGCCCTCTTTTGTAAAATGAAAATTGAATCTACGTCAGCTGCCGATCCCCACAGCAGAACGCCATATGACATAATACTGTGAAAATAAGCAAAGTAAACTAACCTAGCTGTGGCTACATCAGTCAACTGCCTTATTTTTCTTACTGCGTAAGCAGCTGAGCTTAATCTACTTGAAAGAGCTCTAATGTGAGCACCCCATTGCAATTTTGAATCTAAAGTAATTCCCAAAAATACAGTTTCCGAAATAGCATCCCGTTTCTTGCCATCAAGTTTTAAGTTTAGACCTACTTGGGGTACATTTGGTAACGAGAACTTAAGACATTTAGTTTTGTTCGCATTGAGTAAAAGATTATTAGCAGCAAACCATTTCGAAAGAACAGCTAGACTATCATTGACATGTAAGACATCCGTATCTTTTCTACTGCCAACACCACCAGTCCGGGAACCAAAATAAGAAAACACTTTTCTAGCTTCTTCCGTTTTCGAAAGTTGGGTGACGTAAATTAACACTTGAATAGGACTAAGGACGACTGTCCCTGCCTGAAAATCTTGTACCAGCCTTAGTGAAGAAACTTCGTTTTTTTTATAAGAAATGATTAAACCGATTATAAAACAAAAAAGGAAAGTCATAGGAAGTACTACATATATTTATAGTACTAGATACTCGTATATATGCTATATATACGTGGGACTTTGTATTACACTTCTTAAAATAAATTTACTATAAAAAATCGGTACTTACCTAATTCAAAAACAGCATATACGCTATAGCTACTTGTATTCCACATACCTTTCTAATGAAGTTTACCTAGGTCTTCCTACCTACGCATTAGCTACTTACGTACAATCTCCTTTGACATGCGCCAAGCCGGCTAGGGGTGGAGGCAGGACATAATATAGGCCCGTGCACCAACTTGTAATGTAGTCTACAGCCGTGTTCATTCCCACCCCGACCTACCCTGTCAACAGACGTCGCTCTAACCGAATAGTTTTTTATAAATAAAAGTTTTCGAAAAAGAAAATAGTGATCATTCAAGTTACATTTAAAATCATTTTAGTGTTTTTAAAATTCAGGGCAGTAAGTATTTCGAATTGTTTTGTTTATAGAAGTGTGTTTATCCATGTATATTATTTTATTTTGAATTGTTTATTCTATTAGTGCTTAAAATAATACATTCTCAAATAGTAACAAATGAGAGAGAAACAATTTTGTTAATTTCTAAAAGCACTGTGTACTTATATTTATATAGATGTTTATTTTGAAATGGTTTAATAAAACAGTTGTTAAGATTGTATTATACCCAAGACTTAAATTGACAGTAAGTTTTACTTTAATATCCAAAAAATTAATTAGATAGTTAAGTACAACATATGTACATATGGCATTTAATCTATTAATCCATTAAAACGTTCCTTACGCAATTCACAATTTTGATGAAATTTTATTTTGAATATTACAAAGTCAGAGAAAAAAAAAGAAAACGAGAAGTATAAACATAACCACATTAAATTAAACTACCAATTTATAAATCTACGTCAGTCAGGCAACAGTCTCTTAAAATGGTGGAATATAGTCTAGCTAGTTAGTTTTAGCCAAAAACAATGTTGATTTCAAAGGCAACTATTGTGAAATTACTTTCTATTATTATTTAAAATAATTACAGAACAATCTTACTAGCAAACTTTTCAACACATTAAATGAATCATCAAGAAAATGATAGTAAATAAAAAATTATGGATTTTTAATTTAGAATCATGTTCACGTGACTGTATTTCTATTGGTGCATACAGAGTTTAAATCGTATCGACAGGGGTTCTTCACCTTTTGTTTTTTTTTTTACAAAATATATTCGAATTTGCTGAGGTGGCCAGTAATACGGTATTAGTATCGAATGTTCCGATATGCGTGAATTAAGTTAAGCCGGTAGTATGGTTTCCTCCGCGTGGGGCTTCGCTCGGCCACCCGATATCTTAGTCACCTTAGTTTTTTGCGACCCGTCCGACCGAACTGTCGCACAAAATATATTGAATATTTGAAGCTACTTATTAACCAGCTACATATTAAATTAAAATTTGTTGAATTTGTGTTGCCAGTTGTTTTTTTGTTAATCGTTTATTATACAGGGTGTTTGGCAGAACATTGAACATACGAAAATGATGGATAGGTGGGGTCATCTGCTACTTACTCAGCCCTAATTTATTTGGCCCTGCCACCCGGATATAAAAAAAAAAATGATATTATTTTTTGATTTTTTACATCTTTCTTTGTAAGTTTGAGGACTCATAACTTTTTTCTAGCTAACAAAAATGTTGCCTGTTTTACCCATTTTTAATAAAAATTACACTTTAAAGTTAAGAAAATGGTGAAACTAGAAGAAAGAAAAAAAAATTTTTTTTAACAATCCAGATTGCAAGGGTCAAATAAATTAGGGCTAAGTAAGTAGCAGATGACCCCACCTATCTACCATTTTCGTATGTTCAACGTTCTGCCAAACACCCTGTATATTAAGAATTTTATTTTACTTACAATTTTTTTTTTTTTAATTTAAGAATTTATTTAAAGATTTTTTTATTGTGTTAACGTGCATTTTAGCTTTATTAAGTTGCATTACGTATCGCCGTGGTTCTGTCGCCTGTTTTAGAAGATCCACAGACAAGTCTTCATTCTTCGGTTTTGTTGGTAAAATGAAGCCCAAAGCAGCTGCTGGCCACTGCACAAGATTAGTTAAATCTATACTCTTGTGCGTGTGACAGCGGCTATTGCGGACTATTCATTGTCTACGAAGTAGAAGAAACCGCATCCGGAATGACGAAGAAGGATATTAGAAATAAATTAATTATTTTAGGAAATAGGAGATGGTGTTTTTTTTATTTGTTTACAGAAAGCTCTTTATTTGAAACTTTATTTATTTACGTAGCGTTCTAGTGTTAAGATTTACGTGTCAATCGACTCTTCAACTTTGAACTGTATTAAACAGGGCGGCAGGGACACGGACGCGCAATCTGTCACCATGGATTCAGTATGTGATTCGGAAGCCCCTGCGTTGAAATTTTTTGTAGTTCTGGGCATTTTGACCAAGTAGGTGTTGCACTTTTCTTAAAAAATTGCTAAACAGAAAAAAAATGCTGTCGATGTCCCAGCCACCCTGTGCTGTATATCGGAAGCCTTAATTTGTAATTTATGTCGTTAAGAAAAAGTGTGAAGATGCTCTTACAAACGAAATGTTTTCGTCCATTTCTGTGCTTAAATGTTGTTCTTTTTTTTTTAATCGGCCGTTTTTCTATTATTTAAATAGATTAATTATTTGCATGAAATGTGTTCCTCTAGGTACTCTGACTGTAATTTATTTTCAGTAAATTATTGTTGATTTGATCGTGTAGTTCGTAAAATGTTGTTGCATGGTTGTTTTCATTGTATTTATTGCACAGAAGCCCTCTAATATAGACAGGTGTATATTTATATTTTTAAATTCATTTTATTCGGTCTACATTAAGTTAACTTTTTTGGGACTGCCATCGATTTACTGTTGTATTTTAAATCATGTTGTTTTACAAAAACTGAATTCATTTTCAATTTGGTATCTACTTTTCCTTTTTGTGAATATCTGAACAAGTTGTATTTAATTATAATTTTATTATTTATGACATTTTTATCAGAAAACATTTTAGGACCTAGCCTGTGTAGAAATGTTCACACCTATTCTAATTTAATGAACATTATTTTATTTCTGTTTTTTTGGAAAACATTTAAATACAAAGAAATATGAAAGTATAAAAAATTGTATCTACCAAGGCAATTCTTAGCCAATGTTATTCATATGCTTTCTGGATTTTAATTACCACCCTGCTTTTATTTTTAATTTTCAATGTTGTTCACACGTCAGTAGCTTTTTAGTGTTACTTTGTTTTGGTTGATAGGTAAGTGTATAATTAGCCCATAGTTATGCATGCCTCGCTTCAGCAGACTACATTCGGGTGAGTGTAATTTTTTTTGTGTCTTATATTTTAAAATTACGTTAGGTAGCAAAGACTCCGTTTTTTAAACTGCTGTAATTAAAACTGCTGTGCTTCTACTTACCGTCTTTTTAAGGTTTTAAATTAGTGTATTATATCACAAAAAATCTTGAGTAATTAATTAATTGCACTTCCATACATAAGCATATCCATTATAAACATTTGTAAATTTTAAACTCTTGCTTCGAAGACAACTCTCACAAATCACTTTGGGATACCTACTTTAAATGAAAGGTCATTTTTTCAAATAATTACCCCAATATAAAGTACCTATAATTATATAATCACGCTTAATGAAGTTATACAGACAGATGTTTATGGTACACCCTCATTTCGTAAGTTATGGTTATTGCCATCAAATAAACACAAATTCAAAGAGCAGTGATCGTAGGTTCGAACACAGACAGGCGCTTTACTTTGTGTAAATTATTTCATCACCACTGCTCTCAAAACGGTGAAGGAAAACATCGTGAGGAAACCGGCATATCTTAGAACCAAAAAATCGACGACATGTGACATCTACCAACCCGCACTGGGCCCGCGTGGTGGATTATAGCTCGCTCCCTCTCACAGAGAAGAGGACTGTGTCCCAGCAGTGGGAACGTTATAGGTTGATTATGTAGGCACAAATCCAAACACTGCCTGAAAAATTTCTGATGTTCAAAATTCAAAATACTGCCCGACTTGGGCATCGAACCCAGTAATCAGTGTCACATGCAAAGCAATCGCGATTGCGGCCACAAAAGCATAAAGTTAGGAATCATATGATATGTTCTCAATACTGCAGCCTACATAAATCTTGAATATCTACCTCACAAAGCCTAGCCGAGTTTACATAAGTTAAAAGACACGTAGAAGGTTGAGTAATCAAGATTCAAGATAGGTGCCTGCTGCATATTATATATGGCTAGTAGCGCTCCGCGGTTTCTCCCGCGTGGTTCCTGTTCCCGTAAGAATACGGGGATAAAATGTGGTCTATGTCACCCGGGGATAGTGTAGCTTTCTAACAATGGAATAATTTTTCAAATCGGTTCAGTAGTTTCGGAGCCTATTCTATGCAAACAAAGAGGAAATAATTTATTGATTGTTTATTTGTTACAAACAAACAATCAAATCTTTTCTCTTTATTAATTAAATATATGATATTGGTTAAATTGCGCGTATTCATTTGTTTCTAGTTTTTTTTTTTTTTTTTGTCTATACTGTGTCACTGCTGGGGTAACAGTGATCATGGAACAGTCTTTAAATTAATTTATAAATAATATTTCGTTGATGGAATGTCCATTGCATATAAATTGTTGCTAAGATTACAGCATGAGAACAAATTAATATTGCAATTTGTTCTTATGCACCTACAAAAAAATCTTTTAAACATCATCGTAGGAAAGTTCAGTGGATATGGATTATTTTAAACTAATCTTGGCAAACAGAGTAATAGACCCAGGTAACTATTGGTTATTAATGTCGTCAGTATTTGTGCCCGATTAGTGTCAATAGGTACCTACGCCCCTGATGACATGGGTCTTAAAAATAACTGACGAAATGTGGGTGAAGGATATAGGTACCTACACCTCTTCCTTAGCTTTACGGGAAAATAGGCTTGATGATAAGTAGGTAACGGAAACATCCTACGAAAGTAATATTAATATATTTAAACCTAAAGATAGGTACACTTGCATCCTCATACATTACTAAACGAGAGTTCTCCTAGATCCTAAAAGAATAAAAGACTTTCATACTAATTCAGTTCATCGTTTATACACAACTGAAAGTTATTTGTATACCTAGAACCTACGTAAAAATAGAAACAGATAATCAGATCCATCTGAATCATTGAAGCCTCATAAATGATTCACAATACTTTCAGTTTCCAAAAACGTTTTCAGTTGGCAATTCTACTAATTTTTATGTGTTATAAAATATTTTGATTTGACTTGATTTGCGGTTACAAACAATCGATCAATTCACAATTGACAGTGCACGGGTAATATATTTAGTTATTTTTGGATATTGGATACACCTCTGGTTTCTTAGCGATTCTAGGAAAAACATGAAAGTCTTTCAATAAAATATTAATTTGGCCGTTTGCCTTGACTGGACTGAAAAGCTTTATGTCATGAAAATGATCCTACATCACGTACCCATTATGACGTTAGTATAGATACGTTATCTTGCATTTTGCTTTTTATTTGGCATTTATTCGGCTTAACAATTCTTTTTTGTTCCAATTCGCAGCTTAGTAACTTGTTTGATTAATCTACGTATAATAGGACGTAGTTAAGGAGGCTTCAATCCACACTTTGGCCAAAATTGAGTTAAGTACCTATGCCATCGTACTCCTGAGGGTCGAATCTATCATCATCATCATCAGCCTATAATGTTCCCACTGCTGGGACACAAGCCTCCTCTCGGTGAGAGGGATTGGGCCGTAATCCACTACGCGGGCCCAGTGCGGGTTGGTAGATGTCACATGTCTTCGAATTTTTTGTTCTAGGACATGCCGGTTTCCTCACGATGTTTTCCTTCACCGTTTTGAGAGCAGTGGTGATGAAATAATTTACACAAAGTAAAGCGCCTGTCTGGGTTCGAACCTACGACCTACAACTCATAAGTCGCGGCCGTTACCACTTGGCCACCACTGCTCAATCACAATCGCAATCGAATCTATCATATAGTGAAAACCCTATTTTTAAAATGTACACGGAAACTAGTTTTTCTCACTGCCCCGACTCAACACACAGTATGAAGAGCATGTAAAATGTCAAACTTCAAACGCCTATGATTCAAAAGTCACTTTGTGTGGATTTAGTCCTTTCTACTCAACTACGTCCAAATACTGTAGCAGTATTAATAACTTGACTAATTCGTGGTTCATAAAATATTCAACATCTTTTAAAACGCATCTTCACACACACACAAATGTTGCAAACTGATTTCTGAAAGAACTGTGGTAAGTTGGTGAGTATTACTGAATTTAAATAAAAATAATGTGTGTGTATTTTAGTTATGTTTGGTTTTAGAAAGCAATTCATGGTCGAGTTTAGAGAAATATAATTACATTTACCTATAATTAATTACATGCGTCTTGTGCTTTCAAACACATGTAGCAAAATTAAACTTAAAATTCCGAATTAAAATTATTCATAACTAGCTGACACGACAGACGTTGTCTTGTTCAACTAACATTAGTTAATACAAATATCACCTAGACAAAAGGGTGTTCAGTTTTTCCTGAATCGAAATATGTTTCTGATTCGGAAATTTACAAAAATTTTAATACAGAAAGTAGCAAAATCTGTCAAGGCGTCCTGAAGTAATACGATTACCAGCAAACAGCTTTTCATTATTATTTACATAGAAGATACATACTTATACTAATTAATTAATATATTTGTTCAAACCCCGCTGTAAAAAGCCCTTTACAGAAGTTACATAATTATTATGTAAAAGTATTCGCGCAAAAAGAACAGGTGCATCTTTCTATGCTACGGCTTACGGCGTAGCACGTTGTGCTACGACACGCCTACGCGTTTCGTGCGCCCTCGGCCCTACAAATATTTCAGAAGCTTTCTTTGAAAGCCTGCAGTTAATTTAATTTATCTTCTTTAAATACCGGCCTTTATTGTCTTATTTTGTCCACATTTCAAAATCACACGCCTTATGTCTTAACACCTAGCGGACTACCACCTTACAATAAAATTGTCCGTAATAATCAAATTACAACATCATCATCATATCAGCCGAAAGACGTCCACTGCTGGACATAGGCCTCCCCCAGGCTCCTCCACTTCGACCGGTCTTGTGCTTCCCACATCCAGCGGATACCCGCGGTCTTCGCAAGGTCATCAAATTACAACAGTCATTCTTTAACGTTTTATTAGGCAAATAGCAATTTAACTCTCTATGGAATTTAATAACGCGTTTTAAAATCATCAATTCACATGCTCGACTCGACTCTGAGCTGCTACCTTTTTCTATCGAAACGAAATTAAATTTCCACACTCACGATGTTTTCCTCTTAAAAAGCATCTTTTTTTTTTTCTTAACTAAAGTTCTTTCCAGCTTACATCAGCACAACGAAAGACGTCGAAACCCTGAAGCCCTTGACAACTATTGGGCACTGCACAGGACTAGTAACCCGAGTATACTCTTGTGCGTGTTCTAATAGTTGTTGTCGGAGCTTCACATTCTACGGTCTACGCCGGCGCCACGAAAAGGAACATTTTTGATTGTCATTTTGAACTTGTGTGTGTGTACCTACTCCATTGTAACTTTAGTGGCTAGCAACCCTTATGTGTTAAGGTATGATTCCGGTGGCTATTGCAGACGACCGTGTCAGTATGAAGCGAAAGACTCTTCTAAACGCTGTTCTCAAATCCGAAATATAAATATATTGAAACTTTAACGAAATAGACGATCGCCGATTCTGCCGACAGCTAATTGCTGTCGGGGACCAGGCAAATCAGGTAGCCAAAAATGAATATTTTCAATTTGGAAGCCTGTGAAAAGCTATGCTGGTCAAACTGTGGCAAATCCCGCGCGGGACGCGGTACGTGTTATTCGCCTCGATTACTTTTATGATTATGAAATCACACGAATATTCGAGCTTCAAGTTCTCCATACAATTGTTGACACAAACGGCGCGGGGTTGTTTCAGTTTGACTAGATATAGCTTCAATTCTTCAAGACATTAATTATTCCCGTGAACATGTCACACTCTTAAATACCTAGTTACATACAAACTAGTAGTGTTGCTGGTGGACTTTCGGATATACTTATAGCTACAGCCTGCAGCTACCATCAGAATCATATCTTTAGTGTTCCTCAACTGTTTTTTTAATGTTTGTACTTATATATGCTACTAAAAATGTGTGCCATTAAGCAGGAAACTATGTTCTTGGTTTGCTTCATTTTTTTTTTTTGTTTCCACTTTTGTACGTATTTTTTTCTCCAAGGATTGCTACTATAACGTGCTTCTATATTAATAGGTAGGTACATCGACATAATGCTAGATTCGTGCTAAAGTCGAAACTACTTTTGCTTTGTTGGTCACCGTTTGGAAATGGGTAGGCATAGTAGCTATTTATTATCTGCACACCATCACGTATCAATCGGTGTCCCTGTGAATAAACTTCGTAGATATTCTCGTTACTCAAAGGTCGACAACCTATTTAGGAATCGACTGAAAATAGTGCATTACATGCATTATCAGCCTAAAATGTTCCCACTGCTGAGCACGGGCGAGAGGGAGTGGGCTGTTATCCAGCACGCGGGCCATATGCGGATTGGAAAATCTCACATCTTCGGTTTTTTGGTTCTAGGATATGCCGGTGTCCTCACGATGTTTCTTATCACCTTTTGAGAGCAGTGGTGTTGAAATTATTTACACAAACTGACGCACCTGCCCGAGTTCGAACAGTTCGAATTCAGGACACGCAACACGTAAGTCGGAACCATTATCACTCGGCCATCACTGCTCTGATAAAGGTGGGTTCACATAATCACAGCGACTATATATTACTTTAGCGGGAGTATTTATCTACAATATTTAAGTTAGTATTTGTTAGTTTTCCTTGTTTTTATGCTTAGGTAATCAATTCAGTAGAGTTAGCCATGACATCGCGAATATTAGAATACTTATTTACTGCGCACAATGGGCAGTCATAAGACAACTTTTTTTTAAATTCGGACCACACGCGCGATTATCGCCCTAAATTTGTTGCATTTGTTTTAAAGGTTCGTAGGTACCTACGAACCTTTAAAACAAATGCATTTATCTTCATAAATTCTTCTTCTTTCCGGGTCGATGGTACTATTCTTCGATGTTTTTATATTGTTTAAGCCCAGTAGGTAGTCACGTTGATTGCGGCATTTTTTTTTTTGGGTGGTAAATCTTCAAATAACTTCTCCCGCTCTGGGTGGAGCAGGAGGGCGTGTCAGACTTTTACTGAATAAAACCCACCCGTGTTCCTTCAATAGCCCGTATGCCAGGGGCTGTGGTATCTCTTTCGAACAAACCCGCTCCCCTGGCAGGCATCGGCCCTTGCGGGCCCCATCACGTTTGTGCTGACATCTCTTTGAGGCGCGTGTGGAACACAACGCGCCGTCGACTTGGGCTTCGTCCTTACCGGACAGCGAGCTACCCATTATACTCGCCGTCCGCAAGCTCATGCCTACGGTGGCCGGAAAGCCGCCTCGGATTCCCGACGCCCAGGGCGTCTCCGTATCCTGCGGCGGCTAGGGTCGCGAGGGCGCATAGACTGCCTCTCCCTCACGTGCACCGCCTTCCTCTTCGCGAGCATCACTGCTTCGCTGAAGGAGGTGACGGCTACCCATGCCCTCTCGCTCCGTACCATGACCTGGACCAGGGCCGGACGCGAGAGATCGCCGCCGCCGATCGCCTCCTCGAGGACACGGCGTTGCTCTACCCAAGCCGGGCAGACCGCCACCGTGTGCTCCACCGTGTCCTCAGGGCGATCTTCGCAGTGGAAACACCCGGGCGTTTCCTCCCGCCCTATCCGAAACAGGAACCTCCCGAAACAACCGTGTCCGGTGAGGACCTGCGTCAGGCGGAAGGTGAGGACGCCATGCCGCCTCTCAAACCACTCCTCAAAGAGGGGACTTACCGCCGCAATCGTGGCGTGCCCAGCACTGGGTTGCGACAATCGCACTCTCCATGTCACCATGAGATCCCGCCGGAGCTCTGTCCGCTGTGCCGCGATTTCCCGCGGCAGCGGAGTTACGCCCCGGCGTTTGGCCTCCTCGCGCCACGCCTCCCACATTTGCACGAGGACCTTTGCCTCCAGATCCCATGGCGGTAATCCGGCAAGGAGGCCCGCCGCCTCGCCGGAGATCGTGCGATATCCTCGGATCATCCGTATGGCCATGACCCTATGGGACGCCCTCAACCGGCGAGCTGGTCGGCGCCTCAATGTAGGCGCCCACACCGGCGCCCCGTATAGGGCCATTGATTGCAGCATCAATGGCATTCTTAAGGTCATCCAAGGTGCAGATGAACGGGCACTCAGGAAATTCCAGCAAGTGGGGCTCTTCATAAATAAAACACGTAAATGCAATTCAGGAAGTTTATTGGAATTGATAACACGTCAGTCTTAGGTGTCTAAACAAAATATGTAACAGCGAAAAAATTGGATAATAAACACGGGTTTTTTTTTTTTGAGGGTGGGAAATCATCGAATAACTTCTCCCGCTTTTTGTGTCATACTTTTACTGACTAAAACCCACCCGTATTCCTTCAGTTGCCTGCATGCCAGAGGCCACAATATCTCTTTCGAACAGCCTACACCCCTGGCAGGCATCGGTCCTTGCGGACCCCACCAGTTATAATAAACAGGGTAACATATAA
Organism: Polymixis flavicincta; assembly: GCA_949987655.1. NCBI lineage: Eukaryota > Metazoa > Arthropoda > Insecta > Lepidoptera > Noctuidae > Polymixis > Polymixis flavicincta. Next base: position 19,652,803 of record OX465181.1, on the reverse strand, counting down.
TTTAAAAAATTAACTCGCTCTAATTAACTGGTGTACTTCTGAACTTATAATAAAAACGTGTATCTATACGGACATTTTGTAAAACTTTATATGCAAAAATAAAGGAAATTATGACTAGTTTTAAAATAGTAACCAAAATGCGGTTTATAGTTTATTACTAGTGTGGAACATTTGTATCCACATGCAACAAAGGAATGATATTTGATCTTATAGGCGGAAATAATTCAACTTATATTAATAAAAAATCATTTTTTTAGTAACGTTTGCGTTCTGGGGTTATATTATACTATGTAATCATAATCTTAACCGCCCTAACATTGTGATTACATTTTTTATTGAAGAATGGTTGGAGTTACAATTATTGAAATCACTAAGTTTATGTAACTCTTTGGCGACTTTAATCAATCAATATATGAATACTATTTCAGCGCAATCTGACAACAAAATACTCCTGCACTACCAAAAATTATGCCATGATATCGTTCAAAGCAAAATATTTACATTCCCGTCATCTTTGCGAACTGCGCCACATTTTGTTGGCCTGGCCTGTGCCTACAGGTGGGGACAGAACAGAGAGGCCAATAGAAAAGCTAGACAGTAAATACCACGGCAATGCAACCAAAAAATATATGTTTCTAATGAAAAGTTCAAACTAAAACTTTGAACAATATCCTCATCATCATTTCAGCCGAAAGACGTCCACTGCTGGACATAGGCCTCCCCCAGGCTCCTCCACTTCGACCGGTCTTGTGCTTCCCACATCCAGCGGATACCCGCGGCCTTCACAAGGTCATCGGTCCACCTTGTGGGAGGCATTCCCACTCTACGTCTCCCGTACGCGGAAGAACGAACAATAAATGAAGTTAAAACTATTGAATAATATTTGACAATCATATGCGGCAGCATAACTATTGTCACGAAATCTTTATGACACTTCAAATGTAGGTAAACGGAAAAACTGTTTTTTTATCATTTATGATTATTTGATTACACTTCTGTAGTTCTACAGTATATAACTTGTCCAATCAGATCGCATCTGCAAAGTGAAGAGACATCAAAAAGGTATACGTATGAAGTGAACTATGGAATATCAATGGGGATTACTGCTTTTACTATTAAGTTAAATCGTTGTCATAATCTTACTACAATAATAAGTTAGGTTTCGACTAGATTAGCGGTTTCAGCTTGAGTTTTTATTTTAGGGAAGCAGGTATCTATGAAAAATCCCGCGGGCTTAGCATGACGCTTTGTATTTCTACGAAGAATAGACAGTGCTTTTTCAATACAAAGTGACATTTCGTTCCTACATTTTTGTTATCGCACCGTAGATGTCCATTTACAATCTGTCATTTAGTCTTTCGTTTCTAACTATATTTGTCTAGGTCTTTATAAATGTGGACTATTTCAGAAGAATATTTCTTCCCAAACTATCAAAATCACACTGTCAACAAAACTTTCTACTCGACGGCCACAAAGTATTTACGATTATCTATGAAATCATGATTCGTTTAGAACGCATAACTTCGATGATGAATAGAAAAACATAGCTATTTTATCCTATTGTACATCATTTATTTAAAAGTCATGTCTATACTTCCGTCGACAAATCGGTGCTCGTGCTAAGCCTGCTGATTAGCAGTAGCAAAGTTCAGTATAAAAGTCTATCCCAGCACACATGTAATATGAGCAATGATCAGATAATCTGGCGCTTATATACCTAAACTTCTTCCCACGAAAGATAATACGGACATTCCTTTCTGAATAAATAAGTAATCCCGGGTTCCCGGGATTGAACAATGCAAAAAGCAACTATAACAAACTTAATGAAATTATAGCAATGGTTATTTTGATTTAGTTTCTTTATTTTATTCAAAACAAATGGAATATCAATAAAAAATGATAATGTGCACATTGTCGTCAATCAACGAGTTCTAACGATATTTTGTATGTAGGTAACATTTTTAGCAATCTCAGTAATTTCAAACGATTCCGGGATCCGGGATTCTGAAAGGCATGTCCATATTATTCTTTCGTGGGAATAAAAGTGTAGTTTCGGTATATTAGCGCCCGATTATCCGAGTAGTGAATAAGAGGCCAGACAGAAATAATCGAAATTACAGGAAACTAAAACGTTTGCTATGTAACTTACTTAGCTTCTATTGACTAACCTTGCTCGATTATCTATATCACTAGGGAGTAAGGGATTCAATAAAATCTCCACTTTTTCTAAATCTGCCAAGCCTTTTCCCAACTATGTCGGGGTCAGCTTCCAGTCCAACCGGTAGCAGCTGAATACCATTATTTTACATGGAATGACTGCCTATTTGATCTCCACAACCCACGTACCGGGTAATACGATCCTTGGTAAGACTGGTTGTCAGACTTGCGGGCTTCTCACGTCCCGTAACGACTGTCAAAGATCCACGAATGACAGCCGGGACCATCGTCTTAACGTGCTATCCGAGGCACGGAAGGATCATGGTATGTAAATTAAACCACAACATTGAAATATACCAGTTGTGAAAACGTGTTACAGAAGAAAATATCTCAAACAAAAACCGCTAGCACTATCAATTTCTGGCCTAATTAATGGCCTTTTGATCGTTTGGCGAAGCTTCAGTCAATACAAATATTGGTAAACTCGGTATTCAATCAGTATTTTCGTGTTTGATTTAGAGTTCTTCAGTTTTCGCCTTAGCCGCGTCGCCGAAGAGCATCAGACACATGGTGGCGTGGAGGCAAGCCTTGGCCGGGAGGAACTTTTCGTCAAAGGTGAGAGAGTATCGGTACATCCATACTGCTGGCTCGTATTCAGACTGGAAATAAAGATTTTATGTAAGAACACTTACAGTACACGAACTCGGATTATTTTTCTGTAATACAGGATAAGTTTTTATCCAGTGCGCAAATTGTAACCATGAATTCAGCATATCATTTTAGAGCCTCTAGCGCAGAAATTTTTCACCGGTTATACAAAAAAAACCAGCTGTTTCATAGAAAAGTGTCTAGAATTAAATGCTGAATTCATGGTTACAATTTGCGCACTGGATAATAACTTTTCCTGTATATGGACTATGTATAAATCTTTCACATGTTGGAAGTTTTGTAGGCGAACATGTTACAAGGAGGGGAAGTTCCACATTAATAAAAATAAGGTCAAATAAAATTAAAAAGTTATTTAGCCATGACATGTGACTAACTTGGATCATTCCACATATGGAATTCCTTATCCTTATAAAAAAATGGGTCTTCAATCCAGATGCACATAAAGTGTCCCAAGTTGTAAGCCGAGATGGGGATTGTCCGGTCCGGCGAGTTGGTTGTAACATGATTTTACTTAATAATTAACTCTTTAGTTTTCTAAAACAATATTAAGGCTACTGGTATTCGTCTCCATGAAAAATCCTTGTACATTTTGTTCAAAGAACTTCTGAGAAATATGTACCTGTTTCAAGGTTCTCCACGGTTCATGTGATGTTTTTAATGTTAGTGGAATTACTTAAGTAAAAATATACTTTTATATTCATTTGATAGACAACAAAACTGACAAGCACATGCAATATGCATTTTTTTATTAACATAACGATATTCGACCATAATTCATTTAAATTTTATGTATGAACTATGGCATTATTATATGAAAATATTAGCTTTCTGCACTCCTCCATATAAACTTTAACTGCGCCAAATTTCATCCTCCTCGTCCGCGTAATGATGCCATCATCCCAATTCCTTATCCAATTTCCAACTTCAAAGCCAACGCATTCACAGATTGATAAATTGAATAATGACATGTAGAAAAATATTAATTTTGTCGATGAAGAGTAAAGTATTCTTAAAAGTGAAACTGAAATAGGTTTTCTTAACGCTGATTCCAGGATAGCGGTATTCGAAGATGGACGGAGCCAGCCTGATAACAACGTAGACAGCAGTAAGAAGTTCAAGAAAAGGCTGCTAAGAGGGGTTGCTGAAAATCTACGATCAAGCTCTTGGCATTGCAAGTATGTTATGTAAGTCTTTTATCCTATTAGAGTCATCATCATCTGCCTAGCCTTTTCCCAACTATGTTGGGGTCGGCTTCCAGTCTAACCGGATGCAGCTGAATACCAGTATTTTACATGGAGCGACTGCCTATCTGACCTCCACAACCCAGTTACTGGGTAATACGATACCCCTTGGTAAAGACTGGTTGTCAGACTTTCGGGCTTCTGACGACCCGTAACGACTGTCAAAGATCCACAAATGACAGCCGGGACCAACGGCTTAACGTGCTTTCCGAGGCACGGAGGGGTCTTGGCATGTAAAGATGGTCACCCATCCACGGACCAACCGCGGCAAGCGTAGCTTAACCTGATCGATCGACCCGTGCAGCTATTTTTACTTAGCCACAAGATCACAGAGTGTCATATTACAAATACCAGAATTCGGCCTAGTAGTCAAAGAGGGAATTCGTAACTAACAAGCAGAATCTAAATCATTTTGACCGATATTGCTAATCCACTGCTTTCATAAGTCGAAAAATTATTCTGCTCAACAACGTAAATAATGCAATGAATATTGTTGAACTGTCAAAATTAAAGCCTTCCTTACTAATAGCGTGTTACGCAATGAGGGTTTTCTGAAATTACGTTCAATAGGTGGCAGCACTGAGACGTCAGGTCCGGGCACCTGGCGAAGGTGTCAAAGCGCCTACGGACTAAACGGTGAACGAATGAATGAAACGAATGACATCAAATATTTTAAGTTTTTTGTCGATCTGGAAGACCTCTTGTCAAAGTGGCACGAACTGATGACTTGAATATTCAAGAGAACCCTCATTAACCTTCTGATTGGTGAACAAATAGGTCAGAAACACTCACGCTATTCCTTGCTGAAAAGTACAAAAAGTCGGTAGTAATTGTATTTTTATTAAATAACATTAATTTTTACTTACCAAGTATGTATGAGACACTGCCACTAGGAAGGATTCTATTCGACTCTTCGGTTTCGAGTACAACGCGAGATAGGCAATTTCTTTAGCATCTTTTATCTTGTTTTGTCTGTAAATAGAAGATTTAGAATTATTAAGTTAGAACATAGGTACTGCTGCTCAATACTCATAATATAATAGTCTCATTATTATACCTACTATATAATTTTTTAATATATATGATCTGATATTGGTCTGAGAATGTCGAAAAAACTTGAAAAATCAGTCGACCAACGATAAAAAAATTATGATTTTTGTTATTGGTCGGCTAATTTTTAAAGTTTAACAATGATTTACTTCGATGTTCTTTAAATCATTGTTAGTATAACTATCAGTCACTACCTAAGGCAACGTTTTTTTAAACATTACAGAAGTCCAACGTACATATGCAGTAGCGCGGTGAGCGCGCGCGTGGCATGTGGCGCGTGCCCGGGCGGCGAGCTCGCGTGCGCCGCGCTGAGGCAGCGCACCGCGCACGCGCCGCGCCCGCCTGCGCCACACCACCAGCCGGCCACGGCGGCGCCGGCCCAGCTCTCTGGATGCTGAATATAACATTACATCAATAAAAAAAACATCAATTAATATATATGTCGTGGATCATCAATAGTTGCTCATTTGATTATTGTAGTACCAAGGTAGTGGTAAACACCGTGACGTCAGTTGTTATTGTAATGGCGGCACGCGGACAGAGTCGTGTTGGAGAGTGGGGTTGATACAGAGTTCACTTTTGAATTCGGACACGAACCGGGTCACTCGTCCAAAACGAAACTGTCGGTTTACCCAGTTAATTTGTGAATTATAAAGAATTAATTTAAAGTGACTTATTAAAGTGAATTATTCAACTATCGCATTACAGTTATTATTTTCTATTACCTACGCAATGAACCCTGTACCACCTAATCAAGACGATGACGACGCTGTCGCTCAGCCATCGCTGGCGCCGTCATCAGAAGTGGGATTTGAATCTCACTGGCGCACATTGTTCGAGATGCAGCAAAGGAATATGATGCAGTTGATTGAAGCTATTAGAACACCCGTATCATCGCCGAAGATTTCTCTGCCGGAAATCAACCCAGAGCAACCAGATTCTGATCCACGTGCCTGGTGTGCTACAGTTGATATTTGCCTTGAAGAACGTCCGCTGGAGGGAGGATCACTCATCATAGCTCTCAGTAAAGCACTTAAGGGCAGCGCCTCGTCGTGGCTATCGCAAATTTCACATGTGGGTATGACGTGGAAGCATTTTCGTGACCTGTTCCTAGCGCGTTATGATTCTACAGAAACACTTGCGGCGACGCTAATCAGTGTGAATAATGGCAAGCCAAAAGATGGTGAATGTCTCGCAGCATATGCAAGCCGTTTGCTGACGTCACTGTTGACTAGGTGGAAGAATTTGAATCACGAAGAAATCGCTACGTCATATGTTCTGGCCGTATTGCTCAGTTTGATTCGCGTCTGCATCGCCTGGCATATACCAGTGAAATTACAACACGCAACAAATTACTGCAAGAAGTGAAGGCAAGTGCAAGTCTGAAACGAAAGTTTGATCGAAACAACGGAACTGGCGGGCAATTGGATGGACCGGATGTGAAACGTTTAAAACCGTACACTGTTACCACATTTAAGTGTCACAACTGCGGTAAACCGGGACATAAGGCGGCTAACTGTCGCTCCTCAAAACCTGCTGTGTCCACTGCCAATAAGGAGCCGCTGACATCGAAATTTATGCCTGGCTCCGGTAAACAAGTAATTTGTTTTCGTTGCGGTGAGAACGGGCACATAGCATCTAACTGTCAACGTCGCAACGCGGGCGCGGTTGGCGCGCCTTCGGTGGGCCGTGCGGGCTCTAGCAGCGAAGGTGACGTGGTAGCCGAGCGACGCATCGATATTTGCGAAGTAACTGGTGTTTGTGGACAACTACAACAATCTGGTGAGTCGTACAATTTTTATTTCGATTCTGGTGCCGAATGCTCTCTTGTTAAGCAATCTGTCAGTCGTAACTTCATAGGTGAACGTACATTTGCAATTGTCCGTATACGTATTGGTTTTGCTAATGTAGACTGTACTGAACAAATTCTTTGTGACATATTTATTGGCGGTAATCCCTTACGCATTTTATTTCATGTGTTGCCCGATTATTGTTTGAAATATGATGTGATGATTGGTCGAGAAATTTTAAAACAAGGTTTTATAGTAAACATGTCTGATTCGTCTCTAATAATTTCAAAACAAAAGTCCGTTGCTGCTTGTAGTTACGAACCAAAATCCGTGCATAATCTTAATGATATTGACACGGATATGCAAAATAAAGAACTTCTGTTATCCTTCCTCAGTGAATTTTCTCATGCTTTTATTGATAGTTTACCCCGCACTCGTGTCACATCTGGTGAGCTTAAAATTAGGCTTCAGGACCCGAATAGAACGGTTTATCGTAGGCCCTATAGGCTTAGTCCTGACGAGAGGCAGGTAGTGCGTTCTAAGGTTAAGGAGCTAATGGAAGCTAACATCATTCGTCCTAGTCAGTCCCCATTTGCGAGTCCTATCCTACTTGTTAAGAAGCGTGATGGCACTGACCGTATGGTGGTAGACTATCGCGAATTGAACTCTAATACTGTGCCTGATAGGTTTCCTTTGCCTCTCATAGCAGATCAAGTGGCCAGGTTGTCAGGTGCGAGCTATTACACATGTTTAGACTGTGCTAGTGGATTTAACCAAATACTTATTCGGGATCCCGATAGTATTGAGCGTACTGCCTTCATTACGCCCGATGGACAATTTGAATATCTTGCAATGCCTTTTGGACTACGAAACGCGCCTAGTGTGTTCCAAAGAGCAGTGTCTAATGCCTTGGGAGACCTGATTTTCTCATATGTGATCTTGTACCTGGATGATATTTTAATCCCGGCGGTATCTGTGGACCAGGGGCTATATAGGTTGCAGGAGGTGTTGAAGGTACTGACTAAAGCCGGATTTTCTTTGTACATTTCAAAGTGTTCCTTCCTGAAGCGCCATGTTGAATTCCTAGGCTATGATATCACTGCTGGAGAACTGAGACCGAACCCTAGAAAAATCGAAGCTCTGACTAAACTATCACCCCCTGAGAACATACATCAACTGAGACAGTTCATTGGCCTTGCCTCATACTTTCGCAAATTTATTAAAAGCTTCTCTCAAGTTATGACCCCATTATTTTTCCTAACCACCGCTAAGCATTTCACTTGGAAATCAGAACACGAGCAGATAAGACAGCAGATAATTTCGATTTTGACGACTAAACCAGTATTGACTATTTTTAATCCTGACCTTCCAATTGAGTTACATACCGACGCAAGTGCCGACGGATACGGCGCTATTTTATTCCAAAAAATTGATGCTGAACTTTTTGTTGTTGAGTACTTTAGTAAACGAACCACGAAAGCAGAGTCTAAGTACCACTCCTACGAGTTGGAGACTCTAGCTGTGGTAAACGCTGTAAAGCATTTCAGACACTACTTGCAGGGTAGGTATTTTGAGGTCATGACCGACTGCAATTCTTTAAAAGCTTCGCGAAACAAAATCGATATTACACCACGCGTGCATCGTTGGTGGGCTTTTCTTCAAGCTTTTGATTTTCAAATCAACTATCGTGAGGGTCGTCGTATGGCTCATGTTGACTTCCTTTCACGTAATGCTTTACTATCCCCTTCAAATTCTACTAGTTTTCCAAAGGTCGAACAAAAGCGTGTTGATCTCTCAACCTTGTCAGAAAACTGGTTATTGGCAGAACAGCTGCGTGATCTTGAAATTCAATCATTGGTAACTAAACTTAAGGAAGGTGGATTCCCACCTGATATGGCCAAGACTTATGAGATGCGCTCAGGTGTGTTGTATCGCAAGGTGCAGAGGAACCATCGTACCCGTTGTATTCCGATTGTTCCCCGAGCTTTTCGTTGGTCAGTTATTAACCACGTGCATGAATCACTTATGCATCTTGGGTGGGAGAAGACGCTGGAAAGGGTATACGAACATTATTGGTTCGAGCATATGGCTAAGTATGTTCGTAAGTTTGTCGATGGATGTATAACGTGCAAAGTGTCAAAATCGCATTCAGGTCGTGTGCAGGCTGAGCTTCATCCGATCCCTAAGATGAGTGCTCCATGGCACACGGTACATGTTGATATTACTGGCAAGCTCAGTGGCAAAAGTGATTCTAAAGAATATGTCATAGTTTTAATCGATGCTTTTACTAAGTTCGTTCTCATGTACCATACTGTCCGTATCGATTCAGCTAGCGCTATTAAAGCCCTTAAATCGAGTGTGTCGCTATTCGGAGCTCCGACTCGAGTTATTGCAGATCAAGGTCGATGCTTTGCCAGCAAAGACTTTAAAGATTTTTGTGAGTCTCATGGTATTTCCTTACACTTGATCGCTACGGGATCAAGTCGTGCTAATGGTCAAGTAGAAAGGGTGATGAGCACATTAAAAGGTATGCTTACTTCCGTGGAAACATCTGATAGGTCTTGGCAAGAAGCCTTAGAAAATGTACAACTTGCTTTAAATTGTTCTGTTCACCGTGTAACAGGAGCGAGTCCACTTGAGCTTTTGATAGGGCGCGTAGCCAGGCCATTAAATCTTTTACCTTTTAATGATACAGAACCGGAAATAGACATTAGCAAGACAAGAGAGCAAGCGGCAATGAATATAGAAGCGAGTGCTAGTTACGAGAAATCTAGATTTGATAAAGATAAAGCTAAATTAGTAAAATTTAATATTGGTGACTTAGTTTTGATTCAAAATGAGGAAAGAAATCAGACGAAATTAGACCCAAAATATAAAGGACCGTTCAAAATTATTGAATTGTTTGATGGTGACCGTTATCTGTTAAAATCTTTAAATGGTAATAGGACGTATAAGTACGCTCACGATCGCATACGTAAGATTCCTCTAAGTGATGTACCTGCTGAGTTAGATTTGTCTGAAGTTGATGATGGTGAGGACGGTACCTCTACCAGTAAATAGAGCACATACCATGGCTATTTGGTCACACTGCACGCACTAGTCTGTAGTCGTAACTGCAACTCATTCATGAGTTGTTCAGGGCGCGATGGGCAGCCAGTGGTGTGGGGAGGACCTGGGTCTCAAGGGAGACTATTGTTGTGTTGGTCATACATTGGCCTGGGAGTCGCAGACTCAAAACATGTTGGTCGTGTCACGTGAGATGATGACGATATGGGTGGCAATGGTAAAGTTGTCACTAGCTGCTGGGGCAGCCGGGCCATGAGCGTTGTATGTGTTATTGTACGTTATTGTGTTAACTAAAGTTTGATTGTTTTTAAGGCTTAGAGGAACCTTTTGTCTTAGAATTGTTAAGATGATTTAGAAGTTTAGTTATTTTTGGTTGTTAATGATTACACTGTCACGGTCAGGTTGGCCGAGACCGCAATGATACATCAAATTTGGCTATTTTGTTACAGATGTACACGAGGACGTGTAACTCGTCAGGCTGGCCGTGTCGTGGATCATCAATAGTTGCTCATTTGATTATTGTAGTACCAAGGTAGTGGTAAACACCGTGACGTCAGTTGTTATTGTAATGGCGGCACGCGGACAGAGTCGTGTTGGAGAGTGGGGTTGATACAGAGTTCACTTTTGAATTCGGACACGAACCGGGTCACTCGTCCAAAACGAAACTGTCGGTTTACCCAGTTAATTTGTGAATTATAAAGAATTAATTTAAAGTGATTTATTAAAGTGAATTATTCAACTATCGCATTACAGTTATTATTTTCTATTACCTACGCAATGAACCCTGTACCACCTAATCAAGACGATGACGACGCTGTCGCTCAGCCATCGCTGGCGCCGTCATATAATTATGCATACGTCATTCAGAAAAACGCGGTTACGGGCGCGGTTTACTGCGAGACAGTACTTTAGATTGTCACAAGTGACAATGTTTTGTGATAAGGACCGAAGACCCGAAGTACAGCTTGACCGGCGTAACTGGCGAGCAGTAACCAATCAGAACAATGAACGCTAAGATTTTACTGAATCGGAAGGGTGGGCGTGGAATAAGTTACTTGTTACTTATGAAATGGACAGGTTTATTGCTAAGTAAAATCATGTTACAACCAACCGGACAATCCCGATTTTGGCTTACAACTTGGACACTTTTTTTTTTAAAAACTTGGACACTTAGACAATAAAGTCGAAAATATTGGGCTCTCAGTTCAGACGTTTTAGTAAAATTCGACTTTCATTTACTCTTAACCAATTAAGTTTTTTGTCATTATTTCTTTTTAACTAATTCACAGAGGTATCTTAGTAAAATGTATTGATGTTGTATTTATGTATTTCGTCAGATAAATTAATGTTTTGCAAATTCCTCAGTAAAGACATAAATGGATAGATGGCCTTAGATATACCGCTATAAATCTGTTCTGTCATATTCTACAGATATTGGAATTTTCTTAAAAAAATTAAGAAATTTTTAACTAAATCCTTAAATAAAAATGATTAAGCCAGAGATAGCACTTTCTGAGATTTAGGCTATGCCACTTTAACCACGCGTCTGGATTGAGGGCCCAAGTTATTTAATCATAACAGTTTTAATTCCCGTTTAAGAAATTCATGGCCCTTTGCTTTAAGTTTTTTTTTTTTTTTTTACAAATTTCCCAACAAGTCTTATTTCGTTTCGCAGAGATAAAAAATGCTTTTGCTTTTGCCCGATCTCGTGCATGTGTAGTTTTGTATCTAGCCCCTAGGCTTTCTTAAATTTTTTCGTTGTTTGTGTTGTGCGTCGGGCCCACATAACATAACTATTAACATAACAATGGCGAGACCTATAAAATTATATAACACTGACTACTGCGCAAATGATACATTTTTGCCTATAAATAAATATATTTTTTATTTAATATTCTCCTTGTCTCGAAGAGCGTTAAAGTAAAAATAATAAAACACCAAAGTTTTTGTAAGTTTCTTCCAATATTCATTGATTATTTTCTGCAATAAAACAATTGCTAAAATGATGTGAACAGCGAAATAAACTCTACCACAAATCTATGTTTTTTTTTTATTTAGAAAAAATATCAAACTTACCAAATCCACATATCTAGCTATCTTAGCTCCCAGCGCTACAAAATCGTGGTGGTGGAACGCCTCTCCAAACTGATGCATGAGACTCAGCACAGGCTCCCAACCTTCGTCATCAACCTTATTGAAACGCTCTAGAAAGAAATCCCTCGACGGCTCGACGTCCAAGTGACAGTCCGGAACCTTCTTACTGTTTGTAGGAGTCAACGAGAGGATTTCTGATGGTAATCTGAGAATAAAGAATTTATTGAAGTTTACAGTTCTACATCATGGGTTTTGTTAAATCTTTATTTAAACGAATGTCTTTGGTGTTTCTCGCCCATTCTTATCTATGGAGATCTGCGTCTTGCAACGGGCAACTAGCTTCAAACTTTCTGACCAACTCCTTGACAATTCAAAGGGCAATAAAACAAAAAATGAGGTGGAAATGGTGTAAGTATTTAAAATAAACGGCTCGAGCTTGAGTTTGTGGATCTAAATCAACACCTAACCAATTTTCAAACACGTGTGGCTGTGATTAGTCAACTGAATTATAAACTGGATCAGATCAAGAATTTTATTTTGGCACATCGTTGATTTATTATTTGATTTTTATTAAAAACTGGGTGTAAGTCAACTATTGGTATATCTATTAATTTTTTTATGCTTAACTGCTAAACTGACTTAACAATTGGAGCTTGATATCCAACGCTAATAACCTGCCTGTCTGTTAGCGTTTGTGGACTATGAAAAAGCCTTTGATTGGATCGAGACATGGGCTGTACCGCAGTCCCTCCAACGGTGCCAGATCAACTATCGGTATATCGAGGTGTTGAAGTGTCTGTACGAAAACGCCACAATGTCAGTCCGACTCCAGGACCAGACCTCGAAACCTATTCTTTTGCAGTGAGGTGTTAGACAGGGAGACGTTATCTCTCCGAAACTCTTCACCGCTGCACTGGAGGATGTCTTCAAGGTTCTGGACTGGAAAGGGGCTGGCATCAACATCAATGGCGAGTACATCGCTCACCTTCGGTTTGCCGATGATATAGTTGTCATGGCTGAGACCATGGAGGACCTCAGTGCAATGCTCGATGACCTCAGTAGAGCTTCCGAAAGAGTGGGTCTTAAAATGAACATGGATAAGACAAAGGTCATGTCCCATGCCCATGTAACACCCACTCTCGTAACGGTCGGAGGCGCTGCACTCGAAGTTGTGGACGAATACGTTTACCTAGGACAAACTGTCCAGTTATGTAGGTCCAACTTTGTGAAAGAGGTCAATCGTCGAATCCGACTCGGCTGGGCAGCGTTCGGGAAGCTTCGCAATATCTTCTCGTCCCACATACCTCAGTGTCTCAAGACGAAAGTCTTTGACCAGTGCGTGTTGCCCGTGATGACATATGGAACCGAAAAGTGGTCGCTCACATTGGGCCTCATAAGAAGGCTTAAAGTCACCCAAAGGGCAATGGAGAGGATTATACTTGGAGTTTCCCTGCGTGATCGAATCAGGATTGAAGACATCCGCAGGAGAACCAAGGTAACCGACATAGCACGAAGAATTTCCAAAAATAAGTGGCAGTGGGCAGGGCACATTGCTCGCAGAACAGATGGCCGATGGGGCCGAAAAATTCTGGAGTGGCGACCGCGTACCGGAAGACGAAGTGGCGGAGCTTGGGGAGGCCTATGTCCAACAGTGGACGTCTTTAGGCTGAAATGATGATATTTATTTATTTATTTATGATGATGGTGATCCAACGCTAGAATAAACCTTCATTAAATAAATCAATCAAGATCTACTTACTTTATATCTGCATCAGTAAGTAACTCCCTAAAACTGATGATGTGCAGCCAATAGCCTAGTTCTAAATGTTGATAAGTGCAATCCTCTTCTGTTAATTCCAAGTCCTTTGGCTGAATACCTTGACACCATACAAATATATTAGAAACACTATTCTTCTACTCTTTTTTGTGTTAAGAACTTTATCCAATAAAAATAAAGTTGGAAATGCAAAAACTGGCTTTGAAATTTAAGCTAGAACTATAGTTAGATCGCGTTTTGTATTAAGAAAGTACAAGTAAATCGATGTAAGTCTGCGATAGAGTTGTATTACTTCCCCAGGAGGAAAAAAACAACAATTTATGATAACATTATCGAATCATGTTAAAACATCAGTAACAGCTGCTAATGGCTGCCGTAAGTTCTTTAATTTAAGTGATAGGGCCTTCAATAAACTGACACGACACTGAAGGGAATATTGCTCACAAATTATTGGCCATTTGATGATTTGAAATCAGAACTACATAGCTGCTCCCAAATTCAAAACCACAAACTATTTGCCAGTTTAAAACTAACAGACAACCGCTATTCTTCTAACAGCTGTTTGCCGTCGAGGGCAAGGCAAATCAGGCTATCGAAGTGTGTCATTTTCGATACGATAGCCTGTCGAATACTTGTGAATAGCTATGCTGGCCTCCCGTGCCATTGAATTTGTTTTGCTTTTGTTTTTGCAACATACACCAAAGACTCAAATTATATTTCAGATTTTGAACTTTAGCGAGTCGAGTGATTCCCAGTTTGGTATTTCAGACAGACAAAATAATGACCCTTGAATATTGATTTAGAATTCTCATAAATAAATAAATAAACAAAAAATTACTGGCACATCCCCTATCGCCGCAGCCTTTCAACTCTTTGCCCACGTTCTTCATCATAGCTTCAAAGTTTTTCAAATGTGCAGCCTTATCAGTCCGGTCCTTTGGCATTTCCTTGGTAAATCGGTCGAAAATTCCGTCATTCATGTCTTCAACCGGCGCACCCTGGATATTATCGTCTTTTAGTTTAAGCATTCTGACTAATGTGCTGGTTTCTGCGACAATTAGGAAGGAATATGTTAGGTACGGTAAAGGCGAGGGTCAGTTGAAAGGCGAGTAGAGGTGTCGTTCTCAAGAGGCTAGTCGGACGGAACTTAGTTGATGAAAGGTGGTCGAAATTTTATTAAGAAGCCCGCTAAAATCAAAGGAGATTGCTTTTTTGGGTTATTGAAACGTCTATTAATCGTATTATAATGTCACCAATTTATAATTTCAGATTATCGATTACTTTAATAAAGTGTTACCGGAATCACGAAATTGTAATAAAAGGAAATGTTTTGATAATGCACTCAATTGAATAAATTCCAATTATGGTAGTCAATATCACAGATGCATGCATTGAAGCGTTTTTAACTATTATAAATATTATGTCGTTTATTAATCCGTTGTTGAACCGTATGATTACTGATACATGTGTGCACTGAATGGACAGGTCCACTCAATCTGTGTGGTTCTTTCCTCAAAAAACCAGTTCAGACACCAATCCACATAGTCTTCACATGATCTGACCACGATTATGTGTGGACTTTAAAAGAGACTGTGACCTCTGAGTTTGTTTCGGCCTTTCTTCTCAGAGTAGTCAGATAGGAAACGCCGACCTCATCTAGTTTAAACAAATATGATTGACGTGTAAAAGTGTTTGTACAAACCTACTTACAGAAATAAAATCATTTATCAATCCCGTCTTAAATATTTTAAAATGTTTTAAAATATTTAAAAATATTTTAAAATGTTTTAAAATACCTATTTAAAACTTTTTTAAATATTTTCATGTGAGCAAAAAAAAAAAGTGTGTTCCATCGGCATTAGGTACAGAGTCCAAGCTGCCGGTGGTTAGGACTCTAGAGAAAGCAACCTCCTCACTATGCGTACCGTGTCCAGGAGAATGACTTTCTGAATCAAGCCCTTGTATTCAGCCACGCTATGAGAGCCTCCTGAAATGTTGGTCAAAGCTCTCCGCTATTAGGTCATTTACTTTATTTGTTAAGTATAGGTATTAATAAAAAAAAATATCAAATTATATAGGTACCTCATTAAAGTTCGAGGTGGTAACCAAATCTATTTTGCGAAGCACAAGACCGGTCGAAGTGGAGGAGCCTAAGGGTTTGACGTTACTCAGTCATTACCGGTCGGGCACTCGATTGTCGCGATTATGTTATTCGAAAACTCAATTCAAGTTGAATCTAAGGTATGTACAAGAGGTAGTTCTCAGCAGCTACGTACGTTTCAAGGTGATACAGCAACAGCATTTACTCCAGAAGGATGTTGTGTTAATTGTTCATTAACGCAATGTGCGAAGACCATGGATTTAGTATACACTAGAACTGTAGAACTCAATCTATAGCTAATGATAGTGTCCGAGACTGCTGCAGATGTGCGGTAGCTTGTGAAAGCATGGAATTTTTTCAAGCTTGTTTTAGTCAAACCATCATGATGCAGTTTGAGGAAATTGCGTACCTATTCATGCTGCAAGAAAGTATTGAAACTGTTTATGGTGCTGGCGTTGATTGCGAAAGGGATGGACTGCCCCTTCATCTGACCTCGCCCTCTTAGTTCATATGACCCTATTGACTAACTATTTCATGAAATATCAATTAGAGTTTCGCTGTCTGTCTACCCTGGCGCTTCCTCCTTAAGGCGTGTTCTTATTATTGAATTCCTAATCAGTTTACAAACTAATCCCAACTCCCAGTTGAGCCGATCTCAAAAGTCTTATGAGAACGCCACATCAATTGCTATTATACTCCATAAAAGATATGTAGCTTGATCTCTGCGACATAAGTCAAACTGACATGCCTAGGGTTGTCAGGATATAAAAAATGGTCGCTGCTATATCATCGATGCTAATGTAACATTTCATTGGGTTTAATTTAATTACAAACGTTACTAAATTAAACGTACGTAAACATTTATTCTCTTAAAGGAATACACCCCAAATCCATATCCGAATCAGTTTCTGAATCGCTAGAACAATCTTGTTTTATCATAAACTTTTGTTCGCAAATATGATCAAATCGGACGAGATGGCAGTGTCTTTTTTTTTAGTTTATGGCTTGGTATGTTACATGAGTAGGTGAGAAATTGGATTTTATTTACTCACTATTATTTTAGATCAAGTATGTACAAATGTAAATAATGTTATGACTATAAAAATACAATAAAATTAAAAGACAAATTAATTTTAAATTACGTTTAATTTAAATATCGATAGTTTGTAGTGTGTGGTCACGATGATTCATCGCCCATCACTAATTAGCTCGGCATGCCCATAAAGTATGACATTGACAGGTACTGTCTGTACTATTATGAAATTCAGGACTTCATAGGCGTGATTTTACTGACAGCTGTCGCAGAGATCAAGCTATCTTTTATGAAGTATAGTGATGTGCCGACTAGTTGGTGACTAGTCAGCCTCTTTTTACTAGTTATTAATATGTTTAAAAATTTAAGAGACGGTGATTGAAATGAAATTGAAATCTTTATTTTATTATTTATATTACAAAATCAGATTTACAGTTTACTTTCAATGCAATCTAGAAAAGGATAGGAAATTAGGATAGAAAGAAACGCCGGCTCACACGTAAACAATGATACTCGTAGAATAAGTGCAAAGTAAACCAACATGTCCCGACAATTCCGTCTAGTCACCGGGCGCGGTACCTACGCTTTAGGCTCGTAGGTACCGCGCACTGGTACCTACGAGCCAAAGCGTAGTCTCGAACATTACCGATGTCACCAGAACTCAACCGAAAGCAATAAAGGGCTTGGCCGAGTAGGCCATTTTCAAGCCGACGAGTCGGTTAGTCGGCTAGTCGGCCAAAGTCATAGTCGACCCATCTCTAATTGCTATACAACGTGTAATATAATTAACAGAAGACCTCTTACACCCGAATTAGAGTATTGGAGTATTGAGTTAAAAGCAATACAATGACCTAAACTTTTTTTTAATCTAACTGTTTTTAGTATGAAAGCCGTGTTGTTGCTAGCATTACTTTATGCATTCCCAATTGAGTCTTCATCATCATCAACATTTCAGCCGAAAGACGTCCACTGCTGGACGTAGGCCTCGCCCAGGCTCCTCCACTTCGACCGGTCTTGTGCTTCCCACATCCACAAGAATTGCCAAACTTAAATGGCAGTGCGCAGGGCACATTGCTCGCAGAATTGAGTCTTATTGCCTTGAAATAATATTGAATTATCTTTGTCTCAATCAGCGGTAGGTATAGAAAATACTTTTTTTTTATCTATTTTAAAAGTTACTGAAATCGATTCAATAGACAATTAAGAAGCAACTACTTGCAGTTCTTGCATCTATTCTATTACACCTTATATACAGTTAGAAAAATTACGTAATAGAAACACAGTGAAACTCTTTTTAGTATTTGTTAGTAAAAACTTTAATTGAATACAACAGTCATTTAGACTTGAAATAGAGGAAAGATACAATAAGATCCCATATTTATGTATTTATTCATAATTTCAGCCAAAAGACGTCCACTGCTGGACATAGGCCTCCCCCAGGCTCCTCCACTTCGACCGGTCTTGTGCTTCCCACATCCACATGTATTTATTATAAATAGGTAAATATTTATTAATAACTTACTTACCACGATCGTTACCGCACTGTACATTAGTGAGATGACAGTTAGTGCCGTCCTTCTCACACACCATACTCATTCCTGGCTCTACTTGCGTGCAAATTTCTCCGTCACCGAATTCTGAAATATAATATGACTTTATATAGAACACCTTTTTTTTAAATAAAGAAAAGACATTGACAATAGATTTTAAACTTTCTAGACATAAATATAAAAACTGTTATTGAATGCCTCGTTGGTCTAGTGGTTGTAAGCGCTACTACTGGGCATGAGGTCCAGGCTTCGAATCCCACGTCGAGCAAAGTGTCATTGGGATTGTCTCTTTGGAATTTCTCAGTAGCAACCCGGTTTCTTAATTTGTGCCCGGTTGATGGCAATAGGCTCGCACCCTATTACATGGGACTGTGTCAAAGTAGTCAATCTATGTGGTTCTTTCCTCAAAAGACCATTTCAGACACCAATCCACATGGTGTTCACATGATCTGACCAAGATTATGTCTGGACTTTAAAAGAGACTGCGACCTCTGAGTTTGTTTCGGCCTTTCTTCTCAGAGTAGTCAGATAGGAAACGCCGACCTCATCTAGTTTAAAAAAAATATGATTGACGTGTAAAAGTGTTTGTACAAACCTACTTACAGAAATAAAATCATTTATCATTTAGTACCTGTGCTATTGGTATTACTAATCAGTATCGCTACTATACCGGTACCTACCAAAGAAAAAAATCCCTAAGGGTGCTTACATAAAGAAACAGGTTACCAGTGCAGGCGACCCTGTACGGGTCAGTACCGATCGGTGCAGGAACAATATTCCCGTGTTATCTTATGCACTCATCTCTCCCTGCACTTATCGGTGCCGACCCGTACAGACAAGATAACACGGGAATATTATACCTGCATCGAGAGGTACCGACCCGTACAGGCTCGCCTGCACCGGTAACCAGTTTCTTTATGTAAGCACCCTAAGTTACGAGTGACAGAAACAGATAAATAGGCACAACTGCTTGGCGGAAGAAATAGATACAGAACGATTTCACAAAGAACTCAACTACTACTGCAGCAGTGGGTTGGCTTTACTTAACTACAGGGATTATTTTACATCACAAATTATGTCACCCAAAGATAAATGTGCCGTGTGGTGCCGGACGTAAAAGAATAGCACTATCCCAATAGGGTATTTTCCAATTTTTCAAAAACTATTCTAATTTGAAGATTGGAACGAGATATTTAACAGAAAAATAAAAATAAATTGATTTCTATCCATTTTCTCAATTAAAAACGATTTAAACCAAATTTGTTTTTAATTGTTTTGAATTTACCGCCAAAACGCTTCTCACGATGACTTTTTATCACGTGACGTCAACTTTGTGTAAACTAAAGTAGTTAGTAAGTAAATAAGTGAATGTCGAGTTTATAATTAACAAGATTTTCAATGGATATAAAGTGATATTACTGGTGTGCGGTGCCTCTGTACAAAAATACTTATAAAACGGCGCCAAACTAAGTATTTGTACCGGTGCCGTATAAACAAAGTTGACGTCACATGTCACGTGATAAAAAGTCATCGTAAGGAGCGTTTTGGCGGTAAATTCAAAACAATGAAAAATAAATTAGATATTAATCGTTTTTAAGTGAGAAAATGTGTATTAATAAATTTATTTTTATTTTTCTGTTATATATATCGTCCTAATCTTCAAATTAAAATAGTTTTTATGAAATCGGAAAATACCCTATTCTTCCCGTGGGTGTCGTAGAAGGCGAATAAAGGACTTACTAGAGAATGGGCAGCAGCGTTGTCTATGCATTTTACCACCATACTGCGATCGCCAACCCGCCTGCCAAGCGTGGCGATTATGGCAATTCCGTCCCCGTTTGGAGGAAACTTATGTCCAACAGTGGACATCATTCGGCTGAAATGATGATAATGATGATAAAGAAAAATTTATACGCGGCTTCGTTTCGTGGAGGTCAGAAAATATCCCACGGGAACGTACTACGGGGATAAAAAGTATCCTACGTGTTAATCGAAGTTATAAACTATCTGTTTGTCAAATTTCATCCAAATCCGGTCGGCTGGTTATGCGTCAATCACGTAAGTAGTAACAAACATACTAACTTTCACATTTATAAAATTATACAGGGTAAGTTTTTGTAGCGCAGAAATTTTTCGCCGGTTATACAAAAAAAATCTAGGGGTTCTAGAATGATATGCTGAATTCATGGTTACAATTTGCTCACTGAATAAAAACTTTTCCTGTATATACAGTACTATTTTATATGGTGTAGGTACATTATAAAGAGTAATCTCTCTATTTCTATCTAAGTATACATACCTAAGTCCTGTAGCATATTAACTTGTCTAAACAAACAAGACCATCCGTACAAGATAGACCTGGCCAACCCGCCCATGAACTCCGGGTCCACACGGATCACCTGCTTGAGGTGAAACATGTGCGTGTTCCGATGTTTCTTTATCATGTTCAACTCGGCTAGGATGAAGTTTGTTGATGGCTGGGGATAAAGATAAAATATGGAAATGTTTCAAATGTATTAAATTGCAATTTAATTATTAACAAATATTTTTATACTTTTGAGACCAAAATCGCTTCTGGACATAGGCTTCTATAGTACCCGGCGATAAATATTGCACATCGACCTTTGGAAAGAGATAATCTGCTAATTTCGGCTTCGTAGAGCGTTATCTCTGTCGCACGAAATACAAACAGTCCGGTATCTATTAGGAGCTGTTAAAACAATTATGATTTGCTTCTTTTGATAATTCTTTTTATTCTTTGTATGAAATACACCAATTTTTCTATAAGTGATGGCTTTAGGTTGGGGTAAAATAAAATGTCATAGACACCAATGCCACAGATGCCATAGTACAACTTTAAATTATTTAAATTTGGGGGTGTTAACAACTCTAAATATATATTTTGAACTGGACGCGACCGCACTCTATCGCACTTGATCAACGACTGACAAAACGTCACATAGGTAGTGTGCGACGGAGATGATAACGCTCTACGAAGCCGAAATTAGCCGATTGTCTCTTTCCAAAGGTCGATGTGCAATATTTATCGCCGGGTACTGTACTTCCTGTTTAAGTCATTGGTCTTCTTCTTAGCGTGTCGATAGCAATCTAAATACTAAATACAGTCAGCCTAGAATTTGGCTAGACTTTTTGGCACTTTCCGCAGCGTCCAGTCACGAGCAATAACATGTAAACACATCGCCAAATTCAAAAGCGATTTTCTTTTAAATAGCGATTGCAGCCTTGAGATAACTTAAATCTTTCATTACAGTGTGGGTTCTAAAATATTATTTTCATAATAAAATAAGATTACAATTAGTAAAAGTGGAGAAAATTACTTTTAAAAGGTGGTAAGTGTATACATGTTATTGCTCGTGACTGTCCATCAGCTTCTGTAGCGTGCAGACAACAACACACGCTGGACAAGATATTAAGTGCCACATTGTTTGTGGGACAGTAGTGACTGTACTACATTTACACTCCAGGGCGGAGTCATCTGTGGATCTCCACCTGAGCAGGTTTTCTTTACTCCGGCCTACCTGAGTCTGGAGTATATTTAAAGACTTCCAAGAAAGCCAAGACAACTCATATCCAGGTGCGAGATTTTCAGCAGGTGGAACGAATGGGTTTGTTAAGGAAACACCAAAGGCTTAGCCGTTCCTTAGACCATTCGCCTGTGAGTGGGAGGACAGTTATTGGTAATCTATTTTATTTTTATTCGTCAGCAACCATATTCCTACATTTTTACTATTATCTAAGGCGTACCAAGCTCACAAAGAAACAAGGCTTAAAACATACCTCATAAAGACTAATTTTGAAAGCTTCTTCAGCCGCCGCTAGGGCCTCATCAAAGTATCCCATCTCCAAATATAGGGAAGCTAATGAAACCAGCACGATGTCCTTATACCGTCCGTGTACCGTGCGGCTGGCGGTGAGGATACAATGTAAGGCGTTCACGTTGTTGCGCCGAACGCGCCAGTAGAGAGACGATAGGGTGTATAACACCCATTTTGGGGCCAGTTTCTGAAATTTAAGAGAAAACGCAAGAGTTTTGAAAACTACGGAGCAGTTTGCGTCAGAAGAGCTTTGTTTGAACCAAGATAAGCGCTTTACTTTGGCATCGCAGTGCTGATAAAAACTACTTACTCGTACATATTTTTGATTGCGGTCAACCGGACGTCTACCCGCATTCGGGCTAACCGCATAGTGCGTAGGTACCAAGAGCTTTGTTTGAACCAAGATAAGCGCTTTACTTTGGCATCGCAGTGCTGATAAAAACTACTTACTCGTACATATTTTTGATTGCGGTCAACCGGACGGCTACCCGCATTCGGGCTAACCGCATAGTGCGTAGGTACCCTTAGGGAATGAAATTTCAAAGATTCTTCCTTATTGCTCACATACGTTAAAGGGAACTCATATGCAAGATTGCATGCAAGTCTAAACCCAGCGGTGGAGGGTTTGTTCTGTCAGTGAGCGAATAAATTAATTCAATGCTAAGTAGATTAGTTTTGTTAGTAAGACTGCCTCGTTGGTCTAATGGTCGCAAGCACTACTGCCGAGCATGACGTCCTGGGTTTGATTCCCAGGTCCGGCAAAGTGTTAATGTATTTTTTTTTCGGGAATTTCTCAGAAGCAGTCTGGAGTCTGAATTTGTGCCCAGTTGATGGCAATAGGCTCGCCCCCTATTACATGGGACTCAAACATAACTGGTGAAATTTTGGTGTACCATGAGCACACCTCTGCCCAACCCTTCAGTGTTACAAGGCGTGATGTTATGTTCTGTTATGTAGTTTTTTTTTTTTATTAAGTCTTACCATCTGCATAGCGCTGTATATCCGCTGGCCGACCTCTGCGTCCTGCATATGACGCACCGATTCTAAGTCACCGTTTCCCACATACTCCAATAATTTCTGACGAAGGTGTTCCGTTACGATTACTTCAGTAAATATCTGTGGTCTGAAAATAAACAGAACTCGTTTCAGTTGAACCTTTTATTTGGCACTGTCTGAATAGTTTTAAACTCAAATAGAACTGTCCATAAGTCTTGGTATTTTGATTCAATTTGGAAATAATGTGTTTTAAAAGAATGCAAAGAGGTTTTGGGAACTAAGTTTCTTAACGCGGCTTGCAGTAGAAGTAGACTGGTAGAAAGTACCACGGAAAAAGCGTTATGTCCCCTTCATGCAACTGTCTCTCTCTCTCTCTTTCTATTATATACGAGGTTTTGTGTGTGTGTGCGTGCGAGTATCGCGTAAGGAACTTCGTTTCTCATGGGGTCCTCTGATTCCATACTTTTTTTCTTCATGCTTTGGTGTAATTGGCTAAACGAAGATTAGTGTCTTAGGTTAGGTTAGAGTCTACCATACTGTCCATATTTATACTGTGGTCTTACCAAAGCGATCGTCGTGCGAACATGAGGACCTGAAAAGTTCAAATGCGCGTCTTACAGGTAACTAAAACCTTACTTCTGCGATTTCTTCTGAGTAAACGTAGCTGCTTCTTTATCATTAGGACAGGTAGGCGGGTGCCACGGTAACTCGTGTTCCACGTCAGCTGGCACCCCTATCATGTCCGCAAGCAATGTTCTTAGTCTGTGAAACAAAACATACTGGAGAAAGGAAATTGAGTTTTTAGACAGGATTCTTCTAAAGATAGGATGGCTTTGCATCTGGCGCTGGCTCAACGTACGTATACCCAACGTAAACGCTACGCAAACGCGAACCTAGCGGTGCGTCAAAGTTACATTTTTTATCTCATCATCATCATCATTTCAGCCGGAAGACGTCCACTCTGGACATAGGCCTCCCCCAATTTGGGGGGGCTTGCCATAATCATAACGCAGCCCTAACAGTATCCTGAGCGTATTGTCCGAGCGATGGGACTCGGTGTTGTTGGAGAGATGGATGCACCTGCATGCCAGTTCGTCACCATTTATTAAATGATTAAGTATTGTTTTAAAAAAAAAAATTAATTGAATCGAATGAATTTTAACGTAATGAAATGTGTGTGTAACTTTATTTTTATTTTTTATTAACTTTAATTTATGATTTATTTGTAATGCAATGTTTTTATGTGTAATATTATTATAATGTACTTAGAATGTAATTTTTATTTATATTTCCGTGTAATTTGTACCGCTTAATATGGGAATAATTTCCTGAAATAAATGATTATTTAATTTAATTTAATAATCGCCACGCTTGGCAGGCGGGTTTGCGATCGCAGTATGGTGGTAAAACGCATAGAGAACGCTGCTGCCCATTCTCTAGTAAGTCCCTTAGTCGACACCCACGAGAAGAGATGGAATGATGCTATTCTTTATGTACCCGTACACGGTACCGTGTGGTGCCGGAAAGTAATTGTAAGTAAGTGTAATTTTATCTATATCTATATACTAGCTTTTGCCAGCGGCTTCGCCCGCGCGGAACTCTCAACCCGTATTTAACTTCCTTAGGGGTTGAATTTCGAAAAATCCTTCCTTATTCCTTGTCTACTTTAGAAAGGGAACCTCTGTGCAAAATTTCAGCTTTCTAGGTCCAAGGGTTTGGGCTGGGCGTTGATGAGTCAGTCAGTCAGTCCGGACTATTCTTTTTATTTATATAGATTAATACGAGAAGCAAAAACTTTGTACCTCTTTTCACGAAAATAACGCGGGCGGAGAAGTTTGAAACTTGGCACGGTTTTTTTTTTGAGGATGGGTAATCATCAAAGAACTTCTCCCGCTCTGGGTGGAGCGAAAGGGTGTGTCAGACTTTTACTGACTAAAACCCACCCGTGTTCCTTCAGTTGCCTGTGTGCCAGGGGCAACAGGGCCACGGTGCGGAACAACCCGCACCCCCGGCAGGAACTTGGCACGGTTAAAGTTTATATGGAGAAAGAGTGCAGAAAGATAATGTTTTTGATTATTGTTGATTAAATTTTGAATGATTTTCGATTACTGGGCGACCACTTGTATAAATACAATCCATGTGACGCTAGCGCCGCGTATGCACTAACACAACGTATTGTGTAGTCAACAAGACGTGGACATACGCTTTATTCCGAAGGCACAATTATTCACGTTTCACTTGATATTTATAAATGGTTCCATTGTTCAAGTACTTACTTATTTTTGTTACTTAAAATGAGAGGAAATTATACACATCACAGTTTCAAAATTTTAGTAAGATGAAAAGCAATACCTTAATCCTTTATTCTCAAATGGTAAAAATATTTGATAAATAGCTTCCAAATTTTCTGGAAATGATTCTGATTTATCTTTGCAATGTTTATTTGTCGGCCATTCCGGATCCTTGTCAAATTCTTCTCTATTCCTGCTTATTTTTAATGTAGGTGGAAATCTGAGAATAACAAGTTTCTTGTATTATTATAAGAAAACGTCGACATCGCAAGGGACTGCTTATCAATTAACAATTTGATAAAAGGAGTAAATACAGAGTCACTCTCGGACATTCTGCTTACATAAGACAATTTTAAATGACAGGGATAGGCAGCAAACTAGCACCAACACAAACATATACTTTCATACCATTATTTTAAAAAAATACATTAAATTCACTTACTTAATGAACCCTGAATCATATCCGTCTATACTATTTTCATTTTCAATAGGAGCCTTCTTTCCAGGCAATATAGGTGTCTCTGTCGTCTTTCCTTTTGACGACACTTTAGGAGTTTCAGTTTTCGTAACTGTTTTCTCTCCTTTAGATCTCTCTATCTCTTCTATAAGGATACCATTTTCTGAAAATTCTAATTAAAAAGAAAACTAAAGGCATTTATTCAAACTAGGCTGAGAATCTGCACAATTGACAAATCAATTAGCAACCTTAATTTATTTCGCGTTACATTTGTTTAAAAAAGAGTTCCTTCGCTAGTAGCGTTCGTCCCGATTAGATGCTGCCCAAACGCAACGCTTAGGTACGTCACGTTACGGCAACGTAAATGCGAGTCAATAACGTCACCGCGTAACTCGTTACGCGATCGCTAGCATGCATCTACGCAGCGTTAACGCAATGTCAGGCAACGTCGATAGTGGATTGAGAAGCGCCGTGGCGTCCTCAGCTTCCGCCTGATGCAGCACCTCACCGGACACGGTTGTTTCGGGAGGTTCCTGTTTCTGATAAGGCGAAAGGAAACACCCGGGTGTTTCCACTGCGAAGATCACCCTGAGGACACGGTGGAGCATACGGTGGAGGTCTGCTCGGCTTTGGCTGAGCACCGCCGTGTCCTCGTGGAGGCGATCGGCGGCGGCGATTTCTCGCGTCCGGCCCTGGTCTAGCCCATGGTACGGAGCGAGAGTGCATGGGTAGCGTCACCTCCTTCTGCGAAGCAGTATTGCTCGCGGAGAGGGAGGCGGCGCACGTGAAGGAAAGGCAGTTTATGCGCCCTCAAAGCCCTAGTCGCTGCAGGAGACGCCCTGGGCGTCGGGAATCCCGGCCACCGTAGGCGCAGGCTTGCGGATGGCGAGTAATGTGTCTGCGCCTCAAAGAGATGTCAGCATCAACTGGTGGGGTCCGCAAGGGCTAATACCTGCCAGGGGTGCGGGTTGTTCGAAAGAGATACCGAGGCCCCTGGCACACAGGGAACTGAAGGAACACGGGTGGGTTTTGGTCAGTAAGAGTCTGACACGCCCTCCTGCTCCACCCAGAGCGGGAGAAGTTATTTGATGATTTCCCACCCTTCAAAAAAAAAAAGGCAACGTCGACGCCAATGCTGAATACAAGCTCAGAGGGAAGACACGATATGGTAAATACTTCAAACATACCTTTTGTTGTTTCTTTTAAAATATCCGGGAATGTTGGCCCAGGCCCAATTTCCTTCAGTATTGGCCCATCAGTAAATTTTAAATTATCCCCTTGCAGTACAGTCGTGGAACCAATATCTGTTGCAAGGTTGCAATGGCTGCCAATATGTTTTATTAGTTTTTGTAAGTTATATGCGTAATCTAGAGCTCGGACAACTTTTTCTTTTAACCAATTTTCGTCATATGTAGGTCCATCTAAGAAGTATTGTACTATTTCATATTTCTCTCCTTCCTTTCTTAATTCTTTTATATTCAAGCCTGTTAATTCATTCATCTTGTCAAAGTATTTTCCAAAATCCCTGTAATCTATAAATTAAATTAGTTTTTTTTATTTTTTTATTTAATTAAATAAAAAATAACACAACTTAGTTATTAAGTCGTTTTACTAACAATATTTTTAGGCCAATAATGACGGTATGTTTTTTTTTTCAGTTTTAAATAAATCGTGTCATTTATTGAATAATTCTACTCAAAATACAAGATTTTTATTTTGTAAATAGAACTTTTCTTACCAAAATCGTCAGCCAGTTTCATAGACCTTAATAAGGCAGCCTGTGATTTAAGCCAGTGCACCTCTCTCTGCTTGTATAGCGTCAGTTCTTCACGAAGACTGTTTAAAGTCCTGTAACATAATGAATGTAGGAAGTTGGTAATCAGCCTGAAACCATGGAATCAGTGTGACATCACAATGGACCAACGGACACGTCTATAAAGTGGTGGGAAACTGGGTGTTGTACAGCAGCTTGGGAGAGATAGGCCTATGTACAGTTGGGATTGCCTAAGTTAATTGATTGATAATAGGTACTATAGATTTTTTACTGTGTTGTGACTCTTGTCAAAGCAGTGGTTACCGTCTTTTGTGTGGTTTCAGCTGAACTTTATCCATATAGTACATACATGCTCAGCCTATAACGTTGCCACCGCTGGGACACAGGCCTCCTCTCAGTGAAAAGGAGTGGGCCGAAATCCACCACGCGGGCCCAGTGCGGGTTGGTAGATGTCACATGTCATTGAATTTTTGGTTCTAGGACATGCCGGTTTCCTCACGATGTTTTCCTTCACCGTTTGAGAGCAGTGGTGATGAAATTATTTACACAAAGTTATGCGCTTGGCTGGATTCGAACGCACGACCTAAAACTCGTAAGACGCGGCCGATACCACTGAGCTACCACTACTCTCATATAGTACAATAAAATAAAATTGGAGTATCTAATTGTAATGTCAAAATAAGAGATTTGTACTAAATGCATAGTAAAGTATGTACGGTACACGGAGTAATGAAAGAAGCGGAGATGTCGCAAGATTGATACATGAAACAAGGTGAATTTAAAATACGGAAAATACGAATAATGTTAAATCAAATATCATTTTTTTTTATTTACTTAACTACCCTACCTACCTACCTTACCCTATATACCCGATGACCCAAATAAAACAATTTCAAACAGGAAACACATTTCCGTTTCAATTGGGTAATTATTAGTGTGGTCCCGCCATACTAACGAACATAGAATGTTCTGGAACAAAGCGTCAGGATTTATAACGCCATAGTGGCCAGTAGGCGAACTAAAATGAAAAACAGCTAGTTCAGTTATATTGTCATAATTCCTTTCACCGCTAGATAGATTTACAAAAAATGGGCGGGTCCGCAGTGACCCGTCCCCTCACAGCCCCATTCAGACGAGGCTACTTTCTAAAGAGATTTTGCTTTGTGGCATCTTCGCTTCTTTCATTACTCCGTGGTACGTACTTATAACAAGAAAATAACTTTAAAAAAATTGTCCGTCACCACCGATTTAGACGGGATTTTCTCTGGCAAATGGCTAATGTTATAAGAAGTAACATAGGATACTTTATGTCCCGGTAGCAGATTCCCATGAGATAATAGGTTATTTTACAATTTATTAAAAACTATTTTAATTTGAAGGTTTAGACGAAATATCTAATAGAAAAATAAAAATAAATTGATTGATATAAATTTTCTCAATTAAAAACGGTTTAAATCAAATTTATTTTTCGTTCTTTTAAATTTACCGCCAAAACGCTTCTTACGATGACCTTAAATATCACGTGATCACACATGACGACAACTTTATGTAAACTAAATTAGTTAGTTGTAAACAAATGAATGACGAGTTTTTAATTAACAAGATTTTTAATGGATAGAAAATGGTACTGGCGTGCGGTGCCACTGTGCACAAATACTTCTAAAACTGCGCCACACAAAGTATTTGTACCGATGCCGTTTACACAAAGCTGACGTCAAGTGTGGTCACGTGATGAGAAAGTCATCGTAAGGAGCGTTTTGGCGGTAAATTCAAAACAACCAAAAATACATTTGATTTTAATCGTTTTTAATTGAGAAAATGGATATTAATAAATTTATTTTTATTTTTCTGTTAAATATTTCGCCCCAATCTTCAAATTAAAATAGTTTTTAATAAATTGGAAAATACCCTATTTGCGACATCCACGCGAGTGAAGCCACGCTCAGCAGCTAGTTTAAAGAATATTAAACTCCCTCTGTTACATGGGAGTTAAAGATAGCTGGAGAAATGTGAGTGTACTAGGCACTGTTACCTTACCCTTCGAGGAACACAGGCGTGGTACAGTTTTGTTTATTAGTGAATCTCTGAAATAGTTGCAGATAACATTAAAATCTGAGATTAAAACCATAATTTTCATAAATAATACTCACTCTTTAACTACTTGCATCTTTTCCCTCAAATACATATGACACAACAAGCCATATCTATGTTTCTCAGCCAGTCCGAATGTAGGGTTCAACTTCAGGCTTATATCAAAGTGTTTTAATGAGCTATTGAAGTCACCAACCACAGCATATGAGTTGGCTAGTATGAAATGATTGATTGGACAGTGATGGTCATGGTCTACCGCTGCTCCAAGGACTATGACCGCATCTTCTGAGAGTTTACTGCGGTGGAGTACCAGTCCCATGCTCAAAAGAGCTATGTCTTTATATCGCCTGTAATAGAAAAGCACTACGGTCAGTATAACAATGTTGATAACGTCAATTGCAACAAGATTGAAACTAATTTTTATTCAATTAAAACAAAACAAAAAATACATTGTTTTTATCAAATTATAACTTACACACTACAGGAAAAGCTGTATTTTTCCAGATAAACAATAACTGTGGAGAATGTTAATTAATCATGCAATAGTGATTTTTTATCAGATATTTAAAATATGCTATGTTTTACCTTGGTGCAAAATACACAGCCCTTCGACTGCACTCCATGGCTTTAGGAGCCTTTCCTCTGACCCTCCAGAAGAGAGAAGCCATGTTGTAGTGTAGCCATGAAGTGGTGTTCTTCCTGAGAACTTCAACCAACCAGTGACCAAATTGATCATCATTCATTTCTGCCATTTCAGGACTCGGTGCATCTTCTTCTGATGGGTCTGATAGGTCTTGTGTGTCTGATGGCTCTGGATTTGCATTCAAGTTTTGTCTCTGTTTCATACTCTGGAATTTATATCACAGGCTTTGTTAATTATTTATTGAATGGCACATCACTCTTAATAATTTCACCACAATTTTATTTAATAATTAGCTGCCAGCGGTGGCTTAGCCTGTGTGGATATTGGAAATTATCCCTGGTAACGTGCTGCTGGGAAAAATAGACTATGTTACTCCTTCTAACATCAGCTATCTGTCAGCGAAGGTTCAGTCTTTTCAGAAATTATAAGTACAGACAGACATTTTGAATTTGTATTTGTAAAAATGTTGAACTGGACGGTAAATACTTTCTTAAGCAATTTGTACAAAACTGTTATTTTGACATTACAAACAGACACTCTATTTTTACTAAAATCAAGGGGACCTACCATGCTAATGCAAATAAAAGGTCAATTTTATTTACCTATACTATTCATGTATCTATATACATGGACAATACCAGTTATATAAATTCCTTCAATGAATAACAAATGAATTCAACCATAAACATACCTCCAAATGTTCAAACAGACACATACTAAACTTCAACGGAGAAAGCTTCTCACAATCAGGAACATAAGGATCTCCATTATTTAGTTTATTAACTGTAAAGTCATCAGGGCCAACCTTTTTTTTGCCTTCATCCAAATAGGAGGTATACCAGTCTATGGTCTTCAATTGACCTGCTCTGACACAATTGTCATCTTCGTTCAGTAACATGTGAATATTTGTGTCTTGTTCCAGCTTGGCCCACAAGCTTTTTATAATCTGTTGTCTTAGAAACAAGTTGTGGTGTGTGTTAATAATATTGTCCCAACGCGTGTCTTGATTTAGGAATGCCAGTAAGTCGTAAGGTTGTGCCAGTTCATAAGGTGAGTCCAGCTAAAACAAAAGGGGTTATTTTTTAAGAAAACAAAGCTACTGCTGACTCCATGGACAGCGGTAATGATTACTATGGTAGAGCCAGACTAAAATGCATGAGTATAGTGTGATTATTTGTGATGGAGGGTTTACTCATTTTTATTTCTATTACAGTTCAACACTGATCATGATGAAAAAGTCACAATATTTTTCCCTTATTAAATAATTTAACAATACTAAATACTGTTCAAGGCGTAATTAATTAGTAAGACGCTTGCTGCAACTAGCTGAATGAAATGATATGTATATCATGGCCAAAATGCTGTTTGCACAGCACGTTCGTTTCATAAATTGAAGGTAGTACTCACTAGGAAGGGTACATTGGTCAGTGGGTCGTCTTTAATACAGGAAACAGTTATCTTACCCGCGGCTGTATCAGACCACCTTCCGTGACCATCCAGTGCGTCGAACCTTGCGTTGTAATGGCACAAAAACTAAACAACCACCAAAGTTTCATGAACTTCATTTTTAATCTTTCGAAAACAATTCCGTCACTAAAAATTCAAATTATTCATAGTGAAATTTCAACTTCTCATTGACGAAAACGATCAAAACTGGATAAATTAATTATTATTATAACATGTTTATCAGCGAACGATTGATTTCTCGAGCGGCGAGAAATGACATTTGTCAAGTTTGTGATTGACATTTGAACCTCCGATGCTAGTGTTGGACATAGCCTTGGAAAGCTCACGAAGGCAAAAAAGTTAGTCAGGGTTGCTTACGTCGGCGTCGGTCGGTCGCGTCCACAGAGTACATTTATATTGGTCGCGTCGGTCACGGCGAAGGAGCTGTAACTTATTATAATTTAAATTTTACTCGAGAATATTATTTCCATTCAAATTGAACTAAAGGCTTTATAAAGCAATGTGCTCCTCAAGGAACAATCATCCCAAGTTCAACATTGGCATGGCATTCGTCATGCAATTTGGCAATGAAAACAAAAAGAAAAACACTTCAACGTTACCCTGCATTGTTTCCTAGTATGTAACCATGCAGAACTTGATTAGTAAACAATCGAATTTTGTAATGCACTTTTTAATAATTATTTACCATTTTTGTAAGTAGGTATATAATAAAATAAACGATTGAAACTGTGGTTTCTCAAACATCCCCTTCGCTTACTATGTTGAGTCTGCAGAAAGTCTGCCAACGGGCCAACAACTGCCATGACACCCTTAGGTTAAATGCTCTAAACCTTTACGAGGCCAACGATAACGCTATCGAAGTGCCTGAATTCTGGTCGAAGCTTATTTAAAACCAACAAATGGAATCATCGATACGATGCAGACATATTACATATACAATAATCATAATATTGGTTGATGATCGGCCATCGGTAACGTACAGACGCTAGCACATCAAGCTATCCCAAACTGTCAAATTTTCCCAATTGAACAAGAATCTTATGTTTTATACGATAAAGTTGAAAATCTATCAAAGAAATTTAATTTGATGTGCTTTTTTATTTGAGGGTGGGAAATCATCAAATAACTTCTACCGCTCTGAGTGGAGCTGGAGGGCTTGTCAGACTTATACTCACTAAAACCCACTTATGTTCCCTCAGTTGCCTGTGTGCCAGGGGCCACGGTATCTCTTTCGAACAACCCGCACCCCTGGTAGGCATCGGCCCTTGCGGGCCCCTTCTGTTGGTGCTGACACCTCTTTAAGGCACGCGTGGAACACAACGCGCCGTCGAATCGGGCTTGGTCCTTACCGGACAACGAGCTACCCTTTACTCGTCGTCCACAAGCCCGCGCCTACGGTGGCCGGGAATCAGCCTGGGATTCCTGACACCGAGAGCGTCTTTTGCGGAGGCTAGGGCCGTGAGGGTGTATATACTGCTTCTCCCTCACGTGCACCGCAGCGTCTCCCTCTTCGCGAGCATCACTGCTTCGCAGAAAGAAGTGACGGCTACCCATGCATAGCTTGATTTGCTGGCCTCTGTACACTGGTTTATCCCAACAGTAAGTGCCAAGGAAGAAGCTGAGGGGAGCGATTCTTCGATCGCCTCACCGTGACCTTTAGTCGTAATTAGTTCCCGTGACGGTTGGCTGCGCATGATTTTGTGAAACCTTGTTCGCCTATTATTATTAATATACTAGCTTCTGACCGCAACTTCTTCTGCGTTAAATTTCTTGCTCCCGACCCACCCCGTCGCATCAAATCGCCCATGCGAGTACTTCGTATTTGTGACTTTTTTCTTTTTGCTAGGCTCCTAAGGGCCCTAGCGTGATGTTACATAGCCCTTAGCCTTCCTCGATAAATGGGCTATCTAACACTGAAATAATTTTTCAAATTAAACCAGTAGTTCCTGAGATTAGCGCGTTCAAGCAAACAAACAAACTCTTCAGCTTTATTATTAGTAGGTATTAGATAATGAGGCCAACTACTGGTTTCAAATAATATAAGAAAAACAAAGAAGAAAATGTACCATCAACACGAAAAGAAGACAAAGAATCACTCTCTGTCCCATCGGCCACCGCGAATATCCGCGCTATCTGTACATACAACGCATCAAATATAGTTTATCTTTGTTCAATTAAGATTTGAGTAAATTGCAGGCATGTTTGAAAATGTATTGGGTTTTTTATTTATTTTTATTAATTATTACTTACTATTTGGAACATTGATGCATTATTAAAGATCGTCGTATAGTTTTCATTCACATCACTAAACTTGACGTAAACTGTTACGTCCGAAAACCAATGTCATTTATTTATTTCACTTAATTGACCTTCATTTTAGAGAAATCTCGTAAAAAAATAAATCACATCAATTTGATTGTTCGGCTTTCTACAATGCTGTATAAATATTTTTCATACACTCTTCTTCAGAAAATTTTCATAAGAACCTATACCTACGTTTCTGTCTAAAATTCTTTGACCTTTTTACAAAATTTTGCCCATCCACAGCCGATCTTATGTTTGCTTGCAATTTCTATTAAATTACACAAAACAAACATTCTAATCTTGGGTTAGAATCTATAGGTATAAAGCGTGATGAAAAGTGAGTTAGGTCTACAATATCTTCATAGGTAGGTACATACACCCAGTAGGTAGGTACCTACGTATCTTTAAGTAGGTACCTATAGGTAGGTAATCATTTTATCAAACTATTTATTAGCAAGGCCTGTTCCAAAACTATGAACTACAAAGGCATATCGGAAGTGACTTAACTTTTAACACAAAAGGCATTATGAAAGGGTATACCTACGTCTGGCTATTGTATATGCCCTCGCCTCGCTCTACAGGGGCCCAATGCGCATGTCCAAATAACCTCATATAATCCACGCCTTAATTCATCCACATAAATTGTAACATTGTGCTTTTTACTGTTACAATTGCATTTGTGAATAAACACAAAAAGGCTTTACATTGCCAACTTTATCAATACCTGGCATACAGTCATCGATCTGACAGAAGTAATTTTTAATTCATGAAACGTCGATGTTTCACAAATGTGTCAGAATGGGGGTTGTTACAGCGCTGATTGAGGCGCACGGCTAGGCTCATGGGAATCATTAAAAACTATGTGATCGCAGTGTGTTAAAGTATTGCGTGAGTGAAAGATAAAATGGTAAATGACGCACAAGTACAGTCGCCGCCAAATTTGGATGTGCGTGGCGACGAACGCACAAACGAAAAGTGTGATGTAAATAGCAGTGTTAAAATATTGGAATATAAGGTCGTTATACCTGCTAAGTGCTGAAATTGTTATGCTATTTGTTTAAACCGTGAAATAATTTGCAATTTCCTTTTGAAGGGACTGCTCTGGACCTATGGTTTGAGGGAAATATGTTTAACTGCACTCTGGCTTCCATTAGGTGCTTTAATATTTTGTTATGCGACAGCGTCTATGTTTCAAGCAGATGACATACATGAAACGCATTGTAGGGTAAGTATGTAATCCTTCTCCTCGATGGCTTAATGCTGTGCTGATAAGTAAAACCAATAGCAAGATAATAAGGGTTAGTTAATAAGAAAGCACGTGTAGCTACTAATCTACTTAATAAACATGCATAACTGTTTACATTTATCAATTAAGTAAATTACGTAAACAAATAAGTGATTACATAACCGTAGCAACATTGAACGCTTCCCCTCTTAACCCTTATTTACTTATTGCGCAAGCCTCTGCAACATTTACTCACAAAATGGACTAATTTTATTAGGCATACTTACTAGGTACATTTTTACTTAGGTAAGAATAGGCATTAGCTTAAATAGGTATTCATTAGAATACCTTTATCTGTTGCACTTTTGTGCATGGCTCTAGCCGTACCTGGCAGTACCTGGACCATAAGTAGGTACTACTTAAGTATATGGACTTACATTAGAGTTGCGTGGTTATTCATAGATCACATAAATGGTCGTAATATGGAAAACTTTTTGTCTATTGGTGATAAACCGAAAGGACACATAGGTAGGTACTTTTATGTGCTCTTGTCGTGATCTTTATCGAATATTGGTAACCTCACTTACGGCGGCCTATCTCAATGGTGACCAGCTAAGTAGCTACGTAGAAGATTATCGTGCATATGTTCACGTTCCTTTCCTCAGGCCTGATCGTCCGATGGGTCGGCAATCCGACTGCTGAGATACAGGGAACCAGAGATCAGGCCCAGCAGTGACCAGCTGTATAGATACCAACGTGCATGATCCAAATTCGACGCTTCTCTTATGCCCCTTCGCCCTTCTCCTTTCTCTTATTCTCCTTCTAATGACATGTGCCAAATAAACATCTTTTCTTTTTCCCTTTCTTTACTAGCTTTCACAGGCCCGTAAGTCTGACACCACTCTTACCTCGGGGTATCGTAATACCCAGTAACTGGGATGTGTAGGTCATGACAAGTACTGGTATTCAGCTGAATCCGGTCAGACTGGAAGCCGACACTATCATAGTTGGGTCAAGGCTAGACAGATGATGATGATGTTTCTTTCACTGGATGAGGTACCTATTATACCGCCGACTTCCTGACTCCGAGCTGGTTCTAAGACATTTCAAAAACCCAATAAAAATTTGCCCAGCTTGGGCTTACTTTACCTACTTTACTTGGGAATCAAACCCAGGGACATCACCCTCAGCAGTCGCGCTTGCGATCATTAGACCAATAAAGTTGCTATGTGTCAATAAACGCGTTTTACAAACAAAACAAACGTTTATTGTAAGGATAGAATTTCAATGGAAACGCTGGTTATTGCGAAAGATTTACTTTTAATTTCAAATAAAAAAAAAATGGTGAGTTCTAGCCCATCCACTTAGCCTTTTCTGCCCAACTCCGGCGCAAGTATCTGCCTCCATTTTTGGCACTGCTTTCCAGTTTGCGCTTTCGAGTTGTTGCCCGTTGATATATCTACGTATATTTTACATAGATACATTTCGATGTGTGTTTCAATATCGCACGACCACTGATTTTGCAACTTGATTATGAATTTGTTAGACTCATGTTGACTAGGTACCGAAGTTGACTTTATACCTATATTTGTAAATAGGTAGGGAATAATAAGGAACAAAGGATGGGCCTATGTTCACTAAGCCCACGTACGTACGGACGTAAAAATACCGCTGCGGTACTTTTTTGCGCAACGGATTTTCAACGCAATGCATAGCGCCGAGAATTAAAAATGCAAGAGTGTGGTTTTTTGACGGGCTGGGATGCGCTCTGCTGGATTCTCAGGGTTTTTTTTACATTAACTTTAAGCAAAGTTAAAGTAAGACATCACATCTAAAAGTCAAAATGTATGGGTAATCAGTCGCTAGTTGCTACCTAACTTTATGCATCGTCTATTTATTTAAAAAGAAAAGTTCTGACTGACTGACTCATCAACGCCCAGCCCAAACCCTTGGACCTAGAAAGCTGAAATTTTGCACAGAGTTTCCCTTTATAATGTAGACAAGGAATAAGGAAGGATTTTTCGAAATTCCTAAGGGATTTAAATAGGGGATGAAAGTTCCTCGCGGGCGTAAAGGGGTAAATGCTTGGCTTAACATCAAGAGCTGAAAATACAGTGCGCGATAAAATGCCGCCGCGATATTTTTACGTCCTTGCGAAGGTCAGCCAATAGTGCCATAACCATAATCTTCTCTCCTGGTCAATCGACTGGTGACCGTAGTAGGCCTATGGTGTGTTATCAGCAAGAAGTTGTACACTTGACCGCCTTCGGTGGTAACATTATAATTATAACATTGGGCTGGGCTAGAGCTATTACGGAGTTTCAATAGGTGTCCTCTTGAGGGAAATCTAGTCGGGGGCTCAAACTCACTGGTGGGCCTGGCAAAAAAGAACGCTGTCTCACCAGGGGCCTAAGTCTACTAATTTATAAACGTTACAATGGTCTCTCAATGGTGTGTTTTTGACAGTTTTTGTATGGCAAATCTGTCAAAAACTTACCATTGAGAGACCATTGTGACGTTTATAAATTAGTAGACTTAGGCCCCAGGCATCGTGTCCGACAGAGATAGTATCAGTGATGAGCTGCGGGCTTAGCATGACGCTTTGTATTTCTACGAAGAATAGACAGTGCTTTTTCAATACAAAGTGACCTTTCGTTCCTACATTTTTGATATCGCACCGTAGATATCCTTCTACAATCTGTGATTTAGTCTTTCGTTTCTAACGATATTTGTCTAGGTCCTTATAAATGTAGACTATTTCAGAAGAATATTTCTTCCCAAACTGTCAAAATCACACTGACAACAAAACTTTCTACTCGACGGCCACAAAGTATATACGATTATCTACAAAATCATGATTCGTTTAGAACGCATAACTGTGATAATGAATGGAAAAACATAGGTATCTTATCCTATTAGTACATAATTTATTTAATAGTGTTGTCTATTCTTCCGTCGACAAGTCGGTGCTCGTGCTAAGCCTGCAGTTAAACGCTAGTCTACACGCACGTGATTGAGTGAGATGCAGGACATTTATAGTAAAAAAGGCGCTAAAAAAATTAAGAAAAGTCCTTCGGAAGATCGGGTTTTATGAAAAAAACCACTGAATAAATCAATGACCAATACAGTTTACTGAACTTTTCGATATTTGAGGTTTGTCGGTACCGACTTGGTTTTGAAGATTTTACACGTCTTTTATTGCTTAAACTCGCCCAAAGAAAAACGAATATTATTTGGCTCCTAACTTTTTAATGGATTTTTATTTTAGTATTCTGTTTCCCTGCAGACAATAATAAGACAAAACCATACCATATTTAATTTAAGATATAAATTGGCCAACAGTGGAGTAATACACTCCCAAAGTTTGTATGGGAGAAATGTGGATTAGATTCGCCTTAATCTATTGAAACTCCACACGGCTTTTTTTACCAATGACATAGGGCCTAGTGTCGTCGGTCTTTTAATTGAGAGGAAACTGTGGCCAGATCTCTCCTATTAAATATACTAATAATTTATAGAAATTTAAATCTTTCATTTATTGCGACATGGCCCGAAAAAGATCGACCAAACGCAAAAATTGTTTTGTATGTATAATGTCGGTTGTCGCATAGATGATGTATGTGTTAATAATTTGAGTTATGCAGACGACATGGTGTTGCTGAGCACCTCGGTTTGTGGCATTAGAAAATTGCTACAAATTTGTGAAACCTATGCAGATGGTCACGGTTTAATGTATAATGTGAAGAAAAGCGAGTATGTTGTCTTTAGGGCTGGTACTAGGGGTCCCTCTAGCGTACCCCCTATAAAACTGAATGGAAATGAGTTGCCTAGGGTGCATCAGTTCAGAAACCTGGGTCAGCTAATTACCGAGGACCTTAAGGACGACAAGGATATTGAACGTGAACGTAGGGCACTGTCCGTTAGAGCAAACATGATTGCTCGCAGGTTTGCGCGATGTACAAATGAGGTTAAAATCACTCTCTTCAGAGCCTTCTGTACATCCTTTTACACTTGCAGCCTGTGGGCAGTTTATACTCAAAGAGCGTACAGTGCCCTACGGGTACAATACAATAATGCGCTTAGAACGATGTTGCGGCTGCCCCGCCACTGTAGTGCATCACGTATGTTTGCAGAGGCGCGCATCGATTGCTTCTACGCTACTCTGCGCAAGCGGTGCGCGTCGATGCTGAGCAGAGTTCGGGCTAGTCGTAACAACTTTTTATGTATGATTGCCAGTAGACTTGACTGCCTGTACATGAATCGATGTATCAATGCTCACATGAGTATTGATACCTCGATTCATGGGTCAGGCAGGGGGCGAGTAGATTAAGGTTTTTTTATTACTAACACTAGTTTAAGTTATTGTACTACTAACAAATTGGATCTTAGTTATCTTTAATAAAAGTTTTTATTATTATTTATTATTATTATAAATTAACTAAATCCTTTTTAAATTCCAGGTCTACAATGTAGTGCCATCAATAAGTGCGATTACCGGGATAAGCCCTCAGAGGTACATTTGGAGAATATGTATCGCTTTCCATTTAGGACCAAGGCTGTTGATTGGTTCATTATACTACAGCTATCATCGAGAGCGCACTTCCCATATTACCGAGGAAAAGGTAATTTGTTTTTAATATATACAGGGTAAGTTTTTATCCAGTGCGCAAATTGTAACCATGAATTCAGCATAACATTCTAGAACCCCTAGCTCAGAAATTTTTCGCCGGATATACAAAAAAAATCAGCTGTTGCGTACATTTTGACCACGTAGGTATTGCACTTTTCTATGAAATAGCTGATTTTTTTTTTTGATTAACCGGCGAAAAATTTCTGAGCTAGGGGTTATAGAATGATATGCTGAATTCATGGTTACAATTTGCGCATTGGATAAAAGCTTTTCCTGTATTTTCTAAGTAATAACCCCAGTTTGGTCCGTGGATGGGTGACCATCTTTACATACCAAGACCCCACCGTGCCTCAGAAAGCACGTTAATCCTTTGGTCCCGGCTGTCATTCGTGGATCTTTGACAGTCGTTACGGGTCGTCGTATGCCCGTAAGTCTGACAACCAATCTTACCATAGGGTATCGTTTTACCAAGTAACTGGGTTGTGGAGCTCAGATAGGCAGTCGCTTCATGTAAAATACTGGTATTCAGCTGCAACCGGTTAGACTGGAAGCCACTCACAATATAGTTGAGAAAAGGCTAGGGCATCTGCCTGATCATCATCTGATGATGACGTATTTTCGTTTGGGTCCGATCTTATAAGGAAAAATGGAACCTTTATATGATCACTTTTTTATTAGTTCAGGTTGTTCTCAAGATCTATACAACGGAGGAAGTGTTACATAAAATTTGAAAGAGTTTTCTTTAGGTGTCTTGAAGGTAAAGCTCAAAATATCTGTATCTATTATAAATTTATAGGTGTCTAAAATCTAAGTATAAAGCTAAAATTTTAATAGGGTAATTAGATATCAAACCATATTTTACTAGTAAATTATAGCTGTTTGTAAGTTGCGACAGTGCACCTATGCTGGAAAAGAAAACTTACGAAGACCTTTGACCATAGTATTCATCTATATCTATATCATTAATAAAAACGTTAACTGAATGAGCTGAATCGTTTATGGCAGATCAATTTTTTTCCTTGACACTCTGGTTTAAATTTTAAATCTTCCACAGCAAAAAAAAGCAGCTACCTACCTATAATTTTACTAATTAGAGGTAGGTGAGTAGGATCAGCTAAATGAGGGAGAAGTTGAAATACTTATTAATCGAGATCATGCATCATTAATTTACATACAAAGCATATCAAAGTAATTAGCCCACAAAACCTAAGAAAGCTAGCTCCGAACCTTTTACGTTTTCACCTTTGAACTTCAAAGGTTACAACGTAAATAAGCTATCTAGGTCGGATGGAAGTTTAAAAATAATCCGGGCTTTCTACGATGCACAAATAGTGTTTCGCCTGGACAGTCTAATCGGGATCATTATCATCCTACAAGAGTCCACTGTTGAACATAGGGTTATATAGGTACATTTGCAAGCCATTCGGTTCTCGGTAACTCCCATCCAGCTGCAAAGATCGTTGCTCCACCTAGCCTGAGGGCGTCTTACCTGATGTTTGCCGATTTGCGATCTCTACGAATCGGAATACCTATCCACTCACACATTGATTTATGTTTTTTTTTCAGGCTCGGACCGCAGCGACCAAATTAGGAACAGCATGCTACTGGCTTAATTTCATAGAGTTATTTGCGCTAACAGGCGTTACTTATATCTCCAATAGGGAAAATTATTGTAAGTGTCAGCTTTTACTTATCTATTCAATCAATAACTTATTTTATTAAAAGTGTTTTCTTACATTTTCTTTTGGAGATGTATACCTATATTGCTGCTTCTTCAAGGGTAAGATTCTCGATTTCTACAAGTTAAGTTTTGTTTTTAGACCAGTATTTGACTTGCTTAACTTTTACTCCATCATAGTAGTCTATTCATTCTACAAACACCTTCAGTTTATAGGGATTCTCCGCCTACGTCATCTCCCGACCCTGATCACATCACTGCCACATTCTTCCATACTAAACGCACGACATTGATTCCCAATTACTGTGTGTTCCAGTCGTTCACGAGAAGATATTCATAGTGTTCATGGTAGCGGCACTGTTGCACATGCTGTGTCGCGCACGGGTCGGCTGCATCGCTAGCCATATCGTGGAACCAGTGAGGAGCAACAAACTTGTGTGGACGCTGTTCTACGTCGCCATTGCTGCCACCGTGGGACTGATTATATTCTTCTTGCGACATCGACTGCTATGCCGGCCGTTGGGTAATTGTTTTATTGTTAAGATTAGTAGTTTGTTAGATACTTAGGTACTTGAGTTAAGGGGAATGCTCCAGGGTAATCCGCGAAATTCAAATTTTCTTAAGTTTATTGCAATATGAACGTCAGTGTCAAGCTGTTTGTTGAACAAAATATGATTGGAAACTGTTACAAAT
This sequence comes from Polymixis flavicincta, assembly GCA_949987655.1. NCBI lineage: Eukaryota > Metazoa > Arthropoda > Insecta > Lepidoptera > Noctuidae > Polymixis > Polymixis flavicincta. The sequence continues at coordinate 19,610,190 of OX465181.1, read as the reverse complement.
ATGGCTTTACATAATTATAAATTAATTCGTTTATATCATCTGCCTAGCCTTTTCCCAACTATATTGGGGTCGGCTTCCATTCTAACCGGATGCAGCTGAATACCAGTATTTTACATGGAGCGACTGCCTATCTGACCTCCACAACCCAGTTACTGGGTAATACGAAACCCCTTGGTAAGACTGGTTGTCAAACTTTCGGGCTTCTGACGACCCGTAACGACTGTCAAAGATCCGCAAATGACAGCCAGGACCAACCGAGGCACGGAGGGGTCTTGGTATTTAAAGATGGTCACCCATCCAAGGACCAACCGCGGCAAGCGTAGCTTAACCTGGTCGATCGACCCGTGCAGCTATTGTTATTTAGCCACAAGCCTCTAATTAATTAGCTAATAAAACTAATAAATTAATTTAAACTTATTTCTAATGCATTACTTAGCTTTCTCCAGTCATTCTCCATATAACATACTCCTCGACCCGCGTAATTTTTGTAAAAGCAAATACAAAGTTTTTGCTTCACTTATTAATTATGTACGTACATAGATGAAATCATCAATATAAACCCCTGAGTTCATTTAATTCCATTGAATTACTTTTTCATGAAATAGTCATTTTCACCTAGCATTGACCTGCAAATTGCAAAAAAACGTAAGAAAATTTGAATTTCTTGGGCTACTACGGAGGTTCCACCTTAAGTTTAAGCTCTTAACAGTAAATTAAGACTGGTTCTTGCTCGCTAATCGTGATAAAACACTCGAAATAAAATTTCAAATCGAAGTGAGTATTTCTGGTAGTCTAGTCTAATAGGTAGGTCTACTATATCCAGTATCAAGTAGGTTTCAATCGATGAGATATTATTGAGTGACCTTTTATTACGCATTTCTCTTTTATTTGGGCTGTGACCTTTCCATGAACCTAAATAAAATGTCATAGCGTTCAACTCTGCAGAATACCTATTAGGTTAGTAGATAATCTTGATGATGATGTATTTTTCTGCAACTGGCAGCAAAGCAGATTCAATAACAACCGAAACGTTTTTTATAGGATATTGCTAATTCCATTGCTTCATAATTATGTTCGACAAATATGTCTGCAACAAGGTAAATAACGCAATCATCACCATCATCATTTCAGCCGAAAGACGTCCACTCCTGGACATAGACCGCCCCCAAGCTGTTCTGTGCTTCCCGCATCCAGCGGACTCCTGTGGACCTCACAAGGTCATCAGTTCACCTTTTGGGAGGCCTTCCAACTTTACCTCTTCCGGTTCGCGGTCGCCACTCCAGAACTTTTCGCCCCCATCGGCCATCTCCATTGTCTTTTGGGCGACTTTAAGCCTTCTTACGAGGCCTATTGTGAGCGACTACGTTTTGGTTCGAAATGTCATCACTGGCAACACGCACTGGTCGGAGACTTTCGTCTTGAGACACTGCGGTATGTGGGACGAGAAGGTATTGCGAAGCTTCCCGAACATTGCCCAGCCGAGTCGGATTCGACGATTGACCTCTTTCTCGAAGTTGACCGACCTAACTGGACACTTTGTCCTATGTAAACGTACTCGCCCCTACCTCTACCCCCAAGGGTAGGCGGGCCGCCGGGCACTAGGCCATTTATTTTTGGTTCTCGTCATGTTGGTGGGGGTTTGCCATAATCGCCACGCTTGACAGGCGGGTTGACGATCGCAGTATGTTTTTAAAAAATGTATAAAGAACGCTGCTGCCCAGTCTCTAGTAGTTCCCTTAGTCGCCTCCTACGACACCCACGGGAAGAAATAGGGTAGTACTATTCTTTTAGTCCGACACCACTGCCAAAATGAAAGCCTGGATGGGTACCTACTGTTAGTGTCTTACGCAGTTACTCCGCAGGATGCTGCCTGTTCAACTGATTTGAGCTCGCAAGCGGCACGGTAAATGATCTAACCGATGGTCGATGGTTCCTACAACCTTGTATAAAATACCCTCATTTCATTTCGGCACCTGAATTTCCCTTCAATAAGTTACGTTAACGCAGTCTTTTAAGAACTGATTAGGTACGATACTTTTGCTGTACTTGCAGTTGTGCAGTAATTAAAAAACTCAAGTAGGTTTTGGTCTTAAAAAGGTTGTTATAAACCTTGGTGTAAACTTATAATACAGCTGCTTTAATAGAACTCAATAAATCTTTTAGTTTACACTGTAAAACTATGAAAGTGTTACAAGAACACTTTATTTATACAGCTTTTAGTCTGTTTAAATGGTATTTTTCAAAGCCATTAAAAGAGTTTTATAAAATCCTTAGCAGCAACCTTTATAGAACCGTTTGCTGTACATCTGAAAAATTATAGATATGTTAAATTTAGAAGCTGAAAAAATACTGATGCAGTTTTTTTCTTATTTCTTTAACTTGGGCCTCTTGAGTTGAGACTTCTTGATACTTGCCTATAATGTGAAAATTTGCATTTTCAGCATTTACATGGTTCTCGGTGTGCGAATACATCTTGGCGACAGCGAACATGGCATTCCATGCCATTGTGGTCCGCGACCTCCCTCTACACGAACTCCAAGTGGTGTGTCCTACTAACAGTAAGGCGAACTGAACGTGTACATACATAATTTGATTGTGAATGGATTCGGTCAGCGACATGTAACGGAATATGGATATTTGAATAGAAGACTAAGGAACTTGTACTTGAAAAAGGGCGGGATTGTCTAGTCGACACACACTACTGGAAATCCCTTGGTAAAACTTACTAACATGTTTGATAAAATATCGTTTGTTCGCTCACAATTCTATATTATCATCATTTTCCTAATCATCAACGTGATTTCACGTGTTTCTAAATAAATAATGAAGTAATTATTCTCGGGATAACGAAAAAAATTCTAAATAAATTTTCAAAAAGGGCTTTTCAATTTATTAAACATATTATACAGTGAATGAGGCCTAGCTGACAAATCTACCTAGCCCTTTTGTGTAGTACCTCCAACAAATTTTAATATTTTATTAAATTGTTTTTCAGTTTAATTTATCGTTATTTTATCATTTATAGTATTAACAGATGATCGAACTTGGAACGGACCAGATAGTGTATATGGATCAGTACGTAAAAAGTTTTTCATTTGAGAAATTTTTCAATTTTCGTCCATAAAATGCCTAGTAATTATCGCCAATCCGGCGATAATTATATGCAGAGCAAACCAAATCTGCTGTCCGGTCCTTTCCAAGTTCGATCGTTTGATAATAGTATTAGTTTTACTTTGTGTTTTTTTTATTTATTCGTTTTTTTATTTTTTATTACTATTGTTTATTTTTTTGCTGTTTTTAATTAATTAAATGAAAACTATTATGAGAATATTTACTTTGTACGCTGATGATGGTAAAACATGGCGGTTATTTTATTATTTACATCCAAATTTTCTCACAAATAACAAAATGTAGGTACCTATTTAAATTTCTCCGTTAAAAGTTTTTGTGAGCAAATAAAGTATATTTTTAGTAGCTATTGTATTATGATTGTTTGAAGAACGAATTCCGCTGTAAGTAGGTTTCATAAGTAGCCTTATGCTTTAGCACACCAAAAAGGGATTGCTAAGGTAAAATTGATCACTGTTTGTAAAAATTATTATGTATATTCGTCCTCGTAAGTGCTTTATCAATGTAAGGAACAACGCAAAACGATTATATTAATATGACAGTTGAAACGCATATCCCGGTCGAAAATCGTGGCAAACATGGTGTAACACGCAGTAGCAAAACAATACAAGTGAAAAATCAAAAATTTCATTTTTAATGGCATATAACTGAAAAACTGCATCGTTTCTCTAGTGACATTTTATATTAGATTTATATATTTAATAAGATTATAAGAAATGAATACCTATTGCTTTGAATAGAAAGATGACAATAGAATGTACTAGATCATGCATCGAATAAAAGTTTCAACCTTAGTAGAATTTCAATTTAGGCACTTGGAGTTGTAGTGAAAACTGATAAAGCGTTTACGAGGGGCACTATACTTATGTATAGCTGGATATTTTGACACGTCTTTCCAAAGATAAACATAAGTATGTACAGTATTATACATAATGTATAAATAGTTAGGTACGGTATACATTAAGCAACAAAAAATAAAGATTGTCAGGATTCTAAATTTTACATTAGCGATTTCGGTACATTTATACAGTTTAGGAACGCGTTTCCACTGTATCAAGCAATTTGTATTTGCCATTTTATTAACAACAGCCATATTATGCAGAACTAATCATTTCTTATCTTAAAAGGTAAGAAATATAGCTTGTTAGTAAACCCAAACAAAATCAGAAACATTCGCCTACCTAATTAAGAAAATTAATAATATGACCAAAATAGTGGTCCTTCTTCCTTGTCAATTTTTGGGTCAAGTTTGATCAAGCTTTACCAAGTAGCTATAGATTGCTAGTTAATTTTGGGACTTTACCTATTAATTCAGGATAATAATAAAAAAGTGTATTTAGATAGTACATAATAGAGACATAAAATTAATGTAGATAATAATTGCCTTATGTATTTTATAATAAGTGAGTATCTGTGTATATGTTGACAAAGATCTTGCTCCATTGCCTGACCCACCACCCCACTACCCACAAATAAATGGACTTTTTCCGAAATACTCAAAATCTAAACGTGATCTAAAGACTTCCAGGTAACGATTCTCACATGACGACAAAATTAAAAATGATAACATAGGTACAAAAATAAGACCTGAGTTATAGAGAGCAATTTCTAATTTTTGTGCTTCAATAGTTTTATGTGTACAGCAATTACTTACCGTACCATTTCGAGAACACTATAATGTGGTCACGGGGTGTACAGAAACTGTCAAAAATTGATTCAAAACACTGTACGAAAGCTACAACACTTTTATAATGCTTTAATTCGACTTCAATCCTCGATCTATTAAAGTGAGTCCCTTTACAAATACTACAATAGTTACAGTAATTATTAGCGTTTATGAAATGTAGGTCCTTTTCTATTCCATTATGCGTTCACTGGGAACAAGGCCGTAGCCTAAAGTGTCATTAAACTCTCCACTAAAATGACTGTGTAGTATTTTAAGTTTTGTAGTCTTCCAATTTCCGATCCTTTCTGGCTACGGGCTTTAGTCTTTACTGTGGTGTATCCAAAATTCTTATTCCCTTTGTTCCTAAACCCTACCAAACGCTTAAAATAGCGTATATTAGTGGTGCCTTGTAAATCCAAAATAAAAAAGGTCAGAATGAAGCTAGAACTAATGGCCGTTATAGCACTTTTACGCAACCAATGTGAGATGTGCGAATGCAATGGGTTATTTAAAAAACTAATTAACTAGTCATAAAAAAACTGCATTTTCTGTTGGAAAAAATCCTGAAATGATTGGTTGAAAACATCGATATGAAAAACTAGGGTTAGTCCCTAATTTTAGCGTGTAAGTCATCATATAATGACGATTCGTAATCAGTATTGACATTAACAACTTCGATAAGTAATTATCAAATTGTAGTTACAAGGTTAATTAATATCTTAGATAAAGCACATATGCGCCGAGACGTTTTTGGTTATTTCCGCCTTTTCCGTAAACGTACCTACTAATTTAGGTACCTAAAATGAATGCCTTGTTCAATTAATTATTTGATAACTGAAAAGGACCAAAATTATTATTATTAATTATACTACAATGTATTCAAACCAAACATATCTTAACTAAAAATAATGGACTACTAACTCGAGTAATTATTTTTATTTAAGAGTTCGCTCTCATAGTAGCTGTATAACATCTGAAACCCTTTCGTTTACGTAAAATTTAAAAGTGAGAGGGAAATGCAACTAATTTTCTATGTAACTTTACAAGATCAGGTTCCAAGTGCACATAAAAGCTGAATAAATATTAAAACCGTACTTTTAGTTGTAAAATAGGTAGATCTGTTTGGCGTTTACCCACAAATGTATGGAGGTACCTATGGAGAGTTGTATTAATTGGGTATACCATTTTCTATAGTATTTTGATGCATGAGAGGTGCCCAATTAATACACCCGTCTGAACCTATTAGAAAACTAATAAATACCTAGATTTTGTAAACACCGTTGTTACCTAGTTTAGTTCTTAATCTGCTGCAAGCAACACCGGTAACACGAGACTTAGGTGCCTAGTGCCTGCCCCAATTAAGTAGTGCTAATCTTAAATTATATCATTTAAGTTCGACTTTTGGATAGTCTTGCAATAAAAGTATCAATTAGTTGATTAGTTGAGTTATGCATCTGTTTGTTAAAAAAAAAAACTGTCTTCATTATTTCTAATTTCTACCTACGTAAAAAGCCTTGTGACTATTTGGTTTACCAAAATATAATTTTTTATTAATAAACATAGGTAACTATTTAATTAAATTATAAATTAAATTATGTATTAAATGACATACAATGAATTGATTATTGAGATATTTACCTATAATTAAGTCGTTGTTAAATTTTTAACTTTTGTTTGTAGAAATGGATAACCTACGTTTTATATTTTATTAAAATTTATTGTACATTTAAATGCTTTAATATTATATTTAGGACTGTGTATGATTCTAGAGAGAATTCTAGTTGCAGTTTATAATATTATTATAATGTCTAGAATATGAAGCACAGAAATCAATTACTTACATTAAATAGTGACTTGGAGAAAATATTTAATTCCGCTAAAATTTGATACATTTACGTTGTGTTACCCCGTAATATTTATTTATTTAGAAATTAACGTACATAATTAAGAATTGAATAGGTATTATTACCTAAGTTTATAGTATCATGACTGAGTATGTTTTTGCTGTTATTCAATTAATGGAATGTTAACATTACTTACATTTATAATAGTTACTTACCGTATCTACTTTTAAATTGAAATCCGCTAAACGAATAATACATTTGTCCGATTCAGTGGACAGACATTTGTTTTAAACAATAAAATATCTCATAATAACTTGTAGTTTTGATGCATAGGCTTTTACCAACTCCCTACGTTTAAGAGAAACAATTAATTTACAACATGTCTACAAAAACAGCAGTTTTTACTACAACTACAAAACTTTTGGGTACAAGAATTTTTCTGTATCAACGCTATCAGTGAGAGCAAGACAACGTACCTGTTGGATAAGAATAATCTCATCACCCATTACTACAAAGCATACGAGTAAACGACAACTAAAAACTAAAAAGTGCAACAGAAGTTTGTTAGTAATTTCTAGAAAACAGAAACACCGATAATAAACATCAGCACAGCTTCTAATATCATCAACATTGAGGTCTTACAGAAAGAAAATTTACTTTAACTTTCATAAAAATCTTTGGTACCTGTTATATTGTTTTTAAACACAGATACCATATAAAAAGTTGCACAAAATTTTATACAGTAAAAAAGCAATTAAAAGTAAACAAGATGACTGTTATTGTATACTCGTAACAGAGCCATCTATTGACTTTTTAGTTACATAATGTTTTACTCTAGATGGCGCCACGAGTTATGAAAACAAGAGATAGGAATAAGCGTCATCTCTTTCATATCAAAGATGGCGGCATTCGGGAGCTAGGGCAGGTACTAAATGTATATGTGTTAGTGTATACGTGTATAAAATTTCACGTTTGACCACTCTGGACACGCACACATACAAAGAAAACCGGGTGTACGCGGGGCAAGGGGAGTAACGTCCGTGAAGTTGTGTCAGCATATGCGCAAACGAGGTGCGCATTCGTCGCGTGCGTTGTCGGGATTCTTTGTGCCATTCTTCGCATACCAATAAGAGTATATTCTTTAAATTTACTCCTAAATTGACATTTAATCAAAATTCGTCCGTTCACCTCATCTTCGGCCTCCATAATAGGTGAGTAAAAATTATTTTTGATACAATTTTCATACAATCAAGTCAAGATATAAGTGATTTTTATTAGGGAATGTCAACAATGCGATCGCGATCCTGCAATATTTTACATAGTTGTCGTGTTTGCTTCGCTGCGACTTCCGGTCGTTCGGGTGTCGGCATTTCGCGATGTAAACATTATCTAGTTTTAGGATTCAGCTGCATTTAGGCAAGCTGTCGGGAATGAAGTGTGCTCAAGGTGCTTTTGTGTTGTTGAATTCGCTTGAGTGTGCTTACTGGGATGGCGCAATTTTCGAAAGACGCGGTTTGGTATCGTTCGCCTGCGATACACTTCAGTCGCGTTGGTGGCTGCATGCGATTTGACGTATTCTGCGCGGAGTGATGTCACTTGTCAGCTTATTTTATGAAATGTCAAACGTTTTACATGTATCGCGCGAGTGAATAGTAAACAAATTGACAGTGAAATTGATATCGATGCTGTGAAATTAAATACGAGTGACATGGACTGTTATTATTCGAAATTTTACCCAAGGCGTGAGTATTTATTGGAAATAATAGTAAATAAACAATAAAATTCCTAACATACTTTCGTCCATGCCTAACATAGTTGAGTAAAGTTCTTACATAAATTAAATATTTTATGGTTAATTAAACAAAACCAATGACTTGGGACTCTTAGTTAAAAGTTTTATGGTTTTCTCATACCTATCCTAAATGTTGATTTGAAAGGATATCAACGTCGGGCTTGCCGATAATTACTTCTGATTGGGCGTACGGAAGATTTAATTGAAATTATTTATTTTTGGTGAACGAGTGCGGTTGCAAAACGCTTACCCCTTAATAAATTAAAAATATTGTAATTATTATTGCTTTAATAAACAAATAAATTAACTTCCATAAAATTGGTAGGTACTGTGATTTTTGCTGTTTCCATTAACTTTGCATAAGCACAATGTAATGTTTAGGTATTTTAATTTACCTATACAATTTAAAAAAATCTTTTGTACGTGCCAAATAATAGCGCCAAAATTTTATCATGCCGCCGTCGGCCCTTTAATTTGTTAAACAGTCAGATATCCTATAGTTGCATTACAAAATCTTAATTGTATCAATGAGCTGTATAAAAGCATTACATAGAGCAGTTTATTTTTACTAAGCTGAAAAATGTTCTTAAATTTTTAATTATGTAGAATTTAAATAATCGTACAATGCGCGGACTTTTTTAAGACTAGAAACAAAACAAAACAAATTAATAGGGTTATTAAATAATAAGATAATATTATGAAGATGTTGATAAATTAGAACATTTATTAAATCACTTGGAAATGTTTCCTCCTTTTAAAAGTTAGAACTAGGTAATTGAATTTCTAGTTCTAATAATTATCTTTACAAATAAGATAAAAGGTAGCAATACATCTTACTTCACCCACATTAAGAATTAATAATGGTACCTAATTCTGACTTGATAAGTTTATTATGGCTTCTATAGCTTTTCGCGGTAAAATGAAATAGTAGGGACTTATCTAATGCAAATCAGTTTTGTATACCTTGTACAAATAAAGCTCACTTAGTAGGCAACAAAATTACTGAATTTCAGCCGATGTGATGATAAGCTTGAAAGCCAACGCAAAGTTAATCTAACCGAAATTAGATATTTCCTACTGCTTATAAATTAACTTGGACAAAAACATCTAATTATTATACAGATGTGAAAACGTTTTCACCCATTTAATTACTGTTTCCCAAAGTCTTTGATACTGCAAAGTGCTGCGTAAGTATACAGTTTTGTAGAGATCGCTTCACTTACAGTATCTGTCGGACTCTCGAATGGGTGCCAAGAGTTATTTTGGTCAATACAGTTGATGTTTTTATTGCGCGTCGCGACGCTGGCGAAGCCGACAACTTGCGAGCTGCACGACAACCAATAAGACGTGTAAACTGCTGACGCTCCAGGCCCTCACGGCGCGTCGCATCTAATGGCCGATTCAGAACGATTTATCACGTATTCTGTCTTAGGGAAATTGAATTTGGAATCGTTTGCCCCTTTCGCAGACGGTTATTAGGTTCCCTGATTAAACTTTTTCTTTTTAATATCGTCAACTCTTTCACACATGGCCAGGACTATAAATATAAAACACTTTCAAACTTAATTAAGTATACCTCTTTAAAAGGTTATTTCTTTTTGTTAGGGTACAATAAACTGTTGCATAGTGATGTTACATTAATGCAAAGCTAATTGTTGTACAGTTGATGCGCTCTCCGGATGCTGTAATCATATAGCCCTGCCCATTCACTTACACAAACTCGTATCGTATAACAATGTTCAGGGAAGAAAGAACTTAATATTAATTAGGTGTGTCAATAAGTTGATATGGAGGTGACACCTATGCATGCAATGGCAAAATGTGGCTCATAAACGCAAACAAGAGAATACTTCATTATATTTAGACCCATGACTAAGGGTCTAAATATGATTGAATATTGTAACTGCTACATCTATAATCATAGTGAAGAAACAATCATAACTTAGTTCCGACGGCAATCGAACTTCAATCATTATATTTCGTTCGTAACCAAAAGAATATCGATATTTGCTTACCATAATAATTATAATTGAAAGAAAATTGGAGCACCATATTCAAGAATCTTTTAAATATTATCAGATTATAATTCCGGTTATGAATTGGTCCGTAAATAAGTTATTATTTAAGACTAACTCATAACAGTTATAACCGACACTATTAAAACTATAATGGATGGAGCATTATGACATTCTATTATGCATGCCTTACTTAATTTTATGATACAACCGTCATACAATTAAGCAATATTAATTAACCAATAAATTATATAGAAATAAATAACGAACAATCAGATAAATTAATTGTTTAATCAGATTAACTAATGAATTAGTTTTTGGCAACTACTAACCGTTTAATTATAATAAACCCACAAAATTTTCTTGCTTATTTAATATTTTAACAGCAAACATATAACCAGTTAAATACAGGATCCCAAGAAAAAAAACTTATTAGATAGGGAATTATGTCATTTAAAAATAAAAATATCCTTTTAATATTTACATCAAATATTACAACAATTAACTAACAAAAAGCTGTAAGAGTAGTCAGACTCCAAACTCTTGTAAAGGGTTATCCTAAGACTTATTTAGGAGCAAATTTTCCAAAAACAGTTTTGTTACAAATGTCATTATTTTTTAATAGATGATTATGATGACTAATAAATAATAAAATAATATACTTATTGTCAAATTTGATGGTCGTGTTCAATCCCTCCCGAATGTTGAATGGCGCGGAGCTCCCAGGAGCGGTAACCGCTACCTGCCCATATTGACCTGCGGAAGGTCCTTTAATCCCCAAACAATCTCGCCGACCACGAAACATTTCATTCAATACCGTGTGTCACGCTACCAAGGGCATACAGGTGTGTCTTTTTATTTTCATAAATTGATTCTTTACGTTTGAGGAAGTTGTAAGTTTTGCATTGGCGCTCGCTCGATAAAAGTTTTGGTTATTTACTTTACCAAAACTTGTATCGAGTTCGAGACTTTCTTTCAATTGAAAGTCTAAACCGTCGGCTTCCAACGATGCTTTCAAACACTGCTGGATCTGCTGGTAACAGAATATCACTGCAGCATTGAATGGTACTGTAATAATAGGTTTAGGACTTTTATACAAAACAGTTTGAGAAAAGATGAGAAAGGTTCCGCCAGATTATTTCAAAATCGAGCCAAAGCAAACTAAGGATGAAATAGCGTTAGATCTTAAGACACAATTCTGAAATAAAAATCCAGAACCTTAGACTAATTCATAGAAATTTTTAATTTTTTCTTTGTACCTTTTGCCTTTTAAATGACATACATAGAATTGAGTCATGGAGAGATTTAAACGTTAAAAAAATTCACATCTCCGCCTGGAGATATGATTGCGACGAGTGTCCAGTAGCCTCGCTCTATTCTCGGACTCCTATTTGTGGATTACTCTCGCGTGAAACTACCAACTCAGTCCTGGCGGAACAAACTGTATCACCGAAGTAATAGAGTCCAAAATCAGTTTCATTGACACGCACCATCTGACCTTCTCGAGCAACAAGAGGATTGAAGCGAAAGGACCCACTCCTTGCCTCTTATTTATCTTAATTTCGCTCTCCGAAGAAGTGACAAATGAGGATTATGGCTGTGTGAAATCGGTGTCACTTGTACTTTTGTATAACACTTTCCAGAAATGTTTACGTGCGTAATTAATATAACAATATTAACGAGGTACGACGCGCATGTTGGTACTTTTCCCGCGTTGTCACGTTGTTAGAAAATGTAAGATGAAAACATAGGTTATTAATGTAATAAAAGTCACGTTTAACGGAGGTGTTGTAATAAAATATATTTTAGCGTAGCTGTTGGTTTGTAAATATGAGAAAGATTTTTTTAGCATAAAACGAATGATCACTTGCGGTAAGATTTATTAGAAGCCAACGATACGGATCGATTGTTGTTAATGCGCAACCAGATAAACCAGTTTCAAATGGATTTAATTCCCTTGAGAAAGATCTCAAATTGTGTCTAGTGCGCTTTATCTTTATGGCATAGCGAAATGAAAACAAAAACTACGATAGTTAGATTCAGTTACAAAGTTTAGTATGATCGTGCAATCGAGGCGGGACGGGACCTTTTGAAACAGTTTTAGTCATTTCATGCTCATTTATATCTTCTTAACATTAAGGAGTATTTTATGTGTTTCCTATCTGAACTTTTTATACAGGTATAAGCCGTATTAATTAACTCTATACCGCATGTAGAAATAACGAGTAACTTGTGTGCTTACAATACAACTACACATTTTTTTGATTGGGGTCACAAAACACCCTTATACCACCATAATAAGATTATTGGTCGTGCTGTGCCTATTTATGTAATTTTATTGCGTTTCCAAGCCCTCTAAAACCCAATCTATGACACTGTTTCTGTTTCAGAGTTCCATTTTCAAAGCATTCAAATAACCAATGCAGACTGTAGCCAGTTCAATAGATGTCTACAAACATAATATGACACACCACATCATAATACTGCCGATAGAGCCTCCGGGCAAACAGCTTCCGGTCCTCTACCATTCTTTATCGACGAGAGCCGCGTTGCTCTTGTCTTGATTTCATTGATAGAGGAGATAAGCAAGCTTTTATAGTGGCAATGAATATTTCACAGTTTCTGTGTAGTCGTATAAAATCATATTTTGTTAATAAATTAACCCTTTCTCACGTGTGAACCCTAACATCACCGGTATATATAACTATTAAATAATATTTGGCACAGAACGACCGTAATATACGTGTATTTTACTGTGCCTGTGTAACCAAATTATTTTTATTTAATATGATGAAAGTTTTATTAATAAATTAAATTTTATTTCATTCGACGATATGAAAATTCCTATGCTTTCACCGATATGAACTACATTTACTGATATTCAACTTTAGATTGTTCCGAAACGAAATCACAGCGCAGTGAACAAATAATTCTCTCGGTCGAGTGCACTACATATTGCAGGTAGAATTCGATATGAAGCTCACTTTGAGTTCACTTGTTAAACTATCGTTATAGTTGGAATTGTTCCCGGGGCGCGCTCCGGGTCGGTCTTGGCGATTTAATTAAACTTGTTATTTGTACGTTTTATTTCGCAATTGGGCCCGTGTTCGCTTTGATTGTCTGTCGGCTTGTGAGAGAACCGACCTTTTGTCTTGTACAAATTTGTAGTTTTAACGTAGTTTCCGATTGAATTTGCTCCAAAGTCTATTACAACAAAGTGTGCAGAATACCCGACGACTATTTATTTTGAAGCGATGGACGCTTACACTGTTACTGTAGATTCATCTTTCACTGTTCGAGCTCATTATTATGTATTGTGTTTCCTCGTTATATTCTCAGAAGTTGACTACGAATTTATTATTGGAACATCGATTAAACTGGCAAACAAAGCCGATATTTTATGAAGAAGACATGATATATTCTGAGTTAGGTATTATGAATTTCATAAAATTAGAAGCCGCTCTACATATTCCGTTTTGATGTTAAAAATCGTGACTTGTTTTGTTAGAAACAAGAAAGAAACATATTCGATAGTGCTTGTAGCATAAAAACGGGCGACCGAACAAAATTTTAGCGTTCGTTACTCCTCTCCAATAGTATTTGCTTCAAAAAAAAAAAAACATTTTTGCGAAAAATGTTCGTTTGCAAATTGCGCCGGTCTAATGGAAATATCGGATAGAGGCAAATGTCGAACCGAACAATTAGAAGTTTTTGTGTTGCTTCATTAGTGTCTGCGATGGACAACTGAGAGTCCCCAACACAACATCCGATCTGGAAACATTCTAATTAGGGAATCTTGCTTATTTTTAGCAAGTTATTGTAATAATTAACTTTTGACTATGTCTTCTTTGAATATTAATTTTCCAATGCTTTAAACTGAAAATCGACGATCAGAGGGGCGATAGCATTATACAAAATTAATGAGCTTCTAATGGGTAGAGTAAAAGCGTAAGGCTTAAATAAATTATTAACTTGTATACATTAATTCATAATTGAGAGAACTGTGGAAACGGCCGCGACATACGAGTTGTAGGTGCTTTACTTGATATATAAATTATTTCATCACCACTGCTCTCAAACCGGTGAAAGAAAACATCGTAAGAAAATAAGCATGTCCTGGAACCAAAAAATCGAAGACACGGGACATCTAGCAACCCGCACTGGTCCCGCGTGGTGAATTACGACCTACTCTCACCGAGCGGAGTGGGAACATTATAGGGTGATTAAACTTATAGTAATGGGTAAAGTACCTAAGCGTAAGGTACAAATAAACTACTAACTTGTGAACATTTATAATTTCATAATCTCTCTTATTTAATTTTTAATACCAACTCATTAATACTTACGCAGTTAACTGTCTTCCATTGAATTCTAGTTATTAGTAGTTATCGTGTATCTACATACGTAAATTCATTATTTTTAGTTCCTACAATCAAAAACTAGGGTTGGCTCGCTCCGCTTTGTGGACAAAGCCGCCCGGAAGTTTTTTTGCTGTGGTTCACCCCTACGCACTGTAGCGTGTCAATTTTATTCATCGTATTTTATGGGTGATCTTGAAACAGCTTTAAAAATACGTATCTACATCGAAATGGGTTCATTAGTTATTACGGTAATCAAAAGTTATGTATAATCAAAGTTTAAAGTTTGGAGTTTTTGTTTTACTTTTCGGTTCTGTATAAATCGTTAAATACAATATTATTATTTTAATTAAGTTTTTATATGACCTAAAGCCCAAAATTTACGATTTCTAATGGTATACCTTAAGATATAAGTTGTATCTACCGAAATCAATTGAAATTGATATCATAGACAAAGTCATATTTATAAGCTTCGTAATATAATATTGATGTTTTAATGCAATAAACTCGTGAATGACGCAGTGGACAGGTGAGGTAGAAAGGGCCATAATTGTATATTGATTTTCAAGTGCCACCGCCCTTTATGTATCCAGCCCTGTGGTCCGAAATAACGCGTTTTGTTATTTAAACAACATCATGTCCCATTTATTTTACAGACTACCGCATTCAATCAAATTCTCTACTTATATGAACCCGTATACATAACAATTTGGTTTTAACAAACCAAATAATTATCACTAATTAATACACCAATTTATCTCTGTAATTAGATTCGTGCCCGCAAATATTTGAATGTATCTATTCAAAATATTTCATAGACCATTTGTATATGTCCATTTACAGTTGGGAATTCACTAAATCAGTGATTTTATTAGTCGAGTCTATGATTTGTATTCAACGGAGAGTTGAGTGTTTAGCCACCGCTCTCCGCTCGGAAGATTGATGTAGCGCCGCTCCTGCCGGCTCCGACCAGAACGGCTGTCGCACGATAAATTAAAACCAACTCACATTAGAAGCCGTATATTAAAACTCACTATCATCCTGCTCTTTCCTAAATGGAAGTCCTGCGCGAGAACAGGATGGAAACATCGGCGATACTACAGGACCGCTTTTTTGTTATTCCACGACAAGACTAACCGTTAACAGTAACTTTGTTCCTATAATGATGGACTAAAGTAAAGATGTTCCGTCCACAATGGACGGAGAAACTTTGTTTTGTAGCTGACTCATAGAAAAGTTTGAATTTCGAAGTCTCGTTACTTGGAGTTGCACTATTTTCTTATAAGTTCGCTATACAGCAAATTGGTTTTATAAAAGCATTTTTTCAGCCAATTAATAGAAACCGTAAATTGTTAAATTGTCATCAACAGCAGTGTCTCGCAACCTCATTAAATACACCATGGAGACGAAGTATTTCTTACTTATTTAGGTTAAAAATTATGTGTAGCAACAAGTATGCGAGTGAAGCGATCTGACCAGATTACTCGGTCGGCCATCGCGTATCTGCAATCGGTAAATGGTTACTTTAAGTCTCGATATGCTGAGTATTCCCCATGGAATGTCACCGTCGCCATGCTGCACTTATATGTGCTCGACGGACTGAATTTTTTCTTATCGCAAATGCATTTTCTGCAAGTTTTCAATGCGAGCGACGTGGCCGCGGCCCCGCAGAGCTCCCGCACTCATACTTAGCCGTGTCGCCAGCTTCTTGTGATTTAACTTTATACACTCATCGGCTAATTAATTTCGTGGTATTTACGGAGAATTTCAATTATTCTTATTTATTATAAAGGTTATAAAATAAATTTTCCACTCTGTTGATATAAAACCAGTTGTTTTGATTTAAATACTAGGTATACGGCGCGCGTATGCTAAAATACATGGTGCATGACCGGACTTCACCTCTGATACGTGGAGATGTTTTTTGTATAATTTGAATATCTTGTAATTCCCGTCGAGTGTGGATATTAAGCGGCGGGCGGTAATAACCCGGTCGGCTCCCGTAATCCATCACGGGCGCTGCAATCGTCCCGCTGTCAGTCTATTCCGGGATGCTCCGTTTTCGCTAATGATTCCTCGCCGCCGTGAGATCACGCGACATTTACAAAGGCCGATTGCGCCGACGATTTGTATCACAAAACGCTACTTCATCTCGTTCTTGCGGCTTGTTTTTCTTTCCCGCACATAGTTGCAGTTTTAACAAAGCACGCTTTATGCGTTTCGCATAAAGCGCTACCCACATATGCGACATCGCGTTCCACACGAGAGAGTTTATAATTTATTTGCGTCGCAGTTTTCTGGCGACGATTTTCCCACAGGGGCGGCGTCTCAAACGAGCCGCGCCCGCCCTTTATGTGGTTTTTTGTAGCGGCACAAAATGCCCGGTGGAAAACATTCAGTGATAACTGGTAACAATCGCAGCCGCCCGGATGCTCCCTCCATTCCGCGCATACCGCGCTGGACCTCGACTGATGCTTTTTCATCTAGCACCGCGCGCTGACCAAACGCTCTTGAGATTCGCGGCTCGCACGACATGAAACAATCAACTTATTTATTGCACGTTCAAACTTTATTATCTGTTACTAAATCGTATTGAAAAGAACACTGCTTGTTGTTAACAATGATGCTTTCAATCAAAAACCCCTTAAAGATATGTTCCTTGTAAAGACTGACCCTACAAGCAACACTGAAAACTAAACTACTCAAGCGCGAAGCTTTTTGATGCGCCGTCAATCAGATGAACTTTCAATTAAAGTACGACGTAGTGGCCAAATAGGTGGGTTGAAATAACTCTACCTTAATTTAATACCTTTTAGCCGGATTTTTGCTTTTCACAATGCAACAAAAGTATAATGAGGAATACATTAACGAGTGATTTCAACATAAACTAATGTTGGTCTAATACCAAGAGCGTTTGGAGCCGGCGCGGCAGTTCATTAGCAGAGGCGCGCTTCAGTCGCGCGTATTTCATTGTTCCATTGTTTTATTTGCCTCTGTCCGGTGCTTACTGAGAGATATACAGCCTCAGCAAACTCTACAGCTCTGACACCTGTAACCACCACTATTTCACTACTTTTAGGCAAAGCAAACAACACTTTGGTAACATTTAATTGCCTTTACGTCACCGACAACTCTCTGTAAAATGTTAATAACCGAAAAGGTATTCCACGAAATTCATAGAATCGTAACGTTTCATGCCTCGCTCTAGTACAAGTTTTTATTAATGTCCTATTGTTTCTTAATCGCCGCTCCAGATTTGATATCGCGATAAGTTTCTGTTAAAACCATAAGTTAAGTAAGTAAAGCGGTAAGGTCGCTGCCGGTAGTTTTTCTCGACCAAAAAGCGTAGCCGTCAGATCTGAAGCCCGATTAGTGTTATCTTTCCGTTCGATCGCACTTCGACAGACATTACTACGTCGTTGAGAGTCGAAGATGCCGATTTTTCAAATCGTAAACTAGCTTTATTGATATGAGACTGTAGGTAAATAAGAATAACTCGTCCACCTTCTATGTTCGTTAAGATTTCAACATCGGGTTAGTAATGGCTAATTGCATGTAAGTAAATGTCGTGTTTTGGAAAGTTAATCTCTTGAAAGGATGTGACACGTTCCGTGTGCGACTAGACGATCATAATTAGTCTTAATTTTTCAATGTTTTAGTGTATTGAGCGAAGGCGTGACGCTTTACCGCACAGATCTCACGCTAGATGTATTGCCGTTCCAGTTAGCTGACAATAAATCGTATGTTTAGCGACGCGGTGACTTGTATAATTAACAATAGCGGCATTATACGCGATTTCCAAACTAAGCGACGCAACGCAGATCGTTTGTCACGACGCAAATTGCTATTTATGAGGATTATCTATACTTAAACAGCGTTAATCGTTTCATTAGTAATAGGCAGATAATTTGTTACATTTCTTATCTCATTGTACTACATGTAGCCTGACCCACGACACATCAAGTTACCATGTGAAAAACAAATGTACGAAATCGCCATCACATTTCTCTACATTCCCCACAAACGGTACACGGGTACCTACATTTTAATTTAATATTCCTTTGTGTCAGTTATTCCACTCACTGCCACTGGTTTATTCTATCACTCGATAAATTCACTGAATCCTGAAAATTCCTTCCGCTCCCAGTAACACGTAGTTGTAGCGTCGACCGCAAACAGTACAGCTCATAAATAAGCCATTGCTATTTAGCTAACAATCGAGCTCCGATGGGCATTTGGTCAGATTCCGAGGCAGGCAGCCGTGGCAGCCACGTGTGCTTGCCTCCGCATGCCACTGCCCGAATATGCAGCCCTAGCTACATGAATTTTGGCCCCTATGCCGAATATTCCATGCACATTGGACACAAATAATGTTGGAGAATAATGTGACACAGGTGAAATCGAACGACGATTACCATTTCATGTCGCACTAGTGTTGTATGTAGCTTGTGATGTGGATAACGTGCGGTTATTGATTATTGTTATTAACTGAGAACTGTACACTCGCAGTCAAACTGGCGAGGGCAAAAACGAATATGGGTTCTCTGTAAAGGATACGAGTTTTGTTATATGCAGTTTCAAAGCGAAATTTCGAGTTCAAAACTGAAAAATTGAACTGAAATCCGCGTACCGATGAAGGAACACGTGACAGCAATTTTATGCGCAGAATACAAACAAATTCATAATAAATAATTCATTTCTTTTCATACATTGTACTGTTTTTCTATTTCCGTTTTTAATACACTTTTAGCGCTAAATGGATAATAAATATAATTGATGTGATGTCTATCTATGAAAGACATTGGCTCGTGACTGTAACTATTTACTGCACGCATGTTCCGTTGTTATTAGGTAACATTCTGCGGTCTATATAATTCGTGCATGTTAATTAATCAGTGTAATTATAAAATCATTTCGGGATACGTGATGATACAATGGGATGCGCACACTAGCGTTATTTGGTTTGTGGTTTAATTATTTCATATAATCCATTCTTGTATCAATAAAAAGGCAGAGTTAAACTGCTGCTAACTTATTGTCTTCCTATCTATTAACAACTACTGTCTGAGAACTTTTACGATTTACGGCAAATTATTTTAAAAGCTAATCCCGCACTTAAAGCCATTTACTTAACAAATCAATCTATTTTTTTTATATTTGAATTCCAAGTACATTATTTCTAACGCCTTTTGAGCACATGACTGGCGTGGTAACTTAGCGATCTTGCAAAGTTTTTGAAGGAGTCTTGCGTTTCACAACAGTAATCGAAAGAATGGATTTAGAAAATATAATGAAAATAAAGCACTGTTTTAGGGCCGATACTGCAATCGTTAGATAACTTTTATCAAAAGAATGAAATTGATGGTTTAATAGATTTCTAAATAAATGATGTCAAATTGCAAATTTTATTCCTCTGATAAAAGTTATCTGAATATTGAAAAGGGCCGATCCCTTATATTTCTTTTACGGCCCATAATCTATCATAAATTTTTCAATTCAAAGATTTAGTTATGCTTATTTTCTTAGGAAAAATAAAATAAAGTGACCATTAGAGCACCTTTGAGTCCTTGATATAGCTACATTCGATTTGCGTAGCGAGTTGCGTAGCAGTGTTACGTAACGGGTTGCGTAGCGGGATGCATAGTTATTGCGTAGCACTGACGCGTAGCAATGTTGCGTAGCGGAATACGTAGCGTGTTGCGTAGCGGGCTACGTAACGATGTTACATATTTTATTTCTATATTATGTTTCACTATAAATTAATTATTATTTTGTGTTAAACTTTACGTTATGTTGTATTCGTTTTAGGTAAGTGACAAATGGAAAGTTTGCGGTGATCAATAGACGCGATGCATCCAGCAGGGTACTACGCGAATCTTGGTAAGATAGTTCAAAATTACGACCTTATAATATTTAAATAAATCATTTCATTAAAAATTAAACAATCTCGTTTTCCTAAAGGGATTTGGAGCGGCGCAATAATATCATTTTTATGAAAAGAGATAGCAAGTGGGAAAAAGGTTTAATTAAAAATTACAAAGTGTAGAAGATTTATTATCTTGAAAACAATCATTACAATATAATGAGATGCATAACTCACCTAGAAAGAAACGTATCAAAGATTTAATATTTAGTATTTTATTTAGCCCTAGGTTTTGTGTTGCAAACCGATATCAACTGATAATAAATGAATTAAAGATTAAAAATCGTAACTTTTGCGAGAACCACCTCTGGCGTGAGGATACACGGTAACATTGTACTGTACACATTCTTATCAGCTTATGATTTTCGTAGAATCATACTGATATGGAAACGTTAATAGCGATGATCAAATGAGATAACGGATTATTAATTTGTAAAAATTACATCACTAGACTTTCGATGTTATTCTCACTAAATGTCTCGGATGTCACTTATTTTTCGATGAAATGAAATCGAAATTACAATCCGTTCACAGTTATTTAACCTCTGAATTTGCATCACTATCAAAATCAAAGTGATCTTTATTGTCGTTACATCATGGTTGTAGTTGGGTTGCACCTATTAGAGGTAAAATATTTGACTGGATTGGAAACCGTGATTTTGAAGTAGCTGGAACCAAATAGGACAGTTTAGAAATAAAATTAATTTGTGATATAATTTAGACGAAGAGTTTACGAAGAGTTTTAGCCTGTGCAATCCTAATATTGATTGTCATCTTATCCACTTAATACCTTATTTTGAACTACATAAAATTACCAACATACACAAGCTAAGAGACTTTTTGCTGTACTTTCTAGAGCTTATAGTCACTTCTATGAGCATAAGGATTCAGTCTCATTTCATTAACACAGGTACACATACACTACAAGGAGACATAACTTGATTAACTACTAAGAGATCCTCCAAAACATAATATATGTGTACACTTGATGGTTCAGGTACAAATTTCCATTTTCATCTATCCACTGTTCATTATTTTAGTTGCCTTTGCCTTCAGTTGGTACCACGTCGCCGTCGCTCTGTTTTCTGTTGATCCTCGACGATCTTCGTCATCTTCTTTACATCCGACTGTGCTTCAGCAAAAAGTGGGGTAATTTTTTTCGCACATGTCTACGTATGTGGGGTTATTCTTACTTTAACTTTATAGACCAATCATTGTTTCTCTCCATTCCTTCATCAATCTATCCTTTTCTTTATTACCAAGACTGCATAGAAAACTTGTTGTTTGCTTACGGACGTAGCATTATTTACAAGTTAATCTTCTTTTACCTACAAATGAATCTCTTGTTTCTCTACCTTACGATGTAGGTACACAATTCCCATTTATTAATTAATTCGACGGTAAATCGAAATCCAGTTTGTCCATAAGCCCCCAAAGTGCGCCACACTGAAACATTGGGTTCTCTGCCTTCCGCAACTACTCTAACCCAACAACCCCTTTCCGGCCCATCAGAAACCTCTCTATTACACTACTCATAGCCGAATAGTTCATCTATAAACTGACTAGCTTTGTCTGCAGTTTTGTCTACTTTTGGACCTAAACCGCTCTTTTACAAAACAAGATTTTTCTTTAGGTATAATTTAAACAATCGAGCCTGATTTTGAAATAAAAACCTAACAGAAATCGAAATACAATTCCTTTTACAAAACTAACAACTTCGTCTAGGGCTAAGAAGTCATTTTTGTTTTAAGAACTTTACCCAAATCGAAATAAAGTAGGAAATTCAAAAACTCGCGTTTTGTAATAAGGCGAAACATGTTTCCATCTGCGTAGCCTTTTCCCAATCCCAATGTTGGGGTCGGCACCTTGTCCAACCTGATGCAGCTGAATACCAGTATTTTACATAGACTGATTGCAACAGATTAACTTCTTTCCACTACGGAATAATAATTATTAATCGGGTTTCTTATTAAATCAAGCAGTTAACTACGGATAAAAATGACTTTTATAATACAGGATAAGTTTTAAACAAGTGGGAAAACTGTACCCATGAATTCAGCACTCCCCATCGAAGAAGTTTTTCGTCGATTAAACAAAAAAAATCAGTTGTTCCATACATTTTGTCGCGTAGGTATTGACACTTTTCTATGAAACAGTTGTTTTTTTTTTTTTGTTTAACCAAGGAAAAGTTTCTGTGCTGGGGGTCTAGAATGAAATGCTAAATTCATGGTTACATTTTGCGCACTGGATAAAAACGAATCATGTAAAAGTTAGCTGTCTGTTTTTCTCCTCTGTTGTCTGTAGTGACTTATTATCCACACTGAAAAGTCTTAGTTCTTCTGATATCATGAATTCATTCAGTGACTTTCGTCTAACCGTGATTGAGAAATCAGAACATTCCTAAATTCCCGATTTATTATATTTCAAAAGATGGGAAATGGAAGGAAGTCCTTTGTCCGGCCGTAGGGCAACACAGGGAATAAAATGTGAGGTAGAATACTACAGGGAAAATTCATTTGATTTTTAATAATGTGCTAAATGTGCTTTGATTCCGATCAAATGGGTCTCAATCAGAGACAGAGAGAGAGCAGTGGTGGCCCAGCGGAACGGGCCCTGACTTACGAGTTGTGGGTCGTAGGTTCGAACCCTGACAGGCTTTTTACATTGTGTAAATTATTTCATCACCACTGCTCTTAAGAGCATTCTCCCCACGCGGGCTGGCAACTGCGCATTTATGGCGGTTTATCGTGATTATTTCATTAAATATAAACAAAAGGAAAAAAAAATTTTTCAACCATGCACTAGATCGTTGGTATTTTCAAGTTTGCATGGGAGTTTTTTAATAGTTTTTTTTGGTATTTACTTATAAAAATCGACATACCGTCAATTATATTCTATTTGCATTACTTAATACGATTAAATGTTTTATTAAAGAGTAAATTTTAAAAATAATTATAAATACCAACGATCTAGTGCTTGGTTGAATTTTTTTTTGTACTTTTGTTTGTATTTAATGAAATAGTCACGAAAAACTACTATAAATTCGTTGTTGCCAGCTCGCGTGGAATGAACGCTCTTAAAACGGTGAAGGAAAATATATCTTGAGGAAAGCGGCATATCCTAGAACCAAAAATTCAAAGACATGTGACATCTACCAACGACACTGGGCCAGCGTAGTGGCCCACTCCCACTCACCGAGAGGAGGCTTCTGTCCCGTCCCAGCAGTGGGAACATTATAAGCTGAGTAGAAGGGTGTCATTCTGGCTAACTGCGTTTTTGCAGATGGTAAATCTTTTCGCGCCAAAGTGCGAAATTAACAGTTGACTTTGAAGAACAGCTAAGTATTGATGTAATACCTTTCCATCATCCGATAGGACTGTTGATCTGTGAATATATTAATATCATTGACTTTTAATGACTTCCAAAGTAATTTAAATGAACCGGTCGGCAAGACGGCAAATTAGCATTGCACAATATCACACAATATGCTGAAACTTGTTCATATTATATGCCTAGAGAGAAAAAAAAAATCGCTTAGGTACCTACCGATTTTCACTCAATCCTTTTCTTGTACCTACTTAAATATGTCGATGGTAACTATTATCTTACTAGCTTCTAGCTTCTGCCCGTGTCTTCGTTTGCGTCAAGTTTCTTGATCTGCCAACCCGCCCCGGCCCTACACATCGCCTGGCCGCGTTATTATTTCGTTTTCGCTCAGTGTTCTTTCTGACTATTTTATTTTTGCTCTACTCCTAAGGATCTTAGCGTGATGCTAAATAGCCTGTAGCCCTCTTCAAGAATTGAGCTTTCAAATTCAAAAAGTTTTTATAAATCTCACTGGAAGTTCCAAAGATTACGCGTTCAAAGAAACAAACTCTTCAGATTTATCATTAGTAGTATTTTTTTTTATAAATAAAAAGTCCTGACTGACTGACTCATCAACGCCCAGCCCAAACCCTTGGACCTAGCTGAAATTTTGCATACAGGTTTCCTTTATAATGTAGACAAGGAATATGGAAGGATTTTTCGAAATTCGGGTTGAATTTCGAAAAATCCTGCCATATTCCTTCCTAAGGGAGTTAAATAGGGGATGAAAGTTCCGAGCGGGCGAAGCCGCTGGCAAAAGCTAGTCCCATTTAAATGTCCCCGATTTAATTGCAATAAATTAGGTTCTAATTTTCAGCTGATTTCAAATCTAGTTCTACCAATTAATTTTTAGAAAAAAAAAATACCCTTTGAAGTTATTCTACGTAAAGTCATTTCAAATACCAAGTTAATAAAACTTACAGTAGATCTAGAGTTATAGCAGAAAGACAAATGTGTCCACGCCATAACCGTGTGGACCGTGTCTTTGAAAAACATCTTAGGGGCAATTCTCGTAATTTTAAGAACGTTCACAGTCTGATCTCAGTCAAAATATCTCGAGTTTACATACAGTTTTGACAAGTTTTTCACATTTTATTGTCGCTGAGATGAGACTGTCACTAAATTGTGAACGTTTTTAATTACGAGAATTGGCCTTCTTATTTCATGCTAAGTATTTTATTTCCAGGGATGTGTCAAATATTTTGACACAAATTAATACTTAATAGAAATTCATTCATCATAATTAAACCACAATTCAATATGATATTTCGATTCAACACAACTGATTAACAAAACAAATGAAGGACTGAAGCCTTTCACGTGGAATGGATACTCTCCAATAGCAATGCCATGTAAATATTGGCAATTTCCCTTTGTAGTCCGTATACACTGGCTGGTAATACAAATAGGCCCCTCTAATTGCTATAGTCAGGTTGTTTGTAGCGAAGCGGGAGTCGGGAACCGATTGATTGGCCAATTTATACACCACTAATACACTCCACTGCCAAACTGTTTAGGGGCAACACGCTTATTTAGCTAATTTAAAATTAATAGCCCGTCTCCGATTTGCGTTTTTAACCGACTTCAAAAAGAAGGAGGTTATCAATTCGACATGTTTATATATATATTTTTTATGTTTGTTCGGGCATAACTCCGACGTATGTAGACGGATTTGCAAAATTCTTGTTCGAAAGGGGTTTATTCCGAAATGGTCCCATATAAATTTCATATAGATCTGATGATGCGTTTCGGAGACAGACAACGGAACTCTTCAAAACATTACAGCAAATCAACCGCGAATGCTGCTATCGCATAAATATGCATTGTTTTGACCCTAAGGATGATGAAATTTCGAATTGGTGTGGGGTGGGTAACTAAAAAGTTAAAAATAAAAACTTTTTTCAAAAAAAGAACAACCGACTTCCAAAAAAACACTACAAAGTGCAAAATAACTTTAATTTCGGAAGGCGGTGACAAAGAATTAAAATACCTATACCTCCAAGGTCACCGACTTCCGAAATTAAAGTTATTTTGCACTTTGTAGTGTTTTTTTGGAAGTCGGTTGTTCTTTTTTTGAAAAAAGTTTTTATAGTTTAAACATCGGACTATCACTGACTTTTTTGTAAAGAAAACGTTGTTTTTTTCTTCAGTTCAAGAGTTGGAAGTCTTGGTTGGCTTTTTGTTGGTGGCATTGGATCTAACTATGATTAAGCTTCGAAAAACATCACTTTGATTTGGCGAATTTAAAATTAAGTGACCGTACCGACTAACATTTTATTTTAAACATCGAACTATCACTAGGTAACTCTTTCGGACAAAAACGCGTTGTTTTTTCCGGTTACGGGTTGCAAGACTTATTTGGTCGAGTGACCCATGAAACGATACTTCTGAAGAGAATAAATTAATAGGAAACTGTTCATAATATTCTAAAGTTTCAAGAACATTACTTAAAACATTTTTTTTTCTATCTGAATGAATAGCCGTCTCGTCTCCGATTTACTATTACCGACTTTTTGGACAAAAAACGTTGTGGTTTTCCGGTTACGGATTGAAAGACTTATTAGGTCGATCATCCGATGGAACGATGCTTATAAAAAGAATAAGTAAATAGACTGTTTGTCATCACATCATCACTTCAGCCGAAAGACGTCCACTGCTGGACATAGGCCGGCCCCAAAAGGGGGGGTTTGCCATAATCGCCACGCTTGGCAGGCGGGTTGGCGATCGCAGTATGGTGGTAAAATGCATATAGAACGCTGCTGCCTATTCTCTAGTAAGTCCCTTAGTCGCCTCCTACGACACCCACGGGAAGAGATGGGATGGTGCTATTCTTTTACGCCCGGACACCACACAGGACTAGACTGTTTGTATTATTATGAAACTAACAATCATTTTCATAAGTTGATTTAAAATACATTCCAATAATAATTAGCGTTTTACTTTAAAATTAAACTATCAATAACTCAAAAAACTATGATTTTCTCGGTTACGACTTAAAAACCTTATTTTGTCAGTCGTACGATAGACTGATGTTAATAATTATAAAAATAATTAGAAATAAAGGAAATAAATAATAGGAAAAGACTTTTGTTTCAAATATCGTTTTATACTTTGCTTCCAAACTTAAACAAAATTATATCAACATTGAAGAAAGTTTAACTACTCACATCATTTTAGACACGAGAGATCATTTTTTAAACAGCATGCTGCCTTCTTGTCGTGATGTGATAAATGAACTGATTAGGATGAAGTACCGGTTCTCACAATATTATTATAAGGATAAAACATTAGTCTGTCTTTACAGTAGGTAACAAAGTTTTACGGGAAGTCCTCATGTTTGTTGTACGTACATTGTATCTACAGAAAGATAACCCAGTAAATAAATAAAACGTCAATAGGTACACATTTTTTGCTCACATTTTCCTACTTAATTGGCAGTAGGTATAATCTAACCACTTAGTCAAATAGATTAGCCTCTAATCTTTATAAGCTAGTCAACATCAATATTTTGCGGTGTGCTAAAGAAAGTCCTGTCCAACCTACTTTCGTTCTACTCTCTGCTGTGCAATTGATGTTTATGAAGCTTTAGAGGTCTAATTAATGAAATGATCGACATGAATTAGTTCGTTATTACGCTAATTATTATGTAGTTAATGTATTGTTCGTAATGAGTAAAGTTGTGACTAATCGTTCAGCCATATTATAATTCCTGTTTCCCATTCATACGTTTTATCATCGCAGTACATAACAATGTTTTCCCGGTATGTTAGGGAAACATAAGGGAAATGCAGCGATCCACATGGCACATGGCGCGGGCGCATAGGAATACCCGTTTCTGTAGGCGCACACGCGTTCGAAATGTTCGCATCAACGCTAGAAATGTCGAGTTTATCGCTAAGAATAACCATAAAAGTATGATTTATAAACGTCGCCTCACCATTGGCTCGTGTAATAAAACCGTCGCATTGTGCCATGTGCGGCTGAATCGTGCCGTTTCTATCGAACGCGCCTTATTTATGCATAAAAATGTTTTCATTTGTGCCCACCAGTAATTTACACATAAAATACTTTATTCATCCCAGAGCCGACAAGTAGTAATCAAACTATGAATATAAGTCTCGTGGTTTTGTGTGGGAATATCGCTTATATTTGGTTCGGTTATCATTAGACTCACTGTACTTATGCTATAAGTATAAATATGTTGTGGTCAGCTTCCAGTCTAACCGGATGCAGCTGAATATCAGTATTTTACATGGAGCGACTGCCTGTTTGACCTCTACAACCCAGTTACTGGGTATTACGATACCTTTAAGCAAGGTACTGGTAACTGGTGGTCAGATTTCTGACGACCTGTAACGACTGTCAAAGATCCACGAATGACAGCCGGGACCAACGGCTTAACGTACTTTCCGAGGAACGGAGTGGTCTTGATATGTAAAGATGGTCACCCATCCACGGACAAACCGCGCCAAACGTAGCTTAACCTGACCCATCGACCGGTGTGGCTGTTATTACTAAGAAACAAGTCATTTATGTTGTACATAACCGGTCAATCATTGACATGGAAACTAATTCAATAACAATCCATTGATGCAAATCCTTTGAGCTATTGAGAATGTAATTTACATACAACTTGCTTGTTTACGCCACACATATCATCTTATTTTCTCTTGTACCCACTAAGGTACTCGAGGTATATTAGTTGATGTTAATTATGGTTATACTAGCTTTTAACCCCGGCTTCGCCCGCGAGGAAGTCGGTTATCGCATTCTTATGTCCTTCTCCATATCCCAGGCTATATCTCTGCCAAATTTCATGACGATTGGTTCAGCGGTTTAGGCGCGAGAGCGTAACAGACATGAGTTACTTTCGCATTTACAATAAGTATTAGTATGGATAAACAACAATTCAATTTAACTGTTTCTGTATCTACTTAAAATCTGGTTCTGATGACTAATCTATACCGATATTAGTAGCCGCCCAAATCTTATCAGCATGAAGTTTGTATACTTGTATAACAGAATCTTTTCCTTATACTAACTGCACAACAGATTGCATACGATTAACACATTAATGACCGAAAATTACATGAATGGCGCTGATGAAGGTACCACCACCACCTGACTTCATATTTATCTGCCGCTGACCTCCGATCTTAACAAGCGTTAATAATGAAAAGTCGGGAAGTGTGGCGGATGCAGAGAGTGCAGCGTGCAGCAGCGCACTCCGCTCCCGACGCCTTCACCGCCCGCGACGTGACATAACACGGCCCCGCCCACGCCCTCTCGCTCACTCCCCAACCGTGCGAGCGAGACGCGAACACACCCTCCGTCAAAGCCTCCACGCCACACTGTTTCTAAGAAAAGCCAACTGTTATTATCGCCCGCGGATTGTTCTCGACCTCTCGCCGCTTTATTTTGCTCCTCTCGTGAATGAATCTCGGCGCCCGCAGGTGCTCACCCTCGAGCGCTAAATTTCGACAGCAATTACTCATTTCTAAAATGGTACATATAAGTAGTTGCACGCCAATTTCCCGCACGCCACATGATAATTTCCAGTGGCTGATGCTGCTACGCTTTCGGCTAATTTGGGGGGCTCCACAGGAAGTTGCGATTTGGAAGCGCTTTCGTCTGGTTTTGATTAGCCTTTTCTTGATTTTTGCTGTCAATCCGCCTACTCGGTTTCACGAATGGATAAATGCCCGCCGGATCAGCCATCAATCAGGTGGCTATTGGCACCGATGCACGCGATAATTTCGGCATCTGCGAGGAGATTTAGTGATTGCTGCCAATGATTGTATAATCGTATAACAATTGTACTAATAAACACTTTACATGTGTAAGAAAACAATGCTTCAATCGAAGGAATTCAAAATACACATACATTACTGACCAGGAAATATAACAAAGCGATGTTGATTAAAATTTTCTAGATTTACCTTACAATACAAATAAAACATTATTTCTCTGGAGTCGTGACTAATAGAGCAAGCGAAAACGAATGATACAGGACGCTTGGCACTATTTCTAACGAACAAGAAATTCTACTTCAAATATGACTGTAACTAAAACTTCATATCGTTTCTCAATATACGTAATCCAATTTAATTGCATTCATCGGAAACAAAAAAGAAACGAAACTGCAGAATAAATTACAATATTGAGAGAAACCTTTAACAACTGCACTATTGTCATTGGATCAATTTAAATCCGTTCTGATAAAAGCTGTCATTTAACTGTGTCAATAGAACAACAAGTACGCTGAAAAATTGCGTCAGCGCTGCAACGTCGGCAATCACATTTACAATTTACTATAAAGACTTGCTCTTTCTTCACCAATTATAATAAAAACTTGTATTTTCATTATTGCCCGATGTTCAAACTAAATCAGAGCATTAAACTTTAATGAAACTATATGTATGACCTAATGAAAGAAAAGTGAGGAAGCAATATAATCTTGTAGAGATGTTGTCAGTTAGTATAATAATAAAAGGCTCTCCGTCTCTGGTGTTAAGGCTATGATTGGCGTCGTTTCGGCACTGGAAGTGGACAAACCGGTTGCCGCACAGGCCGGTAACAGTAGCCTTAACGATTGTTGGGCCACGATCAAATTATACCTTGTTCCGATTTGTATGCAACTAAAACTTAGCACCGCGTCACAGATCCGACACACACACTGCATCTGTTGCGTCCAATTCAACTGCCACATTAGAAAGCGCATTGTTTAAAACATTTTCTTCATTTTAAAACATATTTGAAGTATACAAATTAGAACATATTTATAATGGTACACTGTTTTTACGTAAAAAATTGACGATGTTAAGATAAGTAATGCCATCTTTGTATGGCACTCTGTGTGCCTTATTAGTCACACAGAAATGTGACTTAGATAAATTTGCTAATATGGAAATTCCGAGCCTATAAGTAGGTAAACATTATTAACATGCTGTTAATTTGCAAATCATCAATAGGTTTCCGTGTTTGGTTCTATTATATAGAAATAGTATAGTTGATGTTTTAGGAGTTATGTTTAAAGAATAAATACTAACAAGACATGCTCAAATTGTATAGAACCACCGAGCCAACACAATTGAGATAATAAATCTGTAGCATCGCAATCTAATAACAATACTAACACAGACACATTGGAAGATAGTGGAAGGAATCGGCCAACAAATTTGCATGTTTTCCTATAGACCGCTTACGTTGCCAACTAGCCGTGACGTCAATACTACCACACAATTATCGGCAACCTATTATCATTAAAAATAGACCCATTAACGTTAAAGGCACCGTTGTAATTTTTTAACGGACAAATATGCTGATGTAAGTGATTAAGATTTACTATTGAATATTTTTAAACGCCGGCTTGTACTCAATAAATAACAGAGACGTTTAACAAGACAGCCGCTTGGACAACATTGGATATGACTGTCCCATTTTTGGCACTACTTACTATATTGTGATTTGTTCTAACGATTTACAAGGAACGCCCGCAAAATTGAAAATATCAATTTAAACGTCAACTTTGATGTTTGATTTTATTAACGTGAAACACTAAGAAACGCGCGTTTTCTCTGTAGGCAACGTAGAAGCAAAAACATGTAATGATTCACCGAGACGCGATCATTTCCACCGAGTCGGAAAATTCCTGTAATCGTGTAGCTCGAGACTTTCTTCAGCGATCACTGCACCGATTGATAATCACACGCGACACACGTGTTGATATGCCGACAGCTTAACATACAATATCGCTACAACATCTACTATATGTCCCATAATTAACGCGCACCACCAAACGTCCTAATTAGAAAATTAGGTTATAATCAAAATACATACACTGAATTTTTACCATCATATTTAAAGCCTCGTTTATTTATTAAAAAATAAACGGACTGGGAGAAAATTGTGGTCACATTGCAAATATACACACGTACGCACACAGTCGCACACGTATATATAAGGGTCTAGCATAGTAGGTACTTAGTCAATTTTGGTTTGTTTTGACTGTACAAGAGAAGTGTAACTGTAGTTTATATAGTTTTAATTATTTTTGTGATAAACAAATCCTACACATATAAAAACACAGAAATCGTTTCAGTAAACGATTCTGAACCAACTACTATGCATACATTCAGTTACACATTGCAAACTATCTCTTTTTGTAGTCTATTTGTCTTTCGCGGAACTGTGTTCATAATACAAGCTTCGTATAACCTTTTCATTAGATGAGATAACTGCGGTGATGACGGGTTGCCTAGTCGGTACGCGTTTTATTAGCTAACTTACGTCTGTAGAACATTCCTAACTAACGTTTTATCGTCGTTAAGATAAGAGAACCGAAGTAGTGGTGACATCACCACGACACAGACCATGTCTTGATAAAGAAAGCGTTCAGTAGGTAACCTTTACTTGATAAGATAAAGAACGAAATCTGCTAATTTACAATAATAGTCGTTTTAAAGTAGGCCGGGAAAGTTATCGAGATCGGTCTGTGACTAATTACGATAACAACCATTAATCGAGAAGTAGACGAAGGCCAGTTAAAGTAAATCCTAATTGTTAAACAGTATCGAGCCGAATAAAAATAAAAAGCTGTAATGTACGACTTCCCCAAGTCCGTGAACGGCAGCTTTACTCAAGCGGAGTCTACTTGGCACAGACAAGAGAATATCGGATCGAAACTCGAAATCTCAAACCTGTTTTCTGAAATCTGTTGTCCTTATCTGGTACACAGTAATGCATATTTCTGTTCTCTCTCTGTGAGTCACCGTTTCTACGTATCACACCGGCCAGTCGCTCTACGCACTTCATGGCCACTCGTTCGACTCCGTCACGCTTTGGCTGCTATGACTGGTCAGTTAATGCGACAATAAATTAATGTCCAATGTAATAAGTAAATAGATTTCTTATAAAAAACTTTTGATCATGCAGTTCCGCTCTTACATTTTGAAATCAGGCTTGATATTACCGACGCACATTCATTGGTTCAATTGAAACTGTACGAGTTTTAATATGTAGTTGCAATTCAATAGCGTTTTCTGTATTCAGGGCAATGGGCGTAATTAATTACACAAATGTAAATTTTACATTTTAAACCGAGGGATTAAATTGGGCGCCATGTTATATGATCAGGAAATACGTTGATGATTTTTTTGAGAGCAGTGAACTGCTGATTTAATTGATATAATTTCCGAAGTGCATACAATATTTCAAAATTTTGAATATCTTTCTTTTTTTCATCGCGTCCAAAAGCGTCTCACAGGTGAAAGGACGTTTTATTTGTTATCATGCCATCGAGATTAAGAGAATAATTTACAACACTTTAAACGTTTATATGCCATTTGGCGTGTTCACGTATAAACATTCTCGTCTCCGGTATGGACTTTATTTTAAAACTTTCTTCAGCGGATACTGACTGTACCTACATTACTCTGGATTTTTGTTCATTATAATTATCTGATATGTTCATTCTATTCAATACAAATCGAGTCCAATTGATTATATACCAACTGTGTCGCTATCTTCTAGGTCTAGATTCTACCTCATGGGAAACCGTCCTGCGATTCTCACTATCTTAGTGGATCAAATTACGATCTGTGTCAATTTATGCAGTATCGTTTTCAAATAATTCCAGTCCTTGTGTTGTAAGGTATAACAACAAATGTTGTGTAATGATAATGACGCTAGTTTGGTTAGCATTGACTCAAATCATGGTCAAAGTCAATTTATTAGATATGTATTGATAATGATTCATTTGTTTATTGATACAACGAGTGGCGCCGAACGCGGTGCACGCTCGGAGGTGTAGAAAGAGAAAGGATACTTATTCAAAAGTAGGTAATGTTTTTGCTGTTCTTGCTGTGTGTGTTGCGGCAACGGCGCGGGCGCATGATTCATCGGCGCGTGGGCAGAGCTTATTGTGTTCACCAAGTATCTATTCACACTAGATAACTTTAACTTTTTCTTTCGCCTTGATCCTCGAACAAACTTATTATCATTTTTGTTGACTAAGAAAAATTACTTTGAAGAGTCTTTATACATTTTATAATGATTTCATTTTCGTTTAATTGTTATAAAGCTGAATAGCTGAACTATTTCAAAATAAACAACACAATAGCGGAAAAGTCTGCTGAATAGAATTTGAAACAGTGGTTCATTAAAACTTCATTGTTATGTTATATCTCATAGTGTTATTTACCTTTCACCGCGTCGGGTCCTCTTCGTGAGGCAGTCGGGTCTTTTATATTAAAACAGTTCCTTTGGCTTTACCTGCTTTGTTTACAGAGGTGTTCTTAAAGTATTTATTCAATTTCACTAACGGATTGTGCCTTTTTATCTCTTCTTTAACTATTTAAGTCTCTCTTATCTTCAGCCGTCATCCACATTGAATATAACCAGACGTCTGGTGATATTTCTGTTTATTTCAAACTTTTATTTTGTCCTTTACTGAATACTGGTTCCAGATTATGTCTCGCAAAACCGCTATGTAGTTTTATTTTTGTTGGTATAAGGAAATATTTAAAACTGTAGGTAATAATGTTAACATTGTCTGCAAATACAAGTCCATAACTTTAATTAGCGCGATAATTATAGTAAAATATGTGCGGAATGGAAACAGCAAGTGAATTGCGACTTTGCAAGTTGCTGTATTACCTGACCTTTTATAGTTCGATACACATAGAGCTGACGATGCTGATTGCGATGTCGCAAACGTGAGCATTGTGCCGGCGCCATTGCAACGCAAGCGACACGACCGAGCTTTCTCACCGTGGCATTGTAATAGATCCGTTCACTTGAGACCTCTACGCAAATATTGTACTTTATTATTTTATAAACCATTTAATGAATATTGGTCAAATGAACACTTTTATGACAGCTACTGAATATCTGTCGTTGGTATTATGTATATCTTTTTTTTTTAAACAAGTGGAGAGCTAGCTGCAATCATGGGATAATTAAATGCATTAATTTCACTAATATGTTATGTTATTCATGGAATTTCATTTTAACTATTCATCCGATTTAGTTATCATTTGTTTTAAAAAACATGTCATTTGAAGTACACATTTCAATAAGAAAACAATTAAAAGTTACTAAAAGTTTCAGGAGATCCTATATGACTTTTACAAAAGAGAAACAATAAAACTGATAGCTGATAGGTATCATTTTGAATTTGTGCCTAACTACTTTGTTTGAATTTAACCACAATGTTTAGATACGAGTAGGTAAGTACGTAGGTATGTTGTGACAAAAAATAGGTTCTTCGCCAGAATCTTGTCCATTTTTATAATGCCCAGACACATATTTGCTTCTCGCTTTATATCTGAAGGATATCTACTTAAATGTTACGAAGGCTTTACGACTCTTTTAATATTGCGCATAAATTTTGACTTTTACGAAGCTTTTGGCTCCAATTGTCAGCCAACATTTTAGCTTGAATTATGGTCCATCTTCATGTTATCCATAAGCTTGTAAAAAAGCCAAAAGACTACCTTTAAAAAGACTTCAAATTATTTAAAATGAACCTCTACTGATTGAACCAATATTTAATGGTTTGGCAACTTTGCCTATAGACAAAAACAATGTTTCTTTGAGAGTCTATGCACTGCATCTTCGAGAATCATCTGTAGACTGACTGTTGCGTCTCGTCTCCCAACTGCCATGATCCTCAGCCATTATTTACGCAACCCGCTCCCCCCAGGAGAACAGCCGCCTAAAACAAAACGAAGTCTAAAACCAAATCTGATCACAGTGTTCTAACTGCTGTTAAAACATAGTGAAACATTCTAAAAATAAGTGTCAGAATAGACAAAAATGGAGAAGTCTTTTCAGAATGTCTGCCTGTTTATTTATACGCGTCGCTTCATTTTGATTTTATTGAAGTAGTCGTGTTGTTGTTTGAAAACGGAAACCAAGATACATTTCATCACGGAGTTGAGAAATAAAGAATAAAATAAATGTCAGCCTCTATTAATGTAGTCCAGGCGAAAGTTAATGTGGTGAGCAATGAACTAATGTAACAATACGAAAGCAATTGAATGAAGTAATGATACGTTTGATCACTTCCACGTCTTCATTCAATAATATTGACTGTAAATAACGACTATATAATAACGACAGTATAATAGTTTTATCAATAGGTGACAGTATTTAAGCGTTCACCTGTTTAGTGTGTTCACTGTGAGTTAACTTCGAAAGTTAAAACTATTGGGATTAACCAATATCATATTAAAAAAGTTAAATTAAAAAAAAAACCCCGACACAAACAAAAACTCTAAAAAGTAAGAAATAATATCGATTGGCCTTTGAACTTGTAGGTAATATTTTGATCAAAGCATTGTCAAGTCGGAGGACGGCTAATGAAAATGCTAGGCCTCTTCTGTTTGGCTTTTCACAATGCACAAACTGTAACCTTGAATTCAGCATATGATTCTAGACGTCCAAGCCTAGAAATTATTCGTCAACTATCAAAAAAAAAAATGCTGATTATTATTTTTATTCCCATACATTTTATCTCTGTAATTTGGAAACTTTGTCATAGCCAATTATTTTTAAAAGAGTAACCGTGGAGTTTCTTGCCGGCTCTTCTCCATAGGAAACAACAATTTGGAACCGTGCACCCTAGCTTCTGACGTTTCATAAGTGCCCATGCAGGTTTATATGAAATGAAATATTTTGATGATCATTTTATTAGCCGACGAAAATTTATCAACGCAAAGGGGTTTTTTTGAGAGTGGGAAATTATCAAAAACTTCTCCCGGTCTGGATGGAGCAGGAGGACGTCTCAGACTTTAACTGACTGAAACCCACCTATGTTCCTTCAGTTGCCTGTGTGCCAGGTGCCACGGTATCTCTTTCGAACAACCCGCACCCCTGGCAGAACGCTGGGGGTTCAGAATGATGTTCTGAATTCATGGTAAAAGGTTGCGCGTCGATATCTCTGCAATCCTGTATAATGGAAGTGTAAAATCATGGCCATATAATAATTAGGACTTAGGTACAAATTAATGAGGTGCCTACGCAACTTTCCTTTCAACTGAAACTTCATTATGTCTGTGCAGATAAAAATCTTGAATTTGATATTTCCGATACTGTTGCGGATGGACTTATAGCTTGTGTTACCTAGATTTTAATGTTACTCCGTTATTAATAGTTGTTTAGGCTGTTACTATGTAAATATCTACTTTTTTAATACTATGACTTTCTAATCTTTGAGTTAATATAATTTTCCTTGTAATATCTTTATTTTCAGTGAACAGTTCGTGCAATGTGCATCTTTTATGTAAATTCGCAGTAAATCAAACATCCAGTTAGTTTCTAGTTAAGAATGGAGGTAACTGCGCAAAAATGTTTACTGGGCTGCGTTCTACGACTTATAACATAGCCATCTTGGCGGACCAAACTAGAACCTCAGCACGGCCACAAATGGCTCGCTTCATTCCCGCTTTGAACGCAGCTAGTTAATGTACCGTTCCTTCTATGTACTACCTCTCCGACATACGCCCGTTTAATTTTCAGCAACTAAACATTAACAAAGAGTAATATTTTGCTTTGCGGAAACGTAAACTGACAGTAGCTATAACAACACTCAATAGTCAACCATTACTCTACCTACATAACAACTAACAACAAGTCTGTACTACCAGAATTTCATTCTTGTACCTATTACTATATTGCATGAAAAAGATTAATATCTGATGCCGCATCAATGGGTTTAAGGCACAGGAAGTGAAACCAGCCTCGGGGCGCTCGGCTAAGTATCTGTGTTTCACAAGCTCACACACTTTACAAACCTACGCTTGAAGACTAGCTGAGTATTACTTACTGATCCAGTTTTTTGATTAGCCATAAAACGGAAAATTTTGTTCCACGTTTTTCTATTTGCCGCTACCGTTAATAGTTTAGTTTCGAAGGATCATTACACGCTCAACTTGACGAAACATTGTTTTACGTAATAGACTTTGTGAGTCATAGAACCAAACTACATCACACTGTATAGTGCAACGTAGGTCATGCTTATTAATATCCTTTTATCAAGTTGTTTGAATCCAGCAGTAATGTTCTCACAGTCGGTTTAGAGTCGAATAACAACGCTGCTAATATCACATAATGCGGTGTCAGCGAGTCGGTCGGAGTTGGAACACATGGAGTGGAGGCGTACAATCGCTCGGTATAAACGTAAACACCTGTGTATGAGCGTGATCGCGTTGTTGCAACGTCGGTTGCAACAAATCAGTTTGGAGAGGTGCGGGACGCGGGCCGCACCACACATGCATTATTCAAGGCTCATTTCTATTCAACGCCGACAGGCCGCCCGATAAAAACTTCTCGTTTGACAACTTGGACGCCTGCACCCTTTGTACTTACGTCATGTCCCCTGCGCTGATACGAGCCGCTTAAGTGTCTTAAACATTATTTGTCACTGCTATATTTATGAGCGAGTAATAACCTTATCGACACGAATTTGTTTTGTACTGCTACTGTTTCATTGTTGTAGCGAGCACATGTTTTATTAAGTAACCATTTAGGATACTTTAGTGTTGTTGTTCGTAAAAACTTGTTTATGTGCTTACCGTTTATCAAATGCGAAGACATCACATTATCAACCTAACAAACCGTAGACAAATTATGAGATAACGCTTAGTAATTGTGTGTTAAATATGTAAATTTTTGATTGTGGGCTTTTAAAGCTCTCTAAAGTCCACCATTAACAATTTACATATTGTAGGTAATTATTGGACGCAACAAACGCAGCCATGTTTATGTATTTACATGTAGTGTACCGACGGAGGTTAAAGATCAAACAAGTAGGTAGTTTTAACGATGCTTTATGTAGGAGCAAAAGCTCAACACTCCAATCGAAGCGTGATCGATTTGGCCTACTTACAATGTCTAGTGCACCAGAATCTGTATGAACTCTCTGACAACTTATTTAAATAGTGCAATGAAAATCATTGTTACAATCGATATAAAAACAGAAACAAAAACTGTTTTTGATCAATTCCGTGCTTACTCAACATCTTACTCCTAATTTGATTCTGTATCTAGCTCCTAATCGATTGCATAACGCGGATCTATTCGATTTTTAATGATCATTAGGTAAACACCCCAATTATCGGCGGCTGTTGAATGACAAGTGGTCGAGCGACACTCATTCGGAAGCGGCGAGAAGCACCGTTGTTGCTGGCACAGTGCCCATGACCGGCGCGACGCCTTT
The DNA here is from genome assembly GCA_949987655.1 of Polymixis flavicincta. Classification (NCBI taxonomy): domain Eukaryota; kingdom Metazoa; phylum Arthropoda; class Insecta; order Lepidoptera; family Noctuidae; genus Polymixis; species Polymixis flavicincta. The sequence continues at coordinate 19,570,877 of OX465181.1, read as the reverse complement.
ACAGTTATACGTAAGGGTGTGGATTGACGCTCCGTGTTTGCACGACTATAAAAATGGAAATGCGTAAATAAAATCTTCTGAATGCTATTTAGAAGTGACGAGAACGTTTTATTTAGAGAACTAGGTTTTTTAACCTCTCCTAGCAGTCATTATCAAATATTATGGACAGAAAAGAGTCTAATTAAAATAGTTTCCTCCGAATGTGGACACATAAATCTGTAAGAATTTGGAATTAAATCCTATGTGAATGATAAAATAAAAACACTTATACGTAAGAACGATAAATGAGCACATAAAATCCTCGTACAGGAGTGTGATCAATGCTGAGATTAATAAGTTCCGTCGGATATTTGAGCTTATAGAATTCTTAATCGATTGAAGAATATTCAAGCACATTGGAATTCTCAAAATATTTGTATAGTCATACCTACTTCTGGGAACTGCAATAGACTCTCCGACATAAATGATAGAGAATTAAGATTTATGAGTTCAATGGCTTTATTTAAAATTAAACCTTTTCACAATTACGAAAAGGATTATTATTCAGTTATATCAGTAGTGTTCTAGATAGTTGGCGGGTGCCTAATCATCCGTCTAATCTGCGCATGAGTTGATTTAAAAGTCTCGGTGAGGTATAGATATATACACCATGATAGTCAACAATTACTGAAATTAAAAACACGGTTAATTATATGTTAGTTTAACAGCGATTAATGAGTCTAAATGTAATTATTTAAAAGAAAGATTGTTATCTATTTAAATTATGGTTGCTTAGTTTCTCATAACATGGTTAAACTATAGAATAAGTTATAAATTATATTTTTAGTAGCCAATAAAGCCATCAATTAGGATCCGACACTTTACCACATACCTGTGGAGGTCAGATAGGCAGTTGCTCCATGCAAAAAAGACTGGTACTTTGCTGCATCTGGTGAGACTAGAAGCCGACCCTAACATAGTTGAGAAAAGGCTAGGCAGATAGGCTTTACCACACCAAAATATAGCAAAGGTTTGGAGGATGCCGTGCCCTACCTACTTGTGCATATTATCATTCTAAGACCTATCTTTTAAATTATGTAAATATTTTTTAAGATATTAAGTACCATTAAATAATAGAACCTTTTACAAAGTAACTTTCTTCAACCCCTTCCAGGGTATACAAAAAGTGACAAAGTCATATCATGATTTTCAGTTGACGTAGACTGTTGCCATTGTTGATGGCATTCGAATATTCAGACACAGTTCATTGAATATGAAAATTATTTATAGGTAAGAAAAGAGTGATACAGTGTTATAATGTTTATGACGTATGTGGCTCCATGCTCAGTAAATTTGTGAAGTTGTGACGACATCTTCACTGTGTTCTGCGGACGTCGACCACAAAACCTGAACTTTGTTTCACGACCTTCATCAGCTAACTAACATTCAATCATGTAACCCATTTGTTAAATTAACTGTGGTTATCGTTACATCGCTCACAGAACACGTTTACAAGAACAAGGAAAGTTGTAGCCGTTCATTTTCACGCAGTCATGCTAATTATTCTTTCAAGGGCTTCACAAACATTTTTATTTTTAAAGCGTCTGGCCGCTTGATACTAACTAATAATGAGCGTTGATTTAAAAATAAATAAGTGAAACTTGCCGTCGCTAAACACGCGGGTGTTAAAGATAAAATTAGCCATCGTCAATGCGCTACGAACGCTGAATGCAACAATTGCACTTTATAATAACCCGCATAGTAAACGCGCCAGCGATTGTCTGTGTCGAAACTCCATGGATCGTGCCGCAGGCTGTCGCAGCCGCTCATTCTCTAATTACTGCTATCAATTCCATTAGCGAACTTATTGAGTAACATGGCAACTGCAAATCATTATATCAACTAACAACAGACTATGCCTATTCCTATTATTTCAAATACTACTACAGCTAATTAAGATTCTTACTCAATCATATAAACAGGTAAATAAAACTGACAGAATGACAGAACATTATCTCGGTAGGTGGTTGATGCATCACACAAGGGAATGACGAACGTAAATGGTAAATCAACAAAACAACTAACCTATCGAGTCATTAAGTACATATGTGTGTCGCAAGGGCCTTGTTTTTTAGCATTTATATGTTCTATTGCAAGGCAGGAATTCTGCTAATCGTCGCTGGCAACATTTTGCACATGCCACGGACGTTGTTGCTGCGGTAAATGAGTGTAATTTAACCACAAGCAGGCTTCTCGGCGCGCCGTACTGTCGAGCTGAGCCTACAAGACAGCCACCACTTATGATTATGAGTTACTATTGTTTTTCTTAGTATACGCTACTAGTTTTTGGAGCAGGTTTTCCTTATATGGATTAATTTGTGTTGTAATTTTCTTAACACATGGTTGTTTTCAACGTCAGAAATGGAAAAGAAAATGGCTCGAGCGTGCCACAGCGGTACAATTTACGGATACAAAAAATAATAAACCTGCAGAATTTTTTTGTGACTCAACTTTACTTTTATTTATTCCGTTGGGATTTTATAAATGTAAAAAAACATAAATCAAATAAATCTTATACTTTTTACGCGTTTAGTAGTCTTAGGGCGAATTTCACCAAACTTGTATGTACTTAGAATAAGTCTTATCCTGAGAATACATTTTGAATTTTTGACAGATCTTCCATAGTAGAATTGTCAGACGTAAATTTTACTCAACGTATAAAAGATATCTGACTTTGGTCAAATCAGCCCTTAATGGTAGAGTTTAGTGGAATCTTGTTTACACTGGTATTACCTGTGTCCGACCTTCTGAAATATTTATTTACCAATTAAATTCATTTTAGACGTTAGTAGTCATGAAATATGTTCAAGGTATCCTGCACAATAAGGGGCAAAGTCGCATACTATTTTGGGCGTTGTCGTTTTATGGGCGTAATAATATGCTATTAACCTATGACTTAGAATTGATATGTTATACACCTACTAAAGCTTCCACATAAATACACTATTAGTCAACATACTACTGCACAAACTAAACCACATTAACATTTATGCTAAGGATATGTCAATCAAAGGTTCTACAATTGTTTTAAATAAAGACCATAGTAAGTTATGCTAGTCCTAAGTTTAGACTATTTTTTTAACAGAATCAAGCCAGTTTTTGTAACATTCGTGCTACTACGGTTCAGTTCGCCGAGGTGTCATCATAATAGCAGTGCAGGTGTTATCTTGCCGTCGCCCACGCGGCCGCGCAAGTAAATCACCAAACAGGCGCCCGCGCCGCGCCGCCGCCGCGCGCCACAATCTATGCAAATCGCGGGCTCAAACTTATTACTCTCGCCTCAACTCCTTTCCAAATGCATACTAAATAGTGAGCCGACCACGCCAGCCTTTGTTCCCCAAGTTTTTCACTTAACCTCATGTGCTCTGTCGATTTTAATGGAAATATTTGGTGTGTTTTGCTCTTGCAGGCTGGATCGTGACAGGCTTTTGTTTTTGTTTAGGAGACTTTGTTTCCTCTCATGATGGTAGTGTCTTCCTTATTACGATGTATCTTGATGAACTGACTTGGTGCAAATTGAAATGTAATAGCTTAGTCCAGTTACTTTATGATAAGAATCGTCTCCACCTTCGTGTATGTGAAAGAGGTGAGCAAATATTTTTATTTCTATTTTCTTAATTCCCAGCCTATAATTAGGAAAATTTGTGCGGACATTAATTTAAAAGATAGTTTATATGAAAGTTGTGAACAATGAGTTTTATGTGCAGGTTGCTATTTATGTCGTTTCAAGTACGCCGATGTATTCCCATGGTGTTCTCAGAATAAGACACAGAATGTAACGAGAGATGTTGCTCCCGTTCTTCCGCATAGATGCTACTCGCATTGCGATCCAATTATACCTGATACCGTCGAGAAATATTATTGCGCTGATTTACTATGGCAACTATAATTACTGTGAGAATCGTAAACGGACACAATGCTGGCCTGCCCGTCTATGGTTATAACATATAGGCATGTGATTTACACTATAAATTAATTTCCTGTTATTGATGTTTTATAAACGAAGTTTTATTTCTTCAACTCCGCAATAAATCGTTGAACTAGTGTGGCTTGGACATGTGATTCACCATCCACTGACGAACAAAGAACGTCATTTCACGTTGGAACTACTTGACTATTCACATCACCGCAGGAAAAAAACTAAAGTTAAGTGTAATTTTCCGCTTATCAATAAAGTGTCGAGAGGAATCTGCTAAAACATAGATGTTCCACGTCGACAACGCTAAACTTTCTAGAAGAAAATCGTCGTATTTGAGCGCGTCTTGCTTGCATCGTCCGAGTGGTCATTGAACCCTCGCGAATTGTCGGCAGCAATTGTCTCCCGCCATCACAACGCAGCTGGGCTGGCCACCACAACCGTTAGTACTAATTGCATCGGCTATAATCACTTTACGACCCTATACAGCATGAATTAGAGAAACACAGTATCTCTTAACGCTTGACTTCACATAGTGAAGAGGACCAAACCAGCCATACTATTGAACACAACGGTTCAACGGTTCTCTATGGCTTAACCGATTTCAAAGCACTCAAGATGTTCCTAACAAACTTGTTGCGCTAAGAGCGTACCTAGCATACTCATAAACTTAGTTAAGCCCTCTGTCGGCAACATAGCTGGCTTCAGTGCAGTTCAAATTAATTCGATTATCAGCGCACCTTGATCTCACTAAAGCTCTCAGATTCCCTTCATTAGGTATCTACACATACGCGAGACTGCGGCATAATGAAACAAACACGATCTAACATCTCGATGTCTAACTAATATTTGTAGATACATTTCTAGCAGGGTTCGTATACGTTTATTAGACGCACTTGGAAGCTTTAATATGTGCATTAAACTATTACTCAATATTCAGATGGCGGGCGTTCCAAACTCACGCACTCTGCTGGAAGTTGGTCATGAATTCATTGTTTTTGACGTCGTCGTTGATATTGAACCACAATACGAAAGAGTTCAGGTCACGTTTGAACACTGTACGGACAAGGAATATTAAAGATCAAAATATATTGAATGGGTTGAGTTTTTAGAATTTTTCCCTTATGTAGAGACATGCATATTATTGAATAGTAATGCATAGATGGGACTTTCTTGGCAAACTTTGAAGATTCAGTTAGTTGCATATATGCCCGAGTATTTAAGCAACTTACTGAATCTTCAAAGTTTTGAAACATATCCCTCTACTAAACTATAATAGCAATTCCTGATCCGTTGACAGTTAATCTTTTGGCTGAAATGATGATGCTGCCTGAAAATATGTTATGTGCGCGATTTCTGCAACAATTTACAACTCAATATTAGCTATTTGTATAGTAAGGCAAGAGTACACACGCAGCAGACCTACATATCCGTTCTAGTGTGGCTGCTCAACTATCATGTCGATTACTTCAGATCGCCGTATACTGACCATTGACTAGAAAAAACAAATGAACAATAGAATTACTGAGTGGGAAAAAATGTTTCCAAACATTCCTCTCAACAGTTAATTTTAATTAATCGGTGGCGTTTTTATTATAAATTTATACTAAAACTACTTTGCTCGTGTTTAGTCAATGATAAAATCAATCTTACCGTAAAACAAAGACAAGACAAAGTAAAAATCTTTACAAAATAGTAATCAACGTAATGGCCCCATCATTACAATTTACCTCTTGGTAAAACTAATGCACCGGGGAACATTCAACAACAAATAGATAAATAGTCTAAACGACTTAATGGCTATTTCATACTCAAGCCATACATTTATCGCTTAACGCTTCTGTGGTTGCTTACAGACTAGTGAGTTGTTATCTCAGCCAGTTGCGGCCACGTTACGCGCTGACGCCTCTCATTTACGCCATACGAAAAGTAATTTGAACGTCCGTTTTGCAAAACCAATCGTCTCAGTACCATTCACCTTTTATAACCAAACACTGGTCTACTTGAAAGTGTATAACTTTCTTTCGATGTAAATCGTCTTGTTATTTGCAGACTTGCAGCTTATCAATTATAAGCATGTCGTGGCAGTCCCTAAGACTATTAGCACTCGATCACCGGCATGTAATGTCCTGTGACATATTACTTTATATTCAGGCGAGCGGTCGTCGGGCGTCGGCATACGACATTATTTACATATAAGTCGTTGTTCCTGTGCTCATTCATGGCCCGCCTCGCTCAGACTACGCTGATTTATCGCCTTAATTTCATAAGTATCTCTTTGTTACCAGGCCATCTATATCATATTTGAGTAATATCCCGCTCGCTTTATTGGATATGTTCAAGAAGGGTCAAATTCAGAGGACCCAAAACCAATTAGATTGTATGCTTCATGGTAGTCATTTGCCTACATTTTTTCGTAGGGACTGGTGCTTCCAACTTTTGTGAAGGATCCTATTTTTTGCACAAGGATTGACTAATTTTGTTATAACATGATACATTGCGTGTCGTTCAAAGCAGTTGATGTGTCCATGTGAGCAAAAGGTTCTTTGGCTTCTCTTGTTTCAATAATTGCTAAATTGTCTTCTTTAGCTCCATTCTTTTCTTCGTTTACTTCAAGTGTGGCATTATATTATCGTTCTTATCATAAGTTTACTTCTTCAATGTTGTAAATAATAGCAGAATCAGGCTCACATATTAAGTTCATTAGAACATTAGTTCCCAGTGCTGGGACGCAGGCCTCTTCTTTCGAATTTTAGTTTCTAAGACATTTCGTTTTCCTTACCGTTTTGAGAGCGGTAGTGATGAAATTAAATACACAAAGTAAAATGCCCTCCTCGGTTCGAACTGACGACCTACTCCTATGTCGGGCCCGATACCACTGCACCAGTACTGCTATCGAGTAAATAATAACTATTAAGTAATCTGCGATAATAGTTATAATGTAAATTCAGCAGACTGTGAACTTTGCCCATAATTTATGCATATTTTATTGCTGTACATGTGCATTATGTAAACAAACCCGTTTCGCTAATTATATTTACTCATTAGATTATATAAACTACATAACAAAGGCTAAAGAACCTCGTGCATATTTCTAAAGGGTAAATAGTAAAACAGTAACTTCTCTCCTTTTCCCACGATCAAATAATAACATACACGAGTACTATTACACTATTATAGGATCGATTTAAGTAAAAGAGATGTTTATGTTTGCGAATTCAAAATAAAAAATACTTGTAACGAAGCCCTTCGCGTGGTTCGTGAGCATTATACGTGACACTTGAGCATAAATAGCTGTTTACGGTAATAATAGCTGTTCTAGGATTTTATCGGGTGTGTTTATCCTGGGTATTGTCGAAAATCGTCGTTCATCGTTTTATGAGAATGAAGCAGAAGGGACTGCTAATGTATTTTCGCTTTTCAGATTTTTGCTTTAGGCCCTGTAGTTAGGAACTCAGCGTCCTATAAAACATCTTTCAACCTATTATTAAGGAACTTAAAAATTCGAATCCTCGTTCTTATCATCAAAAGTCTTTCTTTCTTTCGAACCGAAGCGCGAATTCCAATGTCTCGTACCGTAGGTTTTGATAGTGACACTTTATACTGTGCACAAGAAACGATGGTGTGTCAGGTGACACTTAAATCTTTATTGACAAACTGGTAACCAACGAATTGGTAGCTTACATATCAATGGCATACAAATTCTTTCTAAATATGGATTTATACAGTTTGAAACGCGGGTTGACATGAAAAGCGATTTCGTGAGGGTAACAAAAATTTCGCGTCGCGTGAACAGAAAGAAACAGATTCTGTGACGACTTATGCAGATTTTTCCGACGAGGCTTATTCCGCGCGTACACATAAAATGTGATAATGTTTAGTGTTTACAGCTAATGTTGCAAGACGACTCAAGACATTTGCTGAGAACTTGCAATCTGAGTCTTAATTCGCAGCTGGCGGAGCGAGTACGATGATTCACTTCTACTACGCTCACTTGCGAACTGTTGTCGTATTGAATCAAAGTCTAAATTGGCGTAGCAATCTACATAAATACCTATGCTTTGTAATAGTATTATTCGATGTTGGCAAGCGAGCAGTGGCTACGTGACTCAGAGGTGAGATCTCTTGATCATCTTCGTGGATTCGGTTACTTTGAAATCTAAAAAAAATGGCATCGATCATTGCAAAATTTAACGGTTTAATGATTTAATTATCATGTGTATCTTAATTCTTTTTGACAGACGGAAGCTCAGAAGTTTTTTCATAACACATTTGCGAAGTTATTGTTGCCTTCCAATTCGTGACATGGAAAGTTGAATCACTATTGGTGAATCATGATTTTTTGCCTTCTACTAAACGCTATCCCGGTCTGTTGCCAGGGTCAGAGTGCCAAAAAGTATATTGGGCATTTGATTCGTCGATTCATCGTCTTTATCTTGTGACATAGTACTTCTCATCTACAATTAAGTCCAAATATCAATGGATATAATCGCTATTATGTGTGACATACATAAATAAGCCTAGGCCGACCGAAGTAATTGAAATCACTGCACATTATCATCATACATAGGTAAGTCCATGCAAAGCAGCAAATCATTTTTATTAGGTTGCATAACGTTTGACGTTTCTGTATGAGTCGATCTGCGATATTGCTGACCGTCTGACGCAGTGGCTGCGGAGTGGCGCAGACACGCTTGAGCAGATAGGGGGTTACAGCATTGGATGGCATTCTGCGGCCTGTGCACGATGTAATGACAACTTGTGGTGTACTCCATACACAGTGCACAGTGCACGCGCCACGTGGACCACGCACTACGCCTTTGTGTCGTCCACATCGCGTTTGTAAACATTCACGCCGACTAGTAAACATCTTTGTGATGCGGCTTGATTGTACCACCGCACGCGCACATTTTAATAAACATAATAATCGTTCTGAATCATTAATCATCCCATCCTACTTTAATATTCCGAAGAGGAATTAATAAAAACCCATTGCCCCAGTTCCTAGCGGTTAACGCTATTGAATAATTAATTGAACTCAGACGACGGTAAAATTGTAGATTATGTGTGAACTTCACGCATGTTTTGTCAACGAATTCTTTGTTAGCAATCATTTACGTAATTAATCGTAACTGGATACTTTGAATATCATGTGATCAAGATTTTAATTAAACAAATATTATGATCCTTTAATTGACAAGTTATTAATTTATTACTAACACACCCTTAACTCCATTGACCGTATTAACAATATTGTTGGATTACATGACTGACCTTTCCTGAAAACAAAATATACGAAAACCGCACGGTGGGCCGATTTGAGCAAACCCGTAGAGCACTGGACGGTCAACCGAAAATTAATTAACATACTTTGGCGCGCAACCCTCGACCGTTGGACGGTACGCTCACAGGTGGCCCCCCACCCCCACAGCGCACACCCCAACAACTAGGGCTACCACCTTTGTAAACGTTTTTGTTCCCATAACGATTCATGATTTGTTTTTTATTATTTTCCGCGCGCTCGAATACAGAAGAGAGATAAAACGATGTTAACTGCGGATTTATGGAACTGCACATTTATGTTGCTCTTTGGTACCTAAAAAATACAAATACAATACAAATTATTTATTTGTCACAATCAGCATAAACAATACATATAAACGTGTTTGGAGCCTTTTTTTAAGCAAACAATGCATGTATTAGGAGACTCCGCTCTTCCATATCTCCTAATAAGCTTTTGAATCGATTATGATAGTGTTAACATCCAGATGTAACATTTAGATTCTAGTAACGTTATTATAGCTTAGGTTTACGCTCCTAGCAGCTAATTAAATAGAAATCCCATCAACTAGTTTCAGGAAATTCTTTAATTGCCAGCCCTGGGTAATCTGATGTTGAAAATACGAGTATATCTCTACATTTCAAATCTACCTATATTAAGTTAATTTGATGTGTCTGATTGCTAGTGGAGTAGTCAAACGAAATACCGTTAGCGGGATTTCAACCACAAACTTGAATGAGAATAAATATTTGTTTTGTTTATCTATTTTAATTGATATTTACTCTTTATTGTCTATTCTTTATACCATGGCTAGCAACAGTCGCTAAGTCTTTTCTGAATATTTTCAAAGACAATGACGAAAATACTAGGAAACCTCCTCGATAAAAATGTCCCTACCAGAGTTTGAAAACCACGCAACAGGCGTGCTAAAACGTATTAATTTGACAATGTTAATTATGTATTACACATTACATTAACTGTATTTTGTTTTATTGACGTCGTAAAACGTTAATTGTCCTTTGATAATTTTAATTTTTCATAAATGTTTACATTTTATTTACCCTTTTTCCTTTTTTTTTTGTAAATAAATAATAATTAGCGAAACAAGGTCTTGAATGGCTGCGAATGTAGCAATTGCATAAGTGGATAATAGGCAGACGTTAGGAAAAAAGCGTGCTGCCACGAAACAGAGGTGCTTTTATAGATTTTAAAAGGCACACGCGATATGGAAGGGCCATACAGCATTAAATTACCGGAATTATTCCATTGTTGATGTTAAATGCATTCCTGTTTCAGGAATCGCGTGCGACGCATATGTACAAAACAATTGCATATAGCCCCCGGTTGGACGTGTATGTAACGTTACAGAATCCCCCTGCTTATAGTTTTGGGCATAACTATGCTTACCGAAATTTTCTACCGAAATTAAAATCTGAAAGTTACACTTGGGTAGGTACGAACGAGATGGATAGAATTATGAAAGTAAATTCAATTGAAAACTGTATTGAAAAAGCCACTTAATGACATTCACATTCAATCAATGTCTGTTCACTAAAGCAATTCAGCTAAAAATTGAATGTCTGTAAATTATTGTTTGTACACACGACTACACATCAAGCTATAATTTCCAATATAAGCTGATCTCGCATTGTTTAGGATTTGCATACAATGCGAGATCAGCGTAAACTGGAAATATATAGCTTGATGTGTAGCCGTAGGTAACAAACAATATTTACTATCTATTCACTTTATAAAATTACTGTAGTAGGTAGAGTGGTTGATAAAACTATGTATAAACATCTGCTTCACAAAGGTTTCTGTATGCGTAACTATTATGCTCGGGTAGTGTAGTGTCCCAACAGTTTTGTCTTTTACCTCGATGTGACTAATATTGCGTACGTATACTTACATACCTACATTGTGGGCATTGTCTATAAATACAGCCTGTGCCTTTTGTACCGCCCACTCGGATATGTTATAAATGTTCTGGAGAGTTTACCCTAGTTCTGTTCTTGATTCATCGTCTTATTATGAATTTATCGAAGTTATGTTCCTTGCCGGTTTCGTCATTCGCCTTTTCGATGAAATTATCAATACTGAACCCTAATATTTTCCAATAAATTATGCAACGGAGATTTATTTATGAGTAATTCCATTCATGTAATAACAATAGACTCAAGCACACGAGTTCATTCATATAAATAAAATCGCAAACAGTGCTAATATTGCACAACAGTATAAATTGCACGCATGAAATAGATAGGTCCCGTATTCCCGTTTAAATATGATCAAGAGTCCCCACCGCGGCGTAGTGAGGGTTCCACTTATTGCGGGCACTTGTCATATCAGCACAATGAACAGCCATGCTTTATTATTTTAATTATTGCACGTTCACGATGCGCCCTTTGTCAGCCAAGCCAACCGCGAGCGCTCTGCTCGAATTAGTCACTGCTGAATAATAATTGTCCTAATTGAAGATCCTTGATACAACTTGTGGAGCTGTGTCGCTCCACCACTTAGGTAAGTAGGCTTATTGACTGTTTATAGATAATATTACGTACTATATGGAAATGAACGCGTGATAGCGTAAAGATAACAAGACAAATACTCAGTAGACCTTATTTTTGATTGATAAAAGTGTTCGCAGAAACAGTTCTGGATTATAAAGAGGTCAATTTCTCATTTAAAAAGGCGATTTCTCAATAAGTATGCGACGGAGACAATGCGAATATGTTGCGTCAAATGTGGGGCGTATTGACAGTACAATATACTAAGTTGCAAGTTTTTGCCAGTGTACCGGTGTCATTATTATTGGGAAATTACATCTCGCGAGAATAATTTAATTAGACGCATCGACCTAGTTCGTTTTTGTCCAAAAAACTAGAGTCAACAGAATAAGGAGATTGAAATGTGGGTGTAAAAGGTAGTTTTTGGTATAAATATAGCCGGAATGTAGGTAGATAAAGATAGGATTTATAAAGTAGCGAGGAGTACAGCTCGTCGCGAAGGCAGGCGGGCACATACTTCACTCTCGACTCTCGATCCGATCTTCATAAAGAAATTCTCCGTTTTGATATTATATTTATATTGTAAATGTTTCGTACCTGCATATTTGTAACAGTAAATATGAAAATTTCCGGAATGCCTTCGAGCTCGCCTCCGATCTTGAGGGAACAAAGATTTTATTTGGTATTATGAAAATTTGAACCCGGTATTCCTCGGCTTCATTTGCCAGTTTTATTTTCTTAACGAAATATAAATAAATCTTGAGAAACCTTATTCTGATGACTGACAATGTCGACTGTACACTATTATGTTAATAGGATGTTAATTCAAATGTTGCTACTAATAAATGTGGAGAAATCAATTCAAATGTATGCTCGCTTGAACCATCTCGAAACAATCCTAAATACTTGACGTCAATTCGCCAAAGCTTTGTGTATTGCCTTAAAAATAGTTACGGTACGGACTAACCACAGTTTTGTCGATGTATTATCGTATCGGCCACAATACGATTGGAAGTTTACAAGACGAGCATCCGACACGGTAAACAAACAAGCGGTCTGACGTCAGAGGCACTCGAGCCGAGAGCCCGAGACGCGTATCAACTTCTACCAGACAAATCCATTCAGTACTAATGTTTTTCATTATATTCATATTGTTACTAGGAAAATTCTAAGAAAAACATTGTTATAAAACATTTACATACACTGAAGTGGAGGCAGATTTCCGTCTTACTGAAGTCTACTGAAAAATCAGTCGGACTTTTAACGTACTTTATAACTACTTTATAACGTAAGTACAATTATAAACCAACGAAAAGGTTATAAATGTTTCGATTCGAACGTTTTAATACTTTCACCACTGTATAAATTACCTTGTTACCGATTGTTTTACACAATGATTAATTAACGTCTATTTAGGTAAAAAAAAAAACCATTCCACTCATGTTTCGTCACAATTATAAAGGTAACAGAAACCGAAGGATAATAATAGCTTTCAATCGGTCAAATTAATACTTTTCTTGCGTTTACGGTTATGGGTGCGTCATCATACAATTCACGGTCACACATTATCTACACTCGAGAATTACATGGTAGGTACAACGATACTGATTGTTATATAATCGGTTATCGGCTGTCGGAAAACTTTGAATTGTTGCGACAAACGCTTTTCATGGATTTATTTTTAGGGAAACTGAAGCTAATTAAACTTTTAAAAGTGTTGACACTCTGTGTTGTGCTTTGTTGCAAGGTCAGTCAGTTGTTTAATACGGGAATTTTATATTTACTTAAATGATTAATACCTGAATCTATCTTACCAAGATATCGTTTAAGATGCCCTAAGGTACCCAACGATTATTTTTTTCCATTTTTGAATGCCTTTTTCATGAAGTAGTCATTCAATGGGTTTAAATTAAGTAAGAGGGTTTTTTTGTTGAGGGTTGGTAGTCATCAAATAACTTCTCCCGCTCTGAGTGGAGCAGGAGGGCGTGTCAGACTTTTACTGAATAAAACCCACCCGTGTTCCTTCAGTTACCTGTGTGCCAGGGGCCACGGTATCTCTTTCGAACAACCCGCACCCCTGGCAGGCATCGGCCACTGCGGACCCCACCTGTTAGTGCTGACATCCCTTTGAGGAACGCGTGAAACACACCGCGTCGTCGACCCGGGCTTGGTCCTTACCGGACAGCGAGCTACCCATTACTCGCCATCCGCAACCCTAAGTTACATGGTTATATTGATGATTGTAATAATGTGTAAAGCCATTGTTTACGGTCGCGAATCATATTTTGTTCAACATACTCGTACGACCTAACACTGACCATATTGAGGATTTTCTGAAACGACGTTCACTAGGTGGCAGCACTGAGACGTCAGGTCCGGGCACCTGTCAAAAGTGTCAAAGCGCCTACGGACTGAACGAAGGAAAAAACGAATGACATCAAATATTTTGAGTTCATTGTCGAACTGGAAGACCTCTTGTCAATGTGGCGCCAACTGGTGGCTTGAATATTCAAGAAAACCCTCATTGCGTAACACACCTATTAATCAGAATCTGAATCATTTTGAAGGTTGTTACTATCCATTCTTTACTATGTTCGAAAAAATTGTCCGGTTAGCAACGTAAACAACGCCATGAATTTTGTGGAACTGTCAAATTGAAAGCGATTCTTATTTATAGTTTATTATGCTGTTGCCCTCTGCAAATAGCAAAAAACGTAAGAACATATTTTTACTTTGCGGGCTACTGTGGCAGTTCTTTAGCCATTTAAAGTTCAGGCCTAATTATGGATGCGATTGGTGTAGTACCTACTGTGGATAGTACGAGGCAGATTATCACAGACAAAGAATGGGGTAAACCCAATAGTAGGTAGACCCAGGAAGACATCATTAGTGATGATAACCAAATCTCGGGTTTTTTTTTTTCATATCAGTCATTTATCATGGATTTGTGTCTACAGCCGCTTTTAAAGAGGGCCCTGAGATAAATAAATGCCCTGCCCTTTCTTCCCGTCTCTTCTAGTTCCGACAACTTTTGGATGCACTCATTCAAAAGTTGTCGTAGGAACTAGAAGATCGTCTTTTGCATTAAGACCGCCGTAAACTAGTTTTAAATATGTCAACACGCCTGTTGTCACAAAAAGGCTATTTAGAAGACTACCTGTAGTACACACACACTTCGCCAGTTATGTTTAAGTCCCATGTATTAGGTCAAGGTGGCGAGCCTATCACTATCATCCGGGGTCTGGCACATATCCGGACTGTGACGTGCTAACGAGAAAGTCCTGATGGAAAAACACAATCACACTTCTTGGTGTATAAAAAAGTACATAATCAGCCTATAATGTTCCCTCTGCTGGGACACAGGCCTTCTCTCAACGAGAAGGAGCGGGCTGAAATCCACCACAAGGGCCCAGTGCGGTTTGCGAGGCGTCACATTTCTTCCAACTTTTGGTTCTAGGACATGCCACGGTGGTGTTTCCAGACGGTGTTTTCCGTTACCGTTTTGAGACCAGTAATCGATCTAACGCAACGACCGCGTCTGGCGCTCTGATTGGCCCCAGATAGGTGAAGCATTAATCGGAGCGTCGAACGCGGTCGATCGAGATGGTTAAAAGAAACTCACACTAGGGCCTCGGTAATGATGAAATAATTTACACAAAGCGCGTGTCTGGGTTCGATCCTACGACTTCAGCAGTGGTGGCCGCTATTTACGCGTTGAAAGTACAACAAAGTGTTTAATTTAAATACTAACCATTCCTTTTCTCCTGTTACAGCGAGCGGCGCGCTCGCAGCCGGCACCATTGCGTCCCCGTGGAGCACGGCGGCCGGCGCGCCCGACACCAATGGCTCGGGCGGCGCCGACGCAAAGCACCTGGACGTCGGCGATGCCAGTGACGATGAGAAGGTAAATATCTGTTTTTCATGTTATTAGAATAGCGAAGAAGCCGATGGCTCAGAAGGCCGTACTCTAGCACCTAACCTATAACCTCTCAAAACGAAACATGGGGTGGGGACTCTGCTTGGTGACATAAATATTAGCTTTTACTGGCTCAGTAATTACAGCTGCACGGGTCCATCAATCAGATTAAGCTGCTCTTGCCGCGGTTGATCATTGGATGGGTATCTTTTCATACCAAGACCCCACCGTGCCTCGGGATGCACGTTAAGTCGTTGGTCCCGGCTGTCATTCGTGGATCTTTGACAGTCGTTACGGGTCGTCAGAAGTCCGAACGGCTGACAACCAGTCTTACCCAGTATCTGGATTATGGAGGTCAGATATTTTGGCAGTCAGTCCATGTAAAAGACTGGTAGGTATTCAACTGCATCTGGTTAGACTGGAAGCCCGTCTCAACATAGATGGGAAAAGGCTACGCAGAAGGCAGAAGGAAAGGAACAGTGGTACTACCTACTTGCTTGGAATTTGTTAGAATAGTTAGTAGATATATCAGAAGGCCAATTCTCGTAATTAAAAACGTTCGCAGTGTCATCTCGGCGACAATCGAATTTCAAAAATTTGACAAAAATGTATAGGAATTTTTGACAGATTGACACTGAGATCAGACTGTGACAGAATAGCCCAGGGCTATTTGCATCTTTAGATTTTAGTTCGGTCTAACAAGGTTTATCACCTTAACATAAGGTTTAAATTTATATTCGAAAGTAAATTGTTTACAGCGCCTCCCACAAGCGTTATCTATCAAACAAACGGCTTAAGTATCTCTGAGTCAGCTGCCCGATAAGACTCAGATAAGAAGGACTCTGGAATATCTATCATAACAATCACCAGGCCACAAGCCATAAGGCATAAACAGAGTCACCCTTTTAAGATCATTTGAAAGGCAATTCTCGTAATTTCGACTCCCTTGCAGCAGTTTTATTAATTCTTCCCTGTTTGGAATAATTCTATTTCCAATGAGAAGCATAAACTGCTCCAGACTCAGCAGACGTAACTATCCCATTAATTTAATGATCATTGCTGGTCACTCGCCAACCGAGGCACTGAACACGTGTCGATTTTAACTGCTCGTAAATATTAGCGCATATTTACGCCGATCTTCACCTTAAGATGGGTGGGTGTTTCCCACGAGTTTCAGCTATTTACGGTCAGACATGAAGCCGTCACTGGCTTAAGTAGGAACCGACTTGATTATTCATTTTCGTTTTTTTTTTTTATAAAACGCACCTTGAGCTAGATTTTTAAAGAAAAAATGCTCAGGATTCAAAAAGCTAGATTTATCAAGGCAACATACATACATACTCAGCCTATTACGTTCCCACTGCTGGGACACAGACCTCCTCTCCGTGACAGGGAGCGGGCCGTAAATCCGTAATCCACCACGCGGGCCCAGTGCGTGTTGGTAGATGTCACATGTCTTCGAATTTTTGTTCTAGGACATGCCGGTTTCCTCACGATGTTTTCTTTCACCGTTTGAGAGCAGTGGTGATGAAAAATTATTTACACAATTATTTACCAACTTGTAAGTCGCGGCCGTTACCACTGGACCACCACTGCTCTCCTCAAGGAAACAATTCTTTAGAATTCAATCGGATGATATTTAGTAGCTTTTCCAACGTAGTATGAAGAAGTTTAATTCCTTGTCCGTTCCCTGTGGTAGCCCGCGAAATTCAAATTTTCGTACGTATTTTGCAATTTGCATGTCATTATCAGGTTGTATGTTGTAATGAACCTCAAGGGTGGTATTAATGATTATAATTCTGTAAAAACTAACGTTTTACGGTCGCGACTCATATTTTGTCTAAAACACAACCTTCAAATTCGAAAAAACGTTAATGAAACTAAATCGTGGGCTACCCTTCCCCTCTTAATATCTCTTTATCTTTATTTCCGTCGATCGTGGTTAGGTTTGGATCTCCAATACCTTCTGCATTGAAGGTTGATCGTTCGTTTCATTTCATGTATCGCCACCAGTCTCTCAATAAACGAAACAGTGAAATCACATTTGTAGATTTGAATACACGGTTATTAGTAAATCTTTGGTTCCCTTTTGTAAGTCATCAACCGCGGGGGCTTTGTTTGTAGAACTATTAGTAAAGTCCGGATTAGAAGAGGGTACTTAAGTGTGTACGTTCGTGTAAACATAAACACACACAGCTGCAATTTGCATAGGACAGAAAGTTCACAGTCACACGCATTGCAGGTCGCACAAGGGTAACCTTAGTAGCCATTATCATATCATGTAAACTGATACATAAAATGTATCCTGTGTTTATAGACTTCCATTAGTTCCACTGAAACTTTCGGTTGACTCATCCAGGCGTGTCTGCGAAAAACGTTAGATCTAAAAAAAAAGTTTTCCAGGAATTTCAACTGGTTTCTTCTGCGTTTCATTATCAACCGTATTTTTTTTTAGTATGAATCACATTAAACAGATCATTAATTGATTTTAAAGATCACAACGGCTGATTGATAACGAAATAAATTGTAAACTGTTACTAAAACAAAACAATATTAGTATGCGCGGTTGTGAGAAATTGCAAGTAAATATTGACTCTTAGTAGTTAACAAATCCAGAAACAGCTACGTTTCAAGTAGTTCCAAGGAACAGTGATTCACGATGTTTTCGATCCGGCCTGTTGGACCAAGTCGAGGGCAGCGCGTTATTTTTATTTTCTTTTGAGAATAGAAGCGAGTCTATTAATTACAATGACGCACTCCTCGAGTGGTAACACTCTATAAGCAAACTCTCTTTACAAATGTTCATAATAACTCCGTCTGTTCAGTGTTCTTACTTAGTTTCCATGTAATAAGGCTACTGAATTTGTTTAGTTTTCTCTGGTAGTGGACTAGGCTAACATAGAAACAGTTTATCTTCGAAACGTATTTAGTTTATAAGATTAATGATCGTATCGTAAGATTCGATTCATTGGGGCGTAACAAGCTTTCGATACAGTTACAGCTACTGAGAGAGTGCGTTCGGGAACAAGTTTAGTTCTCGGGCGCAACTCCAGGAGAAATATTTCAAACCAGTAGGTAAATTAGTCGCAGATAATCAAATCAAGTTGTAGATCATAAGGTTCGAACCCATACAGACGCTTTACTTTGTCTAGATTATTTCATCACCACTGCTCTCAAAATTCTGAAGGAAACCGGCATGTCGTATAACCAAAAATTCGAACACATGTGGAATCTACCAACCCGCCTAGACCCGTGTGGTAGATTAGAGGGAGTACCCTCTCACCGAGAGGAGGCCTGTGTCCCAGCAGTGGGAAACATCATAGACTGATTATGATGATAATTAATCAAATCAACAACTGTTGTTCGTGATGTATAACAACAAACTAATAACACTCGTACAAATTAAGGACACCTTTTACAGTGTACAAACTTTTGGTACACAAAATTCATATTTGCTGGCATTAGAACAAAAGTTGCACTTGCCATCAATGTTAGAGTATGTGCATTTGCTATTACTGGAAACATCTCCATTAGAACATTGGGGTTTGCACGGAACGCGATTGTTCTCCAACTAAGTGAATATGTAGCTCATTACATTATTGCCGTAATTATGTGACTTCCAAGCTCTTCGGTTTACCAAACTATTGGATTGCCCAGAAAGAACTTACTTTCCTTACGTCATATGATTTATGATTATACTTTTCTTTTCTACCGCGTTTGTTTTCTTTTAGTTTTTAAACAATCGTGGCCTACGTAAACGTGTTTGCTATGACGTCTATCTTTACCTGCATGGGAAAATTTATATCGATTCTACATTGTTTCGATATTAAAATAAGTTATGTTTTTATAACAAAGCGTGTTCGCAGGACATGTCAGCGGCCGATGCGGAGGGAGTGTGGAGTCCAGACATTGAGCAGAGCTTCCAAGAGGCCCTGGCCATCTACCCGCCGTGTGGCAGACGCAAAATTATTCTCTCCGACGAGGGCAAGATGTACGGTGAGTCCAAACATGCTAGAAGTCGTTGTAGGCACTAGCTCTCAAACTAGATGGCTTCCTAAATTGTAGAGATTTAGGAAGCCAGACGCTTATCTGGATAAAGACGGTAATTATTCTTGTGAGAAGATTCTGCTTTGTGCAACGATAGGAATAATGTTTTTTTAAAATACAGCGCGGTAAGTAAAATCCCCCCAGACACGATAGGCCCCCAAACATAACATATAGTAATTATATTAAAACTGCCGACGCAAACGTCGATTTACCTATATATGTCACTTAAGTTAAATAATGGAGAGATATCAAGGCCACTCCGCCGAAAATGAACAATGGCAGTGGCACGAGACAAAAGCCACTGTAGTACCTATTGAAGTCGGCCGACAAAGCCGTTTGCGCAATAGGATTCCGCGGAAAGACGTGAACCGACAATTATTATCTCCCTTGATCGGACCATGTCGCCAATTCGAAGAACCCATGTGTTGTCGCGTGGCTTTTGTTTCAACGTTCACGGTACAAATACTTACTTATGAGTGGTAATTAGTCAGCAATGTTGCTATGCCCCATATATTTACATCGCCACAGAAGTATTTCCAAATTAGCCCCCAATTTGTTCTCAATAAGCCTCGATTATTAAAATGAAAAGGGAGGCAGGAGCAAATTTTTTCACGTTACATTGTTAACTTAGAAAGCTCGTTAACGCGAACGTGACGATTGCTACATAAAAGCAACGCTTTGCCTCCAGTAAATTAACTGCCGAAGGAAACTGTTTGTGTTGCTTTAGTATTTTATAGTTAGGCGTAAAATCTTCTTATGCGTGGCTTTGTTAATCCCGGCTGTTGTCAACTTGTCAGGGGTCGTCTCGTAGTAACGAAGTGTTATAAAGAAATAATAGTTTGAATAAAACAGTTCGGGAAGTGGGTCTTGCATGCTTAACCCGAGCAGAATAGTTCCATAACGCTTTCCGAAAAGTAATATTACGGGTGCCATGGAGCAGAATTGACATAGGACAATTATCAGAGGGTGGCAGTGCCATTACAACGCCGCCGGACGCACATTAAGTTTGCGTCAAGCGCCCAACATTATACGTCCCGGTTTTAATTAAAGGACTGCCCGCTCAGCCTCGTCGCGGTGCCAAATGGAATTGCTAAACAAATTTACCACAGGCGATGTGTCCACCTTAAGTGATTTAATAGGCGTAAAGAAATGCGATGTTTAAATTACTTCAAATCTTACGGTTCACACTGCGGAAGGGGAAATTAGGGAAATGCCCAACATCTTTTAGGCCTATGATAATGCTTTGATGTAGGAATTCACGTTCATTTTTTTGTGCCACACATCTAGAACATAACTTTTACACAGTAATAAATGTCGTTATGCCAGTTTACATAGCAAAACAACTTAATAGCTCCTGAAATTAACTCAGAAAACTTTGTCACTTCAGCTACGCAGACTCTATTTGTAAACAGCTATGTCTAACTGTTATTAGTATGTGCAAAAGATGTTGATAATGGCTATCTGTGTGGATAATAATTGCGGACACGCGTCGCGTCCCCCGGACAATATATGACCACATTACTCGGGGACGTGTCCTCCCGCTTAATCTACGTAAAAGTGCGTCACCCTTGTCCGTTTCCACCCTCTCCCTTGCCGTGACGTTCCACGGGACACTGTTTTGCTTGATCGTCATGTGCTGCAATAATCCCGCATTCTTTTAGGGCGATATTATTGTGTGTTTATTAAAAGAGTAATGGGGAAATTATTTTATATTTCAGCAGTAGGAAAGTTATGGTGTTTTGTTTTGTATGAGTGACAATGTGGACCTAAATAAACTTGGGGCAAAAAGTTCAAATGGCTTCGAAGTTATTCAACGTCTTAGTTGAAATGCTCCTCTTTTATTTATCTTCGAATAGCAGGATTAGTAGGATGTCTTCTGGAAATTATAGGTCCTAACAGCTACTTGACCAAATAAAAGCATACAGCAGAATAAACATAAGGCACGTTTATCTGAAACTTATGACAACTGAAGTCAAGTGCATATGAAAGTTATCCTAGCTCGGCGACATTGCACACTGAAACAGCAGCATGTTTATTAGATATCCAATACTAGGTCTCGTCACGAGATCTAGTATTGGACATCAACACAGCCGCACACGAAACCCTCGTGTGCCGCTGTGTTGATCTATCAGCTTCGTTATTACATTAGTGAGTCGAGTACAACATATCATACCCGTGGTGGTGTTGGAGTTCGGTAGGCGGCAGGCAGTGTTGAAGACTGTAGTTGGGAACAGTTTGCCAACCAAGCTAGTGCCCAGCTTTGCTGGCGGCACGTTCGTGAGTTAAGACATTCAAAACCGCTCAATATCCTGGGAGTATGAAAGTTTCGTCGGCGCACGGCTTCACGTGGTCCGGGGGTGGCAGGCGAGGGGTTCGTCGGGAGGGCTAAACTATGCGAAGAATGCGCAATTAGTGAGCGAGCGAGCGTGTAAGGGGCCCGGCCGCGCCGCTAGGCGGCGAACGCAGTAAGAAAATATAAAGAAGGGGCGGGCCGCCCGCGCCCGTTGTTTAGCGCCCCGCCCGCTTCGGGCATAACTCCCGATTGTCTCCCAAGAAATCCTCCTTAGACCTGTCGCAACTCAACCCTTTCCGTGAGGATTTGCTCCGCATAGCTCCTGTTTGGGTCAGCGTGAAATTCTGCTACGACGCCCGTGTAACTCTACAAAGTCCAATATCTTTCGCAGAACCTTTGTCATTCAAAGGTCTTCATTTTTGACGAACTGTCGTTATTATTACAATATTGGAGCCAAGCCTTATTTTCATGTTATTAAAATGCTCAGTTGTTCCCTATTAACACATTACTGGCGGCACCCTAATTGTCTTAGATAGTATCTAATTAAACCGAATCATGGTGTCGATCGGTGGGGTAGTGGTTGATAATTAGCTTAAATCACACGGAAAATAGGCCTTAAATATGCCGTTTTGAAATAAAATTATAGGCCTTGTTATAATATTAATTTAATACTGGTCATTAAAGTTAATAATTAGGTCTTAAAATGCGTCAGTTTTGCGTTCAAATTTTGAACCGAAGGAACATAAGTAGTAAGTAAATACTACAGTTGAACAAAACATTCAGATCAATTTATTATTCTAAAAAATATATGCACGGACACGCACAAACTCACACCAATAGATAGATATTATTGATGGGAATATATTTTGTGGGAAAAGTTCTATAAGCAAAAACAATCGCGAAGTCATGCCTCAGGTACGACGTTAATGTATTTCTGATGGATCTCCAATATCTCCCCAGTTGTCGAATAAATTACTTTTCAAAACGCCTTGAGCGTAAAGAGGATCGGGAAATATAAAAAAAATTACAACACCTTACATTAATTTAATTGCAAACAAAATTGTGAAACTTGTAAATAAACAAACCACTAATTATAAATGCACGATAGTAGCAACAAATATGTTCAAGAAGAAAATTGTTAATATTCGTAGTGTAGCTGTAGCGTGCACGCACAATTTCCTCGCGGAGAGCGCGAGAGCGTGGCGCGTCGCGCTGGCAATGGACCAAATTAGCCAACTAACGAACTAATAAATAATGATCTCTTGTTTTTCTATTCACTGTGGAATAGAAACGTTTCGACTTGATCCTTCTCTGCACCGCACTATTTATAGAAGGATGCACACGACGTTTCGGGTGAAAGCTCTCTTAATGCTCAATTCGCGGGCGCGTATGTCACAAGTGGAAGTTACTCTCACAGCGGATAACATACGACGTGTATATTCACTTTACTAATTCGTGCTAACAGCAATTTGTTAGAGTGGCCGCACTTACTAATTTTAGCTTAACACCCGCCGTGAAAAGTTTACGACGGTGCCATAATTTCGAAGTAATTTCAAGAATGTTTGACTTAACAGTCTTGAAGAGTTTCCTTCTCAAGATCTGAGCTTTCATTTTAGTTTAATATAAAAATAACTGATATTGCTTTAATCTTGTAGCAGGGGCGGTGTTGTAGCGTGGTATTTAAAAGGCGCAATGCAGAATATTATGATGAAGGCTATTATTGGCAATAACAGACATAGGATTCTTTGAACCATTTTTATTGCGGAAATATTCGTACGCAGAAAGAACACAACAACCAAAACTTACAAGCACTTTAGAACCGTAAAAAACGAGCAGTAACTAACACCTTTTTGCCACGTTCCTCTATGATGGACAAATTTGTACTGTTCAATACACGTAGATACAAATAGTTCGTACGTATACGTACGCATTCGCCTCAACGAGCAAGCAAGGGGTTAATTAAATTCGCACCAGCAGCCGCCTCTCGTCGCCATCGCATTCCCCGAATTCAATGAGATTTCAATTTACTTTGCTCTGACCGGCTCTTCCTCCAATATGCTCATCAATTAATACACGATGTATATTAAAATTTCGTCACAAAGTTACGTTTGGGTTAAATTGGGCTTTGATCACTCGTTTAATGACTGGTGTTGTAACGTTTCTAGCAGTAGTTTCTTTAGTTATAGTCTTCAGTAGAACGGTTGTAGAATTGAGTTTATTAACGAATAAAATCGACTCAATTATAGTAAGATAGATTGGATGGCCTTACTTTTAAAAAGTTACAGCGTAAGCATTAATACAGTAGTGACTGAAAACGTTTAATTTGAGTTCAGAAACAAAATGTTACTTATACTTTTAACATTTTTTTTAAACTACCCACTTAAAGATCAGGATGGCAACTACATAAAACATCATCAGGCCTAGCCTTTTCCCAAATATGTAGGGGTCGGCTTCCAGTCTAATCCGGTGCAGCTAAACTTCCACAACCCAGTTACTGGGTAATACAGATCTAAATACGTGAAGCTAAAACTTTATACCCCTTTTTATGAAAATCACGCGCAATGAGGAGTATGAAATTTGGCACAGTTAAAGTTTATGTGGAGGAGTATAGAAAGCATTTTTTTTTATGAATTGTCATCGAATTTCATGCTCTGGACAAACACTAAGTAAAAAATAAAATTAAGTAAAATATGTAATAAATAAACTGAACATTTCTATCAAAACAAAAAGAAAATTTAAAATATTAATAGACAACATTATTCAATGTAAACCAACTGAAAATTATTTCACAATACCAGTTTGCAGTGACTACGGACGATCCAACCCGCATTCCAGCTCCCTGCAGTTTCAATGATTGAAAATAGCTATTCAAAATATTTTGAAAATTGTTTCATAACAGGATTGGCAGCGCTGTGCCTGCATTGCATTCTACGCGTTTGTCTGAAACAAGCTATGCTAAATATTCCGCGGGCAATTGGCACATGTTTTAACCCCTTTATTACTTTAATTGGAATATCTCAATGTTAGGTATTATTATCTATATGCGGAAGCCTGAATGTTTGGAACTCAATCGCGAGTTGAATTAAATTGTTTCAAATGAAATGTACCTAGTTTGGTTTTCGGGATTCTGGAATTTCTGGATTAGGACATTCATATTAGTGGAATACTTTTGGAGGAGCTCGTGGCAAAGCAATGTCAGCTGCACAGGTCGATCGAAGGATAAGGTACGCTTTCCGCGGTCGCTTCGTGGATTGGTGACCATCTTTACATACCAAGACCCCTCCGTGTCTCGGAAAGCACGTTAAGCCGTTGGTTCCGGCTGTTTTTTTTACATCTTTGGCAGTCGTTACTGATAGTCAGAAGCCGTAAAGCCTGACAACCAGTCTTACCAAAGGTTATCGTATTACCCAGTAACTGGGTTGTGGAGGCCAGATAGGCAGTCTCTCCATGTAAATACTGGTATTTAGCTGCATCCGGTAAGACTGGACGCCGACCCCAACATACTTAGAAAAAGGCTAGGCAGATTTTTTTTTAGAACGAACGAAAGAACTCCGGTATCCGAGCACCACTAGGTAGAGCTTGGAAAACAATGATGCCGTTTAGGTTTTGGACCATAGCTATCATTTTTAGCCGACTTCAAGAGGAGGTTCTCAATTTGTCGGAATCCTTTTTTTGTTTTTATGTATGTTCCCTGATTACTCGAAGACGCCTGAACTGATTTGGAAAATTCGTTTTTAGTTTAAAAGGGTGTACTTCTCAGGCGGACCCATTTTTTTTAAATGTGAAAGTTAATATAGAACGCATTATGGTCTACAATATTAGGGGGGGGGGCGGGCATTAATTAGCTATAAAATAAGAAGATGTAATTATACTTATGCTTATACAGGGTCACATGAAATTAGCTGGCAACACTCCGCAAGCGAGATGGGTATGGGATGAAACAAAAAATAAATTATACTGACCTTTTTATGGGATAATCGACCGCAGTTAGTGTAATCACTTGAAATATCCGTTTGTTTTTGTGTAGCTACTTCACATAATTATCGAAATCTTAACACGATGAATAAAAAAACAGTTTTTTCAAATCATTTTTTTACCTCGATTCGACCTCGATCACGCCTGATAGAAATCGATTGATTAGGTCTATGATCGTGCGAGCGTGCCTAGAAGATGCCTTTTGAATCTTGTTTTGAAAGTAGACGATTTAAATGTGGGAGGGAACACTGAAGCAGGCAGGGCGTTCCACACTTTGACTGTGCGCATAATAACTGTACTATAGGAGAAGCCCTGAGTACGATTGGTCGGGATATAGACCATCATCATCATCATTTCAGCCGAAAGACGTCCACTGCTGGACATAGGCCTCCCCCAAAAGGGGGGTTTTGCCATAATCGCCACGCTTGGCAGGCGGGTTGGCGATCGCAGTATGGTGGTCAAATGCATAGAGAACGCTGCTGCCCATTCTCTAGTAAGTCCCTTAGTCGCCTTCTACGACACCCACTGGAGGAAATGGGATGGTGCTATTCTTTTACATCCGGCACCACACGGAACCGACGATACTCATAGATATTTTAAGTAACAAAACTCTCAACGGTCGTTGTGCCCCCCGAAAAAAATACAATAAATATTTAATATTTTAATT
Organism: Polymixis flavicincta; assembly: GCA_949987655.1. Lineage (NCBI taxonomy): Eukaryota > Metazoa > Arthropoda > Insecta > Lepidoptera > Noctuidae > Polymixis > Polymixis flavicincta. The sequence continues at coordinate 19,544,236 of OX465181.1, read as the reverse complement.
ACATTGTGTTTAAATATCTATGTACCCAAAACTCCTGAAGAGTTTCGCTAGGTAATTTAAATTGACGGTGCATAATAATATAAGTCCGTTTCTTTATAATTTTAACTAACCAGACTTTTATTTACATTACAGGAAGAAATGAGCTGATAGCAAGGTATATAAAACTCAGAACAGGAAAGACGCGCACGAGAAAACAAGTATCATCACACATACAGGTGCTAGCTAGACGAAAATTACGGGAAATACAAGCCAAACTCAAAGTGGTTAGTATCACTCAAATACCTACCAGTATTTATGTATTAATATCAATTAGCATTGTTTTTACATGAAATATTTATCTACTAGTGAAGCGACATTCAGCAGTGGTGCTATACTTTGTGTATTGAATCGCCACTGCTCACAAAAGAATGAAGGAAAATATCGTGAGGAAATCGGCATGTCTTAGAACCAAAAAATTCGAAGACATGTGACATCTACCAACCTGCTCTGGGCCGCGTGGTGGATTATATGGCCCACTCCTTCTCATAGAAAGGAGACCTGTGTCCCAGTAGTGTAGGCTGATTATGAAGTACCTAACATGTCATGTGGAACCTTTGATTAAATTTGCGGAATCGACATGAAAATTAAATCATGTCACAGAATATTATAAAGTATTATAATATACATATGAATGGCGTTTAGGACGGTGGGGTGATGAAGGAAAAGGCCATGCAGTCAATGAGCACACTATCTAGCGCACAGATCGTTGCCGGGTTACCGCACCCAGCGTACCACCATACGGTACTCCACTTGCAAAAGGCATGCCTTTGTGTTACTAGTAAAAATAAAACTAAATCGCCTTTAAATTGTGTTGCTTCACTACTATTTAGGCATGTTGCCAGATTGCACGTATTAAGTACAGAATAGGGGACAATAACACCGATCGAATAATGAAATTGCTTTACTCACATTTTTGTTTCTTTTTCTACCATATTACAAATAATTGACTGGTAATTGGATTGGACTAAAACTTTATTAAAAATACAAAGAATCATACCTATTTGCAGATAGTCATCGTTCAGGGCGTGCACTACATTAAAATAAAACTACATCCATGTCTCCATGTTTTCATAAACAAAATAATGCTTCAAGTGATGTGTGTAGAATTTAACAACTTGAGCATAAAAATAACATGAAAGCTTACTTAGTAAAGTTATTAATATCGAAGGTTTTAACTAAGTCTTTTATTTTTACAGCAATTTTGGCAACCGGGTCTACAGGCTGGACCGTCACAAGAGTAAGTATATTTCTGAACAGAATTGATCTTCCAGGATGATTTTTTCTTTGCAAGGCCTGCTCATTATTGTCACCATATGATTGTGAACACCGTTAGTTTATAATCTGTCTAGCGAGATTATAAACTGTCGATAAATTGTGAACTGCACCATACTGCTTACCAAACGAATAGGTTAAGTTAGAATTGCGACCAACCGAGCGCGAGCCGAACGAGCGAAGCGAGCGGTGCCGCCGTATAGCGGCCGGCGAGCGCTACTTCCAAGTTAGTGCCAGTTACTTGACTATTGAGTAATAGCGCAAGGTGCTATCCATCTTGATACCAGTTCACAATTTTACGGTTTCACTTCGATAGATTATAATCTACCGAAAATTATGCGGTAAATTGTAAGCAGTACCTATGTTACGGTTCACAATCTTTCGACAGTTCACAATCTCGCGAGATATATTATAAGTAATCAAACGGTATTTACAATTTTACGGTAACATACACATGGATAAGTTTTTCACTACCTCCTGAAACCACTTCATTGAAATAACCAGCACCCTAATTGCGTAACTCACGATTCATCATAATCTGTATCGTTTTGAAACGGATTGTTAAACCATTGCTTCATATGTTCGAAAAATGTGTCTGTTCGACAACATAAATAACGCAATGAATATTGTTTGACTGTGAAGACGAAACCAATTATGATCAATCGTGAGTTACGCAATTAGGGTGCCGATCACTAAACTCTATCGTACCAAACTCACATTTTGCTAACACGATGTATGGATATCAACGGACAAACTGTTGATGAATTCGACATTCATAATTAATCTAGACACCCTAGAAATGCTACCTTATAGGTATATATTTTTTATCTGCTGGTTCATACAAAACTACACGGTCAAAATGTATGGAATAGCATTTTTTTTTTAATAACTCTCGTAAATTTCTGTAGAATAAAATACAGCTGCATATAATTGCGTCTTGGTATAGTTATTCCTAACTTGACGTTAAACAGGGCACCCGCCCGCCGAACACTTGACCTAAAATGCTATTACCAGATTTAAATCAACGTCGTACGGTCCTATAGTCGCATCGGGAGAAGAAAAATGAGCAAATGAACTAACGTCTGATCACGTTTTCTTCCTTCTGTTGGCAGTTGGCAAGAAATCAGAAAAGGAATTTTCTTTTCCAATGATACGTAGATTTCAATTGGTTTTCAACCATTCGTTGTTAACCCTAGCAATTGCTGAGGGAAGCCCGTGGACGTGTTTTGGCTGATTTTATAAATGACGTTACACACGATTAACTAGTGATGTGAATGACGCTTGAAGTCATAATTGGCGACCAAAGGATGCAAGATAACCAGATCCTTTCAGCATGAAAAACCTCTCCAGATTATGCAAAAATCCAGCAGCAGAACTCTACTGAACTAATATCTTTCTTTAAAGACCCTGTAGGTACTGACACGGGACAATAGGAGCAAACACGCACACTTACACACACATACCATACCACACCTGAACTCACCTCTCTAGTCTCAACTTCGGTATTCGTACCCCGAACCCCAAGATACAGAAGTAGGGGGCTTACTGGCAAATACAACTTTGTAACGCAGCGTCTAGGTAATATTTTCATCGACTCATATCGTCTCAACTTATGTTAACCTATAAACCTCTATTACCTGGAAAATAAACTGTTTACTATTTCTATTTGTTCCAGCGTAAAACCGTTTCCTGGAGCGGGCTACAAAGGAGTCCCCGGTGTAGGAGGCGTGGGAGTACCGAGCGGGACAGATGTGGCGCCGCCACCTCCGTGGGAGGGACGCGCTATAGCAACGCATAAGCTACGTCTTGTCGAGTTCTCCGCCTTCGTCGAACACCCACGGGATCCAGAAACGGTGAGTAAGGTTTTATAAGGATCAGAAAATGTGGTACTTACTAGTAGGTTCTTCTGTAGGACCCCATACTGACGTTTCTTGCCAATTTTCTGTCTTCCTCGATCACACTCAAAACCCTGGTAAGATTCTTTGGGAGATTGGTAGTAAACTGTTTATCCACTTGGGAAAACGGGGTACCTCTTCAACAAGTGCCTACGTTGCCTCTCTATGTCGGTGTTCCGAGGAAGATGACATCGTCGAAAACCCCCAGAATGGGGGACACTGAAAGGCGTCATCATGTCTGTGGTTGTCACCTGAGTCAATGGAATGAGACTGGTGTATTACTGGCTTGCGGAAAAACCAGCGCGGTAACTGCGTAACACTAACAGCAGGAAAAGCTTTGATTTAGACAGTTCATACACATTCATTGCGTTATTTACGTTGCTGAACAGACAATTTTTTTGCATTAAGAAACAATGGATATCCTTCAAAAAGATTGTTTCTGATTGATAGCGTGTTACGTAATTTGGGTACAGGGGCCTACTCTCTAACTTCGTCAATGAAGACACGGGCCCGTCCGAAAGTAGTTCGAAACTTCTTAGTGAATCCTACAGCTAATTAACTAACTTTTTGGGACAGGCAAAAACATATCAGGAGTAGGGACAGCTGTCAAATCGTGTTGTCATTCATTCTTAGTTCAGGCTGCAAACTAATCTTCTGTACGTAAGTGATACGGAGTTGGAAACGCCCGTTACTTCGACCGAAACGACCGACTTCGTGCTTAAGGAGTAGGCCCCCTGATTTCAGTTGTGCGTTTACAAGTGGGTACACTGGTGTGCATTTCCATGACTCGAGAACAGATTTGAACCTATGAAACAATAAATAAATGTAACGTTGAGTATAAAATATATATATAACACAATACAACTAAAGGACTGTCAGCGTTCACTAACAAATTGAAAGTAACGCACCTTGAACTTTTGGTATCATGAAATAATAAATTGTAACTGTCTTGCTTTGACTGACATTATAACTTTATGTTTAAATAAATACTACCTGAATATTGTGTTTAAATAAAACACTAAATATATTATGCCACTTAGAAAAAGTTAGTAGGTACCTACAACAATTTGTACTGGTAATTTTTCATGCATAGCTTTCAACCTTGGTGAACGCTAAGGTGAATTTTCGTCACAAAATGCAAAGATTTGCAGAATTCAAAAACAATCTAAGATTTCTACGAGCATTTTCAACTGTAACCTTTTGTTTTGTTTCCAGTACCCCAGTTCGGCGCCTGCGCAACATCTATTCGTACACATAGGCGGCACAGTTACATACGCAGATCCTTTATTAGAGGTAAGTGTACTGTTATTTTTCCTTTCTTAAACAGACCTTGTCTCAATATTTTCTGCAAAAGATTTTACGAAGCGATAAGACTGCAATGTTATTGCATTTCTAATAAAAAGAGTGGTTTGTCTTGAATACCGCCAAATATACAGTTTTGTTAATGTCTTTGTTACCTTTTTTTGAAATTAAGGAGCACTTACTATTCTTCTTTCTCAATATTTAAAAATAAACCGATCTGGCTCCATTTTTCCTTTTAAGGTCGGAACCCTTAAAACACTGAATTGTTCCAATTTTAATCTTAATCCATTTTTTTTTTCATCCACAGTCGGTAGACGTGCAACAGATTAACGATAAGTTCCCTGAGAAGAAAGGCGGCCTCAAAGAGTTATATGAGAAGGGACCCAGAAATGCCTTCTTCCTGGTCAAATTCTGGGCGGATCTCAACACAAATAACCTGGACGATCCAGGGGCCTTCTACGGGGTCACTAGTGTGTAAGTATATTTCGACTTAAGTATTTTGATAAACCTAGGTAACCTTTACTTTACTTTACTAATCACAATAGTTGACTAGACTAACTTGAGAGTGCGCAGTGGCGCTAGAGAACAGTGGTGGCCTACTGGTAACGGCCACAACTTAAGATTTATCTAGGTCGTAGTTTCAAGCCCAGACAGGCGCTTTACTTTGTGTAAATTATTTCATCACCACTGCTCTCAAAACGGTGAAGGAAAACAACGTGAGGAAACCGGCATGTCCTAGAACCAAAAAATCGAAGACATATGACATCTACCAACCCGCACTGGGCCCGCGGCCCACCCCCTATCACCGAGAGGAGGCCTGTCCCAGCTGTGGGAACATTATAGACTGATTATGGTATGCTATCGACCGTAAAATTAGACTAGTCGGGTGGTCAGAGACGCCGTACACATTTCGTTTTTGCCCTTTAAAGGATTTTTTTTTTATTATGAAAAGTACAGAGGCCAGCACATCAAGCTACCCCAATCTGTCAAATTTCTTTGATAGTTTTTCAACTTTATAACACAGGAATAAAGTTTATGTTCAATTAGGAAAACTTGATAGTTTGGGATAGCTTGACCTGTTGGCGACTGTACTTTACTCTGGTGTACTTTACTCTATTGCCATCCCAAACAACAACAGCTTCATAAAAAAGGAATTATCGACAAGACAACATCGATTAGAGCAATGTTCTGTTCTTGGTGGATGTCAGAGTTCGCAAAAGTTACTAAATTACAGTAACGCCATCTACGTGTCGATGGCGTGCGTCTATGTGCGTATTGTCTATATTTCTTGCGTCAAAGACACGTTGGATTTATTAAATAATGCCAATTGAAATTATTTTTACGACTGTGACGCCAAAAATTGCGATAACATTGTAGCAATTCCAAACTGCTACGTCAAATAATACGGAATGTTACGTCAGGTATTGATTGATACATTGATATCATGCCAAGCTGTAGGAGACCATATCTACTTATGAACACATACTTTGTCATCATTGATGATAACTAGACTAGCTAGTATAACACTACGTAAAAGTGGGTAGGTACGCGTGAATCTCACTGCCCATCTCATCATCGGTAAGCCAGCTTAAACTGGATAATAGTTCGCACCAAGAAACTTTGAATTGATAAACACTATTTTCAAAGATCTTTCTTGGCTAAAGCCGATCGCCAGAGTTCACTAATAGGCTTGAACAAAGTATCTAGAGAATGTAAGGGTTACAACTCTTTATCGGAAATTACACTGCACTATATTTCAATACACCAGGGTAGGAGGGGCTCGTGGTTAAATAATAACAACCGCACGGGTGGATCAACCCCCCCGAGTGGGTTCCCGCATTGTCGTTGCGGGGGGGCTTAGTAACCGTGGTCTCCCATCCACGGTGAAGCCAAGAGGAACCCAACGGTGGGGCCGCTCGTCAGGGCTTTTGCCTCAAAGCCATTGACGTAGCGGCCAAAAAGTAGGTTGCGGTGAGGTGCACCGCAACTGAGGTGGGCCGCGATGTCGAATGGGAGGCATCGCGGCTGAGGGTTACAGGCTGCGGTAGAGGAGGAGTGCCGGTGCTTCTGAGCAGCGCTCTTCCCTTCCGTGGCCTGGACGGGGCCGCCACCGTTTGATGGCGGACGCGGTGGGGCCGCAGGGGAAGAGGAGTGTCGGTATAGCGTCAGCCGCTCTCCCTATCCTCTGCGGCCGAAAAGTGGTAGACGGGACGGCGCGTTGTGTTCCTCACGCGCGCCGTCAAAGATGTCAGCAACCACTGGTGGGGTCCGCAAGGGCCGATGCCTGCCAGGGGTGCGGGTTTGTTCGAAAGAGATACCACGGCCCCTGGCATACGGGCTACTGAGGGAACACGGGTGGGTTTTAGTCAGTAAAAGTCTGACACGCCCTCCTGCTCTACTCAGCAGGAGAAGTCATTTGATGATTTCCCACCCCAAAAAAAAAAAAAAAAAAAAAAAAAAAAACGGGTGGATCAAAGGTTCTTTTATTTTTTGGGGGTGGGGGAGGTCATCAAATAACTTCTCCCGCTTTGGGTGAAGCAGAAGGGCGTGTCAGACTATTACTGACAAAAACCCACCCGTGTTCCTTCAGTTGCCTGTGTGCCCGGGGCAGCGGTATCTGTTTCGAACAACCCGCACCCCTGGCAGGCATCGGCCCTTGCGGACCCCACTAGTTGATGCTGACATCTCTTTAAGGCGAGCGTGCAACACAACTCGCCGTCGACCCGCGCTTGGTCCTTACCGGACAGCGAGCTACCCATTACTCGCCATCCGCAAGCCCGCGCCTACCGTGGCCGGGAATCAGCCTGGAATTCCCGATGCAGATTGCAAGAGTTAAAAGTCTTTATTGGGTCGGAGGGTCTCGCAGCTAAATAATACCAGCCGCATGAGTGGATCGAAGGTTAAGCTACACTAGCCGCAGTCTGTTCTTGGATTTTTGACCATCCATTACATATCAAGAGCCTCCGTGCCTCGGAAAGTACGTTAATCTGTTGGTCATGGCTGTCAATCGTAGATCTTTGACAGTCGTTAGGTACGGGTAATCAGAATTCCGAAAGTCTGACAACCAGCCTTATCAAGGGGTATCGTGTTACTCAGTAACACTTGGTTGTGGAGGTCAGATAGTCAGTCGCTCCATGTATAATTCTGATATTCAGATGCATCCGGTTAGACTGGAAGCCGATGGTAACATGGTTGGAAAATTGGAAAAAAGCGAGGCAGATATTTCAATAGCTATGCCAAATGTCTTACAAATAATCTTCTTTATTACAGGTACGAAAGCAACGAAAACATGACCATAACATGTAGTACTAAGGTCTGCTCGTTCGGCAAACAAGTTGTCGAAAAGGTAGAAACGGAGTACGCGCGCTTTGAAGGCGGTCGGTTCGTGTACCGCATACACCGGTCGCCCATGTGCGAGTACATGGTAAACTTCATACACAAGCTGAAGCATCTACCAGAGAAATATATGATGAACAGCGTGTTAGAAAACTTCACTATACTACAGGTGAGTGATACCTACTTACTATACTAATTCTAAAGCGCTAGGGCTATTTCCTAATCCTCTTCTTTTTTTTATTATTTGTAACTAGTAGCTTTCTAGACTGGCTTACAACAGTTGCAGTAATGAGACATAATGTGGTACGGTAGGCCTGCCCCAAATCAAATACCATTGATGTTAACTCTTGGCCATTTTACAATGGAGTGTCTACTTAAACAGGACAATAAAATATTCAGTCCGCAAACTATAACGATGAATTCAGTATATGATTCTACACCTTCGAGCGCAGAAATTTTAGTAAGATATCAAAAAAAAAAAGTGATATGCCTCCGCGGTCAAAACAACAACGGACAACGGACGTTACAGCGGACTGGTTAAAATGTTATTCCGTATTTACCAATACGGAACATAATTTGGTACAGTTTGGTTACCAGTTATTGGTTTTTGGATACCTACCAGAATGGTTTTCTAGATTAAATAACGATTCATCCTTGAACGTGTAACTTCCTTTACCTAAACGCTTTGCCGCTAAAAACCCGCCTTTACTTTTAATTACATTTTGCTACACAATCAGTAAAAACATGCGACACTTGGCAATTAAACAGCGAGTGCATTTAATCAGCGTTATTTACCTACTTGTAATGATAGTTACAGAGCTATGTGTTGCGCTACCCGTCACGAGCATGTGGGGCATATAACTACACAACCAGAATACTCAAGTGGCATTCACGGTTTAATAAGTCAGCTAACGTTGAAAAGTAAACAATCATAGCTTTTTTTGAACCTTTTCTGTCTTTCTTGGAAAGATCAGTTCCCCCTTTTTCGCTTCTGCGCTTCTCTATGGTGAAGCAGTGGTGGCCCACCCAGTGCCCAAGACCCATTTAAGCCTAGTTGAGTTATCACCTCATGTGGTTAGTATAGTATTAGAAGAAAAAAAGATTGCTAACATGTACTAAACTTTAAACTTTGGTCTCCCACAGGTGGTGTCAAACCGAGACACGCAAGAGACGTTATTATGTGCCGCGTTTGTGTTTGAAGTGTCGAACAGTGAGCACGGAGCGCAGCATCACATCTACAGGCTCGTTAAAGACTGAACGCGCTCCGCACGCCGCACATCGCCTCCCGTACAACCATTCCTTACGCAAGCCTCTGCAGACGATCTACATGGATACCTGACTTGCTGCGGTCGTCGGCCGGCGCACGCACACGGATCATGAAACGAGAAGTTAAAGTCGGAAGGTAACGTCGACTGAGATTCCGAACTTTCACGACGAACACGATGTAAACGGACGTTAAGTGTGTGTGCGTGCGCCGGGTGATAAACATAGGAAGAAGTGTCTGTATAGTTCATAGTCTCCGCGACCGCGACCCGCCGGCGCCACCTCGCGGACGTAAAACGAGTGCTGTCCTAATTTCAATCCTACCTTTCTCGTTAGATTCAAAAATAAAAATATTTGTTATCAAACCTAAAATAGCAAAATGTGATCTGAAAATTACGCTACAAGTATTTTTGTAACTGAGTGTTTATTATACATAGCTCAATTTAAAATATTGTCTATCGTAGTCCTGGTCCCTTGAGCCGGCAACTGATCAATCGGTGTCGTCAACATAGACTACCTTGTCTGTAAGTAGGTTTTATTCTCACATTATGGTTTTCGAAATACTCTCGTTCTAAAATGATTTCTGTATGGTTCTAAGATAAAGAGAGTAACAATAATATTTTACATAATTCTTAAAATACGAAATATCGTTCGGTATACTTCGCGTGTAAAAAATATCATATAAAAATTATATAGATTTGAATACACACAGTGCCTCTATAATTATGTTACATTAACATAAATTACTTGAGCATATTTAGTCTTTTCACTGCATTAAAACATTGAAGAGAAATAAAATTGTTAGATAATGCACAAGTGAAAAGGTTAAACTTTAGTGTAGTATACCATGAAAATAATAGGTTTAATAAGTATATATATAGAGTTATGACACCTATTCTTTTTCAGTTAAATGCTCATGGTACAATTTACCGTTGCTACGTTTAGTTGTCTTTTTAAACCAGTCCAAGTCTTTCTGTCCTTTAGTATAGAAATATTATCTTCTTAATTTTATAATTTGGCATCTATTATTTTCTTTCGAGTATTTTATTTTGCTTTAAATATTATTTCATTATGCCTTGTTATTTTTAGGTCTTTTTGAGACATAGCATTTTATCTAGTTTCTATGTACGTTTTGCCAGATTTGACTTACTATTTGCAGTCTTTGCCACATAAAATACTAGGGTATGGTATTGTACCTAAATTGTACATATTCTATTGTTACGTACGTAAAGTTAATAGTGTCCATGTGTTCACACGGTCTGCCAGATCTAAAATTGTGTAATAAATTGTATCATAAGAAAGTTATGACAAATCTTGTATGATCGTGTACCTACAATATGTACATATCTGACTATCAGACATATTTTTCTTTGACGCGATCTTCACGCGTTGTGTGGCAGCTTTACCCTCCAGACCCTTCCTTCAGTGTTTCCCATTTCTACAAATATTCACTATACATTTCTATTTTCATGAAACTAATATAAAGCAATAATGGCCGCTTTTGCTTCCAATTTCAAAGTACAAATGAGTGTCCACACTACTCGACATACTTGCATGAATATGTTAACGTGGCAATGATTTGATCTCTCTTTTAGTCAAATATATTTAGGGTCCTCCCGTGCGTGCTATGGTGCGCTCATTTAATTTTACACAGTGTTAAGTTTATGTGCATTAAATAGTGTTTAGTTTCAAGACATGAGGTAGGAAAATATTATCTTAGATAATAAAAATAAGAGATTTTTGTATTTATTTGATAGAGTTATATTAGATAAATTGTAAAGTGACTAGTTTTAAGGTTCTTTTTTTATATGGCGATAGTCGTTCAGGAACTTATCCGTGAAGTTGTCACATATTTAGTACTTAAGAAAAAACTTAATTTTTGTTGCAACTGTAGATTTCCTTGTACAATACTCTGTTATACGATTTGTTTGATCGAAATTACTTTTTTTTTTACAATTCTTATCGAAATTAAGACAACTTTGGGGTCTTCTATTTGCAATACGACGGCGTGTTCAATAAATTAGTAAAAGAGATCTGCCCTGTTGTGATTTTATATTTTTAATGTTAATATGTACTCAATCAATGAGATTAACTCAAATTATTCGAGTCTAGTGCAACAGCAACGGAGTCGAATATAATTGACTAAACTTAAAACATGGAATTGTTTGATGCCGATGGCAATATTCAGTATAGATATCGTTAGGTCGTGTTGTGTAAATAAAATAATTTTAGCGCATTTCTTTCAGTTAGTATTTGTAAGCGGTTTTTGCTTATACATATACAAGTCTTTCATATCGACAATCAGCCATATCAATATGAAAATATAAAAGAATTAGTCGGCAGAGTTGGAGACAATCATTTGCAATCGGCTGCATTACATTCTATTTTATACATAGTTTTGACTCTCTTATGTTCTGAAAAATATTACTTTGTTGATTTCTGTTCAATCGACATAGCAAATGATTTTTTACCATACTAGCCGACAGTGTACAGTATTTTAAAGATAATACTACGTTAAAGATTTGTATGAAAATTTAATTATATTGTCTTCATAAAATCATGTGTATTATTATTTCTGAATCTCTTTTTTATCGGTATGACGCCATGTGATAACCGAATAAATATTTATAATCAACCTCCATGAAGAAAATCCGGATTAGGATTATCACTAGAACATTTAAATTAGTTATCTTGTGTACAATTAAATCAACATACTTACACAAATTATAATAATGCAAGCAATAGATAAAACATGATAGATTATATTTTTAGGGTTCCATAAGCGACTGAAAACTCGCACGTTACTCAACTTCGTAGAGAGACGAACTCCGGAACTCCGTCCGAATGAACATGACATAATTATCAATCAAGACACTATTACCGTATTATATTTCCATCATATCAGGGGCCTACTCTGTAAATCCGCCAACGAAGATCCCGTTCAAAAGTTGTTCGATACAACGGAATGAACCCTTCACTTCCTATTAATTAACTTTTTCGGACGGGCAAATACACATCGGGAGTAAGTACAACTGTCAAATCGTGGTGTCATCCATTATTAATTAAGTTCCCGCAGTTATAGTGGACGCATTTTTGCAAACAAGAACCAACCCACAGTTTGAGTGAAATTGAGTTAAATACATAGATGGCGCTCAAATCATGCGTTCTATCTTCCCAAAAAAAATGGTTCCTTTTTACCGACTAACAACAGAGATACAACATGTCACTTGCGGAACCAACCCACTTTGGCCATCTTTTAAAAAACTGTAAAGAACTATACAGCATGGTCCCCTAAACACATATTAAAACCAATTGTTAAACAGACCCATGACTCTTGGTACCTTTACAACTTAAGCATTTTAATTATGCAAACCAGAACCAATGTTGGTTGGTTCCATCTAGCATAAAAAGTTACAATATTTTTATGGAACCAAGAAGGTTGGTTCTTGTTTGCATAATGCAAGTTATGTTGGTCTTGAAGGATTGTAATGTTTGGGTTTAAGGGGAGGCCAGCAGAGGGTCGCAGGAAGTCGGTTCGTGTTAGATAAAACATGTCACAGAAACATTTAAAGATGGTTTTGAGAGTTTATACCTCTGGAGCGAGTCCTGTGGGGTTCAAATATCACATAGAAACATTAAATTGACCCTAATGTTAAATGGGCACGCTATGATTGCGGCGGTAAGTCCCCTCATTGAGGAGTGGATTGAGACGCGGCACGGCGTCCTCACCTTCCGCCTGACGCAGGTCCTTACTGGACACGGCTCTTTCGCGAGGTTCCTGCTTCGCATAAGGCGGGAAGAAATGCCCGGGTGTTTCCACTGCAAAGATCAACCTGAAGACACAGTGGAACATACGGTGGAGGTCTGCCGGCTTGGGCGGAGCACTGCCGTGTCCTCGTGGAGGCGATCGGTGGCGGCGATATCTCGCGTCCGGCCCTATAGGCCATGGTACGGAGCAAGAGTGCATGGGTAGCACTCCTCCTTCTGCGAAGCAGTAATGCTCGCGAACAGAGAGGCGGCGCACTTGAAGGAGAGGCAGAATATGCGCCCTCACGACCCTAGTCACCGCAGGAGACGCCCTGGGTGTCGGAAATCCCAGGCCGATTCTCAGCCACCGTAGGCGTGGGCTTGCGGACGGCGAGTTATGGGTTGCTCGCCGTCCGGGAAGGATCAGGCTCAGGTCGGTGACGCGTTGTGTTCCACGCGCGCCTCAAATAGATGTCGGCACGAACTGGTGGATTCCGCAAGGGCCGATGCTGACAGGGGTGCGGGTTGTTCGAAAGAGATACTGTCGCCCCTGGCACACAGGCAACTGAGGGAACGCGGGTGGGTTTTAGTCAGTAAAAGTCTCACACGCCCTCTTGCTCCACCCAGAGCGGGAGAAGTTATTTTCTGATTTCCAAACCACAAAAAATATACCTAGTGTTGAGAGCATTTTTGAATGATCATCCCAGTGTAAAAAAAATACATCATCGTGTTTTTAGGATCTGGCCACAGCTTTTTACCAATTGGTACGGATTTTGGCCAGATGGAGTGCGCTTCTTAAGCACCAACAACGATTATATACCCTAGAAGATTACATAGAAATCATACACTTTCGAAAAATAAAGCAATGATTGTACACAGGCTATGATGATATGGACTTACTTTGGCCTACAAGCAAAGCCATATTTGAGGCTAAGCTGACAGATATAAAAAGTTTGCTGCGCCTTATACCAAAAGTAGTTTATTCAAACTAGGCTGAGAGTCAGCACTTTTTGAACGACAAAATTACATAAGACAGTCCCCCAAAACGCCTGCCCTTCACCACTTCCTAGTGCTTTAGCTGTGAAGAAGAAGTGGCGCAACAAATTCCCAATAAAGAAGACGATACGGATGGCTTTACCGGGCCTATAGATTTTGAGGTAGAAGGCGATAATAATAGGAATCTCAGAAACCATTGTACCTACTACCTACTGTTTTTGTGATAAGTGTAAGAAAATGATTCACTATATAATAAATGGCGTTAAAAATTTATCTTTTATAAAGAATTACTTATATTTTTAGAAATATCACAACAATGAAATCTTACATCTATTTTGCAAGAAGGAACTAAGCAACAAAATATGTTTTTGCAAGAAAGAACCAACCGGGTTTTTAACGATTTACTTTATATTATAACTTTATAAAATGTATAAATTTGATATTCCTAGATAGGCTACAGTATCCCACATAAGGTAAACAAGTGCTCATTCATTAATATACTATGTATGCATTTTGCACACTCTGTTTACAAAAGTCTCGTTTTCTCGAAACTAACCTGCTGTGGGTTGGTTCTTGTTTGCATAAATGGGTCCAGTTAAGGGTCGCAACTTCGGCCAAAACTACGGATTTAGTGTTTTGAGAGTGGACTCCCGGATTCAATTTGTTTAAAGCAGCAGGACCATAAAAATTGAAACAAAATTACATAAATAGTGCACTTTAAATACCATAATAACCATACCTAATACAGGAAAAGTTTTTATCCAGTGCGCAAATTGAAACCATGAATTTAGCAAATCATTCTAGAATCCCTAGCGCAGAAATTTTTCGCCGGATGCACAAAAAAAAATCAGCTGTTCCATACATTTTGACCGCGTAGGTATTGCACTTTTCTATGAAACAGCTGATTTCTTTTTGTACAACCGGCGAAAAATTTCTGTGCTAGGGGTTCTAGAATGATATGCTGAATTCATGGTTACAATTTGCGCACTGGATAAAAACTTACCCTGTATAGGTCGACTAGTGCAACGTAATTGTTGCCATCGCGGGCAAAACCTGGATGATGATGATGATTGAAACTTCATTTCAATCATCATCATCAGCCGCCTAGCCTTTTTCCAACTATAGATATTGGGGTCGACCTCCAGTCTAACCGTAAGCAGCTGAATACCTGTATTTTACATGGAGCGACTGCCTATCTGACCTCCACGACGCTGTTAATGACTGGACAATACGATACACATGGTAAGACCGGTTGTCAGATTTCGGGCTTCTGACTACCCGTAACGACTGTCAGATCCACGAAGCATGACAGCCGGAACCAAAAGCTTAACGTGCTTTCCATAGCACGGAGGGGTGCACCCATCTACGGACCGAACACGGCAGACGCACCTTAACCTGATAGATAGGCCCGTGCGACTATTGTTACTTAGCCTACTTAGCCATGACTATTGCATCTTACCAAGTGGAATTCAAAACTCCGAACTTCTGCTCATAATATATTTTATGAAGGCCAACGGTACCTATCCGGCTTGCAGGCCTAGACAAAACACATTTCTGTTAGCGTTCACGCCAAAATGTATGGGAATGACATTACCTGCGGAAAGGACACGACGCGCGACGTAACCTTTCCGCAGGGAATGTCATTCACATACATTTTGGCATAGCGTTTGGCGTGAACGCTAACAGAAATGTGTTTTGTCTCTAGGCCTTGGTAGATTCCCAGGTCGGATAGGTCTTCCGCTCAGGACTTTCACTTTATTAGATGATGAACTCAAGTGTCGTATGTTATTGATAAAATACCAAAGGTATTTAATTACAGATATTTATTAATCAGCCCAAGATAGTGTCCAAATTATTCAAGATAAGATATAAAGTCATTTCCAAGGTCTGATCAACAAAATATATTCAGTTGTCAGTGATATTCGTGGAGGTAAGTGCATTTGTTTTTTTTTTTTCTAAGTGTAATTGATCGAAGTAATCGTTGTGTGATACGGGACTGTGAAATGGGACTACAGGGACCAGTCTGGAGCCCCGGACGAGACGCAACGTGTGTTCTTTTTAAGATTTTTACCAGTAAAGGAACGCAGTTTAGTCCAATGTATGTCAATTATTTCTTACTTTAAAGGAATTTAGTTTGAATTTTATAAACTAGACCATTAGAGGGCCCAAATGATGTGTGCACCCCGTACGTAAGGAACATCCTACACTTCGCTAGTCCTGCCCTATTGACATGATTGGGCCTATGTTCACTTGCCCCGCAGTGATCTGCGACAGATTTATTTCAGAAGTAAAATCTAAACAGGAAAATGTCGTGGATGAAAGTGAAATAATACGATATCTAGTGTCATGGACCGATAATCCTGAATCAATCTCTTAGTAACCAAGAATATAGGTATACTTATCTCTAAATACTGCTTATCTAATAAGAGCTTAGAAGATTTCTCAAGAGCTGAAAGGAACTACTATCAGTAAAAACGAAAGTAGGTAAAATTGACTCACGAATCCGTAAAATATGCGAGATATTTTTGGTGATCAGATAGATCTCAACAATGCAGATGAATCATGGCGTTAGCAGTACTCAGTGCTTTATCTCTATATACAAATAGACATTGTTGATTTGCACAGAACGCGTCATATAGGCGATGCTTTTTTTTTTTTTTTTCTTTGGTGTGGGAAATCATCAAATAACTTCTCCCGCTCTGGGTGGAGCAGGAGGGCGTGTCAGACTTTTACTGACTAAAACCCACCCGTGTTCCTTCATTAGCCCGTATGCCAGGGGCTGTGGTATCTCTTTCAAACGAACCCGCACCCCTGACAGGCATCGGCCCTTGCGGGCCCCATCATTTTTTGTGCTGACATCTCTTTGAGGCGCGCGTGGAACACAACGCGCCGTCGACTTGGGCTTGGTCCTTACCGGACAGCGAGCTACCCATTACTCGCCGTCCGCAAGCCCATGCCTACGGTTGCCGGAAATCGGCCTGGGATTCCCGACGCCCAGGGCGTCTCCGTATCCTGCGGCGGCTGGGGTCGCGCGTTTGTTTGGGGTGTGATTTCCCACCCAAAAAAAAAAAAAAAAAAAAAAAAAACTGCGGTGCCGACTTGGCCGCGACTGACGTGGCGGCGGCATACGTCGCCTCCTTCTGCTGGCCCGAGACCGGCCGGCTCGCCGCTAGTGGGGGGCGCAGGACTATGGCCTCCAGGGCGGAAAACCGGCTGCGGAAGGTAGCTAGCTCCTGCCGCACCAAATTCAGCACCCGGTCTTCCCCTGGTGTGGGTCCACCCTGCCCATGCCGCGCCCCCTTCTGAGGCACCACACTGGGGGGCACCACACTGGGACCAGATCCTCGGAGCCCGGCCAGGTCCGCTCGGAGCTCCTCGTTCTCCTTGCGGAGACGCTCCATGGCGGCCGTCAAACGGGCGACCTCCGCCCGCACCTCGGACATACCGTCCGACGGAGGTCCGGAGTATATATCCTTCGCTGCCGCCATAATGGAGGCTATGGCTGCGGTAATGGCCTTGCCTTTAGAGGCCTGAAGCCTCTTCAAGGCCACACCCTTGACTGCAGCAGCCACAACCTCCGCGAGCCTGGCCGTACGCTCCGAGTTAGAGCCACCGGCGTTGTCTGGCTCAACGTCGGACGACTCTGAGAGGGCCCTGCTACTGGTCCCTCCAGAACGTTGCCCCTCCGATTCAGCTGCCTGGGCCGCCTCGGCGCTCGGCTCGGCGGGATCCTTAGTGGTTAGGCCTCTGCCCAACCGGACCCCACCGCTCCGACAGACCTTCCCGAGCTTTCGGGTCGAGGCCATTCCGCCATCCGAGGACGAACCCCGGCCATCCCTAGGTTTGGGGCGCTTCTTGAGGAACTCTGTCCTCCTCGAAGCGCCCACCGCCGCATGCTCCGGGCCCTTAATAGAGTCCTTCGCGCTCGATGCAGAGTCGGACTCCGACCCCGCATCACTCTCCTCCTCTACGTTTTTTGTTTTTTGGTTTAAATTTTCCATTGCTGTTCCCACGAGTAAAAAATCGTTTTAATGACTCAAAAATAGTGGTTCGCACTAGAGACTAATTAAGCTACCCATTAGTCAAGCTACCAACCTCCCTCACGGTGCGCCGCCGCTTGGAGGTTTGGGGTAATTTTTTATAGAGGATTTCTTCCTCGCGGCCCGGGCGGTTAAGCCAAGGCCCTCGACCCCCGTCAAAAGTCAGAGACATGACCGTGACAATCTTCGGGGCTACGAGATTAACGGCGGCAGAAGGAGAGCAGTCCTTCTTGCCTGCCCGGTGGCAGGGTGAGTGCACACCGAGCCCGCTCTTACTCCGCCGCTGTGCGTCTCTGCATGAGCGCAGAGATACACGCGTTGGAGCGTCCCGCCGACAGGATATTGGCATACGGGCAACGACACCCATTAGGCACACAGTACCCTATGGGGGATATTGCCCGCATCCCAGGGTGCACCGTCCCGGAGACTGGCCTTTCCCCCAGACGTATCCAAGGGAAACTCCAGCCCACGGGCACACGGGGAGGTTTCCTGTCCAAGCACCCCATATAGGCGATGCTTGGGAGGAGCTTAATTAAGTACTTACGTCCATAAGTGTAGACAGACGTCTTTCGGCTCAGTGATCATCATCTGCCTAGCCTTCTGCCAACTAGATTGGGGTCGGCTTCCAGTGTAACCGCATACAGCTGAATGCCAGTATTTTGAATGGAGCGACTGCCTCTCTGACCTCCACACAACCCAGTTACTGAGTAAAACGATACCCCTTGGTAACACTGGTCGTCAGACTTTCGGACTTCTGACAACCTATGTCAAGATGGTCACCTATCTACGGACCGACCGCGGTAAGCGTAACTTAACCTGATCGATCGACCCGTGCAGTTGTTATAAGGTACTTAAGTAGCTACAAGCTAAATTATGAATACCTGAAAAATAAAAAAGGACCAATTTGAAAGAAATCTAGCAAGATCTTTGTGGGCACGTTGCGTATCTACGACAGTAATAGTACATTATGGTACAAGTGTGTAACGTTGGTGATTATCGCTGAGGCGCCATTGAGACCCGAGCCGTCAGGCGAGGGTCTTAAGAGAGCCGAGGACGATAATCATCAATACACACGTGTATCATACGACGTTTTTCAACACACTTGCGAAGAAAATAATACTAAATCATCATCATCATCATCATCCATCATCATCATCCATCATCATCCATCATCATCCATCGTCATCAATCATCATCCATCATCATCCATCGTCATCCATCATCATCTATCATCATCCATCATCATCATCATCATCATCCATCATCATCCATCGTCATCAATCATCATCCATCGTCATCCATAATCATCTATCATCATCCATCATCACTCATCATCATCCAGCATCATCCATCGTCATCCATCATCATCCATCATCATCCATCGTCATCCATCATCACTCATCATCACCCATCATCATCCAGCATCATCCATCATCTTCATCCATCATCATCCATCGTCATCCATCATCATCCATCATCATCATCCATCACCATCCAACATCATCCATCATCATCCAGCATCATCCATCATCATCATCATCATCATCCATCATCATCCATCGTCATCAATCATCATCCATCGTCATCCATAATCATCTATCATCATCCATCATCACTCATCATCATCCAGCATCATCCATCGTCATCCATCATCATCCATCATCATCCATCGTCATCCATCATCACTCATCATCACCCATCATCATCCAGCATCATCCATCATCTTCATCCATCATCATCCATCGTCATCCATCATCATCCATCATCATCATCCATCACCATCCAACATCATCCATCATCATCCAGCATCATCCATCATCATCACCATCATCGTTTTTAAGAACAAAGCAACTCAAACAAAAAACAACCTATAACTCACTAAGAACAAAGAAACTCAACCAATTCTATAACTCACTAGTGAATAATAGTAATGAAAAAGTCACAGTTTGATAATAGGTGTCATTATGTGCCTAACTGTAGTGAAATTAGAGCCATTTTATGAGCAAGTGTGTTGAAAAATAATTTACCATTTTTAGATGGCGATCTCCAGGGAAGTGGGGTTGATCGCCTCTGCTTTGATAATATGTTCATTCCTCACGGTAGGAGGAAGTGGTAAGTAAAGCTACAGTATAATTTTAATCTAGGTTTATTTAATTAGGTACACACACATAATGTAACATCACGCCTGTATTTCCAGCAGGGTTGGGCAGTGGTGTGGTGTACAGTCGAGTTCATTAATATATTGGCACTGTCAAGTATTCAAAATATTGTGAGCGTTGGATAGCTCAATAAATTCTATAGAACCTATAGATCAAAAACACCGTTCACATGACGACATCTTGTGAACGGTTCAATAATATATACAACCTTATTTTTAGTATGTGCGAAACCCGAAACACGTGTCTAGTATTCGTATGTAAAGAATCTACGTACAAAATTTCAAACGTGTATCATGAAAAATCACAAGGTTATAAGAGGGGTAATTCTCGTAATTTTAAGAACGTTCACAGTCTGATCTCAGTGTCAATCTGTCAAAAATGCCTCGAGTTTCCATACATTTTTGACAAGTTTTTGACATTTGCTGGTCGCCGAGATGACAATACGACTAGATTTAATTACGAGAATTGGCCACAAGCTTGTTATGTTACCTAGTTTTCCACGCAAACATGGTCACCATAGGCCCCACGCGCCGCCCGCGCGTCCAGCCCCCAGCCGGTCCAGCGTCGTATTGTGCTTATTGATAATATTAGGCAGTAGGTACAGTCACCAGCAGGTCAAGCTATCCCAAACTGTCAAATTTTCCCAATTGAACATAAACCTTATTCCTTTGTAATAAAGTTGAAAAACTATCAAAGAAATTTGACAGATTGGGGTAGCTTGATGTGCTGGCCTCTGTACTTAATCATATGGTAATTGTTTTGTAAATAACTGGTAATAACTAAAAAAATTGAGAACAAATATAACATGGTGTAAAACTATTGGAATCCGTTCCGTTCCTTATTCTGAACAAACTATATTCAGGTTTCGCATATACTAAACATAATGTTGTATAGGCTGTGCATTAGGCAATATTATAAAAAAAATTGAGAAAAAGCAGTCACTAATAATGCTTATTGTTGTCACAATATTGTGAACTTTTTTGGCGTGCATATATGTATTTTTGAGGCTTGAAAGGGCCAATACATGAATAAACTCAACTGTACATAGAGTAGATACACCAGCACCCTAATTGCGTAACTCACGATTCATCATAATCTGTATCGTTTTGAAACGGATTGTTAAACCATTTCGTCTTCACAGTTAAACAATATTCATTGCGTTATTTATGTTGTCGAACAGACACATTTTTCGAACATATGAAGAAATGGTTTAACAATCCGTTTCAAAACGATACAGATTATGATGAATCGTGAGTTACGCAATTAGGGTGCCGCTTTCCCCAGTTATGTTGTTTATTTTAACTTTCTACGTACTTAGACTTTGAATGATACTAGAGATGAAATCAAGGCATTTTATTAAATTACGAGTCTACGCTGAAATGGATAGTAACCACTTCTGACATAACTAGAGAACGTTAAGTGATTGTAGAAGTTTAAAGGGTGACATCTACGCCCAAACTGAAACCATGAATTCAGCATATTATTCATTGGTTCTAGTGAAGTAAATAAGTAATTTGCATAAAACATGGTAGTCCCCTAGCGTAGAAAATATTCGTCGATCTGTATAAATAAAAAGAAAAGTCCTGAGTGACTGACTGACTCATCAACGCCCATCGCATACCCTTGCACCTAGAAAGCTGAAATTTTGCACAGAGGTTCCCTTTATAATGTACTTAGACAAGGAATAGGGAAGGATTTTTCGAAATTCAACCCCTAAGGGTGTAAAAAAAGGGTGTTAAATTTGGGATGAAAGTTCCGCGCGGGTGAAGCCCCAGGCCTCCTCTCGGTGAGAGGGATGTTAAAATGTATGGCAGAGCGAATTTTTTTAAATAACCGTCAAAAAAATGTAGGTAACGCCCTCTCGTTAAAATTTGCTGCACCTTGTTCAGGATCATGTACCGAATCTGATGAAAATGGTGATAGGTTGTGCGTCCATGTTTCTTGCACTTAATAAGAAGAAAGGTCATTCGTCTACTATCATTAGTGCCTCAGGACCCGTGAAGGTTAAAACATTTGACCGAAACCAAGATTTATTTTTCTTGTTTGTAAAAAGCCGATCAGTAAATATCGGTAGCAGCAATCATTTCAGTATGTAAAAGATCTGTCAATCAAGCATACCTTAGCAACAGACCCTAACGCAATTGTTTGTGTTACACAAACGCGCACTCTAATTGCGTAACACTCGATCAATCATAATCTGTTTCATTTGACAGTTCAACAATATGCATTGCGTTACTTACATTGTTGAGCAGACACATTTTTCGAACATAAGAAGCAATGGATTAACAATCTGTTTCAAAGTGGTTCAGATTATGATTGATCGTGCGTTACGCAATAAGGGTGGCGGTTGACTCGCAATATCCATGACAGTTTTAGCAAATTCATGGTGACTGCGGTGATGTCAGCTCAGCTTATTTCATTATTAATTTCCAGAAGACCTGCCGTGTGAACCTCGCGATGTTGGCATTGAAGGTAGATCGGTGGTCTGTGTATGCAACTCCACCTACTGCGACACCATCACTCGAGAGAACCCAGCACGAGGCACGTTCGTCGTCTACACATCTAACAATGTAAGCATAAAATCATCACGCCTTGCTACCCCGAAGGGCTCGGCAGAGATGTACCTAAAATACAGTCACATTTCGTTGTGTTCAAGTAGGGTTGCCATACGTCCGGAATTTTCCAGACATGTCCGGTAATATAGGTCTGTGTCCAGAATACGGAGGGAATCCTAAACCATCCGAAATATCTTCAATTTAATGAAAGATTGATATTTTTTTTGAGAAATCAAATGTAACAATCAACATGGTATTCATTTTAATGTCATGCAATATTACATTTACAAAAAAGTCAGGAATTTTCATCAAATGTCCGGAATTTCGATATTTTGATCTGGCATCCCTATGTTCAAGTCCCATGTAATAAGGGGCGAGCCTATTGCCATCGACCGGGCACAAATCCAGATTCCAGGCTACTACTGAGAATTTCCAGATTGACAAACCCAATGACACTGGCCGACCCTGGGAATCGAACCCAGGACTTCGTACTCAGTAGTAGCGCTTGCAGGCGCGGTCCGAAGGGGGTCATGACCCCCCCGAAGCCGTAAACGTAAACCAATTTTTTGTGCAATTAAGTCTTATTTACTCTTTTTCTTTTCCTATTAATATGTAGTCTTTGTCTGTGACCCAACCCCCCCCCCCCCCCCCCCAACTCTTTGGCTGCAATCGCGCCTGAGCGCTTGCGACCACTAGACGAACAAGGCAGTCAGTCCATGTTATTATTTTTAAATTGTGGGACCGTAGGACATGACAACGTTAGGTAGGATACCCTCTCAAAGCCAAGTGGAGTGTTGATTTTTGAGGGCCGCTGGATGAGAGAAACCAAGGATCAAGTAAATGGCCAGCGTTTTGGCCTACGTGTAGTAGTCAAATTCAGTAGCTAGTGACGATGATGAAGGACATTATGGACAAAAGTGAAACAAGATAGGTACTAAGCCCGCTAAGTGCTACGCACGAAATTATCAATTTTGTCATGAAGTATTTAATTTTAGCCTTTAATTTATGCATCAGGTGATTGCTGTTTTTCTTATCTTATAAATCTTCATCGAAAGGTCAATAGATGATTGATAGCTTTATGTATACTTACCTATATTATATAACAATGTTTACTTCTACGGATCAAAAAGGTTTCACCTTATAACTATTCGTTTGTGATGGATTTGTAAAAAAAAAAATGTAGCACATCGAATGGTAACCAAAAACCTCAAGGACTCAAGATTAAACTAACGAAAGTTCTAAGTTTAATACGAACGAAAATTTTTGCCTTTTCCGAACTACTCACGAAATTACTTCAAAGTCAAAGTCAAAGCATTTATTTCAAATAAACCAATTACAGGCACTTTTGAATTGTCAAGGTCGGTAAGTTAGAAAGATGAAGCTAGTTGCCCATTCCAAAGCGTAGGTACCTATGGAGAAGAACGGGCAAGAAACTCCATGGACACTCTTTTAAAATCAAGATTTTGTTACAAAAAGTTGGTTACATAATTATGTTGAAATTATCAATGTGAGAACGATGTAAAAAGTGCACATTAAAAGCGTCCGTAATTAAAATAAAATAACAATTAAAATAAGCCGTGGGAGCTAAGAGATGACCAGTCCCTACTGGCGGCGCCCGTTCACGGACATGACGCATGCATCAGCACCATTCAGCTCAACCATTTTGAAGGGAACTCAGTGATCCAACACACACGCCACCACCAACGAGACATTTGAGTGAGCATGACATACTCTCAGCTGCCAGGGCACATTCAAGTCAATGAAAGACGTACCCTGTAAATGTTTGCTTTATAGTAGGAACATAGTGCTCACACATATGCTATGCAATTATACAATACAAAAATTTGAGTTTATACAATGCAAAGATATCTAGCTTTTACAGTCTTCAGCAGCTCCAACAATGTTTTCAATGTTTTTCAATTTAGTTTAAGCTACCTTGTGGAGCAGGACAAGCAGCGTTTAGCCAAGCATTTTTGTCTTCTTAAATTTATAAACTGAAGTTTTAACCTAAAAACCTGTACCAGGCTGGCAAAAGATTCGAAAAGAGTTACGGCGAAATTAAAACACAACCACCTACTGAGCCTGAGGATGACCCAGGAGACCTAGAACCTGAACCTGAACCGGAACCAGTCCCTGACTTGCCCGAAGGAGGTTTGGATCCTCCACCGACTACTGAAGAAGATGATGATGAGGAAGACGATGTCGTTGGACCTGGAAGTACGTATCTCATAGTTACCAAGTTTTTTTATGGAAGTTAGTGATCTTTGGATGGATCAATTAGGTACATATGTTAATGTACCTACCCTAGGCAGATAGGGATAAGTAGGAACGTGGTGATAAATATTGAAAGGATTAAATGATAAGGTATGTAATGAGGATTTGTGAAATGTGATTTGAATCGTATCAACAGTATATTGTTCACACTGCTGTTAATTGAATTGCTGTTCTTAGATGGCAAACTAACTTCACAGTCGGCATCGCAAGTGCTTTACCCAATTCCATCTTAGAGACAAAAGATTCATGTATTTGTAATTACATGGGAGACGCGGGTCACAGCACAGCCCATTGTAAGTACCTACATACCCGCCTGCAATACAAATCTTCGAGAGAAGTGGTGGCCCAGTGGTAACGGCCCCGACCTATGAGTTTGTAGGTCGTGGATTCGAACCCAACTAGGCGGGCAGGCGCTTTACTTTGTGGAAACAATTTCACCACCAATGCTCTCAAAACGATGACACGAACGGGACATGTGACATCTACCAACCAGCACTGGTTCCGCGTAGGGGAATACAACCCACACGCTCTCAAAATAAATAAATTTGGAGGCCTGTGTCCCAGGAGTGGGAACATTATAGGTACTCCACTATTCCTTCCACTTCGCCTTTTTTGGCCAATTTACCACAAGCTATTCTACATTTAACAAAACTTTTCGTTACAGTCCCACAAATATTAAGTAATGTGGTCCTCCGAGTCTACTCGAGCGTCCGCTATCAAGTTATCGAAGGGTTCGGCGGGTCCGTCACTGACGCTGCTGCGATCAACTGGCGAAAACTATCCGATGCCGCACAAGAGAAGTTAATCACGTAAGATAATCATCTTATTTTATTTTAACAAACACGACGACAGATACTTCGTCCACTCTACGATGATGGAGATCAACCTTTTGCACTATCGTGAACAAAGCGTGGCATTTACTAGCCTGACAATGTATTTAACTCTCTTTAACAAAAAAGAACATGAACAATCTTCAGTTTAAGCTTTTAAATCTAACATAACTTATTATTATGCGTTATGTCTCCTCACAGCATAAAACAATTGCTGCTAACTGATTTGGAATTTACCATCCTTCAACTGTCACACGCCACAATTCGTATCAACCACTAAAAAAAAAACCCTAAAAATTGTGTCACAATTTCAGGACCTACTTTGGCCCCGAAGGGTTGGAGTACAACATGATTCGAGTACCGATCGCTGGTTGCGACTTTTCAGAGTATCCCTACACGTATGCAGAAACTCCTTGGCACGATACTACTCTATCCAACTTCTCACTGTCGTCACATGACTTCTTTTTAAAGGTAAATTAAATAAAGACAAAGGAACATAGAATTTTGCCATAAAAGTCTTGTTAATCTGAAGGCCAATTCTCGTAATTAAAAACGTTCGCAGTGTCATCTCGACGACAATCGAATTTCAAAAATTTGAAAAAAATGTATAGGAATTTTTGACAGATTGACACTGAGATTAGACTGTGAACGTTCTTAAAATTACCAGAATTGCCCCTCTGATCTTTTACTGGTTTACTAAACGCAGCTGGCAAGTATGGGTCTACATTTGATTCCTTAATCTGGCAGTACTTTTGAGTTTTTTTTTGGGTGGGAAATCATCAACTAACTTCTCCCGCTCTGGGTGGAGCAGCAGGGTGTGTCAGACTTTTACTGACTAAAACCCACCCGTGTTCCCTCAGTAGCCTGTGTGCCAGAGGCGGCGGTATCTCTTTCGAACAACCCGCACCCCTGGCAGGCATCGACGGCATTGGCTATAGAAATTTCTTTGTCACAAAATTTTTGCTTACCCCGTGTGAAAATAATGCCGTGAATTTGTCCATGTAAAACATTGAATTTGAAGTTCAGAAAATCGAAGCCTTAAATGATAACATTACCTACAAACCTTTTGTATTTCTAGCTCCCAATGATCAAGAGAGCTCAAAGAGTCGCGACAGACGAGATAAAGATCACTGCCAGTACCTGGTCGCCGCCAATATGGATGAAGACAAATGAAGCGATCACAGGATTCGCACAACTGAGACCTCAGTACTACCAAGCTTTTGCCGATTACCATCTACGGTAAGTTCATTACCACTAACAAAGTACTTTTTCATAGTAGTCCATATGTAGACGCCCACTTCTGAACAAAAAAGGTTGTGCAAGACTGTCATAATCATGATGCTTGATAAATGTCATGGTGAGGAATTAGGGATGTGAAAATAATATCTCGATATTTATCGTATCGACATTTTTAAATAGTATCGAAAATTATCACGTGAAAAATATCGGTATCGTCATTTTTAGGATTATTCATAGGTACGTAAGTTCATTACGCCTGACGAATATTTTTTTCATGGGTCCTCCATCTGTAATACAGGTCCCGAACCAAGTATAGATTCCAGCTCTCAAAAAGGTTTGAATCTGCCTGTAACCTAAATACCATGTACAGTCGCCAGCAGGTCAAGCTATCTCAAACTGTCATATTTTCCTAATTGAACATAAACCTTATTCCTTTGGAATAAAGTTGAAAAACTATCAAAGAAATTCGACAGATTGGGGTGGCTTGATGTGCTGGCCTCTGTACCAAACTTGTATCTTTTTAAGAGAAAATAAATAAATAGTAAATAGTAGTAAATAAGTACACGCCTACTTCTGAACAAATGATTAAGGCAGTCTTACACAAGCAAGTGTCGTGGTGTCTACATTGCACAGTGTTTTGTGAAGCCCGATTTTCGGACATCCTATTTTTATTAAAATGGCCGACAGAAATAATCATTTAAATGCAAGATTTCGTATCCCCATTGAGTTACCAAGTCTAGTTTTTGAGTTATCGTTTTTTGAAAATCGTATTTTTTCCATCCGGATTTTAAGAAAAAAAATAATTACGGTTAAACTAAGCATGATACGAAATAATGATGTTAGGTACATTGATGGCGTATCTTATGCCGAGTATTTCAGTCCACAAATTAACCTCACAACTTTGTTAGATCCAGATTTATACGAGTTTTTTGGTTTTTAGTTTTTATTTTTTTTCTCGAAAATTCTGCCATTTCGGGAAAAGTTATTAATACAGAAATAATTCTATTTACTTCCCCAATACACCACATAATTATGACATCCCAAATCCATGGAACTTAGAAGTTGTGCCCATTTAACTATTTTTGTTAGGGTTGTCAAATTTTTATCTTTATTTTGTGGATCATATTTTTCGTAAAAGTACCACAAAAATACTTAAATAACACAAAATGCCTGACTTTACCTTTTAATGTACAGAGGCCAGCACATCAAGCTACCTCAAACTGTCAAATTTTCCCAATTGAACATGAACCTTATACATTTGTGATCAAGTTGAAAATCTATCAAAGAAATTTGACAGTTTGGGATAGCTTGACCTACTGGCGTCTGTACATCGATGAATAATATTTTATTTAGATACCAAGCTGGTATCCTTACCAGACGCCAGGAGGCGTCTTCACATTAGATAATCTAAACCACCGACTTTACTACCAGGTAGATATATTTATGACAAAGTTATTTAAAATCCGGATATAAATAATTATCTGAGATTTTGACAACCCTGACGACGTAAAATCCGGATAAAATTTAAAATCGTTGTGGTTTCCAAGTTCCATGGAATTGGGATGTGAAATTTATGTGGTGCGTTGGAGAAGTTATCAAAATCATTTCTGTATAAATAACTTTTCCCGATTTGGTGGAATTATCGAGAAAATTAAGAAAAATTAAAAACCGAAAAACTCGTATATTTCTGGATCTAACAAAGTTACAAGGTTCATTTGTGCACTAAAATACTCGGCATAAGATACGCCATCAAGTTACTTAACATCATTATTTCGTATCATGCTTAGTTTAAATGTAATATTTTTTTTTCTAAATATCGAGATAGAAATTGGTCGATTTTCAAAAAACTATAACTCAAAAACTAGACTTTGTAGCCAAATGGGGATACGAAATCTTGCATTTAAATGATTATTTCTGTCAGCTTTTTCAATAAAAATGGGATGTCCGAAAATCGGGCTTCATAAAACACTGTGCATTGTAGTTTTACACAGAACGTTGCATGCTCAAAAAGGCAACCATTCTCTTGGAATGATTTCCCTTTCCAAGCCCTTATAGATCGAGGCCTGTTGCAAAATACTTACGCTAAAAGAGTTGCTCCTTTCTCATAAATTTAAGATCATTGTTCTATCAGCTACATATTTCATCTAAGTATACAATTTGTGTCATTCCAGTTTCATCGAGGAATACGATAAAGCGAATGTGAAGATTTGGGCTATAACTACAACGAACGAACCGATCAACGGCATTGTACCATTTGTGCAGTTCAACTCACTAGGGTGGTTTCCTCCACAGTTGGTATGTACAGAAATTGCTACTAATTACAATAAGGATTCATGAATTTTACTATTGTGGCAGTGGGCAGGGCACATTATTCGCAAAACAAATGGCCAATGGAGCCGAAAGGTTCTGGAGTGGCGACCGCGTACCGATGACTTCTGGATGCGGGAAACACAGAACCGGTCGAAGTGGCGGAGCTTGGGGGAGGCCTATGTCTAGTAGTGGACGTCTTTCGGCTGAAACGATGATGATGATGATTAGAAAAGAGAGAAACGAAAAAAGATGCACGGGAAAAAATACATTGAGGAGATGCCCGATAGATATTTGTGGAAGAAAAGACGTAAGCCTGTACTAGGTACTAAATAGATCCAAAATAAATCCGGGTAAAGACAGGAAAAATTCTTGCTGATATTAACAAGTCTTCAAAATCTTTGGTTTGTAGGTCATGCCGGTTACGTGAAGAAGTTTTACGTGAGTATGTCACATAGGTACTAACGTAAAACTTCTATAAAAAAGAAATTTATATAGAAACATTGCGGAATAAATCCCTTTCGAACATAAAAGAATTTTGCAAATCCGTCTATAAATGACGGATTTATGCCCGAACCTCCACCTTACTCCTAACCGTTGAAGAGTTTGTATCTTCCTTCATCACCATCAGCTCAGCGTCATGAGATGTTAACGACCATACGCAAATGTCTCAATAGCTTTAGAAAATCTATGAAAAACATTGTTAATACCTATAAAATTTGAAGGTTGCCCTAGATTTCCCTGGGTTTCCATCATCAGATACTGACTTGGTGCCAATGAGACCACCTCAGGAGTACCTTTTTCAAATTAAAAAAGAATTTTGAGAATCGGTCCACAAATGGGGGAGAAATCGGTGAACATGCATTAAAAAAAAAAAATACAGTCGAACATATAACCTCCTCCTTTTTTTGAAATCGGTTAAAAACTAATGTTTTTAGGCGGTACCTAAAAGTTTAAAGACCGATTATAGTTGATATACGGATAGGGGGGCCCACAGGCGTGGATTACTTAGGGCATCAAGTAGTCTTAATCCGTCACTGAGTATGTGTGTTTACTACCGTGTTATTTTTTTATTACAGGGTCGCTGGTTAGCCGAAAACCTCGGACCTACAATAAAGAATTCCCGTTACAACGAAACGTTAATTATTGCTGTTGACGATCAACGGTATCTCCTTCCTGTTTATTTGGCAGGTGTAAGTACTCACAAATTAAAACACTGACGCCAAAATCAATAACATACTCGTAAGCAGTACCTAAGTCTGATCAAAGACAAGCAAAATAGCAGCTGACATTGAATAATAAACCGTAACCTCAGTGACTTAAATATACTTTTAATTTATAGATGGAACTGGCAGCTCCGAAATCGATTGATTACATGGATGGGATAGCTGTACATTGGTATGGGAATTTCTTCCCGCCACAAATATTAAGTGCTATACAAAGCAGGTATCCTGGAAAAATACTTCTTGCTACAGAAGCTTGTGAAGGTAAAATTCTAAAATCCTTCTTCCTTACTAATATTATTTAACGCCAAAAGTTTGTATGTATTGATGTATGGATGTTTGTTACTCTTTTACGCTAAAACGGCCGAACGGATTTGGATGAAATTTGGCACACAGATAGATTATAATCTAGATGAACACATAGGATACTTTTTATCCCGGTAGTACGTTCCCGCTGGATAATTTCCGACTTCCACGCGGGCGAAGTCGCGGGCGGAAACTAGTAGATAATAATGTTAAAAATAATAGTTTAAAAAAACTTAAAAAACACGCTTTTTATAGAAAACCGAACTAAAAAATAGAAAATAAATTTTAATAAATTTAAATTAAGAATAGTGTTAAAATTTCAATAAATATAAATTAATAATAGTGTGAATAAAAAATCAAAAAAAAGCGTGGGGTGCATGGTGTCAATAGTTATAAATATTTTATTGACAGATAGGAGTAGAGTGATTATCATTTTAATAATACCTTAAAAAGCACCCAACGCCTTTTTTTAAATAAAATATTTTTTTTTATTCACAGTATTATTAATTTATATTTATTGAAATTTTTTACACTATTCTTAAATTTAAATGTATTAAAATTTATTTTCTATTTTTTAGTTCGGTTTTCTATAAAAAGAGTGTTTTTTAGTTTTTTAAACTATTAAGTATTTATTTTCTACTTTTTAGTTTGGTTTATTTATAAAAGCGTGATTTTTTAGTTTTTTTAAACTATTATTTGTTTTGTAGAATTAAAATTCTCCTTAGTATTCGAAAATTTATCAATATTAGAGAAATCGGTTAAAGACAATTATTGGAAATTAAAATTAACATCAAATCTGGCCGTTTAAAGTGGGTCAAAATCGCGCCCAAAGAAGTCGGTTACAAACATACATACAGGTGAAGCTAATAAAAAGCGTGTAAAAATGATAGAAAATCGTAGTTTACTTTAATGTTACACCATAAATTGTTCAATCAAAAAAGGAGCGTATAACATAATCAAACTATAATGTTCCCATTGCTGGGACACAGGTCTCCTCTATGCTAGAAGAAGTAAGCCATAAATGGCCGTAATTTACTACGCGGGCCCAGATCGATTTGGTACAACAAGTCAGTCCCATGTGTTAGTATTTTCGGTTCTAGGGCCTCCTCACGATGTTTTCGTTTACCGTTTTGAAAGAGCAGTGGTGATGAAATAATTTACACAAAGTAAAGCGCCTGTTACCACTGGGTCACCACTGTTCCAACGAGCGTAATCAACAAGAAAGTAACAATCTGTGTTGCTGTAACATCACGCCTGTACTCGTAATTTCCGCAGCATTAGGTAGAGGTGTACCTATGTGTAGTCCTTTGCAAAACGCGAGAGCAGCCGTTTGTGATTTGTATTAAGACTAACTTATGGTTTAAATTATAACGATTGACGCACGCTCGTCTAATCCAAGAACTTCACATGACCCGTTAGTTTGTTTATCAGCCCCTCTGTATTGGCAATACTTGTCTTATGAACCAGAAAGTTCTTATTAATCAACCAACACTTTCAGGATCAATGCCATGGAATTCAGAAAAAGTTGTTCTTGGATCTTGGAGACGAGCAGGCAGATACGTCAAGAGCATATTGGAAGTATGTATGAGAAAGTTTAAGTTTCATTAAAGTGGAACATGGATCTTTTGGCGCCTGAATGACATTGACAGAGAGGCGTTGTTGGTGAAACAAGATGGCAGACTTAGTTCCAAATTTGGCCACGCTCCAAAAAACCTTGTAGTGTTGTAAGCCCATGTTCCCACGACCGTACAGAGACCAGCACATCAAGCTACCCCAATCTGTCAAATTTCTTTGATAGTTTTTCAACTTTATCACAAAGGAATAAGGTTCATATTCAATTGGGAAAATTTGACAGTTTGGGATAGCTTGACCTGGTGGCGTCTGTACCTAATAAAATCGAGCGGGATTTTTTCGCGTGCTGAATTTTCAACGTGCTGCTCATCGCCAAGAAATTTATCAAGTTGTAAATCGAGTGTGTATTTTCAACGCGCTGGGTTGCGCTCTGTTGGACTCTCGATGCTCAGTTCAACACCGAGGGTTGAAAATCTTGTGTGCAATAAAAGACCGCCACGATTTTATTACGCGATTTCGGGAACGTGGGCTAACTGGGCCCCAATTCTGTGTGGTTTATAACTCAGATTATAAAACAAAGGCAGATAGACCGCGCGGAACACCAAGCCAAAAAACCAAATAGTAAGACATAAGTGTTTTACGCATTAGGTACGCGTTTTGTTTTGTAATCCAATCCAAAACAAACAAAAAAAAAAAAATACTAAAGCGTTGTATTGTATGTACCTATACAATGCGACGCGTTAGTATTTCGTTTTTTAGCTTCACTCTTGGCGTTCCGCGCGGTCTCTCTGCCTTTGTTTTAATAATCTGAGGATTATAATATTAGGTCTTTACCTATGAAATTGCCGTTCTGCAGTACTGGCCATTTCAAATCAAAATAATTTTTGTTTGGCTAAGAATTCTAATTTCAAATTAATTTTATTTTAAAAACATGGATTTTTTTTTCTAAAAGTAGTCATTTCTTTATTGATTAGTGTTACATTTTCATCGCATTTCAATCTTTTTCGTCATCATGGATACGTTAAAAATTCGAGTAATTATGGAATATGAGTACCGTCGTGGCAGCAACGCGGCACAAGCGGCACGCAACATCAACGACGTTTACGGAGCTAACACTACAAACCAACGCACCACCTGTTATTGGTTTGCTCGCTTCCGTTCTGGAAATTTCGACCTGAAAAATGAACCTCGCGGTCGTCCGAAGACTTTGGTCGACAATGACGAATTAAAGGCGATTGTGGAAGCTGATGATACACAATCTACGGCTGAATTAGCAGCAGCTTTCGACGTTAGCGTCAAAACAATATTGGTCCATTTGCGTCAAATTGGCAAGGTAAAAAAGCTTGACAAATGGGTGCCCCACGAACTCAATGATCGCCAGCGCGAAGTACGCGTCGAGACGTGCCTTGCACTGCTCAACAGACACACAAATGAAGGAATTTTGAACCGCATTGTGCGATGAAAAATGGATTCTGTTTGATAACCGTAAGCGCTCAGCAAGTTGGTTGGATCCTGGTTCAGCACCTAAACAATGCCCTAAACGAAAACTTACCCCTAGAAAAGTGATGGTCACTGTTTGGTGGTCTAGCGCCGGTGTGATTCATCACAGCTTCTTACCAAACGGGGTGAGCATTACTGCAGATGTGTACTGTGAAGAACTGAACACAATGATGGAGAAGCTGGCGCATCTCCAACCAGCATTGGTCAATCGCTCGTCTCCGCTGCTCCTGCACGACAACGCGCGACCTCATACTGCACAGCAGACGGTCTCCAAGTTGCAAGAACTGGGGTTGGAAGCTCTCCGTCATCCGCCCTACTCACCAGACCTTGCGCCTACAGACTACTACTTTTTCCAGAATTTGGATAACTTCTTGGCGGGAAAAAAATTTAATACCCGAGAGGCAGTACAAAATGCCTTTGAAGAATTTGTTGCCTCCCGTCCAGCTGATTTCTTTAAGAAGGGCATCAATAAACTGCCACTGCGATAGCAAAGATGCATTGATTGCATGGGTGATTACTTCGATTAATACAAATAAAAAATTCATGAAAAAAATTCGTTTAAATTTTTTCATACAAAACGGCAATTTCATAGGTAAAGACCTATTATTATGATTCCCCGCAGAATCTTACTACATTCAAACTACGTCAATATCGTGTTTTTTAGAAACCAATGTAACGGTTAGGATTTAGGAATCGAAATGTCATATTCTATAGCTATGCTCCAAGACAAATTATCGATATTATTAATACAATATTAGCAGATTTCGTGTGTGATTGACGTGGTTACGAGTAAGGAATCGTTAAGTGGTCATATCAGGCCCTGTTTTTTTTGTTTGGGTCATCCTCAAATAACTTCTCCCGCTCTGGGTGGAGCCCTGCTGCTGGGCGTGTCAGACTTTTACTGACTAAAACCCACCCGTGTTCCCACAGTGGCCTGTGTGCCAGGGGCGGCGGTATCTCTTTTTCGAACAACCGCACCCCTGGCAGGCATCGGCGCTTGCGGGCCCCATCGGGTTGTGCTGACATCTCTTTTGTGATAGTAAATTAATTTATGTATTTTATAACAGGATTTGAACCACTATGTTGTTGGATGGATTGACTGGAATCTTGCCCTGAATCCCCACGGTGGTCCAAACTGGGTAGACAACTTCGTAGACGCTCCCATTCTAGTCTACGGAGATGATGACGAATTTATCAAGCAACCAATCTTCTACGCAATAGGCCACTTCTCAAAATTCATCCCAAGGGGCTCTCGGCGAGTGCGAGTGGCTCGAAGAAGTCTTGCAAGCATAGAAAATGTCGTAATAAGAAAGTCCAATGGAAATCTCGTTATTGTGCTTCAGAACAGGTACATGTCTATCGCCTCTTACATATTATAAAACTAGGTTGCCCCGCCGCGCCGCCGCGTCTGTCTCTCTGCGCGTGATTAACTCAAAAACTACTGAACGGAGTTTCGATTGGTTTTCACCAATAGACAGATTCATGAGAAAGGTCATGATGATACATTAAGGTTTTGTGTAAATTGGCTGAATTATGACAATATAGTCGTATCACAAATAAATCTATTACAGCTTTTTGCAGTCCATTTTGTTCAAAGATTTTTTCAAGTTGTGTAACAATACAATCCCTACTAATATTATTATTGCGAAAGTAACTGTCTGTCTGTTACGTTTTCACGCCTAAACCGCTGAACCGATCGTCATGAAATTTGGCAAAGATATAAGCCTGGGATATGGAGAAGTACATAGGCTACTTTTTGACGCAATAAACGTCATTCACGCGGGCAGAGCCGCGGGCAAAAGCTAATATTAAATATTTGCATGAGACTTGAGACTAACTGCCAACTTATTTATAGAATTTTTTGGTTATGTTCTGTTTCATTCATAGTTTTTGGTTATTTTCAGACGAAGAAGAGAAATGAATGTCCGAATAAATATAAGCAGCAATAGATACATTGAAATTACAATGGAGCCTGAATCGGTGAAGACAGTGGAAGTCAACCCTTAGAAATTATAAACACTCATCACTAAATAAAATGACCTATTTATTTTTGTAACATTTTTATATATTTTTATTTTACCACCTCTACATTTCGTTAAAATAAAACTAGACAAACACATAAATAAAAATATAACTTGGCACATTTTGTGCTGTATATATATAAAAAGGTTTCACTAACATACTGTGAGATTATAGTTGGTGCCAATAAAGATGCCAATAGTGGAGATTGACACACAGATTTATTTACAGACATAAAACATCACACCTTTTTTTCCCAGAAGGATGGGGCAGAGGTGTACAGTCACAAGCAAGTTCAAAAGCGATTTTCTCTTAAATAACGATTGCAACCTTGGAATAACCTGGGTATTCATTATAGTGTGGGTTCCAAAATATTATTTA
Source organism: Polymixis flavicincta (assembly GCA_949987655.1). Lineage (NCBI taxonomy): Eukaryota > Metazoa > Arthropoda > Insecta > Lepidoptera > Noctuidae > Polymixis > Polymixis flavicincta. The sequence goes on along the minus strand of OX465181.1, from coordinate 19,507,981 downwards.
CATAATAAAATTAAATTAAAATCAGTTCACAAGGAGAAAATCACTGTTATAAGTTGGCAGGCATATACATTTTAGTGCTTGTGACTGTAACATACACATCCACATTTGAACAGTTGTTTTTAAGTCCCATGAAATAGGGGGCGAGTCTCAGTCACAAATCCAGACTCTGGGTAGCTACTGAGAAACTCCAGATAGAAAAACCCAATAACACTTTGCCCAACCTGGGAATTGAACCTAAGACCTCATCTTCAGCAGTAGCGCTTGCAACCACTAGATCAATGAAGCAGTAATAAAGTCTGTTGATATCCAAAATAGCTAATATCTATTACATCCTAATAAAAACGAATTTAAGACAATTCTGTATAGATTCATTCGAAGAAGAAGAGGCCAACAATGCTTAGTGCAATATTTAGCGCCAACTAAATTCACTTTATCTAAATCACTTGGGCACTTAGTATAAATCAAAAATATCAATCTAGCCATTCCTAGTATCAAAGGCTCAATATTGGGACAGTAAGGTAATCTTATCTAACGGCCAAACACGACAAACTACTCTACTTCTGATGAGTCCTTCAGGTACAGGCCCATATACTCTTGAATCAGCTGAATTACCAGAATTATCACCTTCTAACCATACATGCCCTCTAGGAACAACTTGGTTACGTTTGGGGAAGTTACCTCTAACGCGATCACCAGGAAGACCAGTTATCCTTTTACAAATATTCTGTTTAGGGTTTGAAGGGCTCCTAGATATCACGATGTCTCCGCGCCGCAGGCGTTGAATCCGGGGAGATACATGTTCAGTGAACAGTATGTTGTTGGTTTGAAGTGTAGGTTCCATCGACGGACCAGAGCACTGCAACAAGTTACAAAAATAATGTAATACGATGACGGCGTCTATAGCCATTTTTCCAGATAGTTATTCTATATCCGTGCTTACCATAACAAAGTCTCCAACATATTCGAATGTGCAATGCGTAATGCAGGCTGTTTGTAGAGCATATCCCATAAAGCCGCAGGCTTTACCAACAAACCTCAGAAAGGCCATTTTACAAAGTTAGGTTTAAGAATTGAAGCTTTTACTTTTCTAGGGAAATTGCCATTGCTTCATAGTTTATTAGTTCAATTCTAATGTATTTATAGTCAATGTCACTGCAGCAGATAATTCGTCAAGAAAACATCACAAACGATTACTTTACTATTTTCGTTTTTTACAAGTGACATTGTTGACAAAATAATGACAGATGAGTTTGATTGACACTTGACTTGACAGTACTCAATACTGACTGTCAAAAAACCATTGACCTCATTTTTTACCGGCATGGAAAATGCGTTGAACACGTTGTTCCTGAGCCTCACTAGTTGTGTCTATGTTTCCAGATTTAAGCTTATTATACACATGCGTTTTATTTACCCAGAAGAGAAAATATAACTCGAACCACAGTCTATAAATCATACAGTCGTCCAACGAAGACGTCTAGACAGGGCAATCGTGCGGGGTGTGAGGGGCGAGACGCGGGTAAGCCGAGCCCGAACTGCGAACAAAACGATGTTAATAGTTCGGGCTATATCATTCGGGGCTAACGCGTGTTTGTTTTTTATTTGTTTATGACGTGTGCTGTGAGTCATTGCAAGTCCTCATCTTCTATCCATCTTCTATATATATAAAAGGAGAAACTGACTGACTGATCAATCAACGCACAGGCGAAACTACTAGGACTAGGAACGTGAAATTTTGTACACGGCTTCCTTTTATAATGTAGAGGAGCACTAAGAAGGGGCTTTTGGAAATTCAACCTGTAAGGGGGTGAAAAGAGGGGATTATGTTTGCATGAAAAATCTTATTCCTTGAGTTAATAAACTTGAAACTTGGTACAACTACTTATCTAAGTCAATTATAAAGTTGGTCATTTCTTGTTTTTTTAAACGACACCCTAAAGGGGGATTGAGAAGTGTCAACGTTTCTATGGAAGAATTTTAACGCGCGGTCTGATTAACTCGAAACTCAGTATTTATACCTAAAACCAAAAATAAAATATAACTTGTATCAGGATTTTTCGAAAATCTATACCTAAAGGGGTAAAAAAGGGTAGTCCAAAATATATATATATATATTTTTTTTTTGATATCCCACGCAAAAAAAAAAAAAAAAAAAAAAAAAAAAGGGGTAAAAAAGGGTAGTCCAAAATATTATAAATGTGAAAGTTTGTAAAGATGATTGGGTCTTTGTTACTCAATCACGCAAAAACGGCTGAATGGATTTGGATGAAATTTGGCACACAGATAGATTATAACCTAGATTAATACACAGGACTTTTATCCCGGTAGTACGTTCCCGTGGGATAATTACCGACTTCCACGCGGGCGAAGCTGCGGGCGGAAGCTAATCTCGTATAATAAATAAAGATCTGCGGTTTCATCAGTTTCGACGCACAGAAGAAAACATTTTAAGAATACGGTCATCTAAAAAGTTTAGTTTAAAAGTCATGTCCTAGACTACGAACTATTATCAGCTCATCATCTGCACTGCGATACTATAAGGCACTGCGTGCAGTGCAGCGGTGGCAGCTGATCGCCAATTCACCAATCACCAGGCATGTAACTGTGAATCATCGGCCAATCTCATTATTCCCCATTCCATATCATAAAAGTCATCGTTAGGAGCGTTTTGGCGGTAAATTCAAAACAAGGAAAAATAAATTTGGTTTAAATCGTTTTTAATTGACAAAATGGATATAAATCAATTTACTTTTATTTTTCTGTTACTTATTTCGGCCCAATCTTCAAAGAATAGTTTTTAATAATTTGGAAAATTCCCTAACAATTTATAGTGTATACAAGGTCTAATGTTATGAGATTACAGACGATTGTATGTTTAGTCGATTCGATTCGTATCATATTGTAATGACATATTGACAGCAGGCACAGGCCAGGCAGGGCAGATCAAACAGATTATTGTGTGGAATTCGCTGGTGCATATCGAGCTTAGCGATCCGTCTTAAATTTTGTTACAATAAAGTGAAATAACATTATCCACGGTGCGCTAAACGTTTATCTGTGTCCTTTGTTCATTGGCTTTACAGCAAAATTAAAAGTGTAAGAAAATTTGTTGCGCCACGGTTATCCCATCAGCTTTCACATTAGAATTTCATTTCTATGGGATTATTTCCACAGAAATCAACGATCAACAGTAGAAGATATTTGTTTTCGATTTACCCAGTAGTGTTAGATGTTTATGTTATCAAGTATTCGCGGTGTTCTATGTTTATGCCTGGGCAGAGTAGAATCAATATAATATTAGAACGTTAACCTATTGTTGTGAAATGAGTGTGCATATTTAGTGTACCATTGAGTTATGAGCACCTGATGGAAGATTAGCATCGCCACCGAAGCTCAGGAATTTAATACCAAGTAAGTATTTTTTTTTGCTCTTGGTGCCTGACCCCAAATCTTGGAAATATGCATGAGTCACACGCGTTTCGTTGTAAAGATTATTTCTGATATGAATAAACAATTACCTGTTTAGAATATATTAGGTAGCATAAGTATAAAGTCTGTAGGTTGAGGTATTCCAAGTATTTCAAGGGTCATACCAAGATAAACCATATAAACATGTGTTTTGTTGTGGGATAAATCAGTAGTGATAAATAGTCTGAAAGTAATGGTCTGTAGGAGGGACTGATACATTTCATGAAACAACAAAGCACATTGATCTGGAGACTTAATTAATATAAGAAGTGTGCTAAAGGTTTCATTATTTGTAATAAACAGTGTACTCATCAAATATAATAGGCAAGTCTTTTATACTCAATTTAAATAATAATGGTAGGTACTTAATTCAATTCAATTTAATAGTAAAACTTCATTTATTCATTTTTAAACATTGCACTTGTTTTCTTTGTCATTTGTCTTTCAATCAAAACAGTAAAAATATTTTGATGCTTATTTTAAAACCCCAAAAAAACATACAATATTTTATTTGAATGCTTATTTCAAATGGCCCAATAATTATATCAACCTGTCACTGTATCACTGCAGAAAAAGTACATTGACTACCTACATAAATTGTCATGAAAGTTATACAAATTAATATATGACTGACTAAAACTATCCTAGAATAGTCACCAACAAGCAATACATTATTCAATTGATCCCAACATGTTTATTGAAATGTATTTGTATCTACTCATCATATTTAAAAAAAGTTGTCAGTCTGTGTGACTGCTTCAATTTACACAATGGATGGATCAATGGATTTGGCTTTAATGGGAAAACCACATCTAAATCCCTCTCATATATTTTTTTTCTGAAAGTTTACGTGATACATTCATATAATCCACTGTCAGTTGTGGATCTTTGACAGTTGTTGTGAAATCTGACAACCAGTCTTACCAAGAGGTATTATCACTCAGTAACTGGGTTGTCGAGGTAAAGTAGGCAGTCGCTCCTCGTAAAATATGGGTATTCAGCTGCATCCCGATAAACAGGAAGCCCAAAAATTGTTGAGAAAATTACGGTTTGGCAGATGATGACATATTTATATTTAACTTGGAAATGCAGCACATAAAATCTTGATGTTTTGACATATCACCATTACACCCATGCAAAGCAGGGGTGGGTTACTAGTTCATTGTAATACATTCGTGAAAGCAATTTCTAATTCTTCTTAGCAAGATTTACTATCAAGATTAATAATTAAAATATTACTCAGTGTTGGACTTTCTAATGCTGATAGTCATCATAATTTTATTGTTAATTATATCTTTCACATTTCAGCTGGTGGTAAAACATTTCAATTGTAAAATAGGGTTGTTAAATACTTAGCTGCTTTGTAGCATTATCTCTCTTTGTTATCTCAAAGAATTAAACTGGAGTGCCATTTTACAAAATACAATAGTTGACTTATTGGGTAAAATTAATTGCCAAAAACATTCATTTTTGGAGGTGGAATTAGTGGAAAACCCTTAAAATTCACGAGTGGTGAGGACGTACAAAAATAGTTTATGCAATGGCATTGTTTCAATTGTAACTCTTGTAGTAGTAAAAACTTTAGCCGTAAACAGGTTAGTCATTGGTAGAAAGGCAGGCTGCCCAGTGCGAGGGATAAGCACTAAGTACCATCATTAGTTAAGGTTCAAGACAAAATCATAGAATCTTCTTCGTTGTTTTAATGGCATGACAAGGATTCTATTTCTTGCCCAAACCTACGCCACTTCCACAGCATTGTCAGTGGGAGTGCAAAAAGCAAAGAGAATAATAGAATAAAACGATGTAAAAGTAGCATTCATTTTGTTTGCATAGATCCAAGCTCCAGCATAGAACAGGTTAATAATTTATTTTTATTTTCAACAGAAAACATGGGGAGGTTTTCAGGAAAGAAATGCCGACTATTGTCGATGTTATGGCTGACAGGCAGCTTCTTCTTCGTGGAGCTGATTGTCGGTTACATCACCAACTCAATGGCTCTGGTAGCAGACTCATTTCATATGTTAAGCGATGTTGCTGCACTTGTTATTGCATTTTTATCAGTTAAGGTGAGTTTGCTTGGTCTATTAACATAATTTATACTGATAATGTTATATTGTATAAGAAAACATTGAGGTAATCTATAATAGGTCAGAAAGGGTAGTAGCCTTACCATGTCTTTCACAGCATGATGTTCTAAAAAATAATATTTCGATTGCTAAATATAAATGAATAATAAAGATGACCAGTAACAACTTAATATAGACCTTTCAGCCTGACCTGTAACGAAATATAATGATATAAGAGTAAGTCTTTATGCAGTCTATTCAAATGTACAGATTTTTCTCTAATGCCTCCAATTAGCTAATCACAAATTGTCTTTCAAACTGCAATTAATTGAAATTCACACAGACAGATAAGATAAACTTTTTTTTATCGTTTATTTATTGTTCGTTGTAGGTACCTACCTGTATTTGTTAACATTTCCTTATTTAAATCTATACATTTATTAATACGTGAAGCAAAAAGTTTTTACCCCTTTTTACGAAAATTTCGCGTACGGTTGTAATTTATATGGAGAAGAAGTGCAGAAAGCTAATATTTTTGACTTTAATTGACAAATTTTTGTATGAATTATGGTCTAGTTTCGATGACTGGGCGACCACAAGTAATTAATAAACGTCTCCTGCTAACTTGGTTGCAAACAAAATAAGGTTTTCCTTATACTTAGGTAAAACAAGATTGTTCTCACGAATGTAGGTATGCCTTGTCATACAGCAGCGTACTCATAGCTACTATTGACTCAATGAGCCGATTGGGCTCATGACATCATCGTAATTACATATTAGGAAATAATATAAACGCCTGTGTATCAAGTACTGAGGATATTTAATGATTCATCTTGCAAAAATGGGAAAGTATCATTCAACTCTTTTTGGCGCTAAGTAGTAGAGTTTAGTAAGTTGCTAGCTAGTAAGTTAAGTGGTACTCAGGGCCCGATCTAAGAGGGGGCAAGCCGGGCAAATGCTCAGAGCGGCAAAAATGAGCGGCGGCAAAATGTATACTTACAAACATACCTACTCTCATGATTTTTTGTATACTTGTTCAGAAGCCGTAGTAGAGTAACGTATGTGAATAATAAATAGTTAAAAGAATATCACATAATTATACGAGTAGTCATACCATCTTTGGTAGAAGCTCATGACTTATATGGTGTTAGTGCAAAGGGCGGCGAATGTTATTTTTGCCCGGAGCGGCTAAATAGCTAGATCGGGCCCTGGTGGTACTTACCAAAAATGTAAGTTTCAAAGAGTATAAAGTCAAGGAAATCAGAAGAAAAGAAAACGCATGTTTTAACGAGATTGTCCGACCTGTTTCGAACTCGACCGGAGCCCTTTGCCATGCTGCGATGCTGAAGATCTTTAAAAAAACCTTTTGTTGACATTAACCACTACATTTCTTCACCCAGATGTCGCCAAAGAAATGGTCAAAGAATACATTCGGGTGGGCCCGCGCCGAGGTTTTGGGCGCGCTGGTCAACGCAGTGTTCCTGGTAGCACTGTGCTTCAGCATCACTGTAGAGGCTGTGAAGAGATTTATTGAGATCGAGATGATACACGACGCAAGACTGCTGGTCGCCGTTGGGACCCTGGGCTTGATACTCAATATTGTGGGACTGTTTTTATTCCATGGTGAGTATTTTTATGTTTATAAGGAAATCTGTGTTAAATAATTTCTTATAGGAGTTCGCTACTGACGTAAACTTTAATGTGAAGCTTATGCGCAGGAGTATCCACCTGTACTATGCGGTTCAAAAAAGGATAGGACTGTCCTTAACGGACTCAGATTATAAAACAAAGGCAGATAGACCGTGCGGAACACCAAAGTGAAGCCAAAAAACCAAATACTAAAGCGTCGCATTGTATACATATAATGCGAGGGTTTAGTATTTGTTTTTTTGACTCTTGGGTCTTCCGCGCGATCTATCTGCCTTTGTTTTATAATCTGAGTTAACGGATTCAGAGTAAGCTATATTTCTTGTCGCGTCTCTACTGAACTAACACGTACACCCGGAATTTGCAAGTAGACATGGAGGTCAGACAAGTCGCTCCATGTAGGATACTGGTATTCAGCTGCATCCGGTTAGATTGAAAGCCGACCTTATACATCGTTGAGAAGCCTGGCTGATTGATTGACTGTAAAAAAAAAATTGCTGTTGACTCGATATGTCTGTTTACTGATTCTTATTTTGATTAGCCTTTTAGAAGCCAGGTAAAAGTTTGGCAACAAAAACGGTACAATGTTAGGGGAAGTCCATAAAAGTCTTATTTTGATCACATGGTTAACATGATTAGTGTGACTCGCTATTGCCCATTGGCTTTTCTAACATTTAGATTTTTGCACTCTGAAAAAGATTATAGGATTTGCCTATCAATGTCGTTGTAGACATATACTTATGCCGAAAACACGCGCTGTCTATTAGTTCACTGCCTTTTTTCCCGCCACCTTCTAAAATCTCATAGACATAAACAAATCAAGGTCCAAATAAACCAAAACTAATTAGAAAATACTGATTTTGTTTTGTACAATCAAATTGTCTTTGAAAACACATAAAAACGAATGACACGATTCGTAATGGATAATTGCGGAATACCTACTTTAAAATCGATCGGTTCCAGACATGTAAGTATTGATTCTCATGTTTTCCGCCATTACACAAACGATACCTACAACGATGTAAATATTTATAAATGAAAACAAATTATTGACCGATAAACTATCAGTAATACCTAAGTTTGTACACAAAAATCTAAAAATATCAATTTTTTATCCGACTGCAATGGAAGCAGGTGATTCACCGATTTCTTAAAAGTTAACGGAAACACAAAGACATTGATTCCGTATTCTAACTTCGTTCAATAGTCCTGCGTGCCGCTATGTCCCGGGCTTAAAATTTTATTGTTTTGTACCAATCCGAATATTTAACCATTGATCTACACGCAATGCAGTTGCGTGCCTTGGAATTCCACAATCATCTTCCTTAATAGCCTTTATTCAGTTTTCGTAGCAGTATCAGAATCCAATAAACAATATTTGTATAGATTAAGACCTCATCTCAACAACCTTCTCGAGATGCAGTCTTTGAGCGTAAATTAAACCTAACTGTACCTCGACCTTGCCATTACGTCACAATGCTAACATTCTTTACAACCGGTCCAGGCATGGACATGGACATATACATATAATAAATATTTAATAAGTACTGAATCGAATTTGGAATTTTACTAACGTTCGTTTTTTTTACTTCCTTGTGGAGCGGTTAACCGATATTTTCCGGTTCGAGTTATAGAAGGCGTATTGGATAAGGCATGTTTTAGCTGTAATAATAATATAAAACATGATTCATAAAGTAACTATTTCAGCTACACGTTGTCTAATGTTAAATTATTGTTTTACTCTATTAGTCATTTCAATTCTCACTAGATTGGGTATTGAAGTAACTCCATCAATATGTGGTCCAAGCTAAAATTCTACCTAAACAACTGTTCTGCAGAATGCGTAGGTGAATATGCATACACAAAAAATATTTTGCCTATATGTTAAATTAAAATAATTATGTCCTAAGTTCAAGTTCGTTCCTTTTAATTGTATGTATTATGTTTTTACTTGTATTATTTGTGGAAGAGAAAATAAAGTTTTAAATTTATTATTTATATTATTTACCTGCATGTTCTGAAGAAAGTTTTGATTACACGATGCTTCTAAACCAAAAGTAAAACTAGCTGAATGACTGTGTGGAAATGAGTCTAGTTTGGAAGTAGTACTCGTATTCAAAAGTTGAAACTAACTTCTGCCTGGAAATAAGTATGCAGTTGTTTTGTGTTTGCAAAAGAGATTGACTCATTTATTATTTGAAGCAAACTGGATCAATCAATCACACTTGCAAACAACTCGGATACAACTTAGAAACGGCGCCTTACCTTATCATAATCACCGATACAGCTTGCTCTACATTTGAAGTGTCTTCTATTTGTTTTTGTCTTGAAGGATCCTTTACCTTTCCTAATATAAGACAGTCTTCGTTCAACATGTTTGTATTCTCATTGGTAGAAGAAAGAATTGGCGAGACGACCAAGACGCGCATTGCAAAGGTTGCTTAGTCGTGGCGCTAAAATTAAACGCTCAGAAATTCAAACCTCGAAGAATTTGGGGGAATATCGAAATTATGTTATTCAATTTTTTTTTTAAACATATCCTTTTTATCACAGATCACGGCGGCGGCCACGGTCATTCCCACGGCGGGGTCCCACCGCCAGCCAACGTGAGACATCTCACAGAGATCGTCAACAGCAATGCAGACATGGCCTTAGGTCATAACGCGACTGACACCGAAGAGACTGACGAAATGGTCCCGCCGAAACCCAATAAAGTACCAAATAATAAGAAGCAGACGCCCTGCAGAGCTGCCCACGATCCCGGACATATGAACATGAAAGGCGTGTTCTTGCATGTCCTGTCTGATGCTTTAGGTGAGTGATTCTTTGTTTGTTTTGTTGCTCAGCGATAGTCTTATGTTTTATTTCTATACGGCGATTAAAAACGTCTCATTGAAATTCAGATACAATGTTGCAATAATACTATTACACAAGTTCCGTGTGGTGCCGGACGTATAGAATGGTGCCAGCCCATTTCTTCCCGTCGGTGTCGTAAAAGGCAACTAAGGGGCTTACTAGAGAATGGGCAGCAGCGTTCTATATGTATTTTATCAACATGCTGCTATCGCCAAACCACCTGCCAAGCGTGGTGATTATTGCAAACCCCCCAAAAATGTACCGGTCAATTTGGCGGTGCTTGGGGGGAGGCCTATGTCCAGCAGCGGACGTATTTCGACTGAAATGATGATGATGAGGCTATTAAAGTATATTATTCGTGGAATGACCATCTTGAAAGCTCTTGAGTGTATTCGCTTGTATCAATGACTGGGGATTTCCAAAGTTCATTCGGAAATCATTTATGTGTCGCCTTCGCCATGACTGTAATTTCTAGTATTCAATTATCAATCATGTCTTCTGCTCATTGAAAAATCATACCCATGTTATCGATTGCCTCACTGTTACACTTGGTTACACTTACACTTGCATCTCGAATAGAAATAAATATTTTTTCATGTATTTATGCCATCGTTACCCACAACGTCAATCCGTAGGCGGCTAGAACAAAAAGGTGGCCGATGACACAATTACGTCATTAGCCATTATATTTTCTTTTACATTACGCCCACTTTATTTCATACCTCTTTAGCTAAGTGTTTACGATAACGTCAATACTTTATTAGTTAACACTTGTAATTTTAGATACGGTAACTCGTCTGTTTAAACTTTCATGTGATTAGTTTCGATATTCATTCATTTTGAAGTACAGTGGTAAGTAATAATGAAACAGAAATTGTTTTGCGTGCTGTATACAAATCAAACAATAAGAGAAAGTTAGATACGACGCCTTACACGTGGATTTTAATTGCATCTCATCTACTCAACGAGTTGTAGGCAACTGCGTAAGCAATGCCTGTCGTTTATCGCCATCTATTACTTTAGTCTTTATTTTGCGTGTATCAGATATTTAGGTGATTTTAGCTGGCATTTTCTTGAGACAAACCAGTGCTTTTTTGACGATGAAAAATCATATAATTTTTGGTGATCTTGGACTTGCCTTTCCTTAAAACCTAAATTTTTTTTTTGTTTCTATACTAACTTTTCCAACTCTTCTTGAGGAAAACCAGTATCATTTTGCGATGAAAACTTGGGCAAGGGTCGCCCAAATAAATTGCAGGTGTTATTATCACGAGAGGAGAAAAAAATACTGTCAAATTCCAATTATAGAACATAACCCGTGTTTATATGGACTAGTGTTAATCAAAGCAGTGTAACATTTAGGTCAACGAACACTGCCTTAGCCTAGAAAAGTTTAGTTGAACTAGTGGTTAACGCTATCGGCTGTTTGCGATATCGCGTGTGAAATTCACACCATTGATCCGAAAAGGCGATCAGGCGTTTTATTTGTAGCCTACATGGTTTACATGTGAGTGAGTTTGATTCATATGGGATTGAATTAGCGTAATTATTTTCAATGAATGCTTTTGGAGTGTTCTAGAATCTGCGGGTTATTTAAAGAGCGTTGAGTGAGGATGCTCAAGCTCGACCAACGTACCCTGGACTTTCAAGCCCGTTTTGACCACCTTGTAGCAACAATGTTTACTGAATGGAAACGCTTTTCGACTCTGTGGTTGTTAATTTGAGACGAAATTGTGATATCGTCCCCTAAGTACCAACTTTTCTTCTATTTGGATAATACAAAAATGACAAATTAGCACTGGACACAATTTTCTAAAAAGAGCTGTATTTCAATTTCAGTTAGGTTCTTATTTTAAAAACAGTCTCGATGTTTTAAACCATACCTAAAAAAGACTTGTTTTCTATTAAGGGTGGTTAGAGTCTAGGTATTTGATACATGATGATAAGAAAATTAAATATAAAATCCAATTCGAAGGATTTTACCTCATTGATATTCTGCATTGTTATTTACAGCTACACATAAATATTTATTCGTTCAGAAGGTGATTAATACTAACTCAGAGAATTCATTCAAGTAGATACCTAGAAAACCACAACCTCGTCGATTTCTATGTTTATTCATTTGGTATTTCCACTATAAAAACAATATTATTATTTAATCGTAGTCACTCTTGGAAACATACTCATTTTTACTTCGAAATGAAACTAAAGAGATCCATTTCTTTCATCCCACACAAGTCATTAAAAAACAGGAAAGTATGTTATTTAAAAATTGTAGGCGTTGAACTAGTGAACTAGATACATACAAAAATATTGTATCATTGTTACACAATAATTAATGCCAATACTGCCATAACGGGTGCCATTCAGTGCCAAAAACTTCTTCAAACCCTGTTTGCCAAAAATAAAAGTTGATATTTATCCAACCCTTCATTTAATTGAGACTTAATTGTGTGGGAAGATAATAATAGCATAATCTATTCATAACCGCATTCACGTTCTGCATAATCGGAATGAATAGAAATACGAGTAAAATGGTCGCATACTTATGTAGTATGGAGATAATTTGTCTTTTACAGATTTATATGAACTAGTTAGTGGTCGAAACTCGGCCATAATTCTTTTAAAACTCAATGTATTTCTAACGCATTATTGTATAAAAATATTAGCTTTCTTCACTCCATCTCCATTTCAACTTTGCCAAATTTTATACTCCTCCGTCGGCGTAATTTTCGTAAAAAGAGGTCCAAGTTTTTGCTTATAGATTGATACTTATCATCTGCGCAATGTATGTCTTGTCTACACAGTGATGCAATGTATTACTGTTTCAACATCATCTTTCTCTTGACCTTATCCAAATTTATTTAGTTTCGACGCATCATGTCTTCTTCTCCTCACCCCGTTCTCTACCCTCCTTTCTTCTACCCATATCATCTTTTTCACAATCCATCCATCATTTTTTTGTTCGTCCCCTAAACTAAAAGACACTGAGATTTCAATATTTGAAGCCCAATATGCGGAGTAAACACCACAGCCCTATCCTACTATATAATATTACTAGCAGCGCTCCGCGGTTTCACCCGCGTATTTCCCGTTCCCGTGGGAATACGGGGATAAAATATAGCCTATGGCACCCGGGGATAGTGTAGCTTCCCAACATCGAAATAATTTTTCAAATCGGTTCAGTAGTTTCGGAGCCTATTCAATGCAAACAAACAAACAAACAAACAATCAAATCTTTCCTCTTTATTATTAGTATAGATAAATGTAAAAGTTTATATGTTACTCAATCACGCAGAAACGGCTGCACGGATTTGGATGAACTTTGGCACGGGAGGAAAGTACTTTTAAGTACCTACTAAGTTTTTAAGTTTTATCCCATAGTACTTTCCTGTGGGGTAAATTCCGAACTCCACGGGCGAAGCCACAAGCAAAAGCTAGTTATATATACATTTTGATACTCATGTCAAAAATTTATGTATAATATCATTCACATACTCTCTCAAACACAACGTAAACCAACACCGCTTGTAACTTGACCCCTTATAATGCAAGTCACACGCTGTGACGTATATTGTCCTGCTCTCCATTCACTGCCAACGAAGGTTCTTGTAGGTGAGCACTAAACCTTGGTGCACTTGATGCATAGCCAAGATTGCCTTGACATTGACTAAATACTTTCGACAAGGAAATTGCTGATTCAGCCGTGACAAACTCGAATAAAAAACCCTGCAAATATTTTCCAACTTAAATTGAAAAGCAGAATTGAAATGTTTTATTCTTGTTAACATTTAATTAAAGTCGTAAAATTACTGCAAACACTTTAATGTTTAATTCAACATGGAAATTATAATGATAATTTCGAGATCCATTAAAATACTTAATTGAATCGTTTTTATCGGGTGGAATACAGCTACTTAGGTACTTCATTATTGGTTAATTTTTAAATAAGCAGTTGTAAAGTTATTGTAATTGTGACCACAAGTAGATACTTAATTTTGTGTACACGGCTCTGTTTAGTCCGTAAGTAAATACTTAAATAGGACAATGGTAATGCGCACTACATTTGCCTACGTACACACGTTGTACACGTCAAGCTATACCTCCCAGTATAAGCTGATCTCGCGAGCGAAAACTCTTAACTGTATAAGGTAACAAGCTCTCGTAAACGCATCATAGTTTTTTTTTTTTTTTTTAGAATTTGACAGTTACTTACCTCTTTTACACAAGCAACTTGGGTCATTTGAAATTGTTATTTTATTTTATTTATTTAAATTTGAAAAAAAAAAGAATAGGTATCCTTAATTTTTTTTTTTTTTTTGAGGAAATGTGATTTTGCACGTTTTGGCACTTGAGTACTGGTTCATGATTCGTTTTGTCTTCAAAGAAAAACCGATAATCGGTTATTATGTAGACAAATGATTACCTACATATCAACTTGTTAAATTAACCCAAAGAGTCAATGGCCTAAAGCCGTTTATCGACTCGTATGTGTAATTAAAGGGTCCCTAAAAATTTGTATGCGTCTGAGAATTTATCGGCAACCTTATGTATTTAAAATTATCGCTGTGTATGTTATTATTTATTACATAAACAGAAAAATTAGCCCATGTTGTTCCCACTGCTGGGACACAGCTTCGAGAAGAAGTAGGAAGGGTAATCTACCACGCGGGTCCAGTGCGGGTGGGTTGGTAAATGTCACGTCTTCGAATTTTCGGTTTCAAGACATTCCGGTTTTCTGACGATGTTTTCCTTCACCGTTTTGAGAACAGTGATGATGAAATTAAAACGCTGTATTACTGCTTTATCTATTCACTAAATATCTTTAATTCTTCATTGTTTAACAGCCTGATACGTTTCTATAATACCTCCTTAGGCTTGCAATTATTTATATCAAAATTACAGTGTTTTAGCTACTCGAAGGAAGCCTATAAATTAAACATCAAATCACTAAACTATTGTATTATTCACAAGCTACGTTGTTATG
This sequence comes from Polymixis flavicincta, assembly GCA_949987655.1. NCBI lineage: Eukaryota > Metazoa > Arthropoda > Insecta > Lepidoptera > Noctuidae > Polymixis > Polymixis flavicincta. The sequence continues at coordinate 19,492,957 of OX465181.1, read as the reverse complement.
TTATTATAAACAGCTATTGTTAAAGCTATTGATCGGTTCTTGCAAAATTAACTCGATCTTTGAAGTTTCGTATTCAAAGGCGCCGGTCAAAGGAACCTAGTACATAATAAATGGAAATGGCCGTCTGGGGTGGTCTAGGGTAGAAAGAAAATTGGAACACGTCAACTGCTTATATCTTTCCACGAAGTCGTAAAGACAGACAATTGAAGAAATGGCATCCACTTATGCTCCATTAAGTTCTTTGCATTTAATAATTTATTCTTTTCCAAGGACAGTTTCTAGGTAAAGTGTTGACATTGCATTACTTTGAAGGTTAGGTTCTCCATTGTAATAACGCCTTTCTTTCTATCATCTTTTATTTGTTTTAAAGTCTCAAGGCACCAATATTGTGCTATTTAGGCCCACAGTTTGCCGGCAGACATGTCCTGCCCAGCCCCATTTAAGTTGGGCAGCCTTTTGGGCAACGTCAGCTTTTTTTGGAACGCAGTAAGGTGCGGCAGACCACGTAGGAGATGGCGAGACAAGCTAGATAGGTTCCATCAAAATTGGAAGGAGGACACGCAAGCTCGCAAAAGTGGAAGGAGGCCTCTGTCCAGGAGTGGGACAGTGTAAGCTAAGAATAAGGTTTATTTTTTACCCGACTGCGCCAGAAGGAGGGTTATGTTTTTCGAGTGTATGTATGTATGTATGTATATTTCTTTGGCACGCTCTGTAGCCTAAACGGTTTGATCGCTTTCAGCTTGAGAGGTGTCGTTAGATTCGTCTTAATCGTGAGAGTGACACTGGGTATATCAAAATTGGAAAAAATTAAAATGGCCGATTTTTGGCGCAATATAATGTCTTCAAAGTAATTTTTTTTTTCTCAAACCCTATTGAGTGGGGTATCAAAATTAAGGGTTTCATAAATAAGTCTCATTGACGTCAACAATAATTATATAATTAACTAAAAACTGTGAAATAAAAAAAACATTAACAAAATCAAAAAAGCCAACGGCCTAAAAAGTGAACTTTAATTTAAAAAGATGGAAACAAGAAACTGTTTTTAAAAGGACCACTATTATACTGAATACTATAAGCAATCTCATGCAGTCGGAGGCAATAAAGGTCTTTATTGTTAAATTTAAGATGATGTCTCCTCTTTTTTTTTGGTCTATTTATTAAGAGTAATCCCCGCATTCTGATGTTCTGAACTTATATAGTTAATCTTATGCCAATATTTAGTGATTTAATTGAGTGTTGGTATTTCAGTTATCGGGGTCGTCTGTTAAATAGAAAAGTTACTGTGTTAATTACCTACTTGACATTTGACAGTTTATCCAACCGCAACAGCTAACACGAGTTTGACAGCGTGTTACTTAGTAATAAAATATGGGTTTAATTCATTTAGAAATAAGTATAAGAATGCTATTATAATAATAATAATTAGAATTTTGCCTATTATAATGTAGGTATTAGTATAATATCTACGAATTTACACATACTTGAGTAAGTATAAAAACTGACGTCTCATTCTCAAAAAAACGGTTAACCGTTTTTTTTTTTAAATTAAGTATATTCTTATCCTCTATTGACTGTCATTGACATTATTTTGAACCGAATACAAACGCGAAACACTAGTAACCTTGTAACAATTTCACGAAAGGTGTGTTATCGTTAACGTTACAATAATCTGATCGGTTACGCTGATCATCAGTCAACTTATCAATTATTTTACTTTCAAGGTTACACATTACATAGTAAACAAATACATTCCTTGATTAGCAATGTGAGAAATTACGAAACGTACAACGCTATGTTTTTGACCGTGCTCTCGATTTTCAACTCTCGGCGTCAAGCCGAGCGTTGAAAATCCAGTGCCAGCCAAGAAACGTCATGTTAAAGGAGCACCCGTGCGAACTTAGGCTAACAATTTATTTTGTATGTATTGTATGTTTGTTAAAGATAACTGTTCATGATCGATTGTTTTGTAATTAAAACAAAATAGTAGGTACTTATCGTGTATGCGAACGGGGGAAACGATAATCGTAAGTGTTAACTCATCCGTTAAATACCTGGTGTTATCATATGGCGCTTTGATAACCCCTATTTTGTTTTGGTATAAAATCGTTAAAAAAAATGTTTACCAATAAATATATTTTAAAATATTGAGGAGTCGAAATTCAGTATGACACTCAGAAATAGCGTATATTTTTGTGCAAGGGTGCAGGTTTCAATATTACCTACAGCTAGCCATCAAATATATCTCGTAATTATAAACTTGAAGATTAACAATTTTTAAGCACCAATTAATGCTGCTTCAGAAATCCACGATTTCCCAACCTCATTTTGTATGCTAATGTACAAAGGCTTAAAAACAAAACGCGAAGTAGAACTGGCCTACTGGCAAACTCCGTCAACGAAGAAACGGTAACGGCCTGTCCGAAAGTAGTTCGACACTGCGGAGTGAACCCTACTAACTAACTTTGTCGGACGGGCGAAACACATCGAGAGTACGAACAAGTGCCAAATCGAGTCGTCATTCATTCTTAGTTCGGACCCTACACTGATATTATGTCAGTAGGTGATATAGGTACGCTCTCCGCGAAATTAAAAAGGCAACCGACCTACAAACTGCCCTCTCCACCTATTATGCGTATGCCAATGCATGGCTTAGCTACGGCGTAACCCTCTGGGGAAATAGTACAGATGCACTGACACTTTTTACCCTACAAAAGAAATTAGTTAGAATCTTGGTAAATATTGATCAAACTGACAGCTGCAAACCCTATTTTCTAAAACACAATATTTTAACCCTCCCCAGTATTTACATTCTAGAAATATGTAAATTTGTCCGTAAGCATCAAGAGTTCTACACAAAACGCGAAGACATCCAATCACAGTACACACTCAGGCACCGATCTAGGCTAAACATACCAACATCCAAGCTAAAAATGCATTCTACAAGTCCCTACGTAATGTCTATAAAAATATACAACAAACTACCAGACGTAATAAAGAAAGAAGAAAAGTTCAATATATTTATAACAAAACTTAAAAAATTACTGATAAATAAATGTTATTATTCCTTAGATGAATATTTAAATGATAGACACAAATAATACAAGAAATATTTTAGAGTATAATTACTACTTATACGGAAATGACTAATATAATAAAATAAAAAATATATATAAGAATCATAGTTGATATCAATAATAAATAATAATCTCGCAATCTATTAGGTAAATTTAATGTATATTAATGTAATGGTTAATATTAGATAATAAATAATTATATAATAATTAATAATATAACAAAATAAATTATTAATTTTAATAGCAATATAATTGTTCATAATCTCCTATAACAGGGCTTCCTCTCTCCTACCCTTTTGCTGTGCCCTACAGGGTCCATAATGATCTCGATTATATAGTTACCACCTAAGTACACATTATGGTAAAGCAATAAAGATATTGAGTATAGGTATACGGAGTAGGAAATGTCCATGAGTTTGGCCGTAGCTAAGGACTTTTCTAATCAGGGAGTAGGACCTCCTGGCTTGCGATATGCAACATCAGGAAAGCCTAAATATCATCAAGAGAGCTCTACTCAAGTGATCGTAATCATTCTAGGGTTGAACACACGATTTTTTTTTTTACCACCATTAAGTCCCGTGTACACGTGACTTAAACATAACTGGCGAACTGTGGGTGCATCTTACCTTTCGGGGAAAACAGGCGTGATGTAGTGTTTTTTCTAGAATTAAAAAGTAACCAACTTTCCTCTCCTTTGTTCTAGGTTCCCTAATCGTAGTAGGATCAGCTCTAGTGGTATGGCTGACGGACTGGAAGTATAAATACTACATCGACCCCGCGCTCAGTATAGTGCTAGTCATCTTGATACTTGCGTCAGTGTGGCCGCTACTCAGAGAGTCTTCGTTAATTCTCCTGCAAACTGTGCCAACTCATATTCAGGTAAGATGTTCTATTACATTAAAATTGCCCCATGACGGGTGAAACTTAAGTTTAAACCAGCCTCGCACCACAATTCCTTGCTTGCAGATATTGTTGACATATACGAGAGAAGAAAAAAGTACTTGTGGCTAATAATAACAGCCGTATGCTTCGACGATCAGGTTAAGCTACGCTTGACGCGGTTGGTCCGTGGATGGGCACCATCTTTACATACTAACTTCCGTGCCTCGTAAAGCACGTTAAGCCGTTAGTCCCGGCTTTCATTCGTGGATTGTTACGGGTCGTCAGAAGCCCGAAAGTCAGACAATCAGACTTACTAAGGAGTGTCGTGTTACCCAGTCACTAAGTTGTGGAGGTCAGATAGGCAGTCGCTCCATGTAAAATACTGCTATTCAGCTGCATCCGGTTAGACTGGAAGGCGATCCCCACATAGTCGGAAAAACGCTCTGCAGATGATGGTGACTAGCGAAGAAAAAGCCATATTTAACTGCATTTAGTAATAAAATCGATGCTGTACACACTTTTTTTAGCAATCTAATGCTGAACGAAGAGTCTTCTCCAATTGAACGCTAATGAGTTGAAAAGAAAATACTTAACCTAATTCCTTTTCTTTTCTCTTTGTCTCAGGTATTTCATCAGACTACAAAAAATACTCAACTGTTCCGAAATGCAGATATAATTTTACATGCATTTTTTTTTAATTTTCGGTTTCATTCATCATTGTATTTAGCAAATACTTTCTCAGCACTAACAAACATTACGGTAGATTGTGTTAATAGGGCATGAAGCAAATGAGAAACAAAAACCATAAATATTTGCTTGAAATGGCCTTGTCTAATTTTCGCTACCAAGACATTGAAAGATAAATAGAAAGATTAATGTTCTGTTTGGACGGTTTAAAAAAATGCATTGTCTTCGAAACAGAATTAAGCAATAATTATGTGAAATTTCAGCTCCGTAGGTTTAGAGGAAGTAGTTTTAATTCAGCTTACAAGATTTGACCTAAACAAGCATTCATGCTGCAAAACAAAGCAAGTTAAATAAAGCTTTAAAAAAAAAAGAGTTTGTCTCTAAACTATTGTTGAATTTTGGGTGATACGCTATAAATTACAATAGTAAACCTTGCAACTTGACACCTGCGGTAGCTGTAACGTAACCCTGTAATAATCAGTTGCTAAATTATTCATTGTTTACAATTACATTGTACACGGTGAAATACGGAACTCCTGTTTCCGATCCGCATTTCCGTAGTGATTATCGATACTACAATAAATTGAACTCTCATTTCTGACTAATGTAAAATACTGATATTCAGCTCTATCCAGTAAAACTGGAAGCTGAACCCATTATATAATAGTTGGGAAAAGGCTAAGCAGATGATGATGATGATGATGATGATGATGATGATGATGATGATGATGATGATGATGATGATGATTTCTAACGGAAAGGTCTTGTGGCCGCAAGCGCAGCAGCTATTGAACGTGCTGCCGATATCGATTTCCAAATGGAACAAGTTTGATTATGTTTTGTTTTCAGTAATCTATAGTTCTGATTGTCAATTGTTTTGTTAGGTTCTTACAAATCCTCGAGACATCTCAAATAGCGCTGACATAAAGTTTAAATTCAAAGGACCCGCCATCTTTAAACCCATACGAGTTCGGACATCTGTCATCAATTTTGAACAAACGATCTTGACATTCTATTTTCAAATAAATTTTCGACTTGAGCCACAACTTTCTACAGAGTTAATAAACACGGCTGTTACAATTGTTTGGTTGTTGATAAGCCGCGGAGTATTTTCTGACGCTATTTATTTGTTCAGGTGGACGCGATACAGAGACGTTTGTTGGAAAAGGTCGATGGTGTGCTCGCCGTTCATGAGTTTCATGTGTGGCAGCTTGCAGGGGACAGAATCATCGCCAGTGCACATATTAGGTGAGTTAAAAATCTCCAACATATTGGTCTTTGACTTTATATGTATGTGTATGTGATGAGGAGGCATGAAAGCAAGTGACCAATACAGTGATGAATAAACAATAATGTGAGAGAGAGAAACGGAGACAAAAGAAAAGATGGCGGCTGACAGGAGAGAATGGACGAGGCAAACATTGCACCGATCTAAGTAACAAAAATAAAAAATAGGACCAAGCCTGAATAAGGTTTCTGTATGTCATTAACTCATTAGAAATGATAGCATATGGTAGTTGATAAGACGTGGAACATTGACAATCTGGTACTGAGATGAATCTGGGGGCTAAATCATAGTCTTATCTTACTCCGATGTCATTTTAACAGGTGAGAATATGACGTCATATTCGCTTTTTTTTTGTGTTGAGTCATCTGTTTATTGCACGCAATTTATAGTAAGTAATAATGACAGTTCATAATCGAATGCAACAAGCAGCTGTTCATATTTCATTCATTGAAATGTACCGAATTAGTCACACATCTTCTCAATTCAATTGCACACCGCGCCCGGGTGATAAGCCGCTTATAAATATCTGTGTTTCCCTTTATTTACTTACCGTGATACCATGGAAGTTATTAATTAGTCACGGTGGACTATTAAAGTGCTGGTGAAATCATGCAATTTAAAATAAATAATTAATGAAAGTAATTATGGATTTTGTAACGCGGGTATCTGAAACATGATTATACTTACGTATTAGGCTGCTTGCTGAACCAGGTATGGACCTATGGAATTGAAGTTTGGGGAACAGCCAAAAACTCCTATGCAGAGATCCTGCAAAAATAACAAAATAAAGTCTAGAAAACTGTAACAAATCTCCTTGGTTTACCAAAATGGCTGAGCTACATGACTACCTCAAAATCACTACTGTAAAGGAAGAGATTGAACACAGAAAAAGATCTACAAAATCCGCATTGAAAAGCGCGTCAACACCCTGGCTTCTGTACGGATCAACCCACTGAAACACCGTCGATTAAAAAGACGGCACACATGGGACGTAGCTTGATCTAGTCAAGTATCAATAAGAGGGACGGCACTCACTGGAGGACTGTATTCGAAACGTCAACAAGCACAGAACGCATCTGCGCTAAAGGCTTAGGAAGCCAATTGCAAGATAAAAAATTGTCTGTTTCTGCTTATGTAAGCGTCAGAAACGGATTCATGAACGCAGTATGTTGTGATTGCGACGAAGCAAGTAGCGAATATTCTCTGATACCTCTATAGCTGCAATGGTGCAACCAGGGGCTTAATTGCGTAACCCTCTATCAGTGCTGCCACGGGTGCGGGTTATTGGAAAAAGATACCGTGGCCCCTGGCACACAGGCAACTGTAGGAACACGGGTGGGTTTTAGTAAGTCTGACACAAGTTATTTGATGATTAGGATTACCCACCAATAAAAAAAAACTTCTATCAATAGCAATGGCTTTCATTTTGGCAGTTCAACAACATTTATTGCGTTATTTACGTTTTTGATCAGATATATTATTTTGGCAGTTCAACAACATTTATTGCGTTATTTACGTTTTTGAGCAGACATATTTTTCGAACATATAAATATAAACTAATGGATTAGCAATATCCTTTGAAAATGATTTAGATTGTGATTGAAAGTGTGTTACGCGGATATTTGAACTTAAACGAAGCAAAAGGAGTTCGTAACAATCATGGCAGGTGGCGTACTCTTATTTCTGCCTACCGCCATGGGAAGAAGGCGCGAGTTTATGTACAGACGCCAGCATATCAAGCTACCCCAATCTGTCCAATTTCTTTGATAGATTTTTAACTTTATCACATAAGCATAAGGTTCATGTTCAATTGGAAAAATATAACAGTTTGGGGTAGCTTGATGTGCTGGCTGGCTGTGCGGGCTGTACCTACGAGTATGTGGAATGCAATTTGACATAATAAATAATTTTATCTAGTTACTTGGTAGTATAGTAACTAGTTATTTGCTAAAAACTAAAATGTACCAAAATCCGAAAGATAAAAACACGCGTAAGATAGAGGTCAAGCGAATTATTGTGACAGTTTGAAATAGCAAAGCAGAGACATAATTTTAATGGAAAGGGGACAAAGTGGCAATATAAAAAAAAAATGAGAGCAAATAACGAACTGCAAAGCAAATGCAGAAATAAGTACCAACAGGGCATACGTTCCTGTCTTTGTTTCTATTTTGTTACGAAAATGTATTTGGTTACTTGTTATAATTTATGATTACAAAGAGGAAAGTAAAAATTTACCTTTCAACGGAATACATAAAGTTTCTTTATATAGGGGTCATCTGCTTTATGAGACGCATTTGCATTTCTCGGTATTTCCTGAAAGTCTTTGTTTTCATATAGTCAAATTAATCATGGACCGTAAACAAAGTGGCCAATAAAATCCTGCAATACTGTAAATAAATAGTTGTTTAAAGATTCACTTTTCGATCGCATTATCTTTGATGACCATTTTAGAAATACAAAATAAAAGTATCTCTTGTCTGTTTATGAAGATGCCTTTGTTATGCACTGGGACAGTATTCATAGGCTGGTCATTATTTATACCATAATTTATAATTATGTTGGATACTCTCCTTACTATCCTTACTAAAATTATAAACGCGAAAGTTTATATGTATGGATATATGTTACTCTTTCACGCAAAAACGGCTGAACGGATTATGATTAAATTTGCAACACATCGATTATAACCTGGAATGTGATTTTTTATCCCGGTAGTTCGTTACCGCGGGATAATTACCGACTTCCACACAGGCGAAGCCGCGGGCGGAACCTAGTGACAATAAAATGTAACAAAAAAGTGCTTGTTATTATTTCACACATTTTTGTAACGAAAGAGAACGCCCGCAGTTTAACCATTGAAATTTTTCTAAGGCAAAAATTTGTCAGCAGAAATCTCAGTGTTGCCCTTACATTTTGAGATACATAGGGTTGTAATATAAAACGTGGTTTCGGTCTCTCGTTCATTTGTTTTAGGGATGATTGATGGTAATGAAATGTTGATGTCTGACAAGTTTTCGAGCTTTTACCGAAATGGATGAGCAAATTCAATTAATCGAACAGACATCGCTGGAAAACAATGTTTTAATATAACCTTTAAAAGTTTTTCTGTTTGTTGAATAGGATATACCTAATGTGCTTCCAAAAAAACAATCACATAGAGGTAATCTCACCCAGTTTTCCTGATACTAATCAAACATTTAGTTCTGTAAATTAAATATTTTCTCATAACTAACATTCCCGTAAAATATTTGTCCTGTGCGAGAAATAAATGCCTAGCACAACTCCTTACTGCTTAATTCGTGACAATATAAAATCGTACGAAAACTAGGCTAACTTGAGTACCACTAAAATACTTAAAGAATGTTGGCACGATTTCTTTACAACCTATTTGTAGGGTAATTAGGAATTATGGTTAGGCTAGACGGCACGCCATTGAAATTCTTTGCACGAAGTTTTTTTTTATTGCTATAAACAGAGTTCTGTAAAACCTCTTTTAGTTGTGACTTCAGTAAAAAGGCTAGAGGTACTGTACTGTAGCTTTCATGAAAACCCACAACGGTTTGAAATAAGGTGACCTCATGGGCTGTGGTATTATTATTATTGAGAGCAGTGGTGGCCCAGTGGTAACGGCCGAGACTTACGAGTTGTGGGTCGTGCGTTCGAACCCAGCCAGGCGCATTACTTTGTGTAAATAATTTCATCACCACTGCTCTCAAAACGGTGAAGGAAAACATCGTGAGGAAACCGGCATGTCCTAGAACCAAAAATTTGAAGTCATGTGGCATCTAACCAACCCGCACTGGGCCCGCGTGGTGGATTACGGCCCACTCCCTTTCACGGAGAGGAGGCCTGTGTCCCAGCTGTGGGAACGTTATAGGCTGAGTAGGTAGGATTATTATTATTCCTGTATTTAATTTCAGACAAATAATTGTTTTATTTTACATTTCTGTTGCCCAATGAGTATATATTGAGGTGTCTTCTAAATCTGCAACAAAGTAGTAGGAATTTCAACAGCTTGTTATCTGTCATACTCATAAGTTCATAACAAAACATTCATTAATTTTAACTTAGATATCGTAGATACAACACCATTATAACGATATCAATGTCTGTTTAAATTCAATTGTGAACTAAATATAATTCCAACACAAATTGACAACGTAACATTGTACAAATTAGCGTACAAATCAGAACCTGTCTATTGCAACTAGGTCAAGTACGTCATACTACGAGTATGTACACACAAAGTATTTATCTAAATATTCGAAACTTTTCCTTCGCTTGCTATAACAGTCGGTCTGTCGTTTACACGCGCCAATAACGGCGTGTGATAAGCAAAGCCTTTTAGTGCAGCCTGATAACTTGATAAGGTTGCTGAAGAGACTGTGTAAATGTCCATACATACATAGTAGCATGTATAAACTTAAACATATGTAATTTGCTACTTTGTCATTATTATAAGTTTTATTACATTTTGTTACACTTGCTTCTTTCTTCTTTGTTATTATAATCACTTTTAATTTCATTTTGTTAGGTACTCTTTGTTTTGTGACGTCACAAAGAGGAAAGCTTAGATCGTAACTGTTAATTAATAAAATTGTAGCGCTATTAATACATACATAGTACATACCATGTATAAACTTAAACATAAATAATTTGCGACTTTGTCATTATTATAAGTTTTATTACATTTTGTTACACTTGTTTTTTTCTTCTTTGTTATTATAATCACTTTTAATTTCATTTTGTTAGGTACTCTTTTTGTTTTGTGACATCACAAAGAGGAAAGCTTAGATCATAACTGTTAATTAATAAAATTGTAGCGCTATTAATACATACATAGTAACATGTATAAACTTAAACATAAATAATTTGCTACTTTGTCATTATTATAAGTTTTATTACATTTTGTTACACTTGTTTCTTTCTTCTTTGTTATTATAATCACTTTTAATTTCATTTTGTAAGGTACTCTTTTTGTTTTGTGACGTCACAAAGAGCTTAGATCATAACTGTTAATAAAATTGTAGCGCTATTAATATGCTTGATGAACCAGCAAATTCAGCTAATAGGTAGGGTGGGCAGGTGTAGAAAATAAATAAAGACAAAACGTTACAAAATGTATTGATAAGCTATTAATACACCAATGGATTAGGTAAAGATAGTTGATAACAGTTGTTTAAGAATTTAATAATAGTTTAATTTTGATTATGTTTTTTTTTTTTGTGGGCGTATTCAAGTATGTGACCACGCGCGTTAAAACTTTATTTCTCATACAAAAGCAGTTTTCCAGCTCACGCGGTAGTTTGTTTTTGAAAAACGTTTCACGAATAAATTGCTTTTGGCAAGCAGCCAATCCCAACTAGTCTTTGTCCCAGAATCAATGTCAATGAACCAATGCGCTGGCGCCTTTATTTTACACTGTTTGTGCGTGTCAGCGGGTTATTATTGACCCCGAACTGATAAAATTAATTTCATGCGTTACATTGTTTTGCGTCTTTACTTTGCAGCTGTCAATTGAATGATTGCTTGAAATATGGCAGAGTTAAGGTGCGCTTACACGAGCAACTAACACTGCTCCATCCTGGTCAATTCTCTTCAACTACGACGTCACGACTACATCCAGCAGTTTAGGGCAATGGCAACATGTAGCAACCTGTTGCCAGAGATACGGCCACACAATATCAGGCAATATAGAGCAACTTAAAAAAAACTAGGCTATTGCCGGCGGCGGATGCGGCGGGGTGGTTGTATTCAGCCGCCGGCCAGTTGCTCTCCTAAAAAAATGTAGTTATACGTACAAACGAAATAGAAAGAAAATTGACTAAAACTATCCAAACCGATTGGATATTCGGCAACTCATGAATACCAGCGCTGCGACACTTTCAAATGTCGCAGCATCATGCTGAGATAGTGGCCTTTTGGCTTCGTACAGGACTTTATTTTACTTTTTTGTATAAATCTTATGTTAATTTTAATAGTAGTGTAGCATAGTAGTGTTTTAGTTTTTTCTCTTTTATGTGTTTAATTATCGTATTATACAGTAGCAAGTTTGTAAGATTCCTGTGCAAGTCCAATAAATAATTTTTCTTTCTTTCTTTCTTTCAAATATATGGAGCGATCAGAAGCAATATTCCCGAAACATATCCGCAATTTACTGTTGTTGCTCCACTTAATTTATCCAGGTTGATCCATTAGTGTTGCCGAGCAATAATTGTTTAAAAAATTGCCCGTGTAAGAGCTCCTTTAAAGTTGGAGATTCGTAATACAGGCTGGGTGTCCGCAACTCTGAAGTTACAGCACGTATTTTGCGTATATCTTGAGGTTTGTTCATTTAGATCACACTCAGTCTAATATTCCCATTGCTTGGACACAGGCCTCCTCTCCGTGATAGGAAGTGGGCCATAATCCACCACACAAGCTCAGTGCGGGTTGTTGGACCATTTCGATGATGCCGTCATTTCTGTAGTGTAGATTGTTTTCTTTTGAAAATAATATTTTCATGTCACAGAGCTAGCAAAATACAATTTCATTACGTTTAGAAGGATTTGTGAGCGTTGTGTTGTGTAGGTATTTATAGAGTTCGACATAATCATGAAAATTCACAGTTGCGATTGTACGATATTGGTAAATTATTTTCCTGTACTTATTGAGAGGAATGGAGAGGGCTATGCTCGGAGTTTCCCTACGCGATCGAATCAGAAATGAAGAGATCCGTAGGAGAACCAACGTAACCGACATAGCCCGAGGAATTGCCAAACTTAAGTGGCAGTGGGCAGGGCACATTGCTCGCAGAACAGATGGCCGATGGGGCCGAAAGGTTCTGGAGTGGCGACCGCGTACCGGAAGACGTAGAGTGGGAAGGCCTCCCACAAGGTGGACCGCTGACCTTGCGAAGACCGCGGGTAGCCGCTGGATGTGGGAAGCACAAGACCGGTCAAAGTGGAGGAGCCTGGGGGAGGCCTATGTCCAGCAGTGGACGTCTTTCGGCTGATATGATGATGGTGACTTATTTGTCGATTTTTGACAGTCGTTACGGGTCGTCAGAAGCCCGAAAGTCTGACAACCAGTCTTACCAAGGGGTATCGTATTACCCAGTAACTGGGTTGTGAAGGGCAGATAGGCAGTCGCTCCATATAAAATACTGGTATTCAGCTGCATCCGGTTAGACTAGAAGCCGACCCCAACATAGTTGGGAAAAGGCTAGGCAGATGATGATTTTATCAACTAGCTTCCCCCGCGGCTTCGCCCGCGTGGAAGTCTGAAACTATCCCGCGGGAAAGTACTATCGAAATACAAAGTATCCTGTGTGTTAATCCAGGTTATAATCTATATGTGTGCTAAATTTCATACAAATCCATTGTAGTTTTTGCGTCAAAGAGTAACAAACATCGATATATCCATACATACAAAATTTCGCGTTTATAATTATAATATTAGTAAGGATTATTACGTAGGTGCCCAAATCATTATCATACGTTTTAAGGAAAATGCACGTTACAGGACAAATTGAAAAACATAAAATTTTACCATATTATTAAATATATTTCTAAATAATCCCTGCAATCCTACTAATATTATGTGAAAGTTTGTATATTTGGATCTTTAGATGTTTGTTACTCAATCACGCAGAAACGGCTGAACAAATTTGTATAAAATTTGCTACACAGATAGTCTATAACCTGGACTAACACAAGACACTTTTACGCCCCTGACAAAAGCAAGTATTTAAATAAATCTCTAAATACCCACATAGGAGAGTGGTCATTCAGCAAAAAGAAATAATATACACATCGCCATTGTATATTTTACAAAGCGAGAGCAATACTAACGTGTTGAAATAACAATCAATGATAAATGCTCTTTGTTTAATTTATATCGTCATTGTGTGTGAATATTGCTTGGAAAACATCTTATTTTCAAACCATTGAAAATTGTCACGTATTGAATGCAGTAAATTATCGAAATTTATGACCAATAAGTTATCGAATAGTATTTCCCGGTGTATGCCTGTAAGGAAAATTAATATTAGATAAGTGCAAGAATCACCTATTACTGATTTATTCTTCATATTGTCTTTTCTGTAGACCACTACGATAATTTCTCAAACCATAGAAAATGGTCACGTACTGAATGCAGTAAATAATTGAAATTTATGACTGTTTCAATAGTATCTTTCGGTGTAAATATTGACAATTTATTATTAAAGAGGTATTAGAATGACCCCATAACTGATATATGTACAGTCGCCAGCAGGTCAAGCTATCCCAAACTGTCAAATTTTCCCAATTGAACATAAACCTTATTTACCTTACCCCTAGCGCTAGGGGGGGTCTTGCATGATACGCTGAATTCATGGTTACAATTTGCGCACTGGATAAAAACTTACCCTGTATATTTACAATATTGTCTTTTGCTATAGACCACCATAGTAATTTCTCAAACGAGTACGTCACCAGTAAATGGTGACGTACTGGTACTGAATGCAGCAAATTATCGAAATAGATCGTCTCTTTTATTTCGATGTAAATAAGAACAACTTATTCTTGAAGAGGTATTAGAATCACCTATTATTAATAACTGTTATATTTACCACTAGCTTTTGCCCGCGGCTTTGCCCGCGCGGAACTTTCATCCCCTATTTATCTCCCTTAGGGGTTGAATTTCGAAAAATCCTTCCTTGTTCCTTGTCTACATTATAAAGGAAAACTCTGTGCAAAATTTCAGCTTTCTAGGTCCAAGGGTTAGAGCTGGGCGTTGATGAGTCAGTCAGTCAGGACTTTTCTTTTTATTTATATTTTATAGATATTGGCTCTTCTGTGGACCACAACAATGATTTCAACAACAATTAACAATAGAGTTTAGTTTAGGTCATCAGGAAAATGCCCGTTACCTAACCGCCTTATTTGCATACGCGTTAGATACCTACGGCCAAGATACTTGGCAATAGGCATAAACATGCTTATGGCAAAAGTATCGTGGCGTGCCTATGCCCATTAATTTTGTACTCTTATTTATCACCATTGTACAATCCTTTTCCCAACTTCCTCCCGTGGGTGTCGTAGAAGGCGACTAAGGGACTAACTAGAGAATAGGCAAGAGTGTTCTCTATGCATTGTACCACCATACTGCGATCGCCAACCCGCCTGCCAAGCATGGCGATAATGGCAAAACCCCTCTTTTGGGGGGGGGGGGGGGCTTATCTCCGGCAGTGGACGTCTTTCGGCTGAAACGATGATGATGATGATTACTTTCTTTTATAAGAAGATGTTTATATCGATCGTGACAACTTGACAGAAATGAGAGTCTTGACAGAAATGAAAGGGGAGATAGGGGAAAAACAAAACACAACATTTACGTAAGTTTCTTACAGTATGTTATTTCTTTCTTGTTACAGGTGTAGAAATCTGTCAGAGTACATGAAGATTGCAGAGAAGGTGAAAGAGTTCTTCCATAACGAAGGCATCCATTCAACCACCATACAACCTGAATTCGTAGAGCTTCCTATTGGTGGAAATGAGGTAATATTTTGCGTTTATTTTTATAAGTACCTACTCTTATGTGATAAGGAGCTCCTTGCCAATGAAATAAAATTGTAAATTTTGGAATTTGGATATCACAATCACTTTTACACGTCATATCTATACATATAATAAATCTGTAAAGGAACTTTTTCTGTACATTTAAAATATTTCGAAAATAATTGCTTGGGGTGGTAAGGGATAATCAACAGATGACATTTTAACCCTTATCAAAATTTTTGTCTGTAGCTCGGTTGTTCAGTTTCTATGTTGAATAGATCAAGTATCACGTCAAAAGAACGAAACTAATATGGTTATCTTTCATACTCAAATATTGTTTATAACTCAGAGTTTATATTAGTCTTTGTTTCATCGCAATCGCTTCGGTCAACCTATCTAAATAATTTAAAGTGTTCAAGAAGAATTTATTTACGTAATGTTGAAACACTTAGCGACATCTATTGGCGTGAAACGGTACTAACGAATACTTAATATTAACACATCATTCTCATTTAAGTTACTTACTGTGTCTGTGTTATTTCAAAAAGTAATGATACTGATTACTAAAATCGCTTTCCGTTGGTGGTTGATTCCCACGAATCAAAAAAGCTAAAAGAATTTCAAATAAAAAGTTGTGATAATATTAACTGACGTGGTGTTCTGAGTCATATACCTAGAATGCAATGTTAGATAAATATTTATTAGTTTTATCAATCAAATTAATACAAATAGAGGGGAAGAAATCTCATTTTTAATTGTGAAAAAAGTCTTAGTAGCGCCATCTAGCATAATATAGCAAAATTAGAGCGGCTAGAGGAACATCTCCATAGAAATTCTTAATCTCTAACGTCAGTAACGCCATCTAGGTTTGAATAGCAAACATGCAAAGACAACAACTTGATTTCGCGCGAAATTTGATAATGTTAAATTTAAATGCGTGTTACAGCATTACTCGATTCAAATAATGGGAGTTTTGGGAGTAAAGAGTTGTAAATACTTATGTGCTAATTTTCGTGATGTTAGTTTTCGAGGTGGGGAGGGGTTCAAGCGAGGTCGGATGGTGAAAGTCAGGAAAAAAAATCCAAAATTGCGACCATAACTACTGGTGGATTTGAGTAAATAGATAGGTTTTCACACGGGCAACTGTAGTTATGTCGATGCTCTTCCGAGCAACATCGCTTACAGAGAAGCATTTTCTTAGTTAAAACAAGTTTAAAAATGTATTTATTTATCCATTTGGCATCTCCAACAAAGGATACATTACCTACACAGGAACAATAGAAATCACAATAGTAAAATATTGACAATTTTAAAGTCGCTTCTTTAAATATAATTATTTATTGGTCTACAAATAAATGTAGGTATGGCTGAACAAAAGAAACACTGAAACATTTTTGATTACAATTTACAATAAAAAGGCATCGCAACTGAGAGTCGCGGAGGATCGCTCTGTTACGTCCATTATCCTCGGGATCGGGCTCTCTCTCTTCCTGCTGCCTGCGTCAGCAGCGGGGAGAGAGGTGGGGGCGCGCGCGGTATGGCACTACGTAGCAACAACATCGTACTTACTATGTTCATAGAAAACCCGTGCTATACAATGAAATAGTTTTTTTTGCCTGGTTTGGTTTTTTTTTCAACAGCGCTTTTAATGTGGATAATGACCGACGTTACGGGGCGTAGGTAATGGTAACATTCGCAGCGAGCATGTCTTTACGCCGCGGCCGTGTGCTAAAATCAGTGTTGCTCGCTCGCATGTTTTGGGTACTACTGACTGCACGAATACTTGCTTGGTAACATATTAGGTGCATTTTGACCCGTGACGCCGGTCAGTATCCACCTTTACAGCGTGATCTTTCTTCATCGTGATAACGCCATGGTCCCACGGGCCGTTAACTGACAGGTGGCGTCAGGTGTTACTGCACTGCTACCTGTCGAGGCCTATCGCAGTCCGTGCAGAGCATTCCCACTGCTGTGGTTTTATTCAGTGGTCAACGTTTGATAAACAAAGCTAAAAGACACGCGCCTGTACGGGCCGAGATAGGCGCCCGCCCCCGCGTGGAATAATGCTTCAGCACACTCAACCAGACGCGCAGTCGATTTATTGAGTAAGTACAGTAAAAGCTCCTTATTCGTGCTTCCTTCATTCGCGTTTTCACTATTCGCGGATTAAAAAAATGCGACCCAATTCCTATATCCGCGGCTAAAGATTTATTTATTTGCGGGTCTAATCGGTACATCGGTACATACATATTAACAAATAACAAAAAGGATTCCAATAGGTATCCAACCCAATATCCTTTGTAAACGCGTCGTCAGATGGACTATAAAAAAGTGAAATAGACCTTATTACAACTTCGCCTAAAGTACATTGTCAAATGATATCGCCGCTGTATTGGTTCGGCCTTTGACATCTACAATAGCCGCCTTCGCCGCGGTCGGTGTTTTTAACCGACTTCAAAAAGAAGGAGGTTATCAATTCGGCATGTTTATATTTTAATGTATGTTCAGGCATAACTCCGTCGTATATAGACGGATTTGCAAAATTCTTTTTTTTTTTCAAAAGGGGTTTACTCCGAAATGGTCCCATTGAAATTTCATATAGACAGGGCCCGATCTAGCTATTTAGCCGCTCCGGGCAAAAATAACATTCGCCGCCCTTTGCACTAACACCATCAAAGATGGTATGACCATAATTATGTGATATTCTTTTAACTATATAATATTCACATACGTTAGTCTACTACGGCTTCTGAACAAGTATACAAAAATTCATGAGAGTAGGTATGTTTGTAAGTATACATTTTGCCGCCGCTCATTTTTGCCGCTCTGAGCATTTGCCCGGCTTGCTCCCCCTTAGATTGGGCCCTGCATATAGATCTGATGATGCGTTTCGGAAACAGACAACGGAACTCTTCAAAAAATTACAGCAAATCAACCGCGAATGTTGCTATCACATAAATAAGTATGCATTGTTTTGACCCAAAGGATGATGAAATTTCGAATTGGTGTATGGTAGGTAACAAAAAAGTGAAAAATAAAAACTTTTTTCAAAAAAATACCAACCGACTTCCAAAAAACACTACAAAGTGCAAAATAACTTTAATTTCGGAACGCGGTGACAAATTATTAAAATACACATCCAACGTCACCGACTTCCGAAATTAAAGTTATTTTGCACTTTGTAGTGTTTTTTGGAAGTCGGTTGGTATTTTTTTGAAAAAAGTTTTTATTTTTCACTTTTTTGTTACCTACCATACACCAATTCGAAATTTCATCATCCTTTGGGTATAGGGGATCGGGGATAGCAACATTCGCGGTTGATTTGCTGTAATTTTTTGAAGAGTTCCGTTGTCTGTTTCCGAAACGCATCATCAGATCTATATGCAGGGCCCAATCTAAGGGGGAGCAAGCCGGGCAAATGCTCAGAGCGGCAAAAATGAGCGGCGGCAAAATGTATACTTACAAACATACCTACTCTCATGAATTTTTGTATACTTGTTCAGAAGCCGTAGTAGACTAACGTATGTGAATATTATATAGTTAAAAGAATATCACATAATTATGGTCATACCATCTTTGATGGTGTTAGTGCAAAGGGCGGCGAATGTTATTTTTGCCCGGAGCGGCTAAATAGCTAGATCGGGCCCTGTCTATATGAAATTTCAATGGGACCATTTCGGAGTAAACCCCTTTTGAAAAAAAAAAAGAATTTTGCAAATCCGTCTATATACGACGGAGTTATGCCTGAACATACATTAAAATATAAACATGTCGAATTGATAACCTCCTTCTTTTTGAAGTCGGTTAAAAACACCGACCGCGGCGAAGGCGGCTATTGTAGATGTCAAAGGCCGAACCAATACAGCGGCGATATCATTTGACAATGTACTTTAGGCGAAGTTGTAATAAGGTCTATTTCACTTTTTTATAGTCCATCTGACGACGCGTTTACAAAGGATATTGGGTTGGATACCTATTGGAATCCTTTTTGTTATTTGTTAATATGTATGTACCGATGTACCGATTAGACCCGCAAATAAATAAATCTTTAGCCGCGGATATAGGAATTGGGTCGCATTTTTTTAATCCGCGAATAGTGAAAACGCGAATGAAGGAAGCACGAATAAGGAGCTTTTACTGTACTTACTCAATAAATCGACTGCGCGTCTGGTTGAGTGTGCTGAAGCATTATTCCACGCGGGGGCGGGCGCCTATCTCGGCCCGTACAGGCGCGTGTCTTTTAGCTTTGTTTATCAAACGTTGACCACTGAATAAAACCACAGCAGTGGGAATGCTCTGCACGGACTGCGATAGGCCTCGACAGGTAGCAGTGCAGTAACACCTGACGCCACCTGTCAGTTAACGGCCCGTGGGACCATGGCGTTATCACGATGAAGAAAGATCACGCTGTAAAGGTGGATACTGACCGGCGTCACGGGTCAAAATGCACCTAATATGTTACCAAGCAAGTATTCGTGCAGTCAGTAGTACCTAAAACATGCGAGCGAGCAACACTGATTTTAGCACACGGCCGCGGCGTAAAGACATGCTCGCTGCGAATGTTACCATTACCTACGCCCCGTAACGTCGGTCATTATCCACATTAAAAGCGCTGTTGAAAAAAAAACCAAACCAGGCAAAAAAAACTATTTCATTGTATAGCACGGGTTTTCTATGAACATAGTAAGTACGATGTTGTTGCTACGTAGTGCCATACCGCGCGCGCCCCCACCTCTCTCCCCGCTGCTGACGCAGGCAGCAGGAAGAGAGAGAGCCCGATCCCGAGGATAATGGACGTAACAGAGCGATCCTCCGCGACTCTCAGTTGCGATGCCTTTTTATTGTAAATTGTAATCAAAAATGTTTCAGTGTTTCTTTTGTTCAGCCATACCTACATTTATTTGTAGACCAATAAATAATTATATTTAAAGAAGCGACTTTAAAATTGTCAATATTTTACTATTGTGATTTCTATTGTTCCTGTGTAGGTAATGTATCCTTTGTTGGAGATGCCAAATGGATAAATAAATACATTTTTAAACTTGTTTTAACTAAGAAAATGCTTCTCTGTAAGCGATGTTGCTCGGAAGAGCATCGACATAACTACAGTTGCCCGTGTGAAAACCTATCTATTTACTCAAATCCACCAGTAGTTATGGTCGCAATTTTGGATTTTTTTTCCTGACTTTCACCATCCGACCTCGCTTGAACCCCTCTGGCGGTGACAAATAATTAAAATACACATCCAACGTCACCGACTTCCGAAATTAAAGTTATTTTGCACTTTGTAGTGTTTTTTGGAAGTCGGTTGGTATTTTTTTGAAAAAAGTTTTTTGAGAATGTAAACAAACATAATGAAACCAACCTCATCACCATAAAGTATATTTATATATCATCATCATCATCATTTCAGCTGAAAGACGTCCACTGCTGGACATAGGCCTCCCCCACATTTATAAATGCTGCGACTTAATAGACATTCCATCCTTTGGTACGAGCCGCTTTGCGTGTTTTACCTATTGTTTCATCTTTCCATTTATTGCAAAATGTTGAAATTTTTTTTTTACTTAAAAACGATTTTCGACGCGAAAAAATCTGTTTAACGCATAGAAATGCTTGATCGTTTACGCCTTGGAGAGTCGCTTGCATCCATATCACGCTCATACAATTAATCAATATGGTCAAAAACTTCAATTAAATTGTTTTTTTTTTTTTGTCACTTAGGAACGTATCCCCTATAATCCCATATAGATTACCATTCCATAGTCACGGTTTCTGTATTCGCGGTAGGTATTTTACGGAACGTATACCTCGCGAATAAAGAGCTTTTACTGTACCTACGGCAGGTGCACATTTATTATAAAATGAGCCTCGACCAGGCGCTTTGATCTATATTTATTCTTAAAAATCTGAGTGAGACTTCGTCGCAATATCATTATAACCCCTAAAGACGCCTGCAGGCCTAGACAAAACACCTTTCTGTTAACGTTCACGCTAAACTCTACGCCAGAATATATGGGAATGACATTACCGTGTCCTTTCCGCAGGTAATGTCATTCCCATACATTTTGGCGTACCGTTTAGCGTGAACGCCAAGAATAATGTGTTTTGTCTCTAGGCTCTGGACTGCATTCGAAAGCTGTGGTAGATTCCTACCAGGATAGATCGGAAGATCGGAGGAGTGGTACCTACACCGTCAAAGCGACACATTATTGTTTTCCGACATGCACGCGAACGAAGTCGCGGGCACAGCTAGTTAAAAAATAAGCTAGATGGAGTCTACAATTCCTATTATAACCTACTAGCCTTCCTACTAACCTAACCTTTTTTTTTTTTTTTTGATTACGGGGGAAATCCTCATGGATGTCCTCCGCCCCGGGGAGGGCGGAGGGGTCTGTCAGACTCTTACTGACTAAAACCACCCCGGTGTTCCGTCTCTCACGTACACCGGGGATCACGGGAACTAGAAAGTCTTCCGCGATCCCCGACTAGTGCCGGCCCGCCTATGCGGGCCACCTCGCGATAGGGGGGGAGTGAGGTGTTAAACTCCCCCCCACATCAATGAGAGGCGCGCGTGGAACACTACGCGCCGCCATCTCGGGTCCTAAGAAGTAGGGGGCGACGGATTCCCCAGTCCGTTGCCCCTGGACCCATTCGGGGGGGCTGGAAGAGGGCGTTGTCCGCCCTCCGCCGACGCCCGGTGCGTCTGCTGCGGATCGGGTTAGCGGAAGCAATCTCCCGCTCCCTCTCCGCAGCCTCCTTCTGCGAGATGACCGTTTCGCAGAAGGACACCACCGCGTCCCAGGACTCCTCGCTGTCGACCATCGAGTCGGCAACGGCCGGCAGCGACAGGTCACTGCCTACTCCTGAGATGAGGGCACGGCGTGGCTCCGTCCAAGCGGCACACTCTGCCAGCGTGTGCCACGCCGTGTCCTCCCGACAGTCGACGCAGTGGTGACACCGAGCGTCCGGCTCCCTGTTTATGCGACACAGGTACTTCCCGAAGCAACCATGCCCCGAGAGCACCTGTGTCACCCGAAACGACAGGGAGCCGTGCCTCCTCCCGAGCCAGCGCTCGAGTACTGGCCGGATCGCCCCGATGGTGGCGGAGCCGGCGGTAGGGCGTGAAAGCCTGTCCCGCCATTCCGCCACCAGGGCTGCGCGAAGCTGTGACCGACGCAACTCCAAATGTCGCGGCGTCAGCCACTCGCCCCGCGCCCTCGAGTCCTCGCGCCACCGATGCAGCGACGCGAGTACCTTCGCCTCGAGGTCCCACGGTGGGGATCCGGCCAGTACGCAAGCCGCCTCGTAGGAGATCGTGCGATATCCCCTTATGACTCTGACGGCCATAGCTCGCTGCGGTAACTAACCTAACCTAACCTAACCCCGAGTAAAAAAGACGAAACCGAAAACAGGGGTCAAGGTCTCTTTCAAAGCTCCCGCAGACAGGCGCGACGCGAATCTAGTACACTGTCCATGAAATGTCCATACTAATTGTTCTACTAGAGTCGTAATCCGCCTTTTTTGTGTTTGGCGTCTCGCAGTTGAACTTGAGAGGCAGTGACTGCTTAACCGGACTTTCCTGTGAAGGCATTTTTAGTGAAACTAAAAGCCTCCAGCCAGGGCATAAAAAAACCTACTTAGACTAAACCAACTGCACGCTGAGGGCACCCCCTTGCGGGTACGGGCCTCGGCTCAGGGCGTCACTGGTGGGGGGATCAAAATATTTTCATTATTATTATCAATCGGGGAATTTAACTCTACTGGCTCAGCTGCAGCGCGGGCTGGCGCTTCAACGAGCAAAGGACGATCGGGGGTCGTATTCCGCCGGGCTGCTGGAGCCTTTTAAGTGAGTTTCCCGCCGGTCACAAGCGGAGTAAACATTTCAATTCCTCATCGGTTATCAACGGTGGTCAAATGTAAAATATTATAAAACCCTGAAAAAAAAATGTTACGAAAATGTTGACAATTAATCAAAGATTCCTCCTATCTTTAAAATCGTAATTTCGTCATCTAATAAAGCCATCTATAAAATTTCGTTATGCTAAATAATTATGATAATCGTACCATATCGTAAGTAAATATTACCATAGTAATATTTAAACGATTATTCGTTAAATTATCACGATAACGAGGAAATGTTGACTGTGTTTGCAAGTTTGTCTCTTATCTGAAGGTGCTACTGCGTTATAATCAGATTAGATTTAAATAATATTACACAAAGCGACCGCATTAATTATTTGGAAATCCAGAAACATTGCAACACCAAGATGAGGGCTGCAAACGCCGCCGCTATGCCGCGCGTTTTGTCTAATTTTTATTATAATTTTATTCGTACTGTAAACTTAAAAATTATTGAACTGTATTAATTTATTAATGAGAAGTACTTCAGGCACTTTAGTAAAATCTGTTAAATATTGTGTGGTTTCTTCGTCAAAGCCTATACAGGATAAATTTTTAACCAGTGCGCAAACTGTAACCATGAATTCAGTATATCATTCTAAACCCCCCAGCGTAGAAATGTATCATCGGTCATACAAAAAAAATCTGCCGTTTCATAGAAAAGTGGCCATCCATAAATTACGTCACACGTTGAGGGGGTGGGAGGGGGTCAATAAAATGTGACATTGTGTGACAAGGGCCAGGGGCATCAAAAGCTTTGTGACGTCACACTTAAAGTTAAATAATGATTAGCGTCTGTTTAACCATACATTTTTGACGTTTAAACATCATTTAACTTGACTTATTGTTTATGAATATGGCCCTAAGTGTCTAAATTATTTGACTTTATGTTAATTTTATCAAAGATTAGTTTTAATTTAAATAAAAAAAAAGGAAAAACTGCTGTTTTCATTTAATTATGTACTTACTTCTAAATACAAAATTGAAAAATATGTGACGTCACACAAGGTGGGAGAGGGTTTCACAAGTGTGACCACATGTGACAAGGACGGGGGAGGGGGGCAAAAATCATAAAATTTGTGTGACGTAATTTATGTATGGCCCCAAAGTGCGCGCATACGCGGTTAAAATGTATGGAACAGCTGATTTTTATGAACTCATGGTTTTTATGTGTTTGCGCACTGGTTAAAAATGTATTTGGATCAAAAATGAGATTCCTTAGTTTTAAGAAACTAGCTATATGCTCAGCGCCATTTTCTATAAAATTATGTCTTATATCTTATCCTATATGGACCACA
Organism: Polymixis flavicincta; assembly: GCA_949987655.1. NCBI lineage: Eukaryota > Metazoa > Arthropoda > Insecta > Lepidoptera > Noctuidae > Polymixis > Polymixis flavicincta. Next base: position 19,468,305 of record OX465181.1, on the reverse strand, counting down.
TCTCGGTATGGTCGCGTCGTTGCCCGATAGCTTCAGTTTAGATTTTATACTAAATGGTAGCGAAAGCTTGTAAATTTTAAACAACACGTATTTTATTACAGATCATAAGCGGGGCATCAGCAGAAGCGCCTTGCGCACTCCACTGTCCACCGAACGACATTTGTCACAACGCAACGTGTTGCGGGCCCAACCAACAGGTGCGTCTTTTACCAGAAGACATTATTTAGTAGCTAGCCACTGCGCCTTAATTACAGTACAGACACATCGGGTCCTATAACCAATCTGCTAAGCTATCTTACAAACTTATCTTATTCAAACCTTGCCGTATTAACTAATTTTCCAACTTCCTCTATCCCCTACCTGTTAAGAGTTTAGGATGAAACACTTTTTCTAATTTGGTATATTTGGGCAGCTAAATTAATATGTTCTTACGAACACTAAAACATCTGAAACGTGGTTTCAAATAACCCCTATTTGATAAACAGATTTCTATTCAAAAAAGTTATTTCAAAAATGGTTTTTTGTTCATAAATTATGCTGTAATAAAGCACACTATCTAAATCGGTTTTGGGATAATTGTTGAAGTGACCCATTGTACATATTCCCCCTTATTCATAAACGCTGGTTAAAGTTAAGTAATGAGTAGCGTCTGTTTAACCATACATTTTTGACGTTTAAACATCATTTAACTTTAATCATCGTTTATGAATATGGCCAATTATGTATATATTGTGTATAAAGTGTACAGAACGATTTTAAGTAAAATATCTTTAGGACCAAAGAATAGTTGTACCAGTCTTTAGGAAAATACCGAGATGCCCCTAATTACGATAATTGGGGACAGTGTAAAAAAAAAAGGTTATGTTTTATAGCCTTTATGAAATCTGCTGATATTGCTGACAATGTTTGTATAATAAAGCCTGGACAAGCACAATCTCTTAAGCATATAATGCAAGTAAATAAACGTGAATGTTTTAACAAATACGCTTCTTGCATCACGTCTTCTTTATCAAATGGAAGCGTCGATTATATTTTTGTCTATACTTCACGAACTACGCATGGACATCACAATAAACTGAATTTATGCCATACTATTTGCTTTTTATTTTTTTAAACCAAATTTTTATTTGTCTAATAATCAAATTAGGATATTTTTATTTATTATTATTTTTAGTTTTATTTGTCAGTCACTCAGCAGTATTATTTGTATTTCAATTACAGTTTTACACTTTAGAAACGGTAAGGGTTCGATAAATCTTGTTCAAGGAGACGGTTTCATTGAAAGAGGACGAAATGAACACCCCGACCCTCTCCATGTCAAACAATATCAAGATTTTCACTGAAAACTGATGTAGAAATCGTTAGACTAATTATATTTTATATGTATAGAAGATATATTTGTATGGGAGTTATTTGTTGAATCATATAGTTGTATTATTAATATTACAGGTTCATTAAATCATAAGTGATTTTGTATTAATGCCAAATGTTTGTTAACGAGGCTGTGTTCATTTGTTGTAAAAGATTTATAAAAATAGTAAAATGTTTACAATTTATTGGACTTTGATTTCGTTAGATGACAGTCGACCTAGCTAGACGTTGTCTGATACTATATTCAACTTGTACAAAGGGTGGCTTGAATTGCATGACTATTGGTGGCAGAAATAATATAATCTTATGTATACTATAATTGACCTTATTACTCTTAAGTTCACAGTTGGATGAAGTGGTATGGGCACAAATATGTATAAGGTTAAATGGCTAACTCACAATCCTTTATCCTTTTTAATTACCTACACCTTTTTCCTGGATTCCTCACAATTTTTTCTGTTCCTATATTCATTTATTAGTCTACATATGTAAGATAAAGTAAGTGCCAATTTTCCAAGGTTGAATATCCTACATTATTTAAATTATTCTTCAGAGCAATGTGATTTTCCTATATAAGGAAAATGCCTTTTAGCTTGTGGTGCTCTCAGGATAATTGACGTAACGTAATTTTATTAATCGTTTGTGAAGCACTGGGCGACCGCTTTGCCGTCTGATCAATATCGTTGCATATTTTCCGAAGGACACGTAATTGTTACGACCTATATCTACTTTGAAAATTGTCAGACTGATGGCAATTCACTCAGAGGTAAACATTTACTTTATGTCGAACGCACCCAGTGGCCAGTAGTTATTGTATCTAATGTTATTAAATTGATGTAGACGTATAGCATGTATTTTTATCATACCAAATATTTTGGTATTTATTTACGTAAAATAATTAGTAGGTAGACACATACGCACATTTTTCTTACCTACATGAAAAATAAATTCAGAGTAATAAAATGTTACCCCGCTACTGCAACACGTCGTACCTACTCAAAACACAGGGTAATTAAATATAATTAGCAAAGTTATCACACTATTTATCAAGTACTTGTAGTCAAGTATCGGTATCTTGCGCTTAAAAATACACACTGGTATTGTGGTACATTATCGATGCGTTGTAAATCTTGTTGCTTTAGAACTATTGTTTATCTTTCAAGCTGATTGTTATCAGATATGCCTCTTGTATTTGAAATAGATTAGAAACACGTGAGCGTTATAGATTTTCTGTATTTTTAAATATTTACTGATTTTCCGGAGCTTCGTTTGGGGATGCATACACGGTGGGATCCTGTAGTTTGGAGGCACAACATTTTCTTAAAACTATGTGGATTAAGTATACACAAAGTGTGAAAATCGTTTGGGGCTTTTTGACCGTTTTTGGTGGCAGCAGCGTTCACGTTTTGAAATACAACAGCCAACCTCTTATAATACAGTTTTATCAACATTCCAGGATTTCCAGGAGCAAAGCACACCCTCTCCCACAGTAACGCCGTACCTCTGCAGACAGCGGACTATGGGATCTAGAACCGAATCTATGTGTTCCACCAATGGAACCAGCGCAACCGGCCGGCAAGCCACCACGTGGAACCTAGAAGCTTTAGAGTGCGGGTTAGTAGAGTAACAAAAACGGAACTTAGTAGCGATGGACTATTCGATTTGATCAATCTCTCGATATGTTATCAGTGATATGTATCGTTACTAACGGCTATATGTGATTAAGGACTGTCGTAAATTGATGTTGTGTAGTTAGTTGCTAGTAAACGCAGTGATGTTGAAAATGTTTAGCAAGTTTTAATTAATTAAATTATTACTAATTTTTTTATGTTTATAAAATCAGTTATTAGGTAACTGATTCCGTATTTATTAAATATTTTCAAAGTCACTGTGTAGATATTGATGTGAGAAACAGCGAGGAAATATTGTCAGTAACCAAACAAAGCCCAAAGAGTACAACTTCGTTTATTAACACTCGCGCGCGTTTAACGTATGTACATTTTGAGGCTAAATTGGAATATTGCAATATTACTTAGCAACCATAAGATTTAAAATTTTCATTTTCTTCCCAGAAATCTTTAGTTGCCGACAGATCTCCGAGTAGGTATTATTTAAGGTTAAAAAAGTACAATTTAATATACCACATGTGACATGTTTCACTTAATGTATGTACGATCACGGATTTAAAAAAATCATTCCTTTAAAACGTAATAATGACAGGTTTACATTTTAATTAACAAAAAATGCACTTACCACGTCTGTCGGTACAAGATTGTAGACAAAATGCCGCTAAATAGAAGCTAAGAAGTAGATAGATAAATTAAGTTGTTTTATATTAATGTTAAAGGTATTTGGCAACTCAAAGAAAACAGCAGACTCACTGTAGAAAGGGAGTTTAATAAAAATAGTTTTTTTTTTAGTTCCCTGCTCCCGTCGCCTATGGTGGACGGTCGCCTTGCGGTCTGACAGCCGGCCGGCCCGACCGAGCTGTCACGGACTAACCCCTTCACTTTCACTAGACATTAGCTGTGAAATTAGTTCCATTTTTAATATAATAACATTTCCAACATTATAGGAGAATCACGGATTTCTTACGTGTCATCTAACTTAACGAATCTTCTCATGTGCTGCTGTTGTAACTAAAATTCGATAAATCTCGCTACATAACCTTAGTGTGACTTCACTCATTAGTGTTACGTCGTTTCACATTTTAAATTAAGTACTTACCTGATCTAAATTGTTACAGATGCTTAGAGTAAAACTATTCGTTATATTTTTTATTAAATTTAAAATTATAGCTTAGAAGTTTAAAAATGAATATAGATATAATTCATTTATAATTTCCAGTTGCAACATGTCATGATTTTAAAATAATTTTAACAAAATAGCAAAAATAGGCGATACGATTTAATTAATTATTCTTTACTGAGATTGAAACCTCGCGATATTGAACTGATACCAATATTACGGTGCACAAGACGTCTAAAATAAAAAAATAGAAAGTTATCCTTTCGGGTTAAGAATCCGACGAACCAAGCTCGCAACTAGGATTCGAGCGGAGACAATATTTCGTCCGAATATTGCTATCTCTGTTTGACAAAAGAAGCACCGATGCGCAGCTGTGTGTGTGAGCGTAACGAGTCGTAGGCATCCTTATTTATTCGTAATTTATTAGGTATGTTCATAATTTGCTTTGTTTTGTTGACTTTTTTGGGGGAATCGTTAGTAAATGTACAGACTAGTAATGCGTTTTTTGGAAATTCTTCTACAGTGCCGGGATCTCAACATATTAGGATATCCCGAGATTTTGGCCTTGTAGAGAATTTAACAGATACCTACGTCATTTACGAACTATTCCTAAGTAAATACTTTTGAAAACCAATGTTGAATTTGTATGGTAAGTATTAGTGTTCTTGAACAAATAAAATACATGAAGTACCTAGCCACACATTTAGGGTAAACTCAAGTTTACAAAACTAAGGCGTTTTATTCCTTTTACTAAACTTATTACTAATAAAAAAACGACTACAAACCAAATAATAAAAGTGTTGCCTGTGTCAAGACAGATGTTCCAATAATTTATATGTGCCTAAATACAGATAAATAACAGTATTCTGAGCCAATAATAATTGTGCCCACATGCTTCATACTTACATAACATCACGCCTTGTTTTCCCGAATGGTTGGGCAGAGGTGTACCTAATAGTACACCCACATTTCGCCAGTTATGTTTTAAGTCCCATTTAATAGGGGGCGAGCCTATTGTCATCAACCGGACATAAACCCAGACTTCGGGTGGGCACGCCACGATTGCGGCGGTAAGTCCCCTCTTTGAGGAGTGGTTTGAGAGGCGGCATGGCGTCCTCACCTTCGGCCTGACGCAGGTCCTCACCGGACACGGTTGTTTCGGGATGTTTCTGTTTCGGATAGGGCGGGAGGAAACGCCCGGGTGTTTCCACTGCGAAGATCGCCCTGAGGACACGGTGGAGCACACGGTGGCGGTCTGCCCTGCTTGGGCGGAGCACCGCCGTGTCCTCGTGGAGGCGATCGGCGGCGGCGATCTCTCGCGTCCGGCCCTGGTCCAGGCCATGGTACGGAGCGAGAGGGCATGGGGAGCCGTCACCTCCTTCAGCGAAGCAGTGATGCTCGCGAAGAGGGAGGCGGCGCACGTGAGGGAGAGGCAGCATATGCGCCCTCACGACCCCAGCCGCCGCAGGATACGGAGACGCCCTGGGCGTCGGGAATCCCAGGCCGATTTCCGGCCACCGTAGGCATGGGCTTGCGGACGGCGAGTAATGGGTAGCTCGCTGTCCGGTAAGGACCAAGCCCAAGTCGACGGCGCGTTGTGTTCCACGCGCGCCTCAAAGAGATTTCAGCACAAAAATGATGGGGCCCGCAAGGACCGATGCCTGTCAGGGGTGCGGGTTCGTTTGAAAGAGATACCACAGCCCCTGGCATACGGGCTAATGAAGGAACACGGGTGGGTTTTAGTCAGTAAAAGTCTGACACGCCCTCCTGCTCCACCCAGAGCGGGAGAAGTTATTTGATGATTTCCCACCCAAAAAAAAAAAAAAAACACCCAGACTTCGGGCGGCTACGGCGAAATTCCAGTTAGAAATAGCCAATAACACTTTGCCCAACCTGGGAATAGAATCCAAGACGTCATGCTCCGTAGCAGCGCTTGCGACCACTAGATCAACGAGACAGTCCGAAACCGATAAAGCAATAATTAATTTCGATAAATCCTTTTCTTATCGAAATTAATTGTTTTATCGCTTTCGGACCGCATAAGTAAATCCTCTAAAATGTGCATTGTAAAAACAGTAGGTATCTAATTTAAATGCCTTTATGGCTCACTATTTTTTGGCTATAACATAAAAGACAGATATAATTATGCTGTCGCGGACTTTTATTTAGAACTGTTACAATTGCACAATACAATATCTTCGTCTAATTCTACCCCTCTTACTAATCTAATAAACACAGAACGATGTTATACCAGGAAAAATAAAGGAAAGGAAAGGAAAGGAATAACCATACATTTTCATAGGTTTAAACTTGGAATAACTTTATTCTGTGCTTTTATTAGTAATAGGGTTTACGGTTTAGGCAGCGCATGCCAAGATACCTCTCAGTCAGAGGGCAGGATTTTTTCCGACTTGATGATGATAATAGATAACGGAACAAACCCAGATGGTTTGATAGGTGATGACTCTATCATCGAAGTAACGTGTCCTGTGAGGGCAGCGAAATCTACACCTGTTGAAGGGATCTGGGACAAAAAACATTTGCGCGAAACACACTTGCGCGAACCCACATGCGCGAACAGACATTTCCGCGCTTGGACTTTTGCGCGAACGGACTTTTGCGTGAAGGATCACTTGCGCGACAAGACATTTCCGCGAACAGACGTTTGCGCGACTGTACACACGGCTACACATTAAGCTATACATTTCCAGTATAAGCTGATCTCGCATTGTATAGGATTTCCGTACAGTGCGAGGTCAGCGTAAACTGGAAATGTATAGCTTGATGTGTAGCCGTGTGTACCTTTGCGCGAAAGACACTTGCGCGAACGATAGTTGCGCGAAGGGCACTTGCGCGAATCCTATTGCGCAAACGGACGGTTGCGCGAAAAAGTTGAGGAAATGAAATTTATTCATAACATCATTCTGCCTGTATTCTATCAAAGGGTTGGGGGTGTGGCAGACTGGAAATAAACAGTCCAACTAGATTTAAATAGTAATCGTCGTAGCTTTATACGGCACATTTAAAAAAAAAAAACTTCATATTTGTAGGTACCTACCTAAGGTACCTATATTTTTGACTTTTCCATCATGGGTGTCGTTTTCAGGGTTTTTGGGTGATCTAAAGCCGATGGTGAGGTCAAAATGTAAATCCAAGATGGCGGCCAAGAAAATTTTCGAATTTTCCATTATGGGTGTCGTTTTCAAGGTTTTTGGGTGATCTAAAGCCGTCACCATCGGCTTTAGAACCTACAAAAACCCTGAAAACGATATCCATGATGGAAAATTCGTAAATTTTCATGGCCGCCATCTTTGATTTTCATTTTGACCCAACCATCGGCTTTAGCACCCCCGAAAACCATGAAATCGATATCCATGATGGAAAAATCGTAACTTTTCTTGGCCGCCATCTTGGATTTTCATTTTGACCTCACCATCGGCTTTAGCACCCCCGAAAACCATGAAATCGACACCCATGATGAAAATTTGTAAATTTTCGCAGTCGCCATCTTGGATTTTCATTTCGCCTCATATTGGCTTCAGCACCATAGAAAACCAGAAAAAGGACACCCATGAAGAAAATTTTGAAAACGTCTCAGCCGCCACCTAGGATTTTCACGTTGACCTTGCAATTGGCTTCAGCCCCCTTGGGCGGGTACAAGGACAATTACAAAATAACAATCCGCAAAAATAAAGTATATAATTTTTATAGAATGGACGCCAAAAGGACTGGCATAATGAACAAAAAAATATATCTATGGGTAGCAGGGACATTGACGTGCAAACTGTAACCATGCATTCAGTACATGATTCTAGATCTCCGCGATCATTATGTATGCAGTAGCTAATTTTTTAAACAACCGAAGAAAAATCGATGTCCCTTCCACCCTATAAATTATATTTTTTTCATAAGCCAGCAGTCCTACAAAAAATTAAACGCGGAAGGATCAGAATCACAGGTTTGCGTCGATGTCCCTGCCACCCTGTATATCCAAATCCGGAAACAAAGAAAACTTCGTAAGAATGTAGGTTACTCAATACTAAATCACAATTTTATATCCAAGTGAATACCGTCATGTTGCGCTAGTGTTAGTACCTGTCCGAGCGATACACACCTACAGTGAGCAGTACGATCACACACACATTGACATTGGCTTGACGCGATAGCGCTACTAGCTACTGATATTTATGATGAATTTGGATGTGTTCCGTAATACCAAAAATGATGAATGAAAACTTATTGTATTTTAATATTTTTTTCGACATTTTACAACTTGATATGAGCTATGCTTCTGAGATAACAATATTACAAATATTGTTGGTTATAATACCAAAAAAATAGTGAGAAAACATGTCATTTACGCTGTAAAAATTTGCAAAATTCAATTCGCTTAAACTTCATTTTAGGTAAGAATTTTGGAAAAAAAAAAACCTCTACGAGCCTAGATAAATACTGTCTGAATCCGAATATCACCATAATATGGTGGAAATATGCTCGAGTTGCAAATGATTTTGGTATTACGTTTGTATGGACAATTCGTTCTGCGTAGGCCTCTTAAGTAATTAGTGTAAGCGTTGGTAAAATATTAATTGGACCCTTTATTATTAAGAGGTATTTCACAATTATCAGGGTGATAGAGGTGTTTGTAGTTTATACCAAAACATTTTTATTAGTCAATATAAAAATGTTTTGGTATAAACAACAAACACCTCTACCTCACCTCTCTAAATTGTCATAGACGTCACATTGGAAAGCAAATGCTTTGCAATGTGAGTTCAATGATAATTTAGAGAGGTATTTCAATTGTATGAATAGTTAGACAGCAATAAAATCTAAATTTCATCGTAGCAAAAACGACTGGACTGGCAGTATTTAGACGAATAGTGCTGAGATATAATCCCGCGCAAGTGTGGAAAACCCTCCACTATCGCGAGATGTGCAGTCTCAGGGAAAATTTCCTAGAAGCTGACGTGGGGATGCATCCAGATGTCGTCGCGGTGGACTAGGGCCTCACCCCGCTCTCCTTGGTTAAAGAGAACGAGGTGAGACCGTTCTATGATTTATTATTTTGTATCAAATTGTTTTAACCTTAAAGTGCACGTCTCTATAAATTAAAGCACTGACTTTTTATACATATTGGATTGTTTATCCCTGAAGTACAATACGCATATTATATTATTTTTTAAATCATGATATAGTCTTTTTGGTGGCATTATTTTTGTAATACAATAATAAATAACGTTGTAGCATAATCAGCCTATAATGTCCCATTGCTGGGGCACAGGCCTCCCCTCTGTGTGAGGGAGTGGGCCATAATCCACCACGCGTGCCCAGTGCGGGTTTGCAGATATCACATGCCGGTTTCCTCACGATATTTTCGATTGTAGGAACTTTACGAGGAAATAAGTTCAAGAACCTGTTACAGATCTTCCACGTGGATGACACAAAACTGTCTACCAATCTTATCTAATATAAATATTAAATTATTGGACGTTATTGATAAATTATGTTAAGTATTTTTTTTTAATATATTTATTTGTATCTTGAGATAGTCTTTTCGTTGGCATAATTTTTGTAATTCATACAATAATATACAGGGTCAAATTAAATAAGCTGGCCTCTTTACCCACGTGTTACCCAACACGTGGGTAAAGTATTGTCTGCTGATTTAATTTAACCTGCATAGTTAAAAACTAATAAATTTAATAAATCATAGGAAATTTACGAGGAAAACGAGGTCAATAACCTGATACTCATCTTCCACGTGGATGACACAACACACGATGTAACAATCTTATCTAAAATAAATATAATTGATAATTATGTTAAGTATTTCTAAATAATATCAAACGGTAAACTGGCAACTTCAATTTAATTAAATATTTGCGATATTTAAGGCTCGTGCAGATTAGCGGGACGCGACACTCGTAGATGAATTTCTATGAAAACTTCATGCAAATTGTTCTACAAGTGTCGCTTCCTGTTTGAAGAAGCCTTTACACTTACATATTCAGTTTAGTTTATAGTAGCAAAATTGGTGAAGTTGCGTCAAAAATAGTGGGCAAGTTACTAATATTGAATGACATAGTCACAAATCTAACAATTATAAATCTGGTTACTCAAATTTCTTGTTACTGCCACAATTACTGACGTTTTTAGATTACCTAGGTGTAAAATCGGTTTACACAATTTAATTGTTACTATGATTAGGTAAAACCTAAAGGTAATTCTCTTTTGGGAGTAAAGATAAACATTTTAGGACCTATCTTAGCAAATATTATTTTTTATAGATTTACAAAACATCTTATTACTTAAAAATGTGATGTAATTTTATAGTTATAACAAGTAATGGCCGACATAGGCTAGCATTTCGTAGATGACGACGTTAGAGCATTTTGCGGGTAACATTGCAATAATAACTTATTTAGATAATCACAATTAAGCAAAACATATACGTAGTTAATAGCACTTGCGCCCCAAAATTATGCGAATGAATTTTATACTCGCCTATTAAAAGCGTTTCGATAGGACCCCTATTTGAACTTTTATAGAGTGACCGTCTTTAAATGAAACCTATTTGAAATATTTGAAAAAATATTGTTAATTGGGCATTGGGCAATATACAAAAACGGTTACCCAAGTTGTTGTATTGCCCAATTTAAACTATTTATATTTTTCCAATGATATATTATAAGTATAAAGACGTAGATACGTTTCCTACCCAACATTCGATCTTCAATAGTGATGACACGTGGAGTAGGATGTCGTAATTATCGGGAGCGAAAAAGAGGCAAGACGGAGAACACTTGGATATTTAGCCAAATTGTGGAGTGTGTATAAGTATAACCCTATCTACCTCTTTTAACTTATAAATCATTGTATATTTCCCTGTTGGAATCTTTGTTTTAAAGTGACCGTTTTTCCATCTCTATTTAAATAGTTATCAGATTTTATCAGCCTGAATCTTCTGCTCCAAATTAGGAATAGCATATCACGATCTGCTCTTTCGGATTAAAAGTAGAGTTCCGTTGTTATGAGTTGACTTTGATCTACATTTTTTTTTTTTGTGATATTTTTCTTGTTCCAATCACAATGTTATAAATTAAATTATTTTGGATTTGTATTTTATTGTATTAGGATTAAGTTTCAATGTAATTTATGACATAATCAGATCATGTTTACGGTTATCTGATGAACTTGTGTGAATTATGTTACGTGTGGCAAGTGGGTCAGTGCTCAATATTATTAGGATGAATTAAATTTTGTGTACCATTGTACCTACAGTCGGCTGAATTCGCGGTTGACCAATTTTCAACTTTCACCCCTTTCTATTCTTGTCTAAGGGGGAATAAATCTAAAATAACATTACGAAATTAGTGACATAAAATTATAGGGCGACAGTTTCATTGCGGGCTGCGTTCACTCACCCGCATAAACCATAGGACTGCCACCAACGAAAAGGCGCTCTAAAGTAAAAATAAATGATGTCACTAATTTCGTATTGGCTCAAAGGTGGAAAGTGGTCAACTAACTTAAGAAATCGATTAATGACTTGCAATTTTTGTAGGTACTACGTTAATTTTCTATCTCATTACAATAATGAAATCTACGCGATGTCTATGTAAAATTTTCTGTTTTTATTTTTTATTGTGAAACATTTTGACAAAATGTGGAAAAAGTTCTTTTAATTTTATTTTTATCTACGTACAGCGTAGATGAATAAAATGTTTTTTGTTTTTTTTTGTTTTTAATGGAATCTTTGAGACATGAAATGATTGTTAAATTGTGGATTGCGTTTCACAATGAATAAAAATATGTATTAAAACAACAGTTTGTTTCAATTTCTTTATTTGAATGTAAGTACTACAAGTTCTGCCCCATTTTAAATTATTGTGCGTTTTATGTGCTAAGTGTTATCATTAACTTACTTATTTATTATTACTTCACACACACTTAAACCATATATTTGTACTTAAGTACTTTTTTTACCTTCTAGCCTTACAGAAAACATCGAATTATTGCTTATTACGATAGGAATAAAATTCTACTACAGAGATATTTCCATGTGTCCATTTTAACTAATGTTTTTTCTTATGTTGCGGGTATCTTTAATTCCTTTTGTCATTTATTTGTCCTGTAAAGGAATGAAGAAGGTGCCCGCGCTGGAATGAGTTTCTTTTCTCCGTTTGCCGTCTCAAATACATAGTATTCTCTGCCATTTATAATTTTCGTACGTGTAGTCTCGACGTTGAACCGAGGGTTCTTCCCGAACAGAGAGTCGTAGGGCGGCGGGCGACTGTCGTCGTGGCTCGTCGTTTTCATGCTCATTTTCGATTTCTTCCTCTTTAATTTCTCTTTCGTATTTATTTTGCCGGAGACGTAACGTCTTATGAATATCTGAAAAATGACATTACATAATGGTGTATTTTCTCTTAAATCTATATACAAAAAACAGCTGTTCCATACATTTTGACCGCGTAGGTATACTAGGTATTGCACTTTTCTATGAAACAGCTGTTTTTTTTTTTTTTTGTATAACCGGCGAAAAATTTCTGCGGTAGGGGCTCTAGAATGACATGCTGAATTCATGGTTAAAATTTGCGCACTGGATAAAAACTTTTCCTGTATTTATCTATGCATTATCAGCCTATAGAAATGTTCCCACCGCTGGGACACAGGTCTCCTCTCGGTGACAGGGAGTAGGTCGTACTCGTAATCCAACAGGCAGGCCCAGTGCTGGTTGATAGATGTCACATGTCTTCCAATTCTTGGGTCTAGGTCATGTCGGTTTCCTCATAATCTTTTCCTTCGCCGTTTTGAAAGCACTGGTGATGAAATAGTTTACATACAGTAGGTACCTAAAGCACCCTGTCTCGGTACGAACCTAAGACCTACAACTCGACAGTCGCAGCCGTTTCCACTGGGCCACCATCGCTCTATATTTCTATTTCAAATAATATGAAGTTCTTTTTTTACGGATTAGGAACCGTAGTACAGAGGCCAGGACATCAAGCTACCACAATCTGTCAAATTTCTTTGATAGATTTTCAACTTTATATTGCTATAGCATACGTTTCATATTTAATTGGGAAAATTTGACAGTTTGGGATAGCTTGATATGCTGGCTTCTGTACATAAGCCTGCTTCAAAAGAGCATAATTTTGTTGCGCCACTTCTTTTTAGCGTTGTGACATTAGGAAATGATGAAGGCCAGACATTGCAAGGACTGTCCATTGAATACTTTGACGTTCACAAAGTAATGACACTTGCCCCCTATATATTTACCCAACTGCGCCAGAAGGAGAGTTATGTATTTTCGGACCGTTATTGATTAGACTGTTGTATCTTGAACAGTGATGAAGCAAAGGCCTCATGTATTTACATAGTAGACCCTCCCATATGGAAGTAGATATCACAGGAAAAATTAGCTTACGAATCTATTTATATGCCCAGTTAAGCAATAAAAAATGTTACCATTGGTAAGCAAAATAATTCGTTTTTCTTTAAAGGAACAGAGCATAAGCCTTAAAAAAATACTTGTTAGAAATACCTCGGCAGCAAACACAGCGACAGCAGTAGCGGATCCAGCGACCATCACCATATACGTCATAATAAGATCACTGTTCCTGAGCTTTCGATCTTTGGACTGCAAGTCCAGCGGACAGATCTTTGTGCTGGGCAGGTCTGCGCGCTTCAGGAAGTCGAGTATGCCAGCTTCGAATATCTGTGTTAGTCTGTAGAAAGTAAGTAGATAATACGAACAGAAGTAAATGGAAGGACTTACTATTACAAACATTGGCTCGACAAAATCTATAGGCCAGCTTGGCAGCTGGTCAGCTTAACTTACTGCCAAGATAATGCTTGGTATGTCTTATGAAAAAAAAGCTTGTATAGAAAATTAGAAAGTACGTAACATAATAGGTATTTATCACGCCTGTAGGTCCCGAAAGAGGCGGTAGAGGTGTATGGTCCATCCCGGGTCCTAAGAATCTATTAAAGGGGTAAGCCTTTTTATGTAAACAAGGTCCTAATCCAGGATGTTATACAAAAATCCTGATGAGAGAGACCAAAAACACTGCTCCACCCAGAAATCAAACTTATGACCAGTCCGGCAATCGCGCTTGCGACCGCTAGACTTCAGGAGCGGGTAAAAGCGTGTAGGATATTGACTTTACACTATTGCACTACAGGAAAATGATGATGAAGTATATTTGGATACAGGGTTTTTTAACCAGAGCGCAAACTGTAACCTTGAATTCAGCATATCATTCTAAACCCACTGGCGAGGAAATTTTTCGTCGGTTATACAAGAAAAAATCAGCTGTTCCATAGACTTTGACCGCGTAGGTACCTACTGCACTTTTCTATGAAACAGCAGATTTTTTTTTTGTAAAACCGACGAAAAATTTATATGCTAGGGATCTAGAATGATATGCTGAATTCATGGTTACAGTTCGCGCACTGGTTAAAAATTTACCCTCTATGTGGATCCAAATATACCTACTTCATCATCATCTTCCTACCATGTCCCATGTTATTTGGGGTCGACACAAGACGTTTTCTTCTTCCATTCACCCCTGTCAGCCGTCACGGTATCATTCACTCCCTTCTCTTTCACATCACTCACACAATCCATCCATCTTCTCTTTGGCCTTAGTATAAAAGTCCACTTACACAGGATCAAATAAACCTTTCAACTTGCTGCCCACAGGATACGCGAACGCCCTCTGTTTCTTCATAAACGCATTAGGAGCAACTACATAGGTGCACTTGTCAGATTCTTCCACGTCTTTCTTTGAAGTATAATCGTTGTACATAAGGTGGTCAACCACAGTCTGTTCCTTGACCAAAACTGCGCCTTTCTTGACGGACTCCAAGAAATCTTTGTCACTATTCACCGAGAGGAACCGCGCCCTACTGTTGCTGATCATTGCGCTCAGGTAATATAGTTCTTCACCGTCCTGTTTGAAAAATGACCGATAAATAAACACACTGACTTAAAAACCGAATGGCGTAAATAATTTAATGTAAGTAGGTGTACCTCTATGAAACAACCGGGCCCTTGGCTCAAAAATAGGTTGTATTTCTCGCTTTAGTTTAGCTTGTATAATTTACCTATAGGTTTAGTACTACTACTAACCGGGACTAACCGGAGCAAGCGTAGCTTAACTTGATCGATTGACCCGTGTGGCTGCGAGGATTATTCCGTAAGACAGTATTTTTTTCAAAGCACCCTATACCATTACCGTGGGGCTTGTGGCTATGTACCTATAGGTACTTAGGGTGGTATAGGGTGCTTTGAAAAAAATACTGTCTTACGGAATAATCCTCGTGGTAGGGGAATACGCCATAGGCAGCGACGACCTTTTGTCTATCCGTACCTACCATTCCCCTAACGAGCTTGATAGTTAGGTAGGTACCTACTCTCTATGCCAATTCTTTGACGATTCAGTAGCAGTTCTTCAGACAGCGTGTAATAGGCTGATTGATACCTATTAGTAGCTCAGGGTCAGTGCAGACAGAAAAGAAAAACCAAAGCAATTTTGTTGATAAATGATTTTATTTCTGTAAGTAGGTTTGTACAAACACTTTTACACGTCAATCATATTTTTTTTAAACTAGATGAGGTCGGCGTTTCCTATCTGACTACTCTGAGAAGAAAGGCCGAAACAAACTCAGCGGTCACAGTCTCTTTTAAAGTCCAGACATAATCTTGGTCAGATCATGTGAAGACCATGTGGATTGGTGTCTGAAATGGTATTTTGAGGAAAGAACCACACAGGTTGAGGTCACCTGTCCATTCAGTGCACGCATGTATCAGTAACTTGAGGAGCTCAACGATTTCCTGGCTCCATTAAAAATAGGACCGTATTGCAACAGATTAAAGTAGAAAATTGTATGAATATCAACATAGTCGGCTCGCGACTGGGTTGCTCTTGGTTTGAATTGCGGCTAGAGAAGGCTCGAACTTACACGAGGTATTCCCGTATTATAATCTCTACTGCCCTACTCTCTATTAATATTATAAATGCGAAAGGAAATCTGTCTGTCTGTCTGTTACGCTTTCGCACATAAACCGCTGAACCGATCGTCATGAAATATGGCTGAGATATAGCCTGGGATATGGAGAAGGACATAGGCTACTTTTTTACGCGATAACCGACGTGGGCGGGGCTGCGGACAAAATCTAGTATACCATATAAGCCAACTTACCGTTTTAACAACATGCTCCACGGAGCTGCCAGCCGATGCGACCCACCGGTAGTTCTTCTGATACAAGTCTCTAGGATACTCGATGGCCAGGGTGAACTTGGACAGGGTAAGGAAGGCAGTCAGGTTGGCTGTATAGAACGCTGATAGTAAGATCATGAACAGCCACCAGGTCACGAAGAGTACGCGGGTTGTGTCTAGAAAATGGTGTAACGTTAGGGAGGTAACAGTAAGTACCTAACCTACACTTAGTTATGTCAGCACCAACTGGTGGGGACTGCAAGGGCCGACGCCTGCTAGGGGAGCGGGTTGTTCGAAAGAGATACCGAGGCCCCTTGTTCCGCTTAGCTACTCATGTGCCCCTGGCACACAGGCAACTGAAGGAACACGGGTGGGTTTTAGTCAGTAAAATTCTGACACGACCTCCCGCTCGACCCATCGCGGAATGAGTTATTTGATGATTTCCCGGCCTCAAAAAAAATAAACCTACTTTATAAACATTCCCGCCATAGTACAGCTCGATTCAAATTTTATGGCGGCTCAGAACACGAGGCCTGTCGCTGCGCAGTAACAAATTCACGGGTCAGCGGGGTTGAAGGGTGGGGTACTGCGCAGCGAGTAGCGCATTTCAGCGCCGGCCGCCATAAAGTTTGACGCGAAGTATACCTACAATATATCTACCTACTTACTGTAATAAACATTCACGCTAATGATTTTATTTGAACCTCGAAACACGCAACACGTTTCGTAGACCCTTTTACATAATGGATCCAAAAGCAGATAAATACCAATTTAAATAAATAAACCACAGATACCTACAAATACTTCCCGCGCGGGAATCGAACCCGTAACAGCGCAGACGGTAATTATCTACCACAGATGCTAATAATCTACTTACTTATCTAGGCACTGGTCTTCATGTTCACATTTTCGGGACTTTCTACCCAAATATTGTTTTAAAATATAATATACGTCTACATAAAAGTTTAGCGGGTGGCGTTCTGTAGTGGAGACGTGTGGAAAGTGGCGCTTGGGGGAGGCCAATTCCATCAGTGGACTTTTTATGGCTGAAATGATGATGATGATGATGATGATGATGATGTTATGTAGTTTGGGCCTACCCTCATAGGAGAAAGGCGTGAGTTTATGTAGGTAAACATACAGAAACGTATGATGCAGAAATTTTGCGTGAGACAATAAAAATACTGCTGTTCCATACAATTTGATCGCGTGGGTATTGCATTTTTCTATTAAACAGCTGACTTTTTTTTGTATCACCGACGATAAAGTTCTACGCTACGCGGGGGTCTGTAACCGTGGACTGTAACCATGAGTTCAGCATTCACATGCTGAATTCATGGTTACAGTTTGCGCACTGGTTAAATTTTTATCCTGTAAATGTTTGTAATACTTATTCGATATCTATCTAAAACGTTACACACCTAAAGTTGCTTAAAGCAAGTCTTTCCAAAGGTCAAGGGTATATTCGGTGGGGGGGGGGGGGGGAGCTTGGGCAGGGGCATGAGCCTTGTATAATACTAGTTTTGGGATTCACTTCTTAACTGTCTAGCCCATGTGCCCTTCCCAGTAATTAATCCTGGATCCGCCTTTGCTAAAGGTCATCAATCAACAGCACACAATAACCGTAATCAGGATGACCTGACAAATGTTTTGACAAAGATCATTAACACCATTTTTATTTGTGATTACTTTTCGTGTCGCACATGGAAAGTTGGAAGGGTGTGACAAAAAGTGATAGATTACGTAAACCATTAGTGGCGATACGATCTAGGGTAGGAATTGACCGCAGTTATGGAACTAGTTTGTAATTGTAATGCTCGTACGTTTGATGGCAAGGCAAACATAATATTTTAGGTTTTGTCGTGATTTCGATCAATATTTTATTTATTTATCTAGTAGTATTGTCTTTTCTCTACATACCTATATACTTAATTGATGAATTTCAGATGTTTTCTTTTTGATAATAGAAAAAAACCCTACCAAAATTGCAAAAAATGGATGGATACAGTACTTATACAATGGCACCTATGCCTATGTACCATAGTTACAAATTCAACCCCACCAAATTTTTATCAAATCTATTGGCACCAAGCACATGGATGCTCTACAGAAGAGGCTGAGTGTTGTGCTCATGGGATGCACACCACTCAGCCTCTTCTGGAGAGCAGTAAATAGGTACCTAGTTTAAATAATACACTAGGTACAGCTTCTACATAAAGTTTGGTACTTACTGGCTTCCGGAGCTAAACTGGTGCCTTGCTTGAGGAAAGCGCTATAGACGAACCAAAAGCTAGGTTTTATTGGCAGAACACCTTCGTCGTCCGTGATCAGTTTAGTTCGTACACGTGTGAAGAATGTGATGCAGGGTCCAAATGTTAGTACTGCAGCCAGGACCAGATACCTAGGCAACAATTGTTTTATGAAACAAACAAGACAGGAAGGTCGAAATAGCCACCAAGTTACCGTAGGGGTGAATTAGGGATGCAGCCGATGCAGGGGTGAATTAGGTAAGCTTATAGGTAAATACGTCAGAAGCATGTCAAAAGGCAATGAAAACTGGTTCGAGGCTGAATAAAATTAGAATATAGGTATAGTAGGTAGTAAAGATACAAGTAAGTAGGTTTGACAAACGCAATTCCAAAAGATTTTAAGTAACGAATCTCTAAATTTTAATCCAACAGTCACCATACCACACAAGGTCGTTGAAAGGTGCGAGTAGACCGGACCCAGCAGCTGATTCCTTGGGTCTCTTCAGCATCATCACCCACACACCTTCGTCCAGGTATATGGAGAACGACACCTTCTGTCGATATGCTATCAACGTCGGTAGAAACGCGGCAGCCATGTCCACTTCCTGTTTTAGAAGTGTTCAAATTAGTTAGGTAGGTACCGTTATTGATTAGGTGTTTTTTTCGCCATTTTATGCATCAGGAATAGGGAAAAGCGTTCCCAGGTGATGTAAAAATAAATTCGGTTTCCAAAATCAGTTGGCTTAATTAAACACATCTGTTATTATAGGTAGGTAGGTACCTACCTAGTTTAAACATGCAAGCTTCGTGTTTTCCGGCATTTTTAAGATCGGAATACGGTGTGTGTGCAGGAGATATTAGTCCGAAAAGAAGTAAGAACATTAAAATGATTCTGCTGAATTGGAGGAACTGAAACTAATAGGAAATCCTACACAAAAACTTACGCTGGCATTTAGCAGTCCTATTACGGAGTCATCGCCCGTCTTAACCCCCATCTCATAGTTTCTCTTTGGTTCAACAACTTCATAGGTAAAATTAAACTTTTTCCGGAGAATATCCATGATAGTGAAAGCCACGCCTTTACCGACCACCGTGTCATTGTGAAATTCAGTCCAACTAAGGGGCGTGTTCTGAAAACATACTGAATCAAGACCTGTGCTATCCAAGTTACTAACTCGCAACGAATCTTTTTTCTATTCAACTTATGTGAGTAAAATCTATAATAAGGACTAGGTAAGTAAGTAGGTACTCCATTCGGCAAAAGCACAAACGCGTAGGACCGTTGGGCATGGATGCCTGCGCCCCATTTAATGCCTATTCCATCCACTGGGTGGATGATGGAAAAGCAGGGGCGGATCTACTTAAAGGCTTTTTGGGCTGCAGCCCAGGGCCCCGTGGATAGAGAGGGCCCCAACCGAACTGGAAACAATAGACGATATTGTCAATAATAAAAATTATCTAGAATTAAAAAGTTTTTTGACAAAATGGCAATTGGTTCAGTAATTAGGTAGGGCCCGTAAGCAGTATTAGCCCAGGGCCCCACAAATTCAAGATCCGCCCCTGTAGAAAAGGCATTTAAAACTCAGGCCTTCCAACAGAAAGCAGAACAGAATTGAGACACGAGTCATGGGCAAAAGCTCAGCACCCACTGAAAACCTAGCTGTTGGGGTATTTATACTAATGAGTAATTATAAAATGGTTTCACTTGAACTTACATTATATGTCGTTACTTTGAGATTTTTCCCATTGACCTCCTTCATCAAACTCATAAAATTGGAGTCCTTGTTCGCCTCGAAATAGTCGGGCCCTAAAGAAATTGGTATAATTTAGAGAGACAGCCAAACCCTTTCTGTAGATATTTTTTCAAAAAAACGTGCACGAGTGTCTAATAAACTAAAATAAACACAAAATTATAAAAGCAACGATTTTCCAATAAAATAAGAAAATTGCCATAAAAAATCACCTTTATAAGTATCATTGTAGGGTATTTCGCAGAATGTGGCATTGCATATCGACGATATGATAAGTTCTATGCCGGCCATGGCATTATGAGGCTGATGGTTTCCGCCATAGGAAACATTTGGTGGTCGGTGTTCGGAAAGCGACTGCGAGTAGACACTGCGGACGACCGCGAGGATGCGCCACTGACATGGCCTTTCGCCACCACTGTCCCCCACGCTAATGCACGTTGGATTAACATTGACATTCAATGTATTAAATAATCAATAGACCACTTTTGACGACTTCGCAATAATATGGATGTCTTGCATAGGATAACAGCTGGAACGTTCTCAGGGGTCATGGCTAGGTACCTACTTTAATTATTATTGGTCGTTACTTTTAAGGACTGTTAAAGCTAGTGTGAAATTCTATATTCTGACTTAAGAGACATTTTATGCAAAGTGATTCCAACGAAACTGATATCAAAGCTCAACAGAGACTCGGTGACGACTGTGCATCCCTCCGTTAGTCGGCAAACTAGGAAGTGGGACTATGACTTTTCCTACTTCCTAGTTTTCCGGAATCCGAATTCTACTTCAAAGTACAGAGGCCAGCACATCAAGCTACCCCAATCTGTCAAATTTCTTTGATAGTTTTTCAACTTTATTGTAAAGGAATAAGGTTTAATTTGTAAGGAATAATTTGACAGTTTGGGATAGCTTGACCTGCTGGCGACTGTACCTACACAAAGGCAAAGTAGAATTCGGCAGATCATCACAAGCCTAGGTATCTGTTTATCGATTTTGCGGCATACTCTTCTCGGGTAATGTTATAATGTGATCTGGCTATCCATTTTGTGACATACTTCTCGGGTAATTGCAAACCTAGTAGGTACCATATGGCATTAGATGTCGATCTTTGGATTAGAGTGGTTCCCACGGCAGTTTTTAAGTTGTCGCGTTCTTTATCAGTTTCAGCCTTGATCATCATCATTTCTGCCGAAAGACGTTCACCGCTGGACATAGGCCTCCCCAAGCTCCGCCACTTTGACATAGGCGTCCCCAACACCGCTACTTTGACCGGTTCTGTGCTTTCCGCATCCGGCGGACTCCTGCGGCCCTCACAAGGTCATCGGTCGACCTTGTTGAGTGAAGTTGGAAGGCCTCCCCTCCCAACTTTACCTACGTCTTCCAGCACGTGGTTGCCACTCCAGAACCTTTCGGCCCCATCAGCCATCAGTTCTGCGAGCAAAGTGCACTGCCCACTGCCACTTAAGTTTGGCAATTATTCGGGCTATGTCGGCTACCTTGGATCTCCTGCGAATATCTTCATTCCTGATTCGATCACGTAGGGAAACTCCAAACATAGCCTGCTCCATTGCCCTTTTTTCTGCTTCTTTAGATAGCAAGATTTATGAAAGCCTAATTTTTGCAAAGAAATAAATATACGAAGCACATCCATACTATTATATCCATAAGGCAATAATGTAGAGGTAAATAATCATAGCTCGTTAATGGGTGACGGCACGACGAGTTACTCGGTAAATTGTCATACTGTGTGATCTATAGTGTGCTTCATTGAATGCTACCCAATGGATCCGGAATGAATTATGTTTAACTAGTTTTTGCCAGCGGCTCCACCCGCGTGGAGGTCGAAAATTGTCGGGATTAAAAGTATCCTCCTCCGACTAGGAATCATACTAGGTAGGTACCTAATACCAACCTCACCATCCATTATTTGAGTTAGCTGTCTCAATTGTCAAATACCAATACAGTATCTACGTAACCTACTGTCGATACTCACGCTACCCTTTTCAAAACTTCAACTGGAAAAATACACCTAGGGTAGGTGTATTTTTCCGGTTGAAGTTTTAAGCCTTTGTAAGCCTTCTGCAGTCTGCAGTAGAGTAAAAACACGTAACCCTCTTTTGGCTTTGCCGTAGTCGGGTAAAACAGAAAATACACACAGAATAATAAGACGTACATCAAGCTACCCCAATCTGTCAAATATCTTTGATAATTTTTCAACGTTTATGTTCAATTGGGAAAATTTGACAGTTTGGGATAGCTTGACCTGCTGGCGACTGTACATAACATTAACAAGAAGCAGCTCATAACCTGAATTCACACTTTTTAGCAAGAAGTGATTCTTACTAAAAATGTAAAGCTCTAAGTGTGAACGTACACTAAACGGTGACCCATCATTACGCTATAGCCACTGCCATCGTAAATATTGCTTACTTATCTAAATCCAATCTATAGTAAATGCTTGTGTAATTTAAAAATGTTGGCCTACTCTTTGTTGCATTTTTAACTGTGTTTAGGAACTAAAACAAAATAATATTTGCTATTTTAACCAACTGAATATCAAAGTATTTTCCTGAAACAGAATTTCTAAGTAAGTCAATCTGAATACGATGAGTGTATGCTTTGATAATATGGGTTAACATCTAAAATTTTACTACTGGTAAGGTTCTATTCTAGTCTATTTTTTATTAAAGCAAGCAAAGCCGATGTCAACTATTCTGCCAATGTCTATAGTGAATTGGAAAAGCATGTTAGCATTCTCTGTCTACGTGTGCGTTCTTATAGTTTTTTTTTTTTTTTTTTTTTTTGGTTGGGAAATCATCAAATGACTTCTCCTGCTGAGTAGAGCAGGAGGGCGTGTCAGACTTTTACTGACTAAAACCCACCCGTGTTCCCTCAGTAGCCCGTATGCCAGGGGCCGTGGTATCTCTTTCGAACAAACCCGCACCCCTGGCAGGCATCGGCCCTTGCGGACCCCACCAGTGGTTGCTGACATCTTTGACGGCGCGCGTGAGGAACACAACGCGCCGTCCCGTCTACCACTTTTCGGCCGCAGAGGATAGGGAGAGCGGCTGACGCTATACCGACACTCCTCTTCCCCTGCGGCCCCACCGCGTCCGCCATCAAACGGTGGCGGCCCCGTCCAGGCCACGGAAGGGAAGAGCGCTGCTCAGAAGCACCGGCACTCCTCCTCTACCGCAGCCTGTAACCCTCAGCCGCGATGCCTCCCATTCGACATCGCGGCCCACCTCAGTTGCGGCGCACCTCACCGCAACCTACTTTTTGGCCGCTACGTCAATGGCTTGAAGGCAAAAGCCCTGACGAGCGGCCCCACCGTTGGGTTCCTCTTGGCTTCACCGTGGATGGGAGACCACGGTTACTAAGCCCCCCGACGACGCAACGACAATGCGGGAACCCACTCGGGGGGGTTATAGGTAAGGTTAGAGGTGTTAAATCGAACTTTGAAATTGCATCGAAAAACATGTTTCCTTCGGTCTTTTTCTTAGATTAAATTCCGAGGTGCTATTTTGTTGCCATAACATAAAATCATATTACAAGTATGCAGTGTTCATTGAAATTATTATTCTAAGATTGAAATACTTCATTTATTAAATAAATAAAAAGAAAAGTCCTGACTGACTGTTTGCACAGAGGTTCTCTTCATAATGTGGACAGGGAATAAGGAAGGATTTTTTGAAATGCAATCCCTAAGGGGGTTTCTTTATGGGTGGGAAATCATCAAATAACTTCTCCCGCTCTGGGTGGAGCAGGAGGGCGTGTCATACTTTTACTGACTAAAATCCACCCGTGTTCCTTCATTATACCGTATGCCAGGGGCTGTGGTATCTCTTTCAAACAAACCCGCACCCCTGGCAGGCATTAGCCCTTGCGGGCCCCATCATTTTTTGTGCTGACATCTCTTTGAGGCGCGCGTGGAACACAACGCGCCGTCGAATTGGGCTTGGTCCTTACCGGACAGCGAGCTACCCATTACTCGCCGTCCGCAAGCCCATGCCTACGGTGGCCGGAAATCGGCCTGGGATTCCCGACGCCCAGGGCGTCTCCATATCCTGCGGCAGCTAGGGTCGCGAGGGCGCATATGCTGCCTCTCCCTCACGTGCGCCGCCTCCCTCTTCGCGAGCATTACTGCTTCGCTGAAGGAGGGGACGGCTACCCATGCCCTCTCGCTCCGTACCATGGCCTGGACCAGGGCCGGACGCGAGAGATCGCCGCCGCCTATCGCCTCCACGAGGACACGGCGGTGCTCCGGCCAAGCCGGGCAGACCGCCACCGTGTGCTCCACCGTGTCCTCAGGGCGATCTTCGCAGTGGAAACACCCGGGCGTTTCCTCCAGCCCTATCCGAAACAGGAACCTCCCGAAACAACCGTGTCCGGCGAGGACTTGCGTCAGGCGGAAGGTGAGGACGCCATGCCGCCTCTCAAGCCACTCCTCAAAGAGGGGACTTACCGCTGCAATCGTGGCGTGCCCAATCCCTAAGGGGGTTAGGTTAGGCTTCATAGGGGATGAAAGTTCCGCGCGGGCGAAGCCGCTAGCAAAAGCTAGTCAGAAAATAAAAGTGCGAGATTCATTTTATTGGGTTTAATTTTTAATCAAATCAAAATATTTTATTTCATATAAACCTGCATGGGCACTTAAGAAACTTCAGAAGCTCAGTTCCAAATTGTTGTTTCCTATGGAGAAGAGCCGGCAAGAAACTCCAACTTTAAGATTTTATAATACGTGCAGTGGCGCGATGTGGTCGCGATCAGCGAGCGTGAGCCCACAGACGAACGCACCCTCTGGCGAAAAAAAACGAGTTTTCACTGTCACTAAGGGCGCATTCCGTATTAGAAAAAAAACTCTAGGAGTGCTGACATGGATATTTTGCGTTCCGAGTTAGATATCACGATTTTGACTCATAACCGTCATTTTTGTCAACAATACGGAACGCTCGTGATCGCGATAAAAGTGTTCACTCAACGTTTAACATATACGTCTTCTTCTTACATAGAAGCACTATTTCAAATAAATCTAAGTTAGCCAGAGATACTAAACTCAGCACATGTGCTAGCACAGTTGTAGCTACTCACTTGGATAAAAAGAGTCACTCTTTTTATTTTGAAGTGCTAGCACACACCACAGATTAGCTACACCGCGATTAACTACGTGTTGTGAGTTTTGAACGAAACGAGTCACTCACTCTTTTTATTTTGATGTCCTTCACGTAAACATTCTCATTTCTCTCTCCCTCATCATCACTCGTGCGAGCTATGTGACGCGCTTAACCGATTAGTCACCACGTGTGCCTACTCTTTTGCGTATGTGTGTCGTCACTACACAACACACTCGCGACTCGCATGGCGCGTCACGCGACTCACAGCACGTACGTGCTCAGTGTGCTTACAGGCCACCGCAGTCTCGCAGCCTCACCTCATTCGTGGTAGCACAATTGGTACAAAGAGTGACTCGCACGATCCTCATTTAAAAGAGTGTGCTACCCAACACTAAGCCCAACTGTCATTTTTGATGTCATGACCTCATCTTTGACGTTTCGCGGGACAACGTAAGCGCTCCCGCCAATTTGGAACGGGTGTGAGCGCGCTCAAATCGATATTATCGTATCTCGGAACGTGGCCTAACTGTCGTCTTTTCTATTATATTTTATATTGTCAAAGCGTGATCAAAACATAACCTATTTAAATTTCTAGAATAATTATTGTAAATGGTTTCAAAACATTAAAATATGAGGGATGTATATTTGTCGAACTGCGAAAAGAACTTTGTTAATAAAATAGTGTCAGAGGGACATGTAAGGATTTTAAACACTATTATTTATTTACAGTTTACAAGTCTTTCAAACTTATTTATGCTTCCTTGATTACAGCGTTTAGATGGCAGAAATTATCATGAAAGCAGGACTTTGAACATATCTTTTGGATCCGAATATGGCAGCTGTATTGTTTCATTGGGAGAAACTAAGTATGCAAAATACTAAAGTTACATTATACCTACCAAACCTATCCCTAGTCTTTGTTCTAAACTTTCACAATATCTTGCATTTGCATCCAATAGGATAAAATATTTAAATTAGTCTTTAATATGAGTCCCCATAGATTTATGTGCTACACACATAAACAATGAGAACTTAATTCTTATTTTGAACAAAGTTTTTTTTGTCCTTTACAGAATCCTTGCACAAGTATCATGTGAGGTGGTACAGCCCAAACAAATCAGACCAAATGAGGGTTTGCTCTATATCAACGTAGAGATGAATCCTATGGCAGCACCACACATTGAAGCCAACCGGCAGACAGATCTTGCAGTGCATTTAAATAGAATGCTTGAAAAAGCTTACAAGGACTCCAAGTGCATTGACCTTGAGTCATTGTGTATTGTTGTTGAAGAAAAGGTAAGGTTTTATATCAGTATAAAACCTCTTCTTTGCAATCCATATCAGTGATATGGATTGCAAAAGATTTGCAAAACAAATTGCTTTATTTATGTAGTAATAGGGTATTTTCCAATTTAATAAAAACTATTTTAATTTGAAGATTGGAACGATATATTTATCAGAAAAATAAAAATAAATTTATTTTAATCCATTTTCTCAATTAAAAACGATTTAAATCAAATTTCGTTTTCGTTGTTTTGAATTTACCGCCAATACGCTCCTTACGATGACTTTTTATCACGTGTCATCGTGACGCCAGCTTTGTGTAAATGGCACCGGTACCAATACTTAGTTTGGCGCAGTTTTAGAAGTATTTGTGCACAGAGGCACCGTACGCCAGTAATTCCACTTTCTATACATTAAAAATCTTGTTAATTATTAACTCGACATTCACTTGTTTACTTACTAACTACTTTGGTTTACACAAAGTTGACGTCACGTGGTAAAAAGTCATCGTAACGAGCGTTTTGGTGGTAAATTCAAAACAACGAAAAGTAAATTCGATTTAAATCGTTTTTAATTGAGAAAATGGATATAAATGAATTTACTTTTATTTTTCTGTTACATATTTCGTCTCAATCTTCAATTTAGAATACTTTTCAATAAATTGGAAAATACCCTATTGTTTGCCTACAATAATAACACCTGTTCCAACATTTTCCAGGTCTGGTCCTTAAGGGTTGACATAAAAATCCTGAACCATGACGGCAACCTAATAGAATGTGCCAGCATAGCAACTGTAACTGCCTTGGCACACTTCAAGAGGCCGGATGTGACTCGTAGTGGAGACAGTGTCATTATTCATGACATTACCGAGAAGGATCCTATACCTACTGTGTTGTTTCATTATCCTGTGTGCAGTACTATAGCTATATTTAATACCGAGTAAGTATATCTTATAAAGAGCTATTTTGCATAATTATGAAATGAAGAATAATTGATGTTGACACATAACATTGCAAATGTGTATGTGGTATGCTCCAAGTACTGACTTAAGTGCAGTTATGGTCTTCATTAACCGAGTTGTTAAGGAATATAAAACAGCTGGGCAAATCAAATGTCATCATAATCATCATTTCAGCCGAAAGACGTCCACTGCTGGGCATAGGCCTCCCCAGGCTCCTCTACTTCGACCGGTCTTGTGCTTCCCACATCCAGCGGATTCCCGCGGCCTTCACAAGGTCATCAGTCCGCCTTGTGGGAGGCCTTCGCACTCTACGTCTTCCGGTACGCGGTCGCCACTCCAGAACCTTTCGGCCCTATCGGCCATCTGTTCTGTGAGTAATGTGCCCTGCCCACTGCCACTTAAGTTTGGCAATTCTTCGGACTATGTCGGCTGCGTTGGTTCTCCTGCGGATCTCTTCATTTCTGATTCGATCGCGTAGGGAAACTCCGAGCATAGCCCTCTCCATTGCTCTTTGGGTGACTTTAAGCCTTCTGATAAGGCCCATTGTGAGCGACCATGTCTCTGTACCATAAGTCATCACTGGCAACACTGGTCAAAGACTTTCGTCTTGAGACACTGTGGTATTTGGGACGAGAAGATATTGCGAAGCCTCCTGAACGCTGCCCACCCGAGTCGGATTCGACGGTTGACCTCTTTCTCGAGGTTGGACTTACCTAACTGGACAGTTTGTCCTAGGTAAACGTACTCGTCCACTACTTCCGAGTGTAGCGCCTCCGATTGTCATGAGAGTGGGTGTTACATGGGCATTCGACGTGACCTTTGTTTTTTCCATGTTCATTTTAAGACCCACTCTTTATGTCAGTATGTATCCTAACCTAACCCAAGTCATGGTCTATCCATGTGAAAAAAATCACCCAAATCCGTATAGCCGTTAAGACGTGAAAATTTAAGAGACAGACAAAGTTCCTTTTGCAATTATAGTATCAGTTTAGACTGGACAGTATGGATTCCTATAAGATTTCTTTCAAACTTTTCAGCATCCTACTAGCAGATCCGAACTTCCTTGAAGAATCAGTATGTACAAGCAGCATAGATGATGGGACAACACCATGTGGAGGCCTCCTAATAGTGGGGTTCAACCAGTACAAAGAGATTTGTGTAATGAACTTATGTGGAGCTGCCTTATCAAGTGCTGGTTTAGTTCGTAAAGCCTTGCAGGGAGCCAGTGAAAAATGTAAAGAGATTGTTGAATTGGTGAAGAAAGCTATCATCAGTGATGATACTCTCAGGTGGGTTTATTATTATTAAGGTGATGTTATTAGGCAGATCCGGACGTAAACGAACCGTGCATTATACGCGCCTTGAACGGACCTGGACGCGTCATACTCGCACGTCGCAAACAGCTTACAGCTTTGATTTTTATGAATTTTTTTGCTTATTTGAATTATTTACGCATTCGAGAATAATTTGGCGGAACCTATGGAGTACCGGAATATAAGTGCCTAACATCCCGCGAAAAGGACCGTCCTTGCAGGTTGATAAACAATTAAAATTTCCCTGACTTCATACTTGGGTACAAAATAAGTACTTACCTAGCTGAAATTCATGATGCAAGCTGTTACCAGCGTTTATCTTTGTTTTTCTTTTTAAATCATAGCTGGCGAATTGTGAATGTTCTTTAGATTGCAGTCTGCAAGTCTGGATTTGTACTAAACCGAAAGCAGAAGGCTTGCTTGTTTTCTTGGAAACGTTAGGCATATTTACTGGTAGCTGGCCCAATTAAACACTTTGGTGTGCCAACGAGACTTCGTAACAGACATCATCTTGTCAGTGGGTTAAATGCACATCGCGAACCTTTGGATCGATTGCAAGATTTTCTCATTAAAGTAGCTAAAGGGTTGATCGATCAGGCTTACCACGGTTGGTCCGTGACTGGGTGATACTCTTTATACGTAAACCAAGCCCCTCCGTACCTCGGAAAGCATGTCAAGCTGTTGGTCCCGGCTGTCATTCGTGAATCTTCGACAATCGTTACGGGACGTCAGAAGCCCGAAAGTCTGACATCCAGTCTTATCAAGGGTTGTCATATTACCCAGTAACTGGGCTGTAAAGGATAGATGGGCAGTCGTTCCATGTAAAATACTGGTATTCAGCTGCATCCGTTAGACTGAAAGCCGACCTCGACGTAGCTGGGAAAAGCCAGATGATGACGATGATGATCTGTTATCAAGACTTCAGTATAACATTGTAAGTGATTAAGTACTGAACTAGTGTCTAGGCTTTCAGCTGCAGAATCTTAAAGACACAACACCTGACATTTATGGGGTCTTCAACTAAATGTTATCTTTTTGGAATAAATAAACATAAACCACAATAGGTATTATTTACCAGTTGCAAACAGATTTTTATCAGTGACGCTAGGTGTACCCCAATAAAAATTGTAACTAAATACCTACAAAGGTAATGGAATGGAAATGACTGAAGTAAAGGACATTTTGTGTTTTGTATTAACCACTTACTATATAAATCATTATTCCTGTTAGTCATGGTTTAGTACCGGTTATTCCGTATATCCACCCGAAGTCGACGTCAATACGGATCTAATAAAATCGCGGCGGAAGTTTTTCGCTGACTGGATCTACAAGTCAACGCTTTGCTTAGCGCCGAAAATTTAAAAATCGAAATGTAAATTTTTGCCGCGCTGGGATGCACTCTTTTCGGTTTTCCGACTCTCGGCGCTAAGCATTGCACACTATCATAAGCCTGGGATAGCCTCTCGGGCTTGCGTTTCCGCGTATCCGCCTTACGGTGAATAAACAGAACAACCCCTTAGTTGAATGTCCAACTTGTTCTACTCAACAGTTCAATTTTTGCCTCCTCTTTGGCTTAGCATCACACGTGTATTTCTCGAATAGATAAACAGGTGAGTATGTAAGAGTATCCCCATTTCATCAGTTCTGTTGAAATCCCTAGTAAAAGGCGGTGAGCCTAATGCCAGTGCCTGGCTAGGCACAGATCCAGACTCGAAGAATAAGTTGTATTGTTGTTGTTGTCTTGTTTTAATAAAATTGAATTGTGTTATTTTCAGACAAAAAAGAGTGAAGATAAACTTCTCAGACGTAATAACACAAGATCACCTGCAGTGTTTGAGTAAAAAGGACTTGAATATTAAACTCAAACATTATAATATTGATGATGATGTTGATGACAATATAATGGATGCTGATTCTGATCCTGAGCCAAGCAAATACGATGGTCAGTGTAAATTCTTGATTTCTTAATTATTCACAAGCATGTTTGGACTTTGTTATTTTTTTAAATTATGTTCAATAATTGGGTTGGTTAATTTTATGTCATGGTTGAATCAATTGTTCACAGTTGTGGCATCCAAACCCCAAACTGCAGAAATACAAATAAAGCAAGGAGCTTCACAATGGATAGAAATTTCATCAGATTCGGAGGAAGACTGAAATAATACACATGTACTTGTTAAATAAAATGTAATAAATTTACATTTTAAAACTTCCTGTTATTATTAATCTCTCTTAACAGTATTATATTAGCCATTGCATGTCCCTCGTCAATAAACAACAATCATAACATTTGACACTGAAAGGATTTAAGTATAATACAGAAACATATTATCTAACTACACTAACATAACAAGAAAATAAATAGAGCAGTTCATGTGGATGCAAGTGTGTGGAATAATAAAATAATACATTTTTAAACATTCACTCATTCAAATCATTAAAAAATTTAGCAAGTTTACAATTTGGCATGAAGTAATATACTTCAATCAAATATCTTTGCAACTGATTCTCAATCTATATTTTCTATGCTTTTATTGTAGAATGCAGATTGAAAATATAAGAAGAAAATAAAATCAGAACTATTTATAAATCTAATTATACTATGTTATAACTACACACTTCTATAAATTACAGTCACATATTATTATTCTACACTGAGTCAGAGTTCATCCCATTTTTCTGGTCTAACTTGTTACCATTAGTCTTCACCATATAAATAAAATAAGTCATTATTTCCTTTTCATTCACAGGTAATGACTTGAAATGTTTTTGGATAGCCTGTAAAAAATAAAACATGCTTTTAATAATTGCAGGAATCATTGTTTTCTTAGAAATTAATTAAATAAATACTGAAAATACTAAATGGAGGAATATATGAGTAATGCAATACTTACATCAGCTAGTTGAGCTTTGTTCAATCCTGGCCTTGTTGGCACCTTATAATGTCTTTTATATCTCCTCAATGTGTTCACTTGTAATTGGAACCAGTCTACTTCAGGTGAGTCCATCTCTGCCTCATTGCTGTCATCCTCCGAGTCCTTGGGCCTCCTCTGCTTCGTCCTGGCACACTGTATCATTGTTTTATGATAATCACAAATGTAAGTATGCCTGGCCTGAAAATAACATATGGAATTCAGTTAGTCAACATAATATTTGCAATTGTGTTCAAGCCACTCAAGATTATTATTGATGAAAGTTAAAAATAAATAAAAATGTGTGACATACTTGAGGGTCAATGTTAAGTTTCAGCCTTCTTTGGGCGACAGTCTTTTGTATGCGCTTGCTGTACGAGGCGTTGCCTGCGGGTCGCCTGCAGCTCTCGCCGTCATCCATAAGGCAACATATTTGGTCAGAATTACCTCTAGAATCTTCTTCTCCTGTACTAAACCCGTTGTTCATTTGATACTCCCGTTGAATCATATATAACGAATAAAATGAACTCTTCTAATACACCTCGCACCAGGCGATTGAAAACAGTTCGACGTATTCACAATGACACAGAATTGAGGTTATGATTTATAACAACACAGAACATTTGTGTTAAATAAATCAATTAAAATCATCACAACTAATACCCGGTCGTTTGTCTATTGCACACCGATCACTTTACGAAGATGGTAATTCTTTATTCACTGCACTTAAGCAACAAATTGTCCATTGCTACTTCGCAACTGTTCAATCGTTTTATTTGCCCAAGTATTCGACACTTTTATCAGATGACTACTAAACTCAGAACTATAATTAACATGAATTTATTATGTCCACGGTGCTTTTAAGAGACTCAATTGCAGTCGCTGAATAAAAATGACTCGACTCGCACTCGTATCCCGCACCGACCGATGGCATCGCCATTATAAATTTATTATTACAAGTTTGTCATTTCATTCACTCACTCATTCACTCGCCTCAAGTTACGGTGCACGTATAAAATAGGGCATTATTGGAAAGGTGAATAGCACCTACTTTAGCGTAACACGATTAGAACCGCGAAACGAAAACAGTTCTTTTGGTGAATGTGTGCATGAATACGATATGACAACGTATCTATGTATTGTAGTATAAACAAAAAATAAAGCTAAGGCTAGCTCAGTTATTGGCTGAAAAATGGCGGGGCATTTAATTTAAGCCAATCGGAATGTTTTGTCACTGACATCGTCTGTTCATGTATTCATTACGACGAACGCAGCAAAGTTCCCTACGTAATAAGCGCTGAAATCGTGTGCTCGTTTATAATAAACACAATACTCGGTGAGTTTCATTATTTTCTAATATAACCATTTAATTTGATAATAAACGAAAAAGTTGTGCTACGTAAATTATTTCTGTGGTTTAAATAGTCTCAGTGTTCGGCTCGAAGCGTTATTTATAGTTTTACATTCTAATTTTGTTAGCAAATGGCTGCCGAGTACCGAAGTAAGGTGACAGATACTATATGTACAAACATATATGTATACATAACAATGTCATAGTAGGTAAGTAATTGGTAGAT
The DNA here is from genome assembly GCA_949987655.1 of Polymixis flavicincta. NCBI lineage: Eukaryota > Metazoa > Arthropoda > Insecta > Lepidoptera > Noctuidae > Polymixis > Polymixis flavicincta. The sequence goes on along the minus strand of OX465181.1, from coordinate 19,434,797 downwards.
ATCAATGTTCGTATGATAGACCCATCAATGGAAAGATTTGTATATTTTACCAAATGTCTTTGTGTATTATTAAGTAGTCTGGTATTTAGGAAAAACATTCATACTTCAAGATTCAGCGATTTTTTTGGTAAATAGTTATTTCAAACGAATCCACAAGATATTTTAGTAGATATTATTATTGTGTTTTTTGCATGTAGATTTTAACTAGGAACATGGAATGACGACCATTATTTGAAATTGTGTTAGTGAAAATTAGGTGATATTTTTTTATGAATGAACCAGGTTCTTATTTCGCGGGTAAATGAAATAAGTCTATGCATGTACACTTATACCTTATGTGCTTAACATTTTTTTTACTTGTAGTTTTTAAATTATTTACATTCTTGAGAATGTCATTCAAGGTAACAACTATAACTAACGAAGTAGGCATTAGTTTTTCCAAAACATTCATCAATGTAAAATGCTATAGCGCTATGGAATAGAATATAGGTCGTTTTATTTGGTATGTATTGTAACAGCTGCGGCACGTACCTAACCGGCGTAAAACCAGGCATTTTCTGAAAAGGGTGGGGGCATTATAACTTTTAAAGACTAATGACCCTTGATGGGAAAGACGCATTGACGCAGTCTAAAACGAAGTACCTATATAGGTAATTACGTGTATATTACACACAAGTACATAAATAATAAATATACCTAATAATCGTTGCCAAAATACTTTTGAAACCACATTTGGCATGTTAATGTAAATCTAATAGGTTTCATATAAAATTGAACTGTGTCAGACTGCCAACAAGTAATCTGTGTATTCTATTTCTTACAACAACAACTTTTCCCTCTCTAGTGCTTTACGCCTTGCGCAGTTCGCGTCTTACGCTCCACAAACTATATTGAGAAATTCCTAGTGAGCAGACCAAAGTTTGCTCACGATGAACGGCAGCATGCTAGGCTTGAATTTGCATTCATAGTTTAATTTATATACCTAATAATTTGCACGCCGTTAGGTAGACTGTAGCCGATCTCATTAATTTATGTACCTACAACATCTTATGCCTGTACCTACATTCATAGCAAATAAAGTTCTGATTTTGAGGCTCATATCTGTAATACTTAAAATTATGTCTGAATTCAGTCAGCGTCGAAATATGATGGTATACCACAGACCACAGTTTTACACCTCTGTTAGATTCCTTTCGGAAACCAGGTGTAAAATTTTATTTGATTTACTTTTTGTTGTATATCTATTGCTTCTATTTTTCTACCTTTCTTTCTATATATTTCAACTCCACTAATAACTCCCAAATCGGTAGGAATACCCACCAGTGCATATCCAAATCCATCTTATCGGTAAGTTTAATAACTCCCTCTTCCCAGTACATATTAGTCCCACATGGTAGCGAGGTCCGTTTTCCTCGTCTTCTGTCTTCACTTGGCTATGTTCTATACGTAGTCTGTATTGGTAAGTTACACTTCAAACAGTATTATTGATACTGGCATGATTTTTTCACGGATATGCTCGTCGCAACGTAATAACTGAAGTGAGCACATAAACTCTACTGATACATGTTGTATTTAAAAGACGGTATTGGATACTCTTGCCTCTACTTAATAATGTGTTGCAGCACAAAAGGTTTGGTTTAGTTTAGGGTTAATTGAGTTTAGAATAAAATAAGGTTCGCGAATTTTCCCAATCGCAAAGTAGTCATCAGTTACATACCAACATGTTAAACGTACCTACTGTAAAAATTTCGGAACGCCAAAATCATCAAAAATCTGGTTCTATCCAATGTATAAAGTATTAGTCCAGTTTTCCTTGGAATATGATAAAACGCCTACTAGTAAGGGCTTTCAATCCAAAGCGAAATTACCGGTTGTCTCATACCTCTAACTAAACGAAAACCAGCACCCTAATTGCGTAACTCACGATTCATCATAATCGGTTTCGTTTTGACAATTCAACAATATTCTTTGCGTTATTTACGTTGTTGAGCAGACACATTTTTCGAACATATGAAGCAATGGCTTGGTTTAACAATCCGTTTCAAAACGAAACAGATTATGATGAATCGTGAGTTACGGTCTTTTGTCCGAACCGAAAATATGTAGGACCAACAAAAAGCAAAGTGACATCCACTGCTGAAGTTTGTACTAAGAACTATTATATTTAAAAAATATTGCAGGGAACGAGAGAAAACACCTTAGTTGCTCTTAACTAATCACTTGAGTGACCTATGCTTCGACGGAAACAACATTCTGGTGTCCATTAGACCACCAGCAGCTCTGTGCACCAAATCGAGACCACCAAGTTTGATGTAAAGTCGACTTTTTACCCAGCATACCATAATACCATTAAGTTAGTCTAATCTTTTGATTCAACGTTTGTGAGTACGTTTAGATTTCATCATCATCATCAGCATACAGTAGCCCATTGCTGGACAAAAGCGTCTCCAATTGCATGCCATTCAGCTATGTATAATCGGCAACTCTCAAATAAACGTATATGCAACTAGAAAAAAAAAACACATTTATGTCACTTAGGTAAAGAAATTATACATAATTCTCCCTCTCGAAATGCTTAAACGAGAGCCGCACAGCATCTTGCATCGCGATTCACATGAGGGTGACAATACAAGATGGGCTGCGCAATAATGGTAAAAAGTCTGGTGGGCACGATGCAGACTAGATGTGAAAGAAGCAGCACCGACATTGTTTTCTGCTCGGAACGAGGTACTCCAGCAAAAACGAAAATATTTTAGGACAACAGTGAGAAGCCATGGAGATAGAAAAAGTACTGGGTCACAATGTTGGGCCACAAGAAGAATGAACGAGAAGCAAATGCATGCAGCTGAGATAAGAATACTACGAGAGAAGATGTAGGTGAAGACCAAAGAACGATGCATGGACAGTGTGAAAGATGATATCGCCAGAAAGCGGGTGGTTAGTAATTATAGAAGTATAAAAGAAAAATGCATGTTGTGCCTACCCCAAAAAAGACCCCATGAAGACATATTGGCAAGAGAATGATGAGTAAGGCGAAGCGACAGAATGAGTTTAGATATCCCTGATTGTAAAATTTTAGATTTTGAATACCTAGTCCTATTATAGTAAGCAAGTTCCGTTACTGGGAGCTGGGCCTAGAGACAAATTACATTTCTGTTAGCGTTCACGCCAAACGCTAAGTCAAAATGTATGGGAATGACATTACCTGCGGAAAGGACACGACGTAACCTTTCCGCACGTAATGTCATTCCCATACATTTTGGCGTAGCGTTTGGCGTGAACGCTAACAGAAATGTGTTTTGTCTAAGCCTACTGATCAGCTACTGACAGTCGTTTAACGAATTTAATAACCCGAGAGTAAATTCGAATCCTTATTTTGGTCAAACGTTCAATTTACGTCAGTTACCTGCGGCTTTGCGAACTGCTTTGTAACATAGGTAACCTATTTAATTTTTAATTTACGAGAGGCAAAAACAGATAGTCAGGACTTGCCTACAAAACGATATTATTTTTATTAAAGTGTCTACCTTATAATTGCTCGAAGGTAACTTATAATATACTTCTATAAGGTCTACCTTAATAACTAAGCGCACCTCAAAGACAGAAGGCTAAACCTCAAATAATGTTATTTATAAGTTATAATAAGTCTGCAATCTAACGATTGCTACCAAACTAAATTATTATTTGTTAAAGTTGCCCTAAAACCACAAATAAATCAACAGTTGTTCACAAGAAATCGGCCCTTCAACAGAACTGACCGTCTTTCATACACCAAATTTTATTAATTTATCTACTAATAAATCAATTTCGTCGGCCATAGGCTGGCATACGCATCCAGAAACTATGAACTGCTAGAAGCAGTGCTTACCAAGACACCACACGGCATAAGTACAAATAAAGGGACTAGGTATTAATAGTCGCTTCCACATCAACGTTAGTACAAAACTGATTGAATAGTTCCTAGATTATTACAGATGGTGCGTTGTAAGCAATTTTGAGAAATCAGTATCTACATTTAAGCTAATTGTGCTGTTACTTTAGGTTTTTGAAATATACTCGTAGCGTAAATGGCTTTATGCATAAATCATTACCTAACTCTTAGCAATGTTTATAAATAAAGGGAAATATTTTCATATATGCTTAAATTCATCAGCTTTCATTATAAAACTTAGACAACAACACAATACAAGATGGTCGAACACTGCCTATTTTATAATTACTGATACAGATTACCACATAATCTACAAGAAATACTGATAAAGTGAAAATTACTGGGAAACTCTCTTCTAGTGGACTTCTCACAAGTTGTAAAATCACAAAATACCTACTTATCGACTCTGCATAGTTATGCCAGTTTCCATAAAAAATTGCCGATTTTTTACTCTTTCAACCGTGGCCTTGAACGCTTAGAAGCTTACAAATACTTGTTATATAAATTGTGGGATAGATAAGTAACCCCATTTCATTATATTTAACAATCTACTACTAGTTTTCACAAAATAGTAGTAAATTGAAAACTTCTGTAGAGTAAATAGGTGTGTAATAAATACAATTTCTATGAATAACATTTAACAAGAACATAATTATTTTGTATTTCTCGATATCTTACGCAATTAAATACATTTTTGATTCAGTTAGATGTGATATGTTTTTATTTAAGGTACCTATGTAAATAAACTTGAATTTTAAACAAAAGAATTTCAGTATGAACATGGATAGCCGAGGCTGCGCTAATCGTCTTATTGACCGGTTGCTGGACGAGCTTGTTGCCAGTTCGTGCACACTCGTCTCTTTTCGTATATGTTCGAACGTTTCTAAAATGGCCGCTGCGCGTTGAGGGCGCTTGTGTGCACTTGTTTGGCGTCTGACTCTGCGACGTTGCCAACTTTATTGACTTAAGTACAAACGAAGACAAAACGTACGCGTGTGGAGTGTGGAACTTACAGCCGGTAGCTTTTTCACTAAACAACACGCGAGACCTTGTTCGTTTTCGATTTCCATGGAATAAATTTGATTAAAAAATAATGTGGCATACATAATCATATTGAGTCTTTGTGATAAAAACCGATTTGAATGAAAAGTGACAGTGTTTTTGTGAAAATATATTTCTATCAATACCTAAAGCTTAACGCTACAGTATTTGCAATATTAGAGAAAGGACATGATTTCAACAGCTATTGGAACGCAGGAAACATTTTAAAAGTGACCAAAGAGGCATAAAATAACTGGTTGACCGTAAGCTACGATTGTAACATGGGGGATCGGGGCGCGACGGGGGACGCTTGGGGTGCGCGCGACGATGCCTCGTGGTGGCCGGGTGGCGCAGGTGAACTACAGCATCAACAACAATTACATGAGGAGATCGCAAGAAGCACTGCCGCTTCAACTCATCAACTGTATACATACAAAATGACCGGTGGCTTTTCGAACAACGGCGGTGATACCTCAACTCCAAGTTATGATTACCGCTTAATGTCAAACTCAAACGCGAGAGAAGAATCTCCTCAACAGCCATGGTGGTATGCATCAGGATCGGTAGAGTCGCAACAAACATCTTCTCCCACGGTACGAAAAGGTTTCATTGACACAATGAAAAAATATGACAAAGCAAAATAGTATTTTACGATCTGTAGCTAGATCTAATGGTTAAAATCTAGACTTTTAACTTTTCAAATAGACACATGGTTTATTCATGAGAGAAAAAAAACTTTGGTTTTGCAATCTTGGTATGTATAGACTTACTTACCCCATTACGAAAAAAACATCACGTTAATACAACAAGAATATTAACGTTTATTTAAATTAACCTATTTTCAGCAGACACTAAAAATTAATTTCCCCGTTTAATTGGTTCGTTGGAGCCAGTAAAACCGACCAAATAAAAACTATTATAGATAGGGTACCCAAATCCTTCTAACAAAGACGAACTTTATAAATAAACAGATACCAGAATTGACTTAACATACGAATAATTTAAACACCCACCGATTTAAGAGATATAGGTTATAAAGGTTTAATCGTATTTGACTTCAAATTCTTTACTTACTCACCTTTCGGTCATATAATTAAACAGATAGATGATGGTTGTATTCGTTCGTTTTGTTTTTTTCACAAATCTTAGGCAAACATTATTTTTCCCTTTTTCATTCGGTTTAATTTTGAAAATGCCAGATTAATGAGTGGTCACTGCAACTTGAAAATACAATTCATTCATTCTTTTCTTTCAAAATCATTCGGTCTGTTACTTTTTATTGAACAAGGATTACAAGGAGTTTCTGGAACACAAACTCTGAAGTAGATTACTAGGGGTGATCCTAAGAAATTCAAATTAAATCGATTTTTTCAACAAATTGACATGGAAGTTTTGTTGTAAAGGTACCTACTACTACATTGTTTCAAAAACATTTCGCCCTCTCTGCTATATCACAATTTGTAAACTGTGTATGTCCTCTGCCTACCCCTTCGAAGAATGGATGTAAGTCGAGCTACACCACTGTTTGAATTTGGTAGGTAGTTTTTATAAAAATACGAATGAAAATTATGTCACTGTTCTCGAATCTATCTGTTGAATTTATTTGATTTCAATTTGATCGAAATATAAAAGACAGCACTATTATTATCTCAGAAAATGGTTTCAGTGTCACTGTCAGTTTAGTGATGGGTAACTCATCAATTTTATATGAGGATGAGGGAGCCCCTCAATTTGCTTCGTGAGGTCCTCACGAGGGACCCCTCATTTGAGGTGAGGAATCGTACGACGGCGTAATCGCCTCACGACTCGCGAGTCCGAGCCGAACTCAAACGAAGCTCCAAGTGAGCGAGGCGGGCGGGTGCAACGACGACTCACGAGTACTCACGAGTCACGACTCTCCGATAATCCGATTATTCACGTCCTCACTCTCTCACACACATCATTTTCTTTCACTTTTAAATTTTAGACCGCCAAAATAAACGAATCAATGACCCTTTATTACCAATCTAATACTAATGCTTTTAGAGTTCATAATAATTAATCGTAGCTGAAATAATTTTAAATAATGTTTACTGTGCCACGGTGTTGTCCAAACTTCAAGATCACACCTCACCTCACTCATTCTCAATTCTCCATTCAATTTTTTGAGTCGGTTCATTCGCTCACTGAGCTCACTCAATTACTCAATCCTCATTCGCGAGTCACGAACTCGCTTGCCTCGATTTCCTATTGTCAATAATGTCAATGTCAATTTTTAAATGAGGGGTGATGAGGAATGAGGTGGTTCAATATTGAAATTCGAGTAACTCTTTCAATTTGCGATCACGAGTACCTCAAATGAGGGGCCTCATGAGTGAGGGACGCATCACTATGTCAGTTTGTCAAGGTCAGGGTATCCATAACATTCATGTTATTGTTTAGGGTCTTCTGAATTAATTTAGAGTCGTTTAAACTACATTAAATTCTTGTTTTCTAATTCCAGAGTAGAATTTGTAGATGCAAGGTTTCTCAAGGCCTTTGAAGGTCCCATAACGTCAACCCTGAAATAGTTGCATTATTCTCGGTGCTTACTTTACGTAATTTAATGTAACAATACGATTATCGACGGTTGGAAAGTGATACTCGGGTAGTTTTTGGACATCGAAGTCATCTGCATCATATTTTACAAAGAATAATGGTACTTCAAACACTTGAATGTTATAGTTAAACTTGTGGTACTTATTACAATTTTGTAACATTGTTCTAGGCTGAAGAAGACACCATGCTAAAAAATCTTATAACTAGGTACTTAATTTCACTAAAGCATGCTTTCTGGGAGTTCTACAAGCCAATTTCTGAGCTACAAGCATTTATTTTAAAAAAAAAATGTTATAACATCTAATATTTCATTGCTGAGTAAAGAATTTCCCTTTATTTGGGACCCCCTGTGTTGGTTCTTCTAACCTGATACTGGTTAAAAATCTCGTTATTGAGTTAAACTAATATTGAAAGATCAACTCTATATTATGATAAACTGAGTGACCTAAACTGTAAACAGCCACTCGGAATCTAAAGTGTATCTTGTGCAGTATCAAGTCTGTGTGGGTGGCCTCACAATGGAACAAGCTATAGGTCCACTAGGCATACTTAGGATCAACCATCAAGTTTGACCAGAACTGTAATTGTTTTATATACAAAAATAAATAAATATTTTCCATTGTTGCAGCCACAAAGTCAGTCAAGTCCTGATTCTGAACATAATAACCAGCAAGCTAATGGTATACAACAGAACCACCAGAATCTGCAGCAGGTGCAACAGGAGCAAAACCAGGCAATCCAGCAGCAGCAGAATCAACTCCAACAGCAGCTGCAGCAACAGAACTTGCAACAAGCACTGCAACAACATAATCGTACATTGCAACAGACTTTGCAGCAACAGCAGCAAAGTCAGCAAGAGACTTTGCAGCAAATGTTGCAACAACATCAACAGCAGCATCAGCAACAACAGCAACAACAACAACAGCAGCAGCAACAACAGCAACAGCAACAACAGCAGCAGCAGCAACAAGCTCTGCAGCAGAGTCTTCAACAGACTCTACAAGTGAGCCCAGCACAAGCTCAGGCTATTGTGCAAGCTCAGGCAGCTTTGCAACAGCAAGTTGCTCAAACTCTGCAGCAACAGCAACAGACTCTGCATGAACAGTTACAAGCTGTCCAACAACAACAAATTCAAGCTGCCTTACAACGGCAATCTGCTACATTACAGGTAAAACTTTGATACAGTTTTTTTATCCATTCATTAATTTCTGTCATTTTCGTGGTAAGAACTAAGTACACATTTTTGTACAGGATATAAAACAGTTCTGTAGTAATCTTTCTGTGGTAGCTGTTGATTTTAGCCATTTACAGGACCTCACATAAAAAGATGTTAAGAGTACGTCAAATCAAACACCGTTTAGAAAAATGCTCATCAGTTACATCAAGCTTGGATGTCACGTCAGCTTAGAAAGCCGTTTGGATCCATGACTTCAATTGTTGTCTAAAACGTTCTGTGTTTTTTTTTTTTACTGTATTAGTAGTAGTCGCTAGTGGTGAGCATGGGGCCCTGGATTTTGATTCTCAGTTCAGGCAAAGTGTTACTGGGTTGTTCTATGGCACAAATCCGGAGTCCGGATTTGTGCCTGGTTGACCTCTGGTCAACCCTTCAGAGAAACTAGGTGAATTATGTGTTAGTAGTTAGAATAAGTTGAAGCCATAGAATGAAACTTTAATGTGCAGGAATTGCAGCACCAAGCTCAACAGCAGGCGTTAATAGCCCAGGCCCAAGCCACTGTCAAACAGAAGATGCCAAGAGCGAGGGCGTACAATAAGCCGAGGGGACGCATGACAGCTTATGCATTCTTCGTGCAGACGTGCCGTGAGGAACATAAGAAGAAGCATCCTGATGAGAATGTTGTGTTTGCTGCGTTCTCCAAGAAGTGCGCTGAGAGGTGGAATGTGAGTTTTTCTGTATTCTATATTTTGCATAGGATTGTTTTTATTAATAGATATTCAAGATTGAGGGCTGGTCTCGCCACATAAAGCAATCGCCCATAAACATGACTCTGTGGAAGTAATTTCTTGGGTGAAGGATACTGAATGAGACACAATAGAAGTTTTAATGTTATGACGTCCGTGGGCGTTTCTTATTTGCTTGTAGCCGCACGGGTCGATCAATCAGGTTAAGCTACGCTTACTGCGGTTGGTCCGTGGATGGGTGACCATCTTTGCATACAAAGACTCCTGCGTGCCTCGGAAAGCACGTTTATGCTGTTGGTCCCGGTTGACTTTCGTGGATTTTTGACAGTCCTTTGAAGCCCGATAATCTGCCCACCAGTCTTACCAAGAGGTATTGTGTTACCCATTAATTGGGTTTGGAGGTCAGATAGGTAGTCGTTCCAAGTAAAATACTGGTGTTCAGTTGCATTCAGTTTGATTGGAAGCCAACCTCACCATCTTAGGCAAAGGCTAGGCAAATGATGTTTATGGGCGTTTAGTGTCCCGCAAAGGTAACCCTTTGCGGGACACTAAACGCCCATAAACATCTTATGCCTTATGAATGATTTTAGAGAGGAGATCCATATCCAGCTTCTCTAGCAGTAGACGTCTTTCAGCTGTGATAGTGGTGATGATGCAATTTTACATTTGTGTGCTAAGTAATTGAGACAAAGTTTTGGCAACATGGTCTATGAGAAGGTTCATAAACCATAGTTCCCAGTAAATTAAACAAAGTGTTTGTTAACAAAAAAAGAATGCCAAATATGTAAGTTCATAATTTTACTATTTGTAAAATTTTGATAATCAGTCACATTGAACATGAAGAATTGGCACAATATTACTGTAGTGAGTGCCAAATATACATAAATAACTAAAATCACTCACACATGTAAATTATAGCGCATTGTCAGGGCAAGCGCGAGTTTTAGGATTTTATCTAAAGATCTGTTGTTCATACTCAAGATTGATTTAGAGATAAAGTGCTTTCTGTGTAAGCCGTCCCATTCTATTTACTTTGACATTTATAGAACCTATATTTTGGGATTTTACTGCTGAACATGAGGTTCTGGGTTCGTTGCCCAGGTTGGGCAAAGTATTAGGTTTTCTATCTGGAATTTGTCAGTAGCAGCCCGGAGTCTGGATTAGTGCCCGGTTGATGGCAATAGGCTCGTCCCTTATTACATGATTGACTTAAACAAAACTGGCGAAATGTGGGTTACCTTTGACCAAACCTTCGGGGAAACAAGGCATGATTATATGTTATGTTTCAATTCTTAAGAGATGCTTGGTCATGGTTTCCGACAAAAAGTTCTTAATCGTGAATAGGTACCAGTTTAGTTTCAGTGTATCAGATTGAAATCAAGATTCATCGCCATTATCAGTCAACATTGTTTTAGAAAACATATATTTGAGAGATTTATCTATTACATAAAAAAAGCCTATTATTACCTACCTTCTGATTTTATACCTCACTAACTTCAGGAAGATTTGTAATTTTGTGGTAACTATAGTTTCCTTTATTTTTCTGTTTTTTTTAGCTGTAAGTCCTGCATGTTCTTACTTTGATTTGGCCATTCTAAGTCAATATTCCACATTTCCCCCCAGACGATGTCAGAGAAAGAGAAGCAGCGGTTCCACGAGATGGCAGAACAGGACAAGAAGCGGTTCGACCTGGAGATGCAGACTTACGTGCCTCCCAAGGACGCGAAGGTGCGGGGACGTAAGCGGCAGCAGATGAAGGACCCGAACGCACCCAAGCGATCGCTGTGAGTTATGGTCATGAGTTTTTCTTTAATCTGTTGTAATTAATATGCCTATTGTTGCATACGCTTTGAATTCCTAGGCTTTTTGTTTGTGTTTTTGGTTTAAAAAGTAGAAATTTTTATTGACAGCAGAGGTATGCTCATTTTCTAGAGGATTTTTACGATTGCACTCCATGTTGTACCCTTCAAATTCTAAATAACCCTAATCCCTTCCTGCTTTCGCCTTTCATGTTTGTTGTCTTAAACTGATCAACCACACCACAGAAAACCCGTTAGCTTAGTCAAATTAAAAAAAGAACAAAACGAATTTCAGGACTTCTTCACGACAGAAAGAAAAACTTAAGTCGTCTAAACAATATAAAAAAAAATACAGAAAGAATTTAATTCTAATAATATTAACACTGTGTGCCTCGCGACATCTTCACAACTTCATAAATTTCCCTAAAATGTTTTCTGTTTCTTGCAAATGGTAATAATTACAGCACAGTGACCTTTCTAAACTGTTTATGATATGGTAATTAATACAGTACCTACCTTGTTTTTGCTATACCAGAACGAACCTTAGGTCTCACTTAAGCCAACCGAGCCATCAATTTCCTCTCAACTATTAGATCCTCATCACTAAAATTAGGCATATATTTAATAAAACTCCAAAAACCCATTTTGTTTGAATTCTATAATATTATAAATGTGCCTCTTTTCAATTTCTGTATTGCTTTTCATAAAATAGGTACTTAATACTCGTAGCCAAGTAATTGCGACCAACTGTGAGAAAAGTACAGCAATAGAATCAGAATTACAATCAACCTTTATAATGATGTTCCCACTGGTGGGACACAGGCCGCTCTGTGATAGGGATTGGGCCATTATCCACCACGCGGGCCTGGAGAATTTCACATGTCTTCTAATTTTTTGGTTCTAGGGCATGCCGTACACTGGTCAATAACTTTGTAGAGTACCTATCTATTAAATATTTCTCAAATTTTCCTTTAATTTACAGATCAGCGTTCTTCTGGTTCTGCAATGACGAGCGTTCAAAGGTGAAGGCCAACAACCCGGAGTATACCATGGGCGACATCGCCAAGGAGCTGGGCAGGCGCTGGGCGGCCGCCGAACCTGAAACCAAGTCTAAGTACGAGAGTCTGTCCGAGCAGGATAAGGCGAGATATGATCGGGTAAGTGGTTGATTTCGTTTTTTTTTTGTTTTGTTGTCAGCAGAAGCGTATCTAGGGTGGGGCAGGCAGGGAAAGAGCCCTGGGGGTGCGAAACATTGCCATTTCATACTGTGATATCTAAGAAATCTGAAGAGCTAAGTAGGTACTTCAGTTTATTGTTCAGTATTGGGATGAAAGCGTATTTCTAAATCTGCCCGTTTCTGTTTAAATTCTACTTAAAATTGCAGCAATGCAAGTTGTAAGTGATTTTTTAGCAAGTTGAAATTAATACCTTCGTTATTGAAGGTTATAATTATTATTGCTCAAGAAAGGTTATGCGACCTAACCTTGCTCAGTGTAGACCTAGAAGATAATTCACGAAGGGGGGCGCTAATGTGGTGCGTGCCGTAGGCGCCATTTTCTTTGGTACGCCCCTGGTTGTCAGTGACTTGTGTCGCCGTAACAGCTTGGCATACCGTGCTAGACCTGAGTCGGTGCTTATTTAAATTTAAAATAGATATTACTAAAGCAATTGTGTACTTTATAACGTAAAATTGCATGAGTAAATAAAAAGTATAAATCTGGTTGAATATGATCAGGAGTTACTAGTGCATTGGCTGGGATAAAATTATCAGGGTCTCCTAATAAATATGGAATCGTTAATGTTAAAATAGTTAATAAGAATAATAAAATACACAACCACCCAGTATAAATATGAACCAACTGACAACTACATTCATCATCCCAATTGATCGGACAAAGGGTTCTCTCATAAATAGGAGTTGAAACAACTTTCCTTAAAATTTCTTGTCTCATAATTTGTTTTATTTCATTTCAATAACAATTTACATTGTGTCTGAATTTTTACAAATATATTCTTTTAGGAAGCAATAAGCAAATAATTAAAATAATAACAAGATAAACATATGATTAAATTAGTTCAACACAATATCATTTCCTACCTACACTAATAATATTTACATTCATAAAAGTACAAAATTAAAAAACAATGTCAACGAGAAAAATAAAACAAAAAAATACATGTCACTTAAATTAATATAAAAGTGTCAGAACCAGATACTATTATACCATAATCATCAAAATCTATTCATTCTCCCACCTATTTATTATTAGCACCAGTGTACAATGTTCCAATTAAAATTAATTTAAATTAAATTCGTTCATGTCAGCATTTCTGAAACATTATATTTTGTATTCTTTAATAAAGGTCTAGCTAAAACACATCAGCGAGAAACTCATCAACAGCATTTAGCAGCAATTATTATTAAGTCAGCCGTAAATCACTTCTGCCCGGTTTCTGCGGTACTCGTATCGGTATTTTATCTATTCATTAGCGCTATTGGTTCGATAACTTGTGTAAGTGCGTTTCCAAACACAGCAATGTGAGATAAACTCCGTTTAAACTCAGGTAACTTAACTGACCAATGTTAGCCGTTTATCAGTTCCATAAATATTAGACGTTTCTTTTCATAGCCAAAATATTTCAAATTTAAGGTCATACATAAAACATTCATGAAATGACCAGTAAAAGCGAAATGTTAGAATCTAAAACAATGAGTTTAGTCGTTTTAGTATAATGAATACAAGCAGCTGCAAATCAGACTAATATTACCTTTATTTTTAATATATCAGTATCCAGAAACTTAATACGAAAGAGAAATCCTTTCCAAATACCTATCTACGGATGAAGAATTTAAATTGTGATATACCTAACTAATGTTTAAGTGATATCATCAGCCCTGCTCTAGTTTCCGTTACGCATAGCAACTGTTCATTGTCTTTTTTTTTTACAAAATAATTGTTACAGCACAAGCGATTGGAAAGACAAATAGACTTTTAACTAAACATAAAAAAAAGGTAAAATTTCTTTGAAAAAAAAAAGTCGTCGACCACATTGTGACAACATCTGCGTACAAAAACGAATTTCAAACGCGATATCCTGAACAGACCCATCTAGCGGCAATTAAGGAACTAGTTATGGGTTGTATAGTTATTTAATGGCCTGTTGCGGATTCAGAAACCCAGTGACAGTTAACTGACGTTTATCTTAATTGAATTGATAGTTAAACATAAGGGGCTGTAATTAAAGTTTTCTAGCCACCACTGTTCTGATATCAAAGGGATAGTGCTTTTTGTCCCGTATTTCTCTCGCTTTCACTGGAATAATGGTGACTCTGCCACATCATCATACGGCCATGATACTCAAAGTAACTTGTACTGTTAAATGCTGCTGACTGCCTTGCAAGGCTTTCAAATATTCCTTACTCAGTTGGTACTGTTTAAGGTTAGTATAACTGATAGTATAAAAATGATGCTGAGTAGCAGTTTTTCAATCTAAAAAAAAAAAAGTACAAATTAAGGTAACCAAAAATTATTCACACAACTTATTATCTAATTCTAAAGTAATAAATAGATCTGAGGAAAAGGTTTTCTGTTATTTATCTTCTAATTGCCTATTATTTTTTAGTGTAAATATGCTTTCCGTATCAGGAACATACAGGTTACTTAAGTTTTTATCTAGTGCGCAAATTGTAAAAAAAAATTGTCGGTTCTACAAAAAAAAAAACAGCTGTCAATAGATGTTTTTTTTTTTTTGTAAAACCGACTAATTTTTAAGTCAACCGCGTAGGTACTTATTGCACTTTTCTATGAAACAGCAAATTTTTTTTGTTTAACCGACGAACAATTTCTACGGTGGGGGTCTAGAATGATATGCTGAATTTATGATTACAATTTGCACTGGATAAAAACTTATCCTGTATAATTAAAGAGTTTATTAAAAGTAGGTAGTTTGTTAAATGTTTTTGAAGCGATGCCTAGGAAACTTCCTAAGTCAGTTTAACTCTTCGCGACACCTACAATATACACGAACCCAAATGTCTGCTAGTTTACAAAATTTCCTTTTTCATATTTCTAAAACCTTTGAAATATCCGCATGACGCGACTTCTAACACCGAATCAAAATTACGTATTCTTTGTAGGCTTCACCTGTCCCATAGTATATAATAGATTTATCTAATATAACAAAAGGCGGAAAAGTTGTTATAGTAGCAGATTGGGTCGCAGGTGCGAATCATGCCTTTGGATAGGTTCGCCCGCGGGCCGGAATGAAAAAATGTTCGTCCGGAATGCAAGATTTCTTTAATAAAGAGAGGCGGTGAGAACTTTATTGGATTTTACGTTATTTATGTTTTTTTTTGGGTCCAATTTTAGTATGGTACTTACTAGCTTTTGTCAGCGGGTTCGCCCGCGTAGGGCTCGGATATTATGCCCCGTGAACCGGAATACGTACCGGAATAAAAAGTACCCCATGTGATAATCCAGGTTATAAACGATCTGTGTGCCAAATTTCATCCAAATCCGTTCAGTCGTTTTTGCGTGAAAGAGTAACAAGCATCCATCCTCACAAACTTTCACATTTATGATATTAGTAGGATAAGGTTTATTAGAGATTTCGCGAATAAAAAAGGTTATGCGAATAAAAGAGATTTCGCGAATTAAAGATTTAGAAAGTTCTTCCTGCGTGCTAATAAAAATATAATACGTTTACCAACTATGTTGACTATGACATTAGGACAAGTAAATATGAAATTAGCAAAGACAGGCAATACTCTGGTAATAATTTGATCCTACAGATCGATCATAGGTGAATGTGAAGCTATTCGTGCAATAAACATTGCACCTGTATCCCTAAAGAGTCTGGACAGAGGTGTATCGAACACATACCTTTCGCCAGTTATGTTAAAAGCCAAGTACCTAATTGGAAGCAAGCCTATTTTCGTCAGACAGGAACGAATCCAGGCAATGGGTAGCCACAAAAAAAACCAAGTAACGCTTGATTCAATAACTCTTCAGATTTATTCAAATCAATTGGTTTCGATGGTCAGTTTCTTCTATTTCCCATCGTAGGACAAAGGCCTCTCTGTCTCCAGAATAAACTTCATGTTTTGCAATAAAATATTTTTCAATTATAGGAAATGACGGCATACAAAAAGGGCCCATTAGCGCTAACGCAGCAACAGCAAGCAGTGGTCGCCGAAGTGGACGAAGACGTTGAATTTGACGCCGAAGACGAGTACAAGTGAACCCACACACCACCACCGATGTGATCTTGGCCAGTGCACGCCATGGCAACAGACGGAACGTTCAGTCAATTAACTCCTAATTGCTTCACTACTTTGGACAATAATTTCCAGTAAATTGAAACTTCACTTCACACAAGTTACAACTAACGTAACTATCTAGAATAGTCCTTGTCTTTTTGTGACGTGCAAGTGGGTTGGATGTTACTTGCACGTATGCCACACACATAATGATATACTTGCGCAAGTTTAGGTTTGCGCATGTTTAGACTTGCGCATGTTTAGACTTGCGCATGTTTAGACTTGCGCATGTTTAGACTTGCGCATGTTTAGACTTGCGCATATTTAGACTGGCACAAGTATATACTTGTACATGTTTAGACTGGCACAAGTTTAGACTAACACCAGTTTAGACTTAACACAAGTATAGACTTGCACAAGTTTAGACTGGCACAAGAATAGACTTGTACAAGTTTAGACTGGCCTAAGTTCAGACTTGCATAAGTCTAAACATGCGCGTGACACCGTTTGGCTCGGATACTTGTGTTAATTCATACCACACACATTAATATATATGTATACGTGTGCAAGTCTAAATTTGCGCAAGTATATCGAAACGTGTATTGAAGCAATTACGAGATTGATTTTACTAAGCCCTCGTTCCCACGGACGTAAAAAAATCGCGATGGATATTTTTCGCACACTGGATCTGCTTAACACCGAAGTTGAAAAAATCGAACACTGTGTTTTTTTTGACACGCCGAGACTCACTCGCGCTGCACTCTGTTGGATGCTTCAACACCGAGAGTTAAAAATCGCGATAAAATCCCACCTCGATTTTATTACGTCCATGTGAACGTCGACTAACTGTTCCTTGTGCACTCACGTTTTAAAGTTAACCTTATAGCTACAGTCGACCCCTAACTTTTTGCCTACAATTTTGATATACTCGGATATTTTTATACAACGACTGGTCATTTGTACAGATATTCGATAAGACGAATGCTTCACTTAATTTGCCTTTTCATTGTATCTATGCGGAGGTTTGTGTATGTTTAATTTTTGGTATGTTTTCGAGTGCTTACGATTTGTTGAGTGAGAACTTTGAAATTATAAGTATAATTTGTTGTTATTAAACTATCTTTAGTGTTCTGTTTCAACATTGTTTTTGTTGTCGAATATTCTAATTGTAGGTGCGATCATAAAGTGGATTCGTTGGAACCATGTCGGACGGCACTATGGAAGAGATGTTTCAGGGCAACCTGTGAACTATCTTTAACGTCGGGTTGGAAGGGGCCTTATAATTTGAATCATCGTAACAGCAATAGTTAAAATATGTACGGAACAAAATGTAGGTTAAAAAGTCCATCGAAAGAAAATTAAAATTAAGTGGATAGTATTTCAAGTTAGAAAATTTAGGTATAAGTTCGAACGCGAGAGTGAGTGAGATTTTGTTATTCGTGATGAGAAAATGTATAGTTAATAAATTATATTCCTTTATTGACCTTAGATTATTTTATGTTATTAATGTTTCGTTTAAGTAATAAGACCTTGTTTAAATTAATAATAATATAAAGACATTAAAATCTTTGATTTGACGACATATACCATGTAATAATAATATTGTGAACTGTAAAGAATAGGGTATTTTCGAATTTATTGAAAAGTATTCTAAATTGAAGATTGGGACGAAATATGTAACAGAAAAATAAAAGTAAATTGTAAATCAATTTACTTTTATTTTTCTGTTACATATTTCGTCATTTATCCATTATATCCAGTATCCATTTTCTCAATTAAAAACGATTTAAATCCAGTTTACTTTTAGTTTTTTTGAATTTACCGCCAAAACGCTCGTTACGATGACTTTTTATCACGTAACGTCAACTATGTGTAAACCAAAGTAGTTACTAACGTAAGTAAACAAGTGAATGTCTAGTTAATAATTAACAAGATTTTTAATGTATAGAAAGTGGAATTTGCGTACGGTGCCTCTGTGCACAAATACTTCTAAAACTGCGCCAAACTAAGTATTTGTACCGGTGCCGTTTACACAAAGCTGGCGTCACGATGTCACGTGATAAAAAGTCATAGTAAGGAGCGTTTTGGCGGTAAATTCAAAACAACGAAAACGAAATTTAATTTTAATCGTTTTTAATTGAGAAAATGGATTTAAATAAATTTATTTTTATTTTTCTGTTAAATATATCGTTCCAATCTTCAAATTAAAATAGTTTTTATTAAATTGGAAAATACCATATTGTGAATTCTTGTGTTAAAATCTTTGTTTTTGTTTAGTCGCCCGATAAGTCTTTGGATTGTTTTACCATTTTACATCGTGAAAAGAGTATGTATTATGTGTACATAAAAGGACTGCAAACCGTGATAGTACTTAAACTTGTAGCACATCTAGGTTCCATTACCGTCTATAGAATAATGCTAGAATATCCTACCTTTGCTTATTGTATTGTACTTGTTAAATATCATTTGACTGTTCTTATTTTCAAATGTTTGTTTTATTGATTCTGTCTTAACACGATTAAGCAATTATTTAAGCAATTCCACGAAATTAGAACCGTGTCGTATTAAAAGTCTAGTGGAAATGAAAATGAGAAGATATTTTAAGCCGTTCTTAGTGTAATAGGGGCGATATTGTTTTGAAATTGATGATGCTCACTGTACAAAACAATATAGTGAATCTTTTACACAACCATTGATCTTTGATTTTATTTAACCCTTCCTTACTACTTCGAACTAACAAATCCTGACATTGCCTGAGATTGCAAAAGCCTGGTAACTGATTGAGTAGCTAGAAAACGACTCATGTCTTTAAAGTACCAGGCTGGCATAAATAAAAAGGAGCTAGGCGCTAACGGGGCTTGCCCCCAAGCTCCTATATCAAGTGCGAGAACGCTCTCATGATTTGTCTACAATTCTGATGTCATTCCAATGTCTAAAATGATCGCCAAGTCGGCACGATCGAGTGAACTCGAAAAAGGCACGATTACCTTCTTTTTTCTCGCGACGAGAGACCAATGTAGCAAGATATTAAAAACAATTTGTATCATTGCAACATCGGTTTGAGCGTACTTTCATTCATTCGAGGACTCTGGGATTAGTGATGTGCCGTGGGAACATTCCCGTTCCCAGTAACTTCCCAACGGGAATGTTCCCGGGAATGTTCCCATGTGCCCGGGAACATTCCCAGTTAGTGGGAACACTAACACAAAAGTTAAAGATTTTTCTTTTTTTAACTTTTTAGATTAGGTTTCATAGCGCATATTTAAAATAATAAAAGATAGAAATTAAATGCATATCTTTTACACCCACAATGTGTTACTGAGAATTTTCGGCAGTTAATTGATGTAGTTGGAGAGTTAAACTGATAACAAAAAAACTATTCTTTTAACTGTGCAGGTGTGATGCTAATTTTAAGAAATGTTATTTACTTATCCTTTGTGCATGATTTATGGCTCCAACTAACCGGGTCGACGTAACAAACAATCCAGACTGTAGAGACATCCCGACAAATTGGCCGCTCAACTCACAATACCAGCTTGTGTCAGCAGACTTAAAAGACGCAACATCCTACAATTGGATAGCTTGGAGAGAGCTTCGTTATTCATATGAAAGTTGCTCCTGATGAGGAATAACTTCCCTGCCAGACCTTCCTACAACTCATCTGCTCATAGTTTTTAAAAACTGATTGCATGATAAAACACAAAAAAAGAAAAGAATAATGTATTCTACCAGTCTATTTAAATAACGTTTCAAAATATTGTACATAATCTCTGAACGACGGGTTGCGGGTAACGATGGGTTCGTGGAAACTGTCCATACGGTCGGGTCTAAGTTTTTCAAGGCCCATCGTATCAATAAAAATAAGAAGCTCTCTGATCCTACTTTGCAGCTCATGAAGGAGAGGCGCGAGATGGTCCTGCAGTCTTCAGACGATGCGCTTGAGTACCGGCAGTTTAACAGACAGATCTTTAAGTTCTTGAAAAGCGACCTCCGCCGCTTTAATACAGAATGTATTAAAGACGCAATAGAACGGAATAAAGGCTCCAAGGTCTTTGCTAGGGATCTGTCTATTGGGCAGAGTCAGCTTACGAAACTGAAGACCGATGAAGGCAGGGTCGTATTCACCAAGCCTGAGCTGTTGAGAGAGATTGAGAGATTCTATGGACAGTTATACAAGTCAACAAGAAACCCCGTTACGAATCTGGCAAACGACCCAAGCGCTAGATTGACCCGACAGTATACTGAAGACATCCCGGACGTCAGCTTGTACGAGATTAGGATGGCTCTGAAGCAGCTTTAAAAACAACAAGGCGCCGGGTGATGACAGAATCACAGATGAACTCCTAAAGGCCGGCGGGAAACTCGTTCTTAAGGCCCTCCAGAAGCTGTTTGATTCCGTCATACTCGAGGGCAAAACGCCACAGGCATGGAACAGAGGTGTGGTGGTACTTTTCTTTAAGAAGGGTGACAATGCCCTTCATAAGAATTATAGGCCCATCTCACTTCTATACCATGTCTACAAGCTGTTCTCCGAACTAATCACAAACCGTCTAGCGCGCAGGTTTGACGACTTCCAGCCTCCCGAACAAGCCGGGTTCCGTAAAAGCTTTAGCACAGTAGACCACACACATACGCTGCGGCAGGTTATACAGAAGACCGAAGAGTATAATCTGCCTCTCTGTTTAGAGTTTGTGGACTACTAAAAAGCCTTTGATTCGATCGCGACGTGGGCTGTACTGCAGTCCCTCCAACGGTACCAGATCGACTATCGGTACATGGCGGTGTTGAAGTGTCTGTACGAAAACGCCACCATGTCAGTCCGACTCCAGGACCGGACCTCGAAACCTATCCTTCTGCAGCGAGGTGCAAGACAGGGAGACGTTATCTCTCCGAAACTCTTCACCGCTGCACTGGAGGATGTCTTCAAGGTTCTGGACTGAAAAGGGGCTGGCATCAACATCAATGGCGAGTACATCACTCACCTTCGGTTTGCCGATGATATAGTTGTCATGGCTGAGACCATGGAGGATGAACATGGACAAGACAAAGGTCATTTCCAATGCCCATGTAACACCCACTCTCGTAACGGTCGGAGGAGCTGCACTGAAAGTTGTGGACGAGTACGTTTACCTAGGACAAACTGTCCAGTTAGGTAGGTCCAACTTCGAGAAAGAGGTAAATCGTCGAATCCGACTCGGCTGGGCAGCGTTCGGGAAGCTTCGCAATATCTTCTCGTCCCACATACCGCAATGTCTCAACACGAAAGTCTTTGACCAGTGCGTGTTGCCAGTGATGACATATGAAACCGAAACGTGGTCGCTCACAATGGGCCTCATAAAAGGCTTAAAGTCACCCAAAGGGCGATGGAGAGGGCTATGCTTGGAGTTTCCCTGTGTGATCGAATCAGGAATGAAGAGATCCACAGGAGAACCAAGGTAACCGACATAGTCCGAAGAATTGCCAAACTTAAGTAGCAGTGGGCAGGGCACATTGCTCGCAGAACAGATGGCCGATGGGGCTGAAAAGTTCTGGAGTGGCGACCGCGTACCGGAAGACGTAAAGTTGGAAGGCCTCCCACAAGGTGGACCTATGACCTTGTGAGGGCCGCAGGAGTCCACTGGATGCGAGAAGCACAGAACCGGTCGAAGTGGCAGAGCTTGCGGGAGGCCTATGTCCAGCAGTGTACTTCTTTCGGCTGAAATGACGATGATGATGATGATGATGAATCTCTTAACCTCCTAGTCTCCTACATTCGAAATTTTTATTTACCTCTTTCTAAAATTAATACAATGAACGGCAAGTTACTAAATGAGTACTCATTACATGTCAAATCTACTTACTTACTAAATCTTACCAGTAACTTTGTATGTTATTATATTTTTACTTTTATTATAATTCTATGTGGTTTCACCGACACGTTCCCAGCAATTGGGAATATTCCCGGGCACTGGAAATATTCTTTTGGGAACATTCCCACTTTGGGAACATTCCCGGGAACGGCACATCACTATCTGGGATCAAGTCAATTGAAGTATTTGAATGTTGAATAACAAATAATTTGTAACTAATTGGTACTTGAGTTGTAGCGTTTTCAAAGCAGTCTGGATGGCGAGACAACTTCCAGTCCATCAATTTCCAACAGCTGCAATGAGGATCCCCCAACCCGCTTGCCGCGCCCTCTGACGGGGACGTAGGAACTACCCACAGGGGGACAGTTCGATTCTAGTGAGCTAAGTGAGCGCCCGGTCCACAACTCTATTGTGACACGGACTACGCCTGAATGACATTCAAAACATTTTACCTATTGTTACTAGCTGACCCGGCGAACCGTCTCAGAATCAATAATTGTTGTGTTTACTTATAAGCCGAATTCCATTCAGTTTTTTATTACGATAAAATAATTACAGAAAATGTGTTTGTGTGTGTTCAATGAAAATTTAATTGCATTGAAATAAATCGCCAGACAGTAGACAGTAGGTAGGGGCAGTGATGCCCCTCCAAAATATCTTAAGTCATTGCGCATGGTCTCTTCCAAGTTATGACAACCTAGTACTTCGAAGGCATAAAGCGTTTTCTAGCTGACACTTAGGTAAGCTCCTACTAAGTTATGACAACCTGGTACTTCGAAGGCATAGATCGTTTTCTAGCTGTCACACCCTGTTTGGTTAGCTTCTACCAAGTTATGAATGCAGCTGACACTTATGTTAGATGAGCTCCAACTAAGTTATGACAACCTGGTACTTCGAAGGCAAAGATCTTTTTCTAGCTGACACACCTATGTTTGGTTAGCTCCTACCAATTTATGACAATCTGGGTACTTAGAAGGCATAGATCGTTTTCTGTCACTCCTATGTTTGGTAAGCTCCTACCAAGTTATGAGCATGCCAGGGGTGCGGGTTCGTTCGAAAGAGATACCGCAGCCCCTGGCATACGGGCTACTGAGGGAACACGGGTGGGTTTTAGTCAGTAAAAGTCTGACACGCCCTCCTGCTCCACCCAGACCGGGAGAAGTTATTTGATGATTTCCCACCCAAAAAAAAAAAAACAAGTTATGACAATTTGATACTTCGAAGACATAAATAAATACATAGCAACAGCATCTTGAGTGTGATTGTTGATAGGTATGACTGTCCCTTTTTTCAAAATTGTATGCGTTTATGTGCGAACTAACATAATTTTTACTAACAAAATGGATCATGTCAGAAATAAATAATTTATTGTACTAAGCGAGTTCTAGCTGACACACCTATGTTTGGTTTGCTCCTACCAAGTTATGACAACCTAATACCTCGAATGCAGCTGACACTTATGTTAGGTGAGCTCCTACTAAGTAATGACAACCTGGTACTTCGAAGGCATAAAGCGTTTTCTAGCTGACACACGTAAGCTACAAGTGCTCCTGCCAAGTTATGACAACCTAGTACTTCGAATTTATAGAGCGTTTTCTAGCTGACACACCTACATATGTTTGGTAAGCAAGCTCCTACAACCTGCACCATAATTATTTGCGTAACTCACAATTAATCATAATCGGTTTCAATTTGACAGTTCAAAGGTATTGATTGCGTTATTTACGTTGTTGAACAGACGAATTTTTCAAACATATGAAGCAATGGTTACAATCTGTTTAATACGAAACATATTATGATGATTCGTGATTTACGCAATTAGGGTGCAGGTACTTCGAAGGCATAAAGCGTGTTTTATCTGACACCTATATTTGGTAAGTTCCTACCAAGTTATGTTAACCTAAGTACTACTTCTGAGGCATAGAACCTTTTTTAACTGTTCGGTAAGCTCCTACCATGTTATGATAACCTGGTATTTCGAAGGCATAGAGCGTTTTTTAGCTGACACACCTGTTTGGTATGTACGGAACCGTTACTTTCCGGAGTAACACGCCATGCTTTTTGTACACACAGCATTCGTGGGTACCTACTCGTACTACCTAAAATTATATTGGTCTCATTTTATTAAGAGTGTTTAGGCTCTGCGAGTTGGAGTCGGCCCCTCGCACGCTCTTCCAAAGGTCCGGTAAATCGGATGATTAACCGGACCGGACATGGAATATCAAGAATCACCCGATTATCATATCAGTGTGTGTAGGGAAGTAGGTGATAAAATAAAGCAAAACTCATTTGAAACATTTTATTTTATAAAAATAAACGTTTTGACGACAAATAGTTACAATATTCGGGGTCCTTACGAATTCATCAACTCATAACAGAGTTTCCCACAAGAAATGTTTCAAGACATTGTAAAAAATTCAGTTTTTACAAAAGTTACTTTTTATCTTAAAACATTAACAACATTACATTTTTTCACATCTAATTCTAATAACGGTCGATCACTTTCATGTTTTTTACGTAATATCTTTAATGAATAAGAAATAATATTTATTTCGAAATAGGTTGTATATATCCAGCTAACAAATTGGATTATTACGTACAAAGACAGCGACTTACATAGGATACACACTGCTGTAGTATTTGTCGAACTTAAATAAACGTAATCCTCAAAGAATTACAGTTATATCTTACAAATATTTTCTAAAAAAATTATACAGTTCTCTAGGTACTTATTTAGGCACTGAAGTGTACATGATTGGGAGGAAAAATTAGAGTGTAGTTACCTCACTCGTTTTCTTGAGTCAGTAATCAATTAATAGTTATATTGTCATCTCCTACCATGTTAGTACTAAAATCAAGACCTGAATTCATAAGAATAAGTTAATAAAGTAGAACAGCAGTGTGTCTCAAATAGATTATTTATTAAAAGTACGAATCCCGAACACAAAGTATATCGAAGACTCAGATGTATTCTGAGAGCAAACTGAATTTAATTAGAATATTTTCCCAAAATGAGTGTTGATGTTGATGGCCTTATATCATTTCCCACTGTGTTCACTGGTGACTCTCCAAAGACTTTCTTGGACGGTGAGTAGGTATTCAATAATTTCAACAGGTTAATGACTGATCCTTTATACAAATGTTTGTTCAGCTAGATAATAGGTTTATTAGAAATGGGTTCGCAGCAATGCGGGGCGCGACACTAGTGCTACTCCCACGCCTAATCGAAGCACGGGGTCATTCAACTTTAATTTCATGTACAATGCAATGTATTTCATATTCTAACTAGAAGTAAATAACCAAAGAGATTTTTTTATCAAAACGAGCATCCTGACTAGAGAAACTTAGATATTTAATTTACTGGAAACAGTTTTATACATTCTATTTGCTATTTCCATTTATTTTTTAAATACACACATATTGTAATTGTCCATACATTCCGTATACCGGGCTAATGACAAAAGCTCGTTGAAACATATTCTACATAATAACTATTTATATATGGCATACACAATTATAATTATTGATGTCTTTAACTAATATCACGAAACGCCGTTATGCAAATCAGGTTTTTTATCTACGAGATCAATAATTTTATTATATCGTTTGGCGTAAACACTTCGCTCAGTACCATTACAAAATCTATAGTAGGTTAACGTTCGATATCTTCAAAGGGAAATAATCTAAATCAAGCGACAGTAAAGTGAAATACAATACATTATGTCCGAGTCAGATAGAAGGTAATACCCTGATTGTTCGAAGAAATTATAAAAGTAATCGATAGGCAGATAAAACCGCGACTGGCCGTTCGTTTAGTTTGGTGTTCGAAGAAGATATTCCTAAGCAAAATGTTATTTACATGTTCCGTATTTCTTGTCGATTTCATGTTCCATATTCTACGGTAGGCTATGAGTCGTCGGTCTCGTGGGGGTCGGGGGGTTGTTGGGGGATATAGTTCCATCTCGCTCGCACCTCTGTAGTGGCCGTCGCGGTGGAGGCGGGGTTGGGGGGAGTCTTGTTGGAGGCGGGGGCGGCGGCGGCCTGCCGTCTCGCTCGCACGACGGCGAGGTGACGCTGGATGTAGTGCTCGTGCGGCGCCAGCGCGGCGGCGCGCGCGAGGCACTCCTCGGCGGCCGCCAGCTTGCCGCGCTCCACCGCCACCACGCACAGGTTGTGCAGCGCTTGCACGTTGTCGGCTTCTAGCTCCAGAATGCGCCGGTAACACTGGAATATAGACAGGTCATCATATTAGAAAATAATTCTAATTATAAGGACACTTAATTTGATGCAGGTTCTTCAATTTAAATCATTTATTAGAATAATTTCCAAAAGAAAGTATTTATACTCACACTTTCAGCCGCATCCAAATCTTTAACAGAATTTATGTAGATATCACCCAGAAGTACCAACGCCTTCACATGGTCCGGATGGTGTCTGACCAGCTGCTTCAAGAACGGCGCGGCTTCCAACGGTCTCCTCCTGTCAGCGAGGAGTAGCGCCAGGTTGAAGAGTGCCGATCGGAAGTCAGGTTTGAGGTGGACCGCAGCCCTGAACCAACGCTCAGCGCATTCGGCGTCACCTTCGTCCATGCACACCATGCCGAGGTTGAAGTGGACTCGCTCGTTCGTTGCTGGAATTTTATTTCGAATAATTTAGCAATTCCCTAGATATGACATAGTTGTTTAGTTGAATGAAGTTTTACACCTCTACAAGTTGATATATTGAAATAATTAGTACGACAAAATGCATTCCGAAGAATCTTGTTCACCGTCAATGTGGAATGTGACTTAGGGAGGAAAAGTTCTGTTCAATTTTGCTGGAGAGTTTGTTGCGCCACTTCTTCTTCCCAGCTAAAGCACTAGGGAGTTGTGAGGGGCGGGCGTTTTAGGGGACTGTCTTATGTAATTTTGACGTTCAAAAAGTGCTGATTCTTAGCCTAATTTGAATGATAAAATGACTTTTGATTTTGTACAGCCTCTTTTGTATAGACATTTTGAGATTCTATAACTTCAAGGTAGTAAGCACGTATGTTACAGTTATTCAAGTCGACCAGATTGTTTTTCTACAGATCGTATGATTGTCATAGACCATGTTCCATTTAAAAAGAACTTGGTGAGTAATCATTTATGAAATTGGACTTACCATCTTTATCAAGTAGTTTGAGGAGACGCTGCCTGGCCAGATGCCTCAGGTCAGCAGCTCCGAGTTCTTGCAGGAGTATGGCAGAGTTCAAGAGGGCTTGTTCATGTTCCGGTTCCAGTTCTAACGCTTTGTCTAAGTAGGCCAGTGCTTGGGAAGGTTTGCCTTGCTCTAGAAGTACCACTCCTAGCTGAAATTCAAATAGATAGTTGTACTGCAGTTAAAAACGAAATACATATGGCAAAAACAAAATCTGCACAAATAAGACGCACATACCACAAGCCTCGTTAGAGCTACATTTATGATCCTTTGTTTTACTTAACTAGTTAGTATTTATCTATTTGCATCCAATTTTAGGTAACCATCAGAGTACTTACGTTGTAATAAATGTCAGGGTTCCCACTGTCATACAGCAAAGCCCTTTCATAAACTTCCTGGGCTTCCTTCGTCCTATTTAATTTGATTAAAATATCTCCTCTATTTATGTAGGCCTGAGTATAATCTGCTCTCATGCTGATCGCTTGTCGGTATAGCATGTCTGCTTCTTCTAATCTGGTGGCGTTCTTAGAGATCAAATTCGCAAGATTCAAGAATACATTCAAGTGGTTAGGCGCTATTCTTGCTTGGTACGATTCACCAGGTTTGGCTTTTGGAAGAAGAGATTTCGCTCTGACATAAGCGTCTTCGGCTTCTTGGTATCTTTCTAAATGGTTGTAAGTCCTGCCAACATTGATGTGGGCCCCAACGTCATCTGGTTGCACATTAACAGCTGTGTTGAAGAATTCTAACGCTTCTGCGTACTTCCCGTCCGCTTCCAAGGCATGTCCTACGTTATTGTACAATTTGGCGTTGTTGCGATTTACCTGAAAAGAACATATACATTTTAGAAACATGTTCTATGTTCTGAAAAGTCCAAAGAATAAATTGCTCAACAAAATCAATTTACCTTCAGCCCGGAAGCAAATATTGAATATTCAGTCTTCCAATCCCAATTCCTCATGTAAGTTTTAGCGCTGAACGCTAGTAGGAGGAATATGAGTACACTAGCGGCAAGTTTGGCCCGCCTCTTGGCCAAGAGTCGCCATCCGTGGGCCACTAGAAGACACCAGCCCATTGAAGGCATATAGAGCACACGCTCGGCGACCACGAAGCCGACGGGGAAGAATAAATTAGATGCTGGTAGGAATGGTAGGACGAGTAGCGCTAGGCCCTAAAGGTAGAAATAGAATAGGTTAATTTTGTTATTTCGACAACGGATACTTGCAATTGGGTCTGAATAGTACCGAAAGCACTAACTTAAAAATAATGAAACAAAAGTTTCTGTTCTGTAACTTACCATAGAAAGAGCAGACGAGCGCGTCCTCAGCGCGTGTATGGTCGCAGCCACAATGATGACGACCAGCGCCAACGTGGCGAGGTTACGAGGGTCGCGCCAGCACTTTAGGAGCGCCACCGTGCCCATGGTCCAATCACAGCAGAGAGCCTCGGGTAGTGTGAGTAACCAGGCGTTTAGAGCTGGCAGGTACGCGAATGTTAGGTGTCTGTAAAGAAAATGATAAAGTTGACAAAAAATATTTGGGGTATTGGGATAAGTGAACTGATGCTACTGAAAAGATTCTCTTTTTTATCGTCTATCTTGAATATTAAATAGAATAAACTTCCTCCGTCTTCCTTACTAGTTCTTTTATTGTTTTTTGAGTACGTACCTTTGGGAGATAACAAACATTGGACTTATAACATCCTTCTTTTTGAAGTCGGTTAAAAACAGACTGTGATGCCATCATTATAAGCCACTACAGAACATATGTCTCTCCAATAGCCAGAGCCAATAAACTTGGTCCTTGGCCACTCTCATCTATTGAATACTAAACTATAAAAGATCTTGAAGAGATGACTTCGAACTTGTTACAAAATGGAAAAGCCAGGAACATCATCCAAACAAACAACATCCACCTTCTAACATTACAAAACGATACAAAGCCAGTCCTTGTTTATTTAAGTGAATTCCACCATAAGCCAAGAATCCACCGCTTGAACAATGGCGTACGAACGAGAACGCTCATAAAATTAATGTGGCTTAGCTTGCGACCGGCCGTTTCGCAGCTAGTGTGCTTGTCAAAGCCAATTATCCTTATTACCGGGCGATAAAGACGCAGACTGCCTCGTCCGGTCACAAAAGAAGAAAATACGAGGACATGTTCGTGAATACACGATTAAGTACTTAACAACTTGGTAAGCTCGGTTGGTTGAACAAATAAAAATGAAGAATGACGTAATCGACTAATTTGAAAACGATTTAGTGGCAATTTTTTCCTGGGCCTGATGAGTGGTTATCTTCTCGATATTTAACTTTTCTGGTAGCTTATCTTAGCTGTTGTTCAACCCATGGGCACTTGGAGAAGAATAAGGGGCAGCACAGACCGACGGACTGGCAACGAAGTGAGTATTTCTATAACCACTGAAAGCCATGAACATAAAAATATTCACTGCTTAAGCGTAGTCCAGATTTTATCTTCGGAATTATGTTCTTGAGATGTTTATAATATGAGAGAATATAATAGTTACCTAGCAGGTGGATGAGCAGCTCCAGCAGGGTTGTCGAACCTCGTGAAGACTGGCAACTGCGCGCCCATGACGTGCAGCCTCGCAGCCAACAGCGCGAGCGTGGCGCAGCACACAGTGGCAACACGTCGCGCTGCCTCGCCGCACGCGCATCCCCAGCCGCCACCTTTGCCCCACGCGTCCACCCACGACCAGCGACTGATGCCGCCTGAACTTCGGCGCTGTAAGTCATTATGAAATTAGTTTCATTATTGCAGAATTGGCCATGAAATTATATTGTATATTCTGTAAACAGGATATCCATCTTCACTTTTCGTGTCATATTTAAAACAAAAAAATGCTGGATGCTGTCGATTTTTTTTATGGAAGTGTGAGTGTGTGTTATGGCTATTATCACATCCATTCCTCCTGCCAACAGTAATAATGGTAGAAAAGATTAGTATTTCGTGGAATTAATAAGCATTATATAGGTTCTGACTTCGTCTTCAAGGGTAGCATGTCAACGAAAATACTATGGTGTAAAAGGTGCTGTTGCCTGATTGCTATTGCCAGCTATTACATACAACAGCACGAGCTAAATGTAAATATTCTAAATATATTTTAGAGGACGCAAATACACGAAGAAAATCATAGAGGAATAAAAATATAAAAGGTGAAGCGGTCTGGTTCGAGCACTAGTGTTGTAACGTTCAATTTTGTATTAAAATTAAACACGTCAAACGGGACGGCCGCTGCAACGTGCTGTTTAAATTCTGTGGCAAAGGCGAGGAAAAATGTAGAGAAGATCATTCTTGCCCGTTATACCATCAGCCATGGTTTCATTTAATTGGACAGCTTTATTAATAAATAAATTTATAAAGCGTGGAATCAAGGGTGATGGGTGGGTGAAGGGGATCTTATCAATCTTGCTCGACACTATTTCTCCCCGTACTTGAAGTTCAGGACCCAAGTTAAAAATTTGGAGACACATTTGAATTTTGAACTTTGTTTCGACTGGGGGTATCGGTTTTTTTGTAAAAAAATACTTATTAATAAACAGGCTCGCCCTCTATTACATGGGACCACACATGGGACTTGGTACACAAAACTGGTGGAATGAATGTAGGTGTACTACTATAGGTACACTGCTGCCTAACCCTTCGAGGATTATAAGCGATATGTATCAAAAAGACTGGTTCGAAGGTTTAAACAATGTCAAAAGCCTATTTGAAATAAGACCAAAACTGCTTCTTGCGACGCTGACGTAGCGTATTGACGTGAAGAGTGTCACATCGAAAAACTAAAGAAAAATCCACCAGAAAAGAAACTGTCTTACCTTCTGTGCTACGAATAGTTCGTAGACGACACATACGCCGGTGACGGTGATGCCCTGTTCCTTGCAAAGCATCGCTACGCCTACACAGGCGGTGCATGCTACGACGTAGCGCCAGTCTGGAAATATCAATGTTGCATTACATCCTATGATCTGAGGAAGTGTAATTGCTTTGTAGGCATTATTAGGTATTCTATCTTACTATAATATTATATCCTACTAATATTATAAATGTGAAAGATTGTATGTTTGATTATCGTTGATTAATTGGGGAGTTTGTTGCGCCACTTATTCTTCCCAGCTAAAGCCCTAGGAAGTGGTGAAGGGTGGGCATTTCGAGGGACTGTATTATTTATTTTGCCGTTCGAAAAGTGCTGATTCTCACCCGAATTTGAATAAATGGCTTTTGGTTTTTAGGGTTCCGTACCTCTAAAGGAAAAAACGGAACCCTTATAAGATCACTTTGTTGTCCGTCCGTCCGTCCGTCCGTCTGTCAAGACCGTTTTTCTCAGGAACGCGTGGAGGTATCAAACTGAAATTTCTATATGATACTTAGTTCTACTGTCCCTGGAAGCTGTAGAAAAATCAACCTTCTAAGTCAACGCAATCAAAAGATACAGCCATTTAGGCCGCAAAATTCCGCAAATTTTCGAAACTCGCACGGGAATCAAAACCTACAGGGTACTTCCAGTGAACTTAGAATCTTGAAATTTTGTACGAAGTCACGTCTTATAGTACAGATATAGGAAAAATTACGAAAACCGAAATTTTTTAGTTTCGTCATATAAAAAAAAATATTTTTGACAATTTTGAACTTTTACTTATATACCCACAGGTTTGTACGGAACCCTCGGTGCGCGAGTCCAACTCGCACTTGACCGGTTTTTTTGTTTGTTTTTGTTTGTTACTCAATCACGCCAAAACGGTTGAACGGATTTGGATGAAATATACCATAGGTACCACATATATAGACACACTACATAGATTTAAATAAAAAATACTATGTGTTTTTTGTGTAACTGGTTTTTGTGTGGACCTGTTACAGGTGAGAATTTATTTTGATTGTTCTAAGTTCTAATATTGGGCTAAACTTCTTTAAAATAAAATGTTTAAAAACGAACTTATTTAATAACACGACAAACACGTAGACGTAAAAGAATTTTAATCAAACTTTTCTCTTTCATTCTTCAAAGACTATTGAATAATTTAGATTGTGCCTATTGGGGATAAGCAAACGAATGTTTTAGGCTGTTACCACGCGGGAATCAACTCAAGGTTTAAGGCTGTGTGCACACTGGCGTCTAAACCGTTTTACCTGCCATAAACAGAACAACCGATCTATGTAAGCTCACGGTAAAGTCAAAGTCAAAACATTTATTTCAATTAATCACTTAAAAGGCACTTTTGAACGTCAACATTTACATTAAAATAGAATTGATTCTAGTCGACCATTCCAAAATGTAGTTTCCTATGGAGAAGAGTGGGCAAGAAACTCCACCGTTACTCTTTTAAAATGTGATAAGTACAATAATTAACATAAATAAATTAAATATACATGTGTGAAAACGATGCACCCAGAATGAAATTACCATACCAAAATAGGAAAAAAGAATTAAATTGAAGTAACGACAGATAAATTAATTTTATGATAGAAACATGGTGCTCACATATTTACAGACATTCTAAAAGTAATACGTAAAAACCTAGGAGACATGATCTTTAGGTAAGCGGTCAATAATGTCATGTTTTCTTTTCTTTTTGCCGATTGGGCTCGTACCCGAATAGCATGACACACTATCAATCACAAACCAAATAATTTTGTAGAATATTGCTAATCCACTGCTTCATGTGTTCGAAATTTTGTCTGCACAGCAACGCGAATAACGCAATGAATGTTGAAATATCAAAAAAAGTTTTTCAGAAAAAAAAGCAACCGACTTCCGGAAAAACACTTCAAAGAGAAAAATATCTCTAATTTCGGAAGTCTGTGACTTTGGATGTGTATTAAATTTTTTGTCAACGCCTTCCGAAATGAAAGTTATTTTTCACTTTGTAGTGTTTTTCCGGAAGTCGGTTGTTTTTTGTTTTTAAGTTTTTATTTTTCACTTTTAAGTTATAGTACACACTAATTCGAAATTTCATCATCCTTGAGGTCAAAACAATGCATATTTATGCGATAGCAGCAATCGCGGTTGATTTGCTGTCATTTTATGAAGAGTTCCGTTGTCTGTCTCCGATACTCATCATCAGATCTATATGAAATTTATATGGGACCATTTCGGAATAAACCGCTTTCGGACAAAAATCATTTACCTATTAGTTCGGTGTTTTGTCAAAAAATATATTTTAGTACATTTTTAACAACTTTGGACTACAAAACACTTTCTTTAAATATATTTGTGTACAAATTTTGACAGCCCGATAGTCTTTCAAAGCCTCTTTTGACTCAGGTCTGCGCACAGCCTTAGGCACTTAAATACATATAACATGAGTACCTAATATTGACGCCTGAACTGTACATAAAAGTATAGGTAAATAAGGATGTCTTTATCGGGAATTCAGGACATTCACCCGGAGTTTTGTTTCTCAGTTTTAGCTACATTAAAAGACGTTCGAAATGTTTTTCCCTTAGTAAGTGGAGTTTAGTAAGGTTTCAAATAATAAATGTGTGCTCTTAAGGGCACACTTTGCGCGGGCTCGAACTCACTGGTGGGCCTGGCTAAAAATCACGCTGTCTCACCAGGCTTCGTACCCGACAGAGATAGTATCAGTGGTGAGCAGTTAGACTCTAGTCTACACGCACAACGTTATTGAGTGAGATGCAGGAGCATTTTTGGCAAAAAAATCGCGAAAAAATTAAGAAAAGTCCTTCAGAAGATCGGGTTTTATGAAAAAACCACTGCATAAATCAATGACCAATAAAGTTTATTGAACTTATTGTTAATTGAACTTTGTCGATACCGTCTTGGTTTTCGAGATTTTACACTCCTTTTATTATTTAAACACGCTTAAAGTTAGGTTAAATTAGCAAGAAAATCGAATCGAATCTTTGTTGGCTCATAACTTTTTAATAGCTTTTTATTTTAGTGTTCTGTTTCCGTACAGACAATAATAATAACGAGACAAAACCATACCATGTTTAATTTTTGATGTACATAGTCAGACAGTGGAGTAAAACCCTCCCGAAGTTTGTATGGAAAAAATGTGGACAAGTGTCACCTTAAGGCGTTGTGTCTTAGCGCCTGTGGGGACTGGCGGCACTGCACGGCAAGGGATTTTTAATGGACGATAGGAATGTAACTTATTAGTATGACAGTAAAATTGAAACTTCCTTGACACGGCATGAGTAAGCATACCCAGATTTGTTTTTGTACCTACGATGATTAGTTATATCATTGTAATTTTGTAAATAAATTTCATAGTATCTATCTAAAGGTTAACTCAAACTCAAAGCATTTAATTCAATTAAACCTTTTACAAGCACTTTTAAATTGTCAAAAAAAAAATCGAAGTTGAAGCTAGGTGCCCATTCCAAAACGTAGATCTCTATGGAGAAGAACGGGCAAGAAACTCCACGGGCACTCTTTTAAATCATGGTTATTACAAAATCTTGGGAACATTATTCTTGGTGCTTCTATATGTGAGAACAATGTAAAAAATAAAAATATAAGATTCAAAA
Source organism: Polymixis flavicincta (assembly GCA_949987655.1). Lineage (NCBI taxonomy): Eukaryota > Metazoa > Arthropoda > Insecta > Lepidoptera > Noctuidae > Polymixis > Polymixis flavicincta. The sequence continues at coordinate 19,399,728 of OX465181.1, read as the reverse complement.
TAAGCCATGGCAGTTAGGAGATGACCAGTCTCAACCGACGGCGCCCGTTCACGAACTTGACGCGTGGATCAGCACCATCCAGCTCAACCATTTTCTAGGGAACCGAATGATCCAACACGTTAGTCCGCGAAGCAAAATCTTTGTACCCTTTTATATGAAAATTACCCGAACGGAGGAATATAAGATTTGGTACAGTTAAACTTGATGTGGAGAAAGAGTGCAGAAAGCTTATATTTTTTCAGTCTAATACATTAGAAATACTTTCAGTTCTAAATGAATAACGGTCGACTTTCGACCACTTGGCGATCACTAGTGTTTATATTTTTCGTTTTTGAATTTCAAAAAAATAACACTAAATTACTATGAAACATACGTTAGCCGTTCAGTAGTGTTCCATCTGTATTGTTATTCTCTTTTTCGTTTTTTTTTTAAATATCCATGAAGATGCTATTTCAAATAGCCACTCGTGTCCACAAACTGTTATAAAACACTCACTTTCTTTTTTTTTTCTAATCAAATTTATTAATGTATGATCATCTTATATTAAAATGTGTTTTTTTTTACTTTCTTTTTCTTAAATTTTTACTATTGAAAACCAGCGCTTAGCAACCCGCTTGGGGGACCTAAGCATAATGCTGACGCTTAAACCTTTTGCTTCCGGTATTATAGTTTTTTGTATAAGTGTAACTACTACTAGCTGTAATACTGGAGACAACAAACGTTATTCTATTCTATTAATACGTGAAGCAAAAACTTTGTACTTTTTTTACGAAAATTACGCGAAAGGGAAGTTTATATGGCGAATTTTGACCATTGGACGACCTAGTTAAATTCCTATTCGTTGCGTAAAAATACCGTTAAATTCCGTTACACAATCATATCAACATAATATTTTCTTTTATATTACCTGTGTATCTTCTCCGCTGTGAAGCGCGCGCGTAGCACAGTAGTGCTCCGAGGAAGAATAGAGAAGATAACATCTCGGCTCGCCCCACCACACCTGTCACCTGTCAGAAAAATATTTTTATTAGAGAAAATATAAATTGTTAGATTCTATGACGATTGGAACATTCAAACGACATTCACGTTCTTATTCATTTATTTGCTTTCCACAATGTAAATAGGAATTTATTCTATTAAAGGTTGTTTTTTTATGGTCAGATAACTTTTATCTGACGAATTATTTTCAATTTCACATATTTTCTACACAAAACCTGTCAAACCGCAATATTTATTCGTCAGATATAATTTATGTGACTATTGAAAAATCTGCCCTACGTTCATCACGATTGAAATGATCCCACTAAATTTAGTGCATAAGCCATTTTATGGCGTTTTCTATTTGATGATTCACATCTCAACTGTGTTAGAATTCCGAAATAAGGTTTAGTAACATTTACAGCTTCAGCCATATTTTACAAATTACTACAGAAGTTAATGACCAAGATCTGCACCAAATTACTGTCTCGTTATCTTTACACATCAAAACTATTATAATTTTGTCAGGTTTTCATTAATTTTAATTTAATTTCCATGTAGGTACAATGTCACGAATTTTTAAAAATTTTTTAGGGTGGAAATCATCAAATAACTTCTCCTGCTCTGGGTGGAGCAGGAGGGCGTGTCTGACTTTTACTGACTAAACCCAACCGTGTTCCGTCAGTAGCCTGTATGCCAGGGGCGGCGGTATCTCTTTCGAACGAACCCGGACCTCTGGCAGATTTTTCACTATTACACATGAATTAATTTATTTGAATATTGGCGCTTTTTACTAAGTCAGTAAGCTTATTTTTACAAGCTTCTTTTTAAATTGCAATGTTTTGTACATATGTAACTATGTTTGTTCGGGTGGAATCTTGTAACTCAATTTTAAAGATAAAAGGTATCTTTTACCGGTAGGTACCGATTCAGCTGAAATTTTGCATATATGTATATGCACACTACATTATGATCGCGTTTTTTTTGAGGGTGAGATTTCATCAAATAACTTCTCCTACTCTGGGTGGAGCAGGAGGGCGTGTCAGACTTTTACTGAGAGTGACAATGCAATATTATGATGACATGGAGCTGATCTGACGCTGGAGCTGATCTGACGCTGGAGCTGGAAGGTGGCTAAAGGAACTCCGCAATAAAACGACACAACCCCATCGAGTTTTCGCTCGTTTGATTCGTATTGACGAGGACTTTGATCCTATATGGCAACCAGGGTCTGGTGCTTGAGCTGGAAGATGGCCATAGATACATAACACTTTAGTGCTCAAAACAACACATATGTGTGGGTTCTACGAATTATTACGAGCTACATAACGGAAAAACGCTGCTACGAACTACGCCGTATTAAATCCCGTATCATATTAAAAAAAGTTAAAAATTAAATGAAAATAAAACAAAACAACAATTTGTATGTTAGTTTACATATAAGTAATTGTTACGCTGTAATTTAATTTTAAGAATGTCATCATTGTATTCCGTGTAACTATTGATGGTAAACCTATTCAAAATAAATAAATGCTAAGTTATCAAGAGACGTTGCAAAACCTGCCAAGAAGAACGCCGGAAGACTCCAAGATGTTTTCCTCACTACCTGCCGCTACTTACGCATAGTTGTTACTTACAAACCAGCCCATTACTCTTTTACGCCATTTCGAGGAAAAACCTTCAAGTTTACAACTCCAGCTTCCAAGAAAAAAGGACAAGTTCAGAAGGCGTCGTAAAGATTGCGAAAATAGCAGCTACTGCGCCACAGTCTATAAAAATAGCAAACATGGTTAAGGCTTACGTACGGGGCCGCAGTAGTCCCGCGTTCACGGCTTCATTACGGCGAGCACACCACAAACACATTTCCTCTACACTACACTGTGATCCTCGCGAAATAGCTTCACAAGTTCACTTAAAACAAGACTGTTTATTTGAAAAAAAAACGGTCCTTAATAGACTTGAAATCAAATATGGAAGAATGGAACGTGTAGGTTTTTATTAAAAAATCTACAATGTAATGCGATTTTTGGTTTCAACCAAAAAAGGTAAAATTCTCATAATTAAAAAAAGATGTAAAATCCCTGCATTTATTCTGAAAAGATGGCATAAAAATTGAAAATACTTTCAGGAAAACTTTTGAAAAATCTTTTTGAATTCTCCGTACAAAAATATAGGTTCATTTCACATGAAACCCAACGCGGATATAAATCGTATGCTATATAAAATACGACACAATAAAAAACGAGTGTTTCTAATTGGAATGCTGACGTAAACAAAAAGTTTAAAGATCATCAAGTTCACACCTGATGGGGCGTAAAATTTGCCATACGAGTTGACGAGTGGGTTGCCATAAAGTAACCAGCTACCAACGGATGGTCGTTGGCGTTATTACCACACCTACTGCTACCGTCAACAACGTATTTTCAGAAAAGAAACATGAAACAGACTGCTAGCTCGTAAACTGCTTTGACGATTTTGAAAATTCTTTTTGGAGGACCTAAGAAGACCTTAAACGTGGAACCTTGCCAAGTTGCAAAGTCGTAAACAACCACAGAGTTTTCTAAACAACAGTGCATCTGTATTCTGGGACTAATTTCTGGAAAACAAAAGATGGTTCTTATTGGCTCAGGATCGAGTTGAAGGGAAAGCCTTTTCCCTGCTATGATACAATTCAGGCTGAATATATAAAAGACATCCAATTCTACTTAGTCCTATATAATAGATAAGTGGATTACTAGATGGTAATCTGATGATCCTTCACGTGCAATGTCATGCAAAACCTTAGAGATCCACCCCATCAAAATAACACATTTTTCACGATACAACGAAACGAATTGAGAACTTCGTTTTTCCAATCGGTTAACATCGAAAATATAATCAGATCGTTCGCCGTTCGAGCTATAAACAGAAAAAAAACATTCTGAAAACGCTTGCTCAACACACGATTGCCATCAAATCGTATTTTTTTATGTCGAGCATAAAATTAATTTCATCCGGAGATGCACGAAGCAAGGGAGCGAATGCTACTTACCGGCAAAAACTCAGCATTTTTTTACAAACAGGATTTTTGATATTCTTTTGCATCTATCGAATTTAGGTTTTGTTTTTATTTCTAACTAGCTGACCCGATAGACGTTGTCCTGTCTTAGCTATGAATATTGAATTGGAATTAGCCATACAAACATTGTTCTGACAATAAGGAATACATAAAAAAAAGAATCATCCAATTTGGTGCAGTCGTTCGGAAGTTATGCGCGTACATACATTTCGGCGATTCATTTTTATATACATACTAGCTGACCCGGCAAACGTTGTTTCACCTTAACCCTTATCACTTAGGGGTATGGAAAATAGATAGTAGCCGATTCTCAGACCTACTGAATCCCCATATAAAATTTGGTAAAAATCGGTAAAGCCGTTTCGGAGGAGTACGGTAACTAACATTGTGACATGGAAATTTTATATATTAGAGATATAGACTAGCTGTCCCGACAGACGTCCTGACTTCATCGTCATCATTTCAGCCGAAAGATGTCCACTGTTGGACATAGGCCTCCCCTAATTTGGGGGGGTTTGCCCTGACTTAACTATGATTATTAAAGTTAATATGGTCGTCAAGTTTACTTAAAGGTTATGCGCAACTTTCTTATTTTTTTTCTTTCATAATAACCGTCTCCTGACAGTAAGAAACACAACAAAAAAGAATTTGCAAAATTGGTCCAGCCGTTCACGTGTGATGCCGTGACCAAGGGAAATATGGATTAATTTTTATATATAAGAAGATAAGATGCATGGGGGGTTTGTGGCTAAATAAAAATAGCTGCACGAGTCAATCGACCTGGTTAAGCTACGCTTGCCGCGGTCTGTCCGTGGATGGGTGACCGTCTTTACATACCAAGACCCCTCCGTGCCTTGGAAAGCACGTTAAGCCGTTGGTCCCGTATATCGTATTACCAAGTAACTGGGTTGTGGAGGTCAGATAGGCATTCGCTCCATGTAAAATACTGGTATTCAGCTGCATCTGGTTATACTGGAAGCCGACCCCAACATAGTTGGGAAAAGGCTAGGCAGATGATATAAGAAGATAAGATAAATAGATTTAGAATTGTAAGTATTTTTATTGTATTATAATTATAGTCTGTTTGTGTCTTGTGGAATCTCATTGTTATAAAATTATTATAATAAGTAAAAATATCTGAGAAAAAAAATTTTTTTTTTTTCGTTTATTATTTGTTGCGTTCCACGTATAGATTTTTTCCTTTTTTTATTTATTTTGTAAGTAGATTAATCATATTGTGCCAGACTTTTTATTCAAAATGGAATCGATTTAAAGCTTTTCTAATCGTTGGTTAGTGGCATCAAATTAACAGAGAATATCTGACTATGTACCTACGAGTATAACAACTAAATCTTTGCAACATTATATCAACTTCATTCCTATACTATACTATATCCTACTATAATATAATATGTATAATATCCCTACTAATATTATAAAAGCGAAAGTTTGTATGTATGGATGTTTGTTACTCTTTCACGCAAAAACTAATTAATGGATTTGGATGAAATTTGGCACACAAATAGTTTATAACCTGGTTTACCACATAGGATAATTTTTATCCCGGTAGTACGTTCTCGTGGGATATATCCGACCACCACGCGGGCGAAACCGCTGGCAAAAGCTAGTATCTGAATAAAACATTCTTCGATTCAGGAGCTTCAGCGCGCACTAGACAGAAATACAAGAGAGCTTGTCAACTAAAGAAATTGGCATCGTAAAACGTACGAGAACTGGCCTAGCACTTGCATCCCCACATAAAATGCACGAATACCTAGTACCTACCAATCAACTACGTCGTAATGTAGTTTTATGTACTGGCTGAATATTTCGGAAGAAGTTTTGAAAATAAGGATGAAGTAGCGAAAAGTAAGATGGTAATTGTAAAAACAGAGCCTGATTTTGCAATCTAAAAAAATGCAGAACGACCATTTTTTTTTTGAGGTATTGAAAGTATACATAGCAAAACATCACGCCTGTAATCCCCGAAGGGTAAGACAGAGTGTAAGTCAAAGCATTTATTTCAAATAGGTACTTAAAAGGCACTTTTGAACATCAACATTTATATTAAAATAGAATTGATTCTACTCGCTCCTTCCAAAATGTAGTTTCGTAAGGAGGAGAATGGGGAAGAAACTTCACCGTTACTCTTTTAAAACAATGACAGATAAATTAATTTTATGATAGATGCATGGTGCTCACATATTTACAAACATTGCAAAATTAAGTATACGATTTTCTTACATAATAAGTAATATGAACTCACATTTCAAAATTGAAAGTACCATTAGATATACCCAGAGCAAATTCGAGTGCAATGAGAAAAATCAGCTCCCGTTTTTTATATCATTTTGTTGCCTAGCTTTTTTGCAGTTTCACGGGTTTTTGTGAACATTTACGTTTATTCGAAACCATTAATGTACTCGTACAAACGAACATTTCAATATACGAACAGCTTTTCCTCTTTTGCCAATCTCCATTTTAGTTTGCGAACTAATTTCAGGCTGGCAGCATCAATTTTGCTCGTTTTGAGAGCACTATAAAAGCCTTTGCGTGTTCTAACAACCAACCCCACCTGCCGAGGTACTTGACATCTGAGATCAGGGGATTAAAATGATCTTCTACTGAGGAACTTATAACCTAAACAATCACACTCCCGGTTTTTCACCAGCTTATTCACCACAATATACATTTTTGAGTTAGCAATCCGAATTCTAATAAAAATCCTCGTATGTACGAAGCACTTTAAAATATAATGAAGTATTCGAATGAAAACAACGAAACGAATGAAATTTCGAACAAAATATGTGGTGGAATCAAAAAAATCACAACGGATACTGTCACACACAGCATGTTGTTATTTCGAACGCAAAACGTTTAATATCTGGAATGAATATTAACCGAATGTCATCCGATAGGACTTCAAAGTTTTAAAAGCATTCCAATCCGCTCTACGGATGCAATATTTTGGTCTATTTCGTAATAAATATTTTAGTCGCGTTTATTAGCAAAGCAAAAGCTTTTTGAGAAAAGATTTTCCAGCCAATCAGGCAACTTTTAATAAAGGATGCAGTGTTCGAAATGGGTTTAATGACGGCCAAATTTAATCAGGCTAGCATTAAAACCTTTTTAAGTCGTCCTTTGTGAAAAATGTGTCGATAAATAACTTTTTGAGTGTCTTGTTAGAAGGAAGACAAAGGAAGACCCTCGTTATTATGATGAGATCAATGAACAAGATACCTATATTTGCATGTTCTTATTTAGTGACGTGTTACTACAGTACGGGCTCCCATAGCAACCCCAACATTTACCTCAATAACTTGAGACGGATACAATATACGTCACTACTTTTAGGGTACCGCTGACGATTCTGACAGTTCCTTTATATGCCGCACATAAAGCGTGACGTTTGATGTGTGAATAACGTGGAACTCAAGTTTTCATAAATAAGAGGGAAGGTGTGATCTTCCGTCGTCTCTGAATACTTATTGAATTGTAGAGGCAGAGGTGATCAGATCTACACTCAGATCCGTCTGACCTATCGAAATTCAAACCATGAAGTTGTATCTTCATCGTGTCATATCGCAATGAAGCTGGAGTGTCTGTACTGATTAATACCTTTTTGTAAAGCACTTTTCACTTCAGCCCCTGTAATCCAAAAAGCTGAAGATGTGACAGACATAAAAGACACATCTTCCTCAAAGCCACGTTTCAAACATAGTTCTAAAGAGCCACACATCACTCACGATAGACACTCCTCAAGCTACGCTACAGCTATAAAAATAATATACTCACCGCCTCAGTATGAATAGGATGAACGGCAAACAAGATGGCGGCGACAAAACTCGCAAACTCCGGCAGGAACATTGCGCACACCCTGTAACAGAATAACTAGGTCACTGGATGGATAAACAGGCTGAATATGTTGCCACGGAGTAGATAGCTACAGAAGGCTAGCTCCGTAAAACTAGCGAAACCCACAAGCACATAGACGCGTACGTGCGGCGATGTCAAATCAAAACAAATGCCAATTTCACGAGCGTGCTTGCACTCGCCATAAGACGTCGCGCGTCAATGTCTGAGTGCGTTTTCGCTCGTGGTATGGCGCCGTTCTTCTGTAAATATTTATTCTGTGATATCATGGTCTTCTAGAATTACAATGTTTTTGAAGACCGTACCTACTATATTTACAACTGTTTGAATTGGGTTATTAGCAATCAAGAGCGGTGTATCAGTGTGGTATCAGTTTACAAATGGACGGATACTCGGTTAGCGTTTGTTATGGACGGATTGGAGGGACATTATAGGGAAAATATTTGTGGTGCGGTATTGGGAGAGCTGAAATTGTATTAAAACAATATCAATGATTTGCGGTTAGCAGCGTTTGTTTGTTATTGCGTTAGTTTTATGACTAGTTTGATATTTTTGAATATTTTAAAATCGATTTACACGTTAACCAGTGGCACTAATTTAAATTTTTTTGTTTGAAATCAAAATCAAAAGTCATTTATTTAAACTAGGCTGAGAGTTAGCTCTTTTTAAACGTCAAAATTACCTACATAAGACAGTCCCCCTACAACGCCCGCCCTTCACCACTTCCTAGTGCTTCAGCTGGGAAGAAGAAGTGGCGCAACAAACTCCCCAGCAGCACAGCTGTCGGTTAAGTAAGAAGAACTTGATACTATACAATAGTAGGCAATTAACATTACGAAACACAAAAATACCTTAAATTTCCCATATGTCAGCTAGCACACGCCAATATACCAAGAAAACATTTAAAATCTGGTCTGATGGTAGTAGTTTGGGCCAAGGCTATCGTATTACCCAGTAACTGGGTTGTGGAGGTCAGATAGGCAGTCGTTCTATGTAAAATACTGGTGTTCAACTGCATCTGGTTAGACTGGTAGCCGAACCAAACGTAGTAGTTGGGAAGAAGCTAGGTAGATAATGTTCAAATTTGGATGAGATTCGCGCAGGAAGCAGGGCACAAAAGGTAGGAGACATATTGTACTCAACAGTGGGTGGAACAAGGCTGCCAATGATGTTATTGATGGTTGTTAAAAATATTTAAGAAAACACCCAATCACAGGTTTCCAATCCCACAAAAAAAGAAACTACACCAAATCCTACCATTTGCTACACAAAGATTTAACCAATGTTTCTCTACAATTTATTTTCAATACCTGAACTGTAGCCGGCCTCACCCGCACGGGCATACAAATAAAACCTTAAAAATGTTTGAAAAGGTAATTTCTAGCGTTTCCAGCGCTTTATTTCTATTGGATAAGCAGCGTTGAGCCGTGAAAACTTTTGTGGTTTCATTTCGCACGCACGCTCGCACGTCAGACCCGCTAAACTTTTAATAGACGGATTTTTATGTTTATTTCTGTATGGAAAACTTTAATGACTTATTTGGAACGGATTAGTATGACAACGTAGGGTAAAGTTTGATTAGGAATCACTTTGCGTAGTGCTTAACGTTAGCTTTGTTGTTATGCTTCGTTTTTGTTAAACGATTTATTGAAAAAACACAAAGTCAAAGCGATGGTGTTCGATGTTTTGTTTATTATTATGATCCCTATTATCATTGATATACAAAAAAGAAACAAAATCAAAATCGGTTCATCCGTTCGGGAGCTATGTTACCTCAGACAGACACACACACAGACACGTCAAACTAATAACATCCCGTGGTTTCTGCGTCGGGGGTTAAACACCGAAGATACTCAATCAGCGAGCGTCTCAAAAACGTCCGCATAAGTCTTTTTCGACATTGCTTTGCAAAAACCACTTTAAGTAATGCGTGTAAGGTTGAATTTGCAAAAAAAAATGTGTTCTATCATAACTACATATTACTACTGACGTATTGGGTACAGTTTTGAGTGTTGTTTTTGTTCAAGACTGTATGCATCTTGGGTTTTTAGTATACCAATGCTTAATATGATCCTTATTTTTTGATCTATTTGTAATTAGTTCTTATCAGATGTTAAGGTTCCGTGTGGTGCCGGACGTAAAAGAATAGCACCATCCCCTATTCTTCCCGTGGGTGTCGTAGAAGGTGACTAAGGGACTTACTAGAGAATGGGCAGCAGCGCTCTCTATGCATTTTACCACCATACTGCGATCGCCAACCCGCCTGCCAAGCGTGGCGATTTTGGCAAAACCCCCCTTTAGGGGGAGGCTTATGGCCAGCAGTGGACGTCTTTCGGCTGAAATGATGATGATGATGATGAGATTTTAAGGAAGTATAACTAGTTCACAATTCACCTGGCAGTAAGCTAAGTGTAATATCTAGGATAATCAGAATCTGGGATCTGATTAGTTAGATTTTAACTTTTGTTTCTATGTTTAGTTTTAGTCTGTACTAGCTTTTGCCACCGGCTTCGCCCGCGTGGCGGTTGGAAAATCATATGTGTTCTCTCTAGGATATAAATTATCTGAGTGCCAAATTTCATCCACATTCGTTGGGCCGTTTTTGCGTGATTGAGTAACAAAGATTCATACATACATCGAAACATCCGAACATACAAACTTTCACATTTATAACATAACTAGCTGCTACGCATGGCTCCAACCGCGTCAGTGTTGAAAATTATCTGGAACAGGGTTCTCTGGCCCAACGATTTTTTTTTTCAAACAAACTTCCACCTCTTATTGCACCCCAATACGGGGGAGTTTCCTAAAATCCTTTCTTAGCTGACGTCTCTTACTCATAATCTGTGCCAAATTTCATCTCCGTTTGTCCAGTAGTTTTTGAGATTTCGTGATAATCAGTGACTGAATGAATGTATGAATGAGTGACCTTTCGCTTTTATAAACATATCTAGATATGTATATAATAAGATAATTTCATCTGCGGTTCTTCCAAAATTTATGAAACCGTCTCAAGATCCGAACAGCCATCTACAACCTATGACATAAATGATGTTCGATCGAAGCCAACTTAATGTCGAATGTCACTTAGTAATATCACCCGAGACCGGTGATGTAATGCCCTCTCAGAGGCGAACGGAGTAAATTAGGCGTCATAAATTGGCCACCCATCACATTGACGGTTCGGCCGACACCATAATTTAATCACACAGATCGAACGATCATGTCATTATCTTTACTGCTAACACAGCTTCCAAACGTTTATTTAGGTTACTTAACCTTCGGGAAAATTGGGGTCTGTTAACAGTAAATTAAAGCAAAATAAACTGTATTTATGGGAACACAAAATACAATGTAGCAATGAGGAATTAAATTGAAAGTTATTACAGAAACGGAACAGGTAATAACAACAAACCACCAGGGACCTGTCAACTGAGTTATCAAAAGCACTTTAAAATTGAGTCGACAATTTTTACTGCCATGTGCGCTCTCTTGTGAAATATATAGCGCGGTACATACGTCCTGACTGTGTGGATTGTGGAAGTCGAATGACAATAATTGGGCAAGTTTGTCCAGTGGCGCCGCCTCGTGGCGTGCAACCACAACTTTGCCGCAGAGGTGGAACAACGACTAATTGAGACTAACGCGGCGAAGGTGCTCCCGACGGCTAACTTCTGCCGGAATTAAGGCACTCGTTAGTGACTTTTTGCGAATCTGACGAAATCTCTTGCGAAGTTGGTGAAAAAACATTTATAGCTAGTTTGTTCGCGAAGCGAGCGTCTAATGAGCTCCTCTCAATCGATACGCTTGTGACGAGGATAGTGGCTTGTTTCGTAATTGTGACGATCTGTTTTATGTTCCACGTTTTATATCGAAACTTTTAATGAAACTACTTGAGGACGTTAGACTAAACGACGTATAAGTAACTTAGAGCAAGTTGTGGGGACCGTAAAAACTTTAATCATATTTTTGATGTGTGGCTATATTCCATGTTTATACGGCGTTGTCTTCACGCTAGATATTGTGAGCGTGATATAAATTATGATGCATTGGGCTCTGAATATTCGAGCTATAAATATGTTCATTTACATTTGAAAGGCCTAAATTAATGTCGATCCGATGTATTCAATATTTGGAATTAACTAGCGAAGGTATTATTCATTACGGATCGAGGTCTTTTGTTTATTGTACAATGTATAGATCCTGTCTATTGATATATTCAGTATATGATCATTAAAATAGCAATTAGGTACCTATATAATATAGTATAAACTCGCATGTACATTAATTGCTTGTATTTACATTAATTATAAAATAAATTGGTATCACGTTCAAAAGGTGACGTTAATTTTAGGGTAGAAAACATAAAAATAGACTATAACTTTAACCCAGTGTGATCTTTGTTCGTAACTAGCAAAAATAACTTTTTTCACTGAGTTTTGCTTACGTAATAACCAGACGAAAAGGCCGATAAAAATTAGTTTTAAGTATTACGACTATAGTTATTTTCATTATACACCCGCAAGCTCCGATGGCAGATACTCAAGATAAAATATTCGTTGAATTTCTAAATGTACCTACACGAAAATATCAGACACACAACCTACTTTCACAAAATCTACAAATAGGTGCTAGGAACATACTTCAGAAAGAAATTTGCCGTAATTGGCTCCAACTTCCTTGAAATAACCAGACTTTCTGTACACCTTTTAATGTACATTTACAAATTGCAAAGAAAAAGTTAAGTCCTCCATCAGAAAGAACCGTCCCCAACACCTACGACCAGTCTTTTTCTATCGAATTTCCACGACATTCGACTAAACTGATCAATAAAATGTTGATCACTCGGAATATCGATTACGCTGAAACTGTTCGTAGGGTCACCTGTTTTGAAGCCTGTCGCGCCGCTGACGTAGCGACAAACAGCTCGTGTAGCACTTTCGTAGCGCTACGTAGTGCTGCGTAGCGCTGCCGTAGCGATTATTGATACGTACTCCACGCTGTTGTACTGTGGTGTCGAGAGGATTTTCAATAGCCGTAGAGACTTGTTTAGTTTATTAATTTGTCTGTGCTCAAATATGGTATGGTGTGATCTTTGGAATTACTTAATCGTACTTCTTAGTAATAATATTTTAAATGTGGAAGTTTGTTACTCAAATACCCAAACAAAGCAAGGATTTGGATGTTTTTTTTTTACCTAACATGAACATATAAGTTACGTTTATGCCGGTAGTATGTTCCCGTGGGTGAATTTTAGGCACGTGGACGATGCCGCTGGCAAAAGATGCTACATAATATATTGCATGCGATCTCTGAAGAGGTAGAGAGTTTTATTTTTATAGCACACCCATAGTTGGACGATGTAATATAAGTTATAGGTGACGAGCACTTCAGGCTTCTGAACGAATTTCTTAATGGAAAAATGCAATAAGACTTCAGTATTCCCGATATGATTCTAGAATGAACCCGTCAAACGACCAACGATGTTATCAACGCGGCCCAACTATAGTTAATTACGTGAGTGGATTACATAGTCGATAGCTATTCGCAGAAGGTAATGGGTGTCTATTGGACTACATGTCGCGTGCCACGTACTGCTCTAGGTCATTAAGTGCAGATAATAGGTGTGATTTGCTGCGAATGCGTTCACGTCACTTGTGACTGGTGTTCAACCATTCTCACAGGAAAAAAAATACGATATTCCTTATTCTGTAAATAGGTCTCTTTAAATATATCATTTTCTTCGGGTATCGTGAGTGTATGTACAAGTCTTTTTAAACCACAAACACAAAATCCCACGATGAAACTATACATAGACAAACGAATTCTCAAAAAATCAGTACAAAGTGAAAATAACTTTAATTTCGGAAGTCGGTGTCTTTGAATATGTATTTGAGTTTTTTGACACCGACTTCTCCGACGTTTTTTCGGAAGTCGGTTGTGTTTATAGTTATGGTACGTATCCCATACCAATTCGTATTCTTCCACTACATGCTTGCTTGTGGCAGGAAGCAGCAGAAAGTCATCAAGATATATAAAATGGATCAAAAACGTCCTATCGAGGCTAACGCAAAAAATACCAAGGCAAAGTTAATAAAAAAAATATGAAACCCACCCCTGAAGCATACCATATCCATTAAAATATTTTTTGAAATCCATTCACAATTGACGGAGATATCACGGAACAAACACACAAAAAATAATATGCAGACGAATTGAGAACCTCCTTATTGAAATCAGTTAAATGGCTGCACAACCAAATATGCTTGTTACAGTCAACTGAATATTGCTGAATTTAGGCTCTCCCTGAAATTATTCATTACACCATTGCCCATAATTAGGAAATTCTAGGAACATTGCGGGTAGCGTCATAGGTATTCGGTTAGTACTTGTTAGCTGGTTCATTAAACCGGTAATTATTCTGATAATTAACATAAGGGTTAAGTGAGAATATACCTACCGTTCCAACTTGTGTAAAGTAAGGGGATGTCTATCATTGGACAGTATACATCGCGTGTGAAACGGAATATACGTGTGATTGGCTGCAGTTGATGCGTTATCAGGTGTACTCAACCTTTCTTTTCCTGGCAGGATACTAATTACAAATTAACCTTTTGTTTCAAAGTTTTAACGTTCTATAATATGGTACATTCTATGCTAGTAAGTGCCCATTTACAGTCATTATTTACTCCAGCACGCATAGCATAACCACCGTAGAAACGGAGAACACGAAGGATTTATACTTATAGTGCAATGTCAAAAAATAAGAAATATCACTTTGTCATTGTAGAGTTGGTAGTAATAGAAGTGGTCATGCTATACGTATAGCAGAAAGAGCTTGTGGGAAATTCTCGTAATTTTAAGAAGTTCACAGTCTGATCGAAACTCGAGGTATATTTGAGAGATGGAAACTGACGGAATCTGTCAAAAATGTCTTGAGTTTCCATAAATTTTTGACAAGTTTTTGACATTTGACTGTCATCGAGGTGAGACTGCGACTATATTTTGAACGTTTTTAATTAAAAGACTTGGCCTTCTTTTTTCATGCAGTAATATAACATTTTGTTCACCGTACGACAGTGATGTCTGAGCTTTAAGATTAACTTGACTTGGAAAGTACATGCAATGAAATTAAACTCGCTCGTGCTCAAGAGGTGGGTGTTTTAACCTCTATCGCGACATACATATTATAAGGGCTAGGTAGTTAGGTACATATTTGTACACGTGTAAGTTGACAGCTACTTTTAGTCCTTATATGCCTTAGACTCGTTTAACTGGTCCGAAGGTTAAGTTTCCCTGGCCTTAGTGGCGGTTTTCCTTAATCACTTCAATTACATAAATGTCTAAACTTTCTCAGAAAAGTAACTTTACAAAGCGTTCTAAGAAATAATCCAAAATAGATTTCAGATAAAAATTCTATTTTAACAATTCATTCCTACTATTGGAAGGTGACGAAGGCAGATTCGAAGAAATGTAAATGGTGGGTAGCTAATGGTTCTATTTAATGTTATATTCGTGTGCTGTGGCTTTTTCATGGTTATTATGGTTGCAATTGTAAATGAATGACGTCTATGTTTGTCGTCATTTTTAATCAAACCTCGTACGTAGTACACAGTGTTTAAATTAAATTTTCCGATTATTTTGAGATCTTTACTTCTGGCAAAAAAATATTTTTCATGCGTTTTTAGTTTATCAAATTAGGTTAAATAACTTGATTTTTATTATTAATTAAGGACACACGACTCCTCTATAATTTCTTTATAATTTTTCATAGAATTCGTCACCTGATCTGTATCTGCAATTCAACATTTTTAGTTATTTTATTACTTCCAATATTTATAAGAGCATGGAAGACTCACAGCTAAAAAAACCTGAAAAAGTTTTCAACAAAATCATGTCATAGTAATTTCATTCACCGTAACCATCTCAGAGAATTGTAAGTGCTAAACTATTATCTATAAATTATCCTGTCATCTCCTCGCATTTTTGGCCATAGTTAATCGCTAACAGGCAGTTTATGTTCGGTAACTGCAGCAGCTCGGCGCTAGTACGACCAAGTTCATGTCAACATTCACTGAGCAACGAGTAGTTAATACTTTTCATATACAAACTACTTCTATATAGGTACCTCTCAATTTGGCAGTAATAGAGCTGCGCTTTAGTAAAATATTTGTACTCGTTTTTTAGCGTACCAAAGCTTTTGGCAACCATCTCTGGCTGGGAATGCGTGTGAGGATATTTCAGTTAGTCTCTATTCTGCATTTTGATTTTGTTAAGAGAAAATATTTGTTTATCTATGTTTTTATATTTAGTTTTAGGGTTCCGTAGTCGAAGGGTAACGTTACTAAGCCTCCTCTGTGCCGTCCGTCTGTGTGTCAGCGGGCTGTATCTTATGATCCATAATAGGTAGACAGTTGAAACACAGAATGTGTATTTCTGTGCCTCCTCTCAGTGAGAAGGAGTGGGCCGTAATCCACCACGCGGGCCCAGTGCGGGTTGGTAGATATCACATGTCATCGAATTTTTGGTTCTAGCCAAAAAAGGTTTGTTTGGTTTTTGGTTGTTGCCGGTATAATCTATATTAATAAAAATAGATGTTCCTAAGCGCAAAACTCGAGAACGGCTCGACCAATAAATTCGGCAATATTTTTTTTCGTATGTTCAATAATGCACATTGAAAGTGAAAAAAATAAAAAATAGAGTAGACAATAGCTAAAACAACACTTTGATACTTTTTATACCGGTAGTACGTTCCCGTGGGATAACTTTCGACTTCCACGTGGCCAAAGCCACTGGCAAAAGCTAGTAACAAATAATAAAAATAAAAACAAAGTAAAAAAAATAAGGGTCTTCATACTAAAACGTGTTTTTTTTCGGCGTCTTTTTATCTTGTGGTACGGAACCCTTCGTGTGCGAGTCCAACTCGCACTTGGCCGGTTTTTACTACCTCGGAGTTGATAGACAATTCTACGCTTGAAAATAATTTCACATACCCTACTTAAAGGAATGAAATTACAGGTCTCTCACATAAAAATATTCACCGCAAAAGTAATTTTCTCTTTGCCATGATCTCTAGAAAGTTAATCAAGATTTAT
This sequence comes from Polymixis flavicincta, assembly GCA_949987655.1. Taxonomy (NCBI): domain Eukaryota; kingdom Metazoa; phylum Arthropoda; class Insecta; order Lepidoptera; family Noctuidae; genus Polymixis; species Polymixis flavicincta. Next base: position 19,382,724 of record OX465181.1, on the reverse strand, counting down.
GAAACAAGATTCCTAAAGTAAAAGCAATACGATGAACGTACGAATAATCATAAAGCTTTTTAGAGTTTCTATTTCCTTTCAATGAATTGAAAAACACTCAAGTAAGACAAAAATTATAAATTAAAAAAAAAACAAAAAACACGCTTTAAAAAACAAACTAAAAAATCAGAAAACCTCAAATAGAACCCCACGCTTTTTTGAAATTATTTTCGGCTTTTTAGTTTGTTTTATAAACCGTGTTTGTATTTAATTTTATCTATTATTTATTTTCTATTTTTTAGTTCTGCTAACTACAAAAGCGTGATTTTTCAGTTTTTTTAAACATAAAAAAAATGAAACAAATTTATGAAATTATTGAATCACCTTCGGTCCTCGAAAAGTCTACAGAGTTTAATTGAAATCTGACCGTTTGAAGTGGGTCAAAATCAAGTCCAAAGGAGTCGGTTACACACAAACAAACAAACATACAGGTGACGCTAATAAAAGCGTGTTAAAAAAAAAAGTTTCTTTCTTATTGAAAGGCCTTCCATAGTAGTATTGAGCGCCATTTATTAAAATAACACTAAGTATTCAGAGTTGTATTGCAATGTTTTACTATATCTATGTGACTTTTGTTTTTTTAATAGTCTTTTGGCCTGGATTATTAGAGACTAGTTTCTCAAGAACCAGGTTCCCTGGGTTTGCTTTTTAGCGCTGTGTGTACTTTATAAGTTAATCAAAATGGCTATGGGTTCACGGTAAAGACTAATATAGCGTTGAAACTTGGACTAAACAGACTGAAATCGCGAACTTGCAGTGAACAAAACCTTCGTACTTACCCTCTTTATATAAGAAATGCTTTTGCTAATATAATATAGTATTTTCTTTAATATTGTTGCGCCGCACAATTAATGTTTGGTTGCCACTAGCGCCATCTCTTATCGAATAGCGAAATTAATGGACAGGAGCTTTCTAGAAAGTTCGATGCTAGAACTTTCTGGAACTATCGACATGTGTTCGGTCAGGGCCGATATGTACTCGAACATTCTAGATGCTTCTACGGTAGAAGGTTCTGGAACTATCCGAGGGCCCTATATAAGCGGGAACGGAGCGCGTCTCGGGGTAGTTCATTGGAAGCGATACATGCGAGAACATCTAAAGCGATCTTCAAGTGCGACTTAAGAGTGATCCGTAGTGCTATTGCGTTGTGTTATTAGTGAGTTTAATTAAAGTGTTATTTTTGGTAATTCATATCGGCAGTTTTTAATTGTCACGAACCCCTAGCTCGTAACAATTGGTGTCAGAAGCAAGGATTAAAATCATGCCGATTTTACCTAAAGACGACACGGAGGGTATCCGTACCCGGAGTCAACGCCAGCAGAAGACGGACCAGAGGCGATTTGGTGGAGCAATGCCACAGACGTCGGAGGGCCAGCTACCAACCACGGAGGCCGGCCCGTCCACAGCTGCTCCAGCATCACCAGCACCAGATTTTGCTGCTCTGATGATGATGTTGCAGGAGCAGGCCCGCCGACAGGAGGAACAGGCCTGCCGACAGGAGGAACAAGCCCGCCGATTGGAAGAACAGCTCAAACGGGATAAAGAGGAGCAGGCCCGCCGACAGGAGGAGCAGGTGCACCGACAGGAAGAGCAGATGCTCCTCATAAAGGACCTTCATGCAACCTTCGGGAAAGACATGAAGGAGGTGAAGGAGAAGGTTGCCCAGCATGACAACCGCTTGTCAGAAGCTGAAACTCAGATCAGCAAGTTTAGTGACGTCATTGCTGATGTGAAGCAAGAGTTGGGTAACCTCAAACTTGGGGATGGAATCGCAGCTCCCGTAGCTACAACACCTTCGCTACGTGGATTCAAAGTGCCGCCGTACGACGGGACTTCTTCCTGGTCGGCCTACAAAATTCAGTTTGCGGCTGTCATGAAGGCGAACGGGTGGAATAAAAGTCAGGCCATGACTGCCCTCACCCTAGGCCTGCGCGACCAGGCTTTAAATGTGCTGGAAGCTCTCGGTAACGAAGTGACTTACGAGCAGCTCCTCGAGGCATTGGAGGCTAGATATGGCGACGCTCACCTGGAACACGTGTTTCGTGCGCAGCTCAAGGATCGTGTGCAACGCAGTAACGAAAACCTGCAGCAGTGGGCCCTTGAAGTGGAGAAGCTGGTTCGAAAAGCGTACCAGTCCGTACCTGCGCTTATTGATGGGAACCTGGTGCAGGCATTCGTCGACGGCATCCGGGACCTTGAAGTTAGAGCTGCTGTGAGACTCGGTCACCACGGGACGCTTAAGGACGCCTTGGCCCATGCACTGGAGGTGGAAGCTGTGCGGCAGGATCATCGTTCCCATCGCGTCAGGGAGGTCGTAGCGGCTACAGTTCGCGATCGTAAAGGATACAGCCCTAGGTGCTACGGCTGTGGGGAAAAGGGCCACCTTCGATCCAGTTGCCCTAAGCGAACTGCAGAAAGGGAAGAATTGCCTATCCGTCAGCGGCCAAGAAGATTGCCGGTAGCGCGTTGCGAAAAGGAACCGGAAACCATGATTAAGGGAATGGTGACGGATGGTGTTATTGAACCTTCATCAAGTTCATGGTGTTCACCTGTAGTGCCTGTGAGGATGTTCAGGACAGACCTCAGCAACGAGTGGAAGGAAAGCCTACAGCGTGCACAGCAGGAAGATTCGGACATCAAGCCAATTCTGGAGTGGATGAAGGTCAGAGCTCCTAAGCCCAGGTGGAGCGACGTCTCAGCAATGAGTTCGATCACAAAGAGCTATTGGGCCCAATGGGACAGCTTGGTGATTCAGGATGGAGTCCTGTGCCGTAAATGGGAAAATGCTCGGGGAAACAGCTGTCATTTGCAAATGGTGGTCCCTAAATCTCAAGTACCGGATGTTCTGCAGCTGTACCATAATGGTTGTTCAGGAGGTCATCTGGGAGTAGAACGGACTCTACTGAAGATACGAGAACGGTTTTACTGGGTCCACTGTCGGGACGATGTCGAGGACTGGTGTCGCAAATGTACAAGTTGTGCAGCTGTAAAGGGACCTCAGACGCGTAGCAGAGGTGCATTGAAATTGTACAATGTTGGTGCACCATGGGAGAGGATAGCCCTTGACGTTGCGGGGCCGTTTCCGGAAAGTGAAAGTGGTAACAAGTATTTCATGGTTGTGATGGATTACTTTACTAAGTGGCCGGAAGTCTTCGCCATTCCAAATCAAGAAGCTTCGACAGTTGCAGATAAATTAGTTCATGAAGTCTTCTGTCGTTTTGGAGTACCTTTAGAGATTCACAGTGATCAAGGAAGGAATTTTGAGTCTCAAATATTCCAGGAAACTTGTCGAGTGATGGGTACTCATAAAACAAGAACAACTTCTTACCACCCACAATCGGAAGGAATGGTGGAACGATTTAATCAGACATTAGAGAGGTACCTAGCAAAAGTTGTGGAAAATCGGCAACGAGATTGGGACAAACACATACAACCGTTTTTGTTGTCATATCGAAGCGCTGTTCACGAAAGCACATCGGTGACACCAGCTTTCGCAAACTTTGGAAGGGAATTACGGCTACCTGCAGACCTGATTACCGGAATACCACCTGATGCCCCACGCAGTATAACCGATTATGCGAATGACTTGCGGAACAAGATGAATGACATTTATGAGCACGTCAGACAATCAGGCCAGCAAATGTCTGAAAAGATGAAAACCCGTTATGACCGCAAAATGAACAATAAAGGGTTTGACGAAGGTTCACTAGTGTGGTTGCACAATCCAGTCCGCAGCAAAGGGAAATCTCCTAAGCTTCAAGCTAACTGGGACGGACCGTACCGGATTGTGACAAAGATAAATGACGTTACCTACCGGATACAGAAAGGTGCAAGAGGTACTCCTAAGATAGTCCACGTGGATCGACTGGCGCGTTATTATGGGGCCGATAATGCTCGGGACGAGCATTCCTTAGGTGGGGGCAGTGTTGCGCCGCACAATTAATGTTTGGTTGCCACTAGCGCCATCTCTTATCGAATAGCGAAATTAATGGACAGGAGCTTTCTAGAAAGTTCGATGCTAGAACTTTCTGGAACTATCGACATGTGTTCGGTCAGGGCCGATATGTACTCGAACATTCTAGATGCTTCTACGGTAGAAGGTTCTGGAACTATCCGAGGGCCCTATATAAGCGGGAACGGAGCGCGTCTCGGGGTAGTTCATTGGAAGCGATACATGCGAGAACATCTAAAGCGATCTTCAAGTGCGACTTAAGAGTGATCCGTAGTGCTATTGCGTTGTGTTATTAGTGTGTTTAATTAAAGTGTTATTTTTGGTAATTCATATCGGCAGTTTTTAATTGTCACGAACCCCTAGCTCGTAACAATATTTTAGGGAAAATCTGCAATTTTGTTTTCCAAACTACATTGTACCGAAGATTTCCGGGTTTAAAAATAAGCAAAATGTAAGTCGTGTATGTAAGGTAAGTCAAAAATAAACAAGCATAAAATATCATGTGATTTTTTTTCGCAAATCACTCAAAATATTTTGAAAAATGATACCGCATGTGATTTGTCACTGTTGGTTGTAAGACACAAATTCAAATTAACGACTGATACTGCGAAAAAGTGGGTGTTCATCACTTTCACGCACACCCTTCAGCCGCCTTTGACAAATGAAGTGTTGGAGTAACGCCTCGTTTATCTTACTCCCGAACTCAGATGGAAAAATATGGTATAAATATAGAAAAATAACGACAAATATATCCAAGATTTTTGTTGAAATATCGGGTAGAAAGCCAACTTTATTATTCTTAGAAAGAGCCTGCGAATAGAATGTTGAAAGAAATGGATATGTCATGTTTTGTTACTCATACCTAAATGCCAATAATATTATGTGAAGACATTGAGTAGAAAAATACCCTTGTATCCCAAAATTAACAAAACATGACGAAGTAGCGTCGATAATTAAGCGCCATTCGTCATCGCCGGAACCCTCAACAATCACGGATCGGCCGACTCACATATTGGCCTAATTGGTATCAGGCGTGGGTCCTGCCAAACGCTCCGTGTAACCACATATCAATCAATCAAATAGACATAATGTATTCATTGACGATGTCACCAGACCGCATGTACCATGTAAAACGAGAAAAATACGGAAGCAATAAAGGGTTTGTACGAGTAATGGAACCCGAGGGATCGCAAATCGTCACAGCAGTTTCCTTCATGTCATATAAGTTTTACTGCTCCTATATTTTTCTATTTATTGCGCTCTTTTGTTTGTTCTTAGTTTTATCTTCGCGGGCGATTTATGTGTGTGTTGTATGCCTGGGAGCGGTTACAGGTTAACGGCGGACGGTTCTGACGTCACGTGCTTACTTCAAATGTCTGAATTATCTTGGTGGCGTGCTCAAATATATTGCATACTTCCGCGGTAAGATATATTTGATAAAGGAACTTGTTACGACCGTGGAGTCTGTTGATATTTCAAGTTCTAACGACCATGACTTTCAGTGGTCTGAATTGGAAATGTTTTGACATATTTAAGAGGAGATTAATTCATGAGAACTATTATGAATAACTATGAGCTAGAAACTCTTTATTTGAAAGGGACTAAAGCTTGCAGATACAGAGTCTTTACACTAAAACCTTTTCGAGTAAATAAAACTGAGTAAAACCAAATATGCGTATGCAAATGTGTACAACAGCGAAACGTACCTAACATTTAGGTTTTTACGGTTTTACCAAATAGGGGGCGCTGTTAGGGTAACTTTTTTTTTGTCCTTCCATCTGTTTGATTACATTTTTGCTCCCATACGCAGTGCTCACTCCCGTACGATTCGTTTTTCATTGAACCACAGATACACTGTGGGCACGAAGCGACACCACCGCACTCAAACGCATCTATGGAGTTTTAATTAATAAATGGCTTAATTATTCCTGAATAACGATACACTCGCATTAAGGGTAAATTAATTACTAAATGTAATTGATTACTCACATGCGAGGATAAGACAAAGGCCTGGTAGTAACTATATGACAGGAGATGTACGAGTACTATGAAAAACTAATTTAACTCCGCGGTAAAAAGTTTCGCGCTCTCCGCCTTTCCCGCTACATTACGTTATGAATGGCCCAAACAGCCTTCGTGTCTTACGTAACAAATTCTCTTGTTTGCCTATTCCGTTACTTTGGCTCAAGTTGCTTTGATTATTATTCCGGCGAGAGTTTAACGGTTATATCTAACTTTCAGGGATATTTCATTAATTAATATTTACGTTATTAACCTACTGTTTTTCTGGGTAATTGCACTGTTCTCGCGTTCCCTGTAGAATTGCTTTTTATCTCTTTCAGATATTTTGTTTATACAAAGCTATGGCTGTAATACATCGAGTTTACGTGTCTTGCATCCACAGGGTCCGTAACGCAGGTAAACGCAAGAAGTTTTATATTACAACATGCATTAGTTTCAAATTAGGGTTTCCGCATGCAAACGGCAGCGAGCCATGAATTCGAAAGTAATTCCATTATAAGTTTGAAGTTGAACATTTTCGAGTTGCAAATAATATGGCGGCCTAAAATTTCCGCTTGATACTCTAATGTGATTGGAGTGAGCGCGGCACTAAGCACATTAAAAACTTTTGAGTGGCGTAAACAAGTTGTTGTCGTGATGCGTTATAGCATTGTCTACTAGCAATACATGTCTCGTAGGGTAACGTTTGTACCTGCAATGAATAGAGTCAAATGGCCTCGCTCCAAGTCAGAACTTCAGCGGATTAGAATGACGTTCGAGCTTCGTTACCACGTTATTGTCGGCTCTGAATGCGTCATTTGCGTGTGAATTTTAACACCTCCAGAACACCGTTCGGGGAAATAGGCTGTAGAACTCCGTTCCCACGACCCGCACTAAGCCCAAATGGGTAGGAATACCAACGATATTTGCCACCCAGACGCAATGTTAAGAACGGTCGAATATTTTCGGAATGTTGGCACATTTTGAATGGAGCAATTCTACTGTAGATACACCAATATTTAGTTATGGTTTTCATGTGCGGTCCTGTATTTTCTAAAGGTACTCTTGTAAGGAATAGTTTCACACAAAAGCGAACCTACATACGGAACCGCTGCGGACTTGAACTCAAAGTTTTCCTTTCACTTGAACTTTGTTATCGAATCGTAACAGTTTACATGGGTTTGTTATCAAAGAGAAGTTGTAAATACATATGTACAAATGGGAACCGCAGCTTCTGTAACAAGTCCGCCGGACTAGAATAATAATGAGAGCTCGAAAATCGTTAATAGGATTATGCTGGCAAATTGGATATTGAGCATAAGCCGGGCTAAGTTGGCGGTGGACAGCAAGTATCCGTAATTAGCAGTAACTAAGGGGATCGGGCGCACGGGTGCCTGATTAAAACTGGCTTAACGGAGCAGTTGGTGGCCCCCACGCCTCCGTGCGGCCGCTGCAGCCCGACCCAAATCGTAACTACTTATTAATGGCACTGGAATCCTATTACACTCCTATTTTAAAAGCAATAACAACCAAATCAAATGAACATTCCGAGATCGTTTACATTAATTAATTATGTATTTTAGTGCTATAGTTAACTTTCATGCGATCTTAATTGGAGGTCGTTTGTTTCTTCGGCTCTCTGTTGCTACAACAAGGGATTTAGGTCACAGCGATCTAAATGTAAAGTATCTACGTAATATATACTTCTCATTTATTCTCCGAATTTGTTCCAATGTTTACAATTTACATCTCTATGTGTAAAGAAAAATATTCTCAATTTAAATATTTCGAAAAAGAGAAACAAAGCTGGAATAAAATTTTCAGCCAGCATTTTTCTGTATCAATCAGAATCGTACGTCAGTCTACGTAGTGTGAACGATAACGAGCAGACTTGCAAAATAAAAACCTCGACACAGCCGGGACACACAGCACACAGCATTCACCCTTTCTTCAACCCCACACTGCGACGCGTTAACTCAATTTTACCGCGCAAAAATAAATTAAAACTCACTCTTTGGTGGCGTAAACAACCCTCAACCACCCGATCAGGGGTATATTGTATTGAATAATTAAATAACCCACGCCTACTTCGGCTCAAACAGTGGATTATTGAGTCCTAACAATTCAAAGTTTGGTGTTCAATTATCAATTACGGGTTAACAACGCCGGTCAACTCTGATTGGGCTTTCATATTAATTAATGCTACGTCATCATGAAGGACGGTTGTTATGAACTACATACTTTCTGTAAATGTTTGTATTGATCAACCCGTAGTAAAGAGAGGTAGGAACAACGACGCGCAACGTTTCTGAAACCGTGTTATTTTTTTTGTCAGTTATTAAAAAAAAATGCTGTTCCATACATTGACACCGTTCCGTGTGGTGCCGGACGTAAAGAATAGCACCATCCCATTTCTTCTCATGGGTGTCGTAAATACAGAAGGCAGTAGGCGATTAAGGGATTTACTAGAGAATGGGCAGCAGCGTTCTCTATGAATTTTACCACCATACTGCGATCGCCAACCCGCCTGTTAACCGTGGCCTATGGACATAGGCCACGGGAAATTTTTCGTCAATCATAATTTCTACGCTTGGGGTCTAGTCATGTGCTGAATTCATTGTTTCAGTTTGCGCGTGGATGTTAGTCATTTTGTCATGACTAAAATATTAATATGAGTATTATAATTTACGATTCGTCAGAAGCCCGAAAGTGTGACAACCAGTTTCACCAAGGGGCATCGTGTTATCCAGTAACTGGGTTGTGGAGGTCAGATATGCAGTCGACCCATGTAAAATAGTGGTATTCAGATGCACCCGGTTAGACTGGAAGCCGAACCCAATATCGTCAGGGAAAAGGCTAAGCAGATGATGATTCTAATTCTACGATTACTTACTTTTTCTTCTCTTTACTGGCGGAAAAGAATAAAAAAGCTACTTACCTATTTACGCACAGAGAGTATAACCCTCTAGCTTTGCAAAACATGTTTAACTATACAAAATAAAATGAGTTACCAACTCAGAGTCGGCCTATAAAACCATTTACAATTTCTGTATACACAAGAACCAGGCACGATACAGCGTCTCCTTCAATTAAAACTCTTTCCATCACCCCAAGGGTAGATAAATATATTAAATATAAAATAATTATTCATTCTCTCAAACACTAGAGATTTGAAAGGCCTTCTCATCCAATTATGCCTTCCTGCGTTCTTTAATCAATCCCATTTTAGTGCCAAAGTCATTGGAGTTTTAACGAGAACAGAGTTTGACCTCTCTGCCGATTTTCAGTTATACAATCAAAAGTTGGAATTTGTTCTCACTATAGAACAAAAAGTTAAAGCTGAATACAGTGGAACTTCGTGTTGTTATGAAAATCAGGGAAATCTCGATGGTAGATAATTATTTGTTACACTAATTTAAGGTTGCATGGGTTTTAATTGCATACCTACAGGAAAAGTTTTTATCCAGTGCGCAAATTGTAATCATGAATTCAGCATATCATTCTAGACCCTCTAGCGCAGAAATTTTTCGCAAGATACCCAAAAAAAAATCAGCTGTTCCATACATTTTGACCGCGTAGGTATTGCACTTTTCTATGAAACAGCTGATTTTTTTTGTACAACCGGCGGAAAATTTCTGCGCTAGGGGTTCTAGAATGATATGCTGAATTCATGGTTACAATTTGCGCACTGGATAAAAACTTACCCTGTATTCATATTGTGTATGCGTTGTCGCATGGAACGGCGCCATGCTTTCTATCGCTGGGTTTGTAAAAGACATTAGCGGATGATAAGGGCAAATTATAAAAAATGATCCGGGAAAAACTGATATGTATGTAGGTGTGTGTTTTGTTTATATGTACGTTATAATTATTCAGTCGATACAAAATGATTTCATTATTAGATACTACGTCTGCTAATTCTGGCCGACTTTCATTTTTAGGTATGAGAACACGCTGATACACCGCCATCGTATGTAGTAGCCTAATTGCATAACCCACCTACAATCCCTTTCGATTTGTAACTAAACAATATTCATTGCGTAATTTATGTTGTCGAGCAGATGAAATATTCAAACGGACGCTGCAATGTGTTTTGATTTATTGTCAAAATGAAGGGATTTGGGAGTAAGTTACGAAATCAAACATGTAAGTACTAAATCCACTATACCTGTAATACAGCAATGACACGAGGGCATGTAGCAGCAAGTTGACGAGGTGGTAGCCAGCGGGCTGCAGGCCATGGATGGCGTAGTTCCATCGGAAAGTCAGAACCGTCAACGGACGGTACGACTTATGTGATTGTTCCTGGAAACAAGAGAAAAAGAAATTAGGACTTTATCAAAACAGAAATAATTTAATAATATCGTAAATAGCCATATTTAGGCCCATTTCGTAATAGTACAGCGTGGTTAAGTACCACTACAGCAACCCATCAGCTGTTGCGATGACGCGCCGCCATTGTACGCCACAGATAATATAGAAATAGCGGTTAGTAGCGAGTCTATTATGCACAATTTGTCAAGTCCGGCTAATGAGACACAATTCTTTCTATTGTATCGTACCTATCGGGTGCGGCCCGGGCTTGACCGGCTACCAAAAATAATGGACTTGACGATACACAAAAATATTTTCAAACATCATTTTAATTTTATCTATTCAATTCATATGTTTTATTAGTGCCCATTATTCAACAATAATATCAAGTTTCGTAATTTAATTATTTTATTTGTCAATGGCTACTAAACCTATGAATTAAGAACTCATGCAGGGTATTTTAGGAGAAAAATAATGTGGAAAGAGTGTTTATAGAAAAAAAAAACTTTTTAATTTCATTATAGTAGCACGTGGATAATCAATTTTGATTTCATTATTTAGAACTTTAGAGTGTTAGAGTAGACAAAAGTTTGAAAAGAAGTGGTGTCATTTTGATCTTGATGCCGATGGTCATTGTTGTAGCCTACTGCGAACATGAGTGGTCTGGCAAGGTACTTCACAATGTGGGCGCATAACAATATCTATCGCTGTGCTTTAGCTCGATAAACCGCGATAAATGAGCAGCTCATTGGTGAGGCTAAAACTCTATTGTAGCTTATTCGAATCGAGATTTCGCATCCTTATGGACTTAAACAGTCGAATCGGACCCGTGACGAGTTGGGCTAAATTCAACGTCTAATTTAATTTGTTTTAAAACAGTAAGATATAGGTCACTTGAATTCTAATAATTAATTTAATCTAATTTCTAGGCTGACTCAATTCATACTGGCATGGAAATTTTAAGAATAATAGGTCAATCAATCTATTTCTAACTTCTATTTGATTTGTAAAAGTACAAATAGGCCAATTAAAATTTGTAAATTCCATTTGTATTGTAAAAGGATTAGTTAGTAGGTCAAACGCTATAATTGTTAATTGGTTTTATGGGTAGGCACAACCTATAAACCCAATTAACGGAAATTTAATCAAACTGTAGATTAATATCTGCTGGGAATGTTACTGATATGTTTAAAATAACTAATTTATCTTTGTTGAAAATTAACACCAGAGTTTTATTCATTGCAGGTTATAAAATTAAAGCAAAGTGGCTTTATAGGTTTGCGAGATTGAGCTGTGCTTTAAATGAAGAGGGTGGGACGAGCTGGACTAAACTAACGACCAATGGTCCACATTAAAAAATAGCCAGAAAGATCAAGATCGCAAGTATTAGAAGTAATTGTGAGAGGCGTTTACTCAACAATGGATACAAGCTAACCGTAATAATAAACTACGCTTACCGCGGTCAATTCGTGAATGGGTGACCAGTATAACACAACCCATGAAACCCTGCCAGCCTGATGAAACGGTTGATTTCGGTTGTCTTTTAAGGAAAGTCTAACAACTAGTCCAGCCTCAGATTTTTCGGTGTATCCCAGTAATTGGGTTGTTACCTGACATTTATTCACATCTGGTAACACGGGAAGCCTACTTGGGCAATGTCCGATTGATTTATTACAAAAATAACTATTAAAACATGATTAAAATACTTACTTCCACAGAATTAATTGAACTTCGTTAAAATGTCAATTTATTTGAACTGCGTTGACATTCCTATTCAACCGCTAAATAAAAAAGCAAAACTTTATTTTTAATTGAATGTCACTGACAGTGCATGTAATTAAAAATATTGTGAAGAATTAATTAGATGCTCCACGGTGCTGTTCTTTTTAGGGTTCTGTACTCAAAGGGCGCTCACGGGACCTATTACTAAGGCTATCCGCTACGTCTGTCCTTCCCTCCGTTCATCCGTCTGTGACAGGGTTTTGCTACTGACGGAACACGGATGGATGGGTTTTAGTCAGTAAAAGTCTGACACGCCCTCCTGCTCCACCCAGAGCGGGAAACTTATTTGATGATTTCCTACCGTCAAAAAACAAAAAAAAAACAACAACCGTAATAGGTAGACATTTGAATGTCAAATTCACAGAGAGGTTACTACTTTGGTCGCTCCGAATAATCGATCGGCCTATAATGTTGCCACTACTGAGACACAGGCCTCCTCTCTTCGATGGAGGCCGCTTTAACAACAAGATTAAATAAATCTATACATATAATAAATCTGTAAAGGAACTTTTTCTGTACATTTAAAATATTTCGAAAATAATTGCTTGGGGTGGTAAGGGATAATCAACAGATGACATTTTAACCCTTATCAAAATTTTTGTCTGTAGCTCGGTTTTTCAGTTTCTCTGTTGAATAGATCAAGTATCACGTCAAAAGAACGAAACTATTAAGGTTATCTTTCATACTCAAATATTGTTTATAACTCAGAGTTTATATTAGTCTTTGTTTCATCGCAATCGCTTCGGTCAACCTATCTAAATAATTTAAAGTGTTCAAGAAGAATTTATTTACGTAATGTTGAAACACTTAGCGACATCTATTGGCGTGAAACGGTACTAACGAATACTTAATATTAACACGTCATTCTCATTTAAGTTACTTACTGTGTCTGTGTTATTTCAAAAAGTAATGATACTGATTACTAAAATCGCTTTCCGTTGGTGGTTGATTCCCACGAATCAAAAAAGCTAAAAGAATTTCAAATAAAAAGTTGTGATAATATTAACTGACGTGGTGTTCTGAGTCATATACCTAGAATGCAATGTTAGATAAATATTTATTAGTTTTATCAATCAAATTAATACAAATAGAGGGGAAGAAATCTCATTTTTAATTGTGATAAAAGTCTTAGTAGCGCCATCTAGCATAATATAGCAAAATTAGAGCGGCTAGAGGAACATCTCCATAGAAATTCTTAATCTCTAGCGTCAGTAACGCCATCTAGGTTTGAATAGCAAACATGCAAAGACAACAACTTGATTTCGCGCGAAATTTGATAATGTTAAATTTAAATGCGTGTTTACAGCATTACTCTATTCAAATAATGGGAGTTTTGGGAGTAAAGAGTTGTAAATACTTATGTGCTAATTTTCGTGATGTTAGTTTTCGAGGTGGGGAGGGGTTCAAGCGAGCTCGGATGGTGAAAGTCAGGAAAAAAAATCCAAAATTGCGACCATAACTACTGGTGGATTTGAGTAAATAGATAGGTTTTCACACGGGCAACTGTAGTTATGTCGATGCTCTTCCGAGCAACATCGCTTACAGAGAAGCATTTTCTTAGTTAAAACAAGTTTAAAAATGTATTTATTTATCCATTTGGCATCTCCAACAAAGGATACATTACCTACACAGGAACAATAGAAATCACAATAGTAAAATATTGACAGTTTTAAAATCGCTTCTTTAAATATAATTATTTATTGGTCTACAAATAAATGTATGGCTGAACAAAAGAAACACTGTAACATTTTTGATTACAATTTACAATAAAAAGGCATCGTAACTGAGAGTCGCGGAGGATCGCTCTGTTATGTCCATTATCCTCGGGATCGGGCTCTCTCTCTTCCTGCTGCCTGCGTCAGCAGCGGGGAGAGAGGTGGGGGCGCGCGCGGTATGGCACTACGTAGCAACAACATCGTACTTACTATGTTCATAGAAAACCCGTGCTATACAATTAAATAGTTTTTTTTGCCTGGTTTGGTTTTTTTTTTCAACAGCGCTTTTAATGTGGATAATGACCGACGTTACGGGGCGGTAATGGTAACATTCGCAGCGAGCATGTCTTTACGCCGTGTGCTAAAATCAGTGTTGCTCGCTCGCATGTTTTGCCGTAGGTACTACTGACTGCACGAATACTTGCTTGGTAACATATTAGGTGCATTTTGACCCGTGACGCCGGTCAGTATCCACCTTTACAGCGTGATCTTTCTTCATCGTGATAACGCCATGGTCCCACGGGCCGTTAACTGACAGGTGGCGTCAGGTGTTACTGCACTGCTACCTGTCGAGGCCTATCGCAGTCCGTGCAGAGCATTCCCACTGCTGTGGTTTTATTCAGTGGTCAACGTTTGATAAACAAAGCTAAAAGACACGCGCCTGTACGGGCCGAGATAGGCGCCCGCCCCCGCGTGGAATAATGCTTCAGCACACTCAACCAGACGCGCAGTCGATTTATTGAGTAAGTACCTACAGTAAAAGCTCCTTATTCGTGCTTCCTTCATTCGCGTTTTCACTAATCGCGGATTAAAAAAATGCGACCCAATTCCTATATCCGCGGCTAAAGATTTATTTATTTGCGGGTCTAATCGGTACATCGGTACATACATATTAACAAATAACAAAAAGGATTCCAATAGGTATCCAACCCAATATCCTTTGTAAACGCGTCGTCAGATGGACTATAAAAAAGTGAAATAGACCTTATTACAACTTCGCCTAAAGTACATTGTCAAATGATATCGCCGCTGTATTGGTTCGGCCTTTGACATCTACAATAGCCGCCTTCGCCGCGGTCGGTGTTTTTAACCGACTTCAAAAAGAAGGAGGTTATCAATTCGACATGTTTATATTTTTAATGTATGTTCAGGCATAACTCCGTCGTATATAGACGGATTTGCAAAATTCTTTTTTTTTTCGAAAGGGGTTTACTCCGAAATGGTCCCATTGAAATTTCATATAGACAGGGCCCGATCTAGCTATTTAGCCGCTCCGGGCAAAAATAACATTCGCCGCCCTTTGCACTAACACCATCAAAGATGGTATGACCATAATTATGTGATATTCTTTTAACTATAAATATAATATTCACATACGTTAGTCTACTACGGCTTCTGAACAAGTATACAAAAATTTATGAGAGTAGGTATGTTTGTAAGTATACATTTTGCCGCCGCTCATTTTTGCCGCTCTGAGCATTTGCCCGGCTTGCCCCCCCTTAGATTGGGCCCTGCATAGAGATCTGATGATGCGTTTCGGAAACAGACAACGGAACTCTTCAAAAAATTACAGCAAATCAACCGCGAATGTTGCTATCACATAAATAAGTATGCATTGTTTTGACCCAAAGGATGATGAAATTTCGAATTGGTGTATGGTAGGTAACAAAAAGTGAAAAATAAAAACTTTTTTCAAAAAAATAACAACCGACTTCCAAAAAACACTACAAAGTGCAAAATAACTTTAATTTCGGAAGGCGGTGACAAATAATTAAAATACACATCCAACGTCACCGACTTCCGAAATTAAAGTTATTTTGCACTTTGTAGTGTTTTTTGGAAGTCTGTTGGTATTTTTTTGAAAAAAGTTTTTTGAGAATGTAAACAAACATAATGAAACCAACCTCATCACCATAAAGTATATTTATATATCATCATCATCATCATTTCAGCTGAAAGACGTCCACTGCTGGACATAGGCCTCCCCCACATTTATAAATGCTGCGACTTAATAGACATTCCATCCTTTGGTACGAGCCGCTTTGCGTGTTTTACCTATTGTTTCATCTTTCCATTTATTGCAAAATGTTGAAATTTTTTTTTTACTTAAAAACGATTTTCGACGCGAAAAAATCTGTTTAACGCATAGAAATGCTTGATCGTTTACGCCTTGGAAAGTCGCTTGCATCCATATCACGCTCATACAATTAATCAATATGGTCAAAAACTTCAATTAAATGGGTTTTTTTTTTGTCACTTAGGAACGTATCCCCTATAATCCCATATAAATTACCATTCCATAGTCACGGTTTCTGTATTCGCGGTAGGTATTTTACGGAACGTATACCTCGCGAATAAAGAGCTTTTACTGTACCTACGGCAGGTGCACATTTATTATAAAATGAGCCTCGACTAGGCGCTTTGATCTATATTTATTCTTAAAAATCTGAGTGAGACTTCGTCGCAATATCATTATAACCCCTAAAGACGCCTGCAGGCCTAGACAAAACACCCTAAACTCTATGCCAGAATATATGGGAATGACATTACCGTGTCCTTTCCGCAGGTAATGTCATTCCCATACATTTTGGCGTACCGTTTAGCGTGAACGCCAAGAGTAATGTGTTTTGTCTCTAGGCTCTGGACTGCATTCGAAAGCTGTGGTAGATTCCTGCCAGGATAGATCGGAAGATCGGAGGAGTGGTACCTACACCGTCAAAGCGACACATTATTGTTTTCCGACATGCACGCGAACGAAGTCGCGGGCACAGCTAGTCTTAAAATAAAGGGACGTATATTTTTACGAAAGTATTTAAAAAAGTATGTAGTGTATCAAGACCGGCTAATGAGACACAGTTGTTTTTCTAT
This sequence comes from Polymixis flavicincta, assembly GCA_949987655.1. Classification (NCBI taxonomy): domain Eukaryota; kingdom Metazoa; phylum Arthropoda; class Insecta; order Lepidoptera; family Noctuidae; genus Polymixis; species Polymixis flavicincta. Next base: position 19,366,053 of record OX465181.1, on the reverse strand, counting down.
TGTAACGTGCCACATGTGGCACGCGCCGGGCCGGAGCGGTCGATGGCACGGAACCCATCGTGTGCGAGCCCGACTTGAACCTGGCCGCTTTTAAAAAGTATGCTTTTCTTGGCTTTGTTTTAATTAAAAAAAGAAATACATGCTTTAAAAACGTTTATGTTTCGAGTAGTTGATTGTGATTCATTAGGGCTAAACATTATTTTAATGGACATATTTTAAAGCAGCGCTTTCACTAGGGGATATGTTGCAGAGGGATATCGCCGTAAATTTACGTGGTACTCGTATGTATCTGCGACTTTGCGGGACAATATCACTCGACATTTCCCCTGCACTACCTAGTGGTAATTATGACAAAGATAGGTCGACTTCTAGTTTTATTAATCTTCCTAATTTATGTGTAATTTTAAGTAAATAGAAGTATACAAATTACATTAATTCTGACATTAAAAACGGTCTCAAAATCAACATTTAAGTCAAACACAGATCAACTTCCAGAAGTTGATCTGTGTTTGTTTCTAGAAACAAAACATGCAATTTGTTAAGGCAAGTAGGTACAGAAGTCTGACTTTCGTATAAGTAGGTAATCCAGGCAAAACAAAGTACGCACTCAAACCTTTTAATAAGTTAGTGAGAGTATACTTACAACTTTCGTATAAGTAATACTTATCAAAGGTCTACGTGTCTTCGTACGATTTCAGTACTCTTTTGTATAAATAAGATATGCCATATGACTTACATGTGTAGGAAAACACCGTGTAAGCGTACAGAGGTGTAGGTTCTGTCATTATGTCCAGAGGCCAGCACATCAAGTTACCCCAATGTGTCAAAATTCTTTGATAGCTTTTCAACTTTACTATGAAGGAATAAGGTTCATGTTCAATTGGTAAAATTTTACAGTTTGGGATAGGTTGACCTGCTGGCGTCTGTACATATAGTTTTGCCTGGGTACTTTGATGAAGATATTGTTATAGACATCGACGAAGTAATATGTTAAAAGTATAATTCTAAACACTCAATTCTTACTATTTGTAACTCAAGAACTCAGAAACTTTGCCTGACTTGGGAGTCCATCTATGAACCGCATACTCAGTAACATTGATACCTAGTGACTTTACCATAATTTCAGCTTTTGTTCATAACAAAAACATATTTATTTGCATAAAACTAAAACACGGTAACCATAGATGGTAAAAATACAATTTAGAACGAATGCATGTCTTGTGGCTAAATAACAATAGCTGCACGGGACGATTGACCAGGTTAAGCTACGCTTGCCGCGGTTGGTCCGTGGATGGGTGACCATCTTTACATGCCAAGACCGCTCCGTGCCTCAGAAAGCACGTTAAGCCGTTGGTCCCAGCTGTCATTTGTGGATCTTTGACAGTCGTAACGGGTCGTCAGAATCCCGAAAGTCTGACAACCAGTCTTACCAAGGGGTATCGTATTACACATTAACTGGTTGTGGAGGTCAGATAGGCAGTCGCTCCATGTAAAATACTGGAATTCAGCTGCATTCGGTTAGACTGGAAGCCGACCCCAACATAGTTGGGAAGAGGCTAGGCAGATGATGACATGTCTTGCTAATATAATAGTCGGTTAATGAAAATTTACCTACCTACGTATCGTTCTCAATGTTATGATACACATGTTAAACGTGAATGTGTGTGTGTTTCGGTAAGAAAATCTACAAATAACATCATGTTCGGTATCATTCTCATTCATACCGGGATAATACATTCCGTTACAAGCGAGTGGTTTTCAGGGAACGTCGAGAGTTTAGACGGGTGTTATGATTGTGTTAAAACAGGATTAAGTGTATTACAGCCGTGTTTTAGTCAGTAAACGTCCATTTTTGGGTACAAGCCTCTCAAAGCCTGCCACATAAGTATAAATAGCTATTATCACCACACCTTGCTAAATAATTGGTGATGTCAGAGGGAATTCTGAATGAAGGCGTTTATTGTTAATATATTATAATAACCGCTCAGGTCAATCGAAGGTTAAGTTACGGTTGGGTAACGAACCATTACATAAAATATAGAGAACTCTCCGTGCCTCCGAAAGCACGTTTAACTGCTGGTCTCAGCTGTCATTTGTAGTTTTTGCGAAGTCAGAAGCTCGAAAATCTAAAGTTGGTCTTACACGGGCTATTTTTTTGAGCAATATTGCTCGGCAACATTAATGGATCAATTAAGTGGAGCAACAACAATAAATTGCCGATGTGTTTCGGCAATATTGCTTCTGATTGCTCCATATATTTCATGAGTTGCCGAATTTCCAATCGGCTTGGAAATTTCTAGTCATTTTTCTTTCTATCTTGTTTGTACGTATAACTACGTCTCGTGTTTGCTAGAGGAACCGGACGGCGAACAGGTTGCTACATTTTGCCATTGCCCTAAATTGCTGGATGTAGTCGTGACGTCATATTTGGCGAGAATTGCCCAAGATGGAGCAATTTTAGTTGCTCGCACCTTAACAACCAGTCTTACAAAGGGGTATCGTATTACCCAGCAGGTGGGTTGTGGAGGTCAGATAGGCATTCGAACCATATAAAATATTAGTATTCAGCTGCATTCCGTTAGCCTGGAAACATACCCCAACATACTTGGGAAAAGGCTAGATTAAGGAGAACGCTGTCGGTTGAAAAGACCAATAGCGTTCTCTGTAATCATCATCACGAACTGATCACATACATCGACACAATTTTCGCCAAAAAGCGATTGTATTGGCTAAGTAATAATTTGGGTCATGTTTGGTAACCCAAGGTGCTGTTTGCAGTTACTGTTTACGGCACACACTTGAAGAGAGATTGGTTGGCCACTGATCTCTTCTGTGCCATATCAAAGAAGACACTACCATACTGACCATTGACTTATCTGTGGTTCATAAACCCATAAAGGCACGATGTCATATACTTACAAGAAATAGCCTAACATCTATCCTAATGAACGCATTATTTCTCGTTAAAATCGGGCGTGGTCACGGGAAAATTTATTGAAGCCATTAATAGTGGGACATTCATAAATGGGTACATTATCAAAAGTAGGCATAGTAGTATTTACGGCGCAACGTTGAACGCGTTAATGAGTGGTGCACGTCATGTTTGCGAGGCTTTTGTGTTGAGATGTATAAAGTTAAATATTTTGATGCAAAAAAATTACCACGTCTAATCTATTCTATAACTAGCTTTTGCCAGCAGCTGCGCCCGCGTGAAGGCAAAAATTGTCCTTCGGGAAAGTACTATCTAGTGATGTACCGACTAGTCGTTCCCCGACTTGTCGGTATATTTCTACCTGGCGACTAGTCGACTAAAATCGCCGACAAATCGGCCCATTTTTTACTCGTATTATCATATTAATATGCTTAAAAATTTAAAAGACGGTGATTGAAATGATATTGAAATCTTTACTGGAAGTAATTATTTTTATTATAGAATCAGTTTTACAGTTCATTTTCAGTGCAATCTAGAAGGAAGAAACGCTGGCTCGCATTTAAACAATGATAGAATAAATGCAAAGCGAATAAAAACATAAATCCTGACAATTCCGCCTGGTCGCCGGGCCCCGCGCCGCAGGAGACGCCCCGCATCGGAACTGGAACCACCTACGAGCCGAAATCGTAGTCACAAACATTACCGATGTCATCCGAACTCAACCGAAAGCAATGATCGGCTTGGCCGATTAGTCGGCTATTTTAATTAGTCGGCCTAAGTCATAGTCGGCCCATCTCTAGTACTATCAGAATAAAAGTATCCTATATGTTAATCCAGGTTATAAACTATCTGTGTGCCAAATTTCATTCAAATCCTTTCAGGTGTTTTTGCGTGATTGAGTAACAAACATGCAAACATTTAAATATCCAAACATACAAACTTTCACATCTATATATATAAAAGAAAGTCGTGTTAGTTACTTCACTTATAACTCAAGAACGGCTGAACCGATTTAGCTGAAAATTGGCAGGGAGGTAGTTTAGAGCCAGGAGAAGGACATAGGATACTTTTAATCCCGGTATTAGGTAGGGTAGCGTAGGTAGGGTAGGTAGGATAGTGTAGAGTAGGGTAGTGTAGTGTAGGAGGTAGGGTAGCGTAGGTAGGGTAGGTAGGTAGGGTAGTATAGTGTAGGGTAGGGTAGGTAGGATAGTGTAGGGTAGGTAGGGTAGGGCAGCGTAGGTGGAGTAGGTAGGTAGGGTAGGATAGTGTAGGGTAGGGTAGGGTAGGATAGTGTAGGGTAGTGTAGGGTAGGTAGGGTAGCGTAGGTAGGGTAGGTAGGTAGGGTAGTATAGTGTAGGGTAGGGTAGGTAGGATAGTGTAGGGTAGGTAGGGTAGGGCAGCGTAGGTGGAGTAGGTAGGTAGGGTAGGATAGTGTAGGGTAGGGTAGGATAGTGTAGGGTAGTGTAGGGTAGGTAGGGTAGCGTAGGTAGGGTAGGTAGGGTATAGATTTTGTATGAATGACTTTTGGATGGATAGGACAACGTCTGTCGGGACAGCTAGTTTATAATATGAGTAAGATAGTAGGAAAAAAAAAAACACAGAGACTTAAGTATTTTTGATCTGAACATGAGAAATAGCAAACCCTGTCCATACAGAGGCATCACACAAGCTATTTGCCTAAATGATAAATAAATAAATCAGTTTTATAGAGCACGGAGTTACACGCACAAAAATGTGGCTGTCTCATAAACATGATTCATCGCCTAACAAAATTAGCAAGTGGAACGGAGCAATATGGGCCTTCTTCTTTAAATGAAATTCCATGTCAGGTGTAGAGGTAGTGCTATAATGGGAGCACATATATCACTTACAACAATATGGGCGTGCTAATAAATATCACTTGTCAGGACTACCCCATCCTATTAGGGCTTTAAGGATGGGATGTGCAAACGTAGCCCGCGAAATTCAAATTTTCTTCCGTTTTTATTTAATTTCCTAGTCAGCGTCAGATTGTATATTGATTAAAAAAAAAGTTAAAATTAATTTCAAGGTTTTAATGAAAATAATGATGTAGATAATATACTAAAAGCTTAAAAAAATAATTAGATTGAGGGGGTTGTGAAAAATTACGTAATCCGCCATTTTGAGGCGGCGGCCATCTTGGACTTACAATGGTACTGATTAAATTAAATTGTATTGATAACAAAACTAAAGGTGTGTACCCACCAAATATCAGATCAATTTGCCAACAGGAAGGGGGTAAAATTTCAAGTGATAAATTTGACACAAAAAACAACAAACAGGGGTATCTAAATAAAACCGTTTAAAAATATGATTGCGACCGTAATAAATATGGCTTTACAGAATTATAATAATCGTTAAAATAATCAATACAACTCCTAAGTTAGTTAAATCATTGAACGAAGAGGGTTTTTTTTTTTTTTTTTTTTTTTTTTTTTGGGTGGGAAATCATCAAATAACTTCTCCCGCTCTGGGTGGAGCAGGAGGGCGTGTCAGACTTTTACTGACTAAAACCCACCCGTGTTCCTTCAGTAGCCCTTAAGCCAGGGGCTGTGGTGTCTCTTTCGAACAAACCCGCACCCCTGGCAGGCATCGACCCTTGCGGGTCCCATCACTATTTGTGCTGACATCTCTTTGAGGCGCGCGTGGAACACAACGCGCCGTCGACTTGGGCTTGGTCCTTACCGGACAGCGAGCTACCCATTACTCGCCGTCCGCAAGCCCATGCCTACGGTGGCCGGAAATCGGCCTGGGATTCCCGACGCCCAGGGCGTCTCCGTATCCTGCGGCGGCTGGGGTCGCGAGGGCGCATATGCTGCCTCTCCCTCACGTGCGCCGCCTCCCTCTTCGCGAGCATCACTGCTTCGCTGAAGGAGGTGACGGCTCCCCATGCCCTCTCGCTCCGTACCATGGCCTGGACCAGGGCCGGACGCGAGAGATCGCCGCCGCCGATCGCCTCCACGAGGACACGGCGGTGCTCCGCCCAAGCAGGGCAGACCGCCACCGTGTGCTCCACCGTGTCCTCAGGGCGATCTTCGCAGTGGAAACACCCGGGTGTTTCCTCCCGCCCTATCCGAAACAGGAACCTCCCGAAACAACCGTGTCCGGTGAGGACCTGCGTCAGGCGGAAGGTGAGGACGCCATGCCGCCTCTCAAACCACTCCTCAAAGAGGGGACTTACCGCCGCAATCGTGGCGTGCCCAGCACTGGGTTGCGACAATCGCTCTCTCCATGTCACCATGAGATCCCGCCGGAGCTCTGTCCGCTGTGCCGCGATTTCCTGCGGCAGCGGAGTTACGCCCCGGCGTTTGGCCTCCTCGCGCCACTCCCAGATTTGCGCGAGGACCTTTGCCTCCAGATCCCATGGCGGTAATCCGGCAAGGAGGCCCGCCGCCTCGCCGGAGATCGTGCGATATCCCCGGATCATTCTGATCGCCATGACCCTATGGGACGCCCTCAACCGGCGAGCTGGTTGGCGCCTCAATGTAGGCGCCCACACCGGCGCCCCGTATAGGGCCATGGACCGCACGATCCCCGCGTAGAGCCTCCGGCAGGAGGCGTTTGGCCCCCCTAGATTGGGCAAGAGCCGCTTCAACGCAGCCCCGGCCCGCTCCAGTCTGGGAGCCAAACGGCGGAAATGTTCCGCGAAGTTCCACCGGCTGTCGAGGACGAGTCCTAGGTACTTCATCGTCGACTCGACGCCGATGTGAACCCCTCCCACCGTTATCTGGGAACCCGTCGGTGGCGCATTCCGAGGACCATGAAACCACATGGCCTCGGACTTGTGCAATGCCACCTCGAGTCCCAGTTGCCGGATCCTATCCACGATTGTCGCAACCCCGTGTGTCGCTAAGTCGGCCGCCGCCTGGTACGACCTCCCCTGCGCCAGGACCAGCGTGTCGTCAGCGTAGCAAACTACACTGACGCCGCTAGGGAGGTCGGCGCGCAGCACCCAGTCGTATCCGATGTCCCACAGATGCGGTCCCAGGACCGATCCCTGTGGGACACCGCACGACATCTCTCGCCGGTTCCACTCTCCGAGGTGACCGGGGTAGATGACGGCCCTGTCCGTCAAATAGGCCTCGACCACACGACAGAGGTAGGTCGGCATCCGGTGATAACGGAGTGCCTCCCTTATGCAACTCCAGGGCAGGGTGTTGAAGGCATTGGCGATGTCTAATGACACCGCCAAGACGACCCCACCCCGGGCCACAGCATCCCCCGTCGTGAGGGCTCGCACGCGCATGATGGCATCCACCGTGGAGCGCCCCTTGCGGAAACCAAACTGGCTCTCCGCCAAATCCGGCCCCACCCGCACCAACCGCCCGACGAGGCGGTCTGCAATTACTCTCTCAAAGAGCTTGCCCACCTCGTCGAGCAGCACAATGGGCCGGTAAGCGGACGGAGAGTCCGCTGGGCGCCCCGGCTTCTTAATGAGGACCAGTTTCCCCGTCTTCCAGCGAAGTGGGAACTGGCCCTCCTCCAAGCATGCGCTTAGGAGCCCTCTTAGTCGAGGCCCGAGAGCCTGCAAGGCCAGGACCCAGGCTTTGCCGGGCAAGCCGTCGGGTCCTGGGGCGGTATTCTTGGCACTCAGCCTACGTACCGCCACTCTCAGGTCTACCTCGGTCACCTCTGGAGAGTCGTAGTCGTCGTCGGTGTGGTCCGCATCGGGCACCGCAGGAGGCGGAGCCATAGGCGGGGGAGCGTGCTCCCCTCGTGAGGGGAACAGAGCGCTCACCACGTCCTGCACGAGATGAGGCCGGAGACTCTGCGTCAGCGGGGGAGCCCACGGGCGGATTTTATCCCGCACCGTTTTGTAGGGGCGTCCCCACGGGTCTCTGTTCAGAGTCTCCAGCGACTCCTCGCGGGCCACTACTCTGGCCCGCAGGATCTCATCTCGGAGGGCGGTCTTCGCCACTCTGTACTCCTCGTACAGCTCCGCCTCAATGGCTACCGTATCCGGAGGGCGGATACGGAGCCTGGAACGAAGAGGGTTGATGATCTTTTTTGTCATTCAATGGGATTACATTTTAACCCAATTGAATGACTATTTCATGAAAAAGTATATCAATGGGATGAAATGATCTTAGAGGGTTGTATTGATGATTTTAATTCTGTAATTTAATACGTATACGGTCGCGAATCATATTTTGTTCAACAACCATCCTGAAAATTGCAAAAAACGTAAGAAACTTTGGGATGATGAAAAATGGGATTACATTTTAATCCAATTGAATGACTATTTCATGAAAAAAATTATCAATGGGATTAAATGAACTTAGAGGGTTGTATTGATGATTTTATTCTGCAATTTAATACGTTTTATAGTCGCTAATCATATTTTGTTTAAAAAATAAATTTGGTGGGTTATATTTGCACATACCGTCCTTAAATCCCTGCATACCTACCCTGGCAGTTTTTCAAAAGTTAAATGACCATCACAGTTTAACAGCTAAAAAGTTAGTCAGTTACCAAAATGAAAATTCAACTTTACCAAGTTATGTAGCCGTTAAATGTAACGGCATATTTTATAGGATTACTTTAAAAACATTGATTTATTGTTCCGTCTACGGTACATAACAATTGGGGTTGAAAGAGAATGCAGAAAGCCACCAACTCGATTCGTAGGAGAACGTTTGTTTGTAATTATTACGAATTAACTTTGGTTCGCAGATTGGTGTGTGCAAACTTTGGGATTGGGCCGCTTGCTACCAAATTCCCCCATGGGTTATTATCGGTAATTACAGTAGATGGAATCCGGCGATTGAATGAGGGAATCAAATTGATTGAGTGACGGAGGAGTGATGGGTATGTGGATTCTCAATTCAAAATTTGATCTGAATTTCGGTCATGTTATGTATTTTACTGGCCGATGTTTTCATACATTTTCGAACAACGTTGTTTTACAAGTAGGCCTACGAAAATTGACGACTTCAAGGTTCACTGGCACAGAGCTAGAATCTTTACGTCGATTTGAGAAAACATCGTTAAATCCCCACTCTAGGTACTACACGGTCTTCACTCAAGGGCCATTCTGTTCCAACTTTTATATTAAAATTAAGCACAATTACATTAAATTATTACTTACATAAAATGTGCGCCTACGGTATAATTATCTAAGTGAATAAATCTGTATTTTTTCTCATTTCGCATAAAAAAGTAGCGACACGAAATTTTAAAAGAGCTTTCAGGAAATGTGTATGAAAATTTTAAATGACACGACATTCTGTATATTGCGAGCATCACGTCGTGCTCGTTGTGCTCATATAAAGCGGGGAGTACAATTAAACGCTCGATTATCAGGCGTATAGCTTGCGGTCTGCGGTGTGCGCATTCATCAGTCACCGGAACAAATTGATGGGTTATGATAAATAATAGACACCCGGGCGTCGGGCACCCTAGCCACAGAGTATATAGGTACAGAAGGTCGACTCCAAAGAAGGATCAAACACACACGCATACATAATGGTAGATACGGTTCACGTACAGCGAGTGCAAGCACTGTCATGATTTTTAACTGTTTGTGATCTTTTTCACAATCAGCCTATAACATTACCACTTCTAGGACACAGCTGTCCTCTCTGTGAAAGGTAGAGGGCTGTATTCCAACACGCGAGCCCAGTGCGGCTTGGTAGAAGTCACATGTCTTCGAATTATTGTTTCTAGTACATGCCAGTTTCCTTACGATGTTACCACTGGGCCACCACTACTGTCTCTGTTCTCTGTGGTCTGTTTACATACTTACGCGTTTATGTGTGTGTGACGCTGTTTTATCTTGCTGTTTGGAACCAATCTTCTGTAACTCTATCTAATCTGTGTCCCAGCCGTGACGTCAGGCACCCCGACCGACGCGTCAGCTTTGCTGCCATATCATACGTCACGGATGACAACTTGCGAATGTTCGAGGGGAGAAGCATGCTCAATCGGATTTTTTTTATTCGCTAATGTTTATTGTTCCATTGTTCGTGTGCAAATCGCTCGTTTTTGATGCGTTAGTAAAAAAGCATCGGTTGTTGGAACGAAATTGATTTTGTTATGGTGGGAATGGTAGATGTGGCAGCTGAGCTTGCGAAAATTAATGAATTATATTCAGGCCGCAACGAATTCATCTTTATGGCTAGTTTTTTTTTAAATACAGGAAAAGTTTTTATCCAGTGCGCAAATTTTAACCATGAATTCAGCATATAATGATATGCTGAATTCATGGTTAAAATTTGCTAGACCCCTACCGCAAAAAAATTTCGCCGGTTATACAAAAAAAAAATCAGCTGTTCCATACATTTTGACCGCGTAGGTATTACACTTTTGTGTAAAACAGCTGTTTTTTTTTTGCATAACCGTAACCATAATAAAAATTTCTGCGGTAGGGTCTACAATAATATGCTGAATTCATGGTTAAAATTTGCGCACTGGATAAACACATACCCTGTATAGGGCTTCAAAAATTATGTATATTTCCTGTAATTAATCATCGATGGATTGCTGTCAGCATATTAATACCTCTCTTCTATATTTCTTAGTAAATACATAAGTTTTATAACATTTTTACCCAACACTTAAATGACAGATCCAATCACAATAAAATCAAACAGTCCAGTCTCCATTTAAAATGAGGTCTCTTGTTCATTCCAAATTACTTTTCCGTAATTACATCATTAACAAAAACATGCACAAAATAAAACCGACGAAAAAGTATTCAACGCGAAATTAAATCCATTAGTCGACGCCGACGCCCTTCAAAAGCAAACACTCTACCATCGAGGTATGTACTTTGTACTATTTGACATAAGCGACTGGCAGATGGCAACCCAGCCTTATATTTGTTCAAGAGATTAATGTCTACCGCTGTCTGCGTGTAATAACAGCAACTGAACTGAGGTGACAGAATCACTGGCAAATAAGGGCCAACACACATCGACCCGCACAAGGTCGCAAGCTATCAATTTCCTGAGTACATTTACTTGCGGGACACCTGATACTGTAAATTAATTTATATTCTTGACCTTGTTGGAACTGTTAGTAGTTTGTTTGTGTTTATAGGCTTCGTAACAAACACCAGGTTACGTAAGACGTCTATCGGTTTACGTAACCTACCTAGTCCTTATTGAATTCAGCGACGATAACTAGCTTGGGTACTTTGAAATTTCGAAGGCCTAAAATAATGCTGTCAGCAACATTAATCGCATAGACCTTTCAGAACAGCACAGTTTGTGTTCATTTCGAAGTCCGCATATATAATTTCCCCGGTAGCCGACGGCAATGTGTAAATCGGCTCTATCAGAGCCTCGAGGCGGACGAATGTGGATTTCTTCGTTGCTTTCGTGTTCTATAAAAGCTTGAAATGTAATTCTTTTTGCGTGGGAAGACAATTTCCACAGTTTTAGGCATTTACGAATAGATTGGAGTGGAAATGTTGCCATTTATTTTCCCTTATTAAAGATGGGAATAACTTTTTCTTAGAAATCGGACTTGTTTAGTGTATAAGAACGGTAACATGTCGAAATTAGGGAAGGCTGATGACCAAGAACCTGAATTGTAATTATGTCTGTGTTATTAGAATACAAATATCAAGCAAGGATTTAGAATATCAGTTAACTTCATCAACTCCCTTACCACCAATTTTTGGGAAATTAATTTGATACTCACATAATTAAAATAATTACACGAAAACATTTCGATGCTCGTTAGAAATATGATGGCTGAAACATAATTATGTAAATGTCGATTAAAATAACAGACAAGAAATATTCAAATTCAAATCGTGTTGTTACAGAAAATTATAAAATTGCTATGTTAATTATGTAAACTGAAACCAGTGAAAAAGTTATTCTCCTTGGTACAAAGAAGTGCTATGTTTTTTCGCAAAGGGAAGAAAGACGTCTAAAGCATGGCCCCGCCCGCCCAAAGAGCTGGGGCGGAAAAACCGCCCAGAGCAAAAGGTCGCCTTTGCGTAATCCCTGGTTTCGGAGCTTTCGGTATTACATAGAGAAAAAAAGCAATTTAGGTCTCCGTAATACACAGAGATTGAGCTACGTATAATATTGTAGCAATTACGAAGATAAATATGTTTTAATAACTGTTTATTTTGTTTGGTGTGTCAAAGTTGTTAAGGCGACTTACTTAAGAAGAGGTTTTTGGGACTTTTTCTATTTAATTTTATTTTTCCATTCGTCACTCGTGTGTTGTGAAGCTCGACCTTCCGTATAGTTGTGAAGTCAAAGTAAAAGTCAAATCATTTTTTCTTTCAAATATAAAAGGCACTTTCATACGTCAAAACTTAAAAAAAATTATTCAAATAGGGCATAAAAAAGGCACTTTTATAAGTCAACATTTACAAAAAAAAACCGGTCAAGTGCGAGTTGGACTCGCGCACCGAGGGTTCCGTACAAACCTGTGGGTATATAAGTAAAAGTTCAAAATTGTCAAAAATATTTTTTTTTATATGACGAAACTAAAAAATTTCGGTTTTCGTAATTTTTCCTATATCTGTACTATAAGACGTGACTTCGTACAAAATTTCAAGATTCTAAGTTCACGGGAAGTACCCTGTAGGTTTTGATTCCCGTGCGAGTTTCGAAAATTTGCGGAATTTTGCGGCCTAAATGGCTGTATCTTTTGATTGCGTTGACTTAGAAGGTTGATTTTTCTACAGCTTCCAGGGACAGTAGAACTAAGTATCATATAGAAATTTCAGTTTGATACCTCCACGCGTTCCTGAGAAAAACGGTCTTGACAGACGGACGGACGGACGGACGGACGGACGGACAACAAAGTGATCTTATAAGGGTTCCGTTTTTTCCTTTAGAGGTACGGAACCCTAAAAATTGAATTGATTCTAATTGCCCCTTCCAAATGGTGGTTCGATATGGAGAAGAATGGGCAAGAAACTCCACTGTGAAGTTTTATCGTTAAACAAGTCGGTATTTGATTGATAGAGAGGGGAAAATCTCATCGATAGCATGAGCAACTAAATAAATGACATCTTTTATCCAAAATGAACTGCATTTAAAGCTAATTTCTTATATTTTTATAAATGGAAAAGTAACAAACATTTGCGAACAAAGCAACACGAGGAAGCATTCCTTCCCTTTGCTTCTTTCGCTTCCATCCAGTGTAATATACTTGTAAGTGGAATCGTGTCGTCACGTAACGATGTGTCAGTTTTCCTTCACTGTGGAGTTTGCCGACGGTGACTCCACCAAATTGGGCTTTTTATTGAAAACGAGAAAGAACTTCAAAGGGCAGCATAATGTTTTATTTTCAGTCCTTTAAATACAGGGTGGCAGTCACATCGACGCGCAATTTGTTACCGTACATTTTGTATATGATTCTGTGGCCCTAGTGTGTTTCATTTAACTATCTCGCTCAAACGCATCGAGCGCGTTCGGCGCTCCGATTGGTCCGACACTAATCCAGGGCCAATCACAGCGCCGAACGCGGTTGATGCGTTTGATCGAGATGGATAAATGAAACTCGCACTAAGGCCTCAGAACCCCTCTACTTTTAAATTTTTCGTCGATTATCTAAAAAAAAAATTGCTGTTCCATACATTTAGCCCACGTAGGTATTTTCTATGAAACATCGGATATTTTTGAAAAACGACAAAAAAATCGGCCGTAGTCTAGATATAATACAGCAAACTGTAACCATATCATTACACAGCATATCATTCTAGACCCCAGCGCTGAAATTTTTCATCGGTTATACAAAAAAACCAGCTGTTCCATACATTTTGACTGCGTAGGTACTCTGCAGTTCTCTATGAAACAGCAGATTTTTTTTTTATATAGCGGTACTAGCTTCTACCCGCAACTTTGTTCGCGTGAAACTCGTAAGACACCACAATCTAGCCAAATAACTGCTACATTTGTATAAAACTTATTTGCATGGTGACGTTATATCGTATCGCCCGCGCTATTATTAGAGTTTACGTTATTTCTCACTTTATTTATTTTTGCTTGGCTCCCAAGTGGCGTAGCGTGATGTTCAATATCCGATAACCTTTTTCAAGAATTGGGCTATCAAATGCTTTATTTTAATAAAATCTATTTATACGATTGTTTTTATTATTATTATTTAAACAAAATATTAAACTAATAGGAATTTATTTCACAGATAAGTTCTCACTGTAAATGTGAACGTTAATATAAAACGTTACACAATTTCGTTATGTCTGGATACAAAATGGTAAAAGAATTCTCAAACTTTATAATCATGTTTTCATTTGTAAAATTTTTGATTCTAGTATTAGATTCTTGGAAACTCTTTATACGAGGTTTTCAAGAATTTAATGATAGAATAAAAATAAAAAAATCGAAAAATATATGATTTCATTTGTATGCTCGAATAAAAAAGTCTATCTAAAACAGATTTTAAAACGGTTAGAAATTCAAATACAGTTTGGGCCAAAATAACGTAACATTTGTAGTAAAAAAAAGAACTCAAAATAACTGGAAAATGAAAAGCATATTGCTTTAATAAATAGAAACTGCGAGCTTATAAAGGCGCGTATTGTCAAAATGTGACGCCAGGGGTTAGTACAATGAAACTTTTTTCATTTCGTACGAAAAAAACTGAACTCATAGAAACGAAAATAAGGGGACGCAATTAAAAACTGTTATTCTTTGAAATTTGTTACTTCGTCTTACTCTTTGGATGTTGGAAGTTTGTGCGTCAGTAAATTGGCTTGCTTTTCTGTTCTAAAAGCTACATTTTGCCTTCATTCATTCGTGGTAGCAGTAGAATTCTGTAGAAACTTATATTGTAAGATTTATGTGGGAATGTTTGTTAGTTACGTTTTGTAGCTCCTGCACCCATCACAATCTGAATCATTTTGAGAGTAAATCCATTGTTTCATATGTTCGAAAAATTTGTCTGTTCAACAACGTCAATAACGCAATGAATGTTGTTATACTGTCAAAATGAAAGCTATTCCTACTCTTGGTGTGTTACGATATTACCCCGCTGCTTCGTCGATTGAAAATTTAGGATTTCAGTTTTTTTTTGTTCGAGTTCAAATCATCAAATAACTTCTCCCGCTCTGGGTGGAGCGGGAGGGCGTGTCAGACTTTTATTGACTAAAACCCACCCTTGTTCCCTCAGTTGCCTGTCTGCAGGGGCCACAGTATCTCTTTCGAACAACCCGTATCCCTGGTAGGTATCGGCCCTTGCGGACCCCACCAGTTGATGCTGACATCTCTTTGAGGCACATGTGGAACATATAACGCTCCGTCGATCCGGGCTTGGTCCTTACTGGACAGCGAGCTAGACATTATTCGCCATCCGCAAGCTTGCGCTTACGGTGGCCGGAAATCACCCTGGGATTCCCGACGCCCAGGGTGGCTCCTATAGCGACTGGGCCGTGAGGGCGCATGTAGTGCCTCTCTCTCACGTGCGCCGCCTCCCTCTTCGCGTGCATTAGTGCTTCGCAGAAGGAGGTGACGGCTACCCGTGCACTCTCGCTCCGAACCATGGCCTGGACCAGGGCCGGACGCGAGAGATCGTCGCTGAATTTAGGATATAGTTTAAATATGATAATTAATTCTATCACTAGTAATACAAGATACCTTTCTATTCCGATAGAATCTGTTATTTGTCACAGAAACACGTGTTTACGAAAAGATAATTAACCATTGCGATTGTTTGATTGATCGCTCGGCGATTCTATTTATGATAGTAAAGTACCTATATACATGTCAGTAGCGCTTAATACAAACTTTTTCAAATCTTGAAATATCTTCACCAAATTTTGTTGTGAGTAAGCTTTTGTTTGTGAAAAAGATCGTATTTTGTCATCCTGATATTACGCAGCATTCATTATGTTTGTAAAATAATCTCACTACATGTAACAAAGATAAATAAAAGTGTTGTTTGATACATTTTTGAACAGCAATTTGTCATTGTCTTCGACGACAAAATTAAGAAAGACATTAAAATATTTAGGCATCCATGTTTGTTTTGTTGAGAGTTTTTACGCAGAGAAGAATAAGTAATAATTTATGTTATCCAAGATACTTTGATGGATGATCACAATTAATTCAATTTATGTTTACTCAATGGATATATTTACATAATTCTCGAGTAGGCTTTTATAGTGATTACGATATTATGGCGGACAGGTTTTTGAAAACGTTTATTTTTTATCTTGAATATTTTATGTTACGCAGAATTTTGAGGAAGCCAATAACTTAATGAGCGTTTGGCTTTATTACATATACGTGTCGTCGTCCGATCGTAGAAATGGTTATATCGTGAACTGCCTGGCCATTTTACGATTCACTGCCATTTCATGATTTAGCCATCTAACATTCGCCATATCATTTAACGCTCAGCGTTCGAAGACTTGCCCAATGTTGCTTGGACATATCGACACAGTTACGCGTAAAAACATAACTCTTTTTTTGCTGCTGCGCTGTCGGGTAATAATTTCTATTTGACCTTTTACTACTGGAATTATTTCTATTTCAGAGTCTGTTCTAACAACCATAATCAGCCTACTAATGTTCCCACTGCTGGGACACATGCCTTCTCTCTTCTAGAGGGAGTGGGCCTTAATCCACCAGGTGGGCCCAGTGGGGGTTGGTCTTTAAAATACTAAACAGCCAACTAACTGCGACTAACTTGGTTGTAGCAGTTGTTCAAAATTCTAGCCTAATTTTAGTAGGGGTGCCACTAGCGGTGTGGAATGCAATTACTTCAGCGGCGTATCGTAAAACGGCCAGGCAGGATTACGATATGGCCATTTCAACGACATTCATTTAGGCCCTTATTCATAAAAGTTATTGAATATCTAAATAGTTGTTTAAGTCTGTTTTTCAATACGAAACCAGACATAAACAACTGTTTAGATGTTCGATGTATATCGTACCGATGGTTGTTTACAGGGGCTTTTAACATAGTTTATTTTATTTTTGATACAACTCATACAACTACAGAGGTATCGTTGTGTAATAACCATTAATTTGCAGAACCATTCATTTTCAGACTTACGAACTTGATTTCAGACTAGCATTTTCTTGTTCAACATACAATAGAATGGCGTATTCCTATTTAGCTAACTAGAAAACCCATAGGTATTACTTATCTGCCTACATATGTATAAGTGACGGTTCAATTGTGTCTGTAGTGCGGTCCACATTCCGATCGGGCGCTGCGGTTTGATTCCCGTATTAGAACTAACAGTTGTTTGTTGTGATTAGGATGGTTCACGTTCACGGTTTGGATAAGTCGTGGCTTCCACGTCGAAAAGGTTGCTAAGCCGATTTATTGATGTTGCTTTTCGGTTATTAATATTTCTATAAAAAAACTTTTTTCAATTTGAAAGTAATTCTCTCTCTGCCAGTCTGTCCGTTACCTTTTCACGCCTTGATAACTTTATGCACATGGATATACTATGGCTTGGGTTAGGATACTTTTTAATCCTAAAATTACATTCCCATAGAATAATTTTCGTCACTCACGCGGGCGGTTCCGTGTGATACCGGACGTAAAAGAATAGCACCATCCTATTTCTTCCTGTGGGTGTCGTAGAAGGCGACTATGAGACTTACTAGAGAATGGGCAGCAGCGTTCTCCATGCATTTAACTACCATACTGCGATCGCCAACCCGCCTGCCAAGCGTGGCGATTATGGCAAAACCCCCCTTTTATGGGAGGCCTATGTCCAGCAGTGGACGTCTTTCGGTTGAAATGATGATGATGCGGGCAAAGCAAAAGCTTGTATTTTATGTATCGTCAAGTACATGACGAAAAACAATGCTAGTGATTTGGGAAATATTTTTAAAGCGTTATTTGTTTCCTCATTCCCTTACGAATAGCCTAGTTGCCAATTCGATTCTTTATTTTCCAGCCTAAAACCAAATCACGGGAGAATAAATCCGGTTACGTAGCTCGTAAGTAAGTGTTTTATCAAAGACCTTAGTAACAAGACTTTTTGGAAATTAACTCTCTCTGTTTGGCGTTTTCATTGTCCGTTCCCCGACTTGACAATGCCTTGATCAAAATATTACGTTCAAATTAAAAGGACTATAAATATTATTTTTTACTTTTTAGAGTTTTTGTTTGGGTCGGGGGTTTTTTAAATTTTTAATTTAATTTTTATTTCTTGCTTTTTAAACTTAATGTCTCCCTTAAATCACCATTTATCTATAATCTATTCATTGAGACCTTTTCAATGAGCCCAAACACGATACTTCTGCTGTTTGTTGCTGAATAACTTGGGTTTCCTGGAAATTCCAGGTGTTGCTCCAGCGTCTAATATCATTGAAGTAATATAATCCCAAATTTTGAGTTGATCAGACCCATGGAAGGTGCTGCACACATGCTAAAATCCCTTTTTCAACCAGAAAAGAGCTGATAATCTTCAAACGGCTGAACCGATTTTGAAGAAACATGTCTAAGAACACTCCCGACTAATACACCTTTCAAACAAAAAAAACTAAATCAAAATCGGTTCATCCGTTCGGGAGCTACGTTGCCTCAGACAGACACACACACACACAGACACGTCAAACTTATAACACCCCGTCGTTTTTGCGTCGGGGGTTAAAAAGAGAACCTTCAGGTACATTAATTTTAACTTTTAGGTAAAAGAATCAACGTTGCCATACAACGTGGCAATGCTGCCAGCGTTTTGGGCACTTTTCCCATTGACAACGATGCGGACGTATTTTTCGATGCCTTATGATTATTTTCAGATTTCTTAGATATACCTAGGTAACATTACGTAAATAAAATTAAACCATTCTAGGTATTTCGATTAAATCTTGATGATAACGCGTTTGACGACAAATCCCAATATGTGGAAAACCAGCAAAATAAAATAAATACACTAACATGAAAGTTGAGTCTGTGAATATTTTATCATTCTGTATTTGATTTATATTTAGTAGCCAAGGTAAATAAGTTACTATGTAAAAAGTAGGGATGGGCCTGAAAAAATACCTCATTAAGATTTCTCTAGATACGAAATACAAACATGTATGTATATTATGATGGCGAGTTTCCCTAGAAAAAATAGTTGAATGTTTTTAGAAATTCAAGGAAAAACCAGTGATTACCCACTAAACATATGATCTGAACTTAATGTATGTAAAGTCAGGAAAATAATTTATTATTTAAAAAATTGGCAGTTTGAACAGTGGTGGTTCAGTGGTAACGGCAGCGACTTACGAGTAGAAGGTCGTGAAGTCGTACCCAGGTAGGTTGTGTAGGTATTTAATTTCACCACCACTGCTCTCAAAACGGTGAAGAAAACCATCGCGACGAAACCGGCACAGCAAAACCAAAAAACGATGACACCAACCATCACTGGGGCGTTGTGTTCCACGCGCGCCTCAAAGAGATGTCAGCACCAACAGAAGGGGCAAGGACCGATGCCTGCCAGGGGTGCGGGTTGTTCGAAAGAGATACTGTGACCCCTGGCATACAGACAACTGAGGGAATACGGGTGGGTTTTAGTCAGTAAAAGTCTGTCACGCCCTCTTGCTCCACCAGAGCGGGAGAAATTATTTGATGACGTCCCACTCCCCCTCACCTTCTCACCCAGAGGAGGCCTGTGTCCCAGAAGTGGAAATATTATGGGTTGAATATTTTACGAAATAAAATCATAAATGATATTTATTTCTATAAATTGATTCATGAAAACATTTTTAAACGTCAAAAATAAATGATGTTTCAATAAAACTAGATGAGTTTTGTGTTTCCTAAACAACTTCACTTACAAGGAACACCGAAACACTCATTCTCAGAGGTCAGTCTCTTAAAGAGACACTCTTTTAAAGTCCAGACAACATTTTGGCCCATATGAGGACCATGCAATTTAGTTTCTGACATAGTATTTAGAGTGAAGAACCACCCAAACTTGGATGGACCAGTCCAGTCAATGCACGCAGTGTGCACGCATTTGTCAGAAATCGTGTAGCTCAACATAAAATTTAAAGGGCTCAGCAAATTGACTACCAACTTAATGTGCCCGCATATTCAAATCACAACTATCATTCTTTGATATAGTTGTATAAAATGACTATAACACCAACATTTTACGTAGTGTTTCATTTGAAAAACAATTAATTTCTCTAACTGTACCTACTAAAGCACTTTGTTTAATTTAATGAATAAAAAATGCACATAAAAAACGCTATCATATAAAGTCAAATAGAAATGTTGTTGATGTAATTGTTCACTTAAGTCTCCTGTTATTTAGCAATTCTTTATTTTACAACTAGCTTTTGCCAGCGACTCACCCATGTGGCGGTCGAACATTATCCCACGGGAGGGTAATATTGGTATGAAAAGTGTCCTATGTGTTATTCCAGGTTACAAACTATGTATGTGCCAATTTTCATCCTAATCCGTTCAGCTGTTTTTACGTGATTGAGTAACAAACATCCAAACATACAAACTCTCATATTTATAATATTAGTAGGAAGTAGGAAAGTAGGATATCCATATGTTTCACGCCCACATTTATGCATAACACCATTAAAAATACCTATCTATACACGGCATTAATCTTAGTAAACAACAAAATTCTCTGTGAACGTTAATGTCTCAAAAGCCAACATAATAGCAGCAAAACGTCTAAAATGAACAGAGATCAGATCAGATTCAGATTGAACCTAGCCAACAATTTCGAACGTGTGACAATTTTGATGAATCGCCCCGTGACGTATTTAATTTTAACTATCCATAGCACAGACGCACGCCCGCCCGTTTAAAACACGATCAATCATTTGAAATGTTTGGAACACAGACACATGTGTACCTAGGCACATATTTCAAACATAAATGTTTGTGAGCCCTGAAAAGTTAGGGTTGTGCAATTGTAGGTAGACACTGTCGGTATATTTATACCTCGGTGCATCCTTGGGAGGTTTGAAACTTGGGTCGTCAACAATTTTTTTCAGACACTTTTTGGAAAAATGTCTTCTTCCATTAGCATTACTGTAAGAAGACATTTTTCCAAAACGTTTCAGTATTTATTATAAAAATTACCATTAGAATGGATTAGTTTCATATTTTTGGTTTCAGCACAGCATGATGCAATTTTGGTCAAGGTCTTTTAATTCTATCATAAGCAATTCTTCACTGTACAGATAAGTTCAGTGATAATGAAAACGTTGTAGAATGCCTGTAGCACAAATGTTCAGTAAACTGCAATACTAAAACATTACGTGCAAGTTGTTCCACATCGCCTCAGAGCTTTAGCATCGTGATTTATTTGCCCCAATCGGCTCCTGCAAGCGTGTGAAACAGGCATCAAAATGTTTTAAATTTATTTGTAAGATTCTTATAACTGTACTGAAATGAAATGTTTATTTGTGTAAGTAGATCTTCTAAGACACTTTTACACGTCAATATTTTGTTCATAAATATTTTAAAACTAGATGGCTCCAGCATTTTCTAGCTGACTGATCCGTGAGAAGAAATGCCAAAACAAACTCAGAGGTCATGGTCTTTTATAACAATATGTTATGTTAATGGATTTTATAAGAGACAAACAATGCAGGGCCATATCTGGAGGGCCTTTTGAAGATCGGGCCATTGCAGCTTTGAGCTGACCTGTCCCAATAGGCAACATGGATGTTTCAGTCATCGTGCAGCTCAACACTATTTTAGGGAACTCAACGATCCGCCACAAAACGCTACTAGTTCTGCAAGATATTTGCTACTAACATTTGATATTATTGTAGGTTACAAGCAAAACGAATGATGTAAGCTCTTATTCATTCATCTTCTTATCTTTCGACAGAGATGAGAGATTAAGGATGGCATAGAAAAGTCAGATAATCGTAATAATACACGGAGTCGGATAGATAATCCGAAATAGGGTGGTACATGTTGCGTACAGAAATCACAATTCATCGAATAATTCCGCAACGGGAAAACAAATAAATCTTCAATGTGTCTATGATTTTGTGCAAGGTTTGAAAAATAAAACACTTTACTTTTACAAAAAAACGTAAGACTAGATAAAAAGGTTTTCTGCTATATCGTGGTCGTATTTTAAGGCTCCAATTTCTTTGAAACAAACCCCAAAACCAAGTAGAAGGCCGTATTCATATTTGTTCTGTTAGAATTGAAATCGCGAACTGTGTAACACAGAAACCTATCAAGCCGTTTCAAATCAGAGCTCCTTTTTTTTTGTATGTACCTAGTTATATCCTAGCTATTCCTAGCATTGAAAAATCTTCCTACAGTATCCTATGTGGGAAAACATAACCTATCCCACCTATGTGGAACCTTTGGAAAGAGAACTCTTTAGAAAGAGAACTCTTTGGAAGGAGAGAGAACTCTTTGGAAAGAGTTTTTTAGAACGATCTGTTTGGATCATCTACTTAATATACATCATTCGTCATAATGTTATCATAATCAGTCTTTAATGTTCCCAATCCTGGGACACAAAACTCCTCTTAGCGAGAGGGAAAACAGAGGAATATACTTCATTCATAATTCAGCCTACAATGTTCCCTGGGACACAGGCCTCTCTGTGAGAGGGATTGGGCCGTAATGTACCACGCGAACCCAGGCAGATGTCACATGTTTTCAATTATTTTTGGTTCTAGGACATGCCGGTTTCCTCAGGATGTTTTTTATTTCACCGTTGTGAGAGCAGTGGTGATGAAAAAATAGGGCATTTTCCAATTTATTAAAAACTATTCTAATATGAAGATTGGCACGAAATATGTAACAGAAAAATAAAAGTAAATTGATTTAAATCCATTTTCTCAATTAAAAACGATTCAAACCAAATTTTATTTTTCGTTGTTTTGAATTTACCGCCAAAACGCTCCTTACAATGACTTTTTATCACGTGACGTCAACTTTGTGTAAACTAAAGTAGTTAGTACGTAAACAAGTGAGTGTCGTGTTTAAAATTAACAAGATTTTTATGGATAGAAAGTGAAATCACTGGTGTGCGGTGCCCCTGTGCACAAATACTTCTAAAACTGCGCCAAACTAAGTATTTGTACTGATGCTGTTTACACAAAGCTGACATCACGATGTCACGTGACAAAAAATCATCGTAAGGAGCGTTTTGGCGGTAAATTCAAAACAACGAAAATGGAATTTGATTTTATAGTTTTTAATGGAAAAATGGATATAAATAAATGTATTTTTATTTTTCTGTTCTAAATCGTCCCAATATTCAAATTAAAATAGTTTTTATCAAATTGGAAATATTTACAAAGTTAACGCGCTAACTAACTAAGGTTAAACCCATCCAAGTATATTTAGTTGGTTTCACATACTAGCTTAGGACGATCTGATGTAGAATCGATGTAGCCCGATGTTCCGGTTAAAGCGAAGCTAATACTGTGCCAAGGCGATTAATCTGGTGGCTATAACAGTACCTAGTACCTGATATTGGCGCCCGCACGCAATTGTTATGGCATCTAGAATATCTCTCTGGCCGGTCTACCCAGCTTTAGATTGTGAAGCATGTAGGTTAGGTTAGAATTATGTGGATAGTTGTAGGTTTTGTTACGTTTAACGTGAATTTTAATAAAGATCTGAGTAGATTTGGAATTATAATAGTCTTGTGTAGTTCGTGAACGATGAACGAATAGGAACCGTTTCTTTGCGCTGTACTAAATGAAACGTTTCCGAATGCTGACTTGTAATCGGTCTATTAGTTCTAATAGCTCCTCGTACATTTACATAAAGCCATACCGTATGAGCGAACGAGAACGAGAATGACAGCGACTGATTAGACGGATACGATTTCAATGAGACTTTTTTGCTCTGTGATCTAAGTACTGACTGAGAGTGAAAACCGAATAGAGCTAATAGAACTAATAGAATTAACTAGTTCACTGACCGAAATGAACTAGTACGGAGCGATCTCAAAAATGACCGAGCAGGAACAAGACTAAATTATAATCGTATTTAGTAATTTGACAGCTCAAAACAAAATAATGTTACCATACTCAATCTATAATAATAGTGATGGGGTAGTGAACGATTTAGCGTACATAAAAAATGGTTGAATTAGTTGAATTTTAATAAATCTCAAAAAAAATTATGATCTATTGAAACATTCCAAAATAACTTTTCGATTTTTAACTTTACGCAGTCAAGCGCAAAATTATTACAAGTTCACTTTTTTTAAATATGAAATCGGTTTTTATTCATTTTTAAAGTTATGTTATAAACAAATTGAAACTAGATGAGGTCGGCGTTTCCTATCTGACTACTTTGACAAGAAAGGTCGAAACAAACTCAGAGGTCACAGTCTCTTTTAAAGTCCAGACATAATCTTGGTAAGATCATGTGATGACCATGTGGATCTGAAATGGTATTTTGAGGAAAGAACCACACAGATTGAGTGAATGTATTTCTTTGGTAAGTATTATTATTATATATAACATTTCACACTTTTTGTCTTATTGTTTTTAATCTGTGAGTTGATTTCTATCATTGTTTTTTTTAAATCGTTTTTTAATTACTGGTGTTTATGTTATGCCCTTTTCCTTCACAGTTACTAAATAACTATTAATGTTTACATACCGTGTGGTGGGACCCTGGTGATCTGCGATACAGGTATTCCTAGTGCAGACACCAGTCTCTCACGAACTACTGTCACTTAGTTTTTAAGCTTTTATAACCTTGTTTGTGAAAGAAAATGAAGTTATTTGAATTTGAATTGAATTTGAATTAATCGTCGAGTCGTTGAGCTGTTAAATTCTGAATTGACAGGTCCACTGCAAATCTGTGTGGCTCTTTCTTAAAAGACCATTTCAGTCATTCATCTACGTGGTCTTCACAGTCATGATCTGACCAAGATTATTTCTGGACTTTAAAAAAAGACTGTGACCTCTGAGTTTGTTTCGGTTTTTCTTCTTCAAGTTGTCGGATAGAAAAACCAAACTTATCTAGTTTAAACCATAATTTATTTTTCACTTATAAAAGTGTTTTCAAACCCACCCACAGAAATAAAATCATTAATCATTTTTAAAACAAAGCAGATGCGCAGAGCACAGTTAGCGCGAACATAGTGGATATAGCTTTAGAATTATTAAATGTTGTAGCAATCATTATAGATAGGTAGTTAAGTTATTTTTAGTACTACGTAGGTGGGTAATTCTTTGTCCCAATTAGTCTCTTTGGTCTAACATACTTCGCCTGAGAATAGTCGCACATAATAGGTGAGTATAGTGGTTTCCATTAAAATTATAATACGACCTTTTTCTAGCCTAAAAGATAACAACATGATGAGCAGTTGTCACAATTCCATGCTTGATCGCTTATGGTAACTTTTGCTTATCTATTGCTTTTTAAATATTTCACTAGCTGAATAGTTAACATCGGATTGCCAAAATGTTCTCAGTACTTACGTTTATCAGTTTACCAAAGCGGCGAATCAAATACGACGCCACTGCAATGACCTGGGCGGTAGTATTTTTAAATGTTTATTATAAGGACTCAACGGAATGGTTAATTCATTTAAGTTTTGACATTTGCTGCCACACCACAGACTCTGCATCGCCACTACAAAATATTATTGCTATTTTAAATAGTCTGTGTGCTCTGTCACGTCACTTAATATTAAAATTATATTACATTTATATATATATATTACATAAGTTATTTGTTACCATAAACGTTTGTGACAAAATTATCTATAAAAAACGCGACTATAATCTTTTGTAAGGTGTTGATTGCTTTTTGAAAGCGACTGTCAACTGTCATCTCACTTTTAGATAAACTCCATGCCGTCTTGGTTTTGTTTTATTTTTAAATCGTGTGAGTATGTCCACTATCCGCATTATTATGTACTTCAACCATAGCAACAAAGTCTAATCGATTTAGGAGCGATTGTCAACTGTCATCTTAATTTTTGTTAAACTCTATGCCGTCTTAATTTTGTTCTATTTTTAAATCGTTGTGAGCCTGGTCACTACCCGCAGTCGTATATACTTCAACTATAGCCACAAATTCTAATCGATTTAGAAGAGATTGTCAATTGTCAGCTCACTTTTTGATAAACTCTATGCCGTTTGGTTTTATTCTATTTTAAACCATTGTGAGTATGGCCACTACCCGCAATAGTATATACTTCAACCATAGCAACAAAGTTAATCGATTTAGAAGCGATTGTCAACTGTCATCTTAATTTTTGTTAAACTCTATATCGTCTTAATTTTGTTCTATTTTTAAATCGTTGTGAGCCTGGCCACTACCCGCAGTCGTATATACTTCAACTATAGCCACAAAGTCTAATCGATTTAGGCATAATAAATGACCCTACGCCGTTCCACATGTTATTAACGAGTAAAATACCGCTTTACTTTGTACATTCCGCGTTTGCCTATACTAAATATTTTTCCTTTGTACTGTTTTTCATGCATTGGATATGATTGGCAGTCAGGTACATTGTTCCATTGACGTTTTATGTACCACGGTAGTGTTACAGGCTTCCTGATCGACAGTCCTTTATGGAAGCTTTCTGTGTACTCCTGACAGGTTTTCCAACAAAATAGAAGAGGAAACTGAAAAGATAACAAGATAGGCACTCCTACAAGTTATTTACACAAGAGATTATAACAAAATAAATGCATTAACTTTGAAACTGTGATTTTAAACGGTTTGCAAAGTTTAAATTGTAATGGAAAGTTTCTAGAATTTAAATTTTGATCTCGGAAGCAATTACTTTAAAATTCGTGTAAACCTATCTGAAAATTAGGTACACGCTGCGTCAATTTATCTTCTTCGTCGATAAATAAACGAATTTCCGACAAAAGTGAAATATGAAATTAAACATTGATTTTCAAATTTTTTGTGAATGCAAAGTTTAAATATCAATCTGTATCCGGCAAAAATTACATAAGAATTTGCATTTTCGTCCGCCATGATTACACATAATTGTCGCTTTCAAAATTACTTTGGAGTGCTTCTAAAGGCAATAATGGAGAAGTGGACAAACCTACTGTATAAACATTCAAATATCCGGCAACCAGCTTAGTTACCAAACGATAACATCAACTCGCCTTGAGCTATTCGTTTCGCCAAAATTACTACTTAGTAATGGCAGTAATTTAATACAAAAGGTCAACTGTTGTTTTAGTGACAGCGGGTCATTTTCATTATGTCGAGCACCTGTCGGCCTTTTGGCTCTCCTCAGGGGACTTTCTTTCGTGCCGATGAAAATCAATTTGCGAATATTGTTCTATGTTCTTATCTTAATCAAAGAAAAATATTGGAAGGGAAAGACAAATGCGATGTGATTTTTTAATCAAGTTTGGTGTTGCCTTTTCTGCGCTGCGTTTTTTTATTCTCATAAGTGGTAGTTCTCTTGGCAATCATTTACAAGTTTTTTTTTTATCATTATCATCATCTGCCTAGTCTTTTCCCAACTATGTTGGGGTCGGCTTCCAGTCTTACCGGATGCAGCTGAATACCAACATTTTACATGGAGCGACTGCCTATCTGACCTCCACAACCCAGTTACTGGGTAATACGATGCTCCTTGGTGAGACTGGTTGTCAGACTTTCGGGCTTCTCACTTTCTTTTTTTATCATCATAATTTAATAGAGATTAAATGAGGTGTACTGTCCCTAAGGGAAAAAAAGGCGTAATGTTATATTACGCTATGTTAATAGAGGACGCCTGTTGGCTTACCAACAGATACGATATTTCGATCAAATTGTATTGACATTCCAAAATTTAATAATGCAATAATGATAGGCTGGCTGAAACCTTGACATGAAACGAGCCCTAAACAGTCGAAATTACAGTTGAAACTACATAAAGCTGAGGTATACCTGTAATGATGTTAGAATGAGTCACTAGAGAATAACTACACACAGTAGTAACTAAGCTCTACTGGTTGTTAGCCTCTATTATGTTAGTGTAAACACCGCAGTCCTTGGTGGCTTTATATTTCTATATTTTTCTTTAAACTCAGTTTTACAGACCGCGTGTACGAGTAGTTGGCGTTGGTTTTCTTACAATATTAGCATACAAATTAAATCGTCCACCATTTTCTCGGCGTAACGACCATTGGGGACCGCGGTCACGATTAAGTCTTAAAGATAGCGGGAAATGGCTGGAATCAATCCTCTCTAGGACTCATAAAAACGATGTGGGCAGGGAAGGGATTGGATATGTAAGTTGAAGCAAAGAACTTAATTTTGAACGATGAAAGGTCAGGTCGTTTTTTATGTATTTATTATTTACAAGCTTTTCCCAGCAGCTTCGCCCGTGGTAGAAAATTATCCCACGGGAAAATTTTGCGTGATTGAGTAACAAACATCAAAACATACAAACTTTCAAAATTATATTAGTAGGATTCTCCAGCTATTATACACTTGGCCTTGAGCACTCAATAGCCATGAAGTCTCCAAACTTGTGTTCAATATATAATTTACAGTGATTGTAGCATAATTTATGCATGAAAATTGTAGGTTTCCTTTAGGTAAGTTTTTTTGTTTGAAAGCAACACTCGCTGATGTAGCAATTTGGTGGATTTTTATCAAGTTCGCACGCTTCAAGCGTTTTGCACTTCGCTTTGGTAAGGATAAAAGATTTTTACGGGCTACTTTGGTAATGTTATTAGGATGAAATTCCTGAAAAGTGGGGATTATGGGAGAAGAAATCTTGGAAACTGTTTTTTTTTTTAATATACGTACCTAGGTAAGTACTCATGATTATGGTTGATACGTTCTGGTTAATTCTTCTAAGCGTGTCGATAGCTCGAAAAAATGAACATTTTTGAACCGACGAAAAAACGGAGGAGGTTACTCATTTCGACGCGTATATTTTTTTTTTTTTTTTTTTTATGTATGACCACGCATAACTTTTTCCAGAGTAGTCCGATTTTGATAATTCTTTTTTTATTGGAAAGGGTATACCTCGAAGTTGGTCCCATATAAATTTCGAAGAAAAATTCCAACCGTAAGGGTAAGAAAACAGGGGATGATTGATTGTTTACTCACAGATTTTAATACTGAGTTGTGTATTAAATCAAAAATTAAGCATGTAGTAATTAGTAGATTATAGCCACAAAAAATTATAAAATAAAAACTTTTTAATAAAAAAATTAAACCGCCGAAAAACCGAAAAGTAAAAAATAATAAACTAGCTTTGTCCAATCCAAATAACTAAGTTCGGAAGTCGGTGACTTTGGATATGTATTTAATTATATGTCACCGCCTTCCGAACTTAGTTATTGGGGTTGGACAAAGCTAGTTTATTATTTTTTACTTTTCGGTTTTTCGGCGGTTTAATTTTTTTATTAAAAAGTTTTTATGTACAGTTATTTAAAGTTTGAACCAAAATTCAGCAACGCGAATACCATTCCCTGATGCAGCCATTAGCTCCTTACGTGTGCAGGTAATAGGGCATGCGGTGTAAGATGGAAGGTGAACCATTGTCTGAACTAGATAGTTTTCAATAGATATTATCATAGACACATTGCGAAACAGATCCTAAGTTAATATTGGGTGTTCACGACCCAAAATAAAGTAATTATTAAAATCTAAATACCAGTTTGTATTACAGTTCAGAAGAGGAAATTCATAATTAACTATCTTAATTTCACATTTTGATACTATATTTTCAGAGTACGTCATTAATTACGAACCTAACGACATCGTACCGCTGTTTATTAATTCAGAGACGAGTTCTATACAGTTTAGTGACACCTAAAACAATAATTAGGGCTCAAAATTAAGACGATAAAATATACAGGCAAGGAACTTAGGACTTACGAGTATGAATAAAATATAGGTATAATTAACTTTAGAGCGAATTTTATTATTTAAGTTCCAAACAGATATTGGATGTCTAAAAACTGTACGGACCTAGTTTATGGCAATTACAAAAACGATCAACTAAGCGTAGTGTCTGTTATATCATCATGATTTCAGCCGAAAGACGTCCACTGTTGGACATGGGCCGTCTCCAAGCACCGCCACTTCGGTTCTGTGCTACCCGTATTCAGCGGATTCATGCGGCCTTGACAAGGTCTTCGGTAAAAAAAAAAATTGTTATTGATTGTCACTGAGAAAAGATTGCGAGTAGATTTTGAACCCTTTAACTACGGGAATTGACCTTCAGAAGCAAGGGCAGTGATTGTGAGGTAAAAAGCTTAAATGACAAAAAAAAAACAGGTCTCTCATAACCTAATATTCTGAATTACTTTGAGTATGTACCTAGAAATGAAATATATAAACACCTACTTAATCATATATGAAATGCTAGCTTCAACAAGCTTAACTAACTATGTTTCAACCGTATTTCTTATGACAAAAAGTGTACCGAGTATAGACCTAGTTGGGAACAGGGGCAAAAACTGTTGAGGTCGCTGGGAACAGTTGAAAGTGTGGTGAATGGCGGCTCATACATACGTAAGCGATGTGTGGACTGTGTGGAGCACATCTCTATGTACTGGTGGAGTTGAGCAGAAATTATAGCGCTTTGTGAGAGTACGGGTGACGGGATTTTATAATGTTAAATATTGTTATACTTCGTAGGTAGGTAACTACGGTAAAAGAGTGGGTTCTGAACGTTATAACGTGTTAAAAGCATATTCTATTCTAATAATAAAGAGGAAAGATTTGATTATTTGTGTGTTTGCATTGAATAGGCACCGAAACTACTGAACCGATTTGAAAAATTCTTTCACTGTTGGAAAGCTACCCTATTCCCGGGTGACATAGGTTATACTTTATCCCCGTATTCCCACGGGAACGGGAACTACGCGGGTGAAACTGCGGAGCGCTGCTAGTTCTTTATAAAAGCGTACCTAATCTAGATTGTGTATTAAAGATTTCCACCAACTTATGGAAACAATAGTTGTGTAACATGAAAATACATGCATTCATACATAGTTTGGATGGTATCTGACCGACGGCAATAGTGTCGCCCCTTATAACATCAGACTTAGGACGCGTTCCCACTATGTCGTAACGATTAATTTGTCGTTTGACGACTGTCATCTCTTAGCTCCCACGGCTTATTTTAACTGTTATTTTATTTTAATTACGGACGCTTTTAATGTGCACTTTTTACATCGTTCTCACATTGATAATTTCAACATAATGATGTAACCAACTTTTTGTAACAAAATCTTGATTTTATAAGAGTGTCCATGGAGTTTCTTGCCCGTTCTTCTCCATAGGTACCTACGCTTTGGAATGGGCAACTAGCTTCATCTTTCTAACTCACCGACCTTGACAATTCAAAAGTGCCTGTAATTGGTTTATTTGAAATAAATGCTTTGAGTTTGAGTTTGAGTTTGTCGTCCCTAGCTCTTCCCATTATAATGACTGCTTATCGTCACTGTGTTGTTGAAATATTTTATCGACGTATTTAGCTGCTCCAATTGGATCGTGACGAAATTTTTATACGGGCGTGAAGAAGACAAGACATGTAAACGACAGATAGTAACGACACATGATTTGCCGTCACGCTAAATCGTGACGTTTTCTTTTTCGTTTTACGACTGTCGTGCTATCCGTTCCCATTGACTTGCCAATCTGTCGTCACTACAAAAAAAAGTCGTGGACGACAGTTACTTATGTCGTCCTATATGTGAACACCTCCATTTACGTTTCAAATGACACGATAATCTGTTGTCACGGCATAGTGGGAACGGGGCCTTCACATAACTGGCGAGATGTGGGTGTACCCAATAACTAAAAGTAGACTTCTGCCTAACCCTTCGTGGAATATAAGCGTGATGATACTATAGTGTTACGGAATTTTTGAATGAGACATTTTGAATTTAGATAACTTAATAAATATTTTTAGTTTAGTAATTTTACTGATTCAATTATAATTTATTTTTTGATTTTTTTGACTATATTTTTTGCATTGACTGATTGTGTATCTATTTGAATTGTTTTAATTTTGAGTATAATAATAAAAAATAAACAATCTTATTTGTAATTGTGACTAAATATTATAAGCTATTTTGTACGCCGAATATGGCAAAACATGTTGAACCTACAATTTTAAACTTTCCATCCATATGTGCATATTTATGTATCTTTTTACACATGTTTAAACAAATAAATACATCTTCTTTCTTCTTTATGATAAATGTGTTATGTTAGATAGCATTACCATTGTCATAACTTGCCTTTGAAGATACATATATCATAATTCTTTATTGAATTATACAATAACATTCAGATGTCAGAACAACCTTGCTGTTTTGTTGTCAATGACAATGACAACACGCAGCAATTCTAGTAGGAGGGTAGTGGATGAAGATGAGTTTGAGAACAAAGAAGCTCCTTGAAGATGAAAAAAATAATTGAGCCCGAAAGAGAATAATAAAAATAAAACCGTACAATATATAACATTATACAACATTTTATCTACATCCAAACGAAATGAAAGAATACCAATGAAAGCCAGATTCCTGAGATCGAAAGCTAAGTACTAAAAAGAAACCAATCGGTATCTTACGACCTCCCAGCGTTTACTTTCAGTCATAAATCTCAAAGTGAATGCCAAGCGAAGTTTGATGATGGGGATGGGGGGGGGGGGCTAAGGGCATCGGCGATAAAATATAAATGTGTCTCGTTAACTGTTAACTGTGGTGGAGTAGTATAGGAAAAGTATAGAGTTTATATGCCTAGAATAAATTGTCGCTGACTGTATTTTTTATGCTTTATCTAAAATTTATTTACGTGAGCGCGTCAACACTATTTGAATAGAATACGCTTCGCGAATTACAGATGAGATAAATGTACTTAGAAATTTTATATAGGGTGACACAATGGGCGGTCTTATCACTAAAAGAGATATTTTACAGACAACCTTTGAATATTTAAATTAAAAAGTATTTGTGCGTGTCATATTAGCTCTGCTCACGAATGTCAATAAATATTTGTGTATAAATATATGGATAAAATATTTATCATTATGTAAAATTTCTAGTAAATTTCTTTTGCGTAAATAATGATTCTTTAACTACAAAAAGTAACTAAGAGATAGATTAAAAGTAGAGGACGAATGAAGTCATCTTCTACTTATACCATCCAGAATGTCTCACAGCGAAGCTGCTACTAGACAGCTGAATGAGGGTATATTAACACATTACGAGTATAAATAAAATACAGTCCATATTTATACACCTTTGTGTTTCAAGACGAAAGTCTTTGACCAGTGTGTGTACGAAAGGTTCTGGAGTGGCGACCGCGGTCCGGAAGACGTGGAGTAGGAAGGCCTCCCACAAGGTAGACCGATGACCTTGTGAAGGCCGCGGGAATCCGCTGGATGTGGGAAGCACAAGACCGGTCGAAGTGGAGGATCCTGGGGAGGCCTATGTCTAGCATGGACATCTTTCGGCTGAAATCATGATGATGCTTATACACCTTTGCTATGACGATCATACTCTGCTTAGCCTTTCCCAACTATGTTGGTGCAGCTGAATACCAGGATTTTACATGAAGCGACTGCTGATCTGAACTCCACAAGTCAATTGCTGGGTAATACGGTACCCCTTGGTAAGACCGGTTGTCAGACTTTCGACCTTATAACAACCCGTAACGCCTGTCAAAGATCTACGAATAACAACCAAAATGTTTTCCGAGGCACGGGGTCTTGGTATGTCAAGATGGTCACCATTCACGGACCAACCGCGGCAAGCGTTGCTTAATCTGATGGATCGACCCGTATGTCTGTTTTTACTTAGCCCTCCTTTTGTTACGCCGATACTTTTTGAATATTATTAAGATGCTTCTGGTTACATCATCAACGCAGAAAATTTCCAACATTGTTTCACAAAATTCTGACGAAACTTTATATGATTTTATTTCTGTATGTAGGTTTGTACAAACACTGTTCATCTATCATATTTCAAAAACAAGAAGAGGTTGGTTTTGTATCTGACTACTCTGAAAAGAAAGGTAAACACAAACTTAAAGGGCACGGTCTCTTTTAAAGTCCAGACATAATCTTGGTCAAATCATGTGAAGAACATGTAGATTGGTGTCTGAAATGGTCTTTTTAGGAAAGAACCAGACATATTTGAGTGAACTTCTCTAGTTAGTGTACGCATTTGTCAATTGTCGTGCAGCTCAACTCAAAACTAAGTCCTCGTTTGAATGCCACTTAGAAAGAAGTACCCACAACTTCTTCAATGCCTAGACAATTGAAACTGTACGAAACCACATAACCAGTCAAATAATCAGTAATTTATTGCCATATAACCAAATACTAACTTTCCTCTGTTCGCAATTAAGTTGTAATTAGCTTGTATAATCGAAGACAGTGTTATCTTGGCTCTGGGCGCCATCGAATAACACAGCGTCCTTTGAGATAGCATCTGATCTGTAGTGAATATTATTGTTTAGTTCCTTCGGGCGAATTTGGGCCCACACTCCTCGTATATTAGGCGGAAACTGTTACAGCTATTTAGGACCTTATATACTACGTAGATACAACTTATTATTACACTAGCTTTTGCAGGCAGACTTTTGCCTTGGAGGTCGGAAATTATCCTACGGGAACGTTTGACCGGGATAAAAAGTATTCTTTGTGTTAATTTAGGTAAAGTATAAACTATCCGTGTGCCAAATTTAAACCTAATCCGTACGGCCGGTTTTGAGTATTCGACTAACAAACATATGAACATAGCAACTTTCACATTTATTTATAGAAGGATTATTATTCATTCGTGGATCCTTGACAGTCGTTACGGGCCGTCAGAAATTCAGAAACCCCAAAGTCAAGGAAAATGCACATAAATAATGTCAGAATAGCGTATCTATCTACAACAATATTTATCTAGCTGTTACTACGTATCATCTTCTGGCAAGCCTTTGCCCAACTATGTTGGGATCAGCTTCCAGTCTAACCAGATACAGCTGAATTTCAGTGCTTTACATGGAGCCTATCTGACCTCCACAACCCCAGTAACTGGGTTATACGATATCCCTAGGTAAAACTGGTTGTCAGTTTTTCGGACTTCTGATTACCCGTGACGACTGTCAAAGATGTGCAAATAACAGCTGGAACCAACAGATTATTTTACGTGATTTTCGAAGCACAGAAGAGTCTTGATATGTTATGGATGGACACACACCCATCCACGAACCAACCGCGACAAGCGTAGCTTAAGTTGCGATCAACTCGCGTGTGTCTGTTTGTAATGTCAAAATAACAACTTACGACTAAATGCATCATCATCATCATTTCAGCCGAAAGACGTCCACTGCTGTTCCAAGCACCACCATTCCGACCGGTTCTGTGCTTCTCGCATCCAGCGGATTCCTGCGGCCTTCACCAGGTCATCGGTCTATCTTGTAGGAGGCCTTCTAATTCTACGTTTTCCGGTACGAGGTTCTCCAGAACCTTCCGGTCTCATCGGCCATCTGTCCTGCGAGCAATGTGCCCTACTCACTGCCACTTAAGTTTGGCAATTCTTCGGGCTATGTCGGTTACCTACGCAATATCTTCTCGTCACACATCCCGATGTGTCTTAAGACGAAAGTCTTTGACCAGTGCGTGTTGCCAGTGATGAAGCATGGTACTGAAACGTGGTCACTCACAATGGGCCTCAAGGCTAAAAGTCACCCAAAGCGCAATGGACTATGCTTGGACCTTCTCTAAGCGATCGAATCAGAAATGAAGAGATCTGTAGGAAAACCAAGGTTAATGAATAGGTATATGAAAGTATATCCAGTACTTATTAAAAAAAAACATTTTTAACAACTGTCTGTTTGTTCCGACTAATCTCCGAAAAAGCTGATTGTAACGAGATTTTCTTTGCAGATAGCTGATGTAATAAGGAATTACATAGGCTATATTTTTTGTTCGTGGGATAACTTCCACGTAAGCGAAACCGCGGGCAGCTTGGTATCTATACGTAGCGACTCCAAAAATACTGTCAATTGGCAACTAGAAATGGTTTTTTTTTAAGTTAAAGAAGAATATACAACATACTCTGCCTATTACGTTCCCACTGCTGGGACACAGGCCTCCTCTCCGTGAGAGGGAGTGGGCCGTAATCCACCACGCGGGCCCAGTGCGGGTTGATAGATGTCACATGTCTTCGAATGTTTTTGTTCTAGGACATGCCGGTTTCGTCACGATGTTTTTCTTCACCGTTTGAGAGCAGTGGTGATGAAATTATTTACACAAAGTAATGCGCCTGGCTGGGTTCGAACGCACGACCTACAACTCGTAAGTCGCGGGTAAGAAGTCGTAAGAAGAATATAGGGTAAAAGAATCGTATCTACTATAGTTCCTGTGCGCCATACACCAACCTCTTCAATCCTAATCTGCACCACGTCCTTGGCTTCATCTAATTGAAGCTCAAGTTTGTACGGATCGCTTCGCAAAGGATTCCTTCGTTTTGTTTCCCTTAGTTCACGTTCGCTTGATTCCTCGACCGTTAAGGCGTCTATTAGAACAGGTATCCTGCAGCGATTTCAATAAGCGCTTTATTGCTTTACGGACAATGCAACGGCCTTTCTTTTGCTGATAAATGATGGAGCAGATTGCTTTTGAAGACGTGCTTACGTTTTTTAATATTTTTGAGTTGGGAATAGTGTCTAATAGATTTTAGAAGTTTGAAAGTGTTGACTTGAAAGTCAACACTTTCAAACTTCTAAAATCTATTCTCTATCTGTGTTTGTCTTTATCTTTCTATGTATGAATATTAATAATAATAATATTAGAAAGAAGGGAAGAAAGGAAAAAGTATTTATTGTGACTCGCACAGGAGGATCACATCTATATAAATAAAAAGAAAAGTCCCGACTGACTGACTGACTCATCAACGCCCAGCCCAAACCCTTGGACGTAGAAAGCTGAAATTTTGCACAGAGGTTCCCTTTATAATGTAGACAGGGAATGAGGAAGGATTTTTTCAACTTCAACCCCTAAGGCAGTTAAATAGGGGATGAAAGTTCCGCGCGAGCGAAGCCGCTGGCAAAAGCTAGTACTAATGCTAGTACTAGTACATGCACTCGTACAAAATTATAAAAACCATATTTCTTGGAAGTGAAAGTCCTTCACGAAGGGTTCCTACCTCAGCATGATGCTGCGACATTTAAAAGTGTCGCAGCGCTGGTATTCTGATAGAACCCAAGCGATGTGATGTCACAGGCAGTTACAGTATATATATAAATAATCAGTATTAAAGATAGATAAAATCTAATATGTTAGCGAATAAAATAAAATACCGTCAGCGCCAAACGTGACCTCATTATTTGTCAATGCCATAAGTGTCTGAGGCACTCTGTGGCATCTCTGTGACAAGCAAAGGGTCACAGACGCCGAAATTCAGCGAAAATAAATACAAAAAACATTACGGCTGTTTATGGAGCAGATTACGATTTGCGTCGTATTTATGTAAATAGATATCGTCAACAATCAAGACTTGTAAGGGTCAATTTCACGAACAGTGTCAATATTCCACAACAATCATGACACTGAATTTTTTTGACCACGGTTTAGATCTGCTGCTATCAGCACATCTAAAGCGCGCAGTAAGCGTTTAGTTTCATTTTTGAAATTCATCCCAATCATTACCTACACAATAATTTATAAGTGCGAGAATTGACACTTACCATTCAGTATTGTACGCTTCTAAGATGGCTTAAGAATAAGAATAAATTTAATTTGCCAAGTTTACATTCAAATGGATTGAAAGTTTGAATCCCTTTGAAGCCCTCACACTAGGATTCCCTGTGTTGTGAGATCCAGGCTACTTCGTTCCGTTAACATTTTTGTAGAATAAGGTTCCTACTTACATTTTTTAACTTAATAATAAAAATAAAAAAAGAGTGAGTACATTGTGGTTTAATTTGTGTCAGTTGTGTTGGTGCTTATGATGTTTGTGTACGTGTGTGCGTAATTGAGGCTTGCATGTAAAATATTTTTAATTTGAAACATCGCGATACCAGTGCGAAAAAACGCGACTTCTTAATTAAGATTGTATTAATTGTTGCAAGCTCTAATAAATCACTGCTACTGTCAACTGAAAATGGTGATACTTAAATTTTATTCCCAGGTAAGGGGTCAGTCACCTCTGTGCTTTACCGAGTCCTCGCCAAATTGCAAAAGCTATTGTCATAGATAAGCTCAAGCTCCACACTCCGTATTTTAGCACTTACAGCTTCTATTTCCCAGCAAACGAGAAGAAACTAGTGATGTAACG
Organism: Polymixis flavicincta; assembly: GCA_949987655.1. Classification (NCBI taxonomy): domain Eukaryota; kingdom Metazoa; phylum Arthropoda; class Insecta; order Lepidoptera; family Noctuidae; genus Polymixis; species Polymixis flavicincta. Next base: position 19,327,977 of record OX465181.1, on the reverse strand, counting down.
AATGTCATATTTTGGACATTCGCGAATGCGAATGCGAATGCAAATATCTGCTGCCAACATTCGCGAATGCAAATGCGAATATTCAGTTTTTGTTTAAATTTGGCGTCATTTGTCTATGGCTTGGTGACTTTAGCGGCAGTCCCGTTCGAACGAAGTGCGTTCCGTGTGTTTTTCGTTCTGAGAATAGCCGAGTTAATACGAACGCATCCGATTGAAGTGTCATTCCGCTCGCGCCGGTGTTTTCGTAAACAAAACAAGTGAATTTAAGTTTGATTGTGAAGCTTCATTGCCCAAAGTTAAATAAATAAATGATACCAAATGATAAAGAGAAGACTGATAATGTGATTACGAGGTTAAGTTACTTTTTATTGCATTAAAAAACATAATAAATTAATGGATTTTCTTATATTACCTACTAAAAAAAATATACACGCAAAACATTCGCAATAATTTCGCGAATGGGAATGCGAATATTCGTTACATCACTAGAAGAAACGTCAGTGATACAGAAACGCTAAGCGCGTATCTAAAAGTTAAGTATGTGTACATTCGCCGTGTTAAAATGGCGTCATATAATGTTGCCAAGGTGACGTAGTAAGTTTTAGTTATTAGGTCGTTTGCACACCATTGCAGCGTTGCCGCGGACCGTAATGTGGCGGTAATAGACCAGAATGAATGGAAATGGATTGCATTTCACAGCGGTATCGAAGCGGTTAGTAATGCATGACTGCAGTTTTCTCCTCCTCTATCCAAAGGTTGTCCGTAAAAAAAAAAACACTTAATACAACCTTTGAATGTATTAAAAGGTAACCAAAAGAAAAAAAAAAGAAAAGAGAGTATAATTTGTTTTTCCTTTTACTTTACATACGATGTCTACATCTCTTTTTATCTTCTCTCCTATCGCAGATGAGCTGGCTGAAAGAGATTTCTGTAGAAATAAGCGTTACCTTTGTACGTTTTTTCTGTTCCTTTCTTCTTGTCTGTTTATGAATAAGGTAGATTTGAAGACACTAGACTACGTGGATGCTAACCCATAAGATGGACTGATCAAATTAAATCCGCAGCGGGCAATTTCTTATTGTGAGTGCACATTAAATCCCAAAGTTCCAACTTTGGCCGAGATGGCAAGAAATCGTGAAGCGAATCACATCAACCCCTAGACTTCATGAGGACCACGACCGCTCTGGTAGGAGAAGATGTAGAAGAAGAAGAGAAAGTAGAGGATAGTGGTAGCTGAGGACACTTCTTTCAAAGTGTCACCCTATGTAAAATATCTCCATTTCTATAACCTAAATCCATAGCGTACATAATAAAGTATTTTATTACTATTCTATTATATTTATTACTATTCTATTATATTTATTACTATTCTATTATATTTATGCTGAGAAATCAAGGTGTTTATTCATAAACGTAAGTTAGGTAATCAACAATGCTCAATAATGTATTTTTTTAAATGTTTAAACATCTTTTAAATGACAATGCCAGATCCTGCCCCACCTTTCATCAATTTACAGGAAATGTAACTTAACTTAACTTACTTAACTAATGTAAGCGAGATTTGAGAAGAGGTTTGATGTCATTGGGCAACAGTATCTGCTGTCAGTGAGCAGATTTATTTCGGGGTTCAGTCAGCCATATTTGTCGCATACAATATTCTAGATTTTTATCCTGTAGCTTGTAACTGTACTTGATGACCAAAGAAATACCATTAACTGAGAAACTACACCTTCATATTTGAAACTGTGTGTGAGTGAAAAGCAATTACTCATCACAAATTAATAACAAAGCTGTTCTAATCCCATCTATCTGTTTAGCTCATATTGAACATACATAAGCATGAAGATAATGAGAATATTATTCAAATGTATCTCATTTATACACGATAATTATTTAATGTTAAATACGGCGTCCATTCGGCTACCGATGCATGGGATTTGCATAAATATGCATCATTCCTAATATCAAAATATCAACAAATTATCGTTATGGCGCATCTGGGCTCTGGAATACAAATAGATTTCGTCTATATTGCGTTTGAATACTTCGTTATTGACTTTTATTGTGTACTATCAAGATTCACTAATGCAATCGCATACTAAGGGCTATATTGCTATGAAGTGGCGGTCCGGGCCGTACCTACAGCTGTGTGTATAAGTGATGTATTAACACAAAACTCACCGCTCCACTCACACACTGGCGTTAATCTATGTATTTTATACATACCGTCGGCGACGACAGACATGACCTTGGTCGGTTCATACCATTGCTAAAATTTACTTTTATAATTTGAGTTCCGGTAGCGTGCAGCGTATCGTCTTGGATTAAGAAACTCATAGGTCTGGGTTCAAATCTCGCGATGAAGCTTTAATTTTTCTTTTTAACAATCATCTTCATCTGTTCTTTTATTATTCGATTTATTAATATACCAGAATAATAATGTAACATTTTTTTATTATTACTCGTATTGTTATTTAAATAAAGGTTTACATACTCAGCCTATAAACGTTCCCACTGCTGGGACACAGGCCTCCCCAATGGGAGGGAGTAAAATAAAGGTTTACCAATAATAAATGATTACAAAATGTTTATTCGTTATAACTTCATGAAGAATGTATAAAAATAACTAATAATAACTTCTTGTTAAAACAGTTTATTTTCTCATAAAGAACAATTTATTGAAGTAAATAAGCTAGTTGGTGAACTATGATAATCAGGCTATTGTATCTTAGTAATATAATAATATTGTGCTGATTACTACTGTGTGTCGGTACTCTAAATAAATCACAATATTCTACAAAAATCTACCCACGTAAAAGTAACAAATGCAGACAAGTTGTCACAATACAATTAAATGACTCAGTAGTACTACTTTTATTCTACTGCGAGTGAGTTCGTTCTAACTCAAACCTCAAAGTTAACAAATTGTATTTAATAGGACTTAAAGAGGTTATAGCTTAAGTGTTCATTTTCATTCCGAAAAGAAGATTGAAACTAAACCTCAAAATAATCCAGATTACGGAGAAGACAAAATATTATTTGAATATTACTAAAATAAATAAATATTTGTAATTTATAACTTAATGTTAATGTTTTTTCCGTTAACTATGTTTTTTGAGCAGATTCTCGAGCTGGCCTTCTGCGTTGAGTGCACGGCGCACGGTTCGTAAAGATGTGTCGAATAATTCGGCAAAATGTCTTGTCGTTTTGAAACCACTTGTTTCAAATTCGCTGAACGTGTGCCTGTTATAGGAGCTGGGGTCTTCCACTTTGCTTTCCACGGGCAAGGCTACCGCCTTCCTCGTATCTTTTCACCCACCGACTCACAGTATTTCACTAAAACAAAAAAGGGGTAATGTTAGGCTACTAAGCAAAATACACACTTTATGTATTACCTACTATTTAGAAACAAAATTATTTAAAAGGGCAATTTCACATAAATATTAAGCATAATGTTATTTTCATCGTTCTATAATCTAGGAAATAAATTTACATCGAAATTTTATATTTTTATTCTATTTAGACCACGATTTAGACATTATGATATTTATAAAACGTTTTAAAATAACTACAAGGATCAGCAGTTATACTTTAATTAAATAAATGTTTAATAAAATATTTAAATCATAATACTCACACTCAGTCCGGTTTCATCACATAGGTATTTGTGATATAGGTATTAAGTCCACTTTTATGCAGCGCAATAATATTCGCTTTCATTTCTATATTTAAATTTGCTTACATTTTAAAATGAATTAGAAGAACGCTAATAGATGAAACACACGTCACTAGCACACAATATCAACCAACACCGTTCTATAAGTCGCGGTGAACGAGTCGTAAATCATTTAAATTTATTTAGGTTTCTGTGGGTTTAATGATAAAGTTTTACGAGTTTAGTGAATACGACGAACAGAACAAGAAACTATACTCAAAAGTGATTTTTAAAACAATAAAAAGACTATCACACAGCGAGTGGGATTCGAAACCGCGACTCTCTGCGCTCAAACGCGATAATCAAGTGCGGTAACCGTTCAGCTATCATGCCATTTGCTTTAACGGTTGAATTTAGGAAATACATTCATTTGTAAACGTATGAGAGTGTGTGTGTCTATAGTACTATAGCCTATAGAAATTGCTTATTATAAGAAGGTCGTAAGTTAAAGCGAAGTGTCAATCTATTGCTTTTTGAGATTGGGGCACCATTAGTGGGGGCTACTGTACGTTACCAGCTTTTGCCCGCGGTTGCGCCTGCATGGAGGTCTATAAAAAAGTAGCCTTTGTCCTTTTCCATAGCCTAGGCTATTTCTCTGCCAAATTTAATGACTGACTGATCGGTTCAGCGGTTTAGGCGTGAAGGCGTATCAGACAGACAGACAGTTGCTTTCGCATTTCTAATATTAGTAGGCATTGGGAGTTATACCAGTTGTTTAAACGTAGGTATTCATAGTATATACTGCCTCTTTAAATATTAATACAGTGGACATCACTACCTCATAGCTACGGATATGGTGATCCATTTCCTAACCACAAGCCATCTCTTTTCTCTAGAACAAAATAATGGTGATGTCAATATAATTAAGGATGACAATGTAAAATTGGTACCTACTCATCATCATCATTATTTCAGCCGAAAGACGTCCACTGCTGGATATTAGGCCTCCCCCAAAAGAGGAGGGGGTTTGCCATAATCGCCACGCTTGGCAGGCGGGTTGGCGATCGCAGTATGGTGGTTAAATACATAGAGAACGCTGCTGCCCATTCTCTAGTAAAGCCCTTAGTCGCCTTCTACGACACCCACGGGAAGAAATGGGATGGTGCTATTCTTTTACGTCTGGCAACACACGGAACGACTAACTACTTAGTCGTGTCTATTTAATGGTTAGTCCGTAATTTGATGAAAGTTGCGTGACCCATTTTGACAGAACATTTCTGGTATAATAAACTTAAATGCCAAAGTGTTTATGACGTCAGAACTTCGGAAGTCAACTCTATTTTTGGCTTACCGCAATACAATTTACTTCCACATTAGCGGTGTTTATCGGAATACATTCCCCAGACGAAGTGTCGCGGTTCCCTGCGTGTTTCACTGGAGTAATCTGTCCCCCGGGGCTGCGAACATCCGTGGGCAACTTATATACTGCCTCGCGCATACGCATTCCAGACGTTCACTTGTTTAAGTTCACGGGCGAGTCGAGTAGGCTAGTATTATAAATAAATAAAATGAAATTCGTTTATTTCAGACTATCAAATTGTCCACATTTTGTTAGTATAACATTATCTTAAAACTATGTTAGTTGTGACGAGATCTATTATATTTAAATTAAATTGAAAAAGGTTAATTAAAATTAAATTCAAATAAATTACAACTAAATTAAAATAAATTGATATATAAAAATAAAAATAAACTTTAATTCAGACTAAGGTCCATATATTTGTTAGTATTTTGGTGTTAGTGACAATAGTGCTTAGAAATATAGGTTAGTATTGTTAGTTTTCACAAAATGTATTAATTATTTAAACCTAAGACTGTCGCCACCCAGTGACCCTGAAAGGGTCAGTCCGCTCTAGCAGCGATCATTTTTAGAATGCTGTTAAATTTAGATAAAATTGAAATCGTTAGTCGAAGTGAAACAAAAATTGAAACACATCATTAAATGAAATTATTATTATCCTATCCTACTAATATTATAAATGTGAAAGTTTGTATGTTTGTTACTCAATCACGCAAAAACGGCTAGAAAGATTTGGCTGAAATTTGGTACGCAGATAGTTTATAAACTGGATTAATACCTAGTGTTCTTTTATCTTGGATGTACGTTCCTTTTTGGATAATTTTCGACCTCCACGCGAGCGAAGCCGTGGGCAAAAGCCAGTATAAGAATAACTTCTTTAGTGGATAAAATAAAGTCAGATGTTTTGGGCTAAATAGAAGCACTACTAGAACTTCAGTATAAAGTTACCTTGATTTACTTTTATATTGAAAACGGCCAATAATCGAAATTGCACGAGAGAGGCTTCTATTCGATATCGAGGAGGTGAAAGTTGAGTTTATATCAAGTGTCGGAATAATTGGAAAAACACCTAGAAATCTCAGTATTACTTTAATTAAAATTGGTTCCAGGAATGGCGATACTTACACGTGGCGCCTTGTATTTCATGCCCTGGGCAGTGAATCACGCTATCATTTTACTGATTGGCTAATATACAAGTTGACCGGAAAATCGACACGCGAATTGAAACCAAAAATTGAGCACATGATTCTAGCGAAGAAATTTGAAGTCGGTTGGTAACCACTTTTCTATGAAACATCGTTTTTTTTTAACCCACTAATAATTTCCACGCTTATGGTCTTTAAGGTCACCGACACAATGCGATAATCGCTGCTACTTTGAAACATCTAAATTGACATATAAATATTAGATACATTGAATTTCAATATATCAAATTTATGAAAACAGTATCTTTTAATTTTAATCGTGTTCCGATTTTAATTAAATATTAAGCTTAGCAATAAAGATGCACAAAATTAATTTAATGAAATCCAAAAATTAAGTTCCTTCTGAGCTATAGACTGCTTACTGCTGCAAATCTTTATCATTGTAAGAGGCCCGTTAATTAGATATCAGTGTGTGGGTCGCTAAAGGCACATCAACAACCTAAAACACTACTAATAATCTACAAAACGCGAGGCTAGGAATATCTTTTATACACTCGGCAGTAGCTGTTCATTTTATGCTGCGGCAACGTACCTATTTTTATTACAATTTAAACATATATTAGCAAGGTTTAGACCCCTTTTAAGAGTAAATTGCTTTCAGTGGTTACTTCATAATGTTTTTGACGTTCTGCCTAGCTCAATGATCTAAACTATAGGTATTAGGTCTGGCGGTTAATCACGTAATTGACATAATCATAGGTTCCCAAACGCGCCTATTAATTTGTAAATCGAATTATAGCATGTCTCTAATCGAAGCTCATTACCAATGTGTATAATTAGCCTAATCATAGTGTGCAAGTTGACTGCAAGATAAGCTTAGATTATCATTTGGTGACATCGGACTGACGTCACCAAGGACACTGTGATAACTGATAGCTCGGAAAAGATTAGACTTGATCCACGGTCATAACCTCGCTCACATAAATCTTGGAAGAAATCCCTGAACGTTAAACCTGAGATAGTCCCAGACAAGAGAATGTACTAACCCATTTTGACTCAATCAAGATGTCTGAAAGGTTCTATTCAAAGTAACTGGCGTACAAGTGAATTCTACAGTAAAAGGCAACCTCTGTGACTTGTCTGTGGTTTGACTGATGTGAATGCGCCATTTGCCTGAGGGAAAGAGCACTGATATGCCCTTGCTGAGTTTCACTCCTGCCTTCAGGCGAAGACGTCTTGGAAATTCGTACATACTTAGTAACTTGTACCGTTCTTTTAATATCTGGTTGATGTGTGGTAATATTCTTATGTGAATAATGTAGACACAGTATATTTTCATTTATTTTGTGTAACTTTCATAAATTATGATTAATGAGTCTTGTGTTATGTTATGTTCAATTTGCAGAGATGAAAGAAAACGGGTGTTAATCTTTCTGTGTAAGTAATACGACTTTTTGAGGAATGTTTTGTGTTTCCTCGTTGTTATTAGGGTTCTACGTAACATTTTTATGTGATCTTTTATTGTAATGAAATAATAAAAAACAAGGGCTTGAAGAGAAAAACATCGAACGGTAGGTGTAAATGTGAGGTCCATGTGACTTTTGTAGTTACTAAAAGGTCACTCCGATCCAGGTAGTCCCTGGCTACCCTCTTCCAGCGACGCCCTAAGCCAAGGTGTTGTACCTCACAGGGGTCCCCTTAGTATGTAGTCGGTTTAGTTTAAAGTTTTAAGTCCTGGCTAGAGGCTTAATTTATTAAGGTAGCCGATAGCATGATTTCCCACCCAAAAAAAGAACATTATTCTATAATAGGTAGGTCCATATTGTAGAACCGCTTAGTCACCCACGGCTTCAATTTTGAAGATCGATTAAAAATCAAACCATTTGACAGCGAATAAATGTTAAAGAAATATCGAGTTTTGTAAACATCCTGTCTAGACATTTGCATTCCTTGTAGATTTATACGACAAGACATCATACTCACTCAAAAAAAAAAAAAAAAATGGGGATGACAGTAAAAAATGAAAAAAGGAAAGACGGCTCTTTGTTAAAAACGTTTTATATTTCGGAGGGAAATATTGAAAACAACCCGAGGCGTATACTTTGCTCGTATAATTAAACTTTCACAAATAAGCTGTCACAGAAATGGAAAAATATATTTCAATGGTAACATTTTAAAATACTCCGGTGGATTTGTTTCAGCAGAATCACTTAATAATGCGGACGGCGCCAGTGGCAAGTCTGTGGGCCGCACTAGGTAAATTCAGCGGGCTACTGGGTAGGGTCGGGATGTCCCTCACGGCTTCATCCCGAAAAAAACGTGAGATCGCCGGATCTTTATGTACTGTTTGCGAATCCGACCGTCGATGTTTCAACCCTTCAAGGCTTCAGTACCTATAATATAAAAAGTTATTTCGCGTTCCGTCCCGACAATTTTTCATGCTTAGGGTAGGGCGGCGGAAAATACGTATTAGCCTTCAGCGGTTATTTCGTATTATGTTTCTATTTTAAACGATTTCATTGGGAAACGGTACACTACCTTGTGTTATGTAGCGTACACGTGCCAGCTTTGAACCCTTATAATGAGAATTCTGATAGAAATTAACGTTTGAGTTCTTTATACGAAAAACTTTCGCTGAGATATTATGACAACAAATTGTTTTAATGACGTACACAAATAATTTTGTGGCATTATCTACGAGTGAATACGTGAATCTAAAACTTTTTGACCCTTTTTACGAAAATTACGCTGACGATGACGGAGGAGTACGCAACTCGGCACAGTTAAAGTTTTTCCCATTCTAGTCGAAGGCTAAAAATTGAAAAATAATGAATCATGAATAAATAAGCGAGTACTAGTAGGTACTATATTGTGATAAATCAACTTGATGCACATTGTCATCAGTTCGGATAGCTAAAAAGAAATTGTGTAACAAACGGTCCGTAAATCGAAGCATCATCATTACTTACGTTTGGTATCGATAATTTAATTTATTGTGAAAAGGCGGCTGCCTTGCTTTTTGTCTCTCATAGATTGATACCATTACAAAAGGGAATAACGGTCTACCATTCCCTTTTGTAAGCACATTCCCAAATTGAAAGGAACGCGGTGTTCAATGCTCAAAATGAGAGCTTTGGTTATACGTAATCTATTTGTCTACCTGAGGGATTTACTCAGAATACGTAGGCTGAATTTTGCGTTAAAAGCAGACAATAAAATCGTTTGTGTCACGACTAAACAGCCACATAATTAACATTACGAGTTGGTAGTCAACCTCAACTTGACCGCTGTTTCTGACGTTTTGACAACTTGAAACTAGAATTAGCTGGGAAACGATGTTTTTCATAAAACACTCACTAAGTTGGGGTCGGGTTCCAGTCCAAAGCGGGCTACAGACCTTCAGTTTTAACTGATCAGTTTTAACTGAACAATCTAACTTTGCAGTTATTTATGATATTTTGATTAGATTATCAGTTCAACTGTACAGCTCTCAGTTTTACCTACACATACGTTTTAACTGAACAGTACAACTGCACAGTTAAAACTGAAGGTCTGTAGCCCGCTTAATTAGCATATGCAGCTGAATACCAGTATTTTACATTGAGCGCCTGCCTATCAGACCTTCACCAGTTACTGGGCAACACGTTACTCCTTGGTAAGACTGGCTGTCAGACTTTCGGGCTTCTGACAACCCGTAACGACTGTCTAAGATCTACAAATGACAGCTGGGACCAACGACTTAATGGACTTTTTGAGGCTCGCGGCGGTGGGGTCTCTCATGTAATACCACCCAACTACGGGTCGACCTCAGCAAGCATTGCTTAGTCTTAAAGAGTTAAGTAATTTCTCACACACAAAATATAGTAATTCATAGAGCGTAGGTGAAGGAAAATACAACTAAAACGTGACGCCGGGAGTATGTGTTCCGGAATTTTCCGACAAATGATCAGTCCCGCTCGGAAAGTTTCAAATTACGGTTGGCCCCTACGCTTTGCTTTTAGTTCACTGAAATATTATACGCAATCACTCGTTTGAATTCTAAATTACTTTTGTAATTAAAACTCCCAGTTAAATGTCTAGAGCAGCTACTCCAATTTAAAATTGACGGATATGAGAGTTCAGTGTGCAAAAGTTAAAGCAGATTGTTGGAATTGGAGAGCTAAAAAAATCCGGTTGCAGTCGGAAAAGTCTTAAATTCGCTGACGAAGCGCGCGGTGGTTGCTCCCGGCGCGCAAACCCTGACAGGCTGATTACAAAGTTTCAACAGAATGATGCCGAGAAAGATTTTTTAATGAATATTAATTCCTTTCAAGTAAAACAAAGTTTGTTCTCGGCGCAGATCGGTAATTGCTTCGTTTTTCGTTTACGCTGAAATTCTTAATCTTTTCCCGTTGTCGAAATGCTAATACAGCTGAATTGATTTTCGCACTCTGAGCGTTTGTTTTGATTGATGGAATCCGGTAATATTATATACCTGTCCGGGGTAACAATGAACTTTCCGGCGTTCAATAGCATCGATCCTTGTGAACGTAATTTCCATCCTTCCGTTTTGTAAATCCCAAAACTTGTTTAATGAAAGCGGCTCAAGTTTGTATCTTACCTATTAAAAATACAAAACATAATACCGTAACATAATTGAGACGAAAAAGAAGGATAAAGTAACTAGCTTGAGGGCAGAGGGGGATATAGTCATGTAATCATGATGAATATTTTTTTGGTTTATATTTGTGAAAAGGTTTTCGCAATTCGGATAAGTCATTACAAGCGTATGCCTACTCTATTTTGTTTTGTGAATAAAAGAGAAAAATGATGCCCGGATTTATAATTCATTCTGCATGATAATTGGCTTCATTATTCAACAGTAGGATTTTTAATATGCAATAATTTACAATTTTCATACGTTTGACATAAAGTGTACTAGCTACTGGGAGCAGGGGTGGCCCAGTGGTTACGACTGGTGGCTGCAACTTACGAGTTGTAGGTCGTAGGTTCGAACCCGGACAGGCGCTTTACTTTGTGTAAATTATTTCATCACCACTGCTCTGCCAATCCGCACTGGGCCCGCGTGGTGGATTATGGCCCACTCCCTCTCACAGAGAGAGGCCTGTGTCCCAGCAGTGGGAACGTTAATGGTTGATTATGGTAATGCTATACTAGCTACTACTTACTAAATGTACATTTTAGAAAGAAGAAAGAACGAAAAAGTATTTATTGTGACTCGCACAGGAAGATCACATATTAAAATTAACTAGTACAAAAATTATAAAAAAAAAAAACAAACAAATTTCTTGAGAGTAAAAACTATTAAAAATAAAACAGAAAGTGCTGCACGAGGCCAAAAGGCTCCTATCTCAGCATAATGCTGAAACATTTAAAAAGTATCGGAGCGCTGGTATTTTACAAGTAAATATATGTACATATGGTACAAATACACCTTTAATCAGTAGGGAATAGAGTCGTGATTGAACAAACTTTTCACATTAACAACGAAATGGGAACTAAATTAACTTAGTTTGAAATTAGTCAATTGTAAAAATTAGTTTCATCAGCTGGTACATATCAATTAATATTTTCATATTTAAGTAGAGGATTTAATATGAGAGACAATTTTATGTTGAATAGTAACTTCAAACTAAATGGATCCTGAGTGGGAATATGTAAGGTAAAGTTTACCTCGTAATTGCTTGACCACCCCAAGCCTGACTGTCTCTAGCACGTTATAAAATGACAAGGTCTATTTGTCTATGGAACTGTCAGATAGTTTCAAACTTAGTTAAGTTTAAATTTACTGGGAACTGTTGTCCGGAGTCTGAATTTGTGTCCGGCTGATGGCAATAGGTTTGCCCCATATTACATGAAACTTAAACGTGGAGTTTCTTGCTGTCTCTTGTCCATAGGAAACGACCAATTGGAATCGTACACCTAGCTTCTGATGTTTTAAAAGTAGGTTTATGTGAAATTATCTTCTATAGATCGTTTATACATCTATACATACAGATAAATAAAATTGGAGTGTCTGATTGTAATATTGAAATAACCGCTTTTTAACCCCCGATGCAAAAACGACGGAGTGTTTTAAGTTTTTACTAAATGCATATGGATGTATACACGGTACTTGTACCATTTTTTACAATTTTTGTCTCTCTGTCTGTTTTTTCTGGCTAATCTCTGAAACGGCTGGAACGATTTTGATGGGACCTTCACTGGCAGATAGCTGATGTAAGGAGTAACTTAGGCTACTTTTATGTAAAATTCGCTGATTGATGAAGTCGCGGGCACAGCTAGTGTGAAGTAAAATATTTTGGTTTCTTGATTGAATAACGAAAAGTGGGTGGGTGTGGGTGGGTATGTAGGTCACTTCGACTTGACCTTTTGGGGAAAATAGTTAAACTGATAAAGCATTTACAAGGTCGACTAAACCTACAGGGATTCTGTGAGGCCTTCGGTCCATGTGTCACAGTTGGCATAGCGCCTAATGTCTGATGGCGGAAAAAACACAGAAAGGAAAGGTACAGACCTCGTAATGGATCGTCCATCTTGTGTTTATGTAGGTTCACGTCTTCACAGTCATGTCTTAATATTTTGCGGAAAGAAACAGGGTTCCGTATGATGCCGAACGTAAAAGAATAGCACCATCCCATTTCTTCCCGTGGGTGTCGTGTCGAAGGCGACTAAGGATTGCAGCGTTTTCTATGCATTTTACCACCATACTGCGATCGCCAACCCGCCTGCCAAGCGTGGTGATTATTGCAAAACCCCCGTTTTGTGGGAGCCCTATGTCCAGTAGTGGACGTCTTTTGGATGAAATGATGAAAGAAATAGGCTAAACGTACAGACGCCAGCACATCAAGCTACCCCAATCTGTCAAATTTCTTTGATCGATTTTCAACTTTATCACATACGCGTAAGGTTCATGTTCAATTGGGAAAATTTGACAGTTTAGGGTAAGCTGATGTGCTGGCGTCTGGTCCTACGTCATACTCTACCTAGATTTTACATCTTTTGGGGTCAGCTTCCATTCTAATCGGGTGCAGCTGAATACGAGTATTTTACTTGGAGCTACTGACTGTCTGACCTCCACAACCCAGTAACTAGGTAGCATGATACCCCTTGGTAAGACTGGTTGTCAGACTTAGTTTTATAATATCATGAGCCTTCGTATCTCAGATTATAAAACAAAGGCAGATAGACCGCGCGGAACACCAAGAGTAAGGCCAAAAAACCAAATAGGTACTAAAGCGTCGCATTGTATGTAACATACATGATACAATGCGACGCTTAGTCACGTACTAACTCGAGTTTTGAATCAGTATTTGGTTTTGCCTCACTCTTGGTGTTCCGCGCGGTCTATCTGTCTTTGTTTTATAATCTGAGCTTCGTATATAGACGTAGCAATACCTTAATTGAATGTTATATCAACTTCCGTAGGCTACAATTATCAAAGACATTAAAAAGAAAACTTAGCTCCCCCCTTGATTGCAACCCCGCTCAACATCTTTTGTAAGAAGAAAGTATAAAAAAGTAATGTTAAAATATTAGGGGCGGCTTAACTCAGCTTCCCTTAATTAGGTGCTCAGTATTTTCCCTATCATTTATAATCTCGAATACTCTGAGATTCGTCAGTAGTCAGATAAAAAAACAAGAATTCGCGTACAAAGGGTTCTGAAGTTTAGACGGAAACATATAACGATTTTCAAATGAATGGTATTTCATTGTTATTTGGTATATACAAGCCAAAAACTATGCTGCATAAATATAAATTATTTTAAGTAGGTTTGTACAAACACTTTTACACGTCAATCATATTTTAAAACTAGACGCGGTCGGCGTTTCATCTGACTAGTCCGAGAAGAAAGGTCGAAACAAACTCAAACATTAGTCTTTTTTATTTCATACTAGCTGACCTGACAGACGTTGTCCTGTCTTAACTATGAATATTGAATTCTTTCTTATTTTTGAAGTGAAAACTTCTTTAGGCGCGTTGGCCATTTTTTGAGATGGGAAAAAAACAATTGAACTCGCGACACTGTTACCGACACCACTGACAACACGAACGTACGAAGGAACAACGTTGTTTAAGAGCGTTGTCACTTGTCACGGGTCCACTAGCGCACTAGTCCACTCCTTTAAAAAAGACACGAAGCAACAAAATTCGATTTAAATAAAAACGGCCACATTCCTCTAGATCGTATTTTGTTGCTTCGTGTCTCAATATGAAACTTTATAGAAGGTATTAGAAAATTCTAGACACACTTACCGAGACAGCTGATTGAGTCGTTTTTCATAATTCCTTTTCAGTCACGAGATACTATTTCTTTTAAAGGAGTGGTGCTAGTGGACCTGTGACAGCGCTCTTAATCTGACGAATCAAAAAATATTTCCTGACTATTCAAAAACTATACACGTAATAGGGTATTTTCCAATTTGATAAAAACTATTTTAATTAGAAGATTGCGACGATATATTTAAAGGAAAAATAAAAATAAATTTATTATATTCATTTTCTCCATTAAAAACAATTAAAATCAATTTTTGTTTTTGTTTTGAATTTACCGCCAAAACGCTTCTTAAGATGACTTTTTATCACGTGTCAGCTTTGTGTAAACAGCACCAGTACAAATACTTAGTTTGGCGCAGTTTTAGAAGTATTTGTGCACAGAGGCACCGCACACAAGTGATTTCACTTTCTATCCATAAAAAATCTTGTTAATTATGAACACGACATTCACTAGTTTACTTACTAACTACTTTAGTTTACACAAAGTTGACGTCACGTGATAAAAAGTCATAGTAAGGAGCTTTTTGGCGGTAAATTGAAAACAACGAAAAATAAACTTGGTTTAAATATTTTTTTATTGAGAAAATGGATACAAATCAATTCACTTTTATTTTTCTGTTACATATTTCGTCCCGATCTTCAAATTAGAATAGTTTGTAAAAAATTTGGAAAATACCGTATTGTTCAGGTTTTCACTTCGTTCGGCACTCCGGTTTTTTTTTCTTTCATAGGAACCGTCTCCTGACTACTTCTAATTCGTTTTTATTTCATAACACTTTGTATGTTGTGTTACCTATATCTTTTGTATGCACCAAATAAACGATTTATCTATCTATCATCGGCCTAGCCTTTTCCCAACTATGTTGGGGTCGGCTTCCAGACTAAACGGATGCAGTTCAAAACAAGTTTCTGACCTACACATACTAGTTACTGGGTAATACGATACTCCTTGGTAAGACTGGCTGTTGTGACGATTTTGATAATCTGAAATAAATAACTGTGACAGATAGACGAAGTCGCACCAGAAAGAGGACCCTTACCTTTTACCTTTTCGGTACGGAACACTAAAAATGTAGCTACCCACCCATTTACGTTTGTTCTTACAAGAATCGTAATTAAGGTATTCTTTGAAGCTCGGATAGCCAAAGGCGGAATATGTTATCTTGAATTTCAAACCGTAACAACGTCGAAAGGAAGATTTGTAGGTAAAGGTTGCTAAAAGAACAGCTAGTTACAGAGAGAACAAAGCCATTGATTTTGGCAACAAAACACATCAAAGGGTAACTACTGAAAAAGTCTGGTATAGAAAAGAAAGAGGCTAGGTAGGACCACAATCACATAGTGCCTTTAGTTAAACTGGCTAGAAACCGGATAGCGATAGAAAAGGACTGAACCGAGTGGGATAACAAAGAAAAAATCAAGTCATTCTCACACAGAAACGGCTAAAAATGTTGTCAGAATATCCATAAGTTATGTGGGTAGTCTGTCAATCCAAATAACGATTCCTTCGAATTATAAATGAAATCAAACGAAAGCCATATTAAAAGCTCAAAGCCAGTTAAATAAAAAAATGTCTCCAAGATAAAAAGTGTTCATTACGGCGTCGACTAAGATTAAATCAACGTTGCGATATAAAACTTGGCTGAGATAAGATTCCTATTGTGATCGAGATGAAAGCGCGGGAGTGCTGGCCCACAATGGCCGCCGTGCTGTTCCATACCGTACACAATGGAGACCACATCTCTCATTTCTGAAAACAACGGATTCAAACACTTTTATTGTGCGATAAATTGGAACAGATGGAAATACGCGACCATAATGAAGTTGACGTAAGGCTCATTTTCTGTTGTATTGTCCTTCAACGATCAGTTTTTGTGGAGTGTGAATGGACCTTAAATGTATTGAATTGTGATGATAGTGAAGCTCAATGTTTTGAGATAAAATATTGTTGCATTGAATGAGATGGTATCGTCATTGTTTTTGCGTGATGAGATAAAAATAGAGTGGATATTTGAATAAATATCAATAAACTATGGCATATATTGATAGTATTTAATTCATTGTCAGAGTAGTTCCGGTTATTTCAATAGATTTACTGTATTATACTAAATAACCCGGTTCGACAACATTTCGAGCCACCTCCGTACCTATTGAGACAAACAAAAGAAAATAAGAAAAATTCAAATCGGTCGGCCCATTTTCGAGTTTATACAGGGTGTTTGGCAGAACGTTGAACATACGAAAATGGTGGATAGGTGGGGTTATCTACTACTTACTCAGCCCTAATTTATTTGGCCTAGGATAGGCTATGTTCAGCATTAGCACATGCGATCACTAGACCAACGACACAGATAACAAAATAACGAAATTGCCAAATCATTTCCGAAGTAAGTAATACATGTATACATTGAGCAGCCCAATGTTATTATAAGTATTCACTACTTCACAAGTCTTTTATTGTAGTTCCCACTTCACTGAAAACGTATTCCATACAGCCAATAAGGCACATATTATACTCAACAACACCAACAAGACATTTTATACAACAAAAAGGAAGACCTTTATATCAAAGCGAGAAAATAATAATACGCTCTGAGGGGCGGACGTCGCGAATCACCCGCGAATCTTATCATAATGCGTATATCCTTGCCGAGTAAAACATTTTGATCCCAACTCAAAGAGGTGAAAGGAACTGACAAAGCTGAGGTAACGAGAGAACACCAATCACGGAATGCATAACAAGGGCTTCTGTTATATTATAGCCGGGTAATCTACTCTAATGTTCCGTGATTCCCGTCCTTATCGTACACAATACCTTGTTAATGTGAACTATTTTGAGGTCCAGAATAACAGCTGCCCTGTTTCAATGGATTAACACTGATTTAGAAATGATTTCCATCGCATTATAGGGATCGACCAAGTTTAGTATCACGTTAAAACGAATCGGAAAGGATTTAGAAATTGTTTGGCTTCCCAGCTATTTACAGAAAACGAAGCCCCACACAAATATTTACGTACACTTTTATTAGATTCGTGATTAGGAGTAAAGAAGAATATATAGTGTAATAAATGTTTCGTTCGGAACAAAAAGCTTTCCGGGATTATTTGAAGTTACTATGGGATGTAAAAAATAAAAGCAAACTGGAACTCGACGAAAGGCACGTGTGAAATCTTTATTTTTCTAACTCGCCGCGAATCGAAATTTGCAAAAATGCCGGCTGGCCGAAAATGGGATCTCGCCGCTTCCCACACAGCGTTTTGTGAAGGAAAAAGAAATAAAAGCGAGTGTAGCACGACTGACTCATAAAAATTGTAGTAGCAGTGGCCTACGGACGCCACGGGAAATGTCGGAAAACGGGGACGTTCTCCGAGATACGCCAGTATTTCGTTGAAATCACTCTCCGCCTTCCAATAATAAACCAACGGCGATCCATAATAATTTTTGACTCAAGAGAAATTGACATGGCCGTGCCGAGAAATTCACAATGTTTGCCAAATTGTTTGATGTCATGTTTTCTTTGAGTCTTTGAGTTAGCTTGAAATATTGTTTAAATATTTATTTTACCGACGAAGTTATCTCAGGCAGACATAGTAACGATATACAGCAAGTATTACTGGGACGTTTTGGTTTCAATAATTAAGTAAACATTTTGTATCTGGTAGTTACGTCACGATTCATTGCGGTGCTCGGGAATTTACATAAATCTGTATTTCATTAAAATGGTAGATGCGGATAACTAGTTAATAATAAATACATTTACGTATTCCGCTGCAGGATTAAGTGGGAAGCGGATTTTGGTTTCAGTAAATAATTCCATATTGGAACTGAAATATATTCATACCTTAGGCCTTCTTGTTAGCTAGGATACTTTCAACTTGATTATAAAATCTATGACTTCAAAGAAGATAAGACTGGCGTTATATATTTAAAGTTACGAGTCTATTCTGTTTGATCCATAAAATTATCTGTAAATGTTTCAGTAGGCAGCCAGGCAGTACCTACTACAAAATAATAAAAATACTTCTACGTCATTTTTAATTACCCACGCACCAAATAGAGTATAAAAAGGAAGTGGGACATCAAACGTTAGCCAGTAATTAAAATGCGTCCACAAAGAGTCTAAGTCGGCGTTAAGATATACAAATAACATGATTTCTATTCAAAATGAAGTCAATAAATAATTAAGTTACGAAGGACAGAGACGCCTAAATTAAGTGCGAAATTAGATTTAAACAAGAAGTTGTAATTGTAAGTTAAAGATAAAGGTATAAGTTGAATATAGGTAGAGGAAAAGTTCTTTAAACTTGGTTTGCAGGCGCTAGGTAACCTTAATTGCAATTCCCCGAGTTGAATTTCTCTTCGATTTTTCAAATGCGACGGCCATTTGAAAAATCAGAAAATAATATTTTATTTTACACTTAATTGAATTTTCATCAATCATCTACCTAGCCTATACAGCTCAGTCAGCTCGGTCAGCTTCCTGTCTAATCAGATGCAGCTGAATACCAGTATTTTTAATGCATCGACTGCCTATCTGACCTCCACAACCCAATTTATTTATTGGCTCATAAAAAAGTGTTACAGTATAGGTGTGACACTGTATCCCGCACTAGGATACCATGTGTCGCAGGATCCAGTCTCTTTCGACAGATTATATGAAATTATGATAGGTAAAGTATACAAGAGCAACGGTTTAAATAATAAAGTAAATTCACTAAAACTAAGGCTAAATAATTCACTAAAACTAATACTAAATAATAGTTCAATAAAACTAATACTAAATAATGATAACTGGGTAATACGATACCCCTTGGTAAGACTGGTTGTTAGACTTTCGGGCCTTTGACGACCCGTAACGACTGTCAATCATCAAAGAGATCCACGAATGACAGCCGGTACCAACGGCTTAACGTGCTTTCCGAGGCACGGAGGGGTATTGGTATGTAAAGATGTCACTGGTCGTTCGACCTGTACGGCTGTTATTACTTAGCCACAAGCCCCTAGCTGTATTACATCTTCTATAATATAAAAATGAATCGCAAAATGTGTTGGTAAGCGCATAACTCAACAACGCTTGGACCAATTTTACAAATTCTTTTTTTTTAATGTTCGTTGAAGTCCATGGATGATTTTTTTTTATGTTTAGGGTAGGTAGGATAGGGTAGGGTAGGTAGGGTAGGGTAGGTAGGGTAGGTGGGATAGGGTAGGTAGGATAGGGTAGGGTAGGTAGGATAGGTAGCGTAGGGTAGGTAGCGTAGGGTAGGTAGGGTAAGTAGGATAGGGTAGGGTAGGTAGGGTAGGTAGGGTAGGTAGGGAAGGTAGGGAAGGTATTTTGTATGAATGACTATTGGACGGACAGGACAACGTCTGTCGGGTCAGCTAGTCTTATACATAAAATTTCCATGTCACAATGTTAGTTACCGTACTCCTCCGAAACGGATTTACTGATTTTTACCAAGTTTTATATGCATATTCAGTAGGTCTGAGAATCGGCTACTATCTATTTTTCATACCCCTAAGTGATAAGGGTTGTTCACTAGAAATTATCTGCAAAACAACGTTTGCCAGGTCAGCTAGTTTTATTATATTTTTTTCTTAATTTTAATTATGGGGGCTTATATCGCAATTGAGTGTCGAAACCACTAATGATTTCCAAGGATTAAAATGCTCTTTAAGTAACTGATATTTTTGCCTCACAATTCCTTTATTCATAAAAGACAATGATTTCGTTTGTTTTAGCGCATAAGACTTAATGAGCTGAGCCCTTCCGTCTTTCAGGGCCGTATAACTAAGAGAGTATGTCATCGCGTTTTGTCTGAAACGTCCTTGAAGAGAAAGGATTTTGTTTATCATGCAAATAAGCAGTTTAAACGTTTATAAGAGAATCTCTGGAGTCTTTATACGACGCTGATACAATGTACAGAGGCCAGCACATCAAGCTACCCCAATCTGTGGAATTTCTTTGATAGATTTTCTGGGCTAATTTTTTGAATTGGGAAAATTTGACAGTTCGGGATAGTTTGATGTGCTGGCATCTGTACTTACTGGCGTTAAATTAATTTTTTCGTTGCTAAACAGTTCCTTACTGAGTTGCTTATTTCGGACAAGAAATTAATTTTAAATTACGTTAATTAAATAATTGGATAAAACTTTTAAACTATGATGAAACAGAAGCACTGCTAACACATGTATCATGACGCATGGTTTCTGTCCACTCGAACTATTGCATGCAATGGAGTGCAACAGTTTGAGTGTTGTTGGGATAGTGGAGGTGAGGTGGCACGTCCTCACCTCGCATCACATGTTGGCACACATATTTTACTCACACACAAACATGCTCACACACTCTCACAAATACACACACACACACACACACACATATACTCACACACTCACACATATACTCACACACTCACATCTTTTTTTTTCTTTCTACAGGCATTAGGTACTTGCTTAAAGGAAGGTTCCAATCACTAATCTGTTATTCTAATTTGTGGTTGGAGAAACAAATAATTTTAATTAGTTTTTTTTTATTTTGACGTAAAAAGTTGCATAGATTCATCCATTTCCAGCGGAAAAAGATGTAAATGACTGCATCATTGGTCTAGTGGTAGTATGCGATGCTGCTGAACATCAACAACGGTCCTTGATTCGATTTCCAGATTAGACAAAGTATTACTGGGTTTTTAAATCTGGAATTTCTCATTAGCAGCCTGAAGTCTGGATTTGTGCCCGGTTGATGGCAATAGGCTCGCCCCCTATTATATGGGACTTTAACATAACTGGCGAAATGTGGGTATACTATATGTACACCTCTGCCTAAGCCTTCAGGGAAACAAGGAGTGATGTTATGTTATGTGTAACTAGCTTTTGCCAGCGGCTCCGCACTTACTTTCATCCCCTATTTAACTCCATTAGGGGTTGAATTTCGAAAAATCTTTCCTTATTTCTTGTCTACATAATAAACGGAACATCTGTGCTAAATTTCAGCTTTCTAGGTCCAAAGGTTTGGGCTGGGCGTTGATGAGTCAGTCAGTCAGTCAGGACTTTTCTTTTTTAACCGACTTCAAAAAGAAGGAGGTTATCAATTCGACATGTTTATATATTTTTTTTTTATGTATGTTCGGGCATAACTCTGTCGTATATAAACGGATTTGCAAAATTCTTTTTTTGTTCGAAAGGTGTTTATTCCGAAATGGTCCCATATAAATTTCATATAGATCTGATGATGCGTTTCGGAGACAGACAACGGAACTCTTCAAAACATTACAGCAAATCAACCGCGAATGCTGCTATCGCATAAATATGTATTGTTTTGACCCCAAGGATGATGAAATTTCGAATTGGTATGGGGTAGGTAACTAAAAAGTGAAAAAAAAAAAAATAACAACCGACTTCCAAAAAAACACTACAAAGTGCAAAATAACTTTAATTTCGGAAGGCGGTGACATAGAATTAAAATGCCTACACCTCCAAAGTCACCGACTTCCGAAATTAAAGTTATTTTGCACTTTGTAGTGTTTTTTTGGAAGTCGGTTGTTATTTTTTTTTAAAAAGTTTTTATATTTATATAGATAAATCGCATAGATTCGTCTATTTCCAGATTACGTTCCTGACTAAGCTATAAATAAAGATAGAAAACGTGGTTTCTAAAAGTAGAAATACTCACAGTGAGACAAATTTGCAGCGAGCTCTAGCTGCCTTTGGCAAACCAAAAAAGAAATGGTCTCACGTCAGCAACCGAGTTATTACTCACTTTCAGAAAACTCGTAAGAAAATGCGGATAAATAGGTAATTACTGGCGTAATAAGATGGCTGGAGAATTAATGCCGGTCCTTGACCGACGACGCGGGTTGTGGCCCATTGGTTGCCGTCTCCATCAGGGCTGCTACCCCTAGATTTATAACTCTAGCCTCATTACATCCCTAATTATGTTTACGGTTGGGTTTTTTGGGTCGAAAATTCGGAAGGTAATTGATGCTGAAGATTCTGGTAAGTGGTTTGTAGTGGTTTGTTTTAAAATATGGTAGTACAGTGGAGTTAGTCCTTTTTATTGGTAAACCGCCGAGATTTTTCTTTTGACTATTCTTTATTTATTTATTAACTGGACTTTTCATACCTCCTGTATTCAATTAGGTTCAGTTAAGGATATGGAAGTAAACACTACTTATTATGATGTCTTGTTAGTCCTACTGAATTTAAATATTATCTATAAAACCGGTTCACAATTTAAAGTTGCTATTTTATTTCGTACTTTATGGGGTATTTTAAGCCGGAATTAACCCATAACCCATGGAATTAAAATAGTTACTTAGTATTTCGTATCTTTCGTTAGTTAGTTTTGTTTCTATGTCTATCTAAATTATTTATTAATGAACATAATGTAAAGAAAACTTGTACTTCAAATCATAGAACCTATATAGGTATGAGCAACATGGTGTAAAGTTCACTCCTACTCCATGGAAAAGGGATGGTGTTATGTCTGGTGGGAAAAAGCTCGACGGTTGATGTCGGGAGGTTGTATATATACGAGTCGCGCGGTAAACTCTGCTTGCGCGATGTAGGATTTGTGTGACGTCAAGTCTTTGATGTGGCGTTGTAGATGCCGCCACAAACCTAAAGTTACCGCTACATCCACAAACATTCAGTAGCTCTCATAGATACTGCGAATAACTTATAAGTGCTATTTAAACTTAGTATATTTGGAGCTTCCAAAGAAGAGAGTACATCAAGAGATTAATAATGGTGCTATAAACTCCATTACCTATTCTGTAATTAAGTTAAATGGATAAAATTTCGCCGAGCGTTGGAGCAAATAATTAATTTTTCGGCTGGAACATTTTATCACGGAACTTTGGAAATTGTGACCTTTTTGCATTAGGTTGGTGTTGTTTATCTAGTATGTTTAGCCGATCTATTCTGTGTAAAAAGTAAAAAACTAAAACCCGACTCCTGAAAAACCATATGCCTGTGCCAGGATCACATATAAAATTATAATGGCATCTGACCACGGCTTTACGTTACCCATTTTTGTACCTATGTCTTGATTTCTGTCTGAAATATATTCTTGTTTAGTATTTTTTAGAGCGCGATTTTTCAGTAAGTTCAAAAACTAAAACGCTACGCTTGCCGCGGTTGGTCCGTGGATGGGTAACCATCTCTACATACCAAGACTCCTCAGTGCCTCGGAAAGCACGTTAAGCCGTTGGTCCCGGCTGTTATTTGTGGATCTTTGACAGTCGTTACGGGTCGTCAGAAGCCCGAAAGTCTGACAACCAGTCTTACCAAGTGGTATCGTATTACCTAGAACTGGGTTCTGGAGGTCAGATAGGCATTCGCTCTATGTAAAATACTGGTATTCAGCTGCATCCGGTTAGACTGGAAGCCGACCACAACATAGTTGGGAAAATGATAGGCAGATGATGATGATGTTTAGTAATTTTTAGAGCGTGATTTTTCAGTAAGTTCAAAAACTAAAACGTTGGCTTTAAGTTTTTGAACTTACTTTTCATTTAAATTATTTTAGGGTTAGCTCATAATATAGAATTGTGCTAATTGAGCCCTATCATTAATTCATTAATTGATACACAACACGACATAATAATTTTATTTTATTCTTTTTTAAGTACCTACGTCAATTTAAGTTCTCTAGACGGCGCCATATTCCATTTAATGTGACGTCATATAGCTTATAACTAGCAGACGATCAAGACGCTTCTAACGATACGTCATTTGTCAGGACAGATGAGCATGATACATACAAAAATACATAGATGTCAAAATCGTCACCTTCGCCGTAGTCGGGTTAAAATCTCACCATAAAATCGTAGGTGAAGGGAGCTTGAAGTCAATCGTTAGCATCAGGTGGAATAACAGCTCACAGCAAGCCCACTTCACCAGAATTTTTACTGTACTGAAAACAAAAATACCTGCACCAAACTACACTGAGTTGGAATATGTACTTCACATTCGGAATAGAGCGTAATATGTCTAAGACTCGGGCACTCAGAACTAAATAGCTGCCATCGTTACCTGAAACAAATGAAATTACTTTTTGAGTATAAATAAAGTAGAAAAGTGACAGAAAAATTATTTGTGCAAAATATTTGTACATTTCTGTACAAAAATGTTTGTGAAGGTTTAAGTACACCTACTCGTATGGCGGCCAATAAATGCCATTTCAGCCTGCTAAGGTATTTTCGTTCAAAATTACTCTACTCTCAAAAAGCATAAAACTTCTTATCTATAAGACCTTACTAAGAAGACCAATACTGACATACGGCCCAGAATGCTGTGTACCAAGAAAAAAAAGACGATAACTCTCCGTTACTATTTGAACGAAAAATCCTCAGGCGCATATTCAGTGCATTGCTGGAAAACGGGCAATGGCAAACGCAGTACAAACATGAGACTAAGAAACGTATGACGAGCCTTATGTAATTAAAGCCATTAACATAGGACGTCTTCGATGGCAGAGAGGAGGCTTGTGTCCCAGCAGTGGGAACGTTAAAGGCTGATTATGCTATGGTATTTGACTGAGACCTTTATCATCCTGAACTTTTAGTATTATTGCTTCTGTGAGTACTGGTACAGTCAATAGCACATCAGTGTTTTCATCAACACTTGCTATACGAAGATCCTGCTACGATATAAATGCGATGTCAATGTCAAATTGTTTCCACTGACATGACTGTCATCATCATCATCATTTCAGCCAAACGTTCACTACTGTCCTCCCACAAGCACCGCCACATTCACCGGTTTTATGCTTCTCGCATCCAGCGAATTCCTGCGGCCTTCACCAGGTTATCGGTCTATCTTGTGGGAGGCCTCGAAACGCTACATCTTCCTGTAGGTACACGGACGCCACTCCAGAACATTTCGGCCCCATCGGCCATCTGTTTTGCGAGCAATTTGCCCGGCCCATTGCTACTTATGTTTGGAAATTCTTCGGGCTATGACGTTTAGTTCTCCTCCTTCCATCAACACTTGCAATATGATAAAACTTTCCGGAAGACGGTTGTATTTTTTTTGGAAAAAAGTTTTTATTTTTCACTTTTTAGTTATACGAGTAGTACACACCAAATTGATTTGTTTTCATCCTTGAGGTCAAAACAATGCATATTTATGCGATAGCAGCAATCGCGGTTGATTTGGTGTCATTTTTGAACAGTTCCGTTGTCTGTCTCCGAAAGTCATCATCAGATCTATGTAAAATTTATATGGGACCATTTCGGAATAAACCTCTTTCGAACAAAAAAAGAACTTTACAAATCCAGCTATATATATGACGGAGTTATGTCCGAACATACATAAAAAACCGTCTTTTTGAAGTCGGTTAAAAATCGCCTTTAGGTCCTTCAACGACATAAATGCGTTGTCAATGTCAAAATGTTACCACTGACGTGAGTTTACCTAATAATAACAGATCAATTACCATATTGACTTCTATCTTGTATGCCGAAGGTTGTGTGCCAACGAAGACAATGTTAGCACATTACGTAAACAGGGTAGGTAGACTCCTTTCTGATTCAGGATTTTCTTTGATGCCCCTATGAATAAAGTAATTCGTAGTATCAGATGAAATGTACCCTCTATGCCCTTGTCTGTGTGAGTTGGGTAGGGTTCTATTATTTCGTTTGTTCATTACCTATTATAAAGGTAAGGCTAAATATAGAATATAGTATTTTTATAAGACCTTCATTTGAGAAAGGTCTCGATGTCCTAATTGACATATTGATTGAAAGTCACTCTACATGCTTTAATATTAAAGCATTAATACATTATTAATGTTTTTAATTTTTATGAAAGTGTAAAAAAATCACCATGGGTCACCGCTTATCGGGTAATTCCACTAAAAATCTTGCGGACTGTGAGATAATTTCGGCACGTTTTTCATTATTCTCGTATAGAACGCGCCGACACGAGACTAGAAGAAGAATCACCTCCTTTCAATACTTTCTATAATTTACGGCACTTCTTTGCAATGGCTTAAAGTTTACTTTCCTAAAAGTTTCAACTGCAGATATACGAGAAGGGAGGCAAAGACTGTGCGTGCGATAGAATTTACCACGAATGTCAGATAGGCGCGCCACCATTTTTTACTTCCCTAACACGTAAACACCGCGCCCGCGGCTTTTTGGTAAATAATTAATCTTGGAGCTTATCGCATTAGCCCCCCGTTCCTCCTCCACGTCCGAACTATTACAAGGTGGCGTAGGTGCGTGCACAAGGGCCAGTCCACAGATTTATGCGCCACTAACATGCCCAAAAATAATTGGATCGCGACCGAAAAATAAATTGCCGCGGACCCCTCCTCACCCACTAGAAATAACTCCAACAATTTGTTATTGAGGATCCCTGAATTACAAGGTATCATGGCCTTCCCTGCGATATTTAATAACGTTTTTGGGTGATCAAATAATGTATACTTCGGTAAAGTGGATGGAAGTTTGCAATATCGTCGTGATTATCGGAGAAATATGGAAGTAGAAGTAGAGGTGGGATGGTATGGAGGTGGTGGTATTTATAAAAAATACCTAAGTTTTTTTTCTGTTAATACGATAAGTAACTTTTTTATTCACGTTGTCATTATAAGTTTTGCCAATAAGAATTTAACTCGGATCATGAATCGATGTTATGCCAATCTTTACAGAACTTGGAAGAAATGGAAGTTACTCGAAGTTAAGCATATGTTCCGACATAATATTATGCCTAATTTCGAGTATCTTCCATTTTCATAGAATTATCAGACTTCTTTGTTACACATGCATGTTATATGCACAGTGAAGAAAATCCATCAAATACGAGTAGGTATATCAGTACCTAATCCGTTTGTCAACTATTCTTAGCATCGTCCGACGGCGAACGTACGAAAGATTTCTAAGGTATATACAAAATACCTTTTCTGAACAGTATTAGTGAAGCGAAATTGGCAATAAATAATTCAGATCCACGTTTGTCCTTCAATCCATTTGTCTGTCACAGCGGATTATCGTTGAAAAGGACTAAGCAAACGACACACTCATATTGCCAGTTACTCAGCAACTTATCAATACAATACTCAGGTATTAATATGTATAATAGCAATCGCAAAAAGTGGTGACAGGAAAATAGGAATGGGGAAAGTGATCCAATTAATAAATTCGCAGTGCTCTCGACTGAAGCCGAAGTGAGCGCTGAATAAAGCGGGGTTCGCATAAATCCTAAATTGTAATACAATTTACATTGCCGCTATAATCAAGCGCTTCACAATGCATACGCTTGCAATTGGTATCACACAATCCAATTTAGCTAAAAGCTGATACTGTCCGTCAACATTTCATAGGAGTTTCGTGTGTAGTTCTATTTATATTTGCGGTGTTGCCATTTATTTCAATATTCTCAGTTAGTTTATTCAAAGCGACAATATGAATGACTGAGTAAAGTGCATCGCGCTTTTAAAACATTTTTTATTACGCATTGCGACTGACATTTGCTTGTATATTGAATACTGTATTATTTTTGTAGGCGACATAAATCTGAGCAAGGATTTTTAGAACACAATCAAAATAGTCATCTAGTAAAAATATTTTACGACTCCCAAAATTGGAAGATAAACTCTGGCAACAAGGCTCACACACGTACCGTATGCAAATAATCAGTTAATTCATCGAGACGCTTTTATTACGTCATATCGGACGTTATTCGAGAGGGTCTCTTCGTAGTCCGTAGCTTTATGGATCATATGAAGGAGGAAATTTATTACATCGTCATTCGACTAAATTCCTCCCACAATGTTGCAAGCTAAAAGGAAATGAGGGTTGGCAGATGTTGCTCGATATATAAAAAATGTTGAATATTAGGTAAAGATGACAGTTATTAAATCTATAGCCGGTGTCGAGGAAGCAAAAAAATTCTAACAAATACTTATGAAGGCGAAAGATAATATTGATCAAGCTCGGTCGGTGTTGGGAATTGGAGCTCAGGATTGGAATGGAATCCCTAAGGTAAGCGATTCAAATGGACTCGGTAGTATGACTGCGGCTGGGAAAATTGGTCTCAATGCAGTGGATCGTGCAATCACTTACAGTTGGGAGGTCTCTGCTCTTGTCTGTTGCGAATTGAATCGATTTGACAGCGGTAGGCTGTGCCATATTCTGTACGAATCGAATACGTCGTCGGAACTTATTCGAATACGTTTTGGTCAACATTTTACATGAATTTATTTTAACTGGGCCTTTCGGTTCATATTTGTGAAAAAGTATTTCATTGTGTTAACAATAAGTCCTTGAAACATTCAGAGTTTTTCTACGGCTTTATTGGGAATTAGATTGTTTCTATCGATTCGATTACATCACTTGTTTAGAGGATACACGTTCTCTGTCAAATGTTCAAACAAAAAGTCTTGGTGTAAAACCGTGTAACTCTGCATCGAGTACGGTAGTGTTGTTAGGGAAGCAGATAAGTATTATTCAGCGCCAATTTATCGTCATTTCACTTGCGAATTCAATTGAACCAAATTTCAATAGTTCCGATATCGAGTGAAACTCATCGGTAGTGTGAATGCTCTATTGTTTCTTGCCTTGGAGTTTTACCGAATGGAAAATTGACATCGTGCTAATCACAATACTATTGAAGAAAGAAATGTTGATAAGACAAGGAACATTATAATTCACAATTAAAAAATGAAGTCGCTTTTCGTATCTGTCTGTGTGATCACATTGTTATTATGCGTTACTACGCAACGGATTGTGATGCAGTTTACCCCGTCATTAAGAGAACTGATTTCGGAAGGTTTATGTGTATAATACAACTTACATATAATAAAGAAGTACCGATATTTTGTATCCGTGTGAACCAGGGCCTGGTTGTTAGTTTTTTTATATATTTAAAAGGCTCTTTTGGTACGTATTTTTTTAACAGTCAGTACGAAAGCAAAACATCTTTGAAAGAACAGATTTCTTACGATAAAGCAAACGGAAGGAGTTTACTTTAAGCCAGTGGACGTTGCAGAGGTTCCCAATGAAGGGCGGGTGTTAAAATTAAGTTGGACAGATATGCGACATGGTGACAAGGGTCGACTAGGGCAAAGGGACACTGTCTCCGTTCCCCAATGTCCCCAACCCTGCCATAGCTTATACTGTGAAAACATTTTTACATGTAGATATATCACTTTATCTTGCTACGCTGAACTTATTAATGCTGATAAAAATGAAATACAGACTTATTTACAACACGCCGAAAATAACACGAAACCAAAAATGTCGCCGAAAAAATGTGTAGGGCGGAGAATTCTGATAAAAAACATGGCTCAATTTTCTTTAGTCGACGCTAGAAACCATTTTTCAAATCTCTCCTATTTACACCTTCTTATTTAAAGAGATTATTCCTGTTATTCCCTCTTGTATATACTTACTTTCGATCCCTTTTACGGACTAGCAACCAAAATCTCGAAGGCATTGTACAAAATCGAAAAGACAAATAATTTGTAGCTAGTCCTGCCAAAGCAATCTCGCGATACACTCACGCTCATCAATAATGAAAATATTTCCTCCGAAGGATATTGACTCTGATTGCGAACATCTGAAGATATTTCTCGAACCGTCTGTATATCTACTAATATAGTACGAGATAGAATTTGTCCTCATCAATTTAGAATACTCATACATGACCCACATATATCAAATGTATTCGATCCGAATTCGTTCGGAACACTTCGTCAAATGGAATATAAATCAGAGTAAGAAAATATTTAACGACAGGGGTGTTAGAGGGTATGAATCTGATTTGCCGGATCAGGAAACCGTGAAGCAAGTTTTAAATGGATAAGTACAGCCACAGGACGTGTACACTTAAAAGGGTTTTTCTAAAGAAAAGGTTAAAGAAATAACAAAAGTTTGCGGCTTATTCCGCCAAATTCAACGAGGGTTTAGGTTCAGCCCCTTGTTATGGCTGAGCAATATAAGCACAGTCTAACTGTGACGAGCTCCCGGGTTCAAAGAGATTCTTCAAATCAACCGTGCGCCTGTCGTGTTTATCGAATAATAAAAAGGTAAGGAAATCCATTAGGCTCCAAACTAATAAAAACTTTACGTGACGGGGGACTTTATAAGCCGAGCACTATTATGTGTAGTAACACGTTTGATTTTATGACCTGAGTCCATAATAGCTATCGCCACGAGAAAATGAAGTGGTTCAATATTTTAAAGCCAGTTTACGGCTGCCTCTGTTTGCTTTTATTGTTTTTTACACGAAACATTGTATTGTGAGCGACTCATTTCTTTCTACAGAGTTCCCGAAAAGTAAAGAAGGAGAGGGTAACGGCAGGATTACCGACGATAAAGTGCGCTACATTACACGCGCGTAAGGGGCAAAAGTCACACGATTTAGATGAGAAATGGGTAATATGCCATACCGCACTTTACGTACGTATGTTACGTCGGGCGCGGCGGCAACACATACTCGCTATTACTTATTCGTTTATTCTCTTGTTCGCTTTGACGTTCAAGAGCAAAGTAAAGGCTTCCACCACAATCTGTGTGACTGTCGCTTATCCCATAACACAATTAATTTGTGTGTTAATAATTTAATGTTTTTAATATTCTCCAATTCGCTTATCAAGTACAAAAATATAACGTCCCTTTGACTTAGCCCAGTAGATTTACATGTCACTCACAAGTTGACCCTCGTTGTGCATTTGAGGGTTTGTTGGCCGCGGAGAAAATTAACTGCCTAAAAGGTTTCCCTTTTTTAAACATTTATTCATGAAGGCTATTTATTAAAGCAACAGCAGTTACATGTTAAACAGTAGATGGGGGGTGGGAGACCATGTGGCGGACAGTAAATATATCAGTCTGACAAGGGCATCCATCTTGAGGATGGAGAACGCCCAACCTTTAAACGATTTACGAGGGGCAATGGGCGCTGCTGGTAAACACCAATGGATCGAGTTCAGACCTATAAATAACACAACTTCTCTAATCGTTGCTGTGCGCCTCTCCTCTTAAAGTTGCATAATATTCACGTAGACTGTGATTAAATGCAACATACATGGTGAGGAAATGCAAATGGTTGCGTCGTCCAGAGTACCGGTTTGAAAATGTAAATTGAATGGTCAAACTCAGCAAAGATTCATGAATTAAGCATCCCCTTAAAATTCCACATTTAAGAGGGTACATAAACAGGATCGGCTGGATGTTCTAATTTAATTTGCAATCTGACGAGCCGACCTTTGTTGTCAAGTGACGAACGGATAATGACGTTCGGGCCGCACTCGTGGGTTTTCAATGTGAGATCCTTTGTTTAAACATTGTAAATTAGACATTATTAATGACGGCGTACGGAAAGGTTTCCTATGTCGTTTAATTTGGGTAATAAATTGTAGAGCGCAATTGTTTCGACCGCAGTACATTCAAAGAAATCGGCGGTATCTGGGCGGGTTGTTGCTTGAAAGCTGTTCGTATTAACTATTCCCATTTCATTTGTATGTAAATGTGGAACGTTGTTATTTTTCAATCTAGTATTGGAGATTGGATATGGCAAAAGACCGGTCATTGTTATTCGGATGAAATATGAGTGGAGTCGCTATTCGGTGGGTATTGTCTGGTGGGACAAAGAGGACGGCGGGGCATCCGCGAGAGGGCGAACTTCTTCCGAGATACAAAATTTAATTTCTATGATTTCGAGCTCATTTCTTTCTCGAGCGGGACGCCTTTGTCGTCGATGCCCTTTATGTGCTTCAAGTTGGATTCCACTCAATGGAGACGCGATATTGTGCAGCGTTTGTGTGAAATGACTAGCATATTTGGACTGGTTGTGAACAGTCACAGTCTCAAGTGAAATAAAGAGAATTTGTTGAGGTGAAATGTGCAATATTGTGTGTTCCACTTGTCTGTTCGTGTTAGTACTAGCCACAGATACTAGCCATTGTTCTGACAGCAAACGGCCTGTCCTAGTTGCTCTTTACTTTCTTTTGTTGTATCCTCAATTGCTTTTCAAATCCTGCCGCTATTAAATTCTATAAAGGATGAAATTGGAATCTTGCGTCAACTCGACACAGGAGATTCAGTAACTGTTACATAATCGTTAAAATTGTATCGTTTCCCAAATCTAAATTCTTGAAAAATCGTGTAACTGTCGTCTTCTCAGATAGTGCAAGCTACTCGTAAGTTACTGCCTTCGACACGAATGATCGGTTCTCCATTTAAAAATATGTATATCTTAATCTACCTATACAAATAAAAATAAAGTATTCATTTTAGCAATCCATTCATCGCAAAGTTCATGAAAAAGGGTGCTACGAATTGCCTACGCGCACGTATGTGCATCGCTTTCCTTAATGACATGTTCTTCTTCTCTCTTTTTAAAACGTATTTTAATTTGGCGTACCTATTTCATCCTGTAGAAATAATTTTATGTCCTTTATTCTTATAAAGGGGTTCATAATCCTGACTAGTATATTCCATTATTAGCGTCTGTGTAATACATTTCGTCAAAACGGATATTTTAATTATAAAAGGGTCTTTGTTTCTTTCGTCCTGAAGCCAATCGAGCTTACACGAACTAATTAAGCTCACACAAAAGGGTTTGATCAGTGCGTACATTTTAATCTCATTTGCAATCAATATCTCTATATTGGAGGGTTCGGGAATGACATTGACGGGCCCCACTCGAGGCTCCTTTCTGTCGATAAAGGCAAATCTTCGTGAGCTAATATTTTCGAAAGGCTTTCATTGTGAACAATAGCCTGTGGACAATTGAATGTTGGATATTCCAATATCCTTTCTGAATCGTAAGTATTTTCATTTTATGAAGCCATTAAAAGAGTTTAACGTTTTCCTTACCGTGGCGATTTAGTTTATTTACGAGTTCGGAATTATGGTCTATTTTTAGATGCGAAGTTAGTAGTTTGCATGATCTTAACTTTGCTCTGTATGGGAACCCATTTCTTGGAACAATCGCTTCATTTAACGCCGTTCTGTTTGAGACTCTGAGAAGTCGTGCTTTTAACAACTTTAACAAGACTCGCCGGAAGTTATGAAACTTAATAACATGTTTCGCAAAACAAATATAAAATTCCAACGTAACTCTTGACTTTGCTTGAAATATTTAAAAGAGTAATGAGCTTTGAGATATTTTGAAATTCTGCAAAGGAAACTTAAGGCCTTTATTATACCCTCGCTACTGCTAAGAATAGTCCAATTCATTTTGATTATCAACTTTGGTCTCCAAGGCCTTATAATAAACTCTCTCTCTTTTGTGAGACCTGACTTAAGATGCTGTTTTATCTCATGAGATGCTATGTCGCAAAAAACCTTGATTTATTTCGCCAATTGGATGATATTATTAACTCACACAAAAAGTTTTTTATTTAATTGCTCAGACACACCTTATTTTGGTCCGTACTTCATCATTATCTGCCTAGCCTACCCAACGTTGTTGTGGCCGGCTTCCAATCTATTCGGATGCTACTGAATTCCAGTATTTTATATGGGACGCCTATCTGATGTCCACAACCCAGTTATTGGGTAATAAGATACCTCTTGGTAAGACTGGTCGTCAGATTTTCGGGCTTCTGAAGGCCCCTAAAGACTGTCAAAGATCATTGAATGAAGATGATGGTGGGGTCACCCATCCACGGACCAAACCGCTTCAAACGTAGCTTAACCCGATCGATCCGTGCGGCTATTATTACTTAGCCACGAGGCTTTCTCCAGCATATTTCATCATTTTATGACCGTACCTACACTCTAAAATGAAAATAAACGTTAAAACGGCAGAACACTTAATATCAAATAGAAACAAACCTCATCATCTGACTTACAAATAATTTCAAAAATGGATCTCAAACTAATTTATCGTTACAAAATAACATCACAGTTTACGCGAAGTAATAAATACGCGACATGCAAACTAGGTTGACTCCGCGTATTATAGCGGAGCAGAGCGCTGCTATTTCCTATTGGAACAATTCTATTTACTTGTATAGAGCCAGCGCGTCTTGAGTCCGAAGCGCTGCAGCGCTCGCAAATGCACCGAATTGAATTTAAGTTGACACAGGATTTGGAGCACATTTATTGCATCGGTGGAAATGGTAAATCAACTGTTGGATGGTCAGAATTTGAATTCATATTTGACTAGCTGTTCTCGCGACTTTACTAGCGTGGATGTCGGAATTATCACACGGGATATTGCTATCGGGACAAAAATGTATGTGCCTATGTTGCTACTTAAAACATCTGCTATGTTTTACATACAGCGACTGTTTATCTAACCCCGAAAACCGAGTTACTAGGTAACACCACACACCTTTTTTTTGACTGGGAAATCATCAAACAACTTCTCCTGCTTATGGCGGAGCAGGCGTGTTAGACTTTTACTGACTAAAACCCACCCGTGTTCCCTCGATTGCCTGTGTGCCAGGGGCCACTGTATCTTTTTCGAACAACCCGTGCCCTTGGCAAGCATCGGTCCTTGTGGACCTGACCAGTTGGTGCCGAGGTCTCTTTGAGGCGTGCGTGGAACACAACGCGCCGTCGTCGACCCGGGCTTGGTCCTTACCGGACAGCGAGCTACCCATAACTCTCCATCCTTTTGGGCTTCTGACCATCTATAAAAACTGTCAAAGATCTACGAAAGACAGCCAGGACTAACGGCTTAAAGTCCTTTTCGAAGCATGGAGGGGTCTCGATATGAAGTAAATAGACTAAATAGTCATTCCACGAACTGACCGCGGCAGGCGTACTTTAACCTTCGATCGTGCCTGTTCGGCTTTTTATTTTTATCTATTTAAGCTTTCTTACTGTTACTGGCCACGTCATCCCACTGCTGGGCAAAGACCTCTCCCTATGACTCAAGCTGAAGTGAGACTTGGCTAGTCGTCTGCCGTATGCTCAATGAGCTGTGGGTCAATATAACCGCTGCGTGGAACCCTGAGCAAAGCCAGAAGGTGTCACCCCAGACCCCGTAGAAGATGGCGGGACGAGCTGGAAAACACACGACCAGTGGTCCCTGGATCGAAAGAGCTGGAAAAAGTATTTAGTATAATCCGTTTACAATGTTCTCACTGCTGGGACACAGACCTCTTTGGGAGAGGAAGTGGGCCGTAATTTACCGCGCGGGCCCAGTGCCGGTTGGCAGATGCCACATGTCTTCGAATTTTTGGTTCTAGGACATGCCGGTTTCCTCACGATGGTTTCCTTCACGCTTTTGACAACAGTGGTAATGAAATAATTTACACAAAGTAAAGTGCCTGTTTAGGTTTGAACTCGTAAGTCGAAGCCCTTACCGCTGAGCCACCACTGCTCTCCACTGGGTCACAACTGTTCTGTGAAACTTGTTTAATTTCTGCAAAAACTTAGTTGCTGATGATCAAACATAAAAAGTTTGCCGCAATATAAGTAGATAGCCTGGTAAATATCTACCTGAGTCTCGGTATCTATTTAATTTGAACTACTTAACGACCTAGTCAGGCACACTTAGTTCAGCACATAGCTTAGCTAGGATTAAATCCGGCCCGAAATACGTAAAACTAAAAACTTTTGTCATTAGTCCGTGTTGTGACCGTTAACAGGTGTTTTAATTACTTTGAAACATCGCTGTTAATTTATATTATAACTATCTGAATTTGATGCTATAAGTTTTGATGGCGGCTCGGGTTCATTAACATGTTTAATATTATGAATAATCATTATGTTCAAAGAAGGTCAATATTTAGGTACTGCGAAATGCGCAAACTAATATTATAAAGACGTAAAATTTGTATCTAAGTTTGTATGTAAGGTGTAATCTCTTAAAGTCTCAGTCGAAAAAAGCTTTTTGCATTTGATAGCCTAATTCTTGCGAGAGATTGTAGGTTATTTAACATCACTTTTTAACCGTAAGGAGCCGCCTAAAAAAAGTCCGAGAGAACGCTAAGAGAAAAGGAGGTAAAATCGCGGTCAAGCAATGCGATTGGATATATTTTATGTCAAAACAAGAAATGTCACGCGAAGTCGCAGGCAGCTGCTAATTTATAAGCTAACACTCTTTACCATTGTCATCATCATTTTAGCCAAAAGACGTCTATTACTGGACATAGGCATCCCTCAATGTTAGTCATCATATCGATATAAATAAAAATGAATTGCTGTTCGTTAGTCTCGCTAAAACTCGAGAACGGCTGAACCGATTTGGCAAATTTTGGTTTTGATATATTTGTGGCAGTCCATGGAAGGTTTAAACTGTGAGAAACATAAATAATAAGTAAAGGAAAATACTAAAAACGACAATTTACCTTTTCAGTACATACTGTTCCTAACTACGAGTATGAAACATTTGATGTCTTTCGTCTTATATTGTCACTTGGTTGTCAAATCTTTATAGGTGCGTTCAGAAATTTGTCTATTTCATAGCTGGTAGGGTAGGGTAGTGTAGGGTAGTGTAGGGTAGGTAGCGTAGGTAATTTAGGTAGGGTAGGTAGGGTGGGTGTAGGGTAGTGTAGGGTAGGTAGCGTAGGTAATTTAGGTAGGGTAGGGTAGGTAGGGTGGGTAGGTAGGGTAGGTAGGGTAGGTAATTTAGGTAGGGTAGGTAAAGTAGGTAGGGTAGGTAATTTAGGTAGGGTAGGTTATTTAGGTAGGGTAGGTAGGGTGGGTAGGTAGGGTAGGTAATTTAGGTAGGGTAGGTAGGATAGCGTAGGTAGGGTAGGTAGAATAGGTAGGGTAGAGAAGGTAGGGTAGCGTAGGTAGGGATTTTGTATGAATGACTTTTGGACGGTGTCGTGTCTACCTATTCCTAACAAATAAAAAGGTAAGAAATACGGTAGACAATTTAATAAGAAGTAAACAAGATAGTGATATTATAAAAAATACCTGGCTATTAGTTATTAACGCACTCAAGGAAGTGGAGATGTCTTCAGTTTTAGTCTTAAAATGCGATAGTCAGTCTCAGCATCAAAATCTCCATGAACAGCACGGGCAAACTGATGAGATTCTCTGGTATAACCACGACTCGCTTCGCTTCCTCCCTCACAGTCCTCTTCACAAAGCAAGCGACTCTGCAGAACACCTTTTGGAACATGTCCACGAATCCATGGCCAAGAGAATAGTCAACCAGGATCAGACTTAGGAACACTGCCCCGTAGACCACAGCACTGATTGCTTCGCCTTAGATGTTTGCGGAGGTTGTTGATATGGAATTCCGTATTTAATCACAATTTATTGTAACATATTCAATTTCTAAATTTTTCCGGTTTTTCCTTTTTTTTCAGTCTCATTGACCTCTGTCAGTCATCCCCCTTTTTTTTTCTTCTCTCCCTAGTCAACGATCGTCTGACCTGCCGGTCTTGTCGGCCAAGACATCAAACCTCCTTGATAAAAACCGAGAGTGCGTTTAAGAATCTTATAATAATAATTTAGAATTCCGTTATTTTAGTAGACAACGTAATTAGGTAGACCAAATTTGGGCTATCCAAAACCATATATAAAATTATTTTTAGTAAATACAATCTTAATGCAACCTTCCTTGCCTTGAATAGACTGCATAGACAATTAGAAGAATAAGTAGACATCAGTTTGACACGTTTGACTTAAATGTCATAACAATAATATTATTATGTAAAAGATGGAAAATTCTATGTAAAATCAGGTAATTTTAAATAGACGAATCGTTTAAGACCGATTCGCAGAGTACTAATACAGAAAACAAAGTGTGAAATATAAATAATGTAAAAGGATAAGTCGTAAAAGGATGCTAAAACATAAAGATGATGTGGATGAATGAAAAAGAAGCGTAAGTACAGTATCAGGTAATAAACAGATACTATAACGGACAGGACAACGTCTGTCAGGTCAGCTAGTTTAAAATAAAAACATTAACAATAATAATATGTTTTTTTTATGATTTTTGTAAAAATATTTAAAAATATACTAAATAAGTATAAAAAATGAAATAAAGGATAATAATATGAAATGTACCTACTAGCTTTTGCCGCTTCACTTTAGCGGCTTCATCCGCGTGGAGGTCGAAAACTATTCCACGGCAACGTACTATCGAGATAAAAAGTATCCTGTTATTTCAGGATACAAACAATCTATGTGCCTAATTGCATTTAAATCCGTTCGCTGTTTTGCGTGTTTGAGTAACAACATCGAAACATCTAAATATCCAAACATCTTAACACTGATAACTAATCTTAACATCTTAGCCCAAAAGACTGGCAGTATTGCCACTTTAAATGGCAACTAGCTTCATCTTCCTAACTCACCGACCTTGACAATTTAAAAGTGTCAGTAATTGGTTCATTTGAAATAAATACTTTGAGTTTGAGTTTGAATGGCAATGCTGATTTCTTTGGCATAAAAATAAACCAACCCTCTTGTCAGTTCAAAGATGATAGATTAAAGCACTTAGCAGAATTAGGCATCTATTTAACTTTGCTTGTCAATTTAACTACTTCTAAAACGGTTAAGTATTTGACGCTTCTTTAAAAAGAAAAGTTAAGGGAAAAATAAATTGAATCCCCAAAACAGGAAGGAGTTATAAGCTTTCAAAGTCTTTGTCGAGTTACCCTTCTTCCGCAAAAAGAGGATTTCTGCGAATTTTATAGAATTTTGTATTGTGACCTCATTGCCTTATAACCTTGCCGTGTGATTTGTGGTATACATAGATCGTCGTATCTATTACCAGAGGTGTCTGATGACTAAGCTATTATGGCCGGGAGATGGGTAACTGAATCCGTTTTGTGAACTAACATTATGAGAAATCGATATTTGAAAAAGTTTCATTAAACAATACACAAAATAACAATTATGACACCACCTAGCAGAGTTGTACCTCTATATATTGTCAGCCGGCAAACGGGTTTCAAAGAGTCTTCTACCCTGAAGTTAAACTACAGACTAACAGTAAATTTAGAGGGTACAATCTGTTGGGAAAGATTCAATTAAACAAGTACTTCCTCACAATGATACAAAGTTTATTTTAATAAACCTAAAATTAAGTACAAAAAAATAATGTGGCGAGCCATTAAACCAATATATCTTTCCCAGACTCCTGGGCATACACCCATGCAATTAGTCTCCGGTCCTAATTGGATAGATGTACGTCAGCATGAGACTATGACAATTTATATTTCTCAGAGTCGCTATAGCGAGTCCGTGAGATGAACCAGTTAACAACTTTTAGCTCAATCGTACAAGTGTCTCCCAATTTGGATTGTGCTCATATAGGGTAAATGACAATTATGCAAAGCAAACCCGAGACACAATATCTTATAACAACTGGTCTGAGCACCTAGTTCCTACAATATCCTACTTGTCGCGATCAATTCTACTTTTGCTACGTCACAATATAACTCATATTTTGCTAGTTATGTTTTAAGTCCCATTTTATAGGGGGCGAGCCTATTGCCAACAACCGGACATAACCGGGTTGCTACTGAGAAATTCTTGACAGAAAAACCAAATAATACTTTGCCCGACCTGGGAATTGAACCCAGGATCTCATGCTCTATAGGAACGCTTTCGACCACCAGACCAATGAGGTAATGTTACAAGAATATCTATCTACTATCTTCTGCATGCAACTTCGTCTGCGTCAAATTCATTTTAGTCTTAGCGTGATGATATAATGTCTATAGCCTTCCTCAATAAATGGGCTATCTAACCATGAAAGAATTTTTCAAATCGGAACAGTAGTTCCTGAGATTAGCGCGTTCAAACAAACAAACAAACAAACTCTTCAGGTTTATTATCATTATTATCATCATCATCAGCCTATAGATAATGTTCCCACTGCTGGGACACAGGCCTCCTCTCGGTGAGAGGGATTGGGCCGTAATCCACCACGCAGGCCCAGTGCGGGTTGGTAGATGTCACATGTCTTCGAATTTTTTGGTTCTAGGACATGCCGGTTTCCTCACGATGTTTTCTTTCACCGTTTTGAAAGCAGTGCTGATGAAATAATTTACACAACGTAAAGCGCCTGTCTGGGTTCGAACTCACGAACTACAACTCGTAAGTCGCGGCCGTTACCATTTGGCCACCACTGCTCTCCAGCTATATTATATTAGTATAGATTTAAATACGTTGTTTCAAAGGAATGTCATAGTGTTAACATAACTTTAGGCTATTTACCGGACACATCCAAATTTTTCAAAAATGTAAATATTTCCGGCCAACTATTGTTTTTTCTAAAACACCTACAATTAAATAGCTACGCTACAAAACAGCTCTTTGTGAACAAAAACCCGTCGTGTGATGTATCACCTGTTATCTCCAAGCTTTATGTTAGACTCAATTGTGATAAATGGATCACCATATCCGTAGCTATGAGGTAGTGATGTTACCTAACTATGTATATTAATACTTACTTTCAACCATTATGACGGAGTTTTTGGCGGGATCGCATTGGGACATGTCGCACGAATTTTAATTTTCATGAAATTTTGTGAAATAGCGAATTAAATTGAATAATTTAGGTTGTAAATATTCAATTTAGTTACGTGTGAGTGCACAAGTGTAGTGAAGGAGAAAATAAGTGACTAACGTGGACTTTTCCTGTTCCCCTCAAAATCTCTTAATAGGTTATTGTAAAGTCACTACTGCTTTACAATAACTTTGACTTGACTGACTAAAGATGACTATGACCTTTTGTAACTTCGTGCCTGATAACGGGCCATTTACTTGATTGAAAAGAAAAATTACTTGACACTGGCTAAATGCAAAAACCGTGCGAAACTAAACACCAACAAAAAAATAACAGTTTAAAAAAACTAAAAAAACACGCTTTTATTGCTGACCGAACTAAAAAGTAGAAAATATTTTTTAATTACAAAGAGTTTATGTTACAGTATTAGGAAGTCAATAATTCAATTCAGAGTAAAAAGCGTGGGGTGCTTGATATTTTAATTATTACAACTATTCTATTGGCAATCTATGAGAGGAGAGTCATGAAAATATTAGTCTTTACCTATGAAATTGCCGTTCTGCAGTACTGGCCATTTCAAATCAAAATATTTTTTGTTTGGCTAAGAATTCTAATTTCAAATTAATTTTATTTTAAAAACATGGATTTTTTTTTCTAAAAGTAGTCATTTCTTTATTGATTAGTGTTACATTTGCATCGCATTTCAATCTTTTTCGTCATCATGGATACGTTAAAAATTCGAGTAATTATGGAATATGAGTACCGTCGTGGCAGCAACGCGGCACAAGCGGCACGCAACATCAACGACGTTTACGGAGCTAACACTACAAACCAACGCACCACCTGTTATTGGTTTGCTCGCTTCCGTTCTGGAAATTTCGACCTGAAAAATGAACCTCGCGGTCGTCCGAAGACTTTGGTCGACAATGACGAATTAAAGGCGATTGTGGAAGCTGATGATACACAATCTACGGCTGAATTAGCAGCAGCTTTCGACGTTAGCGTCAAAACAATATTGGTCCATTTGCGTCAAATTGGCAAGGTAAAAAAGCTTGACAAATGGGTGCCCCACGAACTCAATGATCGCCAGCGCGAAGTACGCGTCGAGACGTGCCTTGCACTGCTCAACAGACACACAAATGAAGGAATTTTGAACCGCATTGTTACCTGCGATGAAAAATGGATTCTGTTTGATAACCGTAAGCGCTCAGCAAGTTGGTTGGATCCTGGTTCAGCACCTAAACAATGCCCTAAACGAAAACTTACCCCTAGAAAAGTGATGGTCACTGTTTGGTGGTCTAGCGCCCGCCGGTGTGATTCATCACAGCTTCTTACCAAACGGGGTGAGCATTACTGCAGATGTGTACTGTGAAGAACTGAACACAATGATGGAGAAGCTGGCGCATCTCCAACCAGCATTGGTCAATCGCTCGTCTCCGCTGCTCCTGCACGACAACGCGCGACCTCATACTGCACAGCAGACGGTCTCCAAGTTGCAAGAACTGGGGTTGGAAGCTCTCCGT
The DNA here is from genome assembly GCA_949987655.1 of Polymixis flavicincta. NCBI lineage: Eukaryota > Metazoa > Arthropoda > Insecta > Lepidoptera > Noctuidae > Polymixis > Polymixis flavicincta. Next base: position 19,285,630 of record OX465181.1, on the reverse strand, counting down.
CATCCGCCCTACTCACCAGACCTTGCGCCTACAGACTACTACTTTTTCCAGAATTTGGATAACTTCTTGGCGGGAAAAAAATTTAATACCCGAGAGGCAGTACAAAATGCCTTTGAAGAATTTGTTGCCTCCCGTCCAGCTGATTTCTTTAAGAAGGGCATCAATAAACTGCCACTGCGATGGCAAAGATGCATTGATTGCATGGGTGATTACTTCGATTAATACAAATAAAAAATTCATGAAAAAAATTCGTTTAAATTTTTTCATACAAAACGGCAATTTCATAGGTAAAGACCTATTATAAGAAAATGCACCCCACACTTTTTACTCTGAATTGAATTATTGACTTCCTAATACTGTAACATAAACTCTTTGTAATTAAAAAATATTTTCTACTTTTTAGTTCGGTCAGCAATAAAAGCGTGTTTTTTTTTGTTTTTTTAAACTATTATTTATTTTCCATTTTTTAGTTCGATCAAATATTTATCGGGATTTTTTTTTTTTTTTTTATCAATTAATTTTTTGGATTTTTTTTATCGGGTTATTGCATTGTCATCGGCCCTTAAGACGTGTGCAAAGTTTCAAGTTGATCAGACGTCTAGAAACCAGTGAAAATTAGGCTAAAAGATTCCGTTACATACATAGATACATACATACATACAATCCGAGCTAATAAAAACGTTATAAAAAAAAAAAACATCTTGATCTGTCTAGCTTTTTTCCAACTATATTGGAGTCGGCTTTCAGTTTAACCGGATGCAGCTGAGTACCATCTGACCTCCACCACCCAGTTACTGGGTAATACGATACCTCTTGGTAAGACTGGTTCGCAGACTTTCGGGCTTCTGACGACCCGTAACGTCTGTCCAAGATCTACGAATGGAAATCCTTACTTTATTTACTTTCAACCAAGTGTTAGAAATGCAGAAGTACATGGCATGTGTTCCTATTTATTGAATACTTGTTTTTAATACATGTAGGTAAGCTCCTGAGACCTGGGAGTTCTCACGCCATGTGTGAGTCGGTTATGGCCCGGCAAGAGTATCGACACGCGACTAACATTACGATTTTGAACTTGTCAAAAGTAAAAAAGTCCTGACCGAACCAGAAATTTGCAAAAAAGTCCGGACATTTTACTTTTGTATACTATTTTCATTATTCATTTTTAATTTCTATCTAATCCTCAAATGAAAAGGCCGGACCAAGTCCTGACGGATGATAATCACGCCGTATCGTCGGTAATCATTAGATAACATAGATTAGAGGTCAAACGAAATACCCAATGAAAAGAAAATTAGCCACTCCGCGTCTGCACGACAAAGAAAATGCTGGTAGTCATGACAAAGCTCACAGTTAAACATAAAATTTAGGTAGTTTTATAAAAGCTATAGTAATTATAACAAGGAATTCAAAAGCCTCTCATAAAAGAGAAATTTATAATCTCGCCCTCTTAGTACAATAATTGCTCCATGTGGTGCCGGACGAATAGACACCGGACGACACCCACGGGAAGTGACAGGATGGTGCTGCCATCCTGTCACTTCCCGTGGGTGTCGTAAGAGGCGACTGAGGGACTTACTAGAGAATGGGCAGCAGCGTTCTCTATGCATTTTACCACCATACTGCGATCGCCAACCCGCCTGCCAAGCGTGGCGATTATGGCAAACACCCCAAATAGGGGTGGCCTATGTCCAACAGTGGACGCCTTTCGGCTGAAATGATGATGATGATGATGATGAGTACAATAATTCAAGTTCCGTCTCATATACGTAAAAGACAGTTAATTCCTAGCACTTAAAGCTGAATTCACAGTCAAACTAAACGCTATATCACGAACTATGTATCCTCATTTAATTTGCAGAAAAGGCAAAAGGGTGGATTGAGTCCCTAAATGTTTTCGACGTCCCTATCTATTTACAAGTCGCTATTTACCGGAGCCTTACGGCATTCACCGCTATTCGTATTCAATTTACCGTCAAAATGGACGTTAGGCCTCATTTGGTATCGTATTCCGAGTTCTATCTGTCCCTACATTACAATACAATCACATTTTCAAGTTTTCAGGCGTTGAATCGAAATCAAGTGAAGAAAATAGTTTATTTATACTTTTGGAACAGTTAGAAAGAAAGAAACACGTTTATTTGACACAGTAAAGTATTCAAGGAACACATTTGAACAAATTAAAGGTTGATTTTTATTAGTTACTGGCTTTTGCCCGCGGTGTCACCCGCATGTAGGTCGGAAATTATCCCAAGGGAACCTATTACCAGGATGAAAAGTATACTATGTGTCAATCCAGGTTATAAACTATCTGTGTGCCAAATTTCAAATAAATCCATTCAGCCGTTTTTGCGTGATTGAGTATCAAACATCTAAATTGATTACTGATACATGCGTGCACTGAATGGACAGGTCCACTCAACCTGTGTGGTTCTTTCCTCAAAAGACCATTTCAGACACCAATCCACATGGTCTTCACATGATCTGACCAAGATTATGTCTGGACTTTAAAAGAAACTGTGACCTCTGAGTTTGTTTCGGCCTTTCTTCTCAGTCAGATAGGAAACGCCGACCTCATCTAGTTAAAAAAAATATGATTGACGTGTAAAAGTGTTTGTACAAACCTACTTACAGAAATAAAATCATTTATCATTTAAACATATAAACTTTCACATTTGTAATATTAGTACGAATTACTAGGATAATAATAATATAATTATAATGTAGGATGAAGGTAGTAGAACTAGCAACCCGTCTTCTTCATCGAGATTTATTTATTACAAAGGTTAATATAATCTATACTAATATTATAAAACTGAAGAGTTTGTTTTGTTTGTTTGCTTGAACGCGCTAATCTCAGGAACTACTAGTCCGATTTGAAAAATTAATTTAGAGCTGGATAGCCCATCTATCGAGGAAGGATATAGGCTATATAACATCACGCTAGGGCCCTTAGGAGCCGAGCAAAAAGAACATAGTATCGAATACGAAGTACACGCACGACCAGGCGATTCGATGCGACGGGGTGGGTCGGGGTGCAAGGAATTTGACGCGGACGAAGTTGCGGGCAGAAGCTAGTGTATTATAAACGTAGACCTTTTGGAATAAATTATCTAAATTATGGTCTATACTGCATCAAAATCCGTAGCGAAGTTTAAAAGAACAACCCTGATACATGGACACGAAAAGTTACTATAATTTTATGACATGAATAGAAATATATCTAGATGACTCATTTCGAGGCGAAGCTACGAATATTCGTAGCCGTAGCAATAGAAGCGTAGCAAATGGGTTACAACAGTTTTAATTGATATCAATTTAGTTTGAATTAAAACTTTCGGTCTTTTATGAATATTTTAGTAGGTTTTGAGTACTAATAACTACCTCCACGTGGATTGATACATTAAAGTGAATAACCGTTTATTTAGAATGTCTCTTTATGAAGCTATTTCATTTTATAACTATCTTTTTTCTTCTTTAACTAAAGGTATTCGGTAATCACTACTGCGGTGAATGTTTTATTTCCTGGCTCAGGTCCGAGCGCTGATAACAGGGCCCTTGGCCTGATAGCATCGTGCCTTAGTCACGCAATACGTAACCCAGGCTTTACACAGAGGCCCAACTAACGCCAACGTTGATTCCAACGGTTGTTAGTGGACGTACCTAAACACTGATTCGGTAATCTATGTATACTTTGACCCTAAGCTGGGTTCACACGATCCAACGGAACGTACGTAAGTAACAAGTCGATCCTTCGTAACATTATTATCGAACATTACGTTAGCAGTTTTTTTTAAGGGTGAGTGCTTGATCATAAATCATGTGCCGGTGTTAAATACCAAATTCTGATGTTTCGTAAATTTCTGATTCACAAAACATCACGCCCAATTTCCGCGAAGGGTTGAGCAGAGGTGCACCAATAGACCCATATTTCGCCATCAAACGGGCACCAAACCAGACTCGGACTGCTGAAAAACCCAATGACACTTTGCCCGAATTTGGATTCGAACCCAGCGCCTTATGCTCAACAGTAGTGCTTGCCAACTCTAGACCAACGAGGCAGTCAGTCCTGATTCACAATATTCAGAAATTGGATTACAGTGTACCACAGGCAGTAGCTTCATGTAAAATATTGATATCATATTCAGCCGCATCTGGTTACACTGGAAACCGACCTCAATCTAATTGGGAAAATACTAGTTGGGTGATGATTTTACAATATTTATGTAGTTTTTACTGTTGGCCCCAACATTGGGTCAAACATGTTTGGCTGTAAGGCACACCCAACGTTCTTTATTCATTGAGAACGTCTGAAAAATCTAAGCTGTCACCACAAACAAGCTGCGGGACTCATACATATTAATGTATTATCTACATTGCCTAACACGCTTGGGAGTAATACTCGGTTTAATGTGTTTGAGGGAGTTTCGCTTTACCTGTCCAAATTGTGACATTCTCGTGTTACGTTGCGTGGGAAAATATATATAATTCTTTCAGTATTTTTAATGGCCGGGCACCGGTCGATAAGCGCCGCTCTGTAATTATCTTTTGTAATTATGTTTCTAATTGGGAATGGTAAATAACTTTCCATAGGATCTTTTATTTGAAGGCCTTGAGGGGCTTGTCAGGTCGAGCGATTAGGTTAAGCTACGCTTGCCGCGGTTGGTGCATGGATGGGTGACCATCTTTGCATATCAAAACCCCTAGGAAAGCACGTTATGCCATTGGTCCGGCTGTCATTCGTAAATCTTTGACAGTCGTTACGGGCTGACAGAAGCCCGAAAGTCTGACAACCAGTCTTGCCAAAGGGTATCGTAATTATTCAGTCACTGGGTTGTGGAGGTCAGATAGGCAGTCACTTCATGTGAAATTATCATCATCATCATCATCAGCCCATAATGTTCCCACTGCTGGGAGACAGGCCTCCTCTCGGTGAGAGAGATTGGGCCATAATCCACCACGCGGGCCCAGTGCGGGTTGGTAGATGTCACATGTCTTCGAATTTTTGGTTTTAGGACATGCCGGTTTCCTCACAATGTTTTCCTTCACCGTTTTGAGAGCAGTGGTGATGAAATAATTTACACAAAGTAAAGCGCCTGTCTGGGTTCGAACTCACAACCTACAACTCGTAAGTCGCAGCCGTTACTACTTGGCCACCACTGCTCTCTCCATGTGAAGTACTGGTACTCAACTGCATCCGGTTAGACTGGAAGCCAACCCCAACATTGTTGGGAAAAGGCTAGGCACATGATCACGATCTTTTTTGAACAGGTAGTATGACTATGAAGTGCTCATGAAGAGCGAACTATAGTAGAACGAGCTATGTATGACTGAATTGAATGCGTTTCATAACTGAAGTAGATATGCGTGGTGCAAAGAATCCAAAAATAACAGTGCGCTACTTTGAGCTTCGGCTGCGACAACAAATCAAGAACATCTTTACAAAGCCATCAAAATAAAATTAATTTTCAGACTAAAAACAACATTTTCGATAAAACAATTTTCAAGTAAAATAAATTAAAATTCGGTATTTAAAAAAACATTTAGGTCGATTCTTTTCAAAGTTTTTTGTATCACAGACGCTTTTACCGTTTTTTTCCATTGTGCAGCCGGCTCTATTGTTTTTTAAGGTTTCGAGACCGCCGCCATTGAGGGGCTTTGACGAATATTTTTAACGAAGAAACAAATGATTCGTAAAAACGAGTATGCCGAATAATTTGTAAATTATAAAACAGATGTTTCTAATGTAAAATAATGAGTTTTTAGTGGATTTGACTGTTACTAATTGAATTGTATTACAAATATTTAACTTACGCGATTTCGTTTTATAATAAATGATTTTAATAAGAAAAATAAGTCTCACGATTGTATTGCCACTTCTTCTTTCCAGCTAAAGTACTAGGAAGTGTCAAAGAGTGGGCGTTTTTGTAGGACTGTCTTATGTATTTTGGCGTTCGAAAAGTGCTGATTCTCAGCCTAATTTGAATAAATGACTTTTGATTTTAATCTAAAATTTTCAAATTAATAACTACATTTTTGTCATCATCATACATCTCATCTTCATCATCATCATCATCACTGGCAGTCTTGTTCTAAACACTGATGAGTATACAGGTCTACTCCCTCTTATGCCATGCTTCTTTTTAGTTCGGTCTTCCCCGCGATCTTCTGTAGGTCGTCAATTCGCTTGGCTTTTGGTCTGCCAACGACCCTTTTACCGTTTCTTAGCAACCAGTCCGTTAGAACTCTGCTCCACCAGCCATCACCACATGTAGCCAGTCATATATCCATTGAAATGTCAACAATTTCCTCATCTGCCAGTGGTGCGGGTTGTTCGAAAGAGATACCGTGGCCCCTAATTCAAATGTAGGAACAGGGGTGGGTTTTAACCAGTAAAAGTGTGATACGGCCTCCCGCTCCACCCAGAGCGGGAGAAGTTATTTGATGAAATCCCACCCAAAAAAAAATCCTCATGGTAAGAGTAGGTTAAAAGAAAAGGACATAGGTACGTATCACTTTAGAGGAAATTTTGAAATACTTTAAAGTTCGTTTCAGCTTTCTCGGTTCACTGAAATTCGAGCCCGCATATAAAGCTCCGAAAATATTCAGTCGGATGTCTTGAGTAGCGTTCATACACAAAGGAGATATTTCTTAGTCAGCCACATTAAGCATCCAAGTAATTTCGTTGAGATCTTATTTTGTATTTGTATCCCAAAAAATAGAGGCGAAAAGGAACACCTTAAAATATCTACCTTGTGGGGTGTCGCTCCGGTAATTTATTTCTTAGAAGTATGTCATTGTTGATTAATAAGTTGTGAATAATTCTGGGAAAAGTGTTATTTTCTGGTAAATATTTTGAGTAGCTTTAGGTAAATTGAAGTTCTTCGTTTTAATTTTGGTAAAGTCACCTTGCGGGCTAGAACAATGAGTAAAGTACATTAGGTACACTGAGCGATAGAGAGGAAAGTACTTACAGTACATTTAGCAATATTGAGGCCCGAAGAAGACTGAAGATTTGATATTATAGAGCAATTCTCTTAATTTTAAGAACGGTCTGGTCTCAGTCTCAATCTCACAAAAATACCTTGAGTTTCCATAGATTTTTGACAAGTTTTTGACATTTGATTGTCGCGGAGGTGAAACTAGGAGTAGATTTTGAACGTTTTTAATTACCCAAATTGGCCTTCTGGGTTGGGCAATGTGTAACTTATGAGAACCTTGATTGAAATTGTAAATTTTACATACTTAGGTAATAAAAAAAAGCAATCGGAGATAGTAAGATAGTGGCATTGGTCATTAAAATCTTTGATGGTAAATCACAAACTACTTCAAATACCCAGCCAACATTTAAAAACGTACTACCAATCGAAAACATGAACACCTAAGAAGCGTCCACACTTGGAACTTATCTACAGCGTGTAGACAATGTGTGCGACAATCAGGCCGCGGAGTCGGCAAACAGTCAGGCGCGGCGCCAACGCAAACATCACCCTACCCGGACAATTAACCGACTCGCCAAGCAAAGCGCGTTGCATCCAGGAGCGTCCTGAGACGTCCAATGGGTACAATTGTTCAATCACTATTAAATTTTTCTATTAGTTGGAAAAAATGCCACCACTTTTTTATCACTAAATCGGGTTTTGAGAAATGTTTTTCCTTATGATCGATGGTATACCTTAGAAATAATAAAGAAAGAAAATACGTTTATTTGCGGCAATCATGACGCAACGAAAGAACACAGACACAAAAAGAACATGTTGGGGGTACACTTATATCCACGCAAAACGGCCATCATCATCATCATCATTTCAGCCGAAAGACGTCCACTGCTGGACATAGACCTCCCCCAGAATGGGGGGTTTTGCCATAATCGCCACGCTTGACGATCGCAGTATGGTGGTAAAATGCATAGAGAACGCTGCTGCCCATTCTCTATTAAGTCCCTTAGTCGCCTTCTACGACACCCACTGGAAGAAATGGGATGGTGCTATTCTACGGCCATCATGCTTCGACCCTATGCGAGAAGAGCCCCAGCGCTAGTTCTCAGCGACAGCCGTCGTTGACTTGATGACGTCAACCGGTGCAGCAACCGATAAGAAAAAAAAGAAATAAAATTACTAACAAAATAAAATAAAATAACTTCTCCCGCTCTGGGTGGAGCAGGAGTGCATATCAGAATTTTACTGACTAAAACCCACCCGTGTTCCCTCAGTTGCTTGTGTGCCAGGGGCCACGGTATCTCTTTCGAACCACCTGCCGCACCCCTGGCAGGCACCTGCACACGGTTAGCCGGAAGCCGAACCCGAACTTAGTTGAGAAAAGGCAGATGATGATGATGATGACCTAGTTCTAAACGTTATACTCCTTAAACTCGTAAACATAATAACGGCTTATATATTATAACGGCTGTATAAAAAAACTAACCTAACCTAACCTAACCTTTTTTTTTTTTTTTTTGATTACGGGGGGAAATCCTCATGGATGTCCTCCGCCCCGGGGAGGGCGGAGGGGTCTGTCAGACTCTTACTGACTAAAACCACCCCGGTGTTCCGTCTCTCACTTACGCCGAGGATCACGGGAACTAGTAAGTCTTCCGCGATCCCCGACTAGTGCCGGCCCGCCTATGCGGGCCACCTCGCGATAGGGGGGGAGTGAGGTGTTAAACTCCCCCCCACATCAATGAGAGGCGCGCGTGGAACACTACGCGCCGCCATCTCGGGTCCTAAGAAGTAGGGGGCAACCTAACCTAACCGACAATCACAATGTTTTTCAGTCATTGTAAGTTGTATTTAGATCATACCTTATTCTGGGCTGTTCCTAGGACCCGACTCGTTACGGAGAGACTGAAGGTCAAAGTCTCAATACACAGTAGGTACTAATAGAAGGCCAAAGGGTGACGGTGTTCGTGTTGTGATACGGTGTTTATTCTGGCTACTGGCTTTTTAGAGTTCTACATCAAACACAGCAGGTGCGGCGTCAAAGCAAACAATGCCCTGCCCGGTCAATTAACGGACACGCCAAGTAAAGCACGTAACGTCCTGAGACTTTACCAACAGGGTGCTCTTTTAAGAAAAATAGTCGAAGAAGATTGTGCAGTCGGGCTTTTTTTATTTTGTTGGTAAATGGCTTGCTTTTGTTTGTAGTCTTTAGAGAACCTTTAAATTAATAGCTAACAGAAATTGCTGAGTGGGCCTGCTTTTGACCTCGGTCACGCCTGATAGAAAGCGTTGGATGAGGTCTGTGATGGAATGATTGTGCTTAGCAGATATTGTTCACTCTTGATTTGAAGGCAAACTGGTTAAATGTGGAAGGGAACACAGTCGCTGGCAGAAAGTTCCACACTTGGGCTATGCGTGTAATAAATGTGGAGCAGAAGCGCTGGTATACCCAGCGCTTCTGCTCTATAAAGCAAACCTGGTCTTGAGATATACCAAATCTTCTTTCTCTTAGATGTTGAATTTCCGAGAAAATATAAACGATACACTGTATAAAGCATGTTCTAGCTGTAGAACGATCTAAAATTAACAGGAAAAAGCAGTTCATGTAGATTTTTTCCCCATCTTCTAGGAACGGAAATAAATAATGTAATATTGCTCAGCGTAGAAAATAAATGTAAGAAATTACAACTAGTAACTCTATTAAAAACGGGCTTGAACGCAAGGACGCCTCGCGTAATCAAAGAGTCGAGAGCTGAATAAGATTCTAGGAATATTATGTGAAAAGTAATTAGACGTTCTGCACGTCTTGTCAGTACTAAAATTCCTTAATTAAAGAATGTTAACCGCCTATAAACCTACCTATATACTCCATTACAAAGACTAAAAACTCCAGTTGAACAATATTAAACAAAATGAGGGAGATCAATTTATGAAGTCGCATTTCTCAGTGGTTTTTATAAATTGTAAAGTTGAAAAGATGCAAAGTAGTTTAAAACTAGGTGGCGGATCTCCGGTGCCTTATGTAATTAAATCTGGATTCTGTTTAGCGCATCCAAAACTTTGAAACTTGGCAAGGTTAGCTCGTACAATACAACGTGTTGATTTGCATCCTCGTCAAATTTCAGGAGGCTGTTATGAAAGACATAAATAATCAAATAAAATTACGATACTTGCTTACTAATGAATAGATACTTGCTTTTTTCGTTATTTAAGTTTAACAGTATTTCAGAAAACACCTCTTTCAAAGAACAGAATCGCCCCGTTCCGTATGCGGTAGGCAGTGTCGCACGAATATATCGCTGTGTGTTACAGTGCGGTATCACACGGGCCGCGTTTTAACATGCGTGTCCGAAAAAAAAAAATGACAAAGGCCGATTTCCGAAAATATGGTAAAAAAAAAACTACTTATTTTATAATTGATTCGTGTCGAGAATCATTAGCATAGTTACCTCCTTGAATTTGACGAGGATGCAAAACAACACGTTGTATATACGAGAAAACTTTCAAAATGTTTGCAAATGAATACTGTAATGCAAGCGTGTTTTCTGTCATGACCATTGATAGGAATAGGTAGTGCCTATTTGCCTAAACTTCGAAGAACAGAGACGAGAAACAGAGACTTACTTAGGACTAAATTTTTTTCCCGGGATTTGGGAAAAATCTCCAGTAAGTCAAAATTTGCGCACTGGATAAAAACGTATGCTGTATAAGATGTGTAAAAGCGATTTTTAACTAAACTTGTAATTACCAAATTTTCGGGATTTTCAAGTAAAATCCCGAAATAAATAATCTAACTTTAATTCATGTATTCGAATTATATTTACGATCCAACTAACCGTTGTATCAAATCATGAATTAAAGTTAGATTACTTATTTCGGGATTTTACGTGAAAATTCTGAAAATTTGGTAGTTGCAAGTTTAGTTAAATATAGCTTTTACACTTCTTAAATAAAGCTTATTTTCAACTTACTGAAGACTTTTCCCGGATCACGGGAAAAAAAAAATTGTCCTAAGGAAGTCTCCGTTTCTTGTCTCCGTTCTTCGAAGTTTAGGCAAATAGGCACTACCTATTCCTATCACTGGTAGATACCTAGATGGATGAATATTTTCTGTGAATTTTGGTCCTAAATTCAACCGTAGGATGTCACTGCTGACCTTAACTACTGCTTTTTTAGATGATTGTTTCTAATATACAAATATGATAATCCTATGCTGTGACAACCAAACTTGCGAATAATTTGACAAGCCGTACATATAAACTTAATTTTGTTTGAACCTAAATACGAGTGCGTCATAGTTAGGCAGTTCTTCATCGTGGGCTTTTATTATTGATTCTAAGATCACTCTTGAATACTCGTGTATGTTGTGATTAATATAACCAATATTTTATTGTATAAATTTTCAAGACTTTATTAGCATTAGTAAAAAAAATGGTGGAATATCTTAAGTAACCGAAAACTTTTCAGCCTATTTCCCACCTATTACAAGTACGTAATTCTCCATAAATTTCCTCTCTCTCGCCTGCAATGCCAAGTTAATTCCAGTAGGAACCTAAACTAGTGATGTTGACATTCCTCGAATCAGCCGCGGACGCATTCGGAGCAAAAAGAGATTGTTTGCTAACTCTCCGGGTTTAAGTAATTTCCTCTCACAACTCAAGAGTCGTTTCCGTTAGTTACTCCGTTTTGTTGGTCGAGAGTGTTATTTTAGTGATTTACCAAAAACTCCGCAGGGGAAATTGTCCTTTAGTAGAAATATCAATAGGTATGGGAAAGGCATGCAGGGAATTTCGCGTTCATTGGAGGTTTCTTGTTTTCTTGTCAATAAACGGGAAAAGGGAAGGAAACATTTACTGACATTTGTGGCAATCATGCTCAAATGTGTGTGTATTGTTTTGTTTGTTTTTTTACCTTTTGCTGTTTTTACGGCCTCGATTTTACTAGAAACTAGGTTTCTTACTTCTTACTAACTTAAGTTAGGTTCTGCTCGCGACTTCGTTCGCGTCAAATTTCTATCTAAAACTGAGCTATCTGATACTGAAAGAATTTTTCAAATCGGACTAGTAGTTCCTGAGATTAGCGCGTTCAAACAAACAAACTTTTCAGCTTTATAATATTATTATACAGGAAAAGTTTTTATCCAGTGCGCAAATTGTAACCATGAATTACAAATACATTTTGACCGCGTAGGTATTGCACTTTTCTATGAAACGGCTGATATTTTTTGAATATCCGGCGAAAACTTTCTGCGCTAGGGGGTCTAGAATGATATGCTGAATTCATAGTTACAATTTGCGCACTGGATAAAAACTTACCCTGTATAGTATAGATGTAAGTTTGGTGTGCCTTACAGAGTGACAGTTTCTATCAAAAGCTCAATGCTGGTAATTGCGTAAGATAATTATAATGGCAATGCTTTCATTTTATAAAATAAACAGCATTAATTGCGTTGTTGAGGTGATTTTTCAAACATGTGATACAATTTCTTTTAACATCTTTCGGATTGTGATTAAAAATGTGTTCCGTAATAAGCGTGTGGGGTGGTATTACCAATTTTTAAATGGCATTTTTGGTGATTTTTTATTCAAACATGTTATGGATTCTAGGTGATGGTACAGACGCCAGACATCAAGCTACCCCAAACTGTCAAATTTTCTATATTGAACATGAACCTTATGTTTATTTTGTAAAGTTGAAAATCTATCAAAGAAATTTGACAGATTGGGGTAGCTTGATGTGCTGGCGTCTGTACTATAATAAACCATACGTAAATGTAAATTTATGATACCATTCGTACTCAGCGCTTCTCGAATTTTTGGTTCTAGGACATGCCGGTTTCCTCACTATATTTTCCTTCACCGTTTTGAGAGAAGTGGTGATACAATGATTAAAAAAAAAACAAATAAAATCTAAATCATTTATTTGCCTAAATAAGGTACAGAAGGTTGGTAAAATGTACAATATTGTTCTATTATTCTGGCTTTAATTTCGGCGTGCAAATGTAAAATAAAGTTACATTTTATTTAAATTAATTATTTATCTTAATCATGCAGTCATTAAACAGATAATTCCATTAAAATTGTAATATTGAATTAAGTAAAGAGACGACTACAAACCTCTTTGAAATAGATACCACAACTTACTAACTAACCTGAATGTGGATCGAAACACACTCGACCAAGTTTTACATGAGGATCTAGGAATAATTACTTGAGCAATTAAAAGTCTTGCGTGGATAATGACGCTATAAATAATTTACGAAGAAATCAGTTGCTCAGTAATTGCTCCTAAGGTGAACGTTGTAGTAATTAATATTTTAAGGGGTTTGAAATCAAAGTATGAAAGTGATTACGGCTACACTTACCGTAATTGTTTTTGATGTCTGTACATTTTTGTTGATTCTCTTTTATTGGAAAAGTAGTCTTGTGGCTAAGTAATAATAGCTGTACGATTCCACCAATCAGGTTAAGCTATGGTTGCCGCGGTTGGTACGTGGATGGGTGACCAGTTTTACATACGAGCCCTCCGTGCCTCGGAAAGCACGTTAAGCTGTTAGTCCCGGCTGTTTTAAGTGGTGGATCTGTGACACTCGTTACATTGGGGTATAATATTCCCCAATAACTGGGTTTTGGAGGTCAGATATTCAGACGCTCCAACTTAGTTAAAAAAAGGCTAGGCAGATGATGATGATGTGGTAAAAGATGGAGAAGATATTATTTAAAGTAATAGGTAATCCCTCTCATCGAGAGGAGGCCTGTGTCCCAGCAGTGGGAACATTATAGGCTAATGATGAATGATGATGAATAGGTAATGTGTGTGAGTATATTGATTTTTAAAGTTGTCTAATTAAATATGTAATCGACTTGTAAGACCGTATACAGGGCTGTTTCAAGAATGACTACTTGTACATATGAAGTTTAGGCACCGTACTAACCCGTTTCAGTTCAATTGCCACATGTTTAGAAAACTAAGCAGGTCCCAATATTATCTGCTACAGATCATATTGATCTGTATAGATAGACTATAGGTTCATTTTATTCATACGATATTGCACTTTTCTTTGAAACGGCAGATTTTTTTTTTCAATAACCGAATAGAAATATGTACGCCAGGGTTCTATGGATCATGTACAGAATTCATGGCTATAGACTGTACGTCGATGTCCCTGTCACCCTGTATACCTATGAGCTCTTTAAGGGCTATAAAGCTGGCTGTAGATATAAAATTATATAAGAAAAACTTGACAAGAGCACAAAATGTATTAAAAATTACGTAATTCATACACAACTTTCCATTTCTATAGAGCTCAATATAAAAGCGACTCAAAACTCGCATTACTAAGCATATTGACTCCAGAATGTTCCATTCATAAGACGTCAACAATTTGAAAAATAGGGTAACAAGTCGACGTAAGTACGCCCCTACTTCCACGTGGGCGGAGCCGAGGGTCAAAGCTAGTTACGTAATAACAGTATCAAGACGTATAATATGCTTCAGTATTTTCCCTATGTACTTTTATTATAACGTAGACCGGATTCCGATCGATTGTTTCGTAATGAAACGAAATATGCATGAACATGAATAGCTCCAAATAAGGAGGGTGTGCAATTACCTACTATTTATATGGAAAACAGCAATCGACTTAACTGTCGAGCATTTTTCCCTCGTAATGCTATACTTAGGAATAATGAATAAAGGGCACGAGCGCAACACTAACCTTAATGAAGGTGAGAGGGCGGCTCGAAGGAGTTACGTAATGGCGACGATGATAGCTATATAAAATCTAATAGGGATCTTTAAACAGTGGTACATTTCACTCCGGCCCGCGGACGAATTAGTGAACTAAGGCTGGCGAAGGGTGTATTTCATATGTGACCCAGCGCGCCGAAGGGTCGCGTCATAACACCCAAACCCTGTATAATAATGTACATTAAATTGTCGCGACATCTCAAGTAACTGAGTTGTGTAAAGTAAATTGTAATTTATGAAAGCACAAACAAAAGCGGAGGGAGCATAAGTACGCCACAGTAGTCGGTATATACTTCAGTCACAATCAAAGTAAAATATGTATTCGACATTCGTTCATTCATTTTGGTGCGTTCAAATAATCGCTTCTACGTTTATTACACTCGCGGTCAACAAATGTGGAAATATTTCGTCAAAGAGCCGTGTTGTAGTAAAAATAAAATGAAAAGAAAATTATCTTGTGCGTTCTGTTGTTGGCAACGCCTTTAGCGAAGTTTAATGAAAAACCAAGTACCTCTAACGTCTCAGTGTGCATACTGCAGAATTCCTCTAATGTAATTATGTGCACAGCTGGTGCTCATTGTTTTCGTACAAAAATAAAATCTGTAGAATTTACGTCTGCTTTCTGCGCTGCAGCTAAATTGATGTTAAAGCCCCTGTTTAAGTAAACGACACACCAGAGCATCTGTATTGCCATTACACGTAATAGAATATCCGAAAATGTGTATAATCCACGTGATTAACACATAATAGCGTATATTCGCTTTCACGATATAACGAGCGATCATTGACCTTCCCGCGGCGTTCGAACCACGACCGCAAAATCCAGCGGATGTTATTCAAAACAAACAATATGGCAAATTTGCATGAGTAAAATAACTTCTATGTAGACGGCAGACGCAGCGGTCACGATATTATGCTGTGCTAGTAAAATTGTCGCAATAAATTTTCCGTGTCGCTGATAGAAAAAGTTTTTCTAGCATAGATGGGGACGCTCTCTTGCCAAGTCCCCCGTCCTTGTTTTACTACGCCTCCGGTACACATTACATATACTGAGTTGGCTTCGATTACTGTACTGCGTCGAGATGGAATTAACAAAACATTATATTCGCCCTGCGGTACTCCAGGAAATGGTCAAATTATATTAAAATCCATGTGTCAATTACTCGTATATTGTTTACGCGAATAATTGATAGCTAACCATAGATATATCTACATTTGTATATCAACGTAACTAACGATCGATTTTGGTGTTGGTGTTGCGAGACAATTTATGGCGTACAATTACTGTTTGCAGAGAAATTTGACGATAAAAACGACAGTTTGCACAAGAGAAAGGTTGCACAATACCTTTACTTGATGCAATGTAGGCATGGAGCGACAAGATGTATGCAATTTTCACTTGTTTCTTTGAGTTTGTACAGTCACGAGCAATAACATGTATACGCTTACCAACTTTTAAAAGTGATTTTCTCCATTTTTACTCATTGTAATCTTATTTTATTATGAAAATAATATTTTGGAACCCACGCTATAATCAAATACCCAAGTTATCTCGAGGTTGCAATCGCTATTTAAAAGAAAATCGCTTTTGAATTTGGCGATGTGTATACATATTAATAATACGTGACTCGTGACTGTACGCACAAGATGCGTACGCGACGCTCTTCGATCACAGACAAAATCAACATATTTTCTTTCTCGTGTTAATAGTGGGTCGCCATTTTGTATAGCCGTCTTGCTCAACAACCGATAGCCTGCGGAACCCGGAACAAGAGTCTATATATAAGAGTGTATTGAAAACTTAAATTCAAGGTTTTATGGCTCATAACTTATAATAATTTCTACATCAATGTCGGTGATAAACATTAAGTAGAGCTATAACATACGCATTATGCACTACTTGCTCGTAGTATATAGGTCGTTAATAGGAAAAGTTTTTGCGCAATGCTGACCTACTACAACATTTTATTTGTGTTTTGTCGTTTAAACGTGGATGCATTGTTTATGCTCTGTTGAATTTGCACAATTTATGTGCTTTGTTAGATTTGGCAGATAAAATCTGGCAGGCCAGTATTCACACTGCGTGAAATTGTTATGAGAATACGCCATGTGGTTTTAATTTCAATTCGGCTGTTCCATTTTCTAGTGTTAGAGATCAGTACACGGTTGTTTGTAATCACAAACAACCTATATTTATAGTCTAATTAAGTGTACTGTCGTGTCATGGAACCCAATAAGTATTAATGAATGAAGTATCATAATGACGTGTGGTATACAAATATTACTATGATTATGATTAATATTCAAAGGTGGTTCTGTGTTCTATTTTCTAACGGTTATAAATAATAATTCTCCCTTCGTAAAACGTGCCATATAAACTTGAAAGAAAATAGGAAAACTTTTGGGATTTTCCGTGTGATTTCATTTGCAAGCCCGATTCGGCAGGCCGGGCTCGTGTGGTCTATTTTGCGCTACACAAAGCACATCGGTAGTTTGGCACGTCCGTGCTCCGGGCCTGCCAAAACGTCAGATCTCCATTGTTATAGAAAAGTTAACAGTTTTCACTTGTCGGGAAATTCGAAAGCGAAGAAACGAATGAAGAAATCAATTAAGCGATGCTTTTATTTCAACAAAGGATAGTGGAAGTTCGGTGTAGAGGGTGGTTGTATTGTCTCGGCAGAGATAACGGAGAAGAAATACAAAGACATCGATCAAACTGAAAGGTCGGCGACATCGAACGGGTTCTGTATATAAAAGCATTATAAATCATATCTACGGTACAATATAGGGTTACATTCTCTTGACAACAGATTTAATGCCACGAATTCTGTTTTAGCTTTCATTGAAGATTTAAAGAGCTTTTTGCCTCAATAATACTTTACGTCCTTTATTACAGCCTCTGAGAGTACCTACGTAGGTAATAATACAGTGAAAATAAGAGTGCGTACAGTGTGTAATAAGTTTTTATTCTCCATAAAGTTGAAGGTTTTTTTTCAATATTATACGCGCAAAGGTAATGTAAGTAAGACTACTTATAAGTATGTGTACGGGCTTAATTTGCGCACACTCCTAAATCCTATAGAGGGATCTAATGTGAGGGAATCGAGTGAATTTGTGAGTAATCTCATTGGGAGGGCGTAAATATATCAGAGTGGAAGCATTTCTATGTACTGCACGGTTTGGTTGGAAGAATTCAAATGAAGTATACAAATTACATGATGTATGTCGGTCGATGGTTCTCGCTTGAATATTGAAAACATTTTCATTCAGTAAGAGAGTTGCAATGAATGGATGAATGAATGTTATCATTTTATGTCACGTCTCAGGCATTTATTTAGTAAATTCTATGTTTTGATGTCAAAATATTTTCTAATATTGTAAAATGTTTTATCGGTGAATTTATGTTTATGTCAACAATGTCACTAGTACTCAAATAAAGAATGTATTGTGTGCAGACGTGAATAGAAGGGGAAGTTTGAGGCCAATAATGAAGTGGGGTGCAAGCTTTAAGGGATTGCTTTGGTCAACAATGGGTCAGTAAGCAGTTGATAAAAATTCTTATAATTTTTATCCCTTGCAAGTTTTTTAACATTGAACGTACAGCTTTATTGTTACTAAACATGGTAATAAATAAATAACGCCAAATGATCAGCTAAATTCTAGTTTTGATCACACACAGACATATGCGTTAAATAAGTCGATTTTTTAGATGCCATTCATTCCAATTGGAGTATACAGAGTGGCCTCCTCCAAAAGGAGGGTTTTGCCATTATCGCCACGCTTGGCAGGCGGTTGTCGATCGCAGTATGGTGGTGAAAGGCATAGAGAACGCTGCTGCCCATTCTCTAGTAAGCCCCTTAGTCGCCTTCTACGACACCCACGGGAAGAAATGGGATGTTGCTATTCTGTTACGTCTGGCACCACGTCACGGTAAAAATCCATGGTAACGGGTTGGGCGTCGATGCCACCTTATATTTATTTAGTAAACAAAAGCACATCTATACATCAACAACACCACAAACTGACAAATCAATAACAACCATCAAAATGCCTGCAAAAAAAAAAAACAAGAAAAACAACAATCTTCATATCTCACAATGACGCCGCAGATCATTTTCTGTGAAACTGTAACTCGGGGGAATCTTGCGTCAATATCGTCATCCGAGCCGACGCGGTGACGTCAACGGCAGGAAGACGGCAGGTCATCAATCATACGGCACAAAAAGAACGGTGTTGATAGGGCACGGAACTCTTTGCGTCGCACTTTGTCTGTAGTCTGATGGCACCTTTTAGCAATTGCTTTGTTTTTGTTTTCGGATAGTGCGTTGTGTGCAGAGAGTAGTGCTTGCGGTTTTAAATGGAACACATGGGTATTTTTGTTTAGAATTTAACTGGGTACGTTTTGTAGTTACACGAATAAGGGTGCAGTGTAATTTGACATAAATTTTCTACACAAACGCTGTCTTATTCCTAAACCGCAATATTTATTCCTCAGATAAAAGTTAATTGACTGTTGAAAAATCAGACGTAACTTGAAAGTGAATGCAATTGAATAAAAAAACAGTGACATTGACTTATTTATGACAGGAAGTATCAGTGAAAATTATAAAGTTTTTTTTTTCTACCTGTGTTTGTCAGACTGGTCGGCAAAAGTCTCCCCATTGCTTTCCATTCTCTTTGTGCGTTGCTTTCTCCGACTAATCTCCTCTTGTAAACGGCTGTGGAGGTCAAATAACTGCTTTTCATGGAACGACTGCTCGTTCTATGTAAAATACTGGTATTCAGCTACATCCTAGGTCAGACTGGAAGCCGACTCCAATATATTTGGGAGAAGGCTAGCAAGGTCATGATGTAAGAACGAAAGGCAGTGGCTAGTCCACTTCGTATTTTTGGTAAATAATAATAATTCTATTGTGGTGAGATAAAGAGATTGTGTTTGCTTTTACGGTTAAATAATATTGTTTGTGTAAATCCGGTTAACCGCCCAAATTGTGCGGTTTTTAATGATATTATTATTTGGGTTCAGTGTAAAATTACACTTTAATATTAATTTAGGGTAACGCTTATGATTAATTAGTGATGTTTGAGCACTTATTATGTAAAATTAAGTTTTGCTTAATATGGTTTATTTGGCAAAACCAATAAACACTTCATACATTGCTTTTGAGTTCCTTATTTGTACCTATCTGCACATGGTGCCTTCTCAAGCAAAGGTTAAAATAGAAAACTTGTTATATAGGGTGGCAGGGACTTCGACGCGCTAACTGAAACATTAATTAAGCATATTATGATTCTAGATCCCTTAGCGTAGAAATTTTTAGTCGGTTATCAATACAAAATCAGCTTTTTCATAGAAAACTGCCCACGCAGTCAAAATGTATGGAACAGCATTTTTTATTATAATGGACAAAAAGATTCTGCGCTAGGCGGTCTAGAATCATATGCTGAGTTTATGGTTACCTAAAGTTTACGCACTGGTTAAAATTGTATGTTATACAGGATAAGTTTTTATGCAGTGCGCAAATTGTAACCATGAATTCAGCATATCTTTCTAGAACCCCTAGCGCAGAAATTTTTCGCCGGTTGTACAAAAAAAAATCTGCTGTTTCATAGAAAAGTGCAATACCTACGCGGTCAAAATGTATGGAACAGCTGATTTTTTTTGTGTATCCGGCGAAAAATTTGCGCACTGGATAAAAGCTAACCCTATATAGAATTGTCTTCACGTCAATACTATAACGCGTTACAATCAAACTTACGGCCCCTCATTTACCATTCTTCCCCTTACAATAGGACTATTGTTGCTCTTCTACGTCCTATTCAAGATCTAGCTTCTCTGTCACAGACAATAACATAACGAATTCCCTTTACAAATCTTTTCTTTGTAAAAAAATTAAGACATTGCAAGGAATAAAACGTTTCAAACAAACGAGAGAAGATAACGTTTGTAACCAGTTAATGTATTTCCTTTTCAGCTTGCGTTGTCAAAGAAACTTGAACTTTCTTTGACAGTCTTGTGGTTAAAACTTTAAATATACTTTAGTCCTGTAAAAGGATTTGTTATTAGTGTCTGTCTTCACTTTTCTTAGTGAATTGGGGTGTTTTAGGATTGGACCAAAAAGCTAAAGAAGGATCTCATCATCTGCCTAGCCTTTTCCCAACTATGTCGAGGTCCGCTTCCAGTCTTACCGGATGCAGCTGAATACCAGTATTTTATATGGAGCGACTGCCTATCTAACCTCCAGAACCCAGTTACTGGGTAATACGATACACCTTGGCTTACCAAGGAGTATCGTATTACCCACACTGGTTGTCAAACTTTCGGGCTTCTGACGACCCGTAACAACTGTCAAAGATTCACAAATGACAGCCGGGACCAACGGCTTAACGTGCTTTCCGAGGCACGGAGGGGTCTTGGTATGTAAAGATGGTCACGCATCCACGGACCAACCGCGGCAAGCATAGTTTAACCTGATCGATCGACCGGCGCGCGGCGGTTATTACTTAGCCACAAAACCAAGCTAAAGAAGGATAATGTACAGGGTCAAATTTAATTATGATATTACCCATGATATGTGATTGGTGTCGATTTTTTTTGGGGCTTAGCAAGCGCTTGTAGTGTTGTTACTTAATAAGGTTGAGAAAATACGTTTTTTTGTTATTTTGTCTTCGATACCCACTACGTCTCTGAAGCTTACACACAAAAATAAACCAATTTTCGAAACTGATATTTCAAGTGATTATACTAACTATGGTCAATGACCCCACAAAAAAATTTTATTGGTTTTATTATGAGTATACCCATGAAGTTAAACTGAACATTGAATATTTTTGAAAAAAAAATTAATAATAATAGGAATTGCGACGAGGTGTCGAAACGAGTCTGATGTTGAAAATATAGTTTTTATAATTTTTTATATTTTTAAACCCAGACGCAAAAACGACGGGGTGTTATAAGTTTTGACGTGTCTGTGTGTGTGTCTGTCTGAGGCAACGTAGCTCCCGAACGGATGAACCGTTTTTGTTTTTTTTTTAAGTTAGTGTGATTGCGATGAAATTGTTCACATAAATAGTTTATAACCTGTATTAACACATGGGGTACTTTTGATTGCGATGGTAAGTTCTCGATTTCCGACATCAAAATCAACATATACTAAAATTATTAGGGGAAATGTCACTTTCAGTATGAATGCGGAATTATGGGTTATTATATAATAATAGAAGAAGGCCGTTGAAACTGTGGATTGTTTTTTTTTTAGATTTTTATGACAACATAGCGAGGACTGCTAAGATGGCAGATTTATTGGTGCCGTATATTTATAACTAGAAGCGTTCCGCGGTTTCACCCGCGTAGTTCCCGTTCCCGTGGGAATACGGGGATAAAAATATAGCCCATGTCACCCGGGGATAGTGTAGCTTCACAACAGTGAAAGAATTTTTCAAATCGACTCTGTAGTTTCGGAGCCTATTCAATGCAAACAAACAAACAAACAATCAAATGTTTCCTCTTTATTATTAGTATAGAGTATAAGATAAAAAAGGTTGCAATCATGATTATAAAAAGCCAAAACAAAGTGCCAAAGTGCATAGATGGCTATAAAACAATAAATGCTGGTATTTGTGTGTTCCTAGAGTTGAGTGAGCCGACCAATCTCACAAGATTCAACCGAATAACAGTATATTTCGCACAGAGCAACCGCCATGTCACTTCCGAAACCCAATTACTGACGAATATTGAATTACTGGTATCCTAACACTACACAACCAGTTGTCAGATCTGTGGGCTTCGTCACAAACATCACAGTAGGTATACGCCTTCTAACTATGATAAATAATTCCTTTTGGCTACTAGTGCAACAGTATTTTAGACGAGACAAACCGATTACTGAGGAATTCTGATATACTTACTTGGTTTAAATCCAAAAAAAATGGCGATTTCGGGGTTCGAGGGTCATGAGCTATATTCAAATTCAAAATTATTTATTTGTGACATATAGGAAATTAATGATAAATTAAAATAAACCTTACAAGACGCCAAAATATGGTCTACACAAGAGTTTATGGTTACAGATTGCGTATCGATGGCCCGGCCACCCTGTTTAGTATTTATACACATCACAACATCACTAAGTTACTAATTAAGGGTGAAGATAATACGTCATTAAAACTGATAATTAACAGGCTCCATAGATAAACACCAGGTACTCGTATCTACATAGGTATCACATAATACGGTGGAAACTCCACAGGGCATAATTATTGCTTTCTACATTACTAATGATCTGTTGTAACCTAATCTAAGTATAGTATTCGTAAGTGTCGCACAGGTTGATCGAAGGTTAAGGTCACGGTTGGTTCGTAGATGGGATCCATTACATATCGAGACTTCTCCGTGCCCCGAAAAGCACGTTGAGCACCGCCGTGTCCTCGTGGAGGCGATCGGCGGCGGCGATCTCTCGCGTCCGGCCCTGGTCCAGGCCATGGTACGGAGCGAGAGGGAATGGGGAGCCGTCACCTCCTTCAGCGAAGCAGTAATGCTCGCGAAGAGGGAGGCGGCGCACGTGAGGGAGAGGCATCATATGCGCCCTCGCGACCCTAGCCGCCGCAGGATACGGGGACGCCCTGGGCGTCGGGAATCACAGGCCGATTTCCGGCCACCGTAGGCATGGGCTTGCGGACGGCGAGTAATGGGTAGCTCGCTGTCCGGTAAGGACCAAGCCCAAGTCGACGGCGCGTTGTGTTCCACGCGCGCCTCAAAGAGATGTCAGCACAAAAAATGATGGGGCCCGCAAGGGCCGATGCCTGCCAGGGGTACGGGTTTGTTCGAAAGGGACACCACAGCCCCTGGCATACGGGCTACTGAAGGAACACGGGTGGGTTTTAGTCAGTAAAAGTCTGACACGCCCTCCTGCTCCACCCAGAGCGGAAGAAGTTATTTGATGATTTCCAACCCAAAAAAAAAAAAAAAAGTTCATGGTCCCGGCTGTCATTCGTAGATCTTTGACAGTCGTTACGGGTCGTCAGAAGCCCGAAAGTCTAACACCCAGCCTTGAAAAGGTTAACACGATACCCACCGTGTTAACCAGTAACTGATTTGTGGAGATAAAGCCAAATAAGCAAAATAAAGTGCCAAAGTGCGAAATATTAATTGAAAAAAGTTGATACACAATTGACGACTTCCTAAATGATGAATTCACTGACCGATTGACATGCTATTTTATTTTTACATTTTTTGTTAGCGTATCCTTACTGATCTTTGACATATTTTTTTTGTGTTAAAGTGTAACTTGGTTGACAATTTTCATTTTCGTATTATTGTGACATTTTTACTGAAATTCAAACGATTTGACATGAATTATTTTGTATCTTGTAGTATTAAATTTTCCTTACTGTTATTTTACAATTATTTTATCTTAAATTTGTGTAAACTCAATAATAATATATGATTTGCATGCCCATGTGACGGTAGAACATGGAGGCCTCATAAAATAAATAAAACATCTATGTATGTACTATATGTGGGCTACTGCCACATTTGTGTGCTGGGTTGGCGGGGAATGAAACCACTGGAGACTTCTTGCTTCTATATTTGGAGTACTTTCTTATAGGTAGCTCGCCTGCTGAATGTGTCGAATTACAAAAATGTTCCTGCTTTTATACAATTTTCGATAAGGTTTCGAAATTGATTTGACCAATCACAATAATCAAAAAGCGCGGGAAAATCGTCAGCTATACATAAAAAAAAGGGAAAACATCATTAAAAAATGCGCGAAAACTGTTGGCCAATCAGAGCGAAGCTCATTTATAGTACATTTTTTCCTAAATGCCTCCAATCTTTACCGTAATGAGGACCGCGCTACATTATTCGCGTTTTTCACTATTTTTATTACATTTACATAGGTAAAACTATATATATTTCGACTCTATGTAATAAGGACTATCTAAGAAAAATATAAAATCAAAGAAAACAATATAAAATATAGCATAAACACTTAATTACTGCTTACCCCTAGTACTAAGTTTACGATGTACACAACTATGAACGAATTGTTAAAACTATAGCACTTATTTACTGTCTTATGAGTGTCTATGTATCACTTTATATACACTATTCTGTTATATACACTGTTCTATCACTTGTCCCGCACATCACTCCCGCCGTGCGACCGCGTCGTATCAACTTCCGGTGCGGGCTCGTTGCTCGAAGACAGGGGCAGGATTACCAGTTTCCTCACTGGCCGGCGCAGCACACCTCCCTTTGTCAGCACGTCCACCGTTCGCACGACGTTGTCGGGACCTGGATACGTAGCGACGACTCTTCCACGGATCCACACGTTGCGGGGCAGGTTTGGATCGACGATTTGTACGAGATCGTTAACTTGCGCTGCTTGACCTCGTCCATGGGGCTCCCGCCGGTGTTGGAGCTCAGGGAGGTACTCCTTCACCCAGCGTAGCCAGAAGACGTCTGCTAGTCTTTGTGCGGCTCGCCAACTGGACCGTGAAATGGTGTCTTGCTCGGCGAAAGTGCCTGGTTGCGGCACGCGCCCCGGCCCTCCCAACAAGAAGTGGTTAGGAGTGAGGGCTTCTGGATCTTCTGGGTTGACTGAGACGTGAGTCAGCGGACGACTGTTGACGGTGTACTCTACTTCTGCTAGTAGAGTCGTGAGGACCTCTTCTGTCGGGTGACGTTCATGTAACGTCGCGGTGAGGGCCGTTTTGACGGAGCGAACCATTCGCTCCCACGCTCCGCCCATAAATGGAGCTCCAGGCGGTATGTAGCGCCAGGAGATGGTCCTCTTCGCCGCTTCTTCTGCAGTCGCTGCGTCGATTGCCTGTCGTAGCTCTTTGTCGGCGGCCTTCAGGTTGGTGCCGTTATCCGACCATATTTCAGTCGGGCAGCCTCTTCTGGCGATCATTCTTCTTACTGCCATCACCGCGGAGTCGGCGCTAAGCGAGCCGGCGACTTCTAGATGTATTGCTCGCATTGTGAGACATGTGAAGATGGCCACATATCTCTTCTGTCGAGTTCGTCCGACGGTCACTGAGAGAGGTCCGAAGTAGTCGACCCCAGTGAAGGTGAAGGGTCGCTTGTGGTGAGCTAAGCGACACGCTGGCAGGTCCCCGGTTCTTGGATGCGGAGGTACTTGTGTCTTCATTCTGCAGAATAGGCACTGTCGTAGTATTGTGCGTGTAATAGGGCGCAATCTTATTACCCAATATTGTTGCCTGCACTCGTTGACGGTGGCTTCTACACCGGCGTGATGAAGTTGTCGATGTACAGCCTGTACCCAGAGCTTGACCGTAGGATGATCACCGTCGATTATCAGCGGGTTTTTTAGCTCTTCCTTCACGTCCTGGACCGCTTGAATACGGCTTCTGAGTCTCAGTGCACCGTTTATTGACTCGATGCTGATTTGGTGAAGGCGGCTTTCTTTATTTATCGGCTTCCCATTGTTCAGACTATCTATTTCCTCCGCGAAGGACTCTTCTTGAGAGGACCGCATCAGGAGTTCTTCAGCTGCCTTGAGCAGCTCGGCTGTGACTGGTAGCCGCTTCTTCTCTTCTTGTGATGACTTCTTTGTCATCGTGGGTGCCTGCTTCTTCACTGTAGCCTTGTTCTTATTCCATGTGGGATCTGCTTCTTTATTCTTCTTCGTTCTTCTGTAATTGACTCTCTGTTTGGTTGCTCTGCAGAGTTGAATAAACTGCAGAACACGGGCTGTTGAGTATCGGAGTCGGTCCCAGTTGGAGAACGTAGCTGGATCAGGCAGACCCTCTGCAAGCTTCAGTCTTCTCTTGTTGCTCACGTGATGCGTCTTCTCTTCATCAGAAGTTTCTTCTGGTGTTGTCCTCGCGGTCTCCGTCGGCCAGGAGTCTTCTGTTTGGTATAAGAAGTCTGGCCCTTTGAACCATCGATGATGTCTGTCGAATGTTGATGGTACGTCTCGTGTGGCGTCGTCCGCCACGTTCAGCTTCGTTGGAATCCAGCGCCAGTCGTTGACCTTGGAACTCTCTTCTATTGCTGCCAGACGATGAGCCACGTAGGGTTTGTATGAACGTGATCCTGTTCTTATCCAGGTTAGTACTGTCTTGCTGTCTGTCCAGAACACTTTGCGATCTGGCTTCCTCTCGTGCTCTTCGACCACTGTCTCTGCGAGTCTGGTGCCCATGACGGCTGCCTGTAGCTCCAGTCTTGGGATCGACGTCAACTTCAACGGCGCCACTTTCGCTTTGGCTATGATGAGGGATAGGCTGACCTCACCGTCCGTTGTCACTGCTCTCCAGAAGAGGACCGCAGCGTAGGCTGATTCGCTGGCGTCGCTGAAGACGTGAAGTTCTAAGGAGGCGGCGTCGCTGTAGTGGAGATACTGCCGCGGGATAGCTACTTCGTGGAGGCTCTTCAGATGCCCCATCCACATTTCCCACTGCTCTGCCAGATCCTCGTCGATCTTGTCATCCCACTCTGTTCCTCTGCGCCAGACTTCCTGAAGGAGTTGCTTCGCCCTGATTGTGACAGGCGAAGCGAACCCGAGTGGGTCGAAAAGTGACATCACTATTCTTAACGCTTCCCTTTTTGTCGGCTGTTTACCTTCTATGAGTGTGGAAGGTATTCTGGCTAAGTTGAGGTTGAAGGTGAGCTCGTCTGAGTTGATTTTCCAGATGACACCCAAGACTCTTTCTGTCTTTTCTTCTGTTCTGTAGAGTTCCATGTCTTCTGTCTGGTTGTCTTCTCCAAGTGATTCTAGGAGTGACGCTGAGTTCGATTTCCATTGTTTTAACTCGAAGCTGGCCTTCATGTGTACTTCTCGCACACTCTTCGTGATACGTTTGGCATCTTCTAGGCTTCTGAAGCTGTCTAAATAGTCATCGACGTAATGCTTCTGTACGATGGCAGCTGCGGCTTCTGGGTGAGTTTCCTCGTGCTGTTTGGCGTTTAGGTTCTTGACATAGATTGCTGTCGAAGGCGAACTCGATGCTCCGAAGATTAACGACGTCATTCTATACTCTTCTGGAGGTTTGTCGTCTCGACGATCCCCGCGCCATAAGTACCGCAGTGCATCTCTATCTTCTGTTCGCAGCTTGACTTGCATGAACATCTCCTTGATGTCCGCTGTAACTGCGACCATGTGTTGTCGGAATCGCATGACGACGCCTGGTAGCGACTGTAGTAGATCAGGCCCTTTGAGCAGCATGTCATTGAGTGCCACCCCTTTGGTCTTGGCCGCGGCGTCGTGGACTACACGAAGTTTTTCTGGCTTCATCGGGTTGACTACCGCAAAGTGTGGTAGGTACCAAGTCTTGTCAGCTGTCTTCTGTCTCGGGGCAGGCTCAGCGTACCCCTTCGCGATGAGAGCTTCCATCTGTTCGACGTACTTCTTCTTCAATGCGGGTTCACGATCAATCTTCTTCTCTATATTGAAGAGCCTCTTCAGTGAGTTTTCATAGTTGTCTGGGAGCTTGACATCTTCTTTGCGCCAGAGAAGACCGGTCTGGAATCTTCCTTCTTCTATCTTCGTGGTGGTCTTCTCTAGAACACGAAGTGCTCGCTCTTCTGGATCAGTCTTCGGTCTCTTGGGGTTTATGCAGAGCGCGTCCATCTCGAAGTATTGCTTCACGAGGTCTTCTAAGTTCTCTTCTGGATCTTCTGTGATATGTGACACGAAATCGATCTGCTTTCCGAAGGTTCGTGTCTGGCTGCCGTGGAGTACCCACCCTAGTGGCGTGAGAGATGCCACTGGGTGATTCTTGTCTCCTCTTCTTACTTCTGACGTCAGCAGAAGATGCCAGTTGTCTTGACCGATGAGAACTCGTGGCTTCGCATTGGCATATGTGAGATGTCCTCGGATGTCAGATAGGTGTTGACATCCTTCCACTATTTCTTGTGGAACCCGTTGAGATGAAACTTGCAGATTCTTCACTGTGCGTGCTTGTATTTGCTCTTCGTGATCGTTGAGCCCCTTCAGCTTGATGGTGACTCTTCTGGATGCTGACTCTGATGTCTTCATGTCATTGATGGTTTCAATCTTCAGTGGATCTATGGGTCCTGTTGCTCCGACGCTTGTTACCACGCTGTCGTCGATTAGCGTGACTGTTGACCCGTCGTCCATCAATGCGAAGGTGTTGACATCTCCTTTCGGTCCCTTCACCTGGATCGGAAGGATCTTCAAGAACGATTGCTTCTTGACTGTCCAAGTTGAGTTGATGACTTCTGTTGGCTCTTCTTTTGCTTCTGCCTTCTTCTCATAGTGCAGCATCTTATTATGAGAGTACTTGCACCCGTTGACACCACACGACTTGGGTTTGCAATTGTGTGTCTTGTTTCTGTAGCGAAGACATCTGAAGCAGAGACGTTTGGATTTGGCCATGTCCCATCTTGCGTTTGCATCTAACTTCTTGAACTCTTCACATTCTGTTGCATTGGTGTGCCCCGTATCTTCACATATGAAACACTTCGTTGTTTGCGTCTTCTCAGTCACGTTGTTGATCCTTTGTGTCTTCTTTTGTGAGGCGGCTGTAGCAGGTGCTGCCATCTGTTCAGGCAACGCGTAAGGTCCGCATAACTCCGCTTCCCTTTTGAAGAACTTTTCTATCTTGATGAGGCAAGGATCTTCTCGTGGCTGTGTGGCTGAGAAATCGTAGTATCTATAACGTAGAGTCGGCGTCAGCTTGTCTACTATATTCTTCGCGAGTTCAGGGTTGTACATATAGTTGAAACAACCCATAGTCTTCAATGTCGCTACGACGTTGGAGACCTTTGTGGCGAATATGCAAATGTCCCTTGGCGACTCAGTAAGGCGTGGCAGACCTCGAAGCGTCTCCATCTCCAGCATGGCTATTGCTTCTGGTCTTCCGAATCTTGACTCCAAAGTCTTCATCACTTCGGCTGGGTGCGCGTTGGTTATCAGTAGACCTTCAACCGCTTCTTTGGCCTTCCCCTTCAAGTTTCTTCTGAGTCGATTCGTATTTTCAACTGCGCTGAACATTGCTTCTGTCTCGTAGTAGGCGGCACGGAAAGGTAGCCACTCCTGATGAGACCCACTGAAGATCGGTAACTCGACGAACTTGGGTCGTTGCGCGGCGCTGACAGCCCGGGTGATGGCTTCAGCTAGGAGGGCTAGGTCGGTTTGACCTCCCGCCGGTGACTGACGTGTTTCTTCATGCTTCGCTGGCATTGGTTCTTCTGTGCGGACGACGGTTGGTTCTTCTGGGCGGCTGTGTGGCTCGTTGGTGATCGCTAACACCGGACGATTCACTTGATTCTCCAACCAGTTGTCCACTCTTGCGTTAACTTCTGACTTCGAGTAGAGGGAGACGTCATCTTCTTCCTCTTCTGAGTCTTCTTTCTCCAATGTAGCTAGGCGTGCTGCGGCTAGTTTCACTTGAAGGCGTAGTAAATCTTCTCTCGCCTTCGCAAGCTTTAGTTGCTTTGTTCTGCTGTGGGTGGATCCCCCCCCTACCCCCTTGCTGCTAGGAGGGCGGAGTTCCTGTGGTCCGGTCGGTTTCGATGGACCGGCGGTGCTATTCATAACTCGCTTCACTGTCGAATTTTCTGTTTCTTGACGAGCTTCACTATTGATGACAGTAGCGGGCGGCTTCATCAGCTGTTTGTCCTTCACACCTGCAGTTATCGTCGTCGCAGCGGACGGGGTTACGGAGGCAGCGGCGACGCTGGCGGGGTGCGAGGCGGTTGCGGCTGGGGCGGAGGCGGCTGCGGTCGAGGAGGTTGCTGCTGTCGCGGAAGTCACGGTGGTTGGATCAGTTGCCGCGGAGGTGTCTGTCTGTTCCGAAGTCTCCGTGGCGGTCGTCCCTGTAACTGTCGATTCCGTGCTGGCTTCCGCGCTGGTGCCGTTCGCCGAGGTATTGGTCTCTGACGACGGCGGCTTCTGTTCTCCCGACGCCTTGCGGCCCCTACCCGTAGAGCGCGTAACGGGCATGCTGTCAGCTGATTTTCTTCAAATCTTGAAAGTACTCTTCTATTTTCTTGAGAAATCTTCTCTATAACGCTGTAGTAATCTTCAGGTAATTCTTCCCCGCAGTATCCGGCGCTCGAAGGACCATTAAATGTGGGCTACTGCCACATTTGTGTGCTGGGTTGGCGGGGAATGAAACCACTGGAGACTTCTTGCTTCTATATTTGGAGTACTTTCTTATAGGTAGCTCGCCTGCTGAATGTGTCGAATTACAAAAATGTTCCTGCTTTTATACAATTTTCGATAAGGTTTCGAAATTGATTTGACCAATCACAATAATCAAAAAGCGCGGGAAAATCGTCAGCTATACATAAAAAAAAGGGAAAACATCATTAAAAAATGCGCGAAAACTGTTGGCCAATCAGAGCGAAGCTCATTTATAGTACATTTTTTCCTAAATGCCTCCAATCTTTACCGTAATGAGGACCGCGCTACATTATTCGCGTTTTTCACTATTTTTATTACATTTACATAGGTAAAACTATATATATTTCGACTCTATGTAATAAGGACTATCTAAGAAAAATATAAAATCAAAGAAAACAATATAAAATATAGCATAAACACTTAATTACTGCTTACCCCTAGTACTAAGTTTACGATGTACACAACTATGAACGAATTGTTAAAACTATAGCACTTATTTACTGTCTTATGAGTGTCTATGTATCACTTTATATACACTATTCTGTTATATACACTGTTCTATCACTTGTCCCGCACACTATATTACCCATGTTTGCAAACCAATAAATTATTTGATTTGATTTTGATTTGTTAGATAGGCAGTCACTACATGTAAAATACTGGTATTCAGCTGCATCCGGTTAGATTAGAAGCCGACCTCAACATAGTCGGAAAACACTGGGCAGATTGACTGTTGTCACCTAATCAAAGGAGGCATACGATATTACATAGCACATTTCCTTAAATTGACTTCCATTTCCCAAAGGTCAATTGTCAAGCATCCGTCCACTTTTTGTTTGTCTTCCCCATCTTTCCCGTTTATAGAAAATATGGAAATATCCCGAAAGGTTCTTTCTACTTTAAGGCGAATGGGTTATACATCTTATAGGGTCTTAGGTATGTCAGTGTCCGTTGTCGTATAAGCAAACGCAGATATTTGATCATATCGGCGAGGGGTTGAGATGACCCGGAATTTCATCTCTCTGAGAGGTTCCAACTATGCGCCATTTATTTTAGTTTGCTCGATTTCTTATAGCTGAGAAATTGACTCGGAGTTGTGCGGGGGATGTTTGGAGTTCAATGATATACGACTTTTATTATTGGAGCGTGGATACACGTACTTTTTTTATATGGCTGCCGTTGCGACTTTCTGAATTAAGTAGTCCGTTTAATGTACAGGCTGACTACAGGACATTAACGTGCGTCTAGTCGCTGCGACAAGTATCAAGTGCGTGTGACTAGCCTGTCTTTGCGATCCCCGACAGGCTCAGGCGCTCAGGGTGAGGAGCTTTGAACAAAATCTATGAAAATTGTCGGCCGGGCGTATCTGGCTATTTTTGAGGTTATCATAATATAATTTCTTCATTTAATAGTATTAGGGACGTTTTTTTTTTTTTTTTTTTTTTTTGGGTGGGAAATCATCAAATGACTTCTCCTGCTGAGTAGAGCAGGAGGGCGTGTCAGACTTTTACTGACTAAAACCCACCCGTGTTCCCTCAGTAGCCCGTATGCCAGGGGCCGTGGTATCTCTTTCGAACAAACCCGCACCCCTGGCAGGCATCGGCCCTTGCGGACCCCACCAGTGGTTGCTGACATCTTTGACGGCGCGCGTGAGGAACACAACGCGCCGTCCCGTCTACCACTTTTCGGCCGCAGAGGATAGGGAGAGCGGCTGACGCTATACCGACACTCCTCTTCCCCTGCGGCCCCACCGCGTCCGCCATCAAACGGTGGCGGCCCCGTCCAGGCCACGGAAGGGAAGAGCGCTGCTCAGAAGCACCGGCACTCCTCCTCTACCGCAGCCTGTAACCCTCAGCCGCGATGCCTCCCATTCGACATCGCGGCCTACCTACCAAAAAGTAGGTTGCGGTGCACCTCACCGCAACCTACTTTTTGGCCGCTACGTCAATGGCTTGAAGGCAAAAGCCCTGACGAGCGGCCCCACCGTTGGGTTCCTCTTGGCTTAACCGTGGATGGGAGACCACGGTTACTAAGCCCCCCCGCAACGACAATGTGGGAACCCACTCGGGGGGGATAGTATTAGGGACTTAGTGTTATACGAATTAAATGCGTTATGAATATCAAAATCCTGATGTAACTATTAACTAAATTAACTATCCTAAAAGAAAACAATGCTTAAGCATTGTTATCTTTTAGGATAGTTAATTTACACTACTACTTGCCAGGTACGGGCTTGTGGCTGAATAAAACTAGCTGCATGGGTCGATCGGCTAGGTTAAGCTACGCTTGCCGCGGTTAGTTCGTGGATGGGTGACCATCTTTACATACCAAGACCCCTCCGTGCCTCGGAAAGCACGTTAAGCCGTTGGTCCCGGCTGTCATTTGTGGATCTTTGACAGTCGTTACGGGTCGTCAGAAGCCCGAAAGTCTGACAACCCGTCTTACCAAGGGGTATCGTACTACCCAGAACATACTACTTACTTACTGGGTTGTGGAGGTCAGGTCGCTCCATGTAAAATACTGGTATTCAGCTGCATCCGGTTAGACTGGAAGTCGACCCCAACATAATTGGGAAAAGGCTAGACAGATGATGATGACTTGCCAGGTAAAATTTATACGAATATCATAAAGAGGTAAAATTTGTTTTCTTTGTAAGTTTCTATCTAGATTTAATCTCTGGTAACCAGTCAGATTTGATTAAAAAATGCATTTAATAGCTCAATTTTTGAGGACGGTTATAGGCTTATTTAACATTCGCCGCAGAGCCGACAAAAAGAAGAAAATGTCAAAAAGAACAGTGTATTCCTCGTTGTCCCCGTAATCTGTGTCCCCGTCACGGGGACAACGGGACGTCATAAAATCCCTTACCGTTGTCCCCGTTATGACAAACAGTAAAAAAAACATTTCTTACTTAACCGTGGGTAATTTATCGCGGCAAAAATGTATTTTGTATTTAATTGATATATATTTAAAATACGATAAATCAGTTGATAAGCAGTTGTGGAAACCGTGTCAAACGTCATTCTCATAAAGCGAAGTTATGTTTCGCCTAAAAATGCTAACCACGACTTTGTAGTTCAACATAACGGTAATAATGTCCATTACTGGCCATCTCATCATCCCACATAATCTC
The DNA here is from genome assembly GCA_949987655.1 of Polymixis flavicincta. Classification (NCBI taxonomy): domain Eukaryota; kingdom Metazoa; phylum Arthropoda; class Insecta; order Lepidoptera; family Noctuidae; genus Polymixis; species Polymixis flavicincta. Next base: position 19,251,692 of record OX465181.1, on the reverse strand, counting down.
TGAGTACTCTTTCCATAAGAGAGATCGATCGTAAACCTCCAGGTTCCTACATATTTTCATGTCCTAGATCGCCCCACCGTCTATAAAGTGAGATTGGAAAATTCCAATGCGTCAGGTGGACATAACTCACATGCAGGACCGCCGGAATGAATAATTTACTAAGTTCCCAACTTTACTGACACCGGTGTATCAGCAACGATCCAATCTCGCTCCCCAAACAGAAATTAAAGCGAAAATTCCAAAACATTAGTACTGTTATCGAATAAAGAGGAAATGTAGACAGATACTAATTTGTTTAACTACTACAGCGAAAATCAGAACATTTTTGCAGGTAAACTCGGCCAAACCACCCGCTACTGGGGTTGTGATGTCAGAAAATTATGTAGGAACGTCAAAGTTGAAACCTCGGCTAGGTAAATATTTGCATGTTCCACAAACGGCTCGGCTTAGACAAAGCGGATGTAGTTCTCACAAGAAACAAAAGACAAAACATTGCAAATGGAAACACCAAGATGAAACGCCAAGGGGTTCGCTCGTTTTAGAACACGCCGTAGGTATAGTTCGCCGAACGTTATGAATATTTAGATAATGAGCGAAGTGAGCTCCTCGTAATTCGCCTTTTACGCGTAAAAAGCTTTTTGTTTGGAGCGCGTAACGTGTTTTTATGTAGGTAACCGAACTCCCTGAGCGTGATCCTCTACTTTTACATTACTATTCTATAGTTGTACGAGACCCAAATTTGTATAGACTCACTTTACCAGTATACATTTCCCAGCACTTAAAATCGTCTGGTATTCGGCACACTCCATCCTGCATTAGTCGGCGAAGAATGTCTAAAATATATTTGGGGCGCCAAGATCGGATGTCGTAAATCGATTGACTATTCAACTAAATTCCCGGCCGTTGGACAAACTATAGCTAAAGTGCGTAAATCGAAAGTTCCGCGCACCCTAATCTACAGCCCCTCACATATTGGTAGAACATTTAGATAATAAACAAAGGGAGCTTTTCAAGCTTTGCAATTTGGCCTTTGTCTAAAAGCTTTTTGAACGAGTTTGGTAATACGTTTTAACGTAAGCCCGGCCTCGATGGGTATTATAGTATTATATAGCATTACTTGATTGATTGATTTGAAACCTTACATAAGGTTTTAATATACAGGGTCCAATTAAATTAGCTGGTAAAACTTTACCCACGTGTTGGGTATCGATTTATGAAACAACAAAAAAAAAAAACATTTCTGTTTTCCAACATGCGTCGGTTGGACGCACACATATTAATCAGCGGTGATTTTTTTTATTTATCGTGGAACTTAGATATTTTTTACGAATTTCCAAAAAAACCTAACCAAATAACTATAACAGTCGTTTAGTAGCCTTAATGTACATGTCAGTGTCATCAATAGTTTTAAACGAAGATCGAAAGACGAAAAAACATTTCTTTTTTATTTCGTTAGTTTTCGATACTGATCCCACGTGGATAAAATATTGCCAGAAATTTAATTTGACCCTGTATAGTTTCATCACGCATATAAATTTCCTTTGTCCATTGTTCTACCAGCAGGTAAAGAGTCCGTGTCCCGCAACACGAACGTTCAGTATAAAAACTATGTTCGGCGGATCAATACCGATTAGGAAATAGCGGAGAGGAGAGGTTATTATTATGCTGTCATCCGCAGACCGCGCCTCCGGCGTCCGCAAATATTTTAAGCTTTATGTTACTTGGGATGAAACAATAGTGAGCGGGAAACGGGAATTGATTCGTAACCATAAACAAATATTTGAACATAAGTTTGGGAGCGCGGTCAGAACTGAGCGGGGGTGTTTTGTTGTTGCTGTTTTGCTTTGATCTTCTTACTTGACCGACATGAATTTAATTGTTGGACTGATGAATTATGTATCGGATTGTTTTATCTTGTTAACAGGTAGGTACATGATGGTAAGACGCTGTTCATAAGATAAGATACGCCTTTATTTGCTTTAAACATGGTATAAAGGTGTTAGGTGTGTTGTTGGTGGTATATTGTATAAACGTACTAATATGTACATTTTTTGCAAGACTATTAAAAAGGATGTAGCTTTTCCCAATAAAATTATACCACGAGAACGTGCTACTGGGATAAAAATATCCTATGTGTTAAATCAAGGTTATAATCTATCTGCGTACAAAATTTCATCCAAATCCGTTCAGCCGTTGTTGCGTGATTGAGTAACAAACATCTAAATAGCCAAACATTCACTTTTATAATATTTATTTATTAAAACTTAATGCACAAGTAAAAAATACTGTACAAAGGCGGACTTAATGCCTGAGGCATTTTCTACCAGTCAACCTTAGGGTGATGCAGAGAGAAAACGTGGCAGGTGCAACATAAGGGATAGGTTACTCGAAAGATAATACATAAATACATACATCTAAATAACAAAAATGAACTTTGTCCTGAGAAATAATGATAGGTAGAGGAGAAAACGAATCCAGCTATTCAGCGCTGGGATGATTCAGCCAACTTCTTACGAATATGCTCACGTGCCTTTACTTTAAACGAAAACCGACTGGTTGCCATCCTGATATTCAGAGGGAGCGCATTCCAAAGAAACATCGCCTGGACAAAGAAAGAAGATTGTATGAAACCAGAGCGGTGAGAAGGACATCGTAGAAGACGATTATTGGTGAAACGAAGGTTTTCAGTATGCGCAGCGCACAAGTATTGAACCTGGGAAGTCAGGTAAGGTCCTACTAATATTATCAGTAGGACTAGCTTTTGCCAGCGGCTTCGGCAGTAAGGAGGTCGAAGGTTATCCCACGGTAACGAACTACCGGAATAAAAAGTATCCTATGTGTTAGTCCAGGCTACAAAGTATCTGCCAGACATCCAAATTAATTCGTTCAGCTGTTTTTGCGTGATTGAGTAACAAACATCCAATCATCTAAACATCCCCCTTATTTATAAACATTACTTAAAGTTAATAGATGTTTAAACGTCAAAAATGTATGGTTAAACATAAGCTAATCATTACTTAACTTTAAGTAGCGTTTATAAATATGGGGGACAAATTTTCATATTTATGATATAAGTAGGTTACAAGTTGGATTTACAGTTCGGACAGTACTCGGTAGTTAATTACTAACATTGAAATCATAATTTACTTTACTAAGGAGACGATTTATAACACAACATTACAATTTTAACTTCGTAAGCCTTCAGATAACTTTATAAATAAGCTCAAACGAAGTCGATTGTAAGGTGACCCATTTATGAACCCGCTACGAATTTAATTTACCCTTCCCTCGATTACATTGTTACTCCTAAACGCATTTCAGCTTCCTTTCACAACAAAAACGAGATTTGCATTTTTTCCGCTACAAAATTAACAAGGAGAAGAACCGGTTTACAAATACCCATTATTAATTACGGGTAACAAAAACTAAAATCGAAAGACAAAAGTAAGTGAGCCAATTTGTCCTAAACTCCCCTAACAGTGAATGCACAAAAAAGACGAACGCCGTGAAATTAGCTGGGTGTTTCAAAATTCGCGGTAGGTAATCCAGCGAGGTCATGTCTCCCCAACATTACGCTCATACAGTTTTTGTTACACTGAGCGAGCTTTGTATTCCTGAATAAATTTACATCTTAACAAATGCCCGCTTGGTTGCAAGACCTTTTTGCTATAACAGGGACCCTAATAAGTTCTTAATGGGGAAATGGAAACTAAAACAATCACGTTGTACCCCGAATCGGGTTTGCGCACTGTATTTGGTTAATGTTTGCCATTTATATTTAAGGGTTTTGAGGTATTTTTGTTTCACTTTAGTCATTTTCTCTTTTATAAGTGTTGTATACTGAATGCTGTCTCGTTCCGTGCCCACGGCGCGTTGTTCCACGTGCGCCTCAAAGAGATGTCAGCACTAACTGGTGGGGTCCGCAAGGGCCGATGCCTGCCAGGGGTGCGGGTTGTTCGAAAGAGGTACCGTGGCCCCTGGCACACAGGCAACTGAAGGAACACGGGTGGGTTTTAGTCCGTAATATTCTGACACGCCCTTTCGCTTCGAAGTTATGATGACTCACCTCAAAAAAAAAAAAATGCTGCCTCGTGGTTCTTGCAGTTAGTTATTGGGTTTTCCATCGAGAATTTCTCAGCAGCCCGGGTCTGGATTTGTGCCCGGTTGATGGTAATAGGCTCGCCCCCTATTAAATGGGACTTAAACATAACTAGCGAAATGTTGGTGTACAGTAAATGTAGGTACACCCCTGCGCAACCCTTCGGGGCAACAAGGCATTTATGTTAAACTCAATAAATGTAAAAACTTTATTCAGTCTGGTCACTGGTCAAAAGAAACATTATTTCTCGCTTAGTAACTATTAAGGTAGGACAAATTATTATGGTCATTTCCGTACCGAGTGAAAATTTACCTTTTGGCAATGCACCAGATTACAACGAAATGAAAATGTTTAGCGCGCAATTCTTTTACGTTGTCAACTCAACCAAAATGTTCCCCAAATAAAATGCTTGTTTATTTGTATGAGCAAACATTGCGAGGAACTGGGGGAGAAACGACGCACTTTTCATTATACCACATTTATATTATTCAGACATATTTATCGGGTGCTTGCGACAATAAGCACGATCGGTGAATATATCACTAGATAATATGATATTTTCAATATGTTATACTAGCTTTTGCCAGCGCCTTCACCCGCGCGGAACTTTCATCCCCTATTTAACTACCTTAGCGGTTGAATTTCGAAAAATCCTTCCTTGTTCCTTGTCTACATTATAAAGGGAACCTCAGTGCAAAATTTCAGCTTTCTAGGTTCAAGGGTTTGGGCTGGGCGTGGATGAGTCAGTCAGGACTTTTCTTTTTATTTATATAAATAAATATACACCTAGGTTTGCATTTATGTTTGTTATTGGTGGACAAAGAAGGAGGACGAAGAAGGCGAAGAGCAGTGGGTGGAATCCAGACAGGCGCTTAACTTTGTGCAAATTTAAGCGCAGCTGCTCTCAAAACGGTGAACGAAAACATTGTAAGGAAGCTTTAGCTTAGTTATGTGTAAACCGAACTAATCTACCAACACGCACTGGGCCCGCGTGGTGGATTACGGCCCACTCTCACCGAGAGGAGGCCTGTGTCGCAGCAGTGGGAACGATAGACTGGTTATGTAAGCAGGCGGAATGACAATATTTTATTTCACATAATCCTGCATGGGCACTTATGAAACGTCAGAAGCTAGGTGCACGGTTCCAATTTGATGCTTATATGGAGAAGAGTCGGCAAGAAACTCCACGGTTGTTTCTTATTTTTTTGGCTTTTACAAGGTTTTCAAATGACAGTGATAACAGGTATGAGAGGACAGCGCTGGCCTGTCAATAAGTACCAGGTACTTAGAGAAATGAAAATACAGAAAAGAAAATCGTCTGCAAATCTAGTCTGTAAGGCCTGTGTCGTTGTGGTTGCCATTATAGAGACAGTGAAATGTCTCTTTTGCCAGTATGTACACCAACACCCATGTGCCGTACCTTTGAAGTGAAACACAGCAAAGCCGCTTGTCAACAGGAATAGGTAGGTACTAAAAGTACTTCCTTCGACGAAATCCTTCACAAAGAGCCATAAGTACCTACCACTCACGAAATTATATTACTGTAATTTATGTGGTATCAGAAGCCTGATACATGCTTTGAGTATGTGTAAGCTAATTGATATTACAGCATAAACAGTTTCAATTTAATTCATATCAAATATCAAACAGGCGCCGACTCAATATTGTAGCAAATTAGCCTTGCCAAACATGGCTGTGTTGGGTTAAAGGGCGATGTCGAAGACGTACATTATTTACACTAACGACCTGCCCCTACTTTGTACGGTTTTGACGACTTCTTAAAATATGTAGATTTTTGTGTTAAATTAAGGTACTCGTAAATACTTTTTATAAGCCGAAAATTACATTGACTGTAATTGTCTTTTATACGTTTTTTGTAGTAAGTACTAGAAAATAGGATATCGTCATCTGCCTAGTATTTTTTTCCAACTATGTTGGGTTCGGCTTCTAGTCTAACCGGATGCAGCTGAATACCAGTATTTTACATGGAGCGACTGCCTATCTGAACTCCACAACCCAGTAACTGGATAATATGATACCCCTTGGTAAGACGGGTTGTCAGATTTTCGGGCTTCTGACGACCCTTATAAAACTGTCAAAGATCCAAAAATAACAGCAGGGACCAACGGCTTAACGTGCTTTTCGAGGCACGAAGGGGTCTTGGTATGCAAAGATGGTCACCCATCCACGGACTGACCGCGGCAAGCGTAGTTTAATTTGATCGAAGGATCCGTGCGGCTAATATTGCTTAGCCACAAGCCCGTCTAAAAAGAATTTCAAATGAAAATTATATTCTTTTTAGTTAAGATATAATATCATAAAAGAGGAAATATCGCCTGAAGCAAATTATTAAAATCAGTGAACCGAAATGCTAGAAAAACTAATTTAATAAAAATTATTAGCCGTAATTGAATCATGAAAAAAATGAAATTATTGGCAGTGTCATGCCGCGGGCTACGATAGCAATTTATATATCAACGGACTAGTTACATTCACAAATTGCTGTATATTTTAGTATTTATTTTGACAATTTTTATTCGATCCGGTACCGATTAAATTACCTATGGTTGAATCAGTTTACGCAACGAAAAATCGCAATCGCGAACATAGCATCGAATATCAAAATAATTTAATTAGGTTACCTACCTGGTTAGGTAGGCTTCATTTATAAAACCAAAGATTTAGTAACCCTATAATACGATATTTTTGGTAATCTTCGCTTTAGCTTCTTCGGTAACTAGGTAAGTTACCTTCATTTACAAAAACAAAGATGTAGCAATTCTAGAACACGTTACTTTGGGGTACCTACCTAACTAGTTACTTTCATCTACAAAACCAAAGATTTGTGGTAGCACCTCCCCTGCTAGTTACCTTGATCTAAAAATACAAAGATTTAGCACCCCAAGAATAAGATATTTTGTGTTACCCTAGTTACCTTCATCCACAAAACCAAAAATTTTGCATACCTAAAATACGATATTTGGATTACCATGTAACCTTCCTTTACGTTTCATAATTAAATTCGTTCATAACAGGAACCTTTAGCAAACAAAGTCTCTGTCCACAATTTAATTAATTTGATCTCAGCATCTAAACCCTTATCACGTCGTTCGAGATCTTCAATATGACGTCACAAAATAGAAAGCATCATAGTGGGTACTCGTACTTCTAACAATATCAGTATTCTTTGATCTGTCCATCACATTCTAAGACTAGTCTAAATAGTCAGGATCAACGTCGGTCAGAGTCAGACGTGTAGACGGGTTAACCCCTAATGACCAGAGCAAATGGCTCTATAGAGGTATGAGGAACAGGGAGTAAAGTTCGCTCATCCTCTATTGAAAAGGAGGATCCTCCGACCAGACGGGTATTGTGTCTGGTGGGCAACTGCCCGACAGTTGATGTCGGGATTTTGTATATGTTTGAGTGTCGTGGTAAACTCTGATTGTGCGATGTAGAATTTCTGAGAATAGTTCGCCTGTGGCATTGTAGATGGCGCCACTTTTCTTTTTGCGTTTCTTAGATTTTGTTGCGAAGCATTTTTATTTGTAGTGCCGCTACAGCTCTAAAGGTTAAACCAATTTTGAGTTGATTAGTAGTGGCAAATATAAATGATTAAGGAATTAGCTTGGTAGTGATCTGGTGATATGATATGAGGATAGGTCCACTCAATCTGTGTGGTTCTTTCCTCAAAATACCATTTCAGACACCAAACCACATGGTCTTCACATGATCTGACCAAGATTATATCTGGACTTTAAAAGAGACTGTGACCTCTGACTTTGTTTCGGCCTTTCTTCTCAGAGTAGTCAGATAGAACGCCGACCTCATCTAGTTAAAAAATATATGATTGACATGTAAAAGTGTTTGTACAAACCTACTTACAGAAATAAAATCATTTATCATTTATGTATAATTGGCCTCAAGTTCTATTGACTTTTAGAAAAGCCTAATCGTGTGTGGTTTCACTCAATAAATTTGTCTATAGTTATAGAACAGAACCCAAATAAAATATTTTCAGCGCACCTGGAACAGTAGGATACCCAATATATAAATAAGCTCAGTAAAGTAAAAAATCTGTGTTAGTGTGTTAACTTGAAATATGAAAATCATGATAATTGTAGCCAGGACAAGTTTACAATAAAGAAATTGTATTAATAACGTTAACTTCATAAATTATGTACTGAATAAGTGGCGGTTTTCATACTAGAAGTAAATGGTTCGAGCATGTATAAATAAAATATACATGCTTGTCCCTTTGAATGAAAGCTGAAGTGGCTTCATCAATAATGGGGTAATTGTTACCAATTACTTATTTATGTTGAATTTACAGAATGTAGGTCACCGATACCAAATCTCCTACATTTTGTTGAATTATTTTGATTAGAAACTCCTTACACTACTCCTTTCTATACCGGAAAATCTAGATAATCAGCCTATCATTTCCCCGCTACTGGGACACAAGGTTTCTGTGAGAGGGGGTGGGCCGCAATCTACTACGCGGGCCCAGTTCGGGTTGATAGATGTCCCACGTCTTCGAATTTTTGGTTCTGGGACATGCCGATTTCCTCACGATGTTTTCCTTCAACTTTTTGAGAGTAGCGGTGATAGAATAATTTACACAAAGTAAACCGCCCGTCAGGGTCCAACCTACTCGTAAGTCTAGTGACGTTTTTCATTAAATTCAGTAAAATACTCCCACGATCCCTGTTCCGTTGCATACACCCATAAGCACAATGTTTTGCGTGCGTTACACTGCGCACCATCGTAAACGGCGAATTTTTACACCAAAAATAAAAGTCGTTTCCCATCAATTATTACTGCACTAAGTTACATAGTTTGATGTAGACACATAATGCTTAAATGATGGCTTTGTGACCGGTCTTTTTACACTGTGTATGTCAGTAATTTATCCGTACACCGTAATTTATGGATTTTGCCATAACAATTTCTGACTGGAACATGATTGGGTATGCAAGCTACTTCCATGCTTTCGTTCAATCGTTCAAGTAACTCGCATACAGGATAAGTTTTTAACCTGTACACAAACTGTCATTTTAGACCCCCAAGCGAAGAAATGTTTCATCGGTTATACAAAACAAAAAATCTGTGTTTCATAGAAAAGTGCAATACCTACGCGGTCAAAATGTATGGAACAGCAGATTTCTTTGTTTTTGTATTACGGAAGATAAATTTCTACGCTAGTCTAGAATGATATGCTGAATTCATGGTTACAGTTTGCGCACTGGTTAAAAATGTATCCTGTATATGTTCTTGGCTTAAATTCTACTTCAGAGTAAATATCTTTTCATAATTTCCGAGAATATAATACGAAATGGTATTGCGTAGCTAAGTATTGTCTGTGGAGCGTCAAAAGAAGGGTGCCTCATAAATATTCAATTCAGTTTCAAGCCCGAAAAGTCATCGTTAAGTCTATTTTCGATAAAATGCTGAAGCGCTTTCACCTCTAATGGTGATTCCATTTTAGCCCACCTGAGTCGTGAAAAAAATATTAAAAGTTATTTGGGAACTTTGTTTAAAGGCTAACTTCGTTCACATTTTTGTCACTGTGGGAGCAAAGAGCTAAAATAATAATTAAAAATACGTTAACACTTGGTGTGTTTTTAGCATTCAACTATGCCTTTATTTATTTAACACTTTAACCACACAAATGTACAGAGGCGGACTTATTGCCATAGGCATTGTCTACCAGTCAACCTTTATTGTATATGTACCTATATGGTACACCACTGACTACGCGCAGTATTGTCTCTCCTTTTCCCTGTAATTTATCAAAAGTTGTCTGCTTCATTGTGCAATTTTCTGTATTTATATCTGTAATTTTTATGGTGTACCTAATAAAGAGTATTCTAGATATCTATCAATCTAACCTGTCCACCTATGTGTCATCCACAATGATTTTCTGTCCTAGTGTCGCCTACTTTATTAATCTATTGTCCAGGAAATTCAACTGATAGCCGTTATAACATTCCCCGTCCTCTCAAAAACACATTGTAACCCACCCCGAAATGCCCTTCATAACTTGTCATTTCTGAACCAGCACGCGCGACATGTTCATTTAATTTTTATCAACGGTCACGGGGATAACTAATCAACCGAGTAGTATGACCCCATTCTCCCCTTGTGGATTGTGAAATTATTTAGTTACAAGGGAGCGGGAACAACGGATTTTGATACTAAGGGTCGCCCAAGGGACTATATGATATCCAACCGTGTGTAAATATTACAAGATTTAGAAATATACAGATGTATTTTCATGAAGCAAGCTAAGAGCCGTAACGGTCGGATTGGAGATTTCCTTAGAAATGTGTATGTATATTTATAATTTTGTTTCTTTATTGTGTTTTTATTTCGCTGTTTTCTTTTACGCAACGGATAAATTCTAGGGTCTTATTTCTGGAGATCACAAATAATAAGAAATGTTATTGTATAGGAGAGGATTTTCGCTCATTAACGTCGAATATATTGTCGGTTGTTTTTCTATATGAACCGGATATTGTTTGAGCTTACGATTAATAAAGTAAATATGAGTTCTACTAATGATGATCTTAAGGTAAAATCCTGCATTCCTACATTCTTATTTAATTTGATGGGATCTCACACTGTTCAAAAACAGTCTTGAAAAATCTCAGTGCCCAAACCTTAAACGCATTAAAACAACGCAAAGTAAAGTAGTAAATCACTCATAAAATAGACTTTATAACACGCATTTACGCTTCAATTTAAATAAATTATCGACTAACGACGTTTTGGCAATGGCAGTTAACGAGTTGACGAGCCGTTGTAAGTACCAAGTATTATGTATACCACTGATTTAATAACGCTTTACGTGTATAACTTGAATATCATAATGGACATATACGTAGGTACCTATACCGAGTTTTATACATAGAAATAATTAGGTACACGATTCGATGGTTAATCTGTAAATGAAATGATATTATGAAATGGTGTACGTAGATCTTTTTACACGTATTTTTTTTGGTCAATATTTTATAACTAAATGGCGCTGGCATCTCCTGGCTGACTGATACCTGAGATGAAAATCCGAAACAAACTCCAAGATCATGGTCTTTTTTTTAAGTTATGGATGCTATTTAGATCCTGAAAACGCAGCAATACGGTGACTTTAAATAGTGATTGTGGTCAGTTTTTACAAATAAAGCAAGTAAGTAATATTGAAGATTTTCATTAGCATGTGGTCAATGAAAATGAGGACACATTTTGTACTTCAGCCTAGGCAAGAAACATTTCTATTAGGCAGAGTATTATTTACGTGTGGTTTCCCTCAGGATAATACATACAGGGAATAACAAAACCATTAAAATAGGACGTCTTCGATTAGCAGGACATGTCGCAAGAATGGTCGAGACCAGAGCACCCAAACGTTTACTGGATAGGAAACCGGATGTCCGGAGAAGTTGAAGGCATTCCAAGCTAAGCTAATATGGTTAGATGTCGTAGACCAAGATATAAAAACTGTTAGGAGTGAGAAATTGGAGATATAAAGCCGGAAATAGGTCACGTTGGAGAAATATACTTGACCAGGTTCAGGCCCATCCGCGGCTGTAAAGACTTTGATGATGAAGATAAATAACAAAGAGAGATATGGGAAGCAATGCTGGATTCTGTAGCCAAACTGCGGGACACTGTAGGTTTACAGTTCCTCACACACACTAGAGGCGAACTAGTCTACGCGTAAATCGTACGTCCAATACTTATTTCGCATTTAATGTGCAGCAACCTAAGCCTCATCGTGATTCTATCACAACAAATCACATAGCATACAATAACAAACGAAAGGCTTCTTGTGAATGTAAATTATGTGTCTGTTTCGAGTAGAAGACTGTTATGATTGACACTGAGGGAAGGTTTCTCTGCCTTCCTTTTATGTGGTGAAGAGCAAACAATGTAGCCGCCCTGGAGCGAATGTTCGCGGAAATAATTACATCATCTGAGTAGAATACAGTTGCCGCTAAAATCCTTATTAGTTTAGAGCTACATTTGGTTTATTTTCCGCTGCAAGGATTTTTATAGAGGTCCTTTTAACTAACATCATTAGGAAACACAGCTCTTTATGTTAATGCAAAAGACGACATTAAGTTGTACATAAACGTGGCTGACGATAAATAACTTTAAGGAAATTCGAACAGTCATACTAATTACTACAGTCAAACAGTAGGCGAGACATACTTTTCGTTTCTTCTTATTAGTTGAGGCGAATCATTATTTAGTATTAGTTTTATTGAATTATTGTTTAGTATTAGTTTTATTGAATTATTATTTAGTATTAGTTTTAGTGAATTATTTAGCCTTAGTTTTAGTAAATTTACTTTATCATTTAAACCGTTGCTCTTGTATTTCACCTATAATAATTTCATACAATCTGTCGAAAGAGACTGGATCCTGTGACACAGGGTATCCTAGTGCAGGATCCAGTGTCACACCTGTACTGTAACACTTTTTATATTAGCCAATAAAAAAAAAAAAAAAAAAAATCGGCTGACAAACCGAAGGAAGAAGATAAAAATAAGACTCGTAGTAAGAACACTTCTAGAAATAATTGACCTCAAAACACAACAAAGGTGTTTTATTATTAGTTCCTGGTACAAGGAGACCTTAAGACTCTTATAGTGCCATTGTACAAAGTCGAAATGTATCATGGTCTTTTCGTATGTGTTTGTAACAGTCAAGTTCGTACGAAAACGAATTCAAAGTGCGGCCGGCTTAAGACACTGCACAAACGGAGAATCCCTTCGTAAAATAATACAAATGAAAAAGCATTACCGATGACAGACGACCGGTTTGTAGAAACTTACAAAAGAACAGAAGTGTGAAGTATCATTTATTAAACAAATTGATAGGTACGAACAGTAAAAAGCTACTGAATATTAATCGTTTGAAGCACGACCATTCATTCTTCTAATAACAACCTTAGCAGAATATGAATAAGGATCGAATTGATTTGCTTAAGAGGTTCGTGATCTGAGAGTTTTGGCTCAGGAAACAAACCGAGGGTATGTAGGTCAACAACTTGAAGGGAGAGGCAGTGGGTAATTGGAACGTAAGCCATGTGAACCTTCGATTTTCCGTAAAATCAGTAGAATCGGTATTGATGTAGTAACGCCTTCGCTCTTTTGGGTTCAAAAGAAACAACATGCTTTGTGCATACAAGTAACAATAAGTACAAAATATAAATCCTTACATATATTAATACGTGAAGTAAAAACTTTGTACCGCTTTTTACGAAAATTACCCGAACGGAGGAGTATGTGAATTGGCACAGTTAAAGTTTGCATGCAAGAGTGCAAAAAGCTCATATTTGGTAGAATAATGATATTAATGATGCATTGGCACAAAACTTAAAATTTTAATAAAGAATGGTCGAATTTGGGCCACTTGGCGGCCACCAGTAATTATAACTGCAGGTATTCGTTCATAATCTACACATCTTGCATATACAATTTACTTGTGCTTATGTACTTACATAGTATAAAGAAGATGAGAAAAGATGTAAGATGTGTTTAAATAAATTGAAGTGTCTGTTACAAACAAATCAGCACTCATAATAACAGCTTTTTACTAAATGTATTTGAAACGATATACGGTATTTGTTTGTTCCGGCTCATCACCGAAACGGCTAGATTGATGACGAGACTTTCACTGGTACCTAGATAGCTGATGATATTAGGACTAACATAGGTACTTCTTGCTAGTAGAACGTTCCTGTAAGATAATTTCCGAAACTCACGTATGTGAAGGTACACAGGTATAGTGTAAAATATATCAGAATAAGAAGAGTTTCAACAGTACATTTTCATATTTCCATATATTATCGGGAATTCCGTATTAAGCTCACTGTATTCTGAGTTTTTTCCTTTGATTTTCATTTCGGGGGTTCAAAAATCGACCCCGATTCACTAATGTGATGAACTTTTTCCGATGTAAGCCTTAATTGAAGGTTCGAGGATGATAGGAAGAGTAGATAGTATTACGGATTCTCTCTCGGAACTGATTTCGTCGACTACCGTGAATTCTGTTAATAAAGCAATTTATTTTCCCCTTTTAGATTAGCGTTAAAAGGCAAAGAGTTTTAAAGATATTAACTGCTGATTTTCCTCACAGACTACCCTATTTGATCGTCAGGCAGTGTTTGTAAGAGCTAATTCTTAACTCAACTATCTTGCTTATTTTCATAATTTGTGTGGGAATAAAAAATTATAGTCAGTAAGCGAGCAAGATAACGAAGCGTAGAACGTGGCTCGTGGCTCAGGTGCTCGTTTTAAGCATAATTAGAGGCGCCGCGAAGTGGAAGTTTTCGACAGCGTTTTCAGCTACATTTCCCATTATGAGTTCATGAATATCAATTAAAGTTTACGACTTTAATTGCCTTCCCACCGATATTTTAATGCTATTTGCATGTTGTGGGAGCATTAAATTATCCGACTATTAACCGTTCGTAATTGGGCTTTGTGCGTTTTCCAATGCCACAATTACTTTACGTTTATTGAAAAATGTTGCTAGTTGTTTTCGATGTTTGACGGCTTTGTGGAATAGGGTGTATGCAGCCCGCCCCTTTATGATGATGTTGTTAGGGTTGTTATTCTAAGGGACTATAAAAGGGAGGAACAATTTATTTGCCGACTGAGACCTCACTGCAGAGCTGTTGTGGTTTATTTATTACCTGCCGCATTTATCATAAAAGTAGAGGGAACTCGCATAATAATTATGAAAAAGAGTATTATTATTTGAATTTATCCCTATTAGTATACAAAAAAGCTCACTAGTTCAATAGCTCGGTAGTAAACATTTGTCCTTCGAGCCGGATTAATTACAATAATAATTTTGCAATTACTAGCTTTTGCCAGCGGCTTCAACCGCGTGGTGGTCGAAAATTATCCGATGAGAACGAACTACCGGGATAACAAGAATCCTATGTGTAAATCCAGGTTATACCGGTCGGCCGTTTTTGTTTGATTGAGTAACAAACATTCAAACATAGAAACTTTCACATTTATAATATTAGTAGGATTAATACATAATATTAATAGCCATTTTTTTAATCTTTAGATTTTTTTTCTATTAAACCTTTACCAAACCCAAACTCAAGCTTTTATTCAGCCATAGTGTTTTAACTGCACTAAAGTGCATTTCACATGCCGTTCAACTAACATGGTGTTGTTTATTCAATTTAAAAATGATTGTGCATTAAATAAAGCCTACGTTCGACGTAAACAACGTCCCGCTCGCTAATTGAAGTTGCCAACAAAATTAAGTCAATTTAACTTCATTACGGTGTCATAGTATTTCGCTAGTCATTAATAATGCATCGTGTAATTATAGTCAAGTTCGTAAACTATTTACGTGTTGCGTGTAGTTTAAGATATGTAATGGAGTTTTCGTAGTAATGTCTGTGTAAGAAAGTTATGCGTTCATTGCCTCGCGTAGATTTATACCTTTCCTATATATTAAAATAAGGCTAAAATTTAATTAGCTCTTTTTGTTAGTAAAAAGTTTATTACTAAAACGTCCACTTCACCACTAAAGCCTCCTCCCTTTTCCGCACATATCTGTCTTTTGCTAGTGCTGGCCAGTCCTTTCAGTTGGAGTCAAGCTCGTCCCAACATCTTCGCTTTCGCCTGCCGCAATGTCGTCATGCGTACTATGGGACCCAATCTTTAAGCCCGATTCTCATACGACATGCGCCCGAGATGTCTGGCCCGGTCCCACATAAGCGTAGCGGCTTTCTAGGTTACGACCTTGATCTTAGATTTTGTGCTCCATGGCTCACTAGCAAACCTCGAGCTAGCCCTCTGCTCAAGTGCCAAAGACCAGCACCCTAATTGCGTAACTCACGATTGATCATAATTGGTTTCGTCTTCACAGTTAAACAATATTCATTGCGTTATTTATGTTGTTGAACAGACACATTTTTCGAACATATGAAGCAATGGTTTAACAATCCGTTTCAAAACGATACAGATATGATGAATCGTGAGTTACTCAATTAGGGTGTAGGTTTGAGCACCGTACGTCAGTATTGGATTTTTGTTGCATGAGAATCTATTATTTTAGTATTAAATGTAATTCGTATAACTGGCCACTTGCAGTTTTTAGAGCGAGAAATTGGAGAGTGTCCTTTCCAACATTCTCTCCGATATCGTATAAATTTTCACTGTTCTCTTTTCTACCTTATTTCTTACAAACTTCTTTGTGAACATGAAAATCCTTTATTTAGAAGCCCATCAATCATTCATTCACTATTAATACCTTACATTCCTTTAAAATATGAGTCGATTCAGCGTATGAACGCTTTGACCTAGTCTCTGCCTTAGAACTCGCTTATCAAATAGCTCGAATTCCTATTGATTCCTCGGCAGCGTTGTTGGTTAGTTCAGAACTTTATATACTTAGGTTGGTACTTGATAACCATAGAGCAAGGAGACACCTCGGTAGACGCTGCTAGAGGTGGCATTGTCAACACTTTTAATACAAACTAAGCACACAGGCACATCAAAGTCTGACACGCCCTCCTGCTCTACTCAACAGGAGAAATCATTTGATGATTTACCACCCAAAAAAAAGGGTACATTAAAAGAAGACCGAAACGATTACATACAATCTTGGGCCTAGATGTAAAAAGATAAATGATAAATGATAAATGATTTTATTTATGTAAGTAGGTTTGTACAAACACTTTTACACGTCAATCATATTTTTTTAAACTAGATGAGGTCGGCGTTTCCTATCTGACTACTCTGAGAAGAAAGGCCGAAACAAACTCAGAGGTCACAGTCTCTTTTAAAGTCCAGACATAATCTTGGTCAGATCATGTGAAGACCATGTGGATTGGTGTCTGAAATGGTCTTTTGAGGAAAGAACCACACAGGTTGAGTGGACCTGTCCATTCAGTGCACGCATGTATCAGTAATCATACGGCTCAACTCAGAACTTGAGGAGCTCAACGATTTGACGAACAATACCAAAGAAAGGACATTTGGGTAGGCCGCATAAAGTACTCAAACTGCCAGATTAACATTAAAAACGAACTGAGAAAGAGACGAAATACAAAAACAAAAATACCACATAGTTCTCACATTCACAATAATTAAAACAAAAATAATATTATACTTCTCAAAGTAAATATTCATGTCAAAGTGTATATAATAATAATCAAATGTCAAAGTGTATATAATAATAATCAAATGTCAAAGAGCAAAACAAAGAAAAAACAACATTCAGTATACAAAATTGGAGCAGGTCAATCCCAAGCTTTTTTGTCCTCAATATAATCTTTAACGGTATAAAAGGCTTTCAGGCACAACTTACGTTTGATGAATGATTTAAATTTATTGAGACTTAGATCTTGAACATGGCTTGGAAGTTTATTATAAAAGCGTATACATTGACATCTGAATGACCCACCTATTTTCTTGAGCCTTGTTGATGGTACAACAAATTTGTGTTTGTTCCTAGTATTTATACTATGGATATCACTGTATTTTTTAAACAATTTAATATTTTTATGAGCATATAAAAGATTTTCATAAATATACTGTGAAGGCACAGTCATTACATTTATCTCCTTAAATTTATCTCTGAGAGAGTGTCTCGGACTTAATTTATAAATTGATCGGACAGCTCTTTTCTGCAAGACAAAAATAGTCTGAATGTCGGCGGCATTTCCCCACAATAGAATACCATACGACATTACACTATGAAAATAGCTAAAGTACACTAAGCGGGCTGTCTCTACATCAGTTAAATTACGAATTTTTCTAACAGCGTATGCTGCAGAGCTTAGCTTTTTCGACAATTTAGCTATATGTGGGCCCCACTGAAGCTTGGCATCCAAAGTTAAGCCCAAGAATACAGTGCTATCTTCAGGATTCAATTCTTCGCCCTTTATCAACACATTAGTTTTCACCTGCTTAACGTGAGGTAGCGTAAACTTAATGCATTTGGTCTTTTTTTCATTAAGAAGCAAATTATTAACATTGAACCAGTGAACTACTTTTGAGATTGCGCTATTTACATCGTCATTAACAAGTTGCTGACGTTTAAGTTTAAACAAAAGTGAAGTGTCATCCGCAAACAACACTATATCATGATTATCCTTTATGAGGTAAGGCAAGTCATTAATATAAATAAGAAACAAGAAAGGACCAAGAATTGAGCCCTGTGGGACTCCCATTGATACTACGGATCCCGGAGATCTTTTTCCGTTTACATCAACACACTGAATCCTATTACATAAGTATGAAATAAGAAGATCCAGAGCGGTGTTCCGGATCCCGTAGTGGCGGAGTTTCCTGATTAGAGTTTCATGAAGCACGCAATCGAAAGCTTTAGATAAATCGCAAAAGATGCCCAAGGCATCGTATTTATTTTCCCATGCATTGTAAATATGCCCTAAGAGTTCAACACCGGCATCGGTAGTTGAACGACCCCTTGTGAAACCGAACTGTTTGCTATGTAATAAATTATGTTTATTAAAAAATCTTTGCAATTGGTCTAAAATTAATTTCTCAAAAATTTTACTACAGGTAGGTAGTACTGAAATAGGTCTATAATTAGTGGGGTCTGATGTACTACCTGATTTAAACAAAGGTATTATTTTACTATTCTTCATTAGGTCAGGAAACTCCCCACAGTCTATACAATTATTAAATATAAGAGCTAAAGTAGGTGCTACAATGTCAATAATAGACTTAGCAACTTCTACAGAATTACCCCACAGATCTGCAGTCTTTTTTACATTTAAAGTGTGAAAGGTTTTAATTATATCTCTACAGCTAATATGTTCAAAATGAAATTCTGAATCACAAACATTAACATTTTCCTTAAGCAAAGACTCAGCAACTGAAGGTGATGAGTTTAGTGATTTTGTAGTTGAAACGGGAATATCTGTAAAGAAATTTTCAAAAGCCGCGGCAACTTGCGAGTCCGATGTGATTATGTTGTCATTGATAGACAGGCTGTAGTCAGTATTTCGGTTGCTAGACCTTCCCGTTTCACTATTAATAATATTCCAAGTCGTTTTAATTACATTACTACTGTTTTTAATCTTTGAACTCAAATAACGCGACTTGGCCATCCAACAAACTTTTTAAATAATTTGGAATAATTGCTAACATATAAATTAAATTCAGCAGTGTTTGCAGAAGTCCTTTCATCGTATAGCTCATAAAGTCGTGCTCTACTTTTATGAATACCAATGGTAGCCCAGTCACTGAAAGAGACGTTACTATTAATCGAGATAGTCTTGGGAATAAAAGTGGAATTAAATTGTTTACAATATATCTTAAAAAAATCATCATATAGATGATTAGGATCAGCATTTGCAGACAAAACTGGTAATTTATTTTCGAGTTTAATTTTAAAGGCCTCTAGGCGAAATGCAGTTTTGGGGTTAACAATGATATCCTTTTTTCCCATTTTTTTGATGAAAGTGGTGTCAATTAATAACATACATATTATCAACCATTCACTGAAACTTTTGTGGATTTTGGCAATCTGAGAACAGCGATATAAGAGATTAAGTAAAACTGAGGTTATGTTACAATCTTTAACTGACAGAATTGTTTCATCGTGTAAGGGTTGTCGGCCCAGTGTTATCTCACAATTCATACAGTGATCCATAGTTTGAACAATATCCAATCCACAAGCCGGTGGCAAAATCCAAAATAACAATTCCTAGTCAAACCTGTGAGTGATCTTCGGTGTCCGGTTTGAAAGCAAGGATCGTACAAGGTAGGCAGGGTAGGAATCCGTAAAATCCAAAGCAGTGGTCGTGAAAAATTTAGAATAATCGGGAAAGCACTCAAAACGCATCGGAAAACACAAAACGAGTGAGCAAACATGAGCAGTCGGCAAATGTCTAGTGTGTCAGTCAGTTATCTTGCCAGTGACAGACTAAAAATAAAAGACTGATTTTAATCGATATGAAATCGATAATCATTAATATTAGTTTTTCAGTAATTAATTGACATTTTATTTATTAATATGACTGTAATTATATGCAATATATTGTATATAAGTATTTATAGTACATTTTATTACTTTGAGTTTATTATTTAGTGCAAAGATTTTATTTTCGTAACTATGTAATCGATTACTCAATCGATAATCTCACGAAAACGATCTTTCTCATATTTCTCCGCTTCCAGATTGAGAATTGAGGTGATTTTTCATATTCTAAGATAAAAAAATATGACTAATTTTTTAGATCATATCTCAACTTATTACATTTGGGCCCACCGTTTTCCATCTCCTTTATCGACTCTGGATTTGGCTTAGTTCCTCAATTCGATCAGCTTATAAGCATAAGCTGGATAATATAGGCAGCTCCTAAGTTTTTTCTCCTTTCCACGCCTAGTTTTACTAAAAGTGTGCTCAACAGTAATCAATGGAGGGGCATACAACGTGAGTAGAATGAGAAATGGCAGTTTTAATTAATTGATGAGTAGGCTTAAAGTAAGTTCAATTAAGTCGACAATTAATTAAACGACTAACTTGTTTTTCTCCGTTCATTGAAACGTGTGATTCGAATAAAAATGTCTAGAACCGAGTTTCTCTGAAGTTCATAAATATTAACATCAAAGAGAGTTATTATTTCCTAGTACCTATTACCGTTCAAACATTTAAAGAATGATAACGTTATGTACAGACGTCAGCAGGTCAAGCTATCCCAAACAGTCAAATTTTCCCAATTGAACATGAACCTTATTCCTTTGTAATAAAGTTGAAAAACTATCAAAGTTTGACAGATTGGGGTAGTTTGATAATGCTGGCCTATGTACCTAAAAAAAAATCCAGGTCTTGGCGTCTATCACACCAGAATATTTAGTTTTAATAAGCAACGAAGCTTTGTAAAAATAAAGAAGTATTATTTTATTTAGTCTACAGCGCCTTACGGTGTACTATTACGTAATCTATTTTGTCTTCGCAAACGGTGGATCGGGGACTTTTAAAGGCGAACGCCCCTTATTAAGAAGGAAGGGGGGCGAATATTTTTAGCGAACTCGTACGGAATAAGGACGTTTTTATGTGTCGTCGTACAGACGAGAGATTTGGATATAAGATTTAATTTTTCGTATACTTAGATGTTTGTTAAGATTAGGTACGAAGCGGCGTTGATTATGGAGATTTATTTATGTTGATTTGGGGATACAAGAATAGGGTATTTGACTTGTAATTCGACAAAACAGGTTCTGCACACGTGTATATTACGGGAATGCTAGACTTGCTCCTATGTTCGGGTTAGCCATACCAGACGCTTGACGTAATTAAAACGTTAGTTAATTAAGTACTAAGTTGTGTGTTATTGCATGAGCAGAGAAAGTATGTGCTTACTGTCTGAACAAAATGATAGGTTTCAATAAGCAATGGAAATAAACGTTATAGGTTGAAATAAGTCAGTCTGTTGTTATAGAAATTAATAATCCTACTAAATTATAAATAAGAAAGTTTGTATGTTACTCACTCAAGCGAAAGGGCTGAACGAATTCAGATGAAATTTGGCATACAGATAGTTTCGAATTTAGATTAGCACATAGGGTACTTTTTATCTTGGTAGTAAATGATAAATGATAAATGATTTTATTTCTGTAAGTAGGTTTGTACAAACACTTTTACACGTCAATCATATTTTTTAAACTAGATGAGGTCGGCGTTTCCTATCTGACTACTCTGAGAAGAAAGGCCGAAACAAACTCAGAGGTCACAGTCTCTTTTAAAGTCCAGACATAATCTTGGTCAGATCATGTGAAGACCATGTGGATTGGTGTCTGAAATGGTCTTTTGAGGAAAGAACCACACAGGTTGAGTGGACCTGTCCATTCAGTGCACGCATGTATCAGTAAGCATACGGCTCAACTCAGAACTTGAGGAGCTCAACGATTTGACGAACTATACCAAAGAAAGGACATTTGGGTAGGCCGCATAAAGTACTCAAACTGCCAGATTAACATTAAAAACGAACTGAGAAAGAGACGAAACACGAAAACAAAAATACCACATAGTCCTCACATTCACAATAATTAAAGCAAAAATAATATTATACTTCTCAAAGTAAATATTCATGTCAAAGTGTATATGTATAATAATAATCAAATGTCAAAGTGTATATAATAATAATCAAATGTCAAAGAGCAAAACAAAGAAAAAACAACATTCGGTATACAAAATTGGAGCAGGTCAATCCCAAGCTTTTTTGTCCTCAATATAATCTTTAACGGTATAAAACGCTTTCAGGCACAACTTACGTTTGATGAATGATTTAAATTTATTGAGACTTAGATCTTGAGCATGGCTTGGAAGTTTATTATAAAAGCGTATACATTGACATCTGAATGACCCACCTATTTTCTTGAGCCTTGTTGATGGTACAACAAATTTGTGTTTGTTCCTAGTATTTATACTATGGATATCACTGTATTTTTTAAACAATTTAATATTTTTATGAGCATATAAAAGATTTTCATAAATATACTGTGAAGGCACAGTCATTACATTTATCTCCTTAAATTTATCTCTGAGAGAGTGTCTCGGATTTAATTTATAAATTGATCGGACAGCTCTTTTCTGCAAGACAAAAATAGTCTGAATGTCGGCGGCATTTCCCCACAATAGAATACCATACGACATTACACTATGAAAATAGCTAAAGTACACTAAGCGGGCTGTCTCTACATCAGTTAAATTACGAATTTTCCTAACAGCGTATGCTGCAGAACTTAGCTTTTTCGACAATTTAGCTATATGTGGGCCCCACTGAAGCTTGGTATCCAAAGTTAAGCCCAAGAATACAGTGCTATCTTCAGGATTCAATTCTTCGCCCTTTATCAACAAATTAGTTTTCACCTGCTTAACGTGAGGTAGCGTAAACTGAATGCATTTGGTTTTTTTTTTGCATTAAGAAGCTAATTATTAGCATTGAACCAGTGAACTACTTTTGAGATTGCGCTATTTACATCGTCATTAACAAGTTGCTGACGTTTAAGTCTAAACAAAAGTGAAGTGTCATCCGCAAACAACACTATATCATGATTATCCTTTATGAGGTAAGGCAACGGTACGTTTCCGTGGGATAATTTTTGAACTCCACATGGAGAAGTCGCTGGCAAAAGCTTATCTTTTAATCTATATAAATAAAAAGAAAAGTGATGACTGACTGACTCATCAATGCCCAGCCCAAATCCTTGGATCTAGAAAACTGAAATTTTGCACAGAGGTTCCATTAACGAGTTTATTATAGACAAGAAATAACGAAGGATTATTCGAAATTCAACCGCTAAGGGATCTAAATAGGGGATGAAAGTTCCGCGCGGGCGAAGCCATTTGCAAAAGCTAGTATAAAATAAATCCATTAATAGAATCACTAAAGAAAAAACAAGACCATAGCTATACATATACGCTGTCTTACTGATTAATGTAGATATCTGTAACGTGCCTAAGCAAATAGTCCCTAGCAACGCACATACACATGTCCCAAATAGGTCTACATTAAATTAATCCCAGGTAGTACATTTCTAGTCCCCTAACACAACGTTAGCAACGTTTTGCTCATCATTTATCTGGCTTCCAGTAAACAACCCGGCGGGCCTTTAGTCCCGGTAATTGAAGGATCTCTTACTTGTAACAATAAAGCAGAATTGGGCACTATGTTCTACCCAAGTCTGAATCCCATTCAATTTACGCCCACATCTTTCCTTCCATTAAAACAAGACATATTGTCGCTTTATTATACCAAACTGCAATAACCAGACGTAATATTTTTTATATCTCTTATACGAACACGGTTCTATACTTAAACGCAGTATTCGCGATGTAGATATTACCTTTCATCTACATGAAGGAAATAAAAGAGAAGATAAAAACATCCAATCGTATTTTTGTGAGGAAGGGGAATCTTGAGAACGTTAGTAAGTACGCTTTTAGACGTGAATAATTATTATTTCTAGGAGGGGGTTTCTGGGTGCGGAGCCCGGGGCTCTCGCTATCAATAAAGCCTCGTGGAGAGCAAGCCAGAGCGCCGCCAAACGCTCCATCTTCGGGATTAGAGCGCGACAAGGATTCTTGCGGCGTTTAAATTTAGATGCCGATCTTTAGTATAATCGCTGCTTCGTCGACGCTTTTATACGCAACCTTAAGGCATTGATACATAAAACTAAAGAAAGTACAACCAGTTAACAATATTGTCGATTCAGTGTTTGCAGTGGAGTGTATAAGTGGTTCTGTTCCACAAACAATGGGGGCACTTGATTTCGTGTCCAGCGTGTCCTGTAGTCTGCACGTTACAGGGGTTGATGGGCGCTACTAAAGGTGCAAAGCTCGTAGCCAAATTCTGGACTAACTACTAAAAGTATATGGGTAAGTATACAGCCATCGAGACGCTAAGAAGAAGTCTTTGCAATAAATTTGTATTGTTGAAAGATACTAATTTAAATCGTAATGGAAATCCAAGTTATCAAATTAAGAAGAAGCTTGCTTGAGTTCTTTTGAAGAAAGAAGAAAATAATTTTTTACCTTTAGGCTTTGCTTACATACAGCATATAGTGAGGATTATGAGCGTAAAGTTCAAAATGTATGAAAAGACAACGTATAAAACGCCCCGAATGACTGTCCGTTGTTTTACTTACAGTCTCACAGTTCTAGTCGATGACGCTATACGTTCGGTGTGAACGCAGCCTTAGGGAATAATTAGGGCTGTCACTTTCCCTCATATACCTACTTCGGTACATTTGTTAATCATTGGTTTATGAGATTAGGACCGTTTTGCATTGATAAGCAATCTTAAATGGGTTTGGAACATTTAGCCATTTATCGAGGACAGTTCGATGGGTCATCTAGTGCGTGACTGAACTTTCGATTAATTGTCACAAGTTAACTGAACGAAATGTGCAGTGACTTTAACAAAGGAGAAACGTATTGTTTCTTTTCTACTATTTATGTAACGACTAGCGAGTATTATCGAAGCTAACGCAAGCAAAGTTACTAAAAAAAATTGAATTCCTGAGGCATACCTAACCTATACTTACCTACATAAAAAAAAAGATTTTTCGAAATAAATCCACAAAAGCCGGACATATTGTGGAACATACCGACAATAAAAAATCAAAAACAAAAAAAAAAAGAGTTGAGAATCTCCTCTTTTTTGAAGGCGGTTAATAATGTAATACTTTTGGGCATAAAAATTCTAAATGATGGTAAAAACAGCATTAAAATCCGTAGCGTAGTTAAGAAATACGAAAAGCGATTCTTATCTATTTAGAGGATGACCTACCTACAAATTATGGCAAATAAATCAAGGTATCTGGCTGTTTAAAAATGCCAATAAATTTTTAGGAAAAAACATTAAAATCAAACAACGTTGCTACGCAAACTCACAGCAGTGATGTTTACTCTTTCAAATTATATACGATGTAAAATATAACTATTTTCAACAGAATGCTTCCCCGAATCCGGGCATGCAAACTGACGTTCCAACTCAACATATATCTTCATTTTAACAAAGCATCAACTCAAACGTTAGGTGAAGTTTTGAAATTGCGTTTTCAAATATCGAGTCTACGGATTACGGCGGGGCTTTTGTGAATCGTATAACTTTGTAGGTAGTAGTACATCAACTTGTTATAATAGTGGAACATCACTTACCTTGTTATGACGTCCGTTGTATACTAAGTTGGGCTTATTGTAATGGGACTTATTACACGAGATGTGGTGGCGTTTGAAGTGAGTTGTGTAATAGTTTTATCTATATATCTACTCTAATAATAAAGCTGAAGACTTGTTTGTTTAGGTATTTGTTTGAACGCGTTAATCTCTGGAAATACTAGTCAGATTTGAAGAATTCCATTTGTATTTGATAGCCCAAGTTTTGAGGACAGTTATAGGCTACTTAATATTTCGCTAAAGTCGGAGCCGAGGCGCCGAGCAAAAAGTAAAAATAAAACAGAAAGAACACAAAATGAAGTAACAGCGCGGGGTACGATGCGATGCGACGGGGTAGGACGGGGGAGCAATAAATTCCCAGAAGACGAATTCGCGGGCAGAAGCTAGTTAAGGTATAAAATTAGAATCATAGCCATTGCCGTGTCTATCTCATTATAGATAAGGTTCCTGATTGCAATGTTGAGCTTTCATTGAAGTCAACTTTTTATGAACTGGGATCGCAGTAGGTATTACGATTATTTCAAACCTCCATCAAGTCACCATAACAATATTTAATTCAATACTTATTGCAATAGTAAGATGAAACTGGCACACTCGAGAACGAAAAATTCGAAGAAATGTGACATGTCCAACCCGCACTGGGTACACGTGGTAGATTACCGCCTCCCTCTTACTGAGAGGTGGTCTGTGTAACAGCAGTAAGAATATTATAGGCTGATTATACGACAACACCTAAATCTAAATAAAAAGGAGAAACCTCAACAAAGCTTGTAAATACAACAAATATTTCTGCATCCAGTCGTCTCCAGCTCCTATTAATTTTCGTTTTACACACTGACACACAGTATACAGTGTCCCTCCGTAATCCTTAGATTATGCGGTCACGGACCGTACGGATGAGCCCCGTGGGTCGCGTCGCAATCAATAAGCCGGCGCTGATCCTCCGTCAGCTTGAGCCCAACTTAATGAAGTCCCCCCCAGAAGTCAGTCAGGACTGTTACGTCAGCCTGCTTCCTTAACTTTCCATTACTCAAGTAAGCCTTATCGATCTCTGTAGTTTGTTGTGCCTTATATGTGAGCCTGTCAAACGATGTTTTATCTTATATTAGGGCCCGCTTTTACGAGCGTGTTGGGTAGCGGCCATGATTGGCTGTCTGACGTCACAAGATTCGCTTCTGTCTTATTTCATGCAAAACAAAAGATGGCTTATGACTAGTTTTTATGCAGACTCGCTAATGTTCCCGATCAATCAGACTCGGTAAACTCATCTGCAGTGTGAATATTTGATTAATATATTCCACTTCTTTCGCTTTTTGCAAAACCTGCTGGTTTTTACAGCAATAATCTTCGACGATGGCTATAAATTCTAGAATAGTCATTAAAAGTAATTGTTTTTTTAACGCGTGAAACGTTATCCATATTAATGAAATCGGCGTAGACGGCGGCGTTCGGAGAAGAACGCTTAAACGATATTAATTTACTTGTTTTTACACTTTTTCTTGAAACTGATTTGTTATTGTAATTTCTACTAAGCTAAAATCGTTTGAAAGTTGAAGAAATGGCCCAGAAAGATATTTAGGTCTGTAGATAGATAGATACTCTGACTTCACAGCTTTTTCAATCGAAAAGCATTGAAAACGTAACTCAACAAATGTAAATGGAGCAGCATTGTGGTCGCCGCAAACCTTTAAGAAGTTAATACTCGAGAGGTTTGAAAGTCGAGCAAACTGCTCGATAGCTGTATAGCTAACATTTAACAAGAAATGCACAACTTAGCAGTTGCAAATGCAATTTATCCGTATTTTGCGACGCTGCGAGTTCGTTTTGAGACCACAACAAACACATTTGGGCGATTCCGTTCGCTTGCAGAGGAGAGGCGATAAACTTTGTTGACAATGACTGATGCGGCAAGTGCCCGATTCGGCCCTGGTCGGTACATTCGCGTCAAATGTGCAATTTTCGAACGTGCCACTGAAAAGGACTAAAGTTTCCCCTTTCTCAGTATTGTAACTCAATTTTGAGACAGTGACACAATGTTGCGCGCGACCCACTTTAACTTGGGACTTATTTTGATATGAGTTACAAACTCCGAAGATTCTTCATTGTGACGTTATTCTAGTTTTTCGTCCCACGTTACTTTTCGGTTCAATGCTTACTGTAACTTTATATACTCACCTTATTCGCGTCCATATAATAAAGTGAAACAAAACTAACATTTAGTGTTTGTTTAGCAGAAACAGCGCTCGTATTTACCTGAAACAATAAATATTTGACTGGGGTTATTCGGTTTGAAACATGGGTACGTAGTCTAGAAGATTTTTTGACAGTAACGTTGTTTTATCTCTGTAATTTTTAATGTAACCTTTGCTAATATTACCCCACTCGAAACTCTTTCATATTATAGTATCATAAAAGTGTTTGTGTCCATTTATTGCAAGAATATCTTTCCAGCTCCATAAATGTGCAGCTGAGCCGTTCAAGAGATAATCTCTAGTCTAGATAGCAACAAAATAATCCTTTCAGAATCGCATTATGCGCGGCTCATTCTAACCCAGTTGCTAAGTAGTTACAGCAGCTCGCCACTCTCGACAATGCCAGGAATCTTCAACTTAAATATAATGTGGGTAGTTTGTACATTAGGGTCGGCAGGCTCGTTACGTGGTTTCAACAACTTACGACGGTAATCGTAAACATTTTGACAGCCCTGATGTTCAGAAAGTTGCGGAAAGCTGGACCCCTAATTGCAGGGGATGGGTCCCCGAACACATATAAGTTAATATTTCCGTATTATTTCTCGAGATGGTTTATTATGGAGTTGTTTTGGTATGTTAGAAGCTTTAATGGAAGAAACATTAATAGAACTTCCTTTCTCAAACATAAGATTTTTCACCGTTCAACTCACGTTTAAAAAAAATGTGTATCGATTAGTTTATTAGAAGTGAATTCAATTTGTGTTACGTTCCGTTAACTCTACTCTCTTAACCATGTTTCTACTCTCTTAAACTTCAGTTAGTAAATAGTCGAGCCAAGTAAACGGGCGCGATTGCTGCAATTGACAGTTTACTGATTCGTTTGCAGCTGACTATACAATTACTGGTTATTATAAGCCCTCTACAAAGAATAACTAGATATTTCGGGTAGACCGTGCGTTATGAATTGAGTCTCATCTCAGCTATGTTACCATTGTTAATAACAGTCTAATTTACTTGTTCTGTTAATGAGTTAATTCATAGGTAGGTATCAATTCGGAGAACTAAAAAACAAAACAACATAGGTTGAATTTCAGAGCAGGTAGCGTATACATATGTATATGCTGAAGAAGGTACGCTACCTGTTCAACACATTACTTCCATATCACGGATAAAATCTCCTTTCAAAATACCAATTCATAAAATGTCACAAGTCTTAAAACAGTGTAATGTCAGGAAGAACAAACTATCAAACAAATAGGATTAGATGAACTAGAACCTCACTATATCCCTTTTTGCTTAATCCAATATTCGGTCGAAAAGGGAAGCAAGTAAAATATCGTAAAAATGTAGCTCAATATATCTTTTCTGGACAGGAAATCTCGGATCTTAACTGTGGAGCGGACCGAATTCCTTTTTGGCCAAGGGACTTAGGGGAATAAACAGGTCACCTGCTTCCTTTATGTTGATTTTTTCAGTGGACTGTAGAAATAAAGCAGTTATTCGGGAAAGTATAACAATCACATTTTTATCCATTTCTGTGGATGAGAACTCGTCTGCTTTTAAATGTAGGTATGAATGACGTTGTTATTAAAACAGGTGACTTTCAACTGTGCCTTTTGATGACACGGGAGAGTTTTTGTGATAATAGATGACAAACAATCCAACAACCTTTCTCTCTCTCTCTCTCTATACCTTATCAGGTAGATCGTCGGTGGTCACGACTTACCATCGCAAGACATGGCCGTCATATATGGACTTCTTCAATAGCACAAGTATCTTAAGGTGAAACAAGTCCACATTTTTTCCATACAAACTTCGGGAGGGTTTTACTCCACTGTTTGATAATGTACATCAAAACTTAAACATGATATGGTTTTGTCTCATTATTAATATTGTCGGTACGGAAACAGAATATTAAAATAAAAAGCCATTAAAAAGTTATGAGCCAACAAAGATTCGTTTTTCTTGCTAATTTAACCTAACTTTGGGCGTGTTTAAGTAATAAAAGAAGTAAGAAATCTCCAAAACCAAGTCGGTATCGACAAAGTTCAATTATCGATTAGTTCAATAAACTTTGTTGGCCGTTGATTTATGCCGTGGTTTTTTCATAAAACCCGATCTTCCGAAGGACTTTTCCTTATTTTTACGCTCCTGTTTTACTATAGATGATCCTGCATCTCTCAATAACGTTGTGCGTGTAGACTAACGTCTAACTGCTCATCACTGATACTACCTTTGTTGGACATGAAGCCTGGTGAGACAGCGTGCTTTATAGCCAGGCCCACCAGTGAGTTCGAGCCCGCGACCAGTGTCCCTTTAAGAAAAACTTGAAAGTCTTATGTGCATCCCATTTCCTTCAACTAAATCAGCTGTTTCATAGAAAAGTGCAATACCTACGCGGTCAAAATGTATAGAACAGCTGATTTTTTTTGTATTATCTCCGAAACATTTCTGCGCTGGGGGGTCTACAATCATATGCTGAATTCGCAAAGTTACAGTTTGCGCACTAGTTAAAAACTTATCCAGTATAGCTGGGACCCATATGCAGAGGTAGACAACGAATTACCATACAATCTGACAATCAATATGCTTAACCTTTTCTCAACTATATTGGGGTCAGCTTCCATTCCAACCAAATACCAGTTACATGAAGCTACTTACACGATACCTCTTGTTAAGACTGGTTGTCGTCTGACAACCAGTCTTAACAAGAGGTATCGTGTCGCCCAAAAGTCTTTTTGGGCTCCGGACTACCCGGTAAGACTGTCAAAGATTTTCTAATGACGCCGTGACCAACGGCTTAACGGGATTTCCGAAACATGGAGGGGTCTCGCTATGCAATGGACGGTCAACCATCCACAAACTGACCGCAGTAAGCGTAGCTTAACTTTCGATCGACCCGTGTGGTTGTTATCATTTAGCTGCGAGCCCCTCAAAGAAATACCATTAAGCTCGTACTAATTATAAATGCGAAAGTACTCTATCTGTCTGTAACGCTTTCACACTTAAACCGCTGAACCGATCGTAATGAAACTTGGCAGAGATTATAGCCTGGGATATGGAAAAGGACAAAGGCTACTTTTTTACGCGATAACCGATATACACGCGGGCGTAGCTGCGGGAAAAAGCTAGTATTTTATCATTTGAAAGTTTGAAAGAAAGAAAGAAAGAAAAGAAAGAAAGAAAGAAAAGAAAGAAAGAAAGAAAAATGCGTTTATTGGCATTACAGCTTATAAAACCTTAGAACTTATTTGGATGTTTGTTACTCAGGCTGAACGGATCTGGATGAAAATTGGCACACGTATAGTTCACAACGTGGATTAATACACCATACTTTTTATACCGGTGTTACGTTCCCGTGAGATACTTCCCGAGCTCAGCGCGGGCGAAACCGCGACCAAAAGCTAGTACAAACATACAAAACTGAGAAGAACACAAGAACCGATCTTACATCAGCCATTTACAAAGTGTTCCAGACTTCAGCAAGCTTCACGACAATAACAAGAAACGATAAATAGCAAGATAGTGTTTCACAGCAAAGTTTAGAACCCTTTTCTTGGTACGTGTGTATGATAAAGTTATGAATGGTACTTGCAGAGCGATAAAAACATGAATGATGCATAAACCCTGACCCTGAGGATATTAAATTGTTGTGTATCGGAGTGGAAAGATCGAAATAAATACATTTTATGGAGGACGGAATAAGTAACCTTTACAATATCTAATCGATTAACGACAGTAGGTGTAAATTTGATAATTATTTAATACAAGCGTTTACCCGCGTCTAGGTCGGAAATTATCCTACAGGAACGTTCGTCTGGGACAAAAAGTATCCAGATTTTAAACCAAATTTAATCAAAATCCATTCGGCCATTTTTGCGTGTTTGAGTAATAAAACTCTAAACATTCAAGCTTACAGATTTACAATATTAGTAGGATAGGATTTTTTAAACGCTGTTGCTCAAATGCATTGGGAGAGAATGAATAAATAACTTTAATAACACGTTAGCTGCTTGGCTGCTCGTAAACAGAACCTACTTGTAAAAAGGTAAAGTCTCCAAAAAACTGCCTACGCAACATCGTTGCTTAGAATTTTACATGATAGGATGGCAACCTACCAACTCTTACATTTGCTCAACTAGGATATGCTAAACATCTTTTCTAGCCCCTAATTCTAACTCGTTTCAAACACTAACTATGAGGTACTCTGTGATCCTTGTTTTGGCGCACAAGTCACCTAAAAGACCCATGTAATGACGCTCGTGCATACGATGTCTGGAGGGAGCCCCGCTAAACTTGCTTGGCAGTGCGCCTTGGCACAGCTGCCTGTTTTATTGTGACTCGGCGCCAGCAACCGGGAGATTTACCCCATCTGTAATAGCTTGCCTCGTTTATTAATAGCTACCAATGTTGTGGTCGTATAATGTTTCTGGTGGTTAATGGGCGAATCATGATTTTGATAAATCTGGAATCATTTTGGCTGAACTCGGGTTAGAGTAATGGTCGCTGCGAATGTAAGCTATTAGTTTGATGCTTGTGGAGTGAAATGATGCATTCGGTGTATATGTTTGTTGTTTATTATTCTTTACAGGGCGGCTGCTAACGGCTGTATTGCAGAGAATTGTTTTAAAAACCTTGTAATAATTCTTTCGCTCTTTATATCGCTTTGTTTCAATACGTTGCGTAAAAATGCCAAATGAAAACAGAAACAGGCCACGGTGACTGCAAGGTCCCCGTGGGCTGTTTCTGTTTCTATTGGGTTATTTTTTGTGGGAGTTACCCACAATTCTGGGTATGATATTAATACCTCCGCGACCACTGTTGTTACGAGGTAAGGCCTAAATACTTAGTGCGAGGCTTCTTTGCTAAAATTAACTTTTATGTCGTGGATGGATGAAGCCATAGTGGGTATAGCGGACAGCGCCATCTAACAATCTGATTCGTAAACAAATAATCATGTGATCGGAAACGCAAGCGAGTGGTACCGCTTGGGATGCGATTGTCGGTGGAGGGGATGCAACGAGGACTGGCGGAGAGACGGAGTGTTGCGACAGTCTACAGCCGACAGTCGATCTCGAACAATCTTGGCAAACACTCAATTTCAACGCAGTTGTTTGTTTCCAACGCACGTGCTTAAATTCGAATAATCTCTTGCAGTACCCACACCTTCCTAAAGCTCACTAGCATTTCGGTCAACCATGATGCAACACAACATGCATATTCGTGTGAAGAGGACATCTGTTTATACCAGAGATGAAAACGTGAATAATCTCAGAAGTTGCAGAAATTTGATCATGCAGCAATGGTAAGAGCCACTTTTCGCAACCATAACAAGTTTAGGTCCCGCCATCCATGTACCGCTGACGTCATGAAACCATGCACCCGTGCGAAGCGTTCCATGGACCGTGTATCTGGTCCCCCCTATTTTGTAACAGGGTCGGACTAGGTACGGCACGTAGCAAAATATAGATAGCTACAGGTACGGAAAGACGGCTCGATCTATACTAATATTACAAAGAGGTAAAATTTGTTTTGTGTGTTAGTTTGTATGTAGTTCCATAGATTAGGTACGTTCTGGAAATATTGGTCGGTAATGAAGATTTTTTGAGAAAGGATATAATCTCTTTAATATCACGCTACAACACTAAGGAGGGGAGGAAAAAGTAGGAAAGAACACTAAGTCAAAACGAAGCAATAGCACGGGTAGGCGATGTGATGTAACGCGGCAAGTCGGGGGCCAAAATTTCATGCGAATGAAGTCGCGGGCGAAGTGCTACTATATTTTGATGAGCGAAAATGCACGCACAGACACGGCTTTAAAGCGAATGCAAGTTACCCTCGCAACAAGCGTTCATTTAAAGGTGGGTTTTGACCAAACTAATACAGGATAAGTTTTTATCCAGTGCGCAAACTGTAACCATGAATTCAGCATATCATTCTAGAACCCCCAGCGCAGTAATTTTTCGTCGGTAATACAAAAAAAAATCTGATTTTCCATACATTTTGACCGCGTAGGTACCTATTGCACTTTTCTATGAAACAGCTGATATTTTTTTGCATAACCGACGTAAAAATTCTGCGGTCCCCTTCTAGAATGATATGCTGAATTCATGGTTACAGTTTGCGCACTGGATAAAAACTTATCCTGTTTAAGTAAAGCCGAACAATAACGTGAGCAGTCTTTTCTTGATGTCTTTCACATTTTAGTATAGGATACAAATGAATGATAAATGAAAAATGATATAAATGAACTGTCTGTCTGTCTACACAAAAATAATTTGGTAAAGTGGGGATAGAATATGTATT
Source organism: Polymixis flavicincta (assembly GCA_949987655.1). Lineage (NCBI taxonomy): Eukaryota > Metazoa > Arthropoda > Insecta > Lepidoptera > Noctuidae > Polymixis > Polymixis flavicincta. The sequence goes on along the minus strand of OX465181.1, from coordinate 19,217,399 downwards.
CGCTCGTTTGGTCTAAACCTCCAATTAGATTACCAGCAACCAAGACTTCTTGAGTAATAAATAATAGGTCTTTACCTATGAAATTGCCGTTTTGTATGAAAAAATTTAAACGAATTTTTTTCATGAATTTTTTATTTGTATTAATCGAAGTAATCACCCATGCAATCAATGCATCTTTGCCATCGCAGTGGCAGTTTATTGATGCCCTTCTTAAAGAAATCAGCTGGACGGGAGGCAACAAATTCTTCAAAGGCATTTTGTACTGCCTCTCGGGTATTAAATTTTTTTCCCGCCAAGAAGTTATCCAAATTCTGGAAAAAGTAGTAGTCTGTAGGCGCAAGGTCTGGTGAGTAGGGCGGATGACGGAGAGCTTCCAACCCCAGTTCTTGCAACTTGGAGACCGTCTGCTGTGCAGTATGAGGTCGCGCGTTGTCGTGCAGGAGCAGCGGAGACGAGCGATTGACCAATGCTGGTTGGAGATGCGCCAGCTTCTCCATCATTGTGTTCAGTTCTTCACAGTACACATCTGCAGTAATGCTCACCCCGTTTGGTAAGAAGCTGTGATGAATCACACCGGCGCTAGACCACCAAACAGTGACCATCACTTTTCTAGGGGTAAGTTTTCGTTTAGGGCATTGTTTAGGTGCTGAACCAGGATCCAACCAACTTGCTGAGCGCTTACGGTTATCAAACAGAATCCATTTTTCATCGCAGGTAACAATGCGGTTCAAAATTCCTTCATTTGTGTGTCTGTTGAGCAGTGCAAGGCACGTCTCGACGCGTACTTCGCGCTGGCGATCATTGAGTTCGTGGGGCACCCATTTGTCAAGCTTTTTTACCTTGCCAATTTGACGCTAATGGACCAATATTGTTTTGACGCTAACGTCGAAAGCTGCTGCTAATTCAACCGTAGATTGTGTATCATCAGCTTCCACAATCGCCTTTAATTCGTCATTGTCGACCAAAGTCTTCGGACGACCGCGAGGTTCATTTTTCAGGTCGAAATTTCCAGAACGGAAGCGAGCAAACCAATAACAGGTGGTGCGTTGGTTTGTAGTGTTAGCTCCGTAAACGTCGTTGATGTTGCGTGCCGCTTGTGCCGCGTTGCTGCCACGACGGTACTCATATTCCATAATTACTCGAATTTTTAACGTATCCATGATGACGAAAAAGATTGAAATGCGATGAAAATGTAACACTAATCAATAAAGAAATGACTACTTTTAGAAAAAAAATCCATGTTTTTAAAATAAAATTTATTTGAAATTAGAATTCTTAGCCAAACAAAAAATATTTTGATTTGAAATGGCCAGTACTGCAGAACGGCAATTTCATAGGTAAAGACCTAATACATATTATGTAATAATGAACAAAAATAACAAAGTAAGTACCTAATTCATATTACTGTGAAAAATTACATATTTTACTTTGAACTATCTGTCATAGGAGTAAAGTTGGTGCAAACTAGAACGATTTTTTTTTTGTAATTTATTAAGAATACTTTGAGTTAAACATTTTACTGCTTACTTACCCTCTTATTTATAAACGCTGCTTAAAGTTAAGTAATGATTAGCGACTGATTAACCATACATTTTTGACGTTTAAACATCTCGTAACTTTAATCATCGTTTATGAATACACCCCTAAATGTTCGTACAAAATAGGTCGGCGGTCCACCGGATTTGGTGGACTCTTGCTCTAAACCAATCTTAAGAGATCTCCGCACGCACACATAGGCTAGTGCGCGCGCCTATTTTCGCACGTTATACTAAGCTGACATTATATTCGAATCTAATTTGTGCACATAGCGTGTTCTAGTGTGAAAGTGTAGTATGTGGCTCTATTGACGCTAAAGTAGGTCATATCGATGTCTCGTGCACTTCTGTTCGCTAAGCTGAAGATCGTGATGACACGTTCCATATTTATGCTTGTAACATGGCTTTTTACTGAGCGTCAATATTTTGTCATTATTGTCCCGTCTGGTGCATTTTATGGGCGAGAATGTATTGCGCTTTATAATGGCTTAGTAGTTTTCGATTATAGTTCTCACTAGGTTCTGCCTGCGGCTTAGCCCAAGTCGATGTCGGATATGATCTCACGGGAATATACTACCAGGACACAAGTAGCCTATGTTACTCCTTATAACATTGGTTATCTGCTAGTAAAATTCCGTTATGATCCGTCCAGCCATTTTGGAGATAGAGAGACAGACACCAAAAAAAAAAAAAACAGTGGCACTCTGGGAGTGCCGACAGAAGTGAAAACTTGAACAATTACGTGTGTATTTGTAAAATCGTCAGGAAATATTTTTTGAATCGTCAGATTAAACAACGTTCAACGTACATTCAACGTTGTTCGTTCGTACGTACGTATTATCAGTGGTGTCGGTAACAGTGTCACGAGTTCAATTGCTTTTTCCCATTTCAAGAAATTCCCAACGCGCATAAAGAAGTTTACACTTCAAAACAAAAAGTATTTTTGTTACAAGTACTGTAAATACTTTCAAATGCATTTAGTAAAAACTTTTATTTTGACATTGCAAACAGACACTACCAGTTTAGTTATAGATCTATAGATAACTTTTTCTCTGTTCGAACAGTAATCACGATATTAGTAAGAACCTATAAAATAATTAATTACCTAATCTTCTTTTTGTAAGTTATTTTCAAGTTCATTTAGACGATATCATGCTTCAGATACAATCCCATCAACTGTTTGCTAAAGCCATTCAGCATAAGCTTAATTCAGGAATTAACGGCAATCAATAATCAATAAGCTGAGACGATTGGCACGTTACCAGTCATCGCTTATGCACAAATGCCATCTTTAATCCCTTGATTACCGACGAATTAACGCAATAAGCCTCCAGTATCACCACTTTGATCGATGCTCACGTATTAGAGAACAGAACTTTGAGCCCTCAGGGAAAAGAGAATGTAGGTAAGACATACAGTTCGTACTAACTTGGTAATTACGTACAACGACGTAGTTTCGTATTAAATTTACGCTAACTGCTGTGAATAATGAACTTGTAGGAGTAGAGGCCTGAATTGTAGGATTTGTATGTCTTTGGAAATGGTCTTACTGTGTCGTGTGAAGGCTAGGTATGTGAATGTGCATTTACATGGTAAAAAAAAAAAAATAAGCTCCCATACAGTCAAAGACCTCTTAAAAGTAAAAAATATTATGTTTTGGCCCTTTAACTTTAATATAAGTTGTAAGTAATATTTTGACCACAGCATAGTCGCATCAGATTCCTGCGGCCTACCGCTGGATGTGGAAAGCACAAGACTGGTCGAAGTGGAATAGCTTGGGAGAGGCCTATGTCCAGCACTGGATTTCTTTCGGCTGAAATGATGATCGTTGCATCGCGGGACGGTTAATGAAAATTGGACGTTAACAGCAGCTATCTTTTCTACTATAGCAGACATTATTGCTTCGTTTTTTGGCGTTTTCATAACCTTTGAACCGCTACCGTTATTAACCATGAACTTTTGCTATCTTATGATACCCATCATAGGAGTAATACCAAATTTCGACTCAATCAAACCTGTTGAAGTTGCTCACATCAGTTCATCAACTAGAAAAGACGTGATAATCTTCAAACAGCTGTGCAGATTTTCTTCAGTCATAACTACCACTCTCGATTAAAACAACTTTCAATCAAATAAAATAAAAAACTAAATCGGTTCAGCCGTTAGGGAGTTATGATGGCGCAGGCCGACACACAGACACACTACCTATGTACGTTGACTTATAAAACCGTCTGTAGTTTATTAGTTATTTAACCTTTTAAGCACACAGAAACAAACAAGAAAAAAGGAATAGAAAAATTGCGCAGCACAATTGCGATAGGAGAGAATTTAAAAAGAGATGTAGACAACGTTTGTAATAGTAGAAAGGAAACATGAAATAAAAAACTCCGATTCCAATTTTGTTGTTTCCGTCGGGGATAAAAATTATAATGAACTAATGACATTTAAGTACTATCTTATGTTCTAACAAACTCTTGAGTGTACAAATGAAAAAGGTGATATGAAATGAAAGGACACAACAATAACACGTAGGAACCTAATACGAAAATCTTCACAAACTTTCAAAGTAATAGATCTATTATTAATTTGTGTTAAGGATTGATTGAGTCAGTAAAATAATGCGTGAAATTCAAACAAATGCAAAAACACAACGGTAAAACAGCAATAACAATGAACAAAACACGAATCGATAAATGTATCTAGTCGGCCCCTAGCGTTTTATTTAGATTATGCAAACAGAAAAAAAGGGAAATGGATGTGTCAAAAATAAAAACGGCAAACAATATCAGCGGATTTAAACAGTTATGTACACTAGAAATGCTAACATTGTCGCTTGAAATTGTGAATAATGGCCAAACACATGAAATCACTGTTCGACCGAGTTCCAACTAATGGTTCCTAGTGCTCCGTTGAAATAGGGCAGATAACGAGCTAAAAGTTCAGGACACTCGACTCGCAAATAAATAAGGAGATCTATTTCTTCCTCGGTTTGTACCACGCTAGACTTGGAGCAGTTAAGCCACATAATGGTCCCGGTTTGGTTTTGCTTCCATATTTAGCATCTTCAATTTATCCTCCTTCGCTTTTCGTAAAAGACATTTTAAATGCAGCCCTTCTGCGAAATAATTATTTATAGCTTTTCACGAAAAATAACAAGAAGATAAACAGAATAAACGCCAGGAGCAGGGATAGATGTATCCGTACCTACAGCTGAAATGTTGTCATTCTCCCTTCCTGATCCGCTTATGACAAATGACGGTAGTATTTGACTTATCTCAGTAGCAGGTACAGATTATTTGTAAACATCAACTACTGTTTGTCTGTAACACTTGTGTGTCGTAGTGTAACAATACAAACAAAAGGTAGTTATATCAACAGACGTATACGCAAACTGTCAATATTTTCTCCTGGGTCTATAGCCGCATTTATTAGATTTATGTAAGTTCCAGAAACAAAATAAGTGTTATATTCAGCAGTAGACAAAGTTTCGGTTCTAGAATTAAATAATTTTACTTTGATTTAAGTGGGTACTTTTAATTTAATTTTGCTTCTACGAAACGGAATTAGTTATTTCCAATTTGTTTCAGAGCAATATTCCAACGGCTTTCACCGAATATTTTGAGAAATATTAGAAATTAAATGATATTTAAAATATTACGTTGCTTTTTGCCGAGTGATAAGTTAGATTAGGTCCTATCTAAAAAAATACATCAAGCTATTCAAATTAAGCATTTGTTGTATTTTAATCTACCAACACATTGATTTCGATTCCTTTACTTCCATAGTTCCAATCAAAAAAGATCGTTAGTATGCGTAGAATATTCCATTTTGGTCTTTGCATCTTATTCTTTTCTCCCGCTCTTGTTTATCTTTATCGCCATCCTTTTGCTCCATATTCATGTTCATGTTGATGTTTAAATGAAAATAAACGTCGTTTTTTCCCACAACACAACTGCGCCCCTTCATAATTATTTAGCCAATGACACATCCCGGATTACTGTGTCTCGTTTCATCGTTCCATACATCATTTGTCAGAATGTTGTCGTTTGACAGGATTTCTTATAATGTCATTTTTCCGGCGGCGTTTTCTATTTGTTCAGAACGTGAATTTATGGCATTTGGAAATGGCGATGTTAGTTCAGAATTCCGTACCAAATTGGAATTCAGAAGGAATATTCTTGATTTAGAATGATTGAATGATGAACGACGATGGAATGGGATTATGTTTCGCCTACAGCATTCTTTAAGGGGAATATTTGACTAAGTCTCTAAAAACTTATTGGGCTTCTAATGATGCACACTTTTTAAATAATTGAGCCTCTTTTCAACTGTTTGGCTTTTTGTCACAGTTGGTACGTAGGCAACTAAACGGGTTAGGTTAGGTTGTAAATGTGACCAACCCGGCAGCCCAACACGGAAGCCGGCTTGGTCGCAGTAAATAAGCTAGGGCACCCGAATAAATAGGTTATGTTGTAACTGTGACCACTATTTGCGTTATTAAATTTGTTAGTAGCTATTTTTAGGACCCTAAAATAGGAATTACCAGCTTTTGCCAGCAGTTTATCGGAATCGGCGGTTGGAAATAACCTACGAAAATGTTGTACCGGGGTAAGTCCTATGTGTTAATCTAGGTAATAAACAACCAGTTTGCCAAAATTCATCCAAATCCGTTCGGCCGTTTTTGCGTGATTGAGTAAAAACATCCAAACATCTAAACATTCTATAAAATTAAGCAGGAAGTAGGATGCAAGGTTCACAAATCGCAAAATGGGAATAATATTAGAGGTTCCATTAAATACATGCCATTCATGAAAAGATTTGCATACTCAATTTAAAATCAATAAAAATGATTTAGATGTTATACACAAAACAACAAGAGCAATATATTAAAGACATTCAAACTTAAGTGAAAAGAAAGATGTTTCGAACAACACCATAAAGTAGGTACATGGATAGTGAATTAACTTTCAAGTTACTTGTTGGATAAAAATGTTTCGAGCCGAACAGGAAAACTTCCGAAGTTCTGAATAAGGCAAAGTATCTCAGTAGGTTCTTTGTTCACAATGCTCGCTTCACCAGCCTTGTCTTTCGTATAGTTAGCAATTGAATATATTTTGTGCAAGTCCCAACTATTGTGTTCAAACACAAAAGGAACTATGATTTTAAGTATTGATAAAAATTTCTTTGTGTTTACACTGTAAATGATTTAATAGTTCGATTTTATAATTGTTTGCGTATTGTTCCAGTCTAAGCCATTTTAAGAACTACAAAGTAACGGTGGGAACATTTTCATAAATTGTGTTTTCTTTCTTTGTTTAATTAGTATAATTGTCGTTCATTTTCATAACTTGGGTACTTTTTATAATTCTAAGAAGAAAAAGTCCTTACGTTTTAATATTTTCTCATCCCTTAGATACGTAGCAATACTTGTGGTATAAAATAATGTTTTTGAGGTTCCATTAGGCCCGTTATAATATTACATTTTTTCAATCTTCTTTTACAATGGGGTTCTTACATTTTTATGTCTTCATTCAGGGCAATGTTTGCCATCGATTAGCAGATTCAAATGATAAAAGAAAAAAATGAATTTAATGATACCAAGTTTTTCTTCAAACCATTTGCGATTTAGTGTTCATACACACGAGCGACAAGTGTCAACAGCAAAGGCAACTGTAGCCGTCGAGTCTAGTCGACAGCACAACGGCAAAAGTTGAGGAAGGTATACCAAAGAATACGGTAACTTCTATATTGTTACAGACTCTAATTAGGTCCTGCTAATTAACAATCTTAATGTGTTTACTCTAGCCGTTTCTAAGAAATTTTTATTATGCTTTAGATTTCATTTTGAACTGGTTTCTTTAGACATTTCTATACGTTTTTTTAAGGACGTATTTTAATTCATTACTTCTGTTTTCCTATGTTGTTAAAACCCTTTTCGTGGCTCTTCATTTACCTATAGGTATTTCTAAAAATAAAAAACCGCACAATTTACATTTCTTAATGAAATTAGCATACCCCTTTTTTAAGGGTCCACTTACAGGGGTTTATTGGTGTTGTTGAATTTTAGGTCCATAGGTTCAATATGTATGTGCAGTCTCAGATTATAAGTATACACAATGACATGAATATTTACTTTGAAAACCATAATATTAATACTTTAAGTATTGTGAATGTGAGGACTCTCTTTTAGAGGTCTTCATAATAAGATGGCAGTTCGAGTACTTTATGCGGCCTACCCAAATGTCATTTTTTGGTATTGTTCGTGGAATCGTTAAGATTCTTTGTTCTGTGTTGAGTTTCAATCTACATAGTCTTCACATGATCTGACCAAGATTATAACTGAACTTTAAAAGAGACTTACCTTTGAGTTTGTTTTGAGTAGACAGATAGGAAACACCGACCTCATCTAGTTTTAAAATATGACTGACGCACAAAGCGTTTGTACAAACCTACTTCCAGAAATAAAGTAATTTATTATTTCAGGTATCTTTATGACGTCTTTTCTTCCATTGCGTTACCTACACGGCTTAAACATAATAATATCATATTCCAAGACTTGTACAAAATTAGTGTCGATTCCGTTAAAGAGTTTCGTTCGGTCTCCTCAGGGACCAAGCAGGTACGTGAAAATTACTAACATTTATAAGTTAAGAATGTCTGAGCACGTAAGTACGTCTGCCTAAAGCCTTGATAATTCTCAGACAGGCACGTACCATTCGTTCTGGTCTCAAAATAAGTTACTTCCACTATGAGAACAAAGCCATTCGTTCAATATCAAATTATAAAATGGGGAAGAGATCCGGATGAAGCAATTCGATAATACTTTTAGATGATTGGATTTGCTCTTCCAAATAATGTAGTTTGTATGAAATAGTAGAAATTTTGCTCATTAATTACTTTCGTCTTTCAGTTCACATTTTCTCCTGAACATGGAATCTAGTTGGAGTATTCACTTAGAGACATTATGTGAAGTATTTATTCTCTCCTGTAATACTGACCGCTTCTTGGGACTGTTTCTCTGTATGTTGAACAATGTATGTTTATTCTTGTGAGTATGGGTTAACTTGTTGACGTATTCTCCCCCTGTTTATCTCTCCCACTCACTAATAGAGGGTAAGCAAATTGTTTAGGAAGGACGGCCTCGCCGTCTACTCACTATAATGCCGTCTTAGACAAGGTACTCTATAAATTCGTGGACGAAGCGGTTTCAGATAAACTGTTTGAGAAAGATAAAGGTAATTAATTTTAAAATCACGACGTGAATTGGTTCGCCACTGATCACCAACTGTTCAAGTAATAACATTGTTAGACGCCCCACTAGAGCCAGTCATAGCAAACTTTATTAGCTTTTAAATAACGAAGTTCTGCTGTTATCTGCATAGAAGTTGGAGGGGAACTTTTTCCACAGCAGAACAAACACATTAAAGGATCGCGCGTCCACGTCCTGGGGCGAGGCTCGAAGGCGCGATAAACTTGCTGTGCTGACGTTGATTTATGTCTCAGTTTGTTTGTCCCGGAGACAGCCGGCTCCCAAGTCCCGGTTCATCCCGGAATACCGGTTAAGATAAGACGCCTCTAATGCATACTACAAATTACTGGACGAAATTGCTGTTTACGCATATACGGGGGACGCGGCGTTTGCTAATTCGTCTGGGGGACTATCTTACCTTATATGCGGAGTTGATTATCCCGTCTCGCTGCGATGCGATAATAATCTCTAACTGGAAGTGATAAAGTTTTCATTTCTGTGCATGAGTCTAATGGAAACGAGGAAGCAAAATTCGCCGGCGAGAGATGACTTGAAGTTTCGAAGTACAATGAAATACATTTTGGGGGAGCACCATATACTTATATTAGGCTGTTTATAATATTGGTGTTATGACAAATTGGTCCCTGAAGCGGAAAAAATATGCGGATAACAGAGGAAATTTTCGAAAAGAAAGGGGCGTTTTGTGCCTAACGGGACATTAGATGAATATTGTTTAGAAACATAATGATAATATAAGATTAAATATGCATCCAGTAAGACTGGAAAATGTTCTGATGAAACGTGGAAAAATTTGGATAAAGTATGTCGTTTTATAAAAAAACGCGATCTAACTTTAGTTCTAGCTTATCAGTTTCTGCAGTTCCAACTTTATTTCGGTTTGGGTCAAGTTGTTAATTATTAGTCTTTTACCATTTCATAATTATGTCATTGGAGACCGGGCACTCCTAGAACAGGTATTCGTTTTACTTAACAGGATGTCCTTAAGTAAGATTCACTGTAAAAGTTAGCAAGTTTCTGCAGTAGTGGTGCAGTGGTAAGAGCCGACTTACGTGTTGTTAGGTCGTGGGTTCGAACCCGAGCAGTTAATTTACTCTATGTAAATTATTTCAGCAGTATTGCTCTCAAAACAGTGAAGAAAAACATCGTGAGGAAACGTGCATATTTAAAATTCGAAGACATGTGACATCCGCCGATCCGCAATGGGCCCGCGTGGTGGTGGTTTATGGTTTTTATGGTCCAGTTTCTCTCATAGGGCCTGTGTCCGAGCAGTTGGAATATCCAACTGCTGGGACTCAAACATAACTGCACTTCTATACACATTGGGTTCTTTATTAAAAACAGGCTCGATTTTCGATGGTTCATACCGTAGATACGCCGAGGAATCAGCCGCCCACGTCATCCTGGAATGCGAGGCCGTGGCTTCTCAACGAGAAGAAATCCTCGGAACAGGGAGGTCGCTCCGCGAAGCCTGTGAAGCTCCCAGGAAGCTTCTGTGCTTTTGGGCGGAGCTAGGCTGGCATTCTTAGCCAGAACCCCACCCACAACGGACCGAAAGGGAGTCTACGTGCGGAAAAGGGAGTCCCCATCATCATCATCATCATCATCACCATAGGTACCTAGTGAAAAACCTTGTTGCGTAATAAGACTGATTATGTCCAAGCCAATCCACAACTGTAAAGCCCCACTCGCACATTCGATGTCATAAATAACCGCTATGCAAATGGTACATGAGTTAATGAAACATAAAAAGTTGTCATCGGCGCTGACAGGGCAGTGTATGTCGGGTCACGCGTGTCCACAGTTCACTAACCACTCGAAGCGAGATCTGTCCGCCATGTTTTTAATGTTCGGGGCATTTTGTGGTTATTGTGTATCCTTGTCATACACATGTGTTTATGAATTGTGTGTCAGTAAACAATCAACAGCAACGAGCTTAGGTCTTGGGCTTGATCTGATTTTCATAAGGAATGTCTGAGTAGCAAGTTTGTATGTTTGATTCCTCAGATGTTTAGATATTTGGATATTTATTTCTCAATCATGCAAAACAGCTGCATGTATTTGGATGAAATTTGGCACACAGATACGTTATAACCTGGATTAACACATGACACTTTTATTCCTAAATTCCTGTGGGAATTATTTTCTACCTACACGCGAACGAAACTGCTGGCAAAATCTACTTTAGCATAACTTTACGCCTGTTCTCCAGGAAGGATAAGGCAGAGATGTACCTACTTCCAAATATTGTCATTGTTGTGTTTAATTTATTTATAAATTATTATTAATTATTTATAAATTATTTATTTATTTATAAATCTCATGTAATAAGGGGGCGAGGCACTGCCTTCAACGGCCACAGATCCAGACTGCTACTATATTCTCGATGGATAAACACTATTACATTTTGTCCGACCTAGGAATTAAACCCGGCCTGGGTTTGTCATGGTCAGCAGTACCGTATTAAACATTTATTTTTATTGCGTTTCCCTGTTTTATTTTGAAATCGACTGTTGAGTCTGGAGTACTCAATTCTATACCCAAGTGGGGCACTGTTATTGAGGTTTCCAATTTAGGAATTTCTCAGTATCAAACTGGTGTAGATTTCTGCCCGGTCAATCGCTATATACTGTCGCCCACTTTCGGCGAAATGTGGAAATACTGTTACTGTATATCGCTTCGGGGAATTTGGGTTTGTTATTGTTTTAGTACCAAATACTTGGGACTTTAATTTCAAAGCAAAGATAATCGTTGTTCTGTGTTGGATAGACTTCTCCACTCTTGCTCTTCGCGTGGGTGTTAAAGGAGAGACTCAGATTATTTCATAGGGGGATACCTAAGCAGAATCTACCATCACAGAGCCTCCCATCCGAGCACAAGTTACCGAGGCCTACTTGAAAAACCTTAAACAGACTTCGTACCCAATTAGGTCGCAGCAAGGACAAACTCCACAAATCGAACCCCCATGGACTGCTCAGACCTCTGGTGTGTATGCGGTGTTTCTCCACAGACTCACCTCCCATCTTGCACCGCATGCCCTATCACCTGTACTTGTGAGAACCTAGTGGCTGCATCAGCGAACGGTATTCGCGTTGCTGAATTTTGGGCCAAACCAATTTAGAAAACTATAATATAATAATAATATAATAAAAATAATAAAAACTTTTATTTTCTCCACCACATAATGAAAAAATTTAGTACAATACATAATAGTGTTTACAAAAATACATTGATGTTGTGGAGACTGGAGCCTGTACTAGGAATACCTGTGTTACAGGTCTCCAGGCCTCCAAACTATCCGGACAAGCCACAGAAACATCTACTAATAGTACATATTATAATGTTGGGATGGAAGACAAAAAACAATTTAATAGAACAAAGAAGAATAAACACAACAAATTATTAATTATACAACAAGGTTGAGTGTGTGGGTGTGGGTGTGTAGAGAGTGTGAGTGTGGGTGTGTAGGGTGTGTGGGTGTGGGTGTGCTGGGTGTATGTGGTAATCAAAACTAGCTTTTAATGTGATGATTAAATGTAAAGAACTTTATTATGAAACGACTTCCAATAATCTCTCTGTGGCTTCATAATCAAGAGATTGAAGCCAATTTTGCACTTTAGACTCCTAACTATACATTTACATAATTTTTTTCGTATTAATTTTGCCATCGATACGCTAAGAAGAACCAGAATCTAGTTCAACGCGGAGGTTGCCGATGAAGTGAAGCTGTGAGTGCTGTGACCGAATGGTGACGGTTAGGCAAAAAAAAAACCAGGGCCGTACAAAAGCGCGTTGGGTGATGATATCGTTAATATCACGGGAAGCAGCTGGATTCGGGCAGAAAAAGGGAAGGCCAATATCCAACAGTGGATGATTCCGGGCTGAAATGATGATAATGATGAAGCAGAATTGTCCAAAACATAGGTAAAATAATAGGTTCTGCGATCAAATTCTTATAGACTAAGCACGCAGGTCAGTTATGGTACCTACTATACGTGTTATGCTACCTTTCATTAACAGTAATGATGGGGTGTTAGCAAGAAATATTTGTAGCATACGCTTACTTCAAGGTCGATGACTTGTAAGTTTTCGATATAACGTAGGTACAAAAAGATTTTGTACGTACCTGAAAAAAATGTCCCACATCCAAGTCTCCTACATATTCTACACACAGTTTGATTTTTTGTTAGCAAAAGTAATTTATTTCACGTACAATTCCGTACGACATTGCTCGCTGTACGTTTATCTTCAACACAAAAACAACTCTTGAAAAATGCATTGCGCTTTCCTACGTGAAGTTTAATGGCTGAGCGTAGTTAAAACACACCCATCCGCGTATAACCTTTTTGCTAAAACGAATATAGAATGAAAGGGATTTTTTTTATGGATGCCTATTAAAATACAATAAGACATGAATGTCACAAACAGGTTCGTGCTGTGAAGGAGTAAAAAGTAAAATATTCGAGTTTTTTTAGCTTTATTATGCTTGTTAAGGTGAGTAAGAGTACCTACTGGGGTTGCTCCTTGCCACTGATTGCTTTAAAAAAAAACTTCTTTTTGTCGAAATCGAAGTCATATAAGTACTAGCTATTGCTAGCAGCTTCACCCGCGAAATCTGTTCAGCCAATTTTGCGTGCTTGAGTAAAAAACCTTCAAATATCTAAACATCGAAACATCTAAAAATACATACTTCCGCCTTTATAATATTATGGTAGGATAACAGAAAATTATTTAATAAGTTATAACTGGATTCATGGATCCCTTTCCATCAGAACATAAACAGAGGATTCCTGGTGGCTGTACGAACTTGCACGAAAAACTCATTTACAGAGCAGCTGCTCAACTACAGCAAAAACTGTTTGTATGTCGGACTTAAACACAAGGGTCATGACGTCTACAATAAAATACTATCAGCATAACATATGAAACAGCCCAACGAAACAAAAATAAATAAATGCTTATGTAAATCGCTGGCAGGGACGTCCAGCTCAAATTGGTAGATAGTCTTGTTAAGCTACATAAATTGTGGTTACATTTTGGGGTCTCAGTTAAACACTGGCGAGCATTTTAAATGCTTCAGCCAAATATTTACAAGGACAAAATATTACTACGTTGAACGCTCGCGGCTGCTCGTTATTGAAAATATTTCAATAACTCGTTATTACGCTGTTGTTATTCGCTGATGCGTACGTTTTAATTTGATTTATATTATGTCCCAGTAATTTCATTTTATTTTTACTTTGGGTAAGTAAAAGTTCCTCGGAGGAAAAATGGCGATGACCCGATGAAGATATTTTATGGAGTTTACGCTGCCCAGCAGTGCTTCGCCACTTCGATCGGTTCTGTACTTCCCGCATCCAGCGGACTCCTGCGGCCCTTAAAAGGTCATCGGTCCACCTTGTGGGAGGTTTTCTAACTTAAAACAGCACACAGCATTGTACATACCTGGCAACAATAGATCCCGATAGTGTCTAAGCTATCAAAATTATTTATGAATCTAACTTGATTGCATGTTTTTTTAATGTTTTTAGGTGGGAAATCATCAAATAACTTCTCCCGCTCGGGGTTAAGCAGGAGGGCGTGACAGACTTTTACTGACTAAAACCCACCAGTGTTCCCTCAGTAGACTGTGTGCTATCTCGGTATCTCTTTCGAACAACCCGCACCCCTGGCAGGAATTGCATAATGTTCAAGTTGCTTATCCGATTCTATTTAAGTATAACAAATTAAACGTTTTTCTTTACTTGCACGAAATGATCGGTAAACACAGCCATACAAATTGTACTATCTTACACCATGATCACAGTGAATTAAATTAACTAAAAACTTAACAATGTAAATGACAATAATATATTCAACTGATAACGTTACCACGTTACACATAACGTTACTTTAATAAACAATTTTAACAGTTTAATCGCTTCGTGTAACCGAGTCCACGCGATCTCATAAATTACTCGAGTGCCTTACATACAAATGAATTTCTTGAAAAGGTCGTAGAAATTAGAAGTTCACGTCAATGTCCGGTCACGCGAGCCCGAAACTCTTTGTACATATTTACCTGTTGTATTATTTAACCATGGTGGTTATAACCAAGTTGTAATTCACTACTCGCTCCCTAAATAATAACTACATACGTTATACGGAACCACCCATATAAGTGCCGGGACTGAAACTTTTATGACAGAAATAGGGACAAACACGCGCCATTTTGAGTGTGTTGCTGTGTACTGCTTGCTTAATAGTTGCAGCTTTGTTTCAGAGGGACATTAAATACTTACCCTTCATTTTATCAGTGAGTGAAACCTTTTGTAGGTCCCGAATATTTTGGCCGTAAACTCATTGCTACGCAGACTTTGTGCACGGCAACCTTTTCCTCCATTTCATTAGGTCAAATAACCTTTGCTCTGTAAAAGTGAATTAGGTGCAGCCTTGAGAAAAACCTCACGTAGAAAAACACATTTATCTCGCAACAGGAAGAGGGGCTTAAAAGATTAACTCGGGAAGCAACTCTCCTCGGTTTAAAAAAATACCGTTCCGTAGCGCCGGTGGTCTTGTGTTGTAAAATTGAACACGTGAGAGTGCCAGTCCATAGCTTATACCTAATTAACAAACGACTGACAGGGAACATGAAAATCGAATAGCAAAAAACTGGGGATCATCGAACGCGGGCCGCTCATAAATCGGCATCGGCGGGCGTGGAATAAAATAATCGAGTGACAAAGCGCTCGCACTGCGCGGCTCGATCCCTGATATTCCATGCATAAGCAATATAAAATGTTATTCTGTTCTGGTGAATAATTTATTCTCGATTGTCACCCTTGTAGACATCGAAACCGAACTTTGTTCACCAGGTGTTCGATCAAACAATTACATAATGTTTCCTATTACGATACTGATTGATCTCCATGTTTTAAGATTTTTGTGAGACATTTTTATATAATTCAACTGCGGGTATATTATTTGAAGCATTCAATGACGGAGGAAAGATTCTTGTTGGGAAATATCCAGTGACTTTCCTAGTGTAGGGCCAAACAGCTCATATTTGGCACCAAATTGATGATAATATGTTGAACAGATTCGGTTCTGTTGGTTGATTTCGTTTGCATCGGTATGCAATTATCCATTTATAAAGTTCCAAGAAATGACCATGATTTACGAGGTAATACCTAATATTAGGTCTTTACCTATGAAATTGCCGTTCTGCAGTACTGGCCATTTCAAATCAAAATAATTTTTGTTTGGCTAAGAATTCTAATTTCAAATTAATTTTATTTTAAAAACATGGATTTTTTTTTCTAAAAGTAGTCATTTCTTTATTGATTAGTGTTACATTTTCATCGCATTTCAATCTTTTTCGTCATCATGGATACGTTAAAAATTCGAGTAATTATGGAATATGAGTACCGTCGTGGCAGCCACGCGGCACAAGCGGCACGCAACATCAACGACGTTTACGGAGCTAACACTACAAACCAACGCACCACCTGTTATTGGTTTGCTCGCTTCCGTTCTGGAAATTTCGACCTGAAAAATGAACCTCGCGGTCGTCCGAAGACTTTGGTCGACAATGACGAATTAAAGGCGATTGTGGAAGCTGATGATACACAATCTACGGCTGAATTAGCAGCAGCTTTCGACGTTAGCGTCAAAACAATATTGGTCCATTTGCGTCAAATTGGCAAGGTAAAAAAGCTTGACAAATGGGTGCCCCACGAACTCAATGATCGCCAGCGCGAAGTACGCGTCGAGACGTGCCTTGCACTGCTCAACAGACACACAAATGAAGGAATTTTGAACCGCATTGTTACCTGCGATGAAAAATGGATTCTGTTTGATAACCGTAAGCGCTCAGCAAGTTGGTTGGATCCTGGTTCAGCACCTAAACAATGCCCTAAACGAAAACTTACCCCTAGAAAAGTGATGGTCACTGTTTGGTGGTCTAGCGCCGGTGTGATTCATCACAGCTTCTTACCAAACGGGGTGAGCATTACTGCAGATGTGTACTGTGAAGAACTGAACACAATGATGGAGAAGCTGGCGCATCTCCAACCAGCATTGGTCAATCGCTCGTCTCCGCTGCTCCTGCACGACAACGCGCGACCTCATACTGCACAGCAGACGGTCTCCAAGTTGCAAGAACTGGGGTTGGAAGCTCTCCGTCATCCGCCCTACTCACCAGACCTTGCGCCTACAGACTACTACTTTTTCCAGAATTTGGATAACTTCTTGGCGGGAAAAAAATTTAATACCCGAGAGGCAGTACAAAATGCCTTTGAAGAATTTGTTGCCTCCCGTCCAGCTGATTTCTTTAAGAAGGGCATCAATAAACTGCCACTGCGATGGCAAAGATGCATTGATTGCATGGGTGATTACTTCGATTAATACAAATAAAAAATTCATGAAAAAAATTCGTTTAAATTTTTTCATACAAAACGGCAATTTCATAGGTAAAGACCTATTATAAGCTGCCGAAAATAAAACCAAAATGTTTTATTGCCATGAATTGATGAATAGCGTACACGTTAAGAACAGAGATCATTGTAATTCATTCCATTTCTTGCTCACTAGTTCTCCGAAACTCGTGGTATTAATCAAATCTTACGAAAGTTAATATTTAAAGTGATACAGGCTGAAAGTTTGTAAACAAAAACAGCGCGGACGCTTCGACGGAACCAAACGAAAAACTTGCTCTGTTGACATTGATTGATGTGGCCGGCAAACGCGCTAACGCCGCCGACCATTTTACTAAAGGTGCCCTCTGAATACCTATACTTATTTGTAACTAGCTTTTGCCCGCGGCTCCGCCCGCGTGGATGTCGGTTATCGCGTAAAAAAGTAGCCTATGTCCTTACCCATATCCCAGGCTATATCTCGGCCAAATTTCATGACGATCGGTTCAGCGGTTAAGGCGTGAAAGCGTAACAGACAGTCAGACAGACAGAGTTACTTTCGCATTTATAATATTATATAGTAGGGATTCGGTAACAGTAAGAATTTACGCAGCGGTAATTTAATTTACAAGTATTCTTTTCGTTTTATAACTTACAGGCAATGCTTTTGGAAACGAAGATGAAAATAACACGGTGAAATCACCAATAATACCTAGTCCCTTCAATAAACTTCATTTTTAGTTCATAAATTCAATGTGCTCGCGAGTGTACCCCTTGATAGCTTATTTGCATTTTGGGAATGACGTAACTCAGGATTTCGTTAAGCTGACGTGTAAAATGGCGTTAATCTCTTATTTAAATACTTAGTAATACCTCGTCCATTGTGTTTGCTCGATTGTACCGGATTATGGAACATTCGAATAGATGTAACGTCGTCACGCTGAAATCAAACATGACGCTTTTAGACGTAAGCTCATTACTTAGGGAAGTAATGATCAAAAGTGTTGTACGTAGTAATGAATGTTACGTTGGGTACATTCTAGAGGTTTTCACATCAGCAAAAATCAAAAGAAAACTATGAATTGAGGAAAACAAACAGTTTCTTTCAGGTCCACGTTCTCAACAGGGTGTTTACATAAACGGAGAATTCAATAATAGAGTTGTAATAAATACCTAAGAATAGACTACTCCGTATTCCAGAGAATTCCTTTGTAAAATACTAGCGACTCGATCCTGCTTCGCATGGTTTCTACGACTTAACGAAATATCTACCTTAATTATATATGTAATTTTATACACCTGGAAAAAAAAACTCTCTTGAACCTCTAAAGGATGGTGAAAACGCATCAGCATCCGTTGAGTAGTTTAGATGGACAACGCGATCACACAAGACACGGTATAGAAGAAAAAATTAAAGTGGATCAATAAGTACCCGGAGTACCCACCTAGTTTTCGTTGGTAATGATATAGGTTACGTAAATGATAAAATAAGCTTTTAATAAATTATGAGAAAAACCACATACAAACATTTATGTACATACAACTCAGCATTCACGGGATACAAAATATGATTTAAAAAAAATATGAATCGGTTTAACCACAATTTTCGATTCAATAGAAAATTATATATATTTCGGACCGTAATTTATTTTCTCTTTGCCATTCAATATTCATTGATACCAGGTTTAAATAATTTGAAGTTCGAATTTGTTGCTTGTATTTTTCACAATTAAAGGAAGAAAGAGGGTCTCGTTTTACAGCAATTTTCTCTACTTCGCACTAGACGTAATTACATTCTAAGGCTACTAATGCCGATCGACTTTAAGATGACTTGTTTTAGTTCTTATTTCAAGAGCTAACCATACATCTTCCCGTGCCCTTTTATTTGGCATTCAATTACTTTATCCGCACTGCAAATTGTAATAAAGCGATTTAATCAAACTACATCCCTGTGACTGGAATTTTAAATGAAAACGTGTAAAAGAAATAGTCGCGAATGAAGAAATCTTTCGTTTCAAGCTACTCAATTTTATCTGGGGCTGGGTTCACGATAAATATTTAAAGCTTTAAAACATTGGGACAGTAAAATCACACGATTCATGTTCCTGCATAATACATGCAAGGTTTTTTTTCTTCGCAGGGCTCGAGAACAAATGATGTGCATTTTGTATTATTTTTCCTCTCTTCGTTAAGGAGTTTAAATTAACATCACAAGGGATTTTATATGGATGTCATTCGTTTAATCTTGGCCTTGAAAGTGTCATCACGGTCCTGTTTCATTCACCTCATTGAATAAACCGGATCTGTTGATGAATAAATTAAGCGTTCGATTACGATATCGGTTTTTAAAGAAATGCATTGGCTATTAACAGGTTTCGAAATTTCTAACAGATTCCGGTAGGTAAATTATAATCACGACATATTTCATTTTGATGCAAGTTCCATAGTATCTACCAACATAATTTATATTGATGCTATGTAACCTGCTAGTGGTTTGTAAATGTAGGTAAGCTACGCGAGTGCTTTTCAAATCTTTTGTGTCATATTGTCTCCTAGGTATTTTAAATGTTTCAGATGTTCTATTATTCTTTTTAACCGACTTCAAAAAGAAGGAGGTTATCAATTCGACATGTTTATATATATATATATTTATGTACGTTCGGGCCTAACTCTGTCGTATATACACGGATTTGCAAAATTCTTTTTTTCGAAAGGGGTTTACTCCGAAATGGCCCCATTGAAATTTCATATAGATCTGATGATGCGTTTCGGAGACAGACAAAGGAACTCCTCAAAAAATTACAGCAAATCAACCACGAATGTTGCTATCGCATAAATATGCATTTTTTTGACGCAAAGAAATATTCTATTCTATTCTATTCAAGGATGTGAAAAAGTGAAAAATAAAAACTTTTTCAAAAAAATTACAACCGCCTTCCAAAAAAACACTGCAAAGTGCAAAATAACTTTAATTTCGGAAGGCAGTGACAAATAATTAAATACACATCCAAAGTCACCGACTTCCGAAATTAAAGTTATTTTGCACTTTGCAGTGTTTTTTTGGAAGTCGGTTGTTATTTTTTTCTAAAAACAGCTTATCACAAACACACGCAAACAGGGGCCTAAGTCTACTAATTTATAAACGTCACAATGGTCTCTCAATGGTGTGTTTTTGACAGTTTTTGTATGGCAAATCTGTCAAAAACTTACCATTGAGAGACCATTGTGACGTTTATAAATTAGTAGACTTAGGCCCCAGAAGTATTGTTAAGAGTTTCTTGTTTTTATTTACAAATCACGCAAACTGTTGTGCCAGAGTCGCGCAAAGTCATTTGTGTACTCCACCCATTCCCCTGGCATTCCATTCAACGTTTCACGCAGAATATATTCCAACGGAAAGAGGAGCGATTACTTTGATTACACTTTCCGTTTACAATACCCCAGCCGAAGCACGTTTACATTGTTCTTTAATAGGCATTAAGAGGTTTTCAAAAATAACCATTTCGTTAAGATCCATCCATATAACATCCGATACAATGAGACTGGCAGTTGGAATTCTCAGTGGGAGTAAAACTGCCAAGGTTCATTAAACTCTTCAGGGTACGAAATGTTTAGGGAACCGCAAATTATTTGTTTAAAGTGCTTCATGTATTCAGGATCATTCGAGGGTACTTGTACATTGTACTGTACCGTATTATTATACAATACAGAGATTGTAATTTGTTTTGTTTGCAAAGAGTTTACAACCCTCCCAAAATCTCGCATGGGAACAACGAAATTTAGTTTGATAAATGTAATATAATTTTGCAGTTGAAGCAGCATAGTGGATACTGGATAGTAAATCGGTGAGAGGCATAATGCACAAGGTTGAAACATTCATGATGATTACATCCATAAATTTCCCAGTTACCTGCGCGTAAATGGTTGATTTATCACACTCGTACAGAAGTTATGTGTCGCAGTGTTTCGGGTCACCAATTATATTTGCATGTTCGTGCAAATACATTAGTCGTGAGTGCGTGATAAATGACAGTCAGGACGAAATAAAATAACATCATTTATACTCCATTGGTATATTTGGTTTTTCATTTTTGTGGCTCCAGATTGTATCTTTCCAATGATCATGAAAAATGCTCCTTGAATTGGTTGCACAATTAATAGGTAGGTAGGTACTATACGAGCCTTTAGATCTTCCTGTATCGGGATTTAATAATGATACACGTGTGCTGAGGGATACACGAAAATAATTATTCTAAGATCATTAATACGCATCTTATTTTTAACTTCTTCCTTTAGCTTGTCAGCCCAATCTTTCGTCTACCATTTTTTCTTCTGCTGTACTATCTCTAAATAAGGTTGACTGTTCGAGTGTCATTAAAGTAATTTATCGCCAGCCTGTACAGTGTATGTACGGCTGTCTTTTGCGGTCAACAGGAAGGTAGGAAGCATTATTGTTTTTAATAACAGTTTTTATTTTAAGTGTGCAAGTCTGCATTAAGCTCTTTATGATTTTTGTCTTTTTATACCTTTTATCGATGTTTTTGCTATCTATTGGTAATTATTTTGATTGACTAAGGGCTGATTTTTCAATAGCCTGAGATCCTGAGGAATAAATGTTGCAGAACTTTTGTATAATGTGTGTACTTAAAACTGTCAGATTTATTTTTCAGCTAAAACTTATCCTACTATTGAAACATCAGTCCTTTAATAACATTTTGTTTTACTACCAAGAATCAGGGCCTTTTGAATTTGGCAGTTGAAAATAAGTACTTAAATGCATTCGTTTCGCTACAATTAGTTGGATATAAGATGGAAAAACACACGGTTATCCACTTAGGACGTTTGTAATAAAATTGGAAAGGTATAGGAATCATACTTTCTAATTAGAGAAAGTTGGTATCTTTAAATCCGCATTGGAAATTGCATTGCGGAAAGCAATGTGAAATTAATGCCTTTTTCCGCACACGCTTCCTTAGTTCTAAACAATATTTCATAGCAATATGATTCTCGTGCAGAAAAGAAGCAGGATGCATGAAAGTTTTTATTTCGCTTAAGAATTTTTTCCATTATCAAGAATATTAAAATAGATCTACTGATTTTTTTAAATTACATAGGTATGCAGACTTAAATGCACCACTTATATTTGTTGTAATATAGGTAAGTATTAATACAATAAAGAAAGAAAGTGTAAAGATAGAAGAAGCCGGAAGAATCCTTGCATCAATACAATTTCCGATGTACCTAATAATGAAATGCTTGCGTAATATTGGCACAACAGAACAATAACCTTTCTGGACTTTGATACTTATTTTAATAAGTTTCCGTTCGATTGAGTGTGGCTATTTATTGTAAATGGCAAATCGTCATTGAAATCGAGTTACAAAAGTAGTGAGTAGCCTAAAAAAATACCACCTCAGTTAAATAATGTATAAAAACCAGAAGTTGATTAACCTATTAATTAATATCGATGTCTCTCAGACAGTTTTGTTTAATTTGCAAAGATAAAACGGGAAACTGGTGAGCTCCATATTATTCGATTACCGTAAAATTGTAATTAAGGAAGGAAGTGATGAAAGTACGAAAAGAGGATTCGTTTATTATTCTGTTAATTCTTTATTAAAAAATGTTTCACTGCTCGTTCGCAGTAAAATTTTCGAGTAGGAGTAATTGGAGATCTGACTGAAAAATATATTTGTTGTAAAAGATTTTACAGGATTATTAAAAAAAGTAAAAAAAAAAACAAGCAATAACACAAGAAATGTTCGAGATTATCTACGAAAGCGTAACTAGGGCGATGTCCTTACCTTATGTATAGGAGTCCCCCAAAAGTCGTTGAGGAAAATGTTTGATATTGGAGTCTGTGGTCTCAAGTCTCTGTTCTCTTTTATGGCACTTATGTCATCGAAGACGAAACCGCAGTACAAACAGTTGTGGTAGACGAGTATGCAGGCGAGAACCAGAATAGCACCTAGACCTCGACGCGGGGGCTCGGGCAAATCCTCAGGCAGATGATTTTGACCCGTCAGGCGCCGTTTACTACGACCAGTTCTGGTTCTTACTGCCGACATAACTCCTCCGAACCTACACACGCCACTCACGCGGTCCATCATGTATCACATCGGCAAACAATTATTATTTACTAATCAACACGAAACACTATTTCGAACAGTTTCTAATAAGTATAGTCATTTACGTAAAAGCAAAACCGACCCGCCAGAAATGTTTAGGAGCTAGCGAAAACACAATCACGAATAGAGCCGGGGTAATAAATTTCGCTACACAAAATCAGAGATTAAAAACGACTAATATGTAGAATAACACTACCGAACACTATAAACAGAACGTTATTGTTAATGTTTAGGTTATAACGAAGCACATGTCACTATGTTTTTTCGAAATAATTTCATTTGACATTTATGTGATAGTTTCGTTCCGACGCGCGTGGACACGCCCGCTCACCGGGCAGATTCGCCGACAACTGCCGAAGAGCGACGAGCGAATGCCGCGTCAAGTCACGTGACCCGTCGTTTTACTGCGGGTCGTTTTGAACTGGCGCATGCGCCCTGTTCCATGGGCTGGCGGCAAAACATTTTGTGTTTTTATGTGTTGATTATAATACAGTAACTACTTATACTATTTTAAGGTACCTACAATTATTTGAGTGTAATACATTATAATAAGTGCCTAATAATTATTATGAATATGTTTTTTTTTTTAAGATAGATTTAATCATTTATCTCCTTTTCAGTGCAAGATATGTTTTATTAAAAATAAATAAATACGTATAAATAAGAATAAAAACATGTTTTCAACCGCAGATGATTCAAGTGCAGTGGCATATTATCGCAATTTGATTACCCTACGGTATTATGGGCGCATGCCCGGAGGTTGGCAGCGGACGGGAGGGGTCGGAGTAAATGTTGATGACGACATTTGGTCGGGTTCGGGAGACTGAGATGAGAGCGCTCACGGATCGGAATACGCGCCTCTCTATTATCTGAAATTTCTAAATCCAAATTTCGAATATTAGACGCACACTTACCGAATTTTCATTTCGATCGAGATAATTTTCAAATATTACGTGATTCAACGTTTTATTTCTGGAATACATTATTTCCTTACTTGTACGTTTTTGTGCGAACATGTTAAAGCTGTTTGTCACCCGTTTTTATTTCTTTTGCATCAACTGTACCGAATGATGAACTGTGTTAATAAATAAAAGGTTTTTCATGTCGCGGAGTTTGGTCGCATTTTAAGAGTAAAGTTAAGCAATCCCTCTGTGACTTTTTGAAATGGAAATAAGAAATGGAATAATATTTTTGTCATAAATCAATGAACCGGTGTAGTATTGTAGAAATATAAGTCTTTTTGTAGACTGAATTTCTGAGAATTCATTTAGCGAACGAAAAGACAGTCGAGAGGAAACTGGAGCATTTACTTCAACTGGATAAAATGTTTTGCTTAGCACCTAAATTATTAAGTGAATACATACCTAGCTTTAATTATGTCTATTTTTTTTTGTTGTTGTTTCCATTTACAAGCTGATAACAGGTAGGACAAGTTTTCAATAGGATTAATTCTCTACTGTAGGTAGAATGTTCTCCCTAACATTTCGAACATTTGAAGAACAACGGACCAGTCAGTTTCTTCATGTACCTATGTACCTATGATGGATGAAGTTTCTGCTTCAGCAAGATGCTTTCTGACTTCTTCCATTATAACCCGACTGCTCCAAAAGGAAAATATTGTTTTTAGGGTTTCGTACCTCAAAAACAACAAACGGAATCCTTCTAGGATTCCTCCACTGTCCGATCCGTCTGTCCGTCTATCAAAACATTTTTTTTTCAGGAACGCGTGGAGCATGTTGAATTTAATATCATATACGTAGGTCTGGTCTAAAATCCCTTGGAGCTCTAAAATAATTTCAAGATTCTAGGTAAACGTAGTAAAAAATAAAATAAACATTTATGTCGTTTATCATTCTCACTCACCAGTAAATCATAACCTACAGTGTACTAACTCATCATGAAGTTTAGCAAGAAGCATATTTTCACAGTATGTACAAGTTAAGGAATATGCAAAAAATCTTTAATGTGTTTTTTATCACATTTTTTTTAAATAGGTAATACGTACTTATATTTCTAATGTGATTAATACTCCAATTATTGTCTGTGACATTATATTGATGCTATGGGACATGATTTTCACCCACAATGCAACATTTTTTGCTTGGATAAATTCATCCCAACGATGGAACCTTTCATTGTGCGTATCCGCCACGCACTTGGCCAGTTTTATTTCAATGTAATATTTATGACCCGTGCCTTAGTGGTTATCATTAAATTATTAAAAAGTTCTTACTGCGAATACTTACCTATATTTATTCGGATAAGAAACAATATCCGAAAGTTAACCTCAAGGGAGTTCATTCCGGTAAAACAGTTGCTTCATTTTCGATGACTCTCGACACGAACATTGAACATGTAAAAAGCTAAGACACGTGGGCGATGTTTTCCCAATTTTTTCTACCCTCAATTGTATCTACTTCCCTAAGGATATCTACATATTCCATTACTCAGATAGTATTGATAGAGGCTGGTACAGTGAGCAAAATAAGCAAGTTTGTAGGAAAGCTATGACCAAACCTAAAACTAAGCATTGTTCAGACAGCAGGATTGTTGGACCTCACTATGAAGCTCGAGACCTCGTTTAGACAAGTAATGTAATGACAAACCGAACCGAACTCATTTAGATAATAAAAAATACAAAGGTAGGTATAGGTATTTTTGAACCAATTTGCGGTAATAAATGTCATTTCATCATTTTCATAATTACAAGAGTTGAACGTATCATTTCTTTTAAAGATGGAGTGTGCTACCTGCAGGCTTAGCATGAGCACCGATTTGTCGACGGAAGAATAGACATGACTATTAACTAAATTATGTACATTAAGAAAAGATAGCTGTTTTTCTATTAATTATCATAGTAACGTGTTCTAAACGAATCCCGATTTTGTAGATAATCGTGTATTCTTTGTGGACGTCGACCAGAAAGTTTGTTGACAGTGTAATTTTGATAGTTTGGAAAGAAATATTTTCCGAAATAGTGTACATATAAAAGGACCTACACAAAGATTGTTAGGAACAAAAGACAAAATGAAAGATTGTAGAAGGATATCTACGGTGCGATGTCAAAAATGGAGAAACGAAATGTGACTATGTACAGAAAAAGCACTGTCTATTCTTCGTAGAAATTGAAAATGTCATGTTAAGCCTGCAGGATATTTTTCTCTTCTCTTTTGACTATTGCACATCCTTATACAAAATCCTACGTAGACTTATGATTGCCTCGTAGGTCTAATGGTCGCAAGCTTTGCTGCTGAGCACAAGATCCTGGGTTCTCTATTCTCAGGTTGAGCAAAGTGCTCTTTTCCTCATTAGGAATATCTCAGAAGCAGCCTGTAGTCTAGATTTGGGCCCAGTTGATGGCAATAGGCTCGCTCCCTATAATATGGGACTTAAAAATAACTGTAGAAATGTGGGTGTGCTATAAGTACACCTTGGTAGTATATGCGCCCTCACGGCTCTAGTCGCCGCAGGAGACGCCCTGGCGGTCGGGAATCCCAGGTTGATTCCCGGCCACCGTAGGCGCGATTTTGCGGATGGCGAGTAATGGGTAGCTCGCTTTCCCGTAAGGACCAAGCCCAGGTCGAAGGCGCGTTATGTTCCACGCGCGCCTCGAAGACATATCAGCACCAACTGGTAGGGTCCGCAAAGGCCGATGTCTGCTAGGGGTGCGGGTTGTTCAAAGAACTACCGTGGCCCCTGGCACACAGGCAACTGAGGGAACACGGGTGGGTTGATGATGATGATGATGATGGGACTCCCTTCTCCGCACGTAGACTCCCATTCGGTCCGTTGTGCGTGGGGATTCTGGCTAACAGAGCCAGCCTAGCTCCGCCCAAAAGCACAGAAGCTTCCTGGGAGCCTCACAGGCTTCGCGGAGCGACCTCACTGTTCCGAGGATTTCTTCACGTTGAGAAGCCACGGCCTCGCATTCCAGGATGACGTGGGCGGCTGATTCCTCGGCGTCAAGGCAGCCCCTGCAAAGCGGGCTGTCTGTGGCGCCTATGTTATAAAGATGTTTGTTAAGGGGGTTATGGCCCGTAATTGTTCCTATGATTATTCTGAGGTTATTTCTACTTAGGCTAAGAAGTTTATTAGTTAATCGCGGGTGTATAGTTGGAAAAGCCAATTTTGACTGTCTACAGTCTGTTGCCCGTGACCATCTGTTGTTATGAAGTTCGGTTGACCTTTGGCGAATCCACGCACGAAATTGTGAGAAAGGCAGGGGGAGAAGTGGGTACGGGCCTAGCACTTTCATATCAGAGCCTCTCTTCGCAAGTTCATCTGCGGCATCATTACCTAAGGATCCACTGTGCCCCTTGATCCACTGGAGGGTAATACGATTTGACGTCGATAAACTCTCCAGAGCTAGATGGCACTCAAAGATTAGTTTGCTGTTGGTTTGTTTGTTTGCCAAAGCTTTGAGCACAGATAGGCTGTCGGATACGAATTTAATGCCGTAGTCCCGGATGCCTAAGCGCTTTACTGCTGTTGCGGCTTGTGTTAAGGCAACACATTCACATTGAAAGATTGAACTGTGTGTGCCTAGCGGTATGTGAAAGTTAATGTTGAGGTCAAGGGAGTGTGCGCCAGCACCTGAACCGTTATGTGTTTTAGAGCCGTCTGTGTAGATGCGCACTTCATTGGCTCCCGACTGATCCCTTTCTTCCTCCACTGTTTGTATGATATAGTTTTTGTTGAACATTGATTGGTTTGGTATTCTATCACACGGGGCAGCGATGAGTGGCTGGTACTCAATCGCCCGGTCCAGGATGTTAGCGTGTGGGCTGGTTAAATTCTTGCCCCATATGCCCAGATGCATTAGCCTGATGGCAGCTAGTGCGGCCTCCTGCTGTATGTACAGGTCAAGGGGAGTTAATTGAAGGGCTATCTCCATGGCTGCTGTCGGGGTGGTTCTCATGCAGCCAGTGGTAGCTGAACAGGCCAGTCGTTGGAAGCGCTGTAGTCTGGTAATGGTGGTTGAGAGTTCGGTCCTCGTCCACCAAACCTGAGCGCCATAAGCCAACATTGGCCTGATCACCGCTTTGTATAACCACAGAGTAATCTTCGGAGAGAGCCCCCATGTTTTTCCTAACATTTTTTTACATTGGTATAGAGCAATTGTGCTTTTATTGAGTTTGTAGTCAAGATGCTTGTTCCAGAGCAGTTTGCTGTCAAGGATCACCCCCAAGTACTTGACTTCGTCTTTGAGTGTTCGTTCCGTGTTGAAGAGTTTTGGAAGCCTATGGGGTCCCAGGGTTCTTTTGTTGGTGAACATTATTAGTTCTGTTTTCGAGGGGTTAACCGATAGTTCGTGTTTCGTGCACCAACTCTCGATTATTTTGAGGGCCCTTCTCATGAGATCGCACAAGATGCCCTCAGATTTCCCCGAGATTAGAATTGCTATGTCGTCCGCGTATCCCACCGAGTACAGACTGCTGGCGTTGAGCTCTGCAATGAGCTCATTTACGACTAAATTCCACAGTAGTGGTGACAGCACCCCACCCTGTGGGCAGCCTCTACTTACGATACCTCGCGTGGTGGTGTTCACGGTAAATCGAATAGCACGGTATTTTAACATGTTATTAATCCATTCTATGAGTGTTCGCGCAACACCGTGCGTGGCAAGTGCCTGTTCGATGCTGGCGAAGTTAGTTTTGTCGAAAGCACCTTCTATATCAATGAAGGCGCCTAGGGTTGGGGTTTTTGCTTTAAGAGCATTTCCTATGCGTGATACTACGCTATGGAGTGCTGATTCAGTTGATTTGCCTGCACAGTAGGCATGTTGATTAGGATGTAAGGGTCTTTGTACCGAAATTTGGGATCTAATCTTCCTATCCCCCAGCCTCTCCAGTGTCTTCAAGAAGAACGAGGAGAGGCTTATGGGTCTAAAAGACTTGGGTTGGGTGTAGTCACCCCTGCCCGGCTTCGGTATGAAGATTATTTTTACTTCCCGCCAGTTCAAGGGGATGTAGCGGTGGGCCAGGCAGGCTCGAAAAACCTTAAGGAGGTAATCAGCCAGTAGATCTTGGCTCCACCTGAGCAGAGCTGGGAAAATACCGTCCAGCCCTGCTGCCTTGAAAGGTAAGAAGGTGTTGATTGCCCATGTTATTTTGTCTTTGTCAATTACTTCTAACGCCACCTCCCAATCTAAGCTGCTCGTGGCCCTCTCTCTATGTGGTTCCCAGCTTTGCTGGGTGGCAATCTGGCATCCTGGGAAGTGGGTGGTTAGAAGTAGCTCGCTTGTTTCAGCGTCGTTTGTGGTGTAGGTGTTATCTGGTTTTTTCAGGCATCCTATTGAGTGGTCTGTCTCTTGAGCAAGACAGGTTTTAACTCTCATTGCCTGGTTGTTACTTTCGATGTTAGTACAGAAACGCCTCCAGCTATTCTTTCCTCTTAGGCGTATCAGTTTTTTATATGTTTTACGAGCTGTTGTATAGCGGTCCCAATCTTCTGGCGACCGTGTGTTCCTAGCTCTGTTGAACAGTCTTCTCAACTTGCGTCGGTGCCTTTCCAGCTCAGGACCCCACCAGGAATGGCGAGCTCCCTGCCTGGGTACCGTGAGGGGGCACGACTGTTCATAGCTAGATAGAAGGATGGATGTGATGTTGTTTACATGTTCGTCTAAATTGGTTACTGGTATTTCAGCTGGAAGGGTGGGTAATCTACCTAGTTCAGCCTCGACGAGTTTGATAAACTTGGCTTGGTCAGTATGGCGAGGAACCCTTCTTGGCTGTGGTTTGGTTAGATTGAAGTTAATATTATAGCGAATCCATCTGTGGTCCGAGCATGATATCTCGTTGGACACATGCCAGTCCTGTATGGAGTTGGAAATACCTATGGTTGCTATAGTTAAGTCAATTATTGTTTGCGATCTCGCGTTTATGAAAGTAGGTTCGGAACCCGTGTTGAGTAAAACAAGGTTATTACTAAGAATAAAATCAAGCATTACCTCACCTCGGTTGTTGGTTTTGACATTACCCCAGAGCGTGTGATGCGCATTGGAGTCTGTCGCGATGATTAGTTCCAGTTTCTCCTTTTCACAGTACTCAACCAATGAGGCGAGCTCTGGCAGAGGCACGTCCTCGTCGCCTGGCAGGTATGCCGAGGCTAGTACAATGTCCGGGAGTTCCTGTTCGGTTCTGAAAAGCCTGATAGCTGTCAGGTCCCTTGAACAGAATTCGTTCATTAAAAGGTTAGGTACATGTTTTGGGACAAAAATGCAGGTACGCGGATTACATACGGAGGTGTCTAGCAGCAACTTACCCCCGATGTTACCAAGACCGCATATTCTGCCACCCCTGATCCACGGCTCTTGGATGAGGGCGATAGTGTTCGCTTGCTGATGTTTTATCTCCAGCACTCTGCGCAAGGTGGCCGACGCAGATTGGCTGTGCTGGAGGTTGGTCTGCAGGATGTTAGTCCCGCAAAGGAGAGGAGCAGAGGCTGCTGTCCTCGCCCTCACTTCTCTCCCCTGCCGGAAAGCAGTCCTCGTCTGAAGTTAGACCGGACGAGGATGGATCTCTCGCCGATCCCGCTGTTGAAACAACCTCCAGTGCTTCCATGGAAGTTGCCAACTCCACCGCCTCCCCAACGCTCCCCATCGCGGGAGGCGACTGGGAACGTCCAGGCAGCGGTGGATCAGGCTCCCTCCCAGGCGCACTCGAGGCTGTTGCTGATGTCGACGCAGCAGCAGCCTCCCTGGTTCTACCCTC
Source organism: Polymixis flavicincta (assembly GCA_949987655.1). NCBI lineage: Eukaryota > Metazoa > Arthropoda > Insecta > Lepidoptera > Noctuidae > Polymixis > Polymixis flavicincta. The sequence goes on along the minus strand of OX465181.1, from coordinate 19,186,364 downwards.
CTCCAGGAAGCGGATGTATAAGCTACCCATTAGGTAGTATACCCGCCGCTGCTGGTCCTTTATGGTTTTGACCATGGACTCCGGTACACGAAAGAAGAGACAGGTACCCGGGGGCTCCTGCCTAACCCTTTCGTGTGTCAGAGTCCAGGTGTTCATGCTTAGGTTCGGGTTCTGCCTTGCCAACATCCTAAGCAGCTGTGTAGTGTCCTCGGTGGTCTCCGGGACATACAGCATGCACAGTGCCTTTTTAGGTATGTCGGCTTGGGGCCGAACAGTGAGCTTGGTCCCCGGGAGTGGGGACGATATGTTGTTGACGACCCCTTTGAGCCAAGCCAGTGTGAAGTCGTCCTCGCACCATGTTTTGAGGACGCCTTCGGCGAAATGTGCCCTGCCTCTAAAGTGGATCGCGGTGTTCGTGTCCGTTTGTTCAGGAGCTGCCATCAGCAGAGCCCGCAGCTGGTTCTCTATCGTTTGACGGATCCCCTCTGCTTGCTCTTGCGTCATGTCCGAGAAAGGCTCGGTCATGACGGCGACACACAGCTCGTTCGTTCTGAACGACGCGGCCGCTTCGGCGTAGCTCACCAAAGTTCCGTCAACCATACGGGAGCGGGCAGGCTTGCTCTTCTTGCTAATCCCCGTTGGTGTGACTGAATCTTCGGGACGCGTACGCTTCTGCGCCCGGGCCGGTGGTACCGTAGTGGTATTTTTCTGTTGCTTGCGTCCTCTTGGCCTCGTGCTACGCTTGCGCTTAGTGTCGGTAGCAGCCTCGCCTTTGGGCGTCTCGGCCGTTACCAACACTGCCTTGTGGGACGTCTTCTTGTTTTGCACTGTTTGCCAGTTTGATTCTCCTGCCATTGGGGCATTGGCCAGGCTCGTCGGGTCCCTCTCAGAGACCGCAGCCGTTGACGCAGCCCGTGTTTTGGGCGCATCCACATTTGCAGAACTCCTCGAGTCGCCACGAGCGAGAACTGTCCTGGGCCTTTCGGTCAGGGTCTTGTTAGAGGGCGCATCCATGGACGCAGATGAGGTTGGGATCGCTCGGAACGCAGCCTGTTGTGGCGCATCCCTTACGGTTGCCTTCCTCATCGCATCCTTGGACGCAGCCGAGCGTTTTTGTGTATCGGGTGCATCTTTGGACGCAGCCTTAGGCGGTTGTCGCTTAAGTGCATCCTGAAACGCAACCCTTGTGTCGGTTAAAGTAGGCGCATCTGATGACGCGGCCTTTGGTGCGTTGGTTTTTGTAAGCGCATCCGACGAGCGGGACGCAGCTTGTGGTTTGGTTGTTTTTAAATTGGTCTCTTTATCCATGGGTTTGGATGTTAAAGATTCACCGTCGGAGCTCTCCACCCGCCACGGAGCCCTCAGTCGGGGACGTCGCTCGTTCAACGAGCGAACGCCAGAGCTACTCCTTCGGTATAGGATCAACCTAGTAGGAAATTGACGAGCCTACACGCGCCGGAAGATCACGGGACTGTATACGACACGAGACTATGCCGCAACTCATCCCGAGACCCCACGCCGCGCCGGCTGCCCTCCCCCACTAAGCCGACCCTCGCATGACATCCCGCTTATGGGATGCCTCAGCCGGTTGATCGTGGATAGCTACCCCACGACCTCCCGTGTAGGAGGAAATCCGGGCCAAAGTAGTGTGTTGTGTGCAACCTGCTCCACTCAACTACCAGGATTCCTTCATCCCACCGTACGGGTCCCCGCGCACGGCACAAACACGCGTGAGGTCATTGCTGTCCATCATCTGCTCTTGTTCGACGGTGGACACCCAGGGGCATGACCTCGCCACCCCTGAGGTAAATCGCCCGGTAATTTCTGTTACGTCTAATTCATATGGAATTAGACCAAAAACGGGGTGGCAACCTCGAGAAGGAACATTACCAGACTTGCCTTGAGGATCTACACGACCTTGCGCTCTCCCTCAAGACCACGCCACCTTACCGCCTCTGAGAGAGGAGGCAAGGTAGGTCTGCGTCTACAAAACCAAGCCAAGCAAGTAATTAAGCGAAGCGTGTTGTTGGAAGCCAAAACATAAATTTGTAAACGCACAACCCTCCCCAAACGGGTGGGTTTTAGTTAGTAAAAGTCTGACACGCCCTTCTGCTCCACCCAGAGCGGGAGAAGTTATTTGATGACATCATACCCTCAAAAAATAAAACCCTTGCGGTTACAGGCGTGATGTCATGTTAAATTATTTATCAAGCGCTTTAACGAAAGCTTTCGTATATGAAAAGGTAAACATAAAGCGAAGTAATAATTTCAGCATGTTTATTAAAATAGATTTTAAACATGTTTAATTAAATATCATTGTGCGATCATTTAAAGCTTTCATAAAGGGTGGGGACGTGTTCTGGTTTACAATGGCCTGTAATGAAAATGTTGCAAATAAATGGCTCGAGCTTTCCTACGTGGGGCAGCTGTCCCACCGATGTGAAAGCGACTAGCTAGCAACGGTTTTCAACCGACTTCAAAAAGGAGGAGGTTCTCAATTCGTATATATGTGTTTTTAATATTCTTGTAGGTACTTAGATTATCCAATATCTTTGTCAATTGTGGATCGAATTTGAAAATATGCGCAATTTTTAATGGATAGGGTGGGTCTGCGGTGGTCCCATAAAAAGTGTAAAATCTCCAAAACCACGTCGGTACCGATAAAGTTCAACTTTAAAAAAGTTCAATAAACTTTATTGGTTATTCATTTATGCAGTGGTTTTTTCACAAAACCGATCTTCCGAAGGACTTTTCTTAATTTTTTACGCGCCTGTCTTACTATAAATGATCCTGCAACTCACTCAATAACGTTGAGCATGTAGACTAGCCTAGAACTGCTCATCTCAGATACTACCTCTGTCGGACACGAAGCTTGTGAGACAGCGTAGTTTTTAGCTCGGCCCACTAGTGAGTTCGAGCCAGCGACTAGATTCCCCTTAATTACGGAAGTCGGTTGCAAAAAGTTTTTTTCTGGCTCAAGAAACCTACAAAAGATTGTAGGTCCAGTGTTAGTAAAAGAGATACATACATAATATATTAATAGTTGATCGCTGACTGTTTACACCGCCCGCCAGCGAGTACTCGTTTGTCGCGATATAAAAGAGTATGTACTCGCGACTTGGCGGGCAGAACACTCGCTCATCGCCATCGCGCACTCGCCGCTCATTGCTCGCCAAATCGTTTGTAGTTGGTAGCTCTACTCGCTTCTCGTTAATCGGCGACAATGGGACACGTGCCTTACGCCCGGCTACAGTGGAACACTGGAACATGTTATTTATTCGTTTACATTTTTAGTTCCGTTGTCGGAAATGTGACACGTCAGTCATTATCCATGTAGTTGGGTTTTTACGTATATTTTATGGAAAAGTTAATAGTCACAGCATTTTTTTTTTGTATTTTAGTCCGCAATTTTTGTGTTTGACCTCGGCTTGACTTTTAGTTGTCTAAAGTAAATTAATTATGAAAATGCTTTTTCATAGTTATGACATAACTAGAACTCCACTCCAATTTATTGCACTATAACTAACACACTTTTACTAAAATAATCAATCTTAGGCAAATTAATTATTTTAGTTAAAGTGTCATTAGCCCTTTTTCGCAATTTTCGCATTGTTCATGTTCTACCGCGAACACAAAAAACGCCCGTAGGCACATGTGTCTCATCATTCCTTACATTTATTGAACTGCGAACATTGCTATACTATTTAGCTCTAAAGCGAACAATGTCCACTTCCCCTCACTTCAATCTTTTTCAATTACAGTAACGATTCACTGGACCTTTTAGGCCCTTTGTGGTATCCTCGCCGCTGAGAACTTTCATTCAATCATGTTAATTATTTTCTTAGGGGCATTTCCGAAGGGGAGTTTAGGGGACTAGAACTTTTCTATACAGGTATTGTGGAGAGAGCTTTTGAAATTGTTAAGTAACCTCGCAACGAGATTAAAATGGCCACTTCAATTGTGTACGACGGAAAATGAATACGAATTTGGAAGAGTGTCGCTCTGGATGGGGATTCGTCGACTCTGAATTAGTTTAGTGAACTTTGAAATACGAACGGGAGATCTCTGCTTCGTGCTACTTCGTGATTTCTCGGATTAGGTGGGTGACTTGTTACGTCAACTGTTAGCTACTTTTGTTATAATAATTCCTTTGAATTAAGTCGGTTGAGTGTCTTTGGAAATTTAGGTGTACTTGAAATGAGAATTAAAATTCTAGAAAATTGTTTCAAAGTATTGATAGTTCATTAAACCGAATGTATCCATTCGAAAAGAAATACAGAGCCCAGTTATAAAAAGTATTAGCATAGGTACTTAGATTAAATACTGGGTTGAAATAGAAAGAAAACGTTTACCCAGTGTTATTTCTGTTGTCATACATCAAGGACGTTTAACTACGCCACGGTTTCTCAACCAATTCCTATAATTTTAATTAAACCGACATTGAAGAACCTTGAACCAGCTTATAAGGGTTCTCAACAACATTGATTAATTTTAAAATAACCACGTAGAATAGACAAGCGTTCCTAAGTAAACCAAAACGCCCATAGTAACTTTAAAGTGTAAAGGAAATTTTATAAAATCAATACAAAGGCGTAGCGTACTTTAAAACATTTGATTAGTCAGACACAACTTTTTAACAAACGAAACCAAATGATACCGAAAGTAAGGTTTGTTTCAGCGCCGCCATCTTGGATTAGAATGGACACACTCATATAGCAACTGGCCAGTATTAAGCTTCGGTCCCACGGGCCGCTTTCTCTTAGGCCAGATCGCGCCAATCGCGGCTGACAGGCTGTGGGAACCATCGTATCTGCTGAAACCGTCGGTGGCCTCCTGTCGTCACTGGTCCGTTCTGTTGGGAGTTCGGTGGCCTGTCGTTATTTCAAAGGCGCGGCGTGGCGCGAAGATGTCTGTCGTGGCCTGTACGAGTACGTTTGTTTTAGCTTTGTTTATTAAATGTTGACCTCTGAATAAAACCACACCGGCTGCACGCGAAGCCATGTGCTCTATGTCATTTGGCACGTTGGAATAGCGGCCAATAGGCCGGACCAGGCCGCCACACATCGTAGGAATGCTCGGCATGGGCAGCGAGAGGTCTCAAAAGATGTCGCAACGTCTGGCGCGGCCTGTCAGTTAACGGGTCGTGGGACCGCGGCGTTATACTATGGCAACCTCTGTGGCTATCCTCTGTGGCAACTAGTGCAAAAGTTAAAAGTCGCCAAGTGAACTGTGGAAAGAGCTTTGCTTAAAGTTAGTTTGCGATTGAATATGAAATGAGGTAAGCTGGTGGGACTAGTAAAGGTGATGAAGTTCCAGATGTTAGGCAGCTGAATATGTTATGGATTGACCTAAGACGTGTTTCGTGCGAAACCTAGTAAAAATTATATAGATCATTGTATTAACGCAGAGGCGTATGGAGCGGCTCAGTGATGTTTTGCTAGCGTTTTGGTACGAACTTTGTGAGAATTGGTCATCCCATTGTTTAAAATATGAATTAATAATCTAAGCAGAAACTTTGTAGGTGTCCCTTTTTACGAAAATTACGCGGACGGCGGAGTACGAAATTAGGCACAGATAAAAAAATTATGGAAAAGGAATGCAGCTAATACCTATTTGTAAATAATAATGCATTAAAATTTAAACGAATTATGGTCGAATTTCGACAACTCGTAGCAATAAATAGACCGTCAAAATAGTTTTTTTTTTGTTTAGGTAAGTTTTTATTTTCTTTAGAACTTGTGTGTGACATGCGCCATGTCCCAAATAAACGTATCACTTTTTTTTTTTCATTCAGCCAGCGAATGGCCGCGAGGTTGAAAGCACAGAGTGCGAATACCAGTTATATAAATTTTTATAATGTACCTACCCGCGTCAAGAGCTGGGCAATAACAATATAATAGTGGGTAAAAACAACATTATTCAATCACTAATCCGGTTGCAAAGCGACGCGTTCTATCCTGCCCTCTGTGCCTCTAAAAATGCAGCCATAGAGATCTCTGCTCTGCCACTAGATGTGAAAGTGGCGAAGTTATGGGGCAATAAAATTAAATACACGGTAGTGCCATAGACACGATGAAGAAAAAGAGTCGTTACGCCCTTTGTACAGACAAGTTTCTTTTTGCCGTAAAAAACTGTGCGTACGCATGGTCGTCTTTGTTGCATGGATCACTATGGAAACATGTTGATAGACACGTATCTTTTCTACGGCGCGGTTTATACTTTGCCGTACCGTAAAGAAACTGTGCCAGTTGTCAAATACGTATTTCTGGAATTTTCGATCCGCCCACAACTATATGAACTTCATGAGAGACGCATAGGTATAGTCAATAAAATATTAATTAAAAGTGACGATTCGCGTTATTCGGGCGAGTAAATTCGTGCGAATCGAACTATAAGCCGTACAATCATCATCATCTCATCATCAGCCTATAATGTTCCCACTGCTGGGACACAGGCCTCCTCTCGGTGAGAGGGGTTGGGCCGTAAACCACCACGCGGGCCCAGTGCGGGTTGGTAGATGTCACATGTCTTCGAATTTTTGGTTCTAGGACATGCCGATTTCCTCACGATGTTTTCATTTCGGACCCATGGCACCCCTGGAAGGCACCCCTGGGGGTGCCAGGGCACCTGGACGGACCTGTGGCACCCCCAGGTCCTCAGATCTCTACAACAGTGTATCAGTGGTATCATGGGTACTATTTCCAAGTTCCCATGAATCTACCAATCGAATAGTGATGAGACAGGTGGATAACAGTGACAAAATAAATTCAATAATCTAATTTTAACATTTATTTAACGCAATTTCTCCAATGCATGGCCTAATGTTATTGCTCTGTTCAGAAATTGCAATTGAATGTGGACTATAAAATCGTCATTTGTGGTATCTGCTCGTTTCCGTTTTTAGGCACTCCATTCAAATTGTGAATATTTTGCAATACGTTTAGTAAACGCATCACGGTAACCGTATTTTTATTGATTAATTTATTTAATTTGGTGTGGTAACCATCTAAAATGTTATTCGTCCTAAAACGCTCTCGAAAGACGCTCAAAATCTCGAGTGAATGTACGCTGAGCCAAAATCTTTCTATATAATTCATGAATTTTTCCATATCGACAGTACATTCGGCTTTGATATATTCAAAAGCCTCTCGAATAGTTTCACATGGAAGAAGTGATAAAACTGCTGTCAGGCTCACAATTCTTCTTTCAGCTTTTGTTTTAGAGTACCCCAAAGATTTTGCTTTTCGCCATATATTTCGCGTCCAATGATAGTAGCATCCTTTTACGGTGATGTTGGGAAACTCTTTACAAAAAGCGTTAATTGCTCCTTTTTCGTAGTCACAATGTACTTTGATGGGTTCCCATAATGGTATTTGCGACTTAATTAAGTTTAACAGGTTGTGATAACTGTGCTCCTTGCGGTCTGTCATCAAAGCGAAAATTAAGGGCTTCGCCTTGGTATATGTAATGGTACTGTTCATATCTCCGTGAAAACTATACATCTGGACAAATGGACTTGGACAACTGTGAAATGTACCATCAGCGAAATATTCTTTAAGGTTCAGAATTATCTTTCGAGATTCTTGTGAACAAAAACTATAATACGTGTATTATCTGCCGGATTTTGATAATCTGCCAGCACAAATTCCTGAAATTTCAATGGGACTTCAACTTCATTTGCCTTATTGAATACAGTCTTCGACACTCCTGCAGACTTGTTTCTGGCAGAATAAAGAAAATGCTTCACCCCCTCGTATGCTGAAATTTCTGGGCTTTGTTGACAGATTTACTATGCATTTCTATTAATTTCTTTTCATATAGTCGCTGGACTGGTTCATCGGATGTAATGACGTCTTCTCGTAAATCGCATATATGTCCATTAATATCTCAGAATCATTGCACGTGACTTCATGATCAATAGTTTTTAATACGACCTTTCTTTCCTAAAATTAAATGATTAAATTAATTATAATAATTAATCCTTTTTTACAGACAGAATCTACGATTTCCAGTGTGGGTTCTCAGTGGGCATACTCATTTAATTACCAAGTGTAACCTTACCTTATCTATGGTTAAAGATCCAGAACATTTTGATTTTTTATATGTTGAACAACGCCACGCAGACGTACCATTCTTGTAATCTTTTTTAATGATGCCTGTGTTTATTATGCAGCAGAATTAATCCTCCATGTATCTTTATAAAATTAAGATCCTCCGTTTCCGTTTCTATATTCAGTGCTACACAAAATACCGATTTAGTATTTTTGATAGAATGCCATGATACACATCAACTTGACTGCTGTTTACATTTTTTTTTAAACAATAGAAAAACGTAGACTGTCATCTTTGAAAGTCTAGAATTTTACAGCTTCAACAAGAAGATTTGACTAGGTAAATTATCAAACGATAAATACATAACTACCATTTAGGTCACATTAGCTTCACATTAGATATAAAAATGAAATCATGTATTAGTAGGTAGGAATACCTGGTTTTAATACCAAGTACTAGTGTTTGTTTGAAGTAACAAGCACCAAGCACTGCACTAATTGACCTGGGGGTGCCACGGGTCCGAATCCAAGTTCCCATGGCACCCCCAGGGGTGTCTTCCAGGGGTGCCATGGGTCCGGAATGCGATGTTTTCCTTCACCGTTTCAATAAGCCGTACAATGGCGTTGGAATAATGCTCATATTTAAGTAAAAAGTTTGTTATGTGTGACTGAACAGCCTACATAAAATGAGGACAAGTCTAGGATTGAAATAAACAGCACCCTAATTGCGTAACTCACGATTGATCATAATCGGTTTCAATTTGTCAGTTCAATAATATTCATTGCATTATTTCCGTTGTTGAGCAGACATATTTTTCGAACATGTGAACCAATGGTTTAACAATCTGTTTCAAAACGAACAGATTATGATAAATAGTGAGTTACGCAATTAGGGTGCAGATCAAGAAATATTGAAACAAGTTGTTTTAATTGAGTGTGGAGGTGTTTTTGTGGTTGCGATTCATTGATATTTGTTACGATACACCCACGTTTCAGGCGAAGGTGAGGTTTCTCATGTCGTGTAGTCTGTCTAGGTTTCCCGAGAGCAAGATTTCAACCGCCTACGGAGATTATTGAGGTCACGTGGGAGTTGATAGATTAAATATCTAATTTATTGAATGCTGGGAGGCTTTAGGTAACTATTTGTTTGTATGAACTAGTTTAACGAACCCGAAGCAAACACGTGAGTAACAGTTATTTCATTATTTTTTATATTGGCATCACAAGGATTTGCTTCAGTATACGAAAGAGGTACCTAATAGTGTCTTCAGAGTAGCTAAGAGAAATAGAGTTAGGTAAGTAGTTCATATTTAGAATATTAAGTATAAAGTTAGTGGGTACAGCCAATTTATAAAAGTACAGAAATCTAAAAGAAATTTAAATAAAATCGGATATTAGTGAACCAGTTGTTTATCAAATTATCACACTATGTCAATTTGCCATGTCATGGCTATTTAATATAACTGTCATCGATTGACAGCTGTGATTTGAATTACGGACAATTCAAGTTGGTAGTTCATTTTGATTAATTATCTAGCTTTACATACCTATGTTAACTCATTCCTCTCCTGAACTGCTTCTGGCGCTGATGATTTCATTCGTCACAATAATATAAAATTATGTTTTAGTCCCTCAATCTGTGTTTATGTGGGATATGTATTTTTAATTTTCTAACAATTATATTATAGTACCTATGTATTTTTTTATTTTTTATTTGTTTCAGTCCAGTACTAACCCCATAAGGTCAAAACTAAGCCCAACTGTATCATCGAAGATTATTATTCACAGAGCATAATTATAATCGTTGTTCTTTTCTTTTTTTTTTTTATAACGCAGACATGCTTTTCCAATTCACTTTAGACATTGGCCGAATAGTCGACATCGGCTTTGCTTGCGATAGTAAAAATTATAATAGAATACTATTATTATTATTATTTAATCATTTTATCTCATTAATGGGTTCATTTCGTTTATTATAACGTTATAAACCGAGGTATTTACGAGACATATGTGGACATAAAGTGACTTTATCGGTGACGTTCTTCAGAAAGGTCAGTTAAGTAGTACTTGCAACCGGCGTGCGTGTAGGACCAGAGACCTTAGTGTGAGTTTCATTTAACCACTTCGATCAAACGCTTCGAGCGCGTTTGGCGCTCCGATTGGCCCAGGATTGGTGACGGACCAATCGGAGCGCCGAACGCGCCCGATGCGTTTGATCGAGATAGTTAAATGAAACTCGCACTAGGGGCACAGCACAGATGTATGAACGTAAACGAGGCAAAAGAAATATGCAAGGCTCGTAGCAGGTGGTTTTCTGTTGTTTTTGCCTACCCCCATGGGAAGCAGGCGGTTTTTTTTTTGAGGATGGTAAATCATCAAATAACTTCTCCCGCTCTGGGTGAAGCGGAAGGGCGTGTCAGAATTTTACTGACTAAAACGAATCCGTGTTCCCTCAGTTGCCTGAATGCCAGGGGCCACGGTATCTCTTTCGAACAACCCATACCCTTGGCAGGCATGGGCTCTTGTGGACCCCACCAGTTGATGCTGACATCTCTCTGAGGCACGCGTGGTACACAACGCGCCGTCGACCCGGGCTTGGTCCTTTCCGGACAGGGAGCTACCCATTACTCGCCCTCCGCAAGCCCACGCCTGCGGTGGCCGGGAATCAGCCTGGGATAAGTAGGTGTGAGTTTATGTATGTGTGTATCTCGTCATCTCTTAGTTGCCACGGCTTATTTTAATTTCTGAATTGTTATTTTATTTTGGTTTTAATTACGGACGCTGTTATGTGTGTATGTCTCTTAATTTCATCATAAATGATGTAACTAACTTTTTGTAACAACATTATGATTAAAAAGTTGTATGCCGGCGACGTCGTGAAAAGATGCCCGTCACTCCACTACGTCACTCCACTAGTCCAATGCTTACTCAAGGATGCATATCCGGTAGGCTCGCAATCCTTTCCTATCCTAAGGCATGTCTACCTGACCATTACCGCGCCCCCCGGTCTACTTCTTGATATGCAATGGCCTCTGTAACACCATGAAGCATGAGGCTCCAGGGGCTAGTGCGAATCTTGGGGTTCATTCGATTAATCAAGTCTGGTCAAGCCACGCTGGGATCGGTGCATTACATTAAATTACATTACATTACAACATTATGATTAAAAAGTTATATACACGGAGTATCTTGTCCGTTTTTCTCCCTAAGTAACTACTACGCCTTGTAATGGGCAACTAGCTTCATCTTTCCGACTCTTTGATAATTTATTTGCAATAGGTATGCTTGAGTTTGAGTTTATAAAGTTAGTAAATCTTACCATCCGGTTCATCATCATCATCATTTCAGCCGAAAGACGTCCACTGCTGGACATAAGCCTCCCCCAAAAGAGGGGTTTTGCCATAATCGCCACGCTTGACAGTTTTTTTTTTTTTTTTTTTTTTGGGTGGGAAATCATCAAATAACTTCTCCCGCTCTGGGTGGAGCAGGAGGGCGTGTCAGACTTTTACTGACTAAAACCCACCCGTGTTCCTTCAGTAGCCCTTAAGCCAGGGGCTGTGGTGTCTCTTTCGAACAAACCCGCACCCCTGGCAGGCATCGACCCTTGCGGGTCCCATCACTGTTTGTGCTGACATCTCTTTGAGGCGCGCGTGGAACACAACGCGCCGTCGACTTGGGCTTGGTCCTTACCGGACAGCGAGCTACCCATTACTCGCCGTCCAAAAGCCCATGCCTACGGTGGCCGGAAATCGGCCTGGGATTCCCGATGCCCAGGGCGTCTCCGTATCCTGCGGCGGCTGGGGTCGCAAGGGCGCATATGCTGCCTCTCCCTCACGTGCGCCGCCTCCCTCTTTGCGAGCATCACTGCTTCGCTGAAGGAGGTGACGGCTCCCCATGCCCTCTCGCTCCGTACCATGGCCTGGACCAGGGCCGGACGCGAGAGATCGCCGCCGCCGATCGCCTCCACGAGGACACGGCGGTGCTCCGCCCAAGCAGGGCAGACCGCCACCGTGTGCTCCACCGTGTCCTCAGGGCGATCTTCGCAGTGGAAACACCCGGGCGTTTCCTCCCGCCCTATCCGAAACAGGAACCTCCCGAAACAACCGTGTCCGGTGAGGACCTGCGTCAGGCGGAAGGTGAGGACGCCATGCCGCCTCTCAAACCACTCCTCAAAGAGGGGACTTACCGCCGCAATCGTGGCGTGCCCAGCACTGGGTTGCGACAATCGCTCTCTCCATGTCATCATGAGATCCCGCCGGAGCTCTGTCCGCTGTGCCGCGATTTCCTGCGGCAGCGGAGTTACGCCCCGGCGTTTGGCCTCCTCGCGCCACTCCCACATTTGCGCGAGGACCTTTGCCTCCAGATCCCATGGCGGTAATCCGGCAAGGAGGCCCGCCGCCTCGCCGGAGATCGTGCGGTATCCTCGGAACGCTTGGCAGATGGGTTGGCGATCGCAGTATGGTGGTAAAATGCATAGAGAACGCTGCTGCCCATTCTCTAGTAAGTCCCTTAGTCGCCTTCTACGACACCCACTGGAAGAAATGGGATGGTGCTATTCTTTTACGCCCGGCGGTTACAATAAAATAATGGCACAATATTTAACTGTAATACAGCGGTACCCAAAAGGGTGGACAATTAATTTAGGTGTCTTTTAAAAGAGGTAAACTTAAGGGTAATGTTTTGTTAATGTGCATCGCTTCCGGCGAGGTCCGGACCTAAATAAGTTCAAGGGAGTTATTAAATAGACAATTATGAAATCCGGATTAACTTTATAGCAACATCCGGTTGAAAATTACCGATATTTGGTCTGGAGTAAGTTTATAGAATGGGTTAGCCGACGTTTCAAGGTGGTGGAATAAGCGATATAGGTATTCTTAATGCCTTTGTTATGCAAATTAACGAGACTAAAAAAAATCACAAGACTTTTTATTCTAAGAACTCAGAAGAAGACTTTAATTTTTTTGTTTACACAAAAGTTACATATTGTTTTGTTACACTTTTTTAGAAAAATTTACAATAATTATTCAAACTAACCGCTTGTCAAACCTTTCAAAAGTAAATTTTGGTGCGCTGACATTTTGTAGCAGCTCGTTAATTTAACGAAGTAAGAAGTTAAAAGCGCAGTGTTCTATAATTCAATTGAATAGTTTAAAATCTTTAAACCGTTTCTTATTTTAGCCGAAGCTTAAATCCTAACGGACTTCGAATTTTCCTTTTGCAACAGTGCGGATTCCAAATCGATATTTCACAATAACGCGTAAAATGCTCACTAACAACTAACAAAGACCCTAAAGTCTTACCAAGACATCTAAAGATTTAGCTAAAAAGGTATACCAAAAGAATAAACACGGTAATTCATATCCCAATAGCGTAAACCCGCAAGTTTTTTGGCCACTGGGCATGTCAGGGACGTCGACTGCAAGTCCAGTCCGTTGGGAGCTAACGCCCCTAAAAACTGGCCCTCCAGTGATTGATGGAGAGCCGTGTGTAAGCACCGAATAAACACACCCCACGTCCTCTACAATCGCCCTCAGGTGCTCTTGTTTTTTGCTTTTTACAAGATTTTTTTGTTTTAACTCGCAGGGAATTAGTGTGTGTAGGGATATATTTGTTTCGACTTATCTTTGGGAAATTGGAATTTACTTTTGAGAGAATCTTCTTTTTGACTTTGTGTCAGATATTATTTTAGGTATTAATGTGTAACGTGGCTTCAACTAGTCTATTTCATTTACTTTAAACTGGCTCACCAGTGATTGATGGAGACTCGTGTTTAAGTACCGAATGAACACACCCCACATCAGCTATTATAAAAGCGTATATATTGATATCTGAATGACCCGCTGAATGAATGTATTTGACCTGAACGGTAGGCAGAGGTGTGTTTTGCAGTTATATTAAATCCCATGTGAGTTTTATTTATTTCAGGTATACGTTTAACATAATAATTTATAGTTGATTTAGTATGTCTACGAGTTCCAAAAAACTGAATGTCTAATTTACTGGTTTTACAAGGCAGGTTGGCTTTTAGAAATAATGTAAAAACTAATGGTTTTCAAAATCGTTTTAAAAGTTAGTTAGGTATATAATTTCCATTAATAATGTTCTCTAAAAATGCTAAACTCCAATTTAAATATCATAAAATACAAATAAAACACCTTGAATAGGAGTGTTAATAATGAATCTCCACATTATTTCTTCAAAACAAAGTTGCTTAGGTGAATACTTAATTTGATTAAAATCTTCTGAGAAAGTGTGACCGCAACTTTATCCTGGGTAGAGCGATAAATCACAACTTAGCCATTAAAACAAACGCGGGACCGCGACACATCGAGATCAACTATCCTAACTTTACGAGTACTTCTTCAAGCAACTTTATTGTCTGAAAGTTGTATGACTCACCAACCCTTACCGTACGTAACTTGTTGTACTTTACTTGACCTGAACTTGCTGACTGCGGTATAGTTGCTCAATTGTTGCTACATTATTAATATGGCACCTCGCGGCTGTGCTTTAAAAGTTACGAAGTAACGGATCAAAGATTATTTGGGGAAACATACATATCCCTGCCACATTTTGTGCAAATAAAAGATACGGATATGGATTTAAATAATATGGATTTAACGTGTTTTTAATTATAGGGCCTATGCAAGAGGTTCGTGGCTTAGTAACTACAGCTAAACGGGTCGATCTATCAGGTTAAGCTACGTTTGCCGAGGCTGGTCCGTGGATGGGTGACCATCTTTAGATGAGACAGCTTACTTTATCAGGGCGTAATATTTAATCCTGAAATAATGTTTTCTTGTACTTGAAATCATCATTTTGGAAAATGAGGCCTCCTACGTACCGCTATTGTTCCACCCAACAATCTAATTATATCAAACATAATAATATAATCTATTTACTTAATTAGACTAGACAATATATTATTGCTCAATTAATAACTGAGACGCTTTACATTTTGTAAATTATTTCATCATCACTCTCAGATTATATAACAAAGGCAGATAGACCGCGCGCAACACCAAGAGAGAGGCCAAAAAACCAAATACTAAAGCGTCGGATTTTATGTAACATACAATGCGACGCTTTAGTATTTGATTTTTAAGTTAAACAGAAAGAAATAAAAGAAATATCAATTGATGTTTTCTACAAACAGTAACGTAAGTGTCACAGTTTTTAAGAAATAACGATTCGCGCGTTTTTTACCATTTTCTCGGAAACCACTTTTAAGGCTTAACGCCAGTCTAGTTAAAGGACGGCAGTGTGTCCCAGCAGTGGGAACTATAAAAGCTGACTATGCTAATATGTCTTCGTCTAAAACTGATTCCGATGTCCTATTTACAGAATAAACAATTTAATTTAATTTAATTTCACTGCGTTCTGATTTTCAACAATAACTTTGGTTGGTATAAATCTCGCCACGCATTAAAATCGTCGAAAATATTTGCGAACTCAGTCTATAGATTAAGACTTCTAGCACTTTCATGATATATATATCTTTTAGCGAGCAAAGAGTACAAACATAGTTAGATCTAGTTAGCAGATTAACGTGAATTTTACTCTGAATTATATCTAGTAATGAATTTGAAACGCTTTTAATTAAATGATGTGGTTAGGTACGTTAATAGCTACATCGTGGTATTGTAGATAATGATAGCGAGCCTGGCATTATCTGCCATTACGACTAATAGCTAACTATCGCAAGAGTACCCTAACTACAATACGAGAGGATTAATTTGGTCTGCTTGTAAACGTTCTCATGAAACAAGTGTTTGAAATTGCTTCAAGTTTGATGTATTTGCGCCGCTCCTCTAGAGATAAATTTGTTCGAAAACTTGCTGAATGTGAAAAGTTTGAAGCTCACTTCAATCCATTACACGAGTGAAATATTTCTTTGTTTTCTGACTCCAGTGTGGGAGGAGGCGACCTTACAAATCAGAAGTTTACCATTACCGCGGCGGCGGGATCACCGCGGGATCCCCCTAAATACGTTCTTAACACATTCATCACTTTAATTGTAATGGTTTTATAACGTTTGATTAATGACGACGGAGAATTTCCTTGAGAATAGAGTTGGGTGTTTAATTTCTTCCGGAAGCGTTCTTCAGTTGTCAAGGTCGTATGAAAGTTTTGTTCGTGTCTTCATAAACGGGGGGCGATCAATCTTCGCTGAAGGAACCGATATGTTTGAAATGTAATATCGGTGCGGTTTATTTAATATACCGTCCATCAATCACGGGCAGACGGTGTGTATCTAGTTGGTCGGAGACAGATCGGCGAGCAACATGTGATATGAGTCAGTTCCGCCGTGTCTCTGTGAAACTGTTTGCCTTTTATTAAATGCCTTTGCGTCATCACCGATATTTATTAAATGGGTTATCATTGCATGTGACATGCTTTTGTACGTTACAAATTCATCCTACTAATATTATAAATGTGAAAGTTTGTATCTTTGGATATTTAGATGTTTGTTACTCAATCACACAAAAACGGCGAAACAGATTTGAATAAAATTTGCCACAAACATAGTTTGAAACCTGGAATAATACTTATGATACTTTATTCTGATAGTACGTTTCTGTGGGATGATTTTCGACGCACACACGGGCGAAGCAGCTGGCAAAAATCTAGTAATTCATGCTTTTATTTTAGTTACATCAAGACCTACAAAGCTTCACTGTAACTGACTCGCGTATTTATGTACACGAGTCTATAAGTTTCTATTTCAAGAATATTGCCCAGTTGGAGAGCCTCTTAGGCCGTTTTCTCAGACGTTTTCGTTTAAATTTAGGCCTTGTGCTCTATTTGCTATTCCTGATAACTGAATTTCTTTAATATAGGAAATTATAATAATAATAACTAGCTTCTGCCCGCAACTTCGCCCATGTGAATGTTGAGAATTATCCCATAGGAACGTACCAGGATGTAAAGCATATTTGTTCATTTAGCTATCTGTCTGACAAATTCCATTCAAATCCGTGTAGCCGTTTTGTGAGATTGAGTAACAAACATCTAAAAATCCAAAAACACAAACTTTAAAATTAGTAGGATATACATATAAAGGACTAGATTTTGCCAGCGGCTACTCCCGCGTGGATGTCGGTTATCGCGTCAAAAAGTAGCCTATGTCCTTCTCCATATCCCAGGCTATATCTCTGCCAAATTTCATGACGATGTGTTCAGCGGTTTAGGCGTGAAAGCGTGACAGACAGACAGACAGAGTTACTTTCGCATTTATAATATTAGTAAGGATTTGTAGTACATGGAGCCCTTACAAAGTATGCATTATCAAAGAGAAGAATACTAGCCAATCAGAAGGGAGAAACGACACTGAAAAAATAAACACTTAGCCAATCAGAAGCTTTAAAAAAAGTAGCTGATTAAATAAAGAGAGAAGCTTTAACATGAATATAACAACGAAGAACTAGGAACAAGTAACACGCATCAAGTCTGAATCAGTGTGAAACTTGCAGTCGGTTCTTGAGATCTATACAACTTTGTACACCAAAGAAATACATACTATTTAGAACTAACTTCAGCTCGCGACTTTATCCTCGCAAAATGTGTTGTTCCCCTGATCCACATCGTATCGCATCGTTTTGCGTCGCCTGCCCGTGCTAAGACTTGGTTTTGCTTAGTGATCTTTCTGACGTTTTTGTTTTTGCTCGGGTACTATGGTTACTGGTGTGATGACTTTTTAAGAATAGGACTATCAAATGCAAAAACAAATTTTCGAATCCGATTGGTGGTTTTATAGATTAGCGCGTTCAAACAAACGAACTCTTCAGTTGTATTTGTCAGTATATAGACACAAGTAGAAGAAGAAAGTGCAGGTACGAAGTTAGCGTGTTGCATTTTAGTACCATACACGTATTCATCATTCAAGTAAATAGGTTTATCGTACTACCCGACTGCGCGACAGCAAAAAAGGGTTAATTTTTTTCATGCGTATCTATATGTGTCTTTATATAATTGTTAATGGGATTCTTTACACATTAGAAGCATTCTAAGGCATGCGCGGTGCGGGCATCCTGCGACTAGAGCGGCGCCATGCCACAACTTGCCTTTGGCGGGTATTCTGCTGGACATGAACTGCTATTAAAAATGTATGCGTATTAATGACAGCGACCTACAGCGATGCACTGCCGCCCGTCACCCGCAAGAGACCCCGGCTCAACGCGCATCAAGTTTTTCGAAAAACAACCCATGTTGATTTATCAAACACAATTCAAAGAAAAGCCGTATATTAAAATTTGGGTGATTAAATTGTCTATTGATGGTGAACGTTTCATGGAAATACGCCTGATTTTTTTTGCGTGATTATCGTTTTTATGTCCGCGATATACATAACTTTACCAATTAATAACATTATGTTATAAAAATAGGATTTAAAATATTCACATATCAAATGACGAAAAAATTGTCTAGTTTTTTTTTTTTTGGCTGGGAAATCATCAAATAACTTCTCCCGCTCTAGGTGGAGCAGGAGGGCGTGTCAGACTTTTACTGACTAAAACCCACCCGTGTTGCCAGGGGCTGTGGTATCTCTTTCGAACAAAAAAAATATCTAGTTTATCATATATTTTTTTCAAATACATATGACAAGCAGTTTAGACGTGATCGTCAATACAAAGTCCTTAAAAGTCGTCTGTCTGCGCCTTAATTGCGGCTAACAGATAACCAAGCAGATAATGGATATCATTAATATACTACAATAATAATTAATTAACTCTATACTTTACACGAGCCCAATTTAACTTTAATTAATATTCCGTTATAAATATTACCCTCCTCAATTTCCTTGTATAATAAAGCTTATTGATTTTAACCATAATAATTATTTTTAATTTCGTCATTTTCCATCAGTTTGAGCACTTATCCATCTGGCATGTTACTTACATATAATGTAAAGCCCAGGATAGTTGCCCCAGGGGTTTAGTTGCCCCGATTATAATGAAGTACTTCCGTTTCGCGGATGAATCGCAATCTATCGAAAGACTACTATTAAATTGACCGCGTTGCATGTCTCTATGCGATTGCATAAAAAGGCAAGATTTTTTACATGTTTCTCGGCGGGGCAACTATCCTAAACGTAATTTATATGGATTAGGCAACTATCCTCTATGTGGGATAGATATACGTCGCAAAAATCGCTAATACCTACTTCGGAAATGTTAAAGATATGTTTTACTTTTCATACATTTGTAGAAAAAAAAAGTCGGCCAGTTTTACAAACAATGTATTTTGCTTTTTGAACTGTGATATATATGTAGAATGACTTTAAAGACTGTGGCTACTATCTGGCTTTTATCATATTGACCGTAATGTTCAATGGCGGATGGTTATCAGCAGATACGGGATTTTAATCAATTGATTGATTGCCAACATCAATCATTACGGAGCGTTGTGTTCATTGAAACAAACTTACGAGTTACGACTCGTTATCTGTAAATTGACTTGCGATCCTTTAAGGGAGTTATTGGTAAATTAATTGTTTATTTAAGGTTTGTTAGAAGTTTTTAAGAATAAAAGTTCAAGATTTCTTGCAAATACTTTTAATAAGATCGTATAAAACTTAGTTTCAGACACCATGCATAATAGCGTGAGGCATCCTTTCGTTTTTGAGTGGGAATGGTCTGGTGAGAGCAGTGGTGACTCAGTGGTACCGGCTGCGACATACGAGTTGTATGTCGTGTGTTTGATCCCAAGCAGGCACTTTACTTTCTGAATCATATTTCGTCACCACTGCTCTCAAAATGGTGAAAGTGAGGAAACATCGTGAGGAAACCGACATATCATAGAACCAAAAAGTTCTAACACATGTGACATCTAGAAACACGCACTGGGCACGCGTAGTGGATTACGGCCCATTGCCTCTCACCGACAGGAGGTTTGTGTCTCAGCAGTGGAATGAATGGTCTTAATATTCTAACTCCCAATGGATATGTTTACTCTTACACAAAACATTAATAATCATTACATTAAACTAATTAAGGCACCTAGTCAATCAGTAGCGGTTTAAATGCGTGTTAAATAGTAGTTAGTACGTATAGCAATTAATTTGGCGGCTGACTGATTTACGACACCTCCAAAACTTTGAGACCACGCCAAACCCTAGGGCCCGGATGACGTCACCGCTGGCCTTCGTTAGTTCAATGAACCGCCCCTTTAAACGAAAGGAAAAACAGAAGAAAAGACACTTGAAGTGGAGCCAGTTTCTCACTAAGCGCAAAATATCATGTTAGACGAAAGTAAAACTGCCGTCATTAAAACTAACTTAGCTGTTCATTATAGTTCTTAGAAGAAATAGGACGAGAGCTACCTCTAAATGTCATTTGCTAATGACGCGTGACCACGAAAGGAATCCTGTCTGCGACACAACTATTAATTGACGAAGGGTTTCGTTATGTGTCTGACATTTATTAATAGCTCCCGGTCGCGGTCAGGAAACCATGATAGTGTACCTATTAGTTACACGACTTATTGCTCCAACGAAATTAATCCGATCTCTCGATTTATTGTAGAATAGAAGTTTCTACTTAATCATATTGCTTAGTTTCGGCATTGGGTCTCGAATTCAGATTAGGTAATCGAATCTAAGTTTGACAAATAGCTACTGTCTAATGTTCCACTCCAATAGTTCTGACCTGAGCGAATAACTTATTATTCGCTCAGGTCAGAACTATTCCGACAAATATTAGTCCATATTTGGAAAATGTTTCGGAACTCAATATCGTCTATCGGAAGTAGGAATAACAATAAGAAGTAATTAAAGAGCAATTTCGCTTCGGTAAACGACTTTGTGAGTTCGTTCCTTCGTATCATGTATCATCTACGGCTAGTAATATAATATCATGATAAAATAGTACCCTAAACTTCTCCGGAAGCGATTCCCATCGTCGCTTGTTCTTCAAAGAGTTTGTATGGAAAACGGACAATTCGGTAAGCCGACCCATCCCCGAACGTATTCACTCGAACTAGTCGAGGAGCGCCCCCTAACGGGAAAGTTTTGATTTAGTGCTTATAGCTGTCCCAGTCGGAGAGCCCTCTTTAAAGTTTTAGTCGTGTAATAGAATAAAACTGTTGGAACAATGCTCGTGCTCAAGCATTCATACCGGGTTCGGTAAAACATTATAGAAATGTACGGAGCCACGGACTCAATTTCTAGAGCGCTCTGCGACATAAAATCTAATGTGACCATCGAATGAATATTATAAACTTTGCGCTGGAACTGAATCAGCTTATTTCTGGTGTTAGGTACATCTTTTGTTGCGCCTGTGTCTGTCTGGATCTATTCGATTGTTTTGAAAATTTTACATACTAAGGGCGAATTTTAGCAATGAAATGGAACGCGTTTCGAACATCTTAACCGCATTCAACATCTGTCAGTGTCAGAATTGCTATGGAATTTTGATACTGACAGTTTTTGAATGCGGTTTAGAAGTGCTAAATGCGTTCAGTTTAATTGGTGAAATCCGAAATTTTAGGAAGAGGATTTTTTATAAATAACTCTTGGATTCTTCTCGTTCATCTGAAAAATATTCTATAATAAATAGTATAAGTAGGTACTTACATGCATGGAAAGATGGACTGTGAAAAGGCAACGGGTGTGGTTTAAAAGACATGTAGTGACAAATTGAAAAGATTATGCTAAGGTGGTTTTGTAGTGTTGAGATGAATAAAAGGCAACAGGGGGTCCATTCTCTAAGTCCAATTTTCGGACGGGCCGAACACATCGGGAGTACGGGATAACTGTCAAATCGTGTTGTCATTCTTTCTTAGTTCGGGCGTCGAACGACTCTTATATACGAAGTTACGGGCATTTCCTACTTCTTATGAATAGGAAACGTTCGTAACTTCGGTCGAAACTATGGAATATACGGGGAATTTCTATTTCACAAGATGATATAAAACTTCCCAGTTTTACTCGTATCTTTCGCTTGAAATTGAGAATCTTGCCAAAATGTTCAGCTTTCAATGTTTGGAGAAACGGTTGGTATCGTTGCCAACACTATCCATCATGTTTGACCTTTGACCTTCGATCTTCTGCTGGTTTCATATAAATAACAATGCAGAGCAGTATAAAGATAGAAAGATTTCTGGGTTAGATTTCAAGAATAGATTGGTTCTGCTGTTGCATTATTTAGTGGCAACTGTGACCTTTAAATAAATTATGAGTTCTTCATGAAATTGTGAAAATGGCTTTGAATGGCATTAGCGTCTGCCAGGGGTGCGGGTTTTTCGAAAGAGATACCGTGGCCCGTGGCATACAGGCAACTGAAGGAACACGTGGGTTTTATGCAGTAAAAGTCTGACACGCCCTCCCGCTCCACCCAAAGCCACCACCGCATCGGCGTAGGTAGTTGGTAATTTACTAACAAGTTTTACAAATGACTTGTTCCTGCCCTCGTTTTCGCACTGACTTTTGCGCTTGACTTGACTAAGTTTTGCTCGGCTGCTAAGGGTTCGAGCGTGATATTATATAGCCTATCTATAGCCATCTTTAAGAATTGGGTTATCAAATAGTATAACATTGCATAATCCACCTATAATGTTCCCACTGCTGGGACACAGGCCTCTTCTGTAAGAGGGAGTGAGCCATAATCCACCATGCGGGCCCAGTGCGAAATGGGCAAACCATTGGAGAAAAAAAATTGTGGCACCCCGGGAGTTTCAATAGAAGTGAAAACTTGAACAATTACGTGTGTATTTTTAAATCCTCAATACAGGATTTCACATTGGAGCCTTGGGTCCAGATTGCTCTCGGTAAAAAATTATTAACGAGCAATCGACTTCAGCCATTAAAAGTAACAGCACAGATTTTTACGCTAAAAATGCAAAGGGAAAGAAAGGGATAAAAAGGAAGGGATAAAGGGAATGAAAGGGATAGAATTAGAATTTCCTAATGAAAGAAAGGGACTTTTCCTAAAGACATCAACGCGCGACTCACCCGTGTGCTCGTTCACCCATATATACACAGAATGCATATAGCTCATGGAAAGCGTTCGGTGACGATGACGCGAGTTCTATGGCTTTTGTTCCTTTAAAAAGTGCTCAACGCGCCTAAAGAAGTTTTCACTTCAAAAAAAAAAAAAACAAAAAGAGAAAAGAAAGAGAAAAGAAAGAGAAAAGCGGGTTCAAACAAACAAACAAATTCTTCAGCCTTATTATATTAGTATTGATTACCAACATCGTATCGGCAAGACTTCTTATGGTAATTGTGAAGGTGTCATTACAAAGAGTGGTTAATCCAGCAGAGAATAAAGTTAGTTCGCAAAGGATGTAAAAAGTTCATAATGTTATAAAAAATACCCTTGGGGAAAAACCGAGAGAAAACTAAAAAAAGAGTGTCAGTTGATGGATGCCACACTACTCACGTAGCACAAGCTCACATCACTTTAACCCGCAAACAAATATGTGGTTACAAAGTCTCCGAAACTTCTGTATAGTTCCACTTTATTATTAACTTTTATTTCCGCCAAAAGTGCAAAGAGGGTACAGGAACAAATGGGATCAACTTGAAAAATGTGTAACAATAACAAAATGGGAAAACTTGAAAGTGACACCGGGCCATTAGGCAGTGCGGGGTTGACGCCGGCGCACTCTCACCATAATGAATCAAAAGTTTGTCGCGACGTAAATGGAATACGGAAGTTTTTGGATCGAGAATAGTCATCAGTAACAGGTACTCTTTTTGTTTTCAATATAAATATCTCGAAGACCATTTTGTGCACGAAAAAGAACTAATTTTAAAAATGTGAGAACGAGTTTTTCCAACAAATCCAGAATTATAAAATGCAAAAGTAAGTCTGTCTGTACGTTACGTTTTCACGTCTTAATGAAATCGAGAAAGAGAAAGAAAGAATTGATGTGTTTTACTTTCTGGAGCAGTCGGGTAAAGGCTCTCGAAGGCTGGCGCGACGCATTTCCAGTTTAACAATTTCTATGAAAACTTCTTAGAAATTGGTCTACTAGTACTGCGTCGCACCGTTGCGTTTGCGGCAGCCTAAAAAGGAAAAAGTAAGTGTATTTAAAATTAAGACTTTTTGTACTAATGTTTTTAGCTAGCAACAAGGCATGTGGTGCATAAAGGAGAAATGTGTTTTCTAGTTAAGTGACACTAAGTTATTCTGGTGACTCATGTTTTAAGTTTTTGCACAATGTAGGTCGCCTAGCCAGCACTTTGTAACAATAAGTTTTTAATATTTTTTCCCAAACTTTATCTATAAGCAAATAGATAACACATTAAAATAGATATCTATTTTTGAATGTATGACAGCTTATAAACTGTGTTTCTATTCTGGAAAATGGCAATATTTGTGATCTGCAATGTGTCCAAACTTACAAATTATTTTAAACGAGAGGCGCCAAGCATAGCGTTGAAAATGTTGTATGCAAAAAAAAAATAAAGGTTTGGTTGTTTATTATGTAAATTTTATTTTAAGTCAAGCAAGTTATTATCTGTAACCTTGTCTTGTAGGTCAATTGGATTCCAGTACTACAGCAAAAATGGGGTAGGCGATAATGATGACTAATAAGTTATATTTAGAAGTAAAGTCCCATATTTGTAGTTTCATTTCTCAAGTTTTGGACGCATAGCAGCTACGGGTAAGTTTTAACGAGATACTATTGACTTGGCGCTTGTCGCAGAGCTACCAACTTATAGAGCTTTATTTAAAGTACAAAACTTTTGGCAATATTGTGAAAGCGATTTTCTCTTCCGAAGTTTTTATCTCACTCCAGTGCAGACTGTGAATAGTACTGGCTATTTAAAATACAATTAACTAAGTACTTTAAAATAGGTATACTAGAGCAGAAAGTTGGTTGTGCTGAGACTAGAACTATATGTTTTGTATATTTGTATTTAAATCGTCTATTGTGAGCACTTGTTCAACATAATAATGGAGTAAGAATTCGGTTTTACTACGAATGTCTAAGGTAACGTAGGAACTTTTTGGGTACGTTTAAAGTATGACTAGAGAGGTGGTAGTCCAGTGATATCATCCGCAACTTACGAGTTGTAGGTCGTAAGTTTGAACCCAGGCAGACCCTTTACTTCGTGCATTTAATTTCATCACCACTACTCTCAAAACGGTGAAGGACAACTTCCCCCGGAAACTGGCATGTCCTAGAATAAAAAAATTAGAGGTCATATAACGTCTAACAACCTGCACTGGGCCCGCGTGGTGGAATACGGCCCACTCTTTCTCATAGAGAAGAGGCTTGTGTCCCAGCAGTGGGAATTTTCTTGATTGCACTTACCGACGGAAAGCCTCTGTACATTTGTGGGCTTCAAGAATTAAAAATAAATTAATCAATTCCTGAAGAAATGGCAATTTACAATATTATGTCATATTTACACTGTTTATAACGCGCAATTATTGCAAAGAATATATCAAATCCAATAAATTTAAAACTAACTGCTATTACCCGCCTATTTTTCTTTATTTAGGGCTGATTTTCTTTACAAGAGTAAAATAACTTTTATCTGAAGAATAAATCTGACAGTTTGACATATTCTCAATACACAAGTTGTCAAACCGCAATATTTATTCCTCAGATGAAAGTTTTCTGACTATTTATTATTCAAATAGGTTCATTTTATTCGTGTAGATTATTTTACATATTGGGAATGAGAGAACGGTGTAAGCCTTACAGACTACCCCCCCGAGTGGGTTCCCGCATTGTCGTTGCGGGGGGGCTTAGTAACCGTGGTCTCCCATCCACGGTGAAGCCAAGAGGAACCCAACGGTGGGGCCGCTCGTCAGGGCTTTTGCCTTCAAGCCATTGACGTAGCGGCCAAAAAGTAGGTTGCGGTGAGGTGCACCGCAACTGAGGTGGGCCGCGATGTCGAATGGGAGGCATCGCGGCTGAGGGTTACAGGCTGCGGTAGAGGAGGAGTGCCGGTGCTTCTGAGCAGCGCTCTTCCCGTCCGTGGCCTGGACGGGGCCGCCACCGTTTGATGGCGGACGCGGTGGGGCCGCAGGGGAAGAGGAGTGTCGGTATAGCGTCAGCCGCTCTCCCTATCCTCTGCGGCCGAAAAGTGGTAGACGGGACGGCGCGTTGTGTTCCTCACGCGCGCCGTCAAAGATGTCAGCAACCACTGGTGGGGTCCGCAAGGGCCGATGCCTGCCAGGGGTGCGGGTTTGTTCGAAAGAGATACCACGGCCCCTGGCATACGGGCTACTGAGGGAACACGGGTGGGTTTTAGTCAGTAGAAGTCTGACACGCCCTCCTGCTCTACTCAGCAGGAGAAGTCATTTGATGATTTCCCACCCAAAAAAAAAAAAAAAAAAAAAGCCTTACAGACTAGATTTGTAGACGATTTTCTATTCTGTATCTTCATTCCAGTTCCTGGTACTTTTTGACAGGCCTGCACTGTCCTCCTATACCTATTATCACTGTAATTTGAAAACATTGTAAAAGCCAATTATTTTTAAAAGAGTAACCGTGGAGTTTCTTGCCGGCTCTTCTCCATAGGAAGCGACAAATTGGAACCGTACACCTAGCTTCTGACGTTTTATAAGTGCCCATGCAGGTTTATGTCAAATAAAATATTTTGATTTTTATAGAAAAATCAACTCTGAGTGAAAAAGGACTGCTGTGTAATGAGAATGGCTTTCTATCATCTTGCATTTGGTTTGGACTGCTTAAATCTTTTATTGGATCCCAGAACATAGTACGGTCACCAAAACAAATAAGTAACCAGGGCAATCGGATAAGGTTCTATTTTTTTTTTTTGGCTTTTACTGACTAAAACCCACCCGTGTTCTCTCAGTTGCCTGTGTGCCAGGGACGACGGTGTCTCTTTCGAACAACCCGCATCCTTGGCAGGCATCGGCCCTTGCAGACCCCACCAGTTGTTGCTGACATCACTGACGGCGCGCGTGGAACACAACGCGCCGTCCCGCCTACCACTTTTCGGCCGCAATAGGGAGAGCGGCCAACGCTATACCGACACTCCTCCTCCCCTGCGGCCCCACCGCGTCCGCCATCAAACGGTGGCGGCCCCGTTCAGGCCACGGAAGGGAAGAGTGCTGCTCAGAAGCACCGGAACTCCTCCTTTGCCGCAGCCCGTAACCCACAGCCGCGAAGCTTCCCATTCGACATCGCAGCCCAGTTGCGGTGCACCTCACCGCAACCTACTTTTTGGCCGCTATGTCATCGGCTTGAAGGCAAATCCCTGACGAGCGGCCCCACCTTTGGGTTCCTCTTCACCGTGGCTGGGAAACCACGGCTACTGAGCCCCCCCGCAATGACAATGCGGGAACCCACTCGGGGGGGAATCGGATAAGGTTAAAATTTTGTAAGAAACAGTAGGACGTTCTCGAAATAAATAAAGCAAACAGTTCATTTATCAAATTAATTTCATGGTTGCTTATTTCTTTTGGTACATACGTAGGTACTGTATGTAATACGTAGTTACCCATTGTAGTACAAATAGTGCCTAACAATTGCTCAGATACATAATACGTTCGTCTAATTGGCTCTGATCGTTCTAACAAATGATGCAGAGTCTGATCTGAGATAACACAGGTTAGCAGATCTTGGGTGCAAACTGTAACGACTTGGGAATTAAGCGCTTTTATCGCTAACTGTGCTATTAAGTGCGCTTTAGATGGTTTTGGTTGGCGAGATTTTAAGCGAGGTCTTTGCACTGTCTATATTTTTGTTGCTGTATGTATTTGCTTTAATTACTTTTCAAAACATGTTTTATTTTTAATCGACGAAAACGGAGGAGGAGGTTCTCAAGTCGATGCGAATAGGCATGTTATTTTTTATGTATGAGCACACATACATTTTTACGGAGTAGTCCGATTTTAAATGTTCTTTTTTATTGGAAAGGAAATAAATCGAAATTGATCAAATTTAAAATTGAAAAAGAAAATCCAATCCTAAGTGCAGAAAAAATATTACCTAACTAAAAAAAATACAGACGATGATAGTTTTTTTTGGATTTTTTTACCCGTAACTGAAAAGCAAAAACTAAACCTTTAAGTTCCTACATTTTTTAGTTTGTTTTTTCATCGGTTTTTTCTTTTTAAATTTTAAGTTTTTCTTGGCAGGTAACGTTTTGTTTTAAACTCATTCCCAGAAACAGAAAGTCAAGTTAGCAACATTTTGCATTTTCGGCAACACTAAATATTTTGCTATATCAAAGTTGTGCTAGTTTTATTCAAAATGAATATTGCAAAAAGCCAATTCGAAAAAAAAAGAATACATTCCGTTCTACTCTTAGTTCGTGTTAAAAGCAACACAGGTCCATCCATTTTTTCTGCGAACTCTGATTCTAGTTTCATTTGGTGAGCATATAGCTGTAACCCAATTAAAATGTTTGACGCTGCCGTTATCAGAACACAAAACAAAACGTACCTACGTTACCCTATATGAACGGTAAATAAAAATCCTACTATCCTACTTATAAATAAATAAACCATAAACTTTGGATGTTTGGATGTTTGTTACTCAATCACGCAAAAACGGCTGAACGAATTTGGATGACATTTGGCATACATATAGATTATAACCTGAATTGACACGGGATACTTTTTATTCCGGTAGTACGTTCCCGTTTATTCCCGTGGGTGTCGTAGGAGGCGACTAAGGGACTTACTAAAGAATGGGCAGCAGCGTTCTCTATACATTCTACCACCATACTGTGATCGCCAATCCGCCTGCCGAGCGTGGCGATTCTGGCAAAACCCCCCCTTTTGGGGGAGGACTATATACAGCAGTGGATATCTTTCGGTTGAAATGATGATGATGAGTACGTTCCCGTGTTCCACGCGGGCGAAGCCGCTGGCAACAGTTAGTTCGAAATAATTGTTAGACATTTTTGGAAAATAAGACTACTGTTTCCTAAGATCTATAATAATATCATCATCGTAGCTGTTATGTATACAGAGTGTTACAGAAACCCAATTGCTATCCTTAAGCACTCAAGATAACAGCTGGTATAGAATCACTATACATAGTTTCAGCTCAAAATAAAATACTGTAAGAATTGATACCAAATTTTCGGTTTCATATGTTTCTTAAATTCAAATCAAATCATAAGAAACGTGTCACCGCACTACGTAGGTCAATAATTTCCACGTTACTCGCCAATATCACGATAAATCTCTTTCGAATGATGTTTTTATTTCAATTTGATGATTTGGTTTCTGGTATTAATGTATTAAAAATTCTCATACATTCCGAACATGTAGAGATACGATTAAAAAACCCTTCCAATATCGTTTGATATCATTCAAAGAAGCCGTGCCCTCGGTATGTATATACCGATTTCTATTACACATTGTATATGTACTAACTTTATTTCAGACCATGTCCATATCCACCTTAAAGGCTCCTATCTCAGCCGCGGTCTGCTGTGATGCCACAGAGTAGGCACTTTGATGAATGGTTGGATTGTATTGCAGGCCGAATAGTAGAATAATATTTTCGGACTCAAAATATCTATTCTGGTAGATGTTTCTAACTCCGTGTTTTGGACTAAAATTATTATACTTCTAGCTTTTGCGCGATTTATTTCGCGTGGAAGTTAAATAAACCATAAGATATATCGTATGGCACTCGGTAATAGTGTAGCTTTCTATCAGGGAAATGATTTTTGTAATAGAATAGAATAGAAAACATTTATTCGACACAGATACAACACAACAGCAACAAACACATAAAAAAGAGATCGTTAGACATAAAAAAAAATTCAGTATCAGTTGTGCTGAGCGTGCATACATACAAATCCCTTGCCGTGCCGTGCCGCCAGTGGGCGCAGTCCCTTAAAGCCCTTAAACCCTATTAGTGATGACCCTTTACCATTAAATATCAGTAAGGATTATCAGAATACAACCGCTACACTTCTCAAGTTAGAAAAAAGTATGTCTCTTGGAAGTTAACTCGGTTCACTTGAGCTCCGCGATGTGGGGTGGAGTGTTAGGGCGATTAAGGGTTCTTCAGGAAGTGGGGACATACTGTATATGTTCCTGTTCCGATATATACTAGTTTTAATGGCGTCTGGAGTGGAATCGAGTAAAAGTAGTATTAGATTAAAGTAAATGAACATGCTTTTGAATTTTGAATTAGAATGTTGTTTTGTAGGTGAATTATGATGCAATGAAAATAGCTTGCCATCAAAAACATAAACTGTAAAAAAACAAGTCTCGCAACTCAGTTCTTCTATCGTAAAAAGTTGTGAGATCCATATAATACCAAGTCGGTCAATTTAATCAGTTCCTACTTAAAGATCTGTCTTAAGTTATTACGTAATTAGCTAACCTAACAACATCTTATAGTGACCATATCAATATCAAAATTAAAATCTTTTATGTTTAAAATAAATAAATTGACTTAGCCATTGCATGAAACCACAACCAATTAGAAAAAGTATGTGGGTAAGTAAAAATTTATGAGCCCTTGACATACCATCAGCTGTTTATTCGTTTTCAATTAATAGTGATATTTTTCCATATATTATATAAGTCTGACTGTATGACCGCATTATCCTACGCAAATAATTTTGATGAGGTTTTAACCACTATTTAGGGAATTTATTCCGGAAGTTTTATGTATATATTACATTAATATTTATTAAACTTTCATATACTAAAGAAATTGGTTGGTCAACTCTTCACGAGACCAGAGGGCTGTCCTATTTGTTGAGCAAAGAATCATACGACCTGCCACAATACCTGTAATTCTGACCACGACTTCATCGACGTGGATTTCAAAATAAAAGCTAATCTTGGTCTTCATTCCGATACAGCCTGTCTCTTGCTGCCCTTTTCCAGCAATGCCCTAATCCATGGTTCATACCATACAGGGGGTGCCCTTGCTGTGTAGGCGCTTTAGTTTTAAGTTTGTATGCCGTCTGGAGGCCTTATTTTATTAAAGTAGCTACAGGCAAGTTCGGTAAGGAGGCAGTCGACAACCTCTGACGGCGAATATCATTCCCAACAAAAAAATCTAGATCATAAAGTATTTGTGAGCCAAATATCATCCAAATCCGTTTTGCCATTTTTGCGTGAGCGAATAAAAAACATTGAAACAATCTTACACATTTATAATATTAAGTAGGATAGCAGAATTCGGGTCACATCATTCAATCTCCATTTCCAACATGTTTCATATTAAATCTAAGAGACAAACACCTATGTGCTGCCACCGATGCATGAAAGGAGGAAAAAGATAAATAACATAACGGAAGATCGGTCTATGATTACATCACTGTCCCGAAGGAATAAAATGGAACGCTGTGATTTCGAAATGTATGGAAGACAGTTACAATACTCTCGTGTTCCCAGTGGGTTCTATATGTTTGTATCGATTAGGTGCTCGAGACTTGAAGTCGATTTGACTTTTCTGTTGTTTATTTAATCTAGAAATGTCTGGCCTACATTTTTTGATTGATTCTTCTTTAGGGAAATAAAAAATATGTCCTGGAGCGTGCAAGTGTTTAGGGATAATCCACAAGGTTAGGTGCTTTTATTTTCTACGGTACGTTTAGTAACTTCTTTTTCCTAGTCCCAGTTAAAGCTAGAAAGTGGCGAAGGGTGGGCGTTTTTTCACCAGCCAACTTTGAATAAATTACTTTGGTTTTTTATTTTTGGTAGGTATACTTACTTAATGAAAAAATGGATAGGAAGTTTTATTTTAGTAGAAAATAGAGCCTTTTTCAAAAGATCGGAGTTGGTTTCCAGTATATTTAGTCAGAAATGCGTTTTGATGTAGAGGATATATTTTTGAGATGGAGCAGTAAGGGTAAACGTTAACTACATGTAATTACACAAAAACGATATTAACTGTTCCTATTCATATATTTTGAAATAATAATTGTTGCTAAGAATTTATGAAATTAAAACAATCGATACTCTTTCTTAAAAGGATCAAAAAACTCTATCAGTCACCTAAGGCTTAAGTAATTAAGTAAAGAGCAACCCTGTATATGTTTAATTCTTATGAAAAGTAGCTGTCTTCTACGATCACACAACATAAGTCACCAGACAACATGTTAAGTTACCAACTTTAAAACACAGTAAGTTGGTACTAAAAACTGGCCTGAATTTCCAACTATATAATTTAGGTTCATTTTATAGTACCTAACGATAGCATCAACCTAATACTTAATGCTAGTAATAGGATTTCATACCAGTGTAACGGACAAAATATCGTGTGACCTCGGAACCTGTCTCGTGAGAACGCTTGCAGCTGCTTTCAGAATAATAGTTTTCATTTTGATTTAGGAATGCAGGAGAAATATGGGATGTCTGTAAGGTACTTAGTTAAGGAACAGGAAGGTATGAGAAAGGTTACCTTAAGACTAACATTCTATAAGACACTTTGTCATATTCAGGAGCCATGGAGCTTACAAAAGCCTTTCAATCTCTCAGAACTACAATCGATCAATTAATTTCATTTAGAACCGGCTTAAAAAAAGGAGGTTCTTAATTAGCTTGTATTTTTTTCTTACCTCAGAACCCCGTCATTTATAAACCGTTTTGGAAAATTCTTCTTTCGAAACGTGGGACACTCAGAAAGTTTTGCAACACTTTTTCCAGTCCGCCGCAGACACCTCTTTTACAGCCTGCTCAAACGCTAACAACGCATCTTCCGGCGACGAAAATTGTATCCCTTTGAGCTGATTTTATATTTTTGGGAATAAAAAGAAGTAATATGGTGGTCAGGGCTATAAATGGGTTTACCCACGAGTTTGACCGGCGTTCTGTCCAGGAAGTCCCTCGTTTTGAGCAAAGTATGCGAAGGCGCGTTGTCGTGCGTGGTGGAGCAGTAGCCCGCGGAACCCTGTGTTTGGTCATTTGTTGCTCACAACAGAGAAAACGTCTGCCAAGCATTTGGCAGTGTACCATTCAGCTTTGATGCTTCTTTGGTTCTGTAAAGGAATTGACACCAAGTTACCAAATTGAAAAAGCTCGCGATCAAAATCTTCCCCCTGATTCAAGATCGCTTCATTTTGTTAGGCGTTGATTTGTTTAGAAACACCCAGACCGTCGACTGGCGCTTCGTTTCTGGATCGTATTGATAAATCCAAGACTCATCACCTGTAATGATGTCGTGAACACGCCGAGACGAGCCTGCTTCAATTTTTTTTATCATATCACGGAACTATTCCACCCGGGCCTGCTTTTGAACATTGGAGAGGTTGTGCGGCACCCAGCGTGAAACTATCCTCCTCACGCGAAGATGCACGTGTAGAATTTCGTGAAGGCTTCCCGATCCAACTTGCAGTATGTGCTTAATCTCTTGATAGGTACCTAACTTGCCTATTGTTGTGGATACAATTTTTCACTGCTAGCAGGTTTTCTTCCGTAACAGCCGTCAAAGGGCGACCACTTTTTTCTTCATCCCCCAAAGTTAGGCGACCGCACTTGAATTCTTTATATCAACGATACACGGTTGCCTTAGAAGGGCCTTCATCCATGAATGCCATCTGAAATCTATCTTACGATTCGTCTGGTTTCAGATGACACTTAAAATGCGTAAAAAAATACTGCGAGAAAATGTTCCCGGCGCTCCATTTTCTAATGAGACACCATACTTTAAATTAGCTCGCAAACAATGCGGAGGGAATTTTAAAATTGGAACGTACCTATTTTGACTTACAAAAAATAATTATATTTTCAAAGTAGATTATAACTGGCCAGTCTCTCATACAACTTATTTTTGCAATACTTTCTGAGTGGCCTGGTACTTATACCCTTACTTAAAGAGGTGGAGTGGTCCCATATTAATTTGGTTCTGTTTAAGAGCGCTGTCACAGGTCCACTAGCGCCACTCCTTTAAAAAATATTATCTCGCGATGGAAAAAAACGGCTCAATCAGCTGTCTCGGTAAGTGTGTCTAGAATTTTCTAATACCTTTTATAAAGTTTTATAATGAAACACGAAGCAACAAAATACGATCTAGAGGAATGTGGCAGTTTGCAAACATTGTAAAATTAAGTATACGATTTTCCTAGAATATTAACAAGTCAGTGTGTGAGTTTAAATAGTCACTAAGTGTAAATCAATGTCATAAATATAATTAATTATATAATTCAAATATCAACCAGTTTGATTTGGTCTTAACTCTAGATTGTCCTATGGAGCAGGACCAGCATGTTTCCAAGCATTCTTATCTTGGATTAAATCCTCTAATTTGTAAATATGCTTGTTGACAAAGTTTACTTTTAATATGAGTTTTTAATAAGGTACCTAAATAAGCCGTATAGAAATGTTCAATATTCGCACTTTTCATGTGCTCTAAACAGGAGCATCGCAACGTCAACAAAAAAATAAAATCGCACAAAATTGGTCAAACTTAAACATGCACGTAACATGAACGTGATTTGAAATACGTAATGAATTCTGCGAACTGTAAAAATGATGGACCAAAAAACGTTGTTACATATTAAAAACTTCACGTCACGGATAAAATTGGCAGAAATAATAGTGGGTGATTTTTACGCAATAAAGTTGGTTTCTCTAGAAAACATGTACCTATTCGTACTACTTACTCTTTATCTTTTTCGCATACTTACACGCGTCCTATATGTATGTATTCCTTATAGTTTGTGAGAAAATAAAAACACTATGCGTTTTAGCGAGGCATGCAATCCGAAAAAGGGACACAGTAAAGCTAAAGTTACGAGAGGATTCACTGGACAGCACTTTTGACCACATAAACAACAGAGCTTAAGGACTACCAGTGTCAGCGACGGTACCTATAATATAAACTAGACTTTACTGTCAGCTCACTCCGATGTCATAGTATTAGATACTATTTTACTTTGTATTACTGCTTTCCGTCGCGGAACGCTCCCTGCATTTTATTACCATCCAGATAGACACGTCTACGGGACTCATAAAATATATGAAGTATTACCAACTAGCTCCATTCATGACGTTTGAATTTATGACGCTCCTAATCTTAAATTTGCTGATATTGCCAATATCTGACTTTATATTCGTAGTTCGGTGGTATTACCTTCGTCGGCGGCCATCATATCTGTACTTACACGTTTTTATTTGACAAATTCGTGAGTTGTAGCGATGCTTCATTAAATAAAGAGCGCTTAATAGAATTTAACAAATTATGTCGTTACAAAGGCTAATTGCGCAATATCTCAAACAGCAGTCGGGTTTACGTTTTGTTTTATGCCGCTAGGTGGCGGTAGGTGTACGATGGGCTTTGTGTACACGGCTGAAGTCGAATCGAGACATTGTGTACGATGCCACCGCATGCTCCACAAATTGTATTTTATTTTTCGTGTCTGCAACATTCTTTATGTCCCGACATATTATGTGTCAGGGCGTCTAGCGAGTATTTTTCGCGTGTCCCTTGGACACTTTTCGGAACATCTTGATATGTTCGCTCGGCTGCTTATAAATTGGTATCTACTTTATTCACTTCAAATAAATTTCTTATCGTTAGCTACTTATGGTGCGATAAGAATCGCACCTTTTGTAGTGTATGTAGAATCGAAAATGTCATACGAATACTGACTTGCTTTATCAAAGAGTGGTCTATTGCTTTACTTAAAAATAAACTTGTGAAAAAAAAGAAAAATAATAAGAAGTCTTTGAAATGGTACCTAGAACTAAAAAAAAAACATTTTATTCCGTCAAAACAAGCTTGATACCAGCTTAGATTTTTTTAATTAGATAAGATCTCTCCTTTTTTCTTCTGATCTTGTAAAAAACCTTAAAGGCAAACAATTTCTTAGAAAAACATACCTATATCTAGTTTTTGTTTATGTTTATCTTGTTATTTTTCATTGTCCAAATTGGTGATGAAATTTGTATGAGTTTTGAACTGGAAATAAATTACCTACGCGGTATTATGGATTAAGACATAATTTAGGTCTTATTTTTTAAACAGCAAGACTTATTTTTTAAAATCTCAGAAGCTTGTATTACTTTTGTCATTTCATAGCTTTGTTCAGGATTGTTTCAATAGGTATTTAATTGTTGACGTTTTAACTGGCCAGCTCGCTGGAAATGAAAACTAGTTTTCCAATTATATCTAATAACTTTATATTTGTATTATGAGTAGATATAAAATATTATAACAATAAATCTTTTGATACTACAGACATAATACAAAATTAAAAGACTTTGGTTTCAAATTAGAATAATTAAGGGCCATATCAGACACGATGCTTTTAACATTGGTTTTTAGATTTTTGGAAGGCTTGATAAAGCGACATTTAGCATACGCGATCAGCAGTAACAGCTATTAATATTATAGGGCTCGTACACACGTTCCACAACCGCACCGTATCACAGAGACAAAATGTGGGCAAGCAGTAGTTACGTCTCAATGCCATGAAACTTTTTGCAGTTGCGTTGTGGTTGCGATCTGGTTACGTTGTGGTTACGATGTGGTTACGTTGTGGCTAGTATTTGTAGACAGACAGATAGTTGTGGTTGCATAGTAGCCGCGATTTTACTTTGATGTGGTCGGTGTAAAACACATGGTTGATTTTGACGGCCAAATGTGGTCCATATGAATAGATTATTCAGTTTCATACAAATTAGCGCCTGTCCACGAGGCGTCGTTTAGGTGTAGTTGTGGTTGCGGTGTGGCTGTGGTACGTTTATTCAGGCATCAATAATTGGGGCACAATGCTAAATTTTTCATCGAGACCATACTCAGGAAGTCGTCTAACACAATGCACTACTGATGCAGCACCAATCGTATGGTCTCCGTTACAAAAAGTATCGTGTCTGCACATCAGTCTCTTGTCCTTATCTCAAGTTATTTGGGGTCGGCGCAACATGTC
Source organism: Polymixis flavicincta (assembly GCA_949987655.1). Lineage (NCBI taxonomy): Eukaryota > Metazoa > Arthropoda > Insecta > Lepidoptera > Noctuidae > Polymixis > Polymixis flavicincta. The sequence continues at coordinate 19,149,533 of OX465181.1, read as the reverse complement.
TTTTCTATTTTTCACACAGGCCGTTCATCGTTTCCTTGGGCTTATATACCATACATAAACTTTCCTCACGATCCGGTCGCTGATACAAAGAGTATCGTGTCTGCACTAACCCTAAAATGGGATTCTTAAAAGCAAAATTGAAAATTAAAATGTTCGCAGCCACGATCAAAACACATTTGATTATACAGGTAGGTAAATTAAATCTCGCTTGTTTTCGAGTACATCGTAAAATAGCAAGGTAAGTAGCCGTCGAACATTTTAATAACATTAAAATGGCCGCCGAAATTCTCTCGCGTTGTATTTAATTAAGCCACCGGTCCTTTTGTTCGGCCCTTTATGTAGGGTGTATGCCCCAAAGAGTTTTATTGCATGTTATTATTTTCAGACATTGTTCGAAATTGGGAGAAGATGAGGTCTTCGCTAAAATTTTATTGCTTTGTGTGTTCGAGAGATATATGTTATGTAGCGTTTTTTTGTAAGCATAGAAAAAATTAACGAGCTTTTTTAAATATTGTTTTTTTTAGGGTTCCGTACCTCTAAAGGAAAAAACGGAACCCTTATAAGATCACTTTGTTGTCCGTCCGTCCGTCCGTCCGTCCGTCCGTCCGTCTGTCAAGACCGTTTTTCTCAGGAACGCGTGGAGGTATCAAACTGAAATTTCTATATGATACTTAGTTCTACTGTCCCTGGAAGCTGTAGAAAAATCAACCTTCTAAGTCAACGCAATCAAAAGATACAGCCATTTAGGCCGCAAAATTCCGCAAATTTTCGAAACTCGCACGGGAATCAAAACCTACAGGGTACTTCCCGTGAACTTAGAATCTTGAAATTTTGTACGAAGTCACGTCTTATAGTACAGATATAGGAAAAATTACGAAAACCGTAAATTTTTAGTTTCGTCATATAAAAAAAAATATTTTTGACAATTTTGAACTTTTACTTATATACCCACAGGTTTGTACGGAACCCTCGGTGCGCGAGTCCAACTCGCACTTGACCGGTTTTTTTTTTGTTATTTATGCGGACAGGGTAACATGGCAAATAGAAAGGCGAGTCCTATAACCAACACGTAATTCCTTATAGATATATGTTATGTAGCGTTTTTTATGAGTATAAAATAATAAACGAGGCATTTATAAATACTGTTTTTTTTATTATTTATGACGTTACTCTTCGGGTAGTGTGGTAGAAGAAAGGAGAGGCCTATATATACCCAGCAGCGGATAATTCCGGGCTGAAATGATGATGATGGTCTTCGGCTTTGCCCTGCATAGGCTACTAGAAGAACAGTATTCTAAATATATTTTTTGTGAACTTCGAATTATTCGTATTAATTAAAAGCTAAAATTAAAGTGGATGAAATTGGAGTTCCAAGATTTCGTTACATACGTAGTTATATAGATAGATCGATACAAGCGAAGCTAATAAATAAAATAGCGTCTTAAAATAGATCAGTTACCTGGCGAAGATTAAGATTTAAGATTAAGAGCTCTTAGTATCTAAGTTTTTTTTCTGAGCACCATTTATTTTAGTGAAATTTTTATTTTGCGTGAGGAATTAATACTTAATTAAAGTATTCATTCACAAAAAGTCTTAAGGTAGCAAAATATAACCGAGTTTATTATTTAGAGACTTTGATAAAGGTCTAAAGTTTCATTAGGTAGGCAAAGAAAAATTCTATTCCGCCTGAAGGGAGAAATACAAAAGAAAGTAATAACTAACTAACCTTTTAAAACAAAATAGGTTCGTTTCCAAAAACCTTTATTAAGTTTGTAGGTCAACGCCATTTTGGACTAAGGTACCTACCTACACATTTTAATGAAGACTTGGTTTTACTAAGTAAAGGCTCCCGCAAATAAGCGCGTCGCAACTGTAGTAGAACAATGTCTAAGAAAACTTCATGGATATTGTCCTACCAGAATCGTGTCGTACCGTTGCGTCGCGCCTGTCTGCAGGAGCCTCAAGTATGCCTGTTCCTAAATTATTTTATAGATGTCTGTTTTAGTTTGCTTGTTCCAGAATATTTTTCTAAAACAAGTGCTCTTTTTGTAACTAATTATTGAGTAGGTACCTGCTAAGATGACGCTTTATTTCCTTGTTAACTGATAGTATTGGCAATGTAGACTTATCTTTAAGACACGACCCTTTGACGTGGATTCCTCAAGTAATTGTATCGGAAATCAACATACGAATAAACAACCAACATACATACACAATATTTAATCAATGGTTTCCCAATACAGGACCAACATTTACAAAGGCAACTAATTGAAAACCTGTGTACAGGATGATTTTTCGACGAGAGAATTATTGCAGGGAAAAATATAATGGCGGAAGAAAATTACCCAGAGAGTTAATAGTAAATGATAACTTATTAGCTAGGTATGTATATGCTTGACATAAATGTTAGAACTTTCACAAAATTTGCTACAACCGTACGGTATGTTGTAATTTCGACGAAATGCACGACGAGGTTGTTGCTAAGAGAATTCAACGAAATCGTATGTTTGAACTATGTTGTGCTGCATCCAAACCGAATTCGGGAAATCACGGTCTGAAGTCCATACAAACAGTGTAAGTACTATTTGTACAAACACTTGTGCATAGCATCAGATCCGAATGTAACTTTTTGCCACGTACCTATTCAGCACAGACTTAGTTCAGAGGGCTTAAGGCTGCCTAAAAAAGTTTTGCTTCATTTGACACAAACTACCACGTGCTCGAAAAGGCATACACACATATAAACTCACGTTCGTCACAATTTAATTTTAGCACCATTCATTTTATTTCCTGCATTTACTCTCATTTCCAGATCAATGTTTCCATGCGTTGTAAACAGACTCCTCAATTGTACGAACTCACTTGCTTCACACTCTTATAATTTATTTTAACATCACACACCAGTACTGTATCCTCTTCTCTTTCTAACACCAACACCTTCGTCTCATATTAATATTAGTTCCTGTCATCATATGTTTCATCCATCACAGTTACCATTTCTTGCAACTGTTCTGCTGTCGATGCAAGTTGAACTCGATTATCTGCGTACAAACATACTCAGCCTATAAACTTTCCCACTGCTGGGACACAGGCCTCCTCTCCATGAGAGGGAGTGGGACATAACCTACCACGTAGGCCCAGTGCGGGTTGGTAGATGTCACATATCTTCGATTTTTTGGTTCTAGGACATGCCGGTTTCCTCGCGATGTTTTCCTTCACCGTTTGAGAGCAGTGGTGATGAAATTATTTACACAAAGTAATGCGCCTGGCTGAGTTCGAACGCACGACCTACAACTCGTAAGTCGCGGCCGTTACCACTGGGCCACCACTGCTCTCTCTGCGTACAGGAGGCATTTAATGGGCAACTCATTCATCGTCAACCCACACTCACCCTTTTTTAAATCACAAATAAAAGCAGCCTGTATAGACAAGTCGATCATGGTACCGAGATATACTCCGAGTAATGGTTCACTTAATACAGCACAAGAAGAGCCCCGATTGAGACGGAATGCAATTATATCGGGGCCCGGGGCCCGGGGCCTGCCTAAATATTTGGAAATTAAGGGCGGTTATCTTTAACTCCTTAAGTGTAATACGAATCAATATGTTTGGGAAATCGCTCTCAGGTGGCCTTCGTTTATTTTAAGCCGAAAATGTTTTTGCGGATTCGCGTATTTAGATGGTTCGTGGCTTGCTTACGATGTGTTTTTTTGGTAAGCACTTAACAGATTTACGCAGATTTTGTACAAGATTTATGAAGTAGCTAACTTATCAATCCACGGTTTTTTTTTACTTGTATTCCGTTACAAATACATTTAGTTACCTACGTCTGAGCAGAAACAAATAAAAATGATAATTGTAATTATACCTATTTGAACAAAAAATAGCACCATAAATCTAAATTATTATCGCAAGTACCTTGTCACATAAAATTAGTGACAAAGTATAACAGCCGTGTAGACGCAACACTCCCGTGTGCTTGCCAACTCACACGGAACAATTTAATTGTGTGTCAGCAAAAAACGAGAAAAAGCCGTGCGAAATACGAAACTCCTCAGAAGTTAAAGGGAAAATGTTTTAGTTTCCGATGAAAATTTTCCCAAAAGACTGAATATTTATCCTACAGTTGGACTTGTCCCTAATTGTATATCTTTCACTGGAATTGTTTCAATTGTTTGTCTTGCGAAGGATTGTCAAATTTGAATAATCAGTCGGAATCCTTTTCGAGCTTCAAGAGTTTCTGTCGGGTTTTTGCTTACTTTTCTTAATAAAAGTTCTTCAGATAAAGCTGTGATGATTGTCTAGAGTTCTAGATTAGCTGATGCCGGATCTCGAAGGTAAATAAAAGGTCATTTGCGATGGGTAACTTTTGATGAGTCTGCTGCTAAACGGCTGCTTCTTATTTAAATAATTTTAAGAGTAGTACCTAATTAGGTTATAGATAAATACTTAAAAAAAAAGCAAAAAGAAAACAATGGCACTCCGGGAGTTCCGACAGAAGTGAAAACTTGAAAAATAACATGTGTATTTTTTTATATTTTTTGAATCGTCAGATTCAACAACGTTCAACGTTGTTCGTTCGTACGTTCGTGTTGTCTGTGGTGTCGGTAACAGTGTCGCGAGATCATAGTTGTTTCCCATCTCAAAAAATTCCCTACGTGCCCAAAGAAGTCTGCACTGAAAAAAAAAACATGTTGGTATTTTTCCACTATGCTATTTGCCACTTCTTACTAATATTATACATGTGAAATTTTTTATGTTTGGATGTTCAAATGTTTCGATGTTTGTTACTCAATCACGTAAAAACGGCTCAGCGGATATGGATGAAATATGGCACACATATAGTTTATAAACTGAATTAATACACAAGATATTTTGTATCCCGGTAATATGTTCCCATGGGGTAATTTCCGACCTACCCGCGGGCGAAGCCGCTGGCAAAAGCTAGCAATCCATAATGCTAACGGTAAGTTCTATGAAGATGTAGAGACCTAAGTAGTACATATATGTATTGTATAGCGTCTATATGACGAGAGATTTGGCACCCATCTCATAAATATAAGTTCAGTAAAAACCTATAAATTTTTAGATAGTTCCTCTATTAAAAAATCCACAGAAAATCTACCAAAATTATGCTCAATATCCATCGTGCTACCGTCCAGAACTAAACACACTATAAAATTAATAAACACTCTTATCTAAATCCACTATAGGTACTAACTGCCCAATTTTCCAAACTTGCCAACTTTTCCCATTTACGGGAGAACCTATTAAGGCCGTTCATCCCTTATCTCCATGGGCTGGATGGATCGCGCCATTATAAACCAATAATAGCGTCCACATCCGTTGCAGATGTGAACGTAGGCATTACCACGGTATATACTGAGTACCTATGCTCGGTAATTACAGCCTCATTGTCCGCCTCGCTATGTGTGTCTATCAACTAGATTTACCGTCACTTGCGGTGCAGAAACACTGCACGGATATTGAACAATTTCCTTGGGTGAACGTAATTGCTTTAATTTCTAGCATACACAGCTTCGCTATAACATGGCTAATATGCTTCTGATTCGAATGCAATGGATTCGATTTGAACCCCTTGATTGGATTGCGTTTCCTGCTATTCTTAAATGTAGTTACAGCTTATGAGTTTTTCTGAATCGATCTGCAAGTAGCAATCATGTAGATTGACTATTATTCCTCCAAGTCACATTTTCGTCAGACGAAATTCTGCCACACTCGGCGTAAATTTTATTTCGAGCTCAATTCTTGTGAGAAATATATTCCGTACATTGAAGATTCACACAGTTTTTTTTGTCTTATTTGGCTTTACTATAAAAGGAAGGAAAGCCATGCTTACAGGGAACTGTTTTCATTGAGGATTCACTAAATTTTTTGGCCAAAGAATCAGGATTGCCGTACAACGTGGAAATGCTACCACTCTTTTGGACACTTTTCCTGTTGAACAACATAACGCCAAGTTTTTTCATACCCTGTGATTCTTAAAAAAAAAATGTTTCTTTTCTTTTTTACATACTTGTAAAAACTAACCAGTTGACCTTAAGTGGCAGTGGGTAGGGCACATTGCTTGCAGAACAGATGGCCGATGGGGCCGAAAGGTTCTGGAGTGGCGACCGCGTACCGAAAAACGTAGAGTGGGAAAGCCACAAGGTGGACCGATGACCTTGTGAAGGCCGCGGGTATCCGCTGGATGTGGGAAACACAAGACCGGTCGAGGTGGAGGAGCCTGGGGGAGGCTTATGTCCAGCAGTGGATGTGTTTCGGCTGAAATGATGATGATGATGATACCTGTAAATATTATTGTTTAAAGACTGTACAATTTTAAATTATGTAAATATTTTAATAATAAATGTAACGATTCATAAAATTCTTTTTAAGACTCACTCACAATCAAAGCATATTTTTTATATATGTTACGGCTAATACCCGAAGTGCGGCTACACCTAGTTTTAGCCGGTTAGAACTAGGTGTAGCCTTGGTTACTCTTGGTTAAACCTAGTACGAGCCGATTGTTTTCGGGTAAAACTAGGTCTAGCCTTCATCATGCCGGCTACAACTAGGTCCAGCCATTCCCTGTTGGATAAAACTAGGTCTATCCGATATAATTCCGACTAGAACTAGGTCCAGACAATCCCTGTTGGATAAAACTTAGATGCGTGTACCGCCAAGCCTTCCGCCCCGCGTCACACTCATGACTCACAGCATCTGCAGCAGCGGCGCGGGGTGGAGGGCATAGCGAGGCACGCGCCTCTGCAGGTTGTGAGCGCCAGGTGCTGCTGATCTACTGCAGGTCTACTAGCGAGTGTGACTCACAGCGCCTGCAGCAGCAGCGCGTGTCTTAGTTTTATCTAACAGGGATTGGCTGTACATAGTTGTAGCCGGCATGCTATCAGCAGAGCTTTTTTAGATATTAAAAAAACATCCAATAAAAAGAAACGTAGAGAGTTTTTTTATTCTTATAAATCACATTGTAATAATTGACACAAATTATTAGGAGTACAATTTTTAATATAATAGGAACAATCAGGAACATTTTTTTAACAACAGAAAATAAGTAGTTGCATATTATAATTTAAAGAATGTTATTATAATTATAAATCACACTTTTATAAAGTAACATAAACTATTTATTAGAACAACTTAAACTTGAGTGACATTTTGAGTTGCACAAAATACCAGCAGCTTTGCAGAGACACTTTTTGTTGCCACATTTGGTTTTGCAGTGGCATCTTTTATAGCCTTGCCCACCAGAGGTCGATTGTGCATTAGCTATTTGGCGTAGTGATTTCTTTTCGGGTGAAACCATGTCAATATCTAAAAATTTTGAGTCACACACAGTGAACTGATTTCTTGAAAATAGTTCTGTTATAGTGCCGTATTTGTTTCCTAATTTGTATAACCCCTTGTCGTTACATTCAAGTACAACCATTAACACATTGGGAAAGTCGCCTCTACCTCTGTCCACGTCAGGAATTTTTACTCGGACTGTATCACTGACTTTACATGGGGGAAACTTTTCATTTGATGAAGCCGTCATTTTTATAGCTTGTTTTACCAAACCTTCCCGTGCGCCTTTCCTGTTAGTGTCAATTTTTAGTTTTTTTTCACACAGCTTACATTTTTTCTCCTCATTCTGGTCACAGCGCCCGCAATATGACATTTCGATTTCTTTCTGGCAACTTCCTGATTTTGATGGCTCATTCTCTTTAGTAGCTTCGTCACTCTCATCATCAACTAACTCTCTAAGAATTTTCTCAAGATCTTCCTCACTTTCTATATTTGCAAAGACTTCAGGTGGTAAATCAGATGATTTCAGCCCGACCTTTACATCAGAACCGAACATTGCCTGGTACGGCGATCTTTTAATTCCGTGATGGTAAGCTCTATTTTTCATCAGCTGAATAAATCGTAAGCCTTCTGACCATTTTTGGCAGTTCTCGTCAGCCATCCAAGTCATAAGCATTTTTTCGATGTCTTGATTGGCACGTTCAACATTACCTTGTGACTGGCTGTGTCGTGGTTTCCCATGCACAATCTTCAAACCTGGCCACATCTGCGTCAAACTTTCGGATTGAAGTATTGAGGGTGATCCAAAGATACAAAATATATCAAGTAATTTCTTTGATACTTCTTCCGCAGTCTTATTTTGTAACGGATGAAGTTGTACGAATTTCGTGAGGTGGTCCTGATAAACTAGTATAAACTTGTAATCACCATCTGGGTTTGTCTGCATGTCTATCAAATCTGCTTGGCAACGGCTGTTTAGCTCGCTGGATAAAATAGGCTTTACAACAAGGCCTTTTTTGGTAGATTTTTGTTTCATTTGACATGGCTTACATAAACGAAGATACAAAAGAATCGCCTCCTGAGTAATATTCGCATACTTCTTTTTAGCTTCTGCAACCATTCTGTTTCTTCCGCCGTGCCCAACACACAGATGTATTTCATGAAGAACATCAAACAAGTCTTCATTCTTGACAAAATATTTTATATTTTCGGAATTTTCGGTGCTCGACACAGGAGAAATTAACTTTTCGATGTCGCCAATACAACAAACATCGAAGCGCTTCAAACGGCGATATTGTAACGTAGAACGTTTCGTGGATATTTTGGCAGCTTTAACGTCTTCTATAAACTTGGAATACTGCACATCATTCATATAGCTTTGATTTTCACCATGTTTTGTGGCTAATAAACACTGAAACTGTTCCAAAAAACTTGACTTCATAGTCTGTAGGTCTTCATTCATAGCCATTCTGAATTCGAACGTATGAGTGCGCAAAAACAAGAAAGTACGTCTGTTTTGTACAACGGCACAACGCGTACTAAACTCAAAGCGCAAGGGCAAACGCGGGTGTACGGGAGGCGGGGCGGCAGCCAGGCGCCTGTTACTTGTTTCAACTTGTTTGCATCTAGTTTTATCCAACAGGGAATGGCTGGACCTAGTTGTAGCCGGCATGATGAAGGCTAGATCTAGTTTTACCCGAAAACAATCGGCTCGTACTAGGTTTAACCAAGAGTAAGTGGCTACACCTAATTCGAACCGGCTAAAACTAGGTGTAGCCGCACTTCGGGTATTAGCCGTTTTTTTTTTTTTTGGGTGGGAAATCATCAAATAACTTCTCCCGCTCTGGGTGGAGCAGGAGGGCGTGTCAGACTTTTACTGACTAAAACCCACCCGTGTTCCTTCAGTAGCCCGTATGCCAGGGGCTGTGGTGTCTCTTTCGAACAAACCCGCACCCCTGGCAGGCATCGGCCCTTGCGGGCCCCATCACTTTTTGTGCTGACATCTCTTTGAGGCGCGCGTGGAACACAACGCGCCGTCGACTTGGGCTTGGTCCTTACCGGACAGCGAGCTACCCATTACTCGCCGTCCGCAAGCCCATGCCTACGGTGGCCGGAAATCGGCCTGGGATTCCCGACGCCCAGGGCGTCTCCGTATCCTGCGGCGGCTAGGGTCGCGAGGGCGCATATGCTGCCTCTCCCTCACGTGCGCCGCCTCCCTCTTCGCGAGCATCACTGCTTCGCTGAAGGAGGTGACGGCTCCCCATGCCCTCTCGCTCCGTACCATGGCCTGGACCAGGGCCGGACGCGAGAGATCGCCGCCGCCGATCGCCTCCACGAGGACACGGCGGTACTCCGCCCAAGCAGGGCAGACCGCCACCGTGTGCTCCACCGTGTCCTCAGGGCGATCTTCGCAGTGGAAACACCCGGGCGTTTCCTCCCGCTCTATCCGAAACAGGAACCTCCGGAAACAACCGTGTCCGGTGAGGACCTGCGTCAGGCGGAAGGTGAGGAAGCCATGCCGCCTCTCAAACCACTCCTCAAAGAGGGGACTTACCGCCGCAATCGTGGCGTGCCCAGGGTATTAGCCGTAACATATTTATTCAAAAATATTTTTTTATCTTCTAACTCGGCAGACGCTTTCCTGAAAAAAGTAGCAACAAAAAAAAAAAAGTTGAACAAAAACGTTCTGTTATTCCCATTTTTGGAAAGTTTAGAAGGATGTTTAGTTAGTCTCATATTTGGAAACTTTATAAAACGTTCAGTTATTCCCATACTTGGAAACTTTAGAAAAACGTTCAGTTGTTCCCATACTTGGAAATTTTATAAAAACGTTCAGTTATTCCCATACTTGGAAACTTTAGAAAACGTACAGTTATTCCCTAATTCGGAGTGTAAACAAAATAAAGTTTATCGGTAAATCGGTCCAGCTATTCTCAAGTGATATCATACCAACGAATAACATACAATTTTTATTATACATTTTTCAACTAAAAACATTTTTTGCATAATTTATTACATTTTTGCTTGTAGATTAAGCCGATATGTTAACAACACACGAGAATCATACCCATTACATTTAATGTATCATGCATGTAGTGCCTACACGAGTATTGCATGTTCTATGGATCTAATACTAATCCCTGATAAGTCTAAACGCTAACATTAATATTCTATTAGGTACGAAGCGAAAATCTAATTGAATAATTAATCAATTATGAACGAATCGGTAATCCAGTTAACGTTTAATTGATATCTATAAATAAAGAGTACATAACGGAGAAGCTTTAGTTTTATTTTGTGACTTGAAATTTCCGTTTTATTGTACAAGTGTGCGCAGAGTGGTTATCATGATTAACCTATTAATTAAATAACACACACTATTTGCATAACTTGCGTAATTGGTGCTTAAACTATTAACAATATTGTATAATTATTTCAAAACAAACAACATATAAAAAACGAAAGCTCAGATTAGTATCAATAAGCCAGGATACAAATTGCAATAAAGAATATCAAACTGCAATAAGTATAAAAAACCGGCCAAGTGTGAATCGGACTTGCGCGAGAAGGGTTCAATTTCAATACCATTATCTACAAAAACGGCAAAAAAAAAACATGTCTGTTGTAATGGAACCCCACTTAAATATTTATTATTCTGTTTTAGTATTAGCGGCAACAGAAATACATCATCTGTGAAAATTTCAACTGTCTATCCTATCACGGTTCATGAGATACAGCCTGGTGATAGACGGACAGACAGACAGACGGACGGACAGCGGAGTCTTAGTAATAGGCTCCCGTTTTACCCTTACGTACGGAACCCAAAAAAAAAATGACAAAACAGAAAAACAGTGTTCAATTCAATCGAAGATTATTTACCAAAGAAAGATATTCCTATTTGAAACCAATTCCATTTCTACAATTTAGAAATTAGCAATGCATATCCCGGATAATGATAGCAAGCCGTTGCCATCAGAATTGATGGAGACCGAGGCAGGTTACATACACTGAGGCTGGGCAAGATGCCAAATAGAGGTCCCAGGGTCTAGTCTAGAAACTTATTACTTAGGCACTATGTACGGGAAGCCTGTCTTATTAAATGCATTATTACGATGTGGGTGAAATATTGCATGTGTATTAAATGAACGTTTGCGAAGGGACTGCAATACTGCAAGGCGATAATTGAAACTATGAGATATTAGGAAGAGTTGTCAATTTATACATAGTTCAATCTATGAAGACGCGCCCCACTCTTTGACACTTGTACTGAGGGCAGTCAAAAACAAAGGAAATGGGCAGAGCGGCGCGTCATCGTGGATTGAACTATCTGTAGACATCTCGATATTTGTATTAATTAAATAGCAGTTTTTATATATAGTGTATCTAGTCTAAATAGTATTAAGTTTTCGTCCGTCTGTTTCTCCGCTTACTACATTCAAACCACGCAGTGAATTTAGATGGGGTTTGGTATGTATAAATGTATGACACACAATTATTACCGCGAATGAACTTTAAAAATCGAGTATTCTGTTTAATAAGACTTTATATTGCAAATAAGTTTCTACCATATAGTCTGAATATAAAAGAAAGTCATAGAATGTATTATTTCTTTACATAAAGTGTCATATGGAAGTTCACTAGATGACTATATGAAATGCTTAGCATATTTTCCTGTGAAGCTGTTCAGAATAAATAAAGTATATTGCAGTTTTATTTTGTGATATACACAAACATAACATCAAGCCTATTTACCCCGAAGGGATAGGGAGTGGGACACTCTTAAGTACATACTATTTTTTTTCTAGATTAGGTCCCATGAAATAAGGGGCGAGCCTATTCCCATCCACCGGGCACAAATTCAGACTCCGGTCTACTATTCAGAAATCCCAGATCGAAAAACCCAATATCACTTTGCCCGACCCGGGAATCGACTCAGGGTCAGGCTCAGCAGTAGCGATTGCGACCAACGAGGCAGAGTAAATATACGATTTGATATATAACAACTAGCAGCGCTCCGTGGTTTCACCCGCGTAGTTTCCGTTCCCGTGGGAATACGGGGATAAAATGTAGCCTATGTCACCCAGGGATAGTGTAGCTTCCCAATAATGAAAGAATTTTTCAAATCGGTTCAGTAGTTTCGGAGCCTATTCAATGCAAACAAACAATCAAAGCTTTCCTCTTTATAAAATTAGTATAGGTCAGCAAGATAATATAGGAAATCTGCAGCAATGTAAGTGGCAAGTTTGGTGGTGATAAAAAATGGTTAGCAACAAAGTCACCATAAAGAAGAATTTTGAAGAAATTGCTTTACCAGTCACACCCTGTTCTGGTATCATGTTGTGAAGGTCAGATAGGCAGTTATGATCATCACCCTCATCGGCCTACAGCAGTCCACTGCTGGACGTAGGCCTCTCCAATTGCACGCCATTCAGCTTGATTCTTGGCAACTCTCATCCAGCTGCCACCATACATAGGCAGAATAGGCAGTCGCTCCATGTAAAATATTGATATTCGGCTGCATCCGGTTAGACTGGAAGCTGACCCCAACATATTTGAGATAAGCCTGATAAGATTCCTGAACCCATTCTGTTAAACGAATGACACGCGACAGATATTTTTAATTTCCTCCTAAACTCACAACCCCTTTTACTTCCACCGCAGTCGGATAAAACAAATGCTCGAACAACAAATAAACAGAGTCGTACCGTAGACGTTGATCCTAAACCTAATGCTATATTGAACCGATTCGGCGAGATTGAGATTTATAACCTGCGCCTTTCAAACTAATGAAGTTCTATTGGTTCTATCGTATTTCCACTGAGTTTAGTTCACAATAAATAACGGCTTTACTTCGCTTTTATTTAGTTTCTGTTTTAGAGTTCGGAGTGATGTTATTAAATATGTAAAAGTTGTGTTTTGTTATTGCATGTTGCACTGTAGTTTGGTTTTCACACTGTGAGAGCTTTACGAGCTTTCAGAGTACCGGGATGATTCAATTAAAAAACATTAAAATGTTTACGTTTATTTCAAGCGTTCGTGTGCACGAACCTACGTCAACTTTTTGACAGGTTTTGCAAGCAAAAATCGAATATAAAAACTTGAAAGCTCTTCTAAAGCTTGTTGATTGTTAGATTGTATGTTACTTTATTGCCAGCCAGTATTAGGTCGAGTTTCGCAGACAACCTATACGTAAGCCGCTGAAACCAAAAACTAGACAGAAAAATTAAAGAATATGGTGTGTAACTAATTGTAATCACCCCAGGCTGATTCCCGGCCACCCTAGGCATGGGCTTGCGGACGGCGAGTAATGGGTAGCTCGGTGTCCGGTAAGGATCAAGCCCAGGTAAACGGTGCGTTGTGCACGCGCGCCTCAAAGAGATGTCAGCACAAACTGATGGGGCCCGCAAGGGCCGATGACTGCCAGGGGTGCGGGTTGTTCGAAAGAGATACCGCCGTCCCTGGCACACAGGCTACTGAGGGAACACGGGTGGGTTTTAGTCAGTGAAAGTCTGACACGCCCTCCTGCTCCACCCAGAGCGGGAGAAGTTATTTGCGGATTTCCCACCCAACAAAAAAAAACAAACTGTAATCATTCATCATACAGTGTTGTGTGTAGGTATGTATCCATTGTAAAGAGAAAATTAAGATTTTTTTTGGACCACAGCACATTTTCTGTTGACAACAATGCGGAACTATCTTTCGATACTTAGCGATTCCTTCCCCCGCTTTTGATACATATATATTTAGTATTGTTTTTAGATTATTAGCCTATAAATATCATTTAATATTCTTGACTCCATAGATACAGATACGTAACGGTTATCTTCCTTTCGTTATTTCGATATAAACGTATAATCGACTTTTTACGGAATACAAAGCAATGAAAATCGACTTGTCACGGAATACAAAGCAATGAAATCTATTTACTATTTGCCTACATTAAGAAAAGTAAAGCGCAGTAATTTCTATGATATTACACTAAAACTGTCGTTATTTTGCCATTATTTGTCTAAATAGTAGATGGTGTGGATAGGTATATGGTACCTATTAGTAGATCTACCAATCCGCATTGGGCCCGCGTGGTGGATTATGGCCCAATCCCTCCACAAAGAGGAGGCCTGTGTCAGCAGTAGCAAAAATATAGGCTGATTATGCTAAAATAAATGGAGTATAGGAACCTACCTACTTACTACACATGCGATTGTTTATATTTGATCAAGGATCATTTATGTGTAGGTTCAGTGTGGTGCCAGACGTAAAAGAATAGCACCATCCCATTTTTCACCGTGGGTGTCGTAGAAGGCGATTAAGGGACTTACTAGAGAATGGGCAGCAGCGTTCTCTATGCATTTTACCACCATACTGCGATCGCCAACCCGCCTGCCAAGCGTGGCGATTATGGCAAATCCCCCCCTTTCGGGGGAGGCTTATGTCCAGCAGTGGACGTCTTTCGGCTGATATGATGAATTCATGTAGGGTATCGCGCTAAGCATCAAAGCGCAACCATGCGAGGAGAGGAATAAAATCTTTTTCAACACACTTGCTCATGAAATAGCTCTAATTTCACCGCAATTAGGCACATAATGACACCTATTATCAAACTGTGACTTTTTCATTACTATTATTCACTAGTGAGTTATATGTTTTTTTTTAATAAATTGGTTGAGTTGCTTTGTTCTTAAAAAGTTTCGATACAAAAAAGGTCGTGTTCAATAGTACAAATAAATTAATGTACCTATTGCTTGCTCATTTCGTGCAACTTCGTATTTAAATAGATAATTTCAACTTGTACGTTTTTAATAAATAAAACTTTCACTCAAATATAACTTTTGTTTTATATCGATTTGAGCGCGCTCACACCCGTTCCGAATTGGCGTGAGCGCGATAACGACGTCCCGCGAATCGTCATAGATGACGTCATGACATGCGCCATCTTGGGATAACGCCGACCATGCGTTATACTATAATATCGCGCTGTCAAAAATGACAGTTGTGCTGTTTTGTTTTGCGTCGTTCTTCTTCTTCAATTTATTTGAAATAATGCTTCTATCTAAAAATAAGAAATGTGTGGTGTGAAATGACGGTTCTTAGCTGTCAGAATCGTGATATCTAACTCGGAACGCAAAATATCGATGTGAGCGCTCACAGCGCTATTTTTTCTAATTCGGAATGCGGCCATGTAGCCCATGGCCGATCGCCATTGTTAGCTGCGCGCGCATTGGAAAACTGATTAATTTTTCCCGCCATTGGCAAAAAAAAAAACACAACTCGTTTTCACTGTTGAAATTTTTAGTTATTTATTCATTAAAATGACTACAAGTACTAGTTATGAAGAAAATGATTTATGTTGTAACACCGCCCGATATAAGATGTGAAGCCCTTAACGTTATGGAAGGTTTACTACCTTAAAACTCCAAGGATAAAATGATTGTTTAGTATTATTTTCTTCACAAGTGTGTTGAAAAACTTCGTATGATACACGTGTGTATTGATGATTACCGTCCTCCGCTCTCTTAAGACTCAATGGCGCCTCGGCGATAATCACCAACGTTACCCACTTGTACCATAGTGTACTATTGTAACCCTCTATGGTGCCCAGAGGAACAGCCGAGACTAGCCGAGGATACCATGCCGTATTTTTGAAACCGTGTGTATAATTCTCTACTTAATGGAGTTTACAATTTGTGTATGATGTTGACGTTGTTGTTACGTGACGATATTATCGTAAACATCCACGTCATCGACACGGCACCGGCGGCACCACGATAACACAAGGAAGTATAACGTATGAAAAATTTTAAAACGCTTTTTTTCCGTCCACGATAAATAAGTCACCTTACAAATTGTGACCAGTGGTATCGGCCTCGACTTACGGCCCGTTCGTGAGTTCAAACCCAGACGTCACTTTACTTTGCGTATTTAATTTCATCATGTCTTCAAATTTTTGGTTTTAGGACATGCCAGTTTTCTAACAAAGTTTTCCTTCACCGTTTCGTGAGCCTACTGCTCACGAAACGGTGAAGGAAAACTTTTTATCAACTACCAACCCGCACTGGACCCGCGGGAGGATAACAGCTCACTGGTTTTCCAGACAGGAAGCCTGTGTCCCAGCAGTGGGAACATTATAGGCTGATTATGAGCCCCACGCTTCCACATGAGGCACGCCCAATATTTACAAAATTCACCCACATATAAGACTTTTACTAATATGCTGATGATGCAAAATACTGGCAAAAAATACAGAGAACCTAAAAACTTCTAAATTAATTAATTCTAAACAAAGAATTAAACTTAACAACTTAGTTGACGAACAGACGAACTCTTAACACAGAAACGAATAATCATTATTCAAATTAATATTTCAACAGAAATCGCGTAAAAAGGTCACAAAACTTTGCTTCAAAGTTTCCAAACAGGACCTTCTTAGAAGGTCTTGAGTAGATTACCATTTGTGTATTCCACCATCTGTGACAACTACGAGTTTTGGGTTCTATGTTATAGAATTGAATGGGTAACTAATTAAAGTTCGGAACCTGCTAGATCAATGGACTATTTCAATAGAACTTATGGCCGGAAGGCAATAATAATAAAACACTTAAATAGATGTAAACAATTAAGAAAAACAGTTCTTCCCAAACTGTCAAAATTACACTGACAATAAACTTTCTACTCGACGGCCACAAAGTATTTACGATTATCTACAAAATAATGTTTCGTTTAGAAAACACTTTTTCAGAATTTTGTGTTGCTGAGACTGAATCAATTACTGACATAATATCTCTATCAGGATTAATAATATTTTTATTAATATAATTAGGTGAAATCGTGTTAAAGACATTTTTCGTAAAAATATTTTCATACCATAAAGAATGTCTAAAGAATATTGAGATCAATAGCGATAAATTCTGATTCTCATCACATTTTTAATAATATGATTTTATATGATATGACCAAAATTTTGTCTGGACTTTAAATTACTCTGATCTCTGAGGTTGTTTCGGCCTTTCTTCTCATAGGAAACACCAACCACATATCGTTTTTATAATATGATTAACGTGTGAAGTGTTTATACAAACCGTTTGTTGCCCATGGTCCACTCGCCTAATTGACCTAGGTGGACCTACTTATAGAAATGAAATCCTAATGAATCTAGCTTCAACTTTCCAATTTATCGATTTTTTGACAATTCTAAAGTGCCTGTAAATGGTTAAATTGAAATAAATGCTTTGAGTTTGAGTTTGTCAAAGTTCTTATGTTTAGATGTTTGGATATTTAGATGTTTGTTACTCAATCATGCGAAAACGGCTAAACGGATTTGGATGAAACTTGAGATACTTTTCATCCCGATATGTAGCAGGTACGTTCCCGTGGATGTCTTCAAGGTTCTGGACTGGAAAGGGGCTGGCATGAACATCAATGGCGAGTACATCACTCACCTTCGGTTTGCCGATGATATAGTTGTCATGGCTGAGACCATGGCGGACCTCAGTACAATGCTCGGTGACCTCAGTAGAGCTTCCGAAAGAGTGGGTCTTAAAATGAACATGGACAAGACAAAGGTCATGTCCAATCCCGTGTAACACCCACTCTCGTAACGGTCAGAGGCGCTGCACTCGAAGTTTTGGACGAATACTTTTACCTAGGATAAACTGTCCAGTTAGGTAGGTCCAACTTCGAGAAAGAGGTCAATCGTCGAATCCGAATCGGCTGGACAGCGTTCGGGAAGCTTCGCAATATCTTCTCGTCCCACATACCGCAGTGTCTCAAGACGAAAGTCTTTGACCAGTGCGTGTTGCCAGTGATGACATATGGAACCGAAACGTGGTCGCTCACAATGGGTCTCATAAGAAGGCTTAAAGTCACCCAAAGGGCGATGGAGAGGGCTATGCTTGGAGTTTCCCTGCGTGATCGAATCAGGAATGAAGAGATCCGCAGGAGAACCAAGGTAACCGACATAGCCCAAAGAATTGCCAAACTTAAGTGGCAGTGGGCAGGGCACATTGCTCGCAGAACAGATGGCCGATGGGGCCGAAAAGTTCTGGAGTGGCGACCGCGTACCGGAAGACGTAAAGTTGGAAGGCCTTCCAAAAGGTGGACAGATGACCTTGTGAGGGCCGCAGGAGTCTGCTGGATCCGAGAAGCACAGAACCGGTTGAGGTGGCGGAGCTTGGGGGAAGCCTATGTCCAGCAGTGGACGTCTTTCGGCTGAAATGATGATGATGATGATGATGATGATGATGAATGATGACGTTCCCGTGGGATAATTTTCGACCTCTGAAGCTGCTGGCTTAAGCTAGTCATTTATAATTTCGGTTACCAAAAAATCCTTGACCAAATGAACACATCTTAAAAATAATTGTTCAAAGATAAAAACGTTCTAAAAATCCACATAGCGAAGTTTGCGCATCAATCAAAATGTTCCTTAATGACTAACTTTGCTATTAACGGCGGTTGTTTGCCCGTATACATGAACGTGCAGGATCCCTCCCATAAGTCTATTACCAAAGCTTTGCCCGCAAACCCGCCATTTCACGCCGTATTCGATTGGCCTAATTGATCTCCACTTAGGAAACTAACTCCCAGGCGATTACGGAACTCCGGCTAATAGTGATTTAAATGCGTGTTTAGGATTACGTACACATGGGGAGGTTTTTATATTCTATAAGAAATCAAATATCTATAAAAGTAAAGATATTGAATATGTGGAAGATATGAACGATACTTAAATAAAATACGTATATACTCGTATTCTAGCTTAGCTTTTGCTATCGGCTTCGCCCGCGTGGGGTTCGAAAATTTTCTCACGGGAACATACTATCGAAATAAAATGTATCCTATTATTCCATGACATAAACTATCTGTGTGCCAAATTTCATCCAAATCCGTTCAGCCATTTTTGCGTGATTGAGTAACAAATTTAAGTGTTAAGCTGTTGGTGCCGGCTGTCAATCGTGGATCTTTGACAGTCGTTACGGGTCGTCAGAAGCCCGGAAGTCTGACAACCAGTCTTACCAAGGGGTATCGTATTACCCAGTAACTGGGTTGTGGAAGGTCAGATAGGCGACTGCCTATTTGATCTTGGCTCCATGTAAAATACTGGTATTCAGCTGAATCCGGTTAGACTGGACGCCGACCGCAACATAGTTGGGAAAAAGGCTAGGCCATTCATATTTATAATATTAGTATGTAAGCAAATATTCAGAAAACTAAAGATATTGAATATGTCATTGTGAAAGTGTGAACGATACCTAAAATGAAATATATTCTAACATTGACAGCAAAACTACTCATTGTCAAATTTTTGTCAAAGTTCATGTACTAATTGAACAAGAAAACTAGAATAATATTCTTATTTTAGTTTCATTTCATAACCAAGTTGTAATGCAATAAAATCGCAACGAACTAATTGTTTGTCTTCCCGTTCAACTGTAAGTCTGTCGAGGAAATTAATTACTACCGCTCATAGTCGACAAGTTATTCTATCATGTTATCCTACATTATTTCCTATTTTCAACCCTTCATCACTACGTTTATGTGTATCTTCATTATTTCCTTAAATGTTGAAGGAATGTATGTAAATCATGGTTGAAGAAATGTATTTCTCAATAAGGAATTACAAAAATTTCACTAAAGTACTTCAGAACAATCGTAAAAAAAACTTAATTAAAATATTGTATTAGGTACAATAATACTTTGACATTTAAACTAAGTAACTAGGTATTGTTTTTGTTTACAACAAACAAACCATTAAGGTACGTGACAATATTTCATTTCGTATGCAAATACCAATAGCGAACACAAAAAAAAAAAACTAATTATCATAAATATGTTTCCAGACTATTCTCTAAAATTAAATAGAACTAAAATTTAAAAGTGAAAAATATCAGGAACGTGAAAATCAATCGATGAACACTTGGATATTGGCTATCTAGAAAAGTAAGTTAACAGTGACCAAAACTCAGCAGTAACAGGAAAACCAAAAAAACGCCTTTTTCAACGAATTCCCGCAAAAACTCCCAAAGCTATAATTCGATTCCATTTAAAAGGATTCTCTCGTAGAGAAGGGTATACTTATTTCCTATAATGCTTCGGGTTTCCATCATTCACTAGTATTAACATAGTAGGCCACTTGGCAATCCTTAGATCATTCAATACCGGATATTGGTACTAGTGGGCTGCGGACTGAGCATTCGATGTTCGAGGCTAATTGGATGGAGCATTCGGTTTTATATGAGCCCACTTCATGACGTACGAACCAATAAAATGGAAGCTGAATTCAATAAGAAATCTTTTTTCTCGTTACGTTTGATTGACTCTGAATTTAGTTGAGCTGATTAGTTCTAGGAATAATCTGGATTTTTTGGATATTTCGGTTAAGGGAATTTAAATAATACGATGGAAAAGTGTCTTTATCGTCAAAATCAAAATTGAAGCCACATCCTTGTCCCTAGGAAGACTAATATTTATATATTGCTATCATTTTGTTCCGCCAAAAAAAAATCTGAAACCATAAAAGAAAGTTATTCATTTTTTACAGCCACCCCACTTCATAAACGCTCACACGTTATAAGTTTCAAAGGCTGAAATAAAACTAAAGGAAATGTTATTAATAACAAATCTAATGACAGCCGGTGACAGGCAGCGCCTGCTGTTATTGCGGATATGAGCTACCGGTGCAATGCGGATGCATCCAGTAATTATGATCGTCGACGTTCCAATAATCTTCCTATGATAAACTGGCTTGTTTTCATTGCAAATACGACCCAATCGACAGATGCAGTGAACAATATTGATGAAAATCATATTTTGTGTATCAAGATGTAAATGGATGATTCAGATTGAACGGACAGCAATAGTGATATGGTTAATAGTAAATTCAAAATTCATGATATTGGTAAGTCATCCGCATACACTTTTAAGGCAAAATCAATCATGATTCCATGAGCTGTGTTTGCTTATTTATAAAACTTATTAAATGCAAGATGTTGGAAAAACGAAAGATACATACGATGAAAAATTTATAAAGACACGTGTCTCAGCAAAATTCACAGATTTTGTGTAGCTAACACATATTCAAATGAATTTAAATTTTTCCTACCTAAGAACGCAGCGCGATGAAAAATCGAGTGTTCCGCAAAATAAGATGAGCATGATTACTTATGTAGATATCAACGTTTTGCTGTGGCTCAATTTACTAAGAGAAATTGAAATTTAAGACGGTTCACCATTTTCAACTGGAGAAATTCCTTACAGAAAGTACGTAGAAAATGGTAATCTGTTTAACCGAAGTATTAATTTCAATGGCCGGGTCCGTGGTGGCTTTGAATTCGTTTCTTCAGAATTTGCAAAATCGTTCGTAATACGAATCCGATTAGTTTGAATAAAATCTGCGAATCAATTCCTAGCCGGAGTCTCGGTCGTGGTGTAATGTATTCCGAAAGTTTATGGTCTTCCATTTTTAAGTTTACTTTTCTTAAACAACGATCGGATTGAGTTCCTTCAACGGTACTTTTTCTTTGTTTAAGGTGCTTAGTTCTGCACACAACTACTGTGATTCAATTGAGGTGTTCCTGAGAATGAATCTTAAAAGAATTCACCACAAGAAAATTCCACGAAAAATGACAGTCAGCAAAATTACAATTTGGTTAACTAGTGCGACAGAACGTTTCATACAAAGCTTTACTAAACTCAGTTACAATTACTCGTAATATTTTATTCTCTTTGTAGAGAGAAATATAATTTAATTTAGCCCGTAGGAACGTAGATTACTGGTAAAGCGTACCTATATCAGCAACCATTTGTAACAAAGTTGGCGGCTAGCAAACAATTAGGTGAAGTTACGCTGAGGGCTCACGGGTCGGATCTGTTTGCACTAACTCCATGTTTGTTGACTATAAACATTCCTCACCGGATATTAGCCCTTGTCCGAACGTGTGGAAGAATGTGCTCGATTCAATGTCTATTAGTTCTTTGACACACTTCTCGGAGGTTCAGTTGAGTCAAATACGGGCAGTTTCCAACGTTTGAGCAAACTATTTTATTAGTGTGCATCAAACTGGCTGTTATAATAATTCCAAAGATGTTGGTATGGCGTGTGCTAAATTATCTTGAAAGTGGCAATATATTCATGGATATTCTAACCTCAATTTATACAGCACAATCCGTTTATACACACAGATACACACCACATCCACAGACCTTCATTGAAAACTAAAACTAATAACACCTAAATGCAATTGATTTCATCATCATCATTTCAGCCGAAAGACGTCCACTGCTGGACATAGGCCTCCCCAGGCTCCTTCGACCGGTCTTGTGCTTCCCAATTGATTTATGGAAGATCAAACTCGCGCTCACTTTACCGCTTGTTTTGCTAATGCTAATGATGCGGATTTTGCATGGATCACGGAGCTTGCAACATAAAATGTCCTTACTAATATTACAAACGCGAAAGTTTGTATGTATAGATGTTTGTTACTCTTTCACGCAAAAACGGCAGAACGGATTTGGATGAAATTTGGCACACAGATAGATTGTAACCTAGACTAACCCATAGGATACTTTTCATCCCGGTAGTACGTTGCCGCGGGATAATTTCTGACTTCCATCCAGGCGAAGCCGCGGGCGGAAGCTTAAAATCATGCCAAATTCAAGGCAATCGAGACGTAATTTGGTTTGACAGTTCTGAAGCGTCGTATTTTTCTTTAGAGAGATAGCAATACTCTAATTTTAGTTTATGTGGTGATCAAAACGTCGATATAAAAAAAAGAACAGAACCGCTTAAAACAGTAATAATGCTTAAGCATGGGTATTAAAGAATCCCAAAATATCAGTGTCAGTTTACGTTTAAAAGGATACGAAACACAGATTAATATTAATTACATTTATTCAGACACTTCCCCTGATCGCCCCAATTCATAATTACGTTTTTAATTCTTTTATACCCTCATTAAAGCAAGATCCTAAATACAGGAAAGGTTTAATCTTCATTACCCAAGTGTCAGAAGTACATTACATTTTACTGGACCTTGTCACAAAATGTAACATGATCTCGCTACTGTGAATACAGGAAAAGATACGACACATTGTACTATTTCATTTGATACAGATTTGTGTGACAAAGTCGCAAGAATATATTCGCGTCAGATATTGACATTTCCTTCAATAAGAAACCTATCAAACGACGGCGGATCACAACTTATTACGGTAACAAATGAACCGATAACAGTAGAGTCTTATATGTTTCTTTACGAAGACGTCGATTTTAACTAGAGCTTCAATAATGATAATGATTTTCCTTTGTCGTCTGTAAGTCCTGATGAAGGAGAGGGTGGGGGAGACTTAGTTATGTTGGGCGCTGTACATTATGTCGTTTTAGGAGAATTCATATAGGCTACGGGCGCCTTCCGCCGCGACGTTCGTTGTTATGGCGAGGAAATGGACCCCAGTCTCGAACGGAAAAGTGAGAATTCCGTGCTTCCTCGCGGTTGTGTAAACAACGAACAGACAAATGATCATTACGATTAAGACGAGTATTTTTATATCGCCTTTATGTTATTACTCCATTTCCAAAACCGTTTTCTGTGCCAAATATTGGTGAAAAAAGTTTGGTTGGAGCTCTCATTCAAAACCGATTTGGCTCAAGTTACCTAGGATCAAGCGATTTTCAATATTTATCACGATGCGGTGAAGACTTATTTTGGAAAATACGTGTAGAGGTAGGGTTTCGCTTTTATCTTGATGAAGATGAAGGAGGTTGAGCTAATGGTGAAGCTTAAACGTTAAAGGATGAAATTAGTGAAAGTAATGTTACCGCTAAACTAAATGTTCTACTAAACGCAGACTTTTTTGTTTTCTTGGTTTGTGTATTAATGGCGGCGTGGAAAAAGTGATCGTGCATTTGTCTGTTTGTGCAATATCATCACGTTGTTTACACGGTGAGAACAGTCAGCGGTAAATGTGTTTGTTGTTGGAAATGCGATAAAATGTTTTGTAATTTCGCTGTCTTTCGAACTTCTGTTTTACGAGCGATTCCGAATTTTGCTAACTCAAGTTTTATAGACACGCTGAGTGCTGTCAAAGAATTGTTCATTTTCTTCTCCGATTCCGTTTTATATTTTCCGGATTTTTAAGTTTTGGCGGTACTTATCCGTTTTATTATTTATAGACGCGATTCTTTAGTGCGTTCGGAGTTCATTTTATGAGAAGAACTAAAAAGATTTTTATTTATATTTTAAAGACAAAAAGTTTTTGTTCTACATTCCTACATAAACGAGATAGACGAAGAGATCTTGCGAAATAAATGAAAACGAAAATGTTTTCTCAATTTAAGTTTTGTCTCCAAGCCAAATAGCATGCCAAACCGGATTTTGCTTTTTGTGTCTTATTTAAAATTTATTTTACGATATTTCTTAAACAAAGAAATTCCATATTCGCTTCGTAGAATACTGTTCACCGTGCTACTGCAGAATTTTCACTTTTGTCAACCTTTTCGAGTGAATGTCTCGAAAAGTATTTTCGGAAGTCGTACTTGAAGAATACAGTACGAGAATGCTTAAATTTATATCATTGCAAGTGTAAGATTTACGGTGAACGTTCCGTGCGTGGGGGTTTTCTAAAACGTAGTAGATCTTCCTTATTTATGTTTACAGCTTATACCGGCCGCTTCCATTTCGTATATAGTTTGAATCCGTTTATCGGATTTCGAACACGTTTCGGTCGAATCCCATATCGGTGGACTTGATATATAAGCGTGGCCCGGTACCCTTATAAAATTACCGCTGAGGAAAGAATTGCTACGAATGAGGATACAATAAGAATATTCAAATGGCCGAGATCGTTCTCTCATATGAATATAGAAAGACGCTTATTTATTCGAGAAAAAAAATGTCTATTCATCTACTAGATTTTGACTATATATTGCCTCTTGAGAGGAAATTGAAGTTGAAGAAATGGAAAAAGTGGTGGGTGATGTGCTATGACTACAAAGTACAAATTTGCTTAGCCTACTGACAATGACGAACGCTTGCGTGCCCAACAATACAGGTGTGGCAATTCATACCGTATTATCTTTTCGTACGTTTTTATCTTAGCAAACATAGATAACCTAACTAACGTTTATCTGGTCTGATAAGTTAGCAGTTACGATTCGATCGAGACAGTGAGTGGACAACACTGTTTTAGTGTCTAAATATAAATTTGTTTGTGCTGTTAAGTGATTTTGAAGTGAGATGGCCGGAGCTGGTAGGGGCGAGGGCAAGGGCGCAGCGGTGGGCAAACTGGAGTCCCAGATCTATTGTATCAAGTACACATTGTTTTGCTTCAACGTCGTATTGTGGGTGAGTATTGCGCAAATTGAAAACGTTGTTCGACTTTAGTTTCATTCTCCCGAATCGTGCTTGTAAATTAATTTTGGTGTCGATTTGTGAACGTTACGTTAATAGTTCATTACGAGCGTAATTGAATTAGGTTCTTTTATTTCATGTCACGTTTATTTAGTGAGTGAGCGTGCTTTGATAAACTCATATGACTCACAGTCTGAATTCGCTAGTAGGAATTCAAATACGGAGAATTACGGATATATGAACCTATTGTGAAAGACCTTTGTCTATACGATTGTACGAAGCCTGTACTATACTTAATTAGGGCAAATGTAGCGGTAATTTCTAGATTATAAGTTCCATATTCGGTTATCTTTCAATTATGTATTTCAGTCGCTGCGATGGCCACCGATTAGCACGCGATCAGGTTGTTCAGTATTGCAAGTCCGTGACACTTTTCAGGCAACGTTTAATAATAATTATGTTAACAGGGCTTTTTAACTTATATATTATCTTGTAGGGCTACACGCGATGAGTTTTAAATATAAACACACTTTGTTTTTAGATACATATGAATGAGATAGTGTGAAGCAATGTTCATAATAGCTAGTTAGTAAACGATGAACTTTCAAACAAAGATCACTGTTTTTAAACTCGTAATGAGCATTCTAGGTCACTCATTTAATCGTTTAACTTAGACTTTTCTGGTGGTGCCGACGAAAAGTTTTCTGTATTTAATTGTATTTCAAACAAATTAAATGATTAGTCCAACGGCAAGGCACTTTCGTTTTTGTTGATTTGTTTAAATATGTATCTACCTACGTACATACTCTTACACACGAAAGAATACTTACCTTTTGTTTTCGCTTACTATTGAGTGATTATTTTGATCTGTGATATCATATCGAATGTTATCACCGTATACATACACTTTCTGTTTCTAATGTCACTATATTTAGTATCTCAACGACAAAATAGATGGAGGCCGTCTGGCAATTAATTTAATATGGATTAGTGACCTAAAAACGTCCGTTATATTGTCCTTGTAGAAGACATCTTACGGGTTTTATTTTCAGCACTAGCGTCCTTGATAAGTTGGTAGGAACTAATAATATAATCTAGCTATGAGGACAACTTTGAGGTTTAAAAATACATGTGTTGTTATAATTAGAAATGTTGTTAAAAACGGTTGCTCTAATTAGGGATATAATTATTATTATCATTGACAGTTTTCTCTCTACTTTGCGATTGGAACAAGTTGTCTATTTTTCAGAAAATATTTTCATGCAATTCTTGCAGTTTTCTGTTATCAAATCATGTTTTGTAACTAACTGAATCATCATCATCATCATCATTTGTGTCGAAAGATGTCCACTGTTGGACAGAAGCCTCCACCAAAAGGGGGGTTTTGTTATAATCGCCACGCTTGGCAGGTGGGTTGGCGATCGCAGTATGGTGGTAAAATGCATAGAGAACGCTGCTGCCCATTCTCTAGTAAGTCCCTTAGTCTGCTGCAATGTACTTCAATCTACTGCAATGTAATATTACAATAACTTCTCTTCCTCACATAGTATAAAACAAAGTCGCTAATCGTGTTTGCATGTTTAGATCTATTAAACTACGCTACGGATTTTAATGCGGATTTCATCAAAAGACAGATTGATTCAAGAGGAAGGTTTATATGTATAATACACCGACCTCTACACGGGCCAAACCACTGGCAAAAGCAAGTTTGAGAATAAGTATTTCTTGAAAAAAAATCCGCTCAAATAGGTGGGTCGGTAGGCCTCCGAAAAAAATGGCGCTTAGGTTTTCAGTTTTTCATGCTCCAAATACACGAAATTTTTAATTCATGATATTGATTACAACGCGATATCAACACCTAACCTAAAATAAAGGGCCCCGTACAAAGAATGCGTTATCAGTGCCTGATAAGCGGCCTGTCCTGTTTTCCAAGTACGGTTAGATACTATGCAGTCATACACAATGAATCATGAGTTTCACAAATAAATTGTATGTGACTGATGTTTTTGTAATGGAATTGCTTCCGTTTTTAAAGCTCCTGGTTGAAATTTTATCTTGAGTAGAGGATGATGAATGTACAGTTTCCACTAATTAATTATTTTCTATAAACATATTTATATACAATACTAGCTGACCCCGGCGAACTTCGTACCGCTCTATTTTGTTTCTCCAGTCGCGACTGAGGAGATCGCCCTTCCGGTAAAATCAAATAAGTTGGATTATCAATAATTTCACAATAATTCTGATTGAATCTATATATTTTTTACAAATTTTCTTATATACCAACCTTGTCCTGAAAATAAGGAGCACATAAAAAAAAAATCATAAAATTTGGTGCAGTCGTTCGGAAGTTATGCGCGTCCATACATTTCGGCGATTCATTTTATACATTTTTAATATATACGAGTATAGATAGATGATGAGTAAAGTTTGGCCCTGGGATGCAACTTACCACACGATTCAAATTCTCTGGAATTTTTTCCTAATTTTACCGTTTTCCGCACGAACGTAAAAATATCGTGACGGGATTTTATCGCGCAGTACCTACATTTTCAATAGTTTGGGTAAATCCAACACTGTGTTTTAGAAGCGCTAGGATGCACTATGTTTGATTCTCATCGCTCGGTTTAACACCATCATCTGTCTAGCCCTTTCCCAACTATGTTGGGGTCGGCTTCCAGTCTAACCGGATGCAGTTGAATACCAATATTTTACATTGAGCGACTGCCTATCTGTCTTCCACAACCCAGTTACTGGGTAATACGATACCCCTTGGTAAGATTGGTTGTCAGACTTTCGGGCTTCTGACGACCCGTAACGACTGTCAAAGATGCAGAAAACAGCCAAGACCAACGGCTTAACGTGCTTTCCGAGGCATGGAGGGGTCTTGGTATGTATAGATGTTCACCCACCCACGGACCAACTGCGGCAAGCGTAGCTTGACCTGATCGATCGAACCGTGTGGCTAATATTACTTGGCCTTAGCTCGGTTCAACAACGAGAGTTGAAAATCCAGAGTGCGATAAATTCTCGCCGCGATATTTTTGCGTCCAGGCAAAAGCGGGCTTACCGAACTGACCCCAATTCTATGTTTCTTTTATTTATCTGTAACCTACTTTTTAGGAACTATATTCTCATTTGGAATTAAATTCACTGTTTGAAGTTAAAAACATACCTGTTTTAAAATTATACATTGTATATTATTATAAAATTTTCCACATTACATTGTATCACTTTTTAGCAAAATTCTAAACAAATTAATTTGCAATAAGTTATTACATTTCAACTAGAACCATTTTGAAGTAGCTTTAGTTTGTACAATGTAATCAACTTGTCAAAATATTTTAATTACAACTCGACAAATAAAAAATTGACAAAACCCTTTACAAAGCAAGCATCTCAAACATCCAACATCCAGCAACATTGGAAGGTTCTGCAGTAAATCCTCCCTCGACTTAAAACTATTTGCCACCACCACAGAACTGTCAAAATCAGACCACAGGCTCATCGTGTTTATAATTTATACAAGTAGGAAAGTTAGTGGCAAGTAACAGACATTAGCGACACGTGGCGTGGGGTCCGCACTAAATCTTGGACTTGCATAGAATAAGAATTTGTAGAAAGGAAGCTACCAGCCTAAAAGCGTTCAAAATATTAGCACAGCCTAGGACATACAGTCAGAGTTGTACACTTAGGGACTAAAGTCAGTTAACACTTCAATTTAAATCTTAATTATTAACCTAAATATGTCATTCAAATCGGAACAGAATATATGTAGAATTAAAAGAATATTAACTCTTTGCTTGTACATGAAATGATGAAATCCAATGTATCGAATAATATTGAGCCAATTTAGAGTTGAAGTAACAGTGATATAAAAATAAAAAAAGTATTCAAAAGTAAAAGCTGACCGTAGATCACCGACAACTCGAGTTGGTCAGTGTGATGTATGTACGTATGCTGCTACATTACTACGTTCATCTCTCGGAAATGTCAAAATTGATAACCCTGTTCATTCACTGCGAGGAAGCGCAAGTTATAGACGAATGGTAGGGAAATTAGATGAGTATTTGAGCTGCTTCGGAGCACGCACAACAAAAAGGTCCACAAAGTTCGCTTCTACATAGATTTCCTAGTCTATGGTACTTGCAACTTAGCAATCCACAACTTGCTCTTGATACAAGGGGCATTGAGCCCACTTAATTAATGAGATCAAATAATATTGCGTAGAATATTGTGTAGCCCAAAGGGTCTGAATAGGGCGAAATGATTTGTTTTCAATGTATTGATACTGTGCCGTGTTCCTGGGAACCTATTAATAAACTTGTCGATAATTAGTTAGGAGTTAGTGGGGGTGGGTAGCAGTCGTTTTATCTTATTTCCTAAAGGTAGATATGTCTGTGGGACGACAGAAGCTAAGAAACAATAACCATAAAATCTTTACAATAAAACATGACATCATGCCCGTTTTCCAGAAGACTTTTAGTTAAGGTGTACTTATGTACACCCACAATTAACCAGTTATGTTTAAGTCGCATGTAAAAGGGAGTGAGCGTATTGCCATCAATCGTGCACAAACCCAGACTCCGTACTGGACTCCGGACTGGACCTAGGTATCGAACCCAGGACATAATGCTTAGCAGTAGACCTTGTTACCACTCGACCCATTTGACCTCAAGGGTGGAAAATAAAGGCTAACAATAATATATAATATAGATATATATATTGTGAAATATATATATATGTATATTGTGAAAGATGGTACGGTTGACATCTGTCGGGCATGCCACCGTCCGGGAGAATCAATCAGACACATAATCTCCGGTTGTTCTCGTCTAGCTAACTTGCATAGACACAACCTTGTAGCCAGGATTATCCACCAGCAACTTGCTCTGAAATACAGCCTTGTGGAATCAGAAGTGACGTACTACAGGTATGTGCTCGACCCAGTTCTCGAAAATGGACATGTCACACTGTACTGGGATCGATCCATCATCACTGACAGGACTATTGTTGCCAATAAGCCCGATATAGTGGTGGTGGATCGACTAGAGCGGTGTACAATGATCGTTGATATAACGGTCCCGCATGACGGGAACCTCGTGAAAGCCGCTAAAGATAAACAAATCAAGTATCTTGACTTGGCTCGCGACGTTGATGACATGTGGGATGTGAACTCAGCGATCACTGTACCGATAGTTGTTTCAGTCAATGGCTTGATAGCCAAGAGCCTCGACCAACATCTGAGGAGGCTCTCGTTGGGCAGCTGGGTCAAGGGCTTGATCCAGAAAGCGGTATTCCTGGACACGGCTCGCATCGTTAGGAGGTTCCTCTCTCTGGAGCCCTGACCGCCGGTAGCTTGGACCTTGTTCCCGATACCGATGGGCTACTATTTTTTATATTTTTTAATGTTTTTATAAAAAATATTTAAAAATGTAATTTATATGTATATTTAACGGAATAAAGGAAATATTTAATATAATGTATTATTATAAATGTGAAAGTTTGGATGTTTAGATGTTTAATACTCAATCATGGCAAAAAAGCTGAACGCATTTGAACGAAATTTGGCACACAGATAGTTAACCTGAATTATCACATTATGATACTTTTTATTCCGGTAGTAAGTTACCGAGGGATAATTTTTGACCTTCACACGGGTTTTTTTTTTTTTTTGGGTGGGAAATCATCAAATAACTTCTCCCGCTCTGGGTGGAGCAGGAGGGCGTGTCAGACTTTTACTGACTAAAACCCACCCGTGTTCCTTCATTAGCCCGTATGCCAGGGGCTGTGGTATCTCTTTCAAACGAACCCGCACCCCTGACAGGCATCAGCCCTTGCGGGCCCCATCATTTTTTGTGCTGACATCTCTTTGAGGCGCGCGTGGAACACAACGCGCCGTCGACTTGGGCTTGGTCCTTACCGGACAGCGAGCTACCCATTACTCGCCGTCCGCAAGCCCATGCCTACGGTGGCCGGAAATCGACCTGGGATTCCCGACGCCCAGGGCGTCTCCGTATCCTGCGGCGGCTGGGGTCGCGAGGGCGCATATACTGCCTCTCCCTCACGTGCGCCGCCTCCCTCTTCGCGAGCATCACTGCTTCGCTGAAGGAGGTTACGGCTCCCCATGCCCTCTCGCTCCGTACCATGGCCTGGACCAGGGCCGGACGCGAGAGATCACCGCCGCCGATCGCCTCCACGAGGACACGGCGGTGCTCCGCCCAAGCAGGGCAGACCGCCACCGTGTGCTCCACCGTGTCCTCAGGGCGATCTTCGCAGTGGAAACACCCGGGCGTTTCCTCCCGCCCTATCCGAAACAGGAACCTCCCGAAACAACCGTGTCCGGTGAGGACCTGCGTCAGGCGGAAGGTGAAGACGCCATGCCGCCTCTCAAACCACTCCTCAAAGAGGGGACTTACCGCCGTAATCGTGGCGTGCCCAGCACTGGGTTGCGACAATCGCTCTCTCCATGTCACCATGAGATCCCGCCGGAGCTCTGTCCGCTGTGCCGCGATTTCCTGCGGCAGCGGAGTTACGCCCCGGCGTTTGGCCTCCTCGCGCCACTCCCATATCTGCGCGAGGACCTTTGCCTCCAGATCCCATGGCGGTAATCCGGCAAGGAGGCCCGCCGCCTCGCCGGAGATCGTGCGGTATCCTCGGATCATCCGTATGGCCATGACCCTATGGGACGCCCTCAGCTTGCGAGCTGGTTGGCGCCTCAATGTAGGCGCCCACACCGGCGCCCCGTATAGGGCCATGGACCGCACGATCCCCGCGTAGAGCCTCCGGCAGGAGGCGTTATGCCCCCCTAGATTGGGCAGGAGCCGCTACAACGCAGCCCCGGCCCGCTCCAGTCTGGGAGCCAAACGGCGGAAATGCTCCGCGAAACCTTCACACGGGTGGAAGCAAAATGATTAAAGGACACTTTAATCTTGTTATTCAGTCTGATTCGTTCATTTGACATTCGATATTTGCCATGAAGGCGAAGAAGGTCAAGTAAAAATATAATTTCTAGGTTTTATTTTGTCTAGGTTCTAGTTCAATGTCTACATGACACAAATTATAATAAGTCCGTAATATATGAAAACCCTTTTGATGTGTCCAGTGTAGAAAATAAACACTGGAGTTAACTGCGCCGATATGTACATGTACATTTAAAGAGAAAACTGACTATGTAGGTGTCCCATGCAAGATAGATTAAATACTTGACTTTGTAACTATTTAGTATTTTGTATATGGCCTACGCAAATACCCTGCAGATCTGGTAGCGAGCTACACAATGCCTAATGAATGCATGCCGTCTGTGAAGTCCGACAAGTCAGCTCAAAGCTTCAATGGCTATTTCTTCAAAAGGTAGATATGGCTCTGCATTGTTAGATTCACATAAAATCCTAATAATAAAAACTCTGAGTTTGTTTCGGCAATCCTTCTCAGGAATCAGTCAGTGGCGCCATCTAGTTAAAAAAAAACCAGCAAATATTGAAGTGTGTCTTAAAAGATCTACTCACTTAAATAAACATTTTGTTCATTTATTGTATATAAATAATGTATTTCAAGTATGTATTTATAACAAGAGTTCTACAAAGCGGCTTGACACAAGATCCTCAGACGGAGCAATAAACATTTCAAGACGCGCTAAAAAAACAAAGTTCAAAGAAGAACCTAACATTGTACACTCCAGGGGTTCACAGAACGATTCAAGTAGCTAAGGCTTATCAGAAAATAAATTCATCCAGAAAAAAATCATACGAATTTATGAAAAGTATCTTTCTCTCCTTTTCTGTGATCATCTGCCTAAACTTTTACGAACCAGGTTGGGGTTGGCTTCCAGTCTAACCGGATGCAACTGAATACCAGTTTTTTACATGGACTGCGCATCTGCCCTCAATAACCCAGTTACTGAGTAGTACGATACCCCTTGATAAGACTGGTTGTCAGACTTCCGGGCTTATGACCAGTAACGACTATTAAAGATCCACGAATTACGGTTGGGAAAAACGGCTTAACGTGCTTTCCGATGCAAGGGCGCATCTTGAAATATTAAAATGGTCACCCATCCACGAACTAGCCGCGGCAAGGGTAGCTGAACATGATCGATCGACCCGTGGCTGTTATTACTAAGCCCCTCTCTTTTCTCCCCTTTTCCGTATTCGATAAAAACAGCCCTTACATAAAACAATAAACATCTGCATCACTTCAGCTCCACGTTAATCACCCGTGCTGTTCACTGTAAATTGGAGTGGAACTGGGAACCAGCGCCAAAAACTGCGGGTCGCGGCTTCAAGAGTCACTCGAACCGCACCTGAGCACTCGTTAAGGTGTTCTTGCAATGAGAAATAATTGCCGAAGTTACTTCGTATCGAATAATTGACTTCTGGATTTGAGCCAAGACGAATGCAAGCGTGATTTGGTCTCGGTTTTTGATTGCTGTAGATGTTTATGCAGCTTGATTTGTTCTGTGTTTAGCTGAAGACTCAGCACAGTAAACTGTGTTCCTTTTTGGCCGTTTTAGCGTGGAGCACTAATTGCGTTAGCAGACTTAATTGGACAAGTTGAGTTAGTGACAGACGAAAATCATTCACCATCTTAAAAGTTGTTTTTAATGATGAGGACAAAAGAGCTCCTCTACAGGTTTTCAAAAATTGTAATTACACCTTATATTATTGCACTCTTTTATTATGTAGAGTTATAGTTTCTCAACGGGAGGGTCTGAGTATAACGTGCACACTATCATGCCACATTTATGACTTTAGTCACTTTCAAATTCTTGATGCAAACTTGGGCAATTTGGAACATTCCCAATTAATTTTCTAGAACTTGGTCCTGCGTTTGGTCGTGATAGGTCAGTTTGAATATATTAAAATGTCTGAGATGTTCTTTGGTATCATTGGTTCTGCGGCCAAATCGGAAGCGAAGCCGCTCGTACGTGATTAGTCGCCTGAAAATCAGCTTTTTTGCACAAAATGTATGTGTACCTTGGCCGGTTATAATTTAATGATACATTAAAAAAATAAAAAGCATCATCATAGAAACCTCGCACATGTAATGGAAATGTTAAATGATAAACCTTTTTTCCAAAAACATGTGAAGCTTTTTCAAAAACACGTTCCTGGAACAAGTAGGTATTGTTGAATTGCGCACCAGTTTTCGTTTGGTGTTATCGCGTTCTCACTCGCTTGCAATTCGCTTGGCTTATTCGCTTCGCAACAAGCTTTTCAGTCATGTTCGCGTTGATGATAGACGGACCGGGAAGGCCCTTCTTAAGGCTCTTGTTTGTCATCGTGTCGTACAATGAAAATTATGCTAAAATATCTCCACAGTCGGTGCTGGATAGCCATCCAGAGTACGCCGGAATCATCTGTGTGGACGGTCTTTCGACACACTTATTCTGATGTGGGATCAGAGGGCGTAGACAAAGCTATCAAAAAGCTAAATCGCTTTAAAAAAAACATTACCACTTGTCTACATCCTTAGTTGCCTTCAATGGACGAATTTATGCACGAAATAGAATTTTTGACAGTGAGGGCTCATATCGCGAGAACAGCACTAAAACCCACCAAATTTTCCAAGGAAAGTGGTGAATAGTTAATGTATGAATAGCTGGAATGAAGACGAAGATTCTGAATTATATAAACGGCTTCAGTTGAACCCAATTGTTCAGCATTTACGTGGTATATAATAGTGCCTATTAACATACGTAATTGCTGAATGCATCTATCTGCGTTAAATACAGCGGAATAAGGTGTTAAACTTTGTCCTAGATATTGCAAGAATGTCGGATTTTGTTACTAAGTTGCTGCTGTGGTTTTGTTTGTCACAATGTTTTTTTTTTGTGAAAAGTATTGATACGGTCTACACTAGAGTAAATTGCAAAGTGGTGTTTAACCGGTTTGGTTGCAGGAATGACTGCCTAGGTGTAGCTACTTGTCTCCAAGAGTTGCCAGTTCCCATTTGGTAGTTCTCAAAAAGACACCAAATCGCAGATTTTTTGTGATTTAACCAAAAATGACCTATGATAATCAGCCAAAATGTTCCCACTGCTGGGACACAGGCCTCCTCTCTGTGAGAAGGAGTGGGCCATAATTCACTACGCGGGCCCAGTACGAGTTGACGGATGTCACATGTCTTTGAATTTTTCGGTTCTAGGCCTTGCCGGTTTCCTTATGATGTTTTCCTGCTTGGGTTCGAACCCGACCTACAACTCGTAATTCGCGGCCGTTACCACTGGGCCACCACTGCACACAACAATTACTTAATACACATCAAAATAACTGAATTGTGGGAAACTATAACCTTGTTTCTCCAAAGTTATTTGTTTTTATCACATGAATGCGTTTCCAAATATCAACATCCCTTCATGCACCTATTTAGCCTCTGTGAAAGGGAACAAAATATCGTAGTAGGTACCTATATAGATGTTCAATTTTGTAATATCCGGCTCTTCTTGGCAGACAGATTGGTATCGCAAATAGCACATCTGATTGCTGTGCGATGCTATTAGTAAATCAGAACTGTTCGCTACAAGGGGCGATTGAATATTTGAAAGTAGACTTTAATGAAGAGATAAAATGCTGTATTTTTAAACCCCGACGCAAAAACGACGGGGTGTTATAAGTTTGACGTGTCTGTATGTGGGTGTGTGTGTGTGAGTGTGTGCGTGCGTGAGTGCGTGCGTGCGTGCGTGCGTGCGTGCGTGCGTGCGTGTGTGTGTGGTCTGCCTGAGGCAATGTAGCTCCCGAACGGATGAACAGATTTTGATTTTTTTTTGTTTGAAAGATGGATTAGTCGGGAGTATTCTTAGACATGTTTCATCAAAATCGGTTCAGCCCTTTGAAGATTATCAGCTCTTTTCTGGTTGATGAAGGGATTTAAGCATCTTTCACGGGTCTGGTCAACTTGAAATTTGGTGTTCTATTACTTCAATGATATTAGACGAACAAAGTAACCTTGAACTGATGCTGGAGCACCTGGAATTTGCAGGGCAAGTTACTCACCAACAAAGCAGCAGCAGAAGTATCGTGTTTGGGCTCATTGAAATAGTCTCAGTGAATAGATTATAGATCAATGGTGATCAAGACGAGGAATGAGGATAAATTAGTAACAAACTTCACTGTGGGAAAAATACGCAACGCTGCGCAGATTTAAGCGACACAATAAGTTTAAAAATAAGGAAATGAAAATTAAATTTAAAATTTTAATAACCCCCGACCGAGAAATAAGTAAAAAATATATATTTATGGGCCTTTTAAGTTTAAGGTAATATTTTGATCAAGGTATCAATTCGGGGGACGGTCAATGAAAACGCCAAACATTTTCATTAGCCGTCCCCCGACTTGACAATGCCTTGATCAAAATATTACCTTCAACTTAAAAGGCCTATAAATATATTTTTTTTTAACTTGTTACAGTTGCCAGTTGTTTGGGTTCGCATTTTTTTAATTTTTTATCTTTTGCTGTAGTTTCGATTCAATTATATTATAACAACTTTAGAAAGGAAGGTATGAAAATTAGGGAACTAGTGGCAAAAATAGGGTTCGGTAGCCAAATCCCATAACCAAAAACCCCTTTCGGCATGTCCAACTGGCTGTCTGTCCAGCGATATTTTACTTGGGTCGGTATACCGGTAATATAAAAAAAACATAGCTGATAAGCGTGTGGGGTTTTATAATTATTGAATAATTAAAAAAAAAAAACGATGATGTTTCTAAGTGACTTTTCTGTAGTCAACAGTTTTTTTTTTAGATACGGGATTTTTTGGTTCCTTTTTTTTTGCGGTCGGTAAAATCAATACTGTGCATGCGTACATATTCATCCAAAATACAAACCCTTCGTTGTACGTGGTCCAACACTCGGATGTTATAAATGAGTAACTTGATACCCATTATATATAAGCGTTCCTTATGGGATCTAAGTTAACGTAGCATCTATCTGATATTTGGAAAAGCGACACAAGTTCAAGTTAAAAAAACCAATTCTGGACCTGTAAACTTCAAAACATCTGATATAAATACAGTTATATTTTAATAAAAAGAGAAACTCTCTGAAGCGCGCGTGTGGTGATATGGCTATTTAACGAGAAGGCCCAAGGAACACCTGACTAAGCAAGTTCTCCAAATGAATCCAGGTCCAAAAAAGCGAGGTAGATCCCTTCTCACTTGGATGCCTGTTGCCAATAACGACCTGAAGCAAGCCCAAGTGAAGGATTCGACGACCCAGAACCAAACCGTCTGGCGAAGAATGACGAGGAGTGCCGAACCCAATTGAAATGAGATCAGACTAGGCAAAGAAAGAGAGATAAAACATTCCATTAATGAGCTATCGTGCACGCGGGAACAAAAATTGGACAATCAAAGGTCAACAACCTCATGCTTCTCAACTTCAAACAAAGCTTTTTCATCACTAACAATAACGTTATTTCATCATCACGTTCAATCCAGTCTTCTCAAATCGCGGTAATGAAACATTTTCCAAGACTCTTTATATAAGCGCTTCCTATTGAATAAACACATCAAGACTTCGCTTCCCGTCATTTTCTTAGCTCCTTTATATAAAATGGCGATATTAATTAAAACGTTGATCAAATAGTTCGTAGCTTACTTGTGATGTTAGATTTGCTGTAATTATGTTTCTCTGAATTAATTAAATGTGTTTATGAAGGTATGGTTATGAAGTTTGCTGGTGGGAGAAAGGGATGGATGTAGTTTTCGTTTGTTTCATTGGGTAGCATTATTTCTAGGTGGCTTTGTTATTAAAAGGTTTTTTTTTCATACGGCTTAAGCCTTTTATTTGTAATCGTTGTATTAGTCTTTATTTTAAGTCCTTTAATTAAACTAGATGTGGAT
This sequence comes from Polymixis flavicincta, assembly GCA_949987655.1. Classification (NCBI taxonomy): domain Eukaryota; kingdom Metazoa; phylum Arthropoda; class Insecta; order Lepidoptera; family Noctuidae; genus Polymixis; species Polymixis flavicincta. The sequence continues at coordinate 19,111,039 of OX465181.1, read as the reverse complement.
GGATATCTAAAAAAATTATAAAACTTATTATCGGTTTCAATTACCATGCTACGCAAATATTGCGTGTTATAATAGGCATTCCCTACCATTGTCAAAGAATGACAAGTGTAATTTGAATATACGGACAATTTAAATTGGTACCTAGTTTACTTGATAGTTAACTTACGAGTACTTGACTGTACTACAGATAAATACAAAAATAAATATTTATGAAGTTAATGTCTGTTTAGACTCTGTCATTCGTGTATCTTTGACAGTCATTACGGGTCGTCAAATGCTCGAAAGTTTGATAACCAGTCTAGGAGTATCCTGTTACCCAGTAACTGGGTTGTGGAGGTCAGGTAGGCAGTCGCTCTATGTAAAATACTGGTATTCCACTGCTTTCGGTTAGACTGGAAGCCGACCCCAACACATTTACGAAAAGTCTCCGCAGATGATGATGATGATGACGAATGTCTGTTTATAGTGTACATCGTTAAATAAAACAAAATGGAGGCGTTTTACCAACCTACCAACTGCCCCAGGAACGTTTAACTTGAACGTCTGTTAACAATAACTGAGTGGTTGGTTTCGACTTAAATTCAATATTGTAACAAATTATTAGATTTAAATAACATTTTGGGCTTAGTTAGCATTGTTTATTTTGTATTACTTGGTAGAATATTAGGCAGAAAACAACAAACGGACCGATACAAAATACATAAACTATATTAAACATACAAATCTAGAGGTTTACGGTCAGTTAAACCTGCTGTTGTATTACAACTTAATACCAATATTTTATATAAATATAAGCGAACAATAACACGAGGTACTGACGTCTCTGCTATAATATTACTAGATTTGAGAAATTATATCGTTAACCTGCACCCTAATTGCGTAACTCACGATTGATCATAATTGGTTTCGTCTTCACAGTTAAACAATATTCATTGCGTTATTTATGTTGTCGAACAGACACATTTTTCGAACATATGAAGCAATGGTTTAACAATCCGTTTCAAAACGATACAGATTATGATGAATCGTGAGTTACGCAATTAGGGTGCTGACCATAATCTTCTTCAATTTTGTGATGTTAATCTTCTTCTTAGTCGGTAAGCTCTCGGCAGAGCGGTCGTCACGTAGTCGTAGTTGTGAAGGAAGCAGAATAAATACGCCTCACGATGTGCCGCCATCTATTTCTGCTGATGTGATGTGATGTTAATATTTAACGTTTAAACAAAAATTACTTGACGATGTTAATGAATAAAGTAACTGTATTTAAATTAAGTAAGAATCACGAATCATGAATCATCACGTAAATAAATAGCCAAATTTTGGTTTATTATTCTTTCGTTAGTTATATATTTACTTATCCTTTACCTAACGAGTTTCTATTATGAGCATTCAGAACGGTTTAACTTAAAAAAAGTTAAGAAATTTATTTTAAACGTTTGCAACTGAAATCAGAATAAAATAATTTGAACCATAATGCGAACTAAATCGCAGTTAACAACCACAAAAAATAAAATCTTAACGTTTAACTTTTGAAACAGTTACAAATTGCAGTTTTGGTTAACTAAAAACACATCAGTCACTGTCGAGGTACTGACTACATCTGACTACGTACAACGGTTAACGGGACGAAGCCAAAAGAAAGGACGAATGATTTATTGAACGGACACAAAGAATATAAAATTGCAAAGCTTATATCTTTGTTAAACCCGTTCAGTGCCAGGAGCCATCACCGAGGGCGCACTCTAGTCGCAAATGGGATGCCGGGATCCTTCGCGTAGGGTCAACTTGTGATATGAATGGCGGCCTGACGTAAAAGTATGAGCTCCATGAAAAGTAGGTAGAGTCGAGAGTGTTAGCAAATAATGACTCCCATTAAACTCTGGTCATACTAAGGCGAATCCCGTGCAATGTATGATACTGCGTTCTAATACAAAGCGCGAGTACGCAGTCTTTGCGTTCATAATGTCACTTTTTGTACGGAATACCAGAAGGCGCCCTCAGACAGCGCATTCCGGTTCACGGTTTTTTAGTTTAGGTGGTGAACAAAGGAATCGGTACCTTTACCAAGTAGATTATGATTGTATTCGCTTCGTCTCGTCTATCGCAAGTAGGTATATCTCAACGTCTTTCACAGAGACGTATCAGGCAGACACACTGTTATTAAACCAAATAGGACATTTCAAACACGAACTTATGTTAATTCTTCTGACTAGTAAAAACACGAAATGTACCTACCAACAAATAGGTGAGCATTTAATAAAAGTTGCCGTAACGACAGACAAATTAAAAGCCGTACACGAACCGGGAGATGGAAAGCAGAACTTGCTCCAAGAATTTTCTACTCAACTTATTTCAATACTACGAAAAGGTACACGTTCTGTGCTGCACTCTTATTTCACTAATTTGTAGGAAACTTCAATTTCAGCGATGTTTCCTAAATAGATATTACATTCCTTTAATATCTTCTGATGTGAGTAAAAGTTGAGATGCACTGCATTTATGTATCTTGCATGTAATTGAGAATGTTAATTAATAACAACGCATAAAGTGAAAATTAATTAAATAGGTGTGAATGGTAGGTGAAGTTCAAATTATAATTAAAAGTTCAAATTAAATTAATAGGGGGGTGACGTCACGGACGTCGAGTTGGTCGGTACTTCTTACAGCTGTTTAAAGTGGCTTAAATAAAATAACTCATTTAATAAGAAAAAAAAATACACAGAAAGTTTCTTCATACAATAACTCTAAACACGAAACGTTATCTAGTGTACAAGTGCAGTGTATTAAAAGTGATTCCTGTGTAAACTTAAATCTGTACGCTAGTGACCAAAATCTACCCGTATCCTTGAAAATAATAAAACAATTTAGTGAAAATACTTAAAAACTAGCAGTGAAGTGTCGCCCGAGAGTGTGTTTCAACTCTGCTTATCCCGGTGTTGGTATATGGTGTTATCAAACCATAACACTCCCATCAAACCATAGGTTCAAAACAGCGCCATCTATTAATACTGTGCGGAACTACTAAGCGGGATCAATAATCTCAAGTGTGACTCACGAACGAAGCCAAACCAACCATGCCGGCAGCGAAGTGCGGTGGTTGCGCCAAATTCTTATCGCCGATAGAGGCCGCTAAATGCAGTCAGTGTGCAGCCTTTTATCATCGAGCTTGCGTCGGATTGCCTGGTACGCGTATTATTGCTCCCACCTGGCGCTGCCCTGAGTGCGTAAAAAATTTAGTCAGAGACAACAAGTCGGAGACACCAGTTCGAGGTAGGGTGGATCCTGCCCAGGCAGAGGAGCACAGTGGCCCCGAGGAGCTAATGGACATGGACAGTCCATTAAACAGCACTGCCCTGGATACCACCGTTAATTTCTCTCCTGACTTGGCAGACGAGCTGCGGTTATTTAAGGAGGAGCTGCGTGCAGAGTTTCGCCTGATGCATCAGGAAATTCAAGGGTTACGCACAGAGATGGCTCAGCTAAAGGATTCCCTTAAGACCTCTGATGAGCGGATGGATAGCCTAGAAGCGCGAGTAGGCGCGCTCGAATTCAAACTGGAGCAAAAAGTGCAGCCGGATAGGGATCCGTTAGAAAACACCATCGCTGAACTGAAATGCCAGTTAAATGAGCGGGATCAAGAACTGCTGCTCAACGACATTGAGGTGACCGGAATACCGGAAAACAAGGACGAGAGCGCCCTTCACCTCGTTAAGGTTCTTGCCATAAAGCTGGGCGTCGTCATTGATGAGAGGGACGTAGTTCATGCTGAGCGAGTCGGATCCACGCGCCGTAATCGCATTGAGACTTCTGACGGCTCGATCTCTGCCGACCCCGCTGCGCAGCGACTGCGGTGTATATCCGTGCGCTTCGCAAGGCGCGCCACGCGCGACGCATTACTGCGCGCTGCTCGGGTTCGCCGCGGCTTGAGTACAGGTGACCTTGATATCAGTGGGCCGCCGGCGCCGCCGCACCGAGTTTATGTTAACGAACGTCTAACTCGAACAAACCGCCAGTTATTTTATCACGCTCGTCAGGCGGGGAGTCAGAATAAATGGAAGTACGTCTGGACAAGGGACGGAAGAATCTTAGCTCGCAGAGAAGATCACCAAAAAGCCGAACGAATTAGGTGTGAGGACGATATATGTAGGATTTTTGGGTAATGATCGGTTTGTGCCACATCCGAACGCGTTCTCTTGACTCGTTTCGGTTACCCGTAGCTCCCAGTTTGATCTGCTCTTTCTTACTTTGTTTATCATTTTGTTTTGCACGTAAAGGATTTTTTTGTATTTTGTTCTATTTAAGAGATGGCACGAAGCGGTGTGTGTTTCCGGGGGTACCGAGTGGGAATCTATTTTGCTCTCAACGACATTGGTCAACACTACTCAAAATTTATTCTAAGAATGTTGATTATTTTGGTCAATTGTGGACAGTTATGTTATTATATCAACTACAGTCAGCTTACAGCAAGTTGGTAGTGTTTTCAAGCACAGATTACTTGAATTTTAAAACATATTATTATGCAGTTATTATTTACACACACATTACTGATATTTACACTTTTAACACACGTATTCTTAGACGCAGCTCGATGATAAATTCGAACATGACTTTTATATTATTTGAAAAAACGTATATTAAACCACTAGTGCAATTATTATTTACAAAGTCTAATATACAAATTTTATTTACAATTATTTACTTGAAATTATTATTTACAATCACATATTATTTAAACCATTTTTTAAATTATTTGCATTTTTTGGTTTTGTTGATGGTCATAGTTACCAATTTCTATTCCTTGTTGCTTTTGACACTTATTTGCAATATTTCCCTAAAAATACACATTATCATTTCATTTTATCTCCCGTGACACATGCGAGAACGTCAAAATTCTACGTCTGCAACAGTACTTTTCTTTTTTGTTGTATATTTCATTACTTAAATGCTTGAGAAATATCTTAAAGTTGGTTTGCTAAACGTAGGATCCCTTGGCACTAACCACGATGATTTTATAGCTGCAGTGGAAAGGCATTCTTTCGATGTGTTGGCAGTTAACGAGACTTGGCTACGACCGGGTGAAGAGGGTAGGGCGCCCACTGTGCCAGGCTACCGCCTGCGTCACACGCCACGACCGCTGTCTGTACACGGGGGTCGAGGGGGTGGTGTCGGTTTTTATCTTAAACGCGGCCTAGTTGCTCGTAGTTGGCCCACCCCAATTGACCCTAGATACGACACTATTGAGCAAATGTGGATTACCCTTAACCTAAACGGAAATAAAATTGCAATAGGCACAGCGTATCGCCCTCCACGGTTCGACTTGGATCTCTTTCTCGACGCCATAACAGACTCCATTAGTTCGTTAGTGAAATGTGATCACTACGTACTGCTCGGTGATTTCAATGTAAACTTACTAATTGCCAACGCGCAAACTAAGAAAGTTTGTGAGTTTTTGAATAGCCTGAGCCTAAAACAACTTGTAATTTCACCCACCCATTTCACAGACCATAGCGAAACATTGATCGACCTTGTCTGTACGAACCTCAACCACAAAGGAATATCTGTTGAGCCCTATGGCTCAATAAATGGTCACTCACTTGTTGTGTGCGAATTTAATATCAGGCGCTGTAAATTTAAACCCCACACAGTTATCTACAGACCTATTATGAAAATAAATAGAGAGATACTAGATAGTGATTTATCGCACATACACTGGGACAACATTTGCAGTTTTTATGATGTCAATGACATGGTTGAGGAATTGAATGACAAAATTTTAACAATTTATGATGCGCACGCTCCGGTCAAGAAATCTTTAATTAAGGAACCGTCATATCCCTGGATAACAGATACAATTAAATTTATGATGCACTTGCGGAATGACGCTCTGGCCGATTACCGTAAAACTAAGTCGGATTCCAAAAAGGCATACTACAAGCAGCTTAAATCTCTGGTGCTAATCTCCATATTTAGAGAAAAAGTTGCTTATTTCAAATTTAAAATTAATAACCAAATCAAAGATCCTAAAGCACTGTGGAAAAATTTAAAAAGCACTGTACTACCAAACATGAAACAAATTGATGACCTTCCTTCACACTTCAGAGATCCAAACGAGATCAATAATCACTTCCTTAATGTTCCCGGTAACCCTGTCTGCAATATATCGCAACGTACTTTCTTCGAGTCTCATCGTCATGGTGATGATAGCTTCGCTTTTGCTTTACAACCAGTAACTTCTGATCAAATTTTACAATACTTCCGCCAGCTGAAATCTAACGCTGAAGGCTGTGACAAGGTTACTCTGAATATGCTTTTGCTGACACTCCCACATACGCTAAAAGCCATCACTGACATTGTGAACAGTTCCATTGTCTCAGCAACATTCCCTGACATCTGGAAAATTGCTATAGTCAGGCCATTACCTAAAAAAACAAATCCGACTGAGTTAAAAGACCTTAGGCCTATTAGTATTTTGCCCTGCCTTTCTAAAATTGCTGAAAAGGCAGTATGCCAACAGCTGACGAAATATCTAGAAGATAAACACATTCTGCCTGAGCTTCAGTCGGGTTTTCGCAAACAGCGTGGTACTTCTACGGCTCTTTTGGACGTGACAGATAACATTCTATTAGCACAGGATAAGGGCCTTTGCACACTTCTTGTCCTACTCGATTTTTCGCGAGCTTTTGACTGCATAAACATAGATTTGTTTCTCTCAAAGCTTAACTACTATGGATTTGACCAAAATACTATAAACTGGTTCCAAAGCTATCTTAACAATCGACAGCAGCGTGTGGAAATACGACAAAGCAATGGCTCGTCTCTTGTTTCTTCACTCACTTCTGTCTACAGGGGCGTCCCGCAAGGTTCGATACTGGGCCCCATCATCTTTATTTTATATTGTGCGGATATCATAAATACCCTGAAGCGATGTAGGTATCATATTTACGCTGATGACGTACAAGTTTATATCTCCTTTAAGCCGAGTGACTATGACATCGCGATAAAGGATCTTAACGATGATCTTGACAGGATAGCATGTTGGGCTGAGAATAATGGTTTGGTCCTTAACCCCACTAAAACTAAATATATGTTATTTGGAACCAAAAACCAAATCAGTTCAGTCCCGGCAACACTCAACGTTACCCTGCTGGGTGAGTCGGTCAATCGCGTCAGTGAAGCACGTAATCTGGGTCTAAACATGGACGTTGGGTTGAGATATGAAGCGCACGTAGCAGAGTCAGTGCGCACTTGTTTTTATCGGCTTAAGGTCCTTTATAAAATAAGGTCTTATCTATCAGAGGAGCTGCGGATCCAGCTGGTTGAGTCACTCGTGCTATCCAATCTAAACTATGCGGACGTAGTTATTGGTCCGCGACTACTGGCAAGAACTGATCGACTGATCCAGAGGGTGCAAAATGCCTGCGCTCGGTTCTGCTTTTCAATTCCACCAATAAGTCATGTAACGCCATTTTTAAATAAGCACTCAATCCTCAAGATGAAGTCACGTCGAAAGCTGCACTTAGCGTGCCTACTATTTGGAGTTGTAAAGTACAAGCAGCCGTCCTACCTGTACAATAAACTGAGCTGGATCGCTAGTAAAAGAGAATGCGCAAGTAGACAGTGCTCACAACAACTCTCCACTCAATCGCACAAGACGGCTGCCTTCAGGGGAAGTTTTAGATATGCCGCATCCAAATGCTGGAACAATATTCCCCCGCCGATAAGGAATCTTAAATCTATTGACACCTTCAGAATTCGGCTGCGACAGTTTCTTATCGCCTCGCAGAAAAAACTGGGTATGACAATTTCGAATACGTCCATAATATAACTGGCTGTCGTAATCTTCTCGTTTCGCTCTGTTTTCTTCGTGCAACTTACCGTCACAAATCTGTAAACAACCTGCTTTTATTTATTTATTGCAAACATTATTTTACTCACACGTACGATTTTACAATTATTCATTTATATATTTAAACAATCAAGTAATCAAATACACAATCATCAACGAGAATGCTTCCAAATGCTAAGCTTTTTACTGTATAATAAATTACTTAACATTGCGGGTACTTAGGTACTTACATAATTTTACTCCGCAAATTTCAGTATTCACAACACTAATAATAATAACTCGCGTAGTAATCTCATCTGCTCGATGTCCGTAGGTCACTACAGGGATCCAGCAGAATATCAGCGTCAGGTATATTTGCCTGACACGTGCTGAGCTGGACTCCCATTTGGTGTAACTTTGAGACACACACCTCGCTTTTGCACTCCCACCGCACGTTATTTCATTTGAATGTTAAAGTTTAAATCACTGTGTCATAGCCTAAAGTGTCATCACTATAATTATGTCAACCTGTTTTCTTTTTTTTCTTAGTGTATTGGCACCTTGTTATTTTCGTGTAATTAATTTTATTCTCATTGTGCTTTGTTTGTTGTGTTGTGTCTTTTATATGCACCAAATAAACGATTTATCTATCTATCTAAATTGTTATGCAATTCAGAAGGCCAACTCGTAATTATAAAAAAAAAAAATACGCAAACCTACATGGGCACTTATGAAACGTCGTGCACGGTTCCAATTGGTCGTTGCCTATGGAGAAGACCCGACAAGAAAATCCACGGTCACTCTTTTAAAAATGACTGTCTGTTACAACGTTTTCAAATTACAGTGGTAATCCGTATGGGAGGACAGTGTAGGCCTGCCAAAAATTACCGGATTCATAATAAAATGGAAAATTGTGTACAAGTCTACAGTCTACAAGGATTACAATGATGACACATTCATCAGAAAAAAAACCTGTTTGAACCAAATCACCTGATTGCCATGAAATGGCAAAAATATACCTAGAATTCTAATTTCATCTTAGTATAAAGAGTTAAAATTAGAATTTTAGGTATATTTATTTTCCTATTCAACTAGGTTAGTTTGCTGTTGACAGTTTTCTGTGGAAAGAGGCGTCGGCTTTTCCGACATTATGCCAATCCCAGGGTATAATAAAATTATTATTTAAGTAAATACTTAATACAAATTTGTCGAAATAATATTATTTATAGTACTACACACCATTCTATAAAATAATATCACTGCAACTGCAAATGGTCGCTTTAGTCGGCAACGCAATAAAATCTACAAACCACTCCACTCATAACAAAATTTCCATTTTGCGAGTTCCTGCATTTTAATATATGCCAATGCAATAGTTTTTATTGTTTCGGTAGATAGATAAACCAATAAAACTAGTTCCGAGTTTTCGTTTTATTAGTTTAAAAACTATGAGGGCGGGAACAAAACAATGCTTTGACGGCCGAAAGAATGTTCACTCTTATTATATTTTTCGTTTTTCCATGTCATTGTTGTACCAGCAGTATTGCACATTCTTTTCTCGAAAAACATTTCATTTCGCTTTCAAAGCATCAAATATTTACGAGGACTAAACTATCAATGAATAGTATTGCCGAATGCCGATTTGACTTACCCAAACGTTAAAGGAATTGTTTAAGAACTTAAAAAGCTGAGACGAATTCATTCAACGGGGAGTTGCGTGGAACAGATAAAACGTACCATATAAGATATTCAAATCCCTTAAGTGCACGTTGCGGTTGAATTGCGAGAAAAAGTCCCATTTTGAAACGTTGTGAAACTCTTTATTATTCCAGCTTTGCAGGTGTCTCGAAGGAGATACAATGGGAACCGGGACTGACGGCTGTTACCGTGGAAAAGCGGGGCACGGCGACCGAAATTATAGTTTTTTCGCTCTAAAAAGGTTTGAGCCGGGTTGTAGTTAAGCGTAGACGAAAAATTGGAGACGTAATATTCAGTGGGAACGGAAACGTCACGATGGGCTATATTTTTCATGTTTGGTTTTCCGAAGATGAATTTGTATAACAGGTTCAGATTTTTCCATAATACAGTGTATTTTTGTAGCTGTCAAGTTGTAGATTTTATGTTGGTGTGTTATGTTTTATGATTTCATATACGCCGGTGTTGTAATGAGATGTTTTTTTTTTAGATAATTCGGTTAAATAGGGTACAAAGCATTTACTGAGTACTTACAACTAGAAACACAGTGCATTTGAATCTGAATCGATATAGTTACACTGAATCCGTAGTAATATTATAAACGCGAAAGTTTGGATGTATGCATGTTTGTTACTCTTTCACGCAAAAACTACTGAATGAATTTGGATGAAATTTGGCATACATATAGAATATAACCTAGATTAATACTTTTACTCCCAGGATAATTTTTATCCTAGTAGTAAGTTCCCGCCGGATAATTTCCGACTTCGACGCGGGCGAAGCTGCGGGCGGAAGCTAGTAAAATTTTATAAATGTGAAAATTTGTGAAGATGTTTGGATCTTTATTACTCAATCACGCAAAAACGGCGTAACAGATTTAGATGAAATTTGGCACACAGATAGTTTATAACCTGCATTAATACTTAGGTTAGTTTTCATCCCGGTAGTACGTTCCCGTGGGATAATTTTCAACCTCGACGTGGACGAAGCCGCGGGCAACAGCTACTAATGTATACTTCTATACTAATACGAGTATTATAAAGCTGAAGAGATTGTTTGTTTGCTTGAACGCGCTAATCTCAGGAACTACTGGTCCGATTTGAAAAATTGTTTCAGGGTTAGATAGTCCATTTATCGAGGAAGGCTATAAGCTATATAACATCACGCTAGGGCCGTTAGGAGCCAAGCAAAAATATAAAAAAAAGTCACGTTACGAAGTACTCGCACGGCCAGGCGATTCGATGCGACGGGTGGGTCGGGGGAGCAAGAAATTTGACGCGGACGAAGTTGCGGGCAGAAGCTAGTACATAATATAATCACGCCTGTATTCCCCGAAGGTTTAGGTAGAAGTGGTACCTATAGTACACCCACATTTCACCAGTTATGCTGAAGTCCCACCTAATAAGAGGCGAGCCTAACATAGCCATCTATCGGGCATTAACAGAGCTACTACTAAGAAATTCCAGATCGTAATCTCAAAAACACTTTTCCCTACTCGGGATCGAACCCAGAACCCCATGCTCGACAGTAGCGATTACGACCACTAGACTAACGAAACTGTCTACCAAATCAAATCAAAATATTTTTATTTCATATAAACCTGCATGGGCACTTATGAAACGTCAGAAGCTAGGTGCACGGTTCCAAAATGTTGTTTCCTATGGAGAAGAGCCGGCAAGAAACTCCACGGTTACTCTTTTAAAAATGATTGGCTTTAACAGTGTTTTCAGTGATAAAATTTATGGGAGGACAGTGCAGGCCTGTCAATAAGTACCAGGTACTTAGACGAATACAGAATAGAAAATCGTCTACAAATCTACAGTCTGTAAGGCCTACAACGTTCTCCCATTCACAATATGTAAAATAATCTACATAAATAAAATGAACCTAATTAAACATAGTGACATGATTAACATGACAATCACTAAAAAATAATAACAATCACTAATAAATAATACCAAAGGATATAAAGGGGAATAAAATGACGGATCAATTCACTCATGATAAGCAATCGATATACTGAGAAAGTTCTCAGAAACTGATATGCGTGTCACTAATACTAATAGGTAGCTAATCATTGATAATATTAACGTAAATGATGAATCTCTAAACTCCATTGTTTTCGAACTAACACAGCACACAATTATTAGCACACAGCCTACACAAATTGATAGTAACAGCGCCATAATTCTAAGCACATCACTTAGGCTCTCAGATAAGTTACACTGTAACGTCATATTCGTACCTAGATCCCACTTCTGGCATGGAAACGAGCACCGCGTGAGTTTTTACGACCCTATAAATTTTTAACGTTCCAAAAAACAGCGTCTTTTTACTTTCTAAAAAGAGTAAACACCAGACGTAGTTCTGGCGCGATTGCAAAATGTATAACTGAATTCGTTTGTAGCTAAATGAATATAAATAATGTGAAATTTACATCATTTCCAAGTTTATTGCCGCACCGCGATCTCGGACGACTGTGGTAACATTTTCAGGAGTAAATTACTGTTTTTTATGTATTTAGTTCTGTATTATAAAAGTCATATTTCACTTGTTTTTTTGGAATGTTGTTTAGCTGTTTACTATAACTATTTAGTTTAAAAAATTAAATTTTCAACCCCGAAAAAACCTAATTGCTTAAAATGTGAACTTAAAAAAAAGGAAACAAAAAAATGTAGTCCATCTATTAGGTTGACTGTTAAACTTATTACTATAAACAATCACTTATAATCAGCCGATAATGTTCCCACTGCTGGACACAGACCGCCTCTCGATGAGACATTCATGAACACTAATGTAGTCGGAGCTAATACATGTCTTTGTAAGAAAATCTCTTCCATTTTGTCTTTAGTGACGTTTATGCGATCATGACAAATCGATTGACGTAAGAATCACCTAAATAGATCCACGCGTTTAGTCTCTAAAGCGCCACAAAGGAATACATACAAACCTCTGATTATAAACACAAGGGCAGATAGACCGCGCGGAACACCAAGAGTGAAGCCAAAAAATCAAATACTAATTCAAAACTCGAATACTACACCACGAAGCGTCGCATTTGGTTTTCGCGTAGTATTTGGTTTTTTGGCCTCACTCTTGGTGTTCCGCGCGGTCTAACTGCCTTTGTTTTATAATCCGAGATACATACACAAACATACATAAACGCATTACCCTCGTCGTGTCCTGCAGTCATGTAAAGAGTAAAACAGTTATAAGCAATCAGTTAAACACAGTTTTTTAGGAAATTTCCAATATGAAGATTGATTATCCAATTAAGACCGTTCCATAAACACAAAAAAATATGTGAAGATGAATGATGAAGGTGATGAAAATGTGATGATGTGTGATGTGATGTGAATGTGTGTGTAGTGTTTCTATTTAGAAACACTTTCTAAACTAATCAGTTATAATGGTTTATCATCAAGCTGAGTACTTCACATCTTCGTTTGTGGTAAATGCCTACACCCAACATGGCGGTAGGTATAATTTGTCATTGAATGACGTCATCATAATCGTATCTACCTGCACTGACTTTTCTGAATTTTCCTGTTTTGAAACCGACAGGAAAATTGAGAATGTTGCGTGTAGTACAAAATCAGAAAAATGTTTCGATGACAGTCGGCTGTCTGAAATAGAAAATTCGTTTTGTTTTCGTTTATGAAACAACTGACTGTTGTCGCCTATTTCGTTTGCATTCAAACTAACTTCCCGTTTGACACAGTCAGGGGTGGAGTTTGGAATATCATCCTCACTTTTGGGTTCCTGAATATTCACTTACTGGAAATATAAATTAAAATTCATGAGTTTTCCTTCGAGTACCCACCCGTGTTCAAAAAATTGCGAGAGGTTAATACTGAATGTGTTAACCTTTTTTAATATACATCATCATCATCATCATTTCAGCCGAAAGACGTCCACTGCTGGACATAGGCCTCCCCCAGGATGGGGGGTTTTGCCATAATCGCCACGCTTGGCAGGCGGGTTGGCGATCGCAGTATGGTGGTAAAATGCATAGAGAACGCTGCTGCCCATTCTCTAGTAAGTCCCTTAGTCGCCTTCTACGACACTCACTGGAAGAAATGGGATGGTGCTATTCTTTTACGCCCGGCGACACATACGTAATATACATGCATATATAAAATCTGTTAATCGCGAATGATTAGGCAGAGGTGCACCTATTGTACCCTAGTTATATTTAAATTCTAGCTAACTTTAAAGGGGCTTCGCCTATTGCCATCAATCAGACACAAATCGTTCCGTGTGGTGCCGGACGTAAAATAGTAGCACCATCCCATTTCTTCCCGTGGGTGTCGTAGAGGGCGACTAAGGGACTTACTAGAGAATGGGCAGCAGCGTTCTCTATGCATTTAACCACCATACTGCGATCGCCAACCCGCCTGCCAAGCGTGGCGATTTTGGCAAAACCCCCTTTTTGGGGGAGACCTATGTCCAGCAGTGGACGTCTTTCGGTTGAAATGATGATGATGATGAGACACAAATCCAGACTACGGGCTTCGACTGAAAACTTACTATTGACACACTGCCCGGCCTGGGAATCAAACCCAAGACTTCATGCTCAGCTGTAGTGCTTCCACTATACCAATGAGGCAGTCCATTATTATATACTTAGGAATCAAATCAAATCATATTCGCGTTATATTGGTAGTAAATTCAGCATCATGCGTCTCACAATAACTCTATCTGTGTTATAAAAGTGTTGTACACATAACACTTTTATAACACAGACTAACTTCTGCCCGCGACGTTTTTTTTTTGAGGATGGGTAATCATTAAATAACTTCTCGCTATCTGGGCGGAGCAGGAGGGCGTATCAGACTTTTACTGACTAAAACCCACCCGTGTTCCTTCAGTTGCCTGTGTGCCAGGGGCCACGGGATCTCTTTCGAACAACCCGCACCCCTGGCAGATGTAACCTCATTACGCTTTATTAATAAGACAGGTATTTTTTCGGCATTCCACGTTGCTTTAGTGGTCGCAAACGGTACTGCTGAGCGTGAGGTTCTGAGTCGATTCCGAGGTCGGGAAAAATGCTTTCGATCTTTTCTATTGGCGACTTCTCAGTAGCGCCTCAGAGTCTAGGTTTCTACCTGGTTGATAGCAATAGGCTCGCCCCCTATGTCATAGAACTAAAACATATCTAGTACTATGTGGGTGTGCTAGAGATAGATTTTTAAGGAAAACAGGGAGATATTGTCATGTAATTTGTCGAATTCCTTTTCTATTTTCAGCTATTGTATTTAGTCATAACTGTGTGCCAGGGTCCACGGTATCTCTTTCAAACAACCCGCACCTCTGGCAGGCATCGGCTCTTGTGGACCCCACCAGTTGGTGCTGACATCTCTTTGAGGCGCGCGTGGAACACGACGCGTCGTCGACTCGAGCTTGGTCCATACCGGACGACGAGCCACCCATTACTCGCCGACCGGAAGCTCGCGCTCACCGTGGCCGGGCATTGGCTTGTAATTCCCGACGCCGAGGGCGTCTCCTGCGTGCCCGCAATTTCTTGCTCCCCCGACCTACCCCGTCGCATCACATCGCCTAGCCGCGCTATTATTTCATTCTCGACTCTACTTCTTTTTAGTCGAGTCCTTAAAGTCCTAGAAAAATTTAAAATAACCTAGAAACTTCCTCAAAAGTTGGGCCATTAAGTGCGAAAAAAGACGTGTACTTTCAGAGATTAGCGCGTTCAACTAAACAAACTCTTCCTGTCTTATTAAAAAACGCGATCTAATTTTAGTTCTAGTCTAAAACTCTAAGTCAGTTTTGGCATTACCAACTTTTCTTCTATTTGCGTAAAGTTCTTAATACAAAAATGACAATTTAGCACTGGACTAAGTTGTCAGTTTTGTAAAAGGAGCTGTATTTCGATTTCAGTTAGGTGCTTATTTCAAAAACAGGCTCGTTGGTTTAAACCATAGCTAACGAAAAACCTCGTTTTGTAATAAGGGGGATTAGGTTTAATATTAGTACTAGCTTCTGCTCGCGACTTTGTTCGCGTCAAATTTCTTGCTGCCCCGATCCACCCTGTCGCTTCGAATCGTATTCGTGACTTTTTTCTCTTTGCTCGGTTCCTAACGGTCTAAGCGCGGTGTTATTTATATATCCTATAGCATTCCTCGATGAATGGACTATCCAACACCAAAATAATATTTCAATTCGAACCAGTAGTTCCTGAGATTAGCGCGTTCAACCAAACAATCAAACTCTTCAGCTTTTTAATATTTTTTATATAATAGTAGCTTCTGCCCGCAACTTCGTCTGCGTCAAATTTCTTGCTACCCCGACCCGCCCCGTTGCTTCGAATCGCCTGCCCGTGCGTGTACTTTGTATTCGTGACTTTTTCTCTTTGCTCGGCTTCTAAAGGTGATGTGTTATATATATAGCCTATAGCATTCCTCGATGAATGGACTATCCAACACCAAAATAATATTTCAATTCGAACCAGTAGTTCCTGAGATTAGCGCGTTCAACCAAACAATCAAACTCTTCAGCTTTTTTATATTTTATATAATACTAGCTTCTGCCCGCAACTTCGTCTGCGTCAAATTTCTTGCTCCCCGACCCACCCCGTCGCTTCGAATCGCCTGCCCGTGCGAGTACTTCGTATTCATGATTTTTTTCTCAGCTCCTAAGGGCCTTAGCGTGATGTTATATAGCCTATAGCCTTCCTCGTTAAATGGGCTATCTAACACTGAAATAATTTTTCAAATCGGACCAGTAGTTCCTGAGATTAGCGCGTCCAAGCAAACAATCAAACTCTTCAGCTTTATAATATTAATAATATATTATATATAATATATTAGTATAGATATATAGTATAGATAAGTCTATATTTGAATCATCTCAATACAAGATTTTTATTTATCTGCCTTTTATCACTCTATGACGTACATTTTTGTAGTACAAGATTTTTATTTATCTGCCTTTTATCACTCTATGACGTACATTTTTGTAGTATCTACCAACATTCTCAAAGTTAGCTCATAAAGGAGCTCCATAACATTACTTCTGCATTCATAACACCGTTCACTAGTGTCCAAGAACCGAATTAATTCAATAAACTTTCGAGACTCGAAGTACTAGAGAAAGAATTGCTTTCCAACTTAGTATATGTATATGCTTTTGTTATTATGATTTCTAACTTTGTAGGACAGAAACTTCTATGTAGTCAATTTATACGAAGTTGTAGGAGTCGATTGAGATAGATGGATAGAAGAGTCTAGACTTCTAATAAACTGGATTATTTTTAGGAATATAAATCTAAATCCTTATGAAATTCTGAAACTTAAGGTGAATCTAGTCCACATTTTTTCCATGCAAACTTCGGGAGGGTTTTACTCCACTGTTAGACAATGTACATCAAAAATTAAAAATGTTATGGTTTTGTCTCATTATTAATATTTTCGGTACGGAAATAGAATACTAAATTAAAAAGCCCTTAAAAGTTATGAGCCAACGAAGATTCGTTTTTCTTGCAAATTTAACCTAACTTTGGGCGTGTTTAAGTAATAAAAGAAGTGTAAAATCTCCAAAACCAAGTCAGTATCGACAAAGTTTAATTTTTGATAAGTTCAATAAACTTTATTGGTCATTGATTTATGCAGTGGCTTTTTCATAAAACCTTCCGAAGTACTTTTCTTAATTTTAACGCTCCTGTTTCACCTGCATCCCACTCAATAACGTTGTGCGTGTAGACTAGCGTCTAACTGCTCATCACTGATACTACCTCTGTTGGACACGAAGCTTGGCGAGACATCGTGCTTTTTAGCCAGGCTCACCAGTGAGTTCGAGCCCGCGGCTAGGTTCCCCTTAAGACGTTTTTCTGCTATTCGAGCATGCTTTGAAAATCTTTGCTTCAGAACCCAAGATTGAACGTATACCTTCTGAATATAAATAATCTCCTTCTTTTTGAAGTCGGTTAAAAAAGTATGTGTGTACATGAAAATTATGGAACGAATTATATAAAAATAATTTTAAACTACAAAAATCTTAAAGACCGATTTGAACATGAAATGACCGACTGAATGGACTGATTTGGGAACTTTTTGTTTTAACATGTTCATAATTTGTTTCTAGGGGGGAAAAAAATAGAACAATTTTGCCCTGTAATCGGGAAAAATAAAAGTATTTTTTTCTATCGGAGTATTTAGGTATTTTTTAAATTTGGTCAGGTCAAATAGTAATGAATAAAATCAAATTTATAAGAAACACTCAACGACACTTGATCATTTAATCCTGATCCAAATTACTCTATCTACCCTCGCAAGCAGTATATTTCCCGTGCCACTTTTCGTTGCGCCCCTTCAAGATCAAAATATTTTATTTCACATAAACCTGCATGGACACTTATGAAACGTCAGAAGCTAGGTGCACGGTTTAAACTCGCCTCCTATGGAGAAGAGCTGGCATGAAACTCCACGTTTACTCTTTAAAAAATAATTGGCTTTTACAATGTTTTCAAATTACAGTGATAACAGGTATAGGAGGACAGTGCAGGCCTGTCAATAAGCACCAGGTACTTAGAGGAACGAAAATACAGATTAGAAAATTGTCTACAAATGTAGTCAGCCTTACCTACATACATTTCAAGATTATCCGTTATATTTAGTACTAAAAAGCTTTCAAAAATAAAGAAACAATTTTGTTTTCTTAACAAAAGGGGTAGCTGATACAATCCATACGGAAACTTTTCACAATCAAGAAGCTTTCTTGACTTTTTATCTATTTTTGAAATTTCTACTTCATGCGGCAGTTGCTGCAAGTTTATGAGAACAAACATTCTTTTTGTTGTTACTTTAATTAGTTTTTTGAAAGCTATTAACATTATTTACGAAGCTTGCCTTGCTTGCTTATGAGCTAATTACGATACGCAAAGAAAAGGGTAGTTTGAAGTGAAAATGATTAAGAAAATAGGTAGAATTTAAATGGTAGAAAGAAGATCTTCGACCAAGAATTGGTTTCGACCAAGATTCGCCATTAAGACTTAGAAAAGCTACAAAAGTGATAATCAAGCTAGACACGTCAGTTGTTTGGGAGGCAGTTGTCTCAAAGGTTGTTTGTCTTTCAATAAAATCTAGAAAATAAGACAATACAATCAACATTTTGGTTTTATTTGTATCTTAAGTAAAAGTGCACTTGTTAATTAATTAACAATGTTGATTTATCATCACGGGCGTGTATCACTACACTAATGGCGCTCACATTGGCCTCACTATTATATGATTTTCCTAACTGAGGTACAAGTCAACTTTCCGCTTCATTTGGTACGGCATACTAATGGATTGCGAACAGGGCTGTTGTCTCGACAGCACTTTTTGCAGACAAAGTATAATGACGCGCGGTTATGCTCTAGTTCTCTATTTCTCGTTCCTACAGATTCTGTATATACCTTTTTTTACTCAAACATTCTCTGTTACTTCGCAATAGTGTTTCGTATATCCACACACATTCATTAATCTTCTGTACCTAGCCCTGAATTATTGTATTGTAGAAGTACGCACTAGAGTACTATTTTATTAAACCCCGACGCAAAAACGACGGGGTGTTATAAGTTTGATGTGTCTGTGTGTGTGTGTGTGTCTGTCTGAGGCAACGTAGCTCCCGAACGGATGAACCGATTTTTTTTTGAAAGGTGTATTAGTCGGGAGTGTTCTTAGACATGTTTCATCAAAATCGGTTTAGCCGTTTAAAGATTATCAGCTGTTTTCTGGTTGATGAAGGGATTTGAGCATCTTCCACAGGTCTGATTAACTCGAAATTTGGTGTTCTATTATTTAAATTATATTAGACGAACAAAGTGACCTTGAACTGATCCTGATGCAACACCTGGTATTTCCAGGATACCCAAGTTACTCACCAACGAACAGCAGAAGTATCGTGTTTGGGCTCAATGAATATATTATAGATAAATGGTGATCAGGACGAGGAATGAGGATAAATTAGTAACACACTTTACTGTAGAAAAAATACGCAACGTTGCGCAGATTTAAGCGGGACATTAAGTTTTAAAAGCAGGAAATAAAATTAAATTTAAAAAACCCCCGACCCAAAAAAAAACTCGAAACAGTAAAATAATAATATTTATAGGCCTTTTAAGTTGAAGGTAATATTTTGATCAAGGTATTGTCAAGTCGGGGGACGGTCAATGAATACGCCAAACAGAGGCCTAGCATTTTCATTAGCCGTCCCCCGACTTGACAATACCTTGATCAAAATATTATCTTCAACTTAAAAGGCCTATAAATATTATTGTTTTCCTTTTTAGAGTTTTTTTTTGGGTCGGGGCTTTTTTAAATTTTATAAGAATCCATTTGCATGTTTCATGTGAAAATTCTGTACGATTCTTCACAAAATAATTTAGTTACAAACATCAATAGTTGTTACGTAGAGTTATTCCGGAACTTATTCTGTTTGCGCAAAAAGGTGTATGAAAATGTTCACGAAAATAGGCAGTCAATTACTATAGGTCGACAACAACGTCAACATTTTTCTGTTTGAATATTCATAATAATTTTGCCTTTCTTATTCGAGTAGCAACTTGTTTTATTTGTGTATCCGACCAATTTCATCATGTCCCCGGAGCAAAGACAAACAAAATAACAAAGAAGTGACGTAAAGGTTAAATATTGTTAAAGTTTGAAAGAACTTTGGCACGAAATAGATGCGCCCAAATGTTTAACATACAGGGTGACGGAAACCATACATATAGAACGTACATAGGGGAGACGTAGACAGGACGACATCGAGACGAGATCTGTCCAGAGAGACAAAACAAATGCACAATACAACTGTAAACGTTTGCTTTCAGTCCATTGAACACACCCTCTGTTTCCTTTTCACCCTGTTATCCGTCGGCCTAAGCGTGAATGTCACATTTGATTACAGCAGAATGCAGTAAAATTACTTAATTCGTGCAATTACAGAACTTAGGTGCGATAGAGAACGGGAAATTCTTACAAACATAAAAATTAATCCTACTAATTACCTATTTGGATATTTGTTACTCAATCACGCCAGAACGGCCGCACTGATTACATAATATGTGGTGAAATTTTGCAAACTAATAGTTTATATAGCCTGGTTTAACATACAGGTTATGTACTATCCCATTTCTTCCCGTGGGTGTCGTAGAAGTCGACTAAGCGACTTACTAGAGAATGGACAGCAGCGTTCTCTATGCATATTACTACCATACTGCGATCGCCAACCCGCCTGCCAAGCGTGGCATTTATGGTAAAACCCCCCTTTTGGGGGAGGCCTATGTACTATCAAGATTCACTAATGCAGTCGCATACTAAGGGCTATATTGCTATGAAGTGGCGGTCCAGGCCGTACCTACAGCTGTGTGTATAAGTGATGTATTAACACAAAACTCACCGCTGCACTCACACACTGGCGTTACTCTCTGTATTTTATACATACCGTCGGCGACGACAGACATGACCTTGGTCGGTTCATACCATTGCTAAAATTTACTTTTATAATATGAGTTCCGGTAGCGTGCAGCGTATCGTCTTGGATTAAGAAACTCATAGGTCTGGGTTCAAATCTCGCGATGAAGCTTTAATTTTTCTTTTCAACAATCATCTTCATCTGTTCTTTTATTATTCGATTTATTAATATACCAAAATAATAATGTAACATTTTTTTATTATTACTCGTATTGTTATTTAAATAAAGGTTTACCAATAATACATGATTACAAAATGTTTATTCGTTATAACTTCATGAAGAATGTATAAAAATAACTAATAATAACTTCTTGTTAAAACACTTTATTTTCTCATAAAGAACAATTTATTGAAGTAAATAAGCTAGTTGGTGAACTATGATAATCAGGCTATTGTATCTTAGTAAGATAATAATATTGTGCTGATTACTACTGTGTGTCGGTACTCTAAATAAATCACAATATTCTACAAAAATCTACCCACGTAAAAGTAACAAATGCAGACAAGTTGTCACAATACAATTAAATGACTCAGTAGTACTACTTTTATTCTACTGCGAGTGAGTTCGTTCTAACTCAAACCTCAAAGTTAACAAATCGTATTTAATAGGACTTAAAGAGGTTATAGCTTCAGTGTTCATTTTCATTCCGAAAAGAAGATTGAAACTAAACCTCAAAATAATCCAGATTACGGATAAGACAAAATATTATTTGAATATTACTAAAATAAATAAATATTTGTAATTTATAACTTAATGTTAATGTTTATTCCGTTAACTATGTTTTTTTAGCTGATTCTCGAGCTGGTTTTCGATGATGCGAACCTTCTGCGTGGAGTGCACGGCGCACGGTTCGTAAAGATGTGTCGAATAATTCGGCAAAATGTCTTGTCGTTTTGAAACCACTTGTTTCATATTCGCTGAACGTGTGCCTGTTATAGGAGCTGGGGTCTTCCACTTTGCTTTCCACGGGCAAGGCTACAGCCTTCTTCATATCTTTTCACCCACCGACTCACAGTATTTCACTAAAACAAAAAAGGGGTACTGTTAGGCTACTAAGCAAAATACACACTTTATGTATTACCTACTATTTAGAAACAAAATTATTTAAAAGGGCAATTTCACATATGTAGGTATTAAGTTTATTGCAATTTTCATCGTTCTATAATCTAGGAAATAAATTTACATTGAAATTTTATATTTTTATTCTATTTATACATTGTGATATTTATAAAACGTTTAAAACTAATACAAAATAACAAGGATCAGCAGTTATACTTTAATTAAATAAATGTTTAAAATATATTTAAATCATAATACTCACACTCAGTCCGGTTTCATCACATACGTATTTGTGATATAGGTATTAAGTCCACTTTTATGCAGCGCAATAATATTCGCTTTCATTTCTATATTTAAATTTGCTTACATTTTAAAATGAATTAGAAGAACGCTAATAGATGAAACACACGTCACTAGCACACAATATCAACCAACACCGTTCTATAAGTCGCGGTGAATGAGTCGTAAATCATTTAAATTTATTTAGGTTTCTGTGGGTATAATGATAAAGTTTTACGAGTTTAGTGAATAAGAAGAACAGAACAAGAAACTATACTCAAAAGTGATTTTTAAAACAATAAAAAGACTGTGACACAGCGAGTGGGATTCGAAACCGCGACTCGCTGCGCTCAAACGCGATAATCAAGTGCGGTAACCGCTCAGCTATCATGCCATTTGCTTTAACGATTGAATTTAGGAAATACATTCATTTGTAAACGTATGAGAGTGTGTGTGTCTATAGTATTATAGCCTATAGAAATTGCTTATTATAAGAAGGTCGTAAGTTAAAGCGAAGTGTCAATCTATTGCTTTTTGAGATTGGGGCAGCATTAGTGGAGGCTACTGTACAGCAGTGTACGTTTTTCGGCTGAAATGATGATGATGATGATGATGTACTATCTAGAAACGTACTACCGAAGTAAAAGTATCCTATGTGTTAAACATAATAATACCTTTTGTGCTGTTAATACGTTCCCGTGGGCTGATTTCAGACCTACACGCGGGCGAATCCGCTGGAAAAAGCTACTATTATTTTTCGAAAATGAAACTTTACACATCTGTCTAAGTAACTATGAAAACATCCGTATCACTCAAATTTACCACTTTTTCTAAAGTAAAACATTAATGACGTCTATTAGCTTGTCGTAAGGTATAATTTCGTTTGGATCAAAATGTAATTACAAACGACTTTAATAAGATATCATAAACCTACATCAATGTAATAATGAGGTAACAAAACAACAATCTAAGCTAACAATACAAAGTATAAAACCATTAAACGTCTGGAAAATACCGATAACATCGATCTTGCGTTGAGCAAACAACATCACCATCCTGTATACAAATATATGTAGGCGGAGTAAATATTACCCAGACAATAGTCCCTAGCTTTATCTCTGGCTATTTGGAACACAAAAACAATGCTATTATAAGAAATCCTGCCATCTGAAGATCTTTGGTATAAAGTTGACGACTCGCTCGCTAGCATTAATGAGATTATAAAACTTTTAGAACTCAACTTATCTATTGCTTGTTTTATCTTTGTTTTATTGGTATATTAGGATGTGTATTAGTTAAGTTTTGTAACACACACTCTCATTTTAATACCCCCCTGTACACACACAATTACACCCTTTGTTAAATACCGAACACTGAGAGTGGTACTAGGAACTCAGTACTTAAATTTTGACCTTATGTGCATACTAGTAGGGTTGAAGATTTGAACAAAAGAACCAAACTGTATTCTGTTCTATAGCTAGTAATATATTTGCAAAAAATCACAAGAATCCAATCAAATCGTGATAACGAAACCGTAGCGAGATCTATTTCGACGCCAACGGCATTTATCGACCTTGAGAAAAACTTTTAAACGGGAAAAATAACTGTCATGGTTTCTTCATGAACACCCTTGGATGCCAAATTACATCTTTGAGACCAC
The DNA here is from genome assembly GCA_949987655.1 of Polymixis flavicincta. NCBI lineage: Eukaryota > Metazoa > Arthropoda > Insecta > Lepidoptera > Noctuidae > Polymixis > Polymixis flavicincta. The sequence continues at coordinate 19,087,049 of OX465181.1, read as the reverse complement.
CAGGACGTTTCTGAGAGGTCATTTTCCAGATATCTTTCAGTAACATTATTTTAATGGCATGATTAAACAAACTGGTCAGTTTAAGTAAATGTGTCTTTAAATTGTTTGGAAGTACAGAAGTAACGGGATAAGGACTACAACAGTAAATGACAATGAAATGTTAGTGGCCAAGTTAAACAAGTTTGCAAGCAATGGCTTGCAAACTTGTTTGACTTGGATGGTTCATGGTCAGTTAAACAGGGGTTTAAATGTTAGGGTGCCATAATCTGAGTTTTAAACTATGCATTCATTGTTATTAGGTAGGAAAACATAAGCCCCCTTATTACAGAACAAGGTTTTTCATGTTTGGTTCTTCAAAAACGTCACAAACGTTTTTAAAAATACGGAGTTACAGACACTTGATATTGTTAAAAGAATATTATCCAGCTCCTCTGATTACAATTTAAACCGTAGACTACAAAAAGCTTTATACAATTAACTGTTATAATTATCACCAGACATCACCCAATAATAATAAATCCTTTTACAAAAAGCCATTCTCAATAACGACTCAATAAGAGGCGAAGAACATATCATTGGACGCACGGAGTGTAAAACCAATATGATTTAACCACTGAACCTTAAACATTTCCTCTTTTTCAGTTGTTCGGCGTGTCCATTTTCGCTCTCTGTCTATGGATCTGCGTCGAGCCAGGGTTCAACGAATGGATGCGTATCCTGGAGCTTCAGAAATACTTCATCGGTATCTACATAATCCTCATTGCGTCACTTGGTATTATGGTCGTCGCGTTCCTTGGATGCGGGTCTGCATTGATGGAAAATGTGAAGCTTCTTTATGCTGTAAGTTTGTGGTTTTGTTTCATTGCAGCATTATTTTCTAGCTATTATTAGTATACAGAGAATATGCTAGTGTTTGTAAGTAGAATATCATTCGTCGTGGCACGTTGTTAACTGTAGATTAGTTCTTATTCAATTACCATTTTTTTTGTGTTATTGAGCTCGCTAGGGACAGTTTTGTCATCATCAATTTCGTCAAGTTTCCGAAATTAACTTTATCAATTGTATATTTCAAGCCAAAACAGCACAAACCGATGGGGCCCGCAAGGGCCGATGCCTGCCAGGGGTGCGGGTTTGTTCGAAAGAGATACCGCAGCCCCTGGCTTACAGGGTACTGAGAGAGCACGGGTGGGTATAAGTCAGTAAAAGTCTGACACGTCCTCCTGCTCCACCCAGAGCGGGAGAAGTTATTTGTTGATTTCCCATCCAAAAAAAAAGCCAGAACAATAGCATATTTCAGTTCCGTTTCTTATTTAATCCAGCCTTAAATTCTTGGCACCATATTAGATTTCCTTGAACGAAAAACAACTGACGCAATTTCTATGTATTTACGTATAAATTCTGATCTTATCTGGGTTAGTAACAATTGCTTTGGATTTAGACAAATACGAGTCGTATCAATATTAGCGTATAGTTATAAACTCAGTAACAAATCTAAGTCTGGCTATCACAATGTCTGCCAAGTTTTCGCATGAATATCTGTTATCTTGTCAAGATATGTACCTATTACTTCAACGAAAGCTCCACGGTACATTTACACAATTTATGTATTTGTTTATCTTCTTTTTTCTTTATTCTGGGCTTTTATTTGCCTGTTGTCAGCATGTGAAAGCTCAGAGAAACGCTTTTTTTTAATTGGCTCGTGTACAGCATTTTTATTTTCATGCACGGTTCTGGTTTTATTTCTCCCATCAGGCCTTTGCAACAGGTTAGCAAAATTTGTTAGTTTTTTGGGTGAAACTAGCCAGTTTCACCTAGATACCACACGATAGGTACTGGATGTGGCTTTAAAATGATTTATGCTTATTATTATTCACATCTGAAATCACTTGAAAAACACGAAGAATATTTTTTTTTTAAAGCGGTTTCTTTTTGATCCGATTACTTTGTCATTAAAGTTATGTTTTTATTTCACAGTATATAGCGACGCAAATAGCTCTGTTTGTGTTCGGCCTGGTAGGAGCATGCGTAGTTTTAGACTTCTCCACTTACGACTCCAGCATCCAGCCTCTGATCAAGGACGTCATCATGAGGCTGATGAACAATCCTCAGCACGAAGGCAGTCGGGAGATCCTAAGGATGGTGCAAGAAGGAGTAAGTACTGCAACTTTTTATGTATAGATAAGATTTACCCTAAAGTTCGATTATTATTCAATATTATTATTTTTTTCGTTTTCGTTAATTTATTTGTAAATTACACTGGCTGCTCTGAAATAATGGTAGGATAACGGTTCACTATGAGACATAAGAGTAGGTATATACGGTCGTGAATCAAGGCTCGAATGTATCGGAAATTTTAAATCAACCCGTATTTTTCTTTGTACGCGCGTACAAAAATAAAAGCACCCAAATCAAAAACCTATAATTATAGTCCGATATCCTTTGAACCGGCTTTTCCAATTTCATATCTCACTGAGATCATCGTTCAGCGTTGCACTGCGCCTAGCACTGAAAAAACCAGGGACCAAAAAAATTTACATATGGCCGGAGTTTCTCGCAAAAAAGAAATATCGTGATTTTTCTCTCGTCAAACTATGGCTACAAAAACGTGTGACAAAACCGTAAAATCTAACGAAGCAAACACCAAAACGCATTTTCCAGATGGGCAGTAGACGAAACTGTAACGCAGAAAGGACACACTTATGGAGTACTACTATTGGAGTAAACTCACTTCAAAAATGATTGAATAGCTTCTCATTTGACGTTCGGTTCACAAATAACTGTTTAAAACTTTGTGAAAATTAAAAGTTACTTTTAAAAACATTTACATCTTCATTCAATGTTTGTCGTGTTAGCATTCAAATACATATAACAATTGTTTGTGTTTGTTTAATTAGATTATGCATGTTTTCCAACGGTAAATATTTACGTAAATGTAATAATAATCGCATTGTGTCCATATAACGACAGCAAGACTAACCGAGGAAATTATTGTTTAAATTTTGTTTTAATGGGATGACCGAAGAAAAATACCTTTTACAGGGTATTGAAAAACAACATTGTGAAAAGAACCCTCCTATTTCCCTAGTAGGCCTCAAAGCCGGCGTGTCGGGATACTGGCGCTAATCAAATAGGCCTGTGTGGCACGTTCCGCGCCCGATTGCACACTGCTCCAATCATAAACTCTCTCCCGCCCAAATTTGGCTTAATTTTGAATCGATTCCGATCGCGAACGACGCTTGTAATACGCACAATTGTCGAGATTTCATGTTTTTGTCCGATCCCGCTTTATTTCCGTCAAGTTTCCTTTGAGAGCTCAGTAAAACTGTTTAGGTGTGAAATTGACATGGTCGATTGATTGCTTATCGGAAAGGGGAACTCTTTTAAGGACTTAAGGAGTTTCTAGAGAGCTTAAATGCTGTTGATTGGATATTATTATTGGAATCTAGTTTCTACGAAATTGATGTTGACGTAATATCGTTAGATTTATAAGCTGAGCTGAATTAATCAGGGAATTTCGTCCTTTGTTACAATTATAATTTTCCAGAATTCAGTTTTAATTTGATTTGGAATATATAACCGTGATTTCAATATGATGTAATGCGTATAAATAAAGCTTTTTCTTGTCATCTAAACTGTAAAATGATAAATAATTTTATTTCTGTAAATAGGTTTGCACAAACACTTTTAAACGACCATTATATTTAAGAATCTAGATGAGGTCGGCGTTTTTTATCTGACTAACCTTTAAAGAAAGGCCAAAAGATATACCAAAACTAAGTTACCTGCGTCAGTGTGTCTAAACTTTGTGCCTAAATGTTTTTTAAAATTTTATTTTATAAATATTTGCACAGCCAGTATTAAATACCCTTTACTATATTTCTAAATATTTTTGCTACCTTTCCTCAGATCGGATGCTGCGGTGCCGAAGGTCCCATGGACTACATCAACCTGAACAAACCTCTCCCCGCTGAATGCAGGGACTCCGTCACCGGAAACGCATACTTCCACGGCTGCATTGATGAACTCACCTGGTATTTGGAAGGCAAGACCGGTTGGTTGGCAGGCATCGTGCTTGCTTCCTGCATGATTTCGGTAAGTAGCATTAAAACTCAAAGAATTTATATTTGTAATAATCTACTTAATATTATATAGAGGAAAGATTTGATTATTTGTTTGCATTGAATAGGCTCCAAAACTACTGAACCCATTTGAAAAATTATTTCACTGTTGGGAAGCTACACTATCCCCGGGTGACATAAGATATATTTTATCCCTGTATTTTGACGGGAACGGGAATTACACGGGTGAAACCGCGGAGCGCTGGTAGTTTGAAAAAAAAAAAAACAATTACACTTCTGCAGTGCCCAAGCCTAGTCGGTTCCTATGTTGAGTGAGTGTTTGTAGGTATAGTCGAACAAGCCGCTTAGTCATTTTTTTTTTTTGGTTTTTGGTATTCAGCTGCGACAGGTTAGACGAGAAACCGGCCCCAGTATAGTTAAGAAAATGCTACGATGAATAATTCAAATATTTTGGATGCACAGATCTTAATTTCGAATTACAGAAACTCAAAAGAACTTAAAAACTAAAACACACACATTTGGTATTCTGCCGGCAGCTTACTTTCAACTACTTTTCAACAATGATGTGAGTGTGCTGAGAAATCTTTGATATCATCACTCTTTTAAGCATCCCTTAAAATACCAGTGTATCTTTAAAAGTTAGTACAGCACAAGAAAAAAATATTTGCAATTAATTATCTTTCCATTACGGAAAGATGATTATTCATGACTGTTTATACCAATGTGGTTTATTCGACTGTACATATTTATAGAACTGACTTTGGTGGCTTTTCAAATATTCATACTGATCTAGATTTTGAATCATTAGGTGTGGATTTCACCAATTAAACAGAACTCGATCAGCACTTCTAGGCCGCGTTCAAGAGCTGTCAGTGTCAATATTCCATAAAAACAATGACAATGACAGCTCTTGAACGCGGTTTAGATGAGCTAAATACGTTCAGTTTTATTGGTGAAATTTGCCCTTAGACAATAAACTAACTGAAATTGGCTGGTCAAGTAACGTGAAAAGGTCACCTTAAGAAAATGTGCGAACTATATGAAAAAATAAGAATAAAAAGGTGTAAGAGAATAGATAACATTATTGCTCTGGATTCTAGAAATAGTTTTGTATACGACTCTAATGATGCAGTTACCCGCATGCTTATCTTGTCTCGTGGGAGTAAACCGTGAGCAAAATAAAACCACGTTGCATAATCTATTCGCGCATACTAGCAATTCTAGCAAACCAGAAAGCACCTACCTATTTATGCGATAGCAAAAGCTTTGGCAAAGTTAAATTGTTATGACTAAATTCAATAGCTGAAAATAGAAAAGGAATTCGACAAATTACATAACAATATCACCCTATTTTCCTAAAAAAACCTATCTTTAACACACCCACATAGTACCAGATATGTTTTAGCTCTATGACATAGGGGGTGAGCCTATTGCTATCGACCAGGTAGAAACCCGGACTCCGGGGTGCTACTGAGAAGTCGCCGATGGAAAAGATCGAAAGCATTTTTCCCGACTTCGCATTCAACTCAGAACCTCACGCTGAGCAGTACCGCTTGCGACCACTAAAGCAAAGAGGGAGTTGAAAAAATTGTATCATTGTTATGACTAATTTTAATAGTTGAAAATATAAAAAGAATTCGATAAATTAAATATCACTCGTTTTTTTCTGAAAAACCTGCCTCTAGTACACCCGCATTGTACCAGTAATAATAATAATAACATTTATTTCAGACCACAGAAAGTGCATATTAAAAAAAAACTTTTCAATTTTACATACACACTAACATTCCTAAAAACAAACGGATACACACAATAAGATACACAAACGCACATACACACTTAAAAATGCAAAGAGAAATATTTCACATAAGAAAATGACGCACGATGAGTGGTCATCCAGTAGCACATCATAGGACTGTCACATGCCAGCAACGATAGCCACCAAGCCCAGCCCAGGCAGTGCCAGTGGTGCACAGTTATGTTTTAGTTCTATCAAATAGTGGGCGAGCCTATTGCTATCGACCAGGTTAAAAACCCAGACGTCAGGGTGCTACTGAGAAATCGCCGATGGGAAAGATCGAAAGCATTTTTCGCGACTTCGGATTTAACTCAGAACCTCACGCTCAACAGTACCGCTTGCGACTACTAAAGTAACGTGGAAAACCTAAAAAAACATTATTATTTTTTGGGTTGGAAATCATCAAATAACTTCTCCCGCTCTGGGTGGAGCAGGAGGGCGTGTCAGACTTTTACTGACTAAAACTCATCCGTGTTCCCTCAGTAGCCCGTATGCCAGGGGCTGTGGTATCTCTTTCGAACAAACCCGCACCCCTGGCAGGCATCGGCCCTTGCGGGCCCCATCATTTTTTGTGCTGACATCTCTTTGAGGCGCGCGTGGAACACAACGCGCCGTCGACTTTGGCTTGGTCCTTACCGGACAGCGAGCTACCCATTACTCGCCGTCCGCAAGCTCATGCCTACGGTGGCCGGAAATCGGCCTGGGATTCCCGACGCTCAGGGCGTCTCCGTATCCTGCGGCGGCTAGGGTCGCGATTGCGCATAGACTGCCTCTCCCACACGTGCGCTACCTCCTTCTTCGCGAGCATAACTGCTTCGCTGAAGGAGGTGACGGCTACCCACGCACTCTCGCTCCATACCATGGCCTGGACCAGGGCCGGACGCGAGAGATCGCCGCCGCCGATCGCCTCCACGAGGACACGGCGGTGCTCCACCGAAGCCGGGCAGACAGCCACCGTGTGCTCCACCGTGTCCTCAGGGTGATCTTCGCAGTAGAAACACCCGGGCGTTTCCTCCCGCTCTATCCGAAACAGGATATCTACGGTGCGATGTTAAAAATGAAGAAACGAAATGTCACTTTGTATTGAAAAAGCACTGTCTATTCTTCGTAGAAATACAAAGCGTCATGCTAAGCCTGCTGCTCCACTCATAGCGGGAGAAGGTATTTGATGGTTTCCCACAATCAAAATAAAATTTCGTTTACATGGAAATACAATTAAGAGATGAGGCAAAGGCATAGAAGTCTACAGAAAACTTCACCATCTTCCTGTCGCTGTATCATGTAAATTGGGTCGATGTTACACAGTTTCTTCTTCCATTCTTCTGTCGGCCACTAAATCATTTTTTTTTTGCCAACATTGGTAGGGGTATGGATGTTACACAATGTTTTTATAATGTACTCCATGCTCTGCCGTCACATGGGCATGCAAAATTTACACATAAATATTACAATGTACTTTCAAAATACTTAACAATGAATATTACAAAATCATTAAATTGGAAAATCATTTTAACAGTATTTTCAATGTCAAGGAGTATTTTGTAGTCAATAGGTAATTAAATAAATGTCAAAGTAAATAGTGGGTAAATAAATAAAAGTCCTAGCATATATATATATTTATAGAGTTTCACATGTAATTTCCATGATTGTAAATCTGATTATTCATTATTGGCCATAAGGATTCCCTTTTATATATTCCTTCACACTGTAATACATTTTATCAAAAAAAAAAAATCCTTTAACTTCGGGTTAAATATGTGCGAGTTGTCAATGTTTGTAACACAACATGGCAATTTATTATAAATCTTAGATGTCATACAATATACACTGGAGTCCCAGCTATCATTCACTTCCTTCTCTTTCATGTCGTTTCTCACACAACCTATCCATCTGTTCTTGTGCCTTCCTTCAGAAAACTTTAACCATAATTCTTTAATTCAGTCCCTATAAAACTCAATCTTGCTGACATCCAGCAGTCTTAAATACGTCCTCGTAAAACTAGAGTTTCCAAGACACGTTGGTCGTTATATCTTAATGAGTTCCGAGGATCTTAACTACGCGAGGTAGACTGCGTTGACATTGTATAATTATATTAACATAACAGTTTCTAGAAAGTTCTCTAGTGTTATTATAGTAGATTATTCTATAAAGTTAGGTAAATAACTTCGAACATTCTTAGGGAAATTGTGGCTTTTATTGCAATTAAGTTTCTTGAATAGCATATCTCGCTTAGATGGCAAAGTTAGAACTGTAGGTATTTGATGGGCATTCATTAGGTACTAGATAAACGAACAGTGCCTTGATCAATATTAATGTAGGATTTGGGAGGTTTCAGTGTTATGAAATTGTCAGTTTATGTAGTAACTATTCAGATGTAATAATATTTGAACTTGCGTTAAATGCTGGTTCTAGTTGCTTTCAAATATTAAAATTTCATCGCAGCCACAGCCAGCCACCACCAACGTAAAATTTAAAATAAATAGATTTTATGGATAACTTCCGACTACGCATACCTGAAGACACTGAGCGTGAGTCGAACAAAGTATTACTGACTTATTCGTCAGAAATTTTGTCAGTAGCGCTCCGGAGTCTGCATTTGTGTGCGGTTGATGGCAATAGGCTCGCTGGAAAGAAAAATGTAAAGGAAATTGTCGTGAGAAAAGTTTTGAGTATGAATGTCAATGGCTATAAGAGTAGGGGAGACGAAATAAACGATGGATGGACTGTGCAAATGCTGATATAGTTAGAAAGGGACAGAGGAACAGACAAGTATGGCAGAAAATGACATGATGGAAAATGAATATGAAATAGGCTCGCCCTTCATCATTTCAGCCGAAGACGTCCACTGCTGAACATATTCCTCCTCTAAACGGGGAGGGCATTGCCATAATCGCCACGCTTGGCAACTGGCGGGTTGGCGATCGCAGTATGGTTGTAAAATGCATAAAGAACGTTGCTGCCTATTCTTTGGTAAGCTCCTTAGTCGGCTACTACGATACCCACGGGAAGAAATGGCTCGCCCTTATTACGTGGGATGTATACATAACTGGCAAAGATAAAAAGGTGTTATATTAGGTTTATTGATGCATTTTTCTTTTCTTCACAGGTCGTGAATGCCGTCATGTCGATGGTCCTCATCCAAGCAGTGAAGAAAGAAGAGGACGAGTCGACAATATACAAATAGATTATTACTATTAATAATAATACATTATTAACTATTAAGTTACTTCTATTATTTTAATAATAGCTTTATTTTTATATTATGTAACAACAAATCCGACAGAAAACGAAATTATTGTTTGAATCCATCCACCGTGTTTAAGTTAGGTAAACTTAGATTATAATTTTGTGTAACCGTTTGTTTTAATAAAGAGTATTTTTACGGCCACGCTCTTGTTTTTCTTTTGTGGGAATTGTTAATTTTTTATGTAATCTTGCTGGAATATTTAAATATATTACTATATTTAGATTTATTATTATTTAACATAAAAAAACAGTCAATTGGGTTTGACATTAAAATGTATTTGGATGGTTGAGTGACAAACTGTATTGTGTTATATAATACTGTTCGCAGGTCTCTGCCTAGCTTTTTACCAACTATGTTGGGGTCAGCTTCCAGTCTAACCAGATGCTGCTGAATACCAGTATTTTATATAGAGCGACTGCCTGTTTGACCTCCACAACCCAGTTACAGGGTAACCCTTGGTAATTTTATTTCTTATATTATTATTTTTTGCATTTTATTAATTCCTCATTTAGGTCTGACATAATTATGGCATAAATTATTATTTAATTCTTCAATTTATTTTAATTCAATAATCGCCATAGTTATTATGCATGTTTTCTTTTTTAAATGTTTTTAGTATAGTTTTATTATTGTAATTGTCATTTAGATTTCCAAACCATATTTGTACGCCTCCGGGCATAACATAGCGCTCTCTGTTCATTAAACATAAGATCTGTATTTTATTTACCTATGTTAACAAATAAATAAATAAAGACTGGTCGTCAGACTCTGCTTCTGACTACCCGTAACAACCGTCAAATATCTACAAATGTCAATCGGGATCAACGGGTTAACGTGTTTTCCGATGTACGGAGGAGTCATAATACTGTTCGCAAAAAAAAAAAGTTCAAGTAAGAATAATATTTTTTAATGAGAAAAGGCTTTATTATAAACAAAGCACAATATCTAATACTTTTAAACGAGCAATTCTTGTATATATGTATATTTATAATCTGAATCTCGGAAACGGCTCCAGCGATTTTCATGAAATTTTGTATGCAGGGTTTCGGGGGCGATAAATCGGTCTAGTTAGGTTTCATATTTAGAAAACGTTAAACAAAAAAAAAAAACCGGTCATCAAGATATTGTATATGAAATAAACAAACCCGTTCATTCAAATTTCGAATTTAACGTCTGCATAGTTCATCATCAGGTTGAATATTCTAAGTTTTGAAGTGGCTCTCTGTACTTTAGTACTGTTCAAAGTTATAGAAAGCTCGCAAGTACTTGCAACAAGCTGCCTTGCTGGTTCCTCAAACATTTTACAATGATTAAATTAAAGTTTAGAATTTACATGAAACGAATCTTTGCTTTGTTTGTTTAGAGCTCTCCGATAGATGAAATTGTATCGAGTGCGGTGTACACATTTTTGTAAGTGTTTTTTGCAGCACTTTTAGATTTGAATTTTTCTTGTGTTTTGATTTTAGCTATCTTTGTCAGACATTTTCTTGTTTCTCTTTGACAGTTTTGCCTGAAAGTTTTTATTTTGTCAAATACTGTCGCAGAAGTTGATAATCAATTTGCTGTACAACTTATTTCCGACCTAATATCGCGACCTATATACATCTATTACCTATAGATAAACGCTACAGAGAAATTGCTATTATCTCTTGGGCGGATTAGACTTCCCAGGTTAGCTGTTATTAGCTATAATGACATCATCCTCTTGTAGTAGACAATTAACCCTATAATTGCCTTTTACGGTTGAAAAGGTCCAACTGTATCACTCTTTGATAACTTAGTTGAAATATTGGCGAGTGCTACTGCCATTATTTGTATTTTGAACACATTTATATCAATACTTTTAGTATCAAAAAATAATTGTTTTTAATTAAAAAATAAAGTCATTTTACTTTTTTAAATATTATAAATACAAAAGCAGAATAACTAATTTCTGATTATAAATGAATATATAAAAATAAAAACATAGAAATGGGTGGTTTATGTGAATGAGGTTTTTGATCACAGATACACTCACAACCGGTGTACGTATATGACCAGATATATGAATGTAAACGAACCAAAAGGATTAAGTTAGGATCGTAGCAGGTGGCCTAGTACCAAGTAAGCCGCTGCAGACTGAATTATCAGAGTGGGGGATTACTGACTCATCCATCCAATTCTTCTGACCAGACCTGGCCCCACTTGCTTGAGTGCCTTAAGTGCCCGTTCACCTGCACCTTGGATGATCTAAATAATGTCACTGATGCCGCGATAAACGTGGCCAAAGACTAGGCTGAAAGTATAATAAAAACTAAAAAAAAAGAACAACCGATTTCCATAAAAACACTACAAACTGAAAAATTACTTTAATTTCCAAAGTGGCTGACTTTGGATATGTTTTCAAATCATTTGTAACCGCCTTCCGAAATTAAAGTTATTTTTCACTTTATAGTGTTTTTCCGGAAGTCAGTTTTTTTTTTTTTTGTAATAACTTTTTATTTATCACGTTTTAGTTATAGTACCTATCCTACACCAATCCGAATTTCCATCGTCCTTGAGGTCAACACAATGCATATTTATGCGATAGCAGCAATCGCGGTTAATTTGCTGTCATTTTTTGAAGAGTTCCGTTGTCCGTCTCCGAAACGCATCATCAGATCTATATGAAATTGAAATGGGAAATTTTTGGAATAAACTCCTTTCGAATAAAAACAAAAAGAATTTAACAAATCCATATATGACGGAGTTATGCCCGAACATACATTAAAAAAAAATGTCGAATTGATAACCTCCTTGTTTTTGAAATCGGTAAAAAGACAGTGTACAAGAACCATCGACACAAAAAGAAGAAAAAGCAGTTGGCGTTCTGTAGTGATGACAAAAATGACGGTTCTTAGCTGTCAGAATCGTGATATCTAACTCGGAACGCAAAATATCGATGTGTGCCGTTCGATACCCTTTTTGGAAGAAACGCGTGAGTTTATGCATACACTTACTGTTCTGTAATATGAACACTCACGGAAATTATTAAATTCGCAGCGGATCTGTGAACCGGGAAAACGATAGGATGAAGAAGTTGTTTGGTTCAGAAAGTTTCGCTTCCAAGTTAAAACAGCGAGATATAAATTAAGGTATTGCGATTATGTTGTTAAACCCAGATGTCGACGTTTTGGTTATTTTATCTCTATGTAGTTCAAGAAACAATGCTCCGAATACGGAACAGGTGGAAAAAAAACTTTAAGCTTGTTGTGCCAGGACACTATTTTGCGCAGTTACGATAAGTACCTAAGAATGATTAATTTTCTGAACTATTTTGATCATCAGAATCGGTTACGTAAATTATTAATTAATACCTAGTTATTAGTTAATACTTACGTTTTTTCTAACTATTTTTAAGATATCTACGGTTGATTCACATAATATGTTCATAACGCATATTGGTCGACTCAACTTACTTAATGTTGATTAAACTAAAATTAATCGCAGGAACGAACGATTAATGTTTTTTAAGATATTTGATAATTCAACTATGTATGAAATATCTAATGGACTACTTGCCTACAATAATTCGACAATGGTGAAAACATTTCTGCGAGCAACTTGGAAGTAGCGCTCGCTCAGCTCGCGCGCAGTTGGTCACAGTTTTATTCTAACCTAACTTATTTCGCCCAGTTTAAAATGACGAATAAAGCAATCTGCCGCAGAAATGTTTTTACCATTGTCTAATTATCCACTCGCAGGCGAATTGTATGATTCGTCATTTTGAACTGAGTGAAATAGGTTAGGTTAGGTTTAAACTGACCAATCGCGCGCGAGCCGAGCGAGCGGTGTTGCGGTAGCGGCGGGCGAGCGCTACTTCCAAGTTGCTCTCAGAAGTGTTTTTACCATTGTCTAATTGTCCGTGTTTAAGCAAAATCCCTAGAGTCTTCGCGAAAATTCGAATTGGCAAATCATCCAAGCGGCAGATATAAAATCACCAGTAAATGAAATACAAGACCACAGATAAATCAACAGTAGGTGAATCAACCGTTAGTTTAATCAACCTTAGTTTAATTAATTGTAGCTGAATTCTTATGGATTTCGTTCAATAGTTATTGCAAAAATCGGTGAAATGATCTTTATATATTTTAAACGGTAGATCTTTTGACCGTAGTTATTTTGAAAATAGTTAGAATAAACTTAGGTATTATAATACGTAACCGTTTTTGCGTTTCTTGTACAAACAATAAATATAAGTAAAAGATTACCCTGGTGAGTCTTGACTACATACATAGATTAGAGAGATTAAGAAGAGCCCTGTCACCCATAACACAATTTTAATCTTAGCTTGGGTGACAGAAGTTTATAACTCTGTATGCACCTACAATTTACAAGATGAAATGCATAATGTGTGTATACCAAATGGTAACTCTAAAATTCATCATCATCATCATCATCCTTTCAACCGAAAGACGTCCACTGCTGGACATAGGCCTCCCCAAATTTGCGGGGGTTTGCCATTATCGCCACGCTGGTGATAAAACTAAACTAACTAAACTAAAATTGTAAAAGGGAAATAATAGTACATTATGGTACTAGTGTGTAACGTTGGTTATTACCGCTGAGGCGCCATTGAGACGCAAGCCGTCAGGTGAGGGTCTTAAGAGAGCCAAGGATGGTAATAATCAATACACACGTGTATCATACGACGTTTTTCAACACTTGTGAGGAAAATAATACAAAAAAATATTTTTTTCCTTGGAGTTTTTAGATAGTAAACTTTCCATAACGTTAAGGGCTCACATCTTATATCGGACGGTGTTACAACATAAATCATTTTCTTCATAACTAGTACTTGTAGTCATTTTAATGAATAAATAACTATAATTTCAAAAGTGAAAACGGGAGTTAACTCATCGTAACACGCGTTTACGCTGAGTATGCAGTCGCCGTCAGCATGCGTCGTATTGCAACTATGCATTTACCGGAAAGTCAATAGAATTATTTTACTTTGCATTGTATTCAGTCTTGTTTCCGCCACCGACTTAATATCCTGTATTTCTATAATTAAATATTGTAATAAATAAATAAATATTTTTTTAACTAAAATCCCGACCGCCGAAACATAACTGGCGCAGTCGGTAGGATCGCGACGTTCTAAGATCGAATCCAACTCTTCATCTTAAGAGCGACGGTTTTCAAATCGTTCTTTCGTGATCTACAAAGAACCTATCGCGCGGTCGGACACCTCTACGGTCATCGGGATAGAGCTCCGGAGAATTGGAGGAAGCTGTGTTGGCCGAGACTCGACTCGACAGGAGATGCAGTGGCTGCTTTGGTAAGTGCTCTTATTTACCAAGTGTCCTTGCTCGATTTCCTGCCTTATTCTAATTTTTGTGTTTTAAATTAATCTATGTGTGTCTGTCTATAAGCTAAAATCGCAGTAGGCAACCACAAAGTTATAATAAGTAGCGTTAAGTATCCCACGAGTAAATACCGAGTGTTTAATTTGACACCTCTATTGTTTTACGTCAAGCGCCACTAGGCAGGTAAGCTACAGAAAAACAATGTCGCTCAGGGATTATGATGCCAATTATAAACCGTACAAACTAATTGCGGATTTAATGCCAAGATATGATGGCAATCCTAAACTACTAAACTATTATATTAGGGAAGTAGAAAACTTATTACAGTTAACTTCAGAAGGAGATCGCTCGCACCCAGCATTCATTTGCTTAATTAAAAGTAGGCTTAGCGGTCCAGCGGTAGACGCAATAGCGTACGAAGGCTACTTAGACTCATGGCTATCAATTAAGAATGCGCTAACTAGGCGCCTTGGCGAACCACGAAACGAAATACAAGTAATGCAGGAGTTAACACGAGTGCGTAAGTCTAAGGCAGAAGACGCTGAAAGCTTCGGCAAACGCCTCCGTGAGCTGTTGGATACTCTGTATTCCGTAGGAGAACATGGTAATAAATCGTATTACGAAAAGATGGTTATTGAGCAGTATATAAATCAATTAGACTTTCACGTCTCGTTGGGCGTTCGAATCGCCAAGCCGGACACCTTCGAAGCAGCCATCATAGCGGCTAGACAAGAAGAGGCTAGGATTTCATATAATAGAGCTAATTACATTAATAATAATCCCTCAACGTCACAAGCAAAGCCAAGGGAGTTATCTAAACAACCAGGCAATAATAATCCCATCCGTAATACAGTAAACCCTTTCGCACCAGGCTTTATTATTCCCCCACAAAACTTTGTACCTCAACAAAATAATATGACCCCCGAACAGCGTCAACAATGGGTACAATCCATATTGCCCTGGAAGGCCAAACCAGCATCAGGTAACTATAGGCCTAATAGTTCAAGTAACTTTAGGAATCAACCTAACATTCCAAAACCACCGGTTCCCACACCAGTATCATCGGACGTCACAATGCGTACGGCAGGTAAGCCAGAAAAACCACAGTTCGCTCAGCAGTTGTTCTACATACCGATTCAGATGGCCGCTCAAGATCAACCAGAACCCAGTGTTATGGGATTCTATAACGATGTCACAGACGGTAACAGCACATCGGTCGAGCCGAATGCAACCATGGTCGAACAAGAGGTAAGTGGTGACCAGGATTTTACCTTGGACCCCAGCCGAGACAACCAGACCTAGTTTCAATAAATTTCCAGACTAAGAAATATTTACCGTACATAATATTACCAGAGTTTGACGGCAAGTTTCTATTAGATACAGGGGCCAGTCATTCAACTATAGCAACTGACGTAGTTGCAGGCACCATATTCGAATACTGCGTAGAAACAGAACCATTTCAAATAAATACGGCACACAGTTCATCAGTTCATGACAAGGTAGTTTACCTTCCCTTACCTCCCGCATTTAATAGCGATATAACACATAAGTTTTTAGTATTCGATTTCGATCCTAAATATAAAGGTCTTATTGGAATTGACCTTCTGCAAAAACTAAAGAGTAACATTGATTTAAATAATAATGTTCTACGTACATCTACAGCGGAAATACCAATACACTTTAGTTCTCCACCCCAAAAGATAAGTATCGAACCAAGATGCGAAAAGATAGTCAAAGTAAAAACCAACTACTTAGATGGACAATACCTTCACGACGACTTAATCTGGTCAGACGGTCTAATGTCCCCAGCAGCTTTAGTGAATGTTACAAACGGTTGTTTTAAAACATCGGTAATTAATCATAGTGATCAAGCGAAGTGTATTCCGTTTAACCCATCAATTGAACTAGAGAAATTTGCCACGGTTAACAAAAATGACTATCACGACATTAACACCATACAGGTTAAAACTAACATTGACCAAATACTAAATGAAAACCTTCAGAAAATCCGTACAGATCATATGAACGAAGAAGAAAGGCGTGAAATAACCCGGTTATGTTATCAGTATAGGGACTTGTTCTATGCAGAAGATATACCACTCACTTTTACACACGCTGTGAAACACGAGCTCAGATTAAGCGATAATACACCAGTTTTCGTACGTAGTTACAGACAAGCTCCTCAACAACGCGAACAAATTCGTCAACAAGTAGATAAGCTCCTTCAGCAGGGTATTGTGCGAGAGAGTATATCTCCTTGGTCATGCCCCGTGCATATCGTACCCAAAAAGCCCGATTCCGCAGGCAACGTCAAATGGAGACTTGTAATTGATTACAGACGACTCAATGATCGTATCATTGAAGATAAATACCCCTTACCCAACATACACGACATATTAGATAGGTTAGGACGAGCGCAATACTTCACAACCCTAGACCTTGCTAGCGGTTTTCACCAAGTGGAAATGCATCCTAACGATATTGAAAAAACCGCATTTACCACTGAACGAGGACACTATGAGTTCCTTAGAATGCCTTTTGGACTCAAAAATGCCCCAAGTACGTTTCAAAGACTAATGGATCACATTTTAAGAGGCATAGATAATGTGTACACCTACTTAGATGACGTAATAATAATATCTACGTCATTGCAGCAACACGTAGAAAAATTAAAGCAAGTATTTGATCGCTTCAAAACACATAATCTAAAGATCCAATTAGATAAATCACAGTTCCTACAAAAACAGGTTAACTTCTTAGGACACGAACTAACAGATGAAGGTTTAAAACCAAACAAAGACAAGATAAAAGCCGTACTTAACTTCCCCTTACCTAAGACTCAGAAGGAAATAAAAGCCTTCCTAGGTTTAGTCGGTTATTACAGAAAATTCATAAAAGATTTCGCCAAACTAACGAAACCAATGACCTCTTGCCTTAAGAAAAACAGTAGAGTTATACACTCCCCGGATTTCTTAGAAGCTTTCAATAAATGTAAACAAATTTTAACGAATGCCCCAATACTACAATACCCGAATTTTGATGAGTCGTTCATCCTCACCACCGATGCTTCAGATGTAGCAGTAGGTGCGGTATTATCCCAAGGAATAGTAGGATCTGACAAACCAGTAGCATTTGCATCTCGGACACTATCAGATACCGAATCTCGTTACTCTACAATAGAAAAGGAGTTACTTGCCATTGTATGGGCAATTAAATACTTCAGACCCTATCTTTACGGTAGAAAGTTTATCATCTACACAGACCACAGGCCTCTCACCTGGCTGATGTCATTAAAAGATCCTAATTCTAAATTGACTAGATGGCGTTTAAAGCTCTCGGAATATGATTATAAGGTTGTATACAAGAAAGGCTGTCAAAACACTAACGCAGACGCCCTATCACGTGTTAAAATCTTCCACGGCAGTGTCGACTCTCTAGCCGTTAATTTAGATGATAACGAAGATGACGAGATAATAAATAGAATATTCGAAAATGCACGTATGGAAGCCGAAAATCAAATAGACATTGTAGTACCCAACGAAAATATACATTCACAAAACCCAGGCATTCCCGAATCTCATATAGGTACAGATAGTATGAGTATAGTGTCAGCCGAACCTGAATTAGTGTCCACAAGACACACACAGCCTGACAACGAAACTAGAGGTATTCCCATAATTACAGACGCTATTGATAGGCAGCTGAAACAGTTCCACGTTAGGTCAACGCCCGGATCGACGTATAGAGTAGATAACAGATCCACTAACTCAAAAGTAGTTATAAAAGATGTTTTTATCCCAGTAAACAACACCGAGTCTGAGATAATTAGATTCCTTAAAGAACACACCATCGCTGACCGTGTATTCCATTGTTACTTTTATAGTGAAGAACTATACCATGCCTTCTCTAGAGTTTACACAACAATATTTAACGACAGAGGTCCTAAGCTACTTAAATGCACCACACGCGTAACCCTAGTAGAAAATAAACCTGAACAACAGGAATTGATTAAGAAATATCACGAAGGTAAGACTGTTCACCGTGGTATTCAGGAGACATACAAGCAGCTGCACAGAAATTATCATTGGGCAAACATGCTCCTTACCATTCAAAGCTTCATTAATCAATGCGACACTTGTTTAAAATCTAAATACGAACGCAACCCTCTTAAACCACCTTTAGCTATAACCGATACACCTCGCAAACCAATGGAACACATATTTATGGACCTATATTCAACAGGAGGCGCAACGTTCCTCACGGTCATTGATAACTTCTCTAAATACGCCCAGGCGGTTCAACTAACAGCATGCAGCAGTGTCCATATAGCTGAGGCATTACTAAACGTTTTCTCAGTGTTAGGTCTACCGGATAAAATAACCACAGATTCAGATACCAAATTCGACAACGATGTTATTAAAGAAATATGCGCACTACATAACATTCACATACACTTCACAACACCCTATAATCCTAATTCTAACTCCCCTATTGAACGTTTGCACTCTACCCTAGCTGAAATGATTAGGATACAAAGAATGACCAACAAAGATGACCCTATACAGCTAATCATGAAGTACTCTATAATAGCATACAACAACGCTATACATTCGGCAACAGATTATACACCTCACGAGTTATTATTCGGACACACAGCATCTAGAAACCCATTAGAGTTATCCTACCCAAAAGAATTTTACCAGGACTATGTTATTAAGCATCGCTCCAATGCAGAGGCCGTTCAAGAGTGCATCGCCGCACACATGTCCAAAAACAAGGAGCAGGTGATTGCTAAACGTAACCAAGAAGCAGAAGAAATGAAATTCAAGGTAGGTGAAACTGTTTATAAACAAGTAGCAAAGTCAGCACGCAGTGACAAAACGAAGCCAGTCTTCAAAGGACCATACAAGATTATACACCTTCACCCAAATAATGTGGCCGAAATAATAGGTAACCACCCAAATTCTAAGTCCATCAGGGTTCACTTCAAGCTACTACGGAGGCCTCATCTTGTTGCAGGACCTTCATCGCAGGAGCCGTCGTGCTCAACACAACAGCAATCGTAACCATTACCCATGTAGATAATGACAATGGGATCCTTCTCCTAAAACAAGGCCAACTCCTTAAACAAGACAACTACTTTAGCCTTGCTTGCGTTTACAACATTACCAATCTGCACTTTACATCTATCCAATTAATGTCTCTATATTCAAGCACGAAAAACGCTGAGAATACAGCATCTGGAGAGTTACATAAAACGTTTAGGAATCAAATAGAATATAACCTTAATATTATAGGTAAGAAGATCACGTTTTTAACGCCGCAAGTTAGGAAGCGACGCGGTCTTATAGATGGATTAGGTACCGTCGTTAAGGCTATCACTGGTAACCTCGACCATGAAGATGCAGCTAAGTTCGAAGAAGAAATCTTAAATATTAAAAACAGAGTTAAAAACGTTCAGGATTCACAAAGAAAATCCTTAGTATTAGCACATAATACAATAGACGAGTTCAGTAAACAGTTAACAAAATTAAACAATAATCAGAAACATTTAGCTAGTTTATTACAAAATATTACTAATAATTCCAACGACCTGTCTAACCATTTACATTTCTTAGACATTTACGTACAGATAGATTTTAGTTTACAGATAATTTTAGATAGGTTAATGTTATTAGAAGATGCTATGACTTTTGCTCAGATGGGCACCATGCATCCAAGTATTATAAGCCCTCAGAATCTAATAGTAGAGCTGAGAAACTTAGAAAATATGTTTTTGTTTAAACCAGTAGCTAGTATTAGTATTAGTAACATATATAGGATAGAGAAGTCAATTAAAGTTAAAGCTTATAGCACAGAACACTCAGTTAATTTTATTCTCGAAATCCCGTCAATTACCCCAAAAACATATGACCTTATCCACCTTTATTCAGTCCCTAATAAAAATAACCTTACTATCATCCCTAAATCCAAATACCTAGCACTTGGTAACGATGAGTACGCTTACCTGGAAGAAGACTGCCAGCCATTGACCGATAACACCCAGCTCTGCAAGCTCCTCGACACTAGAAGAATCGAAGACACAGATGACTGCATACTATCACTCATTCAGCATCGTCCAGCTAACTGCACTCATGCTAAGATGAACTTAAGAAGAGGAAAAGTCCAGAAGATCGGAGACAACACCTGGCTACTAGTCCTCAAAGAAGATGAAGTCACCAAAACACAATGCAACACCAAGACGGACTACAAGAAGCTATCTGGAATTCATCTCGTTACACTAACAGAAGACTGCCAGATGAACATCATGAACAAGACACTGAGATCACACACCGATACAGCCGTCATCAACGAGGTCATACCGTTACCTGAGCAGCATCAAGCCCCAGAACAATCCATACAATACGAACTCCAATTAGAAGACATATCACTTGACAGCATCCATGAATTGATTAATAAGGCAGGTGACATATCCATGCCAGAAGAAGATAATTGGACAATCATAGCAGCTACACCTAGCTGGAATACAATCATCCTATACATCCTACTGGTCGCTGCAGCATCTTGGAAGCTGTATCAATGGAAAACTAAGAACACCCCGGAGGACACCAAGGGCAGCGAGGACGCCGCCAGAAGCAAGAGTTGCTTCTATCTTATGGAGGGAGGAGTTAACTCATCGTAACACGCGTTTACGCTGAGTATGCAGTCGCCGTCAGCATGCGTCGTATTGCAACTATGCATTTACCGGAAAGTCAATAGAATTATTTTACTTTGCATTGTATTCAGTCTTGTTTCCGCCACCGACTTAATATCCTGTATTTCTATAATTAAATATTGTAATAAATAAATAAATATTTTTTTAACTAAAATCCCGACCGCCGAAACATAACTCGGGTTGTGATTTTTTTTTTGCCAATGGCGAGAAAAATTAATCAGTTTTCCAACAAGGGGCACCTAACAATGGCGATCGGCCATAGACTAAGGCCGCATTCCGAATTATAAAATAGCGCTGTGAGCGCTCACATCGATATTTTGCGTTCCGAGTTAGATATCACGATTCTGACAGCTAAGAACCGTCATTTTTGTCATCAGTACAGAACGCTCGTGATCGCGATAACACCACACGTTTCTTCTTCTTCTTAGATAGTCGCGCGCGCTCACGCCAATTCGGAACGGGTGTGAGCGCGCTCAAATCGATATTATTGTAACGTGGAACGTGGCCTAAAAGAATAAGGTTTCTTTTTTTTTGGCTTATCGCGGATAGGGTTTTAGCCACGTACAAAATGGGGAATTCAGTTTTCTTTACTACAGAGAAAACAAAAGTTATATTTGAGTGAAAGTTTTATTATTAAAAACGTGAAATTATCTATTTAAATACGAAGTTGCATGATATGAGCAAGCAATATGTAGATTAATTTATTTGTCCTATTGAACACGACCTTTTTTGTATCGAAACTTTTCAAGAACAAAGCAACTCAACCAATTAAAAAACCTATAACTCACTAGTAAATAATAGTAATGAAAAAGTCACAGTTTGATAATAGGTGTCATTATGTGCCTAATTGCAGTGAAATTAGAGCCATTTTATGAGCAAGTGTGTTGAAAAGATATTGATTTAATATTATCCTAATAATATTATGAATGTGAAAGTTTGTGAAGATGTTTGTACTCAATCACGCAAAAACGGCTAAACGGATTTGGATGAAATTTGGCACACAGATAGATTATAACCTAGTATAACACATAGGATACGTTATATTCAGGTAGTATGTTCCCGCGGGATAATTTCCATCTTCCACGTGGGCGAAGCCGCGGGCGGAAGCTACTAGGAACATAAACTTACACCTTTTTCCCATTGGGGTAGGCAGCAACTACCTGCAAAGATTCTTACATACTCCTTTTGCCTGTTAACGTTCATATATCTGGTCATACACGTACGTCGGTTGCGAGTACTACGCACCTGGCCTTTCAGAAGAACATCACCAATAAGGTCACTATATATGCTTCTAGGGCACCCCTTTTTCTTTAATTTTTTTGAGGGTGGGAAATCTTAAAATAACTTCTCCCGCTCTGGGTGGAGTAGCAGGGCGTGTCAGATTTTTACTGACTAAAACCTACCCGTGTTCCCTCAGTTGCCTGTGTGCCAGGGGCCACGGTATCTCTATCGAACAACTCGCACCCCTGGCAGGAGGGTGTCCCCTTTCGGTGTTTCCACTCACATCAGCTTTGTATATATCTTTTGTTAGCCGCTCTTCATTCATCCTCTCAACAAGACCAAACCATCTAACCATACTCTAATCTTGATTATCTTTTTCATAAGCTGTATTTTACACTAAAATAATTTGTCACAGAATTTGACGGATTTCACAACATTCAGCAGCTTCTAACATTAAGGATTTGATTCAGATAATCGCATTTAAGATTTAACGTTGTACTGTAAAATGATCGAGGGCAAATATTAAATCAAAAATGATTTAATAAACCCATTCACTTCAATAACTCACAAAACACTCATATTACGACTCAGTAATTTGTCGGTTAGTCCATAGACGGTATTGTGTTGCTAGCACATAATACTGATACCTAGCAGTCACGTCGCACAAAGCTCAGCACGGAGCTATTGGCAACACTGAATGCATTGTGAGGAATCCCGACTATCAGTAGAGACCTAGCCTAAGGCTTTGTGCTTTGAAACTTGTGCGATTGACTAAATGAAAGGCAGTATTAATGAACGGTAATTCAGGAATGGAAATGGTATTAGATGAATTTTGGATGTTGTATGAGCAGAACACGAAACACAAATGGAAAGTCTATCAAAATCATTTAAGAGAAATTGGTATAGAGTTTTGAATGTTTTAGCAATAATCTGTTTTCTTTTTGTTTGAGGGTGGGAAACTTCTCCCGCTCTGGGTAGAGCAGGAGGGCGTGTCAGACTTTTACTGACAAAAATCCACCCGTGTTCCCTCAGTTGCGGTATCTGTATCGAACAACCCGTACCCCGGGCAGGCATCGGCTCTTGCGGGCCCCTTCAGTTGGTGCTGACATTTCTTTGAGGCACCCGTGAAATGCAACGGGCCGTCGACCCGGGCTTGGTCCTTACCGGACAGTGAGCTACCCATTACTCGCCGTCCGCAAGCCCGCGCCTACGTTGGCCTAGCAACGCCCAGGGCGTCTCCTACGGAGGCTAGGGCCGTGAGGGCGCATATACTGTCTTTCCCTCACGTGCGCCGCCTCCCTTATCGCGAGCATCACTGCTTCGCAGAATGAAGCGATGGCTACCCATGCACTCTCGCTCCGTACTATGGCCTGGACTAGGGCCAGACGCGAGAGATCGTCGCCGTCGATCGCCTCCAAAAGGACACGGCGGTGCTCTACCCAAGACGGGCAGACCTCCACCGTATAATCCACCGTGTCCTCGGAGCGATCTTCGCAATGGAAACACCCGGGCGTTTCCTCCCGCCTTATCCGAAATAGGAACCTCCCAAAACAACGGTGTCCAGTGAGGTCCTACTTCAGGCGGAAGGTGAGGACGCCGTGCCGCCTCTCAAGCCACTCCTCAAATCTCAAAATTAATAGTTGGTATTCCGACCAGTCGTACTCAGCGCTTCCCCTCCACATTGATTATCGCTCAGCTTACGTGTGGAACTCTCTGCCAGTGTCTGTGTTCCTTTCCACAATTAACCCGTCTGTCTTCAAATTAAGATTGAACAGGCATCTTCTGGGGACGCTCGCTCCATCATAGCCTCATCCATTGCTTTCCATCGGGCGTGATCGAGGTCAAAAGCTGGCACATTCAACATTTTTTTTTACGGGAGTACGCAATGTAAACGCACAGATAACATAATGCATGCAATCGGGCAGGGATCGTGGGTTCGTAAATATAAATTATCGTTTCGTTACAAAATTAAAACGTTGGCCATAGATTTCTCCATAACCAGAAGATTTCAAGGCATGGTAAAAAAAGTATCCATCTGTTATTTTTAAGAACAAATAGTTGCGAAAAAATTAGGTACATTACAAAGTTTACTTACTTTAAAGTAAACAAAACAATTTTGATTTTAAAAACAAACACTCCTAATGAACATTCTCTCTAATGACGTTCTCTATCAAAACAAGTAAACAAACTGAGTTCTAACAGCAGCTGTGTGCGATCCTAATATAATATTCATAGTAAATTAATATTCCTACCATATTGCGTGGTTGATATGAGTCTCGCGACACACGGGGTGAGTCTCTCGCTTTCAAAACTGTCTCACGATGCACTCTCACTTGAAATTAATCTGCAAGAAGCCATTGCGGTGACTATTTACAAAGCGTCCCCGGAGCGTATTTCCCTTGGCTCTTCATTCTGCTTGCTATGTTGCAGGGCTGGCAATACGAAACGCGGAAAAAGTTTCACAGATTTTTTTTCTGACCTTTGTATAGTTAGCCTGAAAAATTTATAGATATGAATTCATTCAGAAATAAAGTAATTTATTCAGTTTCATTTAATATTCAGTATGTCTGTATCTTGGAAAACATTATCATTTTTTTTTTTTTATCAAGCTTTTACTACTAGTAAAGCTACTGTATTTGTTGTACCCACCTAGGCTTTCCCAATTTAATTCTGTTAGTTTTAGACTTAGCAAAACAAACATAGAAATCATCAATAAGCGATCATTCAGATAAAAAAAAATTGAATAACAAACTAAGTTTAAAAATACATATTTGTAAGGCAATGCAACCAGCCTGCAACATCCAACCCTACGTGTATTTCCAACGAGGCTCGTAGACATGAGTAAATAATTTTCCTGATTACCGTGCACCGTCTTGCAAAGCGACGGAGTTGTCGTCTCGACCTCGACAAAAATATTAAAGTCACCTCCTTCTCGACAGTCGACAAGCTCTCACAATACCTTCAAGTTTTCGCAATTGGAACCGTCGTGATATTACTCGAAAACCAAATCGATTTCCCGTTATATTTTTAGAAATGCAGCTTAATACGAATTCAGGTAAGCTTGCACAAATCTCGATTCTCGATTCGAGATCTCGCTCCGAGCTCGATCTGTATCGAAAAACGAGAGTTTATCCAGAATTGCTAACTATATTTGACACGATTGTATTATTGATTGCAACATCGCTTTCGCAGTTTGTTTTGCAAATGTTAGTTCAGTAAATTGCTTTGGAGACTAGTTTATGTACTAACGTTTTGAACTTTCGTGTTGACGTCAGAAATTATTTCGAGATTGGAAAAGGTGTTTTACTATAGGTACAGTTGAACGTTGACACTTCTCTATCAATAGTTTTGCACGTGTCAACGTAAACTGAACTTTAAGCTCAAAGTACGTCTATGGTAAAATTACATTGCAACTCATTCTCATTGAAATCCACTAAAAGCAAAATCCGTTCATTTATTTCGAAACAACATGTTTTTCACAACGATAAACATTAATTAAAAACACGCTGTAGTTGAAATCAATACAGGTTATACACGATTGTGTATAAACAACTTATTTGAACGCAGAGTACGCATGTACTCTGCGTTCAAATAAGTTGTTTATAAATAATTAATCTAATGAAACGTTATTAAATCCGCTAGTTCTTTGTCGAGGATCCAAACAAACAGCCAAAAGACTAATTTACAAAGCTTTGTTTACCCATTCTAAAATATTAGAATCGCAGAGCGAACAAACCGAATAATCACGAAACTAAAAAGCGCACACAGAACATTCTCATCAGTTAAAATGAATGTTGGTTTGAAGAAATAACTCTACGGGAGCACAGGCTTTGTATCTAGTGCAAGCTAAGCTTCTGAAACTATGTATATATACGGGTGAAAATGGTTCTGAAGAGATGAGGCGTTTGCAAGCTAGGGATTTTGAAATGGCTGTATTTGTACGGCGCGGACCTCATCTCGCTTGGCATGGAGCAATGGCTTTAGGAATCGGGACGTATGTGGGGAGCACAATTAAATTTTGCAGGTAGGGGCTGGACTCCGAGGAAATGTAATAAGCGGGTCGCCCCCGACCAAATATTTAGACTCTGGTCTGTGGCCACGTCGTTGGAGGTATTAAGGGTGTTTATTTAACTTGACACCAACTTAATGGCTGTAGTGCGTCTTTTTCAAGTAGATGACTTCATTTCTTACTTGAACTTTGAAATTGTTTTGCTTAAAAGTAGCTGTGCTGTGAAAATAACTTTTGGTTAACTTATCTCCGTTCTGAAAGAGTGTGTAGCAGGTAAAAATATGCCACCCTGCTATGACTATGTCACGTCTATTCAACATTTGCTCATATTGTGGTAATAATATTAGCCAGTGAACAATGATGGGAGTGAATTAGACTGATCAGGGCGCGCTGGAGTTTCGGGTTGCAAGTATCGTAAATCAATGTAGAAAACCTGTTTAGCAGCATCATCCACTTGAGGAAGAAACCTGAAGGCCAATTTCCGTAATTCAAAACGTTTAAATTTATTCCCGATTTCATATAGTGACTATCAATGTCTTAAATAAAACGTGGCAAATTTTTTGGAAAATTAGAGTATTTTTGACAGGTGGAGACAAATGATTGATTAGAATATGAACAAGAACATTATTTTTAGTTAAGTTGGGATATAGGAAACTTGTAATTTTTTAAAATATAAATGATAATAAGGCTAGGTTTTGATTAATAAGAACATTTAAAAAAATATGGGATTTGCCCCTTTTTTTTTTTTTTTTTTTTTTTGGTTGGGAAATCATCAAATAACTTCTCCCGCTCTGGGTGGAGCAGGAGGGCGTGTCAGACTTTTACTGACTAAAACCCACCCGTGTTCCTTCAGTAGCCCTTAAGCCAGGGACTGTGGTGTCTCTTTCGAACAAACCCGCACCCCTGGCAGGCATCGACCCTTGCGGGTCCCATCACTTTTTGTGCTGACATCTCTTTGAGGCGCGCGTGGAACACAACGCGCCGTCGACTTGGGCTTGGTCCTTACCGGACAGCGAGCTACCCATTACTCCCCCTTTGATTTTCTTTAATAAGGGACAATACATAGCAGATAGCAAAGTTGTTAAGTGAGACCAAAGCTAAATAAGCAGAGAAAATACTTTCATTAAGCAGAGACTAAAAGGCATCCAAGAAATACTGCAAATAAACACAAAATAATCAATAATCGTTGTGACACCTATATAACAAAAAATATTGCACACTAACTACAATATTTCTAGTTCTGTGACAAGCTTAAAATAAAACTCACTCGCGTATCCCATGGCCCGCCCATATTCTATTAATACAACAATTCTTTCAATCTTATACATTCTTGTTTCCCATTACATTTCTGTTGTTATTTGTAAGCGCGCGTTGTTTATTAAAAAGGCTAACACAAATACGCCCGTTTTTCTTTTGTGCATATCGCTTGGCTTTTTCAACGAACCCCTTTCAACTGCTGAAGTGGATAAAAGAATTCTGAGGAATATAACATGAAAATGAGTTTTTTAATTCTGTTAGTTTTATTTGCTGTGTGTTTTGTTTATGAACTGTAATAAGTTTATAAGGAAGTTGAGGTTTGAAATAATATTGAATTATGCGAAATTGTTTTACTTTTGAAGTCAATATACTTCTTTTGGCGTACTTTGCGTTCTTTGCCACGAAAATTGACCGAAACTGATCCGTCATACTCGGGTTGGTGACGCTGAACCTAATATTAAGTTCTAGTAATATTGAGTTCTAGTCAGTCGGTGACGCTAGATCGTGAACACTCGCGTGCTGTCAAAAGCGATACTTCTATCATGTGGTTATACGCACATTCTCTTTTTAATACACTGTTTGTTGTGTTTTTAATTAATTCATCTATATACTAATAGTAAAGAGGAAAGACTTGATTGGTTGTTTGTTTGCATTGAGTAGGCTCCGAAACTACTAAACCGATTTGATTTTTTTTTGCACTGTTGGGGATTGTGTAGCTTACACAATCCCCGGGTGACTTAAGGAAAGGGAACTAAGCGGGTGAAACCGCGAAGCGCTGCTAGTGTTTTATAATTACTGCTTTAATTAATCATTTATTTATATTGAATGCGGTTTTATCATCTGCTTATGATATTATGTTTAATCCTGTTTATCATATGAACTTGCCACCTGCATAATTGTATGTTAATTTTAAATCGTTAACACTAAAAACTAATGGAGTTATGTTAATAGTGTGGCTTATAGTAGCTTAAAAGCATTATGCTAAAACAGTGATTATACCAACTGATATTCTGTAATTAAGTTAATACAATACAAACAGGTGAAATTACCTGCTGTCATGGCGCTCGTTACTTGAGCGATAAATATTTTGAGTTTAAATTAAAATTGTAATAATAAGTGAAAATGTATGTGGAAATCAGCTGTCATGGTATAATAAATAATAATACTTATTAAATAATAAGTGTTTATTTCTCACCACAAGCCAAAAATTACAAACAATATTTACACACAAAAAATAGCCAACGATTTTTGGTTGTGGATCGCTGGTTCCCTCTGGTAGGTAGGAACACCTGTAATACAGGTCATCAGGTCCTGGTCCATACAGGTCACCTGTTCATAGTTACATATTTGATAGCTGGCACATGATGTCACAGCACGTAACAAAAATTGTAATCATCTTCATCTCATCTCATCTTTTCAGCCGAAAGACGAATGGACGGTGTGAATGATGACATTATTAGAAAGGCGAGTGACTACTGATATGACGTCTAATAGATAATTATGGAAGAAAAACACGTTATGGCCGATCCCAAATAAATTGCTTTAAGTTCAAGAGAATGATGATGAAAATAATATAAACAACTAGGTTTTGCCAGCGGCTTCACCCGCGCGGAACTTTTATCCCCCATTTTACGCCCTTAGGGGATGAATTTCGAAAAATCCTGCCTTACTCCTTGCTTACATTATGAAGGGAAACTCTGTGCAAAATTTCAGCTATCTAGGTCTAAGGGTTGGGCCTGGACGTTGATGAGTCAGTCAGTCAGACAGTCAGGATTTTTCTTTTTATTTATATTGAGGAACATTTAAAGAGTGGAGTGCTGTTATGTGGATCACGAAGAAGTGAAGTTTTAAAGAGAAGTAAATAACAAGTATACTTTAGATGTTTCACAATGTCCTACATTTTATGCTGTTAGACGAGTAATCTGACAGTTATATAAAAATCAATTATTTCGGATTCACCATAAGATTACTTCCAAAATTTGTTGGTATAATTGTGAACTTACAAACTAGTGTCAATAATAATAATTAATAATAACAAGAAAAGGACAATAATAATTTTATTAGTGGCAGGTCCGGGTGGACTCCCCGAATGATGGTGACAAATCACTATACGGCTGCATGCAGCCGTATCCATCGAGCCAGCATCGGAGAGTCCGACCGGTCCGCCAGCGCGCGTAGGATGGCGTTGAGACTGTCGCGCGTGCGGCGCATAATAGAAGCGCACCGTTTGCGCATGATGACCGCAAAACCGTCTTTGTTAGCAGCCGCAAACATCGCGAAGGCACTCCAGTGACGCGATAGCCCCATCAGCACCCGGAACGGTTATTGTATTGTTAGTTATCACATCATATTGGATAGCATGAGCAGTAACATCAGCAATCAATAACGTTCTCGCTGCTCTCAGGAACTATCCAACTGATCAAGTGTGGGTTATTTTTATTGAGTTACTTTTTAGGTAAATTTTTGGTGCATTTATATTTAATGAGTAATGGTTCAATAATAAAATACTATAGAACACTCGCCATCTTGATGTCAATATGGCGGGTGTACCTTAATTTTGAAGTAATTTCGATCTGAAGGAGGTACTTCCAGATTTTTTAGAGCTATGTACAAAATAGTATGTTTTAGGTACTTTTTTTGGGAATTGGTATAGTTTTATTCGCTATGGTACACCCGCCATTTTGAACTCTCACTCTTATTCTCAGTTTCTCAATGTGAGGCTTCATTGTAAGTTTATCATCATGAGTAAGTAACCTAAATATTTTTCAGTATTTGGTTTTACTTGCATTTATAGTAAGCAAATTGCATTGGAACCAGAGACCTAGTCTATTGAAGTCTGTTTGTGCTTCTCTTACAATTCTCTCTATATTACTGCCAAAGTAAAAAATACTAGAATCTTCGGCATACAGTGAAAAAACTCCCATATGACCGATTTCACTAATATTGTTGATGTAGATAAGAAATAATATTGGACCTAGCATAGAACCTTGTGGTACTCCACAGGTAATAGGTTGGGGTTCACTTCGATGTTCACCAATACCGACTACTTGGTACCCATTCGCAAGATAAGAATTTCATACTTTTAATGCAAAGCCAAATTACTGGATAATACGAAACCCCTTGGTAAGACTGCTTGTCAGACTTTCGGGCTTCTGACGAACCCGTAACGACTGTCAAAGATCCACAAATGACAAGCCGGGACCAACGGCATAACGTGCTACATAAATGTATATTTGGATAATCTTACGTTTGTTGTTACGAGACTATCACTTATACGCTGTCTGCAGAACCAAATCGAGCTTTAATTAACAAAAAACTAATAACGTTACACCAAAAACAATATTCTTCCCCAACCACAAAACATAACACCCACATACATCAAACAATTCCTTTGTTTGAATATTTGCCCTGAAGACGGTGCATAATACATGTTATTGTAAGTATTGTGACTGTATCCCTGATTGTTGACGGAAGCCGTAGCACCGTGAAGGTTTGCAGGCGTTGTTTGCCCAAATACCCCAAGGTACGTCATGGATCGCCGAATACCAATGAGCATTTAGATAGACATAGCAGACAGACCATACAATGTATAGGTACTGTATACAATGTGTTGTGGCACAAACAGTAAGCAATGAATTTTATTGAAATGGTGGATTATAAATGCGTTTATTAACTTTTGAAAGTACGGAAGAAAAAGACGTTTTTCTTGAGGGTGGGAAATAGTCAAATAAATTCTCCTGTTCTGGTTGGAGCAGGAGGGCGTGTCACACATTTACTGACTAAAACCCACCTGTGTTCTCTCAGTTGCCTGTGTGCTAGGAGCCATGGTATCTCTTTCGAACACCCCAACTGGTAGATGCTACTCTCACCCCAAATAAATTTCGATAATTGCAAGAGAAGAGAGCAGTGTTGGCTTAGTGGTAACTTGGAAACGGCCTTGCGGTACTTACGCGTTGTAGGTCGTGGGTTCGAACCTAGGCAGGTACTTTAGTAAAAATAAAAAGCCTTTTATTCCATGTAAATTAAGTTTTACTAAGCAATTCACTATACAGTTACGAGTTTAAGTATTTTTTTATATAAACTAAATCTTCGGTGAAGGCCTCCTCCAAAGAGTTCCATTCGGGGGTAGGTGTTTTACTTTCCGTAAATTAATTCAACACCACTGATCTCAAAACAGTGAAAGAAAACTGGGACCGCGTGATGGATTACGTCCCACTCCCACAAGTAGAGAGGAGTCCCAGCATTGGGAACGTTACAGGCTGATAATGCATCATACTAGGACAACAAAACGATGATGGTGATTTAATGATGTAGGAATGTAGTTTTGACACCTGGGATTTGAAATCAAGGAATCAAATAACGTTTTATTATTTGATTTCAATGTCCATTAAAACTTATTCAGCATTTACTACAAATTAAATATTACAGTATCTTAAATTAATTTGACAATGCAGGTAACGTCTCAGATCAATCACATATCCATACATAACTGGTTCCGACGAAGCATGTGTATCGAACACGCATGCACGACTTTCCTATAGCCATAGTGCTCAATACAAGTACGGCAGGACCATAGAATAGACACGTTTTAGAATCGATAATCCCGCTCCGTACATATTCTAAATGCCTACAGGTTTGGGGCGTATGAAACGTTCAAAACAATCGGGACTCTACGATTGGTCATCGACAAAATTTACAGCCTGGTCTGTTTTACTTGGACGAGCGCAGATGGTAGAGTAGTAGTGGGAAGAGGGAGGCGATTACTTACAACCGTAATTTCACTAGACCTATGCAAAGAATACACATTCTAACCAATTTTCTTCGTTAAAATGCAAACAGTCCCGGAGCTAAATAGCTGTGTGACAAAGCCACATATTGAAGAAATTATAAGAGTTCCGTTTTTGCCAATTGGCTACGGAATCATAATAGCTATGTCGCTACGAAACCCTAAAACAGGACCTGCATGAGGTTCGCTTCTGTAAGGATTTCATAATCTATGACATTACGCTTGAACAGTAACAGTTAGTAACTGGTCATTGCTTATGAAGACGTTAAGGTTCAATTCACATTATTGTAGCACGTTACGTAGTAACTGTTAGTGCTACGAGTGCTACGCTGGCTACGACGCTACGCAGACCGGATAAATTAAATCATTCGCATTATTGATATATCAATGAAATATACGGTAAATGACGTTATGTGGCACCAGGAATTGTGTCTTTTTTTTAATACATTTCTGTTAACATTTTTATGTTTCCATGCGGGCGAAACTTCGGAAAAAGGCTGATTTATAATCAATCAACCCAATAATGTGCCCACTGCTGGGACACAGGTCTTTTCTCTGTGAGAGGGAAAGGACCCGTTATCCACCTCGCGGGCCCAGAACGGATTGGTAGATGTCACATGTCTTCGAATTTTTGGTTTTAGGACATACCGGTTCCCTCCACCGTTTTGAGAGCAGTGGTTATGAAATTATTTAAAATGAATAAAGCGCCTGTCTATGTTTGAACCACTTGGCCACCACTGCTTCTCTCTGAAAAGGCTTACACTATATATTAATAGAAGCACATAGTGGCTTAATAATAAATAAAACAATAAATGCTCCTACTGCTTGCAGTATTTCGATACCAATAACACTACAAACATCCCGATCCTCAATTCAACATAGTGATACGTCCCTCACCAAACTTCAAATAAATACAAACATATAAATATGTAACATTTCCGAGTAACTCGACTAGAAACAACGAAGGTGTTTCCGAAGCACTTGTCGTCTACCCACATGTCCCATTTGCCAATGGTTCCGAGTGCCGAAGGGATGCCTGACACTTCACAATTTCCTTTTAGGAGAAGGGAAGATCGAAACTTATGCATTTTTCATAAGCAAATAAAATAAGTCCAATTTGGTGGGAAGAAAATAGTTTTGAGAGCATCAAAAACAATTGCTTGAATATCACTGAGAATTTCAATCATTTCTATGTTACTTTGCAAGCTCTCAAGCACTCTTCAAGTTTTTATAACACAATTTTTTTTTTTTTTTTTTAAGAAACGAATAACGATCATTTTACCTTTTTAAATGTCTTATTAAGTAATGTATAATATTTAATTTATTTAGTAAAATTTGTAAGTACATTCGTTGAATGAAATAAAAAAAAAATACTTACGCTTTAGAACCGTATAATTTTGAACATGAAAAATCTTGCACGCCTTTTAAGTAACAGCGGTGAACTTAAAAGCGCTCAGCAGTAATTAAAAACGTAGCTTAGCATAAAGTACGGCAATTGGTCAATGTCGACCGCTCGACTTCTGAAAAATTTATTTCGACCAGAAAAGTTCTCACTACTTAATTACCCTACTATGAATTTTATTTTCTTTGGGTAGCATTCACTAAATACTCAGAGAACTTTCAAATGACTCGATTGCTGTAAGAGAGGATGAAATTGAAGGAAAAGTTATAAAATTGTACTTAACAGTTTTAGTGAGGGGTCTGTTTGGATAGATTCCTCAGTAACTGAGCTGTGGACTATTTAGAGTAAACAGAAAACTGGTCTTAATAGAGTTTGTGAAGACTACGGTAAGAAGACATAATGTAAATAGAATTTAATCTTCAATTGGTGTTTAATTTGACGTGTTTTCAATAGTTACGATTATGTTAATTTAATAAGTTTTTTTAAATGCTATGCTATACGAAATTTTGGTGTGATGACTTGGATGAATGTTTAATGTTGTCGGCTAATTAAAGTTATTTATGTCGGAGCGAAAATAGTAACATCCGACATCAACGGAAGTACGCTTATTGCATCATTTGTGGAAGCTGTTTGAACGCGTCCTACTCTACCTTACAGAATATGGCAAAGCTGAAACAAAATAATGAAATTTTCGTGTGTAGTATGAACGTAAACTCATTTCCTTATTGAGCTCACATAATTTGCGTGTTGTTGATGGAAACTTGTTTACGAAACAATCAGGAAACAACTATAATTAGACCGTTTCCGTGTAACGCAATTACCTCCTAAATCCTTACAGAAGAACAAAATCCTTAAAGCGAGCGTCATCTACATAGCTTATTTAACTTTGCGTAAACGAAAATTTATAACCCACGTAGATGTAACATAGTAAACCTAAATTATTTACGTAGCCTACAAATTTTCACCAACACCCACCCACGCAGCGAGATAATCCAAGTCTCCCCTTTCGTAGGGAATCTATTCTCGCGGGCTTACCTCTTATCTATACGAGTATACGCAAGCAAAACAAATCACCAACGAGTCTTGATAGTCGGGAACAAGTTTTTCATTAATATTCTATTCATATTCAAATCTGATTCGACAGGCGTTATCGCGCAGCGTTCCCGAATTCGGATCACGCGCCTCCTCGTCTCTCGAACCGCGAATATCATGGATATCGAAACTCGTGATTGGCTATATTATCAACGTTAAACATGACGGTGTGATTTAAACAGCCATTGTTTGTTCGTTTGTTGGTAGATTGTCCTGATTTGTGTCGAAAGGGGTGGGGGGAATTGTTTACGTGACAGAAGACAGTTCTTGCTGTAAATGTTGCTTATCTTTATGTTTTCTTTTTGTATGCAAATGGCAGCGTGCTAATTGTGTCGATACGAGGAGTTTGTTAACGTTAGGCCTCTTCGTGTCAAGTCGAAGCTCAAAAGCGCATGAAGCCTAAATAATTTCAGTACAACATCACGCCTTGTTTTCCCTAAGGGTTGGGCAGAGATGTACTTACAGAGCCCATATTTCGCCAGTTATGTTCAAGTCACGTGCAATAAGGGGCGATATTGCCATCAACTGGTCACCAGATCCCGGTCATGTAGTGAGAATTTCGAGATAGATACATTTTTTCTCTTACATTATGCTTACTTTCCAAGTTTCCATATTCATGGCAATCTTATTAATTTTTAAAATCATAAACATGGCCACTAAATGGTCACAATTTATTACGGGGATCAAATGTAATCCGAGACACAGATTTAACACCTAGTTCGGATGCAGATAGGCCTTTTACAAACTTTGAGCCATTCATTACTTTGGTGTGTACGTATATTGTCATTGTTCAATTCTGTAATACGTGTTCTTATTACGGCGAATAACTTTTTTCTTTTGAAAAACCAATTACACTTTGCCCGACTTGGGAATCGAATTCAAGACCTCATGCTCAGCAGTAGCGCTTGCGACTACTTGACCCAGAAAGCAGTCCATTTCGATACTCAGATAACACTGTCTATTAGGTTTTCTAATTAAAGTTTTTTTTGTAAATAGGGAGGAAATTGCCTGGGAGGAAACAGAAGCGTTAAAAACTTCAAAACATTTTTTCTTTTATATCAAGTAATGTCTCCTTTTACTGGTTACAAAAACATGAATGGAAATATTAAAAAAATATGTGGTAGCTAATTTCTCATAGAAGTAAAGCAAAGGACATTTTATGATGCCCATCGAGCGGGAGCCATTAAAGCGCTCTTTTATTTTTTTTATGCTGATGCTTTCATTTCGAGTTACGATCCTGAAGTATATTGCACATTGGAACCTTATCAGGGACATTTTAACTTTAGGTAAATGTATTATAATGGTAAATTATTAACATAAGTATTATAAGAAACTGCGAACTAATTTAGTTCAATTTCTTATAATACTTTTAGTTGCCTAAATACTAATAATCCTAAAAGTGTAAGCAGGGATATTGCAATGCTTTTTTTTTTTTTTTGGGTGGGAAATCATCAAATAACTTCTCCCGCTCTGGGTGGAGCAGGAGGGCGTGTCAGACTTTTACTGACTAAAACCCACCCGTGTTCCTTCAGTAGCCCTTAAGCCAGGGGCTGTGGTGTCTCTTTCGAACAAACCCGCACCCCTGGCAGGCATCGACCCTTGCGGGTCCCATCGCTTTTTGTGCTGACATCTCTTTGAGGCGCGCGTGGAACACAACGCGCCGTCGACTTGGGCTTGGTCCTTACCGGACAGCGAGCTACCCATTACTCGCCGTCCGCAAGCCCATGCCTACGGTGGCCGGAAATCGGCCTGGGATTCCCGACGCCCAGGGCGTCTCCGTATCCTGCGGCGGCTGGGGTCGCGAGGGCGCATATGCTGCCTCTCCCTCACGTGCGCCGCCTCCCTCTTCGCGAGCATCACTGCTTCGCTGAAGGAGGTGACGGCTCCCCATGCCCTCTCGCTCCGTACCATGGCCTGGACCAGGGCCGGACGCGAGAGATCGCCGCCGCCGATCGCCTCCACGAGGACACGGCGGTGCTCCGCCCAAGCAGGGCAGACCGCCACCGTGTGCTCCACCGTGTCCTCAGGGCGATCTTCGCAGTGGAAACACCCGGGCGTTTCCTCCCGCCCTATCCGAAACAGGAACCTCCCGAAACAACCGTGTCCGGTGAGGACCTGCGTCAGGCGGAAGGTGAGGACGCCATGCCGCCTCTCAAACCACTCCTCAAAGAGGGGACTTACCGCCGCAATCGTGGCGTGCCCAGCACTGGGTTGCGACAATCGCTCTCTCCATGTCACCATGAGATACCGCCGGAGCTCTGTCCGCTGTGCCGCGATTTCCTGCGGCAGCGGACTTACGCCCCGGCGTTTGGCCTCCTCGCGCCACTCCCATATTTGCGCGAGGACCTTTGCCTCCAGATCCCATGGCGGTAATCCGGCAAGGAGGCCCGCCGCCTCGCCGGAGATCGTGCGATATCCCCGGATCATCCTGATCGCCATGACCCTATGGGACGCCCTCAGCTTGCGAGCTGGTTGGCGCCTCAATGTAGGCGCCCACACCGGCGCCCCGTATAGGGCCATGGACCGCACGATCCCCGCGTAGAGCCTCCGGCAGGAGGCGTTTGGCCCCCCTAGATTGGGCAAGAGCCGCTTCAACGCAGCCCCGGCCCGCTCCAGTCTGGGAGCCAAACGGCGGAAATGCTCCGCGAAGTTCCACCGGCTGTCGAGGACGAGTCCCAAGTACTTCATCGTCGACTCGACGCCGATGTGAACCCCTCCCACCGTTATCTGGGAACCCGTCGGTGGCGCATTCCGAGGACCATGAAACCACATGGCCTCGGACTTGTGCAATGCCACCTCGAGTCCCAGTTGCCGGATCCTATCGACGATTGTCGCAACCCCTTGTGTCCCTAAGTCGGCCGCCGCCTGGTACGACCTCCCTTGCGCCAGGACAAGCGTGTCGTCAGCGTAACAAACTACACTGACGCCGTCAGGGAGGTCGGCGCGCAGCACCCAGTCGTATCCGATGTCCCACAGATGCGGCCCCAGGACCGATCCCTGTGGGACACCGCACGACATCTCTCGCCGGTTCCACTCTCCGAGGTGACCGGGGTAGATGACGGCCCTGTCCGTCAAATAGGCCTCGACCACACGACAGAGGTAGGTCGGCATCCGGTGATACCGGAGTGCCTCCCTTATGCAACTCCAGGGCAGGGTGTTGAAGGCATTGGCGATGTCTAATGACACCGCCAAGACGACCCCACCCCGGGCCACAGCATCCCCCGTCGTGAGGGCTCGCACGCGCATGATGGCATCCACCGTGGAGCGCCCCTTGCGGAAACCAAACTGGCTCTCCGCCAAATCCGGCCCCACCCGCACCAGCCGCCCGACGAGGCGGTCTGCAATTACTCTCTCAAAGAGCTTGCCCACCTCGTCGAGCAGCACAATGGGCCGGTAAGCGGACGGAGAGTCCGCTGGGCGCCCCGGCTTCTTAATGAGGACCAGTTTCCCCGTCTTCCAGCGAAGTGGGAACTGGCCCTCCTCCAAGCATGCGCTTAGGAGCCCTCTTAGTCGAGGCCCGAGAGCCTGCAAGGCCAGGACCCAGGCTTTGCCGGGCAAGCCGTCGGGTCCTGGGGCGGTATTTTTGGCATTCAGCCTACGTACCGCCACTCTCAGGTCTACCTCGGTCACCTCTGGAGAGTCGTCGTCGTCGTCGGTGTGGTCCGCATCGGGCACCGCAGGAGGCGGAGCCATAGGCGGGGGAGCGTGCTCCCCTCGTGAGGGAAACAGAGCGCTCACCACGTCCTGCACGAGATGAGGCCGGAGACTCTGCGTCAGCGGGGGAGCCCACGGGCGGATTTTATCTCTCACCGTTTTGTAGGGGCGTCCCCACGGGTCTCTGTTCAGAGTCTCCAGCGACTCCTCGCGGGCCACTACTCTGGCCCGCAGGATCTCATCTCGGAGGGCGGTCTTCGCCACTCTGTACCCCTCGTACAGCTCCGCCTCAATGGCTACCGTATCCGGAGGGCGGATACGGAGCCTGCGGTGCCTGGAGTAAAGGTGTCGCGCAGCAACACACGCCTCGCGCAGTGTTGTCAACTGCGGCGACCACCAGTACACCTGGCGTGAAGCACGACCTGGCTGGACCCGGGGCATTGCCACGTCACATACCTCGGACATGGTCTCCCGGAACCACTCGGCCTCGTCGTTTATGTCGGCAGGCCTGTCCGGTGATGACACCCAGGCCTGCACGATCGAGGCTTCCAGGAGAAGCTCCCGGTCCAGCTGCTTCAACGCCCACCGCGGACCACACGGGGCCTGTCGGACCGGCGCGCTCGAGGCCTGGGCGGAGACGTCAAACCGGATGTACCGGTGGTCGGAATACGTCTCCACCCCCTCCATGACGCGCCAGTCGATGACACGCGGCGACAGAGCGGGGCTGGCGAACGAAATGTCCACCACCGACTCACCCCGCATCCGCACACACGTGGCGACAGAACCCCGGTTCAGGACGACCAGGTCTGCTTCCAGAGCCCAGTCCTCCACCATCCTGCCCCGCACGTTCGTCAACCTTTCGTTCGGGAACCCCAAGCCAAGTTCTTGGCATTGAAGTCCCCGGGATATTGCAATGCTCAAGCACTAAACCAATCTGCGTTCGCAGTATTGTTTCCGAAAATGTAAACAAATGTGTAAAATTATGATGTATGTTGACTTGAAAGACCAAATAAACGATGGATGGACTGTGTGAATGATGATATGGTTCGAAAGGGGGTGACTACCGAGATGACGACTAGAAGAGAAGTATGGAAGAGGAAGACATGTGCCGACCCTAAATAAATTGTGTTCAGGATAGGAGAATGATGGTGTTTGTTGACTTGAAAGATCATGGCAGCTGAGAGTTGGTCATGCTCACTTAAATGTATCATTCATGGTGACGTGTACGTGTTGGATCATAAGGTTCCTTACAAAATGGTTGAGATGGATGGTGCTGATTGACCAACGGGCGACAAGGGTTGAGACTGTTCTTCACTAAACTGCCAAGGCTAACTTTATATTTCACTAGCTTTTGCCAGCGGCTTCGCCCACGCGTAGGTCGAAAATTATCCCACGGGAACCTACTATTGGGATAAAAAGTATGCTATGTGTTAATCCAGGTTACAAACTATCTACGTGCTAAATTTCATCCAAATATGTTCAGCCGTTTTTGCGTGATTGAGTAACAAACATCCATACATCCATACTAAAAGAGGAAAGATTTGATTGTTTGTTTGTTTGCATTGAATAGGCTCCAAAACTACTGAACCCATTTGAAAAATGGACAGAAGGTACACTATCCTCAGGTGACAGACTATATTTTCTCCCTGTATTCCCATGGGAACGGGAAGTAAGCGGGTGAAACCGCGGAGCGCTGCTAGTTTATAATGTTCGTAGGATAGTAAGATCGTATATTTGAACACTTTTCTCACATAATTATAGAAGCAACTAGATTATTGTAATATTTTGAATAATAAGAGTGTCCTTAGAGTTTTTTTGCCCGTTCTTCTCCATAGAGGTCTGCATGTTGGAATGGACCACTAGTTTTCTCACTAACTGACCGACTCTTTGACAGTTAATAAGTGCCTCATCATTATCATCATTTCAGCCGAAAGACGTCCACTGCTGGCCTCCCTCAAAAGGGGGGTTTTGCCATAATCGCCACGCTTGGTAGGTGGGTTGGCAATCGCAGTAAGGTAGTAAAATGCATAGAGAACGCTGCTACCCATTCTCTAGTAAGTCCTTTCGTCGCCTCCTACAACACCCACGGGAAGAAATGATTTTGAAAAATAACCTTACTTATTTAAGTTCGGTTTGCGCTACAACTTATTATTTTAAAACTTTTGCAACAGTGTTGGTTATTTTAAAATGAGCTTAATTTACACTTGAATAAAGTTGATATTTGCTTAAGCGGAAATACCTAACGTCAATTGGAAACAATGATTTGAATAGAAGATCTATTACTAAGAGTTTTATGTTGTGATCGACCACAGTGTGACGAATGGACGAATTTACGAGCACATAAGTACTCCTAAGCTTCGTTCCTTCTAAATCGTATTTATGTGCGATGTAGCACTACGCTAGTGAGCTAAGGAAGAATTTTAAACACTGACAGACAATTGTAGATTCTGACAGTACAAAGTAGGACATCGTTACTTGGTAGAAATAACGTAAAATTGTGTGCTGATAGCATATATAAAATATATACCAATAAATGAAAATATCAGATACCTGAAGCAATTTGATTTTACTGATTCGTAAATTACGCTATCAATCGTAACGCATTTGTTACCACATCATTCAAACCCATCCCAAATCGAAATTAACGAGTGAACCGCTAAATGTAAAGGTATTATCCAAGGATATTCTCCCGTAGCTTGTTAGGGTTGGCATTTTTCAAAGTCAAAGTCAAAGCATTTATTTCAAATTAGCTTCTGCCCGCAATTTCGTCTGCATCAAATTTCTTGCTCCCCGACGCATCGAATCGTCTGGCCGTGCGAGTACTTCGTATTCGTGACTGTTTATTATATATACTATTGATCCTTCCTCGATAAATGGGCTATCTAACCACGAAAGCTTTTTTCAAATCGGACCAGTAGTTCCTGAGATTAGGGCGTTCAAGCAAACAAACTCTCCAGCTTTATAATATTAGTTTATAGACAGGCACTTAAAGGGCACTTTTGTTAGTTAAAAATTACATTAAAATAGAATTGATTGTAGTCGCCCATTTGGCACATGTATACGCATCGAATACTTATTTATTAAGTAGATTTATAAAAATACTACTACTACGAAATACTCGAAACTTTCGCAGATAGGATGATGGCGCTTGAGTGACGGGCGTGCGCAAGCGGCCATAGTAAATGTATGTATCGTTACTTCAGCGTTGTCAGCTCATTCTCGATGACGTCCGGTAACAGTGGTGGTGAACAAACGCACTTACTCGTTTGTATCCTCTGAAAATGACAACTGGCAACTTACGTTTAAACATATCTAAATGGAAAAATAGTCCTTTACCAGAAAAACAGACAAATTATTTTTTCATTTCTTTTTGAGGGTGGGTAATCATCAAATAACTTCTCCCGCTCTGGGTGGAGCAGGAGGGCCTGTCAGACTTTTACTGACTAAAACCCACCCGTGTTCCCTCAGTTGCCTGTGGTATCTCTTTCGAACAACTCGCACCCCTGGCAGGCATCGGCCCTTGCGTACCCCATCAGTTGTTGTTGACAACCCTGACGGCGCGCGTGGAACACAACGCGCCGTCGAACCGGGCATTTTTTTTTTCTTTTAGTGGCCCCGCCGCCTGCCGCTTTTCGGCCACAGGTGATAGGAAGAGCGGCCAACACTATACCGACACTCCTCCTCCCTTGCGGCCCCACCACGTCTGCCATCAAACGGTGGCGGCCCTGTCCAGGCCACGGAAGGGAAGAGCGCTACTCAGAAGTACCGGCACTCCTCCTTCGCT
Organism: Polymixis flavicincta; assembly: GCA_949987655.1. Lineage (NCBI taxonomy): Eukaryota > Metazoa > Arthropoda > Insecta > Lepidoptera > Noctuidae > Polymixis > Polymixis flavicincta. Next base: position 19,044,678 of record OX465181.1, on the reverse strand, counting down.
GCAGCCCTCCCATTCGACATCGCGGCCCGCCTCAGTTGCGGTGCACCTCACCGCAACCTACTTTTGGGCAGCTACGTCGTCGGCTTGGAGGCAAAAGCCCTGACGAGCGGCCCAACCTTGGGGTTCCTCTTCGCTTCACCGTGGCTGGGAGACCACGGCTACTGAGCACCCCCGCAACGATAATGCGGGAACCCACTGAGGGGGGAGACAAACAGACGGCTTAGGCTTAGTTCCGTTAACACCCTAAAATGGATTAGTCAATTCGACATATAAAATATAGCTCGACAAAATGTAGTATTCTGTGAATATTACGGTTAAAAAGACTCTTTGACACACACGGCCTAAGAAGCGTAGATATACACGTAGGATTTACTATGTTCTGGGTTAAAAAGATTATTCGATTCGTCAAACGAATCATTATTCGGCAGAATTTTCCTTAAACTTACAGCCATTGTAATAATCCAGAACGTTGATATCTCAATATTTAAATATGCCAACCCTACCATTGGCAGATATCGGTCGAATTCCAACGCCGTAAACCGTTCATGATTCATGTTTATTCAAGCGATGCCACTGTGGCGCATTTCACTCGTAAACCTGTTTACTGACTTTGTAATTATAATCTGTACAGCTTTAAAATCATCGCCTATTATTGACCTGATGGGTGAAATGGGAGATTCGATTTCTTAATGATAAATGATTTTATTTCTGTAAGTAGGTTTGTACAAACTCTTTTACACGTCAATCATATTTTTTTAAACTAGATGAGGTCGGCGTTTCCTATCTGACTACTCTGAGAAGAAAGGCCGAAACTCGGAGGTCACAGTCTCTTTTAAAGTCCAGACATAATCTTGGTCAGATCATGTGAAGACCATGTGGATTGGTGTCTGAAATGGTTTTTGAGGAAAGAACCAAACAGATTGAGTGGACCTGTCCATTCAGTGCACGCGTATCAGTAATCATACGGCTCAACTCAGAACTTGAGGAGCTCAACTTGAACAATGGATTTTGGACTTTAACTGTCGTAAGAGTTTAAATGTTTCTATTTGTTTGTCTTGATTTCCTGAAATCGCCAACACGATATTCCTGAGATGCATGAGAATAGGTTTTTTTTTACCTACACCGGGCCTATAAAAGAATAGTTGGTATGATTAAACCTTCGTTCCACCAATAATCGTCTTCTACGATGTCCTTCTCACCGCTCTGGTTTCATCCAATCTTCTTTCTTAGTCCAGGCGGTGTATCTTTGGAATGCGCTCTCTCTGAATATCAGGATGGCAACCAGTCGGTTTTCGTTTAAAGTAACGGCACGTGAGCATATTCATAAGAAGTTGGCTGAATCATCCCAGCGCTGAATAGCTGGATTAGTTTTCTCCTCTACCCATCGTTATTTCTCAAAACATAGTTTATTTTCGTTAAATATATGTATGTATATATCTATGTATTAGTATGTATTATCTTTCTAGTAACCTATCCCTTTTGTTGTACCTGCCATATTTTCTGTCTGCATCACCCTAAGGTTGACTGGTAGAAAATGCCTCAGGCGTTAAGTCCGCCTTTGTACAGTATTTTTAGGGTTCCGTACCTCTAAAGGAAAAAACGGAACCCTTATAAGATCACTTTGTTGTCCGTCCGTCCGTCCGTCCGTCTGTCAAGACCGTTTTTCTCAGGAACGCGTGGAGGTATCAAACTGAAATTTCTATATGATACTTAGTTCTACTGTCCCTGGAAGCTGTAGAAAAATCAACCTTCTAAGTCAACGCAATCAAAAGATACAGCCATTTAGGCCGCAGATTTCCGCAAATTTTCGAAACTCGCACGGGAATCAAAACCTACAGGGTACTTCCCGTGAACTTAGAATCTTGAAATTTTGTACGAAGTCACGTCTTATAGTACAGATATAGGAAAAATTACGAAAACCGAAAATTTTTAGTTTCGTCATATAAAAAAAAAATATTTTTGACAATTTTGAACTTTTACTTATATACCCACAGGTTTGTACGGAACCCTCGGTGCGCGAGTCCAACTCGCACTTGACCGGTTTTTTTACTTATGCATTAAGTTTTAATAAATAAATAATCTTTCTGTGTGCTGTCTGAATATTATTATAGGTAGGCATCTTTTATGAGCAGTGGTGGCCCAATGGTAACGGCCGCGACTTACGAGTTGTAGGTCGTGCGTTCGAACCCAGCCAGGCGCATTCCTTTGTGTAAATAATTTCATCACCACTGTTCTCAAACGGTGAAGGAAAACATCGTGAGGAAACCGGCATGTCCTAGAACCAAAAATTCGAAGACATGTGACATCTACCAACCCGCACTGGGCCCGCGTGGTAGATTACGGCCCACTCCCTCTCATGGAGAGGAGGCCTGTGTCCCAGCAGTGGGAACGTTATAGGCTGAGAATGTATCTTTTAGCCGTCTCTTCTGCACTAGCTTTTTATAACAGTTTTGTGTGCCTCGTTGATTTTGGGTTCGATTGTACATAGTGTTATTGGGGTTTCTATCTGGTTGTATTTCTCAACCCGGAGTCCGTATTTCTGTCCAGTAAATGGCAATAGGCTCGCTTCCTATTATACAGGGTAAGTTTTTAACCAGTGCGCAAACTGTGACCATGAATTGAGTATATCATTCTAGACCACCCGCGCAGATATTTTTCTTTGGTTATACAAAAAAAAAAAACAGCTGTTCCATACATTTTTACCGCATAGTTATTGCACTTTTCTATGAAACAGCGGATTTTTTTTTTACGGACTAACAATTTCTGTGCTGGGGGGTCTAGAATGATAAGCTGTATTCATGATTACAATTTGCGCACTGGTGTAAAACTTATCCTGTATGGGACGTGAAACATTACTGGCGAAATGTGGACTTCTGCATGTACTGTAGGTAAACTTCCGGCCAAGCCTTCGGAGAAACGAGACGTGATGCTATGTCTGATCTTTTGTAGTTGGCCTAGAATTAGGTGCCAATTCAAAAGTCGCAATAACACTGGAGTTTCTTTCGGTAATTCTTTTTAGAGTAGTCGGATAGGAAACATTAACCTCATCTAGTTAAAAAAAAAACTATTGATGTGTAGTTTCGACCGCATTAGGGCGTAATTGATGTTTTTTTTTTTAAAACATCAATTACGCCCTAGTGCGGTCGAGTCTTTATACATCGATCAGAAATCTAAATCTGGATCAAAATTAAACGATGATGTTAGATCTCTATCCGATACAACTAATAATAGTTTGTCAGTCTCATTGAATACAAAATAAAACTAAGCTAATGTAAAACAAAATAACATACCAAAGCAGCTCACTAAACTGCAAGTAAATGATAAATGTGTATTTAGTATTAAGCAGCGAGTAAATGTTGCATCTACTGGGATTGTGCGAACTAGCGAAGATAAATGGAATGAATGTCGCTCTGGAGGCTTGTACCTGACAGCTATGAAATTATTGCAAACGCTTATTTTGGTACCGAAACTAGTGTCTTTGGGTTGGGGCCATTAAACTGTGAGGGACGTATTTTTAACCGTCTACAAAAAAGGAGTAGATTCTGAACTTCGTTGTGTTCAAAAAAAAAAGTTGTTAACCTCTGAGCTCCAACATTTACAAACCGATTTGAAACATTCTTCTTTTTATTTAAAGGTACTACTTATCGAGTAGTCCCATACACATTTTGTCAAGTTCTGATAAGTAGTTTTTAGGTAAGCTTCAATAATACATGTTTTTTACCACTTAGCTTTTTACAATCGAAAATTCGTGGTAATACAGAAAACAATTCGTATTTTATGTTTTACATACCGAGGCCGTCCGTACCTTAGAAAGTACTGTCGTTCTAAGATCTTTGATAGTCGTTAAGGGTCGTCAGAAGCCCGGAACAGTTTTATCAAAGTGTAGTGTTACTCAGTAACTGGGCTGTGGAGGTTAGATAGGCATTCGCTCCATGTTAAATCCTGGTATTCAGCTGCGTGCAGTTAGACTGGAAGCCGACCCTAACTGAGTGGGATAAAGTAGATTATTTGATTTATGTTTTCCTTCAACAATTAAAAAATATATCAACAAATTGAATATGCGTTGATTTTCATTATGATTTCGTTATAAAAATAAATATTCATAAGAAAATTATGGAGTATTCTGCCAAGATGCTTAAATGAACACATGTAAATCTCGTTTTTAAGAGCGAAACAAAAATTACGGCCAATTTCTAAATTCTCATTAATTTTTATGTCATCTGCAAGAAGATTATGTCGTATATTGATGATCTAAATATTAAGATCAAATATAAAATATTCAAAAAAGTCTTTGATGATATTATAAACAATTTCTTTGACATTATAAATTACGTATACTTAAAAGGTATGTAATTAAAAACTCCGTTTTAATAAGATCAAGAGATTATTTCAAGAAGAAAAAAAAAACGTCGTTTTCAAAGCAAAATGAAATATGTCATCTGCCGTTAGAAACAATTTCGATGAAAAAGTATTATAGACAAAGATTAAGTTTATTAATGTTAAAAATTGCCTTCCTGTGTGGGCAAAGCCAATTAATATTTTTTCTTAGAAAACGTTCGGTTTCTAAATGTAGCTAAGGTTTTAAATTAATAATTACCCAGAATGAATACCCTACTCATATCGAAATTCCTTGACCAAAAAACGACACTGAAACCACCTCATTGTACACCTGTCAAATTCAAATGTATTTATTATTTTGTAAACATAGAGAAAAAATTATACAGTTGTTATATAAAACTATGTTTGTCCATACTATGTCCCGCCACAAGGCATACAAAATTGGGTGGTAAATGTAATGGTAAAATTATCATCTGCCTAGCCTTTTTCCCAACTATGTTGGGGTCGGCTTCCAGCCTTACCGGATGCAGCTGAATACCAGTATTTTACATGTCACTTAAAAAATCAATAGGTAAGATGTCACAATTTCTTTCCAAACACTAATACCTAATTAATAATATGTCAATAGATTGAAACGGCACGAAACAAATATATAATATTTAGTAAAAATTTCGTACAGAATGATAGATGCTATAAAATGTCAAGAAACAATGTTATTATCTCAAGAGAGAAACACTTTAATGATAGACATATAAAATTATGCTAACATTATTTTAATGTGTCACTAAGGTATTCTTTAGCCGAGTAATACGCCTTGTCAATCAATAATTTAAAAAGCTTACGTTTAAATTCATGCATGTTGCTGCATGATTCAATTTGATCAGGTAATTTGTTATAAAGTTTTGGAGCCATTGTATTTATACTATTATAGAGAAATTTAGTTTTAGTGAATAATTGGTGCAACTTTTTTGAGGGCCGTTGACTTTCAACAGATTTAAATAAAGACATGTTGTTTTTCACAAAGATACAGGCTTCGTAGACATAAAGTGATGGTACAGTCAGTATTTTTAAGTTTTGGAAATGTGGCTTGCATGAATCTGTTCGTTTAATTTTACTCATGGCTCGAATACATTTTTTCTGAATATAATTTTCGCGAAACTATAAATATTTTCACAAAATATGTGTTTTGAGATTTTAAAAAACTTTTTTCAAAAAAATAACAACCGACTTCCAAAGAAACACTACAAAGTGCAAAATAACTTTAATTTGGGAAGTCGGTGACTTTGGATGTGTATTTTAATTATTTGTCACCGCCTTCCGAAATTAAAGTTATTTTGCACTTTGTAGTGTTTCTTTGGAAGTCGGTTGTTACATTTTTTTTTAAGTTTTTATTTTTCACTTTTTAGTTATCTACCCCACACTAATTCGAAATTTCATCATCCTTGGGGTCAAAACAATACACATTTTTGCGATAGCAACATTCGCGGTTGATTTGCTGTAATTTTTTGAAGAGTTCCGTTGTCTGTCTCCGAAACGCATCATCAGATCTATATGAAATTTTAATGGGACCATTTCGGAGTAAACCTCTTTAAAAAAAAAGAATTTTGCAAATCCGTCTATATACGACGGAGTTATGCCCGAACACATATTATTTATTTATTTATTTATTTAATACTTCACGCACAAAAATGTACAGAGGCGGACTTAATGCCATAGGCATTTTCTACCAGTCAACCTTTGGGTGATGCAGAGACAAACAGTGGTAGGTGCTAGGTATCACGTAAGTCGTGTAACAATATTTATTCAAATTTAAGTAAATATACACATAATATACCTATATAAATATACAGACTATAAATATGATATATAATATACATATAAGCACAAATAAACGTACATAAATACAAATTAATATAATAAAACAATTAAGACAAACAATGGGAAAACATTATCGTTGTGAAGATACTGCCAGCTTCTTTTGAATGTGCTCGCGAACTTTCATTTTAAAGGATAACCGGTTGGTTGCCATCCTGATTTCCAGGGGGAGCGTATTCCACAGAGAGATAGACTGAACGAAGAAGGAAGAGTGGATAAAGTCTGTGCGGTGAGTGGGACATTGAAGAAGGCGATTATTTGATGATCGAAGATTTTTGTTGTGGTTGATACAAATGTATTGAAAGTGGGGAGCTAGATACCTAGGGGAAGTGGGAGAGTCAAGAAAAGAAAACAAGGTGGTCAACGCCCTTTGCTCTCTGCGCTGGCGTATGGGCAACCACTTCAGAAGCGATCGTTGCGCAGAAACATGGTCATACTTACGCAGATTGAAGACGAATCGAATGCAGTAATTGAGAAGACGGTCAAGTTTGTCGAGTAGATCAGCATTCAGATCGTAATAGCACACATCACCATAATCGATGATAGGGAAAATTAAGGCCTGCACAAGCATTGTCTTCGTACTCATTGGTAATAAATTTTTTTAGTCGGTACAGAGCACGTAGCGTTCCAGTAACCTTCTGGCTGACCCTAGCGACTTGAGTACGCCAGTTTAGGGTACTATCAATGTGCAACCCTAGGTCCTTCACATCAGCACTAAATGGAATGATCGTACCATCGAAGAGTACTGGTGGAAAGGTTGTATTATCTACCTTACTCATACTACGAGAACTACCGATGATGATTGCCTGACACTTGTTGGGGTTTACTGCTACCCCAAATCGATCAGACCAGGCTTTTACGGCTATCAAGTCCCTATTCAATCTGTCGATAGCTTCTGGTAGATCTTCAACCCTCCCATGACAATATAACTGCAAATCATCAGCATACAGATGATACGCACACTGAAGTTCGGAAGTTATGAGATTAATAAAAATAGAAAACAAAAGAGGAGAAAGAATACCGCCTTGAGGAACGCCAGTTCCCAAATTACACCAGCATGATGTAGAATCCCCAACACGAATGGACTGCTGACGTTCCTGAAGGTAAGAGGAGAACCATTCCAGTGCCTCAGGAGAGACCATAGCATAAGACAATATGGCTAACAGGATGTCGTGACTGACGGTATTAAAGGCATTTGAGAAATCAACCAACACTAGTACAGTAGCTTTGGTCTCTTCCAGTCCTGCTCTTATATCGCCAGTCACTTTAAGGAGGGCGGAAACAGTACTGTGCCCGGGTCTGAACCCTGATTGAAGAGGGCTAATAATAGAGTTACAATGAACAAACTTAGAGAATTGTTTAAGGACGCAGGCCTCCAGTACTTTGGATAAGAAAGGAAGGATAGAAATGGGGCGGAAGTGGGTAAGAAGAGAGGTATTAGAAACTTTAGGTAGTGGACGAACGTAGGCTTTGCGCCACAGGGAAGGGAATACTCCCGTGTATAGGGAAAAATTTACAATATGGGTGATCGCAGGAAGGAGATGATCCAGGATAGTTAAAATCATACCACGTGTGATATTGTCACATCCTACCGCTTTTGATTTAATGGATAGAATAATCTTTAGGATCTCTCCCGGTTCAACTGGAAGGAAACGAAAAGGATTAATATCAGGACGCGTTAGACCAGAAATTAGGGACAGAGTTTGATGCTTAATAAGACGATCCATGGTGGGAACAGTAGAAAAATGTCGGTTGAGATCATCCAAGTCAATAGAATTAGGAAGGTCTAAATGTCGCGGTTTGCCGATACCAAGAGTTCCAAGAAATTTCCAAATATCGGCAGAAGAAGAAGAATTGATAGTATCTAGAATGTGGCGGCGTTTAGCGTTGCGTATCATCTGATTGCATCTATTCCTTGCAGTCTTAAATAGTGTCCAGTTCTCATCAGTGCGATCTCTTTTAAATTTACGGAATGAACGGTCCCTACGTCGCATAGCCATCTGTATTCCTCTTGACATCCATGGTGCAGGTGGACGTTTTAACTTGACTTTTTTGACGGGAGCATGGATATCGTAAAGGTTGACCACAACACCGTTGAAGATCGCAACCTTGTCGTCAACCGAAATGGCTTTCGCCATAGGCTCCCAATCTACCAGAGACGCATCTTCCTTGAGTTTCTTCACATTCATTCGCGAAAAACAACGCCTGTGCAGAACCTTGGGTTTGGGTTTGGGAGGTTTCAGGATATAGGTAAGGAAAATCATGTCGTGATGAGAAAAGCCAGGAGACCTTCCCAAATACAGATTGTCTGGCCCTGGTCAAGAACTCCTTTACTGATATTTTGGACCCTTTCAAACCTGTCTTTGCCTTCCATACAGAAGCTTTGATGTCCACACTGTGAAACCTAACAAGGATAGGCCTGTGATGCTCCTTGCCATGGGCTCCAAGTCTGTGGCAGGCTTTAATTGAGGACGCTGAGACATTCTTCAGAGCAAGCTTGGTGTTCAAAAGATTAAGAATTACTGCCATGCTGTCTTCGTTCTCCACTTCAGTAAGACCCTGGAAAACCAATGCTTTCCGCCGTTGCCTGGTCTCTAAGCCATCAATTTGCTTGGCACATTCACTGATCTGGCTTCGGAGGAGACCAAGCATTGAAAAGATGAGCTCACGGAAACTGCGGAACTCTTCGGCAATCTTTGCCACTGTGTCCTTGGCAGGACCAGCGCACTGGATTTGTGCTTCAAGCTCACCCATCTTCCTCAAGAAGTTTTCTTCCAAGGTTTTCTGTGCAGCTAGGACTTCCGCAAATTGTGACATTTTGTGATGTGAAGTGCTGACCAAAGTTGTGTGATAGTGTAGTTGGTAAACTGGCAGGAGGTGTTTATAAAATGTATATGTCACATAAATGCGCCACAAACGTGAGTACTTCTTATTTGACGATTATAGACTAAGTACCGAAGTAACTTAATCAGTAATTACTATTAATTATATTAAAAATAAAATTCCGGATTTCAAAAACGTTTCTACTTTTTTAACACCTACCCCCGAAAAAGCCACATAAAAAAAAATAACATGTCGAATTGATAACCTCCTTCTTTTTGAAGTCGGTTAAAAAGAAAATTGGACCTTCAAGACCAACCTTCTGGACTAACTTCTGCCTTCTGAACTGAACTGGATTGACTTCTCATAAATTTCCTCTGAAACCATAGAAATCGATGGACAACGAACGAAGTCCCAACAAAAACAAAATAAGTAATTACAATTATCTCTATCTAATACAATTTAATACCTAAAATTATAAATAAATACCTCAACATCTGCAGTATGCGGTTATAATTGGCAAGGGAGTGCGTCTCGATGGCTCAGCGAAGCTGGCAGCCATCGTAAAATATTTTACAACCTTCTTAAATCGAACATTATCGCTCTACGGAACTCCCACGAGGTTTCGCGACGCTCCCTCATAATATTTTGCATTATTTCGCTCGTTGGAGATAAGTATGCTGTGAATTTAGATGTACTTTGGTCCAATATCTGTAATTGCTTTAGTAAATTACTTAGCTGTGTGATTCCCGGTGGGGATCCAGTCAGCACTTCTCTCGAAAGTGCCGTGAGAGGAGACTGCAGAAGCGGTTTTTTATATTGTATAATTGGGTCTTTATTTCTATTGTCTAAGTGTTTTGTACTGTATATTAGAGTATAAGTAGTTTTTAAGTTAGTTTTTACATTCATGTGTCTTGTGAAAATATATTTGTTTGCCGCTTTTAGCGGAGGATGTGATCCTGAACAGAATTATCCTTATCCAACTTTATCCCTACCATATCCGAAAAATAAATGTCTAAATGTCTTTGCCTATTGCGAGTAAGTATCGCACACAAAGGGTACCGTACCGCCGTACAGTATTTACACTATCTACTTATTTCTTTAACCAACTCACTTAATTTTATGTCCGATTTGTGGTCATAGCGGCCCTACTAGTACACACTCTGTGAAAATTTCAAGTGTCTTCCTACCTATAGCGGTTAAAAGATACAGGCCTGTGGCAAACGTACTGACGCACTGATGGACAGCGAAGCCTCAGTGATAAGTTTCCGTCAGCACTCTTTGGGTATGGAAACTAAAAGACAAATCACCAATTTGTGTATCTTGGTAAATATTACCTCAGAACTGGTCAAACACTTTAATCGGGCATTTTGTACTAAAACATAATTACAATTCAAACTGTAACGCAAAATTTTTATCCTAGTTTCTCTCACAAATTTTTACAAAACATCCCTAGGTTTTTCCCTTGGGTATTCCAGTATAATAATTTATCTAGTTAATACGATCGGGTCAGTGTATGGACATCAAATACGACTTACTAATAAATTATTTATGAATCGTATGTCAGTGATGCTAATTCTGTACTCTCTACTATCGATCCATTTCGACTTTGTCAAGTCATATCAATGTCTTTAATACTACTATTTCATGATCAGCCTATAACGTTCCCACTGCTGGGACACAGGCCTCTTCTCTTCATGATGGACTGGGCAAGAATCCATCACGAGGGCCAAGTGCGGGTTGATAGATGTCACATGACTTCAAATATTTGGTTCTAAGACATGCCGGTTCCCTCACGATGTTTTCCTTCACCGTTTTAAGAGCAGTGTTGATGAAATTAAATCTTCAAAGTAAAATGCATGTCTGGGTTTAAATTTACGATCTACAACTCGTTAGTCGAGGTCGATCGACCTGTCAAATCAATGATATTGTAATTTTTGAATTATGAATAAATTAGGATAAGATGTTCCAGTTCTCTAAAGTGATATGTGTGTATGTATGTATGGCTGTGCACCAATACTATCTACCATTTAATAAACCCTAATTGGACCAGCCACGAATGTTACTTTAATATTTACCTCCAATGGCTTAATACGAGTATATAGTATGTGACACACAAGGAACCCTGGTTCACATTAGTTATGCATTTAAGCGATTCAGAGTAACTTTAGCTTACCTACACTAATCGATTCAATCGTACTCGGGTAAGCGTAGCTTTGTAACTTGAGCGGTTGAGTAATGTACATATTTTTGCATAGGAGATGGCGGGAATAAGAATAAGAATCTTTATTTGTAAACATTGGTAGTTACATGGTGTGTGAGATGTCACAATATTAGTTATGATTCTCTTTGTTTTGCTGTGACAATCGAACCCACCCACAATCAAAGATCCATTGTTTTTTTCGAGTTTGCGATAAGAGCGCTGACCACCCACGACGAAAATGGGTGCGATGACGTCATCAAGGTTGCTCAAGCGGTTATACAGACGTCAATATAAAATATCACAAAAAATTTGATGTCAAGTAACAAAGACATGTCAATAATTAAAAATTATAGTATAGAGGTATGAGGAACAGGGTGTAAAGTCCGCTCATACCTCTAATGAAAAGGAGGATCCTCCGACCAGACGGGTATTGTGTCTGGTCCGGGCAACTGCCCGACAGTTGATGTCGGGATTTTGTATATGCTCGAGAGTCGTGGAAAACTCTGATTGCGCGATGCAGAATTGCTCATTTGGTTCGCCTGTGGCATTGTAGATGGCGCCACTTTTTCTTTTTGTGTTTCTTGATATTTGTTGCGAAACATTTTTATTTGTAGTGCCGCTACATCACTCCCCCCCGGAGACCGGAGGTCGATAGTGGGCTGAGTCAGTGCATGTTATGATGCTTGCCAGTGCCAGTTGTGTTTCCAGTGAGTCGGAACCGGGTGTCACATAGTTCGCGGTGAGTCGGAACTGTTTGCGACGATTCCCCAGTGAGTCGGGGTTGCGCTGCGTTATGCTCCAGTGAGTCGGATCTGGTACAGCGCTGGGTTGAGAGGTTGAGGCTGACTGCTGGCGTCGACCGGGAGATTGGGCTCTCGACCGGCCGAAAGTGCAGTGTGCTGGGCCATGGTTGCTGATGAGGCTGTGGGTGATGACCAGGCATGCGGTTCGCTGCATGCAGGTGGTCAGGATACCCGTTGAAGCCGTAGGGTGCTGGCTGGCTGTGTGACTCGCCGCTCGAAAAGCTTGAGGAAGTGGTCTTGATTTGATGAAGATGACGTCACGCCGAAGTATTGCACGAAGGCTGCGCTGACGTTCTTTCACGGGGTCACCAGTATAGAGGTATGAGGAACAGGGTGTAAAGTCCGCTCATACCTCTAATGAAAAGGAGGATCCTCCGACCAGACGGGTATTGTGTCTGGTCCGGGCAACTGCCCGACAGTTGATGTCGGGATTTTGTATATGCTCGAGAGTCGTGGAAAACTCTGATTGCGCGATGCAGAATTGCTCATTTGGTTCGCCTGTGGCATTGTAGATGGCGCCACTTTTTCTTTTTGTGTTTCTTGATATTTGTTGCGAAACATTTTTATTTGTAGTGCCGCTACAATAGTTATATTTTATCCTTCAAAAAAGGGTGTATGATGGAAATTTAAAGTTAAGGTTGCATGTGAAAACTGATTATGGTAAAATTAATACAACAGCTCCGAGTTTTTTTTCGGTACTTTCGTAGACTTACATAGTGTTAAAAAACAAATAAGTCGACATTTCAGAAGAGCAACCACCCAAAAACTCATACTTATTGCCTACCCTTTAGGTAAATAAGGCCTGATGCTATGTCATGTAACACCTAAAAACTAAGCGGTTGTCTAAAATAAACATTCATCGTGATCATCACACATAATGTTCCCACGACTGGGACATGGGCCAGGCCTACTCTCTGTGAGAGGGAGTCAGACATAATCCACCACGCGGGGCTAGTGCGGGATGGTGCATCCACCATCCCGCACTAGCCCCGCGTGGTGGATTATGTCTGATGGTGGTCTGGCATGTCCTAGGAATAAAAATTGTGTGTGACATCTCACACACAATTTTTATTCCTAGGACATGCCAGACCACCATCAGTAAAACGCAAACGCAATCACATTTAGATACTAGGTACCTAATGATTATCATGAAGACTTACGATAAGCATTTTTTTTTAAGAACACTATTTTCTTTTCAAACGGTTGACCACTAGACGAAAGAAAAATCTAAAAAGAAAACAAATGAAGAACACAATGACCACATTTGTTCGACTTTACTCGTCAAGCTTTACAAACAAACCTAACAAAGAATCTGGAATCATCTTGTACATACATTGTGGGAAGCCGGCAGACGTTAAACATGAAATATTCCCAGCGATATATTCGCACGCATGTCGCGACGCCTAAGCGGCCGTTTATCAATATGCCCTTCGGCGTATCTTAGCTAACGGCACACGAAAACATACGAGAAATTACAATGGTATGTGGAAACAAAATTAAGTCGGTACGTCTCGGTGGTAGAAGTGACAGAGTAATTTGGAAAGAAATATATTCAATTGATTCTATAAAAACTTATTGACCTTCTAATGATGCATTTTTTTTTAGATGACAGACCTTTTTTACTTTATGGACTTTTCTCCCAGTTCGTCGTAGTAATTAATTATTATTAGTCTGTAACCTTTTGTAAGAGCGAAAAATCAAAAACGTTAACATAATCATTTTCAAATGATGTCATAAAATTATATGTTATATTATTTATTTTATAATTATGAATAACCACTTAAATTTACTGTTTGCAACAAACACAACTTAATGCACCCAAGTTGATTGCAGTTACTTGGTTACATAACCAAGTAAATTTTTAGGAAACCAAAATAGGTATTATTTGAGGTTCACAAAAAGATATTTATTGTTCATTAACCTTTAACCTTTTTTTTGGATTTTTGTATTTCTGTTCTTTTTTGCGTCATGTTTCCCGCAAATACCTAAACGTATTTTTTTCTTTCTTTTCTTTCTAAAATGGGAGCGATTCGAGTTGTTCGATGCCATTTAGAAATAGTCTAGTCAACCTTAAGATACAACAATAGAAAAGTGACAAAACAAAATCGAAGTTAAAAACAAGGGCTGCGATCAGAACTCCGATCAAAAATACTCATCACACACCATGATTTGATCCATGTGAAAATAAAAAAAAACAAAATCACAGTGAAATTGTGTGAAATAAGAAGTTCTTTGGAAAATTAATACCCATAAATGAACAGTGTAAACACTGTGTTGTAAGTCGTTGCATAATTATCATCATTACGCCTGAATACAGTTATGTTCGTTAAGAACCTTTACAAACGATGCGAGAAAAGTATGGGCATTACCAGCCTACTCGTGGTTGCAGCTTGGCAGTAAAACATACACGATGTGAGAAATGGGGGTGATCTATTTCTAGAGCACATTATTCAGGTTTGGCGAAAACAAAATAGGATAGCTGCGTCTTTTCTTCTGACGTCATTCGCTGCGGAAAATAATCTGGAATTTAAAGCTCCGTATGTATAGTCGACTTCATAATTGCTAAGCCATTTTCGTCAACAATTCGTATGCAATTGAAACTTTAATAAGGTTGAAACTATCTAAGAATCACAAAGACAAATATGCCTTGTTGTTTTATAACATGCAAGTGACATTATTCTTCTTGACATTCTTCTTAGCGTATCGATGGCAAAAAAAGTTTCGAGGTATTTCGGGTAAGTACTGTGAGGAACTGGTACCCCTTGCCGTAAGATGTTCAGTTTACGACCCGCCTGTCTGTTACGGAGGTGGAATACAAATGATTTCGTTTTAGAGGGATTCGCTTTCAACGCGTTATCAGCATAATGGTCGCTGAGATCAGTGAGAGCTGTGGGTAGATTGGCTTCAATCTCCTCAAAGTTGGTAGCTTGACAAGTAAGTGCCAGGTCGTCAGCATATACAAAGCCGGTCGTTTTTGGGCTTACCGGTTGGTCGTTTGTATAAATGATGAAAAGCAGCGGGGTTAGAATACTACCATGAGGTAGTCCATTTTTACCTTCAACAAGATTCACCTGAAATCGCCAGTTACTGAGGAAATTAATGATATTGAGAGCAGTGGTGGTCCAGTAGTAACGGCTCCGACTCACGAATTGTACTAAATGAGTTCAAACCCAGTCAGGCGTGTTACTCTGTGTAATTTTTATCATAACCACTGCTCTCAAAACGGTCAAGGAAAACATCGTGAGAAAACCGGCATATTCTAGAACCAAAAATTCGAAGACATGGACTATCTACTAACCCGTAGTGGGCCCGTGTGGTGGATTATGGCACACTCCCTCTCATAGAGAGGATACCTGTGTCCCAGTAGCGAGAACATTATAGGCTGGCTATGTAATTGACATTCAACCTTAGGGTGGTAAAACAATTACGAGGGCGACTTGAGGTATCAACCTTAAGTAATATAAACTTTAGTTCTATTACTACTGCAGTTATTGTACAGTATATTTTTAGATATTCGGCCAGCATGAGCGGAGCGGCTTATCTCAAAATTTCAGCACGGGCACTAATAATAAAATTTTAATGTGTGCTTGAGATTATTTTTCCGAAATGTCTGCGAATGAAAACGCAAACTTTGCACAAATAAAATTCAGAGTCTTAAAACTTGGATCAGTTTTATAGCTTTGCTAGTTGCAGGCAACAGCTTATTCGGTGATAAGGAGTTTCGGCAGTGACTGTGTCAGCAATTTGCTTATGATTATTTTGTCTACTTACTTACTTAACCTATTTGCTTTGACAGTAAATGTTCCATTTTTATCCAACTACGGCGGCGACGCAAAAGGGAGTGTGTGGACCGGTATGTACCTATGTTTGTTCATCTACATTGCTATTCTGTAACCATCTCATCGTGAAATCTAAGTTGAAGTGAGGTGGAATTGAGCCATCATTCCACTTGATGCTAGGGATTGACACTATGAACCACTCATTTCACCCAAGTTTTCAGGGTGAGATTTTTCTCATATCTTCTGAACTTTTGTTTTTTAATAATTTGACGCCTACCCTAACATAACAATGCATTCTAACAACCTATAGTAGTAAGCAATAATAAGCTTAAGAGCAAAGCGTTATACGACCACGGCTTTTAGATGAGAATATTTTCTTGTTTCATGCTTTTTAAAACGTGATTTGTCAGTAGGCGTGTTTTCGTTTTTGAACTTCCTTTTTTATTACATAAATTATCACTTCACCCTTAAAACAACTTTAATCAAAGTGAGTGGAGATAAACAGCGGTTTATGGAAAATAAAACAATTGTGTTATAGTAATAACTTATCGCCTTTCATCATCATTTCAGCCAAAGACGTTGAATGCTGTATATAGGCCTCCTCCAAACGGGGACGGGATTGCCATAATCGCCACGTTTGGCAGGCGGGTTGGCGATCGCAGTATGGTGGTAAAATGCATAGAGAACGCTGCTGCCCATTCTCTGGTAAGCCCCTTAGTCGCCTTCTACAACACCTACGTGGAGAAATGGGGTGATACTATTCTTTTACGCCCGGCACCACACGGAAGCTGTATATGTTAATTGTAAAAATTAAAATTAATTATTATTTATTAATTATTAACTTTATTAAATTGTATCAAAAAGCATATAACTTCGTTATTATGCATAAAATTAGTTCCTCACACAAGTAATAAACCACCTCATTGTTCCTAAGTACATACAACAAATACATTATTTTCCGCTTCAAGTCTAAACAAAACGTAGAAAACTTTTCCTTACAACGCTTTTATTGGTGTTGTAAAAACAACATTTTGCTCCGTCGTACAAAATCAGTCAACAACAAACTCTGAATTGTTGAGATGTGTGAATCTTAGACCCTCGTCGCTCACCTGATTGCGGAATGCAAATCGGACCCAAGGGACCTTAGCCCTAATATATAAGAGGGATAGAGTTTTTTATCCCACACAACAGGCACAGGAAAGGCCGACAAACCGTAACAGACACGTGAGTAGCTGAAATGGTTTTGAATAGTTTATAGTGCTTTATTTCGCTGCTGTTTTATTATTTAAGGCCACTCCGTCCCGTGGCATTGTCTGCATTTTTCTTAATTTCTTCCAAAAAATTCTCTTTCTGGTGGAATTTGGAACACGAGCGTTTGGGCTCGTCTTATTTGTGAGTTTTCACACTTTCCACTATTTACTTGTTGGCTTTTTTATTTGTGTTACATGCAGTGTTGGGGGAAGGAATGCAGGTATGTAGGATACTTTTTAACCAAGTTTCTCTGTGCTATTCTATACCCAGGAAAATATTTTTTATAATACCGACTCACATTTAAATTTGACGTGATATAGCCATTTCATAGTACTGTCTAAGTATTGCTGTTATGATTTGGATACACGGATAATTTTAGTACTTAAAAACATTGGTAAACAATTAATTTCCCTACAAAGGGTACATAAGTAAGATAATTTTCAAACAATATAATTTTTTTATAATATATCAAATACAATAACAGACTTTGGATAGTAATAATAATGTTTATAAAAGTAGGGGAGAGAATTATCGGGCATCGAAAACTCCAGATAATATAGTTTGGCTTTATTTTAATATTTTGAAAGCAACAAAAAAAAAAAAGTATTTTCAGTAATTATTAGCACATAAAACTAAACGCAAACAATTTTCCTATCGCTAACTTCATCGATTTTAATTTCTACGAACCGTTTACCGATTTCTTACTGCAATTTCCTTACCATTCGCTTATACTGTAATTATGTACTACGTCCTACATAACACGTTTGCACGCATAGCATTATAATATATTATTATTTACCCCTATCATTGAGTGAACGTATTATAAATGAATTGTCTTTATATTTCCTACCTTTACTGGGAATTGACTATGCCGATGTGAATTTCCCCTTGTGATCCTCTTCACATGGACAGCTGGACAGTAATTTCCTGGACACCATTCTAGCCTTCGGCTGTAACAAAAATTATTTCTCTGTAAGAATGTACCTGTCCTTTTCTTTGTGTTAAAAAACAGCCGCACGAGTCGATCAATCAGGTTCATCGACCAGAGACCATCTTTAAATATCAAGATCTTTCTGTGCTTGTGTGTCTGTGTGTGTGTGTGGAAAATGTTTTGTTCAAGTTACTGGCTAACACTAATAAGGTAAACGTGAAAATGTGGTGAGTACTGATAAAATTCTACATTTCTGTCACTGCTTGTTCCAGTTTGGAAGAGTGCTTGAGGTAACAATGTACTTCAAATCCGCATTTCTTTATTCCTTTGTTTCTTGTGAACTTATTTTTAGAAACACGTCCGTCCTCTTTTCTGTAGATCAGTATTTAGTTGATTGTAAAAAGAGGTTTGAAAGTTTTTTTCTGTAGACACATCCTGCCCTTATCGATTATTATTTTGGAACCCTGATTGCGTAACATATCTTTCGGATTGGGATTAAAAGTGTCTATCACATTGCGAAAGATTTTTAAGGAAATCCATTGCTTCACTCGCCTACAAAATTCATCTGCTTAGCAAAGTAAAAAAAAACGCATTTAATGTTGTTGAACTGTCGAAATAAAAGGGATTGTCACTATGCGATACTCAGCCCAACCGATTCGCGCCGGCGTCCCTCAGGGCGCCGTGCTGTCCCCTCTCATCTTTACGCTGTTCACCAGCGATATCCCCAAGAGTAGTAAGGCACAGTTGGCACTGTTCGCAGACGACACAGCCATCTACCACTCTGGGCGTAGTTCCAAAGCGATAGCCAAATCCCTCCAGACCGCAGTCAACGTACTCGGTGCATGGTTTAGGAAATGGCGAATCGAATTAAATCCGGAGAAAAGCCAGGCGGTTCTCTTTAAGAGACCGCAACGCCACCTCGACCCCCTCCGGCCCATCTCCATATTCGGCAAGCCGATCCCTTGGGAAAAGCAAGCCAAATATCTTGGAGTGATTCTAGATCAGCACCTCTCCTTCTCTGAGCATATCAGGAAGGCGCGCTCACGCGCCGCCTTCGCTCTCGGCAGGTTGCACTCTGTTCTGAACGCACGTAGCAAATTGTCACTCAAGTGCAAATTGCGTATTTACACGGCGTGCATAAGGCCCATCATGACGTATGCATGTGCAGTCTTTGCACACACCCACCCCCGACACATCCATAGGATGCAGACCCTCCAAAACCGTTTCCTCCGCCAAGCCACAGGCTCCCCATGGTTCGTGAGTAAGACTCCCGAGTAGCGATCAGACCCCCGTCCGTCCCTTGCTCGTTGATGCGCCAGCCCGCGCCGCAGCAGAGCCAGTAGCTTTAAATTCCCCGTCTAATAATCATGAAAATATCTTGATCCTGCCTGTCCCCAGTAGTACTAGCTGCCCCTCCTCCCGCCAGCGACTCCCTGAGTCGAGGTTCGTACCCCACAGGGGGTGTCCTCAAGTAGGTTTTACGCCCTGGTTGGAGGCTTTTCGAGTTCTAAGAACCTTCACAGGAAAGTCTGGTTGAGCAGTCACGACCTCTCAAGGTCAACTGCGAGATGCCATTATCAAAAAAAAAAAAAGATACTCAGGTTGAAAAGTTTTATCACAAGACTTCATCACGCTGCGAACACCAGAATATTTTTGGAACGAATTTCCTTGAAGTTCGTAAATTGGTAGAGAACGTCACGTTAGCAAATACAAATAAATTTTGTCTCCTGTATGCGGCTTTCTTTCTCTATCTGTATCTATTATATACCTACAAGTATTCCGTGTGGTGCCGGACGTAAAAGAATAGCACCATCCCATTTCTTCCCGTGGGTGTCGTAGAAGACGACTAAGGGAATTTACCAAAGAATGGGCAGCAGCGTTCTCTATGCATTTTACCACCATACTGCGATCGCCAACCCGCCTGCCAAATATGGCGATTATGGCAATCCAATCCCCGTTTGGAGGAGGCATATGTCCAACAGTGGACGTCTTCGGCTGAAATTATGATGATGATGATATACAAGTGTGTGCCTGTACGAGTATTGCGTAAGGATCTTTGTTCCTGATGGGTGTCCCCGTTTTTTAGGGGCGAAAGTATTTGCTTTTCAAAATTGAAAGTAATTCGTAATCCAGTAGCAACTGTTTTATTCGGATCATACTTAATCACAAGGTTTCCAATCTGGGCAAGTATCAATGTGAAATTGTCAATTCATATGTAGATACCTTAATGGTTTCGGACATTCCTGACGTCGGTCCAAGAAAACATCATACCCTGGCCTTTTAATACAAGTCTGAAATCACCAACACGTTTTGAGCAACTGTGGTGATCAGGACTCGTGCCTTCTCAGTTTGCAAACAAGACTTTGCCATGCAGTAAGACCATAATAGACTGGAATGAGGGTTTTCTGGCAGCATTGAGGCGTCAGGTCTGGGCACCTGTCAAGTGTCAAAGCGCTTACAGACTGAATGGTGAACGAATGAATGAAACGAATGACATCAAATATTTTAAGTTCACTGTCGAATGGAAAGACCTCTTGTCAAAGTGGCACCAACTGGTGCTGGTGGCTTGAATATTAACGAACACACTCAATATTAAACTAGTAATGTTGGGTATTCGAGAGAAGTGGTGACCCAGTGGTAACGGCCATGACTTGAACCCTGACGCTGGTTCGCTTTACTTAGTATACAGTATTTCATCACCACTGCTCTCAAAACGATGAAGGAAAATATCGTGAGGAAAGCGGCATGTCTTAGAACTAAAAATTCGAAGACATGTCACATCAACCAACCCACCCAGGGCCTTCATCTCCCCCGATTGGGTTCCCGCGATGTCGTTGCGGGGGGGCTCAGTAACCGTGGTCCCACACACAGTGAAGCCAAGAGGAACCAAAAGGTGGGGCCGCTCGTCAGGGCTTTTGCATAAAAGCCGACGACGTAGCGGCCAAAAAGTAGGTTGCGGTGAGGTGCACCGCAACTAAGGAGGGCCGCGATGTCGAATGGGAGGCATCGCGGCTGAGGGTAACGGGCTGCGGCGGAGGAGGAGTGCCGGTACTTTTGAGTAGCGCTCTTCCCTTCCGTGGCCTGGACGGGTCGCCACCGTTTGATGGCGGACGTGGTGGGGCCGCAAGGGAAGAGAAGTGCCGGTATAGCGTTGGCCGCTCTCCCTATCCCCTGCCGCCGAAAAGTGGTAGGCGGCGGGGCCACTATGTTGACCCGTCGCAGGGTGACCGAGGGGTCCGCAAAGGCCGATGCCTGCCAGGGGTGCGGGTTTTTCGAAAGAGATACCGCCGCCCCTAGCACACGGGCAACTAAGGGAACACGGGTGGGTTTAGTCAGTAAAAGTCTGACACGCCCTCCTGCTCTACCCAGCAGGAGAAGTCATTTGATTTCCCACCCAAAAAAAAAAACCCGGGGCCTTCATAGTGGATAACGGCTCAGTTCCTTTCACTGAAAGGAGGCCTCTGTCCCAACAGTGGGAAAATCATAGGCATTATTCCTTTGGAAAAGTTGCCCAACTCTTGAAAGATTATGGTAACCATTAATATTCACGGATTTTAAATCCCGTCTTTGACACGGTGACCCATTTATGCAGACATTACTATTTATAGGCACTGTCGTAGAATTGTACAAACAAATCACGAGGAGGCCGTTAACACAGCACCTTCCTCGCCTAAGTCGGGTAATAAGCTTCCCAGTTAAGAGCCCCCGTAATTTTAGCGTGGGGCATAACAGCTGTGGCCTAAAAGGTACCCAGATAATCCGATAATGTAGGGGAGGTGCTACGAAACAACAATTTTAATTCGTGTTTTAGGGGGCGAAAGTCGGATGTGACATTTTGTATTGTTTTCCTATGTTTATTTGGCAATGGAGTGCGTCAATCTCTTTCACTCGGTAATAATTTATATTAATATTAAAAAGTTAAGAGTTTCGCTTACTTTTAGCGATCCACGGTTGGCTGTTGTGAAATTAAGTCATCTTCATTTCAGCCGAAAGACGTCCACTGCTGGACATAGGCCTCCCCAAAAGGGGAGGTTTTACCATAATCGCCACGCTTGGTAGGCGGGTTGGCGATCGCAGTATGGTGGTACAATGCATAGAGAACACTGCTGCCCATTCTCTAGAAGTCCCTTAGTCGCCTTCTACAACACTCACGGGAAGAAGTAAAGTAAAGTAAATTTATTAAGACACGTTTTTTTGACACTTAACCACAACAAGTAAAATATAACAAAATAAAATGAGAAAATTAATAAAGAAAAGGTGTAGTAAAGTAACCCTAGATCCAACACTAGGATACCCTGTGTCGTGGGATCTAGTTATTTCGAAGTTAATAGACCCATTACAAGTGCACTAGTGGGTAGTTCAGTAATAATTTGGTTGCTTACTCTAAACAACATTTAGACTTACATAATTTAAAGGAGACATGCGAAATTACAATTATAAGGTTTGTGTAGTGTGTAATGTAGTGTAATTTGTATGCATTTGTAGTGATGTGTATGTATGTGTAATTATGTGTGTTAAAGGGATATGATACGCCTGGGTTAGAATTTCTGAAGAATTTAAAGTAAGTGAGTCAGGAGAGCTTCAGTCCTTGCATAGTCCTGAGCTGATAGCCACTTAATAACTTTAATTTTACAAGTGCGCTTTGGGCAACCTACTATGTCCAGAATTTTATTCAGTTTTTCATAAATGAATGGACCCATGTATCTAGGAGATTTTTGAACGAATTTAGTGCGAGTAGCGGGTGTTTTCCATTTTTTCTGTCTGCATGACCTAGCAGATTTTGTTTGAGTATGGGGCGCTTGTCGATGGAAGCGTAATAAGACAGACAGAATGAAAAGCTGTCTTATCGTAAGAACGTTACATTCTTGGTACAGCCTGTCAGTGGGATAAGAAGTAGGATGGTACTATTCTTTTACGTCCGGCACGATACGGAAAACGGAAATTAAGTACTAACACAAATAAGTATTAAATGGACATACGTTTTTTTATCCTTAAGGACTATTCGCCAAGTTAGCGAAATTTAATAAAAAAAATTCAATGTTTCTGCGAATTGCAAAAAACGTAAGAAAATTTAAATGATGGGGCAAATTCACGTATCTGCCAAAGCTGTGTGAAGTTTCTCACTATAATAAAAAAAAAAAACCTTTATTTCAGACATGAACAGTCCATAGATTGGTTAGTGATGATTTATTAACAGAAAGTACTTATAGTCTATATTAGTATTGTTAGTAAAGACACAAACACAGAAAAATTGCCTGAGCCCGCCCTCGAGGCTCAGTGTGGATCCGCTATAGGTACATTTACGCCTCCGCCTAACTCTTGGGGAATCACAGGCATGACTTTATGTGATGGAATGATTTATTTGCGTGCACCTATAGCTAGCTCCACCCAGTGCCGTTGTCTGGCCTATTAACAATCATCTTCTGGATGCCGTTCCGAGTGTTACGCAAGCGCTGTAGCAATTGTGTGTGTGTATTATATTTGGACTTGAGAACTAACTAAAGATTTTAGCATATTATATTTACCTATTATAATGTAATTTTTTCCTATCTGCTTCTAAGTCAAACAATTTTTAATGAAGAAACCAGAACGGAAGAGAAAAATAATTAAGTTCTGTGAAAAAACCGCGCCTGTCTTTAACATTGACATCTTTATTTTTGAGACGAAAACGATTACCAAATAAGTCTGATCCGTTAAATATTTATTTTTGCGACATCAAAGATGGAGGTTCAAAGCGACTTCATGTAGTATAAACACATCATGATTTGGTAATTACTTGAGCTTGATAGAAAGAATTGGGAATCGATATGTATTTTAAATAAAAATCCCTCAAACCCACATATTTTATTTTACATATATATAAACAATAAAAGCATATATACTTAAAACATGTTATCTAATACCTATACATTTCTATAAGAAATACGCATTAATAATCATGAAACAAGTGCAAATAAAAAGTGGTGTTAAAGGAGAGAGATAGTGTTAGATTCTTTATTTATTTATCTACATATATATAAATAGACAAAAAGAAAGGAAGGAGGAAAGGTAGGTAATGCTTATTTCTACAGAAATGTCATAAATCTCTTAATCTTTCACTTCTCTCTCAGGTATCTTTTTATCTGAATATCTAACTCTATCTTCTCGTTACGCTTTGAAATGGGAAACTAGCTACATACTTCTGACTGATAGTCCTTGACAAAAAAAAAAAAAAATCCTGTAACTGCAATTAATGTTTTGAATTTGAATGTACTTTAAATGTTTTGAATTCCCTACTTCATATACCATTTTATCTATTGTTTTGAAGAGACACATTGTGAATAATCTTTATGTTTAACAAAGACAGATATCTACCCATCCCCTTAAAGCAATTACATAACACAATCGTACACAGATAAAATCACAATCAACCGAAATAGAATCACGTTTGTTTTTCAGCTGTATCTGACGATAAATCCCGAATAAAAGAAACAATCTCCTTTTATTCGGAATACGGGGCGTTCATTAAACTAATTATCCTCGTCTAAGTCTCCGAACTTACTCGAGATGTTATCTATTTAGGAGCGTTCGTCCCGTGTCCAGTCCAATTTCATTAAATGGACAGTTTTTCGTAAGCACAATGGCGGATGTTTTGCTCTCAATGTCGTGCATCGTTTTAGTGTTGTGCCTTAATTGTGTTTAATTATGTAATTGTTTTGTGATTCGGTTAAATTGTTAGGTGATTAGGTTTAGTAGGCATATGGTTGTCAGGGAGATAAGTCTCTTTTGATAACAACCGAAGGAATTAGTAGTAACAGTAAAGCAATTATGAATGAAGAAATTGCTATTGTCGACTGCCTCGTTGATCTACTGGTCACAAGCGCTACTGCCGAGAATGAGGTCTTGGGTTCGATTACCAGGTCGGGCAAAGTGTTATTGGATTTTCTGTATGAGTTTTTTCAGTAACAGCTCGGAATCTAGATTTATACCCGGTTGATGGCAATAGGCTCGCCCCTTATTACGTGGGACTTAAATATACCGGCGAAAAGCGGGTGTACTATAGGTACACCTCAAGACTAGACGATTTTCTATTCTGTATTCGTCTAAGTACCTGGTACTTATTGACAGGCCTGCACTGTCCTCCCATACATTTTATCTCTGTAATTTGAAAACATTGTTAAGACAAAGCCAATTATTTTTTAAAGAGTAACCGTGGAGTTTCTTGCCGGCTCTTCTCCATAGGAAACAGCAGCTAGTTTCTGACGTTTCATAAGTGCCCATGCAGGTTTATATGAAATTAAAATATTTTTATTTTTATTTTGATTTTTGGGGACGAAAGGTCATGTTATGAGTAAATCGTTATCGTTCGGAAAGTTATTTAATCGTTTCTGACCACACCCGTAGTAAAATCAAAAAAGTAATATCGTAGACAACCAACCAAACAAAAGCATCAAAACCACTCTCAAAAAGCAAACATCAAAAACAGAACCAAGTATCAATTCCAACCACAACGGACACAGTCCAGAAATAATACCATGAACACGATTCGTAGATCCAGTTCGATATTCGGAGTAAAGTCAACGTCGACGGTGCGAGATTTGTGTCCGGAAATGGATTGAAGTCGGCCATTGTTGTCGAAGCCGTTGACTAGAAACTAAAACCCAATACTGGTGTCTACGGATCCGGCGGTGTTTGCAGCGAATGCCTTTCGCTAAGCTTAGAGTGATAAACAACCAATCAAACGTGAGGGTTTGTTTATTTCAGTTATTTGGTGAAATATTTGAAACTGTTGTATAATTTGTGTAGATGTTGGTATAATTGTAACATTTTAATTTACAAAAATGGTTGGTTTAGCAGCATAGATAATGATGAAAATATATTTTTGAGAAATCTGAATCACACAGATCTGATAATATTTCCACAGTGACTAAATAATGAAAAAAACAACAAACTATAAATACTCTTCAGGATTTTTTTTTTAACCAGTGCGCAAACTGTAACCATGAATTCAGCATATCATTCTAGAACCCCCAGCGCAGAAATTTTTAGTCGGTTATAATAATAAACAGCTGTTTCATAGAAAAGTGCAATACTTACGCGGTCAACATATATGGAACAGCTGATTTTCTTTATAAAAACTGACGAAAAATTTCTGCAATGGGGGTCTAGAAAGATAATCTGAATTCATGGTTACAGTTTGCGCACTGGTTAAAATTTGATCCTGTATAATTTATTTTAATGTATTTATTTTAATGTGTAGTGTTTGCTTTCATGCAAATGATGAATTGCATGATATGAATCCTGTATAATTTATTTTAATGTATTTGAAAGCAAACCAATGTATGACTTCCACTATATTTAGTGGAAGTCATACATAGGTTTGCTTTCATGCAAAGGTTTGCTTTCATGCAAATGATGAATTGCATGATATGAATTGTAAATAAGTAATATTATGAATCGCCAACCCGCCTGTCAAGCTTGGCGATTGTGGCAAAACCCCCCTTTTGGGGGAGGCCTATGTCCAGCAGTGGACGTCTTTCGGCTGAAATGATGATGATGAATATTATGAATTACCAGTTTGTGACCATTTTGTCACTAGTAATATTGTGGAAATATATAATCCTTTGCATGCATTGCAAAAATACTTAGCTAATTGCTAATGTATTAATATTTTACAAAGGTTTCTACTACAAGCGAATATCGGATTAATAAATCATGAAATTCCTACAAAATACTAAAAGTGCTTCTTTGACGTAAAGTTCATACTTTAGCAAAATCGACTTCACAAAATGACGAAAAAGATTCTCGCAAATTAAAAGCGAACCGGTTCTGCGATAAGAATTGCAACGTCAAAGAATTTTCGATGCATTTCAGCACAATATGCTTTAGCGGATCAAAATACCTTCGGATCGAGCTAGCAGAAAAGGGATAATTCTCTAATGGAATTGGTTCTTTCCAGCACTGCATATTAGACAAGATACGGTTTTCCACGTGACTGTACATAAGTTAGGAAGCATCCTTTGTATGGTCAGCAGGAATGGTCGATTTACACTCTTTATCATCATCATCATTATTTCAGCCGAAAGACGTCCACTGCTGGACATAGGCCTCCCCCGGGATGGGGGGGTTTTGCCATAATCGCCACGCTTGGCGGGTTGGCGATCGCAGTATGGTGGTAAAATGCATGGAGAACGCTGCTGCCCATTCTCTAGTAAGTCCCTTAGTCACCTTCTACGACACCCACGGGAAGAAATGGGATGGTGCTATTCTTTTACGCCCGGCGACACATACGGGACATTTAAACATATTACACTCTTACTTAGACGGGATACTTACACTCTTTCTTAGACTTAATTATATCAATAATTACTTTTCAGTTTAACGTTGCTAAGAGTTCGTTTTATCTTAATTTTATAGTAGTCTAATTGCGTCACACCAATCAGAGTACGAATCGTTTTTAGAGATATTTGCGAATACATAGTCATATTTTTGAAAAACTTGTCTTTGCCCTTTGCCGTGCAGTGAGACAATACAGGCTGATTACATTACAATACATTGTCTGCTCAGCATCGTAAATAAAGAAATGAATATTGTTGAATTGGCAAAAAGAAAGCCATTCCTTGTGTGTTATGCAATTACCCCGCTGATCAGACAAAGTTTGAGTGGGTCATTGAATCGCAAAGATTTCAATTTTACATTTGTTTTAATTGTTTTAAAATATTCTATTATATCCTACTAATTGCTACTAATATTATAAATGTGAAAATTTCTGAACATGTTTGGATGTTAGTCACGCAAAAACGGCTAGACGGATTTGGATGAAATTCGGCACACAGATTGATTATAACCTAGATTAATACATAGGATACTTTTTATCCCAGTAGTACGTTCCCGTGGAATAATTTCTGACCTCCACACGGGTAAAAACGCGGGCCAAAGCTAGTAATATTATGAATATGACAGTTTGGATGTTTGTTACTTAATCACGCAAAATTGGCTTAACGGATTTGGATGAAATTTGGCACACAGATATTTTGTAATCCGGATTAACACATAGGATACTTCTTGTCCCGGTTCCCGTGGGATAATTTTCGACCTCCAAGCGGGCGAAGCCGCTGGCAAAAGCTAGTATTGCTATAAATGTCAGTTTGTGAGGATGGATGTATGTTTGTTACTCAATCACGCAAGAACGGCTGAACGGATTTGAATGAAATTTGGCACACAGACAGATTATAAGTTAGATTAAGGGTACACTAGTCGCTGGCTCGAACTCACTGGTGGGCCTGGCTAAAAAGCACGCTGTCTCACCAGGCTTTATGTCCGAAAGAGGTAGTACTCGTATGAGTGATGAGCAGTTAGACGCTAGTCTAATATTATTGAGTGAGCTGCAGGATCGGTTGTAGTAAAACAGGGGCGTAAAAATTAAGAAAAGTCCCTCGGAAGATCGGATTTTCTGAAAAAACCACTGCATAAATCAATTACCAATTAAGTTTATTGAATTTTTCGATAATTGAGCTTTGTCGGTACCGACTTGGTTTTCGAGATTTTATACTCCTTTTATTACTTAAACACGGCCAAAGTTAGGTTAAATTAGCAAGAAAAACTAATCTTTGTTGGCTCATAACTTTTTAATGGCTTTTTATTTTAGTATTCTGTTTCCGTACTGAAAATATTACTAATGAGACAAAACATGTTTAATTTTTGATGTATATAGTCAAACAGTGGAGTAAGACCCTACCGATGTTTGTAAGGAATAAATGTGGACAAGTGTCACCTTAACACACGGGATACTTTTTATCCTGGTCGTACGTTTCTGTGGGTTAATTTTAAAAGCCTCTGGCATAGCTAGTCCTCAATAATTATGATCACAAAATCTGAAGTGTCAATCTAGTTGCGGGATGTCCGTATTAGTGGACAATTTTCATAAAGATGTCCCTTCATCTATAAGCCAGAGCGTGTTCGGAAGCTCTTTGTTTTTGTGTCGCATCACGACATTTATTTCGGGAATAAATTCGATGCTTTATGTTTCGGGATGTGTTGTCACCTATACGTTTTTACGATCCACCCCGTAGTATTGCGGTTCGAACCCTCAAGTTTATTAGGATATGTTTTGAAGGCGCCACATTAAATTAGAGAGTATATTTTGGTATGTTTACGGCTTCATGTTTTACCATATTTTGTGACCTAACAAATACTATCAATGTTTAAGAGGTGCTGTATTATTTTACAAATGGTTTTGTATGTGTTTGCTTTTCGTTACTTTATTGAGACATTTTGATTGTAATATGGTTCGCCCCTTATACCGAAATGTGTCCTTTAGGTATCTACACCTCTGCCTAACTCATTGGAACAGGTTATGTTATGTTGATGTTACATTTTATTCTACACATTCCTACTAGAAAAAGCAATCAGTAGGTAACACCCAAAAACTTAATTTAGAAGCAAAGCCATCTTATTTAACATTATTTACGAAGTAAAGTGAGGTGTGGGCGGAACTTAGGAACCCAGGACGGCTTCATCAATTCCAATTTGATTTCAATGAAGCAGTTTCTTATTCAGCGGGTTTCGTTAAATAACGGGGTCTATTAATTATCAAAAGCAGTTGTATTGAGGTTGAAAGCCGTACTGGATTGATTTATAGCGTGGAGTACCGGATGGTGTGCGTACACTGGCGGTATTTGAGAGTTAATCATGCTGCCTTTGAGTTGGCTCTATTCAGTGTGTATCGGGATTTAATGCTGGTTTATCTGTGTTTGGTTCTAAAGCTTATCGTTGCTCTAGCTATTGTCTTATTTACACTCTTAGCGGTAAGTCCCCTCTTTGAGGAGTGGTTTGAGAGGCGGCATGGCGTCCTCACCTTCCGCCTGACGCAGGTCCTCACCGGACACGGTTGTTTCGGGAGGTTCCTGTTTCGGATAGGGCGGGAGGAAACGCCCGGGTGTTTCCACTGCGAAGATCGCCCTGAGGACACGGTGGAGCACACGGTGGCGGTCTGCCCTGCTTGGGCGGAGCACCGCCGTGTCCTCGTGGAGGCGATCGGCGGCGGCGATCTCTCGCGTCCGGCCTTGGTCCAGGCCATGGTACGGAGCGAGAGGGCATGGGGAGCCGTCACCTCCTTCAGCGAAGCAGTGATGCTCGCGAAGAGGGAGGCGGCGCACGTGAGGGAGAGGCAGCATATGCGCCCTCGCGACCCCAGCCGCCGCAGGATACGGAGACGCCCTGGGCGTCGGGAATCCCAGGCCGATTTCCGGCCACCGTAGGCATGGGCTTGCGGACGGCGAGTAATGGGTAGCTCGCTGTCCGGTAAGGACCAAGCCCAAGTCGACGGCGCGTTGTGTTCCACGCGCGCCTCAAAGAGATGTCAGCACAAAAATGATGGGGCCTGCAAGGGCCGATGCCTGTCAGGGGTGCGGGTTCGTTTGAAAGAGATACCACAGCCCCTGGCATACGGGCTACTGAAGGAACACGGGTGGGTTTTAGTCAGTAAAAGTCTGACACGCCCTCCTGCTCCACCCAGAGCGGGAGAAGTTATTTGATGATTTCCCACCCAAAAAAAAAAAAAAAAAAAAAAAGGAGTGTTCCTTAAGAGCTTGGTTACTGGATTCATTTCATTATTACAGAAGCCTGAATTAGTTTTATTTCTTAAACTAGCGTCTGTCCCGTGACATTGTGCTCGTGAAATTTCTAATTTTAACATTAAATATATCCTATGCAACTGTAGCTCGTGTCTCATACTAAGTCTTTTGTAAAAAAAAAAATGGAATCGGATCTGGAGTTCCGAAGTTTTACCACATGTACATCCATCCTTAATAAACGTCACGTAAGGCCGCAATACGGTTAAGGGTGTGACAGTACCTACATGATAATATATATGATAAGTTAATGAACCTACTATTACATCATACTTGATCATGTAATATTTCCTAATTTATATACCTAGAGTGATTTTTAGTCACCGTTTAAAGTTTTCAGGGTGATAGTACCTACCCGTGAAATTGAACAAAGTTCTCCAAGGAACATGGGTTGAAATATGAAAAAAATCGGACCTCCCATGCAAAATCAATAATCAGCTGATCGATTTTGTATGGAAAGTCCGATTTTTATTTCGTATTTCGACGCATGTTCCTTGGAAAAAGTTTTACCAGATTTCACGGGTACTATCACCCTGAAAACTTTAAACGGTGACTAAAAAATCACGCAGTATAATAGGTATTTTGTACTGATCTTCTTTTGTTTTTTATTTTTATTGTTTATCAGTGGAAAATTGTAAATGACCTTCAATTTTATGTTGTTTAAGAACAATTTTTATGTTAACTGTAAGATACCTCGAATATAATAAAAAAAAAACCATAACTATCAACATCTGCGTAGCTTCTTCCCTACTATGTTGAAGTCCGCTTCCAGTCTAACCGTATGCGGCAGAATTACCAGTATTATACATGGATCAATTAATACCTATCTGATCTCCACAAACCAGTTATTGGAAAATTCGAGACCCTTTGGTAAGATCGCTTGTCAGATTTTCAACATCAAAAAAAAAAAAAAAACTAAGTCACAAATTGTATTTCTTTAAAATAAGTATCAGAATAGATAAAAAGTAACCCTCCTAGAACAAAACCAAACTTACAAAACCTGTGGCCCATATGCCGATAATAAATCAATAATTTTCAGCAGAAAGGCTACAGAATTTGTTCAATACAGAGAATGCACTTTAAGTTGCAGAAAGTAGAAATAAGATTTTCTTCTCAACGTCCGGATGGCGGCAGTAAATGTCGGAGATTTGTACCGTGTGCGGTTACACGGGACCGGACAGGCCGCTATCGGCACGTGACGCGCTTGAGAAATCGGTTAGCGTATTATGCGATGTCAAGCGCTGATATTTTATTTATTGTAGAAATCGAAGCATTTTCAACCAATGGAAAATAAACTTCGTTTCTTTTTATTGGAGTCTGTCATTCTATTATGTATATTCAGATCATTTACAGGCACTTTTGAATTGTCAATGAGTATGTCAGTCAGAAATAGAAATAGAAAACTTAGGTGAAGTGAACCAATCCTTAGAATCAAGTGGAATGATAACTAATTTCACGCTTAAGCTATTTTACTATAGCTAATAGAAATTCATTTTACTGACAGATAAATATTTTCAACAGTCAAATAACTTTTATCTGAGGAATAAATATGTCAGTTTGACAGCTTTTGTATAGAAAGTATGCCAAATTGACAGATTTATTCATTAAATAAAAGTTATTTGACTAGGTATTGAAAAATCAGACCTTAGATAAGTTAAACGAAACTTTTCCAAAAGCTAAGAAAATGCTACACTGTAACATGAAAAAACTTTGGCCAAAAAGTGATTGGCGTAAATCATACATTTTATAATTTAACTCTTCATCATTTCTGCCGAAACACGTCCACTGCTGGACATGGGGGAAAAATGGGGGATTTTCGCATAATCAGCACGAATGGCAGGCGGGTTGGCGATCGCAGTACGGTGGTAAAATGCATAGAGAACGTTACTGCCCATTCTCTGGTAAGTCCCTTAGTCACCTTTTTCGACATTCACGGGAAGAAATGGGATAGTACTATTCCTTAAGTCCGGCACCACACGGAACTGTGCACCACACAGTCATGATTAAACTTTCAGGTGATGAATATCTAAATAATTTCCTGTATTGATCTGTTTATCAGTAATTTTGGCTCGCAGCAGTGTACAATTCTAATGTATAATCTAGTAATTCTAGTGTTCTTTGGTATAATTCTAATGGAATTTTGTTCCATTTCCATCCGATGTTTCCTATAAATTAATGAACCTCGTGGCGACAGCCAAGCAATCAATATTATTTTCTTAAAACATTATATACTTGTGTAAAGCCAATGAAATCAATTGTTTTTAAAGGAATGAATTACGCCTTGTGAAATGTAAAACTACTCTTATGAAGAAAAGCTTCTTTGGTGTTGCTCCACAAGTGTTTAATAAAATACCCGATGCAATAAAATGTAATCAATTTGAATAAGTACTTCACATTTAATGATTTTCTGAATTGACTTTTGACATGAAATGAAATTGACTTTGAATTGTAATTAATTAAATTAGCTTGCATGCACAATTAGCTACTCAACTATAATTATTATTATATTGTAATTTTATCATTGTAATAATGCTAAGCTCTTATTTAATTCATCATTTTATTTCATTCTAATCATTTGTATGGTAATATTGGCAAAACATAGCGCACTACCTTATTTTTAAGATCTTCGTATATAATTACCTATGTTTGACAAATAAATTATTCTATTCTATTCTATTATCAAATTGTCTGTATGTTCAAATAACAACTGTAATTCTATGATAGTTGTATGAAATTGCTATAATCCAGCCAATTGACGTAGGATGTCAATTTTCTTGAAAAATTATTTCGCTGCCTGCAGCTAATTCAAATATCAGTTTTTATAGTGAGTCGATTCCCAGGTCGGGTAAAATGTGATTGGGTTTTTACGTCTGAAATTTCTCAATAGCAGGCCGGAATTAGGATTTGTATCCGGTTGATGGCAATAGGCTCGCCCCTATTATATAGTAAACAAAACTGGCGTAATATGGGTATATTATAGATACACCTCTTCCGGCCCTTCGAGAATATGGCCACAATGCTATGATGCTATGTAAGACTTTACAGTTTAGTTTAACACCTGCTTGCGGACCGTTTTGTATATCGTATATGTACATAGGTAGTGCTCTTGCCACTGACATACAATTTCCTTGCACATTGACATTCTACCATTCATGCATTGTATTCTCTTGAGCTAGAACCCAAGTAATGTGAATTCAAGGATTATTGGATTCTGCTTGTTCTAAGTTGGATACATTCCTATTTCTGCTTAAATATATTTAATAAAATTGCAGCGAAAACTAAATTTTCATTGCTTTTTTTTTTCAATAATTTTCGAGGGGTCCAATGCTGATTTTTTTTTTACCTTTTAGTATATTTGTCTGAATGTCTATTTCAGAATTACGCAAAAACTACCGGTAGGTAGATTTTGTTCAAATCTTACATACATATTTCTTATAAGTCTAGGCAGTCTGTAGGCTATAAATTATCACAATATTTGCTGTGAGCAATATTGCTATTAATTTGTCTTCTTGTAAAGTTTACCGCAAATTGTTCAAAAACGAGCCAAAAGGTTACAATTTTGCTAAGAGCTACATATTTAACCTTCTAAGTGATTATAATCATTTTTATAGACCTTAGAAATCAATCATGACATATACAGGGTAGATTTTTGAGATGGAGCAATAAGGGCAGATACGTTAACCGTACCTAGTACCTGTTTGTATTAATGTACTTCAGAACTACTGATCCAATTCCGTAATTTTTTTCATTAATGGGAAGCTACAGCATTTCCGTAGTGTCACGGACATATTTTATCTTAAAACAATACATTTCACGCGATTAAAGTCTTTCCGGTAGTTATTCTAGTTCAAGAAAACATCAAAACATTTTATGTAAAGTAATTCTGTTCCAAACAATTGTTTTTTCGCTTATCGCTATGACTTTGATTAATAGCAAAGTTACAGATGCGGTGATTTTTTTTTTTTTTTTTATCTTTATTTATTAATGGAGGTTTGTTCATATTTGAACATGTCACCCCCGTAAGAATAAACATGAAAATATATACATCACAATACTTAAATGAACTACATGTACAAATCATACAGTGGATTAACTGGAAACATACAAATTTTTTTTTTAAAGAAAACGATACTAAAAGAAACTGTAAGATTTGTTCTTTTTATGTAATAGAAACTTATCATCCGATAAACTTATTGCTAGTTTCGACTGCCAGCACCAAAAAAACGTAAAAATATAAATCTTTATCTGTCAGTTGCTGTAGCTTTGTGTGTTTTGCTATTGTCGTTTTTCCAATAGATTTGCACTAACAAGACAAATAAATACGGTCGGCACGGTCCGCGCGGCCTTCGGTTGATCATATTTCGTTTGAGTCTTCAGATAAACAGGAAATTGCAGAAGAAAACCATTGTACAGATCTGTTGTTTTCCATTTGGAGAACAAAAAAAAAACGTTACATGTTTATCTGTAACCAATAAACTTTTATTTTTTGTTAGTACACATACACATACCTTTCTTACCGTCATAATTTATTATAATGGACACACTTCGCTATGGGTTTACTATTCTAGCATATGGTAGTCGTGGGTTCTATCACTATCAATCACAATCTGAATCGTTTTGAAGGATATTGACAGTTCATTGTTTCATATGTTCGAAAACTTTGGTAAACAACGTACTTAAATAGTGCATTGAATGTCGTTGGCAGGATTTAAGTTATGAAGCTACTGAATAACTTCTATCTATTCCGGCATAACTTGCTTAAACAAAAATAAAAACATTTATGCACATCACTATCTTGTGCATGTAGTCCTTCACCTTCCATATCATATTTCGCAACACACACACACACACACGCAGACATATACACACACATATACACATAAACAAACACACACCTACACTCACACACACACACACACACACACGCACGAACACAAATACACTTACCCTCATACATACACACACACACGCACGCACGCACGCACGCACGCATGTTTCAGAATAAGGGGCTATATAAATGGTTACTGCTTATTTACTGTATATGAAGGTTCTTATGAATCTGGTTTGAGGGAAAGGATTTCATGAAGTAAAACACAGAAAGACGAGACCAGACATTTATTCCAGTTAGGTTTGTCAGTATTTAATGAGAAAGCTAGTCGTCCGTTCCGAAACTAGGTCTTCATGGAGAAGAAGGACAAGAAACTCCATGGAAACAGTATTGAAGTATTTCATCAACACATCTATTACATTACTATGAATTATTATTATGCTAAATACATTTAATTTCAACTCTTGGACCATTGTCCAAGAGAACTTAGAATTATTACAACATTACTATTACATTATTACAATACCTAGGAAAAGAACATATATATGATTGTAATGATTTAAAACATTAGGAAAACTGACTATAATATAACTTGTCCAACAACATTTTTATAATAAACAATAATTATTACATCACATCAAATTACAGACCTTACATGACATCTGGTTGATTTATTCCACACAACAACGGCCCTAGGACTCACCAACAGAACGTCTACCGAGAAACTGACCCGATAACGTCATTTTTAATTCTTTTTATAATTTCCTAATGTCAATTTACGTTAAACAACTCCCGCCATTTTGAACAAGTTACAGAACGTCACTCATTGGCTTATTATCTTCACACAGATAATAATAAACAAAGGTTATGTAGTGAAACCGTTAGAAAACATTTTATGATAATTAAGTAATTTAATAAGAACTGATTCGTAATTTAAGACACTTAAAAGTATCCATATAAACCGACAGTATTGTGCTAGTCATTTGAATCAGCCTATTATTATATTAAGTAACAATAGAAAACCGAAAATATATTACATGTGTAATTAAAAACTACGTAATCATTTATAGTAACTACATCCAAGTTATTTTCACAAGTTGAGACCGTTATTTTTGTAAACATGTAGTCAAACTAGGTACTCCTGCACTTTTTCAAGGCTTCGTTAATGTGACAAATGACATTATCCACCAAACAATATTACATTATCAAAATGAACAATCTAACACATGCACACAAAGTCACATACTAACCCTAGAATAAGAAATAGTCTATAGTGTTATTTGTCCTCTTTTATTTTAATATGGTATCATACAACTTGCCGTATTTGTGAGCGAGTATATAATACAACTTAAATATTACAGCTGGAGTCGGGATGGATACCTGGTGTCCTGAAATACATGCTTTACGCATCGCTTAGGCACCAGTCTCCCACAATATAACAACGAATATGTATAGTTTTCATTATGTATTTGTACAAGACATATGTTGTGGCGAGAAATAAATCATTCTTATCTTTTATTATATGTTGATTATAAAATTGGAGCCATTTCTACTGTAAGTAATGCAACTACCCCACAGCATGTGTCATGAATAATGTTAGGTATAATTTTCTTCGTTTGAGAAGTACCTTTTTGAGACCAATTACTACCTAGTTACTGTAGGCAAAGAATTTCCAGGTAGGTATGTCCTGGACTAGGGTACTTAATAAGATAACGCATAAAAATACACCACTATCAGACCTAGGTTGACTGTCTAATCTTTTATATTCTAAACAGGAAGCAGTATTTATCTTGTAACTTATCATGACATTAACTTATAAAAAATAATATACAATGCTTTGCCTAAAGCTATTACGCAACTGCCCTTTAGAAAATTTTGTACTGAATCAAGAAAGTGGTTGTTGTATGAATGTTATTATTCTCTTAATGAGTTCTTTCATAAAAAATCTTGATAATTTTATAGTTTTGACCTTGCATCAAAGTATGGACACTAATTTATTGTTATTTAATGTTTAAAATGATTTGTATTGTGTCCATTCCTTATTTTAATTGATTATTTTATAAATTTTAGATTGTATTTGCATGCCGCTGTGTCGGCGAAACTTGCTGAACCAAATATTTAAATAATATCCTTTATGTTCCATGTTTCTGGCAAATAAAGACATTTAATCATTCAAAATATTTGTGAATGTTACCAGAATCTCTACATTACCTACCTACATAGAAAACACGATCTATTCCTTTCTTAAATAAACCCTCCCAATTCATATTCCCACAGCAACCCGATATTTAAAAAGCGTAATTTGAGCTAACTTTTTATGAATTCTGTCTCAATTTTATAATCTTGTTAAAGTAAAATAGACCGTATTGATTCTTTGAAAACGTAACAAGAGGCGAGGACGGTACAGTATCGTAACTTGGCAACTCCCAGTAATACTGAGCAGTTACAGAAAGAATGGTCTTGACATTTCAATTATGGTTTATCTTTAAACTTGCTTCTATCGCGGAGGGGACTCGAACGAAAGCCAAGACTAACCAGACGCGGGAATAAAGACATCAAAAGCTTATTTTTGAGACAAAAGTTTTAAGCAATTTATAAGTGGACTGTTATTAATGGAGAGGACAATAATTATAATGGCTTCAGCGTCGATTGTTAATGCTGGCGTCCAGAAGCTATAATGCCGTTAACCGTTAATATTTCGAGTTATGGAAAAAAAGCGCAGAAAAATATGAAATGCTACCAATGTTACGCAACGAATGGTAAAAATTCTAGTAAAAATGTAAATTATAAGCCCTTAGTAATTTTTTAGTTTAGTAATGTTGCTTACGAGAGAGAGGGGCTTGTGGCTAAATAACAATAGCTGCACGGGTCGATCGGCCAGGTTAAGCTACGCTTGTCGCGGTTAGTCCGTGGATGGGTGACCATCTTTACATACCAAGACCCCTCCGTGCCTCGGAAAGCACGTTAAGCCGTTGGTCCCGGCTACATTTGTGGATCTTTGACAGTCGTTACGGGTCGTCGGAAGCCCGAAAGTCTTGACAACCAGTCTTACCAAGGGGTATTGTATTACCCAGTAACTGGGTTGTGGAGGTCAGATAGGCAGTTGCTCCATGTAAAATACTGGTATTCAGCTGCATCCGGTTAGACTGGAAGCCGACCCCAACATAGTTGGGAAAAGGCTAGGCAGATGATGATGAGTAATGTTGCTTACCTGCGTTTTAGCGTAGTAAACATATCAAACAAGAAAAGTTAACGGCGTTTTTTTATTTTTTATCTCGGCATCCATAAATAGTAGAAAAATACTGTTTAGACAGAAAGACAAAGATTTTTTTTTTCTGTTTATGGTGGCAGCAAAACAGGTAAATCGACCATATGCTAGTTAACGGCATTAGAGCTTGTGGACAGCAGAATAGGAAACTGGACTTCATTTTCGCTACATTTTCTTCATTCTGTTTTTTTATCGAATAGTATAGAATATACATTTATCTTCTTTTTTTTATCCAGGTTTTAAACTATGTGTATGTCGAAATTCATCCGAATGCGTTCCGTTTTTGCGTGGTTGAGTAACAAACTTCCAAACATATATCACATTTATAAAATTACTTTTCGCCAGCGGCTTCACCCGTGTGGAGAGCGAAAATTATCCCACAGGATCGTACTACTGGAATAAAAGTGTCCTATGTGTTGATCCAGGTTATAATCTATCTGTGTGCCAAATTTCATCCAAATCCGTTCAGTAGTTTTTGTGTCAAAGACTAACAAACATCCATCTATCTATCCATTCTTTACAAACTTTCATATTTATAATATTAGTAGGATTAGTAGAATTCAATTTGTTTATATAAAACAAAAAAAAATATAAAAACATAAATACAAAACATAACGCAAGCCATTTTTAACCGTCTTCCAAAAAAGGAGGAGGTTATATATTTTTTTTTTTTTTTTGGGTGGGAAATCATCAAATAACTTCTCCCGCTCTGGGTAGAGCAGGAGGGCGTGTCAGACTTTTACTGACTAAAACCCACACGTGTTCCTTCAGTAGCCCGTATGCCAGGGGCTGTGGTGTCTCTTTCGAACAAACCCGCACCCCTGGCAGGCATCGGCCCTTGTGGGCCCCATCATTTTTTTGTGCTGACATCTCTTTGAGGCGCGCGTGGAACACAGCGCGCCGTCGACTTGGGCTTGGTCCTTACCGGACAGTGAGCTACCCATTACTCGCCGTCCGCAAGCTCATGCCTACGGTGGCCGGAAATCGGCCTGGGATTCCCGACGCCCAGGGTGCCTCCGTATCCTGCGGCGGCTAGGGTCGCGAGGGCGCATATGCTGCCTCTCCCTCACGTGCGCCGCCTCCCTCTTCGCGAGCATTACTGCTTCGCTGAAGGAGGTGACGGCAGGAGGTTATATGTTCTATTGTATGTTTTTTGTTTTAAATGTACATTCATCGATTTCTCCCCCATTTATTGACCGATTCCCCAATTTTTTATTTTTTTATTTGAAAGAGTATAACTCCTAAGGTGGCCCCATTTGCACCAAGTCAGGATCTGATGATGAAATCCCAGGGAAATCGAGGGCAACCCTCAAATTTTGTAGGTATTAACAACGTTTCTCATATATTTTCTAAAGCTATTGAGACATTGTCGTATGGTCATCATCATC
This sequence comes from Polymixis flavicincta, assembly GCA_949987655.1. Lineage (NCBI taxonomy): Eukaryota > Metazoa > Arthropoda > Insecta > Lepidoptera > Noctuidae > Polymixis > Polymixis flavicincta. Next base: position 19,004,583 of record OX465181.1, on the reverse strand, counting down.
TCATGACGCTGAGCTGATGAAGGAAGGTACAACTCTTTAACGGTTAGGAGTTAGGTGGAGGTTCGGGCATAACTCCGTCATAAGACCGATTTGCAAAATTATTTTTTTGTTCGAAAGGCGTTTATTCCGAAATGGTCCCTGTGCTGCTATCGTATAAATATGCATTGTTTTGACCCCAAGGATGATGAAATTTTGAATTGGTGTGGGGTAGGTACTATAACTAAAAAGTGAAAAATAAAAACTTTTTTCAAAGTGTTTTTTGGAAGTAGGTGGTTTTTTTTTTTTTAAAGTTTATTCAATAAAGTTACTTCTTCAATTAATTTATATACCAACTCATTAAAAGTCTTTTTAGTATTATTAAGCTCTTTAATGTTAATTTTCAAAAGTTAATATTTGTGTTGTGTTTAATTTAGTTTTACATATTTATGACGTATACTTTACTTTCAGTTTGAGTTTTATAAAGAGCATTTAGATTACGATTTAAATTTCAATGTCTACGTATTTTTTCAAGTGTAAACTAGAAATTAATTACAATTTGGTTTCTGAAATAAGATAATAAGAAAAAGTTTTACGTATAAGTAGCTAGAATTAATTCGGAGCTCGTATTTTATGCCATTTTACAGTTATGAAAATTTAAATTTGTTAAGAATGTAATGTCGACTCAAATCTAGTTTAAAATCAGGAAAACAAACATGATACCTTCACTTTCAACTTTCCTATATGCCTCTGCTATAAGGAACTAATATAGGCAAACTTCGAACAGTCGGTCAATCAACGAAAGCTAGAAACTATATAGTTCAATACAATAAAATGATATCAAATCAAAAGTCATATATTCAAGCTAGGCTGAAAATCAGGATTTTTTGAACGGAAAACTTACATAATGGCTGTCCTCCAAACCGCTCTTTCTTTACCACATCCTTATGCTTTAGCTGAGAAGAAGTGGCGTAAGAAACTCCCCAGCAGAACTTACACAATGTAATACTTTTGTCGAGCCTCTTAAAATAATTCAAAAATCCAATCTTGGTTCGATATTTTTTGATATTATTTATACTCTGAACAAATAATTAAAACCGAAGTGTCTGTTTGAAATGACAAAATAACAGTTTTTTTTATAAATGCATATGAAAGTATATACGGTACGGTATGTACGCTACGGTGTGTACGGTACGGGGTTATATCAAAAAATCAATTTAAAAAACAGTGGCACTCCGGGAGTACAAAAGTAAAAACTTGAACAATTACGTGTGTATTTTTTGAATCGTTAGATTAAGAGGCCTACGCAGAACGAATTGTCCATACAAACGTAATACCAAAATCATTTGCAACTCGAGCATATTTCCACCATATTAAGGTGATATTCGGATTCAGACAGTATTTATCTAGGCTCGTAGAGGTTTTTTTTTCCAAAATTCTTACCTAAAATGAAGTTTAAGCCAATTGAATTTTGCAAATTTTTACAGCGTAAATGACATGTTTTCTCACTATTTTTTTGGTATTATAACCAACAATATTTGTAATATTGTTATCTCAGAAGCATAGCTCATATTATCAAGTTGTAAAATGTCGAAAAAAATATTAAAATACAATAAGTTTTCATTCATCATTTTTGGTATTACGGAACACATCCAAATTCATCATAAATATCAGTAGCTAGTAGCGCTATCGCGTCAAGCCAATGTCAATGTGTGTGTGATCGTACTGCTCACTGTAGGTGTGTATCGCTCGGACAGGTACTAACACTAGCGCAACATGACGGTATTCACTTGGATATAAAATTGTGATTTAGTATTGAGTAACCTACATTCTTACGAACTTTTCTTTGTTTCCGGATTTGGATATACAGGGTGGCAGGGACATCGACGCAAACCTGTGATTCTGATCCTTCCGCGTTTAATTTTTTGTAGGACTGCTGGCTTATGAAAAAAGTATAATTTATAGGGTGGAAGGGACATCGATTTTTCTTCGGTTGTTTAAAAAAATAGCTACTGCATACATAATGATCGCGGAGATCTAGAATCATGTACTGAATGCATGGTTACAGTTTGCACGTCAATGTCCCTGCTACCCATAGATATATTTTTTTGTTCATTATGCCAGTCCTTTTGGCGTCCATTCTATAAAAATTATATACTTTATTTTTGCGGATTGTTATTTTGTAATTGTCCTTGTACCCGCCCAAGGGGGCTGAAGCCAATTGCAAGGTCAACGTGAAAATCCTAGCTGGCGGCTGAGACTGTTTTCAAAATTTTCTTCATGGGTGTCCTTTTTCTGGTTTTCTAGGGTGCTGAAGCCAATATGAGGCGAAATGAAAATCCAAGATGGCGACTGCGAAAATTTACAAATTTTCATCATGGGTGTCGATTTCATGGTTTTCGGGGGTGCTAAAGCCGATGGTGGGGTCAAAATGAAAATCCAAGATGGCGGCCAAGAAAAGTTACGATTTTTCCATCATGGATATCGATTTCATGGTTTTCGGGGGTGCTAAAGCCGATGGTGGGGTCAAAATGAAAATCAAAGATGGCGGCCATGAAAATTTACGAATTTTCCATCATGGATATCGTTTTCAGGGTTTTTGTAGGTTCTAAAGCCGATGGTGGGGTCAAAATGAAAATCCAAGATGGCGGCCAAGAAAATTATCGAATTTTCCATCATGGGTGTCGATTTCATGGTTTTCGGGGGTGCTAAAGCCGATGGTGGGGTCAAAATGAAGATCCAAGATGGCGGCCATGAAAATTTACGAATTTTTCATCATGGATATCGTTTTCAGGGTTTTTGTAGGTTCTAAAGCCGATGGTGGGGTCAAAATGAAAATCCAAGAAGGCGGCCAAGAAATTTATCAAATTTTTCATCATGAATGTCGATTTCATGGTTTTCGGGGGTGCTAAAGCCGATGCCCAGTCATTAATAATGACGTCAGCTGCGTCCCAGAAGTAAAAAGACGTATAGCCATGGCTAAAGATTCTATGACACGCCTCCAGAACATCTGGAAACATCGTGGTATAAGTTACAAAACCAAAGCCCGATTGGTTAGGGCAATAGTTTTCCCGATTTTTCTCTATGGAGTTGAGACCTGGACAATCCGAGCAAGAGAAAGACAAAGGATAGACATGCGTCTATCCTTTGTCTTTCTCTTGCTCGGATTGTCTCGTACAGACACGCGGATTACAATTATTTGCATTATGCGTTATTGTTTAGTTTTTAGTAATTTCACACTTACCTATCTTATTTTATTTCATTTATTACTTTTTATTTATGTTTCTGTCCGTGACATCATAGCGGGCCCTATCAGAATACCAGCGCTGTGACACTTTTTAAATGTCGCAGCATCGTGCTGAGATAGTGGCCTTTTGGTCTCGTACGGGATCTTGTTTTTATTTTTACTTTTTTATGTACAAGTAAATCTAATTTTAATTTTATTAAGTACCTAGCGTAGCGTAGTTGTGTTTTAGTTTTTTAGTGTTTGATTTTATTGTGTTGTAGTTATGTTTGTGATTTTCCTGTGCGAGTCTAATAAATACTTTTTCTTTCTTTCTTTATTCGAAATGTGGTGCTGTAGGCGAATGCTACGAATACCATGGACGGCCAAACGCACAAATGTGTCTGTCCTATCTCAGCTCGCTATCAAGACCCGATTGTCTACAACTTGCCTACAGCGTATTCTGAGCTACTTCGGTCACATAATGCGAAGGGGAGACAGCAGCCTTGAAAAGTTTTTCATTGTTGGCAATACCGAAGGAAAGAGAGCACGGGGCCGGTCGCCAACACGATGGTCTGACCAAATAAAGGAAGCTACCTCATCCAGCAAATTTCAGCAGATGGTGATGGCAACTTCAGACCGGAGTCGATGGAGGCAGATTGTTCGCTTAAAAGCGTTCAGTGACCACGATCCTCAGTAATGAGGGACCGATTAAAGAAGAAGAAAGCCGATGGTGGGGTCAAAATGAAAATCCAACACGGCGGCCAAGAAAAGTTACGATTTTTCCATCATCCGAAATGGGGACACTGTAATGGTAGCGTATGTACGTAAATAAATAAATAATAAAAAATCATGGATATCGATTTCATGGTTTTCAAAATGAAAATCCAAGATGGCAGCCAAGAAATTTTTGAAATTAACACACACATTACATCATGGATATCGTTTTCAGGGTTTTTGGAGGAAAACGACACCTATGATGGAAAATTCGAAAATTTTCTTGGACGCTATCTTTGATTTTTATTTTGACCCCACCATCGGGTTTAGAACCTCCAAAAACCCTGAAAACGACACCCATGATGGAAAATTCGAAAATTTTCTTGGCCACCATCTTGGATCTTCATTTTGACCTCACCATCGGCTTTAGATCACCCAAAAACCTTGAAAACGACACCCATAATGGAAAATTCGAAAATTTTCTTGGCCGCTATCTTGGATTTACATTTTGACCTCACCATCGGCTTTAGATCACCCAAAAACCCTGAAAACGACACCCATGATGGAAAAGTAAAAAATATAGGTACCTTAGGTAGGTACCTACAAATATGAAGATTTTTTTTTAAAATGTGCCGTATAAAGCTACGACGATTACTATTTAAATCTAGTTGGACTGTTTATTTCCAGTCTGCCACACCCCCAACCCTTTGATAGAATACAGGCAGAATGATGTTATGAATAAATTTCATTTCCTCAACTTTTTCGCGCAACCGTCCGTTTGCGCAATAGGATTCGCGTAAGTGCCCTTCGCGCAACTATCGTTCGCGCAAGTGTCTTTCGCGCAAAGGTACACACGGCTACACATCAAGTTATACATTTCCAGTTTACGCTGACCTCGCACTGTACGGAAATCCTATACAATGCGAGATCAGCTTATACTGGAAATGTATAGCTTGATGAGTAGCCGTGTGTACAGTCGCGCAAACGTCTGTTCGCGGAAATGTCTTGTCGCGCAAGTGACCCTTCGCGCAAAAGTCCAAGCGCGGAAATGTCTGTTCGCGCATGTGGGTTCGCGCAAGTGTGTTTCGCGCAAATGTTTTTTGTCCCAGATCCCTTCAACAGGTGTAGATTTCGCTGCCCTCACAGGACACGTTACTTCTATGATACAGTCATCACCTATCAAACCATCTGGGTTTGTTCCGTTATCTATTATCATCATCAAGTCGGAAAAAATCCTGCCCTCTGACTGAGAGGTATCTTGGCATGCGCTGCCTAAACCGTAAACCCTATTACTAATAAAAGCACAGAATAAAGTTATTCCAAGTTTAAACCTATGAAAATGTATGGTAATTCCTTTCCTTTCCTTTATTTTTCTGCCTTTTATGTCTGTCTTTTATGTTATAGCCAAAAAATAGTGAGCCCTAGAGGCATTTAAATTAGATACCTACTGTTTTTACAATGCACATTTTAGAGGATTTACTTATGCGGTCCGAAAGCGATAAAACAATTAATTTCGATAAGAAAAGGATTTATCGAAATTAATTATTGTGTATAGTGGTCGCACGCGCTACTACGGAGCATGACGTCTTGGATTCTATTCCCAGGTTGGGCAAAGTGTTATTGGCTATTTCTAACGGGAATTTCGCCGTAGCCGCCCGAAGTCTGGGTGTTTTTTTTTTTTTGGGTGGGATATCATCAAATAACTTCTCCCGCTCTGGGTGGAGCAGGAGGCCGTGTCAGACTTTTACTGACTAAAACCCACCCGTGTTCCTTCATTAGCCCGTATGCCAGGGGCTGTGGTATCTCTTTCAAACGAACCCGCACCCCTGACAGGCTATCGGTCCTTGCGGCCCCCATCATTTTTGTGCTGACATCTCTTTGAGGCGCGCGTGGAACACAACGCGCCGTCGACTTGGGCTTGGTCATTACCGGACAGCGAGCTACCCATTACTCGCCGTCCGCAAGCCCATGCCTACGGTGGCCGGAAATCGGCCTGGGATTCCCGACGCCCAGGGCGTCTCCGTATCCTGCGGCGGCTGGGGTCGCGAGGGCGCATATGCTGCCTCTCCCTCACGTGCGCCGCCTCCCTCTTCGCGAGCATCACTGCTTCGCTGAAGGAGGTGACGGCTCCCCATGCCCTCTCGCTCCGTACCATGGCCTGGACCAGGGCCGGACGCGAGAGATCGCCGCCGCCGATCGCCTCCACGAGGACACGGCGGTGCTCCGCCCAAGCAGGGCAGACCGCCACCGTGTGCTCCACCGTGTCCTCAGGGCGATCTTCGCAGTGGAAACACCCGGGCGTTTCCTCCCGCCCTATCCGAAACAGGAACCTCCCGAAACAACCGTGTCCGGTGAGGACCTGCGTCAGGCGGAAGGTGAGGACGCCATGCCGCCTCTCAAACCACTCCTCAAAGAGGGGACTTACCGCCGCAATCGTGGCGTGCCCACCCGAAGTCTGGGTTTATGTCCGGTTGATGACAATAGGCTCGCCCCCTATTAAATGGGACTTAAAACATAAGTGGCGAAATGTGGGTGTACTATTAGGTACACCTCTGCCCAACCATTCGGGAAAACAAGGCGTGATGTTATCTAAGTATGAAGCCTGTGGGCACAATTATTATTGGCTCAGAATACTGTTATTTATCTGTTTTTAGGCACATATAAATTATTGGAACATCTGTCTTGACACAGGTTGGTTTGTAGTCGTTTTTTTATTAGTTTTAAAGTTTAGTAAAAGGAATAAAACGCCTTAGTTTTGTAAACTTGAGTTTACCCTAAATGTGTGGCTAGGTACTTCATGTATTTTATTTGTTCAAGAACACTAATACTTACCATACAAATTCAACATTGGTTTTCAAAAGTAGGTATTTAGGAATAGTTCGTAAATGACGTATGTATCTGTTAAATTCTCTACAAGGCCAAAATCTCGGGATATCCTAATATGTTGAGATCCCGGCACTGTAGAGGAATTTCCAAAAAACGCATTACTAGTCTGTACATTTACTAACGATTCCCCCAAAAAAGTCAACAAAACAAAGCAAATTATGAACATACCTAATAAATTACGAATAAATAAGGATGCCTACGACTCGTTACGCTCACACACACAGCTGCGCATCGGTGCTTCTTTTGTCAAACAGAGATAGCAATATTCGGACGAAATATTGTGTCCGCTCGAATCCTAGTTGCGAGCTTGGTTCGTTGGATTCTTAAACAACGTTCAACGTTCAACGTACACACGGCTACACATCAAGCTATACATTTCCAGTATAAACTGATCTCGCATTGTATAGGATTTCCGTACAGCGCGAGATCAGCGTTGTTCGTTCGTACGTTCGTGTTGTCAGTGGTGTCGGTAACGGTGTCGCGAGGATTTCACATTATTCATAATCATAATTTTGGTCATATCTTCTAGACGGGCTATGCGATTTTCATAACTCAAACCGAAATAATAGACCTGGACCAAAACCTATCTTATGAGACTTACATTTTTGAATTACCTCAACTAAAAAACAGAGGTGTCGGTAACGGTATCGTGAGTTCAATTTTTTTTTTCCATCTCATAAAATGCCGACGCACCTGAAGAAATTTTCAGTTAAAAAATGTTGTTTGTCTGTTTATTCCGGTTAATCTCCGAAAAGGTAAGACTGATTTTGATGGCACTGTCGTGGGCAGATAGCTGATGTTATAAGGAGTAATATAGTATACTTTTTTCCCGGTAGCACGTTAATAGCACCGGTAGGGCGATAATTTCCGGCACCCTTGCGGACAAAGCCGCAGCTTCGGATAGTATTATATAAATTCGCCGTCACAAAAATTCATCCCATATACGCATCGAAAACCATTGAACCGTTACAAATCTTAAAATAATGAAAGCAAACACGACATCCGTGAAGACGTAAGCCGGTCCCTATCTACATAATATAAACATTTTACTCTTGTCTTAAGTTCCCTAATTGAAGCCCTTCGTATTGTTTATGCATGAACTTTGAAATTCACGTGTCAATCCGTATTAGGGAAAGGGTTTTAGAACTAACAGGTGTTTGTGGCTTGAGTGTAGCTTGAAACTATTGGGGATAATGAAAGAGGAGTGCTGAGACAGAATTGATGCGGTTCAAATACTGATAAGATGTTTGACAAAAACAAAAAAACACTCATTATCATCTGCCTAGCCTTTTCTCAACTATGTTGGGGTCGGCTTCCAGTCTAACCGGATGCAGCTGAATACCACTATTTTACACGGAGCGACTGCCTATCTGACCTCCACAACCCAGTTACTGGGTAATAAGATACCCCTTGGTAAGACTGGTTGTCAGACTTTCGGGCTTCTGACGACCCGTAACGACTGTCAAAGATCCACAAATGACAGCCGGGACCAACAGCTTAGCGTGCTCTCCGAGGCATGGAGGGGTATTGGTTTGTAAAGATGGTCACCCATCCACGGACCAACTGCGGCAAGCGTAGCTTAACCTGGCCGATCAACCCGTGCAGCTATTGTTATTTAGCCAAAAAACACTCAAAGTCAAAAATAACCTTAATGTCGGAAGTCTTCGGTTTTTGCCACTGACACAACTTTTTATTTTTTTTCACTTTTGGTACCTAATCCACACAAATTCGTATACCTTTACTTGATAAGTAAATAGCAGTGACAGGAATATATTAAAAAGACAGCAATGTACATCAGGTCTATTAATTTGAACTTGACCAAATTTATATGTGATCACTCTATAAGTATCATTATCATGTAATTAGAAAGACGTCCACTGCTGGACATAGACCTCCTCCAGGCTCCTCCACTTCGACCGGTCTTATGCTTCCCACATCCAGCGAATTCCCGCGGCCTTCACAAGGTCATCGGTCCACTTTGTGGGAGGCCATCCAACACTACGTCTTCCGGTACGCGGTCGCCACTCCAAAACCTTTCGGCCACATCGGCCGTATGTTCTGCGAGCAATGTGCCCTGCCCACTGCCACGTAAGTTTGGCAATTCTTCGGGCTATGTCGGTTGCTTAGGTTTTCCTGTGGATCTCTTCATTTCTGATTCGATCGCGTAGGGAAACTCCGAGCATAGCCCTCTCCATTGCCCTTTGTAGACTTTAAGCCTTCTGATAAGGCCCATTGTGAGCGACCACGTTTCTGTGACTTAAGCTCTATAAGCTTTCCCAAATCGGTTTAAAAGATGGAGTTCTGAGGTAACAGTTATAAAAAATACAACCAAATTGTGGACCTCTTTCTTTTTGTAAGTCGGTAAATAAACACTTCATTAGGGGTACCTTAATAATTTGTTTAAGAAAGGTAAAGGTTAAAGTAAACATAATAGGTATAACATTACCAGTTATCAGTTTCGGCAGAGGGTGAAACCATACTATGCCAGATATATAATGAAACCCATGAAGGGCAAGACTATTGTTGTGCTAACCAGCCAGCTACAAATCCAGACTACGCCATTACCATTCAAAATTACCAAACTGAAGAACTGACTTGGTTGACCAAGTATTAATAGGTAATACTTGGTCAGCCCAGGATCCTACTTTATGCAGTCAATCCTGGAACTACTATAAATTCTAATGAAGTAAAAAGGTCAAAGTAAAAAAATATATATATAATTAGAAGGTATTGTGTTGAACGATACTAATAATATGAAATAAAAGAATGATCGAAAATGACCCAATTTCAAATGAATTTCCAAACATAATTTCTTCCACTATCCCTACCAATTTGTGGATAGCTTTAATTACAACTTGAATTTATCCAGTATTTTCTTTGGTAATAATGGGTGGGTTAGTGGTGCTATAAAATTAAGGTTTCACATTTTCAAAAGGTAATTGGAAAATTAGAAAATTATTTCAAACATTTTTGTTTGGTAACTAAATACATTAAGTATACATAAATGCTTCAAAAATATTGGTTCCACTACTGATATAGGCTAATAGGTAGCTTATGTATATTCGACTTACTTACAATGGAGGTCATAGTCCGGTCAAATTGGGAAGGGATCGATCGATCAGGTTATGCTATGCATACCGCGGTTGGTCCGTGGATGGGTGACCATCGTTATATACCAAGAGCCCAGCCAAGAGTAGGTCCCGGCGTCCTTTGTAGAACTTTGTCAGTCGTTATTGGTCGTCAGAAGCATGAAAGTCTGATAACCAATCTTACCAAATGGAATCCTATTACCCAGTAACTGGGTTGTGAAGGTCAGATTGGCAGCTCCATGTGAAATACAGCTGTATCCAGTTAGACTGGAAGCTGACTCTAACATAATTGGGAAAATGCTAGGCAGATGATGACTCCATTAAAATAAAATCGGTTGAACTACGAAACTAAAAATTAAAACCAAATCGTAAAAATTCAAAGAATTTTCAGGACGAATAGGCATAAAGTATATTATTAAATTCGTAGTTTAATTTGTGAGCTTCACAAACAGTTCAAGACAAGAGCTAGGGCTGGAACACTCTGATTATTGAATTAGGGCTCCGAATAATACGGTTTCTCGCTGTTTGACATCAGCAGGCATTTGATGCTCCAGTTACGAATTTAATTTGCTAAATCAACAAGGCAATTTCTGTTCCAATGCTGTAATATTAAAATTTGAACAAAAAATGGCGTTTTTTTAGGGTTCCGTACCTCTAAAGGAAAAAACGGAACCCTTATAAGATCACTTTGTTGTCCGTCCGTCCGTCCGTCCGTCCGTCCGTCTGTCAAGACCGTTTTTCTCAGGAACGCGTGGAGGTCTCAAACTGAAATTTCTATATGATACTTAGTTCTACTGTCCCTGGAAGCTGTAGAAAAATCAACCTTCTAAGTCAACGCAATCAAAAGATACAGCCATTTAGGCCGCAAAATTCCGCAAATTTTCGAAACTCGCACGGGAATCAAAACCTACAGGGTACTTCCCGTGAACTTAGAATCTTGAAATTTTGTACGAAGTCACGTCTTATAGTACAGATATAGGAAAAATTACGAAAACCGTAAATTTTTAGTTTCGTCATATAAAAAAAAATATTTTTGACAATTTTGAACTTTTACTTATATACCCACAGGTTTGTACGGAACCCTCGGTGCGCGAGTCCAACTCGCACTTGACCGGTTTTTTTTTTGGGTAGTTTGTTTTAGAATAAAGAAATACAAATATGAAAATAAAAAAAAAACATTTACCTAAACCTTTACAATTAAAATACAAGTAGGCGTTTAAATAAAGAAGCTTTCATACCGTTTTTGGGTCATCGAACCCTCACGAATACACACTGTTACAAATAACAGCCCTTATCTTCGGAGCAATTAAAAAATAAAATCCAAAACACCGGAAACATATAATTACGTTGCGACCCAAATTAATATGCTTGTAAATACAGATAAAAATGGTAAAGGTAAAAACATACATGGGCGTCGTAGTACGCCAGAATCAAACCAGATTCATATAATCGGGGTTTGTCGTATCGTTCTGTCGTGCTGCCGTGTCGCCTGCAATCGCATGAGATGATGGTGGAGACGAGAGTTAAGACACAACAAATTTGTACTGTTTATATTACTTAACCTCTAAAAAGCCGTGCGAACCCATTCAACAGTGTTTTGTTAGCACTGGTTCAAAGTCAGAGCAAGCATCAACACGACAGACTAGTATTGTGCGACACGTAACGCCACAATTACGTCTGTGTGTTCCTACCTTAAGCGGAAAAAAAACCTTATTTGACGTCACATAAGGTCACAGTATAAAAACATAGCTAACGAACAATGGGCACAAAGAAGGGAGTTTTATTTATTTTTGTGTATTCGTTATCTAAACCACTCTTTGTTCAGGGTTTTCAGTGAGAGCCTGAAGCAAATTCGGTTTGCTTTATTGGGCTACTGTACAAGTTCTACGCAAAAAAATTAAACATATTTTTCTGGTTTTCAAATTAAAATAGTCTACATGAATAGCCCGCAGCACTACTCCCACAAAAAAAGTAATTGTGTACATGTCTATGAAATTAATTAGGTGCTCTTAACACTGTGATCTTTGATGACGCAACGGTCAAATTAGTCACGGATGAATGTCTCTACCCTTCCATGAATGGTCATCTTACTCCTTCTATATATATAATAAAACACATATATAATTTATAACATATTATAAATGTTAAAGTTTGTATGTTTCGAACAGGTGAACGGATTAGGATAAAATTTGGCACACAGATAGTTTGTAAACTGGAATAACACAGGATATTTTTTATCCTGATAGTACGTTTTTGTGGGATAATTTCCGAGCTCCACGCAGGTGAAGGCACTGGCAAAAGCTAGTGTTAAATAAGTCCACTATTGACATCATATCCCGAGAATTTAGTTTATGTAGTATAATCCAAACCCAAGTTATGAGGCTTCATAAAAACGACGAAGCGTTTCGAGAAAAGGTAAGTAGTGCCCTTGTGCTTCGCTTGGCTAGTCTTGGCGGAGTCACTCGGTGCCCCCAGATAGGCCATGAATGTACAGTCGCCAGCAGGTCAAGCTATCCCAAACTGTCAAATTTTCCCAATTGAACATAAACCTTATTCCTTTGTGATTAAAGTTGAAAAACTATCAAAGAAATTTGACAGATTGGGGTAGCTTGATGTGCTGGCCTCTGTACAAAGAAACACCATGAAACATTTTCAGTGAAAAAAAAACTCATGTAATATTTTACAAGAGTTTTTTTTTTATAGCCATTGAATCTACCAGTAAAATCTTTTCTCAACTCGTCAGTAAATTATTTTCTCAACAGACAGATTTTCCGATTGACTCAAGATCGTCATTCGATTCTAGTCTTCCATGAAATTAGAATTCGCGATCACAATATTTTATGTTCGTTCGTTTGATTGGTGTTCCAATCACCTCTTCCGGAATCTCATTAATGTTTATTACCTTTGTAATAAACCAACAGATTTCTTTGTTTTCTTGTTTATATTTTATATCTTTGTTTGTTTACCTGTTGTGGTTATCTCTGTTGTTTCATTGTTATTGTGTCTTTGACATATCTCGAGACCCTGAGGTTCTATGGGTCTACTTCCTAACCACAAACTTCGTAGTTTTGGCCGACATTACAGGCGTTTCGTACTCCGAATCACTTACGGACATATGATTTACTAGCTTCCGCCCGCGGCTTCGCCCGCGTGGATGTCGGAAATTATCCCGCGGGAACGTCTAAAACCGGGATAAAAGTATCTTATTAGTTAATCCAGGTTATAATCTATCTGTGTGCCAAATTTCATCCAAATCCGTTTAGTAGTTTTTGCCTGATTGAGTAACAAACATCTACAGGAAACATTTCTGACGTCAAAAATGTAATGTGAATCGATCACTATCCTTCACACAAAACCACCTCAACAAGTTTCAGACTTATTATAATATGGGTCAGATATATGTGTATATTATTTATTTCTCCACAGAAAACTCTTCAAACAAATTATAATTATAACTTTTCACCCTCAAAGGGGTAAAAAATATTTTAAGTCTTTTGTTTCTTTTACATGATTTGACTTATAAGTTATTTATACCAAATTTCGAGTTAATCAAGACACGCAGTAAAATCATCCCTTGTAAAATTAACTACCCTTGTTTACCCCTTTAGGGGCAGATTTTCGAACAACCCTGATACATGTTATTCTTTATTTTTGGTTTTAGGTATAAATACTGAGTTTCAACGTAATCAGATAGCGCGTTAAAATTCTTCCATTCAAACTTTGACACGCCCCAATCCCCCTTGAGGTAGTTTAGAAAAACAAAAAATTACCAACTTTATAATTTACTTAGATAAGTATTTGTGCCAAGTTTCAAGCTATTAACTCAAGGAATAAGATTTTTCATACAAACAAAATCCCCCCTTTTCACACCCTTAAAGGACGAATTTCCAAAAACTCCTTAGTGCTCCTCTACATTATAAAAGGAAGCCGTTTGCAAAATTTCACGTTCCTAGTCCTAGTAGTTTCGGCTGTGCGTTGATTAATCAGTCGGTCAGTTTCTCCTTTTATCTACCTGGTATGCCTTTTAAGTTCTGTCGTTTACATAATTGCCGCGAATTTTGAATTTAGAACTGTTCAATATTCAAATTTGTTGGAATTTAGAATAACAAAACAGTTGAAGGAATTAGGATTAATGCAATTGTTTAGTCACAACGTTGTTTTGAATCTGTCAGGTCACGTGCGAAAATGAATTTCACTAAGGAAAATGTCCGTGCAATAATTTTCTATAAGTTCTGAAGAGGCCTATCATGGCTTCAGTGTTTTGAAGAGATAACATCTGTGCTCCATGATGAAACCCCATGTCTGCGGACTATCGAAAGCTGGTATTTAGAATTCCAGCGTGGACATACCAGTCTTAGTGACAAATCTCGTGAAGGACGTCCAAAATCTGCCTTCACTGAAGATTACGTCATTACTGTGAGACAACGAATCCTCGAAGATCGAGGATTAGTTCATCACATCGAGGCGTTATTAGGCATCTCAGGGACAACCATTCAAAAGATTTTGCATGAGGCGCTTGGTGTGAGAAAGGTAGTTTCTTTTTGGATCCCGCATTTGCTTTCTGACGATCATAAGGCGGCCCCCGTCAGTTGGTGTAAGAAAACTCTTCAAAGGTTCAACCGAGGAGAGTTAAATCACCTCTACGACATCATCAGTGGTGATGAACAACAATCCACAATCTGGGTCTTCCAAGACGAGCCCAAACCAACTAAAGTTGTTCGCTCTCGAAGCGCTTCAAAGAAGATGGTGGCTACGTTTGTGGCGTAAAACGGGTCATATTGCAACGATTTTTTCTTTTTTTGGGTGGGAAATCATCAAATGACTTCTCCTGTCGGGTAGAGCAGGAGGGCGTGTCAGACTTTTACTGACTAAAACCCTCCCGTGTTCCCTCAGTTGCCCGTGTGCCACGGGCGGCGGTACCTTTTTCGAGAAACCCGCACCCCTGGCAGGCATCGGCCCTTGCAGACCCCTCAGTCACCCTGCGACGGGTCAACACAGTGTCCCCGCCGCCCACCACTTTTCGGCCGCAGGGGATAGGGAGAGCGGCCAACGCTATACCGGCACTCCTCTTCCCTTGCGGCCCCACCGCGTCCGCCATCAAACGGTGGCGGCCCCGTCCAGGCCACGGAAGGGAAGAGCGCTATTCAAAAGTACCGGCACTCCTCCTCCGCCGCAGCCCGTAACCCTCAGCCGCGATGCCTCCCATTCGACATCGCGGCCCTCCTCAGTTGCGGTGCACCTCACCGCAACTTACTTTTTGGCCGCTACGTCGTCGGCTTTGAGGCAAAAGCCCTGACAAGCGGCCCCACCTTTGGGTTCCTCTTGGCTTTACCGTGTGTGAGACCACGGTTACTGAGCCCCCCCGCAACGCCAATGCGGGAACCCAATCGGGGGAGATATTGCAACGATTGTACTTGAAGATCGTAGAACGATTAATGTAGAGTGGTATACCACAGTTTGTTTACCACAAGTCATCGCCGGACTTCGGAAATCTAACCCAAAGCGACGAATCATCCTACACCATGACAACGAAAGCTCACACAGCGCTCGTCGAACGATTGAGTATTTGAATCAGGAAAACATAGAAATTCTAGATCATCCTCCATACAGTCCCGACCTAAGCTGCGATTTCTTTACATTTCCTAAAATTACGGAAACTCTTCGTAGTCAAAGGTTCCAGTCTGGTGAAGAAGCAGTCGACGCTTTCAAATCAGCCATATTGAACACCCCTACTTTGGAGTGGAATAAATGTTTTAATAACTGGTTCGAGAGAATGGAAAAGTTTATTAAACTACGTGGTGAATACTTTGAAAAATAAAATAAAAAGTACTATATGGTTCTAGTTGTTTTTTGTTGTTCAAACGACAACACTTAAAAGGCACGCCACGTATAGATAGATTAGGTTTCCGAACTAAGAATGAATGAGAACATGATTTGTCAACTGTCCCTATGCCCGATGTGTCAAATACACATCCGTTCGACAAATCGAACTTGACACTTTTTTTGACAGATCAACTACTTTGGGATGGGCCCGTATCCTAGTTGTCTTTAGATCTGTATTTTAGGTTTTTGCTTCCGACTTCAGAAATTAAAGTTATTTTTCACTTAGTGCTGTTTTTTTTTTTTTGTATTTTTCACTTTTAGAATTTTAGTTATACCCATACCAATTCGTATAACACTACTTGCTAAATTCCGATAAAAATATATGAAAGTGATGTTAAACGATTTTTGCGTAACGGTGCGATCCGCTCAAATGAGGATCCATTTTATTTTTAGTTTCCATATCACCTCTGTTGATGCTTCCAGCAAACTTTTTCTTTGGGTAACTTCGGGCTTGGTAGGTTTATTTAGGTCACCTGATCCATACATCCGCCGTGCCTCGGTAACCAAATCTAAACGTAACCTCGTGATATTATTTCAATTGAAATTACACACGCAACTTCCTGATAAACGATCCGGGACCACATATATCGACCACAGTTGGGACCAAATGTCCAATATATTTCTTTCAGTAATTTCATTAATGGCCACAAATAACATTCAATGTTAAAATTTATGGTGCGTAAATGTTTTACGTACATTTTTTATAGTACCTTTCAAGAAAATAACAGGGAATTTGAAGATAAAGTGTTTTTCCTACTTTTTTCCACCCCAATACGGGAATGTAACGTGTTCTCTAGACCCCAGCAAATGGGATGGGTGTAAAAAACCTTTCCAATCTGATCCTCTAAAAAGAATAGAATAAACAATAGTACCTTCGCGGAGCGTCTCTTATTATTTAAGAGGACCTGAATGTTTAATGCATGAGCAGCAATTTATTGGAGAGACTGAATAATGTGAGCAGTATCATTCAGATGATTGTGTTTATGCACTAGCCTAACCGGTTCAGACTTTATCATATCGTATTGAGGGAATGCGAAGACGGCAATATCAGCTCTAGTGTTATACATATTTACGAGTACTTTTATCTGATAGCCTCATTGGTCTAGTGGACGCGAGCACTACTGCTAAACATAAGGTTTGGAGTTCGTTTCCAGGTCGGTGAATTGTTATATCTAGAATTTCTCGCCATAAGGTCGCCCCCTTTTACACACACATATTTCGCCAGTTACTGGCGAAATATGTGTGTACTATAGTCACACCTCTACCCTACCCTTTTTTTTGAAGGTGGGAAATCATCAAACAACTTCTCCCGCTCTGGGTGGAGTAAGAGAGCGTGTTAGACTTTTACTGACTAAAATCCACCCGTGTTCTCTCAGTTGCCTGTGTGCCAGGGGCCACGGTATCTCTGTCGAACAACCCGCACCCCTAGCAGGCATCGGGCTTGCGGACCCAATCAACTGATGTTGACATCTCTTTGAGGCGCGCGTGGAACACAACGCGCCGTCGACCCGAGGTTGGTCCTTACCAGACAGCGAGCTACCCATTACTCGCCGTCCGCAAGCCTACGGTGGCCGGGAATCAGACTTGGATTCCCGACGCCTAGGGCATATCCTGCGGAGGCTAGGGCCGTGAGGGCGCATATACTGCCTCTCTCTCACGTGCGCCGCCTCTCTCTTTGCGAGCATCACTGCTTCGCAGAAGGGAGCGATGGCTACCCATGCACTCTCGCTCCGTACCATGGCCTGGACCAGGGCCGGACGCGAGAGATCGCCGCCGCTGATCGCCTCCACAAGGACACGGCAGTGCTCCGCCCAAGCTGGGCAGACTTCCACCGTATGATCCAATGTATTCTCAGAGCGACCCTACCCTTTGGAGAAGCAAAGCTTTATGTTATGTTAATATTTACGAGTACTTTTATGATAATATTCGAGAATGAAGCTACATTTTCATAATAGAGGTAAAAGTAGCCAACGCAAACTAGATCTTCCAACTATGACTTGGCAAGTTTCAAGCTTCAAGCACATGCCGCTAACAAACTTGAGAAACCAGGTTTAATTAAGATGTTATTACTGACCAGGTGCGTCCTCCACACGGCTCACTTTATAAGGTGAAATGAGGTAATAAACAAAAACGATAAATTAGTCTCGTTATGACTGTAACGAACGCGTGGGTCGTGAGCTAGAAGTCACCAACTAATAATATATCAGGCCTCCAGATAAGGCTAGCCACAGATTTATGTTTGGCGATTTCTATGCGATACCGTGGCCATGTACCATTTCTAGATAATGGTACCTGTATCTAATTTGTGAAAAATGGAAATTAGACTCTATACGCCTACTGATAACGGAGGGTTGGTCTTGTGATTTATTTTAGTTATGCATGTGTTCTCTTTGTTTAACGATGAGAAAAAATTTGAGCTACAATAATATCGATTGGTAAGTTCTGTGTGGAGAACAGTGGTGGCTCAGTTGTAATGGCTACGACTTACAAGTTGCAGGTCGTAGGTTCGAACCCAGGCAGATGCTTTACTTTGTATAATTTATTTCATCACCACTGCTCTCAAAAACGGCGAAGGTTAACATCATCAGGAAACCGGAATGTCCTAGAACCAAAAATTCGAAGACATGTGACATCTACCAACCCGTACTGGGCCTGAGTGGTGGATTATTCCCTCTCATCAAGTAACGTGTCCCATCAGTGGGAACATTATAGGCTGATTATGTAGGTAGAACTATATTTTTTTTGAGAATTTAAATCGTGTTTATCAAAAAGTCTGGCAAAAAGACCTCCATACTTTATAGCAGAAATAGCGATAAAGCCGTAAGTACCACCTTTTTACAATGTATATCACCTACTACTATTATACGCAATCACATATTTCTCAAGAAACATTTTTATGGTGGCCATTAAGGTAAACGTCCGCACGAGTACCGACTACTCGATATCGACCATATAAAAGTTAACAACTTCATAAATTTTATAACGTGCTATCAATAAGAACACGTAAAGGATAAATATTTTATGTGTGATTTTTATTACTCACACGACCCATGTAGTGATGTTCCGCAATGACATAAAGATAGGCAGGTGGGCCATTAGTAAGGCCAGGCCGTGGCCTAGACGGTGGCGCTGCAGCGAAGAGATTAAAGAGCCTTTTAACTTGAGCGCAACGTCAAACAATTATGAAGAGCGATCGATTTTCTTGACGTTAAGTGAGATTCTAATTTGTGGCCTGGCATAAAATAATTTAAGGCCTTAATATATCAAATTACCTTAACATAAAAAGCAGGAGTATAAGTCGATGATTTATACTCCTGCTTTTTTAATATTAAGGTTTGATTGTTTTAATGGGTATGTGGACCTTTTGTAACGATTTATTAAAAATTTATATCAGTAAACATGAAGGTAGTTTGTCGCTGCCGCTAATATTCGGCCGGGACTTGAAGTTGTGGTTTCACGTGAGTCGGGTATCCCGCGATCCTAATCTCGACGCTTGAATAGGGACGAACTGAAAGGGAAAAATTATGAGATCAATTTCCCTGAAAGTTAAATGAACAAATTACGTTCAACACGTAACAACCCTAGCTATAGAAAAGTGGCCTCTACGGTGTACACATTGGGCCATATTGATGCACGAATTTTGTCCTTCGGTTCTTTGCTTTGCTTTGGCCTTTGAGAATCAGAATCAGAATCAGAATCTTTATTTGTTAAACATAGGTATTTACACATTGGTGTTAGGTTAACATATTCGAGCGCTATGTTTTGCCATATAGGCAAAACAAAAAAGAAGAGGAAAACAATGAAAATGATTCTTTATGAATTACCGTTTTGTTAGTCCACAATGTAGACTCGACGTTTATGACCGGCACCTTATTTATTTATTTACGAAACTACATAGTCAATACACATAAAATGTATAAACCGTTTTCCACAAACGTGTCCAATCAAAATTCCCACATAAAAATACCATTTCCCGGAATCTCAGGAGAATAAAGTGTCAATGAAACACAAAACGATGCTCGTTTATATACGTTTATAAGAACAAAAGTATCTTTTCCAGAACAAAGCAATGTTGCTGACATTGTTTAAAAATTGACTCCCTGTAATCATTGAATCGGAAATATCTTTAGGGTGCGTAGAAACAACGTAACGACAGCTTTAACGAGGGTGTTGCCAGAGAAAAAAATATTTTCCGCCGATTGGATGGGTGTCGTTATAAAATGTTTGCTTCAATAGGCACACAGTGTCTTTTACAGTGGTGGTTATTATTTTTCTTGAAATTTTCATATTGAAAAGTAATATTCAAATAATTGAATTCATTTCACATCTTTTGTTAAACTGAACACAAATTGATTACGTATTTTTGATTTTGTAGGTACTAATTTATTTTGTTGTACGTTTTACTATTTTTTACTTAAAAACAGGCAAGGTTTAATAATAAAAAAATGGGCTACTTTCATTTTGGGTGAATTTTGTATTAACAGTTTAGCACACTTTCTGGTCTAGAAACTTAATTTTCATTTAAACTTTCCAGGTCAGCCGTGGTTGCAGGGAGAAAGTGACTTCACATACATAACTGACACATCATTATTTAAAACAATATGCCGAGGTCACTTAAATCAGGGCAACGCACACATGGGGGGGTCATAATTTTATTAAGTTAAATAATATAATTAAAACCCTCACGCTATTTAATATACGTGTTTACGGCAGTGTGACGTGTTGGGTGCGGCGTACGAACATGTTTAATTGAAAATTGTCACGCAACATTGCCGCCTGTTATTTATAACTTCTTACAGGTGCAAACAGAAGGTGAATTTCTTACGAGAAAGTAAAAAATATTGTACAAATAAGTACTCGTAATGCACCATTTTAAGTATAAATCAGAAAGTAGCTGTCTTCATCGGCGGAAACATAGCAGAAAATACATTTTTTGAGGACAAACTATAAGAACTGTATGCACTTTTTTTATCTATTATCCAAAATGACAGTAAGTAAAAATTTTAAGTTAATTGCGATGTAAATGACGACCGACGACCGATGACGCCAAAAGGGGCTCTGTTCAGCAAAAATGACCACTAGTGCCAAACGCTTGCTTTCAACTGGACCTGAAGATTAATATGAAGGATGTAAATCCATTTTATACCGCAACGTGACCTGTGTATGCATACTTAAATAAAATCAATTTGTGTGTGTCAGTGCTCGTTTAAGCATGTCCAGGTGCGCAACACTACCCGTTTTCACTCAGTAGGCGACAGCTAATTGGATGCCTCAATAAAATCACGCTGTTCGATCTTCAACACTCAGTTCAGCGTTGAAAGTTGAAAATCTTTATAGCTGTAATATATTATTACGGCGTTCATTTAGGAGTCACCTGGTGCGAGAAAAAAACAGCAACCTTATTGCATGACACACTATTAATCAGAATCTGAATTATTTTAAGATTATTGCGATCCATTCTTTACTACGTTCGAAACAATTGTCTGCTTACTAACTGAAACAACGCCATGAATGTTGTGGAACTGTCAAAATGAAAGCGATTGTTACTGATACCGTATTCCGTATTCTTGGTTTTAATACTCGTAAGTTCATTTTATTTATGTAGATTATTTTACATATTGTGAATGAGAGAACGTTGTAGGCCTTATATACTAGATTTGTAGACGATTTTCTATTCTGTATTTTCATTCCTCTAAGTACCTGGTACTTATTGACAGGCCTGCACTACCCTCCCATACCTATTATCACTGTAATTTGAAATAATTGTTAAAGCCAATTATTTTTAAAAGAGTAACCGTGGAGTTCCTTGCCGGCTCTTCTCCATAGGAAGTGACAATTTGGAACCGTGCTACTAGCTTCTGACGTTTCATAAGTGCCCATGCAGGTTTATGTGAAATAAAATTATTTGATATGATTTGATTACGTAATTTGATTACGTACGAGCTGCCAACCTCTTTCTCGAAATTGGACCTATCTAACTGAGCAGTTTGTCCTAGGTAAACGTACTCGTCCACAACTTCGAGTGCAGTGCCTCCGACCGTTATGAGAGTGGGTGTTACATGGGCATTGGACATGACATGTGTCATGTCCATGTTCATTTTCGACCACGTACCGGAAGACGTAATGTTGGAAGGCCTCCCACAAGATGGACCGATGATCTTGTGAGGACCGCAGGAGTCCGCTAGATGCAGGAAGCACAGAACGCGTCAAAGTGGCAAAGTTTGGGGGAGGCCCATGTCCAGCAGTGGACGTCTTTTGGCTGAAATGATGTTGATTAATGATGAACTGCCCATGTCTAATATGGCGGTAAACTAGCCACAGCTCACCAGCAGTAAAAGAGATCTGGTAAACTTACACCTTCATTAAAGTACTTCTGCTTCGTATCTGTCGCATAACTGTCATATAATCTTGACGCATGTGGGTCGCACTATCACGTGTAACGTTTTCATTCCCGCTAATGTCACTTTCACTTAATGATAGGCCGCCATACTTGTTTATCATCTTGAGGGTCGAATGGCGAATCCTTTGGTACGAACGTCATCGCGTTTATGCCTTTATTAAGTTAACCAGGGATAGATACGTCCTTGTGCGGTATATTTACTTGTTAATATTTCCTCTTGAATTTAGAGTAGAATGGTAATTACTTGATAGGCAGGAATATTATCAGGACGAGAATAATGCCCATGTATTGTACATGATGAACTTTGAAAGGTTACGCGGAAAAATCAAACGCGAAAAATTGAACCGAGTTAATTTTGAAATAATTTTTGGAAAAATAAACACGATACAATTTCGGAGAAAACAGAACGGAATACAGCACCATACATCCTGAACAGCATACATTTATTATTTTACCCACAAAACCTTTTTTTAATTTCCGAATCGGAGAGTTGCAATTAGCGTAATCTATACACATATTCCGTGAACTACATGATATCAGAAGAATAATGTATTATATACCGACTGAAACTGGGTCTTTAAATAATATCCATTTTTAACTATGGTAAATATTCAACATTTTCAGTAGATTCAGATTCAGGAAGGTCAACGTCATCTAAGCTTGTCTTAATTCACAATCTTTTATCGTCAATCTCAAAAGTATTGAACGTGCTTAAGTGCCTATGTTGTAATTTTTAAAGGATCGATTGAGTACAGAAGTGTGCTGTTTTTTTCATTAAATAAAGGTCCTATGAATAATATTTTATTGATTTAAATGTTTTGAGTACATGTGTTAATTATGTTTGGAATTATTATTTAGACTCACATAGGTATCCAAAGTACAAAAACGGAAAATGAAAGAAAAAAAAAAGAAAAGAAGAAGAGAAAGGAGAGATGATGCGATGTTTGGAAATTAGAATTTTTGTTATTCAATCACGTAAAAACGGACGACTGAATTTGGATAGCATTTGGCACACAGATAGTTATTTATCCCGTTAGTCTTACCACGCGGGTGAAGCCGCTAGCAGAAACTGATAAATTATAGTGTTTACATAATATAAAGGTAAGCAGGAGTAGAAAAAAGTAAAATAAGATTAATGTTATGCACATGTACATAAAAAGAGGGAAAAGCATTACAGAGCATTAAAAAATTCGTCCGCATCGCTGTCAACAGGAAATGTAAAAGGTCTCATAAAGTATTAATAAACTTTGCTAAATGTTAGGTTACCAAAATTTTATATTTAATTTACAACAATTTGCATCCTGAAGTATAACTGAATCTACTTCCTGCGTATCTTGTAGGTGCAAGTGTATGAAAATGTCTTCTCAATATTTATGCACAAAATAGGCTCCTATTTTTAGTAACAGCATATTTTATAGCCCCTATTTTTCTTATCCCGTTCAAAAATGTTGCGAAACATTCTCGCTTATAAAGCAGTTTGGACCTAAAACGGGTGCACACGATCATCCAATCATGGCCTGAGCCATCTTATTTGACGGAGATAAAGGCCTGTGAAAGGGATCGATATTCCTTGAGACGGACAATATCCTACCCTATGTGTGCTCATCTTTATTCTATGATGGAAGCACCTTCATTTTGCGAATTATTTATACAATGCTTATCCAACTTTAGGCTACTCTTGATGAATGACTTTCTTTATATTAGGGACTTCTTTTTCGTAGGGGATTTTGTTGGTAGTTTAATATGGTCGTTTTCGGCAAGTTCTAAAGAATTCACTGCAAGGATATTTCTGTGCCGGAATTAAGATGATGACCAAACTGTGGCAATACTTTTTAGATATAAACTTGTGTTAAATTTAAATTCCGGCAGGTTTTAGAATACTCTGATGCGCCTATGTATTTCCGTGTACCCGCATATATACTTTCTATTATTAATAAATAAATAAAATAATTTCATAACACACTGGGAACAAAATTAAATTACTAACTCATCATCATCTGCCTAGCCTTTTCCCAAGTATGTTGGGGTCGGCTTCCAGTCTAACCGGATGCAGCTGAATACCAGTATTTTACATGGAGCGACTGCCTATCTGACCTCCACAACCCAGTTACTGGGTAATACGATACCCCTTGGTAAGACTGGTTGTCAGACTTTCGGGCTTCTGACGACCCGTAACGACTGTCAAAGATCCACAAATGACAGCCGGGACCAACGGCTTAACGTGCTTTCCGAAGCACGGAGGGGTCTTCGTATGTAAATATGGTCACCCATCCACGGACCAACCGCGGCAAGCGTAGCTTAACCTGGTCGATCGATCCGTGCAGCTGTTGTTATTTAGCCACAAGCCCCTAACTAACTATGCAAATAAATAATATAACAATGGAACACTTAGTCTTCGAAGAATTCATCCGTATCGTTGTCATCCGCCAACGTGCCCAGAAGATTGGCAGTATTGCCACGTTGAATGGCAATAAAAAAATTTAGGCCAAAGAACGACCCAGCCAGTAACACGAATTTCCTTAAAATGGAGACAAGCACACGAGCACAAGCGTTTCGTCCCTAAACGGCTCGAAACTGTAGCTACACATAAGGTCACAGTGTTTGTGCCGCTTGAGGTTCTCAGCAGCCGCAGCAGCGGTACCAGCGCAGCACACCGTGCTAGGCACATAAACAAATACCAACTTAAATTTATTTTTGTACTAAAGAAAAATATATTAAAAGACACTAAGGTATTTGAATGCTTTGTTATGAGTGAACAGGTTTCATCCTCGATTCTATGTTTACAATGATCACATCCATTGTACTCACAAAACCGAATAAGTAGGTACTACGAATAGGTTTAACAAAAATCCTCACAATATTAACAGAAATCCTAAATATATTTACACTAGCACCTATTGTGAGCGAAAATAACAATTTCTACAATTCTAACAGAATAAAAGGAAGCTTTTCTGCGTTTAATATTTTTAAACAAAGGAAATGTTACCTCCAAAATACTGTTACCTTTTCGATGTAAACTGTTTATTCGTTTCAATAAGACTAAGGGTAATCTTCCACGAGGCTCATCATCATCATCTCAGCCCGGAATCACCCATGCTAGTTAAACACCTCCCACTATTTGGGCCATACTTTTCAGTTCCGTGCGTCTCTCATCCATGTGTTTCCCGCGACTTTGAGGATATCATCACCCAATGCATTATTGGATGGCCCTGGTTTCTTTGGCCTGACCTTGACCACCATTCGGTCACAGCTTTATTCCATCAGCCATCATCTCGTTAAACTAGATGTCCTGCCCAACTCCACTTTAGACGCATCGTCCTGTCCCCGACGTCGAAGGATTTCGACCAACGACGGATTTCGATATTGCGCACTCGGTCTAATAGTTATGTCAAGCATGGCTCGCCCCATGGCCGTTCGTGCTACTCGTATGCGGTGGACAGTCTCCTTTGTGAGCGTCCACGTCTCGGCACCGTAGGTCAGGCTACTTAAAAGTAACCAGGAACTAACTCAAATCGCCAATGAGTAGGCAGAATATTACAGCACTAGTGTTTCTACGGCGATCTGTACACGGCGACGCAACCAATCAGAAGCTAGTTAAGGGCGCACCAAGGGATTTGCAAAATAATTGCGTCCATTTGATCCCTTGCTTATTACTTAGCCTGTAGTTATGCAATTAATATGTTAGATATTCAAGGGTTCACTCTATAAATCGTATGTTTTAAAAATACGATTATTCAGTGAACATACTTACTTTCTTTGATACAAAAAAAGAATCCAAAGAAATGTATAAAAAACAAAATAAACCGCACAATACAGCGTAAATACTTCACGAAAGTTCATCGGTATTTTTTTTTCATCATCATCATCATCTTTTCAGCCAAAAGACGTCCACTGCTGGACATATGTAGGCCTGTCAAAGCTCCTTCACTTCGACCGGTTCTGTACTTCCTGCATCCAGCAGATTGCTGCGGCCTTCATAAGGTCATCGGTTCATCTTCTGGGAGGCCTTGCAACGCTACGTCTTCCGGTACGCGTTCACCACTCCAGAACCTTTCGGCCCCATCGGCCATCTGTTCTTCGAGAAATGTGCTCTGCCCGCTGCTACTTAAGTATGGCAATTCTTCGGACTACGTCGGTTGCATTAAAAAAAAAAAAAACATGATTTCTGAACATTTTACATTTTCAAAATGTTTATTTTTTTTAATAATAAGAAGGAAATACTTTAACTTCATGCGCAAAGCACCCATGCTAGCCCGAGCCGCCATGCTTCAATTAGCGTCAGAAGCTCGGTGCGCCCTTAATATCGCCTTAGTAAGTAGCGTTGTATGCGGAGCACCATCACAACACTCGTGCTCTGACGTTTGGGGTGCATTCTGGCAACTCATTGGTGATATGAGTTAGAAAGTAGTTACTTTTGAGAAGCGTCGTGGACGATCGCCCTAAGATCACAGGGCCAATAGAAACCAATTCCACACAGGAAGAGTGTATATTTACATAGGAATGAAATGAAATTTTCTAAGGCACTGAAGGGAACTCGTCCTGAAAGGCTCACATATGAATATTGAGTACCTATTGTATTTTGAATGAATTACTTTTCCAAATTGAAGCCTTAATACGCGAGTTTTCCTTGATCAAAGTTAAAAGGTTCTGTGTGACCTTGATAAAGGTCAAATAAACATAACATTTTCCTTAAGCTTTTCTAGCAGCAATCGATTCGATTATCATTTAGTTCCATTTCATAGAGGTGGAGCTGATATTTTCGATTCAATCTTCTTCAGGGTACAATTTCTAATTCGTAATAGATTTGAAATTTACGAGTATGAATAGACCATTGGAGTCCACCGGTACGATAAAACGTTATTCAAGTTCGCCAACAAACTTGAGTCTGCCTTTCGATCTTCCTATGTAATAATAAAAATATATCTGCTTGCCTAGCCTTTTCTCAACTATGTTGGGGTCGGCTTCCAGACTAACCAGGTGCAGCTGAATGCCAGTATTTATCATGGAGCGACTACCCAGTAACTGGGTTGTGGAGGTAACATAGGGTTACCTCCACAACCCAGTTACTGGGTAACACGATATCCGTTGACAAGACTGGTTGTCAGGTTTTCGGGTTGCAAACGACCCGTAACGGCTGTGAAAGATCCACAAATCTATCAATATAAATAAAAAGAAAAGTCCTGACTGACTGACTCATCAGCGCCCAGCCCAAACCCTTGGACTAGAAAGCTGAAATTTTGCACAGTTTCCCTTTATAATGAAGACACGAAATAAGGAAGGATTTTTCGAAATTCAACCCCTAATTGGACAGGGCACATTGCTCACAGAACAGATGGCCGATGGGGCCGAAAAGTTCTGGAGTGGCGACCGCGTACCGGAAGACGTAAGGTTGGAAGGCCTCCCACAAGGCGGAAAGATGACCTTGTGAGGGCCGCGGGAGTCCGCTGGATGCGAAAAGCACAGAACCGGTCGAAGTGGCGGAGCTTGGAGGAGGCCTATGTCCAGCAGTGGACGTCTTTCGGCTGAAATGGTGATGATGATGAACCCCTAAGAGAGTAAAATAGGGAATGAAAGTTCCAAGCGGGCGAAGCCGCTGGAAAAAGCTGGTAAGTAATATAATACATTATAATGAAACAAAATTAATGAACGTGGTCATTTGGTAGTGGGCAGAGAACAATGCTTCCAGAACAGATGTCAGATTGGGCCGACAGGAGCTGGAGTGACGACCGCGGTCTTGAAGACGTAAAGTTGGAAGGCCTCCCACTGGCCAATGACCTTGTGAAGGCCGCAGAAATCAGCAGGAGGTAGGAAACAGTCTTGGTCGAGGTGGCGGAGCTTGGGGAGGCCTATGTCCAGCGGTGGACGTCTTTCGGCTGAAATGATGTTGATGATGAAACAACGTGAGCGGTAGGGAAGATATCCCTATATTTCCAAACTAGACCAGCAAGCCATCCCTGAAATTCATTCTTCTACAAAACAATATCAAAAGTTCCCTTAACAAAAACTTATAACCTTGATCCTCGCTCATCAAGCACGTCGCCAATGTTACCCGCTTTTTCGGAGCATCGTTCATGTCATTCACTAATGCATCCAATCTGTCCCGGGCCCCTACGCAACCGTCCCTGCTTCAAAGAACTCCACTAAACAGTGAAATTTAACAAAAACTTGCCCATGATTAAGAGGACTAATTAATTTATCTTTTTTGTTGACTTAGTTCAAGTAAAGGTCTTTTGAAAGCCAGAATTGTTGAATTAAGTAGTACCTACTATATTAAAAATACAGGTTTAAATCATTTTGTGTAAAGTATGCCCGTGCTTGTTTTTCCTCCGTGCCTCGAAAAACACGTTGAGCAGTTGGTCCCTGCTGTCATTTGTGGATTTTTGACAGTCTAAACACTGTCGTCTGAAGGTTCGTCAGAAGCCCGAAAGTCTGACAACCAGTCATACCAAGGGACCCAGTAACTAGGTGGTGAAGGTTGATAGGCAGTCGCTCCATGTAAAATACTGATATTCAGCTGCATCCGGTTAGACTGGAAGCTGACCCCAACGGAGTTGGGAAAAGGCTAGGCAGATCTGTTTTGACGATGGACGGACTTGGTAAATTTGCCATAGCAATTTTGAGTTAGTGATGGTTTTCCTGACGACAAGTACGTATAGACTAGTAGACGAATAATAATGCTGCTATCATAAGTTTATTTTTGTTTCCAGTCTCGTCATGGATGTTTTAAGCAAAAACATTAATGAGGATTTGGCTAAAGATATTTCAATCTGAGAGATACACCAGTATCTGTGTTCTGGTCATGTTTTTACTTTTCAATTAGCTCCAAACTGTCCGTAAAAATAATATCATATTGAGCAATTATTGCAATTTCATTCGCTTCAAAAACAAATATTTTATTTATTTTTTGAAAAGCCGTGCCGAGACTGTTTGTCAACATTTCCAGACTACACTTTAAAGGGCTTTATGATGTGTGTCTAGACTATTTTTAATGTTTATTTCATAGGGTGTCTCGACGGTCACAACAAATTGAGTGATACAGCTCGGTTAGTCTATTTTAGTTATTTTCATAGCGTTATGTCCTACGGCATTCTGCTGTGGGGCAAAGCCGCCGACATTCAAAATATTTTTGTTCTGCAAAAACGAGCTGTACGTGCAATTTACCAATTAGGTGCTAG
The DNA here is from genome assembly GCA_949987655.1 of Polymixis flavicincta. NCBI lineage: Eukaryota > Metazoa > Arthropoda > Insecta > Lepidoptera > Noctuidae > Polymixis > Polymixis flavicincta. The sequence goes on along the minus strand of OX465181.1, from coordinate 18,975,234 downwards.
AGTTTCTCTGAGAGATTTTTTTAAAGATGAATGATTGTGATGCCACCGTGAGAATGGTATTCTCACGGTGGCATCACAATTATTCATCTTCGCTAACATGTTATTTATTAGGCAAAATATATACTTATATACACTAAATACAGTGATATTCATAATATTAATACCAGAAATAAGGACAAAATTTAACCTGTAAAATACACAGTGCACCCGAATCGGGTTCAAATCTATTGTTATCTCATTAAATGTCCTAGACAGGTGGTCCCTTTCACCGGCTTCATAAAGTTCATAACTCATTCGTTGGGCTTGGTATCACCTTTTATAACAAGCTTCCCTCTTCTTTGCTAGATTTACATTTTAATGCATTTAAAGCTAAAGTAAAATCAAATCTTTGTTCTAAGGCATACTATTCAATCAACGACTACTTAAACGATAAGAATTGTTGGTCGCTGTGATTAACTCAAGACAACGTTTGTGTTCTTTCACCAGAATTAGCTTAGCTACTGACAGGTTATATGAGTTACTCCATAGCATTGTTTATTTGATTTGACTGTATAAACCATTTTTTTTTTTATCAATGAAATTTCAATTTTTTGATGAAATTTAATTACTTACCTATTACTGTATAGAATCAAGTTACTTACACGGTACTTAATTATAGATACTCATTGATACAGTACAACAGTACAATGGACACGCAAAATAATTGCAGTCAACAAAAATTAAATTAAAAATTTAAAAAACCCCCGACCCTAAAAACTCTAAAAAGTAAAAATAATAATATTTAAAGGCCTTTTAAGATGAAGGTAATATTTTGATCAAGGCATTGTAAAGGCGGGGGACGGCTAATGAAAATGACATGTTTGGCGTTTTCATTGACCGTCCCCCGACTTGACAATGCCTTGATCAAATGATAAAAGGCCTTTAAATATTATTATTTTTACTTTTTAGAGTTTTTAGGGTCGGGGGTTTTTTAAATTTTAATTTTTTTTTATTTCCTGCTTTTTAAACTTAATGTCTCGCTCGCTTAAATCTGCGCATCGTTGCGTATTTTTCCCACAGTGAAGTTTGTTACTAATTTATCCTCATTCCTCGTCCTGCACCCTAATTGCGTAACTCACGATTGATCATAATTGGTTTCGTCTTCACAGTTAAACAATATTCATTGCGTTATTTATATTGTCGAACAGACACATTTTTCGAACATATGAAGCAATGGTTTAACAATCCGTTTCAAAACGATACAGATTATGATGAATCGTGAGTTACGCAATTAGGGTGCTGATCACTATTTATCTAAAATCTATTCATTGAGACCTTTTCTATTAGCCCAAACACGATACTTTTGCTGTTTGTTGGTGAGTAACTTGGGCATCCTGGAAATTCCAGGTGTTGCTCCAGCATTTCAAGGTTACTTTGTTCGTCTAATATCATTGAAGTAATAGAATACCAAATTTCGAGTTGTTCAGACCCGTGAAAGGTGCTCAAATCCCTTTCCCTTTCTGCTCAAAACGGCTGAACCGATTTTGATAAAACATGTCTAAGAACACTCCCGACTAATACACCTTTCAAACAAAAAAAACAAAATCAAAATCGGTTCATCCGTTCGGGAGCTACGTTGCCTCAGACAGACACACAAACACACACACACACACACACACACACACACGACCCACACACATACACATACACACAGACACGTCAAACTTATAACACCCCGTCGTTTTTGCGTCGGGGGTTAAAAATGAATTCTTGTCAATATAAAGGACCGTCCTTTAAGGATTGACTGACTGTATCAGCTCTGTTTGAATAACGAAAACTAGAAGTGGGTATGAAATTAAATCTTTTCGAGGCTGACTGTACATTGAAACATGGACACATTGTTACGTGGACGCTTATAGGTATTTTTATCTGTTGTGTATTACGACCAAACCCGTCTATAACTCAAGAAAATATCTATTTGCCTTAATCGTAAATCATAGATACGGATAAAACGCCTCTTTCTTGGTTTATTCCCTTTATTTTGCACGTTTTTATGGTGAAACTTGGTGTGTTGTAAGGAATGGTTTATTTATACAAGTATTCATACTGAAGCTTTATTTCCCGCAAGAAAATCCTGGATATGATGTGTGTAACGCGTGAGTTATTCAGAATATTTCCACTGGATCTAAGAGCCGAGATGTCAAGATAACTTGAAAAATAATAAACACGTACAGCGTTGTAATATAAAATTACTTTGCACTGTGAAAATATCTTATTTTTCTCTTTTTTATAAACATGTCGAGTAAACTGAGAATGTTTCGATTAAAATCTTCAAAGAACTCATTAATTCAAGGCAAATAATAGTACTTACATATTTAAGTAAACATTTATTTTAAAAACAATTTATAATTTAATGCCACCATCGTGAATCTCGATTCAACGCACCGTTCTTATTAAAAACAAACATTTTCCAAAAACCATTAATATTAAAGGGGCCTAACAAAATATATAACTAGAATAAATCATATCATAATAAGGTCTATTTATATGCAGAAATATCTTCTTTAGTACCAATCCAATTGAAGAAAATGAATTCCACGTAGGCATTCGATACGTTTCCAAGATGTAATACCTACTTGCCCGTAATGATTATGGCAGCCGTTTGGGCAAGAAAGCCAAGTGGGCTCCCGTTAATTGGATTGCTTTCATTGATTGTTTGTTACTGTAATGTACAAACACGCCCCCACTAACCCTTTTGTAGTAACTCGAACCAAAGATTGCTTTGTTTGGTTTTATATTATTGGTTAGTCGATAGAAGAATTAGATTGAGTAGCCAACGATAGACAGCTTGTTTGGCAGTATTTTGATAAATATGAAGCTCGTTCCGTGTCGTGCCGGACGTAAAAGAATAGCAACATCCCATTTTTTCCCGTAGGTGTCGTAGAAGGCGACTAAGGGACTTACTAGAGAATGGGCAGCAACGTTCTCTATGCATTTTACCACCATACTGCGATCGCAAACCCGCCTGCCAAACGTGGCGATTATGGCAAAACTCCCCTTTTGGGGGAGGCCTATGTTTAGCAGTGGACGTCTTTCGGCTGAAATGATGATGAAAATTATGAAGCTCGAATGTCTGATATCCAGTCTTACCTATAATGATTAAAACCAGTCACAGACCCCACAAATTATCGGTAGGCACTCCTTTAAAAGGGATGGATTGTGGGGCTTGTGGTTTAGTAATAAGAGCTGAACGGGCCGATTGATAAGCAACGCTTGCTGGGTTGATTCGTGGATGAGTGACCATCGTTACACACCAAAAGCCGTCGGTCTTTGCTGTCATTTGTGGATATTTGACAGTCGTTATTGCTTGTCATGAGCCCGATAGTCTGATAGCCAGTGTTACCAAGAGGTATCGTTGTACCCAGTTACTGGATTGTGGAGATCAGATAGGCAGTCGCTCGCGCACCCGCGATTAACCAAAAAACTTATCAGCTTACCTATGTAGAAATAACCTTAGAATAATCATAGGAATAGTTACGGGCCATTCCCCCTTAACAAACCTAAGTAACAAAACAAATCTTTATGGGCGGAGCACCGCCGTGTCCTCGTGGAGGCGATCGGCGGCGGCGATCTCTCGCGTCCGGCCCTGGTCCAGGCCATGGTACGGAGCGAGAGAGCATGGGGAGCCGTCACCTCCTTCAGCGAAGCAGTGATGCTCGCGAAGAGGGAGGCGGCGCACGTGAGGGAGAGGCAGCATATGCGCCCTCGCGACCCCAGCCGCCGCAGGATACGGAGACGCCCTGGGCGTCGGGAATCCCAGGCCGATTTCCGGCCACCGTAGGCATGGGCTTGCGGACGGCGAGTAATGGGTAGCTCGCTGTCCGGTAAGGACCAAGCCCAAGTCGACGGCGCGTTGTGTTCCACGCGCGCCTCAAAGAGATGTCAGCACAAAAAGTGATGGGACCCGCAAGGGTCGATGCCTGCCAGGGGTGCGGGTTTGTTCGAAAGAGACACCACAGCCCCTGGCTTAAGAGCTACTGAAGGAACACGGGTGGGTTTTAGTCAGTAAAAGTCTGACACGCCCTCCTGCTCCACCCAGAGCGGGAGAAGTTATTTGATGATTTCCCAACCAAAAAAAAAAAAAAAACAAATCTTTATAATATAGGCGCCACAGACTGCCCGCTTTGCAGAAGCTGCCTTGACGCCGAGGAATCAGCCGCCTACGACATCCTGGAATACGAAGCTGTGGCTTCTCAACGTCGGCAATCCTCGGAACGGCGAGGTCGCTCCGCAAAGCCTGTGAAGCTCCCAGAAAGCTTCTGTGATTTTGGGCGGAGCTAGGCTGGCTTTGTTAGCCAGAAACCCCCCGCACAACGGACCGATTGCAAGTATACGTGCGGAAAAAAGAATCCCATCATCATCATCACCATCATAGGCAGTCGCTCCATGTAAAATACTGATTTCCAGCTGCATTTGGTAAGACTGGAAGCTAACCTTTACAGAATTGGGAAAAGGCTAGGCAGATGATAATGATTTTGAAGAAAATATTATGAATGAGAAGGTACGGAGTTGCAAAGTGACCAATATTAATTGAAACTGCGATGTTTCATAAAACGTGTAATCTTCAATTTCTTTCTTGTGATAATATTGATAATAGGTCGTTATAATTCCAGCATATCTAAAGAAATATAATTTCTAAAATAGAAGGACACTACAGATAACAATACATTGAACAACAGATACGAATAGTAAAATTGCCAAACGACCTGGAATAGTAAATACCTTTCTGCCTTTATACGCAATTTCAGACTCATCGGCTTTCCTGTCTATTATATGGTTCGATTTCAAATGTAATTGACATTTGACAAACTTTCATACACAGAATTTCATTTGGCCGATTGTTATCCAAGTCCACGTCGATATGATTGCAACCCGCGATTACCACCCATATTTGAACTGTGACATGGCTTTGCTTTCCATTCATTATGTCGAGCAGTGCAAACAAATGACACAGCAAATGAATAAAGCATAATTTTCTAACACAAACGCAAATTCATATACCCCGTCAATATACCCTCACGTAATATGGAAAGATCAAGTTTTTCCATCAAAAAGGTACAAAAATGTAAATGGAAAATTGTAGAGCTCGACCTCCGACGCACTCGGCTCGACGCCTCCACCATAAACAGTCATCAGACGCCAGCCTCCCAGCCTCTCCAAGCATCGGACAAATTCCTTTGATCTTGTTTAGGGTAAATCTTTTCGATTTATATGTTAATTTATAAATTTGAATCTGCGGCACCGCATCTCCGGGTGTTACTGGTTAATCCGTGTTCTTGTCTACCAAGACTTATTTCGTTTCATCTTTTTCGAACTCATCCGTATCCGTAATTGATTCTTTTATTTTGTTGCTACTTCTTCATCATACATTTTGTTGATTGATAACTTGGCATCTAAAATGAGGTTTGCAAACGAGTGTGCCTTACAGGAAGTAAGTGGAATTTCTTTGCGCAGCACAAATTTTATCGAGAACTCGTAATTTCCTTTGATCCCTCATCTATATTCAATGATCCGAGGACCGTAACGCTTCGTAAGCGAATTCATTATATCCGTGTGCTCTTTATATGACGCGGGCACCTCCAAGAATAATTTATTTGGATACGAGTGGAATTTACACACTTCAAAATTATGATTTTCTTCTTCAAATATTTGGGTCTTTTAGCTCAAGTTTCAATTTACACTCACATAATTTCAACTTCATAATTTTACGCATAATTTTGATGCAAAGCCCTCAACAAAATAAACTTCATCAGCCTTGTGAAAGGAATTTACTTGTGTTACTTCATAAAATGTTCTAAAATCATTTAGAAGAGAATCCAGAGAATAAAGTTATGTTCCTGTAAATGTTATGTTCAAGATTATTTTTTTGGAAATTAATGTTCCGAGCACCAATATTTTCTTCGAAAATCCAAGGTACAAATCACTTAGCGGTATATCCTAGAGTAATAAAACTCCTGACATAAAGATCTGTATATCAGGGAACGTGACATAACCCAATTTTTATGTTCGCAAAAAAAAAAAAACTCCACGTCGTTCGCTGAATCGTTTTTGTGAAAACAACGGGGGCAATAAAGGGTCTTATTGTTATCCTTTGAATTTATATCCAGATATTATCGCTCTCATAAATTGCTACCACGTACAGTTTTCTCCAAATCGGATGCTTGAAAAAGTGACCGGGGGATAACCCTACTACTTTATATACGAGTCACCGATAAAAGCTAATGTGCCTTTTATACCATTCCAAAAAAGTACCGTCTTACAGTAATATCGGGGTATAGCGAGCAACATGTTTAAATTAGTGAAGCACAGCGATTAAAACTGAGCGTAAATAAAAAAGCTTTAATTCGCAATCCGGCGCGCGGCATCTGTTTTCTAATTGAGACATTAAGCGTGGGATCGCTTCAACGGCTCTTTAATAACGCGCATACATTACTGATGGCAGGCGAAATGTACAGTGTTACAAGATCGGCGCCCGACCGGCTAAATGATGGCCGTTACTCGCAATCGTCCCCGGGCAAAACTCCCGGATAATTGACACGAATGTAACACAACGACTACTGAAATATGCTCCCCCTGTTTTCGTGTGCGGTCTTCTACATATTTCGTAGAGCAACGAACTTGGGACGCCCCGACATGTTGCCCTTAACAATGTTTTGCTGAATAACTAACTTCGCAAGTGTCTCCGCTATGTGTTTTTGTCGTAATTGAGCCATTCAATTTGGTGTGACGTAGGCCGTTTTTAGGGATATTGGCTGTTTGGTTTAATTATTTTTAGCCCGATCCCGGGATACTGGGACGGATTGTATATGGGTTCAAATAATACCTATTAAAAATGTTGCCTATATTAAATCATTCACGTTGAAATATGAGACAATTTAATAACGTTTCCAGTCTCGTTTTATAAAATCTCCGTCTTGCAATATTACAGTGTTATTAGTACTCTCATATTGGACACAATAACCGAGGATGGCACATTGTGTGCGATGTCTTTGTTATCGCATGGAATCTACGGGGACCAGGGCAATGTATTGCAATAACCGCAAAGCCTGTCTTTTGCATTCTGCTGTTAAATGAAATGGCTTGTTCTGTTTGCTAACTGTAAACTTTGCCGCAACCCTGCTTAGACAGGAAGTACTGTTTTAGTGAAGTATTTCCTTTCTAATAAACTAACTAGGTGTCGCCACTGGCTCCGTGTAAAAAGGTTTCACACTTTTTTAACTTTATTTATTAACACTGCCTATCTTTACGAACTGCTGGTAATTTAAAAATGACGCCTTTTAGCATTATTTATGAACTCAAGCATAGTAAAAACTATTCAGTAAACAGAACGAAATGTTTTAAATACACTAACACATACACCGAAGTTTCCACGTTTTTCCACAGCTCGTATGGAAATGATATGTATAGAAAAAGAGCACAGATTTTACTTTGATAAAGCGAGCATCAGTTTCACGAATGTGTACCTTTTTGCCACGAACTAGATCGTTTCAAATGTTTTTGTTGAACGCTCCTGCAGTAGCGCGAAAGTGATTTATCATAAGGCAACATGCTGCGGTTGAGACGAAAAATAAAAGTAATTCCTTTTGTATTTGCCGAGTGGGGCGGGCGCCTGGAGACATATTTGCCAAACGCGTGAATAATGGTTCCTCCTTTGATGTGAGCTACCTATAATTCACCATGTTTTCGTATCTCTGACAAAAGATGACAGAAATGCTCGATTCTTTCTTTCTTTCTTTGTAATTAATGCTGAAAAGGTCAAGCAGCAATCTGTTTCTCTTACAAACCCACGTATTTTCTGCCTTAGGGTAGCTTTAGAAAAAAACATTATTCAGGCAGAAATGTAGCTTTGCTGCGTGAATATCAACGCTGCTCCGCGTCAAGTCATAAACGTCCATTATCTAGCAGAGGAGTGCTTCCCTCGGCACTCTCTCGAAAACATATTTCTAGTGAGGAGACAACTTCGCAACAAAACAACCTCTTTTCCTCACTTTTACAAAATAATCACGGAACGTTTATTTCGTACTTGTTTGTATCGTCCATATTGCTACCGATGCCATCCTAAATGGGTATATTACTCCTAAGTAGCTGTTACTTTTACGTCCCAAAAATATTATTTTGAACGCAATAAAATTCTTTCTTTATATCTTCGGTGTCCATGAAAAAGACATAACAGTGTGCGTTGAATTTATTGTAGCAGACGAGGACCCAGATGGCTTTCCTCATAAAATACAACGAGTGGTTCTGTTGGTAGCAACGTTATACTAAAGATAATCACAATTTACGGGAGCCCTTTGGCGAAATTTGGAAATACTTTCCCTTTACCGTTACGTGTGAGCAATTACAGCACCTTTAATGATGTAGTGTCGGTTGTAGGCTCCAACTTGCGTTAATGGTGTGCCGAAGGATTTTTATTACCACTTACGAGTAGTTTCTCGTTTTTAGGGTGCTCTGTGTGGAACTGAAGTAGTCTTTAGGTTTCGGTAATTGTTACTTAAGCTGTTAGTCAATGGGCCTTTGCAATTTGGGCGTAGTTTTACAGGGGAGAAAGCTGGCGAAATTAACTCTCATTTAATCGTCGAGTATACTGGGATATAAGTGTACTTTGGCATTAACGTAGTTATGCTACGCTTCATAAAAGCTTAGCATTTTACCTTTGACATGGCTCAGTTATATGTATAGCTTATAAATAAATTCCCTTTCGATAAGCTTCACTGTGAACCATTTCATTTTATCAAAATGGAACTGGTACGCTGACGATATCTGATTCATAAAGGATTTATCGCGAAGTAGGCGACACTGCCGCGACCTGAATGCATCAGCTTACGAAGACCGAACACAGAGTCTTGACCTCCTGTAATCCGGTTTTTTGTTTAAGTCTTGGGGTATAAGTTGTAAGTCTGGAGTAAAAGTAATCATAAATTAATATATCTTTATATCCACCCATACTAATATTTTAAATGCAGTAAGTTTGTCTGTCTATCTGTTGTCTGTCTGCTACCTTTCCACGCCTTATCGGCTGAATGGATTTTTATGAAATGAGACACACAAGTAGACCATGACCTGAGTTCAGACATAGGATACTTTTTATGCCCGTAGTACTTTCTTGTGGGTGGGAGTTCCACGCTGGAGACACCGTGGGTAAAAGAGAATAAAATGTTATATATATAATATATGCAGGCATGGAATAGAGGTGTGGTAGTCTTCTTTAAGAAGGTCGACTACAGCCTGCTTAAGCCCATCTCACTTCTGAGCCATGTCTACAAGCTGTTTTCAAGAGTCATCACGAACCATCTCGTGCGCAGGTTTGACAACTTCCAGCCTCTCGAACAAGCCGGATTCCATAAAGGCGTTACCGACGGATACCGTAGACCATATTCATAAGCTGCGGCAGGTTATACAGAAGACCGAAGACCTGCCTCTCTGTTTAGCGTTTGTGCACTACGAGAAAGCCTTCGATTCAATAGAGACTTGAGCTGTAACTACAGTCCCTCCAAAGGTGCCAGACTGACATCGAGGTGCTAAAGTGTTTGTATGAAAACGCGACAATGTCAGTCCGTCTCTAAGACCAGACCTCGAAACCTATCCTTCTGCAGCGAGGGGTGAGACAAGGAGACATAATCTCTCCGAAACTGTTCACCGCTGAACTGGAGGATGTCTTCAAGGTTCTGGACTGGAGAGAAGCTGGCATTAACATCAATGGCGAGTACATTACTCACCTTCGATTTACCGACGATATTGTAGTCATGGCTGAGACTATGGAGGACCTCTGAACAATACTCGATAACCTCAGAAGAGCTTCCGAAAGAGTGGGTCTTAAAATTAACATGGACAAAACGAAGGTAATGTCGAATGCCCATGTAACACCCACTCTCATGAATATCGGAGACTCTACAGTTGAAGTTGTAGACGATTATGTTTACCTAGGATAAACTGTGCACTTAGGTAGGTCCAACTTCGAAAAAGAGGTTAATCGTCGAATTCAACTGGCTGGGCAGCGTTCGGGAAGCTACGCAATATCTACTCGTCACACATCCCGCAGTGTCTCAAGACGAAAGTCTTTAACCAGTGCGTTTTACCAGTGATGTCATATGGTACTGAAACGTGGTCGCTCACAATGGGCCTCATAAGAATGCTAAAAGTCACCCAAAGGGCAATGGAGAGGGCTATGCTCGGAGTTTCCCTACGCCATGGAATCAGAAATGAAGAGATCCGTAGGAGAACCAAGGTAACTGACATAGCCCGAAGAATTGCCAAACTTAAGTGGCAGTGGGCAGGGCACATTGCTCGCAGAACATAATATGGCCAATGGGGCCGGAAGGTTCTGCGTGGCGATCGCGTATTGGATGACGTATCGTTGGAAGGCCTCTCACAAGATTGACCGATGACCTGGTGAAGGTCGCAAAAATCCGCTGGATGCAAGAAGCACAGAACTGGTTGTAATGGCGGTGCTTGGGGAGGCCTATGTCCAGCAGAGGAAGTTTTTCAGCTCAAATGATGATGATCATGATGAAAAAAAAAAAAACAGCTGTTTCCTACATTTATGTTCGCATAACTCGTCAAAATGTAGGGAACAGCTGATTTCTTTTTCGCGATTTCGGGTTTGGTCCCATAGTAAAAGTTGTTCATAATGATGAGTACAATCATGTGTTTAAATATTGGTCACTAATTACCAGTCGGTAATTAGTGACCAACATTTAAACACATAAAATATATATAGGGTGACTACCCTATATATTTTTACTTTTTAAATCAGGCTATTTTATTAAATGACTACTGATTTTCCACGCACAGAAAAGCAATGGTTTAGTGCCATTAATGGTTTATATTCATTCTCATTTGAAAGTTCTTCAAGTATTTGTAGGTATTAAAATAAAGCACAGAGCTTAAAGTTAGCATCAACTTTTGATTTCTTCGCTTAATATTCCCAGAGAGTCCCAACAAAAAGGTCGATGACAAATAAATCGTCTTCTATCTCAAATTATTATTCCATATAAACTTTTGCTCATTTATTTAAGACCTTACCAACTCGATATCTTTTGCAGTAAATTGGATATGAACTTGGAATTTCAACTATTAAATTTACGTTCTTCATGAAGACAGACAGTGTTCTGATATTAAGACAGATATGTCAGAACACTGTCTGTCTTCAGGACGATGGTAAATTTACACACACCAGAGTGATAATTCTGGTGTCTAGACGAAATTTTGCTGAAGCAATCAGTTTTTAAAGCATATTTGACTACCCATTACCTGTGAGTTATAAAATATAACGCTTTTGTATTAATCAATATTAGTCTATCCTTGAAATTGAAGTTATAGGTTTTGTACTCAAATTTTATTTACTCAGTTTTTACTGCATTTTAAACTATCAAATCGAAAGCTTAATTATTTTTTTGTTCATGCTCGCAAAAACTGAACAAGGATTGGTATACTGCGTTAGAAGTAGGTATGTTATCTTTCGTTGTTATATAACGCCACTGTCTCGTATATCCATCTTGGCAGTAGTTTTCTTTGGCACTAGTACATCTTGATTTAAGATAAAAATAAACCTATCCGTTTTTAATATCAAATCTGCAAAGGGGAAATTAAATTTTCCTTTTTTTTTTTGGTGTATTAAAAACTACTGGCGTCCTCAGTCGGGATTGCGCTCGCAGATAACACGGAGCAAATATATACGCGACTGATAACTATATGAATAAGCATAATAAATTGAAACTTGAAATATTTTCTTTTCGTCTCCAGTGAGACAAGACGACGGCATGCGACGTAGGAATAATAAAAGGTGGCACTGAAACCATGAATTAAGCACGTAATTATAGAAGATAGCGTAGAAATCAAAAAAATCTGCTGTTCCATACATTTTAACCGCATAGGTATTGCACTTTTCTATGAAACAGCAGATTTTTTTTATAACTGACGAAAAATGTTTGCGCTGGAGGGTCGAATGATATGCTGAATTCATGGTTACAGTTTGCGCACTGGATAAAAACTTATCCTGTATTGTGTTATGCCCTTTACTTGTGGTATCATATCAATGCACCAGTTTCATTTGGAGGCTCATCTATTGGTACTTTGCTGGTGTTCAAAATTATGATTTAATGAATTCATGGTGATAAAGTTGCATCATACTTTCACATATGAAATGACATAACTGTAATGGAAATGTGGACATGTTGCCCAAAGTATGTTGAATGAATGTCTACTTTTGGTATCATATTAATGCACGAGCACCCTAATTGCGTAACGCACGATCAATCATAATCTCATCATTTTGAAACAGATTGCTAATCCATTATTTCATATGTTCGAAAAACGTGTCTGCTCAACAACCTAAATAACGCAATGAATATTGTTGAACTGTCAAAATGAAACAGATTATGATTGATCGTGTGTTACGCAATTAGGGTGCAGTTGTAAATGCAAGATATTTTATTTTGAATTTCAGAGAAAAATTTAAGATTGCAAACCTACGTAATATTCACATAACATAATGGTGTATATTTTGTTTTCGGTAAATAGAGACAAAAAAAATGGTTCATAAACATTAAACAGCCCAAACGAAATACCGCTCTGAGCTAAATTTTGTAATCCCGCTTTTACAAGCAAAAAAGGGACATGCGGGACTCGTGGAAAGTTAATAGGTAGGTATTTGTAAATAAATATGTATGTAGATACAGTACGTTGTGGTGGGCATTCTGAATAGTGATATTTCTTCTTCTTTTTGTCGCTAGCACGACAGTACTTCAGAGAGCCAATTCTCGTGATTTTAAGAACGTTCACAGTCTGGTCTCAGTCTCAATCTGTCAAAAATACTTCGAATTTCCAAACGTTTTGACAAGTTTTTGACATTTCACTGCCGCCGAGATGAGACTGCTACTAGATTTTGAACGTTTTTAATTACGAGAATTAGCCTTCCGGTCTTGTTTGCCCAAAACTTGGCCATTTCTACTATTGACAGTTGAAATCAGGCAATGTTCTATAGTTAATGTTAAATAAAAAACATACATCGGTGGTAGGTAAATCCTACAGAAAGCCACCAGCTACTCTTTGCCTCGTTATGTTCAAATATCTGGTCATGATACACGCACGCCAATTTCGAGTGCTACGCACCCGACTTTTCTGAAGAACAATAACACAGGATACTTTTTCTCGGTGATATATTCCTATGGAATAATTTCTGACATACCTAAGCTACACGGGGCGGAACCACTGGAAAAAAACTAGTAGTTTCATAAACCAACGTTTTATTTAGCTTGTCTTATATTGAGACTTTCTAACCTAACCAATTACATATCTGATGAGCCCTGTTGGCGAAGAGCCCTGTCGGCGAAGTGTCCTGTCATCGAAGAGTCCCGTCGAAGTAAATGTTGACGTACAAAAGTGCCTTTTAAGTGCTATTTGAAATAAATGCTTTGACTTTGAGTTTTGATTTGTGCCCAATTGACGGTAATAGGTTTGCACGCTATTACACGGTACTGGCGAAATGTCGGTGTACAGTACTATAAGTAGGTAGGTACACCTTTGCCTAATCCTTCGGAGAAACAAGGCGTGATGTTATGTAAATTAATAGAATTACATACATCTAACATCCACCTTCTTATGTGAAATATTTATGTTATAAAAGGGTTATTTTCATTGTGTTACTTATGTAAAGTTTAACGTTTATTGTGTAAATGTATGGTCAACAGAAAATGTGGTGAAAATTTTCATGGGTAGGTACTTACATACAATAATTTCAGCATCCATGACCGACATTTACAATTCAAATAATTAATGCTACGGACCGCATTGTTATTGAGCTTAAAAATTAACGTTACGGAACTCAAAGAGTGGGTAACAATATTCGATGTCATCATCTGCCTAGCCTTTTCCCAACTATGTTGGGGTCGGCTTCCAGTCTAACCGGATGCAGCTGAATACCAGTATTTTACATGGAGCGACTGCCTATCTGACCTCCACAACCCAGTTACTGGGTAATACGATACCCCTTGGTAAGACTGGTTGTCAGACTTTCGGGTTTCTGACGACCCGTAACGACTGTCAAAGATCCACAAATGACAGCCGGGACCAACGGCTTAACGTGCTTTCCGAGGCACGGAGGGGTCTTGGTATGTAAAGACGGTCACCCATCCACGGACCAACCGCGGCAAACGTAGCTTAACCTGGTCGATCGACCCGAGCAGCTATTGTTATTTAGCCATAAGCCCCCGTAAACCATATTCGATGTACGGTGAATATTTACTAGTGGGCGTAAAAGACGACTTTAATAATAATCGTGTACCATTTCGCAGAATCGTAGTTAGTTTGAAAAAAGTATATTTTGTTCGCTTCTACTCCTGAGGACAGAATTTTTTCTGAATCGAATGAGCTTTTACCAAAACAATCTCGCATGCACAAACAACCCGACACTTTACCCCTCATGTCAAAACAGGATAAAGATTTGACGGATTGTCAACAGAATTCAGTCACTGCGGATTGGCAGTTGGATATAGTCAACGGTAGTAAAGATATAGTGAAAACATATACGCAACACATTTTAAAATAATGCTGAAGTTTTCTTGTTTATTTGGACGCGATGATCTCTCGTAATATTTTTTCAAAACCGACGCGACGGGTACTTCCGTCGGTTTTGAAAAAATCTTTTAGTATTTGACAGCCCAATTTTGTAGGAGGGTTATTTAATATCACGCTGCGACTAATAGGAGCCAAACAAAATCGCACGGGCAGGCGATTCAATGCGACAGGGTGGGTCGAGGAAGTAAAAAATTTCACGCGAATGAAGTCGCAATCAAAAGTCGCTAGTAGTATATACAGGGTCTAAGGGGAACGCTTCCGAAGCCAGAACGTAGGTTATACACAACATAAATGTTAACGGATACCAATAACCTTTCGCCTTAAATTTGTTATTTTGCATCAATTCAAAACGTTTGACGCTTCTGCAATGTTTCTACTTATTTGATTTTGGCGGCGCTTTACAAAGGATGCCTAAACCTAAAGTCGCTGCCTCGACTTGGGGTCGTCGCCGTCGGCCGCGCGGCTATCGGCAAGCACGGATGCGTGAGCCTATCAGCTGATTTTTATTTTTGAATACATTGCTTGATAGAGTTGTAAAACAAAAATGTGTTTAAACTCAAATAATGGTTCATTTAACTGTACTCACAGCTGTACAATGTAGAAAAAAAATAATGGTAAAAATTGTAAAAAAACAATCTTTGTTTTTTGATGGTACTGTATCAAGAATTACTAGCCCTGTCACCTCTCGTCGTTTTCGAAAGCGTTTCCCTTACACCCTGTATATTACATAATAAAGTTCAAGAATTTGTTTGGTTGAACGCGATAGTCTTTGTCTTTTGGATTTGATATCCCAATTTTTGACGATGGTTATAGGTGATATTATTATCATGCTACAGTTCTTAGAAGATGAGCAAAGGGAAAAAAGGGAGAAAGAACGCTTAGCGAAAACTATGCAACGGGTGGGTAGAGCGAAGCAGAAATTTCACGCAAGCAAAGTGGGTAGCAAAAAATATTATGTAAATGTATGTATGCCAAGTTACTGTGACTGTTAAGTCCGTCACTCTATCCTAGCCCGGATTATGCGATATCCCCTAAAACGGCGATAGATTCGAAATAAAACGCCCTATGTAAATATACATCCCCTCTAATAGTGTCGCAATAATGTTCATGTGAAATTGGATTATCCCAATTGCTATTCAAAGAACAAAATGCGAGCGAAACAAAAGATATCGGGGGAAACATATTGTGGTTTTAGAGCAACGTTTTGTTTTGTTTTGTGGCTGTACGTGGACTAGCTCTCCCAGTTTTTGTGGACATCGTGGGGGATTGTTAAGCAAGATTTGTGTTCAGTGAACAAAAAACTGTTTTTTTGCTTATTATCCTCATTGCCTTTATGGAGTATAGAGGGTGTGTGAAGTACGTGTAAATCTCTTAGAACGTGTTTACTGTTTATGCTTCGACGGTTGCGTGGGAGTTGTAAGTTATATGGTGTTATAGTTACTGTGGGCGCTGTTACGTGGTAACAATGTCGTGTTATTTATAGGTAGGTACCAACTCACTTATTTTTGTTGCGTGTGTGCTGTTGTCTTCCATAAGAACGATCATTGGTAGCAAAAAGAAAAAACTCGTAGTTAATTAGGGCCATCTTTTAAAATCGTCAGTTAACATTTATCTGAAGAATAAAAAATGTCGTAATTTATTGAAAAATCGACCCTTAGTCCCGATAACCTCACTTAAGATTCAAACATTACTTAAAAGTAGTTTCAAGTATTTTTTGAGTCTTGAGTCAGGTTCTGTAATACTAAAGTAACTTTTATTAAACACCCAATAATTGTTTTTTTACAGATCTGTGTTGCCTATTAAACAAGTCCCACTTTTTCTAAAAACACTTTAGCAGTCAACAAACAACAACTATTCAATTAATAAATCGGTTTTATTTTACCATTTACATTAATTCAAGTACAGTCCAGCACTAAAGTGCGAAGTAGTAAATCGTAAAAGTGTAAAGTTGGTCATGAATACATAAAGTTGCGCCTATATTTGTCACTCAATTGGACCCAGCTGAGGGCGAATGGTCCCCGGAGCTACGAAAGAGGGTACAACCCAGTAGATGAAGGCATTAGAGTGTTTTATGGACAGAAATGGAGACATTGCCTTAATAATTGTAGCGTTTTAGAAATGTGTTTATAAGTTTTATACAAATTAAATGTTTTGATTTAATATTTTTAGATTGATTTGATACTTTTTTTAAAGTGCAGCGTTATGATTACTGCTTATTTTTAAGCATTATACAGTTGCATTGGATTTTATTTAATCAATATTGCGATTGAAAAAAGTAAAATATGGTTTTGACAAATAATATAAAATAAAATTGAAGTGTCTTTTTGTAATGCACCAGCATTTTCCTGAGCAAAGATATAATATTTTTTCATGCATTTTTGTCTGTCTGTCAGTTTGTCTGTCTGTTTGTTCCGTGCTATCTCTAAAACGGCTGGACCGATTTTGACGGGACTTTCACTGGCAGATAACTGATGTTATACAGGGTAAGTTTTTATCCAGTGCGCAAACTGTAACCATGAATTCAGCATACCATTCCAGAACCTCTACCGCAGAAATTTTTCGCCAGTTATACAAAAAAAAAATCAGCTGTTCCATACATTTTGACCGCGTAGTTATTGCACTTTTCTATGAAACAGCTGATTTTTATTTTTATAACCGGCGAAAAATTTCTGCGGTAGGGGGTCTAGAATGATATGCTGAATTCATGGTTACAGTTTGCGCACTGGATAAAAACTTTTCCTGTCTAAAGTAACATTCGAGCTATTTCTTGTTCTGGTAGCACGTTTCCGTCAAATAATTTTCCATATACTTGCAGGAGAAGCCGCGGGCACAGTTAATAGTGGATACAACATATTAGATAAAGGCAAAAGAGTGTTCTATGGACAATAATGGACATTGACTTAATAAACATTATTCATAAAGTGTAATTTTCGCTTAAAGTGGATATGTATTGGTACTCAAAAATTCAAAAGAGTATTCTTAAATGGTTTGGTCAAGTTGAGAGTATGAATGGAGGGTGGCTAGCAAAAAGTATTAACAAGGTAGATCTGGGCCTGTATTCATTATGACCACTTAACGATTCCTTACTCGTAACCACGTCAATCACACACGAAATCTGCTAATATCGTATTTAATAACATCGACAAATTATTTTGGAACATACAGAATATGATATTTCGATTCCTTACCGTTACATTGGATTCTAAAAACACAATATTGACGTAGTATTTTTTTTTTAAACCTTGCCCCACACTAGGAATTTCTCCTGTACTGTGGGTGCGTTTACAAACAATTAAACTCACATACACAAACAGCCAGAACCGGAACAACTAATTGTAGGTCTTACAAATATTTTTTCCGTGCGGGAATCGAACCCGCGACACGCAGCGCAGCAGTCAATCGCTTAACCACTGCGCCAACCGTGTCGTCAATAGTTTATATAATAGATTGAATGTAGTAAGATTCAAATCAAATCAAACTATTTTATTTCACATAAACCTGCATGGGAACTTATGAAACGTCAGAAGCTAGGTGCACGGTTCCAATTTGTCGCTTCCTATTGAGAAGAACCAGCAAGAAACTCCACAGGTACCTACTCTTTTTTTTTGGCAATAGCCATTGTAGTAACAATGTTTTCAAATTACAGTGATAATAGATATGAGAGGACAGTGCAGGCCTGTCAATAAGTACAAGGTACTTATAGAAAAGAAAATACAGAATAGAAAATCGTCTACAAATCTACAGTTTCTAAGACCTACAACGTTCTTTCATTCAAATATGTAAAATAATCTACGTAAATAAAATGGACCTATTTAAACCAAGTTGTTACTTGGAATCATGCCTGATTTCCATGACAATCACTAAAACAAAGTCAATATTAAAATTTATGTATTATGTCATATAATTACGATTATGTAAAATAAAAAGAATAAAAATTTGCATTGTAATTTGGGAGCAGTTAATATACTTTCACATAGTTATGCTGAGAAATCATTATAACCATACAAAATTGGGCTCTGAACACCGCCGGAAGGGAATACCCTAGGAGGATATCCAGGGTTATTGGAAAAGCATCAAAAACCTCTTACAAGGTCATTGTACTGTATCATTATGAAAAACTTTTACTATGGGACCAAACCTAAAATCGCGAAAAAAAACAGCCTTCTTTCCTTACATTTTCATGAGTTCAAAATGTAGGGAACAGCTGATTTTTTTAGTAAAAGTTTTTCATAATGATGACATTGAGGTAATATGTACTATGAATGATGAGTACAATGACCTCTTAAGAGGTTGTTGGTGTTTTTCCAACAACCCTGTATAGTGACGTCATCGGTGATGTTCTTCAGAAAAGCCAGGCGCGTAGTAGCAAGTAATACGCGCCTGGCTTTTCTGAAGAACACCGGCATGCGTATATGACCAGATGTATGAACATCAACGAGGCAAAAGGAGTATGTTTATGAATACTACTGTAGAGGAAACTTACATCTGACCAATTTGAAAACAAAATCCCGTGCACACAATGACCACATCTGTTAACAAGCGTTACTATAGCGGCTGAGCGCTGCAAGCAAGAATAGTCCTTACGGTGCATAGATGTTAGTTTCCTCGATAGTATGTGTATTGGTACTGAGTTTGAAAATACTGGCATACTTATGTACTTACATACTTTGTAGGTAAATATATTTTCACAAAGCTCATATAAGTACAATGTAGGTACTTCACAGACTTTACGTACGTAGTTGAGCAGTTAGACAACATGGTTAGGTAAATGTTTATAAGCGTAGGTAAGTACTAGTTTGGCTCGTTATTACCTCTTCAGAACTTATGATTTGTAAGCTAGGATTTGTTGCCCTACTTAGCACATGTTAGTAACCTTTTGTACTAGAGTAATAAGGTGAAAGTGTTATTCCAACCCGGGAAAACCAAATTTTCCTACGTGTTTTGCAATTGCTGGTCAATTTCAATCAACATCATAATATCTTATTTCACATAAACCGAACAGAACGTTTCCAAATGGTCGTTTCCTATGGAGATGAGCTGGCAAGAAACTCGACGGTTACCTACTGTTTTAAAAATAATTAGCTCTTGCAATGTTTTTAAATTACAGTTTTAATTAATAGCTATGGGAGGACTGTGTAGGCCTGTCTATAAGTAGGTACTAGGAATAAAATAGAAAATGGTCTACAAATATAGTCTAAAAGGCCTACAACATTCACAAAAAAAAAACCTATATAAACCAAATGATATAATTGCTATGACAAAAACGAATAGAGATGGAATTAGAATTGTAGAATATAATGTGAAATAATGAGAACATTATATCATCGTGAATCATACCTGACACTATTTTGCAAGGTCCTCACCGGACACGGTTGTTTCGGGTGGTTCCTGTTTCGGATAAGGCGGGAGGAAACGCCCGGGTGTTTCAACTGAGAAGATCGGCCTGAGGACACGGTAGAGCATACGGTGGAGGTCTGGGCGGCTTGGGCGGAGCACCGCCGTGTCCTCGTGGAGGCGATTAGCGGCGGCGATCTCTTGCGTCTGGCCCCGGTCCAGGCCTTGGTACGGAGCGAGAGTGCATGGGTAGCCGTCGACTCCTTCTGCGAAGCAGTGATGCTCGCGAAGAGGAAGTCGACGCACGTGAAGGAGAAGCAGTATATGTGCCCTCACAGTCCTAGTCTCCGTAGGAGACGCCCTGGGCGTCGGGAATCCTATGCTGTTTCCCGGCCACCATAGGTGCGGGCTTGCGGACGGCAAGTAATGGGTAGCTCGCTGCCCGGTAAGGACCAAGCTCGGGTCGACGGCGCGTTGTGTTCCACGCACGCCTCAAAGAGATATTAGCACCGTGAGGCCCACAAGGGCCGATGCCTGCTAGGGGTGCGGGTTGTTTGAAAGAGATACCGTGCCCGTTGGCACACAGGCAACTGAGGGAAAACGGGTGGGTTTTAGTCAGTAAAAGTCTACACGCCCTCCTGCTCCACCCAGAGTGGGAGGAGTTATTCAATGATTTCCCACCCTCAAAAAAAAAAACACTATACCACAAACAAAAGCGTGTGTTAGGTATTTCACGGGCTAACTTAGCGCATCCTCCTTAACAGAAACCTAATACCTAATTATATGTGTCTAAAAATAAGTCATTGGATCTTTTTGGGTAGGTACTTATTAATTAGGTTAGCAAATGATAATGTAGTGGAATAAAATCGAGACATAACAAAACTATTATAAGAACATACAAAACTGCCGTGCAATGGCAGAAAACATTCACTCAATAGTAGGCTAGTATCTAAATTGTTGGTAAAGCAAGATTCTCCGTTTTGAAAACGAATGTTTATTTAAGGACAAAAAAAAAAAAAACTAAACAAATAAATACAAAAACAAAAGGACACTAGACGTCGAAGTATTCGTCCGCATCGCTGTCATCATGAAACGTGCCCAGAAGACTGGCAGCATTGCCACGTTGAATGGCAATGCTAATTCTTTGGCCGAAGAATGACCCAGCCCTATGGTCACGTGAAGTGTCGACCAGCCGGCGAGAAATGTCCTTAAAGAGGAGACGTGCACTCGGGCCCCATGACCCGAGCGTTTCGACCCCAAGTGGCTCAAAATTGTAGTTACCCATAAAGTTACAGTACTTACGCCACTTGAGGGTCTCAGCAGCCGCTGCAGCGGCACCAGCACAGCCCGCGTGCTAGGAACATGGGTACCGACACAGGTTGCATCCCACACCAGAGGTCTACCCACCAGGCAATAACGTCATTCCGTCTGGTCTCATCCCATCGTCACGTACCCAGCCGTTTGGTTTTAATACCGCTGGTACGACGGCGGTGACAAGAGTTCGACGAATAATATCGTTGATACTGGCGTGGCGTACTATGCGACCGGGCTCCTGCAGCAGGACAGGCCATGGTGCCCGAAAACGTCAACAACTTCACCGTAGTGACACCGTTGCGGAAAACTCATAATATGTGTTCATGAGCTTAGAAGTTGATAGCAATATGTCATGGTGTTCTCAGCAAAGTAGTTTTTGTCATCACAACAAAGAAACAAAACATTGTACCAAAACAACATAAAAACTCCTCAAGCAAACTATTATTAACAAATTCCACACAAAATAACTCGCATAAAAAGGGATAGCCTTTATGCGAAACTACCAAATCAACTTTGGCAGTCTTAATAACAAGTTGGTACATCATAAAAATGTTAATGCCAAACATTCTTATAACATCAACAAGAAACAAACTGAAGTCTCGAGTACAAGTCGCCTCATAAAATTAGGGGTGGCGCGACTCGGGCCCCACGTTCAATACCCTTTCAAGAAGTATTACTCGTATTATGAGGGGTCACAAAGTGAGGACGGCGATATTGGCAGCCCTTACCAAGCGTCGTAAGAAGGTGAGGAAACTTCACATAAAACCTAAGGAGGCAGGTGCATTCCATTTCCAGGGTACCGAAATGTTCGCGTATTTCACGCTCAGCGCGTCATTACCGCTCCTTACAACGAATACGCCCGCACGGTGTGTTACAACAAAAAGGGTAAGTATAATAATAAAAATCTTACGGCGTCTGGAGTGACGAATAAAGTACGAGTCCGTGTTTTGCTTGTGTAAGCGCTATTGTCTGTCGAGGTAGTCATACGTTTTTTGACTGATTGTCATTTATACTGCCTACTTTGACTGTGAAGCTCGTATTCTTTTTATATTATGTGCTTTTATCATACTAGGTTGCTGTAGAAATAAAACATTTAAAGACAACAATATACTGTCTTGTTGAGCTCACCGTTTCTTTTTTAATAAGAGAATTTCATATTCTTTTACCACCCCGGTAACCATCATTTTATAATGCTATTAAAAAGTAACTTAAATATCAAGTGCTACTACGGAGTAGCAGTGACGTCACAATTTCGTAGGCACTGCGTAGCACTTTCATCAGTTTCAAATAAGTGTAACAGTTAAACATAATGATTTTGTGAGTGGTTATTGCGACTCATTTCGTTGTTTTAAATTACCTACTAGTACTTAAAAGCCATAAAATTAACCACACCCACACGCATTTTGATGTTACCAAAATAAAAATCCTTCACATTCATAAAATTCATAAAAATAATAAATGCCTTTTGACAATTTACTTTGCGTCAAAGTTATTTTTATACTTATAGGTAAAAAATAAGTATGACAAGAAACATTAGAGAATTTTCAAAGGTCGTAGTATCACTTAAGACTTTAATAACCTAACGTACTTGCTTCAATGTTTTTGACTGTTTTTTCCAGTATTAACTAAATAAAGAAAAGTTTCACATTTCACTGTTACCTCATTTTCCACGGTATAGGAGATGATCGTTTTGTGAATAACCAGACTGCAACAGCTACTGACGTCTTTCTAATGGAAACACATAATAACATTTTACCACATCTGGGGATCGAAGCCAGACCACACGCTCAGCTCACTAGAGTGAACCGCACCCAGAAGTTATGTCGTTCTTTTTTATTAGTCTGCAGGGTGGCAGGGACATTGAAGTGCAGTCCAAGACAATTTATAAACAAAATCGTCTATTGAATTCATGATATTCACTAGGTGACTTAAACCCTTTCCAATTATTATTTTTATCAAAATTGGACTACTCTGTAAAAAGTTATGCGTAGTTATTCATAAAAACATATGAGTCGACTTGAGAACGTCCTCCGTTTTTTGGCCGGTAAAAAAAAATGCTGTTCTGTACCTACATTTTAACCGCGTAGGTATTGTACTTATCTATGAAATATCAGTTTATTTTTTTATAAACGACGAAACATTCGTGCTAGGTCTAGAATTTTTGCTGAATTCATGGTTACAGTCCCACTTCCTGCAAAGACTCGTCACTTAAAGAAAAGCGACGGGCATTGATCGCCACACTTTTTTAGAACTGGTTGGCGATTTCAAACTCACGACGTTTTTCCTTCACCGACGGCAGTAATGTCCAAGATAAACTCGGAAAGAACATATGAATTGAAAAGTTACTTTGGTACTTGCTCGGATTTAAACCCAAAACCTCGTGTATGAAAGGTGAGGGCCTTTGCGAGAATCATTGTCATTCTTAAAGCATACCTATATTAGGTATTTTAGTCTAGCTATTGCCAACAGCTTCATCCTCGTGAAGGAGGACGGAAATAATCCTAGGGGATAAAAAATATCCTATGTATTAATCCAAGTTTTAAACTATGTTTTTGCCAAATTTCATCCAAATCCGTTCAGCCATTTTGGCGTGATTGAGTAACAAACATCCAAACATACAGACTTATAGTACGACTCAAAATCAATATGTCAATACAGTAGTTTCAAAATCACCCTACATGCATATATTCGTCAATCTGGTAATAATATGGATGCAGAGTTAAATGTGAAGTAGAAATGGAAAAATGGCAAACACTGGAGTATGAACACAACGCTTTGTGAGATAAAAGTGGATCATAAATATTGAACAGAAATTTTTCAACGTGGTTGAGAATCTATCATGTTTCATAGCAGCCAAACTAAATGATGGTAAGCAGGTATCTACTTCCTATAAACTTTTGTTATATTCAATTCAATTCAGTTCAATTTTAATGGGATTATCTATTTAATGACTGCATGATTAAGATCAATAATTTATTTAAATAAAATGTAACTTTATTTTATAATTGCACGCCGAAATTAAAGGCAGAATAAGAGAACAATATTATCCATTTTAGCAACCTTCTGTACCTTATTTAGGCAAATAAATGACTTTGACTTGATTGTGATTTATACGACTGTGCAAAGCAAAGAAATCATCAATGTAAAAAAAACCCGCTGCCTCCTACTTCATGAAATGGGACGGCTTATGGTGGGTTCGGAGACAGCAATAATAGGTGATCTTGTTTCCATCTTTTTAAAGATGATCACTTTTAACGCATTCAGGCTTTTTTTTCTTTTGTCAGTTGTTTATCTACGTTGCTTCTTCTGTTCTGCAAAACATTTGAGTGAGTCATTAAATTGTAATTTAAGGAAGTTATGCTAAAATACGTAGGACTAAAATAGGACAAGAACATTTATTAGTTTGATGCTTTTAGCCTCTAGCAACATTGAAAACGAATTTTGTATTTTTTTTTTGTAACTATGTTAGGTGGTGTTTTTGGCGGGATCGCGTTGGAACATGTTGCACGAATTTTCATTTTCATGAAATTTCGTAAAATAGCGAATTAAAATGTATAATTTTGGTAGTTATTCAATTTAGTTACGTGTGAGTGCACAAGTATAGTGAAGGTGAAAATAAGTGACTAACGTGGACTTTTCGTGTTCCCCCCAAAAACTCCTAATAGGTTGTTGTAAAGTTACTACCGCTTTACAATAACTTTGACTTGACTGATATCGGGCCATTTACTTGATTGAAAAGTATTACTTGACACTGGCTAAATGCACAAACCGTGCGAAGCCGAAACCAAAAAATAAAAAAAATAAAAAATTATGTTAGGTTGGCAAATTATGACAGCTGTCAGATAGTTGACGTAAAGGATTGCAGAAAAAAGTTTACAAAGCGAGCGTTTGTGATCCTAAAGTTAAAATGATGTTTTTTTAAATCTGAAATGCGTTTGATTATGCGGAATTACTTTCGCATTGATTGAGAGCTTCACTTGAGCTACCATTACCGTGTTGATATTGAGTACCCTTTGTGCGTTAGACGGGATATTAAACCGTCTGCTCTGTCATGTATGACAGTCGATATGGCTAGTTACGGTACCGATACCTACTAGTATTTTTCGGGGAATATTGAATTATTTTTCCATTTCTGGCAGTTTCTCACTATTGGACGTTGGAGCTAGGGATCCCTGACAAAACGGGTTAGGTTTGATCGGAACTGTGACCAACCGCATCCAAACCCGTGAGTATATCCAAGTTTGTCGCAATTACTTGGCTATTTAGTACTTTTAAGACCCCAAAATAGGAGTTATGTGAGGTTCACAAAAAGAGGCGTAATCATTTTTTGAGGGTTTAAATTAATATTTTTAGGAGTTCCACATGGGAATTATTAGAGGCTCAAACGTCATGCGGAGTGGAGTGTCGATCGGCAAGCGTGGGACGCCCCCTAGCCAGATGCACCGACGACCTTAAGAAATAGGCTGGGACGGACTGAACGCGGGAGGCGGAGGGCAGGGTATTGTGGTGCAGCCTGACAGAGGCCTATGTCCAGCAGTGGACTGGGATAGGCCGAGTTGATTGAAACTTTATGCAAGTTTCTTAAGGTTTTTTTTTTACTTGATATTAAAATATCTTGAATATTCATTGAGAAATAAAATTCTGTTGCAGTATTGTTAATGGACCATATTGTGTAAGTTAACCGTGATGATTTATAAAACAGTTTGACAAATTTTCATATGAATATGAATGAATGCCACTTCTGAAGAGGAAACGGAAATAATAATTCCATTCTGATGTATAGGTACATCCGTACCTACTATTGGTTTTATACATATTTATTACGTACAGTCACGAGTAGTCGAGCACTAATATGTATACACTAAGTAACATTCGTTCGCATTCGTTTCATGTGGTGCCGGACGTAAAAGAATAGCACCATCCCATTTCTTCCTGTGGGTGTAGTAGAAGGCGACTAAGGGACTATAGAGGATGGCAGCAGCGTTCTCAATGCATTTTACCACCATACTGCGATCGCCAACCCGCCTGCCAAGCGTGGCGATTTTGGCAAAACCCCCCTTTTGTGGGAGGCCTATGTCCAGCAGTGGATGTCTTTCGACTGAAATGATGATGAAGATGAACTAACATTTGACTGGTATTTCCTCCTACGGCAATTATTGTAATTTTATGCTGTTTCGAACATGGTATTTTATTATGAAATAGGTTGAAAGTTTATTAATCAACTATTCCACGAGAAAATTGCTTTTGAATTTTGCAAACTTTCACACGTGGAAAGATTTCAAGTGCGGGAAAAATTTCATAGCTGAATTACCGAAAAATGTATGAATTTATTTAATACGTTTTAAATGCATTATAATAGGGATTTCGTTTAATGAACAAGAACTTTTATTCATAACATTTTTCATGGAAGCGGTCATATTGGAACAAACTTAAATTTACCTAAACACAAGATGGCGGATTTTCGACCTTCTGAAGTCGTGAAAGACCAAGTTTTAGCCAATATAGGCGTTCTATTTATTAGCAGTCATCGAAAGATAAGGGCCTCAATTTCTATTGTCTGAATGAAATATTGAGTTAGTTTATTGTCTTTTATTCTTATTGTCTTCGCAATATCCTGTTTTGGAGCTTTCCACACAATTACCTTGTTTTGTTGATTCATAGTCTTATTATATTCTGCATTTCAAAACAGCGGAAAAGTGCTGAAAGCCGCGCTCAACGGCAACTTGTGAAAAATGGCGCGAGACTTTATTATCGCAGATTATGAATCGCTATAGATAAGGCATTCAGCGCGCCCTCATTAAAAAAGGGATTCCGGGGAAAAATAATAAAAAAATACAGTGAAAGCCAGTCTCATTTGTCAACTTGCTCGCATTGCATGCAGCGCCTACATCACTCGAGGAGTGGCCGACTTTTTATTCATTCCGGTTTTACGACGCACACAATTTTAATAACTCACTAATAGAAAGAAAATACGTTCCTAAAAAAATAACGTTTTCATCGGTGTCATGGTTCGGTGCGACTCACGCGGCCGAGATACGAAACAATGTAATTGGCTGAAGTGAGAGACGACGTAATAATTTTTTACATTGTTTTGTTATTTTTCGAGCTGAAAAAGGTTGGAAATGAGTCGTTCGTCTAACAGTGTAAATCTGCCAGACACTTTTTAAAAGTTTTTCATGAAAATTTTCACGAAGTTCGTTTCAATTCCAGGATGATGTTTCACACACTATAAAAAACTTATAATTTTCAGACAATCTGTTCCAGAAGGATCTGATTCATTATTTTGAATGAAATACTTCGTATTTGCTTGTCGAACATACCATAAAACGGCTGACAGTGAGAACCTGACCATACCACCAACCACTATACAATAGCTTCACAGCACAAAAAAAAAAAATGACTGATGATAATTGTTCAAAAAAAATTCAAATTATAACATTAAATGAAGATTTTTTAAAAGAGCGAATTAATTATGTAAAACAGAACAAAATTGGTAACGGATTGGATCATGAGGAATCAGGCGTAGCTTTTTCCTAACTATTTTGGGATCGGTTTCAGCATCTGTACCACCTTTGTGCTAGCAACTATACATAAAAACAAACATTTCCAAATGAAATTAAAATACAACACAACTACAACATCAAAGAGCAAACTATAATTGACACTTGAATCAATTAAGAGCACTTTATTCTCTCTCTGTTTTGCTGTTATTCCATCTGATTCCGAAACAGTTTTCACTGCAAAAACATGATGTTTCATTGGTATGCATTTTACTACCTGTATGTAGACTGAAACCGAATTAAATAACACATGAGTTATCCGATATGAATGGTAAATACTGTATGTTCGACGTACAGAGTATTTATTCAGTTGTATTGTGTGAATATGGAAAGAGCATCGTATTTAATCTGTTTAACATACTACGCTGGTCAGTGGTGAATAATGGAACCTTTACAGTTTAAATTGCTGCTAAACGATTGTGTCAAGAGGATTGAGGGAAGCCTTCTTTTGTGGGTGTGTTCAGTATATACAACTGTATTCTTCAATCTGTTCAAGAAACATACCACGACTTTTCGTTGAAGCGGTATTTGAGACTAGTCTTTGAAATCTTAAACTTCAGCCCCCTTATTACAAAACAAGGTTTTTCTTTAGGTATCGTTTAAACCATCGAGCCTGTTTTTGAAATAAGAACTTAGAACTGAAATAGAATTACAGCTCCTTTTACAAAACTGACAATTTAGCACTGGACTAACTTGTCAGTTTTGTAAAAGGAGCTGTATATCAATTACAGTTAGGTTCTTATTTAAAAAACAGGCTCGACAGTTTAAACCATACCTAAAGAAAAACCTTGTTTTGTAATAAGGGGGCAGACGTCTATGTGTTGAAACTTTCCATATTTTTCCATCGAATTGGCTATAATTTAAGAAGTTAGATATTTTGGGATTATTTTTCACGTTATTATTTTCAAACGGCGCAGATATCTGTCAAAGAGAATCGTCGAGAAATCGAAGTGATGTCACTATTTAGTGCCAGAAAAAAGTTTTTTTTTTTTTTTACAATTTGAAACTGTTTACAGCTTTTATTTGTGCTATAGCTCAACACTAATTGCTAACCGTTTTAATTTCACATTTCCTTATCTCCATAGTTAAGACAATTGAATTCAAAATCATCTAATTCGGGACAGTCGTGTGACACGCGATGTAGCACTTTTAAAATTCAGTGTCATAATTGGTTGGGTCATTAATTAGTGGCCCCATTACCTGCCATTTAATGGCGATTACATCACGTGCCTTCCATGTTTAAAAAATAAACATTATCTTAATTACAGTTGGCCACGAAACATTTGTTTGATCGTGAGAATGTCTGAATTACGATTTGGGTCGAAAATGTTTCGTGGAAAGATAAAAGGTGTTTTTATTTTTTTATTTTGTATGTCTATTTTTAATACCTAGTCACAAGCAGATTTTACAAAAGCTTATTTAAAAAATCGATATATTGTATTATTCACTGCATTTCAACAAGGTACTTTTCAATCTAACACGGAGCCGTTACTTGGGACTGGTCAGTCATGGACCGGTGTAGGTGTGTGATCAGTTTTTGAGTGGCGTCTCTGGGTGTCGTATTGTATGGCTACTTTTATTACCTTGGGTTCTGCCTGTAAAAATAATTGTATGTGTAAATGAATAAATAAATTTTGATATATTATTTTGACACATTTATTGCTGATTTGTTATCTTAATACAGACAGAAACGAATACCTAATAATTTCCCCATGGTGTCGTAAAAAGAGACTAAGGTTGCGGTGATGGATTCAAAGAAGTATACACAATAAAAATGATTACAAATAAATTGTGTAGACACAAGACATCCAAAAAAAAAAAACACACAAAGAGTGTGTTTCCTAGCCAGAAAATAGTCAATCAAAATCAAAAGTCATTTATTCAAATTAGGCTTCAGCACTTTTCGAACGTCAAAATACATAAGACAGTCCCCCAAAAACGCCCACCCTTCGACACTTCCTAGTGCTTTAGCTGCGAAGAAGAAGTGGCGCAACAAACTCCCCAGCAGCACAGCTGTCTGTTTAGTCGGATGGACTTGATTCTACACATACATACATAGGCAAATTAATAAACAATAACGCATATTACCAAAAATAAAAGTCTCCTGGTATAAAGGGCTCTTTAACTTTCATATGCAATGCTGGATTATTGTTAGATCATGTCAATCAATCTGACTCAAAGGCATAAAAGAGCTATATACCGTAAATCAATCATATCACCAATCCCTGTGATTGATAATTTAATGGTTTTAATTACTAGAGGAAGTTTACAAGTTACTGTGTTTAAAATAACTTTTAAAAGTGAACAAGTACAACTTTCCACAACTCGGGCAAGCCAAAAATTCGACACAAAAAATACCATCAATTTCATGCAAGAATAACGAAAAGGAAATCCAGTGAAGTGACACTTTTGAAGGCGTCGACGTTGATTTTAGAAAGAGCCTTTTGTTTCTGCTAACCATACCGCCGCGTCCACCCCTCGTTGATTTAAGTACACAATAGGATCCCTCTTACGTTCCGACAATACTCCGATAGCTTAGAAAACGCTCACAATAAAAATGAACAAGACAATACAATTGAATGAAAATGAAGATATGATTTGCTTCTGACGTTTATTGTTCTGTGTTTCTTTTAATTTCGATATTCCCTGCATTATTGAGTCTTTTATCAAGATCTTTCAATAAAAATATTTTTATAATGTTATGTCGCCGTATTTTACCTGTTGTTTGATTTTAATAAAGCTTGCTTTTATGGCTTCTCTAAGTGTTGCCAGCCACCATCAATGTAATTTATGAGACGGTAAAGAAGAGTAATTCAGCTTATTAATTTTGCGCGGGCGCGTTCTGAGGTGTGGTTCCCCGGCTTACATGACTCAAGCTCTTTAATCACGTCCCCATGTTTCATTTTACGAAAAAGCGCTATTAGTCAACCCCGTGGCTTTTTGACGTACCTTCCAAATCAATCAGTATAGTCCAACAATGCTTTTATCTTTTCCGAAAAATTTATTGAACTCCAACTCATTTCTGCATACTATTTCATTTAAACAAAATTCTATTTGAAAGAATTTAAAAATCGATACCGTCGGAATGTAACTGCTGAATTACCCATCAAATAAAGCCCTTATCGACTCATTTTCTTTCCCCTTTCACCGAAGAAATGCGCGACTCCATAATGGCACCGCGTTTGGGTTTGGCCATTGTTTTCGTGTTACGTAACGCGTCAGTTTGCGTTAATGTAGTTTATTTAGAAAACGGACTCGCTGGGTTCGGTCTATGATAACAATTGTAGAAGGGAAGCATATTGGAGTGCACGCAATTTCACCCTCTTTCTGTTTTCCAACGTGATAGTCGCCAAGTAATTATAACATAATTCATGCAACCACAAACGAGACGTATCGTGAATACGTACACGAAGCATTAAGTTGCTTGTTAAAACATCGACTAACGTGTACAACCTGCCAAGGGTGCTGGTTGTTCGAAAGAGATACCGCTGCCCCTGGCACACAGGCTACTGAGGGAACACGGGTGGGTTTTAGTCAGTAAAAGTCTGACACGCCCTCCTGCTCCACCCAAATTAAATGAAATGAAATCAAAATATTTTATTTCATATAAACCTGTAAGGGCACTTATGAAACGTCAGAAGCTAGTTGCACGGTTCCAAATTGTCGCTTCCTATGGAGAAGAGCCAGCAAGAAACTCCACGGTTTCTCTTTAAAAAATAATTGGCTTTAACAATGTTTTCAAATTACAGTGAAAATAGGAATGACAGTGTAGGCCTGTCAATAAGTACCAGGTATTTCGACGAATGCAAATACAGAATAGAAAATCGTCTACAAATCTACAGTCTGTAAGGCCTACAACGTTCTCACATTCACAATATGTAAAATAATCTACATACATACACGAACCTATTTAAACAAAGTGACATAATATGCATGACAAACACTAAAAAATAGTCGATATTAAAATTGATGTATAATGTCAAAATGACGACCCAGAGCGGGAGAAGTTATTTGATGATTTCCCACAAAAAAAAAAGTGTACCATTCGTAGATTTTAATTGGGTAAAAAGCAGTCGTTTGTCATTTTGTTTTACATCGTATTTTTAATAACAATGTGGTGTAATGCGGCGGTAGCAACAACGGTATACGCAGCCGTTGTAAACATTTAATTAGTTGGATTTCGGTACATTTTCGTGAGAGTTGGAATCACGCGATATAATGGGGCCTTTTGTTTGGGCCGTGGTCGTTAGGAGCCCTCCTAGTTTAAGTGATAAATTACACGTAACAATTAAAAAGTTACGTGGGTCCGTGCTCAGCCGTTACTAATGTACTCTCGAAATGTTAAAAGAGGTGTAAAATTATTGTGCGTATTCATGTTAAAATACTAAACGAGACGAGACTTTTAAAGTCTGACGGTGAAAGCTGAAAAATGAGTTCCGAAATATTTATTTTACTTTTATTTTAATGGGTATTTTATGCTACGAAACAATGTAAAATAAGTTTTTACGCGTTACTCGGGTTGTGCCTATCGCGTACTGATAACACTGATTTACAATCGTACGTGTTGCCAAACTTTCCCTTCAGTGTTCTGGTCAAGGTTAAAAAGTTTTTTGAAGGTTTCTCTCTGGCAGGGTGGAATAGGTACTTTGTTTAAACTTCAACAAAAAAAAAAAACTGTTTAAATATTTATACTTGAAGAAATATCACCGACATTTACAACTCGGCGTAAAAAACTATTTGCCGCAAAGCCTTTGAAAACTCAAAATATTGTTTTATGACACGCAACGTTATCGCTCACCCTTAACGCACGAAATTACAATATAAATCAGTTTTAAAATAAAAAGAAAAACAGATTTAGTACACTTTCAGCTTTTAAAAGCGAAACGTGACTCGTAGACATAACGCTACGGCGTGGGCGCTACGGTGCTACGCCGTAGAGGCGCTACGATAAATTGTATTTCATTTATATTGTTGTATCATCGCTATGTGTGCTGTTATTTGATTACAGCTATTTTTTAGCTTTAGCTGGGATTAAATGTTATAAATTAAAGCATATAAGAAATAAGTATGGGCAAATTGCGTGTTAAACGTTCTTTGTTTTATTTTAGTCAAACTTAAGGCTTAATTCACATTTTAGAGCTGATTGATATTCTAAACTTGTTTCACGTTTTCAAGATTCACACTATCAGTATAAATGAGTTTTGATTAAATGGTATCAGAACAATAGCATTTTCTGTGAAAGCCTTATAACGTGAATTGAGTCCTGATGTAACAGACATCTGAAATATGAAACAGTTATAAGTACCGTATAAAAGTAAGTCTACCTAACCTTTGCCTTACAATTTTATGGTCAGCTTCCAGTCTAACCGGGTGCAGCTGAATAGCAGTATTTTACATGGAGCGAGGGCCTATCTGACCTCCACAACCCAATTACTGGGTAACACGAAAAGGCTTTTGGTAAGACTGGCTATTGGAGTTGTGGGCTTCTGACGACTGTAAAAGATATATGAATAGCCAGGACCAACAGCCTAGCGTACATTGTGAGGCTTGGAACGGTCTAGATATGTAAAAGAAGTAGATAGTCCGCCATCCATGGAGATCGCTTAGCTTAAAACTTTTGATCGACCCATCCGGCTGTAGTTACTTAGCCCCGAACCACTCCGAAACATTTACATAGCACTAGCTTTTGCTAGCGGCTTCGCCTGCGTAGAAATCGGAAATTATTCCACGGGAACGTACTATCATCCTATGTGTTATTCCGGGTTACGAACCATCGGTGTGCCAAATTTCATCCAAATCCGTGTAGCCGTTGTTGCGTGATCTAGTAACAAACATCCGAACTTTCACATTTATGTATAATTCATTACTAGCTGTAGCTCGCGGCTTCGCCTGCGTAGAAGTCGGAAATTATACCGCGGGAACGTACTGTCGGTATAAAAAGTATCCTATGTGTTAAACTAGGATTTAATCTATCTGTTCGCCAAATTTCATTCAAATCCGTTCAGCCGTTTTTCCGTGAAAGAGTAATAAACATACAAACTTTCACATTTAGAATATTACTTCCGCACGCGGCTTCGCACGCGTAAGGAAGTACTTATCTCAGCATGATGCTGCGACATTCAAAAACAGTGTCGGAGCGCTGGTATTCTGATAGGGCCCACTGTGAAAGTCACGGACAGAATAACCCAACAACACTTTGCCCGATCTGGGAATCGAGCCCAGGACCCGATGCTCAGAAGTTGCGCTTGCGAGCCAACGAGGTAGCTCGATAGAAGTGTAACAATCAAAACACCAAACATTAACCAGAAAAAGAAATTAGCGATGATATCTCAATACATTATCCGGGTGTTCATACTTCTGAGAACATACTGAACACTTATTTCACCAACTTTCTTAAGCCTTTTATTTACAATACACTCTTCTGTCACATTAAAATGATGAAGTTTACACTTAAGAACGGTGTAACTGTTTAAAAGTTGGCTAAGTGCATGGCGGACCACAGTGTAGGGTTTCGTAGTCGGGATGATTATTCACGCATGCACAGTATTGATTTTACCAGCTACAAAACTTATTGGTTTCATAGTATTTTCTGAAAAACCATGAAAAATAATGTAAGTCATGCAAAACAAAAAAAAGTGTGGTGTAACATTTATAATTTTCAGATTTTTCCTTTAATTTTCCTTTTTCCTTTACTTGATTTACTTTCAAGTGTCAAAACATGTGGCATTCATGGGCGTATTTTTTTATTGCGTTGACTTAGAAGATTGATTTTTTAACAGCTCCAAGCAATCCGTAAATCAAAGTATTTGATGTCAATTTTAACGTGGTACCTCCAGGCGTTCCTGAAAAAGAGGGTCTTGACAGACAGTCGGACAACGAAGTGAGACTATGGTTTGCGTTTTTTTCCTTTTGAGGTAATGAACCCTAAAAATGTACATTAGTACGCTCTGCCCAGTTCTCAAATGAAAACCTCTGGCATTTTGCCTATAGTTCGTAATATGTAAGGTTTTATGGCTTTCATCGCGCACGAGTTTAATTTCATGTTTTATGTTTATTACTGTGTGACCACGCTACCGAACCGTTGGATTCAAGCTGGGATCGTGACGTAAGAAATTCTAGAAGGATCATTGCTAAAATTTAATAAACAGTTGTTTATCACTTGTATTAAAACGATAAGAATAGTTGTCGTTGTTTGTAGTAGGTCGCTGTGATTAACTCAGGACAATGTTTGTGTTTTGTGTTCTTTCACCAGAATTAGCTTACCTACTGACAGGTTGTATGAATTACATTCATATACTTAATTGTTTATTTTATTAGACTCTTTAAATCATTTTATTTTTTACTATTGTATTGTACAGAATCAAGTTCTTCTAACTTACCAGACAGCTGTGCTGCTGGGGAGTTTGTTGCGCCACTTCTTCTGCCCAGCTAAAGCACTAGGAAGTGTCGAAGGATGGGCGTTTTGAGGAGACTGTCTTATGTGTTTTTTCTTTTTTTTACGTTCGAAAAGTGCTGACTCTCAGCCTAGTTTGAATAAATGACTTTTGATTATTTTTTTATTTAATGTTCGCAAATTAGACACAAAAGTTATTTTAAGACATTGGTGTGTGTAGAAGTTTTGTAGCAATTTTGGCTTCTTCTTCTCAGGAAACCATCAGCTAGGAAATGCTGGAGCCATCTAGTTTTAAAAGATTGACCTCCAAAATATTGAAGTTTAAAAGTGTCAATGATCTACTTAGATCTGCCAAGTGCGGGTTGTTCGAAAAAGATACCGTGGCCCCTGGCACACAGGCAACTTAAGGAACACGTGTGGGGTTTAGTCAGAAAATGTCTGACACCCAGAGCGGGAGAAGTTATGTAATGATTTTACACCCTCAAATAAATAAAAGATCTACTACTTATGTAAATAATCATTTCATTTTAATTTCCTTGCGGTAGTAAAGTATTTACTATGTTTTGGTTTAAAGGAGTGCGTGAAGATAGAACCATTTTTTTTTAACTAGTGTCTTATTTCATGAAGCTATCGGCGATTCTGAATGATAAAGACTTACACAGGTGGTGGTAATACTACCCTCAAAGATTTTATGCATAGTATAGTGAATGCTCTTGCGATCTTAACCTTCTGATTGTTTTGTACTGGGACATTCTAGATCGTATAGACCTATAGGTACAATAAACATGTTAATTCGTTTATTGCTAGCCATCAGACGGAACTTCGTATTCCTTTTTTTGTTGTTTATAAAATCATTTTATTTTCCGACGCCATTTTAATTGTTAATCATGTAAATGTATATAGCATAAAAGCTGCAGTCTTATTAGGTGGTTCAAAAACTCTTTCAAAATAATGGTTTTGTTTAGGCAATAGATGAAAATTGCTCGGACGTGATAATTGCTTCACAGTAAACAAACACTGTAAGACAACACTAAAGCAGTGGTAGTCTAGTGGAATCAATTTACGTGTTGTAGGTCATAGGTTCAAACTCGGTTCTCAAAACGGTAAAGAAAAAACATAATTAGGAAACCGCCATATCCTAAAACAAAATTTTTAAGACATGTGTCATCAACCAACATGCACTGGTCCAGCGTGGGGGATTGCGGCCCACTCCCTCTCACAGAGATGAGGCCTGTGTCCCAGCAGTGGGAAAATTATAAACTGCTTTTGTACGTATATAATGTAAACAAATACACAGTTATTCTTATTGAATCTCAAATAAAACCGTTGAAACTAAACGAATCCAAACTTTATATCCGTAACGAACTAGCAGAAGTCATAAAAAGCAACATTGTAGATTGCACAGTGCAGTTTATTTACAACAACAAACTACCCAGCATCGTGACGTTTATTGAGACGATCGTGTATTTATGTACTTTTAATGGCATAGCACATTACGCGCACACTGCTCCCGGCGACGACATTAGCAAAGAAAACATCACAATTGATGTTATTTATGCCAATCGCAGCACTATTATGCCGATCTCGGGAAGTTTTTATCGCTCGTGCACGCTTTATCCTATTGCGAATGGTACAGGAGTTATTAGCGTGATCGTGGAGACGTAATTGTTGGTAGTTTAGTTAGTACTTAGGTACAATAAATTGAAAGATATTGTATATAATATAAATTATATCTTCTACGTTCTTATTGTTATGGATACTAATACTAGTAATCGAATTTGGATCACCGTAAAAACGGAAGAAACGTAAGACAAAATGACAGATATTGTAGAAAGAATTCTATGGCTCAAACTCATAAATGAAGAAAATAAATATATGCTTTGTACTATTTACTAGTTGCTGCCCGCAGCTTCGTCCATGTGGAAGTCTGAAATGATTCCACGGGGACGTGCTACCTATGTTACTCCTAATAACATCTAATGTCTGCCAGTGAAAGTCTCGTCAAAATCGGTTCAGCTGTTTCGGAGATTAGCCTGAACAGGCAGACAGAAAGATTTTTAAAGTTTTTTTCTGTTAAATGTTCCAGATATACTTTCATATGCATTTAGCATGAAGTTGTTATTTTGTTATTACAAACAGTCACTTTAATTTTAATTTGTTTTATTGGTATGTATGTATGTATGTGTCTGTATAGACTTTAAGAGATTTTGTCTCTCTTTCGTAAAGATAGCATATTGCGTGATGACAAAATATTTTATTCTAGTCTTTCTAAAAACTTCCTGAGCAAAGCTTACAAGTTACTACGAAATATGAACAGTACAAAGTTTAAAATTTTCTATTCAGCTATACTTCATTCAAATCAAAACAGATCAAGAATTTCTGCACCTCTTTGATGCAATTTTAGAGACAATGTCTTAATTTTGCAGATTGTCTAAAATCTGGGGCCTGTAATACAAAAACTATTAAGGTTATAACATTC
This sequence comes from Polymixis flavicincta, assembly GCA_949987655.1. Classification (NCBI taxonomy): domain Eukaryota; kingdom Metazoa; phylum Arthropoda; class Insecta; order Lepidoptera; family Noctuidae; genus Polymixis; species Polymixis flavicincta. The sequence goes on along the minus strand of OX465181.1, from coordinate 18,937,541 downwards.
GCCTATAGGTATTGTGCCAGGAAAATAATTGTGAACGTTAAGCAAGTCTTATGGCCATGAGTTGCAGAAATGTTCGAGTTTAGTACAATGAGGCAATAAATAGCTTTTGATTGCTAGTTATTCCGCTTCTTTCATCGACTTCGTAACATGTATAGAAAAATAGAAATGGATGTTTTTTATGGTTATTGCGAAGAGAATTAACGTTTGTCTGGGAAGACGCGAAGTATGTATATATACGATGGCTTCTGTCATAAAGTGTTATGTTTTAGAATTATTATGCGTCAGTAATCTTATATTCTAACCCTGTATTGAGTTGAAAATTATGATTTCAGATAGACAATACGCTTTTTGGCATGGGTTTATACCACAACAATTAAAAAAAAATAAGATCGGGCTAAGAACGCCCGCAAAACCTTAAAAGTTTTAATCCAAACGCAATCTAACTTTAGTTCTAGCCTTTTTTCCCAACATTATTGGTTTAAACTTGCGACGTTATTGCATAACACACTTGTAACGGTTATATTTTTGACAGTTGAACAAAATTCATTGCGTTATTAACGTTGTTGATTAGACAAGTTTTTCGAATGGTTTAATAATAACTTTCAAAATTCTTTAGATTCTGAAGAATAGTATGGTACACAATTAGGGTACCGATCCAAAAAACACCCTTGTTTTTGTAATAAGGGGATTATAAACGTTTGAAAATAGGACTTTAAAAAAGATCATCGTATGCAGCTGAATACCAGTATTTTACATGGGGCGGCTGCCTATCTGACCTCCACAACCCAGTTACTGGGCAGTAGCGGATTTAGGTTTGATGGCGCCCTAGGCCCAAGACGATATGGTGCTCCTTTTCTTTTTAACCGACGAAAAAAAGCAGGAGGTTCTCAAGTCGTTTAGTCGTATTTTATTTTGTTTTTTACAGATTTTTTAATGCTGAGTTGTGTATTACACAAAGTTATCAAAAATTAGGGATGTAGTATTTAGTAGGTTATAGCCACAACAAATTATAAAATAAAAACGTTTTTACAAAAAATTGAACCGCCGAAAAAACTGAAAAGCTAAAAATAATTAACCTTTTTTGTTTAACCATAATAACGAAGTTCGGAAGTCGGTGAATTTCGATATGTATTTTAATTTTATGCCACCGACTTCCGAACTTCGTAATTTTTTGCTAAAAAGTTTTTATTCTTTATTAGTAACTGTAATATTGATGACGATACGGGTAATATTTTACATTTATTTTGGTTCGTATTTTTATTTTACTGTGTTTTTGTTTCTAATTCATGTGATTTCGGTTATGTAACTTTAAGGCTAAGAACAAAAATACTTAAAAAAATATTTTTGTTATTTTAGTTAAATTTCGGATGTTAGTACTTTCCTGATTAAGTATTTTATATCAAACCACATCGGGTTTACAACCAAATCTCGTACAAAAAGGCATACGCTAGGGATAAAGGCGGGGAAAATACTTGGCACGCCACAAAACCTATGGGATTTGTTTATTTCCCGTGTTAGTATAACTACAGACCCTTGTTTCAAAAGTTATGGCGACAGTAAAATAGTGATACTTATTGATACTAAGGCTTTGTCTGGAACGGATTTGGAGATACAAAGGTTTTAGTTTCATACGAGTATAATCCGTTCATGTGTGATTTTTTCGGTAATATTTGTTGGGGTTTTGCTTATCTTTTCTTTGGGTTTATGGTGTACATTTTCAGGTATGCCTGTTGGGATCGACGATAAAGTTTCACGCCTTATTTACTTAACGTTGAGAGATCCAGTCGTATCTTACAATAATTTTTAATTTTTTGGCCAAAGAATCAGCACTGCCATACAACGTAGCAATGCTGCCAGCCTTTTGGGCACTTTTTCCGTTGACAACGATGTGGATAAACTTTTTGATTTCTTATGATTATTTTATTTTTTCCATACTTGTAGGTACATTATTTCAAGTTGAATTATGGGCATAAAACAAAAATAACTCCTGAAATTTTCTAACATGCGTCCAAACTCATACTCTGATCATTAACTGCCTCAAAAAAATTAACCATTTTACGCAAACTTTTCAAGTAATGGAAATTAAGCTTCCTTTAATAAACTTGGAAAGAAGATGCCCGTGTTATTCTTAAACAAGAGTTCAATGTTGCCAGGATAATGAATATTTACGAGACTCTCGCAACCTCCAAGTTACGCACCCTTATCATGATGCACAGAGGGCGATATTATAGGGCATGAGTAAGATACAGGGCCGAAGGGCGGTAGGACAATGTACGAGCAAGAGGCTCGTTAAAGTTTAAATGTAAGTGTACTTCGAGTACTCACGAAGGGAGTTTTTGTAAGGGAAATAAAAATTAAACAGAAAGTTTTTTATTTATAGGGGAACGAAGGGAAGTGGGCAACACTCATGCTGTATTGAGGAAATTACCTAACGGGGAGAAATATACATTCCTTTCTTATTCGTCTTTCGGATCAGCGCCAGCTATACAAGATTAGATTTTAATACTTATACTCTTCTTCCTCTTTCTCCTGGCTATTATCCCAATTTATTTGAGGTCAGCCCTCCTAGTACTTCTGCGCCACACCGCACGGTTGTGGGTTGTCTCTGTCGTTGTGTTGTTTGCTGTCAAGTCCTTCGCTAATGTTCGTAGCCAGGTCATTGGTGGTCGTCGTTAATACTTATACTACCGCAATATAAATATTGGTGGATGCGCCAGCGCGGTTCCTCATTCATGTAATTCATTAAATTATTGCTGCGAAGTTAGTCAATAAGACACCCACATTACCCAAAAACCTTTTAATTAAAAACAGTAGACACCAAACATGGAACTCCACAATTAAATCGCCTTAATGAGGACCCTTCCCCATTAAAACTAGATGGCTCAAATCATCCAGTCCTTAAATCAAGTACAAAACACAAGCTAGTCATGACGCCTCCACCAATTAATGAGGGTACAGTCAGATCTTGCCGTTGGACCTTTACAATCTAGTGCGAACATAAATTGTGATAGAGGGCGCTCGGGGGCTTGTTTAATTTCACGACTGAATAAATCCAAATGTTATACCGCGGAGACCCCGCTAGCGTAGTGACGTTTCCATCTGTCCCGTCCATAAAATTCTAGTGCTGCCCTCTGCCGAAAATTAGGGGAACTACTCTATTATTAAAGTTTCCTCCGATATGTTTTAGTTGGTTTTTAAGTTTGATGAGGTACCCTTTTTATGTTTAATGATTTTGGAAAGCTGTTTATCTTCCTTTAAATAACTAGGCCACTTTAGTTTGCTGAGGCTATTGTAAAAAAAGATTAAAATGTTATAAGATCAGGAGTACATTTTTCCTATTCTCGTATTAATTTAATAACTGAATAAATCCAAATATTGTACCGCGGAGACCCAGCTAGCGTAGTGACGTTTCCATAATCTTTCCCATCCACTAAGTTCTAGTGCTGCCCTCTTCCAAAAATTAGGGCAACTACTCTATTATTTAAGTTTGCCCCGATATTTTTTCGTTGGTTCTTAAGTTTGATGGGGTTCCCTTTTTTATGTTTGATTCTTTTGGAAAACTGTTTTAATTTTTTGCTGTTTTAATAATTAGACCATTTTTTTATTTGAGACTGTTATAAAAAAGACTGAAACATGATAATATCTGAAGCTTTATTTTTCCTACTCTCCTATTAATTTCACGACTGAATAAATCCAAATGTTATACTGCGGAGTCCGCACTTGTGTAGTGAGGTGTCTATCTGTCCCGTCAAAAAAATCTAGTAGTGCCCTCTGCCGACAATGAGAGGAACTACACTATAATTAATGTTTTTTTTTACCGTTTTATTTACGTCTCTGTGGACATAAGCAGATTAATAGTTATTTGTTTTAACCCTTCAAAATCTAGTCGCAGTCTCATCTTGGCGATAAAGAAATGTCAAAAATTTGTCAAAAATGTATGGAAACTCGAGGTATTTTTGATAGTTTGAGACTGAGATCAGACTGTGAACTTTCTTAGAATTGCCCCTCAGGTAACGTTTTTACTCAATTCTATAGCCCGGACCACCACTTCAATTTAGAACATTATTACATTCAATACATGAATACAGCGACACTCTAATACCTATTGGTTCTATTCAATAGCCCAGCACTAGCATTTCAATGCCTATTGATAGATAGATATTAATTTAGTTGTGCATTTCTGAATACTAATACTGGTGCTGTGGGTTACTGGGTGTTAACCCTACTTTAATTGAACGCTGGGTGACGCCTTTGTATAGTTATATCAGCCAGTGCTATTTTCAGACTGGAATAAACAAATAGTTTGTGATTTTGCTGACTCAGTTTATTGTTTTAATTAAAAGGTTTAAAATAAACCGCTTAGTGATTTTTCTCTTCCAATTTTTGCAAATAGCATTGTTTGTCTTTGCTACTCTTACAAAATTTCGTAAAAGTCATGAAATATGACTACCATTTCGTTTCATCCAAATTCTTTAGATATGATTAATAACCAGTCCTTTATATACGTTCCTCATAATTATCGTAATCATAATTTTAACATCATTCAAATACTACCTACTCATAACTGAGTAAACAATAAAGGAATCACAATTATATTGTTTTTCAATCGGTACTGCAGGCTGTAAAATAATGTAGGTATTATGTTTATTTCGCAACAAATGCGTTTGATTAATCACGTAAGTATCCATTAAAATGTTGTTTAGGAATGAAATTAATATTTGATAATTGTATGTTCATTTTATTCATCACAACGTTTAGTTTTTTAATGTAAAATAGTAAATAACTCACCCATGTTGGTATGCAACTCAGAAATCAAAGTCCGATGCCTAAGTGCAGTTGCCACTTACAGAGGCGGACTATACGAGTATGTAGGCATTTTCTACCAGTCAACCTGCACACTTAAACTACAGTTGGTTGAGCTATTCGAGTCATAAGTTTTAGCACGAACACCGAATCAAATACTCAAAAGTATCAAAGTGTCAACTTTCTGATCCAACTATACAAACACTAAATTCAAATGGAAGCATACACACGCGACAATATGGCTCCGCAATTTGTACTGTTTGATACCGTTTTCAATACGACCAAAACAATATCGGTATATTGAAGAGTGAACAAACTGAATCGCGGGTGCAATACAATACATGGGGTACCCTTATTGAATATTTGCTCAACGGCCAACCGCGATCCGGCTGTAGTATCGTTGTCAGAATTTATATCACATGTATTTTCCAACGAGTGTTTAAAGGGTTTTCATTAATTATTGGTACACAGTGTTTTATTTACACTGATCAATTTGTATTTTATTTATTGGTGATGCTTTTTAAATGACACGAGTTTTGTCATTTTATGGTTGAGTCTCTATGTAGGTATAACATATTTAAAGAGTGCATAGCTTTGTTTTTTTTAAATCACGTATTATTGAATTGCAATGATAAATAAATGTAATTAAATCATCATCATTATTTCAGCCGGAAGACGTCCACTGCTGGACATAGGCCTCCCCTCCCCTAAGCACCACCGGTTCTGTGCTTCTCATTTTCAGCGGATTCCTGCGGCCTTCACAAGGTCATCGGTCCACCTTGTGGGAGGCTTTCCAACGCTACGTCTTTCAGTACGTGGTTGCCACTCTAGAACCTTTCGGCCCCATCGGCCATCTGTTCTGCGAGCAATGTGCCCTGCCCACTGCCACTGAAGTTTGGCAATTCGTCGAGCTATGTCGGTTACCTTGAAAACCTATCCTTCTGCAGCGCGAGGTGAAACAGTGAGCCGTATTCTCTCCGAAACTGTTCACCGCTGCACTGGACGATCTCTTCATGGTTCTGGATTAGAGAGGGGTTGGCATCAACATCAATAAATAAAATAATTTAACTAAAATAAACAATTGCACCGAGTTGTATAGTAATAAATAACTCACAATTTAATCTGAACGTGGTGTCTGTGTGTTTTTGCATTGCACGGTGACAACTTTAGTAAATGAAACCGATTAATTTAGAACTGCAATTCCGCTGAGTATTTCGTTTAAGGCCCTGGTAATTTTGAATGTACTCGTCGTATTGTCGTTATGAGCGATAATAGTTCTTACCGAAATCCGATACGGGTTAAAATCTGTTGTAATAAATTCGAATAATAAATGAGCAAGCATTGTCGTAAAATGCAAATAAAATCGTATAAAATTAGTTATTAAATATTTTATAATAATATAACTGGATGCAGTTTGGCATTTAGAATTTTATGGTATATTTTTAACTATAATAATAATTGTTATTGAAGGGATAAACTGATTTTAAAGATAATTATAAAGGTGACTTTGATGATTTTTTTGATGCATTAAACATGGTGTGTGCAAAAAAGACTTGAAAATATCATACTCGTATATTTTTTTTGCTCCCAAAATTATTTACGGTTAAAGAGATACACTGGTTTAAAGAACCACCATTTTGAGCGTTTTCATGAAATCTCCGCCTTAAGTGGAGTTGAGGTTAAATAAATGTATCAAAGCTAGAGACGTACCTAGCCGATGTAGCGATTGAACTCACTCTACAAAGATTAACAACTGAAAACGTTTTAAACGAAAAGGAACCGTAGTTTTTCTCAAAGCTCTTGCAGGAAAACCAGCTTCATTTGCATCCCGAGATATTATTAGATTTACGTGTTAGTATGCAAATAAGTAGTATGCTTGTATGTACGTTTATTCTGCCAAGCCAACACACGACTCACGAATGTTATAACAACGGCTGCTAATTGTGAAAAGCTATGGGTTCGCGTGCAGTCGCCGCGCGTAATTATGCTAATCTTATTAGTCAATCCACTTCGCCTTGCAGTTTTATGTTCCTGCACAAGTTCTGCATAGCGCGCGTTTATAACTACTCCACTTTCTTTACTTCAATAGCGTGTAAGCCCGAACCGTAATTAGCTGTGCTATTATCGGGAGTATTAAACTATTTGAATTTATACCGCTAAGTTTAGTTTCATTATTCAAAAGCATGTATTTACTCTCCCATAAAATTTTACAACCTGTAGAATGATTAACGCTGGACCTCGTACACCCCCATTAGAGACAATGAACAAAACTAATATTTTTTAAATGTTTGTTATAATTAAGAAATTCGTGTTGATTCTAGCATTACTTTATGCATTTAAAATTTACACTTATTGCTTTGAAATAAGATTGAATTTGCCTTGCTGCAATCGGCAGTATGTAGGTGGCTAAATACATAACTTAAAAAAAATTTAAAATTTACTGAAATCGATTCAGTCGTGAATTGTCAACAAACTGTTTTCAGGACTTGCGTTTTATTCTGTTACGCCTTGTATAAAACATTGCGATAGCGAATCAAAGGTAAATCAATTTTAACAGCGATTTGGTCGCACAAAAGAAACAATTTTTTCAATCGCCTAACTTTTACGACACAAAGAGTAAGTACGGATTTACAGCGAAAGCCCCGCCTTTCTAACTTAGAAAATTTCACTTAAGAAACAAAAGTACTCTAATAAAAGAAGAACAATCATAAAAAGAGAGATGTAAGAACGCGCTTTCTTAAAAAAAATATCGGCGACGGCGCTCCGCGGTCATTTGTACACCTTACCTACAGGTAGCTTAGACAGGCAACTTTGAAAATACAGTTGCCACAAGAGTTGCTCATTTTTGTACTTCTTCTTGATGGCAAAAATTCTAGTAAATTAGGGTCAAAATTCAGGTACGCGAACTCCGGTCAGTGATGCAATCATAAAGGCATGCGGCGCAAGATTGAAGATGGACCATTGTTTGTGGGGAGACGCCACCGATGACGATCATAAAACAATCAGCTAAATGTTTCCACTGCTGTGACCATAATCCGTCACGTAGACCCAGTGCGGGATGGTAACTGTCACAAAATTTCTTCGAAAGTTCTAGAACATGCCGGTTTCCTCACGATGTTTTCCGTCGCTGTTTTGAGAGAAATAGTGATGAAATTAAAAACACCAAGTGCCGCTTTTACCACTGGGTCACCACTGCTCGCTGCATGCTGAGCCTTTGGCAACATAATAGTCAGCCAGTCTAAATGGTCGTAGAATAAAATGGAACATTCACAATGCCGGAAAAACACGATTTTCTCGGTAAGTAGTTGTTGATTGTTATTTACGAACCACCAATACTTACTCATTGAGCCATACTGCAGTTATCGAGTACATTATCCAATAAAGGTAATTAAAGCTGTTAATTAATGAACAACTACCGCATTCAAACTTCGGTAAAGCATGTATGCAGGCAAGTAGAGTACTGCGCATTTTTTTGAATTAACAATACACACTCAAAAACTAAAAACATAAACTCCTTTATTTGAAAAAGGAGTGAGCATTTAGTATTTATTTAAGGGATGGTAGATAAGTAATAACAGTTGCACGAGTCGATGAATTAGGTAAAGCTGCGCTTGCCGCGGTTGGTCTGTGGATGGGTGACCATCTTTACAAACCTTTTCTCCTCCGTGCCTCGGAAAGTATGTTAAACTGTTGTCATTCGTGGATCTTCGACAGTCGTTACGGGTAGTCAGAATTCCGAAAGTCTTTCCAAACAGAATCGTATTACCCAGTAATCAGTCACTCCCAGTACTCCATTCTCAGGCAGTGCATCCGATTTGATTGGAAGTCGACCCCAAGATAGTTGGGGTCGATATTTAGTTGCTCGTCTGTACCAGTTCTTACTACTGAGTTTGTTATCAAATAAAACGAACAACTTGTTATACTTAATGACTTTATTTCAGGACAGTTTAAAAATGTCGAAAATCTTAATTTAATCAGATTTTTCTTTGTAATTTCGTTTGGTACCAGCCTTGATGGGCAAGGTTTTTTTTGTGGGAAATCATCAAATAACTTCTCCCGCTCTGGGTGGAGCAGGAGGGCGTGTCAGACTTTTACTGACTAAAACCCACCCGTGTTCCCTCAGTGGCCCATATGCCAGGGGCTGTGGTATCTCTTTCGAACAAACCCGCACCCCTGGCAGGCATCGGCCCTTGTGGGCCCCATCAAATTGTGCTGACATCGCTTTGAGGCGCGCGTGGAACACAACGCGCCGTCGACTTGGGCTTGGTCCTTACCGGACAGCGAGCTACCCATTACTCGCCGTCCGCAAGCCCATGCCTACGGTGGCCGGAAATCAGCCTGGGATTCCCGACGCCCAGGGCGTCTCCTGCGGTGGCTAGGGCCGTGAGGGCGCATAGACTGCCTCTCCCTCACGTGCGCCGCCTCCCTCTTCGCGAGCATTACTGCTTCGCTGAAGGAGGTGACGGCTACTCATGCACTCTCGCAATTACAAAAAAAAACAAAAAAATCCTTAGATGAGATAGAATATAGGTTTAGAATTATTTAGCAACATACATCGTTAGAGTTTAGATTTAATGAGTTTCTGCATCTCATTATTTTAATCTCATAATCGTATCATTCTCTCTGAGGTTATTATGAATTTCAAATAACTAAGTAAAATGTAGCGTTTTATAAAAATAGCTTAACTACATATTAGTAAGGGTCCGTAGATTTTATTAAAGAGTTTACAGCAGTGACAACACCAACTTCACCAATTTGTAGGAGGTTGATGGCGTTGGTGTTGCCATTAATTGTCCTTGCATAATGTCGTGCATCATCATCATCATCATCATTTCAGCCGACAGGCGTCCACTGCTGGACATAGGCCTCCCCCAAGCTCCGCCACTTCAACGGGTTCTGTGCTTCTCGCATCCAGCGGACTCCTGCGGCCTTCACAAGGTCATCTGTCCACCTTGTGGGAGGCCTTCTAACTTTACGTCTTCCGGTACGCGGTCGCCACTCCAGAACTTTTCGGCCCCATCGGCCATCTGTTCTGCGAGCAATGTGCCCTGCCCACTGCCACTTAAGTTTGGCAATTCTTCGGGCTATGTCGGTTACCTTGGTTCTCCTGCGGTTTTCTCATTCCTGATTCGATCACGCAGGGAAACTCCAAGCATAGCCCTCTCCATCGCCCTTTGAGTGACTTTAAGCCTTCTTATGAGGCCCATTGTGAGCGACCACGTTTCGGTTCCATGTGTCATGCCGTGCATAGATAAACTAATCGAATCAGTATAATTATGCAACCTTTACTATATAGTCTATATGTAGATGAAATAAACGTGATTTTAGAACGGGGATACACAGACTTATTGAGACCATGGGACACTTGGACAAATGTTGAACTAATGGCGGGCCACGAGCACAAATTAAAAACATTAAAATAGCTTCAGATTCAAATTTATCTTATTTGTAAACCTCAGCAATCTCTTTACTTCAAATATACGTGGGAATATTTTTGCTATCGTGCCACTGGCATGTTGCCGGAGGGCCGCGGTCTGTGCATCCCGGTTGTCTATTGTTTGCCCGAAGATTATATGCCATAATCATCATTTTCCCGAATTTCATTTGCCCGAATGTTTCATTTGCCCTAAAAGACATATGACATACTTTTAATTGCCCGAATTTTAGATACCTTATGATACGAATGCCATAAGTATTGTTTGTCTTATTTTTATGTGCCATAATAATTATTAGACATAATATTTAAATGGCATACAAAAGAAGAATTTTTGCGTGCTTTAGCACCAAATTTGTTTGTGTTTTTCTGTGCATGGTTGATGGTGGGCTAGGTCGACGGAGCCCCGCTTTCCGGGGCTTCTACTTCTGTGTGGTTTATAAAAAAATAACCACGAAGGGGATGGCGGGGTCGTGTGAGCGAGCGAAGCGAGCGAATAGACCCCGCCATCCCCTTCTAACCTAACCTGTCCGAGTCGGGGTGCCCTAAAGTCCCAATTGCATCCAATTTCTCTTGATATAAACAACTGTTACACACCCGATGTCGATGGCAAATTATGTTATGGCATATCATAATTATGGCATGTGATAATTAGGGCTTACAATGATTATGACAAATGATGTTATGGTAAGTGACTTTATGGGAAACAATGATTCTGGCACGTGACTAATATGGCAAATGAGAGTAGGGCAAATGAGTATTATGTCGTATGATATTATGGCTGTTGACTATTATGGCAAATGATATTAGGGCAAATAAAATTCGGGTAAACGGCGGTATACCGTGCATCCCTGCTTTAGAACTATTAAGCGGTATCCAAACTCAAGCGATTTTTTATTAGTTTGACGTTTTCTAAAAATGAAACCTCGCTAGATCGATTTATCGCCCCCGAAACCCTCTGTATACTAAATTTCATGAAAATCGTTGGAGCCGTTTCCGAGATTCAGATTATATATACAAGAATTGCTCGTTTAAAGGTATTAGATATTAGATAAAAACTCACAAGTAAAATGTAATAAGAGTTAAGAAATCGTAGTTATTGAGCTTAACGAAGCATAAATCTTGCTCAAAATAGCACTGAAATTAAATTGTCCTCTGCTGGGAACCCTAAAAATTAATTTCAGTGCTGGCCAAGCGCTGCAAAGCTTTGGTTAATTTCATCCTCCCTAATCCTACTATCACTGGTTACCTTGTTGTGATCGTGAATTCGGTAAAAGTCGTATTTTAATTTCATTTTAGCTGTGCCCGGGGCTTCGCCATCGTGAAACTTTATACGGTATTTATAATATAAAAAAAAAAAAACATTTTTTGTCCGTCTGTCTGTTCCGGCTAATCTCCGAAACGCATTTCTATGTTGGAAATTAAGTTACTAGTTTATAACAGCCAGTGAAAGTCTTGTCAAACTCGGTACAGTCGTTTCGGAGATTAGCCGGAACAGACAAACGGACAAAAAATGTTTTTTTTTATATTATAAATACCGTATAAAGTTTCTTATGCATTTAGTAAAAAGCTTATTTTGACATTACAAGCAAACACTTCAATTTTATTTATTTCAATATCAAAATTTAAATCTAGTTTATTCAAGATTTTATTCAAGATAGGCTGAGAGACAGCACTTTTTGAACATCAAAATTACATAAGACAGTCCCCCAAAACGCCCCTTCTTCACCACTTCTAGTGCTTTAACTGGGAAGAAGAAGTGGCGCAACAAACAATGGCGCATTTGTATGTTATTATATTTGTATGTATACATAGATATAAATACATTTTATAAAAAGTTTCTTACGTCTATTTTTAATACCTAGATAAAAATGAAGAGAGTTTTGGCATAATTCGTTTTGATACTGTAGGTACCTATTGTACACACATACCTTTGGGATACAGGATTGGTTATCAAACTACAAATTTAAAAATAATTTAGAAGTTTAACATAACAACAAGGTTTACTTTCTCCGCTCAGGTAAAAGCTCGTTGTGAAATTAAGACGTGTTTAAACATATTCATAAGGCTAGAATTAAGTTGCTTTGTAGAGGACCCGCTCCGTCTCGTGGCTTTCAGCTTAAAGATGTAATTATGAAAATAATTGTTTCAAGTTTTATCTGCAGACTTTATTTAATTATTCTTATAATAATGTGTTATCTATCTCTATCATTTTTTAGGCAACTTACGAACAATTTTGTTGAACAATTGAAATAAACTTTAATTTTAGTCTATGGGTAAGATAACTTATCTGGCGGTTTGATAACTGTCTGGCGGTTTTGAGTATTTTGTGTATGGCCTGCGCAAATGTCATGCAGATCTGGCAGCGTCCTAGAGCTGTGACGGGTTGTTGAGCTCCTTAAAAAAGAGTTGAGCTACAAGATGACTGATACATACATGCCTGTTTGATAACTGTCTGTTGGGACAGGTGAGCTCAAAGTTGCAATGGCTCATTCTTCAAAAGGCCATTCCACATCTGGCCCTGCATTGTTAGACTCACATAAAATTATTATTACATAAAGTTTGGACTTCAAAAGACACCATGAGCTCTGATTTTGGCATTTATTCTCAGGCATCAGTCAGCTAGGACATGCCGGTGCCATCTAGTTTTTAAAATATAAACCAATAAAATATTGACGTGTAACAGTGTCATAGAAGATCTACTTAAATATATATAAACTTTTCATTTCATTTAATTATGGTCTTGACAACCATTTCGTGTTATAATAAAACAGAGGTAATTGTGAAACACTCTAACTATAGCAACGACTTGCATTTTGACAGCTTAAGAACAGTTATTGCGTCATAGGTTGTTGAGCAGACATTTTTTATTTTTATTGCTTAGCTATATGAAACAATGGTTGAGCAATATTCTGCAAAATGATTCAGATCGTAATGGATAGTGTGTTATGCAATTAAAGTGCAGGACACCATATCGATAGTTTGAATTTTTACATAAAAAAATACATGTTTTTTTTTTGTACCCACTTACTTAGAGAAACAAAGCCGTTAAAATACATTTTTCTTATCATAAAAACTAACACAAACAGGAATCCCATATTCGCCTCACGACGGCATATGATTTCTCGAGCACTCGGGGGGCTGGATGTCACACCAATCCTCTTATTTCATTTGTCAGGGTGACGCGAAAAATGTCCACGACCGCTGACAATACGCGATCTGTCAGCCCTTGCGGCAACACACACAGACAGACAGGATGGATCAAGACTGATGGCTTTATCACCGCTTTAGATGCCGTTTTTTGTCGCTGGATCGGTCAGCTCTGTTTAGATTTCGCCAACTTCATCAAAACGTTTGGTTTAATGGATGTCCGTGTGTGAACAAGTCACAGACGCCATTTTTGTTTTTCATCCTACATTGTGTTTCCATATTTTGTTGGATAAGGGGTTCTCGGAATAACGTAATAAGCCTGAAATACTACACTTATCCAAGAGGCAAAATCTCTCTAAACTCACTAATACAATGAACGCGAATAGCGTAAAGTAAATTTAATCAATTCTGATAAATTGTTAGTGTCAGATTCTTATTAACGGAAGACGAACCCTTACGAATTGAAGGCGAGGGCGAGGCGGGGCGAGGTGGGGCGAGGCGGGGAGCAAGGAGGGTTGGGGGTCACCAATTAACGCACGTATTAACGTGGGCTCACCGGGGCCCGTACTATTTGGACGCGGATCGTGTCTCGCTCAACAATTCCTGGGACACGAGACGGGATTTGCTTAAATTCTCCGAAGACCCTCCCACCATTCCGTTTTAATGGTATACCATTGTGATTATTGATGGAATACGTTTTGTGGCAAGTGTGTTTCAGACATTTTAAGTGATGTTAGTTTTCATAACTTCAAACTGTTTTTTGCAACTTTTATATTCTGCTCCTTTGAAATGTAACTAGGCATTTAACTTGAAGAAATAAATTTTACGTTTCAAATATTTAACCAGATCATTTTAAATTCTCTTAAAAGATTTCTTTCTACAACTTTATTCATAACTCGAAATATTAATTCAACATTTAATTAATTCAGTTTCTCAAATTAAATCCAAGATGCTACACGAAATATGACCACTATGATCGTAATTCAACAAAACCAACATAATGAAAACATAATTATTAATTATGTTGTCAAATTAAATCTCCGTACAGGGTGCGTTGTTTGTAATTTCATTAAAGGTATCATGTAAAGCAGTAATTTCGTTAAATAATTGTTTCTATAGAGTTTGTTCGCGTTTATTAAAGGCCATAGATTTGGTGGGTGGCCCGGGTGAAATTACGGGAACATTATCCCTAAATTACTGCCGCTAATATGTCGGTTAGAACCTCGACTGCCTTTGGAATATGCTTCTGGCATTGATTTTTACTAAAAGCCTTACGTTTTACCCTCACGAGCGCACTTAATGAGATTCAGGGTTTATTTCGTGAAAAATTGGTACTCATAAAAAGATGATTGATAACATAAAATGGCTTTTAAAATTATTGTCATAACGCATGTTGATCATGCACGATGTTGAGTGAAAAAAAAAAATTGTTACTCATTTTCCTCCCTAGAGACGAATCCGGCATTTATTTCTTTCTCTCCATCGATGATGTTCTAGATAATTAGAATTATTTAAAAATAAATAAAAAAACGCTTTAATCGTTTGTTATACAATTGTTCTACGACACAAAATTGAGGTATTTTGATAATAAGAATACTTGTGATGCGGTTACCTCGCCACTTCCAATAGGTTACTAGACACAATGTTGAGACATAATTAAAAAAAGAAAAGGAAACGTTTACCTTCTAGCAGGGCTCGGATAGCAGGATAAATTTTCCAAACGGTTTCATCTTAAATACCTAGAATAATAGAGATTGTAGACGTCATGAATGAAGAGTGGACAATTTAATTTGGTGACCCCATATTAACAAACATTCCAAGGTTTGCTGGAAGAGATCGCAGAAAGCGATAAGGCTCCTGCAAACAGGCGTCATGTGACTCACGTAAGCAATTTCAATGAAAACTTCATAGAAGTTGTTCTTTAAGTGTCGCGTCGCACCAGCACCCTAATTGCGTAACTCACGATTGATCATAATTCGTTTCGTCTTCACAGTTAAACAATATTCATTGCGTTATCTATGTTGTCGAACAGACACATTTTTCGAACATATGAAGCAATGGTTTAACAAATCCGTTTCAAAACGATACAGATTATGATGAATCGTGAGTTACGCAATTAGGGTGCTGTTTGAAGAAGCCTTTAAGGTCGCCCATTGTATGTTTTCAAGTGTTAATAAATCTATTTTATGGTTATATATTTTCTGATGCATAATAGAGAATGTATAAATAATAAAAAACTTCTAAAATTATAGAGCAGAGAGCCAGCTTAAACCTAAAGGAAACCATATCATAACCATGTCTAAAAAAGGAACCCAAATTAAAAGGCACACAAAAAAACATTTAATTGTGAAGTTGTGTCATGTTTTGTGGCATTAAAATGTATGTGTCAAACAAATTAAGTTCTTTCCAGAGTTACGCATGAAACGAACAAAGTTGAGAGTGCCGAGTCCTGTCGCGGTTCGCGGTCGCAACTCCCTCAATCTCTCCGAGACTAGCTTTGGTTCACTCCAATGAGCCTAAACTGAAATAGGAATTGAATTAGAAAATTAGAAAAAAGAAAAACGGTATCAATATAGAATGTATACGGATTGAGAACAGCCGGATGACTCCCACGCAACGTTTGCTTACGTCATTAAATTGATTATGAAGTTGAAAGTGTGTGCCAGTGACGTGATCGAAAGTTTAGCCATCTTTGCTGATTGGCTTATTTTTTACCAATTGAATTAGAAAATTATAAAAACGGTTTAAATATAGAATTAATACGTATTGAGGACAGAAGGCTAACTCCCACGCACCGGTTGCGTACGTCATTAAATTGTTTATGTGGGTGAAAGTGTGCCTACTTGTAGTTTTAACGTCATTACATCGTACAAGGAAAAATTTTCCGCGGCCATTTTCACTGACTGACTTTTCTTTTCATCAAGGCATGCGCTTTTGTCACAAATCTTTTTGTATTTCACGAGACATATCTTCGAATATATGAGGTGTCTGTGCACTCACAAACTTAATAACGTTACGGGCAAAGTTTTATTTCACAGGGTCGATAAAAACATTGTAGGTACTGGGTCAAATTAAATAAGGTTGCTGTCAAAACTTCACAGAATTGCTGAGCGTCAATAGAACAAAAATAATATATCTAGACTTATTATTTCAAGTAACTGCACTACCTGTGCCCATTGACCTCATAATCAGCTGCAGTTACCAACTTGAAATTATGTGTCAGTGTTTTTTTTCTGTGACATTTTACCAGCTGATTTAGTTTCACCATACATAACTACGTCACAACTAGTATTACAATACCAGCATATAATTTACTGTCCCTTTGCAGAAAAATATCCCTTCTGTAGATATTGGACACCAGGCTTCCTCAAGAGATTTGGCGATTTCAGACTTATATTAATTACAAGCCAGGGTCATCGAGTATAGTATGTAAGGCAATACATGGCGCTCGAGAACTGTCGTGAAGTTGACTACTGCTAAGATAGCAACGTGCGTGTGTATTTTTAGTTAAATATTAAATTAAACTTTCACCTCGTTTTTCTGAGCTCTTAGAAGAAATATAAGAAAATGATGTATGTTTTAGAATTAAATTAAATTTAACTAATAGTAAACAAACAGTTAATTTATCGAATAAAATTTAATTCGAAAACATTAATCGGTTTCCTAATAAGGTCCATACGTGTAAAGTACTACATAACAGTCCGCAGTAACATTGACCACAACGACATACAAGCCGTCGTCTCCAAGTGCCACAATGACCCATTTCTCTGGATTGCCTATTACAAGTTACATGGGATAAGATGCAGCTGATACCCAATAGGGAGTCGGGAAGCTTAAGTCTGAAAATAAAATCTATAGGATGGAAACATTGATTCGCGGTTTATAATTGAAAAGTTCCATTCGCTATTTCCAAAAAAAGCCTGTAGTAAAAACCATAGAGTTAGATAGTTAAGACTTTTTTTTGTTGACAGTAAAATGGCAAGGAAATTAAGATTTTTTGTGACACCTTCCAGTCTCCAAACTACAATATTTCACGAAAAATCGTTAAATTGAACACTGTCTGCCATTTTGTTGATACTACTAAATCCATCCTTTCTACACGCTGCACAAATTCTAAAGTTACAATTAATTTGTTTCCATGCAAAAAATGGCAAGGGTAATTACGCCCACCTTTCCATCCTTCATTATTCCACAACGACCGATATTGAAAATCATAACTATCCCAATCAGCGGCGTCGTGATTTACGACTAAGGCGCATTCGGAAACTGCCTTAGTTTGAGGATAGAAAAGCAATTAAAAACATATTAACATACCGGGCGTAGATCCGGCAACGTTCGTCGTAAGACCACCTGTGACCCATTATCAACGGCTTAATGACCCATATTATACCGTGATAGCATGAAACTATTTCTATTGCTGATTCTATGGCAGTTTTGTCCATCTCTGTAACAGTTAAGTGCTTAACAAGTTACGTTTTAGTGACTACGGGAGTTATAAAGTTGGGGACTGAGTTAAGTTCTTTGGATAATAGCTGTGTTTTAGATAACTTATACTGAACTTACGTTGTAGTATAAAAAATGGCTGGCATTCGTAAATCTTTCAAATCAAACATTATATTTTATTTCACATATGCAGGTTTGCATGGGCACTTATGAAACGTCAGAAGCTAGGTGCATGGTTTCAATTTGTCGCTTCCTATGAAGAAGAGCCGGCAAGAAACTCCACGGTTCCTCTTTTAAAAATAATTGGTTTTAACAATGTTCAAAAATTACAGTGATAATAGGTATGGGTGGACAGTACTGGCCTGTTGAAAAGTACCAGGTACTTTGAGGAATAAAAATAAAGAATAAAAATCCTCTACAAATCTACAGTCTGTAGGAAGCCCAAAAGTTTGACAACCAGTCTCACCAAGGGGTATCGTGTTATCGAGTAATAGGGTTGTCAAGGTTAGACAGGCAGTCGCTTCAAATAAAATACTAGTATTCATGTAAAGTACTGGTATTCAGCTGCTAGGCTAGGCAGATTGATTTTTATGTTATGCTTAGTATGACTTTTTACAGTAAGATATAATTGTTATCCCTGATATTAGTAGGCCTTTTTTTTGTGGGTGGGAATTCATCAAATGACTTCTCCTGCTAAGTAGAGCAGGAGGGCGTGTCAAATTTTTCTGACTAAAACCCACCCGTGTTCCCTCAGTAGCCCGTATGCCAGGGGCTGTGGTATCTCTTTCGAACAAACCCGCACCCCTGGCAGGCATCGGCCCTTGCGGGCTCCATCAGTGGAACACAACGCGCCGTCCCGTCTACCACTTTTCGGCCGCAGGGGATAGGGAGAACGGCTGACGCTATACCGACACTCCTCTTCCCCTGCGGCCCCACCGCGTCCGCCATCAAACGGTGGCGGCCCCGTCCAGGCCACGGAAGGGAAGAGCGCTGCTCAGAAGCACCGGCACTCCACTTCTACCGCAGCCCGTAATCCTCAGCCGCGATGTCTCCCATTCGAGATTGCGGCCCACCTCAGTTTCGGTGCACCTCACCGCAACCTACTTTTTGGCCGCTACGTCAAAGACTTGAAGGCAAAAGCCCTGACGAGCGGCCCCACCTTTGGGTTCCTCTTGGCTTCACCGTGGCTGGAATCCACGGTTACTGAGCCCGCCCGCAACGACAATGCGGGAACCCACTCGGAGGGGTGATATTAGTAGGCCTATTCCTATTTCGTTTTAATATTAGGGTTGACATTTATAGGAACACCAACTGTAAATAAATAATGTTCTTTCAAATAAAATACTGTCATCTTGATTGCAAGAAACATCTTTACATAGTACAAAACAAAGTCTCTTTTCATGTTTGTACACTTATGTAGATCTTTTAACACACCGACATCCACATGGGCGAAGCCACTGTGATTACATTTCATTCTTATCACAGTGTTGCCACATTACGGAACACCACATAATTATGTGTTTTTCATTTGAACCTCTGTCTGTAATGTTGCCATATTCTAACGCGACGTGATCATTCCTAAATAACGCAATTAAACGTTAATTAAAGTTTACAAAGCCATTGTAATTAACAGGCTGACCTAAAATTTACATTGAATATGTGTCGTATCATTTTCTATCAACATTTGTGGGTTTTGAAATGGAAGAATGGGTGACATGAATATGCATGTGTGTATTATCATCCTGAATAAATTGGCATTTAAACTGTATTGAAAGTTTTGACGTGTTTGTGTACTAGCTGTTACTGTTCGCTGTTAGTATTAAATTATGTTTTGCAGGATTTCGATCTATCTGGTTGGTATAAGCTTTTGATTGAGCTCAAAGAGCACGCAATCAAAAATTGTGAACGATTTTACGTGCACAAGTTTTTGTTAGCAAATTATAACAGTGCTGCAGTGGTGTTTAGTAAATCAACTACCAATTTTATAAATTCTTTCTTGAATTCATCATCATCTGCTTAACTTTTTCCCACCATGTTAGAGTCGACTTCGTGCCAAACCGGATGCACCTGAATACCAGTCGCTCCATGTAAAATACTGATTTTACATGGAGCGACTGCCCACAACCCAGTTACTGGGTAATACGATACACCTTGGTAATACTAAATTCCTCTTTGAATTCCTCAAGGGGAAATTAAGTTCTACATTAATTACAATATCACTGTAGACCTATCACTCCTACTAGAAACCATTATTTTAAACCCGATCTCATAAGATACGATTAATGTATTTTAGTTTAAAATTAAGATGGCCGTCACAAATCAAATTACGAACGGCGCCTCAATTCCCACAATTTGTCCGAGCCGTGTCTCAAGGAACAAAGTAGTAATTACGTACTAATATTGCAAGTAATTAAATAGGGACATACAAAATGAAATGCTCACACGACCGAAGGAAATTGCCGAAAATTCGGCTCTCATTGCGTCGGTTTTCTCAATTAAAGTGATGTAAGATGCGTAATAAAGGGCAATTTGGGTGATTTATGAAATCATTCGTTATAAGCATTCGCTTGAGGTTAATTGTAGGCTCAGATGTTGGAATCAAGGAATCTTTGCGGTCACGACTCTTGGGGAGGTGATTTGTAGTGATAATAAAACGCGAATTGCTCTTTTTATTGTGACTGCAAATCAACTTGTTGGTACATAATTGTTATGTCTGCTGGTTAGAACAGGGGACTTTAAATAGGACTAATTTTGTATTTAAATGCTTTATGTTTTAGTCTTTATTTTATTTATTTTTTGGTGGCAAATCATCAAATAACTTCTCCAGCTCTGGGTGGAGAAGGAGGGCATGTATTTTACTGACTAAAACCCACCCGTGTTCCTGTATCCCTCAGTAGCCTGTATGCCATCTGTTTCAAGCCAAGGATAAGTACATTGAGTTTTATTAGCTACGTAAACGTGTACGTAAAGTCCATAAAATACAACAATTTACAATGTTAACTTTATGAAATCTAGATAGTATAGTAAAGTACAGGTAGGTATCTATCGTTAGGTCTTCTACTAAACAGCTACTACACTAGTACAACTACTTTTCACTACTTTAATAAATTTTACTGAGATCCAATAATCTATATAAATAAAAAGAGAAGTCCTGACTGACTCATCAACGCCCAGCCCAAACCTAGAAAGCTGAAATTTTGCACAGAGGTTCCCTTTATAGTGTAGACAAGGAATAAGGAAGGATTTTTCGGAATTTAACCCCTAAGGGAGTTAAATAGGGGATGAAAGTACCGCGCGGGCGAAGCCGCTAGCAAAAGCTAGTCCAATATAAAATTGTATCCAAAATATATATTTTTTTTGTACAAAAAGGCAAATAAAAGCTTTCACTTATTTTGCAGAGTCATAAAAAATATGCTAAAACTATGCGAGTATTCAAAACAGGATTATTTTTAGATAAAAACGATGGCCGTGTGAAAAGTTTAGTTGGATCATGTGTGTTCGTTAGGGATTTATTTGTATAAAATATAGAATGCCTTTATAACCTATATCGACTAGACCTTCTTTTAACCAGAAAACAATAATTTACCTACTGCGGCGTTCCTGTGACATGTTATCGCCTTGCGATCTATGTCTAGAAAATTGAGTTTGTGTATAATTTTAGAGCGATTAGAATTTTTCTTGATTTTCACATTCCCCCCCCCCCATACCCCACTCCTACATGAAAATAATGAATAAATAAATTTTACTTCGC
This sequence comes from Polymixis flavicincta, assembly GCA_949987655.1. Classification (NCBI taxonomy): domain Eukaryota; kingdom Metazoa; phylum Arthropoda; class Insecta; order Lepidoptera; family Noctuidae; genus Polymixis; species Polymixis flavicincta. Next base: position 18,915,960 of record OX465181.1, on the reverse strand, counting down.
TCTCAAAGAACCCCAAACCAAGTATATCGAAATGACCTATTTTAGGACCTATGAAGCCTACTTTAGGACATTTTACAGTTCTTATATCACACGATTTTAAACCTAATGCCTAAACCTAAAGGTTCTGGAGTGGCGACCGCGTACCAGAAGACGTAGAGTGGGAAGGTCTCCCACAAGGTGGACCGATGACCTTGTGAAGGCCGCGGGTATCCGCTGGATGTGTGGTATCTTCATACCAGGTAGTAATAGACTGTTGACCGTTTGAAATAAAAACAAGGTTGGACATACCTTACTATAACAATAATGGTAGCACTGACGTGTTAATGGTAGTTGATAGCCCATCACCACCTTTCGACACTATTTCACTCCCCATAATTGACTATTAAGGTTAGCCAATTCCGTTTCCCATTACAATATCGCATTCGATGACGTGTTTCCAACTCATTACATAACTAGCCTCTTATTGACAGTGAACTTTTTGCTTATGAGAAATTTTGCTGATTTCGCTTATTTACTTGGTTTTATTCTTAAAGTTAAAATACTGTGTTTCTCTCGGTTTTAATACAAAGCATGAAATATCGCTTCAATTATTATGTAATGAATAAGCTACTTTTTATCAAATATTTGAAAACGTTTTTAAAGAATATTTGCTGTCAATTCTTTTTTTATTTTAGTTTATTTCTGGAGTTTTGAATTTTATGAACGAGAGTTCTCAGTAGCCGAAATCGGAAACACTTTTATGCCCATTTTCTCTAAAATTTGACTAATTTAAATGTTTTTCCAATATTTTTAAATGTGAAAGTGGTAAAAAGTGATCCAAATACTCTATTTTGGCGACTTTCACAACAATAAATTTTAATAAAATGTGATTTTATCGTGTAGACGTCAAAATTATTACGGTAAATCAGCAAAATTCACAAACAGTCGCCGGTTTGAGGTCGTTAATATTTTTTAACCGACTTCAAAAAGAAGGAGGTTATCAATTCGACATGTTTATATTTTTTTTTTTTAATGTATGTTCGGGCATAACTCCGTCGTATACGAACGGATTTGCAAAATTCTTGTTTTGTTCGAAAAGAGTTTACGCAGAAATGGTCCCATTGAAAATTCATATAGATCTGATGATGCATTTCGGAGACAGACAACGGAACTCTTCAAAAAATTACAACAAATCAACCGCGAATGTTCCTATCGCATAAATATGCATTGTTTTGACGCCAAGGATGATGAAATTTCGAATTGGTGAGAGCGTAAGTTATTTTTCAGTGGGGTAACTAAAAAGTGAAAAATAAAAACTTTTTTCAAAAAAATAACAACCGACTTCCAAAAAAAACACTACAAAGTGCAAAATAACTTTAATTTCGGAAGGCGGTGACAAATAATTAAAATACACATCCAAAGTCACCGACTTCCGAAATTAAAGTTATTTTGCACTTTGTAGTGTTTTTTTTGGAAGTCGGTTGTTATTTTTTTGAAAAAAGTTTTTTTTACAACAAAAACAAAAAGTAGGGTCAGTGGGTCGTCTTACCATATTAATAAGATGGACATTGAAATGATCATTTCATTTTTTTTTTTTTTCCTTATTTGTTTTTAGGGGCTTTTACGCATAGCGTATGTCAGTCCCATCGTATCCTAAACAGTAATTGTACTCTCACCAGACGTGGGCCATGAATTTAAACAAACCCTTCGCATCGTCGCCATTTGGTTCGGATAGAATTGTATGGAACATGCCTACATCAATTCTGTTCAAATTCAGGGATGATCTTTTCATGTAGTGCACTACATGAAAAGATAATTTCAATGTGAAATACAGTATTTTAACTGAGTCTGTCTTACGTAAATCAGCGAAAAGGGAAAAAATTCGTAAACGAGAAAAATGAAACGGCCAGTCTTTTTTTAAATTTAGTTTTGAATATTATAAAAGAGTCTAGACTAAAATTGGTCAAAGCAATGCTGACAGTAATTAGTAATTACTTCACAACAGCCTAAATTAATTTTGAGCCAAATTGAAGATTTTAAGCCTCTGTAAAGGGTGGAGAACCCGAAAGAAATTGCGTCATTCGAACCTCCACGGAGAAATTAATCAGCTTAGTACAATATGCTTGGCCGACTTAATTTTAATTGAAGCTGATTTAAAACACTTGAATATTTAATCAATTTTTTGTTGCTTTTTCATTATTCACCCGACTGTTGAACCTTTTTTAACCGACCTCAAAAAAAGGTTATCAATTCGACATTATTATGTATGTTCGGGCATAACTCCGTCATATATAGACGGATTTCCAAAATTGTTCTTTAGTTCGAAAGGAGTTTATTCCAAAATGGTTCCATTTAAATTTCATATAGATCTGATGATGCGTCGTGATCTGTCGGAGACAGACAATGGAACTCTTCAAAAAATGACAGCAAATCAACCGCGATTGCTGCCATCGCATAAATATGCACTGTTTTGACCCCAAGGATGATGAAATTTCGAATTGGTGAGAGCGTAAGTTATTTTTCACTTTGTAGTATTTTTCCGGAAGTTTGTTGTTTTTTTTTTTCCTATACGTTCCGAGTTTGATAATAGGCAAATGTTTCTTCTTTAGAAAAATGTGCATAGTTTGTACATTGTTTTTAAAATGAACTTACTTGCACATTTTCCGATTTACATATAGCATTACGAGTCCAGCTTAATATCAACACGAATGTTCCATAGACACTGGTCATACTATAAAGATACTTTTAGTGGAGAATGAGGCTCAACATTTTGAGAATAAGTTTGGAGAAACGACCTGTGCGTAGCTTGTTTTCTGATTTTTCATCTCGCAGTTATATTACAGAAACATTATGTTCAATAAAGTCAGGTTAGCTCCAATGAGAATCCATGTACAGTCTACATAATATTGTTTTGAAAGTGTTTTAAGGTGGAAAATAATAATAGAAAATTCTAAAGTAATGTAGGTGGGAAGAGCCTACGTGTGCTTAATCACAGCCAAAGCCAAGGTGGCACCATTGAAACTAATGTCAATTCAAAAAAAAAATCTGCAAGCAGCAGTACTTGGCGCACGTATGGCGACATCGGTTAAGGAAGAATAGAAAACATTTTCATTGAAAGGGTACAGAACAGGGACCTAGATATACATTTTATAGGTATAAGTTATTATTGTCACGATCATTTTAGAAAAAAGTCTGAAAGCAGCCAGACAGTAAATGGCTCGGTTACTATTAAGGGTAAAAATAGGTCAAATATTACAAAACTAAGTTTCGACCCGTCCACTCAGCGTATTCTCTCGAGCACCAGCGTAAATAAACTTTACTAGCTCTAAAACCTCCCTTCCCGACTAAATAAGTATGTATTTCGGTAGAATTATGATTTGTCGGTCCCCATAGTCCGGAGCTGAATAAATTTTATTAAATCCGGGAACTCTTTATGACCAGCGGAGTCAGCCCGTCCCATCTAAGGGATAATGCAGGATTTTTAATATAATAAATCATTGCTTACTTTAGCTCTGCTGTGTTGAAGAATACTGATTATCCTCCCTCGAAATTTGCTTCAGCAAGATTATAACCGCTTGAGGATCTGACGTCGAAGCGACTTTCTTTATGTTTGTTGGCGTCAGTGAGCTTTGTGTAATTTGGAAGCGACGAAAAATGGTGGAACTTGCTGTTATTTTGTTGTTTGTCAATCAGCAATGGTACTTTGATGTTTTTTCTAGGTTCCGACGCCTGTTACTCTTTTGTTTTTTATTCAGTCTTTTGTTCAGATTCGAGGTATGTACTACACTACTTAATTTTTCACAATTAATAAAATTTGATAAGTTAATCTACATATCTATTATACAAAAATTAATCCATATTTCCCTTGGTCACGGGAATACGTGAACGGCTGGACCAATTTTGCAATTTATTTTTTTGTTGTGTTTGTTATTGTCACTGTCTTACGAAAGAAAAATTAAGAAAGTTGTGCGTAAAATACATTCAATATGCATAGTTAAGACAGGACGTTTGTCGGGTCAGCTAGTGAGTAATAGAAATTACCATTAAACAAGAGTAATAATTACCCTCCTATTTATAAACGTTGCTTTAAGTTAGGACATGACATGTTTTTTTTTTTGATGTTGGTAAATCATCAAATTACTTCTCCCGCTCTGGGTGTAGCAGGAGGGCATGTCAGACTTTTACTGACTAAAACCAACCCGTATTCCCTCAGTAGCCTGTGTGCCAGGGTTCACGGTATCTCTTTCGAACAAACCGCACCCCTGGAAGGCATCGGTCCTTGCGAACCCCACTGGTGCTGATATCTCTTTGACGCGCGCGTGGAACACAACGCGCCGTTGGCCCGGGGGTACTTACCAGACAGCGAGCTGCCCATCACTCGCCGTCCGCAACTCCGCGCCTACGGTGGCCGGGTATCAGCCTGGGATTTTCGACACCCAGGGCGTCTCCTGCGGAGGCTAGGGCTATGAGGATGCATAAACTGCCTCTCCCTCACGTGCGCTGCCTCCCTCTTCGCGAGCATTACTGCTTCGCAGAAGGAGGTGACGGCTACCCATGCATTCTCGATCCATGACCTGGATCAGGGGGCCTACTCTCGGTCGAAGTTACGAGCGTTTCCTACTCCATATTACTTACGGACCTATGATTAGTCGAGGCCCGAACTAAGAATTCATAACTACACGATTTGATAACTGTCCCTACTCCCTATATGGTTTTACCCGTCCTAAAATTTAATTAATCAGCTGTAGGAGTCACTTCGTAGTTTCGAACTATTTTCGGACGGGCCCGAATTTTGGTTGACGGAGTTAGAGAGTAGCCCCCCAGGAACCGGACGCGAGAGATCGCCGTCGTCGATTGCCTCCTCGAGAACACGGTGGTGCTCCACCTAAGCCGTTCAGATCTCCACCGGATGCTCCACCGTGTCCTCAGGGCGATCTACGCAGTGGAAACACTCGGGCGTTTCCTCCCGCCTTATACGAAACAGGAACTTCCCGAAACATCCGTGTCCGGTGAGGACCTGCGTCAGGTGGAAACTGAGTACGCCGTGACGCCTCTCAATCCACTCCTCAAAGATGGGACTTACCGCTGGCTTCGTGGCGTGCCCAAAGTTATGACATGTACAAATGTTTAAAAAAAAATGTATGGTTAATCAGTCGCTAATAATTACTTAACTTTAAGCAATCTTTATAAATAAGGGGAAAGATAATTTTAGTTTCCAAATGCTAACTTTATTGTTACTAAAATGAAAAACTACAAAAAGTCCACACGAGTAACTACATATATTTTCAGCATTTCAACAACAAAGATTGTTTTGTGACTTCCACTATAATTTATTGTTTACTTAATATGATACCCTGGTCCAATAAAAGGGAGGTTTGTAAGAAAATGTCGCGACATCGTCCCGTGTTGTCGCGTCCAATGATTTGTGAGCAAAACGTACCGACAAGGGAGAATAGATGTATACGTCGGGACGAATTATATCTAAGTTGCTGGGCGAGCACTGGATATTTTTAGAATTTCAGATAAATATTATAGATAGATAGTTTTTTATTGAGAAGAACTATAACATAAAGGGATACGTATTTTTCTCTTTGCTCATATTATCTATTTATATAAAAGGAGAAACTGACTGACTGACAAATCAACGCACAGCCGAAACTACTAGGACTAGGAACGTGAAGTTTTGCACACGGGTTCCTTTTATAATGTAGAGGAGCAATGTAAGGTGTTTCTGGAAGTTCGATCTTTAAAGGGGTGAAAAGGGGGGATTTTGTTTGTATGAAAAATCATATTCCTTGAGTTAATAAACTTGAAACTTGGCACAAATACTTATCTAAGTAAATTATAAAGTGGGTAATTTTTTTTTTCTGAACTGCACCCTAAAGGGGGATTGGGGGGTGTCAAAGTTTGTATGGAAGAATTTTAACGCGCGGTCCGATTAACTTGTAACTCAGTATTTAAAACTAAAACTAAAAATAAAGAAAAATGTGTATCAGGGTTTTTCGAATATCTTCCCCTAAAGGGGAAAAAAGGCTAGTTCATTTTACAAGGGATGATTTTACTTCGTGTTTTGATTAACTCGAAAATTAGTATAAATAACCTATAAGTCAAATAATATAAAAGAAACAAAACTTAAAAAAAATTAACCCCTTTGTGGGGGGAAAAGGGGGATATAGTTTGAAAAGTTTTCTGTGGAGAAGCAAATGATATAAACATATACCTGAACCATATTACATATTCTAAACCTGAAACTTGCAGAGGTGGTTTTGTGTGAAGGACTATACTTCACACAAAACCATGATCACATCAATTTATATTGTTGACGTCAGAAGAGAAATATTTATCATACTAATAATATTGAAAATTTGTGATGATATTCGGATGTTTGTTACAGAATCACGCAAAAACGCCTGAACGGATTTGTATGAAATTTGGCACACAGATAGATTATAACCTAGATTAACACATAGGATCCTTTTTATCCCGGTGGTATGTTCCCGCGGGATAATTTTCGATACCCACGCGGGCTAAGCCACGGGCGGAAGCTAGTTGATTTATATGGAGCATATAACGAAAGAAAAGTCGAGGACTGCTGCAGAAGAAATAAATAAAGAACAAGTATAATAAACCAAATAACTACGTAACCTAATAAACCGAAGCCAATTCCTTCTAGTATTAGTTCTGGTACCTACCTAGCAATATTCAGCTTATGACAAGATATGCATATCTAGTCAGACCTGGGAACAGATCTCTTAAAGTTGGTGACATGTATTTGATTCAAAATTAGAATAATTAAATTAAATTTTATCAATTGAGAGCAGTGGTGGCCCAGTGGTAACGACCGCGACTTACGAGTTGTAGGTCGTGCGTTCAAACCCAGACAGACCCTTTACTTCGTGTAAATAATTTCATCACCACTGCTCTCAAACGATGAAGGTCAGTCGTGAGAAAACCGGCATGTACTAGAACCAAAAATTCGAAGACATGTGACATCTACCAACCCGCACTGGGCCCGCGTGGTGGATTACGGCCCACTCCCTCTCACAGAGAGGAGTCCTGTGTCCCAGCAGTGGGAACGTTATAGGCTGAGTATGTACTCTTTGATTTTGTTTTTTTTTCTTCATCCACAGAGTTGAGGATTGACGTCTGCGGAAAAGGGAATAGGAGGCCTTGGCCAGCAGTTGATAGCATATATAGATGGATTGATACATAGACAACTTATAACTCACTTCGTTGTTCCAGTCAATAAACAAAGTTAATGCTACCATCATATTGAAGAAAACGAATCAATACACAACGTCATCATCATCAAGACTATCCCACCCACAAGATAATCGAATACACTATCATAACATCGTTCGCCACACGGCGTCACCCACTGCCATCCGGCGCCTGATCTAACCGCTCAGCAATTTGCTCCAAACTCGCATTCCTATGTATTTTTGCAGCATTATTTTTAAATTACCAGCTCTGGCTTCATGGCGATTTTATTTCCTACAGTCGTCGCCGGGAAATGAGAGAAACAAGGCAGCGGATGGAAATTTGGATATGGCACGCTTTGTGTAGACTTTTATTTGGATAACGTGGCGTTGCTTGATTGTTCTAGATTTTTCTTTTATTGTACACGTATCCACCAAATAAACGATGGTTATTCAACAGGTTACATCCGATACAAAGTAGAGAAAAAATATTTAGCCACACATACACGTACGCACGGCTACACATCAAGCTATACAATTCCAGTTTATGCTGAACTCGCACTGGACGGAAATCCTATACAATGTGGGATCAGCTTATATTGGAAATGTATAGCTTGATGTGTAGCCGTGTGTACATATTTAGTTACGTAAATTTATTTTTTTAGTTAGTGACACTTTTTTGTTATAAAAATATTTACCTACCTGCTTACCTATTTTGTATATAATTATTAATAACCGTTATTGAATCTAAATATTTATCTGTCATTTAATTTTAAAATATTAAGTTACCATTACTTGAGGTAGCATAATATAACAAATTATAATTACCTCATGTATGTGGGAACGTCATAATCGAAATTACCTATTACGTTTAACGTTAGTAAACCCATTGTTGCATAAATGGAGTTCTGTACTGTAAAGCTATGATCACAATCAGTTAATTAACAATATAGTCACAAAATTTTGGATTAAAATGATTAGATTAGTGCTGTATCAACGGGGAATTTCAATATCAATGCTCATACATATTTTGAAAATTAAAATTAATACAAGGTTTTCTAAAGACCAATACCTACAGGGCGCCATTTTAGGACAAACCGACAGGACACGATACACCACGCTGCGCTCCAAGACGGGAATCCTAGATGTAGGTAAAAAGACTGCCAGGCTAAAATAGAACTGGCGGGTCACGTCAGCCGCATGCACGCCGAGGCCCCCAAAAAGAGGTGGCGAGACGACCTAGACGCATATTGCAAGGGTTGGATCGAGGTGGCCCTGGACAAGGTTGCCTGGAGGGATTTGGGAGATTTCTTTGCTCAGCAGGTGGGAGAGTGAAGGCCAATAAAAAAAATATGTTTTAAAACGTTTCCGCTTTAATGTATATTCCTTAAATTTATAAGGTATAGTCTTCGAAATTACATATAAAATACCAAACTTATACTTTACAAATGTCTGTGTGACCGCGTTGTTCTTCTAAATTGCGCGACGGATTTTGATACGGTTTTCACCATCATTATTTTAGAGAATAGATTCCGGTAGGTTTATACGTGTAATACATAAATGTTAAACTTACATAATAAAGAAATCTCGATGTTTTACCAAGTCGTAAAACACGTTTGACGCACTGATAGATAAGATAAGAATTTGTTGTAGAAAAAGAAGAAAAATCAACAGCGTCTTATAAAATCCTGCGATCACACTCAGAATGAAAAATCTCCTCAGATAACACTATTACAAACACTATCACAACTTAAGAGGATAATAATTGGCTGTGCGGTGCTAAAGCAATCTTCGTTTTAACTAAATAATTTACCGCTCCCAGTTATGCTTGCAATAATATAGTTGGTGCATTTAAGTATGGCACTTTGTAGGTCATTGCCCATTTCCTCTGTTCGTAGGTATCGTTTTTCATGAGAAAAAAATGTCATTAAGACCACGATAGATACTGGACGATTCGGGATCGATGCAAGATGTTAGCGGAACTCCGTTTTTAAATGAAGAATGCTAGAATGTGTCAATATGTGGGTCAATGACCGCTAGTGCCAGACTATAATGCATAAGCTATAGTTGCTAGAGGGAGCCGTTTCTCTGTAATTGACAGCAGAACCTGACATGTACAACCCGCCGTAACAATTCTAAGAGGTTTTCTTTATGTAAATATATGGATTGCGAGATAAAGGACTTTAAAAAATGTACATTATTGTTTTATAAACGACTGATAAACTGTGCAAGCACTTAGGTATCTAGTGCAAATAATTTAGAGGGTAATTAAGATTATTGCCAAAGAAATTCTAGGATGACTTAGCTTCTGGCTTAAAACCAGGCTGCGACACAACTTTATAAAGTTATGTAGACATTTTAAACAAATCTTGTGTTTACGAATGATCTGATTTACAGAATCCGTGAAAACACTAGAGATTATCGCTTTTTTGAAAAATAATTTTACTATAACAATATTATTGTCATATTGCACAGAAACAACCATTATTTGGTTTAATATACCACATAAAAATATTTCTTGACATAATTGTATCTTATTTACCAAAAAAATGTTGCCCACATTTTCTTTCAAAAATCTCACGTTGTTGAACAATAATGGCCATATTTTCCCCAACACTCAGACAGACAATATCCATTATGTATGAAACAATAAATCTATATAAAGTGCCTGTTAACTTAAATAAGGCAACTACCTAGTAACACCTCACGGTTTTGGTAGGAGGCAATTCGTTAGTAGGTAGGTAAAGGTGATATATTTCACCACGCGTGCCCAATCACTGCATTTTATCTATACTAATAATAAAGCGAAATAGTGTGTTAGTGTTTTGTTTCTTTGATCGGACGCGCTAATCTCGGAAATAACCTGTCGGTTTTTTTTTGCTTTCGATAGGTGGCTATGGCTACTAATAAAGCTGAAGAGATTGTTAGAACGCGTAAATCGCTGGAACTACCGGTCCAATTAGAAAAATATTTTGGAACTTGTTAGTCCAATTCTTGAAATAAGATATTATAGGCTATTTATCATCACTCTGGGAGAATTATGAGCTGAGCAAGAAGAAACAAAGTCAGAAAGAACGCTTAGTGAAAATTAAGTAATTCCACGGGCAAGCGACGCGACGCGACGGTATGGATTAGAGGAACAAGAAATTTCACGCAGACGAAGTGCCGGTTGGTAGATGGCACATGTTTTCGAATATTTTGTTTCAAGGATACCTATGTATCCTGCATGTATGCAGGTTTCCTTACGATATTGTCAGAGCGGTGGTGATAAAATATGGGTTAAGTCTGGGTTCGAATCTACGACCTTGTAACTCGTAAGTTACGGTCGTTACCCCAGAGCCACCATTGCTCCCGGGTGTCACTATTGTGTGAATCGCCTGGAGGACTCGATGGAGTATACGGTGGAGGTCTGCCCTACCTGGGCGGGGCACCACCGCGTCCTCGCGGATGCAATCGGCGGCAGCGATCTGTCGCGTCCGGCCCTGGTCCAGGCCATGATATGGAGCGAGAGTGCATGGGAAGCCATCACCTCCTTCTGCGAAGCAGTAATGTTCGCAAAGGAGGAGGCGGAGAGCGTGAGGGAGAGGTAAGGATTGCGACCTCGCGCCCCTAGTCGCCGCAGGAGACGCCCTGGCCATCGGGAGTCCATAGTGGACTCCCGGTCACCGTAGGTGGTGAACAATGGGTAGCTGGCCATCCGGTAAGGACCAGGTCCAGGTCGACGGCGTGTTGTGTTCCACGCGTGCCTCAAAGAGATGTCCCTGGCATAGGCAACTGAAGGAACACGGGTAGGTTTTAGTCAGTAAAAGTCTAACACGCCGTCCCGTCCCACCGAGCGGGAGAAGTTATTTGATGATTTCTCATCCTAAAAAAAAGGGCCGCCACTGCTCACTGCTACTGCTAGTAGATTATAGTTGAGAGAAAAAAAAAGCAATTGGTTGTTGCCTATTGGAGGAGAGCCGGCAAGAAACTACGGTAATTTTTTTGAAGGTGGGAAATCGTCAAATAACTTATCTCGCTCTGGGTGGAGCAGAAAGGCGTTTTAGACTATTGACTAAAACCCACCTGTGTTACTTCAGTTGCCTGTGTGCCAGGGGCTACGGTACCTCTTTCGAACAACCTGCACGCCTGGCAGGTATCGGCCCTTGCGAACCCTTCCAGTTGGTGCTGACGTCTCTTTGAGGCAGAAACTCCACGGTTACTCTTTAACTAAATAATTGGCTTTAGCAAGGTTTTCAAATTAGTGTTGCTTTTAATATGTATGGGGGGACAGTGTGGTCCTATCAACGAATACCAGGTACTTAATAAAATAGAAAATTGTCTACAAAGATCACATTTACAAAATATTAAAGAATGTACTTCGCAATATCTTCTCGTCCCAAATACCACATTGTCTCAAGACGAAAGTCTTTGACCAGTATGTGTTGCCAATGATGACCTATGGTACAGAGACGTGGTCGCTCACAATGGGCCTTATCAGAAGGCTTAAAGTCACCCAAGGGGCAATGGAGAGGGCTATGCTCGGAGTTTCCCTACGCGATCGATTCAGAAATGAAGAGATCCACAGGAGAATCAAGGCAACCGACATAGCCCGAAGAATTGCCAAACTTAAGTGGCAGTGGGCTGGGCACATTGCTCGCAGAACAGATGGCCGATGGGGTCGAAAGGTTCTGGAGTGGCGACCGCGTACCGGAAGACGTAGAGTGAGAAGGCCTCCCACAAGTTGGACCAATGACCTTGTGAAGGCCGCGGGTATCCGCTGGATGTGGGAAGCACAAGACCGGTCGAAGTGGAGGAGCCTGGGGGAGGCCTATGTCCAGCAGTGGACGTCTTCCGGCTGAAATGATGATGATGATGATGAACGAATGTACTTATTATAGATAGGTACATAATAATACCTGTAGTATAAAAAAACATGTTTAAACCAAATGACATGTTTGCAATAACACTGTGTGTGTCCGAGTAAAACTAGCTTTTCAAAACATTATGTTCTGATATTGTGATGTTTCTTATTCCTAAAAACATCGTTGGTCCATCGTACCATGCTGGGATGTTAAAAAAACAATCCTCATTCAGTTTCAACTCCCAATCAAAACTGATGCAGGAATTCCGTACGCAGATCCGTAGATCTACGCAAACAGACAGGTATTAGGGTTCCCACGTTATTTATGCCGTGATTTAAACCAAGGGGGTTCCTTAATTGATCCTCCCAAAGGTCTATTTTCTTTTAATTAAAACATTTGCGAATCGTAAAACCGTATAACCGTAGCAATTCTTTCTGCAGACGAGGTACTTATATAAAAATATGGAATCCTAGAATGTGATCGTAAACATTTTAAGTGGAGCTAAAAAAGTTGGCGTTTATTTCACGTGTATAACGAGGTTTCTGGGTATGAGGTCGGGAGTATTATTTAAATTGTTGCAATATTGTTTATATCTCCTGTCTCTGTTTTTAGTAACTTCAACATAACATCACGCCTTGTTTTCTGTCAAGGTTGGATAGCGGTGTACCTATAGAACACCTACATTTATGACAGGGGCGGTCGGTCGGTCGGGGTCGTGGTCCATGGCCCTTTATGGGGCACAGGTGTGGGCACCTTCTTTGAGGCGCCAACCAGTGCGCCGGATGAACGCGTCCCATAAGGTCATGGTCGTACGGCTGATCCGGGATACCGCACGATCGGGAGTTTGTTGCGCCACTTCTTCTTTCCAGCTAAAGCACTAGGAAGTGTCGAAGGGTGGGCGTTTTTGGGGGACTGTCTTATGTAATTTTGACGTTCGAAAAGTGCTGACTCTCAGCCTAGTTTGAATAAATGACTTTTGATTTTGATCTCCGGTGATGCGGATGCGGCGGGCCTCCTTGCCGTATTGTTGCCGGGGATCTGGAGGCAAAGGTCCTCGTGCACATTATGGGAGTGGTGCGAGGAGGCAAAACGCCGGGGCGTAACTCCGCTGCCAATAGAAATCGCGGCACGGTTCGCTCCGGCGAGATCAAGTGCTGGGCACGCCTCAGTTGCGGCAGTAAGTCCCTCTTTGAGGAGTAGATTGAGAGGCGCCACGGCGTCCTCACCTTCCGAGTATCTAGAGTACAACCACATTTCGCCAGTTATGTTTAAGATCCATAAAATAGGGGCGAGCCTGAGTCACAGTTCCTTGCATAGATACCAGTAGAACTGACTAATGAGATTAATAGCACACAATGGTAATCTTAACATACATAAGTTAACAAAAAAAAAGTTTCTGTTTGTAGCGTCAAATCAGAGTAGGTACGGTAATAACATAATAAAATTAGAGTTTTATCGGCTGATACCCGAAATTATAAGAAGTAACTTCAGGTATCAGTATTGAGTTTCTTTTCCAACATCCACGTGGATGAAACCGCGGGCACAGCTAGTTATTTATAATAACTAACTAGTTATATTATTTACAACCGAAAGCTGTTTTCAAACTAATCATTTCATAGAAGACTGTTAATAATTAGTTTCAAGTTTACAGTCGCTACAGTAACGGCATAAACAGTCTTCATTGTTCGTAATAAACAACTCTATTTACGGAACATTTACTCCTTTAGAAAGTATTTTAATTATTCCAAGGGTTTAATAAGCGCGAATTAAACTTTTTAATCAGCATTATACAAGAAATCTTGTTAATCCGAAATGATTTGTCTCGGCTTTTAGTACAAATTCAGGAATGGCGGAACCCCGTTTAATCAAAATCTCTGGAACAATAGAGTAATCAGAAATATAATATAATTTTCGTGTTCATTATAAGTCTATCGCGGGAGGGCGAAATTGATCATGGCTCACTGCAAATGAAAAGATTGCAATCGTACTCTATTACGGGGCTGATGACTAAGCGCTGAATACGCAGAACTCTTGTGTTTGCGACTTTTCGGCCTCTTCTTATATATTTTACTAGTTTTTTCCAGCGGATTTTCCTTCCGACCTCGCCGCCGAGGTCCTAGCGCCCTGTGAAGACCCCTGAGTAACGATGAGCTGAGCAGTAGCTTTAAATTTCCCGAATAATAATCAAGAAAATATTTTGATCCAGCCTGTCCCCACTAGCTGTCCCCCCGCCAGTGACGCCCTGAGCCGAGGTTCGTACCCCACAGGGGGTGCCCTCAGCGTGCAGTCGCTTTAGGTTAAGTAGGTTTTATGCACTTTAGTGCACTTTAGTGATACCTAAAAACCTAAAAACCTTCACAGGAAAGCTCGTTTAAGCAGTAACGGCCTCTCAAGGTCAACTGCGAGATGCCATACACAAAAGAAAAAAAAAAAACCAGCGGATTCGTCCACGTGGAGGTCAGAAATTATCCTACGGGACCATAATACTGACGGCACGATTAGCGCAGTGGTTAAGCGATTGACTGCTGCGCGGCGTGTCGCAGGTTCGATTCCCGCACGGAACAAATATTTGTATGGTCTACAAATAGTTATTCCGGGTCTGGCTGTTTTAATGTTTGTAAACGCACCCACGATATTGGAGAAATTCCTAGTGTGGGGCATCGTTTAAAAAAAAAAAAAAAACAAAGTGGGATAGCAAGTATCCTATGCATTAATCCAAGTGAAGAGTGTCTGTCTGTTCAAAAGGTACTAAATTCACAATAAGCTACTATTGGTAAAACATGAAAAACTTTTCATTTTGTTTGCCTTTTTTAATGATATTATTTTGAATAAGCGAGATTTGTAGTATAAAGTATTTTAATCGTAAATAATGATTTTGAATATTATGAAATTCATATTTAGATAGATATAAACTGTTGGTTTTCTTAAATGGTCCCTTTTGTTCAGTTAATGTATAAATAGTCCCATTTGATTGGGCACCTATCACAATAATTATTTTTGATTTGGCTTGCGGAAAATAGGCCCTTTGAACAATTATAGAATAATAAGAAATCTCATGCTAAAAAAAGAGTACCTAATTATTTTATGCCCATACCTACACACTCGTAAGTCTCCTTTATCCGACTCCATACATTCACACTCTCTCTCAAAATCCTTCTCTGGTTCCTCATTAATAGCAGTTGTTTCATCCAACAGATTTTTTTTGTACCATGTAAGTTCAGTCTGTTCATCTCAATTATCACCAAATTGTTTTTTCAGCAAGTTAACGTCTCTCTTTTTTGCCATTGGCAAACCTTTTTCACCGAATTGTAAAGACCTTAATGTAGTAGGGTGTCTTTTACCTTTTTCAGTAGACTTTGTAGAGGCTCATTTCCCTTCTGAAATCTAAAATTTTCATATGCTTGGAGGCAGCGTCCATATCTACCACTCTTTTTTATTATAATATTTTTAAAAGTTTGTATAACTGATAGTTGTTTAGTGTTCATGTCCATGCATCCTTATAATATGTTGTTTTAATGTACGTCGACTTGAAAAAACGTGGTAGTTGAGAGTATGTCATGCTCACTTAAATGTCTCACTGATGGTGGCGTGTGTGTTGGATCATTCGGTTCCCTAGAAAATGGTTGAGCTGGATGGTGCTGATCCATGCGTCAAGTTCGTGAACGGGCGCCGTCGGTTGAGACTGGTCATCTCTTATCTGCCATGGCTTATTTTGAATCTTATTTTTTTTAATTTATTTTATTATATTTTTTTACATTGTTCTCACATATAGAAGCACCATCATCCAGCGGATACCCGCGGTCGAAGTGGAGGAGCCTGGGGGAGGCCTATGTCCAGCAGTGGACGTCTTTCGGCTGATATGATGATGATGATGATGATAGAAGCACCAAGAATAATGTTCCCACACACACAAATTTTGTAATACCCACGATTTAAAAGAGTATCCTTGGAGTTTCTTGCCCGTTCTTCTCCAGAGAGATCTACGTTTTTGGAATGGGCACCTAGCTTCAACTTCGATTTTTGTTTGACAATTCAAAAGTGCCTGTGAAAGGTCTAATTGAAATAAATGCTTTGAGTTTGAGTTTGAGTTCCTATAACCATTTAACGTCAAAAAGAGACCAGTCAATGCCTAGTTTCTTCAAATCTCCATGCTTTTGAAAAATGGCATTGTATTCTTCCTTTGTAGTAATAACTGTAGTCTTTCTAATGTCCTTCTCTACTCTAGCATACTCTCTCTCTTTCTCACACACGTTTGATATTGACTTAATTCCTTTTTTATGCATGCATTCAGAAATAACATAACACTTGAATAAACCAAGGAAAAAAGAGGGGTATCAATTTTGTGAGTCCACAAAGTATAAAATAAGCCGATATGGTCAGGAAATTTACCATTTATGTTGAACAAGTAGAATATTAGGTCTTTACCTATGAAATTGCCGTTCTGCAGTACTGGCCATTTCAAATCAAAATAATTTTTGTTTGGCTAAGAATTCTAATTTCAAATTAATTTTATTTTAAAAACATGGATTTTTTTTTTCTAAAAGTAGTCATTTCTTTATTGATTAGTGTTACATTTTCATCGCATTACAATCTTTTTCGTCATCATGGATACGTTAAAAATTCGAGTAATTATGGAATATGAGTACCGTCGTGGCAGCAACGCGGCACAAGCGGCACGCAACATCAACGACGTTTACGGAGCTAACACTACAAACCAACGCACCACCTGTTATTGGTTTGCTCGCTTCCGTTCTGGAAATTTCGACCTGAAAAATGAACCTCGCGGTCGTCCGAAGACTTTGGTCGACAATGACGAATTAAAGGCGATTGTGGAAGCTGATGATACACAATCTACGGCTGAATTAGCAGCAGCTTTCGACGTTAGCGTCAAAACAATATTGGTCCATTTGCGTCAAATTGGCAAGGTAAAAAAGCTTGACAAATGGGTGCCCCACGAACTCAATGATCACCAGCGCGAAGTACGCGTCGAGACGTGCCTTGCACTGCTCAACAGACACACAAATGAAGGAATTTTGAACCGCATTGTTACCTGCGATGAAAAATGGATTCTGTTTGATAACCGTAAGCGCTCAGCAAGTTGGTTGGATCCTGGTTCAGCACCTAAACAATGCCCTAAACGAAAACTTACCCCTAGAAAAGTGATGGTCACTGTTTGGTGGTCTAGCGCCGGTGTGATTCATCACAGCTTCTTACCAAACGGGGTGAGCATTACTGCAGATGTGTACTGTGAAGAACTGAACACAATGATGGAGAAGCTGGCGCATCTCCAACCAGCATTGGTCAATCGCTCGTCTCCGCTGCTCCTGCACGACAACGCGCGACCTCATACTGCACAGCAGACGGTCTCCAAGTTGCAAGAACTGGGGTTGGAAGCTCTCCGTCATCCGCCCTACTCACCAGACCTTGCGCCTACAGACTACTACTTTTTCCAGAATTTGGATAACTTCTTGGCGGGAAAAAAATTTAATACCCGAGAGGCAGTACAAAATGCCTTTGAAGAATTTGTTGCCTCCCGTCCAGCTGATTTCTTTAAGAAGGGCATCAATAAACTGCCACTGCGATGGCAAAGATGCATTGATTGAATGGGTGATTACTTCGATTAATACAAATAAAAAATTCATGAAAAAAATTCGTTTAAATTTTTTCATACAAAACGGCAATTTCATAGGTAAAGACCTATTATTATAATGTTCTTTTTGTTGAAGAATTAATTAATCTTTTTTATGTAGAAAATACAGTCCGTTTTGAACAGAATTGCAAACTTTAACCTTAAAATTAGCAGGGATATCTATAACGATTTCTACTAATAAAAACAGGCTAAAAGGTCTACCTTTTAGCCTGTTTTAATTTGTAGAAATCGTAGGATTCAACGTACTTAAAACAATTTCACCGTTTTTTTTTTGTTATGGCATATAAGCCCTTTTGGCTAGACACAACTTAAGTAATAAACCATCTGGTTGCCAAATTTCATTCAAATCCGTTTAGCCGTTTTTTCCATTCATGCACATTTTAGCAGAGAAAGGCCGAGAATATCAAATATTAGTAACGATGCGGAAAAAAACATATTTTTAGAAGCTTACATTAATTACTAACGCTGGCTAGATCAAAATAATGTACTACGGAGTTGTATAACGTCTATTTCCTAAGGATAACCCACAGTAACTATTTATATCTTTTATATATTACCTACTACAAAATAATGGATTATTTACGAAGAAATTTTTATACGAGACAAAATTAATCTTATCCAATTAAATACATTAAGTACGTTGTGAACATCTTAGAAGATATCAGAGATTTAAGATTATTAATCGCTCGCACCCAAACGAGCGGTCAGCTGGCATGCCCTGTTGCAGCAGTAGCTCTAAGCATCGTATAGTAACAAAGACAATCTAAAGATTGCAAACATTATTCAGACAATAATTATGAATAAGAGGTGACCAAAAAAATATCGTTGTCGGTTTCGTTATTTTTATCCCATCTTTGAATAACAAAACAACCAAACAAAAGAGCCCTCACTTGAAAAACGTACAAATGATGAGGATATCCATAACAAAGACCAAATATTTAATCACCGGTTTTGATTTTAACGGAACATACCGTGGTTACATTTATTCTGTATGAAAACCCAGAGCTGCTTTTACAAGTCTCATCGTAAAAAGGACGATGAAAGTTATGAGGGTAGGGGAAATTCTCGTAAATAGCAGTGAGGGAGAATGGGGATAAAGGAATAATATATCAATACGAATCTTTAATATTCGCGCGCCGGTACCGTAAATCAAAACGAATG
Source organism: Polymixis flavicincta (assembly GCA_949987655.1). NCBI lineage: Eukaryota > Metazoa > Arthropoda > Insecta > Lepidoptera > Noctuidae > Polymixis > Polymixis flavicincta. The sequence goes on along the minus strand of OX465181.1, from coordinate 18,897,127 downwards.
AAACCGAGTCATAAATCAGGGTGCGTTTTTGCCTATTTTTAACGTTTCAAATTGTTGTGTAGAATGCCAGAAGCCAGCCACTGTTGTAATTAAAATCGAATGAACATCACGTTTGCCCATTTTTTAAGGTTTAATTTCGATTCAGTAATTGGAATCGATTTTTATAAATTTAAATGAAATGTTGTTCTTTGGTAAGCGGTGTTTATATGGAAAGAAAATATGGAAAAGTCGCCCTGAAAATTATAAATTCCAGGTTAACTGAAAGTGCTTTTTCTATGGGATTCAAAAGTATGAAATCCAGACCATTTTGTCTAAAGGTTAACTGGTACAAATGCCTATGGCATTAATTACGCCTTAGTACATTTGTGTGCTTGTAGATTTAACAATTGTTTTGTCTAATTTGTAAAAATCCTGGCTTGATTTTCGTACGTTGTTTTCGGGTGACCACTGAAAATCAGCGCTGTGCTGTGGGTCCCATAGCACAGCATCATGCTGAGTGGAAGCCTCCTTGTCACAGTCACGGCGTGCAGCCGCCGACTATTATGTTCTGTATGCTTATTTATAAAAATATTTGTGTTGTTATCATGTTTTTTAGGGTTCCGTACCTCTAAAGGAAAAAACGGAACCCTTATAAGATCACTTTGTTGTCCGTCCGTCCGTCCGTTCGTCCGTCCGTCTGTCAAGACCGTTTTTCTCAGGAACGCGTGGAGGTATCAAACTGAAATTTCTATATGATACTTAGTTCTACTGTCCCTGGAAGCTGTAGAAAAATCAACCTTCTAAACCAACGCAATCAAAAGATACAGCCATTTAGGCCGCAAAATTCCGCAAAATTTTCGAAACTCGCACGGGAATCAAAACCTACAGGGTACTTCCCGTGAACTTAGAATCTTGAAATTTTGTACGAAGTCACGTCTTATAGTACAGATATAGGAAAAATTACGAAAACCGAAAATTTTTAGTTTCGTCATATAAAAAAAAATATTTTTGACAATTTTGAACTTTTACTTATATACCCACAGGTTTGTACGGAACCCTCGGTGCGCGAGTCCAACTCGCACTTGACCGGTTTTTTTTTTTAATATGTAATTTCATCTTTTTATATGCACGTGTTTCTGTGACAAATAAATCCATTTTTTCTTTCTTTCTTTCAATTAAATAAACATTGAAATTTTGGCAGGTCAGCTGGTCAATGAATAAAATAGTAGATAGTTGGGACTTCTATCATAGGTACCTGAGGAAATGTGTGTAAAGCTATACACTATTAAAATAAGTTCCCTATGCCTAACTGTAACTGTCGAAAAGTTAGCCTATGCCTAACTTTTCGGAAAATACAAGCGTGAAATTTTGTCTATGAATAAAGTACTTGTGCGTAAATACGCACAAGTACTTTATTCATAGACAAAATTTCACACACACACACACACCACACCACATTCATTTGAATGTGAGGTAGAATCCACCTGTAAGCTATTTACATAAATCGGATTTTCATAGCATTACCTTGCGTACCATATATTAGAATGGAATTGGTAGGTTTCTACGCATATTTCTACATATCTACCTATGTACGTACATTAGACATACCAATCAGAATTAAATTACTGTAGATGCTAGGTAGTCAATAAATCTGCTTCGCCTTTGCCCAATGCCTATGTTGGGGTTGGCTTCCAGGCTAACCGGATGCTCTGAATACCAGGTGAGGTTGATCTTAAGATGGTCACCCATCCATAGACCAGCCCCGGCAAGCGCCGCTTAACCTGAATGGTCGAGCCGTGTGGCTAATATTACTTAGAGTACCTACTAATAACTATAAGTGCTGGTAAAATTATAAGCATATTTAGCTGTAAGGTATTCCAACTCTAGGAAATGCCCTTAACGGCGGAAACCAATGAGCCAGGTTGACCGCAAACGATAAAGAGCACAACCATTGATAGTCTAAATGGTTGGTGTATGGAATCTAGTGTTTAATGATTTCCTTGCACGAGTTATTTCAGAGGACTCACATGTGTTTGCTGGAAACTCGCCCGAAGTTAATTGATTTGTGGGTTCGTTGTTGTTGTCACCTAAAACGTATTTCTGGAACTGTCGATTCACTCACAAATAAATTTAACTTCGTGCGAGTTGATTAATAAGCCATATTTTAAACCATCAGTCTGTCTGCTGACGTATATATATCATTACAATAACAAGTATCACTACATACAGATACCGATAGTATAAAAATACCAAACAAATGTGACTCTGAAAATAACTCTTGCAACGAATTCATTAAACACGATCGTTATTCGAAAATGCAGTGTCACTGTGATTAAAATGTGAACGAGTCTCTCGATATTGCAGGGATTTCGATCAATGGCAGCCGTGGCTCGTGGCTCGTGGCTTCATCCGTCCACCCTTCACGCACGCATCCGACGCATTTAAATTCAAATGAGCTATTCAAGTTACTTGCAAACCCGTTATTTCGTAGAATACACCATTTGCTTAAAATTCCGATACAAAATACTACTAAATGGAGCTCAGGCTTCACATCAGACCACTAGAAATGTGACTTTTATTCATTCTAGTCTGCTAGCCGAGATATTTTAAATCGAATTCGACCGTCAATGATCTTAGAAAATGTTTCATGAAAGTTCTGTTGGATTCGAGTTTGGGTATTGAGAAATATTGTTCCGAGCCTATAATTTTCCCACTGCTGGGACACAGGGCTTCTCTCATCAAGAGGCAGTGGGCTATAATCTAACATACGGGCCCAGTGCAGTTGGTGGATGTCACATGTCGTCTAATTTTCCGTTCTAAGACATGTCGGTTACCTCACGATGTTTTCTTTCAGTGTTTTGAGAGCGGTGGTGAAAGGCATTCGTGAACCCGTACTGGGTTTCAAAATCAAAATATTTTATTTCATATAAACCTGCATGGGCACTTAAGAAACGTCAGAGGCTAGGTGCACGGTTCCAAATTGTTGTTTCCTATGGGGAAGAGCCGGCAAGAAACTCCACGGTTACTCTTAAAAATAATTGGCTTTAACAATGTTTCCAAATTACAGAGATAAAATGTATGGGAGGATAGTGCAGGCCTATCAATAAGTACCAGGTACTTAGACGAATACAGAATAGAAAATCGTCTACATATCTACAGTCTGTAAGGCCTACAACGTTCTCTCATTCACAATATGTAAAATAATCTACATTAATAAAAAGAACCTAATTAAACATAGTGACATGATTTCCATGACAATCACTAAAAATAGTCGATATTAAAATTGATGTATAATGTCAAATTGTAAAAATAAAAAATAAAATTGTATTTGAGAGCAGTTAATAGACTTTCACATAGTTATGCTGTTAATGAGGTACCAGGGAAGCCACATGTGCAGAAGGAATTAATGCCAAAGTTCTCTGTCTTCAACGTAGTCTATTATCTTATTATATGTTTGAAAGATGTCTTTGTATTTGTATTTATAACGAGGATTCAGCCACTATAGAGAAATGAACTCACTTCGAACCTTATAGTTAGTATTTTGTTTAATATTAATTACTTAGTAGTTCTTTGTATTAAAGGTTAGCTCCATATAAGTTTAAAATAATATTGAAAATGTATTAGAAAGCAAGCGCTTCTCGCTATCAAACTGCAAAGTTTGACGAGCAAAATTGTAAAACCCAAAATAAAATAAAAAATGTATTGTAAAATAATAATAAAAAATAAATTTTCGACGTTTTCAGAGAAGTACCAAAATACATATAAATATAAAAATCACCGTTATGTTGGCTAGCCTATTATTTGCTACCATTCTTGGAAATGTTTTTTTCAATATTTAAAGGTTTAATCTGTTAATCCCGTCTAATGAGACACAATTAATTATAATAATAATTGTGTCTCATTAAACGGCGCGGACTAGTTAACCTATCGGTTCCATTACAATAGGTAACGGTAAGCGGTAAGCGCCGGACTTAGAACTGTGTCAGCATAAAATCACAAATTGAAGCTTATATAGAGTTTATTTCGCAAATTACACAGTACCTAAAGTATAAAACACAGTTACATGAAGAATTAAACATAAATTATTATAACATGACAAAATATCACGCCTTGTTTCCCCGAAAGGTTGGGCAGAGGTGTACTTACCTACATTTCTACAGTTATGTCTAAGTCCCGTGTAATAGAGGACTACCCTATTACCATCAACCGAGCACAAATCTAGACTCCAGGCTGGCACTGAGAAATTCCAAATAACAACATCCAATAACACTTTGCCTAACCTGGGAATCGAACCAAGAACTGCGTGCTCAGCAGTAGCACTTGCGACCACTAGACCAACGAGGCAGTCAAAATTAACATAATACGTACCTACATGGCTGCACGTATAATCATTGTTGGACTAAAATTCAGTATTCTACATAAAACTCGCTCCTTAATTTAGTAGTTTTAATATACGTAAACTTATGCAAGCTGTATGCAATTTTCCTCAAACTTTGCACCTGTTAAGCTCTATCAAATTTGTTTAACAAAACACTCTTAGTTCGTGTGTGGGAAATTCACAATTAAGCCAGAATGCGGGTAAGTACTTACTAAAAAGTTTTGCATATTAAAGGTAGATCTATAATGCATTTCATTAAAAATAATGGCATGGAACTCCAATGGGCTCCTTAAACATCAGAACGAGTTACAGGCAGTCCTGGAAACAGAAAATATAGACGTGTGTTTGATCTCCGAAACGCACTTCACTAACCAAACTTTCATCAAATTTAGAGGATACAAGGTATATAATTCGCTCCACCCTGACAACTCTGCCAGAGGAGGAACTGCAGTTATAATCAAAGAAAGCATCAATCATTACGAGCAGAGTAAATTTCAAGAACCAGACATTCAAGCTGTGGCAGTATCTGTCAAAACCAAATTTTGTCACCTTTCCATAGCTGCCGTATACTGCCCCCCAAGGCACATGATAAGAAAAGAGCGATTTCTACAACTTTTTGAGCTTCTAGGCCAGAGATTCATCCTAGGTGGTGATTTTAATGCCAAGAATACATACTGGGGATCGAGACTTACCACAACAAAGGGAAGGCAGCTCTTAAATGCAGTTAAAGATACACATTGTGAGGTTATGAGCACAGACAAACCAACATACTGGCCTACTGACCACCAGAAAATACCAGATCTTATAGACTTTTTCATATGCAAAAATATATCCACCAATTACTTTAATTTGGAGGAAGGTTTCAACATGAATTCGGACCACTCCCCTATTATCCTAACATTTAGTCAAAAAATCCTACTAAGAGAAAGCCATTTAACCCTGGTTAATAAGTCTACAGATTGGGACAGTTTTGCCCTTGATTTAGATAATATTATCGACCTAAAAACCCCGTTACATAATCGGGATCAGCTGGACTCGGAAGTAAATAAATATGTTGTTAATATCCAACAATGTGCTTGGAACAACACGCCACAGCTAAAACGTAAATATAAGGGGCGTATCTATCCCAAGGAAATCGTAAATTTGCTAACTGAGAAGAGAAAGCAAAGAAAGCGGTGGCAACAAACAAGATGCCCGCGGGATAAAACATTATTAAATAAACTAACTAAAAGATTAAAGAGGAAAATTATACAATTTGAGGATGAATGTCTGAATACTCACCTTGTGCAGCTAACCAACGACGAATCAACGGATTTCTCTCTTTGGAAAGCTACAAGAACGCTAAAAAGGCCGATAGGTCAAATACCGCCCATCAGAAACAGTGACGGAAAATGGGCCGTAAGCAATGAGCAAAAAGCGTTTAGATTTGCCCAATACTTAGAAGATACTTTTCAACCCAATGATAGCTCTATAAAAATATTGGAAACTGAAAATTTATCGCAAAGTCAAAGAATTCGGCTTGACTCCTAAAGAAGTTTTGAGAGAAATTCAAAACAACATTAGCTCGAAAAAATCTCCAGGTTACGACCTTATTACAGGAGAAATTCTAAAACATCTCCCGCGTAAAGCTATAGTAAAACTGACGAGACTTATCAATGCTGCACTTATCCTAAAACATGTACCTGAACCATGGAAAGTTGCGGAAGTTATTATGATTGCGAAGCCTGGGAAATCACCCCATGAAGCATCATCATATAGACCCATTTCCCTGTTGCCGGTATTATCTAAACTATTTGAAAAACTGTTATTGAAACGGTTAAAACCAATAATTGAACAAAAAGACCTCATACCAAACCATCAATTTGGCTTCAGGGAAAAACACTCTACAATAGATCAGGTACACAGAATAACTAACATTATTGAAAAGTCACTGGAAAATAAGCAAGTCTGCGCCACTGTATTCTTAGACGTTGCGCAAGCTTTTGATAAAGTTTGGCATGAGGGTCTGGTATTTAAACTCAGACGCATGCTACCTCCAGCATTTGCCGACATTCTAGAATCATACTTAAGTGATAGAATGTTTAGAATAAGACAAGAAGATGCATATTCCGAGCTGAAAACTATAAAAGCTGGGGTACCACAAGGAAGTGTGCTAGGCCCTATCATGTACTTGCTATACACATGTGATATCCCAGAACTGGAAAACAACACCATTGCGACCTTTGCAGATGACACTGCTATTATGGCTACTGGATCAAGCCACAAAGAAGCAGTAGAGAAAGTTCAACAAGCTGTGAACAAAGTGTATGACTGGACACAAAAATGGAAGATCAAACTCAATGAGTCAAAATCAGTTCATATTGACTTTACTAATAAACACTGCGATTACCACCCAATCTACATAAACGGCATGCAAGTGCCTTATGCTAATACAGCCAAATACCTTGGCATAACTCTTGACGCCAAGCTGCGTTGGAAATCCCACGTCAAAAAGAAAAGACAGGAACTTGACATACGTTATAAAAGTATGTATTGGTTATTCGGAAGGAAATCCTGCCTATCAGTACATAATAAAATTATATTATACAAGCATATTCTTATGCCAATTTGGACGTATGGCATCCAACTTTGGGGCTGTACCAAAAAAAGTAACGTTAAAATAATTCAACAATTCCAAAATAAAGTACTCAGAAATGCTGTAAATGCACCATGGTATATTAGAAATGACGACCTCCACCGCGACCTTAAAATAGAACTCGTCACCAACATCATCAAAAAATTTGCTGAAGCCCACGAACGCAGACTTCACCGACATGTGAACATTGAGGCAATTCAGCTGCTAGATAACACGGACATAGTGCGTAGGCTAAAGAGAACTAAACCATTTGAATTAGTGTAGTGTATAAATAGTGTATAATAGTGACAGTGATGTGCTATACATGTAACACATGAACAAAGTGTTTTTTATTTTTGTTATCAGACCCTAAGAAAGTGCAACGGAATTGTGTAAAAGTGCAAAATGACACTATTCTTAGTTATAACGTAATCTACCACGTAAAATATTAAGTTAGAGTTAAATTACTTATTAGTCTATTAGGCTAGATTGTAATAAATTACTAAGAACTTTAGTACTTAGTAACAAGGGGAAAAAAAAAAAAATTATAACTAAAAACGTTAAGGGTTGATAAGTATCTATGTATGTTTGCCACGAACATAAACAATTATGTTTATTACGAAAATACATACTTATTCTTTACCAATTAAGTTACATACAACGTGAAACGTTCGGTATACGGCTTAATGAACATGGCGTAGATACTTATTATAAATGACTTTAAGGACCTTTTTCTTAGGAAATTGTCGAAGTGAAACTTGTTAGGTGGCGTTTCGATGATTGGACGAGAGTTGACAGTGAAATTTCAAGAGCGCATTACGTTTAGGCACATTTCATTACACGAGAGAGAAGAAAGATATAACTCTCTCTGTCTCTGACACGAAATCCTTCTTACTTATACTATACTTACTTTATTAACACTAATATTATAAATGAGAAAGTTTGGATATTTAGATGTTTGGAATTTTGGATGAAATTTGGGAGACAGACAGATTATAACCTGAATTGACACATAGGATACTTCTGATCCCGGTAATTATTTTCCACCTCCACGTGGGCGAGGACACTGGAAAAAGCTAGTTAGTATTCTATATTTCTTTAAATTCAATATCATTTTACTTCTATCACATGTTCGCTGTTTTTTCATCGATTACCTACCTTAACTATTTAGCTACTTTTAATGTTTTTTTTTTTTAAACCTTTGACTTAATAAAGTTGTTATTTAATCCAGGTACTCTTCCGAGCTCAGATAGTTCGCTAAACATCTAACTAAATTGATTTACCTTTACGTCTACGTTGAGATATGAAAGGCTTCATTGATCGTAATCATATAGAATTACATCTCTAACAAGGACTAAGTAACCATGTTTAGAAAGGAAATACAGGAATTGGCAAAATAGACATTATTCTTACAGAATATTAGTAGAGTTATTACCGCGACCCAATTCGTCAATGTTCGCTTGTCGATCTGTCCCGTTACACAGCCGATACTTTATTTCGATTTCCCAATAAATTTGGTTCAATCACACTGAGAGCCCAGTTTATTTCTCAATGGCTGCTAAAGAATAAATTTCCACTTCGAATATTAGAGAAGTTTCATCAAGAACTTTCACAATAGTCCCCTCTCAAACTCGTCCCAAATGCCGTTATTCAAATTTTACTTTTGATAAGAAATTGAATAGATATCCGAATCACGAATTGTTGCTAACTTCAATGATAGCAATAAAACGTTTATTTTTAGTTCGGCGGGAAAAATAATGGTCAAGAGTGAGTTGGATCCGATGAGAAAAGTTGCATCTATGGATCGATAAAAGTTTTACATAAGCCATATTACGTACTTTGCTTTGAAAAATATATTTGTGGTAAGGATACACATTACACAGCTACGAAATAGTATTCTAACACTTACTATATATTGAGCACGCCACGATTGCGGCGGTAAGTCCCCTCTTTGAGGAGTGGTTTGAGAGGCGGCATGGCGTCCTCGCCTTCTGCCTGACGCAGGTCCTCACCGGACACGGTTGTTTCGGGAGGTTCCGGTTGCGGATAGGGCGGGAGGAAACGCTCGGGTGTTTCTACTGCGCAGATCGCCCTTAGGACACGGTGGAGCACACGGTGGCGGTCTGCCCGGCTTGGGTGGAGCACCGCCGTGTCCGCGTGGAGGCGATCGGCGGCGGCGATCTCTCGCGTCCGGCCCTGGTCCAGGCCATGATACGGAGCGAGAATGGGTAGCCGTCACCTCTTTCAGTGAAGCAGTGATGCTCGCGAAGAGGGAGGCGGCGCACGTGAGGGAAAGGCAGCATATGCGCCCTCGCGACCCTAGCCGCCGCAGGATACGGAGACGCCCTGGGCGTCGGGAATCCCAGGCCGATTTCCGGCCACCGTAGGCATGAGCTCGCGGACGGCGAGTAATGGGTAGCTCGCTGTCCGGTAAGGACCAAGCCCAAGTCGACGGCGCGTTGTGTTCCACGCGCGCATCAAAGAGATGTCAGCACAATTTGACGGGGCCCGCAAGGGCCGTTGCCTGCCAGGGATGCGGGTTTGTTCGAAAGAGATACCACAGCCCCTGGCATATGGGCTACTGAGGGAACACGGGTGGGTTTTAGTCAGTAGAAGTCTGACACGCCCTCCTGCTCCACCCAGAGCGGGAGAAGTTATTTGATGATTTCCCAAAAAAAAAAAAAAAGAACACCTATGTGCAGTAGATTTTTGACCTGCTACTTAGATTTATACTATATGCATGAATAAACCCAAGACCTCAATTTTAGTTAAGAATTTTATTTTTAATTTTTTTGTCATGTTTAATAAACAATTTACCAAAGGCCAATGGAATCTCCCCATCAAAACACCTCCACCAAAGAATAAAATAACTTTTAAAAAGAAAACTGGTCGAACACTTCTTTGAGCCAGCGCTATTGAAACCAATCTCGAAGCTAATCTTCCGTAATAAAGTGCATTCTATCTTTATCTTTTACATTAAACTTTTTTATTTCTTTTATCACCTACAATGGCCCCATCCCTAAAGTTTATTTTGAAAGCGTAAGAACTTAAAGCCTTTTCGGGTTATTGCTTTTTTTTCAAAGGGGCCTTCGCATTACCCCCTTGAGTATCGAAGACACATCTGTAAATTGAAATGGAAAAGGGTCAAAACTCGTAAGGGTAATAACTATAAGTTTTGTGATCGGTACTGGCACCTTGAAGTAACCTTGGCGATATTGTTTTTAAATAATGCTATGTTATTTCGAGGCCTGTGCGTTGTGAATATTATTATGGGGGCGTGAATGTTTTTATCTATATTTTTCTATTGCAAATGATAAGAAAAAAAGGCAGTGGGGAACTTTTTTTTAAAATACTGATCACTTACATTTTGTATATTTTTTGTATATGGTAGGTACCTACTCCAAATATGTACATATCTAAATTAAGACTTTAAACAGTGTAATGGTATTCAGAGAGAACCACCAATAAATGAGGGGTGTAAATAAGCAACAATACGCCTATTACAAAATTAAATTAATTACACTTAGCCTTGGCACCATTTCTCTAGATTTATATTAAACTCAAAGTAAAGATTTCAAGCAAAAGGCAGTCACCCATTCCATTCCGCTTCGATGATTTTCGAGACGGAAAACTTGGTATCTTTAATAACCCTAATAAAACAATTATTTTTGTTAACAAGATATCTCAAGGCAAACAATTTTGAAATTCTTTTTCATTTTATTTATGATACACAGTATTTTCTTGGGTAATTTTATTTTCTATAATTTTATTTACTTTAATGACACTTTTGTGTTAGTGGTTATTATACTATTTACAACACTCCACTTACTAAGGATACTTACTTGGATAAAAATACTAAAGTTAAAAAGGTATATTTTTCGAAATACACACTTTTTTACACCTCAAAAAAAAACAACCGACTTCCAAAAAACACTAGAAACTGAAAAATAACTTTAATTTCGGAAGTCGGTGACTTTGGATATGTATTTTATTAATTTCTTGTTACCGCTTTCCGAAATTAAAGTTATTTTTAACTTTCTAGTGTTTTTTGGAAGTCGGTTGTTTTTTTTTTTTTTTTGAAAAAAGTTTTTCTTCTTCACTTTTTAGTCATAGTACCTACCCCACATCAATTCGAAATTCCATCATCCTTGGGGTCAAAACAATGCATATTTATGCTATAGCAGCAATCTCGGTTAATTTGCTGTCATTTTTCGAAGAGTTCCGTTGTCTGTCTCCAAAACGCATCATCCGATCTATATGAAATTTAAATGGGACCATTTTGAAATAAACCCCCTTGAACAAAAAAAGAATTTTGTAAATCGGTCTTAAGACGGAGTTATGCCCGAACCTCCACCTAACTCCTAACTGTTAAAGAGTTGTACCTTCCTTCATAAGCTCAGCGTCATGAGATGATGATGACCTTATGCAAATGTCACAAAAGCTTTAGAAAATATATGAAAAACATTGTTAATACTTAAAAAATTGAGGGTTGCCCTCGATTTCCCTGGGATTCCAGCATCAGATCCCGACTTGGTGCGAATAAGACCACCTCAGGAGTATACTCTTTCAAATAAAATAATAATTTTGAGAATCGGTCCACAAATGGAGGAGAAATCGAGGAACATACATTAAAAAAAATACATACAGTGGAACATATAACCTCCTCTTTTTTTGGAAGTTGGTTAAAAAGTCCGATCTTTTGATCTTATATGGAATTATTGCTTACCTAACCGTTAGGCTTCCAAACTCAGTTATATTTTCAAAACATGGTCCTGTGTTTATACATAGGACCATGTTTTGAAAATCGTAACGTTATCGTTATAAACCAGTAGATGACACGACTACCCAGAAATCGGATTGCCCCGAACTGTATTGGACATAATTGCTTCTCGCGCTTGATTGCACATTCATTTGGTAAGTAATCAATATTCGTTCATTGAGCTTAATTTACATTGTCAAAACATGTGCATGGTAATAAAAATATCAGGTGATTAAACATGTGAGTAATGTGTTGACTTTTGTTAATAAGTTACTTTAATTTCGTAGCATGTTGGCTTTATTAAAAGTTAATTATTGGAGCTTGGGGATTTCCACGGACGATTACCTTTTTCAATGGTACAGCAGACAGGTACGTAAGTTCCTGCATCATTTAAATCATCCTATTTTGTGTTATGAGTTTACAGGATCCCAATTCTGTATGGTTGTAATGATTCCCCGCGGAATCTTACTACGTTCAAACTACGTCAATATCGTGTTTTTTTAGAAACCAATATTACGGTAAGGAATCGAAATATCATATTCTGTATGTTCCAAGACAATTTGTCGATAGTATTAATATGATATTAGCAGATTTCGGAAAGCACGTTAAGCCGTTGGTCCCGGCTGTCATTTGTGGATCTTTGACAGTCGTTACGGGTCGTCAAGAGCCCGAAAGTCTGACAACCAGTCTTACCAAGGGGTATCGTGTTACCCAGTAACTGGGTTGTGGAGGTCAGATAGGCAGTCGCTGCATGTAAAATACTGGTATTCAGCTGCATCCGGTTAGACTGGAAGCCGACCCCAACATAGTTGGGAAAAGGCTAGGCAGATGATGAATCGAAATGTCATATTCTGTATGTTCCAAGACAATTTATCGATAGTATTAATACGATATTAGCAGATTTCGTGTGTGATTGACAAAATGGTTACGAACAAGGAATCGTGTTCATAGTGAATTCAGGCCTAGATGTGGTTGGTTGGTTGATGGTTTCGGCCTTTCTTCTCAGAGTAGTCAGTTAATTTAAAATATTATTGACGTGTAATAGTGTTTTTGAAAATACTACTTACAGAAATAAAATCATTTATCATTTTATTTATCACGTAAAAAGGGACGGAGGAATTTGGATTAAATTTGGCCCACAGCTTTTTTATGACCTGAATTAACAAATAGGATCCTTTTTATCCCAGTAGTACTTTCCCGTGGGATAACTGCCGAGCCACGGGCAAATACTACTTTTCAATAATAAACCTTAAATAGAATATCCGTCCGTGTCCGTGTGGTGCCGGACGTAAAGAATAGCATCATCCCATCTCTTCCCGTGGGTGTCGTAGGAGGCGACTAAGGACTTACTAGAGAATGGGCAGCAGCGTTCTCTATGCATTTTACCACCAAACTGCGATCGCCAACCCGCCTGCCAAGCGTGGCGATTATGACAAGCCCCCCAAATTGGGGGAGGCCTATGTCCAACAGTGGACAACTTCCGGCTGAAATGATGAAATATAATATACTACCTTCTGCCCGCAACTTCGCCTACGTCAAATTTCTTGCTCCCCGACCCACCCCGTCGCATCGAATCGCCTGGCCGTGCGAGTACTTCGTATTCGTGACTTTTTTCTTTTTGCTCGACTCCTAAGGACCTTCGCGTGATGTTATATAACTTATATCCTTCCTCGATAAATGGGCTATCTAACACTGAAAGAATTTTTCAAATCACGCTAGTAGTTCCTGAGATTAGCGCGTTCAAGCAAACAAACACACAAACTCTTCAGCTTTATAATATTGTTATAGATTATATAATATATATTATATATATAGTATGGATAATGGAGTCCAAAACGTGAAAAATTAAGCATTGGTCCAAGTAGGCTTTTCAAAAAGGAATAAAATATGTCCTTGACGTAGCATCAACAATTGGCCCCATGCTAAGCCTATATAAAGACTCTATGTCATCGATACCTATATTTACAAAGTCAACCGATTTCAGCGCTTGTCAATACCTCTCTTGCACGTAAATGGAAAACCGGACCGTTGTTAAAAGAGTCCTGTCAAAACCGTTGTCGCAACAGAATCCATCAGTTTTTCGTTTTTCTGGATACGGTAAAGTTGTATAGACAACGTTGTTTTGTAGTTGAAACTGTACGGTGTAGTGTCCCATAGTCTTCAGTCCAATATGAGCAAAAATAAATTTCGTCCGTTCGCGGCTGAATGCGCCCTTTGTGTGACAGTGAAAGGTTATCGATGTTCGTTTTCACGGATCACTAGGGCCGAGCTAACTCGGAGGGGATGATTTCTGTAACAAGGCTAGCTTTCTATTGCCTAATGGGAGGCGAGAGTGCCCTGTATGTGAATCATTTATCTATTTCCGATGTTTCGAATGATTAAGTTCTTGCACAGCTTAACTACGAGATAGGCACAATTTTTTTATGATTAACGGTTTCTCTAGGCCGGGTAATTTTTTCACCAGTGCGCAGACTGTAACCATGAATTCAGTATATCATTCTCGACCCCCTAGTGTAGAAATTTTTCCTCGGTTGTACAAAAAAAAAAAAACAGCTGTTTCATAGAAAAGTGCAATACCTACGCGGTCAGAATGTATGGAGCAGCTGATTTTTTTTGTATAACCGACGAAAAGTGTCTACACTAAGGGTCTAGACTGATATTCCGCCAACAATACTCTATTGCTATCTGTGGAGGCTTGTAAATGGCTTGTCATAAATTACCTTACTATTACTTTTGTATTATTATCTGTAAGCCATCCAACACAACAAAATAAAATAAAAATCTCCGGCGATTGTGGATCGTTTCAATTTTTTTTTTGGATAACATAACTCCTCGCCACCTAAGTGTACCTAGAGTATACCCACATTTCACCATTTTATTTGGGTCCCACGTAATGGAAGCGAGCTTATTGCCTTCACTGAAGTTACATACTTTTGGCTACTATCTACAGGGTATGAGGGAAACGCTTCCGAAAACGAAGACAGGTGATAGATCGTCTAGTGATTTATCAATACAATACCATTTTTTTATAATTTTACCTATTTTTTTTTAGCATTTTTGTACACTTTGCTGTGAGAACAGTTACATGAACCATTCTTTGAGATTAAAAACATTTAAAAACGACTCCAAGCCCAGGCAGCGATTTCAGGTTTAGGCAGCCTAAAGCGGCATTGAAAAGTGCCGCCAAAATAAAATAAGTAGAAACAATACAGAAGCTTCAAACTTGGAGCCAGGACGCGATAGCGTCCACTCTCCAGACCGCAGTCAACGTGCTTGGCGCGTGGTTTAGAAAGTGGAGGATCGAACTAAATCAAGCATAAAAGTCAAGCGGTTCTCTTTTCGAAACCGCGACTTAGCCTTGACCCCCCCCCCCCCCCCCCGGCCCATCTCCATATTCGGAAAGCGGATCCCTTGGGAGAAGCGAGTAGAATCCGCCGGCCGAGACATGACCTTTCCGACCCAGATGACCCCATTACTGCTCTCCAAGAAAAGAATAGGGCCACCAGCACAGCACACAAACACAAACGACCGTCCTATCGACTTCGCTGCCGAGGTCCTCGCGCCCCGCGAATGCCCCTGAGTAACGATCAGACCCCCGACCGTCCCTTGCTCGTTGATGCGCCAGCCCGCGCCGCAGCTGAGCCAGTAGAGTTAAATTCCCCGAATGTTAATAATCATGAAAATATCTTGATCCAGCCTGTCCCCACTAGCTGCCCAGGCCAGTGACGCCCTGAGTCGAGGTTCGTACCCCACAGGGGGTGCCCTCTGCGTGCAGTCGCTTTAGGTTAAGTAGGTTTTATGCCCTGGCTGGAGGCATAAGTATAGCAGAAAAAAAAAACCTTCAAACGTTTTAAATTGATGCTAAATAACCAATTTAAGGCCAAAGGTTATTGGTAACCGTTTGCATTTATGTTTTACATATATAACCTACATTCTGGCTTGGGAAGCGTTCCCCTTCCACTCTGTATAGTAAAAAAAAATGACGTGAAACCTTTGCTCGATTTAGAAATCAAACTTAAGACTACTTTGCAGTCGGGAATGTTACTTGTAGTTTTGTTTATAAATAGACCCTTATCTAATACGACTCACATGGTGTGAACCCCTCAAAGTACCTTCCTAAAGCTTTATTTCTGAATGAGCTTTTTCACCGAAGAAAGCCACGACCTCTATACGTCGAAGAGAAAACATGGGACCTCAAGAGTACGTGTTTAAAGTAGCATTGGAGAGGATTTTCTCTTTTTAAGTAAGTTTGTCTTTGAAAAGTGGTGGACAAAGGGGATACCAAAAAGGTTCCACACATTTTGTATCAGAAAGGTATTGGTTTGTTTAAGCTTAAGTAGGTGATCTCAACTAAGTTACAAATAAATAGGTCATCCTACTAATATTTTAAGTTTGAAAGTTTGTATTTTTGGATGTCAAGATATTTGGATGTTTGTTACTCAAACTTGCAAAAATTTTTGAACGGATTTGGGTTAAATTTGGCACACAGATAGTTTCTACCTTGGATTAATAAATAGACTTTTATTCCGGTAGTACGTTTCCTTAGGATATTTTTTTTTATCTCGACGCCGGCGAACCGCTGGCAAAAACTTGTATATAATACTGTAGCGGCACTACAAAATAAATACTTCGCAACAATTCAAGAAAACGCTAAAAGAGAAGTGGCGCCATCTACAGTGCCACAGGCGAACTAAATTAAGAAATCCTACATCGCGCAGTCAGAGTTTACAACGACACTCGAAGATATACAAAAATCCCGACATCAACTGTCGGGCAGTTGCCCACAAGACACAATACCGGTCGGGTCGGAGGATCTTCCTTTACCAACATAGGTATGAGTGAACTTTACACCCTGTTCCTCATACCTCTATAATACAAATAAAACGTAGGTAGGTCTACCTACGTTTTATTGTAAAAGATAATAGTATCAAAAAAATATCAAGAAGATCACTACTCTTTTTATGAGGCCAGTGTACTGAAGGACATCTTAATTTTCCTGGCTAGACAGCAAATTGTTCCACGAAATTGTCTACTTTACCTGTCAAGGCTACTACTTAATGCTCTTTTACTTTGCCCAGTAATAAATAATATTACTCGAACTTTACCCAAGATTTCGATATTCGCTCACAAATCATACACTTCTTACAATGACAGCATAACGAATGGGGTTCACGAACTGCTACACAAAGGTTTCCTTAGTAGACCTTTAAGCCTTCCCAATAGAGTGGAACACGTGTGCTCTATGACATTTAGGAGAAATATTGCCCAGTTTATTACTCTTCATTACCTACCTATGATACCTATGGGGCGTGCGGCATTCAGCATTTCTGATTTAACGTAAGCATTTCCAATATTTCAAATGAATAACTTTAATAAAATATTTTCCTGCCTTCTGACGTCATGAGTTAACTCGTGCGGACGTTTTATCAATGTTAACAAGGCTGATATTGTTCATTTCAAGATTGGTATTACGCTGTGTATCGAAATAAAATACAATACTAGAACGTTCGTTTTGTAGGTAAGTCACAAAATATCTCAACAAAATAAAGGTTAATGTTACCCAAGTTTGTTTACAGAATGTCTGTGGAAAATATTAAAGATAATAATATAGCGATACTAGACAAATTTTTAAATTGAGCTTGAAATGAGAAATCCCGCGAGAAATTCCCTCGTTCACCCTCCCGACAGTTAGGGCGGTGGTAAAGAGGTTACAACTAAGCAAATTGCATTCACCGTTGTGGAATTACCGTGCCAAGTTTACACAAATATCTCGATGAAAATTTCTCACGTCATGTCAAACGCTTCGCTGATAAAAACGGAGCGGATTGTGCCTCGACCGCACGCTCACCTGAATTATAAAACGAGGGAGATTTTGGAATGTCTTTTTGTCTTTTACCTTACTGAAATTAGACACTTGTTTTTTTTCCGCGCTGGTCGCTTTAACTGTTTTTTATAGGGTTTTGTGACTAGATTATTACAGCCGCACATGTCGATAGAAGGTTACACTTGCTACGGTTGGTTTGTATGACCATCAATTACAAATCGAGACCCTTCCTTGCCTCGGAATGCATGTGAAGCCGTTGGTCCCGGCTGTCATTCGTCGATCTTTTGACAGTCGTTACTATTAACTAGAAGCCCAAAAATCTGGCACCCAGTCTTATTAAGGAGTATAGTGTTACACAGTACCTAACGGGGTTTGGATGGCAGATAGGCATGAGCTCTTTGTAAAATACTGGTATTTAGCTGCTTCCGTTACGTCCCAACATAGTTGGGGCTGGGCAGAACGATTTTTTTTTTTTGAGTTCTTTTTCAAATTGGGTAGTCATGACAAGATAATTTAGAGAGCGTCCTTTTAAATTATTTTCTTTTTTATTCCACTAAATTTACATGTAAATTACATTTTTAAATATTTTTACAAAAATCGTACAAAATTTTAAAAAATATTAAAAATAGTGGCCCATCGGCACCAGGAGCAGGGTCCAAGATGTCGGTGGTCAGGGCTCTAGAGAAAGGAACCTCCTGACTATGCGTGCCGTGTCTAGGAGTACTGCCTTCTGAATCAAGCCCTTGATCCAGCCCTGCAATGAGAGCCTCCTGAGATGTTGGTCGAGGCTCTTCGCTATTAGGCCATTTACTGTAACGATTATCGGTACAAATTATTTTAATTATTAATATAATTGCTTCTTGTTTTAAAGTTGACGAATTGTAATTTGTCATGCTGTTAGTTTTGCAAGTTTTATTATGAAAATAATTCTGATTTTTTCTTTCTTTTCCTACTCAAAAAAATTGAGAAAGGGTTGATTTATTACTCGTATGTTTATCATCTAGGGTCGCCACGGAATTCAGGGCTCATTTCAACTGTCTGGCCGCATGCCTACACGTGTTTATCATTTTCTTTGATGGCCATCTGTCACCGCAGTGACCACGGTGGCGCCGACTTGACCCGAGATAAACAAAGGTACAGAAAGAAAGACAAGAACGAAAAATAGGTATATGTTTTTGTCACAAAACACGTGTATAGTGTATACACGTAGGCGTCAGATGAAGTTTAGATGCTATTAGAGCTTACATGGGAAGTGATTAAGGACACTGCAATAAAATTGTAGGTGAAGTAAGTAAGGGGTACTTTTAACTATAATTGTGTGTTATATGTGTTCACTTTGGTTTTATTCTCTCTTTTAAATTTTGTAGACACGTTGTTGTAGACACAGTGTTTAAAAATAAAGTTCCCTATACTTTTATTTGGCTGCAAAAATATTAAGAATTGCATTGGGTTCGTATTATACCGCTATATATATTGTGCATATTATACGCCACGCCATTGAAGACTGCTAGAAACCGGGTGTTTTAACTCCATTTCAAGGAGAGGTAGTTCAATGAAACACTTACGTAAAGCGTAATTACTGGGATCAAATTGTTGTTCTACTATTTAACGATATTTTACATTTTATTATGACATCTATATCACCTTGCTAAACTGAGACGCTTATATTAACTTTTTCTTCTATTCTGTATTCGTAAAATCTATTACGAATAAAGTCCCTGTTATTAGGACCCTATTAATTATATTATTCGAAAAAATTGGATGTTTAAATAATGTTGGTTAAGATTTATTATTTTTACATAGTTCACTAAATTAACTGCTACTGTGATAAAACAATTTCCGTATACTACGAAAGGATATTAGATTATTCGGAAAGTTAAAGATTGGATCTCTGAAAATCTCACTACATTATTCTCTAATTAATCCTAACAGTAGGTAGAAGAACGCGAATCTCTCTAATTAACAGGCAAATCAAAAGAAAAAAACAGGTCCTAAACTATTACATTCACGTGTCAAAATTTGATTCATAATTTTAGTCAATCGATCAATAATTAAACGTACAAAATACTCGTACATATTAATTAGAATCCGTAATTTACACCAAACTATCATATAGTATAATCTATAAATTAATAGAACTACTAAAAACGGTTACAATGAGCTCTAACCGTATTTCGCTCTGGATGTAATTAACGCGCTAATTCGATTATTGTTGCATATAATCCGTGTTATATTGTATTTTGGATTCTGATGGCTTTTGTTTTGGATTCTGATGATTTGATACACTTTAGAATGTTTATTTAATTAATAAAATATTTCGAATCACAATTTATGAAATAAAATAAAAAACTTGCTGTAATAGGTACACACGGCAGAGGATTTTTCAGAAACTTTAACTAAAAAGATACCTTATATTGGTCTGAACTCCAATTCCCCTAATTAAAACCGTTAAAATTCTAGAAGCAATATCATCTTAGTGACAATGAATGTAAAAAAAAACATAAATAATTGTATGAAAAAAAAAGAATTATGAAAATCGAACTACTCTGTAAAAAGACATGCGTGGTCATACATAAAAAAAAAAATACGCTCGAATTGAGTAACCTTCTCCGTTTTTTGTCGGTTAAAATTTTTCGACTGATTTTAAAGTGCGAACTTTCTTAAAAATGCGGGATAAACGCCCCTCTAATTTATTACCATCATCTCAGAGTATGACTCTGTTTCTCGTTTTCTGCATAGGTAACATTTTTACCCATCGTATGCTACGTATGAAGTAGGTACCACATTTTTTCCATTTCAATTTACTGTAAACAAGCTACGAAGGGTGGAATGTTTGCCCAAAACATATTGTGAACACCACAATTATTAGTTATTACTTGATACCACTTCAATAAATTATTTTGATAATTATTACACTTGACCAGTCAATAAAGGCTTCCTATAAACATAAATATACCTGTAACTATAAACAGAGTACCTCAACCGTTTATTATTCCGTACTAAAGTCAATTAAGTAAGAGCCAACAACAACTTCAGGTCAACTTTAAGATAGAGGTTACTTTGAAGCAAAGGGGACGAACAAGCAACACTTACCTACGCCAACATAATTGGGATCTTTACGTACAGCACTTTATTGGTTTTGCGTCAATATTTTTAATTAGATTATGAATAATTTATTGTTTTAAAAGTTACATTCAAATGTGTTGCTTCCTGGAACTCACACTAGGATTCCCTGTGTCGTGAGATCCAGGCTCCTTCGTTCCGTTTACATTTTTTGCTATACTGCTACACATGTAATAGTATCTATACTATACATATATATAAATTATTTATATTAATCTATACTAATTAGAGAATGGGCAGCAGCGTACTATATGCATTTTAAAACCATACTGCGATCGCCAACCCGCCTGTCAAGCGTGGCGATTATGGCAAACCCCCCAAATTTTGGGAGGTCTATGTCCAGCAGTGGACGTCTTTCTGCTGAAATGATGATGATGATACTAATATAAAGCTGAAGAGTTTTTTTTGTTTGTTTGCTTGAACGCGCTAATCTCAGGAACCACTGGTTCGAATTTAAATATTCTTTTAGTACTGGATAGTTCATTTATCGAGGAAGGTTATAGGCTATAATATAACATCACGCAAGAGCCCTTAGAAGCCCAGCAGAAAGAAAAAAAGTCACGAATACGAAGTACTCGCACGGCCAGGCGATTCGATGCGACGGGGTGGGTCGGGGGAGCAAGCAATTTGACGCAGACGAAGTCACGAGCAGAAGCTAGTATTACAATATTTCTTCTAATCTACTGGTGATCTACTAGAAAAAATATACAATAAAACTTGAAATAAAATAAAACTTATAAAATAATTAAAAATGAGACAAACCTTGTACGTTATATATATGTTGTTAATGTGTGTTGCTTGTGATTTTATAGTGTGTGTATATGTGATGGTGTGTGATTGTGTGGGTGTATGAGTTAAGGTAGTTGTGTTGGTGTTGAGGGAGTTTGTCTCTATGTTACAAATGAGGATGTATATATAATTATGTTGAAGTTTTTTTTTTTTTTTTGGGTTGGATACCATCAAATAACTTCTCCCGCTCTGGGTGGAGACACGCCCTCCTGGGGCGTGTCAGACTTCTACTGACTAAAACCCACCCGTGTTCCTTCAGTAGCCCGTATGCCAGGGGCTGTGGTATCTCTTTCAAACAAACCCGCACCCCTGGCAGATTAAGTTGAAGTTTAGTTATTAATTAGGCAGGTTAAAGAGATGAGGTGTAAATTGAATGCAATTTTTTCTCATAATCTGTTTCTGAAAGACTAAAGCTCCCGTAGACTGGCGACGCGACAGAACGATATTTAAGAAAACTTGATTAAAATTAATCTTCTAGAGTCGCATCGCGGTGGTCTGTGGGACCCTTAATGCTGCCATGTTATTTGTTATGATTGAAACATTACATATTATCTCGCCTGTAATCCCCGAATAGTTAAACATAGAACAGTTGTACCAATGGTATACACCAATATTTCTCCAGTTATGTTTAAAAATCCCCATGTAACAGGAGGCGAGCCTATTGCCATCAACCGGGCATTGCCTGACCTGGAATTCGAACCCATGACGTCATGCTCAGCAGTAGTACTTGCGACCGCTAGACCAACGAACCAGTCATGATTGGTTGGGATAAAACATTTAAAAGCTCTTATCAGTAAAACCAGAGATCACCCCAAGCTTAGCACCTATCTGCTGCAGCTGTGGTGTGCCAGATCATGCCTTGGGTTGACTTTCTGCGATCAGGCTACACTATGATGCTCATGATCCCTTTACCACTTTTCTGTTTTCATTCAATTAGGAATTCGTCCGTCAAGAAAAATAATAAAATACTTAAGGACCATAGTATCGGGACTAAGGCCCTTAAATTGACATTGAAAAAGTATAAGTTTAAAAGTGAAACAGTGTTACTGTATAAATTCTGCTCGCCTTTGAATTTTTTGTTCTCCTATATATTTTTTGTATTTCCAGAGTTTAGCATAAAATAACTTAAGGGTATGTCAGGCCTGGCGATAAATGCTGGCAGGTACTACGTAAGGGTCTGGACATGATTTAAGTGTTTAGTCGATTCAAGTGTACCTACTTCAACAGAAAGGTCAGACTTCTAAATTCAGCACATTTTAAGAAAAATCTGCGCTAGTATTTTCTTTGTAGTCCTTATTTTGTACCCGTATGTGCTTTTTAGAACCAACTCACCTCGTTAGTTTTTAATTAAAATTGCAACATAAAAGGATGCAGCCGCCTGTCTGTACCAGAATCATTCTTCAGAAAGGACGATGTTAGCGTGAAAAAAATATTTCATTAAAACACGCTCCGTTCTAAGTGCACAAAATTCATTTTAGCGTTATACCGAAATAAGTGTTGTATTTCAAAAAATGTTAGCGGTAATATTTTTTATGCAACTAGGAAGCATGTTCCGTCTCTTTCGCTCTTTAATCAAAGTTGCAATAACGTCACTTTTCTTTCTTACGTCAGCTTCATAAGCGAGGCTTCTTTGAAATACAGCAGTGCAGGGGAAAATTTACACTTTTTTATTCGACGTCAAGTGAAAATAAATTTTTAACATTACTTTAATAAGTAATTCTGGAGATACTGGGAATCGTGCTGGGTATTCGTGTTTTAAGAAGAACACCGACAATATAATGGCAATGCTTTCATTGTCACAGTTCAACGATATTCATTGCATTATTTACGTTGTTCAGCATGTTCTATGTTATGGGGTTTGGTTTCCTCACTTAGTCCTTCAAGTGGACCATTGTGCGTTAGCCATGGCGGCATTTTGGTATTATTCCAGCCTCCCTCCAGAAGTTGGCTATAAGTCCTGGTCTGTTGAGAATATCCGTGTAACATTTAGGTGCCCCGAAGTTTTCTGTTCTAATCTGGGCTACGCCTGTGCATTCGAAAAGCGCATGCGCAACGGTTACCTCAGCCTCCATGCAAGCCCTGCACAAGGGGCTGTCCGTTATGCCTATTGTGTAGAAGTGTTTGTTTAGCGGGCAGTATCTTGTGATGGTTCCAGTCACCAGACGCAGATCTTTTCTGTCCAGGCGTAACAGACGTCTGGTCAGCCTGCCATCCAAGGATGGCATTGCTTCCCTAGACTGCCTGCAGCCTGGTGTCAGTGTCCACCAGCTCTCGGCTTGAGTGTGGGTTGTTCAGCATACGAATTCTTCAAAACTGTGAAGCAATGGATTAGCAAATTAATTTCATTTTAATTGGCTTCTATTAACTAACGTATGTATACCATAGCATAATAAGCCTTAATTGTTCCCAATGCAGGGGCACAAACCTTTTCTCTATGAGAGAGAGTGGGCCATAATCCACCACGGTTTTTGGTTCTAAGACATAACTGTCTGTCCATCTGTCCTCACGATTTTGTCCTTCACCATTTTGAGAGCAATGGTGATGATATTAAATACACAGAGTTCAAAGCTCCTGCCTGGATTCGAACTCACGACCTTGTAGGTCTGTAAGTTGGAGCCGATAGAACTAGGCTACTACTGTTCTTAGGTTTCTTGCCAGATGGAAATATGTTAGGGAGTAGGTAAGATGAGAAGCAGAATATTTTCATTTTAATCCGACTTTATCCTACTTTCTACTAATATTATAAAGTTTGTGAACATGTTTGGATGTTTTTACTCAATCACGCAAAAACGGCTTAACGGATTTGGATGAAATTTGGCACATAGATAGATTATAACCTAGAATAACACATAGGATACTTTTTGTCCCGGTAATACGTTCTCGTGGGATAATTTTCGACCTCCACGCGGGCGCAGCCTCTGGCAAAAGCTAGTGTTGAACAATTTTGTCACATATATTTATTGTTAACGCAAGCACAGATGTATAATGAGGTTAATATTTGGAAAATATGCCCAAAACTCACAATTCTCGAAAAAAAAAATCGAGCACAGCAAATATTATAGCTATGAAGTAAATATGCCAAAATATTTTTACATTTCTAAGTCCACTGACTGAAACCCGTAAACAAATTGCCGTAGTTTTAGCAAAAGTTTTCGTTTGTATATCATTATGTTCTAACAAAGAGAATGAAGAGTAACAATTTTAGTGAATTAAGCCCGGCCCTTTGCCGCGTCGCCTCCGTAGAACAAAAAGCAGGAGATCCTAAATACAAATGAGACCTATTATTCTTCAGAAAGCCTCTACATTTGTAAAAGGCTATATTTTTTACGAACTCAATAAGTTACGTTTGTAGTTACGTAATTTTTGCTACTGAATTACTTTTTGTATTGTTGTAAGTTACTGCGTTGTTTTTATTTTTTTTGTCAGTTTATTTGTAGCTATCCTTTATTAATTTTGTCATGACTTATTTGTGGTTTGACTTAATATTCTAATAATAGTTTAATAAGAAAGTATTGACGATTAGCTTAAGTTAGGTACTAAATTATCCGTAAAGTACTGCACGACAGGGTTCCAATTCAAATGAACATAAAACGTTTAAAAACGTGTGACCACGCGTTGTCTCATGACAATTTTGCAGAGAACAGGAAAATATAACCGTAACGTTAAAAATTCAGAAAAATCTTGAATTTTACAATGGATGGCGTGGACGAGAAAATGTTTTGTCTTTTACATATTCCGGATTACATTGTACCCGACTTTTTTTTTCCACATAAAATCTATCCAATTTAAAAAGCGTAGCTCCAGAAATTCTCGATTTATCATACTAGAGATCTACGTCAGTTGAACTAGGTTACTACCCACTGTATGAATAATAGTGCAGTTTATGTGACAGAGAGGATTTTGCGAGAAATTCGCGTGAATGGTCCTTCCTTACCCCGGCTTTGTCCACCACAAGGCGTTCATCCCTACGGAAAGGACCCAAGGTTGTATGCCCCTGACAAGGGTGTTAGTGTCACAAATTAATATTTGTACCTACATAAATTAATTTTAATGTTTCGTAATTTGTCAGCTAAGCAAACTGTTTGGAGGATGGGATAAATAGGACGACGCTGACGGTTCTGAGAACCTCAGTTTAATTGTTTTCCAAAAATGAATAATTTGTAACATTAGGGTAAAGTATTAAATGGTCCGTTTGTTAACCTGGTGATGTTTTAAACAATATTTTATTTGATACTAGCTGCGCCCGCGGCTTCGCCCGCGAGTATTTTGGGCCACGGGTACCACGGGATCGTGCTACCGGGACAAAAGTCATCGCTACATTACATTATGGTCAGATGGTTGGGTGTATTGTCTGAGACGTATGAGCTGGACAGTGGCGTAAGGCAGGGAGGTCTGACCTCCCCAGCACTGTTCAGCCTGTATGTCGATCATTTGATCGGGGAACTCAGCAGCACAGAGGTTGGATGCTCGATAGATGGTAAGGTTGTAAACATCATATCTTACACAGACGACATGGTGCTGCTGAGTCCCTCGATCGATCGATTCAGTCACTCAGGCGATTGCTTGAGATTTGTACAATGTGAAGATGAGTGTATTCATGGTGTTCGGGGTTAGTACAAAGAGGCATAGAGTAGTGCCGCCGGTGTACCTATATGGTTTAGCCCTTAACAGAGTGACTTGTTTTAAGTACCTTGGCTTAGTAGCTGAGGATCAAAATGATGACCAATATATGGAACGAAGGGCGTTGTCGGTCCGATGCAATATGTTGGCCCGCAGGTTAGCTAGATGTACGTGACCGGTTAAAATCACCCTTTTCAAGGCATGCTGTCAGTCATTTCACACATGCAGCCTGTGGGTTAAACATACCCAGAGGGCATACAACGCTCTTCGTGTCCAGTATAACAACGCGGGGGAGTGCCAATAGCATCCTGAAGGTAATTGGGAATAGGCCAGATGGCGTTTTCCTGGAGTATTGGACCCGTTTGCATAACTGCGGTTATGATGCTGCAGGAAGATATATTCTTTAGAATAATTGTGATTAAGTATAGGTACTAACATAGTGACGTAAGCTGTTTTACTAACAAAGATCTATAGAAAAAGTGTCTGAAATAAATGTTTAATAATAAATTATAGCATCAGCTATCTGCCAGTGAAAGTCTAGTCAAAATCGGTCTAGCAGTTTCAGAGTTTAGCCGGATCAAACAGAGAGAGAAGACAGCCATAAAACTTAAAATATTTATTTTTGATATAAGTAGGTACCGTATACTTTCATAATGCGTTTACTAGAAAGGTTCTTCTGACATCACAAACAGGCACTTTAATTTTATTTATTTGTGTAAAAGAACCAAATTCATTCTCATGTCGGATTTACATGCCATATGCTTGACAACTATCCAATCAAACTCCACTACTTTAATTATAACAGCATTAAATTAAACTCCGACCTAAAACCCATTCAAATATACACGTCAATAAATCTAAACGAAAACGGGAAGCAGCACCCTTTATAAATCCGGTGCTTGCAGAGATTTCCACTTAAACTAGTATTTTAATCTTTATCTATACCACGTTAACCTGGTACGCGATCCATTTTCCTAAAACCACTATCCGTAGTGAAAATACAAGCCTTGGCATATCGATTTTCCTCTCAATTCCACACATATTCGGTCCGTTGCACCTTTTGAAGTGCAATAAAAATAATCTTCTTTGTCCAGTGGTCCATGTGAGGTTGAAAACGGGCGAATGATAACAAAAGCGCTGGAACACAACACACCTTGTTATTTCAATCTGAAACTGATACATTTATTGGACATCATACATTTTAATTGAAGTTTGCTGAAAATACATTGATAATTCTGCCACCAAATTTGAAAGATCTCAGATTATAAAACAAAGGCAGATAGACCGCGCAGAACTCCAAGAGCGAGAAAAACAAGTACTAAAGCCTCGCATTATATACAATGTTGGTTTTTTGGCGTCATTCTTGGTGTTCCGCGCGGTCTATCTGCCTTTGTTTTATAATCTGAGTGTAAGATTGATTAATAAAAGTTCCTTAGTAGGTGGCTCGTTATTATTAGTTGTCAGCTATTTGACAGCCTTATAATTACATTGCTCATACTTTCAATTTATCAACTGTGACTATAATTTATACACTAATGAGAGACTAGTTCACCATTCAATAACTCACAACAGTCTCAAACGCCTGCTTAAAAACATTGGGAACTCTTAGTTATGTCTTCTGCTGTATTGCCGCTTTTAAACCTTCAGGGTTCTAAGTACAGTAGCTTACTTAAAGCTTTCTTTTTTTCTGACAATATTAAGGTTTGATTTCACCGTCACCATCATTTCAGCCGAAAGAAGTCCACTGCTGGACATACGCCTTCCCCAAAAGGGGGGTTTTGCCATAATCGCCCCGCTTGGCAAGCGGGTTGGCGATTGCAGTATGGTGGTAAATGCATAGAGAACGCTGCTGCCCATTCTCTGGTAAGTTCTTTAGTCGCCTTCTACGACACCGACAGGAAAAGATGGGATGGTGCTATTCGTTTACGTCCGGCATCACACGCAATAAAACCTGCAAATTTGAAGTTCTTTTGCTGTGGGACTGTAAAGAAGTTCAGCTATCATTTACATAACCATTATCGAGTATCACTATACCTACATTTATAACTGACAAGAGCAACACTTACATTTCCATATCAAAAAAAAAAGACACGTAAGAAAATATTCTCATTTGAAAGCCGTGGTCGTATGCCACTTTGCCTTATGGCTTAAATATATGATCGCTTACTATGGTTAAAATATTTTATCAAGAAGGCGACGATTACGACCACGGCTTCAAGGTGACTTTTTTTTTTCGTTTCATTGTTTGTAGAGCGTATTTTTTTTATGTGACGTCTTATAGCCGATAATCAACTCTCAAGACGTTTCCAACGATACCTCATTTGTCAAATTTTGATACGAAGTTTAGATGTTATGACCAAACAGATGAACATACATACTATCAAGGAAACTTACATATGACTAATTTGAAAACAAAATCCCCTGCACACAATGACCACATACACTAGCAAGCGTTACTATAGCGGCTGAGCGTTGCCAGCAATAATAGTCCTTACGGTGTATAGATGATAGTTTCCTCGCGCACGCCTTTTTCCCAGGGAGGAAGGTAGAAACTACAGAACACCTCCAGCTACGATCCTTACATGCTTCTTTTGCCTCATTTTTTCATACATACATCTGGCACGCCGGTTGCGAGTACTAAGCGCCTGATCGTTCTGAAGAATATCACAGATGAGATATAGCATACACACATACAGGGGTGT
Source organism: Polymixis flavicincta (assembly GCA_949987655.1). NCBI lineage: Eukaryota > Metazoa > Arthropoda > Insecta > Lepidoptera > Noctuidae > Polymixis > Polymixis flavicincta. The sequence goes on along the minus strand of OX465181.1, from coordinate 18,868,339 downwards.
AACAATATAAAATGGCGCCTAGGGCACAGTATATTATCTTCTCGGTCTACACTGACCAAAGCTAGGTCGCATAACCTTACTTGACCAATTATAGCCATCAAAATCGAAGATATTAAATTTCAACTTTCAAAACTATCGCTTGCAATGATGCAATTTTAAGAAAATTTAATCCCAATGATACGCGTTGCAAAATATATTAAAGTACCTCAAGTCAGATTTCGTATAATAGGTAGGTAACAATATGAAATGGTATATTGATGTTTTTTTTTTATTTTTATTTTATTAAATGGCGACTTTTTGCGCCTCCCTTCGATAAGCGTCCAGGGCTCTTGCCCTGCCTGCCCCACCCTATTTACGCCATTACGTACATACCAGTTTAAATAATAACAATCTTTTTTGCTTCGCTTCGCCGTAGCCGGGTAATTACCTACTCTCATAACTCAACCTGCTTCGACTCCCACGTGTCACAGCATTACCAACTTTAAGCACTCTCTCTATACAGCTGGAGCAATTAATAAAGAAAGCGAAGCAGTGCTTGTTAGCATGCAAATGCCACAATCCTCGGAAGATTCTGCGGCAATATTCAAGTCGTTAGTGTTTGTGCGGCCGACTGCACAAGTGCAAAAAGGGTTTGCCGCTTCGCCAATGTAAATGACAATTTAATAATACCAACGCTCTTTGCAACGTAAATTACGAAAGCTTTTATGAGATTTGAACTTGTTTTTTTATATCTTTTTCATTAACAAAGTGTTTAATTTGTTCTCGTTTTGTGGTATTACAGTTTTAATTTGTAACTAGGCGGGAAATGTAGGTGGTTAAACAGTTTTGTGATGAATAGCTGAGCTACTAAGTTTTCTCGTGTTGATGGAATATTAATTAAATAGGTAATCAGTGTGAGCATGGAAATTTCTTCGGAACAGATTTAGGTAGGATCTTGTGAAAAGCGTTTCCCGGAAAAGGAAAATTCAGATTGGTTTTCGTTGAATTTCACGAAAATTCATCTCATTTTTCTCAAAATACATTGTGTATTTTTACCCAGAACATCATACCGAAAGTTTGTTCAGTGCTTCCGTTTTTTTAGTTCCTAACACAAAGGGCTGTAAAGGGATGATTCAAAGAGGACATCTCCGGGAGGCCCAATTCTTCGCTTCATTTCCCCTCCACCCGATTCACGTTAAAAGGAGTGATTTGCGTCGTCTAGTCAATTTGTTCCTTTTGCAAAAGAAACATTGTTCTAAGATGGACACCGAAAATATGGGTTTAAAATGTTAAAAAACGTATGTTCTTTTTAAAAGCTATACAATAACTTACCCCGTTCTATGTTTTTCTTATCGTGATATTGCGATGCCTGCCCGATGCATTTAGTTTTATTTTTTATTTTATGTTGTTTTATCGATTTAGTTGATCGAATAAATTGATTACTATTAAGTTATTTGTAACACCATTGTGGTACCGTCAAGTATCGCAAATCTGTGGTGACAATTAAACGTTGGCAGCGCCGATGATCCTTTAAAAAGCAGGAAGTTCTCAATTCGTCTATTTATTTTTATGTTCCGCGATATCTTCGGTAATTGTAGATTTCGAAAATTATTTTATTAATAGTTAAGGTGCATACCTCAGGGGTGGTTGGGTACGCCACGATTGCGGTGGTAAGTCCCCTCTTTTAGGAGTGGCTTGAGAGGTGGCATGGCTTCCTCACCTTCCGCCTGACGCAAGTCATCACCGGACACGGTTTTTTCGGGAGGTTCCTGTTTCGAATATGGTGGGAGGAAACGCCCGGGTTTTTCCATTGCGAAGAGCCTCACCCTGAGGACACGGTGGAGCATACACGGTGGAGGTCTGCCCGGCTTGGGCAGAGCACCGCCGTGAGCTTGCGGACGGCGAGTAATGGGTGGCTCGCTGTCCGGTAAGGACCAAGCCCAGGTCAACGGCGGGCGCGTTGTGTTCCACGCGCGCCTCAAAGAGATGTCAGCTCAAACTGATGGAGCCCACAAGGGCCGATGCCTGGCAGGGTTGCGGGCATGTTCGAAAGAGATACCGCCGCCCCTGGCACACAGGTTACTGAGGGAACACGGTTTTAGTCAGTAAAAGTCTGACACGCCATCCTGCTCCGCCCAGAGCGGGAGAAGTTATTAGATGATTCCAAAAAAGAAATAGGGTGGTACCAAATTGATTTCATGAAAATATTCTACCTCTTGGGGGAAGCCTATGTCAGTGGACGTCTTTCGGCTGAAATGATGATGATGATGATGATGATTCTACCCTTAGAGGGTGGAAAAATAGAGGACGACGAAGCTAACGCAAAAACTACCCTACCCTTGAATTAGCTTCGTAAATCCATAGTTAATGCACTAAGTGTATCTAGATGATGTTATTATACTTCCTGACACTTCATCCTCGTCTTCTTGTTATTCTTCTTTGTTGTGTCCTTTACATAGTAAGTAGTGGTATACGAATTGATGTGGTGAAGGTGCAATAGCTAAAACATGAAACATAAAACTGTTGTACAAAAAACAAAACGACTCCCAAAAAAGCTCTTTATAGTAAATTTCAGAAGTCGGTGGCAATAAATTAAAATAGAGATTCAAAGACACTGAATTCACTTTCTAGTGTTATTTTCTATTTCTTTGGCACGCTCTGTAGCTTAAACGGCTTGATGGATTTCAGCTTGAGAGGTGTCGTTGAATTCGTCTTAATTGTGAGGGTGACAAAAGGTATATAAAAATTTGAAAAAAAAATGGCTGATTTTTGGCGCCATGTTGTGTCTTCAAAATAAATATATTTTTGTCTCAATACCTATTGAGTGGGGTATCAAAATAAAGTGTTTCATTTCATTTTCATTCATTTATTCTCTCTTCACAATATTGGTTTCCTTAAAAGTTAACAATGTTTTTGGTAATGTTATATTCCACCATTGTAAGAGACTGGTGCCTGAAATAGGTTTTCGAAAAAGCCTGTGTTACAGGTCACCAGGGCCCCCACGGTAAAAGGTTTAGAGACGATCATAAGTGAGCATCGTTAAAACAACCAAAATGATTAGACAATAGTGTTAAAAGATAAAAATAAAATCAAATAGTAAAAAAGAATAAAATTAAATAAACAACTTATGGTTCATACTAAAGTGTTTCAGAAATAGGTGTAATAAATTTCAAAATAAATTAACTAAAAACTGTGAAATAAAACACTAATTTACAAAATAAAAACCCGACTGCCTAAAAAGTGCAGTTTAATTAAAAAAGATGGAAACAAGTAACTTAAGTATTAAAAGGATGACTATTAGACTATACTCTATGCAACCTCATGCAGTCAGAGGCAATAGAAGTCTTTATTGTTAGATTTAAGAAGACTACATGACATTGCTTATAGTATTCAGTCTAATAGTCATCCTTTTAATACAAGTTTGATGTTTCCATATTTTCTAATGAAAGTTCACTTTTAGGCATTCGGGTTTTTTGACTCTGTATATTATTATTTTTTGTAAAATGTTGCACATTCCTCCATAAGTCCTGCTGTACATCTAAACTATATCTTTAAATATTTCTGTTACAAGACTATTGAGGCCAACCCCTAAGGCCGTTGTTATTCTATTTAGTTTTGATTAAATTTATCTTTACTCAAAGGTTCCCCAGCAACTCTGCTCTGCTCTTTCATAATGGTTTTATTTATGTAGTAACTTTATGCCGTTCATTTTGTATTCTTAAAAATAAATTGAGTTTTAACTTAGTGTGCTCTTGTAATAACAATAGATGCAAAGAAAATAATCTTGTTGAATTTCTTAAAATATATTAAACTTGGGAGTGGAAACGCCGGGAGGGGACAGCCTAGGAGGACACCTTACTGGTGATCTTATCCAGAAAGGTCAAGTGGCGTGCGGGTATAACCAGATTTATTAACGTACACGAGGCAAAAGAACTAGATAACGATCTTACTAAGTGGCATCCTTTAGTTTCTGCCTATCCCCTTGGGAAGCAAGCGTGTTTTTTTTTGTTGTAAAAACTATCTGCTTTCGGCAGGAAATTAATATAGCGAGACTCACTTCCATTAATTACGATTGACGTACAATAGAAATAAAATACTAGAAAGATAGATTTTTATTTTTGAGTCACTATAAGTGTAGACGCCACGTCACTGCCATGTTTGTAGGGGTGATAGAAACGAAGCAGTAAGGGTATGTACTTTAAGCGTAGTAGTTACGGAAAAGCGGTCTTAAGATGGTCTTAGGCCAGTCTATCCATACTACAAAAGTAAGCTACTGTCTAATCAACGAAAATATTTTTTTGCGATATACTTTCCCAATGCAAAATGCAAAGTACCTAGGCGTAATAATAGATATCACCCTAAGCTTCAAAAAGCATATCAATACTCTTAGCAGCAGGCTACGTAAACTTATATACGTCTTCAAGACCCTAAGGCACGTGGCAGACGAAAAGCTAAGGAAATCGGTTTACTTGGCTCTCGCCCAGTCCTTACTAACGTACTGCATAACATCCTGGGGTGGTGCTGCTAAAAATTGTATGTTAGAGCTTGAACGAGCGCAGAGAGTCATTCTGAAAGTTTCTCTGTTCCGACCTTTCCGATATCCAACGGTTGTGTTATATAGGGAAGCAAAGGTGTTAACTGTTCGTCAGCTGTTCATATTGCAAACGGTTATAAAACAACATGGCCTCACTACTTTCAACCACTCACTCTCCCACAGAAGTAGACGATTCGACCCCATAGTCCGCCATAACCGGCTATCTACAGCATCCTCACATCGATTCTTTTGCTACCTTGGTTGCTTTCTCTATAATAAAATAAACAGGATACTCCCAATTTATAACCTCCCCAAAGCCAAATGCAAAGTTAAACTAAGCAGTTGGCTCCGGGAGTTAAATTATGAAGACACGGAAAAACTATTTGCTGTCCCAAAATAGCCAATTTAACATTTATATTCTATTCCCTCCCCCCCCCCCCCCAACACATACACCCACACGTACACCTTACTCACAAATACACAAACACGCAAATACATATATATATTATATATATATATATATATACTAAATATACTAACACCAAGCACCAATAACTAAAATTATTTTCGTTTTTATTTCTAATATCAAGCCATTTTTATTTTTATTTTATTGTAAATTCTTACCGCTCTTATCATTGTATATATAACATTAAAATGTAAGCACTACCAAAGGGAGGAGACCTGGTGTCCTGAAATACAGACCTCACGTCTAGTTTAGGCTCCAGTCTCCCACAGTATAATTATAGCTGTTACGTATTTTGTATTGATGCCTCTATAATGTACCTATATATTGTGGTGAGAAAATAAAAATCAAATCAAATCAAAATCAAAAATACTCGGTACCCTCAGTTGGCTCGAAAGAGTATTTTGATCCTTATAAGAAACTTATCTTTACTTTAGGTGACCCTGGAAAAGGATGCCTGGAGGTGTTTGGCGGAAGCCTTTGCTCAGCTGTTCCACTGCTAAGCATAAAAAAACAAGAAACTTGATCAATTGGCATTAAAAAGATTTTGTTGACGTTGCAATTAAAAAAAAAAACCCCAACGTTATGGACAGACTTCTAAAAGAACATCATGTAGCTGCAACAGTTAAGTTATCTGCGATTACTGTCCCATCTCAAAAATTAAACCTGTATTTTTGTTTTTTCTTATGAATCTCGTTTTTCCGCAGACCCACCTATTTGCCCAACAAATTACACTTTGCTATAGTTTGGTATAATAAAACAAACCGGAAATCTAGACTCATAAAAAGCTTCCAACAAAAACATAATAATACATTAATTCCCTAGATTATTTGCTCAAAATAACCTTGAATAAAGAACCGTTGAATTATTAGACTAGACATGAAATAAATGAGATCACATTACGGAATCCTATTGTGTGTAATGTCGTGATCATTCCATGCCGGTAGTTGTCAACTGAGCACGATATTAGCGAGAATTGCTGTACTAATGTGTATATTTATGTAGATATCATTCCATACAGGCAGCCATATTTGGAACATAATCATTCATATTTGGCCCTTTGGAAAGAACTGGTGATACGTTGCAGAGTCAATAAATCGTGTCTATATTAGGGAAAGTTGACTACTTTGACTCAGCCAATTCAAATATTCGTTTTATTAGAAGTATTGTTTTTCCATTCCGAATTCTATTGAAAAACCTAGTATGTACCTACAACTTGCTGATCTTATGTGAATCCTTTTCTATATTTTCACCGAAAAGTTACAATATTCCAGTCTGTTTCGTTGGTCGAGTTACTGTTGCGCATGAGGTCCTGAGGTTCCGTGTGGTGGGTGTCGTAGAAGGCGACGAAGGGACTTACTAGAGAATGAGCAGCAGCGTTCTCTATGCATTTTACCACTATACTGCGTTCGCCAACCCGCCCGCCAAACGTGGCGATAGTGGCAAAACCCCCCTTTGTGGGGAGGTTTATGTCTAGCAGTGGTCGTCTTTCGGCTGAAATGATGATGTGGTCCTGGGTTTGACACCCAGGTCGGGCAAAATGGTATAGGGTTTTTTATCAGGAATTTTTCCAGTATCAGCCCGGAGTCTGGATTAGGCTAATAGGCATCAGGCTGAATAGGCTTGCTCCCTTTTACCTGGGACTTAAAATTAACTAGCAAAATGTGTGTGTACTATAGTACACACAACCGACCGACGACCGACGATGCCTACCGACCGCCTACCTAGGTAGACGTCGCGTCGGCCCAACCTACAATATTCCATACAACTAAGGGGAACGCTTCCGAACCCAGAACGTAGGTTATATACAACCTAAATGCAAACGGACACCTTTTGCCTTAAATTGGTTATTTTGCATCAATTTAAAACATTTGACGCTTTTGTAACTTTTCTACATATTTAATTTTGGCGGCGTTTTACAAAGGACGCCTAAATCTAAAGTCACCGTCTGAATTTGGGGTCGTTTTCAAGTGTGTTTAATCTCTAATAATGGTTCATTTAACTGTTCTCACAGCATAGTGTACAATCAATGCTAAAAAAATAGGTTACAATTTGTAAAAAAAATTAAAAAAAACTTGAGAGGTGTCAAGGGACACCCGGATGGAACGAAGTTCCTTTTTAGTCTTAATTTTTTTCGTCTAGCCCCCTTTCGCAACGTGCGATAAGGAACTTCGCGTTTTCAGGGTTTTAAAGCCCACCATCATCATCGTCACAATCGTCACCATCGTCATCATCGTCATCGTCGTCATCGTCGTCATCGTCGTCACCATCGTCATCGTCGTCACCATCGTCATCTTCGTCACCGTCGTCACCATCGTCACCATCGTAATTGCTTTCTATAAGAGAGAGAGAGACAGACAGAGAAAAATGGAAAAAAAAAAACGGCTTACAATAGCTTACTATAGCAAAGAGTATCGTTACAACTTTTCGTATGTTTTTTTTTCCGTCTAGCCCCCTTTCACAATGCGCGATAAGGAACTTCGTTCCAAAGGTTTTTTTTGATGGAACTGTATATAGATTCACTAGCCCTATCACCTGTTTTCATTTTCGGAAGCGTTTCCCTTACACCCTGTATAATAATACATGTAAAATAAAATATTTGAATTTATAAATAAGTTACTGTTACGTAGCTATAATGGTAGAACCCATGGCAGGACTATAACCACAAGCAAAATAGTAAAGGTGAAGTTCTAAAAGGTAGAAATCGGAAGCAGAGCCACATTATCCAACATGTATGTGCAACGCTTATAAGCAAATACGGGTCCCCAAAAGTTAGGAGTAGGGTCTCGGAAATCGCAAAGCTTGCATGAATAGGACTGTGAAAGTGAGAGAAATATGAAAAGTGCGGGTAGTCGTAAATATTAGCGATCGATTTGACGATCTGAATTGCTGACTGAAGATCCTTAGTTCAAGCTGTCTTAAGGGTCACGGGACCTGTCCCTGGGACGATAAAATGGCTCACATATTAGTTTCAGGTTGTAAAATGGTGGAATTTATTGGTGATGATGTAACAAATGGTCTGGGGTAGTCGTTATTATTGGAAAGCTTGTATGAAAATCAAGCATGACTTTGGAAAAGCATTATAGAGTGTGTACCATCGTCGATTGGGTCATAATCTACCACGCGGGCTTAGTGCGGGTTGGTACATGTCACATGTCTGCGAATTTTTGGTTCTATGATATTCCGGTCTTCTCACGATGTTTTCCATAACCGTTTAGAGAGCAGTGGTAATGAAGTCGTTTGCACAAAGTAAAAAACCTGTCAAGGTTCGAACCTAGAACACCTAAGTCACGGCCGTTGCCACAGGCCACTACTGTTCTAAACTGCTGTTTTATTTTAAAATCATAAATAGTAATGTGTAAACGTCAAGTAATATAAAACGGTCAATAAAAAATATGATTAAAATCTCGATTAAGATTGTAAATATAATGCTTGGTCAATTAGATAGCTCACGCAGGCTTTCACGGTAAGACATTTACAGAATCGACCGGGGTTCCGTAAGAAAACTGGCAGATTTGTTTGAAAACTAGACATATCTACCTACATCTACGTAGTACGAAGTACGACAAATTTATTTGATTGGAGAAATACATGAAATCATTAATTAATTACGACTACAATAGAAGTCGTAAGTAATTATTTCATCAATTTCTATCCACCTAAGTAGGAAACTAGGATGGCATTGTAAACAATATTGTAAAAAGCTAAAATAAACAACATCCATAAAATATGATGCCAGGGAAATTAATTGTTAAGCAAAATGGTTACCAACTTAAATTGTCCACGTATATCTCATTACGGTTGTATGTCTATAATGCAACAAATTGAGGTGGGTCTCAATTTGCTTAATAAATTATTTCTATGGCTGTACATGTATACAATTAGGAAAAATAGATGTTGGCCTAACTTATGGAAAATTAATGTCTTTAAGATGTTAATTACATAAGTAATTAAACGGGTAGGTCTTAATAGGCAATTCTCAGTACCTATCATCGGAAATTCTATAATCTTATTAAGTTCAGATTCCTATATAAATAATCCCGGTCGAACGCCTCCTTATAATATTATTTAATACTAGCTCGTGCCCGTGACTTCGTCCACGTAAATGTTCTTGCTATAACATAAAATATATCCTTTGACACTTCGCAATGCTGTAGCCTACCATTAGTGAAAGAATTTTCGGGATCAATTCAGTAGTTCAGAAGATTTAACCCCACATACAAAATCACAAATTTTGCATAGTCCGCCCGCGATTTTACTTCGTTTTCTCATAGATTCTTTCAGACTTTTTTTTCTTTACACTCGGATTTGGGCTTTATACCTCAAGATTTGGGTTACCAAAAACATTTTTTAAACCTGAGTGGTATGTCCAGAGATTACCTCCTCTTTATAATATAGATACATAATCAGCCTATATTGTTCCGACTGCTGTGACACAAGCCTCCTCTCTGTGAGAGGGAGTGGGCCGTAATCCACCACGCGGGCCCAGTGCGGGTTGGTAGATGTCACATGTCTTCGAAGTTTTGGTTCTAGCACATGACCGTTTCCTCAAGACGTTTTCCTTCACCTTTTTGAGCGCAGTGATGATTAAATAGTTTACACAAAGTCAAGCGCCTGTCCGGGTTCGAACCTACGACCTACATCTCGTAAGTCGCGGCCGTTACCGCTGGGCCACATTGCTATAGATGAATCTTGGCAACTGTAACTTCATATTAGTGAAAGAATTTTTGGAATCGGTTCAGTAATAAGAAAGCGATAAGGCCCATTGTATATTTTGTAGTAGACCTTGTTTTCTTTTTGTAATGTATTTTTGTGGTGTACAATAAAGTATATATAAATAATAATAAATAATCCCGAAGATTACATAAAATATAGTAAGAAATATAGATAAGTAGGTACCGATGTATCGTTAAGGCCTGTCTGCCTTTAAATACAACGGTAGTCTTCCTGCCTGCCATGATTAAATTATTTTCACGCTTCAGTGATTTCTTGGGATCAAGATCAGATAATAATATTAAGCCTTAGATTTGTGTAAAACAAATTATTATCTGGTTCAATGGCCGGGGTTTGATTCTACAGCGAAATACGTTTCGTGTTTCAGTAATGAAACACGAAATTTAAAATTGAAGTGTAAAATCAGTAATAAAATCATTTTGAGTGGTAATTAACACTATTTAGTTAAAGTTATATTACCTAAGTATACAGTTTTATGATTTAAATCAAACCTGTTCGCGCTCATTACAAAAGAAGGTATTTTTTCAGGCATAGTTTAAACCATCGAGCCTGTTTTTGAAATAAGCATCTAAAAGAAATTGATAAACAATTCCTTTTACAAAACTAACAACTTAGGACTAACTGCGGTCTTAGGTTGCCAATTTTGTAATTAGAACTGTAAGGCACCTGCAAACAGGCGCGACGCGTAGAACAATTTCTATGAAATTTCATAGAAATTGTTCTAAAAGTGTCGCGCCGCGATGTCGTGTCGCACCTGTTTGAAGAAGCCTTTACGAAAGTCGGCATAAAGTACAAATACAAAAAGACAAAACCTAAACATTCGAAATCATCTTGAGTTCAAGTTAGATCGTGTTTTGTTTTCGCATTTTTAATGACTAGACCTTACTAAGTATAGGAAGATATTAATAACTGAATGATTTTATTACCTTTTGTCGATTTTGAACTCGTTATAAGACATAAAAGTAGGAATGAGGAAACCTCGTGATGTTTGCCTTCGCAGGCTCTTGTTTGTCACGACAATCGCATTTCTATTAGATCGTAACCACAGGGCTGATTGTAATTATAATGGTTAAGTGTTAACAAACATACACATAACATCACGCTTATACTCGTAGAAGGGTTAGGCAGAGGTGTAAACATATTTTACCCTCATTTCTCCAGCTATGTTTAAGGTCCAGATGGAAAATCCCAATGCACTTTGTCCGAACTGGGAATTAAACCTGGTACTCAGCAGTAGTGCTTGCGACGGCTAGGACAACGGTTTAGTTTGTTAGAAAACATTAATAGATCAATCTTACACATAAAAACATAGCACTCCTCTTTTTTTGAGGGTGGGAAATAATATTAACTCCCAGCTTTGGGTGGAGCAGGATGGCGTGTCAGACTTTTACTGACTAAAACCCACCCATGTTCCTTCATTTGCCTGTGTGCCAGGGGCTGCGGTATCTCTTTGGAACAACCCGCACCCCTGGCAGGCAGTGGCGGTCTGCCCTGCTTGGGCGGAGCACCGCCGTGTCCTCGTGGAGGCGATCGGCGGCGGCGATCTCTCGCGTCCGGCCCTGGTCCAGGCCATGGTACGGAGCGAGAGGGCATGGGGAGCCGTCACCTCCTTCAGCGAAGCAGTGATGCTCGCGAAGAGGGAGGCGGCGCACGTGAGGGCGAGGCAGCATATGCGCCCTCGCGACCCCAGCCGCCGCAGGATACGGAGACGCCCTGGGCGTCGGGAATCCCAGGCCGATTTCCGGCCACCGTAGGCATGGGCTTGCGGACGGCGAGTAATGGGTAGCTCGCTGTCCGGTAAGGACCAAGCCCAAGTCGACGGCGCGTTGTGTTCCACGCGCGCCTCAAAGAGATGTCAGCACAAAAAGTGATGGGACCCGCAAGGGTCGATGCCTGCCAGGGGTGCGGGTTTGTTCGAAAGAGACACCACAGCCCCTGGCTTAAGGGCTACTGAAGGAACACGGGTGGGTTTTAGTCAGTAAAAGTCTGACACGCCCTCCTGCTCCACCCAGAGCGGGAGAAGTTATTTGATGATTTCTCACCCAAAAAAAAAAAAAAAAAACCCCTGGCAGGCATCGGCCCTTGTGGACCTCACCTGTTGGTGCTGACATCTTTTTGAAGCAATATAGCATTCCTGTAATTTGAGAATGAGGTTTTTAGCGGATGTCGCTTTTTGTGTCTGTACGCTAAGATCTTTTAAACTCTTCAACAGTTTTTAATGCATACATACATACATACACACATACTCAGCCTTTAAACGTTCCCACTGCTGGGACACAGACGTCCTCTCCATGAGAGGGAGTGGGCTGTAATCTACCACGCGGGCCCAGTGCGGGTCGGTAGATGTTACATGTCTTCGAATTTTTGGTTCTAGGACATGCCGGTTTCCTCACGATGTTTTCCTTCACCGTTTGAGAGCAGTGGTGATGAAATTATTTACACAAAGTAATGCGCCTGGCTGGGTTCAAACGCACGACCTACAACTTGTAAGTCGCGGCCGTTACCACTGGGCCACCACTGCTCTCAATTTTAATGCAGTTTTCATCAATAGGTAGAGTGAATCAAGAGGAAGGTTTATATGTATAATAACACCGATCTTCATGCGGACAAAGCCACTGGCTAGTTATATATTTTTTTGAAAGTTTGGATATCTGTGACTCAATCAAGTAAAAACGGCTGAACGGATCGTTATGAAATTTGACAGATAGGTAGCCTGAGATTTGGAGAAGGACATAGGATACTTCTCATCCTGGATCACAGTTAAGGTCCCGGGCAATAGCCCGACCTTAACTAGCTGTTGCTAGTACTATTTAATAGTTGATATTCAAACTCAAACTCAAAACATTTATTATAAATAAACCAATTACAGGCATTTTTCAGTTATCATAGTGTCGGTCTGTCAGACAGGAAGCCAGTTGCCCGTTCCAACGCGTAGTAGGTACCTATGGAGAAGAACGGACAAGAAACTCCATGGAAACTCTTTTAAATAAAAAGTTTGTTCATCATTATCATCGTATCAGCCGAAAGACGTCCACTGCCGGACATAAGCCTCCCCCAAAAGGGGGTATTTGCCATAATCGCCACGATTGGCAGGCGGGTTGGCGATCGCAGTATGGTGGTAAAATGCATAGAGAACGCTGCTGCCCATTCTCTAGTAAGTTCCTTAGTCGCCTTCTACGACACCCACGGGAAGATTTTTATTGAAAGAAAAATTTGTTACATTATTCGTAATATATATTGTATAATGTTGTAAACCCCACTCACCAGTAATCGTTCTTACTAACTAAATCCAGACTAAGACCTAATTTCTGTTACAGTAAATTCCTTGACTTAACTTGGTATTGGTATAGAACGGCGGCAGTATCCTTTGATCCTCATAGATTGGGGAATAAGTCGAAAATTATAATGCTGGGAAGTCTTATTTAACATGTTAGGAAAACATTTACATCGAAAATGATTTTCGAGTAACTACATACAAATCGTAATAGGTAGCAGTGGGGGTCCAGTAGTAACAGCCGTGGCTTAAGACTTGTAGGTCGTGGTTTCAAAGTAAGACAGGCGCTTTACTCTGTGTAAATTACTTCGACCCAGGTGTTTTCATAGCGTAGGTCGCTCTGAGGACATGGTGGAGCATACGGTAGAGGTCTGCCCGGCTTGGGCGGAGCACCGCCGTATCCTTGTGGAGGCGATCGGGGGCGGCGATCTCTCGCGTACGGCCCTGGTTCAGGTATAGAGCAAGAGTGCAAGGGTAGCCGTCACCACCTTCTGCTAGCAGTAATGCTCGCGAAGAGGGAGGCGGCGTAAGTGAGGGAGAGGCGGTCGCCGCAGGAGACGCCCTGGGCATTGAGAATCGCAGGCTGATTCCCGGCCACCGTAGGCGTGGGCTTGCGGATAGCGAGTAATGGGTAGCTCGCTGTCCGAGAAGGGCCAAGCCCGGGTCGACGCGTGCCAGAATTATTTGTCAGCACCAAGTGGTGGGGTCCACAAGGACCGATGCCTGCCAAGGGTGCGGGTTGTTCGAATGAGATAGTGCGGCCCCTGACATACAGTGTCGAAAACGGCCCGTCTTAGGGACAAAAATTCGAAGACATGTGACTTCTAAGGCCTCTTTTCGTCCAAAGAAGGCATGACCAATGATCACTACGCTTGCTCAAGATGGGCTGACGATTTCAGATTTACTCATAATAACTTTAAGTTCAGGATTCCTCAACGTCTTCCTTCATTGATGTCAGTAATGCCCAAGATTAATTTAGAGTACATTTGAATTGAGAAAGTCAGATTTACATACCTGCTTGGCCCGATTTAAGTCCTCAGTGAAATCCTCAACTCAACAATGATATATTCAAAAAAATCCTCCTCTATGTGTTTCGGAATTCAATGCACTTGAAATTATGCATTAATATGATTTTTTATTAGTCTTTAATATCTCACCTATATATATTTTTATTTTTTATTATTGTAGCCAGTTTATTCATATTAAAATAAATGTTATGAGTTTTTACTGCACTTTGAAGAAGGAATAATTTTATGAGCTCTATATTGCGGGAACAGCGGAATTATTAAAATGGCGCTCTGCCAGCTATTAGATGTTTTATTTTAATATCTCATATATCATTCACAGGAACTGTCTGTTAAATAATATGCCTGGTACCTAATTTATGTTAAAAGCTACCTATACTGCTTTAATAAGTACCATGCCTACTTACCGTGTTTTGTCATGTATCTAACAAAAAATCTAATAATTTAACAATTCTACAAATGTACCATAACATAGTTTTTTGATGGAATTCATAAGTTCATAATTTCAGCCCAAAGACGTTCACTGCTGGACATAGGCCTCCCCCAAATGGGGGGTTTTGCCATAATCGCCACGCTGGGCTAGCGGGTTGGCGATCGCAGTTGTCAGCCGGCAAACGGGTTTTCAAAGAGTCTTCTACCCTGAAGTTAAACTACAGACTAACAGTAAATTTAGAGGGTATAATCTGTTGGGAAAGATTCAATTAAACAAGTACTTCCTCACAATGATACAAAGTTTATTTTAATAAACCTAAAATTAAGTACAAACAAATAATGTGGCGAGCCACTAAACCAATAGGTATACGAGTATCTTTCCCAGACTCCTGGGCATACACCCATACAATTAGTCACCGGTCCTAATTGGATAGATGTACGCCAGCATGAGACTGTGACAATTTATATTTCTTAGAGTCGCTATAGCGAGTCCGTGAGATGAACCAGTTAACAACTTTTAGCTCAATCGTACAAGTATCTCCCTATTTGGATTGTGCTCATATAGGGTAAATGACAATTATGCAAAGCAAACCCGAGACACAATATCTTATAACAACTGGTCTGAGCACCTAGTTCCTACAATAGGCCTAACTCTCTCAATAGGTTAAATTAGGACACTATGTCTATAAATCTCCTCAGTGGTCTCTCAGTATAACTACTTAGATTTAATTTGAGTTGACGTTGACGGGATTAAGTCCCTTGGCGTCGTACACAGGGTAAACCTGTGTACACACGTGAACGTGGCCTACGGGCTAAGATGGTGACGCTTTCGTTACCTGGAGTGGCGAACTTCCCTCATTACCGGGATTTGGCTAAGTAAGGCCTTCTTCACCTCGAAGACCACACCACGAGGGTCAAGCCGCCTGCGCTCCGCTGATTTCTCAATTAATCGGGGCAACACCTAGGCATCTACTTGATTGCGCATAGGCACCAATCTTACAAGGCTAGCTTAAGCCAGACCTGTAACAACACCCACGTCTCAGAACACACATGTAAGACCTAGGCTACAGGTTATCCAGCAAGAACATAGATAATGGTTGAATACTTACAGGATTCCCCCCCCATCGGGTTATTTGGGCACATCCAGATACTTCCTGGAATAATTTCCTTGCCTCGCTCGAGCCGGCAGTCCTCTATCGTCAATGCGGAAACCCCCCTCCTTTTCTTTTCGAGAAACAATCTGACAGTTCTGGAATATTCTTCCACAGACAATATCGATATTCGTTTGATTTGTAACTGTCATTACTATTAAATGTGGGAATTTTTTTGCGTGTGTTTATCAACATTACGAGTATATAATTATTAATATTTTGCTGTACACAAAGCCACAGGTCACTAACAGATAACTGGTCAGATAACTGTGACCTTGCATTCAAATTCCCACGACAGATGTCGCTACTTGTCGCGATCAATTCTACTTTTGCTACATCACACAGTATGGTGGTAAAATGCATAGAGAACGCTGCTGCCCATTCTCTAGTAAGTCCCTTAGTCACCTTCTACGACACTCACGGGAAGAAATGGGATAGTGCTATTCTTTTACGTCCGGCACCACACGGTCTATGGAATTAACACGTTCAAATGCCACTCATACAATCCCATTTCTATTAGCATTGTCATTTGAAAAGGTCGCAACATAACTCGCATAAAAAGAAAACAAATGCACCACGTCACAAGTGACCTACACCTCCATACTACTCCATTAATAACAGGGGGTGTCATGAATGCCAAACTTCGACATTTAGCTACGATATGAAATAACTCAAGCTAGTTACTAGCACACAATATCGCTCAACTTGCTCCTAGTTAGTTCGTTCAGCACCATAGAGAGTAATTATGTGTAGATCATAGATTAGTTTTGTAACTGTATAATATTAAACATTATTCCTGTTATAGGCGACAAAATAATTAATTTAATTATCAATAACGTTCTCTGAAAGATACTTTTTCTTTGAAGTAGATTAAAGAAAAATAAAGAAAACGACTACATTATTAATTATTTAAGAAGGGGGCAGATATTTAGAATAAATACACTTCTGATTTCTTTATAATATTACTAGCTGTGTCCCGCGGCTTCGTCTACGATTCAGAATGCCTATTTCGTTACCCAGGTCATGGTGTATTTATGTACCAAATGTCATGCAAATACGTTCAGCCGTTTAAGCGTGAAAGCGAAACAAACAAACTCATTTTCGCATTTATAATATTCGTTTGCGTTAGGAAACAATAATTAAGGCGTTATTTAAATTAGGTTTTATCGCTAATAGGCAACCACTAGACGATCTCTATAAAGGCAAAACATCTGAAAGTAGAACCTACTATCTTTGTTTTTAAAACCATAAATCTCGCCGAACTTCCGCCCAACTTACATTACCACCTGCAAAAGCATTCACCCGTTCAATAATCTGAGAGTTACAGCTTCCATCTTCCCAGTCACCAAAGTTTCTTATCGATGCAATCAATGCTGGATTGTTGGAAACGACTGTACTTAGGGGCGAATATTCCAAGTCTGCGATGTACCACTTCAATTTCCCTGAACTATGCATCGTTTTATCACATTACGTATTCACGACTCCCTTGGGAACACAGTCTGTAAATGGTCAGCACCATACACAAAGAATAAATACTAAATTGTTACAGACTGGACAGTGGACAGACAAATTACAAATGTCTTAAATTTGTCTAGATATATTGTAATTTTAATATTAACGAACGTTAATGGTAATTTTAATATATGTTTTGAGTAAGTAAAACGTGCTCATTTAATTTTTTTAAATCATTTTTACCTACGTTTTACACATAGGTTCATTATTGTACTCAATTATTTTTTATACAAGTACACAAAGAATATATATTAAAATTATTACAGACTGGACAGTGGACAGACAAATTACAAATGTCTTAAAATTTGTCTAAATGTATTGTAATTTTATCAATGTAAGTAAATAGTGCTCATTTAATCATTTTTACCTATATTTTACAAATAGGTACGTTATTTTACTCAATTATTATTTTTTCACAAGGGGCTTATTAACTAAGTTATAATTTCATTATTTTTTACATAGGATAGTAATTTAAAAAAAAAACTAAAATGAAACCGAAATTAACTTTACTGGTTAGTCATTTTCCAAATATTAGTTTTGTAGGCTGTGAGCACCATTAACTTTTGTAAACGCAAGCGACATCAACATACTTAACGTTATAATAACCTTGTATACAATTTTACTCCCCTCTCAAAGGTAGCTTCAGCGATAATATCGTAAAAAGACCATATTTATAAGACGTAAATTTACCTAAACAACCGTAGTTACTGTCACTTGCAACGTTATTATCATTCGCACACTCAACTTACGCGGGTAAAATGTCGCATCTCATACATACATACATAAGGTCGCGCCTTCTTCTCATGAAGATAGGTAGAAACTACAGAACGCTACTTGCTACGATCCTTCGTTCGATACATACATATTTTGCTCCGTTTACGTTCGTACATTTGGTCATACACACAGGCTGGTAATGAGCACTGCACTCCTGAGCTTTCTGAAGAACATCGCCAATAGTCACTCGTCACCGTCCTCCTAGGGCTGGCAGATATAAGTGGAAATGCTCTCACACATATCCATGTCCTCTGCTGGACATAAGTCGCCCCCAAGCTCCTCCACTTCGACCGGTCTTGTGCTTCCCACATTCAGCGAATTCCCGCGGCGTTCACAAAGTCATCGGTCCACCTTGTGGGAGGCTTTCCCACTCTACGTCTTCCGGTAGCGGTCGGCACGCCAGAACCTTTGGCCTAAAGGTTCTCGGCCATCTTTTCTGCGAGCAATGTGCCCTGCCCACTGCCACTTAGATTGAAAATTCTTCGGGCTATGTCGATTGCCTTGATTCATTCCTGATTCAATTACGTAGGGAAACTACACGCATAGCCCTCTCCATTGCCCTTTAGGTGACTTTAAGCCTTCTGATAAGGCCAATTGTGAGCGACCACGTTTCTGTGCCATAGGTCATCACTGGCAAAATACACTGGTCAAAGACTTTCGTCTTGAGATACTGCCGTATTTGTGATAAGAAGATATTGCGAAGCCCATTTTACTCATATCTGGCTTTTTGAAGATATGCCAAACTTAAGTGGCAGTGGGCAGGGCACATTGCTCGCAGAAGATGGGTGATGAACCCGAAAGGTTCTGGAGTGGCAACCGTGTACGTAGATCAATACGTAGCTTTGGAAGGCCTCACAAGAAGGACCGATGACCTGGTGAAGGCGGCAGAAATCCACTGGATACCAGAAGCACAGAACTGGTCGAAGTGGCAGTGCTTGGGGAGGCCTACTTGCAGCACTAGACGTCTTTCGGCTGAAATGATGGTGATGATATTTTCCTTGCTTTTTGTTAGTCGCCTGTCAATTGTCCTCTCAACATGACCAAACCATCTAAGCATACTCTTAAATTATTGACACAAAATATTATGTACACTGCACCGTTGCCTTATTACATCATTCCTCAGCTTGTCCCATCAACATCATGTCGCATCCCATACTAAAACATTCATAATCTTTGTTCAAACAGTAAATAGTTGAATTTTAGCGTTCACATTCAGCTCTCAGTAATGCTATTTCTGCATAGCGAGGTAAGCAAAATGTGCATATGTTAGGTGTTGTGTTGACTCCCCAGATAATTGCGCATTTCGCAGAGATCAGAAAACAATTTGATTTCACTGCAGTTGAAACAATGTTGTTGTTATCTGAAAACGGCAAATGTTATGTGAAACTGGGAACGCTTGCGTCTGAAATCGTTGCGTTGGTATTGTAAAAAATATTTTCTGACTTGTTACAAATTTGTTAACGTGGGAACTTTGTAGGAAATTATTTTATGATGATGTCATCATCATTATCATTTCAACCGAAAGACTTCCATTGACATTCTGTGCTTCCCGCATCCAGCGGATGCCTGCGACCTTCACAAGGTCATCGGTTCTCTTTTGTGTCGAAACGAACAAATACAAGAGTAGTAATAAAATAATTTTGCCTGACTGTACTTACTGTCATATTTTACTGATCTTTGTGTCATAAACGTAATAAACATGGTTCATTGTCCAACATGTAGCGAGTTTGTTAGTACCTTGTCACTAATACGACCTTAATATGCAAAGTACAGAAAACCATTTATAAAACTAGGAACATTGCTTGGTTTTATTTTTCAAATTGAAAACAACTTTTCTTTTCCAGATACAGGTATTGAAGAAATTCTCCGATTCAGTACACAAAATAGAATAACCTAAAGCGCTGAAGCAGCTACAGATTATTACACAGAAACCTTTAGATTGTGCGAGCTACCAAATGAATAGGTACCTCGTTATCGCAGGCAGCCCTTTGAAGCGCACAGCTGATACCTGAGATCTATTATGACGTTATAACTTTCAAAGAACATCTGAGTCCCATAAACCGAACTCATAAGGCTACCTGCTCTCGAACATTTAACCGTCGCGTCGGTAGGATAAAACGATCCGTTGACGTTCTGTAGGGACAGAGTTGAATACTCAATATGCTATTTAGGTAAAAGGGTTTATCGATGATGGGAAATTCGATAATACCATCACGCAGCTTTGCGGGCTTTATTCATAATAGAAAATGGTAGTAAACACGTTGATATTCAGCATGTGTGCGGGCATTCAAGCTTGTAGGTTGGTACAAGGGGTCGTATTGTGAAATCCATCAATTTTCATAATAACTGGTTGACTTATAACTCGGTATACGAAGGGTAACGTAATTCTATTGACGTGGGCACAGATCGATTAGAGCGCCGTACTGATTCCTGTTGTAGCAATATTATAATCTTTGTGGTGTACAAAATAATTAGAGCGTGGTTATTGTAATTAATTAAGTTTTAGGTTTCGAATGAAATGATTCGAAGAATTCAAAATTCGAATATTCCGAATAAATATTCGTCTACTAATGAATTTTGTGGTGATGATATTTGGTTTCATTGTAAAAAAATCACAAACAATGAGTTTCATGTTTTAAAAAGAAAAGTTTTTCTAAAATAAATAATATTTCGTGGTTTCATTTTCTATATAAATTAACAGGTAGTCCTTTGACCTACAAGGCAACACTCGCACGCTTTTAAAGTTCTTTATAATTAGAATAAAGAATCGATTTCTTTGAAATAATAATCGGTTAAAGTATCGACTCGTCTACTACACTACACTATGCTTGCCGGTGACTCATTCTTTTTCCGTGCGAGGCAACGAGTGCACGCGCTCCTACATTGGATTGTATTTATTCCTTGTTCCAATTTTCAAAAACGGTGTATTTATTTTACGTTCACGATGCCTAAAAGGTCCTATGAAGAACGAATTGATTATTAAATGAAGAAGTTGGAAAAATTACGAGATAAAAACCGTAACAAATGCCGGCGTCGAGACGATTAATTCTCATGTTCGGACGACGAAAACCCACAAGGTTAGTTACTATTAATCTCTGCTATTCCCACCGTACAAGGTCTGATCAAAGTGACAGTCTTGATACTGGTAATTTGCCATAGATTCAAATTTAAACGCGGCAAATATGCAACCCGCCATAGATTCCTTAAGCGTACGAGGCGTTACAAATAATTTGGTAATAGATTCGAATTTAGAACTGTTACCCTGTGATGTACCTGCTACATACATTGAGCAGTACAGTTGAGTTAAGTTTATTATTTTTTCCTTTGGGAAACAAAACGGCGATGTGGGATGTATTACAACCACCCATAGAAACTGAGCCGCAACCTGGTCTCGGGCCTGATGATACAGTCATAATACCTGACCCCGATGGGCTTCGGCCTGACATTTTGCTGGAGTCTGTTTCAACTCAACTCTATGATTTGAAGTAGTTATCACCGGCACCGCCGGCGCCAGCAGAGCTTCCTGAACCTCCATTGGATCCAAAAATCCTGTCCGCTCATGGCGAGGCAACTGATTAAGGACCTATATGGGGTCAGGAAATACATAATAACTTAACCCAATTATGGTTACCATTACTCAAAAAGGGAATGGTTAAAGAAATTAGAGACAAAATATTGAAACAGTATCTCATACCCAGTAATTGTACATTACTTCAAGAGCCAAAATTAAACATTGAGATCGCAGCCGCTCTTCCAGAAATGGTAAGGTTACTCCACAAAAAAGTTGAGACATCTCAACAACGATTGGGTGCAGGTATGTTTGCTTTTAGCAAGGCGATGACGTCACTAATAACCAATGACAAAGTGATCAAAACACTTAGTGATGGCTGTCGCATTTTATGGGATTTACATAGTTCTAAAACCCAGGCTCGGATCGAAATGGTTACACCCGAGCTAGCAAAACCTTTTCTCAATGTCATACAGGACAGCGAGCGAGATGAGACGTTGAATAACAACTCTTTAACCACTGTCTCAAAATAAAGATCTTTGACTTTGACTTTGGTTCCACTTTACAGATAAAGAAGACTGTGCCACTGCCAGTGAAATCTAATACTAATGCCCAGTCCCAAATCACAATTTCTGCGCGCCATCAGTTGCTGGGAAACTGGGCCGGAGTTTCTCGTTACCCAACGAACGGGGGGGGGGGAGCAGGTCACATGCCCCTGCACGCCAGTAACACAGGCACATGCAGGTAGGGTACAAAACTTCTATAATTGTTGGAACCACATTACTAATAATGCCAGTATTCTTAATTGGATTATGAAGGGAATACCTATTCCGCTTATATGTGAGCAGTTTCCAACTTGTATCCCTCGTGTTACGTGGTCATTGAGTGAACAGCGTGACATGTCATTAGCTGTCGAGAATTTTACTGAACTATGTGCTATTTCACAGGTTGAGCCCAGTTCAGATGTGTTTATTTCTAGTACATTTTTAGCCCCTAATTCCAATGGTGGTAAAAGGTTTATTCTGAATTTAAACCTTTAAATCGATTCATATCTAAAACACATTTTAAAATGGAGGATAATAGAACAGTCGGTAAATTTAGTACAATAAAACTAGTACATGGCGACCGTAGTTATGAAGGAAGCATACCTACTTATTCCTGTTTCTAAGCAATTTTGTAAATTCCTTCGATTCCATTATCGAAGAATATCCCACAAAACTCAAATTAACCAATAACTTACGAGTTTAACGCATTACCTACCCTATGGCCTCGCCATAGCCCCTACGGTGTTTTACTAAGATTGTCAGAGAGGTTGCAAGTTTTTTGCGTAATCGCGGGTTTCTATCTGTACCCTATTTTGACGATTTGCTTTGGTCTAGGGAGCAGTTACGAAGAATGTCTTCGTAATGTTAAGGAAACTAGCATTACCTGAATGTTTGGGATTCGTAATAAATTACGAAAAAAGCAAGTTACAACCTCAAACATCATGCATTTTTTTGAGATTCATTTATGATACAACTGATATGACTTTATCGTTACCTCTAGAAAAACGCAACAAGTTAGCCTATTTAGTACAAAATTATGCCAATCTACCAACAGTATCAATTAAGAATTTCTCCGAATTGATAGGAGTACTCGTAGCAGCGTGTCTAGCGGTGCGTTACGGTTGGTTGTATACAAAGATATTAGTAAGAAATAAATGTTTGTTTCTAAAACAACACGGTACATTTAACGTTAAACTTCCTCATAAAATCTTAAGTGATTTGAACTGGTGGTCTCAAAATATTTAAATAGTAATTAATCTACTAAAGCCCCAAAGCTATGCACTGGAGATTTACACTGACGCGTCATGCGCAGACTGGGTGCATTTAGTAACAGGGTACGAGTCAAAGGTGCTTGGAATAAAAGTGAAATTAGTTATCATATTATTTATTTGGAATTATTAGCCGTATTTCTCGCCCTTAAATCTTTTGCTCGGGACCAAACTGACTGCTATTCTGCTTCATGTGGATAACACAACCGCGATAAGTTATATAAACCGTTTGGGCAGTATTAAATTCCCACAATCGCACCTTCTCGTGATATTTGGCAGTGGTGCGAGACGCGAAAGCAGTGGTTATTCGCTTCGTATATAAACACGAAAGACATTGCCGAGGCTGACAAAGTGCCACGCAGGGTGAACCCCGACGTCGAATGGGAGTTATCACAACCTGCATTTAAATATTTTGAAAAATGTTTAGGTCAACCGGAGATTGACTTATTCGCTTCTCGGGTCAATGGCAAGTATCACGAATATGTGTCAATAAAACAGGACTCAGATGCGATAACCGTCGACGCATTTACGACAAGTAGGTTCCCAAAAAAAAAAAAAAAAAACTTTTCTCAACATTTTCTCTGCTATTAAAATGCATACAAAAAAAAAATCCGTATCTTGGTTTTCCTAATGTGGCCTACACAGGCTTGGTATCCTATGTTATTGGACGTATTAGTTGGAGAAATTGTTGCCTTAGAACCGCACCCAAAAATGATTATTGTTGCATTTTAGACAACAACATCCGCTCCACCAGACGCTTTCCCTGGGAGCAGCGCTGCTCTCAGGCTCACGTTCTCCCGCCACGGTTCGCCGCCAGCCGCCCTAAGCTTGATGCTAGCCTCACCATCAGAAAGTACACTAAAGCAATATAGCGTTTGTTAAAAGTTGTGGTGGCGGTACTGTAGGGACCATAACCGGAATGTGTTCGAGATTTCCATCCCTCACATAGTCACTTTTTTAACTGAACAGTATGATATAGGTGCGTCTTAAGGCACGATTAACAACCACCGTTCAGCCGTATCCTTGCTCATAGGAAACAACTTAGCTTCAGTCGGGTACGTTAAACGCCTCCTTAGGGGATTTTAAATCTGAGACCATCTTTGCCTAAATACTCAACTACTTGGGATCCTCAAATAGTGCTGGACGGCTCGGAATGGTCTCCACATACTCAGCTTAATCTAGAAAATTTAAATAAAAAACTTGATGTTTTACTGGGTCTGTGCACTGCGCACAGGGTACAAACTTTATCCTTCATTAAAATAAGTATTATTTAAAATCAATTCAAACGGTATCGAGATCGTTATAACAGATATTATTAAAACCTCTGGGATAGAACAGGACCAGCCGGTTTTGTATTTACCATGTTTTCTAGAAAATCCTTCTATTTGTCCAGCTACAACGCCAGTCGATTACATGTCTACAACGAAGGCCTTAATACCTTCAGACACAGATCACCTCTTAATTACTGTGAAGCGTCCTTACAAGAACGTGACAGCACAGACTATAAGCAGGTGGATCAAACACGTTGTATGGTAGTGGCATTGACGTGTCAGTTTACGGCACACACAGCGCCCGCCACGCTGCCACGTCAACAGTGTGCGCGGCTGGGATAAGTCTTGATCTCATCCGAAAAACTGCCGGTTGGACTGCGCCCTCCCAGGCCTTTGCTAAGTTTTATAAGTAATTGGCCTATTGTAGAAAAATCTAATTTTGCAAAATCGATTGGCTTACATCTATTTCCATGATTATGAATACCTATCGAAATAGTTACAAATAAAGTGATTGTAATGCATTTGTTTGTTGAATCATTCAATCTAAGGAATCCATGATTAATGTTATCTCGTGTTTTAATTGTTGTACACCTATCCAAGAGGCATAAAACAAATGTAAAAATATCACACGTCTCTAAACATCTACCTGTTAAATTATATAGAAAATGAAACCACGAAATATTATATATGATCAAACGAACTTGAAGTTCGATAAGTGAAGTTCGATCGATATAATATGAGTGGTTTCATTTGAAGATATAAATACCCAACCCTCCCAAAACCCAGTTCATTTTTACTATAACACGAGAGGACTTGAATTCAAGTCGCAACTTTAAAAGAATGAGTCACCGGCAAGCATAGTGTAGTGTAGTAGACGAGTCGATACTTTAATCGATTATTATTTCAAAGAAATCGATTCTTTATTCTAATTATAAATAACTTTAAAAAGCGTGCGAGTGTTTCCTTGTAGGTCAAAGGACTACCTGTTAATTTATATAGAAAATGAAACCACGAAATATTATATCGATCGAACTTCACTTATGAAGTTCGTTTGATCATATATTGTCAAAGCTAAATAATAAAAGTCGACTATTTTTCGTAATAATTACTTAATAAGATAACCGATAAAAAAATATAATTATATTGATTAATCGCGAATCACAATTTAGTCAACTTGACACTGATCTGCAAAATGCAAAAAAGTAAGAAAATTTTAATTTCGCGAGCTACCTTAGATTGCCATCATGATTTTCAATGACGCCTAATGAACAATAACACCACGAGTTATTAAAGCACTTTCTAATTATCTCTCCAATCACACTACCTTCCCACGCTGTCACAATAGTTACCTAGATTAGGTGTTAACCAATATCGAGCAATCCAGTCCGTGCACCATCATAATCAATTATGTTGAACGGCCATCGATTTATAGCCCGAGATTAGATCACGCCGAATAATATTAACATTTAAATGGCTGCATCCTCCAGGTTCAGTGAGTTAACTGAATCGTGTGGCGCCACTTAGGAGTAATTATTTGAAATCGCATCAATGTATTATCTTACGCCTTTGGGGCTTACGGTAGACCAAACTGCACCTCAACTGCTAGCAAACTTTCAATTACTATCCGAATGATATTGAAGAAAATTTTTAGCCTATTGCTTCATGATTTTTTTTTTTTTTGGTTGGGAAATCCTCAAATAACTTCTCGGAGGAAAACATCGTGAGGAAACCGGCATGACTAGAAACAAAAATACATCTACCAACCCGCATTGGGCCCGCGTGGTGGATTACGGCCCCATCCCTCTCACCGAGAGGAGGCCTGTGTACCAGTAGTGGGAACATTATAGGCTGATGATGATGATGATTTTGAAGGGAACTAAAGGATCCAAGACAGCCAGGATCCAGACCCAGTCCTTTCCATAGAGAGGAGGCCTGTGTCCCAGCTGTGGGAACCGTATAGGCTGGAAAAGTAGGTAAGTAATGATTAAATACACACACCACCACCGGCGAGACATTTAAGCGAGCATGACTTTTCTCTCAGCCGCCAGAGCACATTCTAATCAATGATAAATTTTATGACAGCACCGTCCTTCCGTGCACTAACTCCATTACCTTTTGTTATGACACTACACAATAATCTTAACAAAGTCAAGTCTCTTCTAAGAGACTTATTCCAATGCACCATATGACTATCAAAGACATTATAGATGTCTGTTTGCAAATGCAAATGTTAGAGACCATTGGCGGTAATTTTAGGTAATTTAGATCGTATTGCTACGACAAAATATTTTGCAATAATTATTTAAAAGTAGATTAGAAAAAAAAAAGAAGTTATCAAAAATCTGATATATTATGTAGATGCGCTAAATAACAATTTATGTTTCTAAAAAATCTCTTCGAATTTGCTTCCGTTAGCAAAATTAACAGTTTTTAAATAAAATCTTGGCAAAATTGCTCAATTTGAGTTAAGATAATTGGTAGTAAATTGTTATGTTATTAGGATGAAACCTAGTAATTAATAATAAGATTAATTGGTTTCCGTTACATCAGGAAATAAACTATGATGACTACTCAACCATTTATATTTACTTATAACTATTTTAAATTTGCTACATAGTTCTAGTCAAGCATTTTTAGTTTACTTGATGGTATTATAAAATTCGTCTAAGGAGCTAGATCAATGCGCACTGTTCTTTTTAGCCGACTTCAAAAAGGCGGAGGTTCTCAATTCGTCCGCGTCGTTTTGTGTATGTATGTTACGCGATGTCACCGGCAATTGTGGATCGATTTCTAACATTATTCTTTAAATGGGAAAGGTATGACTCAGGTCGCCGGGCGTAAAAGAATAGCACCATCCCATTTCTTCCAGTGGGTGTCGTAGGAGGCGACTAAGGGACTTACTAGAGAATGGGCAGCAGCGTTCTCTATGCATTTTACCACCATACTGCGATCGCCAACCCGCCTGCCAAGCGTGGCGATTATGGCAAAACCCCCCAACCTGGGGGAGGCTTTGTCCAGCAGTGGACGTCTTTCGGCTAAAATGATGATGACTCAGGGGAAGTCCAATATTCATGAAAAAGGCTGGAAAATTTAGGGATGACTTAATTTGATTAATATACTCAAAAATTGCATTAAATTAGCACATAGTCAATGACCTATTATATGCCTGCTCATATTTTTTTTCCCAAGTGCTAAGTGCTAATTCATTACTTAAACATATTTAAGTGTACTCGTACCATACCTACTAACCACATGATGTCAATACTATCATTTTCAATGAATAGCTACAAAGCTTTATCTCAAAGTAATCGTACGATCTCATTGAATGTGTCGCACGGAATGTTAGTGCAATGCTTTTAAGATAATAAATAATCTCTGAAACATTAACGTGAGAATCGACGGCAAAATACATGAAGTGACGAAAAGTGAGTTGTAGTCAAGAACGATTTTAATTGCATATTTATTAACCGGGGAATGAAAATGTGAACTAATTACTACAAAAATCAGGTTTTAATTTGCTTTATTTACTCGTACGTTGATGAGTAGCCAAGTTTTCAAACATATGAAGTAATGTATTAGCATTGTCTTTCAAAATCATTCAGATCCTGATTGATAGTGCGTTACGTACTATGAGTGCTGCAATATTACAAAAAAAAACTGGCCAAGTGCGAGTCTGACTCGCGCACCGAGGGTTCCGTTGAAATTATTAAAAATATTTTTAATATATGATATAACTAAATATTTACTTTTTTCGCAATATTTCCTTTATCTGTGCTATAAGGTGTTACTTCGCACCAAATTGCAAGATTTTGAGTTCACGGGAAATACCCTGTAGGTTTTGATTCCCTTGCGGGAGTCGAAAATTTGCGGCATAAACGGCTGTATCTTTTGATTGCGTTGGCTTAGAAGTTTAATTTTTTCACAGCTTCAAGGGACAGTGGACTTGAGTATTTGATATAAATTTCAACTTGATAACTTTACGCGTTCCTGAGAAAAAGGATCTTGACAGACAGACTGGTAGACAAAGTGATCCTATAACGGTTCCGTTTTTTCCTTTCTAGGTACGGAACCCTAAAAAAGAAGAAAAGTTTAAAGTTTCAAAATGCTGCCAAAAATTCTTCGAATACCGATTTAGACTGTTCAAAAACATCTCAATGCCGAGAAATATTTTCTAGTGTTCGAGGAATTGAGAAGAACGGCACAGATTTTGATAACGCTAAAGCTATAAATAAGCAAGGCAAGTGGAATGAAAGCTTGTAAAAAGAAATATGCCAAGCAAGAAGGATCTTTGAACCAGACATGATGCATTCAAAAGAAGCGCCGGTCCGACAGGCCCCGTGTGGTCCGCGGTGGGCGTTGAAGCAGCTGGACCGGGAGCTTCTCCTGGAAGCCTCGATCGTGCAGGCCTGGGTGTCATCACCGGACAGGCCTGCCGACATAAACGACGAGGCCGAGTGGTTCCGGGAGACCATGTCCGAGATATGTGACGTGGCAATGCCCTGGGTCCAGCCAGGTCGTGCTTCACGCCAGGTGTACTGGTGGTCGCCGCAGTTGACAACACTGCGCGAGGCGTGTGTTGCTGCGCGACACCTTTACTCCAGGCACCGCAGGCTCCGTATCCGCCCTCCGGATACGGAAGCCATTGAGGCGGAGCTGTACGAGGGGTACAGAGTGGCGAAGACCGCACTCCGGGATGAGATCCTGCGGGCCAGAGTTGTGGCCCGCGAGGAGTCGCTGGAGACTCTGAACAGAGACCCGTGGGGACGCCCATACAAAACGGTGCGTGATAAAATCCGCCCGTGGGCTCCCCCGCTGACTCAGAGTCTCCGGCCTCATCTCGTGCAGGACGTGGTGAGCGCTCTGTTCCCCTCACGAGGGGAGCACGCTCCCCCGCCTATGGCTCCGCCTCCTGCGGTGCCCGATGCGGACCACACCGACGACGACGACGACTCTCCAGAGGTGACCGAGGTAGACCTGAGAGTGGCGGTGCGTAGGCTGAATGCCAAGAATACCGCCCCAGGACCCGACAGCTTGCCCGGCAAAGCCTGGGTCCTGGCCTTGCAGGCTCTCGGGCCTCGACTAAGAGGGCTCCTAAGCGCATGCTTGGAGGAGGGCCAGTTCCCACTTCGCTGGAAGACGGGGAAACTGGTCCTCATTAAGAAGCCGGGGCGCCCAGCGGACTCTCCGTCCGCTTACCGGCCCATTGTGCTGCTCGACGAGGTGGGCAAGCTCTTTGAGAGAGTAATTGCAGACCGCCTCGTCGGGCGGCTGGTGCGGGTGGGGCCGGTTTTGGCGGAGAGCCAGTTTGGTTTCCGCAGGGGGCGCTCCACGGTGGACGCCATCATGCGCGTGCGCCTATTTCCTTGCTACCAATCATGTCCAAGTTATTTGAAAAGCTATTACTCAAACGGCTTAAACCAATAATAGATAGTAAAAATATAATACCAGAGCACCAATTTGGTTTTCGAGAAAAACACTCTACCATCGATCAAGTGCATAGGATCACCAACGTAATAGAAAACGCCCTCGAAGACAAGAAAGTATGTTCTACTGTATTCTTAGACGTGGCGCAAGCCTTTGACAAAGTATGGCATGAAGGCCTAATACACAAATTGAAGAGCCTGTTACCGAAGCAATTTGCAGAAATATTAGAATCCTACATTCATAACAGAGTCTTTAGAATAAGACAAGAAGACGCCTACTCAGAACTGAAAGAAATTAATGCTGGCGTACCGCAAGGAAGCGTGTTAGGTCCGGTCCTGTACCTACTATATACTTGCGATATTCCTGAATTAGGGCAAAACACGATTGGGACCTTTGCTGATGATACAGCTATAATGGCTGTAGGAAACAGCCACGAAGAAGCAGCAGAAAAGGTTCAATTAGCTGTAAATCAAGTTTACGACTGGACCAAAAAATGGAGGATTAAACTAAATGAATCCAAATCTGTTCACATAGACTTTTCCAACAAAAAACATCAGTATTCTCCAGTTTACATCAACAATAAACTAGTACCATACGAGAATACAGCCAAATATCTCGGTATGACCCTTGACGCAAAGTTACGCTGGAAAGCCCACGTCAAGAAGAAAAAAGATGAACTCGACCTCCGATTCAAAAGAATGTATTGGCTGCTTGGAAGAAACTCCGTGCTATCCGTGCAAAACAAATTATTGCTTTACAGACAAGTCCTGATGCCAGTTTGGACTTATGGTATTCAGCTGTGGGGCTGCACCAAACAGACAAATATATTAATTATACAACGATTCCAAAACAAAGTGCTAAGGGAAATTGTAAATGCACCTTGGTACATACGAAATGATGACCTCCATCGGGACCTAAAAGTTGAGTTCATCGCAACAGTGATCCAGAAATTTGCAGAAGCTCACGAAAAGAGACTTCATCAGCATGTGAACGTCGAGGCAATCCAGCTTCTCGACCACACAAACATAATTAGAAGACTTAAAAGAACAAAACCGTTCGAGTTAGTGTTTAGTGTTAGTGAATAGTGTAAACAAACACAAGAACGAAGTGTATTCGCCTTAATAGAGACAATAAGAAAAGTGCTATTGGACACATTCTTAGTAAAGACAATTTAATAGTTTAGGTTATAATTAAATTACTTATTAGTCTATCTATAGGGCTAGATTGTAATAAGATTAGGGTCCATCCTATTGATGAACCCTAGGACAAGGGAAAAAAAAAAAAAAAAAAAAAAAAAAAAAATGCGCGTGCGAGCCCTCACGACGGGGGATGCTGTAGCCCGGGGTGGGGTCGTCTTGGCGGTGTCTCTAGACATCGCCAATGCCTTCAACACCCTGCCCTGGAGTTGCATAAGGGAGGCACTCCGGTATCACCGGATGCCGACCTACCTCTGTCGTGTGGTCGAGGCCTATTTGACGGACAGGCCCGTCATCTACCCCGGTCACCTTGGAGAGTGGAACCGGCGAGAGATGTCGTGCGGTGTCCTACAGGGATCGGTCCTGGGGCCGCATCTGTGGGACATCGGATACTACTGGGTGCTGCGCGCTGACCTCCCTGACGGCGTCAGTGTAGTTTGTTACGCTGACGACACGCTTGTCCTGGCGCAAGGGAGGTCGTACCAGGCGGCGGCCGACTTAGGGACACAAGGGGTTGCGACAATCGTCGATAGGATCGGGCAACTGGGACTCGAGGTGGCATTGCACAAGTCCGAGGCCATGTGGTTTCATGGTCCTCGGAATGCGCCACCGACGGGTTCCCAGATAACGGTGGGAGGGGTTCACATCGGCGTCGAGTCGACGATGAAGTACTTGGGACTCGTCCTCGACAGCCGGTGGAACTTCGCGGAGCATTTCCGCCGTTTGGCTCCCAGACTGGAGCGGGCCGGGGCTGCGTTGAAGCGGCTCTTGCCCAATCTAGGGGGGCCAAACGCCTCCTGCCGGAGGCTCTACGCGGGGATCGTGCGGTCCATGGCCCTATACGGGGCGCCGGTGTGGGCGCCTACATTGAGGCGCCAACCAGCTCGCAAGCTGAGGGCGTCCCATAGGGTCATGGCGATCAGGATGATCCGGGGATATCGCACGATCTCCGGCGAAGCGGCGGGCCTCCTTGCCGGATTACCGCCATGGGATCTGGAGGCAAAGGTCCTCGCGCAAATATGGGAGTGGCGCGAGGAGGCCAAACGCCGGGGCGTAACTCCGCTGCCGCAGGAAATTGCGGCACAGCGGACAGAGCTCCGGCGGGATCTCATGGTGACATGGAGAGAGCGATTGTCGCAACCCAGTGGCACGCCACGATTGCGGCGGTAAGTCCCCTCTTTGAGGAGTGGTTTGAGAGGCGGCATGGCGTCCTCACCTTCCGCCTGACGCAGGTCCTCACCGGACACGGTTGTTTCGGGAGGTTCCTGTTTCGGATAGGGCGGGAGGAAACGCCCGGGTGTTTCCACTGCGAAGATCGCCCTGAGGACACGGTGGAGCACACGGTGGCGGTCTGCCCTGCTTGGGCGGAGCACCGCCGTGTCCTCGTGGAGGCGATCGGCGGCGGCGATCTCTCGCGTCCGGCCCTGGTCCAGGCCATGGTACGGAGCGAGAGGGCATGGGGAGCCGTCACCTCCTTCAGCGAAGCAGTGATGCTCGCGAAGAGGGAGGCGGCGCACGTGAGGGAGAGGCAGCATATGCGCCCTCGCGACCCCAGCCGCCGCAGGATACGGAGACGCCCTGGGCGTCGGGAATCCCAGGCCGATTTCCGGCCACCGTAGGCATGGGCTTGCGGACGGCGAGTAATGGGTAGCTCGCTGTCCGGTAAGGACCAAGCCCAAGTCGACGGCGCGTTGTGTTCCACGCGCGCCTCAAAGAGATGTCAGCACAAAAAGTGATGGGACCCTCAAGGGTCGATGCCTGCCAGGGGTGCGGGTTTGTTCGAAAGAGACACCACAGCCCCTGGCTTAAGGGCTACTGAAGGAACACGGGTGGGTTTTAGTCAGTAAAAGTCTGACACGCCCTCCTGCTCCACCCAGAGCGGGAGAAGTTATTTGATGATTTCCCACCCAAAAAAAAAAAAAAAAAAATGCATTCAAAAGAACAAACGTATAGAGTTGAACTGCAGTTCTAATTTCTTCAAATAAGTATCCTTAGGGCGTATTAATAAATGTTTTATCGCGGAAATGCAACATATTGGTTTATAAGGCAGTGCGCGAATAAACGAATATACCTACTGTCCCTGCGATTTTATCACATTTTGACACGACTGCTCACGACGTGTTTCTCGCAAAAGATTGCAACATAATATGAAGTTGTATGTTACTGCGAGCACTGTGATGATAAGATCGCACCCCTCCATCCACCCCTCCCGAGCGGGTTCCCGCATTGTCGTTGCGGGGGGGCTCAGTAACCGTGGATTTCAGCCACGGTGAAGCCAAGAGGAACCCAAAGGTGGAGCCGCTCGTCAGGGCTTTTGCCTTCAAGCCATTGACGTAGCGGCCAAAAAGTAGGTTGCGGTGAGGTGCACCGCAACTGAGGTGGGCCGCGATGTCGAATGGGAAGCATCGCGGCTGAGGGGTACGGGCTGCGGTAGAGGAGGAGTGCCGGTGCTTCTGAGCAGCGCTCTTCCCTTCCGTGGCCTGGACGGGGCCGCCACCGTTTGATGGCGGATGCGTTGGGGCCGCAGGGGAAGAGGAGTATCGGTATAGCGTTGGCCGCTCTCCCTATCCCCTGCGGCCGAAAAGTGGTAGACGGGACGGCGCGTTATGTTCCACACGCGCGCCGTCAATGATGTCAGCAACCACTGGTGGGGTCCGTAAGGGCCGATGCCTGCCAGGGGTGCGGGTTTGTTCGAAAGAGATACCACAGCCCCTGGCATACGGGCTACTGAGGGAACACGGGTGAGTTTTAGTCAGTAAAAGTCTGACACGCCCTCCTGCTCTACTCAGCAGGAGAAGTCATTTGACAATTTCCCAACCAAAAAAAAAAAAAACCTCCATCCACGGTGGATTCGCGATTTTAAATCGTGTCGCAAAAAATAAAATCGTTCTGCACGCTAGACCATTTCTTTAGCCCGAGTTCTCGTATTTCAACTGTTATTACTGACGGACGGTTAACTGTACCTATCTTTTCACATTACAGCATCTACTTTTTGCTAAAAAATCATAAAAAAAATATACAGAGTCAAAGGGGTTTGTATTGTTTCTAAATCTGGGAGTTCAGTGCCTCTCAAGCCATTTCGCCGTATATTAACTCTGTTAACCGGTCCTTTGACAAAAACGTTACGATGCAACTTTTGCTTTGTGAAATAAACATTCTAACTTTAATAGCTTCTATGTATTAAGGCCTCAGTAACATGTTCTGAATGGATCCAAAACTTTTATTTCAGCTTTTCATACGTTTTCAAACAACGCTCATGACAAAGTTGAGCTTTTTTATTGAGTGTTACAAAACTCCTATCAAACAGAGAAAATCCTTTCATAAAACACTCGTTTAATAACGGAATACACTCGTTTACTAACGGAATTTTTCGGTAATATAGGGCGATTTACAAAAATGGGCTGTGTTATTATTATATCAAGTTTAAAAATCTCGGAACATTAATGTCCTTTGGAAGGCGCATGGGGTTTGAAACCAACTCGTAGACGCCATATTTGAATGTAATGAAGACCATAAAGGAATGCAATTGCGCCCAATGACAACCTACGGTTGGTGCAGTGCCATTGTAGAACATGCGTATTGGTCTATGGTTTTGGATGCCTAAAGTGGCTTGGTTACTTAGAATTTTGGAAGGAATATGCCCCCTGCTTAACCAATGATATGATACACACAAAATGGCAAGGTGTGAGTTGCTCACTCAATAATGGGCCCCTGGAAATTGTCGCTAGCACCTAGCGACGTAGCAACAAGGGCAACATCTATTATCCTGAGCTGCTTGAGGAGTGGAGCGGTATTCCACGGCTATCACGATACGCCCGCAAAGTATGGTCAAGATCTCTTCCAGCATCTTACTGGAATATTATTCCGATATGCTGGCTACGCTAATGGCACTCATTTAAAAATCTTAATCAATAAATTTGCCTAGCCTTTACCCAACTACTTTGGGGTTGGTTTTCGGTTTCCAGTTGAACTGGATGCGACTGTCTATCTGACCTGCATAACCCAGTTGCTGGGTAATACGATACCCTTTAGTAATCTAAAACTTGTTGTCAGACTTCGGGCTTCTGAGGGCGACTGACGGGCGTTGTCAGACCCGTAACGACTGTCATAGATCCACGATCAACCTATGAGATTGTGGTCTGCTTAACCGGACTTGCCTGCGACAATCGAAATAAATGAAGATTACCAGCCAGAGCTTTAAAAAAAAACTTAATACTAGAGCGACTGCTCGCTAATGGCACCCCCTGTGGGGTATGGACCTCTGCATAGGGAATCGCTGTTAGAGGGCAGCAAGGGACAAACTGAATCGGACTGGTTATTTTTAGGGGATGTACTTAATACTGCAGGCTTAGCGTCGCGGGCTGCTCGAGCAAAGGACGGGGCGGACATTGAACGGAACATCGCGACGGGCCTCGACGGAGAGGACGGAAGGACGGCGGTTTGCGACGGTATACCCTGAGGGTGCTGGTAAGCTGACTCCACGAGTGACAGATGGAACCAACGGTTAAATGTACTTTTTGAGGCATGGAGGACCCATCCACCAACCAACAGCGGCATGCTTAGCTTAACCCGTGCGGCTATTGTTACGTAGCCACAAGCCTTTAAAAAACCTATGAAGCAAAAAGGCCACTACAGCAAAAAGTTAACTCAGAAATCTCAGAATAGATAATCATCTGTTCTACATTAAAATATTACCTAAATGCCTTTGAAAGTAAAACATAATAATTAAGGTCAAAGGCAAGACAAATACAACTCATGCGCAAGACTATTTCGTTGTAACTATAATTTATTCAAAATCTGACACCACATTGTTAACAAGAGCTGTAATTTTTACGTCCAATATATTAAATATTCGATTCTTATCTCCTTCCGTAATAATATAATAATATTATTTGATCTAAATCAATGCTGGCTTGTGAATCGGACACTACAATCATGATTAATGAAGTCCTACCTAATAATCAGTCATATGCAAGGAAATAAGAACTATTATAATTTACAGTCAGAAGGTTATTTGTATGTAGTCGACGTACAAAAACCTTTACTTTACTTTAGCGAAGCGTTTCGTATTTCTAAATTACATTTCAACGGAATTGACACTAAGTCAATAAGGATTGTCAAAAAAGTATGGGAATAACAAACGTTAAAAAATTGTTATTTCATACATTTAGACCACGGAAGAATTGCAGTTTTGTATGAAATAGCTGTCTTTTAACAATTTAAGGGGGTCCAGAAACATACTGAATCATAGTAAGAAAGCAGTGCGTCGATTTCCCTGCCAACCTGTATATTATGTAACTAATTATTATCTTATTTAATACTCGCATATACATATTTTGTTTATTAAGAAACATTCTGTTCTACGATAATACCTACCAAGATAAAGTTGAACTGTTTCCGCCATCTATACAGTGAACTATGACCTCATTGGGTTGGGTCACGTCTCATTCGACCTCACATTTATCGCACTAGTGTTTCTAGGATACAAAATAATGCCTTTTCAAGTACATTTTACCACGAGTCTAAATAAATATAAGATAATGAATCTGTGTTTTATATTGCATAGAAAAACCTGCTCAGTTTTTCTATGCAATATAAAACACAGATTGTTGGAGATTCACTGATGACTCCAGCCTGGAGTGTAATTATGGTGCTGTCCCTTAATATCTCGTCCAGCGTGTCCTGTTATCTGCACGCTACGTGAGCTGATGGACGCTGCTG
Source organism: Polymixis flavicincta (assembly GCA_949987655.1). NCBI lineage: Eukaryota > Metazoa > Arthropoda > Insecta > Lepidoptera > Noctuidae > Polymixis > Polymixis flavicincta. The sequence goes on along the minus strand of OX465181.1, from coordinate 18,831,528 downwards.
AAAGTGGCAAGCTCGTAGCCAAATTCTACACTGACTGTTTTTAGATTGCTCTCGACACGTTAAGAATAATATTGCACAGGCAGAAGTCATGCTCACATTTTTCAACATTGTAATTAAAAAAGTAGGTAATGGTTACAACTGGGATATAATATATTATCAAATGTTAGATGCCGTTCAGGTTTTGAGTATAAACGACACCGAACATATGATAATTGTAATAACATTCAAATATTTTGTAACAATATTAATTGAGAACTGTTTTACCTACGCGTAGGTTCAATATGCGTAGGCACACGCATTAAAATACCGGCTATTGTTCAAAACTGTCCCTGAAATTGATTTCATAGTCAAACACAATAAGTATAGACATTTATAGCAATAATAGACTGCCCTAATCAATTCCGACTATTAATAATTATAATTATTAATGGCTACGCAACTAATAACTTTAAAAGCGCACACGCACTACGCATATATTACAATTATTAATAACATAAAACTATTTTTAAAACTATATAAAGCCGTGTGTCCATTGGCAAATACATGGGTATGATCCCTACCCAGGGCGACAACAGTTTTCCTGAAATGATTATGTTTTAAACTCAGACAACCAATCGCTATGAAGCAATTCAAAATCATAATGAAGAGTTGTGTTAAAAAACTGGGTATCAATACGAATATGTCGTCTTTAAAAAAAAAACATTATTTTTCTTCATTGTATATTATACTTACTGCATTGTGAATAATTTTGGGAGAATATAACTTTTGACAAAAACGACCTTCTTCATTTACAACGTTGGATATCAGGGAGAATGGCCTATATTTCAGCAATTCCACTAAAATCTGTGTAATTCTTTCCTAAAAAAAACTCATTTAAGACACTTATCTGCATGGTCCTCACATGATCAGACCAAGATTATGTCTAAATTTAAAGCGAGGTTAAAGGCATTACTCTTACAAAAATGTTACTATAGCATCCTTGAGTTTATGGAAGATAGATGTAACAATAGAGTTTAAAAATTATATCCATGTGTTAATTTTAATATATTCTTTTTAATGTATAAAGCTAGATATAAGTTTAATTAATATAATATTTAAGTGTGTAAGTCCCTAATCTACGTCATGTTAGTTCTCACAGAATACGTATTATTAGTTTTTAGTTTTAAGTTATCTTGCTGCGCCCTAACAGGGTCATGTACCACTAGTTTTAAGCTTAGCTTATAAATATGGTTGTGTACATCGTGCATTTAACAAATAAATAAATAAACTTTAAAAGAGACTTTGACAACTGATTTTATTTCTTCTGATTTATGTTGACTCCGTTTCAATTATGATGCCCAACTTATGCGGTCCAGTGTAAAATTGTCTTAATAGTGCACACGCAATGCCACTAATGATTAAAATCATTAAATTGTAACAATTGTAAACGTCGAAATTCGTCACGGTTACATAATTGCGTGCCGACGTCTATATTATTAAAATGTATTGATTGATACCGATTTTTATTGGCATATATGATTTATGATTGCTTTTGAGAAATGTTTCTATTAGTATTCAATAAGTTTCATAATAACAAATATTAAATAGATTGCTCCATTCGAATTCGAAAGAACTGCAAGAACTGTTATTATTTTTATCATCAGCTTACAGCTGTCCACTGCTGGATAAACATAGGTTGCCAAGTGCACGCCATTTATTAATTTATATTATTGGGCTTCTCAACAATGAGTACACTGTTAACATTACAAACTTAAGTCTAAGCGCCTCATTACTTACAGAAAAGCACCGCACCGAAAATCAGTTAATATACCTGCGCATAGTGACTACATCATCACAGTAAATTAATTAAAACAAGTAATACATAAATTAAAAAAAAAAACTAAAATTAAGCTATTAAAAGCTAAATTGATAACAAAATATTAAGAATAAATAAAATAATAAGTAAATCAAATAACATGCATTAAAAAATTGAATTAGACTGGGTTATATTATATTTGATATATTTCATTTTCACAATTTTAGTAAGTTTAACAATTTTAACAATTTTTCTTTGATTTTTACATACAGCTCGATCCTCGGCAACTCTCTTCCAGTTGCTACCAGCCATCCTGCATTGATCGTCGCTCCACCTAGCCTGAAGGCGTCCTACCTTACGTTTACCGATTCGCGGTCTTCACTCAAGAACACATCTACCCCAACGGTGATCGGATCTACGGCTAATATGGCCGGCCCATTTCCACTTTCGCGTGCAACGTGTCGACAACTTTGGTTTTCTGCCAGATCACATCATTCCGGATTGCTTTTCATGATGTAACTGTTCTGTACGACCTGATGCATATTCGGATAGTTCATTATAGTCCGATAAAATTGTTTTAAGTCTTATTTTATGTCATATTCGAAACAGATATAATGCTGTGTTAGTAAGACCAAAACCGTCTTATTACAAATCGCAATCTAACTTTCCTTCTAACCTAAAACTCTGAGCCAGTTTTTGCATTTCCAATTTTATTTCGATTTGTGTAAAGTTTTTAATTTAAAAATTAAAACTTAGCACCGAACGAAGTTTTCAGTTTTGTAAAAAGAGCTGTATTTTGATTTCTGTTCGCTTCTTATTTCAAAAACAGGCTCTTTGGTTTAGTACATACAGAAAGAAAACCTTATTTTGCAACAAGACCGATAAGATTTGGAGAGGTTTCCGGATTCAGTTTAAAGGGTTCGTTTCGACACTTAGAACAATTTCCATCAAGTTTTCGCACAAATCGTTCTACGAGTGTCGCGTCGCGCCTGTTTGAAGACGCCTTAAAGTGTTCTTCCAGGCATGCACACACCACAGTCTGTAAAAACTGTCGCACATAAGCGACTGTCCTTTCCTGACAAAGGTTATATAGGTATAACCTCGGAGTTTGATCACCCATGAATTTATTTTAAAGCGAATAGAAAATGCAAAACAGCAACAAAAGTTGATTTGTGAAAGCCCAAATATCAACTTCACATCCAAACAGGCCAGTTCGAATTTTCACTATGTCCAAAACAGCGCAGCCATGCGTTCCTAGTAACACACTGTTTGTGAGTTCAACAAACAAAATAAAGTCGGATAGCGGCGCTCACCTATGCGCGACCAAATAAAAGCGTACCAACAAAATTCTGGGAATAATAAATACCATTATTTGTTGGGTTTGCGAGAAAAAACATTGATGGATTACCAGATTCTCGGAAACCTTTGTACTTTGAGTGTTTTTAGCAAACACTTTCCACACACGTTGCACACGACAGTTTTTTTTTTTTCAGAATTTCTAAAACCAGAAAATCTTTTTCAAAACCTGTAAAGTATCACAATTGGTGATACTTTTTAAACTCAAACACAAAGCATTTATTGCAATTAAACCATTTACAGGCACTTTTGAATTGTCAAAAAGTCGATCAGTTGGAAAGTTGAAGCTAGTTTCCCATTCCAAAACGTAGATCTCTATGGAGAAGAACGGGCAAGAAACTCCAAGGACACTCTTTTAAATCAAGTTGGATATTACAAAATCTTAAGAACATTATTCTTTTTGCTTCTGCATGTGAGAACAATGTAAAGAAAATTATAAACAATTTTAAATATAAGATTAAAAATAAGCCCTGGAGGTAAGAGGTAGCCAGTCTCAACCGACAGAGCCCGTTCACGAACTTGACGCGTGAATCAACACCATCCAGCTCAACTATTTTGTAGGGAACCGACTTTATTTACATTACAATCTAGCTTATTAACTAAAAAGTAATTTACTTAAAACTTAACTTTATTATTCATCGCAATTCACGTGTTCTTTATAAAAGTCAACAACTGCACCACAGTTTAAGTTCACTGTTTTATCAACGTTATCCAAAAACTATTATACGAAAGAATAACCTACATAAATATAAAACAAGGGGCCAGAAACAGGAAATACAAATACAAAAGATTTCAAGTTTTATTACAATATTTCTAAGTTACATTAACTAATGTTATAGAAACGACAGCTATAAAACGCAATGGATTGTAAAACAAAAATCGAAAATTCGTGTTCATTTTATCGTAGCTAACATCGAAAGAATAAATGTATTGTTTCAGTACTGTTTGGGTTCTGAATACGGTAAACTTATGTTCTACTTTTGTAACAACTTTGCTAACAAAAACATCCCAAGTTTGTCTATTAAGAGCATGATGAAGAGAACCGAAGGAACATTTGTTTTATTAATCCCTGACCGTTCACGTAACTTGTGCAGGAATTTCGCTTCAATAACTTTTTTTTTTGCCGCTCCGCTGTAAGATGTTTGGTTGGAACTTTTTCTAAATTATGAAGTCGAGTCGTATATTTTTTTTTATAATTAATAAGTTTAAAGTAAAATAAATTCTAAGCGATAGTACAAAAAAAAAACTTGATGATAAGAAAAAAAATCTTCACTTATTCGTTGCAGAAAATCACAAAATCAGCACTTCAGTTCCTAATTAATCATTTCGAAGGTTTTTGTAAACCATTGCTCGTATGTTTGAAAATTTTTACTACTCAACATCGATAATAATGCAATGAATGTAGATCTGTCTAAGTTAAAGTCATTTCAACTGGCAGTGTGTTCCGCAATTATCGCGCCGGTCCCTAAATCATTATTTTCTGGTATGAATCTAAACCAAATTACCGGAATCAAAATAGACTTAGCAAAATGCATAAGTTGTGCCTTCCCATACATGTAGGTAGGCTTAAACTAAACAAATACCTTGCAATATGAAATTCCGTGCGACGCATTATTCTAAGTAAATTATGGTGCTAACGGCAAATACTAAAATTGTTCAAATATCACGCGTTGTTGGCTTGCGGTGTAAGATGATAAGCTAAGGTTCATTTGTTGCACAATTTTGTGTTGAACTATGAAATTGGCGGTTTTTATCGGGGTTTAGAGATGAACAGTTTACTGTATTGGCTTTAGGATACAAAGATTATTAGGTTTTTTATACCGTCATAGTATAAATAAGCACTAAAGATTGCGAATGGTTATTCCATCTGAACTCATCATCATCATCATCATCTACATCATTAGAAATTTCCCAAATATGTTGGAGTCAGCTTTCAGTCTAACCGGATGCAGCGGAATACAAAGAGCGACCGCCTATCTGACCTCCACAACCCAGATACTGGATAGTACGAGACCAATAATTCCGTCTGAACTATACGTCTGCAAAAATAGTGTTTCAGTATTCTGCAATTCTGCTTTTGCTTATTTTTGGATTCAACAAAAATTACATTGAGTTTACCATTTATTCTTTATCATTTGTCTCCCATGGCTCAACCATGTTTATAGATCAATTTCCGTTGTACCCATCAAGCAGTTCCAATTCCTTCAGCAGCCAGTACTTACAAAACCCATACGAAAACTGCAACAAACCCATAATTGCGTACCCCATATAGTTGTTTTACTATCGTCTAATAGCGTCATCTAGTTTCATGGCCCGATCGTTATTTACAGGCACACTCACGACACGAATATCCTGCTCTTGATGTTGCAAAACCTTTGCCATTGTCGTGAATACATGGCGAGCGTGATATAATTGTTTTGTGAATCCGTGCTTAGAGTGTTCGTGAATTGTAGGACTGTGTACTCTGATTTGTTGCATGTGTTTGCGGTAGAATACATACATAGTAAATAATGGTATTTATTGTGCTCTTTTGCAAGAGACCTTGGGTTGTTTTTACCTTTGTATATTGAGGTAACAAGCGCTACTGCTGAGCAAAAGGTCCTGGGTTCGATTGCTAAAGCAAAGTGTTTCTGTGCTTGTGTCTCTCAGGAATATCTCAGTGACAGCCCAGAGTCTGAGTTCAATCACGGTTGATGGCTTGCTCCCTATTTCATGGGACTTGAAACTGTTCCGTGTGGTGCCGGACGTAAAGAATAGCACCATCCTATCTCTTCCCGTTGGTGTCGTAGAAGGCGACTAAGGGACTTACTAGAGAATGGGCAGCAGCGTTCTCTATGCATTTTACCACCATACTGCGATCGCCAATCCGCTTGCCAATCGTGACGATTATGGCAAACCCCCCCAAATCGGAAGAGGTCTATGTGCTGCAGTGGACGTCCTTTGGCTGAAATGATGAATAATGATGAAACTAAACCGGCGATATGTGGGTGTATTATAGATACCTACACCTCTGCCTAACCTTTCGAGGTTTACAGGTGTGATGTTATGTTATGCCATGTTATCTTGTTTGTCACTTATTCAACTTTCAAATATACCTACGCAAGAAATTTGAATAAGTCTCCTGCATCTTTGGAAAGTTCTTTGAAATTATTTCAGAACTATTTCTATTTCCAATCCAAAGTCAGGTCAACGTTATCGATTTACAAACTTATTGAGAGGATTATTCTAATATTTTAAGCGTAGCATAAAGTGATCGATTCACCCATGCAGCTGTTATCACGGCTGCGGTCGGTTTGTTATTGGGTGAACATCTTAACATACCGAGACCCCTTCGTCTTCGATCTTTGAAAGTCGTTACAGAGCGTCAGAAGCCCGAAAGTCGGACAACCAGTCTTACCAAGTAGTATCGTGTTACCCAGTAACTGTGTTGTGGAGGTCAGAAAGAAGGTCGCTCCATGTAAGATACTGGTATTCAGATGCACCTGGTAAGACTGGAAACCGACACCAAAAGCAGTTGGGAAAAGGCTAGGTAGGTGTTGAAAAACTACATTTTCTGAGATTGATATGATCGGAATTAATTTGCAATTTCAAAACCACAACTTATTAGTCACATTGACTATAAGTTACTTAACGTCAAGGCAATATTAATATACTTAAACTTACACATAAAACGCCAAGTTTTAACCCTATTAATGCTGTCTCCATTCCAAGACTCCAAGGCAAAGAAAGTGTTGCTGAACATTATTTCAGTAATGTGTAAAAGTTTGACTGTAGAACTTGGCTACTATTGCAATACATTGCAGTTTCAGTTGAGGACCAAGTTTCTAATTAGTACCACGTTTAAAGGAACTAACATACCCAGATGTGTGTCTAGCTTGTCGCCTTTGTATGATGAAGTCTCTTTTGGATGTGATTATTAAATTAGCTTACAATTGGTAGGAGCAACTTTTTGCGTAATTAGTAAGTTATCTAATTGCCAAATTACTATTAACTACCTCTGCTAACCACGAGAGCAATGTACTGATGAATCTCTGCAGCAGTGTATTAGCCCCGTGCATGCCAAAATATTGAGATTTGTTTACCATATCTAAGATAAATGTTAATGCCTTATAAACCTTCCGGAATACATTTTATAAATGATAGTGAAAATAGCAAAAATTTGCGTTGCGCAGTTTAGAAGAACAATAACGCAGTCACAGAGAAAGACACGAAAAGCGACTTTAATTTATAATATTATGTATAGATGATAGTCAAACTTTATAGGCTCACTATTTTGCTTTCTAGTTGTTTTCTGCTATTTTGAGTCTACTGCTGCCTTTTTTTAGGTATATTTTAATATCTTTTTGAAGAATCATTTCAGTTTTTTATTAGGTTTAGTGTCCAAAGTCGATACAATTTATTATACCGTCAAAAAATTTACACATATACCTAAAAAATGTATAACATGAAACACAATAAAAATAACATGGAATACGATTTCGAATATATTGATTGGATTGGTTAAAAAGTCCCGAGTCAAAGCCTTTTAAAAATGCACTGGCGCAAAAAATAGTGGTGCGACCAAATTTTTTTAAAGCCGCAAAAATATCGGCTTGATACGTTGACATTTGTGCTTGGAATATGAAAATGTAATAATGGTGGTAAATGACAGATCGTATTTTATGAATTGGGAGTATTGAGTAGGAAGGACGTTGGCAAATAGAAGACTTCACCTGTCTGTGTGAAAAATTACACATATTTTTACCATGGGAGTAGGCAAAAACTATAGAACGCCAACTGCTTCGATCCTTATTTATACAGGATTTTTTTTAACCAGTGAGAAACTTGTGAAGGCCGCGGGTATCCGCTGGATGTGGGAAGCACAAGACCGGTCGAAGTGGAGGAGCCTGGGGGAGGTCTATGTCCAGCAGTGGACGTCTTTCGGCTGAAATGATGAGCAAACTGTAACCATGAATTCAGCATAGCATTCTAGATATTATTGACTGCGTAGGTCTACTTTTCTATGAAACAGTAGATTATTGTTTTTACAACCGACGATTTTTTTTTGTATATCTACCCTGTTATCTCATGTAGGTATGCTCATACGTCTGGTCATAATTATACCAGTGCCAGTTGTTGTATTTCGGACCTCCACATTTTAAGTTTAGGTTTCTGGGGCAAACCAATCATTCTGCTAAAAATATAAAAATAGTTTAACCCCACGTCATAAACCAGAAGTCATCCTATTGCAAAAACGCGATCCGAAAACCGAAATGCACCCAGTGTTGCTGCGAATCAAATATCAAAATCAAAAGTTAAACTAGGCTGAGAGTCAGCAATTTAAGAACGTCAAATTACATAATACAGTCACCCAAAACGCCCGCCCTTCATCACTTGCTAGCTGGGAAGAAGAAGAGGCGCAACAAAATCCCCAGAAGCACAGCTGTTTGTTAATTTAGAACCAGTATTTCAGTTCACCGAACAAAAAGTGACATATGAACGTGATGATCGAGTATTCGCGCAAGACAAGACCCTCTGTGCCTCGAAAAGCACGTTAAGCCGTTGGTCCCGGCTTTCTTTCGTGGATCTTTGACAGTCGTTATCCCGAAAGTCTCACAACCAGTTTTACCCAGCCTCTTGTGGAGGTCAGGTATGCAGCCCCTTCATGTAAAATTCTGATATTCAGGTGCCTATGGTCAGACTGGAAGCCGATCCAAAAGACTAGGCAGATGATGATGATGATGAACATCGCATATTCGCGTGACGATTGCTTTTAGTTAGGGTGCTTCCTCTGAATACATTTTGGACTATATAAATCTTCTTATGACTGTCAGTCAGTTGCAGATACCACAGATCACGTAACATCACTAAGAGGCATTACCGCCCACCGTCTTGATTTTTCCTTGAGAAGACTACATCAAATAGCCTCTTGAAATCTTGAAAGAAAATGAAAACCAGAGCTAGTCCTTTCTTTTCAAAGAAAACAACATAGTAGACAAAGCCTATTCAATTTGAAAGCTGGGCTGTATTTAAAGTACGGCTAACCTACTTATTTCGTGTTTTGCAAGTATCAAGCCGGTCTCGTCTGTGAATTTTTTTAAAAGAAAAGCAAATAGGTAAACTTGTCTGTGACCCAAATAGCTTGAGGTTTTAAAACACGCTTTACATTTTCTTAAGATACTGGATTTTGTTTTTGTTAATAAAGTCGTTTGGTAAAAAATGGTTTGTGAAATTAGATTAATACGAAAATACAACGCAATTTTACTTGTTCTTTTAATCAAGTAGGTACATGGTAGATAAAAAACATCATACTTTCCTTTTGTTGCTAAATAATATAATCGGTGTATAATATAATAAGCTGCACTAGACCTACAACATTTTCGGCAAAGCGACGGGAAAGACATTAGTTTTTCATAGAACAGACCTACTTAATACATATTATTAAAGACCATAATATTATTATGCGATATACTAAAACATGTTCACAAATAATCAAACCACCGAATATAAGCAAATTTTTGCTTAAAAGGTGACTCCAAACATAACAATGTAATTTACACGCAAGTTGATGAAGTAAACATTTTTACTTTTATAATAATTTAAATATTAACTACCTACTTCAAAATAAATAAAAGGGTTCGCTCATTTCTTATGCATCTGATTATATTACAGAATCAACTAAAATTGCGGAGAACTCCTCATAAAATTACCAAACTAGCATAATCGATTGTGAGCTCGCTCTAAATAGTACTATTATGAAGAAAAATAAAAAACTTATGTCCCACTAATTATCTCGCCCATCAACCGATAAAGATCAGTAGCTAAGCATGTCAAAACCTCACTGCTGACACCACGATGTTATCTCTTATGATTGAACGCTTTTTGTTACAATTTTAATTAGAACAAAGTAATAATTAACCGACTATTATAGGTTACCGGAACACTTTGAAGGAAAACTTTTTGTCGGTTTTTTTTCCTAAAAGTTTTTCTATCAATAACGGTGGTGCGTTAGTTAAATAACTGCGTTTAACTATGAAAACAATGATACTGCTGTTTTTGGTGGCAATTAAAAATAGTCTAGCTCAATACAGTTTTAATTTAATTTGCATTGTTGCAATCACATTCTGTATTACTGTTTCCTATTGTTGTTTTTGAAGTTTTTTTTTTTCTCAACTACACATTAGTCCCTTTGTTTACATTATAAAAGTCTAAAAACCAATACGCTTAGCGCATTAATTGATCGCTCAAACATAACGTTTTTTTGATGACGAAGCACAATAATTTATATCCTACCTTTTCCCCGCGGCTTCGGGACGAAAACTAACCCTTAGTCCTAGTCTTAACATAAACGTTTGTCCTGACCTAAATCTGGGTCTACTTGTGTGACAAATTTAATTAAAGGTAAAACAGACAGACAGAGCTACTTTCTCATTGTTAATTTTAGTATGAATTTAAATTTTATTTGCTTTTAAACTTTTAATAGTAGGCTACTCCCACAGAACAGATAAAAGAGGTTTTATCTGCTATGTGGCTACTCCTTTCTCCATTACTAAAATGTTATTAAAATCACATAGTAAAAAGTTCAGTCAATGACAATGGTAGTTCAATCATTATGGGACATAGCTTGCAAAAAAAAAAGATTGATTAAGAAGGATGCGCTAAACTGGAATGCGAAATTCAAATTTTCTTAAGGTGGGTACTGACCAACGTTGGGGCTTGTAGCTAAGTAACAATAGCTATACGGGTCGATCGATCAGGTTAAGCTACGCTTGCCGCGGTTGTTCCGTTGATGAGTGACCATCTTTACATAGCAAGACCCCTCTGTACCTCGGAAAGCACGTTAAGCTGTTGGTCCCGGCTGTCATTTGTGGATTTTTGACAGTCGCTAAGGTTCGTCAGAAGCCCGAAAGTTTGACAACCAGTCTTACCAAGGGGTATCGTATTACCCAGTAGCTGGGTTGTGGAGGTCAGATAGGCAGTTGCTCCATGTAAAATACTGGTATTCAGCTGCATCCGGTTAGACTCGAAGCCTAGGAAAAGGCTAGGCAGAAGATAACTGACCAACGTGATGTGGCATATTGTAACATGTTACAAAGCAAGCATTTGTGCAGTCAGTACGGGGAAACAAGCGAGTGAGCAACATGCATTTAAGCACACGGTGTAACGAGATGCTCAATGCAAGTGTTACATTACGCCCCGTAACGCCCGCCGCGCCGGTCAGTACATAGGTTGTAAATAAATTAAAATATGATTACCGTTACAAATATGAATTCACAGAATTGTAATATTTGAATCATTAATACAACCCTATAGGCTCATTTTCCATTGAATGACTATTTTATGAAAAAAATACCTGACGCTTCTTCCTTAAGTTACAAAGTATCCTGGTACGATACGCGTACGCTACACATCAAGCTATATATTTCCAGTTTACGCTGATCTCCCACTGTACGGAAATCCTATATAATGCGAGATCAGCTTATATTGGAAATGTATAGCTTGTTATGTAGCCGTGGGTACCTAGATTACTTATCAATATAACGTTTCTAAACCCAACTATAGGTATGGGTAAGTAAAAGAGCACAAGTACCATTTAGCAATTTAACTGTACTTCCCTTTACAATAACAAAAATATAAACAGTAAGACAAATTGGGGTATAAATTAAACAAATTGTTTACTTATGGTAATAGAATTTGTTGTAATTGTAGGCTTCATTAATTTTGGTAACAATAATGTTATTTTTAGTTCAAATATTCAACTTCACCTCAATTTAGCTCGAATTGTTTACCAATTAATTGGCGTTAGATGTTGTTGAAAAGGTCTATGGGGCCTCTAAAGTTAGTTAATTTAATACAAGGGTTTCGGAATTCCCTTTGGAAATTGTATCGGTGTGCCTCACAGCGATTTATAGGTGGGATATGAACCAAGGTATTGGTAATCTAAACCACAATTCAGGATTTCAAAACTTGTAATTGACTACAACATCATTCCCTCCCGAGTGGGTTCCCGCATTGTCGTTGCGGGGGGGCTCAGTAACCGTGGTCAGCCACGGTGAAGCTAAGAGGAACCAAAAGGTGGGGCCGCTCGTCAGGGCTTTTGCTTTCAAGCCGATGACGTAGCGGCCAAAAAGTTGGTTGCGATAAGGTGCACCGCAACTGAGGTGGCCCGGTGTCGAATGGGAGGCATCGCGGCTGAGGGTTACGGGCTGCTGCAGAGGAGGAGTGCTGGTGCTACTGAGCAGCGCTTTTCCCTTCCGTGGCCTGGACGGGGCTGCTACCGTTTGATGGCGGACGCGGTGGGGCCGCAGGGTAAGAGGAGTGTCGGCATAGCGCTGGCCGCTCTCCGTATCCCCTGCGGCCGAAAAGTGGTAGGTGGCGGGGCCACTGTGATTCCCCGTCGCAGGGTGACCGAGGGGTCCGCAAGGGCCGATGCCTGCCAGGGGTGCGGGTTATTCGAAAGAGAAACCGTCGCCCCTGGCACCAGGGCAACTGAGGGAACTCGGGTGGGTCAGTAAAAGTCTGATACGCCCTCCTGCTCTCTACCCAGAGCGGGAGAAGTCATTTGATGATGTCACACCCAAAAAAAAAAAAAAACTACAACAACAGTAAGAAAAGAACGGATTATAATTCACCTTTCGTAACCGATTGTAAACAGACTCACCCAAAATATGTTAACCATTTGTTAAATGTATCAAAAGTGCTTTAAATCTAAATAAAAAAGAGAGATGAACAAATATTATTTACTTGGTACTTTTTATTCGCTCGCCGATATTGTTCCCACTGCTGGGTATAGGCTTCCCCTTTTTCATTTCTTACCAACTTTGTGAGATCTCCGGTCATGTTAGTCCCGAAAACATTACCTCACCACATCTAAATTTCTTCATCTACTTTTCTTTATCAGATATACTGGAAGCGATTTTGTTAGAAATAAGTATCGCCTTTGTGCCTATTTTTCCGCTCTTTTCTGTTTATACAATGTGAAACATAATTAACGCAAGACAAAGTCAAAGAATTTATTTTGAACGTCACATTTACATTAAATTGAATTGATTCTAGTCGCCCCTTCCAAAATGTAGTTTTTTATGGAGAAGAATGGGCAAGAAACTCCATCGTCACTCTTTTAAAATGTTTTAAGTACCGTACAATATTTAATATACATTCGTAATAAAATTATGTGTAAAAAACAGCTGAAGACCTCATACTCGCTAATTAGAGTATTGAGTTATAAGCATGATACAATGACCAAAACTCTTTTTAGTGTGTTGACCCAAGCATTCCTTTATACATTTAATATTGAGTCTTATAACCTTGCAACAAAATTGAATTTTCTTTGGCTAATCAGTGGTAGGTACGACAATTTTTTTTTTTTAAATAAAAATACAAAAATAACTGTAATCGATTCAGTAACATTGGCCACTGAATCTATTTCACGAACTGGTGTGGATACAGAATAGACGCAAGTCTTGAAAGAAGTTTGCTCATAATTAGATGAACAAACTATTCCCAAGCCTTGCATCTATTCTGTTACATCTTGTATGTGTGTGTACATAAATGGTTAAACAAATAAACAATAAATAAATCATCACACCACCACCACCTCTAGCTACTTAAAAAACAACAAACAAATTTCACTTTCGTTTACTGTGTAACCTACTCAGTGGCGTTGTACGCGGATGTTTGATCATGTAACATACGCGCCACTGAGCGTACACAGCCTTGTCACTCCGTGTTAGCATTACTAAAACTATCGTGTGTTTTGTACACTATTTATTGTTGCTATCCGCTTTAATTCGGATTAACGTGTTTGATTGTGTGATTTAAATACTTTACTGAGGATTAAGCGTAATTATGGAATGATTTTGTGGTTTTGCGAAGCACATTTTTCTATAAAGACAGTAGAAGTCTTGGTAGAAATGTAAAACCATTTGATTAAATACTGCTGAACACATACTGGAGTTCTGGTGAACACGTACTGGACAGGGCTATGCTTAGAGTTTGCCTAGGTGATCGAATCAGGAATGAAGAGATCTGCAGGAGAACCAAGGCAACCGATATAGCTCGAAGAATTGCCAAACTTAAGTGGCAATGGGCAGGGCAGCATTGCTCGCAGAACAGATGGCCGATGGGGCTGAAACGTACTGGGGTGGCGACCGGTACTGGAAGACGTAGAGTGGGACGGCCTCGCACAAGGTAGACCGCAGACTCGCAGCCTTCACAAGGTCATCGACCTTGTGAAGGCTGCGAGTATCTACTGGTTGTGGAAAGCACAAGACCGGTCGAAGTGGAGGAGCCTGGGGGAGGTCTATGCCCAGCAGTGGACGACTTTTGGCTGAAATGATGAACACATACCTACTGCTGTGACACAGGCCTACTCTCTTTGAGAGAGAGTAGGCCATCCACCACATGGCTCAGTCCGTGTTGTTCGATGTCAAATTAATGGAAAATTATTGAGGACTAGCTTTTGCTAGCGGCTTCGCTCTCGTGGAGGTCGGAAATTATCCCACGGTAAAGTACTACCGGGATAAAAAGTATCCTATGCGTTAATCCAGATGACTGACTTACGAGTTGTAGGTCGTAGGTTCGAACCCAAACTGCTCTCAAAACAACGGCGAAGGAAAACATCGTGAGGAAACCGGTATGTCTGATAGCCAAAAAATTCGAAAACATGTCACCTACTAACCCACACTGGGCCCGCGTGGTGGATTATGGCCCACTCCCTTTCACATAGAGGAGGCCTGTGTCCCAGCAGTGGGAATGTTATATGCTGATTATGAGTAACAAACATCCAAACTTTAACATTTATACCATAAGATTAATGTGGATATGTCCAATCAAAACCAGTATGACAAAAATCTAGTTTATAAATTGGTGCAATATGTAGGCGCGTACAAATTCAATAAAAACGAAAATTGTTAACGTTTGACAACTCATTAAACTGCAATGCGTTTTGAATTATGATTTATGCTTATGGTCATTAATTTCTAATAATGTTGTGACATATTACTATTCGAATAAGACATTAATCACTTTCGATATTAATTTAAACGCGACCAATTAAAATGACATGTTCTTTAATATTTTACGTCCGCATAATATTATAATGTATATATAGCTTGTCAATGAAATGTATATTAATCAGTGATCATATTTTTAACGACGCATACATTATAAATATTTTCACTAGTTTCTACGATAAACATAGTATGGTCATGAAATGCCTTACCAGTGTCGATGAGGAGTGCTTCATCTTGGTCCACTTTTAAAATGATTTTGTAATCATTTTTATGTACTTTGAACTTGTTTCATGATTATGATTATTGTATAAATTTATATCGATAATTACCTAAGTATATTTCTTATGTATGTATACAGTATTGTATTTGGAAATGGTAAACCAAAGACTACACGCAGTCTACGCTAAGTTTGTCTTTTATTTTGTATTGTATTTTTTTTAGATTACGGTATATCTGTAACTTTTATGTATATCTACGCCCGCGTGGAGGTCATAAATTATCCCATGGGATCGAATACCGGGATAAAAAGTACCCTATATGTTAATCCAGGTAACAAACCACCTGTGTGCCAAACTTCACACAAATCCGTTCAGCCGTTTTTGCGTGATTGAGTAACAAACATCCACAAGTTTGTAAAAACAAAACAATGGGTCCCCCCCCAGTGGGTTCCCGCATTGTCGTTGCGGTGGGGCTCAGTAGCCGTGGTCTCCCAGCCACGGTGAAGCGAAGAGGAACCCCAAGGTAGGCCGCTCGTCAGGACTTTTGCCTCCAAGCCGACGACGTAGCGGTCAAAAGTAGGTTTCGGTGGCGTGCATTGGAACTGAGGCGGGCCGCGACGTCGAATGGGAGGCATCGCGGCTGAGGGTTACAGGCTGCGGCGGAGGAAGAGTGCCGATGGTTCTGAGTAGCGCTCTTGCCTTCCGTGGCCTGGACGGGGCCGCCACCGTTTGATGGCGGACGCGGTGGGGCCGCAGGGGAAGAGGAGCGTCTGTATAGCGTTGGCCACTCTCTCTATCCCCTGCGCCCGAAAAGTTGTAGGCGGGACGGCGCGTTGAGGCCACGCGCGCCGTTCGAGATGTCAGCAACAACTGGTGGGGTCCGCAAGGGCCGATGCCTGCCAGGGGTGCGGGTTGTTCGAAAGAGATACCGTCACCCCTGGCACACAGGCAACTGACGGAACACGGGTGGGTTTTTGTCAGTAAAAGTCTGACACGCCCTCCTGCTCCACGTAGAGCGGGAGAAGTCATTTATTGATGTCCAGCCCTCAAAAAAAGGGGTAGGTAAACATTATGTTAGGAACATAGAACCATGTCTCGAAAAAAATCATCGAAATAGCCTTCATGTATGTAACTAAAAACCTATTTATTCAAGTTCGGAGTAGAATTTTGCGTAGATATTTCAGATTTTTTATCGATCATCGTTATTATAAGTTAATTTTAATTACCTACTATGTAACACTATATAGTTAGACATAACAAAAGCAAGGGTTGCCATCAAAACCGCTCAGTCTTCTGTCAATCTATTTTCATTATTAACTTCTACATAAAAAATACCACTCCACCTGTATGTATGTACTATCATTAGACTTCTGTCTAACCCGTTATTTGTAAATGTACAGATAATTTATTAATTTTATTCATTTCTTCATCGATTTTGTTTTCACCCTTTTATAATTTATATCTTGTCTAGATACCCTGTTGGACAAATATACTAGCAGGTTTCATCGCCGTATATAACAGGAGATATTGTGTCTTCTTACTTCATATAGGACGGTCGTATACCTACCAAGCACGGCAACCCTGGATTAATTCTAGTTAAACCTTAGTTACATAATCTTAAATCAACAGTTTATCGATCATATTCACGCGACATTATGCGTTAATGGTTTGATTAGCATATAATATTATTTTAATTAGCAAAAAGTTAATTTATTACTGATTAATGATAACAATTATTATGGTCACAAAAAGTTTAATGTTAATAAATTTAGGTACCTACCAAGTAGGTACAGTCACCACTTTGTAGTTACTATGGTAGATATTGACCTCATTAAAATAAAATATTTATTTTTATTGGGTCTATTTTCTGCCTCTGAATACCTAAGTAGCCAGTTCCAACATTCTTTGTGAGGTTATGGTTAAATATTATAAGAAATATTTCATGCGCTTATGCATAAGTACTTTCATGTAGATTAAAATTCTTCTAACTTAACAGACAGCTGTGCTGCTGGGGAGTTTGTTGCGCCACTTATTCTTCCCAGCGAAAGCAAGTGGTGAAGGGCGTTTTGGGGGATTATAATTTTGACATTCAAAAAGTGCTGAATATCAATCTATTTTGAATAAATGACTTTCGACCACAACAAAAAAGTGATAATTATTATTTTCTTCTTCCCAAATAAAAATATTTTTTCACTTTGAAGTGTTTTTTGGGACGTCGCCGTCGCGTCGTTTGTTTTTATTTTTTCATTATTATTATTCATATTATTTGTTATTATGAGACAAAAGGGTTTAATTACTTACACGTTTGAAAGGACAAGGGCTTAAGTTTATGCATTAACTTGATCAATATGTCAAAGTGCATTATGCTAATCTTTGCGCCTGATAACTACTCATTTGTGTAGTGTAAGAACATGACGCGAACGAGTATTAGAGCATGTAAACATGGTTGACGATTGAAAATAGTTTAATAATAAAATGTAAACATGAAGTGTAAAAACAACAACAAACTGAAATGTTAAAAAAAATCCTGCATTTTGCGCCTTTTAAAGCGTTTTCAAATCCTACTAATATTAGAAATGTGAAAGTTTGTCGCCCTTATTTATAAACGCCGCTTAAAGTTGAGTAATGATTAGCGACTGATTAACCATACATTTTTGACGTTTAAACACCTCTTAACTTTAATCATCGTTTATGAACATGCCCCATATGTTTAGATGTTTAGATATTCAAATGTCTATATGTTTGTTACTCAATCACGCAAAAACGGGTAAACGGATTTGGATGAAATTTGGCACACAGGTCGTTTGTAACATGGAATAACACATAAAGTACTTTTTATCCCGATAGTTGCCCTGAGATAAATTTAGACCACCACGCGCGTGAAGCCGCTGGGAAAATCTATTACAATATAAAGAAGAAGAAAAATGATACAGTTTCCAATATTATTGGTTGCTAACTTGTGTCGTAGGAACACATATTAAAGACCATTTCAGAAACTAACAGACATGGTCCTCACATGATCTGACCAAGATAATGACTGGACGTTAGAAGTGACCTCTGATTTTGTTTCGTTCTTTCTTCTGAGAGTAGTCGGATAGGAAACGCCGACGTCATCTAGTATTAAAATATGATTGGTATGTTATAGTGTTCGTACAAACCTACCTAAAGAAATAAATCATTTATCATTTGTCATCATTTATCACACATGTCATTTTTCAATAGTGATGTCATTTTCCATAGCTCTCATGAACATTTCCCAACCCGACGTTTGATAAGCTAATTGATAACATCGACATTGATATAGGTACGTTTAGGTATGTATATATGTAGGTAACCGTGGGTTGCATTGTCTGCCTGTCAGTGACGCATATCTGATCGAGCAGGAAGCGACACGTCGATTGTACGTTGCATTGACAACCCCATACGCCTCAATGACGTACGTAATTTTCTGGAGTTGGCTTTAAAGGGATTTGATTTATTAATAACTAGTAGCTTTATGAGCTTAGCTTGCAATCCCGCTTAAATATAGGTATTCCTGCTTGCAGTAATGTGATTACTGTCTACGTAATATGTAATAAACTATGCTAAATATTGGAATCTTGACATGTGCCATTAAATATGAAGATAATTTTTACCTTCAATCAATGCTGCAAAAAAAAGAGATCGGTAAATGTGGAGTCTAAATTGTTTTTGACAGTCTGTCATCCGGTTTTTTACGCGGGTACCTACCTAACGCAACTAATAATTTATAATAGCATTGTATAAATTAAAAACCTTCAATTCACTTAGATTATATCTGGCTAGAGAGTGAATAGAATTACACAAATCATTTATAAAGATCACCTTTTTTTTTTGGTGGGAAGTCGTCAAATAACTTCTCCCGCTCTGGGTGGAGCAGGAGGGCGTGTCAGACTTTTACTGACTAAAACCCACCCGTGTTCCTTCAGTAGCCCGTATGCCAGGGTGCCAGGGGCTGTGGTGTCTCTTTCGAACAAACCCGCACCCCTGGCAGGCATTGGCCCTTGCGGGCCCCATAATTTTTTGTGCTGACATCCCTTTGAGGCGCGCGTGGAACACAACGCACCGTCGGCTTGGGCTTGGTCCTTACCGGACAGCGAGCTACCCATTACTCGCCGTCCGCAAGCTCATGCCTACGGTGGCCGGAAATCGGCCTGGGATTCCCGACGCCTCTCCCTCACGTGCGCCGCCTCCCTCTTCGCGAGCATTACTGCTTCGCTGAAGGAGGTGACGGCTACCCATGCCCTCTCGCTCCGTACCATGGCCTGGACCAGGGCCGGACGCGAGGGATCGCCGCCGCCGATCGCCTCCACGAGGACTCGGCGGTGGTCCGCCCAAGCCGGGCAGACCGCCACCGTATGCTCCACCATGTCCTCGGGGCGATCTTCGCAGTGGAAACACCCGGGCGTTTCCTCCCGCCCTATCCGAAACAGGAACCTCCCGAAACAGCCGTGTCCGGTGAGAACCTGCATCAGGCGGAAGGTGAGGACGCCATACCGCCTCTCAAGCCACTCCTCAAAGAGGGCACTTACCGTCACCTTGTCATCAAACAAGAATGAATGTAGAATTCGCAAGTTGATGTTTGTTTTTAAAAAGTTACGCTATATTGCTGATCCAAAAATAGTTAGACAAGTTTACTTTGCTCTATGTCAATCGATATTAACCTACTGTATTAACACTTGGGGTGGTGCTGGTAAAACACTGTTACTAACCATCGAGAGAGCTCAGAGGGCAATTCTCAAAGTGTCTACTTCCCGCCCTTTTCTCTTTCCTACTAACCTACATTGCATTAAAACAACACACAGCTTTACCTTACAGTACAGAATATATAGTCTGTCCACAAATTATTACCAAACATGCTTTTATTTCCAAATTTTATCTGTACCTCGGTCCTCTCCTCTATAATAGGTTAAACTCGAAAGCAAATATTTATTCCCTGAATTACACAAATTGTAAGAGAACTATCAATGATGTTCTCCAAAGTATGTCTTACGAAGAAACAGAGAATTTACTAACTGTGTTAAAATAAATATTTACCTACGTTAAGTATTTATCAAATTTAGAAACTAAGAGTTAATTAAGCTACTCAATATTAATATAATTATTTGTCTATCGTCAACTTTTAATTATTTATTAACTTATAAAGACTATTTTAGCTCTTCTTGCCTGAAACACAGGATTACCTAGTTCAGGCACGTAAATCTTAGGAATATAATTTACATTTAAGCAAAACTGTACATATTTTTAAGCCTTACAATTTTTGTATAAATATATTATTATTATTATAAACCAATGAAATACTGAACCAAATATCTTCGCAATCACACAAATATATTTCTTAATTTATGTCACCTTCATGACGCCATAGAAATCTAACTATGTTTATTCATAAATTCTAATCTGAATAGCTCCTCTTATAAATAAAACCTTCAATGAAAATTCTTAAGCAAAATAAGTCATTTAACGCCCTTCTTGAATACAAACAAACCCTTTTAGAGTAAGCTATGTTGTTATAAGCGATATAGTAATACCAAGAGATTTACCTGAATACCTCAAGGTAAACCCAGGTCATGGTTACTATAAACTACTATAGACTATTTAATAAAATGCGTCGAATGCAGTAAAAGATTCCTTTCGTACAGTTAATCGCGCATCATTGGTAACTATTTTGTCATTGGGTACGCCTTTATGACGTAGAGGTAAGGGGGAATTTTTGTAATAAGTATTAACTCTATTGTGCTCTTGACTGTACGCTATCCGTAAGCGTCGGTGTAAACATTACTTAATTTAGACGCAACTATGCTCAGGAATTATATAATTGACATTGTTGATGATTTAAATAAGCTACATGGTGTTTTATTTAATTAAAAGATAAACATTTATTGCCATATTTGTTCTTGATTTGTGTTAAGTAATATATCTTCTTTTTCTGTTCATAGTTTTACCTTGGCCGAGTTTTGTAATTTTATAATTAGGAAAGTAATCAGAGTACCAACTTACTTTTTTTGCGATTGTGAAAATTCGTGGCCTAAGCAGTAAGTTTTATTATAATTATTATGCTGCGTGAAAAAATAACCACACTATTTTTGGAGCTATTTAATGTGCCAATGCAAACAGTAATTTGATGGCATTGTGTTCATACACAATTCATACAGCGTCAATTTGCATCTTTATTATATTCTAGCGTTCTTAAGAATATTTCTGTAATAATAACTGGCAATTAAATTATTGTAATCATACAAATGTATGTGGGCGTCTATTATGAACCTCTTACCTTGGCAAGTCGATACAAAAACATATTGTAGTAACCCAAACCCGCCCGGGGCAGGAAACTAAGCAATTGTTAATTACTCAATCGATTCTAAAATTAATATCATACATAAGCAACCATTTATCAAAACACACATTATATATTTAAAGCCTGTTCTGATAATTATGCTGTACGTTTATTTTATAATGAAGTTTGGACTAAGTTACTAACTCCATCAATCAATGGGAATGCTTTGTATAAAATCAATGAGACTGTGGTAATATTCGTTAGGTTGAGGTTAAGATCGTAAAAAAAAATTGAAAGAAAAAAAATTGAACTCGCGACACTGTTAAAAAAATACACACGTAATTGTTCAAATAACTTCTGTCGGCTCTCCCGGAGTGCCACTGTTTTCTTTTTTCAGTTTGAAATCTTCGATACTAAAATATTGTTTTATAAAATATCGAAATCGGTGGTGAATTGTAAAAACTGTAAGCCCGAGGGACGGAGGGTTGACATGCGGATGGTCAGTACGGACTGGCGAAATTAAAAAGGATTTCTGGCAATGGTAGTACACCTATGTAGGTGGTTGGTTTTACTGTTTTTGTGTACAGACGGACATCGAACGATGTTATTTGCCTGCCCCGCAATTCACGACTTCACGAAAACTCATAAGAATTTCGATTCGCTTAACAAACTTTACTTTTAGTATTTTAACTTACTATAGTTGTTTGGGCTTCCTCAACCTATTTTAAATATCGTTTGGTTGCAGTAAAGTATGAGTATTTTACAGAATTAATCACTATATAGTTGGTTCTGGCTTGTTGATCAGTTCAGACTAAAGAGTAGTGATAATAGATTAAGTAATAAAATTTAAGCGGATTGAATGTAAATCACCAATCTTGAAATTAATTGTACTAAGCTATGTAATAATGACATTTGTACACCACATGTTGTGGTAGAATGTACAGAACTTTTAAAAATATTACACCATACTGTATAAAACTACATTCTTAAAAACAAATAAATAAAATAAATAAAGCTTTTCCTGAGAGGTAAGTAATTTTTATTTATCATTTTCTTGTTGAAGCGATTATAAGTATGTCATTTGTATTTAAGGTATCTGCAAGTCTATATACTAATATTCACCTAATAGCAAAAGCATAGCATAGCATAATCGGCCAATGACGTTCCCACTGCTGGGACATAGGTCCCCACTCAATGAGACGGAGTGGGCCGTAATCCATCTCGCGGGCGCAATGCGGGTTGGTAGATGTCACATGTCTTCGAATTGTTGGTTCTAGGTGATGCCGGTTTCGTCATTTCCGTTCATCATTTTGGAAGCAGTGGTGATGAAATTATTTACACAAAGGAAAGCGCCTGCCCAAGACAGGCCACCACCGGTCTTACCTGATAATTAATATGTAGATTATCCTATATTTAGTATATCTCTTTATTTAGTAAATATCAATATAACATTAGAATTTTTACGGCCTACAATTATTTGTCTTCACCATTTATGCTGGCAACACTAAAAGGCTACTCCGGCAGTTTAGGCTAAGTTTACACCGTATGCAAATCCACTACGAATACAGTCAGTGTGCGTTTGACATGGAGGACTGAGTTATGTCTATAATACCATTAAGTTCCATGCTATGTCGGCAAGTGTTTTGCCATATATTAGGGCACAGATGCATCGTCACGTAAATTATGTTGATCGGCGACCCGTATGTTGCTTGCACCTAATATATTGGCACACATAAGTCAATTGCAGACGGTCTGATTTTGCCATGAATGGATTGAAGATTGCTCAGGTATTTGTGTTGAACGTAGTGGTACGCTTGCCGCGGTTGGTCCATGGATGGGTGACCATCTTTACATACCAAGACCCCTCCGTGCCTCGGAAAGCACGTTAAGCCGTTGGTCCCGGCTGTCATTTGTGGATCTTTGACAGTCGTTACGGGTCGTCAGAAGCCCGAAAGTCTGACAACCAGTCTTACCAAGGGGTATCGTAGGTATTACCCAGTAACTGGGTTGTGGAGGTCAGATAGGCAGTCGCTCCATGTAAAATACTGGTATTCAGCTGCATCCGGTTAGATTGGAAGCCGACCCCAACATAGTTGGGAAAAGGCTAGGCAGATGATGAGGTATTTCTAATAGTTTAAAAATACAAAGTGTCATATCCAAGCCAGGGCCAGAAAGTCTATTTTAATTAATTCTAAAATTAAACAACAGAAGTAATTTAAACTAGATTAAGACAAGAACATTATGCATTGGTAAATGATCAATCACAGCCTTAAAAAAAACTGTTAATGTGCTTTTACAAGTGCGATCAACATGATAGATCAGCAGATCATTTGTCAAAACTGGTCAGTATATTTGCAACAGGATATGGTCATAATAATTACCTGCTTGCATCATTATTTTCGACGTTGTGAAAGCCGAAGGCGTCCGCTGGATGCGAGATGCACAGCACTGGTAGAAGTGACGATGCCGATTGCCGGCTCTTCTCCATAGGAAACAACCATTTGGAACCGTGCACCTAGCTTCTGACGTTTCATAAGTGCCCATGCAGGTTTATATGAAATAAAAATATTTTGATTTGATTTGATTTGATTTGATGCTTGTGGGATGGCTACGTCCAGCAGTGGACGTCTATTCAAAATGAAGATGATGATGATTATAATTGTTTAGATGAGTATCTAAATATACCTTTGTTTTAGCTAATTTATGTTTTTTTTACTAGCTTAAGCTGTCCCACTGCTGGACAAAGGCCTACCTCCAGTCCGTCCATCTTTCGCGAGCCCGCGGATTCTTCTTCCAGTTCTGACGGAACCTATGCATCTCCTACGTAATCTCCCGCGACTCCACCTCACAGTCTCAGGGCACCAGTTCTGTGCTATTTGGACCAACCTACATAGAAATAAAAATATACCAATCTATTTTGTAAATACATAAAAGGTTATGAAATCGTGATATTTTGTTTGCCCAGTAAACAAAAAACTGAAATACTGTAACATCGTGTTATCGCGTTTTTTCAACTAACATTATGAATGTGTTATTTTATATGTACGAAATACGTGTAAGTAAATATAGGTAGCTACGTATTCAAATAACAACTGAAATCCGATGAATTGCCAGTAAAAAAATAATAACAAATGTATTTAAAATCGTGCACTACGAAAAGTGTAGAACGCATTGTTCAAATATTTACTTCACAAAATAATAGAACTATCACTCTATGAGCGCAGTCCAGCGTTGCCAGATTTTCTGGAAAAGCGGGATTTTGAAACCTTTTCAGTGAAAAAGTGGGATTCTTTCATCGAAAGCGAGACATTTTACAGTGATGGTCGTCTTGCCTATGATGAGCCATAGAAAATGTATGATATTGAAAATACGTTACTTTAAGGCGGAGATTTCTTGAAAACGCTCAAAATGGTGGTTTTTTAAACCAGTGTATCTCTTTAACCGTCGAATAATTTTGAAAGCAAAAAAAAATTATGATATTTTCAAGTCTTTTTTGCATACAGTGATGGTACTCAAAACATAATAAAATATACTTTAATGCATCTAAAAATCATCAAAGTCACCTCTTAATTGTCTTTAAAACGAGTTTATCCCTTCAAGAACAATTACTATAATTAAAAATATACCATAAAATTCTAAATGCATTCAGTGATGGATTAATTATTTTCCATCACTGGATCTAATTTTATACGATTTTATTTGCATTTTTACGATAATGCTTGCTCATTTATTATTCGAATTTATTACAACACATTTTAACACTTATCGGATTACAGTAAGAACTATTATCGCTCATAACGACAATACGACGAGTACATTCAAAATTACCAGGGCCTTAAAATCGATTTACAAATAAAAACCGCCGACGAGTTATCCCAGAAAAGTGGGACTGTCCCTCGCGGGACAGTAAATTTTGGGCAAAATATCGGGATGCCCTAACCAAATCAGGACGTCTTGACGAGCTTTACAAACGTTGGGCTACCCTAACAGTTAGGCAGACCTTCATATTCACTCTCATACGCAAAAAACATGCCGAATTAAAATACATTCCTAATCTCAACAAAGATAAGCGAAGAAAAGGTAACGTCTGTCCTACTAATCTCTTTCGCACCTTTCTCTCGCAAAGGTTTTACTGTTTTCTTGGAGGATATTTGTATGATAAAATCAATACAACACTCTCAATATACTCAATGTGTAGATCAATCTGCAGCCAAACCGTATGTAAATGGCTTAAAACTCTCGACTATCAAGCAACTGAGAGTCTTCTGGTTCCTATTCGCTAAATTTCTATCTCATTCACAATCGTAGACTTTTTAAACGCACGCACACACACACACTCTTTCATACCCTCACACACATACCCACACTCACATACACTCGCATACACAAACACAACCCCACACTCACATACACTCACACACACGCCTTAAATCACTCACAATCTTATTATGTATGTTTGGTCTTCATTAATTTTCTTTTTCATTATTTTTTAACTGTACCTAGAATTTTAGTAAACTTCATCACATACTTTTACTGTTTTTGTTCAATAATCTAACTTAATATATACACATGTAAGTTTTGGGGGCCTGGTGACCTGTAACACAGGTATTTTATGCCCTTTTCGGGCACCAGTCTCTCACAAATGTTAAGCCTATTTTTAGATTAAGCTCTTTCTGTCCACAACAACATTTGTGATGAGAAATTAAATAAATTTTATGTTTTATGTTTATGTCTGACAACCCGCTGTTCATTAAATTGTATTATTTATGGCTTATTCATGAAGTTATGTATCCAATCACCTTGCAATTGTCGAGAAAATGATAGAATGTGAGATGCAGCCCACACTGAAAACAGAGCTGAGCTAGCATTTACCATTGCATGAATAATTCATTTGCTTATTTAAATTCGTGGGAAACAATGCAAAGTTCCCACATCGAAATCATACAGTTCTTCATTAATTCTGTAATCCCGAAGAGTTAGATAGAGGTGCATGGTTTACCCACATTTCTTCAGTTAAAGTGTCATGGAATAGAGGTCGAGGTTACTGCCAGCATCCAGGCACAAAGCCAGACTCTATGCTGCTAACCTGATAACTCTTTTCCCGACCTGGTAATTGAACCCGGGATCTATGCTAAGCAGCACCGCTTGCGACCACTAAACCAACGAGGCAGGCGCCTATTCCATTTAATTTTTATAAAAAAACACACCCCCCACACTAGGAATTTCTCCTGTATTGTAGGTGCGTTTACAAACATTTAAACTCACATACACAAACAGCCAGACCAGGAACAACTACTTGAAGGTCATACAAATATTTGTTCCGTGCGGGAATCGAACCCGCGACACACAGCACAGCAGTCAATCGCTTAACCACTGCGCCAACCGTGCTGTCAAAACACTGGGAAACAATAACACTTGGGGATCTCATACTTAAATGCGTTACTATACCTCGACTAACAAGGACATGATCACGAAATGTATTAACCATTGGAATCAAGCCGGTAGTAGTTCTACCAAAAACTATCATTAGTGCATATTTAAATGATTTAAAGGCTTAACGGAAGCAGACTAAAGGAAATAAACAAACATGCCTAATTATACTGCCCATTGTTCTATTGTTTGCGTACTTGAACTCATGTTAAGGCAGTTACACAACTTATGACACTCCCTATGAATATGTCAATCAATATTTTTTTGACGAATAATTTGCATGAAGAGGTGTGTATCTAAACGAAAAGAATTGGATCATGTTCGATTTTAATTGTATCACTTGTTAATTATCATGATCAGTTACAGTTCCGATGTGTTTAATAATTATTTCGGTTGGTTATTTATTAATTTATAAAGGTTTACAGGCAGCATCTGTATACTAAGGTAAGATATAACGAAAATAGTAATTTGTTTACTAGACATAAAATAATATTAATAGTACATGTACCAAGGTAACCGACATAGCCCGAAGAATTGCCAAACTTAAGTGGCAGTGGGCAGGGTACATTGCTCGCAGAACAGATGGCCGATGGGGCCGAAAAGTTCTGGAGTGGCGACCGCGTACCGGAAGACGTAAAGTTGGAAGGCCTCCCACAAGGTGGACAGATGACCTTGTGAGGGCCGTGGGAGTCCGCTGGATGCGAGAAGTACAGAACCGGTCGAAGTGGCGGAGCTTAGGGGAGGTCTATGTCCAGCAGTGGACGTCTTTCGGCTGAAATGATGACGATGATGATGTACATGTATAGAGGCCAGCACATCAAGCTACCCCAATCTGTAACGTTTCTTTGATAGTTTTTCAACAGTATAACAAACGAATAAGGTGCATGTTCAATTAAAAAAAATTACGGTTTGTGATAGCTTGAAAACGAATTTATAAATTGGCTAGAAGTTAAAGATAGTTATTTGCATCAGATACTCATACCTATTTTAGCCATAAATACGACATCAAGAGATGGGAGCTTAATGTCGTTTTTGTAGGTAAACAAAGAACCATTTTTTATTGTTTCCACAATGTGTTTGGTAGCAGCATTTAAATGATACAGCTTATCGCTCGTTTTCTAAACTGCCTAATTAAGTATCGATATACGCATTGCAAATAAGCCACAAAAGGCAATATCCTTTCATCTGCTCTGTAGCAAATATAAATCAGTATTAAAACTCCAATACTTAAACTAAGTTGCATACAAAACGAGACAATTAGGAACATGCACGAACAATCGAACTAAAGGTCTGTGCTAACATTTAAGCTCACAAAATATGGGAAAAGATGGCAACTGTAAATGCCATCGATAGATAACATAAAGGTTAAAACTATGGCTATTTATTAGTCTTTAGTACATTGTATTGGGTGTTTCATTAACGGATGTGATTGGCAACAAATGTAAGATTTATGTTGCAATTGTACAAAGTCTATTCTTACTTCACTTCAGAAGTAGATCCCAATCATTCGATTGGGATAAACTTCTATATGTACCTACTGACCGGGTGAACGCCCATGTAAAATTGCATCTGAATTCTGGCACCGAGCCGAAGATATAGTGAATGACAAACATGGTACCAACACGAACATAAAGTGGCAATCAATTTGAAAACACAAAGAAAAACAAAGCTCGAAAAGATCCCGAGAAAGCGTTTAATTGTATTAGTATCCGCCACAATATCAGTTGAGGTGTGACACAAATCACCAGATCATCTCAACAAGTCTACGAATTTTAAAACCACTACAAACTTTTTTTTTTTCGTTAACTCTATACTGTCCCACCGCTGGGTAAAGGCCTCATCTAAGTCCTTCCATCAACAATTCAAACTAGCCCTTAGTTCTAAAAAGATCCATAAATTGTTAGCAACAAGGTTTGGTGAAAACACTATTGTTAGTAACTTAAACTAAAGACACAACGAGAAATTGAAATAACTCATCAATTTACAGAGTTCATCAAAATACAAACAATAACGAAAATTCCTCATCAAAACAGTCTCCAAAACCAGGTCATCACAATTATCCACTTATTAGCATATATCCAGAGAATTGTTGCCGCGGCGCATGTCACGGCCGTTGGTTCAAGGCTGCGCGCGCGCTCATTACACCGAGGTCCTGCGCACGTGGGCGGTGGCTTCGTTTGTTGCCATAAATTATGTAAAACTCATCACCAGAGATTACGTCGGCATTCGATAATAACTATCATAGCGTAATGAGATAATAATCAGCGCTTGATCGACGATGTTGTGTGTTAATAAAGTTTCCTTCAATTTTGTGTTTAAAATTGGTTCTTTGATGTACTTTTAATTGGCGATGATTAATTTTGTTGTTATGTGTTGATTATGAATTTATGATGCATATAGAGTTTGCATTTTGCGTGTTAGCCTTGTTCTTATGTCATCGTATCATTCAGCTTGTTTTTGGCAATGCTTTTCAGGTCCTTTGAAAATAGTTAAGGCACATCAATCGGTCAACATTGCATAACTTTTTACTTTTCTATACAGGGTTAGTTTTTAAAGAGTTACCTTTAAGGTACTTTAATAAAGTAAATAAGATACTACAAACACAACTAACTATTTACACTAGGTACTAAATTAAATTACTAACTAAATCAATATGACACTATTTATGTACAAACGCCAGCACATAGCTACCCCAAACTGTCAAATTTTCCCAATTAAACATGAACCTTATGTTTAATGGAATAAATATGAAAATCGATCAAAGAAATTTGACAGATTGGGATAGCTTGATGTGCTGGCGTCTGAACATAATATTCGTTGAGAATTTTTTTTATCTGACAAATTAATTTAAGTATGCGTACACACGTCACGTTGCAGTATTGGTTTAAAACTGATTTACATCCGTCACCTCACACTTTAGGTCCAGTTGAAAACCAGTGTCAGACACTAGTTGACTGGCATTTTTTCTGAACTGGGCCTAGAGACAAAAAACCTGCGGAAAGGTTACGTCGTGTCCTTTCCGCAGGTAATGTCATTTCCATACATTTTGACGTAGTGTTTGGCGTGAACTCTAACAGAAATGTGTTTTGTCTAGGCCTGCTGGGCCTTTTTGGCCATCTCACCTTACATTTTAATTTATTTTTTATTTTTATTCTTTCTTGCTGTATTTTGTGTGCCTTAAAGCCTGATGTGAAATAAATGTGTTATCTTTCTTTCTTTTTAAGAATGTGGTACAATTTTCTCCATGGGACCGAAATAGCGATCGCGAAAAAAAAAATCTGCCCATACATTTAAGTAGGTGTTGAAATTTTCTATGGAACAGTTTTTAATTTTTTCGCGGTGACGATATTGGTCCCGTGAAGAAAGTTGTTCCTGTTGATTTTCTGTACCACACCCTTAAATGTGACAGATCTTTGACAATTATTCCTGTATAATTTTGACCACACTCACATATTTTGTTATAGCACCTACTTATCTGGATTACAAATTAATGAACCCCAGGCGCATTGAACACAGGCATGATAGATAGTGTCCTAGCTATTTCAATTAAAAATACCAAGTCTAATTCAACTTCATTCGAGGCTTTCTTAACTTATGGGCCCTACCTTTAATTGGAGATCCTCTAATACCTCCAAAACAAAAGAAATTACAAAACATTCCCATAGCGAGTTAAGTAAACAATTAGGCGCGTTCGACAAAGCGTTCTCGTTCACGAAATGCTTACTATTTAACTAGAGAAGATAAATAGAAGAAATTAACTATTCAGTTTCTAGGAATTGTTCCCAGAACAATTACGTAAGGATGTTAGTATGTGGGCAAGCCTTTTGTTTTGTTCACGAATGCTGTTTATTAAGGTGGGTACACATTCAGCCGTTCCATGTGTCATCTTTTTACGAACTGTACTTGGAGCCCGACGCTATTAGTTACAATTTTTTTTAACTAGCCTACGTTATCCACTCGTGGGCAAAGGCCTCACTCCACTTCTTCCATCTTTCGCGAGGCCCCTGAAAGGAGGACGTCCGTTCAGTTTTGACAAAACCTATCCAGCTCGTCCCGCCATCGTGGTCAGCCACGACCGCGCCTTACTGTGTCAGGGCACCAATTCTGTGCTAATTGATCCCACGGTTTATCCGTCATGAGGCAGACATACCCTGCCCATCAACTTGCGACCCAATTGGTGTAGTAGGTATTCGTAATAGCAGTGGTTGCCCACTGGTATTGGCCCCGACTTACGAGCTGTGGAATAAAATAAACAGTTAGGAATGTATTTTTCAAACGCCCTGTGTTTAATGCTGACATAAAGTTCTTTCTAATGAAATAACTTTAGCGATAGATTACATGCAAATGCTCTAATGTGAACTCTCCTTTATGTTTACAAAACGGATCGGCATGGAACTTCGTTAATTGTTACAAAATACAAGTTAATTAATTTTCGTCTGGTTTTTGGGATGCCTCCAACTTTATTATGAGTATATACTTAGAATTAATTTCGTACCTAACATGTCTTAATTTGATTTTAAATCATTTGTGTTTGCAAGTTTTGAAGTTTCTTCGAAATTTTACTTTGCTTTCGGCCGCGTGATTTTAAAGAAAAATATTTGGTTTCATTTCGAAGTTTGATCGGTTGGATTAATTAATTCGGGATCGGTGCTGGTTTATTTTCATAAATATTATGTTAAAATAAATATATTGTAGGTTTGATTGATTAAAATAAGGAAACAGAAAAAAAAGTGTAAAATGGTTTTAAAAACATAGACGATATATTTAAGAAACGATGCAATTAGCAGCGATTCTAAAATATTTTTCTCGTATAGGAGGCACTCAAACCGAACCTCTTGATCAATCTTAAATTTCATAAAAAAAAAAAAATGTACGTAAAATCATATTCAAAGGTGAATGGTACCTTGACAGACTCCAACACCTTTTGCTATAAAAAATACGCACATCAAAAACATGACACTGATTATGTCATCCTACAATCATGACTCCAAGTGTGTATGCACATATTCACACTGAATAAATTACAAACCAGTAGCAATTAAATCAACCCTAAATATGAACCACGCCCACAGGCTATTGTCGTTGTGACCACACAATGGTCGACCTTGGGCAAGAAGGCATTTTACGCCATCTTCCTGCACACGATGACACAGCAATATAGAATAGAATATAACTAGAAGTGTCTGTCACCACCACATTGTTTGCCAAATCACGGTTCACACCTCCAATAAAGACGTAGGAAGTTCTACACTATTGTTTTGCATTGCCGGATCCTGTTTGGGTGTAACTCTTTGTATGCAAAGTCTACAGTCTAATAGGCCCCCCTCGTGGATGTAAACAAAAGACGACTTTCGAAGTTTTTATGGCTGTTTTGCTCTGAAACCCCCTTTCTTAAATGTTATGACATTACTGTGAAAATTATTTTATTATTCCCCAAAGTAAAAGGGGTGAAGTTAAATGAAATGAAACTACTTTTATAGTTTGTTTTACGTTACATTTCACTTTTTACTGTGCCAGATTCACTCTATTTGAAATCTCAATCATCGTTAATGTAAAAGTCAGTTTGCTTTAGTTGCAATAAATTAATTTTATCTCAACAAAAAAACAGTTTCAAAACTTTAAACTCTATGGCATAAACCAAAAAGAAATGAGATTTTAGCATATGTACATAAACATTTATAAGTAGAATGAACAGCAGAGGAATTCAACATTTCTTTTGATAAAAAATCTTTTTTTTATCCTTATTTTTATAATAACTGTCTAAATCTAATTCTATATTTCATTTAAAAAAAAACACATTTAAAATCCTAACTTAACTAATTAATAACAAATTAAAAATTGGCGTCGAAAAATTTATCCGCATCGGTGTCGAATGGTAATGTTTCCAAGAGACTGGCGGCATTATTATTGTAATATTGTATTAATCTTTTTGTTAATTTACATAATCATTAATATCAATATCAGTGTTTATTAGAAAATAAATATTAGGTCTTTACCTATGAAATTGCCGTTCTGCAGTACTGGCCATTTCAAATCAAAATAATTTTTGTTTGGCTAAGAATTCTAATTTCAAATTAATTTTATTTTAAAAACATGGATTTTTTTTTCTAAAAGTAGTCATTTCTTTATTGATTAGTGTTACATTTTCATCGCATTTCAATCTTTTTCGTCATCATGGATACGTTAAAAATTCGAGTAATTATGGAATATGAGTACCGTCGTGGCAGCAACGCGGCACAAGCGGCACGCAACATCAACGACGTTTACGGAGCTAACACTACAAACCAACGCACCACCTGTTATTGGTTTGCTCGCTTCCTTTCTGGAAATTTCGACCTGAAAAATGAACCTCGCGGTCGTCCGAAGACTTTGGTCGACAATGACGAATTAAAGGCGATTGTGGAAGCTGATGATACACAATCTACGGCTGAATTAGCAGCAGCTTTC
Source organism: Polymixis flavicincta (assembly GCA_949987655.1). Lineage (NCBI taxonomy): Eukaryota > Metazoa > Arthropoda > Insecta > Lepidoptera > Noctuidae > Polymixis > Polymixis flavicincta. The sequence goes on along the minus strand of OX465181.1, from coordinate 18,797,994 downwards.
GACGTTAGCGTCAAAACAATATTGGTCCATTTGCGTCAAATTGGCAAGGTAAAAAAGCTTGACAAATGGGTGCCCCACGAACTCAATGATCGCCAGCGCGAAGTACGCGTCGAGACGTGCCTTGCACTGCTCAACAGACACACAAATGAAGGAATTTTGAACCGCATTGTTACCTGCGATGAAAAATGGATTCTGTTTGATAACCGTAAGCGCTCAGCAAGTTGGTTGGATCCTGGTTCAGCACCTAAACAATGCCCTAAACGAAAACTTACCCCTAGAAAAGTGATGGTCACTGTTTGGTGGTCTAGCGCCGGTGTGATTCATCACAGCTTCTTACCAAACGGGGTGAGCATTACTGCAGATGTGTACTGTGAAGAACTGAATACAATGATGGAGAAGCTGGCGCATCTCCAACCAGCATTGGTCAATCGCTCGTCTCCGCTGCTCCTGCACGACAACGCGCGACCTCATACTGCACAGCAGACGGTCTCCAAGTTGCAAGAACTGGGGTTGGAAGCTCTCCGTCATCCGCCCTACTCACCAGACCTTGCGCCTACAGACTACTACTTTTTCCAGAATTTGGATAACTTCTTGGCGGGAAAAAAATTTAATACCCGAGAGGCAGTACAAAATGCCTTTGAAGAATTTGTTGCCTCCCGTCCAGCTGATTTCTTTAAGAAGGGCATCAATAAAATGCCACTGCGATGGCAAAGATGCATTGATTGCATGGGTGATTACTTCGATTAATACAAATAAAAAATTCATGAAAAAAATTCGTTTAAATTTTTTCATACAAAACGGCAATTTCATAGGTAAAGACCTATTATTATTGTTAGTGTTGATCTAATCAAATACCTATAATATGCAAGAGTATAAACATGTATAGGTAGCTTAAAAAACGCAAAAGGTACATCACACTAATAAGTATGCAACCCTATTCCCAAATAAATAGAGTCTGAGTTACTATGAAACCTTAGGGGGATGAACTCAATGCTAAGAAACCCTATTGGTGATCCCAGACAAAGTCAATGCTTATTGATTTTGCTACTCATCCCATTCAAGAGTAATCTTTTGATCACATCTTAGGGTATCCCTTTCTAGTGAGGGGTTCGTCTTCACATAGTGAACTGCAAGGGAAAAACTTTCCTCGAACCAATGCTTATGATAATAATCTCATCGGTAATTATATTGTTGAGCAATTTGGGGTATTAACTCAAGGTTCGAAATGGTTATGATGTGGAGAAAGTAGAATCCATTTCTGTATTTCCGACTCGTGGTTAGCATCATCATCAACTGCCTAGCCTTTTCCCAACTATATTGGGGTCGGCTTCCAGTCTAACTACATGTAACTCATTACGTGAAGCGACTGCCTATTTGACCTCCACAACCCAGTTACTGGGTAACATGAAACCCCATAATAAGACTGGTTATCAGACTTTTGGGCTTCTGACGACCCGTGACTATGATTCACAAATGACAGCCAGGATTTAACGTGTTTTCCGAGGTACGGAGGGGTTTCGGTATGAAAGATGGTCGCCCATCCATGGACCGACCACGGCAAGCGTAGCTTAACCTAATCAATCGCCCCGTGCAGCTGTAATTACTTAGCCACGAGCCCCATCTCAACTGATGGCTAGTGGTAAAAGAAAAACAGTAGGATTTTAATTGTAGTCCAATATTACTTACTAGCTGACTTAGCCTTTTCCAGGAATATAAAGGGTGTGGATCCAGGTTCGAGACACCGAAACGCGATTGATGGACAACGCTCTGCTCTCTCTCTCCGACCGTCAGTGATGTGAGTGAACTTTAATCTCTAAGAGGTTTTCTATTTCCGTAGGAATAGTCAGCTGTAGAAAAAATGATTAGCAAGAATTTATTTAGCACAATCAGCCTATAATGTTACCACTGCTGGGACACAGGCTTCCTCTGTATGAGAGGGAGCGGGTCGTTATCCACCACGTGGGCCCAGTGCGGTTTGGTAAATGTCACATGTCTTCAAATTTTTCTTTTTCTTCACGATGTTTTCCTTCGCCGTTTTGAGAGCAGTAGTGATGAAATAATTTATATGGAATAAACCGCCTATCAGGGTTTGAACCTACGCCCTATAACTTGTAAGTCGCAGCCATTACCTCTGCGCCACCACTGCTCTCGAATTTATTTAATTTTCCACAATTTTGGGTACATCCACAGTCAATGGATAGCAACAAAACATTTTTACACATTGGATACTAAATTCTAGCTATGCAAGAATGGATACACTGTCACGGAACGAGAAAAGTAGATAAGCAAATGAATTTTTATGGATGCAGGTGTAATTATAATATTTTGTGGTAGTTATTTTAGTGTTAATACTGTTAATTTGGTACTGTTAATTTTGTAGTTTTCGTGTTAGCTTTAATAAATATAAATACCACAAAAGCTTGTTAATTCTTCGTAGTCATAGACTTAAATGTAAGTAACCATCTGATGTAAACTAATCGTGATTTTCCCGCGCGACCGGAGTCACGAACATACTGTTACTTCATTAAACAAAGACCTTGTACACAAATCCGTTTATATGATGTAATAAAATGTTTTAAACAGATTATTTTATTAACTTATCGTGGTATTGTTAATGGTTTTGTTTAACAAAAGATTTTGTGGCATACAAGCGTTTTAACACTGAATAGTTAATGTTTCCTTGAAGACAATATATTTTGTCTTGTGTGAGGCTTCACACTTTTAGTTTATTGGTTTATTTGTGAAACATCTGGCATTTCCGGTGACGTATTACCGTACTATCGTAAAGTTTGTGAGTATTAACAAGCATTACCAGCCAACCCCAACAAGTTTTTGATAAAGACTAGGCATAGGCTTTTTCTCAACTATGTTGAGGTCAGCTTCCAGTCAAACCGGATGCAGCTGAATACCAGTATTATACTAGAGCACTGTCTATCTGACCTTCACAACTTTGTTATTGGGTGATACGATACCCCTTGGTAAGACTGGTGTCAGACTTTCGGGCTTCTCACTACCCGTTACGGCTGTCAAAGATCCACGAATGACAGCTGGTACCAGCAGCTTAACGTGCTTTCCGAGGCACGGAGGGGTTTCACTATATAAAAATGTTCTATATAAAACTTTACCACTTTTAACCGACTTCAAAAAGAAGGAGGTTATCCATACGACGTGTTTATACATTTTTTAAATAGAACCGGACCATTTTTTTTAAATGTATGTTCGGGCATAACTCTTTCGTATATAAACAGATTTGCAAAATTCTTTTTTTGTTCGAAAGGGGTTTATTCTGAAATGGTCCCATTACAATTTAATATAGATCTGATGATGCGTTTCGGAGACAGACAACGGAACTCTTCAAAAACGGACAGATCGCGGCAAGCGAAGCTTAACCTGATCGATTATTACTTAGCCACGAACCCGCAACTAATAAAATAAAAAAAGTTGAGCTTTTATCAAAATAATTGTACGAAAGTAGGTAGAGGTACGAGGTATTATGAACTTACTTATGGGTAAGTTACTCGTACAAGAGTCATCTTAGCGTAATTTTCGATATAAACTCTATACCGTTTTAAAGTTTATAAGCAGACGACGAGCGAACAATCTGCCATATTTAAGTAGTTCTTTATAAGCAATCTTTTGACAGTAGTTTTTTTTTTTTTCGAGGGTGGAAAATCAAATACGCTCTCCCGCTCTGGGTGGAGCGGGAGAGCGCGTCAGACTTTTACACCCGTGTTCCCTCAGTTGCCTGTGTGCCAGGAGCCACGACATCTCTTTCAAACAACAAGGGCCTCAAGTCTGCTATTACAATAGTATTAGAATGGTCTATCATTGATTTCATAATTATTGATTTTGACAAGTTTGGTAATCTACTAATATAAAGGCGTCATTATGACTTTCCAATGGTCAGCCACTGATACTCCATTGAAAGAAATGGCATTTATTGGTAATCTCGTACAAATGAATGACTGACTTATGCGGTAACCTGCTAAAATCTTGACAGTTCCTAAAATAATATGTTAAAAATAATATGTAAAAATAAATACATCTAAATGAAATCTGGCATGAATAAATGTTCAAATTTAGTAGTATTTTTTCGAAAATCATTTGTACTAACAGGTTTTATAATAATGGCGATACCACTGCGATAATATTTAAATAATGGAACCTTCAAAATGCAAGGATTTCCGGATATCAAATTAGCGGTTCGACAAATTCTTTTAATAACCGAATATCCTACCAATTATAATCAAATAAATTCAACTAAATCGATTTTAATGATTCGTTCAGATTATTTCAATGTTAATCTTCTCGGTCCTAACGATTGATTTAAAATTCATATTTAATGGCTTGATAATCGAGATCAAATGTATCGATAAACTGATTCGGCGCAACGATAAAATGTAAAGCTACATTCTTTATTATTTGTGTATTCAAAATAAATCTCTGCCCACTATAAATTAGATAGAAATAATCCAATAGTAATCTAGTTATTGTATTTCAATTTATTGTTCACAGATGGATAGTTAATGGATACGTCATAAAAATAACTACGAGTGGAATTGTAAAAATAACTATGACGGTTATCAATTGAAAATCACCAAATGAAATTAATCAAATGCTCATTACGAAGCAATTATATCAGTCAAAAGCGATAAGGTGGAGTTAGGACCCCCTGTCGTTCTATCCTGTAAGTGGATGGCCGTGAAACCAAAGGTAAAGTACACAACTGGTAGATCTCGCTTAGTAGTATTGCTTATTAGTCTATTCGCACGAATATACTAGCCTGAAATATGCGAATAACTCTTTTAAATAATTTATTATTTTCTGTATGCCATTCACACAAAGTTAAATTATGAGTGTGCGAAGCGACTTCTCGAGAAAATACGTTTGAGGCAATTGGCACGTTTTCAATTTTATGCAATACTAGCTTTTGCCAGTGGCTTCGCCCGCTTGGAGGTCGGTGTATTATACATACAAATCTTCCTCTTGAATCACTCTATCTATTAAAAAAATGCGCATCAAAATCTGTTGCGTGGTTTTAAAGATCTAAGCATACATAGGGACAGACAGACAGCGGGAAGCGATTTTGTTTTATACCATGTAGTGATAGTAAAGAAAACGAATGTATTTTTATGACTAGGTAATGGGAGAAAATCAAACTATTGTTATTGTTCTATTTCTTTTTCATAAATGGCGAAAAATTTCTACTATTTTAGAATCATGTGCTAAATTTAGGGTTACAGTTTTCGCGTCGATGTATTATAAAAAAAAAAAAATTATCAAGGAGGCCTTTCTTAAATTTACAACTCTTGTTAGACGAGTAAAATGATTTTGAATTTAACCCAAGTTTGAGGTATTTGTGCTAGTAACTGTACGTCATGAGCACTAATATGTATACACATCGCCAAATTCAAAAGCAATTTTCTTTTAAATAGCGATTGCAACTTTGAGATAACTTGGCTATTTCATTATAGTGTGGGTTCGAAAATATTATTTTCATGATAAAATAAGATTATAATTAGTAAAAGTGGAGAAAATCACTTTTAAAAGTTGGTAAGCGTATACATATTATTGCTCGTGACTGTACATAGGTGTAATTTTAGTTTGTAGGTAATTTACCACATCCAGCCGCTTTATAATTCTTAACAACATAATTATAATGAAAGCGTTGTAGGCACCAGGGTTAAGGTGAGGTGTCAGCCTTGAGCTTGACTCGTGACTGTCAGGCAGATTGGACCCGCCACGTCGCATTACAGCGCCCTGCGCGAGCGCAACTGACCTAATCAAATATGATTCAGTTTTTATGAACATTCGGATTTTTTGTTTGGCAGTTTGTTTAGTGTACGAGGAATGTTAATGTCAGGTTAAGGTATTATGTAAGATATAATAGGCTATATCGATCTGATGGCTTTTTTATCGGTTATTAAGTATATACTGACTAAAGATTGAGAATATTCTAAACAGAGAACGTTTAAACTGTATAGAAAACATACTTTTTAAATATAAAAGACTACTTCTGGAAAAAATAAAATAACACTATGATAAAGATAATAGTGTTATTTATTTTTTCTAGAAGTTTTTGCCAAATTCGTTAATTTTACAAGTACGAGTACCATTTAGTTTTTCTTTTACCTTTTCTTTGAGGTAGTTATTAAAAAAGTACCTCAACATCACAGAGTAAGGCGAACAACCGAACGAAAAAACCTTGGTCCTTTAGCATATTTTTTAAGTCTGGCATTTACAAATCCGTTGCTAGTAGAACTGTCACACTGATTTATGATAAAACAGACTTTCTTTCTAGATTAAAATAAGAGTTTTTATGTTTAGAAAATTTATCTAGACCAAAGTTTGTCTAGCAAAAATGTGGGCTTTCAGTAAAAACCTTTGCTTTTTATCTTGACTAGACACAACAGCAGGCTTTCCAAGTTTAATGATAATTTAGTCAACGTGGTTGCGAAAGTTAAACAAACATTTTTGTAGAGATGGGTGCTAGCGCAACGTCAATAACGCCATGAATGTAGTGAAACTGCCAAAATTAAAGCGATTCTTACTGATAGTATTTACTATTAAGTAATTAATTACACATCTGGTCAGTGTCAAATTTTATATTGGTTAAAATATGATTCGCAAGCGACATAAATAAGGATGAAAAAGAGTGTACGACTAAACGCCGACAGACACTACGCCGACAGATTGAACATCGACAAGACTTTACTTCGACGGGACTCTTTGCCGACAGGGCTCATCCTTGCGCTAAATGGTCAAGTAACTGCACCATCCGCTTCGCTCGGTCGCACGCGCGCGGTTTGTCGCAATTCTAACTTAACCTAATCTATGACCTACCTGATGAGCCCTGTCGGCGAAGAGTCCTGCCGGGAAAGAGTCCCGTCAAAGTAAAGTCTTGTCGACGTTCAGTCTGGCATCGTAGTGTCTGTCGGCGTTTAGTCGAACACTGAAAAATATATGCATTTTATTGACTTAAATATGGATTTTTTTAAATTGTATGTGAATTATGTAAGTTTAGAGAGTTGTACCTATTGATGATTTTAATTATGTAAATACTAATCTAAATGTTAAGGTTGTGAATCATATTTTGTTAAACATATGACCTGATTTCAAATTGCAAAAAAAAACGTAAGAAAATTGCAACTTCGCTGGGTACCCTGACACTTCCACCATGACGTGAATTTTCTTTAACGTCGCCACCCATACAAAACAGGAAATGATGATTAAAACAACTTGTGGTCCGTAAGTACAGGAAATGTTTACAACTGGGATTTCCTCAAGTTGACGGTCCCCAGTCAGGGGTATCAACACACCAAAGTAAAGCAAAAGCATAATGTTGCCTCGCTGCGTCTCATTTCGAATTAGTAATCACTGTTCCAGTTTCTTCTACTGCTACTGTTACTTACTTCACAAGTCCTATAAAGTATTATTTTCATCTCTTATTCGTCCTACGTTCACTCTTGGGATTGAAATTCGAAACTTCCTAAGTGGATATTAAAATTTCAAGTTTATTTCATTTCATTACAATTTTTAGAGGACCAGCCTCCCTCGTCCTGCCTCGAGCCTTTTATTTTCTCTAAACTAATTATAAATGTTCCTATCTTATTGTTAAAGGTTTAAAATGAAGGGCTACTTGACATTTTACCCGTTCCGAATTACAATTCCTTAGACTAACAATGAAAACGTGAATTGGATTATCACATTTACCTTGTTGCTCAAAATACAGACGGTACACGTTTGTTCAAAATGTTAGATCAAGCAGTTCTAACATAAACAATTTGCACGAAATATCGGGACAAGTAGGTTGTTACCGAAGTGCTAAGTCACGCCACAAGAGATGGTATAATAATTCAGACTTTTAAAAGAGTTTTCGTGCAAAGAACATGTGCAAAGAACGCTCGTGGCATCCCGCAGACGGGAGTGCACTTCAACGGGAAATTTCTCACATTTCTAACCTAAACGGGAGACGCTCAAGACGGTCTCGAGATTATATCCACACATCTGGCCCTTTTATTAAACGACTTTAAAAAGAAAACACAGCCGCGTCTACAAAGCTAGTGGAAAACATCTTTGTGTATTCACCGTTGCGTAACGATGATGGTGTGAAGAACTACAGCGAAAAGGAATGTAAAAGAAATGTTTGTGTTAGAAATAAAAATGAAATGAGACATAGCATTAGTGTCATACGTCTTTTCGAATAAAATGGTATTGTAGAGACAGTTTTTTAGTTCATGTTAAATGATTGAAGATGGTATTTTTCTGACGTTAAGAAAGAGCTCGTTTTGAGTGATAATGTTTGTCAAATAACAAAATAACATAAAATGGTTTCCAACGTTATTTAATTTGGTTTTTGATGTTAATTGAAACTCTTATTATATCACGTTACATTTAAATTATTTATTTTGTTTTATTAACAATGTTCAAGAAAGACATTCTGCCAGACGTTCTACACGAGCGGCCTGTGGGCAAACTTTACACAAAAAGCCTATAATGCCTTGCGCGTCCAGTATAATAATGTGTTCAGGGCTCTGCCGACCGAAACAGATTTCGGCTCCCTCGATATTGCAGTTTACTGACGCCAGTGTAGATGACTTCTACGCAATTATGCGTAAAGTACAGGGGAGCCCGAATAGCGTCCTAAGGACGATTGGCGAGAGAACCGATACAGTTCTGCTCAGTAGGTTCACTGAACTCCATGTGTTGCGAGACCGGTGAACCTGATGTGCAGGGGTGTGTCTAGTTTTTTCTTTTCTACTTTTTATAATTACTAATATTAGACATAAAATTCTTGTTACTGACAACCTTACCTTGCCTATGGACGTTTTTGTCTGAAATAAATGTTTTTTTTTTTATTATTAATTTTATAAGACATAATTACCTAGTGCTTGTAGTACGATCATTACGTTTCGGTGATTGGGTGCTAACCTATAAGAAATAGTTACACTCACTAATGGCCAGGCCGAATGCATGGGCATCTCCCTTGCCGGAGGGGGTCGAGCATGACACCAGTGGGACCAGAACCCATTGCACCACTTCCCTTCGGGTATCTACGCACTCTGGTAAGGAAACGAACCAGGGATCATCATCACAAAATATGGATGGACCTAAGTGAGTGCAGGCAGGCTAAGGAAGCACTTCCTGCGTTCGATGTCCGCCTCACGAAACAGGTTCTCCGTTTAACAAAACCACAGCTGCGTACAGTTACAGCAGCCGTAACTGGTCATGGGTCATTTAATAAACATCTCTTTGTCATAGGAGTAACAGACAGTCCGCTGTGCAGGGCCTGCATGGAGGACGACGAGACAGCGGCTCGTGTGCTGTTAAACTGCCCGGCGGTTGCTAATTACAGGGCAAAATACTTCGGTAACCCAGGTACCCTAAGTGAGATTGTCAGCAACACCAAGGCGTTGCTGGCCTTTTTCGAGGAGCTGGGGTGGATCGAATGACCGATTCTCCCACCCATACGCAAAATACGCGCTTTGACGTGGAGTTGCGGACAACAGCCCGTTTTACCTATTACCTATTACCTACACTCACTAATGGTTGGCGATTAAAGAAGAATAAAATCACGCGTGTATTACCCGACGGGTTAGGCAGAGCTACTCTTATAGTGCATCCATATTTCGCCCGGTACGTTTTAGTTCCAGTAGGTAATAAGGGGCGACGTATGTCAGACGATCAATGGGCCAAACTTACGACCAGTGCGTTCCGCTTAGTGGCACATGACATCGCAGCAGGCCCAGGTGTATATGGTGGGATGAGCTGGCCTCCTCTAATAAAGCTCAGTACTTGGCATCCTTGGACAGAGAGAGGTGTTACGGTTCTGGCCTTCGCCCAGCTGTGGGACATTAAAAGCTACTAAAAATAACAGGAGTGAGCCTATTGCATCAATAGGTACGAGACCAGACTGCAGACTGCGTTGTCACATACAAAAATAAATTGTTAGCTAGGTAAAAAAAGGTCCTGCTTACGTTTTTTCCACATCAGCCGCAAATCAAATCCAAGCATAAGAACCTATTTAATGAAAGTAAAGTTATTCAAATATATGCAGTGATTAACAAAGCCTGCTAGTTTTCTTATGGCAAGCCCTCATTACTCGCGTGTTGTTAATTTATACGAAAATGTATTCATCGTTTCTTGCTGTGTAAGTGTGTACTTATATAAAATTCCATTACAGACCATTTCAATGGACTGCTAAAACTGTGACTGAGAAATGTTGCTTAAAGAAAGGAATAACAGTAAAAAGTTAAAATTGGTATCGGAAAATCTATTTCATAATACAACACAATATCTTACCTTGTTTTCCCGATGGGTTGGACAGAGGTGTACCCACATATCGCCATTTATGTTTAAGACCCATGTATTAGGGGGGCGGCCTATAGCCATCAACTAGGTACAAAACCGGACTAATATAAGCGTTTTAAAACTGAATAGTTAAAGTTTCCTTGAAGACGTTTTGTCTTGTGTGTCTTTCACACTTTTGGTTGTTACGAGTACCGCAGCATCGTAAAGCCTGTGAGTATTATCAAACATCATCATCTCCCTAGCCTTTTCCCAATTATGTTGGGGTTGGCTTCCAGTCTAACCGGTTGCAGCTGAATACCAGCATTTCACATGGAGCGACTGCCTATCTGACCTTCACAACCCAATTACTGGGTAATACGACCCCTTGGTAAGAATGGTTGTCAGAGTTTCGGGCTTCTGAAAACCCGTAACGACTGTCAAAGATCCACAAATGATAGCCGGCACCAACGGCTTAACTTACTTTCCGAGGCACGGAGAAGTCTTGGTATGTAAAGATGTTCACCCATCCACGGACCAACGTCGGCAAGCGCTGCTTAACCTGAACGATCGACCCGTGCGGCTTATGTAACTTAGCCTATATTACTTAGCCACAAGGTAAAGATAGAAAAACCCAATAACAATTTGGCTGATCTGGGAATCGAACCCAGGACCTCATGGTCAATAGTACCGGTTGCGACCACTAGACCAACGAGGCAACTACCATTCAATATTTTTTTACATGTTTGCTGTGGTTAAACGGATGATAGTGCTCAAACTTATGGGGGAAAGACCTCAAATCGGCAAATATTTTCAATAATCATCAAACACACAGATCATACATCTGCCTAGCCCTTTCCCATGTTGGAGTCGGCTTCCAGTCTCACCGAATGCAGCTGAATACCAGTATTTTACATGAAGCGACTTCCTATCTGATCTCCACAACTCAGTTACTTACTGTCAAGTTGATTCACATTACTTCAGCAGGAAGACGTCCCCTGCTGGACATATGCCTCCTCCAAGGTCCGCCACATGGACCGGTTCTGTTCTTCCCGCATCCAGCGAATGCCTGCGGTCTTCATAACAGGTTGATTGATTACCTTTCAAAACACTATGATATCAAGTTAGCAGTCATCATTTCAGCCAAAATTGGAGAGCAGTGGTGGCCAAGTGGTAACGGCCGCGACTTGGGTGAAAATCATTTAAAATGACCATTGTGACAAAAATGAAACAAAAATGGAAATGTAACAAAAATGAAACGCGTAACAAAAAATAACAAAAATGAAATATTAGGGCTCGGTTACAATACACATTATTATCTGACTGTTATTTATTTTATTGATTTATCATATGGTGTTTCGCAATTTCACTGTTTATTTCTTTTTTATCATTTGTTTTATTAATTAATTATGAGGAATCTATAAGGAAATTAGAATCTCTTAAAAACATTTTTTTTCTTTGGCGACAATAAAAAGAGATCAACGTTATATGAGTTGCCTATCTTATCAGTTTAAGAATAGTCATATTGAGAATATTATTCTCAGATATAAAGTTATCAATCTAAAATAAATCAACAATGCAAAAATAAATGGACATTCTTGTCAACAATATTCATTAATAACATAAACATGACACTTGAAAAAAGGGCAAAATAAAAAAAACTTCTATATTTTCTAACACAATCGTACGCTGCATCATTATTTTTTATAAAGTCCGTTCTGAGCCAGGTTATCATTAAGTATTTATTTTGATGTAGGTCATCAAAATAAATACTTAATGATAACTTTAAAAAAATCAGTCACCGAAGCCACTTTTAGTTGCACTAGGCTACGGATGTAGTTCCAGAGTCGACGGATTAGCCATCTCAACGCACCTCTCTTATACGGAAGTCAACACTAGTCCAAGAAAGCGGAAGTCATACTACAACCCGCAGCTGTCGACGTTAGTGTGCACCTGTGAACACCTGTTTGTGGGTACGAATTTGACAGACCCCTCCGCCCACTTCAGGGCAGAGAACATGACGGACAAGGCGGAAGACATCCACGAGGATTACCACCACGAACAAAAAGACTATGGGCGCTTGTAACACGGAAATATAAATATTCGTGTGCAATATAAAATAAATAAGGGCTAACAAATGACATTGTACATAACAAACAGAAAGACATACGGACCCATATTATATACACCGAAAATTCACTCACATATTTTATACAACATTAAAATCACGCGCTATTAATAACATTTTATCAGCAATGTGATTGCGTCTTTATTTCACTTTTGTTATTTCATTTTTGTAACGTAATTAAATCATAACAAAAATGAAAAACTGCTGTACTTTGAAAGTAATTTCAAATACGTTAAGCCAAACAGAAATCGCAATGAGTTACAACCACCTAGCATTTCAATAAATGTCAACAATAAAGTACCTAATTGCTTAATTTAATAATATAAGTGTTCACTTACCTGCGTTGTTAGAAACAAAACAAAACAGATAATTTATAATTGGAATTTTTCTCGCCGACAAAAAAACACACGTCATTCACTATTTTCACTCGAGGACAAAATGGCCGACTCATATTAGATTCTGGCATGTGATTGGCTCGTTATAGTTTGAGTGTTGCCATTTTACAAATTCTATATATTACCAAATTGGGCGTTACAAAAATGAATAACAAAAATGATCAAAATAATGGACATTATTTTGAACCCAAAATTTAAATATTTTAAGTAATTAATAAAAAATATTTTTAACCGTAATCAAGGGCCATCAACAACGATTTGGCAAAAAGTTCATGAATAAGTAAATACTGTAGCTAATAAATTTATTCAGATGATATTTGTAACGTAGCCCGTGAAGAGGACAAATTATTTTGTATGGAGATTATCCGACTTTGATGAGAACAAAGCAATATAAAGAATTTATTATGCTCAACAGATATAGATGTGTGTGTTATATAGTTAGATAATATACATCAGAGTACTAATAGGTAGTTTTTACATAGTAAAAATAACTGTATCATAAAATATCGGGTGTGGACAAATTTTGCAATCAAAATGGTCATTTTAAATGATTTTAACCCACTTTACGAGTTGTAGGTCGTGAGTTCGAACCCCGCCAGGCGCTTTACTTTGTGTAAATTATTTCATCACCACTGCTCTCAAAACGGTGAAGGAAAACATCGTGAGGAAACCGGCATGTCCTAGAACCAAAAATTCGAAGACATGTGACATCTACCAACCCGCACTGGGCCCGCGTGGTGGATTACGGCCCAATCCCTCTCACCGAGAGGAGGCCTGTGTCCCAGTAGTGGGAACATTATAGGCTGATGATGATGAGTCATAATTTCAGGCAAAAGACGTCCACTGCTGGACATGGGTTTGGCAAGGGGGGTTTTGCCATAATCACCACGCTTGGCAGGCGTGTTGGTGATCGCAGTATGGTGGTAAAATGCATAGAGAACGCTTCTGCCCATTCTCTAGTAAGTCCCTTAGTCGCCTTTTACGACACCCACGGGAAGAAATGGGATGGTGCTATTCTTTTACGTGCCAGGTAAAAAAATAAATGTGTATTTTGTTAACACACGGAAAGATTTCCTGCCGTTCCACGGGCTTATAAAAGTTGTATGTCAGTGCAACATTAAATAAACGCGAGGCAGCTTAAAGTCTTGAGCCCCAATGCACACGCGAACTTTTTACTTAAGTAAATGCACTACGCACATTGTTATGCCGCATAAATTACTTGGATTGCTGGTCGTTTTTTACTTGTATTGTTCATAAAATGACGTGTATACCTGTGTACTTGTAGTTGTTAAAAAAGTTGATATGGTAGTTAACCCAGTTCTATGGTAGTTCATTATTTAAATATGGCATTTGTACATGGCACTGGGGTGGGGTATGAGTTACAGAAAAAATTCCTTATTTTCTTTCGCGATATTTAGACGCGACTGATTTAGACAGTCAAAATGTATCTACTTCTTTATGCAATGACGTTTGTGAACAAGGATCATATTTTAACAAAAGAGAATCGATCAGCTTATCCTTTTCCCAAGTATATAAGGGCGGCTTTCAGTCTAGCTAGATGCAGCTGAAAACCAGTATTTGAAATGAAGCGACTGCCTATGTAACTCCACAACCTAGTCGCTGGATAATACGGTACTCTTTGGTAAGACTGGTTCGTCGTTCGGTCTTCTGACGTCCTGTAATGACTGTCAAAGATTCTCGAATCACAGCCACCAACGCGGTAATGGCTTAACGTGCCTCCCGAGATATGGAGGGGTCTCGGCATGTAAAGATGGTCACCCATCCACTGACCAACCGCGGCAAACGTAGCTTAACCAGATCGATCAACCCGTGCGGCTGTTATTAATTATCACAAGACCTTTGACGATTAAATTTTATCATTCTTGCAAAAAAGAAAAAAAAATTGGATCAATAAATCTATGTTCAGTAGTCATTATTGACAGCAAAATCACATCGAGTACAAATCGTAAACTGCATTCAAATTGACACAGACAACAATACTAAATTACATCCATCGATCACTAATAATAGTGATCGATGATTACATCACACGTTCATGAACTATTCTTTAGCAAAATCTAAATATAAAACATTCCAATTGCATTCGCACAGTACACATTAAAATAAAATGAACTTTTATGACATTTTATGTTGGCCATAATCGTTCGTCGAATGCTTGTAAATCTCTTCAATGATCACGTATAGGGCCATTCCGAAGGCTATTAATGTACTTTGTAACCTCTGCGAGTTGTTAACAATTGATTGAAAACTATGAGACGCTACTCGTATGTTTGTTGTAACTTCTATGTTTTATGAGCGCCTGGTATACTGATTTGTTCCGGCAGGGATAGAGTGGTCTTATAGAATGTCTATTTAATTGATGAAGCCAATGCATTATTATGTCTTTGTGCGATTGTTGTAATACATTCTTTAGTTAATTGTTTTGTTTGAAACAAACGCTTTAATCGGTCTGGTGTGGTTGTATTTAAAGTTCATTGGAGGCTATTTAATGGTTTCTCTTGAATTATGCATTCTGAAGTCAATCCGGCTTGAAAAAACAGCAACATCTCCCACCAGCGCAACATGAACAGGCAGACGCAGGATCGACTGCGTCTGCCTGTTCAGGGTGCGTTAAACGCTTGGAAACTCTTTTGATAAGCGCCACCAAACAGCACTCACATGGGGGTTCACAGACAGCTAAGATGTCAAGTGTGTCACCCCACAGACAATGGTCACCCTCTCATACCTTGTATCATCTTTTCATTTGATGATGTTATTTATGACTGCGTCAGTGAGCGGAGTCCGCGGAGCTGAACTTTTGGCTATGAATATTTGAACTATTTGCCATCGATACGCTAAAAAGAAGAAGCACTTAGATCCTTCAAGATATATCTATAAAAACTCGACACGACAAACGTCTCCACGACAAAGTATCATAACATTCCAGCAATAATCTCACAATCATGCCCATCTATCGATGCCACATCGTTAGCCGTCCACAAATTGGCATTAATCTGAGTGCAATAATTGGACAGAATGCTACGGTGTCACTGAATTGTTCACATTCCACCGGATACAATATGTTAGAGTAATCACGACACTAAGCCGCCGACACACTGGCTCGAATTGTCTTGTTTTTATGCTTGTGATTCGGATTGAAAAGATACGATGTAGTGATATGGATGTTTTCCGGTTGTCTTTTGTTTTTTGTTGGTCTAGCTACCGCTGTTTTTCTTGGGGTCTTGGTTCGATGGACGTTTTATTAGATCAATAGAAACGTGTAAATAAGCTACCTCATTTTTAACACTTTTAGTATTTAATTTGATTAAGTATAACTGAACCTTGACCCTCATTAATCGCCCAGGTTAACCTACGGTTGCCGCGATTGTTCCGTGGATAGGTTGACCATCTTTACAAACCAAGACCCCGCCGTGCTTCGGCAAGCACGTTAAGCCGTTGGTCACGGCTGTCATTCATGGATATTTGACAGTCGTTACGGGTCGTCAGAAGCCCAACAGTCTGACAATACGTTTGACCAAAGCGTATCGTATTACCCAGTATCTTGAGTGTGGAGGTCAGATAGACATTCGCTCCATGTAAAATACTGGTATTCGGCTGCATCCGGTTGGACTGGAAGCCGACCCCAACATAGTTACGAAAAGGCTATGCAGATGATATTGAGGTATTATTACTGAACCCTTAAGATTTGACTTTTCTTTCAACGCTTAATTACAGGAGGCGATTTATTAATTTTAAAAATACTCAAACGCAATACACGCACGAAGTTATCGATAAAAAAATTACACTTATTGCAGTACATAAGTCATCACGACGTAAAAAACGTGTACAAAATGTACACAAACCTCGTTCCCAATCACCAAATCACTCCATAAAATTCGTTCCAATCAATACAACTCCACTTAATTGTAAAATCCTGACATCTTTATCTACACTTATTCCATGCGATCACAGCCCAACAAAGCAATGAAGAGTAAAATATCGGAGTCGTGTATCGTAGCACGTATTAGTTTAATTAAAACCAGCTCAGTACAGTTCACGTCAACGCATTTCACGTTAATAAGTGCAGCCTTTTGTTTGGGAGCTCGTGCTTGGAACAATTTATCATTTGTTAGGAAGTAATATTTAGTATGGGAATGATTTTTGCGTAGAGATTGTTGAAATAGAGTTACTGTGTGCCCTTAAGAATAATGCTCACCTGCTATGCAGTAGGTTTTAAAGGAACGCAGGGTTTCGATAATATAATTTGAACTAGTTGATTTGAGCCTAAATATTGTCATGGACGTACATTTTACGTTACCCATCCACGGAATAACCGCGACAATCGTAGCTTCACCTGATTTATCGAAACGTGCGGCGGCTATTGTTACTTAGCCACAAGCCCTCCCGGGCTTGGGCTGAACAGTTATACATAAATAATTATATAAACATAAATAATTATATAAACATAAATAATTAACATAAATGTTTCATTTAAACATAAATAAAATAAAAAGTGCATTTATGCTATTACCTACTCACAATTTCTTGTTCAAAAATGTTGGTAACATGAGTATACCTACTTACTTAATTAAAATATATCACTATAAAATAAACACAAACGGCTAAGTAAATACCCATAAATCAAAGCAATAGCTGGATAAGGGAAGAAAATTTGAGACTTTTTTTCCAGTTTAGAAATAAAAAAATTTTGTGTCAATCACACTTCAGACAAACAAAACATTCCCAAAAAGTTAAAGTGTAAGAAACACATTACTTTTTGGGAATGTTTTGCTGTCACAGAAAACAATAGTGTTTTCTCTAAGGTTGTCTAAAAAAGTAGAACTAGTAGAGGTGGTACTACGCTTCTGTACTTCCACTCGTTAATTGCCATGTCAAATACAACAGCATAAATACTCTAGTCGAGTTAACGATGTGATTGTGGAAAAAAAAAACTCAAAAAAAAAGCGTACATTGTGGAGGTAATAGGATGTTGATGGTCGCCACGATATCGGTAAATAAGCTTGTGACGATAATGCATTCGATTAGTAGGGTAATTAATGTACCTTGTGAAGCTTTTATAAGCTTTAAGGTACCTACTTATTGCCATTTTTTAAACCTTTTTCTCCTATGTGTGTGTACTGTGTGTACATAATTGGTTGTTGTTACCTTAATACACACCCGCGTTGATACAAAAAATAAATGGAAAATCTGTTAGTGTCTTCACTATATTATCCAAATTCTTATTTGGCTGTTACAAACGTCCAATTATGCAATAAAATTCTTCTATTTTGAGTATATCCCTTTTTTGAGATAGTGGAATGCGAATCGAAAGAGAATATTTGAAAGTGCACCGTAAATTGGGTGACGCCTCTATCCACCGATGCACTGCGATATTGTCGTAAATATGCTCAAACAAATCACTGAGTAGTATTATAACAATACGATGGGTACACTATCCGCTGAGGTCTAGTGACACATCAGAGTAATTAATGATGGCGCTCTAGATCCACTAAAGTAGATGTTTGTCGTTGACATACAGCTCTCAGGATAGACAATTTAATACAAGCGGATTTATTAAAGTTGTTACTACACATTTCTATTAATTCTTGCACCAATTTGTTATAATTTTCCGTAGGCAGTTTAAAGTCGTTGAAACAGTTTTGCAATCGATTTACTATTATGTACGCTAGTACATAATAGTAAATCGACTGCAAAACTGTTTCAGTTCGGAATTCGGAAGGACCTATAAACCAGACTAGCCTAAAATATGCAAAATATTCGCCGACAACACGTGGACTCGAAATGGTTCGGTACAAAACTATAAATCCTAACGATTAATTACCTAGGGCAGGGCAAACACAGAAAGTTATCTTAGCGATCAGTGTCAAATATTGCCAACAAGCTATAAGTTTATTCATAAGCTGGTTACTCTATTCGAGACAAGCAACACGCCTAAATTAATCATTTAAAATTCAATTGCGATTATTGTGAAAACTGATTTAGTTTTGTTGATGCAAATCGTTTAAGAGATACCTATTGCTCTCGTTGACTGTTTGCAAACAGTAAACTCCCACATAATCCTGTGGACTTTTGCAGGGATTGAAGTTCCTAGATAAGTGCTTAAGCGCTGTAGTGATCCTGTTTGATTCAGAGCTTTTTGTCGGCGATATACAAAGTTAGCAGATGGCAGAGTTACCATTCAACTTCGCCATCAGCGTAAAGCGCTTCGTCCACTAGAAATTATTTTCACTCAGAGCCCTTTTATAGCATGCACTTTGTGTGCTAAGCTACGAGATCCTTCTAGCTTGGACTTTACACGTAAAAATTGGAGACTCAAAGCAACGAATTAAAAAATACTTCGACGTGAAAAAGGTGCTTACAGACTAACTTCAGACTAATGACAATTAGTAGCGTGACAACAATATGGTCTCGAATAAAATTGTAATAACTAACCCCTGATAACAGAGGCAACCATGCTTGTTACTTACTACAAACCGCGTGACCGGAATACATAACAAAAAAAAACCATATAACCATAATTAGCAAATTGAAAAACAAAAAGCAGCTCATAACCACAGAGCAATGAAAAAACAGAAGTGGCAAGCCTAACGATTGATCACTAATAACACGTTCGTTTGACACGCGACTATAACACGCAACGTGGTGAACGTATTAAAATCATAACTCAACTGTGCCATAAGTCAACGGTCAGTTTCCCTCATAATCCCTGTGACTTTAATAAGCGCGTTAATTTATTCATATGGGACTCGGTTGCCATGTGCGCCATTTTCAATCCATCATCATAAAATTTGCTGACCGTTGGCCGTTTCGTAATATCTGTCATTAATACGTTTTGCGGGTAAAACTCTTCTGTGGGTGTAGAAAAGAGATATTTAATTACTTTGGTTCGAAAAAGGAATGGGATTCCATATTTTGCCAGAATAAATAACTTTACAACGCAACAACGACGGCTTAAAATGAAATAAACTGTGAAAGAGGAATTTAATGATTGTAACCTTTTTCTTGAAATAGAAAAAAATTTCGTGGAACAGCTATTTTGTTTGTTTCATTGAAAAAAAAAACTATGCAAATTTTCAACCTTTACAGTCGTCAAAGCGTCATACCTTCCAATCTTCCAATCAAGCGCCAACGATATCCTGAAATGGATCACAGGACAAAAAAACTGACCGTTCCAATTGCATAAATATAAACTGACACGTGTAACCAGGTAAACTTTACACGACATTAGTTAATGTCACACACGTGTAATTTTGATAGTACTTATTGTCTACATATTAAAGACCCGCCTGAATTTCATAAGACATAATAGATGATTGTAATTAAACACAACAGCCTCCTGCCCTACATTCGATACCACAGACATAGTAAACAATGTGTAGGGATGTAGCAAATAAAATGAGCTCTATCCAAAGTTTCATAGGTACTATAATAATGACGTCAAATGTTTCACACCTTCTTGACATTAAATACTTAAAGCCTACGTAGCTACCCTCAAATGAAATAATTGAATATGATGTATAACGCGACACAATAAACCGGCATTTCATCGTGCGGTAACCACGCGAACGTGGGAACATTTCTTTGGTGTATCATCCCTTATTCCTGAGCCCAAATAATTAATTAGAACAATTCCCGCTTTGAAATCCTTTTTGTTGCAAAAGAGGAACGCTGAATTAACTGATTATCATCCGAACGCTGGTGAAAATTAATTTATTATGTGAAGCCGCAAAGTAAGGATACCGGATTAAAAATTAATTACAGTTCCAAACTAAGCTTTTGGGGACTTCGCGGGAGCGAAAAGTTTATCGCGCTTTTTCATAAGCGATGGATTCGTCCAAAGAGATTACGTTAGATTTGTTAAAAATAACATTGCACTGTTTGTGAAATTATTTGCTTTGATTATTCAGAGATAAATTGATGGTAAAAGCTTTTTAGTTTTTGCATTTTCAGTTAGTGTCTAATGGTTTTACTTTATTTAATAACCTGCATCCGGCCCTGACTTAGTTGGGAGTCGTGAATTCGAACCTAGTCAGGCACTTCACTTTGTGTATTTAACTTCAACACCACTTCTGCCAGGGTTGCGGGTTGTTCTGTCAGGGGTGCGGGTTATTCTGCCAGGGGTGCGGGTTGTTCGAATGAGATACCGTGGCCCCTGGCACACAGACAACTGAGGGAACACGGGTGGGTTTTAGTCAGTAAAAGTTTGACACGCTCTCCTGCTCCACCCAGAGTGGAAAAAGTTATTTGATAATTTCCCACCCTCAAAAAAAAAAAAAAACACCGCTTGACTGTTCTCAAATGGGTGAAGGACAACTTCGTGAGAAAACTGGCATGTCCTAGAACCAAAAACTTGAAGACATGTGACATCCACTAACCCGCAATGGACCCGTGGTGGATAAAAAGCCCACCCCCTCTCATAATGAGGAGGCCTGTCACATAGCAGTGGACACATTATAGGCTTTTTATGTATGTTATATATTCACACTATTTTAAAACCAATTCAAGGTAAATAATTACGTTGTGTGTTGTTGTGTGTAGACAAGATAGTTTTCATCATCATCATCATCATTTCAGCCGGAAGACGTCTACTGCTGGACATAGGCCTCCCTCAATTTGGGAGGCTTACCATAATCGTCACGCTTGGCAGGCGGGTTGGCGATCGCAGTATGGTGGTAAAATGCATAGAGAACGCTGCTGCCCATTCTTTAGTAAGTCCCTTAGTCGCCTTCTACGACACCCGCGGGAAGAGATGGGATGATGCTATTTTTTCCGTCCGGCACCACACGGTACTAAGATAGTTTTATGTTATATTAACTATTCATCAATCAGAAATGAAACACGACCTTGAATTTTCTGTCTTAAAAGCAACACGGATAATTTGTAAGATTTATTACGGTACCGATAGTTTTCAAGCCCCAGGTTTTCTTGGTAATTCCCTCGCGTGCTCGTGTTCATAACGACATGACAGCAACTAGGGCTGGCTATTAATTATAACTGTCTCACTTTATACTAAGCCTTAGGACAGGGTCAGACGGACGGCGAGTTGTTGAAAACTCCGGCTGCGTGCGACGCTGTCAGTACCAGCAGTGGATTGTTTTGTGAAAAGCTGCCGTTAGCAGCTAAGTCGCCAGCAATTTGTCGCTTGTCTGTAGCCGTCTTTAGTTGCTAGGCCCCTACTTCTGAATATTGGATGAAACTGACGCGACGTAGATAACAATAGTTCACAGATTAAATGGCGCCGTTTTTGTGACGTCGTCAGAGGTCGGTCAACTTCGTTGATGTGGTAGTGTCAGATGATGTATGTACGGTGTTGCCTGATATTATTTAGAAAGTTAGTACCTTTAACAAAGTATTGGTCCTTAAAGCAAATAATTTTACCCTTTACATCTTTACTTTGATTTCTTGCGAAGGATTCTTGGAGGGGTTGCTCTTAAGGTATGTAGTATTATTTTTTTCCAAATTTCACTATTCTTAATATTTTAACTTTCATAGCTTAGTCATTACCTCTATAGTGGCTGTTCTGGTCTCCTATAAGTGAAAGAATACAACTACTTAATATGATGATGCCTTTACTTATGTGCAACGTATTGTGTAGTTATATATTTTATTGGGATCGTAAGTAAATCCTACTAATATAATATATGTGAAACTTTGGGTGTTTGTTTGGATGTTTGTTACTGAATCACGCAAAAACGGCATTAAATTTGGCTCACAAATAGTATATAGCCTGAATTAACACATAAGATACTTTATATCCCGAACGTACGTTCTCATGGGATAGTTTTTAAATTCGGGAAGCCACTGGCAAAAGCTACATAGTACGAGTAAATCCCTACTAAAATTATAAATGCGAAAGTAACTCTGTCTGTGTGTCACGCTTTTACGCCTAAATCGCTAAACCGATCGTCATGAAATTTGGCAGAGATATAGCCTGGGATATGGAAAAGGACATAGGCTACTTTTTTACGCGATAACTGACATCCACGCGGGTGGAGCCGCTGGCAAAGCTAGTAATAAATAAATACCTACCTTGTACTTAATTGGTGCTGGTTGCTTTGAATAAAGTCTGCTGACACACGCCCTGTGTGCAATTCTGATGTAACACAGTTTAATTTAAGAAAATAAAATCTTTATCGCTTCTGCGTCAGATTTTTTTTGCAGAATCAAGAAAACTGTAACGATCGAAAGGTTAAAGTTATTATTCAATGACATGTGAAATTACACCATTACTTTATATATCTTGCGCACAAGGACTTTTCCGATAGTTTAACTTCATAACTGTTGTTTTTCCGGAATACTGAAAACGCGAAAACTATATAGGGTGACTGATTTAGTTGTGCAGACACAAAAAGAACAATTAGCCCGTGACACTCGCCCTGAGCGCACGTGCTAATTGCTCCTGCCTACCGCTGCGAGACTCATCCTCCGCCGCCAACCTGACTCGCCGCGCCCCGCTGCGAACACTACGAATTAATAATCCAATTAATTTAATTATTGACTGGATTATTAATTACAACAAAAACTGTCTTTTTCAAGGCAAACATCTGTTTCTTTACGGAAGTAAATCGTCAAGTAAATTCACTTGGCCCCTTCTGGGTAAAATCCACAGTTTCGTGGTTCTCGGTGGAAACCTTACGGTGCCAACGAAACCGAGAGGGTGTTGTCCCAACACACCCGCCGAACCTCTTCAAGGCAAGGCAGTGAATTGGACGGGTCCCAGACCGACGGCCTTGGGGGATCTCCTAGTCGTCACTGGTGACAGTGTTCCTTCCACAGCTACACACCTAGTGTCTTTGGGGCGTGTCTACGCCCCTCGCGCTAGACTGACAGGGCCCTGTTGCACATTAAGATTGGCAACAGGTTTACAAGCTTAGGGCTCACCCGAGGTACACATCTCCCTGTCTATACCCGACAGGGAGGAATCACACATCCCCGGGCATCCCCCCGGGGAAGTAGACGTTAGGATTGTTAGGAGAAATAGGGACTTAGGCTCACTCCTTATGAGTGGGAAGTAGTTTACCCCCTCCCTTTAAATCATGGCCGATTCCAGGGCAGCCTTTTGGGCGACCCTGGAGTCGATCATAAAGAACCCCGAGGACCGCGCGCGCCTCAACCATATTCTGGGTAATGAGAAACCCACGTTTCCCGCCGCGACCGCGACCGCGACCGCGAATAAACCCGCGCCACCCGTTATATCTTATAACGATTCCCCGGCTTCACCGGCCTTGGCAACCCCGCAATCCCAGGAGCTTTTCTCCGACGCAGCGTCCGACCTTATGGACGCTGAAGATTGCCCTTGCACCCCCGAATCGCCAGGAACAGCTTGTTTCTCCTCTCCCTCCTCGAACGAAGAGGAAGTGGCAGAGACTCAAGTGACTCAAGAAGAGGGCTTCACCCCAGTTGAGTCAAAGTCGAAGGGGAAGAAGAGAAAGAAGAAAGTCTGCGATTCCTCGCGATCTTCTAAAATTACCGCGCTCGTAACCGACCGCCCCCCCACCCCTTTCCCGACCGAGTCGACCCCCGCGACCCCCGCAACCCCCGCGATCCCCGCAACCCCCGCGACCCCGCGACTGCGACCGCGACCGCGCCCGCACCCACCGCCGTACCCCGCGCCGCTGCGGGGAAAAAGGTGCCCGTTCCGCCCCCTGTCTTCATCCAAGACAAATCTAAATGGACCGACGTGTCCAAATGGTGCTTAGAGCAAAAGATTGCCTACACCAGCGCCCGCACCACCCTCCAAGGGATAAAGGTAGCGATCCCGACGGCTAGCGACTACCGCAGCCTTACTAAACTCCTCCGAAACCGTAACGTGTCCTTCCACACGTACGCCCTCCCAGAAGACCGACAGACACGAGTTGTCTTAAAGAGGGTTCCGGTCGAAATCACCGTGGAAGAAGTCAAGGCCGACCTTGACTTCCAAAACATCCCGTACACCGAAGTGCACCGGATGCACCGCGCCCGCCGCGGAGTGCCATACGACATGGTGCTCGTAGTCTGCCCGCCCTTTGAGGGCCATAACCCGATATTTAATCTTCGTACAATTTGCAACCTGTCCGGCATTCGGATCGAAAAGCCCTACAAGACGGGAACAATCGGCCAATGTCACAGGTGTCAATTGTACGGACACGCGCAATCGCACTGTTACGCCACCCCTAGGTGCGTAAAGTGCTTAGGTAGCCACGGTACAGCGGATTGTACCAGGCCCAAGGACCGCTCCTTGTGCACGGAACCGCCGAGCTGCGTCTTATGCGGCGAAGCCGGTCACCCCGCCAACTATAGGGGGTGCTCGAAAGCACCCAAAACCACTTCTCCCAAGCTGGTGAAGCGTGCCGACGCCCGCCAGCAAAGGGAAGCCCCCTCAGGGTACCTCCCAGATAGGCTCAGTCCCCAGAGACCGAGCCCCTGGAACTTCCTGAACCACCAGCAGGCGTTCCCTGCGATGGCTTCAGCCAGGCCCGTCCCCGCGCCCATCCCTCAGTCCAAGAACCCGGGTTCAGGCGCTCCCGCGCCCCCTACCGCACCTCTTACCGCGACCACCGCCGCCGCGCCCCCCGCCGCCGCGACCCCCGCGTCCCGCGACCCCCGCGTCGGAGCACGCCCCGAGGCGCGCCCCGCACCCACTTACGCCGGTCCCATGACCATGTCCCCCGCCGTCGTGCATCAAAAGCTCGATAACGCGTTTTTCACTTTCTGCACCCCCCGTGCCCATCAGATGGCCATGGAGGTAGATGCCGCCACAAAGGCAGGCGATATCCTTAGGATATACGCCATCTATGATGCGTACCCCGACATTACGCAAGCCCTTTTAAACGCTAGACTTTCCGTGAACCACAATGGATAATACGGCCCCTACGCGTACTAAACCCCGATCCCTAAAACTAGGAACTTTTAACGCCAACGGTATCCGTACCCAAAGGGATGAGATCGCCACGTTCCTCCGCGACCATCACTTGGATATCCTGTTAGTTCAAGAGACGTTCTTAAAACCCTGCTATCGTGACCCGAGAATTGCCAACTATAAAATAGTTCGCAACGACAGAGCACATTGCCATAAGGGTGGAACTCTCATTTATTACAAAAAGTCCCTACACTGCATTCCTATGGATGCCCCCCCCCTCTCCCGATTAGAAGTGTCAGTCTGCCGACTGGGCATGACGGGTCATCAACCCATCACACTAGTCTCAGCCTACCTTCCTCCCCAGACCGAATCCGAGGACTTTCAACTGTTCTCCAATGACCTCACCGCCCTGTTGAGCATGAGCGACTCCGTTATCATAGCGGGCGACCTCAATGCGAAACACCCCGCGTGGAATAGTTCCAGGGAATCGACCAGAGGGAGACACCTGTTCAACCTCTGCTCGACCCTGTCCTTCGACGTCATCGCCCCGATGTCGCCGACTCATTTCCCCCACACAGTGGATCACAGACCTGACGTACTCGACATTGCAATTCTGAAAAGGATCAACCTACGGTTGAATTCCATAGAGGCAATAAACGAGCTCACCTCTGACCACCGTCCGGTAGTCGTGCATCTGGCCCCCCGCACGGGTCTCCCAGATACCGACCAACCTCCGCTCACCAAAGTGGTAACAGACTGGAGGAGAGTAAGCGATTCGCTGAAATCCAACACATCCGCCCACTTGGACGCCATCCCCGACCATTTCGACTCTCTAGCGGACACAACGGCCGCGATCGACTCATTCACGGGTCACGTACAATCTGTCCTGAACGACTGTTCGAGGCGGGTTCCGGTAGGGGAAGACCCCCGCTGGAAGCTGCCGGACGATGTACGCGAACTGCTGAATGAGAAGAACGCGGCCGTTCGTGCCTACAGCAACTTTCCCTGCGACGCGAACAAAGCTCACATGCGCTATTTACAGCGAGCTGTAAAGACACGCATGTCGGAGCTACGGGACGCGGGCTGGGACAAGATGCTGAGCGAGTTGGAACCCACGCACTTAGCTTTCTGGGAACTCCAGAGGAAACTCAAGTCCCGAGAAATAGCCAGCATGCCCCCCCTGACCCGGCCCGATGGCACCGTTGCTTTCGACGACACCGAAAAGGCCGAATGCCTCGCCGATAGTCTTGAGGCCCAATGCACACCCAGCTCTCTACCTGTAGACCAAGCACACCTCGATGAGGTGGACGCTGAAGTCGAACGTAGAACCTCTCTCCCGCCCGTCGAAGACCCTGATGATCCATTACCTCTCGTCACCCCGGACGAAGTTCACGAGATCATCAAGGGTCTGAAACCCCGAAAGGCCCCCGGAGCTGACGGCATCACCAATAAGGTGATCCAGATGCTACCCGCCCACCTGATCATGCTCTTGACCACCATCTTCAATGGAGCCTTGAGCAATAACATCTTCCCCCAAGCCTGGAAGCAAGCCACGGTCATTGGCTTTGAAAAACCAGGCAAACCCAAAACGGAGCCCGCGAGCTACCGGCCCATCAGTTTACTGGACAGCCTCGGAAAAATCTATGAGCGACTTATTTACAAGCGACTCAGGGACTTCGCCGAGACTAAAGGCCTGATACCCAACGAGCAGTTCGGCTTCCGAACCCAGCACAGTTGCGTACAACAGGTACACCGGATCGTAGAGCATATAGGCGTTGGTCTCCAACGCAACTATGCGACCGGTGCAGTATTTTTCGACATAGCGAAAGCCTTCGACAAGGTCTGGCACAACGGCTTGATTTACAAGCTGTACAAACTCGGCGTGCCGGACCGACTCGTACTCATCTTACGAGATTTTCTGTCGAACCGCACCTTTCGCTATCGCATCGAAGGGGCTCTCTCATCCCCCCACCCGATTCGCGCCGGCGTCCCTCAGGGCGCCGTGCTATCCCCTCTCATATTTACGCTGTTCACCAGCGATATCCCCAAGAGTGGTAAGGCTCAGTTGGCCCTGTTCGCAGACGACACGGCCATCTACCACTCTGGGCGTAGTTCCAAAGCGATAGCCAAATCCCTCCAGACCGCAGTCAACGTACTCGGTGCATGGTTTAGGAAATGGCGAATCGAACTAAATCCGGACAAGAGCCAGGCGGTTCTCTTTAAGAGACCGCAGCGCCGCCAAGACCCCCTCCCGGCCATCTCCATATTCGGCAAGCCGATCCCTTGGGAAAAGCAAGCCAAATACCTTGGAGTAATTCTAGATCAGCACCTCTCCTTCTCTGAGCATATCAGGAAGGCGCGCTCACGCGCCGCCTTCGCTCTCGGAAGGTTGCATTCTGTTCTGAACGCACGTAGCAAATTGTCACTCAAGTGCAAATTGCGTATTTACACGGCGTGCATAAGGCCCATCATGACGTATGCATGTGCAGTCTTTGCACACACCCACCCCCGACACATCCATAGGATGCAGACCCTCCAAAACCGTTTCCTCCGCCAAGCCACAGGCTCCCCATGGTACGTTCGGAACGAGATCCTCCATCTCGATCTGAAAATGCCCACTATTGCTCAATTCATGAAACGCAACTCGAAGCGTTTCTTCGATAAAGCCGAGATACATCGCAATCCCTTGATTGTGAAGGCCGCTAGTTATGTCCCCAGTAGAATCAGTAGTATTCGCAGGCCGAAACATGTCCTCTCAGACCCAGACGACCCCATCACTGTTCTCCAAGAAAAGAATAGGGCCACCAGTACAGTACACAAAAACAAACGACGACCGTCCTACCGACCTCGCCGCCGAGGTCCTCGCGCCCCGCGAAGACTCCCGAGTAGCGATCAGACCCCCGACCGTCCCTTGCTCGTTGATGCGCCAGCCCGCGCCGCAGCTGAGCCAGTAGCTTTAAATTCCCCGTCTAATAATCATGAAAATAATACCTTGATCCAGCCTGTCCCTGATAGTACTAGCTGCCCCCCCCCCGCCAGCGACTCCCTGAGCCGAGGTTCGTACCCCACAGGGGGTGCCCTCAGTGCGCAGTCGTTTTAGGTTTAAGTAGGTTTACGCCCTGGCTGGAGGCTTTTAGATTCCTAAAAACCTTCACAGGAAAGTCCGGTTGAGCAGTCACGGCCTCTCAAGGTCAACTGCGAGATGCCATTCACAAAAAAAAAAAAAAAAAAAAAAATTGTGCAGACAAGAGTGTTTCTCGAGAGCTAATTCCGAATTGGACTCCCTTCTCTCATTATGTAATTTAAATAAGTTCGGAAGGCGGTGCATATAATTAAATACATATCCAAAGTCACCGACTTACGAACTTAGTTATTGGGGTTGGACAAAGCAAGTTTATTATTTTTTACCTTTCGGTTTTTCGGCGGTTTAATTTTTTTATTAAAAAGTTTTTATTTCATAATTTTTTGTGGCTATAATCTACTAATTACTACATGCTTAATTTTTGTTTACTTTTTGTAATACACAACTCAGTATTAAAATCTGTGAGTAAACAATCAATCATCCCCTTTTTTCTTACCCTTAGGGTTGGAATTTTTCTTCGAAATGTATATGGCACCAACTTCGGGGTATACTCTTTCCAATAAAAAAAGAATTATCAAAATCGGACTACTCTGGAAAAAGTTATGCGTGGTCATACATAAAAAAAATAAAAAAATATACGCGTCGAATTGAGTAACCTCCTCCGTTTTTTCGTCGGTTAAAAAAAAATCAACCGTCTGCACAAAAACACTACAAATTGAGAAATATATTTTTAAATCGGTGTGGGTTATAGGTATAGGGTGACTGATAATTATAATTTCGCGATTTCGGGTTTGGTCCCATAGTAAAAGTTGTTCATAATGATGCGTACAATCATGTGTTTAAATGTCGGTCACTAATTACCAGTCACCCTATATAACCCACACCGATTTAATGAATGAACGTGAAAAAAAAATCTTCACAAAAAACGTTTCGTATTTTGCTACTTATTTCCGAAATTAAAGTTATTTTTAAATGTTTAGTGTTTTTGTGGAGACGGTTGTTTTTTTCTTTAATTACGTAATGAGAGAAGGGAGATTTCAATACACTGAGTCCAATTGGCAATTAGCTCTCGAGAAACACTCTTGTCTGCACCACTAAAGCAAGCACTGTTTTTTATAACTCGCTAGAGATAACAATAGTGGCCATACTTGATATCAAAATCAATTTTTTTTAGAATGAATATTAATGTAACTTGATATTGTAAAGGAAGTCACGTTTATCTAATGTTATTATGTGGTATGTGATCTGACATTTGATATAGATTGACAACTAAATTATTAATGTTACGTTTGTTTATGTTCGCTTTTTAATATGTAGGTACAGTCAACTGCATGTTAGTGGTAAAAAGCCAGTATAAGCTGGCGGCGTAAACTGTAACAATGAATATAGCACATGATACTAGACTAGAAAAAAAAGACGTAGGAACTTATATTCGGTTGTAAAAATAAACCTGCTGTTTCATAAAAAAAAATGCAAAACTTTCGCGGTAAAAATGTATGGAATAGCATTTTTTTTTAAACCGATTAAGTTTTTTAAGCAGTGTAGTTCAGTATCATGTAACTACTAATCATGATAAAAGCTTATGCGTTCATGTCCCTGCTACCACGTCTACTATTGAAATTCTGGACTATGCTAGGCCAGCTCTAGGACATCTTTTACTTTGATATGATTTTAACTCATAATGTAGCTTTAGCGATTTCGAAACGAGTAGATATTCAAGTGATTTGCATTTGCTCTCTTTCAATTGGCTAGCCTTTAAAGTCCGGTTTATAAACCACACCACCATTTCACGTCCCCTTTTTGGATACACGCAAATTGGATTCTTCGTATGCATAAAATATAATTCATATTCCAAATCTTCACATTATGTACCAGGCAGGCAGTAGTTCCGGACGGTCAGCAACAATAGCTAGTGGAGACTACAGTTCCGTCGGCTACGGAAATGGCGTGGCCAGTACAGTCGTCACGACAGTCACTTAACCTCACGACAAATGTTAAGAGGCTGCGATGCAAATGTAAATATTTTGTAGGGACTGAATTTTCAATGTGAAAATACTGAAGGATGTCTGTAGAGGACATGTTGTTATACCTACAACGCTATATGCTCCTGTTAAACTTACTTCAAGTTAAAAAATCTATGTGAAATTAAATTAAACTATTAGCCTTTTTCAGCGTAATTTGTAGATTTTGATTTACCTACGAAGTATCAAAATATGTCTCTTATTAATACAATTTTTATACAAACTATCATCACCTATTTCACCCCTTTACGGGGGAATTTTCTTAAAAATACTTTCTTAGCTGACGTCTTCTACTTATAATATACCTCTGTGTCAAATTTCATCTTCGTAGGTCCGTTAGTTTTTGAGATTTCGTGATTAATCAGTGAGTGAATGAATGTATGAATGAGTGACCTTTTGCTGTTGCCTATATAGGGTGACTGGTAATTAGTGACCGACATTTAAACACATGATTGTACTCATCATTATGAACAACTTTTACTATGGGACCAAACCTGAAATCGCCAAAAAATATTCGCTGTTCCCTACATTTATGTTCGTATAACTCGTCAAAATGTAGGGAACAGATGATTTTTTTTTTGGCGATTTCAGGTTTGGTCTCATAGTAAAAGTTGTTATAATGATGAGTACAATGATGTGTTTATATGTTGGTCACTAATTACCAGTCATCCTATATAGAAGATATTTGAAATATTTATAATTGTTAAATTTGATTCCCAGTGTATTTGCAAAGTGTAATTGGGTTTTTGATCTAGAATTTCTCCAATAGCAACTCGGAGTCTGGAATTATACCCGGGTGATGGCAATAGGCTCGCTCCCTTTTACATGGGACTTAAACATAACTGGCGAAATATGGATGTACACGTGTATGGGGTACACCTCTGCCTAACGCTTCGGGGATGTTATGTTTTAAAATAATTTCATAATAATGGAATACCTGCAAGCGTTCATATTTAACAATTAAAACTTTCATTTCGGGCGTCACATGAAACACAATATAGAAAGAAAGAAAGAAAAAGTATTTATTGTGACTCGCACAGGAAGATCACATCGTAAAATAAACACTTTAGTACAAAAAATTTAAAAAAGAACAAATTTCTTGGAAGTAAAAAAATAAAATAAAAATAAAACAGAAAATCCTGCACGAGGCCATAAGGCCTAAGGAGCTGAGGTAGGACCTCAGCTCAATATAGGTCTTAATTTGACAAAATTAAAAATCCAAAATATCTCAATATATATATCTTTCTAATGTTAAGCACATCCATAAAACGTGCATCAAATCAAATATAATACCAGCAATATTCCAAAATACCTTTGATCTATTTTTAGTGTTTAATATTCAGTGCAAAAGCGACCACAGAAAGCGCTTCGCTGATGGATCTGGCTTTTAGCGATACTCATACATTTCTTGCCTTAACATGGGAGCTCGGCTTTCCTCTTTGTTTACTGATGTGGATGTAAAGCGTGCAATCAATGTTTTCTAAAAAGCGCTTTTTGTATGCACGGTTTGTTTATATGCGCGTGTATTTGGCTATTCGTGATTGATGTATCATTTGGAAAACCTAACTCAGTTTTCTGACCTCCATCTCAAGAATTCAAATAGAACGCCTGGATAAATTATGCATCAAAGATCAATTCTGTTGTCACTAATAACAAATTCGTTATTTTTTTTTCAATAATAATAAACGATCGTCAATTATAATAATAAATTAATTGTTGTCAACAATAATAAGTAATAACTTTCTGTCATTATGGCCTAAGAAACTGGGCAGACTGCCCAGTTTCTTCGGATAGCCTAAAAGGAAGAATATATATCTACTAGGACGTCCAATGGCACACAAAACTATTCCCTGTTGGATTATACGAATACTGTTGACCTGGGGCTTTAGTGTGCTATTTTTATAAATTCGTCATTCCAACACGATCCCATCGTCATTTTGCTAAAAGTTCGTAATCTGCTAAATTCATAATGGTCGATCAGTGATCGGTCAATAGTCTCGTAATAGAATTGTGTTATAATGGTGTTGTCGTATTGCCATTTTTATAAAACCCGTTAGTAGAAATGATTTTCGAAAAACTACTGCTAAATTTGAACATTTATTAATGCCAAATTTCATTTATATATACTTTTTCACATTTTTTATTAGTGTTGTAAGCAATCTGAAGTAGTAGGAAGTTCGTAAATAGCAAAAAACTCGCAACTCAATAATATTTTATGTTTAGCTGTCAAAGTCAAATGAGATATTACTGGTTACTGACGTTTATCTGTTTTTATTTCTAGCGGTGATGTTTTGATAGATATTTATTTACATTTGAGTGTTTTAATTAGATTTTTTTTAAATCAAAAGAGTTTGTGTGGAACTGTCAAAATTTTAGCAGATTACCGAGTAAGTCAGTCATTATTTGGTCATTATGTACGAGATTACCAATATATTCCATTTCTTTCAATGGAGTGTCAGTAACTGACCATTGAAGAGTCATAATGACGCCATTATATTAGTAGATTACTAAACTTGTCAAAATCAACAATTATGAAATCAATGATAGACCATTCTAACACGATTGTAATAGCAGACTTGAGGCCCTGATCGGTTGTAAAGTTGAATACTTCTATCCATTTTGGATAGTTCACATCGGTATTTTATCTTTCTGT
This sequence comes from Polymixis flavicincta, assembly GCA_949987655.1. Lineage (NCBI taxonomy): Eukaryota > Metazoa > Arthropoda > Insecta > Lepidoptera > Noctuidae > Polymixis > Polymixis flavicincta. Next base: position 18,764,569 of record OX465181.1, on the reverse strand, counting down.
TTAAACATTGTATATAAGCTCTATATCTATCTTATAGTAACGATTCAATGTATCACGCTTATGTATCGCAGGTAATCTGGTTAATGTCTGCGATTCTATGAACTGCAGGTTTGGTTATTCGACAAGGCGAACATAGTTGGAACACTATTCTCTATGTTTGCATGTGTGTGTTACAGTTGGTCTGGGATAGTGTTCTTAATGAATTGATGCAAGATGAATAGATTCAAGAATGCCTACAATGTGAGATAGTTGGTAACACCACGGATGTAATCCATGAAGGGTCATGCAGAGCTGTATCTATACAATACAGTCACACAGTCAGGATTGGCCTATTACCTAAAAACTGGGTGCCCTAACCGAAAGCATTTGTTTGGTTATCGTAGACAGGGCTGAGTGATTTTGGGACCATGATTTAAAGTCATGCTTATTAGAGTTTAGATGGCCCAGTATCACTTAAGAAGCTTGTGTCTTAGCAATGGGAACGTCGTAGGCTGACTGTGCACAAACATGGAAAAAAAGTTCTACTATTTGTGGATCTTTTTTAGTTCCTCTTCTATTACCTACACAAAGATACAATACTTACAAGGTAAAGTAAAAAACTTTTATCTAAATATTGAAAATACGTAAAACAAAAACGAATGTTTTCAAAAATTCTGCAGGCGGATGAGTGTGTTTAAAGTTTCAATCGAGAAGGAGTGCAGAAAGCGAAGTTTTTTTTAAATTATAATGAATGTATTATAATATAAATAAAAAACGGTAATATTAAGTTTGAACCATTGTTCAAACTGAAACTGAAATGGTTCTGTCTGGTGCCGGACGAAAAAAAATAGCACCATCCCATTTCTTCCCGTGGGTGTCGTAGAAGGCGACGAAAGGATTTACTAGTCCGGTAAGGACCAAGCCCAAGTCGACGGCGCGTTGTGTTCCACGCGCGCCTCAAAGAGATGTCAGCACAAAAAAATATGGGGCCCGCAAGGGCCGATGCCTGCCAGGGGTGCGGGTTTGTTCGAAAGAGACACCACAGCCCCTGGCATACGGGCTACTGAAGGAACACGGGTGGGTTTTATTCAGTAAAAGTCTGACACGCCCTCCTGCTCCAACTAGAGCGAGAGAAGTTATTTGATGATTTCCCACACAAAATAAAAAAATAAAAACCACTAGCTAGCGTAATATGTGATCACATCGCTACTCTACCGTTTAAATAACGTTTAAAAGTTACCATAACCAACAAATAAGTCATAGCTTACACATCTACATATATCACACCGTTCGTAACGCAATCCTATGGAAAGCCAACCCGCAGGCAATTTTCACTCTTAACAACTTTGACTCGCAAATCAACGTAACATTGTTCTTTGAATTTCGTTCATTAAATGTTCAAGACATCTCGTCTTGAACATTCCTGCCCGAATTAGCTCTTGTTTATTTTATACTTGTAACAATCAGAAGGACGACAAAGGATATGTGACGTCTTCATATCACGTGAATCATGGCGTCTGAGATAGACAATTGTTTAAAGGGAGATTATGATACGTTATTCTCATTATTTGTTTAAATAATTATAGCTTCAGGATAGGTACTTTTTTGGGTAAGAGGTTTTTTTTTTCTTTTAGTTCTACGTACGATTTTTCTATACAAAGCATCGTATCACCATCATCATTTCAGCCAAAAGACGTCCACTGCTGGACATAGGCCTCCCCCAAGTCGTTTCGACCGGTGCTGTGCTTCCCGCATCCAGCGGATTCCTGCGGCCTTCATAAAGCATTGTGTAATAACAATAAAAAAAGTATATTATACCTACTAAAATATTGATAGGGAAATAGATCGGAAATCATAACAAAAGCCATGTCAAGTGACACGGCTTGATAAGATTTTTTCCATTAGAGTTTTGTCAGAGAAAATTTTAATACGTAACAATGTAATACCGTACCCACATGCATATTATTCACACGCAAAAAATAGAACAGTAACATATAAAAAAATCATTATTTGTGCAAAACGTGTTAAATCTAAATTAATATGAATTCCATGAAGTAGTAACCAGGGCAGGTCACTGCTAATTCACGAAAAAAAAAAACAATCAACACCTTTTTACATAACACTCGCGAGGTATTAATTCGAGGTACGTAACTCCATTTCATATTAATTCACACGAACAGCGTGCTAGTTCTCGCGAATTCCATTGCATTACCTCTTCACTTCACGTATACTTTATAAATTTTCACTCGTGATGAAACAATCTCGCTCCTATTTCACTCCAGCACCTTGAGACAAGGGTTTAATAACGATACTTGTTTAAATTAAACTGGGTTTCATTTCGGATTTCATAAACGTTGGATTTCATAACGCTGTAACGTGCATTTTTTGCTCACAAATTGAATGAATGAATTGTTCAGTGCATTTTTATGTTTTGAAACAGAGTTTGTGTGTGGAGTTCTTGCCTTCTAGCTTAATCGTAGATAACAATTCACTATACCAAAACACGTGACTGCCAAAACTTTAAACCATGAGCCGTAAACCCCATCTTAGGAAACTGTTCCCAACATTTAACAGATCAAACATGGCAAACAGTTATCGCCCCCTCGAGGATGTTCCGTATTGCGTCACTAACGACGTTACGTCATAAGATGACAGGGATCAGATTAAACCGTCACAGCCAGTTAGTTTGGAGTGCATTTCCTTGCTCCTACAGCCGACCCCTGGTAACTATTAATAGAATATTTACTTCGGTGTGATAGAGTGACCGCCTCAAAATGGCAGATAGGTACCTAGTTACGTAGTTCCGAGTTTTGATACATTTGCTTTAAGTTTGACATGACTGTAAACGCTAGTTGAATTATTATAATCTTTTCAAGAACTATGGATGGTTTAGGTTACTATATTAGTTCTGTTTATCATGTAAACAAAAGGTAGTGAAACATCAATGTGCGAAAATAAAGACTCTTTTAGGTCCAAAAGTGTTCTTCATCTTTATTTCTAGTTAGGTAACTATACATAATTTTGGGAGAGGCTTATGTCGAGAATGGGACTGCAAAAGAACTAGATGGTGCTGACAGAAGTACCTATTAGAGGTTTTATACTGAAACGAAAATTACGTATATCTAATAGAATTTATATTTTACAAAGTTTTGGTTTATAACAAAAGAGATAGACTGAAGTACTAAATTTCCAAATCACCAAACGAAACAAAATCCACGAATATAAAAACAAAAATCAAGCAAACAACTCCTATGAAGTGTGCGATCATATACCGTGCCCTTAACTGAATAAAATAAAAACAAAATTGCTGAATAAAAATCTGTGACAGATGGGGCATGTAATGGGCCAGTGGCATCAGCCGTAATGCAGTTCAGTGCATGAGTGCACAACTCAAGGTTCAATCTCTCACGGGTAAACGGTCTTGAAAAACCAAGATGGCGGCTTTGGGCGGCAAACTTGATTTGTGACCATCCCCACAGAGTAATGCGGGCGAGGGGTGCCAACATTCGAATTGGAAAATTTTATATCGCCTATAAAACTTGACGGACACATAGTGCATAGCCACTGTGTTGCAGTTCTTGTAAAATATTGATCTTGATTACTGATTTTTTTTCTTGTTCATACCGGGCTCGACGGCCATGTTTCCTGATTTAGTGTATAGTATATGCAATTTGCGTGTAGAAAAATCAATAAAGGAGTACGTTTTTTTGGCAAAGCAAAAGAATTATTCACTTTAGTAAGCTAATCAAATTTGGAAGCCCAACCTAAGTTCGTTAGAGCAAAAATAATTATACGACTTGATCATGGTTACGTAGGTACTACAAAACTTTCAATAGGCATTATTCGCCCAATGAATACCCACTTAATATTGCTATTCAATAAACTAGAACAGTTCCTTAAACCTTCCCAATACCGAATCTTAATTAATTTTGGAACAATTTACTCATAAAATTATAAGCCCTTCAAATCTGGAACGATACCAGAATTCGATTTTCTGTTAGAATTTCGCCTGCGCTGATGGAAGTCTGTAGTCAGGTCGTATTTGTTCCATTTAAGTAATGAAAGCGACTGGTATCTGTCTGATAAATCAATATACTGAGCCGATGGAGGTAGTTACAATATTGACGGATTTGCTAGTATCCGTAAATGAATAGCTAGCTACAAGACCATGTTTCCTTGTTTGCCTAATAAGTTGAGTGAATGTTTCGTGGTTCGGGTCGAAATTTTAACGATTGATTTATAGCAGTTTTGCAAATAGTTTTAGTGTTCCAATTATACAAAAGTTTGTAAACGTGCTCTACGTTTATTTGTGCAAAAAAAACCTGCGGAATATAAAATTAACGAGACCAGAAATACACTACAGTCTGACTAATATTGCACATTGCGGAGTCATTTATAGTAAAATTGATCCTACCTTAAATTGAACCTAAGAATGGCAGAAAAGACATGCTTAATTGTACACCATATTCTTGTAATACCGTAAAGCCACACGGTTCCATTGATCTGTGGATGGGTGACCATCTCTACATACCAAGACCTCTAAAAGCCTCGGAAAGCAAGTTAAGCCGTTGGTCCCGGCTATCATTCTCTTCTTGTCATCTTTGAAAGTAATTACGGGTCTTTAGAAGCCCAAAAGTCTGCCAACCAGTCTTACCATGGGATGTCCTATGGAGGTAGGTGGGCGCTTTATATAAAATACTGGTACTCGCTGCATCCCGTTAGACTGGAAGCTGACTTCAACATGGTTGAAAAAAGCTAGGGAGATGCTGATGATGACCGTAAAGCACACACTGCGCATAATTCTTAAATAAAACACTGAAGTGTGACTTATCTAACGTAACATCTAACCTTGCTATAAATGTATATCTGTGAATAAAAAATAAAAACTTTTTTCAAAAAAATAACAACCGACTTCCAAAGAAACACTACAAAGTGCAAAATAACTTTAATTTCGGAAGTCGGTGACTTTGGATGTGTACGTATTTTAATTCTTTGTCACCGCCTTCCGAAATTAAAGTTATTTTGCACTTTGTAGTGTTTCTTTGGAAGTCGGTTGTTATTTTTTTGAAAAAAGTTTTTATTTTTAAATTTTTAGTTACCTACCCCATACCAGTTCGAAATTTCATCATCCTTGGGGTCATAACAACGCATATTTATGCGATAGCAGCATTCGCGGTTGATTTGCTGTGATTTTTTGAAGAGTTCCGTTGTCTGTCTTCGAAACGCATCATCAGATCTATATGAAATTTATATGGGACCATTTCGGAATAAACAACTTTCGAACAAAAAAAGAATTTTGCAAATCCGTCTATATACGGCGGAGTTATGCCCGAACATACATAAAAAAAAAAAATATAAACATGTCGAATTGATAACCTCCTTCTTTTTGAAGTCGGTTAAAAACATACAGCATGTACCGACATTCATATAAAACATTTTTGAATACACAAATTCGCAACTTTCCTCTTTCATATTACTCATCAAAGCGTGTCTCAAGCCTGCACCGCCTCTTACGAGTCATAAACGTGGCATTCTCATTCATTCATATTTAATTTGCTTTAAAAGAAGGCACACACTGTCAAGGATATGGTTTGTTTAGCCTTATTTGTCTTTTACATCTTACGAGCTTGCTTTACGGAGATATTTTCATGCTGGAAATGAAAATCTTATGTAATGGTTTTGCTGTTTATAATTTGTTTATATTAATTCTGTTTATAAAAAGTTTATAATATAAAACAAATATAATTAATAGTCATTGCTACTGTTTAGAAGCTAGAAGCTGTTTCGCAACTAAGTGGTACCTATTGTTAAGTCAGCATGTAAGTGCAGGCGTTTGTGAAAATAGCGCATTTCTAGGGTCGGCTTTCAGCCTAATCAGATGCAGCTGAATACCAGTATTTGTCATGGCGCAACTGCCTATCTCCGCAACCCAGTAACTGGGTAACTCCTTGGCTTAACCGTAACGACTGTCATCCGGGAGCAAAGGCTTAACGTGCTTTTCAACGCACGGAGAGGTCTTGAAATGTCTCGATTCAACCGGATTCGACTAGGGTACTCGTATCTTTGCTTTTAATCGACCAGCTCATTCACATCAAAATACCAACATTAACTACACCGCATATAGTTTAGTGTTTTTCTACCGATAATTCGGGGCAAAGTGACGTAAAATTAACGATTCATTTTAACTACATCATTATAAAGGGCTCACACCCACAGAAAACCGCAACAAAGGCATCAAACGAAAACAATTTGCACCACTATTGTTCTAACCGAACAATTTTAAAACAATTCGTGAAAACTTATCCTATTTTCAGCTCATAGTAATCCGACAGCGTTGCTTTTAAAATGGCGACGCAGCATTTTAGCGGCAAACAAACATGAGCGAGTACCTACAATAGTTGTGATTTGTGCGCTGCCCCGTGCAGCCGAGTTGCAGATATATTCGAAAGTTTCGACAGTGGCTGCATTCGGATTGGAAAATTCTGTACTAGGCCATAAAGTCCTTGACTTCCACAAAATATGCTGGCTGGCCTAATCCCCAATACTCTTTTTTTTTCCATCCCATTGTTTCGCTCCCCGGTTCCCTCTTTACAAATCAACGAGCAGTGTTCGTTGGAAATAGAGTAAAATGTAGACCAACGATGTATGTACTCGTATTTTCTAGTCGGATAAGACGGTAAAGAGATAGGGGTTATTTCTAAGTAAACTACTTGGGTTAGTGTTCAATGTCTTACTGTCATACTTTCCTTTCCCCTTTTCGGGGGAGGCCTATGTCCAGCAGTGGGACCTTTCGGCTGAAATGATGATGATGATGATACTTTTTACTATCCTACTGTCCTACTTCCTACTAATATTATAAATGTCAAAGTTTGTATGTTTAGATGTTTGAATATTTGGATGTTTGTTACTCAATCACGTAAAACGGCAGAACGGATTTGGATGAAATTTGGAAAAAATATATTTTGTAACCTGGATTAACTTAATAGGATACTTTTTATCCCGATAGTACGTTCCCGTGGGATAATTTTCGACCTCGACGCGGGTGAAGCCGCTGACAAAAGCTAGCGAAGTATAAAAGTTTGTAACACTATGAATAATGTGTGGATTCGTTTCCTTTGGGACAAGCTGAAACCTAGGCGCTTACAAATATTCTATGCTATGTTATGCCAGCTGGCCTACAAATATCAATCAACTCAGCCTATCGCAGTCCACTGCTGGACATAGGCCTCTCCCAGGCTGCACCACAGTTCCCTGTCCTCCGCCTTTCTCATCCAGTCTGACCCATCCACCTTTTTGAGGTTGTCAGTTTATCTAGCTGGGGGCATCCCACACTACGCTCGCCGATAAGTGGTTTCCACTCTAGGATTCAGCCTATTTTTTTTTATCGCATTCAGTAAATTCTTGACCATAACATAATTTAATTTGCTTCTACAAAATAGTAAAAGCAGCGTAGATATGCATTACAGTGAAATTGCTGAACGTGAAAACTTAAGTTTCTACTTTAGTATTGCGAATAAAAGACCTGGCTCGAATACCTGCTGCAGAAAATTATCTTATAAGTATCTCGAGACATAAGTATTCAGGATTCTTTTACAAGTATTGCCGAGTGAGGTACTATTGTTACAGTTGCGAATCATTTGTTAGGTACGTTCCTGTAATCTTACAGTTATATCTAATGGAAATCGTTTGTGCATATATTTTTATAATAAAATTGCTTATGGAGCTTATTCATAAAAGCCATGAGTGTGGTTTTTTAGGCAATAAATCTATATAAATAAAAAGAAAAGTCCTCATTGACTGACTGACTCATCAACGCCCAGCTCAAACACTTGGTTGGACCTAGAAAGCTGAAATTTTGCACAGCGGTTCCCTTTATAATATAGACAAGTAACAAGGAAGGATTTTTCGAAATTCAACCCCTAAGGGAGTTAAATAGGGGATGAAAGTTCCGCGCGGGCGAAGCCGCTGACAAAAGCTAGTTTGTATATAAATAGCATTGCACTGTACGTTATACCCACTTTAACATAAATCTACGAATCTGGCCGGTAAAAAAAAATGAGATTATCATTATTATAAATAAGCCAAGTGTGTGTCGTAGGTTCCATAGTTGGGTTGAATTCATCCCAAGAGCAATCACCGTAGTTGATAAACATTATCATCCCAAATATTTTGTACGCACAATTTTGAGAGATCATATCATGTTGTACTAAGATCATAGATTGATTAGTTGGTTTTCCTGTTACCTATAAGATTTTTTTAAAGAACATTTTAATTATGTGTTTTCTAAAAATTTTAAAAATTTGACACTTCAGCTGAGATGGCTCTGAAGTTTCGGATGTAAAGGGGGAAGTGTAAAATTCATATATTTTCTTAAATAACTTTAACACTTATTATTTAAAAAGTAAACATTAGAGGCCCTTATACTAAGCCCTTTTATTTGGTATGCCACACGGTAAAGTTTGTAAAACTTTTAATATAATTTATTAATTTGCCTCCCAAAATTATTAACCCTCAAATTCAACATTCATTTATTTACATTATACGTCACAGAAATGCATTTGTGTATCAAATTTTAACCCATTGGTCCATTAGATTGGAAATAAAAATAAAAACAGACAGATACCAGTGATCCTATAAGGGTCCCGTTTTTTCATTAAGGCGTACGAAATTCTTTAAAAACTAATTATGCATTATTAATTATTTTTTAGTTTGTATCATTCCTCTTACCGTACAGGTACATCTTTCCTCTATCCGGCAAAGCCTATGTCCATTATAACAATATACTTCAGCCATACATCCATCTTCCAGAAATGATGTTAAAGTCATATTAAATCTCAGAACCCAATGTAACAATCTATGTAACAATTGGGCGTTTAATAAGATAATTAGGTTTAAAGATAGAAGTTTTAAGTTTCTTTGGATGATTGCAAGTAGCAACAGAATTCGAGGAAATCTCCCCGCCCGTTGTAAAGCTTTGCCGTCTGAGTTAATATCTTATTACTTCTTAGCACTTCACACACGTAGAAAGTTACGTCTCTGACTGCGACGAATTTTGTATAAAGTTTATTAGAATTTTTTAGGTAAAGGCTATTATTTTTGAGTTTTCGGGAACATTTTCATGGTTTTTAACATTATTTTCTTAAAAGACACATTGAAATTTTTATAATTTAAGTAAATCATGTTTAGTATAGGTTATAATATACAGGGGTAAAAAATCAGCTGTTCCTTACACTTATGTTCGTATAGCTCATCAAAATGCAGCGAACATGACTATTGCCACAAAAATTGGAAGCTGTTGGTATTAGAGGACCGGTTCTTCAGTGGCTGTCGTCCTATTTAAGCAATAGAAAACAATATGTCATCATCAATAAAAAAAAATGATAATAATGTAATTATATCCTATTCATCGGAATATAAACATAATAAATATGGCGTTCCACAGGGAAGTGTGCTGGGCCCAATATTATTCCTTATTTATATAAATGACATCATAAAAATAACTAACCAAAAATGCGTATTATTTGCTGATGATATTTCTATTATAGTGACATCTAATAAAAAACTAAATACCATTTCAGAACATGAACTTGACATCAATAATACAATTTGACAAATTATTGCATTGGCTTGACATTAACCATTTAATGATAAATTTAGACAAATCCGTTTATATCCAATTTAATCGATCAAATAATTCAAAAAATGACATTAAACTCAATAATAATAAAATCATTGAAGTAACGCGTACCAGATTTTTAGGTATTATAATAGATAAAGACATTAACTGGAAAGAGCACATAGACAATGTTAGCACTAAAATTAATAAATTTGTTTGTGCATTAAAACAAGTAAAAAATGTAACTAATATAAAAACTGCTGCAATATCATACGACGCATACGTCGAGTCGTTGTTACGTTATGGACTAATAATGTGGGGTAACAGCACTGACTTCCAAAGAGCATTCATCGCTCAAAAAAAGTGCATGAGAGCAATTTGTGGACTTAAGCCCGACGACTCATGCCGACCAACATTTAAAAAACTTGGTTTATTACCGTTACCGTCGCTTTACATTTATGAAGTATGTGTGTTTGTCATGAAAAATAAGCAACTATTTAAGACTGCAAATGATGTCAATCCTCGGAACCGACGAGATCCATATAAACTAGTGTTAAATGATTTGCCTAGACTGTCTAAATATAATGCTAACTGCTTGGCAATGTGTGTGTGCATTTATAATAAAATACCAAGGCATCTCAAAGCTTTAAATACAAAATTATTTAAAATTAAATTTCTTAAGTGGTTACTCGAGTGTAGTTTTTATAGTTTAAAAGAATTTCTAGATAAAAAATGTTGATGTTTTTTTTTTTTTTAAAAAGATTGTTGTTGCTAAACTTGTTTTTAAAATTTTGCATGCTATGTTTTATCCTGGCTAAACATGCTTGTGCCTCAATTTTTATTTAACACCATTGTATACCATGTTTTACGCAAATAAATATTCTATTCTATTCTATTCTATTCTAACAACAGATTTTTTTTTCGCAATTTCAGATTTGCTCTTATAGTAAAAGTTGTTCACCTACCCTATCCTCTTAAGAGGTCATTGGTGTTTTTCCAATAACCCTGTATATATCTATATTTATAAAAGTGAAAAGTCACTCATTCATTCAATGACTGATTAAACACGAAATATCAAAAACTACTGGACCTACGAAGATGGAATTTGGCACCGAGGTAGATTATGAGTAGGAGACATCAGCTAAGAAACGATTTTAGGACACTCCCCCGTGTCGTGATGAAAGAGGGGGTAGAAGTTTGTATGAAAAATTGTATTTCTTGGGCTAGAGAAGCCCTTTCCAGATAATGTTCAACATTAACACGGGAGGACCCGCGGGCAGCAGTTAGTTTTAAATGAAAGGAGGTGATCATAAAAAAACTTTGACAAAAATATAACGTCTCAAAATTAAAATCACTCATTTTCTAAAAAGGTTTTCTCGAAAACCTAAATTTGTAGCAGACATACTTAAGAAAGCACCTTATGACGCAATAAAGTCTCTGAAAGAGCTCTGTTAAAAAGGCTAATGTAATGAATATTGTAACCTTGCCCTAACTTTGTTGTAACCTTACCGAAGCTCATAAAAATATAGTTATTACCTGTAAACGAAGTAGGTAATACAAACATTTATATTTGAAAAATAAATCGCAAAACGAACTATCGTCCAAACGAACTAGTTTCATATAATTAAAAAACTATCGGCTTTTGTTTAACACAAAGTTCGTTTCCATTCTTTACACGAAACAAAAGAAAATAAGAGAAACTTTTCTTATTTAAGTCGGACGTTGGAACAAAAGTATCCCGTCTTTAGATTTAAATCTTGCGGTCATTAGCCAGTCAAGTTAGCATACATTTTAATATCACGAGACAGCTGTGACTCCAAGGAGACAGCTTTTGCAAGATGTCAAAACAACTACATTTTATTTATATTATTTTCTGCCTTCTATCTCTTCGTAAAGATTTATTACTGCAATATACTGTTGGACGTAAGACAATGGGTTTAACGTCGGAACCAACGGTTTCCTTAACTCCATACGTTGCTTGAATGTTCGCTACATAATGATATGTTCTTTGTCTAAACTGATTTCATGTCATTTGTAGGATTGTTTTCGAATAATAGTCCCTTCAGAACGAATTTCGACCATTGCAGCCAACCTCTGCAGAGATCCTGCCAGGGGTGCGGGTTGTTCGAAAGAGATACCGTCGCCCCTGGCACACAGGCTACTGATTTGAACTGAACTCCTGCTCCACCCAGAGTGGGAGAAATTATCTGATGATTTCCCCCTCTCAAAAAAAAAACCTCTGCAGAGACTAGACATCTACGCGGGAGATGTTATGGTGCACAAGTGTGTGCGCTGACACAGGTGCACTCGCTATTCGCTCACTCTCATACCCCCATGCCTCGGAAAGCATGTTGAGCCGTTGCGCGTTGGTCCTGCGCCTGTGATCTCTCCGGCCGTGTCTTTCAAATATTTATTACAACTAAAATTGACTTTATGTGGCATCAAATACTTCTCTCATGGTACCAACATTTTCCTGTATAACATTTTCGACGAAGTCATAAATTATTATAACAAAGGAATCATCTTATTTCGCTATTGCTATGGAAACTGATATAATTGGCAGGTATCAACTTCCTATGTTAAAGAAAATCATATTTATTTTCAGAAACAGCCAATTTGGTTATTATCTTTTTCTCTCTAATGAAGTAATAAACTAAGAGATGGACGGACCCCCCGAGTGGGTTCCCGCATTGTCGTTGCGGGGGGCTCAGTAACCGTGGATGCCGGCCACGGTGAAGCCAAGAGGAACCCAAAGGTGGGGCCGCTCGTCAGGGCTTTTGCCTTCAAGCCATTGACGTAGCAGCCAAGAAGTAGGTTGCGGTGAGGTGCACCGCAACTGAGGTGGGCCGCGATGTCGAATGGGACGCATCGCGGCTGAGGGTTACGGGCTGCGGTAGAGGTGGAGTGCCGGTGCTTCTGAGCCGCGCTCTTCCCTTCCGTGGCCTGGACGGGGCCGCCACCGTTTGATGGCGGACGCGGTGGGGCCGTAGGGGAAGGGGAGTGTCGGTATAGCGTCAGCCGTTCTCCCTATCCCCTGCGGCCGAAAAGTGGTAGACGGGACGGCGTGTTGTGTTCCACTTGCGCGCCGTCAAAGATGTCAGCAACCACTGGTGGGGTCCGCAAGGGCCGATGCCTGCCAGGGGTGCGGGTTTGTTCGAAGGAGATACCACAGCCCCTGGCATACGGGCTACTGAGGGAGCACGGGTGGGTTTTAGTCAGTAAAAGTCTGACACGCCCTCCTGCTCTACTCAGCAGGAGAAGTCATTTGATGATTTCCCAACCGAAAAAAAAAAAAAAAAAAAGAGATGGACGGACGTATTACATTACAGATGTTAGTTATAGATGACCGTAATCCCTAAAAGTGTAATATAAATTTGATAAATCAGATCGAGTAGATTAAAAATAGTTTATTTAAAAAGATAAACACTACAAAAAAACTAAACTTTATTTGTACTATATTTATATATAGTTAGGTAAATATATTATATTTATAGTTTATATAGTTTTATGCACTTAATTTCTTCTCATTTATTGCACCTACCACTGTTTGTCTCTGCATCACCCAAAGGTCGACTGGTAGAAAATACCTATGGCATTAAGTCCGCCTCTGTACATGTGTGTGCATAAAGTATAAAATAAATAAATAAACAGAAAAATAACATTGATTTCGAGAGTCATCAAGTCAGTGTCTTTAGTTTTATATGTTTGTTTTTTGCCAACGCCTTTTGAAATTAAAGTTATTTTTCACTTTTTAGGTGTGGTACCTACCCCACACAAATTCGTAAGTATCGAAGGTAGCTTCAATTGCTAAGTAAATAACAGTGACAGGTAGTTGTTGTAATTATGTAATAATTGGAAATAAATAAAAACACGTGTTAACTAAAAAATCACGTATCAGAATTTGACCAAACAATGCCCATTTTCCTTCTTGACTATTATATATACAAGCGTCATAAATCTTAAAATTCAGCTAATTTTATTTTTAACCGACTTCAAAAAGAAGGAGGTTATCAATTCGACTTGTTTATATATATTTTTTTATGTATGTTCGGGCATAACTCCGTCGTATATAGACGCAAATTTAATTAAAATTGCATATAGATCAACTCAACCGCGAATGCTGCTATCGCATAAATGTGCATTGTTTTAACCCCAAGGATGATGAAATTTCGAATTGGTGTGGGGCAGGAAACTAAAAAGTGAAAAATAAAAACTTTTTCAAAAAAATAACAACCGTCTTCCAAAAAAACACTACAAAGTGCAAAATAACTTTAATTTCGGAAGTCGGTGACAAAGAATTAAAATACACATCCAAAGTCACCGACTTCCGAAATGAAGTTATTTTGCACTTTGTAGTGTTTTTTTGGAAGTCGGTTGTTATTTTTTTGAAAAAAAAAATTTATACTGCCCGTTTACATACATTACAGTGGAAACGCTGATAAATATAAGAAAAACATTTATCCAGGGTTAACTGTGACAGTTTAGCTAAAATAGAAACCGTAAACCTATAAAAAATAATTCAATAAGCAAGATGTGTGCTGTGTACGTCGAAATAATACTTAGAGAGAAACTTTTACTGATAGATCTTAGATTATAAAACAAAGGCAGATGGACTGCAAGGAACACCAAGAGTGAGGCCAAAAACCAAAAACTAAAGCGTCGCATTGTATGTAGCATACAATGCGATGCGACGCTTCGTGGCGTAGTACTCGAGTTTTGAATCAGTATTTGGTTTTTTGGCTTCACTCTTCTGTCTGCCTTTGTTTTATAATCTAAGTGATAGATATAATTAAAACAAAACGAAGATTTGTTGAAACCACCTGTGTTCGACAACAAATACAACTTAAGGAAAAGAAATGCTGTATTCAATAGTGACACATCTCTACGACCACACTCTCTATGTGTAAGCGGATCACGAAGCATGTTTGCCAAGCGTATTAGTAACCTAAACACCGCTGTGAATTCTAACCATTGAACTTGATCCCCGCCACTTCATCTGATTGCTTCCTCACTCTCCTATCTTCAACGACCCTCCAGGGAGCAGAGCAGATCAACTTATATTTGCACCCCCTTATAATATAGAGTTACGCTGGCGACAGAATTAACTGGAGCGCGTAATGTTTGACGGTGTATTATTTAGACGAGTAAACTTAAGGTCTCTGATTAACCTATTGCTTGGCTTCGCAAATAAACTTTTCTTGCAAATAAACCTGTAAACATAGACAAACAAAAACTAATCAATGAGAATCTCGATTTATAGGTATTCATGTCTAGACGATTTTGATTGGCGATTCTGTTTTATGTTTCAATCAAATTCTGTTTCACTGAGCTTTAGTATTCAGTTTCAGTAATACTTATTCATTTTGCGCATACTTTTACTACTAAGTTTTCTGCTTTGTAGATTTTGTATTTGTTTTTTGTGATTTATTTTTACCCAACTACGGCGAAAACAAGGAGGGTTATCATTTTAGCCGGTACGAGTATGTATGGGGATTACCTCATTACTTTTAAACTCTTTATCATAATTTGACAAATGAGGTGTTGTTGGAAAAGAAAAAGCGTTTTTGAATTCCGCTTGTTATGTGACGTTACATTAGATTGAATATGGCACTATGCCTTTATGACATAAATAGACAAACAAAAACAAATGCCGTGTTGGTTATCAAATAAAAGGATTTGATAAGCACATTTCACAGTTATTTATATTGTGAGTTTACCCTAAAATAATTTGAATAAAAACTAAGTTGAAAAACTAAAACACGACTTCCTACTAAAAAATAACGCCCTAAAAAGCATGAAACAAGAAAATATATATCTGATACAATCTGAAAGCCGTGGTCGTACCTAAAGAATACATTCTAACAGTAATAAGCAATTATAATCTTTAGGGCAACGGTTATCAGATGAGAATATTTTCTTGTATCATATTTTTTTAGAATGAGGGGCTTGTGGCTAAGTAACGATAGCTGCACGGGTCGATCGATCAAGTTAAGCTACGCTTGCCGCGGTTGGTCCGTGGATGGGTGACCGTCTTTACATACCAAGAGCCCTCCGTGCCCCGGAAAGCACGTTAAGCTGTTAGTCCCGGCTGTCATTTGTGGATCTTTGACAGTCGTTACGGGTCGTCAGAAGCCCGAAAGCCTGACAACCAGTCGTACCAAGGGGTATCGTATTACCCAGTTACTGGGTTGTGGAGGTCAGATAGGCAGTCGCTCCATGTAAAATACTGGTATTCAGCTGCATCTGGTTAGACTGGAAGCCGACCCCAACATAGTTCGGAAAAGGCTAGGCAGATGATGATGATATTTTTTAGAATGACATTTTATTTTTTAGTGGAGTGCTTGGCTGAGCTGTTTTGATTTATTGGCGACAGAATTCAAGCACCTATCTATCCATTTCAACGCTTTATCCAATCCTCAGAGCACTTCTGATAAACACTTTTTGGTATAGCCTTCAGTGCATCCAGCGATGCGGTCTTTATGTCCTCAATCGTTGCAAAACGCCCTTTCATGAGTTTCTTGAGTTTCAGGAACAGGAAAAAATCACAGGGAGCTAAATTCGAATAAAAAAACCCTTTTGAGTAAATCTGGGCCGTCGTTGACGTCATTGAATAGCTCTTGAGCGATGCTCATCATGGTTCTTTTGGTCAAAATTTAGCAATTTGGGAACAAACTTCGCTGACACACGTCTCATTCCCAAAAAATTCGTTAAAATTGCATGACACGAACCAAATGAAATGCCGATATCATCAGCGACTTCTCTTATGGTAAATTCGACGATTCCTCAACACTATTTTCTTCACTTCTTCAACTTTCTCATCAGTTGATGACGTGCTGGGTCGTCCAGAACGAGGTTCGTCATTTGTGTCTTCTCGGCCTTCTTGGAAGAGTTTATGCCACTTGTAAATTTTGTTTACTTAAAGTAGACTCACCGTATGCTTATTGTCCACATTTCAAGAGTTTTAGAGCACATGATTCCATTTTTTACCCAAAATTTCATGCAAACTCTTTGATCCATGTTTTTTGACAGTAGTAATTCGCCGAGCTTGCAAAATATAATGCCTCTCACAAACAAACAAAAAAAATTATATACACTTGAAACTTTTGACAGATGTTCAAGACTAGTGTACCAATATAACAAAAAAAATCGAAGATCGAACGGACGTAGCCCGCGAAATTTGAAAAGTCACCTTACTTTTTGATCACACCTCGTAAAATTATATCTATTCCGAAAGGACTTTTACGTCTTTATCTTTCAACAAAATCCAATGCTGTCAAACAGCTGCTCTCCCCAGCCCATCAAATCATAGCTTATCATAATTACGTAGGTACCTAATTATAACCGTGTTCCAGCGTCAAACACAAATCAGATTCCCATATATTGGATTGCACTTAATTAACCGGTCTAATTAGACTGTGACATGATGGTTGAGGAGCCGGTGGGATGTAACGCACACTTATGTGGTTGCTTAATTACCTACGTACATACTGGTGTGGTGTCGGACGTATAAGAATAGCACCATCCCATTTCTTACCGTGCGTGTCGTAGAAGGCGACTAAGGGGCTTAGATGGGCAGCAGCGTTCTCTATGCATTTTACCAACCATACTGCGATCGCCAACCCGCCTGCCAAGCGTGGCAATTATAGCAAAAACCCCCCTTTTGGGGGAGGCCTATGTCCAGCAGTGGACGTCTTTCGGCTGATATGATGATGCTACTTAAATAGTGCAGGGAATATGCTCTTTGGAGTCAGAATTGTATATTGTTAGTCGGCCAACAGGATTTTAATAATTCTTGACCGGTTTCAATGGATAAAACGTGTCTTCATAACCTGTAACATTTTCTTTCTTTTGCCAAAGAGTGTTTTCTCGGAAACAAACATAGTCAAAAAACATTGATATTTAAGACTTCCGATATCTTTAACTTAATAAGGGTGACAACAAAACAGCGATGCGTTTTTGCCAATTAAATCGAAAGACTAAAAAAATTAAAGCAACTTTGCAGTTTTAAAATACGTGTCAGTGGAATAAATTTGTAGATTTAATTCCCTTTTATTATCATAACATCAAATACCTACGCTCCAAATTTTGATAACAATTTAAGCACTGTTAACTGTTTGATATTTTATGAAATAATTTTTTTTTAAGTATTTTCTTTGAGCATTCGACAATACACAACAAAAAAGTCTGGCTTCCAATATGTACCAATACACCTAATAGTGTCCAACAAAAACTAAGGATTTTACGATGTCCTACATTTGGACAGCACCTGAAATCCAGTACACCTTCCTTCCTTCATTTATGTATTAATTGTAATTTACACACAATTCTAAAGCTAATTATGTAAGCAAATTGGAGAATTTCTCACCTGCTTAATTGGTAGAATTACCTATTCTGTCATTGGGTTTGTCACCATTCACTGAGTACCCACTGAGTACAAGCCATAATTAAGCCAGATTTGTAAATGATCACCGAATCAAGATACCTACCTTGTAATTACATGTTCAATGTTAAGTCTATACTTTTGAAATTGAAATCTGATAGCAATTAGGAAGGAAACAACAAAAAGATTTAAGCAGTTGTGACAGGCAGACAAACAGCAAAATCACACCGTAACGGTTCTTTTTTACCATTTTGGATAGTAAAGTTTAATAATTATCTATGTCAAGAAGGATAAATGTTTAAAAATTCATATTTATTAATTTAGCTTACACTTCAAATAGTGGTAATACATGTTATGAAATTCTCACTTACAGAAGACTTAGATTAACCAACGGGTCCCAAACTAGACACGGCCTGTATCTTGGTGACCCAAACACTACTCAAAGTTAATAATGCTGCTAACGCAATTTTTTTACATATTCTTAAGAAGTTAATTACAAAAAGGAGACGGGGTTTTCTGGGCCTGATTGTAATAAGTTGAGGTATGGTTTTAAAAACGGTCATATTTTTCTAGTTCAATATATGAAAAATCAGCCCAATTTACAATCTGTAAAATGAAAAATCCGAAAATTGATTTAAGGTAACGAATAAAATGAATATCGATTAAATTATAATCGATTAACGTGACAAAGTTCATAGTATTTAAGAAAATCCTTTTACCAGATGATTAATTCAATTACAATAATCAAATCTATGAGAATTAACGTATTGTATGGTTTGAACAAATTAAATATTTACATAATAAAGATAAATCTTAAAGTCGATTCACGTTTGTTAATCGATTATTGTATTTATGTATGTGCTGTCATGAAATCCATGACACTGACATAGTGACACTCGCTTATTCGTTTCGTAATATTTCGTATCGTTTAGTGCGTGTGCTAGGTACCAAGATAATATAAATCCACCTGCACAATTCCTAGATGACATTCTAATTATAATTGAAGATTATTAAAAAATACCAACATAAAACTATTTTTATTTTTAAACATCATCTCCTTACCTATGATTTTAAATGTTTGTGTTTCCTAACTTCCTGTAAATATAATTAACATGCTATTAAAATAGAAAATAACAATCGCACTTAAAACATCAGATGATAAGTAAAGATTGTTACATAACCTCACCTTTACTAAATCTCTTTTAACTCAGCTTTCAGATTTCCAAAATCAGTAAAATTTACAGTGATGATTTGGTAATATAGTAGCTATCATCTGACACTAATTTCATGGTTTTACATCCAGGCCCAAGATTGTATGAAAGCGTATCCGTCTCTTTTTGAAAATTTACAATAATGTGAGTACAAAGTATATAAATAACATAGATTATACATGAAATACAATTAAGGTGAGTAAGTGTGTGATGTTAGTGTGAGTGAGGTTATTAGTTCTATCAGAGTGTGTATGCAAAGTAAACTTTCTGTTTCCTCATAATTTCTGCCCACCAACCATTCAATGTGTCTGTTTCAATTTCTACTTCAGTCTTCCAATCACCTCTGAACCTTACATAAATACCTTGAACCAACCCGAACCGAACCAAAACACACTTCCTGAACAACTAACCGATAAATTATTTTTGGCGCCCCACTAACTCTTTATCACACAAAAACAAAGTTTTAACTACAGAAACTGTGAGAAAAATAGTGTTGCCTTTGTACAAACTTCGAAGTGGTCCAGTAATAGAGGATACCACAGTTGGAGCAGTCAGTAGATTTCGAGCGAGCAATATTGATGGATTCTCCACTGCCCACGTTATTGCTCCCCTTTAATGGAAACAGATTGAGCTATTCTTGGTGGGCGCATGCCTTTATTCAATTAGAGCCAGTCGGCTTTCGGCTCTATTTTAGTATTAAGCTTTGAGATGCACTGTAGATCCTATGTATCTAGTATAACATGCAATTCAACAGTATGTTTGCTTTGATAAGCGGATAATAATCTGTTTTTGAAATAGGGTAGTGTGTGGAGTAAGACCGAGAGAGTCAAACTGAATTAAAAAGCCATATTTTTGTTCTCGTATTCTATAACTTGGCTATCTGTGTTAAGCACAATTAGCCATTGAGGTGTCATGTTCTGTATGTTTTAGCACATAGATATTTTTCCCTTTCATATGGTATGAAGTGATCAAATCTCACGGTAAGCGTAGGGACACTGTGCCGTTTCAATCGGGAATGTATGACATTTCCTGTGCCTTGTTTTGATGCCAGTTTATGGACGTAAGTTGATATTCTAGTCAAATAGCTTTCTCTTGCAAGTCTAGCAATCTCTTTTTTGACAGTATTGATCTGTATATCGCCGTGTATGTACTCGTATTTGTTGCCAACATTATTGTGGTGATACCATCAGTGAGTTTCACTAGCGCTGACATCATGTACTTTTAGAGTAATTTTTAATCTAAACAGATCAAACATTAAAGGCACTTTACATGTCTGTTTGTGTGACCAAGTTGTGCTTCTATTCGGTTTTCACCATTATTAATTTAGAGACTTTATTTTGGACCTAGAAATAATAAAAAAATCGCACAATTTTGTCAAGAGTGCGAAGAAATGGCGGGCCTCGGGGCTCGAATTTGAAACTTGTGTTTTTAATGTACCATCCTAAATTATTTTGTGTAACAAACAAAATATATCCGTTAAAATGATAGAACGCTATTCTAGCTAATGATATGAGTAGCGCGTATCTTTTCACAAAAACTTCCACTAGCTCTTGTGACATCAAAAAGGTTTCCACGTCTGTTTATTTCTACATTAGCTTTAATTATAACTTGCAAGTATGCATCGGACTGCAGAAAAGTTCCCGTCTAGTTATATAGAACGCCGTAATGTCGTCTAAGAATTTTAAATAGAAAAGTATTTTCTGTTTTATTTGTGTGTATATGAAATTATATTTTAAACATTGTGATGAATAAATAAAAACGGAAGTAGCTTTAATGATGACATATGAAGATTTATGAAACAATTTATTGGTTGAGTTTGGACTTTCCTATGATTTAAGAGGCCGTATACGAAATTTTTCCGATTTCGTTGTTTCACGTGATTTTATAGGCGCAATTAAACAGTTATAAAACTGTATTTAATTATGCTATAATGCGCCACATTAAAAATTATTTCAAATTTCACCTAAAGACAGTACACTGACGTTGAAACAGCTCGGTTAGTTTATTTCAGTTATTTTCATAGCGTTATGTCCTACGGCATTCTGTTGTGGGGCAAAGCCGCTGATATTCAAAATATTTTTGTTCTTCAAAAGCGAGCTGTTCGAGCAATTTACCAACTGGGTGCTAGAGTGTCCCTAAGAGATTTTTTTAAAGATATCGGTATTCTCACGGTGGCATCGCAATTCATATTCGCTAACATCTTATATATTAGGCAAAATATACACTTATACACTAAAAACAGTGATATTTATAATATTAATACTAGAAATAAGGATAAACTACGTGCTCCCTTTCACCGGCTTCATAAGGTTCATAACTCATTTGTTGGGCTTGGTATAACCTTTTATAACAAGCTTCCCTCTTCTTTGTTAGATTTAAAAGTAAATGTTAATAATAGAAATAAACAAAATTGGATAAGCAAGGGGCTAAGAGGAAGTTGCAAAGTCAAAAGGACACTACGCTACATTTACTATAAAAATAAAAACTCGGCTAGCAAAATTAAATATACAACATACTCAAATTTATTGAAGAAATGTATTCATTATTCGAAAAGAAATGCTAACATAAAGTTTATAAACAGGAGTGAAAACAAATGCAAAGCCACTTGGACAGTTGTAAAAAATGAAATACTTAGTACTAACTTCAAAGATAACATAGATAACATTTAAGTTGATAACACAATACTTACAAACCCCGTCGAAATAGCATCTGCCTTCAATAATCACTACATCAATCTGGCACACAAATCAACACATACAAATACACAAATTGGCCGTAGTAAAAACTCAATTCATGATTCGATGTTTCTTAGACCGGTGTCGGAAAATGAGGTGAGAACAGAAATATTATCGCTATCCAACACGAATTCAGAGGGCTACGACGAAATTAATACTAAAATTATTAAATTATGCATTAATGAAATAGTTGGAATTCTTACACATTTAATTAATTTATCATTCTCTTCTGGAACTTTCCCAGATACCTTAAAACTGTCCATTTTTAAACCACTCTTTAAGAAGGGAGAAAAAGATTGTATAAATAATTATCGCCCAATAACCTTGATACCGATTCTGTCAAAAATATTTGAAAAATGCATGTACAAAAGAATAGTTAATTTCTGTAACAAGTTTGACATAATTAATAAAGATCAATATGGCTTTCAAAAAAGCAAATCAACTACATTAGCCACCTTCTCTCTGATAAAAGCAATACTATCCAATATTAATAAAAACTATCTGACTACAGGAGTGTTTTTTGATCTGTCTAAAGCTTTTGACCTAGTGTCACATGACCTGTTGCTACGAAAGCTAGAGGTAATTGGGATAAGGGGACATGCACTTCAGTGGATTTCGTCATACTTAAATAACCGACAACAACGTGTTATTATTGCAAAATTAGGTAGAAATAATGTCATGACATCATACTCATCCGAGTATAAATGCAACAATTATGGCGTCCCACAAGGAAGTGTATTAGGCCCTATATTGTTCCTACTCTATATAAATTCAATCACAGACATAACAAATCATAAATGCATACTATTCGCTGACGATATTTCCATTATAGTGACGTCCGATAAAAAGACTAATACAATTGACGACCATGAAGCAGAAATTAACAATACAATTGACAAACTAATTGAATGGCTTGACATGAATAACTTGAAAATTAATTTAGATAAATCCGTGTACATACAATTTAACAAATCAAATAATAATAAATACAATTTAAAACTTGACATACCAAAACTTAACGCGGTTACACAAACAAAATTTCTTGGAGTAATAATAGACCAGGACATCAATTGGAAAGCACAAGTGGATGATGTATCTAAAAGAATAAATAAATTCGTATACGCACTCAGAAAGGTGAAAAATATAACAAACATTAAAACTGCTATTACTACCTACCATGCTTATGTCGAATCCTTAATACGATATGGGTTCATCATGTGGGGTAATAGTACCGATAGGAATAGGGTATTTGTTGCCCAAAAAAAATGTATTCGTGCAATATATGGGCTTCAACCTGATGAATCTTGCAGGCCTATATTTAAAGAACTTGGTTTATTACCGCTACCCTCTCTCTATATTTATGAAGTTTGCATGTTTGTTAAGAAACATAAAGATCTGTTTAAAAGGGCAGATGATGTATATCCTCGAAACCGGCGTGATCCTCACAGGCTTATATTAAGTGACTTACCGAGACTGGCTAAATACAATAAAAGCTGTTTAGCCATGTGTGTTCGGGTGTACAATAAAATTCCAAGGGACTTAAAAACTTTAGATCTTAGATTGTTCAAAAAAAAATTGTATGAATGGTTAAAAACGAATAACTTTTACAGCATTAAAGAATTTACTGACGGGAGATATCTTTAAATGTAACAATATTTGCATGCTATGATATAAGCGAAACATGTATGCTCTATTATGTACCTTGAAACAACTTTATATACCATGTTTTATGCGAATAAATATTATTTCTATTTCTATTTCTATTTACATTTTAGTGCGTTTAAAGCCAAAGTAAAATCCAACCTTTGTTCTAAGGCATACTATTCTATTAACGACTACTTAAACGATAAGAATAGTTGGTCGCTGTGATTAACTCAAGACAATGTTTGTGTTCTTTCACCAGAATTAGCTTACCTACTGACAGGTTGTATGAATTACATTCATATACTTAATTGTTTATTTTATTAGACTCTTTAAATCATTTTATTTTTTACTATTGTATTGTACAGTATCAAGTTCTTCTAACTGAACAGACAGCTGTGCTGCTGGGGAGTTTGTTGCGCCACTTCTTCTTCCCAGCTAAAGCACTAGGAAGTGTCGAAGGGTGGGCGTTTTGGGGGGACTGTCTTATGTTTTATTTTTTTGACGTTCGAAAAGTGCTGACTCTCAGCCTAGTTTGAATAAATGACTTTTGATTTTGATTTTGATTTTGAGCTACATTTTTACTATTTGATTTTTATGAATCGACCTCAAGCCAGCGAATGTTTTGAGAATATTGCTGTAAGATGTTTAGAATATCACATTTTTCGAATGGTTTAAACGTCTACACGTTATAAAAATGTATTTCTCGACAAAAATAAAATATATAAATAAAAATATAAATTTCGTAAAAGAATTTCCTCTTAACTCCAATGAAAAATCAATCCAAGAACAGCCTTGTATACAACAACTACATAATAATCACTGTAATGTAAAGAAAACCCATGAACAATTTTCTTTCAAACAAAATTCAAAATGTCCTTCAACACCGAACCATATTTCGACGAATATTTTAAAACTGTAAATTACAACGGGTTAAATGGCTCTGAAACGGTGTAGCACTTCGTAAAACGAGCCGTATTCGTGCGACCGCCACATGCAATTTAACCTCATTTGCATATCTTAGCCTGAAACGCTTATTGCTCGTGCCGTTGAGCAATTTTGAGCTTCTGTCTCTGATAGCGTTGCGTGGACTTTGAATGCTGGTTAGGCGACAAAGAACGTACATTTTTACTGAAGGAATTACCTTGATGGATTATAGGAAACTACTATTTTGGACGAAAATGTAGTGGCGGTTTAGCGGCGATAGTTTATTAGACTTCTTAATTTTAAGTATTGGGTGGAAAATGCAGAAAGTACTGGGTATAAGAAAATCCGTTCGATGTGAAGTAAAACATCAATAGAAAAAACAAAAGCGGTAAGTCCCCCCTTCGAGGAGTGGCTTGAGAGGCGGCATGGCGTCCTCACCTTCCGAGCGGACGAAGCGAGAGTGCATGGGTAGCAATCACCTCCTTCAGCGAAGCAGTAATGCTCGCGAAGAGGGAGGCGGCGCACGTGAGGAAGAGGCAGTATATGCGCCCTCACGGTCTAAGTCGCCGCAAGAGACACCCTGGGCGTCGGGAATCCCGGGCTGATTCCCGGCCACCGCAGGCGTGGGCTTGCGGACAGCGAGTAATGGTAGCTAATAATAGTAATGGACCAGGCCCAGATCGACGGCGCATTGTATTCCACGCGCGCCTCAAAGAGATGTCAGCACAAAGTGATGGAACCCACGAGGGCCGATGCCTGCCAGGGTTGCGGGCTGTTCAAAAGAGATACCGCCGGCCCTGGCACACAGGCTACTGAGGGACCACGGGTGGGTTTTAGTCAGTAAAAGTCTGACACGCCCTCCTGCTCCACCCAGAGCGGGAGAAGTTATTTGATGATTTCCCACCAAAAAAAAAAAAACACTACACATTTTTGACGTTAATAAAGGTTTGTTCAGGATGAGTCTAGGGTCAAAGTATTAGTGGCTCGACCTTCATATCGTTACATTAGCTTGTTACGTAAAGCTTAGAAATAGTTTCGAAATGAGAGCCACGCGTGGTCCTAATTTTCTAGGACCTATCAAAAATGCCTGCTTGAAGAAATTGCGCTTCATCATAGCGCTTCATCAAAATAACAGGCAGAGCAATGATGGCAGCTCTGACTTACGGGTTGTAGGTAGTGGGTTCGTATAAAGGCAGGCGCTTTACTTTGTGTAAATAACTTCATCACCACTGATCAAAAAACGGTGAAGGAAAAGATTGTGAGGAAACCGTCATCAGGCAGCACACAAGTCAGATAACTGGCCAAAAATGTAACCTTATGCAGGGTTAAGTTTTATTATATATGTATAGAAGCTGTGTGTATTACGAAGTTCTGTATTAAAGTTTTTTTTTGCTATAATAATGCTATTAGCTGAGTTAGTTTAGTAATTTGCGGAATTTATTTCTTAAAACTGAATAATCATCATAAAAAGACCTATTACTAAAGATTTTGTGTAACCTTTTGGATAACAGTGTATAAAATTCCATTATCAAGCATGATACTGGGTAAGTTAGATTTTGTTCTCTTTTAGTTGTATTACATAACACATTTTGATAGTTATTCAGCTGCTGTATAAAATAGGCGTTATTTTTGTTATGAAGCGTATAGTAACTTAACAGAAATTAAGATAGCTGTTTTAACTACATTCTGCCGCTTTAAGTACGAAATTACCGTTATGTGCAGCTAACTGTGGTTAAAGCAATAGTGATAGATTCTTATGTAGAACTTTGCTGGGTATTCACGAAAAATAGACATTTTCTTAAGCTGGAAGAACTGTTCTGGAACGTTAGTCAGCATTTAAGCGGCTAACTGCGCTTTATTTTGTAGTGGTTGTGTGAATATGCCTCCTTACAATTTTTTTTTTTAAACTCTAGTTCATGGAAAAATAGAAAAAGAAAGAGAACGAAAAAGTATGAAAAGATAAAAAAAAACTATATCTGTTGCAAATAATATTGTGATTTACAGTAAGAATGAAGTGCAGACTAATTTTAACCAGAGCACAACTTAATAAGTGGACACAATCGGGTCTATTATGCATATATAAGACGATAAGCCGCTGTGCAATCAGATTTTATTCAGAATGAGCGTCGCCATATCGAATAACAAAACCTATTATAATGATGTGGAATTGTATACACAAATACGCAATTTTAATAACGAAATCGGTATAATCTTCTTATAAAAGTATTACAAGGTTATTTTTGAACCCTTAAACTGCATAATATTTTTTTTTAAATTCACACGTAAAACACACCAATAGATGAAATGTTGTTTATCTCTCCAAAACCCGGCTTATCAGGTGGCGCGTGAAAATTTTACATTAAATGTATATATAAATACACGGTAAAGTTGCGTGCGCACCAACAATTTCTTTCTAAAAGCATAAATAAGGGTAAAATTTACTTTTGATAGGTAATAAAATTTGGCCATATAAATTATATTTCAATGTCGCAGTCACGCTGTTCGGATTTGACAATTTCAATTTAATTTGATTAACATCTTGATAAAAATATACTGAAATAAGCTAAACTCTGTGTATTATCTGAATATCTGAGCTTTGGAGGACTTAACCGTAGTTCATTCAATCGTTCATTCATCAACTGGCTAACAGAGCTGTAATACTTCTATTACAGAACAAAATGCTTTTATGCAGAAGATACTCAGCTTGTCGTACAATTATTCAAAACTTATTCATCTGTTACGTTGCTATTACACAGTTATTAGCAGTATAATTTTGTGCCCAAATTGCTTGAATAACGTTTGAGTAAGCGCCAAATCAGCTAATTATGGTAGTCATAACCAGCGATTAGTTTCTATGACTGCTGTTAAACAAAACTTACTCAGAAGATTTGTGCTGGCTGGGATGTCCTAGAACCAAAACTTCGAAGACATGTGACATGTCCAATATGTCCATGTCAAAGAGTAGGTATGGCCCATTCCCTCTTGAAGAGAGGAGGCCCGTGTCCCAACAGTGGGCACTTTTTAGGCTGATTATGCATATAAAATATCGTTAATAGACTGATGATTCTCCATCACTCAAAATTTAAAATTGAATATCGGTGTGGAAAATTGAACCCACTCATATAAACTTCACAGGAATAAAAGCAATTAAATTTAAGTACAGGCAAGGTACTAGTTAGCTATCTACCCTCGTCATTCTCATGTCAAATGAAGTTATAGGACATCAAAATGGGTTGAAACGTATAGGTTCAAAATACACACGAACTTTTCGGCACCACATCGAGCCTAACAGAACTGTACCGTACCTAAGTTCGAATAGGCATAACCGAAGTATTATATTATCTGTGGTAAAACACATCGAGCTTTAGAAAGAGACTAGCTATTTCTCGCAGCTTCACCCGCGTGGAGGTTACAGACTCTCCCACGAAAACGTACTACTTCGTATAACAGATCTGTTTAACCGGAACAATTCCGTAATATTTTGTTTCATATATATGTATTGACTGACGAGGCGCAGTTCAATGAAGTTCCCAGTCGGTATCATAGTTTCCAACTTTTTCGACAATCATTGTTATATCCTGCAGTGCAGTGGTGGCCTTGTGGCAACGGCCGCGTCTTTCTGGGTTCGAACCTACGACCTACAACTTTACACTTTCTCTCCTTATCTCTCTATCATTCACTTCCTTTTTATGTACCATGTTCTTTCAAACGTTCAGCATCGCTAGTTCGCAATTAAGGCTCGTTACAAACTATACGCTGTAGCAAGTTGCATCGTCCCGTGTCAGACGTCAAACGCAAGAAGTTGTGGTCAGAGTTGTGGTGCGGAGTTGCACCGCAACCACATCGTGCCAGTGACACTGTCCGAAGTCCGGTCCGGACACTGCTCTAGTAAATGTATTGTAGGGGTACTTTTTGGAGTGATTAATTATCTATTTTTATTTATTTATTTATTTATTTATCACACACATGTACCCTTTGCCATTACAGATAATAAAATCTAATGCGACAAAGTAACTTAAAATATACTAAATAAAATTTACTATACCTTACATGCTACACAGTATGTGGCCCTTGTGAACTCACTCAGTGTACAGGTGAATATGTCTATGGCATCCGCCACCGTGTTGAGAGTGCGCAGCGCACGAGTCAGCGGTGCGCGCCCCAGCAGGTTAGTGCGCGCACTCGGCACCACTAGCAGCTGCGGCTTGCGCCTTCGCGCCACGTACCTATCTGGTAAATTAAACCATGGTATGTATCAGTGGTGACATTATTATAGTACTGTTTACGTAGAAAAGTAAAGTGGTTTAAGATATTGGCTTTCTCTGTTGAGAAAGCCATTATTTTAAACCACTTTACTTTAAAGAATATTTTATTTGCGAATAGTAATAATGTTTTATAGAAAAATACTTACCCATCGTAAGTAGACACAAATAGGGCTACCTACATTCAAGATAAAAGGTTTCCTTTCAAAATTTGCATTTTAACACTTTTCCCCAGGAAGTTATGGAGCTATTAAAGTGTCAGTTCAATTATGAAGGGTTCGCCAATCGATAAATCTATGTCACGAGTATGACTTGTTATTTCTGCATTGCTTTTCAAACTGATACAATTTATTTATAAACATAGAAGTGGCTTTCAAACACAGATATGAAATTAGTCGTCCGTTACTTCATGTTCTTAAATAGGCAATCCTTCTTGTTCTGGAGCAAGCTACCTTGTGGTAGCCCGCGTAATTAAAATTACCTTAAGTATTTTAATCCTCGCATCCAGCGGATTCCTGCGGCCTTCACAAGGTCATCGGTCCATCTTGTGGGAGGCTTTCCAACGCTACGTCACCCGGTATGCGCTCGCCACTCCAGAACCTTCCGGCCCCGTTGGCCATCTGTTCTCCGTTTGACAATTCTTCGGGCTATGTTAGTTACCTTGGTTCTCCTGCTGATCTCTTCATTTCTGATTCGATTACGCAGGGAAACTCCAAGCATAGCCCTCTCCACTGCGAGAAGCGCAGAACCGGTCGAAGTGGAGGAGTTTGGGGGAGGCCTATGTCCAGCAGTGGACGTCTTTCGCTGAAATAATGATGATGATGATGATTTTACAATTTGGAGGTCAGTTCCAAGTTTATTTTATTGTGACTCGTGACCGTAACACGTATTTTATACTAGCTTTTTCCCGCAGCTCCGCACGCGTGGATGTCGGTCATCGCGTAAACAGGTAGCTTCCGTCCTTCTCTATATCCCAGGCTACATCCCTGCCAAATTTTATGACGATTGGATCAGCGGTTTAGGCGTGAAAGCATAACAGGCAGACAGACACAGAGTTACTTTGGCATTCATAATATTAGTAGGGATATAGTAGGTATTTACAGAATTGTATTTATTAAAATGATCAATACAACATTACAAGTTCATTAATTCCATTGAATCAATATGCAGCAAATAAACCTAAGTAAAATACCCAGGAGCTTTCAACTTAATACAAAATTGGAAAACAATTTGAAGACACAACAACATTAACTCGATACGAATAAACCGATTACTCAATCAATCAAACAAACAACTTATTAAATATTCTATTTTTTTTTAACATTTCTCCTGTATTGTGGTTGCGTTTACAAACACTTAAACTCACATACACAAACAGCCAGACCCGGAACAACTACTTGTAGGTCATACAAATATTTGTTCCGTGCGGGAATCGAACGTGCGACACGCAGCGCAGCAGTCAATGGCTTAGCCACTGAGCCAACCGTGTCGTCAAATTCCAGACATTGACGTCCAATCATCCATCAGTTTGCATATTCCCAGCTGAATTTTTGATATATCGTTAATTACATACCAACCAACTGTTTGTGGGAAATGCCACATGTTACAAATTGAAACTAGAATATGCATAGGTAACTAACAATTAGCTGAACTCACTGGTACTGGTACGTTAGGTTCAATTTATGCATTTTGGTTGGAACTGATTTTGAGCTATGATTTAGTGCTTGGAGTACACGTCAGTGATAACACGGATGACTAGGGATGCCACAGTTCTACTGTGGCTCAGATTATAAAACAAAGGCAGATAGACCGCGCGGAACACCCAGAGTGAGGCCAAAAAACCAAATAGTATAGCGTCGCATTATATGTAACATACAGTGCGACGCTTTAGTATTTGTTTTTTTTTTTGGTTTAGATTAAAAAACAAAGGCAGATAGATCGCGTGGAACACCCAAGACTCAAAAAAACAAATACTAAATCCTCGCATTATATACAATGCGACGCTTTAGTATTTGGTTTTTTGGCTTCACTCTTGGTGTTCCGCGCGGTCTATCTGCCTTTGTTTTATAATCTGAGTAATGTGGTATTATATTTGATATTGTATTTGTATACCCCGCAAACGTAACTGCTGAGCGTGGGGTCCTGGGTCCTAGGGCAGACAGTGTTTTTGAGTTTTGCTACTCTCTCTCGACGTTCAAAAGTGCCATTTATGAGGCTATCCTTACTTCCTTACTAATATTATAAACGCGAAAGTGTGTATGTATGTTACTCTTTCACGCAAAAAGGGCTGAACAGATTTGGATGAAATTTGGCACACGATAGATTATAATCTGGATTAATACATAGGATACATTTTATCCCGGTAGCACGTTCCCGCAGGATAATTTCCGACTTCCACGAGGGCGGAGCCGCTGGGAAAAGCTAGTTTGAAAAAAATGCTTTGACTTTGACTTAAGAGTTTTTAGTAACACCCAGGAGTTTGGAAGTTCGTTAAGCCTGCGCCTGATCTCTCTCCGGTCGTCTCGGATTGCCGTTCCATCGGACTATGAGAGTCAGAGAAGAGAGTGCACTTGTGTCTGCGCACACACTAGCGCCCGCGCCGAAGTCTAGTCTCCGTTGATTGGCCGCTATGGCCAAAATAGGTTCTGAAGGACTATATGTATGTCATGCCACCGGCATGTCCTAAAACTAAAAGTTCGAAGGCATGTGACATCTACCAACTGGGGCGGCGTGGTTGATTATGCTACAAAGACAATGACATGACAAAGGGTCATGAAAAATGGGTGATAACAATGACAAGATCTCGTAATCACTTAACAGGGCTTCGTTGAGTAGAGCTTGGGAATTAATCAAGCTGGCTCTTTTGATTGAGTCATGCTCGAAATTTCGAAGAATGTGACTGTGCTAGAAGAGCTGATCAACGCGAAATTAATCTCTAATGGGATTGGGAATACGCAAAATCCTCACTGCTTTACTGGTAGGTTACTCAAATTGGAGTTAGGCCTAGATTTCAAAACAAAACAAAACTAAAAAACACGCTATAAAAACCAAAGTAAAAGTAGAAAGTTATTTAATTCTATTAAAAATCGTGGGGTGCTTATTATAAATTGATTATAAACATACCTCAAAAAGCACCCTACGCTTTTGCTTCTTTCGAGTAGATGGATTTTGTGAGTTTGTACTAAATGAATTGAGCCTAGTAGGTGGCCAAACCAATCACGTTTTTCAACCACAGAACGCGTTGGTTTTAAGCATACAGCTTTAAGATACAGTACCTATGTACGTCAGAACCGCGGGTGTACTTTTCAGATCTGCCTAAATTTATTGCAATTATTTGGTACCTTCTGTGTACCTTTACGGTAGCCTATTTTTCGGCCAAAGCATTGCCATACAACGTGGCAATGCTGCCAGCCTTTTGAGCACTTTTCCCATTGACAACGATGCGGACGTATTTTTTTACGCGTTATGTTTATTTTCGTTTTTATATACTTATACCAATTGCAAGTTCAACTTGCTTGCTGCACTTGACTGGTAATATTACAATTATTGCAATACTGGCAGACACATATCTGTCTGCAGTTATTTGAATATAAAGCAATCGTTGCTCTAATTAACGTGCATCGATTTCAGCTACCGCAAACGCAGACGTATTAAGTAGGGCGAGAGATTGCAGGGATGAAATACAGCCCTAGTTTTAGTTTAAGTGAAACCCGAAATACGTGTCTAGTATTTTATGTTAAGAATTTATGTAGAATATTTAAAAACTGTTTCATGAAAAATCACAAAGTTATAAGCTTGTTATGTTACCTAGTTGTCTACACAAACGTGGTAATCACGCGGCAGCCCTGGCGCACACCCGTCCAGCGTCGTATTGTGGTCACTGATAATAATTAGGCAGTAGGCACCTAACCGTACGGCGATTTCATAGTAATTAACTAGTGATTAAAAAAAAAAAACATCAAACTTGCAAAACTTTTTTGGGATAAAATATAACATGGTGTAAAAAATAATGGAATCGATTCAGTTACTTATTCTGAACAAACTATATTCAGGTTTCGCATATACTAAAAATAACGTTTTGTAAATAATTTCAGGTTCCTTTGATTCTGAGATATGGATGTGTAGACTGGCTTGATATTATAAAGTCAGAAGGAAAAACGAATGACAGGTGAAGTTTTCTGTATAATAATGTATATTGATTAGCGATTATTGTATAGTTTATCAGAGCGTATGTTTGTGTACCTATTTGATATTACTGGTGGAAACCCAGTGCTCGCAATTCGACCATAATTCAATTAAATAGAAACACATAAAATAAAAGCTTTCTATACCCCTCCACATAAACGTTAATTGTGCCAAATATCATAAGACTTCCGTCAAAGGGGTAAATAGTGTTTGCTTAACGTATAATCTCGGGATTATTCGCGGTACTATCTTCCAAGAGTTTGTTATTCTTATGATTTTTTTGCTTCTAGGGTTAATTTAATTGATTCGGAACTGTATAAATTGTAATCTGTGGAAAATTTAGAGGCTACCCTCTACATTTTATTAAAATAAGCAAAACAATCTAAAATAATTTAATATACTACTATAATACATTATTTTAGATTATTTTTATACTATCTACTGTTTAGTTATAAAAATAATCTAATATTACATATGGGAATGCAAACGCATTCCCATATGTAATATTTAAAAAAATGATGTAAAAGTATCGGCATGAAAAATTGTTATGGATCAAGATTGTAAATGTCCG
This sequence comes from Polymixis flavicincta, assembly GCA_949987655.1. Taxonomy (NCBI): domain Eukaryota; kingdom Metazoa; phylum Arthropoda; class Insecta; order Lepidoptera; family Noctuidae; genus Polymixis; species Polymixis flavicincta. Next base: position 18,731,062 of record OX465181.1, on the reverse strand, counting down.
TAAATGCGTAGTGTGGTGGCACACTACGCATTTACGTATATTTACAATCTTCTTCTGAACTTAGTTATTGGGGTTGGACAAAGTAAGTTTATTATTTTTTAGTTTTCGGTTTTTCGGCGGTTAATTTTTTTATTAAAAATATTTTTTTTTTTTTTGTGGCTGTAATCTACTAATTACTACATGCTTAATTTTTGATTACTTTTTGTAATACACAACTCAGTACCTATTAAAATCTGTGAGTAAACAATCAATCATCCCCTGTTTTCTTACCCTTAGGGTAAGAAAATCAGGAAATCGCGGCACAGCGGACAGAGCTCCGGCGGGATCTCATGGTGACATGGAGAGAGCGATTGTCGCAACCCAGTGCTGGGCACGCCACGATTGCGGCGGTAAGTCCCCTCTTTGAGGAGTGGTTTGAGAGGCGGCATGGCGTCCTCACCTTCCGCCTGACGCAGGTCCTCACCGGACACGGTTGTTTCGGGAGGTTCCTGTTTCGGATAGGGCGGGAGGAAACGCCCGGGTGTTTCCACTGCGAAGATCGCCCTGAGGACACGGTGGAGCACACGGTGGCGGTCTGCCCTGCTTGGGCGGAGCACCGCCGTGTCCTCGTGGAGGCGATCGGCGGCGGCGATCTCTCGCGTCCGGCCCTGGTCCAGGCCATGGTACGGAGCGAGAGGGCATGGGGAGCCGTCACCTCCTTCAGCGAAGCAGTGATGCTCGCGAAGAGGGAGGCGGCGCACGTGAGGGAGAGGCAGCATATGCGCCCTCGCGACCCCAGCCGCCGCAGGATACGGAGACGCCCTGGGCGTCGGGAATCCCAGGCCGATTTCCGGCCACCGTAGGCATGGGCTTGCGGACGGCGAGTAATGGGTAGCTCGCTGTCCGGTAAGGACCAAGCCCAAGTCGACGGCGCGTTGTGTTCCACGCGCGCCTCAAAGAGATGTCAGCACAAAAAATTATGGGGCCCGCAAGGGCCGATGCCTGCCAGGGGTGCGGGTTTGTTCGAAAGAGACACCACAGCCCCTGGCTTAAGGGCTACTGAAGGAACACGGGTGGGTTTTAGTCAGTAAAAGTCTGACACGCCCTCCTGCTCCACCCAGAGCGGGAGAAGTTATTTGATGATTTCACACCCAAAAAAAAAAAAAAAAAAGGGTTGGAATTTTTCGAAATTTATATGGGACCAACTTCGGGGTATTCCCATTTCAATAAAAAAAGAATTATCAAAATCGGACTACTCTGGAAAAAGTTATGCGTGGTCATACATAAAAAAAAAGAAATATACGCGTCGAATTGAGTAACCTCCTCCGTTTTTTCGTCGGTTAAAAAACGCAGCCAATAAACTGCCAACCAACCAACCCAAACCCTATTCCTCTAAGCCGTTCCTACAGGTTCACAATATTGATGGAAAGGGGAAATCGGATCATAGAATCATTAAACCTTCGGGCTACGCACAGTACTAGATTAATGCCCCACCTGTACAACTTTGCCTCCCGGGACTTTCATCCTGTAATGCTTTCCTCACTTATTCGATTTTCTTTAGCAATTTCATTGGAGAGAATCTATCTCGTATTTTTGTTTTTTATTGGATGTTCGTCTTGCTCTATTGCTAAATGAATAGTTACAATTTAGTTAAATGAATAAATGTGTTAGGGCCCTCGCCCTAACACATTTATTCGCATTTGCAACGCGCTACAGAAGCGATGCCAACGCGTTACTAACGCGCTATAGTATCGCGACTGTATCGATGCAAAAGCGCGACCGTGTCGGACGACATCGGGGAGAGTTGCCTTAACGGAGTCCATCTTGCAACTGTAGCGATCGCAGGTATTTTTGTGCCGTTACTGAATCGCGTTTGCATCGCGACAGTATCGCGTTTGCATCGCTATTGAATCTGGGCCCGTGGGCGAGGGCACACAACTAGCGACCGCTTCGCGACTGTATCGATGCGGACGCGCGACACCATCGCTACTGCATCGGTACAAAAAGTCGCCGTGAGGGAGGGCCCTTAAATGAAGGAATGTTGTGTTTGTTTTTTAACATTACTGACGAAATATGGGTGTTATATATGTACCTTCTTTGTCTAGCTATTCGGGAAATATGGACGTGATGTTTTATTACTTATTTGTATAAGTAGTAGGCAAAATTAGGGCAGTCAAAATCTTTATTTTAATGTAGTTAGAGCTGATTTTTCAGAAGTCAGGTCAGATTTTTTTGTTATCTAAAGGATACATATTTATGTCAGTATGACCCATTTTCTATACAAAATCTGTCAAATCGTAATATTTATTCCTTAGAGAAAAGATAACTCCATATAGAAAAGATGACTATTAAAAATCAGCCCTTGAAGTGGACTTAAGTATTAAAAATGAAGAATCTTTATAAAAGTTTATTAATGAAACCGAAGTGCCACAATATTTCCGGAAACAATTTATAATTTAAAACCATTCTTCTTTGATTTCTCAACTCTTGCTCTTTAATAATAACACGTTGGTATTATGAAACATGATATTATAACATGTCACAACAGACGAGGAGTCTTTGAGGACGTGAGTTGAGAACGTGATTTGCAACAACCGAGCAGACGATTAGCGCGTCTTGCAAGCCCTATGATAGACCGAGAGCTAGGCTATCACGAAAAAAAAAACGAACTTTTTTTTTACTGTCAATTAGAATTTTTCAGAGTAGTAGAGTTGCGTCCAATTTGTGTAGGAAGTAGAATTTGCAGGGGTAGGTTTGTGTAGAAAAATATACTTTTCATAGTATAATAATAGGTATAGGGTAGAAGGGTGTATTTTTTCATGGATTTTAAAAAAAGAATGCTATTCCTAATATTTAGACCGCGTAGGTATTATTGCACTTTTCTGTGAAACAGTAGTTTTTTTTTTTTTTTTGATGACTGGTGAATAATTTCTGCACTAGGGAGATTCATGGGCTGAATTCATGATTACACTTTGCACGTTGATCTCCCTGCGACCGTGTATGTTCACATAGCTCTTCTTCACATTAAGAAACTAAAATGAAACATACATACCTACATAATGTATTCATAAAGTCTCGTATCCACTAGGAAATATTTGACGCACAACATGTGACGTTCAACATGTTCGGCAACGTTACTATAACTTCTCCCGCTCTGGGTGGAGCAGGAGGGCGTGTCAGACTTTTACTGACTAAAACCTACCCGTGTTCCCTCAGTAGCCCGTATGCCAGGGGCTGTGGTATCTCTCCATCGTTACTTACCAAGCCGTTTCGTTCTAATACCGCTGGTACGCCGGCGGTGACAATAGCTCGACGAATAATATCGTTGATGGCGTGCTATGCGACCTGCTTTCTTGCAGCAGGACAGGCTATGGTATCCAAGACTGTCAACGGGGACACCTATGAATATCACGGCACATAATTAAACTACCTATTTCTCAACAACCCACACAAACGTCAAATAGGTACAAAAGAAGCTCAACTCACACACACACACACAATACCTATACTACATAAAGTTCTCTGTGCACAAACACACACATGTTAACTTAAAAGGAAATGATCAAAACCTCACACATTATAACTAGGTGGAGTATGTTCACGTCCCCATTCTATAGCCTACGTTAATTAGTCTAAGTAACACGCCGCGAAATACTATGCCATGGTGGTAATTAAGACCACCCAGCTTTCTTCGTCTGACTTAAATCTTACTTTGTGGGTGCAATTTTAATGGTTTCTATGCAATCTCGCTGTTTGTTTTCATGTTAGTGCTAATTTTCTATTGTTAAGTAGTTGCTGGTATATTTGAAGTTAGTGGGCGAGGTAGCTTTGTGAAAGAGAACTAGGAATATGTCAAGAACGCGTATTTTAGGATAAAAAAAATAGTTTTTTTTTTTTGTGGAAATTAATTTGGTTTTCGGTGAGACCATGTCGCCATCTTTGCTTTTTTTTCAGTCGCGCTTGCGCACCTATTCGTGACGGTTGCGTACGGTAGTGCTGATTCACTGAGTAAAAATGACGAACGTGTTAAAGTGCGATAAATGTAACATCGTTATCGACGAGATGCTATCGTATATTCAAAACAAAGTGTCGGTTATAGATGAAGAAACATTGGTGCGAATTTGTGTCTCATCATTTCTTAGCGAAGAAATTAAAAAATCGAAGTCTCTTCTTTTTGATTCCGTTCCATCTAATTTGCGTAAAATTATACGGAAAAACAGAGGAAAGGAAGTACGAGATCTAGCTGATATCATAAACCTATTCAAATCAACCGATCCAGAAGAAATTCCAGTGTTTGTGGCCCGGCAATTAGAAAAATTGCCACCAGTTACTTTTGATCACTTGGACTGCACGAAACTTCTGAAGGATCTCGTCCGAATGCAAGCTTCAATTGAAGAGGTAAGGTCAACATACGCTACATTAGACCAGATGAAAGAACTAAGAACTGAACTTTTGCAAAACAAAAATGATTCTTTACTACCTACATCGGCGTTTAAAGTGAACATGAAAAGAGGTGCTTGGTTACTAGATAGTGGTCCTATGGGAATCTCACATATGCATAATTCTTCACGGGATGAGGTGTATGACAATAGCCCTATTGAAATAAGTAACAAATCACCGCAATACAGAGAAATTATGCGGGTAGAACGAATACAAAACGATAACGGAGTATGTACGGAGCAGCGTAGTTCGACAGCGAGTAGCGCAAGCGCTGCGGTGAGTCACGCTCAAGCGGCGAGTGCATGTAACATCGGTATGATGAGTGCGGCGGAACCGACGACGACGCCGTCAATGCGCGTGAGACAGACAGAGCAGGGAGCGCGTCAGCTGATTACTAATGAAGCGGTGGCCTGCGACAACAATTATGTAATGGAACAACGAGATCCACCGTGTGTGAACGAACCGTGTTCTAATGTAAATAAAAGCGGTGAAGGGTGGCAAAGGGTAACGTATCGTAAGAAAGTACCGAAATACCGCTATATGGGCAAGACAGGAAAAGCGCGAGATATGAAGTGCCAATTCAAAGCGGCTGAGAAGAAAGTTCCCATTTTTATCACGAATATTCACAGCGAAACGACTGCTACTGATATAATTACTTACATTCGCAGCAAGACTAAGGAAACAGTATATCTTGAAAAAGTAATTATGAAGAAAGAAAGGAACCATATTGCCTACAAATTCTTTGTATCTGAGTCCAAATTACCACTATACCTGGACGAGAATTTGTGGCCAGACGGTATAATATTTCGACGTTTTGTGAATTTTAATCGTCGAAAATCGGACAGATTTTTATCTGATAACGGTTTGAATAGCAGTAAAAATGGATAAATGCCCTTATCGTTTTGCCAGCTTCAACTGCAAGAGCGTAAAACGTTCTGTAGACAGTGTTAGGGATTTATGTCGCACCTGTGATTTAGTAGCACTGCAGGAAACATGGCTACTTCCGGAGGAAATACCATACCTAAGCACGATCGATTGTAGCTTTGGCTACACTGGAACCTCAGCAGTGGACACGTCCGCCGGCATACTACGCGGTAGACCTTATGGTGGGGTCGCTCTTCTGTGGAGAAACAGTGTGTTTCAACAAGTTTCAGTTGTGGAGTGTAATAATCCTCGTATATGTGCCATTAAAATAATGAGTTTCCGTCCAGTGATAGTGATGAGTATATACATGCCTACCAATTCTGTGGAAAACCTGCCTGACTTTACGGATTGTTTAAGTACGGTGAGTGCTATTGTAGACGAATACGGGATTGAATCTGTTATTGTGTTGGGTGATTATAATGCCGATATTTATGGATTGTTTTTTAACGAACTTGTAAGTTTTTGCAATGAACAGTGCTGGTCATGTATCGATATTGACTCTCTGGGTTCAGACTCGGGTACATATACTTTTATAAGTGATGTACACGGGTCTTGTAGCTGGTTAGATCACTGTATAGTGAGTCAAGCGGCAAAACAAGCTGTGGTAAATATTTATGTGAAATATGACACTCTGTGGTCTGACCATTTTCCCCTAGTCGTTGAATGTAACTTTGATCTTTTAACACCAAAGTTACCTCAAATACCAAACTGTAACAACAAGGATGTAGTTTGGGGTGTAAGAAATCAGGAACAGGTAGTTAGCTATACCAGTGAGTGTCATGAACGATTGAGGAAGGTTGACTTTCCTGCAGAGTGTGCAAACTGTGCTGACTTCTGTTGTAATGACCCTGCCCACGCGCCTGCTCTTGACAGGCTGTACTCTGACATTGTGGCCGCACTGCGCGACGCGTCTGTCGTGGGTCGAGGGAGCGCGAGGGCTGGTGTGAGTGGGTCGCGCGTGGTGGGTTGGAACGCGCACGTCAGAGAGGCTCATCGGGCGGCCAGGAATAAGTTTATCGAATGGGTAGCCTGTGGTAGGCCGAGGTTTGGTCTCATGTTTAATGAAATGAGTGAGAGCCGGCGACTGTTTAAGTCTAGATTGAAATGGTGCCAAGACCACCAAGACCAACTAAAAATGGACGCACTTGCTCAACTGCATTCGAAGGGTGACTTTCGCGGATTCTGGAAGAGTACGAGCAAAGTAAATGTAAAACCTGGTCTTCCGGTGAGCGTCGACGGGGTGTGTGACCATAGGGACGTTGCCAATAACTTCCGAGATCTTTTTTCTGTGCAGTCGCCACTGGGTCCGGCGTGTGGGGTTTTCGGTGCTGACATTCCAAATAAGGCAAAGGGCGTCTGTTTCACTGCAAGCGAGGTGTCGAGAATTATTAAAGATATGACCAAAGGCAAATCTCCTGGACATGATGGTCTCAGCATCGAGCACCTGCAGCACGCGGGGCCTCATATATCTAGGGTACTGGCAATGTTCTATTCGCTGTGCGTGAGCCACTCTTACCTGCCATCCGATTTAATGAGGACTGTGGTAGTGCCTGTAGTGAAAAACAAAACCGGCGACCTTGCAGATAAAAGTAACTATCGGCCTATTTCACTAGCCACAATCGTAGCTAAAGTTTTTGACGGTCTGCTTAATACGCAGTTAAATAAGTTCGTAGCGCTGCATGATAATCAGTTTGGATTTAGACCCCAACTGTCTACAGAGAGTGCGATACTGTGTCTTAAGCATACCGTCAGATACTACGTGGATCGTAAAACACCCGTGTATGCGTGTTTCCTCGACCTGTCCAGAGCTTTTGACCTGGTAGCGTACGATGTTCTATGGAAAAAACTGGAGGACATAAATTTACCACAAGAACTTGTAAGAATTTTTAAATATTGGTATGCGCACCAGGTCAACAGCGTAAGATGGGCGGGGGCTATGTCGGAGCCATATAGGTTGGAATGCGGCGTGAGGCAAGGCGGATTGACCTCCCCAACCCTTTTCAACCTTTACATGGATGCACTGATCGTTGCGCTCAGCAGTGTCCGTGTTGGCTGCCATATTGATGATGTTTGCGTCAATAACCTTAGTTATGCTGACGACATGGTGCTGCTGAGCGCTTCGGTCTGTGGCTTGAGGAAACTAATGCAAATCTGTGAGGAGTACGCGAGTGGGCACGGCCTTAAATATAATGTGACCAAAAGCCAGTGCGTGATCTTTGAGACGAGTAGTGCCAAATGCCCGCAAAGTATACCACCAGTATTTCTGAATGGTGTTCCCCTAGACTGGGTGAAACAATTTAAATATTTAGGGCATTTGGTCACGGCTAACCTCAGGGACCATGCTGACATCGAACGGGAGCGGAGGGCCTTGTCAATAAGAGGGAATATGTTGGCGCGCAGGTTTGCACGCTGTTCTGATCAAGTTAAGATCACACTTTTTAAAGCATACTGCACTTCTTTGTACACGTGTAGCCTGTGGGCTAGCTATACACAGGCGAGTTACAGTGCCCTCCGCGTCCAGTACAACAACGCGTTCAGGGCAGTATTGGGGCTGCCCCGCTTCTGCAGTGCCTCGGGCATGTTTGCGGAAGCGCGCACCGACTGTTTCCACACTACAATGCGCAAGCGGTGCGCGTCCTTGGTGCGCAGGGTGCGGGTCAGCTCCAACGCTGTCCTGATAATGATTGCTGGACGATTGGACTGCCCCTATATTAGGAAGTGCTGCAGTAGGCATATAGCCAGGGCAGGGTAATTAAGTGATGTCACGATATGTCATGTGCTGTTTTATTAATTTATGTTTTTAATTTTATACAAAATTTTCCCCAAACTTTTATTTTAATTTGTATTTTACAATATTAATTTCCAAATCATTATAAATGTTTATATTTATTTGACATTGTATTTTAATTAGATGACATTGTTTTTTTTTTTTTTTTTTTTTTATTTTTTTTTTATTTTTACTCTGTGTTTTGTATTTATCTCGTGATTTTGTGAACTTATGATTTTGTGAACGTGAACTTGTGATGTGAATATGGGAACCCCTGAAATAAATGGATTTTATTTATTTTATTTATTTATTATTTAATCAATGTAGTTATTGTCAGTAAAAACTATTCTGACGTATTGATCTGTGATAATAATTTATGCACTGCAGCTTATATACTAATAAACTGTTAGGGACCTAACTAAGGACTAAAACCAAAAGACAGGTTTACTGAAGTTTAATAGTGGATATAATCCGTATATTAGGTAAAATCGTTGATGTAGGTAAACTTAAGGAGTGCGCGCGCGTGCCGTGGTTGGAGACCGGTAGCGAAGTGCTTTGACGACCCACGTCCTGCACGCCGCTCCTCTCGTCGCCGCCACCTCCAGCCGCCTTCCGCTGTCTCACGACAGCAGCCGATGATTGCCGAGGTCGGACGCGCCCGAACAAAACTCTTAACCATTTTCTATTTAAAACGATTGATAAACGGAAAAATACCTGAGAAACCAATCGTTCTCCCGGTCTATAACATAATGACGTAAACGACATCAAAATAACACGTGTAGGGCGAGACCGGTCACGGCAGAATCCCGGTAATTTTGACAAATAAGCCCGTTGCTGAACCGTAATCAAAGTTATTACCGTCCCGTCACGGCGCAGTCACGACTGACGGGATCCGAGTCAAATCACATACAACTGGAAAAAGAAACTTTCCCATGTATTTGTGAAGTTATAAAATGAAGATGGCAACTGGTGCAGCAATCTTAATTGCCTATGCAACCTTAAATGAAATGCTGTTTACTGGTAAGCGCATAACTTGAGAACGGCTGGACCGATTTGGGTATAATTTGTTTTAAAATATTTGGAATAGTACGATTTAGGTTTCTATGGTAATAATAATTTGAAAAATTTCCCGGAAAACATGCAAATTGGGGAAAAACCAAATGTCCTTTTTTCTATGGAATTTCTGAATTAATTCAAGATCAGAGGACAGCGTCGCGCGTCGGTTGGGTCACCAAGTTTTTCATAAAATTCAATATTACTATCATGTATACAATTTTATTTGATAAAGTTCGCAAAAACAAAACATCAGCTTCGACATAGTTCACAAACAAGCTGATAAATAAACGTTTTCCAGAAGTTTTACAGCTCTTTTTGATATTTATCGTCTCGTGGTACCTTCATGTGTCAGTGTGATTATCGAAACTGTCGGTACTGTAGGAAGGCGTACTTCTGGCGATCCACTGATCTGTCGGGCAGCGGTGTCGTCTCTTCCTTGGCTTATGCCCTTCATTCCTTGATGTATCGACATGAGAAACTTTTGGTCCATGCGGACTTGCCTTCCGTGCTTGTGCGTACGGTACTGAAACACGAGGCGCAGGAGTAGGGGGCTCCTCACAAGGACGTTGTCGCCTCATATTTCTAATAAATTTCATGAAGTAGACCAATAGAAGTAGCATGGTCGCGTAGCATATTAACTTTTGCGCGACCGCTTCGTCCACAGGTCTTTTGGCCAACATGGTTATTTTCCTTGTTCCTACCCCTACTGAGATGAAAGGGAAACACTCAGAATTTTGCTACATTATAGTTTTACTTTATTTATTTGATTAAAATTGTGGCGTTAACCAAACGACGTTTGTTGAATCGTCAAAATGACATTTTGAGTTCTATTTCAGAAAAGCTATGAGTTTATGCCATTATATTTTTGGTATCAAAAAGTTTGTATGACAAATATTATGCGTAAAACCTTTTTGTGCACTTTAAATTAACATGTGGTGACAGGAATGCCCTAGTGCAAACAAAATGGTATAACGTTTTAGGCTAAAATCCTCGACCAAAATAGTGACAACTCGTCGCTGTGCACTGTGCACTTCGCTATGAACATCCCAGAGCATAATCAAGTATATTTTTAACCAACTTCAAAAAGAAGGAGGTTATCATCAATTCGACATGTTTACATGTTTTTTATGTATGTTCGGGCATATCTCCGTCATTAATAAACGGATTTGCAAAATTCTTTTTTTGTTCGAAAGGGGTTTATTTCGAAATGGTCCCATTAAAATTTCATATAGATCTGATGACGCGTTTCGGAGACAGGCATCGGAACTCTTCAAAAAATTACAGCAAATCAACCGCGAATGCTGCTATCGCATTTAATATGTATTGCTTTGACCGCAAGGATGATGAAATTTCGAATTGGTGTGGGGTACGTAACTTAAAAAGTGAAAAATAAAAACTTTTTTCAAAAAAATAACAACCGACTTCCAAAAAAACACTACGAAGTGCAAAATAACTTTAATTTCGGAAGACGGTGACAAATAATAATTGAAATACACATCCAAAGTCACCGACTTCCGAAATTCAAGTTATTTTGCACTTCGTAGTGTTTTTTTGGAAGTCGGTTGTTATTTTTTTGAAAAAAGTTTTTTAAACACACTGATGATGAATGATACACTGTTGCAGCACATTGCTGCATCATTTTTATTCATCAATTCATCCTATGAAACATAGGACTTCTCAAAATTCCAACACAGCTTGTCAAACCCTGCTCTCTGCGCTGATTTCCTCAAAGCTGCCGGAATCAGTTAGAAGACAAGTCGTTGCAATATAGCCCTTAATTACGTTTTAAGTTTAGAACAAGATTAACATAACTAAGATTAAAAATACTCTATCCATAAAGCAAGACTGACGTAAGCGCCACTAACGGAATAACGTCATAAATGAAAACGGTACAAATTCGTGTAATATCAAAGTTGACGTTCTGTGTAATAAGTTTATCTAGTTCGTGTCTTTAGCTATATAACTATCATCTCAGTTGGCTGTTGTAACAACGTCACGTCTGGCGAACAAAGTCGTTATCAACGCTAGCATTTATGACGAGTGGTCTAAGTAATAAGCGTTAATTACTGTGCTTGAGACGAACACGCAATATGCCTCCAAAAAAAATACTTCCAAGCCAGGTCACGTCTAGACTTCTAGATTTCGTAGTTATCTAACAAAGTCGACCCTTGCGTTTATATACATCAGTCGCATGTGATATGACGCGTCAACCCTGAATTTTGATACTCATTGTTACCATAAAAGCTGTTTTTCTCAGCTTAAATTAATTCAGTCTGAATGATTTTTATATAAATGAGCTTTCATTTGTTATTCTAATATCTACCTTAACACCAAAATCTACATCGAATAGTCCTCATCACCAATGTATCCAAAACTACACCATTTTTCTCCGAAAGCCACATTAATCCTAATATTTCAACGTACAGACATTTATCTACTTACGAATCTCCTATCTCGACCCACTCTCGGAAATAAATTATTCACAGTTACTTACTGTAGGTACCTTAGATTGTGAATTGTGCCAGATCCCAAGTCTGCATGAAAAATGTTAGTGGCCGGCCGAAAATGTCCGGCGCAACGTAAGTGGTTGAAAATCGTTTCAGCACTGGCCGACTCCAATTGTTGGCGATTTAATGGCTGGATTCTGTGCGTTCACCCGATAGCTCTAAAGCGCTTTAGTTAAAATGTAAGCCGAAGGTAAAAGCGCTGTTAGGGTGCATTCAAACGATAAGGCTTTTGTTCAAGCTCACCTTTACTTTTATGTGCCATCGTGCCGACGTAAGATAGCTGCTTGATATGATGCTGTCGAAAATTTATGCACAATTTTATGCAGATACGGCAAAGGTATTTTGTTGCAGTCTGAGGCTTGTGTTTCGATATTGAAAAGCGAATGAATAGAAGCAACGTATATCTATACAAATATGTATCTCTAAAAAATTGTGTGTGTAAATGTATTCTCGTATATTATAGACAGGTTTTGTTCTTATACGGCGATTGCTACAATATTATCGCTTTATTGTGTTACTCTTGTAAACACTCAAAGCGTCTGCAGCTAGTTTTGATGTTTTCTAGAAATTTAACACATTAATGGTTATATCGAGCTGGACCTGGCACTTGAGAAGTAGTCGTGAAGTATTCAAAACTCAATGTCAAGCACATTACTCCAATGCTATGTGTTTCTTATATCATAAAACATTTTTTTTCATACAAATTGCTCACATATTTTATTCACCGTTAATAAGGTACTATTGGGTATACCTTAATACCTGTTAACGGTCTCATGCATTTAAATAGAGAATATTATAATAGGAACAGTGAACTGTAAATGTTTAGTCGTAATGAAGTTTTGCATTCCACTGTCAAGGTACTTCCGTTTCTTCTACCACGTTTCTACACAGCTGAAAAGTTTACTTCAACATACTTGCTAACACGAAAGTGTTGAACAAAAATATAAAAGCATTAAAAGTTCTAAAACTCTATAAATATTTTACGTGGCTCTCAGGCCTAATGGTGTTGAAACCTGAAAATGTTTTATAGCTGAAAACTAACATTTCACTCCTGAAGTTTCAAGTATTACATAGGTGCATAAACAGAAAAACAGGCACATAATTAAATTACTGTTTTAGTTTTGGACAGTTTAGTCACATGTTAAAATTCGTGGTCTTCCTTTTATTTGTGACACCATGTTATTTAACAAAATAATAATCCTTATGATGAAGCCTTTCGATCGGTATGATAAAGCTACAGGGTGATTATTTTTCTCATGTAACGGGTTCGATTCCCGGTTCAACCATGTAATTATTTAAATATCTATGAATGCAGTTTAAATTGTTTTTTAAATTCAAATAATGTCTTTTTTCAGTAAAATGTTCCATCTACAATATTCAACGTACTTTCCCAACATGTGGCATATCCGTGGGACGGCCTGTATAATCGGGTCATAGATTTTGTCATGAAAGTTTCGGTCCCCACTGATTAAAATAGATAAACTAGCTACTAAGATAAAAATGTGATACAGGGAAGATAGCTCAGTTCGGTATATCTGGCTGTAAAGACAACATCTTACAATAAAATCGATTGCCTGTTAGTTACCGACCTACAAATATTTTTCGAGCAAAGTCTCGGAAAATTGTGGCTTTTCAAGTTTGAGATTATTTTTATTCTCATAAGAATACATTAATTCACTTACATGAGAATATTAATACTAACATAAAATAACTTTTTGGGCGTATTGCAAAAAGTAAACGAGTAATTCAATATTTTGGGGTAGTCGACAAATTTTTTTTATGCAATGTTGGTTCAAAACATAAAGCAAAAGACAAGTTTCCATATAACATAGATAAGCGTGGCTAGAAGTGACTCAAACTTAGTGTTGTAGTTGCGGGTTTTTAATGATGTAATGTTTTAGTAATTTTTTTAAATGTGTACATAGTTTTTGATTCTTTTAGGTATTTTGGTAATTTGTTATAAAATTGCTTTTGTTATAAGTAAATTGCTTACAAAACAATAGAGTTATCTAAAGCAACACATACCTTTATTGTAGGTGTTACCATAAAATTCTATGCAACCTCCAGCCTTTACTAAAAAGTACCGGAAAACCACAATCGCTGGGAAACTACGAGCACTAAATTACTTGGATTTTTAGACTAGATACAGCAATGCTTTTTCCAGGAAAAGTTAGATACAGGTAGCCTATGTTGTGGTATATGGCAGTTTTTCGTAACACAATTTTCGAAATCCTTTTACTGAAAATCTACTCTTAGGGTCAACGTAGACCGACGGATTGGTGGCTTTCACCCGATAAACTGCTTATAGCTGCCACTCCGCACTCTTATAGCGCATCCCAAATGTATTTTGCCCGAACACAGGTAACTATAGTTCGTTTTATAATCCCAGATAGTACTCTGACATTTCAAATCTTTGTGTGTTTGCTTTTAGTACGGCAGTTTGACATTATACCTAAATTCAAATTACTACCTGGGTTTAAAAACGAATTTTAGAAAATAATATAATAACTAGTGAAATCTTCATCAAGAACAATGAGCCCCTAATAGAGCTGTGGTGGCGCAGTGATAACGGCTCCAACCTACGAGTTGTAGGACGTGGGTTCGTACCCAGGTAGGCGCTTTACTTAGTGTAAATAAGTTCATCACCACTGCTCTCAAAACGGTGAAGGAAAACATCGTGAGGAAACCGGCATGTCCTAGAACAAAAAAATCGAAGCATGTAACATCTACCAACCCGCACTGGGCCCGCGTGGTGGATTAAAGCCCACTTCCTCCGACAAAAAGGAAGCCCGTGTCCCAGCAGTGTCAACATTATACTCTGATTATGATGGTGAGATAACTTGTTGCATCTTAAACAGAATCTTTGCAAAAATTATCTTCCAGTTCACTACATTGATCGAAAACTCCCTTGGTTGAATTAGGTTTTCACCATCTCTACAATAATTATTTATCGAAAACAGTTGACTGTAAAATTAATACGTAGGAACGTCCAACAAAATATTTTTACTCACCATGGAACGGTCAAACCGTCGTTTATGTTCAAAATCCAGACGGCTTTCCGATTGCATGTCGAGTAACGAGGGGAAACCCAACCTGTCAGTCTGTCTTTTTTGTCTAGACAGAAAGCGGGAATACTAATTTTGACATTTTGTTCAAGAATAATGTAAGTACCTATTTGCTATCTGGTACTGAAATGTTAGGAATGGTAAGACGGTTGCGATACATATCTACATAAAATAAGTAAATAGTTTCTTTGTTTGAACGTTCTCATTTACTTCGGCTGTAACCTTTTAGCATAAATCAATCTATAATGTTTCCACTGCTAGGACACAGGTCTCCTGTCTTCGAGAGGGAGCTATAATCTGCCACGCGGACCCAGTGAGGGTTGGTAGATGTCACCAGTCTTGGAATTTTATGTTCTAGAACATGCTGTGTGCAGTGCAACTTTTATTTTTGTCAGCAGCATATTCAATACCTAATATTCTTTACCGCAATGCTGATTAAACTATACCAGTGTAAGCAATTTAGCTTTTCAAAGTAATCTCCATCCAGAACCCTTTGCACAACCACAACGCACCATAAACCCGCTCCAATTGTCCATTTCAGCGCCCCACGAACTAGAAAAATGCACTTTTATGGAACAAATAAATTTCAATACCACTTGCGTTCGTCGGCGATGTATCAACATTGGAACATTTATTCTGTCTCAGTGAACTTGTTTACCACAGACAGTCACTACTACTTGGTTATGCATGCCGCGCCGCGGTCAGCAAAATGCTGTGCCAAGTGCATTCGATAAACGCTATCCACTTGCAAAAGTTACATTGTGCCTCCTTTTGCTCGACCGCTGCCATATTTTGCAGGGCTCTGAATGGAATTTTAAATCTGAAGAAATAAGAGATCTCGTTATGTAAACGAGAATTAGTTTTCTTGAAGCTGTACTTGTGATCCAATCGAGTACTAACCAGCATCTGAATTGCGTAACACACGATCAATCACAATCTGAATGATTTTGTAGAATATTGTTAATCCAATGCTTCGTATGTTCGAAAAATTTGCCTGCTCAACAACGTAAATAACGTAATTAATGTTGGTGAACTGTCAAAATTGAAGCCATTGCTAATGTTAGTGTGTTATAATTGAAGATCCGATAAGAACAGCCAAATACGCAAAAATCGCCCTATGGCGAAATACAAGTTGTAACAGAATAGACGCAAATTCTGAAAGTATTTCGGCCACCGTAGGCATTGGCTTACGGACGGCGAGTAATGGTAACTCGCTGTCCGGTAAGGACCAAGCCCAGGTCGAAAGCGCGTTGTGTTCCACGCGCGCCTCAAAGAGATGTCAGCACAAACTGATGGGGCCCGCAAGGGCCGATGCTTGCCAGGGGTTGTTCGAAAGAGATACCGTGGCCCCTGGTACACAGGCTACTGAACACGGGTGGGTTTTAGGCAGTAAAAGTCTGACACGCCCTTCTGCTCCACCCAGAGCGGTAGAAGTTATTTGATGATTACCCATGCTCAAAAAAAAGCCACAGAACCGATTTCACTAATTTTTAATATAGGGATTTTATGTTAGAAAAGTACTGAATGATAGTCTCCTGGAGGAGGAGGAGCGTGGAGTGGAGATCGCGTATCGGCAAACGTAGTGTGGAACGCCCCCCAGCTAGATGGACCGACAACCTTAAAAAGGTGGCTGGGACAGACTGGATGCGGAAGGCGGAGGATAGAGTTTTGTGGCACAGCCTGGGAAAGGCCTATATCCAGCAGTGGACTGCGATAGGCTGAGTTGATTGAGTCTCCGTCGCTGGATTCAGCGAAGATAACTATATAGAAACAGTGTGCTAGGCAATCACACCGCTGATTGACACTCTGTGATTGTAGGTAGACAGTTGTTGTTTTAGTGTCGTGTGTTTCATTGTTCGTATTTTTACTAGCATTTTTGACTTAGTAAGACGTTATCACCTACGTGCTAATCTAAAAAAAAAACTTATTCTAATAACATTGAATTTATCGTCTGAAATCTATTTTCCAATACACAGACATCTGACATGTCCATTCTATTCCGGACAGCTCACCCTAAAAGACAAACGTTCCAATTTCGTGAATTTAATTATTAACTAAACTTTGCATGAAAGCCGAAGCGGCGGGAACTGACATGGCTATATTTAGCCTCACTGACAGTACTGTAAGCCAGATAACGGACTAGAAACCATTATAGTCTTAGTATACGCTATCATCGCTATTGGCTAATTAATTGATAACGATTGAATAAGCAAGTGAGTGCTTGTAGCCAATTGGATTAGTAGAACATGATGACAGGTGGTCCAATGGGAATGATGGTATACCGAATATGAATGCTTTAAAATTAACATACAATCGTATTGAATTGAATAGTGAATGTTTTGGTCTATAAATGCGAATGTACATACAAATTACTTGTATTTCAAAATTTATGAGGTTTACCCATTTTACCCGCTGATGTATCCTACGCTGTTTGTACTGGGTATGGTGGGATACAACAAACTCAGAGTGCGCCGGGAATTTACCCTTGCAGCGTATGCGTTATAGCTCCTGCGTGGAGAACATAACCCGGGTGTGCTGCGTCACCTGAAGCTGTGCGTGCCAGACCGGTTCGTGTGGAGGCGGTGGCTACTGTCACTGCTGGCCGTGCCTGCTGCCAAAACCAACCTGCTATCAAAAACACCCCTCATCCGCATAATATGTGTACTAAACGAAGTGCATGAGAGAATTGACATTATTTTCGTGCAATCTGTGTGAATTCGCAAGAGTTTTGTTGAATTTTGTTAGTTATATTTAAATGGATAAGGATAGTTTTACTTTGTAGTTTTAAAGTTTAGAGTTTAATGTATTAGGCATAAGTTCATTTTTCTATTTATTTGGTGTGTATTTACAAACCACTATTGTATTAGAGTTTTCCTGTAAAGATAGTGTGTGTGAATTGAATAAATAAACAAAATTTCCTTTAAACATTCGTATGTCTACTTAGTTTACGTGATCAATATTTTAACTTGAAGTTTTGCAGTTTTCATATACCAAGAAAAATCAATATGAGCCGTTGT
Source organism: Polymixis flavicincta (assembly GCA_949987655.1). NCBI lineage: Eukaryota > Metazoa > Arthropoda > Insecta > Lepidoptera > Noctuidae > Polymixis > Polymixis flavicincta. The sequence goes on along the minus strand of OX465181.1, from coordinate 18,713,307 downwards.
CAATTAATAATCTCCTTCACTTTTCATCCATAAAGGTCCCCCCATCATTTAAGTATGATACCAAATTGTAATGTATTTTATGTTCCTATTCACTGCGATGTATCGTCAAGAACGTATTTTATACAGAACCCGACCAGCGTCGAGCATTTCGACAGAAACATCAGGGAAAATAGTGCGGGAATTCGTTGGATGTCATTTCGCATTCACCACATTTTGAAACTGATAGAAATAGTCGAGTCATTTTAGAAATGACATTCTCCTTGGATAGGGTCGGTTTCGTAAGGTACTATGGTTTAAAAAAAAGTAGGGGTTTATGATCTAAGGTGTGCGGCTTCAGCAGTAGCAGGGACGTAGATCTTGGACTTCTTTACTTCATCAGATTTAGAACTGTGGCTGGTGGATAGTTGGCATATATGATTTCAGACCACACATGATTTGAAGCTATTAAGAGCGTTTTGGGGTGAACGCTCTCGCGGGCTGGCAACGGCGCATTTATGGCGGTTTTTGTGATTATTTCATTAAAAACAAACAAAAGTAAACCTTTTTTTCAGACATGCACTAGATCGTTAGAATTATATTTAAGACTTATGAGATAGGGGTGAGCCTATAGCCATCAACCGGGCACAAATCCAAGCTCCGGGCTACTACTGACTAAATCCTAATAACACTGTGGCTCGACCTGAATTCACAACCATTCGATACGCTTCCGTACCGAATCGAACATCAATCAATGTTATCGTAACGTATACAGGATAAGTTTTTAACCAGTGCGCAAACTGTAACCATGAATTTAGAAAATCATTCTAGACCCCCCCCCTTTTTTTTTCTAGAAAAAAATCAGCTGTTCCAAACATTTTGACTACGTAGGTATTGCACTTTTCTATGAAACAGCTGATTTGTTTTTGTATAACCGACGAAAAATTCCTGCGCTGGGAGATCTAGAATGATATGCTGAATTCATGGTTACAGTTTGCGCACTGGTTAAAAACTTATCCTGTATAAACACTGTCCATAAATCCAAAAACCGAAAATTGGTGTCGGTTTTAAACAGAGACGATCACTATTCTTCCGACAGCTATTAGTTGTCGGGGGCAAGGCAAATCAGGTTATCGAAATGTGTGTATTTTTCGATACGATAGGCTATCGAATGTTTGTAAATAGCAGGGTTCGAACCCAGGACCTCATGTGCAGCGTGGTCTAGCGTGACTAGTAGATCAACGAGGCAACTAATTTAAGTGATATTTAAATTACAATGGAGTAGATTCTGTTGTACACCGAACTAAACTAACTAAACTATCACTACATCTTACATCTAAAAGCTATTATGCAAAAATCTCTTAATTTAAAAACAATTTTGACACAACTAAAATCGAATTTGACAATAGCGACTCGCAAGTGATACGTTTTGGCTTCGCAACGTGGTGGTAGCTACTTGTTTGCCCTACCCCGTGATTTTTTTTTAGTGCCGGAGGCGTGCAGGGGGCAGCATCGACGTGTTTCATATGGAATTTTCACTCTGTGTATAGAAATATGAAAAATTATAACCCACATGTTGAGTTTTAGATGTGTATTGGGGTTTATAAAGGGGGTCGAAATTTGCATTATTTTTGCGATAGGACACACCATTTTCGAGATATAAGCAAAAGAAAAGAAAAAATACTGTACTATTTTTGCACCAGAAGTCGAGATGACGGTGTGAATTTTAGTTCTTGACAACTAATTTTATTCCACACCTATTTAATCGCTATTAAAAATAGTCAGATTTAGTTAGGCAACCAAATTTTTGGGTTGAATACAATAATGAAATTGACAACAACAGAATAGCAAAATTGCCATTTTCACTAAATTAATAACTCGATGCAATCTTAGTGCTGTCAAACTAGAATATGGTTAAGTTTGTCACTTTAGTCAATTTCAGAATAGAAAATCGACGTTTGACAGAAATAAACAAAAATTTTGGTGATTTTTACTCTAGTTTAGAGAATTTTGTGACAACAGAATCGGCACCAATGTGTAATTATAAATGCAAAATCAAAACATACCACAAATTCAAGTGTCAGCTTCCGAATATCCCCCATTAGAGTTGTTTATTCAGTGTAATAAGCCCTAGTTGGAAGTGTCAACGGCAAACTTACAGCATTATGTTGGGACGTCCAGCGCAAACTTGTCTTCTGCCATTCGTTACACACGCCCATTAAGGATGGAAAGCGCTGATTATTTTGCAACTAACAAGAAAGCGCTTTAAATGTAAAATTACTTACTTTTTGCAATTTATTTGCTGCTTTGAAACTGGACTGTATAATTAGGTATTCTAGATTAATAGATAAACTGTATTTTGCATAGCAATTTTCTTGAACATTTGTTGGGAATTGGGCTGTTTTTGTATCTACCCTTTACGTTCTACTAATTGGCTAGGGCAGCGCCAGAAAATTATCCGTATACCTACTTGGTTTTACACAAATACGAAAACGCTCATAAGACCATTATTCAAGGACCTAGGTCTTGCAGAAGCAATAAGCATACCATAATCAGCCTATAATGTTCCCACTGCTGGAACATGGGCCTTCTCTCATCGAGGGACGGAGTGGGCTATAATCTACCACGTGGGCTCAGTGCGGGTTGGTAGATGTCTTGCCTAGTCAGGACATGCCTTGCATTTGTTTTTAGTCCCACGTCTAGAACATTCCAAAAATGTCTTAATGTAATTTATGAATTGTTTTTTTGTTGTTTTTATCCTTTTTATCACGCACGCCTTTAACGTGTGCGTGTTTCTACATCATTCTCACTTATATAACTTCAACATGAATGACATAGGTAATCAATTTTTTTTACAATTTTTTTGACTAAAAAGTAGTGTCCGTGGAGTTGCTTGCCCCTTGTTGTTCATAGGGTTACTTCGCTCTAGAATGGGCAACTACCTTAACTCTGTCTGCCCCCCTTGACAAATTCAAAGTTTCTGTAATTGGTTCATTTGAAATAATTACTTTGAGTTTGATTCTGCATTGTAGACGATTCGATAACCGATGAGAAATGTTCGTTGGAGAGATGAACAGAGTTTTATGGCGTTTGATTGTTCATCTTTTTCAACAGTGTTCCCTGCTGTAAGTCACTCGTCTAACTATTAACTAGGTACTCCTGGATAACATTATACTGAAAGCACTTTATGGAAATCTTCAATGTGTGCTTCCCTGGACAGCTTTACACACACATAGAGCTATACCTACCTATCATATCGTTGTTAGAAATTCAGTTTCGTTTCGACAGAAACTGAGTTTTGAATGGCAGTTGGATCTTTTGCTGTTTTTTTAATGATAAATATTTTATTTCTGTAAGTAGGTTTGTACAAACACTTTTACACGTCAATCATATTTTTTTAACTAGATGAGGTCGGCGTTTCCTGTCTGACTACTCTGAGAAGAAAGGCCGAAACAAACTCAGAGGTCGCAGTCTCTTTTAAAGTCCAGACATAATCTTGGTCAGATCATGTGAAGACCATGTGGATTGGTGTCTGAAATGGTCTTTTGAGGAAAGAACCACACAGATTGACTGGACCTGTCCATTCAGTGCACGCATGTATCAGTAATCATACGGCTCAACTCTCTCTTTAGCTATTTCAAATATCGTTGGTTCTAGCGCTTGCCTTTGTAGGGTTCACATTGTAACTACAGACTTCGTTTTAAGATGTGTATTCGTATGTATGATTTAACTGTCAGATTCCATCAGGTAGGTAATTATCATCATCTGTCGTCACCCCCCAGAAAATCAGGTGATATGGTTTAATGTGACTCTATTGTCCATTTTTTTTTAATCCTTGTGTACTAATATATGTTTTTCTAGGTGTACAAACAGATTCATTATTTTTATTAAATTATTTTTTTAGACTCCTTTCCCACGAACCTTTTGGTTAAATTAACCAAATATTCAATACAGAATAAATTCAGCAAAGATAACAATTGACTAACAATTAAATTAAAAACCAATTCTTAAAGTACATATTATACACTTTAGTTGCTAATGCCCATTGTCGTTTATAAGGTGAAATCATTACTAGAGATGTGCCGACTAGTCGGCCAAATTTGTGTAGTCGGTGACTAGTCGACTAAAACCGCCGTCTAGTCGGCCCATTTTTTACTGTAATGAATTTGCTTAAAAATATATAAGACGGTGATTGAAATTAAATTGAAATCTAAACTTTCATTATTTTACTATAGAATCAGTTTTACAGTTTACTTTCGGTGCAATCTAGAATAGGATAGGACATTAGGAAAGAAAGGAATAGGAACCCTTCGTTTGGTCCATTAATTAATTGGCCTTGGATCCGACAATCGGCAATAAGTAGGTTTGCCATTTTGAACATTGCAATGTTCGGCTTGGCCGACTAGTCGGCCATTTTGCAGCCGAATAATCGGCTAGTCGGCCAAAGTCAAAGTCGACCTATTTCTAAACACTACCACTCACTCCACAAAAAAAAAGTACCTGTAACAAATAAACCTATTTATCTTTATTTAAATAAAAACCAAGCTTAACATGCAAGATAAATGTAGAATAAAACTTAAGTGGAAGTACTATTAATAATCATAAACATTTCATCATAATATGGTAGGGTAGCGCCCCTTGGTTACGTAGAGTGTAATTTTGGTGATAGAAAAAAACAAGGGGCTGACTATGGGTCTTATCGCGATCAAATGGGAAGGCATCCCTATTACCAACTTATTTATTTGCACTCACACAGAATGTAAGAAAGGGCATTGATCTGGTCAGTTGAGACAATATCAACCTTAGAACCATCGTTCAAAAGTAACTTTTATAAGTCACAAATGGACTTATGAAATAAAAATAATACCATCTTTATTGTCACTGTAGGGTAAAGGCCTCTTGAACAAACAGAGAAGCCATTGATCACCACCCAAGCCCAAGGCAGATTGGCGATTTTTGACTGAGATTAAGTACATAGCTTTTGCCGGCGGGTTCGGCCGCAAGGAGGTCAAAAATTATCCCAAGGGAACGCACTACCGGGATAAAGGTATCCTATGTGTTAATTCAGGTTATAACCTATTTGTATGCCAAATTTAGTTCAAATCCGTTTAGCTGTTTTTGCATGATTACGTAACAAACATACAAACTATCACATTTATAATATTAGTAGGAAAAGTTCAGGATTCCTTACGATAACTTCCTTTACCGATGTCAGTGAAGCCCAAGATAAACTTAGAAAGTAAACCTATATCTATGAATTCGTCACATTAGTACTTGACCAGATTTGAAACAACCTCGGCCATGAGAGGCGAGACCTTAACCACTGGGAAAATAAACATAAAACATTGCAATAATCGTTAACTCCCAGAAAATGCGAAAACGTACTTATGTGTTACCAATTTCAGTACCAAAACAAAGCTAGAGATCGGTCGACAAAACAAGAGAAATGTAAGCACAACTAATAATCATAAACAGTTTGTCACGCGGCCGTCCCTCGGATGCCCAACAACATACTGCGTAATTTCCCCTAGAACCGCGATTCAATCTCGTGGAATATTTCGTGCTATTTGTACCCTCCTATATTCTGAACACGCAGGCTTACCTGACAAATTTATCACTTTCCCCACATTTCCTAGAGGTTAGACGACGCGCCTCAAGTGGTGTAACCTAGAGAATTTATTTTTAGACTTTTTGTGATAGATCGTGTTTTTTCTCAACGCTCAAATGCGTTGAGAAAAAACACGATGTACTTACGTGGGAATTCTTCGTTCTTCAAATACTGTTTGTGTGAGTGCTCTGAGAGCGACAAAAAAATGTAAGAAGTGCGTCAAAATAACTCAAGTGATTTATATTCAAATCCGGAGATGGACAGATTTTTTCGAAGATATGCTAATTCTCTTACTTTTCTAGACATAGAATTAATTCATGACGTTGACTACCAAGTAGGCAATGATTTCTAAATTCAGCCAGACGCCTTAATTTTGTAATCATTGCCTGCTTGGTTTTCCCAGAAACGAGGGAAATTACTTGCACTTGAACTTGCACTTGCATTACACACATTCATTTGAAATCTTTAATTAATCTACTAAAATTATAAAGAGGAAAGATTTGATTCTTTGTTTACATTGAATAGGCTCTGAAAATAATGAACTGAGTTGAAATATTATTTCACTGTTGGGAAGCTACACTATCCCCGGGTGACATAGGCTATATTTTATCCCCGTATGCCCACGGGAACGGAAACTACGCGGGTGAAACCGCGGAGCGCTGCTAGGTCATTAATAATTTGATTACTGATATTTTTTCTCAGAACGCTATCGCAATCAGTGGCCACTGGAATCATACAGCTGATCTTACCTACCTACTTATCAACATTCAGTATAAACTTTCACTAGATAGTGAAGATGACGGGCGATCTAAGATAATTATTAACGCACACACATTAAACACCCGGTAGTCACAAGCCAGCAAGTCGGACAACCAGTCTCACCAAGGGGTCCCGTATTACCCGGTAACTGGGTTGTCATCATCTGCCTAGCCTTTTCCCAACTATGTTGGGGTCGGTTTCCAGTCTAACCGGATGCAGCTGAATACCAGTATTTTACATGGAGCGACTGCCTATCCGACCTCCAAAACCCAGTTACTGGGTAATACGATACCCCTTGGTAAGACTGGTTGCCAGACTTTCGGGCTTCTGACGACCCGTAACGACTGTCAAAGATCCACAAATAACAGCCGGGACCAACGGCTTAGTGTGTTTTCCGAGGCACGGAGGGGTCTGGGTATGTAAAGATGGTGACCCATCCACGGAACAACCGCAGCAAGCGTAGCCTATCCTGGTCGATCGACCCGTGCAGTTATTGTTATTTAGCCACAAGCCCCTCTCAGGTAACTGGGTTGTGGAGAACAGATAGGCAAGCAATCAAAGTAAAATATTCATATTCAGCTGTATCCCGTTAGACTAGAAACCAACTACAACAACATAGTTGGGAAAGTCTAGGCCGATGAAGATGATGCGTAACATCTTCGACGATCACAATTTGTCCGCCCATAAATTCAAGGCCCACCATTATCACAAAATTAACATCCTCATTCGTCCCACTTTACATCAAGAGATAGTGGCGACAGGATTTATGGGGGGTGACAAATTTGATCACATTACAGTAACGTATAGGGGTATGGAACTATACAACGGACCGGCACGTATGCGGCGCACCCGTCATTCCATCTGAATCAAATCATTTATGTCTTGTTTATGCTGTTGCAATGTTTGTATGAGATTTGTGAGCCTTTATCTGGATTAGCTGATAAGAGCATGAGGGTTTTGTATTGAGTAAGTTGAAGTGCCTCCCGTGTATCAGAAAACACGCTAATCCGTTGGCTCCGACTGTCATTTTTAAATCTTTGACAGTCGTTACGAGTAGTAAGAAGCCCGGAAGTCCCGCCACGGGGTATCGTAGTACCCAGTGAATGAATTGCGCAGGTCAGACAGGCAGTCACTCCATTTAAATTACTGGTATTCAGCTGCATTCAGTAAGACTGGAAGCTGATACCAACATGTTTGGGTAAAAGTCCGTCAAAGTGCGTTACAATGTCGAAAGCATAATTTAAACGCGCTGACGATTGGAAGATTTCGACGGTCCCTAAGTACAATCCCTTAAGTGGTAGATACGTGATCTGCATGTTTTGTTTTTGTGACCTTCAGGCCAGCCTAAACTATCGTTTAGTTCAACAAAAATAAGTCTAAGATGGGAAAATGCACTCTAAATCCATCATGACCATGACATTACATTAACTAGAACATAATATGCGCGTGTTTCAAATTTTGAAGCGCTCTCGTGTAAAGGAGAATGCCCACGGCACTATGGACAAATGTACTGATTTCAACATTTGCGTGTCTTTATCAAATCATCTTCGGAATACTCGACGACATGTTCAAATACTTCCTCAAAAAATTCAACGCAATCTACCTCGGCGTTTCGGAGATATTTACAAAAATAAAATGGCTATTTCGAGGTTATGTTCGAACACAAAATTAACTTAAAAAAGCTATTTGAAAGGGTCTAAATGGGTTTCGAGTGAGCCTCGTGCCTTTGAAACACATTTGTGTAAAATCTGTAGCAGTTTACATATGTTTAGGTGGCCAGTTACTGGTGACCACCTCACCAAGTCTTATTGTTTTAGATTTTGAGTATCTTTGTGCCTCAAAATCTTATTCTCGCATTTCATTAAAACGTAAAGCATGGAAGTAAACATTATATTACATAGCATAACATTATATTCTTACCGTTGTTGGTGAGATCCAGACTCGTAAAATGTTCATAATATTATCAGGAATCTCCGAAAACAAGCCTGCGCCTGAGTGGCATTAATCTCAAGGAGCAGTTGAGACATCGCCCCACAGTCGCACTCACCATGTTTATTAATTATATCAGAAAATAATACTATTGCGAATATTTGTACACAACAATTCCTGTCTATAGTAATACACAACACACATACACGGTGCAGTTGTGAGGGAAGTATATTATTTTAAAAGGTTAGCAGCAGTAGTCGAGGAACTAAAAGCACAAACTTGACGCAAACGTACCAAAACCAGCAGAAAAACATCCTGGTTGACTGTTGACATGGCATAATATTGCAAAAATATGACAGAATATAAATGTAATGTCAAATAGGTTTGTGGGTACCGGTATTAATAGAAGAAACATTCGATTATGACTGTTCGATTGATGCAGATAAAAATCTTTGTTGTTTTTTATCAACGTGGGTCGGATAGTATTATATCTTTAGACGTTTGAAACTATTCCGAGTTCAATAACAACAACAAATTAAAAAAAGGCTTTATCAATGGATGCCAGTGTGCGGTGCCCACCACACACTATTGTTTCGTCCGTCACATAATTGAGTGAAAATAAATATACCCACTACCTAATATTTAGTACTGTGGGATATTAGAAACTGATTTATTTATTTTATCTTGCTAATCATTACAGAATCGATACCATTTATGGGCGTTATCATATAATCGATATCAAATAGGTAGGCACATTAAACGCAATAGAAAAATGGACATCCTTAATATTGACAAATGACAGGGGATTGAAAAAATGGCGTACTTTGCAGACAGAAACGTAAAAGTCCTAATTATTGTTCAAAAAACTATCCCAATATAAATATCATTTAAGTCCTATTCAAAAAATATATTTATATTTTAGATATTTCATACTGTTCAAGTTTTTGAGACACGAGACATTTTTGAAGAGTACTGTCCATGGGCATTCTCTTTTGTAGTTAGGGGTTTTTGTACGTAGGGACTGTCGATTTTATTTAGGTATTCCAGTAATACTATAAAATTATAATCATACATACATACATGCATAAACTCACACAGTCTTGTCATAATGGTAGGCTAGAACTACAGAACGCCGACCCGAGCGAGCGGCGTTCTAGGTAAAAGAAGTTTTGTCTTCATACATATCTGGTCATATACGCACGCCGCGCCGGTGGCGAGAACTCCGCACTTGACTTTTTAAAAGAACATCGATAAGGTCACTATATCATGTCCTTTGACCAACCCGCACTGAGCTCTTGTAGTGAATTACGGCACACTCCCTCTCACCGAGAGAAGGCCTGTGTCCCAGCAGTGGGGAAATTTTAGGCTAATTATGATGACGATGATGTCCTTCTACAGTAACGATTCTTGAGAAAACCAGTATAAGAGGAACTATATTTCTAGCCACACAGGGTGTAACAGAAACCCTCTTGCTATCCTTAAGCACTAAAGATAACAGCTGGTATAGAATCACTATACATAGTTTCAGCTTAGGAATAAAATACTCTAAGAATCGATAGCAAATTTTCTGTTTCAAATGTTTTTTTTAAATATAAATATTAAAAATAAAAAAGATTTTTAAAGATAAATCTCTTCCGAGTGATGTGTTTATTTCAATTTGAAAAGTTTGGTTTCTGGTAACAATGTATTAAAAATTCTCATAACTTCCGAACATGCAAAGATAGGATTAAAAAACCCTTCCAATATCGTTTGATAAGATCCAAAGAAGCCGTGCCCTTGGTATGTATATACCCTTTCCGTTACACGTAGTATAGGTAAAGTTTAACCCTAAAAAGAGACAGAGAACTTCCCGTCTCCCTCCCTCTCATTCATCCGTTAACCAGCATGGTTACCTATGAAATTATTCAGGTGTGTTGTTTACATACGCGATGACCGCAAATTAACATCCCAAGCGTTTGCATAATTGTAGATACCGCTACAGTCTATAATGTAATACAACTCTATTGAGTTTACGAGGTATGCATGCACCATGACTGCAGCTTGTGATGGTTGTAATATGTATATAATTTACGATTCATCGTTGGGTTATTATTATTTTGAAGCATTGTTTACTGAAGGTTAATATCGTCTTTTGTAATTGAGCTAAGCCATGTTTTAAAATGTTCTTTTGTTTGTATACAACTTTGTTTCTAACAAAGTGTGTATGTTTATTACCTAATACTGTAAACTTATAATCACTAATATCATCATTTTACTATTAGTGATTCTTATTTCATTTCTTCTATGTACTGAACTTTCTTTCACCACATCATTACGACTTACGTGCAAAAGAATTGGAAGAGTTGTATGACCCAGATCTACATTTCGGTGATCTGATGCCAGGATTAAGTCTATCAATATTTGTGGTACTCCGTATCAGTTGATGTAAGCAGGATATTTGTATCCTTTGTTAGGAGAAAGGATACTTTTTATCCCGGTTCTCCCTAGGTCATGAGCGATAAGGCCATTGTATCTTTTAGTGTTAAATGTTTTATTTTTGCCATGTATTTTCTGATGTAAAGCATACATAAATAAATAAATAGTAAATATATGTGTGCCACACTGTTTAGGCATGAAATGGTTGTTACCATTTTCTTTCCCAGGCAAACGGAGTTTCTTCCGCATTTATAATATAAGTCAGTCATTGGAACATGGTATAATCTCGACGTATTTAATCCAGATATAGAATGTCTAGCTGTGGTACTAAAATGTTTAATCTTAATAAACAAGTAGCGTTTTAAACGATTTGCTAGAGCTAAAAGTTTTAACAAGATAAAATAATACCATATTTAACATAACCTTTGTTAAAGATTTGGCTGTTAATGCAGTAAAACTCGCATATATCAATGTTTCTGGCATATATGCCATTATAATTGCCGTCACCTTCGGGCAGAGGACTGAATCGTGAGGACTCCACCTTGATCATAAATTCCTAGCGTTTCTAATCCCCTTAGAAGCGAGAAGGGCGTTCATGTTAAATCTAGCATCTTATGTAGAATATCCTATTGATGATTTTATCAGTGTTGTTTCTGAGTGATCGTAGTTATAAAAAAATTACAATACTAAAAATGATTTTCTTTGTTTCCATTTCGTAATATTGATGATGTACGCTTGAGGACGGATTTTACTAATGAAATTGAAAAAAACGCGATCAGGACATCTAAACCGAGTTCAGCAACTGTCAGTGTCATCTTTGTAGTAGAAAATTATTACATGTGCTAATTGCGTTCTGATTTATCGGTGAAATTGGCACATAGTCGTATCGCTGACTTCATCGTTTTACTTGGGTTTCTATTAAACATATTTAAATCAAAGTAATTACTACTGCTGAGCTCATGTTCACCAGTAGTAATAACGTTGATCGCCTAGACTTTGTGGTCGTGGTTTGATTCCGGGTAAAGTGTTATTCAGTTTTTACACTGGGATTTTGTCCCTATCAACCCGGAGCCTGAATTGACAAATTGATTTAATTTCGATGTTCTGTGGGATAATATTCATTAAGTCTAAAATTACACAATAATGTGCCACGAAGCACTTTCGGAAAAAAGTACATACTAAAGCTCGCTCTTCACATAGGTATGTATTTATTTTGGTTCGTCTATGTTGTAATTTATTTTAAAGTCAGTAAATTATTGCTAAACGTTAAAAGTTTACAACTAACTCATTAAAATACAATAGAATATTCAGTATTCAATATAAACAGACAAAAACGGTAGATCATCATATATCCCACGATTTATGCTCCCTGTAATAAATGGGGGCCATTACAGAAATCAGAAATACTACAGTAAACATTTAGCCTTCTATGTAACATGCTCATTATTCATAATATCTCAACAAAGGAGTGTCATAAAAGCTTGTCATTGAACGTATTTTCGAACCAATGGCTCCTCTCATTTTCTTATAGAATGCCTCCCACCGAGACCTGACTATTACTTATTATAAACGCTTCGATGATTACTCACATTAGGTCTGGGTGTATCTAAGGCGATTCTGTTGCTATAATACGTGTTACGTAATCTTTATTTCAACATTTGACTAAAGTTATACCTACTTTTAAATAATATTGTCTCTTCTATTCACTGTCTTGTTCCGTGTCGCGCCGGACGTAAAAGAATAACACCATCCCATTTCTTCCCGTGGGTGTCGTAGAAGGCGACTAAGGGACTTACTAGAGAATGAGTTGCTACTCATTCTGCTGCTGGCATGCTGCTGCATTGTCGATGCATTTTACCATCATACTGCGATCGCCAACCCGCCTGCCAAGCATGGCGATTATGGCTAAACCCCCCTTTTGGGGGAGACTTATGTCCAGCAGTGGACGTCTTTCGGCTGAAATGATGATGATGATTCTGTCTTTGTAGTATTTTATTATAATTTTCATTTGGAAAATGTGTCGTATTTATATGTATTTTCAATGTTGAAAAATATTTAGGCCAATTTACAGTACCTACCTAGTTTAACTTAATTTTCTTTTATCTGTGTACGAAAAAAGATATCCACTATCTTACCTACTTGGTGCTCTAGTACCTATTCACTTTCAAATAAATACTTGTCCATGATACCATAAAGTAATTTAAATTAAACCTACGTCAATGACCACTGACAACATAATTATTAAGCTTAGATCCAAGTTATTAGTACGAAACAAGTATTCGACCAAATAATATCGAAAATCATTGCGCACAGGAAATTGTTCAACAGTTGACCAACGTTATTTATAAAGACAGATAATACAGATTATTCTTGCGATTGCGGTTAATATCTTCTAAATGGTTATCGATATTAAATATATTCGATACGGTTTACTCTAGCTAAATGAGTCGGACAAAAACTGGTACATATCGCTTAAAAATCAAATAATTTATACAAAATTTATTTGCGGATGCGAGATAATCACTCCGAAATTTATTTAGCCTATATTTACCTGAATAATTTAATTAAGTGAGCCTAGTGTATTATAATTAGAGTAAACATAAACGATTTAATTTTTGAAATATATTTGCTTTTCCCCTAACCACAGTTCGCCAAATGTATTTACATTTTCGAGTTGTTTTACAATTGATTGTATGTTAACAAATTTTGCAAATAAAGAGATTTATTAACATGTTAATGTACTTAATGGTTTGTTTTAACATATTTTGATGATCAATTATGAGTACCTAATATGAGTTTATTGCGTGTTGAAAAAGTTTTTGATGTGATTTTGTACGTACCTACCGGAATCGGATTTCCCTACAGAAATTGGCAAGTATTCACAACGGATTGATTCGATGAAGTACAATCACAAATCATCATTAAATAAATTCATGTTTTTTAGATCTAAAGCTACGGTTTCCTGGAGAATTTCCGTCATATTGTAAGGGATGTCGTGCAAATCTACTATTTCACCAGTTTTTTTACTTTTAAGGTTTCAAACAACCGCCCTGTGGGGGTTTGGATTTGGACAGTCCTTATTGTGTTACCGTTCAACGCTTTCTTAGGAATCCAATGCTTAAGCAATTATTTTAGTATCGTAATTTTTTTCATACATATGCTAAAACAGCTACAATCAGCCTAAAATGTTCCATGCTGTTGTCCAATGCTGGGACACAGGCCGTAATCTACCACGCGGGCCCCGTGCAAATTGGTAATCAGTTGGTTGTCACATGTATCCTCACGATCCTCATTCACCGTTTTGAGAGCAGTGGTGATGAAATAATTTACACAAAGTAAATCTTCTGTCTGATTTCGATCCTTCGCCTTACAACTCGTAAGTCACGGCCTCGTTAAAAGCTTTTTTTTTTACTAGCCTACGCTGCCCCTGTCCTGTGGACAAAGGTCTCCAACGCCTATATTATGCAACTAATAACATAATAGTGTATCTATCAGTGTGCCACTGACCTTCCCGAGCCCTACTGTCCTTAACCCAAGGCGTGACGAGTCGGCCTTCCTCTGTCTACTCCTGCTATAATTCACATTGTGCGACCTGGGTGCGTCCACCAGTTATGCAGTGATTGTCTCTTCTCTGCGTTACCAAGGTTACCAGTAATACATAATATAATAACGTTGATTGTTCTGTAAAACCTACACGGTGTACGGCATTTTAGTTCATAAAAATCTTTAGTCAATCACTAATCAGTGTATGAACTCGATAGATCGAACGACAAATTATGTTTAAATAAGATATTTTGTTAAGTTTCTCATATTTAAGTGAACTATGTTGTGTTCTTTTGAAAAATAAATTTCTTTAAAACGAAGTCCATTAATTAATCCAAGGTCTGACACACAACGCACAAGCAAAGTCACAACATAAACCATTGGGTCTAGAAGCATGAAAGCCTGGTCGCAAGGGCTACTGCTGAGCATGAGGTCTTGGGTTCGATTCCCGTGACGGGCAAAGTGTTATTGGATTTTTATATCAGGAATTTCTCAGTAGCGGCCTGGAGTCTGGATTTGTGCCCGGTTGATGGCATTAGGCTCGCCCCTATTACATACGACCTAATCATAACTGGTGAACTGAGGGTGTAACAGAGAATGGGCAGCAGCGTTTTTTACGCATTTTATCACCATACTGCGATCGTTAACCCGCCTGCCAAGCGTGGCGATATGGCAAAACCCTCCTTTTGGCGGCGGCCTGTGTCCAGCAGTGGTGGTCTTTCGGCTTAAATGATGATGATGAGAGAATTTTAAAACTTTATTGGATAGAAAATCCGATCATGCATACGTCTGTTACATAATATAATAAATCTGATTGTTCCGCAAACCCTCCACGGTGTACAACATCGTTTGAGAAATTAAAATCGATTATACTCGATTTGGCCCGAAATGAATTCGTCTGTATTTCACTGAGCGGATTATCGTTTGATCGATTTCAGGTATGAGGATTTAATTTCGATAAGAATCGGTTTGGAGAGTTATTATTCTTGTGCTTAGATATATAGATAATATGTGTGTAGTATAAATTAATGAAGATGTGCTTTTATGGTTTGAACTAAATATGCTTTAATTACCTGCCATAATATTGATTCCATTTCATGGTACTTAAGACCTTATGAAACGGTTTATGGCGGTTTATTGAAGCGAAATCTTCAGCTGTGTTGAGCAATTTTTGGTAGGAGCAAAACTCATAGGTTCGCTTCACCGACGACATGCTAATTTGATCACGTCATCGACATACTAATGTGACGCGTTGTTTTTTTTTTTTCATAGTTTTTAGTTTTCACTTCTGTTGGCTTAAACATGTCTGTTTAAATATGTATCTTTGTTTGTCCGTAATTTGACCCTATTGGATCAACAGAACTTCTTTTTTTGAAGTCAGCTAAAAAAGTTGTCTCATCTCATCAGTTAGTAGAGAATGGATGTTTAATAGTTGATCAGATTGGTATAAAATTGAATAAAGAGTAATTCTGCATTATCACCAATGAAACTTGCATTACCAAACATTAAAAAGTTAAAACCCCTTTCGAACAAAAAATAATTTTGCAAATCCGTCTATGTACGACGGAGTTATGCCCGAACATACATAAAAAAATATAAACATGTCGAATTGATAACCTCCTTCTTTTTGAAGTCGGTTAATAATGCGGTTGGCACAGCTACTCATAAATAAAACAAAATACGATATGTTCACCAAACCGGCTTATTGGTACTTAATTATATTAAGTAGCCAATGATGCTTCATATCGAATGTAAATCGCTGTATTTGGTACACATTAAACGCAATTAAATGCAAATAACGTGTCAAAATACGTTTAATCCGCATAATTGTTGGAGCTTATGCAGTGATGAATTAAAATAAAAACTGGGATTAAAACAAAAATTACAAAAGGTTATATATGTACAAAATAAAATTCAGACATTCTGTTACTAAATACTTTTGTCAAATATTTATTAATACTAGCAGCGCTCCACGGTTTCACCCGCGTAGTTCCCGTTCCCGTGGAAATACGGGGATAAAACATAGCCTATGTCACCGGGGATAGTGTAGCTTCCCATCAGTGAAATAATTTTTCAAATCGGTTCAGTGGTTTTGGAGCCTATTCAATGCAAACAAACAATCAAATCTTTCCTCTTTATATAGACTAGCTTTTTCGCGTGGAGTTCGAAAATTATCCACGGGAACATACGACCGGGATAAAAAGTATTCTATGTGTTAATCCAGGTAATGGACTATCTGTTTGTCAAATTTCAAAAAAACCCGTTCAGCCGTTTCTGCGTGACTGAGTAACAAACATCCAAACATCTAAATATCCTAACATACAAACTTTCACATTTATAATATTGCTAGGTTTTGCCAGCGGGTTCACCCGCGTGGCGGTCGGAATGTATCCCGCGGGAATGTACTACCTGGATAAAAACTACCCTACGTGTTAATCTAGGTTATAAACTATATGTGTGCCAAATTTCATCCAAATCCGTTCAACCGTTGTTGCGTGATTGAGTAACAAACATACAAACATAACTTTCATACCTTTACCCCTTTCATACCATAACACACACAATAGTTTCACATTTATATTATTGGATTAAGTAATAAGTATAATAACTGGATGATCGAGCATAGCTCGGTTTTCTAAAAATGAAACCTAGCTAGATCGAGTTATCGCCCCCGAAAACCCCTGCATACTAAATTTCATGAAAATCCTTGGAGCCGTTTCCGAGATTCAGATTATGCTCGATTTTTTTTTTTGTTTGACGTTTTCTATAAATGAAACATAGCTAGATCGATTTATCGCCCCTGAAACCCCATGCATACTAAATTTCATGAAAATCGTTAAAGCCGTTTCCAAGATTCAGATTATATATAATATACATAATTATACAATAATTGCTCCAAGTCATTTTTTTTTTTCAGTTTCTCTAGCTCTTTTCTCGATCTTTCCTATCCAACTATCCCTGAGAAGAATGAATGTCGAAACAAACTCAGACATGGATTTAACTATTTGCCTAGGTTTGCCTAGTTATTAGGGATAGTTCTCAATGTTTGTACCATACAAGGACACTCCATTAGTTAAGGAAAACATTGAATGGATAGTAATCACTTCATTTAGAACTGATATAGGTAATACAAGTTCTAATAACCACAGGCTGAAAGGTCATAAAATGAACGTAATTTCTATCCGCCGCGCCTTTAGACAGTAATAAATGATCGAACACTAATAATAATTTAACTGTACCAATATTAATAATACATTTGAATAGAATAATAATATAATATCTTACTAAGTTTATAATTGCTCTATTATTGTCCAAGTCATTATTTAATAGCTGACTTCATTGTCAACTAAGTGCACTTTTTGTATCGATGCAAAAAAATACATTATTACAATAGGTATTGTGACTACAATTGCACTGAAAAAACACGATTCTAGTTCCTGAAATATGTACTTATTTACGGAAATCAAATGTTTCCGACACTTCAATTAAGTTCGCTGTCAATATTAATTATTCCCTTCACTTTTAACACAGTAACGTAGGCGTTGACTGCTGTTCAGCTAATAGACTAACTTCATTGTAATAATGGTACTTAAACAACGTTGATTGTGCTATAATTTTCGTAATCAACAATGTGTCTACTTCAGGGCGCGGATTTCTTTAGATTTCTCTCTCGGATAATTTCCGTAGTTTGGCGACCAAATTGTAAAAGCAAAAAAAGAAATTTTGTTTTGTAAAATAATAATAAAAAAAAATACGTCAGATACATACAACAATTAAATCAGTTACTGTGCCATAAACCTTTCATATTTCCAATTCGTTAATGATTTTACGACACCAAAAACTATTATCAAAAGCCATTTTATCAAAAAAACGTCCCCATATCCACTAAATCATACAGCGATTTACCAAAAATGATCACATGAAGTTTTTTGCGATATCCCTGACCACGTGCAGTGTGGAGCAAGAAGCGACAAAACTGAAACAGATTACTGCTCTCCTTTTTATATGCAACAGATGCTTAGGAAGTCGGACATGTTCCGGCAACTTGCGGGCTATGCTATGCTAAAGAGTTTACACTTTGTTTTTGTTTGGCTGTTGCAGAAATTTTGTAAATGTTTTCATTTTTGTTGCGGGTTTAGGAGATAATTAATTTTGGAGGCTGTCTTACAAGACAGCGTCGCAATACTCAATAATGACTCGTACTTTGGTGTGTTTAAAAAGGATTAAGTTGGTTCCTGTTTAACACGAGTCACAATGCGACATAGGTCAAATAATGTCACGTGTTCACGACAGAACGTCCTGCTTACTAATAGAAGAAAACTATTAAAAAATAACTAAATTAAAAAAGCGTCGCCTGTCACCACTTCACCAGGCAAGGATTTACTAAAATTCCCCTGGGCCTTTTTTCGTACCTGCGTATTTAAGCACCTGCCTTGCATTTTAATTTATTTTTCTTAGAAAATGCTAACCACGGCAATTTACATTATCCACGTTTAAGAAAAAATATCTGCAGTGCAGTGGTGGCCCAGTGGTAACGGCCGCGACTTACGAGTTGTAGGTCGTTTTTTTTTTTATAGTTGGGCACGCCACGATTGCGGCGGTAAGTCCCCTCTTTGAGGAGTGGCTTGAGAGGTGGCATGGCGTCCTCACCGCCTGACGCAGGTCCTCACCGGACACGGCTGTTTCGGGAGGTTCCTGTTTCGGACAGGGCGGGAGGAAACGCCCGGGTGTTTCCACTGCGAAGATCGCCCTGAGGACACGGTGGAGCACACGGTGGCGGTCTGCCCGGCTTGGGCGGAGCACCGCCGTGTCCTCGTGGAGGGGATTGGCGGCGGCGATCTCTCGCGTCCGGCCCTGGTCCAGGCCATGGTATGGAGCGAGAGGGCATGGGGAGCCGTCACCTCCATCAGCGAAGCAGTAATGCTCGCGAAGAGGGAGGCGGCTCACGTGAGGGAGAGGCAGCATATGCGCCCTTAATGGGTAGCTCGCTGTCCGGTAAGGACCAAGCCCAAGTCGACGGGCTATTGAAGGAACACGGGTGGGTTTTAGTAAGTAACAGTCTGACACGCCCTCCTGCTCCACCCAGAGCGGGAGAAGTCATTTGATGATTTCCCACCCAAAAAAAAAAAAAAAAAGTTGTAGGTCGTGCGTTCAAACCCAGCCAGGCGCATTACTGTGTGTAAATAATTTCATCACCACTGCTCTCCAACGGTGAAGGAAAACATCGTGAGGAAACCGGCATGTCCTAGAACAAAAAATTCGAAGACATGTGACATCTACCAATCCGCACTGGGCCCGCGTTGTGGATTACGGCCCACTCCCTCTTAGGCTGAGTATGATGAAGAAAAAAAAATCCCTTCGCATTTTAATACGATGCATTAGATTTACGACAAAACGACAACTTGTATAGTGACAAATAGAATGGACTCGGAGATTTACTTAACCTAAGTAGTTACGTTAAACGTTACTGACCTAACCACCTGCGACAATTCACTTGAATGCTACACTATCTCCGGCAAACATCCAAAACTCGCCGCGTCCGCTCGGTTTGCCGGACCACCTTCGCCCACATTCGCACGGGAAATTTCTTTACGTGACAATTTTCTCTCGCGCACCATATTTTCAACTTTCGATGTTGAGCCAAGCATTGGGAATCTAACAGAGTGTTATCTCGGTATGTCAAAAAATTCACTGTTCGATTCTCAACTATCGGCGGTAAGCTGAGCGTTCAAAATAAAAAATACCTCGTAGGTTGAAGGGCTAACACTAATAAAAGGCCGAAGGGAGATCTCGCGTTTACACATATTGTCTAACTCCATAACACACTAGCACCACGTTGAAATCGTCTAATTATTACTTCCGAAATCGTATTTCAAATTTAACGCTGCCACAATGAAGTGAAACATGATCTCTGTAGATAATTACTGATTTATTTATATGTGCGGTATACAAACAAAACATTATAATGAGGCTACCCTCAATGTCTGTCATTATTATTATACAACGTGACTTAGCTTCAATAAACTGGCAAACAAAATTCATACCTAGGTGATAGGTAATACGGGCTGGTGTCCACAACTCCATGTCAAAGCGCGCATTTTGCGTACGATAAAAATAAATAGTCTCCACAAGTTTTAATACCAATTAAACCAGCATTGCTATTCTGTAACCATCTCACCACGTGAATTGAACGTGGAGTGCTGTCAGTGTTATTTCACCTAATGCTTGGTCAATCCCTAGCATCAGTGGGATGACACTAACAGCTCACTCCACGCTCACTTCACGCGGTGTTATGGTTACAGAATCGACATGCTGCTCAGCCTATCTTCTCCACTCCCAGGCTGCGCCACGTCAACGTGTCCTCCACCTCCTGCATCCAGTTTCTCTCAGTCACCTTCTTAAGGTCGTCGGCCCATCTAGTTGTGATACATGTACGAATAAATAAACTTATGTCCAGTGTACCTATGTCAAATCACGTCACATGATTGCCTTTATTTTTTCGTAGTTGTACAAGTTCACAGTTGAGCTACACGATAACTGACAAATGCGTGCACTGTCTCAATAGACCATCTCAGACATTAATCTGCAAGGTGATGGCCCAACTAAGATTACGGACTTTCAAAGAGTCTGCGACCTTTGTGTTTGTTTCGGTAGGTATTACTTCTTCGGGTAGGAAACAATAAACTCATCTTTCAATAATAAAAATATAATATATTTTTATTATAAAGTGATTGTTATAGCGATTTATAGATATTAATTTAATTTAACTTCGTTCCTAAGAAAGAGTAACCCAAACATAATGCTACTTCCATAATTACCTATCCAAATATCAGCCATTATTAGTCAAAGCCCACAAAAACAAAAATTTAAAAATGTAAACGTTTTTATCTTTTATAATGGGCGCATAATGTATGGCGTCTGTCACTTGCGGGATCATGACTAATTGTTCCACGCGCCATTTATCAAAATCCATTCACCGCAGTTAGAACCTATTGGTACAGACAGACACATAAATAGGCATACCACACCTATAGGGTAAATTATGTAGGTAATGCATGTATTGCATAGTCGTATGAGTAATCTAAAGCTGATTGATACCATTCACTTCTGAAATGAATTAAGATTATGATTGATTTGAAACTTAATTACTTTAGTAATAGGTACACATTATAAGGTGAACAAGCTGATTAGTCTAAAACTTTGTCTAACTAGTTGTCATACCCATAACAGTAGCCTATGGTGGGATTTAAGACTGGCATTTGTTGAGAGACAACGCGTGCCACAGAAGCCGGCTGTCGCTGAAAACCAGCGCTGGGGCTCTGTCTTGCATAGGGACGCAGCATATTGCTGAGCGATAGCTGTTTTGCGTGGATGTGACGCATGTTTCCCTCAACCTTTTCTTATTTTTGTATTTCAGTTCTTTTTGCGTCATGTTTACCGCAAATAAACGTTTTTTCTTTCTTTCAGAAGGATGATACAATGAAAAAACAGCTGTGGCTAGCTATTTTGTATGCAGGTAGGTACGTTTAATTGGACATTATACAAACAAAAATTATTTTCCTCGACAAAATAAAACAGTGTTGACCTAGATATACGATTCAATGAAAGTAACTTCTAATTCAATTCCCCATTGAAGTCTTGTAATGAATCGTTATTGCACAGTCATTCTATTTTACAGCTGCTTTTATAGGACGAAAAAACCTTTAACGTTCTTAGCTTCTCCTAGATACACGTCGAAGAGCCATTTGTCTAAAGCCCGTTGAATAATCAAACGTCCCACATACAAAAAGACATTAAGCCCATGCTTTTCGTATCACTTCAGTTCAAAGCGTACGTGTTTCAGCACCAAAGACGCCCTCGACAGTCGGAACTTATAGCTTTTGTCCTCGCCCTGACTTTTCTGCAACACTTAGCAAACGTTTAAAACTCCATTGTTCAGCTGGGTGACGTTCTAAAGCTATTTTCATTGTTTCGTCGGAGACATTAATATGTTTTCACTGCAGTACAATGGTTTGTAATTTTGTTGCGGCAAGAATTAACGGGGAAAGGGCTGAGTTTCTTAAATGTTTTGGTGAAAATTTGGTTGTTTGAAATCACTGTGATGTCTGATTGGAGAGATTATTTTATAGGCTGACGAGAAAAGCACAAAATTACTGGGTATCATTTCTCAAAGTCTATTTCCTCAAAGATCATTGAAAAGTTTCCACGAAAAATTACTTCTTTTCCGGCTTTCAAGTTCTACGGAAATGAGATCACAAGGAGGTAATATTTCACCACTTACGCACCTACGCAGCGTTATCATATTTCCTTACTGTAGGTATCTACTTGAATACAAAGTCACGGCACGCGTGAAAGTTTTTAAAGATAAGTTACCAATTCAAAGATCATCTGACACTAAAAAGAACAATAAATTGTGTGAAATTGGTGTGAAAATCTTTTTCAAAATAGTTTACACTGTAATAATTTATTTATTGCACCTATCCCCAATGGGGCTCAACATGCCTGGACTCGGACTATGTTAGGAACAACACAGTACTCCACTCCAAAACACAAATTGCTGACGTCACCCAAAAAGCAACCAAGCTTAAGTAGGACTGGGCCGGATACGTTTGCCGTGTGTCTAATGGGCCAAATCAACTACAATCTGACTGATCTCCAGTAGACGTCCAGCGACATCAAGGCAGACCTAGAAGAAGATGGCGGGATGCGCCTGACGGCTACAGATAGAATGAGTCCCCATTAGCTCAAGACAGAGAGGAGTGGAACTGTGGAAAAGAAAGGAAACCCTGTGCACTTTACTGGGACCACCTATGGTAAAAATAAATAAATAACATCTTCATTTGATAAGCACTCAATTAAAAACTGATAACATTCACACCAGTAAAGTCTTAACAAACCTTAATTCTTAATCAAAGTCCTATACACACATTCGTTTCATTATTTAGTCGACAGTATCACAGTTAAAATCGCAGCTTGGCGCTAAATCTTACATTCGTGTCGTGACATAAATCGACCGTCAGATGCACACTGCACGGGACCGATTCCCTCATCTGTCAGAGGCGAGACAACTAATTTGTCTGCCATGTAAACGCGACTCTGTATTGCGACTACGAATTTTGAGAAGCGAATAAATCTTGGCGTTCGTTGCGATTTGAACGTGAGTGTGTGACAAACCTTAGTGTTTGTTTTCGTGTTTCGTTTGAACTACTTTCGATGTTGAAAACTGTCGGTTGAATGGGAATTGTTTTGTAGGGCATTTTTATAGAACAATAACGCGATTACTGACATTGAGACCATATTTATAGGCAGGTAATGCCCGAATCCATAGAATTAAAAAAAATAAGCATTAGGACTCAGGAACGAAGTTCCTTATGCGATAGGTACTCGCACGCACACACACTCTTTTTTGGTAGAAAGAGAGAGAGAGAGAAGAAGTCGCATAGAGGGTATAACGTTTTCTCTTTACCTGGCTATTTCTACTAGTTCGTCAACACCTACCGCAAATAGCGTTGAGGAACTTCGATCCAAAAGCCTTTTCTTTAACCCAAACATTAGTTCAACACAATTTAATCTTGACTGCACTATAGATACCAATTATCATTTCAATCAAACTAAAGCAGTTTTGTTTTGCTAGAGAAAAAGTTAATTCAGTACCAATTTAGCTTAAAAAATATGATTTATGTTCATAATAGGGCAACAATAAATTGTAGTCAACTTTTCCATTTGTTTAGTAATATTATACGGGTAATTGAGAACACGTGCCGATTGGTTTCAATTCAACTAATATACTCTATTAGACATAACTTTACTGAACCGTTAGTTACATGAAATTAGTGTGACAAATCATAATTTTAAATTAATTGGTAATTGCTACCGTCGGCTTATAAATTGTTACATTATTCTGGTTTCAAAATTAAAACATAAAGCAGCTAAAGGCGCGAGAAATAATTGTAGGGTTTTCTTAAAAATTAAACTCCAATATTTCTTGTGACATTATTTCTAACGACTTTAAATGTCCCCAATATAGATAGCTTGTCAAGCAAAATCAAGTCTTATGTCACCAAACACATAAATAGGTACCAACGATCCCTACGTACATATAATCCCCTAACTACAAATGACAAATTTTACAGGAGAGCACTTCAAAGTTTCAAACATGTATATATCATGTTCTAGTTAATGTCATGTCATGATGGATTTAAAGTGTTTTTTGCCATCTTAGACTTAATTTTGTGAAACTAAACGATAGTATAGGCTGGCCTGAAGGTCACGAAAACAAAACATGCAAATCACTTAGAGGATTTTACGTAGGGACGGACGATACATAATAAGCCTATAATGTTCCCACTGCTGGGACACAGGCCTCCTCTCTTTTTGAGAGGGGTGGGCCGTAATTCCTCCGCAGGCCCAGCTCTGTGCACAAATTGAACAAATTGAGCATGCAAAGTCACACATACATTCACATACACACACACACAACACACACAGAGCCACTGTCGAAATATAAAACTGAACATTTTTTCATTCTTTTTTTTTTTTAATCAATGTTTATTAAAAAATGTCATTGTATTTTTTTGTCGTTGTTTAATATATTTTTTTCTTTATGTTAATTTTTTCTCTCACGTTTTAATTATTTTATCTTTATTTTTAGTCTGGGTTCATACTTATTATTTTTTTGTTTTGAGATAGTTTAAAATGTATTTTTATTTGTTTGCTTTTGAATTTTTGTTTTTACTTTTTGTTTTGTCATAAAACAACAAAACACTGTGTCTCTGTATTGCAGGAGGCACTGGCTCCTGCAACACAGTTATATAACTAGCGCAGAGAGAAATCTACAACTTGGTATACCTACTTGTTTGTCTACTGAGCCTGGTTCGAGGTCCTAGGTTCGATTGCCAGGTCGGGAAAAGAGTTATTGGGTTTTGCTTTTTGGAATTTCTCAGTAGTACCCTGGAGTACAGATTTGCGCCCTTTAGATAGCAATAGGCTGAATAAATGCTTATTAGGGTATGTGGTACATAAACACAAGTGATGAAATGCAGGTGTAATACATAAAGTACACGTACATTTCATAGGCACTTTTCACGCCTTGTTTATGCATTGGTTTCCTTACACCACTGTATAAACAAGGCGATCATGTCATGTAATTCAAAATCAGATCCACTTTTTCCATCACGAACACATGTACAACTAAAGCCTACTCCACACGAGCGGCTATTACTCATCGATCGCTGCCTCACTGCCTCAGTCGCGTATCGCTTAGTAAACACTTGGCATCACGTCGTCGCACACTCAATTTGTAGCCATTGCCGCCCTCTGTCGGTATAAAGGAGTTCATGCAATATGCACTCCGCTTTATACGGGCGCTGTACGCGTTTAAATATCGGTAGTTTTATTTTGAAATTGGCTGATTTTTTGTGATTTTATACCGTTATTTTACGATTATATTTAAATGTATTCATAAAATTGTGTACTGTGATAGTAAAAAGATAATGGTATATTTAGCAACTCTACATTCCCTTGAAACGTTTGTATTGAATTTGCGAAGCCTTAATAAGTATAGTACAATAAATTATACGATAGCAATCCTAATTGTGAATATTGACGAGACATCACACGTGATCTTTAGTGTATAAGACCAAGCATCAATCATTTAAATCCACCACTCAAATCTGTATGGTTCTTTTCTCAAAAGGACATTCACATGATCTGACCAAATTATGTCTGTACTTTAAAAGAGACCTCTGAGTTCGTTTCGGCCTTTCTTCGCAAAATAGTAAGAGAGGAAACACGACCTCATCTAGTTTTTAAATTTTAATTGACGTGTAAAACTCTTTGTATAATCTTATTACACAAAGAAATACAATCATTTATATCATTATCATTTATCACCTAAAAACTTGGCGAAACGGAACGAAATAATAAACAATAAAATAAAAACAATGCGGAAATAGTAGAACCTATGGTGTACCTACTAACTTAACCCACTTCTAATCTGATAGACAAAACACTATAATTATAAGCAATAAAAAAACATAAACTTCACGCCCGTTCCCTGTTTAAAGGAAGTCCGATACTTATCTAAAACACGGTCCTAAAATGATCGAACTTGCTTTTGGCATACATTTTCCGAGTTATTTAGTTAACTCGATTATTCAAATTGCATAATAAATACCTAATGAGTTATGTCTAGATTGTAGCGCTAGCATCGAAAGTAAATTACAAAAAATTCGCCTTCTTACCATAGGTTTAGCCAGAGACAACAAGGCCTGAATTCATGATGAGCACATAACGATTCCTTACTCGTAACCACGTCAATCACACAAAAATCGAAATCGAAATCTGCTAATATCGTATTCATAATATGGACAAATTGTATTGGAATATACAGAATGTTACATTTCGTTTCCTTACCGTTACATTGGTTTCTAAAAAACACGATATTGACGTAGTTTCAACGTAGTAAGATTCCGCGGGGAATCATTATAACGATACAGAATTAGGGCCCCGAACGCGATCTGCTACGAATCCTTTCATACTCTTTTTGCCTCGTTCACGTTCATACTCAACGTACTTCTTCTTCTTCTTCTTCTTCTCTCTCATACAAGCAAGCCAGCAGAAAGTGTAGTGGATGCAGAATAAAATTACCAATAACGTTGACTAGTGACGTTTTGCAGTAAAAAATCAGACTTAAATGTGATTACTTTGTAACGAAATGCCTTTTAAGCGCAATTGGTTTCAATTTTGTTCGATGTTAGGTGGATACTTTTTGTTTTCGCTTCTGGTGAGAAGGTATGTCCTCCTAGGGAGCGATTCAGTCGCATCTGCCTTGTAGACTTTATTTTGTTAGACAACAGAAAGTCGAATGTAAATTAACATTTCACAATTGTTATTTTTGGGGTCACAAACAGCGAAAGTTTGTTTACGCTGTTATAATAATTATAGCCTAAAAAAGAAAACATTTAAAAAATAAAACTTTTGCAGCTTCGTAAAACTAACCGTTATGCTGACCGTAGGTACTAAAAAACGAGTTTTGATAATAACCTTTATTCCGTAGTTTAAATTTTGCAAGTAACATAAACTAGGTGAAAACTAATTGGTATCGTAATTATAAATTCATACTACCTAAATATGATACCTACAATACGGACGGTTGTTTCCATTTATCACTTGAACAAATTGGTGTTTAATATCAAAAAGTTGTTTTTCATTAACTGTGCCATTATTGAACAACAGCTTAAAAAAAAATACTTTGACATTTCAAGTTACATTTTAAAGTTATAAGCTCATCGTGTGGTTTCCTAGAACACACAAAAACACAGCTTTGGTTTACTAGAAAAGCGGGTCCGTCATAATATTGTATCAGCCGTCATGAAAATACGAAATTTTCACTAGTACCTATCTATATAATTAGATACGTGACTGCAGAAAGCGAATATTTTAATATAATATACATTAGCAATACATTTCGTTTTAAATGAATTATCGTTGAATTTCGAGCACTGGGAGATCACTAATATTATGATTAAAGCCGTCATGACAATTTGATATTTTCACTAGTATTTGACCAAGAGATGTCAAAAACACTATATTTAGACAGCCATTTTTCCGTGATCCTTCCCACTCTCTTAGGAAACCAAATCTTTACACATCCTTTCGTTCGAGCTGCAGAAAACATTGACAATTATTTCCATAATTCTGACAAAAATTTTACTCGTCACAATGATTATCATCCTCCTATCTTTGTTATATGCTACTAAGGATTAGCGCAACAAGTTTTTTCCATTGTTTCAAAATCAAATCATTTATCTCAACTAAACACATAGAATGGCTTCTATGTGTTTAGTTGAGATAAATGATTTGATTGACCTTTTGAACGTCATAATTTACAAATAAATATATATTCTCCGTCAGCCGTCACTTTGTCGTTCACTCCTTATCCTTACATATCATGCCTCACACAATCCTGATTTTCTTTGATCTTCCTATGCTGCTATTACTCCCATATTCACGCTGCCATTAAATAGTGAAAAAATCCTTTGGTCTAACGTTTGAAGAGTGGACCTATTGGCTGATTTTGTCAGCATTTACATACAAAAGCCCCATGGTGTCACTAACAGGTATTGTTCGGTCCAACTAGCTAGATTCCCTGTGCGCTTTATTTTAGTCGCTTTTAGGGTTAGGGCCGTGATTAGGGTTGCCAAACATCTATTTTTAGCTAGTTAAGTTAAAGTTTTACTATGACCGTTGGGGCAAATTTCTAGGAACGTAGACCTTTTTTTTAACCGACGAAAAAACGGAGGAGGTTACTCAATTCGACGCGTGACATATAATTAAATACATATCCAAAGTCACCGACTTCCGAACTTAGTTATTGGGGTTGGACAAAGCAAGTTTATAATTTTTAACTTTTCGGTTTTTCGGCGGTTTAATTTTTTTATTAAAAAGTTTTTACGGATTAATGAAATGTCTAGTCCAGCGTTCCTTTTTTAGGATTAAGCTATACTAGTTCTAGAAGTTCTGACTATTAGACCTATTTGTCCAAATATGTCTGAGAACACTTTACGCCCAAGACGTATCATTATATATTTCATTACGTAATCTTAATAATTATCACGTTACCTGATAACCTCTACCCACATAGCAATAAAATAGAAAGGTTTCTTAGCCTAGTGACAGTTGTCAATCGCCAGGACATCCCAAGGATCAAGGAGTCGTGACTATAGGCTCATTGTAACCACGAACTGGTCCTAGCCATCGCCATTCGCATATTTATGCTAATATATCGAAAGCTAATGACGATTGTTCGATTTAATTGGGTCTTCTAAAACATGCGTAGGTACGAGGTATGCAAATGTTTAACCTGCTTAAGACACTGATCTGATAGTTGATATCGTCTGACACAAATTACTATTGACACTAATTGTTCATGAAATAGCTGGAACAAAGCCGCCACCATGGCTTTGGGCAGAAACTTACATTGCAGTGCTTAACCGTACTTACCAATTCACAATCAGCTTATAAAGATCTCACTGCTGGGACACAGGCCTCCTCTCTGTGAGAGTGGCCCATAATCCACCACGCCAGCCCAGTGCGAGTTTTTGGATGTCACATGTCTTCGAATTTTTGGTTCTAGGACATTCCGGTTCCCCATGATGTTTTCCTTGAGTTTTAAGAACAGTGGTGATGAAATGAAATACCGTACACAAAGTAAAGTGTCTAAGTCGAGGCCAATAGCATTGGGTCACCACTGTTCTAATGTAAATGCCATAAAATCGTAATGTAATGTACCAATTAGCATAATATACAAAAAGACTACCTAAATAAAATAACTAATAACTTCTTACGGAGTCATTGTTCTCATTATATGACATCTTTTTTTTTTTTTATGTATGTTCGGGCATAACTCCGTCGTATATGGACGGATTTGCAAAATTCTTTTTTTGTTCGAACGGGGTTTACTCCGAAATGGTCCCATTGAAATTTTATATAGATCTGATGATGCGTTTCGGAGACAGAAGACGGAACTCTTCAAAAAATTACAGCAAATCAACCGCGAATATTGCTATCGCATAAATATGCATTGTGTTGACGCCAAGGATGATGAAATTTCGAATTGGTGTGAGGTAGGTAACTAAAAAGTGAAAAATAAAAACTTTTTTCAAAAAAATAACAACCGACTTCCAAAAAAACACTACAAAGTGCAAAATAACTTTAATTTCGGAAGGCGGTGACGAATAATTAAAATACACATCCAAAGTCACCGACTTCAGAAATTAAAGTTATTTTGCACTTTGTAGTGTTTTTTTGGAAGTCGGTTGTTATTTTTTTGGAAAAAAGTTTTTATTTTATTTCAATTATACCTTGTAAAGGAATAAAGCCATTTATTCCCAAAATATAATGGATGATACTTTTATATCTTTTTTTTTATATCTTTTTCGTACACTAAGAAAACCCAATGCAGCAAAAAAAAAAACAAATAGAGTTAGGTTACCGTTAACCTACTCAGTTTAAGTCCTGCAAGTAGCATTCCTGACGATAAATGTCTAAATCCTACTAATATTAAAATCCTACTTATCCCTACTTTGGAATTATAAATGCGAAAATAACTCGTCTGTTACGCTTTCACGCCTAAACCTCTGAACGATCATCATGAAATTTGGAAGAGATAAAGCCTGGGATATGAACAAGGACATAGGTTACTTTTTTATGCCATAACCGAAACGCATGCACGCGCAGGCACGCGCGCGGAGCTGCGGGCAAAAGCTAGTATTTATATAAATTTATTAACCGACTTCAAAAAGAAGGAGGTTATCAATTCGACATATTTATATATATATTTTTATGTATGTTCGGGCATAACTCCGTCGTATATAGACGGATTTGTAAAATTCTTTTTTTGTTTGAAAGGGGTTTACCCCGAAATGGTCCCATTGAAATTTCATATAGATCTGATGATGCGTTTCGGAGACAGACAACGGAACTCTTCAAAAAATTACAGCAAATCAACCGCGAATGTTGCTATCGCATAAATATGCATTGTTTTGACGCCAAGGATGATGAATTGGTGTGGAGTGGGTACTATAACTAAAAAGTGAAAAATGAAAATGAAAAATAAATGTGAAATTTTGCATGTTTGTTACTCAATCACGCAAAAACGGTTGAACGGATTTGGACGAAATTTGACACACAGATAGTTCATAACCTGAATTAACAGATAGGATACTTTTCATCTCGGTAGTATGTTCCCGCGGGGCAATTTCCGAAATGTACGCGGGCGAAGCCGCTGTCAAAAGCTACTATTATAATATTTAGACAATTATCGTCAGGAATGCGACAAAATGTTCCGATTTCGAACGAATTTCCGAATCGGAACATTTTGTCTAGACATAAACCACAACCAGAGAGTTCGCCATGTCGTCTATTTTATGATTTTTCAGTCTTTTCAACACCTTTGAAAATGAGCTGAAATAATAAGCTAGTCAGCGGGGCCGACGTCACCTAAAATCGGCACGCCTTGCATGAGTGCTTTGCTGAGACTCGTTTTGTATACTGCAAGTATACATAACACAACATCATGCCTTGATTCCCTGAGGGTTGAGTAGAAGTGTACCTAGACTACACCCAGATTTCGCCAGTTATGTTTAACTCCCAGGTAAAAGGAGCGAGCCTACTGCCATCAACCGGGAACAAATCTAGACTCTGGAGCTGCTACTGAGAAATTCCAGATAAAAAAACAATAGTAAGAGTCTTAATCATAGGGTTTTTTTTTTTGGGTGGGAAATCATCAAACAACTTCTCCCGCTCTGGTGGAGCAGGAGGGCGTTTCAGACTTTTACTGACTAAAATCCACCCGTGTTCCCTCAGTAGCCTGTATGCCAGGGGCGGCGGTATCTTTTTCGAACGAACCCGCACCCCTGGCAGGCATCGGACCTTGCGGGCCCCATCGGTTTGTGCTGACATCTCTTTGAGGCGCGCGTGAAACATAACGCGCCGTCGACCTGGGCGTCATAGGGAGTTAAAGGTATTAATTATCCCTTGAAATAAAAGTATTAAACTTTTTTAATACCTACGAGACAGAATGACTCAAAATATATTATCACGTTGTTACCTACTTAGGCGTATTTTTAAATTTTGGACCAACATTGTCGTTTAACTTACGCACTAAGATAAAGCCAGGCCACTGTTTAGGATAACTAATAAGCGTGGTCGGTAACTGTCAGTGTTATCTAGTTCCTAGGAATTAGCATGCAGGATTAGAGCTAGGCGTGGTCTTTAGACCATAGGCTATTATCAGTACTTGATAATGTGATAGGGTTGTGATTGTGTTTAGCGGTGAGTGAACTTAAGCAATGCAATGGCATAAAGTCGGTGCATAATTTAACTTTTGATCCAGCTGTTTTCTACGGTTTCACTAGCAACTTAGGACTACTTCATCTTTTAGATTAAGTGGTAGATAAGACATTTTAAGAATTTTTACATGCAAATTTTCTATTAACGGTATTAACGGTAACGTGGAAAATTTATGGATAGATTTACTGCCGCCAGGTTCAAATTTTCTTGTCAGATTCAAAATCATCAATTCAATTATTTTTTTGTCGCAAATCAATCTAAATTTAAAACTGTAACTTTATAGTTTTCAACAAAAGCTAAGTTAATAATAAAGATTTTTCTCAAATTAGTAAACATTATCCAAGTTTTTTTTTTTGCGCTGCATTCTATAAAGTTAAACTCTGATTTATGATCCAGACGAAGGAGATTCTTTTTTATTTTCCAAGACCTTTAAGAAAATAGCATCTATAAAAATCATAGAACAGTTATCGAGATTGTTTATGGCAACTTCCTGTTTACTTCAGTTGAAGGCAAACGCATTATAAATAAATTATTTAATTAATGTCGCCATTAAAACAAACGACTATAAATGAATTAATGCAATTGCAATCAATAGCTTCTTTCATAGTTTTGGAATGAAATCGTGCCAAAACAGCAAAACACAATTTTAGTGTACGGAATTATAAGATTTAGTTCTGCATTTCTTGGTGTACAAACGAATCGGTTCGCGCGAGTAATGCAGCTCGACTGCATTAATAAACTCACCAAGTTTTTTGGCAAGAAACTTGTTTGTGAGTGCTGTGGTTAAAGCTTTTACGAGAGCGGTCTGCGGTCAGTTTTACATCGCACGCCTATTTGAACATCGCTAAAATTAAATTTCCTACTTAAAATGCATGAGGTGCAGTGTTTCAATCGGAAATAAAACACAAAATACACGACGCGGACGGCCATTTACAGGATTTATGTCTAAAAGTCGGTATTGATATCGAAACGGGGCGGAATGAGGACAGTCGGTAGAATAAAACACTTGAAATAAAATTTAATAATAAATTAAGAGATTTAAAGAGTAATTCATTTGCGGTCTTAACCTATTGTGTAACGTTCTGTACGATAGGACAAACCGACAAACAAATTGCCGGAAATATTTGAATAAGAATGGGGACATTCTCGGGGACACTAATGTGCGAGGCGGGAAGCCCGGACGGTGAGGGCGCCCTTAATATCTGTTTTATTTTTTCCGGATTTGTATGAATGAGGACAACAAACAGCGCACCCTCTATTGTGGGGATGCGACAGCACAAAAAAACACGTTCGCGCCCAATAATATTATTTTTGGTGAGTAATTTTATGACTTTATTTGCCGTCGGGCTTGTATTTCGGAATGGGATACGAGGTAATATGTAGATTAGGCACCGAATAAAAACAGAATAATTTCTGTAATGCCTTTGTCCCTAAAGCCGTAGGCAGTAAGGGTAATATCGTAGTTAATTCAAAGTCTTTGTATAGCGATTGGACACAAATAGAAACATTCTTATTCTCCGTGTCGTCAACAAAACAAACTGCTAACCGAACCGAGCTCGCAATACAACCGGATCGGTTACCACGTTTTCTTTCAATATTTCCCAATTTGATACGGTATTACACCCTCTCGGCGAGACAATGGAAAGTAATCGTCAGTGACAAGGGAGTGGGCTAAATTTCGTTAAAATAAAAGCGTACAGAGAGCGTAAGATATAGCGCCTACGTGGTCTCCGAGAGATCCCGGGAGCTCCTACAATGGAGAATTGGAAAAAGCTTTTATAATCCGGCACGTGACATACATGCTCAAGCGGCCATATCTTAGTGAACCTACCCGCATAGTACGGTGGCACTCGCGAGAAATGCCCGTTATTCTTTTTTTCTAACGTACTATAATGTTTCGGTGTTCGGTGTGAAATATGTGCCATAACCATATTTAGACGTTTCTGTTACAAGTTCAGATATAGGTTATTTATTTATTTACATAAATAAAAAGGCTTCGTTCGTTTACCCCGTCAGTCTAATGGTCGAACGCACTACTCCTGAGCATGATGTCCTAGATACGATTCCCAGGTCCAGCCAAGTGTTATTGGATTTTTCTATATTATGGAATTTCTCAGCTGCAGCACGGAGTCTTGATTTGTGCCCGGTTGATGGCAATAGGCTCGCCCATATTACATAGGACTTAAACATAATTGGCGAAATGAGAGAGTACAATAGGTATACCTCTGCCCAAAACTTCGGCGCAAACCTAAAAACAAAACAAAAATGGGTAAAAAAACCTAGTAACAGAACGCCTGGGAATCAAACCCAGGACCCATACTCAGCAGCACCGCTTGCGACCACTAGACAAGCGAAACAATCAGGTAGGTTTTTTTTATAAATAATCATAATACGTGTAACGGAAAGGGTTTATAGGGTGACTGGTAATTAGTGACCGACATTTAAACACATGATTGTACTCATCATTATGAACAAGTTTAACTATGGGACCAAACCTGAAATCGCGAAAAAAAATCAGCTTTTCCCTACATTAATGTTTGCAGTCATCAAAATTCGGGATTGGTCGCGGAAAGATTTCGGGTTTGGTCGCATAGTAAAAGTTCTTCATAATGATGAGTACAATCATGTGATTAATGGTTTTTTTTTTTTTTTTTTTTTTGGGTGGGAAATCATCAAATAACTTCTCCCGCTCTGGGTGGAGCAGGAGGGCGTGTCAGACTTTTACTGACTAAAACCCACCCGTGTTCCTTCAGTAGCCCTTAAGCCAGGGGCTGTGGTGTCTCTTTCGAACAAACCCGCACCCCTGGCAGGCATCGACCCTTGCGGGTCCCATCACTTTTTGTGCTGACATCTCTTTGAGGCGCGCGTGGAACACAACGCGCCGTCGACTTGGGCTTGGTCCTTACCGGACAGCGAGCTACCCATTACTCGCCGTCCGCAAGCCCATGCCTACGGTGGCCGGAAATCGGCCTGGGATTCCCGACGCCCAGGGCGTCTCCGTATCCTGCGGCGGCTGGGGTCGCGAGGGCGCATATGCTGCCTCTCCCTCACGTGCGCCGCCTCCCTCTTCGCGAGCATTACTGCTTCGCTGAAGGAGGTGACGGCTCCCCATGCCCTCTCGCTCCGTACCATGGCTTGGACCAGGGCCGGACGCGAGAGATCGCCGCCGCCGATCGCCTCCACGAGGACACGGCGGTGCTCCGCCCAAGCAGGGCAGACCGCCACCGTGTGCTCCACCGTGTCCTCAGGGCGATCTTCGCAGTGGAAACACCCGGGCGTTTCCTCCCGCCCTATCCGAAACAGGAACCTCCCGAAACAACCGTGTCCGGTGAGGACCTGCGTCAGGCGGAAGGTGAGGACGCCATGCCGCCTCTCAAACCACTCCTCAAAGAGGGGACTTACCGCCGCAATCGTGGCGTGCCCAATCATGTGATTAATGGTCGGTCACTAATTACCAGTCACCCTATACACATACCAAGAGCAAGGCTTCTTTGGATGATATCAAACGATAGTGGAAGGTTTTTATAATCCTATCTCTACATGTTCAGAAGTTATGAGAATTTTTAATACATTGATACCAGAAACCGAAATTTTCAAATTGAAATAAACACATCACTCGGAAGAGATTTACCGTGATATTGGCAAGTAGCAAGTAACGTGGAAAGTTATTGACCTACGTAGTGCGGTGACACGTTTGTTATGATTTGAATATAAGAAACATATCTAACCGATTTGGTATCAATTCTTACAGTATTTTATTTTGAGCTGAAACTATGTATAGTGATTCTACTAGCTGTTATCTTTAGTGCTTAAAGATAGAAATAGGGTTTCTGTTACACCTTGTATAAGCCATCATGAAATTATGACACATTAAAACGTATTTGGAATATTTTCGTGTTGTTGTGTTGCAAATAGTCAATACCCTTATTTGTAAACTTATCTTAGTACGATTGGTGGAAGTTTGTATCAGATTTTGATCTAAGTGCGGCTCCTTTGGTAAATTCTAAGTTAAATGTCTTTGTCAACTTGATTTCAGATAAATTCTATTCTGTTTCATAGAAAAGTGCAATACCTACGCGGTCAAAATGTATGGAACAGTTGTTTTTTTTTTGTATAACCTAGAATGATTTGCTGAATTCATGGTTAAAATTTGCGCACTGCATAAAAACTTTTCCTGTATAGCAACCTAATGGAAATAAGACAACAAAAAAAACACAAATTTCCAGAACCCAATCAATTATATTTTCCGTATTACGTCTTTTTAGTCAGTAGATTAAAATAAAATAAGCGGAGGCAGATACCTATAACTCTTGTGAGATCAAGGCAAACGTTAGGGTTGCCACATTCATCAAAGTAAATAAAAACGTCTTTAGAATATTCGAAAAAGGATAAGTTATGCAGTATCTGACCCAGACGAAAGGAAAAATAGTGTGCCTAGAGCCTAAATATATCAAACATTATGAATAAGCGGCTTCAAGTTTTAAAGTACGTACGAAGATGTGAGATCGAAACCGGGCAAATAACAATGTCTGTTTCAAATTTTTAGGTGCGTTTGGCGACCCGAATTAAGTAAATAATTACCTATACACCCTACCTAACAGTTTACTTGTTGAGGTGTATACGTTTGTTGAGTCACCGACTGTACCTACTCTCTAAGATAACCTTTTAATCGTGAGTTACGCAACTAAGGTGCTGGATTTAAAATCAAAAACAGTCTGAAAACACCGACCTGTCACGATGGTCATGCCTCGTCTATATTTATAAGAAATAAAATAAAATAAAAGATTATTCATATAAGCACATCTTTTAAGACTTTACTTTTACACGTCAATATGTTGTCGGTCGATATTTTCAACTAGATTGCGGCGACATTTCCTATTTCCTGAGAAGAAATGCCGAAACAAACTCTGAGGTCATGGTCTCTTTTAAGGTCCAAACATTGTATAATCAGTATTGTTTGTGATACTTACTAAAAACTTGACATGGCCTTTTGAAGAAAAACCCGTTGCAGGTTTGAGCTGATCTGTCCCAACAGACGGCATGCATGCATCGTGTAGCTCAACGTATTTTAGAGAGCTCAACAACCCGTCTTAAGACGGTAACTGATCTGCAGGACCTTTGCCAGTCCATATAAAAAATACTCAAAACCATCATACAGTTATCCGATTAATATTATAAATGCGAAAGCTTGTGCGTTTAGATGTTTGGATGCGACGGCTGAACGAATTTGGATGAAATTTAGCACACAGATAGTTTATATCCTAGACAAAAACATGGAATACTTTGTAT
This sequence comes from Polymixis flavicincta, assembly GCA_949987655.1. Taxonomy (NCBI): domain Eukaryota; kingdom Metazoa; phylum Arthropoda; class Insecta; order Lepidoptera; family Noctuidae; genus Polymixis; species Polymixis flavicincta. Next base: position 18,675,935 of record OX465181.1, on the reverse strand, counting down.
TCCGGTAGTACGTTTCCGTAGGATAAATTTCGACCTCCACGCGAGTGACGCCGCTAGCAAAAACTAGTAAAGTAATATATTAAATCTGGCCTGCATAGTACTCACATTCAGTCAGTTTTCTCTTTAGAGAAGAACCGTTTGCCTAGCCTAATGCGACAATAAGCGGGTCATATTATTATATTCTTATGAAGTGGCAACCTCGGATTGATCATTCGCGTGTAATATCCCTTGATATTCAACAGACAGAAACTCGATATCCCACCCCATTAGTCTTTCCACATTGTCACCGTGCAAGCCTACAAATATCCAGCTTTTCACGCCGTGTGAGTGTCGGTAATGGATAATGTTACTTTCAATGTGAATTTATGTAAAAGAAGTCAAGTATTGCTCATACTTTCTTATTTGAGGCTACATTCAGCGATTTATTTTGATTGTTCTTTATTGTTGCTTTCGAGATTCGATTTTATTTCTCTCTTAGAATTTAGTTAATTGTTATTTTCCATCGAACGGTGTACGAGACCAATGCGAAAGAATAAATCTACAGGCTCATATGGAAAAACAAATACCTACTTAACTTTTACAATTGCAATGTTAAATTAAGTTAGCCAGCTAAACTTTATAGACGTGATGGTATCGATATCTAAACACTATGAAACGAAAAAGAAAGAGTTGATGTTTCTTTTTTGGGTCAAAAACCGCTGAGAGTTCAGTTACTAGAAGTATGTGTAGAGAAAACTCGTTTTTTTTTTTTGTTTATCGTGTTAAAATATCGATATATCCACCGCGTCTGTGAGCGAGCAATGATGGCCCTGTGATAACAGCTGCGACTTACGAGTTGTTGTTCGTAGGTTCGATCCCTGACAAGTACTGCACTTTGTGTAAATGACTTCATCACCACTGTTCTCAAAACGGCGAAGGAAAGAAAACATCTTGTGGAAACCGACATATCCCAGAATAAGACAAGTTACATATATCAACCCGCACGGGGCCCGCATGGTGGATTTAGGCCCACTCTCTCAGTTGAGAGGACGCTTGTGCGTGTGGGAACTTTGTAGCCTGATTTTGCTACCCAATTTAAATTGACCCTGTACATCCATTTAGTAGTAGGTTCGACTACAACTTACAAATTACCTACAGCCATCCAGATTTTTAATACCTAAGTGTTACAAATTTAAAACTCCCTAAGGTAAGTATCCAACAACGAGTTCTTCAGCGAGCAAAGAACTTACAGGAAGAACTTTGTTTGCTCAATACCTTTAACGAACTGCTAAGCTGACTAAAGTTATTAATTATTCCATAGTGTAGCCTTACTTTCCTGACAGCTTTTATATAACTAAGCTGTCAGAACAGAAAATGCTTATAAATATTCTAAGAGACAGTTTAGACATTTTTCAATATTTTCGGCTATGAATTAATTAAGCGGAATATTAATTTTGGGGCGCTGAAAATTGAATTTTTGTTGCTGAATAAAGCGACAATTTACAAATTTTCTGTACCCGAAAAGAAGTAGTCATAGACACTTTGTTGATACACTATTAGTTCCTAGTCGGCTTCCAGCCTTACCGGTTCCAGCTGGATGGGTACCAGTATTTTACATGAAGTGACTGTCTATTTGACCTCCACAACCTAGCTACTGGGTAATACGATACCTCTTGGTAAGACGCTTTGTCAAACTTCTGACGACCCGTTACGACGGTCAAAGATCCTCGAATGACAGCTGGGACCAACGGCTTTACGTGATTTCCGAGGCACGGAGGCATCTTGGTATGTAAAGACCAATGATGGTATTTTAACCGACGAAAAAACGGAGGAGGTTCTCAAGTCAACGCGTATATTTTTTATTTTTTTATGTATGACTAGGCGTAGCTTTTTTTAGAGTAGTCCGATTTTGATAATTCTTTTTTTATTGTAAAGGAAGTTTAAAAGTCCTCGAAGTTTAAAAGCCACAGCCAAAAGTATTAAATTAAAATTTTTAACAAAAAAATTAAACTGCCAAAAAAACTGAAAAGTAAAACATAATAAACCTGCTTTGATTAACCTTAATAACTAAGTTCGGAAGTCGGTGATATAAAATTAAAATACGTATCCAAAGTCGAAAAGTGCTGATTCTCAGCCTAATTTGAATAAATGACTTTTGATTTTGAAAAAACCTGGTTATTATGCAAAGACGTACAAAGTAAATAAACTAATTTTACAAGATCAGAAGTAACGTAGTATGACAACACAATGTATAAGAATGCTCTCAACAATAGTAATCTTCAGTAGGTTTTCTGAATACTAAGTGTTGTCTACGTGCCCTATAGCTTCTGTTCCAGTTTTCTCTAATGTTAAATAAAGGTATATCGCTAAATTTGTTTACTCACAGAAATATATTTTACTAGCTTTTGCCAGCGGCTTCGCCCGCGTGGAAGTCGAAAATTATTCCAACAGAACGTACTACTGGGATAAAAGTAAATCTATCTGTGTGCCAAATTTCATACAAATCCACTCTGTCGTCTTCGCGTGAAAGAGTAACAAACATCCATACATTCATATGTACATACAAACTTTCGTGTTTATAACATTAGTAAGGATAATAATATTATAATAACGGACTCGACTGTCATTGTGCCGATTGTCGTATCAACCAATGGACTAATGGCCGAAATTCTCGAACAACATCTCTCGAGGCTCTCGTTAGGCGGCTGGATCAAAGGCCTGATTCAGAAGGCAGTACTCCTCGATGCGGCTCGCATCGTGAGGAGGTTCCTGTCTCTGGAGCCCTAACCACCGGTAGCTTGGGCCCTGGTCCCATTATCGGCGGATCCCTATTTTATATATTTTTAAATGTTTAAAAAAAAATGTTTTATAAAAATATTTAAAAATGTATTTAATAAGAACTAAAATGAATAAAGGAATTATAAAAATATTTTTTACACTATAATTTATATTACAATTATTATATCATATGTGACGAAGTGTTTAATTAACATAACATAACGCCTTGTTTCCCAGAAAGGTTATGCAGAGGTACTTACTCGTAGTTACACCCACATTTCGTCAGTTACGTTTTAAGTCCCATAGCTATTATAGGGTATTTTCCAATTTTTCAAAAACTGTTCTAATTTGAAGATTGGAACGAGATATTTAACAGAAAAATAAAAATAAATTGATTTCTATCCATTTTCTCAATTAAAAACGATTTAAACCAAATTTATTTTTAGTTGTTTTGAATTTACCGCCAAAACGCTTTTTATGATGACTTTTTATTACGTGACGTCAACTTTGTGTAAACTAAAGTAGTTGGCAAGTAAATAAGTGAATGTCGAGTTTATAATTAACAAGATTTTTAATGGATATAAAGTGATATTACTGGTGTACGGTGCCTCTGTGCAAAAATACTTCTAAAACGGCGCCAAACTAAGTATTTGTACCGGTGTCGTATAAACAAAGTTGACGTCACATGTCACGTGATAAAAAAGTCATCGTAAGGAGCGTTTTGGCGGTAAATTCAAAACAACGAAAAATAAATTCGAATTTAATCGTTTTTAGGTGAGAAAATGTGTATTAATAAATTTATTTTTATTTTTCTGTTTAATATATCGTCCCAATCTTCAAATTAAAATAGTTTTTATGAAATCGGAAAATACCCTATAGCGGGTAAACCAGCAACTGGGTACAAATCTAGACTGCGGTGGTCTGCTACTGAAAAATTCCAGCTGGGAAATCCAATAGCAATTGGCACGACATGGGGATCGAACCGAGGACGTCATGTTCAGTAGCGCTAACGACCACAGACCAACTAGGCAGTCTCTTTTGGGGAAATCATTACTTCCTTACTAATATTATAAACGCGAATGTTTGTATGTATGGATGTTTGTTACTCTTTCACGCAAAAACTACTAAATGGATTTGGATGAAATTTTGCACAAAGGTAGATTATAACCTGTATTAACATATAGCATACTTTTATCTCGGTAGTAGGTTCCCACGGGATAATTTCCGACTTCTACGCGAGCGAAGCCGCGAGCGGAAGCTAGTTAATACATAAATAACAGGGATAGAATATTTTCCAAACCAAACTAGTGACAAATATCTAGGTACCTACATGATAAAGACAAGAAAACCAACATGAGTTAGCAGTAATTTCTTATTTGAGTCTTAATAACACCTTTAAACTCTCGTATAAAATAAATGAAATGAAGTACAACAAAGTACAACTTGTGTAATAAAAACGCGTTAGTGTTTGGATTTAGAAAATAATGTTTCATTTGGGAAATTTAGAACTAACGTATTTTAGTATATGCTAGCTATGATAACACGTTTGGGACTTAAAACGAAAAAGTTATTATAACTGCAGTCAATTTTATAAACTCTCTTATTAACTTAGAGATTTACGTCCTTGTAGATGAATTTTTATTTCAAGTTAAATTATTTTTAATCTAGGTGAAAGTTTTTCTGTATATTCTCAGATGATATTTCGCATAGATAGGTACCTAAGTAGGCAAATGTGAAACATGACAAGCAGGCGGTATTTACAAGGCAGATGTGAGTGTGAAAACACCGGGAGTGATCGCTTTAGGCACTACTGAAATTTATTCAGCTTTGTTCAGTTTTTGTCCATAGAAAATAACGATTTTGTATGAGATGCGTAACCTAAACGAGGCAAAATTAGTATGTAAGCGTAGTATGTGGTGGTCTGTAGTTTCTGCTTGTGTATATTAGAAATATGAAACAAGAGAAGAGAGTATTTCAGGATTTCATTTAAATCATCATATAGACCGAAAGATGTCCACTGCTGGACATCTGCTGTTGCTAACAATCACACAATCAACCCTTAGTAATTTGTATCTGATCTTTGTAACCTATTATTATTAAAACTATGTATAACTACACTATTGTATAAGGTAAGCCTGTGAGGATAGTGTATGTGTTTTGTGAATAAATAAATAAAAATAAATAAATAAAATCTTTCGGTCTCCCCCAATTAGGAGGGGTTTGCCATAATTGCCACGCTTGGCGTGCGGGTTGTCGATCGCAGTATGGTGGTAAAATGCATAGAGAACGCTGCTGCCCATTCTCTGGTAAGCCTCCTACGACACCCACGGGAAGAGATGGGGTGATGCTATTCTTTATGTCCGACACGACACATTTACACGTTTACATATATATTAAATAGATACACTACTATGATACTAGTGATATTGACCAATAAGTTGGCAGGTTGAGGGCGGGCGTTTTGGAGGGTGTAATTTGACTTATGGGATGGTGCTATTCCTTACGACACCACACGGAATAGGATTCAGAATTAAAAAATGAAGTATTTTAAAACTAAAAAAAAAAAACTACATCTCTACTATTTACTCAAACATATTTTAAACCAAAAAAAGCCGTTAACTTTGCAATAAACATAACTCCACTTTATTAAAACAATCCCGTCTGAATACTTGAGTGCAGCTCCTTAATATTTAACTATCATCCGAGTCATAATACGAATTAACCCCAGCGCACCAAGTTTCCTTCACACGAATTTTCAAAGTTCATTTTCATTCAAAATTACTGGCAATTTGCAAGCGGTAATTCTCCGTGAACTTTGATAGTTCCCACATAGTTTTTCATAGCATTGCGTGTAGTTAAAAACTTGGACCGTTTAACAAACCGAATAATTTACAAGCTCACTCTTACCACTTAACAAGAATGTATTGGTTTAAGTTCTTTTGTACACATTTTTTTGTCTAATTTTCCTTCGGTTTAAGTTCGTATTCGGAGACAATTTCACTTTATAATATTACTAGTGACCCCTGCTTTGCAAGGTTCTTCCAACAAGACAAATCATGGAGATATGTTTATCTATACTAATACTATCTGACACGGCAAACGTTGTTTTGCAGGTAATTTCTAGTGAACAACCCTTATCACTTAGGGGTATGAAAAATAGATAGTAGCCGATTCTCAGACCTACTGAATATGCATATAAAATTTGGTAAAAATCAGTAAAGCCGTTTCGGAGAAGTACGGTAACTAACATTGTGACACGAGAATTTTATATATAAGAAGAAGATTATAAAGAGGAAAGATTTTATTGTTTATTTGTTTGTTTGTATTGAATTGGCTCCGAAACTACTGAACCGATTTAAAAAATTCTTTCACTGTTGGGAAGCGAGACTATCCCCGGGTGACATAGGCTATATTTTATCCCCGTATTCCCACGGGAAAGGAACTACGCGTGTGAAACCGCGGAGCACTGCTAGTAATATATAAGTTTAATATTAGGTCTTTACCTATGAAATTGCCGTTCTGCAGTACTGGCCATTTCATATCAAAATAATTTTTGTTTGGCTAAGAATTCTAATTTCAAATTAATTTTATTTTAAAAACATGGATTTTTTTTTCTAAAAGTAGTCATTTCTTTATTGATTAGTGTTACATTTTCATCGCATTTCAATCTTTTTCGTCATCATGGATACGTTAAAAATTCGAGTAATTATGGAATATGAGTACCGTCGTGGCAGCAACGCGGCACAAGCGGCACGCAACATCAACGACGTTTACGGAGCTAACACTACAAACCAACGCACCACCTGTTATTGGTTTGCTCGCTTCCGTTCTGGAAATTTCGACCTGAAAAATGAACCTCGCGGTCGTCCGAAGACTTTGGTCGACAATGACGAATTAAAGGCGATTGTGGAAGCTGATGATACACAATCTACGGCTGAATTAGCAGCAGCTTTCGACGTTAGCGTCAAAACAATATTGGTCCATTTGCGTCAAATTGGCAAGGTAAAAAAGCTTGACAAATGGGTGCCCCACGAACTCAATGATCGCCAGCGCGAAGTACGCGTCGAGACATGCCTTGCACTGCTCAACAGACACACAAATGAAGGAATTTTGAACCGCATTGTTACCTGCGATGAAAAATGGATTCTGTTTGATAACCGTAAGCGCTCAGCAAGTTGGTTGGATCCTGGTTCAGCACCTAAACAATGCCCTAAACGAAAACTTACCCCTAGAAAAGTGATGGTCACTGTTTGGTGGTCTAGCGCCGGTGTGATTCATCACAGCTTCTTACCAAACGGGGTGAGCATTACTGCAGATGTGTACTGTGAAGAACTGAACACAATGATGGAGAAGCTGGCGCATCTCCAACCAGCATTGGTCAATCGCTCGTCTCCGCTGCTCCTGCACGACAACGCGCGACCTCATACTGCACAGCAGACGGTCTCCAAGTTGCAAGAACTGGGGTTGGAAGCTCTCCGTCATCCGCCCTACTCACCAGACCTTGCGCCTACAGACTACTACTTTTTCCAGAATTTGGATAACTTCTTGGCGGGAAAAAAAATTAATACCCGAGAGGCAGTACAAAATGCCTTTGAAGAATTTGTTGCCTCCCGTCCAGCTGATTTCTTTAAGAAGGGCATCAATAAACTGCCACTGCGATGGCAAAGATGCATTGATTGCATGGGTGATTACTTCGATTAATACAAATAAAAAATTCATGAAAAAAATTTGTTTAAATTTTTTCATACAAAACGGCAATTTCATAGGTAAAGACCTATTATTAATGTTTTAGTAACATAAACCCTCCGGAATACATTTTCCAAATAATGGTGAAAACCGCATCATAGGTAATAGGTAATAGGTAATACGGGCTGTTGTCCGCAACTCCACGTCAAAGCGCGTATTTTGCGTACGGGTGGGAGAATCTGTCATTCGATCCACCCCAGCTCCTCGAGAAAGGCCAGCAACGCCTTGGTGTTGCTGACAATCTCACGTAGGGTACCTGGGTTACCGAAGTATTTAGCCCTGTAATTGGCGACCACCGGGCAGTTTAGGAGCACGTGCGCTGCTGTCTCGTCGTCCTCCATGCAGGCCCTGCACAGCGGACTGTCTGTTACTCCTAAGACAAAGAGATGTTTGTTAAATGACCCATGGCCAGTTACAGCTGCTGTAACTGCACGCAGCTGTGATTTAGTTAGACGGAGAACCTGTTTTGTGAGGCGGGCATCGATCGCAGGAAGTGCTTCCTTAGCCTGCCTGCACTCACCTAGATCCAGCCATATCTTGTGATGTTGATCCCTGGTTCGTTTCCTTACCAGAGTGCGTAGATACCCGAAGGGGAGAGGCGCGATGGGTTCTGGTCCCACTGGTGCCATACTCGACCCCCTTCTGGCAAGTTCATCGGCTGCATCTTTACCTAGCGAACCGCTGTGTCCTTTGATCCATTGAATGGTAATGTTATTGAGGCTACCTACCTGGTTTAGGCGCTGGTGGCACTCGTATATCAGCCCAGAGTCAACCGTGTGACTGTTCAGCGCTTGCAGAACAGCCATGCTGTCTGAGAGTATACGGATTGAGTGGTCTTTAACTTCCCTGGCCGTGATGGCAGACGCGGCAAGGGAGATGCCCATGCATTCGGCCTGGAACACTGTGTTATGGACCCCCAATGGTGTGGCTATGTGTATGTTGAGGTCCTCCGAGAAAACTCCAGCACCTGTGCTACTACCTGTTTTTGATCCATCCGTGAAGATCCGTAGCTCTGCGGGGCGCAAGCCCTCGTATCGTCGATCCTCATGAAGTTGTATTGTGTATTTTTTGTCAAAGACAAATTGTTTGGGCACCCGGTCATTTATTGCCTTTGTAATGGGAAACTCACTGTTGAGTCCCTTAAGCAGCGCGGTGTGTTGAGTGTCTCTCTTACTCCAGAGATGTGTTGCCTTCAGACGCACTGCCGCCATCGTTGCTTCCTGCTGTATGAACAGGTGGAGCGGCGGTAGCCCCAACATGGCTTCGATAGCTGCAGTTGGAGTGGTCCTCATGCAGCCCGTGGTAGCCATGCAGGCTAGTCTTTGCATGCGCTGTAGTTTGTTGGTGGCTGTAACTAGCTTGGTGCGGGGCCACCAGACCACGGCCCCGTAGGTGATCATGGGGCGGATTACTGCGGTGTACAGCCATAGTATAATTTTGGGGGATAGGCCCCACTTCTTACCTATCATTTTCCTGCACTGCCAGAAGGTGATGCAGGCCCTGTTTAACTTGGTGTCTAAACGACTGCTCCAGTTTAGCTTACTGTCCAAAGTAACCCCGAGATACTTAGCTTCATTGGTCAGCTGAAGCCTAATGCTCGTTTATGAGTGAACATGACTAGTTCAGTTTTGGTGGGGTTAACTGATAGCTCAAACTCTCTACACCATCTCTCTACGATACGTAGTGCTTGTTGTGTGAGGTTGCAAATCGTTCCCGTCACCTTCCCCGAAACAAGAATTGCGAGATCGTCCGCATAACCTATTGTAAAATAATGGTTGGCGTTGAGTTTGGTGATAAGATCATTAATCACCAGATTCCATAGGAGGGGGGACAGTACTCCTCCTTGGGGGCAGCCTCTGGCTATCATGGCCAGCTGCTGCTCGTCCTCCAAGCGAACCACTCGTTTGCTAAGCATGTTAGTGATCCAGTCCGTTAGTACCTGATCTACCCCATGTCTGGAGAGGGCGCTGCCGATGCTTGAGAAATTGGTTTTGTCGAAGGCTCCTTCGATGTCTATGAAGGTGCCCAGGCAGGTACCTTTTTGGTGTATTGCTTCTTCTATCTGACTAACCACTTGACGAAGAGCAGATTCGGTCGACTTACCTGAGCTGTACGCGTGTTGGTTACCGTGTAGCGGTATGGTTTTGAGGGCGCCGTCTCTCAGCTCCCTATCACATAGCCTTTCCAGTGTTTTCAGAAGAAAAGAGGTCAGGCTGATAGGTCGGTGGGATTTGGCGTTAGTGTAGTCACCTTTACCTGGCTTTGGGATGAACATAACTTTCACTTCTCTCCAGCCCTTGGGAACGTACCTAAAGGCCAGGCACGCTCTCATTATAGGCACTAGTCTAAATGCGATAGAGGCTTCCCCCCATTGTAATAAGGCGGGGAACACTCCATCGGGACCAGCTGCTTTGAAAGGATGGAAGCTGCGGATGGCCCATTGGAGTTTCTCCAGCGTTATCACCCTGCATGTGTAGCGCCAGTCATTCTCAGATGGTGTTTGGATTACATCCTGCCAGTCGATTACCTGCTCGAAGACGCATCCAGGGAAGTGAGTTTCAATTAGGACGCGTCTAGCTTCTTCAGGTGACGATGTGAGTGTGTTATCAGGTTTGCGGAGGGTAGTGGGCCCCGAAGTCTTCTGTTGCGACAGTACCTTCCTTACCTTGTTGGCTTGCTGGCAGGATTCAATGTTACCACAGAATTTGCGCCAACCCGCGGTACTCCTAAATCTGATGCATTTTTTGTAGCTGGATTTGGCTGCATAGTAGCTATCCCAGTCCTCGTCCGCACAAGTGTTCATGGCTCTATTTAAAGCCTTCCTTACCTTACCGCGCTTGCGCTCCAAGTCAGCGCCCCACCAGGGTTGTTTGCCCGGTGTGCTACGCGGGGTGGTCTCTGGGCAAGCAGTGTGGTAGCTGTCTAACATTAGTTTAGTGATTTGACTGACTTGTTCCTCAATCTGTGTCGTGTCCGCAAATGACGCTGGACCGCTTGGTGTCGCAAGCTTAGCTTCTAGGCTGCGTGTGTAGATGCCGCGATCCGTATTACGCGGATTGCGACGTGGTGTTGCAGGCGGAGTGCAGACCTGGATGTCAAAGCGAATCCACCTATGATCAGAGCAGGAGGCTGCCTTGGAGACCTGCCAGCCAGTGATGATTACCGCCGCGCCCTCTGTTGCCAGGGTGAGATCGATGATCGTGCGGCTACGCCTGTTTACGAAGGTAGGTTCAGCGCCGGTGTTTAGTAGGGATAGGTTAGTTGAGAATAAATAATCAACTAACGCCTTACCCCTTTCGTTTTGGGTGTCCATGCCCCATAGTTGGTGATGAGCATTGGCGTCGGCCCCGATGACTACCTCAAACCCGGAACTCTCGCAATGACTGACGAGACGGGCGAGGTCGTGGGGGTGCGGCGCCTCCGCCTCAGGCATGTAGGCCGAGGCGAAGACGATCGCCATCTCTACGTCGTCGGCACGTCGTATTACTAGCTTTGCTGCAGAGACATCTCTGCAACAGAATTCAGTTAAGAGCTGTGTTTTAAGATTACCTGTAACATAGATGCACGACCTGGGTTGGTCGTGATCAGTGGTAACCAGGAGCTTACCTCCAAGATTGGATAGTCCTTGTATGCGACCGGCCCTAATCCACGGCTCCTGGATCAGAGCAATGGCCGTGTGTTGTACCTCCAGCCACTTCCGGAGCTGAGCCGTCGCGGTCTGACTGTGGTGGAGGTTGGCTTGGAGGATTTTAAAGTCGGACAAAAGGCTCGCCATTGCTGGTCGTCCCCTCATCCCCCTCTCCCAGTCTGAGCCCGGCAAGCAGGTCGCCCTCGTCGAAGCCTCCCTCTCCCTGGCATGAAGCCGGGGACAGGATCATGTCCTCCAGCTCCTCATCCAAATAAGAGGCGGCCCCCACGGTGGCGGCAACAGGAGCGGCCGACTCTGCTACAGCAGGTTCGGCAGCGAGTGCTCCCGGGTTGTTTGGTGGGGGAGTGAACTCCCCCATTGGTGTCTCTGGCCGCTGAGTCGTGTTCTCGGAGATAGTTTCCGTAGTGGGGTCCCATCCCTGAGGGGTATCGGTATACCTGCCGTTCAGCCCCTGGAACCTTATATACACCGTCCCTACTCCTATCGAGAGACGGCGATCGGCTCTCATGAGAACCGGAATTTGGTCTACCGGGACACCCACCACGACGAACCATGCCACGGCCTGTTTGTTTACGTGGTGTAGTACCCACCTCTTGACGTCGATCCAGGGGTTCTGATAACTCAGAGCACGCCCAATGTCGGTCGGCTCTTCGAAGACCCCCTGTTCGTCTGGGATGACGATACCACACCGCGCTCGTCTTTCTATCTCCGACTGGCTCTTGATTGCTAGCGTGATGCCAGTAAAAAGAGACAGTGCGGGGACTGTTTCCCTTAGCCAGTCTAAGGTGTGGTCGTTGCCGCACCACAGTTTCAGGACACCCCCAGAAAACACCGGCTTGGCTTTAAAAGTCGGCCCTGGGGTGTCTAGCTTGGGGGACCGGGCCTCAACGATTATCTGCTTCTGGATAGCAGTGAGTACCCGGTCCGATACGTCCTTGCTGAGGATCCCCGTGCTTTCGCAGGTGATCGCGACGTCGAGGGTAGCGTTGGCAGCTTGGGCGTAGCTTTGCTTGCTAGCGGCCCGTTTGGATTGATCAAACCGCGGCCTCTTATGATCCCCACGAGGTGTTAAAGTCTCGTTGAGAGCACGCTTGGCCGCGGCCTGACCCTTCCCTTCGGGTCGCTGTGTCGCTTTAGTCCCTGCAGCCGGTCCCTCATGAGCACTGGGGGGCCCTGACGCAAGTCGGCTCGTGCCGGCTACCGCCTTTGACCGCTCCCCAGTGGAGAAATTCAGCTGACCGCTAGTCGGTTTGACCGAACTTGCTGCAGGGTCCTGTTTATTGGAGTCCCCCTTGTCCTTGCCCTGCATCTTGCGAGCCTGGCGGCACTCCTTCCTTGTGGGTCTTCTGCTCAGTGCTGAGGCGGCTGGTGGGTCTGAGGGCCCTGTGTAAGGGCAGCGGGCTTGTTGATTGTTTTTACCTTTGCCCTTGCCTCGTTTACCCACAACCTGCCAGACGCGTGAAAAAGCGTCCTTGGTGTAGCTGGCCGATTCCGTTTGACCGGTTGTGGCCGCATGGCGTGAGAAGGATGGAGGTGCCACAGGAGTGGGAGGAAGTTCCACGGTGCCGGTGTTACCCGGCACCGGGGTTCGTGCGGCCAGGGTCGGACCGGCAGTGGTGTTAACCGTCGCTGTCGCACCCGCCTGGGTTTTAGAGGGGTCGGTACTGGTCTCAATCAGCTCCGACGTCCTCTGTTTTTCTTGGGACTTGTTGGTTTTGGTCTTGGCTGTGGTTCTCGCCACAGCTGGACCGGCGCCCGCACTGGTACCCGCGGCGTTAGTCGCAAGGTGTCCAGGGGCGAGAGAAGTGCAAGCACCTCCCTTTGGAGTTTCTTTGGCTTTCGCCTCCACTCCGGTGGATTGGGTTTTAATTGGCTTTAAAGCATCCATATTAAATTGTTCATAAAAATTCGTCTCTCTGGCTCCCACCCTCCATGGAGCCCGCACCTGGGAACGTCTTACTATAAAAAAGATCGAACGTTAGGACTACCAGAGAGATATAGGGGCGCGAGGCTGGTTTACAGTGCGACATCGGGTGCTCGATCAGGTTGGCCCCCAACGAGCTGATCAACCTTCACTTACACCGTCAGCATGACCTTTACCTACCGCTTCGGTCGTCCGAGGACAACCTCCGCGGACCTCACGCGCCTCGCCTGTGACCCTCTGACGGGACACCGTGACCATTTCCCTACCCCTGGCTATTGGGTAAGGCCACCGTTTCGCTTGAAATCCAGACCAAAGGGGGCGTGTTGCCTCACGGGCACATTACAACCAGAGCCGCTCGGCTCAACCCCCCAGGACTCCTTCATCCCCGCTCACGGCGCTCAACTGCGCAGGTCCTAGCGCAGGTGACTAATTGCTCCTACTCGCCACCAGCTGATTTTAGTGATGGACGAGCCCGCCACCACCCAGTCACGGCAGGGTCGCAGTTAGGAGCGGAAGTTGGAAGGAGTACGGATTTAGGTAGGATGGAGTGGGGAGGGATTGAGAATTGGGGCAGGAGGGATATAATGCGGGAAAGCACTGACGCCTGGTGGTTTTTGTTGCATCTATTTCTTAAGGAATTAGACCAAGAACGGGGTGGCAACCTCGGGAAGGTACACCCACCAGACTTGCCTTGAGGATCTACACGACTGCAGAGCTCTCCCTCAAGACCCCGCCACCCTGCCACCTCTGAAGGAGGCGGCAGGGTAGGCCTGCATCTATACTACCACGCAAAGCAAAGCGAAGCATGTCGTTGTGCAACCGTGAAAGCATAAATCCAGACCCCCCCCTTAACCGCATCATAATCCATTGCGTAGTTTAAAAGATCCACGCGGTTACACAAAATCGATTTTAATTTATTAAATGAAAATTCAATAAAAAAAAACAATATGCATATAAAATTAACAACACTTGTATTGTATATGACGGCAGCCATATAGTTTGACAGCTGTCAGAGACGGCACCTACATGGCGCTAGTGGAACGTGCACCGGACGCATCATAGAAAAATCATTCACTCTATCTGTCATTTGGCTTAAAAGACTTGAAGTACAATCGAGTAAAATATTGTGACGTTCCCCCACTAGTGATCGCCTTTATAAGGAGCTGCGCCGTTGAGTCGGCACGCAGCACCTAGCGGTGAGGTTGTACGAGCGGGCCGACGCATCTGCTTGGCCACATGTCAAGCAGATTGCACCTTGGCACGCGCGCCCTCCCGACCATAGGCCACTGCCGCGCGACCTGGTTGCGGACAAAATCGCCCCCACCCCCCCGGATTGACTCCCGAGTGGGCCGCATCCAGGTTACACGCGGCCCACCCGTGACAAGTGAACTCTACACGCACAACACGCATACCGCGCGGCGTGGCGCGTTCTAAGTTAATATAGGCGTGTCACGCAACGCATCACAGACATGCATCACTGCACAAGCGCAATCACACACACGTGAACTCGTGGGCGGGCCCGCGTTTTTCACGTAGACACCGGGCGGCGTTACTCAATACAATACCGCCCGCACACACACGACGGCACCGCAGCTCGGACCGCTAGCGGCTAGCTCTGCGAACGGGACGGGCGGGTGCCACATACCCACCCTGTGGGGGCGTCGAATGGCATCCCTGTCGCTGGTCATCATCCGCTGGGCCTCCCCCGGGAAACCGGGAGTCTCACCCGGCGGTGATCGACCGCCGGGATGCCGAGAAGAAAGCGGCGCTGAGTCTCGGCGCCGTGGCGCTCTCACAGAGGCATCACAGCAGCCATTCACAAGGGCTCGCGCTGCCCGCGCGAGCCCTCATGTTCCATATGCCCAATGGGCAACCAAAAGGAAAGGCCCGTCTTTACGGGCCTCAGTATGGCCTCTGCGGTCAGGGGGCGAAGCCCCGACACCGCCTGCCGCGCCCCTTGCGGGGACGCTGCGACAACCTCATTGTCGGCACGCATTTCTAACGGATGCGTCTTGGTGCACGGACCACTGTCTCTAGACAGTCAGTACTGCACAGTTATTGGATGTGGAACGTTGTCTCTGACAAGTAGTACTATCCTTATTGCGGTGGGTGCATGGACCACTGTCCCTGACAGTCAGTACTGCCCTATGTGACCGCCCTCACTGCCATTATTAGTTATTTAATCATTTTTATTTAATTCTCTATTTTCTAGATAAGATAACCGATTGTTCAACTGAAATAAATTTGTGTATTGCCATATCTGAGTTTTACTTCTGATGTCTGAACCAATCCCGACATCAGAAGTGGGATCGGATTGTCCGCCCACCTCTGGCACGTCATCATCACACAATATGCAGGAAAATATTCCACTACCCTCGAATAGTTTAGAAGCATTTCTTTCAAAATTAACCGATGCTCTGCTACCCCGATCCAATGCACAACCACAACCTTTCATACCGTTAGTACCTTTTGATCCTGACGACCCCAATTCAGACATAGGGGGCTGGTGTCGGCTGTCAGACACTATAATTAAAAGCAAAAGTTTAAAAGGTGTCGATTTAATCATGACGCTGACCCATTGTCTTCGAGGCCGCGCAGCCACATTACTGACCAAGATACCTCCCAGTCAATATGAATGGGAAGATATACAGGAGACTTTGAAAGCTCAGTTTTCTCGCCCTATGCTTATTCAGGATCACTTTGACAGTATCCTCAAATTTCAACTTGCTGCTAATGAGACCCCCGCTCAGGCGTGTTTACGTCTTTGGCAATTGATTGAAAATATCCCGGACGCAAAATTATCTGAAAAGGTTGTGACGGGCTTTGCTATTTCCATATTATCTCAATGTGATGTTCAAATACGTCGTGAACTAAACTCAACTGTGGTAAATGACAAATCCCAGCTGTTTCGAGTACTGCGAGGCATATCCTTGAAAAGAAAGTCGGAATTTCCTGAGTCAAACGATTCTGATATCAAACGCCCTCGTGCTACGTTTGGCTTTCGTGGCAACTGCAATATATGTGGTAAGACTGGGCATCGTGCGGCTGATTGCCGTGAAAGAAACAAACCACGTAATAGCTCTACTGTTGCGGACAAACGTGTCAACCAGAAGCCACAAGTCACATGCTACGCCTGCGGGGAGCCAGGCCACGTCGTCTCCACCTGCCCAACAAGGGTTGACAATACGAAGAAGGAACAAGTCGCTACTGGTAGCAAAGAAGTCAACGTGTGCTCGAAGATTGTTCGAGGTATTATGAACTGTAATAGTATGACATTTCCCTTTATTTTTGATTCTGGTTCCGAGTGTAGTTTAATTAGAAAAAGCTTTTCGCACCTTATTATTGGAAAAAAGATCGCATGACGTTATTAACATGACTGGTATTGGAAAAAGTATCATTAGTAGCACAGAGCAAATCATTTGTAACATAAAAATCCAGAACGTCGAAATTAGCGTCACTCTTCATGTAGTTCCGGATGATTGTCTGCGCGACGCTATTTTATTAGGTAGAGATATACTTGAGCGCGATATTCTTGTTGAAATTTCAGAGAGCGGTTTAACATTCAAGCGGTGCGTAGAGTCTAATATGTGTACCAAAACCAAACCTGTTTTTGACATTGAATCAATTAATACCGATTTGACTGGACCTGATAGAGTAAAACTTTTTAACATAATACTAAAGCAATATGCAGATGATTTTATTGAACATTTTCCTACAACTAGAATTAAAACGGGACAGTTGAAAATTGATTTGGTTGATCCTCACAAAGTAGTACATAGGAGACCGTATAGGTTATCTCCTCAGGAATCTAAGATAGTTGATGAAAAAATTGAGCAATTGTTGACGGCAAATATTATTAGGGAAAGTTCATCCCCATTTGCAAGCCCCATTATTCTTGTAGAGAAAAAGGACGGTAGTTCACGCATGTGTGTTGACTATCGGGAATTAAATAGTAATACTCAACCGAATCATTATCCTTTACCTTTAATTAGCGAACAAATTGATAAACTTAATGGTGCTCATTATTTTAGTAGTATTGATATGGCCTCTGGGTTTCACCAACTGCCTGTACATGAAAGTTCCATAGAAAAGACAGCATTTGTTACTCCAAAAGGGCAGTTTGAATATTTGGCTATGCCCTTTGGGCTACGCAATGCCCCTTCCATTTTTCAAAAGGCAATTAATACTGCTTTAAAGCCTATGAATGATGAAAAGATTCTAGTTTTCATGGATGATGTCCTTTCAATTTCAACAGATATTGATGAAGGGCTTTACCGCTTGGACAAATTACTTAAAACGCTGTCCAATGCTGGGTTCTCGTTTAATTTAAAGAAATGTTCATTTCTGAAAATTCAAACTGAATACCTTGGGTATGTAGTTTCAGCTGGAGAAATTAGACCAAATCCAAAAAAAATACAAGCCTTAATTAATGTTCCAACTCCAAAAACTGTCACTCAGGTTAGGCAGCTCATAGGGCTAGCAACGTATTTTAGACAGTTTATACCTAACTTTTCCCAAATAATTCGCCCTTTGTATCCCATAACAAAAGGAAAAGGCAATATTAAGTGGACCCCAGAGCATGACCAAATACACAAAAAAATTATCCACATTTTAACGTCCGAACCAGTTTTAAAAGTTTTTGACCCATCCTTGCCCATTGAACTCTATACCGATGCAAGTTGCGAGGGATACGGTGCAATTCTTATTCAAAAACATAATGATATCCCTCATGTAGTAGCGTATTATAGTAGGAAGACCATAGATGCAGAGACACGATATCACTCTTACGAGTTAGAGACCCTTGCGGTAGTAAAAGCAATCCAACATTTTCGTCATTATTTACATGGACGAAAATTCACTGTATTTACCGATTGTAACTCCCTTAAAGCTTCTCACTCAAAACGTGATTTGACTCCAAGGGTTCACCGTTGGTGGGCTATATTGCAGGCTTACGAGTTTGATATCGTGTACAAAGAAGGTCGAAAGATGGCTCATGCAGATTTCTTGTCCCGGAATTTGTCAAACACAAATTATTCTGAGCCCCGTAAAGTAAATTTTCTTGAATTAGATAAAGGTTGGTTAATTGTAGAACAGGAACGCGATTCGGAACTTTCTGAAATAATAGCAAAATTCCGTAATAATCAATTACCTGAAGAGATATCGCGTACGTATGATTTAAGACAAGGAATATTGTATAGGAAGATAGAACGGAGAGGAGTTTCTAGTTGGCTACCTATTGTACCACGTTCTTTGGTTTGGTCCCTTATTAACCATGTTCATAATGAGATAAAACATTTAGGTTTTGAGAAGACGTTAGACAAACTTTACGAATTTTATTGGTTTTCTGATATGGCTAAATTTGTAAAAAAGTTTATTAATTCCTGTGTAGTATGTAAAACTTCTAAAGGCCCTTCAGGTGCACAGCAGATGCAGCTGCATTCAATTCCTAAACATCCAGTCCCTTGGCACACAGTTCATTTAGATTTAACTGGAAAACTTCCTGGAAAAAGTGATAAAAAGAATATTGCTCAGTTTTAATAGACGCCTTTACAAAGTTTGTACTGCTTGAATATACTCCGACCTTAAGCTCTTCATACGCTGTAAGAGCAATTAAGAATGCTGTAAACTTATTTGGTGCCCCAAAGCGCATTATCGCAGATAGAGGACGTTGTTATGACTGTAATGAGTTTAAACACTTTTGTAATGAGAATAGAATAGAGCTGCATTTAATAGCAACCGGTTCTAGTAGAGCTAACGGGCAGGTTGAGAGGGTCACGCGAACTTTAAAGAATATTCTTACTGTTATAGAATGTAATTCTAATAATGCTTGGAAGGATGAACTAGGAGAGATCCAACTTACTCTTAACAGTACACGTTCTAGGACCACAGGTTTTACGCCTATGGAACTGATGTTTGGCATTCAAGGTTCCTCACTTAATCTAGCTAAAATAACTCCTAGTTCTTCTGAACCACCTATGATTAATGTTGAAACGGCTCGTTCATCTGCATCGGAAGCTATTCAAAGATCAGCTAACGCTGACACTATCCGGTTTAATAAGGGAAAAGCCCGGATTAAACCTTTTGCAGTAGGTGAATTCGTTTTTGTAAAATGCGAAGCAAGACATCAAACGAAGTTAGATAATAAATTTAAGGGGCCTTATAAAATAGTCACTGTATTAGATAATGACCGTTATGAGCTTAAACATATCAACGGTTCTAACAGAATTTATAAATTTGCTCATGAAAATTTAAGGGAAGTACCTAAAGGGCAAGAAGGTTATTTGGAAATTTGCGAAAATGATAGTGATGATAATGATGAACGGACCGTGACGGCAGATGATGAGTTCAGTACGTCTTTTGTACCTGTAAATAATAATATGCCTTCAGATTCAGAGGAAACACTTTCTGTAAGCTCTCGCACATTGACTGCAGATGATTCAGAGGAAACGCTTTCTGCAAGCTCTCGTACATTGAGTGCAGATGATTCAGAGGAAACACTTTCTGTTAGCTCTCGCACCTTAAGTGTAGATAATTCCGAAGCTATAATATAATCTTTGGAATGATCAATTAGTATGTGGTCTCTTCTACTTTTGTGGAAGATGATCATTTTTGCGAATAAAACATTAAAATCACTCCTGCTGTTGTGAGTGTTGATTTGTGATGCGCTGCAGGGATCTCACCTGCTTTAGTGGGTGACGATTCAGACCAGAATGTTTAAACTTTAGTGATCTGTGAGGTGCTGCAGGAATCTCACCTGCTTTAGTGGGTGACGATTTAGACCAGACTGTTTGTAACTGTAGGGGTTTTCTGTTGTAAAGAAATACCCAGACCAGTGATATTTACTATTTCGATATGTAACAATGAAGATGATGTGAATTAATGAAAGTCTTTTCTTTTATTATTTTTAGATGAATGAATGCACTCGAGGACGAGTGATTTGTCAGAATGGCCGTGACGGCAGCCATATAGTTTGACAGCTGTCAGAGACGGCACCTACATGGCGCTAGTGGAACGTGCACCGGACCACGGACGCATCATAGAAAAATCATTCACTCTATCTGTCATTTGGCTTAAAAGACTTGAAGTACAATCGAGTAAAATATTGTGACGTTCCCCCACTAGTGATCGCCTTTATAAGGAGCTGCGCCGTTGAGTCGGCACGCATTTCTAACGGATGCGTCTTGGTGCACGGACCACTGTCTCTAGACAGTCAGTACTGCACAGTTATTGGATGTGGAACGTTGTCTCTGACAAGTAGTACTATCCTTATTGCGGTGGGTGCATGGACCACTGTCCCTGACAGTCAGTACTGCCCTATGTGACCGCCCTCACTGCCATTATTAGTTATTTAATCATTTTTATTTAATTCTCTATTTTCTAGATAAGATAACCGATTGTTCAACTAAAATAAATTTGTGTATTGCCATATCTGAGTTTTACTTCTGATGTCTGGACCAATCCCGACATATATATGTCATCGTAAGATTGTAAACACCGTTAGTTTATAATCTATCTCGCGAGATTATAAACTGTCGATAAATTGTGAATTGAAAAAACCATTTACAATATAACGCACTATTTTTCGATAGTTTATAATCTATCCGTCAAATTGTAAACTGGTATCAAGACGGTAGTCAAGTAACTGCCACTAACTTGGAAGTAGCGCTCGCCGGCCGTTGCCGCGGCACCGCTCGCTTCGCTCGCTCGGCTTGTGCGCGGTTTATCGCAGTTCTAACCTAACTTCGGTCGGTAAACAGTATGGTGAAGTTCACAATTTATCGAAAGTTTATAATCTCGCTAGATAGATTATAATATATAAACTAACGGTGTTCATAATCTTACGGTAACATATATAGCAATATAGGTACATATATTATTTTCGTGGATAGGTGTATGTAGGTGAGAATGTTTTTATACATAGATGTTTATTCCAGCTGTTTATAAGGGCTGATACGCCTCCACAACACTTCACTTATCGCTAAGTCGAATAAGCTTAACTAAGTAAGTTTCTCACTATTGTCCTTTATGACAAACGCATTGATGGTCAGTTTGATTTTATTAGAGCACTAGCAGCACTCCGTGGTTTCACCCGCGTAGTTCCCGTTCCCGTGGGAATACGGGGATAAAATATAGCCTATGTCATCCGGGGATAGTGTAGCTTCCCAACACTGAAATAATTTTTCAAATCGTTTCAGTAGTTTCGGAGCCTATTCAATGCAAACAAACAAACAATGAAATATTTCCTCTTTATAATATTAAGTATAGATAATACTAAATTATGACTGATTCTGAGCTAACAGCTATATTTGGACTGCCTCGCTGGTCAGAGCATGGGCGCTGGGTTCGATTCCCGGATCAGCAAAGTGTAATTTGGTTACCCTAACTGGAATTTTTCAGCAGTAACCTGTTTCGATTTATGCCTGTTCATTTACTGCCAGAAATCTGATCTTACAATCGCCCCTGTTGCGTGGAACTTAAAATAACTAGGAAAATGTTGATTTAAACTAAATCATAATGCTCTAATAAAATTGTAGGCATATATTTACAACATTGAAAAGTACTTTACTTTGTAGGGTATTAGAATGTTCAATACAACAGACCTAATCTATTCAAAGATAAGTAGGTAGGTAGCTATTGCATTACCCTAAAGTACTAATTAACATTCAATTTCACAGTGTAGGCCTATCATTAGATAAGAGGGTATCGGCTATATTGATCGGTCTAATCCCAAAGTAGTTAGAATTAATAGACAATTTAATGCCATGCTTTTGTTATTATCTACTTCAATTTTGCCTAAAGTGCCGCTTATGATAAGTCTGAAATTTAACCGAGTAGGTACTTATCCGAGATATCGAAATCAATCTTGAAATTAATTAAGTGGGTAATGTCTAACGGGGGAACAAAGCCTGTAATCATAATATGAAGCTAGTAAATCTTACGAAAGTTTAATTTGAAGATTTGTTATCAAAGTCAAAATAATTGTCATCAAAATTATGATTGAATTTTAACGCATGAACTATCTTACACATTTAGTTATTGTTCTATTATACTAATAAGACAATCACATCGAAAAACTATTCAGGACTCGTTTCAACTTTTCATATTATAAGACTCTAGTTAAACTTTGCTTTAAAATAAATTCCGAACAGAAAATCACACTTTCTTAAAAGTTTTCCATCGTTCACAATGCTCTAGAAATAAAAGGTCGAAGTCACTCAAAAGTTACGCCCTACGGCTGGGACTTTCCACTATAAATAATAAGGGTCAAGTCGGCATCTTTAGTTATAGCAAATGTTGCTAAACACCCGACCATATATCACGCACTCAGTTGTACATAAGTAAAGTCCAATTTCTTCCCGTGGGTGTCGTAGACGGCGACTAACGAACTTACTAGAGAATGGGCAGCAGCAATCCCCCCTTTTGGGGGAGGCATATGTCCAGCAGTGGACGTTTTTCGGCAGATATGATGATGATGAAAGTAGAATAAACTAGTTATCGTTTAAAGTGACCATCACATACACGTTACATACCCCTTCGTCCCTTGGAAAGCAGGTTGAGCCGTATCTTTGTCAGTCTTTACGGGTCGTCAGAATCCCGAAAGTATGACATCCTGTCTTACTTTAATGCATCTAGGCATATGGGGCAAGAACCTTACCAGTCCACACGCTAAAATCCTGGACCGGGCGATTGCCCCGTGTGATAGAACACCAAACCAACCTATGTTCAACAAAAACTATATCATACAAACAGTAGAGGAAGAAAGGGATCAGTGTCTAATCGCTAGCGGTGTGATTAAGACGTGTCCATCTCACACTCGTGGTCGGTCCGATACTTAACTATAGTATAAAAACTCCGGTTACCCGGCAGCGACGGCACGCTCGTGTGCGTATCGCCAATTGCCTACATTCGTGTTGTAAGGTATGATACATCTGGTGGCGACATGAATGAAGACGTAATGGAGAATGACATAGACAGACAGATCGAAATGGACGGTAGAAGGAGTACTGAAGAGGACTTACTACATAATGGTGAACAGGAACAAATCGATGCCGAGATTGACATGATTGAGGATGTGAATGATGGAGACAGACAAGTTGGACAGTGGACGGTGGTGGGAGTGCAGAAAAAAGCCAAGGTCAACAGAATTGATATCAGTATAGCTTACAAAGATAAATTACCAAAACAGTTCGCCTTAGCTAAAATGTTTAAAGCACAAGGAATTTCTGGAATCAATTGTGTTAAATACATAAATCCATTTAAAGTTTTAGTCAGTTTTTCTGACGAAATATGTGCAGAGAAGTTGATGAACTGCCAGGAATTTGAAAAATTAGGTTGGAGAATCTTTATGCCTTGGGAAGTTAATGTGTCCTATGGAATAATAAAAGATATTGACATCGGATTGTCTGATACCGAATTATTAGAAAGTTTATCATGCAATGGACCCGATATCCTTTCAGTGAAACGATTAAATCGCAGAGACTTTGAGTCTGCTGGTTGGCAAGAAAGTGAGACGATACGAATATGCTTCAAAGGGAAAGCCCTGCCTCAATATGTATTTGTTCATAACCTGAGGATTAAAGTGGATAGTTACGTATTCCCCGTTACACAATGTTCCAGATGTTGGCGTTATGGGCACACATCAAAATTCTGTCCTTCTAATAAGGTTATTTGCCCAAAATGTGGTAAACATCATGCAAATTGTGAGACTACCTCGTATAAGTGCTCAAATTGCCACGGAAATCATATGGCTTTAATAAAAACTTGCCCAACGTATTTAAAAGAAAGGAAAATTCGGGAACTAATGTCTCAGTTTAATTGCAGTTATAGACGAGCACTGACATTGTATGTTCCATCTTTCTCTCAAAGACGTATTGAACAGACTACTATAGATGAACGCCAGCAACCACGGCAACGTAGTAGTTCTCCAATATTGCCTACATTATATGCATCAGTTACAACATCTAAAGTCAACCCTACACAAAAAGTAACTAAAAAGAAGAAAAAGAGCAAAAAAAGGAAGAAACATGCAAGTACGTTAAGTGGGTCATCAACTAATGAATCATCCGATTCCGAAACACACACTAATATGAACAATGGGGAAGGCGGAGCCACGGAGCCGATCGCTGCGTCGAACGACAGCGGCGGGGATACAGTCGCAGGCGCAAAGACTCACCGCACTCAGTCCCGCACGAGCCGCGCCGATGTGAGATCTAACGTTATTAATGACGATGCACACCCAGATAACTCTGATTTCTATGAAACACCTAATATTAGTTTAAATACCAACAATACTTCGTTTAAGCTACTGGTTGGTAAGTTGACTCGAGTTATGTTTGCTAGTAAAAATACATGGAAGGTTAAAATCGAAAAAGCGTTTAAAATGTTTGCCCAGTGGTTTGTATCGTTTGTAGTGACTAGTTTTGTGGACTTATCTGGGTTAAAGAATATGTTTAAGTTTACTCCCGCTGCTAATGGATAGTTACAATGCCGGTAGAAACGTTAAAATTAATATATTGCAATGGAATTCACAAAGTTTACGACCTAAAATGTTAGCGTTTGAGAACCTGTTATACCAAGAAAAAATTCATATAGCTGTAGTGAGTGAAACTTGGTTGGATTCTGAAAAGGCTTTTACGATCAAAAATTATAATGTGTACAGGGAAGATCGGGCCGATAGTTATGGTGGGATTGCGATATTAACACATAAATCAATTAAGTCACAGTTGTGTCACATAGAAAATAATAATCCTGATATTCAAGTCATAAATGTTAAGATTTTAAATTGTACACATTTACAGAATATTGTTGGTATTTATTGTCCGCAATGGGTTCACACGAGGCTTCGAGATTGGGAGGACATATTCTGTCAATTTTCCAAAAAGTGTCTATTTCTTGGAGACTTCAATGCTCACCACTCCAACTGGTCACATAAAACAGATACAAGAGGTTCTCAAATCTACGATGTTATAAGTGAAAATAATATTTGTACGCTTAACGACGGTACATTCACTCGTATTAAGCTAGTGATTAATCATTTACAGCAAAGCAGCCCTGATATTTCTCTGGCCACCTCCGATATTGCGCATATGTTTGACTGGCAGGTCACGAATGAATTTTTAGGGAGTGATCATCTTGTGATAAAACTTTCTTTTGCCATGACCTTGACCTCATCATTTTACAAAAAAAGGAATTTTAAGTCAGCTAAGTGGTCGGAATATAGTAAATATTTAGAAGAATTATTTATGGATTTCCACTATCACGAGGACCCTCAAATATGTTATGATCAGTTCATTAATAAGTTAAATAAGGCCGCTGACAAATACATTCCATCTGTTAAGTTTTGTTTAGACCCTACAAATAAATTCAAACCAAAACCTTACTGGAACTCTGAGCTGTCCCGTGTAGTAGCTAGAAGAAGATTGGCATTGGCTAAATTCCGAAATAATCCTACCCCCAATAATTTAGATTTATTAAACGAATGCAATTCGGAAGCTCAGAGACTTATGAGGGTAGCTTCAAATAAAAACTGGCAGGAAGTGTGTGATTCGCTTAGTGAGGTCTCTTCCTCTGCAGAAATGTGGAGAAAGATGAGATGGCTGAAGGGTTACAGATGCCAAAAAACCCATGTAGATGAAGTTAAAGCCCGAAGATTACTTAATAGTCTTTGTCCTGACTTTGCACTTCCAGCCCAGCCTGTTTTCACCTCGAACAATTTAAAATTACAGCTACCTATCAATATGCACGAACTAGAGGTAGGTATAAAATCAAAAGACACTGCCCCAGGCCATGATGATATTTCGTTTTCAATGATAAAACACCTCCCTCTGTCAGGAAAAACCGTTCTATTAAATTTATACAATTATTGTTTGTCCTCGGGGTTTATTCCTACTCAGTGGAGAGATATTAGCGTAGTCCCTATTCCCAAACAAGGCCGCGACCCCACTTTAGTTTCTTCTCTTCGACCAATTGCTTTGATTTCTTGTGTCTGCAAAATCCTCCATTTAATTCTAAATAGAAGGTTGGAATGGTTCTTTGAGAGTAATCGTATGTTTTCAGAAGAGACAGTTGGCTTTAGAAAGTCTAAATCTAGCTTGGATAGTTTAACACGTCTGGTTTCCCGTGTCCAATCAGGATTTTCAAAGAATCTTAATACCGTTGCATGCTTCCTTGACGTGGACAATGCCTATAATAATGTTGACTTAAAAAAACTTTTATTAATTTTAGATACATTGGGAGTTGGCTCAAAAATATGTACTTATTTATGGAACTTTCTAAGCTTAAGATTTCTTAAAATTAAATTAGATAACTTGGACGTCACTAGAAGTACCGGTCGTGGTTTGGCTCAGGGTGACCCTTTATCTCCCTTGTTGTTCAATGTTGCAACACATGATATTTGTAATTCAATAAATAATGTGTTTGTTTCACAATATGCAGATGATTTTGCTATTTACGTTACAGATAAAAATATTGAATCTGCCTGTAATGTTCTCCAATCAGCTATAAATATAATGGTTAAGTTATTGGAAGAATTGGGTTTAAATGTCTCACCAAATAAAAGTAAAATTTGTGTTTTTAAGAAAGGCCCAAATAGATCTCAAGTCAACGTTATGATTAATGATGTGCCATTAAAAGAAGAAATAAATGTTAAATATTTGGGGATTTGGCTTGACCGGTCTTTACGGTGGGGAAAACATATAAATGAGACAGCAGAAAAAACGATGAAATTTTTAAATATTTTTAAAGTGTTGGCTGGTCCAGGTTGGGGAGTTCACCCTAAACATTTACGACGACTATATATTGCAATTTTGAGAAGTCGCTTAGACTACGGTAGTTTTTTATTTGATAATAGCTGTCATTCTAATTTATATAAGCTGGACAAATTACAAAACCAAGCTATGCGCATTATCGGGGGATACGTAAAAAGCACCCCTATCCACGTCATGGAAAGCGACCTGTGCTTGCAGCCACTATATATTCGCAGAATGTATCTAGCTGGTAAATTTTGGTTGAAATCCAAATCTCTGACTAATAATCCTACCATTCTAGCATTGAACGAACTGAGTTCCCTTGTAGATCAAAGATACTGGAGGCGAAAAAAGATTCCTGCACTTATAACTATTCACAATACATTTAAAGACATTGTTATTCATTCTACTGATTTGTTAGACATGTACACATTAAGCTATTGGATGACTTACTATAATATCACAGACATACTAAATCCACGTATAGACACCATCACCTGTCCAAAGAGATTTTGTGATACTACAACCTTACACAGTAAATGCATAAACTTCCTTGAACGCCAATATACAGGACACTTTCAAATTTTCACTGACGGGTCTAAAGAGGGCAATGATTACATGGGAGTAGCCTTTTTTGACCCTCAATCTGACAACTTCATGAAATTTAATATTTCTAACAATATTTCGATCATGTATTTAGAACTTTTAGCAATTAGTGAAGCATTGGCATACATAGAATCTATTGAACACTCCAAATTTGTCATTTTAACAGACTCTAAAAGTTCAGTCCAACATTTAGCTCGATGTACCTCTGGTATCAGAGGAACACCGATAGCTTACAAAATTATAGACTCCATTATCAGATTGAGGGCCAATTCAAAAAATGTCATCATACAGTGGATTCCATCCCACGTGGGCTTAGCAGGTAACGAAAGGGTAGACCAATTAGCACGACTAGCTTCAAGTGACGGCATGCCATTGAACATCCAGCCATTTTATACAGATTGCATGAGATCTATACGGGAACATTGTTTTTTAAACTGGAGGGAACACTTTGATCAGAGGTCTTTGGAGAAGGGGGTGTGGTATAAAACAATACAAGCAGAACCATGGAAATCGCCATGGTTCGATTCATGTTTTTTAGGCAGAACAGAAATTGTGACAGCTCTCAGACTTCGTTCTGGACATATCCCTTTAAATAAATTCGCATACTTAATGAAAAAAGTTCCTTCCCCCAATTGCACAGAATGTGGAAAAGTTGAAGACGTTCTTCACATCATGGTGGAGTGTGCCCGGAACCAAGATCTCAGAGCTGAGTTATTAATACATTTTGGTGTTGATGTAAGAGAGGTAGGAAGATGCAATAATATTTTAGCATTTCCCTTGTCAGAAACAGCGAAGTTGTTGTATAAACTTGTGCGGATTGGTATCCGTAGAAGATAGTTTTAAATTCATTTGTAAGAACTGTATTATATCTATAAAATACTGTATTACTTAAATTATAAGAAAGCCTTACGGAGCGACTTAGTCTTGTTGACCAAGCTCCTTAAATAAAGATTAAAAAAAAAAAAAGAAAGGGATCACTCAGGAGCCAATGAAGTGCGCATCTACACTGACGGCTCAAAAACACAAGACGGTTCAGGTGCTGGCGTATACTCCCTTGACCTCAACACCAACCTTCACATACCGCTAGGCACACACAGTTCGATCTTTCAATGTGAATGTGTTGCCTTAACACAAGCCGCAACAGCAGTAAAGCGCTTAGGCATCCGGAACTACGGCATTAAATTCCTATCCGACAGCCTATCTGTGCTCAAAGTTTTGGAAAACAAACAAACAACAAACTAATTTTTGAGTGCCATCTAGCCCTGGAGAGCTTATCAACGTCCAATCGTATTGCACTCCAGTGGATCAAAGGGCACAGTGGATCTTTAGGCAATGATGCCGCAGATGAACTTGCGAAGAGAGGCTCTGATATGAAAGTGCTAGGCCCGTACCCACTTCTCCCCCTGCCTTTCTCACAATTTCGTGCGTGGATTCGCCAAAGGTCGACCAAACTCCATAACAACAGATGGTCACGGGCAACAGACTGTAGACAGTCAAAATTGGCTTTACCGATTGTACACCCGCGATTAACCAAAAAACTTCTCAGCCTGAGTAGAAATAACCTTAGAATAATAATAGGAACAATTACGGGCCATAACACACTTAACAAACACCTTTTTAACATAGGCGCCACAGACAGCCCGCTTTGCAGGGGCTGCCTTGACGCCGAGGAATCAGCCGCCCACGTCATCCTGGAATGCGAGGCCGTGGCTTCTCAACGTGAAGAAATCCTCGGAACAGTGAGGTCGCTCCGCGAAGCCTGTGAAGCTCCCAGGAAGCTTCTGTGCTTTTGGGCGGAGCTAGGCTGGCTCTGTTAGCCAGAATCCCCACGCACAACGGACCGAATGGGAGTCTACGTGCGGAAAAGGGAGTCCCATCATCATCATCATCATCATCCTGTCTTACCGAAGAGTGTCGTGATACCCAGTAACTGGGTTATGGAGGTCAGATAGGTAGTCGCTCCATGCAAAATACTGGTATTCAACTGCATCTGGTAAGACTCCAGTCTATTACTACTCCAGTCAAAAGCTCGGCAGATTGATTGAGAAGATTGATTGAGAAGATTGATTGAGTTACTCTACAACCAAAATATATAAAATACATTAGTGTTTTCGTACACGTAAGTGCGCACGATCATAATATTCTACGTACAGAGAGTGGCAGTTATTTGTCGCTTCAAATGGTGGAATTTTAATATAGGCACACACTTCCCTGTGGCTTCCCCCGTCATGTAGCATTTATGACATTATTACACCGACGTGTGCCCTTATTATAAAACAAACGCAAACAATTCGGCGTGTTTTACATAATCTCTCCAAATTGGATGGATATACCTCGGCGACGTGAGGCTGCTAAAGGCATTATATCGAACGTAGATTGCGCGCTCGTGTTTATGAACGCGCCAGCGCAGAGATTTATTGTTTTTCACAATATTATTTCTTTGGAAATTACCTTTTTTTGTCGCATTATTATTTAAATTAGGTAACTTCTTACCTTTTCATTCCTATGAAGCTTACATAAATAAAATGTCTTTGAACTTTTACTTTCCGTTTTTTCTGCTCTTTGTTTCCTTGTTATTTTGACACATAAAATCAACACGTTTCGCAATACGTCAGCGAGACGCTAAAAGGTTCCGCAAAGAAGAACAAACAATAAAAGAACACAAATTACAATTGTGTGAACATTTTTTAAAGGTACACGTGCTTTGAAACCGTTTAATACTTAGAGCAAAGTTGTCGCCTTTGAAACACAAGAACAACCTTCACAGCGACCGAACTCTTTGAAGATCACGTAATGATCTTGTAATAAGATATTTTTATATATTATGGAAGACACACGAGCCTGTGACCTTAGAAAGTTTTAAGAAATTCTGTTGAAACTGAGATTATGTGCTAACTCAAGGATATCAAAATCTCGCTTCAAGTTTAAGAACAGAAAATGAGAACGAGAGCAATAGAAACTTAAAGTTTCTGTAAATAGAACAATCGCTATAAATTTAGAACAACAGTTTGATCAAACTCCGGTTGCATTAGCTTATCCTAAGTGGCCATACAGTACAAACTGAGCACTAGTTTTGCCACACCAGCCAACTTTAGTCCCAATATTGATAACATAATGCATTTATTATGCAGCGATTCCACTTATACGTTATGGTACGACCGGATAATTGGATCTCACCACAAAGCGTCCATTTTCGGTCCTTTCCGACTAATAAGCGGCAATAAAAATTAAATTTTCAATGAAAATACAGCATCGATAAAATCACGGAGCTCTGCTCGTATCATACGTCGAAATTATGTTAAACCGATGGAAATTCAAAAAGCAAATGACCGGCTGCCTCTAACGAGAGGGTTGTGTGAATATTGGCGAAGTTCTCTAGAGCAGCGACTCCCAAAGTGAGCGAAATCCCTTTAGGTGAGCTAGTATGCATGAAGATACCGGTCCGAGGTAAATATGCAGCGACACCATTGAATAAAAGACGCATTTGAGACTGAACAACAATTAGCACTTAGCACTTAAAATGACTAAACTTGTTCTAACATTGTCGAAAGTTTTAAAATGAATTTGGAAGATAAAAAACCGGTCCATGTTGTAGTGAAAACATAAATGGACTAATGGTGGACCAACCACTTACCGTTTTCACTCAACATGAGAACTTAGGTCCTCTATCAGTTTATGCAAAAGATTTGACCTACACTGTTTTGGATTTGATTAAATACTACCTAAATGTCATCAATGTCTGCCTCGATGGCGCAGTGGTTCTTTTTTTTTTTTTTGTTTTGGATGGTGGGAAATACTCTGTGGGTATGACGTTAGTTTGCTGTATAAACAAATGCGCTGATATTACGTATGATAATTGTTTATAACTTAAAAATGTGTTATTTTTCAACTTATCGTTGGTTTGCTGTTCCTGAATGCAAAATATTTTATTATTTAAATAAAAATTACTTTGGTTACGAAAATAACAAAAGTACAAAGTTGCTCAATTGACATGCCGTATGACGTAGGTCATGGCAGTTACTAATGGTGTTCAAACACAGATAAAAAAAAAAACTTTAAATGTATTAAAAAAAAAAAAAAAAATTCATGAACTAAAACTAACATTTTCCGACTGCATTTTGCCTAAGCTATCGCAATAATATATTTTTAATTTTTGTCCCACATAGAGTAAAATACCCTATTGAACATGAACCTTATGCTTTTGTTATAAAGTTGAAAATCTATCAAAGAAATTTGACACATTGAGGTAGCTTGATGTGGACTTAATGAAATGGAAAATCAACCGATCAAAATGAAAACAGTTAAAACAATAGTCAGCGTAAAAGTTTGAAATCCGCCGACCAAAATGGCGGACTCAGTGCGGTTCGTATTATTAGATTATGGTGCATACATTTTTGTAATCAGACATATCACTTTGAGATGCATCCCCGGAACGAATAGCAGTTCATCGAATTAGCCGGCGCCGGCGGATCTGTTCATCTGTCGGTGTGTTCCGCTTTTGGTTCATTAACTTTTGAACCGTTTTATACTGAGTATTACTTTTTCGCTTTTTGTTCAAAATTGTGTGCGTTCTTATAATTATTGCTTTGTGGGCAACGTAAATAGATTTGGGGTGAAGTTTAAATATACCTACTGAAATTAGCTATTAAGTAATTTTAAACTAAGTTTATGGTCTACGGCAACAAATCATTATGCACATTGTATCGAAACCTAACTAATATTATGAATGCGAAAGTAAGTAGCTTGTAGTAGTAGAACGTAAGTTTGTTTATTTATTACGCTTTCATGCCAAAACGACTGAACAGATTCGGATAAAATTGAGCACACAAATAGACCTTGAACTGGGTAAGGACATAGGTTACTTTTCATCATAGATCGTCGACGAAGTCGCAAGTATCAACTACATAACATACATACATAATCAGCCTATAATGTTCCCACTGCTGGGACACAGGCCTCCTATCTGTGAGAGGGAGTGGGCTGTAATCCACCACGCGGGCCCAGTGCAGGTTGGTAGATGTCACATGCCTTTGAATTTTTGGGTCTAGTACATGCAGGTTTCCTCACGATGTTTTCCTTTACTGTTTTGAAAGCAGTGGTGATGAAAGAATTTACACAAAGTGCCTGCAGGGGGTTGGAACCCACGACCTTCAACTCGTAAGTCGCGTCGCGGCATCAACTAGTTGAATATATTTTATACAGTAACATTTAAAATCAAAAAGTATCTCCAAAAAAGTAAAATTATCAACGAAATTCTATAATATCGTTGATTATTCTAGAACTTTCTGCTTGGTTCTCAGAACTTACCTAGTGACAATTTGCACTGTATTAATTTGTCACGAAATATTAGACTAAGTCTGTCAAAACAAATATTGGCCTACCTAAATTAATTTGAGCTTTGGTTTTCTGTCGTAAAAAACCAACATTTTCTATGTTACGCCATCAGCACGTACACACCAACAAATTTTATTCTATCTACCACTTTGTCTGGCGCCAATGCAATACGTACAAATTGAGAATAGTCCGCAGTACTGTCGTTGGAAAGTCATTCACCTGAGCGCAGGTCTAGTGAAGCTCTTAAAATTGTGTGCGCATCTCTATCGAAAGTTCACAAGGCTATTATGCTGTAGAAGTGTGGAGCTTCAAATAAGTGCAATGGATAAGCTGATGAAAGAGAAAATTGTGAGTGTGTAGTCTTTTGTGTGAGAATAGTATTGAGGTTTGCATTTTGTATGTCATTACTATGTTTTCGTTGCAGTAGCTGACCAGTAACTAGTGGTAAATTAAAACTTAGAATGGGACTATCTGTTTGTTAAATGTTGTAAATACTGTAATTAGATTCTACAAAACAACCGTAAAAAATCCAAAGTCATCATCGACTTGTAATTTATAGGTCACATCAAGCAATGGACAAACTTGTTAACTTTAAACTTTGATTGGTCAAATACGAAGGTTTAGGATACTTTGTATAGGTTTTTTTTTTTGCAATGTGCATTTTGTTTAATCACATTACACGAACATTACGTAAACAATTTTCTTCCTTTTTCTTCTTTCTATTTAACTGCACCTAGTTATTGATGGAAGTTATCTTAATTTCAACTCAGTTATACCATAAAAGGATGAGTTTAAAATGTAAGTAATTATTCTAGACTCAAATATTAATTAGAACCACATTTTACACTACATTTTAAGTACCAACATAATCGTTTGGTACTTTAGACAGATGGTAGGAGGTACTTATTTATTCTAAGCTAGCTACGTCAGTCACTAAATCTACCCGGTTTCAGGCTATGGCGGTTTTACGATCTTAAGTCACCGCTACTTAAGCAGGGTATCCTTAAGTTTGATGTTTTAGCAAGTAACACCCAAAATTAAGGGCAGTCGATGAAGGTTTATCGTCTTTCTAAGTGCTTCGTCTTAGGGTTTATTAGACTGCCTTAAACGCGATTGAGACACGTCCTGTTCATGTTAGTTTGGACAAGGCAAGCTGGCGTGATGTCCATTAATGCAAGTGCTACCTACCAACATGCTATTATTTATGTTAATAAAGTAAGAAAACAGATTAAAATAAGCAGATAACTTTAGCATAACAAAAGCAACGGACTACTATGAAAATCTCCAACATCAAACAAGTTCAAAGAAGGAAATTGTTCGCGACGATGCGTCACTATATAGCTTAATAGTTTGTTTTTGACATTAATTTAAAATCGTAAAGATAAGTGATAGTTAAACCAATAAACAATGGTGATAAGTGCCTACTATAAGAAAACCGTAAGTACCACCCTTTCAGACCTCTTTTAAGTGGGCTGTATAGCCGTAATTTATAGTCTCAAGTGCGTCCAGGTAACCTAGAACCGAGACCTAGCCCTGGGCGTAACTACCCCTAACGTAGTCTAAAGATAAACCCACTTTGAGCTCTGAAAGTTGTGTTGCTTTAGCTAAGTAATTTTTAAGATTTGAGTTTTGCTAGCGTGTAACGTTCTTAATATTAGATTGTTTTGGGTCTGTAAACCACCCTGAGGTATCTGTAACCAGAATTGAAATAAGTTCAGTAGTTTTCGAGAAAATCAACTTTTAAAATATTTATTGGTAACATTTTTCAAAAATTTTCGGGTTTTCTTGAAATAATCTTTCAGTACGGGAAGATATAGTACATACAGATATCTCAGGGGATGGGAAATTTCAAGGGGAATACAGGGATATATAACATGCCATATGTACAGTAATTTAATAATGTTTTGTATGCTATATTCCATTGTATCGATAGACAAAAATAGAATAAATAAAAGTTAAAACAGGAAGCAATTTGCGGCCCTCGTTACGGTAAAGTTTCGAGGCACCTCAGAAAATGTAAATTTAAACCAATTCGTAGTCATCGGCAAGATAAATTTGTTATTTTAAACTTAAATTAATTAACATGTAGTACAAGTAAAAGTTCTAAATTGCTTCCTGAATATTAATTCAAAATGTGTGTTATTTAATCAGGTAAAGTACCCCTTCACAGAGGTGTCTCAAAAACAACCCCTTCCTAGACGAAAGTCTGGAACCCGTTTCTCTGTCAGTCGTCAAAACGTTGGTAACGTCGTGAAGAACGGAAGATAGTAGCCGCCCCTGAAGATATCTGGAACCTATAGGTGCAGGACGTCAGCGCCGCGTGGACTGGGAGACCTACATACACACCGGGATAAAACCTGGATAGGAATACACCCTCCCTACACATCCTTCGTGTCCAAGCGATCACGCCCGTCCGGTACATCTGCTGGTCCTTGCGAGCCGGATTTCTTCAGGAGGAACACATGTGGACCCGTTCAAGAGTTATCAGAAGCCTGAAGCCTTATTCCTGAAGATTTATTCCCGTGTCCTGAAGGATTATTCATGAAGAGTTACGAAAATCTGAAGCGTTATTTCTGAAGACTTGTTCCTGTGTACTGAAGGATTATTCATAAAGAATTATCGGAAACCTGAAGCCTTATTCCTGAAGACTTGTTCCCGAGTACTGAAGGCTTATTCCTGAAGGATTATCCTTGAACTTAGAAGATTTGACATTGAAGTTCCGTTTTGAAGATCCGTATAGAAGATCCGTATTGGAGTACCGTATTGGAGATCCGTTGAAGATCCGGTTTCAAGATCCGGATTGGAGTTCCGTTTTGAAGATCCGTTTTGAAGATCCGTTTTGAAGATCCGTATAGAAGATCCGTATTGGAGTTCCGTATTGGAGATCCGTTGAAGATCCGGTTTCAAGATCCGGATTGGAGTTCCGTTTTGAAGTTCCGTTTTGAAGATCCGTTTTGAAGATCCGTATAGAAGATCCGTATTGGAGTTCCGTTTTGAAGATCCGTTTTGAAGATCCGTATAGAAGATCCGTATTGGAGTTCCGTATTGGAGATCCGTTGAAGATCCGGTTTCAAGATCCGGATTGGAGTTCCGTTTTGAACATCCGTTTTGAAGATCCGTATAGAAGATCCGGATTGGAGTTCCGTACTGGAGATCCGTTTGAAGATTCGATTGGAAGATCAGTTGGAGATCCGGATTGGATATCCGGATAGAAGATCCGGATAAGAGTTCCTTCTTCAAGATCCGGATTGGAGATACATTTTGAAGATTCGTTTGGAAGATCCGGTGCAGATCCAGTTGAGATATCCGGATAGAAGACCCGGATAAGAGTTTCTTTTTCAAGATCCGGATTGGAGTTCCGTTTTGAAGATCCGGTGCAGATCCAGTTGAGATATCCGGATAGAAGATCCGGATAAGAGTTTATTTTTCAAGATCCGGATTGGATTTCCGTTTTGAAGATTCGTTTGGAAGATCCGGTGCAGATCCAGTTGAGATATCCGGATAGAAGACCCGGATAAGAGTTTCTTTTTCAAGATCCGGATTGGAGTTCCGTTTTGAAGATTCGTTTGGAAGATCCGGTGCAGATCCAGTTGAGATATCCGGATAGAAGACCCGGATAAGAGTTTCTTTTTCAAGATCCGGATTGGAGTTCCGTTTTGAAGATTCGTTTGGAAGATCCGGTGCAGATCCAGTTGAGATATCCGGATAGAAGATCCGGATAAGAGTTTCTTTTTCAAGATCCGGATTGGATTTCCGTTTTGAAGATTCGTTTGGAAGATCCGATGCAGATCCAGTTGAGATATCCGGATAGAAGACCCGGATAAGAGTTTCTTTTTCAAGATCCGGATTGGAGTTCCGTTTTGAAGATTCGTTTGGAAGATCCGGTGCAGATCCAGTTGAGATATCCGGATAGAAGACCCGGATAAGAGTTTCTTTTTCAAGATCCGGATTGGAGTTCCGTTTTGAAGATTCGTTTGGAAGATCCGGTGCAGATCCAGTTGGGATATCCGGATAGAAGATCCGGATAAGAGCTCCGTTTTCAAGATTCGTATTCAAGAACCGCATATCGAATCAACATGCCGGTGACAAGATCGCAAGGCAAGGCCCCTGAAGCCTGGACAGTGGAGGTGAGCAGAGGACGCGGTATTACGGCCATCACTCATGAGCAACCGCCGCGTTCACCATCCACCACTGAAGGAGCCGAACCAGTACAGCAGCCCCCGCTTGCGCCACGGGCTAATGAAGATTTGCCAAGACGGACGCGGTCTGAAGAAGCGGAACAGCCCTCTACAGCAAAGGTAGGTACTTCAGTCAGAACACTGAAGCATTCCGATAGAACATTGAAGCATTCAAATAGAACACTGCAGTATTCAGATAGAACATTGAAGCCTGCAGACAGAACAGAAAAGACTACAGATAGAAAGTACAGCCGAACCTTGCCGATGACTACCCGGGGTGACGCCCGTACCGAACATAGCAGGCCGCAGTCGACTACAAATAGAACGACGCGGTCAAATAAGAAAATTTCAAGAGCACGTGAAGACCTACTGAAAGTTAGGTTGGAACTCGCTCAATTAGCACTTCAGAGAGCCGAGGAAGACTCAAACGATGAGTACGTGCGCTCCTGGCTTGAAGAGGCACCTGAGCCTGAGCCGGAGAAGAGGGACAACGCCGCCGAGGGGGACAATAGTAATATAGGCCTTGAGCAACCGCCCCCCCCTGTGGACTTCGAAACTATAGTGGACCTCGAAAAGCAAGTACCGTTGTCGAATCCTACAGCGAAGGAAGTGAACCGATTCCCACAGAGGGGAATAGAAGTCAAAGGGGAGGACGCACTCCGCCCATTCATAACGGAGCTGACATCCGCTATAGCGTCGCTAGCCGACAGAAAAACAGAACAGTGGACACCGAGCAACCCCTCGGCGTCGAAGGTCATCATGACCTTACCGAACTTCAATGGGGCCCACACAGAGTGGCTTTCATTTCGTGCCATCTACGAGACAACTCGAAGATATTTCAACGATGTTGAAAACACAGCTAGGCTTAGAAGAAGCCTGCGGGGACGAGCGTTGGAAACAGTGAGCTCAGAACTCATCGGAAATGCCAAACCAGATGTCATCATGAGGGAACTTGAGCTGCAGTTCGGCCGTCCAGATTCGATAGCTCAGGCTGAAACAGACAGACTTCGTGGACTACCGCGCTGCGGCGAAGCACCAAAGGACATCTGCAATTTCGCAAGCAGAGTCAGAAGCGGCGTGGTCACTCTGCGCGCGCTGAAGAAGGATCACTACCTGATCAACGCTGAGCTGATGCGGTTGTTAACCGAGAAGCTACCAAACTCACTGCGTGTACAGTGGTACAGAACGTACACGGAGAAGTACCAGTCGCTGCCCGACCTTACGCTCTTCAGCGAGTTCATAACAGAGCAAGCTCGTTTCTGCAGTGCATTCGCTCCACCCGAGAACATCGGCGCCACGGAAGCAACAGCGAGCAAGCGTGTCACACAACGGACTCACACAGCGGTAGACAAATCACTCAAGAAATGCCGTATATGTGAGAAAGAGGGACATCAGAATCTTGAATGCAAGAAATTCAAGGAAGGATCCAGTGACAAGCGATGGGAGCTCGCTAAGAAGTTTGGCCTATGTTTCCGGTGCCTGCGAAGTCGTCGTCCAGATCATTCTTGCAAGCCGAAGAAGTGTGGACTTAAAGGGTGTACAGCTACGCACCATCAGCTTCTTCACTACTCCAAGAAGCCTGCTAAAGAAGACGCCGTCAAGAACGAGAAGCCCGCTACTCAAGAGCAGTCGAACAACGTGGAGACAAAAGAAACAGTGGCCAGCTCACGAACAACTTCAAGCCACGCTTACCTCAAAATGGTACCGGTTCGAGTAATTGGACCGGCGGGAGAAGTATCCACTTTCGCACTTCTTGATGATGGATCAACCGTCTCTTTGATCGACGAAGACTTAGCGAAGCAAGTCGGGGCAGAAGGCAAAATTGACCCACTGAAGATAGGCGCGATCGGCGACACCACGATTGAGACTCCAAGTTCGAGGAGAATCACCGTCACTCTTGCGAGCGAGCTGAAGAATAGGGTACCGTTCAGAGCGCGCACCATACCGAAGCTGAACCTCGCTCCGCAGACAGTCAGTGAAGAGGACGTCGCACACTGCAAGCATCTGGATGACCTGAAGCAACAGCTCATATACAACACTGGTACGCCGAAGATACTCATCGGACAGGATAACTGGCACCTATTACTGGCCAGTGAGATCCGCAGAGGTCCGAAGAACCAACCTGTTGCGTCACTCACGACGATGGCCTGGACTCTACACGGTGCACACACCAGGATCTTGGGTCAGCAAGTGCACTACGTCAATAGGCTCACAGCAGGCAATGAAGCAGCGGAAAAAGAAGATATAGACGAGCAGCTTCGTGAATTCTTCGCCCTAGAATCACTGGTCATCAATCCGAGACGGCCAGACTCCGATCCCGAAAAGAAAGCGGAAGATATCTTGAGTCGTCACACTCGTCAGTTGGAGGACGGGCACATAGAAACAGCCATGCTGTGGAAAACCGAAAACATAGAAATGCCCGATAGTTACGGGACGGCCCTGAAGAGGCTCGTCTCAATAGAGAAGAAGCTCGATAGCAAACCGGCTCTTCGAGATAGATACACAGAACAGATGGACTCTCTCATTCAAAAGGGTTACGCAGAAAAGGCGCCCAAGACGAGCACACAAGGTAGAACGTGGTACCTGCCTCATTTCGACGTGTTCAATCCCGCGAAGCCTGAGAAACTCCGCATCGTGCATGACGCAGCCGCCAAATCAAAAGGACTGTCACTAAATGACTTCCTTCTCACTGGACCAGACTTGCTACAGTCCCTGCCCGGCGTCATGATGAGGTTCCGAAGACATTGCATAGCCATATCTGGAGACATAGCGGAGATGTTTATGCAAGTAAAGGTGCGAAGTCAGGATAGAGACGCGCTCCGATACCTGTGGAGAGGCAATAGAAGAGCAGCGCCGGAAGAATACCGTATGACGTCCATCATATTCGGTGCGGCAAGCTCGCCGTGCACGGCCATTTTCGCGAAGAACTGGAACGCGAAAAGGCATATAGATGAGCATCCAGATGCAGTGGAAGCCATAATTCAGAATCATTACATGGATGATTACCTCGATAGTTACAAGACCGTCGAAGAAGCGACGCACGTTGCAACTACGGTGAAGAATATTCACCTACAGGCGAAGTTTGAACTAAGAAAATGGGTGTCAAACAGCGCGCAATTAATAGAAAATATAGACCCGACACAGATCCGAACTGAAGTCGTCAACATCGGGAATACGGATGACACAGAAAAGATACTCGGCCTGATATGGAGACCGAGCGAAGATACGTTGGGCTTCAACCTAACCCTCGCCCGCCTACCTAGAGGCATATTAGAAAAAGAAGCGCCCACAAAGAGAGAGGCGCTAAAGATAGTAATGTCACTGTACGACCCGCTCGGGCTCGCTTCCCCAGTAACCATTCGAGCCAAGCAAATATTGCAAGAGGCATGGAGGCGAGGAGTCGATTGGGACCAGCCGCTGGACAACGACCTAGCGACCCAATGGAAGAGTTGGATACAGCATCTACTGCAGCTCGGAAATATCAGCATACCAAGATGCTATCCGGGATACAGCGACGCCGTAGAGACACAGGTCCATGTATTCACCGACGCGAGTGAGATGGCTTACGCGACGGCAGTATATTGGCGAACCACAGCAACAGATGGCCAACAGCGAGTCAGCCTCGCCATGGCAAAGGCGAAGGTAGCCCCGCTGAAGCTGCAATCAATACCCCGCCTCGAGCTGCAGGCAGCGGTGATGGGAACCCGCGTAGCCGCAGCTGTTGTACGTGAACACGGCATCAAACCCGCATCGGTGACCTACTGGTCAGATAGCAAGACCGTGTTGACATGGATAAGAAGAGGAGCACGAGTATACAAGCCTTTCGTAGCCCATCGTATAGCCGCCATAGAAGAAAATAGCAGAGTTGAAGACTGGCGCTGGGTGCCCACGAAGATGAATATCGCAGACATAGCTACTCGTGATGTACCACACCACTTCGACTCACAGCATGAGTGGTATAGTGGTCCTAACTTCCTGTATGAAGAGTCTTCATCATGGCCATCAGAAAACCCTCCGATAGCGGAGGAGACAGGGGAGGAGAGAACGTTCGCCGCCATCGAAGAAATCGACAGCCGACAGATCACAGAAGCCATTCCAGACCCGACAAAGTTCTCCCGGTGGGAACGACTCCTCCGTGCGACGGCGAGCGTTCTACGCTTCATATCTCTATGCAAAGCCCCAAAGGAGAAGACGTTCTACAAACGAACCCAAAAGAATAAAGAACAGGATCCTGATTGGCGAAACAAGAAGAAGGCGGTCCCCTCTCTCCCGAAGCAAACCGTGCCGACGCGTAACTCACAAGAGAAGAGGCAAATCATAGAAGCAGAGTTTCTACACGAAGCCGAAAAGCTACTAGTGATGGTCGCGCAGCAGCAGTCTTTCGCTCTAGAACTCACTAGACTGCGAGAGCAAAAGGCATTAGACAAAGACAGTCGACTGCGGCCGCTACAGATAGAAGTGAGGGATGACGTCATACGGATAAAGAGCCGTATCGCTGCTGTAGAACAGATAACGGAAGAAGTGATGCGTCCGCCGATACTACATGGCGACCACCATATTACCCAGCTGTACATAGACTGGACACACCGTAGCTTGCAGCATGGTGGGACAGAGCTCACCATCAACGAGGTACGACAGCATTATTGGGTCGTGAAGATGCGACCAACAACAAAGAAGGTGCTGTCACGATGCCTACAGTGTCGTATTCGCAAGGCGCAACCAACCGTGCCTGCGACCGGCGACCACCCAAGAACGCGCCTGGCACATCACCAGAGGCCGTTCACGTACACAGGGCTAGATTATTTCGGCCCACTGTCTGTCACAGTCGGACGACAGCATCAAAAAAGGTACGTAGCCCTATTCACGTGCCTTACCACCAGAGCCGTCCACCTCGAGATCGCCGCCAGCCTCAGCGCAGACGCCGCCATACTGGCGCTGCGCCGCTTCGCTGCTCGTCGGGGCTGCCCCGCCGAAATACACTTCGACAACGGTACCAACATGCACGGTGCCGACAAGGAGCTCCGAGATGCCTTCCGAGAGGAGGCCAGTCGCCGAGGCGTCGTATGGCGCTTCATAACACCATCAGCGCCTTTCATGGGAGGCGCCTGGGAGCGCCTCGTACGCTGCGTAAAGTCCGCGCTGTGCACTGTGCTCCTAGAAAAACATCCGCACGAAGAGGTGTTGTCCACACTGTTGTGTGAGGCAGAGTACACTGTAAACAGCCGACCACTAACACATGTTTCAGTAGATAGCGAAGACGACGAGTCAATCACACCGAACCATTTCTTGCTCGGTGGATCGGCGAGACTACCATCACC
This sequence comes from Polymixis flavicincta, assembly GCA_949987655.1. Lineage (NCBI taxonomy): Eukaryota > Metazoa > Arthropoda > Insecta > Lepidoptera > Noctuidae > Polymixis > Polymixis flavicincta. The sequence goes on along the minus strand of OX465181.1, from coordinate 18,633,678 downwards.
CGGCGTGTTCACCGAGCGAGACGTGGACAGCAGGAAGCTCTGGCGACGATCCCAGATACTCGCCGACATGTTCTGGCGTCGCTGGGTCAGGGAGTACCTGCCGGAACTCCAAAACCGGCGGGAGCCGCACACCCGCGGCCCCGAACTGCAGGTGGGCGACCCCATACTCGTTGCAGACGGCCAGCTGCCTCGCAATACATGGCCGCGAGGCCGTATAGTTGCCCTGTTCCCCGGGGCTGACGGAGAAGTCCGGACCGCTGAGTTGCGCACTGCCGGCGGCACCTTGAAGCGTCCGGTGAAGAAACTCGTCCCACTGCCCAAATAGCCGTGGGGGCGAGCGCCTTGGCGGCGAGCGCCGAGGCATCCAGCGCCTTGGCGGCGAAAGCCTGGGCACCACCTGCGCCTTGGCGGCGAACGCCGAGGCATCCAGCGCCTTGGCGGCGAACGCCTGGGCATCACCAGCGCCTTGGCGGCGAACGCCTGGGCATCATCCAGCGCCTTGGCGGCGAACGCCTGGGCACCACCTGCGCCTTGGCGGCGAACGCCCAGACATCCAGCGCCTTGGCGGCGAACGCCGAGGCATCCAGCGCCTTGGCGGCGAACGCCTGGGCATCACCAGCGCCTTGGCGGCGAACGCCTGGGCACCACCTGCGCCTTGGCGGCGAACGCCTGGGCATCACCAGCGCCTTGGCGGCGAGTGCCGAGGCATCGAGCGCCGAGACGGCGACCGCCTTGGCGGCGAGCGCCTAGGCGGTGGCCGCCTGGGCGACGAGAGCCGGTGGCGAGCGTCGTGGCTACGAGCGTCGTGACGGCGAGCGTCGCGGCGGCGAGCGGCGTGGCAACAGGCGTCGCGGTGGCGAGCGCCGCGACTCCAGTCGTCGCTCACCGGGGCGATGCAGCGCCGCACCAACATCGCTACGAGTCGTCACTGCACTGCACGGCGGGAGAGATGTTCGCGACGATGCGTCACTATATAGCTTAATAGTTTGTTTTTGACATTAATTTAAAATCGTAAAGATAAGTGATAGTTAAACCAATAAACAATGGTGATAAGTGCCTACTATAAGAAAACCGTAAGTACCACCCTTTCAGACCTCATTTAAGTGGGCTGTATAGCCGTAATTTATAGTCTCAAGTGCGTCCAGGTAACCTAGAACCGAGACCTAGCCCTGGGCGTAACTACCCCTAACGTAGTCTAAAGATAAACCCACTTTGAGCTCTGAAAGTTGTGTTGCTTTAGCTAAGTAATTTTTAAGATTTGAGTTTTGCTAGCGTGTAACGTTCTTAATATTAGATTGTTTTGGGTCTGTAAACCACCCTGAGGTATCTGTAACCAGAATTGAAATAAGTTCAGTAGTTTTCGAGAAAATCAACTTTTAAAATATTTATTGGTAACATTTTTCAAAAAAATTCGGGTTTTCTTGAAATAATCTTTCAGTACGGGAAGATATAGTACATACAGATATCTCAGGGGATGGGAAATTTCAAGGGGAATACAGGGATATATAACATGCCATATGTACAGTAATTTAATAATGTTTTGTATGCTATATTCCATTGTATCGATAGACAAAAATAGAATAAATAAAAGTTAAAACAGGAAGCAATTTGCGGCCCTCGTTACGGTAAAGTTTCGAGGCACCTCAGAAAATGTAAATTTAAACCAATTCGTAGTCATCGGCAAGATAAATTTGTTATTTTAAACTTAAATTAATTAACATGTAGTACAAGTAAAAGTTCTAAATTGCTTCCTGAAGATTAATTCAAAATGTGTGTTATTTAATCAGGTAAAGTACCCCTTCACAGAGGTGTCTCAAAAACAACCCCTTCCTAGACGAAAGTCTGGAACCCGTTTCTCTGTCAGTCGTCAAAACGTTGGTAACGTCGTGAAGAACGGAAGATAGTAGCCGCCCTGAAGATATCTGGAACCTATAGGTGCAGGACGTCAGCGCCGCGTGGACTGGGAGACCTACATACACACCGGGATAAAACCTGGATAGGAATACACCCTCCCTACACATCCTTCGTGTCCAAGCGATCACGCCCGTCCGGTACAGAAATAAAGAGCACAATAATTACAAATAAATTATTAAAAACGGCTCTGATTATGTCAGAGGTAACTGGCAAGGCAGGAGTGGGTTTTAGCCGGTAAGAGTCCGGCACTACCCAGACTGCGTCACTAGTGAGGCAGTCTGGGTGTCCATGAGGATTTCCCACTCCTGCCCAAACAAAAAAAAAAAAAAACATGCTATTATTGGACATTTCACAGAAATCTTACAGAGGTATGAGAAACCGGGTGTAAACTTCAATTATACCCTATAGAAAAGGGAGAATCCTCCTCCTGGAGGAGGTGTTGTGTCTGGTGGGCAACTGCCCGACGGTTGATGTCGGGTTGTTGTATATATGCGGGTCGCGCGGTAAACTCTGATTACGCGATGTAGTTACGGTGTGACGTCAAGTCTTGTGAAGTTCGCATATGGCATTGTAGATGGCGCCACATCACTTTTTGTGTTTCTCAAGTTGTTGATTTGTTGTTTCGTTTGTGGATTGTAGATGGCCGCCACAATCTATTGGCTCAAAGTTCATCAGAGTGCCAAGTGCCAACCGACGGTTAAGATAGTTTTTTTTGTGACAATTTCATGAGATTTCAATTTTAATATCGATTCAGTTTTAATGTATTTTTATTTTAATGGTTTATATTGATTGTATACTACATAATTATATTTCATAGTATGATGTTATTCATTGAATGAATTTTATGTACTTCTGATTTGTATATTAGGACTTGGTGCCTAAGTAAATAAATAAATAACAATACACACGTATTTTGTATCGAAATGTTGCTTTTTTTTTGTATTTCGGGTGAGCTTACGACTAATCGGTTCATTTACGTTACGCCACACAACAAGCTCTATACATTTATTTTGAAAGTTTTTGGTACAAATTCCTTTTACTACAGAATTTTGGTAGTAATCGTGTTTAAATGTAACATCATGTGACTCTTAAATCTATACTATATGTTTTCAAACTGTAAATTTAGGTATCTACTAGAAACGCTAGGGACATAAAGTGCAACAGTGCACTCTATTTACGAATTTAGTTTGTTCTTATGTAAGGAATAATCTTTTCCGTGTAATACGACCTATTTTCGACTAAAACCATTTAATGATAGTGCGTTCAAAGCCTTCTCTGTATCATCAATAAAGTTCCCAAGATGCAGACGTCGGCAGTAAAATTAATAGTTCTTACGTTCGTCCTCGGATAGGTAGCTGAGCTTTACAAACATCTATTGACTATCGTACTTTTATGCTTATTCAACTGATTGAATAAGCATAAAAGTACTATAGTCAATAGACGTCTCTGAAGACGAAAATGATGTATCTACAGGTTTAAAAACTCATTAATGTTTACTTATGTCTAGTGGTGGTAGAATTGCTTACTCTAATTATTATTGTGGTTACTTAACTAATTATCTAGATAAGGACATTTATGACCTTAATAATAGACCTTAATGAGGTCATCTTACCTGAATGGTACTTTTATAAAATCTCAAGACAACCAATATCATCATCATCTGCCTAGCCTTTTCCCAACTATGTTGAGGTCGGCTTCCAGTCTAACCGGATGCAGCTGAATAATCAATACTTATACTGCCAATATCAGGACGCGTATATTGGAACTGCAATCACAAAGTTCATTGACCTACTCTCTACATAAAATCGTAAAGGAAAAATTAAAGGATGGCACCGTTCTAATAAAATAAAAATTTATTTTTATTTTTGAGATATAATCCAAAACAAGAACTTTCTGTTATCCGTAATAGTTTATGTTCTAAAGAATGTTTTGTCTAAAATAACTATTCAAATCTCGACTACCTCGTTGGTCTAGCGGTCGATTTTTTTTCTTGTGTGTTTCTATATGGTATTTTTCAGACCAGAGTCTAGATCTGTGCCCGGTTGGTAGTAACGGGCCCCCAAAAGTGGGTTCCAAATCAAATCAAAATCAAAAATTTTCACATAAACCTGCATGGGCACTTATAAAACGTCAGAAGCTAGGTGTACGGTTCCTATTTGTCACTTCCTTTGGAGAAGAGCCGGCAAGAAACTCCACGGCTACTCTTTAAAAAATAATTGGTTTTTACAATGTTTTCAAATTACAGTGATATTAGGTATGGGAGGACAGTGCAGGCCAGTCACTATATACTAGGTACTTAGAAGTATAAAAATACTATAGGTACCTACACCTCTGCCCAACCACACGGGAAAACAAGGCGTAATGTTATGCTATGACCATTCAAACCTGTATCGTACAAAAAATTACATTACAACTCACAACAGTACATTTTAATTTCGTTTAGCAGTTACTGACCACTAAGTTAGTCGTAAAATGAGTGAGCCTTAAACCTGAATATTAATATTACTACTTCATTGTCAGAAAGCACCGTAAATTTAAAAAAGGTGGTGAAGCTCGTGTTTTGTAGACAGAAAATGGCTTGACTGACGAATCAATGCCTTATTAAGGCAGCCATTTTGAGAAATCCTTTATAAATGGTTTAGTATTTTGTGTGATTTCAAAAATGGTTTTGTTTGTTATGCTTATTCGAAGGGTTTACCCTTAAAAGTGCATAAAACCTATACTTATAGCAGTAAAAAAAAAAATATTTTGAAGATTTAGGTACTTATTCTGCTTTTTGTCATAATAATTTTAATGATAATAGAAAAAAAAAAACACTAGGTATAGTTAACATACAAAAAAAATGCAGAGCCTCTGGTTTCTAAAATACACAACCCTAAAACGTCTCACAGAATGAAAAAAAAAGGACCACCACTAAAGTACTTACCCACACAGAAGTAAAAAATATTTCGTAATGGACGCATTTAAAATGTAGCGCACGTTTAGTGGGAAGATAGTTGCGAGTTGAAATTTTCTTTTCGAGAGGGAAAATTTTCACTCTCGCCTCCTCATTAGTGCGGGGAGGCTTTTGAGAGGGCGCATCTCGCTTTGCAACTGCAATTCACGTTTGCACACGTCTCGGATGTACTTATTTTTATTACGGGTAAGCTAAAAAATCGACGAGTGTGGATTTACACTTAGATAAATATAGAGCGGGTTGGTTTTATTTTTGCAAAATTTATAAAAATATTGTTTTTTTTAGTTTGGGGTCATAATTCCTTTTAGACGGCACTATTTTGGAACTGAAAAAAAAAATGTAATACCAATCAAAGTATTCGGAATAATAATCCGGTGGTGCCTTTAGAGGTCCAGTTTAGTATTAAAATAAAATAAAATAAAAATAGTTTATTTCTCACCATTTCAAGTTACAATTTTAACAATAGGTACATGGAGTATTTTTATGGTTCCGCACCAAATGGAGCGACAATGGAACGACAGACAGCGTACGCATGGTAATAGCGATTACTAATTCTCCGCTGTTTGTCTGTCTATCAGCGGGCTGTATCTCATGAACGGTAAGTAGGCAGTTGAAATTTACATAGTGTGAATTTCTATAGCCGCTATAAACTCAAATAAAAATATAATAAAGTTAAAAATTGAAGTGGGCTACATACAAGAAAAGTGTTTTCATCGGCATTTTTACAGTTTACCTTCGGTGTGCGAGTCCAATTCGCATTGGCCCGGTTTAATTTTTTTATGTTACGTTTACCAGCCTATTAGCAAAGCTTCAATTTTATTACAAAACATGGCTGTCTGATATAAAGAGTGCTGGCATATATTTTATATTCACAAAGACATACTACACACTTAAATAAAAATAAATATGGGTCTAAAAAATGTGAGACACTTTTTCCAAAAAAATATTTCATTTGGCATTGACGTGCCAACAAACAATGTCGAATTATTGACTTACAAAAAAAATACTTTCACAATAATTGGTAGTCTTTATTGCCAAAAGCCATTTGCAACTAGCCTACACAATATCAATATAGGGTGTAACAGAAACCCTATTGCTATCCTTAAGCACTAAAGATAACAGCTGGTTTAGAATCACTATACATAGTTACAGCTGAGAATAAAATACTCTAAGAATTGATAGCAAATTTTCTGTTTCATATGTTTCTTAAATTCAAATCATAACAAACGTGTCACCGCACTACGTAGGTCAATAACTTTCCACGTTACTTGCCAATATAAATCTCTTCTGAATTATGTGTTTGTTTCAATTTGAAAAGTTCGGTTTCTGGTATCAATGTATTAAAAATTCTCGTAACCTCCGAATATGGGGAGATAGGATTAAAAATCCGTTCCAATATCATCTAAAGAAGCCGTGCCCTTGGTACGTATATACCCTTTCCGTTACACGTTATATAATTTATTTACGTAATACCAAATACGCCCTAGTGGAGAGAGACTGTAGACTGTTACTGTAGATTGATACAAACTCTCGTTTCAGTACTACAAAAACATTTTTTATGTAGCCTATGTCACACATTTAATCTGTTTATCGGTAACGCACACAATTTGAATTTTATTCACCTTAATCGCTCGACTAATAGTTTTATTGCCTTAATTACGAATCGAAATAACAATTCCAACCATGCCCGTTATGTAATACGATCAATTATTAATTGGCAACATTTGTTTTCGCTGCTCTCTCGTTTGTACCGTAACTCGGTCATTGACAGACAGCAATCAAATTTCCAAGTTCACCGATCTAATTGATTGATAAGGATCGATTCTATTAAATTCTAATAAATGTATATAATTTAAACAGGTGCAATCGATACTTTGACGAAACAATCTATTTGTTTACAAGTACGTGGCAATTACTAATGTAATTGAAGTCGCATTAGCTGTTTATTTGTTCATTATTTTAGCTATTTGGTATGCGTAGTGGCATTGGTATATTTTTTGCAATATTGACATTGTTTTGACATAAGACTGGCCACATACCTAGTATACCTTCAAATTTATTTTTCATTGAAAGTTCTGTCTGAGATCTGTAGGATTAACCTTTCAGCATTCAAAATCAAAATCAAAAGTCATATTTTAAAATTAGGCTGAGAATCAGTACTTTTCGAACATCAAAATTCATAACCCCCAAAAACGCCCACCCTTCGACACTTCCTAGTGGTTTAGCTGGGAAGAAGAAGTGGCGCAACAAACTCCCCAGCAGCACAGCTGTCTGTTTAGTCGGATGGACTTAATTCTATACATACATATGCAAATTAATAAACAATCAGAGACACAGAACATTAATAAAATAAAATTAGTCATATGGCCGTGCCAATATACCAACAATTCAACATTGAACATTACAACCAGAAGCCTTATAAAAAATCATCATCATTCTCTGCCTAGCCTTTTCTCATCTATGTTGGGGTCAGCTTCCATTCCAACCATATTCAGCTGAGTACCAGTATTTTACATGAAACGACTGCCTATCTAACCTCTACAACCCAGTTACTGGGTAGTACGATAATCCTTTAGTATGACTGGTGGTTAGACTTTCGAGTTTCGGATGACCCGTAATATCTGTCAAAGATCTACGAATGCCAGCCGGGACCAACGGCTTAACGTGCTTTCCGAGGCACGAAAGGGGTCTTGGTATGCAAAGTTACCCATCCACGGACAAATAGCGGGAATCCAACCTGTTATTCCTTAGCCACAAGAGGGAGGGCCCTCATAAAATTTAAATCACTGAGTATTCCTCTCACGCAGAGGAGGCCTGTGTCCCAGCAGTGGGAATGTTATAGGCTGAGTAGGTAGGTAGGTAGTATTCAAAAAGAGACACTTAAAATAAAAATACAAAACTAATTACAAACCCAAGTGCAACTAATTAAAGTAATTGCAAATACATATTTTTTTTACTTTTGTACACTATTTGCTTTACCCGACAGGCGTGCTATTACAATTCCGGTTATTAACGCTTAGGTGTTAATTGAAACACCCACGTAATGTTTTAATGTTTATTAATGCAATACAGAGTAGAGGGGCTCGTGGCTAAATATTAATAGCTACATGATTGCTGCGGTCGCTCCGTAAATAGATGACCATCTTTACTTACCGAAAAATCTCCGTGCCTCAGGGAGCATGTTGGTCCCGGCTGTCATTCATGGTTGTTTGACCGTGTTTACGGGTCCTCCGACACCCGAAAGTCTAACCGCCAGTCATACTAAAGGGTTATCGTACTACCTGTAGCGTAAAAAAATAAAAGTGTGAGAGAAACACAAACCGCTACTTAATACGTTTAATTTTGATTTTTTAAAAAAAAGGTACAAAACAAGTAATTAAAATATAAAAAAAAGTTAAATTATCTATTTCTAAAAAAAATATTTTTTTCTTTTTGGGACCTTAATGCGTCGAGGTGGGTTTGCTTAGTGGAAAAAGAAAAAATATTATTGAGAGTATTATGCAAATATTTTAAATCTGACCTAACAAAAAAATCGATTGCAATCGGTTAAAGTTAGGGGAGTAAGCAATATAAGTAATTTTAATCGCGAAAACACTAAGAGAATCCAACGCGTGTTGATAGGCCTTAAGTCAGAAAGTTGTTATTTTTTTTGACATGAGAATTTTTGATAAAAATTATATAAATCGGCTGCACTTTAAAATAGGTCTCTTGCTGCGAAAAACACGGATAATTGCTGGACTGCTGAACACGTCTGTCGGTAATTAAAATATAAAAAAAAGTTAAATTATCTATTTCTAAAAAAAAAATTTTTTTCTTTTTGGGACCTTAATGCGTCGAGGTGGGTTTGCTTAGTGGAAAAAGAAAAAATATTATTGAGAGTATTATGCAAATATTTTAAATCTGACCTAACAAAAAAATCGATTGCAATCGGTTAAAGTTAGGGGAGTAAGCAATATAAGTAATTTTAATCGCGAAAACACTAAGAGAATCCAACGCGTGTTGATAGGCCTTAAGTCAGAAAGTTGTTATTTTTTTTGACATGAGAATTTTTGATAAAAATTATATAAATCGGCTGCACTTTAAAATAGGTCTCTTGCTGCGAAAAACACGGATAATTGCTGGACTGCTGAACACGTCTGTCGGGTGAAATGTAGAAATCAGGGAACCACAGAACTGCGGCGCCCGCCTCTAACTCGAACACGTCTCAATCCTTGTAGATAGTCGTCTCGGCACGTGAGGTGTCTGGATTACGGGCGAGAGTGTCCCGACCTCCGTCGTCGATAACTGACGTCACTTGGCCGTAGGGTGGAGCCAAAAATCGGCTTGTAACGGGATCTAAACAAAAAAGAAACTTCAGACCACCGATACAACCTGAATCTTGATTAATTATGAATCTAAAGTGAAATAGATCGAAAAGAAAAAAAAAAACGACAATACATACCAAATTAACCAGAAAATCACAGGGTCACTGTTATACTTGTGTTAAGATACTTTATATTATTAGGTTTGCACCAACAGTAAAACCTTTACCAACACATGATAATTTTCAATATTAAACACCAAAAAAGATAAGCTCGACCATTACGTATCGGGTCCCAAAAAAGCAATGACATCGTCTGAAAGGAAACAACCGACGATTTTTTCCGGATTCTTGGTTCAAATGAGAATAACAGCCATGAAGAAAAATTTTGTTGAAAAGTTTGGATTAGGATTGGAAGAGGTTTTAACCGTAGCGATTTTACGCTACAGTCCAAGGTTGCTCTTGAGAGCAATCTTTAATTTTCATCTTTCTTATTGTGAGTTTCAGGTTTTAGAATTGGTCAGATACCCGTGTGGAAATTAAAAGGATTACCTGTCTTGAATGTTTCCCCGATTCATACGACTGGACTACGGAACTGCTAATAGAATTTATGTTCTTTGCTTAATTGTGTGATGTTTGTGAAATACAATTTTAAAGATTAACTTTGTAACTATACCCAATTTCTAATTCTTTTATTTTCTCCCATAATATACATATTTATCCCGAGTTTTATTTTATCCATGTAGGTAGTTGTAGTTAGTTTCCCGTGGTGTGTGTTTGATGTGTGGATGGTTAGGCGTCGTGACCAAAGGTAAGCTTTTTGAACGGTCGTGTGCTAGCGTCTACCTTTTTTTGATTCTTAGCCCAACTGTTTGCTTTCCTGTTGTTTGCTAGTATCTACTATTTTTTGATACTTAGCGCAATCGGTTCCTTTGCCGTCGTAATGCCACACCATTCCCCTATCAGCCACATTACTCAATTTGGTCACATCCCAACTACATACTAGCAGACAGCAGTCTTGTGTATTCTTTGGAATCGTCTGTTGTGAAAGTGTTTTCTAACATGGCAGATGAACCCACGGACCGCTGTTCCGCAACAGAAGTGCCAATAAATGGTACGCCTTTTATCGAACGACGAACCTCTGTTTCACTTTCATAATTCAACATTAAAGTTTTAGAACATAAACTCAGTAAATATAGTTCGGTATAATTTCCCTCATACAATTTGCTAACCGACTTAAAAAAGAGAGGTCCTCAGTTTGACCTGTGTGTTGGTATGTTTGTCCACGATTTTCTCGCGTTTGGCTGAACCGATTTTGATACGGTTTTCTAACAACTTATACACACCTTGTCTGATTTTTATTTGGTTTCATCTGGAATGTTAGTTTTAGATAGTAATTTATTCCCTTTATATTTACCTAAGCTTACAGCTTATTTGAAATATTTTTACGTATTTTACTTTAGGCGGATCCAAATAGCGACATCTAGTTGCTACGAAGGAAACTATTTATTAGCCGACAATTTATGGTTACTGTCTGTTTTTTGCTTACGCACACAGATGGCGTTATTTGTAACTTTAGTGTTGGGACTTTGTTCTTGGACTCTTGGCGATGATGAAATTTTTCCCCTTGGCGATGACGGAAATTTTTATCACTAATTATGGTGTTACCAAACTTCTCTTTTATTTGTTGTCAACACTGAACAGATCTCCCTCTTCTGTTTTTGTAAAGGTTTTTATTTTCTTCTGAAGAAGCGTTCTTCATTTCTTCAAGTATTTCTTTTCAAATATGAAGTTTAATTCATATTTTAGTTTAGCCTCTCGGTTAAACACACAACCTCTTTGTTTGATAGGGAAGACCTTATGGATTCTTCCGGGTGCTATGGTCAGACTCTAAGCATCTATTTGGCTGAAAGTCGGACTTAACTCGTGTCGAATTCGTCCTCCCTTGGCATAAATAAACCCTCATATTTAATCCGTGTTTTGAAGGGTCAGACTCTAAGCATCTATTTAGCTGAAAGTCGACTTAATTAAGCACGTGTTGAAATATGCTTAAACAATGGTCTATTTCTTGACTGAGGTCGCATATTTTTTTGACTGACGTTTCATATTCCCTTTTGACTGCGTGTCTACTTTTTTGACTGCGTGTCTAATTTTTGACTGCATGTCTACCTGTTTGACTGCTAGTCTCCTGTTCGACTGCACGTCCGCTTTTTTGACTGCACGTCCTCTTTTTGACTGCACGTCCTCTTTTTGACTGCACGTCCTCTTTTTGACTACACGTCCTCTTTTTGACTGCACGTCTTCTTTTTACTGCATGTCCTCCTTTTTTGACTGCATGTCCTTTGTCTGGTCCTCTTTTGACTTGTCCATTTGTGACTTGTCTTCTTTGACTTAAGCCCCTTTTTTTTGACTTCGAGTCCTTGTTTGACTTCGAGTCCTTGTTTGACTTCGAGTCCTTGTTTGACTTCGAGTCCTTGTTTGACTTCGAGTCCTTGTTTGACTTCGAGTCCTTGTTTGACTTCGAGTCCTTGTTTGACTTCGAGTCCTTGTTTGACTTCGAGTCCTTGTTTGTTTTCGAGTCCTTGTTTGACTTCGAGTCCTTGTTTGACTTCGAGTCTTTGTTTGACTTCGAGTCTTTGTTTGACTTCGAGTCTTTCTTTGTTTCTTTGACTTGACTTGTATTCGAGATACATTATAGACGCCAAGTCGTTTCTTTGACTTGTTGTTTAGTAGTATTTGTGCTTGTAAATACTTATGGGATTCTTAGTTCTCATGTCGTTTGTTCTTCTAGTTCTTAGATAACTCGTAGGTCTAGGAGACGCATCTGAAGCTCGCACTGATAACGTCTAAACTGAAGGCCGACTTTCAATTTTATTCAGTATCATCTGCACTTCGATGTTGTTGATTTGATCTATTTAGTTTAAGGTTAGTTAGGCTAGTTTATTTAGTTTGTTTAAGGTTATCATCACTCTTTTATAGGGTTGATTCTATCCCTATTGTGTTGTCGATCTGTTCTAGTGTTGTCAATCTGGTTGATACTTTCAGTTGGGTTGGTCACTCACCTTTCTTTTAGGGTTGTCTCTGACCTTTCTTTTAGGGTTGTCACTCACCTTTCTTTAGTGTTGCCACTCTCAATTTTTTTTTTTTTACTGGAATTGGGGTACTGTAGCGTAAAATCGCTACGGTTAAAACCTCTTCCAATCCTAATCCAAACTTTTCAACAAAATTTTTCTTCATGGCTGTTATTCTCATTTGAACCAAGAATCCGGAAAAAATCGTCGGTTGTTTCCTTTCAGACGATGTCATTGCTTTTTTGGGACCCGATACGTAATGGTCGAGCTTATCTTTTTTGGTGTTTAATATTGAAAATTATCATGTGTTGGTAAAGGTTTTACTGTTGGTGCAAACCTAATAATATAAAGTATCTTAACACAAGTATAACAGTGACCCTGTGATTTTCTGGTTAATTTGGTATGTATTGTCGTTTTTTTTTTTCTTTTCGATCTATTTCACTTTAGATTCATAATTAATCAAGATTCAGGTTGTATCGGTGGTCTGAAGTTTCTTTTTTGTTTAGATCCCGTTACAAGCCGATTTTTGGCTCCACCCTACGGCCAAGTGACGTCAGTTATCGACGACGGAGGTCGGGACACTCTCGCCCGTAATCCAGACACCTCACGTGCCGAGACGACTATCTACAAGGATTGAGACGTGTTCGAGTTAGAGGCGGGCGCCGCAGTTCTGTGGTTCCCTGATTTCTACATTTCACCCGACAGACGTGTTCAGCAGTCCAGCAATTATCCGTGTTTTTCGCAGCAAGAGACCTATTTTAAAGTGCAGCCGATTTATATAATTTTTATCAAAAATTCTCATGTCAAAAAAAATAACAACTTTCTGACTTAAGGCCTATCAACACGCGTTGGATTCTCTTAGTGTTTTCGCGATTAAAATTACTTATATTGCTTACTCCCCTAACTTTAACCGATTGCAATCGATTTTTTTGTTAGGTCAGGGTAGTACGATAACCCTTTAGTATGACTGGCTAACTAGGTTGTAGAGATCAGATAGGCAGTCGTTTCATGTAAAATACTGGTACTCAGCTGAATGTGGTTAGACTGGAACCTGACCCTAACAATAATAGCTTAGAAAAGGCTAGGAAAATGATGATGATGAATTTTTATAAGCCTTATGATTGTAATGTTGAATTGTTGGTATATTGGTATGGCTAGCTGACATATGACTTACGTCTTGCCCGTAGTCTGGAATTGTGCCCAGTATACTTCTAGGTACCCTTCGGCGATCACGGGCGTAATATTAGGTTATGTATTTTTTTCTAACCTTCGCTTTTCCACTCCTGTGCAAAGCCCTCCCTCCGCTCCTTCCATCTTTCGCCAGCCCGCGCTTTCTCCTTCCAGTTTTGACAGAACCTATACAGCTCATCCCGTCATCTCCTACGTCCCGGTATACCGCGACCCCGCCTCACTATCTCAGTCACCAGTTCTGTACTATTTGAGCCCACAGTTTACTCAGCATGCGGCAGACACGTCTTGCCCAGTCCTATTTAAGTTGAACAGCCCATTTGAACCACGTCAGCTGTCTTTATTTTGGAGCGCAGTATTTTGTTTCGAACACTATACATTAATTTAACGCCTAGTATGCCATACATTTTTGTGTGTTAATAACTATCTGAAAAGTGTCCATACATTTGCTACATTTGTTAAGACAAACATTCATAGTCAAACCTGTAAAACTGTATTAGCCAGCCCGATATTCACAAAAACAGCACGCAACCTCCCATTTTCTTAGCTAACTACATAATAATAATATCCATCACTAATATCGAAAACAACTCTTTCTGTTGCTCGGCATAAACTGAGCTATGTATTTGAGATTAAATTTTCGTTGTGTTGGCAAAACATAGATGTAGTCTCATGCTCTCTGCTACATTTTCTATTCTTTCTTATTTTCTATCTAAACGTCTTAAACATAAAGTTGTATCACATTTACAGCAGTATTTTGCAGACGTAGTGCAAAATAGTATATTATACTTTTATTCAATAACATATTTTCTTGAAAACACCCATTCTCCTTTGTATCACCGCACGCCTTTGTAGTGTTGTGTTGTTGAGTACGGTTTCACGTCGTTTGTGAGCCTGTTGATAAACCGTTAGCTACAAAAATGGCGGCTGTACATCACTACTCACTAGTGACGCGCTTGTGAGATATATGAGCACTATAGTAATCCGTTTTGCTCGGTTGGCTTTCAAAACATATGGGGATAACAAGGACATTGTTTTGTTTTGAAGTTTTTTTGTGGAGCGTACTCGTAAAGTGTAGATCGATTCCTGTGTTGGGCAAAGCATAGAAGGAAATTCTTTCCTCTTGTTGAACAAGTGTAATCAGCGTATAACGTTCCCACTGCAGGGACACAGGCCTCTGGCCACAGTTTTCCATCACGCGGGCCCAGTGCGCGTTGGCAGACGTCACATCTCTTGGAAAATTGAATTTTTATAGTACTAGGATATCACGGTTAGTCACGATGTTCTCTTTCACCGTTTTAAGAGCAGTGGTAGTTAAAATAACAACATATGCAACATTAAGCTTCTCTCTAGGTTCGAACCTACGACCTTACAACTCGTAAGTCGCAGCCGTTACCACTGGGCTACAACTTTTTTTAGCTGAATTGCATTAACTAACTTTCAGCTATATGCACCACTTTAGCCAGTTTTAGCTATATGGAGCAATTTGTCCTACTATTCTATCCTACTAATATTATGAATGTGAAAGTTTGTATGTTGAAATGTTTGTTACTCAATCACGCAAAAACAGCTGGACGAATTTGCATGAAAGTTCGAAAGACTTTTAATTTACATATGATTTTTAATAATACATATTTTTTATTCCAAGAGTACGTTCCCGTGGGATAATTTTCGTCTTCCAAACGGGCGAAGCCGCTGGTAAAAGCTAGTTTTACACTACTTTTAACTGTTTATTGAGACAAAGTTTTACTTAGAAACTTAGAAGTAGGTTAGGAATAACTTACTTTCTACGTGCAAGACTGTGGTTCTAGTCCACAAAAATATTAATTACGAGTATCTAGTTTTAGTCTTCTTCAGATACAAAAAAAAAAAACAACTTATATCCATGAAAAACCAATCAAATCAAATCATGAAATGGAAGCAACAAACATCAATAAATGAAGATCTATTTTGTTTAGTTCGTGATAGTTCGGGAAGTTTTTGAAATCAATCTTTTATCGCAACGAGCAGTACGCTCTAGTGAGCGCTTGATGAGAAAACGGACGATGTTCGCAATAAGGCGACGACCTGAAACTGGATGAAGAGAATAGAAAATAAAATAATGAAATAGGTAAATGGTAATGGTAATGGTATGGCGGTATGGTACGGTGGTGGTGGTGTGGTGGTAATGTTTTACACAGGTGAGCCTGGCAAAAAAGCACGCTGTCTCACCAGGTATCGTATCCGGCAGAGGTAGTATTTGAGTATATACGCACAACGTTATTGAGCGAGATGCAGGATGATTTATAGTAAAACCAGGCGCGTAAAATGTTTAGGAAACTCCTTCGGAAGATCGAGTTTTATGAAAAAACCATTCATTTATGCAGTGGTTTTTCCAATCAATTACCAAAAAAAATTAATGAATTTTTCGATATTTGAGCCTTTTTGGTACGTCGGTATCGAAAAGGCTCAAATATCGAAAAGCTTCAAGTAATTGGGTTTGGAGATCTAACACTACTTTTATTACTCAAACACGACCAAAGTTAGGTTAAATTAGAAAGAAAAATGAATCGTTGTTGGCTCCTTTTTTCTTATTTCCTTTTTATTTTTGTGTTTCCATACAGAAAATATTAATAATGAGATAAAATTGCAGCATATTTAATTTTTTACGTATATTGTCGAACAGTGGAGTAATACACTCCCGAAGTTTGTATGAAAAAAATGTCGACTAGATTCACCTTGAGCATGGTTTGGTGAGGCTTATAATTTGGTGCCGGGTGGAAGGGAACCGCACTAAAGGCAGAGCATCGGCAAAATGGTCAGACGCGATCGAGAAGGCTGTTGGAGGCAGCATCTACCGGTCCAAACTGCAAGAGACCGCATAACTTCGTGTGCCTAGTATATGGTCGCGATCCTCAACATTGAGGACCAAGGACCAAGAACCAAGCCAGGGTCGACGGCGCGCTTTGTACCACGCGCGCCTCAAAGATATGTCAACACCAACTGGTGAGGCCCGCAAGGGCTGACGCCTGCCAGATGTGCGGGTTGTTAGAAAGAGTAACCGCCGCCCCTGGCACACGGGCAACTGAGGGAATACGGCTGGGTTTTAGTCAGTAAAAGTCTGACACGCCCTCCTGCTCCTGCACCCAGAGCGGGAGAAGTTATTTGATGATGTACCACCAAAAAGAAAAAAAACATTGATGGAACGACGAAAAAGAAGGCTTTGATTTCCTTGGAAAATGGTTCCGTCGTAAGATAATTTCCCGTAAGACCGTAACAGATCGTCAGTAAAATCCGCCAGCTGTTATTGCGAAACCGTTCACAGCTTTCCTAGGAAACTAAAGCTTTATGAATATACGATATTATAATTCTTATAATAAGTATCAATAATGTATCATCATAATCAAAATCATTTCAAACGAAAGACGTCCACTGCTGGACATAGGCCTCCCCCAAGCACCGCCACTTCGACTGGTTCTGTGTTTCCCGCATGCACTGGATTCCTTCTACCTTCATCACGTTAATAATGCAATAATGTATGTAGTACTGACATTTCCGATTTGTTTTCAAAGTCCGGTAGGTACGCACCCGCACATACACTGAAAATACAGCGATGAAATATACATCACTGAAAACTAAGTAATTTGGGAACTCCGTTTTGATTAGTTTCGCATATAAATTAATTACTTTTAGAACTAGACACCACCAAATTACTAGGTCTACATTTTGGTCTAGCCAAACCACGTCTGACTATGTACCTATCAGTGTTAAGTACGAACTTTATGTATTTAGGATCTTAGGATATTCTCGAGAAACTACTAAACTAGAATCTAGGCACGTTTTTATAACAAAAACCTTTTTGCCGATGAAGGCTCTCGACGTTTTCGTATTTTTAACGCAAAAAATATACACAACATCTACCTATTACAGAAAATGGCAGAAAAAAATCACGAACCTTTTGTTCTAACCAAAATTTCCCGGTAGTCTATAAACGCAAGAATTCCAAACGCAAAAGTAAACGTTAGTGATACCATAAAGCTATTAAATAGAATATGCAATTACCTACCAGTTACCATTTACGTAAGCCTCTCGAGTCATCGGTTGTCCTCATAGTGGCATCCTGTTTACCTCGGGAACTTTTTTTCTTTCACTACTTATATCGCTCTAGTTTTTCCGTGTCGAATCAGGTTAGTCGCAACAGGATATGTTAGAGACTAACTTATGTTACGTATAAGCATTTTATGGCTATTTAGGTGAACATGATGAGTTAGAAGCAATTAGAGGAAATTGCTTTAGAGTTATGTGTTGTAGTAGTAAGCAGAAAATTTATAGTAATTGCTGATGACTCATCGTTCTTGGCAATTCTTTTACAAAAAGAATTGCCATTGAAAGAATTGAATTGAAGCTTTCTATTAGAAAGAAAGAAAGAAAAAGTAGGTATTTATTGTGACTCACAGGAAGATTACATAAACACACACTCATGCAAAAATTATTAAAAAAAACTTGAAAGTAAAAAATTATTAAAAAATAAAACAGAAAGTCCTGCACGAAGCCAAAAGGCTCCTACCTCAGCATTATGCTGCGACATTTAAAAAAAAAGTGTCGCTGCGCTGCTATTTTATCCGAGAGATGTGATGTCACGGGCAGTTACAGTCTAAATAAATAATCAGTAGTAACATCTGATAAAATGTAATATGTCTGTTAGTTAAGTGGTTCAATTCATTTAATATACGAGCTACTTATAGTACGTATGCGACTCTAATTTATAGGAAATTGTTTGGTTAAAAACTCTTTTATAGCAGCGTGTGACTTAAGCCCGCACGTAAGTCACGCTTTTCTGTGACTTAAGTTTAAGTGGTCCATTTTTACACAGAAAAGCGTTTCATAAGTGTGAGTTTAGGTCACCTGTGCTATAAAATAGTTTAGGATACGTGTGACTTAAATAGTCTATTATTACAATAATGAACTACTTAAGTCACTCGTATCGTCGTAATATACTAAGATTTAAAAAATAAAAACATTGTGCCCTATATATTTCTTGTACTGAATTCATGACACTTACATTCTTAATGTGGTGCACAGTGCTGCTTTCGTTAAATTGAACTCTCGGTGTTAAGCCGAGTGTTGAGAATCGAATATAGTGTATCCTAGCGTGTCGAAAATCACTCTCTTGCATTTCCTACCCTGGGCTCCAAGTAGAGCCCGATAAAATCCTGCCGCGATATTTCTACGTCCGTGTGAACGTGGACGTATGTTATGGGCAAGCTCCAAAAGATTCTTATAAAATTTCACTTAATAGTCAGAAGGATTTTATTTAATATACCTCAAAAAAAAAAAAAACAAATGACTAAGAACACTATCGCCAGTGGTAGATAACGCCCTAACTTCGAGGACACAAACTTTCCTCAGCACTTTGCAAGCACAACGTTAACAAAGTATTAATATTTTCTTTTTGCCGCGACGTCGCTCCGGGTAAGCGTCACCTCGCGCCTCGTGAACCCATTATCATTAATCTTAAAGAAGCTACGCTAAAGATAATGTTCCCGAGACTTCCTATAGAAAAACAATATCAAGTATAATCAGTTTGGAAAATTAAAGCGGCAAAGTTGAGGAGACACCAACACTTATCATGAGGGATTAAGTAATTTGTTTTGGGGTGTGACGATACATTTTAATTGTTAAAGGTTTAGAAGTGTTTGGTGGGGTTTCATTTTATAAACCCTATTATAAAATGAAACACAAATCTGACGTCACGTGTGATCACGTGATAAAAAGTCACCGTAAGGAGCGTTTTAGCGGTAAATTCAAAACAACGAAAAGGAAATTTGGTTTAAACTATTTTATTTGAGAAAATGGATATAAATCAAATTATTTTGTTTTTCTATTACAAATTTCGTCGCAATCTTAAAATTAAAATCGTTTTTAAATCAATTGGAAAATACCCTTTTTAAAAGGTCAAAAGTAAGATGACATTTTACTGAATTTCTACCGTACATGAGTTTTGCAAAACTAGCTTAAATTTTCTGTTTGACCGACTCCTTTTGAAATGTATACTTTTGAAATTCAAAAGTGCCTATAATTTGTTTATTTTAAAGTTTCATACTAGCTTTAAAAAATTGAAAATATACCAAGAAAACCTACCATCAGGATTAAAAGTACCCTGTGTTAAGTATACCAAATTCTAAACTACTTAAATACATTCAACTTTGTTTGCGGCAATCCGGAACATACATCTAAATAAAAATTAAATTTAAAATTTAAAAAACCCCCGACCCAAACAAAAACTCAAAAAAGTAAAAAATAATGTTTATAGGCCTTTTAATTTTAACGTAATATTTTGATCAGGGCATTGTCAAGTCGGGGGACGGCTAGGCCTCTGTTTGGCGTTTTCATTGACCGTCCCCCGACTTGACAATGCCCTGATTAAAATATTACGTTCAAATTAAAAGGCCTATAAATATTATTTTTTACTTTTTTGAGTTTTTGTTTGGGTCGGGGGTTTTTAAAATTTTTAATTTAATTTTTATTTCTTGCTTTGTAAACTTAATGTCTCCCTTAAATCACCATTTATCTATAATCTATTCATTGAGACCTTTTCAATGAGCCCAAACACGATACTTCTGCTGTTTGTTGGTGAGTAACTTGGGTTTCCTGGAAATTCCAGGTGTTGCTCCAGCATCAGTTCAAGGTTATTTTATTCGTCTAATATCATTGAAGTAATAGAATCCCAAATTTTGAGTTGATCAGAGGCTAAAATCCCTTTTTCAACCAGAAAAGAGCTGATAATCTTCAAACGGCTGAACCGATTTTGATGAAACATGTCTAAGAACACTCCCGACTAATACACCTTTCAAGCAAAAAAAACTAAATCAAAATCGGTTCATCCGTTCGGGAGCTACGTTGCCTCAGACAGACACACACACACACACACACACACAGACACGTCAAACTTATAACACCCCGTCGTTTTTGCGTCGGGGGTTAAAAATCAGGCAAACGAAAACTTCATTTTTGGCATCACACCGTTCCCACGCGACACCTTTACTCCAGGCACCGCAGGCTCCGTATCCGCCCTCCGGATACGGTAGCCATTGAGGCGGAGCTGTACGAGGGGTACAGAGTGGCGAAGACCGCCCTCCGAGATGAGATCCTGCGGGCCAGAGTAGTGGCCCGCGAGGAGTCGCTGGAGACTCTGAACAGAGACCCGTGGGGACGCCCCTACAAAACGGTGCGGGATAAAATCCGCCCGTGGGCTCCCCCGCTGACGCAGAGTCTCCGGCCTCATCTCGTGCAGGACGTGGTGAGCGCTCTGTTCCCCTCACGAGGGGAGCACGCTCCCCCGCCTATGGCTCCGCCTCCTGCGGTGCCCGATGCGGACCACACCGACGACGACTACGACTCTCCAGAGGTGACCGAGGTAGACCTGAGAGTGGCGGTACGTAGGCTGAGTGCCAAGAATACCGCCCCAGGACCCGACGGCTTGCCCGGCAAAGCCTGGGTCCTGGCCTTGCAGGCTCTCGGGCCTCGACTAAGAGGGCTCCTAAGCGCATGCTTGGAGGAGGGCCAGTTCCCACTTCGCTGGAAGACGGGGAAACTGGTCCTCATTAAGAAGCCGGGGCGCCCAGCGGACTCTCCGTCCGCTTACCGGCCCATTGTGCTGCTCGACGAGGTGGGCAAGCTCTTTGAGAGAGTAATTGCAGACCGCCTCGTCGGGCGGTTGGTGCGGGTGGGGCCGGATTTGGCGGAGAGCCAGTTTGGTTTCCGCAAGGGGCGCTCCACGGTGGATGCCATCATGCGCGTGCGAGCCCTCACGACGGGGGATGCTGTGGCCCGGGGTGGGGTCGTCTTGGCGGTGTCATTAGACATCGCCAATGCCTTCAACACCCTGCCCTGGAGTTGCATAAGGGAGGCACTCCGTTATCACCGGATGCCGACCTACCTCTGTCGTGTGGTCGAGGCCTATTTGACGGACAGGGCCGTCATCTACCCCGGTCACCTCGGAGAGTGGAACCGGCGAGAGATGTCGTGCGGTGTCCCACAGGGATCGGTCCTGGGACCGCATCTGTGGGACATCGGATACGACTGGGTGCTGCGCGCCGACCTCCCTAGCGGCGTCAGTGTAGTTTGCTACGCTGACGACACGCTGGTCCTGGCGCAGGGGAGGTCGTACCAGGCGGCGGCCGACTTAGCGACACACGGGGTTGCGACAATCGTGGATAGGATCCGGCAACTGGGACTCGAGGTGGCATTGCACAAGTCCGAGGCCATGTGGTTTCATGGTCCTCGGAATGCGCCACCGACGGGTTCCCAGATAACGGTGGGAGGGGTTCACATCGGCGTCGAGTCGACGATGAAGTACCTAGGACTCGTCCTCGACAGCCGGTGGAACTTCGCGGAACATTTCCGCCGTTTGGCTCCCAGACTGGAGCGGGCCGGGGCTGCGTTGAAGCGGCTCTTGCCCAATCTAGGGGGGCCAAACGCCTCCTGCCGGAGGCTCTACGCGGGGATCGTGCGGTCCATGGCCCTATACGGGGCGCCGGTGTGGGCGCCTACATTGAGGCGCCAACCAGCTCGCCGGTTGAGGGCGTCCCATAGGGTCATGGCGATCAGAATGATCCGGGGATATCGCACGATCTCCGGCGAGGCGGCGGGCCTCCTTGCCGGATTACCGCCATGGGATCTGGAGGCAAAGGTCCTCGCGCAAATCTGGGAGTGGCGCGAGGAGGCCAAACGCCGGGGCGTAACTCCGCTGCCGCAGGAAATCGCGGCACAGCGGACAGAGCTCCGGCGGGATCTCATGGTGACATGGAGAGAGCGATTGTCGCAACCCAGTGCTGGGCACGCCACGATTGCGGCGGTAAGTCCCCTCTTTGAGGAGTGGTTTGAGAGGCGGCATGGCGTCCTCACCTTCCGCCTGACGCAGGTCCTCACCGGACACGGTTGTTTCGGG
Source organism: Polymixis flavicincta (assembly GCA_949987655.1). Taxonomy (NCBI): domain Eukaryota; kingdom Metazoa; phylum Arthropoda; class Insecta; order Lepidoptera; family Noctuidae; genus Polymixis; species Polymixis flavicincta. The sequence goes on along the minus strand of OX465181.1, from coordinate 18,611,320 downwards.
AGGTTCCTGTTTCGGATAGGGCGGGAGGAAACGCCCGGGTGTTTCCACTGCGAAGATCGCCCTGAGGACACGGTGGAGCACACGGTGGCGGTCTGCCCTGCTTGGGCGGAGCACCGCCGTGTCCTCGTGGAGGCGATCGGCGGCGGCGATCTCTCGCGTCCGGCCCTGGTCCAGGCCATGGTACGGAGCGAGAGGGCATGGGGAGCCGTCACCTCCTTCAGCGAAGCAGTGATGCTCGCGAAGAGGGAGGCGGCGCACGTGAGGGAGAGGCAGCATATGCGCCCTCGCGACCCCAGCCGCCGCAGGATACGGAGACGCCCTGGGCGTCGGGAATCCCAGGCCGATTTCCGGCCACCGTAGGCATGGGCTTGCGGACGGCGAGTAATGGGTAGCTCGCTGTCCGGTAAGGACCAAGCCCAAGTCGACGGCGCGTTGTGTTCCACGCGCGCCTCAAAGAGATGTCAGCACAAATAGTGATGGGACCCGCAAGGGTCGATGCCTGCCAGGGGTGCGGGTTTGTTCGAAAGAGACACCACAGCCCCTGGCTTAAGGGCTACTGAAGGAACACGGGTGGGTTTTAGTCAGTAAAAGTCTGACACGCCCTCCTGCTCCACCCAGAGCGGGAGAAGTTATTTGATGATTTCCCACCCAAAAAAAAAAAAAAAAAAAAAAAAAAAAAAAAAAAAAAACCGTTCCCACGCAGCGTAGCAGTTACGTTTTGTATACAATCGTTACTATTTTATAAAATGCTGAATGAATTTGAATCTATTTCTTGGAAAAACTCAAAATGTAGCCTATTCCGCCACTTGTTCACAAAAGATTAACTAACACGTTACTTTTTTAAACGACCTTTGACATTGGAAACTGATAGTGCCAACCTAGTCTTGCCATCGCTTGTAAGAAGAATAGGGGAACATAAAATGTGCTAACACTTTGTCAGCCATTTAATATAACATTTAATCGATCCATTGTGGCTTAAGTAGGAGTTGAGCTATAAAGCTTTATTGATAAATCCTTTATTGCGTCACAGACGATGTACAAACTATTTTAAGCACGCCCACACGATGTAGATAGAAACAGCTGGAAGGCAATAATAAATGGAAATTGGTTCAGAATTCAAAACTCATGAGGTCGAAGGCCAAGGCCTTTTCCAAATAAAAAGATGTATGCGCGTAGAATTTCTAAACTTAAGTGGCAGCGGGCAGGGCACATTGCTCACAGAACAGTTGGCCGTTAGAGCCGAAAGATTGTGGAGTGGCGACCGAATCCCGGAAGACGTAGAGTTAGAAGACCTCAAGGTGGACCGATGACCTTGTTAAGGCCGCACTCATCTGCTGGATGCAGGAAGCACAGAACCGATCAAAATGGCTGAGCTTGGGGAGACCTATGTCCAGTAGTGCATGTATTTCGGCTAAAATTATAATGACGATGCACGTGCTTATATGCGCGTGTACAAGCACGCAGGTGGCCAAGAAAAAGGGCCCAATGCCTACATTTCGTCTACTGATGCACGCATTGATTTGTTGCGTCGAAATACGAGCATAAAACGCCTAACCAGGACAAACCCTAAAACAAACCAAACCTAACCAATTTTAAAGTCATTGTACTTTATAACAGAAATTAAACACATTACACCGGTGCCAATCGAGTTGGGTCACATTTGATTCCTCCCAAACCCTTCGTGTCCGGATCCTTTCGTAATATATTTTATCACGGCAATAAATGGCTGAGCCATGCATAACATTGTGTCGGACCTCCAATTTATCTCATCAGGAACAATCCAATTATATTTTTTCTGCCAAATAGACACATTGGAGTCGAACGTGGCACTGGATATATTGTTGCGACTGCCCAGTGCCGCTTCGTTGATTTTATCTGGTGTTTTATGGTGTGCCTACACTGCTATGTATGTCTGGGGTTGCAAATTTACATGGTAGAACGGTTGGATACGCATGCTATTATTAAAACTGAATTTACGGAGACACACAGTCTTCATTTAGCAAATGGTAAGCCGACTCTAAAAGCAACTTGACATGTAAGATGAATTACGTACTTAATCTAGACAAAGGGTTGTCAAGGAAATACAAAAACTAGCTAAGACTTCGCATGAGCACCTTGCTAAGAGCCTTTAAGGTCCCTGAGCCTTTTCTTGCGTCCTCATAAGCCTTGTTAGAGTAATAGTAAGGAATTTTACGGCCGTTTAAAGTACTTTAGTCGTGCGCAGAAATGCAACATAAATTCTTAGAAGAAACGATATTCCATGTCTCATTAGTGTTGTCTATGCAAAGAATCAAAATATTATTGCGAATATGAAGATTAAGTGGGTCATGTTTTATTTGTCTCTTTCTCAGTTAGTTTAAATGATAATCTAGCAATTTTAGTACTTTATACGGCCTACCCAAAGAGCATTTCTTTGGTATTGTTTGTCGTAACGTTAAGTTTCTTAAGTTTTGAATTCAGTTGCACGATTATTGACGAATGGATGCACTGACTGGACAGGTCCACTCACTTTGTTTGGTTAATTCCTTCAAAAGCCATTTCAAACACCAATCTTCATTGTCTTCACGTGATCTGACCAAGATTATGCCTGGACTTTAAACGATACTGTTTTTTTTTTTTTGGTGGGAAATCATCAAATAACTTCTCCCGCTCTAGGTGGAGCAGGAGGGCATGTCAGGCTTTTACTGACTAAAACCCACCCGTGTTCCCTTAGTAGCCTGTGTGCCAGGGGCAGCGGTATCTCTTTCGAACAACCCGCACCCCTGGCAGGCATCGGCCCCATCATGTTGTGCTGACATCTCTTTAAGACGCGCGTGGAATACAACGTGCCGTCGACCTGGACGAGCTACCCATTACTCGCCGTCCACAAGCCCACGCCTACGGTGGCCGAGAATTAGCCTGGGATTCCCGACGCCCAGGGCGTCTCCAGCGGAGGCTAGGGCCGTGCGCCTCTCCGTCACGTGCGCCGCCTCCCTCTTCGCGAGCATTACTGCTTGACTGAAGGAGGTGACGGCTACCCATGCACTCTAGCTCCGAACTATGGCCTGGACCACGGCCGGACGTGAGAGATCGCTGACGCCGATCGCCTCCATGAGGACACGGCGGTTCTCCGCCCAAGCCGGGTAGACCTCCACCGTATGTTCCACCGTGTCCTCAGGGCGATCTACGCAATGGAAACACCCGGGCGTTTCCTCCCGCCTTAACCAAAACAGGAACCTCCCGAAACAGCCGTGACCGGTGAGGACTTGCGTCAGGCGGAAGGTAAGGGCGCCTCTCCAAATACTCCTCTAAGAGGAGACTTACCGCCGCAAACGTGGCGTGCCCAAAAACGATACCGTGACCTCTGCGTTCGTTTCGGCTATTCTTCTCAGAGTTGTCAAATAGGAAACGCTGGTACCTCATCAAGTTTTAAAAATATGATTGACGTGTTAAAGTATTTGTAAAAACCTACTTACAGAAATGAAATAAAAATTGGATATCTTGACATAATTTTTAAATTACATTAATTACAATAATAATCATGAATGTTGTTTCTGAACGTTCAGACTAAATTATTTAATTTATTTCTGCCATAGACACGCCAATTAGAACCAGTAACAAATTCTACCTCAATATTTCTCGTAGAAAGGGATTAATTTTAATATAAAGCCGACAAGTCGCCCACTGAGCTTACCAAAAGGGCTTCATTTCGTAATTGGTGTTCATTGATGGAATAGCATACCGACTGAGCTCATTTCGAAATGCGAACCCCCTCTGTGCAATCCTACTGCGCAAGCTACGGTGTAATAAGAAATTACGGAGATTAGAGTCAGCTGCTGTACAAGTACGCCATAATTTTTTTGATTACGATGTTTTTAGAAGTTTTTGTTAACTGATTTTGTATCAGTAATATCCTTAAGTTACAAGAAAAATGGTATAAGGATACTACTCTCTGATTCTATAATGTATAACTTTGTTAAATCGTATTTGAACAAAGCTATTGAAAGGGATCATCACATTTCTCAAGCACTTAGGGCCATTGACAACATCCTTAATAACCTGAAATAGAACCAGAACAGACAATTCTACAAAGACCCTTTCTGTTAGCTAACCATTTAATAATTGCTCCGCAAATAATTTTCCGATAAAAAAAAATCAATAGCAATCATTACAATTGTATTCAGAAGCGTTGGATGATCGCCTCAAAGGACCGTTTCTCGATTCAAATATTCCATTTGGGAATAACGAAACAACGGGGCGCCGAAACGCGTCCGGTTTCGACTGAGTAAATCCAATTTTATTACGCTAATAAAAGGCAATCCAATTAAAGCTGGAGATTTTTTACTGGCGTTGCTCCGGTCTGGCCCAGTAGGGCTCTCCAGTGAAGGGGCGGGATTCAGCGTGCTACAGGTTTCAAATGTAACTGTTGCTGTAACGAGTACATGGCTCCTCGAGCGAAATCTTGAGAGGACGAAGTAATGGCATGTATAATTTAGAAGCCGTGGTTTTAATATGATTAAAGCTTGCTCAGAGCTTTTATAGAGGAAATGAATAGTTAACGTTAAAATGGTTAGGTGTTCCTCCTAAGAGGGTTAAAGTGGTGTAAGATATTGAAATGTAACACGAACTGAGGTAAGTTTGAATTTAAGATAGTTTCACATTTCACACAGTAGTATAATATTAATTTAATATACGCACATACATTTTATCAAAATACATTAAAAAACACATTTCAAACCTTATTCAGCACATTTAATAACTTATAACTCATTTAAATACTTAGCTGCCGCTATCAAACTTATTAAGGAATTGCAAAGTAAGGACTATGCACATGATAGGTTAGCACACGTTGATATTTGTTACCCTCTTTCACAGACTATAGTAGAATACTTCTAGACAGTGATGGACTCTTTGAGAACTCCTCGCAGGCTGGGGCCAAATGAAACGCGTCGATAACAATTTCATATTTACATATCGAAATAGTCACAAACAAATAAAATATGCTCCATTTCAAAGGGCAAAAAACAGAACCGCATACGCCAATACTCACAATTGGTGAAGTACTCTAAAAACAGCAATGGGTTACGCCACTTAAACGCACGAAGTGCCAAACATTCACACGATGGGTGTACGAAAAATGAAATAAAATAATAATAATGGTGTGATGGAAACATAATGGCTTTTAAAAGCCTAATACCCATGTTTAGTATACCTCCTTCATGAAAATAACTTTTGTAGCCAAGAATTACAAGATCTATGTATACCTGCAACCATTATGTTTCTATATTAGGATTGATAGGGGTTCATTTTAACCGTAAAAAATCGATATACCGAAGACGTTTAAAATAAAACAAAATCTTCCAAAAATCAACACATAAGAAAGAAAAAAACCATGAGAAAATCTACAGATTATTACACAAACCAGTTTTACAGCATAAGCAATAGTTTCTTCGCAACTGAGAATGAGATCGTAAAGAAAAGTGACATGCAAATTCAGATAGACAAAATGGGAGCCAATCTCTTAAAACAATATTTCCACAAATGCATTTGACTCTATAGTAAAATGTAAAAACGACGTCCCTAGAATACCGCATATGGAAGATTTGCAATAGATACGTGACCTCCTATTCACCTACAGCTTTCTGGAGCGTTTTGGTCGAGCGGGTTTCAACTATTTTTATTTATTTATGAGAATGCAATTTTAGTTCCATTTTGTGCTCCTTCGAAATGGATCTGTAAGTGGTCATACGAATTGCGTCATCAAAAATTCATATATTTGAAGCTATTGTACTGCGTCAGTGCACTGTGTTTAAGAAAGTGTTCTGTATGACTACATGACCAGTCAGTGACTGAAATTTTGTATTTATTGATTGACTGACAAATTTTACAAGCATGTTAGGTGTAAAGTCTCCTGGAAGAGCGAATGACGTCATTGAAACGTTTTATGGTACTAGGTAAATTATTGTGTGTTCCTAAACAGCGTTTTCTGACAAAGTCAAACCCCGCTATCATTACATCGACATCCATCACTGCGGTCGTTATGTTAATCTCTCTCAATCTCTTTATTGTGATCATAGGTAGGTACATAACACAGGTCTTAAATAGTTAATTGTGATCAGCTACGTCCCGCCCTTAGGGCATACAACAGTTACACGAAAATTAGAATTACATCACAGAATTATACAATCACATTAATATTTCACATAAATTATGAAAATAAAATGGAACGAATTAAGGTAGGTACATATCATTGGGCCACCGAACGCATCATGACTGAGGGGGACTATATTGGAGCAGTGATTTGTCTGATAGGAAGTCTTTTAGTGAGTAGTAGTACTTGTTTATTAGTAAATCATGGAGATCCTTTTTATTTATTTTCATATCCGTAATTATCTTAATAGGCCCTGCACCCTAATTGCGTAACTCACGATTGATCATAATTGGTTTCGTCTTCACAGTTAAACAATATTCATTGCGATAGTTATGTTGTCGAACAGACACATTTTTCGAACATATGAAGCAATGGTTTAACAATCCGTTTCAAAACGATACAGATTATGATGAATCGTGAGTTACGCAATTAGGGTGCTGGTATATTATTAAAGATGCATGAAGCAGTACAGAAGATACTTTCATGCATTAGATGAGTCTTGCTAGCTACTGTGCGCAATTCGTCCTTACGCCTTATACGCGTGTAGTAAATAGACAAGTCAATATTTACATACAACGCTCTTTTAGAAACTATAGCTTAAGGTGGAAGCGCCAGGGTACACCGCTAAATTCAAACTAAATTACGTTTTTTTACAATGTTTAGGTCAGTTTCAGGCTGTATGTTAAACAAAATATGATTCGCGACCATAACAAGTAGGTATGTATATATTTATAGAATTATAATCATGAAAATCATCAAAACAATACTTGATGTTCATTTAATCCCATTAAATTATTATTTCGTAGAAAGTCATTCAACGGAATTAAATGAATTTAATTCCATTCAAATGCTTGGAGTTTCCCTGCGTGATCGAAACAGGAATTTAGAATGAAGGAAGGAATGAAGAGCTCCGCAGGACAACCAAGGTAACCGACATAGCCCGAAGAATTGTCAAACTTAAGTGGCAGTGGGCAGGGCACATTGCTCGCCGGGGCCGAAAAGTTCTGGAGTGACGACCGCGTACCGGAAGACGTAAAGTTGGAAGGCCTCCCACAAGGTGGACCGATGACCTTGTGAGGGCCGCAGGATTCCGCTGGATGCGCGAAGCACATAGCCGGTCGAAGTGGCGGAGCCTGCGGGAGTCCTATGTACAGCAGTCGGACGTCTTTCGGCTAAAATGAGAATGATGAATTCCATTCAAGGGCTGGCTACCTTAGCGCATTCTCCACACGCACACCGTATTTTCAGTAGATATGCCGCTATATCTGTTCAGTTTATTAAATGTGTTTATATCCCAGGATGTAGATTCAATCAGTGTTTCGACTAAAGTGTTTACATTCACCCCGTTAATATCTTGCATGAATATTTTACCCGGAAGTATCCAACATTTGTATTTCCTTTGGAGCCAATATTTATATGCTCGACAACGGGTCATAAATCAAGGAAATGAACCAATATTTGAAAATACCCTGTAGATAGTTGTGGGCCTCGGTATTGCGCACTAGGAGCAGGCAAAGGATAATAATGCAATTTTATGATTAATGTTAATTAATTAATGTATGTTCTACCATTTTATTCCTTGTCATACGGCTAAAACCACTGTAATAAATATTTTCCTACTAAAGCAAAGCCTACCCAGGCTTAAACTATTTATAGATAGATACAAGGCGTGATTGCATGGGAACACTTTTGAGATTTTTATAAGATACTTGGGCCATTATTTTTTTCCAGGGCCCATAATCGGTCTCTCAAGAACAGAGCATTTTACATAAAAAAAAACTATGATTACTAAATAAAATCGCTATTGGTAGAAACGTAATAATAATATTCCTCTAAGAAGACATAAACATTAGTGAAAAATCTTATAATTTGACGTAAATGACGGTAACTCAGTCGCTTTTCTCGGTAACGCAGTCGTATCTCATACAAAATCCGGCTGTCCCAGCAAGCAACTCGCTTCAAATACATTGACATTACATTAAAACTCTTCACGGCGCTATTAAATTAAAATATCTACGGAAATTAAGGTAAGTATGAACTTTATTAACAGGCCAAGAAGTTTATCTTTTCTTTAACCGTGTATTATTTACGAAATATTTCTTGTCTTGTCCCTTTTGAAGTAAGAAAACGTAAGTACTCTGTGTTACCAAGCAAAAGTGACCCTTAAATTCGGCTTTTTTTGTGCATTTTCGACTAAGTTCATTTGATTTAATGTGAATTGCTGGCGGGGTGAGGCGGGTGTTCGTGGCCTTGATGCTGGCCACGTCAGTCGAGCTCGAGTCGTCCGGAGAGGCGCGTGTGTTTATTGTGCGGCCGCTGAGTTACCGACGACAAACGGTGAGTTTTTTAGATATTTGATTGTTTTTTTATTGCGTTTTGTAATAGAATAAGTAAATATTTACATGCAATCAAAAATGATTAGGTATTTATTATCATAATGCCCCAAATGTAAGAATACACGTTACTTTTACAACTGCGTTACCACTTCACTGCGTTACCAGAGTAGTAACGCAGTTGTAGGTGCAGTAACGCAGTTGCAAAGTAAACAGTTTTCGAAGTGTATTTATTATCTATTTTACAGTTCACTTGATTAATAATTGGGTTATTTTGTTACAGTATATTATTTTCAATATAATGGCGTTAACACCGGCAGAAAAACAACGGCATTATAGGGAAAAATTTAAACAGCACCGTGTGAAAAATGCTGAGGCTAAACGAAAACATCTTCTGAGATATCATGCTACTAAAAAACTTGTAAAGGATATGACAGAGAGAGAACATAAATCTGAAAAGTGTAAATGGAAGGTGGCAAACAAGAAACGTCGAGAACGTCAGAAAAGACTGCAAGTTATTCTAGATAATACACCGGCTTCAACACCACGATCAGGAACTCCGGTTGCTCCAAGGTCAAGAGGAAGATAAGACAAGTAACACGAGACAGATCTGCATTATACAGACAAAATAAGAAATTGGAGGAAGAAAACGAGAAATTGAAAAGAAAAAGTAACAAGTACAAGAAAAGATACCAAAGACAAAAAGGAAAAAAGTCAGAGGACGGACACAAAAAATACATAGCTTTGTCTAACGCTATTAAAAACCATTACTCCAGTATAAATAAACTTAAAGACCGTTTAGCTATCAGGCGTATTTTTAAAGAACATGTCATAAAAAATTCCAGGCTGAAAACCTCCATTGTTCAAGAAACTCTCGGTATCAATAAGTTAAAAAATAGGCAGACCATACAAGCTACTCTGATAAAAAAGATTCGTCAATTTTTTGATCGTGATGATATTTCTAGGATCACTGCTGGGAAACGAGAAACCATGACTTACAAAAAAAAATCAAGCGCAGAAGAGGTATCTGCTTGATACAATGAAGAATCTTTTAATTTTTTTCAAAAGGGAGAATCCTATCGAGTGTTGCTCATACTCTTATTTCACCAAGCATAGACCATTCTACGTAAAACCCCCAGCAGTTGATGGCAGAGATACATGTCAATGTAAAACGCATACCAATGCACAATATATGCTAAATAAATTGAGAAATAAGACTGATGAGACAAAGATTTTATGTTTAAAAATGTTAATTTGAGAGGATTTTGTTTTGTTTTTAAGAAGTTTTATTTTATTTCAAATTCTTTATTATTGTTTTTAGAGCGTTTCTATTAGTTAAAGCGAAAAAAAAAAAACACCTAGTGCTGTGATAAGATTACCACTGTGTGACTTATCCAACTACTGCGTTACTTTTTGTCCCTCTTTTTCTGAATACCTTAAGAGCTATAAAGCTTTTAATATAATTTTAAACCAGCACAAATTATTTTTTTTTTTTGTTTATCTACCATATTTGAACCTATACTATAAAGATTGAGCTTAAATTGCTATTATTAAGGCATATTTTGAGAAATTACAGTAGCTTAAATTAAAATAACGTAACGCATTGGTAAACTTAATTAGAAAATAAGATATTAGACTGAGATGATTGTGATTTTACTTTATAAGATTATTGTAATTCTTGTCTAAGTTTATGTCTCAAAGGTTTTTTAAATTGAGGTAAAAGTTCCTACAATAAAACTGATTATTCTAAGTAAGTAACACAGTTGTTGTTTTTCTACTCCTTTCCTTGTATTAATATCAAACCAAACAATAAATAGTAAAAAAACATCGCTGCTAATGCCTGTACTGTTAACTTTAAATATTGATAAAACTAAATTAACTTAAAAAAAAATAAAAAAACTCATTTGTTTTAAAATTATTTTTACGACATAGTTAGTCAATTTGGGCCCTGGAAAAAAATAATGGCCCACTTATGTATTTTGGTGTAGTATAATTTGTTAAGATTTATATAAATTGGTTAGCGCTGATGAAGCCGCTGGCAAAGCTAGTTTTAGGTAAGTAATTGGATACCAGTTTAAATAAAATTTTAACATTTAGATTTATTAAGCATAAACTGTTACATCCACGACTTCAAATTAGCAACTAGCAACATTGCATAGAATTTTAATGATGTAGCTTAAGTAATTTTGAGACATAAATGTGTACTTATTAAATAAAATTATGAGCAATTACTTGTAACAAGTTAGTGTAAGAATTAATGAACGTATCCTGTTGGAAGTAAAACTGGAAGGAAGTTATTTACAATAAATTGTATGATAGCACTTTCGATACTAATTTATAACCTCACTCATTACTACGCCTTTGTTAACATGCAAGGTCGGGAAAATTGCACGAATAAATAAATTCAAAGTTTCTAATTACATAACCATCCAAGTTCTTAATAGTACCTAATACTATTCAAACGATTTAATCAATATAAAATTAAAATATTTATAGAAAAGTAGGTACTCTTATTAAGTGACAGTGGGCAGGGCACATTGCTCACAGAATGGATGGAATGGCCGATGGGGCCGAAAGGTTCTGGAGTGGTGACCGCGTATTGGAAGACGTAGCGTCGGAAGGCCTTTCCATGAGATGGACCGATGACAGGAATCCGATAGATGAGAGAAGCACAAAATCGAAATGGCGATGCTTGGAGGAGGCCTACGTACAGCAGTGGACATCTGTCGACTAAAATGATGATGATGATATATTTTTAACCGACTTCCAAAAAAGGAGAAGGTTCCTTTTAGTATCATCATTTCAGCTGAAAGAGTTTATACTCATTTATACTCCGTGTTTCACGATAGCTAATTCCATTAATGTTCACGGACACAACTAACTAAATAAATAAAATAATAATAAAATAGCCTTTTATTTCTTGCTGTTTGAATTACAATATAAAAATAATGCACGCAGTCATCATTAAACATTTAATTCTTAATATAAAATTGTTTTCATTTTTATTAACAATGCATATCTTATAATCATAACAATAAAAATTAATTAGATGATTTTATTTAATATCATTAAAGATTCAGATTATTTAATACACAACTACCTATTTAGTCAAATTATTTGCATTATGTCCCAAGTTTGGAATAGCTGACTGACATAACACTAAGGTATTATTGAGCTAGTGACATAAATTCTGACATTGACTGACATTTTGATGAGCTAATTCACTATTGTCTACATTGTACCAACACAGGCAGCTAAGGGTCTGAGACAAGATTACCAGTGCTCATTTGTTAATGACACTTCATCTACACTAATCTAAATGTAGACTAATGTATTTAAAGCTAAAAAAATAATTATTTCGTTTGTTTTTAACAGTTGTATATGAAAAATATTTTTGCATTTAATAGTCCACATTTTAAGGTAGGTCAGGTTTATTTAACATGATCACGCTACGACCATAAGGATCCAAACAGAAATAAAAAAAGTCAGAAAGAACGCTAAGCGAAAACGAAGCGATAGCGCGAGGGGCGATGCCATGCGACGTTGTGAGTCGGAGGACCAAGAAATTTCACAAGAACGAAGTCGCGTGCAGTAGCTAGTATTATAAAGATTTAGATTTTGTAAAGTTCGATGTAGAAGGTAATCTCCGAAAGTACTTAAAAAATAAAACAAAAACAAACAATCTCGACAAATGGAAAACATCTTGAAAACCTTCTTTACCGTTGCAAACTCAAACTCAAAGCATTTATTTCAAATTAACCAATTACAGGCAATTTTGAATTGTCAAGGTCGGTGAGTTGAAAAGATGAAGCTAGTTGCCCATTCCAAAGCGTAGGTACCGAGAAGAACGAGCAAGAAACTCCATGGACACTCTTTTAAAATCATGATTTTGTTACAAAAAGTTGTTTCATTCAATATGTTGAAATTATCAATGTGAGAACGATGTAAAAAGTGCACATTTAAAGCGTCCGTAATTAGAACAAAAATAAAACAACAATTCAAAAATTAAAATAGTTTCAAAGCAAAGTTTAGAATTCGTGAGGTGCCTACGTGTGGGTCCACCAGCAAAGACCTGTAAGCGAGTAAACCTAAATCTGAATCGATAACACACATAATAGTGCCTCTAAAAGATTGAGCGTTGTTTTTATTCAAAAACCTTATGAATGCGTGTGGAAATCAATAGTGTGAACTTTTTTTTAATTTTTATTTAAAAAAAAATCTTTCATTAGCAAGCTACGCGAAGTCCCCTATGACATGTTTTTATTAGTATTATAGGTCATTACGAAATCGTGAGTAGAAGCTAGTGATTTAATCATTATTAATTAATTAATTAGTGAAGTATGAACTCAAAAATTGTATAAAACTGTAACATCATATTCAAATGCAAAAAAATTAAAAGGCCAACACAATATCCGCACTCCAGTTATACCAACAAGGGCACTTGTCCACTCGATTTCAGTCGTAAATCCTCGCGTTCCGGCAACGTGATTGGTTGGATTAGTTGAATTAGAACCGAATTGGACGGTAAAAGTGTCGGATTGGCGACTCCGGTCACGCATCGTGCATGAAAAAGATACAGTAGGATGACATTGTAAATGGTTGTTATGTGGTTACATGCAATTTTCGTGCCCCGAATTTTCGATGGTCGTAACGATGTGCCCCAAAATATTTTATTGCATTCGTAAAATGGGTCTGGTAATTTCCATAGGAGTGAGAGAATATTTTGATGTTTTACTGGCTATGAGACCGAGAGAGCTGAGACCTTTCATTTTACGTGGAATGATACCATAAATTAACCTTCGTTGTCAAAAATATCTCTGTTATTTTGAATTCAAAAATTTCAAGGCTGCCATAAATGTCAGATATATTATACAAAAGGGTTTTCACGTCCATTAGACAATGAAATCGTCTGCAATTGGGCTCCAATTCTGTATCGTTATAATAATTCCCCGCGGAACCTTACTATGTTCAAACTACGTCAATATCGTGTTTTGTAGAAACCAATGTAACGGTAAGGAATCGAAATGTCATATCCCGTATGTTCCAAAACAATTTATCGATATTTATTAGCAGATGTCGTGTGTGATCTAAGAAATTGACGTGGTTTCGAAGTAAGGAATCGTTAAGTGGTCATAGTGAATTAGGGCCCTGATGTTAAATTGATCATGACAAACATGACAAAGGTATCTACACGTTTATCAACCCGTCAACAAACACCTAAGAATACTTTGCTACCGCACAATTAATAGTTAAGGGCGAAATCAACACTATCCTAGGTAGCCGGCATCGAAGGTTCTTATAATTCAGACTAGAGTAGCGCAGTAATTACAGCCACACGGGTCGATTGGTCAGGTTAAGCTACGCCTGCCGCGGTTGGTCTATGGATGGGTGACCATATTTACATACCAAGACACCGCTGTGCCTCTGAAAGTACGTTAAGCCATTGGTCTCAGCTGTCATTCGTGGATCTTTGACAGTCGTTACGTTTCGTCAGAAACCCGAAGGTCTGACAACCTGTCTTACCAAGAGGTATCGGGTTGTTGAGGTCAAAAACGCAGTCATTTAATGTAAAATACTAGTATTCAGCTGCGTCCGTTTTCACTGATTCGACGCGTGATTGAGTAACAAACATCTAAACATACAAAGTTTTCATCATCATCATCATCATCATTTCAGCCGAAAGACTTCCACTGCTGGACATAGGCCTCCCCCAAAAGGGCGGTTTTACCATAATCGCCACGCTTGGCAGGCAGGTTGGCGATCGCAACATGGTGGTAAAATGCATAGAGAACGCTACTGCCCATTCTTTAGTAAGTCCCTTAGTCGCCTTCTACGACATTCACGGGAAGAAACGGGATGGTGCTATTCTTTTTACGTCCGGCACGACACGGGACAAACTTTTACATTGATAATATTATGTTATGATATGATACCACAGCGTAATTTTACTTCCGATATCTTAAGCCTTCCATAGATTTAACCTCTGACTAAGGAATAACCAAACATAATGAACCAGAGGTGTCAGAACTCAGGCGCATTTCAACATAATATCAAAGGTTCAGCGCTCCAGAAGTGTTAAATTCAATCTCTTTGAGGGATCAGGTCTGCAATGAGGAAATCCTTCAAAGAACAGCGGTGGCTAGGCTTAAGGGATTAGCAAACTGTGTCGACACCCTTGTTCGTAGTGAGGCTTACTTCTATAGGGCTGGGATACATGAATGAGGAGTCACATGTATTATGTAGGTGTAGTTTAAGTAACGCCGTTCAAACGTTGTGTCGTAGGTTTAAATATCACGCCGTGATACAAAAAGAGTTTCATTGTTACACTGTAGGAGTACCTTCAGAAATTAATCGTCCGCCCATAATATTATCAGGTTTTATCATATTAAAGATTGGATTACAAAACCGGTTTAACCAAAGTTAATCCACTTATTAACCAGGAATATTGGAATAATCCAACTTTTTAAGCTGTTCGTCAACGTCGATTAAACCTCAACAGAATTTTTTGTCGACCACATTCCATCGGAATATGAAAATTAAAAATCATTGGCCGAAGGCATCTCGGTCGAAAATTAAAATACGTGGCGACGTCAACGTGTTTCATTAAATCCTTGTGAACATTCCCGAATCAATTAATAAAAAAACGATATAAGCCGAATAAATCCGAATTATTCGAACCGTTGATTGCTTGTCGTTAATCACAGTCATCGCAGCCGGCGCTGCCTTCAATATTAATCATACACTCGTTATCTGCAGTAAATCTGGGCTGGCGCACTGAACACTAGTTAAATTGAAAATAATTTCAGCATAAAGCGGGAACGGTCCGTCCGCTGCCTGTTAAATATTTGAACATGGATTTTCTCCCGGCCATCTAAAAATACAGGCTTTTCGTTAATAAGTTTGTGAACATAATACGTTAAATAAATATCAAAAACCAGATAATTGTTTTTAATTATTCCCATTTGCATGAAAGGCATGGTTCGTGATTATCAAACGTCCATTCAGGAATAATAAGAATGTATTAAACGGCACGGCAAGCTGCCACTAATTACATCCGAGACCTGAGATCCTGGTCCATTGTCGCAGCCCAACGCAGTTTTAATGAAGCATACTTTAAATCTTTTCAATGTGAACTGAAGATCGCTTGAAGCATGGTGAAGCAATTTTAAACTTTCCAGCTACACGGAAGAAAATGCTCCGAGGAAGTTTGACTGCTCTTAATTATTGTCAGTCGGTTATCGTGGCTAGTTGGAGTTCGGAACTCTATAATCGTAAATAGTAGGTAATGTTCCCTACTGTTTTATAGTTGGTAAATAAAATTTAGCTCTTAGTAGGGAATTGTATTACAGTGTGGAAATTACATGAGGTGTAAATAAATATATTAACAAAACTGTATTGGTATTTTTAAATACCGACTAGTAATACTTTTTTCCATGTTAACCTATGTAGGCACAAAGCAAAAAAAAAGAAAAATGTACAACTTTTGGTATTTTTTATTTTATTTTTTTCGTTTTGGTATGAATGTAATAACATGTTCAACCCTACAAAATGCTTCAGGCTACATTACTAGCAACATTTTTAAAAAAAAAGCAAGCCAGTGGTGATGTCGACAGCGGGTTTAGTTATATTATGCTCACAATATTTGTACATTTTAATAAAATTTCAAACATTTTATCATAAACTATCTTTTGCCAGCGGCTTCGCCTGCATGGAGGTCAAAAATTATCCCACAAGCACGTATTATCGGGATAAAAAGTATTCAAGGTGTTAATCCGTTGTTGCTTGATTAAGTAAAAATCATCCAAACATCTAAATTTGTATATCCAAACATGCAAACTTCACATTTATAATGTTGTAAAAATTGTAGGATGAAAGACCCTTTTTGTACTATTCAGAAACAGGAGCGAAAGGTTAATTTAACACCTCAAGAATTCGAACCACATTTCTGTTTTAGGATTAAAAGTCAAGAACCCAACAATTTCATTTTCTAACTCCCACGTGAAAAATCCCAGGAGGGTTGAGTCACGTGGTAGCTACTTCTAAAAATATATCACTGCCGCCACCGCCGAACACGCTAGTGCGATGCCACCCTAAGTCTTCAAATTAAACTGTCCATCAAAAACCACCCTAGTTATCGTAAATCACATTTGATGCGCGCATGCTCGTAATTTCTTCGTAATAACCATTATTAGTGGAACGATGCTCGAATCTGGTGAAAGATCGATATTCGGCTTAAATTATACATGAGACCGTGGGATCGGGATCCTTTTAAACTGTTACTGTAACAGCTTACGAAAAGCCATGAGTTACTTTTGCGCGTGTTTATTATTTTTTTCGGGACTTATTTTTGTGTTAAGTCGTTTTTAGTATGGGGGATTTTGGTTGTGATTATGATGCAGGACAATAATTTTAGAGATGTGTAGTAAGCTAAATGGTTGAGTTTTCAACAGATTTATGATGAACTGCAGTTTTCAACAAGTTATAAAAGTGTAGAAACAAGCTACTAGAAAGATTTCTAATTAATTTAACGCAGCACCATTGTATGTAAATAAATACTATTGTATTTTTAATATTTTAGGTAGGTATTTTGTGACTATTAAAACCCAAACTTTAATCTACACGATTTCCGTATTCGATACAAAATATATAACACAACAGCCATAACAAAACAGTTCAAGCGGAAAATCCGATATCTTGAGCTAGAGCATTGATGAGCGCTTACATATTCATGAGCTATGCCAGCCAAGCTTGGCACAGTAGGTGGTACCACTATACAAAATGACGGCTGTCACAGATCTAGCACTCAAACTTGGCGACACAATAGAATAGGGTTCATACTATAAACGTGTGTGTTAAATTCTAAGTTGTAAACCTGCTCTTCTTCATAACTTCTTATAACTAATTTCATGGCATGGACTATGAAACTAATTTCAACATACCCAGAGCATTGATGAGCGCTTACATAGTCATGAGTTATGCCAAGCTTGGCACTAGTAGGTCTACCCATACTACACAAAAAAACGACTCTGACCGATCTATCCAACTATGTCGCCAAGCTTCAGTAGCTTGGCGACATAGTAGGATAGGGTTAAGGCTTAACCCATATGTGTGTGACTTTATACTTTTTTGTGTGTGTGTGTGTTGTGCGTTATGTTTTGTTTTACGATTTCTTCGTGAATTGTTTTTACTTATAACCAGAATTTTAATCATTTTGTATATTTCCTGTCAAGAATATTAGTTTCTGAAATCCAAGGGCTTGGGCAAGAGCACTGATGAGCGCTTACATTTGCATGAACTGTGCCAAGCTTGGCGCGAGTAGGTAGTCCAACACAAAATGGCGGCTGTCATTGATTTATCTCCGAAACTTGGTGACATAGTAGGATAACCCAACTAAACACCTATGAGTAAATTTTGTGATAAAATATTTTCACCGTGGATTATTTCCTGAATGGTATTCCGAATTCTACATGGCCAAATTAAATTAGCTGGCAATACTTTATCTACGTGTTGGGAATTGACATCGAATCACAATATTGCAAGCCATGAACGTTTGTTATTAAAATCCGATTACTGGAGCTAGAAATTTGATAAGCATTTAAATAAAATCTATGCCCCATCCCAGGCTTTACGAGTACTTTCAGTACATAAAAAGGCTGTCACTGATTTACCTACCACAAGTCTCTCTAACAGTAATAGTAGGTCATGATGGTATTTTGTTTCGTATGAAAGTGTTGCTTGGTCTTTTCATTTCCTTTCACAGTTAATGTTCCTGACCTCACATCGGGCCTCCCCCGCCCTTCACTCGCTCGCTGACACCTTTAACGTGATCAGCTACCTTAAGAAATACAGTGTTTATTTTATCATAGAAATCAAGTAGTTTTATTATGTCAAAACCACCAGCAGGACACCTGAAGCTTGATACTCAACAGGTTGGGACGGACATTTCAAAATCAGTTTTAATTTCTTTTAGCGTGTACACACGGCTACACATCAAGCTATATATTTCCAGTTTACGCTGATCTCGCACTATACGGAAATCCTATACAGTTCGAGATCAGCTTATACTGGAAATGTACCTTTAGTTTGATGTGTAGCCGTGTGTACATCGCTACACACTTGGACCTTTTGACCTTGGGTTATATAACCATAACTAATTTGTGAAATACAGGAGTATAACATCGTAGGCGGTAGGTGGACAAAAATAACAGTAACCTGTGAACAGGAAATTATTTATATTTCAGATAAAACTGTAATTTACTTTATCAGATTCGTTGGTCACGATATCCCTTTACCATTTTTGTTTTCTAAGTAATAAACGATCTAGCTATAATTTGTTTACGGACCTGAAATACAAAAGAAGTTATTATTATTTCCGTATTGCTTTCAAGAAGTTAGTTAATGTACCTGGATTACTTGGACTGTTCTCCTATAATTGGAAGCGCACACTGTATTTGTCTCTGCACAATGTAAACCTGCATGCAATTGTGCCTCTGTTGGATATCCAATAAAAAATAAATAAATAAGAAGATGTGAAATTACAATAAGGTGTATAAAGTTGACTTTAGCAGTGTCAAGTTCACTCATCTTCTACAGAAAATGGAGGATTTTCCGACCAGACGGTTGTTATATCTGACAAACTGCTCGAAAATTGCTGTAGGAACGATATGCTAGTTGCTCGATAAACTTTGGTTGAGCGATGCAAGATTTTGCGTGACGGTAGTCATGCATAGTTCGCATGTGGCGATGTAGATGTCGCTACAGATTATTGTAGCGATATATAGACCCTAATTAGCAGTAGACTTTCTGCCATGTGGCATTAGTATTCGTACATCTTTAGTTATCGTTCAGTAAAATAATTACGATTCACCCAAATTTACCCTGTTCACACAATTAGAGTTATTCACCTAGAATACGCCACCAACGCAGCACAAACGTAACGTGTGCATTGACATCCGCACTATGCCACGCGACAAAACCTAAATTGTCTAAAAGAGAGCAATAGATATTCAAATCCTTTTTTACCAATATACCTATGCCTTCTTTATCCAACAAAAATGCCACATTTCTTCTTACTAAGTGAGATCCCCCAAAATAGACCAGATTTGCAAGTCAACGTGAATTTCAATAAGCACTTACCGCAGCATGCAGACATGCAAGTTTCGTCAGTCTGCAGCAATCCCTACGGGGCTTCACTGGCTGCACAGGAATGCATTCGCTTTTCGAAATACTTACGAAGAAATGTGTATCTAGTACTAGCTTTCGCTCGCGTGGAAGTCGGAAATTATCCATAGGGAACGTATTTTTTTTTTTTTTGTTTAAGTTTTGCTTATTTATAATAATTTATTTGAATCAAATAATTTTGTTACATTAAATTAATAGTAAGTAACATAAATGGGTATCCTTGACTTATGCTAGTTAACAGACAGGTAGGTGTTGTAACCAGCACCCTTACTAAGTTATATAATAACTTGTGTTAAGGGCAGTTGCTTATACAGCCCATACATATTTTAGTTACACAAATAACCGTATTACCGATATAGAAAGTATTCTGTACTAACTTTTGCAAGCGGCTCCGCCCACGTGGATGTCGGATAACGCGGAAAAAAGTACCCTATGTCCTTCTCCATATCTCAGGCTATATCTCTGTCAAATTTCATGACGATCGGTTCAGCGGTTTAGGCGTGAAAGCGAGACAGACGGACAGAGTTACTTTCGCATTTATAATATTATTAGGGATGTTAATCCAGGTTATAAATTATCTGTGTGCCAAATTTCATCTAAATCTGTGTGGCTGTTATTGCGTGATAGAGTAACAAACGTGTAAACATATTACAAACTTGAATGTGTGTAATGTGTGTGTGTGCGTGTGTTAAAACGCTGTGGTATTTCTAGGTTCTAGATCGCTTCAGCATATGGAAGTTCAATTTTAAGCACCATTTGCCTACACGATAATAGCTTCTTGCTTAAGGCATAAAATTACATTCAGATAACTACACTGTCTTACAATGCTACTTACTTCAATAGTCGCTTCTCGCGCGTCTCTCTCAAATAAATTCTCATTTTTCATGCGTTTTTTTAAATCTCTTTTTGTTCGGCCATTGCTTAAAACGTTATCATCGTGATATCAGCTGGGAGATGTTCACGGCTGCATATTAGCCTTTCTCAAGCATTGCCATATTGTGAAAAGGCCTTAATAAAAAAATTCAGAACGTAATCTAACTCAAACATACACCACACACACACACACGAAACACACACATGACACATAGACATACCAAATTCACAATAGAGAGATGCATTTTTTTGTTTTGTTTCTATGCTTTACTAGCATTATTTTCTTTTTGTATACTTACCCAATGTAACTCAATAATATTTTGTATAAATTGGAAAATATATTATTAGAAAGACCCCCGGCATATCCATCACACAAGTTTAATCTTACGACACGGTTGGCGTAGTGGTTAAGCGATTGACTGCTGCGCTGCGTGTCGCGGGTTCGATTCCCGCACGGAACAAATATTTGTATGAACTACAAGTAATTCTTCCGGGTCGGGCTGTTTGTGTATGTGAGTTTATCAAATGTTTGTAAACGCACCCACAATACAGGAGAAATTCCTAGTGTGGGGTAATGTTTAAAAAAAAAATCAACTTGGGTGCCAGTTAAGATACTCAGTTATTTATGTTTTTTTTATAAAAATTGTGTTATTGTAATGGCCTGTAAGTTAATTGGAAATTATGTTATTACTAGTGATCGAGGTTACAAACTATCTGTCCAGGTTACAAACTGCAAAATTTCATCCAAATCCGTTCTGCCGTTTTCGCGTGATTGAGTAAAACATCCAAACATCTAAACATCCGAACATCTTAACAGACAAACTTTCACTTAATAATATTATAGTCGAAATAGTAAAATACTACAGTCACTTCATATAAAATACTTGTATTCTGCAACCTATTAGACTGGAAGCTGACCCCAACTTAGTTGAAAAAAGGCTAGGCAATCGATCAGGTTGCCGTGGTTGGTCTGTAGATGGGTCACCATAATTAAATACCAAGACCCCTCCGTGTCCCGGAAAGCACGATAAGCTGGTGTTTCCGCTGTCAGTCAGAACAGTTTTCAGTCTTGTGAGTCAGTTTGACAGTTGTTACGGGTCGTCAGAAGCCCGTAAGACTGACAACCAGTTTTACCAAGGGGTATCGTTTCACCCAGTCACTGGTTTGTGAAGGGCAGATAGGCAGTCGCTCCATGTAAAATACTTGTATTCAGCTGCAACTGGTGAGACTGGAAGCTGACCCCAACATAGTTGGGAAAAGGATAGGCAGATGATGAGTAGGAATTTAGGCTTTATTAACTTATACATAATTCGTAGCATATTTTATGCTCATTCCTTACAAAAAGATGTACCAACAAAAGTAAGAAACAGGCAGTAAGTAATAGTGAATCACATTTATAACTTAGCATTCCTGTTTAAATCCCTTACATAAGTTCTCATAATACTTCCAAAAAAGTAAACGGTTTTAATTCAAGTCGAACCAGTGGACCACCTGTTGACTTTGAGCCGAAAATGTTATGAATGCTTGAAAACGGAATCGATTTACTACCAAAGCTAAACTTTTAATAGTCTCGCATTCGGTATTTTCCTTCCCAATTGCTTGAAATGGCAAGTGACTCGTTAAACTGAGTAAATTATGGCTTCGGCTGTCATTATTTAAAAAAATTATTAGTAAATGATTAATTATTTTATTTTTGTAAGAAGGTTTTTACAAACACTCTTACACGTTTTTTTTTTTTTTTTGGGAAATCATCAAATAGCTTCTCTCGCTCTGGGTGGAGTAGGAGGGCGTATCAGACTTTTACTAACTAAAATCTACCCGTGTTCCTTCACTTGACTGTATGCCACAGGCCACAGTATCTCTTTCGAACAACCCGCACCCCTGGCAGGCATCAGCCCTTGCGGGCCCCATCAGTTTGTGCTGACATCTCTTTGAGGCGCGCGTGGAAAACAACGCGCCGTCGACCTGGGCTTGGTCTTTACCGGACAACGAGTTACCCATTACTCGCCGTCCGCAAGCCCACGCCTACGGTAGCCGGGAATCTGCCTGGGACCCCCGACGCCCAGGGCGTCTCCTGCGGCGACTAAGAGAGTAAAAGCGCATATACTGCCTCTCCCTCACGTGCGCCGCCTCCCTCTTCGCGAGCAGCACTGTTTCGCAGAAGGAGGTAACGGCTACCCATGCACTCTCGCTCCATACCATGGCCTGGATCAGGGCCGAATGCGAGAGATCGCCGCCGCCGCCGATTGCCTCCACGAGGACACGGCGGTGCTGCACCCAAGCTGAGCAGACCTCCACCGTATGTTCCACCGTATCCTCAGGGCGATCTTCGCAATGGAAAAACCCAGGCGTTTCCTTCCGCCTTATCCGAAACAGAAACCTTCCAAAACAGCCGTGTCCGGTGAGGTCCTGCGTTAGTGGAAGGTGAGGACGCCATGCCGCCTCTCAAGCCACTCCTCAAAGAGGGGACTTACCGCCGCAATCGTGGTGTGCCCATTACATTTCAATCATATTTTAAAAGCTACAGATAAGGTTGCCGTTTCCTATCTGACGTCTCTGAGAAGAACTGCCGAAACAAATGCACACACTCTTAAAGTCCAGACATTATCTCATGTCAGATCATGCAGATTGATGTCTGAAATGGTCTTTTGAGCAAATAACTACACAGATAGAATAGTGCTGTCACAACAAATACCTACTCGATCCGAAACATTATGTATAACCGTTATAAATAACATAGGAAAATCGTTTTACCTATTCTATTCTATTCTATTCTACCTAAATCCTACAAATATAAAAAGGGAGGAGGAAATCAATTGCCTAAACGTGAATCCACATGATGTGTCTGACTGAATAGAAAAATAAGTAACGAAATAAATAATATGAAATGAATGGAGTAAAAACTGAATATTCACGTCGATGATTGACATTCGAATATGAACATAATTCAAGTAATCTCGCCAGACTTCGCGCTCGTGAATGGCACCTCTTGTCACTCAAAGACTATATTGCATTATTGCTACACGTAATGCCCCACCTTTTGGGTGCTAGGACAAAATAAAAATAGAGATTATCTACATCACTTGAATAATATCTGACTGGGAAGAAAGATAGAAGGTTTAATCAAACTGTTTTTCACTAGAGATGGGTCATAGTTGTCTCGCATGGTCTAGCAGACGGGTTTGTCACCGAAGGAGGCGTAGGTATATCTTTACCTAGAAGTAAGCCAAAACTAAAAAAATATTGGCAAACTCTTCGATCTTACTAGTAGTAGACAACGACAAATTTTGACGTATCAAATTAACACTTTTCATCACGACGTAATTTTCTCTATAAGTAAGGATACATACCGTTCTCGGTCTTCTGCCAAAGGGACAATTCTGATAATAATAAGTACGTCATTCTAATTTCAGTCACTATCTATCAAAAAAATCGAATTACCTATTTTTGTAAAATTTCTGACATCGATTGCGACTTGAATTTAAACGTTTCTTGTAGTACTAGAATTGGCCTTCTATTTTCTGGTCAAACTAGAAAAAAGATTAACCTACTATATACTTGATTTGCGTATATTTTAGCAATGAACTAGAACAGTCCATACATTTTTTTTATGAGAAAATAGCACATACACAGGCGTGATTGAGGTCAAGACTGGGCCCATAAAGCAATAAAAAATAAAAATAAATCAATTATAGCATATAAATGTGAGATGCACTTGAGAAAAAAGGACATGCGTATCGTTGAGCAACAAATACCCTCATGATAGGCCTTTCTGTAATAATGTAAATTGTAGTAATTACTGGTGTTGAGAAATAAGATACCTATATCGTTTGTTAGTCATACCTACATGGTTGGTACAAGTCAGCCGTGGAAAATATACACAGACTTGTCTGGCTTTATTTTCCACGGCTGACTTGTACCTATGTAATACCCACATCATCTAGCCTTGGTCTTAAACGAATCACTTGTCCTACGTGAATAAACCTTTAATGTCCAATAATACTAAATTATGAATGTTAATTTAGAAATATTGATACAGAATGTTATCTCTACCACAAAAATATACCTCTATTAAATTCGGCTGGCATAATAATTAAGTAACAGGCGCTCTATCAAGGTTGTGCGGGTTCTTGGGTACCCTAATAGCTGTGGTTTCGCAACACCCAGTTGTTCCAGTTTCAAGCCTAAAGTCAAAGTACAAATTATTTAGGATTTGTGTGTCATAATGTCATAATATTTGATCTTATAATGGTTCCATGGGCGTTAGGAATTTTACCCTGAACCAGCCCGCTACCATTACGTAGATACTATCTAATACTGTGAGCTTGTAGCTAAGCCATTAGTCCGCTGACAATAGCTGAGATGTCAATAAGTTCAGTCATAAAGATAAATGCAATTAACTTGATAACAATTACCATAAAGAGTTTATCAAACTCTTAATTGTTTCGAGTCAGGCGTTTATATTCAAATATACGCCCTATCGTATATGGGAGTGACACGGGCATTACAATTCCAAGTTTTATTGCAAAAGCAGCTAGTTGTCAACAGTGAATCACTGTCTGCCATTCAGTTAATAGCCGCACGGAATTTAAAATTGGAACGTTCAATTTGAATAGCACGTGCTTTGGAAGTAGGAGAGGCAGTGGCGGTCGCATAGCGACGTGCGCTTGCGCAACCGCGGAGCAGGTGCCCGCGGGAACAAATGAAATGCCAAGCATTAAATGCATTCATACAAAACCGGTCTGTGAAATAGGTTACAGCAATTTATTGCAACGACACAATTAACGAAATTGTTTTCTCTCGCTGTTCGAAATCAATTGAGTGCCGCCGTAATTATTAACAAATAACACTGGGGGATAAAATACATTTTAATAACTAAGCGCATGCAAACCTTAACACTAGCTCGTAAAGCACGGTATCTTAAGCCATGTACCTATCTCTTTAACGCAATCGCATGTCCGAGAATTAAATCCTAGAAGCACGCCACTAGTGCACGTTGAATTTCGACACAGGCCATTCGTTACACGAAATAATTGTCAATATCAAACAGGCGTGCTGTTTCCGATCGTTTCCGATTTATCTAGACGGATAATACTGTAATAGTATAATAGGAAATCCTGCCTATATTAGGTGCCTTTCCAAATCGCAATGATAATAATGTTGTGAAATATCGAGCGATACTGTGGGAGTCAATCTCGAGGTTAATGTCGTGGGTGGGGCGGGGATCTAAGATCTTATTCAACGCGGCTGGACCTTTGAGCTGGACACCGGGCACGTAACGTTAATTCACACGTCGCTTTTGAACCGTCCGTATAAATACACATATACGTATTCTATATAGGTGTTCCTCTACACGAATATTAAAGATCTGTTGTATTTCTAATGATTGTGTCCGTAGATAACTATATTACAACCTGCGTGCAAAAAGCGTTGGCAATATGTTAATTTACTTGTTAGTCGTGTCATACAGCAAAAGTCTTTACTTTAGGGTCGTACAAAACAAAAGGTAATTATAATTTTCTATTAATATAATTTTCATCAAGGAAACTCATCAAACATACTTAAATAAGAGTTGGAATGATAAGATAAAAACCCATTAAATGCGTACTCACTAGCCCGTTTCATAAGGGACCTATCATTTCATTTCATTTCATTTCATTTATTTGCATACCATAATGTGTATAATAGATGTTACATAAAGCTTAAAGCTAAGTACAGTTATGGACCCTGTTAGGGCACAGCAAAATATTATTAAAAAATTGGAAAAATTACAGTTTATTCTTATTCTATTACTGTCCCATGATAACCTTAGATAATTTAATTAGGAAATTACGGAAATTGAGCAAATGTTAGTTAAAGTTGTGTACTCCATAATCAGCCTGTAATGTTTTCACTGCTGGCATTAGCCTGCTCTCTTTGAGAGGGAAAAGCAGAATTTGCTACGCAGGCCTAGTGCGAACTGACAGATGTCACAAGGCATCAAAGGATGTGTGATGCGGGTGACGTTTTTTTTTTTTTGTAAAAGTAAAACGCCAAAACGCCTGCCTGAGTTTGAACCCACAACCTACAAGTTGGGACAGTATTAAGAAGCCCTTATGAAGAATAGGTTAATCAAAATTAATTGCAAAGACTATGCTAGTTAAATTAAATTAACAACTAACAATTCTTAGTAAAATACGAGTATTACAAAGGCAAACACCAAAATGCTTAGCTCGAAACGCACATTTGTCACCAAGACATGACTTTTCATACCAATTCTAGCAAAGCCCTATTCTATCGACTTTGTAATATCTAAATGTGTTCATTAATATTTCTATGAAACGTTCGAAGCCAACGCCCACGGAACGAATCTGAATCTCGCTAGGTATTCGCACTCACATAATAAATTAACACGAGTTTCATATCCGAACGGAAGTCGCCAAAGGAATTCACCACTAAAACTTTACATGACTGCAAATTTGTCCAATATTAGTGTACATTGGACAAATTTGCAGTCATATAAAGTTTACTTGTTAAGAACCTACTTTTATTGTAAGAATTTTCAATAGAATTCCTGTCGATTAAAATTTTTTGTTCGTGTATCAATTTGTAACTTTGTTGATGATATGAATTGAACTTCGATTGAATGAATATTCATGACAAACATAATGTAGGGACATAAAAATTCAGCGCTGAATATTAAATCTGCATCGATTACTTGTGTCAACAAACAAATCATGGACTTTATTTGCATAGTCCTCGTAGTAATTGACAGGCTATTTTGTAATTTGTTGATTACGTCATTATTCCGCGAAATTACTAGTAGTGCTTGAATTAAAATAAGATCAACGGTTGGCATCGCGAGTAGCAAGTCCCAGCTCAGAAGACTCAACTTTGAGAAAGAAGCCAACAGAAGGATCCAGTTGAGTTGGGCACTGTTTGGGAAACTTCGTCAAGTCTTCTCGTTGCAATCCATCCCAATGTTTGAAGACTAACGTCTTGAACCAGTGCGTCCTGCTCGTAATGACATACGGTGCGGAAACCTGGACACTGACAGTTGGGCTGATCCACAAAGTCAAGGTCGCCCAGCGCGCTATGGAGCGGACTATGCTCAAAGCTACTTTTAAGGATCAAATTAGAAATTAAATTATCCGGAAAAGAACCGGACTTACCGAGATAGCTTGCAAAGTAAGGACACTGAGGTGGCAGTGGGCTGGCCAGGTTTTTCAAAGGACTGATGGCGGGTGTACTAGACGAGTCCTGGAGTGAAGACCGCGTATCGGCAAGCGTAGTGTTGCGATGACCTCCACACCAACGACCTTAAAAAAGTGGCTGAGATAGACTAGATGCAAAAGGCGGAAGACACGGTGTGGCAGCGCAGCCTGGGAGAGGCCATGTCCAACAGTGGACTGCGTGGAAGTAGCAGAAACTTAACACATCTCCCGCGCGACCAACAGATGCTGTGATGGTAGATGCTATGCGCTTTGTTTATCTAAATATAGCATTTTCTACGACACAAATTAATAATCCGCAGACAATAATCTCCAATAGCACTAGAAAAAAACTTAATAAAAGTGATAAATAGATGGCATTCACGAATCTGAACATACATAACATACTAAAGTGTATTCAATGAAAATCCCAAATGATTGACGAAATTGAATTCCTATTATAACACTTATTTTATAATGACATGCACAATAACATTAATAACCTTGACATTATACACACACCCTTTAACCCTACAAAAAACTAAACCAGCTGCTAATATTTTCAACACGTTATACCATTACACGTCCGATGGCTCGGGCCGTAAATACCAGCCACACACGGACCTAAATCAATTACCCACGACAGAACGTCAAACTAGCTTTATTGTTGGCTACGTGTTTACAGGAGTTTTCAAACGATCACTAACACGTGAACCGGTTACGTTCTGGCTAACTATTCCGATATTTACTTTTAACTGGTGTTTTTCATCCTTTTTTATAAATCTATTTTTGAGGCAATTTTTTTTTATAGCCTTTGGGTAAGTACGCATCATAATATTTGCTTTTTTCGTTTACAGCTGAACATTGTTTTCCAATAATTGTTGTATGTTGCAGGCAACAAAAAACGTGTTATAAAATACACATTTTTTAATTATTGTTTCCAAAAGAATAAAAACTTGAACATATAT
Source organism: Polymixis flavicincta (assembly GCA_949987655.1). Taxonomy (NCBI): domain Eukaryota; kingdom Metazoa; phylum Arthropoda; class Insecta; order Lepidoptera; family Noctuidae; genus Polymixis; species Polymixis flavicincta. Next base: position 18,582,645 of record OX465181.1, on the reverse strand, counting down.
TTATTTTATTTATTTGAATCAATATAATAAATATTTATTCAGGTTGTATTCTTGTATTGAATATGAAATGTGAACTCAGTTTGGGCTTGAATGTAATACTGTTGTTTTATTTTTCGCTTCTTTTTTGGTAGCTGTGTTGTGCTGTTCACACTCTTTTTTTCTTTTTAGTAGCTGTGTTGTGCTGTTCACACTCTTTTTTCCAATTCATTTTTAGAAGTGAAGACTTTTAACTGGCTGTCAGTCTCACATACTATTTTATTATTCCGTTTGTTTTAGCTGTAAGTCAGCCGTAGCTGTTATTAAATAAATAAATAAATAATCGTTACCATCAATGGTCATATGGATATAAGCATAATACTGGCGAACAAATTAGTTACGGCATCTTTGTACACCTCTTTACTGTATTTATGTGAATATACGTATGTACTGTATTCGTATTGACTCTTTACAATTCTGCAGTAACAATGCCTATAGCCACATAGTACAATAGATCACGTTTGAACAAGCGTACATGGTGCACCATTGTGGAGCTACGCTGACCGCTTACCAGCAGGTGATTTGGTATGACACCTTTCCGAAAAAAAATCAGCAGAGTCTGCCATATTTTCGTAGGCATATAAAATAATTGCCACATATTTCGTAGTCTTAAATAATAACGTAGATATATATTATAGTAACATTGTATTATTATTTTCCATCCAGCACAAACCACCTAATGAGAGAAGTAAATTATGGGAGAAAAACATCTACCACTTCCCTTCGTTAAACCCCAGGAACATACGCCTCCTGGGCGTGACCTGAACTGGCCTATGGAAAAGTCTCAATCGATCGCGTACTCAAGCAGGCGGCTTCAAACACAGTATTTTGTAAAAGTGGGAGATTACATCCAATACCCAGTGCGAGTGAGTTGCTTCTGATCAGACCATATCCCACATGCTGGAGCGTCCTAAGTAAGTGCAAGTTCACCTGCACCACGGATGACCTTAAGAATACCACTGATGCCGCAATCAACGTGTCCACCTACTGGGTACAAACGATGTTAAAAAAAAACAACGAGGATAAGTAACATCGATACGAAAAGAAGAAGATTTGAAAGAATTTTCATTCCTACTTAATAAAGTATCATTTATAGAGATGATACGGGAATCAAGTACTGTGATAGCACAGTACTTGATTACCGGATACTAAGCAATTGAATCCTTATTTTTTGCTACTTTCTGTAGGTTATACAGGATTTTTTTTATCCAGTGCGCAATTTGTAACCATGAATTCAGCATATCATTCTAGAACCTCTAGCGCAGAAATTTTTCGCCGGTTATACAAAAAAAAAATCAGCTGTTTCATAGAAAAGTGCAATACCTACGCGGTCAAAATGTATGGACCGTAATAATATTTTTTTTTTTTGTATCCGGCGAAAAATTTCCTGCAAAAACTTACCCTGTATAGGCCCCGTATCTTTAATCTTCTGATCCCATCTTTAAACCAAGCACGTCACTGCTACATGTGGCTACAAGCAATGTTTGTGCACGCTACGCTAATACTGCTACACGTTGTGATTCCGATCAGCTTATAAGGTAAGCGTTAAGTATAATTTCGTCCAAGTTGAATGGGCTTGACGTATAAATTCAACGAAATAACACAAAAACTTTTAATGTCTACAAAACAATCAACGTCAACTTATTGATAGTAATACAATAATTACTTAATATTATTTATCAGGACACATTCAACTCTCAATCAATTATTTGTGACAAAATAAAACATTTGGTCTCCAATTATCGTTCATAACTTGTTGTGCCATTGTAACAGGGTCACACATGGTCGCTTAAAAATACTAATTAATTTCCTACATTTTCCGTCCTAACTAACTGCTGTGACATGTTTTTGTCAAATTTATTTAATTTTTATTAGATAAAAGCACAGTCTCAATGATTAATTTATATCGTTGGGTGTATAATGTATTTCGTTTGTAAATGTCCCAACAAAAAGTTTTTTTTTGGCTCCGCTACGCGAATGAATTATTTATCGAGGCCGATCATACATAAGGGCCCTTATCAATCGCATTAAACTCTTGTTTCGTGTACTATTGTGCCCTAAAAATGGTGAGCGTGAACGGTAGCGGCTACAAAAAAAAAAGATTTTAAGAGTTAGCTTAGACAATTTTTAGATCAATGTGAACATTAATTGAAAAGCAAAATAGTCTAGTTTTTAGGCAGGTGGGAATATGATACATGCCTTTGAAGGGCTTGTAGTTTACCAAGTCAATAATTCTCGTGAGTATTAGATAGTGTAATATGGCCACATTGGTTGTTGTATCAACGTAATGCTACTAGTTCGTTACTTCCGCTAGATGTCAATTTGTAAGTGTCAATACTTATCTTGTAACATAATCATTATTTTCGTCGGTCACGGAACGTGCTATGACAGAATTATTTGTAAGGTAGTGTAATCAATAAAGTAGTCTAATTATAACATTTAAATTTCTCACGCAGTAATCTCTCACACCGATCGAGAGTAAAAACTAGACAAAGACTTCATTGTCGCAGTAATGAAGGCATTTCTTATGATTTGAATATCTCTTCATTAATAATATTATTTTTATATCTGAACACAACATTATATTTTTGTGGGACTTGTGGCTAAGTAATAACAGGAGTACGGTCGATCGATCAGGTTAAGCTACGCTTGCAGTGGTTGGTCCGTGGATGGGTGACCACCTTTACATACTAAGACCCCTCCGTGCCTCGAAAAGCACGTGAAGCCCGTCTTGGGCAGTGTGGTGGATAACAGCCTCTCGAAGAGAGGAAGGCTGTGTCCCAGCAGTGGGCACATTAAAGTCTGATTAGGAATCGTACAGTTCACGAATGGGAAGTTCAAATCAACATAGCTTACAGCAAATTAACATGTCTATTTTCACCAGCTTGTAGTAATACAAATCACTAATCCAACATTTACCTACTGCCATTCCTAGACACTCCAAAAGTGTTGGAGTGGCGATCGCGTACCGGAAGACGTAAAGTGGGAAGGCCTCCCAGAAAGTGGACCGATGACCTTGTGAAGGCCGCGGGAATCCGCTGGATGTGGGAAGCACAAGACCGGTCGAAGTGAAGGAGCCTGGGGGAGGCCTATGTCCAGCAGTGGACGTCATTCAGCTGAAATGATGATGATGACGATGGTGATTCCTAGACAACAAAATACTTATAAATATGACAAAACTAGACATGTTACAAAGTAACAAATCCTGTTTTGTTCAAAATATGCGTTTACGGAATAAGGAAGACGGTTATATTTCTCTTGAATACATTATGCATAGTGTTTTATAACCATAAACAAAGTGTGAATAGCAGGTTATTCAGAATGACAGTCATCTAACCTTGCATTTTATTGTTCATATTTTCGCCAGTTTTATTTATCTTGTCAAGTTGAAGATGCATATAATTTTTGTGACTGTTATCATTCGATCTTTTGACATTTACAAAAAAAACTTACATGTGTAAAATCTGTTTATGACTGGTCAAAAAGAATCAGATTTCTGTGTTATAGGGTCACGGTTTTGTCGTTTTAATATTTCTGGTGACAATAGCAAAGGTCTCATTCGGTTGTTTGAACCATTTTCTACGCAAAAGTTAAAATAAAGGAACTGTTGCATCAGATTTCGACGGCTTTAATTTCCATTTAGGGACAAATATTGTTTTAACGGCCCACAGATTCATTAACGTATCAATTGTTTACTTAGGAAGCTGGTACTGCGGAGGGTAATGTGTTTATTTCTTTTTGACACGTACCCAAGTCTATTTAAACTTGTTTGTGTTAGTGAGGTATGTCTGTTTAACAGGTAAATCATATTATTTTGAACTTTAAAGGCGAAGGTTTAAGTAAATTTTCAACTTTATTGTTCGCTATAAAAAAGCAAATAAAATTATTATCTCAAAACTCAAAATCTTTGTGTTGCCTTTGGCACCTTTTAGTTGATCGTTTCCGAGCATTTTATGAACGGCATGATAAGATTGTGTAATTTCAAAAACATTCCTCGCAATTTAATGTGGCATGAAATTGGTGCAGATATGGCGGCATCTATGAGGCCAGATATGAATCACGCATTGCGTCTGACGTCATGCAAATTCTAAATTCATCATCATCATCATTTTAACCGAAAGACATCCACTGCTAGACTTAGGCCTCCCCCAAAAGGGGGGTTTTGCTATAATCACCACACTTGGCAGGCGGGTTGGCGATCGCAGTGTGGTGGTAAAATGCATAGATAACGCTGCTGCCCATTTTTTAGTAAGTCCCTTAGTCGCCTTCTACGATACCCACGAAAAGAAATGGGATGGTGCTATTCTTTTACGTCCGGCACCACACGGAATTCTAGATTACCCATAGAGAAACACTAAAGAACAATGGCAGACGTTCATACATAAAATTAGTTGAGAAGAAATGGTAGCGTCTATTTGTCAAAAATATCTTAAAATGTTAAGCGTCAGTCTCTGAGTAACTTTATAAAAGAATTTTGTCCCCAGAAGGCTTCCAAAAAAAGTTATTTCAATTTGAACTTTTTTAGGTTATGTTTTATGTCAAAACATTGTCACGTAGAAGAGCTAGATCAGATTCCTTTAGGCACGCATAGGTCACACAAAGCAAAGCGAATATCTGTCCGTAAGCAATCCAAGTCAAATAGAACTAATAAAATAGCAAAAAGAACACGAACACGACCGCCACGAAAAGCGCAGGAGCATCAGTGACAGATTGCTTTCCTTGACAGTTGACAGTGACAGTTCATTTTATTATGGGCGCATTCCGTATTAGAAAAATAGCGCTGTGAGCGCTCACATCGATATTTTGCGTTCCGAGTTAGATATCACGATTCTGACAGCTAAAAATCGTCATTTTTTGTCATCAATACGGAATGCTCGTGATCACGATAAAAGTGTTCATTCAACGTTAAAACATTTAACGCGCTCACGCCAATTCGGAACGAGTGTGAGCGCGCTCAAATCGATATTATCGTATCTCGGAACGTAACCTTAGTGTTGCCATAACATTAAGAATTGTTGCACAGTATTATGATTGACGCACCTGTTATATAATTGCAGGAAGTAATTTTAAACTAATTTTCGAACATAACACTTGTTTTTATTATTACTGTAAAATATTCTTTTAAAGCAGTTACTAATAACCATAGTTATTAGTAACTGCTTTAAAAGAATATTTTGAACCTGTATGTGGACTTACAAGTATATACAAGAATAGTATGAATATCGCTAATGGCAACTCTTGAATTGTGTATATTATTCACTTAGTCATTTGATATTCCCAAAAATGCATGCTTTTTTCTGCGGCTTTAACTAAAATACATTTTTGTTTGAAAAATCATAGAAAAATAATTAAACTCCTTTTGCATATAAGACATTTCTAGACGCTAACATTTTTGTCAACTATTTTTCTGCCATTGTTCTTTACAAACTTCTCTTGAAACTATTTTCTGGACCTATAGTGTCTCTAATCCAGTTTATTTTGCTTAAAATAAAACTATCAAAAAATCATACTTATTTTTCCTCTGTACGTAATCTTAAATTATCGGAAATAGCTAAGAAGATTAAAATCCAACCAAGCCCATTCACTCCAAAACGTGACAAAAGTTCAAGTCCATTTTTCACAAGAGATGGAAATCTGCAGTAGTCCCTACTTATGTAATGTCGATTATCGTGACGGCCATCGTTCTAATAGCTAAGGGATCGATCAACATCTCAAGAGGCTCTTGTCTGCGTTTAGGTCAAGAGTTAGCTACACAGAACAGCTCTTTGACAGGCCACGTAGGTCGTAGGTGTTATGAGGTATCTGCTCGAACTCTGTCCTTTGGGATTTGTATTGCAAGCGATAGTTTCGATACTTGTTTCATATATCTAATACTTTTCATAGATAGAAAGAGGAAAACTGAGAAGGAAGTACGTCGTAAGGAAGTCTCTGCATTTATATTTTCCTTCAGTTGTGCTTAGAGGTTAAGCAATTACCATTAAATAGACATGCTATCCAGAAACTATTCAACCCTGAAATTTTTACTAAGAAAACAAAACTTTGGTTAAATATGCTATCATGTACCTATGATCTAAGTTGATTCAGCTAAGTTGCTATGTAAGTGACACACATAGCATAATCAGCCTATAATGTTCCCACTGCTGGGACATAGGGACCCCTCCATTCTGTGAGAGGGAGTGGGCCATAATCTACCAATCGAGCCCAGGGCCCTAATTCACTATGACCACTCAAAGATTAATTGCTTCGAAACCACGTCAATTTTTTAGATTACACACGACATCTGCTAATACATATCGACAAATTGTCTTGGTACATACAGAATATTACATTTCGATTCCTTGCCTTACATTGGTTTCTACAAAACACGATATTGACGTAGTTTGAACGTAGTAAGATTCCGCGGGGAATAAATCATCATCATTTTAGCCGAAAGACGTCCACTGCTGGACATAGGCCTCCCCTAAGCTCCACCACTTTGACCGGTTCTGTGCTTCTCGCATCCAGCGGACTCCCGCGGGCCTCACAAGGTCATCTGTCCACCTTGTGGGAGGCCTTCCAACTTTACGTCTTCCGGTACGCAGTCGCCACTCCAGAACTTTTCGGCCCCATCGGCCATCTGTTCTGCGAGCAATGTGCCCTGCCCACTGCCACTTAAGTTTGGCAATTCTTCAGGCTATGTCGGTTACCTTGGTTCTCCTGCGGTTCTCTTCATTCCTGATTCGATCACGCAGGAAAACTCCAAGCATAGCCCTTTCCATCGCCCTTTGGGTGACTTTAAGCCTTCTTATGAGGCCCATTGTGAGCGACCACGTTTCGGTTCCATATGTCATCACTGGCAACACGCACTGGTCAAAGACTTTCGTCTTGAGACACTGCGGTATGTGGGACGAAAAGATATTGCGAAGCTTCCCGAACGCTGCCCAGCCGAGTCGGATTCGACGATTGACCTCTTTCTCGAAGTTGGACCTACCTAACTGGACAGTTTGTCCTAGGTAAACGTACTCGTCTACAACTTCGAGTGCAGCGCCTCCGACCGTTACGAGAGTGGGTGTTACACGGGCATTGGACATCACCTTTGTCTTGTCCATGTTCATTTTAAGACCCACTCTTTCGGAAGCTCTACTGAGGTCATCGAGCATTGTACTGAGGTCCTCCATGGTCTCAGCCATGACAACTATATGATCGGCAAACCGAAGGTGAGTGATGTACTCGCCATTGATGTTGATGCCAGCCCCTTTCCAGTCCAGAACCTTGAAGACATCCTCCAGGAATAAATAACCATACAGAATTTGGGCCTAGTGTGGGTTGGTAGATGTCACATCACATGTCTTGGAATGTTTGGTTCTAAGACCGTTCCGTTTGAGAGCAATAGTAATGAAATTAATAATTAACACAAAGCAAAGCTGGGGCAACTTACGACCCACAAATCGTATGTCTTTGCCACTGTGCCATCTCTACTCTCTATACATACACAATATACACATATTCAAAAACAAACACCTTTATTATACTGTCATCAATAAAAAGAAAACTTCACTAATAATCTCTTTGTTTAATTTAATTCAAGAAGAGTTAAATTTAAACCGTGGTATACAAGTTCAACAGTAACACTAAGCGTATCGCAAAAGCGTCTTAATATCTACAAGTTATCCTAAGCTAATATCTAAACTGAGATGACGCTGAACGCAGGCCGCGTGGCTTACACGGGACACTGACGAGCGATAAGGGAGCAACAGCTTTTTAGTTGATTTCGTATTTTTATTGTGACTTGTCAATAATTTGCGTTGGGATTCATCTATATCAAGTCAGTTCGTTCTTCCGGATTTTGATGGAGCTTTCACCATTAATACTATGTGAATTTATTCCGAAAGTTTTTTTAAGTTTCTGCCGAAATCATAGTTTGGGACGTGTCACTAGTTGTCAATACTTGAAGAAGAAATAAATGAAGTGAAATCCATATCTACGAATTTAACCTTAAATTAATTTTTAAATATTTTTAAGACGTCAAAAATTCTATTACATTCTAGGACAGGGTTCAATTCCTGTACAGAACGTGTAAAGGAAACTGTTCCAAGAAGATAGATTTTGTAACGTTATTGAGCCACGATCATTTCTAATGAAAACGGAAGATCCAAATTGTGGTACATACAAATCAATGATATTTATTTAACGCCATGACTTTCATGAAGTTCAAGGAATTAACTCTGAATAAGAAGAAGAAGCGAAATATGTCACACTGACAAACCGTAGATGTCTTATTGAAGAAGTCTTTATAAACATCGCGACCACTAATACGTAAATATTACGATTTTCCTTAAAAGGATGTAATGCAAAAAAAACGATAAGGCACACAAGGCAAACAGCGTTGTTATGGAGAGAATTTTTCTCGAATTTCAACTTGAACATCAGCTGCATGACATAAAAAACCTTTTTCGGCGGTGACAAATTTTTAAAATTCAAATCCAAAGTCCCGACTTCCGAAATTAAAGTTATTTTTCATTTTGTAGTGTTTTTCCGGAAGTCGGTTGTTTTTTTTTTTTGCAAAAGTTTTGATTTTTCACTTTTAGTCATAGTACCTACCCCATTCGAAATTTCATCATCCTTGGGGTCAAAAAAATCTCGGTTGATATGCTGTCATTTTTTGAAGAGTTCGTTGTCTGTCTGCGAAACACATGATCACATCTATATGAAATTTTAATGAGACCATTTCGGAAGAAACCCCTTTCAAACAAAAAACTAATTTTGCAAACCGTCTTTATACGACGAAGTTATGCCCCAACATCCAAAAAATAATAATAATATAAACATTTCGAATTGATAACCTCCTTCTTTTGGAAGTCGGTAAAAAAATTGCGACGTACGTCACTTTGACTGTGGCAAACACTCGCTCGCAACAAAACAGTGGCGGGTCTGTACAATACCCTATGCTTTAGATAACAGGGTAGCTGCGATTGTTCTCCACAAACTGTTATCAAGTTAGTTTCCGACTAGCACAGTAGTCTAATAATTGAACCGGTATTGTTATCGCTAAGAATTAAATGGTGCTTCTCTATGCCAGGTTTTGATTGGGTTTGCAATAATGACTTTTTATTTAAGACAATAAATGTACCAATAACGACAGTAAATCGATTATTCAAATTAGGATGGGAATTAGCACTATATAAACGTCAAATTTACAAAATCGAATGAGTCAAATTACACCCTCCAAAACGCCCGCCCTCAACCTACGAACTGTTATTGGTCAATATCACTGTAGTGTATCCTAGGTATTTAATGTAATCGTGTATATGTGTCGTATCGGACGTAAAGAATAGCGCCACCCCATCTCTTCCCGGGGGTGTCGTAGGAGGCGACTAAGGGACTTACCAGAGAATGGGCAGCAGCGTTCTCTATGCATTTTACCACCACACTGCGATCGCTGGGCACGCCACGATTGCGGCGGTAAGTCCCCTCTTTGAGGAGTGGTTTGAGAGGCGGCATGGCGTCCTCACCTTCCGCCTGAAGCAGGTCCTCACCGGACACGGTTGTTTCGGGAGGTTCCTGTTTCGGATAGGGCGGGAGGAAACGCCCGGGTGTTTCCACTGCGAAGATCGCCCTGAGGACACGGTGGAGCACACGGTGGCGGTCTGCCCTGCTTGGGCGGAGCACCGCCGTGTCCTCGTGGAGGCGATCGGCGGCGGCGATCTCTCGCATCCGGCCCTGGTCCAGGCCATGGTACGGAGCGAGAGGGCATGGGGAGCCGTCACCTCCTTCAGCGAAGCAGTGATGCTCGCGAAGAGGGAGGCGGCGCACGTGAGGGAGAGGCAGCATATGCGCCCTCGCGACCCCAGCCGCCGCAGGATACGGAGACGCCCTGGGCGTCGGGAATCCCAGGCCGATTTCCGGCCACCGTAGGCATGGGCTTGCGGACGGCGAGTAATGGGTAGCTCGCTGTCCGGTAAGGACCAAGCCCAAGTCGACGGCGCGTTGTGTTCCACGCGCGCCTCAAAGAGATGTCAGCACAAAAGTGATGGGACCCGCAAGGGTCGATGCCTGCCGGGGGTGCGGGTTTGTTCGAAAGAGACACCACAGCACCTGGCTTAATGGCTACTGAAGGAACACGGGTGGGTTTTAGTCAGTAAAAGTCTGACACGCCCTCCTGCTCCACCCAGAGCGGGAGAAGTTATTTGATGATTTCCCACCCAAAAAAAAAAAAAAAAAAAAAACACTGCGATCGCCAACCCGCCTGCCAAGCTTGGCGATTATGGCAAACCCCCCAAATTGGGGGAGGCCTATGTCCAGCAGTGGACGTCTTTCGGTTGAAATGATGATGAAATACTATACTCGTATTCAGCTGCATCCGGTTAGACTGGACGCTGACCCCAACATAGTTAAGAAAAGGCTAGGGAGATGATTAGATATGTAAACACTGTGTCATGCATACAAATAGGGGCAGCTGCTGTCACTAATGTCATCTGTCAGTCACGATGAATGGCGGGAAAGACATAAAGTAAAGTAGGTCTGCACGGCCAATGAAATGACATGATCAAATTAAATACACAATCTACAGGATTCCACAATCACTGTTGTTATAAATGGGGTAACCACTGAGATGACGACTAATTAAAATGTATGGAATAAGAAGATATGCTGAGCTAACCCAAATATATTAGGATAAGATCAAGAGGATTGAGCACGCCACGATTGCGGCGTTAAGTCCCCTCTTAGAGGAGTGGACTGAGAGGCGCCACGGCATCCTCACCTTCCACCTGAAACGTTTCTGTTAGCTTCGCTAGACCGCTATAAAAAGCGATGTATTCCTGACCTAATTAACCTCAGTTTGAGCAGGAAAGTTGTAAAGCGCTTTATGATTTTATTGCACTGTATATTTCTGAAATGGAAACGGGTCGTTTCAGGAGCAGCGGTGGAAAATATATAGTACCAATAAGGTTATGCCCTGATTTCCACGCTTTAAAAAAAAAAATTGTTTTGGTTGTGAAATCATCAAATAACTTCTCCCGCTCTGGGTGGAGCAGGAGGGCGTGTCAGACTTTTACTGACTAAAACCCACCCGTGTCCCTCAGTAGCCCGTATGTCAGGAGCTGTGGTATCTCTTTCGAACAAACCCGCCCCCCTGACAGGCAACGGCCCTTGCGGGCCCCATCATTTTGTGCTGACATCTCTTTGAGGCGCGGGTGGAACACAACGCTCCGTCGACTTGGGCTTGGTCCTTACCGAACAGCGAGCTACCCATTACTCGCCGTCCGCAAGCTCATGCCTACAGTGGCCGGAAATCGGCCTGGGATTTCCGACGCCCAGGGCGTCTCCGTATCCTGCGGCGGCTAGGGTCGCGAGGGCAAATATGCTGCCTCTCCCTCACGTGCGCCGCCTACCTCTTCGCGAGCATCACTGCTTCGCTGAGGATTTCCACGCTTTGATTTCCAAACATGGATTAGTAGATATAGGTATATATTCAGTTCCTTTTTATAGTGCAAAGTTTTTTAAGCAGTATCACTCAGCTAGAAATCTAAAATCATGTGGAAATGTAGGTCATTGACGCTCATTTTACGCACAGGAAACCCGATGGAATCAACTTAATGCATCCGCTCCATCAAAACCTGTGCAGTAAAACCCTCTAATGCATTCTGCGCCTGACGTCATTGTGCGTAGGCATTGGCGCACGCACGTAATGTGTCAAAGAACAGAATTGTGTGGAACTAGTGACAGGTTACAAGTGCCTGATCGTCGACTGTGAGCGGTGAACAGGCGGATCTATCAACACTTTTAGATTGATCGCAATTGCGTTATACGTTTAGCATTTAGTGCAGCAGTAATGTAGTTTGTAAAACACGTGCAGGGAAAGGTTAATAGGAAGAGTCCTAATGAAAATAAAGTTGGATTCAAAGGGCACTTATCTTCACGTTTCGTCCTGTCACCAGACAGGAGGCAACAATTTTCTGAAATAATTGGTGGGTTACTTAATACATCTTCAAAATTAAACATAGGTATTGTCCTATCCCCTACTATGGAAAGTGTAGCTTTATAAAACCTGCAACTACAGGTTAAAACGAATACTTTAATATGTTCTACTAGCTTCTTACCCCGATTTCGTTTGCGTGAAATTTTTGCTCCTCCGGCCCACTCTGTCGCTTTTATTTTGGGTTTGAGTATCGAGTTAATCGGATTGCGGGTTGAAATTCTTCCATGCAAACTTTGACACCTCCCAATTCCCCTCTGAGGGGTAATCCCTCTTTAGCTCAGACTAGCAAAAAATTACAATCTTTTTAAATTACTCAGATATTTATGCGTGCCAAGTTTCAAGTATAATTAACTCAAATAATAATAAGATGTTTCAAACATACAAAATCCCGCTTTTGCACCCCCTTATAGGTCGAATTTCCAAAAACTCTTTCTTAGCTTACATCATAACAAGGTGCCAATTTTTTTCCCAATAAATCCAGTGGTTTGAGTTATTTGTCGATAGATCAGTCAGTTTCCATTAAATATATATAATAATAAGATAAACATAGATAGACTTCAAACCAACGCAAAGTTAAAGCTGCCAGCATCAAATAAGAGCAAATATAAATTCCCACAGCCACACTAAAGCATGAATAGCCTTTGCCGTGAATAAAACTGTAGGAAACCAAGTGTGAAATGAATCCACAAACAGTTAGTCATTTCTTCTTTTTGAACACGAAAATTGTTTGACCAACAGCAAAGCTCTGAATTTCGTTTGAATCAAAAGATTTCGGTTTTCCGAAACATATTCACTTTAGGATGTACTGCTACAAATTGTTGGAATTAGTATGTAAAGGTGCGCTTACACGAGCAACTAAAATTTCTCCATCCAGGGCAATTCTCGTCAACTATGACGTCACGACTACATCCAGCAATTTAGGGCAATGGTAACATGTAGTAACCTGTAGCCAGAGATGTTGCTCTATAACATACAATAGGGACCAACTTAAAAAAAACTAGGTAATAAGCAACCCCGACCACGCGCCCGCCGCCGCCGGCCAGTTCCTCTCGCAAAAACGAGTAGGAGTTTTAATATGTACAAACGAGATAGAAAGAAAATTGACCAAAGATTTCCAAACCGATGGGATATTCGGCAACTCATGAAATATATGGAGCAATCAGAAGCAATATATCCGAAATATATCCCCAATTTATTGTTGTTGCTCCAGATTGCTCCATTAGTGTTGCCGAGCAATAATTGCTCAAAAAATTACTCGTGTAAGAGCAACTTTAGTACTAGCTTTCATATGGGGCTTGTGGTTAAGTGAAAAGAGCTGCAAAGGTCGATCGATCAGATTGAGCTACGCTTTTCGCAGTTGGTCCCGGCTGTCATTAGAGGATATTTGACAGTCGTTTCAGATCGTCAGAACCCCGAGAGTTTGACATCCAGTCTTACCAAGGGGTATCATGTTACCCAGTAACTGGATTCTGGAGGTCATATAGGCAGTCGCTCCATGTCCAAAACCGTTATTAGCTAGATAAGGTTAGACTGGGAGCCGACCCCAACATAGTTGAAAAAAGACTGGGCCGTGATGGCTAGCTTCACATGTTTCGCTATCTAATCTTATTGCAGCTTAGCATTAGGGAGTAACCACACTCGGGACTTTTAGTCCATTTTACGTTATCATCTGTTTTGAACCCCCGACGGGGTGTTATAAGTTTGACGTGTGTGTGTGTGTGTGTGTGTGTGTGTGTGTGTGTGTGTGTGTGTGTGTGTGTGTGTGTGTGTGTGTGTGTGTGTGTGTGTGTGTGTGTGTGTGTGTGTGTGTGTGTGTGTGTGTGTGTGTGTGTGTGTGTGTGTGTGTGTGTGTGTGTGTGTGTGTGTGTGTGTGTGTGTGTGTGTGTGTGTGTGTGTGTGTGTGTGTGTGTGTCTGAGACAACGTAGCTCCCGGACGGATGAACCGATTTTGATTTTGTGTTTTTTTTTAAAGGTGAATTAGTCGAGAGTGTTCTTAGACATGTTTCATCAAAATCGGTTCAGCCGTTTGAAAATTATCAGCTCTTTTCTGATTGATGAAGGGATTCAAGCATCTTCCACGGATCTGATCAAGTCGAAATTTCGTACTCTATTATTTCAATATTATTAGACGAACAAAGTAACCTTGAACTGATGCTGGAGCAACACCTGGAATTTCCAGGATACCCAAGTTACTCACCAACAAACAGCAGAAGTATCGTGTTTGGGCTCATTGGAAAGCTCCCAATGAATAGGTCATGGATACATGGTGATCAGGACGAGGAATGAGGAAAAATTACTGTGGACAAACTTCACTGTGGGAAACATACGCAATGCTGCTCAGATTTAAGCGAAACATTAAGTTTAAAAAGCAGGAAATAAAAGTTAAATTAAAAATTTAAAAAACCCCCGACAAAACAAAAACTATAAAAAGTAAAAAAAAAATTGTTAGCCTTTTAAGTTGTAGGTAATATTTTGATCAAGGCATTGTCAAGTCGGGGGACGGTCAATGTAAACGCCAAACAGAGGAGGCCTAGCATTTTCATTAGCCGTCCCGCGACTTGACAATGCCTTGACCTAAATCTCACCTACAACTTGAAAGGCTTATATATATTTTTTTTTTACTTTTTAGAGTTTTTGTATGGGTCGGGGGTTTCATAAAAAAAAACCTGTTTTTTTTTAGGTCCATAGTCAATCATACATATGTTGGCCGTGGAATTCAATGACTTTTGGTTCTAACTCTAAAGTTGAGACATCATAAAGTAATGGAGAGATCTGTCAAAATTATTATGTACAATTAAAACACGAGAAGGTAATCAAAAAGTAGCTTCAATTTTAATTACTATCAAAATCCCCACAGCAAAAGTAAAAAAAAAAAACAATAATTTCCGTATATTCAATTCGCAGAGATGCAAAAACGCTTAAGTTAAAATCCGTCCACACGATTCTCGAGGGATCACAGTCAGCAGGTTCGATTGCCCCTTTTAACTCAACACGGGTTTGGCAGACACTGTGGCAACGTCATACACAAAGGGCAATGCGGGCAGCCACACAAAACGATCCACTTACTTACAACGCAATATACTTCGATACTTATCTCCTGGATGAACGTCGAGCAATCAGCTGAAATATCTTTGTTTACCACAAAGTGTATGAAGACTGGTTTTAAAATCATCAATGTTGGCTAGCATATCGATTTACAATGAACTGGAATGGTCACTATAAGAGTTAAAAAGGTTTTAAAAACCATCATGAGACTTTTAGGAACATTAGTATATACATACTGATGGTTAAAATAATAAAGATAACAGAAACGGGAGAAGAGTTAAAAAAGTAAGGTTATGTTCACAAGTGACGATCAGAGATCTATGAATATTATCTGATTACCTTAATGCGGTTTGTTACGACGGGTCAGCTCAAAGCTGCAATGGCTCTTTCTTCAAAATACCCTTCTGGGCATGACCCTGCATTGTTAGACTCACATAAAATTCAAATAATATAATGTTTGGATTTTCAAAGAGACCATCACCTCTGAGTTTGTTTCAGCTTTTCTTCATAGGGAACAGTCAGCTAGGAAATGCTGACGCCATTTAGTTTTTAAAATATTGACCAACAAATATTGACGTGTAAAAGAAGCTTATAAGATCTACTTACATAAGTAAACATTTCATTTAATTTCACGATACAAAAAAGCATTCAAATATTCATGAAACAGTCATAAACAAGACACTTGTACCTACAACGATAAATGTATTTACAACGGACGCACTTCTGGACTTCAAAAGCCAGATGTGACTTTCACAGTCAACTTTCATAGCCACAGTTAACACTAAATCCACACTGGAGTCCCTTTTAACTGATGGACAAACAAACAGACGGTTTCACGTACAAGCTTTGTGAAAAACATGACAAAGATATGTGCAATTTCATTAAAATTGAGTACAGCTTTGCAATATTTCATGTTATATTAGCTTATTCATTACTTGCTTACCTTCATAGATGTTCTGAAGCTTACGTTGTTTACGTTGTTAATTTGGTTCTGCGTATTTGTTTCTATGGATTCCATTTCCGTATTGCTTTGCTTTTACCTAGATTTGGTAAAATGTATATGTGGCAGCCAAATAAATACCTAGAACGCCTCTTATTACTACTGTCATGGCCGATGAGTCTCATGAACTAAATGTGAATTTCTTTTTTTTTGAGATCATTTCGTAGAATCCCGCATTATTGTACTGTGCGAATCTGAAAGATACACAACAGCAGCCTCAATTACTGAGAATCTTGCTTTTTAACTTTAAATGGTATTTTTTTTGGCTTGTATGTTCATTGGTAAAACATGTTATAGCTGTATGACAATGATTCATTACTTTATCTTAGAAGCAGGAATTGAAAATTATTTAGCTCGAGTTACTGCCAGAATAAATTCATTTCCTTACATGAAGAATAAAAAATATGACAATTTACTGAATAATCTGTACTTAGTCCCGAGAACCTCACGACGATTCAAACATTACATTTAAGATGTTTTATGTAATTCTTGAATGAGGTTCTGTAACACGGGCCTTAAATGTTTTTTTTTTTTTTTTTTTGAGGGTGGGTAATCATCAAATAACTTCTCCCGCTCTGGGTGGAGCCGGAGGGCGTGTCAAACTTTTACTGACTAAAACCCACCCGTGTTTCCTCAGTTGCCTGTGTGCCAAGGGCGATGGTATCGCTTTCGAACAACCCGCACCCCTGGCAGGCATCGACCCTTGCGGACCTCACCAGTTGGTGCAGACATCTCGGCGCGCGCGGAACATAACGCGCCGTCAGACCCGGGCATATTTTTTTTTTTTTGTTTATCTTGTAGAAATGCCTACTGCGTTACCACGGGGAGATAGCGCAGTTATGTGGGATTATAACCCACTAAAACTCCACGGTGTCCTCCAGTGCCGCTTGAGGCAGGAACACGGAAACGCGCAAGCCATCCGCGAACCCGCCGCGACTGTCCGTCACCGGACCCTCCTCGGAGGGGAATAACCCCTATCACCGGCGCACTAGGACACACGGCACGCCGCCGTGATCACCCCAGGAACCAAATACCATAAGGGCCCCAGACGACCCCGTGTATGGCACCCTTGGTCCCACTGCGTCGGGTCAACACAGTGGCCCCACCGCCTACCACTTTTCGGCTGCAGGGGATAGGGAGAGCGGCCAACGCTATACCGACACTCCTCCTCGCCTGCGGCCCCACCGCGTCCTCCATCAAACGGTGGCGGCCCCGTCCAGAGTACGGAAGGGAAGAGCGCTACTCAGAAGTACCGGCACTCCTCAGTTGCGATACCTCACCGCAACCTACCCAACTAGCAAAAAGTGGTTTTTAAACTATCCTAGAACCATCATTTATCGAGGACTATATGAGACTTATATCCTCATATAACCCTGGAAAAGGGCCCACTTTATAAATCTACTTTTACTTATAAGGTATTTATATCAGACCGCTGAAATGCCATATACGACTATAATGCTCCTGTAATTGAGTTACGTCAATGCAATTACTCCTGTAAATCTCAATATAAGTAAGTTATAGTCAAAAATGAGATTAGAAATGAATATTGTCAATAGTCGAAGTGAAGGTATCACTTGTTGTGCTCTGTAAAAAAATATTTTAGGGTAGTATTTATATGAATCAGAATTTATTAATGTCAACCTTAGTAGAAAAACAAAATCTTATTGTTGTCAAATTGTTAGTCTTATAGCTTAGTCGTCGGGGAATGTAAATTTTCTGTGAAATCTATCATGGTTTTGATAAAAAAATAAAGCGCCTCTTGAAATTTGCTTATTTACATTTTAGTATTAATTAATATTAAATAAATATTATTAAGGCAGCTGCCATTTTCTTGGTGAGCATTTCCAAGTACGATATAGTGCTAAAATAAGTAATTTTAGCATTTCCAAGCGTGACATAATACCAATATAAGTATATTGGTTCTATATTGGGTTATCTCAAAACCGAAAAAGATTCGCCATTGTTACCGATTAGGGTTCCGCAATGACCAGATGAAAATCGATTGATATTTATAGATAAGTAACTTAAAGGAATAATTTAAGGGTTTGTTCTACGTGCAAGGTTAAACATCAGTTTAAACATGGTTTTTATTTGACTTAAATAACAGGTTGCCGATGGTTTAAACAAGACTATGCCGGATATGTTCCTGGATATCGATCGATTTTTAATAAAAAAAAATGGAGTGTACATCATATAGGCCGAAACTGGTATGTCGAACTGTTGAAAACTGGTAATCCATCAACATTTGTTTAGATAAATCTCATTTGATAAACAAGGAACATTGTGATAAAAAAAATTCAAACATTTGATCAAACCGTTGTGCTAATAGTGTCCTGGGGCTGAAATACTGATGTGTAGGTTTTCTCTATTGGTATCTAGTAATGTTCGTGCGTCTTTAGGCAAAACATTGTTTATATTATTATTTAAAATTTCAAGTAAAGAGTTCAATGCAGCATGAGAAATATTGAAATCTAAGGCCAAGTTATTAATAGAATCACGCAGTTCTAAATTTTGTTATAATCCGAAAGTTCTTCCTTATGATCACTTTCAACATCGCTCAAAGATTTGGTACTTTCCTAGTCTGAACCTCTTCCATCTAAAGTAGTAAGTACTACAATTATCTTGCCGGAACCCTCGCTAGAATTCGCGATACGGTCTTCACCAGTTAAATTTAAAAAATCGTTGCTCACTGCGGTTAACATTTCTTTATATGTTTTTTTTTTTACTTTTCTTTTATCAGATCGACTTTTTTAAACTGCTTCCACTTATTAAAATCCATTTTCAATATTTGTAGACAAAAACAGTTGTAATCAAAATGGCTGATGTTAAATCCTACAATAGAATTTGCAAAACTATATAAAGCGTGTTTTCACCTGTACTGGCCGTTTCAAGCAAAAGTGGCTTCTTAAGAGATTTAACCAGGATTGTTTGAGATTACTTAGACAATAACACTACTGTGGAATACCTATTTAAATATGTCTAGGTTAAAACGGCATACGATAAATCGATATAGAGAACACTTTATCCTACCGAGTGCTGTTATAATCTTGGTGATCAATTATTTTTTAAACGCGGATATGAAATTCATTTAACGCTTACTTTTAAGTTTCTGTAAAACCAAACCAGATACATAAATGATTTACAGTTATTTAACTTTAATTTACTTAAATTGGTCATACATTTTTAGCTTATAAGAGGTTATAAGTAAAAATAACAAGAGTAATTGCTCCTCAGTGTATATATTCCTGGTACATGCTCCTACAGGAGTATAAAGATTTAAATGGTCCGCAGATGATGATTTTTTAAACGTGGATGATTTTTTAAACGTGGATATGAAATTCATTTAACGCTTACTTTTAAGTTTCTGTAAAACCAAACCAGATACATAAATGATTTACAGTTATTTAACTTTAATTTACTTAAATTGGTCATACATTTTTAGCTTATAAGAGGTTATAAGTAAAAATAACAAGAGTAATTGCTCCTCAGTGTATATATTCCTGGTACATGCTCCTACAGGAGTATAAAGATTTAAATGGTCCGCAGATGATATCTTATAGGCACATATAAGTCTGAGTTACCGGAGTAATTACTCCTGAGTGCAATTACTCTTGTTTCATGCTTTTATAGGAGTCTTGATCCTATATTTGTCAGGAAATATGATCCTATATACCGATATAAGTACAAATTTTAGGATTAAACGTACTTGAGTAAAAACAGCATGTATTTATGCTGTTAAAAGCGCAGTAGCGGCCACCAAAACTATCATCGGAGTGTTATAAGTCCAAGTAGCATTATAAAATCGCATTCCAGGATTATTTTGCTTGTTGGGTACTTTTTGGCCGCTACGTCGTGGGCTTGGAGGCAAAAGCCCTGACGAGCAGCCCCACCTAGGGGTTCCTCTTCTATTCACCGTGGGAGGGTACGGTTACTGAGCCCCCCCGCAACGCCAATGCGGGAACCCACTAAGAAGGGGGCCTTAAATAGTCACGTAGGGCAATTTAAACTGGTTTAAAAAATAAATAAATCTAAGCTTGGAATGCAAATCACTTCTAGTATGTGACCTCCTTAGATATATATCACAAAAGGAAATAACAAAAATACGAAAAGAGCCACCAATAATTTTTGATTAATCCCAAAAAGGAGTCCATGCAAACGTGACCTCATAAACAATTTAACTTTTACCGCACAATATTACTAACTTAATTATGTAAATCAGTCACGAAGATCGTATATAATGTTAGGCCAAATAAACCTACGCCTTATACATAACTCGTAATTAGGTGAATTACATAATGTCCCGTTCATAGAGACAACCACTCAAATGCCTGCCACGGATGATAAGATGTGACAATGTAAACAATTGGCTATAGATACATTTAGAAATTAATATTCAACTGTATCGGTATCATCAGTATGTTTGACTATTAACACTGCCGAATTACTTCGAGTTATACATATACATACACTGTGTACATACATTTACAGGTAACTATGTATGCATGGAGATCGCACGCGGAGTTGATAAGATATTACGTTAATTAAACGAGCAAATAGTAATGGATACATGAACTTAGCAATATTATGGTAGATGAGAAGTTGGTCAACAATATAAGGGTCATTATGATGTGGTAGCAAATGGGTTTGTAAATAGAAACTAAACGTGGAAGAAAGAAAAAATATGTATCTACATACATGTCTTGGTTTACAAAAACCTGTTGTCGAAGGCTTTGTAAAAAGGGGATGATAAATCTTCTAAGCAGTATTAATATTGCAGATAGTGAATTATGCCTCTAGACCATGTTTTCTTTTGTTAGGCAGTATGTGCGCCCTCACGGCCCTAGACGCCGCAGGAGACGTCCTGGGCGTCGGGAATTCCAGGCTGATTCCCGGCCACCGTAGGCGTGGGCTTGCGGATGGCGAGCAATGGATAGCTCGCTGTCCGGTAAGGACCAAGCCCGGGTCGACAACGCGTTGTGTTTCACGCGCGCCTCACAAAGAAGTCAGCATCAACTGATGGGGTCTGCAAGGGCCGATGCCTGCCAGAGGTGCGCGTTGTTCTAAAAAGATACCATGGCCCTTGGCACACAGGCAACTGATACACGGGTGGATTTTAGTCAGTAAAAGTCTGACACGCCCTTCTGCTCCACCCAGAGCGAGAGAAGTTATTTTATGATTTCCCACCCTCAAAAAACAAAAAAAGACCATTTTCTGTTTCATTACTTGTAATAAGAATGATGCTAACTAACTAGCCTGCATTGTCCAACTGCAAGACAAAGGCCTCCCTCTTCCAAACAATTCCATCCTTTGCCAGTACTGGCCAGTCTCTTCGGAAGAAGTCAAGGTCGTCCCGCCATCTTCGACTCGGCCTGCTGCGATGGCGTCGTGCGTTTAGTGAGGCCCAATCAGTGGTTCTTTTAGCTTATTGGTCATCTGACATGCGGCAGACATGTCCGGCCCTGTCCCACTTAGGCTGACCAGCTTTCTTGGTGCTCCACCCACTTATGAGGACGTTAAGCGCCCTCCACTCGCTAGTTTCAGTTATGTTCTTCACGTGCCGATCTGGTGAGGGGCTCACTCCGGTCGTTCTTCTCATGTACGAGCTTGCATTACCCACTCGTCGGGTAGTTAAGCTCGCCACTCGCTCGTTTTGGTAACGGGTCTGTTTCAAGTGGTCTTATGAGGGGGCTCGCTTCGCTCGCTCTTGTCATGTGCAAGCCCGCTTGGCTCACTCCGCTCGCTCATCGCCTAAGTAAGTGCGCTCTGCTCAGTCCTGGAGTAGGCCGTATAGGGCTAGCTTCGCTCGCTTGGCAATAAATTGTACTCACTTCATTCGCGTTATTTTGTGAGAGAGCTCGCTTTACTCGCTCTTGTCATGTGTAAGCGCGCTCGACTCACTTCTATAGAAGATGGGCTCGCTAGTATTAAGCGCTTGCTCATCTTGTCAGTAAGCGCGCTCTCCTCGTTTGTGTCACCCGTTATCTCGTGTGAGCGCTCGCTACGCTCGCTCTTCTAATGGGCTAACGCGAACTACAGCCCGCGTTTTCGTAAATTTTCACGGATTGTTAGAAATTCATGGTTTTGCTTTGAAAAATGAATTCTTCAAGTGACAGCGAAAGTATAGAATTAACTCCTGAAAGTATTAGAACTGACGCAAGAAATTTGATGGAAAATCTATTACCTGCAAAATCGCGGGAGAAATATATGAAAGCCTGTGGTAAGTAATTTTATTGAATGGAGAAATGCAAGAGGCGCCAAGAGTTTTTCAGAATCTGTGTTTTTGGCCTACTTCGAGTACTTAGCCAAAACTAAACAACCTTCCACTCTTTGGAGTACCTACTCAATGCTAAAATCAACAGTCAGTCCTAATAACGACGTAAAACTGGACACATATTCAAAATTAATAGCGTATCGGAAGAGGATGTGTGATGGATTTAAACCTAAAAAAATCAAAGTGTTCTTAGTCAAAAACTTTCCTTAATGAGGCACCCGATAAAGTCTTTCTTGCCGTAAAAGTAAGTAACTATGTATATGATGGATTAGTAAGGTAAAATCTTATAGTTTTAAAATTTTATTGTAAGATAAGATATTTTTATTTGCATAAAACATGGTATACAAGGTGTTATTGGAAAAAATATAGATCAAACATGTTTTGCCTGTACTTCGATATATACTTGTCTTCAAATTCGGTTTTGTTACAGGTGGTTTTAACTATCGGAGTAAATGGAGCTTGTCGTGGCAATGAACTTTTAAAAATAACTGTTGATGTCGAAAATCATTCGGATGATTTATTGTTAGTAAAGCTGACAGACAAAAATTGACCGATCCTTCGTAATCCGAGAAGAACACAAAACTACCTGCTGATATGAAGACCAATCGGTTTTTCATCCGTTATCAAAATGGCAAGTGCTACAAACAAGTAATGGAAAAAATATAATTTCTAACATGCCACAAGAAATCGCTACTATTTGAAGTTACCAGATAACAAACTGTATACAAGACATTGTTTTCGTCGTACTTCTGGTACCCTTTTGGCAGATTCTGGAGCGGATTAAACTGTTCTCAAGCGACATGGAGGATGGAAGTCGAGTGCTGTAGCAGAAGGGTATATAGAAGATTACATTGAGAACAAGGCGAAAACATGTGAACGCATCGTGGAAAACATTAAAGTGCAACCTTCAGTTAACCCATCCATGCCACTGTCGCCGCGCCCAGCTACATCCAAACAACGAGATTCACCGTCACATTTTTCTCAAAATGAGCC
Organism: Polymixis flavicincta; assembly: GCA_949987655.1. Taxonomy (NCBI): domain Eukaryota; kingdom Metazoa; phylum Arthropoda; class Insecta; order Lepidoptera; family Noctuidae; genus Polymixis; species Polymixis flavicincta. Next base: position 18,559,341 of record OX465181.1, on the reverse strand, counting down.
AGATTCGGACATTATTTCAAACACGCAGAATATAAAATCTACAACAATCTCTATTTCTAATAAAACTAATAATACATTTTCACAATTGCGAAAATGTCTCAAATATCAGTTTTTAGTTTTTTTATTATACTTACTTACTTTTATTAGAAAATGGAACGAACCACAAACAACTGAATAAGATCGAATTTCACCAATGAAACTGAACGCATTCAGCATATCATATCAACGTTAGCTGTCAGTGTCAAAATTATTTCGCAAAATTGACACTATACACTATAGCTTGAACGCGGCTTAAAAGCTGTACGCGATCAGTTCCATTGGTGAATTCCGCACTCGACTATAGCTGTCCAGAACACGGGTTAGACCTACAAAGTAGTGTCAAGTAAGTGTAAGGTTTATTTCCATTTAACTAGGCAACCAAGGAAACAAATAGATTCTTTGTTAAGTTAACAGCTCATAACTCCTACCTTTCGTTTAACAGGAGCTTCGTAGTAAAACATGTTTTACACCTTTGTAAAGCAATTCTAGACAAGTTTACAATGCCATGCAAACCTCGAGACAAGACCAGTACCTAGGTTTATATTAGTCGCACCTAGGTGTTTATTTTATGATAATAAGGACTCTGCAACAAGATCTTTCAACAAATGATTTAAATGGATGATAAATTATTTCTAAAACATCTTGGTATTTAAAACGAAGTGCTATTCAGAAGTGATTGAATAATTCCATTTTATTGATTTGTAATGATGGTCTTTCAAATCAACAGTTCAATGGCACTCCTTGAATTGTATTGCAAGAATTATTTGTGCATTATATAGAGGAGATTGTCGTATAAGGTGGTCGTCTGCCAGAGGTGCGGGTATACCGTGGCCCTAGGGGCACACAGGCAACTGAAGGAACACGGGTGGGTTTTAGTCAGTTAAGTTCTGACACGCCCTCCCGCTGCACGCAGAGCTGAAGAAGGTATTTGATAATTTCACACCCAAAAGTTTGTCCTGTCATGACACTCAAAACTGTGTTTTCAATTAAAATGTGTGGACGAAAATGCAGCTGGATCGTCCTTAACGCTAATGCATTCGTATTTTTCCGTACGGAAAATACGTGCTATGGCGTTGCGGATACCCGTTTAACATAATATCAGCATCGCCATACAACGTGGCAATGCTGCCAGCCTTTTGGGCACCTTTCCTGACAATGATGCAGACGATTTTTTTGATACCCCATGATAATTTTCTTTTACATATACTTGTTCATATTAAATTAATATTAGTTTTCTTACATGTGGAGTCAATACTAAATTTACATGTCCCAAGTCTGATGAATTCTGGGCAGTCAATGGCTTACCAAACTACCAATTATTATTTTTTCACTCTACCAAAAGCTTTCTAGTAAAACACCAATCCGTTTGCAGAAATAATAGAAAAAGCTGTGAAAATAAAAAAGGATTTATTAATCGATAGGATTCTAGGTTTCCCAGTAAAACATTTCATTTAGTAGCGAAAAATTGAAAATACTGTGTAACAAAGTCACCGGAGTAATATATTTTCACAATCCTCGAACTTTGTTGTACGTCTAGGGATTTGCTATCGTTTTTATTGCAGTATCGAACGGCAATCAAATAAAACGTCTACGATAAAGTCCAGAAAGTATAAAGGCAGCTAAGTTAGACCTAATAAAGTTAAGAATACTTCCATTCTTATTTCACACCTAAATCGTTGTAGCAGATTGCAGAACTTAGAAGGATGGATATGAAGTCAGTTGGAACATAAAAAGGAGTTTCTTCTTTCTCATATTGAGCAAATTTTTTTTTTTTTTTTTTTTTTGCGTGGGAAATCATCAAATGACTTCTCCTGCTGAGTAGAGCAGGAGGGCGTGTCAGACTTTTACTGACTAAAACCCACCCGTGTTCCCTCAGTAGCCCGTATGCCAGGGGCTGTGGTATCTCTTTCGAACAAACCCGCACCCCTGGCAGGCATCGGCCCTTGCGGACCCCACCTGTGGTTGCTGACATCTTTGACGGCGCGCGTGTGGAACACAACGCGCCGTCCCGTCTACCACTTTTCGGCCGCAGGGGATAGGGAGAGCGGCTGACGCTATACCGACACTCCTCTTCCCCTGCGGCCCCACCGCGTCCGCCATCAAACGGTGGCGGCCCCGTCCAGGCCACGGAAGGGAAGAGCGCTGCTCAGAAGCACCGGCACTCCTCCTCTACCGCAGCCCGTAACCCTCAGCCGCGATGCCTCCCATTCGACATCGCGGCCCACCTCAGTTGCGGTGCACCTCACCGCAACCTACTTTTTGGCCGCTACGTCGTCGGCTTTGAGGCAGAAGCCCTGACGAGCGGCCCCCCACCTTTGGGTTCCTCTTGGCTTCACCGTGGCCGGAATCCACGGTTACTGAGCCCCCCCGCAACGACAATGCGGGAACCCACTCGGGGGGGAAATTGAGCTCATGGCCTAAAATATGTCCATGTTTGTCTTATTCAGGACGCGTGCACGACACTCTAAATTCGGTGGAATACAGTTATTAAAGGTTTATTAAATACGACAGAACACAGAACCGGTTGAAGTGCCGGCTTGGGGATGGGTTATGTTCAGCAGTGGACGTCTTTCAGCTTGATGATGATGAAATAGTCCCCCCCTCCCCCAAAATCTATTTCGGCCATGACAGCCAGTCTCTCTCAAGGGGAAACTCTAGTGCACAAGTGAATTCGCAGACACATGTGCACTTTCTCTTCCTTCACTCTCATTGTCCGATGGGATGTCATGCAATCCCACACGACCAGCAAGAGATTAAACGCAGAACCAACGGCTGAACATGGTTTCCGAGATACGAGGGTATTTCACCGCCAGCATCCAAATTCCGAACGAACAAACCTAATACCACTTTGTCCGACCGATTACCGATGATGAAATAAGACATATCTAAAAAAATTGTACTCTCGTTCACCATATCTAATACTATTATCGATAATACCCACTTAATTACCAAAATTTACTTCCATAACTTGTAGCCAAAACGTGAACCGTGCCGAGGGCGTTGGCGTAGTGAAGGCGGGATTTTCTATCGGATCGTATCGGCCCCGAGGCATTATATTCTCTGACATGTTCTAGAGAAAATACATAACATAACTACATATACATAACCGACACGTCTGCTAAGCCCAAGGAGAGGAGACGTATACTAGTAAACCCACGTTTTGCCGTAGGCCATTTTAGTTCATATAATGATAGGGGGTGCCGTCGAGGGTATCGCTTGCCAACCCCAAGTTATAACTTAGAATTTGTAAATAGACAAATATATCAAATTTTTTTTTTTTTTTGTACCTTTGGGTCTTACTTAGTGTATGTTTAAATCGTCTTCGTTCGTACCAGTAGAGTGAAAGGGGAATCCGCAATCAATTAACGGTTTACAAGCAATCAGAGGCTTCAGAGAGCACTAGAAGCCTAGTGGTAACGGCCATGGCTTACAAGTTGTGGGTCGTAGGTTCGAACCCAGTCAGGCAATTTACTTAGTGTTAATTATTTCATGGAAAACATTGAGGAAACCGGCATGACCTAAAACAAAAAAATCGAAGACAATGTGTTTTCTACCAACCCGCACTGGGACCACCGAGTGGTGGATTACGGCCTTATTACCTCTCAAAGAGGAGGCCTGGGTCCCAACAGTGGGAGCATTATAAGCTGAATGAGGCTTCGGGAGCTAATGCAAATCCTGGGGCTTATTGTTTAAATCGAGTTTGGTCAAACGACACTGGGGTCGGTGCATTTCATTCATTAATTAATTCTTTAGTGGTTTTGGCTACCATCGCTTTTGTTTTTCTAAATTCTTTCCATAAACCGACATAACGGATCTTCCTTCTCCTAACTTGTAGTCTAGAAAGAAATAGAGAACATTTTCAAACGGGACATCCCTCCCTCATCTGTCTACTTGGAGGCACTATTCACACAATTGTACTTTATCGTTTCACACATTGTTGGCGGTGTGTAGGGCCGCTTATGACGTCATCTCACGCTTTATGGCTCGAAATAAAGTACCTACACTGAAATTATGAGCCGGAGTATAAGCAACAATGTCACACGTGGTACGAACAAAAGTTTTAGTTCAAATTATTAGTTAGGTAAGCTTCAGACGTGTTAACTGCTGCATGTTTCTGGTTTCCTGGTACTTTGTGTTGACGTGAATGGCTGTTATGTACTTAAAAGGAGATGGAGTTAAAAGGTAGAAATGTATTTACCTACTTGTAACATTTGAAACAGTTTGTATTACAAGTCGCTATACCTGTATGGCAGGGACATCGAAGCACAATCTGTAACTATGAGTTTAGCTTACGATTCTAAATCCTCTAGCAAAGACATTTTTCGTTGGTTATAAAACAAAACGACCGTTTCATACAAAAGCCTACGCGGTCAAAATGTATGACAGAGCATTTTTTATTTTATTACCACTGTTAAATTTCAATGCAGTGTTTAGAATCATATATCTACTAAATTTTTGATTGTTCGTAGAAATCTCTGCCACCCTGGATAGGAACAACTTACTAAAATAGCATGAACAAGACAAAACAAGACGATATATCTACCCGGGACCTTGAAATTGTTCAAACAGTTCCAAGTTACTTTAACGCTGCCATTTAAACTACTAATAACTAATATTTGGGTCAAGCCTTTGAGACAGTCTAAAATGAACTACACCAAAATGTTAATCAACATGCACTTATCACAAACTGGTCCAGTTTCAAACCGCTATATAATTCGCCTAGCAATAACCTACTGGTATTATTATGTCTACATTATTGATTTTTTGCATTCTATAATGAATCTAGTTACCTACTCCAGTCTGTAATTGACAGGAATCGAAAACGAAATATCAATGTTTTTACCGACCGATGATTGGACTACTTAAATAATACCTCATTTTGTAACAAACCGATTAAAAACAAAACTTGTCACAATGAAGTAAAGAAATCCACTACACGATCAAGGGACTCACGATGTCGACCAACTTGAACTGCGTACTTCTTTTGCAGAATCAAATACCGATAATATCTGTAGATAATCGGCTGAGCATTAATCAAATATCAACTCCACGAAACCGATTAATTGGTTCAATTGTCTGGATCAGTTTGACATTGCACGAACAATCTGTAGACAAAGTTTGTATGCAAAAGTCGATGTTGAACTCCCCCCGCGATTGGATTGTCTACGGGGTAAAGTTTGATAGCTTTGAGAAATGTAGTTAGATGTAGAACTTCGTATGAATTATTGCTTCCACACTATGAGCCATTCTAGACACGTAATGGATTCAAACAAACCAACTTCTGAGTTAGCGTTAATTTCGTTGCAAACATAGAGTTTCGTATGCAGAGTGCTTTATAATTGTAGTTGTCACATTTATTAATAGTGCCGTGTGAATTTAGATAGGCGTGGAGAGACCGCAAACCAATTTAGTGTTAAAAAGCGAGGTTGCTAAATATAGACAGTTTCTGGTGCGGGTATAATAGTCAGTGATTTAGTCGAGTACGTGCAAGCTGGGCTTGAAAACTGTAATTGTCCGCGCGTCACGACGCAGCATTCCCGCCAAGCGCCGTGGGATAAAGGTCAGAGGGCACATTTGCTATCGAGCCTTTGTATCTTAGGATGCGGTTTGAGTTGCAGCCGCAAATAATGTCGGAGGTTACGTTATTTTAATCATTCAGCCATAAATGCAAATTGCTACGATTACTCATCGCAATATTATGCTGCGCGCTCTGTTACCGGTAAAGGCCTTCCTTAAGACCATGTCCTTACATTTTCTTTCGATTGGAAAGATATGAGAACTTGAATGACTGGTGCACATACGTCATTTACTTGCCTTTATTAACTTGCATGGAATAGAAAAAACATACAAGTTGACACCTTCGTTGTTTTGAATAAAGTTCGGGGTTAATTGTATGTTAGGTATATTAAAATAAGTGGACATTAGTCCACTTGTTTTAAAACATCCTATTTGAAAACATTGTCTACACAAAACCGCTACTAAGTTGACCTAACAACTAAAGTTGCTGTATTAAGCAATTTGTTGCAACCTATAGGGACTAGAGCACATAATAGCCTAGGCTAGCGACAGACTGACAGGTCTTAAATAGACGACCTATTTCAATCTACACTATCACCCGGCAAATTAATGAAATATCTGTTATTAAATCGATCGTGAACTACCAAAATGGGATTTGTGAAATCATCGTTCATTGATGAAATAGGTAGGTACCTATATAATTTGGTACTGGCAACAATTGGTGCTAAGCCTTAACATTTAAAGTATTGACATTTGGTCGTACAGCGGAGAATAATGTAATCAGACATTTTTGTTTGAGCATAGTGTTTAAAAGTAGTTTGTTGATGGTGATGATAATAGTTTATTTCGGTTGACCCCAGAAAATACGTGCCTACGTGATAATGTTCATGCCTTGACTTGGTAAACAATTAAATTTATTTTTAATGATAATTGTTTACTTTTTAACGACACTCATAATCTAGATATACAGGGTGGCAGAGGACATCGACGCACAATCAGTAATCACGAATTCAGCTCATGAAAGTGGAAAATCTTTTAATCGATTATCTATACTAATATGATAAAGAGGAAAGATTTGATTGTTTGTTAGTTTGTTTGCATTAAATAGGCTCCGAAACTACTGAACCGATTTGAAAAATTATTTCACTGTTGTAAGCTACACTATCCCCGGAACACAGGCTATATTTTATTCCCGTATTCCCACGGGAACGGGAACTACGCGGGTAAAACCGCGGAGCCCTGCTAGTCAAAATTAAATCACCTGTTTTTAGAAAAAGGACAGTACGTACGCGGTCAAAATGTATGGAACAGCATTTTTTTTTTTTGTAACCTGCGAGAAATTTTTACGCTGGGGCTTGTAGACTCATGTACAGACGCCAGCAGGTCAAGCTATCCCAAACTGTTAAATTCTCCCAATTGAACATGAACCTTATTCCTTTGTAATAAAGTTGAAAAACTATCAAATAAATTTTGTGCTGGCCTCTGTACTAAATCCATACATGTTTTGCGTCGATGTCCCTGCTACCCTGTATGTAGCTATGTAATTTTAGAGTTAAAGTTGGAAAGTAATGATAAGCTGAAATATCAGTCAAAACTTTAAAATAGTTGGTCTATTTTAAAGTTTTGAGTGAAAACTGTGATCTGCCATATTTCTAAAAGAATAATAAAAATCGTACTACGCCGCACTCAAAAGCTGGTATCGAGTTTTTCTACTGTTTGCCAAGAGCTAATCCGGTCTCAGTGTTAAGACTAAAGATTATGACTCCTTAGTTGATTTTTTTACATACCTACGCACGTTAAATAATTGCTAATGAAAACTAACTATTACCTACTTTTCCGAACTATGAAGGTTGTTGCAACTTGTTTTTTGAAAATAATCATGTAGTAAAAATAAAAAAAAAGCTATAATCACTCTTAAAAACTGAACTGTTAACGTCACCACGGAAGCCCGTGAAAGTTCATTTAATTCCATGGAATGACTATTTCATGAAAAAACAATGAAGAAAAGTTCCGTCGTTTGTCTCTAAAACGCATCATCGATCTATATGACATTTGCAAAAAAAGAAGTTTGCATCTGTCTTTATATGACGGAGTTATGTCGGAAAAAACTAAAAAAAAAAACATGTCGAATTGATAACATCCGTCTTTTTGAAGTCGGTTAAAAAGAATGAACTTTTATAGGGTTGTATTTATGATTTTAGTGATTATATTTCTGTAAATACAGTGTTGTGATCGCGAATCATATTTTAATCAACATTCAACCTGTCACTGATTTCCAAGTTGCAAAAAACGTAAGAAAGTTTGAATATCACAGGTTACCTCAGTGCTTTCACCTTAAACTGCTTGTTAGTGAAGTACCTAAATTTCTAGTCTACATATATCTATACCTATACCATTAATAAAGTGGAAAGATTTGATTGTTTGTTTGTTTGCATTGAATAGGCTCCGAAACTACTGAACCGATTTGAAAAATTCTTTCACTCTTGGGAAGTTACACTATCCCCGGTTGACATAGGCTATATTTTATCCCCGTATTCCCACGGGAACGGGAACTACGCGGGAGAAACCGCGGAGCGATGCTAGTACAAAATAAATACAAACAACGTTCGAAGATCATGAACCCCGCTCCGCTTATACCTTGACCCACACTCGGAACCGGTGTAACAAAAGAGCGGTTCAACTTCCCCACAGCCGATAATTTGCAAGTTCTTGATAACCTGCAGACTACTCGGATAATGCCGACTTGCCGACTCACCGCTGGATTTGCTACATAAGCATTATTATGTGGTTCTGCGGTGGAATCAAGAGGAAAATGAAATAAAATGGAAGTAACTTAGTTGATACTTTTCTTTTCTTTTTTTTGAGTGGGAAATCATCAAATAACTTCTCCCGCTCTGGGTAGAGCAGGAGGGCGTGTCAGACTTTTACTGACTAAAACCCACCCGTGTTCCCTTAGTAGCCTGTGTGCTAAGGGCCACGGTATCTCTTTTGAACAACCCGCCCCCTGGGCAGAACTTAGTTGATCCTTACGGGGTAGCATATTTTTTACCGACTTCAAAAAGAAGGAGGTTATCAATTCGACATGTTAATTTTTTTTTACGTATGTTCGGGCATAACTCCGTCGTATATAGACGGATTTACAAAATTCTTTTTTTGTTCGAAAGGGGTTTATTCCGAAATGGTCCCATTAAAAAAAAATCATATAGATCTAATGATGCGTTTCGGAGACAGACAACGGAACTCTTCAAAAAATTACAGCAAATCAATCGCGAATGCTGCTATCGCATAAATATGCATCGAATTGACCCCAAGGATGATGAATTTTCGAATTGGTGTGGGGTAGGTAACTAAAAAGTGAAAAATAAAAACTTTATTCAAAAAAATAACAACCGAGTTCCAAAAAAAACACTACAAAGCGCAAAATAACTTTAATTTCGGAAGGCGGTGACAAAGAATTAAAATACACATCCAAAGTCACCAATTTACGAAATGAAAGTTATTTTGCGCTTTGTAGTGTTTTTTTGAAAGTCGGTTGTTATTTTTTTGAAAAAAGTTTTTTTTATGTAGGTAGGTCAACTTATATCAGGAATTATGTTTTCGTGACCACATAACATCACACCATGTTTAACCGAAGAGATGGGCAGAGCTGTAGATACTACACCCACATTTCGCCAGTTATGTCAAAATCCCATGTAATAGGGAGCGAGCCTTTTGCCATCAACTGGGTACAAATCCAAACTCCAGACTGCTACTGAGAAATTCTAGAAAGAAAAACCCAATAACACTTTGCCCGACCAAGGAATCGAACCTCGAACTTCATGCTCAGCAGTAGCGCTTGTAACCACTAGACCATGCAACGCGGTAGTCGAATTTTTGTGACGAGTAAAAATCAAAACCACCGTCTCGAATGCGAAAACTCGACGGAATTTATTTTAATATCGGATGCAGGTCTGTGTAAACTAGATATGTACTTACTAAACATATTTCTCACATCTTAACGACAATGACATTATCTAACTAATGTGAGTATGGCTATGAAAGCAAGTTAGTTCCAAAAAAAACTAGAACGTGAAAATTAACTTTAATTTCGGAAGTCGTAGTGGTTTTTTAATAGTCTGTTCTTTTATGTTATTTAAAATAAACTTTTTACTTTTTTGCTGTGGGACTCCACACAAATTCGGATACCCTCACTTGCTAAGTAAATAACAGTGCCAGGTAGAATTTTTCAAATCAAATCATTTTTATTTATTTTTTGCCAACATGGGTAGGGTATAGATGTTACACAATGTTTTTATAATGTTCTCCATGCTCTGCCGTCACATGGGCATGCAAAATTTACACATAAATTACAATAAACTTTCAAAACAATTAATATTACAAAATTATTAAATCATTTTAAATGTATTTTCAATGTCAAGGAGTATTTAGTACCTCGACAATAGGTAATTAAATAAATGTCAGAGTAAATAGTGGATAAATTAATAAAAGTCTTAATAGGTATAAATATTTTTTGAGAGTTTCACATGTCATTTCTATGTTTGTACATAAAGATTCCCTTTTAGATATTCCTTCACACTGTAATACACTTTATGAGTTAGAAATTCCTTTAGCTTCCGCATAAATATGTGCGAGTTGTCAATGTCTGTAACACAACATGGCAATTTATTATAAATCTTAGATGTCATGCAATATACAAATCGGTTCGTAAATAACGATGTTCTGAGAAAATAAAGATTTAAAATAAACCTTATTGTAATCCTACTACTGCTCATACTGATATTATGTACAGCATCTTACAAGATACCAAATCACTTCCGAACATAAATCAACATCACTCATAAAACGAACACAAAAGAAACAGGCTGACTAACAAATCCAAAAAAAAAAAAACAAGCAAATTGAGTAGGCTAAAGGAAAAACGCTCACGTAGTAATAAAGTACGTAATTCATTTTGCTTATCTAAATACGAATCTCCAATACTGTACGTACCATATGGACCATGTACTTGGGTGTATTTGTCATAATCAATCATTGTGCAAGGTCACTGGCTCAGGTGTATACACTCCTAAACTTTATACCCTACTCCGGCCATTTTGTTCAATTTTATTTTGTGACACATTCTTTAGGAAATAATGAACACTTCCGTTGCGACGGAGTGTTTATTTTGATGGATAACTTACTTGTTCTTGGGTAGGCTATAAATAGCAATTCGTATGTGTAAAATATTTATGTACCTACAGCCATATAGATAAAGAGGCAAAAAAAAAAACATTACAAAATCGTAGCAAGGTATTTGGAAAAAATGGCAGATGATTATTTATCATTGGCAGATGATAATGAGTGTACATGAACTCAAATCTGTGATAAATTAGCAAAACGACTTGGAGAAATCTGTCTTAGCGTAGCGTAGTCTTAGCGTTAACAGTTAGAGACGGTAAGACAGTACCGAACTGAGATCTTGTGTAAAGAGGATGCGATAAGGTGACACGTAAAAGACATTTTTTTTGCAATTTGAAAGTCAGTGTCAGGTTTTATGCTGAACAATATATGATTTGCGACCGTAATAATATGGCTTCACCAAATTATAACTATTGAAATCATCAATATAACCCTCTGCACTGTAGAGTCTACAGTTTAAGTTTTAACCAGTGCGCAAACTGTAACCATGAATTCAGCATATCAATCTAGACCCAGTGCAGTAATTTTTTTTGCACTTTTCAATGAAACAGGTGATTTTTTTTTTTGTAATAACCGAAGAAAATTTTCTGGGCGGGGTGGCTAGAATGATATACTGAATTCATGATTACAATTTGCGCACGGGTAAAAAACTTATTCTGTCTTAGAACCCTTGAATGAATGACTATTTCACGATAAAGTGTACGCTTACGTATTTTGTTCAACAAACTGCAAATTGCAAAAAAACATGAGATAATATGAATTTCGCGGGCTTCCCCTTTAATATAAAGTGCTCTGACATCGATAAACCTACATTTAGGACTAGAGTAATCAGCTAATTATAGTAAAATTACTCAACAAGTGAAAGGATGCCATGCCCCATCGTGCAACACTAGCGACGTTAATATCTAATTTCACTTTAATTAGCCTTATCTCACCTCATTCTGAAATTGGAGTCAAATTGAGAAATGTGATTAAAGTAATCAAATGTTACACAGCAGCGCCACCATCTCACAGAGATGTAGCTGAACACTACAGCCTGTGTCAGTAGTCACGTAAATTCGCTTGTAAGTATTGATAATCTATTAACAGTAGTTTAATTATTATTATTCATTTATTTGTCAGATAACATGATCCATTATGGTTAGTAACAATACGAGCTTATAAACTATGTTAGTAGGCAACGAATTTAAATATAAACAATAATCAAAACATTCTACAATAATCATAATAAAAAATAATAATCTAAACATTCATTTTACCGTCCCAACCACACTGCTTACCCAGAACGAGTGTATTGGACACAGATATTTAGTTTAAGAATCACCTCAAAAAGGTTTAAATTAAGGAGGAACCGCCCAACCAGCAATTCAGTCCTATTATTTCAGCTCATAACTCTAAAAAGCTCTATAAACGATTTATTAAGGTTTCAGCGGTGCCAGAGTGTTGTATAAAAGCGTTCGACAGTACATTATTGCTCTAAATGCTTAGAGAGCTAAAAATACCTATAAACAAAGAATGTAAACGTTTACTACGCCATTTTATACAACCGTTATTGTCAAGTACTATAGCAAGTTCTAATATGACTAGTACATAATAATATTGTTCTATATTTTTTTTAACAGGTGCCTTTATTTATCTGATTAGCGTAATAAGGGTTCCAAACGAACTGCAATAGCAGTTTCGTTATAGCAGTGATGAACACTCAACTACAGGCCGATATTGTGAAATTGTGGATATTCAGATCGCTGTTATAGTACGTGTGCGGTATTGGTAACAAAAACTTTACAATAGAGTGTTTTTGTGATGTAATCTAATTTCAGATCACGCTAATAGAACGTCAGTGTACTATAATAGTTTTTAGATGCATATTATAATTTTATCGATAAGCATATCACACAGACACTATAATAGAGCAGAATGATTGTATTAAAACTTTTTTGGTGCCTAGCAATGCGCTTGTTAGTATTTTAAATGAATATCTATCACTATAAGGACGCAAAACTGGCACATACATGTAGATAATTTTTTCTATCACAATTACGGGAAACGGTTCCGTACAAAATGTGTCTTACAAAGATTTCTACAGAGAGTCCTGACTCCAGCGGTTTTTCTGAATCTTCAAGCAATGATTCAACATTCGAAAAAGACTGGATTCATAATCTTGAAATTTTCATTTCATTCAGATGTTTATCAACATTTGTTATGCTTTTTTGTGCAAAAACGATTTGCTTCAACAAAAAATATTTCCATTTGTTAGACCTAGCTGATTCGATTGAACAACTTCCTAGAATATTTTAGAGATATATATGGTGAGTGTTATATGACCAGCAACGTGCAAAATTTATGTCACTTTATTGACGAAGTAAAAAAATTTGGAAAACTACAAGATTTTAGTGCATAGGTATATTATCCATTTGAGAATCAGTTATATTCTCTAAAAAAAATGATAAGACATGGTAACAGACCTCTTGAACAAGCAGCTAAACGTATTAGTGAAAAAGTCAATTTAGAACTGCACAACTTTAAGACAGACGTCTTTGAAGCTCCATTTTTAATTCATAACAAAAATGTGAGAATCCTTCATGTACAAAGTTTTATTAAGTTTCCACGTAAGGAAGACAAATGGTTTTTAGATAAAGTAAACCAAGTTATTGAAATTGAGTCTATAGAAAATGGAGACAACGGCATAATTATTTATGGAAATCGTGTTGAACCTATTGAGGACGTCTTTAAAACTCCAATAAAATCTTCATATTTGATCAAATATAAATGCAAAAGTAAGCACATGAACAAAATTATTCAGAGTTGACACAATAAAGTGTAAACTTATCTCGATTTCTTACAACTCAACAACTTATGTTGTGCTATTATTACATACTGTATTATATAAAAGACATTTCACTAATTCCTAAAGGTATTTACGCAGATAGTATATAAATAAAAATCTTTATTAATTAAATGGTTCTTTATTTTGAACTAAAAAAGAAAAACCTTTCATTTCTTATTCTTCTATCAGTCTTGATCTTACGTAAAAATCAACCCACATAATTAACTCAGCTTGTACAATATCAGGTACCTAGGTACTCGAAAATATGTCAAAAACATAAAATGTTAGAATATTCTCTTCACAGGAATATTCAATTTAAAGCTAGTATTAAACTGGAGTCTTAGCGCTGATTTTTCAATAGTCAGGTAACTTTTATCTAAGGCATAAAAATAGCGGTTTGATATATTTTCTATAGATAAGCTGTCAAACCGCCACTTTTGTTGTTTTTTTACCATTAATTTCTTTTTCTTTTTTAGTTATGATTGGGAATGTTTGTTTGAATGTTTCAAACGAACCTAAACTCGACGGGGTTGTGTCGTGTCATTGCGGAGTTCCTATGGCCACCTTCCAGCTCCAGCATCAGATCAGCTCCATGTCATCATAATATTGCATTGTCACGCGATATACATGTGTTTGCAAAATTTCAGCTCAATCTGTTTAAGATATCTGCTTCAAAATTGAGTTGCAAGAATCCACCTGGACAAACACACATACATTGCAAGTTAATACAAAAATAAAATAAAAACTTGTAAAAACATAATGTTGACTGCAGTTTACATTTATAAAGCGATTGCTTCTAAAGTTCAGTGATGCTACTAGAATGTATCTATGTATGCATAGGCACCTCATATAAAGAAATATAAACACTCGGTACGTAAGTTCTTCCCGAAGAAAAAAAAAACTGGTAAAATGATTATTTCACACTATTCGTCAGTAGGTAAACAGTTTATAATTAAGTTTTTTTTTATTATCTTCATTCCGTCTTCAGAAAATTAGTAAAAAAACACTGTGTGTGTTATATATTCAGTCATGCTCACACAGAACCCTAATTTTAGGTTGAATCCACGATGACTGACAGTGAAAACATCATGGCAAGTACTATAATGGCTCTTAGAATATCGAAATCACTTTATCTGATAAATATTTTAGTAAAAGCTCAACAATTCGAGGGGGGCACTTTAAATTCATGGTAAACCTATCCCTAGTTTATCAGTATAGCTGCAGTCGCACATCATTTCCACCGTAATATAATAACAAAATAAAATCTTACTCACCTCAGATTGCTTGTATCCTTTTGTAAAAAAATTTTATTTATTTTTTGCACTCTGCACTATCACGAATGTAAAATAATGAATGGTGAATGAAAAATGTGAGGTAAAGGAAACTAAACTCTTGTATAGAATTAAAAAATACTATAAAAGGTCCTACAGTAGCCAGTACATCATTATTTTGAGACCAGCATCGCTGCGACATAGATTTTAATGGACTGTTTCGTCATTTGGAACACTGCATTAAAATTATTTTGTCACTGAACAGAGATATAAATGCGCCACTTCCGAATAAAAGATACGTTCTTTGGGGTTTTATAGGACCAAGGAGTTTTTTACAAAACGTTCTATGGTTTTTTATAGTACTCGTTTTTGCTGCTTGGGCGGGGCTGGCTCAGGAGCGTGGAAATTAACACAAGCAAAAAAGAGGTTTATGCTTAGCAGTGGGTACTTTTTTTTGAGAATGGGAAATCATCAAATAACTTCTCCCGCTCGGGGTGGAGCAGGAAGGCGTGTCAGGCTTTTACTGTCTAAAACCCACCAGTTTTCCTTCAGTTGCCTGTGTACCAGAGGCCACGGTATCTCTTTGGAACAACTCGCACCCCTAGCAGGCCGCATCAACAGCATCAACTGCAATCAGCAGCTGCACCATCAGCATCAACTGGTGAAAGGACCGATGTCCTTTCAGACCCCACCAGTTGATGCTGACATCTCTTTGAGGCGCGCGTGGAACACTACGCGCCGTCGACCCGGACTTGGTCCTTACCGGCCAGCGAGCCACCGAGTAATGGGTGGCTCGCTGGCCCGCAAGCCCGCGCCTACGTGGGCCGAGAATCAGCCTGGGATTCCCGACGCCCAGGGTGTCTCCTGCGGTAACTAGGGCTGTGAAGGCGCATATATGGCCTCTCCATCACGTGCGCGCTTCCCTCTTTGCGAGCATTACTGTTTCGCAGAAGGAGGTGACGGTGACTACCCATGCACGCTCGCTCCATACCATGGCCTGGATCAGGGCTGGACGCCAGATATCGCCGCCGCCAATCGCCTCCACAAGAACACGGTGGTGGTCCGCCCAGCAGTGGATCAAGTTGGAATTTGGATAATGATGATGGTAACACAACATCGCCCCGTGTTAGTCCGAAGAGTTGGGCTACATTTAGTAGGTATACCCACATTTGTCCAGTTCCATATGTTTAAGTCCCATGTGATAGCGGGCGCGCTTTTTGAAATTCGAATCGAATCCAAGACCAGTAGCGGTTGCGAATATTAGACCAACGATGATAAACTACGTCGATAACAGTCATCCCTTGGTCGTACTAAGCAATAGGTGTGCTGAGCCACAAACAACGTTATAGGAGCCTATTGAGTTCGTATTTATGCTGATTATATCTCTAGACTGGCACATCACCACACCAAGCTTCTCGTGCACGCGGCTTCCTGTGACCACCATTCGTGGTGACTCAGTTGACATTAGTGACAGCGTCCTCACCAATAGTGTTTACATATTTATTAAATAGACTAGCTGTGCCCGCGACTTCGTTCGCGTGCATGTCGGAAAACAATAATGTGTCGCTTTGACGGTTTAGGTACCACTCCTCCGATCTTCCGATCTATCCTGGTAGGAATCTACCACAGCTTTCGAATGCAGTCCAGAGCCTAGAGACAAAACACATTACTCTTGGTGTTCACGCTAAACGGTACGCCAAAATGTATGGGAATGACATTACCTGCGGAAAGGACACGGTAATGTCATTCCCATATATTCTGGCGTAGAGTTTAGCGTGAACGTTAACAGAAAGGTGTTTTGTCTAGGCCTGCAGGCGTCTTTAGGGGTTATAATGATATTGCGACGAAGTCTCACTCAGATTTTTAAGAATAAATATAGATCAAAGCGCCTGGTCGAGGCTCATTTTATAATAAATGTGCACCTGCCGTAGGTACAGTAAAAGCTCTTTATTCGCGAGGTATACGTTCCGTAAAATACCTACCGCGAATACAGAAACCGTGACTATGGAATGGTAATTTATATGGGATTATAGGGGATACGTTCCTAAGTGACAAAAAAAAAACAATTTAATTGAAGTTTTTGACCATATTGATTAATTGTATGAGCGTGATATGGATGCAAGCGACTCTCCAAGGCGTAAACGATCAAGCATTTCTATGCGTTAAACAGATTTTTTCGCGTCGAAAATCGTTTTTAAGTATAAAAATTTTTTAACATTTTGCAATGAATCGAAATCAATCAAAAATCAAAATCAAAATATTTTTATTTCATATAAACCTGCATGGGCACTTATGAAACGTCAGAAGCTAGGTGCACGGTTCCAAAATGTTGTTTCCTATGGAGAAGAGCCGGCAAGAAACTCCACGGTTACTCTTTTAAAAATGATTGGCTTTAACAATGTTTTCAGATATAAAATGTATGGGAGGACAGTGCAGGCCTGTAAATAAGTACCAGGTACTTAGACGAATCCAGAATAGAAAATCGTCTACAAATCTACAGTCTGTAAGGCCTACAACGTTCTCCCATTCACAATATGTAAAATAATCTACATAAATAAAAAGAACCTAATTAAACATAGTGACATGATTAACATGATGATCACTAAAAAATAGTTGATATTAAAATTGATGTATAATGTCAAATAATGACGAGAATATGTCAGCATTGTAAGAATAAAAAGAACATTGAGAGCAGTTAATAGACTTTCACATAGATATGCTGTTAATGAGGTACCAGGGAAGCCACATGTGCAGAAGGAATTAATGCCAAACTTCCCTGTCTTCAACGTAGTCTTTTATCTTATAATATGCTTTTTTGATAAGGACACGTTTGATGTGCGTTTTAAACTTTCCATCGCTAAGTTCTGTAACTGACTTTGGCAACTTGTTATAGAAGCGGATACTGTTTATTAGAAATGACTTGCTAGTTTTAGTCAGTCTAAATTTTGGAATCACAATTTCATCTTTACTACGTGTATTCAGATTATGGAAATCGCAACGTTTTTTGAAAAGGCCTAAGTTTTTGCGAACGTACAAGATATTTTCTAGGATATAAAGAGACGGCAGAGTTAGAATATCAATTTCGCTAAATTTGTTTCTAAGAGACTCGCGAGGCCCCATTTTATAGATGAAACAATAGGTAAAACACGCAAAGCGGCTCGTACCAAAGGATGGAATGTCTATTAAGTCGCAGCATTTATAAATGTGGGGGAGGCCTATGTCCAGCAGTGGACGTCTTTCAGCTGAAATGATGATGATGATGATATATAAATATACTTTATGGTGATGAGGTTGGTTTCATTGTGTTTGTTTACATTCTCAAAAAAACTTTTTTCAAAAAAATACCAACCGACTTCCAAAAAACACTACAAAGTGCAAAATAACTTTAATTTCGGAAGTCGGTGACGTTGGATGTGTATTTTAATTATTTGTCACCGCCTTCCGAAATTAAAGTTATTTTGCACTTTGTAGTGTTTTTTGGAAGTCGGTTGGTATTTTTTTGAAAAAAGTTTTTATTTTTCACTTTTTTGTTACCTACCATACACCAATTCGAAATTTCATCATCCTTTGGGTCAAAACAATGCATACTTACTTATTTATGTGATAGCAACATTCGCGGTTGATTTGCTGTAATTTTTTGAAGAGTTCCGTTGTCTGTTTCCGAAACGCATCATCAGATCTATATGCAGGGCCCAATCTAAGGGGGGGCAAGCCGGGCAAATGCTCAGAGCGGCAAAAATGAGCGGCGGCAAAATGTATACTTACAAACATACCTACTATCATGAATTTTTGTATACTTGTTCAGAAGCCGTAGTAGACTAACGTATGTGAATATTATATGGTTAAAAGAATATCACATAATTATGGTCATACCATCTTTGATGGTGTTAGTGCAAAGGGCGGCGAATGTTATTTTTGCCCGGAGCGGCTAAATAGCTAGATCGGGCCCTGTCTATATGAAATTTCAATGGGACCATTTCGGAGTAAACCCCTTTCGAAAAAAAAAAGAATTTTGCAAATACGTCTATATACGACGGAGTTATGCCTGAACATACATTAAAATATAAACATGTCGAATTGATAACCTCCTTCTTTTTGAAGTCGGTTAAAAACACCGACCGCGGCGAAGGCGGCTATTGTAGATGTCAAAGGCCGAACCAATACAGCGGCGATATCATTTGACAATGTACTTTAGGCGAAGTTGTAATAAGGTCTATTTCACTTTTTTATAGTCCATCTGACGACGCGTTTACAAAGGATATTGGGTTGGATACCTATTGGAATCCTTTTTGTTATTTGTTAATATGTATGTACCGATGTACCGATTAGACCCGCAAATAAATAAATCTTTAGCCGCGGATATAGGAATTGGGTCGCATTTTTTTAATCCGCGAATAGTGAAAACGCGAATGAAGGAAGCACGAATAAGGAGCTTTTACTGTACTTACTCAATAAATCGACTGCGCGTCTGGTTGAGTGTGCTGAAGCATTATTCCACGCGGGGGCGGGCGCCTATCTCGGCCCGTACAGGCGCGTGTCTTTTAGCTTTGTTTATCAAACGTTGACCACTGAATAAAACCACAGGAGTGGGAATGCTCTGCACGGACTGCGATAGGCCTCGACAGGTAGCAGTGCAGTAACACCTAACGCCACCTGTCAGTTAACGGCCCGTGAGACCATGGCGTTATCACGATGAAGAAAGATCACGCTGTAAAGGTGGATACTGACCGGCGTCACGGGTCAAAATGCACCTAATATGTTACCAAGCAAGTATTCGTGCAGTCAGTAGTACCTACGGCAAAACATGCGAGCGAGCAACACTGATTTTAGCACACGGCGTAAAGACATGCTCGCTGCGAATGTTACCATTACCTACGCCCCGTAACGTCGGTCATTATTCACATTAAAAGCGCTGTTGAAAAAAAAACCAAACCAGGCAAAAAAAAACGATTTAATTGTATAGCACGGGTTTTCTATGAACATAGTAAGTACGATGTTGTTGCTACGTAGTGCCATACCGCGCGCGCCCCCACCTCTCTCCCCGCTGCTGACGTAGGCAGCAGGAAGAGAGAGAGCCCGATCCCGAGGATAATGGACGTAACAGAGCGATCCTCCGCGACTCTCAGTTGCGATGCCTTTTTATTGTAAATTGTAATCAAAAATGTTTCAGTGTTTCTTTTGTTCAGCCATACATTTATTTGTAGACCAATAAATAATTATATTTAAAGAAGCGACTTTAAAATTGTCAATATTTTACTATTGTGATTTCTATTGTTCCTGTGTAGGTAATGTATCCTTTGTTGGAGATGCCAAATGGATAAATAAATACATTTTTAAACTTGTTTTAACTAAGAAAATGCTTCTCTGTAAGCGATGTTGCTCGGAAGAGCATCGACATAACTACAGTTGCCCGTGTGAAAACCTATCTATTTACTCAAATCCACCAGTAGTTATGGTCGCAATTTTGGATTTTTTTTCCTGACTTTCACCATCCGACCTCGCTTGAACCCCTCCCCACCTCGAAAACTAACATCACGAAAATTAGCACATAAGTATTTACAACTCTTTACTCCCAAAACTCCCATTATTTGAATCGAGTAATGCTGTAAACACGCATTTAAATTTAACATTATCAAATTTCGCGCGAAATCAAGTTTTTGTCTTTGCATGTTTGCTATTCAAACCTAGATGGCGTTACTGACGCTAGAGATTAAGAATTTCTATGGAGATGTTCCTCTAGCCGCTCTAATTTTGCTATATTATGCTAGATGGCGCTACTAAGACTTTTATCACAATTAAAAATGAGATTTCTTCCCCTCTATTTGTATTAATTTGATTGATAAAACTAATAAATATTTATCTAACATTGCATTCTAGGTGTATGACTCAGAACACCACGTCAGTTAATATTATCACAACTTTTTATTTGAAATTCTTTTAGCTTTTTTGATTCGTGGGAATCAACCACCAACGGAAAGCGATTTTAGTAATCAGTATCATTACTTTTTGAAATAACACAGACACAGTAAGTAACCTGAATGAGAATGACGTGTTAATATTAAGTATTCGTTAGTACCGTTTCACGCCAATAGATGTCGCTAAGTGTTTCAACATTACGTAAATAAATTCTTCTTGAACACTATAAATTATTTAGATAGGTTGACCGAAGCGATTGCGATGAAACAAAGACTAATATAAACTCTGAGTTATAAACAATATTTGAGTATGAAAGATAACCATATTAGTTTCGTTCTTTTGACGTGATACTTGATCTATTCAACATAGAAACTGAAAAACCGAGCTACAGACAAAAATTTTGATAAGGGTTAAAATGTCATCTGTTGATTATCCCTTACCACCCCAAGCAATTATTTTCGAAATATTTTAAATGTACAGAAAAAGTTCCTTTACAGATTTATTATATGTATAGATATACTACAAACGTGACGACAGTGGCCTAATATTACCTAAATATACAGTACAGTACAGTATACAGTAAGTAAAACCATTGACATTACAGGAAATAAATCAAAACAAGAAATGCTTAGCAGCCATGTACGCATTATGTCCGTACAATCCTGCTATTTGTATCCATTATCTACAGTTTCCCTTACTTAAGACTAATGCTGAAGCATATGTCGCCATCTATTGTGTTTTATAAAAGAAAAACGCCACATTGTTTGTTCCTATACGTTCAAATAAACCTTTCTGTAGTTTCTTGCACAATTGTTTTATAGGTATTCGACAAGGTGTTCGTTTTTGTCATCATTAAGTACAATGATTGTTTATTCATCCTAATTCCTAATGAGAGATTCTCACTGTGTATTTGACCTAATACTTGCGTGACTTTAGCAAAGAAGTAAAAGGTCTCTTTCATTACAAATTAACTGATATTATAGAGAACAATCTGGAGTCTTCTGAAGCTGGAGTTGTCGTCTGCCTAGCCTTTTTTCAAGTATGTTTGGGTCATCTTTCAGTCTAACCGGATGCAGCTATGCACCAGAATTTTAAATGGAGCGACTGCCTGGCTGACTTCCACAACTCAGTTTCTGGGTAACATGATCCCCTTGGCAAGACTAGTTTTCTTTCGAGCTTTGAACGACCCGTAACGACTGTCAAAGATGAAAAGAAGAGAAATTACAGCCAGGACAAAGAGATTAATGTGCTTACCGAGACAATGAAGGTTCTTTGTATGTAAAGACGGTCAACCCACTAACCGCGGCAAGTGAAGCTTAACCTGATCGATCAACCCGTGCGGCTGTTATTACTTAGCCACAAGCCCTATATTAAAGCTGGAGTAGATTCGGGTTGACGCATGAAGGTTTTTTTTTTTTTGAAGTTGGGAAATCATCAAATAACTTCTCCCGCTCAAGGTGGAGCAGGAGGGCGTGTCAGACGTTTACTGACTAAAACCCACCCGTATTCCCTCAGTTGCCTGTGTACCAGGGGCCACGGCATCTCTTTCAAACAACTCGCACCCCTGGCAGGCTTCGGCCCTTGCGGACCCCACCAGTTGGTCCTGACATGGCCTGGACCAGGGCCGGACGCGAGAGATCGCCGCTGCGGATCGCCTCCACAAGGACACGGCGATGCTCTGCCTAAGCCGGGCAGACCTCCACCGTATACTCCACCGTGTCCTCAGGGCGATCTTCGCAACGCATGAAGGTTAGCCTCGTAAATTAGTACATTCTCGTTAGAAGCTAAAAAGTAATCCAACTTTTAAGTAAGCCAGATTACTTTTTTCTACGTTTTCTACGTTTGTAACTTCATGTGCGAGTCCCATTATATACTTTTTCATTCTTTCATCTTTCCAACATCAGCCACTATTATAGTCAAAAGAACATCCTATTATTCCAAGTCATCATCCAACTATATTTCAGTGCTGCAAACGATGAACTTTATCTATGCAAATTACATCGGGACTTTGCAAGATACTGCCAAAGTACACTGGATCATGGCAACTTTGAATTTAGTTCACTACTGTTTTAAGTTACAGCTTATGATCGAAAACTTCACAACGATGTTGGAAATATAGTTCACCTTGCATTTTTTTTAAACGGAAATTAGGTTTTGCTATATTTTTAACCGATTTTTCAAAAAGAAATGAAGTGTCTTGTAAAATCGCCATAACATCTGCTTTGTTGAAATTATACAAAAGAATTGGGGATAATTTCTCGTGATATGTTTTAATATTTAAGGATCCTATTGTATGCTGAACGATTAAAGAAACTTTGTAACTCATAAAATTCTGTAACACAACTCATATTAGTACAAAATTTCTTGAATCGAATTGCACTACAATTTAAAAAAGTATGTACTATCATAAATTGTACTTAGAGCATAGGTAAACTAAAACTTAAATAGCTACTTGAAGAAAACATGATTTTGAATATACCTTTGTAAGTGAGGATGCATTTACAGAAACTAAAACTTGAATATTCGGAGAAAACATTTGAGTCTGAATAAGTAGAAAAACATGTTCGACCAAGGTTCGTCGACCAAACGAAATGACACGAAAACATTGAAAATCATTTTCCTCTCGCTGTCTCCCAGTTTCAATGCATGCGGGAAAATAAGCTGACACATTCTAGAATTTTTATTTTATTTCCATTTTTAGGTTTCATTCCAGCGCATCGTATCGAGAGTTTATTTTCGAATATTTCTCGGAACAGAATTTCTATCCCAGGTATTTTCGTCCCACGTAGTTTTTATACTCCGTATGAATCAGTGGCCTCTCAATATCTGAACTAAATAAAGAAAATGCTGGATAAACTTTGAAGTTGTTCAAAGATAAAGCAATTCTACAAACTAAGTGCAAAGACTCGCAGGAGAAAATTTTGCAAGAATATAATCGTGTTTAGATTTTTTTACTTTGCACACAAAATGAAGGGGTCCTGAAGCTGATAACACAGCTGAAGGTAAGCAAATAAACTTATTTTCTTTGGTAGCAAAAAACATATTGAATATATGGGATCCAGAGCGCAGCGCTGATTTGTAATGGTCATCTGAAAACGACAAATACAAACTCTTCACCTACAGTCTGTCTTAAAAATATGTGATGAAAATGTTAACAAAGGTATCTAAAACGTACTTATGACTGCCAATGTATAGTGACAATTACAAATTGGAGTGCCTTGATTTGATTATTTGTATACAACACGAAATTTATAATTTAAATCACTTAAATCTTTGGCGATGGTTTTTCAACTACAATTTAACATTGTTTTTAATTCAAACAATGGTTGTTGCCTCCCACAAGGTGGACCGATGACCTTGTGAAGGCCGCGGTAATCGGCTGGATGTGGGAAGCACAAGACCGGTCGAAGTGGGGGAGGCCTATGTCCAGCTGTGGACGTTATTCGGCTGAAATTATGATGATGAATGATTGTTGGAAAAGTCGGTATGGTATTTAGTTGAAACCTTCTAAATACGAATGAATGTGTAACTAATTCCCTTTAGAGAGTGATTTCGTATGAATTTAACTAAAACGAAGTTTGTTTATGCATTCATCACAAACTTTTGAAACCAACTGTACATAGCTGATACCGAACATTCACTATCAAAATCTAAAGCGTTTTTTTTTCGAGCGGCTACTACTAACCAGTAGCTGCTCGAAATTATGATGTTAATGTACTAAGAAATATTTGATACTAATAGTAGTACTGCATCACACAGTTAAAGACTATGGCACACGTTAACCATGTTATACATAAGCATGCTACTTACCTGCAAAGAAGCATGCTTTTTAATACCATAAGTCGCCTTAAAACACACACATGTCTACGTCATTCAAAAACAGACTCGCACACACACGCAAACTTCTCCATTCTCACTTATCCCAGTTTGATAAAAGTATGAAGTTCACAGGTGCAGCCTCAGGAGCTAGATGCGCACATTCAAACTCAATTTGAGCAGACTTCGGTTTCAATTGTTTCAGAACGCAATCAATTTTAATATGCGCCCGACGTCGCCAGCGAGGTGCGCGTCACACATACGGGGAAAAAGAATGGTAAATATTTTGGGTTTTTGAATGATGTCAGGTAAAATCGAAAAGAAAAGCCTTTTCTGTCATGGGCGTAGCCTATTTAACTAAACAAAACAGCTTATTTCTGTAATCGGTTACCTCTCATCGGTCAGGTCACAATCATTAAGCCTGAGCCGAAAATCGCTTGACTATCAGTCACAATCATTGAGCCTTTTCACAACTGTCGTTCATTTTAAAGCAAAGCGAGTATTCTTTGTGAGATATAAATAGATACTATAAAAATTTCGTAATCGGGCTAACCAAGTAATATAACCGCTCGAGTGATAAATCAAGCGGATAAACGTAACCCAAACTTAGTGTTGCCATCTGACAATAAGCTGACCTAAAGCCATTTTAGAACGGTCCTCGGAATGCGCCACCGACGGGTTCCCAGATAACGGTGGGAGGGGTTCACATCGGCGCCGACTCGACAATGAAGTACTTGGGACTCGTCCTCGACAGCCGGTGGAACTTCGCGGAGCATTTCCGCCGTTTGGCTCCCAGACTGGAGCGGGCTGGGGCTGCGTTGAAGCGGCTCTTGCCCAATCTACGGGGGCCAAACGCCTCTTGCCGGAGGCTCTACGCGGGGATCGTGCGGTCCATGGCCCTATACGGGGTGCCGGTGTGAGCGCCTACAATGAGGCGCCAACCAGCTCGCAAGTTGAGGGCGTCCCATAGGGTCATGGCCATACGGATGATCCGAGGATACCGCACGATCTCCGGCGAGGCGGCGGGCCTCCTTGCCGGATTACCGCCATGGGATCTGGAGGCAAAGGTCCTCGCGCAAATATGGGAGTCCAAACGCCGGGGCGTAACTCCGCTGCCGCGGGAAATCGCGGCACAGCGGACAGAGCTCCGGTAGGATCTCATGGTGACATGGAAAGAGCGATTGTCGCAACCCAGTGCTGGGCACGCCACGATTGCGGCGGTAAGTCCCCTCTTTGAGGAGTGGTTTGAGAGGTGGCATGGCGTCCTCACCTTCCGCCTGACGCAGGTCCTCACCGGACATGGTTATTTCGGGAGTTTCCTGTTTCGGATAGGGCGGGAGGAAACGCCCGGGTGTTTCCACTGCGAAGATCGCCCTGAGGACACGGTGGGGCAAACGGTGGCGGTCTGGGCGGAGCACCGCCGTGTCCTCGTGGAGGCGATCGGCGGCGGCGATCTCTCGCGTCCGGCCCTGGTCCAGGCCATGGTACGTAGCGAGAGGGCATGGGGAGCCGTCACCTCCTTCAGCGAAGCAGTAATGCTCGCGGAGAGAGAGGCGGCGCACGTGAGGGAAAAGCAGCATATGCGCTCGCGACCCCAGCCGCCGCAGGATACGGAGACGCCCTGGGCGTCGGGAATCCCAGGCCGATTTCCGGCCACCGTAGGCATGAGCTTGCGGACGGCGAGTAATGGGTAGCTCGCTGTCCGGTAAGGACCAAGCCCAAGTCGACGGCGCGTTGTGTTCCACGCGCGCCTCAAAGAGATGTCAGCACAGAAAATGATGGAGCCCACAAGGACCGATGCCTGCCAGGGGTGCGGGTTTGTTCGAAAGAGACACCACAGCCCCTGGCATACGGGCTACTGAAGGAACACGGGTGGTTTTTAGTCAGTAAAAGTCTGACACGCCCTCCTGCTCCACCCAGAGCGGGAGAAGTTATTTGATGATTTCCCACCCAAAAAAAAAAGGCCCTTTTGGCATTAGTTTATTTTCATATAGTATTCAAATTTTATACCGTCAACTGTAGCATCTTTACTTTCCATGAGCAACTTAACCAATGAGAACTCCGCCAGAGGTGCGGGTTGTTCGAAAGAGATACCGTGGCCCCTGGCACACAGGCAACTGAAGGAACATTGGTGGGTTTTTGTCAGTAGAAGTCTGACACGTCCTCCTGCTCCACCCAGAGCGGGAGAAGTTATTTGATAATTTCCCACCATCAAAAAAAAAAAAAGAACAATGAGAACTACTACCAGAACTTGAAGTAACATTAAAATATCTCTCGATTACTAACAATTAATTACAAATAGTAGATTGTTCTACTTCTGTATCGCTTCGATATTAAATGGCGGTAATCCTAATACTAATAAAAAAAATCGTTGTGATAAGAATCCATTAAATGTATTTTAAACAGTGTTTACTTTCTTTCTTTCTTAAAAAATCTTTCGAATTTTCACTAATAAGTAGGTACCAGATATTAATTTAACTGTCGTTTAAGTGGAAATAAGATTTAGACTTGGATGGAGCCGCTGGCTAGATTACAATGGCTAATGAATTTAATTAGACTTGCCTAGCATATGTAGCTACCGAGGAGCTTGTGGCTAAATAACAATAGCTGCACGGGTCTATCGGCCAGGTTAAGCTACGCTTGCCGCGGTTGGTCCGTGGATGGGTGATCATCTTTACATACCAAGACCCCTCCGTGCCTCGGAAAGCACGTTAAGCCGTTGGTCCCAGCTGTCATTTGGGGATCTTTGACAGTCGTTACGGGTCGTCAGAAGCCCGAAAGTCTGACAACCAGTTTTACCAAAGGGTATCGTATTACCCAGTAACTGGGTTGTGGAGGTCAGATAGGCAGTCGCTCCATGTAAAATACTGGTATTCAGCTGCATCCGGTTAGACTGGAAGCCGACCCCAACATAGTTGGGAAAAGGCTAGGCAGATGATGATGTAGCTACCGCAAGAATTTATGAGTAAATGCATAATAAACGAACTTAATTACATTCTTAGAAGTTACAGTGACGCGAATGAAAGGGAATTAAAGTAAGTAATATACAGGACAGGACATAACTGGTATTTCCATGACTTAAGTCTTACAAATGCATATTATGTTTGGCTTGCTTGGATGAATTATATTTTATCGGATTCATGCAATAATACCTTTCGATGAAATTGAAAAAATATAGTAGGTTTCACACAGGTTAGCTCTTTTGATAATATTTTTACAATGTATAATTTTATAAAACTTTTTATATTTTATAAATTTTGTAATATATAATTGAAAATATATTTTGACATAATATTTTTGAAACCGAACAATGAGACATAGCCTGATTAGCCGATAATGTTCCCACTGCTGGGATATAGGCCTCCACTTTATGAAAGAGAGTGGGCAATAATCCACCACATGGGCCAACAATGACACATACCATTTTTTAATTTAATTTAGATATCAAAAATGTTAACGCTCACGTGAGTTTATTCTGTATGTACGTAGGTACTTTGACTGTACTATTTGAGCTAAGTCAAAATTGTTACTATTTTGAAGCGAACAACCTTCCTGTTTTAATATTTTCTTTATTTTTCATACAATAGTTGGCTAAATTATAGTAAGCCGTATCTCCCGGAGTCACAAATTGCTGATATTGGTCGGTAAGACTAAAGTTTTAATGCGGGAAATGGCCTTACGTAAGCCGAACATTATTCCGATTGTTATATCCGTTCGGAGCAATGCATACGAATGTTTATGGAGCCAATACTGCCAGAGAATTGTACCGTAAACTAAAATTTACTAGAGCAGGCTTTCCTCTTTTTATCGGCAGTCCATTTTATTCATGACCATAAAAAACCAATTTAAACCATCGTTTTCATACATCTTTGTTAGAATATTTATATTGGTATTTTTTTTTTCCACAAAACTTTCGACCAACTGTGTCTTTTATCTTTTGTTTGGTAACAAGCTTTTAAAGATAAATTGTCGTTTATTACATTTAAAGACACAAGGATACGATAAGTGCTTTTTATTGCTTCTTACTTAAATACATTTAATAGAAATCTAATATGTAAAGCGAATTGGAGATCTTACGAGTCTACTCAAAATGGAGCTTTTTCGGAGACTGAAAATTCCTACTACTAACGCTGCGAAAGATTTTCTTGTTTTATGTCAGCGATTAACGTATTTATGTTTTATGTGAAAAAAAATCCAGCATCTTCAGGTAAAATTTTCTTTCCGTTTTCGTGGCCTCTAAACTAAAACCTTCAATAAATATAGCCCAACAGTGAAAAATAACTAGGAAAATAGGAAAAAAATCTCAAAATGGTGATGAAATCCGCATGAAAATCCACTGAATTTAATGTAACAATGCGGTCACATAGATGACAGGAATAGCAACTTTAATTCAAATTCCTACTTATATTATAAATGTGAAAGTTTGTGAAGATATTTGGATGTTTGTTACTCAATCATGCAAAAATAGCTGAACAGATTTAGATGAAATTTGACACACAGATAGATTAAGATTAACACGTAAAATACTTTTTATCTCGGTGGTACATTCCTGCGAGATAACTTCCGATTTCCACGCGGGCGGAGCCGCGGACGGAAGCTAGTAAACATTATTAGTTAGTTAAATAAAAGTTTCGTTAGTCTAGTGGAAGCAAGCGCTACTGCTTAAAATGAGGCCCTGGGTTTGATTCCCAGGTCGGGGAAAGTGTTATTGGGTTATTCGAG
Organism: Polymixis flavicincta; assembly: GCA_949987655.1. Taxonomy (NCBI): domain Eukaryota; kingdom Metazoa; phylum Arthropoda; class Insecta; order Lepidoptera; family Noctuidae; genus Polymixis; species Polymixis flavicincta. Next base: position 18,530,055 of record OX465181.1, on the reverse strand, counting down.
GGTTCTTCTATCTGGAATTTGCAGCATGACATGATAGCAGCCCAGAGTCTGAATTTCTGCCCGGTTTATGGCAATAGACTCGCCCCTATTATATGGGACATAAACATAACTGGCGAAATGCGAAATCCCTTCGGGAAAACAAGGCGTCATGTTATTTATTTATTTATATAAGGTACTCCAACGACTTATTCACTAATAAAATGTTACATAAAAGAACTTCTAAAAATTCACCTTATATCTATTAGTATGGTGAATTTGTCACTTAAAGAAGTACACAGCTTAAACATAAATCAAAACGTACATACAAATTATGAAACCTATTTCAAAGTGATTTAAAATATTAAAAAAAAACAATAATAAAATAAATAAGACCTAATTTACCATAGAAAGACAATTTATAAGAAAATACATCAGATTTACATAATTAATAATGGATACTTTAATTATAATTTTACGCATGATTGATTATTATACGTAAAACGACTGCAATAAACGTGATCAAAATGTTATGGATGGTTGGGGGTCATACGTTTTTTACGGAATTGGTAAAAAGAGTCAACAAAGATGTGTTATGTTATGTAATTAATTACTTGAAAGTATAAGATTTACCATTTTGTTCCTAAAGGATAAACTGGGGTCCATAACTACTAGAAAACGAAATTCCTTGGTATTTTTGCACAGGTCATTCTTACTCATAAAATTAACTCAAATCCTAACCCGGAATCAGGGTTCAAAAGCCAGTGACTAATAAATCAACCAATACTTAACTGCGCCGGTTTACTTAACGGCGACTTAACGTGTTCTCTAAGAAGATTAAGTGCGGCAAGTAAACTGCAAACATTGTTACATGCTGCTTCATTTTATGTTGCTTTGTTAGCGTGCTTACATCATCATCTGCCTAGCCTTTTCCCAACTATGTTGGGGTCGGCTTCCAGTCTAACCGGATGCAGCTGAATACCAGTATTTTACATGGAGCGACTGCCTATATGACCTCCACAACCCAGTTACTGGGTAATACGAAACCCCTTGGTAAGACTGGTTGTCAGACTTTCGGGCTTCTGACGACCCGTAACGACTGTCAAAGATCCACAAATGACAGCCGGGACCAACGGCTTAACGTGCTTTCCGAGGCACGGAGGGGTCTTGGTATGTAAAGATGGTCACCCATCCACGGACCAACCGCGGCAAGCGTAGCTTAACCTGATCGATCGACCCGCGCAGCTATTGTTACTTAGCCACAAGCCCCTTACGTATTCTATACCTATTGAACGGTGCCTAGGTGATAGATGATACCTATTTATGAGATGATACTCTTGCCACATTTTCTTTTCTAAAACTGTCTTTAAATTTATTATTTTTACCTTGTCTTTTGACAACTAAATCGTGGTCAAATATCTGAATTTTTAATGTTATCATCATCATTTTAGCCGAAACACCTCCAATGCTGGGCATAGGCCCCTGCCAATTTTGAGGCTGGTTTGCCATGATTGCCACGCTTGGCAGGCGGGTTGGCAATCGCAGTTTAGTTGTAAAATGCATAGAGAACATTGCTGTCCATTCTCTAGTAAGTTTCCCTTAGTCGCTTTTTACGACGCCCACGAGAAGAAATGGGATGATGCTATTCTTTACGTCCGGCATCACACGGAACGATTTAATTAATTTGATTTTTGAACCGACGAAAAAACGGAGGAGGTTACTCAATTCGACGCGTATTTTTTTTTTTTTTTTTCTGTATGACCACGCATAACTTTTTCCAGAGTAGTCCGATTTTGATAATTCTCGAAGTTGGTCCCATATAAATTTCGAAGAAAAATTCCAACCCTAAGGGTAAGAAAACAAGGGATGATTGATTGTTTGCTCACAGATTTTAATACTGAGTTGTGTATTAAATCAAAAATTAAGCATGTAGTAATTAGTAGATTATAGCCACAAAAAAGTCGGTGACACTGGATATGTATTTAATTATATGTCACCGCCTTCCGAACTTAGTTATTGGGGTTGGACAAAGCTAGTTTATTATTTTTTCCTTTTCGGTTTTTCGGCGGTTTAATTTTTTTATTAAAAAGTTTTTAATTTAATAAATAGAAAATAAACAGTTAATTTTTCAAAGCCAAGAGGCCATACGTCCCGAACGAAAGAAAAAGTATAAAAGAATATTGTTTTTGTCAATCTGTTGGAAGAAAAATACTTGACATTTGTATGAATTCGTATTCAAATCTATTAATGTATATTTCGATTGTTATGATAGATGGGCGCGACTGTCTGCTTAAGGCTTCCTTTTGCCGAAGAATATTTGACAATCTTGTCAAGTAAATAAATACAAATAGGGAAGTATGTAGGTAGGTACAGCTTTCCAGAGATGCACCTAGCTTCTGACGTTTCATAACTGCCCATGCAGGTTTATATGAAATAAAAATATTTTGATTTTGATTTTGATTTTGAGATAAAATTTGCACTTCGGGAATCATCGTCTATCTTCGGTGATACGAAGCGCGATGATGAGATTTAATAACGGGTAAAAATACGCTTCAAAACCGAGAGTCATTTAAATATAAACATTGATGTGCCTAATTCACAAAATTATAGATTAATAGCTGTATGTAATTCAGGAGTGGCTTGAGGCTAAGTAACAACAGCCCCGCCGGTTTATCGATCAGGTTAAGCTATACATACCACGGGTGGTCTGTGGATGGGTGACCATATTTAAATATCAAAGCCCCTCCGTACCTCGGAAAGCACATTACGCCGTTGCTGTAGGTCGTGGATTTTTATTCGGCAGTCGTTACAGGTCGTCAGAAGCCCGAAAGTCTGACAAGCAGCTTACTAAGCGGTATTGTATTACCCAGTGACTGGGTTGTGGAGGGCAGATAGGCAGACACTTTATGTAAATACTGGTATTCAGCTACATCCCATTAGACTGGAAGCCGACGTCAATGTGAAAAGGCTAGGCTGATGATGATGAGCTGTATATATTTCCAAAAATCTTTTTATTGACAACTGACGTACTCCGGGCACGTAACCCGGTAGAGAGAAAAAATGTAGACGCACTACTGTAAAGCACGGAAGTACAAAACTTAGCAGTATTTACTCTGTGGCGCGACGTTCGTACTAATTCGGAAACACGATGATTCCCGAAGCGCATACATTTCTTTTCAAGCTTTATTTATGTTGTAATGTATTCCTTCCTTTCTCTGAATCTGAATAATTTAGAGCGACAGCCAAATGGCTGAATGCACTCACTTTTATTCCGTAATCCATATTATATCTGACAGTTTGACGGTAATCATATTCATTGATAATTACTTGTTGACACACGGGATGCTTAAAATAGGTTGCCTTCAAATAAAATCCAATGTTCGCATTTATGTGCAGAGCTTAGCTCCTAAAGTTCTGAGTTGAGCTGCACGATTAATGCCAAATGCGTGCACTGACTGCACGGGTCCACTTAATCTGTATAGTTCTTTCCTCAAAAGACAATTTCAGACACCAATCCACATGGTCTTCACATGATCTGACCAAGATTATATCTGGACTTCAGCGTAGACGTTCCAACACAAATGGCGGAAAACCTCTAAGCCCAAAACAAGCACCCCAGTTATAGCCTGATATCACAGTCAATCTTCCATTAACTATAGTTACTCTGCGTCCTAACCAAAATGATCGCACGCGGGAATATTCGATCGTCGTGTTCATATGTCGCTTTGTTCGAAAAACCGGAAAGTGTCCTCTGGCAACACGACCACGTGGTCAAGTTCGCCGAAGAAATTGAACGCGACGATATCAGAGGCCAGGGTTCTAATTGCTGGGGGTGGGGTTTTCCTTGTGTACTCTTCGCAAAAAAATATCTAGCTTAGAAGATATTACCACGTTTACAAATATTTAGTTCAAAATTAGGATACATTCTGCCTCTACATATTCAGAATTCTTGCAGATTAGACCTCGTTTTAACGGTACTTTAACGTATTATTTAAAAATGGGTACTTTGAACCCCGTCTTTCCTACTCGCATGACAATCGTGTTGGTTTAGACACAGCTTACCACTGTGGTGTTATTATCCAGAGATATCTTCGATAGTTTCAAGTCTTCTAACTATATCCAATAATTAGATTACCTAACCAAACTTTGCCTACATATCAATAATACAAACTAATTACAAAACCCTAGAAGGTAACAACAAATTGAATTAATGTATCCATCGTCCTACATTACCTATTCCCAAGTAACGTGTCCCTTTTGCTCGAAAACTTCCAAACACGAATAACTCCGCAATAATCTTCAAAGCGGTATCTACCTGTAAAGTTTAATACGTAGTAAATCGATATGTCTGTACGATTCAATAGATATTTCATTATATTTCAGATTAATTTGGAAATTGAACAGGTTCCATTGTTATTTGAAAGTTAATTCGTAGAATTTAAATACAATAGCTACCTAAAATCATGTTAATTGAGAATCTGGTAAAGCTTTCCTACAACGTAGATTATAATTTTCTAGAATTCTGAATAAGCCACGGTTCCACCACCAGAATTCAAATCAAAATGAAAAATCGATTTCTAAGTTTTGAAACCCACCAATTGTTTGTTGCTCCTTTAAAGCTGATACTTGTCGTCAGAAGCCCGAAAGTCTGACAGTCAGTCTTACCAAAGGGTATCGTGTTACCCAGCTGGGTTGTGAAGCTCAGAGAGGCAGTGGCTCCATGTAAAATGCTGGTGACCTTACTTTGTGTAAATTATTACATCACCACTGCTCTCAAAACAGTGAAGGTTAATAAACATCGTGACGAAACCGGCATGTCCTAAAACCAAAAATTCGAAGACATGTGACATCTACCAACCCGCACTGGGTCCGCGTGGTGGATTATGGACCATTCCCTCTCACAGAGACGAGACCTATGTCCCAACAATGGGAACATTATAGGCCAATTATACTTTAAGAGACATACTGAATCAGACTGCAAAAGTACCTATAAAAAGCAAAACTACATGCTGAAAATGATCTAAGGCTGAAGTACACACTTCAATATAACTTCGAACCCTGTTTACCTCACAAGACAAAGAGCCTGTTAATACTTACACGAGCCGAGCCAACACCTAAGTCCTTACCGCTTCACGCTTCATAGATGAACTTATTTGCATTATTCAAACAGTTCTCTTTTTATCTTTGCACTCAAAACTTTGAATAAACTACGCAACTTCAGTCGAGAAAATAATATAAGTTCGAAAACGTCATGTATAGACTACAGGGTAATACAGAGCTACAGAGCCACAGGGATTTACCTGTAGTGTGCTTTGGTTTGTACAACATTGTCAACTACGCGACGTTATAACTTTGAAATGTATTTATTGTTGAGTTCGAGTTGTGTTTGAATATTGCTTCGAGCCAATATGGTGAATGAAGTCCTACGAACAGATGTACAACACTTCTTTCTCTCACACCGTTATTATTCTATTCGTTTCCGTATGAAGTACTATTTAAAGTTCAAATTAAAAAAACTCACATTTTGGTCTGTACGCTTGTGGGAAATTGTAGCCAACACCCAAAGATTAAAATCGTCTAACACCTAGCATTCGATAACTAGACATAGAAATCAATCTGCTTTCTCCCGACTATGTCGGGGTCGGGTGCCAGTCTTACTGGTTGCAGCTGAATACGTTATTAATTATTTGTTAAGTTGTGTAGTGAGGTGATGTAAAACTGCGTGTGGGGACTGCACGCAGTTTTACATCACTAAGCCTGCTGGCTTAGCACGAAAACTCTAGAGAAGCGTTTTATCGACGGAGAGTAAACAAAAATGACGTTGCAGCTGGATACCAGTGTTCTACATGGAGCGACTGCCTATCTGACCTCCATAACCCAGAAATACGATACCCTTGGTAACACTGGTTGTCATTCTTTCGGGCTTCTCACTACCCGTAAGGACTGTCAAAGTTCAGCTGGGACCAACGGCTTAACATACTCTCCGGGGCACGTACCTAGTGTTCTTGGTTATATGTTTAAAGATCACGCATCCATGGACAAAGCGTATCCCCAAGCCCCTTTTTACTAAACTTAGACCCCCTTATTACAGAACAATGTTTTTCTTTAGGTATAGTTTAAACCGTCGAGCCTGTTTTTTAAATAAGAACCTAACTGAAATCGAAATACAGCTCCTTTTACAAAACTCACAAGTTAGTCCAGTGCTAAATTGTCAGTTTTGTAAAAGGAGCTGTAATTCTATTTCAGTTCTATGTTCTTATTTCAAAAACAGGCGCGATGGTTTAAACCATAACTAAAGAAAAACCTTGTTTTGTAATAAGGGGGAGAAAGTTTAACATTAAATTAAAATACCCGAAGATGATTAATCTTAAAAAAAAGATGGTATTGATATTGACGAAGAGGCTATTTCAAAGATCTATCATTATGTATAAATAAAAATCAATTTACCCATCCATATCAATTCATAAATCTTCATCATCAGAAATTAATATCCACAAAAATTACCTCTAATGTAAGAAAAAAAATCGATTCGCCATGAATTAGTGCCTATTGTATGGATACACGATTTGTGCATTAGGCGAACGTTCGACTCAATATATCATCGTGCTTACTGGCCATTGATTAGCACTTTGATAATAATAGTTGGCTTCACTACTATAAGTACGCGGAAGTTCTCGCTTTCATTTGTGTTTAATTCAATAACTACTTCAGTGTAAGAACTAACTAATTAAGAAACATGTTAATTTAATTATTTGTTAAGTTGTGTAGTGAGGTGATGTAAAACTGCGTGTGCGGACAGCAGGCTTAGCACTAAAACTGTAGAGAAGCGTTTTGTCGACGGAGAGTAAACAAAAATGACGTTTCCGTGTAGACAATTGACAGTTTTGTACCGAGAAATGTAGACAAGCAATTTCTATTCTATGGTAGAGTATAAATAGAAAGCGTCATGCTAAGCTAGGTGGAAGACGAAATGTCAGTCATTCGGCGGCAGAGTGATGTGCGGACAACATTGTCAAACATCGCGGACAAAACCTGGATGAGGCTGGCACGGAAGAGTGGGGGTGGGCACAATAAAAGAGAGGGCTATGCCCAGCAGTGGGTGAAGTCGGGCTGTGAATAATCACAGCCCGACTTACTTTACAATAATGATGTTAATATATTATCGAATCAGGTGCGTGTCATCCAGCGTAATCATATGAGCGTAATCATATGTTGGATGACACTGTACTTGATCGCCTGCAAAGTACCGATAGTCATAACAGCCAATGGTTTGATAGCAAAGAGCCTTGACCAACACTAAGGTAGGTCTCTTTGGGCAGCAGATCAAGGGCTTGATCCAGAAAGCGGTACTACTGGACACGGCACACATCGTTAGAAGGTTCCTCTCCCTGGAACCCTGACCGCCGGTAGCTTGGACCCTGTTCCCGAAACTGGAGGGCTACTATTTCTTATATTTTTAATGTTTTATATAATTATTTTATATTCTATATTTAAAAATGTAATTTATGTGTATTTATTGAAATAAAGGTAATAATAATGTTAATTGCCGACATGTGGTATGTGGACTCAGCGATCATTGTACCGATAGTCGTTTCAGGCAATGGCTTGATAGCCAAGAGCCTCGACCAACATCTGAGGAGGCTCTCGTTGGGCAGCTGGGTCAAGGGCTTGATCCAGAAAGCGGTACTCCTGGACACGGCTCGCATCGTTAGGAGGTTGCTCTCTCTGGAGCCCTGACCGCCGGTAGCTTGGACCTTGTTCCCGATACCGGTGGGCTACTATTTCTTATATTTTTAATGTTTTATATAATTATTTTATATTCTAATATTAAAAATGTTATTTATATCTATTTATTGAAATAAAGGAAATAATTGTGTCAATGATATTTGTCGAATTGTCCCCCATTAACTGTTTAAATCACTATAATTATCACAACTACATAATTTCCGTAGAAATCTACCTTCTCTTTTGAACACCCTTGAAAATGAAACTAAGTAAGTAGTATTTAGATTTTTTAGCACATAATAACTAGATACAGAAATAATTAACGAACTAATTGACGCCATTACGGACTTAATAAATTCTAATAACATATCATTACAAGAACCTAACCTTAGAAAAAAATGTAAGAATTCAGCATCCCCGCCCCTTTACCAGCAATTTCAATTTGTAACACATCTAGAAATAAACAAAGCAATTCGTAACATATCGCAACATAATCACAAGAATCAAAACACTTTCATGCTCTGTTATAAAATTAGCAGCTTGCTCTACAAAATAATTAACAGACATAAAACTCCAAACATATAATCATACACCGATCCATACGTTTATTATCTTCAACCGAAGGTCTTACCTGACCACAAAGGTTTTATTACAAACCATTAGCCACTTGATTACGCTTCTCTGTAAAATTGAAACCTCCTTGGTCCTTTAAAATGATTTATAGTCTCACTTCAAACTTAATTGATACTTATTTCAAATACTTAATGCCAACAAGGTAAGAAAATTGGAATATTGCGGTTCTAATTCTATGTTCGGACCGTACATGATGTCTTTAATTGGTTGTTTAGAGAAAAAACGGGTGTTTAGTGTCTGATTAAGAGATAGACGCGTTTTATGACTTTGACCGCGCATGCTAGTATGATAATTACGACGATAAGATAGCAACCAGTCTCCCATATTGGAGCCTTTAAACCTAACAAGTTATTAGTGGTGAAGTTTCAAGATCAAGGTAATTTCAATTAAAACTTAATTTTGATCTCTCGTAAATATAAGAGCTTATTGAATTATGTAAATGTCTAAAGAATTAAGTATCTTTTCTACGCACTCGATACTACTACGTGCCAATGCTAAAAGGCTACTGACATTAATCTATATTGATATTAAAAATATTATATTTGAAATATTGACCGACAAAATATTTACGTGTAAAAGTGTATTTAAAGATGTACTTACAAACATTTCATTTCATTTCAGTTATTTGAGAAAGGTGGAAAGAGAGTAGGGAGGTCTTCGTCCAGCAATGGGACTTTAATGACTAAATATCATCATCATCAGTTCAACCGAAAGACGTCCACTGCTGGCCACAGGCCTCCCCCAGGTTCTTCCAATTCGACCAGTCTTGTGCTTCCCACATCCAGCGGACTCCCGCGCCCCCCCCCTTCCCCTTTCCCTTCCCCTTCCCCCTTCACAAAGTCATCGGGCCACCTTGTGGGAGGCCTTACCACTCTACGTTTTCCGGTACGCGGACGCCCCATCGCCCATCTGTTCTGCGAGCAATGTGCCCTGCCCACTGCCACTTAAGCTTGGCAATTCTTTGGGCTTTGTCGGTTGCTTTGGTTCTTCTGCGAATCTCTTCATTCCTGATTCGATCACGTAGGGAAACTCCAAGCATAGCCCTCTCCGTTGCCCTTTGGATGACTTTAAGCCTTCTGATAAGGCCCATTGTGAGCGACCACGTTTCTGTGCCATAGGTCATCACTGGCAACACACACTGGTCAAAGACTTTTGTCTTGAGACACTGTGGTATTTGGGACGAGAAGATATTGCGAAGCCGCACGAACAGCCGCAGAACGCTGCCCAGCCGAGTCGGATTCGACGATTGACCTCTTTCTCGAAATTGGACCTTCCTAACTGGACATTTCGGCAAGGCTAGGCTGATGATAATGACTTATTTCTATCAATGCACATTAAGCACACGAATTTTCTTACAAAAGCGAACCATCGTACTTAAACAAAAACCAAACAAAAACGTAACATTTGCAGTTTATACACCACATACACAAGATTGCTTCTACCTTGAATGACTACTCAAAGATTAAACTGTCACGATGTTGAACGAGGAAAATGCCATAATCGCCAATTATGTCAAAGTCCCCTTTGATCCTTGTTGTAGCGGTCAAATGAAGTCACAGTTTAGTTGGGGACGTTTTCGGCAAACAGTTGCCCGAAAATGTTGTAGTTTTCAGTTTATTAACGTGACGTAAGTACCGTAGTAAGTAAAGTTTGACAAAGTAACATTTAGCCGCACGCAATTATATTACAAGGTCATTAAAACGAATTCCAAGAGTGACATGACACAATAAAAATAAAAATTGTGTAAATTACAGAAATAAACTGCTTAGAAAAACAGTCACTATGCCCAAGTAAATCCCTTTCATTTGAACGAAAGGGGTTCTATTGGGTTCAACGGATAAGAAAACGCTTTGAACGAAGACACAATTGCTTGCATGCTCTGTTTGTTCTTAAGTTGAGCTGCAAATGCCCAAGGACAAAGAAAAGAAAAATTATTTATCTTTATACAAACCATCTAAATATTGGAAAAAAAGCTGAATAGAACGGAACACATTTAACCTTTTTACTTCGAAGATTAATAGGAGAATACAGTTATTGCATTTGAAACGACTTATTCTGCTCCCCCATTTCAATGGGACATTTTTATTTTATTTATTATCTCAATTTGCATATACGGGGAGATCTGTATGTATGATGGTAATAGGTGCGCTTGAATCTTTGTTTGTAACAAAATAAACTACAAAGATTGGTTGTGTCATTCTAGTTTTAAATCCAAACAGGAAAACCTTTATCTTATGTCTAGTAATTCCATCGACAATCTCGTATTATTGAATTTCTATGGTTATTTAGTTTTCGAAACTTTAGGACCGGTTTCAAGTATCCCGATAGGTAATATCTACCAGATCAGTAAATTAACGGGAATTTATCGGGAGCTGACGAAAAACAGGCGATAATCTACCAAACTCAATTGTAAATCAAGGCTTATTAATCGATTTGCACGAATTTACTCGCCCGATACAAGCGAGTCGTGAAATCGTCACTTTTAAATAATATAATATTTTGTATGGGCAACCCGCACGATGTTTAATTTATGGGCGTATCTACAATTCCAAAAAAAAAAAAACATTTATACGTTTACACGACAATTTACGCGTTTAAAAAAAAACGTAAAGTAAACCAAGAAAAGTTAAGGATAAGATAGACTAACTTTATTACCCACATAAAAAATACAAAACGTACCATTTGCCTAATACGTATTTCTGGAATAAGAGTAACCGTGGGGTTTCTTGTCGGCTCTTCAAATTGGAACCGGGCACCTACTTTCTTACGTTTCATATGTACCCATGCAGGTTTATGTGAAATAAAATATTACGTTTTTTTTTTTCTAGAATCGTCGTTTCGATAGTCGACAAACAATTAATTATCTTTGTGCAAATTGCCTATACGACTCGTTCGGTTCGGGTGAATCAACTAATAAGCCACAAGGACTACTTAAAGTTACGAAATATTAAATGAAATCGCTCATTCCGGATTAGAATTCCGATCAGTATTTCAGAAACCTGTTTATGATACAGTATTCAATGAAGTTATGGATGCAATTTTAGAATGAATTATTCATTGATATTTGAATACATTAATCTAGTATGCAACACCGTTGCTATCAGTATTTTAAAGGTAAGTATAGCAACTTGTTCACAAAAATGTATTGTTCTCGAGTCAAATGAAAAAATCGTATGATTGAAAGTTGGTACAAGCAAGTCTTTGTTTCATGTGTTATCCACACAACGTAAGTAAATTAACATATTGATAACCAGGTTTTGTTTTGCCAGCGGCTTCGCCCGCGTGGAGTTCAGAAATGATCAACGTACTATCTACTGGGATAAAAATTATTATATGAGTTAATACAGATTATGGCCTATCTGTTTGCCAAGTTTCATTCAAATCCATTTAACCGTTTTTGCGTCCCCCCCGAGTGGGTTCGCGCATTGTCGTTGCGGGGGGGCTCAGTAACCGTGGTCTCCTAGCCACGGTGAAGCGAATAGGAACCCAAAGGTGGGGTCGTTCATCAGGGCTTTTGCCTTCAAGCCGATGACGTAGCGGCCAAAAAGTAGGTTGCGGTGAGGTGTACCGCAACTGCGGTGGGCCGCGATGTCGAATGGGAGGCATCGCGGCTGAGGGTTACGGGCTGCAGAGGAGGAGTGCCGGTGCTTCTGAGCCGCGCTCTTCCCTTCCGTGGCCTGGACGGGGCCGCCACCGTTAAATGGCGGACGCGGTGGGGCCGCACGGGAAGAGGAGTGTCGGTATAGCGTTGGCCGCTCTCCCTATCCCCTGTGGCCGAAAAGTGGTAGGTGGGACGGCGCGTTGTGTTGAACGCGTGCCGTCAGAGATGTCAGCAACAACTGGTGGGGTTCGCAAGGGCCAATGCCTGCCAGGGGTGCGGGTTGTTCGAAAGAGACACTGTCGCCCCTGGCACACAGGCAACTGAGGGAACACGGGTGGGCTTTAGTCAGTAAAAGTCTGACGACACGCCCTCCTGCTCTCTACCCAGAGCGGGAGAAGTCATTTGATGATTTCCCACCCTCCAAAAAAAAAACGTTTTTGCGTGACTGTGCAACAAACATCCAAACAAACAAACTTTAGATTTTATAATATTATTAGAATAGTAAGATAATAAGAATTTTATGATTGAATACGATGTTTTGATTTATGAAACACTAGCTTTGGCCAGCGGCTTCGCCCGCGCGGTACTTTCATCCCCTATTTACTCCCTTAGGGGTTGAATTTCGAAAAATCCTTCCTTATTCCTTGTCTACATTATAAAGGGAACCTCTGTGCAAAATTTCAGCTTTCTAGGTCCAAGGGTTCGGGCTGGGCGTTGATGAGTCAGTCAGTCAGTCAGGACCTTTCTTTTTATTTATATATATATACTAGCTTTTGCCAGCGGCTTCGCCCGCGCGAAACTTTCATCCCCTATTTAACTCCCTTAGGGCATGAATTTCGAAAAATCCTTCCTTATTCCTTGTCTACATTATAAAGGAAACCTCTGTGCAAAATTTCAGCTTTCTAGGTCCAAGGGTTTGGGCTGGGCGTTGATGAGTCAGTCAATCAGTCAGTCAGTCAGGACTTGTCTTTTTATTTATATAGATGAACTTTTAAATCATTTGTATATGTCATAACTAATTGCTTAAAAAAACACACAGAACCGCACACTACATCCTATTTCCTCGTCTTAATATTACTGATTTATGAATTTAGATCAAAACAAGGAACTTTCTGATAAATTGTTTAGTACCCACAGATTTAATCTTAACCTCTTATAATATAACTCTACCTGAACAATTAATCTTCCAAATCGAACAACCACAGCTACTACAATTAATTAGTACCACAAATATTTCCTTAACCAGTAATTTAAAACAAATCTGATAACAAAACTCCAAGTGATAATTAATACGAATTCATTATTCAATCATTAGAAAAAACTATTAATTTATACACTCGTATAAAACTCGGTTATGGCATGATATATATTTCAACCGGTAATAAATCATTTCACATCAACTTATACGGGACGTCAAAAGTACATTCGTGTCAAACATTACTTTAAAAGGTAAAACAATGTTCAATAATCGTTCAAGTTGTAACTAGGAAAATAGCAACAAATTTTGACGCCATTTTAATTGCGGGTGGTATTACTGGGGCACCAAACAATAACGCTTCTCCCATAACAGGTATCTTCACTCTACAGACATACAGACAGGGCAGCCAACATTACAGTGAAAAGAATTCTTCCATGAAACATACTACAGGTATTTTCTACAAATAGATATTGCATTTGGAATACGAACTATCTTAAAAACATGGAAATTCCTCGCTGGTGCTCTATAAGGGTGAAAATGGCTACTCGATACTATCCGACTGTTTCGATTATTATCACACCCTGTGGTAGCCGAACTACTCGTATAAATTACACAGCTTTTTGCATGGCTTGTGCAAAATCGTGCATTGTTAAGTTGGGGTTCAATATTTAGTGGAATAGTTTCAAAAGTGGCCCTCATAAACTTGTTCCTATTAAGGCAGGTAGCGACAACTATTCAATTTAGGCAAGACCAAAGATAATGCTTGTAACAGACGGTATTTTTTTAATTAAGTACTGCTATGAAATATGGATGAACTTGGTTTCGTTATTGCTTTGGAGTGCTAGTTTCCAAATTAAGATATGGCTGTGTGTAATTTAAATTCAGTAGAGTTATATTAGGCACATGTTATTATATCGCTAAAGCATTAAATAAAAGGGTTCAACCTTCCATTGTAACGTACCTACGTAACCCTGAAAAGAGTAACAGAAATTAAGCTGAAACCTCATTTCTATTAGTTTTCAGAATTAGGTAGGTACTCAGACAGAAGTCTGAAGTATCGCTTTCAGGAATAGCATAATGTATTTTTTTTTCTGTTTCATCTGTAAATGTTCTACGAAATGTTGCTCTTTGATTCCCAAATCAGATAAAACTTACATCAAGAATTCATCAGACCAAATATTTAATTTCAAGAGAAATTAAAGACGCTTATCAATTAATTAGAAAACAAAGTACGTTTTCACATCGAGTACATTGACGATGCCAATTAAAAGTTAAAAACTCTTGAGTTAAACTTCACTGAAGATCAACTGTCTTGTCTAGACTTTGTTCTTGAACAGTTTATAGAAAATAGTTGTACCCACACTATCAAATATTAACGAATCGGTCATGTCGTTAACCGATATCGTGATAATTGACAGCTATATTTTACTGCCGATCTATGGCTTCTGACAAATTCGTACGTAGTCTTGCGAAATTCGGTTTCGGCTTGCCAAGGTCTAGATACTAAACATTAATCGCTCTAGGCCGAAGTGAATGTTGCGACATTTTCTAAATAAACTTATTTGTCATTCTGTTTCGGATAACAATGGAACACGTGTTAATCTAAATATTGAACCAAAGGTCAATCATTACTATTTCGTCTGTGTACCTGAGGGGTAATTGCGCCCTATAGTACCTCAGTAGATTCCCACTAAGGAATCACTTTGACTGTTCCCAACATTCATGGCGCTGTTTACGTTGCGAAGCAGACAATTTTTTGGAACATAACAAAGAATGGATTTGCATTAACCTACAAAATGCTTCAAATGCTAGTAACCAGAAGCAAAACAATGTACCAAACACTCCCTTGTCCATCGAAAAAGGAATCACAGAAGACCGTTTACATTTGCACCTTCTTTTGTTTTTACACCATCCATCCGGCCATAAAAAAACAAGACTATTTTCTCTCACTACAACTAAATCAAAAGGAACATCTTATAATCCAATTGAAAATAAACAAGCGTGTCCCGAACCGCCCTTGAAAATTAAATCGCTGAATAAATAAAAGAATTCAAAGTAAAGGAGTCTTTCCATTCACTATTTTCTCTTGGCGGCGATGAGCAATTTCCTATAGTAAAAAAGTAATAAAGAGAGGCGGGAGAATTGCCTCAGAAGTGAATCTCAATAAAGACTTAACTTAGTTTAAGCGACCTCGCATATTATGAGGGTAGGACTTCTGAAAGGGGTTAAAGAAATACTGATTTCGAGAAGACAAGAAAAAGGTGGTGCGTGGATAGGAATAAATTGGAATTGGAAATATTCCTTTTGAAATCTCATTGCGATAGTTGCTTAAGAGGATTTTCAAGACTATTTATTCAGACTTCAATATACCTTTTGGCGAATAAGAAAATTCGTTTCCTAACCGTTTTACTTTGGGCTGGTATGATTGCTTAAATGTTACGAATGGTTTCAATTTCAAGTAGGTACCTACTGCTATTTTCTCCCGAAAGTTTAAACCCCCATGAAAGCCTTATGATCCCCCCAGTTCCCGGTCACGAATTGGTCATTTGTAACCGAGAACGAATGACTTTTAAGAGCCCAAAGAAATTCCCATCAAGCTCAAATTAAAAGTTTAAATTTATGACGTCTTTCATTGTTTTAGAAGGTAGGTGTATATATACATGCTAGAAAATTTCTTGCAACAACACTACTGCAAGACATTTTTGAGCATGTGAGTGATGCAGTGTTTAAGGTAAATTTACTCACGCGTGTAGACACTACAAACCTTTAAATAAAATAATACAGTATTAAATTCAAGTCTTTCGGCAATGAAAACTTCTAGAACGTTTCTAAATGAAGGGATTAGATTCCAAATCATTGAGACCAAACAAAAAGTACTAAACTTCCAATTTCTTTTTTCTAGAGCTCTCCTCGAGAACCAGCGAAAACATTTTGGTATTATTATATTTCTTTTCAAAACTTTCAATAATAAATTCTTCAGTAAGCTTTTCAGCTGTTTTCTCAGTGCCAATAAACTTTGGAAGATTTGAAATTTAATTAAAAGCACGTCTTAGAATTTTCGGTGCCATTAATGTATTTCAATTTTATTAGACACTCGAAAAAGCTACTTGAGAAAAAAAAAACGGTAATAATTTAAAGCACAAGGCATATTTCTGGAGTCTCCCGTTTTAATTAAGAACGGTTTTTTCCTTTCTCCTGAAAGAGTTTCGTTCAGCTTAATTACGGTTAATTCTGGCTCCCCTCTGTCATCTATTTTATCTCAGGGCATAGCAACAGCTCGCTACTGTAATTAGTCCGCTAATGACGAGTTTTAAGGCATAAAACAATTCTTATCTCCAGCGGTCGCACGTGGCTCTTTTCGTTTGAGCCAAAAAAGGCCCTGAACAATTTATTAATTTACCTACATATCTCACCTTTAAATAATAATATGCTTAAAGCAAAAACATTTCTGCTGTCAGTAAGTAAGACTTAAAATTCGCCAGGTTAAAATCACTTCTAAAGGTTTATCCTTTAAGAATTCGTAAAAAAAATATAACCTGATAAGCAAGCCGAGAATACGTTTATGGGCAAAATTTTATTTCGAAAACAAACAGGAACTCACACTTTATGTTTCATTAACTGACGTTTGTTCGTTCGCTTTAGTAAGAAAGGGAAAGAAATAATTAAGGTGAGTTCAACCACGACAATTGGCGAATATTTCTGGAAGCGCAAATACTAGGGAGTACATTGATCTCACTTAAGACGAAATAGGGTTATCATGGCATAGCAAAACAAAGCATTACGTAGGGCTGATATACACGGAGAAGGGAACAAAATAGAGTAACGCTGGGTCGGTGAATAGTAATATCACAAGGTGGTTTCTTCTAAGGGAATAAGGGTCAAAAGAAGAGTAAAGGTAATATCCAAACTAGAAGAAATCAATTTTGAACCGACATCAAAAAGAAGGAGGTTATCAATTCGACATGTTTTTTTTATTTTTTTTTATTACAAATAACTCCGGCGTATATAGACGGATTTGCAAAATTCTTGTTCGAAAGGGGTTTATTTCGAAATGGTCTCATAAAAATTTCATATAGATCTGATGATGTGTTTCAGAGACAGACAACGGAACTCTTCAAAGAATTACAGCAAAGCAACCGCGAATGCTGTTATCGCATAAATATGCATTGTTTTGACCCCAAAGATGATGAAATTTCGAATTGGTTTGGGGTAGGTAACTAAAAAGTGCAATATATATAACTTTAATTTCGGAAGGCGGTGACAAAGAATTAAAATAGGTACAGATCCAAAGTCACCGACTTCCGAAATTAAAATTATTTTGCACTTTGTAGTGTTTTTTTGGAAGTCGGTTGTTATTTTTTTGAAAAAAGTTTTTTTATAAGTAAACACTGTCGTTGTATTTACCGTCATTCAAAAACCACTGTCATTCTAACATTTTAAATATATTCCAGTCAACTCAAGCATACGTCTTTGGCATACATCATCTGTCTCGTTCACATCTTAGCATTCAGCTCTTTCACACAGTCATGATAAAATTAACATTTCATTCCTACATAAATTATAATGTATTTTGTTTAATAGCTTTTTGCCGCGGTACCACTTGCGTGGAAGACGGTTATCGCGTAAAAAAGTAGCCTATGTCCTTCTCCATATCCCAGGCTATGTTTCTGCCAAATTTCATGACGATCGGTTTAGCGGTATAGGCGTGAAAGCGTAACAGACAGACAGAGTTACTTTCTCATTTACATATTATAATACGTATTAAATAGGGATTTTAGTGACAATTGATGTTTGATCTAGACACGGGGTAGCGTGTCAAGCCAAGTTGCCAGCCTGTTACTTGTCGGTTCTTAATTTATTATTCCGAAAATTTCGCCTGCTGGTAAAAACTAGCAATCGAACATAATAATTCGTATATGAGAACTAGCCAAGTCAGATCTTAGGCTACAATATATTATCCTAAGTTATAAGAACAAATGATATTTTATGTAGTTATAAATAAATTTCAGGACTGACCATTGAACTTGGCACCCATTTAGATCTCACTTCTTTTGTCGTTGAAGTCAACAACCAAGGCATATATCATAATATTGAACTTGGCTCTCATTTCACATTTATGTTTTTGATGGGATTAATTATTCAGATAACAGTTTCACGTGCCACACAAACTGTGTTTTAGATTCCAATTTTGAAAAGATACATTAACGTTACCAGACATATACCATTCTAATTGGTAACGTGCATAATAAAACCCAGAAACACTTACATCTAGGTTATAAGCACTTTAGAAGAAGATGCTACCCATCCCTGTTATATAAATAATTATAATGCCTTAATTACCTCTTACGAGACTCGAAGGTGCCTTGGGAAGTTAAGAGGTGACCTTTTCCAGTGGAGTATAAGCATCTATTTCCTTACTCCTCCTTGATTATAAATTATCTACAAGTTTAGTGTTCGCTCCAAAACATAAAACGAGCAATACTCGGTTCCATTAGGTAAGTTAATTCAACTAACGTTGGGTTTTACGATGCAGCGGCAACGTTACTTCGTAGTGTAGTGCAATTATCGTATCCTTATTAACTCTAAATTTTAACTACATTTCCGCCATCTTGCCTCGAAATTGGAGTCGAGAGTTAGTAGTTCAGAGTTCAGGGTTTTAGATAAAGGAAATTGGATTTTTCGAAATTAGTTTTTGAAGTAGATTCGATAGTTGGGCGACAATAGTTTTTTAGGCACAATTTGTTATATGAGAGGGAAGAAAGATATAAGTCTCTCTCTCACACTAAATCTCTCATAGTCTTTATTTTTTAAGAAGTTACGCTTCTATCCCATGGACGGTGTTGTACGCGCAATTTTTCCTGTGTTTTAGTAGTCAAATATTAGATCTAAGCAAAGACTATTTACGGGATTTGTACATTCAAAACGTCATTGTTATTGTGGCCGTTTAGTAATCACCCTTTAATATCTCCTCTTTAAACTATTTATTTATGACTCACACCATTACTATCTCTACAGTCAATACCATGTTTCAAGCGGTAAAGAGACATTCAATGCACACAATTTCTGTTAGCCCCATATGGGACTCTGTGAATCTCGTAAAATAAAAATACGGTGGCAATACATACGTCTGTGCGCTTGGAACTGGTGGAGATACGACTTTTTGTATGGAAGATGAAGGAATTTTTTTAGTGCCTAGGTCCGGATAAGAAAATTCAGTTTTAGACTGAAAGAACAGTTAAATTATTTTAAAGAAAAAAATAATTATTTTAAGTCAAAATAGTCAAGTTAAGCCAAGTCGAAATGCCTGTCACTATTATATTTAAAGAATTTAATAATCGTTTTTAAATTCTATGTAGACTTATATTACAAGCGACCAAGGAAGACAGTTTGAATCTAATTTATTCAAAACGCTAATGAATAGAATGGGCATCGAGAATACACGAACCACAGCCTACCATCCACAGGCGAACGGAATGGTTTAAAGGTGGCATCATTTTACGGAAACACTACACACTTTAGCAACGTCATATTGAGAGGAGCTATGTAGGATATGGCATCTGACACTCGTTGTCAGATGCCATTTGCTACAATGTCTTAGGTGTAATTATTATAAACCTTCCGGAATAGATTCTCTAAATGATACTGAAAGCCGCATCAAATTCCTTTATGTAGTTTAGAAGAACAACGGGGTTACACATACAATAAAAAGACTTTGTTGAAGACTGTGTGTACCTTGAATGAAAAATGTACAGGTATGGTACTTTCCAATTACTCCCCCTGATTTGTTTGTGCAACATTCCTTACCACCTGTACAGGAAACTAAACGAAGGGTTGACAGCGGTTCTTTTTATTGCGTCTTCTTGCTTTCGATTTTTAGTTATTCAGAAATTTACATTACGAATCCCACCTTTTTCCCGTCGAAACCAGATTACTTTTTTTTTTGTAAACAGATAAAGTTACTTACGATTTATTTAGCTCCCTCTGAACCTACGACTTGAGTGTTTCGCAATGAAAAAGCTATTACATTTTGACTTCCTAGCAAACGCCATTTCGTGATGTTTACCTTAATGAGTCCTCTCCGAATTTCTGCGTAAGCTAAAAAGATCCCTTAAAATTTATTAAGAGTGCCACTGCCAACTTAAAATTTCTATTCAAAACAGCGTCTCGAACGGTTATTGTATAAAATAGCTCAGGTTATGCGCGATTATCATAATGAAATTGCTAGCAGTTCTGGGGGGCCATAAGAAAAATGGTAAAATTTGTGGCGTTAAATAATATCGTTAAGAGCGAAGAAAAATGTTCGCCGCCCTGTAGGACGGAGTGAGTACGGCTCCACTCTGAAATTGCAAGTCGTATATTACACAGGGAATTTTCAATTACGGCAATCCTGCGGTTTTTCATTCGTAATGTGACTTTTAGGCAACGCTTCGAGCTGGTCATTCATAACTGCCACGATGCTAGTAAAGCTACGATAGACTCGAAATCTCCGAACATGATTGGCCGAACCACTTTATTTTTCTCCGTCTTTGCACATCGCCTTGCAGATTCGGACTTTTTATAAATGGTTGGGAACTCGTTTTCTTTATAAGGTAGATTTACAGTAAATTTGTCTGACATTAAATTTATAAACTGAAGTAAATATTGTATACAAGTTAATTAAATTATTTTAGTTAATTAATCATTTGAGCAGCTTGTGATAAACTGTTACAGCAAATTGCGAGTTTTCAAGTACTCCAGTAAGTAAATTCGGACCTTGTGCCCAGCTTGCCTTTATTGGGCGTAGTTCTGAAAACCCAAAGCAAACGTGCTTCCTATCGTCTTTGTGTAAGTCGGCGAGTAGGGCTCGCTCATTGTCCCACGTAGCTGGGGTTTTCATTTCTCAGAATCTTCGTCTAAGAAAGGAAATCCTCACTTCCGTTCCTTTAGGGCTTGAGTTCATTCAAATCAAATCAAATCAAATCAAAAGTCATTTATTCAAACTAGGCTGAGAGTCAGCACTTTTCGATTAGTATACGAGTGAGTGTAGGTATGCCTTAAATATTAATTATTGACGAATATCACGATGAGGTAGGTATTGCGCATAACCTGCTTGTGATACCATGAGTAGAACCAATAAAAAACGTTGCACCGTCTAAGTAGTGTTAAGACAATGCAAAGTCATTTCTTTTTTCAACTTTATTGTATGCCACAGGCAAGAAACTAGTATCGTTTAAATGGTACTTTTGGTTCATTCTATGAATTTCAGTTGACATTGAGCGTTTAGAATCAATCTCCCAAATTAAACTAACATAATCCCACGATTTTTCCCAGTGATAGTATTTTTCGCAAACAGGAATTACAACGCTTAGCACCACTATTTGTAAATTCAATAGTGTGGTTGTTGTCTGTTGGATTCTCAATTCTTCGCCTAACACCGAAAGTTGAAATCCCAGTGCACATTAAAATCCCACCATAATATGTTAACGTCCTTGTAACGCAGGTAGATACTTGTAGCAACCAATTATTACAATTCCTTTACAGTGTCATGATCAAAATTCAATTTCATGCAAAATTATTCTATAAGAAAGCCCACCCCTTGAAATAAAATTTTCTTCACGTACTTTTCTCATTTGATAATAAAATCATAAAAATAAAACTTACCATTTAGAATGGAGTATAAAAGATGGAAGACTTATACTGGAACAATAATTCTGTGAGAAATATTAAGCTATTGAGGATCGCGCTTTTCATACCGGTCTTCGTGCCCGAAGGCTTTCAATAAAAATTTATTATTATGCAAATTGCATCTCTTTGTGAGCGAGTATGGTATGCTTACACTCAAATCCTTTCAGTCTTTTAATAGAACTGTCTAGTCTAGGCATACTTTGTGCTGCATTTGAACGAAAAAGTTGCTTTCATCGCATATTTAGTAGCTAAATTCAATGCACCACTTAAATATTAATAATATATTTTGTATTATTCCACGTGATCGAATCAGGAATGAAGAGATCCGCAGAAAACCAAGGTAACCGAAATAGCTCGAAGAATTGCCAAACTTATGGTTTTGGCATGGTGACCGCGTACCGGAAGACGTAGAGTAGAGAGAAGACCTCCCATAAGGTGGACCGATGACCTTGAGAAGGCCGCAGAAATCCGCTGCATGCGGGAAGCACAGAAACTGTCGAAGTGGCGGAATTTACGGGAGGCCTATGTCCAGCAGTGGACGTCTTTCGGCTGAAATGATGATGATGATCACTACTTAAAAATTGTGGTCAAAAACAAATATTTGAATTTTTCCGGAATGTTTGAAACGTTATACAGGGTTATTGGAAAAACACTAACAACTTCTCTCTTCCCTACATTTTATCAGGTTAGGTCCCATAGTAAAAGTTGTTGATAATGATGAGTCCAATGACCTCTTAAGAGGTCGTTGATGTATTTCCAATAACCCAGTAAAAAACATCAAAGAAAGTGTTAACAATTAAATATGAATGAAAAGTTTCTGTACTATACAACAGAAAAAGTCAAAAACATACAAAAAAGTATTTTTCCCCTAAACCACGTCTGAAACGGTTCTATATTTAACTCGGTTTATTCCGTAATACCTAAAATGGAATGTCATTTTCTTACATCATCTGTCTAGCTGTGAGAGGAAATTAAATATCTTATCAGCGAGATAAAGTCCTTCACCTTTTTCACAGCAGCCTTTTGATAGACACGAGATGATTTGATATGAAAAATATAAGGAGACAGTGGCTGACTGGGGTGGCTACTATTGTTGTGGAAATCTTTAGTATTATTCCACTTTATGTGTAGGTATTAAATACTGCTCTGTATACAGGGCAGCGTCGTTGATTTAGTGGTCGCAAGCGCTACCGTAAGCATGAGATCTTGGATTCGATTCCCGGGTTAGGTTTTTCGATCTGGAATTACTGACTAGCAGTCCGGAGTCTGGTTTGTGCCCGGTTGATAGATAGATGAGCTACCTGCCTCCCTGTTACTTGGGTCTTAAATATAACTGGCAAAACGTAGGTATTTTAGGTGCACCTCTGCCTAAACGTTCGAGAAATATAGGCGTAATGTTATGTTATGTTTTAAATCAATGTTTTTTTTAGGATAGGAAATCATCAAATAACTTCTCCCGCTCTGGGTGGAGCAGGAGGGCGTGTCAGACTTTTACTGACTAAAACCCACCCGTATTCCTTCAGTTGCCTGTGTGCCAGGGGCCACGGTATCTCTTTCGAACAACCCACAGCTCTAGCAATATTATATAAATGGTTAAATGTTGTTCAACCAATTACTTAATTATTTAAATAAGGAAGAAATACAGGCGTCTAGAGACAACACATTATGAAATAACACGTTGGTGCTGCATAGCGCTAACTTGAATGCATTTAGATGAAGTTTAGTATAATTCGGTGTATGAACGATAGTAGTAGGTATAATCAGTGTCATTACTATATCTGGCTAACGTCAAATTTTGACAAATCGATATTGAAAATGCAAACCATTGTCAAACTGAATCCGCGGTCACACTTAACTCACCCAATAGCTTTTTTTAATTGTCAAGTGGGACCACAAGCCCCGTGACACGAATTGCACAGTCGTCAGCGAAATCAAGAAACGATACGCAATTTATCCTCACGTAGTATAATTTATTTTTAGTTTGAAATTAGCTGAATAATCAATTATAACAACATCAATAAAAACTAAGTGGAATAAATACGTATCTATGATTGAAACTAACTCAAAAAGCACTAATCAGAACTTGATTAAATTTATATGGGCGAGCTTTGAGTAAGTATACCCATTCAAACCAGGGGAGATTTTTTCAAATCGGTTCTTAAATGGCCGAGTTCTGAGGAAACATATATAAACAAAATATACAACGTGTAACGGAAAAGGTATATACATACGAGTACCAAGGTCACGGCTTCTTTGGATGACATCAAATGACATTGGAAGGGTTTTTAATCCTATCTCTACATGTTCAGAAATTATGAGAATTTTTAAAACATTGATACCAGAAACCAAATCATCAAATTAAAATAAACACATCACTCTGCAGAGATTTATCGCGATATTGGCAAGTAACTTGAAAAGTTATTGACCCACGTAGTGCGGTGACACGTTTGTTATGATTTGAATTTAACAAAGATATGAAACTGAAAATTTGGTATCAATTCTTAGAGTATTTTATCTTGAGCTGAAACTATGTATAGTTATTCTACACCAGCTGTTATCTTTAGTGCTTAAGGATAGCAATAGGGTTTCTGTTACACCTTGTATATATATACCCACAGTCGAATTGAGAACCTGTTCCTTTTCTTGAAGTTGGTTAAAAAGAAAATAATTTCACAATACAACTAGATATCTGCAGCAATAAACCAGCTAGCGTGTTGTTAGATGATGAGAAATATAATTTACAGTCTAGCATTCTTGCTTATTCCTCCAAATAATTCGCTGGTATTAGGAGCGTTCAGGGCATTAATCCGGTGAGCTGTGGCGCAAATTATGCAACATAGATAATGAGATCGTGGCTCCTACTCCACCTTCATCGAACTTTCTGCTGGGTTTAACATGGATAATAGATGTTCACTATTTTTGTTAAAGTTGTTAAAAGTTATATTTATTTGGATGTTATAAGAGTAATAACCTGTGTATCTGTACACTGGGGCCTTCTTTAACCTATAATAGGCCCTAGGCACTTTAGGATAATGGGGCTTTTATAGCACCACACCCGGGATAAGTTAGGTTTTTTTTACAGGCCCGGTTATGACGCTGGCATGAAATAGGCCCATAGATCGCGGGACGCTGGGCATTTGCCTAGAATGGCCAGTTGCAAAAACGGCCCTGTCTGTTCTTAGTAATAAATATACGGAATCGGTTAACACTTAACACAATGGATTTTTATGTGGTTACATGCAGAGAATTGAAGGTTTGTGTGTAAATAAGCCCTATTTAACGTAGATGTAGCACAGAAATATCAATGTTCTGACATCTCGGCTCATCAGTACATAATACCCTTGCGAAGCAAAGGCGGGTCGCTAGTTCATGTTTTAATTTGCTTTACATTGTACGTTGAACAATAGCCTAGATCTTACAGTGGGACTAATTATTATTATTCTTAGCCAGACTGGGATTCCTAGAAACCTAGTTTAGAATCTTTATCAGTAACTAATACCTTATGTAAGAGTGTAGTGTGTATTTGTTTGTAGCGTGTGTGTGTATTAATTTGTAGAACCGATCTGATGTAAAGTTGAAATGCAATAATTTGTGTCAAGAGATCACAAAGAAAACTCAAGCTTCAGATAAAAATATTCTCACAGTTCAGCGGTTAGTCAATAGTCTGAATTCAAAATCAGTAACTTTCAAACTAAGTTTAGTTAGGTCCAGACAGGGTCTTGCTTGGATTCGTCTACGGGTCAGAACTTAGGTCAGTAGTAACATCGTCTTGTTAAAACTTTTAGCTAACATGGCTGATAGAGAACTGGAATCGATTACTGTCTTTGTGGATCAAACTTTTAGACTGTGTAATTAACAATCTTTTCTACTCTTAAACACATTGTCTATATCTCTTTTCATCTACTTTCCTATGACAGGTATGCTGGAAGAGATTTCTTAATAAATCTTCTAAATAAATCTTTTAAAATATCACCCTTGTAAGGTTTTTCTGTTCTCTTCTTCATGTCAGTTTATATAGAATGTGTATACGTAAAGGAATATATAAGGGATGCTTCTGGCTACGTAATAACAACAGCACAGTTAGATTGATCAGAGAGAGTGAAGCTAGGCTTACCGTTGCTGGTCCGTGGATGCGTGATAACATGACCCCTCCGTGCCTCGGAAAGCTCATTAAGCCGTTGCTGGACCAACGGCTTAATGAGCTGTCATTCGTGATTCTTTGATAGTCGATACGAAAGATCTAAATCCCGACAATCTGACGACCATTTTTAGCAAGGGGTATCGTATTACCCAATAACTGGGTTGTGGAGGTCAGATCGGAGTCATACAGCGTCGTCAGCGGCGAGCAGATGAGAGGTCGGTTCATGTAAATACTGCTATTCAGCTGTATCCAGCTAGACACGAAGCAGACCCCATGTTGGGAAAAGCTAGGTAGATAAAGAGGAAGTATTAAAAAGAAAGTCATCACAAAACAGAGCACTAGGTTCAGCACCGATAGTTGAAAATTCAGTGCGCAATAAAAGAAAAGACGCGAAGAAATTGTGACATCTTACCTATTGATTTTATTTTTCGTTTTAATAGTATTAATTGACATTCGATTTACCACCCTATTGTGTATGCCTTACATACTCAGCCTATAACGTTCCCACTGCTGGGACACAGGCCTCCTCTCCATGAGAGGGATCTGAGCCGTAATCTACCACGCGGGCCCAGTGCGGGTTGTTATATGTCACATGTCTTCGAATTTTTTGTTCTAGGACATGCCGGTTTCCTCACGATGTTTTCCTTCACCGTTTGAGAGCAGTGGTGATGAAATTATTTACACAAAGTAATGCGCCTGGCTGAGTTCGAACGCACGACCTACAACTCGTAAGTCGCGGCCGCTACCACTGGGCCCCCACTGCTCATGCATCATTGTATGCCTTGCGGCGGGACATAGTGTGGTCTATGTTTACAAAATATTAAATTAATTTGAATTTGATCTTTGTACACACGGCTACACATCAAGCTATACATTTCCTGTATAAGCTGATCTCGCATTGTATATGATTTCCGAACAGAGCGAGGTCAGCGTAAACTGGAAATGTATAGCTTGATGTGTAGCCGTGCGTATTTACGTCCATTCGAACGTGGTCTAATTTTGCAATTATTTTCGTTCAAGGAACTGCTCCTAAGTCACTTACAAAGCTTCCACAAGGTTTCCATCCTACTTATAACATGATGAATAACTAACGATGTCTTGTAATCATTAAGGACTTTGATTACGTCCGACTCCGAACCATTGCAGAATTTAAGAAAAGATTTTTTTCCTTTTCAAAAGATATACGTACTTTGTTACGGGGGAGCTAATTACGGGAACGGTAAAGAAAAGTGGAAAGAAAAGAAATATTTCAAAGTGGGTACGTAATTATGCTCTGAATTAGGTACTTTTGACCTAAGAGAATAATAACAAAAATGAATGGTTTTATGTTTAAATATTATGTTCCATTTTGTAAAGGTAAGAACAGGGGATTGGAAATTATTTTTGAGTGGACAAAGAAAAACATCAAAAACGGTATGTTTACAAAAAATAGGTAGGAAATTTGTGTAGTAGCTGTTGGTGTACCTACATTAATTAAAGGCTTCTTTGTGTTTCCAACAAACCTACGCGAGTTTCTTTTATGATAATGGCATAACAATGAAACTAATACTATACTTCGTATTTCTGAGATAAGAAAATAATATTGAGTCAGCTTGAACTGCTGGCAAGCCGCGTCATCATAATCATCATCAAGTTAGCCTTTTCCCAACTATATTGGGTTCAGCTTCCAGTCAAACCGAATGCAGCTGAATATCAGTATTTTACTTGGAGAAACTGCCTATCTGACTTCCACAACCCAGCTACTGGGTAATACGATACCCCTTGGTAAGACAGGTTGTCGGAATATCACCAATGGATTAGAAGCCAGCCTCATCAAACTAGAGGATATAGCAAACTTTATTGTTTTACTCTTCAAACATCCCATAAATCCCCCCGAGTGGGTTCTTGCATTGTCGTTGCGGGGGGGCTCAGTAACCGTGGATTCCAGCCACGGTTAAGCCAAGAGGAACCCAAAGGTGGGGCCGCTCGTCAGGGCTTTTTCCTTCAAGCCATTGACGTAGCGGCCAAAAAGTAGGTTGCGGTGAGGTGCACCGCAACTGAGGTGGGCCGCGATGTCGAATGGGAGGCATCGCGGCTGAGGGCTACGGGCTGCAGCAGAGGAGGAGTGCCGGTGCTTCTGAGCAGCGCTCTTCCCTTCCGTGGCCTGGACGGGGCCGCCACCGTTTGATGGCGGACGCGGTGGGGCCGCAGGGGAAGAGGAGTGTCGGTATAGCGTCAGCCGCTCTCCCTATCCCCTGCGGCCGAAAAGTGGTAGACGGGATGGCGCGTTGTGTTCCACACGCGCGCCGTCAAAGATGTCAGCAACCACTGGTGGGGTCCGCAAGGGCCGATGCCTGCCAGGGGTGCGGGTTTGTTCGAAAGAGCCTCTGGCATACGGCCTACTGAGGGAACACGGGTGGGTTTTAGTCAGTAAAAGTCTGACACGCCCTCCTGCTCTACTCAGCAGGAGATGATGATTTCCCACCCAAAAAAAAAAAAACATCCCATAAATACGTTTCCGTAATCTGACCATCAACTTGCAACAAAAGCTAACCCTCAAAGCTAAACCTCGTAGTAGGTACAAATCATTTAGAGTAAAGGCGCAATTCCATTCATGCGTAAGAGCGAAGCCACACGATTTGTTTGCTGACGTGTTCTTATTCTTGAGCAGTAACGCTACATCATCCTACATACAAACAACAGTGATAAGTCACACCAACCGTTGCTACGACGTGTGGCGACGCAACACACGCTCAACGGACGGGACTAGAGAAACAAAGGGGGTACGGAAGATGCGGTGCGACGTCGGGCATCAGAGCTGTATCGCAGCGGAGCGCAGTGGTGTTATACTATTTTAAAAGACTGACACACTCAACACTGAAACGCTGCGACGTCGTAGTAAGCGACGTTATGTTGTGACATCGCATTGCCCATTGATTATGATTGATGCCGCATTGATTGATTGATTGGATGATTTCAAATCTTAACGGTACGCCGACAGAACGCATCAGCAACGCCCGTGTTACCGTATATAAGAAGTGCACGGAGAACTTACGCACGTTATTTGCGCGGGTTCATTTGTTTGCACCCGCTTTAGTGTGGTTGTGGGCAGGAATGAGACTGCCCCTTTAGTACAATACCTGCCCCGTGGGAAGTCTTCGTAATGTTTACTGCATTTGAATACGTGAAAACATTAATGGGCGTTCTCGTTGCGAAGCTGCAAGTTATTGTTGAGGGATCAAAGGTCCCCCACAATGCAACCATGTTAAGTGCATAGCGTGATTATGTAAACAATTAATGTTCTTCGATAATATTTAGGTTTATGTTATAAATAAGTTCTGAACACACAGCTGTGTTACTGTATATATAAAATGTATTTCTCTTATTGGTAACAAGGCATATTGAGATTTAGATTTTGAGAAAATTATTGCAAATTGCTGTGTGTGATTAGGTGCTGTGTGTTGTGTGTATGTTAAGAAGGACATACTTCTTTCACCATAGTTATTTCGAATTAATAATTCCAAGTTAACACAGTAATTTAAAATTAATAACCAACGAGAATTGATAGCACCGTAGGTATGTACATACGGTATCAATTCTCGCAGGTATACATTTTCTTGAGACTACGAATATTGTAAATGAGAAATGGATGTTTGTTACTTAATCACGCAAAAACAGCAGAACGGATTTGAATGAAATTTGGCACAAGAATAGTTATAACCTGAATTAACACATAGGACACTTTTATCTCGTTCCGTGTAGTGCCGGACGTAAAGAATAGCACCATTCTATTTCTTCTCGTGGATGTCGTAGAAGGCGACTAAGGGACTTACTAGAGAATGGGCAGCAGCGTTTTCTATTCATTTTATCACCATACTGCGATCGCCAACCCGCCTGCCAAGCGGGGCGATTATGGCAAGCCCCCTAAATTGGGGGAGACCTTTGTCCAGCAGTGGACGTCTTCCGGCTGAAATGATGATGATGATGATGACGATGATACTTTTATCTCGGTAGTACGTTCCTGTCGGAAAATTTGCCAAAAGCTAGTAAAAACGATGATTTTTTATTTTTATATAGGTGGTGTTTTAAACGCACTAATCTATGGAAGCAGACCAGTCGGATTTGAAATAATATTTTTACATTTTATAGCTTACTTTTTGAGGAACCTTTAAAGCTATTGAAACGCAACGACCGAAAGGCGCCGAGTAAAAAGAAAAGGTCGGAAAGCTGATGCAATGCAAAATTATAGTAGAACAAAAGGTGGACGAAGTCGTGGGCAGAAGCTAGTCACGTGATAAATTCAAACCGAATCCGAATTTTCAAGATGCAGCGGAGTTACTTGTATAGGCAGCCTGCCCATTGGAGCGGAGAGTAGCGGAGCTGTGCTTATATTAGGCAATAGAATTCAAACTCAGCTCCACTCCGTATGAATGGAAAACGTTCTATTTTTTAATATAGGCACAGCTCCGCTCCTTCCGCTCTTCTCCGCTTCAATGGACAAGCAACCTTAAGGTTGAAGTATTGTGAATATTATTCCTTTACATCGTTATTGACATCACACGTAAAACGGAAACACAATTGACGCTACTCGATAAATTAATAACTCATGTAATTTGTTCAATCCGAATGTAAGCTATTAAACAATTGATGTGTGAGTGCACATTCGGAAATGAACAAGACTGGATGCAGCACATTATTTATAAGGTGTCTCGTGTGATGAATGACAGATTAAGTGACTTATGAACATTGTATTGTATTGTGCCGTAAGGACAAAGGCCAGCCACGACTGGCGTAATGTCGTGTCAACTGACGTTTACGAGAATGTATCGACTTTGACAGTCACGTACGAATAAATTGGCATAACAAATGGAGACTGTTGGTGACTGAAAGGAGTTTGTCGCTAAGTAATAACAGCCGCACAGGGTGATCGTTCAGATTAAGCTTCGCTTGCCGCGGCTGGTCCGTGGATGGGTGACCCTATACATACCATGACCCCTCTGTGCCTCGGATAGCACGTTAAACCGTTGGTCCCGGCTGTCATTCGTAGATCTTTGACAGTCGTTACGGGTCGTCAGAAGCCCGAAAGTCTGACTATTAGTCTTACACAGGGATATCGTATTACTCAGTAACTGGGTTGTGGAGGTAAGATAGGCAGTCGCTCCATGTAAAATACTGGTATTTAGCTGCATCCGGTTAGATTGGAAGCAGAAGCTAGCTAGATGTAAAAACTAGGTAGGTACCTAATCTTAAACATAAACAAATAAATTCCGGTACCCACAACCCGCAATCTAATCACGTTGTTTACATTTGTCCAATACGTCACGGTAAATATACTTCGCAACACGGTAATGGAAATGTGAAACGGTGAACTGTAAATAAAAAGGGTAAGGGTTGACTGCGGCGGCATTTATTTTCTCCGGTAACTCTTGGGTTTCTAGTAACACAGTAATTTGGTATTGCAATTAAATCCTACCTTTTTCTTGTTTCGCTAGGATTCCTTTTCGGCCTGTAAATAGGGAGGCGATACGAGATGTTTTTATGCAACTTTTATCTGAAACACTCATTATTTGAAACACTGTATTATGTGAAAGCAGTTTTTGGTTCGTTAACTAGAATAAAATTACATATCGTGAAATGAACATGTCATCAATTACTGTTCCTTTCAAAATGTCTGAATGTCTAATATTCGTTCTCCAAAAACTGATTTACATAGTGGCAATAGACTGTGTTTGTTAATTTCATCATCCGCTTTACGTAGGAACTGTGTTGGGGTCGGCTTCCAGTCAATTCGAATTCAGCTAAATATCAATATTTAATATAGATGTAATTCTTAACTGACCTCCATAACCCAGTTACTGGGTAATATGATACCCATGGGTAAGATTGGTTGTCAGTCTTTCAGGCTTCTGACGACCCGTAAAGACTGTCAAAGATGTCAGCCGGGACCGACATCTTAACGTGCTCTCCAAGATACGGAGGGGTGGTATGTGAAGATGATCACCCAATAGTTAACACGAACACAAACGTTACAAAAAATAACGAGAGTCAACAAAAATAATTAATCAACGCATGAAATCCCTCCGACAAGTAGTAAAAAAACCCACGCTGCATCAGACAAGGCAGAAATTTAAAAAAAAATACAGAGCAAACAAATAACAAGATTACCCTGAAAGAGGAATAAATAATGCAGTCGAAGCTAAAGAACTTTTTAACGCTCTCCTTAAACTTTTCCTTGTGCTTAATTACGTTTTCATTTATCTTTCGACTCGTCCAGTTTGGAACAATTAATCTTCCAAATCGAACAACCACAGCTACTACAATTAATTTGTACCACAAATATTTCCTTAACCAGTAATTTAAAACAAATCTGACAACAAAACTCCAAGTGGTAATTAATACGAATTCATTATTCAATCATTAGAAAAAACTATTAATTTATACACTCGTATAAAACTCGGTTATGGCATGATATATATTTCAACCGGTAATAAATCATTTCACATCAACTTATACGGGACGTCAAAAGTACATTCGTGTCAAACATTACTTTAAAAGGTAAAACAATGTTCAATAATCGTTCAAGTTGTAACTAAGAAAATAGCAACAAATTTTGACCCCATTTTAATTGCGGGTGGTATTACTGGGGCACCAAACAATGGCGCTTCTCCCATAACAGAAATCTTCACTCTACAGACAGGGCAGCCAACATTACAGTGAAAAGAATTCTTCCATGAAACATACTACAGGTATTTTCTACAAATAGATATTGCAATTGTATTCCAATTGCAATATCTATTTGTAGAACTATCGATTATTCGAACTATCTTAAAAATATGGAAATTCCTCGCTGGTGCTCTATAAGGGTGAAAATGGCTACTCGATACTATCCGACTGTTTCGATTATTATCGCACCCTGTGGTAGCCGAACTACTCGTATAAATTACACAGCTTTTTGCATGGCTTGTGCAAAATCGTGCATTGTTAAGTTGGGGTTCAATATTTAGTGGAATAGTTTCAAAAGTGGCCCTCATAAACTTGTTCCTATTAAGGCAGGTAGCGACAACTGTTCAATTTAGGCAAGACCAAAGATAATGCTTGTAACAGACGGTATTTTTTTAATTAAGTACTGCTATGAAATATGGATGAACTTGGTTTCGTTATTGCTTTGGAGTGCTAGTTTCCAAATTAAGATATGGCTGTGTGTAATTTAAATTCAGTAGAGTTATATTAGGCACATGTTATTATATCGCTAAAGCATTAAATAAAAAGGGTTCAACCTTCCATTGCAATACCTACGTAACCCTGAAAAGAGTAACAGAAATTAAGCTGAAACCTCATTTCTATTAGTCTTCAGAATAGAGTATTTTCCAATTTTTCAAAAACTATTCTAATTTGAAGATTGGAACGAGATATTTAACAGAAAAATAAAAATAAATTGATTTCTATCCATTTTCTCAATTAAAAACGATTTAAACCAAATTTGTTTTTAATTGTTTTGAATTTACCGCCAAAACGCTTCTCACGATGACTTTTTATCACGTGAAGTCAACTTTGTGTAAACTAAAGTAGTTAGTAAGTAAA
Organism: Polymixis flavicincta; assembly: GCA_949987655.1. Lineage (NCBI taxonomy): Eukaryota > Metazoa > Arthropoda > Insecta > Lepidoptera > Noctuidae > Polymixis > Polymixis flavicincta. Next base: position 18,496,557 of record OX465181.1, on the reverse strand, counting down.
TAAGTCGAGTCGAGTTTATAATTAACAAGATTTTTAATGTATATAAAGTGATATTACTTGTGTGCGGTGCCTCTGTACAAAAATACTTATAAAACGGCGCCAAACTAAGTATTTGTACCGGTGCCGTATAAACAAAGTTGACGTCACATGTCACGTGATAAAAAGTCATCGTAAGGAGCGTTTTGGCGGTAAATTCAAAACAATGAAAAATAAATTAGATTTTAATCGTATAAAAGTGAGAAAATGTGTTTTAATAGATTTATTTTTATTTTTCTGTTAAATATATCGTCCCAATCTTCAAATTAAAATAGTTTTTTTGAAATCGGAAAATACCCTATTAGGTAGGTACTCAGACAGAAGTCTGAAGTATCTCTTTCAGGAATAGCATAATTGGTTCTCACGAGTGTTTTTTTTTTTCTGTTTCATCTGTAAATGTTCTACGAAATGTTGCTCTTTGATTCCCAAATCAGATAGAACTTACATCAAGAATTCATCAGACCAAATATTTAATTTCAAGAGAAATTAACGACGCTTATCAATTAATTAGAAAACAAAGTACATCTCCACTTCGAGTACATTGACGATGCCAATTAAAAGTTAAAAACTCTTGAGTTTAACTTCACTGAAGATCAACTGTCTTGTCTAGACTTTGTTCTTGAACAGTTTATAGAAAATAGTTGTACCCACACTATCAAATATTAACGAATCGGTCATGTCGTTAACCGATATCGTGATAATTGACAGCTATATTTTACTGCCGATCTATGGCTTCTGACAAATTCGTACGTAGTCTTGCGAAATTCGGTTTCGACTTGCCAAGGTCTAGATACTAAACATTAATCGCTCTAGGCTGAAGTGAATGTTGTGACATTTTCTAAATAAACTTATTTGTCATTCTGTTTCGGATAACAATGGAACACGTGTTAATCTAAATATTGAACCAAAGGCAACCTTTACTATTGGAACCTCCGTATTTCGTCTGTGTACTTGAGGGGTAATTGCGCCCTATAGTACCCTAGTAGATTCCTACTAAGGAATCACTTTGACGGTTCCATGACATTCATGGCGCTGTTTACGTTGCGAAGCAGACAATTTTTGGAACATACCAAAGAATGGATTTGCAATAACCTACAAAATGCTTAAAATGCTAGTAACCAGAAGCAAAACAATGTACCAAACACTCCCTTGTCCATCGAAAAAGGAATCACAGAAGACCGTTTACATTTGCACCTTCTTTTGTTTTTACACCATCCATCCGGCCAAAAAAAAAAACAAGACTATTTTCTCTCATTACAACTAAATGAAAAGGAACATCTTATAATCCAATTGAAAATAAACAAGCGTGCCACGAACCGCCCTTGAAAATTAAATCGCTGAATAAATAAAAGAATTCAAAGTAAAGGAGTCTTTCCATTCACTATTTTCTCTTGGCGGCGATGAGCAATTTCCTATAGTAAAAAAGTAATAAAGAGAGGCGGGAGAATTGCCTCAGAAGTGAATCTCAATAAAGACTTAACTTAGTTTAAGCGACCTCGCATATTATGAGGGTAGGACTTCTGAAAGGGGTTAAAGAAATACTGATTTCGAGAAGACAAGAAAAAGGTGGTGCGTGGACAGGAATAAATTGGAATTGGAAATATTCCTTTTGAAATCTCATTGCGATAGTTGCTTAAGAGGATTTTCAAGACTCTTTATTCAGACTTCAATATACCTTTTGGCGAATAAGAAAATTCGTTTCCTAACCGTTTTACTTTGGGCTGGTATGATTGCTTAAATGTTACGAATGGTTTCAATTTCAAGTAGGTACCTACTGCTATTTTCTCCCGAAAGTTTAAACCCCCATGAAAGCCTTATGATCCCCCCAGTTCCCGGTCACGAATTAGTCATTTGTAACCGAGAACGAATGACTTTTAAGAGCCCAAAGAAATTCCCATCAAGCTCAAATTAAAAGTTTAAATTTATGACGTCTTTCATTGTTTTAGAAGGTAGGTATAGGTGTATACATGCTAGAAAATTTCTTGCAACAACACTACTGCAAGACATTTTTGAGCATGTGAGTGATGCAGTGTTTAAGGTAAATTTACTCACGCGTGTAGACACTACAAACCTTTAAATAAAATAATACAGTATTAAATTCAAGTCTTTCGGCAATAAAAGCCTTCTAGAACGTTTCTAAATGAAGGGATTAGATTCCAAATCATTGAGACCAAACAAAAAGTACTAAACTTCCAATTTCTTTTTTCTAGAGCTCTCCTCGAGAACCAGCGAAAACATTTTGGTATTATTATATTTCTTTTCAAAACTTTCAATAATAAATTCTTCAGTAAGCTTTTCAGCTGTTTTCTCAGTGCCAATAAACTTTGGAAGATTTGAAATTTAATTAAAAGCACGTCTTAGAATTTTCGGTGCCATTAATGTATTTCAATTTTATTAGACACTCGAAAAAGCTACTTGAGAAAAAAAAAACGGTAATAATTTAAAGCACAAGGCATATTTCTGGAGTCTCCCGTTTTAATTAAGAACGGTTTTTTCCTTTCCCCTGAAAGAGTTTCGTTCAGCTTAATTACGGTTAATTCTGGCTCCCCTCTGTCATCTATTTTATCTCAGGGCATAGCAACAGCTCGCTACTGTAATTAGTCCGCTAATGACGAGTTTTAAGGCATAAAACAATTCTTATCTCCAGCGGTCGCACGTGGCTCTTTTCGTTTGAGCCAAAAAAGGCCCTGAACAATTTATTAATTTACCTACATATCTCACCTTTAAATAATAATATGCTTAAAGCAAAAACATTTCTGCTGTCAGTAAGTAAGACTTAAAATTCGCCAGGCTAAAAAAAAATCACTATTCTAAAGGTTTATCCTTTAAGAATTCGTATTTCTTTTTTTTTGTAACCCGATAAACAAGCAAGAATTCTCAGTAAGTATTTACCTAAGTACTCGTACCTATACAAGCCGAAAATAAACAAAACGTTTATGGGCAAAATTTTAGTTCGAAAACAAACAGGAACTCACACTTTATGTTTCATTAACTGACGTTTGTTCGTTCGCTTTGGTAAGAAAGGGAAAGAAATAATTAAGGTGAGTTCAACCACGACAATTGGCGAATATTTCTGGAAGCGCAAATACTAGGGAGTACATTGATCTCACTTAAGACGAAATAGGGTTATCATGGCATAGCAAAACAAAGCATTACGTAGGGCTGATATACACGGAGCAGGGAACAAATATAGTAACGCTGGGTCGGTGGATTGTAATATTACAAGCTGGTTTATTCTAAGAGAATAAGGGTCAAAAGGAATAAAGGTAATATCCAAACTAGAAGAAATCAATTTCGAACCGAAAAAGAAGGAGGTTATCAATTCGACATGTTTTTTTTTTTTAATTTTATTAATATTACTCCGGCGTATATAGACGGATTTGCAAAATTCTTGTTCGAAAGGGGTTTATTTCGAAATGGTCTCATTAAAATTTCATATAAATCTGATGATGTGTTTCAGAGACAGCCAACGGAATTCTTCAAAGAATTACAGCAAAGCAACTGCGAATGCTGCTATCGCATAAATATGCATTGTTTTGACCCCAAAGATGATGAAATTTCGAATTGGTGTGGGGTAGGTAACTAAAAAGTGAAAAATTATAACTTTTTTCAAAAAAATAACAACCGACTTCCAAAAAAACACTACAAAGTGCAAAATAACTTTAATTTCGGAAGTCAGTGACTTTGGATGTGTATTTTAATTCTTTGTCACAGGTTGTTATTTTTTTGAAAAAAGTTTTTATAGGTAAAAACTTTCTTTGTATTTACCGTCATTCAAAAACCACCGTTATTGTAACTTTTTAAATATCTTTCACGTCAATCCGAGCATACGTCTTTCGCATACACCATCTGTCTCGCTCACACCTTAGTATTCAACTCTTTATTTTATTTATTTATTTATTTTATTCACACAGTCGTGTATTAATAAACGTTTCGTTCGTACATAATCCATTGTATTTTGTATACTAGCTTTTAGCTGCGGTTCCACTCACGTGAAAGACGGTTATCGCGTAAAGAAGTAGCCTATGTCCTTCTCCATATCCCAGGTTATGGTTTTTGCAAATATTCATGACGATCGGTTCAGCGGTTTAGGCATGAAAGCGTAACAGACAGACAGAGTTACTTTCTCATTTACATATAATACGTATTAAATAGGGATTATAGTGACAATTGATGTTTGATCTAGACACGCGGTAGCGTGTCAAGCCAAGTTGCCAACCTGTTATTTGTCGGTTCTTAATTTATTATTCCGAAAATTTGGCTTGCTGGTAAAAACTAGCAATCGAACATAATAATTCGTATATGAGAACTAGCCAAGTCAGATCTTAGGCTACAATATATTATCCTAAGTTATAAGAACAAATGATATTTTATGTAGTTATAAATAAATTTCAGGACGACCATTGAACTTGGCACCCATTTAGATCTCACTTCTTTTGTCGTTGAAATCAACAACCAAGGCATATATTATCATAATATTGAACTTAGCTCTCATTTCACATTTATGTTTTTGATGGGATTAATTATTCAGATAACAGTTTCACGTGCCACACAAACTGTGTTTTAGATTCCAATTTTGAAAAGATACATTAACGTTACCAGACATATACCATTCTAATTGGTAACGTGCATAATAAAACCCAGAAACACTTACATCTAGGTTATAAGCACTTTAGAAGAAGATGCTACCCATCCCTGTTATATAAATAATTATAATGCCTTAATTACCTCTTACGAGACTCGAAGGTGCCTTGGGAAGTTAAGAGGTGACCTTTTCCAGTGGAGTATAAGCATCTATTTCCTTACTCCTCCTTGATTATAAATTATCTACAAGTTTAGTGTTCGCTCCAAAACATAAAACGAGCAATACTCGGTTCCATTAGGTAAGTTAATTCAACTAACGTTGGGTTTTACGATGCAGCGGCAACGTTACTTCGTAGTGTAGTGCAATTATCGTATCCTTATTAACTCTAAATTTTAACTACATTTCCGCCATCTTGCCTCGAAATTGGAGTCGAGAGTTAGTAGTTCAGAGTTCAGGGTTTTAGATAAAGGAAATTGGATTTTTCGAAATTAGTTTTTGAAGTAGATTCGATAGTTGGGCGACAATAGTTTTTTAGGCACAATTTGTTATATGAGAGGGAAGAAAGATATAAGTCTCTCTCTCACACTAAATCTCTCATAGTCTTTATTTTTTAAGAAGTTACGCTTCTATCCCATGGACGGTGTTGTACGCGCAATTTTTCCTGTGTTTTAGTAGTCAAATATTAGATCTAAGCAAAGACTATTTACGGGATTTGTACATTCAAAACGTCATTGTTATTGTGGCCGTTTAGTAATCACCCTTTAATATCTCCTCTTTAAACTATTTATTTATGACTCACACCATTACTATCTCTACAGTCAATACCATGTTTCAAGCGGTAAAGAGACATTCAATGCACACAATTTCTGTTAGCCCCATATGGGACTCTGTGAATCTCGTAAAATAAAAATACGGTGGCAATACATACGTCTGTGCGCTTGGAACTGGTGGAGATACGACTTTTTGTATGGAAGATGAAGGAATTTTTTTAGTGCCTAGGTCCGGATAAGAAAATTCAGTTTTAGACTGAAAGAACAGTTAAATTATTTTAAAGAAAAAAATAATTATTTTAAGTCAAAATAGTCAAGTTAAGCCAAGTCGAAATGCCTGTCACTATTATATTTAAAGAATTTAATAATCGTTTTTAAATTCTATGTAGACTTATATTACAAGCGACCAAGGAAGACAGTTTGAATCTAATTTATTCAAAACGCTAATGAATAGAATGGGCATCGAGAATACACGAACCACAGCCTACCATCCACAGGCGAACGGAATGGTTTAAAGGTGGCATCATTTTACGCAAACACTACACACTTTAGCAACGTCATATTGAGAGGAGCTATGTAGGATATGGCATCTGACACTCGTTGTCAGATGCCATTTGCTACAATGTCTTAGGTGTAATTATTATAAACCTTCCGGAATAGATTCTCTAAATGATACTGAAAGCCGCATCAAATTCCTTTATGTAGTTTAGAAGAACAACGGGGTTACACAGACAATAAAAGACTTTGTTAAAGACTGTGTGTACCTTGAATGAAAAATGTACAGGTATGGTACTTTCCAATTACTCCCCCTGATTTGTTTGTGCAACATTCCTTACCACCTGTACAGGAAACTAAACGAAGGGTTGACAGCGGTTCTTTTTATTGCGTCTTCTTGCTTTCGATTTTTAGTTATTCAGAAATTTACATTACGAATCCCACCTTTTTCCCGTCGAAACCAGATTACTTTTTTTTTTGTAAACAGATAAAGTTACTTACGATTTATTTAGCTCCCTCTGAACCTACGACTTGAGTGTTTCGCAAGGAAAAAGCTATTACATTTTGACTTCCTAGCAAACGCCATTTCGTGATGTTTACCTTAATGAGTCCTCTCCGAATTTCTGCGTAAGCTAAAAAGATCCCTTAAAATTTATTAAGAGTGCCACTGCCAACTTAAAATTTCTATTCAAAACAGCGTCTCGAACGGTTATTGTATAAAATAGCTCAGGTTATGCGCGATTATCATAATGAAATTGCTAGCAGTTCTGGGGGGCCATAAGAAAAATGGTAAAATTTGTGGCGTTAAATAATATCGTTAAGAGCGAAGAAAAATGTTCGCCGCCCTGTAGGACGGAGTGAGTACGGCTCCACTCTGAAATTGCAAGTCGTATATTACACAGGGAATTTTCAATTACGGCAATCCTGCGGTTTTTCATTCGTAATGTGACTTTTAGGCAACGCTTCGAGCTGGTCATTCATAACTGCCACGATGCTAGTAAAGCTACGATAGACTCGAAATCTCCGAACATGATTGGCCGAACCACTTTATTTTTCTCCGTATTTGCACATCGCCTTGCAGATTCGGACTTTTTTATAAATGGTTGGGAACTCGTTTTCTTTATAAGGTAGCTTTACAGTAAATTTGTCTGACATTAAATTTATAAACTGAAGTAAATATTGTATACAAGTTAATTAAATTATTTTAGTTAATTAATCATTTGAGCAGCTTGTGATAAACTGTTACAGCAAATTGCGAGTTTTCAAGTACTCCAGTAAGTAAATTCGGACCTTGTCCCAGCTTGCCTTTATTGGGCGTAGTTCTGAAAACCCAAAGCAAACGTGCTTCCTATCGTCTTTGTGTAAGTCGGCGAGTCACCGCATAGTAGGGCTCGCTCATTGTCCCACGTAGCTGGGGTTTTCATTTCTCAGAATCTTCGTCTAAGAAAGGAAATCCTCACTTCCGTTCCTTTAGGGCTTGAGTTCATTAGTATACGAGTGAGTGTAGGTATGCCTTAAATATTAATTATTGACGAATATCACGATGAGGTAGGTATTGCGCATAACCTGCTTGTGATACCATGAGTAGAATCAATAAAAAACGTTGCACCGTCTAAGTAGTGTTAAGACAATGCAAAGTCATTTCTTTTTTCAACTTTATTGTATGCCACAGGCAAGAAACTAGTATCGTTTAAATGGTACTTTTGGTTCAATCTATGAATTTCAGTTGACATTGAGCGTTTAGAATCAATCTCCCAAATTAAACTAACATAATCCCACGATTTTTTGCCAGTGATAGTATTTTTCGCAAACAGGAATTACAACGCTTAGCACCACTATTTGTAAATTCAATAGTGTGGTTGTTGTCTGTTGGATTCTCAATTCTTCGCCTAACACCGAAAGTTGAAATTCCAGTGCACATTAAAATCCCACCATAATATGTTAACGTCCTTGTAGCGCAGGTAGATACTTGTAGCAACCAATTATTACAATTCCTTTACAGTGTCATGATCAAAATTCAATTTCATGCAAAATTATTCTATAAGAAAGCCCAGCCCCTTGAAATAAAATTTTCTTCACGTACTTTTCTCATTTGATAATAAAATCATAAAATAAAACTTACCATTTAGAATGGAGTATAAAAGATGGAAGACTTATACTGGAACAATAATTCTGTGAGAAATATTAAGCTATTGAGGATCGCGCTTTTCATACCGGTCTTCGTGCCCGAAGGCTTTCAATAAAAATTATAGTATAAAATAATATATAGTATAATATAAAACAATTATAGTCGATGTTACCATTCCACATGACGGGAACCTCGTGAAAGCTGAGAAAGAGAAACAAATTAAATATCTTGACTTAGCTCACGAGGTTGTTGACATGTGGAATGTGGACTCGGCTGTAATTGTGCCGATAGTTGTATCAGCCAATGGACTGATGGCCGAAAGCCTCGATCAACATCTCTCGAGGCTCTCGTTAGGCGGTTGGATCAAAGGCCTGATTCAGAAGGCAGTACTCCTCGATACGGCTCGCATCGTGAGGAGGTTCCTGTCTCTGGAGCCCTAACCACCGGTAGCTTGGACCCTGCTCCCGATGCCGGTGGACCACTATTTTTTATATTTTTAAATGTTTTTGTTAATTTACTTTTATAAAAATATTTAAAAATGTAGATCATAAGGAATGAAAATAAATAAAGGCAATAAAAATTTATTATTATGCAAATTGCATCTCTTTGTGAGCGAGTATGGTATGCTTACACTCAAATCCTTTCAGTCTTTTAATAGAACTGTCTAGTCTAGGCATACTTTGTGCTGCATTTGAACGAAAAAGTTGCTTTCATCGCATATTTAGTAGCTAAATTCAATGCACCACTTAAATATTAATAATATATTTTGTATTATTCCACGTGATCGAATCAGGAATGAAGAGATCCGCAGAAAACCAAGGTAACCGAAATAGCTCCAAGAATTGCCAAACTTATGGTTTTGGCATGGTGACCGCGTACCGGAAGACGTAGAGTAGAGAGAAGACCTCCCATAAGGTGGACCGATGACCTTGAGAAGGCCGCAGAAATCCGCTGCATGCGGGAAGCACAGAAACTGTCGAAGTGGCGGAATTTACGGGAGGCCTATGTCCAGCAGTGGACGTCTTTCGGCTGAAATGATGATGATGATCATTACTTAAAAATTGTGGCCAAAAATAAATATTTGTATTTTTCCGGAATGTTTGAAGCGTTATACAGGGTTATTGTAAAAACAATAGCAACTTCTCTCGTCCCTACATTTTATCAGGTTAGGTCCCATAGTAAAAGTTGTCGATAATGATGAGTCCAATGACCTCTTAAGAGGTTGTTGGTGTATTTCCAATAACCCAGTAAACATCAAAGAAAGTGTTAACAATGAAATATGAATAAACAGTTTCTGAGTAAACAACAGAAAAATAAAAAACACAAAAAAAAAAAAAAACCCCTAAACCACGTCTGAAACGGTTCTATATTTAACTCGGTTTATTCCGTAATACCTAAAATGGAATGTCATTTTCTTACATCATCTGTCTAGCTGTGAGAGGAAATTAAATATCTTATCAGCGAGATAAAGTCCTTCACCTTTTTCACAGCAGCCTTTTGATAGACACGAGATGATTTGATATGAAAAATATAAGGAGACAGTGGCTGACTGGGGTGGCTACTATTGTTGTGGAAATCTTTAGTATTATTCCACTTTATGTGTAGGTATTAAATACTGCTCTGTATACAGGGCAGCGTCGTTGATTTAGTGGTCGCAAGCGCTACCGTAAGCATGAGATCTTGGATTCGATTCCCGGGTTAGGTTTTTCGATCTGGAATTACTGACTAGCAGTCCGGAGTCTGGTTTGTGCCCGGTTGATAGATAGATGAGCTACCTGCCTCCCTGTTACTTGGGTCTTAAATATAACTGGCAAAACGTAGGTATTTTAGGTGCACCTCTGCCTAAACGTTCGAGAAATATAGGCGTAATGTTATGTTATGTTTTAAATCAATGTTTTTTTTAGGATAGGAAATCATCAAATAACTTCTCCCGCTCTGGGTGGAGCAGGAGGGCGTGTCAGACTTTTACTGACTAAAACCCACCCGTATTCCTTCAGTTGCCTGTGTGCCAGGGGCCACGGTATCTCTTTCGAACAACCCACAGCTCTAGCAATATTATATAAATGGTTAAATGTTGTTCAACCAATTACTTAATTATTTAAATAAGGAAGAAATACAGGCGTCTAGAGACAACACATTATGAAATAACACGTTGGTGCTGCATAGCGCTAACTTGAATGCATTTAGATGAAGTTTAGTATAATTCGGTGTATGAACGATAGTAGTAGGTATAATCAGTGTCATTACTATATCTGGCTAACGTCAAATTTTGACAAATCGATATTGAAAATGCAAACCATTGTCAAACTGAATCCGCGGTCACACTTAACTCACCCAATAGCTTTTTTTAATTGTCAAGTGGGACCACAAGCCCCGTGACACGAATTGCACAGTCGTCAGCGAAATCAAGAAACGATACGCAATTTATCCTCACGTAGTATAATTTATTTTTAGTTTGAAATTAGCTGAATAATCAATTATAACAACATCAATAAAAACTAAGTGGAATAAATACGTATCTATGATTGAAACTAACTCAAAAAGCACTAATCAGAACTTGATTAAATTTATATGGGCGAGCTTTGAGTAAGTATACCCATTCAAACCAGGGGAGATTTTTTCAAATCGGTTCTTAAATGGCCGAGTTCTGAGGAAACATATATAAACAAAATATACAACGTGTAACGGAAAAGGTATATACATACGAGTACCAAGGTCACGGCTTCTTTGGATGACATCAAATGACATTGGAAGGGTTTTTAATCCTATCTCTACATGTTCAGAAATTATGAGAATTTTTAAAACATTGATACCAGAAACCAAATCATCAAATTAAAATAAACACATCACTCTGCAGAGATTTATCGCGATATTGGCAAGTAACTTGAAAAGTTATTGACCCACGTAGTGCGGTGACACGTTTGTTATGATTTGAATTTAACAAAGATATGAAACTGAAAATTTGGTATCAATTCTTAGAGTATTTTATCTTGAGCTGAAACTATGTATAGTTATTCTACACCAGCTGTTATCTTTAGTGCTTAAGGATAGCAATAGGGTTTCTGTTACACCTTGTATATATATACCCACAGTCGAATTGAGAACCTGTTCCTTTTCTTGAAGTTGGTTAAAAAGAAAATAATTTCACAATACAACTAGATATCTGCAGCAATAAACCAGCTAGCGTGTTGTTAGATGATGAGAAATATAATTTACAGTCTAGCATTCTTGCTTATTCCTCCAAATAATTCGCTGGTATTAGGAGCGTTCAGGGCATTAATCCGGTGAGCTGTGGCGCAAATTATGCAACATAGATAATGAGATCGTGGCTCCTACTCCACCTTCATCGAACTTTCTGCTGGGTTTAACATGGATAATAGATGTTCACTATTTTTGTTAAAGTTGTTAAAAGTTATATTTATTTGGATGTTATAAGAGTAATAACCTGTGTATCTGTACACTGGGGCCTTCTTTAACCTATAATAGGCCCTAGGCACTTTAGGATAATGGGGCTTTTATAGCACCACACCCGGGATAAGTTAGGTTTTTTTTACAGGCCCGGTTATGACGCTGGCATGAAATAGGCCCATAGATCGCGGGACGCTGGGCATTTGCCTAGAATGGCCAGTTGCAAAAACGGCCCTGTCTGTTCTTAGTAATAAATATACGGAATCGGTTAACACTTAACACAATGGATTTTTATGTGGTTACATGCAGAGAATTGAAGGTTTGTGTGTAAATAAGCCCTATTTAACGTAGATGTAGCACAGAAATATCAATGTTCTGACATCTCGGCTCATCAGTACATAATACCCTTGCGAAGCAAAGGCGGGTCGCTAGTTCATGTTTTAATTTGCTTTACATTGTACGTTGAACAATAGCCTAGATCTTACAGTGGGACTAATTATTATTATTCTTAGCCAGACTGGGATTCCTAGAAACCTAGTTTAGAATCTTTATCAGTAACTAATACCTTATGTAAGAGTGTAGTGTGTATTTGTTTGTAGCGTGTGTGTGTATTAATTTGTAGAACCGATCTGATGTAAAGTTGAAATGCAATAATTTGTGTCAAGAGATCACAAAGAAAACTCAAGCTTCAGATAAAAATATTCTCACAGTTCAGCGGTTAGTCAATAGTCTGAATTCAAAATCAGTAACTTTCAAACTAAGTTTAGTTAGGTCCAGACAGGGTCTTGCTTGGATTCGTCTACGGGTCAGAACTTAGGTCAGTAGTAACATCGTCTTGTTAAAACTTTTAGCTAACATGGCTGATAGAGAACTGGAATCGATTACTGTCTTTGTGGATCAAACTTTTAGACTGTGTAATTAACAATCTTTTCTACTCTTAAACACATTGTCTATATCTCTTTTCATCTACTTTCCTATGACAGGTATGCTGGAAGAGATTTCTTAATAAATCTTCTAAATAAATCTTTTAAAATATCACCCTTGTAAGGTTTTTCTGTTCTCTTCTTCATGTCAGTTTATATAGAATGTGTATACGTAAAGGAATATATAAGGGATGCTTCTGGCTACGTAATAACAACAGCACAGTTAGATTGATCAGAGAGAGTGAAGCTAGGCTTACCGTTGCTGGTCCGTGGATGCGTGATAACATGACCCCTCCGTGCCTCGGAAAGCTCATTAAGCCGTTGCTGGACCAACGGCTTAATGAGCTGTCATTCGTGATTCTTTGATAGTCGATACGAAAGATCTAAATCCCGACAATCTGACGACCATTTTTAGCAAGGGGTATCGTATTACCCAATAACTGGGTTGTGGAGGTCAGATCGGAGTCATACAGCGTCGTCAGCGGCGAGCAGATGAGAGGTCGGTTCATGTAAATACTGCTATTCAGCTGTATCCAGCTAGACACGAAGCAGACCCCATGTTGGGAAAAGCTAGGTAGATAAAGAGGAAGTATTAAAAAGAAAGTCATCACAAAACAGAGCACTAGGTTCAGCACCGATAGTTGAAAATTCAGTGCGCAATAAAAGAAAAGACGCGAAGAAATTGTGACATCTTACCTATTGATTTTATTTTTCGTTTTAATAGTATTAATTGACATTCGATTTACCACCCTATTGTGTATGCCTTACATACTCAGCCTATAACGTTCCCACTGCTGGGACACAGGCCTCCTCTCCATGAGAGGGATCTGAGCCGTAATCTACCACGCGGGCCCAGTGCGGGTTGTTATATGTCACATGTCTTCGAATTTTTTGTTCTAGGACATGCCGGTTTCCTCACGATGTTTTCCTTCACCGTTTGAGAGCAGTGGTGATGAAATTATTTACACAAAGTAATGCGCCTGGCTGAGTTCGAACGCACGACCTACAACTCGTAAGTCGCGGCCGCTACCACTGGGCCCCCACTGCTCATGCATCATTGTATGCCTTGCGGCGGGACATAGTGTGGTCTATGTTTACAAAATATTAAATTAATTTGAATTTGATCTTTGTACACACGGCTACACATCAAGCTATACATTTCCTGTATAAGCTGATCTCGCATTGTATATGATTTCCGAACAGAGCGAGGTCAGCGTAAACTGGAAATGTATAGCTTGATGTGTAGCCGTGCGTATTTACGTCCATTCGAACGTGGTCTAATTTTGCAATTATTTTCGTTCAAGGAACTGCTCCTAAGTCACTTACAAAGCTTCCACAAGGTTTCCATCCTACTTATAACATGATGAATAACTAACGATGTCTTGTAATCATTAAGGACTTTGATTACGTCCGACTCCGAACCATTGCAGAATTTAAGAAAAGATTTTTTTCCTTTTCAAAAGATATACGTACTTTGTTACGGGGGAGCTAATTACGGGAACGGTAAAGAAAAGTGGAAAGAAAAGAAATATTTCAAAGTGGGTACGTAATTATGCTCTGAATTAGGTACTTTTGACCTAAGAGAATAATAACAAAAATGAATGGTTTTATGTTTAAATATTATGTTCCATTTTGTAAAGGTAAGAACAGGGGATTGGAAATTATTTTTGAGTGGACAAAGAAAAACATCAAAAACGGTATGTTTACAAAAAATAGGTAGGAAATTTGTGTAGTAGCTGTTGGTGTACCTACATTAATTAAAGGCTTCTTTGTGTTTCCAACAAACCTACGCGAGTTTCTTTTATGATAATGGCATAACAATGAAACTAATACTATACTTCGTATTTCTGAGATAAGAAAATAATATTGAGTCAGCTTGAACTGCTGGCAAGCCGCGTCATCATAATCATCATCAAGTTAGCCTTTTCCCAACTATATTGGGTTCAGCTTCCAGTCAAACCGAATGCAGCTGAATATCAGTATTTTACTTGGAGAAACTGCCTATCTGACTTCCACAACCCAGCTACTGGGTAATACGATACCCCTTGGTAAGACAGGTTGTCGGAATATCACCAATGGATTAGAAGCCAGCCTCATCAAACTAGAGGATATAGCAAACTTTATTGTTTTACTCTTCAAACATCCCATAAATCCCCCCGAGTGGGTTCTTGCATTGTCGTTGCGGGGGGGCTCAGTAACCGTGGATTCCAGCCACGGTTAAGCCAAGAGGAACCCAAAGGTGGGGCCGCTCGTCAGGGCTTTTTCCTTCAAGCCATTGACGTAGCGGCCAAAAAGTAGGTTGCGGTGAGGTGCACCGCAACTGAGGTGGGCCGCGATGTCGAATGGGAGGCATCGCGGCTGAGGGCTACGGGCTGCAGCAGAGGAGGAGTGCCGGTGCTTCTGAGCAGCGCTCTTCCCTTCCGTGGCCTGGACGGGGCCGCCACCGTTTGATGGCGGACGCGGTGGGGCCGCAGGGGAAGAGGAGTGTCGGTATAGCGTCAGCCGCTCTCCCTATCCCCTGCGGCCGAAAAGTGGTAGACGGGATGGCGCGTTGTGTTCCACACGCGCGCCGTCAAAGATGTCAGCAACCACTGGTGGGGTCCGCAAGGGCCGATGCCTGCCAGGGGTGCGGGTTTGTTCGAAAGAGCCTCTGGCATACGGCCTACTGAGGGAACACGGGTGGGTTTTAGTCAGTAAAAGTCTGACACGCCCTCCTGCTCTACTCAGCAGGAGATGATGATTTCCCACCCAAAAAAAAAAAAACATCCCATAAATACGTTTCCGTAATCTGACCATCAACTTGCAACAAAAGCTAACCCTCAAAGCTAAACCTCGTAGTAGGTACAAATCATTTAGAGTAAAGGCGCAATTCCATTCATGCGTAAGAGCGAAGCCACACGATTTGTTTGCTGACGTGTTCTTATTCTTGAGCAGTAACGCTACATCATCCTACATACAAACAACAGTGATAAGTCACACCAACCGTTGCTACGACGTGTGGCGACGCAACACACGCTCAACGGACGGGACTAGAGAAACAAAGGGGGTACGGAAGATGCGGTGCGACGTCGGGCATCAGAGCTGTATCGCAGCGGAGCGCAGTGGTGTTATACTATTTTAAAAGACTGACACACTCAACACTGAAACGCTGCGACGTCGTAGTAAGCGACGTTATGTTGTGACATCGCATTGCCCATTGATTATGATTGATGCCGCATTGATTGATTGATTGGATGATTTCAAATCTTAACGGTACGCCGACAGAACGCATCAGCAACGCCCGTGTTACCGTATATAAGAAGTGCACGGAGAACTTACGCACGTTATTTGCGCGGGTTCATTTGTTTGCACCCGCTTTAGTGTGGTTGTGGGCAGGAATGAGACTGCCCCTTTAGTACAATACCTGCCCCGTGGGAAGTCTTCGTAATGTTTACTGCATTTGAATACGTGAAAACATTAATGGGCGTTCTCGTTGCGAAGCTGCAAGTTATTGTTGAGGGATCAAAGGTCCCCCACAATGCAACCATGTTAAGTGCATAGCGTGATTATGTAAACAATTAATGTTCTTCGATAATATTTAGGTTTATGTTATAAATAAGTTCTGAACACACAGCTGTGTTACTGTATATATAAAATGTATTTCTCTTATTGGTAACAAGGCATATTGAGATTTAGATTTTGAGAAAATTATTGCAAATTGCTGTGTGTGATTAGGTGCTGTGTGTTGTGTGTATGTTAAGAAGGACATACTTCTTTCACCATAGTTATTTCGAATTAATAATTCCAAGTTAACACAGTAATTTAAAATTAATAACCAACGAGAATTGATAGCACCGTAGGTATGTACATACGGTATCAATTCTCGCAGGTATACATTTTCTTGAGACTACGAATATTGTAAATGAGAAATGGATGTTTGTTACTTAATCACGCAAAAACAGCAGAACGGATTTGAATGAAATTTGGCACAAGAATAGTTATAACCTGAATTAACACATAGGACACTTTTATCTCGTTCCGTGTAGTGCCGGACGTAAAGAATAGCACCATTCTATTTCTTCTCGTGGATGTCGTAGAAGGCGACTAAGGGACTTACTAGAGAATGGGCAGCAGCGTTTTCTATTCATTTTATCACCATACTGCGATCGCCAACCCGCCTGCCAAGCGGGGCGATTATGGCAAGCCCCCTAAATTGGGGGAGACCTTTGTCCAGCAGTGGACGTCTTCCGGCTGAAATGATGATGATGATGATGACGATGATACTTTTATCTCGGTAGTACGTTCCTGTCGGAAAATTTGCCAAAAGCTAGTAAAAACGATGATTTTTTATTTTTATATAGGTGGTGTTTTAAACGCACTAATCTATGGAAGCAGACCAGTCGGATTTGAAATAATATTTTTACATTTTATAGCTTACTTTTTGAGGAACCTTTAAAGCTATTGAAACGCAACGACCGAAAGGCGCCGAGTAAAAAGAAAAGGTCGGAAAGCTGATGCAATGCAAAATTATAGTAGAACAAAAGGTGGACGAAGTCGTGGGCAGAAGCTAGTCACGTGATAAATTCAAACCGAATCCGAATTTTCAAGATGCAGCGGAGTTACTTGTATAGGCAGCCTGCCCATTGGAGCGGAGAGTAGCGGAGCTGTGCTTATATTAGGCAATAGAATTCAAACTCAGCTCCACTCCGTATGAATGGAAAACGTTCTATTTTTTAATATAGGCACAGCTCCGCTCCTTCCGCTCTTCTCCGCTTCAATGGACAAGCAACCTTAAGGTTGAAGTATTGTGAATATTATTCCTTTACATCGTTATTGACATCACACGTAAAACGGAAACACAATTGACGCTACTCGATAAATTAATAACTCATGTAATTTGTTCAATCCGAATGTAAGCTATTAAACAATTGATGTGTGAGTGCACATTCGGAAATGAACAAGACTGGATGCAGCACATTATTTATAAGGTGTCTCGTGTGATGAATGACAGATTAAGTGACTTATGAACATTGTATTGTATTGTGCCGTAAGGACAAAGGCCAGCCACGACTGGCGTAATGTCGTGTCAACTGACGTTTACGAGAATGTATCGACTTTGACAGTCACGTACGAATAAATTGGCATAACAAATGGAGACTGTTGGTGACTGAAAGGAGTTTGTCGCTAAGTAATAACAGCCGCACAGGGTGATCGTTCAGATTAAGCTTCGCTTGCCGCGGCTGGTCCGTGGATGGGTGACCCTATACATACCATGACCCCTCTGTGCCTCGGATAGCACGTTAAACCGTTGGTCCCGGCTGTCATTCGTAGATCTTTGACAGTCGTTACGGGTCGTCAGAAGCCCGAAAGTCTGACTATTAGTCTTACACAGGGATATCGTATTACTCAGTAACTGGGTTGTGGAGGTAAGATAGGCAGTCGCTCCATGTAAAATACTGGTATTTAGCTGCATCCGGTTAGATTGGAAGCAGAAGCTAGCTAGATGTAAAAACTAGGTAGGTACCTAATCTTAAACATAAACAAATAAATTCCGGTACCCACAACCCGCAATCTAATCACGTTGTTTACATTTGTCCAATACGTCACGGTAAATATACTTCGCAACACGGTAATGGAAATGTGAAACGGTGAACTGTAAATAAAAAGGGTAAGGGTTGACTGCGGCGGCATTTATTTTCTCCGGTAACTCTTGGGTTTCTAGTAACACAGTAATTTGGTATTGCAATTAAATCCTACCTTTTTCTTGTTTCGCTAGGATTCCTTTTCGGCCTGTAAATAGGGAGGCGATACGAGATGTTTTTATGCAACTTTTATCTGAAACACTCATTATTTGAAACACTGTATTATGTGAAAGCAGTTTTTGGTTCGTTAACTAGAATAAAATTACATATCGTGAAATGAACATGTCATCAATTACTGTTCCTTTCAAAATGTCTGAATGTCTAATATTCGTTCTCCAAAAACTGATTTACATAGTGGCAATAGACTGTGTTTGTTAATTTCATCATCCGCTTTACGTAGGAACTGTGTTGGGGTCGGCTTCCAGTCAATTCGAATTCAGCTAAATATCAATATTTAATATAGATGTAATTCTTAACTGACCTCCATAACCCAGTTACTGGGTAATATGATACCCATGGGTAAGATTGGTTGTCAGTCTTTCAGGCTTCTGACGACCCGTAAAGACTGTCAAAGATGTCAGCCGGGACCGACATCTTAACGTGCTCTCCAAGATACGGAGGGGTGGTATGTGAAGATGATCACCCAATAGTTAACACGAACACAAACGTTACAAAAAATAACGAGAGTCAACAAAAATAATTAATCAACGCATGAAATCCCTCCGACAAGTAGTAAAAAAACCCACGCTGCATCAGACAAGGCAGAAATTTAAAAAAAAATACAGAGCAAACAAATAACAAGATTACCCTGAAAGAGGAATAAATAATGCAGTCGAAGCTAAAGAACTTTTTAACGCTCTCCTTAAACTTTTCCTTGTGCTTAATTACGTTTTCATTTATCTTTCGACTCGTCCAGTTTGGAACAGTAGAGACTAAACAAGGCCTACAGAAGACTGCTCAGTTCTATTTAATAATACATTATTAATTCTAGAACAAGGAGTGTCATAAAACAAAAGTGTTTCAAAAACTTTTTCACTATCTACATATGTTACTAATTATTAACCGGAGGAGTTTGTTTGTTTGAACGTCTCTAGAAGTACCGGTCGAATTTTAATAAATCTTTTTGTATTTGCTAGTCCCGTTTTCGAAAACTGTTATAGGATATTTCACGATATGACCCTTAAGAGTCGAGCGAAAACTAAAAAAGTAAGCTAACCGTAAATGACGTAATAGTGCGGGTGGGTGCTGCGACGCGAAGGGGGCGAGGTAGATTTAAAAAAGAACGTTATTTTGATATGCTTAATTTTGTGTAGGTTACGAATACTAAGTTGCGGGCACATGCCTTATTAAAAGTGTTATACACACAAGATTTTTCAAAAGAAAAGAATTAGCTACAGTACAATTCATGCACATTTGTCTTCGTCTGCCTATTTTTGAATTTAATGTAGGTATATCGTTCTTTTATTTAAGGGTGGGAAATCATCAAAGGCCCAAGGTATCTCTTTCGAACAACCCGCACCCTAACAGAGGCGTACCGTCCTTCTTCCTTGAAAACATGGCAAGGACATATCAAAAAAGTAAGCAACTGTTGATTCGCATCGAATTTCGTGACTACTACCTACATACACTTGATAAAGCCTAAACTCAAGTTATAAACGAAGTTCCTTCTTAAAGTGATCACAAAAATTGTAAATATCGTTAAGTAATTTTGTTCAAAATGTTACATATGTGGCTCAATGTGTCAATACTGTAACACAACCACATCCACCTACACATAAAGAAAAGAACGTCCATCATCGAAAAACATATTAAAAATCCGTACTCACACTTAAATTCAAAAAACTTTGGCCAGATATAATCACAATTAAAAAAAGAAATCTCAATTAAAAGTAAACGATTCTTCCCGATTGTTCCCGAAGTGCCTCACCTTATCACGAGAATTCAGCGAAGTGAGGGGGGCAGGGATTGTCTGTCGAATTGAAACTGACGTGAGCTGGCCACCTGGTTCCTTTCGACGAAATTAAAAAAGTTTCAGCAACACGGGAACTCGGTAGGTCTCGTTCATTTAAATGCTAAGGGAATCCGTGTTAGTATTCATTGCGAGTTTTGTCATTCAGAGAAAAGTTTTGCTTTTTACCAGTTTCACTTCGCGCTGGTCGGAATTTGCATTTTTTTTTTGTCGTGAATGGTGTTACAGTAGCTAGTAACTTTTCGTCTGTTGTTATCTTTGGAACATGTCGGGTTATTCAAACGACTGATTACTTTTCAAATTGCTGATTATAATGGGAGATTCCAAACAAAAGGAATATTGGAGCTGGATTCTTCACTGCTCAACATTTTACTGGGCGTAGATAAGTGTTGCGGGTGAAAAGAAAAACTCAGATGATGCTTATTGATTTTTAGGTTTTATTTTAATTTAAACGAAACGTTGGACAGTTTCTAGATGCATGTTGCCCATACGATGTCAGATGGTCACGCGAGACTCACACGAACGTCAGGCTAGACTGTGTCGAAGCGCGCCTACGTCACACTTACGTTTCGTTGTCAACTGACATCCCGTACTCATGAATCTGATAGGTATATGAATCGCTTGCTTCGTCATACTGACAAATAAAATCAAATTCATATAATAATATCTACATTAGGTACACGGCCTAAAATAAAATCAATATTCCGGCTCATCAAACCATATTCTAAGTTAACATTCAACCCTTTACATAACTCGAGTATTCATGTCTTTAATTGGCACCTTCGATCACGATCACAAGAACACAGTTAAGCTACCTTTAATTACAGCTTTCATTAGCAGTTTCATAAGTATTACAAGGTATTATGACCGATGACTTTCCACGAATAACATTCGATGAAACTCGCTAATTACAAATTGATCAATACTTTAGTAGAGGAATGGTTTACCTATATGACTAACGCTATAGTGTGGGGTGGAGCTTCAAATCCCGGGACGCAATACTTCTTTTTCTTAGCGTGTCGATTGTTAAATAACTCGAAAAAATGTATATGAACTTAGTTTTCTAAATTGTTTGCCCAAATATCAGCAATATTAAAATCCCGGTATCCCGGGACCCCACGTTATTTTCGGGATAACGGGCGCAGGATCACGTGAGTTTTGCGGGACTGTTTCGCCATCTGATCTTAAGTTGGAACAGGAGTGGGAAATTAAGTGTATCGTCAGCATCTAATGCAATTAGCCCGTCACCATCTCGAACTAATACAGGTGAGTCTATCATAAAATAGAAATGACTTTTATGTATCTATAATTTACAATAAAGCTTCAAAAGAAATACCGCCTACGACTTTTGTGGTAGCCAAAAGGGCGTTTTCTGCTGCTAGCTATATCATCTCTAAAATACGTAGTAGTTTGTTAGACAACACATTGGACAAATTATGTTGTCTTCACAAACATTGTCAACTGAATACTGGCCAAACATATTGAAGTAAGTGTTTTTGTTTCAATTGTATATCAATGTTCTTAGGGTTCCATAACCGAAGGATAAAGGGACCGAGTGCGAGTCCGACTCGTACTTGGCCGGTTTTTTTATTTTTATTATTTGCTGTATCTGATCCCAATTAATTAAAGTGCAACTTGATTGATCTCTTGGTAAAAGTAAATCTTGGACAGAATTTATACCTACGTTGTTTTATTTACCTTATTAAATATTTTAATTTCTGTATGCAGATACCGCAAATATCCCGAAATTTTTCAGCCGTGCAAATACCGAGATTGAAAATTTGCTGTGTGATTGGAATCCCTAGTTTAATTAATTTTTATGGAAAATTAATAACGATTTCAAGATATTTATTGCCTCGTCGGTCTAGCGCCCGCAAGCGCTACCGCTGAGCGTGATGTCATCAGTTCGATTCCCAGGTCGGACAAAATGTTATTGGGTTTTTTATCAGGTATTTCGCAATAGCTGCCCGGAGTTTGGATATGTGCCCAGTTGATAGCAATACTCTTGCACCTGGACTGCACATGGGACTTAAACTGGTGAAATGTGGGTGTACAGTCACGAGCAATAATATGTATACGCTTACCAACTTTTAAAAATAATTTTCTCCACTTTTACTCATTGTGATCTTATTTTATTATGAAAATAATATTTTGGAACCCACACTATAATGAAATACCCAAGCTATCTCAAGGTTGCAATCACTATTTAAAACAAAAACGCTTTTGAATTTGGCGATGTGTATACATATTAATGCTCGTGACTGTACATGCTAAGGTACAGTTCTGCTTAAGCCTTTGGGGAATTACAGGGTTGGTGATTGGTTAAAATTAAACATTACACAGACACGTGTCAATTTCTTTATTCGACGATAGAAATTGACGTGTTTTATTAATGAGTGGATGAAAACCATTAGGTAAGACCGAGTGTAGTTTCAAAGATAAACAGCGAATAAAGTAAACAGTGCCTTTATTTTACTTATGTTGGTAATAGAAAAATAAAACAACATGTGAACTCCGTCGAACTAAAATTAAGATTAGGTACAAATAAATAAGAACAATTTGAAAAATTTATGACATTAACATAGTAACATAATTTAAAAAGAACAATATCTTTGATACAAACAAAATAAACGTCAATAAATTTAAATAGAAAAAGAAGAAAAACAGATTTATTTGTCACAGACGCGCACGTGCATCCAAAAAGAAAACAAAACAGATTTATGCTTTCGAACATAGAACATAAATAGTCGGCAGCTGCACGCCGCCACGCCGTGATTGTGACAAGAAGGCTTCCACTTAGCATTATGCTGTGCTATGTGCCACAGCACTGCACTGATTTTCAATGGTCACCCGAAAACGACGAAAGAAAATCAAGTCACGATTTTTATAGAGACAAAACAAGTACCTAATAAATCAAATTAAATAATCAGCCACTGCTTATAAAAAAGGTGTTGTTTTTTAATGAGCCCACTCCAAATTTTGAGCAAATGTAGGTACGTGTTTCGTTTCGCACACTCCTTTCAACTGTATGAAACTTATACTTTTTCAAACAAATACCTACAAGTAAAAAATATATAAGGAAACGTAAAATGGAATTCACACCTCTAGCCGTGACGCAATTTAT
Source organism: Polymixis flavicincta (assembly GCA_949987655.1). Lineage (NCBI taxonomy): Eukaryota > Metazoa > Arthropoda > Insecta > Lepidoptera > Noctuidae > Polymixis > Polymixis flavicincta. The sequence goes on along the minus strand of OX465181.1, from coordinate 18,473,498 downwards.
TCGCCAGTCATCGTTTTTATGAAGAATCTGATTTTTAGTTCTCCTATCAAGGAGTAGACCCCAGGTGAATTCGGCCGTCCACAGCCAAACCCGTACGACGTAACACCGGCCAGAAGGCGATTGACCACAGCCGGACCACCGGAATCTCCCTATAACATAACACCAGTTATAAATGTTGTTTTTTTGTTTTTGAAGCTGGGAAATCACCAAATAACTTCTCCCGCTCTGGGTGGAGCAGGAGGGCGTGTCAGACTTTTACTGCCTAAACCCACCCGTGTTCCTTCAGTTGCCTGTGTGCCACGGTATCTCTTTCGAACAACCCGCAGCCCTGGCAGACACCATTTTTTTTTTTTTTTTTTTTTTGTGGGAAATCATTAAATAACTTCTCCCGCTCTGGGTGGAGCAGGAGGGCGTGTCAGACTTTTACTGACTAAAACGCACCCGTGTTCCTTCAGTAGCCCGTATGCCAGGGGCTGTGGTATCTCTTTCAAACAAACCCGCACCCCTGGCAGGCATCGGCCCTTGAGGGCCCCATCATTTTTTGTGCTGACATCTCTTTGAGGCGTGCGTGGAACGCGCCGTTGACTTGGGCTTGGTCCTTACCGGACAGCAAGCTACCCATTACTCGCCGTTCGCAAGCTCATGCCTACGGTGGCCGGAAATCGGCCTGGGATTCCCGACGCCCAGGGCGTCTCCGTATCTCTCTTTCTTTCTTTCTTTCAGGGCGTCTCCGTATCCTGCGGCGGCTAGGGTCGCGAGGGCGCATATGCTGCCTCTCCCTCACGTGCGCCGCCTCCCTCTTCGCGAGCATCAATGCTTCGCTGAAGGAGGTGACGGCTCCCCATGCCCTCACGCTCCGTACCATGGCCTGGACCAGGGCCGGACGCGAGAGATTGCCGCCGCCGATCGCCTCCACAAGGACACGGCGGTACTCCAACCAAGCTGGGCAGACCGCCACCGTGTGCTCCACCGTGTCCTCAGGGCGATCTTCGCAGTGGAAACACCCGGGCGTTCCCTCCCGCCCTATCCGAAACAGGAACCTCCCGAAACAACCGTGTCCGGTGAGGACCTGCGTCAGGCGGAAGGTGAGGACGCCATGCCGCCTCTCAAACCACTCCTCAAAGAGGGGACTTACCGCCGCAATCGTGGCGTGCCCAGCACTGGATTGCGACAATCGCTCTCTCCATGTCACCATGAGATCCCGCCGGAGCTCTGTCCGCTGTGCCGCGATTTCCCGCGGCAGCGGAGTTACGCCCCGGCGTTTGGCCTCCTCGCGCCACTCCCACATTTGCGCGAGGACCTTTGCCTCCAGATCCCATGGCGGTAATCCGGCAAGGAGGCCCGCCGCCTCGCCGGAGATCGTGCGATATCCTCGTGGCAGACACCAGTTAGGTTAGGTGTTATAAAACTTGTTCTTCTTATGTTGTATTGGCATGAATTACAATAATCTATAGGATCAAATTAAATTAGCTGGCAATGGCTTACCCACGTGTTGAGTATCGATGTAAAAAAAACTAATGAGCCAAATAAAAAAAAAGTTTTGTGTTCATCGATACAATTTGGTTCATAACTTTTTCTTTTTATTTTATTTTTTGGGTGGAAAATCATCAAATAACATCTCCCGCTCTGGATGGAGCAGGAGGGCGTGTCAGACTTTTACTGACTAAAACCTACCCGTGTTTCCTCAGTAGCCTGTATGCCAGGGGCTGCGGTATCTCTTTCGAACAAACCCGCACCCCTGGCAGTGGTTCATAACTTTACATGACACAGTGAAGCCCTAAAATAAGTTGGTAATTTACCTACAGAGTACAGAATATTTACCTGACAGCTATCCTTGCCACCTTCGGGGACGCCAGCACAGAACATTCTGGAGGTGACACCACCTGAAAGAAGTTCATTGCACCTCGTTCTGTTCACTGCAGGCACCGTCACTTCCATTAACGTATCACTTGTGGCCCCACCTTCCTATAAAATTAGACATTGCTAGCTCTTATAATTATAAATTTTGGTGATGGGTTTCTTATTAATAACGGTGTGGCATAATGTATAGTTTGAAACACAGTCGCTTTTAGTGTATGTGCGTATAGTTCTACTAAACTACAAGTCATAGATTTTTTGCAGTTTTCACAGCATTTAGAGAATTTATTCAGGAGGGCTTATGTGTTTAACACAATGATAATTTAACTTGGTTATGGCAAGGAAATCTCGTTCTGACAGATTGCCACCACATCAGCTGATCGCAACCATACGAAGTAGGGGAGAGTTGTGAGGCGCTTGTGTTTAAAAAAAAACATAAAAATGCTTTTGTCTCCCAGGAATGTTTTCAGAAGGCCAATTCTCGTAATTAAAAAAGTTCAAAATCTAGTCGCAGTCTCAACTCGGCAACAAATAAATGTCAAAAACGAATGGAAACTTGAGGTATTTTTGACAGACTGAAACTTAGATCACTGTGACTGTGAACGTTCTTGAAATTACGAGAATTACTTCTCAAGTTTTATGAGTACGAATCCTACGACTAGATCTGAAATTATTCCAAATATACGAAAAAAAACACAAACTTACACTAGTAGTTCCCCAACCAGTAACGACAACGTCGTCGCCATCAGCAACGTCAGAGCCAAAACTGACCATGCTAATTGCTCTGGCATTGGTGCCGTCCAGATCCATGCCCTGTATAATACGAACGACCCCCACGTCAAAGTCGCTTGTAGCGGCATTGTATAATGGGTGGGAGTTGAAGGCAGATGTGTTGTACACCAAGCCCCCACTCATGGCTTTGGTACTGGCAATTCGGACCTCAATTGATAGAATTCTGAAACATCAATTTTTATTAAAAACTAGCTGACCCGACAGACGTTGTCCTGTTAGCTATGAATATCCTGACAACAAGGAACACATAAAAAAAAGAATCATCCAATTTCGTACAGTCGTTCGGAAGTTATGCGCGTACATACATTTCGGCGATTCATTTTTATATTTATAAATAGATTAGTTCTGATATATTTTTTTTTAATAGTTTCCTATAGGAATGTACAGACTTTTCTTAATTTTTTACACGCCTGTTTTACTAAAACTGATCCTGCGCCTCATTCAATAATGTTGTATGTAGATTAGCGTCTAACTGCTCATCGCGGGTACTACCTTTGTCGGGATTTTCAACGCATTGCTTTTACTCCGACAGTTGAAAGTCGAACAGCATGTTTTTTCGACTTACTGGGATGCATTCTGTTGCAATGTTCGGTTCAACATCGAGAGTTATACATAAAAATAAAGTGCGCGACAAACTGTTACTGGGTTTGATAAGAAATTTCTCAGTAGCACCCCAGGGTATGAATTTCTGCCCGGTTGATGGCAATAGGCTTGTCCTCTATTATTAAATAGGACTTAAATATGACTGGGAAAATGTGCGTATATTAATAAGTCTTCTGCCCAGCCCTTCGTTGAAACGAGGCATCATGTTATGTAATTCTTCTGTAATACATCTATATCTTACCTTGCAAGACAATGAGCAGCAGTGACGATGTAATGTTTATTGACAATAGAACCACCACATTGATACCTATCCCGACCATCATAGAGCAACAAGTATGCTTGGTAAGGGTAATTTTGTATCGTGGTTTCAGTGCCACCTACAATCTTACCCCCATCCTCTTTTTTGTGTCCACGTCTTTTACATAAGACATCTGAAAGAAAAGTATGTAATCATTAAACGTGTGTAGATATCAGAAGGCCAACTCTCTTCAAATTTAGTCGCAGTCTCATCTCGGCGACAATCAAATGTCAAAAACTTATCAAAAAATGTAAGGAAACTCGGGGTATTTTTGTCAGATTGAGACAGACTGTGAACGTTCTTAAAATTACGAGAATTGCCCGTATAATAAGGTTTGCAGGGCCAACATGACCCGAGAGCACACGATACAGGGAGGTTTGAAAGGAAGAAGGGAAGGCCGATTCCGTATCTTACTGCCTTTGCCCAGCAGTAGAACACAGAATAGGCCAGCTGTGGGACAAAAATAAACGACTTCAGAAAATTATGCAAACTGATAAATATTGATGATTCTACATTCCACCTAGTCAAGACCAAGTCCGTTACAGGTAAAAACATAAAAATTGTTACAAAAAAAATGATACATTTTTACCTTTACTGCAAAAGGCTGCAATAAACAAAAATACGTAAAGAGTTAACTTGTCCATGTCTTTTATGTGATGGAGAGTGTAATGTGAAGTTTTTTTGCAAGAAAATAGAGTTTAAATACTTTCCTCAACGATTGTCGTCATAAAATAGGGATTTAATTATTTCAATAATTGGAGGACTTCACGATAACGCCCCTATTTAAATACAAATATTCTAAAAAGAGACATCTATTTTTATAATTTCGCTTCTTACTTCCTGACACAAATATGTTGTAATTGCTGCTATTACTTTTATCTGTCTAAACTAAGGTTGTAGGACAATTATTTCTGTCCTCAAACGAGGACTACAGTGGACTAAAATTGGATTTTTATCTAGGAATCCAGTTATTTACATAACAAATAAGGCAGATAATTATTTGAAAATGGTGTTTGTACATTTTCTCGTTCGTAAATATCGTTTTAGTAATGTCTTTTCAGTTTCAGACCAGTTTTGAGTGTGATAAGTCATGTCGATAAATAAGTTATTTTTAATCTTTCTTTCTTTCTTTCTTCTTTTTTTTAATAAAAACGTTGCCCCACACTAGGAATTTCTCCTGTATCGTGGGTGCGTTTACAAACATTTAAACTCACATACACAAACGGCCAGACCCGGAACAACTACTTGTAGGTCATACAAATATTTGTTCCGTGCGGGAATCGAACCCGCGACACGCAGCGCAGCAGTCAATCGCTTAACCACTGCGCCAACCGTGCCGTCTGATCTGTCTGGTGCAGCCGTGATGTGATGTGATGACGAGATGGAATAAGTACGTGAGCTGGCTGCAATTTCATTTTCTGGCAAGTAGGTAGAGGTTTCTTTTTTCATGTTGGTCTTAAATCACTGTGGCCGGTGTATCAATGAAATAAACATACATTACGTAATTCTAATTTCATTTTGTTAAGAACCACAAACGCCAATCACAAAATCCAGATTTTATACGAATCTAGTAACCATAATGTTGAGTGTCTAAATCGTTATAAGTAGGCATAACATCTGGGGAATAGTTAGGTACTACACCGAATAAGTCTCGATCCCGTTGGAATATCGGGATGAAAAGTATTCTATGTCCTAATCCCAGTCATGGTCTACCCATGTGCCAAAATAAAATTATAAAAGCGTAACAAACAAACATACAAAAAATGAAATCTTTTATAATATTTGTTTAAATCAGCCATGTTCCGTGTCGCGCCGGACGTAAAAGAATATCACCATCCCATTTCTTCCCGTGGGTGTCGTAGAAGGCGACTAAGGGACTTACTAGAGAATGGGTATCAGCGTTCTCTATGCATTTTACCACCATACTGTGATCGCCAACCCGCCTGCCAAGCGTGGCGATTATGGCCAAACCTCCTTTTTGGGAAAGACGTACAGCAGTGGACGTCTTTCGGCTCAAATGATGATGAATGATGAGCCATGTCAGCATGCGGCCTTTAAAGCATGTGCCTGCGGATCCAAACTTGATGCGGCCCGCGTGCGTCACAAAATATATTTAAAAAATGCACGCTGTAAGCTAAACCGGGTGGATTTCATAGAAATTCAATGTCAGACCCATTTGAACAAAAAAATTGACAGTCTTGTTGCACTCTCTATTAATTATTATATATATAGCTATGCAAACGATTTTTTCCTTCTTTATCGTTGGGTTTTGCGGCCCACTGATTCTACGGCCCTTAAGTGTTTGGCCCCCAAGTGACTTTGAGTTTGGCATATCTAATTTAAATAACATGTGAACATGTGTGCAGGAAAACAAACAGCTGAGTATATACTATTCATGACATTTATCATTATTATTTAAAACAATTCCTGATAATATCGGGTATAAAGCAATAGGCGGATAACATTAATACAATTATTTTCCTAGAATGATATACCTAGCTAACTTTAAATAAGTATTTACCCGATAACATTTAGTATCACGTACAGCAACAAGTTATTTTGTTAGTAAAGGCTTCTTCAAACAGGCGCGAGGCGACAGCGAGACGTAATACTTGTAGAATAATTTCCATGAGGTGTTTATAGAAAGGAGAGCAGTGGTGGCCCAGTGGTAACGGCTGCGACTTACGAGTTGTAGGTCGTGCGTTCGAACCCAGCCGGGCGCATTACTTTGTGTAAATAATTTCATCACCACTGCTCTCAAACGGTGAAGGAAAACATCGTGAGGAAACCAGCATGTCCTAGAACCAAAAATTCGATGACATTGATATCTACCAGCACGCGTGGTGGATTACGACCTCTCACTGAGAGGAGGCCTGTGTCCCAGCAGTGGGAACGTTATAGGCTGAGTATGTATGTATATGTGTTTATAGAAATTGTTCTACGAAATTCGCGTCGCGCCTGTTTGAAGAAGCCTTTAAGATTTATTTTGATAGTAAGTTAGGTATGTACCTATCGGACGTATACGTCATTGGTCTTCTTACTTACTCTACTATCCTACTAATCACACTCGTACTAGTGATTGCCCAACAGTGGAAATTCGACATCATATAAAATACCAAATTCGTCCATTATTTAAAAATATTAGCTTTCTGAACACGTTCTCCACAATTTTAAACTTGCAAATGATAGTTATTTATAAAATGATGATCTACAATTACATAATAATACCAACCTAATGAGCAATATAAAAAATATTTTATAAAATTTGTCTTTTCGCTCGTCTCCCTAGCCATTTGTAGATCTATGAAACACGAAAGTCTGACAACCAGTCTTTCTAACAATACTATTTGCAGCTCGCAACTAGGGCATCGGAACCGGTTTTTCCCGGTTCCAAAAGAACCGGGAAAAACCGGTTCCGATCTGTTCTCAGATTTACAGAACCGGTTCTTTCGATTCTTTCGGTTCTTTCTTAGAATAAATTTAGAAACACGTCTCTTTATGCTAAATATCAAGTTGTTATCGTATAATATTGTTTTGACTTGCCTCTCCAACATAATGACATATAACTGATTCCCCAAGTGTGGACCCAGCCACATTTGTGGAATCAGTTTCAACATCGCATTATACCGATCGACAATGTAATAATTTTTGGCACTATCGAGGACATCAAAATGACCTTTACTGTTAAGTTAATAAATAACGTTATAATTTTAATATTTGAAAATAACGAATTATTTAAGGGATTCGGAAACGTTAACAATATCTGGTTGGTTGGTCTAGTTGGTTGGTTGGTTGGTGTTGATTTGAGTTGCATAGTAGGTAATTTCTCAATTTTGGCACTTGGTGGAACACGCGACACGTGCTACATTAAACTACAGTTTTTACCATGTTTTTTTGCAAATAAATGATTTATTCTTATTGCTATTCTACTTATTGCTTAGTAGGTCGGTATGTACTAAATTAGCATAAGACATAACAGCGTCGCTTGCGACTAAATTAAACTGACAATGTAAAGGGACAGTGTTAATGTTATGTGGTCGTGTCGATTTTTGGATTATAGGACATGCCAGTTTCCTCACGATGTTTTCACAACTTTTGCATTAGAAGTTCGATTGCAAGCTACTTGGCCACCAAGTGCTCAAAGATTCGACTAACATGTCTGATATCAATAAGTTAACTTAAAAAAATATTGGATTTCAGACGCACCTTTCGGTTGACTGTGTGTTCCTGCACAAAATACAAAAGAATGGCTTTCGAAGAGGTGATTAATAAAGCAGGAGACAAAGCCTCTGTTTGGCCTCACTTTCTGAGAAACAAATGTAAAAGTGAAATAAAATGTAAATTATGCCACGAGCAGTTTACAAAAACATTTTAAAAATATACATAAAATCAGTTTAGAAACTGCAAGAGTTACAACTTCGAAACTGCAAAAACCGAAATGCCGAAAAATAAATCTAAATTGACCCATTTTTTTGAGAGTGATGCCAATCCAAATATGGAAGTAATGGTGTCTCGTATTGCTTCCATAGATGACATTCCACTGAGAAAAGTGCAAGTTCCTATTGCTATCTTGTAACATTGTTTTTATTTGGTGTTAATTTCAATTCATAGATGGTTTTTAATCTCTGTAGTGAATTATAAACAACTACGAAAAGACTGTGATTTTAAAGAACTAATTGTTGCTAAATAATACTTAAAAACGATTTTGTAATATTGAGTATTATTATAAAAATTATAAATAATATGATTTCCAATAAAGTGTGTTTTATTAAGATCCATTCTCCTTTATTCGTTTTGATAGTGGAAAATCTATAAGAACCGGTTCCTAAAATAGGGCCGGTTCTCGATGCCCTACTCGCAACAGGAAGCCAATATATAACCGAAAATGTAGCTTAAAATAACATTTCGAAAAGTGCTATCCGGAAGTGATTATCCTTATTGCGTGAATATTGTTAAACAATATTCAGTCATACAAATTCTGTGTTAATTATATTCCTGATAATTGTTAGAAGGTATGTACTCGTATATTGTATAGTATATTATACAATACTTACTTTAATATAATATAATGTCTGTTGTAATTCGAGTGTCTGGGGTCTTGCGCTTATTTAGTTACCTACATGTTGTATGACCATTAAGAGGTTCAAAAATAAGATAGATAAATATTGTTTGATTTTGAAATAATATCACGAAGTTTTTGTGCTGTACAGTCACGAGCACTAATATACATACGCTTACCATCTTTGAAAAGTGATTTTCTCCTCTTGTACTGATTGCAATTTTATGTGATTATGAAAATAATATTTTAGAACCCACAATATAATGAAATACCTAGGTTATTTCAAGGTTGCAATCGTTATTTAATTCGAATCTTAAATTAAACCGAGTAGGTGTATGTATTAATTAGAATACAGAAAGTAAATTCACGTCTCTGTTGGTTTTTAGAAAAAGGATGTCTGGACGCCGAACAATGTCCTTTATGAAATAATTGGTTTATCTGGCATTCCCAAATATAAATATATGGAAAAAACTATCCGTAACTTCGTTCTTTATTTCCATATTATAAAAAACAAAGAAAAACCTTATTTGTATCTCTCAATGTAACTGCATTATTCTTACACAAAGGATTTTGAAGCAGTTTTCTATTTCCGGAAGGTTTATGTGTATAATGCATTAGGTACCGATAAGTCTTTACTGATCCACTGCTGGGCAAAAGGCTCCTCCAACTCCTTCCAGGAACTCTTTTCCCGCCCTACCTCGAAACAGACCTTGTGGTATGCGTCCTGCATGTAAATTCTGTAACCATCTGGCCGCGTGAAGTGAACGTGCAGTGAGCTGTCAGTGTCATCCCACTGATGCCAGGAATTGACCAAGCATCAGCATTGCTATTCTGTAACCATCTCACCGCGTGAAGTGACCGTGGAGTGAGCTGTCAATGTCATTTTACCCAATGCTTGGTCAGTCCATCTAAGGGTGCGGGTTATTCGAATGAGATACCGTGACCCCTGGCACACAGGCAACTGAAGGAACACGGGTGGTTTTTAGTCAGTAAAAGTTTGACACGCCCTCCAGTTCTAACCAGAGAGGTAGAAGTTATTTGATGATTACCCACCATCAAAAAAAAAAAATCCCTAGCGTCAGTGGAGTGACACTGACAGCTCACTCCACGCTCACTTCACGCAATGAGATCGTAACAGAATACCAATGCAGGCTATCTCGCCACCGCTTTTTGACCTCGGCGGCGCCGTCCGTCTTCTGGGACCCGTTGTGTCGAGACGTTTGTTTTTCAGACTTAAGGCTGATTTTTCAATAGCCAGATAACTTTTATCTGAGGAATTAATATGTCAGTTTGACAGCTTTTGTATAGAAAACATGCCAAACTGACATATTTATTCTTCAGATATATTTTTTTACTATTGAACAATCAGCCCTAAATATAATAAATCAATGTTGATTATTTTTTAAGGCGTAAAAACCGTGCGAAGCAGAGGCGGGGCTCTAGCTTTTAATAATTTTAATAATATGTTATTTTCCAGGATGCACAAGATGATAACGGTGATCTTTCTAATCGCAATCGCCACCGCTGCCGCTGAGTTGCCCCCCATTACCCCAGTCCCCACAGTACTGGAAGGAGCTACTCCTACAGAAGTGCTGCTATACCTCTATGACGTAGTGCTTATGTCGCACATGACTCTTGAAAAGAACAATGAGGGGTCAATCTTAATTAATCCGAAATGCCCTGGAGGAATGAACAAATTTTTGTCAGGTGGCTGTGCGGACGTAACAAAATCGCCAATTGATTTATCTTATGTATATGATAATGTTATTTAAACAAAAGTAATTATTTAAACAATAAATAAAATGTCAGTTCATGTTTATGAATTATTTGATTGTACTATTGCAATGAAATATTCATATTAATTACTAACATTATTAATGAAATAAAAACCAACAGCCTTAAATAATAGGAAAAGCTTAGAGGGCATCAAAACATTTTGTGAAATAAAATTACTTCAACACCTGTGCCAAGGTATATAAAACCATGTAACTTATCCTTTTTTTTTAATCGTTATGTAAAAAGTCAAATAAAGAAAACTTAGCCTAAAAAAAACTGCATTTTTTATGGTCGTGATTAATCCAACTAATATTATATTGGCCGATGAGGCCGAAAGGTTCTGGATTGGCGACCGCGTAACGGAAGACGTAGAGTGGGAAGGCCTTCCACAAGGTGTACTGATAACCTTGAGAAGAAGGAGGAGTGGAGGAGCCTGGGGGAGGCCTATGTCCAGCAGTGGACGTCTTTCGGCTGAAATTATGATGATGATGAAAATTATAAATATGAAAGTTAGTATGTTAGATGTTTGGATATTTTTTACTCAATCACGCGTTAGAGGCTGAACTGATTTGAATGAAATTTGTACACAGATCGTTTATAATCTGAATAATACATAGGATAAGTTTTAAGCCAGTAATACGTTCCCGTGGTATATTTTTTTACTTTCACGTGGGCGAAGCCGCTGGCAAAAGCTAATCATAACTAAAACTTAAATTAAACTGTGCTCACAGTTCTTTAACTTATGTTTGGGAGATTTATAGCAACACGAGAATATTCAAAAAAATCACATACCTATTATGACTCAATACAAATCTTTTGTTTTTATCATAGAAGCAGGGCGTTTAATAAAATATATTATACACCTTTGCGCTAATTAGACACTGCTTAAATATAAACTTTGACTGCTACTGTTTAACTATACATTTTTGACGTTTGAACGTTTCTTAACTTTATGTAACGTTTGTTAAAGCAAAGTCAGCTCGTGGGTATTTTATACATTTCCTTGTTTCATAAATCGTGCTCCTTGCATCTTGGTCACATCATACAAAAGTGATAAGTTTTTACTTTTTACCTTTTTTAACTGATAAATGTCATATTATCAACTCGGTATCGTATCGGTATCGCCTCAACTCGAGACGTTCAAAATTCTTCTTAAGTCACTCCAAGGGTCAAATTAAATTACCTGGTGAAATCCACACATTTAATAGTGATTGATATTTAATGAAAATGACAATAAAACAAAAAACGGTTTTCTAAACTAACAATTTCAATTAACAATTACAGCTGAGTGGGGTCAACGGTCGCAGGTACTGTAGTTACAGCAGGCTTAGCACGAGCACCGATTTGTCGACGGAAGAATAGACATGACTATTAACTAAATGATGTACAATAGGAGAAGATAGCTATGTTTTTCTATTAATTATCACAGTTATGCGTTCTAAATGAATCATGATTTTGTAGATAATCGTATATACTTTGTGGCCGTCGAGTAGAAAGTTTGTGGTCAGTGTGATTTTGACATTTTGGGAAGAAATACTCTTCTGAAATAGTCTACATTTAGAGGGACCTAGACACAGATCGTTAGAAACGAAAGACAAGATGACAGATTGTAGAAGTATTTCTACGGTGCGCTGTCAAAAACGGAGGAACGAAATGTCACGTTGTATGGAAAAAGCACTGTCTATTCTTCGTAGAAATAGAAAGCGTCATGGTAAACCTGCTGCTAATTATGAGGTCGGTAGTTCCTAGAAATTATCTTTTATATAGAATTAATCCCTATTTCTCTTGATCACGCCATCAAACGTGAACAGCTGGACCAATTTTGCCAATTCTTTTTTTGTTTTATTTGTTATTGTCAGCACAAGGATCTCATGCCAGCCTACCAGGAAGTTGGCCGCTGGAACGAATTGAACTGCACGGTGAAGCCACTGACGGTAGGTGCGGCGTGGGGTGACGCACGACTTGCTCCACACCCCAGAGGCGAAGCGACGGGATGGTCCTCGCGGCACACGAGGACGGTCAGCTCACTACAGGGTAGCCTGCCGTACTAGACTTGCTGCACGGCCTGCTGCCGAGTAAAAGTTGCCGCAGGAAGTTCCTGAAGAAAAGTTGCCGAGAAGAAGTTGTCGTAGAAGAAGTTGTCGTAGAAATTGTTTTGCGAATTCAATATTCATATTTGAGATAGGACAACGTCTGTCGGGTCAGCTAGTGAATTTATAAAATCGGTTTTTGTTTTGTTGTAATTGTAAATGTATACCCGGTCTGTGAAGTTTCGGTAACTAATTTAATTTGACTTTGCACCCAAATTGCGTGTCTCAATTTGCGCAAATAATCACGTCACGTCAAGTTCGTGAACGGGCGCTGTCTGTTGAAACGGTCATCTCCTAACTTCCAAGGCTTATTTTTAATCTTATATTTAGAATTGTTAATATTTTTTTTTACATTGTTCTCACATACAGAAGCAACAAGAATAATGTTCCCAAGATTTTGTAATATCCAACTTGATTTAAAAGAGTGTCCGTGGAGTTTCTTGCCCGTTCTTCTCGATAGAAATCTACATTTTGGAATGAGCAACTACCTTCAACTTTCCAACTGATCGATTTTTTGACAATTCAAAGTGCCTGTTATGGTTTGAGTTGGGTTTTTTTACAATCTGAATCATTGAATTGCCAATCCATTGCTTTAGATGTTCAATATTTTGTCTGCTCAACAATGTAGATAACGCAACGTATGTTGCAGAACTGTCAAAATGATCACCATTCTTACCGTAATTCTTACTGTTAGTGTAATACGTAACTAACTTCCGAATTTATAACATCTCGTATTTTGAACCATTTCAAGTTTAGTTGACGTTCAATTCATTTTGATTGACCGATCAAAATCAAAATATTTTATAATAGAAACCTGCATGGGCACTTATGAAACGTCAGAAGCTAGGTGCACGGTTCCAATCTGTCGCTTCCTATGGAGAAGAGCCGGCAAGAAACTCCACGGTTACTCTTTTTATTTTATTTTTTGTCTACCTATACAATGTTTTCAAATTACAGTGATGATAGGTATAAGAGGACAGTGCAGGTCTGTCAATAAGTACTACGTACTTAGAGGAATGTAAATACAAAATAGAAAATCGTCTACAAATCTACAGTCTGTAAGGCCTATAACCTTCTCTCATTCGCAATATGTAAAAGAATCTACATAAATAAAATGAACCTATTTAAACCAAGTGACATGATTTCCAATACATACGTTTTATAAAATCATTATACTGTGTTAAATCTCTGTTGGAGGAAAACAATTATTTCGATGCTCTTCCTCCTGGTTTTATATACAGTTATAATGTTTTAATAAACGGACTAGGTAGGTATAGCCACAGTATAAATATGGACAGTATAGAAAATATACCTATTTGTTAATAAAATTACACCTGGTTGTCTTCTCACTCTTAGTAATTGTAATATTGAAAAATGTTTTATTGGAACGAAATTCATTGACACGGTTTGCGGTAGGAATTGGCAGGTAGTAATGTCACGCGAAAAAACATTTATATATTTCTTTCACATGCGAGTTTCTCCTTTGGTCAAAATGTTAACTCAAGATAGTGGCTGGAAAAATTTCGTTTTGTTTTAAATCATATGTGACGGGGGTCTCCCGACCGACCTGACACGTTCTTTTAAACAGAACATAATCTAATCTAAATTTATAATGATCTACGTATATGATAAAAACATTTTAATAAAAAAATTAAACCGCCGAAAAACCGAAAAGTAAGAAATAATAAACTAGCTTTGTCCAACCCCAATAACTAAGTTCGGAAGGCGGTGACATATAATTAAATACATATCCAAAGTCACCGACTTCCGAACTTAGTTATTGGGGTTGGACAAAGCTAGTTTATTATTTCTTACTTTTCGGTTTTTCGGCGGTTTAATTTTTTTATTAAATAGTTTTTATTTCATAATTTTTGTGGCTATAATCTTCTAATTACTACATGCTTAATTTTTGATTTACGAGAACTCAGTATTAAAATCTGTGAGTAAACAATCAATCATCCCCTGTTTTCTTACCCTTAGGGTTGGAATTTTTGTTCGAAATGTATATGGGACCAACTTCGAGGTATAACCCTTTCCAATAAAAAAAGAATTATCAAAATCGGACTACTCTGGAAAAAGTTATGCGTGGTCATACATAAAAAAAAATAAAAAAAATATATACGCGTCGAATTGAGTAACCTCCTCCGTTTTTTCGTCGGTTCAAAAATGAATCCCTACTTCACTTGGTCACGGCATCACACATGAACAGTTGGACCAATTTTGCTAATTAATTATTATTTTGTTGTGTTTGTTATTGTCAGGGGAAGGTTCGTATGAAAGAAAAAAAAAATTGCGCGTAAAATATATACCTATATAAAATGCTAATTCAATATTCTTATTTAGGACAACGTCTGTCGGGTCAGCTAGTTTAATAATAAGAATCACAGGATTATTAAAAAACATGCTTAAGTTATCCGGTCGTTTCGCGCGTCGTCCGGTTAATACGATAAAAAATCGTCGCTTGAGGGTCGTTATATCTGAATTTTACTATATATTGTACATATAAGTTTAAGACAGCATTTTATTACGTACGTAATACGTAATAAGGTCTTGGTTTTTTTTTTTAAGATCGCGTGTGGTCTTTTGTGCAAGAGATAAACTATAGGTTTCGTAGATGCGCAAGTCTATGTGCGTGTGCCGTTTCGAGCGTTTGTTCGTAGTTTCAGTACTGTCCATATTTATTCTGTGGTATAGTTTGATATTCTAACGTGACATATTTTATTATCCTCCTACACATCTGCATCATTAGTTAGATGAGTCTAATAATTGTATTTTGTGGGCCGCCAGGTGACCACGTTCACCTGAAAACAGTTTAGTTTTGTGCGTTTTGAATTCATCGTAATAAAGCTAAAATCAGCCCCTTTTGTTTGTGATCACAAAGGATACAGAAGGTAATATTTTATTTATTAATAAATTTCACTGTTGTTTTCATAGCAAGTATAGGTATACGAATTTGTGTGGGTTAAGTACCACTACTAAAATAAAAACTTTTTCCAAAAAAAAAAACAATGACTTCCAAAGAAACACTACAAAATGGAAAAAAAAGCTTTCATTTCGGAAGTCCGTGGCATAAACGAAATACATAATCATAGACACCGACTTCCGAAATTGTATTGTTTTGTTTGTAATTGTAGTGTTTTTTTGTCTGAATATTGTGGAGTTCCGAATAGAATATTATAGTGAACCTTCTAATATCTGATTTTATTGTCAAATTATTGTGGTTGTTTTAACAATCAATAGATATAGTAGGATACTACTTCAGTAGCTAGGTTTTTCTTAACGATCACAGGTTTGCGATATAATCATGTTTTGTTTTTTAATACAGGAACAGAATACGATGAAAGGGGTTATCTTTCTGATCGCAATTGCTACCGCTGTCGCTGAGTTGTCCCCTAGCACCCCAGTCCCCATAATACTGGAGGGAGCTACTCCTGCGGAAGTGTTGCTATACCTCTATGACGTAGTGCTTATGTCACACATGTCTACAGAATTCAACCACCAAGGAACAGGAGTAATTAATGGAATGAAATGTCCTGGTGATATGCCTATATTAGTAAGTACTGGGCAATGTGCCCCCGTAACAGAAGCGCCAGATATGTCGTTTTATTACTCGTATTAGTATTTAAAAACTGAATCTGATCTTCATTGTTTTAACTAGTTTCGCTCGTATTTTATTAAGTCATGCACACTCCTACACACTCACCCATACCGTGCACTTTGGAATGCTTAGATGGTGCTAGCAGTTCCCATCATACTGTATGTTTGTTTCTGCTGAATGTATTGTATAGCAATTAAATTGTAAATTCGTAATTGGCTGTAAGACTAGTTATATTTTAAGATAAAAATTCAAAGACCTGTGGATTTTGTGACGAATTTGCAACAGCCGATAGGTTCTGTGAAGATTTCACCATGAAGGTTCACTTCAATGTCACTTTACCTATGTTGTGAATAATATGTGAAATTATGTCATTTTTTTTCCATGTCTACAAACAATGAATGATATTTATATAAGTGTTAAAGAAGTATCTTTAGAAGTATCTTAGCTACTTATCAAATCTAATGTATTTAAAATATTGAACATAAAAATAAAATAATAAAACCATTGCTTTGTTTCATTTCAACATATTATACCTGTAAAGTTTTATATAAATACATAATAATTTCTTAACTTTATATTTTAAAGTGTTCTGTACCAAAATCTTCAGTTTCTATGTCAGGGCTGCTTATTTAAAAACTACATAGGTTATCGATTTGTTTCATATAGTTTTAAAAAATGCCTCCCCAATTGTATTGTATGGAGCAATATAAGCAATAGAGCGCAATATTAGGCAATAAATTAAGGGGTCGTGTTCGAAACACAATACTGCGCTTCAAAATCAAAATAGCTGACCTTGCTCAAAAGGCTGCCAAACTAAATAGGACTAGGTAGGACATGTCTGCCCCATGCCTGACAAACTTAGGGTCTAAATAGCGCAGAACTGGTGCCCTGAGACAGTGAGACAGAGTCGCGGAAGACCACCGTAGAAGATGGTGGATAGGTTCCGTAAAAGCTGGAAGGAGAACGCGCAGGCTCGTGGATTTGAAAGAAGTGGATGGAGGCCTTTTCCCAGGAGATGGACAGCGTAAGCAAGTAAAACAAAAAAGAATACGTTGTAAAATAAAATATTTTCATTGCCATGGGCCCGATTTTTTCATTCTATTTATAGTCTAGTGTATGACCTGAACATTCTTATTTTCAACAATTTCACTCTTGCGTTTACCACTAGCTGCTGCCCGTGACTTTGTTTGCAATTCAAGATGAAAAGTACCTAGCCTATATCATTTTACAGGTGGCTCCAGGCTACCTAGCCGTCCAACCATGGGTAGTTGACTCAAATATAAAATAAATGAGCGAGTTATTTTTTATTTTTTTTAAATACGCTCGAGCAATGAGCAACGCTACGATGCGGCGTTACTCACAGCTGACTGACCGCGGTCGCGACCCGTGCGTCGGAGTCGGGCCACGCGGCGTGGTCCCCGCGCCCTCGCGCTCCTTCGCGTATTGAGATGCAAGTTTGTTGCCCTCGCGCGTAGGGTTTTTTTTTTTTTTTTTTTTTTTTTTTTTTTTTTTTTTTTTTTTTTTTTTTGGGTGGGAAATCATCAAATGACTTCTCCTGCTGAGTAGAGCAGGAGGGCGTGTCAGACTTTTACTGACTAAAACCCACCCGTGTTCCCTCAGTAGCCCGTATGCCAGGGGCCGTGGTATCTCTTTCGAACAAACCCGCACCCCTGGCAGGCATCGGCCCTTGCGGACCCCACCTGTGGTTGCTGACATCTTTGACGGCGCGCGTGTGGAACACAACGCGCCGTCCCGTCTACCACTTTTCGGCCGCAGAGGATAGGGAGAGCGGCCAACACTATACCGACACTCCTCTTCCCCTGCGGCCCCACCGCGTCCGCCATCAAACGGTGGCGGCCCCGTCCAGGCCACGGAAGGGAAGAGCGCTGCTCAGAAGCACCGGCACTCCTCCTCTACCGCAGCCTGTAACCCTCAGCCGCGATGCCTCCCATTCGACATCGCGGCCCACCTCAGTTGCGGTGCACCTCACCGCAACCTACTTTTTGGCCGCTACGTCAATGGCTTGAAGGCAAAAGCCCTGACGAGCGGCCCCACCGTTGGGTTCCTCTTGGCTTCACCGTGGATGGGAGACCACGGTTACTAAGCCCCCCCGCAACGACAATGCGGGAACCCACTCGGGGGGGTCGCGCGTAGGCTGAAATGTTCTTGTGGAAAAAAGCTGATTTTCTTTACAAAAATATTTAAAAAAAATTAATTTAAGTTTTACAAACGAAACCAAACCACTGGTTTCAAGGATTTTACCCTTACAGCCTGTATAAACTTCCTACTAATATAATAAAATTTATTATATTAGCAGGAAGTTTATACAGGCTATGTTAAAGTTTGTGAGAATGGATGTATGGATGGATGATTGTTACTCTTGAAACCACTTACCGGATTTGGATGAAATTTGGCACACAGCGGAGACACGCTGGATGTGGGAAGCACAAGACCGGTCGAAGTGGAAGAGCCTGGGGGAGGCCTATGTCCAGCAGTGGATGTCTTTCGGCTGTTATGATAATGATGATGATGATGGCACACAGATCTTTTGTAACCTGGAATAATACTTAAGATACTTTTATCTCACAAGATTCTCAGTTTATTCGCAGATCGGTGGGATTCCCCGATATTGTGGAGGTGGATGCAGCTTGTATATGTTTTTCTGTGTCTGTAACCAACTAACAAATTTGTTACTTAACATTGATTATTCTTTATGGAAACTAGACCCATCGAAGTATCAACCGTACGTATATGGTAACAATTTGACATTGGCAGCGCTTTATGTCAAAGCAGTAAGAGCTATTTTCGTAGTTGAAGTGTTGCCACTGGCGCGATTTTGATCGTAGTAAGTCAGTAAGTAGCATTTTGTTTATTTACTAGCTTTTGCCAGCGACTTCGCCCACGTGGGGGTCGAAAATTATCCTAAGGGAACCTAATATCCAGATAAAAAGTATTATATGTGTTATTCCAGGTCATAAACCAACAAACTTTCACATTTATAATATTAGAAGGATAACTATTTAATAAATAGACACATCATCATTGTGACACTGCAACATTTTCCTTCTATAACTCCTTACTAACAGTTTCGTATCAGTTACTTTATTGTGTGTCGTCTAGTGCAGTAGTGAAAACGTTAACCATTAAAGTTAAAATTAATGCCATTAACAAAAGTTTAAATATTTAAATCGAAAGATTCTCTTCAGAACTCAACATTTTTTTGCTTGTGGTCACGAAGCATTTAAAATATTAGGTACAATTTTGCTTTAATATAATGTCAAATTGTATTATTTAATACTTGCTTACCTGGGTTTGTCGAATTAATAATTTAATTTTCTCAATATATAAATACTTACCCCCATAAGTTCTAGTTTAAGAAATAATAATTCACAATACGTTGCTTAAACTACGTCTTATTTACAGGAAACTTTTTACCCAGTGCGCAAAATCTAACCTTGAATTCAGCATATCAGTCTAGACCCCCTAGCGTAGAAATTTTTCGTCAGTCAAACAAAAAAAATCAGCTGTTTCATAAAAAGTGCAATACCTACGCGGTCAAAATGTATAGACCAGCAGTTTTTTTTTTTTTTTTTGTGTAATCGACGCCATTGTATGTTTTTTTAGTGTTTAATGTTTTATTTTGTCATGCTTTTTTTCATAAATAAATTCCACGCTAGGTCTAGAATTTATCCTGTAGAACACAAAAGTTCGTAAAGTTTTTATCTATATTTCAACTAAACATACTTATCTATAGGACAAACAATTTTATATTCATCATTCATTCATTAATTATTAGCCCATAATGTTCCCACTGCTGGAACACAGGCCTCAAGTGGGCCGTAATCGTAATTCACGGGTGCGGGTTGTTAAATGTCACATATGTCTTCGAATGTTTGGTTCTAAGACACGCCGATGTTTTCATTTCATTTTCACCGTTTTGAGAGCAGTGGTGATGAAATAATTTACAAAAAGTAAAGTGTCTGACTGGGTTAGAACCTACAACCTACAATTTGTTTGTCGCTGCAGTTACCACGAAGTATTCCCGTTTGACCACCTCTTTTTGAGCAACTATGCATTAAGCAATAAAGGTAATCCCATTTGAGCACCAATCAATTTTTTAACGTGGTGCTCTGAGGGAAAAAACAATTAATTCCGCTTTATTCCCTTTTGAGCTCCTACGGTGCGATAGCTTCTAGTGGTGGGGTGTATAATAAATCACACCTGGGCCGCCACTACTCTAATTGCTATAAATAAAAGGTTAAAGGACTATATCCGTTCATAGTATTCGTACATTGTGAATTTGAAATTTTTATTGCAATTAATAATTTCTCAGTACCACTCCAGATTCCTTATTAGTTTGTACCTGGCTGATAGCAGTAGGTGCACCGGGTGCACCCTCAATAGCGGGAACTTTAACTGGTTAAATGTGGTAGTACTACACCTCTGCCCAATCCTTAAGAAAACATATGCGTGATGTTATTGTATTTTTATTTTTCCAGGATGCACAAGATGAGAGCTGTAATCTTCCTGATCACAATCGCCACCGTTGTCGCTACTGGGTTGGACATTAGTACCTCAGTCCCCACAATACTGGATGAAGCAACTCCTGAAGAAGTATTGCTGTACCTCTATGACGTAGTGCTTACGTCACATATGTCTACAGAAATAAACGACCAAGGAGGCATTTTCAAAACAATGCAATGTCCTGGTGGTATGCCTGTATTAAAAAGCACTGGACAATGTGCCCCCGTAACCGCAGTACCGGATATGTCGTTTTATAATACTCATTCAGATTTGAGTTTATAATTATATAACAGTGGAATATTACCAGTTTGAATGTATTCGATAGATTAATAAAATAATATTAACAGAGCTTCGTTTCATATTATTTTATCTTATTACCTATGTACTGAGCAATAGCAACATCAGGTTCTGTACCAAAGTGTTAAGAAGAAACCCTTACTTTAATTGTTTTCACTAGTTTCGCTCTTCCGGTAGGTATTCAGATAAAAGGAACGGCCGATCGATTCCGCAAAAATTTCACTGTGAAAACCTAGGTGAGGTGAGCTGTCAATAGTGTCAATTGGAATGACAGGTTACTTCAAGGTCACTCACTGACTGATAAAACACACTTAACAAATTACACACTTAACCCACTAAATCTATCTTACATATTAATAAAAATAATGTTTCTAAGCGCAAAACTCGAGAACGGCTCGACCAATTCAGCAATTTTTTTTTCGTATGTTCCTTAGGGCACATGAAAAGTTTAAAATAATATTGCAGGGACAATAGTAAGAACAACACTTTGATACTTTTGATACCGGTACGTTCCCGTGGGATAACTTTCGACTACCACGCGGGCGAAGCCGCTAGCAAAAGCTAGTAATCAATAAATATAATTTTAACATTTGTGCCTTGATAGCAGCAGATTTGTACGGTTAATGTCTTGGTACATTTTTATACAACTGGTCTCAAAGTCTAGTGGTTGCAAGCGCTACTGCTGAGCACGAGGTCTTCGGTTCAATTGCCAGATCGGGCAGTGTTATTGGGTTTTTTATATCTTTTTCGACCTCTAAACTTGTGCCTGGTTGGCAGTAGGCTTATCCTCAATTGCATGGAACTAAATATAACCGATGAAATCAAATCCAACTATTTTATTTCATATAAACCTGCATGGTACTTATGAAACGTCAGACGCTGGTGCACGGTTCCAAATTTTCGCTTCCTATGGAGAAACGTACGCGCTATAGGTACACTTCTTTGCAACCCCCAAGTGGTAACATCACGTGATGTGATTCCCGCCCACGAGGCGCTATGGTATGTTGTATTATGGTGTCAAAGTTCATGCCAGCACATCAAGCTACCCCAATCTGTCAATTTTTTTAATAGATATTCAACGTTATTACATAAGTGTAAGGTTCATCTTAAAATGGCAAATTTTGACACTTTGGGGTGGGTTGATGTGCTGGCGTCTGTACCCACGTAGATGATTTTTGAAAATGTTTATTAAACTTCTTCTTCCTTCTTTAAACTGTTCAATTACATTTTGGTTACATCATTGTATAAAGATCTGTTAAAATATTAGGTACCAAATGGAATAGCAATGAAGTCCATTCAATTTAATAGTTTAAAGAAAGTATATTCAGTGACGAATTCTTAGAAATGAATATTAGATGACATTGAATTTCTCTCGAATCCCATGAATATCACATGTATAGGGTTTATGGGGTGCTTAATTAATTGAAATGGGTCACACCATCACGTCCTGGAAGGAATACGTCACATCACCAATCTTCATCCGAGAAAAATGTAATCATGTGAAATCGATGGTGACCGAAAAATATGGTCAAGGTTTGATAAATATTTTCCCTACTTTTGTATTTCCTGTAAAACTTTCCTCAAGATGCTATAGGTAGATTCGATTAAAGCAAACTAATTTTTTTATGTACGCACGGCTACACATCAAGCTATACATTTCCAGTTTACGCTGTTCTCGCATTTTACGGAAATCCTATACAAAGCGAGATCAGTTTATACTGGAAATGTATAGCTTGATGTGTAGCCGTGTGTACGTGAATTGTTTAAATCAATATCTATGTAATCATTGAGTTTTGGTGCGTTCTTTTCAATAAGAAAACATTTTAAAGTATCAAAAAGTACAATTGGTGAGACCCGAGTAGGTACAGTCGCAGACAAACTTTATGTTTAATCTAAAGAGACAAACTCTTTTCTCAAAATTCCACGATCATGAAACGAAAACCAAAAAGTTTCTTGCTCGTTTTTCGCCATAATATACCTACTACGCTTCGAAATGGACAACTTACTATAACTTTCTAACTGAAAAACTCCTTGACAATGCATCATCATCATCATCAGCCTACAGCAGTCCACTGCTGGACATAGGCCTCTCCAATTGCACGCCATTTAGCTCGCTTCTCGGCAACTCTCATCCAGTTGTAACCAGCCACCCGGCGAAGACCGTCGCTCCACATATCCTGACGGCGTCCTACCTTACGTATGCCTGATCCGTGGTCTCCATAAAGAACACATCTACCGTAAGGATCATCGGGCTTGATAATTCTAACTTGCCAAATATCAAACTAAGCGAGAGAGGGAAGATAAACTGCCCGTGGATTTGCACACACACTTAGGTACACTGATCTCTTATGTAGTCCACTATAATATCAATTAAGATTGACTGAAGTAACTGAAATTGCGACGTGAAGAATATTATTATCACTATTATAAGATCTACTATTGGATAAAATACTCGGACGTGGTGACAATGACGTCAGTCTTTTGGTTACAGTACCAATCGACAATGATGTGTATGAATTTTTCGACGACATATTTGAGTTTGGGAATAGTTTTATCTAAGTTAGGATATCATTTTATTATTTTTATAAATTAATTACGTATTCAATGTTATTTACGACGAAAGAATGTAATGTATTTTTGAAGACTATGGGTAACCTATACAAGCCTCTATGTTTTGAATTTTTATTATTTTATTTTGATTTTTATATTTTTATTTTATTTTGATTTTTATTAAAAAAAAATACTGTCAAATGTCTGTTTATGGGTGAATTGCCTGCAATAAAACAATATTTATTTTTCCTTTATTCATCCTAGTTCTTATTACTATACATTTTTAAATATTTTATAAAACAAAAATAAAAAATAAAACATTTAAAAATATATAAAATAGGGATCCGCCGGTATTGGGAGCAGGGTCCAGGCTACCGGTGGTTAGGGCTCCAGAGACAGGAACCTCCTCACGATGCGAGCCGTATCGAGGAGTACTGCCTTCTGAATCAGGCCTTTGATCCAGCCGCCTAACGAGAGCCTCGAGATATGTTGTTCAAGGCTTTCGGCCATCAGTCCATTGGCTGATACGACAATCGGCACAATGATAGCTGAGTCCACATTCCACATGTCGACAACCTCGTGTGCTAAGTCGAGATACTTAATTTGCTTCTCTTTCTCAGCTTTCACGAGGTTCCCGTCATGCGGGATGGTAACATCGACTATCATTGTGCGGCGCGCTAACCGATCTATCACCACTATATCAGGCTTATTGGCTACAATAGTCCTGTCAGTAATGATAGATCGGTCCCAGTACAACGTGACATGGTTATTTTCAAGAACTGGGTCGGGCACATACTTGTAATACGGTACCTCATAATCCACAAGTTTATATTTCAAAGCAAGTTGCTGGTGAATAATCCTGGCTACTTGGTTATGCCTGTGCAAGTATTCGCCGTTAGCCAGACGAGAACAACCAGAGATAATATGTCTGATGGACTCACCCGGAAGGTGACATGCCCGACACACGTCCACCGTCCCGTCCTTCATAATTATTTTATTTTTATTTTATTTCATTTACGTATATTCATATTATTAATTTTACTAGCCTACGCTCTCTCTCTACCTCTCTCTCTACTCCTTCCATCTTTCGCGAGCCCGCGCTTCATCCTTCCAGTTTCGACGGAACCTATCTAGTTCGCCCCACCATCTCCTACATAGTCTTTCGCTATTATTTTAATTCTGAATAAATGACATAACCTTCGCAAAACAAATACTTATTAATAATCTGTTTTTCTTCAATAAATATTTCTGAAACAATTTACCTTGTATGAATTACCGCTAGGTTCCAGTGAGTAACAGCTTCATTAGTCTGTTGTCTACCGTCTACTGGCACTGACAACTTAAACCAATACTCACATAGATTTGATTGCAAATTAATTGCTAAGTGTCCCAGGTTTTTCTTCAAGACTGAACCATTTTTGTTTGATACCAAAGGATTTACAAGGTAATATTTTACTTCAAACATTTTTAGCTCTTAACAGGTTTTTTATAATTTTTAGTTTTCTTATTTATGCATATTCCGAATGCGAATTTCCGTGACATGCGCTGACTGCATTTAAATTAAGTAGTTACGTTAATTTAACCCCGCTTTTTTCAATTCAAGTTTTCATCATCGGATTTTTATAATAATTAATTATGGAAAGTCATTCTTATTTATTCCCTAATGGTGCCGGACGTAAAGCACCAAAAAGTAGCTCAATCCCTATCTATCCCGTGGGTGTCGAAGGCGACTAAGGGACTTACGAGAGAATGGGCAGCAGCGTTCTCTATGTTTTTTACCACTATACTGCGATCGCAAACCTGTCTGCCAAGCGTGGCTTTTATGACAAACACCCCCTGTGGGGCAGGCGTATGTCCAGTAGTGGACATCTTTCGGTTCAAATGATGATAACGATGATGATTTTTATTCACAAAAAAAAATCTAACAATCGATATTTTAAGACGGGTAAATTTTAATTGAAGTACGAGTAATGTCAAATTGTATTATTTTTGTGTTAATTATTATTTAAGTGTTTGAATTACTTGTGTTTGTCTAATTTCTAACTTAATTTTTCACCTGGGGCCTAAGTCTACTAATTTATAAACGTTACAATGGTCTCTCAATGGTGTGTTTTTGACAGTTTTTGTATGGCAAATCTGTCAAAAACTTACCATTGAGAGACCATTGTGACGTTTATAAATTAGTAGACTTAGGCCCCTGTTCAATTGCTTAGTTTGTGCTACCTACGTAATTATTATGTAAGTTTTAGTTTCTTCAACTATTTTGTTTTTGTTTTTTAGGGTTCCGTACCTAAGAGATACCAACGGCACCATATTACTTAACCTCCGCTGTCCGTCCATACGTTTGTCTATCAGTGGGTTGTATCTCATGAAACACAATAGATCGATAGTTTAAATTTTCACAGAGTACCTATGTATTTCTATTGCCGCTATGACAACGAATAATAAAAATAAACAAGAGTTAAAAAAGAACCCCTACTTGATTTTTTTCAATCCTTAGGGATTTTTTTAAGGGTGGGAAATCATCAAATAACTTCTACCGCTCTGGGTGGAGCAGGAGGTGTCAGACTTTTACTGACTAAAACTCACCCGTGTTCCTTCATTTGCCTATGTGCCAGGGCCCACGGTATCTCTTTCGCACCCCTGGCAGGCATCGGCCCTTGTGGACCCCACCTGTTGATGCTGACGTCTCTTTGAGGCATCCTGAGGAATAATGTTATTGTTATGGTATTGTTATTTTCCAGGATGCACAAGATAACAGCTGTAATCTTCCTGATCACAATCGCTACTGCTGTCGCTACTGGGTTGGACAAAACTACCCCAGTCCCCACAATACTGGAGGGAGCAACTCCTGTGGAAGCATTGCTGTACCTCTATGACGTAGTGCTTACGTCATTCATGTCTACGGAGTACAACCACCAAGGAGGCGTATTAAATGGAAACAAATGTCCTGGTGGAATGCACATATTAGAAAGTACTGGGCAATGTGCCCCAGTTACGGAAGAGCCAGATATTTTGTCGAACTATTATTAGTCACTTAGATTTAAAAAAAAATGTAAAAATCAAATACTTCCACAAAATTGACTGTATTAAATGGATAAATAAATAATTATATTAAACTATTTGGATAACAAATTTGACTTCAACTATGCCTTGGTTTCAAAGCAATAAGCAAGCTAAATCTAAATTAATAAGTAACAAAATTTGTATCTCTAAAAATAAAATAAAAGCTGTGTG
Source organism: Polymixis flavicincta (assembly GCA_949987655.1). NCBI lineage: Eukaryota > Metazoa > Arthropoda > Insecta > Lepidoptera > Noctuidae > Polymixis > Polymixis flavicincta. The sequence continues at coordinate 18,446,817 of OX465181.1, read as the reverse complement.
GCAGGTAATTAACAAAGAAACTGGAAACACAAAACAGCGAGATCAGAATGAGTTAGCTCTAAAAATTGATGATGAAATCATGTCAGATAAGTTACAAGTTGCTGAGACTCTAGAAAATTCCTTTACCAACATCCCAATAGAAGTTACGAAATCTCTCCCCTCATCATCTATATTAGCTGAATCTTTTCTTAAAGAAAACTTCAGTAAGGACATTCCAAGTTTTGAATTCAAACCCATTTCTATTGCCACAATTTAAACAGCATTTAAAAGTTTTAACATAAAAAACACTGAAGACTTATGGGGGATTTCCGTTAAGGTTCTCTAAAATATCATTGACACAATTGTCCCTGTCCTAACAGGCATATTTAATCAATGTTTAGACAGCGAAACGACTTAATGAAACATAGTAAAGTATGTAGTACCAATTTTCAAATCGGATAGTAAGAGTGATCCCTCTAATTATAGACCTATATCTGTGCTTCCAGCATTGAGCAAAATTTATGAAAAAATCATGCTGTACCAGATGTTGTCACACTTTAACTCGAATGGGATTTTACATAGTCGACAGTTTGGCTTCACGAAAGATAGGTCGACGACTGACGCAGGAGTAAAACTCATCAGTCACATTTTGGAATCCTGGGAGAATTCCCAGGACGCGATTGGCATTTTCTGTGACCTCTCAAAAGCGTTTAACTGCGTTGACCACAATACACTGATCTGTAAATTACACCACTACGGAATTCGTGGACAAACTGCTGATCTTGTACTTTCCTATTTATCAAACAGGCAGCAAACAGTGAATGTTAATGGGGCGACGTCCTCGGGGTCTCTAGTTAAGATGAGCGTGCCACAAGGTTCAATTCTTGGCCCTTTTTTATTTTTAGTTTATATTAATGACCTTCTTTACCTGATGGCTAACTTCTCGGATATAATTTTATTCGCTGATGACACTTCTCTTACTTGTAGAAAAGATACTGATGTCTTACATGTCAACGATAGCCTAGCTGTTCTTTCGAAATGCTGTTAATAATCTTATATTCAATGCGAACAAAACTAAATGTCTTAAGTTCTCGTTACCAAATGTACCCCAAGTAGGTCTAAATTTAAAACTTGATGGCAAGAAACTAGATGCTATTTCGGAAACTGTATTTTTGGGAATTACTTAAGATTCAAAATTGCAATGGGGTGCTCACATTAGAGCTCTTTCAAGTAGATTAAGCTCAGCTGCTTAAGCAGTAAGCAGTAGCAAAAACTTAGGCCTTTTCAAGAAAAGATGCGAAATCCGTAATCTGAATACACGTAGTAAAGATGAAATTGTGGTTCCAAAAATTCGATTAACTAAAACTAGCTAGTCATTTCTAATAAACAGTATCCGCTTCTATAACAAGTTGCCAAAGTCGGTTACAGAACATAGCGATGGAAAGTTTAAAACTCACATCAAACGTGTCCTTATCAAAAAGCGTAGTATAAGATAAAAGACTACGTTGAAGGCAGGGAAGTTTAGCATTAATTCCTTCTGCACATGTGGATTCCCTGGTACCTCATTAACAGCATAGCTCTGTGAAAGTCTATTAACTGCTCCCAAATTACAATGTTCTTTTTTATTCTTTTTTTTTACAATGCTGACATATTCTCGTCATTATTTGACATTATACATCAATTTTAATATCGACATGTTTTTTGTGATTGTCATGGAAATTATGCCACTTTGCATAAATAGGCTCATTTTATTTATGTAGATTATTTTACATATTGTAAATGAGAGAACGTTGTAGGCCTTACATACAGACTGTAGATTTGGAGACGACTTTCTATTCTGAATTTTCATTCCTCTAAGTACTCGTACCTGGTACTTATTGACAGGTTTGCACTGTCCTCCCATACCTATTATCACTGTTATTTGAAAACATTGTTAAAGCCAATTATTTTTTAAAGAGTAACCGTGGAGTTCCTTGCCGGCTCTTCTCCATAGGAAGCGACAATTTGGAACCGTGCACCTAGCTTCTGACGTTTCATAAGTGCCCATGCAGGTTTATCTATATGTATAAAATAAATTGCGTTAGTCTCGCTAAAACTCGAGAAATAGAATAGAAGGTAGGGTGGGTAGGTAGGGTAGGTAGGGTAGGTATTTTGTTTAAATGACTATTGGACGGACAGGACAACGTCTGTCGAGTCAGCTAGTTTGATTTTGAATAAGGATGTAGTTCAAGTATTAATAAGAACATTAGGATAAGAGGACACTGCAAGTACAGAGGCCAGCACATCAAGCTACTCCAATCTGTCAAATTTCTTTGATAGTTTTTCAATATTATCAGGAAACAATTAGGGTTCATGTTCAATTGGGAAAATTTGACAGTTTGGGGTAGCGTGACGTGCTGGCGTACAACATACAATAAATGCATGAAATTCAAAACACGCCAATCCTGGAGTTATCTATGAATCACGCACAAATAAATTAACTTCGCGCTCAGAAAGTTAATAGCCGATTCCAATTTTACTTTTTTATTTTGTTGTTTTTTTCCTGTAGTCAGTGACGTGTGGCCTTAAAACACATTTTCCATCATCTAATTTATGCTTAGTTTCAAAATTGTCCATACTAAAGTATATTTCTTGATCGAGTTCTAAACCATGTTTTTTTTTATTTTTTTTTTTACTACATGTCTTTTTTGTAAGAGGGCTCTTTATGAGTAACCTCCTCCGTTTTTTCGTCGGTTCAAAAGTTACCTAGAGAAAGAGGTTAAAATAAATACTAAGCCAATTAAAAGAAATAAGATTTTTTATTTCATGTTAATAATTCACATCGAAATGCCAACCATCTGGGTTTCCATTCCATACATCGAACAGGAAAAATATTAAATTATATATTTCATGTCCTACCCTTTGGTAGGTGTATTACAATTATTGTATGCTTAATTTGTAATTTTTTTTTTTTTTTTTTTTTCAAAAAGTGCTGACTCTCAGCCTAGTTTAAAAAAATTACTTTTTATTTGGTATCAAATTATAAACATAACAACCTAGGAAATATAAAAGGATATTTAAGGTTACTTATCATTTGTTTTACTGCCTCGTTGGTCTAGTGGTCACAAGCGCTACTGCTGACCACGAGGTCCTGGGTTCGATTCGCAGATCGGGCAAAGTGTTATTGGGTTTCTCTATCAGGAATTTCTCAGTAGCAGGTCGAAGTCTGGATGTGTACCCGGTTGATGGCAATAGGCTCTCCTCCTACTGACTGAAACATAACTAAATGTGCGAAATGTTAGTGTACTAGGTATTAGTGCACTTCTGCCTAACCGTTTGGGAAACAAGCGTGATGTTTTGCATTATATTCAGTCCGATCCAGTCTGTCCTTTGTTGCCTTCTACCAGCAATGCCCTAAAGCCGGGGTCCGTAACCCACACGGTGCCCTAAGCGAGTAGTTTTAAGTTTTGAAGCCCCAGGTGAAATGGAACCTTAATTTATTAAGGGTACCAGAGGCAGGGGCTTTTAAGCAGCCAACAACCTCATAGTTTGACCAGCGAGATAGCATTCGAAAAAAAATTACTATTGACTATTATGCAACGAGTCATCGGACATTATGTATGTACAAAAACTTATTTTACACTACCTTTTGCCCGCGTAGAAGTCTTTAAGACAATTATCGGATGGGATCTTACTACTGGATTAAAAAGTATTCTATGTATTAATCCAGGTTATAATCTATCTTAGTGCTTATATAACAGAATCTGTGTTCAGTCTTTTTTGCATGATTGTGTAACCAACATCCAAAAACCAAAACATACAAACTTTCACATTTATAATATTAAGTAGGATGGTAGGATCTCAAATGTGCGGTAGACGAACTTTTAAGAGCTTTAAGATTCCAAAAAGAATTTATAGACTAAATAATAAATCAAATTTATGGTAAGCTTGGTTAAACCAATCGTGAGATATACTCGTATCGTAGGTGTAACATTGAATAAGGAACGCGTGACTATTGCACCGAATTGTTTTAATTGGCGTCAAGGGGATATCGCCTAACAACGTCTTGCCCGGGGACATACGGTCGCGCCAGAACGTGATAATGATTTTATTTCTGTAAGTAGGTTTGTACAAATACTTTTACACGTCATTCATATTTTTTTAAACTAGATGAGGTCAGCTTTTCCTACCAGACTACTCTGAGAAATTAGGCCGAAACAAACTCAGAGATCACAGTCTGTTTTAAAGTCCAGACATAATCTTGGTAAGATCATGTGAAGACCATGTAGACTGGTGTCTGAAATGGTCTTATGAGGAAAGAACCACATAGGTAGATCGAGATGACCCGTCCAGTCAGTGCATGCATTTGTCACTAATCGTGCAGCTCAACCCAGAACTTTAGGAGCTCAACGATTCCACGAACAGTACCAAAGAAAGGACATTTGGGTAGGCCGCATACATTACTCAAACTACAAGATTTTGAGTACAACTAACAGAGAAAGAAAGAAACACAACAATCGCGGTTAATTTGCTGTCTTTTTTCAAAGAGTTCCGTTGTCTGTCTCCGAAACGCATCATCAGATCTATGTGAAATTTAAATGGGACCATTTCGAAATAAACTCCTTCCTAAAAATAAAATGCAAATCGGTCTATATATGACGGAGTTATGCCCGAACGTCCACCTAACTCCTAATCTTTAAAGAGTTGTACCTTCCTTCATCAGCTCAGCGTCATGAGATGATGATGACCATACGCAAATGTCGTAGTAGTAAGTAGCTTTGGAAAATATATCAAAAACATTGTTAATACCTACAAATTTTGAGGGTTACCCTCGATTTCCCTGGGATTCCATCATCAGATGCTGATTTGGTGCCAATGGGACCAACTCAGGAGTATACTCTTTCAAATAAAACAAGAATTTTGAGAATCGGTCCACAAATGAGGGAGAAATCGGGGTACATACATAAAAAAATACGTTCGGTGGAAAATATAACCTCCTCCTTTTTTTAAGTCGGTTAATAATACATACTCGTATAGAGTGCGCTGAAAAAGCACCATTTGAATAAATTAGTACATTAAGGGAAGTATGATAAATGATTTCATTTCTGTAAGTAGGTTTATACAATCACTTTTACACGTCAAACATATTTTTTTAAACTTGATGAGGCCGGCATTTCCTATCTGACTACTCTGAGAAGAAAGGCCGATACAAACTCAGACGTCACAGTCTCTTTTAAAGTCCAGACATAATCTTGGTCAGATCATGTGAAGATGTGAATTGATGTCTGAAATGGTATTTTGAGGAAAGAACTACACAAATTGAGTGTACCTGTCCATTCAGTGTACGCATTTATCAGTAATCATACAGCTCAACTCAGAACTTGAGGAGATCAACGATTTGACGAACAATACCAAAGATAGGAAATTTGAAAGTGGCGCTGCTGACAAAAAAGGTGAAAAGATATCGTATGGATTGGTATGGGCATGTCATGAGGTGGGAAGAAACGCATGGTTCTAAAAGAGTGATTATATATCCATCACTCTTTTAGAAGGTCAATGCTGATGGATGGAGAAGTAGAGAAAGGCCAAAGAAAGGATGGATGTGAAAGGAATGATTTGAAAGAGAAGGGACTGCATGCCAGCATGACGATTGACAGGTGTTGGGAATCAAACCCAACACACAAGGGCACGCCACGATTGCGGCGGTAAGTCCCCTCTTTGAGGAGTGGCTTGAGAGGCGGTATGGCGTCCTCATTTTCCGCCTGACGCAGGTCCTCACCGGACACGGTTGTTTCGGGAGTTTCCTGTTTCGGATAGGGCGGGAGGAAACGTACGGAGCGAGAGGGCATGGGTAACCTCCTTTAGCGAAACAGTGATACTCGCGAAGAGGGAGGCGGCGCACGTGAGGGAGAGGCAGTCTATGCGCCCTCGCAACCCTAGCCGCCGCAGGATACGGAGACGCCCTGGGCATCGGGAATCCCAGGCTGATTTCCGGCCACCGTAGGCATGAGCTTGCGGACGGCAAGTAATGAGTAGACCAAGCCCAAGTCGACGGCGCGTTGTGTTCCACGCGCGCCTCAAAGAGATGTCGGCACAAAATGATGGGCTGATGCCTGCCAGGGGTGCGGGTTTGTTCGAAAGAGATACCACAGCCCCTGGCATACAGGCCACTGAGGGAACACGGGTGGGTTTTAGTCAGTAAAAGTCTGACACGCCCTCCTGTTCCACCCAGAGCGGGAGAAGTTATTTGATGATTTCCCACCCAAAAAAGAAAAATCCCAACACAACCTTGCGTGTGATCTGCACGCGCAGGCGTTGTGATCAACGCGTCATCAACATGGCTCGGTCCAACGAGTACTCGCTTCCACGGACTCCACCGCGACGGACGAATCTTCTTTCTGCATTTTATTATTTGTTTGTCCGGGAAAGTTTATATTGTTAATAAGCACGGCAATAAACCATTACCCATTTAATACAGTCCACACTTTTATTTGCTCCCCGCGCTAACAACAGGGGAGAATGGAAGAAGAGAACATGTTGCGCCAACCTCAAGTAACTGTATAAATATGTTACAAGGGCAGGAAGATGATGAAGTTTTTCTCTTCTTGATCTTTGTCTCTAGTGGCATATTATTAGGAATATGTTATATTTTTCGGGACAAGAGAACAAATTGAGCTGGATTCAATACAATTGAACTTTTTTCTGGGCATAGATGTGTGTAGCGGGCGAGAAGAAATAATCTGAGGATGATTTTTGATTTTTATAGGAATAGAAAAAGACAAAGAAGCGAACGTTGGTCAAACATAAACGCTGTGTGTAACGTGACTTTCCTCAGTATGAGTAAATATGACAATCTCTTGCCAACTTCACCCTTAACTCTGCTAAACCTAGTCTCATCCGCTAATAATGATTTATTTACTCTTAAATTTTCAACAGCATGTTTTGCACAGCAACCATGTTTATTGTAGGTTTTATGTCTGGATAAAATATTTTCGTTACGTAAATATTGTGAGGCATTCATTTTAGGACACCATTTCCACATTGCGCACCTACGGTTATATAAGTAATTAGCGAAGAAAAAATTAAAAATATGTCTGTTGATCACACAATTGTTTTGTGTGTGTTTTAATTTCTTAAATCACAATCAGTTTTGTTCAACATGATTATTCTGTTATAACGAGCTTACTACTAGTAAACCGTGGGTGCGCAATGTGAAATACTTTGAGTGATCTTCAAATTGGTGCTCTAAATGGAATGCCTCAATATTATCTTTAATAATCAAACAAAACAGCTCAATATCAGCAGGCTGAGCACGAGCACCGATTTGTCGACGGAAGGAATAGATATGACTATTAACTAAATGATGTACCTACAATAGAAGAAGATAGTTATGTTTTTCTATTAATTATCACAGTTACGGGTTCTAAACGAATCATGATTTTGTAGATAATCATATATACTTTTTGGTCGTCGAGTAGGAAGTTTGTTGTCAGTGTGATTTTGACAGTTTGGGAAGAAATACTCTTCTGAAATAGTCTACATTTATAAGGACCTAGACACAGATCGTTCGAAACAAAAGACAAAATGACAGATTGTGGAAGGATATCTACGGTGCGATGTCAAAAATGGAGCAACAAAATGTGACTTTGTATTGAAAAAGCACTGTCTATTCTTCGTAGAAATAGAAAGCTTCATGTTAAGCCTGCAGAACTTATAATCTCTAATGTGAATATTTGAATCTTTAATATGAAAACTCATTGAAGTCTACTGAAGAAGTAATTTTTTAAGATTTTTGCCAAGCTTAGCAGTCTGAAGATAGTGTGGCATATGGTTCAATGAGAGTTGGTATAAGAAAAGAAAGAAAAAGTATTTATTGTGACTCGCACAGGAAGATCACATAATAAAATAAACTAGTACAAAAATTATAAAAAAAAAAACAAACAAACTTGACAGTAAAAACTATTAGAAATAAAACAGAAAGTCCTGCACGAGGCCAAAAGGCTCCTACCTCAGCATAATGCTGCGACATTTAAAAAGTGTCGCAGCGCTGATATTCTGTATAAGTACTCCTCCCTCTGAAATCAACCCAGTCAAGGCTTAAATTAAGCGGGAATGACTAAGTGCTAACGAAGGGCTTGTGGCTGAGATACAACAGCCGCACGGATCGCATCGATCAGATCAAGCTACTCTTGGCACGGCTGGTCCGTGGATGGGTTTGTTTTCAGTTTTTGGTACACACCAGGACCCCTCCATGTCTCGCAAAACAAGCTAAGTCGTTGGTCCTGGCTGTCATTTGCGGATCTTAGACAATCCTTACGGGTTCTCAGAAACTCGAAAGCTTGACAACCAGTCTAACCAAGGAGTATCGTAGTACGCAGTGCCTGGGTTGTGGAGGTCAGGTAGGCAATCACTCGACGTAGAATACTGGTATTTAGGCATTCGATTAGACTGTAAGCTGAACCCGACATATTTCCCCCCCGAGTGGGTTCCCGCATTGTCGTTGCGGGGGGGCTTAGTAACCGTGGTCTCCCATCCACGGTGAAGCCAAGAGGAACCCAACGGTGGGGCCGCTCGTCAGGGCTTTTGCCTCAAAGCCGACGACGTAGCGGCCAAAAAGTAGGTTGCGGTGAGGTGCACCGCAACTGAGGTGGGCCGCGATGTCGAATGGGAGACATCGCGGCTGAGGGTTACAGGCTGCGGTAGAGGGGGAGTGCCGGTGCTTCTGAGCAGCGCTCTTCCCTTCCGTGGCCTGGACGGGGCCGCCACCGTTTGATGGCGGACGCGGTGGGGCCGCAGGGGAAGAGGAGTGTCGGTATAGCGTCAGCCGCTCTCCCTATCCTCTGCGGCCGAAAAGTGGTAGACGGGACGGCGCGTTGTGTTCCTCACGCGCGCCGTCAAAGATGTCAGCAACCACAGGTGGGGTCCGCAAGGGCCGATGCCTGCCAGGGGTGCGGGTTTGTTCGAAAGAGATACCACGGCCCCTGGCATACGGGCTACTGAGGGAACACGGGTGGGTTTTAGTCAGTAAAAGTCTGACACGCCCTCCTGCTCTACTCAGCAGGAGAAGTCATTTGATGATTTCCCACCCAAAAAAAAAAAAAAAAAAAAAAAAAAAAACCCGACATATTTAGAAAAAGGCTAGGCAGATGAGGATTAGGTGCCAAAGTGCCAAACCTAATACCTATTTCTTTAAACTTTAAATCACTTGTGTGAGGGTAGCATTGAGCTTTAAATATTTTTGTGTCCATTCAACTGTGATTCAACTGATGAAATCGGCACTAAACTTGTATTAGTTGAATGCATTACCTACTATAGCGCCTTTTAAGGCAAAACGATCCATCTACCACAAAACACATACCGCTAATCGGTAATACCAATGAGGACCATGGGACTATACAAATAATGACTAAAGCAATTATTATGAAATAATAGTTAATATTTTCCCGGTTGGACATTCAACCGATGTGGACAGGAATAACGTCACCCGTCGAGGTAAAGACATCATATTTATCAGGAATTCTATTATACAAATTTTTCTACAGTAAATTACCGTATACAGTCAGCAACGACAATCGATAGGTACTTCATAATGCGAACTGGATGTATGGATGTATGTGGAAAGCTCTCAATCAATTGCGTATCCAAGTAGGCCGCTACAGGCACAATTTGTAGAAGTGGGGCTCACCCAACACCCAGTGCGAGTGTGGGGCTTCTGATCAGGCCATGCCCCATTTGCTGCAGTGTCCTAAGTGCCTATTCACTTGCACCGCGGATGACCTAAAGAATGTCACTGATTCCGCAATTGGCCACTTACTGGGCTCAAACTATTACTAGTAGTTTATCTATTTTAGGGACAAAAGGCCAATTGGCGCTGGATTCTTCACTATTGAACATTTTGCTGAGCGTAGATGTGTGTTGCGGGCGAGAAGAAATACTCTGAAGATGATTATTAGGTTATATTTGCACTTTCTAAACGAAACGCTGGACAATTTCTAAACACTTGCTACCCGGACAATGTCAGATGATCAAAAAGCTGCACCACGCCGCTGTGGCGCTGTCGCCGACTCGCACGAACGTCAGGCTAGACTCTGTCGAAGCGCGCCAACTTCACACTTGCGATTCGTTGTCAATTGACATTCCGTACTCATGAATCACCGATATATTAAATATTATAATAAACTACTAATTTCAACTACTACTAATATATATTACTAGCTTCTGCCCGCAACTTCGCCTGCATCAAATTTTTTGCTCCCTCGATCCACTCCGTCGCATCGAATCGCCTGGCCGTGCGAGTACTTCGTATTCGTGACTTTTTTTTTCTTTTTTCTCGGCTTCTTAGGGCCCTAGCGTGCTAATATAGCCTATAGCCTTCCTCAATAAATGGGCTATCTAACACTGAAATAATGTTTCAAATCACACCAGTAGTTCCTGAGATTAGCGCGTCCAAGCAAACAAACAAACAAACTCTTCAGCTTTATATTAGTATATTAGATAACAAACTGCTAGTTGCTTATAATAATAACAAAAATACCAGCTTATTACACTATCCCACTGTTGGGCAAAGGCCTCTTTTCATACAGAGAAGGCATGAACATTGATCACTAGGCTTTCCTACTCAAGACAGTTTGGCGATTGCAGACTTGTGATAAATCTAGTTTTCGTCATTAATATTATGTTAAGTAGAATTGTGTACGCACGGCTACACATCAAGCCATACATTCCCAGTATATGCTGATCTCGCATTGTATAGGATTTCCGTATAGTGCGAGATCAGCGTAAACTGGAAATATATAGCTTGTTGTGTAGCCGTGTGTACCTAGGTTAGCAGTGTATCGAATACTTTTTGTCATTTTATATTATTTGGCTTACATTCGATTCCTATAATTTACGGACCGTTATTGTTTGGAATTAAGAATCTTAAGATCAATAATATAGCATAGATTTGCATATTAGCCCCTCCAACACGGATGTAGCTATCATGGGTAAAATTAACTTCGAAATCGATTTATATTTATGGCTTTAAGTAAAACGTTTTTTATTAATACCTCAACTAATCGTAATGTTTACAACATTCATACAAGCTTCAGTTTAAGCAGTAGTAAAACTTCACTTTAACCAGGCACAGTTATGATTAACATTATTACATTAATTTTCCTTATTACTTACTACCCATAATTAAGGAAAGCTAAATACTGCGTTTAAGTGTGTCATGATAATTACAGCAATAATAATTACCTAAGTGTAGCATATACAGAGGTGGCAACAAGTAGCGCCATCTATCGCGTTTAGTTTAATTTATTCGACAGCGTATATGAAGCTATCCGTTGTTTACATATCATTTCCAGGTATCTGACTGATTAAGCATAATGTCTATAAAATCATCGAGCAGTGATTTACAGGGAAACAAAAAAAAAAATGAAAATGATATTGGATGTTGGGATAAATCTATTTTTAATAAGAGTGAAGAGTGCTAATGTTTGATCTCCAACTGATTAATTTTTAGTGCAAAATCGTTTTTCACTTGCTATTGATTGACGCTAACTTTGGGCGTAGAGCGCTGTTGAAAATTTATATTTTCGCTTTTCTTGTTGTCATTCTTTTGCGACGAAAACTTTGTTTCACAATCAGTCGTATCAAACGCCCGCGCCGGTGCCCCTTACACCGATAACATCGACTTCATTTACAATATTAATATCACTCGCCGCTAATTGCTTTGTTCAAGCCGTCGGCGTAGCAGGAGTCGTTGACAGCACGCACAAACGGTCACGATTCCATCCCAACTGTCATAACTTGCTTCATTTATTATCGGTAAGGTAAAAGTTTCGAAACTCCGGTCGAGAGACTGTTGGTGCCACCGCCTTGTCGTCTGTTAGTCATTAAATCAATTTAGAGTGATAAATCATGGCCAACTTCCCAGCTCTTTTGATAAACTTTACGGCCATGAAAATGTTCCGTGTATTTTAGTGTTTTGAATTTTTGAGGGACTATTGTTTTTAATAGAGAACCTACTCCCTCGAGTTTACTGGTTATCAGTGGCGAAAGCACCATTTAACACGATTCAGCTGGCCGGCTGCCCTTGGGCGATTTGCATCTCTACCGCTTTTGAAATATTGCACATTGCCAAAAAATAACACTACGGGTATTTAATTCGCCATAACATTCAAATGTTCTAAATTAATCCGGCGCCAAAACGTCATAATCAGAGACTAAAAATTCATACAACAGTGATCCCTTAATGATATCACTTGAAGTCACGTGGCACCGCTTAATATGGACAAAAGTAAACCGCTGCACAAACGGGTTACGATAAAGATAGATCTAGAAAAAATGCGACAGCGAGAAAAAGATAGAGGAATATTGCACATTTAATTTGGTTTTCAGCTGTTCAATTTTGTTCTATTTTATTCTTTATATTAGGTCTTTACCTATGAAATTGCCGTTCTGCAGTACTGGCCATTTCAAATCAAAATAATTTTTGTTTGGCTAAGAATTCTAATTTCAAATTAATTTTATTTTAAAAACATGGATTTTTTTTTTCTAAAAGTAGTCATTTCTTTATTGATTAGTGTTACATTTTCATCGCATTTCAATCTTTTTCGTCATCATGGATACGTTAAAAATTCGAGTTATTATGGAATATGAGTACCGTCGTGGCAGCAACGCGGCACAAGCGGCACGCAACATCAACGACGTTTACGGAGCTAACACTACAAACCAACGCACCACCTGTTATTGGTTTGCTCGCTTCCGTTCTGGAAATTTCGACCTGAAAAATGAACCTTGCGGTCGTCCGAAGACTTTGGTCGACAATGACGAATTAAAGGCGATTGTGGAAGCTGATGATACACAATCTACGGCTGAATTAGCAGCAGCTTTCGACGTTAGCGTCAAAACAATATTGGTCCATTTGCGTCAAATTGGCAAGGTAAAAAAGCTTGACAAATGGGTGCCCCACGAACTCAATGATCGCCAGCGCGAAGTACGCGTCGAGACGTGCCTTGCACTGCTCAACAGACACACAAATGAAGGAATTTTGAACCGCATTGTTACCTGCGATGAAAAATGGATTCTGTTTGATAACCGTAAGCGCTCAGCAAGTTGGTTGGATCCTGGTTCAGCACCTAAACAATGCCCTAAACGAAAACTTACCCCTAGAAAAGTGATGGTCACTGTTTGGTGGTCTAGCGCCGGTGTGATTCATCACAGCTTCTTACCAAACGGGGTGAGCATTACTGCAGATGTGTACTGTGAAGAACTGAACACAATGATGGAGAAGCTGGCGCATCTCCAACCAGCATTGGTCAATCGCTCGTCTCCGCTGCTCCTGCACGACAACGCGCGACCTCATACTGCACAGCAGACGGTCTCCAAGTTGCAAGAACTGGGGTTGGAAGCTCTCCGTCATCCGCCCTACTCACCAGACCTTGCGCCTACAGACTAGGTACTACTTTTTCCAGAATTTGGATAACTTCTTGGCGGGAAAAAAATTTAATACCCGAGAGGCAGTACAAAATGCCTTTGAAGAATTTGTTGCCTCCCGTCCAGCTGATTTCTTTAAGAAGGGCATCAATAAACTGCCACTGCGATGGCAAAGATGCATTGATTGCATGGGTGATTACTTCGATTAATACAAATAAAAAATTCATGAAAAAAAATCGTTTTAATTTTTTCATACAAAACGGCAATTTCATAGGTAAAGACCTATTATTACCTAATTTTAGAATGATAGTACCTAAGTATAATTTTTGGATAAGTCAGTAACATTAAACCGGCTTCGCGCTGGCTTCTGCCTTAGAAAATGTACACATCGCCGCAGCTGGTTATCTTATCATTTGGATGGCAGTGGGGTAGTATTATGATTATAATTATACTTAGCTGCACGTTCAAAATGTGTAATTTTCCTACAAAGATCATCTGATTTATATTTTTAGGGTTAAAACTTTTTTGGCAACCGAAAAGTAAACATTTTGCATAGCACTCACACTGCAAACACAAAAAAATGGCTTTGCATGATAACTAGCTTTTGCCAGCGGCTTCGCCCGCGCGGAATTTTCATCCCCTATTTAACTTCGTTAGGAGTTGAATTTCGAAACATCCTTCCTTATTCCTTGTCTACATTATAAAGGGAACCTCTGTGCAAAATTTCAGCTTTCTAGGTCCAAGGTTTGGGCTGGGCGTTGATGAGTCAGTCACTCAGGACTTTTCTTTTTATTTATATAGAATAAGTATATGAGAGTACTAGAGAGTAGTAAGACTAGTAGTAACAGTACAGAACTGATATCAAGTAGGTCATAAGTCAGATTAAATAAACAGATATCTATTCATAAGTGATTTGTAAACCGCTTATCATAATAATAATTGTTGTTTGAAAACTTGTTCGTGTTTGTCATCGCTGGTCGCAGAGGCTTTCTTTTTAATAGTAAGTACAGATAAGGCTTATTCATACTGGTGTTATTAGCTAATGTTTTATATATTTACTAGCTTTTGCCAACGGCTTCGGCCGCGTACATGTCAAAAATAATCCCACGGGAACGGACTACCGAGATAAAAACTATTCTATGTGTTAAACACTATTTCTGTGCCAAATTTCATCGCAATCCGTTCAAACCTTTTTGCTTGATTAAGTAACAAACGTCCAAACATCCAAACTTTCGCTTTTATAATATTAGTAGGATCAATCTATGGATGTTGTCCCGCTGCTAGGCAAAATTCTCCCTCTTCTATACAGGAAACGTTTTTATCCAGTGCGAAAATTTTAACCATGAATTCAGCATATCATTCTAGACCCCCTACCCCAGAAATTTTTCGCCGGTTATACAAAAAAAAAAACAGCTGTTCCATACATTTTGACCGCGTAGGTATTGCACTTTTCTATGAAACTGCTGTTTTTTTTTTGTATATTTGGCGAAATTTTTTTGCTCTAGGATGATACGAGTATGCTGAATTCATGGTTAAAATTTGCGCACTGGATAAAAACTTATCCTGTATCTCCTGTTTCGAAGAGTGGAGCGCCCGCAGAGGACATGCCTCACCTTTTTCTTGCCCATCATGCTCAACCTCTTACATATCCCAAGATTTGAACGAGGCTATTCACCTCGTTCATACAGAGCTGTCCTGGTAGCTTTGCGGACAATTTGATTAGTAGTCAATCGTCACGTTCTTTTAAAGCCAGTTCAGGCTGTCCCAAACTTACATAACATCGGAGACGACCAATGATAAATTGACCACATCCAATTGGACACAGTCAAAACTGTGTCTACTTGAAGTGCAAAGCTTTCTTGGAGATCTCAGGTCCACTCAATCTGCGTGGTTCTTTCCTCAAAAGACCACTTCAGACACCAATCCACATGGTCTTCACTTGATCTGACCAAGATTTTGACTGGACTTTAAAAGAGACTGTGACCTCTGAGTTTGTTTCGGGCTTTCTTCTCAGAGTAGTCAGATAGGAAACGCCGACCTCATCTAGTTTAAAAAATATAACTGACGTGTAAAAGTGTTTGTACAAACCTACTTACAGAAATAAATTCGGAGGGGCTTGTGGCTAAATAACAATAGCTGCACGGGTCGATCGGCCAGGTTAAGCTACGCTTGCCGCGGTTGGTCCGTGGATGGGTGACCATCTTTACATACCAAGACCACTCCGTGCCTCGGAAAGCACGTTAAGCCGTTGGTCCCGGCTATCATTTGTGGATCTTTGACAGTCGTTACGGGTCGTCAGAAGCCCGAAAGTCTGACAACCAGTCTTACCAAGGGGTATCGTATTACCCAGTAACTGGGTTGTGGAGGTCAGATAGGCAGTCGCTCCATGTAAAATACTGGTATTCAGCTGCATCCGGTTAGACTGGAAGCCGACCCCAGCATAGTTGGGAAAAGGCTAGGCAGATGATGATGACTTACAGAAATAAATTCATTTATCTAAGAAACGGAGATTAGTACAAAAAGGAGATAATTTTATAGGATATACCCCTCATGGACGCCAACATCCACCCACATCCTCATAGTTACCCTAGAATAGTATTTACGTTTCAGAAATGTGTAGTTAGTTCAAAACTCCAAAATGGGACAGCTGATAAATTCTTTTGCGATTATTATGGTGGGTCACACGGAGAAAGTTATACAATTTGATGGTCTATACCGCACCCTTAAATAAGACCACACATTTCTAATACACGTTGTTCCTAACCGAGTATCTAGCATCAATTTGTCCCTATAAAAGGTATTAAACAAAAATACTTACCTACCAGTTAGTTAAATTTTAGCTAAGCTAAACTCACGGGCGACGGCGTACCACTATTTTCCGGGTCAAACTAGTTAAATTAGCATTAAGTATGAATAGTGGAAAGTTGAGTTTTGATCCATAGGTAGTAGGTGGCAAACAAAATATTATAAGAATAATTCTGTCGAGGTTTTCACATTATATTCGGTGATTTTTTAGGGATTTACTCAGCCAATAAAATAAAACAGATTTTACTATCGGACTGTATTTATTTGACATTACAGGCCGGCAGTATTTTTATTGGTGTTCTGCACAAAAGTCAGGTATACATAGTACCCGCAACCGCCGCCGTGCGTGTATACCAAAGGGACAATTTCCGTATTTTAAAAGAGTTCGCACTCTCAATGTCTCACAAATATCTCTCTGATCTTTCTAGATGAGATTGCAACTAGATTTTTTACGTCTATGAACGTAAACGGCAACCGCAGAATGTAAGTATCGTAGCAGACGCCGTTTTGTAGTGTAATGGAAATAAGGCGTGAGTTATTTTATTTCTAACTAATACGAGTATTATAGACGCGAAAGTTTGTACGTATGAATGTTTGTTACTCTTTCACGCAAAAAGGGCTGAACGGATTTGGATAAAATTTGGCACACAGAGAGATTATAACCTAGATTAACAAATAAGATACTTTTTATCTCGGTAGTATGTTCCCGCGGAATAATTTGAGACTACAACGCGGGCGAAGCTAAGCTAGAGTATGTAATAAATTCTATTCAATAGAACAATCCATAATTACGTTACACCAAATCTCTATGGAACAGCACTAAATCATCGTTAAAAAAGAAGTTAAAAAATTAAATAAGATATTTTCAACTATTTCTGTCAGACAATTGACTGTGACTGCTATTTAGTAACGTGCTTTATTCAGCCATTTCTTAAATGTTGTAGGCAAATTAAACAAAACCGTAACGAAAAAAAAAGAAAGAACTTAGCAATGTTCACAGATCTTGGAACCAATGTTGGTGAACAAAAAAGGAAGAAATTATTGACCAATGTTCTTAGATTTTGGAACCAATGTTGGTGGTATTGCCAGTCAATGACATAACTAGTCATGGTGACCACCATAACAAATTAATAATCCATTTTAAAGCACGTTGGGATAAACGTACTTTTTTTCAATTAAAAACAAACAAAATACCTCGGTGAAAGTTTGATACACAGACTGTCAGTGACAATTATTAAATTAATAATTATTAAGTAGATATTTGTTACGCAAATCGAAAGGAAATTAGGCAATTGTTATTATAAAATTAGTGATTAGATGCTGTTATCAGTAAGATAATTGATTCTTGAATCGAATCAATACGTTAAATTGTTACCTAGGTATAGATTTACCCTAGGAATCAATCAAAGTCAAAATCAAAAGTCATTTATTCAAACTAGGCTGAGAATCAGCACTTTTCGAACGTCAAAATACATAAGACAGTCCCCCAAAAACGCCCACCCTTCGACACTTCCTAGTGCTTTAGCTGGGAAGAAGAAGTGGCGCAACAAACTCCCCAGCAGCACAGCTGTCTGATAAGTTGGAAGAACGTGATTAGTCTATACAATAATAGGAATAACAATGGAATAACCATTTAATTTCGTAGGTTTAAACTTGAATTGACTTAATTCTGTGTTTATTAGTAAGGGTATTAATGCAATACGATTATGTTCATTTAAACGTTACTTAAAATGATGACAAATTAAAGTTTATTCTAACAGATTCGTAAAGGGTAACAACATCCAATAAAAAGTCTGACTTAGATATTACCAACCAATTCCAATCAATTCGAGACGGTTGCTATCACAGCTGCTATCATTACTTTCAATATAGATAGATACCTGCACCAATTACATCCGAACGTGGTTCTACTGATGCCAATACACTTTAAAGAAATACCTACAGTATTTACGGGAGATAATTGAGCAAGGAATGTTATAGAACAAAAATACAAAGACAAACAAAATCTTTTTTCCAAGAAAAAAAAAACATTTCACGAACCAACCAACCAAAACATTTTTTTTTTTTTCACAGAACGTTGCCGCACACAAGGAATTTCTCCTGTATTGTGGGTGCGTTTACAAACATTTTAAACTCACATACAACAAACAGCCCGGAACAACTACTTGTAGTTCATACAAATATTTGTTCCGTGCGGGAATCGAACTCGCGACACGCAGCAGTCAATCGCTTAACCACTGCGCCGTCAATATATCTATGTATACAAAAAATTCAGCAGCAGTTCAAACAGAATTCGACCATGAAAAACTTGAAAAACAGAGTGAACATAGAGAAACAGGTCTAGCATTGAAATTAAAAATTAGCATTCTATTTTTTCCTTGCGATCCAGGGCTAATGTAGGCCACTGGTCGTGTGTTTTGTCAAGCTCAGACCGCCATCCTCTTACTCGTCACAGGGTCATAGGGCGAGGCCTTTGCCCAACAGTGAGATGATACAAGCTAACAGTAACAGCATTTATTTTCTGATTCCTTTGTCTTCCTCTCAACCACCTTTTGATACATGAGCATACAACCATTTTAATAGAATAGAATAACGTTTATTGTGTCCAGTATTACATCTAATAGTAGTAGGTACACTTATACACAAAACTATAATACCGGAAGCAAAAGGTTTAAGCGTCAGCATTATGCTTACGTCCCCCTAACGGGTTGCTAAGCACTAGTTTTCGGCTTAAACCGTTGACTCCTATTTACAAAAAAAAAGCGTTATATTTAGCAACAACGGATAAAAAAAACATAATGTAACTGATCTGTTTTTATAATATGGTTAAATGTGGAATAATCTTTTCAGCAATGTTATTTTCGTTTTCCATTAAAAATCCCTGGTAAAAGTTAATAAAAAAACTTTACGTTCCAGTTTTTCAGCGAGTTGTCAAATAAAAATATGCAAATGAATATTTGGGTACAAAAATGGGTACTGTGTTTTTTATAGGTACTCTAAAGTCTAAAGCAATTCAGACATTCCACATAATGTATGGACGAATTTTTAATGGGCTACAAAATTAGTAGAAACTGATGCAAATATTTTGAAAGAACTACTGACGAATTGTATTACCATTTGAGGTGAGTAAAACTTTCATTAGATCGACAATGGTCATAAATAACCAATCAAAAACATATTTTCTACGCACCAATTTGCGCAATTGATCGATTACGTTCAGAAATATGTTCACGTAGAGTTTATAACAACCAAAATTGTTCGAGTAATCGATATTAAACGTACTAGTTTAAATTTCTTCACACACGAGTCAAAATCGGTTCGATGTCGCAAGTTGGTGTTACCACAGAATAGCCACTTTGATGTGGTGACAATATTGTCCTGGTATACGTAATTTTTATTACGCTACACTTGTTAAATATGTTACACATCTTGCGAATGGGATAAGTGTCTATTATTTATTGATTGCTTCTATTTAGAGTTTGGTAACGCAAGCAAAATCACCCCATAGGTCACGACGCGTGTAAAATCACTGATTAAAATAATGAGTTAAAAATCTTCTCGCTTAACATAAACTTCTTCTTCCCAGCTAAGGCACTAGGAATTGGTGAAGAGCAGGCGTTTTTGAAGACTATCTTTTGTAATGTTTGACGTTCAAAAAGTGCCGTCACTAGCCTAGCCTAGTTTGAATAAATAGCTTTTGATTATGATTTTAATATAAATTATAAGAAAATCTAGTCATTCGAAACCAATTCCTACTGCAGACCACCACAACTTCTTTACCTATTCAAGAAACACTGTAATTCCAACCTTATTGATATGGCTCTTAGATGAATCACACGTTAATCTTAGATCTGTAGTAGAAAATGCATTAGCAATATTTATAAATGCATACTTATAACAGTTCTTTGTAAGGATTTCCTTAGTTAGGCGCACGACTGCAAACGCCTCTGCATTGATCTTAGTTTAACGTTTACTCCAGTCGCCCAGTACTTTAGCTGAGCGCTTTGACAGTGCACGTATCCTCGCGTACAGTCACGACCTACATCTAATAGGATTATATTGTCCTTTTTCTCATCAGCTTCGGACGACTACGACGAAAAGACAATGATATCTCTTGAAAATGGAATCCGTCATCGGCTACCTCTCACAGGTCCTTCAAGGTTCTACGGATATTTTAAAAGTACGAAGTTTAGCCAACTTTTGATACAGTAACTGTGATATCACACATGTTTCCAAACAGTAATCATAACCTACAGAACATCTTTCACAAGCACACGTAAAAGCACTCATCTTTGAACATCTACTTACTTAATAAGACCTCTAACTTAGACACACTCTCACGCTCCAATTGTATCTTACTGAAAATCAATTAGCATTAGAATCGAGTCACGCTGTTTAGGCACGCTATATCGAATCGATTTAGGCAAAAATTATGCCCATAACACTATCGTTAATGGTACTTTTCTATCCTTAACCTTAATAAATCGCCCGCGCATACGACGCATTGTGTAGGGTGTTAGATCGACAGTGATATCTTACCGATTTACGCGGTGCGGCGTACGCGCGCGTATTTAGTTTTACTTTTAGGTGAGCGTGCGCGAGCGCAACCACGCACTGCTCTTCCGTTAAGAACGCTCAGTGCAACTACGACACTGGCCGAGAACGAACTTAGAACCTCGAATCGTAGACCGCGTCAAGACCGCGCCGCTACACCTGTGAACTGTGAACTTGCGGACTTTCTTGTGCCAATTATATTGTGATTGTGTTTTGTTTGGCATTTATACGGTAAGTCGATTTTTTTAATGACGATTCATAAATGTAGAGAGAAATAAACTTTCTTTAAAATAAAATAGTGGCAGAGCTCTCTCCGCGACAGTTGAAGAAAGCTGTGATTAGGCGAGCCGGGACCGGCTGACAGATTATTTTAATGTTAGGATGAGTGCCGTCTCGGGAAATATTCATTTATTACTGTCTATTAATTAATGGATGTATTAATAGGCAATACGTTTCAAAACAAAGGGTTGTTATTGTCTGTTGAAAAGTTATTTTCGTGAAGAAAAATGTAAAATAAATTAAATTTGCAATAAAACGATTGATTCATTGAGTATTGTGAAGATTAGGTAAATATAAGTGTTTTTTATATTTTTTAAGTGGGTTGTGCCATAAAATGTATGTGATGCAAGATTTTAGGGATTCATTTGATGTATCTTCTCAGAAAGATTTTACAATGATATTATTTTTGTGGGGTTATTCCCACAAAATATTTTAGACCGCAAAATACTGGTAATGAGTTCCATTTTTTTTTCTATCTTATTATAATTTTAATGACCACACAAAGGCAATTATAATTAACGACTTAATTATAATGAGAGCAATATATTAACATTTAAGTGTATTGCAAAACCTATTAATATTTTAAGCAATTAGAAATAAATATTTCATTTTGTCGAAAACGAATCACTTAAAAAATAAAATTCGGGAAAAATGGTAAACTGTTAGCGAATAGGTATCGAAACAGTTGCAATATTTCGTTCGAATTAGCATGCCTGTAACAATCGGTAGTCAATGAATTTTTTTTGCTCATTTCATAACTGCGAAACTTCGATACGGTCCGAACTAAATGTGTAACATCGTTGAGCCATAACCGCCGAAACCTATTAGCGAGTTTTACTAATTTAGGTGAAAATAACGACCTTCCAACATAACCCTTTTGTTTCATTCATGTTTGAGCTGTAAACCCACTTACCTAATTATCATACTAATTGTTTTAAAATCGCTGGAAAGCTTTATTTTTATTTTTTGAACGTTTCAGGTTTAAAATTCAATCTTTTCGCGAAAATTTTAGTCTTGAAACAGAAGTCATATTTTGTTATAGAATTGATCATATATTTCATTAAATAAACATCTACAAAATACGAAATCCTAATAATAACGTAACGAATTAAATAAAAACTAATGACAACCGACTATTATTGCACCAACCCTCAGTAATTTCAAGACTAATTATGAACCTCAACTAATAATTAGATATAATATAATACAAAGTGTGTCTAGTTTTCACTTGGTCCAAATATCCCACGCTCGGTGTTCGATGTGCCACTCAATACAATGATCGCGACCTACAAAACGTAGAAATACTCTCACTGTCACGAAGAGCGCAGAATCGCCTTATGCAACCGTAAACAATTACAATGATATTCAAAATCTAAATTGTTTGCCTCGTTGGCATGGCAACGGAAATACAAATTATTTTATTGCGTGTTCGCAATTTAACATTCTTTTTTTTGGACTGGTATCTCACAGGTCTGCATATGAGGATGTCGACTGGTTAACTAGGCTTGCCTTTGGGTGCCTCAATAAATTAAGGTCTCCAACCAAGGCTTAAAAAATTAAAAGATTATAAATTAATTCAAAAACAGTTGTTACCTTTATCTTAACCCAAATGTTTTTTTTTTCTTAAAACCATATTTGTTGATGGGAATGTAACTTAATTAAAAGTTTATATGATGTTCGTGAGGCTTTCGATTCTTTCGTATTAACCAATCAATAAAGCGGTTTGAATGTACATTTTGTAACCAATGAAAGCGATACTTAAATTATTACTGAAATAAAATAATTGCAGCAATAAAGTGTAACAACAACTTTATTTTATTTTAATTAGTGCTTGATTTATTGTAAACTAAAAATAATAATAAAGCAAATTAAAAAGGAAAAATAATCAAGTAAATGAAAACAGCAAAGTTGGTAAAATTATCTAATTAAAAACTTCATCATATGCTAAAATTAGCCTCGCGCTGATCTAACATCTCAGACATAATTTATGCTTTGTTTATATTTTAGTCGTTCATTTTATGCTCGCTTGCATCGCGCATAAATCATCCACGTAATATGGTGCACGTTCAAAATAATAGACAAAGTGCAAACGGCTTACATTACATGCCTATTAGCTGGAAAAAAAAACTAGTATTTTTATAACCAGAATGGCATTGCCAATTGTTTAATTTTAATTACAAGTTTATGAATATTTCATACACGAAATATTACAAAGGCCAGTGACGAAGGTAAAACACGTTGAAGTAACTTTAATAGTTAAACAGAGATTTCTAAACTGCACTTGTACTGTTTTGCAACGATGACACAATTTTAGCATTAATTATTTAATCAGTGAACTAATTGTGGTATCGAGACCTTGCTTATTTTTGCTCGAGTGCATGTGTAAAGGAGGGTAACGATTTTCACAATGCCTTAAATGTAGTGTACTTTGAAGTTTTGACTTTTAGCAACTAGTTGTTAGAATGTTACCGTTTTCTATTGCAAGTGTGATATATGAGACGTAACGTACAAGTTGAACGGGTTTTCTATTTTATTTTGTGAGTAGGTAACTACGTGATTGTGTAAGTAGGACAAAATTGTCGGGTTAGCGGAGGAACTGAGGGAAATGAGACAAACGGAAGAATTAATTACGGAGGGTGCTCGGGCGGCTACTAACTGGCCGTTTTATCTTTTTTTCCAACAAATCTGCAATTATTATACAGACAATGTCCTTAAATTCAGTCAAGAATAAAGGCTGAGAAAAAAAACTAGTTTCTTGTATGAAGTCTGTTTGATGATGACCGATTGTTCTGACGTTATAATTTTTTATAGAACCAAAAATTGTGAACAAAAAATTACCTACTTTATTAAATTGACGGCTATGATCAATGATTTATTTGTAAATGTACTGGTGTTGAATAAATATAATACATAACGTAAGTACATACCTGATAATTTGTTAAAACTCTGGCAATTGCTACCGTCATGTTTATTTATTTATATGAGATAAATATTTATATAAAACTTTGAAGCTTTTGTGAATTAAGTAGATTTTATCGTACCTTATTACATTTTAAAACTGCCTTATTTAATTTTGCAACTATAACTTCTAAAGCTCAGAGTTTCAGGTCTATTCTTTTTTTTTTCACAATCAATAAAATAATAATATTGTTCAATGGCCTTCTATTGGAAACTAATAAATGATCGCATTAATGAACTGTCGAAATAGGTAAATACTATTTATAACAAATTTATTTAAAACAAAGTCCCACGATATATTTAAATGTTTCCTTGGTATACATAATCCTGACAAGTGACAAATTGGTTACTTACTTAGATTTTTTTTCATGGACGGCTTATACGCGTTTTGGTATAGTCCTCCTACTTTAGCCCCGGTTTCGCCAGCGTGGAGGTCACTAATTATCGCACTTGGACTAGCTAACGGGATATGAAAAAGTACCTATCCTATGCCCTAACCCAGACCGATTGACAGACAGGGTTTTTTTTGTGTGGGAAATCATCAAATAACTTCCCCGCTCTGGGTGGAGCAGGAGGGCGTGTCAGACTTTTACTGACTAAAACCCACCCGTATTCCTTCAGTTGCCTGTGTGCTAAAGGCCACGATATCTCTTTTGAACAACCAGCACCCCTAGCAGGCATCAGCCCTTGCAGACCCCACCAGTTGATGCTGACATCTCTTTGAGGCGCGCGTTTAACCAAACGCAGGGCTTGGTCCTTACCTGACAGCGAGCTACCCATTACTTGCCAACCGCAAGCCCGCGCTAGACCGACAGGGTTATTTTTACATTTATAATAATAACCATAACTTTATTATAGTCTTACCTCTCTTTCAAAATTATTTGCTTTTAATAGTCTAAATTAAAATGCCATGCAATGTGATCATGTTTAAAGGGGTGTGAGCCTGGAGATCTGTCTTACAGGTCCCGAACCTAGTTCAGACTCCAGCTCTCACAAAGGTTCTAGAATAAGGCAAAATTGTATAAATAAATTTATGTTACAATGTACCTTTATGAGATAAATAAACTATAACTAACTAACTATAACTAATAATAGTGTGGATAACTCAACATAACATCAAGTCTTGTTTCCCCAAAGGGATGGGTAGACGTGTATCTATAGTACACCCATATTTCGCCTATTGCTATTCGCTATTGGTGGCGAGCATATTGCCATCAACCGGACATAAATCCAGACTTCGGGCTTCTACTGAGAAATTCTAGTTAAAAAACCCAATAACACTGCCCGACCTGGGAATCGTGCTCAGTAGGCGCCTTAGGTATGGGTGCGGCGAGATGGGGAAGCAGAGCAGGCCGCTGATTCGTCAGTGCAGGCCGCTCATTCGTCACCACTCACAGCGTCCCGTCCCCCGCCTCGACGTGCATACCTAAGGCGCGGTACAGCGTTTTCGGTCAGACTATCGCGCTATGGATAACTCAAGTCCCCAAGTTCGACAAAGATCTAACAAACAAAAGCCGTTTGAATCCATTGCGTCAGTTGAATCGGATGAAACCGAAGTTTCAACAGCTCTAATCGATGATGTCTGTGTCCGAACTGATCACAGAGATTACGTCATTCATTGTCATCAGGAAACGTTGAAGACTCATTTGATATGTTGCAGTAAATTATAATGGAAATAAATAGTATTAATTGCATAGCTTGATTTATAAAATAACCTCAAGCCATTACACAGACTTTTAATTGTGTCCATCATTATGCTACTAAGCTGTGAGTCAACCAGAATGACCATAAGATAGTGCATTGGACGATATCTTTTATAAAATGTAATTTATCAATTTACAAATTGGTTAATTAAAAATTATGAAGTCACTTACATTATTCAGAGTGTGGTAATCCATTGGCCTGCCAAAAGCATTTCTATCGAAGAACCTGTAGCTGCAGATTGCAGATGAATCCTTACGTACTTAGCCTATAACGTTCCCACTGCTTGAACACAGGCCTCCTCTCTGTGAGAGGGAGTGGGCCGTAATCCACTACGCCGACCCAGTGCGGGTTGGTAGATGTCACATGTCTTCGAATTTTTGGTTTTAGGACATGCTGATTTCCTCACGATGTTTTCCTTTACCGTTTTGAGGGCAGTGGTGATGTTTTTTTTACACAAAGTAATGCGCCTCCCTGGGTGAACTCGCGACCCCCAAGTGGTGCCCCAGTGATAACGGTCGTGACTCGTAAGTCGCGGCCGTTGTCACCGGGCCACCACTTCACAGATCAATCCTTGAAGACTTCAAATAGACCTTTTTCTAGATCAGAACAAACTTTTGAGGAGCATGGTGTGTTAAAAATCAAGAACCCAGTAACTGGGTTGTGGAGCTCAGATAGACCGTCACTCCGTGTAAAATACTGGTGCACATCTGCGCGGCAGATTATGATGATGGTGTGTTAAAAAGACAGCCATGAGAAGCACTTTCCATGATTTAAAAAATATGTTCCTATTCAAATTGGTAAAAAAACGTCAAATTTTCCTACAATTTTGACAAGCTTTTTTTAACATTGATTGTCGCTGGGTTGAAAATTCGACTGTATTTTGAACGTCTTTAAGTAGAAACTACAAAAATTAGGTTTCTGATGTTGTGTTGAAACTTGAAAAGCCTCACTTTCAGCAGAAGATACAGATAAGTTAGTTAATTGAATTCTTTAAACCAGAACAAAAAAAAAAACACGATATAAAACCAGTAGGCGAAGCTTAATGTACCGTTAAGTATGTTTCAGGTTCAAAGATCAAACATTTATGTATCAATAATGACCGTCTACGATTTAAAAAAGGAAACATTGACCCAATGGCCCTGTTTCACGATAGTAAATTGTTGAGCTAAATACGTCCCGTAAAGATAAGAGACGATTTTTTTTTTTTGGGATCGTAATTTAACAAATAACTTCTTCCGCTCTGAGTGGAGCGGGAGGGCGTGTCAGACTTTTACTGACTAAAACCCACCCGTGTGGTCAGATGTCTGTGTGCCAGGGGCCACGGTATCTCTTTCGAACAACCCGCATCCCTGGCAGGCATCGGCCCTTGCGGACCACATCAGAAGTTAAGATACGCTTAAACGTCAAAAAAAAAAAATACGTGAAGGAATAAGGAATCTGTGATCTAAAATAGACTCCTTATCCGTTCGCTGTCTAAAGAGGTTGTTAAGATTTTCTAATGTCTCACAATCAGTGCTAACTACGCACCACCACATCACACCACACATCAGACCAGACTACCTTGGCTTAGCATGACGCTGTCTATTTCTACTCTACTGTAGAATAGAAATCGCTTGTCTACATTTCTCGGTGAAAAACTGTCAACTGTCTATACTTAAAACGTCATTTTTGTCTACTCTTCCGACGACAAAACGCTTGTCTACGATTCTCGTGCTAAGTCTGCTGCAGTATTGCCTCTCCATCTCCCTTTAATCCATCCAAAGGTTCTCTTTAAAAGATAAGAGCGCCCGTTTTGCCACCCTATGTCAAGTTACTACATTTAAATGTGTTATTTTTATGCTGTACATAATAAAGAGGATTTCATCCATGTAACTAACTTTCTTTAACTTAATTACAGCGCTAAAGTCTTAGTTAATGTTTGATATACTGACTGCAATTACAGACGTCCATTAACGTTTATGAAATGTTAAATTACTTTTGATTTAAAGGTTGTGCAATACCTGTTGATAGTTTGCATTGACGAATAATTGAATAATTTGCAATTAAAGTAATAATATTGAATATTTTTATTCGGTACTATGTACCATAAACTAGTATGTCCTATATATCCTTCTGTTAATCTTCCGTTCCAGTCATACTGTATACCGTACTGATCACTCATAAGTAATCATGACATAATAATGATTCATTTACGTTAATTGACATCAACAAATATGTGAATATGACACGCTCAAGATAGGTATGTGCACAAAATATGAACAGCTAAACAACGGTTTTAGACAATTCTTAGAATTCTCCTCCTAAACATGAAGCTCGCCCACAAAGTTCGCTACCCCTGGCACGAGTGGAACCTCTGTGTGGGAGTAATGATCTTAAAGCGATAATGATATCCAACATTAGGCCTTATGACAGAGGCTGCTCATGTTCTATATCATAACCGCAAAGAAGATGCCATTGTCTCTGCCCCTATCACCCACTGCTACACACGTTTAGCGATGAAGTACATATAAAACTCCAACGGAAATATAAGAAGGAAGGCAACTACAAAAATCTTATTATGCCTCTGAGATTGTTGTACGTAATCGCCATAAACAAAACAAACAAACATAGGAACTTACTGGTTCTGTTAGCCTGACTCAATCCACTTTTCTCCCATGAATATCAGCAGTTTTGATCCAGAGCTTGTATGGACAATACCTTCTGCAAAAAAAAACGAAAACATTACGACAGTGACCCGTCGTCCAATAATGACCTACTATATACGCCAAAAATAGACATGTCACACTCCAAAATGGGAACCAATAAATCCCACAGCAACGTTGCCCTTGATTCTCAGTTACACAATAGTTATTATATTCACTAAGCAATAAAACTCAACAACACACATCGAAGCTATCAACACATGTCAGCAACAATTATAGCAGTTATAACGGTTATTATAACTATTACTAACGTTACGTTACTCGTCTTCGTTACGTTACATAACCTAAATAAATATGTGTGTCAGTGACAAACGTTGTGCCTTGAGCTCATCGTTCGTTCTAATTCGGTTGACATACGAAAGTGTTACAGTCAACTAAGCGTGACTGAAAGGATTCAGTTCGGTTGTAGAGGTTTTTTGAAATATTTTTTATTAATATTGGATGACAGAAATAGGGGGCTAGTGGCTTAGTATTGGCAGCCGTACGAGACGTTTGATTACGATAAACTACGTTAGCCGCGGTTGGTCCGTGTAACCAGTGCAGGCGACCTCTGCCTCAGAAAGCACGCTAAGCCGTTGGTCCCGGCTGTCATTCGTGGATCTTTTGGCAGTCGCTACCTACTAGTCGTCAGAAGCCCGAAAATGTAACAACCAGTTTACCTAGGGGTACCGTATTACCCAGTAACTGGGTTACGGAGGTCAGAGAAATACTCGCTTCATGTAAACTACTGATATTCAGCTGCATCCGGTTAGACTGGAAGCCGACCCGAAAATAGTTGAGAAAAGGCTAGGTAGATGATGATTGGAAGATAGAAAGATTTGACTATATATATAGACTAATGTATCTATTGTATTCTCCGAACACTATAAAAATAATCATTAATGAATTAATGATTATATTGTGAGGTAAAGGTTCGGAGCAAAAATTAATATAACCGACACCAACCGTCAAAAAAAACTATTAGCTTTAAACATAGTGATGATGACTTCAACAAAAACCCTTAAGTAATTTACTAAAAATTATACTCATCGCCTCAAGCTTATATTGTGTTGATCCCGCCTAGCAAAAAACCGTAACAAATAAACGTCTACAAGCTAGTGATGTAACTGTAACAGACCAAAACCGCAACATCACACATACCGCAGAAAACCGTACATCACCAGACGTCGGAAACTATCCAAGTCCGAAGATTCGTACCGGTATGTGAAAGTAGCAATCATAACATATTCAAGGCACGCTAGAATATGGGACCGGTAGATCACGTAGCGGGACTGACGCAACTAATTATACATAACGCCTCAATAGACGAATCGACCTGTGATCGACAAAGCGAAGCGAAAGTCCGACGTAATACTTAACGCACGCGATTCTTTTGGACGTCTTCGTCTGAGCATTTTGTTTAGGTCTAAGAGAAATCTATAGAAGACAATGGTCAGTTTGTCATGATATTGAGGAGCGGAAATGTGGGTAAGCTGGTTGTTTGGGATATATAAATACCTATTTTCTTTATCATCGTCATAATGGCTAGCCGCACGATTTGATTGAGCAGGTTAAGCTACGCTAGCCGCGTTGGTCGTTGGATGGGTGACCATTTTAAGCTCCCAAGACCCTGTCCGTACCTCGGAAAGTACATTGATTTCGGCTTTGACAGTCAAGTCGGACAGTAAAGTCTGACAATCAGTCTTATCAAGGGATATCGTGTTACCCAATAACTGGGCTGTGGAGGTCAGATATACAGTCGCTCCATGTAAAATACTGGTATTCAGCTGTATCCGGCTACACTGGAATCCGACTCCAACATATATGGGAAAAGGCTAGGCAGATGAAAATGATAATATTGCAATTTTGTTACTTGCAGTCGCAGTTCAGTACGTCGTTTACATATTAATTACACAATACTTCATTTATCGATACCCAACTAAGACCAAACAAAATAATTTTCTGTAGCATGTAAATGCTCATTTAGTTAATTTAATTCAAGAAAATAAATAAAAGAAATGTCAGCCGGCGCGCAGCTCAGTGCCGTATTTATTTACCAAACAAATTAATATTCTGACAAGCTTTGCAAATCGAACTTCCATTTTAATTTAATTCTTGGTTCAGTTTCGCATGCACATTTCTTGTTATGTAAATAAGCGCAAGAAGACAAGACATACGAGAAAAACAATTGAGAGTCGTTAAAGATGACTTCAACAACCCTTTTGTACAATTATGTAGTTTGTTTATAGAGTAATTATTTTAATTTTGTTAATAATCAGTTATACAAAAGAAGGGTAAAAACTGCAGAAGGCACTCCTTGCTTTCAGCGTTGACATAAATTGTACAATGTCCTCGAGCACACGATAGGTACGGGTTGAGCGGGGAGTCAATGCACCCACAACGAAGTTCAGTGCTCCTCCCAAGATATTCTAGACACGTGCTGAATGTTAAAACTTATATATCGCGTAAATGTATGTGACAGTTGAGGTTTTACTGAACAACTTTTGAATTCACTCCAGAAATATATTTGGAAAATTGAAGTTCTAAAGACGAATCGGGGCCAAGCACTCCGACCATATATTTTTCCCACATTCCACTCGTTGAAAATGTTCGATTCGAAAATATTTGTTATAAATGTTTGTCATTTAACTTTGTGTGGCTGGTTATTATTATCTACTATAGCTATTGCCAGCGGCTTCGCCCGCACGGATTGCGGAAATTATCCTACGGGTAATTCAAAAGGCATTAAGCGTTTTCTAGCTGACACAACTATGTTGGTGAGCTCCTACTAAGTTATGACAAGCTGGTACTTCGTTCAAAACACCAATTAACAAAAGGTCTAATTATATAAGTAAACATTTCTTTTTTTTTTACCGACGAAAAAACGGAGGAGGTTACTCAATTCGACGCGTAATTTTTTTTTTTTTAATGTATTACCACACATAACTTTTTCCAGAGTAGTCCGATTTTGATAATTTTTTATTGGAAAGGATATACCCCGAAGTTGGTCCCATATAAATTTCGAAGAAAAATTCGAACCCTAAGGGTAAGAAAACAGGGGATGATTGATTGTTTTGCTCACAGATTTTAATACTGAGTTGTGTATTACAAAAAGTAATCAAAAATTAAGCATGTAGTAATTAGTAGATTATAGCCACAAAAAAGTATTAAATAAAAACTTTTTTATAAAAAATTAAACCGCCGAAAAACCGAAAAGTAAAAAATAATAAACTTGCTTTGTCCAACCCCAATAACTAAGTTCGGAAGTCGGTGACTTTGGATATGTATTTAATTATATGTCACCGCCTTCCGAACTTAGTTATTGGGGTTGGACAAAGCCAGTTTATTATTTTTTACTTTTCGGTTTTTCGGCGGTTTCATTTTTTTATTAAAAAGATTTTTTCTATATTTTAAACTATTAACCCTTGGGAACGTACTACCGGGATCAAAAGTTTCCTATGTATTAATTTAGGTTATAATCTATCTGTATACCAAATTTCAACCAAATCCGTTCGGCCGTTGATGCGTGAAAGAGTAACAAACAGTCAGAAACATGGAAAAACTGTTTCGATATATTTCTTAAAATTTTCTCGTGATTTGTCCGATCAAAATAACATAAAAAAACGTTGCATTTCTTGCTCGGGCTCAGGGGCCACAGTTAATTTATTTCTTGTGAGACTTTTTATGTTCCCAAGAACCAAATGACGTAACCAGTGAACTCATCGTGAGAACAAAAAAAAAGCTTTTAGGAACACTGCCTACCTATAATTTGCATCACATAATCCCTTTCCTGTTTAGAAGTCAAATGGACCCTTTCGAGCAATATGTGCTCTCAGGCGATCAAGCAGAAACTTTGTTAGTTTCTAAGGACTATTTAGCCTTAAGCGGTACCGACACACCTCGTGTTTTGATATTACTTCGTGAAACCCCTCAAGGGCTAAAGGCTTAGACAGCACATATCTTACCTACATAAACCTACAGTTAAGACATTTAAAGCACGTGTTTTACATACATAGTTATATAATATTTAAAGACAAGGACAACGAAGGTTCTAATCGTTAAACTGTAGCAACCAGGCCCTTCTAGGTAATAAATGAAGAGATAATCTGTACTTCTCGTCATAAACCGGCAATATTATTAGTCACTTAATAAGGCGCAAGGCTGGCTGTTGTATACTAAGGTATATAAAGAAGAAACTAGGTCCAAAGTCGGTCAAGTCGACGGATGCATTCCTGCAATGCTCTTGACATTCCACCTTGGTTAAATAGCTACATAATACTGGAGACAAAAAAGGAATAGGTATAAGTATCTGTAGGTACTGTGAGCCAAAGAGATTAGTGTACAGTCACGAAAAGTTGCATTTTAGTAGAGGGGCATCTGCGTGTACTTCATCTTCGTAGAACGTCGATGTCTTCGATCTAAATTGTTTTGGCCCATAATTAGGCAACATGTTTGGCGCCTTTCGTAGCATCTATCAGTTCCTGTAACGTGTAGACAACAGGACAGGCAGGACGCGATAATAAGTATCTCACAATTTGTACAAAAGCACCACATTTACTTACACTCTAGGGTGGAATTATCAATTGATCCTCTCTACCTGAGCAGGTTCTCCATGCCTAAGTCCCGAGTCTCTTTAATTACATCCAGGTTAGCTAACTCATGTCCAGTTGGGAGAATTTCAGCAGTAGGTACGAATTTGCAATATCTTGGAATCGATTATCCGAGAGCGTGCTCCGCATAAAAAGTAATCCCGCACACTATATCAATGAAATGTCCCTACATCGTGCATGTTATATGTTTAATACTTACCTGCATACGTAACTTCTTTGCCGTGTGTACTTTTATTTGTTTAATTCAGGTAATTCCGCGAATATACCATGTTTGTCTTGTAAAAAAAGACCTAGCACATAAAAGTTTATTATAATGTTTGTAATGTACAGTACATATAATGTCAGATGATCTGTAGGATCAAACTTAACAATGTCGTTTTAAGTTACAAATTATATTTACACTCGCCATTATGAGAGGTAACAAAAATTAATTTCTTTGAAGTTAACTAAAAACAGAGAACATTTATTCTTAGATAGAAAATACTCATTTCAGAAGAATATTCTAGAAGAATATTTTCTGCATTTTATAATTCTATATTAAAATAAATAGGTTAAACACAGTTACCTCTTTTTTTTTTTACTTTATATATACTTGTACATACTGTGTAATTATTATTTTTATATTCATGCTTAGTTAGCATGTTTGTATGTATTTAAATATTAAATACTCGTTACCTTTGTAACAATTTTCGTGACTATCATATTATTTCATGAAAACTGGCATCATGTTTAGCCTAAGCTAAATCTAAGCAGGCTTACACAGGATTATTGACATTATAATATTGTTAGTACTACGATTACGTCACGGTTCGCAATAGATTTGTTAATAATTCGTTTTACGTCCCACTCTCAAACAGATATTACCTATTGTTTTTTTTTTGTTAGTGAGCAATGAACATCGCTAAATATTTCCATGAAACATGTGATGTCATAGTTATGTACTGATACCTATCAAAACAGAATCCTTCCAGAAACTATTGTAATGAACAGCATGAATCACGACACTTTTGATGACCAGGGCCCATAGACAAAATACATTTCTGTTAGCGTTCATGCCAAACGCTACGCCAAAATGTATGGGATTGACAGTACCTGCGGAAAGGACACGACGCAATCTTTCCACAGGTAATGTCATTCCCATACATTTTGGCTTAGCGTTTGGCGTGAACGCTAACAGAAATGTATTTTGTCTACAGGCCCAGGTGTTCTTTTTCTGTTGAGTCTTCTAGCACTGTGGTTGACTGCCCAGGATACGTCATACGAACTAAATGCATCTTCGTTCGTGGAGGCTTATCTAAAGTATCTCAATAAAGGTCAGTGTCGACATATGGATGACTACTAATGGCTGAACGTAGACTACTAATGGCTGATTCCTATCGGAATTATTGTAGGAAAATTATTGGTGAAAATTAAGACTCTTGTATCTTTTACCAATAATGATGCAAAGACCTCATAGCTTTGCATAGTAGACCCTCCCTTATGGAAGTAGCTATCACAGGTAAAATTAGCTTACGAATCTATTTGCATGCTCAAATTGACCATAAAAAATGCTACCATTAGTAAGCAAAATGACTCGTTTTTGTTGATAGGAAACGAGCATAAGTCTTTCTTAATTATCATCATCATTTCAGCCGAAAGACGTCCACTGCTAGACATAGACCTCCCCCAAAAGGGGGGGTTTTGCCATAATCGCCACGCTTGGCAAGCGGGTTGGCGATCGCAGTATGGTGGTAAAATGCATAGAGAACGCTGCTGTCCATTCTCTAGTAAGTCCTAGTCGCCTTCTACGACACCCACAGGAAGAAATGGGATGGTGCTATTCTTTTACGTCCGGCACCTTTCTTAATCAACTGTTGTATATCTATAGGTAGGGTCCAACTTGCCCCACAATATAGAAAAAACCAAGAAGAATCTACTGCGGTGATATACCGCTCTTCCCATTTCAAACAAATAAGTAAATTAATATTAATTGATTTATGGCTACATCTCCATCATAGAAAATACAACCAAAGGATTATCATGCCTTATACACACATCACGCTTACTTCGCAAACGTCTATGGTATAACAAGATGCAGTGATCTTGCATATTCAAGATTGCCTTCATAAGTCATGTGAGGGCACTCCAGAGAAATCTAGACCAAGTTCGTGTGACTGGGGAACAATTGTGCAAAAGACGAAAGCCCATAGGTCGTAAGTTTTGAAATGATGGAGTATTTTTTTCTGGGGAATTTGCTTGCTTTTATGCTTTTACTTATGCCTTGAGAGGAATAAAAGTATAAGAAATAATAATAAAAAAGCCGTTCATTCTAAGGTACATTTCAAATGTAATGATTAAATTCACTTAGTCTTTTTTTCTTGGACCCCTTTTTAGGTAAAGGCCTCCTCCAGCCTTTTCCACCAATCCCTGTCCTTGCCAGTATTTGTTCAGTCGTTTCCTAATACCTGGATAATATCAACAGCCCACCGTCTTACAGGTCTACCAACTGATAATAGATGGACTAAAGAAACCATACGATGGAAAGGTCCACAGGGAAAGAGGAATAAAAGTATACGTTACGGTAATTTTATCCCCAAAAAAAATAATTAGTAGCTTTGGTCACTTTTGTTAATTTTCATTTTGTAGTTAAAGCAACCGTTTGTTGGATAGGTTTTCTTGAGTACCCAAGCAAAGGCAAAACGACTTCCGAATTCCAAAACTGAGAACTGAGAAGGAATTATATTCAGAGACGTTTTAGTTGGAACTAAGAGGAAAAGCATAAATAAGGCTTTCATCATCATTATCAGCCTATAATGTTCCACTACTGGGACACAGGCCTCCTCTCGGTGAGAGGGATTGAGCCGTAATCCACCACGCGGGCCCAGTGCGGGTTGGTAGATGTCACATGTCTTCGAATTTTTTGGTTCTAGGACATGCCGGTTTCCTCACGATGTTTTCCTTCACCGTTTTGAGAGCAGTGGCAAATAAGGCTTTAGCAATTATTATTTAGTGTTTAACGATCGCTGTTTGTTTATTCGTAATAATTTGCGTCTGTATCGAAAATGTTAATATCTGCCCGGAGTAAAATACAAGATCTATTCTTAAGTAAATTTAACCAACCCATAAAGTTGTCCTAATTTAGGACAAATATTTTGATACCAAAAGCGGCAAACCGCAAGTCTGAGAATATAAGATACGAAAATTATGAACATTTTCATTCATATTCCAGTAAGAATAGGTACTAACAGAAACGGCTTAAACAAAATTGGACTGGATGAAATTAGGAGTGGGTAACCCGGCTTAACCTAGGTCGTCTAGGAGTCAAACGTTTGCCTTAACGATTTATAGGGGTTAAAGTTGGAATCACTTTCTCAAAAGATTTATTCAGTTTCGATGTCCATAGAATTCTCTATTACACTTTATTAGAAAGTTTCGTTCTTTCGTTAACTTCTATTATTTTGTAAAGTACGTCTTACGAAGTTCACAGTGAGAGTAAAGTCGGCATTCGCGTTCGTTGACACTTTAGATTAACTAACACAATATCCACTTTCCACAGTTGTTTTAGAATTAAATAACAGCGGCGATACTTCATCAAAAGGCGTAAAAAAGAGATACCTTTTTTATAAAAGCATTGGAGATTACCGTTACAGAACACGAAAAAAATGTTCACTTGTTTGTATTTACGAATTTTTCCGAAAATTGCCGAACATCAGCGACTTGAACCGAGCATGCCCGCTTTGCATATCTAAAGGACTGTGTTTATGCTGAGCATAAAAGCAAGCTCTGTAATTATTCGCCCAAACCGTCGTTTATTTTGTAGACTGCTATTAGTAAGGAATTTGGAGCAAAGTACTTTGCAGTTTGGGTCACTATTTCAGCAACGATTATTCCGATATAAACCTAATCGGTGTTAAGATATTCGATGTTATTAGCACAACACCTTTTATACCCACCGTGTTATTATGTGTTTATTTTAGGCGCATATTTTTGGCAAAAAAACAACCATCGATTTGGCTGATGACGCAAGTCGAAGGGAATCTTTACAAACCAGTTTTAAGAACTGATGCGGGTTCAAACGTGGCTTAGGTACTAAATAAAACAGCGGGAAAAAGTGCATTCACACCAACGTGGGATGGGATGACACTTGAAACTCGAAACTGGATTTTACTTCTAATTTGTTTAAGAGTTGGCAATTCCTGAAACATAATTTGATCGTCGGAAGAAGTTAACAACATGTTGGGAACTTCATCTTCTCATACATATCTGATACAAAAATGCTTATTTTAATAAACAAAGTAGGTACTGTTTTCTGACCCAGTACATACCTATATTATCAACATTGTCACTACGAGATGTTAGTACCGTGTTTACGCTTATACACGCTTTATGCGATGTCATTATCGCAGACAAAATGTTTAACATTTCCACTAGTTTTATTTAAAACTAGTAGCGCTCCGTGGTTTCAACCGCGTAGTTCCCGGTCCCATGGGAATACGGGGATATAATATAGCTTATGTCACCCAGGGATAGTGTAGCTTCCCAACAGTGAAAGAATTTTTCAAATCGGTTCAGTAGTTTCGGAGCCTATTCAATGCAAACAAACAAACAATCAAATCTTTCTTCTTTATTATATTAGTATGGACTATTTAACACAATTACATTGCAGTTGCATCACAAGACAAAATTATTGAAAACTAGGGCATCTAATGGATAGGTACTGGATAATCACCTGTTGCAACTATTTCTTTAACAAAATCTAACCAAATTCAGGCACATTTAGGCATAAAATCAATAACGAAAACCAGTTTCCAGTCTAAAACTGCCAGACCCAGATTTTAGCTAACAATTGCAACGAATTGATTTAAATTGTGCAAATTCATCCATCATGTCGTTTGCAATCAATTACGTTAATACAATTTTCAACACACTTGCTCATAAAATGGCTCTAATTTCACTACAGTTAGGCACATAATGACACCTATTATCAAACTGTGACTTTTTCATTACTATTATTCACTAGTGAGTTATAGAATTGGTTGAGTCGCTTTGTTCTTAGTGAGTTATAGGTTGTTTTTTGTTTGAGTTGCTTTGTTCTTAAAAACGATGATGATGATGATGATGGATGATGCTGGATGATGATGGATGATGCTGGATGATGATGGATGATGATGATGGATGATGATGGATGACGATGGATGATGATGAATGATGATGATGGATGATGCTGGATGATGATGGGTGATGATGAGTGATGATGGATGACGATGGATGATGATGGATGACGATGGATGATGATGGATGATGATGGATGATGATGATGGATGATGATGGATGACGATGGATGATGATGGATGATGATGATGATGATGATGGATGATGCTGGATGATGATGGGTGATGATGAGTGATGATGGATGATGATAGATGATGATGGATGATGATGGATGATGATGGATGCTGATGGATGACGATGGATGATGATGGATGATGATGGATGATGATGATGGATGATGATGATGATGATTTAGTATTATTTTCTTCGCAAGTGTGTTGAAAAACGTCGTATGATACACGTGTGTATTGATGATTATCGTCCTCGGCTCTCTTAAGACCCTCGCCTGACGGCTCGGGTCTCAATGGCGCCTCAGCGATAATCACCAACGTTACACACTTGTACCATAATGTACTATTAAAACACTAACTCAATTAATAATTAATTGGACTAAATGTATCTACTTTGGATACTGTGATTCAGGATCAGCGTCCGATGCGTTTTTTTTTAAAGAACCATGGATCGTAAGTGAAGAATATTTCAGTAGTTCCAGAGATAGCGGTTCCGTGTGGTGCCGGACGTAAAAGAAGTGCACCATCCCATTTCTTCCCGTGGGTGTTGTAGAAGGCGACTAAGGGACTTACTAGAGAATGGGCAGCAGCGTTCTCTATGCATTTTACCACCACAATGCGATCGCCAACCCGCCTGCTAAGCGTGGCGATTATGGTAAAACCCCCGTTTTTGGGGAGGCCTTTGTCCAGCAGTAGACGTCTTTCGGCTGAAATTATGATGATAATGAGAGATAGCGCGTCTATACCAACAAGGTAATGACAAGCCTGCACTGTCCTCCCATACCTATTATCACTGTAATCTGAAAACATTGTAAAGCCAATTATTTTTAAAAGGGTAACCGTGGAGTTTCTTGCCGGCTCTTTTCCATAGGAAGCGACAAATTGAAACCGTGCACCTAGCTTCTGACTTTTCATAAGTGTCCATTCAGGTTAAAGTGAAGATCCTATCGCTTATCTTACTAACATGGCTCATGGTGCCAATAGCCTTAATTATATTATCAAACACACACTAATTAACGGGTCTAACTGAAAATCAATTAAGAGAATCAGGTTATTGTTATGAGATGGCTATGAGCTAACAATTATCTACTATTACGATATTTGTAAAACCGTGCGTAACTTTTAGGTCTATACACGCAATTGTAATTTTAGAATTCTTCATTTAATTGATGGTGAATTCACAGATTCTTTCTAGTTGAATTTAGCATTTTTATGTTATTAAAGGATGGCTATGGGCTCGCCCGTATAACAAGGGACTTAAGAGCTTTCATTCCACGCGTTCTGGCAACAACGCAATTATAGTAATTTTTCGTGATTATTTCATTAAGTACAAACAAAAGTAAACACTTTTTTCAGCCATGCACTAGATCGTTATGTCGGAAAGTGATCCACCCTGCTTTTGGACTCTGCACCACCTGAGCATCGCTTGATTACTTCGAGAGCAGCGGTGACCAAGTGATAACTACTGCGACTTACGCGTTGTTGGTCTTAGATTCGAACCCTAACAGGTGCTTTACTTTGTGTAAACTATTTCATCACCACTGCTTTCAAAACGGTGAAAAACAACATCGTGTGGAAACTGGCATGTTCTAGAACCAAAAATTCGAAGACATGTGACATCTATTAACCCGCACTGGGCCCGCGTGGCAGTTAATGGCACACTCCCTCTCACAAATACGTGGCCTGTATCCCACCAGTGTGAACATTATAGGCTGATGAAGCTATACTTGATTATTTTGCCTGTCCTGAAAATCTCAAGTCTTACCATTAAAAACTCTTTCCATAATTTAAACTTACAGAACGACGAACACAAACTTAATCACCATTTAATTGAACGTAAAGTAACTGCAGATAAAATGCAATGCAAAATACATTGTAAGAGAAATCGCGTGCACCCAGAACCTTACATTCCCATTCTTTACGGGGGACATTAACATAAATAAACATTTATAACTAGCGAGCCAGCAAAGCGACGCGACGTTCACATTAACGCTGGGTGCATTCAATGAGCGCGTTGTTCCCACACGATCTGTGCTCGGGAACCCTCTGATGTTCATATTCTCCTGGTACCTGAAGAGATTTTACGTATTATAAAGTAGGTAACCTACTAGCTTCTGCCCGTGACTTTGTCTGTGTCAAATACCTTGTTCGCTCGACCCATCCCGTTGCTTCGAATCGCCTCCCCGTACTTCGTAAACGTAACTTTTTTTATTTCTTTTTCGGTTCCTAAGGGTTCACGCGTGATGTTATATAG
This sequence comes from Polymixis flavicincta, assembly GCA_949987655.1. Taxonomy (NCBI): domain Eukaryota; kingdom Metazoa; phylum Arthropoda; class Insecta; order Lepidoptera; family Noctuidae; genus Polymixis; species Polymixis flavicincta. The sequence continues at coordinate 18,406,271 of OX465181.1, read as the reverse complement.
CCTATAGCCTTCCTCGATAAATGAGCTATCTAACACTGAAAGAATTTTTCAAATCAGACCAGTAGTTCCTGAGATTAGCGCGTTCAAGCAAACAAACTCTTCAACATTACAATACAATCAAGTATAAATAAGTATAGATATATATTCGTTTTAAATTATTGTTGCTGACGCTACCAAGACAGCCATCATGTCAATATTTTGACGTTGACACGTGCACAGTTATGAAAATGGGGTTAAATGGTGGGTTTCAGGACTGACAGATAGAAATGTTCGGGTCAAGCACATGATATTGCGGTGATTGTTAAATTAGATACTGGATAACACTTGAATGATAATTTAATGGTTATTTGACACCAGTTCAATGTAAAGTATTAAATTGTGTTTTGATTTTGCAGTAAGTATTTTTATGTATACCTTATTGATTGAAAAGCAGGTGCCTACTTGCTTTCCAATCAATTTTGTACTTCCCATGCCAATAAATTAAGTCTATTAAGGCTTCTCCTCGATTCTCAGGTTACGCAACAAACCTTTGAGAAGCAAGCAAATCAAATGCTTCAATAATTTAATGAAAGTTATGGGAAACAATCAACGGGATACCATTATTATAGTTCGCATTCCTATGAATGTTAGTTATTACTGTGAGCTTTCTTCGTAAGCCCATCATTAATGGCTGTAGCCTCAGGGCCTCTATTATTAACACCAGAAACTTGTAATTCTTGTTACATAGATAAAAGAGTAACCCATAGGAAATGCCGGTATTAACACTTTACAAAGACTCCAAAGAAATTGAAAATGCCATGCCAGTTACATTAAATACTTAACACATTAATGACTCATCATCATCATCATCATTTCAGCCGAAAGACGTCCACTGCTGGACATAGGCCTCCCCCAGGAGGTGGTTTTGCCATAATCGCCACGCTTGGCAGGCGGGTTGGCGATCGCAGTATAGTGGTAAAATGCATAGAGAACGCTGCTGCCCATTCTCTAGTAAAGTCCCTTAGTACTACGACACCCACTGGAAGAAATGGGATGGTGCTATTCTTTTACGCCCGGCGACACATACGGGACCAATAAACACATAGACATTAATGACCGGTCAGTAAAAAAAAGAGTTTTTTATAAGAAAAAAGGTGTTTTTAAATTAATCTTTAATTCAAATTAACAATAACAAAAATGTTGATACAAATGTGTTTCATTTCACACCAATAATAAACAACGCATCCATTCAGAAAAATACACAAAAGAGTTTCAAGCCCAAAAAGAAACAAAACACAATCTCGTAACAGTATTCGATACTCAATCGCGAACCAGTAACTCGTTCAGTGCACTTCATGCCCATTTAACTCAAATATGTTCGTGGGCTCAGTTGTCTTGCAACATTGTGTAAGAATAGTACACTTGTACAATTTTTACGTGTACATTGCGTGAACGTAAAAATTATGCAAAAGTACGTTTATGTTAGTCCCGCCTGAATGACGATTAAGATGCAAATAAAGATTATGTGCCTAGACCTTAACTATCGTTCTAGTGTTAACTGGTTTTCTAGCTAAAAATACGCAATATGGAAAAAAAGACAAATGATCTTGTACAAGTTTCATTTACACGCTTATTTGGGTAAACAACTATTTTTGCACAATTAATGTAACCGCATTTCTCAGAGAATCTACATAGCTTAGGTTTATTTTATTATTCTATGCTCTGAATACCGCTTGAACCGTCTCAAAATTATAATTTAGATTAAAAACTGCCAAACTAATTTCGGTAAATTGAGTGGCGTTGGAGCCATCTTGATATCCTAGTAACGAAGCGACTAATTGGAAATTTACATGGAGGCAAAATTTTGGTAAAACGTTCCACCTGCCCTTGCATTTTGTGAATTTGATCACTATACTTATACATCATAAAACCTCAAATTATGTAGGTGCTGAAGTAGTTTTAAATGTAGGTGCCTACTATTAATAATGTCAGTTAAAAAAAAAAGCTTTGTTACAGAAAAAAATAACTGACTTCCAAAAAATCGCTATAAAATGGAAAATAATTTTAATTTCGGAAGTCGGTGTCTTTAGTTTTTGTTTTTAGGTTTTACTGCCGATTTCCGAAATTAAAGTAATTTTCAACGTAGTGTTTTTTTTTTTTTGGAAATTAGTGCTTGAAAATATCGATGAACAAACACAAAAAATACAACCAGAACTTAGAATCTCCTTCTTTTTCAGTCAGTTAACAGAGCAAATTTTGAGTCAAATATTAATGTTTTTATTGATGAGTATTTAAATGGAAGGTTAGCCAATGATGATGATCAATGAAGAAATGACCATAAAAGTTATGTCCTCGTAAAATCAATTAAACCTACAAACCTAAAATACGAATATAAAACATTAATCAACGGTTTTTATCTGTTATTACTGTAATTATCACTTGTTTACACATCAAGCCATGATAATTGACCCCGTCATATTCGGACATTAAATCATCTCGGCCCATACAGTTTGTCTATATGACGTGTTATCTAATAGCAAATCGTAACTCCGTCTATAAATATACATCTTCACGAATAACGTGACACATCAATATCGTTTAGCGTCGAATTTATATTTAAAATGGACATAAACTTGAAATCATATTAGGCATAAATTAGTTTTAATGAAATTATGAACGCATATTTAGTATCGAGATTTCGTTTCGTGATGATATTGGGTATGTAACCGTACTTTAGGATACTCTGAATGAATTAGATAACTTATATTAGTGTTGTCATTCAGGTAATAATTTTGTAATAATACATAAATAACAGTACTAAAATATAATGTGTTTGTGGGTCAACGACCCCAAGTAACATGAGACAAGTGAAGTAAGATGATGAGATAGTACGCGGATAAATAAGTGAATCTAACATTAATATTTTTAGTAAGTTATGTGAAAATAATAATGTTTAACTAAATGCATATGTAAGTACATACGGCACTTACAACAGAAAAAAAAACAATTGGTAATTTCCGGCAAAGCCGCGGGCACAGTTAGTCTACCATACGTGACAAAGAAGTAGTGTAAAACCAGTCATTTCTTATACGTCAGAGCTAGAAGGAATTTGTCGTGCGCCTACTTTTCTCAACCAACAAAAAACCTAAGAGCGAGCCTTCAATAGCTCTTCCCCGCGACATCGTCCGACCGCATTTCTTTTATTTTTGAAGTTCCTCATTAAAAGGCTGTACTTTTTAGTCTGGACACAGACAGTGAAAGTTTCTCATCTCGCGACGTTGGAAAAAATATACACGAAATAGTAAAAACTCTTGATTGCGAATCCGCAATTAATCCACTGGCAGAAAATTGGCTACGTTTCCCATTGAGTAGTAACTTTGGTTTAAAAACTCTCTTGAATGTGGAAAGATATTTGTTTGTTTGGACAAAAAGCAATTTGACCTACATTTTCGTTCGGCTTTTCCCTCAAATAAAGCTTTAAATAACTTTTGTTAATGTTTATTGCCTTCCCTATATGGGATTTACATTTTTGTGGCGAGTAAAAGTTATTACAAAGCGCGTTCAATCATAATACGTAAAAAGCTGAAAGGTTAAAGACCTCTCTATGACTTTTTCATTTGCAATAAGTTAAAATAAAATTGTCATCGTGAAAAATTTAAATCCTTAAATCATTTTGAATTTCATTGTTACATAATTTGATTAAATATTTACAAACATCAAATGTTTGAATATTAAATTAAATTAATCTTACAATACGTACCGATATTCAAATCATGTAAATGATAAATCAAATAATTTATATTATATTTATGCAAATAACGTAAGTTGAGGTCTTTGACCGAGCTTGGACATTAAAATTATATAAATTAAAAGGTACTAGCGGATTAATAGGAGGAAAATTGACGTGTAAACTAAGCTGAACCTCGAAGTATGAAGCCATAACTTGACTCCCTTCAATTAATGTGATCAAAGTCAACACGTTTCATCGACGAATCACGTTTTTTAATAAACAAAAGATTCTTAGACGAAACGTTTCACCTAGTTGATTTTTTACATTTTTTTTAATGTTAATTAATTACTTGACTAAATTAATTTAATACCAAGTTTGGGACAAACAAATGTTTTAGATCAAAAATGAACCAAAATTGTAAGGAAATTAAAAACACAATTGTCATTATTTTTGGGTTGTATGAAATGGCTTTAAAATGTCAAATTGGCGTAGTTAAAATACTGCAACTACCACTACTGTGTGTGTTGCATATTGGTGTAATTTGTTTAGAAAAATATATCTCTGACTGTATTTCCAAAGCTACGAAGCTTTTCCTAAAAACAAACCATCAATTGCAACATAAACAAAGTTTTTACGTCACCAACAAAAACTTTAACGTACAACATATCTTCTAGCACACCTCTAACAAGGCATTCGCACCATTCAATTATTACGTAACGACAGGATACGATAAAGAATTCAAGCAGCACATTTATCCCCTAATACATGCATAGATACGCTAAGTCCCTCAACAGTCACCATCAATATCAATAGGCAATTGCAAATACGCGCGAATGAACAGGTTTTGCGCAGGATTTATTATATACTGAATCTATGTCAAGATCAAGGAGTAAAAACAAGTTTGTTAGTCATCGCACTATGTTTACCTGCAGGCGTCACTGACCCACAAAAATGCATGTAAGATGAGAAATGGTTGATAAAAACCCATTATCATTTGTTAGTATTGCTTTCAAAACTATCGATATTTGTTCGCATCGATGAAAATAAATACAGTACCACGTAGTTAACAAACATATTTTTATAGTTACGTTATTTTTATACTACTTTTAAATTCAACATCACGTTTCCAATATTAATATAAAAACTGCGAGCAAAAACGATTCCAATACAAGTAGTCAAGTATTTTATTATTGGTTTTTCACTGCATCCCTGATTTGTTTTTATAAGGATGATATTTATAAAGATAACAACGCGAATAAAATTGATTAAATCATTCTTAAACAAGGAACGAAGCTTCATCTTACAAAAGGCATATTCGAGAACCGACTATTGGAATAACTTACAAATTGCGTCCAATTTGTACAGCGGATAACACAAAATAATGGCGAGTCGATAGTCGATACCTAGTAAAGTTCGAGACTTAATCTCGACTCGAGATTACTGGGAGCCAGCGGGCTTTCTGGTACACATGGCAAAACAGTAAAGCATGCAGGAAACTTTATGTATTTTAGCAGACTTGTGGGTGTACCGTGTTTGCCAGCCCCAGTCTGCTTATTTCATGTGCCTTATGTGCCTAACGTGCAATATCAATGACAGTTGCTTATTAGTGCATACATAAGCACTACCGTAACAGAACATAAAGCATACAATAGTGCCTCATGAGTGGCATTAGTACATAGGTATTCTATGTACAAGGATCTTTTGACGCGTGGACAAAATCGGACCTCACACCGCCATTTTATTATTTCAATACATTTTACAAATGTTTATCGACAACGCCCCCCTGACAATGTCATTTAAGCGCCAAAAGATCTTTTTAGCACTATAAATGGGTAAATAGTAAATGCCAAAGTAATATTTTCATCCAAACCACTTTAGGTTGTCGATGGTTGAAAGACAAAACATTGGGCATTCTTCATAGTTAGCCTGCACACTAAAACTCTTTTGCCGTGTGTCCCGGACTACATAGTCTGTCCATTCCGTTACTTAACAAGTTCGACGGTTCGACCTGAACCATGCACTTTTATACAGCTAGAACAAAATGAGGCAGAAGCACCTCCACTATAAGTTTTAAATTTGATGAACAGCTACTTTAATACTTTGATATTGTGAGAATATTTTTCACTCGTTGCACTTTACTCTGCTGGAAGTTTATGACATCGCGTGCTTCGCGAAGATATATTTTGTCCCGTTTAAACCGATTTAAGTTTAATTGAATGGAGCTGTTACCCTAGTTTTCTTACAATGTTAGTGTACTGGCAAATGCACACTGTAATTTTGACAAAAATCTAAAACAGATCATCATCATTTGTCTAGCCATTTCCCAACTATGTTCGAGGTCGGTTCCCAGTAGAACCTGATGTAGCTGAATACTAGTATTTTACATGGAGCGACGGCCTATCTAACATCTAACACAGATGAAAATATAAAATTATAATATTTATTAGTTACAAAATTATGCACACAAACATATGAAGGGACGAAGCAATTTCAAACTCCGTTTCAACTTTGAAATAATAACTGAAAGGAATGTAACATACGATTTCTTATGAATACAAATAGAGTAATTTATACCCGTCCCTAGTGCACTGCTGTATTTCTGAGTCTAATATTTTCAACATTCCACCATCCGTGTTTGTATCACAAATGTTATCAAGAAGTTTGATTGTTTGGAACATAAAGCAATCCAGTGGAATAAATAACAATTATTTTTATTATGAATCGAGGACTGAGATGAAATAATGTTTTGATTAAATTGTGGAATAATAGTCGAGTCGTTCAAATTAGTCAAATTAATGCGCCCGAACCGGACGAACCGAAGCTTTTATATATTATTTTAGGGACGCATTGGAAGTATCAGCTTTGTGGCTATAGCTGTAGGTATCATGTTATAAGATAAAAACACCATAACTTTACATACATACATGTAAGAGTGCCAACTAACGTAATTCGGCGCGGCCTATCGAATGACATCCATATTATAGCGTAATAAGACAATCAGCTATTAACGGCTATGTGCGAGCTCACCCCAACATTGTTAGGGAAGGACTAGGCAGATGATTATGAAGTGATTCGCATGAAATTAAATTATTACTGGGCGAATCGACAACGCGGGAGTAAATTCGTGCAAATCAACTAATAAGCCAATATTATGAGATTATTATTATTTTGTTTATGTCTATTCTATTCTAGCAAGTAGGACTCATCATCATCATCATGATGTAAATAAATATTTACTACTTGTCCTTTAAAAAGTACAACATGTTTTAATCTAACAAAACCATTAATGTTATTTTTAAACATTAATGGTTTTGTTAGATTGATGATTGATTGATGTAAAAGTCTAACAAAACCATTAATGTTATTTTTTAGCATTATCCAATCACAAAATAAACTCGTTTTCTTTCGTGTCTTATGAATGTTTTATTTCATTTAATGAGATTTCAACTAAAGAACCATATTTATAATCACAATGCTCTCAAGATGATTATGAATGCGGTGAGTTACGAGCATGCGCTCGCGCACGCGACTCGTCCAGTTCCGGACTCGGCGACTTTCCAGTGAAAGCGACAAACGCTTCACGGAACACGCCTTTAGGGAATTTATCCAATGCTCATCTGTATTTATGGTGATTGCAATTTTAATCATTTGTATTTTCACTATTATTATCAAGGTATTTAAATTTTGGGGGATTAACGCTGTAAACTTAACTACACTTGAGAAAAAGGACACAACAAAAATATCACTGTGTGAATCGAATCGAATATTTCACTAAATTCGTGGATTAAGTTCATGCCCGTACTAAAACCTCAAGCAAAAGATTTTTTTGATAGACCTTGAGTTTCTCATTTAAAATAAACTTTGTACAACATATTTCACAGCACTAAAATTCTCTCATACATAATATTTTTAAAAGGTGAACAAGAAGCAGTGAACCTCACCATCTTAAACGCTACATAAAATTTGAGCGGTATTTATGATATCAAGCAAATTGTTTGGAAACATATTCGATACAATCAAGAAGCCAACGGACGGCGACTCTCTCTGAATCTATATTCAATGCAAGTTATATGTTATATAACAGTGCAACTCGGTCACATGTGGTTGGTTGATATGAGGAAAATGATGCAGTTTTATTTGTAAGTCACCTGCGATAAATAAAAAAAAACTCTTAAAAAACTTTATTTTTATTTTTATGAAGGCATGAGTTGTACTTATGTAAATAGTCCATATATTATGATGCTGATATGTATAACGTGGCACTGTTTTTGCCCTGCAGTAGTACGCCATAGGCTAAAGAAATAGTAATGGTGACAAAATTTGGAGTGAGGCTTACTTCTTCTTAATGTGATCTATACAAGTTTAGTCCAAGATTCACTAGCGTCCATTAATTAGCTCCTGTACCGTGCAGACAGCAGGACTCGCTGGACTTGATACTCAAAGCTCCATCCTTCTTTTTTTTGTGATAATGGTAAACGTATACTTTTTTTATTAATTTTCGAGCCCAGCCCACTGATCGTAATGAGCGGCATCAATGGTATTATTTAGAATTTAGAACATCCGAGATGCAGGTAAACGGGCAGTGCCCCATTGTTCATGTGACATCATCACATTTCTGCAGGTCGATGTCATCTGTGTGGATAGTTTCTTGTCATCATCTTCATTTCAGCCGAAAGACGTCCACTGCTGGACATAGGCGTCCCTCAGAAGGGGGGATTTTGCCATAATCGCCACGCTTGGCAGGCGGGTTAGCGATCGCAGTATGGTAGTAAAATGCATAGAGAACGCTGCTGCCCATTCTCTAGCAAGTCTCTTAGTCGCCTTCCACGACACCCACGGGAAGAAATGGGATGATGCTATTCTTTTACGTTCAGCACCACACGGAACTAGTTTCTGGTATTTTGTATCATCTCTAATGAAGGCTTTTTCAGTATTCTAGAAAAAATAATTCGAATTTTCAGCCTTATTTTCTCTGCTACAAAGTATCTACAAAGTTGTTGTACGGGAAGAAAAGGCTTTCAAACACACTGACGGGTCAAAACAGTGCATACAAGGAAGTTGAAGTATCACCACTTCATCAATATCTAGATCTAAGAGCAAATACCATAACGATGTTCAATACGCAACTGCATTACATATTGTGATGTGCAACTTGCACACAATCACTAGAAATTAACTAACGGACTTATTTGTTGAAGATAAAACTAGTACCTAAGAACAGTTTACACAACAACAACTGCTTGTTTACAGTTAAAGTAGCTAAGTATTGTTAGGTCCTGCAGTCTTGTAGCTATGTTATTTACAAGTTAATAAATAGAAACATAAAAGTAGAAAGAGTCTAGCCTTCAGTCTGGCGAGAGTGAGAGGTCGTGAGTTCGAGTACTTATTGTGAACCCACTCCTACAAACAAGTATGATATGTTTGGGGGTTTGGCAGAAATATTAGTGAATGCAACCCAGGTGACTACATGGTAGATTAAAGTTAAACCTTGGAATATAAAAATCTTGATTGAAATCTTTGAAACAATTACTCCTAAAATACCAACTAGCAAACATAAAAAAAACTTGAAAAAAAAACAAAAAGTAGAAATTTAACCGCCGAAAAAACTGAAAAGTATAAAATAATAAACCTGCTTTGTTTAACCTTAATAACTAAGTTCGTAACTCGTACCTTTGGATATGTATTTTAATTTTATGTCACCGCCTTCCGAACTTAGTTATTAAGGTTAAACAAAGCAGGTTTATTCTTTTTTGCTTTTCAGTTTTTTCGGCGGTTATTTTATTTTTATAATAAGTTTTTATTTTATAATTTTTTGTGGCTTTAATCTAATTTTTTTAGATTACTTTTTGTAATACATAACTCAGTATTAAAATCTGTGTCATCCCTGACCCCTGTTTTCCTACCCTTAGGGTTAGAATTTTTGGGACCTATGGGGGATATATGGGACCAACTTCAGGGTATACCCTTTCCAATAAAAAAAGAATTATCAAAATCGGACTACTCTGAAAAAAGTTATGCGTGGTCATACATAAAAAAAAAATGTACGCGTCGACTTGAGAACCTCCTCCATTTTTTGTCCGTTAAAAACACTGTACTTCACTAATCTACAACTTAACACAACACTTACAATAAATCTTCAGTCTTGCTGACGAACAAATTGTTCGTAATTTCGAGCATTGTAACTTGAACTCTCTCCTATAATTCAAGGTAAGATTAATTGCCAGAAATACTAGTTACATTAATACATCATTGACTTTATAATTGTCTAATAATTACACGTCTCCGCATGAACGTTTATAGAATTTATTTTTATTTTTGGTCAGCTATATAAACATCAAGCTGCATTTCACTAAGATTATCTTCGACAGAACTTACACTTACCTGCATTCTTCAAGACTAAGCAAGCATGAAAATACTCCACAATATTCCCTTATCTACATCGGCCACTATTCTATTTAATACAGCTTAATTCAGCCAAACTCTAAGTGATTATATCGAATGGTTTCACCGTAATGCTGATGAAAACAGAGTTGTATTTTGAACACTACATACTTGAAGGATTATTATTCTAGTTCATATAGCTCCAATGATGACATTGATGAACTGATTAACGCCATCTTTCTTTATATGAATATAAAAAGATGACGTTAGCTAGTTATAGTCTAGACGTCAGTCTGGCAAGCGAAGAATCGTGATTTCGAGCATTATAATGTGAACTCTCTCCTATTATTCAAGCTAAGATTAATTGCCAGAAATATTGGTTAATTCACCAATGACTTCTTGATTGCCTAATAATTACCTATAAGTCTTCCCACGAACGCTTATTAAGAAATTGTTTTAGCTTTCAAAACGGTTTAATGTCAAAATTAAAATCAATCTGTATTTCACAGAGGTTATTTTCGACACAATTTACACTTATCTACATTCTTCAAGCCTAAACAAGCATACAAATACTCCACTACATTCTCGTATCTCAATTGGTCAATACTCAATCTAATCTATACTACATAACATATTAAATATGGGAAAGTAGTGGTAGTCTCTCTATCTATCAGTTACTTTTCACGCCTTAAGGACTAAACTGAATTCGATGATATTTGGCAGACAGGAAGATCATGACCTGAGTTGATACTTTTTATACCGGCAGTATGTTTCCGTGGGATAATTTCCGTATTTTCGGTAGTCCACAAAATGAAAGTCAACTAGAGAAAATAAACTGTTTTAATCTCAAGACATCGCCCGAATCGTTCAACTCATACTTAACATTTCTTCAAGCCAAAACAAGCATGAAAATACTCCACAATATCCCCTCATCTCAACTGGTCATTCCATCTAATACAGCATATTTCATCCGAACTCCAAGTGATTATCTCAAATAGTTGCACAGTAAGGAGTCTCAAATGTTGCGAGCCCGATGTCCGACCGGCACACCCGGAATAAGGTAATTATAGACCAGCTGCTTGGCACGTCACGTCGTACTTACAGTAATAGTGAACTAGATATTGCTTAGAAGTTAGAACTGTGTTGTTTTGGCAAGATTTTCTTGTTATAAAAGACTGTTGTTTTAATGAACAAGCTGCAGTAGTTAGTGTGGTCAACCGCACACTTCAACTAGAGAAAAATCGAGTTTGCTACTGTGAAAAAAATTACGCTGTCAATTTCAAAATGATTGACTGTATGATGGAAGAATGTTAATGAAACAACAGTCTCGTGGTTGTTTTTCCTTCACATAGCAATTACATGTAAATGTAGTAAACGTAATATGAGCCACACCATACCTGCCTATCTTCATTACATCTCCCATTAACAGGACAAACAAAGGACAATCGCTTGTAAATTGCCTCGCACAGAAAACTTATTTAAGTCCGTATCTTAAGTCCCGATCGAAACAAAAAGCAAGTTTGGAACGTCGCGAGACTCCCAGTGCGTCGTGGGACTTAATCAGCCGCTTTCAAAGTGCACTCGACGTCCGTGCGAGCTCTTAGCTGGGTGTTTCTGCCTCGTAACCAACTTGATTAAAACTGGCAGCCGAGACGAAGCAAACTGGCCACTTATTTCAACAAACCACCCCTTTTAGCAGCTGCAACACGTCTATTATGTTTCGTTTTTGTATTAGCCATGTTTTTTTTTTCGGCCAGTATAACACTGAGTGTCCACTGCGTCCAAACATAAACGATAGTGTGTGGGTAGTTTACACACACATCGACGTTTGTCTTTGGTAGTTCCTATCGGTTCTTAGTGGTGACATTTGAATGGGAAAACGGTTAAAATAATACCGCTACTTTCAATTCATTTTAACGCAATGTAGGATTTAAGTGGGCAATTTTCTCGCCCACTACGTAGTTAAATTGTTAAAATATCCCACAAGCAAATAATTTTTCATTGCCTATTATTGTAAATTATTATTATTCTACATGAAAATAGCACATACTTAACAATTAACATATTTCGCAGGCACCACTCACTCATAAAGTATAGTTAAAAATAAAATAAAATGGTTAAAACTCATTGCGTAATATGCTTTTTAATATTCATTGAAATATTATTTCCAATCAAGAAGTCTGAGAGCTGACTTGTATTTTTTTTATGTTATTCAATTTATATTTCAATTATAAAAAGGAAAAGTTGAATTAGTTGATTCATCATTTTTTCGTACATACAATAGCAATTTATTATTCCTAATAGTTGCACAGGATATTATTTCCGGTTAATGCAGGAGTCTTACTTTTTTTTGTCATGTTATTTTATTACTAAACAAAATCATAAACGGTATATTATGAAAGCCGAAATTGCTTTAAGATCATACCTTTAAATGGCTGTAATTTATCACTCTTAATACAACAGATTGACGGTGTTATGACTGCTATAAACATGGTATAAATAACCAATCAATCATTGCTACTAGTAGTAGCCACTACTTACTCTCTCTTTTTTTTTGATGTTAACTGCATAATAGAAATTAATAGGCAGTTATCGTTTAGTATAATATAAAATAAATATTATTTGACTGTTATTCTCAATGCGTTTCCAATTGAACGCTTTATTCACCGATTAGTAAATTACATAGCAAAATATAGAAATAAAACTCGCGCTCGATATTTTAATACAGCAATAATATTATTTACATACGATATTTATCATAATAATCATGTAGGAAAATGATTTAAAGTTTCGTTTATTTAATTAAATATTAAAATTATAAAATGCTTAGCCATTAAATTGAAGTAAAATTGTATAATTTTAATATTTGTCTGTTCAAAGTGTATTAGTAAAAACATCATGAGCTTGGTGTATGAGGAAAAACAACAACATTAAATTACTGTGTGCGACTAATTCGAATTATAAGCTGCTGACTAGCCAACTGTAATCACATAAGAACATTTACCTTATTACCAAAGAATAATTTTGTGCTGCAAAAAATATTTCTCAGATTATCCTTTGTCATTCCTTGACCTAAATCTTTAATATAAGTCCTTTGTATAGGTAATGTGACTAGCGTTTACGAACACCATACTTATTGTTTTTTATGTTGATTAACGCACATTATGGACGACAATAATATGCCTCTTTACGCTTTAAGTGCAGCAATTGTGAAGTCATTGAAGGCAAAAGTGGATCTAATGAACGGTAGGATTCATTAGAATGGATTGTGGCAGTAATAAAATTATATGACACATATTAGAAATCGGGAAATGATATTTGTGACGATACTCAGTTTTATTATTAAATATAGAATTATTAATAACAATTAGAACAAATCCGATTTTTATAATTATTTTTTCAAATAATTATTACGATTAGCAAGAAAATGATCTAGCTCCTGAACTATCTGACGCCACGTCCTGTGAACAACTAAACCCGTTAACATTTCTAAGTCAACTTCAAGGAATTTTCCAAAGTGTTATATAATAATTACGATGGTGATTATAACTCTGCTGGTACCTACTGTCTGATGCAAATCTCGGCAATGACACTTGCGTAACTTTGTACTTAATAGTTGCATAGTAAAGCGAATCGATCTGGATCGCTCGCTCTAGTGGAAAAGAGTTCAACGCACGCGCCTGCACCTCTGCGTTTGCGCACGCATCGTGGTTCTCAATTAGCTTTCGTATCAGCATTCCTTGAGAATTGGTGTGTGATATTATTAAATATTGTTTATTATTTGATAACTTTTTTACTACCTCCTTCGGTATTTTTTTTTAAATACTATAATTGATTATATTAGAGTATCTGTAGGATGATTTTAAACGCAAAGTGAAGTCGATGAATTAGGCACAAATAATAAAAGCTTTACATTTAATATTATATTCTATAACCTACAACTAGTTAGGTCAATTCAATGCGCATCGATGCTAAATGAATATTATTTACTTACAAATTGCTCATCAATGACACAAGTAATATTCTTCACATAAATACCTACTTACTGAGAGCGTCGTGAATAAATGATAAAACAAACAAAGGATTAAATGAACAAAGAAAAAGCAAACATCTTTTTATCTTGAAACAAATAAGACTCTAGAATATACCTAGCACTTACGTACTGGTTTTACGTAAGTATTAAAAAATCCTTGGCTTTGAAATAGCCAACATTTTATTTCACTCACGTACTATGTACACATGTAGGTACAATACATATATAAAAACCTAGTCCAGACCACATGTGACGTAACCGGAACTAAATGATCTCGTAATCAGAGTGATCTGTTCGATAAAGTTGACGTTCGATAAATAGTGTCACTTGTAGCTCTCTCCGATTAGTGGAGGCTGCGCCGGCGCAACGAGACCGCTTTCTTCCGTACATCGGACTGTTGGTTTATGTGAGGACTAGCTGACCCAACAGACGTCCTGTCCTAACAATGAATATTGAATTCGCATTATATAGATATATACATGTTACGCGCAACTTTTTTTTTTTCATAAGAACCTTCTCTTGACAATAAGAAACACAACAAATAAAGAATTGGCAAAATTGGTCCAGCCGTTCACGTGTGATGCCGTGACTATTTTGACCGCGTAGGTATTGCACTTTTCTTTGAAACAGCTGATTTCTTTTTGTTCTACCGGCTTAAAAAAATTACGCTAGGGTTTCTAGAATGATATGCTGAATTCATGGTTACAATTTGCGCACTGGATTAAAACTTACCCTGTATAAGACTAGGTAGCGCGACAGACGTTGTCCTGTCTTAACTATGAATGAATTTATTACGCAACAATTTCTTAACTTTTTCTTTCATAGTAACCTTCTCCTGATAAGAAAAAACACAACAAAAAACAGAATTGGCAAAATTGGTCCAGCCTGTGATGCCGTGACCAAGGCAAATGGGAATTCGTTTTATACAGGAAAAGTTTTATCCAGTGCGCAAATTGTAACCATGAATTCAGCATATCATTCTAGACCCGCAGAAATTTTTCGCAGGATACCCAAAAATAATCATCTGTGCCATACATTTTGACCGCGTACGTATTGCACTTTTCTATGAAACAGCAGATTTTTTTTTTTTGTATAACCGGCGAAAAATTTCTGCGCTAGGGGTTCTAGAATAATATGCTGAATTCATGGTTACAATTTGCGAACTGGATAAAAACTTACCCTGTATATAAGAAGATATGGATAGAAACAAGCTAAAATATATTGTTGTTAAAGGTAACATTACAAAATAAACTGCATCGTCGGTCTCGTGGTTGCAAGTGATAGTGCTGAGCTTGAGCTCTTGTTTTTGCGTTTTTCGATCTGAAATTTCTCAGTCCGGAGTCTGGATTTGTGCCAGACTGATGGCAATAGGCTCGCCCCTATGTGGAACTTAAACATAACTGGCGAAATATTGGTGTACTGTAGGTACACCTCTGCTCAACCCTTCGGAGACACATGGCGTGATGTTATGTATGTGTTCAAAATAAAATAGCTCAAAATAAAAAAAAGATCTCAAAAGAATCATATCTGGCTTGTAAAGGAGAAATGAAAAAAATAAGCTGACGCCATAGCGAAGTGTGACACGCAGGAGTAACTAACTATAGATATTTCATAGATTTTTGATGTGATATTTAAGCTTGATAGGTCAACGAAAGTCTTTGATAGTCGTTACGGGTCGTCAGAAGTCCGAAAGTCTGACAACCAGTCTTACCAACGGGTATCCCCAATAACTGGGTTGTGGAGGTCAGATAGGCAGTCGCTCCAAATAAAATACTGGTACTCAGCTGCATCCGGTTAGATTAGAAGCCGACCACAACATTGTGATGATGAACATGATGATGATGAGGACAACGAAAGTTATATTTAACCTCCTAATATTACTTGATACTACTAAATGTCAACTTAGATACTGATTAATCTGAGTTTCAACTCCCGTATTGAAAATGTCGACTGAGCCACTAAGAATTTTTCATCATTTCTCCAAAACCTTTTGAAACTAATGCTCATAGTAATGTATTCTAAACCACTCCTTAGTTACAAGGAAACATACGAGTACAACACCGTTATACAACGCGGTAATGATTATATATAACACTGCCGTTCTCGGATATCAATTCCTGTAACTTTCATAAGAGGTGACCAAGGAATTCTCAGTGCCATGGGAACGTACTACATAATATATACCATGTGGTATCAATCATTTCCTTTACTTAAGGTACAGTCGAGGAATGAATATCTATAGTGATGGTAGCAACCCTCATCGACGCGCAAACTGTAACCATCGTGTTTAGCACATGATTAAACCCCTAGAGCGTAGACATTTTTCGTAAGTTATCAAAAAAACAAATCTGCTGTTTCATTGAAAAGTGCAATTCCTACGAAGTCAAAATGTATGGCACAGCTAATATTGTTTTTTTTTTTTTAGTAAAGTAAAATTTCAGAATCGTAAAACTTCAGGGGGTTTCAGAAACATGTACACCATGGTAACAGATTGCCCGTCGATTTCCAATTTTTTGTTGTATCGCACATACAATTTTAAATTTTTCTGACTACGTATAGACCTAGTTTTGAATGGAAATGACAGAAAAGTTACGTGCAGTTTGCACGCTAATCGACAAATGTGTTTGGAAATAGCTTAACGGTTTTGTTCCTCGAGTATTTGTATTGCAAACGACTAAGTTATTGTATCAGGAAGAGCGGTATATGAAATAATAGTATTGTAAGCATTTATTAGCCAGTTAAACGTAATGATTATAGTTGGTCACACGCTATGAACTCTTGAATTCCTACAGACGGTAGGTATGTGTTCCCAATTATTATTGTCGAAGATTTTATTTATTATGTTTGAAATCCATACATAAACTCACACTTTCTTCCCATAGGGGTAGGCAGAAACTACATTCACTAACAATGGCACCTTCTACGATCCTAGAAGCCGTAATACACACATCATGTCATGTCATTGTAACATTCACCATTCAAAAGCTATTATGTAATACACACTACATTGGCTAATATGGTTTTGTCACGTGAATTACGGGCTTTACATACTCCTTTTGTCTCGTTTATGTTCATAAATCTGTCCATAGATGCACGCCGGTTACGAGTACTTTGCATCTGATCTTTCTGAAAAACATCACCAAAAAGGTTATGATATGTCCTCCTTGGACGTCCTCGGCCAGCGGTTCTACTCACATTGTTTTGAAGTTAAGATTAGAAACCGACTTTGACTATACAACCCCATTTTTAGTATATCCGAAACCTGATACACATGTCTAGTATATTTATGTATATAATCTATGGACAAAATGTCAAAACTGTATCATGAAAAATCACAAAGTTATAAGCTTGTTATGTTACCTAGTTGTCTATACAAAAATGGTCACCACGCGGGCCCCAGCGCCGACCGCGCGTGCACAGTCGCATTGTTCTCATTGATAATAATTAGGCAGTAGGTACCTAACCGTACGGTGATTATATGGTAATTAACTGGTGATAACATTTTCCATGAAAATATTTTCCATAAAACTTGCAAAACTTCTTTGGGAAAAAATATAACATGGTGTATAAAATTATTAGAACCGATTCAGTTACTCGTTCTGAAAAAACTATATTCAGGTTTCGCATATACTAAAAATCATGTTGTATAAACGATGGACGGACTATGTGAAAGATGATGAGGGGCTGGAAGGGCCATGACTACCGAGATGACGACAAAAGACATGTTGCACCGACCTCAAATAAGTTGGGATAAAGGCAGAAGAAGGAAAATGACGATTTTGAAGCATTATTCAAACTATGTATGTTCCGTGTGGTGCTGGACGTAAAAGAATAGCACCATCCCATCTCTTCCCACGGGCGTCGTAGAAGGCGACTAAGAGACTTACTAGAGAATGGGCAGCTGCGTTCTCTATGCATTTTACCACCATACTGCGATCGCCAACCCGCCTACCAAGTGTGGCGATTATGGCAAATCGCCCCCTTTTGAGGGAGGCGTATGTCCAGCAGTGGACGTTTTTCGGCTGGTATGATGATGATGATTTAAACTATTGAGCGCAGAAATCAGATAGTATTTTTCTTGAATTTTTTTGTTGGAACCTAACTTATTCAACTACATATTTTTTTCATTCAAAAGGTATCTCAGTATTGAAAGTCAAATCCACGTCTGGTCGAGTCTTGCACGAATTCCCACGCTTAGATTATTAAATCTAAAGAAGCAGGAACTGCAAACGTTCATGTCAGACCACAAGGCCGTTCTAGCTCTGAAAGTATAACACAATTTTCTAGTTTACCTACTTTTTAGGAACACAATAATATTAACCTTGAAAAATACAGTTCAGTTTCCGTAACCTACCTTTAATCTGTCATTATATAATAATCACGAATAGAATCGTGGCTAAGCTAAGGCTAATCTAAAATTAGCACAGCCATCATTTGTGATGGCATTTATTTATAGTTTAAATTGATTCATTTCATACTTATAAGACAAATCAAAGCCTTGAATCACGGATAGCGTTGTTAAGTGGCACGGAGTGTCTGGTGGCTACAATTATTATGTAGAACATACACGTGTAGGTAGAGGGGCTTGTACTCGTAGCTAAGTAATAACAACCACACGAGTGGATTGACCGGATAAAGCTACCTTGCCACGATCGCTCCGTGGATAGGTGACCATCTTTACAAACCAAGACCCCTCCGTACCTCGGAAGGCACGTTGAGCCGTTGGTCCCGACTGTCAGTTCATCTTTGACAGACATTCCGGGTCGTCAGAAAGTCTGACAACCTTACCAAGGGGTATAGTATTACCCAGTAACTGGGCTGTGGAGATAGGCAGTCACTCCATGTACAATACTAGTTTTACGCTGCATCCGATTTGACTGGAAATGGACCCAACATAGTTGGTAAGGGCTAGGCAGATAATGTAGTGAATCATCACTGCATCCTACATGTGTAGATATTCTACGTGTCCTACAAATTCCCGACATCTATCGTTCTATCACTTAGTAAGGTGGTGAATTAATAAAAACTTTTTAATAAAAAAATTGAGCCGCCGAAAAACCGAAAAATAAAAAATAATAAACTAGCTTTGTCCAACCCCAATAAATAAGTTCGGAAGGCGGTGACATATAATCAAATACATATCCAAAGTCACCGACTTCCGAACTTATTTATTGGGGTTGGACAAAGCTAGTTTATTATTTTTTACTTTTCGGTTTTTCGGCGGTTCAATTTTTTTATTAAAAAGTTTTTATTTTATAATTTTTTGTGGCTATAATCTACTAATTACTACATGCTTAATTTTTGATTTAATACACGACTCAGTATTAAAATCTGTGAGTAAACAATCAATCATCCCCTGTTTTCTTACCCTTAGGGTTGGAATTTTTCTTCGAAATTTATATGGGACCAACTTCGAGGTATACCCTTTCCAAAAAAAAAGAATTATCAAAATCGGACTACTCTGAAAAAAGTTATGCGTGGTCATACATAAAAAAAAAAAAAAAAAATATACGCGTCGAATTGAGTAACCTCCTCCGTTTTTTCGCCGGTTCGAAAATTAAATATGTCGTCTGCTTTTTTATCCATAGATACTATTACAAACGCAAAAGTTTGTATGTATGAATGTTTGTTACGGTTTCACGCAAAAACTACTAAATGGATTCGGATGAAATTTACCACACAGATAGATTATAATCTAGCTTAACACATAGTATACTTTTAATCCCGGTAGTACGTTTCCACGAGATAATTTCCGACTTCCACGCGAGCAAAGCCGCGGACAGAAGCTAGTTCCCTACGAGTACGTTATTAAAAACGGAACAGAATCGTGTAGCGTATCAGAGTGGAGTATCACGCACTAGTGATCAAAATACTTCTATTTATCGAGTATTTTGACAACTGAAACTTACGTCCCAGTTATCGACAACGAACGTGTTTATAACAGTTTCATAAACGATCGTTACTTAATTTAATTTCAGCTAAGATTTACCAGATTACCGGAGCTAAGTTAATCATGAGATATTTAAAGACTCCTGACAACAAACATAGCTATAGTTACTTTAGGTCATCAAACAGCATACCATTGTGTATTTAGAACCTCTCGTATGTCCGTGATCCTTAAAACCAGCGATGACTAATACAAACACTAAACTTTTGTATTGACCTGTCACTTCGACCACAATACCTCTCAGACATCCTTCACCTGACTAACAGCATTTTGTATTATTTTCGTATTTTTCCGCAACACATGTTTGCAAACAGAATCTTAATCATTACATTAACATTACAAATTCGTTACTATACGTCACATTACGGATCTAGTACGCACGTAGAAAATATAATAATAATGTAAGTTAAAATTTGAAGATAATTAATTACTTTACCTCGTATGGGAAAGAAAGGTATAGAAAGTAGATCTCTTCACTTTCCGTGTTTATTTTTAGAGAGAAAGAAGTGTTTTAGTATCTCTACAATGAGAACGTTAGTCGAATGGAGTAACCGCAGTATTTAGCGGTCAGGTAACTGTACTGCATTCGTGTTTAATGGGATTAAGATAAAAACCTCCACATATAGATCAAGCTAGCGTTTGAAAACGGAATGTGCATAAAATCATATCACGAATAGAATAAAACAGACTTGCTTTTTTTTTCGAGTCGTTGATAAATAATTGTATTATGTTAAATGAATTGTGCCTTGTATGTAGCCTTATAAACCACGGCATCAGTAGCGTTTTTAGGTCCTCAGAAGTGTAGATGTATAAACACTTTTTGTCTGTTATGTTTGCATATACTTTTAATATTTTATAATTACCCTCGTTTCTATTGTCACCAAATCATCAAATAATAGCTACTAAGTATCAGTATTCTTCTAGCCGTACTCATAAATCATTGTTAATTAGCAGTCATATGCAAGTTTAGTAATTGGGAAGTGTGTGGTGTTTGTGAACGAGGAAGGCTGACCTGCCGAGATACAGTTTTCACTAGTACGGAGGTCAGTGTGAATTAAGCTCAAACAACCGCATAACGCACACAGGTATTTATATTCACATACCTACGTAATTACACTAATATTAATAGATGCAAATCACAGGATTGTTGGGATTTGTAAGTAAGGTTGTTCTTTTATATTGTCAGTAAACTTTTTTAGTTTTTTTTTCGTAAGCGCTCCAACATTTAGGATATGATTTGGTCAGAAGATCTATAATCCCCCATTTTACTAGATTCGTCTGCAGTAAACGCAATAACAGGTGATGAGGATATTAACGAAACATATTTATATTTAAATCATCCTTGTCATCTTCATAATCAACCTATTATGTTCCCACTACTGGGACAGAGACCTCCTCTCTGTAAGAGGGAATGGGGTTTAATCCACCAAGTATGCCCAGTCCGCGTTGCTAGATGTCACATGTCTTAGAATTATTGATTTTAGGTCATGACGGTTTCCTCACAATGTTTTCTTTTACCGTAAAATTAAATATCGAATGGTTGAATACCATTCGATATTTACTAGCACTAAAAGGTGATTTGGCTAAGACTATAATTAACTAGAAGCATGAACAACTCTAATAATAGATAAGCCGCAATAGGCTCAAAACACTTAAACACTTTAATTATTATTAATAATAGTAGTACCACGATATTACAACGGTCTATATAATTATTAAATACAAGGCACACACTTGTTTAGCACGTCAAAGGTACCAATTAACAATACGGAAGACACGACACGCGGGACCTTACACACGAAAAGTACTACGTTAGATAGACATATAGTTCCTTGACTTGCTAAATATTATAATATAAAATTATTACAGTAAGCAATACATACAGGGTGCTTTTAGCCGGTAGAGTGCTAAAATACAGGTCATAGAAAAAGACGCTGAAGAAATGTTGAGTACAATTCTAATGGAAATAAAACTGACTTATTTTTTATTTAAGGTTTTATTTTCGAAGATATTTAACTTTTTACTGAAAATTACTTTGTTTAAATATTCTGCCAACATCACAATACTTTAAATGTAACAAATATAGATCTATAGTTGCTAGAAGTTATAATTTAGATGTTCTTTTAACTTTTGCCCATGATTCCATTCAACGTTTTCCTCGAAGACCAATGTACAATCCATCCACGCTAGTTTGAAAAAATACACCATGTGTTTGTAACAAAAACTGAGGTGCAAACGTGAGATCACGTCACGAATAAGAGAACATTACCCAACGATCTTATTTGACTTGACACCGCTTCCTTGTCTTAACAATTAATTTAATTTATTATTCACCTGTTTCTTAATAGAGATATAAACCCTTTGTGGTTTAATAATGATTGTGGTACATATGAATTATTGTTGGCAAAATTAATGTTGTCTAGTGTATTTGTTGGAAATAATGCAGGTTGTAGCTTCCGTGTGTATTTTTTATTGTAATTTTGTACTCAGCTTTGATTATTGCAGATGATGTAGGTGTTACGGCGATGCATTTAGTCATGTAGGTTTCATGGTTTTTCGCTGTTGGGACTGTTCTTATAAAGACATACTTTTATTTTCATCATCGATAACAAACATAAATTGTTATATTCTCAAGTTCGACAGATGTTAACTAAAATCTGGCATAATTTTTCATTCTTAAGACTTTCGGAGTCCCTTCAATTCCTTGTATGATCGTCAATTCGATAAAGAAAGTTGTAAATAAACGAAATAAATTACTGTATACTTTATCACAAGAGAATCGCAAAAGGAATATTTTAAAGCAAAAATATCCGAGCGTTTTAATTACGCAACTGGAAAAAAATATTCCTGTTGCTGAATTAGAAACGAAAACTTTCGGCCATTTGTTTACAAATGAACATTAAAACAAACTTTTTCTAAGGAAGTGGTTGCAAAAATTTTAAGTCACGCACAAAAACAATTTATCATAGTGATTGTTGTCGGCATCTGGGCGCAGAAATAAATCGCGGAGTTTTAACATTAAGTCGCGGCCCTCGGCCGGCCGGCCCTAACGGCCAGGTAATAATTCCAATCTGCACCATCCGCTCAACTTCAAAACGGCCAAACTTCAACACATTATCTTTTAATTTGGACCCCGACAGACAAATAAGATGTTGCCGAAAGGAATTTCATTGAAACAGTTGAAACTTCGGTCGAGACAGAATAATTGACGCGAGAGATTGCCGCCCTCCATAGCTGTTTCTAAAGCAATGAGATACGAATTTCTCATTAAAATTTTCAGACTGGAAGTCGGATTCCCGGTGCTTCATTCAATTCCGGCTTTTGAAACTAAATCACAAGTTTTAACGAATTACTTTGACAATAAAGAATTTTATATATCATTGGGATCAAATAATTAAAAGGGTTCGATCGGTCGCGGACCTATCGACACAAGTCATGGAAGTGGCATGATAGGCCGGAAGTGACCGCGCCAAACTATAATAGTATGCTGATATGTGTGTCCCTCGACCACACACGTTTGACTATATACCGTAGCCTCAATATATTTAATCGTACGCACGATAAAATGAGTGGTTTCAACACCGGAATATGGTTTAAGCTCCGCGTAACAGGTGCAGTGTTTTCTGAAAATAATATTTCCAGTTTTATTTTTTATTGTCAGCTGAAGCAATGTTCTTTGGAAGTTTAACAAAGCACCCGGCTGTCTTGTAATCTCGGCCTCCAAATGCTCCCACAGTCTGCCTCTCTTAGGAAAATATATAAAATTTTATCATTCGCTTGTTGCTGATTACATTTCTTTGTGTATTTGTGAAGACCACTAAAATATACTTCTGATGGATATTTCGAATTTTATTATTCATTGGATACAGAATTTATTAATATTGGCATCCGCATTATACGCAACCAGTCAGTTAAAATAAATTAAGAAATAATACTTTTCCAATTTCCGGGTCTTCACATACCTATTGTTTAATTAAATTGTTATATTCATTCAAGACTTAAATGTCAACTTCTGGTTCATTTATTTACGACTTTTCGAGTGTATAACGGAGTTACATTCATATTACCCACGCACGAAACACAAGTGTTAATGCACCTAACTTTGATAAAGAACCTCATTGGCATGATCGTAACTCCGATTATTCACAGTCATGCGACTCCCTCCTACAGAGGTGCAAATCGTCGCCGTCGTCGACACTCCGTCCCGTCCTAGTCTCCGTCAGTTTGTTCTCCAGGCGTCAGGTGAATCTTTCGTTTTCATCTCGCCTTGTATTATGCTAATCAACCTCACTTTGCGAATAGAATGAAATTTAATTTCTCCGCAAAGTCCGCCCGTTTAGAAGTTTCTTTTTCTAAGACTTATTCAAATAGGCAGTCAGTGATTAATTTTTGGAACTCACTCTCAGTTTCATTGAATGAAACAAGTTTAATTAACAAGTTCAGTGCCGGGACTTCGCATAAGTATTATAACTGTTTGAGTTTAGCCATGTTCCCAGTAACTGAAGAATCTTTGCTTACAAATATTTGATATAGAAAGGCTAAAGTTTGCTTTTAAGTAACTCGATAGGGTTATAATTATATTTCCGGAATAGTACTTAGAGGCTTTTAATGTTCTAACGATAACTAAAATTCATAATTTCCGGGGAGCTGAAAACTTCCTTAAAAGCAAAAGTTTAGGGAATAAAATATTAACACATTTAAGATGAACCACCATCATTAATTTCTTTGAGAGCTGTATTAATTGCCTTGAGCTGATTTCAAAAGGAATAGTTCAACAGATTGGAACCCACGACCTCTGTATACGCATTCTAGACCTCAGTTATTAGGCCTTTGTCGCATTTTAATTAACAGTTAATAAGTTAGTAACAATTAGGTCAAGCAACATGAACTGACAAATTGCAAGTAAAAAACTTTAAAGTAATTTTAAGTTATTAGTAACATGTCGCCTTCTGTCACATTTTTTAAAATTAAATCGTTAGTATTATTTTTCAAGGATTTGTACTTATTATGGATCCTATTAGTATCGAAGTAATTGAATTCTATTATGTGATATATCCTATTGAAGTAATTACACTTTTAATAAAAAATGTGGTAATTTAATTATGCTTGACGTCAAACGGAACTGGACCAGTCTAAGTGGCTGGCAATAGGTTGGTCCGTATCCTTTACCGCCATCACTGCAGACGGAACCAATTGAACAATAATGACTCGTCATGATTGACAGCAGTGTCTTTCTTCTTCGTGTCGATGGCCAAACGTGTATTAAAATGTTGCTGGCCCAAAACTTCGCCAATTCCATGGCGTCGTTAGCGGTCACTTTGGTAACATTTTCTGTGGTCAGAGGGCAGAATCAAAAGTGGAGCATAGTTTCCGGAACAGTCCACATGCACACCTTGCTACAACAGTGACATCTTGTCTTCTAATAAGTACTTACTTTGATCAACAGTCTACTTTTAAAGCCTGATGAATAAATTATTTACACAGATCGAAAATAAGTTAAGGCGCAGACAGCCGTCTTTTAAGGACTTTTTATTGAAGATCACGTCTAAACGGCTTGTTTTATGTATTTGAAAAAAAAAAATGTGAAACTAGACAATTTTCTTCGTCACTTGATATGTGAATATTTTAAATAATACTTTTATGACATAATTTAATTAATTGGTAAAGTAATGTCTATCGCGGACATTAAAATGATAATCACGCAAAAACGATCAAGTGTATTTCCATGAAACTTTCACCATCTAAAAGACAATTTAATCACCCAAAATTTAGTATACGGTTTTTCTTTGAATTGTGTTTGATAAATCAACATGGGTTGTTTTCGAAAAACTTGATGCGCGTTGAGGCGGGGTCTCTTGCGGGCGACGGGCCGCAGTGCATCGCTGTAGGTAGCTGTCATCCATCGTCGCCTTAAGCGACATCTACACCGCCACCTGCAAATTACGCTTGACACTGATGTCATGCAAAATCCTGCATCGTGCAAGCAGAGTTTAAAACGATACAACATAATTATGTATATAACGCTGCTGTCCTTTAAGCGTTGGCGTTAAGCCCTAAAAGTTGTTTCCGAGAAAATTGCAAAAAACGACGCGAATCGTTATTTCTTAAAAACTGTGATTGGTACTTACGTTACTGATTGTAGAAAACATCAATTGATATTTCTTTCTGTTTATCCTAAAGAATCCTTTCCAGTTAACGGCCTACAAACTCTTATATCTTGAGAACTATTTGAATTGTAAAAATGTTTGTTAGACAGAAAGACAGAGAATTCTGAACTCTCTTAGATTCTATTAAAAAGTAAAAATTGGCCAAGTGAGGGTTGACTCCTTTCTCGTTAAAGGACAGCAGAACGCACGTCCCGACATCAATCGTCGGGTAGTATCCCACCCGACAGAACTCCCATCTGGTCTGAGGAACAACCCTTTTCTATCCAGGTTGAGTGAACTTTTCACCCTTTTTCTCATATCTCAATAAGACTATGAAGCAGACCGATATTCTGCTGTCCAGGTTTTTTTTTTTTTTGTGTATGGCATCTCGAAGTTGACCTTGAGAGGCCGTAACATTTTACATAAAACCTACTTACGAGTACACCTAAAGCGACTGCACGCTGAGGGCACCCCCTGTGGGGTACGAACCTCGGCTCAGGGCGTCACTGGCGGGGGGGGACAGCTAGTGGGGACAGGCTGGATCAAAATATTTTCATGATTATTAGCATTCGGGGAATTTAACTCTACTGGCTCAGCTGCGGCGCGGGCTGGCGCATCAACGAGCAAGGGACGGTCGAGGGTCTCATCGTTACTCAGGGGTCTTCGCGGGGCGCGAGGACCTCGGCGGCGAGGTCGGAAGGACGGTCGTTTGTGTTTGTGCGCTGTACTGGTGGCCCTATTATTTTCTTGGAGAATAGTAATGGGGTCATCTGGGTCGGAAAGGATGCTGTCCACGTACCAGCAACATGATACTTATTTACTTACGTATTATTTTCCTCTACCTTAGATCGGAACTCAATATAGATACCACCGCAAAATGTCACACAATAAATTAACATCTGTAACTTTCTCGGCGACCTGAGTGGTAAACCTATATAATATCACCGGTAGGACGGGTTTCCGATGACGTCACCACGCGACAGGGTCAATCACCACTCTCTCCGTGACCTCTGACTCTAGCATAACTCCTGCGCATCTTTTGGTTACATAACTGTTACGTATCGATGCATAACGGTGATAACGCGGAAACTTATCATTTTGCTTGTTTAGAAAAATGACAACAGTTGAATGTGATCGGTTTTGGAAGAAAAAATTGGATTGTTTAATCACTGGTGAAAGAGAAAGCTATGTGTCTAATTGATGCTATCTCATGGGCTACTGCGCTGATTACACTGTCACCAACGGAACGGCGTGGAAATATTTGACTAAGTTTTAATTTCGGAGTTATGCGTGTATTTTTGTGACTTTTCTAGTAAACTTATGTATTTAGTGCAGGACGCAAGTACGCAAAAGTAATATCTGCTTTAAAAGAATCTCATGTCCATCTTTATTTCCAAAAAATAACTGGTTCTAGAAACTAAATTGCAAAATTGTAATAAATGTGCAGGTCACAGAAATATGAGTTTATTGCTTGCGCGGTACATGACGATAATGAAGATCCTTTTACCTACTTGACCGAATGAAAATTACCTGTTTAGACATTATAAAAAGATCAGCAGCGCAGCTTTAGGTGACATAACGTCTCATGGGCCTTCTCGTGGGAATTCGAATAAATACTGTCACGCTATTTTCCGATTTTATACCAAAATAATGTAGCATGATAAATAAATCACAGTCTAAATTACAGCAATTTTGCATTGGCAATAGAAACTACATAGTTGCTTTACAAATCCATACTTATTTGAACTTAGCACTGAATTTTAAAAACACATTAATCACTTAGGCTCGGACCACACAACATGAATTTTATTATCTCCGCGTATTCGATCGTATATTTCGGAAGTAAGATGCAGCAACCGCGATCGAACGCAGTGTTTCGGTAAAATGTGATAGCTACACTGCAAAATCGCTGGTAAGCGATGCTAAAAGTTCAGTAGGTGAATAATCAATCAACGACTATTTTGCTACCTAAAATCTAAAACAAAGATCAACCCTAAGGTTGATTTTTGTTTTTCACCGGGCTGCTACTGATACTGATTCTAGATAGAAAAACCAATAACACTTTGCCTGATCTAGGAATTGAATAAAACACTAGACCGACGATCCCTAATTAGACTAGCTACTCTGAATTTCTTTTTGTAATATACAGAAATCAATCTCCTCCTTTTTCGTTGGTTTAAAAGTAGGTAGGGGTCTTCGTGTGTTTTGGCTTTACATAAAACACGCTAATAACCCCTCTATTTTAACGTTTTTATAAATATGCAATAGTGTTACAATTGCACCATGTCGTTACTATCAAGCCCTTTCCTGGAATGACTACTTAAGTTTCATTAAAATGTCTCCATTCCGCGATGTCGGTGAATTATTTCCCTTCGGGCACAGTAATTGAGTGTTGGACGTTTTATTGAAATACTAGAAAATTATACTCCGAGTAAATTACAGGCAATCAAGCATAGTTAGCCATTTCAATACCCCATGTCCATTCCATGGTATTTAAATGATTGAAGACGAATTTCATCAATTTATAGAACTGAACATTGATGGCCCAGTAATCACCACTGCCCTCAAAACGGTGAAGGAAAACATCGTCAGCAAAACCGGCAGGATTTAGAATAAAAAATTCGAAGACACGTGACATCCACCAACCCGTACTAGGCCTGCGTGGTCGATTACGGCCCACTCCGTCTTATATAAACGAGGCCGTGTCCCAGCAGTCAGAACATTATAGGCTGATTATGCTTATGCTAATCATCACATCTAAACCGCGATCAAGAGCTATCAGTGTCATTATTATTTCCTTTATTTTAACATAAACACATATAAATTACATTTTTAAATATTAGTATAAAAATATAAAAACATTTAAAAATATAAAAAAATAGTAACCCACCGGCATCGGGAACAAGGTCCAAGCTACCGGCGGTCAGGGCTCCAGAGAGAGGAACCTCCTAACAATGCGAGCCGTGTCCAGGAGTACCGCTCTCTGGATCAAGCCCTTGACCCAGCTGCCCAACGAGAGCCTCATTATTGTTATGGAATATTGACACTGACAGCTCTTGAACGCTGCTTAGACGTCTTGATCGCTTTTAGTTTAAGGCTTCTATACACGCCAAGGACCTTCAGGATTTGGGCGCAGTAAATTTGTGGGCGAGTGCGGGGTGATGTAGCCGTGCAGTCTTTAATCGGTCGCATTTTTAATTTATTATAACAAAAATAATGCATATTTCTAAAAAGTAACAAAACCAAATCATTGTCCTTTGTATTGCAAAGCAGTAGACATTTCTTTTTTGCTCTTTTGTTAAAAAATGAAGGAGTAAAATGGTTTCGTCTCAAAGATTTGGAGATGATTTGGTGTTTTTTTTTTTCATATTTTTATACCCATAGAAAAGTTATGCCTAAACCTAACAATGTATCATATTATGATTACTAACAATTTTTTTCAAATGTAATTTCTTTGTAAATGCCGACGAAAAGTGGTTTCATCTGCATGCTGTTTTCAACCATTTTTTGAGAAGCAGCCTTAATTGGTGAAATCAGCCCAAGTGTATATTTCAATAAAACCTTTTCGTAGGGTTATCTTTGGGTTGGACCTCTTTTATTGATGTTTTGAAAACTTAATATTAAATGAGGTACGTGTTTTGGATTTACCATTAACAGGATTTGCAATTCTTTTTGATGAAATAAAAATACATTTGAAATACTAAGTGAGTGAGTATTTTCTTCAAAGGATACTTTCAAAACAGTTTTTCAAGAAAATTCATTCATGTTAAAAGAAATAATATATTATTTATGGCACTAAGCGAGCGTTAACCTTTGCAACCCCTTAGGGGTTAGGGGCACGACACCTTTCTGTGTGAAACCCACTTTAAAATGCACCCTCCTCTTTCGTGTAACCCCTATTCTTATTAACACAATTAATATTTCATTATATAGACAGGCGTTACATCACTATTGTTATTTCACTTTCCATTATGTCAAGGGGATTTGATGGTAAATGCCTATTACACTTGCACCTATCGATAATCGTTTTTAAACACTACAAAGCTGGAATGATCATACTCACACACATTAATTCGCCGTGTGTTTATGTACGTATGATCATTATAGCTTCTTCCCGTGGGAGTACGCAGAAACTACAGAGCGCCAGCTGCTAAGATGCTTCGATACTTTTTTTTTATCGTTATGATATTATTGAACACAGCTATCATACCGTACTTTGTGTAATCTGAAACTGTCAGAACAAGATACCCTATGGTTACTTAAAACTCTGTATTAACGTATTTTGAAACCAAACTGTTTAATATTTACCGACATCTATATATTATACTAAGAATAAAGCTGAATAATTTATTTGTGTGTACCAATCGGATTTGAAAAAATGATTTTGCTTTTGATAGCCTAATTTAAGTTCTAAGTTTTTTGAAATCATGCAGGTCCCTTAGGAGCCGATCAAAAGATTTATTTTTTAAGAACGCGAAACGAAAACAAATTAGTAGCGCAGGCGATGCGATGCGACGGGGTCGGGAGAACTAGAAATTTACACCGACGAAGTCGTGGGCAGAAGCTAGTTTAATAAATATAAAACCTTTTATTCCATGCAACACATAGTACAGTATTTTTTACATGAAAAATATGCAACAATACCATTTTAATTAATAAATAACTTAATTTTCTCCTTAATTTTGATTACAGCTAAGTATGTTTTCTTTTCTCAGTAATTCACATGCATTGATAGTAACATGAATTCAAATATAAGTAATATATTTGGTTCTGAAGCTAGTTACTTAATATAATTGTACCACGATGCCGCGCACATCAATTGCGTATTGACAAAAAAAAGTCTGAACCTTTCCCAAAAAATATTTCAATACAACACTACTCAATAAGACTGAATACAAAAGGGTTCTTTAACAATGTCTGTTAAAATTTCAACGCAATCGGTTTAGAGTGATTAATGAATAAACCTATAAAGAAACAGATTTATCTATCCACCCTCAAAGGCATTAAGGGTTTCTTTCAACTGTCGAAATGAATTTTTAAGCCTTGCTAAAAAGGGCTGTTGAACAGATAAGAAAATAAGATTAGGGACTTCAAGTACTAGTTTCTGAAATAAAGTCATAAAATATGAAAAGCTTCGTAAATTATAAATAAAAATAGTATTAGGGTTTCTTTGAGCAGTTATTTTGAGATCGTTATGATTATGTTCAATCGAATAACATGTTAAAGTGTTTTCTTAATGCTCAAGCGTTTGATGAAAGTATAAATATAATCAAGCCATCATTCATGTAGGGTACACACACACGTATCTCTTTATTTTCTCTCCTATCGCAGGTAAGTTGGAAGAGATTACAAATAAATATCACCTCTGTACCTTTGTTTCTGTTATTTTCTTGTTGTCTGTTTATACAGGGTTATTGGAAAAACACCAACAACCTCTTAAGAGGTCATTGTACTCATCATTATGAACAACTTTTACTATGGGACCAAACCTGAAAACGCGAAAAAAAAATCAGCTCTTCCCTACATTTTGATTAGTTATACGAACATATGGAATATAATAATGTAAGGAAGATCTGATTTTTTTTTTACCGATATTTAAATATATGATGGTACTCATCATAACAAACAACTTTCACAAAGTAACTTTTTTTTTATCTATCATAGTGACCCCAATTTTAATACCCCAATAGAATATTGAGTACCTAACAAAAATTATACACCATCAGCTGTAATTTAATTTAGTTACCTAATACGTTAAGTTGTAAAAAAAACACTTTTACCATGCATCAGCTATGTTGCTTGACCACGGGGTCAAGCGCCTAACAGCTGATAACGCGCGTGCGAATCGTACGTTGGTTAAATTAATGACAAAAGAATAATGCAGGTAAAAGTGGATTATTTTGTTTTAGTTTACTAAAACAAAATAAACGTAACTTACTTAAATTACAGCTGATGGTGTATTATTCTTGTTATGTACTCAATATTCTACTGGGGATCACCCCACTAAACCTAAACTATTTTTTTCATTTAACTAGCGCATGTTCCCATCAGGGAACATGCGCTAGTTAAATGAAAAAAATAGTTTCTTTGGGAAAGCTGTTTGTTATGATGAGTACAATCATGTGTGTAAATATCGGTCACTAATTACCAGTCACCCTATATATGTATGTATATACGTAAGCACATAAATGGTTAAATAAATAAATAAACAACACTTCTTCTTGTTCTTTCGACGGTACTCATACAACTTTTTTTAATAGTTTGAGCCCAGTTTAAGTAGCCACGTTAATTGTGGCATCATTAGAATTATTTAGGTCATCCGAGGTGCAGGTGAACGGGCACTTAGGGCACTCCAGCAAGTAGGTCATGATCTGATCTGAAGCAGCGCTTACGCAATCAAATGACTGTAATCGACAAAAATTCTTGACAAACCATCTCACAGCAATTTTCAAGTCAATTTTATTGAGCAAATATCATCGCTTACCTTTCCCTTGATTACACAATAGTTAAGTATTATAATATCACCGGAGGTATCTTCATAGTTAATCGCTAAAGTCACAAACGCCCTGAGGCCCTGTCAGTTTAAACTGAATATTAACTTTCCCGTGAACCGTGATATACTGCGACATGCAAAGATAATTTCGGTAAAGTGACAAAGTTAATTATCAGCGTTTATGTGGAGCGAAAATGTTTAGTAAAACCGCCCAATTTTGTATGAGATTCTGGCGTTTTGTTTTGTTTCGATGTAGAATTATTAAGGTCGATTTTTGTCTGAACATTTTGTGACAATAATCAATTCCTATCCATCCCTCGCTGTGCACGCCACGATTGCGGCGGTAAGTCCCCTCTTTGAGAAGTGGTTTGAGAGGCGGCATGGCGTCCTCACCTTCCGCCTGACGCAGGTCCTCACCGGACATGGTTGTTTCGGGAGGTTCCTGTTTCGGATAGGGCGGGAGGAAACGCCCGGGTGTTTCCACTGCGAAGATCGCCCTGAGGACACGGTGGAGCACACGGTGGCGGTCTGCCCTGCTTGGGCGGAGCACCGCCGTGTCCTCGTGGAGGCGATCGGCGGCGGCGATCTCTCGCGTCCGGCCCTGGTCCAGGCCATGGTACGGAGCGAGAGGGCATGGGGAGCCGTCACCTCCTTCAGTAAGTAATGCTCGCGAAGAGGGAGGCGGCGCACGTGAGGGAGAGGCAGCATATGCACCCTCGCGACCCTAGCCGCCGCAGGATACGGAGACGCCCTGGGCGTCGGGAATCCCAGGCCGATTTCCGGCCACCGTAGGCATGAGCTTACGGACGGCGAGTAATGGGTAGCTCGCTGTCCGGTAAGGACCAAGCCCAAGTCGACGGCGCGTTGTGTTCCACGCGCGCCTCAAAGAGATGTCAGCACAAAAATGATGGGGCCCGCAAGGGCCGATGCCTGCCAGGGGTGCGGGTTTGTTTGAAAGAGATATCACAGCCCCTGGCATACGGGCTAATTAAGGAACACGGGTGGGTTTTAGTCAGTAGAAGTCTGACACGCCTTCCTGCTCCACCCAGAGCGGGAGAAGTTATTTGATGATTTACCACCCAAAAAAAAAAAAAACATCCCTCGCTGAATAACAGCACTCTTATCCTATTTGTCTTTAACATAATTATGTCAATTTTCGATTGCTATATTTAAATAATTATTCATTATTAGATGCGTAGGTGTAATAACTTATCATACACCTCAGCTATAAATCATCTTAAATTAATTACTAAGATATGACTAATTTGATTCCACACCAAATGCTTTACAAAACGATTCTAATTACTGTTTTATTTATTGCAGATACATTGAAGTGCCATTCACGGTGTATTTTTGGTAAGTACCTAATCTATGATTATGAAGATATATTAATTAGGTACCTAAGGATTTTAGCTCCGATATGGTCTAACTTCGAAACCATAACGTTATTACACGTCTTCAAAAGCAAAACTTTTAAAACTGTAAAAACGACACAGTAACGGAAATAAGAAAAACGTTGTCCATTTTGTATTCCGTGCCCACGCGCACGCCAATCTAAAAGTCGCAAAATAAAACGTTTGAGATACAAAACCAACATTGAGTCTACAAATTAATGGCAGCAAGGTAGGTGTCCCAGTTGGAACTAGCGTGTCTTATTTAATTTGGCACGAGCTACATCGGAAACTATCGGCCCTCCGGCGCCGGCGGCCGGCGGAAATCAAACTAATCGATTTTCATTTCGCCGACAGGAAATTAAATCCTTTGAGAGTCGTTCTCGATAACGGATTTCAGCTAAGCACGACACGTGTTCACCTATTTGAGCGTCGGGTAACGAGTTCTTTTTTTAATATTAGCCCCGTCTCTACGACTTCATTATTGCACGGTGCCCGATTAACCTTTCCGTAGAATTGGATTTCATAAATTATTTTGTTAATTCGAACGGTAATGGCTGCAGTGAACTATATTTTTTGTTTTATAAAAGCAATGTTAATGAATATTTATTTTGCGAACCTGTATTTATTTGCGTTCTTCTTGCGGTATTTACCTACAGCTATTTTCATAATGCGAACAAATATATCATAGAATATGAAAAACTGCTTAAAATCGGAAGCAAGTATGAAAATAGTGTACCTATGTTTAAAAATTTTTAACTGCCAGCTAGAAAAAAAAAAAGTTGCATGCTTGTATAGAATTTAAGTCCTAATATTACATAATTAATACTCTGTTTTCCTTTTGTCGACTCACGGAGTCAGTATGTACCTCTAAACTGCATGACTTATTTGTATATATCATATTTTAAGTGAACTGTTTTGTATTCTTTATGTGAATAAATTTTTTAAACCGAAGTAGACCTACTACGAAAACATAAGAAAACTGCCGATCATACAATGATAGGCCACATTTTATATCACCTCAATTTAAATAGATTCCGTGACTTTGAAACGGATTTGAATTGAAATCGAATTCAGATCGGTTAATTCCGAGAAACTGTGTGATCTTTAACCCGACACGTAACTATCAGACGTGGCTTTACGTGCCACATTAACTTACTCTGTTTGGCTTTGATTTGGCTGGAATGTATACCATTTCGTGAATAAAAAATGGTATAGAAAATGATTCGAAATTATTCATCATTATTTTGATTTTTATGGTGCGGCTACACCTACGAGAAACGCCTTTGATTATCGCGATGTTGAACGTTAACCGTAGGTGTAGCCACAACTTATCGCAATAATTGTTCAACGGAATTCACATTTCCATTTGACGTGAGCATATTAGCCGATTCTTTACCGCGTTGTTTATCGCGATGTTGGGCTTTGACGTTGACCGTAGTGTGGCCGCAGCATTACTCAATCCCTTTTTTATTTGGGGTCGGCGCAACATGTCTTTTTCTTCCATATTTCTCTATTAGTCGTTATCTCGATAGCAACCTCATTTTTAGCCATATCATTGGAACCTTGTAGGTATTTTCTTAATATTAATATTGTATTATTTAATCGTGCTTATGTACCTTGTGCTTTGTCTTTTGTGTGTATTTAACAAACTATTTATCTATCCATCTATCTTCATTATCATAATCGTCATGTCAGCCGAAAAACGTCCACTGCTGGACATAAGCCTCCCCAAAAGGGGGGATTTTCCATAATCGCTACGCTTGGCAGGCGGGTTGACGATCCCAGTATGGTGGTAAAATACATAGAGAACACTGCTGCCCATTCTCTAGTAAGTCCCTTGGTCGCCTTTTACGACACCCACGGGAAGAAATGGGATGGTGATAATCTTTTACGTCCGCCACCACACGGAGCCTACTATCTTCGGAATCATCTATCTATCTTAAATGTTTAGAAATATTTCACTAAACTATGCAAAAGGTGTTTCATATACTTAAAGTAAATAGTGCGTGAATCAATTTGACTGATCGTTTCACAGAAACAGTTCTTTACCTGCAGTAAAAACTTAATAAGCCGTTACTACACTATATAAGTACCAAGTTGAGAGGCTAACTACACATTGACAGGCTGTATTGCGTGTCTAAGCGAATTGGGGTTTTTCAACTACTTATTGGTTGCACTATTTTTTACCTATAAATCAATCTGCAATTTCAATGGCTGAATACCAGATAAAAAGTTCAAGAAATACTTAATCTAATTATATTCTAGCAGATAACAACGTAACCTAGATTTAGATTGACAAGTTTCTTTAAAAAAGTGTATTGGAAAATGTTTATTAAATTTATAATTTCAGTTCTCTTTTACATGATATTTTCATCACTGTACAATTTTGCCTAGAGTTTTGTGTAGTAAAATATGATACTGTTCATAAGCTAAGACTTTCATGATCAAAGAATGTCGACGCAGGCAGAAAAAAAATCTCATCAAGCAAAATTGCGATTTTTCTTTTAGAGCGAAACTATACCTCGTTCGTAAAAACTGAGCATCAAAGCATAAAAGCTACTCTTACCAGGAACGGAGCACAGGAGAACTAATATTAGCTGTGTAAGATTTTTCTTTATGGAAATGCAGGATGTAATTCTAAAGATTTTGGAAAAAAATATCTTTGCTTGATAATTACTAGGTACCAAAACTTTATTTTCTACCACATTCTACATGTAAACAACTTCAGGTTCATTTTAAGCTAAAAGAGAATAAAGCTAAGTACTATTCTAGACCTCAAGCAAATGAAAGACAATAGTAGTTACAAGTAATAAGCAAGTGCTCAATTAATAGACCAATAATAATAAGTCCTCAGCACCCAATTATTCGGTTAATTGTACTTACTTTAGTTACAATAAAGTGGAATTCGGTCGTGGTAGTAATAAGACTACGAAAATTCGTCTGGCTGAACTGTTTTCATAATTATCACGTAATGAATAAAATATCAAGCTAGAGTTTGGACTGTAAGACTGTCTGGACTGGACAGAAGTCTGAAGATATAAACCAGTCATTTGTAGGGCAACTAGCTATTGTCAGCGGCGTCGCCCGCGTGGAGATCGAATATTATCCCACGAGAACGTACTACCAAAATACTTATCCTTTATATTAATCTAGGTTATAAACGATATGTAAAACTATCCTATGTGTTAATCCAGTTTATAAAATATCTATTAGCCAAATTGCATCCAAATCCGTTCAGCTGTTTCTGCGGGATTGAGTAACAAACATCTAAATATCCAAACGTCTAAACTTTCACATTTATAATATTATCTAGTTGGATATAATATTAATACATAATGGGAGCATATCGCTGGATCAACTGCCATTCAAAACAAATGATAAATTCTTAACCTTAAATATGCTGAATGTTCTCACGGAACAAATTTCAAGATAACTATTAATAAATAAAACTGATGATTACACTCCTTGCAGGAACCTACGTCTAGTAAAACCCTGCCTAACCCTTCCAACCAAAAAAAAAACCCTTCCCTTTTCCTACGCGATCGAATCAGATATGAAGAGATCCGTAGGAGAACCAAGGTAACAAACATAGTCCGAAGAATTGCCAAACTTAAGTGGCAGTAGGCAGGACACATTGCTCGCAGAACAGATAGCCGATGGCGCCGGAAGTTTCTGGAGTGGCGACCGCGTATCTACTGGAAGACGTGGCGTTGAAAGGCCTCCCACAAGATGGCCTGATGACCTGGTAAAGGCCGCTGGAATCCGCTGGATGCGAGAAGCACAGAACCGGTGGAAGTGGAGGAGCCTGGGGGAGGCCTATGTCCAGCAGTGGACGTCTTTCGGCTGAAATTATGATGATGATGATAATTCTTTGAGGAAAGCAGGCGTCTTGTTGCATCCTGCTCTCTGCGTTATGTCAGGTTATGCGAAATGTAAATCAAATCAATCGACAAGGTCCAGTAGTGACTGCTGCCATATTTACTAGATCATTTTTATACACCACCAACATTATCAATGTATCCACTTTTGAATATCATCGCAAATATCACAATGTTGTTTAAATAATTATGCATTGAATGCACCACTTTAATTCACGACACATCTTAACTAAATAAGTAAATATTATGAATGATTATTAGACGAAAATTTGTTGCGCCGACTTCAATAATAAATGAGAAACAAGTAAGCATAGAGCTACTATACATTTTCTTCCACTATTCTAATCTAGCTAAGCGAGCACCAACTAGAACAAAGAATGCCAATAAAAATTTAATTAAAAAACTAAGACCCGACTACTGAAATATTACGCTCTGAAATGTGTGAAATATAACAATATTCTCATGAAAGCCGTGGTCATTATGCTTACCTATGCGTACGCTATATTTTTTTAGTTCATGTGCTCGAGAGGACGCCATATACAATTTAATGTGACGAGATGTGTCTAGCACACGATCAAGACGCTTCTAAAGATACCTCATTTTTCAAATCATGATAAAAAGTTTAAAAGTTATAAGGGAATAGATGAACATGCATACATAAACAGTACTTATCTCCTTTTTGCTTCGCGGTAGTCAGGTAAAAACAAAGCAAAAATAGAGGCATAGAATGTGCAAATAAAAATCTGTAACAAGATACATGTCACGCACCATATCAAACATCTGCAATGCTCAACCTCTAGGCTGGACCATACAAGATCATTGTTTACAAAGATAATTCGATAAGAAGTCGCACTATGACATGTACCTACGTAAGAACAGTTCGATTTGTCGAGAAAGCAAGGCAGCATCCCAAGGGAAATTAGGAAACGAGATATTGCCACTGACCACGTCTCGACATTGAGTCGGCAGTACCTATGTGACTGTTCACGTTTATTTTCAACTAGCTGTGCCCGCGACTTCGTTCGCGTGCATGTCGGAAAACAATAATGTGTCGCTTTGACGGTGTAGGTACCACTCCTCCGATCTTCCGATCTATCCTGGTAGGAATCTACCACAGCTTTCGAATGCAGTCCAGAGCCTAGAGACAAAACACATTACTCTTGGCGTTCACGCTAAACGGTACGCCAAAATGTATGGGAATGACATTACCTGCGGAAAGGACACGGTAATGTCATTCCCATATATTCTGGCGTAGAGTTTAGCGTGAACGTTAACAGAAAGGTGTTTTGTCTAGGCCTGCAGGCGTCTTTAGGGGTTATAATGATATTGCGACGAAGTCTCACTCAGATTTTTAAGAATAAATATAGATCAAAGCGCCTGGTCGAGGCTAATTTTATAATAAATGTGCACCTGCCGTAGGTACAGTAAAAGCTCTTTATTCGCGAGGTATACGTTCCGTAAAATACCTACCGCGAATACAGAAACCGTGACTATGGAATGGTAATTTATATGGGATTATAGGGGATACGTTCCTAAGTGACAAAAAAAAAAAACAATTTAATTGAAGTTTTTGACCATATTGATTAATTGTATGAGCGTGATATGGATGCAAGCGACTCTCCAAGGCTTAAACGATCAAGCATTTCTATGCGTTAAACAGATTTTTTCGCGTCGAAAATCGTTTTTAAGTAAAAAAAAAATTTCAACATTTTGCAATAAATGGAAAGATGAAACAATAGGTAAAACACGCAAAGCGGCTCGTACCAAAGGATGGAATGTCTATTAAGTCGCAGCATTTATAAATGTGGGGGAGGCCTATGTCCAGCAGTGGACGTCTTTCAGCTGAAATGATGATGATGATGATATATAAATATACTTTATGGTGATGAGGTTGGTTTCATTGTTTGTTTACATTCTCAAAAAACTTTTTTCAAAAAAATACCAACCCACTTCCAAAAAACACTACAAAGTGCAAAATAACTTTAATTTCGGAAGTCGGTGACGCTGGATGTGTATTTTAATTATTTGTCACCGCCTTCCGAAATTAAAGTTATTTTGCACTTTGTAGTGTTTTTTGGAAGTCGGTTGTTATTTTTTTGAAAAAAGTTTTTATTTTTCACTTTTTTGTTACCTACCATACACCAATTCGAAATTTCATCATCCTTTGGGTCAAAACAATGCATACTTATTTATGTGATAGCAACATTCGCGGTTGATTTGCTGTAATTTTTTGAAGAGTTCCGTTGTCTGTTTCCGAAACGCATCATCAGATCTATATGCAGGGCCCAATCTAAGGGGGGGCAAGCCGGGCAAATGCTCAGAGCGGCAAAAATGAGCGGCGGCAAAATGTATACTTACAAACATACCTACTCTCATGAATTTTTGTATACTTGTTCAGAAGCCGTAGTAGACTAACGTATGTAAATATTATATAGTTAAAAGAATATCACATAATTATGGTCATACCATCTTTGATGGTGTTAGTGCAAAGGGCGGCGAATGTTATTTTTGCCCGGAGCGGCTAAATAGCTAGATCGGGCCCTGTCTATATGAAATTTCAATGGGACCATTTCGGAGTAAACCCCTTTCGAAAAAAATAATAATTTTGCAAATCCGTCTATATACGACGGAGTTATGCCTGAACATACATTAAAAATATAAACATGTCGAACTGATAACCTCCTTCTTTTTGAAGTCGGTTAAAAACACCGACCGCGGCGAAGGCGGCTATTGTAGATGTCAAAGGCCGAACCAATACAGCGGCGATATCATTTAACAATGTACTTTAGGCGAAGTTGTAATAAGGTCTATTTCACTTTTTTATAGTCCATCTGACGACGCGTTTACAAAGGATATTGGGTTGGATACCTATTGGAATCCTTTTTGTTATTTGTTGATATGTATGTACCGATGTACCGATTAGACCCGCAAATAAATAAATCTTTAGCCGCGGATATTGGAATTGGGTCGCATTTTTTTAATCCGCGAATAGTGAAAACGCGAATGAAGGAAGCACGAATAAGGAGCTTTTACTGTACTTACTCAATAAATCGACTGCGCGTCTGGTTGAGTGTGCTGAAGCATTATTCCACGCAGGGGCGGGCGCCTATCTCGGCCCGTACAGGCGCGTGTCTTTTAGCTTTGTTTATCAAACGTTGACCACTGAATAAAACCACAGCAGTGGGAATGCTCTGCACGGACTGCGATAGGCCTCGACAGGTAGCAGTGCAGTAACACCTGACGCCACCTGTCAGTTAACGGCCCGTGGGACCATGGGGTTATCACGATGAAGAAAGATCACGCTGTAAAGGTGGATACTGACCGGCGTCACGGGTCAAAATGCACCTAATATGTTACCAAGCAAGTATTCGTGCAGTCAGTAGTACCTACGGCAAAACATGCGAGCGAGCAACACTGATCTTAGCACACGGCGTAAAGACATGCTCGCTGCGAATGTTACCATTACCTACGCCCCGTAACGTCGGTCATTATCCACATTAAAAGCGCTGTTGAAAAAAAAACCAAACCAGGCAAAAAAAACTATTTAATTGTATAGCACGGGTTTTCTATGAACATAGTAAGTACGATGTTGTTGCTACGTAGTGCCATACCGCGCGCGCCCCCACCTCTCTCCCCGCTGCTGACGCAGGCAGCAGGAAGAGAGAGAGCCCGATCCCGAGGATAATGGACGTAACAGAGCGATCCTCCGCGACTCTCAGTTGCGATGCCTTTTTATTGTAAATTGTAATCAAAAATGTTTCAGTGTTTCTTTTGTTCAGCCATACATTTATTTGTAGACCTATAAATAATTATATTTAAAGAAGCGACTTTAAAATTGTCAATATTTTACTATTGTGATTTCTATTGTTCCTGTGTAGGTAATGTATCCTTTGTTGGAGATGCCAAATGGATAAATAAATACATTTTTAAACTTGTTTTAACTAAGAAAATGCTTCTCTGTAAGCGATGTTGCTCGGAAGAGCATCGACATAACTACAGTTGCCCGTTTGAAAACCTATCTATTTACTCAAATCCACCAGTAGTTATGGTCGCAATTTTGGATTTTTTTTCCTGACTTTCACCATCCGACCTCGCTTGAACCCCTCCCCACCTCGAAAACTAACATCACGAAAATTAGCACATAAGTATTTACAACTCTTTACTCCCAAAACTCCCATTATTTGAATCGAGTAATGCTGTAAACACGCATTTAAATTTAACATTATCAAATTTCGCGCGAAATCAAGTTGTTGTCTTTGCATGTTTGCTATTCAAACCTAGATGGCGTTACTGACGCTAGAGATTAAAATTTTCTATGGAGATGTTCCCCTAGGCGCTCTAATTTTGCTATATTATGCTAGATGGCGCTACTAAGACTTTTATCACAATTAAAAATGAGATTTCTTCCCCTCTATTTGTATTAATTTGATTGATAAAACTAATAAATATTTATCTAACATTGCATTCTAGGTATATGACTCAGAACACCACGTCAGTTAATATTATCACAACTTTTTATTTGAAATTCTTTTAGCTTTTTTGATTCGTGGGAATCAACCACCAACGGAAAGCGATTTTAGTAATCAGTATCATTACTTATTGAAATAACACAGACACAGTAAGTAACTTAAATGAGAATGACGTGTTAATATTAAGTATTCGTTAGTACCGTTTCACGCCAATAGATGTCGCTAAGTGTTTCAACATTACGTAAATAAATTCTTGAACACTTTAAATTATTTAGATAGGTTGACCGAAGCGATTGCGATGAAACAAAGACTAATATAAACTCTGAGTTATAAACAATATTTGAGTATGAAAGATAACCATATTAGTTTCGTTCTTTTGACGTGATACTTGATCTATTCAACATAGAAACTGAAAAACCGAGCTACAGACAAAAATTTTGATAAGGGTTAAAATGTCATCTGTTGATTATCCCTTAGCACCCCAAGCAATTATTTTCGAAATATTTTAAATGTACAGAAAAAGTTCCTTTACAGATTTATTATATGTATAGATTATTGGCCTGAATTATTTGTCATGGGATCCTGTTTTTTTTTTTCTTCTTTGTATCGGTTTTTCGCTTGTTTGTGGTTAGGGATTATATACTTTCAGGGTGTTAGTTGATGGTTCGTTACAGATAAAATAAATAATAACGGTTTATAAAGGAGAATGTTGTTCTTTTTTTTTTTTCATTGAAGCTGATTTCCTCCATTTGCTTATTAGTCCATTCGTGCGAATTTACTCTCCAGAATCTGGCGAACCGACACTTTTTTATATTTTCATAAATGTCATGTAATGAGGATAAAAATTCTTTGCAAGTACATGCAATAAAGTGCATAAAAATTCAAAACGTGCTTATATCATACGTATTTCTCTATTTGTCGACTCGCCCTTATATAAATTAACTTTCTACGAGTAACCTATACAAATTAATATATTATTTAAAAGTGTCGATTGGGTGCGTAGGTATCTCTATGTCAATGTTAAGTTTTATGAAATAAATAAATACCTCATTCATTAAATGTCTAAAGTTAATTAAATATAAACAAAAAAGCTTCAAATATAATTCTGTACCCAGATGTTCATTGAATATTTCTGACATTAAGGCGAGCATAAACTCCAAAAAAGAAGCCACTTTTCTACATTATTTTATACTACTTTATATAATCCTACATTCTGTCAGTTTTGTTCATAGAAAAAAGTAAAACTTCATTACTGAGTATACTTACTGGTAAAACAAACAAAAATAAGCTTAATGTAAAAAGGCAATGTTATTATCAAAAGGCTTCCAAATATTCCATTTGGGCTTGTTCAGTTAATCTTTTCAAAGCCAAAACACGTTAGCCGAAAGCTAAATTACTAGAGTAAGGTGAAACATTTAATAATTATCCACAAAAACATTTACATTACGACTGAATTAATGTATGTGCAGAATCTCAGCAATGCCGTAATATATCTAATGGATGTTTGTTATGATCACTGACCGTGATAATGGCCCTGATTCAGTTCTCCGCCAAATACATGAAAAAGTAATTATTCTGATGTATTATTACTATCTTAAACAGACGAATAAAACAAAAAAAAAGCGGCCAAGTACGAGTCAAACACAAAGTGTTCTGTACCACCACACAATATTTAACACTACATTTTTAAAATACTTTAGTAAAATAAACGCTGAAAACACTCGCTTCGTGTATGGGACCCCTTTATGTTTAATTTTATAGTTGTTGTATGGCGACCGTAGTAGTACACACTCTGTGAAAACTTCAAGTGTCTACCTATTACAGTTTAAACTATACGAGCCTGTGACAGACGGGCGGACTCTCAAA
The DNA here is from genome assembly GCA_949987655.1 of Polymixis flavicincta. Taxonomy (NCBI): domain Eukaryota; kingdom Metazoa; phylum Arthropoda; class Insecta; order Lepidoptera; family Noctuidae; genus Polymixis; species Polymixis flavicincta. The sequence continues at coordinate 18,361,955 of OX465181.1, read as the reverse complement.
AGGCTAGAAAAGAACATTTACCTAAAAGCAATGATTGGAAATTGTTTTTAAACCCCGTTCATTTCCAAAACGGATATTAAAACTTTCTTCGTTCTATCGTTAGTTCAAACTAACGTTCAGTTTTCATGCACTTCGTTCAGGTTCACCAATAAGGGTGTGTTGGTAGTAGAACCGCACAAGTGTCATTACAATTCAGTACCTAGATAATAAACCTTCCTTGTTTTTCAGGCGCTTCATCCATACTTTAATCATTGCAAAAATGCGATATCAACTATGGCTGTTGGTTACCTTTTCACGCCTTATCGACTGAACGGGCAGCTCACAGGTAGACAAGACCGGGGTAAGATACGTTCCCTTAGGAAAAATTTCGACCTCCACGCGGGTGAAGTCAGGGGGAAAAGCTAGTTATATCATAATTATAAAGCTCTGAATTGCCTCAAATCGAATGAAATATGAATCCCAAAAAAAGTAGCCAATATCTATTAAAAAAAAATATTACCACATACAACTTATAGCACCACATTCTTAGAAGCGTCGCATTCACTTATCAATTTTATCTGTCCGTGCATATTTCATATGGTTTGCGCATAATACGTTGCATATCATTTATAATGTTGTGTTATCGCCTTTACTGCTAGCATACATCACCTAGTGAAATGTGACGTTGTGGTCCAACTTCAGTTGTTTATCATTTTTATAGCACCCAACAACACCGCATGGAAAACTACACGGCTGTCTAAAAAGTTTATAGTGGTTGCGTTTATTTTTGAATTTTCGTTACACAAAATTATACTACTATTCCAATAATAATTTGTTGAGTTCAAATTGAAAAGGGTTTCGAATTATATTAAGCTATGTCAAAGCAAATATCGAGCTAGCCAAAGATAGGCATCCAGTCGTAAAGAGAATCCCAAATAGATTGATGGATTAAACTAAATAATGAAGGGGTGAACCCTGTCAATGGTCAACGTCCATCGGCAACCAGAAGACTTAACCGAACCATCTGTTAATTCATCGTACAAATGGGGGATGATAACGGTATTTACTACTCCTACAATTTACTGCGCTCCTGGTAACACAATTTAAAACACGGTTTATGATCGGTCGCCTGACATAAAAATCTGGAGCCTCGCTGGCAAGCATATCCTATAAAACTTATACAGAAAACACATATATAAAATACCGCTTATCTGTTTTATACTAGAATAAAATTGTAGTTGGAAAAATTTATGAGAGTTGACAAAAGTTGGTAATATAGACTCAGGCAATCTGTAATGTAGTTAACAAGCATTAAGGTAAAAATAACCTTAACAAATTTGAAATACAGTGCACAATAAGAGAATTATGAAATCGTATTAGTATTTTAGCTGCTTCACGGAGAATTTATGGATGAAAAAGTATTCTTTAAAAGTAAGAATCAACATCATCATCTATCTGCCTAGCCTTTTCCCAACTATGTTGGGGTCAGCTTCCAGTCTAACCGGATGCAGCTAAATACCAGTTTTTTTTTTTTTTTACTTAAATGTAAGATTATAAAAAAAAAATACTTTTGCAGCTTATAATTGAGCTCTTAGTAAAAAATATATATTCTGTACCTGGTTCGCTTAGCAGCTTATTAATTTTGTCTCTGATTAAAACAATGACGAAATAGTCTTGTCTCACGTGACCTAAGATACTGCTGCTGTAATAGACGAAGGGTACAGTTTCACATCAAATAATTTATGAACAAAATGTAGAAAAAAATACTGGCGACGGAAAAACGGCAATACATTAACCACCTGTTGGCGATATCCCAGTAGAGTAAGGAGTTGGCGAAGTCTTATTTCATTAAAACATCTTCTTATTAATTTATTAAACGGTGTTTTTATCTGCCTTTACTTTATTAAAACGAAATGAATGACCTACCGGTATTTTATTGTCGAGGTGTCAAGGTTATATAAAAATTATATACGATTTTTCATTCATTGTTAATGGATGGTTATGTAAATAAACGCAACGTTATGCACTTACAACTGTCAGAATGCAATATGTAAATTGATATTTAATTTACAGAAGTTTATAAATATAAAATTAATGTACTCATAAGCATTTTTCTTCCATTTAAGTGGAATCATTCCACGACCATATGCTAAGATTGTGTTTATTACTTATTTCATTTATTTTTAACCTATGTTTTCCCACAGCAAGGAGCGAAGGCCTCCCTTTCTCGTTTCCAGTCCTCTCTGTCTTGAGCCAGTGTGGACCAATCCTATGGGTACGCGCCAGGTTCGTCCCGTCATCTTCTCCTGGGTCTACCTCGATGTCACCGGACGTTTTTACGTTTATCTATATCTATAAATAGAAAGAAAAGGCCTGACTGACTGACTGACTCACCAACGCCCAGCCTTAACTCTTGGACCTAGAAAACTGAAATTTTGCACATAGGTTCCCTTTCTAATTTAGACAAAGAATTAGGAAGGATTTTTTGAAATTCACCCCTAAGGGAAATGGGGTGAACGTTCCGCGTGGGCAAAGCCGCTAGCAAAATCCAGTTAAAAATAATCAAAAGCACATCTGTAAATAATACTCGCTAACTTTAATTAATTGACTATTCATAATACATACAGAAACCACTCGAGACGTAACCGTTGCCGCAAATCGATTCTAAATTATAATTTCAAAAGAATCAAAACATTGTGAGCTACAAAATATTGCATAATCATCACATATTTTATACTCGATTCATAAATTAATGTTGTTCCCCCAAATCCGAGGCAGTGGCTTTCACATCACGCGCAAGTCAACAAGGGTTGGAAGGAGGAAAATATTTTTTTTTTCTCATCGTGCAGGTACGGGCACAGGACAAAAATGATTTATTATGTTTGAACATCCGTGTAAACGTACTTAATATTACATTAGCGCTAAGTTGACAGGGTTTTAAATGTTTTCGTCGCTCTTAAGTACATTACAATTGTATTTTTTTGCGCTTTGCAACCTTAAAGGTAAGAAGATTAAAAAGCGGTGTTATAAATTATTTATGTCCTTTTTTTTGGGCAAATTAACATGTGAACATGGTTTAAAATAAAACGTGTTGTTTTAGGCAGAACGAAAATACATACAGGATTTACTACGACCATATTTTTAAAATATATTTTATAACTTACCATATTGGCTTCAAATATAATGCGGTGGACACGAGTATGTCCATTAAAAAATTGAGCGGTTAAGGCGAGGTCACACAAAACGCTCCTAGAAGCAGACGGATCGAGGGTTCCGTCTCAATACCATACACGGAAATTGCAAGTGACAATCCGAATATGGACGACGCATTTTCGTGTCCATTCGGCTTTTATAAATCTTGATAACAACTATAGGAGTGCTTGTCATCGAAATATCATTTTAATACTGAAATCTTGTGCTGAATATTTTGGTTGACTTAAAATGTTTTAGTAAAATCATTGAATCGTATTTTCTCACATATCTTTATCAGACTAATTTCAATACTTAGGCCTTTGGGAATTAAGAATTAGTGACGCTGCCTGAACAAAAAGTACAACGACTTGGTAATTGTCTGGACTTCTAGACTCTGAAAGTCGACCTCCGGGATTGCGATCCTCAAATAAACTCGTGCAAACTAAACCTTCATTAAAACGGTACCCTGATAACACAGACGGTACTAACACTAAATTCTAATACAGTTCTAAACGACTATGTATATTGTTGCATAGAAGCGCAACATTAACTAAATATAGCGTCATTTCCATGGCTTAAAGGCCTCTTTGCGTCACATCATTATAATAGTTGGGCTTTTACGGTCCGCGGTCCTCGCTGAACTTTTTCGACGCCACAAAGTTGGCGCCGACAGATGCCTTTGTTCGCTTTTGTATCTCTCGCGAAACGCTTTTGAGGAAACAAGGTGCTAACACTGTGTTTTGTTTGTATAAACGGTATATAGGTAGTATCAGGAATTGCTAGACAAATTGACTTCCAACTTAAACTGTCCGGATGTTCAAATCACAACTGTCATTCTTTGAAAATAGTGCGAAATAACTATAACACTGTAAATTAGAGTAGGTAGTCAAATCAAATATCTATCTGGTTGAATAATCTCTGACTGTACCTACATATTTGCTCAATCACATCATGTGTGAATTATTAAAATGTTTATGTTATTAATCGTTTATGTTATTTCGGGTGAAGATAAAGTCATGCTTAATTAATATCTTCTTTATGAATTATTCAACAAATCTACATTTGTAATAGAATGATAACAACAAACTAAATGCATAAAACACGTAACGAAACTGCATATTTTCTCTCCAATAACCAACTCTATTACCTAACAACGAACCATCCCACTAATTGATATAACAATATTGATAATTGGCTAACATTACACAGCTTCAAATACAGGAAACAAAACATTACATAAGCTGGTAGTGACGAAAATCCTCCAATTATTCGTGAATCGTGCAATACATCGGCAAAAATGTAGTTTTACCCGCAAGTGGAGTGAAACGAACTGAAGAACGCCTTGAAATTCCACTAATTAATACGCTGTAGAATGCTGAGAAGTGAATTAATTGGAGTTTTTTTTTTGTCTGAATATGGTGCTACAATGGCCACACAAACTGAGTGGAAATAGAGTACTTATGCTCTAATCAAATCACCTTCGAAAATTCCTTACATATTCACCGTATGCTGTGATTTACAATGTTTTCTTTATTTTTCACTAGCAGCGCTCCGCGGTTTCATCCGCGTAGTTCCCGTTCCTGTGAGAATACAGGGATAAAATATAGTCTATGTCACCCGGAGATAGTGTAGCTTCCCAACATTGAGAGAATTTTTCAAATCGGTTCAGTAGTTTCGGAGCCTATTCAATGCAAACAAACAATCAAACTCTTCTTCTTTAAAATATTAGTTTTTCATAAAGTTAGGTTCATATCAATGCTCAGCAACACCATCATAACCTTGTTCTACCCAAGCCTGAGTATAGGCCTCCTACATTTTGCGCCAAGCTTATCTCGTCTGTGCAAATCTCATCCAGCTCTTCACCGCGACCTTCTGTAAGTCTTCCACCCATCTGACTTTTGTCTACCAACGCTGCTTCTACAGTTTCTCAGTGATAATTCTCTTCCATTCCTTCTTTACATATTGATTCTATGTGATTTACGATATGCTATTTTTATTGTTACAATGTTTAGCATATTTTTTTAACGAAATAGTTAGAACAAAAACTACAACCCAACCAAAGAAAAACCACGGTCAGAAAAGTAAAAACTTAAAAAAAAAAAATTAAACCGCCGAAAAACCGAAAAATAAAAAATAATAAACTAGCATTGTCCAACCCCAATAAATAAGTTCGGAAGGCGGTGACATATAATCAAATACATATCCAAAGTCACCGACTATTTTATAATTTTTTGTGGCTATAATCTACTAATTACTACATGCTTAATTTTTGATTTAATACACGACTCAGTATTAAAATCTGTGAGTAAACAATCAATCATCCCCTGTTTTCTTACCCTTAGGGTTGGAATTTTTCTTCGAAATCGGGACCAACTTCGAGGTATACCCTTTCCAATAAAAAAAGAATTTTCAAAATCGGACTACTCTGGAAAAAGTTATGCGTGGTCATACATAAAAAAAAAAAAAAAAAAAAATATACGCGTCGAATTGAGTAACCTCCTCCGTTTTTTCGTCGGTTCGAAAAAAAGATTACGTTCGTAGTCGTAAACATACATACCAGTCAATATCATAACCCTCCTTTTTGCTTCGCCATAGTCGGGTAAGAAGACGGAAGTTATAAAGAACTTCAGATGCAACATCACGCGCTCGTCGTCGCATCGTCGTAATTTAATCTGTTGACAACCTTTAATTTGTCACCTACAAATCGGCTGCTTACTGAGTGGTTACAGCACGTAAGTACGCACATTTTCCATATTGTACATAACCGTTATAATTTTACTTTTCACACGAGACGCAAATGTTTTGTCATTAAAGTCACGCGTTGTTACCTTGCATAATGATGACTTTAAACATTCTTCACATACCACATAATTTGAGCTAAACAAAAAAATATTTGCATAAATATAAAACTGGTGTTAGTTACAATGAAAAGAGAACAAATAGTTAGAAACTTTTTAAGTTTCGGCGAAAGTGAACAGTTCATTATACGTAATCATGGATGTGACAAACTCGTACGTAAATGTCATTATGTTCTTCTTTAGCGGAATGACGAGACATAAGTGAACGCTTTCACCCATAGATGTTGACATCCCAAGAAAACAAACTTAGCTTGCGTTGAGTTGTGTATGTTTTTAAAAGCAGCTCTTTGAGATTCTATAGCGCATATATTTGTAGTTTTCGTTTGAACAAGATGAATTACATCACATCAGGCTATCATGTTTTCTACTACTGGGACACGGGCCTCCTCTCTGTAAGAAGAAGTGGGCCGTAATCCACCACGCGGGCCCAGTGCGGGTTGGTAGATGTCACATGTCTTGGAATTTTGTGTTCTAGGACTTGCCGGTTTCCGCACGATGTTTTCCTTTACCGTTTTAAGAGATAAAATAATTAACACAAAAGTGCCCATCAGGGTTAGATCATACACCTCGAAAGTCGCAGCCGTTTCCAATGCGCCACCACTTAAGATGAATTACCTACAACATAAGATAGAACGACTAATAGCTTTGCAACACCTAGCTTCTGACGTTTCATAAGTGCCCATGCAGGTTTATATGAAATAAAAATATTTTGATTTTGATTTTTTGAACAGTTAACCTTAGGAACAAAGGGATACCTGACCTAAGAGTTTGAACTTTATTATGAACTTAAAGCATGAAGACACACCCAAGTGTGAAGCAACTTAGAATAACTCGTTCAAGATGCAACGTATACTGAATATGTGACTTGTGGTCACATAAACACTGGGACTCAAAAAGTAAAAGTGTCACTTACGAAACTAGCTCCATTCGTAGAATGAGAACAATTTATGTATTACACAAATCAGTGTAGGTAATATAATAAAACATAATGTGTAAGACTGTTGTGAATGTTCACATAAAATAGTTAAGAAACTTCGCAAAATAGTCGAGTTTAATGCTTGGTAGAAAAAGAATAGATATAATTTCAAAACTTCGTCGCGGCGGTGGCGTAAAAGACAAAACAAATTTTGATTTTCAATGCTTAGCAATCAAATTAATTGCATAAATCTTTGCAGAGGTATTGGAAGTAAAAATAAAGAATAATAAATCACGGTGTTGATAGCGAGACGAATGAATTTCTTGGCTTCACATAATATAATGAAGCATTTCTAGATTACATATTTAAATTATTATATAAAGAACCAAAGCGATAAAGTATGTTTTATTTATGAATTCGCGAAATTTTCGAAACTTGTGTGTGCATTGTTTTATGTAATGAATAAAATAGGTATCACAAAAAGGTGAACTCTAGTTAAACACGGTTCTGATTTCATAACGGAAACTTGCCTAATAGGACAGGTAAAAATGCCCAAAAACAATGTATTTCTGCAATTATTTACAGTCTCGAAAAAAAATCCTCAAAATCGTGTAATTAACATTCAGAGGACATAGTGGGTCAATGTCTAAGAGACATGGGTGACAAATCACCAAGCTGACCTCTTTTATCCTGCACACAGTGTAGTGATCATGTACCCATTTACGCACGACCACATACTGAGTCCTTGTACAAAGATGGACCTTACTGATGTTAAATTGAGGTCTGCTCACTGAGATGCATCACTAAAATAACGAGGCTTTTTATCTTCCTATCTTTATTGTTGGCCACATTATCGCAAACTAGTGTTAGACAAAAGGAAATGGCGCATATTTAAACTTTTCAAACCAAGTCCTTTTTTATGTTTAAATTATCATCTGTTAAATCATCGTCTAATTGAATGCAGCTGAATACCAGTATTTTACATAGAGCGACTGCCTATCTGACCTCCACAACACAGTCGCTGGGTGAAACGATACCCCTTGGTAAGACTGGTTGTCAGTCTTACGGGTTTCTGACGACCCGTAACACGATAAGCCGATTTGACAGTTGTCAAAGATCCTGTAATGACAGCGGAAACATCGGCTTATCGTGCTATCCGAGGCATGGTGGGGTCTTGGTATTTAAATATGGTGACCCATCTACAGACCAACCACGGCAACCTATTGACCCTGCGGTTGTAAAATATCTAGCTACAAGCCTCACTCCTTATTAATTTAAAACACCTAACTGCACCCATCTTATTTATCTGCCTATATGTGCAACTCTGTTCCTTAATAAATAACATTGTTAGTAATTTCAAATGAATAAGAGAAGCAGAGAGCCTAATAGTATATTAAGCTAGGCTACCATTTATCTACTTTTCTTTGCCAATTCTGTTGAGCATAATCATTATCATAACGTATGTGCGCCTATTAAATTATTGATCAACGCAAACATTTGACAATCTACAATTGAAAGTTCTTAATTGACAGACATTGACAAGTGTATTTTTTTTTTTTTATCAGACTTTTAGTGAAATCGTCTAGTCGTTATCGTCGCGGTTTTTTTGTAACATGTTACATGATGTGGTTGACAACTCGCACGCACGTTGTGGGAATAGATCAGCTGATAAGAATTACTCATTCTCATGTGTAGTCATTTAAAATGTAAGTATGACTATTACTATGCTTATGTCGACAGATCAACGTTGTTCATCACTGCTGAAGATGTTAGGGTTCGAACCCAGACAAGCACTTTTCTTTATGTTATTTATTTTGCCACCACTGCTCTCAATACGGTGAAGGAAAACATTGCGTGGAAACCGGCATGACATAGAAAAAAAAAATCTAACAGAGGAAGCGGGCCTCCACTCTCTTCCACAACACATTACAGGCTGATCAACTTCAGTTAAAGGAAAATGACTTAAACCAATGCAATTTCTCTTAACAAATAAATAACATTAAAGAGTATGTTTTTAATGTCAATATACCAGCATTTTACTTAAATAAACTATAACAAAAATGAAATGCCAGTCTGTTTGTTCCGACTAGTCTCCGAAACGCCTGGACCGACGGGTCTTTTACTGGCAGATAGCTGATGGTATCAGTAGTAGACGTGAATCATGTTTAGTCCTAGTAGAACGTCACGAGGGCGAAGCCGCGGGCACAGCTAGTTAAACCACAAGTACACGGGAGGAACACGTGAAAAAAAGAAATGACAATCTTGCAATGAAAAAACACGACCAAAAACTCACATTAAATATCATTGCCCATCTAAAAATACTCCAAAGCTCATACCTAAAAGAACCTTCTCAGAATTTCTAATTCACTGTATCATCATTCTCGTTGCTGGTATTTCAAAAAATAATATGGTAAACCAGTGTCCATTACGTTAACATGCAGGCCACGTCTCATCGGCATGAATGGTATATGTTGGGTACAAATGGCGTGAAAACGCTGTTTCGACATGTTTGACTCATTCATTTTACACTTTGATGGTTATAAATTGGATATTAAAAAGACCGGTAACAATATTTGGCGATGGCCATTTCTCTTTTGTTAAGGAAAGTGCGAGTAAGTGGGCTTGAAACTAGGCTTGACATAATCGTTACGTACGAGTAAGTAGGTTGTAAGTTAATGACGTTAGCCGAGATGGTCAATTTCTCTTATTTTTACATTCTGTGAAACATCATGTTTTGTTTTATTTTTTATTTCATCTATATTCATCACTGTAATTCCTTCCAAATATCATAGATACATTAGGTATAAAAATACATCTATTTTAATAAAAAGAAAAGTCCTGACTGACTGACTCATCAACGCCCAGCCCAAACCCTTGGATCTAGAAAGCTGAAATTATGCACAGAGGTTCCCTTTATAATGTAGACAAGGAATAAAGAAGGATTTTTCGAAGTTCAACCCCTAAAGGAGTTAAATAGGGGATAAAAGTTCCACGCGGGTGAGGCCGCTGGCAAAGGCTAGTTAGGTATCAAAATTTGTTTGATACATCAGGCTACGTAATATCTTAAATAAATAAATGACTAGACTGCTTCGTTGATCTAATGGTCGCAAGCTGTTGCTGCAACAGAGGTCCTAGTTTCGATTCCCGGGTCGAGCAAACTGTGAGTTTTCTGTCTGGAATTTGAGCCAGGATTTTCGCCCGGACAATGACAATAGGCTCGCATTCGACATGGACAAAATCACTTCCGAAACAAATTCGTTTATTTATAAAAGGGACACGCTTACAATAAATGCCTTAACAAATAAAATAGAGCACAGTTGCTAATTTGCCTGAACTAGGTTGAACCCGTGCTTCAGGTTACAAAATGCACAAAAACTTAATGTAATAAATTAACAATGTGTTTAAATAACTAAAATAGAACTTAGGTCAACAAAAGCAAACAACAAGCACACAACAAGTACATCTTCTGTCTGTGCATAATCAATGAATAGTAAATGCTTAAGTACAATTTTTTTTACAGCCAGCAATTAAATAGAAATGGGCCTAAGAATGTGTAAAATCTTTCTACAAAGACATGTTTTGAGGTTGCATTAGTTATACATACTATATCATTCCGTCTCTTGTTAGTAATTTCAGAATTGTAGATAAGCATGGTGTGCTGTTTTAATACTAAGTGCATAATAAAAAGCTGGCGAACAGTGACTACGTTCCAGGATTTATGTAGCAGATCTGTAGGAAAGAAGAAGGGATGGAAGTTTGCATGAACGTAGGGTAGGGAACGTAGGTAGGTACATATCTGCCTAACTTCAAGGAATACAGGCGTGATAATATATTATGTAGGTATTAATGAGGCCCCAGGCAGTTTTTAAAATATTTAGGTAGCAACATTTATCATTTTATCTTTGACGATCACTGTTATTTTTTCAGATTATCATACACAAAAACAGTCCGTTTTGATACATACGACTACCCGAATCGAAAAACCAGTAATCAATAAATATTTTAAACAGGTCAAGCAATACCATAAGTACACTTTTCACGCTACACCAGCTATACAGTTCATAAATACTGAAACAGTGTTGCCACAACAGATAATTGCATTCCAAATTGCGTTTTATGTCGAACAAAATAGTCTGGAACAAAAAATGGAAAAGTCAACCTTCACGGCGTCTTATAATGAGTCTGATAGTCTGATTACACTCTTTAGTCTACTTTAATAGTATGATTATTACTCTACATCGCAGGAAAGGGAAGTTACGGATGTAGGTAGGTAATTCTTTTCAAGGTGTCGGATTATATAAATCTTGTTACACAGTGAAAAGGTTTGCTTTGTGTTTTGATGTTATATTAATTATTTTCGTCCTTCAACGGATTTGCGATGTTTGGGCATTTTAATTTATATAAAATTGAGGTACTTAATACGGTCTAAGCCGATTATGAGGTACATAAAGGATTAAGGTTTTATGCGAAATTAATATGGTATAATCTGTTTAATACCTACTCTAAAACCGATTAAGTATATCATGCCAAGGATGCGTTAACGCTAGTTTAACAATTTTAAGTTATAAGTAGGACCATGAGCACCTAGACAAAATACACAAAATGATTTAGAATTTTAGGAACCATTGAATCCCGTGTGACTCATAAAACTAGAACCTCTCAAGGCACGTTGGTATTTTAGGCCAATGTATTTGATGGATACCACCAAGAAATCTTTAGAAAGACAAACATTTTTACTCATTTCTTTCTTTGTAGACTTTAATAGACCACTTCATAATTTACGCACGGAGTACTCCAGCCCCGCCCATCGCTTGTTGTCTTATCGTTGAACGTTTCGTCAACGGTTTCTCAATGCGCACGCGCCGCACGTATAATTCACGCTTCCGTGACTACCCCCAATTACCTCTAATACTTAATAGTTGCAAAAGATTAAAAAAACACTCGAAAGTCAATGCCAAGATAGAAATTTGGAACTACACTCTAGTAATTCTGGACAATCAATATTTCGCAAATAATTTAAGTACTTAGGTAGGTATCAGAAATGGCCAGTTATCACGTGCGAGTTATTGACACCTACATAGAACAATTATGGTGTAAAATAAGGTTAATGGTGGCCGAACCTAAGACTTTCGAAAAACCACTTGTGATGTTGTAATTCACGTTTAAATTTCAAACGCCTAACGAAATATTTCAAATTATTTTCCAAGAAAATTCTTCGAGATAGAACTCTTCAATAACAAAAGCAGTTGATTTGTAAGAAACAACACAACAGAAGGGCTCGTCCAAAACGGGCCAACATTCTATAAATACGTACTAATCATCTATCAATTGGCGAATTTATGAAGGCTCCGTAGTCGTCCATAACGACCATTCAATTTCCTTTTCAGCTTGAATGTACTCAGGAAACTGGAGCATTTCCCCTCGCCACCAACTCCCAATCAAGCATACAATATATACGTGCCTATATGTAATCACAATTGACGTGAATATTAAGAGGACTTCATTGTTAATCGGACTTCCGACTTCTTTATGAGAAATCCGAGTGATTTCATCCGTGGAGGTATAATGATGATGGGATTATTATTTTATTGGAAAGGAATATGAAGTGAGATTGATTGGTTTGGTATTGCGACGGTCTTGGTGTAATGGGTTATTGATCGTGATTTTGACGGATGTGCTTTCAAGGTGTCTGATGATTGTGGTACCAGTACAAATTGATGAGTCACCAGATTTTGTCTTTCAATGAGAGTGACTTTCTGTCTTTACCAGTTGAAGACAAATATTATTTTTATTTATTTATATACAGTTAGCCGAGGCATCTAGGACTTTAAACTATACCACGTCATGGTATCTGCGCCTTCATGGATTTTAATAACCAAAGTCAAAAGCCTAATAAACTGAACTACTAGCTACTACCGCACCCCAAATTAACCCATTGCAAGGCAAAAACTTCCCTCTCCCTTTTTCACACAACTCTGTCTTTTGCTAATCCTGGCCATTTTGGTAGGAGTCAAGCTCGTCCCGCTATCTTCGTCTCGGCCTGTCGCGATGTCGTCGTGCATTTACTGGGACCCAATCATTGGTTCTCTTAGCTCTTTTGTCATCTGACATGCGACAGACATGTCCAGTCCAGCCCCACTTAAGTTTAGCGGCTTTCTAGGTAATGTTCGTAGTGTTGGTTTAGCACACAATGTAGTCCTTATACGGTCCGAAATTCAAAATGCAGGGGCTTGTGGCTAAGTTATAACAGCCACACGGATCGATCGATCAGGTTAAGCTACGCTTGACGCGGTTGGTCTTTAGATGGGTGACCATCTTTAGATACCAAGACCCTTCCGTGCCTCGGATAGCACGTTAAGCCGTTGGTCCCGGCTGTCATTTGTGGATCTTTGACAGTCGTTACGGGTCGTCAGAAGCCCGAAAGTCTGACAACCAATCTTACCAAAGGGCATCGTATTCCCAGGGTTGTGGAGGTCAGATAGGCAGTCGCTCCATGTAAAATACTGGTATTCAGCTACACCCAGTTAGACTGGAAGCCGACCCCAACACAGTTGGGAAAAGGCTAGGCAGATGATGATACGGTCAGAAATCGAACCCCCAGGGCCACAATTCTGTATGGTTATAATGACTCGCCGCGGAATCTTACTACGTTCAAACTACGTCAATATCGTGTTTTGTATAAACCAATGTAACGATAAGGAATCAAAATGTAATATTCTGTTTGGTTCAAGACAATTTTGTCTATATTCATTAGCAGATGTCGTGTGTGATCTAAGGAATTAGAAGTAAGGAATCGTTAAGTGGTCATAGTGAATTATGGCCCAGGATACTTTCACAATTTACTAAAAACTCAATTAAAATCGAATCGTCAGCCATCAAACACGTTTATACTTTTTTTACAAAGAGTGACGATAGTTACTCGAAAAGGTAAAAAGGGAACACGGGTATTTCCTGCACAATCTATTTGTCTAACTTTGTTAGGGGTGAGTGGAGTTTAGAGGCTGCTTACCGGAACACAGCTCGTTAAGACCCGGTTTACTTCAGGTGCGTCCACATTGGTCTTGGAATACGTTGAAGAACATAGATCATCGAGCACCTACTGAAATGACTTGATCAGTAATTTGACTGTATCAGCTAGAGATCATAAATTGGGAAAACCAAAAACTATTTTTTGACCAGATTTCTACGAGTCTCTACGCTAAAAATCTAAAACTCAAAAATAAATCCTTCGATCATTAATTTATTTCCATTGGACAAGACAAGACGACTTATATAGAAAGAAAAATGTATTTATTTGTCACAGAAACACGTGCATATAAAACAAAGATGAAATAACATATTAATTAAAATAAAATAAACATTACAACAACACAAATATTTTCATACAGAACTTAAATAGTCGGCAGCTGCACGCCGTGACTGTGACAAGAAGGCTTCCACTCAGCATGATGCTGTGCTATGGGTCCCACAGCACAGCGCTGATTTTCAGTGGTTACCCGAAAACAACGTACGAAAATCAAGCCAGGATTTTTACAAATTAGATAAAACAAGTAACAAAGTAAAATAATTATAATAAACAGTACACACAATTTGATATTACCCTACAACAAATGGTATAAAAATGCTATAGTAGCCACCAAAAATATAAGTACCTACACAAACTGTACCTAAAAAAACTTACATTAAAAAGTTGAAATTCAGGTACAATATCAATTATCACTACATCTCTTTATGTAACTGACAGAACTTGGAGGTATAATGTGTCGAATGCAGAAAATATTTTGTAAATAAGCGTTACGAACCGCTGTCAGTCGATTATTGTTTACGTGAAGGTATTCGAAATGGAAAGATTGACTTAAAAACCGTCCCACATTCGATTAATTCTCATACTTAAATACTTCGGATAATCGTTTATTTAAAGACATGTGGAACCACTTTCACTTTGAATGTTCTTTCTGATGACTTTAATATTTAAATGATGTACAGAGAAATGCATGATCAATCAATCAGAGACAGAACACAAAATTGTGACATAAATGATAGATGTACAATAGGTAACTCTTTGACCAGTGTGGATGAATCTTGTGAAACATGCAAGTTTGCTCAGGTCGGCGTGAGATGGCGCTGCAAGCGGATCCCGAGATTGCCCGCCCGGAGGAGTAGATCTCTTTATTAATGCACGCTCGTACCCGACGCCGGCGACCTAACCAACTTTAAGAAAACTATCTCCAGTCTTTAGACGCGTCTCGCATCCTCCCATTTCATCCACGTTAAACAAGTAACAGTTTATTGCTAGACGAGAAATCCTCAGCGAGAAATACCTTTTTCATCCAAACTAGACAATTTTCAAGTTGTCCGCTCGAAGAAAATTACACAGCGCGCGTTGAAAGCGTCCGTCCGGCGATTTTAATTCAAATACTGTCATTAACGAAATACAGTTTCCTGTGTGGATACATTATTAGAGCTTTCGTGCATTGTATACTGGACTTGAGCGTTTGCGATAACGTGAATTTGAATAACAAACTTATTATGTTCATCGTTAGCTAAAATTGTGCAGGTATGTAAATGCGAGGTGTTATGTGTACGCGAGTGATGTGCTATGATAAATCCGACGCGGACGCCTCCGGGCGAAGAACAATGGCTTCCTTTCCGGAGCGGCGAGAAAGTGACGCCTTATGTTCCCCTCACTAGATAAATAACATTATCTCCTCGAAGCATCGCCACTTTACATGCGCATACGCTAGTAACGTCACATTACTGAGAGAGTTACTTTATTACCGCAACAACACTTATTGATGTTCTTTTTGTGTGATAATGAGGCAGATCAAATTGTATAAAAATACAACAATAATAAACAATGCTGCAAATTGGATCGATATCATCTTAGATGTGCGATAATGTGTTTCTATTTTAGTATATTGTATATTAATTATTTGCGCCAAGAACATCCCCATTTTATATCCAGACCAATCGCTGTCCATGCTAAGGTTGCCTGGAAGAGATCGCGGAAAGCGATAAGGCCGCCCATTGTATATTTTGTAGTAGAGCTTGTTTTTTTTTTGTAATGTATTTTTGTGGTGTACAATAAAGTATATATAAATAAATAAATAATACTGAACTTAGAAAAAATAAAAACAGACTTAAGAACAAAGAAAATACAGACAGGTTCGTTTAGAGACAAAATAAAATCCTAGAATAATGTAACCTAAACAAAAGCAATTATTGTTTACTTCTTGTTTCTGTTTTCACTCTTATAATTACAAACACAATTCTAAGTGTTAATTGCATTGCTAAGAGAAAATAAACAGTGAATAAGCAAAGACAACTCATTTACACGCGGTTGCCTCTGGCGCCGCGCTGTGAACGAAAATTAGTGCTCACTGCTAAGCGTAGAACACAGCATGGTCCCAAATCCCTTTCGCTAATTGCCTAATTAATCAAGTCATCATCTGCCTAGCCTTTTCCCAACTATGTTGGGGTCAGCTTCCATTCTGACCGGATGCAGAGTACCAGTATTTAACATGCAACGACTACCTATCTTACCTGCACAGCCCAGTAAGTGGGTAATACGATATCTCTTGGTAAGACTGGTTGTCTGACTTTCGGGCTTCTGTCGACCCGTAACGACTGTCAAAGATCCACGAATGACAGCCGGGACCAACGGCTTAACCTGCTTTCTAAGGCAAGAAGGGGGACCAACAGCGCAAGCGTGGCTAAACCTGATCGATCGACCCGTGCGACTATTGTTATTTAGCCACAAACCCCTTCTAATTTATCAAGTACCGCAATCAAGTCCATAACTAAATCAAATTCGGACGTGACCTGTTGCGTATATTATGGAAAAGGGAAAATTTAAAAGCGACAAAAACGTTTCTAGCATCTTGCTCAACGAATCTACGTTGTCAAAGACAAGCGAACACTTTACGAAACTTGTCGTGATCGCTAAACCACAACTTTCCGCGTCGAGTTATTTTATTATTTATACGCGCCCACTTACCGGCTGATATTTCAAATGCTTATTACATGCTAGCTTAGTGCATACGTGCCGATGTTAAGCCCGATATGGCACCGCACTATGTTCATGCCGTTTACGTCACAACCATAACTCAGAAAGTTTCTACTTCTAAGTCTTAATCTAGGTTTGTGGTGTCAACAAAATATTATAAATAACCCACAAGAGCTTATTAAATGTTTACAAAAGCAATAATTAAAAGCTCAATATACAATAGCTACAAATAAAACCACATAGATAGTAAGTATCCTATTTAAGGTAACGAGGTCATAAAATTTAACTGTTTTAGTTAATTCCTGACCATAAAATACCTGGGCGGGCGGTTTATCAAGTAAAATTGACTTTATAATTTTCCCTATTATCAGTTTTTACTTCCACAAAGAGGTTACGGCAAAATTCTGCCGGCAAACTTGAGACCTGTCGCTTACTATAAACTCGCCTTTTACCAAAGTCGAGGTGAGTTTCGATTATAAGTTGGTTGTATGGACAGAGCGCTTTACACTTCGCGTCCGTTACGCGGTGGTCGCGAGTAGGCTTTAAGAGAAATGTTAATGTATGCTTCATCAGGGATTTTTTTGGGATAAGGATAGTTTCGTGGTAGGTCCATCTGGTATTGAACGAGGCCGCGGGCTCTCGGTCAGCTCGCCGCCAACTGGTTTCGTTCATTATCAAAAGTCAATAACTTTCCGATGCATTCCGAGTCATGGCCAAGTGTCCGCTCGATAACGTAATAAATAAATACGTTGATAACAAACCTTCGTTGAATGCAGAAAGCACGATGCTGTCAAATCTGTAGATGAATGCGATTATCTTTAAAAGGTCCTACTTTCTTTCGATTTTGCGCAAGAGACTTTCGCCAAAAGCATTTATGTTGATCCTTGACACAATAACACGAAATTTCTCTTTAAATTCGCGAAAAAAGAAACAGATATTCGTGTTCCGTAGCTAAAGTAGACATATTTTAATATCAGGGACGACCTAATACGTAAGTTAGGTAACTGCACGACTAATTAGTAAAATACGTTCCCGTTTATTTTAGACTATAACTCATTTATGCAATTAGCAAGATAAAACCCATTCTGAGAGCTTACCGCATACGTACGTAAATCCAAGTATCCGAGTGCAATAATTTCTAACAAAACGTACGTTGCTACGGGCTCGTCCGGAATGTTTTACACTATAAAACCCGAACTAAAACGAATAGTTTAACTTTCATTTCCAGAGGTAATGTGGTCGAGTTTAAAGTACCTACTGTGGACTAATAGATTCATTCTTGTTCTAATCTAATCTTCTTAAATATAATATAAATGTGAAATGTTGATGTTTGGGTGTTTTCATGTTTGTATTTTTGCATGTCTGTTACGCAAAAACGGCAGAACGTATATGGATGAAATTTGGTACAAAGACAGTTTATAATCTGGATTAACACATAGGTTACTTTTTATCCCAGTAAACGTTCCCGTGGGATAATTTTCGACCTCAACGCGGGCGAAACCGCTGGCTGGTTTCAATCAAATTTTATAAATGTGAAAGTTTGCATGTTTGGATATTTGTTACTCAATCACGCAAAAACGGCCCAACGGATTTGAATGAAATTTGGCACACAGATAGTTTAAAACCTGGATTAACACATAGGATACTTTTAATCCCAGTAGTACGTTCCCGTAGAATAATTTTCGATGAACCACGCGGACGATGCCGCTGCCCAACAGAACCAAACCTAGTAACGAAATAAATTATGGTAAATTATCATTTAGAATTAGTGTATATAAAGTCCATTCAAAGGCGTAATTAAGTTTTCCATGTGTCGCAACGGTAATTAACGATTGTTTTATTTCATTTTACGACCATTTAGATCACCAGCTATTTCTATTATCCAAGGTTGTCTAGTGTAATTGCACCCAAGTACGTAGGTACGTAAGGTAATAAAGTTTTCACAAGAAATGATTTATTTGACACGTTTTATAGAGTGTAAAGGTACTTAAACTACTGTTATCGCATATTTAATTACAGTTGCCAAAGGTGTTGACCTTTACATTACACTTATAAGTATGTAATGGTGTTTTATGGATCAACTTGTGTTTGTATTGCTCATAGCTCTAAGCAATTACATGCATGATCTTAGTTGCATGATTAGAATTTATGACAATGATATTTGGTAAGTGCTTGTTCCATTTCTCTTCTGTTTAACGATCATGTTATTGAAGAACATGCCAACGTATCATGTTCCGAAAGCATTAAATGAATAAATATACAGGGTGTAACAGAAACCCTTCAACTATCCTTAAGCACTAAATATAACAGCTGGTATAGAATCCCTATACATCGTTTCAGCTCAAAATTTAATACTCTAAGAATTGATACCAAATTTTCGGTTTCATATGTTTCTTAAATTCAAATCATAACCAACGTGCCAACACACTACGTAGGTCAATAACTTTCCACGTTTTATTTTTTATTTATTTTTTGTCGGTCGGAAATCATCAAATGACTTCTCCCGCTCTGGGTGGAGCAGGAGGGCGTGTCAGACTTTTACTGACTAAAACCCACCTGTGTTCCCTCAGATGCCCGTGTGCCAGGGGCGACGGTATCTCTTTCGAACAACCCGCACCCCTGGGTGACATCGCCCCTTGCGGACCCCACCAGTTGGTGCTGACATCTCTTTGAGGCGCGCGTGGGACGCAACGCTTCTGACGACCCGTAATGACTGTCAAAGATCCATGAATGAGAGCCCGGACCAACAGCTTCACGTTTCCTACAGCATAGAAGAGTATGTATAGATGGTTATCCATCCACGGACCAACCGCGGCACGTGTAGCTTAACCTGATCGGTGGACCCGTGTGGCTATTATTGAATAATATCTAAACTTATATTCCGCGCGGTGCCGGACGTAAACAATAGCATCATCCCATCTCTTCCCGTGGGTGTCGTAGGAGGCAACTAAGGGGCTTACTAGAGAATGGGCAGCAGCGTTCTCTATGCATTTTACCACCATACTTCGATCGCCAACCCGCCTGCTAAGACTCAAACTCAAACTCAAAGCATTTATTTCAATTAAACCTTTTACAGGCAATTTTGAATTGTCAAAAAAAAACGAAGTTGAAGCTAGGTGCCCATTCCAAAACGTAGATCTATATGGAGAAAAACGGGCAAGAAACTCCAAGGACACTCTTTTAAATCATGGGTTTTTTTTTTTTTTTGTGGGAAATCATCAAATGACTTCTCCTGCTGAGTAGAGCAGGAGGGCGTGTCAGACTTTTACTGACTAAAACCCACCTGTGTTCCCTCAGATGCCCGTGTGCCAGGGGCGACGGTATCTCTTTCGAACAACCCGCACCCCTGGGTGACATCGCCCCTTGCGGACCTCACCAGTTGGTGCTGACATCTCTTTGAGGCGCGCGTGGGACGCAACGCTTCTGACGACCCGTAATGACTGTCAAAGATCCATGAATGAGAGCCCGGACCAACAGCTTCACGTTTCCTACAGCATAGAAGAGTATGTATAGATGGTTATCCATCCACGGACCAACCGCGGCACGTGTAGCTTAACCTGATCGGTGGACCCGTGTGGCTATTATTGAATAATATCTAAACTTATATTCCGCGCGGTGCCGGACGTAAACAATAGCATCATCCCATCTCTTCCCGTGGGTGTCGTAGGAGGCAACTAAGGGGCTTACTAGAGAATGGGCAGCAGCGTTCTCTATGCATTTTACCACCATACTTCGATCGCCAACCCGCCTGCTAAGACTCAAACTCAAACTCAAAGCATTTATTTCAATTAAACCTTTTACAGGCAATTTTGAATTGTCAAAAAAAAACGAAGTTGAAGCTAGGTGCCCATTCCAAAACGTAGATCTATATGGAGAAAAACGGGCAAGAAACTCCAAGGACACTCTTTTAAATCATGGGTTTTTTTTTTTTTTTTGTGGGAAATCATCAAATGACTTCTCCTGCTGAGTAGAGCAGGAGGGCGTGTCAGACTTTTACTGACTAAAACCCACCCGTGTTCCCTCAGTAGCCCGTATGCCAGGGGCTGTGGTATCTCTTTCGAACAAACCCGCACCCCTGGCAGGCATCGGCCCTTGCGGAACCCACTAGTGGTTGCTGACATCTTTGACGGCGCGCGTGTGGAACACAACGCGCCGTCCCGTCTACCACTTTTCGGCCGCAGGGGATAGGGAGAGCGGCCGACGCTATACCGACACTCCTCTTCCCCTGCGGCCCCACCGCGTCCGCCATCAAACGGTGGCGGCCCCGTCCAGGCCACGGAAGGGAAGAGCGCTGCTCAGAAGCACCGGCACTCCTCCTCCACCGCAGCCCGTAACCCTCAGCCGCGATGCCTCCCATTCGACATCGCGGCCCACCTCAGTTGCGGTGCACCTCACCGCAACCTACTTTTTGGCCGCTACGTCGTCGGCTTTGAGGCAAAAGCCCTGACAAGCGGCCCCACCTTTGGGTTCCTCTTGGCTTCACCGTGGCCGGAATCCACGGTTACTGAGCCCCCCCGCAACGACAATGCGGGAACCCACTCGGGGGGGTTAAATCATGGGTTGAGATTAAATTAAATACACAAAATAAACCGCTTGGTTGGGTTCTAGCCCAGGACCTAGGTACAACTTGTAAGTCGCGGTCGTCACAACTGATCTGCTACTACAGCTAATATAATGACCGTTATTACAATTTTATTACAGAAAGTGGCCCATAGAAGATATTGATTTTGCATAGTAATACGAAGCTACTTACTACTTTCTCTTGAAAGAGGAAGCAGACACTGTTATCATCGGAAGCAAATGTTTATTAGAAAATTATATGGTATGTACTTAGCTATGATTTTATCATCGAGGTTGTAATTAAAGAAATGACAAGGCGATTAATGTGATAACTACGACTAATAAAACTTTATGGACTACTGTTGTAGATACGAGTATGTAGGTACGTTTAATACTTTCCCAAAATGTTGATTTTATTACATATTTTCCATTGAGATGGAAATCGTATCCGAAATACGGCGAAGCAAAACGTAGGGTTATTTATGATTTTGACCGATATATATATATATACATATATCCTTAATAAGTTTTAAACTATTTATAATAATTTAGACAAATGAGGCATTGTTGGAAACGTCTCCATCGTCCGGTGGTTATGTGACGTTAATTGAATATGACGCCCTCTAGAGGACATAAAGCCGTGAACCAAAAAACAAAGGATAAATAATATATAATACATTTTCTCGATTCACACTTTTAGAGTCGTCGTTGCAGTAGTCGGGTTTTAGTTTATGAACTTCCTTTTTTGTTCACGTATCACTTAAAAACTTACAAGGGGTTTTCAACAATACTGTCATCTTCGCGCTTTCTAATCATTTCCTAACACAAAACCTAAAACCACCTTCCGATTCAAAACCACACGATCAAATCAGCATAAATCCTTGTTTACGGCACATACGGAACCCGACGCAGTAATCTGATGCAATCAAAGTTTACAAAGTCGAATTGTAAAGTAACACCCGACTTAGAGACAAAACAGTTTCCTGATTAATCCCGTAAACAAACGTATTTACACACGGTGCACACGGAACACCGGATTGGTAAGGGTTTGTGCACAATGAGTGCATTTCTGGGTTTATTTTTGAGGTTTCTACATAAACTTGTCAAATATTAAAATCTATGTATTCAAACTAGGCTGAAAATAAGCACTGTTTGAATGTCAGAATTACATAATAGTCCCCCAAAACCCCCACCCATTAAGCACTAGGAAGTGGTGAACACTTCCTAGTGCTTAATCTGGGATGTAGAAATGCCGCAACAAACTCCCCAGCAGCACAGCTGTGCTGTATGTCTGATAGACACCTAGCTACCTCTTATTGAAGAAAACTTGTAAATGTGTCTGTTACAGGTTTATATGGTGTCCTTTTTTTATTTGATTATCCTTTTGATGATGATGATCCTTTTCGTTAGAAGAGGTCTTCTAAAGTCAAGGATAATAAAAATAAAAAAATCGAAACTGTTTATTCGATACCTAATTATTAATCGTTTCCGAAAATGTAACTTAGCAATACTTTCTGGAATATTTACAAACTAGCCTAGAAAATAGTTTTTTTTTTTTTTTTTTTTCAATTAGATCACGTTAAACGTTTTGCAAACTATTGCTTTTTATTCCAAGTTTTTAAGGGCTATATTAATTTAATCCACTAAAGTACCTTAGAACCTTTCTGATCAAAGTTAGCATCGGAACATCGCATTAAACAATATTAAACCCAATAAGGCTATTCGTCCGTGGCCCTAGTACTTTCCGTTCCCCTTTCACAGCTATTCTTACGAAGCTTGCTTACTGGCGCGAGCCTAATTGCGGCTAATCACACGAACAAAAATAGCAGCTAAGTACTAAAAGCCAGACAGGATCGATATCTTTATAATTGCCACGGCTTCGACTTAAATGTGGTTTGGAAATAAGCCAATAATTAGTATTGTGCGAGCACATTGCCTTAGTGGTGCAGGTAATGCAATTTTAAATTGAATATTATATCTTTTTAATTATTTAGTGGTGAAACAGATAGTGCATAGGGTGTAGCGTTTCGCGTACGTAGCAAAACGCGCGTAGCATTTCGCAAGCGGCGCTACGCGCGTCACGTAGTTTTCGCAGGGCTACGCGCGTAGCATTTTGCGGGAAGTGCTATGCGCGTAGCGTCATGCGCGCAGCACTACGTACGTACTCGTATGCGTTAGGACTTTACACGTGCCTGGTGCCAAGAACCACTAAGCAGTTTTTGTCACCACCTAAACATCTCTTGGTTGCGAGTTTCATCTGACACATTTGCCTAAAAGTATCAGATGAATGTCCGTACATACCAAAACTGATACAATTTAGTTCTGATTTCCAGTATTCGTTAGACCAGAACATTAAATACTCTCTTTGTGGTCTCGCCTTTGCCCCGATGAGTTTGAGCGCCGTGAGATGCGTCGTGCTTGCAGTCAAAGCTAGGTATCACCGCGCTCTGTACACATAGCGAGAGCGCACTACAAATACTTTAATTCGCTCCCGTAGATCCAAACAGCGAATGGTTTGACTGGATGTGGTTACAATCGTGGGACTTTTGTTTTTTATACAAGTAGGTATTTGTAGGTATAGAGTTGATACTGTGACGAAGCTCAAGCTACTCCTACGTCGCAGACTTTAAAAGGCTCTCTTGGAGAGCTATGAAAACGTTTTAAAGATAGCTTTTACAGCAAGTATGCTGTAGTGATTTCGCATTTTTCCTTGTTCTTGGATGAAGACCCTTAAAAATAAATGTTTTAGAAGTTGAGTTTATGCATAATAGTGTAATTATAAATGTTGTTTTGAGAATCATGTCTCTATTTCGTGAAAGTTCACTAAGATTAAACAAGAAAGTCTAACCTTCACTCTAAACGCTTCCAACTCGCGTTTAAACAATAAAACAACAATTATAACTAAGATAATATAACAATAACACAAACTTTTTTTAGTTATTTTATTATTTAATAACGCAAAACGTGCAGAAAGTTCTGTTATTCATTTTGTAGCATCCGCCATAGTTTCTACTTAAGTTTCTGCCATTCGGAACAATAATGAGTAAAAGTGTACTCTTAGCTTTTTATTGCTGTAAATGTGTAAAACAACAACGGAAACATATAAAATAGAAAGTAAATTACTTTTCGAATCCACAACGAATGATACGGAAACGCTTCACTGGAGTTTTGCACTGTTTGTTGATGAATATGTTTTAACTAGCACGCTACGTAACTCACACATTTACTGCACAGTATACAATTATTCCCAAATTACTGAAAACTCAATTTCACCCCGATCTAAAAACTTGATCAAATCTCGTATCTACATATCTGCTGTGAATTCATAATCAAATATAGCTGTGATTGCTTTCCTGAAATATCAAAAGCCAATCAAATTCCTCCCGAAGAATCCAAGTTCCGCGTGGTGCCGGGCGTAAAAGAATAGCACCATCCCATTTCTTCCCGTGGGTGTCGTAGAAAGCGACTAAGGGACTTACTAAAGAATGGGCAGCAGCGTTCTCTATGCATTTTACCACCATACTGCGATCGCCAACCCGCCTGCCAAACGTGGCGATTATGGCAAAACCCCCCCGGAGCCTGGGGGAAGCCTATGTACAGCAGTGGACGTCTTTCGGCTGAAATGATGAATCAAATTCCTTGTCATTTATTTATTTACAACACACACACACATTCTATTTGTCTTTTTCATGACATTGGTCGGCGTTGTAATTTCCAATGCAATTTTTATATCCGATGTCTAGTGATGAACAGTGGTGGTCCAGTAATAAGGACCCCGAATCACGAGTCGGTCTGTCGTGGGTTCTAACTCAAGCAGGCCTTTACTTTGTGTAAATTATTCAATCAAAACTGCTCTCAAAACGGTTACGTAAAATATCGTGAGGAAATCGACATGTCGTAGAACCAAAAATTCAAAGACATGTGACATCTACCAACGTGAACTGGGCTGGCGTGGGAGATTATAGCTCACTCAATGGAAATTAATTTAATTTTAAATTTTGTGTTTAGTAAAGTTAATTACTTAACTATTATTGTATTGAATCAAGTTCTTCTAACTTAACACACAGCTGTGCTGCTGGGGAGTTTCTTGCGCCACTTCTTCTTCCCAGCTAAAGCACTAGGAAGTGGCGAAGGGCGGGCGTTTTGGGGGACTGTCTTATGTAATTGTGACGTTCAAAAAGTGGTGACTGTCAGCCTAGTTTGAATAGATGACTTTTGATTCTGAATCCTTCTCGAAGAAATGAGGCATGTGTCCCAGCAATGGAAACATTATAAGCTGATTATGCTAATACTATAATAGCTAGTCAAAGATTGACAAAACCCATAGCCATCCCACCATTACCATTTAGTTTGTTTAAATTCACTTTATCAATTTAGATTTTATGATTTATTTTAGTGATTTTAATGGTGGGTTGACTATGGGTTTTGTCAAAGATTGACAAAACCTATAGTCAACCCACCATCACCATTTAGTTTGTTTAAAATCACTTCATCAATTTAGATATTATGATTTATTTTACAGTTTCAAATTACTTCTATGCATCAGTATTGCCAATGTCTTTGCAGTTATGTTTTATTAGTCGACTCTCTCGAAATAATGCAAAATGTTATGATGACTACGTGGTTTTTTTTTTATTGACTCTCAAAAAACTAGGACCAATACCTATATAATTATATGCAAACCACTTCCATCTTCTCTACGTCGTTGTCCAAAACGTTAGCAAAGCGAAGACTAAATCGTGTAATGCGTTTGTTAAACAAAGCTTCACGTTAGTTGCAGTGTTAATTAATGTCCCCGTCTCGGTTCGTGAACCCCAATGAATGAAATTTAGGTATAATGATATTGTAGTGAAATTGAAATGTTTATATCGCGTACTACGTACTTTTGTATCATAGGTAAATTAACTTATGAAAAAAATAAACAGAACCGTTACATCATGCCGTATTCCCCGAAGTGTTGGACAGAGGTGTCTAGTAAGCCAACACTTGTGGCCTGTGGGTACAAAAAAAAAGACCCATACAAAAAACGTGTATTCCCGTTCGTGCGTGTATTCGCCGAATAAGTTTAAAATTTTCCATTAAATTCCTGTTCGTCCCACCAGTGGGACGACGTCAGTGACACGAACGGTAAATACACGCAAAAAAATACCATTCCAAGAAAAACGACTTCATGAAAATAAAGTAATTCTTCTTCGTAGCGTATCGATGGCAAAAAAAAAAAAATAACTTCTTTGTCCCAAAATTCGGCTACGCGAACTCCGCTCGCTGACGCAATCATAGGATCGTCAAATGCACAAGTAACAGGGCATGCGGTGCGCAGGATGGAAGGTGAACCATTGTCTGTGGGGAGGTGCCGCACACGCACTTGAGATCTGAGCCATCCGTGAACCGTGTGAATCTGTGCAGATTGTCTTTGCTCCGGCCGACTTGGGTTCGAAGTCTATTTAGAGATTTCCAGGTCGGCCACGGTAACGCGTCCCCAGGAGGAAAGCTAAAGTAATTGTCATCATCATCTGCCTAGCCTTTTCCCAACTATGTTGGGGTCGGCTTCCAGTCTAACCGGATGCAGCTGAATACCAGTATTTTACATGGAGCGACTGCCTATCTGACCTCCACAACCCAGTTACTGGGTAATACGATACCCCTTGGTAAGACTGGTTGTCAGACTTTCGGGCTTCTGACGACCCGTAACGACTGTCAAAGATCCACAAATGACAGCCGGGACCAACGGCTTAACGTGCTTTCCGAGGCACGGAGGGGTCTTGGTATGTAAAGATTGTCACCCCATCCACGGACCAACCGCGGCAAGCGTATCTTAACCTGGTCGATCGACCCGTGCAGCTATTGTTAGTTAGCCACAAGCCCCATTGTAGCCTTGTTTAAATAGGTACCGTATAATCCGAGGTAGTCCATGTTTTCCCAAATAAATTACAAACGAATACAGATGTTAACGGTAACTAAACCCTAAAGTTCCGTTCAGAAACAACGGTTGGATTATGTTACTTTATAATTAGTATCGTGATATGATCTCTCAGTATTTAACTAGAATAATTACTATCAAGTAAATGTGTTCAGTTTGTAAGTTAAAATTAATAACTATGCTATCTACGTAGCTGATATTATGAGGAGTAACTGAGGAGTAAGATAGGTACGCTCCCATGGGATAATTTCCGACATCCACTCGAAACCGTGGGCAGAAGCTACCAATAAAAGATTTAATTTGCAATATTTTTTTATTCAATTTTATTGGAAGTTAACAATACACTGCTATAATACTGCCTACTTCTTCGAGGACTATAGGCGTGAATATATACATAATGAATCTTAATAGGTGTGAATTTCCAGGTAAGATTAATGTTACCAAAGCCACACTGATAACTTATGAACCTGTGACCTTTTCGACACGCGTGTGTGTCATCTTGTGTCATAATCGTGAGTAAACGAGGCATGAAACGCCAAAACCTTTACGTTCATGCATACATACTAACTTCTTAGATACTTACCTACGTTAATTAATGGTTATTAAGTCTATTTTAGACTTAAAATTAAAAGTAAAAATATGCTAGCTAGTAAGTGTGGATTTCACCGAAGGTTCTGAACGCGATTAGCATTTCTAAACTGCGTTTAAGAGCTGTCAGTGTCAATATTCCATAACAATGTTAACACTGACAGCTCTTAATCGCGGTTTAGATGTGCTAATCGCGTTCAGAATCATTGGTGGAATCCTAAATAAGATGCTTGAGACAAAAAATCAATGATGAACACAGTAAAAAATTTCACACTATCTTTTCAGCAGCAATTTTAACAGTTCTTTAACTTGGAAAGTATATCGATACAAATAAAAACAATTATATCGTGATAAATAAATCGCAACCAGCTCTCGCCAAAATTAAAATATAATAGACTAGCTGTTGACAGCGGCTTCACCCGCTTGGAGGTCGAAAATTATCCTACGGGAACGTACTACCGGAATAAAAAGAATCACATGATTTAATCTAGGTTATGAACAACCTGTGTGCCAAATTTCATCCAAATCCGTTCAAAAGTTTTTGCTTGATTGGGTCACCAACATCCAAACATTCACATTTATAAGATTATTAGGGTACCTGCTTACAAATAACTTTACTAAATATTTTGTTTTCACAGTCATTTAGAGAAATAATAGGTACCAGACAAAGCATTTTTTTTTTTGTCAACCCAAAATAGCCCTCAATACCTGTCAAGGAAATACAAGTAATTGAATTAGGTAATACGAAACTTCGGAAACAATAAAAAATACAACAAATCACTGTTTTTATTTTTGTCGACAGCAGTTTTTCTGTCGTTTTTTGTACACCATCTTCGTGAGAAAATGCCGTGACTGTGCATGACTGTAGTGTAACTACTTGCAGTACTGGTTTCACTATCTATGGAACCTTCTGGAATGAATTTTGGACTTTAAGTTGCCGACATTAAAGTTAAATGTTGCATAAGGTTAATCGTGGAGTTAGAAGTTTTGAATGACTTTGCTGTATATGTTTAAAATAGGTATCTAGTTGAGCACAATCGTTTTTCGACCAAAATATCTAAGGAAGATCTATAGGTAAATGTAGTTCCACCATAAATGTCGTATTTTCCCTTTTTTGCTGTTATAGATGGACTCTGGTCATTGCTTAACATCAAATGCCACTAAAAGATCGTTTGCCTACTACTTATGCCAAATAATATAGACATAGATACATATAAAGAAAATCTTAAAAAGAGTGTCTCCAAAAGTCTGACATTCATTAACGCAAGTGTATTTATTCAGACATTGAAAAACAAACGTCATTGGTATTTTTTTTTTTAGTTAAAAAATATCTTTTTTATTTATTTTATAATTTATGTACACACAGTAAAATACATAGAAGAGACAGCATAAACAACCAATGAGTACAAAGGTACTGCTTATTTCTTTAGAAATTTCTTCATATTCTTATAGCAAGATCCTTTAAGACAAAAAAATAAAGAAAAGCAAACATCAATCCCACTTTCAAACACAAGGTCACGTAGAGTGTTAATGAATCATTAAACATTGACATTGCCAAAACATCATTACTTAACTTTCGGAGAAACCTAATGACGTCACTCAAATATTTCGTTACGGATACATACAATTAGAAACGATCATTAATCTTTTATAATCACCATATTAGTTCGAAACCAGACCTAATTATTAACCTTCCATGAAACACAAGCAATAATTAATATCTAAGTTAGATAATTATCTGTAAACCAACAATGAGGAAACAAGCTCGTGTAAGGTACAATTTGTTAATGTCAAAAGTCACAAGAGAACTGTCAAATTTGTTGTATCTTTCAATTAGGTATGCACAATGCACATGACATGTATAGCATAATTAACCCATAATGTTACGACTGCTGGGACACATGCTTCCTTTCAGTAAGAATTAAGGGGCCATAATCCACTACGCTGGTCATTGCGGGTTGGTAGATGTCACTTAGCTTTGAATTTTTGGTTCTAGGACATGCCAGTTTACTCACGATGTTTTCCTTCACCGTTTTGAGAGCAGTGGTGATGAAATAATTTACGAAAAATAAGGCGCCTGTCCATGTTCAAATCTACGACCTACAATACGTATGTCGCAGGCGTTTCCACTGGGCCACTATTGCTCACATGACGTGTATGATTTAGACGAAATAGTCCATTTGTCTCTGTAACTTGAACAAAAGTTCAAGGTGGTCTTATTTCCGTAACACTCGACAGTTTACTAAGTCATGCTGTGCCTTTAACTGGGGTGTGCCCTTCGTAACACTTTCAGGTTGTCTGTCACGGCACCTCTGGCTTTGAACTGGACGTAAACATGGACGTTAGTTATGACTCGAAATGCATACGATCACGACTACTCCTAGATGTTGTTTTTTTGTGGTGCAAGTTATAAAACAAGTGAGCAATTAAGACAATTTAAGATTTCTGTTCGGATAGCAATAGCTGTGTATTTGCGAATAAAATAAGTATGTACCTATATATTTTAATGTTTAGTAAATATGAAAATGTGCAGTGTCATTAAATCATCATAATCAGCTTAGAATGTTTTCACTGCTGGGACAAGGCCTCCTCTCATCGAAAGAAACATGCTAGCCGTTGGTAGATGTCACATGTCTTCGATTTTTTTGGTTCTAGGACATTTTATTTCCCTTCACCGTTTTAAGAGCAGTGGTGATGAAAGTAATTTTGGTACACAAAGTAAACTGCCTACCTGGGTTCGAACCCAGGCGACGATTCGACTTCGACTCGTTAGTCGAGGTGGATACCACTGCTCTTCCAGTGTCTAGGTTTGTAAAATAGTGCAACGTCATATACTTAACTGCATTGTAAAAGACTTCCTCGAAAAAGCAATATCTTATAATAAATCAAGCATGACTTAGGAAAAACCAAAATTTGCGCGCAATAAAGAATATTCTAGTTGAATTTAGTTGAGGTCTCTTGCTTGGACAATCAAGGCCATTAGGAAAAATTAAATTATAATTCAAGTTACAATCGCTACGTCTCACGCTTGGACCACGCGCGGTCACCGCCGCGGATCACGATTAGGGTCAAGCTTCAAGGTCCACCGTTACATAATTCTTCAAACATTTCGTTCTATAATCGATACTATATCGATACCTACTCGACTACATTGTTCGCAGACACTTTTTGATCGATTGATCGACACTACAATAGAGAATCAAAAAAAATAAACAACTCGTTTTCGTTCGCCTAGCGAATCGAATAAGTCATTCAACTGTTTGTTTACTTTTACGTTCATAACTTTGCGTAATTTTGATAATAGGAAATCAAATGCGAAGGAGTTTTTGGAGTTGCAAGTTTCAATACTTTTTTTTTTTTTTTTAAAGCAACGTCTTTTCATTTTCAAACAATTTTACATTACCAGCAATACATTAAATTTGTACACACCAAACCCCACAAAACGTTGAGTTATCTAAAACAGATTTGCATTTCAAACAGTTTTTTTTCTTTTTCCTGCGGTGTGGGATTTAAGAGTACACAAAAATAGGAAAGGACATCATCGTTCTACTCATGTAATTAAATAAATTAAAATTATACCTACTCGTAAAATTCGTTATGATCCAAAATCTGTGCAAGCAAACACATAAAAAATTTATTAATATTCATACTTGCGTGCTTCACAATCACGACAAAGCACTATTTGCACACAAATATTTGGAAACACAATTTCAAAATAAACAAATATTTTACAATTCCTCATTGTCAAAATAAAACCATTCACTGTTCAGACCTTTTAAGTGTCAACCTTCAAATGCTTATTCAATTCCATAAATAGTTTGAAAACTGTTAAGCAGTAACTTGCATAAATTTTTCACAATAGCATCGTGACTAAGGCACTCGACTAAGTTTCAAAAATATTGGTTGTATAGACTCGCAATAGCTTGCCACGTATTTAAGGAAATATAACGAAACAAACCCATGGCACTGTTGGGCACGCCACGATTGCGGCGGTAAGTCCCCTCTTTGAGGAGTGGCTTGAGAGGCGGCATGGCGTCCTCACCTTCCGCCTGACGCAGGTCCTCACCGTACACGGCTGTTTCGGGAGGTTCCTGTTTCGCATAAGGCGAGAGAAAACGCCCGGGTGTTTCCACTGCGAAGATCGCCCTTAGGACACGGTGGAGCATACGGTGGAGATCTTCCCGGCTTGAGCGGAGCACCGCCGTGTCCTCATGGAAGCGATCGGCGGCGGCGATCTCTCGCGTCCGTCCCTGGTCCAGGCCATGGTACGGAGCGAGAGTGCAGCCGGTAGCCGGTAGCCGTCACCTCCTTCTGCGAAGCAGTGATGCTTGCGAAGAGGAAGGCGGCGCACGTGAGGGAGAGGCAGTATATGCGCCCTCACGGCCTTAGTCGCCGCAGGAGCCGCCCTGGACATCGGGAATCCCAGGCTGATTCCCGGCCACCGTAGGCGTGGGCTTGCGGACGGCGAGTAATGGGTAGCTCGCTGTCCGGTAAGGACCAAGCCTGGGTCGGCGGCGCGTTGTATTCCACGCGCGCCTCAAAGAGATGTCAGCACAAACCGATGGGCCCCGCAAGGGCCAATGCCTGCCAGGGGTGCGGGTTGTTCGAAAGAGATACCGCCGCCCCTGGCACACAGGCTACTGAGGGAACACGAGTGGGTTTTATAGTCAGTAAAAGTCTGACACGCCCTCCTGCTCCACCCAGAGCGGCAAAGTTAATTGATGAATTTCCACACTAACAAAAAAAAAACCCCATATTAAGTAAATGGTGAAGTTTCTGCAAGAACAAAATCACAAGCAACTAGCTTAGTAAACGTTCTGAATATTTAACAAAACAACTAATTAGTCAACAGCACAGATTAAATCCCATAAATTAATATAAAGTCGTGACTCGTACGTTATTTCGTACAACACACGATACCGTGACAGTTTCGACCTATTCGGGTATTCGATTAGAAAATTTATTCAGCAATTAAACATGAGTTATCCGTGTTTGAGCTTCATTAAAGTACGCAACTTTTAATTGTTGTTCTAAAGTTAAGACGTAACTTTTATTAAGGTATTTGTTAGAAGGGGTGAAGTGTTAAACCAAGCGAAAAAAGCCAGGAAAGTTTATGAAGCAGAATCAGCGTATAATGTTGCCACTGATGGGACATAGGCCTCCTCTCTGTGAGAGGGAGTGGGCCGTAATCCACCACGCGGGCCCTGTGCGGCTTGGTAGACTGATGTTACATGTCTTCGAATTTTTGGGTCTAGGACATGCCGGTTTTCTAACTAAAACAATTAAAAAAATATTTATGCAAATTAAAGCATTTGTCGGGCCTACAGCTCGTAAGTAGCGGACGTTACCACTGCTCACTGCAAGGAACTTCAACAAAATATTTTTATATAATAGACAGATTTGTTTACACAATAGGTACCTAGATTTTCACACAAAATCCACTAACATCAAATAATACTAAATCAAGTACGTACCAATATATCTCTATAGGCCAATCTGAATTTGGAATATCTGAAGCGCTGATACATTCCAATACTCAATTGATTTATATTGTTCGATAACAATCGCAAATTTACACTGCGTGTTTATCAAAATAACTACGAGTATCTACGGGAGGCGGCACAATCAAACATACCCTCTGTAAATATCGTAAATATCACAATGTATCACCTTGATATTTGCCTGCTTTGTGTTCGTCTTTTATAACCTTTTACTGCGTTCTAATGAACAAAAGAATATCAGAGTACGAATTTCAAAACAATAAGGATGTTTTCGATGGCACAGTTAGCATTGAAATGCTTATTAAGAGTATATGGTATACCTGTAAAGAATTGCTTAATTTTAGTGATATATCTCGCCGAAACTTAATTAAATAAAATTTAGTTCTAAGTAAATTATTGTATGGCCTGATTTCATATTGCAAATATAAGATTCATTAGATGTTTTTAATTGGTTATACGTTCTTTTAACAATAAAATTCTCTAGTTACGTAAAAAACTAAAAGAATGATTGAAATTATTCGATTTGAAATCAATTACAAATAATGACTGGCAGTTTTCATTAAACAATCTTCAACACTATTAAACTAGTTACAATAATATAAACAAACCATAATAATAACAGTACCTCGTTTAAATGACAAGCACACCGATCAATTAGGTATTATTAGACAGTTTGAGTTCATTGTCAACGAATGACCCTCTATACTTAGTGCCACCAAAGTATTCAGGCCAATTATCAAACATAATCACGATATCAGCTGATACCCCACAAACGCAAGTACATTTAGCAAATGACCTGTCACAGGGACAATTGATTCATGAATTTAATTTAGATACGAATGGGCCAGTAATTGTACTGGCCAGTAGCCAGTTCTTGTCATTAATTTCGATACTCGTTTGATTAATACCGCTTTGTTTGAATTTGTGTTGTAAAACAAAGGGCAAGCGAGCGTTTAATCATGGAATTTAAATCTGATATGAAAAATCAAAGGTTTGGTACGCAATTATGTTTTATTGGAGGTTGTAAATAGAGGGCTTTTATTTGATGGCGCGTATTGCTTATGCACGATTTTTCCTTTGGCCCTAAAGTGCCATTTATGGTGGGATTTCAAACGGTTTTTCATACAAAAAGCATTTTAAATTAGCTTTTTTAGTAGCATAACACTGATTTATTAATAGGGTACAAACTCACCTCTCCTTCTTCTCAAATATCGACACTAAGTCTACTAAATCATAAATTAAATTCATTCATTCAAACATTCATTCACTAACAGACAACGCACAGCGTAAACCGTTTGGTCTAGAAGCATGTGCACTAGAGTACTTTAGTGTACCGAAAGTGAGCATTGTAGAAGGATTTTTATTTGAAATTCATCCCCTAAAGGGATTAAAGAGTGCATGAAAGTTTGTATGGAAGTTCGTTATTTTACCGCGTGGTTTGTATTATAAGGGAAGCTTATAAAAATATAAATCAGTCAGCAAAGAGGTAAGGGACTGACTGCCAGGGTGCGTCAA
This sequence comes from Polymixis flavicincta, assembly GCA_949987655.1. NCBI lineage: Eukaryota > Metazoa > Arthropoda > Insecta > Lepidoptera > Noctuidae > Polymixis > Polymixis flavicincta. Next base: position 18,326,920 of record OX465181.1, on the reverse strand, counting down.
GCGTAGGTATATTTAAGTACGAATGTACCCATCATTGAGCGTATTCTATGAACTACTCCATTGATGTCGTAATTCAGCAACAAAAAAAACACAAACCTTTTCGCAATTGCCATAACCATGCAATGCTTATATTGTCACAGCTAGAACAATAGTACATCTACCCACAACACTTGCCACACTGCTTGCGAATAGGGGCGTACGCGCATGTTCTGCATTCGATCTGCGTATGGCCTACTCGTCTGGGGTCAATGTTAAACAATTAAATAATAAACGTACCTACATCGTAATTGATGTAACGAATTGCATAATAATAAAATTCATTGTTAACTCTCAAGTGTCAGTTATTTATTTTCCATGTAGGTATGATTCAAGGCAGGCGTGGGTTAAGACTGTAAAATAATATTTTGTAAAGGTCACGTCTTCGTGCGTACTGACTTTTAAAAAGCAAACGTTATCATTGTGCATCCTGCCATTCACAAACAAACTCTTCCGACAAGTTTAAAAGTTAGACACAGTACAGTCAACCGCAGCAATTTGCTTATGATAGCACCTTTTTTTTCGTAGCATCAAGGTGTTGTTTTACTGCGCATCTTTTTTGCTTGCTTTTTTACTTGCTTTGCCAGCGGCTTCGCCTTCGTGGAGATCGAAAATTATTCCACGGGACCGTACTATTGGAATAAAAAGTATCCTATACCCAGTTTATAAACTAGTGTGCCAATTCAATTACATTCAAATACGTTCAGCCGTTTTTGCGTGATTAAGTAACAAATATACAAACTTTAACATTTATAATATTAGCTTAGCAATCGCTGAATACGTTTTTTTTTAAATATTTTTATTAAAGAAAACAAGTAACAAATGACTCAAATGTGCTAGTAACAATATTTCTTAACCCTATATAATAGTAAAAGAAACGTACACACTTAACTTACACTGCCATTTAGTTACAATGCGAATCCATGCACGCTCACACTGAAGTGGAGAGTTTGCAGCAGCGATTCACACACAAGCAGTCCAGTCTGCTCGCGATACACCGCAGTATAGCGTGCTGGATATCGCTAAGTCAATAACAATATACTTAACATAATATCACGTCTGTATTGCCCGAAGGGTTAATTAGGCATCCACTTTTCGCCAATTGTGTTTCAGTCGCATGTAACAGAGGGCGAGCCTATTACCATCAACCGGGCACAAATTTAGACTCCGAGCTCCTACTAACTAATCATCATCTGCCTAGCCTTTTCCCAACTATCTTGGGGTCGGCTTCCAGTCTAACCGGATGCATCTGAATACCAGTATTTCACATAGAGCGACTGCCTATTTGACCTCCACAACCCAATTACTGGGTAATACGTTACCCCTCGGTAAGACTGGTTGTCAGACTTTCGGGCTTCTGCCGACCCATAACGACTGTCAAAGATTCACAAATGACAGCCGGAACCAATGGCTTAACGTGCTTCCCAAGGCACGGAGTAATCCTTACTGATTAATCCCGGGTAGAAAAACCCAATAAATCTTTGGCCGACTCGGGAATCGAACCCTCGTGTTCAGCAGTAGCGCTTACGACAAATAGACCAACGAGGCAGTAAGTACAACGTACCATTATAACCCGTGATTAAAAATTAGCGCCTGCCCCGATACTGTCGAACATTTGTATCGAATCGTGTTTATTAGTTATCTCAGTAGCGGCTATCGTCGGCGCTATCTTAGCCATATATTAATCTGTTATCTTAATTACTTACTGTACAACAATTAGATACTTCGACAATACAATAAAGTAGCTAGATTATTGCTTTGTTTGGTTCATTAAACTTTTGGCACCAGTTAGATATCATACTATGTATTATTACTTAAATTGAATGTAGTCGAACCGACTGAAGAAAAAAATGCTGGTGGAAATAAAGGGAAAACTTTTTAACCAGTGAGCAAACTATAACCATGAATTCAGCACATCCCCGTAGCGTAGAAATTTTTCGTTGGTTATACAAAAAAAAATCAACTGTTTCACAGAAAAGTGCGATACCTACGCGGTAAAACGTATGGAACAGCTATTTTTTTTTTTAATAACTGGCGAACAATTTCTGCGCTGGGGTGAGGTCTAGAATGATATGTTGAAGTCATGGTTACAGTTTGCGCACTGGTTAAAAACTTATCCTGTATTAATAATAGAAACTCGTCGCCTAGTGGTCGAAATTCGACCGTAATTAAAAACAAATAGTTTTGTGCACCTTCTCGGTATAAACTTTAACTGTGTCATATTTCATACTACGCCTTCCGCGTAATTTTCGTAAAATGGGGTACCTATAAAGTTTTTGCTTCACGTGCGTATTAATATATAGATAAACCAACTTTTGCCCGCAGCTCCGCCCGCATGGATGTCGATTATCGCGTAAAAAAATAGCCTATGTCCTTCTCCATATCCCAGGCTATATCTTTGGCAAATTTCATGACGATTGGTTCAGCGGTTTAGGCGTTAATGCGTAACGGACACACAGAAAGAGTTCGCATTTTTATTATTAGTTGGGATGGATAGCTAGAGGTACAATGGAAAAAGAATAGAATAGCCTTTTGTCAGCATTGGAAATATCCGGGCTAGTAAGAGAAAAGAAATAAATGTGTACCTTCTATCAATATTACACAAATACAAGTGCCGAAAGAGCCTATTAGCAAAGAAACAGGCCACAAGAACTTCATAAATCCCTACTTCCCTACCATAATATTGTAAATGCGAAAGTAACTCTGTCTGTCTGTCTGTCACACTTTCACGCCTAAACCGGTGAACCGATCTTCATGAAATTTTGCAGAGATATAGCTTGGAATATGGAGAAGGACATAGGCTACTTTTTACGCGATAACCGTACTCACGCGGGCGGAGCCGGTGGTAAATAATAGATCTGAAACGGCAAACTAGCCACTCAAACAAATAGTAAATCTATCAGTCACTAGTTACATAATAAAGGTTAAAGGCAGACAATCCAAAGCAATGAGCAAATAAGTATGACTAAAATATCCTTACGTACTTCTAATGCGATCTATTTAAATTTATTCGCAACTGTAGGTACCTGTTGATCCGGCATTCCAGTCATGACATTTGACATGAACCTTGAAACGCAGTGCCATGAAGGTTTGTCCATCTGTCGTGACCTGACACTGTCTCAGAACTTGACAGCGCCCTCTATTGTTAAACACAACATTAATTATAATTTAAAATACATTACCTTTAATGAAGTTACAAAATTGGACCACAGACCTCTGTAATCGAAACGGGACTGTAAATAAAAGTTATTACAAATCTTTTGATTAAACCTCCAAGGGTATTCTATTAGACTACGAATGAACAATCGAATTCAATTTCGAGTAAGTCACTTTCCAATGAATCGATTTCCGACGAAGTAATGCTAGTTTCGAATAAAGACGTTGAGAAATCTGAATACTACTGTACCGAATAGCTAAGTTATGAAAAATATTCGTACCAACTACTTTATTTTATGCGTATTTAATGAAGAAATATTTGCTATGTGTAAATAAGAAATAAATTGTGTCTCAGCTATGTCTCATTTTACTTATAAATGTATTCGTCAAAGCATTGTTTGAAAGTTTTCTCTCGTCTTTTTCAGGTTTGTCTTTGGTAAGGGAAGTCTACTCCAGTCGTTCTCTTTTGACGGTCCTTTTTAATAAGAACTACATAGCTTTTGCCCGCGACTTCAAATGCGTCTGAAATTCCATTTAACATAAAACTAATCATATGACACTCCACAATACAGAAGTTTTCCATTTATGAAACGATTTTCGAAAACGTATCAGTAGTTCCAGAGATTTAGCCATACATTCAAACTTAAATTACAAACAAAATTTGTATGGAGTAAGGCTAATATTACTAAAGGCCTATGTCCAGCAGTGGACTGCGATAGGCTGAGTTGATGATGATGACAGACTAAGTACTAAATTTAATGACTAACTACAGAAATAAATTAAAAACAAAAGGACGCTCAGGCGTCGAAGTATTCGTCCGCATCGCCGTCATCAGGAAATAGACTTGAGTTCACGACCTAGCGAAGGCGTCACAGAAAAGTTAATAAAGGCTGGCCGGAAATTCTTAATTACTGTACCTAAGTATTAATATACTGGGTTTTATTTATAGCCAAGGAAAGAAAAAGGTAAACGAAACGTAAAGGTCGGGCACAGGTCGTAAAGAGAAAAGTGATTTCGCCTTTTTCAAACGACGTAGTTAGTACTTAATTAAACCTGCTAAGTAAAATTCTTGTTTGTTTCTTTATAAAAATAAAAATCAAGGTACCAATACCAACCTAACAATAACTTAACCTTTTTGTTTTGAATGAAATTTTGATTAAATTATAAATGACTGTAAATTTAAATGCAAATACTCAGAATCATGAGATAACATCGCATAGTTACGTAATCTTTGTTTACAAATACGATTAACTTTTTATAAAAACAGAATCTCACTGAAAAAAAAATCCTATTATATTTTTTGTACCTTATGATCTTATGATTAATAACTGTTAGCGTTAAAACTATTACGTAATGAGGATAATCCTTGAAAAGACGTTGCAAACCGTGTATCTTTTTGCGTAATTAAACGTACCTGGTTAGCAAAATGCAAACAATCAATTTGATGTAATTCTATATTTTAGCCCCTTTAATTCTTGGTTTTAAGATATTTAACTACTTAGCTTCTCAACAAAATACGCGGAATATAAGGCTATTTTATTTGTTTATTTCTCGCAAAAAGGTACAAGTTTGGTAAATGGTATTTAGGTTACAGGCAGATTCAAACCTTTGTATGTGTTTGGTAAGTAAATATTATCAGATCCATCATGCCAGCAATTAATTTAATAGAGAATAGGTCTGGAGGATCCCTCCTTTTCAATGGAGAAACTTCGTTGCTCTTCCAAAAGTTTACGAGTATAGCGAGGCAGTCCTCTTTAGGTCTATAACGTTCAGACGTATACTTTTATTTATTTGCTCTCATGCACATCAAACATTTTACCATTTATATTACTGTCGGTACATGAACCCTTTCAGGACACTGCAAAGCACAACGTTTGTTTTGCTATTGAATTTATGAACATTTAATTTAATTAATTTATTTTAATTTCAGAAATAAAAAAATCCTACATAGAGATGACCCACAGTCTTCTAGACAGAAGTCTGTGGGAAGATTTATTTGTGTATACAGGAACAGTTTTTATCCAGTGCCCAAATTGTAACCATGAATTCAGAATATCATTCTAGAACCCCCAGCGCAGAAATTTTTCGCCGGATATACAAAAAAAAAACAGCTGTTTCATAGAAAAGTGCAATGCCTACGCGGTCAAAATGTATGGAACAGCTGTAACAATTTGCGCACTGGATAAAACTTACCCTGTAGATAATGTACCTACGTCAAACTATACAAATGTAACATCCTTTTTTTCAAACAAATCAGAGCACCCGTCGCAAAATCAGTCCATAATAAAGTCCTAAACAAAATATTTGCATCCATAGTCCTTTGATCCGCTAACCGGCGCTGGCGAACCGTTTCAATCCGAATTCGCCCAATAAATGCGTAGTCATGGTTAATGCATGTCCCGTTATTTTCGGCACAGACGGGCGGGACATCAATCTGTATCAGTTTGTTTGATTGGCACGCCTGATCCCGCTCGTCCCTGGCCATTTAGCCCCGCCGGCACGCTTTACTCCATAGCTACTGATTTAATTATATGTACCTACCAATTCATTTTTCAAGCTTCAGTTGTGACTGTGATGAGTGTGACGTACGTGGGTTAATTGTGGTTTGTTGGGACTTTAACTGAAATCTGGGATAGAAAATAAAATATAAACGAAAGAATTGTCAACATGGTTTTGTTTTTAGTCTTTTTATTTCAATTTCCAAGATAAAAAAAACATACAGTCTTAAAATAGTAATACTAATATGTACACTTATTTGAAGTATTTGAAATCGTATAGATTTATCTAAAAGGAGATAATTACGCTAAAGACTGACACTTAGAAAAATAAAAGAAAGAACTTAACGAACCATTTTTTAAATAAATCTGTTGATAATCAAGCAACCGCTAAAATACCGCAATAATTTTCTGTTTTCGTATACGAAAAATAAAACAATTCGCACAAACGTACCGTAATTAGCATCAAACCCCAAACACAGACAGAGACAAACTCTCTTCAAACGTCACAACATCTAATTTATTCAAAGTTCATTAGTAAAATTAACGCAGTTCCACACACAGAACACAGACAAACTTATGAGATATTAACATGTGTTACTAGGATTATAAATTAACAATACAATTACAATTTACACTGTAATTTAGCTACCGAAACTAGCGTACCGCGTTCTGTGTTATTCATAATCTGTGTGACGTAATCAATCCCGTGGCAGGTTCACATCAAGTACAAACATTGTTTAGAAACGATGCCTCAATGACAATGTAATTTACAATTTTGAGTAATTAGGTGGCTGTATTGTTCTTTATTTGGAGTTAAAAGTTACTTTTTATGATGATTTCTGAGATAGAAAAAAATACTTGTGGATTACATCATCTGGATAGTGTTACGAACAATCGTCAAAATTTATGTTATGAATCTTGAATCAATGACATTTCGATGTAATTAATTTTCTTGAGTTTTTTATTTAAACACACTCGCGTATCTATTTCATTACATTCTTTGCATACTGCTGCTATCGAAAATGTTTGTCAAGTGAAAGAAAAATGAAATTAAATTTTGTATAATGATCAATAAGAATAATGAAAAGCTTTCTTAACAAATTACCTATTGTATACAACTTTTAATATGTTCCGCAAGGCGCATTGAGCAATAAGCACAATACAATATTAATAATTCAACTTTGGCAAAACCTTTTTTTCTTATTATTTATTATTGGATATTTATGTAGCTGCAAATTGCAGTCACCCTGCAATTTTACAGCTATGTCAAAACCGCAAATTAGGTACCTACTTCTTGCAATCAAATCTTATTTCATTGTCATAGCTGTGTTTTCTTTGAATAAACTAATTGATAATCATGCTACGAGAGTAGTGGCTGGCACTTATTAGAAATTTCTGAAATCGTGAATCGATTTCAGCTAATTGATGCTGAACAAACTAAATAATTTCGGTACTTGCGTTTATTCTATTAGAAACGCATTGTAACATGCACAAATTTTAAATCGAAATTTATCCAATTTTGCCTTATTCTAGAACCTTTTTGTGAGCTGGAGTCTGAACTAAGTTCGGGACCTGTAAGATAGATCTCCAGGCTCACACTCCTTGAAACATGATCATATTTTACGGCACTTTAATGAATACTATACCTCAATAACACTATTAGCAAAACAATTTTGAAAGAGAAGTAAGTCTATAAAGTTATGGTTATATTTGTGAAGTGTTACAAATCGTTAATGTAGGTACAGTATCCTTTGACCCTCTGACCACAAAGAATGCAGTTAACGCCGTTTACATTTACATAGCTACCATAGAGGTTTACATAGCTACCATAGAGCAACCAACTGCCACTCTTTTGCCCTTCTCGATATAACAATCTCTGAACTTAAAGTGTTGTTACTACCTACATACTTATACACTAAGTCACGAATTCTGAGTAGGTATGCCTTGAGGGCAATTAGATACAACTTTACCCTATATTGCCCTATATTAGTAACCAAATGTCCTTTAAGTCTTCAGAATTCAAATTTCAAGTTACTATCACAAATAATTGATTTTACAAAGCTTGATCCAATAGAGTATTCTAGTGCCTTTGACGTCATATTCTATTTGCTTATAACATAAGGTTTAAAGACAATACTATTTCGTATTAGTTTCTATCACAGATGCCCTTATCAAGGGGACTTATTGAACTAGGGTTGTCCTTTAATAACACAAATGACATTCAATCTATTGAGCGATGACGTCATCGTGGGCGCTTTACGGTATTTAATTTAATTCGCTTGGGCGCTCGACCGGTTATACTTCGAACTCGTTATCAATTATCGATTCCCTCAAAATGACAAGTGAAAGGAATGATCGATTGACAGATTGATTTTGAAGTTAATTTCTACGTATTTTTCGTTAAAATAATATTAGTAAAAATGTCCGGATTTCGGGAAAAATAAAAATTGATGTCGCGTAGACAATAATATGCATTACAATATTGTTATACCTACTTAATTTAGTCTCTGGGTGAATGAATTTTTCATTCTTAGAAGAACATAGACACAGTAAGATTTAAGAGTACCTACCTATGCTTTTGCTCTGACCGTTCTCTGAAGAAAAGGCGTTTCCCCAACGAAATAAAATAATATAAATAAATCTTAGTCTTGTATCATTTGCACAATTCCATTTTCTTGTGCATCCAGAAACATAAGACATCTGCTTGCTAGCATGCACGCATTTTGCACTTGTCAACAGAAAGAAATTGGGCGACATTCTTAGGCAACGTACCAGGATTCTCTCGCCATTTGTATGTAATTCTATACGATATTTCATTGCTTTTCAAAACATTGTAAGGCTTTTCGATCACTACACTGTCTAGGCATATAATGTATAAGAATGGATAAGGTTACGTGTAAAATGTTTTGTCAAAAATATATTTTAAATAAAAATATATAATACATATTAATTCTCTTTTTGGCAGTTTTTGGTGGACATTGATATGGGATATTACGTAGTTCCTACAGGAATCGAACAGTCTCAAAAAAATACAGTAAAAAGAAAACTACAGAAACCACGAGCGTTCTGTGTTGTGATGTTCATGTTTCTAACTGAAACAAAACGTCGCCCCATTTTAGGCTCTGTGTGGCGCTACGAGTCTGTGACGTCTTTTGTAAGAACTCGCCATCAACAAGCCTGGCAACGAGTGCACCCCTATGCATGCTCTATTTAAGCTGAGCCATAAACACTTGCCAACTACCATATCAAAGAAAACAATAGAAACCAAACCAGTTAGAAACCTTTTAACTACCACCTGCGTTACTTAAACCAGTAAAGCATTATCAATTTTCAAAACAGCACGGCAACCTTGAAAATGTTTACATCGAGACCTACATTCTAATAACCTTTTAACACAAAGAAATGTAGTTCAGTGTTCGCCAGAAACATTTGTTGCGATCGGCAGTCGTCACAATTTTGCATAATAATAGCACAATGGTTTGAGTGGTACGAAACGTTGTTACAAAACGCAAAAAGAAACACCTTCTTGGTAGCGCCGCCCTGTCGCCGCCACGTCACTAGTGATGTCTCAAGAAATTCGGGAAACGGAACTTAAATAACTCTTTCAAAAACCTTTCATAAAACTTTATGTCGACTGTCCAGTTATGCGGTAACAGCCAGTTCGAACTTTCAAACAGGTATCAGAACTGTAGTTCTAGGCTAGGCTTCTAGTTTTCAATAAACTGCCGCAAGATCTAGAATTAAAACGTCAACTATCAGGTTTCCTATATCGCGGAACCTAGTCTACAGATATCTTAATTGCTTTGCAAAATCACAATTTCAGTACTTCCACAAATACGGGATACATACGGGATTTGCGTCAAATTAGCTAATGGGAAATCACATGTGCCACAGCCATTTCAAATCAAACGTAGGTAAATCTAATCACCTAAAAACCGGGACGTCCCGCGTTTCGTGCACATCACTAGTAGCTCATGAATTATTCGATGTTGTGACACAGACAGCCGCCCGCCCCAAGCCTATCGCCACGTGATACAGCCGATTGAATAATCGAACGGAACAAAGTATTTAATTCTTTTAAACTTTAGATATTACTATCAGACACTAAAGGTTAGGTTTTCAATAGGGTATTTTCCGATTTCATAATAACTATTTTAATTTGAAGATTGGGACGATATATTTAACAGAAAAATAAAAATATATTAATACACATTTTCCCTATTAAAAACGATTTATTTTTCGTTGTTTCGAATTTACCGCCAAAACGCTCCTTACGATGACTTTTTATCACTTTTCTTTTTATCATTATCCTATTATTGAAATAGCATTAAGGTTTTTTATGAATTTCAACGAAAAGGTTTTATAGGCAGTTCATAATCCTTTTCAGCAAAAAAATTGGAATATTGAAAAGCTTTGGTTCAGGAAATGAAATCTATTTCAATGAAAAATTATGTTTTAACAGTTTAAGCCTTTTTTCCTCTATTCTATTAGTTTGATATTGCGTCAACAGACTGTCTGTTACATATAACACATCAACCAAAATCAAGCTAGCATTGATCAACCAAAAGTCGAATCACAAAATATCCGATTTAGCTGAAAATTAAGATTCATTTTAAGTAGGAAGGTAACATCCGTCTTTTAAATCCAATCTGGCCAGACCACGGATATGAAAATTAATTTCCGTGCGCCCTAAAAATAAGTATCTGAGTGTGCCCCAAAGCTGTGCCCAGAATCAGAATATTAATTGGGCAAAAAAATCCCCCTCTCTCTTGATCCACGCAGACCTGACAAATAAATATTCTTGTATATTTTACTGAAGTATTAACATAATGTTTTTTATTTTTTCAGCTTACACGAAGAGGTGCCTTGCTGAAGTATACTTCATAAGGGTAAGCGTTTGAATTAATTTCCAGGGCAATTGCTATAAAAATATGATATTATGATTACTTAGACATGTTCGTGACTTTATAAATAAGTAAGTAGACTTTATAAATAAGTACTAGATATCATTCTGGGGTGAATATTTTTAGAGATCTTATTTCAATTTATTATATAGCCTTAGGGCGGGACTGAAATTAAAGTTTTATAAAAAAAATGGGACCGAATAACTAGATTAAATTCATTTCATATTAATTCTGTAGATTATTTTATTAGATTTAAAGTTACAAATAATTCACACAAAATTGTTTATGATTTGTTTATTTTTTATAATTAATAAATATTTTGTGTGTTAAAAACTTCTTGCCCCAACATTCTTAACAACGTCACTTACAAGAATTCTAAGTTACATAAAGAACAATAGACCATTTTACCAAGAAATTTGTATCAAAAAGCCTCGCTCAAATGTCGTAACTTTAAATGAACTTTAAGTGAAGCCATTATTGCCAGCTAAGGCGTAGGTTACGCTCTTAAAGTAAAGGTTGAAACAGAACGTTATGAGAATTCTCTGAATTATAACGTTTTGTAAGCCTACGCCCAAGTCAAGATTAGATATTTATGTGAACAGATTTTTACAACAAAGTAGAAACATAAAATCCAAAATGTACTACTAAAATCATTTTAATTTGACTTTACTGTAAACAAAACACACAAATCGTAAAAAATAATCAATTTCTAACAGATAAAACCAAAATTACAATTTATAAAATCATTTATTTTCCGCTTCCGCAATTTGTACTTGCTTTTATTAAACATTAGTGTACTACTGGGATAAAAGTAAACTATACTCGTATTTTTTCCATGATTGAGTAACAAACTTACAAACCAAACTTTCAAATCTATTTATACAGGATAAGTTTTTATCCAGTGCGCAAATTTTAACCATGAATGCAGTATATCATTCTAGAACCCCCACCGCAGAAATTTTTCGTCAGTTATAGGTATAAAAAAAAATCAGTTGTTTCATACATTTTGACCGCGTAGGTTATTGCACTTTTCTTTAAAACAGCTGTTTTTTTTTTTTTGTATAAGTGGCGAAAAATTTCTATGCTAGGGGCTCTAGAATGATATGCTGTATTCATGGTTAAAATTTGCGCACTGGATAAAAGCTTTTCCTGTATAAAATGAATCGCCGAAATGTATGTACGCGCATAACTTCCGAACAACTGCACCTAATTGGATGATTCTTTTTTTATGTGTTCCTTATTGTCAGAAAAAGGTTTTATACAAGAAAATTTATAAGAAATATATAGATTTAATAAGAATTATTTTTTACAATCTAATACACAAACTGATTGACGGTACGTGACAGGCGACTTTGACAGATCTTTGACGAAACAATCGACATTTGACAGGTTATCAGTATGGTGACGTTTCAAATAGTTACAATCAATTACCGCTTCTTTCTCGACAGCAAATACTTTCGATAGGTACATTAAACAAGTCAATATATTGTGAAATTATTGATAATGAAATTGATTTGATTTTACTGGAAGGGCTTTATTTCCTCAGTCGAGACTGGAGAAATAAAATATGGCGGTACGAAGTTCGTCGGGCCTGCCAGTTTATAATATTTGTAGGTTAATAAATTAATCATTAATTTAATTTTAACCATAAAGCAGCACTAATTCAAATCAGCAAGGCTTTTGATCTCAGCACCTAATTAATTTAAATCACGTAACATTCAATCTATGGTATGAATTCTATAAGAGAATTCCACTGAGTCGTACCAATTAATAATTAACAATACTCTTATTTACTCATGAAATTTAATTAGAGTTATAATTGGAGCCATTTCAATTTTAAACAGTTTAGAATATTAACGGTATTCCAAAAATCAGAATCTATTTTGTGTTGTAAGTACAGACGCCAGCACATCAAGGTACCCCAATCTGTCAAAATTTCTTTGATAGTTTTTGAACTTTGTTAAAAAAGGATAAGATTTATGTTGTTTTGTTTTTTTTTATAAAACGTTGCCGCACACAAGGAATTTCTCCTGTATTGTGGGTGCGTTTACAAACATTTAAACTCACATACACAAACAGCCAGACCCGGAACAACTAATTGTAGGTCATAAAATACTTGTTCCGTGCGGGAATCGAACCCGCGACACGCAGCGCAGCAGTCAATCGCTTAACCACTGCGCCAACCGTGCCGTCAATTGGGAAAGGACACTGAAACGATTTCCATTTGCCAGTTTGTTTGTACTTAAGGACCATCACGTTAATTAATCATTTATTTTTACAAAGCGGGCCCAGTGCGGGTTGGTAGATGTAACATGCCTTCGAATGTTTGAATCTTGGGTTGAAGCATTGGTGATAAAATAAATTACACAAAATAAAGTGGTTTCTGGGGTTAGAACCCACGACGTACAACACGTAAGTGCAACACGCCGGTGCCTTCTTACATAAAGTAAGAAGAGACACCAAAAAAATACTTACGATACAACTTAGTAGGGAAATCTTTCACCGAACACAAATATTTAACACTGGTAAGGATTTGAGTTCCTAAAAAGGCAGTGAACGGTACCACAATACCAGTAATTGTCCAAAGAACACGCGTTTTTGATACCATAATTTCAAATACTAGTAAAAATTACAGACATTAACTTGACGACCATTATAATATTATATGATGGAACCTCTTCCCTAGAAAACCAAAGTCTTATTCATGGTTATTGTTATTACTCGTATACCTACTACCTCCCATTTACTGTAAAATCGTAAACGTATAGAACCATCATTCCAAGGATAGCCCTTCTCTATGCTTATTTGAATTCTGAGCACAAAAAGGGCGTAACACATTAACATAAACATAAGGATGTCCCCTCCATTAAAAACCTTTGCCCAAAAACCAAACCGACAAACTAATAACCGAACATATCGATACCAATACCGATACCAATAAGGTCCCGATGATAATCCCGTCAATGTAATTAAGCAGGAGGAGTTAAAAGGTTGACTGTCAATATAGGGGCGAAGGGGGCTAAACGGATTAGGGTAAACAGTATAAAGAGCCTTTTGTATCCGAAATTAAATGTCACCCGATGTCATTATTCAGCCTCTGGTTGACACGCATACGATCGCTGCCGTCTGCCACCGCTCGATGCTGGAGATCCGAGGCTTTTATGTTATACGATTGAACTGTTGTTTTGGGGCTTACGACTAGAAAATTTCAGAAATGGTTTAATAACTTTCTGGTATCGAAAGAAGACAACCATATCACGTTTCAAGAATTCTGCACATGGTTTTGAAGGGGAAGAAGGAAAAAAGAAAAAGGCGAAGAAGCCTTAGATGAGTGAAAGAGGCGTTTGCTCAGCAGGATGGCTATACACAAGCACACACTGGTTGGTTAATAGATGTCGCATGTCTTTGATTTTTTTATTCTAAAACTTGCCATTTCCTCACAAAATTTTCCTTTACCGTTTTTGTGAGTAGTGGTGATGAAATAATTTACACTAAGTAAAACGTCTGTTAGGGAAGCTACTACTCGTAAGTCACGGTTGATTCCACAAAGCCACCACTGCTCCTGAACTGAATTTCTAACAGGCTAGAAAGACGACAGATATAAAAAAAAAAATACCGACTGCACTTTTACTCATTTAAACCACATCTTTATTAGTTCATTAAAATGTGGAACATATGCATACATACAACTTTTCCCACTGCCCTTTACTGAGCCTATTGAAAACAAAATACGGTGTCATAATAATAAAAAATGCGAGGTCATTGTCAATCATAAGTGTGTTCGTATTTACGGCGCAATAAATGTAAATCATAACTATCTGTGATTGATATAGTGCAACAGTTATGACACATTGTCAGTTCATCGACATCAAGCACCATTACCAGTGGCATTGGCAGTCTGCCGAAATTCCTTGACTAATGTCTAACAATTACATCAGATCGTGAAGCGGTCGTCCCTTCTAAAAGACGTTATTAGCTAACCCATTAATTATACTCGCAACGGCTGTCGAAGATGCCACCAAACCAAACTTTGCGTTGCGGAAGTATTAAAATATTACCAAGACTTTAATCCAATTTTCACAAACAATAACACCGAGTTCCATTATGGCGCAGTCGCCTTTACGAATTATGGAACACATTCATATGTAACACGACAGATAATTCACGTATGCGGCAATAATATTGCAAATTATTGGATAACGTGACATAAAATTATACGGTCGCATCACGGGTCCAATTTTCATAACGAGTGAAATAACAGGGGAGCGCACGAGAGCGCGCGTACCTGCGATTTCATTCGTTTATAACGTTAAACGCGATTTTCCGTACTATAGTTTAATGCGTATTGTTATTGGACACAATAAAATTAACGGTCCAATGCGTATTCAGAGTAAATGTATTTTAAAACTAGTACCTAAATAAACATACGGTATTCGTAATTGAGACGGAGACAGCTTTATAAATGCTTTTTCTCAATCAAGTAAATCGCTCTGTCAGTCTCACGTAATAGAATGCAAATGGGATTTTTCGTCAAGATACAGACGCTTGATAAATTAAAGTTTAATTTACGTGCTTTTATCTACCTACTGAATTTTGCCTGCGGCTTCACCTTGAGGGAAAGTTGTCGAAAATACGAAGCTATTGCGATAAAAGATTGCTGCTGAATTGTTTACCTAAAGACCTTATATATGTATTACATACTAAAGTAGCTACCCAACTTGGTTCAATGCAAACTAATCTTGACTTTATAAAATTATCTAACTTCAATTTGTCGTTGAATGTTCAAACGTGTGACATCAAACAAACAGTGATTCCCAGCTCCACTCACGCACACAAAATTGATTTATTAACAGCTTTAAACGATAATAACAAACATTATTAGTAAACCCATAAATTAGGAACGAGATCTAAACGTAGGAATATTAAGACCGCATTTAGTTGAGCTCCTAGACGCACGCATTCAGACTGTTAGACACTTGAATGGTTGGTAATCCTGAAAGGGATACAAACGTAATATGGAGTAAATAGTCGTAGCTACTCGTGCTTTCAATAAGAGGGATTATGGATTAACTATTAA
Organism: Polymixis flavicincta; assembly: GCA_949987655.1. Taxonomy (NCBI): domain Eukaryota; kingdom Metazoa; phylum Arthropoda; class Insecta; order Lepidoptera; family Noctuidae; genus Polymixis; species Polymixis flavicincta. Next base: position 18,311,249 of record OX465181.1, on the reverse strand, counting down.
TAATCTACAACATATTGAGAGCACTCATTGAATGTTCAGTAATCGAAGTTTCGAAATAATAAATCGGCCAGTGAGCACGTAACATGAAATATACGAAGTTAGAGGACAATATATTTACTATATCTATATTATATAAAAATCTTATTAATAAAAATGAATCCTTATGTTCCTTGGTAATGGCAACACACGTGAACGGCTGTACCGATATTGCATTTTTTTTTTTGTATTTGTTACTGTCAGGAGAAGGTTCTTACGCAAGATTTTTTTTTTTAAGTTACGCGTAACAAATTCAATATTCATAGTTAAGACATGACAACGTCTGTCGGGTCAGCTAGTCTTATATATAAAAAACTAGCTTCTGCTCGCGACTTCGTTTGCGTCAAATTGCTTGCTCCCCCGGCCCACCCCGTCGCTTCGAATCGCCTGCCCGTGCGAGTACTTCGTATTCGTGACATTTTTTCTTTTTGCTCGGCTCCTAAGGGTCCTAGCGTGATGTTATATAGCCTATAGCCTTCCTCGATAAATGGGCTATCTGAGACTGAAATAATTTATCAAATCGGACCAGTAGTTCCTGAGATTAGCGCGTTCAAACAAACAAACAAATTCCCTATTTCCCTTGGTCACGGCATCACACGTGAACGGCTGGTCCAATTTTGCTAATTATTTTTTTGGTCTGTTTGTTATTGTCAGGAGAAGGTTTTTATGAAAGAAAAAAATTTGAAAGTTGCGCGTAACATATATCATTATTCATAGTTAAGACAGGACAACGTCTGTCGAGTCAGCTATTATGTACTACAATAAATTAAGTAACTACGTGTATCTAATGACGAACGAGTCTGCATACAAAAGTTTTACCAAACGTATTCAATGCTTTAGTCTAGCTAGTAAGTGCAGTGGAAACGGCGGCCGTGTCAGGCGGTTTACTTCGTGTAAATTATTTCATCATCACAGCTCCCTAAACGGTAAAGGAAATCATCGTGAAGAAACTAGAACCAAAAATTCGAAGACATGTGACAACTACCATTCCGCACTGGACCTATAGTCCTCCTATAGTCTGCATATTGTATGTACCTATAGATCTTTTGTGCGAATTAGCCAAAGTCACAATGGAAAGATTGAGTCATAATAAGATTAATTTTGTCAGCTGGACGGTGCCTTGTAGACGCTGTACCTACATATTTGCATTTTTCTATTTACAGCATTATTATTAATATTATAGTGACATTTATTTTGGGTGTATGTATATATGTAAGTATGAAAGGTCCAAGTATGTATGTTAGTATATTATTATTTGTTTAATTAATTTAGTGAATTATTGGTTTTGGTTATAAATGTAGTTTATTTTCCCTTTTACTCTTACACACGTTGTCTACATCTCTTTATGTTTTCTCCTATCGCAGGTATGCTGGAAGAGATTTCTTTAGAAATAAGCATCACCTCTGTACCTATTTTTCTGTTCTAATCTTCTTGTCTGTTTATTTAGTGTGTACATAAATGGTTAAATAAAATAATAAAAATTTCCGACGGCAAAGCATTACGTATTTCAGAGCAAATATTATCTCATCTTCACGCTGAGTTTAATACCTAAATGTGTTAGTTTTGAGATTATAACAGTATTGTAGATAGATACTGTTTAGTGTAGTAAATGTCGAGTAAGTAGGTCTTGCAAGATAATATCGAATGAGTCGAGGATAACCCTTGTCTTCACAGATATTATCTACATTGTTCCTTAACATCTATTGTATAGACTTTAATTTTGCGTCTTGTCGTCGTTCCAATTTTGTTATCTATATCGGAACTTGTTAATACAAAGTTGTACGATTATACAATCCGGAACAACGTGTTGTATAATGGTTGATAACTTTCCGCTGCATCGACATCATCCAATTCTCAGGTTAGTTATCTTGATGAATAATAAGATAATCTTTATAAGTTTTAGAATAGGTGTTTAAAAACGGCTGAACTTTCTCGCCCGAAACGGGTGAATGTAGTTAAAAATAAATTAGTTAGTGGGAGAATCTAGAAGGAATGTTATTACTTTACCAGGTTTTGCCAGCGGCTTTAACCCGCGTAGAGGTCGAAAATTATCCCACGGAAACCGGGATAAAAAGTATCCTTTGTGTTAATCTAGGTTACAAACTATTCATCCAAATCCGTTCAGCTGTTTACAACTTTTAGGGGAACCTAGTCGCTGGCTCGAACTCACTGGTGAGCCTAGCTAAAAAGCACGCTGTCTCACCAGGCTTCGCGTCCGACAGAGGTAGTATCAATGATAAGCAGTTAGATGTTAGTCTACACGCACAACGTTATTGAGTGAGATGCAGGGTCATCTATATTCTATAGTAAAACAGGAGCGTAAAAATTAAGAAAAGTCCTTCGGAAGATCGGGTTTTATGAAAAAACCACGGCATAAATTAAAGACCAATAAAGTTTATTGAACTTTTCGATAATTGAACTTTGTCGGTATCGACTTGGTTTTGGAGATTTCACACTTCTTTTATTACTTAAAATACGCCCAAAGTTAGGTTAAATTAGCAAGAAAAACGAATCTTTGTTGGCTTTAATGGCTTTTTATTTTAGTATTCTGTTTCCGTACCGACAATATTAATAATGAGACAAAACCATACCATGTTTAAGTTTTGATGTTACGTGAAACAGTGGAGTAAAACCCTCCCGAAGTTTGTATGGAAAAAATGTGGACTTGTTTCACCTTAATATTATAAACCTGAAACTTGGAAGTTATTCTAAAATGTCAAATTTTCCCAATTGAACATAAACCTTATTCCTTTGTAATTAAATTTATAATTAATTATTTTTTTAAATAAAAAGTTGAAAAACTATCAAAGAAATTTGACAGATTGGGGTAGCTTGATGTGCTGGCCTCTGTACTTTGAAACTTCCTTATATTAAGTACAGTTACTTTTCTGTCTAAAAAGCGTGCGTAGCTAATGTGTTACGAAATGAACACTCAAAGCTTGCATTAATAACAAAAATCATTTATTAAAAATGTTTGTAATACTAACTAGTAGGTAGTTTATCTTCACGAGAAATCAGCTACCATAGTTACACCATTTAAAGTGTGTAATCTATTCACAATAACGTAACGAGCAAGAAGTCAGGTCGCATCATAATAATCTGACCCGACTTCTGATCCGATCCAAATGCTTCAAGCAAATTATTGAGGCATTGTTAATACAATGGAGAACACAATACGTGAATGATGGGTACTAGGCAACTTCATGATGCTGACAGAAATCAGGCAATACACTACTTAAGTTTTATTTATTTATTTATTACATTTACAACACCGTAACAGATTTAACTTGATTGTAAACAGGGCCTGAATTCACTATGACCACTTAACGATTCCTTATTTCTGCCAGGAGTGCGGGTTTTTCGAAAGAGATGCTGCCGCCCCTGGCACACAGGCTACTGAGGGGTGGGTTTTAGTCAGTAAAAGTCTGACACGCCCTCCTGCTCCACCCAGAACGTGAGAAGTTATTTGATGATTTCCCACCAAAAAAAAAAGAATCATCAATCACACACAAATCTGCTAAGATCGTATTAATAATTTCGATAAATTGTCTTGGAACACACAGAATATATGACATTTCGATTCCTTACCGATAAATTGGTTTCTGAAAAACACGATATTGATGTAGCTGCCTATGCTTTTCTCAACATATGTAGTTGGGAAAAGGATAGACAGATGATGATGATGATGATTGCAGAATTAAATCTAATACCTTTAAACGAGCAATTCTTGTATTTATGTATGTATTTATATAATCTGATTCTCGGAAACGGCTCCAACGATTTTCATGAAATTTAGTACGCAGAGGCGGCGATAAATCGTTCTAGCTAGGTTTCATTTTTAGAAAACGTCAAATTTAAAAGACAAAACCGAGCAAAGCCCGGTCATTCAGATATTAATTAATTATTTAAACAATGGGGCGTGCCCATCGGAAAAAAGATGATCTTTCATACAAACTTTCATCCCTGATAGGTGCAACCTCTCAAGTGAATGATTTTTTCAAAACCCTTAGTCTTCACTTTCTTTATGTATAAGGAACTCTTGCGCAAAATTTCGTCCTTCTAGGGGTGCTGGCTGACAGACAACGTATCAATAGATAAATTGCAGATTCTATGTTATACCTAGCTTTTGGTTTCCGCATTTAGTCCTTCAGGTAGACCACAGTACATGCGATTGAGAATTCGATTTTTATTAAGTACTTTGTCTTTTAATCTGACATTTTAAGTCTTTTGTATTTTAGTACAGGATCTGACATTTTAAGTCTTTTGTATTTTAGTACAGGAGTGTAACATGAGTTTGACATTACACCTGTCAAAATTGTATCTGGGTTTAAAAAACGAACTTCAGATGTCTATTAGGATCAATAAATTCCAAACACGTGAAATCCCATAGACAAATAGACACAAACGAGTTATAAAACATCCTGTGGCGGCGTACAAACGTTCGAGAGACAACTGTTCGCGTCTATTTAATAAGTAAACAAACTAAGTAGACGTTCACCTAGGCTCAAAGCACACGCGACGTGTAAATAAGTCAACCGAGCGTGTAGCCCCGACAATAGTTGCCTCTGAATCCATTGTGTACTCTTCTTCAAAAACAGACGTTGCTTGGAATAATAGATGTAACTCCATTGCCGTTTGCAGTCGTGTTTTGTCCCGTCTTTGCGTCCGATGCGGGCCGACCCCTGATTAGACGACTCGGGCCCAACTGTCCACAACATTTCAAGGCTTTATTGAAGTTACAGACTTGCTTGACATGCCAGTTGGACATTCAGACGGTCTGCATAACTTAAATCTTTGTCTAGTTTGCTACGATACCTGTAGCATTTGCCATCACTAAGGTTAAATCATTTGTTTGTTTGCAGAAGTTGTATTCCTGTGATATTAAACCTACATGCTTGTGCATACAAGTTTGAAAAGCAAATTTTACCTATTCGTACGAATTTACTTAGCCGAGTTAGGCGAATTGACACTTTTAAATAATGTATGATTTTCTATAGGTAACCCTCACGAAGTAAATATAATATATTATTGAAAAGTGTTCGAGCGAGACATGTCGTTTGAAAGGAGTGGAATATGATGTAAATTAGATAAACAGAAAATTTTACTTAATTATAATTAACCTCCGTGCGACTAACAAATAAATGCAAATTAATTAAATTTTAACCTTGTGCAGCGCATCTAATCCAGTGTGTTTGCACAACAATCGGGTATTTAACACTAGAGCACGTCTTTTGTTTGATGTAACAAACGGCTGCGTATAAGAAACACAGCAGTGTATTGTGTAATTAATTAATTACGGAGACGACAAGCGATTAGTTTGCAGGATTCGTGAGTCCTTGGTCCCTTCGGACATAAATAAGCTGATCGTGCATGCGAAGTAAACAAATGATGTTTAGCAATAGTCCCATTGTTTATTGTGCATAGCGATGCATACCGAACGTTCGGCATTTGCCGAGACACTGCCGAGTGCCGAGGACGACGGTTGTGAAAATAGGCAACTTGTCAACAGTGATTTATGTTCGGCGCACGGCACCGCATCCTTGGCTCAAAAACTTGGTAAACAAATACACGATGTAACAAAAGGATTGTGGAGTTGCGCTGCTATTTGTTCGGCTTGTTCGTAAGTATAAACATTTGTTGAAATACGAATCTCTTCTTGTGGCGTTTCAGGGTTAGTTTGCTTGATCAAACTTGGGGAACTGAGGTACGAAGATACATGTTCTTGAGAAGGCTTTTAGTCACTGCGATATGTCAAGATCTATTATCACACGAGACAGACAAACATTAACGTTTTGGTGATACATCAGGCTCAATAAGTACAAGATTGTGACATAAAAAACCGGCCAAGTGCGAGCCGGACTCGCATATGAAGGGTTCCGTATCACCTACTCTTTTTCCGTACCACCTTTAATTTTATAAACTTGATTTCACTTTTAATATTTGTAGATATAGCGGCAATAGAAATAGACACTCTGTAACCGGACCCCTAAAAATGATCAAGCTCATAAAAGATAATAAAACCACCAATAAGACAGAGTGACAACAAAAGCTATACAAATAATAAAAATAGAAAAACGACCGACATTTTATTCTTTTTCATGAAAAACATGCCTTTCAGAGTTCATAAAATACTGCCACATCGTCGGCGACGCGTAAACGAATCATGATAACAATGCTTTTAGTCAAAATGTCAACTAAATACGAAAATATTTTGTCATTGAATAGAAAAAAGGGAAATTGGCACAAAATCTATCTTCTCATTAGTCTAATTGTCACAAAAATTATAATTCTTTGTAGCGTGTGATTTTAAAGCGTCTTCTAGGTCGGGCAAAGAAAGATTTTTCTTGGAAAGACCCGGAAACACTCGGATTTTGCTCCGCATTTTAGAATTCGTATTTTGGGCTAATTGATGATAACAATTTTTTACGGCTTCAATTGGATAAGTCCTATGTATGGGTAAGCTATCACGTCATCATTACCGGTAGGTAATAATGAGATGTAAGAGATACATAATGTCTTTATTTAACACTAGCTTTTGCCAGCGGCTTCGCCCGCGCGGAACTTTCATCCCCTATTTAACTCCCTTCGGGGTTGAATTTCTTAAATTATGTCCTAATTACTTTTCTACATTATAAAGGAAACCTCTGTGCAAAATTTCAGCTTTCTAGGTCCAAGGGTTTGGGCTGGGCGTTGATGAGTCAGTCAGTCAGTCAGGACTTTTCTTTTTATTTATATAGACTGAACACTGAACTTTGGCTATCGACAAAACAGATGACGCGTTTACACGAGCCACTAAAATTGCTCCACCCTGGTCAATTCTCGTCCACTATGACGTCATGACTACATCTAGCAATTTAGGGCAAAGGTAACATGTGACAACCTGTTGCCAGAGATACGGCCACACAATAGGTATCATGCAATATGGAGCAACTTAAAAAACTAAGCAATACGCTCCCCCCCACGACATCCGCCGCCGACTGGTTCCTCTCGCAAAAACGAGACATATCCACAATTTATTGTTGTTGCTCCAGATTGCTCCACTTGATCCATTAGTGTTGCCGAGAAATAATTGCTCAAAAAATTGCCCGTTGAAGAACACCTTTTGTCTTAGTTTCCTAGATTAGCGTTAACAATTACATAATCTCAAATAGTTTTCATGATTGTGAGGATTTTCTACATACATTCTTCTTCTTCTTTGTACCACTCTTGTCAGGGTGATCGTGGTCCTCATGAAGTTTCTTGTCTTGTCTAGGGGCTGATGTGATTCGCCTCAAGATTTCTCACAATTTACTCCGATTTTTGCCATTTAATGTGCACTCATACAAGGGAATTTGATTAGTCCATTTCATGGACATTTCGGAGCAGTGGTGGCCCAGCAGTGACGGCCGCGATTTACGAGTTGTAGGTCGCGGGTTCGAACCCAAGTAGGCACTTTACTTTGTGTAAAGTGGGCGTGCGTGGTGGATTAATGCCCACTCCCTCTCACAGAGAGGAGGTCTGTGTCCCAGCAGTGGGAACAATATAGGCTGCTAATTATTTCATGGGTGAGCGTCCGCGTGGTTTAGTGTCCCTCCACTCCACCCTGCACAATAATGGATAAGCAACATAAATGACGAAATGTGGGTGTGCGACAAGAATACCTGTGCCTAACCGGAGAATAGAAGCGTGATGTTGTGTGTGTGAAAAATCCCGAAAAAAGCAGGCACAGTTTCACATTGTGACAATAAAACCGTCAATGCCAAAACCCCGGCTAGATATCGCAATTACGTGACTCGTTAAACATTATTAATTGTTTACTAACTGCTTGTAATAACCTGTTGCCAAATATAAACGATATCCGAACATAACTGTGTCTGCTTTTAATGCGTTATTGTATGCTAAATATTGTTAATCGTAAGTGGGATATATCAATAAATTGTTGCAGCAATGCATTCAATAATTACGACGAGAATGCGTACTCCAAACGCAATTGCGTAGTTTTAAGAAATTGTAGATTGATCGTAGAGTATCTTCGTTACGCTCTAACAATCTTCAAGCACATAATAGTAACGAAGTACTCTTATTGCATGAAGCAACACAAACATCTTAAAGCAATTAAACCATTATAGCTCAAGATATCGAACCAACTGCACTTGTAAAGATTCTTGCTCGTAATCATGACGAACATATCCTTAATCACGTTACAGGAAATTAGCTAGATAATCGGTATAATTGTAACAGTAATCTGAACATTTATCTGTGCTCACAAAGGTGTAACGAAAAGGCTAATTCTCCTTGAGAACAGTGATTTCCATTTTTTCACAGCACAGGGCGTTTGCTCAACGAATGTAGCAATACTATTTAGAAACTTACGGTCCCTTCTGATACTTTAAAGTACATTGCACTTCGCAAAACCATTAATCAAAACAAACTTGAATAGATACGTCAAAGTAAGTGAAACAATACGAGCACTCATTGTCTCTGCCCAGTGAATGCTCGAGCAGAGTACCTTATCGCTAAAAAGTAAACTCGATCAAAGGCAGCTATGTAAGTCGTGGGATCTTCCCACGTGCTGTGAGAGCCTAATAATTAGTCGTTAGCCAACAATTTGCAGCTTGCCGCGACTTAGGATTAGAAAGAGACACAAAATGCTCTATTTTACCTGAAAACTATAAATCACCGTTCAAACAGGAGATAATTCCGAGTACACAGCTTCATTAAAAACAGATTAAAGTGTCATAATTTGACCATAATTTGTCAGCTACTATTCCTGTCGCCAGACGACTGATCGACTTGTTATACTTACGACAGTTATTGAATGACTCAATTTGTTATGGTAATCTGTACAATATCAGTGACTGATGTATGCACAGTATCATAAACCATAACTCATTGTTCTTGCTTATGCGCACAGCGCAGGCTAATCTTATTCAAGCTCGAAGGTGTCATGCATTTAGGACAACTTAAAGTCTGTCTTTATAAATATTTATGTGTATTTAATCATGGATAGCCTGTAGTATACATTAAAATCTTATTAACCTGACGTTACTGAATAATTCAACAGTAATAACTTCAAGTAAGTACTTTCGACAATAATCATAACTCTAAAACGTATTTGCTACACACTCCTAATCATACGACATACTCACACGTGTGATATTGGCGAAATGCAGTTACCTATTAGTCCCCGTGATTGCAAATATACCTGTCACGACCATCATCATCGAAAATCACGATCGAAATTATTGGATAGTGTGCAATCCAATTTCATGTCGGCGCCTGCGTCGCTTCACAATGCAATTTACTAGTCGACGTTTCAACACGCGCTCCGTATTTCTCCAACACACCCCATTTTCATCTTCGCAGAACGACAGAAAGATGACGCCATTCCTCACATGAATGAGACTATTGACAACTGAATTGATGCATTCGTCTCGAAACACTGACAACTTTGTACAGTAACGTCTTTACGAAATATGATCGGAAACCCGCCGCCGCCTCCCAATGCATATTCTTCGATGTTCACACGTACAGTCACCAAAAGAATAAGTAACCAGGGTTGTCGGATAGAATTGAAGTTTACCAAAAAATGATTGATGTTTTCTAATAAAATTGAATTTAATTTAATAGAAAACAAACAGTTCATTTATCAAATTAAATTACATTCGAAAACAGTCATCGGTTTCTTAGTAAACTTCAACTATATTCGATCCGTGTGGTGGGCGACTTAAAGAATACTACCATCCCATCTCATCCCTTGGATGTCGTAGAATGCGACTAAAGGACTTACTAGAGAATGGGCAACAGCGTTCTCTATGCATTTTACCACCATACTGCGATCACCAACCCGCCTGCCAAACGATTGCGATTATGGCAAAACCCCTCAAATTGGAGGAGGTCTATGACCAGCAGTGGACGGCTTTCGGCTGAAATGATAATAGCCGAGGACCCTGATAACTTATCTCTTTTGGTGACTGTGTGTGAACTTGCTGAACCAAAAAAAAAAGTCGAAAAACACACTGTTCGATTTTCAACTCTTAGCGACAACGTGCGCGAAAAAATCTAGCCGCGATTTTATTCCTTCCTTGTGGTCGTCGACTTAGTACGCTCCGTGGCTCGAAACTATCAAATTTATTTTTATACAATTTTATTGTTTGCGGTGAGGATTGTCGCCTCCTTAGGGGCTGTTTGTATGCGGACTGAGAAGAATTACGTGTGCGACGGAGCGGATCCACTTAGAAGTAGAGATAAAACAATTTGTTTAGAAAATGTGCTGCATAATGTGGCTGCATATGATACTGTATGAAACGAATCTGTAAACTAACGTAGCTTTAGTGTTTATTTTATCGGTTAACGTGTCCACCGGGTGCAGTAAAGGTTCGCAATAGAGGGACAAAGCTGCATTTTTCTCATATGAAATATCTAAGTCGAGAAGGATGGTCCTGTGCTTACTTGAATGGTGTGGGAGACTCCGAGCGATATTTTTTGTGGCGCGGCGGCGCTCGGCTCTGGACTGAATGCACACTTGATTGTATAATTTAGTTAAGTTAATCTCACTACGAACTGCGCGAAGCTCGCCAGTTTTCAATTTCACATTTGAATGCTATGAACGTTGTTTTCGCGCAAATTGTGTTAACACCCCCCCGCGCCCGCGCCACGACGACACGAAGTACGGTGTGTGCGATTACTCAATAAATGTACCGTAATCCGAAAATAATTAACGCGAAAATGAGCTTCGATGATTTCATTATATTGTTTAAAAACACTGCAACGTCGACGCAATCAACAGCAAGGTGAGTAGAATTTCAAGCGAGCTCAGAGCACTTTGTTATTAACTTCCAGCCCAGTTTCGGGTTTAAATTACTTGTTGTGTTGGTAATTGAATAACGATTCCGATGTCCTTTAAAACTGATTAAACACTTCCGCATTAATTATATTGCGCCTCAATTTCGTTTCACGAAGTTTAAAACGGTATATCATAACACTTAAAATTCTGGTTCACTAGTCCATCATTAAGGCTTCTACAGACAGGCGCGAGGCGACACTTGTAGAACAATTTCCAAGATTTTTTTCATAGAAATTGTTCTACGTGGGTTGCGTCGAGCCTGTTTGCGGGAGCCTTTAAGTTGGACCCAAGCGGCTCAGTAAAACAGCTACTTTTTACACAGATTCTACAAGCAGCAGTAAATTGCGAAAATAAGACGGATAACTAGTAAGCTGAGCCACTGCTCGTAATTCACTAAAGTGAATCTGAATAATTTAGTCAGTGTATACGTAGTCACGTTTAGTCGCCTGCATCTAGCGAAATGTTTTCAGCTGGCAACACTGCGTCCTTTTAAAGGGAATCCAGGAAACTACGCTTTGAAAGCAATCAAGTCGGTGTTAACGTTCAAAGCAATTTCTTTGGCTTCGTCGGTTCTGATAGACCCCTATTACCTATTGCGTTGCCGATGTAGTTGCTATTTCGTATTGCCAACTCGTTAAGACGCCTACGAAAACAATGGTGAAATAATGAGTTGGGAGACGTGACTTGCCTTAAATTAAGAATTAAATACGTAGTTAAAATAGTGAATAGGAGTTTCCCTTTCAAAATAAATCAACATATTTATGAAGTTTGCAATGGATAGGGTTGACACTTCACATTTTGACATACAATTAAGTAAGGACCAATTTTTCCAATCAAACTGAACACGTTTAGCACATCTAAACCTCTTTAAGAGCGGTCAGTGACAATATTCTACAACAATTATGACACTGACAACTCTAAAACGCAGTTTATATGTACTGATCGCGTTCAGTTTCTTTGGTGAAATTCACCTTAAAACTTATATTCGGTTCGGATTTCCAAGACTGCTAAAATATTAGAGGTAAGTACCAACTGGTGGGCCGATGCCTGCCAGGGATGCGAGTTGTTCGAAAGAGATACCGTGGCCCCTGGTACACAGGCAACTGAAGGAACACGGGTGGGTTTTAGTCAGTAAAAGTCTGACACGCCCTCCCGCTCCGCCCAGAGCGGGAGAAGTTATTTGATGATTTCCCATCCACAAAAAAAAGACTGCTGAAATATTGCGTGATATTTTTAAAAGCTTCTCCAAAACTGCATAATACGGAATAAAAGCCGGCTCTTGTGCCTTGCTGATTCGACACTAATTACTACTTTCGCTTTACAGTTGATTATTGACGGTAAAACCGGGGATCACGAACAGTTCCCGTGAAAGAATTCTGTAATCCGATTAAACCCGAGTTTAACCGGGTAACGTCAACAGCGCTCGTGAACCGGTCGTTCTTTTTTAAACCGACCACTAGCACCGATTAGGGTTGAAAATCGAAGTGTCCAAAAATGGGTTGGAATTTTGTTCGGTCATGATAAATTATGTTAGTTTCCGGGAAGGCTCTCTATTTTCTTTCCTATTTTCGTTGTGTGATCACTATGAAAACAGGAATGGAAATGTTATCGGATACTGTCAGAGATTATACTGTCATTTTCCACAAAGAGAAGAGGAATCATGTCAATATCATTCCAATAATAATCTCGTTCATAGAAAATTGTATGACGCAATTTTATGTGGTGTCATCATCTGCCTAGCCTTTTCCCAACTATGTTGGGGTCGGCTTCCAGTCTAACCGGATGCAGCTGAATACCAGTATTTTACATGGAGCGACTGCTTATCTGACCTCCACAACCCTGTTACTGGGAAATACGATACCCCTTGGTAAGACTGGTTATCAGACTTGCGGGCTTCTGACAACCCGTAAAGACTGTCAAAGATCCACAAATGACAGCCGGGACCAACGGCTTAACGTGCTTTCCGAGGCACAGAGGGGTCTTGGTATGTAAAGATGGTCACCCATCCACGGACCAACCGCGGCAAGCGTAGCTTAACCTGGTCGATCGATCCGCGCAGCTATCGTTATTTAGCCACAAGCCCCTCCAATTTTATGCGCAATTTTATGTGGTGTAATCCTACTAATCTATATATATAAAAGAAAGTCGTGTTAGTTACTTCACTTATAACTCAAGAACGGCTGAACCGATTTAGCTGAAAATTGGCAGGGAGGTAGTTTAGAGCCAGGAGAAGGACATAGGATACTTTTTATCCCGTTCAGTTGTTTCAGAAATAAAAAAAGTATCAAAGTGGAAGTTGGCTGTCGAAAAACGAAAATTTTCACGGATAGGATAATAGGGTAGATAGGGTAGGGTAGGTAGGGTAGGTAGGGTAGGTAGGGTAGGTAGGGTAGGTAGGGTAGGTAGGGTAGGTAGGGTAGGTAGGGTAGGTAGGGTAGGTAGGGTAGGTAGGGTAGGTAGGGTAGGTAGGGTAGGTAGGGTAGGTAGGGTAGGTAGGGTAGGTAGGGTAGGTAGGGTAGGTAGGGTAGGTAGGGTAGGTAGGGTAGGTAGGGTAGGTAGGGTAGGTAGGGTAGGTAGGGTAGGTAGGGTAGGTAGGGTAGGTAGGGTAGGTAGGGTAGGTAGGGTAGGTAGGGTAGGTAGGGTAGGTAGGGTAGGTAGGGTAGGTAGGGTAGGTAGGGTAGGTAGGGTAGGTAGGGTAGGTAGGGTAGGGTAGGGTAGGGTAGGGTAGGGTAGGGTAGGTAGGGTAGGTAGGGTAGGTAGGGTAGGTAGGGTAGGTAGGGTAGGTAGGGTAGGTAGGGTAGGTAGGGTAGGTAGGGTAGGTAGGATAGGTAGGGTAGGTAGGGTAGGTAGGATAGGTAGGGTAGGTAGGGTAGGTAGGGTAGGTAGGTAGGGTAGGTAGGTAGGTTAGGGTAGTGTAGGGTAGGGTAGTGTAGGGTAGGTAGGGTAGTGTAGGGTAGCGTAGGTAGGGTAGTGATTTTGTATGAATGACTTTTGGACGAACAGGACAACGTCTGTCGGGTCAGCTAGTACTATTATAAATGTGAAAGTATGTATCTTTAGATGTTTGGATGTTTGTTACTCAATCACGTAAAAACGCCTAAAGTATTTGGATTAAGAAAGACTAGGTAGGTAGGTAGGGTAGGTAGGTAGGTTAGGGTAGTGTAGGGTAGGGTAGTGTAGGGTAGGTAGGGTAGTGTAGGGTAGCGTAGGTAGGGTAGTGATTTTGTATGAATGACTTTTGGACGAACAGGACAACGTCTGTCGGGTCAGCTAGTACTATTATAAATGTGAAAGTATGTATCTTTAGATGTTTGGATGTTTGTTACTCAATCACGTAAAAACGCCTAAAGTATTTGGATTAATTTTAGCATAGAAACAGTTCAGAACCTGAATTAACACATCAAATACTTTATCCTGGTCAGATAGTACGTTCCTATAGGATAATTACCGTCCTGCACGCAGGCAAAGCCGCTGAAAAAGCTAATCCATTTTTTTTTTATTATCAGTATTCGATTTTAAAAACGCAATTAGCACAAGTTGCGTTTTTAAAATCGAATACTGATATTTTTTAAATTTTTGTGCACATTTTTCTTATTTTCGTGATATTTGTCGGAAGATTCATTTGCCGAGAAAATGTAATCTAGTTTCACACATTCATACGCTCCAAAGTTTTCGTAAGTATGTATGTATACCTCACACATCATAAACGCTAGTCTGTTAATAGTCAAAAAATAAATCATTTGAGCTAACAGCGCAGCTCTAACGTCTGAACAAAGACCAATATATTATCATCATACATTAAAAACGTTAACACAATTTGTTTAATACGCATTATCACTGTGGCCCATAATCCAGCTTCCATTTGATGCTCCGAGTACATCCGAGCAGCTTATTGAGCAAAATTTAACGGTGTTATAGTATTAACACTAACGGCTATACTAACAATAATGCGCTAAGTTTTAAGAGCCCAAATGTACAGTCGCCAGCAGGTCAAGCTATCCCAAACTGTCAAATTTTCCCAATTGAATATAAACCTTATTCCTTTGTAATAAAGTTGAAAAACTATCAAAGAAATTTGACAGATTGGGGTAGCTTGATGTGCTGGCCTCTGTACATGAAAACCGAGCGAGCACATAACATAGAGTATAAACAACTTTTTACTGATCCATTTATCTTTGGGTGAGAAATATAGACGCGAAATATACTTCAGAACGAAATGAGTATATCTAAATTGGGGAATAAACTTTCATTTTATAATAAACAGAATTAAATAAGTTTTTGAAGCGGATATACGATCTATCTCTCTCTTTTATTTTACGATTTCATAAATCGAAATTCGAAATTTTCGAATTATGAACTGAAATTAAGCAGATAAGTACAGATTACTGAAAATGTACCGAGCAAGTGAAAAACACGGCTTTAAATGATTTTCCCGTTTATTTGAATATTGTTTTAAAACTTATACCACAACGTTCACACAAAAGCTACAAATCAACTACACAACCCACAATAATGCCATAATAAAGTCAATAAAATAAACCAATCCCGTTTTAAAACATTTGAATTCGTTTATTTGTAACTGGATTCGCGAACAAAAACACTGGAGTGCATTAAAACGGAGTAAAACTGCGAAACGCTATAATCTCTAATTGAGTTTTATTCCCAGTGTTACGTCTGTGTGTGGCCGCCACCGCAATTTATTTATTGTTGTTTTAACTTACTTACGTAAAATTTGTTTTATTGCACTCAGGTATAACTTTATTATGAATCTCGAATGGAATGGAATTATATTTTCTTTAATGAATCCTTTTTAATGATATTTTTCTTTTTTGTTTCAGGTACGGCTCCTGTTTTGTTTTCATTGGCTTTGTTTAATTAACGAAGCCGAACGAATGGTACCTACAATTACAACATCATTATTTTATTGTAAAGAGGTTATTTAACACAAGAAATTTCCTTTATTACTGATGAGTTCTCAGTTTCACAATCAGCCAGATCCAATTCCAAATCCGAATCAAAAACCCAAATTAAATTTGAATTTTTTACATAATATTCTATAACTTAAAAAAAACCAACAACAAAAGTAATGGCAGCACAGAAATGTATCGACAGTAAAATAATGCCCTTTTAAAATGTTATAATTGTGACAGCCCCTCTGGCCCTTTGCATCAATTACGAAAGGTTGTAATGAAATTAATTAGCGAACTTTACCTGACGCTCAGTGGGCTTAATGACTCTAGTAGGCTTCCGACCTCGACCTATTAACTCGCCTATTGACTTTCAAGGAAACATTTTAACTTATTTTCTCAAAGCTACACAGGGTGACATTTAGATTCAATTAAAGAATTCAATTAAAAACATTATAGACCCGTTAGCGTTGAATTTGAACAGATACCATTGCATACCAAGGGATAGACCGGGGGGCACTGGTCTACCCCAAGGGGTATACCAAGGTATGCAATGGTCTCTGTAGCACCATGAAACGTTAGGCTTCAGGGATTAGTGCAAATCTTGGGGTACATTCGAATCATCGAATTTGGTATCGAAACACGGTAGGGGTCAGTTCATTTCATTCATCCTAGACCCATTATAACAAGCCGTTGTAAAAAAAAATATCAGCTGGACCATACACTTTAACCGTGTATGTATTGCGGTTTTCCAAGAAACAGCAGGTTTTTTGACGACGAATCATATATTGAGTTCGTAGTAGTCGTTTGCACGTCGATGTCTTTGACACCCTGTATATTGTATAAGTTTAGTGCTATTTCTGTAACGTCTTTTGGTTACAATTACAATTACTATTTGTATTGACATAAATACGGCGAGTATTTGCATCAATATAAATATAATAAAGTGGAACTATTTATACCTACAGTACTACGAGTCTTCACGAGTGTTTATTATGTCATTCCGATTTCAAAAAAAAGCGTTTAAAGCTAAAAACAGACTTGTGAAGTGCGACGCGAGCAGTGCATGCTTATTGGTCGATTTTTTTCAAGTGTGGTCATATTACATCAATCCAACATCGATTGGAAGTTAATCTGTTCTTAAATGATAAGTTCAGCTCAACTTAATCCCTTTTTCATCAACGAAAAAATGAAGTTATTATAAAGGATTACTGAAAAAATATTTTCTAATCCGCTCAGACGAAACTCACTAATTCCATTAAACAAATAGAGCATCGGATTGAAAAACGGTAATCCAAACGATATCAATTTCATTTCTCATTAGTAAGTCTTCCAACCTCGTGCAGCGAGTCTTATGGAACCAATTTAATTACTGAAGATTAAAACGTTAGATAAAATGCTTTTCAATTAAACGAACATCGAAAGTATATACAATAATGAATAAAATTTAAAACCGTAAATTGCGACACGAACGCAAAATATCACGGGACGATTAATATTTCAGTGAATATATTATTGAAGTGTAATTGTCACAATAAAATGTAATGTTACAATGTAACAGGTTGAATATACAGTCGGGTTGAAAAGGTTAAGCTCTTGAATGTCAATTTTTACATGTGTCAGACTTTAATTTTTCAGAATATGTAATGCCAACATAAACACAAATACACAGAGACAAACACACACCACTTACACTCCTCCACACTCTACTACTCATTTTAATTATTATTAATGTCCTATTTAAATTTTTCTTATATCTGCATACTATTTTTTCATTATAACCTAATTTTTTATACGCAATGTGGCTGTCATGTAAAATTTTTGGTTTAAAAAATTAAACAAACATTGTGACAGTTCGAAAAGATGACATACGACCACTACGCGGGAATGGAATATATTTTAAAAAAAATAGACCTTTTCTACCCGCGAGTGCACAGCACCTAATGTTATACAATAATTATATGTGAGGTTATTAAAGCAATGTATTGCAAGGTTCTACAATGATATCATCTGTAGCAATTTTTTACCGTTTCGCGGTTAGATTTACGGCGCACTAAAGTCGAGTAGTTTAATATAACGCAAGCTCTAGCCTTTTTCGTTGAAAGTTTATGCGGTTATAAATTTGGCCACGCCTCGATTTGAGTCCGATAATTGTGGAAAACCTCCATAGATTAGGTCTTAATACCCATTTAGCCTTAGATATTGTGTTAGATTATTACGTGGCTGAGTGCGCTTCGTATATTTAAAATCTTAATGAGTTAGATACTGCTTTAGGAATTAGGATTCAGTTCATTGAGCGTAGGTAACGCGTGTGTCTGCATCTTGATTGTTCTGAAGAATTTAATAGATATGTACAATTTATTGTAACAAATCATGGGAATAGATTCTTGCCGCCGACAGCACGACCAAACGTAAATTAGTTATCAGTCGTAAAATTTGTCGATAGACCATTCACCATTAAGATAACATATATATTATGTCCATACATACACAACACAACTCTAATTACTTCATTAATCGCTTATCAATCAAATACTAAAACTGTTTGGCAATTTATTAATGGCTTTTGTAATTAGCAGTTCCAATTCTCACTGCTACAGCAACATGGTGTACAAGGAATATTTTATGCAATTACACGGTGCTTTGTAACACCGTTACGAACATTCCTAATGTGTTTCATAATTTATGCACTAACAACTAGTGGATATCAAAATTCATTTACAAACAGACTAAAACATAGTGCATCGCCAAAATAAACAGCAATTTGTGGGTATTCAACGTGTTACACATTGTTGCAAGCTACTAGAATAGCATAATAATGTAACTTGTTTATTTTGTGGCAGTTGGTCAACTATTGGGCATATTACCATACAGGAGATATCAGCACCAACTGGTGGGGTCCGCAAGGGCCGATGCCCGCCAGGGGTCCGGGTTGTCCAAAAGAGATACCGTGGCCCCAGGCACACAAGCAACTGAGGGAACACGGGTAGCTTTTAGTCAGTAAAAGTCTGACACGCCACCCAGAGCGGGAAAAGATTTGATGATTTCCCATCCATGCATGGACATCGACGCGCAAACTATAACCATGAATTTAACACATTCTAGACGGGGCGTGGAAGATTTGCGTCGCTTAACAAAAAAAAAACTGTTTCATAGAAAACTGCAATACCTACACGGTCAGAATAAATGGAACAGCTTTGATTTTAAAAACCGATGACAAATTTCAACGTCGTGGGATTCAGAATCCATGGTAACAAGATGCGCGTAGATTTCTCCCTGCCACCCTACATTTTCAGTAAATCAAGCAGTATGACTTTACATTATCTTATACAACATTGTCAACGATGACACAGGTTATATTCCTATGTCACACAAAAAAAAACGTACTATCCTACTTATATGTGTTAACCTTAATGTTTTACATATATGTTGTAGTTGTTTAGTATCCCTTAATAAATAAAATAAAATAAAAATATTATAAATGTGAAAGTTTGTATATTTGGATATTTCAATGTTTGGATGTTTATTTATTTATTGATTTAGGATCTCCAACAAAAAATGTACACAATACATGACATAATTATTGGGGCAACATCAGGATATATGTAGGTGTACTCCTCTACTTATAGGAGGCCACACATTACACAACAGTTAAAACATATTTAAGAGACTTTTAGAAATCATTATCATCATCATCATCATATCAGCCGAAAGACGTCCACTGCTGGACATAGGCCTCCCCCAGGCTCCTCCACTTCGACCGGTCTTGTGCTTCCCACATCCAGCGGATACCCGCGGTCTTCGCAAGGTCATCGGTCCACCTTGTGGGAGGCCTTCCTACTCCACGTCTTCCGGTACGCGGTCGCCACTCCAGAACCTTTCGGCCCCATCGGCCATCTGTTCTGCGAGCAATGTGCCCTGCCCACTGCCACTTAAGTTTGGCAATTCTTCGGGCTATGTCGGTTACTTTTAGAAATATACAAGATTTATTTGGTCAAACACGCAACAACGGCTGAACGAATTTGGATGAAAATTGGCAAACAGATTATAACCTGGATCGACATTTTATCCTGGTAAAACGTTCCTGTGAGATAACGTATCCATTTAAGTAACATGTATTGCAAACGTATCCATTTAAGTAACATGTATTAAGGAGTGACATCAAACCGACACAAATCCAAACTCCGGGCTGCTACGATTCCTTTCACATAAGAACGTTTCAATGTGAAAATCTGACAAAAACAAACAAAACAAAACACATATAACCCAAATAACACCCAGATTTCATGTATCGCCGAAAAAAAAGACGAGGAAAACGTACAAAAATCTGGTATTGATTTGAGTGGCAGCGAACGAATGACATCGAAATTCCACTCAGATGGCTTGCAGCATGACGAGGGACGGCTCAATCATCGCGACCCATATACAAAATTGAAAGCAAATCAAGGCACGTTTGCAGTCAGCTTATAAGCTCATTTCCATAAGTGTACTGGCTATCACGCTCGCAGGTGCAAATTATCTCCAGTGTATGCAATCAGACGCGTAGTAATCACAGAGATTAATATTGAAGGATTGCTTGAGCATTTCAGATGTTGTCATATTAAGTCAGAGTGAAGATGACCGTGTTTGGCATTTATTGACAAAACATCACGCCTTCTTAGCCCCGCAGAGTTGGTATACCTTTAATACTCCCGTTTCCACCAGGCACCAGTCTGCCATCTCACCAGTTTGTAAAAGGTCAGATAAGTCAGAATCACAAAACTAAAATTGAAAATAAATAAATGTACCTATACTTAAAATTATTTTAGTTGAAAACTTGATTAGTAGCAAAAATACTGTATTTATTTTTACTCTTTCGAATTACTGATTGCAAACAGAAATCGAGCGAAGGAAATTCAATCTTTCGCACACAAGCTTTCCAAATAGAAATCCGATGAATTGCTCCAGACGTCACGATAATCCATATTTCACATTTGATTGGGTGCGAAGAACGCATAATATTTTGACGACTATCGGAATAAACGGAATAAACATATTTATATTCCTTTCATAATAAACGACGTACATTTTCCACGCCGAATTCTAATCCGCACAAAGGGTAAGTGGATGCTATCTAACGTGCGGACGAGTGTTAAGGGCCGCGACTGACGCGTGTCGAATGGGTAACTACGACCTACATTCCGATACGACTGCTACGGAAACACAATCAAAACTCGATTCGATAACACTTCCAATTTATAGTTGTATCACGCGACTAGCACACATCACATAAATAAGCGTAAGGAATGTTGCCATTCAACATCCTCATTGCCTCAATTATTTGATTTGCATTGCCCACACAAAAGTGGTAAGTGGTTTTGTCCACTAGGTACCTACTCTATATGTTACACACTAAATCATTGTTGAAGAGTTAATAAACAAGCATTGTATCTAAACTCTCAATAACAACGAGTAAATCTGACGTACCTACGTGTGCAGTGGGTTCAGCAATAAATCAAGATATGTTTAAGAAAGAAGAAAATGTAAAAACAAATTGTTATCGTACGCAATAACAGCAACTTATTGTGTCTCTGCTACATCAGTATTGTATTCAGCCATAATATTGCTCCTTGAATCTATCATCTCTTCGATGCTTCATTCACCGTGTATTCGATTCCACAAGTCTGTTCAAACAATAAACAAAGTGCCTATGTACAAATACAAAACTGAAATTCTCATACAAAATTTTGAGTGCATCTACATTGCGAACTCGCATTCGTGAGTGGACTACTGATTAATTATGTTCCCGAAGTATGCCTACGTGATATGTCAAATGTTTCATCACTGTTTCGACTAGTGAAGGCCTCACAATAGATTTTCCAATAAGCTTCGTATTGTGAATAGTAATTTAATTTAATCTTCTCATAATTATTTTTGGGTTAATTAATATGCTCGCTCTGACATTCGAGATCCGATTAACAAGACATCAATGGATCCTTTTGTATTCGAAAACAGTTAGATACTACTAAATACGAGTAAACTACATATGATGTTACTCTGTAGTAGGTATACAACTCAAATAACTTATAAATGTACTTAGACAAAGACACGTGTAAACAAAGAGACTATTAGACTACCTAAATATAGGCACAAAGTAAATTAGACAGGGATGAAAAGAAGGTTGTACATACCTACGCAAATAAATTATTATCTTGTGAGCGTACTAAATACAAAATACGGCGTAATTCTGAAACACTCTGCCTCTAAATAGTGCAATTAATTTAGTACCTATTAAACTTCTATTCGAAAGTCAAATTGTAATAATTGCGCTCCACGCGCGTAATTAACGAGACTGCTTTACAAATGGCTGTGAACAACTGAGCAATGAGTGACATGGGTGTCGACGGACGTGACGTCGAGACGTGCCCCAGAATAATGACCGCCAAATGAACCGGGGACTGATGCGAATCCCAACACTATGATGCGATTGCGCCGAGTTGCCCCGCTGTGAATTATTGGATTGATTGCGCCGTCTTGTTTCATCTGCATGCCGTATTGTCTGAATCAAACATTATGCTCCCGATGTTACCGAATTTTCGATCTGTTTGTATGCGAAATCTGCGGATTGGTTTACTTTAATGTTGAGATGGTAATTAAATGGCAAATTAACAAATAAAACAGTTTGATGTGAATTACCAATCAAGTAAAAATATGCAACGAACTTGTTGAAAATTACAAGATAAAATTAAGCTACCTATAATCTAATCACTTAAATTGGTACTCAATCCAAAATAACCAGTACCTAATCATAACAAATCTTTCAAAATCAGCAATCTCGTTCCAACCTTGTTAAAGAAAGAAAGAAAGAAAGATGCGTTTATTGGCATTACAGCTTACAAAACCTTAGAACTATAAATAAAACACAAAATGTTATTAATGCCAAAAGGGCCTCAGCTCAGCATAATGTCAGATGGCAACACAGAATGCACCACCTGACGCTGATTGAAGTCAAGACATATCACAACACCTAATCTGCGATCAAATGAGTTGACGATTGCTGCTCGGTTGTAACACGAACAAAGCGAACGCAGTCACCAGCTGCAATATACAGTGATTCCAGTGCAAGTCGAGAGTGTCTCTTATACGGCCGCGTGGCTTCACAGACCAACAATGCCATGCAACAAAGGCCAGCCGAGCTAGAATAGCTCGCCGGTATTGAACCTGGATAATCGATGTGGATCAAGTATGAACGACAGGTCGCGTTGTTGCCACCGACCTGGCATTACTCTGTCAGCTTTCAACTCTAGTATCAGGCAAAAAGTTCGGCTTTAAATCGTTTGTAGCATTTTGTTTCGGTACAGATGATGACCCTCGGTGTATCACAAAAGCGACGCTTGATATGGAGTGCCAGATGTCATGTTTCACAATCGTAGACATGTAGTCACGCCTTGTTAACGTCTCATCGTCATAACTGAAGAATTCAGTCGTTTAGCATAATTACATAACAAAAGTCATTCAATAGCATTCAGTGCAAATGAAGGCAATGACTGCATTGTATGTGAATTAACATACGTCAACAGAACTATGTCAACATTTCGCTATATATAAGTATGTCAGAAAATATGCAGAGTGCACTTAATAAAAGCATCGCAAATCTTGCATATGCGTGTCGCGTACGTAAATTGCGAAGCCTTAAGGGCCCTTAGCGCAGCCGACAGCCTCACTGTACTATGCAGGCGCAGGTTGTAAAGCATGTTCTCTTGAAACATGCATGTCTACGAATAATGATGCGACCGCGCTGTCACACGCGTGACGATGAATAAACGCTTAGATTACCGCCCGCTCCATAACCCAGTTCTAACATTATCTTCTAATGCCCGGGTTATAAATCCCAAAAACGTTTTGTTTACCGATAGTAATTGAGTGCAAGACTGTTTGCTTTCACAAAGTGGGATTAATCTACGTAGAAAGAAAGAAAAAACACCGTACGAGTGCGTGTCGGGACACGCACAATAAAGTGTTCCATAGAGTGGAATGGATTTATCCTAAGAACAAATTGAATCTCACACCACGTGGCAGACGAGGAAAAAGCAACATCCCCACATTACATGTAGAGGAGATAACCTAAAAAAATATTTTAACGTCGGGACGGACACAGATATGACGAAACTGTAAGGGTTCGTTGTTGACTGCGGGACCCTAAAAATGGTTCATTGTCACAGCAACATAAATAAATAATTAAACTATGGATCATTGGTACAATTAAAGTTTCTTGAAGTTCTTAATAACCTAAATTTTACCTATTGACAGCCGGTACAAACACCATTTTCTTTTCAAATTTAGTCATAATGAATTCACTACAATCTCATTATTTAAGACGAAGTGCAACGTGTAATTGTATTAACTGCGTTCTTTAAGAAATACGAACAAGATTTCATAATTCTGAAGTATTAGACGCACCGCTCTTAAACGATGCTTAAGTGCCTGCATTGAAAGCATTCTATTACCTAACGTATATTCATGCATGAATGGGGAGAGCTTTAAGTAATGATTTATACTAGCGCTATATACTGTGTTGCCTCGGGGCTGTATGCAGTAAAGCGGGGGACCTTTCATTTGCATGTTTTCCTCGCTGTATCAAATATCGGTGCTGACCGCATCTTGCCGCTTTGCATCGAACCTTTCGTAATTACTTTTAGACGACTTTTTTCGATTTCTAAGATGTGATACCAATGATTTAAATCACGTAACGATTTAATGTACATAGATTCAATTGTCGATGAGCTCCATAGATTTTGAACGAACGAGAGTGATGACATTACGTTTGATAGGCAAAAGAAGGAATGGCGATACTGTATGTGCGCTTGGAATAAGACAACGTTTGCGCCAAAACGAATTGCCAAACTTTTTAAATAAAAAGTATCATTGAAACTAAAACTGTTTTACTAAAACTTTGATATGATTACTACCTGTTTTAATTTGTCAATGTTATATAATGATAGAACATTGCATATTTTTTATCGAGAAAAAAATATTGTATCATTAATCCTTTTTGTAGTAGCATACTAGACCTCATAGTCAACAAACATACAATGAAATGTTAAATCCTTATTTCATATGCTTAAAAAGGATCAAGCACAATTTTTGATACATCACCTTTACTTTTAGGCCGACTGCCAGTGGTGAGACCGTGTATTCGAAACCCATTCGTTGCTTTACTAATTGATCCATAACGCAAGCACGCAGGGGTTATTTAATACGATATGTAAACAAGACACTTGTTACGTAAAGTAGCCTCATAAAAATAAAAAATACAACAATTTCATAAAATGAGATAAATAAATTCATGGTACGGAAATTCGTGATAAAAATAAATAATATGAAGTGTCATTATCCTGTAAATTACAGGATAATGACACTTCATATTATTAGGGTTGTACATTAACGCAAGCCTCCCCGGCTTGTGTTACGTTGCGTTGGCCAACCTATTCAAAAATATCAAGACTGTAATGAAAGGGAAAACGTAACAGAAAACCTAACCAAATGAATTACTAAGGTGGAAAAACTATATAGCGAGTGTATTCCTATTTCTTAGTTGGTTAGGGCTGGCACATACCTGGCGAAATGCAAAGTTGCACGATTATCACAGCCAAAATTATATGAAAAAGATAACATAAACGTATAACATCACGCTTTGATTCTCCGATGGGTTACCTAAGGTGTACCTCCTATAGTTCACACACATTTAGCCAGTTATGTTTAAGTCTCATGTAATAGGGGGCGAGCCCATTGCCATCAACCGGGCACTTATCCAGACTCCAGGCTGCTCTTGAGAAATTCCAGTTAGAAAAACCCATTAACACTTTGCCCGTCCCGAGAATCGAACCTCATGCTCAGCAGTATCACTTGCCACCACTACATCAACGAGGCAGTGAATATGACATATATTGAAAAGTTAAAAATGCTATAAACTTCCCTGCGAAAATATCAATGTGAACAGAAGCAATTAACAGATTAATTCTAAAATGCAAGAGAATATCTTTATCGTTTGTAGCATTTTGTTTCGGTACAGATGATGACCCTCGGTGTATCACAAAAGCGACGCTTGATATGGAGTGCCAGATGTCATGTTTCACAATCGTAGACATGTAGTCACGCCTTGTTAACGTCTCATCGTCATAACTGAAGAATTCAGTCGTTTAGCATAATTACATAACAAAAGTCATTCAATAGCATTCAGTGCAAATGAAGGCAATGACTGCATTGTATGTGAATTAACATACGTCAACAGAACTATGTCAACATTTCGCTATATATAAGTATGTCAGAAAATATGCAGAGTGCACTTAATAAAAGCATCGCAAATCTTGCATATGCGTGTCGCGTACGTAAATTGCGAAGCCTTAAGGGCCCTTAGCGCAGCCGACAGCCTCACTGTACTATGCAGGCGCAGGTTGTAAAGCATGTTCTCTTGAAACATGCATGTCTACGAATAATGATGCGACCGCGCTGTCACACGCGTGACGATGAATAAACGCTTAGATTACCGCCCGCTCCATAACCCAGTTCTAACATTATCTTCTAATGCCCGGGTTATAAATCCCAAAAACGTTTTGTTTACCGATAGTAATTGAGTGCAAGACTGTTTGCTTTCACAAAGTGGGATTAATCTACGTAGAAAGAAAGAAAAAACACCGTACGAGTGCGTGTCGGGACACGCACAATAAAGTGTTCCATAGAGTGGAATGGATTTATCCTAAGAACAAATTGAATCTCACACCACGTGGCAGACGAGGAAAAAGCAACATCCCCACATTACATGTAGAGGAGATAACCTAAAAAAATATTTTAACGTCGGGACGGACACAGATATGACGAAACTGTAAGGGTTCGTTGTTGACTGCGGGACCCTAAAAATGGTTCATTGTCACAGCAACATAAATAAATAATTAAACTATGGATCATTGGTACAATTAAAGTTTCTTGAAGTTCTTAATAACCTAAATTTTACCTATTGACAGCCGGTACAAACACCATTTTCTTTTCAAATTTAGTCATAATGAATTCACTACAATCTCATTATTTAAGACGAAGTGCAACGTGTAATTGTATTAACTGCGTTCTTTAAGAAATACGAACAAGATTTCATAATTCTGAAGTATTAGACGCACCGCTCTTAAACGATGCTTAAGTGCCTGCATTGAAAGCATTCTATTACCTAACGTATATTCATGCATGAATGGGGAGAGCTTTAAGTAATGATTTATACTAGCGCTATATACTGTGTTGCCTCGGGGCTGTATGCAGTAAAGCGGGGGACCTTTCATTTGCATGTTTTCCTCGCTGTATCAAATATCGGTGCTGACCGCATCTTGCCGCTTTGCATCGAACCTTTCGTAATTACTTTTAGACGACTTTTTTCGATTTCTAAGATGTGATACCAATGATTTAAATCACGTAACGATTTAATGTACATAGATTCAATTGTCGATGAGCTCCATAGATTTTTAACGAACGAGAGTGATGACATTACGTTTGATAGGCAAAAGAAGGAATGGCGATACTGTATGTGCGCTTGGAATAAGACAACGTTTGCGCCAAAACGAATTGCCAAACTTTTTAAATAAAAAGTATCATTGAAACTAAAACTGTTTTACTAAAACTTTGATATGATTACTACCTGTTTTAATTTGTCAATGTTATATAATGATAGAACATTGCATATTTTTTATCGAGAAAAAAATATTGTATCATTAATCCTTTTTGTAGTAGCATACTAGACCTCATAGTCAACAAACATACAATGAAATGTTAAATCCTTATTTCATATGCTTAAAAAGGATCAAGCACAATTTTTGATACATCACCTTTACTTTTAGGCCGACTGCCAGTGGTGAGACCGTGTATTCGAAACCCATTCGTTGCTTTACTAATTGATCCATAACGCAAGCACGCAGGGGTTATTTAATACGATATGTAAACAAGACACTTGTTACGTAAAGTAGCCTCATAAAAATAAAAAATACAACAATTTCATAAAATGAGATAAATAAATTCATGGTACGGAAATTCGTGATAAAAATAAATAATATGAAGTGTCATTATCCTGTAAATTACAGGATAATGACACTTCATATTATTAGGGTTGTACATTAACGCAAGCCTCCCCGGCTTGTGTTACGTTGCGTTGGCCAACCTATTCAAAAATATCAAGACTGTAATGAAAGGGAAAACGTAACAGAAAACCTAACCAAATGAATTACTAAGGTGGAAAAACTATATAGCGAGTGTATTCCTATTTCTTAGTTGGTTAGGGCTGGCACATACCTGGCGAAATGCAAAGTTGCACGATTATCACAGCCAAAATTATATGAAAAAGATAACATAAACGTATAACATCACGCTTTGATTCTCCGATGGGTTACCTAAGGTGTACCTCCTATAGTTCACACACATTTAGCCAGTTATGTTTAAGTCTCATGTAATAGGGGGCGAGCCCATTGCCATCAACCGGGCACTTATCCAGACTCCAGGCTGCTCTTGAGAAATTCCAGTTAGAAAAACCCATTAACACTTTGCCCGTCCCGAGAATCGAACCTCATGCTCAGCAGTATCACTTGCCACCACTACATCAACGAGGCAGTGAATATGACATATATTGAAAAGTTAAAAATGCTATAAACTTCCCTGCGAAAATATCAATGTGAACAGAAGCAATTAACAGATTAATTCTAAAATGCAAGAGAATATCTTTATCGTTTGTAGCATTTTGTTTCGGTACAGATGATGACCCTCGGTGTATCACAAAAGCGACGCTTGATATGGAGTGCCAGATGTCATGTTTCACAATCGTAGACATGTAGTCACGCCTTGTTAACGTCTCATCGTCATAACTGAAGAATTCAGTCGTTTAGCATAATTACATAACAAAAGTCATTCAATAGCATTCAGTGCAAATGAAGGCAATGACTGCATTGTATGTGAATTAACATACGTCAACAGAACTATGTCAACATTTCGCTATATATAAGTATGTCAGAAAATATGCAGAGTGCACTTAATAAAAGCATCGCAAATCTTGCATATGCGTGTCGCGTACGTAAATTGCGAAGCCTTAAGGGCCCTTAGCGCAGCCGACAGCCTCACTGTACTATGCAGGCGCAGGTTGTAAAGCATGTTCTCTTGAAACATGCATGTCTACGAATAATGATGCGACCGCGCTGTCACACGCGTGACGATGAATAAACGCTTAGATTACCGCCCGCTCCATAACCCAGTTCTAACATTATCTTCTAATGCCCGGGTTATAAATCCCAAAAACGTTTTGTTTACCGATAGTAATTGAGTGCAAGACTGTTTGCTTTCACAAAGTGGGATTAATCTACGTAGAAAGAAAGAAAAAACACCGTACGAGTGCGTGTCGGGACACGCACAATAAAGTGTTCCATAGAGTGGAATGGATTTATCCTAAGAACAAATTGAATCTCACACCACGTGGCAGACGAGGAAAAAGCAACATCCCCACATTACATGTAGAGGAGATAACCTAAAAAAATATTTTAACGTCGGGACGGACACAGATATGACGAAACTGTAAGGGTTCGTTGTTGACTGCGGGACCCTAAAAATGGTTCATTGTCACAGCAACATAAATAAATAATTAAACTATGGATCATTGGTACAATTAAAGTTTCTTGAAGTTCTTAATAACCTAAATTTTACCTATTGACAGCCGGTACAAACACCATTTTCTTTTCAAATTTAGTCATAATGAATTCACTACAATCTCATTATTTAAGACGAAGTGCAACGTGTAATTGTATTAACTGCGTTCTTTAAGAAATACGAACAAGATTTCATAATTCTGAAGTATTAGACGCACCGCTCTTAAACGATGCTTAAGTGCCTGCATTGAAAGCATTCTATTACCTAACGTATATTCATGCATGAATGGGGAGAGCTTTAAGTAATGATTTATACTAGCGCTATATACTGTGTTGCCTCGGGGCTGTATGCAGTAAAGCGGGGGACCTTTCATTTGCATGTTTTCCTCGCTGTATCAAATATCGGTGCTGACCGCATCTTGCCGCTTTGCATCGAACCTTTCGTAATTACTTTTAGACGACTTTTTTCGATTTCTAAGATGTGATACCAATGATTTAAATCACGTAACGATTTAATGTACATAGATTCAATTGTCGATGAGCTCCATAGATTTTGAACGAACGAGAGTGATGACATTACGTTTGATAGGCAAAAGAAGGAATGGCGATACTGTATGTGCGCTTGGAATAAGACAACGTTTGCGCCAAAACGAATTGCCAAACTTTTTAAATAAAAAGTATCATTGAAACTAAAACTGTTTTACTAAAACTTTGATATGATTACTACCTGTTTTAATTTGTCAATGTTATATAATGATAGAACATTGCATATTTTTTATCGAGAAAAAAATATTGTATCATTAATCCTTTTTGTAGTAGCATACTAGACCTCATAGTCAACAAACATACAATGAAATGTTAAATCCTTATTTCATATGCTTAAAAAGGATCAAGCACAATTTTTGATACATCACCTTTACTTTTAGGCCGACTGCCAGTGGTGAGACCGTGTATTCGAAACCCATTCGTTGCTTTACTAATTGATCCATAACGCAAGCACGCAGGGGTTATTTAATACGATATGTAAACAAGACACTTGTTACGTAAAGTAGCCTCATAAAAATAAAAAATACAACAATTTCATAAAATGAGATAAATAAATTCATGGTACGGAAATTCGTGATAAAAATAAATAATATGAAGTGTCATTATCCTGTAAATTACAGGATAATGACACTTCATATTATTAGGGTTGTACATTAACGCAAGCCTCCCCGGCTTGTGTTACGTTGCGTTGGCCAACCTATTCAAAAATATCAAGACTGTAATGAAAGGGAAAACGTAACAGAAAACCTAACCAAATGAATTACTAAGGTGGAAAAACTATATAGCGAGTGTATTCCTATTTCTTAGTTGGTTAGGGCTGGCACATACCTGGCGAAATGCAAAGTTGCACGATTATCACAGCCAAAATTATATGAAAAAGATAACATAAACGTATAACATCACGCTTTGATTCTCCGATGGGTTACCTAAGGTGTACCTCCTATAGTTCACACACATTTAGCCAGTTATGTTTAAGTCTCATGTAATAGGGGGCGAGCCCATTGCCATCAACCGGGCACTTATCCAGACTCCAGGCTGCTCTTGAGAAATTCCAGTTAGAAAAACCCATTAACACTTTGCCCGTCCCGAGAATCGAACCTCATGCTCAGCAGTATCACTTGCCACCACTACATCAACGAGGCAGTGAATATGACATATATTGAAAAGTTAAAAATGCTATAAACTTCCCTGCGAAAATATCAATGTGAACAGAAGCAATTAACAGATTAATTCTAAAATGCAAGAGAATATCTTTCCGTTACTGTCTCTTTTTCCCATTTCTTCTCGTAGGTGTCGTAAAAAGCGACTTACGGACTCACTAGAGAATGGGCAGCAGCGTTCTCTATGCGTCGTACCACCATACTGCGGTCGCCAATCCGCCTGCCAAGCGTAGCGATTATGGCAAACCCCCCAAAATGCTTGGGGGAGGCCTATATCCAGCAGTGGACGTCTTCGGCTCAAATGATTACTGTCTCTTTTTTATTGATATCACTGAAATAATTCTGAGGACATCACAAAGTTATGTATCGTTTACAAATGAATATGTGTTTTGATTGATTGATTGCTTTTATATCAACGATGACGAAACAAACACGACACAAAAATAATTGCTATCCATTTTGTCGTAGTAGTAAGTCGTTGGTTCAAACCCAGACAGGCGCTTTGTGCAAATTATTTCACCACCACTGCTTTCAAAAATTAAGGTGAAAGAAAACATCGTGGGCAACCAGCATGTCCTTCAAACTAAAATTCGAAGACTTGTGACCACCAACCCGCACTGGGCCCGAGTGGTGGATTACGGCCCACGTCCTCTCACAAAGACGAGGCCTGTTTCCCAGCAGTGGGAACATTATATGCTGATTATGCCATCTATTTTGTCAGTAAAAATCGCGGTACATTTGCTTTGCCAAGTGTGCACCATCCCTTGTCGGAACATACGTGTCCATAGGGTGTCGGTTAATAGACCGCAGCGCGGTAATTCTTCCTAGTTCTCATGTAACGCGCTCATTCGTGTAATGATGCGCCTCTGTTACGTAGAACTAACTAATAGTGGTCTAGTGGTCTTACTTTCGACCTTAAGTGCCTGCGTAATAATTACTCAGTTGAACAAGGCAGCATTCTTTGCGAACTGTAGTGTTTATGTTTCTTGAAGTTGGTAATTGTAGTGTTTGTATGACATTATGGGCGTTTATGGGTAATCAGTTCGGAGTCATATTTTCCCTAACCGAACATTAACCTTTCAAGGTGTAAGGATTTCCAAGGTTCGTTCAACTTGGCAATACGCTGATAGCTTGAAAATGAGATCCTACTAAAATTATAAGTTTGAAAGTTTGTATATGTATATAGATGTTTGTGACTCAATCACGCCAAACGGATGTGGATGAAATTAGGCACACAGATAGTTTATATGGATTGACACATAGAATACTTTATCCCGGTAGTACCTACGTTCCTCTGGCATAATTTTCGATCTGCACGCGACTGAAAACGCTGGCAAAAGCAAGTTAAGGAGTAAATTAAGTGTTAACACAACACGGCCTTTCAGTCACTCATAAAAGCATTTGCAACCACTTTCTTTACCTAACAACAGTTTATTAGGCTAAAGTATTATTTATTAAAGTCATGTGTGAACACAAGTTCATTAGTCGCAAAAAGTTAACAAAACAAAAAAATACTGTTGAAACTCGAGATCGCAGAAATTCTTCGTCCACAAACTAGCCAAATTATAGCTTCAGTCCAATGTCCTTTATTTACCTACATTTTCCAGTGGCTTTTCTTTCTGCAAAACCTGTAATATGCCGTTTTACGTTCCGGGGCACTGCGTATGCAAATTCAGTGAAGTCGATAGCCGACCTCCTCGTTAGTGCCCTCTCAAAGGCAAATACACATACATATATACCTTTATATACAGTATACATGGGGCTAGAGGACTACTGAATAGCTCTTCTGCAATAGGATTAACTTACAGATACAATATAACGGAAAGGCGTAAAGTTTCGCCGGAAGACCATTGCTGCTTTGTATAGGAAATATAATTATGTAGAAGGAAATGTAAATACACGTTTACGTAAGAAAGTAGCTGGTTCTATCCATTTCAGTACTTTTTTGTACGCTTTCGACATGTGGTTTTGTTTAAAGTTTTACAACGTGCTTCATTAAAACAAATATTTATTTTTACTTTTCGGTTAGCTACATGAACGCAAAATTAAGATGCTTAAAATAACTGTTATAATTTTAATATCATATCAACATGAACATTTAACAGAACAAATTAATATTAAAACATTCATAAAGCCCTTGGTTACGTCAAAGGTTTATTAAGAAATGTCGGGTCGAAAGCCAGTTAATCACTGTAGTAAAATAGTTAGCTTTTTGTAATAACGTTTAATGCTTACTTACACGTTAACTTTATTCAAAGTACATTCAAGAACGAAACAGCAACATGTGCTGTTAACGGCTGAATATAAAATTCATTAACTCGCGTTTAATAACGCACAGTTACACATAAATGCAGTTAAGCTAAATACGAATTCCCCGGAGCAAGTTCCCAGTTAACCCTCATCTTAATAGAAATTTCTTTATGTAAATTTTAATTCAAAAAATCCCCCATTTATTCTCGGTGCCGTAAGTTGAATGAAAAAATCTATTAGCTGAGAAAGATGAAAAATACAGTCCGGCTTTTCCTTCGTGCTTATTTCACAAAGTATGCAAAGTAGCGCCAATGCGACCCCTTTTATCGTAGCACTAAATTGAGCAATTAAAAGTCTAATAATAGTTTCTCTATGTACTTTTAATTTAGTCTGTAAGAGAAGGGTAGTTGGGAACACAGTGTTAATGAGTGCAGATGTCGCTACGGATATTGAAAATG
The DNA here is from genome assembly GCA_949987655.1 of Polymixis flavicincta. NCBI lineage: Eukaryota > Metazoa > Arthropoda > Insecta > Lepidoptera > Noctuidae > Polymixis > Polymixis flavicincta. Next base: position 18,277,424 of record OX465181.1, on the reverse strand, counting down.
TGATTTGATTTTTGAGGAAAATCTTGCAGTTTTAACGTTGCCTGCAAGAGGTTATGAAGCCGGGTCTTTCATTAGCTTGTTGCTCCGTACTTTAACTAAGATTGTTTACGGAAAAGCTTTCAGTTTTAATAGCAAGGAAAGAGGAAATTCTTTGATACTTATAAATTTTGCTTGCTCATAAGTCGACGGTTTTTTCTGAATCGTTGGCTTGTCTACTAAAAAAACTTATTGAATATTCTACAAAAACATTCAATTCAATCTGCCTTGCTTATTCCCAACTATAAAAGGTTGCAGTATAATCGGTTGCAACCATTATGTTACATGTAGCGACTGCCTATCTTACCTCCACAACCCAAGTTACTGAGTAAAACGATACCTCTTAGTAAGACTGGTTGCCAGAGTTTCGGTCTTCTGAGTACCCGTGACGACTGTCCACAAATGACCGTCGGTCCAACGGCTAAACGTGCTTTCTGAGGTTCGGAGAGGTTTCGGTATGTTAATCACCCATCTACAAACCAACCACGTCAAGCGTAACTTAACCCGACCAATCAAGCCGTGCGGCTATAACCTGACCGATACCGCTGTACCGCGCCTTAGGTATGGGCGCGGCGGGACGGGGGAGCAGTGCAGGCCTCTGATTAGTCAGTGCAAGCTACTCATTCGTCAGTGCAAGCCGCTCATTCGTCACCACTCACAACGTCCGTCCCCCGCCTCGCCGCGCATACCTAAGGCGCGGTACAGCGGTATCGGTCAGGCTATAGTATTACTCCCGCCATATAATAGGTTCCAATAAACATAGTAAACTTGTGAAATGCCTCGTTTATTCTAGTCTCTTTTTACCATATCAAATTGATTACTTAAGACCAGACCATCCCCCCCGAGTGGGTTCCCGCATTGTCGTTGCGGGGGGGCTCAGTAACCGTGGATTCCGGCCACGGTGAAGCCAAGAGGAACCCAAAGGTGGGGCCGCTCGTCAGGGCTTTTGCCTCAAAGCCAACGACGTAGCGGCCAAAAAGTAGGTTGCGGTGAGGTGCACCGCAACTGAGGTGGGCCGCGATGTCGAATGGGAGGCATTGCGGCTGAGGGTTACGGGCTGCGGTAGAGGAGGAGTGCCGGTGCTTCTGAGCAGCGCTCTTCCCTTCTGTGGCCTGGACGGGGCCGCCACCGTTTGATGGCGGACGCGGTGGGGCCGCAGGGGAAGAGGAGTGTCGGTATAGCGTCGGCCGCTCTCCCTATTCCCTGCGGCCGAAAAGTGGTAGACGACGTCAAAGATGTCAGCAACCACAGGTGGGGTCCGCAAGGGCCGATGCCTGCCAGGGGTGCGGGTTTGTTCGAAAGAGATACCACGGCCCCTGGCATACGGGCTACTGAGGGAACACGGGTGGGTTTTAGTCAGTAAAAGTCTGACACGCCCTCCTGCTCTACTCAGCAGGAGAAGTCATTTGATGATTTCCCACCCAAAAAAAAAAAAAAAGACCAGACCATGTATTTTTGACTAGCTGCGCCCGCGGCTTCGTCTGTGTGTGTATAACAGAAATTATCCACAGGAACGTGCTACTACCACCAGCTACTACTCCTTATAACACAAGCAATCTGCCAGTAAAAGTCCCGTCAAAATCAGTTGTATTGTTTCGAAGATTAGCCGGAAAAAACAGAAAGAAGACAGAAATTTTAAAATCGTGAAGTAAAATTTTTAACTTGTTTTTTTGTTTTTAGTATCGTACATACTTTCATAAGCATTAAATTCAAAGCTGTTATTTTGAAATTATAAAACAGCCACATCAATTGCATTGAAATAGATAATACATATATCAAATGAATGTGTGTTTGTATAGATTTCGTTATGGTATTTAACATCAAGGAAATTGTGATGTTCAAAACGCGTGTCAATTAAATCGATTGCCAGTAATGACGCTATCCTCCACATAATGGCTAGGTGTTGTCCTCAACTAATGGATTTAACTGAACATAATTGCATTAAGCATTCACATAATCGATTCGCATCAATAATAATAATATTTGATTGGTTGAGAGTCGTGAATGGAATTACGTGTCATATCTTAGGAGCAAGGCTGTGCACGATTCATTGCGAACGACGGAACTAAAGCCCTATGCACATTCATATGCGTTAGTCACGAAATAAAAATAAAACTAGTTTTAACCTCGATGAGATAATACGAAACTGTTATTTGGCAAAGGATTTTTTATATATAATAAAAAGTGCTATCTCGAAAATCAAATAATCGAATTCGTGTTAATGGTAAAGTTCAATCCATAAAATTAATTACTAATAATCAAATATCAAGTTCAATCATCAAACTACTTGAACAACCTTATCGGTAACAGCGGTCCATACACAAACAAACAAAAGACACTCCATTTTCTCGAAGGCAATAAACAATTTTTCCAACACACTCATTTTAAAATTCTGACAGCTTTATTATTACGAAAAAACATAATATTGACTATTCAGCAGTAATAACAACATGGAGCATCCAATTATTGACACTTAAATGATTGATTGCTCTGCAATTGAAATAATGTTCGAACACAAATGACGAACACCATTTAGTAAACAATGAAATGTACTCGTACTATCGCCCTTGACTTTTTAGTACTAAAGACGAGGTTAGGATATAATGACTGAATTATTCAATACTTTGAAAGGAATTTAAGGAAGAGATTAGTCTATGTGATGAAGATTTTATTGATAAAGATGATCGACTGAGCGCATCATTTATGTATTTTTAGTTTTGATCTTGGCGAAGGTTACATAATAATTTTGACTGTAACATGAGGTCACGTCAGTGATGCTTAGAACCCCTAATGGTTACAAAAACGTACCTATGTAGATAAATATGTTAACTCAATTTATCAATTTGCTTAGCCTTTTCCCAAATATGTTGGTCGGCTTCCAATCTAACCGGATGCAGCTGAATACCAATGCATTTTACATGGAGCGACTGCCTATCTGACCTTTACAACCCAGTAACTGAGTAATATGATACCCATTGGTAAGACTGGTGGTCAGACTTTCGGGCTTCAGACGACCAGTAACGGCTGTCAAAGATCCATGATAGCCAGGTCCACGGCTGCCACGAATGACAGCCAAGTCCAACGGCTTAGCGTGCTTTCCCAGAGAAGGAGTTGGTATGCGAAGATGGTCCACGAACCAACCGAAAATTAATAAAATAAAAAATTAACAAATTCAAATTGCTAGAGCAACAAAAATATCATTTAACACTATCTTTTAAATACTTTAAAAAAAGCTCTTTGATTTATTAAAAACAATCGACATACCAACATCATTTAAGACATACGTCAAAACAAATACCATTAGCTAACTCATTCATGCAAATCATTCATAAAAAATAAAAATAAAACAAAGTACTTTTGCACACAGCGTCCTTCTCAGTTAATTTGAACATAGATGAAGACGACGAGAAATTTGAAAATGAAAGGTCATTCCGAGGCGTTAACTGATGCACACGATAACACGACGTGACACGACAGATTGCCAGCAATTATTAAAGGCTACAATTGCCTGTCAAATTTATGACCTTTGCTAACTCGAATATTTATCAAAGTTGTCACTTACTCCATACAGCGCTGACACAGGTCATTTTTTAATGCAATTAGTTTTTTCAACAAAACGTGACGTTCATTCATGTTTTAATCATTTGGTATAAATGTTGTGATAATCAAAACTTAGGTCAATCCTCGTCATTAATCAATGTCATCAGTTTTTTATACACTAACTATGAATTACTGATTTATTTTATACATTTTTGAACAGATACCTCACACGGTGAATCAATAAGTCAATCTTGAAAGATTGTCTTGATTGAATCATCGTGTGCGGTACTTAACTATGGTAACCAAGCATGATACATATTAATGTAATATAGTTCACTTAACCTTAAATGTAACTTATAATAAAGTGTTCCATAAATAATTTATTTTTGTTTCCTTGACATCGTAATTCAAGCTACGATAAGGGTTCCGTAGCCCCAAGCCCCCAACTTGTATTCAATTCGGCGAAAGAAACATTTCCTATCAGTACTTACTCGGTTAAATACTGTTAAAATTAAGGTCTTCACTTTAATTTTCTGTGACCTACACAGAAGGTTTTCACATTGTTTGATATTAAACAGAATTAGGGCGTTCCATTTCCACGTACACGAGGCCTATTGTAATATATCGAGTTGAAATTGATTTCACAATGGGGACCCTTTGTTTACAACTATTTATAATATTGGATTGATGGATTGGTTTCAAAATGGTCCGGTCTGTATAATTGGCTGCTCTGAATAGGATCGTCGAGTGAGCCTTCGGTGCACACAATGGCCGTACAATCACGTCGGCCTTGGAGTATTACATCGGTTCAATCAAAATATTGGGGCAAAGGTTATCTGCGAAGTTCCCGGGGTCTAGAGATCCCTGCTATTGTACTAGCTCCTACTTGCCGACGTCAAAAGTACTCGATCCACTTATCGTTGCTTCGAATACCATTGGAGTCACGGTCGATTGAACATTGAATAAGGATCCAGATGCTGGACGCTTGTTTATATCGTGCCAATACGATTCGATTTAGAGGTACATTTTCCTTTAAGTTTTTTGCACGTGTTTTATTATTTTTAGAGAGCAGTTTTGGGTTTAGTCTAGATATTTTAGTTTCTAAAGGCTGGCTATTCTCTGTCTGACTCTCCTTTAGATAAGTAGTTTTATTTGCATATGATCTGTGTACGTGTATTGCTAACTAGATTAACATACCCACACACACTAAACCGAACCGTGTTTCTGCACAACAGTCCGCGTAGTAGGCTTTATTGGACGGAACAATTCATCAAAAATCTAATTAAGTCGGTGGGCGCGGGGCTTCAGTTCGTGAAACGGTGACAGGAGATTAAGTTCAGCTTTAATTACGCCGCCAGCACTATTCCAGTCTACTTGCTATTTTACTGGCGCGGCAGTCGCACGGGCGAGTGTTCTGTCCACCGGAGCGCCCAGCACGAACTAACCGTCACCTTATTTCCGCACTTACACTGAATTTATAGCTGAATGCATTATCTGCGTCTAATAAATGCAAACTGCTTTTTGATTCATCTAACGTTGCTAAATCTGGAAACGTTTTTTTAGTAGCAAATTCATAAAAACCGTATTGAAACATTTACAATTAATGAACTGTCAACAAATAGAGATCAAGAAGCAAAGAAAACACAAATAAACAAACGTGCAATATTGAATATTATAGAGCAGCAAACATAAATACTGTGTAATTAACCCCAAGCTTTATATGCTCGGCTGAAGTTAAAGCGAGCAAAGTAAGTATCATAATAACTTGTCAAGGAAGCTAATAACTAGATGCAGCCTCAGAATATCTATACGTGTTACTGTGAAGGCAAGTGACATCGCCGTAATAACCTCCATGTTAATTAAAACGCTTGTCGATGGATAAACTATTATATCGATACCCGGTGTTTACATCATGTTAATACTCGAGTAATGAAGTGATTTCTCATCCATCTTTAGACTATCGAAGTTAAATGGAATTACGCTGAATTGGCGTTTACGATTTTAATGCTTAGCATTCCTAAGAAAGCGGTGAACGGTCACAATAACAGCTGTTTTAAGACAGATCAGTGGTGGCCCAGACATAAGAATCGTTCGTGAGTTCGAAGCTAGGCAGGCACTTGACTTTGTGTATTTAATTTCGTCACCACTGCTCTCAAACGGTGAAGGAAAACATCGTGAGGAAACCGGCATATCTTAGAACCCAAAATTCGAAGACATGCGACACTCATCAACCCGCACTAGGCCCGCGTGGTGCATTATGGCCCACTCCTTCTCACAAAGAGGAGGCCTGTGTCCAGCAGTGGGAACAGTATAGGCTGATTGTGCTAAAAACAGAGCAATTTTTCACGCCTTCATGTCAAATACTGTTGAAAATGACAGATTTTCGGAACAGTTGTTATGATGTGGCAGAACCGCTCTTCTAAGAAACCGTAGCTCAATTAACCTGATAGAAATATATGTAAACACAAAAATAAACGAATAATGAAGAAAAAGAAACAATTTCCCGAAGAACAAAGGAAAAACGTAAGAATCAACAACAAACAACAAATTAATGTAGCACCGTTTAGAATGGTAGCGAACCCCGGCTCGGCCACAACGTCTCGGATAAGCAAAGGAGATGTCACGTGAATGTTAATTCTTCAGCGATTAGTATTCAAGGCGAAACAACAACTAATAAAAAGGAGCCACCGGGAAAATTGAAAATATCCGCAACCGTCAGGAAAATGAGGAGACCTCTTCGTCACGCCGTGAAATTAGAATCGTCCCGAGCAGTTCCGATGCTCGTCACGTGGCGCGAAAAGTTTGTTTACGTTGCCATTTGATTATAATCTAAACGAAATTTCCTTAACGGGCGGCCATAGCTTTTGTTATTAATGCCAGAGGTGCTGTTACTCTCCTCGCAAATAAGAATAAAACATCATTTTGTTTGGGGAAGCGTGATTATTATACAAATTAGATACGTTTCGTTATGCTCACATAAACAAAAAGAATTTCCTTACTACCACGTTTTTCAATTACGACTAAGTAGCCACAGATTAGGAGGTAAAACGGAGTCAGATTTTAAATTGCATTTGTGTACATTCTGTTCTGTCTTTTCGTGAAAGTTCTGTTTTTACAGCTTTGTGTTTAACAAATATGCACTGAGCCCCGCAAACGCAAGTTAATTAACTTACTCTATTCCTAATATTGATTTTCGCTCTATAGAGCGGGAGCAAATAACTACAGGTAGATAAAGTAAATAGGGTAACCATATCAAAGTCCTCGGATCGTGGACTTACACAAAAACGGGAAAATACGCGGTTGGGGTGTCGTTATCAGTGGCCATCCATCTGCAGTGATCTGTGACCGGTATTGACGGAAAGCCGAAGATCCGAACTGGTCCCGAATACTTTAAGCCGTGTAGTAATGCGGCAGATGTAATAGAAGATTGTACCTAAACTTCAACGTAGGTGTTTATAAAACAGTGTTTTCAAAAACTTGAAAAACGTTTTCTGATTACTTATAATAGTTACGGGCAAAGCAATTGTTCCAAAGCGAGGTTATCCGAATTGTATCGATCCCTAAACCACTCGAGCCATTCCGGTCACTGACAATGATTATGTCACTATCGAATGTAGTCGATCCGAGTTTAGTCACCCCGTATGCATTTATAGTAAATTAAATTACACTATTGGAATGATTATAGCACCAACTACTAAACGAAATTGAATGGGACAATGAATCTTCTTGGGTAACTATAAAATCGTAACCATAAGTCACAACTTTAAACATTAGTCCCATCCCTAATCGCAAGAAGATAACTCTATCCTAACTTATACAAACTTCAACGAAATTGGTCACACTCAATACTGAGCTACGCCTTTGAGACTCAATCGACGGAGTGAGACTCAATACAGGGCTAACGATCACGTAACTATTGGCTATCATTACTTTAAAGCACACGTACCACAGACTCACGGTCACCCTCAATGCAGATAAGCCAGCTTATTTGAATGAGTGGTGTTCGGACCGCAAAACGCTGAGCGAGTAACGAGAATGCCTGGCTGGGAACGACGCCAATAGGCCAATACGTGGCCACCGCAAATGAAAAGGAGACGTGACTAGTACTGTTTGAATGCGTTCTCATATGGACAAATATTTGAAAAGATTTGTTAGGTTAAAAGGAGAGATGCAGTGGACATGCATAACCAAAAATGGCAACGATGAATTCACAAAATGCGATTGTAAAAAAATCTGTAAATGGGGTATGTTACAGATTTAAAGCACTTTTTCGCGCTCAATATTTTCTAAACGTGACATAAAGCCAATGTGATCCTAGATTCAAACCATTTGGATTTCTTTGTGAAAAATTTCAAAACCACTCGCAATTTTTTGAGGGTCAGTAAAGTTATAAATTAAAAAAGCATCCGATCGCCTATTATAGGTACCAAACCCCTGAGTCCTGTCTAAGTCTCTCTTTTTAAGTTCCAACTACACATCAAAACAATGCCATTTCCGAATCCAATACAATCATATCACCCAATTCATCAGATTCAGTTATCATTACACGGATTGTTTGCACAATTTACAGCTGAAAGCGTACGTTACACGGCGTCTAGGGCTAATGCATATTAGCATGTCCAATTGTAATCTCGGCCAGCTAATGTTGGCCAAATGTGCACGCATGCATTAAACATGCAAATATGAGACACGGATTTGGTGTATTGGGATAGTCGTATAGTTGTATAGTACCTTTAATTTACGGATATATGTACGTACGTGCGTAATTCTCTTTGTGAGAGAGAGTATGGCAAAATCCACCACGCGGGCCCAGTGCGGGTTGGTAAATATCACATGTCTTCAAATTATTGGTTCAAGAACATACTGGCTTCCTCATAATGTTTTACTTCATCGTCTTGAGAGCAGTGTTGTTGAAATAAAGTACACAAAGTAAAACGCACTGGGCTCGAAACTCTGACCGTAAGTTGCGGGCTTTTTACCACTGGTCCACCACTGTTATTTTTCAATTCCTAATCAGTATTAAATATTCGCTTAATTAAAGAGCATTTACGATTTAAAAGACAATCAACAAAGAATCTTGAGTGATGAGACCTCGATGGATCCATCAATGAAGGCTAAGATGCTTTCAACGTTTGGTTTTGATTGACAAAAAATATACAATATATTCGTAATTAATCAGCTAAACTAATTATACTCATCACAATTAAAGTAAATGTCATATAAACGTTTATCTCATCATTGTCATATTAAAAGCAAGGCTAGACTCATCACACATAATTGTTTCGAGCACAACGATTGTACTTGAGACGGTTTATGAATATACAATTGGAAGACGATTTATTAATTGGATTGATTAATTTGATTCAAGCTTTAATTGTAGGCAAGTTCATCATCATCATTTCAGCCGAAAGACGTCCACTGCTGGACATGGGCTTCCCCCAATTTGGGGGGTTTTGCCATAATCGCCACGCTTGGCAGGCGGGTGGGCGATCGCAGTATGGTGGTAAATGCATAGAGAACACTGCTGCCCATTCTCTAGTAATCAAGTAGGCAAGTTAGATAGCTTTAAATGCTTTTATCAGGAACCGAAACCGGAAAATATTTTCTAGGCGGAGAACTTCGCTAAAATTAATGGCGCGTGCTACAGTCCCTACATACTTATGAGAGTTTAAGTTACTATTAAAAGCTCAATGTTAGCAATGTTTTAATTCCATATACGTCCACAGAAACCAAAAAATCAACCAACCGTCGACCTTTTAAAGGATCAATGATACGAAATATTTCAAAGCTACAATATGATCACTATCCTTGACAAACAATAACGCAAACTACAAAGATTAATCAATCTACCTAGCCTATTTCCAACTGTGTTGGGAGCGGCTTCCAGCCTAACCGGATGCTGCTGAAGCGACTGCCTATCTGCTGGTCACAAGTACTGTCACTGGTGCCCAGTAACTGGGCAACACGATACCCCATATTAAGACTGGTTGTCAGACTTCTGGGCTTCTGACAACCCGTAATGACTGTCATAAATCTACGAATGACCAACGGCTTAACGTACGGGCAGCTAACTTAATGTTGAAGCAACTTTTAAACAATGCCGTACTCACAGCAAGATTCAATTAGTGTTGAATAGTAAATTCTTTGCTTTTTTTTTATGTAGATTTGTAAAAATGAATACCAATGTAGTGGAAAGATGGAAGATATATACATTTTTGCCTGTATACCAATTAGCTTGTTCGACTGTACTTTCCGAGCCATGTAGAGATTTCGACAAGTAATTTAATGGGCACTCATTATGGAAGTGACCGCGGCAAGCGTAGCTTTACTTCCGATCGACCCGTGCATCTGTTATTATTTTGCCACGAACCGCACTTACAAAGATAACAAATTATAATTTACCATCGAATGTGGGAAGATGTATTTCAAAGGTCGTTGTAATATCTGATTTACTGATCCGAACAAGGGATGAAAAAATAACATCAAATGTTTTTCTTCCATTCAGTTGGTAATCTTCCCACGAATTAATGGAAACATCTGAGGTATAGATTACGATGCTCATCAGGAAAGGTACTACTTAATGCATTGGTGCAATCTGTGACCCCAATACTGTCTATGTCAAAATTATTACATTATGTCGGTACATATGTCAAGAAATGAAGTAAGAATTGCTACCGTTCCCACATATTTTAAATGAGAGAATCTAATCGTAATCGTACAAATGTCGTCAATATGCAAATGCATTCAGTAATGTTATTTAGACGAGTAGGTTGGTATAGGGTAGCACAACAGTAACACTACACTGGGTGATTTTTTAGTCACCGTTTAAAATTTTCAGGGTAATAGTACCCGTGAAATTGAACAACTGTCTCCAAGGATCATGGGCTGAAATATGAAAAAAAATTGACCTCCCATGCAAAATCAATCAGCTGCATTTTAATTTTGCAGGAGAGGTCCGATTTTTGTCGATGTTCCTTGGAGAAAGTTGTTCAATTTCACGGGTACTATTACCGTGAAAAAATTTAACGGTGACTAAATAATCACTCGGTATACCTGTATACAACAATAAGCAAGTTAAGTCCGTCTTTGTACAGTAATTTTTAACTTGGACTACCTCCGTGGTCTAACGGTCGCAAGGGCTACAGCTGAGCATGACGACTTAGTTTTGATTCCCAGGTTAGGCAAAGTGTTATTGGGGTTTTTGATTAAGAATTTCTCAGTAGCTACCTTATGTATGGATCTAAGCCCGGTTGATGGCAATAGACTCGCCCCGTATTTCATGGAACCTGACCTTATTGGTGTTATGTTATGTTTTATTTTTTTCTTGTGCATAAAGTGATAATAAAAATATGGATAAATAAGAGATTTAGAGGTTTTACTATCGAAATTATCAGCAGGGGCATGACGCTTTCTATATCTACTCTAACGTAGAATAGAAATCGCTTATCTAAATTTCTCGGTTCAAAACTGTCAACTGTCTACACGGAAACTTCATTTTTGTCTACTCTTCCGTCGACAAAACACTCATCTACAGTTCTCGTGCTATGCTTACTGCCCATGAATATCCATTGTAGTAATAATTATTATTTGAAAGGTAAACGTACTGAGTTCTCAGACTTATCTTCGATGAAAGAATGTTGCTACTCATCAATGTGAATATGTAAACTACTAATGAAACAGCTCCTGTAACTATTCATCTTGAATACGAAACACCTCGAAATAAATAGAAAACATTTCGTCAAACCGAACGTCACCAACACGATCCACAAATCTAGATGTTGTAGTTACTCGAACAATAGATGAAATCAAATAAACAAGTCAACTTTTACGATTTTAACATTCAACATTTTTCTTATCTATTTTTCGGTAAGGAATCTGTTTCCGTAGCCTGACGAGAGGTCAAGGACGAGCGACGTGTAACCTCTTCAATCTTATTGTACTAAAAGGCCAAGTTCTCATTACCTGCCTGACATCTAGATACCGTGGCCCCTGGCACACAGGCAACTGAGGGAACACGAGTGGGTGTTAGTCAGTAAAAGTCTGACACGCCCTCCTGCTCCACCCAGAGCGGGAGAAGTTATTTTATGATTTCCCACCCTCAAAAAAAAACATCTAAGTACATACTCATAAATTTATCAAATGGTTTAGGTTTAATGGAGGAGGTAGCCCAACTCAATTACTATTGGGAACAAACTAATATGATTAAAGAAATTTTGCTACAAAATTCTAGGGCTCTGGACAACAATCAGTCTTGATAACCTACATCTTCACACAAAGACATTCTATATTTCTTAAGTCTACCAAGGGTATAGCTTTTGCAATCCATGAGCTTGTTGAAGTAAGTGAGGGGCTCGTGGGTAAGTAAAAACAGCAGCACTGGTCGATCTATCAGGTTAAGCTACGCTTGCCGCGCTTGATCTGTAGATGGGTGACCATCTTTACATACATAGGCTGCTCCGTGCTTCGGAAAGCAAGTTAAGCCGTTGGTCACGGCTGTCATTCGTGGATATTTGACAGTCGTTACGGGTCGTCAAAAGCCCGAAAACCTAACAACCAGTCTTAAAGGGGTATCGTGTTACCCAGTAACTGGGTTGTTAAGGTCAGATAGGTAGTGGCTCCATGTAAAATACTGGTATTCAGCTGGAACCGGTTAGACTGGAAGTCGACCCCAACGTAGTTGGCAAAAACCTTGGAAGATTTATTTTTGAGTTTGTTGAAGTAAATTAACCAATCAAGTAATCTGATTCAACTTTGAAATTACGTGCAGGTTACAATTCTCACTTAGAAAATGATACACAACAAAGTGAAGGTTTTAACTTCATGAGCGATAGCCATTGAAAATAAGAATATGGAAACTTGTTGTTGTTTGCCTCGCGAAGGATATAGCAGCCAATAGGAATAAAACATCTCTAGACAACCATTTAATACGACTTTTAGCTTACGTACAGTTCTCATTTCTATAAACAAAACTGTAATGGAATTTTCAGGAAAGCAAAACAGTTTATCTAATATAGAGATCAAACAACTTGTAATAGATACTACGTAAAAATAAAAAGGGTCACATTTGGAATAAATAAGTACCATCTCTATATTGTTTTATTTGAGTGCCATAACAGTTATGTGTAACGTATGTTAGGTAATATTTTGTTTTGATTATTTTTGCCCATTTTATGCCGAGATTTATTTTTCAGCTATTCTATTTCCTTCGATTACTGGGAATACTTGTATAGTGTGTATCAATGCATGAGCAGTGGTGGCCAAGTGGTAACGGCCGCGACTTACGAGTTGTAGGTCGTGAGTTCGAACCCAGCCAGGCGCTTTACTTTGTGTAAATTATTTCATTACCACTGCTCTCAAAACGGTGAAGGAAAACATCGTGAGGAAACGGGCATGTTCTAGAACAAAAAATTCGGGAGACATGTGACATCTACCAACCCGCACTGGGCCCGCGTGGTGGATTACGGCCCAATCCCGCTCACAAAGAGGAGGCCTGTGTCCTAGCAGTGGGAACATTATAGGCTGATGATGATGATGATGTGTATTAATGGATAACTTCGCAAAGTGTATTAACAAACTGTAGGATAAATATCGAATCTAGATCATGTAACGAAACTTTAGGAAGCTACTGACAAAGCGATATTAAAACAAATAACTAACTATTTTGATAACCTCGCCATTCTAGAAGATCAATAGAGTTGTTACATCTGTTCACAGTTCGCCCGCAACTTTCGTTTGTTAAGTTACAAACTTGTGATGATGGGCGATATAACTTGGATGTTTTCCTACCTACCCTCGCTATTATTCATCTCAAAGTTTATTACTTTAGTCAGTATTTACCTACAGGTAACTTCAATTATTGTTCTAGCATCACTGATAACTAAATTACAAGTTGTCTTGGAACGCTGTCGCGAAGCACTCAGGATGTCAAAATAATGTGAATTGAGAAGTATATTCCAGATTCCATTACTGGATACCGCTGAGAGAATGATATTATTCATCCATTAAAAGCCGCGACGTGCCACTCACTGATCTAAAATTCAAAATTTTTGTTGAAACAGATAAATGGAAGGAATATCCTCGTTAAGAGCTGACAGAAAAACACTTGTCATATTTATTTGAAATGATAAAATTATGTTATAAGCATCGTAACTACGCTGGTGCTCAAAATTCAGGTGTTCTACCAGTAAAGTCACATCATAAGTGCTCTGCCCCGACATTTATTAGGATATCGTGTTATATTTACGACTAGCGACATCTAGTTGGGCACGTGGGCAGTTTTGAGCGGAAGGGCGACTTATCCCATGTTTATGATGTGGAGATACCTTGAGGTTTTATAGCCGTAACTTAACACTTCTCGTAAATCTTATAGAAACTGTATTATGGGTGCTTAAAGTTAGTCTTTGAATGACCTGAATGAGTCACCAATTTCAAATTGGTAGTACCTAGTTACGTACAAAAACGTTATTCTCTACAGTAGAGGATCATTTAACAAATAAAATATGTTTGTGAACGTTTACCATTAGGATTTTCGTAAAAAAAAAATAGCCATGATTTTTTTTTTACCTTTAAAATTTTTCATCTGGTCATCAAATTGGTGAAGGCCGTTCTTACTTGGGATCTTAGACTAGTAGGTAGGTACTCGCACACAGTACGTTATAAATAACAGACTTTACTTATAGTGCATTTAATTGAACGTTTGATTTAAACGAGCAAGGTCAAAATAATCTTCTAAATTAAAGCAGTCTGTACACACTTCCTTTCATGAAAAATGACCACCCAAAATGATAATGGCAAAACTCTCCTTAGATAAGAGTGGAGCAAGACTAATGAATTTAAATGCTATTCAATTAAATGCACATGAATAATTCACTAAAAGAATGTTAATGTGGAAAAGAATGCCAGCCTTCCTCGTAGCCGAGATTTGGGGACGCTTAATTAATTATTTTTTACGACAATTCATCCCATCCTCTTGCTGTCTTAATGGTGTTTCTCACCAATTGTGAAACAAAGTTCAATGCGTGCATTTTTTTACGTTATTTGGGATTTGTTTGCAAACGAGTGTTCAATTTCCTTTTTTAGGTTATATTGGTATCAAAATCACAATCGAACAATCTCATTCTAATTTTCGTTTTGTGTCATCATCATCATCATGTCAGCCGAAACACGTCCACTGCTGGATATAGGCCTCCCCCAAGCTCCGCCACTTCGATCAGTTCAGTGCTTCCTGCATTCAGCGGATTCCTGCAGCCTTCACAAGGTCATCGATCCACCTTGTGGGAGACCTTCCATCTCTACGTCTTCCGGTACGCGGTCGCCACTCCAGAACCTTTCGGCCCCATCGGCCAGCTGTTTTGTGAGCAATGTGCCCAGCCACTGCCACTTAAGTTTGGCAATTCTTCGGGCTATGCAGGTTGTCTTGGTTCTCCTGCGGATCTCTTCATTTCTGATTGGATCACGTAGGAAACTCCTAGCATAGCCCCATAGCCCTTTTGTCTCATCCTACATATTAAGTCATTCCATTCAAATTCAATTAGGTATTTACTTTACCAACATAAAGCAAATACTACAAGTAACTAAGTAATTAATAAATAGGTAAGAACATCATAATTTCATTAGTTCTAGTATTTCGATCTTGGATGAAATTTCTAAGAATCCTCTGTTGTTGAATGTGGATTACACTTAAGCCGTTTGAAGAATATTAGTTAATTAGTATAATTTGGAGTCGACACACAATTTTTGGGTTCCGTACCCGAAGGGTAACCAACGGTAGCCTATTACTAAGACTCCGTTGTCCGTCCGTCCGTGTGTCTGTCTCATGATCCGTAGGTAGACAATTGAATTTTTTGGTAGACAATTGGTTTTTTAATTGCAAACATTCAACCTAAAGATACGACCACAATGCTCATTCACAAACCAACCCTGAAAAGTTGCTAGTTTTAAGACTCTATCTCAAAAAGACAAAATGATTGCATCAATTTACCAAACGAAAACAACACGGAGCAGAGACAAAGCAATGCGTATGCCAATCGAAAATAGCAAAGAAACATAAAACCATGGTGTAAACACGTCGCGTAGTCGCCATTCGCTCGGAATTGACTTATAAAGGGAAACAGTAAACGAAGCGAAGACCCCATGTTTGTACGGGGTGAACGCTCGTTTTACACGCATTCATTCAAACCAACTAAATTGCTTGTATGTAGCTGTGATGAAATTGATGGAGAATGCATCATTATTTACTTTTAAAACTACCATTGTGGACTTTTTTGTACGAATCATCCGTTCCAAACCTGAACTCCGATTTTATAAGGGTTTGCGATGTAGGTAATACCTACGCCACACCGGCGGCCCGAAAAATAACCGAGGAGGGTCGAAGGCTCCTGGTGGGCTGGGTTTCTGCGCAGGTGAAGCTGCTGGAACCCAGACCTCTGAGGTGCTTCCGCTGCCAGGTGGGCCACCACGTGGGAGTGCAATGCACCTCGGAGGTAGACCGCAGCAGTCACTGCTTCCGCTGCGGTCAGCCCGGTCACAAGGCCGGCTCGTGCGTTGCCACGCCGCACTGTTATTTATGTGCGGCAGCTGGCAAGCCGGCCGAACACCGGGCTGGGAGTAAAGCCTGCGCTCCACCCGCTGAAGCCAGGGGCCGAGGCAGACCCAAACCCTCCGCCACCGCCGTCACCGCCGCAACCGCCGCCACTGCCGCCGCCGCTGCCGCCTCCACCGTCGTCATAGTTGCCGCCATTCCGCCAAGGCCTACCCAGGAGGCCCCGGAGGGGGCTGAAATGGAATGCCTTGCAGCACGGTTCGGGGAGATAGTCGTGGTAGGGGTGTACTTCTCCCCGAGCCGAACTCTCGCCGAGTTCCACAACTCCCTTGCGGAGTTGAGAGACGTCGTCGTCGGGTTTCGTTCCCTCCCCGTGCTCGTCCTCGGGGACTTCAATGCCAAGAACTTGGCTTGGGGTTCCCGGTTGACGAACGTGCGGGGCAGGATGGTGGAGGACTGGGCTCTGGAAGCAGACCTGGTCGTCCTAAACCGGGGTTCTGTCGCCACGTGTGTGCGGATGCGGGGTGAGTCGGTGGTGGACATCTCGTTCGCCAGCCCCGCTCTGTCGCCGCGTGTCATCGACTGGCGCGTCATGGAGGGGGTGGAGACGTATTCCGACCACCGGTATATCCGGTTTGACGTCTCCGCCCAGACCTCGAGCGCGCCGGTCCGTCAGGCCCCGTGTGGTCCGCGGTGGGCGTTGAAGCAGCTGGACCGGGAGCTTCTCCTGGAAGCCTCGATCGTGCAGGCCTGGGTGTCATCACCGGACAGGCCTGCCGACATCAACGACGAGGCCGAGTGGTTCCGGGAGACCATGTCCGAGGTATGTGACGTGGCAATGCCCCGGGTCCAGCCAGGTCGTGCTTCACGCCAGGTGTACTGGTGGTCGCCGCAGTTGACAGCACTGCGCGAGGCGTGTGTTGCTGCGCGACACCTTTACTCCAGGCACCGCAGGCTCCGTATCCGCCCTCCGGATACGGAAGCCATTGAGGCGGAGCTGTACGAGGGGTACAGAGTGGCGAAGACCGCCCTCCGAGATGAGATCCTGCGGGCCAGAGTAGAGGCCCGCGAGGAGTCGCTGGAGACTCTGAACAGAGACCCGTGGGGACGCCCCTACAAAACGGTGCGGGAAAAAATCCCCCCGTGGGCTCCCCCGCTGACGCAGAGTCTCCGGCCTCATCTCGTGCAGGACGTGGTGAGCGCTCTGTTCCCCTCAAGAGGGGAGCACGCTCCCCCGCCTATGGCTCCGCCTCCTGCGGTGCCCGATGCGGACCACACCGACGACGACGACGACTCTCCAGAGGTGACCGAGGTAGACCTGAGAGTGGCGGTACGTAGGCTGAATGCCAAGAATACCGCCCCAGGACCCGACAGCTTGCCCGGCAAAGCCTGGGTCCTGGCCTTGCAGGCTCTCGGGCCTCGACTAAGAGGGCTCCTAAGCGCATGCTTGGAGGAGGGCCAGTTTCCGCTTCGTTGGAAGACGGGGAAACTGGTCCTCATTAAGAAGCCGGGGCGCCCAGCGGACTCTCCGTCCGCTTACCGGCCCATTGTGCTGCTCGACGAGGTGGGCAAGCTCTTTGAGAGAGTAATTGCAGACCGCCTCGTCGGGCGGCTGGTGCGGGTGGGGCCGGATTTGGCGGAGAGCCAGTTTGGTTTCCGCAAGGGGCGCTCCACGGTGGAGGCCATCATGCGCGTGCGAGCCCTCACGACGGGGGATGCTGTGGCCCGGGGTGGGGTCGTCTTGGCGGTGTCATTAGACATCGCCAATGCCTTCAACACCCTGCCCTGGAGTTGCATAAGGGAGGCACTCCGGTATCACCGGATGCCGACCTACCTCTGTCGTGTGGTCGAGGCCTATTTGACGGACAGGGCCGTCATCTACCCCGGTCACCTCGGAGAGTGGAACCGGCGAGAGATGTCGTGCGGTGTCCCACAGGGATCGGTCCTGGGGCC
Source organism: Polymixis flavicincta (assembly GCA_949987655.1). NCBI lineage: Eukaryota > Metazoa > Arthropoda > Insecta > Lepidoptera > Noctuidae > Polymixis > Polymixis flavicincta. The sequence goes on along the minus strand of OX465181.1, from coordinate 18,259,354 downwards.
GCATCTGTGGGACATCGGATACGACTGGGTGCTGCGCGCCGACCTCCCTGACGGCGTCAGTGTAGTTTGTTACGCTGACGACACGCTTGTCCTGGCGCAAGGGAGGTCGTACCAGGCGGCGGCCGACTTAGGGACACAAGGGGTTGCGACAATCGTCGATAGGATCCGGCAACTGGGACTCGAGGTGGCATTGCACAAGTCCGAGGCCATGTGGTTTCATGGTCCTCGGAATGCGCCACCGACGGGTTCCCAGATAACGGTGGGAGGGGTTCACATCGGCGTCGAGTCGACGATGAAGTACTTGGGACTCGTCCTCGATAGCCGGTGGAACTTCGCGGAGCATTTCCGCCGTTTGGCTCCCAGACTGGAGCGGGCCGGGGCTGCGTTGAAGCGGCTCTTGCCCAATCTAGGGGGGCCAAACGCCTCCTGCCGGAGGCTCTACGCGGGGATCGTGCGGTCCATGGCCCTATACGGGGCGCCGGTGTGGGCGCCTACATTGAGGCGTCAACCAGCTCGCAAGCTGAGGGCGTCCCATAGGGTCATGGCGATCAGGATGATCCGGGGATATCGCACGATCTCCGGCGAGGCGGCGGGCCTCCTTGCCGGATTACCGCCATGGGATCTGGAGGCAAAGGTCCTCGCGCAAATATGGGAATGGCGCGAGGAGGCCAAACGCCGGGGCGTAAGTCCGCTGCCGCAGGAAATCGCGGCACAGCGGACAGAGCTCCGGCGGGATCTCATGGTGACATGGAGAGAGCGGTTGTCGCAACCCAGTGCTGGGCACGCCACGATTGCGGCGGTAAGTCCCCTCTTTGAGGAGTGGTTTGAGAGGCGGCATGGCGTCCTCACCTTCCGCCTGACGCAGGTCCTCACCGGACACGGTTGTTTCGGGAGGTTCCTGTTTCGGATAGGGCGGGAGGAAACGCCCGGGTGTTTCCACTGCGAAGATCGCCCTGAGGACACGGTGGAGCACACGGTGGCGGTCTGCCCTGCTTGGGCGGAGCACCGCCGTGTCCTCGTGGAGGCGATCGGCGGCGGCGATCTCTCGCGTCCGGCCCTGGTACAGGCCATGGTACGGAGCGAGAGGGCATGGGGAGCCGTCACCTCCTTCAGCGAAGCAGTGATGCTCGCGAAGAGGGAGGCGGCGCACGTGAGGGAGAGGCAGCATATGCGCCCTCGCGACCCCAGCCGCCGCAGGATACGGAGACGCCCTGGGCGTCGGGAATCCCAGGCCGATTTCCGGCCACCGTAGGCATGGGCTTGCGGACGGCGAGTAATGGGTAGCTCGCTGTCCGGTAAGGACCAAGCCCAAGTCGACGGCGCGTTGTGTTCCACGCGCGCCTCAAAGAGATGTCAGCACAAAAATGATGGGGCCCGCAAGGGCCGATGCCTGTCAGGGGTGCGGGTTCGTTTGAAAGAGATACCACAGCCCCTGGCATACGGGCTACTGAAGGAACACGGGTGGGTTTTAGTCAGTAAAAGTCTGACACGCCCTCCTGCTCCACCCAGAGCGGGAGAAGTTATTTGATGATTTCCCACCCAAAAAAAAAAAAAAAAAAAAACCTACGCCACACAAAACTAATCACCTAAAAAGGTGATGGTTTAAATTCATTTTCATTCATCATTTCAACTGAAAGACGTCTACTGCTGCACATAAGCCCCCAAGCAGCGCCACTTCGACTGGTTCCACATTCATCGGATTTTTGATAACCTATACGGGGTCAAATTAAGCTAGCTAGCGAAACTGCAAACCGGATCGGTATTGGCATCTAAACATGATAAAAGAAACTAGCAATATTACGATGATTTTTTTTTGGGATCAACGACAGCTGCTGGTGTAGTTACTTGAAAAATCAATTTAAACATTAGTTTTTGGGTAAACTGTACATACGTGATGGGTAACACGGCAGAACAAGAATAAACTTATTTTCTCAGCTCATGCTTCAAGTAACTGCACTACCATTGGTCGTGACTTCAAACAAAAAATTATCAAATCTTTTTATTGTTATTTTACATTATTATACATTAATAATATTTCGGTGGTTCACAATGAAAAACTAAAGTAATTCAGCAATACATTCAAGATTAACAAACTTCGATTAAACTATGTTTATTTGAACGATCCCACGATAATTAGAATCCATTTAAACATTCTCAAGTGAATAATAAATTGCAAATATCGGACATTATTAAGATAATACGACTTTCAATTCATATACATGCTGTTTTTAATATCCTTACTCGTGACTTAACGCTAATAAATATCTTTTAGCGTATTATTATCGGGGTAATACTTTAGTATTATTTAACACCTAAGCTTGCTCATTATCGCCATGTCTGCGCAAAGGTGTGAAAGGAATGTGGCGGCCGTCGCCGTCTAGTCTAGTCCTTACCGTCTCCGTAGATAATTCATACTGTGTGTCCACGACCTTACTTCATTATTGGCAAAGTTACAAGACAGTGTCTTTAATAATTGCACGTAGGTGAGCAATGGCAGGCGTTTGGAATAACTCGTATTAACAACACAATATGCAGTGGTTTTGTTTATTGATGCCATAAGACAATGTAGCCATGATTTCCCATTGCTAGCAGAATCATAGAGCATTCCAGTATTACAAATATTTTAGCTGAAGGCGGGCGACAATCGGGCGCAGCACAGCACGTAAATATGTTTGCGTTACTGTTGCCGCTGATATATTGGATATGTTGCTCGCACCGCGCGTCCCACTATGTCTACCGCCATAATAAATTTTGGGACAAACAATATTCCCCTGTCCTTTGTCTGGTGGCGGTGTGGCCGCGGACGGCATCGATCGCATTGTTAGAGGGCACAATACCTCCCAGACCTCGCTCTAGGTGCTTCTGTTTTCTAACCCACAATACATAAACAAGGAGGTTGTATTCAACCGCTTTTATTAGGAAACCTGTAAACAGCCTCACAATTGTTCGGGATAGCTACCTATTTGTCCTAATATGCTGACGCCCGTAAACAACTACTGAATTAATTTTAGGTAAAATATTTGTTTGGTTTGTGTTGTTTGATTCATCTGGGGTCGTGCGGAAATACAAAAGCTATTATTACAAATTATATTCTGTGTCTATAAATATATGTAGAGCCCCTATACTTTTGATTCAAACAATGATATCAAAATAATGAGCTTGAAAAAGGCTATTGTATATATTTCACGGACTAATCCGAAAAAGCATGTATTTATATTGGCTAAGCCATATAATTGGCTGCCACTAATACGTATAAGGTACCACTCCCGCCCAGCTTATTACAATGTTGTGACTAATGTGACCTCCGCTAACCTTATGCGAGGTCACGTCGATCAAGTGTATTTTTTTCAAATAATGTGGGGTTTTATCGTAGGCGGGTGTTTAAGTAGTGATGGTAGTTACCATCTATTGTTCTTTATCTCGGTTGTAAATGGTGTTGGCGCGCCTCCGTGCCTTGTGCCTCGCCCATGACTCACGGATGCGATGCTGATCAGAATGCCTCGTGGGCTCGACTTACGAAATTTCCAAGGAGCACCATTTTAACAGTGCTCATTGAGGAAGTAACTCACGGTTCTGTTTTGCAATTTCACATTTAACTGATGCATGTTTAGCATTTGAACTGTACTTGCGCTTGCAAGGTTCCCAGGAATCGAAGCGGATAAGTTACTTACGTGTTGGTATGAATCTGTTGCGTAATATAGGATACGCTATCAACATAGTTGCGTCTCATTAGTGCAACAATGGCTCACTGACTGCTTGCTGTTAATACAGCATTAGTGGCAAACAGGCGAGAAGTGAATTTAAGGGCTCGTAAAGTTAGATTTATTGCTCAACTCATGGTTTGCGTTGTTAGTTAATAGTGTCGGTGGGTAGGTACACTCGTAGCACATTACTGTGGGTAATTTACAATAATCCCATTTAATATTATGAGAGTTTAACAAAACAAAAAAAAGTTCCGTAATAATTAGAGATGTTGCCGTAAAACGTAGAAGCATATTGGTCAGCGTAGTACAGCCGCGTAGCAGATTCGTAGCGCGTAACGTTTATTGGCGTAGCACTCAATTTAAATTATTATTGATTTTTGTAAACTTTTTTCTTAGTAACTACTATATAATTATGTTCTAGCTTTGTATTCGTATTTAGCTGTCAAAATGTACTCCTAGCCAAATTCAATATTTACGCTCAATGGTAGGTGGGTACCTTATCGTAATTCAATAAGTATTAAACTTCCTTAAAAACTTTGAAGACAATAAAATGACGTCATATAAACAAAATCTGGCACATACTCGTACATTCTTAACACAATACATTCATGTTATTTCATATTAACTTTAAAAACTGATTGACAAGAACTAATCTACGGCCAAGGCGAAGGAAACTCAAAGGTCAGACATGTAACGTCCATACATCCATTATTGATCAATTTAACTATTGCCATTCGAACACGATTCATTAGTCATTTGGTATGTTTAGCATGTTCACGCATTAAACCTTTCGTTCTATATGTTCACAATTTGCATTCAATATAAACGAGACAATGAGATAATTATTATAAGTGGCTTGTCTCAGATAAATCACTTATACGGTTGTTACATTTTTGATCAATTAATTAATTCCCGTGATCGATCGATCAGGTTAAGCTACGCTTGCCACAGTTGATCTGTGGATGGGTGACCATATTTAAATACAAAAACCCTTTCATGCCTCGGAAAGCACGTTAAGCTGTGGGCCCGGCTGTAATTCGTCGAGTTTTGACAGTCGGAACGGTTCGTCAGAAGACCGAAATTTCTGACCGTCTTACCAAAACGGAATCGTTACCCAGTTGCTGGTTTCTGGAAGTAGGATTTCCATGGCAGTTGCTCCATGTGAAATACTGGTATTCAGCTGCATCCGGTTAGAATGGAAACCGAACACAACATAATTTTAAAAAGGCATAGCAGATTGAAGTAATTCCCGTGCCTTTCTTATTATTAAAGGTACCTTTACAGTATTTTTTTAATTTATGATAAACCTAAGTATAATATCTATAATAGCAGACGGTAAAGCAATAACCATTTTACTGACTCGGCTCGGTTCCTATAAACAAAAAACAAAAGGTTTTGCTTACAAGTGCTAGCAATTTTTTTTTTTTTTTTTTGCTAAACTGGGCAAGGTATCCATATGGGAGGGACGGGACTATCCAAAGCTATGAGGTCTTTATTTCATTATTGGTAAAGATACACGAGTCTCCATTTTAACTAATAACGGTCCGTAAAATGGAATTGGCCATTAGAGATCTTTGAAAACTTCTTGCTCATTCTAATTATTAATCTTTTTTTTTTCAATCTTGTAGCAGCACCTCTTCACGCCCGTTAACCACCAACTTCTATATTCACCAATATTCAATTCCAATTTCACCAAAAAATGGAGAAACTGCAAAGAATTCACAAAATGTTCACTGGTTTCCTATTTGAATATGATCACATCAGCAGGTACGCCATCACTCAGGTACAGTCAGATCACGTCAAAGTAGTAAAATAATAAAACTTTATCCTTCACGTCAACGTTTTGAATAAAATGCAAAACGTGTCTGGGATGCAGCCAAAACGGCTCGGCGCGCCCCGAACCCGGCCCCTTCTCATCTGGAAAATTGTGCTTTCCCAACTAAACCGTTATTTATTACCTACTAGTTGCCATACTCGCATGCAGCGCAGATTATTACACGGAAATCAACTTAACTGCTGATTTAGAATGAATGAGTATCTAATGTGTGCGCTTGCAACTTGCTCTGCCGGAATTACATTATTAAATTTAATTAGTAGAGGATTGGATTTAAACTTGGTGTTATAAACGTAATTTAAATAAAAATAAATAAAAAAATAACTTATGATTATTGCATTAAATGTCATTGTTAAAGGGAATACAAATGGATTGTTTATTTTTTACTACTACCGTAGTATGTTAATTATGAGACTCAACTGTTAATCGAATAGTTAAGATTCTGCTCATCGACAGTCAATTTACGTGTAATGTTTCCAAGTCTACGACATGAGGTGTTAACAAATTAGAAGATACATCTCATGAAGAATACTCGAATGATATAGAAAACTTTGCAAAAGCAAGATGACTTACTATTTTATCACACTCATTTAAACATTAAAAAGTTGTTCACAAAATTCCCAATAGCAAAGTGTCCAACTCGTAGCAGGGCGTGACTGTGCCCGTCCTCGAGAGCTTGTTTACTTAACATAATATTCTGCGCGGACTACGAATTCACTCGTATCCTTGCGTTTTATTGAATCAAAAACCTTCGCTACAAATGCATCTAATTCAGACTCTCCACAGTAGATTGCGAACTTTCTCTACCTCTATACACAACTTTATCCAAACAAAGAATAAACATTGAGCTTTTGTATTATTTACGGTCATTTGTATCAGTTTTGCTTAGTAAGTTCTTTATCGGTTTCAGTCGGGAGGGCATTTCTGTGGGCAGCCCTTGTTCACCCAAACTTGGAATATAAATTTGGCCACGAGCCTGCGCGTTGTTTGTCCGACAGTAGGCACGGTTGCCAACATAAATTATCGGACAACATTCGTCTCTAGTTTACCGACAACGATCGCCAAATATTTACATACCTTGCTAGGTACATTCTACTGTGAGTTTTGTAACGAAATATTCTTTCTCCGTTGAGTTATTTGAGCAATAATAATATATGCTTTTGGGGAGCGCCTTCTATCTATAGGAAAACTTTATCGGAGGGTAGGAAATAGGATTGAAGACATTTTTCCTCATAAGCATGTGAAGAAATGATGCATTGTCGCGCATCTGTACATTTCCAAGGCGAGGATTAAAGCTTTTATAAGACTGTCTGGAAATCTGAAAAGAGGCTTACGCTTTTGGTGCTGAATACAAACTCGTAAAACATTGTGGAAAAGCCCGATTTACGTTCCCACACCTGAATAAAATTGTTGACTACTAGTTTGTTATAGAGCATATTCTAGGATAGGCCGACACACTCTCATCTTTTTCTGTATGCTTGGGAGCCTGTATTCTGTATGCTAACGCGGTCATTAGTCTATCAGTACCATATTACATGAAGGTATTCACTAGTATTTCATATAAGTCTTAAATTGATTGATTACTCGCCAAACATTGGATTTAAAAACCTTTTTTGAAACGTTGGTTGAAGTAGCCACTAACAGAATGTTAATACAATTTTGTGAAGCCATTAAGTACCTATTGTGTGAGGCCGAAACCGACTGAATGGCATGAAACGAAACCCAAAGTCATACATAACATTCTCCCTAATACTTTATGAGAATAGGAAATGATGGTGGTGATTCTTAATGATTCCTTCAACATCGACCGGTTGGAGATGACTTGCAATGAAAATGCATAACGGACCATAGCAGCGAGATATTTCTGACAATCATATTTTATAACAATCATACTGTTTTGTCTTATTATTTTTCTTTATCTCAATGTTTCCAACCTTGCTGTGGTAATTGCGCTTAGCACTCGCATAACCAGTTAGTCAATTAAACCTCATTAGTGATTGCTTGTTAGGTAAACTTTTGTGAGAAAGTCTAAACAAAAATGTTTGTACTCGTTACCTTCCGTTCCATTGCCTTCCGTTCTTTTGTGCAATTTTAAGGTTGCCTCGAATAATGAAACTCACATTAATAATTGTACAATTTAATCAACATCTTTAATAAAATGCACCGGACGCGATCGGCATTCGGAAACGAAAATATTTCTCTGATTTTGCTGCGAACAACGATTGTTATAATTTAATTTCGTTGAATTCTCGCAACAAACGCGTGATAATAATTTGGAATATTCGCTTATGAATGTTGCTTGATGAAAAATTATACCGGAGCAATTAATGTTTTATTTATGAAGGTTATAATTACGGATTTTGTGTGTATAGTGCGTATAATTATAGTGGATCGTGTGAGAGTGCGCACACTCCTGTATGGGCGTACGCCTCATTAAATTTTGTTTGAATAGAGGGATGAACCGACCGGCTGCCTACTTGGTCAGATACAGGTTGTACCGTCAGCAAAAACGAAGCTTTATGTATTTTATTAAATAACGTTAATCTATTTCAGACATAATATCTATAAATAGTCTACAGAAGCTTTTCGATAAACCATTGTTGCTCATATCAATATTCCTATTTTTCTGAAGGAATCGAATGGATTATATAATTGAACTATTTCAATAACCACCCATTTTGCATGTCACGTTTTCTGTTCCTCGTGACTTATGGAGCACGTTGTGGAACCAAGTGACGGGGTCGTGTCGTCATCTGACCCTCCAAGACTGAAATAGAAATAGGGGGAAAAAGTGATTGAAATTGTTTGCGTAATGTTTCCATGGCTATTTTGTTAGAATTAAGCATCAGCTACATTCTAGTTTGTTTACTTGATTCGTGAAAACTGAAGTTATAATTTTTTAACTTTTGCTCGCGACTCCGCCCGCGTTAATGACGGTTATCGCGTCAAAAAGTAGCCCATGTCCTTCTCCATATCCCAGGCTATATCTCTGCCAAATTTTATGACGATCGGTTCAGCGGTTTAGGCGTGAAAGCGTAACAGACAGACAGATAGAGTTACTTTCGCATTTATAATATTAATAGGGATTGGAAAGAGACTAAAAAATGTGTTATTAAAACACTTCTCATTGCATTCAAAGAGAGTATTCAATGTAATAAACATGTTTTCCCATAGGTAACACTCTATTTAGGGCCGCAAATGGAAATAGTGTCAATTTTAAAGTATTTTTTCAATTTATTTACGTTTAAAATTATTCAAAACAAATTGTTACCTGTCCCGGATAAACTCTAACAAAATTATCTAACACTACACGGCCTTCTACACTACCTGAACACTAATTCCGGAAAGCGCAGTTACATCTATTATGTTGTGACAACACACAATAGGTAGGTATAAATGTTCACAAGTTACACCGGTTTGCGTTACGTCTGCACAAGTTGTTTTCAAGTAGGTACATACATGTTGCACTTTACTTAGACATGATTTCAAGTTCCGTCTGAGTAAATATATGCACACAAAAGTGAGTTACACCAACTTTATTTCTGTGAAGTAGTTTTTAACTTTTCGTTTTCCTTTAACTCCAAAGGTTTTCAAATGTAACTAAGTATGATTTCATACTTAGTAACTAAGTATGATTTCATACTTAGTTACATTCGATAACCTTTGGAGCTAAAATAGCTCATTAATTAATGAGCTATTTTTTTTTTTCAAAAATAAACTATTGTTCCTTAAGGTTCTAGGAAATGCTATGGTATTGTTTTAGCAAAAAGAACATACCTCCTACCTAGTCAAAAAATATTACAACCAAAAACACAAACAAAAACTTTATTTGCTGTCCCTACCCAGTATAGGGGCATCGGCTGAATAGTTCCAGACGGGAGGGAGCCACAAACATCACTGCTCCATCACTACGCCATCTCGCGAGCAAACACTTGCATACCTCCCGTCGGCCATTCACGCACGCACACACACACAGCTTTGAACGCTATAGTAAACCCTCAACGCGGTCACAAAGGAGGCTCTTTCACAACAACGCGAGAGTCCTGTCTTATGATCGAGTACGTAATAGCTGCTTATTCACGTCTGATCATACATGTTATAGGCACTGAAAATGAGATATCACGATTATCATGTGTCTTAATAAAAAGTTAGTGGATTATCAATTTTCAGGAGTCTTAGATTTCTTACAAACCTGGTACTGCGGCACGACGCTAATTACGAATATTCTCTAGAGACAAAATAAATAATTCGAATAAATAACATAATATATGAACGACAAACGTCTAACTCAGCACAATCTAAAACAAGTAAAGGCGTTCTCAGCAGGCCGGTACATAATAATGCTCCATAAATTCTCTTACCCATTGCAATGCACTCGGTGCCAACAATCGGAACTCACTAAGCATTCAAATGGTTTCAATACGTTCCGCTATGCAGGCCTGTCTGAGCTCGTGGTAGGCACAATGGATGCCAATCTGCCTGGGAATTTGGCTTGGACGCATCCACCTATATACCAACGTAGAACTGAGCCCCCCGAGATGTCACGTTGAGAGGTGTGGTATGCACTTAATTACATGTACTGTCTTCCTAAACCCCTTACGATGGCTTTGTGCTGGATGCATTTTGTAATAAAATCTGCACGATTCAAATGAGTGAAGAGTTCAATCTGTAGACGCCCATATTTCTGAGAATTCTCTCACTAATGTTAGCGGCTTCAAGATTAGTCCCTTGAACGGCGCCTCCAAATGCCAAAACCCCACAAAGGATGCCAATCGTGAATTGCCAGCCGCAATCATTGGGAACATCGTAAATTATACAGCCTTATAAACAGGCGAGACTGAAATACTTACAACGTTTTATGACTCGAAAGGAGTTAAAAGCTTAATAAAGATATGAAATAATCTTTCAACAACTTTGAATTCGCATGAATGGATTATATAGAATGTTTAAAGCATTTTATCATGGAAGCAAACCACCACAAACATCAACAAAGAGCAAAAAAAACAAAACGTGATCCCGACTCGTCACACAAATCCCAAACGAAATCAATGTAAAATTGTCACTCGCGTAAATGAAATCCGATAAAATACATCCAAATTGAATTAAAATGACAATGTTTTAATGTGTTGGGGATGCCATAATAATTACGAAGGCAATGAGCAATCGGCCAAACATGTTTATATTAAAATTTGTATTGGTTTTGTGCAATGAAATCGGTCGGCCGCCGAAATGAGACGGGTGACCGCGGCCCGACGTTTTGCATATCGACTGATTATTTTGTCCGACCGTGCGTTGCGGTTCACAGGTTGATTTCGTATTCATTCATATGAACATTAACATAATAAATATGTACCTAGATCAACATGTTCAGAACAACTGTCTCTCTCTGTTATTGTTCGGTTTTTTATTCACGATAAAAAATCGATTTAATTCGGTACATAGCGACAATCAGTCTTATTACAAAAAAATGCTCAAGTCCTGGTTTAAACCAAGACTTATAAGTCTTGGATTGTTACAGTACTAAAGTCAGTACCAGGATCAACTTGCGCCATTATTACAAAACAAAGACTATCTGAGGATCAGTTAGTACCAAAGAAGGTCCATGGTTCAAATTTTATCTACAGATAATAAACAAAAATGGCATTCTTTCATTCGTTCATTCGGGCTTTGTTTGAAACAACGTTCCGTTTCTATAAATATTGTAACTAGAATAACACTTGAAATGATTAAATAATTATTTAACAACACAAGAATACATCATAAATTATTCTATGTTTAGGTTACAATATATTGAACAAGTCCCACTTGTACTTTTGACGTACTTTTTATAATCAACTTGTCATATTAGTAACACCTCTGGCGTGAAGTGGAATGCATTAAATTCGGCGGCAGCGTCACGTGCGTAATTTGAGACGAATGTTTACGTTGCGTCCGTTTTAATAAATAAATGCAGTTTTGCTGACAACTAGTTAAATCAATCCATGCAAATCAGCTGTGAATCTATGAATAAAACAATATTATTAGGTACCTAGTACATTATTAGGATTTTGTCTAATGTTATAGTAGCATCGACCAGGGTATTTATTTCATGTCGAGCCCAGTTGCGTTATGCGCAAACCACTTGCACTTCAGGACTCAATGGGCATCCTCGAGGGTCGTGGGATAAGTCTTCACATAAAACATCAACTATTAGTTGACCAAAACGTTTTGTGAACCCATATTTATATCTAAAATCTTCGTCACGCAATTCGAAAAAATTAACACGATGGCGATGTCTGTAAGATCACTGAGACGTCTCCAGCATATCCAAATCATCCAAATCCATCAAGTTAATCACATAAATATCCATTTCTATCGATTTTTAAATAAAAAGACACTTATTTATTCAACGCTAACCTCAAATCAATTAGTACTTCTGTCAAATCCAAAGATAAACTAGGGTTCTCAGCGGACTAACTTTGGTACCAAAGATAGTTCAAGAACTAGAGATAAACTTCATTTTATAATAACGTTTTATTTAGTCATGGTTTAAACCTAGTAACAATCACAGTACTAAATTTAGATCGCGTTTTGTAATAAGACGGAATATGTTTAAGCACATGGTATTTTGCTCGAAACAGGTAGCCCTACCTGATTAGATGTAGATTTATTTTTTCCTCCTAGCTGAATGAACGGAGCAATGAAGCGCAGTTAATCTACTAAAAGCCATTTATGAGTGTGAGTGTAAAGTCCCGTTTACACCTTTCCGTTTTCAACCGATTTTGGGCATCATTTTTAATTTTATTCCACACGCCTACAGACAATTTTGTATCCAATAAAATACTAATTGATTGTTTTCAATTGTTTCAGGTTTCAACACAGAATGAGGTTGTCCTACGGCGCGAGAGTGCGTCTCCAGGTATCCATTTAATTTGCGGATAGTATAGAAACCCAACCACCATGGATCGAAGACTAATTGCTGTCTTGGCGGTCACCGCCCATTTATGTGAGTACAGCATTTGTTCTGTGACTTTGTTTTGAATCACTTTCACACAAAACCTGAAAATAGAGAAAGTTACAAAAAGTACTCAAAAAATATTTATTTTTTAAAATTTCTGACACATCATCATTATTAGACATTATACATCCATTCTTAAATCGACTATTTATTAGTGATTCTCATGAAAATCATATCACATACACACATACATACATACTCAGCCTATAACGTTCCCACTGCTGGGACACAGGCCTCCTCTCCATGAGAGGGAGTGGGCCGTAATCTACCACGCGGGCCCAGTGCGGGTTGGTAGATGTCACATGTCTTCGAATTTTTGGTTCTAGGTCATGCCGGTTTCCTCACGATGAAATCATATCACTCGGTTTAAATAGGTTCATTTTATTTATGAAGATTATTTTACATATTTTGAACGAGAGAACGTTGCAGGCCTTACAGACTGTATATTTGTAGACGATTTTCTATTTGACTTTATTTTTTATTCCTCTAAGTACCTGGTACTTATTGACAGGCCTGCACTGTCCTCTCGCACCTATTATCACTGTAATTGGAAAACATTGGAAAAGCCAATTATTTTAAAAAGAGTAACCGTGGAGTTTCTTGCCGGCTCTTCTCAATAGGAAGCGACAAATTGGAACCGTGCACCTAGCTTCTGACGTTTCATAAGTGCCTATGCAGGTTTATGTGAAATAAAATATTTTGATTATGAATAAAAGTTCTGAAATACTCACAAAATAGTGACGAAATATATTGAAGTTATTTTAAAAACTAGATAATATTTACACGTAGGTACATACTCGTACCTAAATTGTAATTTTTCACTTATCTACTGTTTACTAAGTCAAAGATCTCCTTTGTTAGAGATTTCAGGAAACTTTTTATGTACCAAGTTCTATAATAATAAAAGGCATACTATAGGTAAAACTACTCCAATATCCGAACTAATATCATGAATTCCTTTGGCAGGGTACCATAGGAGTGTATTCTGCAGAATTTGTTTAGAAAATATTTCTCCACAAATATTTTTGATTACGTAAATATTCCAATAAATTCATATTCCTCTTGTAAATACATTTGAAAAAGTTTGAATAGAACTTACAGAATACGTAAATAGGGTAAACATGTCAATACGAAAACTCATGAATAAGCATTACCGACTAAAGGCTCGCGAATATGTGTGAACGTGTATTTGGAGAAGAAAAAACATTGAAAGGTTTAGGGCAAAGTAATTGGAAGTACATAGATTGGAATAGTGGAGGGCGAGTGAGGGCCTCGATTCGTATCTAAGGTAGACTATCTCAACCCACTTGCTAGCAAATGGCGCGGAAGTAACAAGGATATAGCGACACGATCCTGGAATTTGTTACTCACTTTCCAATGCCAGAGGCACATTTGAAATTTTATATTGTTACGCGCACTCGAATATAGGAGTCAGTTTAGTAATTTTTTTGAAATATGTACGAGTACGAGCGATATTCCAGAAATACGTTCATTTTTTTATTTTTTTTAAATTTATTTAAAGGGCTTTGTCGCTTAGCGACCACATCGCCCAGAAATACGTTCATTTTACATGACTTTATAAATGTTGAGACGACATAAAAGGATGGGAGTCTATTTGCATTTGAAAACGCTTTGGATACACGGCCGCGCTCTTTTCACTAAACGTTAACCTGCCGCAGACAAATGGGTTCGCGGAACTCATTTAATTATTTGTGGCAGATTGGGTTCGAAACATAGTTTGCGAAACCCTTTTTGTAGCGCTTGAATGTATGTAACGGAAAACAACCCTGTTTTGAATAGTCTTTGTTTTATAGGAAATATAAAGCCAAACTTTCTTTTGATACTTACCAATCACCCTGAAATGTTCGCTTTTTATGTCAGACGTAGTTTTGTACCTACAAGGTGTATAAATGCCCATAACAAAGCCAAGTAATATTGCACAAAAATAATTGCTGGGAAGAGATTTTTATTTTTGGTATTAAAATTTGCGATTTACGGTAGTGCGCAATGTAACACATGCAAAAGACTGTGCTTATGGGTGCATGGAACGGTACAGGGTCATGGGGGTATTTAAAGTTGTGTTATAACGTTAAAAACTTGTGTTCGTAAAAACGTCCTTAACAGCTGGAATTTTAACCGTATAATATATATAATATCGCCGTAACCAGAAGCTTCTCAGGTATGGTCCAGTACGAAACAAATATTACAATGACAGGGAGTACAAGTGACTCTAGGCTTCGTTAAGTGTGTTTTTCAACCCGTTAGAATGTCATTAACTGGCATAATGTATTCTACAATTCTCATAAAATAGCAATGTAAAAAATTCCGAGTACCCAAACACACTCATATCATTACTCACCGCCCACACTCAAGACGAAGCACAACATTTGTTTTCATATCACCAACAACTTTTCCTTAACGTTCACACATCATTAGCTTAACTATGCTCGTATCTTGCCAATGACTTTGTTTGTAAACACCCTCTCTTTTTTAAGCCATATGAAGGTACTATCACAGATCATTTGCCAGCCAATGGTATCGAAGTAACACCGTTACTGACTTTTCGCCTTTATCGATACATTCTGCTCTGAGTTTTCAATATTAAAACTCTTGTAAGCCCAGCTTGACATGCTAGAGAATACAAAGTTAGGGTGATTTATTTTGAGATATATGTTCTGGGAAAAGGAAAGTGCCTACAAAAAATGAAAGACCCTCCTGTCAATATCACCTTGGTTGGAATGTAAGCAAACCACTTGCGATCGTTGAAAAGTAAGTATTTTCAACAATTGTTTTCTCTGATTTACAGGTAGTGTAGTATTCGCTGAAGGGCCAGTCTACGATGGACAAGGAAACCCCATCAACCCCGCTCCCGCCGACAACTTCCTCACACAGACTGTCTACGGATTCTTGGACTTCACGACTACAATAGGCAACACGGTCATGGTCTTCTCGCCACAGTCAGCACCGCCACCAGGTCGCTTCTTAATAATTTATATCTACTAAAACGATTAGTTTACTTGTTAGTATTTTTTTTTTATGTAAGCATAGAAATCTAGATTTACTATTGTAAATCTAAATTTTAGATCGAGTTATGCTTACATAAAAAAATCCATATTCATGCTAAAAAACGAACTCACAAATGTTTTTTCGTATAATTTCAGAACCACCGAAAACTGAGAAGTCTGTGCAAGAAAATATAATCGAAACAAAACCACCTCCGCCATCAGTGACAAGCATCAAGCCCGAAGCCATCAAGCCAAGCAAAATATCTGATAAAGATAAAACTAACAAACCCGCCGCTCCAGCAGTGTTATCTAGTGCTGTATCAGTAGTGTCTTCCCCACCGAAAAAAGAAAACAAATCTCCAAACGTGCCTAAATCAGCTGCGAACGTACCTAAATCTGCTGCGAAAGAACAAAAACCAATCATAACAAAAGTAGAAGTGGTCACCGGTCCCTCAAAAATCCTTGAAAGTAGTTCTCCTAAACAATCCGACCCTAAAGCGAACAAACAATCAAACAATTCCAAAAACAAGAAAAACGAAGCTGTGAAGTCTGTCACCAACATTGTCAGCAGTAAAGTCGAAGTAAAACAAGGTCCTCCACCATCAATAATTAGTTCTAAAGTCAGTAGCATTGTTGCAGTAAAATCTAGCCAAGCTAATGACGAACCTGCAATTTTGATTACTAATAATAATATCGGTGAGCCCGAATACGACTTTTTATCACGTCAGCCATCTGAATTTGTTGAAGAAACATACAAGGTTATCAACATACGTCCATCAAAGGTACCCGGTCAAAAACCGAAACATGCTCATAAAAACAGGCACCATCCAACTCCATCCCCGGATGATGATGAAGAACATCCTCTTGGCTTGGTGACAACTCTTGGAGGTACCATCGTTAAAGATGGAATAACAACGGTTCATGAAACTAGCGTGATTGGTACTTTTATATCTGGTAAATATGCCCAAGTGCTAAACAGCAATTCGAAAGTACTTCCACAAGGTGGACATAGGGGAAAAATATCTCCCAGTCCTACACATAGAATATTAAAAACCGTAGGACCGTCCATATCTAAAAATCACAGACAGCACTTGGAGCCTACACCATCAATTAGTGACGACGACACCAATTTTGGGAAAACTACGCGACGACAGAATAATGGTGGAGGCTCGTTCAAAAATCGTCACAGAGCCCAAAATAATGCTGAAAGTGAAGTCCATAGCCCTCCGCCTCCACCTGCAGCTCAAAACAAAAAGTTCAAAAATAGAAATAATTCGCAACGGACACAAAGGTACACATTATTAATAGTATTTTGTTCGTCCTGTACATACAGGCAGTGCCCATATTTGGCGTATCTCGTATTTCCCACGAATGCATCGCCTAAATTATGTACAGCTATATGTACGGGACATATAACATTTAAAGCACGCATCAATTGCGTAGGTATAATGAATAAATAATAAAAAAATATTACATTATTATCCACACCTACAAACGTCGTAGGTACTATTGCCGACTATCCTATCTAAATATATAAATTATTGCATTTGCATGAGACTCAAGCTTGCTGCTATTATTTTACCAAATAACGGTTCATTTAGAGCTTCATCTGTGTAAGATATGAATATGATTGTGATCATCGGCAATTGTAAATAATTTTATTTTCAGTACAAGGTTTGGTCGACCCGTGAATACGCCTCAACTGGCAACCGTCTCTGTTTTCAGTGAAACAGCGACCTCATCCTTTACTAACCGAAGAAAAAGCAACCGTAACGCAGGACATAAGACAACTGTGACGCCGCAGAGCAATAACGACAACCAGTCCAAACGCGGATTCAAACCTCGAGTTCAACCCACACCAGTTGAGCAAGTGACACCAGCTGCTTCTACTAGTGTGTATAAATTTAAATTGAACCGAGCTCCGGGATCCGGCCGCTGGCAATACAAAACAAGCCCAAAGCCTAAAGTGACTATACGCAAACAAAATACTGATGACGAACAACAAACAACGCCTAATTCAAATCCGCTTCTTGATGATACGCAAACCAATGATATAACTCTACAAGCAAGATCTGATAATGATTTAGAATTATCAGGTTCACAGAGCGGTCCTGGTACTCTCCTTGAAAATGACACCGAAGACAACTCTATTGAGAAACCCCCGCCAGTAGAAACTTTGAAAGTTGAAATATCTACCCCCGCTGATTTCCGAGATGTTTACTATGAAATTGCTACTATCAGGTCTCCTTACACATTCCAGGTAATTATTGTTTAGATATGCATGTATTTTCTTTTCAATGACACCTATTTAACACCCAAATGTTTAAATTTCAGGTTGGACGTGTCAAAAACACTCGTATAATTACAGTTACTTCTACAATTGAAAGGCGTATAGAACCTACGTTGATACCCAATTCGCAAAGTTCTCTCAACGAACCGTTGACAGAAAACATATTAGCGACAGCATCTCCTTATGAAAAGGATCACAATCTCTTAGACTCAAGTATAGTTACCCTACCTGCTATAACATTATCTTCGGACATGGAAACGCCACCGCTGGAAACCCTTACTGAAACATTCAGTACAACTCAGCACATGTTGAAAACACATATTCTGCCTGTAGTTAGAGACGTAAACATAACTAGTAGCTTAACTTTCATACAAACTTATGAAGTTACTAGATTTGTTACAGCGACTAAAACGTTGCCCCCTATGGATTTCTTCCAATTCATCCCAAGCAAAACTCTAAAAGAATTTAATAGCCGTTTGGATGAGGCTGGTTCCGAGTTGCACCTGGAGTTAGACTTTGGCGACAGTAATGAAGATGAAGATGGTGTTCCGAGACGCGTATTTCCAGCAGATCTTGACCTTGCTAACATTGGATCAGACTTTGATCTTACTGAAGTTGATAAATACAGAATGCATGAAAACCATCTAAGACTAAAGAAAGCTCATGGTCAAAACAAAGGGAACCATGTTACTGAATCTCCTAACCCACCCACACCCGCATTGACTCCAGAACAGGCGCAACAACTGGCTCTCTTGAGACTTCTAAATCCAGCAGCCGCTGCTCAGATCCCCGATGTCGTGACCACATCCAAACCTGTTCTAAAGTACGAGACAATATATGAGTCCCATGTAATTCCGGTATTTGATGGAAAGAACACAATTCAAAGTACTATATCTAGACCGGTAGCAACCATTACTAAAACTGAATACGAAATCGGAACCAGCAGTCTTCCAGCGCTGCCATTACAAACGATCAACCCGCTGTTCCCACAGCAATACTCTGTGATATCGACGCCAGTCGTTGTGAACACGGAAGTTATAGCCACCAATAGTAAAGTTTTGAAATTAACCTTTGGTGCGAAGACAGTGTACACGACACTTTTCACCACTCAAGTTGTGCCAACGGTGCTGACATCCTACGTGACGTCATCAATTCCGGTGCAGGCAACTGCCCCGCCTCCCGGATACCCTGGATACTACCAGCCGCCATTCGCACCCTACCCATACGTAGGATAAGTAGACCAGTAAATATTTGAATGTAAAATCAATAAGTGCGGACTATAAGTTAAAAATTGTGTTCACCAGTGTATGTGATTATAACACGTAACTTTTGCACGAGAAACGAAACTTTAAACTGTGAATGCGTTGTTGTAGTGCACGTGATAAACTGTATTGCGAGTAGGTGAACAGTAAACAGTGCAAAAGCAGCAGAACGGTGGGATTTATAGCCTTTGTGGAAACATGAAAACTCTGAAGTTGTATTTCTTATATAGTTTTGTGAGCTCAGCGCTGTACGATGCGTTCGCTTGTAAACCCTACGTGGAGGTAATGTTTACCGACGTGTAATAGAGATAAAATGTAACGCAATTTACTTTGTATTCAGTAATTGCTTTGTATATAATTATTATTTATGATTAGTACTCCTGTACATAACTGTAAACCTACCTATAGCTATAGTTGTAGATAGCTTCCATGAATGTATTTTATATTTTTGTACATGTATTGCTTAGAATAACTGGGTTCTATACTATTAAACAAATAAACAACAAAAACTTGTACGTTGCTTTATTTCCTTGAACGACATACGAAAGTTTGTCCATGACTCTTATTGATAGCAGGCTTATTATTTAGTGATGAATACGTATTCACAAATGTACACCGCAATGCTCAGTGAATGGCCTTAACTACCCAATTATTGCCAAAATCGCCATGTTTAGCAGTCAAAGATTACTTATGGCAGTGTGATATAAGCACCCCTATTGTGCCTATCTGTTATGCTCCCTAATAGGGTACTTTCCATTTTTTCAAAAACTATTTTAATTTGAAGATTGGGACGAAATATGTAACAAAAAAATAAAAATAAGTAGACATCCATTTTCCCAATTAAAAACGACTAAAATCAAATTTATTTTTCGTTCTTTTATATTTATCACCAAAACGCGCCTTACGACGACTTTTTTATCACGTGACCACACGTGACGTTAGCTTTGTGTAAACTAAAGTAGTTGTATCGTAAGCAAGTGAATTCCGAGTTTATAATTAACAAGTTTTTTAATGGATAGAAAGTAGGTACTACTGGTGTGCGGTGCCTCTGTGCAGGAATACTTCTAAAAGTGCGCCACGCAAAGCATTTGTACCGGTGCCGTTTACACAAAGCTGATGTGACGTGTGGTCACATGATAAAAAAGTCATCGTAAGAAGCGTTTTGGCGTTAAATTCAATATAATAATTTCGAAAAATATGTTTGATTTTAATCGTTTTTAATTGAGAAAATTGACATAAATCATTTGTTTTTTCTGTCACATTTTTCGTCCCAGCCTTCAAACGAAAACAGTTTTCAATCAATTGGAAAATACCCTATTATTATAGGAACAGAGGGGTACTTGCGTAGAACACTATCAGTAGGAATCGCTTTAATTTTGATAGTTCCACAACATTCATGGCGTTATAACGTTGCTAAGCTGGCATTTTTTTCGAACACGTGAAAGAAAGCAATAACCTTCAAATAATTCAGACGATTCTGACTAACAGTTTTTTACGCAATAAGGATGCAGAGCTGCCTTACGAGCGCAGTTCATGCGACCACGACCCATGAAATACAACATCAACAGCTTGTCATCAACTGAAAAAAAAAACAATTCATTCAAAATCCAGGCTAATATTTCAGAATGTTGAAAGGTCTTCCCATGCTATCTTAATTAAAGCCATTTCATGCTAAGCAGGGCGCCGAAAGAAACAAAGAGGCCTTTAAGTTATTAAACTAAGATTAATGGAAGCTGTTTTGTAAACTTAATAAGTTAACGTAGAATTTGAAATTGTACTTTTTCATCATCTTTGACCGCTCGTAATTTTTTTAATATCCTCAAGGGACTAGTCCAGTCATGAGAATGAGTACTTAAGGCGACGATAGATGACAGCTACCTACAGCGCAGCACTGCCGCCCGTCGCGCGCAAGAGACCCCGCCTCAACGCGCAACAAATTTTTCGAAAAACAACCCATGTTGATTTATCAAACACAATTCAAAGAAAAACCGTATACTAAATTTTGGGTGATTAAATTTTCTTTTAGATGGTGAAAGTTTCATGGAAATACACCCCATAGTTTTTGCGTGATTATCATTTTTATGTCCGCGATTGACATTACTTTACCAATTAATTACATTATGTTATAAAAATATTATTTAAAATATTCACATATGAAATGACGAAGAAAATTGTCTAGTTTAACATATATTTTTTCCAATTACACGAGACAAGCCGTTTAGACGTGATCTTCAATTTAAAGTCCTTAAAACTCATCTATCCCCGCCTTAACTAAACCTTATCCGTAATAAACCGGAGGGTACCGAGATTAAGAAACAGGTGCAAAATGTGCAGCAAAGGTTTCCAGCATCAAAACAGTAAGTAAGTAATATTTAAGTATGAAACAAGAAACAGTATTAATATACATGGTAGCAAGGCGACGCGCTAACTGTAACCATGAATGTAGCATGATTCTCGACGCGTAAAATTTTTCGTCGGTCATCAAAAACAAAATCTGCTGTTTCATAGAAAAATGCAATACGAGTACCTACGCGGTTAAAATGAATGGAACAGCAACTTTTTTTTATAACCGACGCTAAATTTCTACCCAGGTCTAGAATATTGTACTGGATCGATAGTAATAGATGTCAATACGATATTTTCCTAAACAAGTAGGTACATACATTCAAGCCTCTTTCCCCCCGGGGGTAGGCAAAAACTACAGAACGCCGCCTACTAAGATCCTTAAACATCCTTTTGCCTCGTTTATGTTCATACATCTGGTCATACACGCGCGTCGGTTGCGAGTACTACACACCTGACCTTTTTGAAGGTCATCACCAATGTGTAGATACCTCGGTTATAAAAGTAAAAAAAAAATATTTAAAAAAAAACCCAATTGCCTAAAAAGTGAACTTTAGGTAATTAAAAAAGATGTAAAGAAGAAGCTATTTATGAAACGCTTTATTTTGATACCCCATTCTATAGGATTTGAGATTTTTTTGTTTTTGGCGAAAACACATTGTGGCGCCAAAAATCGGGCATTTTTTTTTTCAATTTTGGTTTACCCAGTGTCACTCTCACAATTAAGACGAACTATTAGCACCTCTCAAGCTGAAATCGATCAAGCCGTTTAGGCTACAGAGCGTCCCAAAGAAATATACATACATACATACATACACTTGAAAAACATAACCCTCCTTCTGGCGCAGTCGGGTAAAAAGCAAACATGTGCCCAAAGATACCAGCTCAAACACGACAATTTTTTTTTTTTTTACTACCGCCATCTCGCTTATTGTTTGATTTAAGGTTAGTTAGCAGTATGTTTTTACTACCACAAAGGAGGAAAAGCACCTCCCGACATAAGCACAAAACATGGCTTACATCACAGAAGTAAATTGCAATAAAGCAACGAAAACATAAACTCTAGCGGAATATGCAGAGCACGCTGTTAAAAATCTCGCAACGAAGCATCTTCAAATAGCAAACAATAAATTCCGAGAGACTGATAGTTATGCAAGTCGTAACAAAAGCGTTTAATCAATTTTATTATACATGGAAAAGATTCCATGCGAGCTACGAAAACACTCTCTGAACAACTAGGTTATCAAAAATGGAGCTGTACACTGAGATTCTTGCTACGACGCTAAAATACTGTTCAAATACAATCTATCCCGTATGTGTCGCCGGGCGTAAAAGAATAGCACCATCCCATTTCTTCCAGTGCGTGTCGTAGAAGGCGACTAAGGGACTTACTAGAGAATGGGCAGCAGCGTTCTCTATGCATTTTACCACCATACTGCGATCGCCAACCCGCCTGCCAAGCGTGGCGATTATGGCAAAACCCCCCAAAATACCCGTCGAAATGGAGGAGCCTGGGGGAGGCCTATGTCCAGCAGTGGACGTCTTTCGGCTGTAATTATGATGATGATGATACTTGTAATAATAAAGCTGAAGAGTCAGTTTGTTTGTTTGAACGCGCTAATCTCAGAAACGACCGTACATTTTTTGAGGAACGTTATAAGCTTTGAAACACCGCGCTTAGGAGCCAAGCAAAAATAAAATGTCAGAAAGAACTAAGCGAAACCATAGTGAAAGCTTGGGAAGATGGTGGGTAACAAGAAATTTTACGTGGACAAAGCCGGGGGCAGAAGCTAGTGATAAATACTTGTGCTCGAATATTCGATACCTATTATAATAGCCAGACATGTCAGACTTATTCTGCAGTTCGAACTATACTTAGCCAGAGCTGTGATGGAGGGCTGCCGATGAAGGCTTATTGTCTGCTTGTCATGTTATCGGTTTCGAAAACTCGTACCTTTGTCAGTAATCTGTCTGTGCCTTTCATGTGGGCCTGTATCTGTTTATATTGTTTTTGTGTTCGGAACAGAGGGTTCGTTATTGATTTATCTGACGCTCCACCAAATTACTGTGGTATTAAATATTAATTAAGGTGGCTATTGAAAACTTATTTATATTTTAGTACCTACAAATATTTTCTACTGCAGCAACGTGAAAAGTATATCCTTACCCAAAAGGATTATGTAAGAATCATAGTAGGTGGCGTTCTGTAGTTTCAGCCTACCACCCATGGGAAGAATGCGTGAGTTTATGTCATCATCATTTCAGCAGAAAGAGGTCCATTGCTGGACATAGGCCTTCCCCAAGCACCGCCACTTCCAATGAGGTGGTGTTACTCTTTTAGTCAGGCACCACACGGACCATCAGTTTTTGTATGTATGTAAAATAGTTATTTATGATACTAGTGCGGTAAGTTGTTTTTACAAACGAGTTGACAAATGTAAGCCCGAGACGAAGTCGAGGGCTTACCATAGTCACGAGTTTGTAAAAACCAATTTCTGCACGTGTGTCATACAATGTTTTTCAACACATTTGCGAGAAAACAGTACAATATGTAATTAAACAAACCTATACATCATTAAATAGCGCTCTCCAATTTTGGCGGCAAGAGACCGTTTCCTGCAATTTGCGCCTCATTCAAAATATCAGGTGGAGTAGATTCCATATTAATATCAGTTTCCTCGCTTGAACTCATAATAAAAGTTTGTTTATAAATATCAGTCGGAAACTCCCAACAATCTTTGACGTTTCTAATATGAAAATGGCGCGAATTTACAAATGGCGCCACATGCCCGTGGTGAAAATTAGAACTACATCTTTCATCTCATTTACTCTTTAGTATAGTGAGACAAACGTATTGAGCAAAATCGTTTCCAAGGAGGTTCGATCAGTCAGCTTATTTATTCTCGTAATGTGAAACTCCTTGGACGAATTTCTTATAATATTTTATGGAAATTAAAAAAAAACCGTCAAGAATACGCACGGTGCCATACAACGAGGTATGCGGTAAAATAGATACTTAGGTGAAAGTACCTATTTTACCGCACGTTCCGTTGTATTAGTGCGTAATTTTTAACTTTCGAACCATGTATACAGGCTTCGTAAATGCAGTTTTTGAGCAAATGTGTTGAAAAGTATATTATATTCTGATAATATTTCAAAATTCACTCGTACAAAAATTTCAGCTACGAACAAATGCGTTGAAGCAACTTCAAAGCAAATATTGTCCGGTGGTATATTTTCCTATCCTTTTAGACGCTGGTGACCATGTGTACCTTGCTGTTGGCGGGAAATATAAAACTTGCACCTCTCGCCCAGAGTCCGACAAACACGAATAGCCTTCACAGTACGAAGGACAAATACACGCTGTTTATTTGAAATTGAAACTAAAAATTTACAAATCGATGGTTGGGACAGTATAAAAGTCACCAAATATAATTACAAGTTCACTATGCAGTACGTTAGTACTCGTACATATTACCTCAATGACTATGCACCGTATTTTAAAATGCTCTATTTTCATAATAAAGTTAGTCTTTTGATCCCACAGAATAATCTGACATTTTAAGTTTGACATTACATCTGTCAAATTAGTATCTGGGTTTAAAAAACGAACTGTATAATAGGTCTTTACCTATGAAATTGCCGTTTTGTATGAAAAAATTTAAACGAATTTTTTTCATGAATTTTTTATTTGTATTAATCGAAGTAATCACCCATGCAATCAATGCATCTTTGCCATCGCAGTGGCAGTTTATTGATGCCCTTCTTAAAGAAATCAGCTGGACGGGAGGCAACAAATTCTTCAAAGGCATTTTGTACTGCCTCTCGGGTATTAAATTTTTTTCCCGCCAAGAAGTTATCCAAATTCTGGAAAAAGTAGTAGTCTGTAGGCGCAAGGTCTGGTGAGTAGGGCGGATGACGGAGAGCTTCCAACCCCAGTTCTTGCAACTTGGAGACCGTCTGCTGTGCAGTATGAGGTCGCGCGTTGTCGTGCAGGAGCAGCGGAGACGAGCGATTGACCAATGCTGGTTGGAGATGCGCCAGCTTCTCCATCATTGTGTTCAGTTCTTCACAGTACACATCTGCAGTAATGCTCACCCCGTTTGGTAAGAAGCTGTGATGAATCACACCGGCGCTAGACCACCAAACAGTGACCATCACTTTTCTAGGGGTAAGTTTTCGTTTAGGGCATTGTTTAGGTGCTGAACCAGGATCCAACCAACTTGCTGAGCGCTTACGGTTATCAAACAGAATCCATTTTTCATCGCAGGTAACAATGCGGTTCAAAATTCCTTCATTTGTGTGTCTGTTGAGCAGTGCAAGGCACGTCTCGACGCGTACTTCGCGCTGGCGATCATTGAGTTCGTGGGGCACCCATTTGTCAAGCTTTTTTACCTTGCCAATTTGACGCAAATGGACCAATATTGTTTTGACGCTAACGTCGAAAGCTGCTGCTAATTCAGCCGTAGATTGTGTATCATCAGCTTCCACAGTCGCCTTTAATTCGTCATTGTCGACCAAAGTCTTCGGACGACCGCGAGGTTCATTTTTCAGGTCGTTTCCAGAACGGAAGCGAGCAAACCAATAACAGGTGGTGCGTTGGTTTGTAGTGTTAGCTCCGTAAACGTCGTTGATGTTGCGTGCCGCTTGTGCCGCGTTGCTGCCACGACGGTACTCATATTCCATAATTACTCGAATTTTTAACGTATCCATGATGACGAAAAAGATTGAAATGCGATGAAAATGTAACACTAATCAATAAAGAAATGACTACTTTTAGAAAAAAAAATCCATGTTTTTAAAATAAAATTAATTTGAAATTAGAATTCTTAGCCAAACAAAAATTATTTTGATTTGAAATGGCCAGTACTGCAGAACGGCAATTTCATAGGTAAAGACCTAATATTATCTACCAGTAGACATACATTCTTCTACATATAACAGATTCTAGAGAAAATCTGTGGGAGTGTATTCGGTTTCAGTGTTCGCTGATTGAACGAGGTTAGATGAAATCGGCTTATCGTTCGCCGATGGCGGGCGACGAGAGGGACCGAGGAATAATTTCATTTTGGCTTGCACCGGCCTCACTACGGTCTCGCTTGCCGTCCTATCATGCAAATTGACAATGTGCCTTTATGTGAAGTCTTCTTTCCCGCATAATGGCAACGAAAAATGCTACATATCAGCTACGTGGTAGATGTAATAACAAATATAATCCTAGATCCACCATGAAGTATCGTCGCACTGTCGTGAAAATGTCCATTGAGAACATTGAAAATATCATAAAATATATAAATTCAGCCTTACATATGTATAAAGGCACCTGCAGAGGTTGATCTTTTCTGTGTTGGGAATAATTTGTATCTTGACGGTACGAATAAGAGAAAAGTAAATCTGGACAAATCTAAGTAGAAGAAATTTGAGGACATAGGTGCGGGATAACAATTTTGAATCGGTGACTTGAGTATGCAGTTTGGAGATACAAAACAATTAGATTTATTTATAATAAATAGAAGGCCCTCTGATATACAATACGATGTCATCGACTCCCATCGTCATGATAGAAACTTCTTTTCTCCACTCAATTGAAGCGATGATATTTAAAAGTTTATTCACTCACTAAGGTGGTCAAAAAACTTGAATAAATACACTCGAGAGCAATGAATCCGGGTCACTTAAAGAATCCTAAAAATCTCGGAAACTAAAAATGCTAGGTTAATGCATTAAATTGTATTTAATAGACAATGTAATACTCCTTAAATGAAGGTATTAAAACTTCTTAGTTATTGTAAAGTTATATCATAAAAAAATCAAATTTGAAAAAGGGCCACTTTCGAAGATGGAACTACGAAATTGCAGCATTTGGTTTTGCTTTTGTTTGTAATCTGTCATTTATGTGGGTACATAAACCATGTTGATAGTGCTCTATATTCATTATTCAAGCTGAAATTATGTCGCTTACGCCTGAAGAATGCACCAGAATACTTACAATGCTGGAAACCGGCCGGAGTCAGCGCGATACAGCCAGGACTGTCGGTGTGTCGCTGTCAACAGTACAAAGAGTTCTGCGACGTTACGAAGAAACTGGTTCTAACCTACGCAGACCAGGAACGGGCAGAACCAGGTGTACCACAGCACGAGAAGACCGATACTTGGTGAACACCATGCTTCGAAATCGCTTTCTCACAGGAACTGAACTCACCAATCAGTTTCGACGCCTCGGAGGAAGTAACCCAAGTGCATGGACAGTAAGACGTCGGCTTGCTGAATCTAACTTAAAACCCCTTAGACCTGCAAATGGCCCTAAACTGGAGCGTGGGCATCGTATTTCAAGACTAAGATATGCCCAGAGCCACGTAAATTGGAGTATTGAAGATTGGTCAAAAGTTATGTTCTCCGACGAATCAAAATTTATGCTCTACAAGCACGATGGAAGACACAGTGTATCGAAGACCAGGGGAAAGATTCAAGCAAGCATGCATCGAAGAAAAAGTAGCCTACGGTGGTGGGTCTGTACTTGTGTGGGCCGGAATTTCTTCTGAAAGTCGCACAGAGCTGGTGATCATAGAAAACGGCTCTATAACTAGCGTAAGATATGTGGAAGAAATTCTCAATGATCACGTTGGTCCATTTATGGTCAATTTAGGTGAGGATGCTATATTTATGCATGACAATGCCCGACCTCATACAGGTAGGATTGTGAATGACTACCTTCAAGAGATGAACATTACTCGTATGGAGTGCCCAGCGCGCAGCCCGGATATCAACCCGATCGAGCATGCTTGGGACGAGCTAGGCAGATGCGTAAAACAACGAAACCCTCCCCCAATCACGCTTCGTGAGCTCAAAATTGCTCTCACAGAGGAATGGGAGAATATTCCCCAAAATCGTATAAGGAACTTGGTGTACAGCATGCCAAACCGCGTAAACGCAGTAATGGAAGCACGAGGAGGCAATACGAAGTATTAAAATTCAAGAAAATCGTAATAAAGTTCAAAAATTTCATGTTTCCTATTTTTGTTTTAAGGAGAGATCAGCAGTTTTTTTCTTTATGTAATTTTGTGTTAATAAAATGTATTGTGACTCATATTTTTTTTACTTTCATTTAAGGAGTATTACATTGTCTATTAAATACAATTTATTGCATTAACCTATCATTTTTAGTTTCCGAGATTTTTAACATTCTTTAAGTGACCCGGATTCATTGCTCTCGAGTGTAGTTGGTAAACTCCAGAAATTACATACTAAAAATATGGGCTTTTTAACGAGGGCAAAGCCGTCTGCGCTGGGTGCATGGAAAAACGCAGCACAGCTAGCAAGCTTGCGTGCAGCAAGCACGCACGCATGCACGTGTGCCTCAAACGAGCTGTCGAATTTTCGTAGCTAGTTCGCAGTAAAGAGAGATTATATCACACAGGCGTTTTTCGCATGTCAGTAACTCGCACTTTCTTTAGGACACTCCATAGCAATGAATCTGTATAGACGGTGCACTTTTAATTGTTAACGTTATGAAGAATAGCGACCTAAATTATCACGATATTAATATCTTATCTCACAAAATCAGTCCCATACCGGCAATGAATATTGATGATAATATTAACAAAGATTAAATTGTTTTGTGATAAGGAATCATTCTACGTAAAGCGATCCACCTCGATAAACAATAAACATGAATGTGGAGTGAACAATAAACTACTAATTGTTTATTTAATTTTGCAATGATTTCAACATAAACTGTTTTGTGCTAAAAAGAATCAATCAACTCGTGCACTGTTGGACAAAGGACTTGAAAAATGTCTCAAAATCACTTTATAATTTCGATTGCCATCATCGTGTCATGTAAGTTTCCTCATTTTATTGATTGTAGATCTAAAATACTAATAGATGTTGATATGAAAAATCACACCCATGCTAAGTCCGGATTCCAGTGATTCATTCATTACAAAGAAAAGTCAATGTTAACCAACGCAAATGGACCAATATTTGTGTTTTCTTTAATAACTTATAACAAAGAAAAAACAATCTTAAAACAATCCATAACATAGCATACTACGTTAAAACTTCAGGTGCAGTATTTATCGCAGCAAGCACGTCGAACACGGAAACCACAGAAAGTAATGAAACCGCCCTTGTGTCCCGATGCTTCCATTTCACTTGGCTGGGTCCCAGATGGAATAACGACAGTATATTTCTAAACGCTACGTGCCAGGACTCGACGCGCCTAGCTAGTGGGGTACCTTGCGTAGAACCGCTCGTCGTCTCTTGTAAGTTTATGAAATGTACCTTGTATTACGCCCAGTGGCGTAACTAGGGTGGGGCAGACAGGGCACGAGCCCTGAACGCCTATCGAAGGGGGGCGTGAAAACTCGCCACTTTTTTTAATTTAAATGGGTTTAAAGATTCTTTATTTATTCTAGAAGAACATACATTGTTCACTTAGCGAATAAATACATTATTAAAGTAGGTGTAGTCCAGTAGCAAACAGTTTTGATTTGGTAATGTAGGTAGGTACAAATATATAGAAATCTTATTGTGTATTATACTTCAGTAAACCATTTCATACTATTATATCTAAGAAATCTGAAGAGCTACTTGAATTTATTGTGCAGTATGGGGATAAAAACGTATTTCCAAATGTGCCCATTTCAATTTAAATTATGCTTAAAATTGCAGCGTTGCAATTTGCGATTTTTTAACAAGTTGAAATGAGTACCTTCGTTATTAAAGGCTATAATTGGTCAAGAAAGGATAAGCGACTTAGCTTTGCTCAGTGTAGACCGAGATGATCATTTACGCCTAGGGGCAGCATTTTCTATTGGTACGCCCCTGATAACGCCTCACTTTTATGCTGAAAGTAGGCCTAAGTTTATACTGCTTTGCCTAGAGGACAAGGTTTTGCTTATTCTGACAATAAGTTCAGTGAAAGTTCAGTTGATCAGTTGTCACACTTTCAATCCGATTATAGAACAGTCCTTCAAACTACTTACTTTTGTAACCGCCAAAAAACAGAGGAGGTTCTCAAGTCGATGCATATATTTTTTTAATGTATGACCACGCATAACTTTTTACAGAATAGTCCGATTTTGATCATTCTTTTTTATTGAAATTGGTCTCATACAAATTTGTAAAAAGAAATTCAACCCTAAGAGTGGGAAAATAGGGGTGGTTTATTGTTCACGCACAGATTTTAATGCTGAGTTATGTATTACAAAAAAAAACTCACAATGAATAAGCTTTAGACCTGTCAACTTTTAACAAAAAAGTTTAACCTCCCAAAAAACTGAAAAGCAAAAAATAATAAACCCTTTTTGTTTAACCTTAATAATTAAGATTAATTGAAAACTCAAAATAATTACAAAAATGTATACTTAGTTATACTTACATTAGTTTAAGAACTTAGTTACTAAGGTTAAACAAAAAAGGTTTTTCTTTACTTTTCAGTTTTTTCAGTGGTTTCTTTTTTTAAGGTTGTTTTTCGACAATCTAAAAAAAGGAGGAATTAGATAGCGTGTATTTTACTTATCTTATTTTTTTTTTGAACACATTTGCCTACAGTTTAACAAAAATTTTGTTATTTCAGATGATGGCTCATGGCCGGACGTAGATTACATTTGGAGAAACCACTTGGGAAATGCTTCATGTTTACTAGCCAACAATGATGTGTGTGCTAAGTACACGTATTATTTCGACGGTCATGGTGAGCATTACAACTAAGTAACTATAATAGGTCGAAGAGGGGGTGCTTGGGGGAGGCTATGTCCATCAGTGGATCTCTTTCAGCTGAAATGATAAGGATGATGATGATGATGTTGATATACAATAGCATTCAAACATAATCAGCCTATAATATTTCTACTGCCGGGACACAGGCCTCCTCTCCGTGAGAGGAAGTGGGCTGTTATCCACCACGCGGGCCCAGTGCGGGTTGGTAGATGTCATGTGTTGTTCCTACACCGTTTTGAGAGCAGTGGTGATGACATAATTTACACAAAGCAAAGCGCCTGTCAGGGTTCGAATCTACCTACCATTCGTAAGTAGCGCCGTTACACTGGGCCATCACTGCTCTCATAGCATATATGATTTGATAAAAATAAATCCAGGAATATTTATTGTTAGCAAATCATCGCTTTTAAGGCTTAAATGAAGGCCGTATTACTAAATCATATCGCATGATTAAAAATCAGATCATTCATGAAATCGGTAAGTAGGAGTATCCGGTTTATAGTGGAACAAAAATGCATGGGTTTCATCAAGTGTGGTCAAGACTGTTCACTATAATAATGTGGGTAGATAGGTATAATGGTCCGGTTAAGTGTCCTGTGTCCTGCGATGCTATTCTTTGAAAAATAAGGTGACGTGATCTGTCAATAGTGTCAATCCTTAATAGGATGATGGAATGACAGCTCACTTCGTCTAAGTCGAATTTCACACGGACGTAATAAAAATTGCGGTGGGATTTTTTCGGGCCCTGGGATTTAAAACTCTCGATGTTGAACCAAGCAATGAGTAGAATGCCTCTTAGCACGTTGAAAATCAAACAGTGTATTTTACTGGGCCTGAATTCACTATGCCCACTTAACGATTCCTTCCTCGTAACCACGTCAATCACACACGAAATCTGCTAATATCATATAATATTAATAATATCGATAAATTGTTTTGGAACATACAGAATAAATGACATTTCGATTCCATACCATACAGAATTGGGGTCCTGTTCGATTGTCTAGGTACTCTCAGCGCGGCTATAAGCAGTTCGTTGAAGATTCAGTGCGCAAAAAAATGCCGCCACGATTTTACTATGTCCGTACGTGGGCTAAGTTTTCACGGTGTGATTTTCGCAGAATAGACCGATTGTATTCTCAATGAAAGCGTAAAAAAAAATGCGTATCAGACGTTGATTAAAATGTTTATTTTTACTGTTATTTCAGTTGATAATTCGACCTACATGTGCACAAGAGCAGTCGACACCAACGGAGATGCAATAACAAGCGGTTGTTACGAACAAAGAAATGGCAGTTTTGTCACCAGAGCCTGCTTCTGTCGTTCCGTGCCTGGAGGTGTACCCTGCAACAACGCTTTTCTTTCACATATAAATATTATATTTGTCCTTCTTGTTGCTATTGTTATTATATATAATTCAGATTTTGGCAAAATAAACATATAAAACCTGGAAACGACTACCAAGCTGATTTTATTAAACAAGCTTTTCCGTTGCACATCTATCTAACTGTTCAGTAACATTTCAAAGAAGACCTCATCAGTCGATTTAAAAATATCGATCGAAGTAAAAAGCAGGCACATTAAATAATAAAAATAAAAAAAAGAAGAACGATAGGCTAGTTGACCGTTAGAAGAATCCCTTATGAATTTTGCATTGTAGAATGGTTGTGAGCAAAAATATAAAAAATCAACTTCTACTTGTAAATAATTTTATATTTATCAATATTTTTGAGAACTAATTGCGTAGTAATTGCGTAATTTAAAAAAACTGGAAAGGCTTGTTAGTTGGAGCCTAACAAGTACCTACCGATTCTCAATTCAGGAACCCGCATAATTTCGTAACGCACGATCAATCGCCCTAATCATTGTACATAACATTAAAATGTAAGCACTACCCAAGGGGAGGAGACCTGGTGTCCTGAAATACAGACCTCACGTCTAGTTTAGGCACCAGTCTCCCACAGTATAATTATTGCTGTTACATATTTTGTATTGATACCTCTCTAATGTATGTACCTATATATTGTGGTGAGAAATAAATCATTATTATTATTAATCACCAACCCGCACTGGGCCCGCGTGGTGGATTATGGCCCACTCCCTCTCACAGAGAGAAGGCCAGTGTCCCAAAAGTGGGAACGTTAAAAGGCTAATTATGTATGTATTATATAATCATAATCTGAGTCATTTTGAAACAGATTGATAATCCATTGCTTCATATGTTCGAAAAATGTGTCTCCTCAACAACGTAAATACTCAAAAATGTGAATATTGTTGAACTGTCAAATGAAACAGATTACGATTGATGGTGTGTTACGCAATTAGGGTGTCGGTTTGTACAAGAAATCTTATGTTCGTATGAGGAGCCTCATATGGTTGGCTTTAAAGTTATTTTCCTAATGCCTTTTTATATTTTTCTTTTAAGTTACTATTTCTGTTTTGTCACGCTAACTTACTGAAATTTTTGTTTGGTACCGGTTCAGTACCGACACTGATTAGAAACCAATATTACAGTACAGGTACTCTGATACCGGTTTCACATCAAAGCATCAAATGGTACCGGTTCCCAAAAATGACAGGCTTGCACTGTCCTCCCATACATTTTATCTCAGTAATTTGAAAACATTGTTAAAGCCAATTATTTTTAACAGAGTACCTAACCGTGGAGTTTCTTGCCGGCTCTTCTCCATAGGAAACAACAATTTGGAACCGTGCACCTAGCTTCTGACGTTTCATAAGTGCCCATGCAGGTTTATTGATTTTACCGGGATTTGAACGCAAATCAGAACTCCAATTCTGTATAGCTGTTATGATTCCCCGCGGAATCTTACTACGTTCAAACTACGTCAATATCGTGTTATGCAGAAACCAATGTAACGGTACATAAGGAATCGAAATATCTCATTATGTATGTTCGAAGACAATTTGTCGATATTATTATTACGATATTAGCAACATTCGTGTGCGATCTAAGGAATTGACGTGGTTTCGAAGTAAGGAAGTGTTAAGACAGTAGTCATAGTGAATAGGGTATTACACCCATTTTTAAAAATGGTTTATTTATTTTCTAAAATGCTAATAAACCACAAAAAAAACACAACATGTTTATTTAATCGGTTAGTGCCATAAAATGCATTTAAATTTTACATTCTCGCGCGTAATTTGACGAAAACGCTGGACGCAGTGGACGCCATATTGGTCTGTAGGTATGACGTCAGTTTGCTGTGCAAACAAATGCGCTGATATTTTATATGTTTTTGTTTTTTTCTTTAAAAACTGACTTATTATTCTACTTATCGTTGGTTTGCTGTTTCTGAATGTAAGATATTCTTTCAATAAAAATATTGATTAGTTAATACAGCGGTATGACGTAATAACATGGCGGCTACAATATCATTGTATTAAAAAAAAAAAATGTTTTGTTTTTCACGAACTAAAAACTAACATTTTCCGAATGGTTTTATATCGCACCTCCGATAAAATAGGGTTACAACTCGAAAAACCTGGATTTTCAGAAAAGCGAAAATAAACTCACGGATTTGTTAATCAGTCTTTATTCTTACATTATTGTTATTATGTGATAAAAATTATACATATTTGAAACGCTTACAAAAAATATGTTTTAATGGCATACGCTGTTTTTCAATTTTCCTGAAAAACAACCTGAAAATTTCCAATTGTAACAGTATTTTAGGTAACTATTCGAACTTCTTCTAGCAAAAATACAATATGTCAAATGTAACAATTCTTAATATAATAAAAATCAGGCAGTTATTTAATCTTTTTTTAACTTTATAAGTATTCATACAGCTGTAGACTTAGAAACAAAATCAACTTTAACAAAAACATTCAAAATTTCTGATAAAAAAACAATTCTAATCATCACAATTTAAATTATTCACTTTACAATACAAGTTTAGGTAGTCTTTAATTAAGCTACGCTTAAATAATATTTGTTTACTGTTCTCCCTATTGAAATAATGTTAAAATACTACCTACGTAGGAACTATAATCATCACTATAAAAATCAAAATCATAGATAAAGTCTAAGTTTCAGTGTTTTCATAATTAGAGTGTTTTTTTTTAAGTGTATGTAATTAAATATTAAATTAAAATTGGTTGTTAAAAGGCGCATACAACCATAGTATATGATTAATATTAATCAAACTCATCAAATCAACTTTCTTCCTCTCGCCTATTGAGAGCTGTCTGACGTAAGCAGGTTTTAGTCCAGGCAGACCATCAGGGTGTTTTCACCAAATTTAAGATGTGATGTCTAAGATGTTTGCCTCTCTTGTCCTCTTCAACGGAACCTGCAGACCTCTTCTTGACTACAGTCTGTATTACTCTGTAATTGATGTCTATTGTATCTATGAAGAATGTCTTGCAGATTGGGATTTGACATCCCATTTTAGTCAAGTAAAATACATTATTTAATTGTCTGCCTTTTTGAGTAGTCTTCTATCTATATTTTCGTTTTATTGGCGCCATATGCCTGCTGGAAAAATCTCTTTGGCGGTTAATATCTCCCAAATAATATCTCCCAGAATCTTCAAAAATAGCGTCGTTCGCTACACGGTCGCTTAATTTTTCTAGCATCCTATTGCACCTTTGTTTTTAGTGTTACGTAAGCAGATTCTAAGGATTTTACATTTATTTTGTAACCATTCCGTCGGTTCAGCTACACGTTTTCTGCTTCGTTTTTTGTGTCCGGTATTGGCGTGTCATCTGGGTTTGAGTTCAACGTTGGAAGTAAATCAACAGTTGACCCAGAAGATATAGCTGCGGATGTAGCTTCAAAGTTAGCTTGGTTACCGATGTTCAATCCGTCAGTTCAATCGTCAGACAATTAAATGGAACGACGTTGCTCAATTTCAAAATCAGGGTCTTTCACCGAATCATCTGCACTGTCCTCTTTTGAAGGTGAACTGGAAGAGTCTGAGGAAGATGTACTTTTTGTATCTGAAGAAGAATCGGTTAAGTCGTCAATTATAGGGTTGCGAATTTGCTGGGAGCTGTGGTCTCTAACTTCGATTGAACTTAGAAAACAAAATAAAAACCAAATAGCTTAGCTATTAACTTTTAGAATAAAAAAAATAACCTGATAAAACAGGTAAGTAGGTATAGTAGGCATCTTACCTTGCAAGTTTGTTCCCCCAATCTTTTGATGATCATCGGCGGGTATTTTATTTTTGTCCCAAATGGTAAACGCAGAATTGCGTCATTACGTTTCATTTTGACCCCAGAATCATAAATCATATTCCAAGCAAATAAACCGAAAATACCTAAACTTTGTTATAATACAAGATTACAAGTCGAAATATTCAGACAACACAAACATTTTTCGTCAAATACTGTTACAACGTGAAGAGTAACACTGTATTATAATATTACCTATCTAAAATACTGATACAATACAAAATATATCACTTTATTATAGAAATATTGAACTAGTTTAATTTACTCCTTAAATAATAAACTGTAATAATTGGTTTTGTAACTTTTTATTGGACAAATTGATGTAAGCAACAAGATTTTACCTGTCTGAAACACTGTTATGTTTTAAATTGTAACACTACTTGTCTCAACAAACGCACGTCAACTTTTCATAAAACTAAATGTAACACTGATTGAGATAATTCTGGAGTCAAAATGCTTTAATCATGTAGCGTTACAACTCCATCTAGCAGCGAGTTTTAGAGTTACAGATGTAACAATTTTGGAGAAGATAGTTAATACAATTTTAAGCATTTCTGTATCGTTAACTCAAAATTCGACCTTTTCGAGTTGTAACCCTATTTTATCGGAGGTGCGATATGATGTTAAAAGGCACGACACGGATGGGTAGTTTATCCCTCTCGCAGAATGTGGCAATGTTCAGTATTCATCTAGTACCTAATTAGATAAAAGATGAAAACAAGTGTGTACAGCAGGGACAAGTCTTATGAAAAATAGAATGAGCTGTTATTTCAATCAACTAGGTTGCAAAACATTAAAAACTTTAGCAAAACTTTGTTAAAGTGTTAAACTTTGTTGTGCAAAATAGCTACTTAAGGTGACACTTGTCCACATTTTTTCCATACAAACTTCGGGAGGGTTTTACTCCACTGTTTGACTATGTACATCAAAAATTAAACATGTTATGGTTTTGTCTCGTTATTATTATTGTCTGTACGGAAACAGAATACTAAAATAAAAAGCTATTAAAAAGTTATGAGCAAACAAAGATTCGTTTTTCTTGCTAATTTAACCTAACTTTGAGCGTGTTTAAGTAATAAAAGGAGCGTTAAATCTCGAAAATCAAGTTGGTACCGACAAAGTTCAATTTACAATAAGTTCAATAAACTTT
The DNA here is from genome assembly GCA_949987655.1 of Polymixis flavicincta. Taxonomy (NCBI): domain Eukaryota; kingdom Metazoa; phylum Arthropoda; class Insecta; order Lepidoptera; family Noctuidae; genus Polymixis; species Polymixis flavicincta. Next base: position 18,221,847 of record OX465181.1, on the reverse strand, counting down.
ATTGGTCATTGATTTATGCAGTGGTTTTTTCATAAAACCCGATCTTCTGAAGGACTTTTCTTAATTTTTTCGCGATTTTTTTGCCAAAAATGCTCCTGCATCTCACTCAATAACATTGTGCGTGTAGACTAGAGTCTAAGTGCTCACCACTGATACTATCTCTGTCGGTTACGAAGCCTGGTGCGACAGCGTGATTTTTAGCCAGGCCCACGAGTGAATTCGAGCCCGCGCAAAGTGTCCCCATAAACTAGCAATACAATAAAGTAAGCTGAATCCCTACTATCCCTACTAATTCCTACTTCCTTACGACCCTACTAATAAAGTAACTCTGTCTGTCTGTTGCGCTTTCACGTTTAAAGTGCTGAACCGATCGTCATGAAATTTGGCAGAGATACACAGTCTGGGATATGGAGAAGGAAACATGCTACTCTTTTACGCAATTACGGCGGGTAGAGCCGCGGGCAAAAGCTAGTATAAAATAAAAACTACCTGGCAAATAATAAATAATGAAACAGGTTGGATAAAGCAACGTAATACGCGACTTTCCTAAGGCGTTCGATTGCGTAAACCGCAGAAGCGTCTCATGACACCTGTGCTGAAACTAGATCACTATGGGATTAGTAATATAGTTTTGATTTTCTAAGATCATACCAAAAATATATAGAAAGTTTAAATTTCAAGTTACCCGTATTAAATCATTAGGATCTGCAGTGACAATGGGCGTTCGTCAAGGCTCATGCATGGAACAGAGGTGTGGTGGTACTTTTCTTTAAGAAGGGCAATCCCCATTCTTAAGAATTATAGGCTCTTCACACTTCTGAGCCATGTCTTCAAGCCGTTTTCAAAAGTCATAACGGACCGTCTCGTGCGCAGGTTTGATGACTTCCAGCCTCCCAAACAAACCGGAAGGTCAATTCTCGTAATTAAAACCGTTCAAAATCTAGTCGCAGTGTTATCTCAGCGACAAGCAAATGTCAAAAATGTATGAAAAATCGAGGTATTTTTGACAGATTGACAATGAGATCAGACTGTGAACGTTTCTAAAATTAGTAGAATTGCCCCTCTGATCTCGTAAAAGCTTTAGCAACGTAGACCACATACAACGCTGCCTTTTTTATTTTTTATAACGGGGCGTAATCCTCATGGATGTCCTCCTTGCACCGGGGATCACGGGATCTAATGCAACTTCTGCGATCCTCGGCTAGTGCCGACCCACCTCAGCGAGCCACCTCGAGATAGGGGGGGAGTGAGGCGACATCGGCCGCTGCCGACTCCTGAGATGAGGGCACGGCGCGGCGCCTCCCAACGGCACACTCTGCCAGCGTGTGCTGAGCCTTATCCTCCCGACAGTTGACGCAGTGGTGACACAGAGCGTCCGGCTCCCTGTTCATGCGACATAGGTGCTTCCCGAAGCAACCATGCCCCGAGAGCAACTGTTTCACCCGAAACGACAGGGAGCCGTGCCTCCTCCCGAGCCAGCGCTCGAGTACCAGCCGGACCACCCCGATGGTGACGAGGCCGGTGGTAGGGCATAATTGCCTTTCCCGCCATTCCGCTACCAGGGCCGCGCGAAGCTGCGACCGACACAACTCCATATGTTGCTGCGTCAGCCACACGCCCCGCGCACTCGAGTCCTCGCTCCACCGTTACAATGACGCGAGTACCTTCGTCTCAAGGTCCCAGGGCGGGGATCTGGCCTGTAAACAAGTTGCCTCGTAGGAGATCGTGGAATATCCCCTGATGATTCTGACGGCCTTCGCTCGCTGCGGCTTCCGCAGGTCAGCGATGCTGCAGGCCGTCAGGTCAGCCGCCCAGATCGGGACCCCATACAGGGCCACCGATCGCACGATCCCCATGTAAAGCCGCCTACTGGTGGCGCTGGCGCCCCCCAGATTGGGAAGCAGCTTTGACAGCGCCTCAGCTGCGCCCAATAACTTGGGCGCCAGCCGCCGGAAGTGGAGGCCAAAATCCCACCGGCTTTCGAGCACCGGCTACTGAGCATGATCTAAGATATTTTACAAATAAAGACATGATTATTATAAAAGCTTTTTTTAAGTTTTCGAATAAAATTCGAATATTAACCGAAAAAAAAGAACCGTGTCGAAGGCCTTGGCAAAATCAAGGAAGACTCCTAGGGTCTGGTTCCCTTTGCCGAGTTCTTCTGAAATGTAACTGTTATGCACCGCGTCGGCTGTGGGGCCTCTGGATAATTTGGCTCTGAAACCAAGTTGTGCAGGGGATAAGAAGTCATTGTTTTCTAGATAGTTAACTAGTCTACTGTTTATAATTTTCTCCAATATCTTTAATATTGAGGGAAGTAAATATATTGGCCTATAATTATTATTAACTAGGGCTTTGCTTCCAAATTTAAAGACAGGGATTACAACTGATTTTTTTTAGACATATAGGGAAAATTCCATTGGAAAGACAGTTTCGAAATAAATGCGTTATAGGGAGGTACCAAAATATGCTTATAGAGTTTAAGGATCTTATTGCTTATGTTATCCCAACCAACTGCACAGTCATCTTTTAGTCCAAAAATAATTCGGGTTATTTCGTCTTCGTCAGTGTCCAGCATAGCAAAAGATTTCAGGTTACCTACTGCCATGCTATTGCTTGATTTTTGGGAAGGTTGGTCACAATAATGTATCGGAATCTGTTCCCCAAGAGTTTTCCCAACAGTGACAAAAAAGTTATTAACGTTGTTAGCTGAAAGGAGTGGTGAGGCATTAGTCAGCAGTAAATTCGAATTTGACTCACGCTGTTTAGACATATTGGTGACGTTTTTAATATGTTTCCAAAGTTGCTTGCTATTGTTATCTGCTCTATTATATTAGATATCCACGTTGTGCTTATATAATATTTGTATTTACAAGTTCCTAGAATTTACAATTTTTGTATTTACAAGTTCCTAGAATTTAATTTCATGCACATATCCGAACGAAAAAGAACGAGTCTATAAGGGCGCATTCCGTATTAGACAAATAGTGATAATATCGCGAAGCCAACCAAAATAAAAATCAGTACTAAAGATCTGATAGCTCTTAAATTTTTTGACTATTCAATTTGGTCGGGTTCGCGATATTATCACTTTTGTTGCATATCGGAACACGGCATAAATCTGACAAGTTTTGTGACGTGTCCAATCTGTCATCAGTTAGCAACGTCAAACAATATTTTAAAACGCCTACCACTGCAGTGGTTTTCTATGCCACCGCTGGATTTATTTTAAGATAAAATTTAACATAAAGATAAAGTTAAAATGTACTCCGTGTTGACGAGAGGGAATGCGATACTGACGTACACACTGAGCGTACTAGCATGTCTAACCTTTTTATGTTTTTTGTCCACATTAACCGTGGATTACAGGACTGCTGCTCAAATGAACACAGTAAAAGTAGTCGTGTGAGTATTCAATACATATTTCGTGCTTATATTTCCATTTGTCAGTACTAAATAATCAATGGTGTTCACAGTAAAAACGTGCCAGATTATGGAGCATCTAGGGAAAGAAATGATCTTGGATTCCTAACATTCGATCTCAAGACTGATCTCTCTCACCTGTTCAACTGGAACGTAAAGCAATTATTCCTCTACCTCACTGCTGAGTACATCACACCCAATAATGAACTAAATCAGGTTGTGTTGTGGGATAAAATCATACTCCGAGGTGAAAATGCTATTTTGGACTTCAAGAACATGAACACAAAGTACTATTTCTGGGATGATGGAAATGGTTTAAAGTAAGTTCTACTATTTATTAAATGCTATCTCATTTCCTGATTGCGGTTGCATCAATGCATGGTACATCAAGAGCACATAAGTGATATCTTAACAAAATTTAACACATGCTTCATCCAATGAACTAGCAAGGTGCTTTCTGTTTTAGTCTCACTTGACCTCAACAATTTTTTCCCAATAATATGAACTCACTGTATTTTCCATGACTTATGTATATGAAGGATGGAACCATCACTTATTGTTTGCAATATATACCCCTACAAACCTATCCAGATCATCCTATCACCTTTGCAGCAGCAGACATTGACTGACATTATCTGTCAGGTTGCACTCATCCTAAGTGGACAAACCAATATAGAAAAAAAATGTAATCTCATATATTTATATAAAAATGAATCCTTATTTCACTTGGTCACGGCATCACACGTGAATGGCTGGACCGATTTTGCTCATTCTTTTTGTTGTTTGTTATTGTCAGGAGAAGGTTCTTAAGAAAGAAAAAATGTAGGTAGTTGCACATAACATTAGAAAATTTAATGACCATCGGTCAAGTACCTTTAATGAGACACAATTGGTTTTCTATTGTTATGGATCGAATTGGAACCAGGTGGTGCTAAACCAACTATTCTAATATTATACCAAAGCAAATTCAATATTCATATTTAAGGCAGGACTACGTCTGTCAAATCATCAATAAAGTGAATGTGTTAATCTAATCTTTTTAATTTCCAGGGGCCACAGCAATGTTACTCTAACTCTGTCATGGAATATCATACCAAATGCAGGTCTGCTGCCAAACATCCAGGCTATTGGCCAGCACTCCTTCAAGTTCCCCACAGACTACACCCAGACGAGGGTATGATCCATAAGTTACATCTGAATGGTGCATTTTGCAAAGCTGGGGATTGGATAGAGTTGTGTTACATTTTAAGATTGTCTAATATACTGCTTTGTCACATTTGTTAGTTTTATTTATTACTTCCTGTTTAAATTGTACATAATGTATCTGGTTAGCTACTTGTAGAACATGTAATTACTTACCTGTTTATGCTAGTGACTTAATTTTTGTTTACTTAAAATCAACGATGGACTCAAGTGAACTGTAAAGTGAACTCAGCCAGGATTGTACTATAATCATAAAAAATGATAATTCTGAAATATGTAGTAGGTAGCTGTTTATGAGCATTATAATGTATCCTAAACATTGTTACAAACATAATCATGACGAGACAATACTCTCAAATTTGTTGTGACATTGCATGGTTTTAGAAACTTTTTGTAGATAATAAAACTGATGTTCTTTATTTTCGCCTTTTATTCAGAATCCACAAAACCTGTACAAAAGGAAGGGAAACATGATAGGATTTCAAAACTATTACAATAAAAAAAGGGTAATTTTATATCATATAATTATCAATTACATTTTTAATTAAACATACATTAATCATTTTTGCTCTACAGTGTTGTTCTACAGCAGAAAAAACTAGTGACCTCTATCATTGCTTGTAATTGAGGTATCTATGTCTCCAAAACATTTAGCCAATTTAATCGGCATTACCAGATATGAAACAATTACAAGTCTCAAGTGGATTGGATTTATCACTTAGAATTTTTCATAATAAGAATTGTTTCTAGCTAAACATTTTAGCACATTAAAGGTTCGATATAAACCATCTAGTTTTTAACAAAATACTCAGGAGGTATAATAATTCCCAATAATGAGGTATAATATAAATGCATATGAACTAAGCAGAAACATTACACTAAACTTTTATTTTTCAACTACATGTGTTTTTACTTTTAAACCTCATACAAGCGTGTACATTTAAGAAACATACAATAATATATATTTTTATGAATTATTTATTATATTTTCTATTTATTGGAGCCATATTATGAGGACCCTTAAAATATAATTTAACATCTAGTTAACTGTAAAAATAGTTCTCCAACAAAGATCTCTTATTTCCTTCTAAAATTGTTTTACCGTAAATTTTAATAAGGTTTTATTATTGGTTTTGATATTGATCTAGTATTGGATAATCCCCAAATGAAAGTAATTAAAACCAGATTTTTATGAATATTTTGCTATTTGTGCAAGTGTATGTGTCGGCCATTCATGACCATAAAACTCAATTTACAAACACAAGTATGCACTCTTAAATTTATCTTAACAAGGTTACTTAATCACTACTTTAAGAAAATAAGAACTTAATATAATATTCTCAAAAATTTCATTGGTGATTGGTTAAATTGTTCTACTAACGAAGTAAACCACACAACCTGGTAAAGGGAAAATCAAGGCAAAAGCTTACTTGATAACAATTAGATTTTTCTAATAACTAAGATTTTAAATCTCTTAAATGAACCATGCCATAGGTACTAAAAATGATCTAATGAAAGTACAGACGCCAGCACATCAAGCTACCCCAAACTGACAAATTTTCCTAATTGAACATGAACCTTACGCGTTTGGAATAAGGTTGAAAATCTATCAAAGTAATTTGACAGATTGGAGTAGCTTGATGTGCTGGCCTCAGTACTTTATTCTTTCTATTAGATTATTTTTTGTGTGGCAATTACTCTGTAAATCAGTAAATATCATTACATCATTTTTCAATGAAATGCAAGACAAGCACAGCTATCCTATTGTACACTAAAATAATGGTCATGAAGTGAATCGCGTCAACAAAGATTACTTACATGTAACAGTTCATAGTGTATTGCTTGCGTTTGCCTCTGGCATTATTAAGAATTTCCCTACAAAGACTCGCCTACGACTTCTACTAACTTTATGCTAACATTCAAAGCTGATTCCGCTAAATTACATAAAAAAATATTGCATACTCAAGTAATACTTTACTGATGTATAGTATTGCAGTCAATCTGCACACAACGATCATAACAGATGACACGTTTTAATGTATGTTTCCATTTTAACTACAATTCAACAACATGAAACAAAATATAATATCTTATGCAGTGTATTCCAGTACTTGACCTGCTCGTATGAATTGACTAGTAAACGTGTGATTAGGTAATGATAATACTCACTACAACCATTCCCATTACATCCTACTACAAGAATCAGGAAGGTCGTAAGAGTACTGCAATGACAAATTAAAGTTACAATTTCTTTAATTCTAAATGTAATTCGAGAAATCTAATATCATCCTAAACAAAGTATATTTACTAGAATTTAAAACGTAATAATATTGGTAGGTACACATCGAGTATTACAATTAAATCATAAGTTGTATGTTGATATAAATATATCTCTTGAAATTGTAATAAAAAAGAACAGAGGTCCAACCACACATGCAATGATGTTGCAAGCATTTATTATAGGTAATAAGTAAATTTCCTAATATTATATGAATAAAAGACAAATGAAGACATGTTTGATTATTATCATCAAGTATTCTAATAAGTGGTTGTCTTTAGACGTTAAGCACAATGAATGAAACAATCTACAACTTAACAGCGCAATACTAAAGATCACAGTTTCTGCCATATTAAGTGATTTGGTTTCACAAAAATGGCATTATTACTAGAGACGTTGTGTGAACACGATACATTTCATCATTATATAGATATAACATGAGCTCTAACTGGAAACGCCATTTAAATATATTCCTATTATAATATTTAACATCAAATACAACCAAGGGAGAAACCAAATGTTTAATAGCTACATTGTAGTTTTTCGCTGTATTTAATTTGTAATGCCCACATTTGTTAAATAAATGTGAATCTGAAAGGTACGTAATGTCAAAAGACCTAAGATCCAAAACATGTGAGTAACAATAAAATACAAGTTGTATACTGGAACGGTGACTGTTAGCAAATCATTACAACCCTGCCTGCACATCTGACGTAGTTCGATCAGACATCACATTTGCAACCATAGATGCATCACATAACATGGACAGTAAGTACCAGATGTAAGTGGATGATATCCTGCTAGTGTTATCACAGTAAGTGCGTCAAAGCCGTATATACAACTGTATTACAGACATTACAGTTATCTAACCGACGTACAACACGTTTTAAGATTACTGTAATTAAATGAAGAGCGAGAAGCCCGATAGTTACGTACTTAGGATACCATCATAGACGATCATTGTCATTGGATCTGAATGCATGCTGCCTGCGTAAGGTAGCACATGCAAACTTATGGACAAAATAATATTAAAGTCAACATCTACATGTAATATCCATTGGTACTGCATCTAAACTTTTGTAGGATTTGGACACATGAGTTACGTAGTTACTTAAGTAAGTATGTACACACTATCGAGTACAAGAGTCCGTGCTGTAAGGTTTCAAATGTGCGGACAGGAGGTGTGTTGTCTACCTATGAGAGTGTCGCGGCAAGGCAGCGTTTCTGAGGCTGCCTGCGCCGGTTCACAGGCGGCAGGGATCGGGCGCGGGCCGTCACGCTCCGGTCAGCGGCGGCCCGTCCGTCTGCACGTCCTTGTCCTCTGTCAACGGCACACACGGACGATCCGACCCATATCTCCGCGATAGATCCAACATTTCTCTCAACCCCTGAAATTAATGACAACCTGACTATTAACAAGAACTTAGAATAAATTTTAATCAAAATTTTATTAAAACGACTGATAATAGTTCCCTTACAAATAATAAAAATATTACCTTATTCTCTGTAATGAGCCTTTGGTAAACTTCCTCTTCTTTCCTCGCCTCACCGTTTTCATCCAAAGTGACAGATTTGTACATGATGCTCGTCATCTCATTAATTCTCTCTGCTTGTTGCCTGATCAACTGTAATTAAAAGCCAATAAGATACTAATTTAGACAGGTTTATTAAAGTGAATGGAACCGTAGAAGATTACAAAAAGAAAATTGGTGATTAAAGTTATTTAATTAATTTTTATCACCATATTTAACCCCCATACCATTTATAACAATGCCGGACCCCAAATGTAGCAAGTAGGACAGTGATACTGTCTGCTCAATACACACCGTTTGCTGGGCCAGCCTGGATTTTTTATAACCATTACGTCAAAAGATCTATAGTTGATGGAATCTTGCATACCTCTTGCTGTTTTTCATTGATAGCATTTGTGAAATCTATCCTCGACTCCCATATTCTCTTCTCAGTGTGCTGTCGGTACTTGGACATGATGAGTTCGAGTGCTCGTCTGTGGTCCTCCAAGGCCGCCCTCAGCTCACCGTTCTCACGCTGTACGTCTCTCATTAGACGAGACTCCCGCTCGATACTCGCGATGAGAGCGCCTCGCGGACGCTCGCGAGATGCCTCGTTCAAAGTATCGACTTCCTCTTTATACTGAAATATGACTACAGTTCAAATATTCTGTATTTATTAGAAATTACCATTGAACAAACACATGTATTATGATGTTAGAATTGTATTTTCTAAGTATTGTTTCAGACTTCACATTTGTTTAACAAGATGATAGCATACCAATATCAGAATCTTATCACTATCATTATTATTATTTTTGTTAATTAGTTCATTATTTTCCTATAGAACCATTCATTGGTGGAGTACTCATGAATGGTAGAAACCTATCAGGAAACTTGTTGCTTTTGAATTTTTTCTGTTACGAACTTCACAACCTGAGCTACTATGACTTCACTTCAGGAATGAAAGATGGGTAACCTTTATTAAAAAGTAGATGACCGAAATATTATTTCTATTTAAGGCATAATTATTAATGTTTTTTTTATGTTTGGTTCTAGGACATGCTGGTTTCCTATACATGACTGACGTGTAAAAGTATTTGTACAAAGGTTTGTACAAATACTTTTACATGTCACAATTATGATAAATTAATTTATTTCTGTAAATAGGCATTTACAGAAATAAATTAATTTATCATAATTATGTACTTATGTTACTGAAACATCAGTCAAACTATTAGATGTACCTAATTGTGTACTGTGTAATAATTAGAAGTCATATTATTATTAGTTTTACTTAAATTTTGGACAGTTTCCATGGTAAATAGAAAATTTATAGTACATCATTATAATTCTACTTTAATGATATCCTAATGGTGTTGGCCATTACTGTGACCGAGTTCTATGTAGCAGCGAGCCAAAGTTACTAGTTAATAAAACAGAAACGAAGCATACCACTATAAATTGACAAATTGCCAGCTCATCTTTTTTTATAACAGTACTATGGGCTCCTTTCACTTCAATAGCTTAGATGACTTGCGCAGGATGTTTCCTGATAAGTAGGTGTTTGGTCACATTTTTTTATGAACATAGCAAAAAACATTAAATCTCTTTATGTGCCTAATTACATGCTTTCATAAATATTTAATCAATAATTTAATTATCATTTATTTTATGTAGCTATTGGTTTAAAAATTGAGCACATACATTTTTTTTTAATTGCGTTTCAATTGCATTATTTATGACTGTATTGCAAGGCATGAACCTGGCTAATAACATTATGGGAAAGCACTGTTTACACAACACGAGCGAAACAAACTACAAGGTCAGGGAACTATACTTATCAATACGCTTAGATCTCATTAGAAGCATGGTTTATATAGTCTGATAGATATTCCTGGGATCTTGGCCTAATGAATTCGGTATTCAGACAATAGACAAGAGTGAGCGTCATAGTTATGTAGGTACTCGTATCACATTGCAACAACCTACCTGTTTCATCGTATGTATTTGTCTGTAAGCGGTCTGAGTCTCGGTCAGCAAAGCATCAGCTTCAGTCTCGCGCTCTTTGAGACGTCCCGCAAGTCGTTTAGCATCCAAAATTATTTGCTGTATGGTCAGTGACATCTGAAAAAGCCAGCTATGTAGAAAACTCACAACAGATCACTTCAAAAATCGATTTTAAAACAGAACTACACCAACCCTGATAGCCACACAAAGTTGTCACACGAATAACGTTTCATCTAAACAATTTCAAATGATAAATTTAAACAAAACATCAATTTTTTGGTAAAACTAAAGAGACGCACATCAGCTGTTTCGTGATTAGAGTACAGCAGCCAGCCATTAGCTTTCATTTCATTTGAAGCGAAGTATTAACTTTCCAAATAGAAAGATACGGGATAGAGAAAGACAGCACTATGTGTTTGAGGTTGTTTTACAGCGTTGTTATGTGTCAGAAAAGAGACAGAACATATTCACAACAGTTCACAAAATTAGAACGACTATATTGTGACATGACCTTGATCACAGAGAATCGAAGAAAGTTCAGTGTGGCACAGTCAATAATTATTTTCAAGCTTGTAACAAAAACAATTAATAATTCTTCTGGAAATTCTGATACATGAAGAGGAAGTGTATGATTATTACAATAAAAGGAATCAGTTTATAGTTCCGCAATTACATTTAGCGTGGGTGTGACATAACGACTCATTTATGGAATGGCTACCAAACATAGCTTATAGTACTCTTTGCTACCAAACCACTAATACCCAAGATGCCCACTTTGTTTCTGCCAACAGCGCCACCACAAACTTTTATATTTTTTAAACGGATGGATTTGTATTGCATTGAAATAGCGTCATTAAAGGTAGTCCGGGAGGTAACGTTGCAAACAAAAAAGTCATAGTAAGCCGGCTGCTCAAGTAGCAGTGGGTGCGGGTGTGGTGATTCCAGAAGTGGTGAAAAATAAAATAAAATAAAGTCATAGTACGCCGGCTGAAACTTTTCCAAAATTAGTTTACTTAATACTGAGCTTAAAAAAAATCGTCAGCTGTATGGTGGAAGGGGGATTATGCGTCAGCCGCTCGCATGAACTTGTAAAAGAAACACGTAAAATAAAGTTATAGTACGCTGGGTGAAATTTATCAAAGTGATTGTTCAAATTAACAAAGATACGAAAACAACAATCACCTGCGTGGGTAGCGGTGGACAGACCGTCAGCTGCCACAGAAAAAGTTACGAATATTGGAGCATTGCTACTACGCTGTCTCCTTTTGAACACATATATCGATATAGATTCTGGAGCTGCTTGAGCCCATAACACAAGCTTCGGGCTACATAAGCCTCTCCCTAAAATTTCAAAAGAACATCTGCGTGTATCTTTTCCGTATACAATCAGCTCGGAGTACTTGATACTATACTGAAATAGAGACCAATCTTGTTCCGTGGAACGAGTCATTTGCGTTCGTGAAGAATCTAGCGTCATCTGATAATCATAGTTTGAAACCTTTGGATAGGACACCGCTATGCCTATAGTTATATTGTACTTAAACAGGGATTTTTAATTTTATTATGTTGTAAGTATTTAAATGTTTATTTCAAGGATTGATAAACGAAATACAATTTAGCAAATCATGTTTTTATTACTATGAAACTAAGTAATTAACTTAGGGTATAAGTTAAGATTTAACATAGTATGGTAGACCTAAGATGGTCCAATGACCAGAATTTTGCAAGTTCCTCTATTGGATTACTGGCTAGAGTAGTTTAAACAATTAAATCTAGAATTGCAATAGCAAATGTTTAAACGTTCTATCTCACTGATAGAAAGTTTAAACATTGAAAATAGGAACTTGAAGAAACAGTTGTCAACATTACAGCATAAAATATATCTGTACAAATCTATTTATATAAAAATTTCGTGTCAAGATGTATGTTCGCGATAAACTCCGAAAACACTGAACGGATTTTGATAAAACTTTATAACCATTTATAATATGGTTCAACTTAAAAGATAGAATAGTTTTTATCCTAATTATTGATCTCAATATATAATATTGCAAATTAAATGTTTACGACATTAGTCTGTATTTATCGGTTAGTTCTATAAATTCCTAATAGATGGCGATTTAGCATCTAAGTTGCACAGGCATCCGGCAGATGGCGTCGTATTTATATTATTATTACTCCTAAACTACTTAACCGATTTTAATTAAATTTGTACACCGTGTCCAGTTTGATCCAACTTGAAAGATAGGATAGCTTACATCTCAATTTATGATCGCGAAGAAATAAAATATGGCGGTACGAAGTTCGCCGGGTCAGCTAGTAGACCGACTAAACGAAGCCATAATATACCAGTGGTGGTGGGAAACCGAGGGTATATTAAGTTGGCGTTTAGTCTCGAGGTGCAAACTGTAATTTTCACTTTGAGTGCGAGAAAAATAGTCAATTTATTACAAAAACAATTAATAATTATATTTGTGAAATTCTTCATGTGTGTGTTTCATGTTCATTGTCGATTTTAACATAGAATACGTACTCCACAACGACGATGGGTGATATTTTTTCGACAATTCATCAAAATATGCCAAAAATGTGTCCGTTTCTTATTCCTCCAGTCCATTAAACTTTCGTAAGTTTTTAGGTAAATCTTCCGCGATTTTGGCGGCAAAAGATTATCTACTAAGAGCATTCATTCCACGCGGGCTGGCAACAACGCATTTATAGTAGTTTTTCGTGATTATTTCATTAAATACGAACAAAAGAACAATTTTTTTTCAGCCAAGCACTAGATATTCTGTATTTATGATTATTTTTAACATTTACTCTTTATAAAAAATATATAATCATACTAAATAATGCAAACAGAAAATAATTGACGGTATGTCGATTTTTGTAATTAAATAGCAAAATCACTGCAAAAAAATAACACACAAACAAGAAAATAGCAATGATCTAGTGCATGGCTGAAAAACATGTTTACTTTTGTTTGTATTGAAATAATCGCGAAAAACTGCTATAAATACGCCGTTGCCAACCCACGTGGGATGAATGCTCTTAAGTCAGTCGGGGCAAGCGCGCCATATTTTTTGCATAGATGATTTCAATATAGAATATTTTTTTGAATGTAGCCAACATTCAAAAAAATATTCATGAGTGAACAAATTGTCAATATTTGGAATTTTGTAGCTGCAAGATCTTTGAAGATCTGTACCACACCCTTAAAGACCATACTTTGCTAAGACACGCTGTATGCCTACCCCTTTAGTGGTCTAAGCTAGCTTATCAAGTACCTATCGTTTCTTTAAGGAAATAATCGAAGTTAATGAAGAATGCGTCATGTCCTCGGTTAATTGGAAATTGTTCAAGGTGACTGCCAAGACCTTTGAACAAAACAGATTTTCGCATCATACTGTGAAAATTAATTATAATTCGTAATTACGTGGACATGTTTGGTTAAAGGAATTTAGTCACCTTGTTCGACCCTCGCAGGAAGATTAACATGAGCGCATCCCTTGGTTCCGAGTCCTGACGTCAGTATAGGAGTCTGAAATAACTGTTAAAGGCTCTTAAAATTATGCTTTTTTTTACTGTTCTCCGTTTCGTCGAGAGCAGTAGTGGCCCAGTGGTAATGGTCTCAGGCACTATACTTTGTGTAAATTATTTCATCATTACTGCTCTCAAAACGGTGAAGGAAAATATCGTGAAGAAACCGGCATGTTCTACAACCAAAAATTCGAAGACATTTGTGACAACTACCAACCCGCAAGGCCCACTCCCTCTCACACAGAGGAGGCCTGTGTCCCAGCATTGGGAACATTATAGGCTGATTTTGCCATGCTTATGCTCCCTATCGTTGCAGGATCCAAGACAGATGAATTATTTCTCTTTTGAGCTTTATTTTCTCGGCGCTTTTCTGGTGGTCGTCGTTGTTGAACCTAGCTTTCAGGATTGGAGTTGTCTGCAGTTGTCTGGCGGGCTTGTCTTAAAAATACAACCCTCAAAGACTTCTCTTCTCTGTTTACTGCCACCTGACTCCGGTTCTTGCAGTTTATCCTGCAATCTATATTTGGACCGTTTGGGACACACTATGAGGTTTTTATCTCCCATGGCTCATTCATGTGATAGAAATAAGAGTATTTTCCTAAAGACAATTGGGACATGAACGAGCTTAAGGTTCTTCTCATTTTTTTGCTACTATCCGTTGTTTGTATAGTTCAAGGAATCAGATAACGTCGATTCAATCAAATCTATCAATATTTTTACGAAATTTTCTATTAAATTGGAAAACACGGAAATAGGCACTCTTGCCCCTGGAAACGGGGTAAGTACAGTGCGGCATGGAGGATATGGGTGCCGGGCGTAAAAGAATAGCACCATCCCATGTCTTCCCGTGGGTGTTGTAGAAGGCGACTAAGGGACTTACTAGAGAATGGGCAGCAGCGTTCTCTATGCATTTTACCACCACTCTGCGATCGCCAACCCGCCTGCCAAGCGTGGCGATTATGGCAAAGCCCCCCATTTTGGGGGAGGCTTAAGTCCAGCAGTGGACGTCTTTCGGCTGATATGATGATGATGATATAGGCTACTGCAGCTTCCATAACAAATTTGGGGCAAGTGTGCCATAGACTAGTGATCAGGGGTTCTAAACCTTTAATGCTATTTTTTTTATAATAAGTAAAAAATAAAATGTTTGCAGGTTTGGCTGGAATAATAGGTATCTTTATTTAATCAAATTAGAGTTTTATTTTATGGATTACGTCTATTTATTAAGAAAAATACAAAAGTTGGTAACAATTTTTCCTTTGACGCGATAGGACGCGATAGGTCCCATATCGATCCAGCAAGCCCGGAAATTCTCTGCAGTGCCTTCTCATCACAAGACTTAAGCACATCTAGAGAGTAACTTTTCAATACAGAAAAACATTACCATTATTCAGAGGCCGTCGGTTGGGAAAATATCTGAATAATAAAAGTTGACGATTTCTGGCTCGGGGGAAGTGCGCCATGCTACTAAAAACTTAGGTGCACTTGCCTCACTTGTCTATTTTGAGGTTAAGATTTTAAATTCTCTATAAAAATATTAATTTCACTATCTAGGACTAAAACAGACATAGATTTAAAGAAAAATAACTAAATTCTGTACCACCTCATTGGTTTGCCGTAAAACGTAAAATATTTTAAGATTTAAGGGGAATATTAACACGTGCTCATCTCTGGTAAGTTTCAAATGACACTAAAATTAAAATGGCGGATACATCCAGTTATGGTGAACAGAGGCATCTGTGATTGTGAAGAGGAACTGTGTTTTAGTTTGTTGCATGGATGTAAGATGTCGCTACTTGGATTATATCCGTAGTATTCGATATTTTTATGGTAGGTGCGCTTACCCTGTCAGCGCGCTTGCCCCACCTGACTTTATGTCTGTTGCTCTTTGCTCGACGACAAACTCTTCACAGTCACTGGACATTCTTAATGAATTTATTTAAAACCGAAGAAATTTGCACTCGACAAAAAATCGAAGAGTTTCGCGGTCAGTTTATTCTTCTAAACCAGTCACAGGTTAACAATTTAAAACACATGGCGCCACCTTGGAAAAACCATGGAACTAAAATTTAACATTTTCGAAGATGGTCCACACCCCACAGATAATGCGCCCTCGCGACCCTAGCCGCCGCAGGATACGGAGACGCCCTGGGCGTCGGGAATCCCAGGCCGATTTCCGGCCACTGTAGGCACCGTAGGTAGCTCGCTGTCCGGTAAGGACCAAGCCCAAGTCGACGGCGCGTTGTGTTCCACGCGCGCCTCAAAGAGATGTCAGCACAAAAAGTGATATGACCCGCAAGGGTCGATGCCTGCCAGGGGTGCGGGTTTGTTCGAAAGAGACACCACAGCCCCTGGCATACGGGCTACTGAAGGAACACGGGTGGGTTTTAGTCAGTAAAAGTCTGACACGCCCTCCTGCTCCACCCAGAGCGGGAGAAGTTATTTGATGATTTCCCACCCAAAAAAAAAAAAAAAACCCCACAGATTTATTTACTGGCCGTTTGAGTTTGTCTATTTCACATGAAGGAAATTAAAAAACTAATTACCTACTTTTCACTCCCTATAATAGGGACACTTTAGTCCCGCTTTGTAGTCGTATATATTGGAGTACTTTTAGAGCATGAGAAGTGAAAATTAAATAACAATGGTAACAGATCAATTGCATCGCCACTCAAATTCTAATTTCCACAGTTCCAAAAACGATATTCGTCATCATAGTTCGAGAATCGGCTTAGCAAGAATATCTTCGAAGGATCATCTAGAAATAGCTCCAAACATGACTTTAGCAAATTTTTCGAGCAACCCTTTTCTGCAGAATATCTACAACTTACAGAACACAATAATAAACCACCACCTATCTTATCGATACCCCTTACTTATTGTGGCAAACCGAATTAATTAACTATGATGGTACCCACTGTTAGCTTAGAGCTAGGATAAATGCTCTAAGACTGTTAGATATAAAGTCACAACACTACTGACACTACTTCTTGGGCTAGATCGCCGTTAGGAGTATATGTGTTCTGTGGGCTAGATGGCTAGATGTATGACTACGGTACACGGGAGGAAACTTTAGTTCGACTTTTAATTGTATTCAGTAACTTGACAGTTGAAGAGAAAGGCAGACAATCCTCGTTGTGTTCATAATTATATTTAAACGTCAACCTCACGCATGACGAATCCCCCCCAAGTGGGTTCCCGCATTGTCATTGCGGGGGGGCTCAGTTGCCATGGTCTCCGAGCCACGGCGAAGCCAAGAGGAACCTCAAGGTGGGGCCGCTCGTCAGGGCTTTTGCCTTCAAGCCGACGACGTAGCCGCACACAAAGTAGGTTGTGGTGAGGTGCACCGCAACTGAAGCGGGCCGCAATGTAGAATGGGAAGCATAGCGGCTCAGGGTTACAGGCTGCGGCGGAGGAGGAGTGCCGGTATTTCTGAGTAGCGCTCTTCCCAGTCCGTGGCCTGGACGGGGCAGCCACCGTTTGATGGCGGACGCGGTGTGGCCGCAGGGGAAGAGGAGTGTCGGTATAGCGTTGGCCGCTCTCCCTATCCCCTGCGGCCGAAAAAAGGTTCGAAAGAGATACCGCCGCCCCTGGCACACAGGCTACTGAGGGAAAACGGGTGGGTTTTAGTCAGTAAAAGTCTGACACGCCCTCCTGCTCCATCCAGAGCGGGAGAAGTCATTTGATGATTTGCCACCCTCAAAAAAAAAACGTGTGACAAATTCTATGTGAGGAGAACAAATGTATCATCATTGCACAATATCACGACAGAAGTCTCTAAAAATATATTAGGTATGGCAATCCGTTTACAGAGACCGGCACCCTAATTGCGTAACTCACGATTCATAATAATCTGTATCGTTTTGAAACGGATTGTTAAACCATTGCTTCATATGTTCGAAAAATGTGTCTGTTCGACAACATAAATAACGCAATGAATATTGTTTAACTGTGAAGACGAAACCAATTATGATCAATCGTGAGTTACGCAATTAGGGTGCAGCACCCTAATTGCGTAACTCACGATTCATCATAATCTGTATCGTTTTGAAACGGATTGTGAAGCCATTGCTTCATATGTTCGAAAAATGTGTCTGTTCGACAACATAAATAACGCAGTGGATATTGTTTAACTGTGAAGACGAAACCAATTATGATCAATCGTGAGTTACGCAATTAGGGTGCAGGTTTACGTAACGCCCATAAAATATGAATGCAAAATCAAATATTCCTTTTTGTTTATGCCTTGACGATTGCTTTAACCTCAGCGATGCACATACTAGGTATTTCACGACACATATTGCTCGATGAAAGTTCAGAATCGTTCATTAAAAAATTAACTACCTGAGCAATTAAGCACCTATCTCCACTAGAGTTCAAGTTACGAAGGGGTAATTAAAACAATTTATAAAATGTTATTAAAATATAAACATGTATTTTATATTTTATTTAAACTTATCTGGAGTATGTACCTACAATGTTACTAGTACCTACACATAGCAACAATCCCATTACACAAAGCACTTCGAAGGCACACATTTTACTCTAATAGGTAGGTACATTTATAAATACGAACACAAGCAGAAATAAAATAACTAGTGAATCTTTGAAAAACTCATATGAAAAAAAGAACTTGTTTACCTCTGCGAAGGTGAGTAGGTAATGGACCGAGCAGAGGACATTATACAAAAAAAAGTAGAAAAAAAAACTGTAATAAATTCGAAATTCAAATATTATTCTTTGAGAGGAAATCTCGGATAAGTTTGTTCACTTTCTCAGGTTCCTCTTGTTGTAGGCAATGACTGCAGTTGTCGACAATAGTGGTCTCTATGCAAGAGTATTCTTTTTTCATGGCATCTAGAAGGCTGTGGTTTAGAAAATGGTCGTTGGCAGCATTGGCCACCAGCATGGGCACGTTTTCTTTATACTCGACGATCTCTGGTATGTCGAATCTGAAGTTAGCACGGTAGTAGTTTATTGGTGGCGTCAGAGCAACTGTAATAGAAAATTGTATTATAGTAAGTATTTCAGCATTACGAAGTAAATTATTTAGAGTAGGACGTAACTAATAAATAACTACATACAGTCGTACAATCGTGTCACACGCGACCAAAAGAACAAAGTGGAAATAAATTACGTATCAAATTGATCATTCTAGGCAGTTAAGATGGATCATAAAAACCAAAAATCTTCACGCTATAGTTCTGACTTACATTCACTGCCTACGGGATTCTAAAACCTCTAGTTATCTACTCATAGTAGTTGGTAACTTTGAATGGGCTTGTCCCGGCTTGTGGCTGAACAATAAACAGCCACACAGGTCGATCTTCAAGCTTAAGTGACACTCGCTAAGGTCGGTACGTGGAAGGTTGACCATCCATTCCATAGCGTGACCCCTCCATGCCTCAGAAAGCACGTTAAGCCGTTATTCCTGGCTGTCATTTGTGGATGACTTTGACAGCGGATAGTTAGATGCTCGAAAGTCTGACAATCAGAATTTCCAAGGGGCATTGCCCAGTAAGTGGGTTGTGGAGGTCAGATAGGAAGTCGCTCCACGTCAAATTTAGCTGCATCCGGTTAGGCTGGAAGCCGACCCCAACATAGGAAAAAGCTAGACAGATTGATTGAGTTGCTGGTTACTTTGATCTTATATAATTATAAAATTAATTATATGTTTTTTGATAGCAAAATCACAAAATTTAAAATTACCAGATTGCTTCTTAAAGTCAAAAAGAAGATGAAAAACGTGCTTTAAGTAAGTCAAAAAACCCGACACTCAAAGATGGTGGTAAAACCCGCCCAGGGTAAGCCGGATGTTATTAGACTAATCACCACTCGTAAAGATTATTTTGATGCATAACATGACATTACATTATAGCATGCCTGTTATCCCTGCTAGTTTCGTGGAGGCGATCGGCGGCGACGATCTCTCGCGACCGGCCCTGGTCCAGGCCATGGTACGTAGCGAGAGTGCATGGGTAGCCGTCACCTCCTTCTGCGAAGCAGTAATGCTCGCAGCGCACGTGAGGAAGAGGCAGTATATGCGCCCTCACGGCCCTAGCCTCCGCAGGAGACGCCCTGGGCGTCGGGAATCCCAGGCTGATTCCCGGCCTCCGTAGGCTTGCGGACGGCGAATAATGAGTAGCTCCCTGTCCGGTAAGGACCAAGCCCAAGTCGACGGCGCGCTGTGTTCCACGCGCGCCTCAAAGAGATGTCAGCACAAACTGATGAGGCCCGCAAGGGCCGATGCCTGCCGGGGGTGCGGCTTGTTCGAAAGAGGTACCGCCGCCCCTGACACACAGGCTACTGACGGAACACGGGTGAGTTTTAGTCAGCAAAATTCTGACACGCCCTCCTGTTCCACCCAGAGCGGAAGAAGGTATTCGATGATTTCCCACCCAAAAAAAAACCCTGCTAGTTAGGCAGAGCTGTAACTGTAGTACTGTAGTACGCCCGAACTGGTTCCCTAACCCAGAATCACACGCTCAGCAGGCTTAGTATACCGTCGCTTGTCTACATTTCCCGGTGAAAAACTGTCAACTATGTATAAGTAAACGTCATTGTCTATCTTCCGACGACAAAACGCATGATTAAGGTTCTCGTACTAAGCCTGCTGCAGTAGCGAGTGCGGCCAATACTTACGACTATCGAGGCTATTTTGATGAATCATTTAGTTACTTACATGGCCTACGGAACCAGTATTTGTAGCACTCAATGTCTTCCTTATCCGTGGAAGTCTTGCTAGGGATCAGCATGACTTCCTCGTAGATGGCTAAGTCATTCATCAGTAGTGCTTTTTCCGGTATTATTGGTACGCGATACAGGAACAGGTACCTGGAAAAATTTAGAAAGAAATCAGCTTTTGTAAGCAGTTCGTAACATAACATTTATCATCACGCCTTGTTTCCCTGAAGAGATAGGCCGAGGTGTTCCTATAGTGCATATAAAAGGGGGCGAGCCATTGCCTTCAAACGCGCACAAATCCATACTCAGGGCTCTTACTAAGAAATTACAGATAGAAAAACCCAATAACACTGCCCGACCTGAGAATCGAACTCAGGACCTCAAGTTCAACAGCAGCGCTTGCAACCACTAGACCAACGAAGCAGTGTTTAAATATAAAAAAAATCGTATATATAGACACAATATCGACGGTCCCTACGTATGTATAATCAACTAACTACAAATGACAAGTTTTACAGGAGAGCCCTTCAAAGTTTCAAACACGTAATCAAGTTCTAGGCGGAAATTTATTGAAAACGATCAAAAAGGTGTTTTTTTTTAAACGAGTGTATCTCTTTAACCGTAAATAATTTTGAAAGCAAAAAATATATGATATTTTCAAGTCTTTTTTTGCATACAGTGATGGTACTCATAACATAATTAAACATACTTTATTGCATCAAAAAAATCATCAAAGTCACCTCTTAATTATAGTGATGGATTATTTATTATCAAATAGGTAGTTAAATTCTAATTTAATACGATTTTATCTGCATTTTTACGACAATGCTTCATCATTTTTTTTTTCTGAAATGGCCAACCAACAATTGTTTACACAGTTACAATTTTAAGATAATATTTTACTTATATCTAGGGTTACTTATGTGTAACAATTTCTTATAGGTTAGCACCGCATGCCCCATAAACGTACAGATCGTGCACAAGCACTATGCAATTTTTTGACCCCGAGGATGATGAAATTGCGAATTGATGTGGGGTAGGTAGATGTACTAAAAAGAGTACCTACCTACCTAGGTAAAAAAAGTACTAAAAAGTGAAAAGTTTACAATCTATTTCTTCTCGTTCTATCTTTACTCATCTATCTCCACCATAGTCATCAGAACAGGGGAAAGACTTCCAGTGCCGAGTACTCAAACATCGCCACAACGACATTGACCTTAACTTCGCGACCTTCCCCAGATCGTCGAACGGTGAAGGGCCTACCCAGCTTACTCTTCCCCCATATCAACATAATCAGCCTATAATGTTTCCACTGCTGGGACCATGCGGGCCCATTACCTACAGATTGGCGGATGTCACATGTCTTCAAATTTTTGCTTCTAGGATATGTCGGTTTCTTCACAACGCTTTCCTTAAAAATTTGAGAACAGTGGTGATGAAATTATTTACACAAAATTAAAGCGCCTGTCTAGGTTCGAACTTACGAACTACAACTCGTAAGGGCCACCACTGCTCTCGCATACAGAGAAGATTCATAGAAACTTACCACGAAGCTTGTCTCTGGACAGGATTGCTCCAAATTTCGCGGAACCAAGCTGTGATGGAGGCGCTGGCAAGCATGACCAACCCGATCAACATCTCAGGGTATCGGTTTCGGAAATGACAAGCGATCAGACCACCCCAGTCGTGGGAGATTAAGATGCATTTTTCGCGACCTAAATAAGATAAGAAGTAATTATATGAGTGTGACACCCATAGCTGATAACTAATTAATAGGTAAGCACAGGTAAACTTACTAGGTAAGCCATCGCGCCGAAAGACGTCCACTGCTGGACATAGGCCTCCACCAAAAGGTGGTGGTTTGCCATAATCGCTACGCTTGGCAAGCGGGTTGGCGATCGCAGTATGGTGGTAAAGTGCATAGAGAACGCTGCTGCCCATTCTCTTGTAAGTCCCTAAGTCGCCTTCTACAAAACCCACGTGAAGAAATTGGAACACGGAACGGGTTCCTACTAAGTAAGTAATAGGAAAAAATCGATATGCTGGGTTAGCATAAGCCGATTTCTTTAAACAACAGTGCAATGTGCTGAAATCTAAAAAGATTTCTGATGACTCCAAGCCGCCAACTGCATTCATTATACACTACTTATTGTACTGGTTAATATCGCTTGCATGACAACTTCTGATATTATTATGCAGCTGGGAACACATTGTTTTTCATAGTTTAATTAGGTTTTTTTTTTTTAATTCATTGTAAAAAAAAGAACCATCGTAATTTTTTTTTGCTCATGTTTTGTACTGTTTTTTTTTTAATCTTTATTTTTAGCCTGGGTTTATGTTTTTTTTTTTTTCTCAAGATAGTATTTATATTGTTTGCTTTGTTGTTTTTTTTTTACTTTTTGTGTTGTCATAAAACAACTGAACACTGTGTCTCTGTTTTACGGAAGGACACCGGCTCCTGCAACACCGTTATATATCTAGTGAAGGAGCCAGGAAAATCTACGACTTGGTGTACGTTCTTGGTTGGCAGTAAATGTATTTTGTATTTTTATTTTTTGTATTCGTCCGGTCCTTAATCGGTTTGTACACGTAATTAAGTACCTACTTGTTTACCCTCTGCAGATGTCAGAAATGCACCCAATGATGATTAATTATTTAAACAAATGAATAAATTGGTTCGTTGTGACCTTTGATATTTATACAGCATATTAACGTATCTAATATCAATAAACAAGCACTGTTGTTTAAAGGTCCGTAACAGTTATGGCCTCAGGGGAAAGTATGCCAATCTTAACGACCAAAGGTGGGCTGTAGAACCATTTATGTATTACAGTATGACTATTAGAAATACGTAAGGCTTCGATGTTCATTAAACTTTATTATTCATAATATGAAAAGGCACGCATTTTCTGAAAGATAAAAGCAAAGCTTTTTAGTCGCAAATGCTAAGCATAGCATGAATTTCCTAATAAGTTTATTCTAATAGCAGCCTAACAAAAATCAATAGCACGAAAGTTTACCCAATTGTTTAATAAGATCCCTAACGTCTTCAATGAGAAGTTCCATCTTGTACGAGGACCTGCCATCGGGCCTTTCTGAATCCCCGTAGCCTCTCATATCAATGGCGACGCACCTGAAACACAAAAAAAATGATGACCCAAGAAATGTAATTTAATCCAATCCAATCTAAGGACGCGTTTTAACATGGCAAAATCGGTGATCGGTGTCCTTTCCCTAATATGTCTCCGTAAGAACCCAAATGATGAGCTATATCTATGGTTTTTCGTTATTGGAACATGAAGAAGATCACGGTAGATATTGATTCGGGACATGAGCTGCATTCAGCATAGCTATTCTTAACCATTCGACAAGCTATTGTTTCGAAAATGAAACATTACGATAACCCGATTGCTTTGCAACTTAGCAGCAAACAGCTGTCAAAAGAATAGTGTCGTATCTTTGATTCAAACAGACCACATTTTCAGGTTTTGGTTTTGTGAACAGCGTTTATACGATTCCTACGAGCAGGGGCGTACCAATAGGAAAAGCACATAAGACACGAATCACATTTGCGCCCCTTCTTAAATAATTACTAACCGACTTCATAAAAAGGAGGAAGTCATATTATGTATCCACTCTATGTATATTTTTTTTGTATGTTCACCGATTTTTCCCTCATTTGTGGACCGATTGACCGAATCTCAAAATCATTTTTTTATTTGAAAGAGTATAACTCCGGAAGTGGTCCCATTGGCACCAAGTCAGGATCTGATGATGGAATCCCAGGGAAATCGAGGGCAACCCTCAAATTTTATAGGTATTAACAATGTTTTTCATATAATTTCCAAAATAATTGAGACATTTGCGTATGGTCATCATCATCTCATGACGCTGAGCTGATGAAGGAAGGTACAACTCTTTCACGATTAGGAGTTAGGTGGAGGTTCGCGAATAACTCCGTCATATACTTATAGACCGATTTGCAAAATTCTTTTTTTGTTCGAAAAGGGTTCATTTCGGAATGGTCCCATTTAAATTTCATATCGATTTGATGATGCGTTTCGAAGACAGACAACGGACAACTCTTCAAAAAATGGCAGCAAATTAACCGCGATTGCTGCTATCGCGTAAAAATATGCATTGTTTTGACCCCAAGAATGATGAAATAACTAAAAAGGGAAAAATAAAAACTTTTCCAAAAAAAAAACAACCGAAAATGACTTTAATTTCGGAAGGCGGTGACAAGAAATTAGTAAAATGTATATCCAAAGTCACCGACTTCCGAAATTAAAGTTATTTTTCACTTTATAGTGTTTTTCCGGAAGTCGGTAGTTTTTTTTTTTTTTTTTTTTGCAAAAAGTTGTTCTTCGTTACCTTTCTTGACCAAAACCAATACCTTCAATAACAAAGGTATATACTTATTAATTTCAACTTCACAGCAACTAAAAATCGCTCACAACTTGCAATGATGCAATTTTAAGCAGAATTTGAAGAGAAATGGGCAGATATGCGATCCCCATAATGTACACTAAATTCAAGTAGCTCTTTTGATTTCTCAGATATAACAGTATGAAATGGTTCATTTGAGATTTTTTTTAAATTTAGTAATTGGCAAATGCGGCCCCTCTACAATAGGCGCCCAGGGCTCGTGCCCTACCTGCACCACTCTAGTTACGCCCCTGCTTACAAGGACATTGATTAATGTTCGATTCGGTATGCAAACGTATCGAATGGTTGTGAATAGTTATGCTGATTTGGAAATAAATAAATGTTTGAAAATGTAGGTGGGTCGATGACCGCTATTACCATGCCAAAACCCGGCAACTATATCGTCAGTAATGGGTGCCGTAAAAGGTGAACAGGAACAGACAGCAAAATAAATCCGTCTCATATACACGAACACCAATCCGTGGTTATGACCAATATTGCCATAAAAGCGGCAGTAGACGTTTATAGAGCCAATAATATGATAATCCTCCATCGCTTTTCATTTAATTTCCACATCCAATTTCATCATGGACTCATGGTTTATATATTTTCCTCAAGAATAGAATCGCATACTGACGAAGGAATTAAAATGAATTAAAAAGGAATTTAAAAAACACAGCCAGAATTAGCTGCGCATTCAGCGTAATGCGCACTACTTCTAAAAGCCAGCACCCTAATTGCGTAACTCACGATTCATCATAATCTGTATCGTTTTGAAACGGATTGTTAAACCATTGCTTCATATGTTAGAAAAATGTGTCTGTTCGACAACATAAATAACGCAATGGATATTGTTTAACTGTGAAGACGAAACCAATTATGATCAATCGTGAGTTACGCAATTAGGGTGCAGCTCTGCTCACAAAAAACTTGTTAATAAGCAAGCATAGCTTATACTAGCAATAGGCTAGGAGTAATGCAGCATGGTTGCTATGCGGATATGTACAAATGTTCAGGATTAAAATAGATTCTTCTTTTATCTATATATAAAAATGAATCCCCGAAATGTATGTACGCGCATAACTCCCGAACGACTGCACCAAATTGGATGATTCTTTTTGATGTGTTCCTTATTGTCAGGACAAGGTTTGTATAGGTAATGCCAATTCAATATTCATAGCTAAGACAGGACAACGTCTGTCGGGTCAGCTAGTATTACATTAAAATAGGTTCTTCTTTTATCTATACTTACAGGGTTATTGGAAAAACATCAACAACCTCTTAAGAGGTCATTGTACTCATCATTATGAACAACTTTTACAATGGGATCAAACCCGAAATCTCGAAAAAAAAAATCTGCTGTTTTCTACATTTTGATGAGTTATACGAACATAAATGTAAGAACAACTTTTTTTTTTCGCAATTTCAGCTTTGATCCCGGAGCAAAAGTTGTTCATAATTATGAGTACTATTTGATTTCGGCAATATTTCAATAAAACTCTGTTAGATTTCTGCTAATACGATATTATTTAAAATGAGCACAAATGACATGACATTTCTATACAGCAAAAAGGAAAAAAGCAACAACGCCACCAGTGTCAGAAAACGGAAATAAAAAACATACGTTTATAAAGACACTCTATCTTATAAATTTATATTCAACAAGTACAATGACCTCTTAAGAGGTTGTTGGTGTTTTTCAAATAACCCTGTATAAATAAAAGAAAAGTCCTGACTGACTGACTCATCAACGCCCAGCCCAAACACTTGGACCTAGAAAACTGAAATTTTTCACAGAGGTACCCTTTATAATGTAGACAAGGAATAAGGAAGGTTTTTTCGAAATTCAACCCCTAAGGGAGTTAAATAGCGGATGAAAGTTCCGCGCGGGCGAAGCCGCTGGCAAAAGTTAGTATTTACATAAAATGATTACTTTATGAGTAATGAATGATAATTTAATAAAATTATATAAAATGGGAGTATACAGGACAAGTTTTTAACCAGTACGCAAACTGTAACCATGAATTCAGCATATCATTCTAGACCTCCAGCGCAGAAACTTTTTGTCGGTTATACAAAAAGAAATCAGCTGTTTCATAGAAAAGTAATACCTACGTGGTGAACATGTATGGATAAAAACTTATCCTGTATAAACAATAAATCCGCGCAGATTTCTTAGCTATACCAGTACAAACTCTTCCTTTTTTGTTCATGGTCGATACTTATGTATAAATAGGCAATTGGTACTTACCAATAATCCTTTTGGAAATCAACAAGTTGATGTCTCCATGCATACCAGAACTCAGGGAATCCATGCAGAAATAGCATCAGCGGCTTGGAAGAGTCCCCGCTTTCAACATAGTGCAATACTATGCCCTGTGAACAAGATAAAAAATAATACAATACTTGTCAAGTCTATTTCTGTATGGCTTTCTTAGGTTGAGAAAGTAAGTAATCCACTCGGTATACGCCGACGGTACCACAATCCTGATAGACCAAAACTGTGACCATTTCTTACGCTTGAAAACCGCTTTATTCGTATGCAAAAGAGGAGTAACTTGAAATCATCGTAGTAACCAAATATATTTTTGCCTTTATGGGACCACAATAATAGCGCCAATTTTGCCATGGCATTCTCGTACTTTTTTTGTACACACGGCTACGCATCAGGCCATACCTTTGCAGTTTACGCTGATCTCGCACTGTACGGAAATCCCATACAATGCGAAATCAGCAACTTCGGATTCAGGTAGTCTGTGTAACGGTGACATGGGAGTTTGTGACTATCAGCACTACACGGCCAGAATCCTACCCGACGTTTTTGCGTATCTCGGATTCAGGTAGTCTGTGTAACGGTGACATGGGAGTTTGTGACTATCAGCACTACACGGCCAGAGTCCTACCCGACGTTATTGCGTTTCTCAGATTCATATAGTCTGTGTAACGGTGACATGGGAGTGTTTTCTAATCTTTTAATTATACAGATAATGATAAAAATATGGTTTTATATTTTTTACGAGATACGCGAGTCGCGTCACAGTTAATAATATAAACTTATCCTTATCTTTCAAATCAGTACCCACCATGTCTGACTGACCGACCTATCGTTGTTCCTATCATTCCAAATCCTGGCCAAAAAATAATACTGAAATTCTCACTAATGTTTACCTAATTGGTAGGAACTCCAATTTAGTCTCTTCGATTTTTCTTTTTATATTTCGTAATACGAGTTGAAAGTACGAGGCATGAAATTTCCCAGATAAATACATAATGGAATTTTAGGCCTAATGTGATACATAAAAACCTTCAGCTTTACTATTATTATGATTGCTACGGGTTTCGCCCTCAGGACTAGCAGCTTCTCACATGGACAACTGTACGTCAATTGATCCCGCGACACCAGTCCTGTTCTCTTTGTATATTTAGGCTGTTGAGAGCAAACCTACAAATGTGAAGTAGTTGTGCACAGGGAAGTTTTGTATAATGCGGCTGTCGCACAATAGTGGTGTCTTACGACTTCCACGCGAACGAAGTCACGAGAATTAAAACTATAATATAATTAAAAGCTATTTTTTCTGAGCTATCGTAATTTTATAAATTAATTTGTTATTATTTTATTAGATTTTTTTTCGTACAGGCGCAGAATGAGCGAGTTTTTTAAATTTTAAACACAGGTCCATCCTCAATGACGTCCCGCAGGACTCTGAGCGCGAGCTGATTAGGCCGGATTTAGATCTTTTTCAGTTTATTCAAAAAAAAATCTCCATACATTCAATTCCCTCCTAAATACGATTCCCTCATCGTTCTTGCAATTTTCACATTATTTTGTGGAGTTATTAGGAAATGAGACGGAAAATGGTTTAAAATCGACCCTGTTTCGGATTCTTTTTCATCGAGCAAATTGAAATCTGTCGTGTTTTGAACCATTAATTTCCCTCAAACAAGGATGTATTTATGACATATTTTTTTCAGGGCCTAAATACACGAAGGTAATCATTTAATCTTGATTCTGAAAGAGGCTGTTTGGGACAACCCCCCGTCTAATCATTCAAGACCAAAGA
The DNA here is from genome assembly GCA_949987655.1 of Polymixis flavicincta. Lineage (NCBI taxonomy): Eukaryota > Metazoa > Arthropoda > Insecta > Lepidoptera > Noctuidae > Polymixis > Polymixis flavicincta. The sequence goes on along the minus strand of OX465181.1, from coordinate 18,192,712 downwards.
TAGTCTTTAATTAACAAAGTCTGGCACTTGGACTATTTCGAAATAGTTGTTAAATATACGTATAATCAGCAATTCATGGTTTATCATTTAAGTTAAGATCCATACCTTGAAAAAACAATTATTTATTAATATTCAAGTACCGTCTGATGATGGTAAAATTGCGGATGTTTGCCAGTCTCCATATAAATGGTTACAGTTATAAACAAGCGTTTACAGGTTTATCGCATCACCCATCTCCATCAGACTATTAAAATTAAAATTCATTTATTTCAGACAAAACCCATAATATTACAAATTAAATTAAAATAAAATAAAATTCCACAACACAGAAAAAAAAAAACTAAACTATTATACCGGCAACTGTTGCATCTTAAAAAGATAGATACAAGTAAATCGTTTATTTGATGCATACAAAAACACAACACAACATAAAAGCACAATGAGATAAAAACTAATTAACTAACTAACGAATTTATATTATATCTATTGATTAAATCGATTAGAAAAATCTGATGCAAATAGTTAATTTTCGGCGGTAAACGATTTTTCGTAAACCAGACATTGGTTAAAGGTTAGGTGACCTTTTTTATGTTTGGCATCTCGCAGTTGACCTTGAGAGGCCGTGACTGCTCAACCGGACTTTCCTGTGAAGGTTTTTAGGATTCTAAAAGCCTCCAGCCAGGGCGTAAACCTACTTAACCTAAAGCGACTGCGCACTGAGGGCACCCCCTGTGGGGTACGAACCTCGGCTCAGGGAGTCACTGGCGGGGGGGGGGGGGGCAGCTAGTGGGGACAGGCTGGATCAAAATCATGATTATTAATCATGATTATTAATCGGGGAATTTAAAGCTACTGGCTCAGCTGCGGCGCGGGCTGGCGCATCAACGAGCAAGGGACGGTCGGGGGTCTGATCGTTACTCGGGGGTCTTCGCGGGGCGCGAGGACCTCGGCGGCGAGGTCGGAAGGACGGTCGTTTGTGTTTGTGTGCTGTACTGGTGGCCCTATTCTTTTCTTGGAGAACAGTAATGGGGTCACCTGGGTCGGAAAGGAGATAGGTGACCGTATTAAAAAATAATAGGTCTTTACCTATGAAATTGCCGTTTTGTATGAAAAAATTTAAACGAATTTTTTTCATGAATTTTTTATTTGTATTAATCGAAGTAATCACCCATGCAATCAATGCATCTTTGCCATCGCAGTGGCAGTTTATTGATGCCCTTCTTAAAGAAATCAGCTGGACGGGAGGCAACAAATTCTTCAAAGGCATTTTGTACTGCCTCTCGGGTATTAAATTTTTTTCCCGCCAAGAAGTTATCCAAATTCTGGAAAAAGTAGTAGTCTGTAGGCGCAAGGTCTGGTGAGTAGGGCGGATGACGGAGAGCTTCCAACCCCAGTTCTTGCAACTTGGAGACCGTCTGCTGTGCAGTATGAGGTCGCGCGTTGTCGTGCAGGAGCAGCGGAGACGAGCGATTGACCAATGCTGGTTGGAGATGCGCCAGCTTCTCCATCATTGTGTTCAGTTCTTCACAGTACACATCTGCAGTAATGCTCACCCCGTTTGGTAAGAAGCTGTGATGAATCACACCGGCGCTAGACCACCAAACAGTGACCATCACTTTTCTAGGGGTAAGTTTTCGTTTAGGGCATTGTTTAGGTGCTGAACCAGGATCCAACCAACTTGCTGAGCGCTTACGGTTATCAAACAGAATCCATTTTTCATCGCAGGTAACAATGCGGTTCAAAATTCCTTCATTTGTGTGTCTGTTGAGCAGTGCAAGGCACGTCTCGACGCGTACTTCGCGCTGGCGATCATTGAGTTCGTGGGGCACCCATTTGTCAAGCTTTTTTACCTTGCCAATTTGACGCAAATGGACCAATATTGTTTTGACGCTAACGTCGAAAGCTGCTGCTAATTCAGCCGTAGATTGTGTATCATCAGCTTCCACAATCGCCTTTAATTCGTCATTGTCGACCAAAGTCTTCGGACGACCGCGAGGTTAATTTTTCAGGTCGAAATTTCCAGAACGGAAGCGAGCAAACCAATAACAGGTGGTGCGTTGGTTTGTAGTGTTAGCTCCGTAAACGTCGTTGATGTTGCGTGCCGCTTGTGCCGCGTTGCTGCCACGACGGTACTCATATTCCATAATTACTCGAATTTTTAACGTATCCATGATGACGAAAAAGATTGAAATGCGATGAAAATGTAACACTAATCAATAAAGAAATGACTACTTTTAGAAAAAAAAATCCATGTTTTTAAAATAAAATTAATTTGAAATTAGAATTCTTAGCCAAACAAAAATTATTTTGATTTGAAATGGCCAGTACTGCAGAACGGCAATTTCATAGGTAAAGACCTAATATATAAATACTTACATTAACTTTGATGTACTTGTGCACTCCATATTTAGGGTCTGTAAGCCGCGCTGGTGGTTCCAGCTTCAATTTCTGAGCCCAGGGACTAGAGAACGGATTTTTTAAATAAACTAAAGCAAACAAGAAGAGCGTTTGAATGTTATAGTACACAGTTAATATGTTCGTCACCACAACACGATGCAGGTACTGACACACACTCATTTTGTACGATTTCTTGGTGGCAGGCAGAGCGTACCTATACGTGTGTTTCAGCCCGCTCCTCGCTCGCAAATGACTGGCTGATAGAAGTGTGCGTTATTTTACATAATCGGTTTCGCAAACTGCTTACGAGGCTGATAATCGTGTAACTAGTTTCGTGCACAAAAATGTAACGATTATTTTACGTACGTAGTTCACAGCACCTTTTTACACTTATAATAACATTGGTTCACAGTTGACATGACACTCACACAACGAACGGCGTACGCGTAAGCGTTTCGTTCAACAGATTAATATTAAAATAATTATAAATACGTTACGTAATACGACTCGAACAGCGAGAGTAAAGAGTCCCTTCGGTATTATAAACTGTTACATATTCATAATTATAGGTAACATAACACACAGGTAAAACTGTATAACCTGTAACATTTTCGTAACCATAACTATATACTACCTACCTCAAAACCTACCAACACTCTCAGGATAAGATATAGTTAGCAGAATTAAAAAAACAAGTTTTATTTACCTAGCTTTTACACTTTGGATTTTAGTAATACGTAAATTAAATGACGATTTCGTGACTCTGTCGTCAAAATCTCTAAGGCACTTCTTATGCATAATTAAATAGCCAGTTTAATATCACCGCTAAAGTTTTAATTAAATAGAGCACCCCACAAAAATAAATGAAATCTATATAAATAAAAAGAAGAGTCCTGACTGACTGACTGATTGACTGACTCATCAACGCCCAGCCCTGGGCCCTTGGACCTAGAAAGCTGAAATTTTGCACAAAGGTTCCCTTTATAATGTAGACAAGGAATAAGGAAGGTTTTTCAAAATTCAACCCCTAAAGGAGTTAAATAGGGGATGATAGTTCCGCGCGGGCGAAGCCGCTGGCAAAAGTTAGTATTACATAAAAATGTTTACATAATGACTACTGAATGATACTTTCATTAAATTATACAAAACTTGATTTAAAATGGAATTACCTATATAAACAGTAAATCCGCGCAGATTTCTTAGCTATACCAATAAAAACTCTCCCTTTTTCTATTCATGGTCGATACTTATGTATAAATAGGCAATTGGTACTTACCAATAATCCTTTTGGAACTCAACAAGTTGATGTCTCCATGATTATCAGAACTCAGGGAATCCATGTAGAAATAGCATCAGCGGCTTGAAAGAGTCCCCGCTTTCAACATAGTGCAATACTGTGCCTGTGCACTGTGCTGAAATTTTGCACAGAGGTTCCCTTTATAATGTAGTCAAAATTCAACCCCTAAGGGAGTTAAATAGGGGATGATAGTTCCGCGCGGGCGAAGCCGCTGGAAAAAGCAAGTCTTATCATAAACATACCATTAAAAAGGTTGCCAAGACTTAAATAATGCTGTCACTGTTAAAAAGTAATATGATATAATGTAGAGCCAAGCCCAACTCACATCTTGGTCAAAATGTATAATATGGCTAGGCCATTTCATTGAACGATTGCATGATAGAGACCACTTACTTAATTTCTTACCATAAGCCCATATGGGAGTGGGACCAGCTGTCCCAAAGTCCCAGGGGTGGGAGGGCGACCAGCAGTCCCAAGGTGGTGTCGGATTAATCGTTCATATTTCCCTTGTGAGCAACGTGGTGAAGATCGATAGAGAAGAGAGGTCTCTTTATGATGATCTCCTTCTGAAGAAAACGTGAGCATGTGACGTGGATCTGACAGAGCCCTTTCGAGTGCCTAGGTATCTCTGTGGACGATTTTAACGATGGGTTCGTTAAAACTGTCCATTCAGTCCGGTCTAAGATCTTCAAAACCCATCGTAAAAGAAACAAGAAGCTTTCTGATCCTACTTTGCAGCTCATGAAGGCGTACCGCGAGATGATCCTGCAGTCTTCAGACGATGCGCTCAAGTACCCACGTACAGCTTAACAGGCGGATCTCTAAGTACTTGAAAAGCGATCTTCGTCCTTAATACAGAACGTATTATGGATGTGATAGAGCAGAACAAATGCTTCAAGGTCTTTGCTAGGGTTATGTTTATTGGGCAGAAAGTCAGAAACTGAAGACCGATGATGGCAATTTCGTGGCCGCCGAACTTGAACCCTTCAACGCCCTCCAGAAGCCGTTTGATTCCGGCATACTCGAGGGCAAAACGCCACAGGCATGGAACAGAGGTGTGGTGTTACTTTTATTTAAGAAGAGTGACAATGCCCTTTTTAAGAAATCTCCCATCTCACTTCTGAGTCATGTCTACAAGTTGTTGTCAAGAGTCATCACGAATCGTGTCGCGCGCCGATTTTATGACCTCCGAACAAGACGGATTCCGTAATGGCTTTAGCACCGTAGACCACATACACATGCTGCAGCAGGTTATACAGAAGGCCGAAAAGTATAATCTGCCTCTCTTCTTAGCATTTGTGGACGACTATCGGTACATCGAGGCGCTGAAGTGTCTGTACGAAAACGCCATTATGCCAGTTCGACTCCAGCATTGCTATTCTGTAATCATCTCACCGCGTGCTATTCTATTTTTTAAAGGTTCTGGCTCCATCGGTAACGTTCGATGATTTTGCCAATGTCAAGGTACGAGAAAGTAATGATTGTAAACTGTTACACAAATATTGATCAGTGTTTGTAGCGGTGTCATCCATGGATCCCCATGCTAAAAAAGGACAAAACAGTTTTGGTTAGTAAATGTAAAACGTCACAAAATAAATGTTGGAACATTCAGTAAGTCTATGATAAGTAAATAGAAATATCAACTATAACTGAATTTTATTAATGATAATGAATTTATAAAGGGTTTTAACTGCAGGGGTATGGGCGGGGAATATCAGAAGGGAGTATGTCGTAAAGAGGAGTGGTTAAACGAGGACAGGAGAAAAACAAGTGTTCCAGAGTATCCTCATCCAGACCGCGTTCACACAATGAGTAGTCCCTCACTCGGATTTTGGCCAAAAAAACTGGTGTGCAAACAAACCCAAGTCGGAGTCTAATTATGACAGAGGTGGCTATTTTACTACAGGATTTAAATTTGCTGAACCAACATTCAGATGGAATGAATGGTTGGATAGATCCATAAAATCTTCCCTTTAATATTCTAGTTTTTTGCCAATGCTCATTCCAATTCTTCATCATCTCGGGTTTAACAAGGCAGTGTAGATCTCGGGGATAACAAGACGTATGAGACTCTATCCCATTCCGAATAGCCAGTTTAGCAATCGAATCCGTATTCTCATTATGAACAATTCCAGAGTGGCTGGGGATCCAAGCCAGAGCAATCTCTAAGCCTAAGCAGTGGCATCTATGCAGTAGTTGTTTAATCTTAAGGATAAGTGGAAAATTGTGACGAGAGCGAAAAGTTGATTTTGTTAAAACCTGTAGACAGCTTAGAGAATCTGAGAGAATAAGGCTTTTGTTGAGTCCATGTGATTCAATGTAGGAGACTGCTTCCAAAAGAGCTATTGCTTCCCCTGTGAATATAGTACCATAAGCAGGGCTACGAAAATTAAGAATAATTTTGTATTTTGGGATCCACACAGCTGATCCGACATTACTATTATCTGACATCTAAGAGGCATCTGTAAAGAACGTCAGCCAATCGTGCCAGTCCTCTGCTAGAATCCTATTGAATTTGACATTAGCAGCATGTTTGGAAATACCAAAGTTCAAAATATTTTTTGGTTGAAAGAGCAAGGAATCAAAATCTACTTCAAATAAGGGGTTTTTCTCTAACTGGACTAAGGAAATTTGCAAATTATTGAATTTACTGAGGCTGTTAACGAGGAGTTGAGGATTTTTGTGAGACCAATAGCGAGATGTTGGGATTATCTGAGAAAGTGTTCGAAGAGGAGGGAGAAGAGGGTGACATTTATACCGGATGACTTTATAAAACTCAGTCACAGAGATATTGTCTTCGCAAATGAAGGGGGGGCTCTAAACATTCTACCTGAAGGGCATTAATAGGAGAGCATTTCATAGCACCCGTGATAATAAGCAAGCATTTGGATTGAATCCTATCCCGTTTGGCCAGGGCTATTTTGTTGCATGGTTCCAATAGAAAGATTCCATGGTCAAAGTAACTACGGACTATGGCATTATATAGGATTCTCTGGGAAGTTGGATGAGCTCCCCATCGAACTCCAGAAAGGGCACGTAAGACATTGACGCCACTTTCACATTTCTTTGAGATGTAATCCAAATGATAGAGACCAGATAATTTTGAGTCAAGAATGAGGCCAAGGAATTTTACTTTATCACGGATCAAGATGGGTTCATTTTTAATATAAAGGTAAATGGGGGGAATATAACGTTTGCGAGAAAAGACAACTGCATTGGATTTGGACACTGACAAACTTAAGCCGTGATCGGTCAGCCACTGGTTTAAGTAGTAAAGGGCAGAATTTAAACGATATGAGGCATCTGAAAGGGAAACTGGACTAAAATAAAGAGCAATGTCGTCGGCATATTGTAGGATTTTGCAGAAACAACTCACTGAAGACTCCAAATCATGTGTATATATATTATAAAGGATGGGGCTTAAGACCGACCCCTGGGGTAGGCCCTTCCACACTAGACGGGATGGGGAGAGTTAGTTTTGGTGACGGACAGAATTAGAACGGGACATAAGGAGATTACAAATGATGTTGACCATCCTCACAGGGATACTCAGCTGTAGTAGCTTTTGCCTGAGTATTGGAAGTCGGACATTATCATAGGCTGAAGCTACGTCTAGAAAAACACCCAGGACACTTTCATTATTGGAAAAGGCAATGCGGACATCAGATATGAAGACACTTAGACTATCTAGAGTTCCCATACCTCTTCGAAAACCGAACTAAGAACTGGATAAGATGCCTTTAGTTTCCAGGACCCATTCAAGTCGATTCTTGATGAGATTCTCCATAATTTTAGCCAAGACAGAAGAAAGGGCGATAGGACGATAAGAAGTAGAATCTTTTGGGTCTTTCCCAGGTTTTAAAATTGGGATGATTATTTGGGATTTCCAGAACTTGGCCAGAAAAGAAAAAGGAATTGATTAGGTTCAGAAAGATTAGTTTACAGTTAGAAGAAGATTTGGAAATAAAGGAGTAGGGTATTCCATCGACCCCCGGAGCAGAATCCCGGCGATGATCTACGGCACAAATAAGTTCTGAATAAGAGAAAAGGTCATCAAATCTATCAGAAGAAGTGGGAGGAGGAGGATCTATAGTGGGAAGGCATTCGGAGCTAGGAACAAAAGGAGGGGCTAATTTGGATATAAAGTCTTCCAACCAGGAACTGTGGTCATTGGTAGGAGTTGGAGGAAAAGGTATTTTCTGCTTCCTTACGTTTACGGACGCCATCAGTGCATTCAGCATCCCACCAAGGTGGCGAAGGTATTAGGTGACGGGCGGAGTTTTTTAATGGGATTGAAGAATTGGCCGCTCTCAACAGATACTCAACAAAATCACTGTAGAGAATTAGGAAGTTGAATGTATTTATTCGGGGAAAATTTTGTAGTTCCGCGTCCAAATTGGACAAGAACTTAGACCAGTCAGCTTGGTGTAGGCGATATTTTTGAAGGGGTTGGATTGGAGGAGAACATGGTTGAGTACTTGGAAAAGAAATTAGGATAGTAAAATAGTCACTCCCATATGAATTAGGGAGAACAGACCAGGAAAGAGATGATACTAAGGAAGGGGAAGAGAAAGTAAGATCAGGAACACTAACATCTTGGTTAGGGGAAACCCGACGGGTAGCAGATCCATCATTAAGTACACAAAGGTTGCGGTCATCTAAAAGGTCTAGCAAAAAGCTGGAGAAGGGGTCATTACAGTGAGAGCCCCAAAGGGTGTGACGGCAGTTAAAATCACCTAGTACAATCAAAGGGCCGGGCATAGATACTCGTAGAGTTAAATTCAGACAAAATATTAGCATTGAGATGGGGAATGTAGGCATCTGCCTACATTCCCCATCCATGGGTCATTAGAGCCATGGACATATCCTATGTATCTACATAGGATATGTCCATGGCTCTAATGGCCACTACATGTAGACCAGGATCATGATGGGGAAGAGGAATCTGGGAAAAAGTGATAGATCTGCTAACCAATAGGGCGCAACCCGCCCATCCGTCATCTCTGTCGTCCCGAAGACATGAATAGCCAGGAACCCTAAAGAGAGTTCCAGGTCTGAGCCATGTCTCCGACACAGCAAAGACAACGGGTTTATATATATTTATAAGATAGATTATATTATGTTTTTTCCTGCGAATTGATCTACAGTTCCACTGAAGGATTTTTTCCATTTTGGTGAGTCCAGGATTCAAGGAGTTGTTGAACTAATAAAACGACATTGTCCGGTATCGCGTCACTAAATTTAGACAAGATGTTTATAAGGAAGCAAGTCAGGAGCTCTATCAAATTGTCATTAGGAGTTGGAAGGGGAGTGGTTTCCACATAAGGGGAGTTCAGAGCACAGCCATTAGGCTGGGAAGAATTAGGGGTATAGACCATCGACTTATGGGCTTGGGTATCATATGACTTACCCAATTCTGGCCTTGGTCTTGGGGAACGATAAACTGTCTTGATATAGGAGTTTTGAACAGGGGATGCATTTGAAAAAGTAGGAGTGTTAAGAGGGGACGAGAAGAGAATGGGTTCGGAAGGATAAGCTTGAGGTAGTTAAGATTGGGAGGGACCGGCTGTGACATTAGAGTATGGCAATTTTTCCGGGGACGGGGAAACCTTACTGGGCCCTCACGGTAGTTTAAGTTTTCTTGAGACATTACCATTTTAATTGACTTCTGTCTTGAGTGCTCAGGGCAATTATTATCTGTAGCCTTATGGCTTCCATCGTCACACAAAAGACCCGAGACCTGTAAGTCAGGAACATTACAGCTATCTCCAGGATGAGGTTGGGCGCAACGATAACAGCGGGACTTCGATCTGCACTGAGTGCTTATATGTCCAAAACGTAAGCAGTTGCGGCATTGGATAGTGGGGAGATGATAGATAGAGACAGGAAGAGAAACATTTTAGCAGAAGACTTTTCTGGGAGAATTTGCCCAGAGAAAGTAAGCACCACAGTTGATGATGGGGACCAAGATACGGAGCCCTCTTTTTTGTTTTTAAAATTAAGCCTTCTAGCCCTAATGACTTCTCCACAATTGCAAGGGGTTTCTATACCGAGGACTAGCTCCCCTAGTGTCCAGTCAGTAGGAATATCCCTAACAACTCCCATGCGACTTACATGAAAGCGTGGGATAGTTGCCGAGTATTTGTTTTCAGTAAGGATGGGATTGTTGACAAAGTTGTTGGCATCACTGAATGTCATGAATTCAATAGACATCTTGCTACGGCCCACAGACCTGACACTGCCTTGGACAACACCTTTAAAACCTTTATTGAAGATAAATTGGGCAAACTTAATAGAGTTTAGGTTAGACCTTGCTTAGGGTCTGTTTCCAACCTAGAGACAAATACAGTGAAGGGAGCTCTGTAACTCTCACCATAGAGCATTTTGGAGTCGTTCTCAAAACCTGGTTTAGTAAATACGGACTGAAATGAGTCAGACGGCGTCTTATTTCTTTTCGCGTCAACAGAAATTTCAGGATCTCCGGGGCGTTTTTTAATATCGGGTCTTACGCGATCAGTGTTTTGGGAACACTCCACAACCTCCATAATATCTGGAGGAGTCCCTCCACCCCATCAGGGTTCCTGGTGCAAAGGAGCTTAAAATACCAACCTTATACCCAAACCAGACCACACAAAACAATCACTACACACAAACACTAAAAACTACGCTACAAACAGATTTTGTTATTAAAACAAAGTTGAGGATAAGAATCGCGTGCTTAATCTCACCGAGACAATGACAAAATCCAATCCACCATTCTACCTGATGCTTGGTCAATCCCTCAATAAGTAGGTTTGCCATTTTGAACATTGCCGATATCACCCGAACTCAACCGGAAGCAATAATGGGCACGCCACGATTGCGGCGGTAAGTCCCCTCTTTGAGGAGTGGTTTGAGAGGCGGCATGGCGTCCTCACCTTCCGCCTGACGCAGGTCCTCACCGGACACGGTTGTTTCGGGAGGTTCCTGTTTCGGATAGGGCGGGAGGAAACGCCCGGGTGTTTCCACTGCGAAGATCGCCCTGAGGACACGGTGGAGCACACGGTGGCGGTCTGCCCTGCTTGGGCGGAGCACCGCCGTGTCCTCGTGGAGGCGATCGGCGGCGGCGATCTCTCGCGTCCGGCCCTGGTCCAGGCCATGGTACGGAGCGAGAGGGCATGGGGAGCCGTCACCTCCTTCAGCGAAGCAGTGATGCTCGCAAAGAGGGAGGCGGCGCACGTGAGGGAGAGGCAGCATATGCGCCCTCGCGACCCCAGCCGCCGCAGGATACGGAGACGCCCTGGGCGTCGGGAATCCCAGGCCGATTTCCGGCCACCGTAGGCATGGGCTTGCGGACGGCGAGTAATGGGTAGCTAGTTGTCCGGTAAGGACCAAGCCCAAGTCGACGGCGCGTTGTGTTCCACGCGCGCCTCAAAGAGATGTCAGCACAAAAATGATGGGGCCCGCAAGGGCCGATGCCTGTCAGGGGTGCGGGTTCGTTTGAAAGAGATACCACAGCCCCTGGCATACGGGCTAATGAAGGAACACGGATGGGTTTTAGTCAGTAAAAGTCTGACACGCCCTCCTGCTCCACCCAGAGCGGGAGAAATTATTTGATGATTTCCCATCCAAAAAAAAAAAAAAAAAAACCGGAAGCAATAATCGGTTTGGCCGACTAGTCGGCTAGTAGGCCAAAGTCATACTCGGCCCATCTCTATATGTAAATCTATCTCTATACACACGTGTTACGTACGGATACATATCTGTAGTTCGGTACGGCAGCTTCCGATTCCACAAGGCTGTACTTATGAATAAGTTGTTGATGGATAATCCCTGGTTCAAGGTTGTGTCTATGGGTGCTTACATAAAGAAACAGGTTACCGGTGCAGGCGAGTCTGTACAGGTCGGTACCGATCGGTGCAGGTATAATATTCCGTTGTTATCTTGCCTGTACGGTCGGCACCGACAAGCATAAACCTGTTTCTTTATAAATGCGCGCATAAGATAACACGTTAGCTAGACGACAACACTGAGATAATGTGTCTGATTGATTTCCCCTGGTGGTGGCATGCCCAGCATATCGTCACCCTCCCCGATAACTGTCGTAACTAGCTATTGCTATTTTTCCAGGGCAACGGTTTTTCGGTCGAGCGCTACAATAATGTTACTGTAGGGGCGTTAGTTGTGGCTTTTTTAATTAAGTAGTAATTAATACTATTTTTATATTGCTCTTGGCTCACTCTTTAAGTAAGTAGTTTCTTTAAAGCCCTAAGGTATCTATTTCATCATCAGCCTATAATGTTCCCACTGCTGGGACACAGGCCTCCTCTCGGTGAGAGAGATTGGGCCGTAATCCACCACGCGGGCCCAGTGCGGGTTGGTAGATGTCAGACTGACTTCTATGAGACGAGAATAAATGTATCATCATTGCACAATATCACGACAGAAGTCTCTAAAAATGTATTATGGTAATCCGTTTACAGAGACCCAGGTTTACGCAACGTCCTTAAAATATATTTATGTAAAATCAAATAATCCTTTTTGATTGTGCCTTGACGATTGCTCTATCCTACCTAAGCGATGCACATATTAGGTATTTCACGACACATTATCCATTACAGACATTGCTCGATCAAAGTTCAGAATCGTTCAATAACCAATTAACTACCTAAGTAATTAGCACCTATCTCCACTAGAGTTCAAGTTACGAAGGGGTAATTAAAACAATTTATAAAATGTTATTAAAATATGAACATGTATTTTATATTTTATTTAAACTTATCTGGAGCATGTACCTACAATGTTACTAGTACCTACACATAGCAACAATCCCATTACACAAAGCACTTCGAAGGCATACATTTTACTTTAATGGGTACATTTATAAATACGAACACAAGCAGAAATGAAGGTGAAGGTGTCGACTGCCTCGGACACTATGGCTTATCCTGCAGTAGGAGCGCAGGCCGGATAGCACGGCACGCCAGCATCAATGACATTATCCGTCGTGCTCTTGTCACTAAGGTGCCAGCTGTTCTAGAACCCAATGGCTTGGCACGCGACGATGGGAAGAGACCAGGGGGCCAAGTCTACTAATTTATAAACGTCACAATGGTCTCTCAATGGTAAGTTTTTGACAGATTTGCCATACAAAAACTGTCAAAAACACACCATTGAGAGACCATTGTAACGTTTATAAATTAGTAGACTTAGGCCCCAGATGGAATGACCGTAATGCCTTGGAAGTTAGGTCGGCCTTTGGTGTGGGATGCAACATGTGTCGACACCCTTGCGCCATCCCATCTTTCTATTCTAGTACGGCGGGTTGTTCTGGGGCGGCTGCTGCAGGTGCGGAAAACCTCAAACGGCGCAAATATTCCAATCTTATTGGAACCTATATGTTCGAGCCGTTTGGGGTTGAAACTCTAGGGCCATGGGGTCCGAGTGCCCACTTAGTTTTCCGAGACATTTCCAAGCGGTTGGTCGACTCTTCACGTGACCAAAGGGCTGGCCTATTTTTCGGCCAAAGAATCAGCATTGCCATACAACGTGGCAATGCTGCCAGCCTTTTGGGCACTTTCCCCATTGACAACGATGCGGACGTATTTTTTGATGCCTTATGATTATTTTCTTTTTATATACCTGTACATAATATAGCAGAAATAAAATAACAAATAAATCTTTGACAAACTCATAATTAAAACAAACTTTTTAACCACTGCGACGGTGAGCAATGGACCGAGCAGAGTACATAATACAAAAAAAGTAAAAAAAAAAAACTATAATAAATTCGAAATTCAAATATTATTCTTTGAGAGGAAATCTCGGATAACTTTGTTCACTTTCTCAGGTTCCTCTTGCTGTAGGAAATGACCGCAGTTGTCAACAATAGTGGTTTCTATGCAAGAGTATTCTTTTTTCATGGCATCTAGGAGGCTGTGGTTCAGGTAATGGTCGTTGGCAGCATGGGCCACCAGCATGGGCACGTTCTCTTTGTACTCGACGATCTCTGGTATGTCGAATCTGAAGTTAGCCCGGTAGTAGTTTATTGGTGGCGTCAGAGCAACTGTAATAGAAAATTGTACTAAAGTAGGTATTTCAGCTTTCCGAAGTAAATGATTTAGAGTAGGACGTAACTAATAACTACATACAGTCGTACAATCGTGTCACACGCGATTATAAAAACAAAGTAGAAATAATTTACGTATCAAATTGATCATTCTAGGAGGCAGTTAAGATGGATCATAAAAACCAAAAATCTTCACACTATAGCTCTGACTATGTCATTGTTATGACTATAGCAATGACTCCCCAAATTGGGGGAGGCCTATGTCCAACAGTGGACGTCTTTCGGCTGAAATGATGATGATGATGATAGCTCTGACTTACATCCATTGCCTACGGGTAGGTACAACTACGAGTAGGTAACTAGAATCTCTAGTTACCTACTCGTAGTTGTAGGAAACTTTGGAGGGGCTTGTTCGGCTTGTGGCTAAATAATAACACCCACACGGGTCGGTCTTCAAGCTTAAGTGACACTTGCCAAGGTCGGTAAGTAGATGGTTGACCATCCATTACATAGCGTGACCCCTACGTGCCTCGGATGGCACTTTAAGCCGTTGGTCCTGGCTGTCATTCGTGGATGTCTTTGACAGCGGATAGTTAGAAGCTCGAAAGTCTGACAATCAGTATTTCCAAGGGGCATTGCCCAGTAACTGGTTTGTAGAGGTCAGAGAGGTAGTCGCTCCACGTAAAAAACTGGTATTCAGCCGCCTCCGGTTAGGCTGGAAGCCGGCCCCAACATAGTTAGGACAAAGCTAGAAAGATTGATTGAGTTGCTGGTTACTTTGTATTAACTCAGCAAGACATATTAATTGTGTTGCTGGTTACTTTGTATTAACTAAGCAAGACAGATTGACTGAGTTGCTGGTTACTTTGTATTAACTAAGCTAGACAAATTGATTGAGTTGTTGGCTACTTTGTATTTACTAAGCTAGACAGATTGATTGAGTTGCTGGTTACTTTGCATTAACTAAGCTAGACAAATTGATTGAGTTGCTGGTTACTTTGTATTAACTAAGCTAGACAAATTGATTGAGTTGCTGGTTACTTTGCATTAACTAAGCTAGACAAATTGATTGAGTTGCTGGTTACTTTGTATTAACTAAGCTAGACAAATTGATGGGCACGCCCTGATTGCGGCGGTAAGTCCCCTCTTTGAGGAGTGGCTTGAGAGGCGGCATGGCGTCCTCACCTTCCGCCTGACGCAGGTCCTCACCGGACACGGTTGTTTCGGGAGGTTCCTGTTTCGGATAGGGCGGGAGGAAACGCCCGGGTGTTTCCATTGCGAAGATCGCCCTGAGGACACGGTGGAGCACACGGTGGCGGTCTGCCCGGCTTGGGCGGAGCACCGCCGTGTCCTCGTGGAGGCGATCGGCGGCGGCGAACTCTCGCGTCCGGCCCTGGTCCAGGCCATGGTACGGAGCGAGAGGGCATGGGGAGCCGTCACCTCCTTCAGCGAAGCAGTGATGCTCGCGAAGAGGGAGGCGGCGCACGTGAGGAAGAGGCAGCATATGCGCCCTCGCGACCCCAGCCGCCGCAGGATACGGAGACGCCCTGGGCGTCGGGAATCCCAGGCCGATTTCCGGCCACCGTAGGCATGGGCTTGCGGACGGCGAGTAATGGGTAGCTCGCTGTCCGGTAAGGACCAAGCCCAAGTCGACGGCGCGTTGTGTTCCACGCGCGCCTCAAAGAGATGTCAGCACAAAAAATGATGGGGCCCGCAAGGGCCGATGCCTGCCAGGGGTGCGGGTTTGTTCGAAAGAGACACCACAGCCCCTGGCTTAAGGGCTACTGAAGGAACACGGGTGGGTTTTAGTCAGTAAAAGTCTGACACGCCCTCCTGCTCCACCCAGAGCGGGAGAAGTTATTTGATGATTTCCCACCCAAAAAAAAAAAAAAAAAAAAAAAGCTAGACAAATTGATTGAGTTGCTGGTTACTTTGTATTAACTACGCATCTCACAGGACATGTTATGAGCAGTGGTGGCCCAGTGGTGTCAACCCCGGCTTTCGAGTTTGGGATTTGGGGATTGTGGCCTACATCCTCTCACAGAGATGAGGCCTGTATCCCAGCAGTGGGAACATTATAGGCTAATTATGCTTTACAAGTCAGACTCAACAACAAACATCATGATAAGCACTTTTCCGCCCACAGAACAACGGCATTGGCGCTTTGCTATAGGCGGTACTTATCTTATTAAAGTGATTTACGACGTCAATTACTTTTTACATGGTCACTTACCAACTTACAACCAAAAATTATCTTTATAATGATGCGGTCGTTTAAATACTCCATGAATGCTATTTATGAATGCTCAGATTATAAAACAAAGGCAGATTGACCGCGTGGAACACTAATTACAGAACCTCACTTATGACTCAAGCATTACTTAAAACTAGTTTCAACCAATCAAATGGCTCTAAACTAGTTTTAACTAATGCTTGAGTCTTGAGTGAGGTTCTGTAATACGGGCCTAAGAGTGAAGCCAAAAAACCAAATACTGATTCAAAACACGAGTTAGTACTCCACGAATCGTCGCATTGTACGAGTATGTTACATTACAATGTGAGGCTTTAGTATTTTGTTTTTTGACCTCACTCGTGGTGTTCCGCGTGGTCTATCTGTTTTTTTTTTATAATCTGAGGTAGTAAGTAACATATATGCCTAATGGTCATACGAGCTATATCCTGACTTTAATGTTATATAACGTCGGATGAAACTAAATCCATACATAATCCATCATCTGTTAGGCTTTTCCAACTATTTATATTGGAGTCGGCTTCCAATCTAGCCGGATGCAACTGAATACAAGTATTTCATATGGAGCGACTGCCTATCTGACCTCCACAATCTAGTTGCTAGGTAACACGATACCCGTTGGTAAGACTGGTTGTCAGATTTTCGGGCTTCTGACGATCCATAACGACTGACGAAGATCCACGAATGACAGTCGGGATTCCGACTGTACAGCTGTAGGTAATTAATTAGCAACAAGCCCCTCGAATGCATACTTACCTAACTATGAAACGAATTAACGTCTCACTTGTTCCGCTTTAGATAACCGGGGCCTAAGTCTACTAATTTATAAACGTTACAATGGTCTCTCAATGGTGTGTTTTTGACAGTTTTTGTATGGCAAATCTGTCAAAAACTTACCATTGAGAGACCATTGTGACGTTTATAAATTAGTAGACTTAGGCCCCTGATTTAATAATTATTATACTGTGTAATAAGACTATACAAATTACTGAAACAATTGCAATAATCTTGATCGTTACTTATATTCTTTGTCGTTGTTGCCTTCTCAATGCGGCAATTTTAAATTAAATAACTGTTTATTTTAATAATTATGAAATTAATTAAGTGGTTTTTGACACCAAAATAATAAAAATGTTATCAAAATTACCAGATTTTAAAGTCAAGAAGAAGATGAAAAACCTACTTGAAGTCAAAACAACCCGACACTCAAAGATAGTAAATCCGGCGCAGGGTAAGCCGAATGTTATTAGACTAATACATTGGGTCACCACTCGTAAAGGTTATTTTGATGCATCACATGACATTACATAATAACACGCCTGCTGTCCCTGATAGACTCTAGAGCTGTAACTGTAGTACCTACACTACCTACTATACTCGCATTTCGCCAATTTTGCTTAAGTCCCAGTAATAGGGGGCGAGCCTATTGCCATCAAGCGGTCACCAATCTGGGCTCCGGGCTGCTACCCCAATAACACTTCGCCCGAACTGGGAAGGGAACCCAGAACCACATGCTCACCAGGCTTAGCATTACGCTTTCTATTTCTACTCTACTGTAGAATAGAAATCGCTTGTCTACATTTCCCGGTGAAAAACTGTCAACTGTATATACGTAAACGTCATCTTTGTCTACTCTTCCGACGACAAAACGCATGTCTACGGTTCTCGTGCTAAGCCTGCTGCAGTAGCGCGATCGGCCAATACTTAGATAATCAAGGCTATTTTGATGAATCATTTAGTTACTTACATGGCCTACGGAACCAGTATTTGTAGCACTCAATGTCTTCCTTATCCGTGGAGGTCTTGCCAGGGAACAGCATGACTTTCTCGTAGATGGCCAGGTCATTCATCAACAGTGCTTTCTCCGGTATTATTGGTGCGCGATACAGGAACACGTACCTGGAAAAATGTAGAAAGAAATCATCTTTTGTAAGCAGTTCATAACATTACACGCTTTATTTCCCTCAAGGGATAGGCCGAGGTGTCCCTAAAGTGCACTCACATTTCACCAGTTATGTTTAAGAACCATATAATAGAGGGCGAGCCTGTTCCCTAAAAACGTAAGCGTCGGGACCCCTGGACCAAGAGAGATATTTGATGTTTAGAAAATACCAAAATTTACTACCTTTTTGCTACTATTTGATACCTAACTTCAAATATTTAGTACCTCAACTGATAGCGAAAAAACACGTAAAGAAATTGGTCAGCCATTCTGACATCAGGATGTCTGGACCATTTTTTTTTTTCATAGGTCGAGGCAACACACCTAATTTATCCCTTTGTAAATATTTACTACCTTTTTAGTACCTCAACATATATTTTTTTCAAATTTTTTTGGCATTCCGGAAAAATGCTACGCATGAAAGTTGACCAATAGAGATATTTGATGTTTAGAAAATACCAAAATTTACTACCTTTTTGCTACTATTTGATACCTAACTTCAAATATTTAGTACCTCAACTGATAGCGAAAAAACACGTAAAGAAATTGGTCAGCCATTCTGACATCAGGATGTCTGGACCATTTTTTTTTTCATAGGTCGAGGCAACACACCTAATTTATCCCTTTGTAAATATTTACTACCTTTTTAGTACCTCAACATACATTTTTTTCAAATATTTTTGGCATTCCAGAAAAATGCTACGCAAGAAACTTTGTTAGTTATGTATATTCTCCCTCACACACACACACAACACACAACAACACAGCCACACAAACAAACATTACAGAATAAGCAATAATATTATTAATTATTATTAAAAAAAAAAATATGTAAAATCCTAAACCTGTTCTGTAAACCTACACTGTGAAGTGAGGACCCCTCCTAAAATTTGTATGCTTGTTTTGTTTCTCTAAATCTTGTTACATTCTGTAATCTTCTTGTTATTTTTTAAAGTTTTTTATCACCTCCCTCCATATACCGTAAGTACAAAGAGACCTTCGCAGTAGCCCGCGAAATTCAAATTTTCGTACGTTTTTTGCAATTTGCAAGATGTCATGAAATCCTGACATTTGATAGCAATACTAACATAGGGATTTGTATTACTGATTGTAATGATTATAATTATGTAAGTACATATTTTTACAGTCGCGAATCATACTTTAATCAACGCACACCCAGACACTGAGCTGCACATTGCAAAAAACGTACGAAAATTTTTATTTCACGGGCTAACGTGAACGTTCCCCCTTAATACTTATGCCATGTAAATAGATAAATTGTCACTTTATTAATAGAAATATCATCATACACCAATTAATCATAAATAAGCTTGACTTCCGCAAATCTTGTTATCACTATAGTTAGTTGGTCTCTCATACTGCAACAAAGTTTTTGCCCGTAACATAAACATTCAGAACACTAATCTGACGACGGTATACTTTTTATTTCCAACAATATTCGTGGGTACCGTATAAAATGTTTCTTAAAAACTACCTACCCTCATATTGGTTAATAAAGTTCGTCACGTCGCGTCTTGTCGTTAGAGTCACAGTTCCACCAATAATTATTTCTAATAATATTATTAATTCGCCAGTGGTTATACTTAAGCAGTGATTACGTATATTTTCTATAATAAACTATGAAAAGAGGTCGGAAAACTGCAGTTCCATTAGAAGAACAAAAGTGTGTTTTGAGCGAGTTCAAGAAATACTTTTCACGTAAAAATGATTTACCTTCACCCGAAATTACCGAAAGATTGTCTTACAAAATGTCAATAAAAGCTCTATACCTATCAATAAAAAAAAATTACGATTTGTTTTTTGGTCACGACGAGTCCGGTACTTGTTCTGATGAATTTGCAGAAGCAAGTATGGCAACTAACAAAACATTTGAGTGTGAAACTTATAATTTTTTTATTGATATTTATCAGTGGAATAAAATTAAGCCCATTGATCCTCGCGCGTGAAACGTACAAGAACCTTATCTGATTTTCGCAGTAAAACTTTGCTACCAAGTCACCAATGGGCGAACCTTCTAAGAGAAGAAATATGGAAACGTGTACGTTCGCCGTGCAGTTGGATATTCCAAAATTATTATTTATTAATTATATTAGAGTGTATGATTTTCTAATCCACAATATAAATGTATCTATATCCTAAAAATATAAGCTTTATGTGGCAAATTAAATGTCCATTATAAAAAATCCATTATGTATAAAAATCTTTCATGCGTAGCATTTTTCTGGAATGCCAAAAATATTTGAATGATGTTGAGGTACTAAAAAGGTAGTAAATATTTACAAAGAGATAAATTAGTTATGTTGTCTCGAACTATGAAAAAAAAATGGTCCAGACGTCCTGATGTCAGAATGGCTGACCACTTTCTTTACGTGTTTTTTCGCTGTCAGTCGAGGTACTAAATATTTGAAGTTAGGTATCAAATAGTAGCAAAAAGGTAGTAAATTTTGATAATTTCTAAACATCAAATATCTCTATTGGTCAATCTTTCATGCGTAGCATTTTTCCGGAATGCCAAAAAAAAATGAAAAAAATATATGTTGAGGTACTAAAAAGGTAGTAAATATTTACAAAGGGATAAATTAGGTGTGTAGCCTCGACCTATGAAAAAAAAATGGTCCAGACATCCTGATGTCAGAATGGCTGACCAATTTCTTTACGTGTTTTTTCGCTATCAGTTGAGGTACTAAATATTTGAAGTTAGGTATCAAATAGTAGCAAAAAGGTAGTAAATTTTGGTATTTTCGAAACATCAAATATCTCTCTTGGTCCAGGGGTCCTGACGCTTACCTAAAAACGGGTACAAATACAAACCACGGGTCGCTATCGCTACTGAGAAATTTCTGATAGAAAAACCCAATAACACTTTGTCCGACCTGGGAATAGAACTCAGGACCTCATGTTCAGCAGCAGCGCTTGCAGCCACTAGACTAACAAAACAGTTTTGCATGGGTACAGACGCTAGCACATTAAGCTATCCCAAACTGTAAAATTTTCACAATTGAACATAAACCTTAATCTTTTGAAATAAAGTTGAAAACCTATCCAAGAAATTTCACAGATTGGGGTAGCTCGGCTATACAATTGTTAAGACGTAGATAGATACAATATGGTCTTGGATAGTTGGTTGCTGGCATAGTTTTATGAAAAAAAGAAGAACACTGAAGATACTATCTCCAAAAATATCTGAAAAGAAACTTATTATTTCTAAGACATCCCTACCACCTACAAATTGATCTAATAATGCAGTACATACTTAAAATTATTAATACTTGATTCGAAACTTCCATTATTTTTTGCCCAATTAAGTATCTACGATAATATCTAATGTAGTAAAGAAAACAAAACCCTCCAGCAGGCCATTGACATTACCTGCGGAAAGGACACGACATAACCTTTCCGCAGGTAACATAATTACCTGCGGAAAGGCGTGAACACTAACAGAAATGTATTTTGTCTCTAGGCCCAGGACACGTAAGGCGGTGATTTCTTGAAAACGCTCAAGAAGGTGTTTTTTTTAACCAGTGTATCACTTTAGCCATAAATAATTTTGAAAGCAAAAAAATATATGATATTTTCAAGTCTTTTTCGCATACAGTGATAGAACTCAAAACATAATTAAACATATTTTAATGCATCAAAAAAATCATCAAAGTCACCTCTTAATTATCTTTAAAACCAGTTTATCACTTCAATACCAATTATTATTGTAATTAAAAATATACCACAAAATTCCATATGCCAAACTGCATCCAGTGATGGATATTTTTTTATCAAATAGTTTATATCTAATTTTATACGATTTTATTTGCATTTTACGACAATGCTTGCTCATTTATTATTAGAATTTATTACAACAGATTATATCCCGTTTCGGATTGCAGTAAGAACTATTATCGCTCATAACGACAATACGATGAGTACATTCAAAATTACCAGGGGCTTAACCGCAAAATACGTGGAGCTACGTGTACGTGTACGGTACCTACGTCATAGATACGAGTACCTATTCATATAACATAACGTGCACACGTAAAAAAGTATGTAGTCACACTCAAAACTTCCAACAAAATGCCAGAACGTTATGTCATACAAAACTTAACACATAATTTCTCTCTACAGAGATCAAAAGAGAAATTATGTTTTAAGTTGGCCTTGACTTATAGACATGAGAACCGCATTGGTACAGACGTGTATAATAGTATATGTATGGACAGACAAATGCGGACCAAAGCGGTTATGAATACAAGCCTCTTTATAGCTTAGACGCTATTATAGCCATGCAAAGTGAAATACTTAATGTGTGGGCTACCATCGCAGCAACGTTCAGACTTCTAAAGATAGGCCGCCGCATAACATTTTTGCAATTCACCGTGAAATGATCTCATTAAAACGTTAATTATAAAAGTAAGTTGGTTTGTTTTCCTAGAAAGCGTTTTTTGACACTCTGTAGTCAAACCCCGGGGTCATAATAACACGTCCTCATGTGGTGGCCAGCGCTCTTGTAGGAAATTGTGAGTATCATAACAGCCACTTGATCTCATGTGACTCCTATACACAGATTTATGATCCATAATTGATACTGACTGATTTAGTAGGCGAGACTGTAAAAAGCAATTGAGACAATAATATTTGATATGTATATGGAACGAAAAAACACGATCAAGGCTACAAGATTCAGTTGCGTTATTGACAAAATTACTTCTTATGAAAACGGGTGTTTTTGTTTTGGAAAAAGTGTTTATTTTTCACTTTTTAGTTATGGTATCTACCCCACACATCTATTCGAAATTTAATCATCCTTGGGGTCAAAACAATGCACATACATGCATGCGATAGCCGCAATCGCGGTTGATTTGCTGTCATTCGGTGACTTTGGATATGTATTTGAATTTTTTGTCACTACCTTCTAAAATTAAAGTAATTTTTCACTTTGTAGTATTTTTCCCGAAACGTTTAAAAAAAAAATGAACAAACTACCCACGTAGTTTGTTCTTTTTAAGCTATTATTTTCTCATCTCACCTATCTCCACCATAGTCATCAGAACAGGTGAGACTTCCAGTGCTGAATATTAGCCTTACTCAAACATGGCAGCGACTTTGACCTTAATTTCGCGACCTTCGCAGGTCGTCGATTGGTGAAGAGCCTACCTAACTTACTGTTCCCCCTTAACAATATAATCAGCCTATAATGTTCCCAATGCTGGGACCACCACGCGGGCTCAGTACCTACGAATTGGTGGATCCATGTCACATGTCTTCAAATTTTTGGTTCTTGGATATGTCGGTTTCCTCACAATGTTTTCCTTATCATTTTTGAGAGTAATGGTGATGAAATAATTTACTCAAAATTAAGCGCCTGTCTTGGTTCGAACCTACGAACTATAACTCGTAAGGGCCACCACTGCTCTCGTATAAAGCGACATGGAATTAAAGATTCATAAAAACTTACCACGAAGACTGTCTCTGGACAGGATTGCTCCAAATTTCGCGGACCCAAGCTGTGCTGGAGACGCTGGCAAGCATGACCAACCCGATCAACATCTCAGGGTATTGGTTACGGAACTGACAGGCGATCAGACCACCCCAGTCGTGGGAGATTAAGATGCATTTTTCACGACCTAAATAAGATAAGAAGTAATTATATGAGTGTAAAATTCTTCAGCAACACACGGTGGAGTTAAGCTATAGACAACACCCATAGCTGATAACTAATAAATAGGTAGACACAGGTAAACTTACTAGGTAAGCCATCGCGCCGAGAGACGTCCACTGCTGCTGCTGGACATAAGCCTCCCCCTAAAGGAGGTGGTTTGCGATAATCGCCACGCTTGGCAAGCGGGTTGGCGATCGCAGTATGGTGGTAAAATGCATAGAGAACGCTGCTGCCCATTCTCTTGTAAGTCCCTAAGTCGCCTTCCACTACACCCACGTGAAGAAATGGGATACTGCAATTCTTTACGTCCGGCAAGAATCGCAAGACGGAACGGGTTCCTACTAGGTAAGTAGTAGGAAAGAATCTATTTACTGCGTTAGTATAAGCCGATTTCTTTAAACAACAGTGCAATGTGCTAAAATCTGTATCAATACCAGTTTGATGACATGCGTCCACGTAGTAATTCTTTCATTTGTCCGTGCATGCGTCACATTGATTTGTATTACATCAAAACTACTAGTACTTATTATTATATTAATGTTTCAACTTGCCAGATGAGTCCAAGCTGCCAACTGCATTCATTATACCTACTTATTGTACTGGTTAATATCGCTTGCATGACAACTTCTGATATTATTATGCAACTGGGAACATATTCGTCCGCTCCGTAATCGGCACGTAAATAAGTATTATAGGTACCTACTTGTTTACCCTCTGCAGATGTCAGAAATGCACCCAGTGATGATTAATTTTATTTAAACAAATGAATAAATTGGTTCGTTGTGACCTTTGATATTTATACAGCATGTTAACGTATCTAATATCAATAACCAAGCATTGTTGTTTAAAGGTCCCTAACAGTTATGGCCTTAGGGGAAAGTAAGCCAATCTTAACGACCAAAGGTGGACTGTAGAACCATTTAAGTATTACAGTATGACTATTAGAAATAGGTAAGGCTTCGATGTTCATTAAACTTTATTATTCATATATGCAAAGGCATGCATTTTCTGAAAGAGAAAAGCAAAGCAATTTCGTCGCAAATGCTAAACATAGCATGAATTTCCTAATAAGTATATTCTAATAGCACCATCCCATTTCTTCCCGTGGGTGTCGTAGAAGGCGACTAAGGTACTTACCGAGAATGGGCAGCAGCGTACTCTATGCATTTTACCACCATACTGCGATCGCCAACCCGCCTGCCAAGCGTGGCGATTATGCCAAAACCCCCCTTTTGGGGAAGGCTTATGACCAGCAGTGGACATCTTTCAGTTGAAATGATGATGATGATGATGATGAATAGCAGCATAATAAAAATAAATAGCATGAAAGTTTACCCAATTGTTTAATAAGATCCCTAACGTCTTCAATGAGAAGTTCTATCTTGTATGAGGACCTGCCATCGGGCCTTTCTGAATCCCCGTAGCCTCTCATATCAATGGCGACGCACCTGAAACAAAAAGAAATTGATGACCCAAGAAATGTGGTGTCGTTGTTGGAATAGAATCCAATTTAATCCAACTGCGAACTAATAGGCGTGTTTAAATATGACAAAAGCGGTGATTGTCCTTTCCCTAATATATCTCCGTAAGAAACCAAATGATGAGCTATATCTATGGTTTTTCGTTATTGGAACATGATGAAGATCACGGTAGATATTAATTCGGGACGTGAACGGCATTCAGCATAGCTATTCTCAACCATCCGACAGGCTATCGCATCGAAAATGATACATTAAGATAACCTGATATTGCTTTGCAGCTTAACAGCAAACAGCTGTCAAAATAATAGTGTCGTCTATTTGATTTAAACAGACCAAATTTTCGGGTTTTGGTTTTGTGAACAGAGCCCTAATTCTGTACGGTTATAATGAATGGCCCAGCGTTTATTTATAGGAAGGACTCCTACGAGGACATTGATTGATGTTCGGTATGCAAACGTATCGAGTGGTTGGTACGTCAGTAATGGGGGCCGTAAAACGTGAACAGGAACAGACAGCAACATTATCCGTCTCATACACGGGAACACCAATCCGTGGTTAATGACCAATATTGCCATAAAAGCGGCAGTAGACGTTTATAGAGCCAATAATAACATGATGATCCTCCACCGGTTTTCATTTAATTTCCACATCCAATTTCATCACAGACTCATGGTTTACATATTTTTCTCTCAATTAGAATCGCATAAACTAACGAAGGAATTAAAATAAACAAAAACAGACAGAATTAGCTGCGCATTCAGCGTAATGCGCACTACTTGTAAGAGCCAGCTGTGCTCACAAAAAACTTGCTAATAAGCAAGCATTAAATTAGCAATAGTCTAGGAGTAATGCAGCATCGTTGCTATGCGGATATGTACAAATGTTCAGGATTATTAGATTCTTCTTTTATATTACATTGATAAAAATATTTAAAAAAAAAACCCGACTGCCTAAAAAGTGAACTTTAGGTACAGACGCCAGCAGGTCAAGCTATCCCAAACTGTCAAATTTTCCCAATTGAACATGAACCTTATTCCTTTGTGATAAAGTTGAAAAACTATCAAAGAAATCTGACAGAATGGGGTAGCTTGATGTGCTGGCCTCTGTACTTAATTAAAAAGATGGAAACAAGAAACTTGTTTTAAAAGGATGACTATTAGAGTGAATACTATAAGCCATCGCATGCAGTCGGAGGCAATAAAGGTCTCTATTGTTAAATTTAAGAATATGCCTCCGACTGCATGAGATTGCATATTATTATAGTATTACAAAGTTAGTATTACTTAAGAATGATTACTTTATGACTATTGAATGATACTTTGATTAAAATATATAAAACTTGATTTAAAATGGAATTATACATATAAACAGTAAATCCGCACAGATTTCTTACCGGTAAAAACCGTTCCATTCATGGTCGGTACTTATGTATAAATAGGCAATTGGTACTTACCAATAATCCTTCTGGAATTCAACGAGTTGATGTCTCCATGAATACCAGAACTCAGGGAATCCATGCAGAAATAGCATCAGCGGCTTGGAAGAGTCCCCGCTTTCAACATAGTGCAATACTATGCCCTGTGAACAAGATAAAAAATAATACAATACTTGTCAAGTCTGTTTCTGTATGGGTTTCTTAGGTTGAGAAAGTAAGTAATCCACTCGGTATACGCCGACCGCGACGGTACCACTATCCTGATAGACCAACACTGTTACCATTTCTGACGCTTGAAAACCGCTTTATCTGTATGCAAAAAAGGAGTAAATTGAAATCTTCGTAGTAACCAAATATTTTTATGCCTTTATGGGACCACAGTAATCAGCGACCATATAATTATGGTCGCTGACAGTAATAGTGCCAATTTTGCCACGGCATTCTCGAACTTTTTTTGTACACACGGCTACACATCAAGCTATAAATTTCCAGTTTTGCGCTGATCTCGAACTGTTCGGAAATCCTATACAATGCCAGTTCAGCTTAGCTTATAGGTACACTGGAAATTGGAAATGTAAAGCTTAATGTGTAGCCGTGTGTACCATGACGAGGCCGAATCCGATTCGCTAAATCAAGTTATATTAAAGTACGTTATGCTGCTTACGAGTACGTCAACCGTTATACAGTTGGGGTAATAACGTCACGGTTGATGTAAGTTCAGTTTATACGCATAGCATCTAGGATACAAGTTGGTATACCAAAGTGTCTGTTAAAATATATTATATACAAAAAGCGGTTATTCTGATATTTTGTAATGTCAAAATAACAGGTATTTATTGAATCCTTATATATACGATACATAAAACAAAATACGTTTTTTTAATGTTATGTCTGTCTGTCTGTCTTTACTCCGTGGTCTGTCTGCTTGTTGTTCCGACTAATCTCTAAAACGGCTGAATCGATGTTTACGGGACTTTCTGGCAAATAGCTGATGTTATAAGGAGTAACATGGACTACTTTGGTATTGTCCCGCCGCACAGTGGGCTGAAAATCGATCTTCATAGACTTTGGGATCAAATTAGTAATTTTTAAAATTTTTCGGCGGAAATGAGTTCATCTATCATATATTGATCAATTTAATGCTATTTCAGTTTTTCCCTAAACGTTTTTCGCTACTTAATAGCACTTGGTTGAATAAAATGTATGGAGAAATATGTAAAAAAGGATATATTTCGACTTCGCTACAAGTGCGCCTAATTTTCTTTGGCACGATTATACCCCTTATATTTCTGCATATTTTTACATAGCGCACACTGCGCGCACTTGTTAGAGTTTGGGAGAAAAAAAATAAAATGTGTTTTTAAAATCTAAAAAAGGTTTTAATCTGTTTATAATTGACATTAGGTACTTAAGGGTTATTCTCTCGCGTCCGGCCCTGGTCCAGGCCATGGTACGGAGCGAGAGGTCATGGGGAGCCGTCACCTCCTTAGCGAAGCAGTGATGCTCGCGAAGAGGGAAGCGGCACACGTGAGGGAGAGGCAGTCTATGCGCCCTCGCGACCCTAGCCGCCGCAGGATACGGAGACGCCCTGGGCGTCGGGAATCCCAAGCCGATTTCCGGCCACCGTAGGCATGAGCTTGGGGATGGCGAGTAATGGGTAGCTCGCTGTCCGGTAAGGACCAAGCCCAAGTCAACGGCACGTTGTGTTCCACGCGCGCCTCAAAGAGATGTCAGCACAAAATGATGGGGCCCGCAAGGGCCGATGCCTGCCAGGGGTGCGGGTTTGTTCGAAAGAGATACCACAGCCCCTGGCTTACGGGCTACTGAGGGAACACGGGTGGGTTTTAGTCAGTAAAAGTCTGACACGCCCTCCTGCTCCACCCAGAGCGGGAGAAGTTATTTGATGATTTCCCACGCAAAAAAAAGGGTTATAAATAAATTATATGAACAGAAATGTAAAAGCTACCGGGTAAACATAACAAATATTATAGAAAGTAATTAAACATCTTTTGTAATTTAATAACGAGGATGGTTATAAATAATGAGATATTATGATCCATTGGCTATTATCTATCGTAATGAGATCTAATGTCCTATTACTAAGATAATTAGATCTCATTAACTAACTACCCCCCTTCCTTCATAGTTTTTTCGAACTTTAAGTATAAATCGTGTACATTTAATTACTATTTTCAATCGTCTTTGTTATTTCAAAGAGCGATAACCTATTTTTCTAAAATGGAACAAGTGAATTTAGTTCATAACCTTGACTTATATGTTATTTTAAAGCAGTCTGGCAAGCTGGGTAACTACCTTGCTTTGCTGCGAACTGTTGTGTCACAGTTCAATTTAAATCTTTCGGAAGAAGACAGCGATACTTTAAAGGAATTTTGTCGAAGATTCAGCCAAGCTGTCATAAAAATATGGAAGAATGCCAAATTAAACCCTGAAACATTTAAGAAACAATACGAAAACTGGTTGGCCCTTACAGTGAATTGGCCATCTTGTGTTGTTCCACATCAAGCTGCAGAGGATGCCATTACAGAGTATCAAGCACCTTCAACCAGCCAATCTGTATCTGTTGGAACACTAAGTGTTTTAGTCCTCGTAAACCATTTGTAGAATTGTGTACTAAACAGAAAAAACGGAGGATTGAAGAACAGAATGAACAAAACAGTGACCAACTAGCTTACGCTACAGTAAGCAAGTTAAAGAAAGATGGCAAAGAAAATTTGGCTGAAGTCATTGCTTATTTAATGAAAAATCCTGAAGGGGTAGCAACATTTTCGCAACTAATTAAAACTCAGAAGCACAAGAAATGTACTTTTACTCCGGAGAAAGCACTTGGATTGCTGCTATCACTTAAACTGTCGAAGTGGCAATATATTACATTGCGAGAATCTACAATCCGCGAGGGTGCATCTGATATTTATCCATCGTATTATAAAGTGCAGCAGGCTAAATTAATATGTTACCCTCCAAAGGAGGTGTTTAGTTTTACAGATACAATGGCTAAAGTATCTCTTCAAGCTCTTCTTGACATAACTGTGCAACGTATACTCAAAACTCTACCAGATAAGGCGCCACACCAGTCCTTAAATTTACTATCAAAATGGGGTTTCGATGGGTCATCAAGCCAAAGTAGATATAAACAAAAAATGGAAGAAGGAAAGACTGATGAAGCCATTTTTATGACTACTTTGGTTCCCCTAAAACTGACTGCTGCAGTTGGAAAGGAAGTAATTATATGGGAAAATCCTAAGCCGTGCTCTACACTATTCTGTCGACCTGTACAATTTATATTTGTCAAAGAAAGTGAGTTGGTAGTCAAAGATGAAATGACGAAAATGCAAGCAGAGATAAAAACTTTAAGCCCATCCAAATGTGTTGATGGCATTGAAGTTAAACACAATCTCGTCATGACGATGATTGATGGAAAAGTGTGCACTTATCTATCAGAAGCTCGCTCCTGTGCTGTGTGTTACTTGTGTTTGGCGAAACCATCTCAGATGAACGATCTCGATGCAGTATTGCGTAGAGAAGTGTTATCTGATATGATCAAGTTTGGTTTGTCACCTTTGCATGCTCAAATGAATAGCATGGAGTGTCTTTTGCACATAGCATACAGACAAGACTTAAAAACTTGGTCTGTCAAAGGAGAAGACAACAAATCCTTGATGCAGCAGAGGAAGACACAGATACAAAAGAGATTTCGAGAGGAGTTAGGGCTTCTGATAGATATCGTGAAGCAGGGAGCAGGGACAACAAATGACGGAATTACGGCAAGGAAATTCTTCGCATTTCCTGAAAAAACTGGCTTGGATGAAGAAATAGTGCGCAGATTCGCAGTTATTTTACAAGCAATTACATCAGATGAAAACATCGATGTTCAAAAATTTTGAGCTTATACCCGTACGACCGCAGAGAGATACCTACAGTTCTATCATTGGTACTATATGTCAGCAACAGTGCATAAATTGTTGATTCACGGAGCTGAAATCATCGAAAACTCCATTGTACCGAACGGAAATCTATCTGAAGAAGCATCTGAGGCGCGTAACAAAGACTTTCGCAGATACAGGGAGCACCATTCACGTAAAATAAATAGGACGAGCACAAATGAGGATATAATGAAGATGATGCTTCTGACCTCAGATCCTTACGTTTCTGCAATACGGCCAATAATGCATCGTGCTCAACATAAAACAAAGATGAGGCAAGAAACTTTGGATCTTTTAATTGTTGGACCGAAGCAACAGGATGATATTGAGTTCTGTGACATAGATAACATTATTTATGACACAGAGTCCGATGAATCTGATATAGATGTTTAGGATGCTTGTAGCTTTAATTTTGTTTTTTTATTTATTTCAATATTTTTCATTTATTTAAGATTTTTAAGTTGTTCAAGTTTCTTTTTAATTATGAGTCAGTCACTCAGATTTTTTTGTATTGTAATGCATATTTTATAAAAAATGCATGGAAGGGTATTAATATAGGGAGATTATCTAACTACTCTCACTAAATTACAAAAATAATTAGATAATTACCATGAACCTTGTTATTAGTTGTTACGTTGAATCGATTGCTATTCCATTTATGTTCATATATTTTTTTTATAATCCTTTTATAATCATTTAGTACCTAATATCAATTAAAAACACATTAAAACCTTTTTTGAATTTTAAAAACACATTTTGTTTTTTTTCTCCCAAACTCTAACAAGTGCGCGCAATGTGCGCTATGTCAAAAAATGCAGACAAATAAGGGGTATAATCGTGCCAAAGCAAATTAGGCGCACTTGTAGCGAAGTCGAAATATATCCTTTTTAACATTTTTCTCCATACATTTTTTTCAACCAAGTGCTACAAAGTAAAGAAAAACGTTTATTGAAAAACTGAAATAGCATTACATAGATCTATTATGATACTTAAACCCATTTCTGCCGAAAAAAATTAAAAAGTCTAAATTGATCCCTAAGTCTATGAAGATCGATTTTCAGCCCACTGTGCGCCGTCGCGTAGCACGTTCCCGTCGAATATTTTCCGACAAGCACGCGGGCGAAGCCGCGGGCGAGCAGAAGCTATATAGTAAAAGATTCACGATAGAAGTAAGTAACATCTTTCTTGTGATTTTTTTGCATCATTATCATCTTGCCAGTCAATAAACATCTACTGTTAAATAGGCCAATGACCGCCAGGGCCGAATACGAAATTGCGTAGATTCTTGAAAAAAAAAATGAAGTGAACGGACACATTTTTTTAGTAAGTACTTTTTTTTATACAAGGTTTATACCATGGGTTTATATACCTACTCGACGTTTAGATATTTGCGTGATACGAAGTTCTTTGGAGTGTTGTAGAGATCATCTCTGCTTATAATCAGAAAAGTTATAATACCTACTTACATAATTTGTATTAGTAAACACCAATTACCTGTGCGACGTTCCTTTAAAATAAGCCTCGTATTCTGACCTTGGATTTATTCAACCGAAACACCACAACAAGAACTTTTCAAGGTTTCCCTGGTTGGGTAACGTAGCTCCTCAATCCCTACTCCCTACTAATATTATAGATCCGAAAGGAACTCTGTCTGTCTATCACGCTTTCACGCCTAAACCGCTGATCCGATCCTCATGAAATATGGCAGAGATATAGCCTGGGATATGGAGAAGGACATAGGCTACATTTTACGCGATAACCGACATCCACGCGGGCGGAGCCGCTGGCAAAAGCTAGTTGCATTCTAAATCTTATGGGATTGCAGGATACTCGTAAGTAGGATTTATAAACGGTTAAACCGAACCAGTACCTACCTATTATATATTAGGTAATTTATTAGATATCCTACCGTGTATCTAATTCTACATCAATGCTTCTCTAATGTTTCTTGAATTGTTTTTTATCCAAGAAGACTAATGATATAATATATGTATTTGTAGTCCGAAGCTGAAAAAAATATGACAGAAATCTTGATTTTATTGATGTTGTATCTATTATTTAAAAATAATCATCAATTTGTTTGAAGAGCCATGGTTTGAGCACTTAGATAATTACTTATGTCATGTAGAGGATCTTGAAACACTAAGATTAAAATTATAATTTGAGGACATACAATAAAACGAATATTACAGTACGTGATATATTTAACTGTTGTGTTTTTCTTTTTATAAAGACTCTCCTTCCTTATAACATCATCTTCTCTTATAACACAATCCGGAATTAGGGAAAGGGTCCTCGAATATCGCGTAGGTAGTGTAGTTATTATATTTATTTATTTATAATTTATTTTCTAGAATATTGTTGTTACAAAGGTGTTAAGTCTAGGTACACATAATATGACTTCCATAATATTCTGGTGTTTCCAGCGCACAAAGTTTTCAGGGAAATAAAATTAAATGTAGTTAAGTACAATATATTATGTCAAAATTAGTTGTTGAAACCATAAAATGTCAAGGATAAGGAAAACGTTAATTAATATCAAAATATACAAGGTTGAGGATTATTAATTAAAATGTCACGAATTATTATAATACAATGTAAAGAATTATTCAATACATCATTTTAACTCATTGATATTTTTAGATACTTATTTAACTTTTGATTTTGGATTTTGTATGATTGCCATCTCTTAACTCACGCATATAACCATTACTGCAAGACATTGTCAGCATTCTTTTCTAATAAAGATTTATATGAATACAGTATTTTGACCTACGATAACTCGTCCCAGCGCGCAGCGGCTGGTCAGAAGGCATGCGAAAACGGGTTGGTTAGATTTATGGTTTATACAACTCGCCGGAAGAACACGAACGTGCTAGCACAGAAAGCGGAACGGCTTTCGTGTATTCTCTTCTAGTAGTATTTTATTGCATAGATACACGATTGAATCCAATTGTTATTATTATTACGCTAAGTATACGCACGCCCAGCAGACGCTAGTCTAGTGCATCTCTGTATAAAACAAAGTAACTGCATGCGTATTGCAATGAGAAATAGTGTATTATGCCCTGCAGTGTACAGACCGAGATTATAATTTTTTAATTCGATTTAGTTCTTTTGTAAATAACTGCATTAAAATTAAGTACATTTCACTTCAAATAATAGGTACCTATCCTTTTTTATTTTTTTAGCAACACCTACCTGTTTAAGGAACATAGGTACCTAAGTAGGTAGGTGATTATTATAATTAACGTAGAAAGTACAATCATAAAGTGATGCCGTTTATTATTGTTTCTTCATTCAACTTACCTTATTATTGGTTCCTTCTCATTTTGACCCCATACTTTAATACATAAATGCAATTTTGAACTTTTCCTAAGATAACATCTTGACTTTAATCGTAACATCATCATGCCTTGTCCCCCCGAAGGGATGGGCAGAGGTGCACCTATAGTACACCCACATTTCGCCAGTTATGTTTAAGTCAAGATATGGACGAGCCTATTGCTCCTCCTCCTATCTCAGACACCATTCTCTATGTATGATAGTGCATTCTATTAACCAATGCCTTTTCTATGATGTTGAGATAAATAAAGATATATGACGTTACCAAATGTACCCCAGTGGGTCGAAACTTAAAACTTGATGGCAAGAAACTAGATGCTATTTTGGAAACTGTATTTTTGGGAATTACTTTAGATTCAAAATTGCAATGGGGTGCTTACATTAGAGCTCTTTCAAGTAGATTAAGCTCAGCTGCTTACGCAGTAAGAAAGATAAGGCAGTTGACGGATGTAGCCACAGCTAGGTTAGTTTACTTTGCTTATTTTCACAGTATTATGTCTTATGGCGTTCTGTTGTGGGGATCGGCAGCTGACGTAGATTCAATTTTCATTTTACAAAAGAAGGCAATCCGCGCAATCTATAAAATGGGGCCTCGCGGGTCTCTTAGAAAAAAATTCAGCGAAATTGATATTCTAACTCTGCCGTCTCTTTATATCCTAGAAAATATCTTGTATGTTCGCAAAAACTTAGGCCTTTTCAAAAAACGATGCGATTTCCATAATCTGAATACGCGTAGTAAAGATGAAATTGTGATTCCAAAATTTAGATTGACTAAAACTAGCAAGTCATTTCTAATAAACAGTATCCGCTTCTATAACAAGTTACTAAAGTCAGTTACAGAACTTAGCGATGGAAAGTTTAAAACGCACATCAAACGTATCCTTATCAAAAAAGCATATTATAAGATAAAAGACTACGTTGAAGACAGGGAAGTTTGGCATTAATTCCTTCTGCACATGTGGCTTCCCTGGTACCTCATTAACAGCATAACTATGTGAAAGGCTATTAACTGCTCTCAATGTTCTTTTTTATTTTTACAATGTGACATATTCTCGTCATTATTTGACATTATACGTCAATTTTAATATCAACTATTTTTTAGTGATTGTCATGTTAATCATGTCACTATGTTTAATTAGGTTCATTTTATTTATGTAGATTATTTTACATATTGTGAATAGGAGAACGTTGTAGGCCTTACAGACTGTAGATTTGTAGACGATTTTCTATTCTGTATTCGTCTAAGTACCTGGTACTTATTGACAGGCCTGCACTGTCCTCCCATACATTTTATCTCTGAAAACATTGTTATAGCCAATCATTTTTAAAAGAGTAACCGTGGAGTTTCTTGCCGGCTCTTCTCCATAGGAAACAACATTTTGGAACCGTGCACCTAGCTTCTGACGTTTCATAAGTGCCCATGCAGTTTTATATGAAATAAAAATATTTGAGTTGAGTTGAGATTATTATTATGATATACCTACATACGTATAAATAGCTCATGCTAACGTATTTAAGTTTTAAAATACAATTACTACAATGGTAGAGGAACTTTGATCTTAACCAGAGTAGGTAGGTCTGAAACGAGTTCTAGATAAGATAATTAATATAGTAATTTAGATCCTACTTTAAACTTTAAAGATACGTCAAAGATTTGTACTTTGTACTAACGATAACTAATGTGTTTACCTATTTGTTATCTAGTAACAATTACCTAGGTACTTAACACACCGATGACGAATATAAACTAACATAGACATATCTCTCAGATAAAGGCAAACTTGGAGATTTTTTTGGGAAAAGTGAGAAGTCAAAACCTTTATTTCAAATGGGCATAGTCGTCCATTCCGAAAGGTAGATTCGTATGGAGATCAATGAGCAAGAAACTCCATCGTTACTCTTTTAAAATTATTGAAGGCCCATTTTATGAATTGAAATTTGGTTTTTAGTCTAGATAGAATAAATAAAACTCAATTGTAACAAGACTTGTCTTTAGGGGGGTAGATTTATATTACTAATCTTATAGTGAACAGTCCATGGATGGGTCTTGATAAAGCAGAGTTACGTTTGTGTCATTTTGTCAAAAGTCACTGTCACTTATCAAATCATTTTTGACATTGAAGTTAATTGTCAGTTTAACTAGTTGACTATAACAACCGACATGTGGCAGTCATGAACGAGGCACCGGAGTGACGAGTGCTAAGGTTAGTGAAACAATGAAAAATGTACTGAACTATGTGGAATAATTTATAATAAATATTGTTACTGCGTTGATTTATTTGTTGTTTTAATTCTATTTCATTTCATTTCATTTATTTATTCTCTCTTCACTTCTATGACTCCATTCTGAGATAAGTTTTACACAATATTAGCAATATTTACTTGGAGGATGCATAAGTTTGACAAAAACTAGATTACCTAATCCAGAATAATTAATTCAACCTGACAGTTCAAACCTTTTCTCTAGACGAGATTGGATCATGTTTGTAACGCACCGATAGACGTAAAGTTAGAAGGCCTCCCACAAGGTGGACGGATGACCTTGTGAGAGCCGCAGGAGTCCGCTGGATGCGGGAAGCACAGAACCGGTCGAAGTGGCGGAGCTCGAGGGAGGCCTATGTCCAGCAGTTGACGTCTTTCGGCTGAAATTATGATGATGAAGGCATAGTCGAGCCATTCAGAAGCATTCATTCAGGAGCTTCGGTTTCCGGAGCTCCTACTTCTAAATCTAACTTGTCCGAGTCGGGGTGTCCCAGGGTTTCCCAACTCCCGAGATCGCTTCGCTCGTTGTTGCATCCCAAGTTTTGCAGTTTTTTTTTTTTTTTTTACGAAAAATTGCGGTTCCCGACAAAGACGGTCAAGAATCGAGTAACTAACGATTTGCAATAAAAACATTTTTCTTAAAAATTAGGCAAACAGGCCTGCCTGTCCATTGACGCGCCATTTTACTCGATCCTCGGCTACTCTCATCCAGCTGCTTCCAGCCAACCTGTGACTATCAGCACTACACGGCCAGAGTCCTACCCTACGTTATCGCGTAGTCATGTAGTAGATTCATGTAGTCTGTGTAATGGTGACATGGGAGTTTTTTTCTTAACGTTTTATTAAACAGATAATTAGAAAAAGATGGTTTTAATGGTTTTATCTTTTTTACGAGATACGCGAGTCGCGTTACAATTAATAATAGATACTTACTTATCTTTATCTTTCAAATCAGTACCGACCGTGTCTGACTGACCGACCTATCGTTGTTTCTATCATTCCAAATCCTGGTTAAAAAATAAGACTGAAATTCTCACTAAAGTTACAGACTTGGTAAGAACTCCAATTTAGTCTCTGCGATTTTCCTTTTTATATTTCGTAACTTCGTAAGGAATGGAATTTTCCAGATAATGGACAATGGAATTTTGGGCTTAATGTGATTGATACATTCAAAACTTAACTAAATTAAAGAACGGTAATCAAGGCAGGTAGGAATAAGTTTGCTATAGTGTGATGACTTGACAATGGAATGCCTCAGAGTAAAGAAGACGTCAACAGTAATCTTTTAAGACCAAAGATAGTCTTTAATTAACAAAGTTTGGCACTTGAACTATTTCGAAATAGTGGTTAAATATAATCAGCATTTCATGGTTTATCATTTATGTTAAGATCCAAACATTGGAAAAACAATTATTCATTAATATTCAAGTACCGTCTGATGATGGAATGTACACCGCCCGGCGCGGGTAAATTGCGGATGTTGAACCAGAGATATGGGTAAAGGATAGGTAAATATGCCACCCACACCACAGCTGACCGTATAGAAAAAATTATAAATACTTACATTAACTTTGATGTACTTGTGCACTCTATATTTAGGGCCTGTAAGCCGCGCTGGTGGTTCCAGCTTCAATTTCTGAGCCCAGGGACTAGAGAACGGATTTTTTAAATAAACTAAAGCAAATATGAAGAGCATCTGAATGCTATAGTACAAAGTTAATAGGTTCGTCACCACAACACGATGTAGGCACTGACACACACTCATTTTGTACGACTTCTCGGTGACAGGCAGAGCGTATACCTACGTGTGTTTCGGCCCGCTCCTCGCAGATGACTGGCTGGCTGAGTGGCATCAACGCCATACTCTCATCGGTATATCCGGAAAGATGTAAAGGCTAGTTCACAGCAGCAGCAGTGTTGACTTTTAAAGCGCTAAGGTTGATTGGTGATTTAATCTGGTAGATACTTACTTAGGTGGGTAACCTATGAACAAAGTTGGATAGTCTGTTCAAGCATTTAGTTTATCTGCTAATTACTTTGAATGTCTAATAGGTTTTTTCTGTTGTATGTATTCAAACAAAATCTTTAACAAAATCTAACAGAAACATCATATTATATATGCTTAAAGACAGTCAGGGCCCTCAGGACAGCGGAGCTTGTCATGTGGCATGCATTAATTTCACTGTAACAGTTTTTAATCTTGAATTCTTGAGCTCCGTCTGGACGGAGCTTAAGTCAGCCTTATAGAGGTCGTTTATATTGATTAATGAGCCAGCGTGTTTACATGCACTTCAACTAAACGAAAAATGAATACTGGGATCTGGCTCTGTTCAGTGAAAACTTCAATTTACGTGTTATAAATAAATCGCACATCTGTGATGTTTCGCGATTTGTTTTTCAGATGAAGCGAATATTGTAAGGGAGCTATTTATAAAACTTCGATTGAAGATAGTTTATCCTGTGAAGGCTCTAAAAAGCACGCTCGCTGGTGGAATAGGTTATGCAGATTCGAACAGCACAGGAGATTCAAGAAGTTAATTGTTGAGACAATAGGTAAATCATGCATTATAGGTACCTAACCGTATATAAGCGGACCGAGATCCGGCGGGATCTCATGTTGACATGGAGAGAGCGATTGTCGCAACCCAGTGCTGGGCACGCCACGATTGCGGCGGTAAGTCCCCTCTTTGAGGAGTGGTTTGAGAGGCGGCATGGCGTCCTCAC
Organism: Polymixis flavicincta; assembly: GCA_949987655.1. Classification (NCBI taxonomy): domain Eukaryota; kingdom Metazoa; phylum Arthropoda; class Insecta; order Lepidoptera; family Noctuidae; genus Polymixis; species Polymixis flavicincta. The sequence continues at coordinate 18,153,915 of OX465181.1, read as the reverse complement.
CTTCCGCCTGACGCAGGTTCTCACCGGACACGGTTGTTTCGGGAGGTTCCTGTTTCGGATAGGGCGGGAGGAAACGCCCGGGTGTTTCCACTGCGAAGATCGCCCTGAGGACACGGTGGAGCACACGGTGGCGGTCTGCCCTGCTTGGGCGGAGCAGGCGATCGGCGGCGGCGATCTCTCGCGTCCGGCCCTGGTGCAGGCCATGGTACGGATCGAGAGTGCATGGGTAGCCGTCACCTCCTTCAGCGAAGCAGTAATGCACGCGAAGAGGGAGGCGGCGCACGTGAGGGAGAGGCAGCATATGCGCCCTCGCGACCCTAGCCGCCACAGGATACGGAGACGCCCTGGGCGTCGGGAATCCCAGGCCGATTTCCGGCCACCGTAGGCATGGGCTTGCGGACGGCGAGTAATGGGTAGCTCGCTGTCCGGTAAGGACCAAGCCCAAGTCGACGGCGCGTTGTGTTCCACGCGCGCCTCAAAGAGATGTCAGCACAAAAAGTGATGGGGCCCGCAAGGGTCGATGCCTGCCAGGGGTGCGGGTTTGTTCGAAAGAGACACCACAGCCCCTGGCATACGGGCTACTGAAGGAACACGGGTGGGTTTTAGTCAGTAAAAGTCTGACACGCCCTCCTGCTCCACCCAGAGCGGGAGAAGTTATTTGATGATTCCCCACCCAAAAAAAAAAAAAAAAAAAAGTGACGTAAAGGAGCCATACGTAGTGAAACAGTAGTGTCATAATTTTATTTTCCTACTATTTAGGTAACGCTATCGAAGCCTCCGAGAGGCAACCTTTCGGATACCTACAACACAACGCATTTTAATAAAAAAGTAGCTAAAGAAAGGGTCGAATGAAACGATCTGTAACGATGAATAAAATTTATTAAATAATTTGTAATACAAACAACACTTAACACAATATAATAATGTAATAATATACCGATAAAGCAAATAACTGCAGTAACCTTGATAAATACAATAAAAATGATCAGAACTCAGATCCATTGCAATTACAGAACACGAATGGTACTAACAAAAACGAAGAATCGTTACTGGTCAAACCTTAATTTAGAATTAAATTAAGAAGAAGCTGAAATGAATACTTGAAATTATACAAAGCAATCACAACGGTCAAGAGACATTACAAAATAATGAAATAAGCACCTACTTCGGTAGCTTTTTAGTAGTAGCTTTTAGACACATGGAGACCGTTAATCCAAGATCTATTTGAAAATCTGAAACCCTAATTCGTAACGTTGATGTGACAGCCATTTTTACATACTGTAGGACCGGTGATGAATTCAACAATGGTGCCGATTCTGTTGTCACAAAATTCTCTAATCTAGACTAAAAATCACCAAAATTCTTTTGCTTATATCTCGAAAATGGTGCGTCCTATCGCAAAAATAATGAAAATTTCGACCCCCTTCATAAAACCCCAATACACATAACTCAACATGTGGGTAATAATTTTTAATATTTTCCATAAATAAGTGAAAATTCCATATAAATCACGTCGAGGCTGCCGCCCCTGCGCGCCTCTGGCTCTAAAAATCACGGGGTAGGGCAAACAAGTACCACGTTGCGAAGCCAAAACACATACCACGTGTGAGTCGCGATTGTCAAATTCGATTTTAGTTGTGTCAATTTTTTTTTTAAATTTAGAGATTTTTTTTGCAGAATAACGTTTGCAGAATAATTCTCATAGTCAAAAGTAAGGAATTTTAGTTATAGTTTAGTTAGTTTAGTTCGGTGTACAACAGAATTGGCTCCAATTTACAAGTAATATTAAAATTAAAATGTCTGATGAACTCAATAATAGATAGATACCTACATCTCAAGAACTGACTAAAGCTAAAAAACAAAAACATAAAACATGTGCTTATATCACAATTAAAAAAAATATAAAGAGTTAAACATATTTTTAAAGATTTACGATTTCATACGATAAAAATTATAAAAGTAAGAAGCATAAAAGAAGGTTCTAATTCTAGTAATGAATTAATGATTTGTTCTATGAAATTGGACAACTTTCAGCAGGGGAGCCACTTTTTCTGTGTTTATGAAAGTGGGTTAACTAAAAGTTGGAGTCGGAATTTATCCCGCGGGAACGTACTATCGGGATAAAAGTATCCTATTTGTGTGCGCGCGTGTGTGTGTGTGTGTGTGTGTGTGTGTGTGTGTGTGTGTGTGTGTGTGTGTGTGTGTGTGTGTGTGTGTGTGTGTGTGTGTGTGTGTGTGTTCGTACGCGCGTTTGTGTTCGTACGCGCGTGTGTGTTCGTACGCGCGAGTGTGTTCGTATGTGCGTGTGCGTGTGCGTGTTCGTGTGCGTGTGCGTGCGTGTGCGTGCGTGCGTGCGTGTGCGTGCGTGTGCGTGCGTGCGTGCGTGCGTGTGTGTGTGTGTGTGTGTGTGTGTGTGTGTGCGTGCGTGTGCGTGCGTGCGTGCGTGCGTGTGCGTGCGTGCGTGCGTGCGTGCGTGCGTGTGTGTGTGTGTGTGTGTGTGTGTGTGTGTGTGTGTGTGTGTGTGTGTGTGTGTGTGTGTGTGTGTGTGTGGGGTAATCTATCTGTGTGCCAAGTTTCATCCCATTCCGTTTCGTTCCATTCAGTGGTTTTTGCGTGAAAGAGTAACAAACATCCATGCTATTCCATACATCCATACATACAAACTTTCGCGTCTATAATATTAGTATAAGGATTTACGTTTTATAGTAGATCAGAATAAGTTTCTCACGAATACTGTGGTGCGGTATACCGCCGTTTACCCGAATTTTATTTTATCACATGCCATAATTACGATATGCCATAACATAATTTGCCATCGACATCGGGTGTGTAACGGTGTTTAAATCAAGAGAAATTGGATGCAATTGGGACTTTAGGGCACCCCGACTCGGACAGGTTAGGTTAGAAGGGGATGGCGATATGGTGTCTTTTAGGGCAGATGAAACATTCGGGCAAATGAAATTCGGGAAAATGATGATTATGGCATATAATCTTCGGGCAAACAATACACAACCCTGTGGTGCTGCTGACTAAAAGTTGATATTCACAACTTTCTGTAACGTGTTGCGGTTCATCGTGAATTCGTGAGAAATATTATTGTAATAAGTCACGAAACCAATATCATGCTAAATTAAATGTCTGTTAAATTATCTACCAGCCAAGACTAACGACTAAACGTTTAATGACGGTGGAAAATAGTTATAAATTCTTGCGAATGATGAATCGCAAAATAAACGAAGAAAGAGATATTTCGCAAGTCCCTTCTCTTCTGGCATCAATCTAATTAGTTTGACAGTGTTGAATCTAGCCACAAACAAACTGCGTGACGTGATGAAACATATACCCATTTAAAATGAAATCGACGTCTGCAGTAATGGTAACCGATCCCAGAAATGATTTCCTAGGTAAATTAATATCCAGGGCACGTAAGTGAAAATATAACTTACTCAGATAGTGCGTCATTGCTACCGGGAAACCCAACCCTTTCACTACTGACAGAGTGCAAATCATTGGCATCGTCGTCTAAATACGATTCAATGTTCGTATTTGTGAATAATTCCATATCTGCCCGAAACGTTTCAAAATCATTCATAGTTGACATTGTATTGAATGCATGGTTTGACAAATAAGAAGAACTGCTACCAGTTCTATCAGTATTGTTAGATTTTCCTTTCAATTTCTCTTCTTTAAACCTGTCTTGAGTTTCCTTCTCTATTTGCTCGAGGCGTTCAAGAATCTCTGATGGGTCAGCAGGTTTTGGTCTATCGTTAAAATCGATGTTGATTTCAATCCTGTTTAAGAAAGAAACATTGTTTTCATTATATTTTTTTGGTTGGTAATAATCTCACACTTCCTGATCATTCTAAAATGCTTGATAGTTCGCACTAGCGAAAAATCTATTATAATTATGATATTTACCCAGTTTCTTCTTTGAACTTGGCCCAGTCTTCAAGTCTTGGTGCTCGTGGAATTTCTGCTGCCACCGCTCTGGATGCATCTTCCATGGTCTGTTCCACTAACTCTCTCTCCGCATCTGCCGCAACTGACAAATATATAAAATTATATATTATATTATGGTAACTCCCTTAGTGAACGAAGCTTCAATTTGACTAAATCAATTTCTTTCGCGTTTGAGGTGATATGCAGAATGATAAAAAAGATTTTAACAAATGGGTAAATAAACTGTTCACTGTGTGCAAATATTTAGGACAAGTTACATATGTAGAAAACACCAACAGGAACTGACCGTAGTTGAATAATAATATACAACAGTTATTCGTAATGGTCTTATATTTAACTTCTAAGCATAAAAATCAATACAATTAATACTTCAGCATCAGTTACTTCAAGAAATCTAACACCACCTATCGCTTCGAGAGCCTAAATTTTTCCGCCCGCCTTTTTTTTTCTTTTTCACCCACGTCAATCCCCTCAATTTTGAGCGGGAAAACCGAGTCCTCTGATTGGTTCCCGCTATTTTGCGTCAACCAATCACAGAACGACCACAAATACCAGCAAAGATAAAGTTGCCAACGTAAAATATTAAAGTGAAAAGTAGTAAGTTGCCAACGTAAAATATTAAAGTGATAAGTATTATGAATAAATCAATAAAAATAATTGATTAGCAAAATCAAAATTCACAAACCCTAACAATCGACCGTCCTGACAACGTGTGCGTCCCCGCACACGACACCAGGTGGAACCCTAACAATCGGAACGCTGACAGGGGATTTTAACATGTAACAATATAAAATTACAACAATGGGCAACCACCAAGCTTCCTTAAAACTGATCAAAGTAAGGCTCGTTAATCAGTTTCCCAGAAATTGCTGCTAAATGTGTAATACGACTATACAAATTAATAATAAGTTAATTATGTTTAATAATTAGGTACAAGTTCAATAAGGTAAAATTATATAAATGCAATAGTAAACAGTTCAATAAGTTGAAGTAAATAACTGATGTGTTAACTTGAACGATAATTACAAATCAACTCAATAGGTTTTTACATCAAAAATAAACATTTTTTATTTTCATCGGTTCAGTGTTAACTTGTATTTCTAGTATAAACAATAAATAATAAACTTCTCTTTGAGTTTGTTCAGAAAAGAACGATCGGCTTATGTTCTGTCACTTACAATTTAACTTTGCTGTGGGTTCCGAACGATCGATTAATCGGTTTACCCATACTCGAATTACTAACCCGAACGATCGATTTTTCGGGGCCTAACTGACACCTACAAGACGATCGGTGCAATTCAACTTTGCTGTGGGTTCCGAACGATCGATTAATCGGTTTACCCATACTCGAATTATTAACCCGAACGATCGATTTTTCGGGGGCCTAACTGACACCAACAAGACGATCGATTTACCTGTGGTAGCCAGTACGACATTTGTTGAATCAGGTCACGATCCGATCGATTCTCGTGCCCGATCTGAAACAATGAATGATGCGCATCTGTAGTTAAGTGTCTCTAGAAATGTGTCTTACACCATGCAAGTTGGGAAAATTACAATAACATTATCAAATTATTGTTCAGTTTGATCCTCGTCCTCCGTACCACTGGTATCCGAATTATTTACCTCTAGGGCCGCAATGTGTATCCATGGCATCATACGGTCTGCTGCCACGGTTGTGGGTCGTTTATTTTGCATGCTGGCTAAACCCGGAACAGGTGCTACCTTATATCTGTCTCTACCTAAGACGTTGGTAACACGGTAGGGCCCCATAAACGAGGGCATGAGCTTTTTACTTTGTCCGTTATTGTTGAAACAAGTCTTAGTTATTTTGACGAGTTCACCTTCGAGATATATCCGGGCGGGCACCCTATCCCTATCGTAAGCCTGCTTTTGCTTAACCTGCTCGCTATCAATCCTTTTCTTGACCTCCTCTCGAATAGCGGTAATTTCACAGTTTTCGCGAGAGTCTCCGGTAACTTCGTTTAGAATCGGATTTATTTCGCTATTCATACTAGTTCCAAATAGTACCTCTGACGGCGTCCTACCAGTGGTTTTCTGAACAGTATTATTTAGGCCCCACTGAATTTTCCCTAAGTGACTATCCCAATCCTTTTCTCCGTATTTAACAGTCATTGCTTTCAACGAGTCGAGAATTGTACGGTTGTAACGTTCGACTTGGCCATTTGACCTCGGACTGGCTACTGTATTAAGAATATGCTTAATTCCCTTGTCTAGGCAGAATCGATTAAAAGCATGAGATGTAAAGGAGGTACCACGATCGCTTACCAGGCGATCAGGGACCCTAAATGTAAAAAATATATCTTCGAGAACTTTAATTGTATTCAAACTATTGGTATTTCTAACGGGTTTGATAAAACAAAATTTGGTGAAAGCTTCCACAACTACAAGTAAGTAAGTATAGCCTCTCTTTGACTTTATAAAAGGCCCGAGATGGTCAACATGCACCGTATGAAATGGTACTTCTATTTTGGTGATGGGATGGAGCAGACCCTCGTGTGTTTTAGTCTTGTTCTTTGCATATGCACATTCAATGCATGAACCAACATATTTTTTTACAAACTTGGACATTTTGCTAAACCAATAGTGTTTCTTTATTCTTTCTAGAGTCTTTTCCACCCCAAAATGGCCAATATCGTCATGGTTCATGCGGCACACTTGCCACCTCGCACCTTTTGGCACCACCCAACGAACGTTATTTTTATCGTTACTTATACAACGAAACAATTTGTTATCCTTGACCACAAAATTATCTTTTATATATCGGAGTTCTTTCTCGTTAAGACTATCATTTAAAATGTTTTTAATCCTACAGAGTTCGGTGTCTCCAAGCTGAAGCGTATGTAACCAATCCTCGCTACTGATCGACCTAACTGAAAATTGGTCGTAGGGACTCTCTCCTGAACTCTCGATTGGATTGCGAGACAGCGCATCTACATGGCCCATCTTTATACCCGCTCTATACTCAACTGAACATTGAAACTCTTGTAGTAGGAGCCACCAGCGTGCTATCCTCGGTATTAGGTCTCGTTTTGAGAACGTAGATCGTAGAGCACTACAGTCTGTAACGATCTTAAATGATTTGCCTAGCAGATAAACCCTAAACTTTCGCAAGGAACAGACTACTGCTAGAGTTTCAAGCTCATACGAATGAAAATTTTTCTCTTCAGGAGAAGTTTGTCGACTGTAGTAAGCTACTGGACGGAAAGGATCATTTACTTCGGAGCGCTGCAATAATATACCCCCAACACCTAATTTGCTTGCGTCGGTGTGGAGCTCGGTCTCTGCTGCAGGATCATATATTGCAAGAATGGGCCTGTCAACCAACTTAGATTTCAAGACTTTGAAAGCCTCCTCTTGACTATCACCCCATGTCCATGCGGTGTCCTTTTTTAGCAACTTACTGAGAGGCAAGGCAATTCGGGCAAAATCCTGGATGAATTTGCGGAAATAACTAGCCAGTCCAAGGAACTGACGTATATTGTGGACATTCTCAGGTCGTGGAAAATTCATGACACTAATGATTTTTTTATCACCTGGCCTAATCCCAGCTGCACTGATTTCGTAACCAAGATAATCTATTTTGTCCCGTAAGAAGTCGCATTTGGAAAGATTCAAAGTGAGATGTGCTTTCTCCAGAACTTGCAATACCTCCTCAAGCCGTACCAGACATTCACTAAAGTCCTTACCGAAAATAAGGACGTCATCAATATAAGCAGTTGCCTTGTTGAACCGAGCTGATCCTAATATTGAATTCATCATCCGCTGGAAAACGGCCGGTGCGTTGGCCAAACCAAACGGCATGCGGTTAAACTCGTACTGTCCGTCTGGCGTGACAAACGAGGTGAGGTGTCTACTTTGTTCTGAAATTGGCAGTTGGTAATAACCTGACGCAAGGTCGAGCGAAATGAAACAAGCCTGGCCAGTAAGACGTGCTATCTCGTCTTCGATGATGGGCATAGGATAGCGCTCTTTCACCGTGATGGAATTAAGCATACGGTAATCGATACACATTCGAAACGACCCATCCTTTTTGCGTACGAGTAGCATTGGACTAGCGTACGCTGAGGTGGACTCTCTTACTATCCCTGCATCCAGCATCTCCTTCACCATTGACCGTACCTTCTCACGTTCATGATGCGATAACCTATATGGGCGATAGACAACAGGGCGTTCACTATTTAATTCTATATTCATTTCGGTCACATTTGTACAACCTAGTTCCCTAAGAGTCGATGCGAAGCAACGATGGTATTTTTTTAGCAACTGAAACAACCTCTGTTTAACGTCTTCTGGCACCTTATCACCGACACGAATCAGATTCTCATCAAATTCGCCCTCAATCTCCAAAGGGATTTCTGGTGGTTCGACAACTACCCTACTGACAACCTCTACTCGCTTTGCGCGAGATAAAACTAAATTATTTGTGATACAGCAGGAACTCGAACATGGAAACACAGTTACATAGACACGGCTACTTTCACAGCGATAGAGACCACCACAGACAAGGTACTGTTTATTTGGTTTCCCAGCGACTACATTCTTCAAGAGGATGTTGCCACACGTGTAGGGTTCAATCCATGCCTTCACTGAAGCTGCACCGTAAAGCTCTACCGCTTCTGTTGCCCTAATCTTAAGAGAGGACTTTGTTAGATCCAGATCTGGATGTGGCATTTCGTTTCCAATGTCGATAAATTGAAGCCTACATACATCCTTATAAACTATAATGTGGGGTTGTTCAGTGTAGGACTGCCCTATAAGCGCGGATTTCTCTAACAAATTATCACAAACAACCTTGCATGGAACTTGAGCATTGACGCCATCCACCCCAACATTAAGTAACAACCCTCCTAGCGACTCTACTACACCGTTTCCAAACCCTTTCATTAATGATGGTATGTGATCGTGGGTCAAGCCTAAGTCATTAACTACAGACTCCTTTACAAGCGTGACTTCACTCCCGAAATCTACAAAGGCTTGCTGAAACGTACCGTTAATTTCCACATCCTTCATAAATTTCGAGTTCGGGTGCGAGTTGCGTCCTGGACTGGCTACATCAATACACATGGCTTTTGGAATATTACCAATGGGTTTTACGGCGTTATTTTCTATCTGTGAGTAACAGTTATTAACGGTATGCCCTACTTTGTTGCATTTTGTGCATTTTATAAGCGGTTTCGGACAATGTAAGAAGCTGTGACCCCTTTCTCTACAATTGTAACATCCAGAGAATGAACCCGACTTAGCATCCGACCTTTGACTAGGCTGACCATTAAGGGTATAAGAGTGATCGTTTTTGTTCTTGGTATGGTTTCGATCGAAATGCTGGTAAGAATCTCTACTGCTTATCAAAAATTGCAAGAGCTGATCGGGGTGAGTGGACCGTAAAGCTAGAGCACCTGATTTGAGAGTCCTATCACTGATCCCATGAATGATACAATCTACCGCTCGTTTATCAACTATGTCACATTGGTTAAGTAAAGCCAGTTTTTCATAAAAATAAACCTCTATAGGTTCATTATACCTACTCCTTCTTTTAAGCATCTCCTCTAAGGCCTGACCGTAGTTTTGTTCACACGGGAAGGCGTTTATTAGCTTTTCTTGCCATTCTTGCCAGTTGAACAAAACCGAGTTTAAACCTTCATACCATATTTTGGCGAGGCCTTGAAGTTTCTGCATAGCAAAGTGAACGATAGTTTTGTCATCCCAACCGTACACACTAGCACACTCATTGACTTTCTTGAGCCATACATCAATTCGTTGGTTTTTCGTAGATGGATCAAAATTAGGCAGTATGTTCAAGTGATCAAGTTTTTGAAAGGACCGTGTGTCTCGGGTGGGTTGAGATGCCAAACTATCTTTCAAACATTTGAAGACATCAACAATAATTTTTTTTGATACTGATGGACTACGTGACCTTTTCAAGTGTCCTGTGACGCTACGATGTTCAGCATGAGGGCCATCACCGCCGTGCCAATTGGTTTCTGCTCGCCGCCGTTTATGGTCGAGTGTCCCACTGCGATGGCTGCGACTGCGGTTGCTACGCTGGGTGGCGAGCGGCGACAATGTGCGCCGCGCGCTGCGTCGGCTGCGACTCCGGTTGTAGGTCTTGGCATGTAGAAGGCGCTCCCGTTCTTGTACCAGTTGCTTCTCCAGGAGCTTGACTCGTTGATGGTTCGAATCCAGTTCTTGATCCCGGTTGCGACATGGGCTGCGAGTTCGCAACCGACCACGACTGTAGTCTCTCACCCGGCTCCTACTTCGATGCTCCATCGCGTAGGGTGTCTCAAGTCGTCGATGACTGGATTCCCTGCTTGGCCGTCTAGATGTCCCATCCATAATGCAAGAGCTCAAAAGAGAAAAGAAAAGAAAATATTAATCTTAGCTTTTGATCTAAAAGGTTAGTCAGTGGGTCGTCTTAGGGGCGAATTTATCTTAAATCCTTGGAATCAAATCTGGAATATCTTAGTGAATTTAGATCTTTAATTCGAATATTCGTGAAAACATTTCAAAACATTACCTACTGTCCATAAGACTGAGATATTATTGAGCTAATATGGCAAGCAATCTTACCAAAATGTTTGAAGGTATATCGTAAAAACGGTTCACACTAAATAAACAGACACTAAAAAAAAAAAACAAAAACAGTGGAACACAACATTGACAAACAGAATGCATTTAGGTACTCGGTATCAGACTGGTAGTAACGTAAAGTTAGTGTGTACAAAATCATGATTATGTAAAATAATTACAAAAACCGTTGAATCTTTTATCTCTTCTACGTAATTATTAAGCAAATCATATTATCACTCATCATCAGCGGCTATCGAGAAAGAAATAAAAATAATTGAGAATTGCTGGGCGTGTACTTACGTGAGATAACGTTGCTATACCACTTCTGAAATGTAGAAAACACCAACAGGAACTGACCGTAGTTGAATAATAATATACAACAGTTATTCGTAATGGTCTTATATTTAACTTCTAAGCATAAAAATCAATACAATTAATACTTCAGCATCAGTTACTTCAAGAAATCTAACACCACCTATCGCTTCGAGAGCCTAAATTTTTCCGCCCGCCTTTTTTTTTCTTTTTCACCCACGTCAATCCCCTCAATTTTGAGCGGGAAAACCGAGTCCTCTGATTGGTTCCCGCTATTTTGCGTCAACCAATCACAGAACGACCACAAATACCAGCAAAGATAAAGTTGCCAACGTAAAATATTAAAGTGAAAAGTAGTAAGTTGCCAACGTAAAATATTAAAGTGATAAGTATTATGAATAAATCAATAAAAATAATTGATTAGCAAAATCAAAATTCACAAACCCTAACACATAAGCAAAGTGTTTTTGAAAATGTCGTTTTTAATTTTGTTAAAATCAGTCAGACGAGTCATTAAGAGAACTTCGCATAACCTGCCTAATTGTGAAATTACTTGTCTTACAATTGTTATATACTTCAAAATTACACGAAATCACGGTCTAATAAGTAGGATCCTCACAGTCGGCTTTCTAAATATTAGCAGAGTTATGTTCAAATGAGTAAACATCATAGGACAAGGTATTGTTGGTTATGGCATGAACCTGCTGTGTTAGCAGAATTAACAAAGAGCACGCACAATTTCACAGCTTTCTCTCAATAGCATTCATGACGACGCACCTTAGGTCGAGGTCATGGTTGGGCAATCTAAGATTACTTCACGTGGCATCATACTCGTATTTTTGGACCGATGTAAACAATTTGTTTTATTAGGCATATTTTTTTAAAAAGCATCTATTCGATTTCCACCGGCTGGACGATCTAAGGTAGTGCTATATTAGAGAGTTATAGAAGCCAAAATTCCATATCAACAATCAAAAAGTTTATAAATGTTATATTTACTTACATATAGGTAACTACTTAGTCTTAGAAAAAAGGGGGGCTTGCCTGGTGTGAAATTGTTTTTTTTAAGTGATGGAATATTTTTTTTATAAGTAAGGTGTGTGTTTGTGTGCTGCGTGTCAAAACTTCATAGTTATTTTTGACTTCCCTATAAATTATGTAGTACCTACATGTCACAACCCATTTTTTCAACTCTCTTATATTAGGTCTTTACCTATGAAATTGCCGTTCTGCAGTACTGGCCATTTCAAATCAAAATAATTTTTGTTTGGCTAAGAATTCTAATTTCAAATTAATTTTATTTTAAAAACATGGATTTTTTTTTCTAAAAGTAGTCATTTCTTTATTGATTAGTGTTACATTTTCATCGCATTTCAATCTTTTTCGTCATCATGGATACGTTAAAAATTCGAGTAATTATGGAATATGAGTACCGTCGTGGCAGCAACGCGGCACAAGCGGCACGCAACATCAACGACGTTTACGGAGCTAACACTACAAACCAACGCACCACCTGTTATTGGTTTGCTCGCTTCCGTTCTGGAAATTTCGACCTGAAAAATGAACCTCGCGGTCGTCCGAAGACTTTGGTCGACAATGACGAATTAAAGGCGATTGTGGAAGCTGATGATACACAATCTACGGCTGAATTAGCAGCAGCTTTCGACGTTAGCGTCAAAACAATATTGGTCCATTTGCGTCAAATTGGCAAGGTAAAAAAGCTTGACAAATGGGTGCCCCACGAACTCAATGATCGCCAGCGCGAAGTACGCGTCGAGACGTGCCTTGCACTGCTCAACAGACACACAAATAAAGGAATTTTGAACCGCATTGTTACCTGCGATGAAAAATGGATTCTGTTTGATAACCGTAAGCGCTCAGCAAGTTGGTTGGATCCTGGTTCAGCACCTAAACAATGCCCTAAACGAAAACTTACCCCTAGAAAAGTGATGGTCACTGTTTGGTGGTCTAGCGCCGGTGTGATTCATCACAGCTTCTTACCAAACGGGGTGAGCATTACTGCAGATGTGTACTGTGAAGAACTGAACACAATGATGGAGAAGCTGGCGCATCTCCAACCAGCATTGGTCAATCGCTCGTCTCCGCTGCTCCTGCACGACAACGCGCGACCTCATACTGCACAGCAGACGGTCTCCAAGTTGCAAGAACTGGGGTTGGAAGCTCTCCGTCATCCGCCCTACTCACCAGACCTTGCGCCTACAGACTACTACTTTTTCCAGAATTTGGATAACTTCTTGGCGGGAAAAAAATTTAATACCCGAGAGGCAGTACAAAATGCCTTTGAAGAATTTGTTGCCTCCCGTCCAGCTGATTTCTTTAAGAAGGGCATCAATAAACTGCCACTGCGATGGCAAAGATGCATTGATTGCATGGGTGATTACTTCGATTAATACAAATAAAAAATTCATGAAAAAAAATCGTTTAAATTTTTTCATACAAAACGGCAATTTCATAGGTAAAGACCTATTATTTCTAAATTACGCTATCCGTAGAGCTAATGAGCCTTTTCTGTTGGGTTGCTGATGTTTGTACTTACAAAGTCTATTTATTCGCGTACGTACCTAAATATTTTGAGAAACTTCTCATGACCATCATCTGTTGCAAGATGACAGAACTCACAACACGTATACGTAGCAATCAATATTACTTGGTTACCTCGCGTTAATGTTTTTGCGAAAGTGGTATTTTGCACCATATATCGTCATAGACGCAAAATGCGAAGTTTTTCGAGATTGAGATAAAACTCGGCAAAAAAAAACAATCACGCAAGATGGTGGAGAAAGTCTATTTATTCGCGTGCGTATTTAACTACGCACGCGAATAAATAGACTTTTTGAGAAACTTCCCTTAACCATAAATCTGTTACAAGATGACAGAGCTCACATCTTGTGTGGCAATCAATATTAACTAGGTACCTTGCCTTAATATTTTCGCGAAAGTAGATATACCTACATAGTATAGGCACCATATACCGTCATAGACGCACGCAAGATGCGAAGTTTTTCGAGAGTGAGATTAGTTTCGGCAAAAAGAAACTATCACGAAAGATGATGTAGACCGCGGTCATATAAACTTTCTCACAACGTGCAACGAACGTTTAGTTTTTGAATCCTTGTATATGAATTAGAATGTAAGAAGTAATTTTCGAGCAAATTGTGTTAAAACAAATCACCTACCTACATACCTTTAGAACGACGATGATATGCGCTGGTAGTGCGACGAAGACTTCTCGCTATATTTCCACAGACTGGCTCCAGAGACGTCAATTTACTTCCACTGCCCAACCAGTCATCATCTTTTGAGAAAATAAATCCATCGTTATACTACGAACATACAAGCGACTGCCCACCTGATGGTAAGCGGTCATAGCCGCCTGTGGACAGCTGCAATACCCCAGATACAAATGTTATATGGCCGTACCTTACCAGCTCCCTTCAAACAGTACACCCATCAAACAGGATGACAGGACACGGCTGACCAACCTCACGTGGTATCAGATATAGAAAACTACAAACTTTACTGGGACTTTAAAATATACAAAGTAAAATTAAATTAGCTAGTGAAACTCCGCATTTTTCTGTGGGGTTATCGCCCTCAGTTTGATTAGTAACTTGAAATATCAATTTTTGAAGTGAAAACTTCTTTAGGTGCGTTGAGCACTTTTTGGGTGAGCAAAAATCATGAAACTCGCGTCATCGTCACCGAACGCTTTCCATGTGCTATACAGGAAAACTTTTTATCCAGTGCGTAAACTGTAACCATGAATTCAGCATATCATTCTAGACCCCCTACCGCAGAAATTTTTCGCCGGTTATACAAAAAAAAATTAGCTGTTCTATACATTTTGACCGCGTAGGTATTGCACTTTTCTATGAAACAGCAGATTTTTTTTGTACAACCGGCGAAAAATTTCTACGCTAGGGGTTCTAGAATGATATGCTGAATTCATGGTTACAATTTGCGCACTGGATAAAAACTTACCCTGTTTATTATGGGTGAAGGAGCACACAAATTAGACGCGCGTTGATGTATTTTGGACAAATCCCTTTCTTTCATTATGAAATTCTAATTCTTTTATCCTTTTCCCTTTGTAATTTTATCGTAAAACTCTGTGCTGTTACCTTTAATGGCTGAAGTCGATCGCTCGTTTATCATTTTTTACCGAGAGCAATCAGGACCCAAGGACCAAATGTGAAATCCTGTTTTGACGATTTAAAAAATACACAAGGAACTGTTCAAGTTTTCACTTCTGTCAACAACTCAGCACTCCCGGAGTGCCACTGTTTTTTTTTTGTGTAAACCTTACAGACGTGGTGGGTATCGAAATCTAAACACGATAAACTATATTTTCTAAACTCACGCATATTTCAAGTAACAACACAGCGGTCGTAGACCCCTAAAATAATCATTTTTTATTTTGTGTGTTTTGATATCGATACTCCTCCCGTCGAGTTTCGCAAGCTAATTTAATTGAACCCTGTATGACTGTGTATATGGATGACCTTACAATACTCACCCATAAGCGTATGCAGTATCTCCAGTCTAGTTCGCTGGTCATCATTGTCGCTGCGTCTGTCATGTGCAGTTTTCGGTCTAATTGGAAGATTCGGGTGAGCTGGTCTAACACCAGCATTTTCTGTTGTCGCTGGACGACGTAGAATCCGCATACGTGACGAACGGCATTCCAAATTAACATTGTCACCTGCACAATCTGGGCCTGGAATATCCTGCAGAAATGTATTTTGGATTGAAAAACTGGCTATGATGGATGACCTAAAAGCATAATTGCACTTAAGTTGACGCGAAGCTGTCGTATTGGGAAATCGGTTCATGGGCGGTGGGCCGTCGAGCAATGCCCAGACAAAAGATCACGTAATAGATAGCCTAGGATCAGATGAAATGGTTAAGGAAGCCTCATACCTCATTAATTACTCATTCACTCATAGAATATCATTTTGTCTTCAAAAGAGAGAGGAATATGCTAAAAATAGATACTTGTACGTAATACGCATACGTATAGATCTACATAATAATCATGTTGTGTATTTAATAATAATAAGTGATTCGAGTCAGTTGTTCTGTGACAAGTTAATTATGTGGTTAACGAACAATTATACGTTTACCTATTTATTTCCTTCTTTTATGGTATAATTGATAAGGTAATAGCGAAGACACACGCGTACAATAGCGAATACTGATCTACTCCATAACTAACTGCACCCGGATTACCTAACACCATCAATCAGAATCTGAACCTTTTTGAAGGATTTTGCTTCTGATAATAAATAAAAAATAAATAAAAATGATTTATTGATAACAACAGTATGGGTATAAACAACATTTTTGTGATTGGATCCTCCTTTAAGGCAAATAGTGCCTGTATTAGGAGAGTCGAATCCGCTCTTCCACAGCAAGACGTGTTAGGTATAATAACGTCACGTCATCCTGGAATGCGAGGCCGTGGCTTCTCAACGCGAAGAAATCCTCGGAACAGTGAGGTCGCTCCGCGAAGCCTGTGAAGCTCCCAGGAAGCTTTTGTGCTTTTGGGCGGAGCTAGGCTGGCTCTGCTAGCCAGCATCCCCACGCACAACGGACCGAATGGGAGTCTACGTGCGGAAAAGGGAGTCCCATCATCATCATCATCATCATAGGTATAATAAAAGCAATGCGTATAATTCTTATGCTAAAACTACATAAATTAACATTAAATTAAATTAAATTAAGTATGTGTATGAGTGGGTGTAAGTATGTATGTGAGTACCTATATGTGAGTGAAAGTAGGTGTGACTGAGGGTACATTAGTGAGGGTGCGTATGTGTCAAGGTTTCAGAAGTGTTTCGGTTTCATTGTAGGTAAGCTTTTGTTTTTGTATCCATTCCATTACAATGTTTTTACTGTCATAGTACTTTTTGGGATATATGTAGATGTATTTATGGATTTTATTATATAGCGCAGCAGACCGTTTACTAAATTGCATATTGGCAAACAAAGTCCAGGGATATTTATTATCATATCTTTTCTTCTTTTTGTCAGAATGCCAGCATCATAGGAAAGAGACTTGTTAATTGACTTGATTAATATAAATTAATAAAATGTAAAGTTTCCTGACAGAGAGCAAATTACTAAGTTGAAATAAGTCTTCAGTAGGATATCTCTTTTTTTAAAGTAAATGCACTTGATAAGAGCGCGTGCCCTTCCACCACTAGAAATTTAGTTTTAGCTGCTCCACCCCAGACAAAATAAATCATCCTGAGGAAGTATTTTTGATGGCCTGAATGATTACCGGCAGTCTTACGAACGACGTATCTAAGAGTCCTGAATATCCAGCTTAATTACCTGACTCTATTGGCAACCTGCTCATTGTGTGGGTACCATGATAGCCTCTGGTCCACGATAACACCTAGGTACTTAATATGAAGTACTTTGTTGATTATTGAGCAGCCACAATTATTGCGATTATTGTTATTGCAGCTATGAATTTTAACATTAAAATCTTTCTCTGGTTGTATCCGTTGGCAGACACTGAAGCAAATGTAATTTGTCTTTGTGATGTTTAATGTGAGTAAATTAATTTGTAACCATTTGGCGATTTTTTCCAAGCCCGTCTCAGTACTAAGCCTAACATTCTGCCAAGTATCACCCGTAAAGACTACAGCAGTATCATTCATCCGCGTAAGAGAAGACTTGTGCGTTTAAGACATTTATGTTACAAAGTTCATTGACGTAAATAAGGAATAATGTAGGGCCCAATACGCTTCCTTAAGGGACGCCGTATGACATGTTTGCGTCTTCACTAGTGTACTGACCCACTATAACCCTCTGCTTCCTGTTTACGAGATAATCCTTGAAAAGGCTAAGAGGCATTCCGCGAACTCCGATACACTCCAGCCTTCTCATAAGGATTGGGACAGAGACGATGTCGCGTGATGGTGGCGCGTATGTTGGATCATTTGGTTCCGTACAAAATAGTTGAGCTGGATGGTGCTGATTCACGCATCATGCAGCATTTTTTTTTTTATAATTATGTTAAAAATTTGTCTGCTCAGCAATGTTCCTAAATAACGCAATGAATGTTGTTGTACTGTTAAAATGAAACTCATTCCTACTGTACCTAAATGTGTAAGTAAACGCAATTACTCCGCTGCTCACTGATGTAATATTCTATTTCCTTTTTTATGAGCTTTTTTTCGAAGATCGTCAACAACCGAGGAGTTGTATAGGTATTCGGTAGTTCCCTTCCAGTTGTTAATCGCAGTCCATTGCAGTAGGTAGGTTTTGCGCTCTTTCAACAACTAGATGAAATCTCCGCAGTCCAGATTAACTTTACCTTTCTAAACATGTAACGTGATACTTAGCACGTAGACGCACTTATTTGAGTTGGATCGTGGTTCCACTTATATTATATGTAAGTACAGTAGATGCGATTACGAAAATGCATAGATATTTACTTATTTATTCTTAGGAAAGCTTACAGTATTTGAACTATCTCTAAGTAATTACAATAAACGCTTAAGTTACCTTTGCTTTTTACAAGCATTCAAAAATATTTGTCAACCATATTTTAAACCTGCTGACGAGTATTTCGTACAAAAATTGTTATTTAAGATCATCAGGGAATCCCTAGTCACCAAGTTTTATATTCGTACGTAGGCACATAATAACTTCGATGACGTACCTATTCGTTGTACGATCTTCTGTGTTTTATCGTGACGAGATCTGAGGAAAATATTATTGTAATGTTCATTTTGGACATGACCCTATAATTGCGTCGCCGTCGCCGTTGTGCGTGTTTATCTACTTTCACAAAATAATTTTCTGCTTGAAGCAGTTTGTATGGTAGTGTTATTTGTAAATAGCGTACGCATCAAAGAAAACGCAGGCAAGGAATACCTACTCGTAATTTTATGACTGACAGAAAGACAGATCCTGTGATATAAAATGGTAATCAGCCAAAAGTAAGAGGGAGCGTTATCCGTTGATGCTACTAACATTATAAATGTGAAAGTATGTTTGGATATTTAGATGTTTGGATGTTTGTTACTCAATCACGCAACAACGGCTGAACGGATTTGGATGAAATTTACATAGGTAGATTATGACCTGGATCCTATGTGTTAACATAGGAGACTTTTTGTCTCGGTAATAAGTCCCCGTGGGATAATTTTCGAGATCACGCGGGGGAAGCCACTGGGAAAAGCTAGTTACTCATATTTCACAGTCACACCATAGCAGGTTTTATAATATCTAATCAAAGTGCGTAGATACTTATTTGATTTTCACGTATCTAAGTATTCGTAGATAACTATCTTCAAATAGCACAGACATGATAACTGTTCCAGACAGACATAATATTTGTTTCATGTTTCTTGCGTTTCATTGTCGTCATGCTATCTCTATCATCAAAGATTGGGGTGTCGCTCTTCGATGGCGAGGTTGCTAGGCATAATGAAAGGCCGTTATCGTCTGGTCAGACACTGCATCCAGCCCTCCTCCAGTCGTATGGTTTCCGTTCCACTGGATCAAGGAGGGTATGGACGAGAGAGTGCATCTGTGTTTGCGCTAACGCTTATGCACTCAAATATATCCTGTGCAACTGACTGTTTATGTTTTACTGGTTTCAGAGATGAAGATCTGTGGCGACGGTTAGAAGTAGAGAGATCCAATAGTTATGCTCACTGGTCTTTGTCTGAAACCTGCACATAGGTGGCTTAGAGAGGCACTGCACTGGGGTAACAGTGTGTCTCGGCAGCACCCTCTGTAACGAAGCAGCTCTATTTAGAGTGGCACTGCTGTTCCCCAGCTCAGCCGGGGAGGAGACTAGAAAAGGTGTCCCAAACAAGCGCTTACTCCAAAAACAACAATCCCACCACGTAGTAACCACGGCTGCCTATTGATGAGCCTAAAAAACCTTGTATTTTTGGTGGGTGGAATGTGCGCACTTTGTTGGACCGACCATATAATCCAAATTTGCCGACGAGGGTGAGGTTATAGAGCGCGGTGGTGGTAGTTGGTGTGGCTCGATGGGTACGGCTGCACGCAGTCGTATAGTGATTTGTCATCATCATTCGGGGAGTACACCCGGACCTGCCACTAATAAATTATAATTATTGTTCGTCTACTATATTATCTACTATATATCGTATACTATATACTTATTGCTAACACTAGTTTGTAAGATAAATATGGATGTAATCTTATGGTGAATCCGAAATAAATGATTTTATTTTATTTATTTATTTATTTATACGTTGAACTGATGCGATCGGACCCAGGCGGTCTGGAGTGGGGTTTGCTATTAAGACCAATATTAGGGCTTTCATCCCGGGAATCTCGGTCTCGAAAATTTCGAGAGTCTCGACGATTTTTTGGTATTTTCAAGACTCGAGACTAACATTTTCGGTCACGGGAATAACGAGACTTTTGAGACTTGAGTCACAGGAGGGAATACAATAAAACTCGCCAATTCACTGCGCATCCGTATTATGGAAATTAGACTGATTGAGGCAAGTATCTTACAATATTTGCACAGTTCTTCTCAGTTTTTTGAAAAGAAGCTTGATGCAACAGTTTTTCAAACATTAAGCAACGACGAAATTACAGTGTCTTTAAAAGAATTGTACGAAAGGTTAAATAAATCCACATCCACAACTGACAAATCTGACAATTATACCGCAAATACCAGTTATTTAAATGATGCAACGATTGCGAAGGTCACAAATTTAACTACAGAAGAACAGCTGGAATGTGAGCTAAATAATATGTTAAACCCCCAAGAACACAAAGGACAGAATACAACTTCTATGCCATCTATACAACCATGCACGTAGAAAAAGCTCTCTTTGAAAATGGGGGCGACAGAGGGAAATACCTAAATTATTGCTACAACTATTTAATATCTATTCCCCCCACTAGTGTAGAAGCAGAAAGAGCTTTTTCTAACGCGGGTTTGAGACCGATGAAGGCAGGATCGTATCCACCAAGCCTGAGCCTTGGTGGATACGATCCTGCCTTCATCGGTCTTCAGTTTCGTAAGCTGACTCTGCCCAATAGACAGATCCCTAGCAAAGACCTTGGAGCCTTTATTCCATTCTATTGCGTCTTTAATACATTCTGTATTAAAGCGGCGGAGGTCGCTTTTCAAGGACTTAAAGATCCGTCTGTTAAACTGCTCAAGCGCATCGTCTGAAGACTGCATGACCATCTCGCGCCTCTCCTTCATGAGCTGCAAAGTAGGATCAGAGAGCCTCTTATTTTTATTGATACGATGGGCCTTGAAAAACTTAGACCCGACCGTATGGAGTTTCCACGAACCCATCGTTACCCGTAACCCGTCGTTCAGAGATTATGTACAATATTTTGAAACGTTATTGAAATTGACTGGTAGAATACATTATTCTTTTCTTTTTTTTTTGTGTTTCATCTTGCAATCAGTTTTTAAAAACTATGAGCAAATGAGTTGTAGAAAGGTCTGGCAGGGAAGAGTTATTCCTCATCAGGAGCAACTTTCATATGAATAACGAAGCTCTCTCCAAGTTATCCAATTGTAGGATGTTGCGTCTTTTAAGTCTGCTGACACAAGCTGGTATTGTGAGTTGAGCGGCCAATTTGTTGGGATGTCTCTACAGTCTGGATTGTTTGTTACGCCGACCCAGTTAGTTGGAGCCATAAATCATGCACAAAGGATAAGTAAATAACATTTCTCAAAATTAGCATCACACTGCACAGTTAAAAGGATAGTTTTTTTGTTATCAGTTTAACTCTCCAACTACATCAATTACCTGCCGAAAATTCTCAGTAACACATTATGGGTGTAAAAGATATGCATTTAATTTCTATCTTTTGTTACTTTAAACATGCGATAAGAAACCTAATCTAAAAAGTTAAAAAAAGAAAAATCTTTAACTTTTGTGTTAGTGTTCCCACTAACTGGGAATGTTCCCGGGCACATGGGAACATTCCCGTTGGGAAGTTACTGCGAACGGGAATGTTCCCACGGCACATCACTGCTTGAGCGCTATTAAAAGTACCATCTCGGGAGCAAATCTTGCTGCTCGGGGACTTCAATGCGCGAGTAGGCCGATATCTTGAGGGGTGGCCTAAAGTGGTCGGCAAACATGGGATCGGGAACATGAACGGCAATGGTCAGCTACTACTCAGTCTCTGCGCTCAATTTCAACTGACCTTATCAAATACAATGATTCAAATAATAAATTATTTTATTTCTGTAAGTAGGTTTGTACAAACACTTTTACACGACAATCATATTTTTTAAACTAGATGAGGTCGGCGTTTCCTATCTAACTACTCTGAGAAGAAAGGCCGAAACAAACTCAGACGTCACAGTCTCTTTTAAAGTCCAGACATAATCTTGGTCAGATCATGTGAAGACCATATGGATTGGTGTCTGAAATGGTCTTTTGAGGAAAGAACCACACAGATTGAGTGGACCTGTCCATTCAGTGCACGCATGTATCAGAAATCATACGGCTC
The DNA here is from genome assembly GCA_949987655.1 of Polymixis flavicincta. NCBI lineage: Eukaryota > Metazoa > Arthropoda > Insecta > Lepidoptera > Noctuidae > Polymixis > Polymixis flavicincta. The sequence continues at coordinate 18,131,538 of OX465181.1, read as the reverse complement.
AACTCAGGACTTGAGGAGCTCAACAATTTGACGAACAATACCAAAGAAAGGACATTTGGGTTCATTCAACTCCCTACTAAGTATAAAACCACCTGGATGCACCCAAGGTCTAAACATTGGCATCTTATCGACTACGCAATAGTTTGGCAGCGTAATTTTGGTCAGGTACGTGTGACTCGAATGATGCGTGGAGCTTATAGCTGGACAGATCATAGACTTGTCCCAAAATCAGCACTGCGACTGTATAGATTTCAAACCTAAGACTCTTCATCTTGACTTGCTAAAATTGCAAAATCGGGAGGCACGGGAGTTATATGAACAAGCCAGGAGTAACTTCACATCTAAACTCGATGTTGGAGATGAACGAAATCTACAATGGCGGGAGGTATCTTCTTGGATAATTAAATTGGTATGACGAAAATTATATGCTCCTTAGGTACTACCGCTATAGCCAAACATCGAAATCTTTTGTGCCGTAGTGACTCATGACTATCACACCATCACAATGAAGCGATTAAAAATAATAGTTTAAAAAAAAACTAAAAAACACGCTTTTTATAGAAAACCGAACTAAAAATTGAAAATAAATTTAAATTAAGAATAGTGTTAAAAATTTCAATAAGTATAAATTAATGATAGTGTGAATAAAAACTATTTTAAACTTTTATTTATTTTCTACTTTCTAGTTTGGTTTATTTATAAAAGCGTGGTTTTTTAGTTTTTTTAAACTATTATTTGTTTTGTAGAATTAACATTCTCCTTAGTACCTATTAGAAAATTTGTCAATATTAGAGAAATCGGCTAAAGATAATTATTGGAAATTAAAATTAACATCAAGTCCTGTCTTATCGACGACTGTAGAGAAAAATATAAAAAAAAAAAAATTAAGTTTCTTACCTTATCGACTTAAATTAATAAAAATCATATTTTGCAAATTGAAAAATGGAATAATTTTATAGAGTATTGTCATCGGTCCTCGATAAATCTACAAAGTTTGAACGAAATCTGGCCGTTTAAAGTGGGTCAAAATCGCGCCCAAAGAAGTCGGTTACAAACATACAAACATACGAACATACATACAGGTGAAGCTAATAAAAAAGCGTGTAAAAAGAGCCTCATGGAATTGCGGAATTTCGTCCGTGGCGTCATCGTGGCTTTTTATCACATGACATCGTGACGCCAGCTTTGTGTACCCCGGTACAAATACAGTGAAACCTGGTTAAGTGGGACCTGGATAAGTGAGAAACCTCTATTATTGAGAACTACAATGAGGTCCCGGCACTTTTTCATCGAATTACCTCTGTTAATGGGACTTTTCGAACTTGGTTAAATGAGATTTGATTTCTAGGATTTTTTCGATGTTTACCTCTATAATTGAGACTCTGGAGCTCAATTCCCTTTATAAGTGAGACAATTTATCAGGTTGGGACAGGTTACGACACGATTGTTTATAAACATTTGAATTTCTTTCACAAAATTTCCACCTTTATAAATGGAATAACGGTACATTTCGACCTCTATAAGCGGGCCCTCTGTAAATGAGACAACTAAATTTTAAACCTGTCTAATTGGAAAACTGGATAAATGAAAACCTCTTTAAATGGTACAAAATCCTTGGTCCCTTGAGATCCCAACTAACCAGGTTTCACTGTACTTAGTTTGGCGCAGTTTTAGAAGTATTTGTGCACAGAGGCACCGTACGCCAGTAATTCCACTTTCTATACATTAAAAATCTTGTTAATTATTAACTCGACATTCACTTGTTTACCTACTAACTACTTTGGTTTACACAAAGTTGACGTCACGTGATAAAAAGTCATCGTAACGAGCGTTTTGGCGGTAAATTCAAAACAACGAAAAGTAAATTCGATTTCAATCGTTTTTAATTGAAAAATGGATATAAATCAATTTACTTTTATTTTTCTGTTACATATTTCGTCCCAATCTTCAATTTAGAAAACTTTTCAATAAATTGGAAAATACCCTATTGCGTGCATTAATTGGCTCACAACGTCAAGTGAATGTACCATTAAAATCCATTGATGGTGCTTTACTTACTAGTAAATAGGATGTTATAAAGCGATAGGTTGAGCATTTCAACACCTCACTCAACGTTGATCGATCAGCTTGATCTTGAGTACAATATCAGCCTTACCTGCGTTTTCTCAGGTCACAGCACTTGACGATTCACTGTCTCTTTAAGAAGTCACAGATGCCATAAAACAGCAACGATACAAAAAAGCACCAGGTGCAGATGGATCGATGGTGAGTTGCTTAAGTATGGCGGGATGGACTTGCACGAAATTATCTGGAAGTTCGCCGTATGCGGGAGGAAGATTTGGTACCTACCAGATACTTTGACTGATTCTAACATCTGCACACTGTTCAAAGGAAAGGCAGTCGTGCCGACTGTAATTCCTACAGAGGCATCTCACTCATATCAGCTTCAGGGATGATCTTCGCGAGAGTTCTTCGGAATAGGTTAGAAAAATTTATCGAAAAAACTCTACCTGAGGGTCACTTATGGATTTCGTCCAAACAGAGATCACTAGAGGTGTCGTGAGTTCAATTATTTTTTCCCATCTCAAAAAATGCCCAATGCGCTTAAAGAAGTTTTCACTTAAAACGAAACTATGGACTACTGTTAAGTCTAAAATAAATAAATAAAACTCTGTTAATGTATTCGCATAGTCAAATTAAAAACTGTCACCCACTCGCGAGTACCTATATCAGTCTATCAACTTGAATCAGACACCGAATCGACTTTTAGATCAGCTGTTAATCTTGTAGGTTACAAACTTAGAACTTTCTTTGGAGAAACCTTGAAACTAAACTGATGCAGCCAGCACGATGCTTTTTTTTTGGTTGAAACACTGTTTGTTTTTTGTTAATCTGGTTTTACCGCGTTCTTTTTATGGTAACATCCCAACAAGCAAAATAATCCTGGAATGCGATTTCATAATGCTACTTGGACTTATAACACTCCGATGATAGTTTTGGTGGCCGCTGCTGCTCTTTTAACAGCATAAATACATGCTGTTTTTACTCAAGTACGTTTAACCCTAAAATTTGTACTTATATCGGTATATAGGATCATATTTCCTGACAAATATAGGATCAAGACTCCTATAAAAGCATGAAACAAGAGTAATTGCACTCAGGAGTAATTACTCCGGTAACTCAGACTTATATGTGCCTATAAGATATCATCTGCGGACCATTTAAATCTTTATACTCCTGTAGGAGCATGTACCAGGAATATATACACTGAGGAGCAATTACTCTTGTTATTTTTACTTATAACCTCTTATAAGCTAAAAATGTATGACCAATTTAAGTAAATTAAAGTTAAATAACTGTAAATCATTTATGTATCTGGTTTGGTTTTACAGAAACTTAAAAGTAAGCGTTACATGAATTTCATATCCACGTTTAAAAAATAATTGATCACCAAGATTATAACAGCACTCGGTAGGATAAAGTGTTCTCTATATCGATTTATCGTATGCCGTTTTAACCTAGACATATTTATATAGGTATTCCACAGTAGTGTTATTGTCTAAGTAATCTCAAACAATCCTGGTTAAATCTCTTAAGAAGCCACTTTTGCTTGAAACGGCCAGTACAGGTGAAAACACGCTTTATATAGTTTTGCAAATTCTATTGTAGGATTTAACATCAGCCATTTTGATTACAACTGTTTTTGTCTACAAATATTGAAAATGGATTTTAATAAGTGGAAGCAGTTTAAAAAAGTCGATCTGATAAAAGAAAAGTAAAAAAAAAACATATAAAGAAATGTTAACCGCAGTGAGCAACGATTTTTTAAATTTAACTGGTGAAGACCGTATCGCGAATTCTAGCGAGGGTTCCGGCAAGATAATTGTAGACTTTAGATGGAAGAGGTTCAGACTAGGAAAGTACCAAATCTTTGAGCGATGTTGAAAGTGATCATAAGGAAGAACTTTCGGATTATAACAAAATTTTGAACTGCGTGATTCTATTAATAACTTGGCCTTAGATTTCAATATTTCTCATGCTGCATTGAACTCTTTACTTGAAATTTTAAATAATAATATAAACAATGTTTTGCCTAAAGACGCACGAACATTACTAGATACCAATAGAGAAAACCTACACATCAGTATTTCAGCCCCAGGACACTATTAGCACAACGGTTTGATCAAATGTTTGAATTTTTTTTATCACAATGTTCCTTGTTTATCAAATGAGATTTCTCTAAACAAATGTTGATGGATTACCAGTTTTCAACAGTTCGACATACCAGTTTCGGCCTATATGATGTACACTGTTAATAGAAACCACGCTGTGACAACCGGGACATATCTCAGACAACAAGAAATGTGTAACACTCCGAGGCCATTTTAAGTTCTTTCAAGGTCGGAAATCTTTTTTGATTAAAAATCGATCGATATCCAGGAACATATCCGGCATAGTCTTGTTTAAACCGTCGGCAACCTGTTATATAATTAAGTCAAATAAAAACCATGTTTAAACTGATGTTTAACCTTGCACGTAGAACAAACCCTTAAATTATTCCTTTAACTTACTTATCTATAAATATCAATCGATTTTCATCTGGTCATTGCGGAACCCTAATCGGTAACAATGGCGAATCTTTTTTGGTTTTGAGATAACCCAATATAGAACCAATATACTTATATTGGTATTATGTCACGCTTGGAAATGCTAAAATTACTTATTTTAGCACTATATCGTACTTGGAAATGCTCACCAAGAAAATGGCAGCTGCCTTAATAATATTTATTTAATATTAATTAATACTAAAATGTAAATAAGCAAATTTCAAGAGGCGCTTTATTTTTTTATCAAAACCATGATAGATTTCACAGAAAATTTACATTCCCCGACGACTAAGCTATAAGACTAACAATTTGACAACAATAAGATTTTGTTTTTCTACTAAGGTTGACATTAATAAATTCTGATTCATATAAATACTACCCTAAAATATTTTTTTACAGAGCACAACAAGTGATACCTTCACTTCGACTATTGACAATATACATTTCTAATCTCATTTTTGACTATAACTTACTTATATTGAGATTTACAGGAGTAATTGCATTGACGTAACTCAATTACAGGAGCATTATAGTCGTATATGGCATTTCAGCGGTCTGATATAAATACCTTATAAGTAAAAGTAGACATAAAAAGTGGGCCCTTTTCCGGGGTTATATGAGGATATAAGTCTCATATAGTCCTCGATAAATGATGGTTCTAGGATAGTTTAAAAACCACTTTTTGCTAGTTGGGATGTCGATTCTAAATGACCTCGCTTATGCTCTCAAAATGGTGAAGGAAAACATCGTGAAGAAACCGGTATGTCCTAGAACCAAAAATTCGACGACATGTGAATCTACCAACCCGCACTGGGACCACGTGGTGGATTACGGGCCACTCCCTCACGCATCGCACGGGGAGGAGGCCTGTGTCCCAGCAGTGGGAACGTTATAGGCTGAGTATGTATTCTAACGTGCCCGCACTGTGCACGTACCTTTATAGTCAAGATAGGTTACATTAGCCACATAAAACCACACGCTCGTAACCTATAGTTGTCGAAAACAAAAAACAGTCACCGTAGCCGAAATCGGAATGGGATTGATTGATTGATCATCAAAGATATCATTGACAACCTTGTTCCACGCACTATGAAAGATAGCTGAGGGTACACACATAAAAAAAATTGCGATAATTTTGAAAAATCGAAATCTTTTTTGTTACGGTGGATTCTATTATGATTTCTTCTTCTTTTAAGATTTTTTATTTAAAAATATAGATTTCGAATAAAAAACAATAAAAATGTTTTGGTAAAAAGGGTTTCAGTCCCAGCTTACGCTCATTCAGAAATCTGATTTAGTCAATTTAAACGGATTTAAAATACTTTTTCGTGGAAAGTTGTGATTGAAAAAATGCCAAGAGGATTATCAGAAGTTTTACGAGTAAGAATGGTAACTTTGAGGGAAGTAGGATACTCCACGAGAGAAATATCACGCAGAGTTGCTATATCCCAATCCTGTATCGTGACCACGTTGCTGAGGTACCACGGAATGGGTAATTTTGCTGACCGACCCCGCAGTGGTCGTCAAAAACGCTATATTAGATTGCTGGCAACCCGTTACCCAACAATCAACGATACTAAAATAAAAGCAGAAGTTCGGGCCCCCTCTGGGCTTGAAGTTAACACTCAGAACATTCTAAATTACTTGCACCAGGCTGGATTACGAGCATGGACGTCTCGGCGAGCTCCTCTGAATTCCCGGCAACGACAACGATGGAGATTGCAGTGGACTAGGGTTTGGCAAAATGAAGAAGAAAACATTTGGCAAAACTGTCGCTTCGTTGACGAATCGTGAATCAGTACTCATCCAGATAACCGACGTGTCCGTGTCTGGAGAAGACCAGGAGACCGTGAAAGGCAAAGAACTGCCACTGGAACAGTTCAGCAAGGCGGGAAATCGATGTCCTTTTGGGGTGGTATTATGATTGGAGGTAGAAAGCCTTTGATCCCGTATCGAGGCTTCATGACAGCAAACATGTATAAAACAGTTGCTATTGATGTAATTGTCAGACCATTCCGAGTAAACCATGGGCACCAATTTGTACTGGTCGATGATAATGCGCCCGCCCATCGACCTCAACGAGTCAATGCTGCTCTCCGAGAATACGACATCACAAGGTTAGACTGGCCTGCCGGCTCGCCTGACTTAAACCCAATAGAGCACGTGTGGGATGCTCTTAAGCGAGCTGTTTGGAACCGTCAGCCACGTCCCCAAGTTGGACTTACCTAACTGGACAGTTTGTCCTAGGTAAACGTACTCGTCCACAACTTCGAGTGTAGCGCCTCCGATCGTCATGAGAGTGGGTGTTACATGGGCATTCGACATGACCTTTGTCTTTTACGTGTTCATTTTAAGACCCACTCTTTCGGAAGCTCTACTGACGTCATTGAGCATTGGAGGACCTCAGTCTCCATGGTCTCAGCCATGACAACTATATCATTTGATGATGATGCTATTCAGATTGATGTACTTGCCATTGATGTTGATGCCAGCCCCTTTCCAGTCTAGAACCTTGAAGACATCCTCCAGTGCAGCGGTGAACAGTTTCGGAGAGATAATTTCTCCCTGTCTCACACCTCGCTGCAGAAGGATAGGTTTCGAAGACCGGTCCTGGAGTCGGACTGACATAGTGGCGTTTTCATACAGACACTTCAGCACCTCGATATACCGATAGTCGATCTGGCACCGTTGAAGAGACTGCAGTACAGCCTATGTCTCGATCGAATCGAAGGCTTTTTCGTAGTCCACAAACGCTCAATAGAGAGGCAGATTATACGCTTCGGTCTTCTGTATAATCTACCGCAGCGTATCGTGTGGTTTACGGTGCTAAAGCCTTTACGGAATCCGGCTTGTTCTGGCTGGTAGTCGTCAAACTTGCGAGACGGTTCCTAAGGACTCTCGAAAACAGCTTGTATACTTGGCTCAGAAGTGAGATGGACCTATAATTCTTAAGAAGGTTATTATCACCGTTCTTAAAGAAGAGTACCACCACACCTCTGTTCCATGCCTGTGGCGTTTTGCCCTCGAGTATGACGGAATCAAACAGCTTCTGGAGGGCCTTAAGAACGGTTTTCCGCCGGCCCTCAGGAGTTCGGCCGGGATTCCGTCATCACCCGGCGCCTTGTTGTTTTTAAGCTGCTTCCAAGCCATCCTAATATCGTACAAGTTAACGTCCGAGATATCTTCGGTGTACTGTCAATCTGGCTAGTGGAGTCAATCTGGCTCTTGGGTCGTTTGCCAGATTCGTAACGGGGTTGCTTGTTGACGTGTTTAGAAACTCTCGATCTCTCTCAACAGCGCAGGCTTAGAGGATACGATCCTGCAACCATTGGACTCGCAAGCTGACTCTGCCCAATAGACAGATCTCTTGAAAGGACCTTGGAGCCCTTGTTCCGCTCTATCGCATCCTTTATGCGGTCCGTATTAAAATGGCGAAGGTCGCTTTTCAAGGACTTAGTATGGATAACATTAATTACTACAAAAAATGTTCATAAAAATTTAAAATTGTTTTGTTTTTCAATTTCAATCAGGGTTTCTATTTAACACACAATAAAGATGTTTTCTTGATAAAGTTCAATTTAAAAAAATTATATTAGCTTATGCTAGTTATCACAAACTTTTTTTGATGTGTGTAGGTTTATTATATATTATAGGTCCATAACTAAGTATTTAGGTATAACTATAAGAATAGGCTGTAGGCCTCAAACTGCAGTCTAACAGAGGCAATTCTGGAGTTGCGCCGAACTCATTATCAAATTGTATGCATTTCAACAGTTTTAAAGTGATACCTACAGTGATAGGAACTTAGCACGCAGCTGCAGGTAGTCAGATAGTACTTCAGCTGGATCGTGTTCTGAGGCTATCTGACCTCCTCGTCTTTCACTGCCTTTTAGATTCATATTACCGACGCACCAGTGCACCGCCTACATGATAAGATTTAATTTGTGCCTAACATAAATCTCAGTTCTAGCAAAATAAAATCTCGTCCGTCTCCAATAGAGTACTTCGTAAAAGTTAATCATCATTCCCATCATTCTCCTGCCCTTCATCATCATTATCATCATTTCAGCCAAAAGACGTCCACTGCTGGACATAGGCCTCCCCCAGGCGCCTCCACTTCGACCGGTCTTGTGCTTATCCAAATTTATTTGGGGTTGGCGCAACATGTATTTTTCTTCCATAAGTACTTCTTTATTAGTCGTCATCTCTGTAGTCACCCTCCTTAGTTCAAAGCATATCATCGCTCACGTACTCCATCTTTCGTTTCTTTTATCTCCGCCTACTCTTATAAAAATCGACATTTATACTCAAAACTTATAATTAAAAGATATATCTTCTTTTTTCCAAACCGCTTTTATCAGAAATTGTTGAACAATACACTCACGCAAGACATATGCGTTCCAATTCTGTGTACTTCTAAAAAACAACGGAAAGAGTGAACAAGACTAACTGCTTGCTTGCATGACGAAGTGAACAAGTCTTCCAGTACCCCGGCCAAAGGAAGTTGAAGAACACCGTGGGATTTCAGTCGCCCCAGGGCGGAGGGAATTCATGAAGATGAAATGAAACACACAAACAAAAATAGAGACTTACATCTTGTGATGTAGAAGGCCCAGGTTCAGGTTCCACTGGGGCAGGAGCGGTAACCTTCGGCAATATGTCTGGCTCGGTTTCATGTTCACTGTCAGAAGACGACGATCCTCCGTCGAATACTCCATCAGAGTCATCTGGCGAAATGGTAAATGTTTTAATTATATTGTTGTCAGTGTTTCTTGATATTTGTGTCAGAAATACGTAGTCGATATGTAGTAATTAAAGAACCACTATGGTTCTTGAGTGGATAAGTATTTTTTTTAATTTTTTATTATTGTTCAGTATACTGCTCACCGATATAATTGTTAACAAAACACCAATCAATACTTAAGTTGTGCGATTATTGCCAGTGTTAGAGCTCTGCCACATTAGTGCGTTGCGTTGCGTTGCGGCGTCGCAGCGTCGATGCTGCGTGCCACATGAAAGTATTGCGTCGTCGCACGCGACGTTTCAACGGATCGACCACGACGGACGAGAGACGAAGCGGGGGTAGGGTGATGCGCTGCGCTGTCAGAGCTCCGGTGCAACGATAGACAATAAAAGCAACAGTAGAACACGTTTGTTCCGATCTATTGTGTCAAAAATGTTCATCATGAATCTCCCACACTCGTACTTGGACAGGCATTATTATCATCATCATCATCTGATAGCCTTTTCTCAACTATGTTGGGGTCGGCTTCCAGTCTAACCGGATGCAGCTGAGTACCAGTATTTTACATGGAGCGACTGACTACCTGATCTCCACAACCCAGTTTCTGGATAATACGATACCCCTTAGTAAGACTGGTTGTCGGACTTTCGGCTTCTCACGACCCGTAACGACCGTCAAAGATCAGATAGTCGTACAGACTGATTATACCTAGCTTAAGTACAAAAGATTTTTAGCACTTTAAAAATTATCGTTGACAAAACAATTCCTGTTATAGTAAAATACATACATTCAATGTCAGTATGCAACGGTCTTTCATCCAGATAGGTGAGCATGGGCAGTGCAGCGGCAACCCGAGAACGGTAGTCGAAGTCATCAGATGCCGGAGTCCCGGTTAGAGTTAGCTTTCGGAGAGCAGTGCATACGCCCAGCGTCCACAGACGACCAGAGTCCGATATAGGATTACTGTAAAATATATAAACTCATGAAGAATTATCAAGTAGGTAGGTACCTATCCACAAAAGTCCATGGATTTGTAACGCAAAACGTCTTCGTAACACGCTTAAAGATAATAATGAGATGTATTTTTGGTGATTATGAACATAATAATTATCTGCTTAAATATTTCGATCGTGAATGAAGTAGGTCAGACGTACTCGGCCAAGTTCAGTGTGTGCAATTTCTGCAACGCGGCTAAGGGTTGCAAGTCTTGAAGGCGGTTTCCAGCGGCAAACAGCTCTCTCAAGGCTGCTAGCCCCCAAACACCGTCCAGCGTCGATAAGCCGCATCGATTGATACTCAATATCTGTTCAACGTCAAAAAACGGTATTTATATTTGGATAGATGTAGACAACAGACATAACGACGCACAGCACAGCGCCCTAGGCAAATGCCTAGCTGGAGTAGGGTGTCGGTTACCCTCGCTATCTGAATGACTCTATTCACCCTAGCAGCCGTTTCGCAAATCTTGTGGCAATGACAACGAGAAGAAGAATAAATCAAAATAAAAAGCGAAAAAAAGACCACAAGTAACAGAGTAATGCTCACATGCAAGCTTTCAATTAATGTACTTAGATTTGTAAATAATCTGGCACTAAACTAAAAAGATAGATACTGTGCAGAGTGGGCGAACGTAAATTGAACTTACTTTGAGATGAACTAAACCGATGCCGAGATCACGCAAAGATGAAAGTGCGCTGCCGTCTAGCGTCAAAGTGCGAAGCCTTGGCGACAGAACGTGCAGCCTTCTCAAGCCTACTCGATCTGCTACCACACGGAGCTTAGCCTCTCGAATACGCAAGACTTCATCGTCCGTTGTCACACCACTGCTTTGTTTCTGGATCAAAAATGTTATATATGCTATACTGAGCTACTGTCTTCTAGTTCTGTCTTTAGAATTCATGGGTCGTGGCTAAACCGCATAGATTGTGTTTTTGATATATAAGCATTTTTTTAAGAGGGCGTGATAACGTACGTACACTGTAACAGCTATTGTTGAAAGTAAAAAAATAAGGGATTTGAAAACTCACCAAAAGCTCTATTAAAGTTAATTCTCTGGGTATGACGATGCGCCTGTAGCCTGGTAGACGCCGCTCCAGCTCATCTTGCCCTGCTGGCTGTTCCGGTTCAGGTGGAGGCATAGCAAGAGCTCTGAATAAAATAGTATCCTATAGTAAGTTTAATCTATACACCAAGAAATTAGAATAGTTCTTTTCCCGCGGCAGAACAACTTGCCTTATGGAATACTTTCGAAGCGTAAAGGTTAAAAAATAAAGATGTTTTTATTTTAAAATAATAACAAAAAAAATCATCAACTCGAAAACGTGAGGATCAATAATAACACTAAACCTACACTGTGCTCCTCGTCCTCTAAATTCTACACGGTGGTGAGGGATGCGCTGGACAGAAACCGGTGGAGGCGGATCATCCGCTCCAGGTGCAACTCCGAAGCTGACCACGATCCTCAGATATGAGGGACCGTCTACAGAGAGAGACACTGTGCTAGAGGTAACTTGTAGGTACTACTGGAATCGCGGCCGACAACGGGAACAGCGATGCATAAATGTTCAAAGCAAAATAAACTCTCGCACGTGGTGATTTTTCACAATGGTTTATCTGCCATTTTTTGTTTCTAATATTTTATTTGTTTATAAAACTATTGTACCAAGACAAAACCATTTCGCTGCGGGAAAGCAACCATTAAAATTTCTCGGTGTACCTACATATATACATAGAAAATGAATCCCATTTTTCTCCATGGTCACGGCATGCAGCATCACATGTGAACGGCTGGACAAATTTAGCTAATTCTTTTTTTTTGTCGTGTTTGTTATTTGAGATTCGTAAGAAAGAAAAAATTAAGAAAGTTACGCGTAACATTAGAAAATTTAAAAAAAGTTATCGACCATATAACTTTTCTAAAATACAAATACAAATACAAATATTTATTGGAACAAAAAACACATTACAATTTTTGTGTACGTTAATACTGCGTTAGTTTAGTAACTGTGTCGCAGTTATTAGCGCCCACCCCAATAGCGAAGGACAACTGAGTTCCATAACAACAATTTTGTTTATGGTTATACATAATAGGTAGAAAACTAGACATAAACATTTAATATACTAAAAACTAGAACTAGACAATAATAATAATTGTAGCAGTATAAGTGGGTGAATGTGCGTGTGAGTGAAAGTGTGTGTGCGTGTGAGTGAGTGAGTGTGAGGAGGGTGTGGGGGTGCGTGCGTCTGAGTATGTGTGGGAAGGGTGCACGTAAATGTATGCGGAGAGTGTGATACTGTTGTAATTTAACTTTGTATGAGATTCTCTGTTTCCTCATAAGACAGGCTTAGGAGCCATTTTTCAATTTTCAGTTTACACTCTCGTAACGAGAGCGGATAGATATTTAATTTCGCATTAATTTTGTTGTAAATAACAGGACTCCAAAAGCTATAGTGTCTTCTCACAATTGCAAGATTAGCTCTCTCAGTCTGACATATTCTGTTTACTCTACGTTTTGCAGTATTGAGATTAGGCTCATATTCAATATCAGTGTGCTTACGCAATAGTGTGCTTATCAGAAATGCTTGTCTCACAGTAGGAACCGTACAGAGAACATATAAGTCGTACGTGGGGAACCGGATAGGTTTATTTGCCATAACTTTTAGAACGGCTCTTTGTGCTCTTTCCAGACGAAGTAGGAGGCATTTACCAGAGCATCCCCACGCGGTTATGCAATAAGTTATAACGGAATGTGCTAGTGCAGAATATACAGTTTTTAACGTCTGGAAATCTACCGATGTTCTAAGGTTTTTAAACACAAATATAAGTTTTCTTACACGCGAGACCAATAACAAAATGTGACCATTCCAGGTCATAGTGCTATCGATAATGACCCCTAAATATTTGATTTCATTTGTACGTGTAATTTTAGTACAGTTGCAGATTGCACTTGTATTCGAGAGGCAATTGTGAGCAGTTAGTGTGAAGGAGGAATCTGGTTGTGATATTAGCCGTGGTGCAAAAGTTATGAATTTGGTTTTTTCTAAATTTAGGGTGAGCAAGTTGTTATTTAACCAATTTATAATTTCCCGCAAGGCAGATTCCGCATGAACGCGCACATCTGCCCAGTCACGTCCATGTACTAGTAACACTGTGTCATCAGCGTATGTTATGATTTTACAATTTAGTAGGGACAGTCCACAAAGTCTGTTTATATAGATAAGGAAGAGGGTGGGCCCCAGAACACTGCCTTGAGGAACTCCGTAGGTGAGAAACTGTTCTTCGCTTGTGAGGTTTCCGATTTTTACAACCTGAGAGCGGTTTTCAAGGTAGCTTTTAAACATATCTAGGGCCAATCCCCTCACCCCCACCCGAGACAAACCAGCGAGCAAAAGAGGGACAGAGACAGTGTCGAATGCCTTCGAGAGGTCTAGAAAAACAGCTATTGTTTTAAGCTTGCGGTTCAAATTGCTGGCAATAGCACCAGTTTAATCAAGAACAGCATCTTCTGTGCTTTTGCCAGACCGAAATCCGTATTGATTTTCGGCAATTATTTTGTTAGTGTTTAAATAACTGAGTAGTCTATTGTTTAAAATTTTCTCAAGAATCTTAGAAAGAACAGTGAGCACCGAAATAGGTCTATAGTTATTGACACTGGCCCTGTCCCCACCTTTATAAACGGGATGTACAATAGCCCTCTTGAAAACAGTGGGAAAGACCCCGGTTTCGAGAGCTAGATTGAAGACATGGGAGATAATAGGGATAAGAGCATTTCTAGCAGCTCTGATGAGGGTAGAAGATATACCGTCCCAGCCCACTGCAGTATTAAGTTTCAACCCCAAGATGATCCTTTCAATTTCATCATTATCTGTACCAAATATGGCCATAGAGTCATGAGGTGCGCCAGTACCAATATCAGACTGGGTGCTGTAGGGAACACGTGAAATTTTGGATGCGAGAGTTTTTCCCACATTTGCGAAATAGTCATTTACGCGATTTAGTGAAGCACTAGGATCCGGATGAAGGGACAGAAGTTCATTGGGAGAGGTCTTGCTACTTTTTAAGTTAGATATAGTCTTTATAAGATTCCAGGTAGCTTTTGGGTTTTTGCGGTGTTTTAGAAATTCAGACCGTTCATACTGGCGTTTCAGTTTTTTTAGTAAATGGTTACAGAAGTTTCTATAACGTATGTACGTTAATTTAAGGATGTGATTTTCGGGAGCTCGTTTTGTTTTACGATAAAGGTTGTCACGATTTCGAATGCACTTCAAAAGACCTGGAGTAATCCATGGTTTAATAATCCTTTTTCTACTTGGAATAACTCGGACACTTGTATTTTTTTCAACCACCGTAGAGATTATATCAACAAGAATTGCTGCAGCGTGGTTGGCATCATTATTGCAGTCTGTTACAGAAGAAAAATCTGTACTTTCTAGCATTGCTACACAAGCGCCAATATCAACATGGCTTCGATAGGTGTTAAATGTCGGAGTTTTAGTGTTAAGTTTGCAAAAAATTATTACAGGGGCATGATCTGTTATTTATGAGTCAAGAACAAGTACTACTGCAGGTTTATTCGATTTACTGATTGCGTGATCCAGGCAATTATCTCTACGGGTAGGGAAAACGTGACCAGGCAGCATTCCATGCGAAGCAACAGTATTAAGATAAGAATCCGCATTTGTATCGTTATTTGACAAAATATTAATATTTATGTCTCCAAGTAACACGATTGTTTTAAATGTTTTCAGTAAATTCAGAGTTTCATCCAAGCTATCAATAAAATTTAGGGTGTTCCGATATGATGGAGAGCGATAGATTGCTATGAGTGCTACGTCAGAGTTAATATTAAGTATGATACAATTTGCTTCGCGAATAGCATGTGCTACAACAGAGCAGCGTATGTTTAACTTGGTGTAAACTACTATGCCATCGTTCTGATTTGTGTATTCGGACGTGTGTAGATCAAACCCAATTATGTGAGGTAACAAAGGACATTTGCTTAGCCAGCACTCAGATAATACGATTACGTCAAATTCGAGTTTAATTCGGTTTAGTAATACTGAAAGATTATGAAAATTGGAGGAGTTTCCAAGGCTTCTTATATTGAGATGAAAGAATTTCAGTCCATTTGATGCATTACCTAAAAATGTGTGACATTGTTCTGGTGAGCATAAATGTGCATTAGTTAAAGAAAGATGCTCCAAATCCTCTGAAATACTCTTGTTGTCATTATCCATAAAAAGAGTTGAAAGTTAAAAAAGGATTCAAAATTGGGTGGCAACTTTGTGCTGCCCTCGTTAAGGTAATATAGGTATATTGAAACCCGTACGACAATCTTGATAAAAGATCCTGACTGATAAGAGCACCATGAAAGTTTAAATACGCCAGTGAGTGTGGGGGTGGAAGTGTATGTGTTAGAGTACTATTGGGTAAACTATTCGTTTCAATATTCAAAGGTTTTTGAAGTATATGTGTAGTAATTATGAACGCGTGTAGGTACAAGTGTTGTTTGTCACTTAAGTGAAAGGTGTATGTGTTTTTGCGTGTGAGTGTGGTTAAAAAAAGATTAAAAGTTACAAAGCAATCGGTATGAAAATTTAGGCAAAAGGTTATTAGTACAAACGGGTAACAGTAACAATTGATTCTTATTGGTAGTCAAACCTCTAGTGCTATATTTTTTAAATCAGTTTCACAGTTGATTGGGTAGGAATTTGCTCCTTCCCTCTTGCGAACATAGACCCTGCCATGAGCAGTCCAACAGAACTTAAATTCGTTGGTTTTAGAAAATTCTCGAGCTAGGTAATGGAGTCTTTTAGCCTTATATGTTAAGCTTTCGGATAGAAAAATTGGTTTGTCTGGGCCTTTCAGTAGTAGCTTAACAGTTGAGAGTTTATTGTGGCCATTATTTTTGTTGTAGTTTAAATAAAATTACACCAATGCTAATTCAATATTGATCGTTAAAACAGGACGACGTCTGTCGGGTCAGCTAGTTTCACTATAAATGATTGAATTGTAATTCTTCATCATCATCATCATTTCAGCCGAAAGACGTCCACTGCTGGACATAGGCCTCCCCCGAGCTCCGCCACTTCGACCGGTTCTGTGCTTCCCGCATCCAGCGGACTCGTGCGACTCCTGGACAAGGTTAGATTGTCATCAGTCCACCTTGTAGGAATTTTAATGATTGAATGTTATACCTATGTATTGGATTTTCAAATTTAGGAATTGCCCGGTGGGCAACAGTACGGAGTTTGGCTGTGTCTGGGCGGCCGGAGGCACGCCCTCTATTTCATGGGACTTTATTTTAGGGTGTAAGACTAAACAGCTCTGCCCAACCCTCTGGGTTATAGCGACAGGTGAGTATTAAAAGGTCAAATAATATAGTAGGTAGACTTAAATAAGAAAATATTCACCGAAATAATGGCGTAGCCCGTATATTTGGTGGTTCAGGAGAACTGGCACTAGAGATTTCCGAAGGTGATGGTGACGGCTCTATACTAGTTGGTCGGGGCGCGCTGCCCAGCTCGACACTTGGCGCTTCGAAAGCTGGCATCTTTAATTACGTGCTAATACAATCAAATAAAGTATGGGTTATTGGGGAATTGCAGGATTATCTATCTGACCAGCAGAATTTTAAAATATCAACAGTGTGAGTAAATAAATATGAAGATAACCAAACAAATTGGTGAACTGAATTTACATTTTCAATCTGCGACTCCGCGACTAACAAAATCACGCTATACTAGAACTTTTCTCGAGATCCTAAATAATGAATAGGAAAATTACGACTGAAAAATACTGAAACTTTGTTACCAAAATAGTAAAATGTAGGTATTTATTTATTTAAAAATATTTTTGTACTTTGTTCACAAGTTCACTTTGTTTGTCGGTTGTTATTGACAACAATCAACGAAGAAGAAGTTCAAAGACTACAATATTATACACTGGCAAGAAGTTAACCTTTAGTTTTTTTTTTACAATACCAACCTAGAAATCCCGAGACGGCAGCACACGGCAGCGTATGCGGCAGCGTGGCGTAACCGGCGTGGTCCGCGTGGGCCGGCGCACGGTAGGCTGAAAATCGCCTTACATAGACTTAGAGACATGAAATTTGAAATTTCCTTTTTTTTGACTAGAAAATTCTGCTGATCATTACTATGCTATAAAATTTCGTATGAGACAATTGCGTGTACAAATGAAGGAGTTATAATTTTTTAAAGAAAAATTTGTATGGCGCTGACATGAAAAATGAGGCTATCTCTGGAATCTTAAGGTTGGCCATTATAACCTTACACACAGTTATAGTATCATTTCTTTGTAATTTTTTGACACACTTCCATAAATCAATGCACACTTCATGTTGCGCCACCAATTGGGGGGTTTTTTTTAATCGTCAAAAAAAAAATTTTTTGATGATTCATTTTAGTGGTTAATATGAGTAAGTACGCCACGCTTAAAAATGGAAAAGCCCCAGGGGAGGATGGGATTACGACCGAGCTCCTGAAAGCGGGAAGAAGTCCTGTACTGAAAGAGCTTCATATATAGATAGATTCATAGATTCATACATAGATACAAACTTTGACACCCCTCAATCCCCCTTTAAGGGGTAGTTTAGAAAAACAATATATTACCAACTTTATAATTTACTTAGATAAGTATTTGTGCCAAATTTCAAGCTTATTAACTCAAGGAATAAGATTTTTCATACAAACAAAATCCCCCCTTTTCACCCCCTTAAAGGTCGAATTTCCAAAAACCCCTTCCTAGTCCTAGTAGTTTCGGCTGTGCGTTGATTAATCAGTCAGTCAGTTTCTCCTTTTACATATATGGATTTCTAACAGTAGGAATGACTTTCAATTTGACAGTTTAACTACATTCCTATTTGCGTTAATTACGTTGTTGAGCAAACAAATTTTTCGAAGCAGTAGATTAGCAATATCCTATAATCACACTTACCGTAACATAATATGTCGTATACATATAACTTCCCAATTTAATCAATCATTACTGCTCGATTCAAACTTTATGGCGGTTCGGAACACGAGGCGAGTCGCTGCGCAGTAACATGGGTCAGCGGGATTGAGGGGTGGGGTACTGCGCAGCGTGTAGCTCACTTCAGAGCCGCCATAAAGTTTGACGCGATGTATACCTATTGCTTAACCTACTACTTAATATAATTAAATGTTAAAGTTTGTATGTTTGGATGTATAAATCTTTGGATGTTTGTTACCTACTCGGTCACGCAAAAACGGTTGAATGGATTTGGATAACATTTGGCACATAGTTTGCAACCTGATTAACATGTGGCGTCACGTATTGTGCATTTGTGTACGCACCTTAATACGTGGCGTCGCCTGTACTATATTTTTAGTTGAAAATGTTTTTGTGTTATTTTGTTAAGTGGCAACACAAAGCTACGATCCGGGACGCTACCCATAGGGAACGTGCACTAAGGTTCTACGATCTGGTGGCGCAAATCCGAAGTTTTCTCGGAATCATTACTTGAATTTGTCACTTCACATTTTAAAATAATCTCATTTTATAAAAGTGAAAAATCATAATTACTAAATGGAAATGTACTGTCGTATTTCTGGATGCTCGAACACTTCATAGAAAAATAAAAATAAATCATATTCTATTACTTTCTCACGGATTCACTTTCCTTGGTTACGTGATAAACGATAAAAGTGGATAAATGCAGTAAAAACGCATTATTATCATGAGTTTCAAAACACTAAACATATACCTTATGATTATGCTATAAATTTGAAAATCTATCAAACAAAATCAAATTGGGGTGGCTTGATGTGCTGGCGTCTCGTCTGTACGTTCCAATGGGATAATTTCCGACCTCCATGCGGGCGAAGCTGCTGGCAAAAGCTAGTGTAAAATAAATATTTTTGCAAGAGTACGTCATACGGTTCCTTACCGACCCTGATGACCTTATTACCCTCCCTCAAGAAAACAGTAGGGCCACCAGTATTATAATCAACCACAAAGGACCGTCATTCCGACCTCCCCGCCGCCCGAGATCCGACGGATTGTAGCGATGGGCGTTGAATCAACGGACTAGTTGAATCAACCGTTGATCTCCTGTCAACGGATTAACGTTGACTGTTAACAAATCAACTAGTTAAATTCGTCAACGACGTTTATGACTCAACTAATTAAATTTGTCAACTACGTTTATGTCTCAACTAGTTAAATTTGTCAACGACGTTTATGACTCAACGAGTTAAATTTGTCAACGACGTTTATGAATTTGACTCGTTTATTATTCAACTAAATTCGAGAACGCAAACGCAACGAGAAACCAGTTCATACTGGTTTCATGGTTTGTTTACGTTTAGAAACGAAGTTCGCTTTCTATATTTTTGTTTCACTCAGTTTGTGACAAGTTGCGCACAGAGTTTTTTGTTGTTTATCGTAAATAATAATACTTAGACTTTTTAGTTAGTTAATGTTTAAAGGAACAGTGTTAGGTGTGTTGTTTTTGTAAATAGGTACTTATAATTGTTTTTACCTATTTGCATTTAAAATGTCAGGACGTACTCAGAGTAATTTGAAAAAGACTATTCTAGCGGGAAGCTGTCTGTAACGTGTGCAAGGAGAAAATACCTATCATACAAAAATATCACGGCAAAAAAAAGCTGCTTAAAACGGAAACATATTTTTTTTTCATCAGTTTTTTCGACGTCTCGATCATCAAGTATCATATTTGAATCAAAATTAGCATTATATTCGGTCAGTAGATGTAGCTCAGAGACTAGTTCAACTCGTTGATCGTCGCGGCGTTGAATAAACTAACATTTAACGGTTTACTTTGTAAGTTGACATTAGTGCACGTTAACTCGTTGACGAATTTAACTAGTTGATCAACTAGTTAACGAATGTGAATAAACGTTGACGTTTCGTTAACGGAAAAACCTTCAGAACGAGTCCGATCCCAACCTGTGTCGTCTTTCTAATGTCAGTTTTCGCGCCTTTTTGAGTAACCATTGTTCCTTTCCTCCTCGATTCCAGTGAGAAATATTCCAACCTGGCACAAAGTTACCAAAAATGGGATTCACGAACGATCTTGCTTTTAATCACGACGAGTTTCAATACCTAAAGCTCGTTCAACAAATAATTGATACAGGTGACAAAAGAGTCGACAGGACTGGAGTCGGAACTTTATCTATATTTGGTGCAATGCAAAGGTATTCCCTTAAAAATAACACTCTACCTTTACTTACAACGAAGCGAGTATTTACCCGAGGTGTTATTGAAGAGTTACTCTGGATGATATCGGGCTCTACTGATTCCAAGGTACTTCATTCCAAAGGAGTACATATTTGGGATGCCAATGGATCTCGACAGTTCTTGGACAACTTAGGCTTTACAGATAGAGAAGAAGGTAAGAAACGTATCCCTTTAAAATATAAATACAATTTATTCTTCGTTAAAAAAAAATAGCAAAATATTTATTTATTCTCAATTTAAATATTTTCTATTGCAGGAGACCTTGGGCCAGTCTACGGTTTTCAGTGGAGACACAGTGGAGCTGAATATGTAGATGCAAACAGTGACTACACTGGGCAAGGAATTGATCAGTTACAAAAAGTTATTGACACAATCAAGTAAGGTTCAAGACATGCTACTCTTAAACATTTTTATTATTATTCTGAATTAAACAGTTTTATTATTATATTGAACATTATTAATTTTAATGCTATAATTTGTTTCAGAAATCGTCCAGCAGATAGAAGAATGTTGATGTGCGCATGGAACCCATCCGATTTGAGTAAAATGGCTTTACCGCCATGCCACTGTCTTGCCCAATTTCATGTATCAAGTGGTAAACTGTCCTGTCTTCTTTACCAAAGGAGTGCAGATATGGGCCTGGGAGTTCCATTTAATATTGCCAGCTACTCTTTCCTCACACATATGATTGCACACATCACAGGATTAGAGGTAAATAAATAACAAAGTTTCTGAAATTCTAAAATCATTTAAAAAAGTTGATGTTTCTGAAAAAGCCTTATTTGAGCCTTGATTTCTAATTCTATTCTTGAATTTCTCTTTTTTAACAGCCTGGAGAATTTGTCCATACAACGGGAGATACCCATGTGTACCTGAATCACATAGAACCTTTAAAGTTGCAACTACAAAGAGCACCAACTCCATTCCCTACATTGGAGTTTGCACGTAAGATTGATTCCATTGATGACTTCAAGTATGAAGACTTCATTATCAAGGGTTACAAACCTCATCCTAAAATTGATATGGAAATGGCTGTTTAGATTAGTAGCATTTATTATGTAATTGACTTCATCCTTATTTTAGTTTTAGAAAGTACTAATATTTGCAAAGTATTACAGTTTCTAGGTTATCGTCACAAACCATGTGAATTCTAATGTATGTAATTAGTAGACATTGGATTATATGCACTAACAAAATGCCAAAATTTGCATGCATGTGTGCACAAAAAAAGGCCGAAATATGCACTAAAAACGATTGATATGCCTAAAATATGCACAATACAAAATCAAAAAACCTTTATTATTTTTATATATTTTAATCGAAGAGTGTACAAGAACAGCGAAATTCTCTTCAAATTAAGATAGTTTTTGTGGCAATACATTTAAGTATTATTCCAAATTTTCGAATGCTTTGTGACGTCTGTCACCCAGTATTAATTTGTACGCCGATAACGACCTCTCCACATCAACTGACGTCATTGGACTACATTTGAAATTTGGCGCCATTTCTGGAGATACCTGTTCAGGGTCACGCAGGGTACGACCTGTGCTATTAATGTAGCCATTAATGTTCTTCAGGTCTTGAAGATATGGGTTTTTGTGCAAAACGTCCTCCAACTTTGTGTGAACCTTTTCTGCTATTGAATTAGGAAGGGCGTTAGCGAGTTCAATCATTGTTTCCTACTAACGAAATATGAACGATTGGGAAAAAAGGCTAAAATATGCACTAACGCCGTAATTAGAGAGTTTTATGCATTTGCATATGCAAACATGCAAATGCATAATATAATCCAATGTCTAGTAATTAATATGTAATTAGCATTAATTTAGTTTAAGTCAGCTACAGTATAGTTGCACTATGAAAAAAGAATAAGTAGCTACTTCTAGATGAAATATATTATTATTGTATTCGTTTATCTTGCACATAGCAACAGAAGTAAAATAAATCAGGGTAATGTGTTTGAAATTCTTTAAGCATTTCATTTCAATTTCTGTGAAATTCACGCACACGAAAGGAAATAAGCAGCTTTGAGACTTGAACTTAAGAAATTGTATTAATGCAAATTGTGGAACAATTTAACACATCAAATCCACTCCTGGATATCTTTTAAGTTTTTCATTTTGAGTCGATGGTAAATTGTAAATGAGGAGCCCAGTAGGTGGCCACGCCAATTGCGTTATATCGGCGTTTTTTAGGGTCTTCTGAGGTCCTCTCTGTCCAAAGTATCTATACTCCTATGAGATGCCCCATAGATTTGGTCAGAAGCACCGCATTCGCACTGAGATTGGGTCAAAAATCCCTACCTACTTGATTCTGCAGTCGATTGATTGCTTTTCATATAATCCAATGCAGGCCACGTCAGGGTTGGGAACAGGTTCTTTTTACCCACAGGTCTCTTCTCATCTTAGGCAGTTACTCTTGGATAGCCTGTGTAAAGCAGGTTCTTAAGTCTACCCGTCGCTGTTCTGTGTTCTTAGGATATCGTGCATCAGATTATTTGTTTCTCAAGTACGCATGCGACTTCTCTTCGTACGACAGATGGAGCGATACCGGCCAACGTGTAGGAGCTCGTTGAGCAAAGTTGGTTTTACGCATCCAGACACGTCTCGTTCAGGGCAATGTCTTGTAGCGGTTTTGTTCGAAAGAGTTGCCGTGGCCCTAGCACAGGCAACTGAAGGAACACGTATGTGTTTTTTTTATTTTAATGATGTCCCATCCAAAAAAAATGTGTGCGTTACTCCAGCGGAATGTTGTCGCTTTTCAGGATTTCGGCTTGACAGATAATTAGTACCCCGTCTCGTGTAAATGTGCCCGAAATTTAGAATTTGTGCTTCCAGCCGATCCATAGATATTCACGAAAAACAGATTCCGCTGGAGTAACGTCACCCCAGCGGCATGTTTTTTAACCGGTGGTCGTAGCTGAATACAAACTAGCTACTTAGATAGATCTAATTTGTGCCTAATTGTGCCCAAAAAATGAAATTTGTGCGTCTTGAGGTTTCAGAGTTATTCAAGATGCCGCTGGAGTAACGTTTAGCAAATTGCCGTATCTCTTAAACGGCATGACTTACAACTACGATTTTTTTTACGACAGTGGGTCTTAATTTGTGCGTATGTTGTACAATTTTATTTTTTCTATAATCGACACCGTTGGAAAATAAGAAATTGTTTTTCAAAAACCTTAAAATCGATCCTTGCGCTTCAATGAGAAACCCTAGAAACTTACCAATTATGGTGGTTTATACCTTTTACGAACTCACAACATCATGCGAAATAAGATGTTTCTATTCCAACTCCTCAGAGAGTTGTTCCATTTTAATTAAAATCTGGCTACGCTAAAATGTAACACTCCAATACATGAGTTATTATTAAGTGACGGTAATTATGATTCGACAAATAATTAGTACCTTTATTCAATTGTTTATCCTTAAAGTTTCAGCTGAAAAATCCTTGTAACTACTCAGATAGAAGAAAATAACCATGGGAAAAGAAATTTCACGATTAACCGAACAAATTCGAATGACTGTATAAAAGCGGCCGCGCAGTACATTGTGCCACAACATTCCGCTGGAGTAACGCACACAATTATACTCAGCTTTGTCCTCGAGATTAGCATAGAGATTACATGTAGTAGACATACGGTGTCGCCATCTGCACTGTGTTTGAGAGGAATCGTCGTGCCAAGACTAAATTCGCAGCCACCGCCGATTGACTCGGTAAAGTACGCTGGTAGGCTATCTTACTTTTGCTACCATTGATAACTTTTGACGGGTGATAAAGAACATCCATCATCATGGAATGATGGTGGAATGGTTATAACATTCGTCTTTGAAGGCCTGTGAACAAGACCCTAAGAAAATAATTCTGTCCATCCCTGAGAAAGATCAGTTTGAAAGATCAATATTTGATGATCTGCATATGAATAATATCAAGCAAATCATCACAGCCATCGCAGAATGTATATCCTGCGCTGAGCAATTCTTGTCCTCATTATTTTAAATAAGTGTATCTATCAACACATTAGAAACATGAAGATTTACGTGCAGCCGTTAAGGCTTTCAATTTGAAAATAGGCTGTATGAATTTGATGTATTATGCCTTTGGACTGAATATTGCCCTCTTTGTTTTCACGAAAATCGTGAAACCAGTGATCAGTTTACTTAGATCTTGCGGAATTTTTTCAGCAATATTTGGATAGGTTTTTTTTTTTTTTTTTTTTTTT
This sequence comes from Polymixis flavicincta, assembly GCA_949987655.1. Taxonomy (NCBI): domain Eukaryota; kingdom Metazoa; phylum Arthropoda; class Insecta; order Lepidoptera; family Noctuidae; genus Polymixis; species Polymixis flavicincta. The sequence continues at coordinate 18,106,723 of OX465181.1, read as the reverse complement.
TTTTTTTTTTTTTTTTTTTTTTCTCCCGCTCTGGGTGGAGCAGGAGGGCGTGTCAGACTTTTACTGACTAAAACCCACCCGTGTTCCTTCAGTAGCCCTTAAGCCAGGGGCTGTGGTGTCTCTTTCGAACAAACCCGCACCCCTGGCAGGCATCGACCCTTGCGGGTCCCATCACTATTTGTGCTGACATCTCTTTGAGGCGCGCGTGGAACACAACGCGCCGTCGACTTGGGCTTGGTCCTTACCGGACAGCGAGCTACCCATTACTCGCCGTCCGCAAGCCCATGCCTACGGTGGCCGGAAATCGGCCTGGGATTCCCGACGCCCAGGGCGTCTCCGTATCCTGCGGCGGCTGGGGTCGCGAGGGCGCATATGCTGCCTCTCCCTCACGTGCGCCGCCTCCCTCTTCGCGAGCATCACTGCTTCGCTGAAGGAGGTGACGGCTCCCCATGCCCTCTCGCTCCGTACCATGGCCTGGACCAGGGCCGGACGCGAGAGATCGCCGCCGCCGATCGCCTCCACGAGGACACGGCGGTGCTCCGCCCAAGCAGGGCAGACCGCCACCGTGTGCTCCACCGTGTCCTCAGGGCGATCTTCGCAGTGGAAACACCCGGGCGTTTCCTCCCGCCCTATCCGAAACAGGAACCTCCCGAAACAACCGTGTCCGGTGAGGACCTGCGTCAGGCGGAAGGTGAGGACGCCATGCCGCCTCTCAAACCACTCCTCAAAGAGGGGACTTACCGCCGCAATCGTGGCGTGCCCAGCACTGGGTTGCGACAATCGCTCTCTCCATGTCACCATGAGATCCCGCCGGAGCTCTGTCCGCTGTGCCGCGATTTCCTGCGGCAGCGGAGTTACGCCCCGGCGTTTGGCCTCCTCGCGCCACTCCCAGATTTGCGCGAGGACCTTTGCCTCCAGATCCCATGGCGGTAATCCGGCAAGGAGGCCCGCCGCCTCGCCGGAGATCGTGCGATATCCCCGGATCATTCTGATCGCCATGACCCTATGGGACGCCCTCAACCGGCGAGCTGGTTGGCGCCTCAATGTAGGCGCCCACACCGGCGCCCCGTATAGGGCCATAGACCGCACGATCCCCGCGTAGAGCCTCCGGCAGGAGGCGTTTGGCCCCCCTAGATTGGGCAAGAGCCGCTTCAACGCAGCCCCGGCCCGCTCCAGTCTGGGAGCCAAACGGCGGAAATGTTCCGCGAAGTTCCACCGGCTGTCGAGGACGAGTCCTAGGTACTTCATCGTCGACTCGACGCCGATGTGAACCCCCCCACCGTTATCTGGGAACCCGGCGGTGGCGCATTCCGAGGACCATGAAACCACATGGCCTCGGACTTGTGCAATGCCACCTCGAGTCCCAGTTGCCGGATCCTATCCACGATTGTCGCAACCCCGTGTGTCGCTAAGTCGGCCGCCGCCTGGTACGACCTCCCCTGCGCCAGGACCAGCGTGTCGTCAGCGTAGCAAACTACACTGACGCCGCTAGGGAGGTCGGCGCGCAGCACCCAGTCGTATCCGATGTCCCACAGATGCGGTCCCAGGACCGATCCCTGTGGGACACCGCACGACATCTCTCGCCGGTTCCACTCTCCGAGGTGACCGGGGTAGATGACGGCCCTGTCCGTCAAATAGGCCTCGACCACACGACAGAGGTAGGTCGGCATCCGGTGATAACGGAGTGCCTCCCTTATGCAACTCCAGGGCAGGGTGTTGAAGGCATTGGCGATGTCTAATGACACCGCCAAGATGACCCCACCCCGGGCCACAGCATCCCCCGTCGTGAGGGCTCGCACGCGCATGATGGCATCCACCGTGGAGCGCCCCTTGCGGAAACCAAACTGGCTCTCCGCCAAATCCGGCCCCACCCGCACCAACCGCCCGACGAGGCGGTCTGCAATTACTCTCTCAAAGAGCTTGCCCACCTCGTCGAGCAGCACAATGGGCCGGTAAGCGGACGGAGAGTCCGCTGGGCGCCCCGGCTTCTTAATGAGGACCAGTTTCCCCGTCTTCCAGCGAAGTGGGAACTGGCCCTCCTCCAAGCATGCGCTTAGGAGCCCTCTTAGTCGAGGCCCGAGAGCCTGCAAGGCCAGGACCCAGGCTTTGCCGGGCAAGCCGTCGGGTCCTGGGGCGGTATTCTTGGCACTCAGCCTACGTACCGCCACTCTCAGGTCTACCTCGGTCACCTCTGGAGAGTCGTAGTCGTCGTCGGTGTGGTCCGCATCGGGCACCGCAGGAGGCGGAGCCATAGGCGGGGGAGCGTGCTCCCCTCGTGAGGGGAACAGAGCGCTCACCACGTCCTGCACGAGATGAGGCCGGAGACTCTGCGTCAGCGGGGGAGCCCACGGGCGGATTTTATCCCGCACCGTTTTGTAGGGGCGTCCCCACGGGTCTCTGTTCAGAGTCTCCAGCGACTCCTCGCGGGCCACTACTCTGGCCCGCAGGATGTCATCTCGGAGGGCGGTCTTCGCCACTCTGTACCCCTCGTACAGCTCCGCCTCAATGGCTACCGTATCCGGAGGGCGGATACGGAGCCTGCGGTGCCTGGAGTAAAGGTGTCGCGCAGCAACACACGCCTCGCGCAGTGCTGTCAACTGCGGCGACCACCAGTACACCTGGCGTGAAGCACGACCTGGCTGGACCCGGGGCATTGCCACGTCACATACGTCGGACATGGTCTCCCGGAACCACTCGGCCTCGTCGTTTATGTCGGCAGGCCTGTCCGGTGATGACACCCAGGCCTGCACGATCGAGGCTTCCAGGAGAAGCTCCCGGTCCAGCTGCTTCAACGCCCACCGCGGACCACACGGGGCCTGTCGGACCGGCGCGCTCGAGGCCTGGGCGGAGACGTCAAACCGGATGTACCGGTGGTCGGAATACGTCTCCACCCCCTCCATGACGCGCCAGTCGATGACACGTGGCGACAGAGCGGGGCTGGCGAACGAAATGTCCACCACCGACTCACCCCGCATCCGCACACACGTGGCGACAGAACCCCGGTTTAGGACGACCAGGTCTGCTTCCAGAGCCCAGTCCTCCACCATCCTGCCCCGCACATTCGTCAACCGGGAACCCCAAGCCAAGCTCTTGGCATTGAAGTCCCCGAGGACTAGCACGGGGAGGGAACGAAACCCGACGACGACGTCTCTCAACTCCGCAAGGGAGTTGTGGAACTCGGCGAGAGTTCGGCTCGGGGAGAAGTACACCCCTACCACGACTATCTCCCCGAACCGTGCTGCCACGCAACCCCGTCCCCTCTTGACACTCTCGAGGGTCGGGGTACCGGCGGCGGCCGACGAAATGAGGGTCACTGAGCCGCTCAGGTCCTCCACCCAGTCATCCCTGGGCGGGACAAAGTACGGCTCAGCGACCACGGCGATGTTAATCGACCACTGCGCCATGCTCTGGATCAACAGATCCTGAGCGGCGGCGCAGTGGTTGATATTCGCCTGGAGGAGGCGTAATGGAGCCGTCACTGACACTCCATATTAGCCTCCCCCGGGGCCCCCTGTGAAGGCCCTGCCACGGTGCCAACGGCAGCGACGACGGCGGTGGACGCGGCAGCGGCGGCGGAAGTGGCGGCGGTTGCGGCGGTGGCGGAGGGCTTGGCCTTGCCTCGGCCCCTGGCTTCGGCGGGTGGAGCGCAGGCTTTGCTCCCAGCCCGGTGTTCGGCCGGCTTTCCAGCTGCCGCACATAAGTAACAGTGCGGCTTGGGTGCGACGCACGAGCCGGCCTTGTGACCGGGCTGACCGCAGCGGAAGCAGTGACTGCTGCGGTCCACCTCCGAGGTGCATTGCACTCCCACGTGGTGACCCACCTGGCAGCGGAAGCACCTCAGAGGTCTGGGTTCCAGCAGTTTTACCTGCGCGGATACCCAACCCACCAGAAGCCTACGGCCCTCCTCAGTGATTTTTCGGGCCGCCGACACGGGGCAGCTCACCGTGACGGTTCGCATGCCCGTGTTGTCAGGACGGATGGTGCCTGCCTTCACCTGCTCGGCAGAGCATTCTCCCGTCCTGACTACGGCGGCCACCACCTCGCCCTCCGTCACGGAGTCGTCCAGGCCCAAGATGCGCATGTCAGCGCACTTGGTGGGCCTGGACACTCGGACCTCGTCCGCGTCTAGGGACGCCCTAAGCCTTTCGGCCAGGGCGTCAGCGGTCGGGCCACTGGCCGCGCCGGGGATCTCCAGCATGCGGGCTCCGGTCGCAGTGACCCTCATCCGCATGCCATTGGTGACCCCCAGCTCCGCGAGGTTCACCGCCGCCCTAGCTTTTGAAAGCACGTCGCGGTAGGACACGCCCTTCAATTCCGCTTCCGGCTGTAGTGTGATCACTACAGCTGCGGACTTCGGGGCGCGTAACCTAGCCGCGGCACTACGCTTTTTGCGCCGCTGCCGCCTCTCTTTCCTTTTGGCCGCCCTCGCTGCCTTGCCCGCCTTCTTTTTCTCCCCGGCTACTTCCCATTCGGCGTCAGCCGCGGGAGATGGGGGAGGCGGGGCTGACCGTCCTGGCACCACCGCTGGGGGCGAAGCCGCCTGAGCAGCCACCCCACCCTTCTTGGGCTTGGCCTTGGGCGGCACCGGTTTCGCCGGGGTCCGACCCGACTGCGGTGCCGACTTGGCCGTGGCAGTCGTGGCGGTGGCATACGTGGCCGCCTTCTGCGTTTGCTTTGGCTGGCCCGAGGCCGGCTGGCTCGCCGCCAGTGGGGGGCGAAGGACTATGGCCTCCAGGGCGGAAAACCGACTCTGGAAGGCAGCCAGCTCCTGCCGCACCAGAGTCAGCACCCGGTCTTCCTTCTCAGGCACGGATCCACCCCCGGGACCATGCCGCGCCCCCTTCTGAGGCTCCACCCTCGGGCCAGCTCCTCGGAGCACGGCCAGGTCCGCTCGGAGCTCCTCATTTTCCTTTCGGAGAAGCTCCATGGCGGCTGCCAAGCGGGCGACCTCCGCCCGCATTTCGGACATGTTGTCCGTCGGAGGTCCAGTGTGCAGGTCCTCCGCTGCCGCCATAATGGAGGCTATGGCTGCTGTGATGGCCTTGCCTTTAGAGGCCTGAATCCTCTTCAAGGCCACCCCCTTGACTGCAGCAGCCACAACCTCCGCGAGCCTGGCCATTCGCTCCTCGTTGGAGCCGCCAGCAGCATCTGGCTCGTCCTCAGACGTCTCCGAGAGGGCCCTGCTGCTGGTCCCACCCGAGAGCCGCTCCTCCGTGGCCAACGCCTCGGATCGCTGGTCCGCCTCGACACTCGGATCGGCGGGATCCTTCAAGGTTAAGCCTCTGCCTAACCGGACCCCACCGCTCCGGCAGACCTTCCCAAGCTTTGGGTTCGAGGCCACACCGCCATCCGAGGACGACCCCCGGCCATCCCTCGGTTTGGGGCGCTTCTTGAGGAACTCTGTCCTCCTCGAAGCGCCCACCGCCGCATGCTCCGGGCCCTTCACAGAGCCCTTCGCGCTCGATGCGGTGTCGGACTCCGACCCCGCATCACTCTCCTCCTCTACGTTTTTTGTTTTTTGTGTAAGTTTATCCATTGCTGTTCCCACGAGTAAAAAATCGTTTTATTGACTCAAATATAGTGGTTCGCACTAGAGACTAATTAAGCTACCCATTAGTCAAGCTTGCAACCTCCCTCACGGTGCGCCGCCGCTTGGAGGTTTGGGGTAATTTTTTATAGAGGATTTCTTCCTCGCGGCCCGGGCGGTTAAGCCAAGGCCCTCGACCCCCGTCAAAAGTCAGAGACATGACCGTGACAATCTTCGGGGCTACGAGATTAACGGTGGCAGAAGGAGAGCACTCCTTCTTGCCTGCCCGGTGGCAGGGTGAGTGCACACCGAGCCCGCTCTAACTCCGCCGCTGTGCGTCTCTGCATGAGCGCAGAGATACACGCGTTGGAGCGTCCCGCCGACAGGATATTGGCATACGGGCAACGACACCCCTTAGGCACAAGTACCCAATGGGGTGACATTGCCCGCATCCCAGGGTGCACCGTCCCGGAGACTGGCCTTTCCCCCAGACGTATCCAAGGGAAACTCCAGCCCACGGGCACACGGGGAGGTTTCCTGTCCAAGCACCCCATATTTGGATAGGTAATACCTTACTTATTTCAAAAACGCTTACAAATTTGCCTTCCCATAGAAAAATAGGAATAACATAAAATCATCGTCAAGTGCGGGAATTCGCTCGTTTGGTGGGTTGCTCTGCTTGCCCAACCGTGGAATACGGCTGGCTTTACCTACGGAGCTTGACCGCTGTTAATATCTATACAGGGGACAATGTCAAGTATGACAAATATTGAGCCGGTACCTATTCCACAGTCTATCATGCCCACAGAAGACTTTTCTCTCGCCATGAAAAGTCCCTATAATACAATAAAAACAAGTCTTTAGTTTAGAGATATTTATATAGTGATGTCTCAACTACGGGATGGGTTGACAAACGTGCGTACAGAAAGTGGCCCTGCAGTGAAAATTCGTAAAATATAATTTGCAAACAAAGAAAAAAAAAAAAGATGCTTTTAGGACTTACGTCCTTTGCCGACTCGTATCACGACTGCCAAATATCTACTATTACGGATTGAAAATACGAACGCTATTTCATACATTGACCGTAAGGGAGATGTTCAGTTTCCTCACCTTACTTTTATTACTTACTAGGACAATTGTGGCAATGGTGTGAGGAACGTTTATCATATCGCAGATGCAGCATCGCGACTTGCTCACCCGTGGATTTAGGCCCTTAGAGTGGGAAAAGCAAAAAACAAACAAAAGATATGTGTGCCACTAGATTCTATACCGGTAATGATAGCATCACTGTCAGAGAACTCACGGTTTACGCATGTTTCAATTTTTGCAAAATTAATAATGTTGATTCATTATGTACCCTCGATTCCAATGGTTATAAATGTTTGCAACAGAATTCTATCTTTCAGGTGCTAAATAATACGAACATAAATAGTTGTAGATCAGCTCTCGGCCTGATTCGCAGTCAAGAATAAGATAAAGAAAAGACTACGCTTGTTCAAAGGAATTTCCAGATTGCGTCCTCTACTACCTAAGTCCAACATTACTTGGGACTTAAACATAGTCCTAAACTTTTTGGCTAATTGGTACCCAAATGAGAAACTTAATAAAAAAAAAAAATAAGAACTATAATATACTTGAATATACTTGCTCTTGCAACCTCACCTAAAGTGCAAACAAATTCTTAAATCAACGTTTTTATAATGTAAATATAACGAAAATCTAAAAAAAAAAAAAAAAACCTAGAAATATGCCTCGCCATTGCATTGCATTCTTCCATTTCACTAACTAAACCTTTAAGAAAAACTGATGATATATTTATAAGTTTAAAGAAACCTTATAATTCTATCACTCCGCAGACATTGAGCACATGGATAAGACCTACGTTAGGTAGTGTTGTGGAATTAATATGTCCATATTGCACATGCACAAGAAACGCCTCTTCTGCTAAGGCACACAAACCTGGAGTATGCTTGGACGTAAGCCGAAAATCACTAGGCTGGAGGCTGGTAATGCAACAACATTTGGTAAATTTTAAAACTAGTGTAACAGGTGTTGAGAAGTAATAATAATAGGTGATAATAAATTAAAATCAATGACTTACAAGTTTTTATATTGTTACCCATCCAGTGACACGTACAGAAAAGAGACCAAAAATATAGTTACATGATCTTTTATAACATTTCAAATGACAGCCGCCTACCCTTACCACCTATCCAACATGAATATTGCAACAGATAAAATGAACTGAACTAATAATACAAAACAAAAACTTTTAAACAAAACATTGTAACGATGCCTTTACAAAAATATAATTGATAAGTTTATTAATCTCGCAGTATATTCATAACATAATAATTTACTGGAACTTACAAAGTCAATCGTTTAGTATTTAAACTTAGGTACAAAAAATTAGTGATATGGCAAGAACATAAATTGGTCAGTGTGACCCTAAATAAACTTCTACATAATTAAACGGACTATTAGGAATACATTATCTATAATACGATAACACTCGGCCGTCCTGACTAAAGCCGTGTCCCACGGCGATCTTGTTTACTGGCATCAGCTGGTGTGGAAGCAGTCATCACGGAGGAAGAAGAAGCGCCGCCCGTCGCGCTGGTAGACCAAGAAGTAGCCCTTGGCGTTGCTCTATCGTTTTGTGCAGCAGTGTTCGGTAGAGTTTTCTCCATCTGTAACGTGAATTTCGTCTACAAACCAACGGGTCCATGTATACAGTTTGCACATTCCTAGCTAAGTAAATCTAGTGTAAGAGGACTGCACTTAGCAACTAAATGGATAGGTACCATACCTATAGCTATTTAAATGGATTTCGTAGCTAAGTAAACGGATAGTACATAGTTCAGTAAAAAGGTAGCACATAGCTTGACATTTAAATAGGTAGTACATAGCTCGTTAAATAGGTCGTACATAGCTCATTAAATAAGTAGCACATAGCTCAGTAAATAGGTAGCACATAGCTCAGTAAACAGGTAGCACATAGCTCAGTAAACAGGTAGCACATAGCTCAGTAAACAGGTAGCACATAGCTCAGTGAATAGGTAGCACATAGCTCAGTAAATAGGTAGCACATAGCTCAGTAAACAGGTAGCACATAGCTCAGTAAATAGGTAGCACATAGCTCAGTAAATAGGTAGCACATAGCTAAATATTTACATAGTACATGACTCTGTAAATAGGTAGCACTTAGCTAAATATTTAGGATGGCACATAGCTCAGTAAATAGATTGAAAATAGACACATTCTAGGTAGGTAGTATAATCAGACCGGGGGATATGAATTTAAATAAAATAAAATAGAAAATGATTAATATTTTCTATAATTAACAAGTTTGTTTACATGGAGCTAGGTTAATAATACGCTGCCGTATTTTAAATAATAAACATAGTACACATTAAGTTAAATACTAAGGAACCTATTTAACTTTCTAATAAATCAATTAAATCATCCTTATCAATGTCATGACCCTCACTATCTGTCGAGTCATGATCATCTGATATTACAGGCTTGTATGGACGCAACGTATCGCCAGCTACAACCGCACTAAATTTTCGGTACCCTCTCATGCCTTTAATTGAAGAAATAGTATAACGATCTATGGCGTGATTTGTTTTGGTGATTTTGTATGGTCCTGAGTATCTGTTTCCTAACTTTTTGCTTACCCCTACAGCTTGCTCAGTGACACCTCCCTTCCATAAGACTAATTGACCTATATTATATTTAGTACATTTTTTCCTCCTACTGTCAAACTGTTTTTTCATTTTAGTCATATTTAGGTCAATGTTAACTTTAGCCTGCCTACGCCTAGAAATTAAATTTTGCCTCTGTGCTTCATTGCTTATCTGCGGTGAAGATTGTGGCACTGGCAAAAGATTATTCTGATGCGCAAATAATAAACTAAATGGTGCCACTTTTGTCACAGAGTGTATTGTATTGTTAATGCCCCAAACGATATTTATCAATTTTGAATCCCAGCTACATTCCTCTATGACAGATGTACTTAACCCGTCTAGAATCGTTCTATTTACACGTTCAACCTGCCCATTTGCGCGGGGTACAGCTACGGCATTCAATACATGCTTAATTTGGTAATTCTCGGCAAAGGTTTTGAAATAGCGACTCGTAAAAGCCTTACCTCTATCAGTTATTATTCTACTGGGTTTACCAAAAACCGAAATTATATCCGTGAGTTCTTTAACTGTTTCTGTTGAACGTACCGTTTTTACAGGACGAGCAAAAATAAATTTAGTAAACGAGTCTATAACCATTAAAATATAGTTGTTCCCCTGACGACTTTCAGGGAATGGGCCCAAATGGTCCACGTGCAAGGTGTGCATGGGTATATCTGGTTTTTCTATGGGATGTAATTCCCCCTCGCATCGACCGTATCCCGATTTACCATACGCACATTGAAGACAGCTTTTAATATATTTTCGGATGAATCTAGTCATATTTGGAAACCAGTAAGAAGATTTTATTAGCTTTTCAGCCCTTTCAAAACCTGGATGCCCAATCTGGTCGTGGAACTTTTGCAATATACTGTATTTAGCCAGTTTTGGAATAACAAAACGTTCACCTTTTAAGGTTTTTCTGTATAACCTGCCGTTAGTTAGGGTATAATTATTAGCGATATCTCGATTTTCGGTACCCCCCTGTAGCTGCCTAATAATTTGTTGGATACCTTCATCCTGAAGTTGAACAGAGACCGCCCAGTCGGTTTCGTCAATCATGGCAATATCTACAGTGTTGACGCCTACTGGATTTCGACTTAGTGCATCCGCATGTCGCATTCTATCACCAGGCCTATATTCTATCTCCAGTTCGAAGTCCTGAATTGTTAACCACCACCGTGCAATGCGTGGTATAAGGTCCTTTTTTGTTAAAGTAGTACGAATGGCTGCGCAGTCTGTGACAACTTTTACCGGTATACCTACAAGATAGATACGGAATCTTTTAAGGGACTCCACCACAGCGAGCGTTTCTAACTCGTAGCTGTGGTAGAATTGCTCCTCGTTACTGGTGACTCTACTGAAGTACGCTACCGGTTTTAGTGTATTATCAAATTGAATTTGCATTAAAATGCCGCCTAGACCTACTTTGCTTGCATCCGTATGCAACTCAGTTACCGCGTTACGATTATAAATAGCAAGTACAGGCCTCTCGGTTAATAATCTTTTAAGTGTTATAAAAGCTCCATTTTGTTCATCGTCCCAAGACCAAGGAACATCCTTTTTTGTTAATTTGGTTAGAGGGCGAGCTATGGATGCAAAATCTTTAATAAACTTTCGAAAATATGATGCTAAACCTATGAACTGACGTATTTCGTGAACATTTCTCGGTGTTTTAAATCGAAGTACACAATCAATTTTATGTTGACCTGGTCTAATTGTCCCTGCTGTAATTTCATGGCCCAAATAATCAGTGGTGGTTTTGAGAAATGAACATTTCTTTAAGTTAAGTCTTAAATTAGCACGTTGTAGCCGTTCTAGAACTGTTTCTAATAATATTAAGCCCTGTTGAACGGTGACTGTAGGTAAGATCATATCGTCTAAATAAATTGCGACTACTTCATTTTCACCGGTATCGTTAACATTATTATTATTTAATTTACTACTATTATTAGCTAGTGTACCCAAAGCAAGTTTTAGAGCTCTAGAGAATACAGCGGGTGCATTAGCCAAGCCAAACGGCATCCTAACAAACTCATACTGCCCGGACGGGGTTACGAACGCAGTTTTAGATATAGATGTGGAGGAAATCGGTATTTGGTAGTAGCCTTGTGCAAGATCCAGGGTAGTGAAATAGAATTTACCAGCTAGCAAGCTTACAAGGTCGTCTATATGTGGTAAAGGGAAACGATCCTTTACCGTGCATGAATTTAGAGCTCGATAGTCTATACATAGCCTATACTCTCCATTTTTTTTCTTTACTAATACGACTGGGCTTGCATATGGTGAATTTGATTCTCTTGCTATTCCAGAATCTAATAGCTCTTGTACTTTTTCATCTACTATTTCCCTCTCCTTATGTGGTAACCTATAAGGCTTACAAAATACCGGTTTATCAGTTAAGGTGTCTATTGACATTTCTATCAGATCCGTGCAACCTAAACTAGCCGTACTGCTAGCAAATGACTCAGAATATTTACGAAGTAATTTAACCAATGCCTCCTGTTCGCTATCACTTATTTCGCCCAAGTCTAAGTTTCCGCAGTTAATTTCATTTTCTGGATGATTACTGTTAAAATTTTGGTAACATGTGGCATAATTAATATTCATAATACGTTTCTCATTACTGACTTTAGCTCTTGTTAATAAACGTCCAGCCCGCCAAGTTATAGATTCATTTCCAACATTAATTATTTTAATAGCTTCAGTCGTAGCCGATAAAACAGTGCCCGGTATAAAATACATGGCCTCTGAATTGTATAACGGCAGTGTAGTATACGTTGTATCCATACAATCACTATTTATAAAAATTTGCACAAGCGTTTCGCTACATGGAGGTATAACCACATCTTTCAACAATCGTATGGAATATTTATGCCCAAAGTCATCGGCATGCAGATTATACTGCGTTATAATACTATCACAGGGGTCACATTTGATTAAAGTAGCACTAGTCGAAGTAGTTAACAAACTAATGTTATTTTGACAGATAATAGGTTGACCTACAATCATGTCAATATCACCCATATAATGGTATGTTACTTCTGCAAAACTGGGTATCCGTAATTTATCAATGTTTACCGTGAAGTGAACCGTTCCCAAGGAATTTATACAACTACCCTCAAACCCCCTCAGAACGATCGTAGATGGCATTAATGGTAGATTTAATCTTTTAACCACGTTCATTCGTAGAATATTGACTTTACTACCGGTGTCTATACAAGATGTTGTTTTGCATCCTCGTCAAATTTCAGGTAGTTGTCATAAAAGACATAAATAATCAATTGAAAGTACAGTACCGGGCAATAACTAATAAGCGCTGCTTTTTTTTTGTTGTTGAAATTTAACAGTATTTCAGAATTAAACCCTTAATTCAATACAAATAAAAGAGAATCACCCGACTACGCAACAGCGACAATGCAGCTGTGTGCGTGAGTGTCGACGTCTTACCTACGAACCAAATTCAAGCGTGCGCGACCGAGCGGCGAGCAATGAATGACCTGAGCGACTGGTAGCAATAATTTTACCTAATTTTATTTCGAAAATCACCTACATTATTGTCATAAATTTAGTTTGATAATTACCTCTTTTGAAGCATCATTAGAATACGGAAATCTTACTAATAACAGTAATACTAGTGCGCCAAAGAAAAGTTCACTGACCTGGTATCAGATGATTAATAAAATGTTCGTTTTGCTCTAATGCTATCGTTTAGCCTTTTAACTTTTCGTAATGATTTTGTTTTTATTCGTGGATTAAATTGGTTGATTTGAAATTTTCTTTACTACTTAACGGGCTTAGGACCGGTAATAATACCTACCTACCTTAGTTGATGTACCGATCTACTAAGTTTAAAAATGTTTTTTAGGTTTGATGGAAATGGAAAGATTTGCTAGTTACGTGTAAGTAGGTGGTGATACTTTCGACTCTTAGGTGTTATTGGCGTAGTTAAAAATTTAAAATCAACTTATTTACACTAATAAAATTGATTAAGCTAACAACGTATTTACAAAATGTACAAATAAATAAATTACCTACTTAAGTTACCCGGAGGAGTTGTTCAAAGTTGCCACCATCACACTCTTGGCACAATCGAGCACGACGTAGATGGTTTTCCTTTAGTTTACGTAACACTAACACATTCGTTTTAAAGTGTCGAAAGCACTAATGATCCTTGCACGTACACTGTGGTGTGGTGCACTCCAAAGCGTCGACCAGCCTCCCGCGTGCTTGCCCGTGGTTCTCGCTGGAAGTATTCCAGGATGTCTTCCTGCAAGGCGACAGGCAGGCCTACCTACGCTGCCGCGAGCTTGAGCATGCCGGGGAACATCAAACTGCCGATGATCCCGCAGTCTTTGCGTAGCAGCCAGCATGACGCTCTGTGATGGGGGTTCCCGATCGGGAAACATTTCCGTGAACATCCGGATGGCTCCACGTAGGCTGCTCCACTGATGGCATACAGGCGGACCATCTCCACCAACTCGACATTAGTGTAATTGTCCGTCATCTTGCACTTTGTATCGAATGACGTCTCAACAATTTACCGAGAACTGAGAAGCGCGCACGCACATTTCGGCGACATCAAACACACTGTTGGTTCGGGGGCGGGCGGGGGGGCGCACGCGGCGCCCGAACGAACGATCGCGCATGCGTTGTGAATGGATGTATTGTTTGCGTTTGTGTGAGAAAGCGCGGTTAGGCTAGTAACAGACGGGCCGCGTTTAAATACGGCTGGTTCACACTTACGGATTTTAGTAAACAGGAAAAAATATTTAAAAAAATACCTACCCATTTTATTGTTGATTTGGGTCGAGAATCATTAGCATAATAACGTCCTTGAATTTGACTAGGATGCAAATCAACATCTTGTATATGCACGTACACAACAGTTATCAATGAAAACATTTTTTTTAAAACAGTCATTAGAAACAATGTACTCAAAAGTGTACATCACCTTAGCTGCTGTGCTCCAACAGGTTGCGGCTTCGTGGCCCCGTCGTTGGCAGTTAGTGCAGACGAGTTGGCTCCGACAGTCTTTTATATCGTGGCCAGGTCTCCGGCAGGCGTAGCACAGCTTAACCGACAGCTGCGCCGATCCTCGACGCCACGTGGTCTTGGCAGGCTGGCTAGCTTCTTTGGTCTTCGATGCGCCGCTGTCGAGCCTTTTGTAATTTTCCAACGACGACAAATACCCGTAGTACAGTTCTTCAGCAGTATCACATCTGAAAGCTTTTGCATTAGGTCTTAGTTCAACTGGGAGACCCCTGATTACACACGAGAGTGTCGCTTCTTCATCCAGTTTGCATTTCTTGGACAACGATAATTTATCATGAAAATATGCGGTCATGGTTTCGTCATCAGTTTTCTTACGCGCCAACATGAATTCTAATTTATCAACGAAGTCTACGGCCATAGGGAAAGCTCGTTCGAGTGCATTTTTCCATTCATCCCATGAGAGATCGTAATTATCCAAATTTTCATACCATTCCCTTGCAGAGCCACGTAACCTCATGTGCATAATATAGGACTTATCCGCATCACTCCAATCGTAAATATGACTCAATTGATCAATTTTATTAAGCCAAGCCTTAGCATTTAAAGATTTGGGTCCTGGGTCGAATTTGGGGATTAACTCTGCATCCGTGTGGGTAGTTTTTCTTTTCTTCGCAGCATTTGGAACGCAGTTGGAAGAAAAAAAATTCAGAATATTTTCTGTTACCTCGGCACTAGTAGTTGTTGCATTCTCCATTTTTCTTTTCCGACCTAGTCCGCCGATGTAGGGTCCCAAACCTGCCATTATTACGAGTACCTTGTTGTCTTGTGAAGCGATAAGTGGGCCTCAATACCACTTCTGAGATGTAACAGGTGTTGAGAAGTAGGTGATAATAAATTAAAATCAATGACTTACAAGTTTTTATATTGTTACCCATCCAGTGACACGTACAGAAAAGAGACCAAAAATATAGTTACATGATCTTTTATAACATTTCAAATGACAGCCGCCTACCCTTACCACCTATCCAACATGAATATTGCAACAGATAAAATGAACTGAACTAATAATACAAAACAAAAACTTTTAAACAAAACATTGTAACGATGCCTTTACAAAAATATAATTGATAAGTTTATTAATCTCGCAGTATATTCATAACATAATAATTTACTGGAACTTACAAAGTCAATCGTTTAGTATTTAAACTTAGGTACAAAAAATTAGTGATATGGCAAGAACATAAATTGGTCAGTGTGACCCTAAATAAACTTCTACATAATTAAACGGACTATTATGAATACATTATCTATAATACGATAACACTAGACTAAATTGGAAGTGCAGAACGATTGTTTTGACAAAATCATTTAGTGAAATACTGGATTGCTTCCCAATCTAAATCATTATTATTGACAAGCAGAAAATTACGAAATTTATTTTTGTATTTACGGAAATATTTTGTGTTCCTTGTCTTTTCAAAACTGTGTTTATTTATTGTTGATATTTTCATAATGAACTCTCAACATCTACATGTAATCTCTATGCTAATCTCGAGGACAAAGCTGAGTATAATTAGTGATTAAACGAACTTACCTTAAGTGAAGTTCGATCATAATTATACGAAGGCTTTGTCCGAAGAGATTAGCATCCCACCCTCCCATCTCCCTACTGTACCTATTCAAATATCAAGCAGATCTGCAGATGCTCTGAAGTAAATGAAGTTCGCTGGGGATGTCAGACGAAGGAGGGAATAAAAAAATAAAAATAAACCTCTCAAACACAGTGCAGATGGCGACACCGTATGTCTACTACATGTAATCTCTATGCTAATCTCTTCGGACAAAGCCTTCGTATAATTATGATCGAACTTCACTTAAGGTAAGTTCGTTTAATCACTAAAAAAAATTGTCTTGTTTTGCGTGACCGGACCGGTGCCACACACTGGGCAATCGAATTCACCGGCACAGAAGCATAAAAACATGCCATTGGTGCGTAGAACATCGGGTGCTGCTAAAGACGAAGCAGGTTGTTTCGGATGTCGACTTTAACTATTATTATTTGACTCTCGATGAACTTTGCGTCAGTTTTAGAACTTATTGGTTTGAAACAACATCTTCCCAACACGTTCACTAAAATTCGTGAATTCGTAGTAGAAGAGGTATGAGAAACAGTGTGTAAAGTTCAACCTCCATAGAAAAGGGATAATCCTCCGACCAGACGGGTGTTGTCTGATGGGCAACTGCCCGACGGTTGTTGTTGGGACGTTGTATCCTGGGTGATTTTTTTGTCACCGTTTTAAGTTTTCAGGATGATAGTTATCCAAGTGAAAAAAAAAATGTATACGCTAGTTGCGCGGTAAACTTCGCTTGTGTGATTCAGGACTGAGATGTGGCGATTTAGATGCCGCTACAGATATTATTGCCAAATCCAATCAATCGTATCACCGATTTAAGCCAACAGTTTGGCAGCGACTTCTTCCCCCTTATATCCATCATAATATAGCACCGCGCCTTGTTTCCTCGAAGGGTTGGACAGTTTAGCTACAGTACATCCATATTTCGCCAGCCTTATAAGTTTAGGTCCCATGTAAGGCTTAGGTTCACATTAGGTCCGACCGACAATTTTACCGTTGGCCGACTATCGGGTTATGGTGTTCACATTATAAGCTGCCGGTCCGACCTAATGTGAACACCCCAGTCGTTAAACGCTGTCCGGGTCACCACAAAGCAATTGTGAGTTTGCTTCTGTGCCAGAAGAAAAGATAAAGGAAATATTGGGTGCATCCAAGCACGCCGGGCGAGCGCAGGTGGGTGCAGTGGCGGGCGTGTGGCTTCGCCGCTGCGAGCCGACATGTGTGAACGGCGTTATACAAAGCAATATGCCAATATTATATCCGACTCGACAGAAATCGTGGCTGAATGTCCGGTAAATGTGTCGCCGCCGACAGTTTTATCGGTTCGCCCTAATGTGAATAGCGATTGAAATACGTGCCAATTTGTTTCCAACACCTTTGTCGTTCCGGTAAAACTGTCGGTCCGACCTAATGTGAACCCGCCCTAATATGGGGTGAGCCTATAGTCATCAATTGAGCAAAAATTCCCCACCTGGGAATTGAACCTGAGCGGTTGCGACCACTAGACCAATAAGACATTCAACATCTTATGGGAATTTCTAAATATCCAGCATTAAAAAAATGCAAAATACCCTAACACTTTTCTGGGTTAGGAGGCGTTAGGTTGAAAAGTCAGGCAGTGAGTTTTTAATTATGTACTCATTGAATTATTTTTTACGATTAAGCTTTTTATTTTTTTTGTTGAGGAAATTTCAATCAACAATGCTGACTCTACCAGGTACTGATGATGAGTCTAAGAAAATAAATATATTCAGCAATATTATTTAATGTTACACTTGCTTATTTATACTATAAAATTAATCCCCCATAGATATTACATTCATGGCAATGCAATCTAAAAATAATTAATCCTATTAAAATCATTAATACATTTTGTAAAATTCAACAATATCTAACAAATTCTTAATTTGTGGTCTTACAGCTAATCAACATTTAGCTTATAATGTATTATTTGTACATTATTTTCCTTCTATTATGAGTCTTTGATTTTGTATAGCAGTTTGATGAATTAACATGCAATAAAAATTTTAAAGGCACCTTACCCAAGATGTAGACAAACATTCAGGGGTGTTAATAAACAATTGAACTTGTCTGCAAGAAAACATCGTTTATTTTGATACACTGTAAAAAAGGTCCAATGTTTAAAAAAAAAATAAGAAGAAAACTTTCAAACCAATGTCTCTGGCTATGGCTTTGATTACATCCAATTCATTGCAGCAGCCATTTTAAAAGTTGGACAATACATAAGTTGATAAACTAGATTACAATAGTAATAAAAAAAGGAGAATAATGTTGTGATTATAATTTGTCTTTGGCTATTTCACAAGAAGGACATAAGATTGCCATATAACAGCCTAAATAAATATAGTAAGAAGTAACATAATCAAGGTCAGATTAATGAAAATTTTACAAAATATTTTGTGACTGCTGTTCATCAACACATCTGGTCATCTTGCGGTGGCATCTGAAAGGAATAAATTAATATTAACAATAGAATATAACTATGAATCTCTAGTTGTAGGATAAATAATACGTGAATTTAAAAAGGCCCCCTGTTTATCTTCATTACTTGTTCTAATGCTTCATGTCAGTTTTAAACTTCAATGGACAATCATGCATAAATAAATTCTGCTATTTTAGTGATATGCATCACATTCACGATGAGATGTTTAATTTGTGAGCTTTAAGAAATGCAGTGACTTTATTATTATTGATCTTATTTGACATGTCCTTCAAGAAGGTCACATGCATAGAATTACTGTGCACTTACTATAAATATTATTGAAGTACTATGCATGTTTCAGGATACTAATAAAATCCTAGATTGTGGAATATTAGGGATTCATCTTCCTTCCTTCTGCTCTCCTTCCAATTAAGTGGTTTGCAACTTGTTTCATAGATCTCAATCAGACATCATCTGAGTATTCTGAGTTTGTTGCGCCACTTCTTCCCAGCTAAAGCACTAGGAAGTGGTGAAGGGTGGGCATTTTTGGGAGACTGTCATATGTAATTTTGAAGTTCAAAAAGTGCTGACTCTCAGCCTAGTTTGAATAAATGACTTTTGATTTGATTTGATTCACCCCATTTCTAGTCTTTCATTTTCATCTTACACAAAATTCATCCATCATTTAGTTTTCCCCTGCTCTTACAGCCATTCAAAACATTAAGTACGACGAAAGCTAGTAAGTAAAAGGCCATTCATTATTTGAATACATAGATGCTAAAGCGTCCCTCACTCTTGTAAGAGCATATATAGCAAAGTTCTATTATTAAACATACCTGACCATTACTACTTGGGACAGGTAAGGCAGCCAGTTGTTCAACAAGAGCCATAGTCATCTCTGACTCCACAGTAACTTCAACCCATAATGTATCTGAAATAAAAATAACATAAAATGTACTATTAATAATAATTGCAATGTATTAATACTTAGTTGGTGTTGCAGCTTTAAAGATTTTAGAAAGTATTTATTTCATCACTTCAATAATCTGAAAAGAACGAGAAAAATATTCCCTTTTTCTAAAGTGAGGTGGAGTGATTTTATTTTATTCATAATTTTCAATTCAGTAGTACTGATTTCAACGACTATATCATCTAGTGTTATGTGATGACGCAGTTGACACAAGTATTAGAGAAATGTATTCCAATAATAAAAGACTAGTCTCTGCTAAATAAATTTTACTATTTACTCAAAAACTGCAATTAATCTAATCAGATACTCACCCCCTATTTGCTCACCCTTTTCAGTCACCAAGTGAAAATACCCTCTGTGAGTGCCTGGTGTAGTAGGAGCTACTAACTTTAATGTAACTGTAGTGGAATGTCCTGCAGGTAAAGGTGGAACATAGACCGGTGTGGCACCTAGTGGTTCACCCCCAGCTTGTATCAATCTACAGCTGCCAGGCCACCCTTCTGCCCCAGTATTAGCAATACTCCAACTTTGTTCAAAACTGAAATAGGATCAATTTTATTAATTAGTACCAACTAACCCTCAAATAAAAGACAATGAGTTTAATTACTTGCATAATAAGTTAGAATGTGAAATAATAGGAGCAACAAATTTCATCGCACAAGACAAGTGAGTCATTCACAATCATTCCTAGAATGACTTATTTCAATCTTAGGAAAAGCACATGTTCACAAATTGACCTCATTATATAATGGTATCCTTACCATGCACCAGGCCCCACTGCAGCCTCCTGGTTTTGAGCAGCTTTTAGAGACATTGATGGTAGCTTTGGTGGTAAAGTATAGTCTAAGTAACAACATATTGCTGTTTGTAAATTCCTGTAATAAAATGTAATTAATTAGTAGACAGAAATATGTTGTTTGATAATGATAAAAGTTCTCTAATCCTGAAATATAATTACCAGTTGCTCATGTCCAAGAAAAAGCTGGCTGTATTATAACTCACACTAGGGCCCAAGAGTCTCTGCATTTGATTAACAAGTTCATCTCTGTCTGTTGTGTTCATACAACTGAATTGTAATAATAAATTTTGGTCAATCTCCCCAGTTACTGAAGAACCGTCTATATCCATTTTATTAAAAATAAAAATATTCAGCCTTTAATATTAATGTTTTCACAAATCACTTTGAATGTGTTTTACCACTGCACAAAATATTGACATGCCCTTTGTTTACGTACGTCAGCTGACTTGGCTGATGCACTGTAAAATGATTGAATTTTGATTAACTTTCAGTAAAATACACTTGAACCACACGTAATTTTAACAATTCACGAAATAATCATAGTTATTGTTTTATTAGAACGAAGATTACGTCGCATTATTTGTCGAATACGGGACAAAATAGAATGATTTAGAGTTGCACCCTGCGCTACGATCGAATCGAGGTACCAATAGAGATGCGATAAATTGTTCTTACTAAAATATTAATGCAAAATCGATAATTCCCACATAATTCCTGTAACAAAGTTAACCTTCAGGAAAATAAACAGTACAGAGGCCAGCACATCAAGCTACCCCAATCTGTCAAATTTCTTTGATCGTTTTTTCAACTTTATGACAAAGGAATAAGGTTTATGTTCAATTGGGAAAATTTGACAGTTTGATTCGACTGTACCTACAGTAAACGAGCAAAAGTTAATAGTTCAGTAAATGAGCCTTTTATTGCAACAAACCCACTCACAATCACTGATAGGCTGCTGTATTGAAAATGACACGACTAATTTTCCGCTATCCGATTTGCCTTGCCCCGACAGGACAACAAACTATACTGTGTCAAAACTAAACTAAAGAAAACTGTCGTTTATTTTAAAACGTTAAAAGCTTTTGGTTTCTGATTAGTGAACACAGTTTCCTCCGAGAGGACTCCTTCGAAATTATTGGTTGATGTTCGATTCAGCACGGAAGCGGAATAGTTGAGAATAAATATGCCGGAATAAAAACTATTTTTTCCACCTTACCAGACTCGCATTACTAAAAGTAGTTTTTAGTCGATGCTTCAGTAAATTAGCGTTCGACAAAAGAAAGTTGTGAGCTCTGTGACATTGATAGAATAGACAATAGACTGGCGCTTTTCGGTCTATATCAGTACAACCCTAGGAATATTTATGTGTTCTGTGCACAGAATATTGAGATTGAGAGAAACTATCCCTACGTTCCGAAATACGATAATATCGATTTGAGCGCGTTCACACCCGTTCCCAAAAGGCGTGAGCGCGATAACGATTTCCCGCGAAACGTCATAGATGACGTCATGACATGCGCCATCTTGCGATAACGCCGACCATGCAATTTACTAATATCACCGCGTGCGCTGTCAGCTATGACAGTTGGGCTGTTTTGTTTTGATTCGCATCGTATCTATATCTAACTTTGATTTATTTTAAATAGTGCTTCTATCTAAGAAGAAGAAATGTGAAGTGTATACAAGTCTAATGTGGTGAAAATATGTTTTAACGTTGAGTGAGCACTTTTATCGCGATCACGAGCGTTCCGTATTGATGACAAAAATGACGGTTCTTAACTGTCAGAATCGTAATATCCAACTCGGAACGCAAAATATCGATGTGAGCGCGCACAGCGCTATTTTTCTAATACGGAATGCGCCCTGTATATTTTTATATGTCTATGGTTCTGTGCAATGCTCTGTGGATCACTCTAAAATCTTCTAAGTCTGAAATTACAGCTTAGGGTAATTTACCCTAGATTTAGGGTGAAACTAATACAGCAGAGTAAGTTTTAGGGTAAAGTCTGTTTCGGTTATGAGACTACTTTAATATTAAACTACTTAGGGCTGATTTTACCAAAGTCAGATATCTTTTATCCGTAGAGTAAAATTTACGTCTGACAATTCTATTATGGAAGATCTGTCAAAAATTCAAAATTTATTCTCAGGATAAGATTTATTCTAAGTATAAAAGTTTGGTGTTTGCCCTTAGTAGAAATACGGCGCGTTGCGTTTAGTTTTGGGCTGGAGGTCAGTGGAGCTTAGATCCTGGAGGTAATAAACGATTCCATAACATTTCTAAGGTATCATTAGTTTTTTTATTAGCACCTTTAAATAATTTTACAGCCGTAGAGAAAGCCTTTTCTCTGTATTCAGTCGTCAAGACCAAGCTCTTTATGTAATGGGCTATCTTTGGCCATGGTCTAATACAGTATAATTCGCAGTCAATAAACAGTAATCATGCGTTTACTTCACACCATCCAAAACAATCACATACAAATATTACATAAAAAATACATAGTATTTAGGTACTCTACAGCACATCAAGCTACCCCAATCTGTCAAATTTCTTTGATAGTTTTTCAACTTTATAACAAAGGAATAAGGTTTATATTCAATTGGGAAAATTTGACAGTTTGGGATAGCTTGACCTGCTGGCGACTGTACTATTTTATCTCCGCTAGGAGTAATAGTGTTCTGTGTATTTTATACTAGAGAGCTCAGAGCTGTAAAGCAGCGTCCCCACTACGAGCCGCGCGGCTTTTGTATTTTTTAGCCACGCGTCCACATTAAAGAGCTATTACTGGCAGTTTCTTTTGAGATGTATACAACATATGAGTAAAAGGACATGTTTTTAGCTTCAGTAGCATTCATAGTAATAAGCACCGGTGCGCCAATAAGAAATAAACCGCGGCGACGACGTTTTTGGGTGCGACCAAGTTTAACCAGCAGAAAAACACACAAGATTCAATAACAGATGATGTAGATCAACTAAGTCTTGAATATACATAGATGCAATGGAAGATTTCGAAACTTTTTCGCATGTCAACTTCTGAATTTGAGATTTTGCAGTTGGACCCATTATTGCCAAAAAAGCGCACAGACAGGCCGCGCGGCCCGTCCCCACTACCCAGAGCCGCGCGGTTTTCTTTGAAGTAGACCGACATCCGTCGGGTTGCGCGAGGTAGACATGGGTTGGATTAGGTAAAAACGATAGCTAATCCACCTAATCCTAGTATTTAAAAATACCTAATCCGAATATTCATTCAATTCTTTTCCCGATATTATGTATCGTATGTGGATTGGGTAAGAAATATTCGGCATGGAGTATGGACGTTCCGTTTCTGATATATTGTGAACCGGTGGAATAAACACATTTCGCTTTTTATGCAGAGCACTAACTAGTCCAGTGGTACTCTACATAGATGGCGCTGGCGGAAATGCCTATTAAACTTGAATTAAGGGCGCTGTTACAAAATGAAACTGCTCAGTTGTAGGTAAATTTGACATGCAAACCGCTATGCGTCGGACGCCAGGAACAAACCAACATGAGCCTTTGCCACTTTGTTTTCGAAATAAATTATATGACTCTTTTATATTTCGTGAAATATTGTTTGTACTGATGAATGTTATCACCTAGAACGTATTTAGTGGGTATTGTTACACAAAAAGCACAGTTTGAATTTTATTCCGTGATATTTATTTATAGACCTAAATGCACATTTTACCCTCACATTTTAAGGTACCTACGGTATATTTTCTGTGTAGACTGTGTACGAATATTTTGTGCCATACCCTTCTATCAATAATAGTACTAGATTCCCGATAAGCGCTTCAAAAACGACCCGAAAAATAAGACCACAAATACTTTTGTGGTCTTATTTCAAATTAGTATGGTCCAACCATAGCCATTATGACGTGAAAATGCCGCAGTGCGCGTTCATAAACTGTGTAAATAACCACCGTAACACCAAGGTTTTAGAAGGAATATCTTTTTTTCGGTAAGTTTAAATCAATAAGTGTTTTTCATAATTAGAACAGAATTAAATTAGCTAATTAATATTATAATTGTTTGGCCAATGTTTGCTACGACGCACCAACTATTGTATCAAACATCGACTGTTCTTCAACAGGGAATGCATGGAGTAGTGTTGACATTTTATAATGTTATGTTTATTTGTAGATTTCCTAGTGACCCATTTCGCTGTGCAGAATGGGTACCTATCTATTGTCGCGAAAGAAAGAAGAGAAGAAATATTTAATCCTTGTAAAAATTCGAGAATATGTTCGATTCATTTTGACAGATTCGACATAACTGGAAACACGCAAAGCGTAGATTACTAAAAACAGCGGTTCCCAAATTGTAGGTAGGTAATTATCATCATCATCATCATATCAGCCGAAAGACGTCCACTGCTGGACATAGGCCTCCCCCAGGCTCGGAAGACGTAGAGTAGGTAATTATCATAAAGTATTAAAATTGTTGCTGTAATATAACATTTTGATAAAAAAAATTATAGGCCACATCTTCAGCAACTTTAAGTTTTAAAAATACTACGGGACTAAATGCCGTGCTTCGGGCTGATTCAGGTGGTTTTAAGTCGTTGTAACAGCGGCAATGTAAAATATCTACTACTTTTTTGAATCGGTCAAAAATATTTGCCACCATACAAAACGAACCTAAAAAAATATATATATTATACAGCTCTATGTCTTTCAATACTTACTGTGTTCTGAGCATTGAAATGTAATACCAAGAACTACGTCTAATTCCACAATAGAATAAGCACAAAATTGTAAATAAAATGTTTTTAACCTAATAACTTTGAACTTAAGTTTCATTTTAGAATAAATATTTTTGTACTGATGACTTTTTATTTTCAAGCGATATTTTAAATTTATTGCTATAAATAACCTTTCTCCGATGAAAGGACTATTATAATGAAGGATAAATATTTTTTGCAATGGTAATTAAACTTTATGTGTAAACATTATGGTTTATAATAAACTGAAGTTGTTAATATTATTCAACTTTTTTCTAAATGTTTACGTGTGTGCAAACATGGCCACTTGAGCGACTTAGTTTTGTTGATCCTTAATCTAGTACTATTATTGATCGAAGGCCATACCTAATCCTCGACGCTTTGGATTAGGTACGGACTAGAATCGAAGAATACCTAATCAACATACCTAATTCAATATTTGTGCCTCACCTCTAGCGCGAGGCCGGCTGCGCGGCTCTGTCAGGCCGCGCGGCTCAAGCCTTGCTCGCGTCCACACTCACGGAGCCGCGCGGCCCTAGTGGGGACGCGGCTTTATACCACATGAGTAACTAAAGCGCTTATTACACTTGGCTGAATTTAGGCATCTAAATTCAGAAGCAACTTAAAAGCAAATTAGAAGCTTCTGATCACACTGTCCTAAATTCAGTTACTGAATCACTTACCAGTTAAAGCGCGACGGAGTTGGACGTGCCGTGTACGTACGAGAATGGCTCCAAATTGTCAAGACACCAAAAAATTGGCCTTTGCGTAGCCCTGGCCGTTGACTCAATTAAAATATACTTCTCACAAAAATTAAGGAAAGAAAACAAAAACAATTTTTTGGTCGATTTCAATAGGCTGTATCTTGAAGAAAAATGGTCATACAGCAAATTTAAAAAAGCGATTGGATTCCAAATTGTTTCTCGTCAAAACAAATCGAGTAATCGTTCGAAAATTACTGACAAAACAATTATATTTTTCTCGGCAACCAATGATCGCACAGGAAATTTGAGGTCAACATTTTTAATAAATCTACAATGATTAGCAATTGATTTTTCAATACAAAATTTTTAATTACTCATTACATGAATTTGAAAAGGCAACAAAAAAAGACTTTTCGTACCTATCTAATTTTTTGAAAAATCAGGTGCCCAATCAAAAATAATGAGGAAACCACTAATGTTAAGTACGCCTTTTACAGATTAATCTACCCAAAAAAAACCCGACAGAGTATCAATTTAATCCGCCAAGCCTTTTTTTATCCCACTCGATAGAATTTTCGAAAAAATTTAAGGCGCATGATTTTTGTTCTGAAAAGCTCACAATTTTTATCAAAATAAAAACAATAATTTTTAGCATTTTTTCCTCAGTTTTGCATCAGTAATACAAAACAAAAGTGTACGTCCTCAACTCCTCAAGCACGGACAGTTACGTACACAGAACACATATACTCTAGGAGGTTACGTAGCGACTGAAGAGTAAAGTCAGTACTAAATGCGATTACACCTTCCTAAATGCGTTTCTAATTAGGCTTCTAAATGATTTAGTCAGTTAGAAACCATCCTTGCTTCTGAATTTAGGATGCTAACTTGCTAATTGCTTGCATCTAAATTCAGTCGTTACTGAATTTAGTCAAGTGTAATCGCAATTAGCAAGTTAGCATCCTAAATTCAGAAGCAAGGATGGTTTCTGACTGACTGAATCATTTAGAAGCCTAATTAGAAACGCATTTAGGAAGGTGTAATCGCATTTAGTACTGACTTTACTCTTCAGTCGCTACGTAACTGTCCGTGCGTGAGGAGTTGAGGACGAACACTTTTGTTTTGTATTACTGATGCAAAACTGAGGAAAAAATGCTAAAAACTTTTGTTTTTATTTTGATAAAAAATTGTGAGCTTTTCAAAACAAAAATCATGCACCTTAATTTTTTTCGAAAATTCAATCGAGTGGGATAAAAAAAGGCTTGGTGGATTAAATTGATACTCTGTAGGGTTTTTTTTTGGGTATATTGATCTATAAAAGGCGTACCTACTTAACATTAGTGGTTTCCTCATTATTTTTGATTGGGCACCTGATTTTTCAAAAAATTTGATACGAAAAGCCTTTTTTTTGTTGCCTTTTCAAATTCATGTAATGAGTAATTAAAAATTTTGTATTGAAAAATCAATTGCTAATCATTGTAGATTTATTCTTTATTCTAAAATTTGCACAAACACTAAGCGTGAAAAGAAATATATATCCGAAGCAAGAGTTATCAGACATGGTGTACCTCAAGGTGGAGTACTTAGCTCACTTTTGTTCCTGTTATACATAAATGACTTACCGCACCACATTGAACATCCAATGGTCTTATTCGCGGACGATAGCACCGCACTTATTAAATGTGCAGATATAAGTAAATACGAACAGGACATAAATAATACACATAAAGACATTGTAAATTGGCTTGACTACAATAAATTAGTGATTAACCTGCAAAAAACGAACGTTATGCATTTTTATCAACGCACTTCAGTACCAAATGTGATAATAGAACATAATAACTGTAATATAGAACAAGTACAAGTTGCAAAATTTTTAGGTATTCTGATAGATAGTTGACTTGGAAACCTCAAGCAGAGGAGATCTGTAAAAAACCGGTCAAGTGCGAGTTGGACTCGCGCACCGAGGGTTCCGTACAAACCTGTGGGTATATAAGTAAAAGTTCAAAATTGTCAAAAATATTTTTTTTTATGTGACGAAACTAAAAATTTTCGGTTTTCGTAATTTTTCCTATATCTGTACTATAAGACGTGACTTCGTACAAAATTTCAAGATTCTAAGTTCACGGGAAGTACCCTGTAGGTTTTGATTCCCGTGCGAGTTTCGAAAATTTGCGGAATTTTGCGGCCTAAATGGCTGTATCTTTTGATTGCGTTGACTTAGAAGGTTGATTTTTCTACAGCTTCCAGGGACAGTAGAACTAAGTATCATATAGAAATTTCAGTTTGATACCTCCACGCGTTCCTGAGAAAAACGGTCTTGACAGACGGACGGACGGACGGACGGACGGACGGACAACAAAGTGATCTTATAAGGGTTCCGTTTTTTCCTTTAGAGGTACGGAACCCTAAAAATTGAGCACATCCGCGTATGTGTTATACAATCTAGCGAAAAAGGTCAATATCACCACAACAGTAACTGCGTACCATGGTCTAGTTGCGTCCATTTTAAGATACGGAATATTTTTTTGGGGAAACTGTACTCTACGGGAACATGTGTTCAAAGCCCAAAAACGCTGCCTACGAGCAATACTTCATATGAAGGTGACGGATAGTTGCGTTCCTGTCTTTAATCCCTCAAACTATTAACTTTCCCGGCTATGTACATTTTAGAAGTCGCAATTTTCGTTAAATGTAACCTATACCTTTTTACCGATTGCAAAAGATAGAAAGAGACCTATAAGAAGTCAGTACAGGGTTGCCACCAGAGTTGCCACCCGTCCCGATTTTGCCGGGACAGTCCCGATTTCGAAGAAATTGTCCCGCGTCCCGACGGCCTATCGATTTTGTCCCGATTTTTGACAATCGGGTACCCAACACAGTCACGCGCCACCGCGTCATCTACCGCGCGCCGCATGTACCGCGTTCGTTTTCGCCTCCTCCCGCGCGCGCAGTAATCTGTGGACTCTGTGGTTGTACTTTGCGGCGAGTTTCTTTCTTCGTTGAGTTGATTGAAAAAATTACATTCGTTGGAGTGTCTAATTTCTTTGAATATGCACATGTCTTGTTCAGACTTCATAAATAAATACAAAAATGATATAGAATTACTAAAAGCGGCTCGTAACAATACGAGGTGCATTCAATAAGTACCTAGCCTCATCGCCAGAGGGCGCTGTAGTTTCAAAAGAGTTTTACCCACAGACATATAAACAGTAGCAGACCAAACATTAATCCATAGTCGATGGACTAGATTCTCTATCCTTTTTTTGCCAAGCGACAAGTCGTAAGTAGTATCTCGTTCTGTCACCTGTTGTCACACTGACTCACATAAAGACAAAATTTGACGCGTAGCTCGTCTATCCCAGGCCGCCATATTGATAAGCAACATAACGTTATATGGTGTTTCTGTGTTTCAACCGCGAAATATTACTTGAAATATTACTTATTTGGGACTTAATACACAAAATAAACTGGTGAAGTGCTGTGCGTACCAGTGTGACAGTGCTAGCTACCACAAAACACCTGGATTAACCTTTCATCGGTAAGTTTTTGTATTTTGCTGTGTGGTCAGGGACGGATTTGGCGACATAGACGATTTTTTTTGTTCTATGTATAATATTTACCTACCATTGAATTATCAAACAAAGCCTCAGTTAACTCCACAATATTTAATTTTTTTGGTGATATAGTTTGAAAATACTGCAGAGTGCAGATTATCAGTGTAAACGTACATGCTATTTTAATAAATTATAGAATCACTCTGGCCCAGCGCGTTCCGCATGTGATACGTTACAATAGAAAATCAATTGTGTCTCATTAGCCGGTTATGTTACCCTATCTGTGTGATGGATAACATGAACGATGGTGGATATATCTAAATAGGTATAGGCTACTCACAAAACTTTGACATTTCATTCTGCAGGTAATAACTGAACGTACTGATATTTTTTCCAGGTTTCCAAAGGATGAAAGTTTACGGAATACATGGATTAAAAACATGAAACTCCAGGATTGGCAACCTAGACCTTCGAGTGTACTTTGTTCGAAGCATTTTGAGAAACACTTGATTGATCCCAGTGCTTTTCGAACAACATTACGTCCTGGAGCAATAGGGTATTTTCCAATTTGATAAAAAAAATTAATTTGAAGATTGGGACGATATATTGAACAGAAAAATAAAAATAAATTTATTTATGTCCATTTTCTCCATTAAAAACGATTAAAATCAATTTTATTTTTCGTTGTTTTGAATTTACCGCCAAAACGCTCCTTACGATAACTTTTTATCACGTGACATTGTGACGTCAGCTTTGTGTAAACAGCACCAGTACAAATACTTAGTTTGGCGCAGTTTTCGAAGTATTTGTGCACAGAGGCACCGCACACCAGTGATTTCACTTTCAATCCATAAAAAAAATTGAAAAATTATAAACACGACACTCACTTTTTTACTTACTAACTACTTTAGTTTACACAAAGTTGACGTCACGTGACAAAAAGTCATCGTAAGGAGCGTTTTGGCGGTAAATTCAAAACAACGAAAGATAAATTTGGTTTAAATCGTTTTTAATTGAGAAAATGGATATAAATCAATTTACTTTTATTTTTCTGTTACATATTTCGTCCTAATCTTCAATTTATAATAGTTTTTAGTAAATTGGAAAATACCCTATTCCTACTCTGTTTATTGAACTGTTTAATCAGTGGCTGCTGCAGGTGCGAAAAACCGCAAGCAGCACAAATATTCCAATCTTATTGGAACTTATATGTTCGAGCCGTTTGGGGTTGAAACTGTAGGGCCATGGGGTCCGAGTGCCCACTTTGTTTTCCGAGACATTCCCAAACAGTTGGTCGACTCTTCACGTGACCAAAGGCCTGGCCTATTTTTCGGCCAAAGAATCAGCACTGCCACACAACGTGGCAATTTTGCCAGCCTTTTGGGCACTTATCCCATTAACAACGATGCGGACGTATTATTTGATGCCTTATGATTATTTTATTTTACATACTAGTACATTATGATTATTATTTTAAAACCAGTGGTTTTTAAATTATGAAAACAAAGTTTAAAAAATAAATATGTAAATATTATTAAATTTGTTCTTTTATTTTAAAATTCCTGATATATTCATAAACTAGCTTTCAGGCATACCAACACCTTAACTCTAGGTCCTACCGAGCTGGGCATGCGGGTTAATGCCTGCAGAGACAGTTCTTTTATCCGATACTGATGCCCGGCAAAGGTCTGTGTATATATACCGTTAAAAAGAGGTGAGACAACTGCCGCCCATCGTCCTCTTAAAATATTACCTTAGTCTCCTTTTACAAAAACCACGGGAATAGATGGGGGGTTCTATTCGTTAAGACTTTATTGATAAGAAATCTACACTTCATATACTCAGAGAAACTCGATTTTCACGGATTG
This sequence comes from Polymixis flavicincta, assembly GCA_949987655.1. NCBI lineage: Eukaryota > Metazoa > Arthropoda > Insecta > Lepidoptera > Noctuidae > Polymixis > Polymixis flavicincta. The sequence continues at coordinate 18,075,798 of OX465181.1, read as the reverse complement.
TCAGTAAGATTATCAGTCGTTTCAATATCGTTAGATAATACCGGCACCCGGCCCTAGTTCGGCCCTGTATTGACAACACTCCCTATGTGTGCGTAATGGCTACGCAATTTTTAGCGACATGTTTGGTCTGCTACTGTTTATATGTCTGTGGTTTTACCACAGTGTAGCACATTATCTTTTAATTCTTTTTTCAAATTTTCATTCCAATCCCTTCATTTGTTTGAATTTGACAACTTATGGAAGCGAACGTGTCGATCGGTTTTACAAAAATGGAAAAAGAGCAATATCGTTCGGTGATTCGATTCCTATTTTTGGAAGGGAAAACGCGCATCGAAATCAAAGAGCGCTTGGATGCTGTGTACGGTGACTCTTCTCCATCGATGGCCACCGTCAAGAATTGGTTCAACGAGTTTGCACGTGGCCGTACGTCGGTTTTTGATGAACCACGTCCAGGTGCATCGAAAACAGCTGCTACGGAGGAAAACATTAAAAAAATCCATGATCTCGTATTGGCAGATCGCCGATTGAAGGTTCGGGAGCTAGCTGAGACTGTAGGCATTTCAGAAGGAACAGTGCATCATATTCTTCACGAGGAATTCGGCATGAGAAAGCTGTCGGCGCGATGGCTGCCGCGTTTACTCACACCAGAAAACAAGCGCAACCGTGAGACCACATCGGAGACGTGTTTGGCGCTGTTTAAGCGGAATCCAGCGGAGTTTTTGCGTCGTTTTGTGACCGTCAATGAAACCTGGATCCACTGGTACACACCAGAGACCAAGGAGCAATCAAAACAATGGATCCAGACCGGGGAACGTGCTCCAAAGAAGACGAAAACTGTAAAATCGGCCGGAAAAGTTATGGCCACCGTTTTCTGGGATTCACAAGGTGTGATCTACATCGATTACCTCGAGAAGGGTAAAACAATTACAGGGCTTTACTATGCCGATTTATTGGGCCGATTCGACGCCGTATTAAAGAAAAAACTACCCCATCTGGCGAAGAAAAAAGTGCTGTTTCACCACGACAACGCACCGGTTCACACGCCTGCCGTTGCCATGGCCAAATTGGTCCAATTACGCTACGAGTTGCTGCCCCATCCACCGTATTCTCCAGATTTGGCCCCTTGTGACTTCTTTCTGTTTCCTAATCTGAAAAAATCACTCGCCGGGAATAGATATGGATCGAATAAGGAGGTCATCGCCGCCACGGAGGCCTATTTTGCAGAGTTTGACAAAAACTATTTTTCGGACGAGTTAAAAAAGATGGAGCATCGCTGGGCTAAGTGTATCGAACTAAAAGGAGACTATGTTGAAAAATAAATTGCCACTTTTCCAAAATTTTCGTTTACTTTTTGTAGGCTAAGTATTTATTGAATGACCCTCGTAAGAAACACACATGGAAAAAATAATTATATAAAATAAATACAAATATAAACACAAAATAAAGTTTCATTTTCCTTTGACTGTCTCATGGGTAATTTTTTTTTTTTCACCGAACTCCGAACGTCTCATAAGGATGCCCGATCGTCCCGTTTTTTTTTCCCCTAAAGGTGGCAACCAGGGTTGCCACCTTTAGGGGAAAAAGGGGTTGGTTTCATTGACGGTCACAAAACGACGCAAAAACTCCGCTGGATTCCGCTTAAACAGCGCCAAACACGTCTCCGATGTGGTCTCACGGTTGCGCTTGTTTTCTGGTGTGAGTAAACGCGGCAGCCATCGCGCCGACAGCTTTCTCATGCCGAATTCCTCGTGAAGAATATGATGCACTGTTCCTTCTGAAATGCCTACAGTCTCAGCTAGCTCCCGAACCTTCAATCGGCGATCTGCCAATACGAGATCATGGATTTTTTTAATGTTTTCCTCCGTAGCAGCTGTTTTCGATGCACCTGGACGTGGTTCATCAAAAACCGACGTACGGCCACGTGCAAACTCGTTGAACCAATTCTTGACGGTGGCCATCGATGGAGAAGAGTCACCGTACACAGCATCCAAGCGCTCTTTGATTTCGATGCGCGTTTTCCCTTCCAAAAATAGGAATCGAATCACCGAACGATATTGCTCTTTTTCCATTTTTGTAAAACCGATCGACACGTTCGCTTCCATAAGTTGTCAAATTCAAACAAATGAAGGGATTGGAATGAAAATTTGAAAAAAGAATTAAAAGATAATGTGCTACACTGTGGTAAAACCACAGACATATAAACAGTAGCAGACCAAACATGTCGCTAAAAATTGCGTAGCCATTACGCACACATAGGGAGTGTTGTCAATACAGGGCCGAACTAGGGCCGGGTGCCGGTATTATCTAACGATATTGAAACGACTGATAATCTTACTGACAATCCGTGAAAATCGAGTTTCTCTGAGTATATGAAGTGTAGATTTCTTATCAATAAAGTCTTAACGAATAGAACCCCCCATCTATTCCCGTGGTTTTTGTAAAAGGAGACTAAGGTAATATTTTAAGAGGACGATGGGCGGCAGTTGTCTCACCTCTTTTTAACGGTATATATACACAGACCTTTGCCGGGCATCAGTATCGGATAAAAGAACTGTCTCTGCAGGCATTAACCCGCATGCCCAGCTCGGTAGGACCTAGAGTTAAGGTGTTGGTATGCCTGAAAGCTAGTTTATGAATATATCAGGAATTTTAAAATAAAAGAACAAATTTAATAATATTTACATATTTATTTTTTAAACTTTGTTTTCATAATTTAAAAACCACTGGTTTTAAAATAATAATCATAATGTACTAGTATGTAAAATAAAATAATCATAAGGCATCAAATAATACGTCCGCATCGTTGTTAATGGGATAAGTGCCCAAAAGGCTGGCAAAATTGCCACGTTGTGTGGCAGTGCTGATTCTTTGGCCGAAAAATAGGCCAGGCCTTTGGTCACGTGAAGAGTCGACCAACTGTTTGGGAATGTCTCAAAAAACAAAGTGGGCACTCGGACCCCATGGCCCTACAGTTTCAACCCCAAACGGCTCGAACATATAAGTTCCAATAAGATTGGAATATTTGTGCTGCTTGCGGTTTTTCGCACCTGCAGCAGCCGCTGATTAAACAGTTCAATAAACAGAGTAGGAATAGGGTATTTTCCAATTTACTAAAAACTATTATAAATTGAAGATTAGGACGAAATATGTAACAGAAAAATAAAAGTAAATTGATTTATATCCATTTTCTCAATTAAAAACGATTTAAACCAAATTTATCTTTCGTTGTTTTGAATTTACCGCCAAAACGCTCCTTACGATGACTTTTTGTCACGTGACGTCAACTTTGTGTAAACTAAAGTAGTTAGTAAGTAAAAAAGTGAGTGTCGTGTTTATAATTTTTCAATTTTTTTTATGGATTGAAAGTGAAATCACTGGTGTGCGGTGCCTCTGTGCACAAATACTTCGAAAACTGCGCCAAACTAAGTATTTGTACTGGTGCTGTTTACACAAAGCTGACGTCACAATGTCACGTGATAAAAAGTTATCGTAAGGAGCGTTTTGGCGGTAAATTCAAAACAACGAAAAATAAAATTGATTTTAATCGTTTTTAATGGAGAAAATGGACATAAATAAATTTATTTTTATTTTTCTGTTCAATATATCGTCCCAATCTTCAAATTAATTTTTTTTATCAAATTGGAAAATACCCTATTGCTCCAGGACGTAATGTTGTTCGAAAAGCACTGGGATCAATCAAGTGTTTCTCAAAATGCTTCGAACAAAGTACACTCGAAGGTCTAGGTTGCCAATCCTGGAGTTTCATGTTTTTAATCCATGTATTCCGTAAACTTTCATCCTTTGGAAACCTGGAAAAAATATCAGTACGTTCAGTTATTACCTGCAGAATGAAATGTCAAAGTTTTGTGAGTAGCCTATACCTATTTAGATATATCCACCATCGTTCATGTTATCCATCACACAGATAGGGTAACATAACCGGCTAATGAGACACAATTGATTTTCTATTGTAACGTATCACATGCGGAACGCGCTGGGCCAGAGTGATTCTATAATTTATTAAAATAGCATGTACGTTTACACTGATAATCTGCACTCTGCAGTATTTTCAAACTATATCACCAAAAAAATTAAATATTGTGGAGTTAACTGAGGCTTTGTTTGATAATTCAATGGTAGGTAAATATTATACATAGAACAAAAAAAATCGTCTATGTCGCCAAATCCGTCCCTGACCACACAGCAAAATACAAAAACTTACCGATGAAAGGTTAATCCAGGTGTTTTGTGGTAGCTAGCACTGTCACACTGGTACGCACAGCACTTCACCAGTTTATTTTGTGTATTAAGTCCCAAATAAGTAATATTTCAAGTAATATTTCGCGGTTGAAACACAGAAACACCATATAACGTTATGTTGCTTATCAATATGGCGGCCTGGGATAGACGAGCTACGCGTCAAATTTTGTCTTTATGTGAGTCAGTGTGACAACAGGTGACAGAACGAGATACTACTTACGACTTGTCGCTTGGCAAAAAAAGGATAGAGAATCTAGTCCATCGACTATGGATTAATGTTTGGTCTGCTACTGTTTATATGTCTGTGGGTAAAACTCTTTTGAAACTACAGCGCCCTCTGGCGATGAGGCTAGGTACTTATTGAATGCACCTCGTATTGTTACGAGCCGCTTTTAGTAATTCTATATCATTTTTGTATTTATTTATGAAGTCTGAACAAGACATGTGCATATTCAAAGAAATTAGACACTCCAACGAATGTAATTTTTTCAATCAACTCAACGAAGAAAGAAACTCGCCGCAAAGTACAACCACAGAGTCCACAGATTACTGCGCGCGCGGGAGGAGGCGAAAACGAACGCGGTACATGCGGCGCGCGGTAGATGACGCGGTGGCGCGTGACTGTGTTGGGTACCCGATTGTCAAAAATCGGGACAAAATCGATAGGCCGTCGGGACGCGGGACAATTTCTTCGAAATCGGGACTGTCCCGGCAAAATCGGGACGGGTGGCAACTCTGATTGAAATCGACCACAAAATTGTTTTTTTTTCTTTCCTTAATTTTTGTGAGAAGTATCTTTTAATTGAGTCAACGGCCAGGGCTACGCAAAGGCCAATTTTTTGGTGTCTTGACAATTTGGAGCCATTCTCGTATGTACACACGGCTACACATCAAGCTGTACATTTCCAGTTTACGCTGATCTCGCTTTGTACGCTAATCTTATACAATGCGAGATCAGCTTATATTGGAAATGTATAGCTTGATGTGTAGCCGTGCGTACACGGCACGTCCAACTCCGTCGCGCTTTAACTGATAAGTGATTCAGTAAGTGAATTTAGGACAGTGTGATCAGAAGCTTCTAATTTGCTTTTAAGTTGCTTCTGAATTTAGATGCCTAAATTCAGCCAAGTGTAATAAGCGCTTAATAGTGTTCTGTGGCCAATACTCTATGGTAGTCTGTGGCTTTGGCTGTAATCCTGTCATTTTCTAGGATTTAAAAAGTGGATAGCTATGGACTTATCGGTAGAAATACGGGAAAGAAAAGCGTTTTTAGTTTTAATTCCGACCCATTGCGTGCTTTATACTGAATAGATATTACTAAAACTATTCTATAAATATCACTCAATTGTAAGCCAACAAACTATTAGAAACGCGCACTTTGCAATAAAATTAGGCAGCATGGACGAACAGGAGCAGGACCAGCAACAGAAAAAATTTTATTATTGCTCATATGAAGGTTGTGCGTCTTATTTCGATAGACCGTACAGACTGGCACAACATTTTCTAGCACACAATAACATTGTAAGTATCGCATTATGTAGTTTGTTTGTGATAAAGTAATGAACAAAGTGTACATGTCTGAAATGATTTTCAGAGACCTTTCCCTTGCAATGCACCAAATTGCAACAAAGCATACACAAGCAAAAGTCACTTGGATCGACATATAAGTTCTGTACATATGCCCCATGAAAATGATGTAGTATACAGGTAAAAGTAAAAAAAGCTTTCAAATTATCCATATAAAAATAACTAAGTACAGTGTTCTCAAATAAATTATGTTTTAGCTGTCCTCAATGCTTGAAATCATTTGCAAATCGCCAGAATCTCAAGAGGCATCTAAATACAGTTCACTTGGTCACACAGTTTACCTGTGATATTTGTAAAATGCAGTTTAAAAAGAAGAATCAACTGAGTGCCCACATGTATCAACATACAGGATTAAAAGCGTTCAAGTATGTACTATAAATCAATTGTATTAGAACACTTATCGCATTACAATAAGACACCACCATGGTCAGTGGGTCGTCTTAGGGGCTTTACCTCTTTATAATATTAGTATAGACAAAAAACTTTTGGTCAACTGACTTTATTGTATTTAGATACATACGCATCAGCTAATTAGCTGCTAGTATGTCTAACCAAATAATAGAAATAATTATTAAAATCAAATTAAATACTGTTAAAAAATATTCTAATCCTTTTGGAACTTTTGAATTATTATTTTCTCGTCACCTATGCTTTTGTTAGGTTTGGTTTTTCAAAAATAGTTTAAAAAAGATATATTCTACCAACAAAAAATATTGCTACCATGTAAAATCCTTGCCCTGTCCTTAAAGCATAGTGCTTCCCCTTTACTTTGGTGTCCATGTCTTCAGTCTGATCTAGGGATTCAATCACTCAAGTAATTCATAGTTATATTTCAGGTGTGATTTGTGTTCAGAAACATTTGTAAGTCTTTACCTGAAGAAGAGGCACATGAGATATCATAAAACATACGCATGTGAGGAGTGTGATTTAGTTTTCAATCATTGGTCCAAATATCAGAAACATAAAAAAACTGATCATCTGAAGACTTGTGAGTATTTAATCATTCATATACTAACAATAAAACTGATACCAGGCGATAATTGTGGAAAATAATCTATTTTATTAATCATAATAATAATAATTATAGAAATATACTCTAAGACTTCACTCTGGTTTCCTTTGTTTTAGACTCGTCAACTCCTCGACATAAAAAATCATTAAAATCGTTATTTGAAAGCAATGTCACTGTTATCCAACCGAGGTTAAGTATATGGGCCCCAGGCGGGGCCGAGCTTCGGTTGATGCAGTCACCTTCGGCCGCAGACGACGCCGAAGGTGAACATATACTTTTAATTAGCTTAGTAATAAATAAATTAGGATTTTTATAGTATGGTGGACCTTTATCCAGCAGTGGCACAAAATCAGTGTTACTTTAATGCAATATTTGATTCATGGATCTATGAAGTTTTTGTTCTTTTTGCAAAAACAATTAGTTATTGATCAGTTACCAATAATTAATTGTTCATTAATAATTAAAACCATCTACAGCTTTCTGCCCAAGGATCTGGTCACTTGGTCTGACATTAACTTTATGAATACATATTGTTACGAGCTAGGGGTTCGTGACAATTAAAAACTGCCGATATGAATTACCAAAAATAACACTTTAATTAAACTCACTAATAACACAACACAATAGCACTACGGATCACTCTTAAGTCGCACTTGAAGATCGCTTTAGATGTTCTCGCATGTAATCGCTTCCAATGAACTACCCCGAGACGCGCTCCGTTCCCGCTTATATAGGGCCCTCGGATAGTTCCAGAACCTTCTACCGTAGAAGCATCTAGAATGTTCGAGTACATATCGGCCCTGACCGAACACATGTCGATAGTTCCAGAAAGTTCTAGCATCGAACTTTCTAGAAAGATCTTGACCATTAATTCCGCTATTCGATAAGAGATGGCGCTAGTGGTAACCAAACATCAATCGTGCGGCTCAACAATATCTTCAATAATAACTTTCTCTTTATTTCAGTGTTTGTCTGTAATGAATGCAAAAGATCATTCAAGGAAAGAATGCACATGGTGAGGCACCTTAAAATACATGGTCAAAGAAGAATTTCAAAAACATTTCCATGTCCTTATGCAGATTGTACAAGGTACAAACTAAATTTTGTCAAATTTTAGAATGCATGTTAAAAAACAACTGTTTGCTATACATGAAATATTTTTTACAGATTCTATTCAAGGAAAAGCAATTTAAAGCAACATATTTTAGTGAAACATATGAAACAGCTCCATGAATGCATGATATGCCATGCACAACTATCATCAAAGGTAAATTATTTCAAACTAGTTAATTTGATTCTTCAATTGAGGCGATTTTTTGTCTAAACTAAACCATCTGCATTATAATAATTTATCACGAAGTGAAACGCGCACAGAACAAAGAAGAATACATAGAACTGCCCCTACACTGGCTAAGCACGGGAAACAGTGTCGCCGAACTCACACATTTGCACATCAAATTGTCCATTACACTCATAAAAAACAGTGGTATGATTGGCTACAAATTACAAACGCAACTTTTACAAATCATCTTATTGGTTTGCGCTATGGAAATATACAGCAAAATATGAGCAACCTCAAGAAGTAAAACCTCCACTTAAATTGAACAACAATAAATGGGCAAGAACAAGCGAGCAAAAAGCAAACGCGTTCGCTAAACATCTGGCTGCTGTATTTGTCCCAAATGAACAGAGGAACCAGACTAGTGACATTGGCCCAGATATAGATGAAACCCTAAAACAAGACTTCCAAATGGAGCTCCCACCAAAACCAATAACACCTCAGGAAGTAGTAACACAGATAAAAAGACTTAAGGACAATAAAGCACCTGGGTATGATCTTATTACAAAGAAAGTGCTAATTGAGTTGCCAAGAAGGGCTATAGTGTTTCTAACAGTGCTCTTTAATGCAATCCTACGAGTGGGCTATTTTCCTTCACAATGGAAAGTATCACAAATCAAAATGATATACAAGCACGGAAAACCAGAGAATGATATCACTTCGTACAGACCAATCAGCCTGTTGCCCATGAACTCAAAATTGCTGGAAAAGCTAATCCTACACCGGCTTAAACCACTACTGGCACAGAAAAACGTGATACCTGACCATCAGTTTGGGTTCCGTGAGAGGCATTCCACAATAGAGCAGGTCCATCGAGTGTGCAACAAAATACGACAGTCACTTGAGCTAGGAGAATATTGTGCTTCTGCTTTCTTAGATGTACAACAGGCATTTGACCGTGTATGGCATAAGGGCCTACTCTTCAAAATTAAAACAAACCTACCTCACAGTTACTACAGAATTCTCGAGTCCTACCTAACAGATCGCCTGTTCCAAGTAAGAGAAGAGGATAGCTACTCTGAGTTCTACGAAATAAGAGCAGGAGTTCCACAAGGCTCCGTTCTGGGCCCCGTTCTCTACACTATCTTCACAGCAGATATACCACAGACTCCAAATGTTACAATTGCTACTTTTGCCGATGACTCAGCCATAATTACCAGCAACAAAGATCCATTTGAAGCCTCCAGAAAGCTGCAGGAGGCACTAGACCTAATAGATGGCTGGCTTGAGAAGTGGCGGATAACTGCAAGCGTTTCAAAATCCACGCAAGTGACATTCACGCTTAGAAAAGGTAACTGCCCTGCAGTTAAGCTGAGTAACAATGACTTGCCACACAAAGAGGTTGTGAAGTACCTGGGTATGCACTTGGACAGGCGACTAACTTGGAAAACCCACATCAAGGCCAAAAGAGACCAAACTAATATAACATTTAGGAATCTGTACTGGTTGCTGGGAAGAAAGTCTAAACTCTCACTCGAGAACAAGATACTGGTTTACAAAGCTGTGATAAAGCCAATATGGACCTACGGGATGCAGCTGTGGGGTACTGCCTCTGACTCAAATATCAACATATTGCAGCGATTACAAAACTCTATTTTGAAGACAATTTCTAATGCGCCATGGTTCATCACCAATGCCGAAATCCATGACCAATTAAGAGTAAACACAGTAAAGGAAAATATAATTACGATAGAAAATGCGTACAAGGACAGACTTAAAAACCATCCAAATCAGTTAGCCATAGACCTGCTTCAACCACATCTCACCAAGCGCCTCAAAAGGCACCACATCCTAGAGCTGAATAAATAATTATCATTTGTGTGGTGCTCACTGGAGCACTGCATAAGCACGTCATGAATCAAACACCACATTTGCTTATAGCCAAAAGGCTGATTGTAGATAAATAAATATATATAAAAAAAAAAAAAAAAAAAAAAAAATCTTATTGGTTTCAAAAATTAAGTCTTACTACAACGAGTGAAAGTTGTTATTATTTGACATGACGCAAACAATAAAGACGTTTTTCGTATCTACTCAACGCAAGATGGCGCTGTAACTAATTCATTCTATTCAGAACACTAGCGCTTTTGAAATAGATGTCATATTCGCATGCACATGTAATCTCTTTTGCTACTCAATTAGAGATGTAGACAGATCGATATTTTAATATTGATGTTACGTATTTTATTCGGGTGAGCAATGAAATAATTGGTTAACATTAAACAAATGCTTAATAATGGAAAAGGTTGATTATCTTTAAAATATCAATTTTAAAGAGGTATTTGTATGTTTGTATGTAGGGGTTAATCTTATTTTCATATAATCAAGTACGCGAGCGAAACCGCTGACAGAAACCAACGTTAAATGAAACGATAACAGATATTACTAAAAATATTTACTGACCTTGAAATAACATATTTATTTAATAATTGCCGTTTTGATAGTTACCCATATTCCCATTAGCTATTGATTCTAAATAAGTATAAAAGATAACTCGAGTAATCAAGAAATACAGTGTAAAGTCCATTTATTCTACGCAATAAACAGTACTTTCTATTTTCATATTGATTTTTCTTATCTCCATGTAACGACAACTCTCAATAACGCCATAAAATGCGCAGTCCCTTATTACACTGTAGTAATAAATTGTGATATTCAATAATTAATTGAATCATGCTTAAAATCATTCGTACTTAGCAGAATCGTATAAAATATCGACAACCACAAACATAACATCACATCTCTAACTCAAAAGCCGGCAGCGGCCGGTTCACGAAATTATCCATGTGAGTGAGAGAGTATCAGTAAAAACACGTATCCATTGCGCTATTAGACCAGCAGGTTCACTGGTAGATTTGTACTAAGCAAGCAATGGTTTAACGCAAACAATTGATTTGGTTTTTCATCGTGTTTCTAGTGCAACGAAATATACATTGATATCGATAATGTTAAACAAAATTAAATGTATTCTTCACTGGTCTGACCTTGGTCGAGTAGCACTAGATATCATCCTACAACACGAATGTCAATCTTATGGTTATCACAATTAAGTTTAAAATTGCGACCACTGAGAATACTGCCATCTATGGTCGAGTTGCCTTCGATTTTTGCCGAGAACAGTTGTGTTGCATGCTACCGCGCGCGTACCACAGTGTAAAAGTGCTTACGCATCAAAATACCGCCGTCCAGTCGGATGCACCGCAATGACCTAGTTATTACGTAATGCTGACGGCTGTCAGCATTACGTAACTTCTACAATGGGTTCGAAAAAGCCAACACTGAACACTATTGAGATAGACTTAAAAACAGAAACTGAACATCTGTTGTACAAGTACCTTTGTGAAGAACGAAAACAGAGTGAAGAGCTGCAAAAAAACCTAAAAGAATTAAAAGGTCAAATAGAAAATCTCCAGCAACAGCTGAAACTTCAAACGGAAAACCCACCGAAATCGGTTTCTACAACCGCCACTGAAACTTCTCCCCCGGTTGTTGAATATACCACGGACGAAGAAGAACTAGCTCGAGAAACAGGATGGATACGGCAAAAAAGCAGGAAGAAAAGAAAATTGAACACCTCTCCCGCCCAACCCATTCTGAATGAACACGGAACTGAAGAGAATAAAGGTAAGGAAAAAACCATTAAAACTCCTTTACCACCACCTATTATAGTTGATGGTATCCAAGACTACCAGAAGTTCTATGATTTTCTATCTGAGAGCCAATCACCTGACGCGTTCAGCATCAAAATGATGAACGGCGATACAGTAAAAGTAAATGCCAAAAACGAAGATTCGTACAGGGCCATAACAAAGGCCGTCTCACTCAACAATTACCTCTGGAACTCCTATGAGAACAAGCAAGAGAGACCAATTAGAGTAGTGGTAAAAAAATTGCATTTCACATGCATTCCAGAGAGAATTGTTAAAGACTTGCGTGACAAAGGCTATAAGATTCTAGAAGCAGTCAACAAATTGAGTTGGAAAACCAAAGAGCCACTCAATATGTTCATGCTGTAGCGGCACTACAAATAAAAAATGCTTCGCAACAAAATCGAAAAACACAAAAAGAAAAGTGGCGCCATCTACAATGCCACAGGCGAACTATATGAGCAATTCTGCATCGCGCAATCAGAATTTTTTGACGGCGCTCGAACATATACAAAAATCCCGACATCAACTGTTGGGCAGTTGCCCGGACCAGACACAATACCCGTCTGGTCGGAGGATCCTCCTTTACCAACCAAGGTATGAGTGAACTTTACACCCTGTTCCTCATACCTCTATACTGGTGACCCCGTGAAAGAACGTCAGCGCAGCCTTCGTGCAACACTTCGGCGTGACGTCATCATCAACATCAAGATCACTTCCTCAAGCTTTCGAGCGGCGAGTCACACAGCCAGCCAGCACCCTACGGCTTCAACGGGTATCCTGACCACCTGCATGCAGCGAACCGCATGCCTGGTCATCACCCACAGCCTCATCAGCAGCCATGGCCCAGCACACTGCACTTTCGGCCGGTCGAGAGCCCAATCTCCCGGTCGACGCCAGCAGTCAGCCTCAACCTCTCAACCCAGCGCTGTACCAGATCCGACTCACTGGAGCATAACGCAGCGCAACCCCGACTCACTGGGGAATCGTCGCAGACAGTTCCGACTCACCGCGAACTATGTGACACCCGGTTCCGACCCACTGGAACCACAACTGGCACTGGCAAGCATGCATAACATGCACTGACTCAGCCCACTATCGACCTCCGGTCTCCGGGGGGGAGTGATGTAGCGGCACTACAAATAAAAAATGCTTCGCAACAAAATCGAAAAACAAAAAGAAAAGTGGCGCCATCTACAATGCCACAGGCGAACTATATGAGCAATTCTGCATCGCGCAATCAGAGTTTTCGACGGCACTCGAACATATACAAAAATCCCGACATCAACTGTTGGGCAGTTGCCCGGACCAGACACAATACCCGTCTGGTCGGAGGATCCTCCTTTTCAATAGAGGATGAGCGAACTTTACACCCTGTTCCTCATACCTCTATAATGCTAACATTTTCAAATGATGAAGAAACTAGCAAAATATATAGCATCAAAACTGTGCTAGGATGTAATGTGGAAATACAACCGCTAAAGTCCACAAAACTGGTACCTCAGTGTAAAAGATGCCAGGCGTACGGCCATACCCAAAAGTATTGCTCCAAAGAACCGAGGTGCGTAAAGTGCACAGGCAAACATCTCACTAAGGATTGCAAAAAATCAAAAGAAGAGAAACCAAAGTGTGTCCACTGTGGAGCTCCACATCCGGCTACCTACAGGGGATGTATCGTAGCTAAAGAAATTCAGCAGATTCGAAACAAAAAATCGAAAGGCAATACAACCCCTCAACAAAATACACCTACTGGAAGAGTTGAAAGCACCAGCCAGTACAAACAAAGTCAACGCACAATAAAAACCACAGATAAAAATGTATCTTATGCCCAACCCAAGTAGCTACAAGTGGCATTGTAAAGGCACTCTTGGCTGATATGAACAGTGACAAAAAGTTAAATGAAATCTTAAAGTTAATGTCATCATTTGCTGAGAGATTGAATAAAATTGAAAATAGCAACAGAGCTGCTACTTCTAAGCCAAAAAAATGAATACTACACTGAAACTTATGGCGTGGAACTCTAATGGGTTACAAAACAATCAGAATGAGTTACAAGTAGTATTAGACATAGAAAAAATTGACGTTTGCCTGATATCAGAAACTCACTTCACAAAGCAATCTCACATTAAGTTTAAAGGGTACAAAGTGTACCATGCACTTCACCCAGACAATTCTGCAAGAGGCGGTAGTGCCATTATTATTAAAGAAAACCTTCAGCACTATGAAAAGTTTAAAAACGAAAAGAAAGAGATCCAAGCAGTAGCGATATGTGTACAAACCAAAAAATATCCTGTTACAGTATCTGCCATCTACTGTCCACCACGGTATACGATACAAAAATACCACTTCATGAGCTTTCTAACTCGCCTTGGAAGTAGATTTATCTTAGGAGGTGACTTCAATGCTAAAAATATGTATTGGGGCTCCAGACTAACAACTACTAAAGGAAAGGAACTACTGAATGCCATAAAAGAGCTGAAATGTGATGTCATATCAACTGGAAAGCCCACCTACTGGCCAACAGATCCAAATAAAATCCCGGACTCAATAGATATTTTCGTAACCAAGGATCTATCAACTGGGTATATAAAAGTGGAACAAAGCTATGACATGAACTCGGATCACTCTGCAATCTATTTAGAAATTAGCGAGACCATTTTGTTTAAAGAAAATAGTCCCGCTCTTGTGAATAAGTATACAGACTGGGTAGGCTTCAGGACCAGATTGATGAAATAGATTTCAAAGTCCCATTAAAAACACCCGAACACCTAAACATTGAAGTACAGAATTTCATAATGCACATCCAACAAGCGGCGTGGGAAAATACATCTGACTTCAACAAGAGAACGAAGGGAAATACATACCCCTTCAGAATCAAGGTGCTCATTATGGAAAAAAGAAGGCAGATAAAAAAGTGGCATAAATCTAGGTGCCCTGCTGACAAACGAAAACTAAATAACCTGACAAAAAAACTAAGAAGACGAATTCAGAATTTTAAAGATGACTCAACCAACACCTATCTTCAGAACCTAAGTAACGACCAAAAGACAGAGTATTCTCTTTGGAAGGCTACTAAGTACCTAAAAAGGCCGGTTACCCAAATCCCACCTATTAAGTGTGAAAACGGACAATGGGCAATTAGTAACGAGCAAAAAGCTAAGAGGTTTGCAGACCATCTAGAAAATATATTTCAACCAAATGACGATGAAATCACTGAAGATCACACATTGGCTCATATGATGGCATCAGAAAATGAAGTTATCATAAAACAAGTAACACCAAGAGAAGTCACACGAGAAATACAACGCAATATAAGTATACGAAAATCGCCAGGTTACGATTTAATAACAGGAGAAGTACTTCATAACCTCCCAAGAAAGGGCCTGGTTAAGTTAACGACCCTTATCAATGCCGCACTAAGGCTGAAATATGTACCAGTCTTATGGAAGGTGGCTGAAGTAATAATGATAGGTAAGCCAGGAAAACCGGCTCATGAAACATCATCATATAGGCCTATTTCCTTGCTACCAATCATGTCCAAGTTATTTGAAAAGCTATTACTCAAACGGCTTAAACCAATAATAGATATTAAAAACATAATACCAGAGCACCAATTTGGTTTTCGAGAAAAACACTCTACCATAGATCAAGTGCATAGGATCACCAACATAATAGAAAACGCCCTCGAAGACAAGAAAGTGTGTTCTACTGTATTCCTAGACGTGGCGCAAGCCTTTGACAAAGTATGGCATGAAGGCCTTATACACAAATTGAAGAGCCTGTTACCGAAGCAATTTGCAGATATATTAGAATCCTACATTCATAACAGAGTCTTTAGAATAAGACAAGAAGACGCCTACTCAGAACTGAAAGAAATTAATGCTGGCGTACCGCAAGGAAGCGTGTTAGGTCCGGTCCTGTACCTACTATATACTTGCGATATTCCTGAATTAGGGCAACACACGATTGGGACCTTTGCTGATGATACAGCTATAATCGCTGTAGGAAACAGCCACGAAGAAGCAGCAGAAAAGGTTCAATTAGCTGTAAATCAAGTTTATGACTGGACCAAAAAATGGAGGATTAAACTAAATGAATCCAAATCTGTTCACATAGACTTTTTCAACAAAAAACATCAGTATTCTCCAGTTTACATCAACAATAAACTAGTACCATACGAGAATACAGCCAAATATCTCGGTATGACCCTTGACGCAAAGTTACGCTGGAAAGCCCACGTCAAGAAGAAAAAAGATGAACTCGACCTCCGATTCAAAAGAATGTATTGGCTGCTTGGAAGAAAGTCCATGCTATCCGTGCAAAACAAATTATTGCTTTACAGACAAGTCCTGATGCCAGTTTGGTCTTATGGTATTCAGCTGTGGGGCTGCACCAAACAGACAAATATATTAATTATACAACGATTCCAAAACAAAGTGCTAAGCGAAATTGTAAATGCACCTTGGTACATACGAAATGATGATCTCCATCGGGACCTAAAAGTTGAGTTCATCGCAACAGTGATCCAGAAATTTGCAGAAGCTCACGAAAAGAGACTTCATCAGCATGTGAACGTCGAGGCAATCCAGCTTCTCGACCACACAAACATAATTAGAAGACTAAAAAGAACAAAACCGTTCGAGTTAGTGTTAAGTGTTAGTGAATAGTGTAAAGTGCAAAAGTGCAAACAAACACAAGAACGAAGTGTATTCGCCTTAATTGAGACAATAAGAAAAGTGCTATTGGACACATTCTTAGTAAAGACAATTTAATAGTTTAGGTTATAATTAAATTACTTATTAGTCTATCTATAGGGCTAGATTGTAATAGATTAGGGTCCATCCTATTGATGAACCTTAGGACAAGGGAAAAAAAAACTATGGTCGAGTAGCGGAATTTACTCGGCAATCGAATCTAGTTCGTCTTTAGATTACTCAAACTCAAAGCATTTATTTCAATTAAACCTTTTACAGGCACTTTTGAACTGTCAAAGCGTAAATACTTTCTGAGCTAAATCAAAATAAATCCTACTATGAAGGTTTATGTCCAGACGTAGGATCTGTGTCTGACAAAAAGATTTGTCAGATTGTGGCTAATTTTGACAAAAAGTAAAACGACAAATCAAACGAATTGTTTATTTGTAGTGCACTATATGAATATCGGTTTAATTGTGTGAGTTTGGCGACAACGGTTGCTATACTAATTTTGTTGCATTGCACTTCCACTGTTCTTTCTCTTCCGTGTGCGGGACAAAGGGGAAGTTGGAAGTGTGTGTGCGTGCTGTATGAGTGAGATTGTGCGTGTATGTGTATGATATGTGCTCACGCTACTCGTCTTCACGCAAACATTCACAGCGTGTTTGTACACTTGGTTAATACATGTAAAATGGGCGTAGCTTCGTAAGATCAAATAGTGTAGTAAGAAAGTCAAACAGTATTAAAATGTAAAATCATGTTCCAGGCTAAATTAAATTATCATGTCCAATTACACTACAAAGAGGGAGGAAAGGAACCAAGACATAACAATAAAGAAAGAAAACCAAGAAAAGATGAAGGGACTTTCAAAATTTCTACTGCTCTCAAGTTAGCTGGACTAACTGAAGTGCCTGAAGAAACTGATTCTACTCCAAATTCGCCTATCAATTTGTCAGTAAAATCGGAACATATCGAAGTTGAAGTTGATGTTCATATTTGAACTTAAATGTTAATAATATGAAGTGTGGTGAGTTGGTGACACCTGCATCCAGCGGCCAGCTGAAGATTCAGATAATATCAGAATCTTAAATAGATAGGAACACACTTGTATAAAGTTTAGATAACTACTAGCTGAATAATTCGGTAGAGTATCTTAGCTTCGGCTTTTGTTAACAATAACTCGCGGTTTCTGAAACAAAAATAAACACAAAAATAAGAACGTGACGGCCGAATACTGTGTTCGTAAATACACGCCCGCACGCAGGTGCGACGCGCGACGGCGGCAACGCATCGTATCACTTAACATGCGTTTAATTAACTCGACAAATGTCCAATGAACGAACCAGCGATTGTTCTTTAAAAATACACTTGAAACTACAATAAGAATACGTGAAAATAGAAGACTTCTATTATAGTAGACGATCGTTTGACGTGTTCATTTGATTTGTCGTTGGTTTTCGTTTCAGAAACCAGGTGTTAAATGTGCAAAACGATTTCCTATTAATGTATTCCACAGTGTAGAAGCAGGAATAGGGTATTTTCCAATGTATTAAAAACTATTATAATTTGAAGATTGGGACGAAATATGTACCTAACAGAAAAATAAAAGTGAATTGCTTTATATCCATTTTCTCAATTAAAAACGATTTAAACTAAAGTAAGTAAACAAGTAAGTGTCGTGTTAATGAATATTGAATTAACAAGATTTTTTATGGATAGAAAGTGAAATCACCGGTGTGCAGTGCCTCTGTGTAAAAATACTTCTAAAACTGCGCCAAACTAAGTATTTGTTCTGGTGCTGTTTACACAAAGCTGACGTCACGATGTCACGTGATAAAAAGTCATCGTAAGGAGCGTTTAAGCGGTAAATTCAAAAGAACGAAAAATAAATTTGTTTTTAATGGAGAAAAAGGATATAAATAAATTTATTTTTATTTTTCTGTCAAATATATCGTCCCAATCTTCAAATAGGGTATTTTCCAATTTATTAAAAACTATTCTAATTTGAAGATTGGGACGAAATATGTAACAGAGGGAGAGCAGTGGTGGCCAAGTGGTAACGGCTGCGACTTACGAGTTGTAGGTCGTGAGTTCGAACCCAGCCAGGCGGTTTACTTTGTGTAAATTATTTCATCTCCACTGCTCTCAAAACGGTGAAGGAAAACATCGTGAGGAAACCGGCATGTCCTAGAACCAAAAATTCGAAGACATGTGACATCTACCAACCCGCACTGGGCCCGCGTGGTGGATTACGGCCCAATCCCTCTCACCGAGAGGAGGCCTGTGTCCCAGCAGTGGGAACATTATAGGCTGATGATGATGATGATGTAACAGAAAAATAAAAGTAAATTGATTTATATCCATTTTCTCAATTAAAAAAGAATTATACCAAATTTATTTTTCGTTGTTTTGAATTTACCGCCAAAACGCTCCTTACTGTGACTTTTTATACGTGACGTCAACTTTGTGTAAACTAAAGTAGTTAGTAAGTAAACAAGTGAGTGTCGTGTTTATAATTAACAAGATTTTTTATGGATAAAAAGTGAAATCACTGGTGTTCGGTGCCTCTGTGCACAAATGCTTCTAAAACTGCGCCAAACTAAGTATTTGTACTGGTGCTGTTTACACAAAGCTGACGTCGCGATGTCACGTGATAAAAAGTCATCGTAAGGAGCGTTTTGGCGGTAAATTCAAAACAACGAAAAAGAAATTTGATTTTAATCGTTTTTAATTGAGAAATTGTGTGTTAATAAATTTATTTTTATTTTTCTGCTAAATATATCGACCCAATCTTCAAATTAAAATAGTTTTTATCAAATTGGAAAATACCCTATTATGTAGGTACGTACGCCATACACATCACCATTTATTAATAATTAGATATTTAATTAAGTGAGACAGCTATTAAATTAGCGTAATGATTAGTATGTATTGATTGTTTAAAAGGTACGATAACATTTCCTATTAATATAAGTACAGACGCCAGCAGGTCAACCTACCCGAAACTGTCAAATTTTCCCAATTGAACATGAACCTTATGCTCACGGTGTAAAGTTGAAAATCTATCAAATAAATTTGACAGATTGGAGTAGCTTGATGTGCTGGCGTCTGTACAATGTCTCAGTTAAAAATATGCAACTGAAAGAATATTTTATTGAATTATTCTATAGTAAAATATTGGCAATACAAGCAGTTGGCTACTATTTGTGTATTTCTTCGTTGCTAACAGCAATTGTTTTTAATACTGTTTTTTTTTTTTTAATAAGGGTTTTATATTTAAAAAAAAAACTTATTAAAGTTAAGAGATGTTTAATTATATGTCAAAAATGTATGATTAAAGAGCCGCTTAACAATACTTAACTTTAAACTACGTTTATACATAAAGGGGAATATGCGTAAACTCGCACCAGCAGGCTTACCATGACTATTTTTACTCTACTGTAGAATAGAAATCGCTTGTCTACTTTCTCGGTACAAAACTGTCAACTGTCTTGGTAACGACGTTACCTTATAGACAGTTGACAGTTTTGACAAAAATGACGTTACCGTAACGTCATTTTTGTCTACTGTTCCGACGACAAAACGCTTGTCTACGGTTCTCGTGCTAAACCTGCAGCTTATCACAGGCATAAACAGACATTATCACCAAATGCTTCATTTTCTACACACAATATTATACTATCCCCCTAAGCTCTGCCGGCATGACAATTTTGGGGGCTATCTCATACTGAAGGAAATAATGTGGATGAAAATTGAGACCAGCACCCCAATTGCATAACACTATCAATCAAAATCTGAATCATTTTTAAGAATAGGTATTCCTTATCCATTGCTCCATAAGTTCGACAAAGTCTCCTCAACAAGGTAAATAACGTAATTAATATTGTGAAAATGGAAGCCATTCCTACTGTTAGTGTTACGCAATTGCTCCGCTGTTTAGAACTTGAAAATAAAAAAGCATTTCAAGTTGTTGTTTTTTTAATGTGTTGACTGTGTTAGGTGCAACGCTCGTATCACCTGTTTCCTATCAAAAAAATTGACATTGATTTATTAATAGGATACATTTATTTCTTTTAAAATATTTAAAACACAATCAATGACTAAATATTGACTGTCGGTAAAAAAAGATTACGGATTGCGACTTGAATGTGAACGTTTTTGATTTACGATAGAGAGTAAATTTATTGGTCTCCAGATTTCGTGACCCCTTCCACCTTATAATTATGTGGGCTGATGTAGGGTTACGAGTTACGACGGTATTGCCTTTCAGCAACAACTGGATTCAACCGTCAATTCGTTAAGCAAGGCGACATTCAAGTAAGTCGTGAACTCATTGTTGGCCTTTACTCTTGTCTGTTAAGGTAAAAGTAACAATACGGGACCATACTGCTATTTGTCCCGTTCTGCTTTTTAGATTTCTATGGTCCCGTTTTCTTCAAAATACGCGTGAATTCATAAGGCGCTCCCTCACCGGGAGCATTCGCGTGTAATGTAACGTTACAGAGTCGAGCATTACATCAGTGAGGGAGGAGAACTGAGCATTACAGTGCACAAACTGTAATACAAAACGAGTTTACATCAGTGAAGGAGGAGAACCGAGCATTACAATGCGCACCTTGTAATGATACAATGTGAAATATTTTGATACAACTTGTAACATTAATGCGCTTTTGAAACAACTAAATCAGAATGCTCGTAAATTCAAATCTATACTAAATGTTACATTATACGTGAATGCTCGTCAGTCAGGGAGCTAGTATTGTAATGTAATGCTCAAAGTCGAATCTATAATGTTACATTACACGCGAACGCTCGTCGGACAGGGAGGTAGTATTGTAATTTAATGCTCAAAGTCGAATCTATAATGTTACATTACACGCGAACGCTCGTCGGACAGGGAGGTAGTATTGTAATGTAATGCTCAAAGTCGAATCTATATGTTACATTGCACGCGAATGCTCCCGGTGAGGGAGCGCCTATAGGTTTCAATAAAGAAAATTCGTGGCGCGCCCACCTAGACTGTTATCGCCATCAACAAACTAAGGCCTCCGACCAGGGGCCTAAGTCTACTAATTTATAAACGTCACAATGGTCTCTCAATGGTAAGTTTTTGACAGATTTGCCATACAAAAACTGTCAAAAACACACCATTGAGAGACCACTGTAACGTTTATAAATTAGTAGACTTAGGCCCCTGGGTGCTTACTCTGGGATATAATTCCGATAGATCGACATTGGAATTATCAGTTAAACGTCAGGGATTGGCTGGAATCACTGAGTCTAGCCAATCCCTGACGTTTGACTGACAATTCCAGTGTCGATCTATCGGAATTATATTCGAGAGTAAGCACCCAGGGCTTAACGACTTAAAAACTAAGCGACTACACGCAAAGGCCGCCCTCTGTGGGGTACAGAATCGGCTTCCCTCGGGATGGGCAGCAAGGGTCGGGAACTCGGGACGGGCATGGAGAGGGGATTCTGCGAAGATCTCGAGACTGTGACTACTGTGAGCAATAGAGTCCTGTCTGACAGAGTACTTGTCCTGATCCAGCCAGCAGCGATATTGTCACCTGATGAATGGTTGTGAATAGCTATGCAGAACGCAAATGTCCAGAAAATATTAGGTATCCATTAAGGGAACAATGTGGTCGGACGAAAGTAGGTTGTGAGTAGAAAGAATTGAAGCTATCATATTAGGGTATTTTCGAATTTTTGTCATCTTATGGTACAGTGCTTAGAATAAGAAACGGTTCCTATTCGTAATCGTTCACGAACCTACACAAGCAAGACTAATAACATAACGAATATCAATATATCACGATTAGTGATGCGTCCCTCACTCATGAGGCCCCTCATTTGAGGTACTCGTGATCGCAAATTGAAAGAGTTACTCGAATTTCAATATTGAACCACCTCATTCCTCATCACCCCTCATTTGAAAATTGACATTGACATTATTGAGAATAGGAAATCGAGGCAAGCGAGTTCGTGACTCGCGAATGAGGACTGAGTAATTGAGTGAGCTCAGTGAGCGAATGAACCGACTCAAAAATTGTATGGAGAATTGGGAATGAGTGAGGTGAGGTGTGATCTTAAAGTTTGGACAACACCGTGGCACACCGCACAGTAAACATTATTTAAATTATTTCAGCTACGATTAATTATTATGAACTCTAAAAGCATTAGTATTAGATTGGTAAAAAAGGGTCATTGATTCGTTTATTTTGGCGGTCTATTTATAAGCGAAAGAAAATGATGTGTGTGAGAGAGTGAGGACGTGAATAATCGGATTATCGGAGAGTCGTGACTCGTGAGTACTCGTGAGTCGTCGTTGCACCCGCCCGCCTCGCTCACTTGAAGCTTCGTTTGAGTTCGGCTCGGGCTCGCGAGTCGTGAGGCGAATACGCCGTCGTACGATTCCTCACCTCAAATGAGGGGTCCCTCGTGAGGACCTCATGAAGCAAATTGAGGGGCTCCCTCATCCTCACATAAAATTGATGAGTTACCCATCACTAATCACGATCGATCCTAGTTAGTATTGTGTACAAAAATATCGATATTCTCATTTTTTTCCGAGGCCCAAGCCCATAGAAAACTATTATTTTATTGTGTGATTGAAAGTATAGCAAAATCATAGACATAATCTCAGGCCACGTTCCTGGATACGATAATATCGATTTGAGCGCGCTCACACCCGTTCTGAATTGGCGTTAGCGCGTTAACGAGGTCCCGCGAATCGTCATAGATGACGTCATGACATGCACCATCTTGCAATAACGCCGACCATGCGATACATTACTATCACCGTGAGCGCTGTCAAAAATGACAGTTGGGCTGTTTTGTTTTGAGTCGCATCGAATCTTTGGATAGGTTGGATTTATTTGAAATAGTGCTTCTATCTTATAAGAAGAAATGTGTGGTGTATACAAGTATAAAATGGTGAATATATATTTTAACGATGAGTGAACAGTTTTATCGCGATCACGACCTTTCCGTATTGTTGACATTTTTCTGTCAGAATCGTGTTATTTAGCTCGGAACGCAAAATATCGCTCACAGCGCTATTTTTCTAATACGGAATGCGGCCTCAATGTGTATAGTGGAAACAAACGTCAGAAATCGGTACCTAATAAATAGTCGAATATGGTCGAATAGCCGCATTGTTTGAAGATTAACACCTCCGTTATGTGTAGTGTTGGTCAGTGGGTCGTCTTAGGTTACCTTCGATCAAGTGTGTCAGTATCTCTATGTAGTTTGTGGTTACAGAGTAAATCGTAAAGTTTGAAATAGGTACTGTCCTAATTTACGTGTGACAGTGTTCAGTTAAAATGGAATTCACCGTGAATGTCTTTACTTTAAACTGTTGGTAAGTTATCACTACTTTTACCATAATTATTATTTACTATATCAAAATTAATTGGCATGATACTGCATAAATTGTAAAGTTTCTAAGGTTACCTCTCTGTACACAGTATCAACAGTCTTGAGCTTTAACACAATGTTCTGTGATCAACAACTATTTCATGCGGTTCAACAAACTGGTTCAAAAACGAATTTGAAACAACTAGATGTTGTCTATCGATGGATAACTATCACGCATAATCAGGATTATGTTCTTTTACAATCAGTGATATCAATGTATTAGATTTCATGTTGTTTATTAATTTCAAGGTCTGCTTAAAAAGTCGCTCATTCTTTGCCACTATTGTTCAATGGTCTGGTATACAGTGCAACTCCACGTCCAAGCGGCAATTTACGTAAAATAATGCCCATTATTACATTTACAGGGGGATACCAGGGGTGTCTAAAAACCGAAAGAAGCGTTTTGCAGCCATAGCTAAATATTTACAAGAGAGCTCTCATACTATAGTGTGCTTACAAGAAGTTTGGAGTGAAAATGATTATGGGTTTTTGAAGAAAAGTTTAAAAAGCAATCTACCATATTCACATTACTTTTACAGGTAAACACTATACATACTATTGTCTGGTTCAAAATCAAAAATCAAATGTACTAATAGGGTTTTTTCCATTTTCCAGTTTGATAAAAATTATTTTAATTTAAAGATATTTAACAGAAAAATAAAAACAAATTTATTTAAATCCATTTTCTCTCTCTATTTTTCGTTGTTTTCTATTTACCACCAAAACGCTCCTTACAATGACTTTTTATCAAGTGACATCATGACGTCAGCTTTTTGTAAACAGCACCAGTACAAATACTTAGTTTGGTGCAGTTTTAGAAGTATTTGTGCACAGAGGCACCGCACACCAGTGATTTCACTTTCTATCCTTATAAAATCTTGTTAATTATAAACACGACACTCACTTGTTTACTTACTAACTACTTTCGTTTACACAAAGTTGACGTCACGTGATAAAAAGTCATAGTAAGGAGCGTTTTGGCTCAAAACAACGAAAACGAAATTTGATTTATTGATTGAGAAAATGCGTAAATATCAATTTAGGAATACGGGGATAAATATAGCCTATGTCATCTGGGGATAGTGTAGGTTCCCAAAACTGAAATAATTATTCAAATCGGTTCAGTAGTTTCGGAGCCTATTCAATGCAAACAAACAAACAATAAAATCTTTCCTCTTTATTAATAGTATATAGATAATCTGAATCTCGGAAACGGCTCCAACGATTTTCATGAAATTTAGTATGCAGGGGTTTCAGGGGAGATAAATCGATCTAGCTAGTTTTCATTTTTAGAAAATGTCAAATTAAAAAAAAAAACAAGCTTATCTCGGTCATCCAGATATTAGTATTAAATACTAAATTGTAGCGGCACTACAAATAAAAATGTTTCGCAACAAATATCGAGAAACACAAAAAAGAAAAGTGGCGCCATCTACAATGCCACAGGCGAACTAAATGAGCAATTCTGCATCGCGCAATCAGAGTTTTCCACGACACTCGAACATATACAAAATCCCGACATCAACTGTCGGGCAGTTGCCCGGACCAGACACAATACCTGTCTGGTCGGATCCTCCTTTATCACCATAGGTATGAGTGAACTTTACACCCTGTTCCTCATACCTCTATAAAATCATCATTGTTTAAAGAATCAAAACAAATTTACTAAAAAATATTATGTTCAGAGCGTCATGTTAGGGGTTCCTACTTTAATTAATTTCATCTGATGTACTTAATGTTTTAGTGGAGTACTCGGGTCAGGCCTTTGTATATTCTCAAAATGGATAATGAAAGATGTCTTCTTTCACCAGTGGCCATTAAATGGTTACATTCACAAGATTCATCATGGAGACTGGTTCGGAGGTAAAGGAATCGGTCTTTGCCGTATTCTGTATGGAGATAGACTAATTAATGTATATTGTACACATGTGAGTAGTAAGTAAATATTTTACATCATTAAAATTATAAAATTAATTGAAATCCTAGGGGATAAGCAGGAGAAGCTTATGACGATGAAGATTTTTTCATCATGGGGTCTTTGCACTCAGTGTTGCTGATAGTTTTATATTGTAAGTTTAATTTTATAGTGAGATAGCTAATTCTCTCACAATTGAAGCTAGCTAAATTGTAGTAACATAAAAATTTATGTGTGAAACCAACAGTGACATTAAACTTTATCCGTAATCAATCATTGTGACAAGCTTTATCATATTTATAGGATGCATATGATAGTCTCGGATGTGCCATACTTATTTATTTAATCATTAGACAACTAAAACCTGATGAAACAAACTTTGCACTAACTTCAATGCCCAATTTGTTTTCAGCTCCATGCAGAATACCATGAGGATGATATCTATCTGGCACACAGAGTGCTGCAAGCATATGCAACAGCAGAATTCATTAACTTGACGACTGCACCTGCTGACATATCCATACTGGCAGGAGATCTAAATGCAGCACCTGGAGATTTATCATTCAAGTAAGTGAAGTTTATTTAGTTATATTTGTCCTTATCAAGTGGTTTTAAATTTAAAAAACTATTTCTTGGCACATTATAATTATGTAAATATTATTGTTTTCTTTTTCAGGGTAGTGACCCAACTTCCCCCACTTGTGGATCCTTATGATGTAGACCCTGACTTGAAGGACCCAGCAAAATCAAAGACCTTAGGAACTAGCGACAGTGCTAACAATAGCTATGCGGACCCTAAACAAGTCCTGATTTGTCCTGAAGGAAAGAGAATAGATCATATTTTATATAAACTAAACCCTACATGGGAGGTATGTTTGTTTACAATATTTTGCATGATTCAGGTTTTTTTAACACAAGGTTTAATCAAAGTTTATTTATTTTTCAGGTTGAAGTAAGCAATTTTGGCAATCCATTACCTGACCGAGTGCCTGGCAGAGAATTTTCATATTCTGACCACAATGCAGTTTCTGTACAGTTACATATGAAACCATCTGACAATACCTTAATACAAAAACAAGTTGGCAGCCCTGATATTGAATTCGATAAAACTGCTGTGCAAGCTATTAAAGTTTGTGAGGAGGCAATGGTCAACTTAAGTAAATATAAAACCTTATACTTAACTACAGGTGGACTGATACTCATATTCCTAATTGGCACTGTTGGTTTTTGGCCCAACAGTATATTTTATGACATACTTAAAATTTTTGTTACTGGTCTATGCTTCTACTATCTCATACTGGGAACAATATGGCACAAGATTGAAATGAATTGTTTAAAGGCTGGACTGCTAGCTTTAGAAAATTTCTGTAGAACGAGGATTCAACCGAAGAATGACACCTATTGATAAATAATTATAAGCTTGGATTTTAAGAACACAATCAAATTATTGCATATCAACAAGTTACTTAAGAATATAAATGTGGCTTATTCCCAAAGTGCTCCATAAAGAGTTCCCAAAGTGCTCCATGAAAAAATATTATTTTTAATGAGGTTTCATTCTGCTCCATGATAATATTAAAATGTTCCCAAAGTACTCCACCGCATTTTAATAAAAAAAATCATTTAAATATGTACCGTATTACTATAAAAGGGTAGCTGACGTACAGTCAGGATCAAAAGCTTCGGAAATATATTTTTAAGGATATTTTTTTAAATAAAACACTTTACAATATAATTCAACAACCATTTTGAGTCTTATATATTTTTTTAATTCAACAATTAAAAATATTCAAAAATCAACTGACAAAATTAACAAATTAGGGCTTTGGATTTAGTCTAAAACATGAAAAACAAATAATAAAATTTAAATGGTACCTGGCAATTAAGCCTAACACGTGTTTTACTCTAAACAAAAAAAAATCTACAAGTGTATTATTGAGATTGCTCAGGCAAAAAGCAGTCGGAAAATGTTAGTTTTAGTTAGCGAAATCACACAATAAATTTTTGAATTCAATTCAAAGATTTCATTTAATTTGATGTATTTTTGAACACCGTGAAATAGTAGCCGCCAGGTTATGCGTCATACTACTGTGTAAACTAATCAACTGACCCACTTTGTAATTTTATTTTTTGTAACCGATGTTATTGTTAATTGAAAAAATATACATTCAGGAACAGAAAACCAACGATAAGAAGAATAATAACTATTCTTTAAAATTATAAACAATTATCATACAAAGTATCAGCACATTTATTCACACAGCAATCTGACGTCATACCCACAGGCCCATATGGCGTCCACGCTGCGTCCAGCGTTTTCATCAAATTACGCGCGAAATATGAAAATGTAAAATTTAAATGTATTTTTATGGCACTAATCGATTAAATAAAATTGTTACGTTTTGAAGTGGGTTATTAGCACTTTAGAATCGAATTAAGACACTTCAAAAATGGGTGCAAACGAAGTTGAATTTTAAAAGTGTCGAGTTTATCCGATAGGTGACACACAAAAAATACTGTGATTCGAAAATAGACTTAAATCTCACAATCTACAAATTGTTTGCGAGGGATTATCTTAAAAAGCCTATAATTTTATATATGGATTGACGTTATAACAAAATGCTAAATTTTTGTGACTGACTGTAATTAAATATGTAGGGTTAGGTATTTTATAGGTAATTATGTAGATGGAGCAGTTTGGGAACTGATAACGAATAATCGGTGGAGCACTTTGAGAATGATTCCAGATACCTATGGAGCAGAATGGGAACAAAATAATAAGTATTTTTAATAATAATATTTCCGTGGAGTAATTTGGGAACGAATGTATGAGATTAGAACAAAAGAATGGAGCACTTTGGGAATAAGCCATAAATGTATGCATTCCACTTTTATCGCGATTGCGAGATTTTTATTAAGATGTACTAACATACTATTTGATTAGTTACGAAGTCAATATATGGAGTACCCACAGTAGAATATTTAACAAGTATTATTTTTAATAGTCTCAGATCTAGATTGATGATCGAGCATTTCTGCTAAAGATATAAAATCTTAATTAGAATATAAGACTACAAAATTAATTTATTTGATATCTTATTCATAAGCGGTGCAGTTTCCACATTTGCGGCAAGTTATATCAGCTCGATTGCCAAAAAAGAAAAAATAAATAAAAAAATTGACAGTATATTTTATGACTTTCCCAGCACTGTTTTACTGTATTTAATCTGTCTGTTCAAAACACTACCTTTCACTAGTCAGTATTCAAATTTTCTTAAGATGTTAATAAAATACCATTGTTTAATTTGAACAATAAAGAATAAAAATAATTATGGTCTTACTTTCTGATCTGTTCCCAGTGTATACTCATTTATGTATTCTGTTTGTTGTGATGTGTGGTATGACCAAGCTTCTTGAGTATGGCACAGCATAGGGTGTTTACTCCTAACACGAATTCGGTAATTTCAGGTGAAGTAGGTACCGAAATTTTCTTACTCCGTATTACTTACAGATTTAAGATTAGTTCGGTTTCTGAACAAAGAATGAATCAAAGCACGATTTCACAGTAGTCCATAGGCCCGCTGTTTATGATTTTGTAAAAAACTTGTATTTGACACTTGTTTTGAGGAATCACCTGCTTTCGGAGGGCCAGTATCTTCGTTGACTTGACGGACTAGAGAGTAGTAGACCCTCTGTACAGAACCAAGTTGACGTGTACGTTACCCTAGCAAGAAAGTGTCTCCTAGAGTTATATGAGTAGAACGTATAATGTGTGCCTTATCTGCTGTAAATGTGCCCCCACATAAAAAATGTGTGCCCCCTGTCGTTTTGGAGAAAAACGGAAAAAAACGATTCTTGCTGGGGTAACGTTTTTCTAGCAGGAAAAGTCTAAACGAATGATCGGAGAGAGAAAAATTGTGCATGGCCAGAGAGCTTATATGTGTGCCAAAATGTGCCCCCAAAAATAAAATCTGTGCCCCTTCAGGTTTTCGAGATATTGCATTTCCTGCTGGAGTAACGTTTTGATGAATCGTATATCTCTAAAACCATTGCATGTGCCCCTGTAGAATAAACATACACGAGTAGCTCTTAATGTGTGCCCCTTAGTGCCCCAATTAGATTTTAGAAAATATTTATAGTTTTCAAGTTATCGCGGTTTTATGAAAACCCGAAAAAACATCGCAGCGCCTAAATGAGACAAGGCACAAGTTCGCTTATAACTGTATTCGGTCCTTCTTGACGCTATTAATAACCATACAAAGTTTCAAAACTGTTCATGCATGCGTTTTTGAGTAATCTTGCTAAAAGTCAAAACGATGGTGTCTTAACTTTGACGGCAAAATACAAGGAACCGGCACAATCCCAGATGTGTAGTGTGCGTTACTCCAGCGGAATGTTGTCGCTTTTCAGGATTTCGGCTTGACAGATAATTAGTACCCCGTCTCGTGTAAATGTGCCCGAAATTTAGAATTTGTGCTTCCAGCCGATCCAAAGATATTCACGAAAAACAGATTCCGCTGGAGTAACGTCACCCCAGCGGCATGTTTTTTAACCGGTGGTCGTAGCTGAATAAAAACTAGCTACTTAGATAGATCTAATTTGTGCCTAATTGTGCACAAAAAACGAAATTTGTGCGTCTTGAGGTTTCAGAGTTATTCAAGATGCCGCTCGCTGGAGTAACGTTTAGCAAATTGCCGTATCTCATAAACGGCATGACATACAACTACGATTTTTTTTGCGACAATGGGTCGTAATTTGTGCGTAGGTATGTTGTACAATTTTATTTTTTCTATAATCGATACCGTTGAAAAATAAGAAATTGTTTTTCAAAAACCTTAAAATCGATCCTTGCGCTTCAATGAGGAACCCTAGAAACTTACCAATTATGGTGGTTTATACCTTTTATGAACATCATGCGAAATTAGATGTTTCTATTCCAACTCCTCAGAGAGTTGTTCCATTTTAATTAAAAAACTTTTTAATAAAAAAATTAAACCGCCGAAAAACCGAAAAGTAAAAAATAAAAACTAGCTTTGTCCAACCCCAATAACTAAGTTCGGAAGGCGGTGACATATAATTAAATCACTGACGTATAAATCATATGGACTTGGCATACCTACAAGAAAAACGTGGATACCTACACTTAATTGAGAAGATAAAATGGCGGCTAATAGGGCAGCCCTTATCGATGTTTCTCTACAATAACATCGATAAAAGATTGTGAGAATGTTTTCATTGTGTCACGGTACAATATCAACGACTATTTTTAACACACTTTTCTTAGCTTCACTTGTTAAAATAACAAAATAACTAACTATGTAAACAAATTTTAAAAGTTATTTTTGACCCACTTCCCGGTTTTTGAAAAAGCTAAAATTTTGCGTACATGTTTAGTTTGGATGACATTGCTGCCGATTCTCTTGTTCAATTACTAATCTAAAATTAGAGTATCGCTATCTATCACTTTTTTTACTAAAAGGCAGTGCGAGAAAAGTACGGCTATAGCTATAAACGACTAAGTTAGAGATGTCAATCTTATGCCTACGCTTCACCGTGTTTTTAGTCGACATGTTTTACTACGTGCACCTACCCTTAATTTGTATGGAAATATTAGTTCAATTAAATTTGACAGCTCTAAATTACGTCCGTCTGTTTCTCATTTAATTAGAGAGACAAAGATAGCAATAGCCTAAATTAAGTTCAGTTAGTGCACAACCTTGTGGTGCCTGACGTAAAAGAATAGCACCATCCCATCTCTCCCGTGGGTGTCGTAGAAGGCGACTAAGGGACTTGCTTACTAGAAAATGGGCAGCAGCGTTTCCTATGCATTTTCCAACCATACTGCGATCGCCAACCCGCCTGCTAAGCGTGGCTATTATGACAAAACCCCCTTTTGGGGAAGGCTTATGTCTAGCAGTGAACGTCTTTCGGCTGAAATGACGAGTGCTCAACAGAATTGACACCAATGCATGGTGAGCTAACTGTTTACTGACGTCATTCTAAATCCATTATGGCGGACTCCCAAAGATGGTGGACTAGTTATTTTGTATGCATTCCCATGTGGGTTTGAAATGAAAGGGTTTGCTGAGAAGAACACGAAAAATAAAATAAAATACCGGCCAACTGCATGTCGGACTCGCGTGTTAGATTATTTATTTTGTTATTGTAATATTGTGTGGTGATAATGTCATCTGTCACATAAACAAAGCGTTGAACAAATGTAGAAGTACCTAATTTGACTACATGTTTACAAAAATAACTATCTTAGCTTTTGAAAATAACTTGGATGTTGTTACTATAAATGATTACGTAGTATTTAATTTTGTATTTTATTTAAGGTTTTCTAATGTTATTTAATATAATACGCTGATTCAAATGACTGGCAACATACTCACAGTTCACATTGATAGATACTTTTATGTGTCTTAAATTACGAATCAGTTCTTATTAAATTGCCTAATTACCATAAAATGTTTTAAAACGGTTTCACTACTTATCCTTTGTTTAATAATATCTGTGTTAGAAGTTATTAAGCTAAAATGTGTGACGATCTGTAACTTGTTCAAAATGGCGGGAAATGTTTAACGTAAAATGACATTGGTAGGATATAAAAAGGAGGTTAATAACGTTATCGAGACAGTTGCTCAGTAGATATTCAGCTGGTTACTCCTATTGCCGTTGTTGTGTGGAATAAATCAACCAGATGCCATGTAAGTTAAGTAATTTATTATTATACCATAACTGTTGCTTATTATATACCATGTTGTTGTAATAATGCTGAGTTATCTTGGATAAAGGTCCAAGAGTTGTAATTAAATGTAATAGCAATGTAAGAGATGTGTTGATGGAATACTGATATATGTACTGTTTCCATGGAGTTTCTTGTCCTTCTTCTCCATGAAGACCTAGCTTTGGAACGGACAACTAGCTTTCTGATTAAATAGTGACAAGCCTAATTTGAATAATAAATATCTAGTCTTGTCTTTCTGTGCTTTACTTCATGAAATCCTTTCCCTACATATTCACAAGAACATTCATACACAGTAAATAAGCAGTAACCATTCTGACATTCAAACTTTAATATTTGTTTTTACATATACACAACTATAAATAAATATACATACATATAACCACATAATTTTTTTGACACGCGCATTAAGTTTTCCGTACCATCGTTTTTAATACTATGTAGGTACCTATTGCCATTATTATGATAAGTAAGTAGGTACAGACGCCAGCACATCAAGCTACTCCAATCTGTCAAATTTATTTGATAGATTTTCAACTTTACACCGTAATCATAAGGTGCATGTTCAATTGGGAAAATTTGACAGTTTGGGGTAGGTTGACCTGCTGGCGTCTGAACATCGAATAAGTTTGTGTCAATTTAAATGAAATGTAAGTGTTATTCTAGACCGAGAGCCTTGCGTTAGGTAGACGTTCGACACGGAGCGGAGGGAACAAATTCTAAGAAAGCAAATGACACTACATCCGCGATGGGCTCCCTGCACGGACGTCTCAACACCTATCATTTCTAAAATGCCGATGATTTTGGGTTTAAATTAAAAGTCAACAAAAATTATTTAAATAAAGTATTTAATATTAAACAAATTAATCTCGTTCATTTCTAAACCATACAATTTTGTTCAGGTATTTTCTGTGTGATATTCTTTCAGTAGATTTCTACCCATAATATTTGTATCTCAAATTCATGTATAGTTCTATTACACTTTTAATTAAAAGTGAAGAGAACAAAATAATATTAATTGTTTTTGTTAACATCTTTCAATTTTCTGCACCTATTGTTTCCAGCCAAATTTTCTTTTTACTTTATTAGCAGGCAGCCTGGAAAGTAAAACAAAAAACCAATAAAGAACCATATTATACCAATGTCGATAAATATAAAAATGTCATGCATGCACTACTCTATCCCTATAATAACAAGAAAATGATTTCATGAAATAGGTATACAAATATTACTGTTGATAATAAAGGTTAAAGGGAAATTGTGAAGGGAAACTGTTGAAACTCTTCTAAAAATACAGAATCTTATGTTTATTATCAAAATCTATAGATATTTCAGATGAAATTAAGTACGTACTGGTGCACAGTTTTGTTCGGATGATTTCCGCTTCT
The DNA here is from genome assembly GCA_949987655.1 of Polymixis flavicincta. Lineage (NCBI taxonomy): Eukaryota > Metazoa > Arthropoda > Insecta > Lepidoptera > Noctuidae > Polymixis > Polymixis flavicincta. Next base: position 18,041,786 of record OX465181.1, on the reverse strand, counting down.
TTTAATGCCACATCCGATTATATTGCAATTGGGCATCTTGCATTTGACGATTTCCATTATAGAACAGAGTTCAAACGCAATAACACAGCAAAATTACCACTGACGTATAAATCTTATGGACTTGGCATACCTACAAGAAAAACGTGGATACCTACACTTAATTGAGAAGATAAAATGGCGGCTAATAGGGCACCCCTTATCGATGTTTCTCTACAATAACATCGATAAAAGATTGTGAGAATGTTTTCATTGTGTCACGGTACAAAATCAACATAACTAACTATGTAAACAAATCTTAAAAGTTATTTTTGACCCACTTCCCGGTTTTTGAAAAAGCTAAAATTTTGCGTACATGTTTAGTTTGGATGACATTGCTGCCGATTCTCTTGTTCAATTACTAATCTAAAATTAGAGTATCGCTATCTATCACTTTTTTTTACAGAAAGGCAGTGCGAGAAAAGTACGGCTATAGCTATGAACGACTAAGTTAGAGATGTCAATCTTATGCCTACGCTTCACCGTGTTTTTAGTCGACATGTTTTACTACGTGCACCTACCCTTAATTTGTATGGAAATATTAGTTCAATTAAATTTGACAGCTCTAAATTACGTCCGTCTGTTTCTCGTTTTATTAGAGAGACAAAGATAGCAATAGCCTAAATTAAGTTCAGTTAGTGCACAATAGTTCCGTGTGGTGCCTGACGTAAAAGAATAGCACCATCCCATCTCTCCCGTGGGTGTCGTAGAAGGCGACTAAGGGACTTGCTTACTAGAAAATGGGCAGCAGCGTTTTTTATGCATTTTCCAACCATACTGCGATCGCCAACCCGCCTGCTAAGCGTGGCTATTATGGCAAAACCCCTTTTGGGGAAGGCTTATGTCTTGCAGTGAACGTCTTTCGGCTGAAATGACGAGTGCACAACAGAATTGACACCAATGCATGGTGAGCTAACTGATAACTGACGTCATTCTAAATCCATTATGGCGGACTAGTTATTTTGTATGCATTCCCATGTGGGTTTGAAATGAATGGGTTTGCTGAGAAGAACACGAAAAATAAAATAAAATACCGGCCAACTGCATGTCGGACTCGCGCATTAAGTTTTCCGTACCATCGTTTTAATACTATTTAGGTACCTATTGCCATTATTAAGATAAGTAAGTAGCTACATCGAATAAGTTTGTGTCAATTTTTTTAAATTAAATGTAAGTGTTATTCTAGACCGAGAGCCTTGCGTTAGGTACATAGACGTTCGACACGGAGCGGAGGGAACAAATTATAAGAAAGCAAATGACACTACATCCGCGATGGGGTCCCTACACGGACGTCTCAACACCTATCATTTCTAAAATGCCGATGATTTTGGGTTTACATTTAAAAGTCAACAATAATTATTTAAAATAAAGTATTTAATATTAAACAAATTAATCTCATTCATTTCTAAAACATACTATTTTGTTCAGGTAATTTCTGTGTGATATTCTTTCAGTAGATTTCTTCCCATAATATTTGTATCTCAAATTCATGTATACTTCTATTACACTTTTAATTAAAAGTGAAGAGAACAAAATATTAGGTGTTTTTGTTGACATCTTTAAATTTTCTGCACAAATTGTTTCCAGCCAAATTTTCTTTTTACTTTATTAGCAGGCAGCCTGGAAAGTAAAACAAAAAACCAATTAAGAACCATATTATAGCAATATCGATAAATATAAAAATGTCATGCATGCACTACTCTATCCCTATAATAACAAGAAAATGATTTCATGAAATAGGTACAAATATTACTGTTGATAATAAGGGTAAAAGGGAAATTGTGAAGGGAAACTGTTGAAACTCTTCTACAAATACAGAATCTTATGTTTATAATCAAAATCTATAGATATTTCAGCTGAAATTAAGTACGTACTGGTGCAAAGTTATGTTCGGGTGATTTCCACTTCTTTTAATGCCACATCCGATTATATTGCAATTGGGCATCTTGCATTTGACGATTTACACTATAGAACCGAGTTCAAACGCAATAACACAGCAAAATTACTCACAAATTCACAAATTACAACCACAGCTCAAGAGCATTTGACAGTTGACGTACCTACCCAAACTTTGCTACCAAACAGCGAGAGGATAAAATGGCGACCCGGCCGCAAATAGGTATTTAATGACGCTAGGAATGAAGGGTTGCCATTATGGTACCTGTCAAAAACACTGATGTCCTTTTTCACTTACGCAAAATTATGAAAGTTAAAAAGAGATGACAGCATTTTTATGATTTCGGTGTCGATATGCCTCATATTTGTATAACTGTTTTTTCTATAGTCAAACATTTCAAGTCCATATGATTTATAAGTCAGTGAAAATTACTCACAAATTACAACCACAGCTCAAGAGCATTTGACAGTTGACGTACCCCAACTTTGCTACCAAACAGCGAGAGGATAAAATGGCGACCCGGCCGCAAATAGGTATTTAATGACGCTAGGAATGAAGGGTTGCCATTATGGTACCTGTCAAAAACACTGATGTCCTTTTTCACTTACGCATAATTATGAAAGTTAAAAAGAGATGACAGCATTTTTATGATTTCGGTGTCGATATGCCTCATATATGTATAACTGTTTTTTCTATAGTCAAACATTTCAAGTCCATATGATTTATAAGTCAGTGAATTAAATACCTAACCAATGTCACCGACTTCCGAACTTAGATAGTGGGGTTGGTTGGACAAAGCTAGTTTTTTATTTTTTACATTTCGGTTTTTCGGCGGTTATATTTTTTTTTTTTAAGTTTTTATTTTATAATTTTTTTGTGGCTCTAATCTACTAATTACTACATGCTTAATTTTTGATTTAATACACAACTCAGTATTAAAATCTGTGAGTAAACAATCAATCATCCCCTGTTTTCTAACCCTTAGGGTTGGAATTTTTCTTCGAAATTTATATGGGACCAACTTCGAGGTTATACCCTTTCCAATAAAAAAAGAATTATCAAAATCGGACTACTCTGGAAAGACTTATGCGTGGTCATACATAAAAAAAAAAAAAAAAAAATACGCGTCGAATTGAGTAACCTCCTCCGTTTTTTCGTCGGTTCAAAAATTGGCTACGCTAAAATGTAACACTCAAATACATGAGTTATTATTGAGTGACGGTAATTATGATTCGACAAATAATTAGTACCTTTATTCAATTGTTTATCCTTAAAGTTTCAGCTGAAAACTCCTTGTAACTACTCAGATAGAAGAAAATAACCATGGTAAAAGAAATTTCACGATTAACCGAACAAATTCGAATGACTGTATAACGCGGCCGCGCAGTACATTGTGCCAACCTTCTTAAATTTGTAGTACAAGATTACGTTTTTAGAAACTGTCTCACACAAAAGTGTTACATAATAGTACATTATGGTACAAGTGTGTAACGTTGGTGATTATCGCTGAGGCGCCAATGAGACCCGAGCCGTCAGGCGAGGGTCTTAAGAGAGCCGAGGACGATAATCATCAATACACACGTGTATCATACGACGTTTTTCAACACACTTGCGAAGAAAATAATACTAAATCATCATCATCATCATCCTCCATCATCATCATCCATCATCATCATCCATCATCATCCATCGTCATCCATCGTCATCCATCATCATCATCCATCATCATCCATCGTCATCCATCATCATCCATCGTCATCCATCATCATCCATCATCATCCATCGTCATCCATCATCTACTATCATCATCCATCATCACTCATCATCACCCATCATCATCCATCATCATCATCCATCATCATCGATCGTCATCCATCATCATCATCCATCATCATCCATCGTCATCCATCATCATCCATCGTCATCCATCATCATCTATCATCATCCATCATCACTCATCGTCACCCATCATCATCCAGCATCATCCATCATCATCATCATCCATCATCATCCATCATCATCATCCATCATCATCCATCATCATCCATCATCATCATCCATCATCATCATCCATCATCATCGTTTTTAAGAACAAAGCAACTCAAACAAAAAACAACCTATAACTCACTAAGAACAAAGCAACTCAACCAATTCTATAACTCACTAGTGAATAATAGTAATGAAAAAGTCACAGTTTGATAATAGGTGTCATTATGTGCCTAACTGTAGTGAAATTAGAGCCATTTTATGAGCAAGTGTGTTGAAAAATTATTTATTGTTTTGTAAAACACGTACGTACACACACAGTATGGAAGCCATATTATATTGAGGATTTGCAAATCTTTAAACTTTCAGTCAAATGTTAGAACATAAATACCTACAGAAAAACATAACTACCTACAGCAATTTAATAAAGACTACACTATGTATATTTGTCGATAAATTGTATTTGTTATTGCTAAAAAAGATCATTATGATATAACAATAAAATAAAAATACTGTTTATAGATTTTGTTTTTGTTTTGAATTTAAATAAAATAGCATTATATACTGTGTGAAATGTTGTTTTGTTAACACTATGTTTTAATAAGCTCGTCAATAAAGTTACTACTCTCTGATAACCCTCTACGTTACATTTTTATACATATAAAAGTAAGTAAATAGTTATTCAAACCATTTGTACGCACCTGTACCAACAAAATTCAATTATAATGCTACAAATTTAAGAAGGTTAGCACAATGTACTGCGCGGCCGCTTTTATACAGTCATTCGAATTTGTTGGTTAATCGTGAAATTTCTTTTCCCATGGTTTGTTTCTTCTATCTGAGTAGTTACAAGGATTTTTCAGCTGAAACTTTAAGGATAAACAATTGAATAAAGTTACTAATTATTTGTCGAATCATAATTACCGTCACTTAATAATAACTCATGTATTGGAGTGTTACATTTTAGCATAGCCAGATTTTAATTAAAATGGAATAACTCTCTGAGGAGTTGGAATAGAAACATCTAATTTCGCATGATGCTGTGAGTTCATAAAAGGTATAAACCACCATAATTGGTAAGTTTCTAGGGTTTCTCATTGAAAGAAAGAAAGAAAAATTATTTATTGGACTTGCACAGGAATCTTACAAACTTGCTACAAGTATGATACGATAATTAAACACATAAAAGAAAAAACACTAAAACACTACTATGCTACATTCTACTATTAAAATTAACATTATACAAAACAAAAAGAAAAAAAGTAAAATAAAAAATAAAGTCCTGTGTCGATTAAAGAAAAAATAAAATTGTACAACATACGCACACATTATGACCCACTGTCGTAAAAAAAATCGTAATTGTATGTCATGCCGTTTAAGAGATACGGCAATTTGCTAAACGTTACTCCAGCGGCATCTTGAATAACTCTGAAACCTCAAGACGCACAAATTTAATTTTTTGGGCACAATTAGGCACAAATTAGATCTAACTAAGTAGCTAGTTTGTATTCAGCTACGACCACCGGTTAAAAAACATGCCGCTGGGGTGACGTTACTCCAGCGGAATCTGTTTTTCGTGAATATCTTTGGATCGGCTGGAACCACAAATTCTAAATTTCGGGCACATTTACACGAGACGGGGTACTAATTATCTGTCAAGCCGAAATCCTGAAAAGCGACAACATTCCGCTGGAGTAACGCACACGATGTGTAGGTGTGAACCAAAATCGTGTGCCTTTAGTCAAAAATATATGGTGAAAATATTCAGCTTGGAATGTTTCGCATTAAGTTAATATTAACAAAAAACCAAAATATGTAAACAACGGCTGGTTATCCGACCAAATTCCAATGACTACTAAAAAGCGACTGATTCATACATATCGATGACCTTCTTTAATGGGCGTATTATACCTAAGCTGTTGTCCGTACAGTCGCGTTCAAAAGTTTTGGGGGCTAATTAAAAATAAATATTAAATGCACCTTGTGACTATATTAAATGAACCAGCTTGTTGATGTGGAAATTACTATTTTTATTCCCTTAATTTTAATTCTTAAAGTAAGTATTGCATCAAATCACAGATTAAATTTCCTCCCTATAAATATTATAAATTATTTGCACGTTGTGTGGTCGTTATTATTTAAACCACATCAGTTTTTCATCTAAGTTTAACATATAATTAGTAAATTGGTATCATAAAAAATTACTTAATTATAATCATCAAAATCATCAATACTACGCTCTAAGTTCATAAAGCTGTAGGGATGACTTTTTGTTTTTTTATGAACTTGGAGGGTTGTATTGGTGATTTTGATGCTTATAATTCTGTAACTACATACGTCTTACAGCCGCGAATAATATTTTAATCAACACACAACCTAGCACTGGCCTGCAAATTACAAAAAACGCAAGAAACTTTGAATTTCGCGGGCTGGTTGGAGCATTCCCCTTACTGTTAATTTATCTAACCTATGGCTTATCAATAAATATAATAGAAACAGCTACTAGAATATAATCCAATAACAACTTTATTTTATTACTTATTACATATTTCAGTGTACTCAGGCACAACACGTGTGAATCGGTTAGTGAGTAAAGTAAAGAAGGTCATCGATATGTATGAATCCGTCGCTTTTTAGTAGTCATTCAAATTTGGTCGGATAACCACCCGTTGCTTACATATTTTGGTTTTTTGTTAAATTAACTTAATGCGAAACATTCCAAGCTGAATATTTTCACCATATATTTTTGACCAAAGGCACACGATTTTGGTTCACACCTACACATCTGGGATTGAGCCGGTTCCTTGTATTTTGCCGTCAAAGTCTTTTAGCAAGATTACTCAAAAACGCATGCATGAACAGTTTTGAAACTTTGTATGGTTATTAATAGCGTCAGGAAGGACCGAATACAGTTTTCAGCGAACTTGTGCCTTGTCTCATTTAGGCACTGTGATGTTTTTTCGGGTTTTCATAAAACCGCGATGACTGGAAAACTATAAATATTGTCTTAAATCTAATTGGGGCACTAAGGGGCACACATTAAGAGCTACTCGTGTATGTTTATTCTACAGGGGCACATGCAATGGTTTTAGAGATATACGATTCATCAAAACGTTACTCCAGCAGAAACTCGAACTCCTACTCGAAAACCTGAAGGGGCACAGATTTTATTTTTGGGGGCACATTTTGGCACACATATAAGCTCTCTGGCCATGCACAATTTTTCTCTCTCCGATCATTCGTTTAGAATGTTCCTGCTAGAAAAACGTTACCCCAGCAAGAATCTCTTTTTCCGTTTTTCTCCAAAACGACGGGGCACACATTTTTTATGTGGGGGCACATTTACAGCAGATAAGGCACACATTATAAACTTTTTTTTAAACTTTATTTACCAAATCAATATAACAACCTTGCACTTAACCAATTAGTAAGAAATAAGCAGTACACGTAGGTAACATTTTAGTTGGGTATGTATCTGTGAGTACTTATTATGGTTGTTAGCACAGAACTGATTCACTCTGTTCCCCGTACTAGTATAAACTGTATTACGGTGGAATAGATTTCCTCTTTCTCTGTGAATATACATAAATTAGCAGACTTGTGACAACATCATTAATGAAATAGCAACAAGAATTTTTGTTATTAATAAAGCCAAGAAGGTGCAACAGTGGTTGAATTAAGGTAGGTAAACCAAAACATACTTTGGTAAACTTAATTTTTGTAAAAACTTGTAGGTAGATGTTAAAGCTAACATAGAATATGCAAAATATTCAGATGCAAAGTTTTTTTTACAAAGTGTTTGGCTGTACTTTCATAATATTTTTATCCATTATTATAAATAGTTGCGTAAAAAAGTTAAATTAAATTAAATTAAACTAAAACTCAAATAAAATTAAAAGAAGTTAAAAAAAAAATTAAAATTAAAATGCCGCTTATCTCTAACTATCTTGTAAAAAAAAAAAAAAAAAAAAAAAAAAAAAAAAAAAAAAAAAATATCTGTATTAAGTGTACGGTGTGTGTGAAGTGACGTGACATGTGTAATGTATGTATGTATTTTGGTGATTAATTTCTAACTAATAATTTTAAGTATTTTTTCTGTATCATCATAATTCAGTGCATTAAGGAACTTAGTAATTTCAGTTTTACATGCATGACTATTAAAATTACGAAATTCGATGTGCTTTGATATTTTATTATACATGAATGGACCTAGAAAATTTAAAAATTTGTTTGCAAATGATGTTTTACAGTAAGGTACGGAGTAAACAATATCTTGCCTTCTTCTTGTCGTATTGTCTGGTGCATTTTTGTGTTGATTTAAGATTATGTCTCTGATGAATAATTGCCTTACTGTAAGAACAGATAATTCCGAGTATAATGAAAAAGTCGGGTATCTAAATCTCCTATAGCTCATCACTTTAAGAACGGCTCGTTGCGCTCGTTCTAAACTAATAAGAACGGTTTTTGAAGCACCTCCCCACGCAGCAATAGCGTATGTTGTGATTGACTGGCATAACGCAATATACACCAATAATAGTAGTTTTGGCGGACAGATGCAACGTATATTTTTAAATATAAATATGAGTTTCCTGACTCTAGAGGTAAGGGTTGAGACATGCTCTTGCCAGTTTAAATGTTGATCAATGATCAATCCAAGATATCTCATTGAGGAAGTTTTAGAGAGTTCATGACAAGAACATTTTCCCGGCATTTTACATGTGTGAGCCATTATTTGAATAATGCCAGGAGGTGGCTGACTGCTTTTTCTTATGCTAAAAGGTATGTACTTCGTCTTAAGTGTGTTTAGGGTAAGAAGATTTGTTTGTAGCCACTCCGAAACCCGTCCAAATCCCAAATTAGCCATTTCATTTGCCTCCTTCCATGTTTTGCCACTATGTTTTGCTAGGGTAACGTACACCAAGTTGACTTGCATAAAATGAACATCTGAACCCTTCTGAAACATACACCGGTCATGGTGGCCAATCTTAGCGGAGATTAGACATCGACACGGGACATAATAAAGTGCACAAATGTGTGCGCAGACACACGGGTGCACTGTAGCCCCCCCTCCCCTTACTGTTATAGTCTGATGGGACGGCAATCCGACACGGCCGGAGAGAGATCAGGCACAGGACCAACGGCTTACCGTGCTTTCCGCAGAACGGGGTTATCACACTGCCGACTTCCAACCTCCGGGCTACTACCGAGAAATTCCTAATAGAAAAACCCAATAACATTTTGCCCGATCTGGGCATCAGACCCAGGACCCCACACTCTGTAGTCGCACTTGCGCGACCACGAGACCAAGAGCAAGAGAGGGCAGTTAAACAATAACAAAATGCTGTATTTAAAACCAAGTAGGTAAATATGGTTGTGTATGCTAAACAAATACTTTATTTCTAAAACTTAACATATAATTACAATTAGGTACATAGATTAACGTAAATATCACAATTTATATTAATATATTATTCATAGTTATTACATACTAATAAGTAGGTCTACAATATTTTTGCAGATCATCATAAAATAAACAACAAAAAATAAACAATTCTGGATGTAGATACTTTGGTTGCAAAATAAGGAATGTACAATTTAGTGATCAATATTCTGTCAGATTTCTTGTTACGTGTGATGCATTCTTGATTAGTTTAAATAAAGCAATACTAAGTAGCACCAAGCCACTACATTCGATTTCCCTAATATGCAAAATGACTATCACTTTTGTATCACATTTTATACTTTAGGGTCGTCTTTAGTGTGATCATCGAGGTCAAGTAAAGGTTCTGTTTCTGAGTTCGTTGACACCGCGGCTAGAGTGTTATCAAGCGATCCGTAGGCAGACGGTCTCACTTCTACAGGCGGTGGTTCCAGGTCTACAGTGAGGTTCGGAGCCGAACTAGACGGGATTGGTTGCTCGCTCATCAATCTTGAACTTTCGTCGTATCCACGCGCCATGTGATACATCGATTTACCTCGGAGTCTTCGACTAAATGAGCTACCTGTCGGAAAATAAAATAGTATTAGGTTTATAACCTTTTAAAAAGAATTCTGTTCGATACTGGGATAGAACTACTTAAAATAATAGCACGCCTGTATTCTACGATTTAGTTGAAGCCCACATTTTAAAGAGCCTAAATACTATTATTAACTGCACTAGGCTGCTATTGACTATCATAACAATAAAAAACTAATTAACTGAACTTAACTGGGGATTCGACCCCAGGACGATACGATCAGCAGTCGCGCTTACGATCAATAGACCAATGTGGATTTCAATTGATTAATACGTCATATGCATTCAATTTACATCGACTCTTTTTTTATTGAATCATGGTCCATTAGTAACTATCCAAAATCCAAACATATGATGAAATAATGCTTTGAGTGTAATTGAATACTACGATTTTAGTATTCACCTATTAGCCTGGCTCAAGTTTTCATAATACATAATGTATGTATTTCATGTTCCGACATACCTACGACACCAAGGTGCTCAGATATATCTCTCTTGACATCAGACACATCCCACATGGCGAGGAAAGATCCGAGGCATGACGGCGACGGGTTTTGTGGAGACACGTAAGGTTTGTAAGAGAAACTGTAGTGGTGAGCTATCGCTGCTAAGAACATTTCTATGCATATCAAAAAGTCCTGTAAAAAACATCATTATGAGAAAAGTTATTTCACTGAAGGATTTTAAAAGGTCAACTGACAAATAAGAATTTTATTGAACACACTATAGAGAATTCGGGACCAGTGTTGCCAACTCCTATAAATTCGAGTCGCTAGACTTAATATCAAAAGTCGACAGAAAGTCGCTAAAACTGATTTTATCAGCAGGATTAGCACGAGAAGCGTTTTATCGACGGAAGAGTAGACAAAAATAACTTTAACGTGTAGACAGGTGACAGTGTTGTACCCAGAAATGTAGACAAGCGATTTCTATTCTACGGTAGAGTAGAAATAGAAAGCGTCATGCAGCCTGCTGGAGCGGACTCAGGATTTTGTTCTGGGAGGGGCATAAGAGGCTAGTGGCGGTATTTAATTATAATTTAAATACATAAAAAAACACTAATGTTTATTTAAACTAGATGATTTCCGAACGCTCTCAATTTTTCTATCTAGAGTTTGGGGTAGCTTGATGTGCTGGCGTCTGTACTCCATAAGTCGTCAGATAAGTCGCTAAAACATTTTTGTCGCCAAATCTTATTTTGTGTCGCTAAGACATAAACGAAAGTCGCTATTTCTAGCGACAAAGTCGCTATTTCTAGCGACAAAGTCGCTAAATTGGCAACACTGTTCGGGACAGATTCAAGGACAACTGGTTGTTAGATGTTGTATCATAGCTTTTTTTAATGTTGAATTTATTTAAATTGTCATGGGAAACTTACCTGCAACTTAGAAGACATGATTTTTATCTTATCAGAATCTGATATATCAAATATGGTTGATATCACTCCGCAATAGACTAATATGTTGATTATTACTCCTTGGCTGGAAATTGAGAAGTTTTACATTATTCATGAGCAAAAAAAAAAAAAACATTAAAAAGAAATGCAAATTAGATTTAAAAAAAAACTTACAAGAATGAGAAAAAGACTACAGCTTTTATACATAAGAATTTACCAATAGGCTTCATAGGTTTTAATTCAGTTTTATTTGCTCTGTAGAACAGAACAAGGCAATACATGGCAACAAATTGTGATAGATTATTGATGGCTATCATGTATGGAAAAGCAACTTTTGGGCTAAAGTCACTCTCTCCATAGACCCCAGATAGTTCACATATCATTGATATAACTGTTGTTATGGGCCTCACTACTGTGTATTGAAGAATTCCATGCTTGCAATTATGTACAAATTCACTGAAACAAATATAAATAAGTTTTATTAGTAGGTTCCTGTAATTCAAATTGTTTTTCACCAAGGTAGTATAGTAGGACAAAAAGATTTTTTATTATTTTGTCCCGGCTAATCTCTGAAACAGCAGGGCCGACTTTGATGAAATTTGGTATGGGGCCACTAACCCTGGAGGCTAGGCTACGTTTTATTGTCATCCCAAGTAGCATTGCAAGCTGTGTACAAGCTGTATTTAAGTTCGTTTTTATACTAGAAGCTGTATATTCAGACTGTATATAGGCTATATAAGCGCTTATGCAGTCCTTATAAGTAAAAAGGGGCATATTTAATACAGCTTTTTGCGTTAGTAGAGCTATATAGTGGCTGTAGAAGCAATAGAGACGGTGTGATAGAGCTGTTATTCGGTGTACAAAGAAACCATTACACTACAGATATTATCTTATAAATATCTTCTAAAGAAAAGTGTTCTAATTAGGTTTTTGAATAGAATTACAAAATAATATAAATTAAACGAACTATATTTTCGATGTCACAGAAACGTGAATGGCGACATTATAATTTTTAATTAAGTAAACGATAATCTTGAATTTGGATATCTGAAGGTGTTAACTGGTTGGGCACGCCACGATTGCGGCGGTAAGTCCCCTCTTTGAGGAGTGGTTTGAGAGGCAGCATGGCGTCCTCACCTTCCGCCTGACGCAGGTCATCACCGGACACGGTTGTTTCGGGAGGTTCCTGTTTCGGATAGGGCGGGAGGAAACGCCCGGGTGTTTCCACTGCGAAGATTGCCCTGAGGACACGATGGAGCACACGGTGGCGGTCTGCCCTGCTTGGGCGGAGCACCGCCGTGTCCTCGTGGAGGCGATCGGCGGCGGCGATCTCTCGCGTCCGGCCCTGGTCCAGGCCATGGTACGGAGCGAGAGCGCATGGGGAGCCGTCACCTCCTTCAGCGAAGCAGTGATGCTCGCGAAGAGGGAGGCGGCGCACGTGAGGGAGAGGCAGCATATGCGCCCTCGCGACCCTAGCCGCCGCAGGATACGGAGACGCCCTGGGCGTCGGGAATCCCAGGCTGATTTCCGGCCACCGTAGGCATGGGCTTGCGGACGGCGAGTAATGGGTAGCTCGCTGTCCGGTAAGGACCAAGCCCAAGTCGACGGCGCGTTGCGTTCCACGCGCGCCTCAAAGAGATGTCAGCACAAAAAGTGATGGGACCCGCAAGGGTCGATGCCTGCCAGGGGTGCGGGTTTGTTCGAAAGTGACACCACAGCCCCTGGCATACGGGCTACTGAAGGAACACGGGTGGGTTTTAGTCAGTAAAAGTCTGACACGCCCTCCTGCTCCACCCAGAGCGGGAGAAGTTATTTGACGATTTCCCACCCAAAAAAAAAAAGGTTAACTGGTGAATTGAAAGTGCAGATTCAAATTTATTGTCAACCTATGTATGGTATCCGGCAAAAGCGCCAGCAAAATAATCAAGCTGACATAAAGAAAACATACTGTTAATACGGTAAAAAAGTGTTTATTTTTTAGATCAGAATAAAAAAGTAATTTTAAAATGATACATCTCAGCCTTTAGATAATTGGTCCACCTGAAAATGCTGTGTGAAAAGGCTATCATTATCGTTATAATGACGAAGCAGTAAGAGGACAAGATCTCATGGTTCAAATCAATGATCATTTGAACTACTTACGGTGCTGCATGAAGAATCGTCTTCATCAGGTTCCGAAGGTTGAACTAAATCTATACATTTAACATAACTGTTATGACAATTAATATCACTGTTTAATGTTTTTGCTACGGAACCCTCTTCGTTGGTCGTGGAGGGAATTGGCGGTTGACCGTAAAGTCTTGCTGAGCGACTGTGTTATTAATACAAAATAAAGCTGTACTATAGCTGTCATTTATTTTTTTAGTTTTAAAACCATGTATTTACAAGAGTGTACAATTACGCCATAAAAATAACTTTGAGAACGGAGTTTGCAAATACCATTGTACAGAAATAAGTATCAAGTGATACTATAATAACACTTAGAGCCGTTTTAAGTAAGTGTTCACATGCCAAATACAGCTGGTATACAGCTTTATCGATAAAACCATCAAAGTGTCACAAAATACTTAAGGTGAAACAAGTCCACATTTTTTCCATACAAACTTCGGGAGGGTTTTACTCCACTGTTTGACAATGTACATCAAAACTTAAACATGGTATGGTTTTGTCTCATTATTAATATTGTCGGTACGGAAACAGAATACTAAAATAAAAAGCCATTAAAAAGTTATGAGCCAACAAATATTCGTGTTCTTGATAATTTAACGTAACTTTGGACATGTTTTAGTAACGGAAGTGTAAAATCTCCAACGCGCCTGTTTTACTATAACTGATCCTGCAGCTAACTCAATAATGTTGTGCGTGTAGACTATCGTCTAACTGCTCATCACGGGTACTACCTCTGTCGGACTCGAAGCCTGGTGAGATAGCGTGGTTTTTAGCCAGGCCCACCATTGAGTTCGAGCCCGCGACTAGTGTACCCTTAAGTTTCATAGTACAGTTTTAATATTCTGTATAAGCACCCTAAGCTTTCGCGGATCCCTTTTTTAAGATTTTATTTTACACTCTTGTACGTCTCTAAAAACCTCTAAGTTCTAAATAGGCTGGTATGTTGATGTTGAAAACGCTTGCGTGCTGCTTGGGGTACCACGCAGGTGAAGCCGCGGGCGGAAATTAATTATGAATATACATGTAATGCATTGTTTTTATCATCAAATGAAGCTTATTAATAACAATTATTTTATCAAATGCGTGACTGTTTTAGTGATGTCATGTCATTGAGCTACCAAAATAGACAATTATTATGAGATACTGATAAAACATAATGATACATACAGAAACTGAAGACAATACAATGTCTTTTTTTTTCTATATTTCTAACTCAAACTCAAAACTTACTTTTGAATTGTTAAGGAATCTGTTGGTCAGAAATATGAAGTTAGTTACCCATTCCAACGGGTAGTAGGTACCTCTATGGAAAAGAACGGGCAAGAAACTCTATGGACACTCTTTTAAATTATATATTGTTTCAAAAATGTTTATGTTGAATTTATGATCATATGTGAGAAAATATATAAGAGAGGTACACGTTAAAAACGTCCAAAATACAGCAAACAATAACAAACAAAAAGAAAAAAAAATAAGCCATGACAGCTAAGAGATGACCAGTCTCAACTGACAGCACCCATTCACGAGCATGACACATGGATTAGTGTGAGTAGGTGACTACAATATGCATTATGTTACAATACTGTACAAACGTGGACAGTAGAGATGGAACAATTATCATCCTTCTGTGTTAAACAATAAGGTTGAAAAGTGGTAGACCGACAGTACATACTTAATAAGACACACAGAACATTTTGACATTGGTTTTAAAAGGTTGTAACTCTTTATATGAGAATAAACAGCTGTACAATGAAGTTTAATCAAAGGTAAGAATTGGAATATTCAAAATATGTTTACCATAAAGATAATGACATTTAAGTAATTTTCTTTTGGGATGGCTGATGTGAGACACATCCATGTGCAGCTGGAGTTATAAATAACTGTGCTTATACATAATTTAAGGATTAATCTGTCAAGTCCAGCTAATGAGACACAATTAATTTTCTATTGTAATGGCCCCATAGGGGTCACGCGGTACTTAACCGGTTAGGAAAAAAATGCCTAATTATGTGAAACCTTACAACAGGTCAATGTTTCTTACCTTCCCATTTCCCATGGTGATAGACAGCATAAAGGGAATATGTGATAGACTTGTGGCTTGGTTTCCAAGAGTGCTTCCAAATCATGGTCTTCATTAAGATAGTTCAACAAATACTTCATAAAATTGTAAATTACATAAGCTTCATAACATTCTCTTAGAGAATCAACATAAATTGATTGTTCTGGGAATTCCAGTCCTATCCAGGCATTTAAAGCATATATTGGTACCATCCACAATATTCTGAAAAAATTAAAAACATTTTAACATTGCCAATAATTTAAGTAAAGATGCATGATAACCTTTATCCCTGTTTTAAAAATGCTTACAAATTAATTATCTTAGCTACACTTTGCATGTCATTAATAAGTTTCCATTGTCAGTGATTTGAGTCGATTTTTGCTGTTGTTTCACAATACAGTTGTAATAAAGGAAATTATCAAATAAATAACTTACCTTATAATATGTTTTTGTAATATTGGCTTGGTATAATGAACAACATGTTGTGTTATTTGCCATATGGAGATAGGTACGGCCAGAAGAACAAATCCTCCACCAACCAAAGACCCTTGATCGGATTTCTTGAACCCATTGTTTATTGAATGGGCTATTAGTATTGGTACTAATACTATAATTAATACAACATAAATTGCGATCAAAAAGGGCCTAATCCAAAGTCTCCACTGCCTTAAAAAAGACACAACTGTGGAAGAACACATTATAAAAACGTAACTGTTGTTTACCCTTTACGTGCCAAACATAATATTTTCTTTGCTATTCAGTTATAGATGTTGCGAATGATCATTCTACAAATTAGTGTTGGAGGGCGCAGTAACAGTAAAGTACTTTATTCGTTAATAGTATAATGAGATTAAAAGTTCACAGTATTTCACAATGATAAAATATTCGAGGTCTTCTGTTTTGTCAGCCTGCCACTAGAGTACTGTTGTACTTGTACAACTGACACTTGATAGTGACAATGGCAGGTGGCAGCTGTCTGTGACACTGGCCACGTTCCGAGATGCGATCATATCGATTTGAGCGCGGTCACACCCGTTCCGAACTGGAGCGTGAGCGCGATATCGATGTCCCGCGAAACGTCATTGATGACGTCATGACATGCGTCATCTTGCGATAACACCGACCATGCGATAATAGCCAACTTAGATTTATTTGAAATAGTGCTCCTATCTAAGAAGAACAAATGTGTGCTGTGTACAAGTTTAATATGGTGAGTATATTTGGCTGCCAGAATCGTGAAATCCAACTCGGCAAAATATCGATGTGAGCGCTCACAGCGCTATTTTTCTAATACGGAATGCGCCCACTGTCTGTGTTGCCAATCATGGCAGAGAACCACAGACCATATACACCTCAATGCCACAGACTAATTTACACATCGACACCGTGCAGAAAAATACTAGATCAACAGAAAAATAAACTACAAAAACATCGCGCTTAGTTTTCAACGGTAAGCAAAATGTGGCGTAGACGCTGGGTGACGTCTCTATCTACCTATACCAAATTCAAATCATTGGTCAAGTTTGAAGGTGTCTAGTATAAGTTTGAAACTCAACTGGAAAACTTGAGAAACTAACTTGAAATTTATTCATAAATAATATTGATAGTTTTTGATGGGCTTGTGGCTAAGTAACAATAGCTGCGCGGGTCGATCGATCAGGTTAAGCTACGCTTGCCACGGTCGGTCCATGGATGGGTGAACATCTTTACATACCAAACTTTGATAGTCGTTACAGGTCGTCAGAAGCCCGAAAGTGTGACAACCAGTCTTACCAAGGGGTATCGTATTACCCAGTAACTGGGTTGTGAAAGTCAGATAGGCAGTCGCTCCATGTAAAATACTGGTATTCAGCTGCATCCGGTTAGACAGGAAGCCGACCCCAACATAGTTGGGAAAAGGCTAGGCAGATGATGAATATTGATAATTTTTATTTACTTCGTTTCTACTTGTTTAGCGGATAGAAAATATAAAATAGTATTTGGTGAACCGAGCCTGCAAGAGAGGTTCATGAGAGGCTCGATGCAATTATAGTCTGTGCGTTCAACACTCATTCGATTGACGTCATAAAATTTGTTATGTTGCCATATTGAAATTTTTCAGAGAAGAAAAAAAAACACTTTACAGGTGTTCCGTTTTTATCAAAATGGTTTTGGTTAAAAGTTTTTAATTTCATTATGAAATTCCTTCTTAGTTCATAGTAAATAGAGACATTGCAGATTAAAGCCTAAATAACACAATCGAAACGGGGATCCACTTATTTATGCATTTACAGTTATACGCGTAACACGTATTTTGTGCATCGAACTCAAGCATTGAATTAGGCCACATAGCGATCTCTCCCTAAAATACCGCTGTTCTGGTTGTCGACGTATCAAGCTAACGTGAGTTTGTGATTTATTACTGTGTGTTTTAGCGACTTGAATTCTTATACAATACATGGAACATAGTATAATACCTCATACACGATAGATAGTGTATAAAAAGTAATATAATGTGAGTAGATAATTCGTATGTTTTCGTAAATGGGTCACCTCGCCATTCTTATGAGAAACAACTTGTTTTGTGTTTTAAAGCTGTTAGGGACGTTGTTAAATGTGTATTGTGATAATTTACGTTTCAATATAGTCGATTCGTTTTTGTTTTGACGTGTTTATGTTTTCGTAGTCTTGGAAGGCGGGAGAGTGATGATCAGAAAGCCCACTACATGGTAATGTGATGTCATCAAAAGGGGAAACAGAGGCCGACTCCGGCACCGTGTCACCGAATTTATCTGCAGTCAAAAATGAACCGGTTAGTATGATCATCTGTTAACTGTAACTTAGTTGTAGGCCAGTGAGGTTTACCTAGTTTACTAAACTAATGAAAATAATGTTGTACAAAATATGAAACAGAGCAGTTCAGGGATAAGTGGCATTGATGAACTTATTAATCCTTATCAATTATTGTTGGATCATTGTGAGAGATGATTCTCTGAGACTTATTTCATATTTGTGTTGTTTTGTTTTAGCTCAACACAACTTCTAAAATACCTATGTTAAAAAAGGAGAAAGTATAGTCCATTAAATCCAACTTAAAAACTTGTCTCTGGATAACTGGGGCAAGTTAACAGTATTACAAGAATGTTTATAAATTATATGCATTCCCATTGCATTTATTGTTTTAAAAAGTTTATTGGCTAAATAATAATATGCACAATCAACTTCTAAGTAGGATTTCCCATTACAATTGACATAATGATAATTAGTGATAATGATACTCCATTAATCATTAGGATTGCATTACATACTTGATCATTAAAACAAATTAGTAATCCTTGCTTTGTACAATAATAATTGAATTTTAAAATTGTGTAATGTATTCTGAGAACAACAATAAGTTTTTGAAACTAGTCTGCATTCTGTAAGTAGAATTAATTTCAATTTCATATTATGCAGATTTCATATTGTTTTGAAAATAATAAAATAATGGTTTAAGAAATGATTTTGTGCTTAATAATAATATAGCTTAATTGGTATGCAAATGATCTGTCCGTGGCATTGATTTCCAGTTTGCTGGGATTCAACAGTAAAACAAGTGTATTAAAAAAAAAATCTCATTGGGGTGCATGCTATTGAAAACCAGAAAAGGCCAGTACTTGTTGGAAGTAAATTTTAATTTCTACGTAGGACATTCTTTTGGCTCGCGATTTCTGTCTTTCTCCTAACCTCGGCATTAATTAGAAACGTAAAAGATTAAATTGAAATTTGAAGAATTTATTTAATGTACAGTCGCCAGCAGGTCAAGCTATCCCAAACTAAAATTTTCCCAATTGAACATAAGCCTTATTCCTTTGTAATAAAGTTGAAAAACTATCAAAGAAATTTGACAGATTGGGGTAGCTTGATGTGCTGGCCTCTGTACATTAACTTTGCAAACATTCCGTACACAATCTGTGTGGTGCCGGACTTAAAAGAATAGCACCATCCCATTTCTTCCTGTGGGTTTCGTAGAAGGCGACTAAGGGGCTTACTAGAGAATGGACAGCAGCATTCTCTATGCATTTTACCACCATACTGCGATTGCCAACCTGCCTGCCAAGGGTGACGATTATGGCAAAACTCCCCTTTAGGGGAGGCCTATGTCTAGCAGTGGAC
The DNA here is from genome assembly GCA_949987655.1 of Polymixis flavicincta. NCBI lineage: Eukaryota > Metazoa > Arthropoda > Insecta > Lepidoptera > Noctuidae > Polymixis > Polymixis flavicincta. Next base: position 18,022,093 of record OX465181.1, on the reverse strand, counting down.
GTCTTTCGGCTGAAATGATGATGCTGAACTTTGCAAAAGAACTTCAAAATGCTGTCTATTTTATCAGACCTATTGGTTAAATCTCCTTATGAGGGCCGCAGGGGTCCACTAGATACGGGAAGCACAGAACCGGTCGAAGTGGCGGGGCCTATGTCCAACAGTGGACGTCTTTCGGCTGAAATGATGATGATTATGATTTGTTAAATACAGTTTTAGGCCATTTTTTATGAAGTAGTGACCTAAATGTTTATTACCTTTAACCATCAGCTGTACAACTTTCACCTAAAACTAATGACTTGCTACTTTTGGAGCTATTATAATACGTCTGTCCTATTTTTAAAGTGGTTATTGCCATTTAATTTTTTTATAATATCCTCTTCTACTGAAAGTTGGCCAATTTTGTTTTTATAATTTTTACCTTGCATAGAATTAAATTCAAAATGTTTCTCTCAGCATTATAATATGCTTGTAGTTACGACAGCAATGAGTAGTTTGTTTCATACCAATATCATGTCATGTAAAGGTGGAAAATAATTAATCTGTAATACTCTTTGTATGCGAACTATAGTGATCTTTAGAATTATTAACACTATCTAGGAAGTTGCATCATTTGATTAAGAACAGTATGCTCTGTTGTTCACATCAGAAATCTTAATTGATGTAAAATGCAGCTGTCAAAACTTATTTCTATAATATTAACTTGTACTAAAGTCTAAATTTAGTATTTATTTTGGCAGTGCTTGTGGCTGTATTGTTCATACTGTATTAACATTTTCAGGTGGCCACCAACAGCAAAGAAACTCCAAAAAGGGGTGGTACATTGTTAAAATGTACCACATGCAATAGTTTTAGTACTTTAAGTAGTCGAGCCCTAACCACCCACATGGCCCAATGTTCCCCTGACAACAACAATGTGGCAGCTGCACAAAACGCCGACCCCCGACCCCACAGAAAGCTGTTTGAATGCGACGTGTGCAACATGAAGTTTTCAAATGGCGCCAACATGCGTCGACACAAAATGCGGCATACTGGAGTAAAGCCGTACGAATGTCGCGTTTGCCAAAAAAGATTCTTCAGGAAAGATCACTTGGCAGAACATTTCACAACTCACACCAAGAGTTTGCCGTATCATTGCCCAATCTGCAACCGAGGATTCCAGCGCCAAATTGCCATGCGTGCGCATTTCCAAAACGAACACGTTGGACAGCATGACCTCGTTAAAACTTGCCCCTTGTGTAGTTATCGCGCTCCCACCATGAAGAGCCTCAGGGTTCACTTCTTTAACAGGTAATTCCATTTCTGCACCTAAATATTTAAACAGGCGTGACGCTTTTGTGTCGCGAATCGTTCTAGGACATTACTGATTGGTTTTGCTAACAGCAGCCTTACTTGTGACTGGCTTATATTAAATGCATTGTGTGAATATTACGATACAAATTATCAGATAAATGTATTTAATTTTACAGACATGGCATTGATTTGGACAACCCCGGCCCAGGCAATAACTCTTCAGTATCTCTCCTGGCTGCCGGCATCGCCAATGCCGCGTACTCTGATGGTACAATGGATCCCAGTGCTATCAACGCCCTCGGTGCGTTAGGATCCAGCCTATCAGTATCCGTCGCTGCCACATACTCAGATAGCGGTGACAGCAACGGTGCCCGCTCCGTGGACAATGCAACACCACCCATGCACTATTTGACCCCACATGTTGAGATTTCTATGGCCGACAATAACGAGACGTTTTCTCCAGGTCAAAACCATTTAGGCAACTCGGGTAACTATGAAACTTTTTGTCATAATATACTGTAAACATTAAGTTTTTTAAAGTGGGAATAAAATGATACACCAGGCATGTATTGGAAAATTGGGAAGCTCTTATGCAGGAGTGTGTGACAGATAACTGAGGAATGGCTTAAATAAAGTACAGTTAAGCTAATCAGATAGTCAAGTCCTACTTATAAGTATTGAGCATTCAATCACTACATTAATAAGGAGACCATTTATGATAAATGTTTTGACTATAATTTAATATAGGCATACCTGTCACGCTTGCGCGGATAAAAACGATTTTATTGCCCAAAAAATAACACATGAGTTCAGAATAACTTGTTGAAAAAACTACTACTTGAAAAGGATGAATAATTCTACTGAAACGATTGTATATCTTTTTTGAATAAGTTTAAAAAATAAAATAAAATGTTACTTTCAACATTTAAATTAGTTGTTACTTTGAGTTAAATAATCATAAGGACGGAGTCACAAAGATATAGTTACTGATTTCGTAGCGTGCTTCCACAGTAAAATAAAAAGTCTTGCCATCTTTATCTACCAGGCAGAGCGCAAATGGGACAGCAGGCTTTTAGGTGGTCTGCTGGGGAATTATCTGTAAGAATTTAGATAACAGTTAATCAAACCTACAGCTATTAGTTTCCTTCGTGTCTTCGTATTTAATGATTTTTTATACTATTGTTTACTGCACTAACAGTATACACCAAAGCCTGCAGAAAGAGAAAAAAAAAACGGTATAATAAAATAATAATAAAATATAAATATGGCAATACTTTAACTTTAGGTAGTGCCCAACTAACTTGACCATTTTGTTTATATAAATTGAAATATTCCAATGTGTTATAGAATCACGCATGAACGGCGAAGGCCCCAGCTCACCACAATCCGGCGATAGCGCAATTGCCAGCAGCTCACTATCAGCTGGATTACCTACTAATATAACTCCGTCCATCACTCTGATACCCATAAAACAGGTAAGTCATGCCTAAGTAATTTGACATATACACGGACGTGAAAAAATCGCAGCGGGATTTTGTGCACTGCACTCCGTTGAGAATCCTACGGAGTGCAGTGCGTGTGAGTCTCAGCCAGTGTTGCCAACCCCAAAAAACTAATAAACAACAGCTCACCAATAAAAGGAGAAAACTGTAGGTAAAGTAAAAAAGGCAGATTTCATACTTTCCAGTTGCGTAGCTACCGGAGGGCTAGACTGGGCAGTGCCCCGGGGCCCCCGAGCTCAAGGGGCCCCTCGGACTCTGACTTACAAACTATTTCTCCCACATTCGGAATATAAATAAACCAGATTCCAGGAACGCGACTTTATTAATGACAAATTATTTGAAAAAATTCTGGGGAATTCCCAACAAGTCTCGAACATCTTTGTTTGAAACTTGCGGGGAACCCCCCAGTATTCTTAGGCTGGTTTCGCAGTCGCGCCGTCGAACAGCGCGCTTCTACAGCAATAGCAAAAAGCAGCATCTATCCCGATAGAATACTGCAACCATTTATAACGCTTGAATCAATCGGAAACAAAGGCTCTGTTATGTTGTTTTGGATATGTGTCTAAAACAACTTGTTTTATTGGTTCTCCGATTTGTGCAATATCAGAAGGAAAACCATAGCTAACATTAACAACATGTTGCCATGGAACTAGGAGTAGCGATTGTATTTTGTGCTTCCACCTGTTTTGAGCAGTGAGATTCTTCGTGGTCAATTTGCTCTTCAAGTCTTCGTTTTTTTCCAAAGAAAGCCCGTATATCCATAGCGAAATCAATTAATCTTCAAGTTATAGCAATAAAAATAACAATTGTATCGATTTTTGACTAAAACACTCTTTACCGTACACTTCACTCAACCAAACTACAAACAATCATAATCAATCTCTAGTTTATGTTTATTTTAGTTTAGTTTAAAGGGGATTCCCCGTACCATAGTTAAAGAGACCCGTCGCTTCATGTGATGGCGGTTCAAATGCCATCTATTATACATAGAACAAAGAATTATTATAATAGGAAAAAATAAATGTCACAAACTGTGGTATGTTCGGAAAAGTTTAGATACCTATCGCTATTTTTTTATCTCAAACTATGAACAAACAATTTAATTATAATAGTTTGTCTTAGTTTTTGGTATTTTTAAGGTAGGGCATTGCCCCACAATGCCCCCCCCCCCCCCCCCCCCAGCTACGGCCGTGGACTGGACGTGCCCTGTTATGCACAATAAAGAACTGATGATAAAGTAGCTTTGCAACTTTAAAGTATTTAATTAAATGTAACTACATATTTATATATATTTTGACTTGTATTGATAAAATTTTAAAGATTTGTTCCGTACAGGGACCGGACAACCCCGCTTAAGAGTTAAGCCTTTTGACAGGGTAACCCGTACATGGGGTAATTCATATCGCAGTGTTACCTTTTGTTCGAGTTTCATGCGCGAAACCCAGCGAAGTGGTTAACACCTTTATTATGGTAACCACGTGAAGGGGTTAACCCCTTCAATGTCTTAAGCCTTTGAAGGGGTTACCTTCACGAAAAGCTTTTATTCGTGTTACCCTGAATTACCTAATCAACTTGAGCTGCATGTTTATACTTGTACCCGTGCGGCGGCGCGGCGCGGCGGTGTGGCGCCTCATTGTAAAAGAGTAACCGTGGAGTTTCTTGCCGGCTCTTCTCCATAGGAAACAACAATTTGGAACCGTGCACCTAGCTTCTGACGTTTCATAAGTGCCCATGCAGGTTTATATGAAATAAAAATATTTTGATTTTGATTTTGATTGTCTTACTTACTATTTTTATTTAGTTATTACGAATTTGACAACAAGTGACGATAGATAAGCGATAGTCCGGTCAAAATAGACATTCACCCTTGCATAAATTCCTAAGACGCTGAATTTTTACATAAATGTTAGGGATGACCATTATAATGAAAATTCTCCATCGATCCCCTAAGTGCAATTTGTTTCCATTCAAGGTCAAAGTTCGCTAAAATGGGTTTTTATTTTTTTGGAAACGGTTAGTTTTATGATAAAAATAGGTCAGATAAAAATTGTAGATCATGCAATTATGTATCTATAAAAATTTTCCTTGGATGGGAAATTATCAATTACTTCTCCCGCTCTGGACGGAGCGGGAAGGCGTGTCAGTTGCCTGTGCCAGAGCCACGGTACCTCTTTCGAACAAATCCGCGACCCTGGCAGGCATTGGCCCTAGCGGACCCCTTTCATTATTGTTGACATCTCTTTGAGGTGCGCGTGGAACACACGCACCGTCGACCCGAGCCTGGTCCGTACCAGACGGCGAACTATCCATTGCTCGCACTGCGCAAGCCCGCATCTACGGTGGCCGGAAGTCCGCTACGGAGTCCCGACGCCCATTCCGTCTCCTGTGGCGGCTAAGGGCGCGACAGCACAAGGATTGCCTCTCCCTCACGCTCTCCGCCTCCTTCTTTGCGAGCATTACTGCTTCGCTGAAGGAGGTGACACCTTCCCATGCACTTTCCTCCGTACCATGGCCTGGACCAGAGCCGGATACGAGAAATCGTCGCCGCCGATAGCCTACACCGATCGCTTCCGCGAGGACACGCGGCAGTGCTTCGCCCCAGCAGGGCAGACCTCCATCGTTCCGTCCAGGCGATCCACACAATGGTGACACCCGGGTGTTTCCTTCGGCCTTATCCAGAACAAGAACCTCCCGAAGCAGCCGTGTCCGGTGAGAACCTGCGTAAGGCGGAAGGTGAGGACGCCGAGACCCTTCTTTCCCTACGTGCCCAGCACTGGGTTGCGACAATCGCACTTTCCATGACGCTATGAGATCCCACCGGAGCTGTCCGTTGTGCCGTAATTTCTTGCGGCGGCGGAGTTACGCCCCGGCGTTTTGCCTCCTCGCGCCGCTCTCACACATGCGAAGTCTCCAGATCTCAGGGTGGCAATCCGGCAAAGTGGCTCGCTGCCTCACCGGAATTCGAACGGTATCCCGGGACTAGCCGGAACACTTTATCCCCTAAGATTCACCATTTCTGAGAAAAATCGATTCTAAAATGTACTTAAGTTGTATTCCCCATAATATGCACACAATTTCCACGCCACCTACGAGGTAGTGTACTTGACGCGTTTTTTTTAAGCGCCATTGATCAGGCCGGCTGACCACCAGACGGGCAGCAAGGCATGCACGAGGGATAAAAAAGCTGACTCAAATTGTAACATGGGGCCCTCGAAGTCAGCTCGCTCACCGCCCGCCGGCAATAACGCCCAGGAAAGGGCTGACGGGGAGGCGGTAGTTACCGAGTAATTGCCAGACCTTGGTCTTCTCCAAGCCAATATCAATCGTTGCACCAGAGCTCAGGACCTTTTGCTCCAGGCAAGGCGAAGTGGTTGATCAACGTTGCCATTGCCGCCGAAACATACTTTGTTCCTCCCAAGGATGACAGGATGGGTGACATTGATGGCTTGGTGACACTTATCTTGAGGCTGGCCGCTGACACTCTGTCCCTTGAGACCTTCAGTCGGGACGGGGCATTGTAGCAGTGTTAGTTGAAAATATGGTCGTGGAGATTTATTTCTCACCCAATCGACCTCTCGCTGACTTTGAGACTTTATTTCGGAATCGAACCCAGTCGTCAATCGAAGCCGTCCTCACCCCGTCCGTGTCATGGGTTACTTAACGCCGAGTTCACAACTTGGAGTTCCCCAGCAACGGATGCACGGGGTGTGTTATTAGAAGAGTGGGCGATGGAGTCCGGCCTACTGCTCCTAAACCGGGGATCCGTTCAGACATGTGTGCAGCAGTGGGGTAGGTCTATAGTGTACTTATCGTTTGCTAGTCCTGCTGTGGCACGCTCTGTTCAGGACTGGCGTGTATTGTAGGAGGTGGAGACGTTGTCGGACCACAGATACATCCAGTTTGATGTTTCCGCCCAGACTTCGAGTGGCCCGGTCCAAGCGGCCCCGGCCAGGGTTGAGGATGACTGTTGACGATGGGTGGTCAAGCAACTGAACCAGGAAGCTCATCTGGTGGCCTCAATGGTGCATGCCTGGTTAGACTCACCAGTCAGGTCTATCGATATTAACGACGAAGCAGAATGATTCCGGGAGGCCATAGCCCAAATCTGTGATGCTGTGTTGGTCCGCGTTCAGTCTCCATCTGCCAGGCACCAGGTGTATTGGACGTCACAAGATATTGCGCAGTTGCACATCACATGCGTAGCGGCGTGGCGCCCGTTCACTAGGCACCGACGAATGCGCCGACGAACACCAGAAACGCTAGTAAGAGAGGCGGAACGGTGTGAAGTGTACAAAGCGGCGGTGGCGGAGTGGTGGTGGTGGGTGGTAAATTGGATTGCTAATTGAAATATAATTTGCTGTGTCGTCTAATGGACGAATTTAGAATCAATTGATGCTGTGTAGCGTCCGACATCTTATATATGTACGCCGTGCGGGCAAAACATGACTGTCTTAATCATAATTTGACGTAACATCTTGCGTGCTATGTTCGGTATACTCATGTTTTGGACAAATAAAAAATTATCTTATCTTAAGAAGGCTTTTCAGCTGGAAATTAAGCGAGCAAGGGCCAAAGCTCATGATACATTGCTGGCAATTCTAGAAAGGGAAAGGTGGGGGTGACCATACTGTTTGGTTAGGGACAAACTTCGCTCGTGGGCGCCCCCACTGTCCCATAGCCTCCAGCGCTGCTAGAGAGAGTGGTGAGCGCTTTATTCCCCTCTCAAGGGGAGCACACATCACTTAATATGGTTCCGCCTAATATAGTGCCCAACACGGAAAACGAGGATGACGACGCGCTTGAAGTGACCCAGGTAGAACTGAGAGCGGCAGTACAAAGGCTTAAGGCCAAAAAGACTCCAGGACCAGACGGCATTCTTGGCCGTGCATGGGTTCTGGCCATCAAGGCTCTCTGGCCCCGCTAAGTACGAGTAGGACTCTTGAGTGCATGTCTGGAGAGGGGCCAGTTTCCACGCTAGTGAAAGACTGGAAAGCTGGTCCTGCTAAAAAAAAGAAGGGCATCCTGCGGGCTCTCCATCCGCTTACCGACCCATTGTGTTGCTGGATGAGGTGGAAAAACTCTTCGAGAGAATTATTGCAAACCTTCTCATTCAGCACATGGCAAGAGAGGGGCCGGATCTAATCTGATCGGAACCGGTTCGGTTTCTGTAGGGGGTGCTCTGACGGACAGAGAGTATATTTTAGAATCGCTTTTTCTCAGAAATGTTGAATCTTAGGGTATAAAGTGTAAGGATAATTTATGTATGTACAGTCGCCAGCAGGTCAAGCTATCCCAAACTATCAAATTTTCCCAATTGAACATAAACCTTATTCCTTTGTAATAAAGTTGAAAAACTATCAAAGTCATTTGACAGATTGGGGTAGCTTGATGTGCTGGCCTCTGTACTTAGATAAATGCATGATCTACATTTTTTGTGAGTGAGCTAATCTTATCATAAAACTAACAGTTTCGCAAAAAACAAAACATCTTTGCGAACTATGACCTTGCATAAAAAAATTGCCCACAGAGGAACGATGGGGACGACTTTCACAGTTTCAATATAATGGTATCCCTACGTGAGGGAGAGGCAGCAAATGCGCCCTCGCGACCCCAGCCGCCGCAGGATACGGAGACGCCCTGGGCGTCGGGAATCCCAGGCCGATTTCCGGCCACCGTAGGCATGAGCTTGCGGACGGCGAGTAATGGGTAGCTCGCTGTCCGGTAAGGACCAAGCCCAAGTCGACGGCGCGTTGTGTTCCACGCGCGCCTCAAAGAGATGTCAGCACAAAAAGTGATGGGACCCGCAAAGGTCGATGCCTGCCAGGGGTGCGGGTTTGTTCGAAAGAGACACCACAGCCCCTGGCTTAAGGGCTACTGAAGGAACACGGGTGGGTTTTAGTCAGTAAAAGTCTGACACGCCCTCCTGCTCCACCCAGAGCGGGAGAAGTTATTTGATGATTTCCCACCCAAAAAAAAAAAAATGGTATCCCTAACGTTCATGCAAAAATTATGCTTCTTGGGAATTTATCCAAGAGTAGGTACACCTATTTTTCGGGCTAATTTGACTGGGCTATATACGGTGTCCAGCATCTCGACTCGGCTGTGGCATTTCCACAGAAAAAGAAACTAAATATTATAATAAGAAATATAATAGCCAGTAATTACTCATGTGGTAATACCACACACACTTAAACAAAAACTCAGCTAAGTAGTTCCGTCCGAGTTACGAATTAAATGACGAATGATGAGAATGTAAACAAGTATAGACACGAAAAAGAAGTACCTATTACAATGTTTAGCATGTGCGACAAACAAAATTGAACTGTAAAATCGTATAGGCAATAATTAGAATTCCACGTTTACAAGTCGCTCGGTACATGCAACCATGGCACCGCCGCGCAGAAAGATGTCACGTGCGGTCGTGGATATACAATTTTCAAACTAATGTCGATTACAAAGAGTGGATATTACAATGTGTTGGAATGGAATGGCTTACCCTGTTACCGTGTTACAGGGTATTGAAAGGTTAACTTGTTCGGAAGGGGTTACATTGCACCCATTCGAGGGTGTAACATGTATCAAAGGGTTTATTTTTTAAGCGCTTAAAAAAACCCCTTCAAAAACCCTTTCAACGAGTATCCGGCCGGTCCCTGGTTCCGTATTCGTCGTGTTCCGAACTCGATGTACTCCAGTTTTGTCGTAACCCAGATTCGTCGTAGGACTCCAGATTCTCCGTAAAACGTATAGTCGGTTAAGAAAGTGGTGTTATTGGTTTTAAAAATCTCTACTTAATTAGGATTCCGTACCCAAAGGTGCTCAACGGGACCATATTAACGTGCCTCCGCGGTCTGTGTGTCTGTCACAGGACTGTGTTTTTGACGGTAACAGGTATACATAATTTCATAAAATAGATTTAATTTGTTCATTAAAATAACTTCAGGTTTCAGGTTTGGTCCCATAGTAAAAGTTGTTCATAATGATAAGCACAATCATGTTTTTAAATGTCGGTCACTAATTGCCAGTCACCATATATTGTTATTTTAAAATTATTTTCCACTTTCATCCGCAATTGCCTCATCTTCAATATTTTCAGACTCATTTTCCTTTTTAAATCATACATATTTCGAATCGATCGAAGGTCATGTGCCTTTCTGTGGCTTGAAATCCTTTAATAGTTGTAATCGATATTCAGTTGTGTAATTTGGTTTTCATAATATTTATAGCGTGTGTTGGTGTCAAATTGAAAAACATTAAAAATTAGGAATGAAACAGAAAACATCATCAATGTGAAATCAGCAAATCTACTGTTAAAACAGTAAGTTTGGTAACACTGGTCTCAGCGCGTCGAGAAAACAGTGTTCGATGTACAGACGCCAGCACATCAAGCTACTCCAAACTGTCAAATTTTCCCAATTGAACATTAACTTTATGCTTATGTCGTAAAGTTGAAAATCTATCAAAGAAATTTGACAGATTGGGGTAGCTTGATGTGCTGGCGTCTGTAAAAAATCTCGGCGCTACGCAGTGCGTTGAAGATCCAGGGTTCGGAAAAATCTCGCCGCGATTTTATTAAGTCCGTGGGAACGTGGGCTAACACCTTTCGACCCTATTTCCTAATTTTACAATAATAATAAAATTATCAAATTACATGGATTTAATAATATTTTGTTTTTCAATGTTTCAGGAACCCAGCACTCAAGAAGAATCAGGCAATAACGATATGCGGGAAGGCGAAACTAATGGGGGCGATAAACGAGGCGTATCCTCGAGTCTGTCATCTCTGATCAAGGTGTCACCGCTAAAAAGTTTATTAAGAGAAGATTTGCGCCGGCGCATCTCTGCTCGTGGACGCGCTCGGGGCTCTAGCGTACGTTTATGTCGAGTTCAATCATTAAGAATTAACATAATCTTTTGAATTTGGATTAGAGAGTAGTAGTTGTTCTCTCATATGTGCCTAAATTTTCCACTTCAGCCTCGATGTTTCTGTTGCAGGCTTCTCGTGCCTCTCCATCGGAGGGCGGCATGATCACGTCAACGCACGGGGACACCGCCATGCTGCCTTCGTCTCTTGTATGTACGTTTTGCTCTATAACCTTCCCGGACTCAACACTGTATTTCCTACACAAGGGTTGCCATTGTGACTCCAACCCCTGGAAGTGCAACATCTGCGGCGAGCAGTGCTGCAACGTGTACGAGTTCAACTCCCACCTGCTGAGCAAGAGCCATCAATGACTGTTTGCTGGGGGGCCGTTCGATCACTGACTTTTGGTTTGATGATGCACTTCTCGTATGCTATGTGTGCATAGTCCGTAAGCACTTCGAAGATACTACACCTTTTACTTAACATATTTACGGTTATTAGATACAACTCATTGTTTCTGTCATCTTGTTTTGTGTGTGTAACTACATTCCTTATTTAAAGCAGGCACTGTATGTTGAAGTGCTTCGAATATGCTATATGCTGAACGTCCCCCCGAAGCTATTGTTTATTTTTAAAGTGCAAATTATGTCAAGGTATATTTAGTGGTTAAAATAGTTAATGTGCGAAGATATTTATATGGATATTTTAGTACTTAAATAAAAAAGGGATATGAGATGGTTATTAAAAAAAACGCTGCCCTAGTTCAACAGTAAGATATGTTGTAAAAAGTATGTTTTGAGTTATTCATACTTTTATGATTTTAGTGTCATTAATTCACTCGTTGTTAATTGAAATGTGTTTTAATAATTCCATATAAGGACATTTGAAGAAGTCTCAGTGTAGAAATAAAAGAAAAGTAAAAATCTTCCTGACTTTATAAATATCTTAAGATGTCAGAATCTTGAACTACAGGTCGGTAAAAATATGCTTAAATGTGTCAGTGAGACATTGAAGTTTAGGCACTTTGGTTGCGTTTTACAAATATCCGATTTCTGAACCAGACAGAAGAGCAAATTTTTCACAGGAAACAAAACTTTTCTCAATTTTGTTTTTTTTTAAAGATATCTTACTGTTGAACTAGGGCAGCGAAAAAAAACAATATGAGGTCGTTTCTAATAAATTTGAGTTATAATAAGACTTATAAAATAAGCTGAAATTCAGCCCTAATTGTTATTACTTACATTCCAAATTATGACGTATACATTCCATTTCGTGAGATTGATGAAAATTATTCAGTCTTTGGTGGGGAATAAGTAACTACCTACTCAAATTATCTTAAAAATATTTTATATTTATTTTTTGTCTTAAAGTACTTAACTGTACATTACCGTGATTAAAAAAAATCAATTTTAGAGTATTTTGGTGCGATAGTGAATTTTACAAATGTTTATTAAAATAAAACTTATGGTGAAGAGTGTACAAATTAATATATATTTTTACATTTCGCTGTTGAGAAGTTATAGAAAGGCAAAGCCTATGATATCCGTGATGGTTTAATTATTGTGATTGTGTACAGACAGGAATTATAAATTCTACATTCCGTTTTTATTTATTTTTCCTTTTATAAAGTGCATGTGATGCAAGTCCACGACTAATACTTAATGTACAAGTTAAATTATTTTGTTGTTATTATTTATTTTTCTAAAATACTTTCATATTTTACATTCTTAGAATTATAAATTTCATTATGTACTTAAAAAGTCAATCTACTAATTGTAGTGAAAGGCACTTTCTGTTTCGAGTTCCATTTGAGATAAAAGTAACAAATAAACTAAGTTTAAAATGTTGTAACTTAAACAACAAATTAACGAGTGGCTATACTTAGCACATCTTGCTCAATTAAGCTCAAGCACGGAGCATGTTGAGTGTTCTACTCGCACAAAAGCATAATAATATTAGTTCACATACATTTTATTAGTTTGAAATACTCCACAGAAAGCTGCATGTGCTTTTATTGGTGCCTGTTATGATAGATTCGTTATTTATTAATATTATATAAAATTTCAAGCAGGCAGATTGGTTAATCATTGTTGAGTTCTAAGCTCCTTATTTTATGGATTAATCAAAATAGATAATTAATTTATTTTAAGAAAAATGCTCAACTTTGTGGTGAACGATTTTAACATCTTTTTTGTAGCAAATACTACTAAATTATCTTTTAAACTTTTACCTTAAAAATATTGTTTTCATAATCAGGATTACGATTTTAATCAACCATTTTTTTAAACTATCCACACTTACGAAATTAAGAAGATAAGCGTCGTATTTTGTTTCTTTTATTATAGATGTTATTTCCTATTTTTAGGTACATTTTTTGTACAACGTATTCGTACTTCATAACATCGGTAAATCCGTTCCATTCTTTGTTTTAACCTGAGATTTACATTCCTTTAGCAATTAAGTACTTAATATCGGTTGTGGTCTTGCCTGATAAGTTTACTAAATTGACTTAGATGGAACTGAAATTATGTTTACCAACGAAGTTTATTTTGTTTTGTTATTTCATTGGTATTAGGTTAGCAGTCGGCGCACGCGGTAGTCCGTCCGTGAGTTGCATGGACATAGTGAGTTACCTGAAATGAGCAACACATATTTATTTGTAGAGATTCTTATATTATGCTGTTTCAATTGTTGGTTATGTAGAACTTGAATGTTTTTAATATATATTTTGGTCCCGGCGCGCCGCAATTAATGTTAATACAAGTGTAGGTTTAGTATAAGAGCTATTAATATTATTAATCGGTAACCCCCGTTGGGCGCCTTTACTTAATCCGTCCATATCTAATGATAGATATTGCCTTTAATATTTAATAGAGTAATATATTTTATAGATTCTAGGTGTAATTAAGAACAGATCTTAAATATAAAATGTTTTCAGAATGCAGAGGTTTAAAGATGTAGTTGTATTTATTTAACTTCTATTACATGGATGTTTGCATTGTTTAAAAATCAACATAGAACTCGTTGAATGAATTGCAACCTCGTGTTATGCAGTGCTTCTTGTTTGATTTATTCACAATGCAGCAATAACATTGTTGATTGTTGCGGTTTGAAGTAAATATTTTATTTTTTTGTGTGGTAGTAATACAAATTGTAAACTGTAAAGTATTCGACGTTGTTTTATAAATATTGTTGACCTAAAATTATATCATCAATTGTGTAGAAACAAACAGTATTTTTAAAGTAACATTTTGGGAACTTTTTCCTGATAAAATTCAAACATTGTCATTTATAAAAACAAAAATTGAACATTGTCATTTATAAAAACAAAAATTGATTCCTACATTGAAACTAGAGCAGCGTAACTTACAATAACGGATACATTTGGTTGTATCTCAAAGGAACACTATAATATACACCATATAATATGTAATAATAAAAGCAGAATATTTAGTGTAGCGATCCTCACCTTAATACCAAAACACAGCTTACCAACATTATAATTTTATTTTAAGTTGTTATGTATGTAAAATAAGATAGAAAAATTAACAAGGTTGAAAGCAATTAGTAACTATAAGCAGATTGAATTTGTCGTTGATATTTTTCTGTTACTTTATGATATCAATATTAAGAGAAATAATATCAAACTGTACTAAAAGTAATATATCATAGGGTTACTACTTACGAGGAACCAGTTTGAAATCATGAGTGATAGTTACTATATCAAATTGTAGCAGATTGTGCCTTAGATCAATAGTTTAATATTGATTATATTATCTTATCACTATATAAATATGAAATATTTAAAAGTGTGCATTTTTTAAATTGTCACATTTTAATTTATATATACACCTATTAGAATCTGGGAAATCAAATCGAATGTTATTTATTTATGTATAGAAGAATACATGATATATAATGTGGCTGTTATGCTTGTTTTCATAGAAAAGTTTATTTGCAGTTGATAAAAATTGCTCTTGTCGTTTTTATGTGACGATTAAGGGTTATAAACAAATGGTACTTACTACCGAATATGTAGTTCTATTTATTTACTTTATAATAATTTGGTAAAGGGTCTAATGAAATATTAATAAACTATGACATACAAAAGGTTTTATTTGATTGGTGGTAGTACCTACCTAATTCCTTGTTTTAATTTGTTCTCAAATATAATTCACAGTTACTAACTCGAATTTAAGATCCTTTTTATTGCAATGGAATTTAAACTTTATTGTGTGTGACACTGAGTTAGTAGTTCCAAAACATGATGTCATCAAACATTCTGATTTCAAGTTTAGTAAATACTACATATTGCATACCTCGGATTGCAGGCCTCGGATCTATGGGTGCGAGCCGGGTTCCGTGCCGCGGGCGCCAACTTCAGAGGGCGGCAAATTCAAGCGGTCATGAACGCACTAATCTTTAGAACAATCATGTAGCTCATCAGATTCTATTTGCAAAAATGTTTTTGCGTTTGATAGCCCAATAGGGTATTTTCCAATTTATTAAAAAATATTTTAATTTGGAGATTGGGACGAAATATGTAAGAGAAAAATAAAAGTAAATTGATAATGGTGCCGATTCTGTTGTCACAAAATTCTCTAAACTAGACTAAAAATCACCAAAATTTAGTTTATTCCTGTCAAACGACGATTTCCTATTCTGAAATTGACTAAAGTGACACAACTTAACTATATTTTAGTTTGACAGCACTAAGATTGCACTGAATTATTAGTTTAGTGAAAATGGTAATTTTGCTATTCTGTTGTTGTCAATTTCATTATTTTATTCGACCTAAAATTTTGGTTGTCTTACTAAATCTGACTATTTTTAGTCGCGATTAAATAGGTGTGGAATAAAATTAGTTGTCAAGAACTAAGATTCACACCGACTCCTCGACTTCTGGTGCAAAAATAGTACTGTATTTTTTTTCTTTTCTTTTGCTTATATCTCGAAAACGGTGTGTCCTATCGCAAAAATAATGAAAATTTCGACCCCCTTTAGGAAACCCAAACACCTCTAAAACACAACATGTGGATAATAACTTTCATATTTTCAATGAAAAAAAAAAAATTGAAAATTCCATACTAAATCACGTCGAGGCTGCCGAACCCGGCTGGCTCTAAAAAAAACACGGGGTAGGGCAAACAAGTACCACGTTGCGAAGCCAAAACATACCACGTGCGAGTCGCGATTGTCAAATTCGATTTTAGTTGTGTCAAAATAGTTTTTAAATTTAGAGACATTTTTTTGCAGAATAGCGTTTAGATTCTCATAGTAAAAAGTAAGGAATTTTAGTTATAGTTTAGTTAGTTTAGTTCGGTGTACAACAGAATCGGCACCATTTACGCATTTTCTCAATCAACAAATCAAATTTATTTTTCGTGTTGTTTTGAATTTACCGCCAAAACGCTCCTTACGATTACTTTTTATCACCTGACCACACGTGACGTCAACTTTGTGTAAACTAAAGTAGGTAGTTGGTAAGTAAACAAGTGAATGTCGAGTTTATTATCTTATCAACAAGATTTTTAATGGATAGAAAGTGATATTTACTGGTGCGTGGTGCCTCTGTGCACAAATACTTCTAAAACTGCGCCAAACTATCCGTATTACAGAACATCACTCAATACTCAAGCATTACTTAGAACTAGTTTCAACCAATCAAATGGCTTGAATCTAGTTTTAAGTAGGTAATGCTTGAGTATTGAGTGACGTTCTGTAATACGGGCCTAAAAAATTAAAATATGTTATATTAAATTGGAAAATACCCTATTATTGAGGAAGTTTACAGGCATCACGCAACGATGCTTAGAAGCCGAGCAAAAAAAAAAAAAAAACAACAGACTTCCAAAAACACGCAAATTGGTGGCGCCTGCCCCACACAAATTCGTATACCTTAACTTGCTAAGTAAATAACAGTGAAGTAAGTTATTATTAGGTCTTTACCTATGAAATTGCCGTTCTGCAGTACTGGCCATTTCAAATCAAAATAATTTTTGTTTGGCTAAGAATTCTAATTTCAAATTAATTTTATTTTAAAAACATGGATTTTTTTTTCTAAAAGTAGTCATTTCTTTATTGATTAGTGTTACATTTTCATCGCATTTCAATCTTTTTCGTCATCATGGATACGTTAAAAATTCGAGTAATTATGGAATATGAGTACCGTCGTGGCAGCAACGCGGCACAAGCGGCACGCAACATCAACGACGTTTACGGAGCTAACACTACAAACCAACGCACCACCTGTTATTGGTTTGCTCGCTTCCGTTCTGGAAATTTCGACCTGAAAAATGAACCTCGCGGTCGTCCGAAGACTTTGGTCGACAATGACGAATTAAAGGCGATTGTGGAAGCTGATGATACACAATCTACGGCTGAATTAGCAGCAGCTTTCGACGTTAGCGTCAAAACAATATTGGTCCATTTGCGTCAAATTGGCAAGGTAAAAAAGCTTGACAAATGGGTGCCCCACGAACTCAATGATCGCCAGCGCGAAGTACGCGTCGAGACGTGCCTTGCACTGCTCAACAGACACACAAATGAAGGAATTTTGAACCGCATTGTTACCTGCGATGAAAAATGGATTCTGTTTGATAACCGTAAGCGCTCAGCAAGTTGGTTGGATCCTGGTTCAGCACCTAAACAATGCCCTAAACGAAAACTTACCCCTAGAAAAGTGATGGTCACTGTTTGGTGGTCTAGCGCCGGTGTGATTCATCACAGCTTCTTACCAAACGGGGTGAGCATTACTGCAGATGTGTACTGTGAAGAACTGAACACAATGATGGAGAAGCTGGCGCATCTCCAACCAGCATTGGTCAATCGCTCGTCTCCGCTGCTCCTGCACGACAACGCGCGACCTCATACTGCACAGCAGACGGTCTCCAAGTTGCAAGAACTGGGGTTGGAAGCTCTCCGTCATCCGCCCTACTCACCAGACCTTGCGCCTACAGACTACTACTTTTTCCAGAATTTGGATAACTTCTTGGCGGGCAAAAAATTTAATACCCGAGAGGCAGTACAAAATGCCTTTGAAGAATTTGTTGCCTCCCGTCCAGCTGATTTCTTTAAGAAGGGCATCAATAAACTGCCACTGCGATGGCAAAGATGCATTGATTGCATGGGTGATTACTTCGATTAATACAAATAAAAAATTCATGAAAAAAATTCGTTTAAATTTTTTCATACAAAACGGCAATTTCATAGGTAAAGACCTATTATAACATCGTCAACGTACACTAAGTGGAAAAATCCCTCCTCTAAGTAGTTTAGTCTAGTTAGTTTTCCGACATCCATATTATAATCACGGGTACACCGCACAGCTTGTACGGTCAACAACGAAAGTCGACAACACCACTTTTACATAATGACTAGCTTTTGTCAGCGGCTTCGCCCGCGCGGAACTTTCATCCCCTATTTAACTCCCTTAGGGGTTGAATTTCGAAAAATCCTTCCTTATTCCTTGTCTACATTATAAAAGGAACCTCTGTGCAAAATTTCAGCTTTCTAGGTTCAAGGGTTTGGGCTGGGCGTTGATGAGTCAGTCAGTCAGGACTTCTGTTTTTATTTATATTTAGATAGAATAAGTACTTAGATACATACCTATAAAAATATATTTTCATTTACATGCATACATTACCTCATGCCTTTCTCCGATTAGGCAGAAACTACAAAACACCACCTATTAAGATCCTAACATTTACTTATTCCTTTTGGCTCGTCATTGTTCATACACGCACGCCGGTTGCGACGAATACGCACCTGGGTTTTCTGAAGAACATCACCAATAAATATTGTTAACTCGCGAAATTCATATTTAAGTTAGTTTTTTTGCGATTTGTAGGTCAGTGCCAGTGCCAACCTCTATATTGAATAGCTACACGTAACCGCACCGTAAGCAACGTCGCTCTCAAGTTATAGTATCTTGAGAGCGATGCTGCGTTCGGTCAGCAAAATCAATTATGTATTAGGATGTTATCTGACATCAATTAGCTTAGGGCTACACAGGCCTGACCCTTTTTTCAGGCAGCTGCTTTGCATCCGCATAAATTCTGAGGTATGAACTAGAACTAGATCATTCCAAACTATGATCGTGTTCATACCTCTGAATTTATTTGAACAAGATATGCAACGATTTGCCAGTGAACAGTAGGTACTGTGCTTGTACCCACTCGTCAAAATTGGTGCCACCCTTGTATGTACGTACTGTACTCAAAATAATCATAGACTGACTAAGTATTTTACAAAAGATGATGGACAGAAATAGCAAATAACATCATTCATTTTTTTCTCTTTTCTTTGACACAAGTCCACCATTCCGTTGATCCATATTATGCAACAATGTCGATCACCGTTAAAATGATAGGAAGGAAGTCAATTTACCAACTACCGTCAATTAGGTTTGAGAGGGTTAGTAGCTTCGGCCAAAATCTGAGTGTCAGCAGAGCGATAAAATTTACACCGCTCACGTGAGCATGTCTAATGACAACGATTTTATAAGTAAGTTTACACTTATAATATCATTGTCTAATGAGATCCATTTATAATAATTATATATATATTTATAGCAATTATTGCAACATTTAAGAAGCCCCAACGGCTTCCGCCCCCCTATTGCGAATTTGGTCCTCCCAATACACAGTCAATTTTCGAATGGAATAATCCGAGTTTCTGTTAGGCAAACCAAGAACTAAGAACCTATAATGCATTGCCTGACGAAGCACTCAAAGTATGGTGTAATTCAGTTCAGTAATTTCATCGTTGCCAATTGCCAACAAATACTCACAAAAATAAATGTCGTCGTAGGCTGAATGACTTTCTGCCAGTGCCAAATAAAGCATAAATATTGCCGCGTTTCGAAATTCAACAAAAGTGATAATATCGCGAACCCGACCAAATTGAATAGTCAAAAAATTTAAGAGCTATCAGATCATCATCATCATCTGCCTAGCCTTTTCCCAATCACGTTGGGGTCGGCTTCTAGTCTAACCGGATGCAGCTGAATACCAGTATTTTACATGGAGCGACTGCCTATTTGACCTCCACAACCCAGTTACTGGGTAATACGATACCCCTTGGTAAGACTGGTTGTCAGATTTTCGGGCTTCTGACGACCCGTAACGAGAAGAGAGTAAGAGTAATCAGATCATTAGTACTAATTTTTATTTTGGTTGGCTTCGCGATATTTTCACTTTTGTTGAATTTCGGAATGCGACCTAGGTCAGCCATGTCATGTCATTCTGTCAAAAATGAAACTATTGAAATGTCAAATCAAAGTTTTGTTGACAAAAAGTTAACTTTATCCATTATTTCTAAAAACTTTGAGTAACTACCATATAAGTCACTAAGTAAATTATAGCATATTTTAAGCATACAAAACGAATATCTGGCGGTGTAATGGGCAAAACAACAGAAGTTGATGGCGATAATAACCCGACTTCGCCAGAATCTGATCCAACAAAGTTATTGGAAGCTGCTTTATTGCAGATGGATGGGATTATAGCCGGTAAGTACAATTGGCAAAATATTATTTAGATTCAAGTTGTTTTAAAAGTATCCTCATCTCCTATAGATGGTTTCAACAGCAAGTAACATTCACTTTGATAACTTCACGGTTCATCGATTATTGGGGTCTTTAGTTGATAATTTAACTTTAACATAACTGAAATGGTTCTAAAACTCGTTTAAGTGAGATATTATGAGATGAGTCGAAAGAGCAAACGAATGAAGTCGATTTAAAAAACTATAACCTCAGTTAAAAGTTACCTACTCATGATAACTTTCTTAATTTGTTTTCTCAACTTTCCATAGACACATAATGTTAATGCTAGGCTATTTTAATTATGGTGTGTAGATTAGTTATAACTTATTATAAGGATTTCTCACACACCTATCCACATGCTTGTCTAAATAAACAAATAAATTGCATTATTTCATTGCAAATAAATTGTCTTGATTGCTGGTAGATGCTACATTTTTAATTCACTTTTTACTTTTAACTAACATAATTGTCTCTGAAATAAATTAAATTTACTACTAATTACATCAATTTGCCGCTATTTTTGTACAAAATTGAATTAAGTGGTCATTGATAAAACTTTCATGTAGGTACCGATTTTTTCAAGATAAAACAGATGTATCTATAAAATCTAAAGTCATTTTATTCAAATTACGCTGAGAATCAGCACTTTTTCAACCACAAAATTACATAAGATAGTCCCCCAAAATGCTCGCCATCATAGACATAATATACAGTCTTGTGTAAACCTATGTTCCGATATATCAAACCTTGAGGTCTATTTAATATTGTATTGATTGGCCACGTTATCTGATAACTAACAGTCCCATAACTGAGTGATACATATTGCACAACCTGCATATTATAAAAAAATGATTTGTGAGATGTGTAATGGCCCATGGGCTGTTGGAATTAGTATGTAAAATAGTTAGCAATAATTTATCTACCAACTATCAAGATAATTTAGTTATGTTTATTACTTTTACTCTTGTAAAATAATAAACTAACCAAGGGCTGAGTCTAGCGGTTTCACCCGCATTAGTCTCAATCCCTAGATAGCATATGGGTAGGTAGTTACATCAAGATCAGTTCAACTGTTTTAGAGTGAAAGCATAACTAAAAACAAAAAATATATTTCTTTGTAATATTATACTCTGTTTGAAATACGATTAGACATTTAAATAACACTTTTTTACAGTTCGTTCAAGAGATTTTGACTTCTATTGCTTTGGTAGCATGATAATTAGCATCTGCAGTAAACAGTTGGTATTGTAACCACTTTTTAAAAGATTTTATATAACTTCACTTGTATGTAAGTCCTGGAATATTGCAACACAATTTTGAAGCAGATATTTTGCTTTTAACACTCTCGGTTTAGCACCACCGGGATCCAATTTGATCCATAACAATAGAAAACCAATTGTGTCTTATTAAAGGTACTTGACTGATTTAAGCCTACAGAATAGAAGTCAAAATCGGTTGAACGGTCTGTAAAAAAGGTTTGTTTAAATGTCTAATCTTATTTCAAATGGAGTATAGTTTAGATAACATAGCATGAATGTCTGTATTTCACCTGTATTTCCTGAAGGGTCAGGTAGGGGTGTTCGTAACGTACACCCACATTTAGTCAGTTACACAATCATACTGTATACAAATAGAGATTTATATTCTTAATAGAATTAGCATTATATTTAATGAATTCTGTTTGAAATCCTTAAATCTACACCCTAATTGTGTAACGCACAATCAATCATAATCCATTGCTTCATATGTTCGAAAAATGTGTCTGCTCAACTACATTACAATAAACATTCATTGCATTATTTATGCAATGGATATTATTGAACTGTTAAAATTAAACAGATTATGATTGATCGTGTATTACGCAATTAGGGTGCAGTTCATTAATTATCAAACAATTTTGAGTCTTTTAAACAGACCCCAAATATATACGGTGCTCGTAATTTCCTTCTTATCTAAAAATAGGCACCTGAGGTCTTAAATTTTTGTTGTGTTTAAACCTGACTTATTTATTTATAAAAATCATTTACGATTAATTATTATTGGCTGATTTGTTGCAATCTGAATTATTTAAAGCTGCTTTAAATAATAAAAACCGATTTTGCTATTGAGCTAAATTATCAATCTAGAGGTTGTGGATTATACAGGATGTATTTATGTTTTTAAAAGTTAACAACAAAAAAAAAGACCTTTTGCATGAGGAAATATTATGTCCCGAAAGGTATTTTTAAAGTATTTTTTATCATAATTTGTAAAGCCTATGCTTTAGAAATTATTAATTATATTGAGACTATTTTGTTTACAAAAATAAATAAAATAGTCTCAATATAAATAATTATTTGAAACCTTTAAAGTCAATACTTTTGGATGTTAGTTGACCATTTTTGGTAAATTAAATGCATTGCAGATTGACTGTGACAGGATAAATAGTTATTGCACTTTTTCTTCCAAGGAACCTATTTTCTAATTAAGGGCCCCCATAGCCCTCAAGTCCATAAACGTAGGTTTCATAGAAATCCTTAAACGGCGTAGTTGTCTGTTAAAGTACTAACCTACTTCTAAAATACGTGAGAAGTAAATTTTGAATGATCTTCGAGTGTAACAGGCGGATTGTAGGCTTTACAGGAAATAGGGGTGACATTTTCGTGGGAGAGGGTGCAAACTGTTGAACAGAGGGTGGCGTGGCGCCAGTCCGCCGCCCGCACGCAGCCTCCGCGGACGTTCCGTCGTCCTTGCGAATAATCTGCACGCGTCAAATTGCCCTCGCTATTGTTACCAAGTAATCACTTAATTACTTTTTTACGTTGCGTTTAATTATAATACTCATCACTAATAGCTACTTTAATACAAATCCGTAAATCTTTTTAAAGCCAAGTCAGCTAATTGGAATGTAATATTTTGTATACGTTATTATTTATCGAGAGTCGCGGTATTTCACGCTTTTTAGAGTAACGGACTCAGCAGAATGACAGGTTCTTGCTTCGCGCGAATTTCTAAAATATTCTGAATTAAACTTATGTACAGGTACTATTCGTTATTCAATTGAAGTGATTAGTTAAAATGTTCAACCCCATGCCTCAGACAAAACGTTTTAAATAGTGTGATTTTGCATTTATATAAAATTCCGTAAATATTTCTTCTTGAACACCTTGTTGAATAAAAAACTGAAGATGAGTTTGCGATCCTTTTTCTTTTACTGATCAATCTTGGATTACATTCTGCATTAACTGTGAAAGCAGTAAATCCGCTTCCTATCTCTTGTATGTAGGCTCATAGCTTACGAGGTGGAAAAGACATTGTAATATTCATCATTTAGCCGCGTAATTTATAAACATACTAGCTGACCCGGCAAACGTTGTTTTGCAGGTAATTTCTAGTGAACAACCCTTATCACTTAGGGGTATGAAAAATAAATAGTAGCCGATTCTCAGACCTACTGAATACGCATATAAAATTTGGTAAAAATCGGTAAAGCCGTTTCGGAGGAGTACGGTAACTAACATTGTGACATGGAAATTTTATATAATAGATAATTTATTTTAGAATTCTAGAATTAGAATTCTCATGATATTCTTCTAGTAATATTCTGCTTTGAAATGTTCTGGTGATATAATGAACACAAACAAGAGAATTTAATCTCAGTTGGATAGCGTCAAGATTAAATTTTCAGGCGTTATTCTTATCTCTGGCATCCTTATTTCACAAATATTTGCT
Organism: Polymixis flavicincta; assembly: GCA_949987655.1. NCBI lineage: Eukaryota > Metazoa > Arthropoda > Insecta > Lepidoptera > Noctuidae > Polymixis > Polymixis flavicincta. Next base: position 17,998,182 of record OX465181.1, on the reverse strand, counting down.
AGAAAGCTTTTGTGTTTTCCTCTTCTTGCTATCTCAAATGATGACACCTTTCTTACAAATTCATATTCCTTAAAAATTATACTCACAATTTTTTTTCTAAACACCAACATAAAGGGTTATTTTGGCAAAAATATTTTATACTAATAGCGCTCCGCGCTTTCACCCGCGTAGTTCTCGTTCCCATGGGAATACGGGGATAAAATATAGCCTATGTCACCCGGGGATAGTGTAGCTTCCCAACAGTGAAATAATTTTTCAAATCGGTTCAGTAGTTTCGGAGCCTATTCAATGCAAACAAACAATCAAATATTTCCTCTTAATAATATTAGTATAGATTATAGTTATAATAAGTATAGATTGATAGAATATGCAAAGGCACATGTAGATATTGAAATTAGTACATTTTATTTGTATAGAGAAGATACGAGAAACGACCATATTAAAAACCAATAGTAATTTTCTCTATCTTTAAACGACACTAAAATATAATTTCAGGAGTATATAGATAAAACGTTTATCTTGTCAGTCACGCACGATACGACATGACCACCTATTGCTCGTACCCAACTACCCAATAAGGTAGATTGTATAGTCGCTCGCACTAATGACGGTGCCAAACCAAAGTCTAGTTCAATTTTCTCTTTAACAAATGGTGGGCCTTATTCTCTCCGTTCACTAGTTCTATTTATTTTTATTCTTTGAGCTTAGGAAGTTTCGTAATTACTACCCTCTTTGTGGGTTCTTTTATACCATTTTCCGTGTGTTCAACAGGTACCATTCGTATATTTTTGCTCAACATTTTCATCATAAATCCTACCCTTCATCTCCCAGTGTCCACTAAGTCCAAATGGATGCGGCTTATCTCTGTGTACGCCTTTATAGACAAAAAGCTCTTTATTATAGTTTATCAAGGCTTTTTGTTTAAAAAAATGTTACAAATACGTAACAACTGGTGGGATATTCGGCAGTCCCATATATGTATATGGATTGAAAAAATCTAGCGTAAAACAACTTTTCCTTTCATTTTGTCACCTTTCTGTGACAACAATAGCACTCGAGCTTTCGACTAAAACCTAAGCCGCTCTTCAACAATTTCTCTCCAGAGATATTTGAAAACTTTAAAGCGTTATATTACTATTCCGTTCAAAATTACATAGGTACCCGTCATATGCCACTTAAGAGTTCAATAAGAAAACATGTTAAAAGTGCACCGTACGAGTCAAACGTAAAAATTGCCTTCGAGTGAAGCCGAAGCGGGTCACCGGGAAAATTTATACGTTCGTAATAAAATGTTTTTCTCCGCTACGACGGATAAAAGCTTCTGTATTTCTTTTTGTGATTTCCGTGTTGTTAGTTTGTGTGGGTAATCTAACCCAATATTCTAGATACAGAATGATGTGTCCGGAACAATCTTCAAAAATGAAGTACTTACTTTGTGATGTCAGAAAAGCTAAAGCATAAGTGACTCTTTAGAAGTTGTATGAAACAGTGATATGTTTAAAATGAGTGTTTGATGTGATTGCAATGCCGGGGTGTTGGCATTTACCTGAACACGTAACCAGGTGGTGGCTGCTGGATATCTGTACGCAGCGGTTGTTCGGCGATGCAGATGCTACGGATTCCCAGATACCGCAACGTATGCACATTTCACTTACCTACCTAGCTTATAGCTACGGATTTCCTCTCCGTCCCTAACCACAACAATAATATTACTCTAAACTCGTGAACGCGGAGTCACATGTGTGCACGTGCTAATTACGTGTCCGGTTATTTAATCCTGAAAATAAAAGAGCTGCACATAATAGTACTTATATGCGGTGACGTAGCTCGGTATGAAGATATCGCAACGTTCGCGTTCCTACTATTATAACGAAGGGTAAAATGATGAAGATTTTTTTTTTGCTCGAAGCAAAAGCGCCATTGTTCCTAGGCGGATGCAATTCACTCGGTCCCCGCGCAATTTGCGCGAGTGGAGTAATTTCGAAGAGATTTGTGTCGTGGCGCTTATGCTGGCTGTACGGTGGTTAATGAATGGAGATTTATAAGATTCAATTTTTTGTTTTCTTATATTCGCGTTCTACATCCATCTCAAACTAATATCCATATCAAATTATTTACCATTATATCCGCACCGTGACGAACAAAATACTTACCCGTGTTTAACAATACAATACTTTAGAGAGCTCTTCCTGATTAACTTTGTTAATCAAGAAAAGTAGGTAAAGGTACTTTTTAATTAAGAGGAGTAGACAGCTCATTTGTAATAGGTTCACCAACCTGTATAAAAAATTTTCCTGAATGTTTGGCATAATTCAAGTGTACTGTGGGTTTGGTAACTGTGGGCACCCACATTTTATTGAAAACGCTTGAGCTTGATAATTCCGTAGAGGTAGACGAGACTGGAATAGCAGTCACAATTACGAAGATCGGGCTGCCATTGAGGATTTCCTAAAGCACTGGGTTAATTCAGATCAGGAATGAAACCGATGCGACGACTAACACGGGTCACCGCCTTACCATCTATCACACCATTGCGGTCTAACTGATGGAGGCTCACTGTAAAAGGTTTTTTTTTTTTTTTTTTTGTAGTTTCGCCACAGTAGGCCTTTGCAAAAGCTCGCATAACATCAGAATCTATAAGCTACGAACGCTTTGAAACAATCTTCACCCAGGCCCGCATGGCAAAAAAAAATAACAAATCCTAACTCTGCATTACGGTGAATTCAAAAGTTTGTTGCGCTGGTTTGTTATTAACTCTACATCAAAACTTGGCATATGCGGTGGAGGTCGCGTATATTATCAGAGCGAGTTTTGTAAATACATTGAAGGTGATATTGTACATGGCTGCAAAAATACAATACGCATATGTACATTAATAATGCTCATTGAAGCTCGTCGATGTATCGAATGACGGTGTTCCTTTCGGTTATTTAATACTTGATATTAATATGGTACCGAAGGTGTAGCTTAGTTGACACTATGTCATTGGTCAGTAAACAGTCCCAACTCTGAATATCTATTTTGTAAAAATAAATACAAAAATCTTGCGCCTGACGTGGTCAGCGCCTGTATATGGAAGTGTTCAAGACTTCTAAACCCGGTGTCTAGACTAACAACGCGTATTGCAAAGGCCGGTCAGGGAATGTGCGCTAAGCCTCACCGTCGCGGCCGGCCGTCCGGGCGATCGGGAGTCGGCGCACGCTACAAGCCAGCCGGTTTAACACCGTTAAACTATACCGTGAAATGCGTGACGTAATCTTACTAAACAGATACGACTGCACTGAGCAGCGATCAATGCCCAGTAAGTTTCGACACAGCAGAAGACGTACACTTCCATCTGTTCAACATGGCTCTTTCCTTATATACGAAACACTGCGAAAATCATAATAGCGCGATTCAGGATTTTTGGTTGAATTGATATGTTACAGGACACCATCGTTAACGAAGTATGTAACATGCGTAGATATCATAATTTTGGTTAAAACTACACTATTAAAACCTATATAAGTTCCGAGTAATTCTTTCTAAATCGCATTTATTTCGTCTACGTTTTGCGAAATGCACAATAACGCCATCTATTGCGTTGCTTGAGCGCTCAGTAAAGGCTTTTAGGTTCAAAATAAGTTTTTACTTTGTCTGTTTTTAGTGTCTTCTAGGGTTTTCATTGTTTCTCGTTGTGTGTGTAGGTATATTAAATGAACCAATAGTAAGATAAGGTTAATAGTTTTCTTTTAACTTGGTATGGACAAAGTCAAAGTTTCCCATCATAATACTGTTTTCATGTGGAAATTGTTAACACATCGCTGCTTGAATACTTAAATAATCCTTCATTGCATCATACTTATGTTGCAGTGATGTCATTGCCCTCGTCTTTGTTATTGATTTAATTTTGTTTTCAACTCCACATGTGATGATGGATTAAAAAAAAGTAGATTTCGATAAATGAGGTGATTCTTCCTTTACCACTTTGGTGTTTTTATCATAGTTTATTGACCTTTTCATACAAGCTCCATCTAAAAAATCACCCTGTATACGAAAGTATTAAAATGATGTTCTCGTGTTTTGGACTTGCTCTGGACCAGTTGGTCCAATAGCATAGAGGAGTCCGTTGCCCAGCTTTGGGATAGAATAGGTTAATGAAAAAAAAAAATCGTCTTATAAAATCCTGTTTGATGTTTCAGAGGCAGGCGGTACGGGTGGTTCAGCGACGACAGGGCCAGGTCGAGCGGCTCGCGCCCGTGCCCTGGAGCTGGCGCAGCAACTGGCCAGCTCGCTCCAACACGCAGTGCCTCCGCCCCCACGACCTGACTTCACGACAGCCAGTGCCATACTGCGGTGGCTTCAACAGAACAACAACTCCGTTGCCCTAGTAAGTAGTAGTACCGTATTGTTTTCTTTGTTCTACCGATAAGAAGTTACTTCCTTACCTTTGTTTACTTTTGAATTTCTCCGCATTCGGAATGGAACTGTGACTATTATCTGCAGTAAGAATGAAGGTTGCGAACTTGCGATAAAAATATTACTGTGATTAGAATGCGAGTCGCCTAATTTTGCGTAGAGTGATTGGTAGAAAGTGATTAGGTCGTAGGATTGTATTTTAATTGAATGGCCCCCATTCAATTAAAATACAATCCACTGAAGAGTCATCAGACAATATCGGAGGAGCGGCTTGCTATCTTTCTGTAATATCGTTCAGATAAAAATAAAACAAATACCGAAAGCAAAACAAAATTAATATCCATACATAATAAAAATCAGTCTTACTTATTTACGAACATATTTTTAAACCTGTAACCTTGTGTCTATTATTTTAGTAAAACATTAGTGTTACTAGAAGATCCAAGACATCTCTCAAGTCGTATCCACAAACGGAATTCAATTCACCTCGTAGATAAGCTTCTGTCTCGGCAAACAACGTGAGCAGGAACGTAACAGCTTCCACATTGTGTATGCTCAACAAGTCTGCAAGAACCTTATTATTTTCAGAAAATGTCTAGTGAAATAAAGTCTGCAATTTATAACATTATAAAAGCTCAGTAGCATTCTGAAGTAACAGGAAATTGCAACGAAAATATAACTGTATGCTACTAACATCGAGAATATACATTGGTGTATGGCAGTTTCAGGCCGTTCTTACAAAATTGATGTAGATTATTTGTCTTGTTATTAAACTTATTAGTCATTTTCTGCCAATCTGCCAATTTTGTAAAATTTCTTACTAAGGGGAACTTACTAGTTAGCTACTGACACTTCAAAAGTGTTTCGTTTTATTACCTTCCTACAAAATTGTTCCATAATAATAAAAGTATGTTCGCATATGTACAACCTTCAACCCCCTTTGACCCGCTTAGACTACATCGTTTAGAAAAATCCTTTCACATAGTGCACCCCTAAGGAATGAAATAACAATTCGTTCTCAGGTTTTGTCTTCAATATTGTACTTGTCAGTCTTCTAGTCAGTTGGTCTCGAAATTCTTCCTCAAGGACAACATTGAACAGTTTTTAAAATTCATGCCGAAAAAGCTTTCGAGCCGGTATTCGCTTGAGTAAGTCTTGGTTACGCTTATGTTTAAAACTCCGACGGTCATAAAAGCCTTTGGAAGCTGTGTGCGGAAGGGAACTAATTGCACACCCATGGTACGTTTGCTCGCTGACGTGAATACATTCGCAACAAGCGTACATATAGCACGTGCTACTTCTCTCCCGACTCTGTCTTTACATTTTCAGGCACGTCATTAAACTAATGTCGTCACAAGCGAAGCTACTCAAGCCGGTTAATAAAATTAAGTAAAACAGTTTGTTTGCCAATCGTTTTTCGTCCTAAACAAACATTTGCTATTGAAAGCTCTAAATGTGGAGAATTTGCATCCTTATAACGAAACGTTGAATATTCAATGCATAGTCGAAACGCTAACGGTATACGCGCTAACTTGGTTACCTACCTGTCGCCTTGACACTCTCAAGTGGAAGTTGGAGCTGAAGCTAACCACCGATTCAATTATTCCGATTTCAATTATACGCGGGTCCTGCGATATGCACTATACTTAATTGATTTTCCTTTGCCTACATTTTTTCCATTAATGGACAATTAAATAAGCCAGCTTCCGTGACTATTACGGACGTATAATATTGCCCGTGCCCAGTCCTTACTTCTCAAGCTCTTTGTTCCTTTTCATTTAATTGTGAACTCTCTAATGAAATTTTGCAGGAGTATGATTTTATTCAAAAGCAAGTCCTACTTCAAATCATCTGCAAAAATGCGAGGTATCTCTTCTCCCTTGTTATGGCAAAAGAAAGTACTTACTTATAATAAAAATAACGGTATGCTTTTGTAATAAGGAAAATTAGCGCTTTGGTGCTGTGCTGGTTTGCAAACTTCTAAGTGGTTTAGACAGATAGTCATTTTGTTTCAGGCATTGGCTAAACCGTCCGAACTTCCTTTTTTTCCTGAACAAGTGTTACAGTTATGAAATTTTCGCAATACGATCACCCTCAAAATGCATACAAGTTGTAATAGAATAAACGTAAGTCCTGAAAGTAGATCGTTCATAATTTACTACTGAATCGATTTCAGTAAAACACAGTTTTTTTTTCGTCTTGCTTTTTGCACGCTACAGGAGCTGATAGATGCAGCTCAAGGTGCCAAAATTGTAGCCAAATTTTGCGCTGACTGTATTTAGATTGCTATTACAGTCACGCCAAGAAGATTTTTTTTCTAAAATAATGTATTCTGCCATTCCTACCGCCGATTGAGCCAGAGAAAATTGATCATCTTATTTCAAGGGAATTAAATTAAATTTTAAAGTAATGCTAGGATCAACCCGATTTAATTAAAAATAACGGTTAGCTTCATCGATCACTAATAAAGAACTATTAGTGATCGATGGTTAGCTTTAAAAAAAATGATGTGGTCATTATATTATGCTTTTAACTCAATACTCTAATTTGGGTGTGTGTCTTGCGTTAAGAATACACAACATAGGCCCCTTAAGGAGAATCTAGTCGCGGGCTCGAACTCACTGGTGGGCTTGGTTAAAAAGCACGCTATCTCACCAGGCATCGTGTCTGACAGAGGTAGTATCAGTGTTGAACAGTTAGACGCTAGTCTACACTCACAACGTTATTGAGTGAGATGCAGGATCATTTATAGTAAAAACAGGCGCGTAAAACTTAAGAAATGTCCTTCAGAAGATCGGGTTTTATGACAAAAACACTGCATAAATTAATTAGCAATAAAGTTTATTGAACTTTTCGATATTTGTGCTTTGTCGGTTTCGACTTGGTTTTGGAGATTTCACACTTCTTTTATTACTTAAACACGGCCAAAGTTAGGTTGAATTAGCAAGAAAAACTAATCTTTGTTGGCTCTTTACTTTTTAATGGATTTTTATTTTAGTATTCTGTTTCCGTACAGACAATAATTAGACAAAACCTTAACATGTTTAATTTTTGATGTACATTGTCGAATAGTGGAGTAGTACCTAACCTCCCGCAGTTTGTATGGAAAAATTTCGACAAGATTCACCTTAAAGACCGCTACAATAAGTATAGCTAGGTATGCAATACGGATCAGAATTATCTGAAAGATTTATAAAAGTAGCTTTCTACCTCATATAACTTTATGAATTAATGGAAGTGGATGAAAAATGCTTATTTGTCAAAGTTCTGCAATAGCTTCGGACAACTTAGCGTTTCATCCGAGTATTTTTCATTTATTATTTAAACTTTCACACACCTGTATACTCTGAAGGGGTTAGGCATAGGTGTAGGTACCTATAGAACAGCCACATTTTACCACTCATGTAATAGGGGACGTACCTTTTAACAGGAGTATATAACATACAGGGTGTAAGGGAAATGCTTCCGAAAACGAAGACAGGTGATAGGGCTAGTGATTCTAGAAACAGTACCATAAAAACGTCAAACGTTTTAAATCGATGCAAAATAACTAATTTAAGGGGAAACGTTATTGGTATACGTTTGCATTTAGGTTGTGTTGTATATTATAGCCTACGTTCTGGGTTCAGAAGCGTTCCCCTTACACCCTGTAAAAGAGCAGTGGTAACGGCCGCGTCTTACGATTTGTAGGTCGTAGGTTTGAACCCAGACAGGCACTTTTCTTCACCACTACTCCCGAAACGGTGAAGGAAACCATCGTGAGGAAACCGGCATGTCTTAGAACCAAAAATTCGAAGACATAGCACACTACCATCCTGCACTGGGCCCGCGTGGTGGATTACGGCTCATTCTCCTCTCATCGAGAGGAGGCCTGTATCCCAGCAGTGGGAACATTATAGGCTGATTATATATAACCTATTATAAAACACCTTACCTTGTCATTTTCAGTGTATTTCGCACTTACCCACATCCCTTTCACAGTCGATTACCACTGTATACAAACAAACAATCGTATAGCTATCGATCCCTTATCATCGTGTGCATGAGCCCTGTCGCAGGTCGCTCCCTAACAACGGGTTGTTCCCGTCGCCACAGCTTGTCGGTAGCTGTCTGTCTGTGACTACCCAAGTGGCTTTCAGCTCAATGAACACGCCGTGACGCAGGGACGTTATTACGTGACGGATCGCACAGGTTAACACTCTATTTTGGAGTGAAAAATAACTTAAATTTCTGCAGTTTTTAGATCTGTATATTATTTTTTGGCCACAGATTTCCGAAATTAATTTTTCAGTTTGTAGTGTTTTGTTGGATGTCGGTTGTTTTTTTTGTTAATGTTTTAAATTATTTTTATCTTTAAGTTAAAGTACCTATTCCACACCAATTCGTATACCACTACTTGCTACGTAACAACAGTGACGGGGGAAATATTAGAACATCATCAATATACATAAGGTGAATTAAATGCGAATGATTGATTCTAATGCAAAACTACCAAAGTTATTAAAATTTATATGGGCGGTGCCATATAAAATTTATCATTATCCATTACGGCATACCCTATTATGGCCATGTTAACTTTAAATAGTGTCGTTATAAGCTATAATAGTTCTTATTGCAATCCGATACGGGTTAAAATCTGTTGTAATAAATTCTAATAATAAATGAGCAAGCGTATGTCGTAAAAATGTAAATATAATCGTATAAAACTAGATATTAACTATTTAATAATAAATAATCCATCACTGAATGCAGTTTGGCATTTGAAATTTTATGGTATATTTTTAATTATAATTGTTATTGAAGGGATAAACTGCTTTTAAAGATAATTAAGAGGTGACTTAAAGTATCTTTAAATATGTTTTGAGTTCCATCACTGTATGCAAAAAGACTTGAAAATTTCTTGTTTTTTTATACACGTACTGCTTTAAAAAAACACCTTTTTGACCGTTTTCAAGTAATCTCCGCCACTATCTCGCGACCCGCTCTGTTTAGTTTTGATTGTGCTTTCCATTTTTACCTGTTTGTGCTCTTATAATAATTTGGATCTGATTAATATACATTTTAACACTATTAAACGCGTGCCAATAATTTAACACTCAACACACCCCTGAGAAAACTCCCTACAAGTTGCGCAAAAAGAATTTTCGTAATCGATCCACATTTGGGGGAAGTATCACGGAACACATACAAAACAGGTGATTTGAGAACTTCCTTTTTTGAATCGGTTAAAAATTGTTCTTGTACTAACATAGCTTAGTTTTCTGTTCATCCGTGTAAGATTATAATGATTTTATTTATTTTCTAAAATATATATTTTTTTAATTTTGACCTACTCTGAATTGTTAACTACCTGTAGCAAAAATAAACAGTATAATATTCTACTATATTGCAAGTATCAGTAGTCGAGTCTATTTTTGAACCGACGAAAAAACGGAGGAGGTTACTCAATTCGACGCGTATATTTTTTATTTTTTATTTATGACCACGCATAAGTTTTTTCAGAGTAGTCCGATTTTGATAATTCTTTTTTTATTGGAAAGGGTATACCCCGAAGTTGGTCCCATATACATTTTGAAGAAAAATTCCAACCCTAAGGGTAAGAAAACAGGGGATGATTGATTGTTTACTCACAGATTTTAATACTGAGTTGTGTATTATGCAAAAATTAAGCATGTAGTAATTAGTAGATTATAGCCACAAAAAATATAAAATAAAAACTTTTTAATAAAAAAATTAAACCGCCGAAAAACCGAAAATTTAAAAATAATAAACCTGCTTTGTCCAACCCCAATAACTAAGTTCGGAAGTCGGTGACTTTGAATATGTATTTAATTTATATGTCACCGCCTTCCGAACTTAGTTATTGGGGTTGGACAAAGCAGGTTTATTATTTTTTAATTTTCGGTTTTTCGGCGGTTTAATTTTTTTATTAAAAAGTTTTATTACGAAGTTACCGTATAAAAAAAAAAAGTTAAGCGGAGACAAAAATAGCGTATAACTTTGTGAGTTTTCATCAGTTCTTTATTTCCCATTTTTCATTACCACTCTGACGATTTCTGACGTTTCATAATGCAGGTATATGTGAAATAAAATATTTTGATTTTGATTCTTTATAATTTTAATGTTCTTGTAAATTTTTGGTTTCTCTCTAAAATAAAGTAACATAATAAACAGCTACACTTTTTTCTCAATGAAATATAACTGATTTTATTCATAAGGCCTCCTCTGGCTTCGTATCAATCAACCAGCACAATTTTACTGCATGTTGTGGGAAAATGGATTGGCATCTTAATAGTTCGGAATACTCCGATAGTTAACGAATTGGTTACTGTTGATTCAGCGAGCTACATTTTTTAAACCTTGTTACTACCATACATGGTCAATACACCAATCATATACGCTGGCAAATTGGACCGGCCTTCCGAAAATGTACAAAATTTCATTTTCATGTAAATGAACGTACAAGCTTATTATTCCCGAACCACTACTCCCAGTCAAATCATTCCAATAATTCGATATTCGCAAATGAACACTGGGCTACGAGGTGACACGTATGCCATGAATGCGCTGTTTACTGACCAGCATTGAACCTCGTGGATGAATGGATCTCATAAGCCGTGTGCACCACTTAGGCATTCATTGCCGGGTGCCTCCCTCACAGCATACGGGGTAACTAACCTCGCTTGTACGCTGCATGCACTGTTAATACTATACTATATAAAACAGTCCGAAAGCCTTGAATAGTTCGTGTTTATAACTTTGTGGAAATCGAATACCAATATCGAGCTTATCTAGGGTTCCAATCGAGCAACTAAAACAATCGATTTTAATCTAGTGTGTTGTATTCACAAAGGGGATATCTTAATGATATCTGACAAGTGTATGCCTTAGAGTAGCTTACTTACTAGTTATCAAGTTACGGTGCTACTTTCGAAGTGGTCGAAGTATTTAGTTTTGATGCCGCTCCAAGTTGTGCTCATCCTGTAAGACAAAATGAGCTTAAACTTAAACATAAGTGAGCAGAACCCGTTCAAGGATCTTTAGGTACAAATTTTTACAATTTTTTTCGGGAATATGTTCTATTTAAAAGCCATGCGAATGTAAAGACTAAAAAGAAAAATAAAATATGTACCTAGGTATATACTGTAAAAAAACAAAATACTACTAAGGAGACTTTATGAAAAACTCTTTTGTTTAAACATTTTACACACTCGACCATTTACACGAAACCATTCTTCCTGTAAATTAGGTTTGTTCTTAGCTGCCTTTGTAATTACTTACTTACTTTGCGCAAGTAAACTGAAGGTAGAAATCACCCGTTTAATTTAATTACGCGTTAAAGGCTAGGTTATCGGACCGCTGAAATTCAATATACAGCTGAATTGTTTTCATATTCAGGTTCTCAACTTTGTTTATGGTGTTCGGTCTTGGAAGTGATTTAAGGATTATTATTGTAAGGGCAAAATTCGTTTAGTAACATTTAGAATCTATACAATGTATTGTGACACTTCAATTTTATTTATTTGTATGTATATCATACATTCAGATAAATAAAATTGAAGTATCTGTTTGTAATGTCAAAATAACAGCTTTTTACTAAATGAATTTACGAAAGTGTATATCTACGGACTTCTTCTTATTCTTAGCGTGTCGATAGCTATCTAAATATTGCTATTGATTGCTATCTATGGACTGATACAAAAAAAAAAAAATGTGGCTGTCTGTCTATTCATTCCGGCGAATCTCCGAAACAGCTCGACCGATTTCGACGGAACTTTCATTGGCAGATAGCTGATGTTATAAGGCGTAGCCTGGGTTTTTTGCCCCGGTAGCACGTTCCTGTATGATAATTTCCGGCATCCACGGGGCACATCTAGTCATAAAAAATTTAACCAGTGCGCAAACTATAACCAAGACCAAGAATTCAGCATATCATTCTAGACCCCCTAGCGTAGAAATATTGCGTCGGTTATACAAAAAAAAATCTGCTGTTTCATAGAAAAGTGCAATACTTACGCGATCAAAATATATGGAATAGGTGGTTTTTTTGTACGAGTATAGCCGACGAAAAATTTCTTCGCAAGGGCGGGGCGTCTCGAATATGTTATGCTGCATTCATGGTTACAGTTTCCGTGCTGTTTAAAATTGTATCCTGTATACGCTTATTGAGATGTTTGTATTATAGAGTCACCCCGCTATTGTAATAAAGGACAAAGGACACTGTTTACTACTTATTTAGCTAGTTATTGTCATCCTAGATACCTCCCGGGAATAGGTCATAATTAGGAACGGCCCTTAAGAACTGGGTTAGTGAAGTTTGTTGTTACGTTATAACTTTGACGTGGTACGTGGTTAATTTCGTGTGATCACAGCCCTGTGCATTGTAAAATATTTAACATTAATTTCACAAGGTACGAAGCGCTCGCCGCAGACTAGTTCCAGGTGAACGCGCGTTCCATTAGCGCTAATTAGAATTTCTCCAAGCCTCCTGCCCCCACACTCGGGAGCCGTGTTTCACGCCTCTTATCTATACCAATAATAAAATCGTTCCAAGTTAACGATTCGTACGTGAAACTGGGAGAATTTTCAAGGAGTCTCTGGCCCATTTAAAATTGACGCACCGCAGCCGATTTTATACACATCATGTTCCATTGTGCCGGTAGCTGTGCGATGCTCTCATTGATTGACTAGGAAGCTTAGAGGCTGTATTACGGTAAAGCTTATTATTTATTGGAAAGAAAATTTGCTCCATATTTTGCACGAAAACGGAATAAATCAGCGGGCAATAGCTGTATGAGTAGAATGTAATTAAGTAATGAATCAAAACTTTAAAAGCCTGGAGGGCTATGTGTTAGTTAGTTTAAGATGACGTGGTATGGATTAAGTTCTACTTAGCTTATGAGTTAGAACTCGCCGATGCGGCCATAATTTTATTTGTGTTTTGAAAAAAGTGTTTTATTTTTATAACGCCATGCAAAAGACAAATAAAATTGGTTCCCATGGTATTGAAATGTTATTCGTGGAGATTTCACACGTGGCGCATGATTTTTAAATTAATTACCTATATTTTTGTACGTAATAAAAATGTACCTACTTAATAAAAAATCTAAAACGTAACTTTTTAATTTACTAGATGTGATCGACATCAAGAGTATTTCAATTAAAATGTCGGGCAGTGGTCGTTTTATCGGAAAACAAGGGCGTGGAGTGCGAACCGAATTTATTTCGGCTAATTATTAGGTCAACACGTTAGCATCACCATGACATCGTAGTATCATATTGATATATCGAAGTTTATGTGGCTTATTGGTTTGAGTCCGCACCACTATGTGTCCCTGCCTCAATGTTTAATATTGTGGAATCACGTCCGTCGTTCGAACTATGTATGTGCTTGTGCTATGTCGAACATTGATTGCACTGGACGTCCAAACACGGTATTAACAGATTCAGTTATTCTGAAATACAGGTATTTTTACCTACCTCTGGAGTCAGGGTCTCACATTATTCTGTAACCTGTTTTTATGGCTATAAAGAATTATTATTTAGTTATTAATAAAATGAAACTGTAACGTATATGGTTCAAATTATCTGTTTAAACGTTCTGAGTTACGATACGATTCAGGTTAAGAGATGTGTGCTGCTGGACCGACTTCATCTGCCAAAATAATTTTATTTTGAAGTAGCAGCGCACCGCGGTTTCACCCGCGTATTTCCCGTTCCCGTGGGAATATGGGGATAAAATATAGCCTAAGTCACCCGGGGATAGTGTAGCTTCCCAACAGTGTTTCTTTTTTTTTTTTCAAATCTTTTCAGTAGTTTCGGAGCCTATTCAATGCAAACAAACAAACATACAAACAAAAAACCAATAAATCAATCAATCAAATCTTTCCTCTTTATTATTAGTAGGTACGTTTATAGAAGATATAGATGGTCGATTTGGTGGTATTAAAGGATAGTCAAAATCGGTCCAGCCTTTTCGTAGATTAGCCGGAACAAACAAACAGACAGACAAATAAAAATGTGTTAGCACCCTCGTACCTATACTTTCATAGGCATTTAGTAAAAAGCTGTTTGGACATTACAAACAGTCGCTTTCGTTTCGCTTATTTGTACCTATACAGTGATATAGTTTGTGATATAGGAGATCAACAGGGCAAAGGCATTCCTATAATATATATAACCTTCCAGGGTGCTTACTCTGGAATATAATTCCGAAATATCGACATTGGAATTGTTAGTCAAACGTCAGGGATTGGCTAGATTCAGTGAGTCCAGCCAATCCCTGACGTTTAACTGATAATTCCAATGTCGATCTATCGGAATTATATTCCAGAGTAAGCACCCAACTCTCCATCATTCTTGTATAATAAAAGAAACAATGTTTGATGTGCAGATTGGCACAAGCCGAAAAAAGAATAAAATCATTAAAAAAAACTTTTTCATAATTGAAATTCCCTGATAAATTACGATATTATAATGGGCTTACTTCTTTTAATTATGATATGGTTTCGGATTCTTCTCTTCTTTTCTTTCTACTAAGATAGCTAACCTAACGTAAAAAAAACAGGTTTCCAACACAATGTGTGTGGTGCAACTACTTTGTTTGTTACTTTGTTTTTTTGTTATGTATTACACATATACGTTCTATAAGTAATATCGTGGAAGCTAAGTACTTATTTACAGTAAAATAACAAATATAAAGGCCACAGTGCCCTGCGCTTGGCATTGGCCTCATCAGCGCGACAGGCGTGAAAGTAGGCTTCGCCGTACATCCGATGCCTGTCACCCGTTTCCGCAGAACAGTATTCTGGAATCGAACCGTCCTGAATGAACCAGATAGCAAATCTTTTGATGACTTATTCCTCAACCTGTAGGTAGTTAATAATTACCTGATTCTTCCAGTATCACAAAGGTTAAAGGTAAAGCGTAAGCATGCAGTTACCAATCAATCTGTTTATGCCTTTTCTTTACTATGTTGGGGTCGGCGTCCAGTATAACCGGATGCAGCTAAATACCTGTATTTTTCATGGAGCGTTTTCCTAGATAGGCAGACAGATATTACCCAGTAACTGGGTTGTGGAGGTCATTTGACCTCCACAACCCAGTTACTGGGTAATACTTATGATACCCTTTGGTAAGACTGGTTATTCAGACTTTCGGGTTTCCCACGACCTGTAACAACTGTCAGAGATCTACGATTTAAAGCGGGGACCAATGGCTTATCGTCCTTTCCGAAGATAAAGGTGGTCATCAATCTACGGGCCAGCCCGCCAAGGGTAGTTTAACCTGTTCGAACGACCCGTGTGCCTGTTATTATTTAGCCATAAACCCTTGCATGCAGTTACCAGTACTCATATATTTTTAGTCTTTGTCAGATTTCACGAGGAAACAATGCTGTAGCAATTTCAGAGGAAATGGAATGTGAAATTGTTACTGCATACTCTGATTCCCGATTCCGTTCAATTTGTTTCCAAGCGTCAATGTTGGTATTTCGGATAGGGTGCCATAATTAAAACCCCTTCAAATCGGCTTGGATTTAACTGGCCCAATTTAGCCAACTTCACGAATATATGAAGTCGATAAGCAGCTACTGTTTCGTTACTGTAAACTCATTTCGTTCTTAAAACTATTTGTAAGCGAGATTCAAAACTCGTCTAGCTACAGACTAAAGGGCTACAATGCAATCGTCTGGAAAGTTGGCCGTAACATTTTTTATTCATTTTTTGAAAAAGCTACATAAATCGCTGTATGAAAAGCTTTCTCGTTACTTGGGTAGTAGTTATGTAAATTTGAAGAAGCTTGAACCAACAACTTTTAGGTTGTCTTCGACTTCGAGATAAGAACGATCGCGGATTTCGTTTTTAATTAATGAATATCTGAATTTTATAATTTTGGCAGTGAATTGCTTTAGAGTAAGGATTTTATAGTTGCGCAACCCCAAACAAATTGGCATAAGGACAGGAGAATCATTGTTATCTCGGTTGTTTTTTTTTTTGGTAAAGTTTTTATTTTTCACTTTTTAGTTATAATACAAAATTTCTGTGCTGGGGGTCTAGAATGATATCCTGAATTCATGGTTAAAGTTTCCGCACTGAATATAAACTTTTCCTGTATATGACGGAGTTATGCCGGAACATACATAAAAATATATATAATATATATAAAAACATGTCGAACCTCCTTCTTTTTAAAGTTGGTCAAAAAGGGTCTTCGTTAAAACAAGTCCCAAACACAACAAATTCCCTTAATACGTACGTTTCAACATGACAATACGTAAAAAGGGGTATGTTTCCATGCGCAGTCATCGACATAGGCTGTTTACGAGCTGGCTCAGTGAATTCTCCTGTGCAAAGAGTAATTTAAAATTCAGAGCGCCTCAGTCGCGTCGGGTCGGTCATTATTGCCTCATTGTTATACATGTTGTGCGTTATGTTGTTTTTAAAACTATATTGTTGTTTATGCTCTGTTTGTTGTAAATATGTTGTGTGAATTAACATTCTTTGTGTTCTGCTCCGATATCTTCAATGTAATCCTAGATGGCACACATTTGAGCTTCTGGTCCTTGGAGACGTAAAGCCGCCAGCTACAGAAAGGCGTCGACAATCTAATTGTTTTGATGAAATTTTCCTTTTTATACGTAATATAGCCTCCGCCCACGCCCGTATCGTGTTATACGAATGTGTGAAATATTATTCGATGTTGAAATAAGTCAATCATCCTGAAGAACACTTAAGGTATCCATCTATACACAATAATATAAATTAAAGTAGCTTTTCATGTCTGTGTGACCGCGTTGTTCTACTAAACAACTTTTTCACAATAATTTAGAGAATTTATTCCGGAAGGATCTAGAATCATATGCTGAATTCATGGTCACAGTTTGCGCACTGGTTAAAAACTTATCCTGTATTATGCATAATAAATAAATAGTAAAATGAAATAAATTAAAAGAATCTCAATTAATTGTAAAGCAGTTATAAAAACTGTGCGCAG
This sequence comes from Polymixis flavicincta, assembly GCA_949987655.1. Classification (NCBI taxonomy): domain Eukaryota; kingdom Metazoa; phylum Arthropoda; class Insecta; order Lepidoptera; family Noctuidae; genus Polymixis; species Polymixis flavicincta. The sequence goes on along the minus strand of OX465181.1, from coordinate 17,980,791 downwards.
CAGCGGCGGTGGCTCGTTATATACTTATTCCATCAAAAAAAAAAAGACTTAGTAAGTATACCTATTAAACATACTATAAGAGCTTCCGCACGTGTGCCTATGTAGTTACATCACAAAACATGAAAGTACACCGTACTTACATTCCCATACAACGTGGCAATGCTGGTAGCCTTTTGGGCACTGGGGGCCTACTCACTAAGCGCGAAGTCCGTCGTTTTGGTCGAAGTAACGGGCGTTTCCAAGTCCGTATCATTTACGGACAGAAAATTTGTTAGGAGCCCGAACCTCCGCTAGGAGTAATAGTGTTCTGTGGCCCGAACTAATAATGAATGACAACACGATTTGACAGGTGTCCCTACTTCCGATATGTTTTGCCCGTCTAAAAAAGTCACTAGGAAGTATTCACTAAGAAGTTTCGAACTACTTTCGGACGGGCCCGTATCTTCGTAGACGGAGTTACAGAGTAGGTCCACTGTTCCTGTTGACAGCAATGCGGTCGAACTTTTTGATGCCTTGTGTTTTTTTTTCCTCTTTTTTTCATAATAATATACTTGTTTATAGTATTTGTATTATTTTATGTCTGTTAGCTTATCTATTAGGTTAATATTTTTTATAATTGAATCTACTTTTGAAATAAACAATAGATACACCGTTAAAAATTAGATTTCAGAGCACATTTCTGAATCAACTTCGAAAGAACATTGACATTGAAGCAGGGCTCAGCTCTACGCATTTTACGCTGAAGAGTCGCTTAGCATTTGTAAATAGATTCTATACAGATCAAGTACTTACTGAGCATTCTAAAGTTGAGTCCCAGAGTACTGGGTCAGGTACAGAACGTTGTGGAGCCAAACTTATGCGTCTATTGACTAAACGCATGTTCGTGGCATATGCATGCGAACATTTTAATGTTAGTTGGCAGCTTATTTACTGTAGGACATCTTGTAATATGGATTTAAATCGGTCTAAATCATTTGAATAATAATATAAAAGTGAGAGTGTTGGATGACGGATTGACTGCGATAGTTCCTAAACTGAAAAACGCTATGGAATTTTTAGTTTTTCCATAGCCTATAAAGCGCAAAGGACAAGGAAATTATTCAGAGTTGATGGTTATCTTTCATTGGACAGCCAACAAAAGAAGAAGATAGTGTATCTTCCACAAAGTTATAAAAACTATGTTTTAATTGCAGCTCAAATAATTCCAATATACTTATCTAAAAATATTATTGAACGCTGTAGTATAATGAGGGTTTCTTTCTTTGTAAACATCAAATAATTATTTGGGGTTAAATAAAAATACAAATTTTTTGGGGTCCTAAATATACTCAATAGAGAAGTCACTAAGTTGGATAGCACCCCTGTTTGGGCACCGCTCGCTTCGCTCGGTCGGTTCATAGAGCGCACCCGTTTGGTTGAGGAATCCTAGCCTAGCATAGTAACTGCGACCAGCTTTCAGAAAAGGCCAGAAAGTTAAAAAAAACCTAATTTTTGTTTAGTCAAATAAGTTTTTAGGGGTTCATTAATGTAAAAAAGCGTATTACATATTTAGAAGATCACTAAGTTTTTTGGGCAGTGAAAGTCCCTCAGAAAAGCTAGTCTAGTTTGAAATAAAACGTACTAGATCCAAGTATGAAAAATAAAACTACGAGCAAGTGCGTCACATCTTATCGGCGGACTTAATAAAAGCCAGTTAGAGTAATTATATTTTTATTGGATGAAGGCACAGCCATTTCTAATGCTTTATTTACAACCAACAAAGATATAATACTTAATTAAATACTTTTAATTGATATCGCATGGGTTTTATTATGGCTGCGTATAGGATCCATATAAGAGACAATTAAGAATTTCAAAAAGCTGCATGTGTGGGGTCGGAGCACCCCCGTCAGGAACGAAGTGACGCTGTTCTTTAAAATTTACTCAAACTGTACTATCGGGTATAGCATCCTCGACAACCATAAAAACGACACTCATGATGAAAATTTTGACAATTTTCGCAGTCACCATCTTGAATTTTAATTTTGTTCTTATTATTGGCATTCAGCAAATCCATGAAAACGATCTCTCCACTCTCTTTATATAATAAAATTCGCTGGAGCTGCTTTTTATAATCCATTCATAGTAACGTAAGCTGCGTTAAAAACTTCGTTTCAACAATAAACGGTTTTAGCTGATTTTAATTTAAAAAAACTGGCGTTATTGATGTGTGTGTGTATTTTCAGTTCTTCTGTCGCAAAAGCACACAGTGAAAACCAATTTCGTTCTAAATGGATTTACTAATGGATGTGTATTTATTTTAACAGTAGGTATTCAATACATCGATAATAACACCATCCTTTTATTTTACTATCCCACGGCAGGCAACGCCTCTTATGCATAGAAGAAATACATGCGCGAGCATTGATCACCACCCTTGCCCAAGAGGGGTTGGCGATTTCAGAATTATGTTAACTATAAGTCCAGGTTTCCTCACGATGTTTTTCTTTCAATAATGTCCAAAATTAACTTAGAAAGTACATAATTATGAATAGAAAAAGTCATATTGACTACCATAAATAACAAAGATCTGTGCTCAATACCAAAAGTCAGCCTTCACAGACAGCATATTCATCAATGCAAAAGATAACTGGCATGTATGCCTTTGTCACAGACTCACAGCTGTTCCATTCATCATGTTTAACTTGATAAAAGGCAAATAATATAAATATCAATGTTGCGTACTTGCTTGCGAAGTTGTTTCTCAACTCACTTCCGTGACTGCGTCTGTAAACTTTTTATTTATGGATGGCGTCCCGAAAAACTCGATTAGGTAATTTAATTTAACTTTTTGGATAATGGCGTCAATTTTAATACCCTGGGCTTGGGTGAGGTATGAAGGGATTTAGTTTTTATTATGATTTTTTAAATTGAAAGTAAAAAAAATGAAAAATGATTTATTATTTTAACAAGTAAAACTTAACAACTAGTGATTGGAGCCTCCTTTTAAGTACGTATTCATCCAGTTTTACTTGTTAAACCAAGTTAATTCAACCAGTTTTTCATCCAGTTTTGATATTATTGTGTTCTATTGTAGGTAGTCTAGCAAGATCCGATTTGGTCTACTGTAGTCCACTAAGACCCGGGTATTGATAAGTGTACTATTTGTTTTCTATTAATTAAATTCGGTTCCTTAATAAACTTCTACTATATCCGGCAACCCTAGTTTACTTATCTCTTTTGCTGATTGTACCTATTTTTTTTTTTTTTTTTGTTTGGGAAATCATCAAATAACTTCTCCCGCTCTGGGTGGAGCAGGAGGGCGTGTCAGACTTTTACTGATTAAAACCCACCCGTGTTCCTTCAGTAGCCCTTAAGCCAGGGGCTGTGGTGTCTCTTTCGAACAAACCCGCACCCCTGGCAGGCATCGACCCTTGCGGGTCCCATCACTTTTTGTGCTGACATCTCTTTGAGGCGCGCGTGGAACACAACGCGCCGTCGACTTGGGCTTGGTCCTTACCGGACAGCGAGCTACCCATTACTCGCCGTCCGCAAGCCCATGCCTACGGTGGCCGGAAATCGGCCTGGGATTCCCGACGCCCAGGGCGTCTCCTTATCCTGCGGCGGCTGGGGTCGCGAGGGCGCATATGCTGCCTCTCCCTCACGTGCGCCGCCTCCCTCTTCGCGAGCATTACTGCTTCGCTGAAGGAGGTGACGGCTCCCCATGCCCTCTCGCTCCGTACCATGGCTTGGACCAGGGCCGGACGCGAGAGATCGCCGCCGCCGATCGCCTCCACGAGGACACGGCGGTGCTCCACCCAAGCTGGGCAGACCGCCACCGTGTGCTCCACCGTGTCCTCAGGGCGATCTTCGCAGTGGAAACACCCGGGCGTTTCCTCCCGCCCTATCCGAAACAGGAACCTCCCGAAACAACCGTGTCCGGTGAGGACCTGCGTCAGGCGGAAGGTGAGGACGCCATGCCGCCTCTCAAACCACTCCTCAAAGAGGGGACTTACCGCCGCAATCGTGGCGTGCCCAGCACTGGGTTGCGACAATCGCTCTCTCCATGTCACCATGAGATCCCGCCGGAGCTCTGTCCGCTGTGCCGCGATTTCCCGCGGCAGCAGAGTTACGCCCCGGCGTTTGGCCTCCTCGCGCCACTCCCATATTTGCGCGAGGACCTTTGCCTCCAGATCCCATGGCGGTAATCCGGCAAGGAGGCCCGCCGCCTCGCCGGAGATCGTGCGATATCCTCGGATCATCCTGATCGCCATGACCCTATGGGACGCCCTCAGCTTGCGAGCTGGTTGGCGCCTCAATGTAGGCGCCCACACCGGCGCCCCGTATAGGGCCATGGACCGCACGATCCCCGCGTAGAGCCTCCGGCAGGATGATTGTACCTATTGAGTGCGTTCCGCAAGGCTTATAAGATTATTGGTTACAGTCTTAAAGCTGTTGGGGCTAATTCGGTAATGAGCGTAGGCACTGGGCAAGATGTATGCCCGTTTATACAACACGAGGGCGAGGCGTTATAGCCGACCCATGTAAACATGGGTGCTAAAGCGGTGGAAGTTTATGAGCTGTTGAGATAAGTTGACGAGTGATCTGTAGTACATATCGATATTCCCTTCCTCAGATCACAGGCATGTTGGCCATTTCATCTTAATTTATGTTGGCAGTGGGGAACGCAAGAAATTCCCGACTATTCCCGAGTTGGTTCTTTTTTGTGCTAGAAAATGTCTTAAAATAGTTATGGCGCGCTACCGTACGATGGTTTATATGCCCAATTCATAAACAATGGCGCGATTAACCCAGATATCTCTGTATCCCGCGGAAAACATTAGGTTCCTCTATTTCAACAGCCAATAATTAAGTGGCACAGTATATTATAGTAACAAGTGATATTTATAGTCACCCGCCCAAGAGTCCATTTGCCGCCCACCGGGCCGCTAGGGTGTCGACCCACGTTTTGCACACTGGGCTTGTTACATTTCTATTGTGGAAAAAAGTAAAATATAACCATTCCTTTTTGTTTCTCCTTTTATTTGCATAATTTACATTTCGTCTCTCTGTTGTCATGTTTTTTGTTACATCATCGTGAAGTAGGAAATAAAAGTAGAATTTTACAAATGAATACGACTTTCCTTTAATATTATACTTTATAGTCATATTAAATATTGCTTAGGTACAGATTATAAAGATTAAGTTCTCATTAATAGTATTAATTTTGAAGAAAATATACTTAGATAAAAAATATGAAACATAGGTACCTAAGTACTGAAAGAAATAGCTGCGGTAGAATTTCCTTTGAAGTTAAACGCTTAAAAACCACCCACGATCATAGCAATTTATCTTTTAATAAATATTGTTAACATACACAATATTTTTGCAGTGAGCTGAAAATTCAGTCATAAATATTATTTTGTTCAGATAGCGCATGCTTCGCACCACTAATGACCCAAAGCGTTTACGTAGTGATGTGACGAATTTTTAGCAGCAGTTTGTAGCATTCAGTCGTAGTGTAGTCGCCAGGCGTAGTTTTTTAAGTGTGTGTTAGCAATATTGTGATTTGTGAAACTGTGGAGTGTTTTTTATTTTATTTAAAAAAATTCGAGCTCGGTAGTATTTTTTTTATATTTTTAGCCATCATTTCTTTCTAACATAAATATTAAACCGGAAGTATCCTACTCATATATTATCCTACTTCCTACTAGCCTACTAATATTATAAATGTTAAAGTTTGGATGTTCGTTACTCAATCACGCAACAATAGCTGTACGGATTTGGATGAAATTTGGCATACAGATGGTTTATAACCTGGATTAATATATTAGGATACTTACTTTTTATCCCCGTAGTACGTTCCCGTGGGATAATTTCCGCTAGCGAAAGCTAGAAGTAAATATATTTCCTCAGAATAGGTAATTGTGAGTTATAGCATAACAGACGGGGCTAATCGATTGTATCTCAAAGTATAAAAGAAGGATAAAAGTTGCGTCGTCCCGCTACCCGGTCTCACCGCGGCAGGCAGTCAGTCGCTGTCAACTTCAGGCTAAGTTGCCATTAAGTTTTATATTTTCTTTTTTGAACACACGCCGCAACTCGGACTTCGACTGAACCGTTTACTAAGTTACAAAAGACGAGCTTGTTCAAACAATAACCGCTTGCACTTTGATACAACTATAAAACAAACCAGTTAGTTTTAATTACCAGAAAGCTATTTGAGTGTACACTAAAAAACTTCGTTGTTTATACTTTTCTTCAGTTTATTTTATTACATTTAAAGCTATTAACTAGTAGCTTAGCTATAAATACGACCCCATGTCTACTCCTGGAGTGCTATAGGCAACTAAGGGATTATATTAGATGAATGGTTAGCGATGGGTGGCAACATTACTCTTTGAATACAGATACAGGCACTGCGATCTACAATTCATTGAAATGTCCTTTGTTGTATACTATTATAGGTAGTTAGGTACAATAATTGTATAACTGTTCGTCAGAATAAAACGTATCGAGGTTATAGGTAGGCAAATTATTCAATATCTTGGCAAAGCTATCATCATCATCATCAATTGAGCCGAAAGACCTCCACTGCTGGACATAGGCCTATAAAGTCTACTCTGTTTTACTAACTTTCATTTTGATATCACGTACACGATAATTTAAAATTTAATAAACGATTTTCAAAAGAAATTCCCAAAAACAGGACTAAAACAGCCAACTATTAAAATCAAGTAGGCAATTGATTCAATGTTTTGGCAAAGCTAGTCCTAGCTTTATTACTAATTCATTTTGATATCACGAAATACAAATATGTATAAATAAATATACGATAATTTAATATTTAAAACAGGATTTACAAAATAAATTCTCAAAAACAGCCAACTGTTAAAATCAATTGGACGATATTGTATCAGGTTCTTATTAAGATTCCATAATGTTATTGGCAAGCAACTCAATCCCTGATATTGGAAACGGATTCGAGCCGCATTCTTTAGAACTGTAAAATATTTGAGGGTCGCTCGGTATTACGACCTAGCTACTGCAGTTTAACACGAGCCACGAGTCACGAGGCTTGTCATATTTTTACTTCCTGGCGTGGTTATGTGATAGCATTGTGGCGAATATGAAATTCGAATGCCTCAGTTGTACGTACCCTCGGGAATTATGCAATGTCAGTATTCCGGAATCGTTTGAGAGCTGTTCGGTTCACTGAGCCCGTGTCACGATCGCGAAGACATTCGGCGCGGAGACTTCTACCAATTTATTGAATCTCAACTTTAGCGACCCTCACTTTTGTACTTTTGCTGTCAACCTTTCCTTATCGTGAGTTCGTGACCATTTTATTTCAGACATGATTCTGAGAATTCTTCCTTAATTTAACTAATTCGAGTTTTGAGTTGACTGAAAGATAGAAAATTAAATTTCAGTGGAGCTGCTCTACATTACGATAATTTATTGATGTTCAGAAACTGAACACGCAATGTAAATGATCATGTTTCATTATTAGTCATTACATGATGTCTATCGCATACATAATACGGGATAATAATCTGATACGGCTTTTCTAACCGATTTGTAGCAATTACTCTTACACGTATGATTTCATTACGCATTTTTGAATTCGTCTTTTCTAAGATGGTATTATTTTCTAAGAGTGCTATGAAATAACCAAATCAAATCAAACATGATTTACTTCGAAAAATATCTTGGAAAAGTAAACACGCAAACTTTCCCCTAGGAATTATTTCAATGTTCATTTTCCTCGCACTATAGCGCAAAAACGATAATAATAAGTACAGGGATCGTACCCCAATCTCAGTAAGAATGTCCCTTGATTTAATTTATTTAATCGTACATTGAATTTATCGCCCCATGTCCTGCACATGGCTAGAGTATTTTTATTTATCACTCATAATAAACCTAGTAGTTAAATCGATAACGGGATACGCAGAATTGTGTTGAGTGAAGCAGTATTTATACAATATTATACAATCCAATTTGGATTGCAACTACATAGGTACCTACTACTAGTGTCCAGTAATACATAATTACTATGCATTTAACAAATCCCAGAGTATTTTACATTGTAATTCGTAACATTTACTTCTGAATCATCACAGTTCCAGAAGTTGTTTATGTTAGTAACAACAATTGCTTCATGAACGCGAAAGTTTTCAACATGTGTCTATTTTTAGGGCTTCGGCACACGTGCTCACCCTCTGTGGAACATTAAAATGGGTCTTTTGTCGGATATTCTCAGCGGAACAGCTGTCGAGTTATTTCCGACATGAGGGGAGTTATCTTATTTTCAAGATGAATTTAGTTTGATGTTGTTGATAACATTTAATAAATCAGGATAAATAATGAATGTTGAATAACTTGTGTTGTAAATAATTTAGTGTCGTTTAGCTGTCTTAGTAAACGTTCCATCTAATTAATTGTCCTTAAATCGACGAAGGCATACTGAAATTGATCGTCGTTATGTATTAGAGCTCAATTCAGGAACGTCGTCTGTTTTAAGTTTATTGTGTCCTCCTAACCTAGGATTAATTATAATTACTTTTGATCCCGGTGTTCGTACCATACAGTAAATAATAGAATAATAATAATTGTGAAAAATATATCATCTAACATTGCTGCTTAAAATACTACGTACAGACACAGAGAGGACTGCAAGGAACCAATATGAATTGTTTGGGTTCGTGTAAGGGCCGCTATGAATTTAATCTGGCGGAGACAAGCGCCCCGCCTTACTACCCACCGCAATTACCTTACAACCCCGATTTCACCGATGAACATGTTGAATATGATGACACAGCGGTTCTTGATCCTGCTAACTTGTGGAGCACATACTATGGCGAGTTCTACGCTGGAAATACTTTCGAAAACTATGACGAGTGGGGGCGAACCCGCCGCTCCTTGTACGAAGGCGTCAACTGTATGCCGGTGAGTGCGCCAGCTTGTGTGCATCGCGTCGCACGTTGCCTACTACCATTCGCTTTGTTGCCGTGTGTTATGTGTGTTCATAAACAAAATGCTGAATATTACATCATTAGGTTTAAAAATTAACAGAAAACGCGTTTGTTACTGATGTAAAAGAGAATGGGTTTGTTTACATAATGAAACCTATTTTTTTCTTAAACCTAATAAAACACGGATCAAAGCGAGAAGGGTGTCCAGAATGCATCAGGCGCATATACCGCGATCTATTTCCGGGCGCGGGCGTCGGCCCTATTCGTGTAAGCCTCGTTCATTTTGAACTAAAACATGCGCGAGCTCGGCCGCGGGGGCTCACTCGTGGCTGCCACCATCGCGGCATTGCACAATCGAACCGTAGTCGAGGAAAAGCCTCGGCCGATCAAATCACGATCGACCTCCGCGGAGATAAGAAATGTTGCGCGTTCTATAACAGAAGAAAATTTTGGTGAAACTCGCTCTCGGAGAGCGTCCGGCTGCAGCGAACGTCCTGTGTCCACCGCGTCTGAAGCCTCCGAACGTGACTCCGCTTCCGTGCAGTCCAGTGAGGAGCCGCCCCCACAGGAGAGTACGTAACACGCGATCTGCGGACGAGTCACTGACGTAGCATATTACTGGAACTTAGCCAAACTTTAAAATAGAGACACGTAGGTGACTCGTACCGAGAGCTTGTCGCGCAGTGTCGCATTAGCGGAGCCTCATGTCCGACTGCGAATATCTTACGGAGCCCTTCGATGAGGAGGAGGAGCGCGCGGCGGCCGGCTTCGTGCACCCCGCCGTGCGCTCCTACATGTACTCCCCGATGGGTGAGTAGCCGTCGCTCATGAGGCTCCAGCGCGTTTTATTTACTTTTCATCGCTTATCTCGTGGCAGGCGGTGATTCGGACAGCCCTGATGAGGCCACAGTGAAATGCACGACGTGGCCAGACGGCGCTGTAGCCGCGGCTCGAACTGGCTCATCTGACACAGAATCCAGCTCCTCCAGCGGCGACGATTCTGATGAACAAGATTACGAACCTCGAGGTTGTGATGCAGAATACCGCACACTGACGCCTAGCAGGCGTTTGGATAATTCCACTCGACGCGATGATGATTTTATGTGGATGCCTACCGGAAACATGGTGGACGAAGGTGACGATCATGTCTCAGAACCTAGAGGGGATGATTATTCGGCAGCGAGTTTGGAAAGACGACGCCGTGCGCCGGGCGACCGGCAAGATCGCGACCGCAAAACAAGGTCGTCGTTGACATCCAAACCGCCACAACACCCGGCAAGCGTACGCGCGTCACCTCGACCGCGGCGTTCTCGGAATGAAGACACACCTCCAGAGCTACAGAGACGATGGAACTCTTACGAGCAGTTCCGATGGCCGGAGGGTGGCTGGTGGCCTCCCATGTGTTGGTGTCACGGCCCTCCGGTGCCGCCTCCGTGTTACATGCACGACAGAGCTTGGCCGTCCAACCCATCGCTTCCGCCCATGCCCACACGAAGTTACAATAAGGTACGAGAACTGAGAGTAGACAAAAATTTAATTCAGACAATTGGAGAATTGAGCTAGGAAATTACTTAGAGCGTTAATAAACACGTTCCGCTCTTATACAATTCACTACACCTCCTCCTACTCGCCAGCTTGTGTCAATAAACCGAGGGTTTCGAGGAAAGGAATGTAAGAAATAGGTGCAGCGAGCGATCTCGTTCTAATTTAGTTCTGTTGGTATACATACACATAAGCGTACTTACATAAATAATTGTTGTGAATGTGATTTTAACACAACGTGTTGTTAACCCTGTTACCCTCGGATAATTAAATAGTTTTGTAACGGTAACACTAACCTGTGTGGTTATAAACGCTCTTTAAAAATATGATCAGAATCATATAGCGAGCTTTAAATTAAATTAATATTGTTTTTGCACGGCAGACTCGTTTGTTTTTAGAGCCTAGTATAACGGTGACTGTATTAGTGTGACGAACATTACAGAACGATGCGGAGGATCGCGTTCGTCGGCTCGAGGCAGACAAGGAGAGCTTGCATCTTCAGGTGCAAGTGTTGTCGGAACAAATCTCCGCGCAGACTGAGAAGATGATGGACTTGGAGCGCGCCTTGCAGGATGCAAGGCAGAGGCTCGACGATGCTGAACAAAGACTGCAGAAGGTAAAAAAAACAATACATTTTTTCAGCTCTAGCATTCAAAAAATTAAGCCTGAATTTTCAACACGAATTCTAGGGCATGTTGAAAATACTAGGTTAAAACAAAATAACGTAACGTTGAAATTGGGTTTGTACTCGGCTTCGGGCTGGATTCCACTTAAAAACGCGTGAAAATTTAACTGGGACAAGATTTAACGCCAGTACATTTCTTGTTTTGCATGTCCAACAAAAAATAGATGCTGATATTTTATTGTTCGCGTTTTCTTCGAAATAATAGTTTTATTTTTGGTCCGAAGTTTTGCAAAACCAAATATAAACTAAAATCCCTATCTTGTACTATTTAAGTTAGAAACTAGGCGCTACACAGGTCACGTTAGTTCTAACAGACTTGCTTGTTTTACAACTTCGCTGCTCGCTTGTCTTGCTACTTTACAAGTTTCGCGTTTGTCGCCCATTATTTACTGTGGAACTTTACAATCTCATTTACTTCCTAAACATTACATAAAAGGCCTACAATAAATTGATTAATTTGAGTTACTGAAACAAGCCTTGGAGTGTACCGTATCCAATTTGTTAGAGAACAGTGAGACATTGTTAGCTCGTTTGGATTTGCAGTTGAATTAATAAATATGATAGCAAGACGGTAAACTGTTTAACATTCAGCACGGCCTGGATCCCGTTGGAACGGGGCTATTGAATAATCATGATCGGTGTGGGCCGCACAATTTCTAGCGCGCGCCTCAGACGGTGCCCGATCTCTTTATCGCTTTCAACTCGGCGTGCCCGTCACACAATCATTTGGAACTTGAGATTAAGTAATAAGTCGTATCATAGGCCCTCAAAGTGGATACATGGGCTTAGCGATAACTTTCCCTTTCGAATAGAGATAGGATGCGAGTTGCCACTTGTTAGTGCTATCACGATTTTGTCGAATAAGGGTTAGTTGGCTTCCATGTTCCTATTTCCAACGGGCATTGTTAGCAGAGTTGTAATCCTAGGATTACCTTAGTTTACCAAAGGCTAGCTCTACCCGAACCCGGTCGTATTCAATTAGGTTAATGAATGAAATCCTTTTCATTGTTTCATCTCACAACGAACGGATTCTAGCTGGGCTTTTTTTAACGAATCAAAAATAATATTTTGCAGAATGACAATAAATCTTACGTTTGATGATATTTGGGAATATAGCAACGGCCACAGGTACACCTTCAGGGTACAACGTTAGCTACTACATAATATAGATAAAAAACCGCATTTCTATATAACATCTACAACGAACACAAAATAAAATCGTCAAAGTCCTCTTCAATTACAACTACGATACTCCTACAGAGTATAGTCTACAAAAGAGCAAAATTATTTAACCTACAACAATTGTATACGTACCATACATGCATGACTTTACGAAAGATCCTTAAGACCAACATACACACAAATATTTCATTTACACAAAAGACGCGTAGATATAATACCCGTAATCAAGACGACCTAGAAGTACCAAAAGTGAGAACCTTGAACGGCAGGAAAACTATACAGTGGGAGGGGGTTAGGCTATACAATAAACTACCTAAAGAACTCAGAGAGTGTACAAGCATACCAACATTTAAAAAAGGCCTTACGAATCACATATTAGACACATAAGTTTAGATTTTTCAATTTTATTATATTTTATGTTTTGTAACACACACATAAGATTAGCTTGTACTGTTTTGTGTTTTGAATTTTAACTAGATTTAAGCACATATTTTCCAATGAAACTGTGATGTTCAGTTTCTTGAATTGCTTGAACGTCGTAATATCAACTACAACCTATTGTTAATTTAGTTAAGTTTCTCTATAAGTGAACTGTAATTTGTTCTTTGAGAAATAAAATGTCTTCAAAACGATCTAAATATTTTCAACTGCGATGATATGTGCTAAACCAGTAACTAGAGAACTGGCCATCTGCTATTTATTATGCGTGTTAGATTTATGTATGTTATTTGCGATAGACATATCACCGGAATTATAGGCTGTGTACTACACAAATACTAGTTAAATATAGAAAACAGTTGATTGTACGTAATACTACAGACTTTAGATGACGTGTGTTTTACTATGCGAATTATATGACCGAATCACTATCGTTGCGTGTCTTGTTGATGCAAATTATACGAATTGCGTTGTCAAATCGCCTGAGCGTGCGAGAATGTTGTTCATTGTCTCACAGACTCACACCGAGTTGTGACAAGAGATTTATGTCTGCTGCCATCTTGCTTCAGTGATCAAACGCGTTATGAAATGGTGCAAAAGTAAGAACAGCCCAAACTCCAAACTGTAATATCGATGGGGTTCGCGTCGCGTTCTAAGCTTTGTGATCTTTACATCTCCTATATAAATAAATAAAATTGTACGGGCTGTTTGTAATGTAAAAATAACAGATTTTTACTAAATATATTTTCAAGTATAATATAGTACTTTAAAAAATATGTCTGTGTCTGTTTGTTCCGGCTAATCTCTGAAACAGCTGGACCGATTTTGACGGGACTTTTATTGGCAGATAGGTGATGCTATGACATTATTCCCGTTGGATAATTTACGGCATCCACGCGGGCCTAGGCGCGGGCACAGATAATTTTGTAATAAACACTTAAGACACGAGATCTTTTGTTTGATCTTCAATTATTTCTATGAAAAACCACAGTCTCGTATATATTACAAAAAACATAAAGCTTTAATTTTAATTCCTTCCATTTTCATGATTGACACCGAGAAAATTAAATGGAATTCAATCGTATAGTGAAGCTGAAAGAAACGATGCGTCACATCCAGGCCTGGAACTCGATAAAATAGTCGCTCCACAGAAAATAATGATTGCTTCACCTACATAACACACATGGCCACCCGCGAGTGCCAACGGATCAATCAACGTGATAGATTAGGAACATTTAAACTCAAAAGTAGTTTGTAAAATTGTACGAAATGCTAATGTTATTGATTAAACACTATCAGCTGAAGATTTAAATTAATGGATTTCAATGTAAAATGCGCAATAATCATGCGAGATTTAAACAGTGTAAAGAACGAACAGTGATATGCGAAAAAAAAAATCGATACTAATTTCTACCAAACTAAAGAATTAGCAATGGCACGAAAACCTTATAGACCAGGGTAGAAGCCTTTAAAAATAATGAAAAGTGAAAAAAAATTATAATAGAATGAGACCCATTAGAAAAGGAGGGAAATATGATAAAAATGAAAGGAAAAATAATTTACGGGCGATCTGAGGTTGGGAAGGGGATGGGGGTGAGTTTTTAAGGGTAAAAAACGGTTTTTCTCGATTTCCGGCAAAACTAAAAGTCCTATCGAAAAAGTCAAATGGAAAAGTTGTAGATAATAAAAAGATCTAAAACTTTTGTATTTACACTTTTTTCACATAACCTCAAAATTTATGTGAAAAATTCAAAAAACCAAGTATTTGGTTTTTTATTTTTATCTTTTACAAAAAAAATTTTTAAACTGATTCATCCATACTGATAATCTGAAAAGACAAAATCGAATTAATAATGTCTTCACTATTTAATCGTGAATAAACTCCCATGAAAAAAAAAAATATTAAAGAAATCAATGTCAAAATGTATAAATAATATATTATAAATCTATAAAAAAGTATAAAATATATATGAAAATCGGCCAAAAGTTTGTTTTATTAGAAATATATTTACGATATATATTTTATATATTTTTTATAGATTTTAAATATATTTTTTATAGATTTTGAAATATTTTTTTTTTTCATGGGATTAACTAAATTTGTTTGTGCAAAATTAAGGAGATAATTATTTTTTTATCTTGTACTAAAATATCATTTAATTTCAATCTTTAGGTTATGTTAAGTTAAGCATACTATTTTTTAAAGAAAATATTACGATTTTTATGGTTGAGTTGATTGATACAGATAAAAATAGAGATAGTATTTACCTTCCTATGCAGATTCGAAAAGTTTTATTGTTTTTTTAAGTAAACTTGTCACAATTATCTTCAAGAAACTCAGCGTGCACGTGTATTTTTATAAACGATGTTGTATACTGTACTGTATTTCGAATACTGGTTAGGCTAGCGGTTGTAACAGCTGCTACGAAATATATAGTATATAATAGTAGGTGTGTATGTAGTAAGACCCAGACCCGCCTAGCCCCTTCCCCACTTCTCCACGAAATACCTTTTGATGGGCTACAATTTTTCGTAGGTCACTCAGGTATATCTACTCAGGTATATATATAATTTATCTCAAAATAGTTATAAATAAGCATCTACGCATATAATTTAAAGAAAATTAGACAACTTTCTCCAAATATTGTAGATGTCTTATTAAATATTAATTTAATTAACTTATTTGTTTGTTAATTATAGTAGTATATTTTTATTTGCATTTTTTTTGTTATCAACGTCACATGTAATCTAACGTTTTTCGAGTAATTAAAGTCTAAATTTTAATAAATAGCTCAAAATTATTTATTATAATTAAAAATTTTTTTTCAAATTCAAGTTTTTTTTTAATTTTTGCGTTTTACCATAGTAACATATATTTTTTTTCACCATCGGAAAGTAGAGATTTCAACGAACAGAAACCACACCAACTTTTTGAAAAAAGCTGATATTTTGACGGGTGAATTTTCGATTGAAAATTAGGGTGTTTTTTCGATATTAATTCAAAATAAGGTGAAAAAATAAATATTTTTAATTAAATAAATTACAGCGTATTTGGGACATAAAAAGGTAAGTTTTCACAAAATTTCGTTAAAATTTTTTTTTTTTTGTAAAAGATAAAAATAAAAAACCAAAAACTTGGTTTTTTGAATTTTTCACATAAATTTTGAGGTTATGTGAAAAAAGTGTAAATACAAAAGTTTTAGATCTTTTTATTATCTACAACTTTTCCATTTGACTTTTTTCGATAGGACTTTTAGTTTTGCCGGAAATCGAGAAAAACCGTTTTTTACCCTTAAAAACTCACCCCCATCCCCTTCCCAACCTCAGATCGCCCGTAAATTATTTTTCCTTTCATTTTTATCATATTTCCCTCCTTTTCTAATGGGTTTCATCCTATTATGTTTTTTTTGGTTTTAAAAATTATCGACCCTGGACTATTAGTCAGGTGAGATGCCAATCAACGTGTTTATGAGTAAATAAAATAAACATTTCGTTTTAAATCGTTCTAATTCCATTTACGTCCGAGAAATGTGTAGCGTGTGTATATCGCGGGAACTAGCAGATGCGCCTTTTTATTAACAACCGACAAACGAGTAGAGACAGCTTCGCAGTCTTCGTAGAATAAAATTCCTTTCGGATTGAACTTTAATTTCGAACAGTTCAATGCTGTTTAGACGTTTCGATTTAGAGATCCTATTAGAGGCACAGTTGGTGGAGACAGCTCCAGTCTGTGTTTTCTTTATTTTAAAATGGAAGCTGAAATATATTTGGCCTCTTAGACGTCTAGGTTTTACAGTATTCTTATGAATGCGTTTATTGAATTCGAGAGTTTATACGCAATTCCATTTTCACTGTTTCTTTTTTCTGGCTCCTGCAATATACGAGTAGGTACGCTAACCTAGCTCTGGGGCCAGGGTCTCACATCTTTGTGTAACCAGTTTTCATGGCAATAATAGTACATTATGGTACAAGTGTGTAACGTTGGTGATTATCGCTGAGGCGCCATTGAGGTCTTAAGAGAGCCGAGGACGATAATCATCAATACACACGTGTATCATACAACGTTTTTCAACACACTTGCGAAGAAAATAATACTACAAAATCATCATCATCATCATCATCGTCATCGTAATCGTCATCGTCATGTCATCGTCATCGTCGTCATCGTCAACGTCATCGTCCTCGTCGTCATCGTCCTCGTCGTCATCGTCATCGTCATCGTCGTCATCGTCATCGTCATCGTAATCATCGTCATCGTCATCGGCATCGTCATGTCATCGTCGTCAACGTCATCGTCCTCGTCGTCATCGTCGTCATAGTCATCGTCGTGTCATCGTCATCGTCATCTTCAGCTTCATCGTCATCATCATCGTCGTCATAGTCATCATCATCATCGTCATCATCATCGTCGTCGTCATCGTTATCGTCATGTCATCGTCATCGTCAACGTCATCGTCATCATCATCATCATCATCACCATCATCATCATCATCATCATCATCATCATCATCGACGTCATCGTCGTCATCATCATCATCATCATCATCATCATCATCATCGTTGTTTTGAAGAACAAAGCAACTCAACCAATTAAAAAACAACCTATAACTCACTAAGAACAAAGCAACTCAACCAATTAAAAAACAACCTATAACTCACTAAGAACAAAGCAACTCAAACAATTCTATAACTCACTAGTGAATAATAGTAATGAAAAAGTCACAGTTTGATAATAGGTGTCATTATGTGCCAATTGCAGTGAAATTAGAGCCATTTTATGAGCAAGTGTGTTGAAAAGAAATTTATTTATTACTTTTCGATACTGGGCCCCAATTCTGAATGATTATAATGATTCCCCGCAGAATCTTACTACGTTCAAACTACGTCAATATCGTGTTTTGTAGAAACCATATGTTGTGTTAAGGAATCGAGAGGTCATATTCAGTTTGTTCCAAGACAATTTGTCGATTTTTATTAGCAGATGTCGTGTGTGATCTAAGAAATTGACGTGGTTTCGAAGTAAGGAATCGTTCGATGTAAAAGTTAACCTGTTTCTCTGATGATAAAGAATTCTGGCAGTGTATATAAATTGTTTGAACATAAGCATCTCAGCTAATGGAATTGAATTGCATTTTTGAACAACACTTCAACGAGTTCGTACCCTTGAACATAACCTTTGAATGAGCGTAATGTTTCTACGTGTTTAGGTATGTATGCCCCTACAAACGTACATTTGGGTCCCTAATGTTTCTTTGATACTTAAGAGTATTTTATTTTTGTGTGTGATAGGAAGTTTAAAAACTTTTTACAAAAAAACAAACCGCCGAAAAAACTGGAAAGCAGAAAATAATAAACCTTTTTTAATTAACCTTAATAACGAAGTTCGGAAGTCGGTGAAATTCAATATGTAGTTTACTTTTATGTAACCGTCTAAAAAAGTTTTTATTTTATAATTTTTTGTACCTTTAATCTACTCATTACTACATGCTAAATTTTTGATAACTTTTTGTAATACACAACTCAGTATTAAAATCTGTGAGTAAACAATCAATCCTGTTTTCCTACCCTAAGGGTTGTTTTTATTTTTTTTGAAATTTATATGGGAACAATTTCGTGGTATACCCTTTCCAATAAAAAAATAGTTATCAAAATCGGCCTACTCTGAAAAAAGTTATGCGTGGTCATACAAAAAATACGCGCCGACTTGAGTACCTCCTCCGTTTTTTCGTCGGTTAAAAATGGTGCCCGGTGACCGAGAATTTGTGTAGAAATCGGTTGTCATGGTATGGACACGTGATGCGGACCAATAAGGGGCAGGTCCTAAAGAAAGACTATGAATATGAATGATTAAAAGAGAAAGACGAAAGATTGTGTAAAAGTAATTAGTCTAGAAAAGGGGACCGTAAATACTGAGATGATAGCTGGTAGCGATAGAAGAACACATGTTGCGCTGCGCCGACCTGAAATAAATAGTGCTAAAGGCAAGAAGATGATGTTTGTTTTAGTGACGGTTATTAATTCATCTGCTTAAACTTTTCCCAACCGTACTGGATATTACGATACCCCTTGGTTTTACCTCTTGTCAGACTTTCGGGCTTCTGACGACCCGTAACGACTGTCAAGGATCCACGAATGCCAGCCGGGACCTACCGCTTAACGAGGTTTCCGAGGCACGGAGTGGTCTCGATATGTAAAGGTCACCCATCCACGGAAAAACCGCGGCAAGCGTACCTTAGCCTGATCTATCGACCAATGCGGCTGTTATTATTTAGCCACAAGCCCCTCTCTTCGTGACGCTTATTATTATTTAATAATGGTGTTAATCCCTCTCACAGAGAGGAGGCCTGTGTCCCAGCAGTGGGAACGTTATAGGCTGATGATGATGAATGGTGTTCTGTATTTTTCCAGGAAATGCTCCAACGTTCGTCTTTAGAGACGCAGAAGTTGGAGTTGCTGTCGAAACTAAGCGAAGTGAGGCTACGTGCGGCAGAGCGCGGCATGCTGGAACGGTCGCCGCCGCCGCCCGAGCCCGTCGCACCTCTGCCTGTCGCTAGGCCTGCGCCCCCTAGAGTAGGTTTTGAAGACATCTATGTTTTTGTCATTTTATGTTTTATTGACCTCCAAGAATTCGGCTGACTTGTAGAGATAACTTGTTTATCAAGTGTTGATCGAGTAGGTGTTAGGTGGCGCTAGAAATGAATATCGATGATCTTCACTTCAATATTCAGTGTTATTGCGATTGTTATAACTTTTTAAACATAAAACACATTATTTCGATAACATATATTTGTCATGCGTTAAAAAGATGTTAGCTACCTGCATGCCTACTTATCTCTGTCTTAAACTGAACATACAATAAAACATTGTTGACTGTACTAGTAGATGGCAGGTTCTCAGCAGTTCTAAAACAGTCTGTAATTATACTAAAACAAAATCCTATCAAAATTAACGATACAACATAAACTTTCCAGACGCCGCCGGCAAACTACGGTCGTCAGATCGAGCGCAACACTCACATGTACTCGTCACTGCCGCGCTCGTCCGTGGTGACGTCAGAGGCGCGCGTCGCCTTCGGTAAACAGAACAACATGGTGGTGGCTCGCGACCGCGGACACTCGGTGCCCAACCTAGGTCTCTGGCATAGCAACACGATAGCTTCGCTGTTAGCATGTGCTAGGCAAAATCCTACCTTACATGCTATAACATAGGCTCGATCCTGCTTTGCCGTAACATAGGCCCAACCCCGACGTAACCTGTAATTTTGGTATTCCCGCCTTATACAGTCTCACATGCTCGCTATATCCTGTACTTTTATGATGCGATATTTCTAACGGTTCCGGTTCTAACATTTGGGTTATCAGTTTCTTGATAAATACATAGTCTCCCTCCCAGCCAGCCCTGCTTATTTGATATTCAATAAGTCTACCTACTGTCTAATAAGTTTTGAAAATCAGACGCTCCTTCACGTGTACCAATTCCGTCATGTAATTCCGGCAGTAAATATCTGCTTACCTATTAAAGAACATGGGCGTTACTGTTTTCTGTGCTAGTCCATTGGGACAAAATTCCCGCTGATATATACCAGCTTTCCCGCGCTTTCTCCGCCTACGTCTATGTCGTAATATTGGTGTTGTATATGTAAATAGAAAATAATATTTTAGATAATATCCAAGCATGTGTTGCGTTATGCCTTAGCCCTAAAAGAGAAACAAAATTACTTTAGTGGTTTATGCATGTAGCTTTTGATCGTGCAAGGATCTTTTGGCGTCCAAATTATTTTAAGGGGGAAACGCCAGGGTTTCCCACGAAATTCTAGTTTTCATAAGTTTTTTGCAATTTGCTTGTCAACGTTAGGTTGTTTATGGATTAAAATATGGTTCGCGCTCGTAAAAAATATGACTTTACGGGATTATAATCATTAAAATCGTCAATAAAAACCTAGTAAGTTCATTTAATCCCATGGAATTACTTTTTCATGAAATAGTTTTCTGCAAATTGCAAAAACCGTAAAAAAAAATCAATTTCGTGGGCTATTCTGGCGCTTCGACCTTAATGGGGGCACTGTTGATAAACATTCGTGCAATAATGTTTTGTGAAATAGAATGGCGGCATTAGTACCAATTTTGGCCACGGACCAAAAGATTCTTGCACAGCCGTACAACTATTGAGCTACTCATTAGTTATAGATGAATGAATAAATGCAGGCCGAAATAAAAGTCTATTTATACAGGCTTTTCGGCTAACTAGTTTTGCCACAAGTTTATTTATAAGAAAAATAAAACAGATTGTTAACCCATTCTTGTCGCGAAAGACCAATAAAATACTCTTTCAAGAGGTCAAAACATCATCATTCGGACTTCAAAAGAATGGGTATTCAAGTTTAATTAATGCATGATTGTATTAAAAAATAAATGATATATGTACAGGGTTAAATTAAATTAGTTTGCAATACTTTACCTACGTGTTGGGTATCGATAGCGAAAAAGAACAGAACAAAAAAAAAAAAACATTCGGTTGGCGTCAAGGTAATTCAGTCAGGTCAGTTGTTTTTTTTTATTTTTCGTGGAACTTGGATATTTTTAAGAATGTCCAAAAACTATAACATAACAAACAAATGTCCAACAGTGGACGTCTTTCGGCTGAAATGATGATGATGATGATGATAATAATATAACAGTCGTTTAGTAACCTTAATGTACTTAACAGTGTCATCAAAAGTTTGGTGAGATGAGGTGAAAAAAAAACTTTTATTTTTGTTTCATTAGTTTTCGATATCGATACCCAACCCGTGGATAAAGTATTGCTAGCTAATTTAATTTGACCCTGTATAGTATCCGTATAGTATTGAGATGAATCCCAAGTACGCACTTGACCGTGTCTGATATGTGCAGCGGAGAAGGAAGAGGCGAGTGGGCGCGCCAGCCCGGCCGCGGCACTGCGCGCGCGGCTGGAGGGCGGGGACGCCGCGCGCGCGCCACGCGCGTCCACGCCCCGGCTGCGCACCTCTCCTATGGCGTGGTAACTGGCTTCTTCATTTACCCTTTAGCCCCGTATTAAGGGTATGTCTTAGGGGTGGAATTTAAAGGGTAGACTTGGCGCCAGGCATTAAACAGCTCCTAGTGTCTTTTTTTTGTTGGAGCTTGTCACCAGGTTCCCTTAATTGCCACGATTGTTAGGCGGATTGGCGATCACAATATGGTGTTAAAAATGCATAAAGCCACAGTTGAATGTAAGTATAAATACTGTTGATGTTCTTTTTGAAATAAATATATAAAACGCGTGCAGCCGGGACACCCCTGTCAGCAAGAAGTTCCTTACGCGATACGAGTTGCCAGTCGCCATCTTGTATTTGAATTTTGACCTTACTATCGGCTTCAGCACCCATGAAAAGCATGAAAACGACACCCTTGAAAAGCACGAAGACGACATTTTTTAACAATTTTGCAGCTCCCCCATCTTGGATTTTCATTTAGTCCCCACTATCGATTTAGCACCCTTGAAATTTTTGTAGCCACCATCTAGGAGTTTCATTTTGACCTCACCATCGGCTTATGCACCCGTGAAAAGCATAAAAACGACAACCAAGACTGAAAATGTTAACATTAATGCACCCACCATTTTGGATTTTCATTTTGACCTCACTATCGGCCTCAGCACCTACGATAACCTTGAAAACGACACCCTAGATGAAATATTTGAAAATTTGAACTGCCTCATTTGAATTTTTCCCTAAAATTAGCTTCCATAGCCTCGAAAATCATGAAAACTATACTCGCTGCGATAAAGAACTTCGTTCCAATAATAATAAAATTGTATCTCTGTTTCTAGGGAGACAACAGATGTCCGCCAATGGGACTGCGAGACCACATGCGGCTGGCTGGAGAGCCTTGGGCTCGAAGTGTATATCCCCGGTGCGCGCGCATGGCTGGGGGCGACGCCTGATGCACGCGGGGTGATAGCAGCTGCCTCGCACAGTGCTATTGAAAAAGAACTGGCCATCAAACATCCGCTGCATAAGAAGAAGATTCTACTTGCCTTGACTGATTTGCTGGTTAGTATCTAGAATAATTTATATATCGACGTTGTTTGGCTTAAAAGCCTTGATCTCAAAGTAAATGTGCCCGGTGCGCGCGCTTAGCTAGGTTCTACGCCTGTTGCACGCGACATCTTGCACCACTGGCATTCAAGCACCCGTTGCATAAGTAAATACTTCTCACTTTGACTGTCGGTTGTTTAGCGAATTGAATTTTTAAAAGTAGTGTATTTCATGTATTTGTTTTAAGTTAACTGTAGACAGGGCGATTAACAGTCACAGATGAAGACTAGATTTTGACGTTATTTTAGCTCAAAGATAGGTTTTCTATTAATTATTCTGGAGCAAGCAGATTAATCAGTTTTCCTAGCGATTTCTTTGTCTTAATCCTAGAAATAAGTAAAGGGGCATATTCTATCATAAAAAAATAGTAGATTTTACAACAAGTGCACAAAACAAACTATTTTTATCCGAGACTTTTAGCAGCCCGAGCCGAAGGCGAGGGCTGATAGTAATGTCGAGGATAAAAATGGTTTTGTGGACGAGTTATAAACTCTGCTTTTTACTTCGATTGCGAGGAAATAAAACAGTAGTATAACATAACATTTCTTTAATTAAAATTCAAAGTAAAATTAGAACAGTTTTGAATACCGCCGCTTTATTTTTTTTTAAATCTTACGACATTGATATTAGGCTGCAGACCTATACAGCCTACTATTAAATTAATTTTGTAATAATAATTTTCTTAAATCAACTAACCTACCGTACTTGAATTAAAATTTTAATATCTATTATATCTTAAAAAACACATAAGGCAAATAAATTAAAGTAAATATTATATAATAACAAATTCTATCTATGAACTTCTTATTGCATTTGGCTGTATGGCTCATTTTCTTTGCCTTAATATAATACATTTATGAGTAGATACGTTAATGCCCTTGTGCACAAAATTCGATTTTGTGCAGCCTATACCCTGCACAAAGAAGCACTTTCAGAGCATGAGAAGTGAAAAACATTATTTCGTGTAAATATTTATTGGTCAGAACATTTAAATCGCAATTAGCAATAGGGAAAAGGCGTAGCGTTGGAGTCGCGTAGGATCGCTGTATCATGTTCGTTACCATCGGCGATCAGGGTCCTCTCTTAATGTCCGTCGCGTCGCTTCGCCTGTGCTTGGGGTGGGGGACGGGGGCGCGCGTGGCATGGCACTGCGTAGCGATAACATCGGACCTACTATGGCCATAGAAAAACCGCGCTCCATGATTGTTTTGTTCCCAGGGAGGGCACGGCGACCCCATGCTGACGCTGGCGGGGCGCCTGGACACGGCGTGGGCGCTGCGCTGGATGGAGGACGTGGGCGTGTGCGGGGCGCGCGCCGCCGCCGCCGACGCCGGCCTCGACGCGCGCCTGCTGCACCGCCTCACGCACGCAGACCTGCACGCGCACCTGCGGGTCACGCATGCGCTACACGCGCTGTCTATACGCAGAGGTACCACACCATCTCACTAACTTCCTCGAAAAAGTTTTACAATATTTCACAATTTATCCCAGCTGATACTTGGTGCAATATGACCCTGTAACACAGATTCCACCTACCTAGCATGGGGTCATTGATCGTCTTTGTGTACCTGTTAGTCCTACTCGGTAAATGTTGCACGTATGCGTATATTTATACATTTCTAAGGAAAAATAAAATGTATTAATATATTGAATGTCCACAGGTATTCAAGTCCTGCGCGACAACAAGTTCGACCCCGAGACCATGATCCGGCGCGCGGCGGAGGGCGAGAGCGTGGGCGCGGAGGGCGCGCCCGAGGCCTGCGTGCCGGCGGCGCGCCTGGCCCGCTGGTCGTCGCACCGCGTCATGCAGTGGCTCAAGGAGATCGACCTCGCCGAGTACGCGCCCAACCTGCGCGGCGCGGGTAACTAGCAAGCATCCATCTTATACGTTTTATCTATCAGCCATTACACATAAAACTTGATCAGTGCTAGTCGAAACACTTCCTCCGTCGCAATAAGTCTCCATTGCTCGTGGTGTCCATTTGATGGGTGATCTTTTCATTAATTTGTCTTTAGTTAAAGTTATTAATGATTTATGGATCTTTTTTGGTAATTTATTTATATATGTAAATACCAATAAAATTAAATTGTATTTATTTATTTAAATATTTCATCATTGTCTGTCGGTAGGTGTCCACGGAGGCCTGATGTTACTGGAGCCACGGTTCACGGCGGAACTTCTGGCAGCTTTACTGAACATTCCAGCTAACAAGACGCTACTGCGGCGGCATCTCACGCAGAGGTAAATATCCCTACTTCCCTACTAATATTATAAATGCGAAAGTAACTCTGTCTGTCTGTTCCACTTTCACGCCTAAACCGGTGAACCAATCGACTACGACCGACTTTTTTACGCGATAACCGACATCCACGCGGGCGGAGCCGCTGGCAAAAGCTAGTCTCAGATAAATTAGCATTTGAAAGAACGTTTATGCTTTTCTGGACTGTCATACAGCTATTTCTAGTCGGTGAATCATGATCCCGAGATCTGCTAACTATCCTAACTGCTTTGAAATATCCCAACGTTCTACTTTAACCCATTTCGAAAATTCTTTTTTGTTCGATATGGGTTTATTCTGAAATGATCCCATTAAAATTTCCTATGGATCTGATGATGCGTTTCGGAGACAGACAATGGAACTCTTCAAAAAATTACAGCGAATCAACCGCGAATGCTGCTGTCGCATAATATGCATTATTTTGACCCCAATGATGATGAAATTTCGAATTGGTTGGGGGTAGGTACTGTAACTAAAAAGTGAAAAATAAAAACTTTTTCCCAACAAAAAAAAACCAACTACCGGAAAAACTTTTTGGAAATCGGTTGTTCTTTTTTTTAATTTTTTCATAATGAGACTCGCAAGTACAATAATAATTAGGTTTAACGACAATAATAAAGCTCTAAAGATTTAAAGAATCGATACCAACTATAACGACCGGTGTCGTTGACCTACTGGTCCATGGTTTTTTTTTTTTTTTGGGTGGGAAATCATCAAATGACTTCTCCTGCTGAGTAGAGCAGGAGGGCGTGTCAGACTTTTACTGACTAAAACCCACCCGTGTTCCCTCAGTAGCCCGTATGCCAGGGGCCGTGGTATCTCTTTCGAACAAACCCGCACCCCTGGCAGGCATCGGCCCTTGCGGACCCCACCAGTGGTTGCTGACATCTTTGACGGCGCGCGTGAGGAACACAACGCGCCGTCCCGTCTACCACTTTTCGGCCGCAGAGGATAGGGAGAGCGGCTGACGCTACACCGACACTCCTCTTCCCCTGCGGCCCCACCGCGTCCGCCATCAAACGGTGGCGGCCCCGTCCAGGCCACGGAAGGGAAGAGCGCTGCTCAGAAGCACCGGCACTCCTCCTCTACCGCAGCCCGTAACCCTCAGCCGCGATGCCTCCCATTCGACATCGCGGCCCACCTCAGTTGCGGTGCACCTCACCGCAACCTACTTTTTGGCCGCTACGTCCTCGGCTTTGAGGCAAAAGCCCTGACGAGCGGCCCCACCTTTGGGTTCCTCTTGGCTTCACCGTGGCCGGAATCCACGGTTACTGAGCCCCCCCGCAACGACAATGCGGGAACCCTATCGGGGGGGACTGGTCCATGGTTGAACGGTGGGGCGCATCGTGCAAAGTCCTTGTGCACGCACACATACAAAGCGTCAACACCGACAATGCGATGAATAAAGAATCTGGTGAAACCAGGAATAATTAATGTTCAACCATGTTCGTATTGGTTTCACTGAAAGTCGACCTAGGTGGTAATGAAAATATGTCTCATAATTAATGCTTTTTTTTTCTAGATTTAACGACCTGTTGGGCCGAGATGTCATTCAGCAGAAGCGCAACGCGGAGCAGACCCTCGGCTACCAACCACTTACTGCAACTACCAAATACAAGGTAAGGTCTTAATTAAAATACTGTTTTTTATTGTTTTACTTATTATATAACGATACCTATCCATATCGCTTGTCGAGTTTCGCGATTTGTCATCAAAAATCCCTTTCATTTTGACAACTTGCGTTGCATTACGTTAGTAACGCTTTTGAGCAGACGAATTTTTAAAAGCTTTGAAGCAATGAATTAACAATTTCGTTCAAAATCTTTCGGATTGTAAGCTTAACAGTAACTTGTCCTTTTATAGGTACCAAAGAAAAGCCAGTTCTCACTAAAACGTAAGAAGAGCAAGGACGACCTTGACCTCGGCGACCTAGTGTGCCCGCTGCACGATGACTGCTCAGGTGACATAACCAACTCGCCAGTAAGTCGCCGCACTAACCCCACTAATCTGTAATACTGTAGCACTTCTCACGAGATCATCAGTAACTAGCTTTTGCCCGCGGTTTCTTTCGTGTATATAAAATATATCCTATTTTTTCACGTAATGCTTTTAATCTATTTGAATATAGCATAGCGAGTTATTTAAAGTATTTATTTCACATTACTGATGATTTCTAAAAGACGTTTTAGCTCGTATTTCATGCCTTTTACTTGATTATGGAATCAGTATACATTCTAGCGTTAACTCGCTGATAGTCCAACATTTAATTAGATATGTTTAAGACATTTACAGGATACAAATTTCGAAAATGCTCCAAACACATGGCGCTAAACAAATATCGCACTACATTGTCATTATGCATTTTAAAATCTTCAACATGTAAACGTTGTCGTCTAATTTACACGCTCAGACTGTCGGGTGGCAGGCCCAAGGGGTATCGTGTTACCCAATGACTGGGTTGTTGAGCTCAGGTAGGCACTCGCTCCGTGAAAAATATTGATATTTTGCTGCATCTGGGTAGACTAGAAGCCGAACCCAACATAGTTGGGTAAAGGCTAGTAGTCACTGGACTACAAGCTGCTGAAGTCACTGGAGTTCATCATAGAAAAAGGGTCAACCACGGAATGAGAGATAATAAGCTGAATTTTCGTTTAAAACTCCATTTTGGCGTTCTCTAAAAGTTGTCTCGAAAGTCTCATACAATCTCGTGCCTGCGTCGTAACTTATTCAAGGTCAAAGGTTAAAAAAATAGTTTTTCGCGAATATCTTGGTTTGTATTGCTCCAATGATGCGACGAATTTTACTTGAATCATTTTTTCATGCGCTCAACCGTTTTTGCGATAGTGGGCGATGAGCGCTAGTGCAAGTTCAAAAATGGTTAGGGTATGATTTAGATCCCATGAGTGGGGTAAATCCCAGGCTGATTTCCGGCCATCATGAGCTTGCGGACGGCGAGTAATGGGTAACTCGCTGTCCGGTAAGGACCAAGCCCAAGTCGACGGCGCGTTGTGTTCGACGCGCGCCTCAAAAAGATGTCAGCACAAACCGATGGGGTCCGCAAGGGCCGATGCCTGCCAGGGGTGCGGGTTTGTTCGAAAGAGATACCACAGCCCCTGGCATACGGGCTACTGAGGGAACACGGGTGGGTTTTAGACAGTAAAAGTCTGACACGCCCTCCTGCTCCACCCAGAGCGGGAGAAATTATTTGATGATATCCCACACAAAAAAAGCTATCTCAATAATATATTTTTAGACTTTTTCTCATATACAGTAAAATATTTTATTAATATTTTATAATAGATGTTTACAGTATTGGAGCAATAGAAATCGAGATAATCGCGAAATACTGTTTTTTTTTTACCATTGACCTTGAATAAGTTATGACGCAGACACGAGATTTTATGAGACTTTTGAGACAATTTTTGGAGAACACCAAAATAAAGGTATATACGAAAATTCAGTTTATAATTCCTCATTCCGAGGTTTATCACTATGACTGGACTATAAGCAGATCGACTGGCGGGTAGCCGGCTACGAACCAAACAAGAAAATTCTCATTCGGTTTACTTAAACCAAACATTTGCTACCGGCAACCTGGGCATGTGAAAATGGCCTTAGCGTTATTGTACAATTTGGCGTATCAATCAAACACAACTTACTACGCAACTAAATAGTAAGATTTTATGATTTGTTTTATCAGTATTAACTATACACAGAAAGTAATTGTTTCGATCAATCATAAAGGCGGCAGAGGTATGTTTGTTTTACTGCACTATTTTATAACGAGTTTGCACTGTAGTTTGGTGATTGTGTAGTTTCTTAACAAAATTTAACACGGCAATAATTGGGATAAGCTTTTGGTGGTTTTGGGTAACAGTAGTACAGTACCAAGTTAGAAAAACGTAAGTTCAATGACATTTATTTTATGTTTCTTCTCATTTTGTACATTCTAATAACACACACTTCAAATATTTTTTATACCATGCATTAGAAAATGTCGTAGCAAACTTGAAACTTTCCTGAATTTCAACGTAACTTCTGAAGTTGCATTTTATTTTATTATAAAGTTTTTTTGCCAACATTTTCAGACGATGAAAGTAAAATCAGCAGCAGCGGACGTCGCGTCGGCTGTCTCTCTCCCGCGTGACGAGGCGCGCGCGCACTAGCACGCACGCGCACGCACGCGCACGCACGCCCGCACGCACCACCAGCAGCTAATCAGAACTGTGTACTAACTTTTATCCTTGTAGGAGTTGTAGGTATGTGCTGTCGTTAATTATGAAATAAATCATTTGGACCCGGAAAACTAAAGTTTAGCGATGTTTTATAAGGTCTAACAAAAATTTTGTAAAGAAAATCACTAATCCAAAAGCACTTTTGACATCTTTAATTTATATTTCTACTTTTTTTGTTGGATTTTATCGAAAAAAGTTACGTTGTGTAATGGAAATATCAAGAAACTTATTACTAACGAAGATGTTATCGATAAAGTACGTCCCTTTTTGTAGGGATGTGGTAGAGACTGTAAAAGTTCTATTGAATTTTCTTGCAATGGAGTTATTATATAATCCTTGAGTTTCGGTTAGTATTATGGAAATAAATTATGTACCGCGGTATGGTCAACGTTTTAAATGTTAGTAAATATTTTAATCGAGGTCTTCGTCTAATTTCGACAGTGTGTTGGTGCTAAATTATATATTTTGGCGTTCGGCCCTAAAAATAATAAAAATGGATATTTAAGATTTTAGTCCTCGGTAGTTAAAAATATGTCCAAGTCCAAATTCAAATAAAAAAGATAACTTAGTGTATAAAAAGATAACTATGCCTAATATTGAATGCAACTGCCAAAAATCTCGAGGGAAACAATAATTTTGTTATAGGTTTAATTGAGATAGTCATTCGTTTAATAAGTCAGAAAACTTAAATTAATATTTAATTTTGGGTCCGAAATAATGAATTATAAGCTCTATGTAAATACATTGATTAATATTATTACAGGTTAAACAATAGTGTTGATACACAACCATTGTGACGAAATTTTGAATAACTAATAAATTAATGACTGACAACCAATAAAACATAGATATTGATGTAATTCATGTATTTAAGTAAAATATTTATTTAAACTTTAATTTTATCGTTAAGTGAATATTTTTGATGACTTGTGTGCTGGTTGAGCTAACGTTAGTAGAAAACCGAAGAAATTCAGATTATCAAGCGAGCAATAGACATTCCATGTTTTTTACCAAAAAAGGAAATCATTTATTTAAAAGTGAACACATTGAACTAACACTTTTATCATAAGTATTATACAGTTGTTACAAGTTTTGCCGTACTTAGCGCTTTATACAAGTAATTAAGTAGCATATTAGGAATCGACTGAAAGGCGACAATACTAATCTGGTCTCTTTTCCATTTCCTGGAAATAATTTTTCATGTAGTAGTAAGAGATTTTATAACAGTTTATAATATATTTATTTAGATAGAATTGAGGCGGCTTACATAGTGTTTCTTTAAAGTCTTCTTGTTTGTTTAAGAAATATATTATAAATATAACTTTAAGCCTTACCCTGGTTACAAAAAAAAAACTTCTGTTAAGTATATTACAAATTTTGTCAAATAATTTTCAGTTTGTGTGGAACATGCTTTATAATAAATTCTGATTGTATCGCACAATGTTGAAAAAAAAAACAATGCTAATTTTAAAACATTTACAGAATTTTTGAGGCAATAGAATAGTCCACAATCCTGTTCCTAACACGTTGTGCCAAATGTTATAAATGTTGTAAGCCCTGTACCATAGTCCCTCGTCTTCCATAAGCTTTATAAATTAATACGAGTTAAAAACTAGTGAGTGAATAATTTCACTAATGTATATCATTAAAACAACAAAGTCTTTGTACAATTACGTAATAAACATTTTTACAATATCTTAAAAATATAAAATAAAGAATTTTAAAAGTTTAATAAATACTGAATGAACACAATTACTGATTTGCATTTTATTTTAATGTTCTTTATTTTTAGCCGACTGCGTCAGAAGGAAGATTATTATTTATCAAATAACGGTGTTGATTTTTCAGTGAAGACATCAGCGTTTTTCAATATTTTCAGGCCCTCTGCAACAGAAATAAAACATACTAAATAAAAAGCCGGCTAAGTGCGAGTCTTACTCGCACGCGCCGCGCACGCTTAAATATTGTACGACAAAAACAGCAGAGCAGTGTGCAGAGAGAGTTTAGACCAGTGGTGGCTCAGTGGTAACGGCCGCGACTTACTTTGTAGGTCGTGCGTTCGAACCCATCCAGGCGCGTTACTTTGTGTAAATAATTTCATCACTACTGCTCTCAAACGGTGAAGGAAAATATCGTGAGGAAACCGGCATGTCCTAGAACCCAAAAATTCGATGCCATGTGACATCTACCCACCCGCACTGGGCCCGCGTGGTCGATTACGACCCACTCCCACTCACGTAGAGGAGGCCTGTGTCCCAGCAGTGGGTACGTTATAGGCTGAGTATGTATTGCCAAAAATACACGTCTTTTGTATGGGGACTATCTTTTTATTTTTGATTTTATATTATATTTTATTATTTATTGTTATAGCGGCGATAGAAATACACATTGGTAAACATTTCAACCGTCTATTAATACGTTTCACGAGATACAGCCCGCTGACAGACAGCGGTTGGACAGCGGAGGTTTAATAGTAGAGTTCCGTTGGCACCCATTGAGTAGGGAACCCTAAAAAAAGGAGATCTTCGATATTGACGACCTCGGAGTCATTCATAGGATCAGTTTCGGGCCAGCGCAAGTAACTTAATGTCCTTTAGAGCCAGCCTTATGTTACTCCGATATGAAATCCTTCTGTTTGAAGGTGTAGGTTACATTAATCTAATACTATCATGGTAGCAGACTGAAGTAAGGGACTCCGGCGGATTTTTTTTTTGTTCCATTCGTTTTCGATATAATTATCTTTTCGATTCGATATCGATGCGTGCACTGATTGGATAGGGCCACTCAATCTGTGTCTAAAAATACCATTTGAGACACCAATCCACATGCACATGGTCTTCACATGATCTGACCAAGATTATGTCTGGACTTTAAAAGAGACTGTGACCTCTGAGTTTGTTTCGGCCTTTCTTCTCAGAGTAGTCAGATAGGAAACGCCGACCGAGTTTTAAAAATATGATTGACGTGTAAAAGTAAAATAAAATACTTTATCATTCATGATACCCAACACGTGGGTAAAGTATTGCCAGCACCCTAATTGCGTAACACACGATTCATCATAATCTGTTTCATTTTGAAACGGATTGTTAAACCATTGCTTCAATGTTTGAAAAATTTGTCTGCTCAACGACGTAAATAACGCAATGAATATTGTTGAACTGTCAAAACGAAACCGATTATGATTAATCGTCAGTTACGCAATTAGGATGCTGGCTAATTTAATTTGACCCTGTATAGATCTTGGGTTCGATTCCCAGGTTGGGCATCGAACCCAAGGGTTCTATCTGGAATTTCTCAGTAGTAGCCCGAGCGGAGTCTGGATTTGTGCCCGGTTGATGGCAATAGGCTCGCCCCCTATTACCTGGAACTTAAATATAACTGGCGAAATGTTGGTGTACTATGGGTACACCTCTGCCCAACTATTCGGGAAAACATGGCGTGGTATAGTTTTATTTTAATTTTTTACCTAGACGTTACCGTCCCAATGCTGGGCAAAGGCCTCTCTACTCTCTTTCCACCTCTCTCTGTCCAAAGCTGACGTGGTATAATGTGTTATGTTATTGAATAGCTAGTTGTTTAAAGTGATGTACAATACAGGGTGTAAGGGAAACGCTTTCAATAACGAAGACAGGTGATAGGGTGATAGATAGCGATTATTGATACAATACCATCAAAAAATCTAGTTTTTATTTTTATTTTACCTATTTTTTTAGCATTTTTGTATATCATTTAGATTGTATATAACCTACGTTCTGGCTTCGGAAGCGTTCCCCTTACACTCTGTTAATATTTTTGTATGTACCTTTCGCGCGTCCTTTGCGACGCAGCTCTGCGATTCTCTCCACCTCACTTTCTTCTTCCTTCTCTTTATCCCTCTTAACTGATTCATCGTGAGCTTGCTTTAATAATGAATCTTCTAAAAATGACATTTCTGAAAATATAATAATTTCAACACAGCGTTAGCTGGTTCATTGGTTCCAAGACTGATTGCTGAGGATGTGGTCCATGCTCGAACCAGGGTTTCAGTCGGTCTTTTGCTCAGAAAGAAATGAAAGAAAGAAAATAAATTTATTTGACCCAGTTTAAGGCTCGCACTATTCACAAGAACTTAAAATAGTATTATGTGCCTAATGGCTGCGCCAAATACGTTCAGCATAAATGCTCAGTGGCGTAACTAGGGTGGGGCAGGAATGGCAAGAGCCCTGGGCGCGTATCGAAGGGGGGCGCAAAAAGAAGCCAATTATTAAACAAAAAAAGCATCAATAAACCATTTCATAGTTTTACCTATATCTAAGAAACCTAAAGAGCTACTTGAATATATTGTGCAATATGGGGATGAAAGCGTATTTCTAAATCTGCCTATTTCTATTCAAATTCTTTTAAAATTGCAGCATCGCAAGCTATTTTTTACCAAATTGAAATTAATACCTTCGTTATTGGAGGCTTATAATTGGTCAAGAAAGGTTATGCGACCTATACTACATAGGTTTAGGTAGTTAAATAAAGGTAAAGAAATCGTAAAAAGGGTTTTTTATAGTTGACACTTTTTTGTTTGAAAATACGGTGTAACAAAATCAAATTTATTTTCGATTTACACGATAGTTTCCTCTTTTATTAATGTATATTAGACTTTATCATTTATTCTTAAACTACTCTTCCTAGATGTAACTGTATGTAACTAGCTTCCGCCTGCAGCTTCGCCCGCGTGGAAGTCAGAAATTATCCCGTGGGAACATACTACCGGGTTAAAAAGTATCCTATGTGTTAATCTAGGTTTTATTTTATCTGTTTGCCAAATTTTATCCAAATCCGTTCACATTTATAATATTAGTAGGATAAATATTTCTCTTCTGACGTCAACAATATACTCGTACAGTGATGATCACTATCCTTTACAGAAAACCACCTCAGCAAGATTCAGGTTTAAATAATAATATGGCTCAGGTATGTGTATATCAAATCGAATCAAAAACGTTTATTTCGCACAACAATAATCTATTTTGTTAATAGGTACAGTAGGTATTTTACACTATGTTACACATACCATTCAAAATCAGAATAAACTAAATTAAATCCACACCCAATTTACTTCTCGACAGAAAAGTCTTCAAACAAACTATATTCCCCTTTTCACCATCAAAGGGGTTAATTTTTAAAGTATTTTGTTTATTTTACATTATTTGACTTATAGTTAAATTATACCAATTTTCGAGTTAATCAAGACACGCAGTAAAATCATCCCTTGTAAAATTAACTACCCTTTTTTACCCCTGTAGGGGTATATTTCGAGAAACCCTGTTACACGTTATTCCTTATTTTTGATTTTAGGTATAAATATCGAGTTTCGAGACAGACCGCGCATTAAAATTCTTCCATACAAACTTTAAGACCCCAATCCCCATTTAGGGGGTAGTTTACAAAAACAATAAATAACAATCTTTATATTTTATTTAGATAAATATTTGTGCCAAGTTTCAAGTTTATTACTCGTATCTCAAGGAATAAGATTTTTCATGCAAACAAAATCCCCCCTTTTCACCCCCTTAAAGGTCGAATTTCCAAAAACCCTTTCTTAGAGCTCCCCTACATTATATAAGGAAGCCGTTTGTAAAATTACACGTTCCTAGTCCTAGCAGTTTCGGCTGTGCGTTGATTGATCAGTCAGTCAGTTTCTCCTTTTATATGTATAGAAGATGTACTTGAGCACAATTTATTAGTAAGATTTATAAAATAATATAATATTTTGTAATCTGCCTATTGTAAAGAGCCCAAATAGACAGGTTTCCTAAACCTTTTAGAAAATACAACGAATTGCTAAAATTAAAATGATTGGTGTAGTCTGGCAACTGAAGTGGCAGGTCATTTAGTCACGTTTACGTTTAGTCGGTTAAACAGACGCCTTTGAAAGCGCTCTCAACAATCGACATTTACGATTTTGTGAGTGCGTTTCGATTTTGTTAAATTGTGTTATTATAACTAGCAAAATAATTTATGATACAACGGAACGATTTATTATTAATGTGACAGATAGTTCATCAGATTCTGAATAGAGCATATTTATTATATGACTTTTAATAATATGATTTTAACATTTGAAATAAAAGGTTTCGCATCTATGAGCCACGTGTTTGTTTTTTTGGTAACCGTAATTTAACTACCTAAATCTATGGAGTATACCTTTGCTCAGTGTAGACCGAGAAGATAATTTACGATGGGGTGCAATTGTGATGCGTGCCCTAGGCGCCATTTTCTATTGGTACACCCCTGTAAATGCTTCTGCCTGACTCAGCAGTTAAAATGTTATAATATCAATATATAACATAACATCCCTCAAAGAGATGTCAGCATCAACTGGTGGGGTCCGCAAGGGCCGATGCCTGCCAGGGGTGCGGGTTGTTCGAAAGAGATACCGTGGCCCCTGGCACACAGGCTACTGAGGGAACTACACGGGTGGGTTTTAGTCAGTAAAAGTCTGACACGCCCTCCTGCTCCACCCAGAGCGGGAGAAGTTATTTGATGAAATCCCATCCAAAAAAAAACCCAGAGCGGGATGTTTGATGAAGATAATTTACCAAGCTCAAAAAAAAAAATACGCCTGAATTCCCTGAGAGGTTAGACAGAGGTGACTGTGAAAGATAGAAACCTATTTTTATTATATTTTTCAATAAATATGCATTGAGGCCCCGCCGCTAAGATTACACATTAATATTCCTTTTGGACACTAGTATAGAGCTCACATTTGCTTCACAAAACATGTCAACATTTTGCCAGTTATGTTTAAATCCCATTGGCCCTATTACCATCAAAATGTTATACCCCCAAAACTCGTGTGCCGTTGCATGCACCCACTGTTTTGCGCGCGTTATAGGTGCGGGCCACACAAGACACGAGGACTGGACGCAATAAATTACATAGCTCACAACCGCACGACACCGCTGCTGCCTTGGAAGGGCAGTGTCATTTGTTTTTTTAGTTTTCGAGAATAGCATCTCATAAGGCCTCCAGCCAGGGCTAGTGTCAAAGACAGGAATTACACTGTATAGCGTTTTCGTCCCGTCTGGGACTCCCTTAGCATAACTATAATCAGCCTATCATGTTCCCACTGCTGGAAAACAGGCCTCCTCTCTTTAAGAGGGGGTGAGTCGTAATCCGCGCGGGCCTAGTACAAGTTAATAGACGTCTACACGTGACTGCCCTATAAAACAATTTTTGACACGATAAAGAAAAGTAGCAATCCAATTTTTTCTTCACTGTTACTTAGTTTCTTGTCCGCAGAAGAAGAAGTTCGTGGTGTCTTATGTAATTTAGACTTTCAAAAAGTGTTGTCTCGCAGCCTAGTTTAAATAAAAGAATGTTGATTTCATGTACTTAATGCGTAGAAAACGGTTACGTGATGCATGTTAATATGTTGTGGACAATAAAAAATTAAAAAATACTTGTAAGTCTGGGATCCATCGCTATCCAGGGCGCGTCGAAGAGACTACCAGCGGTGGGCCTTGCGCTGGGATTTGGTTCGATCAGACTAGTTACTTGCTGTTTGCATTCCGCCGACAGTTGGTTGACTACAGTTGTACGAAAACGCCACTTACGCATCACCTGGTAGATAAATGTGCTAGGTTAATCTAAGCTAAGTGGTTTCTTCATAAGGTTAATTTGATGACGATGTGTTGAAAAGTTAAGGTGAACCTAGTCCACATTTTTCCCATACAAAATTCGGGAGTGTATTACTCCACTGTTTGACAATGTACATCAAAAATTAAACATGGTATGGTTTTGTCTTATTATTAATATTGTCTGTACGGAAACAGAATACTAAAATTAAAAACCATTAAAAAGTTAGGAGCCAACAAAGATTAGTTTTTCTTGCTAATATTTAACCTAACTTTGGGCGTGTAATAAAATAAGTGTAAAATCTCCAAAACTAAGTTGGTACCGACAAAGTTCAATTATCGAAAAGTTCAACAAACTTTATTGGTCATTGATTTATGCAGTGTTTTTTTTTTTCAGAAAACCCGATCTTCCGAAGGACTTTTCTTAATTTTTTACACGCCTGTTTTACTATAACTGATCCTGCAGCTCACTCAATAATGTTGTGCGTGTAGACTAGCGTCTAACTGCTCATCACGGGTACTACCTCTGTCGGACACGAAGCCTGGTGAGACAGCGTTTTTTTCAGCCAGGCCCATCAGTGAGTTTGAGCCCGCGACTAGGTTCCCCTTAAGAAACGAATTCTTACACTCGAGGAGGTCGCATCGAGCTCTTGCTCAAGGATTCACTTCTTTAGCAGCTGGTTGTGACTTGGGTGATACCTCTTTCTCCCAACCAGTCGGTCATCAATACTCATTATAATCAAGACAGTCAGTCACCATTTGGTTGCTCCGACTACTACCTACCTATGTTAGCTAGAACTTATTCCAAATATTTACAAAGTTTGTTATTAATCAGTGGGTTGTACCTGTTTTTCATAGAGCTTCTTAACGGAGGTCTCATTAAATGGTAATGCTTTATTGAGCATCGTGTAGAGGATAATGCCAATTGACCACATATCCGCTGACTTGGGCAAGTACGGCATGCCCTTCAATACTTCTGGAGCTGCGTAGGATAGCGACCCGCAGTAAGTCTCGCTCAGAATGTCGTGCCCGCGCGATTGCACGTTGCGAGCGAAACCGAAATCAGTAACCTTTACGTTATAATTTGATGTAATCAGTATATTTTCACACTTCATATCTCTATGCGCTATGTTCATAGTATGTAAGTAGTGAATCCCCGATAAAATCTGCCTCATCCACAGCCGGCCCTGGTTCTCCGGCACGGCGCCGTTTTGTGTTAAGAAATCCAATAAATCGCCGTTTTCTGCGAAACGTAGAAAAATGAAGTATTTAGCGCGCCGTTGGAAAATATTTGACACGTTTACTATGTGGGGGTGGTTGATGCGTATTAAAACGTCTAGTTCTCGTGGTAAGAACTTAGTGAGGTAGTCTCGCGGAGCTGCCGCTGTGTCGATCACTTTGCAGGCCAACACAGCATGCCGTGTCTCGTCAACCATGTGTGTCGCTTTGTACACCTGCAAAGACGATAATTTAACATTTGAAAAGTTGTTTCGCAAGATTACTTGATTCATAACATTGATTCGTTTCATTATTTACCTTAGCATAGGAACCTTCTCCGATCATTTTCTCTAATATAAATCCTTTTTCTTGTAGTACCATGAGATCGGATTGTGTAGTACTTAGGTCTACCTTCTCGGTAGTAGCACCCATTTATGTCATTCTCATGGTTCTCGAAAGTTATTCCTTCATTTTTACTTTTAACGGGAGCATACTGGTAGTAAGGTTGTAGTGGAAAACTGTTATATTTTATAATTATTCATTTTTATTTGTTTTTAAAACTGTGAATGTTGAAATAATGTTTACCTAATGTATGTGTGACATTAATATTTTTTGTGTCATTATTAGGCTACAGTACCAGTATTTGAATGACAGCTCAATATGAAACCTATTTGTTATAGCCGCTTCGGATGTGTTACCCAACCAGGACTCCCCCGAATCAGAAACTCACTATTATTTATGATTCTAAAAACAATATTTTTGTCATCAGAATCGTTCCCACACCTCATGGCAATTACTTTTTTTTTCATGAATAAATAGTGGACTTCACTACTAATTTATTACATGTATCTTTCGATGATCGAAGCGCATTGACAACTTTTTTCTTGCCTGTTCGTTTTTTTTGTGATCTTATGAAATAAGTAGGTACTTAACCTACTTATTTCATATGAGCACTGAATGTCGTGCTGGTCTTTTGGTAAACTAGATCGCTTCTCATGGACGGCTCCGGGGTCGACACCTGACAAGCCAAGCACCAATGTGACTTTATCAAACTTGTGAATTTTGTAGGTAGGTATAGTAAATAATGGTAAAACCCCAGTACCTACTTCTGCATCTTAAATTCTTTAGAGAATATAGAGTGCAAGTATTATAATACCAATAATAAAGTTTTTACCAGGAGCTTGTTGATCCGTTCACATCAACCTTCCTGATCGATGTCTCAGGCATTGGAGAAACATCCTTATCTAATTTTGGGTCTGCTGGTTCCTCCTGTTTCTTTTGCAGCAGTATTCTCTCTTCTTTAGCCTTTTTAAATGCTATTGTTTCCTGAGGTGTCCATTCTGTTATATGATTAAAAGTTAAATATCTGTGCTTGAAGAAAAACAAAACCTCCGACATAGCATTGATTTGGTTAGGCAACTTTAGGACTGGCATGCTAAGTAGATTGATAAAGTGTTTTTCGCATCTCACCGCAGTGGCGCGCCATGCTCGTGACGATAAATGCTCACCGACAACCGATTGCGGAAAAATTGAAAATAGAGACAACAAGTTAAATTAGTCTTAGATACAACATCATAATATTACCCAATAATCTTGAGTCCATGGCTATCCATTCGCTGTTGATAATACTGTCAATTTTGATTCTGTTCTGATGGTGTGGCTCTAACATAAGCGTTACCAAACGCCTACAATTTTCTGAAAGAGAATCTATATATCGCGACCGAAATTTCCAATTTCTATTCATTTGTGCTTGAAACAATTGTTTGATATGCTTATCTTCGAAGGGCATTGCTCTGTTCAGCATCACATAGACGACGATCCCCAGCGACCACACGTCGGTAGGCTTAGGGAAGTACGGTGCACCTTGCAATATTTCTGGAGCAGTGTAAGATAGCGAGCCACAAAAAGTTTCACTTTGAATTTCTTTCATAGATTTATCGACACAAGATCGAGCAAAGCCAAAGTCGGATAACTTGGCATTTTGGTTGGCAGTAAGGAGAACATTTTCACACTTTATATCCCGGTGAGCTATTTCAAGTTCGTGCATGTACTGAACGGCTAAAGCAAGCTGCCTTGCCCATATCCGCGCCTGGTCCTCTTGTACAGCACCCTTTTGAAGAATATGCTCCAATAAGTCTCCGTGCTCCATGAACCGCATGAAAATGAAATATTTATATCTTCTTTGAAATATACTATGGGTGTGTACGAGGTGGGGGTGGTTCAATTTGATCAACATGTCTATTTCTCTCGGCAGAAACTTCCTTACGAAGTCTTTAGGTGCGGTATTGGTATCAATAACTTTGCATGCAAGTACTGATAACTTATCGGTTTTCGATGGGTTTCTATATTCCGCTAGATACACCTGTTTTATTTGATACGATTTAATAGTTTCCTTACCTAAACAAATTACTTATAATTCACTTGTTAGGTATTTCTAATTATTACCTTGGCATAGGATCCTTCATTAACTTTTTTGATCATTTTGTAACCGCGTGTAGCCAATGTTAATTGTTCAGATCCAGTTAGTTTTAATTCTTCTTCCAAACGATGCGCCTGTACAATGATTTATTGGCGTATTGCTTATTGTTATAGATTCTGTATGAAACATGGTAGGTAACTTCTATTATCTTATCAAAAAGGGAAGTAAATAACCATCTTTACAATATCAACCTAATCTATCTGTGAAAGGAAGTGTGAGATTATACAAGTAATTTGTTTAGAATTCTTGGTCTAGAGATATTTCAATCGAACGAATTCGACAAACTGCCTACCTAGGTCCGAACCGACAACTCACGATTTGGAAGGCGGAGCTCATACTAGCGCTTAATATTTTTATAACACACATCAAGGGAAAAACTTAGTAGCCATTGAACGACTATCGCTCACTTAAGATAATAATGGTACTTACAAAAAAAAATCTCACGAAGCGACCCGATACGGTAACCAAGTTACAAACACGCTCTGAATGTATGCGTGAAGACGAGTAGCGTAAGCACGTAACACACACACACACACACACACAGAGGGAGTCATTCGTTCAGGTTAAGCTACGCTTGACGCGGTTGTTCCATGGATGGGTGAACATGTTTACATACCAAAACCCCTCCGTGTCTCGAAAAAGCACGCTAAACCGTTGGATACCGGCTGTCATTTGCGGATCTTTGACAGTCATTAGGTACGGGTCGTTAGCAGCCCGAAAGTCTGACAACCAGTCTTACCACGGTGTATCGTATTACCCAGTAACTGGGTTGTACTCCATATAAAATACGAGTATTCAGCCGTATCCGGTTAGGCTGGAAGCCTGCGGCGGTGACTTTGGATATGTACCTATTTTAATGTTTTGTCACCACCTTCCGAAATTAAAGTAATTTTTCACTTTGTAGTGTTTTTCCGGAAGTTTTCACTTTTTAGTTACAGTACCTACCCCAAATCAATTCGAAATTGCATCACCCTTGGGGTGCTCCGGCGGGATCTCATGGCCACATGGAGAGTGCGATTGTCGGAACCCAGTGCTGGGCAAGCCACGATTGCGGCGGTAAGTCCCCTCTTTGAGGAGAGGCTTGAGAGGCGGCATGGCGTCCTCACCTTCCGCCTGACGCAGGTCCTCACCGGACACGGTTGTTTCGGGAGGTTCCTGTTTCGGATAAGGCGGGAGGAAACACCCGGGTGTTTCCACTGCGAAGATCGCCCTGAGGATACAGTGGAGCACACGGTGGAGGTCTACCCGGCTTGGGCGGAGCAACGCCTTGTCCTCGTGGAGGCGATCGGCGGCGGCGATCTCTCGCGTCCGGCCCTGGTCCAGGGCATGGTACGGAGCGAGAGCATGGGTAGCCTCCTTCAGCGAAGCAGTAATGCTCGCGAAGAGGGAGGCGGCGCACGTGAGGGAGAGGCAGTATATGCGCCCTCACGGCCCTGACCGCCAAACGAGACGCCCTGGGCGTTGGGAATTCCAGGCTGATTCCGGCCACCGTAGGCGTGGGCTTGCGGACGGCGAGTAATGGGTAGCTCGCTCTCCGGTAATGACCAAGCTCAGGTCGACGACGCGTTGTGTTCCACGCGCGCCTCAAAGAGATGGCAGCACAAACCGATGGCGCCCGCAAGGACCTGCCAGGGGTACGGGTTTGTTCAAAAGAGATACCTCTGCCCCTGGCATACAGGCTACTGAGATAACTCGGGTGGGTTTTAGTCAGTAAAGGTCTGACACGCCCTCCTGCTCCACCCAGAGCGGGAGAAGTTATTTGATGATTTTCCATCCAAAAAAAAAGTCATCCTTGGGGTCAAAACAATGCATAAATACGCGATAGCAGCAATCGCGGTTGATTTGCTGTCATTTTTTTAAGAGTTCCGTTCTCTGTCTCCGAAACACATCATCAGATCTATGTATATGAAATTGAAATGGGGCTATTTCGGAATAAAGCCTTTACGAACAAAAAAGAATTTCGCAAATCCGTCTATATATGACGGAGTTATGCCCGAACATACATAAAAAAGTCGAATTGATAACCTCCTTCTTTTTGAAGTCGGTTAAAAATACAATTATAGTAAGTAATAATGTAACTGTCGAAAATGTTCAGTAGATGCTTACTTTTGTCTTTCCCTCCATTTATTAGGGTGTGGTCTTGTGCTCTGAAGTTACAGTAGCAAGAGCCTTTATCATTTCACTGGCCTGTAAAAACAATTAATAGTATAATCTAAATTATTTTTTACAGGCGCCAGCTCATCAAGCTACCCCAATCTGTCAAATATCTTTGATAGATTTTCAACTTTATTACAAATGTTACAAGGTTCATGTTGGGAAAATTTTAGCTAGCTTGATGTGCTGGTATCTGTACACAGAGAATTGTTCTTTATTAAGGTTCGGTGATCGGTCTTAAGGTTTACTACTAGAAATCAATTTTTGAACCCAAACACAATATAAAGGAGCGGGCACAA
Organism: Polymixis flavicincta; assembly: GCA_949987655.1. NCBI lineage: Eukaryota > Metazoa > Arthropoda > Insecta > Lepidoptera > Noctuidae > Polymixis > Polymixis flavicincta. The sequence goes on along the minus strand of OX465181.1, from coordinate 17,937,617 downwards.
TACCTATACCTACCCTAAGGCTTATTGTACTTGATTACGCATTGAAATCAACCCTGAATATTTTTTGTAACTTACCTAACAATTTATATTTTGCACTGTAAATGTGTGTTGGTATTTATGGGGAATTACCTTATATACAGATAACCCTCTTCGCACGCCTCCGTCGAGTATGTCACCTTGCTTCGGAACTGGATTCGAGATCCGCTGATTATCCTCTTTGGCACGTTTGAGTGCTTGTGCTTCTACTGCGTTCAAAGCTATTTAAGATTTAGTTTGAGATTTACTTTATCAGTAAAGAATACTTGTAGTCATGTAAGTTGTAAAATGTTTCCGTTTTTGTTTCCTTTGCTCAGCGTAGGTAGATGGGTGTACTTACAATACAAATATTGGATACATCCATCTACTAACCTACATGTTCAATGTTCAAACCGGCAGGAGACGGGATAGCTGCCCAAACAAGATGCTGGTAGCATATACGAGGTGAGAGCTCAAAACAAGTGCCTACTGGTTTTGAAGTCACACCAGCAAAGTACGATAACCTGATACGTTGATATAAATTAAGATTTTGTTTTCAACTCACTAGTAAGCCTACTATCCATAGCAATCCATTCGGAACTGAGCACCTGAGGGGCACTGTGGCGTAGTCCTGGGTCGGGCTCCAATAGGTGCTTCACGATAGTCTTACACTCGAGCGAGATAGCGTTGCCTACTCGAGATCTGAACCTATATTTCTTGCCCATCTGCTGCTCATATAATTTTCGCATTCGCGTGTCGTCGTAAGGCATAGACTTATTCAGCATCACAAACAACACCACCCCCAAAGACCAAAGGTCTGTCGGTTTAGGCAGGTAAGGTTTACCGCGGAGAATTTCTGGCGCCGCATATGACATCGACCCGCAGTATGTCTCACTTAGAACGTTCGAGTGGTTTTCGTCAAGACAAAACCGCGCAAAACCAAAATCTGAAAGTTTAACGTTGTAGTTCGCGGTCAACAGCACGTTCTCGCATTTAATGTCACGATGTGCTATATTCAACTCGTGGAGGTATTGTAAACCTAGTGCGAGTTGCCGGAACCACACTCTTGACTGATTCTCAGAAACGCAGCCGTTCTTCAAAATATACCCCAACAAATCTCCATTCTCAGTATATCTCATGAAAATATAATACTTTGTTTTTCTTTGAAATATACTGTGTACGTGAATAAGATGTGGATGATTCAAATGCACAAGCACGTCTATTTCGCGTGGCAAAAACTTCACCACAAAGTCTCTTGGAGCCTTAGACGTTTCTATAACCTTACAAGCAAGTGAAAGCTTATGAGTATCATCCTTTGCACAGAATTCAGTTAAATACACCTGTTGAAGAACACTACAGTCATTAGGTAAGAAACTAAGAATTGGAGCAGGAAAGTGGCTTCAGCTTCAAAATATTCATTATTAGTAGAGAAAGTATAAATACCTTAGCGTAGGCGCCTTCGCCTAAAAATTTTTGTATTTTGTATCCTTTTGTAGACAAAGTAATTTCTTCTGAGATACTCGATTTCAGTTCTGACATGTTAATATAAACATGTGGTTGAACATCGAGCACAGTGTTTCGCACGCATCACCTTTCAACGTACCCTTACGAATCGCTGGTCGGCTACTCATATTCAAAGGGAACGTATGCATTTTTATGATGTTAATATAATGTTACTAAAATTACTAAAATTTATATTTACAGGTCTTCATTGTGTTTCATGTCTAAACGTGTCATATGCTGTCAAACACGTCTCACTGACGCGAGCTACTGTTCTTCTTTCTTTATAAATCGTTGTCTATATTGATAGAGGTACAATTTAAAACCTCATTAAAGCAGAGTTAAATAATTAAAGCTGTGTTTACACGAGGAGAGTCCATGCGAGATTAAAAATGCTCGTGATATTTAACCAATAACAACCGCACAGTTATATTGATCAGGTTTAGCTACGCTTGCCGCATTTGGTCGGTAGATGGGTGACCATCTTTACATACCGATACCCCTCCGTGCCTCTGAAAGCCGTTGGTTCCGGCTGTCATACGTGGATCTTGTGACTGTCGTTACAGGGCGTCAGAAGCCCGAAAATCTGACAACCAGTCTTACCATGAGGTATCGTATTACCCAATAACTGGGTTGTGGAGATTAGATAGGTAGTCCCTCCATGTAAAATACTGGTATTCAACTTCATTCGGTTAGACTGGTGGAAGATTCTGACAGTTGGAAAAAGGCTATGCAGATGATGAGTCCCGGGTGGCACTCACGGCGGGGCTCAAAGATTAGGCAGTTACGTAAGACTAGCATATCCGTCGTCCTTTAGATAGAAAATTTGTCAGAGGTCAGAATTTTACTCGTGTTCGCCTGTGACTTGCCTTTTGTTAAACTATCCTGACGATGGTATAAATCAATCAATAATCTAAGCATATTTATTATTGTTTTGTGCAGTTCGCTGTCTCCTTAAAACATTAACCTGTATATAATTTTGTAACTGAAACGAAACCCTTTTGTAACATTCCATACTTTACTTTTCCAAGTAACAAATACATTTAAATTGTTTAACATTATAAATATCAATGTACAGACGCCAGCACATCAAGCTACCCCTAACTGTCAACTTTTCCCAATTGAACATGAACCTTATGCTTAGGTTATAAAGTTGAAAATCTATGAAAGAAATTTGACAGATTGGGGGTAGCTTGATGTGCTAGCGTCTGTACACGCAGAAAGAAATAACTTGTATGTACAAAAACAGGTGTACAACTTTGTTGAACAAATGATTGCTTATAATTCTAATTGTTTTTTGTTTAAAAATTCGCCAGCTAACGATATCCTCTGTAAGAACGATGGTGCTGGTGTAAGCAGCAACTCATATTTGTTGACATCGGGGTGAGCTGGGTACCTCTTCTCTTTACGTATTCGCTCTAACATATGCTGAGGTTCGCATTTCGTTTTAGATTTCCAGTCGCTACTCAAAAAGTCTTGGATGACTTTCGGTAATATTTTGAAAGTTTCCTTCGCCTTTGTTTCGCTCGGTGTCTGCAAAATTTCCGGTGGATTTTGTGGAACTATTATATCATCGACATCAAACTGTGACGTTGGAGTACTGTTTTCCGATGAAAATGCTAATTCTTCATCGGACTCTTGATTTGCACTACTGTTGTTATAGTAAATATTCATACGTTCTGTCACTATATCTCTTAGACTAGTTTCATTCTTTGTTTTCTCTCTCTCTGTGCCGTCAATATTTACATATCCAGTTCTAGTTTCAGTCTTAATCAAAACTTGGTTTTGATCAATCTTTTCAACAGTGCCACTTTTGGCATCTTCTGATATATTTCGTTCAGCTTCTTGGGCAATTTCAACGGTCTCGTTTGGTGCATTGTCTTTGGATGTGCCTTCAATTGTTGTCATAAGCTTTATATTGTCTTCTTCTTCAAGTATTTGATACATTCTGTGAACTTCGCTTATATTTAATCTGAAAAAAAAAAAAACAGTGGCACTCCGGGAATTATACGACGTAATTGTTCAAGTTTTCACTTCTGTCGGCACCGACAGAAGTGAAAACTTGAACAATTACGTGTGTATTTTTTTTACGTCAATACAGGATTTCACATTGGGTCCTTGGGTCCTGTTTGCTGTCGGTAAAAAGTGATAAATGACCGATCGACTTCAGCCATTAAAGGTAACAGATTTTTATTATAAAAATACAAAGGGAAAGAAAGGGATAAAAGAATTAGATTTCCTACTGAAAGAAAGGGGTTTTCCAAAAGACATCACGCGGGACTCATCCGTGTGCTCGTTCACCCATATATATACAGTATACATGCTCATGGAAAGCGTTCGGTGACAATGACACGAGCTCCATGATTTTTGTTCACGCAAAAAGTGCTCAACGCGCCTAAAGAAGTTTTCACTTAAAAAAAAAAAAACATTTTAGTTAGCCAATATATGATGAGCCTTCGGTATTGCTAACTTGATCCAGGGTTTGCTTCATGTTTTCATCTACTGTAACTAAAATAACGTCGCCAAATACGTTATTTTTAGCGTCCCTTATTTATCTATAACGGTCCAACCAAGCCTGAACTACGCAACCGAATTTTAAAATCCGTACCTACTAATATTATACTGCTAAAGTGACTCTATCTGTTAGGCTTTCACGCCTGTACCGTTGAACCGATCGTCATGAAAATTGGCAGAGATATAGCCTGGGATATGGCGACGGACATAGGCTACTGCTGCTTTTTACGCGATAACCGATATCCACACGGGCGGAGCCGCGGGCAAAAGCTAGTACTAAATATATTCTTACCCTTGCCTGGCTTCGTGGCAGCAATACAGCATAGTTGGGTCAATTGGATGTGCTTCTGTGTTGAATATATAGCCGCCGACGTCTACAACGCACTCTCCGTTAGGCGTGTTGATAACTGTACCGTGTACGCCCGGGTTGTGGATGAAGTTGTCCGGGTCAAATAGTAAGTACAGATATTTGGTTGTTTCGGCCAGGAAAAATGACTCCATACGATCTTCTTTGCGGTGATCGCGTACGTCTTTGATCTGTTAGTCATTTATTAATGTTTTAGTTATAATTTTATGAAATCAGATTTCCTAAAGTTTTAGAAAAGTCCTACAAGAACTATAAAGGCTTCAGCGACATAAAAATGTACTCGCTGTAACACTCTTGAAGTCTTCAGACTCTACCTACAGACTCAAAAGAGAACGAATAGCGTCAATCTAACCAACAATAATAAATTTAATTACAAGATGACGCATCACACGATGAAGACAATCTTGAACTGCCAGTGAAGAAACAACCAATCTGATTAAAGCTCAAAGGCTGATAGCAGATGGAAGAGGAATAAAAAAAAAAATATTCTGATTTAGTAAAGGATAAGACAATTTTAATTCTTGATAATTAGCATTAGGCTATAATGAACTGAGGGTCAGGAGGCAACTCACTCTTGTTTGTTATATCTTTAAGATAATTAGAGGGAAGATACACAATGCGGATATATTGCGAAGGGTAGAACTAGTCGTGCCAGACGGGTATGTGGGTCGTCGTCGTCAGCCGCAGTTGCTGGCGGTGCCGCGCGCGCGAACTAACTTATTGCGTGAGGCACCGCTTACGAGCGCGCTCCGCACCCTCAACCTCATTGCTGATGACGTCGACATATTCTGTTGCGCTTTGAGTGAATTTGAGAGGTTAGCTACCTATAAAATTTGTTATGCTACAAGAAGTGGAAATTTTGTATGATTAAGTAGTTAGTTAGTTTTAGTACAATATCGCATTGGGTCTAGCCTGTAAGGATATTTGTATGTTTGGAGTGAATAAATAAATAAAATTATCTGATCAGTAATAAGTAGTTCTACGTCTTAGATAAACCTTGATATCATTATTTTTGTACTAAATCATATTTTAGCTACGGAATGAAATTTATTCAATGAATATAGGATCATGCAACTTTTTCCCTTTACCCTTTACTACAACTCCAACTTACCGTAGCATACCCGCAAGGTGTCCTTGCAGAATGTTGTATACTTCTGAGAATATCTTCACCCATTTGCAGCAATATCGGATCTCTGGTGTCTCGATACAAGTACATTATAGACTCGATGAGTTCCGGGCGGAGGGGGTAACTCTCTCGCGAAGATGACGCTTCGCCCGTACCGAGGTTGTACACTTCCGGAGTGAAGCCATATTGCCTCCATACACTGTGGTAGTTGTGTATTATACGCATTGCTGTGTCGCTTTCACCTGTAAATTGACGCAGTTTTAAAACTTAGTTAAGAAAAAATTACAATTTCGCCAAATAATTATTTTCGACTTTACTACAATGTCAGCAATGTTGATATTTATTTGGCAGTGAAAAATATGTTGCATTGCACTTCGCCATGTGGGTGCCGTCACCAACTCCTGACGATTATGTCGGCGCGGTTGGCACAGTAATTGTGCATGCGGAATTGGTTTCGGCCCGTAACGAGTATTTGTAAAATTTACAGGAAGTTGTTTTGTTTAGTGCATTTGATTTTTCAGTTTGTGATTTTTCTGTTCTGTCAGGATAATTTGATATTTATTTTAATATATTTAATATGATTTTTTAAACAAAAAAATAAAATACTCAAAGGTATTTTCACTAAATGTAGTATCTAATAGCTAGGAAAGCCAAAACTTACCAACAAGACTAAGTACGCCAGGCCAATAGGACTCGAGTGACTGGAACACGGGCAGCGTGACGTGTCCTCTCAACATGGTCGCCCATACGAACCAGTCGTCTTTCTTCAAATACTTTTCAATCGCTTGTCGTGCTTCCTTGAACATTGACATCAGTTCTGGTCTTTCTAATAGAATAGCGCCTACAAAAATAAAAATATTTTTGTTTTTTTATAATTGTAAGGAATTTTATGGTGTGAAATAAGACTTCATGGCATGGTGATTTAATTTGGGCTTGTTCCAAAGTCTGTATGAGAGAAGGCTTTTCTCCAGCAGTACAAGTTAATTGCTTCCTTCCCTCAAATATGGCGAGGGGATTACCGACACGCCCGCCCGTCACTACTTCAGTCTAATGACTGAAGTAGTGACGGGCGGGCGTGTCGGTTAACGTTCTAAAAGTGCTTATTTTCAGTCTAGTTTGAATAAAGTTCTTCTAACTGAAAATTCATACAGTTGTGCTGCCGGGGAATTGGTTGCGCCACCTTTTCGTCCCAGCTAAAGCACTAGGAAGTGGTGAAGAGTGGGCGGTCGTTTTAGGAGACTGTCTTATGTAATTTTGACGATCAAAAAGTGCTGACTCTCAGCCTAGTTTGAATAAATGACTTAATTTTGAATAATAATAACGTTTATTCCTATATATATCCTAAACAAGAGATAAAAGAGTTCAAACAGTGGCGTATTTACCAGAAGGCTGAGTAGACTGAAGCCTATGGCGGCAGATTTTAGGGAGCGGCAAATTTTTGGGTCAATTTCTTATTCTCGCAGAAATAAAAAAAACATTATTATATAGCTAAAGCGTTTAGCTTTCATAAAGTCGATCGTAGAAAGTTTTTCACCCGTTTTAAGCAAGAAAAGCTTCTCTCACCCGAACAATTTGTGGCTGGTTTTTTTTGTTGAGGGTGGGAAATCATCAAATAACTTCTCCCGCTCTGGGTGGAGCAGGAGGGCGTGTCAGACTTTTACTGACTAAAACCTACCCGTGTTCCCTCAGTTGCCTGTGTGCTAGGGGCGGCGGTACCTCTTTCGAACAACCCGCACCCCTGGCAGGCATCGGCCCTTGCAGACGCCACCAGTTGGTGCTGACATCTCTTTCAGGAGCGCGTGGAACACAACGCGCCGTCGAACCGAGCTTTGTCATTAGAACGGGACAGCGAGCTACCCTTTACTCGCCGTCCGCAGGCCAGCGCCTACGGTGGCCGGGAATCAGCCTGGAATTCCTGACGGCCAGGGCGTTTCCTGCGGCGACTAGGGCCGTGAGGGCGCATAAACTGCCTCTCCCTCACGTGTGCCGCCTCCCTATTCGCGACCATTACTGCTTCGCAGAACGAGGTGACGGCCTCCTCGCGCCACTCCCAAATGTGCGCGAGAACCTTAGCCTCCAGATCTCATGGTGGTAATCCAGCAAGGAGGGCCGCCGCTTTACCGGAGATCGTACGGTATCCCCGCACCATCCTAATGGCCATGACCCTATGGGACGCCTTCAACCGGCGTACCGGTTGGTGCCTCAATGAAGGCGCCCACACCGGTGCCCCGTATAGGGCCATGAACCGCGCGACCGCCGCGTCGAGCCTCCGGCTCTGGCGGAGGAGTTTGGCCCCCTAGATTATGCTGGAGCCGCTTCAAGGCAGCCCCGGCCCACTCCAGTCTGGGAGCCAAACGTCGGAAATGCTCCGCGAAGTACCACCGGCTGTCGAGGACGAGTCCCAGATACTATATCGTCGACTCGACTCCACGGATTTTTTTTTGGAAAGAATAAACAAAGTGAATGTTCAAATTCAGCGTTCCATCGATATTATTTTGTGTTAGCTGTGTTCATATTGTGTAAGTAGTTTTAAGGCTTATCTAAGGGCCAGCTTATAGGTAGTAGGTACATACAGTAGGATCCAAAAGCGGAGTACCAATCTCAAAAAGTAATAGATTGACACTACGGTTTAACTTACGACCTTCTTATATTAAGTAATTTCTATACTGTAGACACACACACTCTCATACGTCTACAAATGATTGTATTCCATAAATTCAACCGTTAAAGTAAATGACGTGATAGCTTAGTGGTTCCTGAACTTGGATTAGCGCCATCGTGCGCAACGAGTCTCGGGTTCGAATCCCACGCGCGATGTGCTAGCCTTTTTATTGTTTTAAAAATCGCTTTTGACTATAGTTTCTTGTTCTATTCGTCTTGTTCACTAAACTCGTAAAACTTTATCAATATACCCACAGAAACCTAAAGAAATTTAAATGATAGTTAACTTACGACTCATTCGACGTGACATATAGAACGGTGTTGGTTGTTATTGTGTGCTAGTGACGTGTGTTTAATCTATTAGCGGTCTTCTAGTTCATTTTAAAATGTAAGCAAATTGAATAATAGAAATGAAAGCGAATATTATTGCGCTGCATAAAAGCGGACTTAAATATCACATATAACTGATGAAACCGGCCTGAGTGTGAGTATTATGATTTAATTATTTTATTAAGCACTTATTTAAAGTATAACTGCTGATCCTTGTAGTAATTTTTAAACGTTTTATAAATATCATAACGTCTAAATAGAAGAAAAATATAAAATTTCAAAGTAAATTTATTTCCTAGATTAAATATTTATGTGAAATTTATATTTCAAATAATTTTGTTTCTAAATAGTAATACATATTAGTATGTATTTTGTTTAGTAGCCTAACAGTACCCCTTTTTTGTTTTAGTGAAATACTGTGAGTCAGTGGATGAAAAGATATGAGGAAGGGGGTAGCCTTGCCGGTCGAAAGCAAAGTGGAAGACCCCAGCTTATAAAAGAAAGCGACAGCACAAGTGGTTTCAAAAAGACAAGACATTTTGCCAAATTATTCATAGTGCGCTGTGCACTCGACGCAGAAGGTTTGCATCATGGAAAACCAGCTCAAAAAACATAAACATTAAGATATAAATTAGAAATATTTATTATTATTGACTTTTATTGATTTTAGTAATATTCACATAATATTGTGTCATATCCGTAATATGGATTATTTCGAGGTTTAGTTTCAATCTTCTTTTCGTAATGAAAATGATTACTTAAGCTATAACTTCGATAAGTCCTATTAAATACAATTTGTTAACTTTGAGGTTTGAGAGAACTAACTCACTCGCAGTAGATTTATTCCAATAGTAGTACTACTGAGTCATTTAATTGTATTGTGACAACTTGTCTGCATTTGTTATTTTTACGTGGGTAGATTTGCGTAGAAAAATGTGATTTCTTTAGAGTACCGCACATTGTAGTAATTACAGCACAATATTATTATATTACTAAGATACAATAGCCTGATTATCATGGTTCACCAATTAGCTACTTTACTTCAATAATTGTTCTTTATGAGAAAATAAACTGTTAACAAGAAGTTATTAGTAGTTATTTTTATACCTACTTCATAAAATTATAACGAATAAACATTTTGTAATCACATAATCTTCTTAATCCTTTGTTTAAATAATAATTTAAGTAATTTAAAAAAACATTCTCGTATAACGAATAATAAAAGAACTGATGAAATTGTTGAAAAGAAAATAAAAGTCTCTTCGGGAGATTTGAACCCAGACTTTGGTGTTTCTTAATCAATGACAATACGCTGCGAGCTACCGAGACTTGATATTAGAACGTGAATTTTAGCGATCGTATGAACCGACCAAGGTCATACGTAGTTACTACGTAACACAGTACAGACAGAGACAGAGTACTCTGTGCGACGGTATGTTTTTTGTATCTTTCGGCGACAGTGGTGTGTGAGTACCTACTGTGGTGTGCGGTCTGGTTACATCACTTATACACACAGCTGTAGGTACGGCCTGGACCGCGAGTCATAGCAATATAACCCTTAGCATGAGAATGGACTCTTGACCGCGACCGTACATGATTGAGCTTTTCTTAGCTCGGAAATATACTCAAAGACTATTTAGTAAACACTAACCCCCTTATTTATAAACGTTGCTAAAGCTAAGTAATGATTAGCGACTGTTTATCCATTCACTTTTGACGTTTAAACATCTCTAAACTTTAACCAGCGTTTATAAATACGAGGGCAAATCTTAATTTGTAAGAATAATCTAGGAACAGACACAACAATCCTTTAGTTCACAATTATTATAATAACGGGAAAACCTGATTTATGATGACGATAGAGCGCAAGTAACAAAATTGCAATTTTACTGACGAAGAAAATGTAATTAATATGGTTGTAAACTAGTGTATTGAATTCCAGAGAATATCAGGGGCGGCAAAAATTGAATAGCCTTCTGGCGGCAAATGTGTAAATCCGCCACTGAGTTCAAATAAAACAAAACATTCGTGAAATTCTGAACTCAAAATAAAAATACAAACAGTGATATGTAGTGTGATTGTGTTATTATTCTTTTTTTCTAAATATCAGAGTTTACTCACATACCTTTCACTAAATATTCATAATAAGAGTCGACGCCGCCTCCAATACCAGCATCCTGCGCAGTCCACCTGCCTGTCATCACATCAACGTGATTACCGACCAGCCCGATCGGTGATTTATGATTGTATAGTGCAAGAAGCGCATTGTAGGCGACCTGCAAAGCATTAGTAAAGTAATAAAAAAGAAATCATATATTCCTGATGAAAAAGATGTATAATTTAATTTGTATACAGGCAAAAGGCAGAGATTTTCAAAATAAAAATGTTTATTGTTGCTGTTGGTTAAAGATCTCTACAACATACCTCTAGGGAGTACTATAATTATAAAATAAATAAAAAGAATATTCTTACATGGATAGGATACACAGAAAACGAAATTATTCTAATAAATACAGGGAAAGATAGAGATGTAATGTTTTCATAGTCTTATTTAAATTCCTTATCTTTAAACATACCTCTTCGTACAATGGATCACCAGTGAGCCGACTTAATGTTCCAAATTCTATGATATAGGTCCCAACTCCAGCAGTACATGTGACGCTTGTCTCTCCAGGTGGTACTCCTGACCTTAAGTTGATAGTCCCATATGGCATGCCGGTTGTGGTATCAAAAGCAGCAATAAGCCTTTGAGCAACATCTTCTGCGAGCCGTAACAGTGGACCATTACATGGCCAACCTGGTTCTAGTTTCGTCCCTGTTCTGAAAAGTAATATATTAAACCCTTGGAAAATAACACATTAATGTAATGCTGTTGTGTAAGAGACAAAGTATTGAACCCTATCTGGCACTCCAACCTTCCATTATTTATGTAGTATTACATTGAAGGAATATTATTATTCGTATTACCGATGTAATAAATCATGTGTAATTTCTATGACTTCATCATCATTTCAGCCGATAGACGTCCACTGCTGGACATAGGCCTCCCTCAAGCTCCACCACTTTGACCCGTTCTGTGCTTCCCGCATCCAGCAGATTCCAGCGGCCCTCACAAGGTCATTGGTCCACCTTGTGGGAGGCCTTCAACTTCAAAATAAGCCTATAATGTTCCCACTGCTGGGACACAGGCCTCCTCTCGGTGATAGAGATTGGGCCGTAATCTACCAGTGCGGGTAGATGGTAGATGTCACATGTCTTCGAATTTTTGGTTCTAGGACATGCCAGTTTCCTCACGATGTTTTCCTTCACCGTTTTGAGAGCAGTGGTGATTTAATAATTTACACAAAGTAAAGCGCCTGGCTGGGTTCGAACTCACGACCTACAAATCGTAAGTCGCGGCCGTTACTACTTGGCCACCACTGCTCTCCTTCGACTTATTATGTATATTAAATACAACAAGCAAAGTGGGCATGAGGGTATGTTTTGCGTTATTATTAGTTTCCAGTTGAGATAAAGGTGTATAATAAAAACTGAGGTAAAATGCTGTGCTTACCATACTAATTTGTTCTACTCGTTATCAAAGGCATACCAAAGGTCTTGAAGAATAACATATTTTAAAGCTACTTTTTACTACATCACTTATCAATAATTAAAATGACTACAACACTTACTTTTTTTTTTTATAATCTTTATTTATTTAAGGGAACCACAACACTTACTTATGTGATAATAGATGAGCACTCAAAAGTCCTCCAATGATTCTAATATTTGTTTCAAACACCGACACATTAATATCAGCATCAAAGTTCTTCTTTTGTAAAACAATATCAACAACCCGGTTGAACTCTGTGTAGTTCCCCATTATAGCCAGGGTGTCTAGGGCATCTATGAGGGTAAGGGAGTAGCTTCCCCACGTGTCCACACCATCGCAGCTAAGCGGCCTTAGCTCATCATAAGGGTAAGCATATCGTAAGTAACTATCATAGGCATGCTGGAACATATCCCGAACTTCCTCTCTGTAATAAAAGATTTAATTCTGTTAGAAAAGCTCATCATCATCATTTCAGCTGAAAGACGTCCACTGCCGGACATACGCATCCCTAAAGCTCCGCTACTTCGACCGGTGCTTGCCTCATCCAGCGGATTCCTGTGGCCTTCACAATACAGGTAGGTATGCCTTCCAACTCTGCTTCTTCCGATACGCGATCGCTAGTTTAGAACTTTGTGCGAGCCCTTCCCACTGCCACTTAAGGGTACACTAGTCGAGGGCTCGAACTCACTGGTGGGCCTGGCTAAAAAGCACGCTGTCTCACCAGGCTTCAAGTCCGACAGAGGTAGTACCCGTGATGAGCAGTTAGACGATAGTCTACACGCACAACATCGTTGAGTGAGCTGCACGATCAGTTGTAGTAAAACAGGCGCGTAAAAAATTAAGGAAAGTCCTTCGGAAGATCGGGTTTTCTGAAAACTAATAAAAGCGTTATAAAAACCACTGCGATCTGACTTTAATCCACGACCTAAAACAACCTGCATCCTTTTTTTTTTTTTTTTTTGGGTTGGAAATCATCAAATGACTTCTCCTGCTGAGTAGAGCAGGAGGGCGTGTCAGACTTTTACTGACTAAAACCCACCCGTGTTCCCTCAGTAGCCCGTATGCCAGGGGCCGTGGTATCTCTTTCCAACAAACCCGCACCCCTGGCAGGCATCGGCCCTTGCGGACCCCACTAGTGGTTGCTGACATCTTTGACGGCGCGCGTGAGGAACACAACGCGCCGTCCCGTCTACCACTTTTCGGCCGCAGAGGATAGGGAGAGCGGCTGACGCTATACCGACACTCCTCTTCCCCTGCGGCCCCACCGCGTCCGCCATCAAACGGTGGCGGCCCCGTCCAGGCCACGGAAGGGAAGAGCGCTGCTCAGAAGCACCGGCACTCCTCCTCTACCGCAGCCTGTAACCCTCAGCCGCGATGCCTCCCATTCGACATTGCGGCCCACCTCAGTTGCGATGCACCTCACCGCAACCTACTTTTTGGCCGCTACGTCAATGGCTTGAAGGCAAAAGCCCTGACGAGCGGCCCCACCGTTGGGTTCCTCTTGGCTTCACCGTGGATGGGAGACCACGGTTACTAAGCCCCCCCGCAACGACAATGCGGGAACCCACTCGGGGGGGAACCTGCATCCTTTAATAGCGGACGATGGAAGCGCGGGTACAATCCAGACCTGATATTTGTCAGCTCAAATATTAGTACTCAGAGCAAAAAGACTGTATCCACCAATCCCCCGAACCCAACATAGACCGATCATGTGCAATATCCAGTCCGCTGTCCACCCAGTGGTCCATTCAAACGCCGCTTCAAGTACTTGAAAGCTAATTGGGAACAATTTTCATAGTCCTTGGATGGCGAATTACTTACCATCCCGCCTACCTCACATAATTACGACAAATTCGTGACCGTCGTCTCAGTAACATCTCGAAAATGTATCCCACGCGGATACATTTTAAAGGAACGTTTAAAGACGTACGAATATCTCTACAATAATGACCCGTTCTCAGAGGAGACCGTAGAATCCGGTGAAAAACTGCTTTCACTCATTAGCGAGCGATGCCAAGAATGGATGCAAACGGATACTAATATCGATATGACGCATATTAGCAAAAAAGCATGGATCACTATTCGCAAACTCACCAACGAACCACCACTACCTCATACGCCTTTTTTTTTCTGTCTCCCTTTTCTTACAATCTGTCACTATCGATTAGGACATTCAATAATTTTTATGACGTGTTAGATGTCTTGCTTGGTATGCATCTTATGACACATCCTAGTTTATATATAGCATGTAGCTAAGTTTGTCCAATGAAATCCTGTGGGATTTTGTGTTTTAGCCTGCGTATTCCTTCTTTATCCATTAGGTGGTTTACCAGGTTATTTGGGTGGCGAGTTATTCTTTCCTTGTATGACCTGATATACCTTTTTATTTCTTCCTTGACTGTCGGAATTTTCAGATCATGATGTAGTGCTTCATTTGATACAAACCATGGGGCGTTTGTAATTGTTCTTAGAAGCTTGTTCTGGAATCGCTGAATGATCTCTATATTAGAGTGTGATGCTGTTCCCCATAGCTGGATGCCATAGGTCCATATAGGCTTGATTATAGCTTTGTATAAGAGGGTTTTATTCGCCAGATGCAATTGAGACTTTTGTCCTATTATCCAGTAGAACTTTCTTAGTGTCAGTCCAAGTTGCTTCCGTTTTGTGAAAATGTGTTTTTTTCCATGTAAGACGTCTGTCGAGGTATACACCAAGATATTTGACATGTTCAGCTTGAGGCAGTAGAACTCCATTGAACTGTACTGGTGGGCAGGTATTCTTCCTCTTAGTAAATATAACATTTACAGATTTAGTCTCGTTGGCTTTTATCCTCCATTTTTTGAGCCATAGGGCTATATCGTCCAAACAGGACTGCAGCTTAGCTGATGCTACTTTATGATCAGTATGGGATACTAGCACAGCTGTATCATCCGCAAAGGTACCAGTAGTCACTAAATTTGATATTGCGAGGTCAGCAGTATGAATCAGATAAAATATAGGTCCTAGCACATTACCCTAAGGAACGCCAGCAGAAGGGCATAGTTTTGATGAAGCTTCGCCACTCTGTGAAAAAGAAAAAACGATCTCTCAGATACGACATCAAGATAAGGAAGATGTTGGTTGGGAAGCTGTTTTTTATTTTATAGAGGAAGCCTTCATGCCAAACTCTATCAAACGCTTGAGAGATGTCAAGGAATGCAGCAGCGCAATATTCCTTATCTTCAAATGTATTGTGATTTTTTTTAAAGAGCCTGTGGACTTGATCTATTGTGCCACCCTGTCGAAACCCAAATTGATGGTCGGGTGTTTTCCTTCAATTATAGGCAGTAAACGTAGTAGAAGGAGCGCTTCATAGACTTTTGACGCTATTGGAAGCAGACTTATAGGTCGGTACGACTTCGGGTCTTCAAGAAGTTTTCCTGGTTTGGGAACCATTAGGATTTTAGCTGTTTTCCATTGTGGTGGGAAAAAACATAATCGTGACATGGCATTGTAAATAGACAGCAGGAAGGTTAGGCCAGAGTGGAAGTTCTTGCAGAATCATGCCAGTTATCAAATCGGAGCCAGGGGCTTTTTTAGGTTTTATGTTATTTTATAGCTCTGATTAGTTCTTGTTTCGTAAACGTTATGACGGGGCTCGTAGATGAATCACAATCCAGCAGTATTTCTTTCTGAACTTCTTCTTTGTGCTCTGGTGACCCTTCGTAGGAGTGAGACTGGAATACGCCTTTTAAGTGTTCAGCGAACGTAAAACATTTTTCTTCGTTACTTCGAGCACAGCAACCGTTTGCTTGCCGAAGTGGGGGAGACACCGTTTTAGGCCGCTTTAGTTTTTTGGTAGCTTTCCACAATGAGTATTCTGTAGCAGCTGTAGCATCAAGGTTGCACAGGGACGCCTGGACAGTATTATTTATTTCATTGTCTAGAAGGTTTTTGAGTCTCTTAACAGCGTGGTTTAGTTTAGTTTTATCATTAGGGCATCTAAATTGTTGCCATTGTTTTCTCAGTCTTCGTTTTTCACTTATTTTATCCAGTATAATATGGGATATAGATTTCTTATTCTTATTTAATTTGCTAGAAGGAGTAGATTGCCAGGCAGCACTTTGGACAGAATTATTAAACAATTCTATTGCTGCAACTATATCATCTTCTGTTTTTAAACTGACTGAAGGCGAAAAAGCCTGAACAACCATTGATCTAAAGAGTTCCCAATCTGTCTTTTTGGTGTGAAGTACACAAGTTTCTGGAGTTTCTTTGAAGCGACTTGATAAGGTAACTAAGACTGGTGAATGGTCCAAAGATAGGTCAAAGCTGCTCTGGCACTGAAAGTGGTACGCCTAGCACAGTAAAGGCTTATCAAGTTGCCCACCAAGTCCTAAATGGCAAACCACCAAAACGCCTAGGCTCCATTCGCACTGACGGACATCGTCTTGGCCATCCAAAGCCTGAGTTCAGGTAAGGCCTCGAGGATGGATGACATATCAGTCGAACAAATGAAACACCAAGGACCCCTATCTGTGTCGGGGTTACGGCAACTTTTTAACCACTTCCAAAGGCGAGGAATACTTGACTCCAGACGAGTCAAGTATTCCTCGCCTTTGGAGGAGATCAAAAGTCATCGCTATACCTAAATCTGGAAAGCAAGATGACGATCCTAAAAACTACCCTCGTATATCCCTCCTCTGCCACACCTAAAAACTCTTCAGAAGGTTTTTGTTAGCCTGTCTCATAAATCTCATAGACCCAAATTAATTCCAGACCAAGCTGGGTTCAGACCTGGCAAATCTTGCCGCGGCCAGGTCCTTAACTCAACATATCGGACAGGTTTGAACGCTTGCTGTGGAAGGTAACCAACCGGTAACAACCCGACAGAGGATCTAAGGTTTACACAAATTCTTAAAGAACTCCTCAGTAACCGACCATTCCAGGTGAACCTTCTTGAAGATAGAAGTAGATGGTGAGCCCAAAAAAACCTTTAGGTAGTACATTTTTTTCCAGCTACTTTTCAACATTTACACAAACAACCAATGGGAAAGCCTGAAAACGACCCACTTTCTATATGCTGACGACCTGGCACTTACCTGTCAAGCTACCAACTTGGAGGAGATTGAAGCCAATATTTCCACAGCTCTCATTGATCTCAGTGACCATTATGCTGATGCCGCGTGGAAACTAATCCCTCTAAAACGCTATCATGTGTCTTCCACCTCCGTAACAGACAGGCAGGTCACAAGCGCAACTGAACATCTCATGGCAAGGGATACCAATTACTCACTGTGCTTATCCAAAATACCTCGGCATTACTCTGGACCAGTCACTTACCCACAAAAATGACTGCCAAAATGTTAAACTGAAAGTTCATGCAAGAAATAACTTACTACGCCGCCTAACATCCACCAGAGCGTCTCCCCAAGTCCTGCGAACAACTGGAATGGCACTCTGCTTATCTGCTGGTGAATATTCCTGTCCAGTATGGAACCATTCGGCCGATGCTGACCTAGTGGATACAGCTCGAAATAAGACATGCTAGATTATTAGTGACTGCCTTAAACCGACCCCAGTACGAATGCTGTATCCACTGACTAGCTTTGCGCCACCAAGCGTTCACAGGACCATGGCCAGCCGTATTGAAAGGGCGAAACTACAGACTGACTCACGTCACCCAATGCACAACTACGTCTCAGTGCCCCAGAGGCTAAAGGCCATCCTACGCCGCATGCCCAGTTACTTGTGCATTTAACGATTGACTGCGTCAGCGAGCGGAGTTCGCCCATCCGAATTTTGGGCCAAAGATGTATGAATTGTTTTGTCATCGATACGCTAAAAAGAAGAAGATATACGGATAAACATAAGTTTTGGAATTTTGAGGCACGCTTACAACTTACCTCAGCTTCAAAATATCAGACTTCTTGTACACTCTAACACCATAACATGTATCACAGCCATAGTATAAAATAAAAATTAATAAAACCGACTTTATCATATTAATATTCGACTTATACTTTTTTTATACATGGAGGTAAAGTTTTAGCTTATTCTCATTGATTTTGATCTTAGCAATAATCCAACAGTGTACCTATTCACTCAGTTTTCATGAATTTGGTTCTCTGACACAGGTCTGTTTACGTTGAAGAATGTCGTATTCCGAAATTCAACAAAAGTGATAATATCGCGAAGCCAACCAAAATAAAAATCAGTACTAATGATCCGATAGCTCTGAAATTTTTTGACTATTCAATTTGGTCGTGTTCGCGATATTATCACTTTTGTTGAATTTCGGAACGTGACAGAGGTGTCAAAAAATTGACAACTTTGACAAACAGCAAAGTGTCGACACCAAAGAGTATATTATAATATAATGGGAGGTCCACACTGTCGACAACCGAAATAATACTGACGCGGACGTGGTGATTTGGTAATAGAAGAATAGCTCTTATGACCAATTGGTAAGACTCATATTGGCAAACGGTGATAACCGTTAACACAGCAAAAACAACAGCTGGTATTTTTTTGAACTGGCGTCTATTGCTTTTAATTCATCATTTTCTTTGTTTTTATTGTTGTTTATTTAGAGTTTTTTATTAGTGATCGAATTGTAGTCAAAACTTTGAATAGTTGCTTCAATTGTAAACTATGTTTCTTTGTTACCCACTCCTTTTTTGTTTGGACTTGATTTTCACCCACTTCAAAGTTAGAGCATGGACTTGATTTTGACCCAACAGACATAATAGGTACCTAAGGTAATGGAACCAGTCTTGGACAGTGCACCAATAATGGACATATTCAAACCCAGACGCTTAAAATAAGCAAACCCTAACTTCTATTTTACCATGGCAACATTTTTTATAAACTTTATGTATATCCGAACAAGATTTTTTCATTTTGACATTTGGCGGCAATTTTGTTTCGATATTATCTACGGTCATGTGAGTGCAACTGGAACCAGTTAAAAAAAATCCGTTTTTATTAGAAGAATCGTAATACAGGTGGGTTACTTATATTGAAATTTTCAAAACTTTACATTACCTATATTATGAATGTTTGTTGATTTATTTATTGATTCATCATTAATCTGAGGAGCATGTTTGCATAAAACCTCATCGTTAGTTCTCAAATAACTTTTTTTTGAAGTGTTTATGACTGGAAACTTAAATGTGTCTTTACCCAATCATGGACAGTACATACGTAGTATCTCTATGTAGTTTGTGGACAGTACTGTCCAACATTGGATTTTTGTGTTTCTGACAATTTTTAGTTTTTATCTGGTTGTGTAAAGGGAGACTAGTATTTTATCTTAATCATTTCTAATTATTACATTCATTACCAATGATGGACTACTCTGTCCAAGATTGGGTGTTCATGACTGGTGATTTATAAAGTAACTTCCACTCTTTACTGCTATTTTCTTATTTCCACAGATGGGTGATGATATGGCACCCAAACGAGATTATTCTAAAGATCAAATGACTAGAGCAATCGAAGAAGTACAAAGAGGAGAAAAGGTATCTGTAGCAGCTACCAAATATGGTGTCCCCAGAATAACTTTACGGAACAAAGTTAAGGGCATAAGCCCGCTGGACTGTAATTTAGGGCCTTCCACAGTGCTGTGCCAAGAAGAAGAAAAAGTATTGGTCAAATGGGTTTTATTCATGGCTGAAAACCATTTCCCAGTAACAAAGGACCACTTATTAGATAGTGTCCAAAAAAATATTTTGGAAAAAAAAAATGGATAACTGCCCATTCACGAATAATCGCCCAGGGAAAAAATGGTTCAGTTCGTTTTTGAACCGTCATCCAGAATTGGCGCAAAGAACGGCACAAAATTTGACAAAGGCCAGAGAAGACGTTACTGAAGAAGAGTTGAACCAATGGTTTCAAACAATAAAGACATACCTAGAAGATAAAGGCTTGTCAGATGCACTAAAAGACCCTACAAGGATATACAACACAGATGAAAGTGCTTTCTACTTGCAGCCTAAAGCAGGCAGAGTTCTAGTACGTAAAGGAGAAAAAAACGTTTATAGTTCCTCTGGCGATGAGAAAGAAAACTTAACGGTATTAATAACTGCCAATGCTGCAGGAGTTATAGCTCCGCCTATGATTGTGTATCCCTATGAGAGAATACCGACACTCATTGTCAAGAGTGTGCCTCGTGGATGGGGAATAGGGCGGTCGGAAACAGGATGGATGTGTGCAAAGACATTCTACGAATTTATCACCAATGTTTTCAACCCATGGCTTATACAAAAAGAGATACCAAAACCCGTGATTTTTTTTTTGTACGGACATAAATCCCACATGTCGTTGCACCTTGCAAACTTTTGCAGAGATAATGGCATAGAGTTAATTGCACTTTTCCCCAATTCCACTCACTTAATCCAACCGATGGACGTGGCTGTCTTTCGGCCACTCAAAATTTCCTGGAGAGCTCAGGTCATGAAATGGAAGTCTGAAAATCCAGGCGCACGTTTGAAAAAGGAAGATTTCGCGCAAAATTTGAGAGAGGCTTTAAAAAGTATTAGCCCTGAAACCATAAAAAACGGTTTTCGTAAAAGTGGCCTTTACCCATTTAGCTCGGAGTATGTGGACATGACCAAAATTGGTTCCCGCAATCGTACTATCAGATCTCAACCACTCCAGACAGAAGATACGATTAAAAAAAAACCAATTTATGCAAACTTTAGAAGCAGAGATACAGAAAGTGTTTTCATCAGAAAAAATTACTCTTTTCAACAAACTGTACTTCATGCCTAGAAGTGAAGTAGATAATCTACTGCCTAACGAAGATCAATCTCTTTATATTATATGGGCTAAAACCAAAAACATTTTGACTGGAACACTTCCAATTTCAACTGATAATGATGATATGACGTGCCAACAGTCATTCCAGACAATTGAAACGGAGTATGATAAGACAACTGCATGCGTTGCATCAAAAGATTTACCAAAAGTTATAGCAGAATATGATCTGATTACATCCGTTGTACCAAAAGATTTCCCACGAATTACAGATAATTCGAATGTGGCTACATCGATAATAACACCAGATTTATTAACACCACCGCTTAGAACTCCTCAAACCTCCAGTGTGCAGCCTACTACTGATGATTTCAACGTGCTTGCAGCCACAGCCACGTCCAGTACACCGCTTAAAACAAATCTAATTTCCAAATTATCCACATCTACAACTACGCAAATTATGATTGGTGATGTTCCGTCACCTTTTAAACGAGCCTTGTTCAGGCCCGAACCAGAGATTAAAAAACGCCGTATCAAGGAACGACTGCCGTCTGCTATCACTAGTGATCCCTACGTAGAATACGTAGAAAAAAAAGAAAATGAAAAGAAACAAAAGAAAAAAGAAAAACGTGCAAAAGAAAGAAAAGAAAAACAGTTATTACGAGAAAAACTACAACAAGAAAAGAAAATAAATAAGGAAAGTAAAAGAGGCAAAGCAAAGACCAAAACAGCAAAGTTATCAAAGAGGAAACAAATATCAAGTTCATCATCGGAGGAAAATAACACTGATGTTGAATATCAAGATAGTGAATATGATTTAGAAGAAGACCTGTCTGAATCTGGATCTGAAGAAGATAAGATATCTTTGAATACATTAGCACTATCACAGAAGAGGGAAAGGAAAAGCAAATACGTAATAATAAGGTATGAAGGAGAATACTTTCCTGGCATTATTAAGAAAGCTGAGGGTAAACAATACGAAATAGGCACAATGGTGTTATCTAAAGGTAATATTAGGTCTTTACCTATGAAATTGCCGTTCTGCAGTACTGGCCATTTCAAATCAAAATAATTTTTGTTTGGCTAAGAATTCTAATTTCAAATTAATTTTATTTTAAAAACATGGATTTTTTTTTCTAAAAGTAGTCATTTCTTTATTGATTAGTGTTACATTTTCATCGCATTTCAATCTTTTTCGTCATCATGGATACGTTAAAAATTCGAGTAATTATGGAATATGAGTACCGTCGTGGCAGCAACGCGGCACAAGCGGCACGCAACATCAACGACGTTTACGGAGCTAACACTACAAACCAACGCACCACCTGTTATTGGTTTGCTCGCTTCCGTTCTGGAAATTTCGACCTGAAAAATGAACCTCGCGGTCGTCCGAAGACTTTGGTCGACAATGACGAATTAAAGGCGATTGTGGAAGCTGATGATACACAATCTACGGCTGAATTAGCAGCAGCTTTCGACGTTAGCGTCAAAACAATATTGGTCCATTTGCGTCAAATTGGCAAGGTAAAAAAGCTTGACAAATGGGTGCCCCACGAACTCAATGATCGCCAGCGCGAAGTACGCGTCGAGACGTGCCTTGCACTGCTCAACAGACACACAAATGAAGGAATTTTGAACCGCATTGTTACCTGCGATGAAAAATGGATTCTGTTTGATAACCGTAAGCGCTCAGCAAGTTGGTTGGATCCTGGTTCAGCACCTAAACAATGCCCTAAACGAAAACTTACCCCTAGAAAAGTGATGGTCACTGTTTGGTGGTCTAGCGCCGGTGTGATTCATCACAGCTTCTTACCAAACGGGGTGAGCATTACTGCAGATGTGTACTGTGAAGAACTGAACACAATGATGGAGAAGCTGGCGCATCTCCAACCAGCATTGGTCAGTCGCTCGTCTCCGCTGCTCCTGCACGACAACGCGCGACCTCATACTGCACAGCAGACGGTCTCCAAGTTGCAAGAACTGGGGTTGGAAGCTCTCCGTCATCCGCCCTACTCACCAGACCTTGCGCCTACAGACTACTACTTTTTCCAGAATTTGGATAACTTCTTGGCGGGAAAAAAATTTAATACCCGAGAGGCAGTACAAAATGCCTTTGAAGAATTTGTTGCCTCCCGTCCAGCTGATTTCTTTAAGAAGGGCATCAATAAACTGCCACTGCGATGGCAAAGATGCATTGATTGCATGGGTGATTACTTCGATTAATACAAATAAAAAATTCATGAAAAAAATTCGTTTAAATTTTTTCATACAAAACGGCAATTTCATAGGTAAAGACCTATTACATTTCGTTGGCCAGAAACCCCAGACCAAATATGGTACGATGAGAAAGCAATAATAGAATTTATTAAAGAGCCAGTACAAATAAACAAACGTGGATTTTATAAAGTAGAAGAAATGAACAAATATTTACAATTCGTCTTATAGTTATTAATATTTTATAAGTTTGAAGAGTAATAATTTAAATAAGAATAGGTATTAATGGAAGATCTCAAAACAAATGCGATTTGTAAGACTGTAGTTTTGAATGTATTGTTGTTGTTTTTTATAGAAGTTTATATGACGCCAAAAAATTAACATGTATAAGTTTTTGATATATTGTAAGAACATATTTTTGATGTTATTTATTGAGTTTGGACGCATTAAAATAGTTATGAAAATGTTTAACACTGGGTGTCCAAGACTTGATAGTGTTCAACACTGGGTGTCCAAGACTAGATAGTGTTCAACACTAGGTGTCCAAGACTAGATACTGTTTATGAATGGGTGTCCATTATAAGAATTTGACTGTTCATAATAGGTCCTCTCAATGGGGTTTAATTTTTTTTTAATATTTCAAAAATAAATATTGTAGGAAGATACCGTGCCAAATATATCGATTATAAAGAGCATGTTTTATTTACGGATATAACCTTTGCTTCCAATACCAAAAGAATATTAGCTATAAATGCAAATTAACACCATTTTCATTCTTAAACTGTCCATGATTGGTTCCTTTACCTTATGTCTGTGGGGTCAAAATCAAGTCCATGATCAAGTTAGAACTTCAAACTTGGAGCATAGGTTAAATGCTCTAGAATTCACTTCAAACGGTCAGATTTCATGTTAAACTTTGTAGACATATCGAGGACCCATTTTTTATATATATTTTTTTGGGTGGGAAATCATCAAATAACTTCTCCCGCTCTGGGTGGAGCAGGAGGGCGTGTCAGGAGGGCGTGTCAGACTTTTACTGACTAAAACCCACCCGTGTTCCTTCAGTAGCCCGTATGCCAGGGGCTGTGGTATCTCTTTCAAACAAACCCGCACCCCTGGCAGGCATCGGCCCTTGCGGGCCCCATCATTTCTTGTGCTGACATCTCTTTGAGGCGCGCGTGGAACACAACGCGCCGTCGACTTGGGCTTGGTCCTTACCGGACGGCGAGCTACCCATTACTCGCCGTCCGCAAGCTCATGCCTACGGTGGCCGGAAATCGGCCTGGGATTCATCGAGGACCGATGACAATTCAATAATTATAAAAAAAAAAATAGAAATCACGCCTTTGTAGTAAGCAGAACTAAAACATAGAAAATAAATAGATAGTAGTAAAACTAAAAAATACGCTTTAAGAAACCAAACTAAAAAAGTAGAAAATATTTTAATTTTTTTTTAAAACGTGGGGTGTTATTTGAGTTATTTTTATAATCAATTAATATTAAGCACCTCACGCTTTTTAATAGAATTAAATTACCTATTTTCTACTTTTTTAGTTTGGTTTTTCAAGCGTGTTTCTTAGTTTTTAAACTATTATTAGAATTCCGTAGCCAAATAGCAAAAAATCGAATCCCTGTACGTAGTTTCGTTATGTTCGTCTATCTCTCATCCAAATTGAAAGAAAGACCGACATAATAAATATTCAACTTCGGAACCCTTCACTGTGCTTAACACCCAGTGGGCCGATTTTTACAGATACTGAGTTTGTAGTAAGTAGCTCACGCAGCATAATTGTGGATTTATAAGAAACTAAACAAAACAGCAGCCCGGAGTTAGGATTTGTGCCCGGTTGATGGCAATGTGGGTGTACTATATGTAAACCTCTACGAAACCCTTCGGGGAAACAAGGCATGATGTTATGTTAAGCTATGTTCTTTGAGCTATGTTCTCTGAGCTAGATACATTTCAAATTGAGGACTTGATCCCGGTCATCTTGACGCTCACTACAAAACTGGCAAAAAATGGATGTAAGCACTTTCAATACATCTCTGCCCAATAATATGTATGTACCTATGTAAAGAAAAGCCAGCACATCAAGCCTATTCAAGCTACCCCAATCTGTCAAATTTCTATAATTCATTAATTTTCAACTTCATACAAAAAGTAAGGTTCATGTTCAGTTGGGAAAATTTTGACAGTTGGGATAGCTTGATGTGCTGGCGTCTGTACCTTTGCCGATCCCTCTGCGATATATACAAAGAGTAAAGTAATATAAAGATATATGTATAAGCGAAAGGGATAACAGGGCGGTCTATTCTAACGTTTCGTGGTGTTATTGTTTTGAGTCATATATTTTTCGTGAATCGTGCACGACCTCATATATTTTCAGATTTCTTCAAACTGACTGACCCACTTCAACTTCCGATTTTATAGGATTTTAGTAGAAAGAACAAAGCAGATACCAAAGGGGTAACGCGCTAGCTGGCCAAACGGTTAAAAGTTAAAACCATAAAGTTTTGAAGTGCCCATAAACTATAGACTAATATGGTACATCTCGCAATTTCATTGGTCCAGATTTGAATAACCAAAGACAAAAGATAAACGTAAACTGCAACAGCTGAAATGTCTGTTGTCCGTTGACGCTTTGCTTGCGTTTTGAGGGTGTATTTTGACAAAATCTGCGTTTTTACGAAGGCTACTCACAATTTATTAACAAAATGTGCCTCTAGTTCTATCTATTTGCATATTTCCGCTTCGGTTGCCATTACTGCATTCGCGTTGCTCGCGTAAAGCTAATCTGGTATTTTGTTAGTGTTTACGGAAGCGGGGGTAATGGCTTTTAGAATACACGAAGATCAAGAAAATGCCTCTCTGGGGCTTAGGAAAGATAGCGCAGAAATATTTGCTGCTAACCAACGTCGTGCCCTTGGCGATCTTAGCCAGTTTGCGTGCAACCAAAGTCGGAACCTAAAACTCGTGAGTATACTCGAATCGTATCGGTAAGCATCACTTAGGTAGGTTGTATTTTGTTCTGTTTTTGAAATATCAATATGTTTCTAGCCGGGATTGACGAATGGACCTTGTAAAGTTCAAGATGAAAACAGGACAATGCGCCAGATTAAAAATGAAAAGAACATCGTACCACCCGTGGCGCAATTTCGCGCCTTTAGCGTTTATGAAGACAAGCCAACGGAGGCAGAGGTCAAGAAGAGAGAGCACACATTCAAACCGTTTGTTGCTAAAGATACGAAGAAAGATAGCCTATTCATAAGTAACGAGAATTCGAAAGCACTGTGCCTTCAAGCTGAGAAGAAACCAGATCGGCTGATAGACCCGCCTTCAGTTCGGTAAGTGGTACCTTGCTCAGTACAACTATTACAAGGCTAACCTATATTTTGTAACCTAACATTATTTAGCTATCCATCTATCACAGTCACAGGATTTGCATTATTGTATTGTAGTCCTGGAAAGTGTTAAGAATTTTAGGTCAGAGGGATCTTAGACAAAGCTTCAGATTACTTGAAATGGCATAAATCTGGATGTGGATTTGATATGTTTTGGCCAGATGTTATAATTTCCATTAATCATAATATCTGTAATAGTGTATTATAATTATCCAGCTTAGGGCAATATAAACTTTCACAGTTTCACATTACACTTATGTAAATATTGAAATACAAGCTCATATTGAATTTCTTAGGCCTTTACATGAGAAGAAAAATGGGGTGGAGTCACCCATGTCGGTTGTGGACACCAGTGTGCTCTCCATGTCCATCTCAAAGAATGAGAGTCAGATCATTGATGATGAGGATGATGATGCGACCACTGCACAGACTGACCGGGAGATGTTCTTCCATGTTGTGGAATACCGACAGGACATCTACGAGTACATGAAGGAAATTGAGGTAAAATTGTTTAAATATTATTAACTCAATATCTGCTGTAACTTAAACATTCAAAAGTAATTTCAAATTAGGCTGAGAATCTCCTCTTTGAATCACCACTTTTTAGACATCAGAATATGTAATTCTGATGAATCCAAACAGTCCAAATAATGCTTGTCCTTCACCACTTGCAAGTGCATGCTCGAAACAAAACATAGCGCAAAAAACTCCTTAGAGATTTGCGTAAAACACAAAATAGTCATATATTACAGTCATAAACAGGTCAAAAGACCTAATATTGATATTTACTCATGTTATTGATTAGATTGTAAAATTTTAACTTTTAGACCATTAGCACTATCAATTTGACATCAATAAAAGAAGGTCACAATTTATATTTAGGTCAAGTTGTGGCAGCCCTTTCTATCTGTTAACCTCAAAAGGATCAAAGTTGGTATATTGAAAGATAAAATGTTGATTTCCTTTTACATTGCTGCTATATTGATTTTCTGCAGTGTGCAGGATAAAGCAGATGCAGATATTTATATGTAACCTAGTTCCATTTAAAACATACAGAGTTGCTAACTGCTGTGTAATCTCTTTTTGAATATAAAATGGTGTCAATGACCTGAGACCACTTTCCATGGCTTCCTTGAATTTCAAGAATGCAAATTATGCAATGTTAAGTTTGCCAGGACATGGTACAAGATTATTTGGAAATAATTATGACCTACTACAATTTGCTTACTGCTTTACTTCTTCCATTACGTATCAATCAAATTAATGCGATTTTATGCAAAAAAATAATGATGTTCTTATTTACGTTAGCATTGGTTAAAAATGCTGACAAAATGTTTTACGCATTTTAGTGAGCTCTGTCCAAGTAATTATTTCAATATTTAGTTTCAATCTGGATATTTTTTTAGGCAAAGAACAGAGCCAACCCCCGTTACATGCGCAAACAGCCAGACATCACACATTTGATGCGTTCCATCCTCATTGATTGGCTGGTGGAGGTTTGTGATGAGTACAACCAGCAGAGCGAGACCTTGCATCTGGCTGTGTCATATGTGGACCGATTCCTGTCTTACATGAGCGTAGTACGGACCAAACTGCAGCTTGTGGGCACGGCAGCTACTTATATTGCTGCGTGAGTATACACATAACCTATAACGTCGGCAGAAACAAAAATACTCAAAGTAGCTGAAATTGGCAGGGGATGTACCTATTAATTTATAATAATGTTTTTACATATAAATTTACCAGTGGTGGCCCAGTGGTAACTGACGAGTTGTAGGTCGTGCGTTCGAACCCAGCCAGGCGCGTTACTTTGTGTAAATGATTTCATCACTACTGCTGCAGGCCTAGACAAAATACATTTCTGTTAGCGTTCACGCCAAACGCTACGCCAAAATGTATGGGAATGACATTACCTACGGAAAGGTTACGTCGTCTTCTTTCCGCAGGTAATGTCATTCCCATACATTTTGGCGTAGCGTTTGGCGTGAACGCTAACAGAAATGTAATTTGTCTCTAGGCCCTGCTCTCAAACGGTGAAGGAAAACATCGTGAGGAAACCGGCATGTCCTAGAACCCAAAAATTCGAAGACATGTGACATCTACCAAACCGCACTGGGCCCGCGTGGTGGATTACGCCCTCTCACGGAGAGGAGGCCTGTGTCCCAGCAGTGGGAACGTTATGGGCTGAGTATGTATGTATATAAATAATAAAAGTTTAATTATTGTAAGATCTTACTTGTAATATGGAAAATGATGAAATTATAATATACAGTATACATTATCTTTTTTTTATTTTTAAAGGAAATATGAAGAGGTGTACCCCCCAGAAGTGTCAGAGTTTGTTTACATCACAGACGACACATACACGAAGCGCGAGGTTCTTCGTATGGAGCACCTCATTCTGAAGGTGCTATCATTTGATTTGTCGACACCAACCTCTCTCGCCTTCCTCTCTCATTACTGCATATCCAACGGACTTTCAAAGAGGATATTCCACTTAGCTGCTGTAAGTATCAAATTACTTTTATCTTTCATTATATTTTTCCAAATGAATTAAACATAAATCGTTTTGCTTGTCCTAGTTAGCTTATGTTAAAACTTATATATTTAAAAAACTATTTTGCAATGATAATTTAACAACTACATCATTATGGTCCTCTCATAAAAATATCTCACACCCTAACTTAAATATATAACAACGTTACTTTCAACAGTACCTCGCTGAACTTTGCTTACTGGAGGCGGATCCGTACCTTCAATTCAAGCCGTCTATAATCGCGGCAAGTGCGCTTGCAACCGCTCGTCACTCTCTACTATGCGAGCGTTGCGAGAGAGAGGACAAGGACCGGCACGACACGCGTGATTCAAAGGAAGGCGGTGACTCTAAGGAGGCGCGGCTCCACGCAACTTGTGCCGCTATTGCTTGGCCCGCCGCCCTCGCCACATGCTCCGGCTACTCGCTAGCCGACCTCGAAACTTGCCTGAGGGAACTCGCGCGCACACACTCGTATGCTTCTCTGCAGCCCTACCAAGCTGTACCCGACAAATACAAGAGCAACAAGTAAGTATTGTAATGATTATATTTTTTTGAAAACTTAGTAATTCTCCGTTACATATTTTTGTTTACACAAAATTGACGTCAGCAATAAATAGCCATCTACGAATATAATAACATATTTATAATATAATACGTAGATCGCTATGTATTGCTATTTTAAGATAACTTGTGTGTGACCTACAGGAAACCCTTCAAAAAACCATAATTTTTTGCATTTTCTGAGAAAATTTACCATGGTAATGTATTTTTTTTTTTCTACTATCAGAAATTAGAGATTTAAACGAACTGAAAGCCCACCGACTTAAAAAAACGAGAGAAAGACTTTTTTGACGGGAGAATTTTCGATTGAAAATTAGGGTGCTTTTTCGATACTAAGTCAAAATAATGTGAAAAAAAAATAGTGTATTTGGGACATAAAAAGACAAGTTTTCACCAAATTTCGCGCCCGTTTTTTTTTGTAATAGGTAAAAATAAAAAAGCAAAATCTTGGTTATTTTAATTTTTTCACATACATTTTGAGGTTATGTGAGAAAAGTGTAAATACAAAAGTTGTAGATCCTTTTATTACCTACAACTTTAGCATTTAGCTTTTTCCATAGGATTTGTAGTTGTGCCGGAAATCGAGATAAACTTTTATTACCCTTAAAAACCACTTCCCGACCTCAGATCGCCCGTAAATTATTTTTCCTTTCATTTTCGTTATATTCTCTTCCTTTTCCAATGGGTTTCATCCTACTATAATTATTTTTTGGTTTCAAAAAATTATCGATGCTGGTCTAAATCGATGATCGATCAATGAACGCAATCCGGCTGCCATGCGCCACACTAGAAAGATCTGCACGATCGATGTCTGTATTTGATAATTTATTTTTCTTTCAGATTCGATGGCGTGTCGACGATCGAGCCGAGGCCCATGTTCCCAGTGCCGAAGTACCAGCCGCCGGCGCCGCCCAACAGCAGCAGGCCTGCGGCCGATATCACTCGGAACAGCTAGGAAATTCCCGACCACGGCCCAACGCGTTACAGGAGTAGTCGAATTGACTCGAGGCCAGTTATTAGAACGAAAATAATCCCAAAATTAATGTGAAAAATTGTCAGGAGCGCGTAAAGTGCTGTGATTGGCTGGTGCAAACCATTCAACCAAGACAGAAGTTAACGCGTGCTGACAGTTAGCAAAATTTTGCGGAATTTCGTTCGGAAAACTGGCCCTCGGTGTATGGTAAGATGAGTGACCCGAATTAGTGTTTATGCAGCCCTCGCGCTTTTTTGCTCAGTCAGCTGGTTATTTCAGTATTCCATAATTCAGTATCATAGTTATACAACCCGTGTTGGAAGTACAAACTTACCAAATCATGGCCAGTAGGTAACTTAATAATTATTTCCTCGTTATACGTTTACGGCCAAAGATTACATAATGAAATACATGCCTACCGTAAGTAATTATACATTTTTCAGTGCTTTAAGAAAAATAAAGCCTTTTACATTATATTTCCATGAAAACTAACACGAGAACTAGTACTAACGTGTTGCTGAAGCTGTGTTTTGGCTAGCAAAGCAAAAAGTAACTGTTTCAGTGGGTCCTTTTTATCCATGTTTGCCTTGTTTTGTGGTGTAGAAATATTTTATTGATAACAGCAAATGCTATGCAGTAAAACACGTAAGGTGAGTACTAAACATTTCTGAGTATTCTTAATTCGAAACTAAGACTTTATTGCATTTATCCTAATCTTAATATGAAGAATCTCGAGGTAATCGAATGTTAACATAAGAGTGATTGGGATATTTTGTGAGTTGTTATGCTAGTTTTAAATTTAACATTTTCCTATGGAAATAAAAAGAAACCTTCGACTTCTGTTAGTTTTTTACTGTGTATTGTGATTTTATGGTTGCACAACGAGTGGTTCAAAAGCATTCAACTGAATTCGAGAAACTTTATTTCACATCCCAAATTACCATAAATGAAAAATAGAATTTCTCCCAAAGAAACCTCATTAAGTTTTAGATCCATTTTTTAATATTAACAAACACTCGCCGCGATCAAAATTGTTAATGTACCAATGTTTAAACTTAAGTTTGTGAGTCTATTGTGCGTCATCTCATAACCCACTGTGTTCATATTCGGACGTCTTCCCGCTTTTTTCCAGATAAATATTTTACAGTTTATAAACTTTTTTGCCGATACTTTCAATGTTTTATTTTTTATGTAATGTAATACTTGTACAGACGCCAGCACATCAAGCTACTCCAATCTGTCAAATTTATTTGATAGATTTTCAACTTTATACCGTAAGCATAAGGTTCATGTTCAAATGGGAAAATTTGACAGTTTGGGGTAGGTTGACCTGCTGGCGTCTGTACAAACCGGAATCCAGGTTCAAAGTTGATCCAGACTTCAATAAAATGTCTACAGGGTTAGAAAGCTTTTAAATTGGAGACGCCATTTCTTATTGGGACACTATTAGTGTACCTCGTATTGGATATTCATTCATTTCCAAGTTCCAATTGATAGCATTTCAGTGCGATGTTTGTTAGTAAATTATTATTTTTGAGATGTAAGGTATGTTTTAAATATTGGTTAGTAGTTTTTAATTTAATATAATAATATAATCGTACAGTACGAGTACCTATATTGGTAATAAATATAGTATTTTAAATAAAATAATGATTGTTTTATTTATGCTATCTGTCCATTCTTGAAAGACCTCGTACATAGCGAGTGAACTGTAATCACAGGAGACATTGAGGCACGTCTTCCTTCCGCACAGACCATGTTTTATCACGGTGCTATTAAACATAGCTGCTTATTATATGAGTAGTGGGTTTAAGATGTGTGCTAGAAGAGGAACGGTCAAATCTATTTGGAGATCGTCTGCGTCAGCGCAGCGACGCGACGCACTGTGTCGTAGCGCGCCCCAGAATGTGAAGTCGCAGTACAAAATAATGTACGGATGACAGAAATAATGAAAAAAGTAACGGGCTTTCTTTGAATTCATATATTTTATCTTAAGAAAATATATTTTTCTTAATCTTTAAAAAATCTTGATGTGCGAGGTCACTTAGAATAATTAAGAATTATTTGTACTGTTGACTTGTTGAAGGACGATTTCGGTGGTTTTAAGAGCTGTGCTTCTCCTGTGTGTACACATTGCCCAATCCTTTTTTGGTTGAATTTGGACCTGAAACAAAAAAAAAACCGTTAAATTAAATGAACACTTAGAGAATATGCAATTACTCTTGCGTAACTATCCATTTGTGATATAAAAAGTTTCCTACATATAGGCAATGCTAATTGCGGTTTGTAGCGGCCATATTTGAATTTACGGCTTGTGCGCGTGCGCCTCGCATTCTAAACGGTCCCCAGCTGCAGATATTCGCGGGCAACCTGTCGTAAAATCTTGCGGATATAAAAAAGTTCCTTGTAAAGTCACATATTATCCACTCTATGTCGTGTAGGTAGTAGGGGAATAAATGATTAAGTATGTACTTTTCTATTGGTATAACACGTTCTTATTTCCTGCGGTAGGTACAAAGATTCTCACATTTAATTTTACATAATATGTATAATTAAATGTGAGAATCTTTTTATATCACAAATATCTTTTTCTCTAAATTGGATATTATCCAATATAGAGAACGATTTTACCCCATTTATTTTTAAACTTTTGGCGTTCTGAGTTTACCTACTTTTATTTATATAAACAGTAATGTTGGCAAGTAACACGAAACGTGCGAAAAACATCTACATGTTCTGTGTTTCCAGGAAGCTTCCAACTAAACAACTGCTAATATTCCCATTTCAATTTGATTTAACCTTCAAACGCTCGCCAATTCTGCGTTCCGTCTGATGCGCGAGACTTAAATTTAATTTTTATTTGAAAATGAGTAGCAGTTTGGGAGGCGAAAGACGCGGTGCATAAACATAATAAATCATTTGCCATTCAGTCTGTATGTCGCGAACACGAGACGAGATAGGTATTTGTAGCGCGATAAGGGCTTCGTAGGACGCGTCGCACGCGCCGTATGTTTTTGTTATTATCGTTTATTTTTATAATGCCATAAATTCATCATCAGCCTATAATGTTCCCACTGTTGGGACACAGGCCTCCTCTCGGTGAGAGGGATTGGGCCATAATCCACCACGCGGGCCCAGTGCGAGTTGGTAGATGTCACATGTCTTCGAATTTTTTGTTCTAGGACATGCCGGTTTCCTCACGATGTTTTCCTTCACCGTTTTGAGAGCAATGGTGATGAAATAATTTACACAAAGTAAAGCGCCTGGCTGGGTTCGAACTCACGACCTACAACTCGTAAGTCGCGGTCGTTACCACTTGGCCATAAATTATAAAACGTGATTACATGTGACATTAATATACAAATTAAGATTTCTTTTTCATTAGGTATACCGTTTCGTTGATTGCAGGGACGAAGGAACACCTAACAACACGGAACTATCGTAACGTTTTATTGGCCATGACTTCCTCCCGCTAGTACTCTTGCTATATTATATTGATCTTGTCGTTACTATATACGAACGTGTCCGGAAAATTAATAAATGGTACGCATCTACGATTCGATGGATGCATACAAAGCTATAACACCTTGAATTAAAGTTCAGTTTGTTTATCTTCGAATCGAAGGACTTGAAACAGGTGACCTTTATAAATACGAGCTGCAGTTTAAAAATACAATAATAACGCTTTAATTATGATGAAAACATCGTTGGAAGCGCCGAAAGAGGTACATATATAATTTGCCCGTATACGGGAACAATATAACTACCCAACACTTCTTTATTCTAATAAATTCATAAATAACAATTTCTAATAAAATTACAGATGAAAATTACAAAAATGTTTTTATCTACTCCCGATTTCATATCAATAACTATAAATAAATACCTACATAAAAACACAATCTTACCAAAATTATAACCAGGCACTGGACTCCCAAAATCATCCAACAAAACAAAACTAAAGTAGACGTTCGATGTCTTCACAATGTTTAATTATAGGAATTTTTTGATGGCAATAAAGTAGTATTATTGACATCGTGCCCGTGCATGTTAAATAATAAGCACCATAACGAGCCTACGAGCCACTTCCGGAGCCCCGAAAGGAAAGGAAATTCACTTGCGAATTTGCCATTCTGTACACGATCGTGACATTGTCCCGTGTGCTCCACTGTTCCCATGCTATCTGGTTATTAATAACCAACTATACAACACGCTTTACGCCTCTTGTTTTATTATTTATAGGAACATCAATTTTAACTTAACGCGGAATCTGTGGTGGGCGCCAAAATCTGTTGCTTCGAGAACTACCCTACTCAATTTTTAAATGAGTATTGCTATGATGACCTATTCGGTTTCTTCACACCAGTATGATAACATGAAATGCTGTTATGCAGATAATCCTAATTTGAGCAGTAAGACTTTTTGCTCGCTAAAATAAAAATTGTGTATCTTTCCCGATGCGAGCCGATAGAACGTATTCATCGTGAATAATTTTAGAGATATATTACGCACTTGAGTAGGTACGTATGTATCTTGCTCTGGTAAATTCGGCTTGCTTCGTCTTGTTCATGTTATATTTATGATAGATGTATAAAACAGACAGCGAGGAATCTAATGAAATCTATTTATTGACTGCGCAAACATCGTGTGAAAGGAAGCTTTTGGGCCATTTCCTGGCGCTGAGTGAAATGGGGCCGAGCGTTCCGTGACGCATGTTTTTACCTCTGCATCCGCTTATAATTTTTTTTTTTTTTATAATCGTAGATTTTCTAAGTACTAGTCCTACACTCAACTGAAACTTAATAAACTATGAAAATCATACAGATTTATTAACGACTAGCTTTTGCCATTAACGGGAACCTAGTCGCGGGCTCGAACTCACTGGTGGGCCTGGTTGAAAAGTACGCTGTCTCACCAGGCTTCCTGTCCGACAGAGGTAGTACCCGCGATGAGCAGTTAGAAGATAGTCTACACGTACGACATTATCGAATGAGTTGCAGGATCAGTTATAGTATAACAGGCGCGTAAAAAATTAAAAAAGTCCTTCGGAAGAGCGGGATTTATGAAAAAAACCACTGCATAAATCAACGACCAATAAAGTTTATTGAACTTTTCGATAATTGAGCTTTGTCGGTACCGACTTAGTTTTGGAAATTTTACACTTCTTTTATTATTTAAACACGCCCAAAGTTAGGTTAAATTAGCAAGAAAAACAAATCATTGTTGGCTCCTAACTTTTTAATGGTTTTTAATTTTAGTATTCTGTTTCCGTACCCTACAGACAGTATTAATAATAGACAAAACCATACCATGTTTAATTTTTGATGTAATTGTCGAATAGTGGAATAAAACACTCCCGAAGTTTGTCTGGGAAAAATGTGGACTAAATTCACCTTAACACCATACTTCTAAAACATGAATACTTGAATTTTCTTATAAACACGCGAAAACGATCGTTTCGTCCATTACCGGGATTATTAGAATAAGCTCTGGAATCTCGACATCTTTTAATTTAAACAATGCATTACAATTACATAGGTGCAAACGTTGTTGCACAATAAACGTTTTGTGGGTACACATAGCAAGTTCCTGCGGACTATTTAAATACAAACACCGAAACAAGAGTTCTTAATTAAGCCCTTTCAAAACAAGGAAACGATAAAATTTCACTAGTTGCTAGACTTGCTAGTGCAGCGAGTGCTTGCTATTTATCTACAATTCTACACAGTCTGGTGTTAGCTGGAGTTAGTGCGAATGTTTCCTTTGTAGTTTTAATTACTAACGTATTTCTAATGTAGTGTGTTTGAATTCACTAAAGAGAAATCTTTTAATCTTAATTGGAAAATCATCGTTTCGGAAAGCATAGTGTAAAAAGTTTTATTTTTATCATAATAGAAAATACACCACATGACCACACTCGACGGGGTAATTTCATACCGTCGCCCCTAGCACACAGGCAACTGAGGGAACACGGGTCGGTTTTAGTCAGTAAAAGTCTGACACGCCCTCCAGCTCCACCTAGAGCGGGAGAAGCTATTTGATGATTTGCCAACCTCAAAAAAACGGGGTAATTGCATATCACAGTAACAGTAGGAATGATTTTCATTTTGACAGTACGAAGCAAAGGATTAGCAATATTGTTCAAAATGAATCAGATTCACATTATTATTTAGTGTGTAACGCAATAGGGGATTTTCAACTTATTAAAACTATTCTAATTGGAAGATTGTGACGAAATATTTAACACGAAAATTAAAGTAAATTGATTTATATCCTCTTTCTCAATTAAAATCAAATGTATTTTTCGTTGTTTTGAATTTACCGCCAAAACGCTCCATATGACGACTTTTTATCACGTGACCACACGTGTCGTCAACTTTTTGTAAACTGTACATAGTTAGTAAGTAAACAAGTGAATGTCGAGTTTTTATTTAACAAAATTTAATGGATAGAAAGTGATCTTACTGGAGTGCGGTGCCTCTGTGCAGTTTGCACACAGCACGAATGCTTCTAAAACTGCGCTTAACTAAGTATTTGTAGTTTTGTACCGGTACCGTTTACACAAAGCTGACGTCACGATTTCACGTGATAAAAAAGTCTAGTCTAGTCTAAAATATATTAAATTTGATTTTAATCGTTTTTAACCCCCGACGCAAAAACGACGGGGTGTTATAAGTTTGACGTGTCTGTGTCTGTGTGTGTGTGTGTTTGTGTGTGTGTGTGTGTGTGTGTGTGTGTGTGTGTGTGTGTGTGTGTGTGTGTGTGTGTGTGTGTGTGTGTGTCTGAGGCAACGTAGCTCCCGAACGGATGAACCGATTTTGATTTAGTTTTTTTTGTTTCAAAGGTGTATTAGTCGGGAGTGTTCTTAGACATGTTTCATCAAAATCGGTTCAGCTGTTTGAAGATTATCAGCTCTTTTCTGGTTGAAAAACGGATTTTAGCCTCTGATCAACTCAAAATTTGGGATTCTATTACTTCAATGATATTAGACGAATAAAATAACCTTGAACTGATGCTGGAGCAACACCTGGAATTTCCAGGAAACCCAAGTTATTCAGCAACAAACAGCAGAAGTATCGTGTTTGGGCTCATTGAAAAGGTCTCAATGAATAGATTATAGATAAATGGTGATTTATGGGAGACATTAAATTTAAAAAGCAAGAAATAAAAATTAAATTAAAAATTTAAAAAACCCCCGACCCAAACAAAAACTCAAAAAAGTAAAAAATAATATTTATAGGCCTTTTAATTTTAACGTAATATTTTGATCAGGGCATTGTCAAGTCGGGGGACGGTCAATGAAAACGCCAAACAGAGGCCTAGCCGTCCCCCGACTTGACAATGCCCTGATCAAAATATTACGTTAAAATTAAAAGGCCTATAAATATTATTTTTTACTTTTTTGAGTTTTTGTTTGGGTCGGGGGTTTTTTAAATTTTTAATTTAATTTTTAATTGAGAAAATGGATAGAAATAAATTTATTTTTATTTTTCTGTTAAACATTTCTACCCAATCTTTAAATTAAAAATGGTTTTTATTAAATTGGAAAAACCCTATTAGGGTGCAGGCTGAAGCCCACCCGCGGCTATAAAGCCTTAGAATTATGACGATGAAGGCAATTCCACCATTTGAAGTGTACCTACCAAGTACCTGTACCTATCTGTCTATCATCTGTGATTTTTACAGGTCTATCAAGGGTTTGTAATAAGCTGTATGTGCTGCAAGTGGCTGTATGTAAGTATCATTAATGGATAAATTCCTGCAACATGACAACATCGCCCAAGCAAACATTGGTAACTTTGTACCTATGTAGGTACAAACGTTTGCTTACTACGCACGTTTAGTTTAATTCTCAATTAGACAATTATTATATTAAATTGAATGACAACTGTCCCTAGGTGTGAAGGTACAGTGTTTCGAGTAAATATCAGCTTGCTAGTTAGTGCTAACATAAATCGTGTCAGTTAGTTAGAAATCCCAAACAACAATAACGATTTAGCCGTGATCACGATCTTTCTAACGTGACTTGACTTTAATTTCTAAACGATTCTATTGTAATGAATATACTTGCTGGCTACTTTAATTAATAATAAAAGTAGGTGTTTATTTTATTAACCGGCTTCAAAAAGAAGGAGGTTATCAATTCGACATGTTTTTTTTTTTTTTATGTATGTTCGGGCATAACTCCGTCGTATATAGACGGATTTGCAAAATTCTTTTTTTGTTCGAAAGGGGTTTACTCCGAAATGGTCCCATTGAAATTTCATATAGATCTGATGATGCGTTTCGGAGACAGACAACGGAACTCTTCAAAAAATTACAGCAAATCAACCGCGAATGTTGCTATCGCATAAATGTGTATTGTTTTGACCCCAAGGATGATGAAATTTCGAATTAGTGTGGGGTAGATAACTAAAAAGTTAAAAATAAAAACTTTTTTCAAAAAAATAACAACCGACTTCCAAAGAAACACTCCAAAGTGCAAAATAACTTTAATTTCGGAAGGCGGTGACATATAATTAAAATACACATCCAAAGTCACCGACTTCCCAAATTAAAGTTATTTTGCACTTTGTAGTGTTTCTTTGGAAGTCGGTTGTAATTTTTTTGAAAAAAGTTTTTATTAGAATCCATTTATTGATTGGTTAAGTATCTACTTAAAAGTAATTATTGAATCACAAGAATTCTCAAAAAAGTTAAATGAAAATTATAGTTTTGGAAACAGGAAGTATTACTACTAGGAACCTAAACTCAACAAATTTCCCTCATTATTTTGATCACGTACCTATTTAAGATATTAATTTGCTTGACTCTTTTTTGGACAAGAGCAAACTAGGCTTTACTAATTACTACAGACACATCTAACGCGCCGTATCTAAATTCTACAGTGAAAAAGTAAATAACACCGAAATCGAACCCCGATCTAACAAGCGAGACCACACCGCTGATCATTTATCCCACGACGCGCGCGCACCTCACAGAATACCTAATAAGCTATCGAGTTCAATGCACAAGGTTGCGCCTGCGTCCACTAGCCCGCATCTTTATTCTAGTAGTTCGTCCGTGTCGAAATCCTAAGATATGCGGACTTACCGACATCTCGCGTTTGTCTGGATTTTGTGTTAAACCAAAATTAAAAATAGCTGTTGTTTATAGAAAAAAGCTATCTGGCAGTTCGATAGAATGAAGCGTTAAAACGTTTAGATGTTTCACGAGAACGATGAAAAAACTGAAGGTGGAACAAATTTTTCTAAGAAACGGTTTTCCTTAGTCTCGGTTTTGTTTCAAAAAGATTTCAAGCTTAAGAGCTACGGTACCTAAACGTTTCTTGTTTTGAATTACCAATACGAAATAACAGTTCAACACCCTAATAAATTATCAATCGAAAGGGCCTATTTAGTATTTATTGTTAATTAAAATTTATTGTTGTCAAAAATCGGTATAAGCAGGAAGTGAGGGCCTTCCCGGCGGCGCGAGTGAAGCCCTGGGGCGGAAGTAGCGGCGGTCGCCTCGACGACAAGCTTGCATTACAAATAACCCCCTAATGAACACACGTGCGTTAGTTACTGTCAGATTGGGTCGATTACCTGCCTTCCGAAGCGACCAAGATAATCCTAGTTGCCTAAATACTTTTAGTCTTTACCCATTCGTTCGTAATAAACGTTTCTACTATGATGGAATGATAGCATCTGTATTTTTAGATTTGATTTATTTTTCTTAGAAGTAAAAATATCATGCGGCATGCCAAGCGTGTTGAATATTGTAAATTAGAAACTATCTATGGTAAATGGCAATATTCACTAGAGTCGCGACATCGATTAGGGCTCCTACAGCATTGCAGTCTTACTCTTACAGGTGTACCAATTGAACCAGTCAGTTGGCTTTGTATTTCAATGTGATGTTGGCGCTAAGAAAACTATGGGATAATCTAATTAGAATCGCCATCTTTAAGATTTGATCTCACTACCGACTAAAAATAATTTTAGCATGACCTGTTTTACGAAAACTTCATTTTGTAAACAAAAAATAAACGTTTGTTTACGTGAGGGGCCCCAGGTGCTTGCCCGTGTTGCTTGGATAATAATATGTTAGTTCGCCCTTCAAAGCTTCCGTTTTTAACATCGGTTTTTATGCTTACACATTAAACCAAAAGGTATATGCTAGGTTTAAAGCTCTTGCTAGATAGGGTGGTCTGCCTAATTTTATACCTAAACGGTTGAACTATGGGACGTTTTTACATTTATTAAATGTTCTGTAATGCCATTTTCAGGCATGCAAAAATAATTTACAAAAAAACAATTTTATGCGTCACGGGCGGTTTTGTTACTTTGTTATTCCTTCCCGCGTTTTATGTGTTTTGAAAGGCACTATATTGCAATTTGGAAAGCGTCCATTGCAACACGATTACCGTTGTCAATGGTATAGAGTGTAGAATGAATAAATGTATCGACAGAGCCATTAAAATTTGATCGACATCGAGCACACGCGCGTGACGGCATCCCGTGGCCTCCATGCAGTGCATAGTGGAGCCATAAAGCAACAATTAGGAACAAGGCGCTTGGATAACTGGCCGGTATTGTAGGACA
This sequence comes from Polymixis flavicincta, assembly GCA_949987655.1. Taxonomy (NCBI): domain Eukaryota; kingdom Metazoa; phylum Arthropoda; class Insecta; order Lepidoptera; family Noctuidae; genus Polymixis; species Polymixis flavicincta. The sequence continues at coordinate 17,896,501 of OX465181.1, read as the reverse complement.
CTGCGTAGCAGTTGTGTACATGCGTGTTATAGCATCAAGTTCCTATAATTGCAATGAATATCTGTGACTGACCTGTGGCTCACCTATTTCTATTTAATATTTTAGGGAATTGAAACACTTATGGCATATTGGCATAAGATAACAGATTTGACCTCGAGGACGTTCCGATCGAAAATAAATGATATGCCGGCGCCAGTGCCAGACAGACGCAAGCGCAACCCACGCCCACGCAAGACCGTATTTTAAACTTGACTGGAATGGCGCCAGACACCGCACCGAGAAGATCCCACTCTCTCGACCTGCCTGTTAATGAGAGTTATGACCGCGTAAACATTCCCTTTTTGGGAACGCTTTTGTTCTTTGTGAAAGTTCATGGAGCTAATTTGTTTCCAAAATAAGACAAGCCTTTAATTACTCCCATTAGAAAGTTTATGATGCAATTACTGTACCCACCTAGGTATACCTACCTACAGCAAGTCAGCCATAGAAGAAACAAGAATCATTTATTTGCTTACCAAGTAAGGCCTCCTTGCCCATGTGATGTATATTGCAGTAGATGTGGTGGTCAGCCGCCACGACCGGCTCTGCTGTTGTTTCACCTCCAGCCTCCATTAATTTTAACTTTGCCGTCAAATCGTGTACATCTGTAAAGTTTAATACTCTAAATTATTAATCTGCTAGGTATTGTATTTCTAAGTACTACACATCGTCAGTACATAAGTCACATAGTGTACTTTATGATGACCATAATCTTTGGTCAACGCCATAGAGGTGGGAGGTTAATGAAAGTAACAGAATCTATACAATAATTCTAAATTCGGAATAGTCGAATGCAACGAAAACCGTTAGCTATTGTTACGCGTGCGGTCCGCTACGCAGGTCAAAATTAGTAGCGCACATGTTCAAACAAACTGGTATTGTTTACATGGGATCGGTGCGCGCGCGCTGCCACAGAATTGGGTCTACGCCTACGCCTGCAAGCTTAGATTTATGATGAATTTTACTCAGGTATTATTATGTTGATTGTGTTCAATCATGGGTTCCTAAAAGTACTAACTTTCCATGAGACTGCTTGTAGCCAGTTATAAGATACATTTCATCCTGCTTTACTCAATTAGGAGCAATGTTTCGTAAACAAATCCTATTCCTGCATAATTTCGACCAATAACAAGAACCAAACCTGAAATAAATAATTCGCATGGTGTAAACACGTTGGACGCGGCATAATTTGTGGTTTATTTATTCAGGATGAACGATCAGCTCGCGCGACCTCCGTGTGATGTCGTTTTTATTATCCAGACGACGATGACGTCTGACGAATATCAACAGTAGCGTTTAACGAACTTTGTGGGTCGTCTAGTTCCCAATGCAGTGGTCACACTGGCAGTAAAATAATGTTCTACAACAATAAACGCTTTGTTGTGGTATACATTACAAATATATGTATGTATAGAACAAGGCGCGAAACTTGAAATGGAGTCTTGTCTAAAACTTGTGTTTGTAATTGATTACGTACTAACGAGCTAAGCCAAATACCTAGGGAGAAGCTAACAAGATTTTGTCATACCTATGCCTAACCATAAGTTGCTTTAGGTTCGAACTTCAGGACCAGAAGGAAATCTTGGAAATAGGGTTTGCACGATGTGAACGTTCCTCGCGGTACGAAGTATGATGGCATCCTTTTGTCATTGTGACCACCTCCAGATCGCAGAATACCCATCCCACTTGCATTTAAATTATCTTAATATTCGGTGTAGTCTGTCTGACGCTAGCAGTCTCTTACCAATGATCTTAGGAATGGCTCGTACCTAGACTTTTACGTTTATGGATTCAATGGTAACAGTATTATTGACAGCATACCTGACTTAAGCGCTCGTTTAATCACCCTCCACTGCCTCGCATGGTACAGTGACATCACCAATACCACGACGAAAAACACGATACAGCCACTCGCGGCCACGCTAAGGCTGGTCGTCTGCAGGTCCCACGACACTTCATCATTAGCCGTCACTTCACTATCGTAGTCCACATACTCGTACTCCACGTCACTGGGTACCAGTTCACTCGACTCATTGTTTTTTTTATGCACCTGATGCGTATTGAAGGGAGATATCTGGGCCTCGTATAACGACTGGCAGATTGTGTCCCTGTGGATTTCGCAGGGGTATCTGACGACCAGCCGCTTGGCGGGGTCGCATCGGGTGCAGGGCAGGCAGGTGCCACGCTGGCGGTCCCACCAGCTCAGCCCGCGCTCACAGGCGCCGTCGCTTCCCGCCACAGACCCAAGTGCCAGTGTAGCAACCAGCAAACACAACTTGGGTATATCTCCTCGCATTACCTGTAATGTGTGATGAAAGAGTTTGTATAACATAAATGGCAGTGGTGTAAGTAAGTACCTAACACTGCAACATAATTGCCTCCATTTTAGGGGTGAAACTATGTGCAGTATGCATTCCAATAAGCTAAGTAGGAAGGTTTTACTGTTGTTTACTAATTTAACACTTAATTGTAGAGGTACCCACTTAGCCAAATTAAATGTAAAGTAGGTCTAAGAGTCGATACTGTCGATAGCTAGTCTATTGAAATCAATAGATATAATACATATAAGCAGCTGCAAAGACTAGAGGTGGCACCATCAAACTGAACATTTCAAAATATTTTTTGCAAGTGAAAATTATAAAAGAACAGACATCTTCCGGTCGTAAAAAATACGTTAATTATGATGATACTTTTTGCGGTAAGACGCCTGATCCTCACTCAAATAAATATAACAGTAAATTTATTGGGTAAGTAATTTGGAAAACATCTATCAGGTGTAATTATAGTTAAATATAAATAAATACATATGTATATTAATTTCATTACCTCCTTGCTTACACTCATGTATGCTGCCTAAGTATTCATGAAGGACCACATCTCAGTTCGGAATAATTATTATGTTCGTTTAGAAAGCTCACTTTCACCGGTGTCACTGTCGAATGATTTGTAGTCACTATTTGTATTAAACTTCTGTGTTAAATCCATTAACACTCGGGTTTATCACACACACCTACAGTGCAGTCGTTGTTTTTGATAAGTAAGCTAATAAGTAGTAATAGTCAGCGCACACGATGCGCTTCGGCCACGGTCGCCGTGCGTTCTGCGCCGTGCGGGAGACGCGGCATCACATTCAACTGTTCTGAGCGGTCCCCTATCCCTCCTCCTACGCAGGATGCGCGTACGCGTTACCCGGCAATAGAAACGTACGGTAGATGTATTCGACGTTTCTTTTGAGTATCTATCAATTTGTTTTTATAGAAAAATTGGAACATGTCCATTGCAACTTTGTCATAATATTGTCATAACTCAGTTCGATTGGCTTATCTAAACACTGATCGTTATCATTTAATTGGTTACCTATTCAAGACAAGAATTTCGTTACCTCTTCAGAACGTACCTAGTAGTACAGACGCCTGCACATCAAGCTATCCCAAATTATCAAATTTTCCCAATTGATTATGAACCTTTGGAATAAAGATTGGGGTAGTTTGATGTGCTAGCGTCTGCACATAAACTCGCTTATTGTGTATCTAGAATCTAGGGGATTGTGTATATTTACAAGCCACCGCTTGTCTATTGGACACCATAAAACAAAAAGGTAGGTATGAGTATGGTATGACAAAGGTTTAAGGACCTAGTCAAGATTCGTCTGAGTTAGAGCAAGTTTTAGTGTATGTACAGACGCCAGTACAGAGGCCAGCACATCAAGCTACCCCAACCTGTCAAATTTCTTTGATAGTTTTTCAACTTTATTAAAAACGTATAAGGTTTATATGTTCAATTGGGAAAATTTGACAGTTTGGGATAGCTTGACCTGCTGGCGACTGTACATCAAGCTACCCCAATCCGTCAAATTTCTTTGATAGATTTTCAACTTTAAAACCCAAGCGTAAGGTTCATGTTCAATTGGGAAAATTTCACAGATTGTGGTAGGTTGATGTGCTAGCGTCTGTATTGTGGTCTGTATCTTGAAGCTATTTGCTTTTTTTTTGGTTATTGGCTTGGCACGGTTTGTGCATTTAGCCAGTGTCAAGTAATTTTTCTTTTCGATCAAGTAAATGGCCCGTTATCAGGCACGAAGTTACAAAAAAGTCATAGTCGTCTTTAAAAGCTGTAGGTACCTAGTAACTTAGTAACAACCTATTAAGTAGGAGTTTTTGGGGGGACACGAAAAGTCCACGTTAGTCACTTAATTTCACCTTCACTACACTTGTGCACTCACACGTAACTAAATTGAATAATAGGGTATTTTCCAATTTGTTGAAAAATATTCTAAACTGAAGAGTGGGACGAAATATGTAACAGAAAAACTTTTTTCAAAAAAATAACAACCGACTTCCAAAAACAACACTACAAAGCTCAAAATAACTTTAATTTCGGAAGTCGGTGACTTTGGATGTGTATTTTAATTATTTGTCACCGCCTTCCGAAATTAAAGTTATTTTGAGCTTTGTAGTGTTGTTTTTGGAAGTCGGTTGTTATTTTTTTGAAAAAAAAATTTATTTTTCACTTTTTAGTTACCTACCCCGCACTAATTCGAAATTTCATCATCCTTGGGGTCAACACAATGCATATTTATGCGATCGAACATTCGCGGTTGATTTGCTGTAATTTTTTGAAGAGTTCCGTTGTCTGTCTCCGAAACGCATCATCAGATCTATATGAAATTTTAATGGGACCATTTCGGAGTAAAGCCCTTTCGAACAAAAAAACAATTTTGCAAATCCGTTTATATACGACGGAGTTATGCCCGAACATACATTAAAAAAAAAAAAAATATATATATAAACATGTCGAATTGATAACCTCCTTCTTTTTGAAGTCGGTTAAAAATAAAAGTAAATTGATTTATATCCATTTTCTCAATTAAAAACGATTTAAATGGAACTTACTTTTCGTTGTTTTGAATTTACCGCCAAAACGCTCCTTACGTGAATTTTTATCACGTGACGTCAACTTTGTGTAAACTAAAGTAGTTAGTAAGTAAATAAGTGAATGTCGAGTTTATAATTAACAAGATTTTTGATGGATAGAAAGTGATATTACTGGTGGGGGTGCCTCTGTGCACAAATCCGTTTAAAACGGCGCCAAACTAAGTATTTGTACCGGTGCCGTTTACACAAAGTTGACGTCACATGTCAAGTGACAAAAAGTCATCGTAAGGAGCGTTTTCGCGGTAAATTCAAAACAACGAAAAATAAATTAGTTTTTAATTGAGAAAATGTGTACTAATAAATTTATTTTTATTTTTCTGTAAAATATGTCATCCCAATCTTCAAATTAAAATAGTTTTTATCAAATCGGAAAATACCCTATTCACTACCAAAATTATACAATTTAATTCGCAAAATTTCATGAAAATGAAAATACGTGCGACATGCTCCAACGCGATCCCGCCAAAAACTCAGCATCCACTTGCTTTTTTTTTTTTTTTTTTTTTTATGGCAATTTGCCGAAGACTACGGCAATTTCTGCCAGTGTCACGTAGTGACTATACATGGGTATAATCTATATCTATACATATAATAAATCTGTAAAGGAACTTTTTCTGTACATTTAAAATATTTCGAAAATAATTGCTTGGGGTGGTAAGGGATAATCAACAGATGACATTTTAACCCTTATCAAAATTTTTGTCTGTAGCTCGGTTTTTCAGTTTCTATGTTGAATAGATCAAGTATCACGTCAAAAGAACGAAACTAATATGGTTATCTTTCATACTCAAATATTGTTTATAACTCAGAGTTTATATTAGTCTTTGTTTCATCGCAATCGCTTCGGTCAACCTATCTAAATAATTTAAAGTGTTCAAGAATTTATTTACGTAATGTTGAAACACTTAGCGACATCTATTGGCGTGAAACGGTACTAACGAATACTTAATATTAACACGTCATTCTCATTTAAGTTACTTACTGTGTCTGTGTTATTTCAAAAAGTAATGATACTGATTACTAAAATCGCTTTCCGTTGGTGGTTGATTCCCACGAATCAAAAAAGCTAAAAGAATTTCAAATAAAAAGTTGTGATAATATTAACTGACGTGGTGTTCTGAGTCATATACCTAGAATGCAATGTTAGATAAATATTTATTAGTTTTATCAATCAAATTAATACAAATAGAGGGGAAGAAATCTCATTTTTAATTGTGATAAAAGTCTTAGTAGCGCCGTCTAGCATAATATAGCAAAATTAGAGCGGCTAGAGGAACATCTCCATAGAAATTCTTAATCTCTAGCGTCAGTAACGCCATCTAGGTTTGAATAGCAAACATGCAAAGACAACAACTTGATTTCGCGCGAAATTTGATAATGTTAAATTTAAATGCGTGTTTACAGCATTACTCGATTCAAATAATGGGAGTTTTGGGAGTAAAGAGTTGTAAATACTTATGTGCTAATTTTCGTGATGTTAGTTTTCGAGGTGGGGAGGGAGGGGTTCAAGCGAGGTCGGATGGTGAAAGTCAGGAAAAAAAATCCAAAATTGCGACCATAACTACTGGTGGATTTGAGTAAATAGATAGGTTTTCACACGGGCAACTGTAGTTATGTCGATGCTCTTCCGAGCAACATCGCTTACAGAGAAGCATTTTCTTAGTTAAAACAAGTTTAAAAATGTATTTATTTATCCATTTGGCATCTCCAACAAAGGATACATTACCTACACAGGAACAATAGAAATCACAATAGTAAAATATTGACAATTTTAAAGTCGCTTCTTTAAATATAATTATTTATTGGTCTACAAATAAATGTATGGCTGAACAAAAGAAACACTGAAACATTTTTGATTACAATTTACAATAAAAAGGCATCGCAACTGAGAGTCGCGGAGGATCGCCCTGTTACGTCCATTATCCTCGGGATCGGGCTCTCTCTCTTCCTGCTGCCTGCGTCAGCAGCGGGGAGAGAGGTGGGGGCGCGCGCGGTATGGCACTACGTAGCAACAACATCGTACTTACTATGTTCATAGAAAACCCGTGCTATACAATTAAATAGTTTTTTTTGCCTGGTTTGGTTTTTTTTTTCAACAGCGCTTTTAATGTGGATAATGACCGACGTTACGGGGCGTAGGTAATGTAACATTCGCAGCGAGCATGTCTTTACGCCGTGTGCTAAAATCAGTGTTGCTCGCTCGCATGTTTTGCCGTAGGTACTACTGACTGCACGAATACTTGCTTGGTTACATATTAGGTGCATTTTGACCCGTGACGCCGGTCAGTATCCACCTTTACAGCGTGATCTTTCTTCATCGTGATAACGCCATGGTCCCACGGGCCGTTAACTGACAGGTGGCGTCAGGTGTTACTGCACTGCTACCTGTCGAGGCCTATCGCAGTCCGTGCAGAGCATTCCCACTGCTGTGGTTTTATTCAGTGGTCAACGTTTGATAAACAAAGCTAAAAGACACGCGCCTGTACGGGCCGAGATAGGCGCCCGCCCCCGCGTGGAATAATGCTTCAGCACACTCAACCAGACGCGCAGTCGATTTATTGAGTAAGTACAGTAAAAGCTCCTTATTCGTGCTTCCTTCATTCGCGTTTTCACTATTCGCGGATTAAAAAAATGCGACCCAATTCCTATATCCGCGGCTAAAGATTTATTTATTTGCGGGTCTAATCGGTACATCGGTACATACATATTAACAAACTAGCTGTGCCCGCGACTTCGTTCGCGTGCATGTCGGAAAACAATAATGTGTCGCTTTGACGGTGTAGGTACCACTCCTCCGATCTTCCGATCTATCCTGGTAGGAATCTACCACAGCTTTCGAATGCAGTCCAGAGCCTAGAGACAAAACACATTACTCTTGGCGTTCACGCCAAACGGTACGCCAAAATGTATGGGAATGACATTACCTGCGGAAAGGACACGACGTGTCCTGTCCGCAGGTAATGTCATTCCCATATATTCTGGCGTAGAGTTTAGCGGTTTTGTCTAGGCCTGCAGGCGTCTTTAGGGGTTATAATGATATTGCGACGAAGTCTCACTCAGATTTTTAAGAATAAATATAGATCAAAGCGCCTGGTCGAGGCTCATTTTATAATAAATGTGCACCTGCCGTAGGTACAGTAAAAGCTCTTTATTCGCGAGGTATACGTTCCGTAAAATACCTACCGCGAATACAGAAACCGTGACTATGGAATGGTAATTTATATGGGATTATAGGGGATACGTTCCTAGGTGACAAAAAAAAACAATTTATTTGAAGTTTTTGACCATATTGATTAATTGTATGAGCGTGATATGGATGCAAGCGACTCTCCAAGGCGTAAACGATCAAGCATTTCTATGCGTTAAACAGATTTTTTCGCGTCGAAAATCGTTTTTAAGTAAAAAAAAATTTTTAACATTTTGCAATTAATGGAAAGATGAAACAATAGGTAAAACACGCAAAGCGGCTCGTACCAAAGGATGGAATGTCTATTATGTCGCAGCATTTATAAATGTGGGGGAGGCCTATGTCCAGCAGTGGACGTCTTTCAGCTGAAATGATGATGATGATGATGTATAAATATACTTTATGGTGATGAGGTTGGTTTCATAATGTTTGTTTACATTCTCAAAAAACTTTTTTCAAAAAAATACCAACCGACTTCCAAAAAACACTACAAAGTGCAAAATAACTTTAATTTCGGAAGTCGGTGACGTTGGATGTGTATTTTAATTATTTGTCACCGCCTTCCGAAATTAAAGTTATTTTGCACTTTGTAGTGTTTTTTGGAAGTCAGTTGTTATTTTTTTGAAAAAAGTTTTTATTTTTCACTTTTTTGTTACTTACCATACACCAATTCGAAATTTCATCATCCTTTGGGTCAAAACAATGCATACTTATTTATGCGATAGCAACATTCGCGGTTGATTTGCTGTAATTTTTTGAAGAGTTCCGTTCTCTGTTTCCGAAACGCATCATCAGATCTATATGCAGGGCCCAATCTAAGGGGGGGCAAGCCGGGCAAATGCTCAGAGCGGCAAAAATGAGCGGCGGCAAAATGTATACTTACAAACATACCTACTCTCATGAATTTTTGTATACTTGTTCAGAAGCCGTAGTAGACTAACGTATGTGAATATTATATAGTTAAAAGAATATCACATAATTATGGTCATACCATCTTTGGTAGAAGCTCATGACTTATATGGTGTTAGTGCAAAGGGCGGCGAATGTTATTTTTGCCCGGAGCGGCCAAATAGCTAGATCGGGCCCTGTTTAACTCCTCGAGTGTCAACGGAACACCAAGTGTGCATAAGAAAAAGTGCTCGAAGTGTCAACGGAGCACCATGTGTGCATATTGTCGGTATTTTAAATAAACGTAAAATACCGTCGTCCATTGGGAGCCGGGACAATATGCACACATGGTGTTCCGTCGACACTTCGAGCACTTTTTCTTATGCACACTTGGTGTTCCTTTGACAATGAAATTTCAATGGGACCATTTCGGAGTAAACCCCTTTCGAAAAAAAAAAGAATTTTGCAAATCCGTCTATATACGACGGAGTTATGCCTGAACATACATAAAAAATATAAACATGTCGAATTGATAACCTCCTTCTTTTTGAAGTCGGTTAAAAACACCGACCGCGGCGAAGGCGGCTATTGTAGATGTCAAAGGCCGAACCAATACAGCGGCGATATCATTTGACAATGTACTTTAGGCGAAGTTGTAATGAGGTCTATTTTACTTTTTTATAGTCCATCTGACGACGCGTTTACAAAGGATATTGGGTTGGATACCTATTGGAATCCTTTTTGTTATTTGTTAATATGTATGTACCGATGTACCGATTAGACCCGCAAATAAATAAATCTTTAGCCGCGGATATAGGAATTGGGTCGCATTTTGTTAATCCGCGAATAGTGAAAACGCGAATGAAGGAAGCACGAATAAGGAGCTTTTACTGTACTTACTCAATAAATCGACTGCGCGTCTGGTTGAGTGTGCTGAAGCATTATTCCACGCGGGGGCGGGCGCCTATCTCGGCCCGTACAGGCGCGTGTCTTTTAGCTTTGTTTATCAAACGTTGACCACTGAATAAAACCACAGCAGTGGGAATGCTCTGCACGGACTGCGATAGGCCTCGACAGGTAGCAGTGCAGTAACACCTGACGCCACCTGTCAGTTAACGGCCCGTGGAACCATGGCGTTATCACGATGAAGAAAGATCACGCTGTAAAGGTGGATACTGACCGGCGTCACGGGTCAAAATGCACCTAATATGTTACCAAGCAAGTACCTATTCGTGCAGTCAGTAGTACCTACGGCAAAACATGCGAGCGAGCAACACTGATTTTAGCACACGGCGTAAAGACATGCTCGCTGCGAATGTAACATTACCTACGCCCCGTAACGTCGGTCATTATCCACATGAAAAGCGCTGTTGGAAAAAAAAAACAAACCAGGCAAAAAAAACTATTTAATTGTATAGCACGGGTTTTCTATGAACATAGTAAGTACGATGTTGTTGCTACGTAGTGCCATACCGCGCGCGCCCCCACCTCTCTCCCCGCTGCTGACGTAGGCAGCAGGAAGAGAGAGAGCCCGATCCCGAGGATAATGGACGTAACAGAGCTATCCTCCGCGACTCTCAGTTGCGATGCCTTTTTATTGTAAATTGTAATCAAAAATGTTTCAGTGTTTCTTTTGTTCAGCCATACATTTATTTGTAGACCAATAAATAATTATATTTAAAGAAGCGACTTTAAAATTGTCAATATTTTACTATTGTGATTTCTATTGTTCCTATGTAGGTAATGTGTCCTTTGTTGGAGATGCCAAATGGATAAATAAATAAATTTTTAAACTTGTTTTAACTAAGAAAATGCTTCTCTGTAAGCGATGTTGCTCGGAAGAGCACCGACATAACTACAGTTGCCCGTGTGAAAACCTATCTATTTACTCAAATCCACCTCGAAAACTAACATCACGAAAATTAGCACATAAGTATTTACAACTCTTTACTCCCAAAACTCCCATTATTTGAATCGAGTAATGCTGTAAACACGCATTTAAATTTAACATTATCAAATTTCGCGCGAAATCAAGTTGTTGTCTTTGCATGTTTGCTATTCAAACCTAGATGGCGTTACTGACGCTAGAGATTAAGAATTTCTATGGAGATGTTCCTCTAGCCGCTCTAATTTTGCTATATTATGCTAGATGACGCTACTAAGACTTATATCACAATTAAAAATGAGATTTCTTCCCCTCTATTTGTATTAATTTGATTGATAAAACTAATAAATATTTATCGAACATTGCATTCTAGGTATATGACTCAGAACACCATGTCAGTTAATATTATCACAACTTTTTATTTGAAATTCTTTTAGCTTTTTTGATTCGTGGGAATCAACCACCAACGGAAAGCGATTTTACTTTTTGATATAACACAGACCCAGTAAGTAACTTAAATGAGAATGACGTGTTAATATTAAGTATTCGTTAGTACCGTTTCACGCCAATAGATGTCGCTAAGTGTTTCAACATTACGTAAATAAATTCTTCTTGAATACTTTAAATTATTTAGATAGGTTGACCGAAGCGATTGCGATGAAACAAAGACTAATTTAAACTCTGAGTTTTAAACAATATTTGAGTATGAAAGATAACCATATTAGTTTCGTTCTTTTGACGTGATACTTGATCTATTCAACATAGAAACGGAAAAACCGAGCTACAGACAAAAATTTTGATAAGGGTTAAAATGTCATCTGTTGATTATCCCATAACACCCCAAGCAATTATTTTCGAAATATTTTAAATGTACAGAAAAAGTTCCTTTACAGATTTATTATATGTATAGATATAGATAACAAAAAGGATTCCAATAGGTATCCAACCCAATATCCTTTGTAAACGCGTCGTCAGATGGACTATAAAAAAGTGAAATAGACCTTATTACAACTTCGCCTAAAGTACATTGTCAAATGATATCGCCGCTGTATTGGTTCGGCCTTTGACATCTACAATAGCCGCCTTCGCCGCGGTCGGTGTTTTTAACCGACTTCAAAAAGAAGGAGGTTATCAATTCGACATGTTTATATTTTTAATGTATGTTCAGGCATAACTCCGTCGTATATAGACGGATTTGCAAAATTCTTTTTTTTTCGAAAGGGGTTTACCCCGAAATGGTCCCATTGAAATTTCATATAGACAGGGCCCGATCTAGCTATTTAGCCGCTCCGGGCAAAAATAACATTCGCCGCCCTTTGCACTAACACCATCAAAGATGGTATGACCATAATTATGTGATATTCTTTGAACTATATAATATTCACATACGTTAGTCTACTACGGCTTCTGAACAAGTATACAAAAATTCATGAGAGTAGGTATGTTTGTAAGTATACATTTTGCCGCCGCTCATTTTTGCCGCTCTGAGCATTTGCCCGGCTTGCCCCCCCTTAGATTGGGCCCTGCATATAGATCTGATGATGCGTTTCGGAAACAGACAACGGAACTCTTCAAAAAATTACAGCAAATCAACCGCGAATGTTGCTATCGCATAAATAAGTATGCATTGTTTTGACCCAAAGGATGATGAAATTTCGAATTGGTGTATGGTAGGTAACAAAAAAGTGAAAAATAAAAACGTTTTTCAAAAAAATAACAACCGACTTCCAAAAAACTAGTGATGGGTAACTCATCAATTTTATGTGAGGATGAGGGAGCCCCTCAATTTGCTTCGTGAGGTCCTCACGAGGGACCCCTCATTTGAGGTGAGGAATCGTACGACGGCGTATTCGCCTCACGACTCGCGAGCCCGAGTCGAACTCAAACGAAGCTCCAAGTGAGCGAGGCGGGCGGGTGCAACGACGACTCACAAGTACTCACGAGTCACGACTCTCCGATAATCCGATTATTCACGTCCTCACTCTCTCACACACATCATTTTCTTTCGCTTATAAATTTTATACCGCCAAAATAAACGAATCAATGACCCTTTATTACCAATCTAATGCTAATGCTTTTAGAGTTCATAATAATTAATCGTAGCTGAAATAATTTTAAATAATGTTTACTGTGCCACGGTATTGTCCAAACTTCAAGATCACACCTCACCTCACTCATTCTCAATTCTCCATTCAATTTTTGAGTCGGTTCATTCGCTCACTGAACTCAATCCTCATTCGCGAGTCACGAACTCGCTTGCCTCGATTTCCTATTGTCATTAATGTCAATGTCAATTTTTAAATGAGGGGTGATGAGGAATGAGGTGGTTCAATATAGAAATTCGAGTAACTCTTTCAATTTGCGATCACGAGTACCTCAAATGAGGGGCCTCATGAGTGAGGGACGCATCACTACAAAAAACACTACAAAGTGCAAAATAACTTTAATTTCGGAAGGCGGTGACAAATAATTAAAATACGCATCCAACGTCACCGACTTCCGAAATTAAAGTTATTTTGCACTTTGTAGTGTTTTTTGGAAGTCGGTTGGTATTTTTTTGAAAAAAGTTTTTTGAGAATGTAAACAAACATAATGAAACCAACCTCATCACCATAAAGTATATTTATATATCATCATCATCATCATTTCAGCTGAAAGACGTCCACTGCTGGACATAGGCCTCCCCCACATTTATAAATGCTGCGACTTAATAGACATTCCATCCTTTGGTACGAGCCGCTTTGCGTGTTTTACCTATTGTTTCATCTTTCCATTTATTGCAAAATGTTGAAATTTTTTTTTTACTTAAAAACGATTTTCGACGCGAAAAAATCTGTTTAACGCATAGAAATGCTTGATCGTTTACGCCTTGGAGAGTCGCTTGCATCCATATCACGCTCATACAATTAATCAATATGGTCAAAAACTTCAATTAAATTGTTTTTTTTTGTCACTTAGGAACGTATCCCCTATAATCCCATATAAATTACCATTCCATAGTCACGGTTTCTGTATTCGCGGTAGGTATTTTACGGAACGTATACCTCGCGAATAAAGAGCTTTTACTGTACCTACGCCAGGTGCACATTTATTATAAAATGAGCCTCGACCAGGCGCTTTGATCTATATTTATTCTTAAAAATCTGAGTGAGACTTCGTCGCAATATCATTATAACCCCTAAAGACGCCTGCAGGCCTAGACAAAACACCTTTCTGTTAACGTTCACGCTAAACTCTACGCCAGAATATATGGGAATGACATTACCGTGTCCTTTCCGCAGGTAATGTCATTCCCATACATTTTGGCGTACCGTTTAGCGTGAACGCCAAGAGTAATGTGTTTTGTCTCTAGGCTCTGGACTGCATTCGAAAGCTGTGGTAGATTCCTACCAGGATAGATCGGAAGATCGGAGGAGTGGTACCTACACCGTCAAAGCGACACATTATTGTTTTCCGACATGCACGCGAACGAAGTCGCGGGCACAGCTAGAATATTAATATAATTAGACTACATAGGTAGGTATGTCTGAAAATTATAGTTTAATATTGTTATTGGAAATAAATTTAATAAAAGCACGTATAATTTGGGGATTAGGGAAAAATGAGAGGAGATGGCGGACATTAATGGGTTTTTGTATTTTCAATTTTGTAATAACCTTATCAAAAGAGGAAACATTGTTCAAAGGGCAATTTAAAAATATGTGATCTAACGTACCATCATCCAGCCCACACTCACACAAAGAACTGTCCCGGACCCTAATTTTATGGAGAAAAACTGGGGTACAGCAGTGGCCAATACGGATTCTGCATATAACGGATGTGACGATTTTGGAAGCTTCTTTGTATTTGTAAAACCAAGGCTTGGAAGGAATGGTTGGCTGTATGGATGCAAACAAGCTAGCTTTTGACTTGCTGGATTGGGACCAGTGTTCTTGCCAGGATTCAAAGAGATCTACTTTGGCCTTGTGAATCAAGTCATAGACCTGAACAGTATAATGTTTTTTATCTGCCAGATTGCCACTGACGGCATTCTTAGCTGCTATATCTACCAACTCATTGCCCGTAATACCCATATGGCTAGGAATCCATACTAATATTATCTCAACGTTTTTTTTAAAACAAGAATGTAGGACAGTTTTGATTTCAACAATGATTAAGCTACGTAGGTTATCTTTAAATGAATTTTTAACTACTGCCTCCAGAGCACTCCTGGAATCAGAGAAGATTACTGCTTTTGTAATAGCTGAATGAGAGGAAATAAATAAACACGCCTCCAGAATTCCAATGCATTCCCCAGTAAAAACCGAAGACTCGGGAGGGCACTGGAAATGAAGGAATATCTGGGAGTTGGAATTATATACAGCAATGCCTGTATTACCTTCGGTAGTCAATTTGGAAGCGTCTGTATAAAATTTGTAGTGATCAGGCCAGTTGTTATTAACAGTCGAAAGAAAATGGTCATTAGCATTGGTGGTGTCCCTATTTATTCCAATATAAGAGATTTTTGGAACAAAATTTAGAATTTCATACGGACATGTGTATAGTGGGTATTTATTACACTGAGGAATAGGAGATTTGACTTCCGCATTCCGGATATTTCTAAATGAATTAAGGATCAAAGGGGGGTCTTTATGTTTCCAGTAGTCGCTTTGTCTACATAAATTATCTAGTATGGAAAGCTTAGAGAGAACAATGTGATTACTAAGAAAATATGCTTTGTACATATATTTATCGGCTAGGTATTGTCTACGGAGAAGAAGGGGAGGGTCGCCACTCTCAACTTGCAGAGCATTGGTAGGAGTGGATCTCATGCAACCTAGTACAATGCGGAGGGATTTAGACTGAATGGTTTCCAGCTTGGCCAATGCAACTTTACCACAGGGTTCCAGGAGGAAAGACCCATAGTCCAGTAAGCTTCTTATTGTAGCATTGTATATGAGTTTCAAAGTAAAGGGATGAGCACCCCACCAAACCCCCGCTAGGGCACGTAGCATATTAAGGTTCTTCTCACATTTATTAATAATATAATTGAGATGAAAGACACCAGATAATTTACAGTCCAAAATGACCCCAAGGAATTTCACATTATCCTCGACCTTGATCGGGGCTCCTTCAATTTCAAGGTGGACATATGGAGTTAGACGTTTACGTGAGAAAACTACAACGGAGCTTTTAGGAGCTGACAAGCTAAGACCATGAGAGATTAACCACTGGTTCAGGGAGTTAAGGGATATTTGCATGGATTCCGTAGCACGTTCCACGGACGAGGTAGGAATATAAAAGCATAGGTCGTCTGCATATTGTAAAATCTGACAGTCGCTATTAAGGGACTTGTGGAGATCACAGGTGTAAATACTGTATAGAAGAGGACTTAGTACTGAACCCTGGGGTAACCCACGCCAGACAGTTCTGGGGTCATGAGACTCTCCTGGAACATGGAGTTTAATACTACGACCAGCCAACAAGTTACAGATACAATTAAGAATCTTTACCGGGATACTCAGCTGGCGTAATTTACTTCTGAGTACCGAAAGAAGGACACTGTCGTAAGCTGCTGAAATGTCGAGAAAGACCGCCAGAACGGACTCGTTTTTGCTGAAGGCAATCCGGGCATCTGTCATAAGAATACCAATACTGTCCATTGTACTGGCTCCCTTTCGGAAACCAAATTGAGATTTAGCTAGAAGACTACGGCTTTCAACGAACCACTCCAATCTATTTTTTATAAGGTGTTCCAATATTTTACTTATAACAGGTGATAGAGCAATGGGTCGAAAATTATCAGGGCAATCAGGAGGTTTCCCTGGTTTTAGTATAGGAATTATCAGCTGCGTTTTCCAAGTTTCAGGGATATGTGAGAGAATAAAACATGCGTTGATTAATGATAAAAGGTATTGGCGACTGCGGGGCCCCAATTTTTTTAAAAACGAGTATGGATGGCCATCTATACCTGGGGCGGAGTCGTGTACGTGTTTGAGCACTGCATCCAGTTCGCTTAGTAAGAAGGGGGCATCTAAGGGGTCATTGGAAATTTCCCCCCCCTCAGAAGTTGAGGGGCACTCTCCCAAAAGAGGAGCGAAAGGGGGAGCAAGTTTGTTCAGGAAAGGTTCTGCAATGTCGCTAGGCATAGGAGAGGAGTTTCGGACGGAGCAGCCACGTTTAAATCGTTTAAAGTTTTGCCAAACAAGAGAGGAAGGGGTTGTAGGGGAAAGTGAAGAGCAGAATTTCTTCCATCCTTCATATTTTCTTTTTTTGAGGAGACGCCTGGATCTCGCAACAATCCGGTTGTACTCGATCAGGTTTTCAGTGGACATATTTTCAACATAATTAAGTTCCGCTTCATTTCGAGACTTAATCATGTTGGAACATTCCCGATCCCACCAGGGGGGAGATGACAGTTTTCCAGAGGCTGAATTTTTAAGTGGTATGCTGTCATCCGCGGCTGAAGAAATCGCACTGGAAAATTTCGATATACAGTCATCTATGTTGGCTGGGGAGACTTGGGGCAAAGTGGAAATTATATCCTCAAGAGTTTGAGAGTATGAGTCCCAGTCCGCGCCTGTAAGCCTATATTTTAAAAGAGGAGGATTATCCTTATGAGGTAAGGACCTATTGATAAGGGTAGTGCATATTGGGTAGTGGTCACTACCGTACGTGAGGTTTAGTCGTTTCCATTCCAACTGGGCGGTCAAACTAGCTGAACACAGGGTAAGGTCTACACAGCTTCTACTCTGGCCAGGTCTTGGTAGGCGAGTGACGGAACCATCGTTGACAACACACAAACCCAAGTCATCCAAGAGATCAACCAACTCAGAACCTGGTGTATCGGAATGGTCAGAGCCCCACAGGGAATGATGGCAATTAAAATCACCCAAAATTATAACAGGATTCAATGAAGAACATATATTATGAATGTATTGAAAGCAGGCGGGATTAGGGGAGGGAATATAGACAGATATAAAATTAATGCCAAGGATATTAACACCTACAGCATTAATCTCATCTCCGTGGGGAGGAAGGGATAAAGGGGAGGAAGAAAGAAGGTTGTTCACTAGCATAGCAGCTCCGCCGTAACCGTCAGAGCGGTCATCCCGGAGAGTGCTATAACCAGGAATATTAAAATTGAGTCGTGGAGTTAGCCACGACTCTGAGATAGCAAAAATTGCAGGGTTATGCAAATTAATAAGGTGGCAGATTTCATGTTTTTTGGGGAGTGCACTTCTGGTGTTCCACTGCATGAGATGGAATGTTACGGTTTTTAATTTTATTGACTATGTTGTCGGCAACGTGGTCTGGTAAAGTGTAATTTGAAAGTAAGGTGGAAAGCAAAGAAATAATAGTGTTAATAGTCTCTTCATTCTCATTATGAGTGGGAGGGTGGTCCATCAGAGCGCAACCATTAGGAGAGGGGGGCAAAGAATAACTGTTAATAATATCCTGGTGGGCCCTACGGTCATAACCAGGGTGGAGGGGAGTGTGGGGTTTTGGACGGGATGTAACAATTTTTTTGCTGGAGGAAGAAGTAGGGAGTTGGGGATGGGAGGTATAATTAGGAATTGGGAGGCGGGGAGGACGGGGATCATGGTTAAGGGTCCGGTGGATAGTCAGTGCAGCGGGGGCTGATGCCATAACATCTGCAAAAGATCGGTAGGAGGGAGTAAAACGTTTGGCTGCTTCAGAATAGGATATATTGTCCTTAGCCATGGTGGACTTGATGTTCCGCTGACGCAGGTGTTCCGGGCATTGACGACTGTTCGCAGGGTGGGCACCCGTACAATAAAAGCACTTAGGCTCTTCAATGGTACACCCGTCCCCAAAGTGGTCACCACCACAACGGTAGCACCGTGGCTTTGACCGGCATTGAGTTCTGGTGTGTCCGTATTTGCAGCACCCGAAACACTGGACAGTGGGAAAATTATAGATCTCTACTGGAAGGGAATTGAAACAGCAGAAAACACGATCCGGGAGGTTCTGACCATCAAATGTGATTACCACGCTTGATGTAGCAATCCATTCCGATTTCCCATCATTGGAAACTCTGCGGTTCAATCTCCTCACCTTCAAAACCTTGCCAAGTGGGGACTTCAGGGCATCCAGGACTTCAATATCAGTCCAATCAGTAGGGACGCCCCTCACAACACCCATCCTGGTGATGTTGAATGTGGGAATGATCATTGAGTAACCTTTTTGTTTGATAGACTCATTGTCGATAAATGCATTGGCATCTTCTGGGCCCTTGAACTCTACTGATACCCTGTTTCTTCCTATTCTCTTTATACCCCCATCTACAATATTCAGAACATTCAGTTTCTGCAATAATTTACCGAATTTTATAGGATGGAGGGTAGTGCCAGAGGTTGGATCGGATTCGGAAAGAGATGCGTATACTAAAAATGGTTGTCTATCTAAATGCGAGTACTTTGTGCGTGAGATCAACGACGGGGCCGTGACCCGATCGCGTTTCGTCGTTGGAGCATTTTCGTCAGTGCCATTCGTAGGTTCGTTGTGGAGATGATTTTCAATGAGTTTCCTCTTTTGAGAAGCTACTGAAACTTCCATCATCTCAAATTGAGACAGTGGAGCCGTCAGAATAGGCGCATGTGAAAAGAGGTCTTGCGATTGTAGCTGAGCGGGATGGGGGGGATCAGGCGGGCGGCCAGGAGGCCGATCGTCATCCGCCATAGTCACTCAGCATAGGCCAGTAAAAATTTAAATAAGTAGAAAGATTAAAAACTTACCAAATGTAAGATCACGTACATACACAAACAAAAATAAACACAGGACGAGCACAAACACGTAAAATACACCCAAAAACCACCAAAGAAAGCAGAGAAAGAGTAAAAATCGGTGCGAGAAACAAAACCACATGTACTCGCCACAAACGCTCCCACGCTTCATCCACTTGCTTTAATCCGGTTTCTTTTACATAAATAAATGTACAGAGGCCAGCACATCAAGCTACCCCAATCTGTCAAATTTATTTGATAGTTTTTCAACTTTATTACAAGGGAATAAGTTTTATGTTCAATTGGGAAAATTTGACAGTTTGGGATAGCTTGACCTGCTGGCGACTGTACATAACATCAAGCCTGAATTCCCAGAAAGCGAAGGCAAAGGTGTATACACACACAGTGGCGGATTTACCAGTAGGCTGAGTAGGCTGGAGCCAATGGCGGCAAATTTTAGGGGGCGGCAAAATTGGGTCAATTCTTTTTTGCCTCACAAAAATAAAAACATAATTATTTAAACGGAAAAAACAAACTTGTAATATTTTATTACTAGATCTACAATATACCGAATACTCCAACATCTGTAGATAAAAAATTACTAGACGCTGTGTAAAGTGGACTTTAAATGTGAAATTGTTTTTAAAAGTCCTATAGCATTTCAATATTTATATATAGTTAGACGTATAAAGCCATTTTCTTGGAAAAAGTTTATCGTAATGATTTAGAAAGTGACTTAGTTCAGGAATGCGTACACTTTGAATATCACAAATAAAACCAGATTCTGGATCATTGAAGTCTATCATCGTTCCTGCGAAAACAGAATTTGGAGAACAATTATCTAAAAATCGATATAGTAGGTACTTCGCAACGTACACCAGCAACAAATTGTTCGGGTGGGTGAAGCTTTTCTTGATTTAGAAGTGTGAAGAATTAAATACGATCGACTTTAAGTCAAGAAAAGCTAATCGCTTTAGCTCTTTTATGTATAGAGTAAGAACTGCGGCGGTTGTCCACCCAGGCAGGGCAGACCTCCACCGTGTCCTCCAGGCGATACACACAATTATGACACCTAGGCGTTTCCTCCCGCTTTGTCCGGAACAAGAACCTTCCGAAACAGCCGTGCCCAGTGTGGATCTGCGTAACGCGGAAGGTGAGGACGCCGTGGCGCCTCTCTAGCCACTCCTCAAAGAGGGGCCTTACCACCGCAATTGTGGCGTGCCCAGCACTGGGTTGCGACAATCGAAATCTATGAGGCCATGAGATCCCGCAGGAGCTCTATCAAAGCTCTGCCGCGAGAAATCACGGCACAGCGGACGTTTTGCCTCCTCGCGCTACTCCTACATATGCGCGGGGACTTTTGGCTCCAGATTCCATGGCGGCAATTCGGTAAGGAGACCCGCCACCTCACCGGAGACCGTATGGTATCCCCGGGCTAGCCGGATGGCCATGACCCTCTGGGACGCGCTCAACCGACTGGCTGGTCACCGCTGCAAGGAGCGCGCCCACACCGGTGCCCCGTAAAGGGCCATGGGTCGCACGACCCCGGAGTAGAGCCTCCGAGAGGAGGCATTTGGATCCCTAGATTGGGCAGGAGCCGCTTTAAGGCAGCCCCGGCCCGCTCCACTCTGGGAGCCAAACATCGGAAATGCTCCACGAAGTTCCACCGACTATCGAGGACAAGTCCCGACATCATCATTATCATCGTTGACTCGTCGCCGATGTGAATCCCTCCTACCGTTATTTGGGAATCCGACTGTGGCGCGTTCCGAGAACTATGAAAACACATGGCCTCAGACTTGTGCAGAGCCACCTCGAGTCCCAATTGCCAGATCCTTTCGATGATTGTCGCAACCTCGCGTATCGCTAGTTCGGCCGCCACCTTGTGCAACCTATCCTGTGCCAGGACCAGGATGGGTCCGCTAAAGCCGATGCCTGGCAAGGTCGTGGATTTGTTCGAAAGAGTTACGTTTGCCCTAGCACAAGCAACAGGAGTGGACTATGCCAAATCGAATGCCAAAGGAACACAGTTGGGTTTTAGTCAATAAAAGTCTGACCCTTCCTGCTCCGCCTAGAGCGGGAGAAGTCATTTGACGATTTCCCATCCAAAAAAAAAAAGACTTTTATCGACTTTACATTATTTTGTGTAAGCTGTGTTTATATTGTGTCTTGTAGTTTTAAGGCTTACCTTATCCCAGCTTATTAGTAGTGCATGATTGAACTTTTCATAGCTCAGAAATATACCCAAGGACTATTTCTAAAGTAAATTTCACTAAATCGTAAGTTGTAAGAATAATCTAGGAACTGACTCAACAGTGCCTTAGTTCACAATCATAACGGGAAAAAACTGAAGTAATTATGACGATAGAGCACAAATCATAAAATTGCAATTTTATTGACGAAGAAATTTATTAAATTAATATTATTGTAAACTAGGTAGTGTTGAATTGCAGAGGATAGTAGGGGCGGCCAAAATTGAATAACTTACTGGCGGCAAATGTGTAAATCCGCCACTGTACAGACGCCAGCAGTTCAACCTACCCCAAACCAATTGAACATGAACCTTAGGCTTACGGTCTATAGTTGAAAATCTATCAAATAAATTTGACAGATTGGAGTAGCTTGATGTGCTGGCGTCTGTACATACAGGGTCGAGATGTGTGCGTGTATAGCCAAATCCGAAACTAGGTACTAAAAGAAATACCTACTTATCGAAAAATACTCAAAGGAGTTGTCCTCCATGAGTTAGTATTAATAATCAGCCCTATAATCGCACGTTAATGGGGCTGATTTTTTTATAAAACGAAAACCGCATCATTATATTTTCTTACATACCCAGCAGGCCTAGACAAAACACATTATCTTTAGCGTTCACGCCAAACGGAAAGGTTACGTCGTGTTCTTTCCGCAGGTAATGTCATTCCCGTACATTTTGGCATAGCGTTTAGCGTGAACATACGTCAGTGGAACGCTAACAGAAATGTATTTTGTATATAATAAGCTCTGTGGTATTTTGTCTCTAGGCCCAGAATCGAAGCTGTTGGATTTGGTAAAAAATACACATTGTAATAATGCAGCATTCGATAGCGTCTCTATTATGGATCAAATTTATTCTATGAAGTAATAACTATTTGTTATTTATGAGGATTATTCATCTTCTTGAACATGTTCATTGTGTTATAGTAAAAATTATTGGAAAAGTCTGCGTAAAACATAACCTACAGCGATCGAATATCGATCCTGTCAATGTGGTGAGCGGCAGCGAGGGTTATTTATTTACTGTCACTGTCAAGTCGAGTGTCACCCACCAGTGTCAAATGCTCTAATCAGCTAATCATTCCAATTTCCTAAGTGCTTTATTTTATAGTTAGGTTAGCATTAAATTTATTTGCCCCTCTGTCTAAGAACCCTCGTATGAGAGAAATAAAAGATTTTTACGAACCATGTTTCTCCTGATTTTTTAAATTTTCATGTCATGAAAGATTCGAATTCCGAATCATCATCTTGTCACAGTGAACTCGTTAATTTTTTACCAAAACTGTATGTTTTTATGTAAAGTGAGTGATTATTATAATAAACATATAGGATAGTTAGTGTAGGTAGGATCTACGGATAATTATATTACAGACATACTGAATAAAGTATTTTAATTTTATTTAAGCAACGAATATGAGCGCAAATAATGCTAGAAGACGAAATTCTGGCGGACGAAACATTCAAGGTGATAATCGAGACACTATTCAAGATCCCTACATTTCCTCCACGGTTTTTATCCCTTCCTACACCATCACACAACCAAGAATAAGGAATATAAGACCCGATTGTGTTGGACTGTATCATCCTCTACCAAGTACTTACCTATTCCTCATTTTCCTTTGTTGTAAATTGCGTACTTACGTAGTAAATTAATATTTAATGAATTTCCTATTCCATTCCAATTACCATTATGTGGATACTTTGTTTTTCTTTGTGTTTAAATTATGACTACCTACTCCTAAGAAATCTTCAACCTTTCAGGTTCAATGACTAATGTGTCATCTAGTGCAGAAGACTTATCAACATCTAAATCAATAGTTCTAGTCTCCATAATATTTGTATCATCACTGTTAGCTTTGGGGCTGCTATATGAACAGTTCCCAGATTTAGAAGAGTAAGTACCAATCAACTGCAGCTGCTACACATCTATGACATATTCTCACATTATAAAGGGAAGTATAAATAACTAGGAATTTATCTATACTTACTAATATTATAAAGAGGAAAGATTTGATTGTTTGTTTGCGTTGAATAGGCTCTGAAACTACTGAACCGATTTGAAAAAATATTTTAGTGTTGGGAAGCTAAACTATCCCCGGGTGACATAGGCTATATTTTATCCCCGTATTCCCACAGGAACTAAGCGGGTGAAACTGCGGTTCGCTGCTAGTTAATTATACAGGGTGTTTGGTAGAACGTTAAACATACGAAAATGATGGATAGGTGGGGTCATCTGCTACTCACTCAACCCTAATTTATTTGGCTCTGGCACCCTGGACATAAAAAAAAAAATTTGCTTTCTTCTAGTTTCACCACTTTCTTAACTTTAAAGTGTAATTTTGATTAAAAATGGGAAAACAGGCAATTTTTTTTTTTCTTTAATGTTGGCAGATTCTTATAAAATTATTGCTTTATTTAGATTTTAGCTAGATGAGTCCTCAAACTTACAGAAATATGTAAAAATACTTAAATCTTAATTTCAATTTGCATTTTTTTTAAAAGTATCCTGGGGGCCAGGGCCGAATAAATTAGGGCTGAGTCCACCATTTTCGTATGTTCAATGTTCTGCCAAACACCCTGTATAAAGAATATTAATTTAGCTTTTATCTTGACATAATTTCCATCTAGTTTATTAATATTGTGAAGTGCTATTTTGATTATAAGACATATTATATTGATATTCAGTTCATATCGTTTCCTTATTTATTTGAATGGATTTCTACAAATAACTATTATTTTCATTTCCAGACATGAGAAACAGCATATTCATTTACCATGGGACCTTGAGGATGCTAAACATTTAGGTTTAGTACTAGACCGTTATAAGGAAAAATATTTTTATGAAGTATTATTTGGTGTCTTCTTAGTTTACATATTGTATCCTTTTTACATTTCCAGCGTTTGTTTCGAGGCATTTACATAAATTCATCATGAAAATATATAATTGATTTCTTTAACTTCCATCACAGTTTGCAAACATTTGCAATACCTGGATCTATTTTTCTAAGTATTCTTTCAGGGTTCTTGTTCCCATTCTATTTAGCATTACTTCTAGTTTGCTGTTGTTCAGCAATTGGTGCAAGCTTATGTTTCTTTCTATCAAACCTTCTTGGGAAGAAATTGGTGAAGAAATTTTTCCCAGAGAGAGCTGCACAGTGGGCGAAAGCAGTGACAAAGCACAAAAATAATTTGCTCAACTATATGATATTTTTGAGGGTGACACCCTTTTTACCAAACTGGTTTATCAATATGTCAGCACCTGTAATTGGAGTGCCTTTAGTACCATTTGCATTAGGAACATTTATTGGTAAGTTGTTATCTACATTATCAAGGTTTATAAACTTTATGTTTGTTAGAATAGATAAATGGATTATAGGACTGACATATTATTATAATGAACTTGCAGCAATAGATAAAAGATATATATTTTGATTAATTACCTTTTTCTTTGTAGGTATTGTATGTATTGATCTCCAAGGAAGCTTTATTGTATTAAAAAGAGGGAGATAGTGAATTAGTGAGAGCATATTATAGTCACGCCTTTTCTATTGGGACCTGCAATGATTTTGACATAAATTCCCTAACCTGCAGGGAGAGATATTCATAGTAGGTATTATCTAATTTTTTTCTTATGTTTTCCAGGTGTAGCTCCACCATCATTTGTGGCTATCAAAGCTGGACAAACTCTACATACATTAACATCGACAAGTGATGCATGGTCATGGACATCAGTTACAGTGCTGAGTCTGTTTGCACTAATCTCTTTAGTACCAGTATTCCTAAAAGACAAGTTGAAAGACAAGTTCGAATGAGAGCATTTAGTTGATTTTTAGTTAATTTTATTTATTTATTTAATAAATTGGTGTTTTGTACATTCCATTCATGTGTTTACTTTGGTGTGATCCCATCAGCAGTATGAACCCACATGAGCGATGAAAGTGTGGTTTCCCATAGAGTTTTGTACCACAGGTCTCCAGTACCACCAATTATACCACACTGCAAGAAATAAACATTATTATCTACTAGGTATTTTCCTTTTATTTGCGAGTAGGAAGCAGTTTGATTTTTTGAATTGAAAGAGATCCTGTGCATACTGGTAGCAGGCTAGGACTGCTAGGAGACTACTTACATAAATAAGTTTCTTTAAGTTCAACTTTCAGTGACTTGCACTGATGTTTACATTCTTCAGCTGGTACTAAATGTATTTCTCTAGATCCACTTAATGCTAACAGAAATGAGAAACTGCATTCTGTGTCTGGTATATTAAACTTCTGATGACTTGTGTCAACAATTAGAAATCTTTCAGTACTTTGTCCAAACTTTGGAACAACTTTTGGTCTTGGTATAACTTGGCGTAACACCTTTGCAACATTCATGTTATTGAACTTCCTGAAATGACAAAAATATATTCATTTAAATATTTTATTCAACCTGTCTTAGAGGTATCACATTACCCAGTAACAGATATGCAGTCGCTTGATGTAAAATACTGGTATTCAGCTGCATCCGGTTTGACTGAAAACCGACCCGAAAATAGTTGGGAAAAGGCTAGGCAGATGATGATGTAATTTAAAATGACATCAACATTTCAGTTGTTAATGAATAGAATTAATCATATCAATAATTTTACAACATACCATATATAAAAATTCTTGTCTTGTATTGGTCTGTCAATAAATAAATCTTTTGGACTTGAGTTATATTTATTATTTGTTAAGATCTTTGGAGATTCTTTGTCAAATGTATCTCTGTTTCTTAAATACATCTTCTTTAGTGCTTCCATATTAATTACTTGCTGTTCAGTCTGAAAGAAAAGTTAACATTTATTATCAATTCAATCCAAATTCCCCCCTTTCCAGACATATCATATGTCTGGAAAGGGGGGAATTCTGAGATAACAGCAGTGGTGAGTGGAAGAAGACACGGTGAATAAGTAAGTAAATTATGATAAGGGGAGAAAAAAATCATGAGATGGTTTAGAATATTAGAATGAATATTGGCTGAATATGTAGGTACTCTAAATTGACCCTATAGGTAGGCACCTACTTAAAACAATTTCTTTGATTACACTCCATTGCAATGGTTATCAGGAATGGTAGTTTTTTTGGATGAAAGTAGTAATATAAGAGAAAATGAACTCTAACCTCATAAGTGAAAGGTGCAGTTTGTTGTTGGCTGACTGGGATAGGATCATTCACCTCCCTGATGTTACTCACTGTGCTGCATGGCCAGCAGTCCATGTCTACCACAGCAAAGTATGGATTTTGAATCAAACATGTTTCATGATAGAAATCTGGAAGAACATCAATATATGATCCAAATTTGCCAAAAATGTGCAAAATTGATATAAGTAAGTAGTTTAGTATTATGCTTACCAGTCAAGGACGGAAATAATGATATTAATGGAATTGATATTCTCCTCAGAAGTTTTAAACCGGGATAAATATACTCTTGCAAGTTACATAAAATACTGCTGTAAATAGTCTTGTAATTATATACCATATACACTCCAATGATAATACCAAATAGTAACATTCTAAATTTAGTAACAAATCGGCGTGGAGTGTCAGCTTCTGGGCGTTCTGTATTCTCTAAAGTTTTAAGAGACTTAAAATACATTCGTCTAAATTCCTCTTCACTCATGCCAGCATCAGCACACTGTTTCTTGAGGTTTTTAATGGAATTAGCATACTCTTGTACTGCGTCTTGGTTCGACATGACGACTGTAATTCATTCAGGCTAAATGAATTTAAATTAAATTGCTTCAGTGGCAAATACTATGAAAAGCTCAACAGAAGTTTTTTTCTTTAATAACATCAACAGCTGATGGTCGGTCACCTGTCAGTTTTATCTTGTTTTTATCGATTTGAGCGCGCTCACACCCGTCATGACATTCGCGATCTTGCGATAACGCCGACCATGCAATTTACTAAAAACACCGTGAGCGCTGTCAGAAATGACAGTTGGGCTGTTTTGTTTTGATTCGCATCGTATCTATAACTAACTTCGATTTATTTGAAATAGTGCTTACTTCTTAGAAGAAGAAATGTGTGGTGTATACAAGTCTAATATTGAGTGAGCACTTTTATCGCGATCACGAGCGTTCCGTGTTGATGACAAAAATGACGGTTATTAGCTGTTCGAATCGTGACATCTAACTCGGAACGCAAAATATCCATGTGAGCGCTTTTTTCTAATACGGAATGCGCCCTAGTGTTGTCAGTAGGAGTGAGGCGTATTTATCGTAACAGATATATATAACAGATATTTAAAAATAACAAATAACAACTGTTACTACCACTATCATTTATCTGTTATTTTTATAACAGACCCTCAGACTGTTACAACGGCTGTTACTGATATTTCAATATATCGGTCGCCACACAGTAACAGACTGTTACCACGGCTGTTACTTTCATACGCACTCACGCACACAAAGGAAGAAAAATATCTAGGGCTCTCTCTTCCTCATTAAGGAATGACCCTTGTTAAAAAGAGACACACCTATTATTTTTATTTACTAGGCAATATGTTTACTTCTCACTCTTAATAAAGTGGTTAAACTACGCTAAAAAGAGAAGCACTTAGTATTTATAATCCGTAAAATACAGTTGGTTGTCTGATAAGAACCAACATTTTGTAAAAAGTGACTCCTAAATTTGGTCGTGTTACTTATCTGTTACTGTCCAGTGACCATTACAAAGAAACCTAAAATTAAATTTATTATATTTTTCTTTATGGCAATTTGTCTGAATGCCTATATTATCTTTGGTTTCACGGAATTCATCGCAAAATATTCCAGGTTTATACGTTTGATAACCCAACAAAGATGAAACCAATTTTATTAAGAGTAATTTGCCAGGTTTGAAATAAAAAATAATTTAATTATATAATACTTTGGAAAAAGACGCAACCAAAAAAAAAAAAATACAGTGATCGTCTACGGACGCCTTTGATCTACATTGTCTTTGGTTTGACGTTTGACGGGATTGGTCGCAAAATGTTCCATGTATGTACGACCTTACTTTATTAGCAATAAAGATAATATTCAATTGAAAGTAATTTGGCTGATTTGTTTGTTGACATTTTATAAATTTAGTATTTTTGTAATTTTAATTTTGCTTTCGAAAGAAAACACTTTTCGTAAGAAATTACGAAAGGTGAACTGGTGAATAGTAATTGCAATTTTTTCGAAAGTGTTTGTGTTTACGGCGTATTAGTGTTTATATTCAATGTATGTATTAGTACGTTTTTTTAGTTTGGGTTATTCGTTTTATAATTAGCTAGATAGTTCTAGTTCGCTTAGTAGGTAGCTCGTTGTAGGTTGTAGCAGTAACATATTCTTTAAATTTGGTATCTAGTTAGTTCGTGAATAGTAAAACGTTTGAAAAACAATTACCATTTCGTGGATATAGGTGGTCACTACGTGACCTCCAATTTATTATGTAAATCGAAATTGTCAATCAAAACCAATCTGAGTGCCTAGCCTTGTACAACTAAATTGGGTTTGGCTTCCAGACTAACCGGATGTCTAAGTCTAAAAAGAATATAAATAAACGTGATTGTATGATTTCTCATTATCCCGTCATTCTTTATTAGTCAATACTTAGGATACTGTCCCGTGTGGTAGCCGGGCGTAAAAGAATAGCACCATTCCATATCTTCCAGTGGGTGTCGTAGGAAGCGACTAAGGAGCTTACTAGACAATGGGCAGCAGCGTTCTCTACGCATTTTTACCACGATACTGCGATCGCCAACCCGCCTGCCAAGCGTGGCAATTGTGGCAACCCCCCAAAATGACGATGACCTCTTGAGGGCCGCAGGAATCCGCTGGCTGCGGGAAGCACGGAACCGGTCGAAGTGGCGGAGCTTGGGGGCCTATGTCCAGCAGTGGACGTCTTTCGGCTGAAATGATGATGATGATGAATACTTAGGAAACGATTTTCGACTTACAATGAATCGAAATAAAGAAGATATTCAGTTGAGATTTTAATACTTATGATACGTGCGTACAAAAATAACAGGCTGTTATTTAATAACAGATATTTGGATCTGTTATTTTTGAGTAACAGTAACAGTGATAACAGATATCGTGTTTAGCCTGTTACAACCCATCTCTAGTTGTCAGCTTTATTTTGGAAAATGAATCGTGGATGTCAGACGTGAGGAGAGGACATTATTGTAAACAAAACGCATTTTATATTTAGGTAATAAAAAAATATTTTTCAGTCTTCGCTATTTTAATAAAAATCTTGAGTATAAATGACATGAAGTCAACAATGATTAAGATTCTTATTTTCAGCTTTTTAGGCCTTCGGTTGACCGCCTAGAATAGTCTGTAGGTGTAACACAAAACACTGGACTCTCGCAGGGATCTGCTCTGGGACCAAACAGATTTTCCTATTTGAGCTAGAGTTACATTGCGAGTATCGGTTCTGCTGCTGGTAGTAAAGTAAAGTTAACCACCCGAAGGGGTTACTTATAAAAGTGTGCCAGAAGTATGAACTACACTCCCCATTCAAAGACCTAAATATTGATTGCATAAATATAAAATGAGTTCTGCACCCTAATAGGGTATTTTCCAATTTGATAAAAACTATTATAATTTGAAGATTGGGACGACATATTTAACAGAAAAATAAAAATAAATTTATTTATATCCATTTTCTCCATTAAAAACGATAAAAATCAAATTTCTTTTTCGTTGTTTTGAATTTACCGCCAAAACGCTCCTTATGATGAATTTTTATCACGTGACATCGTAACGTCAGCTTTGTGTAAACAGCACCAGTACAAATACTTAATTTGGCGCAGTTTTAGAAGTAGTTGTGCACACAGGCACCGCACACCAGTGATTTCACTTTCTATCCCTAAAAAATCTTGTTAATTATAAACACGACACTCACTTGTTTACTTACTAACTACTTTCGTTTACAAAAAGTTGACGTCACGTGATAAAAAGTCATAGTAAGGAGCGTTTTGGCGGCAAATTCAAAACAACGAAAAATACATACGGTTTAAACCGTTTTTAATTGAAAGATATTTTATTTAATTTTTCTGTTACATATTTCGTCCCAATCTTCAAATTAGAATAGTTTTTAGTAAAATGGAAAATATCCTATTGCGTAACTCACGATTAATCATAATCGGTTTCGTTTTCACAGTTCAATTATGATCAATCGTGAGTTACGCAATTAGGGTGCAGATTATGATGAATCGTGAGTTACGCAATTAGGGTGCTGATGTCAGTTTGTGCCACGTTTTCAGATATCATTTCGCTTTCGTATAAATAAAACCTTGAACGCTAACATCCTATTTGTTTTTTAAAATATGAACCTGCTTAGATATATTATATATTTTTTTTCCCAAAATAAACAAAAAGAATTTTATGATAAAACTAGTAAGAACCTAACTCCGTTGCAAGTCAATCAAACGACAAGCTCCAGTCATGACTGCTATCTTTAATAGTTTCTTTATCACCCACCACCAACAATATCAATGTACCCACTTATCAATATCATCACAAGCAGTAAAATATCTAAGCAGGTTTATAATTTACGCAATTAATAATTATTAATTGCGTAGGTTGAAATTAACAATGAATATTTCATTCATAGTATGACTATACTAACAAACAGCTTTAGGTGTCTTACACACTGTTTGTTAGACTATGAATAATTTAAGTGACTATGGAAAATTGTGATACGTACAGACGCCAGCACATCAAGCTACTCCAAACTGTCAAATTTTCCCAATTGAACGTGAACCTTAAGAATCCTACGACCGAAGCTCGCAACTAGGATTCGGGCGGAGACAATATTTCGTCTGAAAATTGCTATCGTTGCGCTAGTGTTAGTACCTGTCGAGGATACATACCTACAGTGAGCAGTACGATCACACACACATTGACAATGGCTTGACGCGATAGCGCTACTAGCTACTGACCATTTATGATGAATTTGGATGTGTTCCGTAATACCAAAAATTATGAATGAAAACTTATTTTATTTTAATATTTTTTTCGACATTTTACAACTTGATAATATGAGCTATGCTTCTGAGACAACAATGTTACGGAAATTGTTGGTTATAATACCAAAAAAACAGTGAGAAAACATGTCATTTACGCTGTAAAAATGTGCGAAATGCAATTCGCTTAAACTTCATTTCAGGTAAGTATTTTGGAAAAAAAAAACCCTACGAGCCTAGATAAATACTGTCTGAATCCGAATATCATCATAATATGATGGAAATATGCTCAAGTTGCAAATGATTTAGGTATTACGTATGTATGGACAGTTCACTGTACGTAGGCCTCTTAAGCTCTCATGTCGTAAAGTTGAAAATTTATCAAAGAAATTTGACAGATTGGGGTAGCTTGATGTGCTGGCGTCTGTACTAAGTTAACGTATCACTATTTCGTACTACGAAGTAGCGTTACATTAAGTATTTGATAAGCTATGTTGTTCGCCAGATACGTCTTAACCGGATCCCTAACGTTAAATGATACAGTTGGGCCTGAGTGAGCAATACTTGCAGTTGTGAATATTGTGATGTGTGCATAGCATAGATACGCGCTTTTATGTGTGTAGCTGCAGGTTGGCTGCAGGTAGCGTTTACAAAATAATGCAAGTAGATAGTTTTGTGTTCTATTCTATTAGCGTACCTACCTACATGTATTTTTTTATCTTTAATAGCCCTTAATGTTCCACTGTTGGGCAAAGGCTTCCCTACTCTCTTTGTACAGACGCCAGCACATCAAGCTACTCCAATCTGTCAAATTAATTTCATAGATTTTCAACTTTATACCGCATAAGGTTCATTTATTTATTTATTTATATTTATTTATATACTCTTTATTGTACACCAGAAAATACATGACAAAAATAAAACATTAAACACTAAAAACATACAATGGGCGGCCTTATCGCTTTCTGCGATCTCTTCCAGGCAACCTTGGAATGGACAGTGATTGCGTGGACATAAAAATGGGGTTGATTTTGGTGCAAAAAATAGATACATAGATATATTCATATATACTGTATAATAGATACTTAAATACATACATACTAACTATTTAAGCAAAGAAGATAAATGACGACTACAGATTAAAACAGCTACAACAAAATCACAACAACAAGTAATGCTCCTTCACGAGTCTCTTGAACACAGGTAAAGATTGCGCGCGTTTTATTTGAACTGGCAATGCATTCCACAAACGAGCGGCCTGAACAGAAAAGGATTTGTCGAAGAAAGTTGTGGAATGCATTGGCATTTTAAGCTTTAAGTTGTCTGATGACCTCAACAATTTTGTGTGGGAATCGCAAAGATACTGGAAACGTTTTTTAAGATAGAGAGGGGTGTAAGGGGAAAAGAGCACATTATATAAAAGGGAAAGAATATGGGCATTCCGGCGAAGGCGAATTGGTAACCACTTGAGCTTCACACGAAATTCGGAAACATGGTCATATTTGCGCAAACCGAATATGAACCTTATACAGACATTTTGAAGCCGCTCAAGCTTATCGAGTTGGTCTTGGGTAACGTCAAGATAGCTGGCATCAGCATAATCAAGGATGGGTAATAGAAGTGATTGTGCAAGCGCAATCTTGGTGGCAGTCGGCAGAAAATTACGCAGTCTTTTCAAAGATGCAGCGGATGCAAATAGCTTGCGGCTAACTTCCTGTAGCTGGGCAGTCCAAGAGAAGTTCTTGTCAATGAAGATTCCCAAGTTTTTTACTTTTTCGCTGAAGGGGATAATAGAGTTGTCAAAGGCAACTTGGGGAAGAGTCGTCCAGTCAATTCTTGAGACCGTCCTAGAACTGCCAACCACAACAACCTGCGTCTTAATGGGATTGACCATAAGTCCATACCTCTTGCTCCAGTCGCATATCCGGGCTAGATCGCGATTAATCACCAATATAGCCTCGGACAGATTTCCGAGAGGAGCTCGAGAGTAGATTTGTAAATCATCTGCATAAAGATGGTAGGAAGAAATTAGTTCGTTGGAGATAGAGTTAATAAAAACTGCGAAAAGTAAAGGAGAAAGAACGCCACCCTGTGGCACACCAGCAGAAGTATTACACCAGGAAGACAAAGTCTCTCCGATGCAAATACGTTGCCGACGTCCGAACAGGTAACTACGAAACCAGTCAATTACCGATGGAGATATATTAAGAGAGCATAGAATACCAAGCAATACATCGAAATCAACAGTATTAAAAGCATTGCTGAAATCCAGCAAAGCTAAGACCGTTAGATTACCATTTTCCATGGCTGACCTTATATCATCCGTAATATTCACAAGCGCTGTGGTGGTGCTATGACCAGGACGGAAACCAGACTGGAAAGGGTTGAGGAGATTATTTTTGGAGAGGAAAATGCTTAATTGATCGTGGATTAACCGCTCAAGGACTTTGGATAGAAAAGGTAAGACGGATATTGGACGATATTCAGAAAAGGATGAAGGATTAGACTTTTTAGGTAATGGAATTATTTGAGCATCTTTCCATGAACATGGAAAAACACCACTAGATGCAGAAAAATTGAGGATATGACAAATGACGGGAAGGATTTCATCCAGCACAGGGACTAACATATTACGGCTGATACAGTCACTTCCTACCGCATTGGAAGTAATTGATAGTATGCTCTTCTTAACATCACATGCGGAGAATTGACCAAAAACAAATGGAGAAAAACTGGGAGTCGGAAGAGAAGAAAGATTATGCAGTGTATTCAATTTTATTGTCCTATCAAAATCGGACGAAGCAGTAAAATGATTGTTCATTGAATCTATGTCTAAATCTTTTGTGATAGTCTCTTGTCGGGATTTACCGACCCCCAATGACTTAAGAAATTTCCAAACTTTGGATGTGTCCCCATTTTGGACAGAAGTATGGATGTGACGGCGATTGGCATTCCTACACACCTTATTGCAGTGAGTGCGGATTGAGACATAATTTTCCCTGTTAGTATCATTAGGCCTACGCTTAAACTTAGACTTTGCCGTTACTTTTTTGTGCATTATTGTTTTAATCTCATCTGTGAGCCACGGCGCCGGCAAATGTCTAACCTTAACTGCTCGAACAGGTGCATGATGGTCATAGAGCTCCATAACTTTAGCCGCAAAAATGTTGACTTGCACATCGACAGATGTAGCTGCAAATAGAGCAGACCAATCTATATTGTTGGCATCCCTGCAGAGATCGTCAACATTCATACCTCCAAAATTACGCTGCATGAGAATCTTCGGTTTTGCCTTAGGTGGGCGAATTTTGTATGATAGAAAGATCAGGTCATGATATGAAAAGGCATCGGCTGAGCATTGGCCATGCTTAGCGACGCGATCAAGAGAAGAAACGAAAATCAAGTCAAGAAGCGAAGGAGTACAGTTAGGAAAATGATGAGTGGCACTCAGCGGTAAATTGGAAAGGTTGCTGGAGGCCGAAATATTAGTCAAAGAAGAAGAGCGGTGGTCTTTTTTCAGAAGACAAGTATTAAAGTCACCCATGATTATACTATGACTGTAAAAAGGGATCAGCATTTCTAGTAGGTTTTCAAAAGATGAAAAGAAATTAACGCGTAAAGAGGGACAGTAGTAGACTCCAAGAAGTAGTTTTGAATGGTGCAGTTCAACTTCAAGAAACAGATGTTCACCAGCATTTGATGGCGGTGGCTGCGCTGACACATTGATAATTGAGTAGGGAATATGTGTGCGAAGATAAATGGCAACGCCGCCACCAGCACCAACCGACCGGTCGTTTCTTATAAGCTGGAAGCCAGGAAGAGAGTAACTTGTTGAAGGGAGACAAGGTTTGAGCCAAGACTCGGAAATAAGAATAGCATGTATGTTTTTACAGTCAAAGCTTGCCAGCATATCATGGAAATGAGCCGGAATGCTCTGAGCGTTAATATGTATAACGTTAAAATTCTTGGGCACATCAGAAAACTCCGCTGTAATACTCTCTGCAAGAGAAGGAACACTCGCAAAACTGTCGTTGCTGGTTGGAAAAGAGAAAAAACTATTACTATCACTGCTTTCATCGATAGACATAAATAAAAATAATATAAATATAATGTTAAGTCTATGCAATTTATAATACCATACAAAAAAAAAAACAAAACCTAATTTAAAACGGTAAACTAAATATTTAGTCCACCTGCCGGTTGCGTTATTATACGTAAAAATTAAAAGTTACGCAGTCCGGGCAACAAAAGAGTAAAATAAAATAATAAAAAACAAACGTAAAAACTTTTGAGGAGACAACACGACAAGAAAATAGTAAATAAAAACAAAACATTTAACAAAAATTACGAAACTACCAGTCACTACTCAGTCCGCTCTTGCACCGAAGCCAAACGGAACGCATCGATTAGAACTGACATAGGCGGTGACTGACACATGACTGACACTGACATTGTCAAAATAGATAAATGATGCCGTGTTCCGAAATGCAAAAAAAATGCAAAAAAAGTGATAATATCGCGAACCCGACCAAATTGAATAGTCAAAAAATTTAAGAGCTATCAGATCATTAGTACTGATTTTTATTTTGGTTGGCTTCGCGATAATATCACTATTTGTCTAATACGGAATGCGCCCTATAATTGTGTCAATTTGTCATGTCGGTATTTGGAACTAATTGTCGAGGCTTAGTAAATATTAAACGGAAGGTATAAACAAAACACGATAATACCCGGACTTTGAAGAAACATTCATAAACACATCACTTTTTTAAAGCAGTAGAACGCTTCAACCTTGCAGTCTTCGTAGCAGCAACGACCGGGGCAGAGACTGGCGCAGCCGATATTGATGGGGCCGATTCAGGTTCACTCTGCTCTGGCTCACTGGGATTCGGTGCGATCTTGTCTAATTCAGCGAGAGACTCAATCCGATGCCGCGTATCATTGGGACCAAGGACATACACGCAGCCTGCTTTAGTCCAGCTCTTGGTGACACCACATCGTTCCCTCGCAGCCAGGAACACATCATGTCGCCCTTTTGTTAGGAACTCGGACATGGTGACGCCTGTGGCCTTCAATTTGGCTTTGGAAAACCATATCTTATCACGGACTGCAAGATTGCCAACCTTGAACAGGATAGGCCTGGTTTTATTGGCAACGGCTCGTCCCATCCTGTGACATCGGCTGATGTCTGCAACTGTGAAGTCACTCAACTGTAGTTTATTACATATCACCTCCGTAATCACCTTGGCAGTGTCCTCTTTTTGCTTCTCATCAACACCATGCAACAGCAAGATCTTCCTACGTCCCCGCATCTCAATCTGGTCGACACTACGAGCTAGTAGCTCCACCTGTTGCTGTACACTGTTAAGAGCCTGTGTGATGAATGTCCGGAACATTGTAAACTCCGCAGCCAAGCTGGAAGTTGTGATAGGTGTTGGAGGGGCCTTCTGGAGCTCATCTTCAAAGGCGGACATCTTTGTGTGGAACAACTCCTTTAATTCACTCAGAGTGCTTGCTAGTGAATCCATGGTGATGTCAGTGAAGTGATGTAGATTGTAAGAGACAGAAATGTGGAGAGATAACGCTACACCAGCAGGTACTAACTATTGACTTTTAAAAAATACCATAAATAATTATAAATACTGATTCTATTAAATTATATTCAATTTAAAATAAGAGCTAATTTTTCTTTGTGTAACTATTTCAACTACCCACAAGCCAAAAAAAATGTTCATGTTCAATTGGGAAAATTTTACAGTTTGGGGTGGGTACGAGTAGGTTGACCTGCTGGCGTCTGTACCTTTCTTTGACACTCTGTCCAGCCGGCCTAGACAAGACATATTTCTGTTATCATTCACGCCAAACGCTACGCCAAAATGTATGGGAATGACATTACCTGCGGAAAAGTTACGTCGTGTTCTTTCCGCAGGTAATGTCATTCCCATACATTATGGCGGGCGTAGCGTTTGGCATGAACGCTAACAGAAATGTGTTTTGTCTAGGCCTGCAGAGCTGCCAAGGACCAATATTGATTATAGGAGTACAGCTCATCCCGCCATCTCCATCTGGGCCTGCCGCGATGTCATTTGCCACTAAACGGGACCGGCACACACTAGGTCTAAGTTTGGCAAATGGATCGTCTGACATACGGCAGATGTGTCCAGCCAGCCCAATTCCATTTAAGCGTGGAAGCTTTATTTCTCTGGCGAAATCCGCTTTCTGAGTGACATCAGTTATTGTAGTGATGGCTTGTTGTATTCTTATTCCGGTTCACATGTTTTATACACAGAATGCTCCGTTCCATAGCTCCCTGGCAATCAAACTAGGTGAGTATTAGTGTAAAAAAAGTAAAATTATTTCTAGACTCTTCCGTAAGAGTTTATCGTCACTATCATCTTGCAAAATGGTAAATTCAAATTCCGTATCATAATATTTCATATAATAATTTCCCTGTTCCACACATTTTGACTGGTATTGCATTTGGACTTGGTATTGCACTTTTTTAGGAAAGAACTGATTTAAAAAAAAACGAAGTGCCTTTTTGGTCTTAATTTTTTCCGTCTAGCCCCCTTTCGCAACGCGCGATAAGGAACTTAGCGTTTTCAGGGTTTTAAAGCCCATCATCATCATCATCATCGTTATCATCGTCGTCACCATCGTTATTGCTTTCTATAAGAGAGAGAGAGAGAGAGACAGACAGAGAAACATGCGCACGCCGCACAGCATACAATAGGTAGCTTACTATAGCAAAAAGTGTCGTTACAACTTTTCGTATGATTTTTTTCCGTCTAGCCCCCGAAAGGGGAAAACAACGCGCGATAAGGAACTTCGTTCCAAAAATAATCAGCGAAATATTTCAAAGCAAAATTGCTTTGAAATTTTGGAACCAGAATCATATTGTAGGTAACTACTGAATTGGAACCGGTAACAGGTTGTGCGTCGATGGTCCTGCCACCCAGTATTTATGCGATAATCCTGCACCCTAATTGCGTAACTCACGATTGATCATAATCTGTTTCGTTTTGAAACAGATTGTTAAACCAATGCTTGATATGTTGGAAAAATGTGTCTACTCAACAACGTAAATAAGGCAATGAATATTGTTGAACTGTCAAATTGAAACAGATTATGATTAATCGTGAGTTACGCAATTAGGGTGCTGGTCGGTGAAGAATGATGGTCT
This sequence comes from Polymixis flavicincta, assembly GCA_949987655.1. Lineage (NCBI taxonomy): Eukaryota > Metazoa > Arthropoda > Insecta > Lepidoptera > Noctuidae > Polymixis > Polymixis flavicincta. The sequence continues at coordinate 17,857,434 of OX465181.1, read as the reverse complement.
TGCGTCAATCCATATCAAGGTATGGGAATCCCTCCTTCTAAGAAAATGAGAAGGTAAGTACCTACTATTATACCTACAGCTAAGTTGAATCATTAGCGCAGCTAGTTATACTTATACTGGATATTATGCTTATGCACATGAATTATACTGGTAGGTACTTTATTTAATGACCACCTAGTAAAACTGGTAACTTGTAGGTACAAACATAGGAGAAAGAAAGAGTAGTCAAATGAGGTTAGACATGATAAAAGAAGAAGTGGAGATGGCGCCGAACAAGCATGGAAAATGCTGCAGCGACAAGTGCGTTGTCAAAAATTAACGAAGACATCTGTTGTGTCCTTCCTTCAGCATTCACGACCTTGGGGGTGTTAAATAGGATAATTTTTATATTTCTCTAACTCTTCCACCAAAATTCACAACCCGTTTAGTTCACGCTACTGTTATTTGCATAACAGACTGAAATAGTTATTATCTTATAGATAAAGTCAAAATTCTCGGTCTAATGCGTGCTACATAATCTAAAACAGTAATCAGTAAGCGATTCGATTATGGTTCTCATTTAAAAATCACGGTTCAGGTGTTGAAATGCACCCTGATCAATAATGTAATTTTTATCTGATGATATTGGGTCTGAACATAACTAATTTGTTAAAAAATAAAAACAATTAGAAACTAATATTGGTTTCTTTCACTGAGACGATAAGATAAGACAAAGTAACTACGTGTTGGGGCCTTTTGATAACACCACTGATGTATAGAATGCTGTCAATACGACGATATGCTCTCTTACGACTACAAGTTTTAAAATAAACAACATATTTTTTCATTTCAAAACATCTTGGTGCGGTTAAAGTTCGTGGTGTTTGTAAAACAGTATTTCCGAATCATGTGATTGAACGCCTGTTACGTTAAGTGCAATTTTATATGGATAATGTCATTTTACGACTTCAGAAAATGCAGGAAAAAGAAGACTATATAGATGGATTTTGATGCTAGAGCGCATGGCGCGACGTGGCGCTGGCCTCTACTGCTATCTGTCGTGCTCTTGAACGTAAGTCTGTCTAAACATATTAAGTAAATATTTATTTGGATTTTTCGAATAGGTAATATCTGAAACCTTTTATTTGTTTAAACATAATCGGCAGTGGCACTTCTAAAAAGATAAAAACATAAACCCCTTCATGATTTACTTTAGCAGTAGCTGTTTACTTGTCCATATTCCCTGGTTCAGATTATTCAGTTGCTACGAGTCCATGAATTCGAATCAATGCCACAGTGACGTCACGCTCTATCGTTTGTATGAGAAAACACTCATGTTACAGACAGATGCACATAGCACAGGCAGTTGATAAGGAATTGCGTGATTTAATCGTCACGCGACAGTACAATATAGTGGAACCGACAAAATTGCTATCAAAATACATCGAAGTAACAATCTACTATCTGATTTTTTTACGATGTGAGCAAAATTATTAATTAACAATCTGACAAAAATACTTGCAACTAAAGTTATATTTTCTACTATTAGGTACAGAGGCCAGCACATCAAGCTACCCCAATCTGTCAAATTTCTTTGATAGTTTTACAACTTTATTACGAATGATTAAGGTTTATGTTCAATTGGGAAAATTTGACAGTTTGGGATAGCTTGACTTGCTGGCGACTGTACTCAGTTAAGAATAGCTGTACGCAATACTTTCAACTGGTTGCAAATTTGCTTTTAACATTCGAAGTCAGCTATGATAACAATTACGTTTCTAGTTCACCATATCGTAGTTATCCTATTAATGTTTTAATAAGTATTCTGATTAGTGTGTAATGTGAGCGCATACTTACAATATAACCACGCATCGTAATTAATCGAGACATTGATAAATAAATCATTAGGTTAGTAGGTACCTTATTATTTCAAGCACCTATGTTTTTCTTTTTGTACTTAGATGTAATGGGCACCTTGTTTTAATTTCAGTTCATGTTATTTGTTTTAATTTAATTGTAATTTTTGTGTGTAGCTGTAGTGTTTTTTTTTGGGTGGGAAATCATCAAATAACTTCTCCCGCTCTGGGTGGAGCAGGAGGGCGTGTCAGACTTTTACTGACTAAAACCCACCCGTGTTCCTTCAGTAGCCCTTAAGCCAGGGGCTGTGGTGTCTCTTTCGAACAAACCCGCACCCCTGGCAGGCATTGGCCCTTGCGGGCCCCATCATTTTTTGTGCTGACATCTCTTTGAGGCGCGCGTGGAACACAACGCGCCGTCGACTTGGGCTCGGTCCTTACCGGACAGCGAGCTACCCATTACTCGCCGTCCGCAAGCCCATGCCTACGGTGGCCGGAAATCGGCCTGGGATTCCCGACGCCCAGGGCGTGTCCGTATCCTGCGGCGGCTGGGGTCGCGAGGGCGCATATGCTGCCTTTCCCTCACGTGCGCCGCCTCCCTCTTCGCGAGCATCACTGCTTCGCTGAAGGAGGTGACGGCTCCCCATGCCCTCTCGCTCCGTACCATGGCCTGGACCAGGGCCGGACGCGAGAGATCGCCGCCGCCGATCGCCTCCACGAGGACACGGCGGTGCTCTGACCAAGCAGGGCAGACCGCCACCGTGTGCTCCACCGTGTCCTCAGGGCGATCTTCGCAGTGGAAACACCCGGGCGTTTCCTCCCGCCCTATCCGAAACAGGAACCTCCCGAAACAACCGTGTCCGGTGAGGACCTGCGTCAGGCCTGTAGTGTTATGTCTTTTGTGTGCACTAAATAAAGGTTTTATCTGTCTATCTATTTATTTGTTCTGTATATTTATGTAGGTACTTCTCCCTATCTACTTGTCCCTTGAATTAAAATAAGCTGCACCCTAATTGCGTAACTCACGATTGATCATAATTGGTTTCGTCTTCACAGTTAAACAATATTCATTGCGTTATTTATGTTGTCGAACAGACACATTTTTCGAACATATGAAGCAATGGTTTAACAATCCGTTTCAAAACGATACAGATTATGATGAATCGTGAGTTACGCAATTAGGGTGCAGGTTTAGGTACGAAAATTATGATTGATTTATAAAGTCATTCAATAAGAACTTAGGCTGCATTAATTAATAAATAAATAAGTTCCGTACATAATTACGTTGTAACCTAACTTTTTTTTTTTTGGGATTTTGGCTTCGCACTGTTTGTGCATTTAGCCAGCGTCAAGTAATTTTACTTTTCAATCAAGTAAATGGCCCGATATCAGGCACGAAGTTACAAAAAAGTCATAGTCAGTCAAGTTAAAGTTATTGTAAAGCGGTAGTAACTTTACAACAACCTATTAGGAGTTTTTGGGGGAAACACGAAAAGTCCACGTTAGTCACTTATTTTCACCTTCACTACACTTAATTGTAAACTCACACTACCAAAATGATACAATTTAATTCGCTATTTCACGAAATTTCATGAAAATACTTAATCCCCCAGATTTTACATTGATATACAATATCCCAAGATACACAATCAGCGTCTCAAAAAGTCCGCGGAAAAAAAATAGCGCGCAATGGTGTCAGATGTCATAGGTGTCGTCATTTATATTTCAGTCAGTCTTTTTGGACATTACTTTGTAAAAACCACTTTCAAGTCATGCGTGGTCGGTTGAATTTGCAAAAAAATGAGTTTTATCATAACTACAGCATTTTTTTTTATCCAGTGCGCAAATTTTAACCATGAATTCAGCATATCATTCTAGACCCCCTACCGCAGAAATTTTTCGCCGGTTATAAAAAAAAAATGATATGCTTCAGCATATCATTTTTTTTATAACCGGCGAAAAATGTCATGGTTAAAATTTGCGCACTGGATAAAAACTTACCCTGTATAATCCTTGACGTCTAATTGGGGACAGTTTTGAGTGTTACTTTTGTTAAAGACTGTGCATCTTGGGTATATAAATGAGGTTACTTAACATACATGCACAAAATCTAGCACACAAAAGAAAAGATGATAGTGGTAGGAAGGAAGTGCGTCGTCGGAAGTCAGTGAATTTTGAGATAATTGATGAGGGATTGAGAGCATTAAAATAAAAGAAAAGCTGGCTAAATAAAATGGGATTAGGACAGAAATATGATCATGATAATATGCTGGGCAGCAACACACTGCGAAAATCTCATTTAATATCTTTCTCAGGGTGCTACTATTATCCTAGACCCCAGGCAGCCGAAACTGTAAAATTTTCCCAATTGAACATGAACCTTATGCTTACGGTATAAAGTTGAAAATCTATCAAATAAATTTGACAGATTGGAGTAGCTTGATGTGCTGGCCTCTGTACCTACAACAACGACTAAAGTAAATAAATAAATAAAAATTTAGAATCAAGTTCAGCTATGCTGCTGGGGAGTTTGTTGCGCCACTTCTTCCCAGCTAAAGCACTAGGAAGTGGTTACGTCCAAAAAGTGCTGACTCTCAGCCTAGTTTGAATAAATGACTTATGATTTTGAAAAAGATCTGGGAATTATTATCGTCAGCTCTTCTATTGGTTTATACATTAGAAGGTATGATTCCGACTTGAGAAGTCTTATGTCCGATACCCCATACAACGGGTTTTCTAACGTTACTACAAAATCATTATCTTTCAGATCTGCCTGCCGAGTCTCGTGTATGCTTATGGAGTAATATTAGTACATTTGGATGAACTTCACGTGCCGATATGGCTCGGTATCTCCACTCCTGCAATTTATATACTCGTCTACAATTTTACACGTAAGAGTTTTATGATTTATTCATCGTATTAGCATAAGCATTTCTCAAACTTCCTCAGTTGAAGTACCGGTTATGGACTGCTTAATAGACTGACCGTCATGATATAAACACCAGTAGTGCATGAAAATTCCTATAGTTCCAACGATGGGGACCGTTCTATTTATTTCGACTAACCATCATACCTCTGGCACTGAAACGCGGTCGCTCACAATGGGCCTTATTAGAAGGCTTAAAGTCACCCAATGGGCAATGGAGAGGGCTATGCTTGAAGTTACCCAACGCGATCGAATCAGGAATGAAGAGCTCCGCAGGAGAACCAAGATAACCGATATAGCCCCAAGAATTGCAAAAATTAAGTGCTAGTGGGCAGGACACATTGCTCACAGAACAGCTGGCCGATGGGGCCGGAAGGTTCTGGAATGGCGACCGCGTACCGCAAGGCTTAGGGTTGAAAGGCCTCCCACAAAGTGTACCAATGACCTTGTGAAGGCTGAAGGAAACCGCTGGATGCGGGAAGCACTGAACCGGTCGAAGTGTTGGAGGGAGGCAGATGTCCAGCAGTGGACGTCTTTTTGACTGAAATGATGACGATGATGAACCATCAGATGGCTAATCTCCTTAATTTAGCTATAAATAATAATTAGCTTTAGTATAATACCAGCAGGAGCTTATATGATAAATAAAAATAACATGAAATAAAAATGTTTGCAGAATGCTGGTGCAGGGAGGCAGCAGACTCCTGGGGCGGGAGTGTCGGGTACCGCGTCATGTCGACCATAGGTCTCACCATGGTAGTGGCTAGTCTTCTCGCCTGCGCGTTTACACCCTATCATCTACAACCATTTGTATATGGAATTCTCGGAGGTGATACATTTTTAACAATATTCAAAATCATTAAAAGTGGTAGCTAGGTACCTATTAATAATAAAAAAATAAGAAATCTCAAAAAGCTTCATAAACCATGAATAGCGTTGGAAGCCTCCTTTTCGGCAACCAATAGGTACGAGACTCCGCTCTTCCATATTTTAGATTTACATTTAAATATAACATATTTTGTGAGCAACGTGGTGAAGATCGAGAGTGTGTCGACCAGGGTGGCGTTCCTTATACTCAGAATATCCGCAAGGTATTCGCTGAAGGTCATACAGGTTTACGCCCCGACCTCGTCACACCCCGACGATGAGGTGGAGACCATGTATGAGGATATTTCCAGAGCCATGCATGGTTTCAAAACTTACTTCACCGTTGTCATGGGGGACTTCAACGCGAAACTGGGCACACGAAGCGATGATGAGTTGCGAGTGGGGCAATTTGGAGTTGGACGTAGAAACCACCGGGGTCACCTACTGGCTAGTTTTATGGAGAAGGAAGGCCTCTTTATGATGAACTCCTTCTTCAAAAAAACGTGAGCACAGGAAGTGGCAGGTCCACTTCCTGTGCTCACGTTTTTTTGAAGAAGGAGAGTCCTGACGGTGCAACCAAAAATGAGATTGACTTCATTATGTCGACGAAGAGGCAAGTATTCAATGATGTCTCTGTGATTACCGCGGTGAAAACTGGTAGTGATCACCGTTTGGTAAGAGGCACATTGAATCTCAATATCAAGCTGGAAAGATCTCGGCTTATGAAGTCTACGCTCCGTCCAGCACCGATCCAAGTCCAAAACCCCGAGAGCTTTCAGCTCGAACTCCACAATCGTTTTGAGTGCCTAGGGAGCTCAGTGGACGATTATAACGATGGGTTCGTGGAAACTGTCCATACGGTCGGGTCTAAGTTCTTCAAGACTCGTCGTACTAATTGCAAAAAGAAGCTCTCTAATCCTACCTTGCAGCTCATGAGGCAGAGGCGCGAGATGGTCCTGCAGTCTTCAGACGCTGCGCTCGAGTACCGGCAGCTTAATAGACAGATCTCTAAATCCTTGAAAAGCGACCTCCGCCGCTTTAATACAGAATGTATTAAAGACGCAATAGAGCGGAATAAAGGCTCCAAGGTCTTTGCTAGGGATCTGTCTATTGAGCAGAGCCAGCTTACGAAACTGAAGACCGATGAAGGCAGGATTGTATCAACCAAGCCTGAGCTGGGTGCTTACTCTCGAATATAATTCCGATAGATCGACATTGGAATTGTCAGTCAAACGTCAGGGATTGGCTAGACTAGACTCAGTGAGTCCAGCCAATCCCTGACGTTTAACTCAACCAACTGACGTTTGACCAATGTCGATCTATCGGAATTATATTCCAGAGTAAGCACCCTGTTGAGAGAGATTGAGAGCTTCTATGGACAGTTATACACGTCGACAAGAAACCCTGTTACGAATCTGGCAAACGACCCAAGAGCTAGATTGACCCGACACTATACTGAAGACATCCCGGACGTCAGCTTGTACGAGATTAGGATGGCTCTGAAGCAGCTTAAAAACAACAAGGCACCGGGTGATGACGGAATCACGGCTGAACTCCTAAAGGCCGGCGGGAAACCCGTTCTTAAGGCCCTCCAGAAGCTGTTTGATTCCGTCATACTCGAGGGCAAAACGCCACAGGCATGGAACAGAGGTGTGGTGGTACTTTTCTTTAAGAAGGGTGACAATGCCGTTCTTAAGAATTATAGGCCCATCTCACTTCTGAGCCATGTCTACAAGCTGTTCTCCAGAGTCATCACGAAACGTCTAGCGCGCAGGTTTGACGACTTCCAGCCTCCCGAACAAGCGGGATTCCGTAAAGGCTTTAGTACAGTAGACCACATACATACGCTGCGGCAGGTTATACAGAAGACCGAAGAGTATAATCTGCCTCTCTGTTTAGCGTTTGTGGACTACGAAAAAGCCTTTGATTCGATCGAGACATGGGCTGTACTGCAGTCCCTTCAACGGTGCCAAATCGACTATCGGTACATCGAGGTGTTGAAATATCTATACGAAAACGCCACTATGTCAGTCCGACTCCAGGACTAGACCTCGAAACCTATCCTTCTGCAGCGAGGTGTAAGACAGGGAGACGTTATCTCTCCGAAACTCTTCACCGCTGCACTGGAGGATGTCTTCAAGGTTCTGGACTGGAAAGGGGCTGGTATCAACATCAATGGCGAGTACATCACTCACCTTCGGTTTGCCGATGATATAGTTGTCATGGCTGAGACCATGGAGGACCTCAGTACAATGCTCGATGACCTCAGTAGAGCTTCCGAAAGAGTGGGTCTTAAAATGAACATGGACAAGACAAAGGTGATGTCCAATGCCCGTGTAACACCCACTCTCGTAACGGTCGGAGGCGCTGCCCTCGAAGTTGTGAACGAGTACGTTTACCTAGGACAAACTGTCCAGTTAGGTAGGTCCAACTTCGAGAAAGAGGTCAATCGTTGAATCCGACTCGGCTGGGCCGCGTTCGGGACTCTTCTCGTCTCTTCTCAGTGCGTGTTGCCAGTGATGACATATGGAACCGAAACGTGGTCGCTCACAATGGGCCTCATAAGAAGGCTTAAAGTCACCCAAAGGGCGATGGAAAGGGCTATGCTTGGAGTTTCCCTGCGTGATCGAATCAGGAATGAAGAGATCCGCAGGAGAACCAAGGTAACCGACATAGCTCGAAGAATTGCCAAACTTAAGTGGCAGTGGGCAGGGCACATTGCTCGCAGAACAGATGGCCGATGGGGCCGAAAAGTTCTGGAGTGGCGACCGCTTACCGGAAGACGTAAAGTTGGAAGGCCTCCCACAAGGTGGACAGATGACCTTGTGAGGGCCGCGGGAGTCTGATGGATGCGAGAAGCACAGAACCGGTCAAAGTGGCGGAGCTTGGGGGAGGCCTATGTCCAGCAGTGGACGTCTTTCGGCTGAAAGGATGATAACATATTTTTAATTGTTTAAACTAATATCTGGAGTATGTATCATGTGGTAAGAAGCGTGGTGCATATTATTTAGTTTGGTGTGCTGTGATGTGATTTGGTTCGGGGTGTGTTGTGGTGGGTGTGGTCTAGCGCGCGGTTTGATGTGTTGTAGCCTGGTATGATGTGTTGTAGCGTGGGTTGGTGTACCTATATATTTAGTTAGTAATCACTTTCTTTATTTGTCATTTTCAGGGTTTGGATCGTCACTTATATCAGCTCAAGTGGATGCAATAGTATTTGACACTTATGACAGTCGGCTGGGAATGATCCGTGGATTATGCTTTGCTGGGCAAGCAGTAGGACAAGCAACGTTTCCTCATATCATAACAGCTCTGATAGACGCTTATGGATATTCCTTTATGTACATAGTACTAGGAGGAATAATGCTTCAAACTTTGCCAGCAATCATGTTGCTGAGAGTGGACGAAACTATACAAAGACCAATTTCCTTCTCTAGATACAGTGATTTGGCCAAAACATACGCTGTATTCAGTAACGAAGGCATGGATAAGAATTTTTACACGACTGAATTACAACTACATGACCTTAGCCAAAAAAGTTGGAAAAATCCATCAGACGACAACGTGCACTCGGATCCGGATTTCACTGAAGATTTTGAATACGAAGGCGATATAGTCGCCACTATTACGCCACCACCTAGTCCTGAGGAAAAGAGGAGAAATATATTCGGTGTGGAAATTCTTCCAGAAATTCCAGAAGAGAGTGAAGATAGTGAATGTGAGGAACCTCCTCAAAAAAATACGAGTAAGAATAAAAAGAGACTAAGTGTCGTTATAAAGAGACTGAGTACATTAGGCGACAATTTTGACGATTGTATCAGCAAACAAATAAGACGAGATTCGCAGCCCGAGCGCGATGGTGTTGAACAGAAAGAATATACTGAGGTCGAAGTGACCTATGATAATGTATCGCCAGTAACAGAAATTCAGAGAGAGAAAATATTTAATTCATTTAGTTTTCGTTGTCGGTCCGCCTATGCTAGTATGAGAAGGAGAATGTGGATGCCATCGTACAGAGTTTATACGATACGACGGAGAATGATATTTTTCATGTATAATATTAATGATACGTTTTTGAAGCCGTTGACGAGATCGTTGTCATGTTGGAAGTTCTATCCGTCATTAATGTTATATTTCACTAGATTGAGTTTAACGTCAGTAACAATGGTATCGCTGTCTATAATTGCTTCTGACATGCATCCAAAGATTTCAATTTCCGATGCCAACTTCTTGATGACATTGTATGGCTTTACTTGGGTATGTTTCTTAATGAGTACACCATGGCTCGCACAAACACCGAAAAGGAATTTCAAGTACGTCACACTGCTTGGCTTGATGATATCCACTCTAGGATGCTATGGTATGTTCGAAAATGCTATTGACCCATTTTTACTCAAACCTTTTAATTGTTTGATTCTATTAGGTTTATCTAGCCAGCAATTAGGGCAGCCGATAGGTTAGATAAAGAGAGATATAATATTGTTTCCTTATTACATTACGTCTGGAAAGACTGAAATCCTTTCTTATCTGCCTTCAATTTGGATTTTTTAAGGATTTTCCGTGTGCTTATACGTACTTTACATATATGTTCTTCTTTATTTTGCAGTTTTAGCAGTGGCAGACAACCATGACTCATTCTCCATAGGATGCGTAATAGCTGGGTTCGGATATGGTGCCATATCGTGTTGCTGGGAGACCACCGTCCAAGATTTTGTTGGCGCAAGAAAATGGCCGAAACTCCACAGTCCTCTAGAAACGATCTCGGGTACTCTACTAGCTGTATTCGTAGTAGGAATTTCTTTCATTGTCGATCAAGAAAGAGGTTTACAGTTTGCTATGTTTATTTTAGCCATAATATTATCTATTATAAGCTTTGTATGGTTGATAATAGCCATCGCTTACATTTACATCACCAAAATAAAATCCGTAAGGCTAAGTAAACGGTGGGTGTTATAATAAATCACTGAATATATAGCAAATAAGGTAAAACTCATTTGTATTGTAAACATGAAAGTGGAACCATTATTGCGGATAATAAAATACGTGTGCAGTTGTGATATCAAACGTTAGGTGCATAATAATTGTAATGTACTTAACACTAATCAGTAAATTATATTTTATAAATTATACTCCAACTTTTATTTGACCTGACTAAAACGAAAACTAGTTTAGCTGTATGTCATTGCTATGTAGGTTTTCTTTTTCGAACTATATTCGGAAGCCGACCCCAAGGGCTTCCTAACTAACCGGATGCAGCTGAATGCCAGTATTTTACATGGAGCGACTGCCTAAAGTGTATATGCATATGCATCATAGATCAGACCTATCATGCATATGCATTTACACTTTGCAAGTATACAGTCATAGGTATTCCGTAGTTACTTTAGTACTATCAGTTGCAAATAGCCTTCCCACGTCAGAGACTGCAGTTGTGATATTATCTATGTTTGTTGTAGGTACATAACAATGTCAAGGTAAACACGAATTAATTTAATAGGTAACAAATTAGGCGAATGATACATACGCGGTTATTTGAAACATTTATTGATCAGGGTTCGGTACTCGGCTCGGTCAGCAACGTGTTATTGATAAAAAAAAAACAATTCGAAAATTATTTAATGTCAATGGAATGAATGGAACCCAGGTTAGCCCTTGTATTATGACCACGTCTCGGCTTGAAGTGGGTGCTATACAGGGTAAGTTTTTATCCAGTGTGCAAATTGTAACCATAAATTCAGCATATCATTCTAGACCCCCTACCGCAGAATTTTTTCGCCGGTTGTACAAAAAAAAAACAGCTGTTCCATACATTTTGACCGCGTAGGTTGTACTTTTCTATGAAACAGCTGATTTTTTTTTTTTACCGGCAAAAAAAAAATCTGCGCTAGGGGGTCTAGAATGATATGCTGAATTCATGGTTACAATTTGCGCACTGGATAAAAACTTTTCTTGTATACTCTACCTTACCTACTTCCCCCCCGAGTGGGTTCCCGCATTGTCGTTGCGGGGGGGCTTAGTAACCGTGGTCTCCCATCCACGGTGAAGCCAAGAGGAACCCAACGGTGGGGCCGCTCGTCAGGGCTTTTGCCTTCAAGCCATTGACGTAGCGGCCAAAAAGTAGGTTGCGGTGAGGTGCACCGCAACTGAGGTGGGCCGCGATGTCGAATGGGAGGCATCGCGGCTGAGGATTACGGGCTGCGGTAGAGGAGGAGTGCCGGTGCTTCTGAGCAGCGCTCTTCCCTTCCGTGGCCTGGACGGGGCCGCCACCGTTTGATGGAGGACGCGGTGGGGCCGCAGGGGAAGAGGAGTCGGTATAGCGTTGGCCGCTCTCCCTATCCTCTGCGGCCGAAAAGTGGTAGACGGGACGGCGCGTTGTGTTCCACATGCGCGCCGTCAAAGATGTCAGCAACCACAGGTGGGGTCCGCAAGGGCCGATGCCTGCCAGGGGTGCGGGTTTGTTCGAAAGAGATACCACGGCCCCTGGCATACGGGCTACTGAGGGAACACGGGTGGGTTTTAGTCAGTAAAAGTCTGACACGCCCTCCTGCTCTACTCAGCAGGAGAAGTCATTTGATGATTTCCCACCCAAAAAAAAAAAAAAAAAAAAACCTTACCTACTTCGAGGAATGCAGCCGTTGTATCATAATAAGTAAGCTTTGTTTATATTTTGATTATTTATTATATGTCATCACATGTGGGCTGTCGCACGCATTTTTAAAAACTGAATCACTTCTCTTCCCGTGAATTCCGCGTTGTTATCTAAAGTTGCTACTTGCTACCTAAGCCTACCTATATCGTTATGACTCAATTGTTTTGAAGGATGATGCCGATTTAAATGAATGTGTACCAAAAGGGGTAGCTTTGGGTTTTGCGGTGATTGTTTGTCGAAGAACGGATAGCTTTCTAATAGCTCCCCACCATACCCCTCCGGGGTCATAAATATATAAATTGTTTTTTATCTTGCTTAAGTCTCGTTGACTGTTAGTCAACGTTTGCGTGCACTGGATTTTGAACTCTCGGTGTTCAACCGAGCATGTCGATAGCAAAAATAACATGAAAAAATTAATGCAAAAGTAACATTTTCTAAATTAGTTTGGCCCAAATTTCAACCGAGCATTGGGAATTCGACAAAGTGCATCTCAGCGCATCGAAAATAGAACAGTGTGTTTTACTGTTCGACTTTACTTTGGCCAGTAACCCATAATACAAAATTCCATCAGTACCTACGTCACCAATATCTACCCCCCAGAGCACTAATGAACATATTTTCAATTATTCTCTAGAAGAGAATTCATTATCTCAATAACAATACGTACTGAAAAGCCGCAGGAAATAAGGTGTCAACACTATTTGCCTCCTGTCGGCCTAATCTAGTTCGTGATGTGAGTAAACGAATCTTATGTTAACAAAGCTTGTTTTATGCCGTCATTCATATCTGTTGGGAGAAACACAAGCCCGACATTCGCGAGAAAACCTCATGAGATAAACGACAAGCGTTAACGAAATTTTAAACGACGAGATTTTGCTAATTGCGGATGAAACTAACGAAAATGGCTTTCGAAATTAACGACCTAAAAGGAATTTTAATTTTTGTGAGTATTAATTTGTTGGTTTATTTCCTGATGGATCAAGTCCTGAATTCATGCTTGCAGTTTACGCGTCCCTGTCCCCCAAATATGTATTTTGAAAGATCTGTTAAATGAATATTTTCAAGTAATTAGTTTGTCTCTTTTTAGGCATTGTTCGCTATCCCACTGGTAGCGTCCACGAATATAAACTGCAGTGGCAGAGCTTTCCACTGTGTCAACTCCACACATTTTATGATATGCGTGGATTTGGGCGGCGGCGTGTCCACCACGATTGATGATTTCGTCATACCGTGTCCAGCCACTACAGTGTGTCATAAAAATAATGTTTTTGAATGTGACTTTCCCGAAGTTACTACGCCTCCACTTCAAGTTATTGGTGTTTATAAACAAAGTGATACAAGTGAACCAACTTCAGTGACTAATAGTGTAACTGTTCCGATACCATCGAGTGAAATATTGAGTGTGTTAAAAAAAAATATAACAGCTACGACTTTGTCAATACCTGAAGACGTGACAACAATTGTGAAATTGGAAGTATTTGAAAATATTAAGAAACCCGTTGGAGTTAATAGTGACAATACTACGGAGGCAAGTTTTAAAGTGACTTCCAGCTTCATCGACAGCACATATGAAGTTGTTAATGATAAACTAACAAGCAATAATACAATAACAACTTCAGCCACTGATAATAAAAAATATTTTGATTCCGCTGTAGAAACTTCAATATATAATCCAGTAAATACTTCCTCAACAGATAAATCGAAATCAATTGATACGGCCACTTCCGTCATAGAACTTATTAATTTAATTTCTACTGATCTTCCAAGTGTAGTGAATACAAAGCCATCTTCCAGTGTATTAACTTCTTTAGATAGTTTATATGATAACATTGCTACTACAACTGAACAATATATCACTAAACAAGTAACAATACACGGTGAGAAAGTTGAAAATGTTACAGAGAAAATAATTATACCAACAGATATCATATTCACTGAAAGATCTGTTACTACGGATGAAGTAAGCACGACTCCCGGGGTGAATACGTATATTGAAAGTAATTTAAATACTACTGAATTTACTAACAAAATCGATTCGAGTAATCAAACAAACGCAGTGGGAATTTCGCTTGGTAAAAGCAACAACACGTCTGAACTAGTACCGGAAACAACAACAGAATATTTAGTTCCCAATAACTTTGTTAATGTTTCTGAACCAGTAACTGTAGATCAGAGTCCCCATGCTTCGACAGATAATACTTTTGTTACCTTAGGACTAGTTGACCTAATTGCTGATGATCCCAAACAAAATGCACCGAGCACAAACGATTACATAAATACTTTTTATGGTAACACTGCCACTGCTACGACAACCGATGAATATACCACTAAATTAGAAACAACATTGAGTGATAAACCTGTTATCGCGGAAGTAATAAGCACGAATCCTATAATAAATACAACTTATCAAAATGTTTTCATAAATGACGTAAATAATGATTCCCTCATTGAATTAAACTCGACTGTTGAGTTAACTTCAATGAAAAATGGTCCAGAAACGAACATTAACTATTTTATTCCAGAACCCAAAACTATCGGAAGTCTACAAACAACGACAGAGAATGATTTTGTTCCCATAACTACTGAAGCGAATATTATCTTCACCACAGATACGAATGACTTAATTACGAATGACTTGCTAGTAGAGAAACACACAACTGCTGCCCAGCCGTTACAAATAAGCATAACTACAGAATCACCAATAGAATCTACAGATAATTTATATCAGTTAAACCGAGAAATGAATCAAACAACGATAACAGCAAAAAATTATACTGCTAGTACTATAAATAAAACTGAAAGAATTGAGACAGTGTTTAATACTTCAAGTTCAGATATTATAAATAACCAAGTCACCGAACCTACTTTATTTCCACCGACTGCTATGAAAAATCCTGCGATTAAGTTAATGATAGCTGAAACATTACAGAATGGATTAACAGCACATGCAATAGAAGTAAAAAGTGAGTTCGGTGCGACAAATGCTCCTGTTGTTCTTGATGAATCTTACGTTGAAAATGATATGAATGAAACACTTTTGAATAACTCCAACACGACCACGACAGTTAACAATAATGGTAAAAGCACCGAACCGCCCACTAAAAAAGACTCTACGATTGAGATATCGACAGCTAAAACTTTACAGAATGACTTTACAACACATGGAATAGAAGCTAAAAATGAGTTACCAGCCACAAATGGTCAGATGGATGTTAATGAACCTAATTTAGAAATTATTGGGATTAAAGCACTTTTGAGTGTTCAAACTAAACTTACTCCCTATAACGTGACATCTGCTCCAGTTACAAACACAACAGTTAAAGATTTGGCATCACAATCTGATATTGTGGCAAATCCACAAACAGGCTTTACTCCAGGAATCATTGCATTTAAAGCTTCCGACGGGTTTACCAAATTAGACCAAACAACGATTCAAAAAGAAAGAACTAATTCAGAAACTAAAATTCTAGGCTCTCTGAATCAGCCGGAGAATTTAAATGCTGATCAATTGACTAAAACTGTTGTTGATGAAGGTGTAGGTGGCGTGGCAATGATAAAACAATGGATACATGTTGGAAATAGTGCAACTACACCATTTTCAATTGACGTTACTGCCAAGGCTAGTCGCAGCGATAGTGTCAAATCTGATAGCCAAGATAACATCTCGGCTACAAATATTGTGAATACTCAAGAAACAATAACGCGTTTAACTAAACTTACGAGTACTACGCCCAAAACTGTACATACAACATCAATAAATGTGGAGTCTGAAAAAGTTTTTGAACAAGTATCAACGAATGACCCAGAATTACTCAATATTTATAGTGTACCCACAACGGATTACAAAATTGAAACTATGAATATGTATCCAGTAGATGTTCCGCATACCACTAACATAGAAAACGTCACAGTTATACCAGTAACAACTGTACCACCGCAAGAACGAACAAACCAAAAAATTGGTACAGTAAACCAATTAAATACTAGTACAACAACTGAAACAGTTGGTGATTTAATTCCTTCCACTGCTGCTGGATATGACGTATTTAACATATCAGATTTGAATCCGTCAAGTACGAAAGATTCAGTCAACATTGATACTATAATTTTTAAAGTCGATCAAAGTGCTGATGTCAGTAAAATTGAGACTATAAACCCGATGAATCGTAAAAATTACGTTAACGCCTCTTTACCTGCAATTAATACTAACAAAGACGAAAGTATCAAGATCGTATCAGATTTGGATTTAGTTAATTCTTCAGTTAATGCGAAGCCAAATGGGATATTGCAAACGACAAGTTCTAATTCTACATTATCAAATGATTACATCCAAACAACTGAGTCACAAGAGTCTAGGGTTTATGTAACTGCAACTGATAATGTTCCTGGTTTTAAATATTTAATGAAACCTGCGGAATTGGTTACCCAGAAAACCCCAGAAGCGATTGTGTCTTTGGCACAAACAAATGTACTGAATTCAAATTTTTCCACGCCCAGTACACTGCCAATAACAGAAAAAGCAGTAACAGTTCAATATACGGGCAACGAATCACATTTACCTTGCACTGAAGAGCTGAAGCATATTATAGATTCAACAAAAAAAGCGGTTAACTATGCGTCAGAGAAAACAAATGACTATATTTCCCCGACAGAACAAATGCTAACTAAGCTTGATAAGTTGCCTAAAGTAGAGACCGAATCTTCAGTAAGTTTAGTTAGTGATTTTACATCTGGCAAACCTGCATCACCTGAACTTTTAAAGACAGTATCTGTTTATGACGGAGTTACTATAACAGGCAGTGCTTTTATTATGAGTTCGACAGAAGAAACAACTAAAGTCTTGACGGATAATAATATAAAAATAAGCACAGAGGCCCCACGTTTAACCTCACAAGTCATAGAGACACAAACTATTAAGTACAATGCAGAGTCACCGCTGTCAATATCAGAGCTAGCACCAGTCGCACAAATGGTTACTGAACCTACCCATACATTCAATGTATTAGCTCAAACGACACCTCTTGATAAGATAAATCAAGATGTCCTGCCTGGAATAACAACTGTAGATTTACCTCGGAATGCCACGTCAACATTAAACAACAATATTTCGCAATTGATGGCATCGCTACCTATAGAAGGAGTTACCACTGCACAAGTTACCACTGAACCTACCCATACAACTAACGTATTTGCTGAAACCACGCCGCTGTTAGCCGTGACTAGTAGCACGAATCTAAATGAAGGTGTTCTACCTGGAACAGAAACTACAGATTTGCCACAGAATGTATTGTCAGCAATAAACAAACATATTCTTCAATCGATGCCATTGCTACCTAAAGTAGAAATTACAGCTGTACAAATGTCTACCGAACCTAATCATACAAATAACAATGTATCTACACCGATAGAATCACTACTAATTGCAGAAGAGACAGCTTCATTAATCACTAATGAACCTAACCATACTATTAATGTATTTCCTCAATCTACGCCGCTGTTAGCTGCGGCTGGTAATCAGAGTCAAGATGTCCCATCTGGAATCAAAACAAAAGATTTGCCACAGTATGAAACGACAATGGAAACTTACAATAGAACTCAATGGATTGGTGATATAACAACTGAAACGATTACTGATTCACCGATCGTCCTAGATTCTATTGTCGAAACGATACAAGTAGTTAGCGATGAAGTAAGTGGAATAAATGTTGGAGACAAAATTTTGGGTGACGTTATGTCTACCAACCCAACAGTAAATAATGCTAATAATAGTCTTAAGTCAGTTAAAAATATCGATCATGAAAGCATAGTAATAGGAAGTAGTTCAAAAAATAATGTACAGAATACACCTCTAACTCTTGCAAAGTCAGTAAATATGAATAAAGCAGAGATTGTGAACCATACAGAAAGTAATTGGTTACGATCAGATGTCAATATATACAGTGTTAAAATAAAAGAATCCTCTATTGAGGCAGAAGATTCGAAATACTCGGTTTTAAAATCTGGCACAGGCGTTCAAAATAAAACCTTGGTCTCCAACTCTTCAATAATATCTAAAATTGAAACCAAAGAAAATAAAAATGCGGAAATTGACAGCTCGATAAATGGCATTATTGAAATAATTGATGTTAAAAAATATCAGTTCCAAGTTGATTCTCAAAACATTTCTGATTACTATAATATAAATAACGCAATAGCAAATATTACTACATCACATAATAATTTATCACTACAAAACAGTACCATCAATGACGAATTAGAACAACATCTTATATCAAATAATCATACAATTACGACAGAAGTACAAAGTCATTTTAATGAAAGCGATAAACAAAGTAATAAAACCAATGAAGAGCTAACATTAAATGGAACTAGTATGCCCAACCGAAATCTAACAAGTATAAAATTAAATGCAGTCAGTAACGACACAAGTGCTATTACCATTTCTGCTATAGTTTTTAATTGTGTTAATCACACTCGCGGCAAATATGCTGATATGAAAGATTGCAGAAAATTCTATACTTGTATAGGTAATCTAAAACCTATAGTAGGAACATGCCCAAATAATACGGTATTTAGCGATATTAATAAACAATGCACGAGAAACTTATCGCATTGCGTAAGAAACAATCAGTTCCGATGTCTATTTGAAGGACGGTTTAGTGACTTGTTTAAAGATAACATTTATTACATCTGTGTTAAAAATAGAATAAATGGTTTTATAAGATATAAAATACAATGCCAAGATGATTATCACTTAAACAAGGACTCGGTTAGATGTGAAAAAAATAAAGAGATATCAACCCAATCAGCGTCGTATGTTAGTGGAACGAACCATGATGAAAATAAGCCTCAACTTAAATCACAAAAACTAATCAGTACAGATGATTTTAAATGTGAAAACGAAGGTAAATTTCCATATGTTCAAGACTGCAGTAAATATTACGTATGTAATCAAATTCAAAATGTTTTTTACATCTGTGTTAAAAATAGAACTAATGGTTTTATAAGATATAAATTACAATGTCAAGATGGTTACCACTTAAACAACGTGACGGTTAAATGTGAGAAAAATCAAAACGTATCAACCCAATCTTCTGTTAGTGAAATGAACAACGATGATAGTAAACCTAAACCTAAATCAGAAAAAATTGTCAGTACAGACGATTTTGAATGTGAAAACGAAGGTTCATTTCCGTATGCTAAAGACTGCAGTAAATATTACGTATGTACTAAAATAAAAAATGTTTATCGGCGAAAGATCAAGAATTGCGCTAGCGAGGAAGCTTTTGATAAAAAGAAGAAAAAATGCGTAGAATCTGATAGCAAAGAGTGTTAGTTGTTTTGATTATTTATTACGCCTTTCGTAGCTTCAGCATCCTGGGAAATACGTGGCTGGACTCGGAAATATACCTATACAAATATGTTTAGTGCTGAATTACAAATATTTCATAGGTATACAATGCTATGTTTGCGCAATCATGATGAAAATAAAATAAAGTTGTCTGTATCATTAATTATTGTTGTATATTTTACAATTCGCGCCTTCTATGATCTGTGTCAACAGATACTAACAGTATCTTTATTTCACATCACTACTGCTCCGTTGACATCTCTAGCTACGGGAATTGTAATATTAAACAACATGAAACTTTTCTGCTTTTATATAAAACTAGCTTTTGCCAGCGGCTTCACCCGCACGGAATTCGGAAATTATCATGATGAAAGTATCTTATATGTTAATCGAGGCTATAAACTATCTGTGTGCCAAATTTCATTCAAATCCGTTCGGCCGTTTTTGCGTGGTTGAGTAACAAACATCCAAAAATCTAAACATCTAAATGTTCAAACATACAAACTATCATATTTATAATATTATGTAGGATAGGATAATAAGTTATTTTCATTAAACCTCAATTATTAATACATTAGTTTTATTTATTTTATCTTCTATTATAAATTAAATAAATAATATTAATATTAAAAGTACCTGTGTACAACTTATATTTAAATAAATGCAGATCTTTTATTTTTGACCTTGTTGTTATATTCAGTCTTCGAAGCAATTAGTTGGTTGTTCTTAACATTATTTTACATTCGCGGTCTTCGAGCCGGTGCACCGCTATCAACAATGAATTGATCCTCGTCATCCCTTTCTAAGGTAACACAGAAGTTATTGGAAAATATTGTGCATCGAATTGAATTTTCACCTCTCACAGGCCGCGGGGGACAGAAATACGTCACACTGTTCGGAGTTTCGTCTTGTGTCACTCTAAACTTGTAATTCTTGCACTCTATTGATGTGGGTCGTTGACCTGAAAAACGAGTGCTCAAACCCGAATTAGACTTCTCATCGCTGTAGTAAGGATCCTTTCGGTTATCAGATCCATACAATTCGGGAGTCGACTTGCTCGTGGTATTGACGGGACACTTGTATTTTAGCGAAGAAGTACAAGAGCGGGTGTAGCCGTTGAAAATGGTGTTGCCTGAACACTTGAAGTTGATACCTTGGAAGCGGTTTCCATTAGGGACGCAGAGGATATATCCTTTGCACCCTGGGACGTTTGGATTTGCGATCCTTTCATTTCGGTGACATCGCAGTCTTCTTGTCAATGCAGGGTCTATGAAGTTGATGGCATCTTCACAAACTGCTGTAGATTCCTCATTGCAGAACGTCCCGAGTGGGCAGACGAATGTGGGACCGATCAATTTAGTGCCTTCACATAATCTCACTTTATTGTTTCGTTCGCAGGTGAAGCCATATTGCCCACAATCATCATTGGGGTTAATGTAATAACCCTTCGATAAACTGGCGTAAATTGACAACTGAAAGAAAAACATTTATTTTATAGGGACATATTATGCTACTAAGAAAATTATACATTTAAATAAGATATCAAGATTGTCAATGGTTTAACCTGTAATAAATTAAATCTACCAGGGTTCTGAGGTTTATTACACATCATGTACCCCACGTGAAGATACACGTGTTAAACACAATCTCGCGTGACTATTTTGTCGGTAAATCGTCGTAATCTACAAGACAAATAACATAATCCCTGTTTATGCTTCAAATGGAAAAAAGTGAAGTTCTCAACAACCATTTGGGTGTTACTTATCTTGGAAGAAATTACGACACATTATAAATATACCTACATAGATTAATGTTTGTAGGTACTTACCGCTAATAAAGCCTTTATTAGTTTTGCACTGAACATTTTTGATTTCCACTTTAAACTATGTTGCCTATATGAAGTTCGAAACACGACTAACGGGCAATATCTGCTTTCTTTATGCTATTGAGTTAGTCTTCAATTAGCGTATTTAACACCTCTGGGCTATGTGGAGAAATGGGTGACACATTGTCACGGATTCATCGAAAATTCGTGTGTTTTTAACGGTATTCAACTGCATGGGGGCTTACAATTAGGTGATAGTGATAAACGAACGTTTTGTTTTTATTTTGTGCCAGTTTTTATAAACCTGGGTTTCCACTATATTTTTCCTAAATATGCGCAAGCACATAAGCGGACCACATGGCAGTTAGTGCGCGAACGTAGTCGATCATCCATTATTTTAATTTATAACTTCTCCCTCTGCTCTGGGTGGAGCGGGAGGGAGTGTCAGACTTTTACTGACTAAACCCACCCGTGTTCCTTCAGTTGCCTGTGTGCCAGGGGCGGCGGTATCTCTTTTGAACAACCCGCAGCCCTGGACAACTTCTCAGTTATCGGTTCCTCTTATGTACTCATTTCTTATTCTATCCATTCATGTAACACCACTCATCCCCAATAACATTCTCATCTGAGATGCATGCAATTGCCTTTCATTTATCACTTTTGTGGCCCATTCTGACCCATATAAGCCAGCAGGTCTAACTATGGTTTTATATATCTTCCCTTTAATTTTAAGGGGAACGTGACAGTCGCAGATTGTCCCCGTGACCTGCCGCCATTTCATCCATCCAGAGTTAATTCTGTGCTAAACCGTCCGATCTACTTTGCCATCGCTTTGCACGAGTGGACCGAGATACCGAATGTCGGAGCATACTGGGAGAAACGCGCCATCAAGCGCTATGGCTCCAAAACTGGAGAGACCGCCGAAATCGCAGAACATATATTTCTGCTGATTTTCAAACCAACTTTCTCCAGGTTCTGTTGCCATTTCTCCAATCTGCTCTTAGTGGATACCTAGCCTTAAATATATGGATTGTATAGACGTGGTTATGCAGTTTCAGATAGACGGATTGTAAGGCATTTAGGGTACGTATCAGTAAATTCAGGGTCAGTGGGTCGACTAAGGGGCAGAGCAGTCTTCTTCTCTTATTTCACCCAAGTTCCGTCAAAGCACTTTATACTTTCCATACGGTACAGTAGGTGTCGTACACCTTCCGTATTTGAAATGTGTCATAGTTGTAACGGCGAAGTGTTTACGATCTATTCTGAGAAAAGTTAACACTGCTTGCTTAATATGTAAACAGTACCTATAGACCTATATTATATTGGTAGTGGAAAGCAGTGTTCGTTCAACTGAACGATAGTTAACACTTGATCTTCGAAAAACGCCCTTACTGCTATGAAAATAAGTGCTCTCGACTCAATGTCCAATTATCACAACGACCATGTGGTAGAAATTGCACAGCTCTTCTCGATACCCAAAAATAAGTCAAATACAGGTATTTACATAAACTGTTTCTTGTGTCAACGTCATATAAATGGTGTTGCCAGATTTTTTTTTCTCAAATTTGGTTAGAAGATTAACATTTCGGATTTAGGTCAGCATGTATTTGGATGGACGATATTATAGTTAAAAAAAAGTGTAAGTAATACACCTAAATGCATTTATTAAACTAAATCATACTGATATTTACAAATAACATAACATTACTCATCGTCGGAGGAAGACCCGCTGTCACTGTCCGAGCTTGAGGACGATCTCTCTGAGTCTTGCGTCATTGGTCCGCCGGTTTTTACTCTGTGGACGAACACATAATTCATAACATAGTACAGGAAAAGTTTTTATCCAGTGCGCAAATTTTAACCATGAATTCAGCATATCATTCTGGAACCCCTAGCGCAGAAATGTTTGCGCACTGGATAAAAACTTACCCTGTATATCTTATTAGATTTATCAGGCTACTTAGCTACCTAGTCCTGATTTTCAGGGTAAAACGATTCAATGCTTTTTACTAAATAAAAGGCACCATATTTTTTGGATTTAGGTGTCATATTGATAAGAAACCCTACTGCAACCAAAAAGCCCACTTTTTAAGCAGTCTGACGCACTTGGCAAGTTATGTGCGATCTTTTCGATGCTACCAACTGCATCTTGAGTTTGGACTAAAATAATTTTTTAATAGCATTTATTTTAAACAGTTGTAAATGAGTTGAAATCGAATTATACGCATCATTTGCACGTGCAAAATGCGACTGATAATGCATTTTTGAATTTTATGGGTCAGAATGTTAGGCCACAAAATGGATAAATGAAGCTGACATGAGAATGCTAAGACGGATGTGTGGTATTACACGAATTGATAAATAAGATATGAGTACATAAGTAGAAAAGAGGAGTAGAAGAAGAGAAGAAGGAGAGGAGAAGAGTTCTTTTCTATACTAATAATAAAGAGGAAAGATTTGATTGTTTGTTTGTTTGCATTGAATAGGCTCCGAAACTACTGAACCGATTTGAAAAATTATTTCACTGTTGGGAAGTTACACTATCCCCGGGTGACATAGGCTATATTTTATCCCCATATTCCCACGGGAACAGGAACTACGCGGGTGAAACCGCGGGACACTGTTAGTAATTTATATATTTAGGTTAAGTTGTTTATCTATGGGTCTTTGTAACTTGAAAATAAATGGTTTATAAGAGGACGTCTGCAAATAGCACCGGTAACTGAAAAGTTGTGTGGAAATCGGTTGTCATGGTATGGGTATGTGATACCGACGGAGGAATGAGGAAAATGCCGTGAGCAAAGTTTTTAGTATAAATGTCACCAAAGAAACGATGGATGGACTGTGAATGAAGTTATGGCTAGAAAGGGTTGACTAACTAGATGACGACTAATAGAAGTATAGAAGTAAATTCAAGTTGCGCCGACCCCAAATAAATTGGGATATGTATAATCAACCGATTAGAGCGGTGCAGCATTGCACTGTAAATATATTTAGCTACTAGCTCGCTCGCGTGGAGGTTGAAAATTATCCCATGGGAAAGTACTACCGGGATGATGTTATCGGGTTATGTTAATGTTATGTTAATCCGGGTTATAAACAATCTGTGTGGCAAATTTCATCCAAATCCGTTCAGCCGTTTTTGCGTGATTGAGTAACAAACATCCAAACATCTTCACATTATTATAATATTAGTAGGATTTTGTTAGTGCATATAATTCCATGTCACCTCTATACGTATAGCTAGGCTGGATAATAAACTAAATGCTTACTTGTTTTCTTGATATTGGTAAGGTAGAAGGAAGGAGTAGGATTGGTCAGAGTTTTTGAAAGACGGAGCGCCCTAGACAACACACAGTTATAGATATAAGTGACCTATTAATTAAGAACCAGGAGGAGGAATCAGGAAATGTTCACTGGGAGTCTGGAGACTAAATTTGTGGCCGGAATGATGTAAATGTTAGCAAGAAGCTCCTGTATTACCTACACAAAATTAGGTGATATACGTGTGAACAGTCAGTTTCGAAAGCGGCAAGAATTCATTTGAGGGGAAAGTCAAATTTATGTTCTATATTATTGTATCTGATCTGATGAGGGGCTTGTGGCTAAATAACAATAGCTGCACGGGTCGATCGGCCAGGTTAAGCTACGCTTGCCGCGGTTGGTCCGTGGATAGGTGACCATCTTTACATACCAAGACCCCTCCGTGCCTCGGAAAGCACGTTAAGCCGTTGGTCCCGGCTGTCATTTGTGGATCTTTGACAGTCGTTACGGGTCGTCAGAAGCCCGAAAGTCTGACAACCAGTCTTACCAAGGGGTATCGTATTACCCAGTAACTGGGTTGTGGAGGTCAGATAGGCAGTCGCTCCATGTAAAATACTGGTATTCAGCTGCATCCGGTTAGACTGGAAGCCGACCCCAACATAGTTGGGAAAAGGCTAGGCAGATGATGATTATTGTATCTGATCTGCTACGATTAAGTACCGAATATGTAATATATTTAGCGGCCTCACATTGATACAATATTATGGAACAAATATTGTAGAAAATTTAATAATTTCTTGTTGACTTATTCATCTTTCTGAGGCTGACTGTTATACAGCTGTGCCTCCTTGGCAAATTACAGGCATGATGATAATATTTATGTAGCTTTGCAATACTTACAAGCTATACGCCTCAGCGACTGCCATGGCCGCGGGATGCAAAGAGCTAGCTAGACTAGAATGTCCCTGAGTCAGCAACGTCTCTACTTCTGTCACGGGTCGGTTCAGCATCGTACCCAGCACTTGTACACTCGCAGGCATCGCTTCTTCGAAGCCGCA
Organism: Polymixis flavicincta; assembly: GCA_949987655.1. Taxonomy (NCBI): domain Eukaryota; kingdom Metazoa; phylum Arthropoda; class Insecta; order Lepidoptera; family Noctuidae; genus Polymixis; species Polymixis flavicincta. Next base: position 17,831,662 of record OX465181.1, on the reverse strand, counting down.
TTCTGCTAAGTATGTTACTGCAGCCTGTTGATAGAAAATATTGTTATTTGTTGCTCTAATTATGGAGCTAACTCCGAATACCACTTTACATTACCTAAGTTATGTAAAGTGGTATTCGGGTTTTATTAAAGGATTTCCACTACTGTGATTTATGACTGAAATTACTTTAGTCTTAGTATTTCACATGAGTTGGGAAGTCTGTTAGTGAAGTATTGTGTTGATTAGCCGGGTGTAAATGCAATCGAAGGTATCTGACACACGATACACATACGATGTCGTCTTTGAGCAGCCCAAGGCTTCTTCCGAGCGGAAACACTAAAGCTCCCTTGTTAGGGAAAAACCTGCCAGACTTAATTTTTCATCATAGTAAGCTACAAAGCCCCTGCCAGGGGTGCGGGTCTGCCAGGGGTGCGGGTCTGCCAGGGGTGCGGATCTGCCAGGGGTGCGGGTTTGTTTGAAAGAGATACCACAGCCCCTGGCATACGGGCAACTGAAGGAACACGGGTGGGTTTTAGTCAGTAAAAGTCTGACACGCCCTCCTGCTCCACCCAGAGCGGGAGAAGTTATTTCATGATTTCCCACCTAAAAAAAAAAAAGCTACAAAGCCCGAAGAATTGCCAAAGTTAAGTGGCAGTGGGCAGGGCACATTACTCGCAGAACAGATGGCCAATGAGGCCGAAAAGTTCTGGAGTGGCGATCGCGCACCGGAAGACGTAAAGTTGTAAGGTCTCCCACAAGGTGGACCGATGACCTTGGGAGGGCCGCAGGAGTCCGATAGATGCGGGAAGCACAGAACTCTGACCAGTGGCGGAGCCTAGGGGAGTCCTATGTCCAGCAGTGGATGTCTTTCGGCTGAAATGATGATGACGATGAGTAAGGTACTTACAGCAGCAATGCCCGGCAGTCCGACTGTGGCCGCTTTCTGTGCGACCTCAGCCAGCGCGAGTGGGCGGGCAGGCACACCCGCGGCCTCCTCACGACGCAGACGTTGTAACGCCTCTTCGACACTCTTCCAGTGTGGATCGGCCTTGTCTCGTGTGTCCGAACACATCTCGATTATGTTGCATATCGCTGATGCGGATAATCTGGGTAAAATTATTAATATGTGTCATAAAATGTTTGATATATTAGGAGTATGAGGAACAGGGTGTAAAGTTCACTCATACCTTTGGTGGTAACGGAGGACCCTCCGACCAGACGGGTATTGTGTCTGGTCCGGGCAACTGCCCAACAGTTGATGTCGGGATTTTTGTATGCGTTCGAGTGCCATGGTAAACTCTGATTGCGCGATGTAGAATTGCTTAGATAGTTCGCCTGTTGCATTGTAGATGGCGCCACTTTTCTTTTTGCGTCTTTCGATTTTTGTTGCGAAGTATTTATTTTTGTAGTGCCGCTACAATATATTAGAGGAAATCTGTTTCGAAAGGCGTTGTTTGGGTGTTGGGGGTGTCAGTTTTAACTCTGATTTGCTGGAGCTTAATATTAATTCAAATTAAGTCGAGAATCAGCCATTTGCAAAGCTTAAAAATGCAGTACCTGGAGGATTCGTCTATTTATGTTGGTTGAAGAGGTAACCAAGAAATTTATTGGAGGAGTTAGCGACATAATAAGCTATGATTACGTATATGAGAATTGTGCAGTTTAAACAATCTAAATGTGTCAGTATATACAAATACGGGTTTTCGATAAATCAAACACAAATAAGAAAAGAAATTTAGTGACATATTTCTACTAGAACTTACTTCTGTACGGGTGATCTAAAGTCCTTCATCTCCTTTTCTTCTGGCGTCATTTGTCCAAAGCTAAGCATATCAGCAGCGGCAGCGCGCATTTTACTTTTTACTTCATCCTCTGAAAGCAAATATTACGTGAATAATTATAATTTGCACCTTATGTTTATGTTGATAAAATTTTAGGCGCTATTATAGTGATTTCCAACGACTACATTGGTGTTTGTGTTGCTGGCAAGGTAAACTACTTTTATATAAAAAAAAAAATAGTAATGAAAATACATGGCACATAGATTTTTAGAAAATGTTGGGGCATTGTAAAACTTCGTTTCTGCTACTAAAACGTGTGTGCCAGTCTCTTTCTATAGTGCGATCGGTTTTATTTGCAGTTACTGCACCATATACATTCTAGTCATTAAAAATGCACCGATGATAATATACTATCACATAAATAGTCCTACAACCTTGTCACACCAATTGTTACTGCGACACATGTAGCATTAATGCATTATTCCTTGTAATGTTCTCACCTTGACCCGGGTAGGTGTTGATCATAGCTTCCAGTAGTGTCTCGACGAGTCGGGCTCGTTTCCCGTGACCGAACACGACGAGTTGCGACCACGCCTGCGCAAGACGGTCCCCGGACCCGGCCAATTCCAGTGTCTTTATTATCTGCACACAAAAAAAGGAAGTTAATACAAGATAAGTTTTTAACCATTGCGCAAACTTGTAACCATGAATTCAGCATATCATTCTAGAAACTCGAGCACCGAAATATCTCGTCGGTTATACAAAAAAAAAATCAGCTGTTTCATAGAAAAGTGCAATACCTGCGCAGATTTTTTTTTGTATAAACAAAAAAAATCCGCAAAAAAAAAACAAAAAAAAAAAATACAGCTGTTCCATACATTTTGACCGCGTAGGTATTGCACTTTTCTATGAAACAGTAGTTTTTTTTGTTTATCCGAGGATAAATTTCTGCGCTAGGGTCTAGGGGGGTCTACAATAATTTTTATTTGTTACGCAACCATAACAGTGTCCCCAATTCGGTAGTGTAGTAGTAGATAATATGCTGAATTCATGGTTAGAGTTTGCGGACTGGTTAAAAACTTATCCTGTATAGTAATCTGCTTTTCTTTCGTCGGACTGAGATTCAATGCGAATTTATATATAAAAAAAATCTAACAATGGTAATTAGTAAAACGTTAAACTAGCAACAGGTCTAATATTAAGATGCATAATCATCTTTCTATCCTTATCATCCCAGTTCATTTGGTTTTAGATGCAGCATGTATTCTTAAGTACAGAGGTCAGCACATCAAGCTACCCCAATCTGTCAAATTTCTTTGATAGTTTTTCAACTTTATTACAAAGGAATAAGGTTCATGTTCAATTGGGAAAAATTGACAGTTTGTGATAGGTTGACCTGCTGGCGTCTGGACATACGTGCATCTCTACCCATCGCTTTATCAGTTTTTATCCTTAGGATCCCCTATCTTTCATCCCCTCTAATTCGGTCTGGAAATCCTACTTATCCTACTTAATATTTTAATGAGAAAGTTTGTATATTTGGATATTTAGATGTTTGTTACTCAATCACACAAAAACAACCCAACAGATTTGTATGAAATTTCGCACAAAAATTGTTTATAATCTGGATTAATACATAGGATACTTTTTATCCCGGGAGTACGTTCCCGTAGCATAATTTCCGTCCTCCACGCCGGCAAAGCCGCTGGCAAAAGCTAGTAACAGTAATAAATGAAAACATTGTGTGTTCTTTGTTAGTTTGATAAACAGTGCCATCTACCAAGTGTGGTTTAAACTACAAAAGCGATTCGAGGAAAACGATGCCCTACATACACAGCGCAATGCGCATGGAATGTTCAATGTGATGATTAACGCTTATCTGAATAACTTTCCGCTCGATTTGGAAAGAGAATTGAACGACATTTATTATTTTTGTTGGGTAATCAATACCTAAGTATTAAAAAAACGTATTCTTTATAAAACGTTTTTATTTATCACTTTGTAGTTGTAGTACGCACGGCTACACATCAAGCTATACATTTCCAGTTTACGCTGATCTCGCAATATACGGAAATCCTATACAATACGAGATCACATTATATTGGAAATGTATAGCTTGATGTGTAGCCGTGTGTACCTACCCCACACCAATTTGATTTTTTATCATCCTTGGAGTCAAAAAAATGCATGTTTATGCGATAGCAGCAATCGCGGTTGATTTGCTGTAATTTTTTGAAGAGTTCCATTGACTGTCTCCGAAACTCATCATCAGATCTATATGAAATTTAAATGGGACCATTTCGGAATAATACTCTTTCAAACAAAAAAAGAATTTCGCAAATCCGTCTTTCAATGACGGAGTTATGCCCGAACATAAATAATTAAAAAAAAACATGTCGAATTGATAACCTCCTCCTTTTTGAAATCGGAAAAAAAAAAATGAATACATTGCGTCCGTAAAATAACGAGATATTATGCAAATTCTACAGTTAGCCATATAAATTGGTGATTTAAAAAAAATACCTGATTGTTTAAGATAATTTTGCCGCATCATACGTATAATGATTGTAATGTATTTTAAGAAAATAGTGTTTACATACATTTTTATTCAAATTAAAAACAAACTTTATGTCTCTATGCTATAGAGCTATAATTTCGACCACTACGTCAGCTGTCAGGATGGCCGAGCGGTCTAAGGCGCCAGACTCAAGGTTCCCTTGCTCACTGAACGTGAGTTGAGTTGTTCTGGTCCTCTCTGAGGGCGTGGGTTCGAATCCCACTTCTGACAAACTCTTTTGGCATTTTTTTTGTTCAGATTTTTTATTGTAGTTTATTACGTGTACCGCGGTAATAATGCAGCCGTTCGAGTATTTCTTTGAATGCAAACGTTGTTGTTTATTGATTTATTTTTCACTGAATTCAGTCTAAAATGCTGTTAAAATGACTTACTTCTTCCATAACTGTTGGCTCAGGAACATAAACATTTGGCACCAATGTGTCTAGTAGTTCTAGAGTTTTCTCGAAAGGTGCGTGTCTGTAAAATAAAGACATGTATGGATTTAATATTATAATAAGAAAAATAAATAAGTAATTCCTCAGAAATGGGAAGTTTTTAACTTTCGTATAATTACCTGCAAGCAACAGTTATATAATGTCTATAGTAAATACTTTCTTTGTATGCGTCTCCGACTAATTTGTAGTTATCTCCTTTCATCAGTAGTGCGTGTAATTTTTCTGCCATTGTAATATTCTGAAAAAGGTTCATTTAAATTGACTAGTTCGTTTTCTGAGAATACCTGTAATCTAACATTAATAAAATATTATTATTAGTGCTTCATAGAATCCATATTTAAATACGGATTTCAGAATCACCTTCTATCCTGCACTGCATGCCCTGTTACTTATGCATTTGACGAGCTTATGACTGCGTTGGTGAGTGGATTTTGCGCAGTTGAACTTTGAGCCAAAAAAGTTTGAATTTTTGCCATTGATGGCGCTAAGAAGAAGAATCAGTTAATTGACTTTTAGTCACATCGTTTTTTACGACTTTTACTAACCTGAAGGTGATCACTGCAAACGCCCATAGCTGTTATAAAGAAGTTGGTATCAGCAGGTTCTTTGGCATCTATATGTTCCTTTTGTTCCAGCTCAGTTATTATTGTCGATAGTATATCATAACGGGGTCCTCCTGCAATGACGAAGATTCTTTTTACATACATTGCTTCTGCTATCAATCATTGTTACTAAGATTTTATTATACAAGAGAGTGCAAGGCATTAAACTAGAGGACGTATAGGCGTGGGTCAATTACGTAATATAGGGATGAAGCTATACATTATGTTCTATCTGTCTTTTGCACTGGAGGAATAATGCTTTTACCACATTTTTAGTGGACTTTAGTCATTCTGACTGTGTATTTCTGAGACTGACCTGCACGAAATAAACGGATAATAAAGGAGAAACCAAAAATTGAATTAATGAAAGGCATGCATCTGAGATGAGAATGTTAAGAGGGATGTGTGGTGTAACACGGATGTATAGAATAAGAAATGAGTACATAAGAGGAAGCCTTGAAGTGGCACCGATAGCTGAGAAGTTGTGTGGAAATCGGTGGTCATGGTATGGGCATGTGATACGGAGGAATGAGGAAAACGTTGTGAAGAAAGTTTTTAGTTTGAATGTCGATGGCTATAAGAGTAGGGGGTGACCAAAGAAACGATGGATGGACTGTGTGAATGATGATTATGGTTAGAAAGGGTGTGACTACGGAGATGACGACTAATAGAGAAGTGTGGAAGAAAAAGATATGTAGGGCCGACCACAAATAAATTGAAATGAGGGGCCATCCATAAATTGTGTCACACTTTAAGGGGGTGGGGGAGAGAGTCAACGAAATGTGACATTATGTGACTTACACTTTGCTAACTGACCCTTGTGCCAGGGGTCAAAAGCTTCTGTGACGTCACATGTTAAAATCTAAAATACTAAAACTCTGCTTACCTACTCTTAGTTCTAAATATAAAATTGCAAAACATGTGACGTCACACAAGGGGCAGGGGGTTTTACAAGTGTGACCACCTATGACAAGGACGGGGGCGGGGGTCTAAAGACGATAAAATTTGTGTGACGTTTTTTTCTGGATGGCCCCTCACGGCAGGAGAATGATGAAAGGAGAACCCAAAGAGGTCGATTTCGTTTTATAACAATAACTTTATTGATTTAGTCGGCATAAGTTTCGGCCCAACCCAACACGTCGTATCCCATGACCCGCTGGTGCTTTGACGTTTTCGCTTACCGTTCTTTCTTTTTTCTTATTGCTTGTCTACTGGGGGTCGTAACGTGATGTTAACTGTACTAAAAACTTCCACGAGACTAGGACTAACACATATGAAAAGATTTTTTCAAATACGACTGGTAGTTCCAGAGATTAGCGCATTCAAACAAACAAACATACTCTTCTTCAGGTTTAGGTAGTAGTATATTGATAAAAAAAAAAAAAAAACGTTGTACTTACTTTCCTTACAAAACAAGCAGAGCAAGTAGTAGTACGCAGCTAGTCCGGGCTGTATATCTATTCGTCTAAACTCAGCTATTATTTGCAGCGCCGTTTGCTGCAATATCTTGCCGCCTCCCCAAGCAGATAGTGATCGCAGGCATGCTGACAATGTCTCGTTGTTCGGGGTTATTCCCTGGAAAATAATAAAGAAAGATTTAAAGTAACAAACTGTGGTATTCATTACGCTTTGCTCGATATACCTTGGGCCTTGGAGTCCAGAACCCTAATTGCGTAAAACACGTTCAATCATAATCTGTTTCATTTTGACAATTCAACAATATTCATTGCGTTATTTACGTTGTTGAGTAGACACATTTTTCGAACATATGAAGCAATGGATTAGCAATCTGTTCCAAAATTATTCTAATTATGATTGATCGTGGGTTACGCAATTAGGGTGAAGTAATAGACAATTTTTCATACCATATTTTTTATCTGTTTACCTCTTCATAAGCAACGTTACACATACAGTGTGCGTGTAGTCAGCGTCAATAATATCGGGACGAACAGATTGTTCAAAATTAACTGACACAAGGAACGTTTCAGAATGAAGACAGTACACGACAACTGTCATTCTAACAAGAACTTTATCCAATTGAGATTAAGTTTAATTTTCTTAGGTTTTGAGATCATTTTGAACAGACTGTTCGTTCCGATATTTTTGTTCGTTTTATATTTTTTTAATATTTCATACCTTCTTCATTTAGCAAGTTCTACGTCTTCACAAACATTTAGATTTAAGATAGTCGTCATTTGGCTAATATCAACTTAAAAATAACAGGCTTAATCATACATAATATAAATTTAAAGTAGCTTTTTATATCTGTCTGTGTGACCATGTTCTCATTAGCTACGCAACCGATTTTGAAGGCATTTAGATAATTTGTTCCGGAACTACACTGTATACTACATTGATACCCAAGATACACTTATAACAAAATACAAAGATCTTGACATACACAATTTCAAAAAGGCTGTCCTTAATTTATTAAACATAAAAGCATATTACACAATTAATGAGTACCTTGACGACCAATTGTAATCTACTGACATTTGTTTTATTAATTTTGTTATTATTTCGTTTTTTTTTCTTGTAATGTTAAATTAATGTTTTGTCCTATTTGTTACTAATTAATTAAATTATAATCATAATATTTGTGTGCCGTTGACGGCAAGACATAGCGTTCATTCTTTTAATAATATTGACATCTGTACTTTACCTATGTTCTACAAATAAAACTATTTGAATTTGATATTAAACAAGCATAATCAGACTATAATATTCTGGCTTCCTTTCGTGAGAGGGAGTGGGGTCGTAATCAACGACGCGGGCCCAGTGTGGGTTGGTAGATGTCATATGTCTTCGAATTTTTAGTTCTAGGATATGCCGGTTTCCTGACTGTATTTTCCTACTCGTTTCGTTTTGAGAATGTGGAGATGAAATAATTTTGCACGACATACAAATTCCAAGTTGCAGCCGTTATTAGTGGGCCACCACTGCTTACCAAATATTATACTTACCTATTAAAATTTTTGATGTCTTGTGATGTCGTAAAAACGGAGACAATCATGGGGCGGGTTACTAGTTATGAAATTAACAATCACAACAAATTAGCTAATATGTTATATACTCCCAAGTACTAGCCCTTAAATATGTGTAATCCGTTGTAATTTTTTAGGTGAAATAAATAAATTATTTATTATTACATTGAGAACAGATATTTTTCCTATATAAGAAATTTTTTTAGTTACCAAAAATATCTCACCTGTTCATGCATCTCCCCTAATAACGCCAGCAGAGATTGGACTCGCAGGGCGGTGCCTTCGCGCAGGAATCCGACACAGGTTATCAATGAGTTGTACACACTAGTGGATAAAGGAATGCCTTTCTCTATCGCCTCTTGGGTTAACATGTGAGCTCTTTCTGCCTGAAATTAGATGATGGCAATTATTAAACTTTGATGCTGATGTTTTAAAATTAAAAAGAAGAGGTTTCTACATATTATGTTCAACACTGCCTTATTTCATTTCCTAATCATTTAGACATCACTTTTTTTTAATGAAATTTCTGTCCATCTACTCTATTGTTTTTGCCATCTCCCATGCACATAATTACTGGGCAGGAAACGGATGGACAGTTATTTTTCAATAACTTGTATCAAGGCTTTTACAAAGAGGCGCGACGCAAGAAGTTTTCATAGAAATTGTTCTACGTGAGCCGCGTTGTGCTTGTTTGTAGGAGCCTTTGTTCTTTAAACAAGTGAATTATGGATAATGGTAATTACCTGGTAATATTTAGCCATGCCCTGGATCATGGCACAGTAAGCTTCTGGCTTCTTTGGCTCCATTGATTCGAAGATCTGATCAGCAAGTCCACCAAGTCTAAAAACAATGAAATAACAAATAAATTATTACTTTTCTTTTTGCAGGCAATAATATTTTGTTTATTTATTCTCTTTACTAAATAATGAACATGAAAATGAATAGGTAAATGTCCCAACTGATGAAAACAAGGTTTAGTTTTTTCTAACTCCTTTGTGCATCATGTAACAAATTTATAAATAAGTATAGGTATATCATATAAAACAAAGTCCTTTTCGTGTTTGTCTGTGTGACTGCTTAGTTCTTCGAGTACGCAATGGATTTTAATGAGGTTTTCACCATTTTTTTAAGGAAATGTATTTCAGAATATTATGTATGTGTGTAACTTAGCACTGAAATTGTCGCCACATTAGCAAAATGCGGCTTGTAAAGCGCGGGCAGGTCACTAGCAATATACAAACGAACATGTTTACCTCCAAGTGGCTGCTTGCCTATCTCGAACATTAGCAGCAAACCACCTCTCTTCAAGCCACTCCATGGAATCTGGTTCCCTTTCATTGTAGAAGCACAACAGTTGCAGGAATTGCAGCTTCAATTCGTCACTCACTCCGCTGGCGGCACCTAGTAGTTTGTATATTGTTATTGAATCTTCTATTAAGGCATTTTGTATTGTGTACTTCAAGTCTTCCTCTGTGACCTGGAAGATGAAACGATTTTTCTTAATTAGTTTTATCGTAGCTCTGGTTGTCTATGCAAAGTTCGTTATAATTTCTAGTTAATAAAGGTATTTTTAGTTTTTACCCACATTTGGACTATACACATTTCCCATGGCAGAAACTACAGAATTCCACCTGCTATGATCCTTACATACTCCTTTTGCCCTTTTTATGTTCATACATCTGGTGACACACACACACCGGTTGCGACTACTATGCACCCAACTTAAAATATGTAAAGTATATTTTATACAAAGGATGTACATATTATGTATTTTTTTTGTAAAATAAAGCAATTAAGAAAGTAGGCAGATAAATAATGCAAATTTTCATATAATAAGCCTATTCTTGTTATATTTTTTTTACCTTGCTTGCGTCATTATAAATAGGCTTAGGAGCAAAGGCATCTATCTTGGGATCCGCATTAAAATATGGTGTTTTGTTCTTGCTAGGAGGGTCCCATTCCCTTGTTGTGAATAAGTCAGCATGTTCATCACGTATCCAAGCTGCAGCTTTGCGGCCAGCTTCAGCTGACAATGCATAGGATCTCTTGCGGAAGTTGGACAGTGGTATTAAATATGGATCATCATGGTATCTGTAAGCCCAATATGTCTTTTTAAATTTTGAATAGACAAATAAATTGAATATATTGAATAAATTTATGTAAAATAGTAAGTCAATTTCAATTTTATCTTCAAATATAAAAATACAAGGAAATACTAATAATAGTATAATAATAGAAAATGAGAAAATATTTTGCAGTAAGAAAGTAAATACTATTTATTTATATTATATGTAAATTGATGCACTTGTCATGCATAGCCTTTTCACAAATAGATTGGAGTCATTTTCCAGTCTCAGTGGATGCAGCTGATTACCAGTATTTCACATACAGCAAATGCCTATCTGACTTGAAATTGATACACTTAATGAATTATATATTTTACTTGTAATGTGCTGCTGTGGGATCAGTTCCAACAGTAGCCGCTAATGCCTGTAGGAGGTCGGTAGGTCCTCTAGGCTTGCGAGGAGGAGGTGAGATGCCATCGCTAGATTTACTACTCTGAGGAAGCTTCTGTCCTTCGACAGATGTCAGTGAACGACAAAGACACGCTAGCCTTGTCCATTGTCTGCAAATAAATACATTTTATGTAATAAAAAGGCAATTTTATGGAAGATCTCTAACCTCAAAGACTCGATTGCCTTACCTTGGAACAATAACGTTCGAATACATTGATGGTGTATTTTTGGCAAATTTATGTCTATATTAAATTGTATGTATTCGCTATAGTTAATTATTAAGACTGTATTGAAATAAATTGAGAAAGCCTATCAAAATACATACACATAACCTCAATTATAAATGTCATTGTCAGAATTTCAGAAATGTCAGATACTAAGATTTTTGCCGTGTTCCGATATGCAACAAAAGTGATAATATCGCGAACCCGACCAAATTGAATAGTCAAAAAATTTAAGAGCTATCAGATCATTAGTACTGATTTTTATTTTGGTTGGCTTCGCGATATTATCACTATTTGTCTAATACGGAATGCGCCCTTTGTTTTGACGTTTTTTTTTTTAAATTAGTTTTATGGCCTGGTTTCAGAGACCTTTTAACCAAGTCTTTATGAACGTATCATAGTCATAACAAAGTTATTGTTAAGCGGTAGTAACTTTACAATAACCTATTAGGAGTTTTTGGGGGAACACGAAAAGTCCACGTTAGTCACTTTTTTTCACCGTCACTACACTTGTGTACTCACACGTAACTAAATTGGATAATTCATTCATTACATGCGACATGTTCCAACGCGATCCCGCCAAAAACTCCTGTTTTGACGTTTGTTGTATATTGCTATAGATAAATAAAGCCGCTGTGCAAAACCTTGAACAGACAGTCAGACAGCTAATAGAAAGCTAAGGGGGATGGACGATCAATCTGGTATAAATTCAACGCGGTCAATCTGATGAATGTAAATCTAAATGTTTTAATATTTTTAACCAATCTAACATCACGATCAATCTGAAATCATATTTTGAACATAACATCGCGACTTTAACTTCCGAAGAGTTAGGTATTTCACAAATATGTGGCAAGTTATTTTTAGGTCCCGTGTATTAGGGGAGCATTTGCCAATCTAACAAAATCGAACTGCTGATTGATCGTCCAAGTATTAGCCTGGCTGCGGCAGCTGAAATATAATCAGGAGCAGATTCTTCTCGGGCTCCATTATGGCATGAAGTGACCTCCCGTAGGCTGGCTGACTAGCGAGCACGACACGGAAACCCTTACGAAATAATGCTAAGGCTGTTTAGCTGCAGGCAGCAACAATATTTTTATATATACCGTCGGGGGTCTGTTTTCCAAATTCATTAGCCAAGCTTCTATCTCCATCAACTCCAGCTATAGCCAAAGCCCTTGATCCATTTAACCCTTGGTCTAAGTCTAAGGCCCGTATTACAGAACGTCACTAAATACTCAAGCATTACTTAAAACTAGATTCAAGCCATTTGATTGGTTGAAACTAGTTTTAAGTAATGCTTGAGTATTGAGTGACGTTCTGTAATACGGGACTAAGACACATCCAGACAAAACTAATATAAGTCAGGCCAGTCTAGGACACAGACTCCGCATTACTTGCCTAAGCGTAGCGGAAGTATTCGCCGAGTGAGGTTCCTGTCTTGGATTTTTAATCACATTGTAGCGTACAGGGAGAGCTTGGAAAAAAAAAACATTTGGATATATACGACTCATTTATTTACTAGTAGAATAAAAAATTTAAGTGTCCAGATTTTGTATCCTAACTAGAAGGTGTTCTCATTTTAATATAGGTACAGTCGCCAGCAGGTCAAGCTGTCCCAAACTGTCAAATTTTCCCAATTGAACATAAACCTTATTCCTTTGTTATAAAGTTGAAAAACTATCAAATAAATTTGACAGATTGGGGTAGCTTGATGTGCTGGCCTCTTTGCTTATTATTTTAACACCGATTGTAGCAAAATAATAGAGTAAAACATTGAAAATGATACGGTCGCAAGAACAGCATTGTTCACTGTCTCATCTGATACTTCTCCATGACCATTGGGTTGGTTTTCTACCGCTATCACGCCCTGATTCACATTTATTTTAGGAGTAGTACAAGTAAATTCAGTACTATTAACACAGACACCCGCGGTAGAATTGAAGAGCATATTTGGCGGACATCCAACAATTCTAGCTGTGCCTACGCTGCCCAAGCCGTCGATGCAGGCAACATACGAAGAGCAATCCGTACTATCAGGAACGGCGAATGTTCCGACACCAGTGCAGTTGAAGTTCGGAAAACATTTATAATTTGTTGCATTAGTGCATTGTTCTTCTAAGTGGCTGTAAACGGAGCCCATGGGACACATGAGCTTGTACTGAGTGAAGTTTGTGAGACCCCCCAAGAGACACATTGTGTACCCACGGCAGTCAGCAGACTCGTCATTCGGGAATCTTCCTCGTGCAGTACATTCTGACGCCTTGCTTACCCCGTGACATAATCCCTGTAATTAGAAATATTGTGTCTTATCAAGTTATCAGTAACCACATTTCAAATTACCCGTTATCTAGATTTAAGACATTAATAGGTACCTTTTCAGAGAAAAGATAACAAGCAGAGTGAAACGTGAGATGTGATGAAGGCCTCCTACACATCATAGCCTAAAGTAGTTAGATGGGCCATAATCTTTAAATGAACGACGACGTATGTAAGTCGAGCGTCGAAAGTTAATCATACATTCTTAAGAAATCAACCAATTTTAACACTTAACAAAAGGTGTTAAATATTTGTCCTTCAGGATTATGGAAGTGTAGCAGCAGATACCTTGCACTAAATTAGTAAACATATTAAGAAGGTACTTACAACGAATAATATAACAACACAAAAGAATTTCTTTCCCATTGTCCAAAGGTCAAACACACTACTGTATAAAAATAATACTTCAGCAATAAAATATTTTATTACAAGAACTATTTTATAAGTCACGACTGAGCAGTTGGCTGATTAACTCAGTTTTATGGGTATAATGCTACTCTGCTACAAAGTTATGGAAACTAATGTAGATGTTCTCTTTTGTGGCCTTAAATAGAGGTGCGAACCACACTCCAGTTATCGATATAATAAAAATAAAAAAAACAAATTAACAGCTAATGGGCCATAGGTATAGGTACATGGCGATGAAAATCCGCATTTGTTTTTCTGTTGTTTAATATGGAATCCTTAAATACATGTCTTCATTACTTAATAGCCGTGATCTGGTAAAAGCTAGTCCCTATCTTTTGAAACACTAGTTTAAAGTCGTTAGAATTGTCTGTTACACGCCACTTGATATGTTGCAGGTTGCTGAAGTTGCAAGTTTTGTCGATTTCAGCTCCAGTTTTGATAGCCAACAATCCAGACCGGACATATAATAGCGAAACATCTGTGGCCCCAGATTATACAAGCTGAAGTAGTAATGAACCGGTCATATGAGCTGTAGAACCGGTGACGAACACCGCGAATCGGCAAGCCTAGATTTATTACATACTAGAAGCGCTCCGCAATATATAAATTACTAGCAGTGTCCCGCGGTTTCACCCGCGTAGTTCCCGTTCCCGTGGGAATACGGGGATATAATATATCCTATGTCACTCGGGGATAGTGTAGCTTCCCAACAGTGAAAGAATTTTTCAAATCGGTTCAGTCGTTTCGGAGCCTATTCAATGCAAACAAACATCTTTCCTCTTTAAAATATTACAGCATAGGCTAGCTGACTCGACAGACGTAGTCCCGTCTTAACTATGAATATATTATATTATTCTTAATTCTTTATTTCATATGAACCTTCCCCTGACATTAACAAACGCAACAAAAAAGAATTGTCAAAATTGGTCCAGCCGTTCACGTGTGATGCTGTGACCAAGGGAAATAGGGATTCATTTTATATATAAGAAGATGGATATGTACATATATAGATTATTATAATATAGGATGTACTGGGACTAGATGGAGGGAGGATCTTCGCAGGGTGGATGAGTCTCGTCTACTTGGTAGAAACAATGGTTGTGATTGGAGAGGCCTACATTTTAGGGTATGTATGATGCATAATTACGTCCAGCAATACCTATACTGCTGAAGTCTGACTATGCGTATGATGTCGATAAATCTTGGAAAAAATTATCTAGTTGCAAAATTCGTGAATGTCGCACCTCTATGTTGTTGCGAGATAAAAATGATAATATTGTTTGATTTCAACTCTAGTTTATCAAGATGCTTACTATACTTGTTAATGGTAAAACCGTGTCATCTCTTAAGGGGACACTTTTCGCGGGCTCGAACTCACTGGTGGGCCTGGCTAAAAATCACGCTGTCTCACCAGGCTTCGTATCCGACAGAGATAGTATCAGTGATGAGCAGTTAGACGCTAGTCTACACGCACAACGTTAATGAATGAGATGCAGGAGCATTTATAGCAAAAAAATCGCGACAAAATTAAGAAAAGTCCTTCGGAAGATCGGGTTTTATGAAAAAACCACTGAATAAATCAATGACCAATTAAGTTTATTGAACTTATCGATAATTGAACTTTGTCTTTCGAGTTCTGTAACCTTTCGGAGAATGCATGAAAGATACGTCATGTTTATGTTATTTCGGGTAATAGAGATGTACAGTCACGAGCAATAATATGTATACGCTTACCAACTTTTAAAAGTGATTTTCTCCACTTTTACTCATTGTAATCTTATTTTATTATGAAAATAATATTTTGGAACCCACACTATAATGAAATACCTAAGTTATCTCAAGGTTGCAATCGCTATTTAAAAGAAAATCGCTTTTGAATTTGGCGATGTGTATACATATTAATGCTCGTGACTGTACACCAAGCTATATATTTCCAGTTAACGCTGATCTCGCACTGTAGGTACGGAAATGCAACATCAGCTTATACTGGATAAGCATAGTTAGGTGTGTCTGTGTGTGCGAGGGTAGAAGACATCTTCAGTAAATTGGTGCAAATGGCAGGAGTATAATGATCATTATTGCAGCCATCGTGCATCAAATTAAAGGTAGGTAAGTATAGGTAACATTTTCAACCAATCTTCACCAATATTTCTTTTTCGTTTAGAGATCTACATGTACAGACGCCAGCATTAATTATCAGGATACCCCATCTGTCAAAGTTCTTTGATAGTTTTTCAACTTTATCACAAAATATTAACGTTCATATTAAATTGAGAAAAAAAAATCGTTTAGAGATCTACATGTACTTATGTACCTCGTTAAAACTTGCTGCATAAAACCACTTTGCTTGTACCTACTCAGCAGATATTATAGGTTACCTGCTGGGTTTATTAAAATGGGTTAGCAATCGTCCTGGGAATATTATCAAAATTCTATGTCAGTCTTATTATTACAGCATTTATTTATTAACTAGATCGGTTCAGCGGTTTAGGCGTGAAGGCGTAACAAACAGACAGATAGTCAGAGTTACTGTCTTAATAGGGTGTTTTCCAATTTACTAATAGTACATTATGGTACAAGTGTGTAACGTTGGTGATTATCGCTGAGGCGCCATTGAGACCCGAGCCGTCAGGCGAGGGTCTTAAGAGAGCCGAGGACGATAATCATCAATACACACGTGTATCATACGACGTTTTTCAACACACTTGCGAAGAAAATAATACTAAATCATCATTATCATCATCATCCATCATCATCCATCGTCATCCATCATCATCCATCGTCATCCATCATCATCCATCGTCATCCATCATCTTTCATCATCACCCATCATCATCCAGCATCATTCATCATCATCATCATCATCATCATCCATCATCATCATCCATCGTCATCCATCATCATCATCCATCATCATCCATCGTCATCCATCATCATCCATCGTCATCCATCATCATCCATCGTCATCCATCATCATCTATCATCATCCATCATCACTCATCATCACCCATCATCATCCAGCATCATCCAAAATCATCATTCATCATCATCCATCGTCATCCATCATCATCCATCATCATCATCCATCATAATCCAGCATCATCGATCATCATCCATCATCATCGTTTTTAAGAACAAAGCAACTCAAACAAAAAACAACCTATAACTCACTAAGAACAAAGCAACTCAACCAATTCTATAACTCACTAGTGAATAATAGTAATGAAAAAGTCACAGTTTGATAATAGGTGTCATTATGTGCCTAACTGTAGTGAAATTAGAGCCATTTTATGAGCAAGTGTGTTGAAAAAAATATTCTAATTTGAAGATAGGGACAAAATATGTAACAGAAAAATAAAAGTAAATTGATTTATATCCATTTTCTCAATTAAAAACGATTTAAATCAATCTTATTTCTCATCGTTTTGAATTTACCGCCAAAACGCTCCTTACGATGACTTTTTATCACGTGACGTCAACTTTGTGTAAACTAAAGTAAGTAGTAAGTAAACAAGTGAGTGTCGTGTTTATAATTAACAATATTTTTTTATGGATAGAAAGTGAAATCACTGGTGTGCGGTGCCTCTGTGCACAAATACTTCTAAAACTGCGCCAAACTAAGTATTTGTACTGGTGGTGTCACGTGATAAAAAGTCATCGTAAGGAGCGTTTTGGCGGTAAATTCAAAACAACGAAAAATAAATTTGATTTAAATCGTTTTTAATGGAGAAAATGGATATAAATCAATTTACTTTTATTTTTCTGTTACATATTTCGTCCCAATCTTCAATTTAGAATAGTTTTCAATAAATTGGAAAATACCCTATTAAAGTAGGGATTTGGTACACCGACAGCAACATACAAAGAAATAAAACAGAACATTTTCAAGTTTTGTGCATAATTTATTGACATGCTAAGAAGCTTTACTAATTTGAGCTAATAAGGCTTTATTGCATTCATTAGATCCGAAAAATCTTACAAATAAATAACGTTTGGCTACTTAGGTATTTGTTTGTCAAATGTTTAAACGCGGTACCGCAGTCCGTGTATATTTTTGTTTGATTAACGATAATTACTCTACTCTACATTCTACATTGTATTCTGACATTATTTATAGAGCTACTGTCAGTTACCTACCTAATAACAATATTGAAGTTGAATGAAAGAAAACCTTGGAGGTTCTTCTAACATATCAGTTTATCAGTCTCTCAAATACGATGTTGGTACCGAAAGAAGCAGCCTGCAATCGGGTGGCTTATAAGTTTATGATCGTTCTCTTGCACAACCTTTGGCAAAGTAAACTAGTCCATTGAATTGATGGCACTAACCAACAAGGTCAGATGAAGTTTTATTAAACTCAGACCTTGAAACCAGACACGTATGTTATGTTAACAAGACCGCGTCTGAAATACAGGAGAGTGAAAATTAGCAAATACAACTGTCCCGCAAATAGTCCATTATCTGTTATCTTGACGATTGTATTAATCTCATCATTGAGCCTATTAACTCTACTAATTCGTGACAATTTTTAGGTATAAAAGATGACGTTTTTTTAGTAAGGCTTGTATTCACTAAACCACAATGAAGACCACAATTGCTACTCTAACGATCATTGTAAGTGTCTATTTTAGTTACCTATAGTTTACTTTAAAATATTTTTTACATGAAAATTGCTATACTCTTGGGTAAACAGCAATGTAGATTTTTTGATGTAGGTACTCTTGTATTTAGAAAAGCCGTTCTTGAAACTTAACTCTATTTGGTATTTTGTTGTCAAGCAATGTGTGCCTTAAAGCTATGAGGTGAGGCAAGGCACACATTGCTTGACAGCAGCCTGACGACCTAATGAAAAAAATGTATAATTAGAGCTTTGCGGGCTATCTTGGCGCTTGGTCCTTAAACGGTATTTTTTGTATTTCTCCAGGCGGCGTGTTTCGTATGGCAAGTGTACACGACTGCGAATTGCACGGCGACTGGCCCCGGTCGTTACGTGGAGCCTACCGACACGACCTGCAAGAACTACACCCTCTGTGTGTACTTGAGTGCCAACAACACCTACCTGGCTTACAACTATGTGTGTCCCGCGACATCGCTCTTCAACCCTAACGCACGCCTCTGTACCACCAACTACACTTGTACCACTGCTGGTTAAATGAGGAATAGCAGGCAACCGTAAAATATGGCACATTTAGATAAAGAAAATTTCATTTTTGTTGAGCGCCCTCTCTGTCCCTTATCCGTGTTCCGTTCACTTTCTGAACCTCGATGTGTCATATTTATACGCCCGGGTACCGTAGCTAGCTATAATATCTTCTGCCAAGTTCTTCTGCATCATGTGAAAGCTGGGTTTATCCTAAAGGAGGTATTTAATTTATATATTGCGATCATAACCGTGAAATAACTTGTGCCATATGATCTTGTGTGATGGGCAAAAATAAGCTGTGTAGGCTAAGTATTTAGATTTAACACCAAAAAGTATAAACGAAGCAAAAAAATCGAATGATCGTAGCAGGTGACGTTCTGTAGTTTCTGCCTACTCTCATAGTAAGAAGGCGTGAGTTTATGTATGTATGTAACAAGACTCGTTGTTGCAATAACAACAAGCATTTTTATTTCTCAATGTGAAGTAGTAAGTACGCACGGTCTAGGACATATTCATCAACTGATCAAGATCGTGAAGTCATTACCAGAATAAAGAGATTGAGATTGAGATTGAGAATATATTTTGCTTTTTTTGTACATTTTAGATGTAAGATATTGTTTCAATTATTAATAAAATATACATAAGTAGTTACTTTTTGATTGTTGAATTATGTAGCTGTAAGGACTAATTAATTGTGTATTATATTGCCTGTATCTAAGTAATTAGTTTGTAAATGTCTACGTCGTTTGTCATGTATTTCTCTATTAAAGGTACATTTAAGCTAAGAGTACCTACTATCCAACAGTGTCATTTATTCGTCAAGCCTCCATTACTCTTCGACTTTAGTGTTGACGCATTCTGTGTTTGAGTCAAAGTTCATAGCAATGTTGTCTTAGAATCTCTACATAATAGGTCTTTACCTATGAAATTGCCGTTTTGTATGAAAAAATTTAAACGAATTTTTTTCATGAATTTTTTATTTGTATTAATCGAAGTAATCACCCATGCAATCAATGCATCTTTGCCATCGCAGTGGCAGTTTATTGATGCCCTTCTTAAAGAAATCAGCTGGACGGGAGGCAACAAATTCTTCAAAGGCATTTTGTACTGCCTCTCGGGTATTAAATTTTTTTCCCGCCAAGAAGTTATCCAAATTCTGGAAAAAGTAGTAGTCTGTAGGCGCAAGGTCTGGTGAGTAGGGCGGATGACGGAGAGCTTCCAACCCCAGTTCTTGCAACTTGGAGACCGTCTGCTGTGCAGTATGAGGTCGCGCGTTGTCGTGCAGGAGCAGCGGAGACGAGCGATTGACCAATGCTGGTTGGAGATGCGCCAGCTTCTCCATCATTGTGTTCAGTTCTTCACAGTACACATCTGCAGTAATGCTCACCCCGTTTGGTAAGAAGCTGTGATGAATCACACCGGCGCTAGACCACCAAACAGTGACCATCACTTTTCTAGGGGTAAGTTTTCGTTTAGGGCATTGTTTAGGTGCTGAACCAGGATCCAACCAACTTGCTGAGCGCTTACGGTTATCAAACAGAATCCATTTTTCATCGCAGGTAACAATGCGGTTCAAAATTCCTTCATTTGTGTGTCTGTTGAGCAGTGTAAGGCACGTCTCGACGCGTACTTCGCGCTGGCGATCATTGAGTTTGTGGGGCACCCATTTGTCAAGCTTTTTTACCTTGCCAATTTGACGCAAATGGACCAATATTGTTTTGACGCTAACGTCGAAAGCTGCTGCTAATTCAGCCGTAGATTGTGTATCATCAGCTTCCACAATCGCCTTTAATTCGTCATTGTCGACCAAAGTCTTCGGACGACCGCGAGGTTCATTTTTCAGGTCGAAATTTCCAGAACGGAAGCGAGCAAACCAATAACAGGTGGTGCGTTGGTTTGTAGTGTTAGCTCCGTAAACGTCGTTGATGTTGCGTGCCGCTTGTGCCGCGTTGCTGCCACGACGGTACTCATATTCCATAATTACTCGAATTTTTAACGAATCCATGATGACGAAAAAGATTGAAATGCGATGAAAATGTAACACTAATCAATAAAGAAATGACTAAGTACTTTTAGAAAAAAAAATCCATGTTTTTAAAATAAAATTAATTTGAAATTAGAATTCTTAGCCAAACAAAAATTATTTTGATTTGAAATGGCCAGTACTGCAGAACGGCAATTTCATAGGTAAAGACCTAATATTATAAAACAATGTCGCTTTTCGTGTCTGCACGCTTAGATTTTACTGTATAAGGATTTAAATGCGGTTTTCATCAAAGCAGCTGGTAACAGCTATTAACGTATAAATGCAAGTGTCGCAAGCGTCAAGGTAAATTCATCAATCAATGAATTATCTAGCCTGTTATCTAATTAAAATGGAATCAGTGAATCCTAAAGAGGAGAGCAGTGGTGGCCCAGTGGTAACGGCCGCGACTTACGAGATATGGGTCGTAGGTTCGAACCCAGACATGCGCTTTACTTTGTGTAAATCATTTCATCACCTCTGCTGTCAAAACGGTGAAAGAAAACATCGTGAGGAACCCGGGATGTCCTAAAACCAAAAATTCGAAGTCATGTCGTCTACCAACCTGCACTGGGCCTGCGTGGTGGATTACGGTCCGCTCCTACGAACAGAGAGGAGGCCTGTGTCCCAGCAGTGGGAACATTATAGATTGATTATGCAGTGAATCCTAGATTGGCTTCTACCAGTTTTGATTTTTCCCATACTTTCCTACTAACTAGTTGATCAGGTTTTGTTGTCCTAAACTGCACCCTAATTGCGTAACTCACGATTAATCATAATCCGTTTCAATTTGACAGTTCAACAATTTTCATTGCGTTATTTACGTTGTTGAGCAGACCCATTTTTCGAACATATGAAGCAATGGTTTAACAATCTGTTTCAGAACAAAACAGACTATGATTAATCGTGAGTGATTGACTGCTTGGTCTTATTAACAAAGAAACAGAAAACCTTTTAACTATTTAAAAATACATGTTCTCAGTCATATACATGTGCTTGCGCACACACATCATCTCACAGTTACCTATAAGAGACAGTTACTTGTTAGGTATATAGACTAGTATTTAGTGTAATGTAAGCCGTTGCATTAGTTGTATTAGGCCGCAGGAGTCCGCTGGATGCGGGAAGCACAGAACCGGACGAAGTGGCTGAGTTTGTGGGAGGCCTATGTCCAACAGTGGACGTCTTTTGGCTGAAATGATGATGATGATGATGAAGCCGTTGCATTGGTAACCCTATTTTTTTAAACAATATTTGACGATAAAAATTACTTTTCACTTCTCATGCTCTGAAAGTGCTTCTTTGTGCAGGGTATAGGCTGCACAAAATCGAATTTTGTGCACAAGGGCATTAACGTATCTACTCATAAATGTATTATATTAAGGCAAAGAAAATGAGCCATACAGCCAAATGCAATAAGAAGTTCATAGATAGAATTTGTTATTATATAATATTTACTTTAATTTATTTGCCTTATGTGTTTTTAAGATATAATAGATATTAAAATTTTAATTCAAGTACGGTAGGTTAGTTGATTTTAGAAAATTATTATTACAAAATTAATTTAATAGTAGGCTGTATAGGTCTGCAGCCTAATATCAATGTCGTAAGATTTAAAAAAAAATAAAGCGGCGGGAAACAGCTCTTGTTCTTTTTTCGTGCATTTATTAATTTCTTCAATTTGCTAAAATTGTTAAAAATGTCCAGTGAAGAAGAGGATTTAACAGTCTCTCCTAATACGCTTATGGAAATAAATGCACAGAGAGTTGTGCAACAGCATTGCTATTCTGTAACCATCTCACCGCGTGAAGTGAGCGTGGAGTGAGCTGTCAGTGTCTTTTCATCTAATGCTTGGTCAATCACTAGCATCAGTGGGATGACACTGACAGCTCACTCCACGCTCACTTCACGCGGTGAGATCGTTACAGAATCGACATGCAGATATTACCGCCAAAGTCTCGGGAAAAATATCTCAAAGTTTACGATAATTTTGTAAATTGGAGAAAAGAAAAACTAGTAACTACGTTCTCGGAAAGTGTTCTTTTGAGTTATTTTGATGAATTATCCAAAAAACTTCAGCCGTCTACACTGTGGAGTATATATTCCATGCTGAAAGCAACATTACAAATGAAGGACAATGTTAATATACAAAATTATTCGAAGTTTACATCTTTGTTGAAGAGGCTTTCAAGTGGGCACAAAAGCAAGAAAAGCAAGGTCCTTTCAGCTAATCCAGTGGAAACCTTCTTAAATACCGCTCCAGATGAAACATATTTGGCCACAAAAGTACGTAATACACATTCCTTTCATATTTTATTGCTCATATACCTATTGCTCTTTTGTTCTAAAGTGTATAAAAGTTATTAATTTTGTTTTAGGTGGCACATAAATTTGGTATAAGTGGTGCGTGCCGGGGCATTGAACTTGCGAACATTACCGTAAATGACGTAAAGACGGACACGCTTTTGCAAGCAATAAACTTACCCGACACAAAAAACAAACGGGAGCGAACATTTGTTGTCAAAGGAGATTACCTAAAAATAGTTAAAAATTACCAAGCTCTACGTCCTCAAAACGTGTCGACTAATAAATTTTTCCTCAATTATCAAAATGGGAAGTGCACTAAGCAAGTTATAGGACGCAATAAATTTGCAGCCTTTCCCAAACAGATCGCAACTTTTCTAAAATTAGAAAATCCCGAAAATTACACGGGTCATTGCTTCCGCCGGACCTCAGCCACCCTTCTAGCAGATTCGGGAGCAAACTTAACAATGCTGAAAAGACATGGCGGGTGGAAGTCTGATCAGGTTGCTGAGGGATACATTGAAGAATCCGTACAGAACAAAAGCAAGATTACCGACCGTATAACAGAAGCCATTAATTTAATCCCAAGCGAGCTTCTACATCCAGAGATTCCTTGTTGTCGTCAGAGCCATCTTCTCATAATATGCCATCGTCTCACAATATGTCGTCTTCACAAATTCAGAAAAATACCGTTAATATGCCGGGAAAAACAATTTCCTTCAGTATTCAAAACTGTTCTAATTTTACTTTGAATTTTAATTAAAGAAATATTATGTTATACTACTGTTTTATTTCCTCGCAATCGAAGTGAAAAGCAGAGTTTATAACTCGTCCACAAAACCATTTTTATCCTCGACATTACTATCAGCCCTCGCCTTCGGCTCGGGCTGCTAAAAGTCTCGGATAACAATAGTTTGTTTTGTGCACTTGTTGTAAAATCTACTATTGTTGATGGTTTTTAGTTGTATATACATGTTGGCAGGGATATCGACTCACAAGCTGTAACCATGAATTCAGCAAATGAAAATACCCCCAAGCGAAGAAAAGTTTCACGGATTATCAAAAAAAAAAAATCGACTGTTTCATATAGGTAGAACTGCAATACCTACGCGTCAATATGTATGGATTAAAAAAAAATACCCGACGAAAAACAACGCTAGCGTCATCATTTCAGCCGAAAGATGTCCACTGTTGGACATGAGCCTCCCCCAATTTGGGGAGGTTTACCATAATCGCCACGCTTGGCAGGTGAGTTGGCGATCGCAGTATAGTGATAAAATGCATAGAGCACGCTGCTGCCCATTCTCTAGTAAGTCCCTTTGTCACCACCTACGACATCCAAGGGAGGAGATGGGATGGTGCTATTCTTTACTTTCGGGATTTCACGAAACGTTGCTACAAATTAGCTAGCTTCGTTTAAAGAAATTACTGCCATGATTCCGATGTCTATACCCATATGAAAATTGTCTGATTACCTAAATACCCTATAGGTATGTAACATCCTGCTTCAAAGTACGTAATCAAAATTCTGTTACGAATGCTGGTTGTGTCTTGGAAACCCATGAATGGTATCTTAATTATCAACCCCTAGGAATTTAACATACGAGTAGCCTGTGACATATTATGCTACATTCTTGCATGCAGTTTTTGCGTTCAAGTGCATGATGGTATTTTCCTGTCAGTGTAAGTAAATCTGTATACCTATGTACAAAATGAATGATCCAACGAGTTATAACGCTTATCTTTATAATGTTTGTGTGTAATGGTTATGACTAGTGATGTGCCGTGGGAACATTCCCGTTCCCAGTAACTTCCCAACGGGAATGTTCCCGGGAACGTTCCCATGTGCCCGGGAACATTCCCAGTTAGTGGGAACACGAACAAAAAAGTTAAAGATTTTTTCTTTTTTTAACTTTTTAGATTAGGTTTCTTATCGCATGTTTAAAATAATAAAAGATAGAAATTAAATGCATATCTTTTACAGCCACAATGTGTTACTGAGAATTTTCGGCAGTTAATTGATGTAGTTGGAGAGTTAAACTGATAACAAAAAAAAACTATCCTTTTAACTGTGCAGGTGTGATGCTAATTTTGAGAAATGTTATTTACTTATCCTTTGTGCATGACTTATGGCTCCAACTAACCGGGTCGGCGTAACAAACAATCCAGACTGTAGAGACATCCCCACAAATTGGCCGCTCAACTCACAATACCAGCTTGTGTCAGCAGACTTAAAAGACGCAACATCCTACAATTGGATAACTTGGAGAGAGCTTCGTTATTCATATGAAAGTTGCTCCTGATGAGGAATAACTCTTCCCTGCCAGACCTTCCTACAACTCATCTGCTCATAGTTTTTAAAAACTGATTGCAAGATAAAACACAAAAAAAAGAAAAGAATAATGTATCTACCAGTCTATTTAAATAACGTTTCAAAATATTGTACATAATCTCTGAACGACGGGTTGCGGGTAACGATGGGTTCGTGGAAACTGTCCATACGGTCGGGACTAAGTTTTTCAAGGCCCATCGTATCATTAAAAATAAGAGGCTCTCTGATCCTACTTTGCAGCTCATGAAGGAGAGGCACGAGATGGTCCTGCAGTCTTCAGACGATGCGCTTGAGTACCGGCAGTTTAACAGACAGATCTCTAAGTCCTTGAAAAGCGACCTCCGCCGCTTTAATACAGAATGTATTAAAGACGCAATAGAACGGAATAAAAGCTCCAAGGTCTTTGCTAGGGATCTGTCTATTGGGCAGAGTCAGCTTACGAAACTGAAGACCGATGAAGGCAGGATCGTATCCACCAAGCCTGAGCTGTTGAGAGAGATTGAGAGATTCTATGGACAGTTATACAAGTATAAACAATATAAATATAAACAAATTTTTATTGACATAAAGAAGGTGTGACAATTAATTGAAGCCCTGACCCCTGAGCTAGGTGGTACCTGTGTTACAGGAGTCAGTGTCTTCACCCGTTTGTAGTACAGTAACAATTTATGTAATAAAATTTTAAATTAACATTAATACGATTTAGTGCATGATTGATCTTGTGTGGGTCTGTGTGTATGTGCGTTTTTGGTGTTTATGTATGAGTCTGTTGTATTGTGTGTGTGGGTGTGTGTGTGTATGCGCGTGTCTGTGTGGGGGTGTGTGTACGCACACCCACACACGCGTGTGTGTATGTGTTTCTGAGTGACTGTGATTGGTGGTTGTATTTTGTGTTCTATCAAAGACTAAATTTGCGTACTATTTAGTTATTACGAGTACCGTATTGTTCTTTAAAGGTTCAAGTTATACAAGTCAACAAGAAACCCCGTTACGAATCTGCCAAACAACCCAAGAGCTAGATTGACCCGACAGTATACTGACATACAGTATATAGGACATCCCGGACGTCAGCTTGTACGAGATTAGGATGGCTCTGAAGCAGCTTTAAAAACAACAAGGCGCCGGGTGATGACAGAATCACAGCTGAACTCCTAAACGCCGGCGGGAAACCCGTTCTAAAGGTCCTCCAGAAGCTGTTTGATTCCGTCATACTCGAGGGCAAAACGCCACAGGCATGGAACAGAGGTGTGGTGGTACTATTCTTTAAGAAGGGTGACAATGCCCTTCATAAGAATTATAGGCCCATCTCACTTCTATGCCATGTCTACAATCTGTTCTCCGAAGTCATCACAAACCGTCTAGCGCGCAGGTTTGACGACTTCCAGCCTCCCGAACAAGCCGGGTTCCGTAAAGGCTTTAGCACAGTAGACCACACACATACGCTGTGGCAGGTTATACAGAAGACCGAAGAGTATAATCTGCCTCTCTATTTAGAGTTTGTGGACTACTAAAAAGCCTTTGATTCAATCGCAACGTGGGCTGTACTGCAGTCCCTCCAACGGTACCTGATCGACTATCGGTACATGGCGGTGTTGAAATGTCTGTACGAAAACGCCACCATGTCAGTCCGACTCCAGGACCGGACCTCGAAACCTATCCTTCTGCAGCGAGGTGTAAGACAGGGAGACGTTATCTCTCCGAAACTCTTCACCGCTGCACTGGAGGATGTCTTCAAGGTTCTGGACTGAAAAGGGGCTGGCATCAACATCAATGGCGAGTACATCACTCACCTTCGGTTTGCCGATGGTATAGTTGTCATGGCTGAGACCATGGAGGATGAACATGGACAAGACAAAGGTCATTTCCAATGCCCATGTAACACCCACTCTCGTAACGGTCGGAGGAGCTGCACTGAAAGTTGTGGACGAGTACGTTTACCTTGGACAAACTGTCCAGTTAGGTAGGTCCAACTTCGAGAAAGAGGTCAATCGTCGAATACGACTCGGCTAGGCAGCATTCGGGAAGCTTCGCAATATCTTCTCGTCCCACATACCGCAATGTCTCAACACGAAAGTCTTTGACCAGTGCGTGTTGCCAGTGATGACATATGAAACCGAAACGTGGTCGCTCACAATGGGCCTTATAAAAGGCTTAAAGTCACCCAAAGGGCGATGGAGCGGGCTCTGCTTGGAGTTTCCCTGCGTGATCGAATCAGGAATGAAGAGATCCGCAGGAGAACCAAGGTAACCGACATAGTCCGAAGAATTGCCAAACTTAAGTGGCAGTGGGCAGGGCACATTGCTCGCAGAACAGATGGCCGATTGGGCTGAAAAGTTCTGGAGTGGCGACCGCGTACCGGAAGACGTAAAGTTGGAAAGCCTCCCACAAGGTGGACCTATGGCCTTGTGAGGGCCGCAGGAGTCCGCTGGATGCGGGAAGCACAGAACCGGTCCGAGTGGCGGAGCTTGCGGGAGGCCTATGTCCAGCAGTGTACGTCTTTCGGCTGAAATGACGATGATGATGATGATGAATCTCTAAACCTCCTAGTCTCCTACATTCGAAATTTTTATTTACCTCTTTCTAAAATTAATACAATGAACGACAAGTTACTAAATGAGTACTCATTACATGTCAAATCTACTTACTTACTAAATCTTACCAGTAACTTTGTATGTTATTATATTTTTACTTTTATTATAATTATATGTGGTTTCACCGACACGTTCCCAGCAATTGGGAATATTCCCGGGCACTGGAAAGATTCTTTTGGGAACATTCCCACTTTGGGAACATTCCCGGGAACGGCACATCACTAGTTATGACTGTAAATGATCATGCAATGCAGATGCGTTGTCGTAAGTTGCAATGTTATGCAATTAGTAGTTAAGCTAAGTATTTTTAATTTTCCATATACTTATAAGATAAGTTTTTATCCAGTGCGCAATCTGTAACCAGGATTTCAGCATATTCTAGAACCCCAGCGCAGAAATTTTTCGTCGGTTATACAAAAAAAAAAAAACAGCTGTTTTATAGAAAAGTGCAATACCTATGCGGTCAAAATGTATGGAACAGCAGTTTTTTTTTAGTTTGTGAGTTTAAGAATGGGAACCGAGTTACCATGGATGTCTCACTCGCTCAGAAACGCTTTGATTAACTGTACCCATGCAAAAATGAAAAAAAAAAAAAACTCTTACAAACAATACGACTATAATAATACCACGGCGCGCCGCCGCGCCGCCGCCCGCCAGAGACAATATATCCCTCTTCACGCCAAACCCCCCCCCCCCCCCCCGCACCGCATATCGATGAACAACACACTTGCGTGTAGGTCAAGAAACCCGCTCGACCCAGGTTACGCGCCGATCACAATTTTAATTCGTGATTATTAAACAAACTATATGAAAGTTGATCACGTATTCCGTACGTGATCGGCGTCCTGTGGAATGAGTGGCATCACGAGTTGAGTACGTTATCGGCTGTCAAAATGGTTCCTATATTTTTTGTTTTATAGCTTTAAAGCGTCTGACAACAGTTCCGGCCCATGGAAAGCGTCTGATACTTTTGATATTACTTCAGAGTAATATTCTACAACATATACATATATAAAAATCAGCCATGTGAACATAAGTGAAGTAACACTTAATTTTAGGTAACTTTCTCACCTGGTACCTGCCCAGGTGTCACTGAGCGAACTCCACAAACACGCAGGCATCATAAGTACATGAGGCCACTACTCAGAACCTAACGTTTCATCTTTGTGAAAATAAGTTGTGGCAGAAAGCTCTGGGATCTCGCACTATTAGCTATCTTGTAGGGTTTCGTAGCAGCCTCGCGTCGGTCTCGTAGCGCTCTCGTAGCGGTCTCGTAGCAGTCTCGTAGCCAACGGTAGCTGTTTCCTAGCCGCCTCTGTCGTGACGCCTTCGCATAGTCGCCACGTAGACGCCGCCGCATTTGCATGCTATATCGATTCAATACAATAAACACAACAAACAACAAAAATTAACTATACAATTAATTTGGCTTTGAATCCGACGAAGAAATACTATAGGTCTTGCTTTGTTAACAGCATAAGTAGTTACTTATTGCAAAGTCGCGT
This sequence comes from Polymixis flavicincta, assembly GCA_949987655.1. Classification (NCBI taxonomy): domain Eukaryota; kingdom Metazoa; phylum Arthropoda; class Insecta; order Lepidoptera; family Noctuidae; genus Polymixis; species Polymixis flavicincta. The sequence goes on along the minus strand of OX465181.1, from coordinate 17,801,939 downwards.
CGGGACCGGGACCGCGGACCCGGATGCCACCTTTAAATACAATCATTATTTTTAGAAATTACACAAATAAAACTATTGTTATAAAACATAAATATTTATTTTATTTCAAAAATGGCAGCCTCTTGGTTATTTAAAAATGAAATTACAACATTTTTTCTTTTCTCTTGTGGTCCCAAAAGACTACTAAAATTAATTATTGTGTTTAAAGGTGGCGTCCGGGACTGCGGTCCCGGTCCCAAAAGCCCCACGATCCAAAGTGTTGACCCTCGTTGCATTTTATTGATGAGGAGAAGAGTATTTCAGGACATCTTGACAATGCATAAAAGTCTAGCGAAAGTCAAGACCAATCGGTACCTCGGTTAACCATTTAAACGAGTATTTTCTCTATCATGTGACATATTTGGGTCTGAAATTCTGCTATTACAAGGACACTTAAAGCTTACAAGTTGTCCATAATTTGTAATTATTTTCATACTGTCTCGATTCTTTGGGTTGTTGTTGACGTCATTCGGCAGTAGATCATGCTGACAACATTCCTATCAGTTTGGGTTCAAAAGTATGTCGGTGATTAAATAGAATAAAACTTAAGCCGTTTTAAATTTTTTTTGGGTCGGAAATCATCAAATAACTTCTCCCACTCTGGGTGTAGTAGGAGGGCGCGTCAGACTTTTACTGACTAAAGCCCACCCGTGTTTCCTCAGTACCCTGTGTGCCAGGGGCGGCAGTATCTCTTTCGAACAACCCACACCCCTGGCAGGCATCGGCCCTTGCGGGCCCCATCACTTTGTGCTGACATCTCTTTGAGCACGACGCACCGTCGACCTGGGCTTGGTTCTTACAGGACAGCGAGCTACCTATTACTCGCCGTCCGCAAGCCCGTGCCTACGGTGGCTGGGAATTAGCCTGGGATTCCCGACATCCAGGGCATCTCCTGCGGCGGCTAAGGCCGCGAGGGCGCATAATGCTGCCTCTCCCTCACGTGCGCCGCCTCCCTCTTCGCGAGCATCACTGCTTCGCAGAAGGAGGTGACGGCTACCTATGCACTCTCGCTCCGTACCATGGCCTGGACCAGGGCCGGACGCGAGAGATCGCTGCCGCTGATCGCCTCCAAGAGGACACGGAGGTGCTCCGCTCAAGCCGGGCAGACCTCCACCATGTGCTCCAACGTGTCCTCCGGGCGTTCAAGCCGTTTTGGTTAAATGGTCTAAGAATGAATATACTTATTTGAAAAGAAAATGCTAGATAGGTACTATACATATAAAAATTAATACCTATTTCTCTTGGTCACCAATTTTGCATTTTTTTTCTGTGTTCGTTATAAATGATAATGATAAATGATTTTATTTCCGTAAGTAGGTTTGTACACACACTTTTACACGTCAGTAATATTTTTTTAAATTAGATGAGGTCGGCGTTTCCTATCTGACTACTCTGAGAAGAAAGGCCGAAACAAACTCAGAGGTCACAGTCTCTTTTAAAGTCCATACATAATCTTGGTCATATCATGTGAAGACCATGTCGATTGGTGTCTGAAATGGTCTTTTGAGGAAAGAACCAAACATATTGAGTGGACCTGTCCATTCAGTGCACGCATGTATCAGTAATCATACAGCTCAACTCAGAACTTGACGAGCTCAACGATTTGACAAACAGTACCAAAGAAAGGACATTTGGGTAGGCCGCATAAAGTACTCAAACTGCCAGATTAACATTAAAATCTAACCGAGAAAGAGATGAAACACAAAAATAAAACATGACCCACATAGTCTTTACATTCACAATAGTTAAAACAATAATAATATTATACTTCTCAAAGTAAATATTCATGTCAAAGTGTATAAAATAATTATCAAATGTCAAAGTTAGTAAAAACAAAAAAAAAAAAAGAACATTCAGTATGCAAAAATTGGAGCAGGTCAATCCCAAGCATTTTTGTCCTCGATATAATCTTTAACGGTATAAAAGGCTTTCAGGCACAACTTACGTTTAATGAATGAGTTATTGATACTTAGATCTTTCACGTGGCTTGGAAGTTTATTATTATACTTATATTGGCAGGAGAAAGTTCTTAAGACAGAAAAACCAGCCAAGTGCGAGTCGGACGCGCGCACCAAGGGTTCCGTACAAACCTATAAGTATATGTAGAAGTAAAACTTATGGTATTTTTATTGCTAAATAAAATCCATAACATTACCTACCAACCAACCCAACAACCCAAATCTTTAACATTATTGAAAATTGTTGTCCTCTCCCCATACATAGAGATAAATATGTCGCGGTCATGGCGGTAACTAAAATTATGTTTATAATCTCATTTTTTTTGGTGGTATAACTAACTACAATTTTAAGGTTTTCTGATTTTTTCTGTTACCTGTGCTGTAAGCTATTGCTTCTTACCAAATTTCAAGACTCTATGTCAACGGGAAGTAGCCCTAGTAGGAAGATTCCCTTGCGAGTTTCAAAATATGCGGTATAAACCCTTGCGTTTTTTGTGTTTTTGCGTGACTTAGAAATTTGTAAAAAAAAACACAGCTTAAAGGCAATTAGACCTAAGTATTTGATATGAATTTCAACTTGAAACCTCTATGCGTTCATGAGGAAAAGGGTAATAAGTTTATAATAATTAAAAAATATTTATATTATATGATGTAACTAAAAATTTGGAGAGCAGTGGTGGCCAGGTCGTGATTTCGAACCCAGACAGGTGCTTTACTTTGTGTAAATTATTTCATCACCACTGCTCGCAAAACGGTGAAGGAAAACATCGTGAGGAAACCGGCATGTCCTAGAACCAAAAATTCGAAGACATGTGACATCTACCAACACGCACTGGGCCCGCATGGTGGATTATGGCCCAATCCCTCTCATCGAGAGGAGGCTTGTGTCCCAGTAGTGGGAACATTATAGGCTGATGATGAACTAAAAATTTAAGCTTTCCGGAATTGTTCCTTCATGTGTGCTTCCAGGTCGACTGGAAGTATCGCTTAGGTTTTGAATCCCTTGCGAGTAGTTGCGAGTTTCAAAATATGCGGCTTAAATTGCTTTTTCTTTTGATTGCGTTGACTAGAAGTCTGATTTTATTACAGCTTAAAGTATTATAGACCTGAGTATTTGATATGAATTTCAATTTAATACCTTTACGCGTTCATGAAGAAAAGGGTCTTGACAGACAGACGGACAACAAAGTAATCCTATAAGGGTTCCGTTTTTTCCTTTTGAGGCACGGAACCCTAAAAATTTAAGAAAGTTGCGCGTAACATTAGAAAATTTAAGAAAACTTAACGACCATATTAACTTTTCTAATATTATACCAATGGAAATTCAATATTCATAGTTAAGACAGGACAACGTCTGTCGGGTCAGCGAGTATATAATGAAAATATCTGTATGACCGAGCGTTGCTCGGTTTTTTTTTAGCCCTAGCTAGATCGATTTATCGCCCCCGAAACCTCCTGTATACTAAATTTAATGAAAATCGTTGGAGCTGTTTCCGAGATTCCGATTACGCTCGTTTTTTTTTTGTTTGACGTTTCCTAAAAATGAAACCTAGCTAGATCGATTTATCGCCCCCGAAACACCCTGCATACTAAAATTGATGAAAATCGTTGGAGCCGTTTCCGAGATTCAGATTATATACAGGAAAAGTTTGTAGCCAATGCGCAAACTGTAACCATGAATTCAGCATATCATTCTCGACCCCCTACCGCAGAAATTTTTCGCGGTTATAAAAATAAAAATCTGCTGTTTCATAGAAAAGTGCAATACCTACGCGGTCAAAATGTATGGAACAGCAGATTCTTTTTTGTTCTAGAATGATATGCTGAATTCATGGTTACAGTTTGCGCACTGGATAAAAACTTACCCTGTAAATACAACTGTTTATGTTCTGACAAAGACAAGTAAAAATAAAGTTACATTCGTACTCATACAATTTAAGAAATAAAAACACAACAATAATAACTTTTGCATTATAAAATTAAATAAATCGATAACCTACTCATAAAATCAAAAAAATCTTTTAATTTATTCATAGTATTTTGGAGAAGCCAGTTTTTAGACTTTTTGTAGAAATGAAATGATAACAGTTCGAAGTTTGTTAAATATTGACTGTATGATCTCGTCACGGAAAGATATCAAGTTTAGTCTGAATATAAATATTGCATGTATGATGATCTCGTCGCGGAAAGAATTAAAGTTTAGTCATATTAAGTGTATCACGTTACGTGGGTAATGGAGGAGATAATCCATGGGATAATCCAACAATCGTGAGACAATCCGATTTAATGATTGTTTACAGTTCTATGTATCCAAGTTTACAATCCTGGATGGTATAAAGCCTCACTTTCAGTTACAGTTTATTCACAGCAAAAAAATGGCGAAACAGATCATCATTATCGTTTTTGTAAGTATCCATTGGCTATTTTATACTCATTTATTCCTAGTATAAATAATAAGAAGTTCGAAGTAAATGAGACTGTAGCGATTGGCACATTTGTGTTAAGTAGGTACTAATTTTTTGAAACCTCGTGCCTTGAACTTAAATTAAAAAGTTTATTTTAATGATTGAACACAGTTACTTGATAGACCACACTCCAAATAATTTCATGGTAATCAAAATGGATGTGATAAAAGTAAGAAAAACACTCATAGCTTGCAATATTGTAGATGCTGTCTGTGTGCGCGTGGCAGGCGCATGCCGCTGTAAACTGCACAGCCACTGGAGCTGGTCGCCAAGCCGATCCCGCCGACGCAACCTGCAAGAACTACACTCTCTGCGTCTACGTCAGCAGCACCAACACCTACGTCTCCTATAACTACGTCTGTCCCACGACCTCTCTCTTCAGCCCCACTCTCGCGCAGTGCACAACCACCTACACTTGCCCCGCTACCACAACCAACACCACAACTTCGGTTTGCACAGCTGATGGGTTCATCGCCGATCCCAACTCTTCAAATTGCTCTTCTTACATAGAATGTGTTAACATCAACGGAACTTATTCCGAGACAACATTCACTTGTCCAGCTACCACATTTTATAACCCAAATACGACTCTTTGTGATGCTTCTTACAACTGCACCAGTACAACCACATTCACGTGTACCACAGCAGGTAGATTCGCGAATACTGCTGACACCACTTGTCAAACTTATTTCTACTGTGTTCTTTTGGGTGACGGGACGTTTACTCAGTACAATTACACCTGCCCCAGTACTTCATCGTTCAATCCTTCATCACGGCTGTGTACTGCATCTTATGTATGTACTAATTAACAACGTTGATGATGATAATTAATGTTCATGTTCAGTTGTCATCATCGAGAATGTGAGACCGTATAATGAGAGATATCGTGTAGATGCAAACCCTCGACTTAAACTTTCTAGCTGGTCAACTTTATAAATTATAATATATTTTTGTTTAAATTAAATTACGAATATATTCAATGCTCTATTTTTTTGGCTTTTACTTTTCTTGATCACCAAGGTACTAGTCTATATTATATTCTATTTTAATTGTGTTCAAGGTTTGGGACCTTTAGCGTAAAATTAGCACGGTTTGATATATAGTCAGATAGAATTTATTTTAAAATCGAAATGGGTATCTTATTGAAAAAAAAAGTTTTCTTAACATTCTTACATCTCTGAAACACATTATTTGAAAGAATGCATTAGATCTTAGATTTGATAGGAGTGTTAAGGGATTGGCCAAATATATTTCTTTACAGTCCAAAAAGAGATGAACAAAAGGTTATTTAATTACTCAAGTATAACAATACAATTAATGACCGCATTCGAACTGATTGTTGGATTATCCATTATGACTATAATAATATTATGGTCTTTGTTTTTTGAAGAATGAGGTGTATTGCATGTTTATCCTTTCTAGTTTAGTATGCGCGACGACTTAACCATGACAGCACGGGTCTTTTTTCATTTGTTGGTGAGTTTTATTTAATTATTTATTTATTAACTCGTCGATTTAGCGATCGCAAACGTAAGGTCCTTAAGATCTCACGCATACTTTTATATTATGTTACCTGCACGATTCATATTAGGAGAGTCTAGAACGGATTATAGTTATGTTTTTGACATAGAAAATTGTCGAGCAATTTTATAATGAAAACAAACTAATCGTACCATCCTATTATATGTATGTCCAGTTGAGCATCGGTTTGTCCAAGGAGGTCCGCAGAGGTCCTCCGCCTGTCACATCGGTGCGTGGCTTCGTTAGTGATCCCCCTAAGATCATTGTCTATTTCATTTTTAAGGTATTGTATGGCATGTGGTGGGCATATGCTGCCATCAACTGCAGAGAAAAAGGAAATGGTCGATTCGCCGACCCGGCCGATGAGACATGCCAAAACTACACACTGTGCATCTACGTACGCGACGAAGACAGCTACATCTCGTACGACGCCGTCTGTCCCAACGAATTGCTGTTCAACCCAACAACGTCCAAATGTACCTCTCCGATCAACTACACCTGCAGCGACAGAATTACTGTCACCGCCAAACCTACACGGACAGAAATCTGTTCTTATGACGGCTACATCGCGGATCCTGTAATCCTGAATTGTTCAACTTACATACAATGTGTGAATTTCTCAGGTGATTTTACTCAATTGAGACGAAGTTGTCCGGGTACCACATATTTTAACCCAAATACGACTTTATGCGAGGCCAACTACAAATGTGAGAAATTCACCTGTTCGTCAGCTGGCAGGTTCGCCGATATGTCGGACATCACCTGTCACAAATATTACCACTGCGTTCATTTGTACAATGAGACTTATGCTAGGGTTGATTACAGCTGCCCTGCAGATTCGATGTTTGATCGTGAAACCAAACTTTGTTCTACGAATTATAAATGTAGTTAGGAAAAAATCTTGTAATTTATTTATTGTTCACACATGTTTTTTCAAATGATTCAATGCTACTTAGAAGTCAGTGCGGAATTTGTAAATTGTACCATAATTCTGAAAAGGAAAAAAAAAATGCTTCTGCTAATCACTTTTTCGGGAGACTATAGAAACCAACTTAAGAGTCTGTGAAACAGTTATATTACAAATAAATTCAAATATAATAAAATGATGACGAATTTGAATGGTAGCATTGTATTCGTTTGGAAACCGAATTAGGAAAGGCCATCCTCTTAGCTGGTTGCGCAGATATACTTAGTCTTATGCAATGATCTTGTATGTCGTCTCCAATTAAATTAATTAATTATAAGATTTAGATATGGTTCACCGAAACAGGAATTAATCAGGAACAGGAGTTTCTTTTTTTCTGATGATGTTTACTAAATACATACTAAAGTTTAGCATGTATGTAGTAAACATCATCAGAAAAAAGTTAAAAAATATTGGCCAAGAAGTTGTAGGTAATAAAGCATTGTCACGTCGGGGGACGGTTGATGAAAATGTTATCGTTTCTACAATAGCATAGTTTTAGTTACATTCATTATTGCTGGGTCTCGCCTGATTGGCGTTTTCATTATATCTGTAAATCATATTATGGTGTGCAGAGCAGCGAGCATTCTATTCTATTCGAATATTTGGAAACTTGTGCAATAAGTAGTGATGTATTCAGGAACCATAGATACCTACATGAAATGAACAAGCAAGCCTATTGTACGACGATCATTATATCAGCCTTCTTTGCGTTGTATACAACACAGGTGATGTTGAGCAATACAATAAACTTAAACCTATAGATGATGGAATACATAGTAGACGACCGTCACAAAATTTTGTTTCGGAAAATAATGACAAATTAAAGTCATTAATGTTCCAAGAATTACAATACTCTGTCGTAACGAATGCTGTTTTTCATTACCTGCTTTAATTTAACGCTTATATTTGATTATGCACAAACAAGAAAGCAATGTGCCATAAGTAATTTATTACTGAGTAGGTGTAATGTCAATATTGAATACATAATTACGTCTTAGACACCAGATTTTGATAACGTGCGTGATAATGTTGAATTGTTATATTCTCTACTCAGTTATTTTGGTTAAAATATAGGAAGCAAAGGTGACCTTATATACCTTTTTCTTGAAATCAGATATCTACATCTTTGGGAGTTACAATGTGCAAAGTAAATTAATATTCAAGATGATTAGTCTGTGTTACAACACATCCTCGTCAGTACAACATTTTTTCTTATGTACAAATACAGGGGTTTTTTAGTTCCGGCTGAAGTAAAATTATTTGAACGCACACTCTGACAGTTAACAGTAATGACTGTTTGTGAGTGTTTAGTTGGATATAATTTAAAAAATTGTATTCAAAGTCAGATAATGTGAAATATTCCGGAACGTCATGAGCACAATCTTTTTATTAATGCTGTTAACTTAAAATAACGAGATAACTACATTATCTCTTGATCTTAGTATATAATCTTCAGTGCTTGAAGAATACATTCAGAAATTCACGATGCAAAGAAAGATTACTGTCGCTGTATTTCTCGTAAGTACTTTTGTTATTGTTTTCATTTGTAACGTCTAGTTATTATTTAAAATGAGACCATCGCTTCATAATCCACTTTTCACAATAAAGAGTCTAATAGGATATTGGTAACATTTTCATTACCATGTTTTCTTTTTTCATTGTTGAATTGTAAACTTAAATAATGATACAATGAGTCTCAAGTGTGTGAATAGGTAAGGAAAAATTACTTGCCATGTAAACCATGCCACTAAAAATATATGTAAAAAGTATTTCAGTGTTGAAAACCATTTGATTCGGAATGCTGTGTTATAGGTACCTATGTCTTTTTACAGGATTTGTCCATAGGATCTTTCAGATTATATGTGTTAATTGAAGATAGTAGAAAGAGTTAACCCCGTTCACAAATCAAATATAGGCTGTAGAGATTGTTTAGCTACTGTGTCTGCTTCACGTCGAAACAAACCTATTATTGATCAGTGACTGTGCAGTTTTTTTAACACTGTTAATACAATAACAATAAACAATGTAACAGCTCTTAAGGAACTCGTCCCACTGCTGACATTAGGAAGTAAGATAGGCCTACAGTTTTGTGGCATTTGTCTTCTCAATGATTCGTTCTTTGTTCATAAATACGGAAAAACAAAAAAATCTTAAGTAAGTGCGTTTCTAACGCGGCTGTAGAATTGGTTTTTGATATGCCATTTTATTTTCAGATATTCGTAACAGTGTGGACTACTCACGCTGCAACGATTCAGACCTCTTCAAGTGGTAACAGCCAGTCATCTTCCGACAAAACAAGTTTATCAAATTCAACTGGTTTCTCGACTAATGAGACTTCAGTGAGCACGACAAATGCAACAAGAACTACAAACACGACTGATGCATCAAATACTGACGATGCATCCACTACGTACTCTGCCAATAAGACGAAGCTTTCGTCCGCGGAGAATTTAGCCAATACAGTAAATTCTTCAAATACCGACGTCACGTCTGAAGCAAATACTACAACGACATTGTTGTCTTCGTCTACTTCAGACACTGCTAATGTTACAACATCTACGGACACTCTAACCACACTCACTTCGAGTTCGATTAATTCTACAAATTCTACGTCAGCCCTGGATGTTGAGCGCTCAGTGAATACGACTGATAAATTATATGAAACTTTTGCAAGGACTTCAGATGACAGCACAGAAAATTCTGCTTTGAATTCTTCAAGTTCCTCAAATGTGACATCAATTTTGGAGTCTACAAGCTACATAAACTCAACAGAAACTTTAGATGCTTCCGTAATAGATAAATCAAATATCACGAACTCCACAAGTGCAATTATCACTTCAAATTCATCTATTTTCACCGATAACTTAATTTCTTCTTTAACGAATACTTCGACTATAACTAACTCTACATTTGACTTAGATTCGAAGAGTTCTATAAGTTCTTTGAATTCTGCAGAGACTGAAATTTCAGATAGTTTTAATTTAACAAGTTCGACAAACATCACAGGCAATGCAACTTACAATTCTTCAACAAGTAACTTAGAAATTTCCAATATTACCACATCTGAAGACGCTTCCGACACGACTAAATTGGATTGTACAAATTCTACAAATACAATATATGAATTGGTCACTGTGGATTCCGTAAACTCCACAGAAAATTTAAATTCCTCATCTTTGGAAACTTTAAACTTGACGAATGAAACAAATATTACTGAAACAAATACGTCATCATTGATGATAGATATTCGGATTTCTTCTGAATCAAATGCATCTGAAATAACAAATACTACATTAGATTCTGACAATGAAATTTCAATAAACTCATTAAGGACCACCAGTAATTCGACATCAGATACTGCGAATACAACGAGCACGATTGATTTTACGGAAAATTCAAACGCGCAAAATACCAAAACCCGTCTGGATTCGATCCAAACCTCAAATTCAAGCGATTCTGCAGAGATTTCTAGTTTGGAATCGAAATATTCATCAAACTCTTCATCTGCTATTAAATCTGAAAAGTCTGAAAACTCAACCGACAGTTTAAATTCTTCGGATTCAGAATCTTCCAGCTCAACCAGTTTGACAGATATTTCAGACACAACAAGCTCATCCGATGCGATAGATATTCGGACTTCTTCGGAATCAAATTCAACGACATCAACTAATACGACATCTGATTCACAAAATATAATTTCAGACAGATCAATCGGGACCACGAATAACTCTACATCAGAAACTGCAAATACAACGAGCTCAACTGACGAAAAAGACAATTTAAGCGCGCAAGCTACACGAAAAACTTTAGATACCATCAGTTCTAGAAACTCTAGTGATTCTACAGATATTTCTAGTTTAGAATCTGAATATTCATTAAATGTGTCATCTGCTAAAGTAACTCAGAACTCAAATAATTTAACAGAAGCTTCAGATTCTACAATTTCAGAAACGACAAATTCCACGAGTTCTACTAATGCAGAAAATGCTTCAAGTTCGTCTTATACAACGGATGTCTTAATATCATCAGTATCAAACTCCACGAGTTCAGCAGATTTTACGTCTGATTTAGATACCATAGTATCTTCAAATTCATCAAATATAATAGAAACAGTTATTTCAGAAACCGTAAATTCGACTACTCATGATGATAAGACACATAACAGTGGTCATTCCAACGTTTCTACTTCCACAAAAACCGAAAATATAACAGATTCAGGCGATTCTTCAGAATCGTTCCTATCAGAGTCTGCGAATTCTTCGAATTCATCCTTTACAGCAGAAACTGCGAGTTCAAAGAAAAATACTGAAAATACAGATTCATCAACATTGAAAATAGTGAAATCATCAAGTTCAAATAACATCGAAGGTATAAAAAATTCTTCCAGTGAAGTGAATGCATCGTTATCGGCCACATATAATAACACAAGTTCTAAAAAATATACATTTACCACAGACTTTAATGATGTGTCAAATTCAGGAAATATAACAGATATTGTAACTTCAGGTACGATGTCCAACTTAAATTCAACAGCAAAATCAGAATCTTTAAAATCGAATTATACAGTAGTTGCTGCGGAGTCAAGAAGTTCTATCAGTGATAGTTCAAATACTGCCAATACAATAGAGAAGTTATCAAACAAAACGTCAACGGTAACTAGTGGATCTTCATCAAGTTTATTAGTGCCGACGAGCAGTTCAAGTAGTTCTAAAGAATCTTCTGCAAACTCAATCGCTAATAAGAACACAACACGTTCAATGAGCACAGAAGATATAGAAACGACTTATTCAACCGATACCAACGCTCTCAGGAATATTACCGAAGTTATTGATACCGAAACTTCTATTGTAACTAAAAATAATACTAACACTTCAAGGACCACTGTTAATACAGATACTTCTGACAACGTGACTGTTATTACAATTGTAACAACAAATATGACTATTACAGTTGACGATGATATAACAAACATCACAGAAACAACTGTTATGACCAACATAACTAGTTACACGAATAGTACAGAAGATATAATAACAAGTGATATCACCGATGCAATAACCACAGTAATCTTCACTAATACTACAATCACCACGATTACTATTGATGGAAATGAAACCACGGTTGCTACTACAACTTTAAACAGTACAGACATTATTGAAACGACATTAATTGATGACACAAGAAATGCTACGATGTTTATTATATCCAGGAATAGTTCAGATGCTACGAATTCCGTAAGAACATCTGACGTTTCAAATAAGACTACTATCAGTAAATCAACAAACACGACAACAGGATTAACAGTTGACGCCACTAATTCTAACGGCTCAAATTCGACTTCTATCTGCACCGCACAAGGATTTATTGCTGATCCAGATAACACTGATTGCACTAGTTACATAGAATGCATTCAAAACGAAAATGACAGTTATACGGAAACACAGTACACATGTCCCGACAGTTCACTTTACAATCCTGATACAACTATATGTGACTTCGGCTACGAATGCCCAACAGATTCAAGCGATGGCACAAATTCAACCGACACCACTACTAATTCGACTTCCATTTGCAACGCCCAAGGGTTTATTACTGATCCAGATTCCACTGATTGCACTAGTTACATAGAATGCATCCAAAATGAAAATGGCAGATACACGGAAACAAAGTACACATGTCCCGACAATTCACTTTACAATCCTGATACAACTATATGTGACTTCGACTACGAATGTGTAACAGATACAAGTGAGGGCTCCAATTCAACCGACAACACCACAAACTCGACTCCTGGTTGCACCAAGCAAGGGTTTATTGCTGACCCAGATTCCACTGATTGTACCAGTTACATAGAATGCATTCAAAACGAAAATGACAGTTACACGGAAACAAAGTACACATGTCCAGACAATTCACTTTACGATCCTGATACAACTTTATGTGACTTCGACTACGAATGTCCAAGAGATTCAAGTGACGGTACAAATTCAACCGACAACAGCACTAATTCGATTTCAATTTGCACTGCACAAGGGTTTATTGTTAATCCGAATTCCACTGATTGTACCAGTTACATAGAATGCATTCAGAACGAAAATGACAGTTACACGGAAACAAAGTACACATGTCCTGACAATTCGCTTTACAATCCTGATACAACTATATGTGACTTCGACTACGAATGTCCAACAGATTCATCTGATAGCTCAAATACCTTCACGTGCTCTTCAGCTGGAAGATTTGCCAATAGTGCCGACTCCACCTGCCAAACTTACTACAACTGTGTGTTATTGAGTAACGGAACCTATGTCCTGAATGAGTTCACCTGTCCTAGTGTTTCAGTATTCGACCCGATCAACAAATATTGTACAACAGTCTACACTTGTGCTGCTTAAATATTATAATTAAAAAAAAAACTGGATACCGTTAAACCTACTGAAATAGTGTTGTAATGTGTATAATATTAGATTATTTATTTATGATAACATCCACTAATAAAATGTGTCTGAATGTCTCAACAATTTAGATACATGTAAAGAAACTAATTTAGATTTTTCTGTTCATAGAAGTATTTCTACTGTTCCTGTTATATTAAGATTGAATTATTGTAACTAATATTAGTTTAAACTTCAAAATATTTATCAAATTAGTTTCGATACTCAAATATTCAGCGATAACGTGAAAAATTAAAACAAAATACTTTACATTTTTTATTTCATCATCATCAGCCTATAATGTTCCCACTGCTGGGACACAGGCCTCCTCTCAGTGAGAGGGATTGGGCCGTAATCCACCACGCGGGCCCAGTGCGGGTTGGTAGATATCACATGTCGTCGAATTTTTGGTTCTAGGACATGCCGGTTTCCTCACGATGTTTTCCTTCACCGTTTTGAGAGCAGTGGTGATGAAATAATTTTCACAATTTTTTATTTATAATAGTAAAAATAGTTAGGTACTCACAAAACTTGACATACATAATAGCATTAAATTCAATATCATGGCATATAACATGTCATAGCAATCATCTGTGGTAGAAACCCTTGCAATAAAAACGTTGCTTTATTATGAATCTTAACATAGTTAAAATTTAAAAGTGACTTCGATATTGATTTCTACATACACCATACAACGTTATTATAAAAATAATTGTTTTATTACATAACTGATATTTTAAGTATGGAAAAATTCTTTCTATAAATGGTTTAACAAGTGAAGCGTGGTTCAAGTTAGCAAGGTGAGATTCTTCGATAGCCTTGTATGCAAGTGTTTCCAAAACAACCCTGATGGATTTGGCTCATGCCTTTTTCTTTTATTGTGTATATTTCGTTTTCTCCTTTTATACCCTTCGAAGAAAATGTCTCTCCTCCCTCCTCTTACATTCGACTGATGTTTACTGATTAATAACGAAGCGATTTTCCTCGCTGTGACAAGATTACGATTAAGTTTGATAGTTATAACAGTAGCATTATTGATATTCATGAGATAAGGATTCATCCTCTCTGGCAGCAAAGTGTTGGCAGACTTCCGAATCGTTGTATAGTAAGTGCGAAAGTAGTTTTCTCTCGCCTGTGCAATAAACTGGGGTGAAACAGTTTTGGTCTTAAGCTTACGTCGCTTTTCACCGACAGTGATACTGCTCATACTGGACTCATAGTGTTTAGTACATCTCTTATTATCATTGAGAGGAACTATATTTGTAACTGTATTGTCACTAAACCGTTTACGATTTTCGTTTTCAAATTCAGGTAAACTTGTTACCAAATAGGTAGATTCATTGATGCGTTGCACTTGGAATGTTTTTACACTAATCGAAAATGTTGTGAAGCTATTGAATATTAATTGTATAAATAAGATATATCTTGTAATCAAAGAAATCATTAAAAACTGTTTTACAGTAAGAATTACGCGTCATGTTGACATTCTTTGACACTTTTCTTCATGTGATAGACAATCATATATTTAGGAACTATTTAGTCTTATTTGACCAGAAAGTTTAAGTTTAATTCCCGACTTTTTCAAATCTATGCAATAATTTGTAAAAAAAAAATTTAGGTATCTAAAATTAGGCACGATATCACATATTCCTGAAATAATTTGACGCAAAGAAGCGTGATACTATCGCATCTAGCTCTTAGTAAAAAGTGAATGAAAATCACACAATGGCCGTCGAGAGTCAGCTCCCATACCACGGAATCAAGGTCAAATTAGTCTGGCAAATCATCCAAATACACTTTGCATCTCAACATAGCATTTCAAAGTAAATTCAACTTTATGCTCTTGAATTTTAAGATTGATTTCATTTGCGACCCGTATCGAACTGAAGAAAGAGTCTGAGATAGTACCCGATGCTGTTATTGTTTTCAATGCCACCGAGCACACGCTTCTTAATTGCCATTTCCGTAAATGAACAAGAAAGCAATGGAGAACATAATAACATAAAGAGAAGCTGCAAGTACAAAATTATATCTTTAAAATCTATGTAAGTAATAATGTTCACAAATTGAGAAAAAAATTAAGTAAGTAAGTACGTTTATTTCAATGAAGTCTGAAAACTTTGAAATATCCGTTTGCTTTCTGCTGAACGTCGTGATGTGCCCGACTAAAATTAATAACGATCTCCCTTAATTTTAGACGACCAATGAAGTCCAGTGGATGCGGAAAAAAAAAGAGAAAATTGTATGGAGGATAAATACAAATTATCTGATCAAAGAGCTCATAACTGCCCTCGCTACAAGGGAAGCTGATACATTGCATCTACCTTAAAACATGTTTTGTACTGTTTGCAGCAGCATAGTAGCTGATCATTGATGTGTTACAATTGATTCAGTTGACTCCGCTCCCTTTCTGTTTACTCAGAAGCAATATTGTGATATGCGCTTTCAATCACTAGGCACAAATTAACCGTCATGTTTTAAATACCTTTTATTTAATTTATTGTTAAATACTGTCAACTGTTCAAGAGAAAAGATGGCACCTAATGATGATTTCTAATCCCGGTAGTGCCTATTTAAAGAGGCACTTTCGAGAGGTCGGTTGTATGCGTCACCGAGGCTCCGTCATCGGTCATTCTGGGTAAGCACTGGCACACGCAACGATTTATACAACCCAAACAATTGGAATAGAAACATCAAGATTGCGTGTCGTGTTTTCTAAGCGTGATGATCAGACACGGTCAAACGATGTTTGTCCGAATCCGCATGTGTTCATCCGTTATAGCTAATGTTATTTAAAGGTTGCGTCGGTGCGGAGAGAATGTTTGCATAACTTTCTTTACAGTATTCACGTGTGCCCTTTGAGCTCGAATTGCGACTTAAATCCTGCTCCAAACTATAACTCAGAATGTTTACATGTGGTATTCAGACATTACATCATAAATTCATAAGGGTAAATGATGCCTGCGTTTTTTAGAGAGCTTGCTAAGTTCCAGAGAGTGACCAGAAAAAAAAACCAACCAGCGCAACACAAAATTTATTAAAATCTGAATAATTTTGAAGAATATTTCTAATTCATTGCTTCATAATGTTTGAACGATTTGTCTGCTCAACAGCGTAAATAGTGCCCCAGGACCCGACGGCTTGCCCGGCAAAGCTTGGGTCCTGGCCTTGCAGGCTCTCGGGCCTCGACTAAGAGGGCTCCTAAGCGCATGCTTGGAGGAGGGCCAGTTCCCACTTCGCTGGAAGACGGGGAAACTGGTCCTCATTAAGAAGCCGGGGCGCCCAGCGGACTCTCCGTCCGCTTACCGGCCCATTGTGCTGCTCGACGAGGTGGGCAAGCTCTTTGAGAGAGTAATTGCAGACCGCCTCGTCGGGCGGCTGGTGCGGGTGGGGCCGGATTTGGCGGAGAGCCAGTTTGGTTTCCGCAGGGGGCGCTCCACGCTGGATGCCATCATGCGCGTGCGAGCCCTCACGACGGGGGATGCTGTGGCCCGGGGTGGGGTCGTCTTGGCGGTGTCATTAGACATCGCCAATGCCTTCAACACCCTGCCCTGGAGTTGCATAAGGGAGGCACTCCGGTATCACCGGATGCCGACCTACCTCTGTCGTGTGGTCGAGGCCTATTTGACGGACAGGGCCGTCATCTACCCCGGTCACCTCGGAGAGTGGAACCGGCGAGAGATGTCGTGCGGTGTCCCACAGGGATCGGTCCTGGGGCCGTATCTGTGGGACATCGGGTACGACTGGGTGCTGCGCGCCGACCTCCCTGGCGGCGTCAGTGTAGTCTGCTACGCTGACGACACGCTGGTCCTGGCGCAAGGGAGGTCGTACCAGGCGGCGGCCGACTTAGCTACACAAGGGGTTGCGACAATCGTCGATAGGATCCGGCAACTGGGACTCGAGGTGGCATTGCACAAGTCCGAGGCCATGTGGTTTCATGGTCCTCGGAATGCGCCACCGACGGGTTCCCAGATAACGGTGGGAGGGGTTCACATCGGCGTCGAGTCGACGATGAAGTACCTGGGACTCGTCCTCGACAGCCGGTGGAACTTCGCGGAGCATTTCCGCCGTTTGGCTCCCAGACTGGAGCAGGCCGGGGCTGCGTTGAAGCGGCTCTTGCCCAATCTAGGGGAGCCAAACGCCTCCTGCCGGAGGCTCTACGCGGGGATCGTGCGGTCCATGGCCCTATACGGGGCGCCGGTGTGGGCGCCAACATTGAGGCGCCAACCAGCTCGCAAGTTGAGGGCGTCCCATAGGGTCATGGCGATCAGAATGATCCGAGGATATCGCACGATCTCCGGCGAGGCGGCGGGCCTCCTTGCCGGATTACCGCCATGGGATCTGGAGGCAAAGGTCCTCGCGCAAATATGGGAGTGGCGCGAGGAGGCCAAACGCCGGGGCGTAAGTCCGCTGCCGCGGGAAATCGCGGCACAGCGGACAGAGCTCCGGCGGGATCTCATGGTGACATGGAGAGAGCGATTGTCGCAACCCAGTGCTGGGCACGCCACGATTGCGGCGGTAAGTCCCCTCTTTGAGGAGTGGTTTGAGAGGCGGCATGGCGTCCTCACCTTCCGCCTGACGCAGGTCCTCACCGGACACGGATGTTTCGGGAGGTTCCTGTTTCGGATAGGGCGGGAGGAAACGCCCGGGTGTTTCCACTGCGAAGATCGCCCTGAGGACACGGTGGAGCACACGGTGGCGGTCTGCCCTGCTTGGGCGGAGCACCGCCGTGTCCTCGTGGAGGCGATCGGCGGCGGCGATCTCTCGCGTCCGGCCCTGGTCCAGGCCATGGTACGGAGCGAGAGGGCATGGGGAGCCGTCACCTCCTTCAGCGAAGCAGTGATGCTCGCGAAGAGGGAGGCGGCGCACGTGAGGGAGAGGCAGCATATGCGCCCTCGCGACCCCAGCCGCCGCAGGATACGGAGACGCCCTGGGCGTCGGGAATCCCAGGCCGATTTCCGGCCACCGTAGGCATGGGCTTGCGGACGGCGAGTAATGGGTAGCTCGCTGTCCGGTAAGGACCAAGCCCAAGTCGACGGCGCGTTGTGTTCCACGCGCGCCTCAAAGAGATGTCAGCACAAAAAATGATGGGACCCGCAAGGGTCGATGCCTGCCAGGGGTGCGGGTTTGTTCGAAAGAGACACCACAGCCCCTGGCTTAAGGGCTACTGAAGGAACACGGGTGGGTTTTAGTCAGTAAAAGTCTGACACGCCCTCCTGCTCCACCCAGAGCGGGAGAAGTTATTTGATGATTTCCCACCCAAAAAAAAAAAAAAAAAAACCCCTAAGGGAGTTAAAAAGGGGAAAAAGGTCCGCGCGGGCGAAGCCGCTGGCAAAAGCAAGTATTTACATAAAATAGGTTCATTGCTGTCTTAGGCCTCATTCCGGACCCATGGCACCCCTGGAAGGCACCCCTGGGGGTGCCACGGGAACTTGGATTCGGACCCGTGGCACCCCCAGGTCAATTAGTGCAGTGCTTGGTGCTTGTTACTTCAAACAAACACTAGTACTTGGTATTAAAACTATGTATTCCTACCTACTAATATATGATTTCATTTTTATATCGAATGTGAAGCTAATGTGACCTAAATGGTAGTTGTGTATTTATCGTTTGATAATTTACCTAGTCAAATCTTCTTGTTGAAGCTGTAAAATTCACAGACATTTAAACAGTAGTATATGTCTGTGGTAAAATTCTATACTTTCAAAGATGACAGTCTACGTTTTTCTATTGTTTAAAAAAAAATGTAAACAGCAGTCAAGTTGATGTATATCAAGGCATTCTATCAAAAATAATAAATCGGTGTTTTGTGTAGCAATGAATATAGAAACGGAAACGGAGGATCTTAATTTTATAAAGATACATGGAGGATTAATTCTGCTGCATAATAAACACAGGCATCATAAAAAAAAAAGATTACAAGAATGGTACATCTGCGTGGCGTTGTTCAACAAATAAAAATTCAAAATTGTGTTAAATAAATGTTAAAATTAGATTATTGAATTTATTTTGTCATTGTTATCCACCTATCCCATCACTATTCGATTGGTAGATTCATGGGAACTTAGAAATAGTACCCGTGATACCACTGTTACACTGTTGTAGAGATTTGAGGACCTGGGGGTGCCACGGGTCCGAATCCAGTTCCCGTGGCACCCCCAGGGGTGCCTTCCAGGGGTGCCATGGGTCCGGAATGTTAGGCCTCTCGTATCAGATCTCTTTTTCAGGAATGTCACTCTATACCCACAGTTCTGCGGTCGTCACACACACTCAATAAAAGTCTATTCAACAGTGGCCGTATTGTCTGCTAGTCTATAAAAGTCTCAAGAGTGAAAACTTAGGTTACAGAACCTTGGAGTGAGGCGTCAATCCACATCAAGGTGGCACAACAGTTCACTGCAAACTCACTTCACCTACGTATTCACGGTGAGATTTTTACAGAATCTACCGGCTGGGTTTAATAGTCCTCCATTCCGTGTTTTCCGTTATCTCTTCCGTATCTCAACGGAGAGAGTAGGATTCACTACGGGAGATATTATAGTGCACAAGTGTATATGCACAGACACAGGATATTTCGATAATGGAAGTGCATTACGGCAAGTGGACCATAATTTATTTCCGAATGAATAAACGACTTAAAAGATAAATTACGAGTAGTTTTGTAACAATGATACAAAATGTTGACATCAATCAGCTGACAAAATATTTATGTAATATACTCGTCATTCATCGGTAAAAAGTAGTGCAATATATTGTATGAAAAAAAAAACACATTATGTGCAAATTACTGGCATATCAAACGTTATTTATGAGACTTCGCCTTTCCGTATCGATTGGCGGAAGACAAACGAAGTAGTGTTCTGTGCATGCGCATACATCACCGATGCGACACCGATCTAATAACTTTTATAACGCTATGTTTTGCTGGTGGTTTTCGGAAAGGTTTTTTTAAAGTATGACCTAGCTATTAAAATGTGTAGAAGGAAATAATTTGCGTTATCTAACTAATTGAATGGATATTTCGGAACAAGTCTGAATTGTTTCCGCATTGTCTATTATTTGACTTTTCAGCAATATTTGGTCAAATTGAAAGAACTTTAATTAGGTATATTAATTTTTTGCCCCGCAGACAAGTCTTGCTTAATGTGCGTAATATTTCAAATGGACGTAAAACCCCTAGAAGACTTTTAAGCATACTTAAGTTACAAGAAATTGTAGGTACATAATGTAGAACTGAACGTCTGTCACCCTGACGGCGGCGGGCGGCGGCGGGCGCGGCGGTCCCCATGCCTGTCTCAGCAATCACTGAACTTATTTTAAGTGGATGTTTTACTACCCACTCACAAAGCTTCCATTTAAGGACACTTTAATTTCATTTACGAGTATCTCCGTCAGACAAACAATAAATGAAGAACTACCAGACATACCTTTATCTAACAAAACAAACGATATATTTTCAGCTTCTTTAATCGTGCATGCCAGATAAAATAGTAAGTATAGGTATAAATAGAAACTAAGAAATTGCTTAGAAACGAAGGAATTGTTTTTCCAGTACCTATCCATGGGTGTCGTTAAACGCGACTAAGGAATTTACAGGAGAATGGGCAGCAGCGTTCTCTGTGTATTTTAACACCTAACATTATCAACCCGGCTGCCGATCGTGGCGATTATGGCAAATCCCCCACAATACTTAAGGCCGCCTATGTCCAATTGTGCAGGACGTCTTTCGGCTAACATGATATAGCTGAGAAAAATACGAATAAAAATTAAAAGCGCTCAGGCGACCGACGGTGCGCCCAAAAGTAGAGTTATGCTAATAAGCAAATATCGAAAACCCACAAGTGGTTTGAAAAGCCCCAGATGTTACGAAACATGTAATTACTTAGTATTCCAAGATACGACGTTATTCAGTGAAATTGTTAAATTTCGAAGAGCATCTACGCGCTTTATTTACAAAGCAGTTGACTTTCGCAAATAACGGGCGAGACTGCGCATGTATTGAATATGAGTGAACTTTTACTTGGAGACCACACTTCTGCATTCTTTGATTTTGTGCAACGAATGCTACATGTTTATTGATGGTCATGTTTTTGGTTGTTCTGAATGCGTAACATGTGTAAAAATGTTTACACGGTACACCTACCTATTAGGATTCATTTCAGGACTTACGAACTTACGTTTTCGATACCTAAGTATTGTTCGATCTGCAGTTTTATAACTTACCTCATACTCTACATTTCTTTCAACTGAACCATGAGTTAAAAACAATATACCTAATACATAATATAAATCAAAACTAATTACATTTGTAGTTTATATTAAAATAAAAAACGTAGGTCTACGAAAAGTTCCTTTTCTTTGATAAATACATACATACATGCCCACAAAAATCCGCATGGACAAACTTTGACCATAAAACAAAGCTTTAAATGCAAATGACCCTAGATTATAACTATGAGGCAATAAAGTGTTAGGTTCTGCATGTGAGATGCAATTTTATACCGCGATTACGCAAAATGTAGGAACCCAACTACCTATCTACGCTGCAACGCTGTGCGTGACATCGTTAGCAAGCAGGAAGGCAGGCAACAAGAAACACTGCTGCGACAGTTTGGACGTGTAAAGCGAATTCTGTTACTTAAGAAGCTATCAACAGTAGCTGGAAAAACACCCGGATCAGTGTAGGTAATTTTGTAGATTTTATTGGTGGTTACCTAATCAAAGTTAGGTATTACAGTGGCAGCTAAAGAAGACATCATTATGCTATACCGTCTATCACTCGTTATAAGTAGTTGTTACATTTTAATGAGGCCGATACCTGAGACGAGCTTGACTCCTGCCGAAAGGGCAGAATTGTGAGTAAAAGGGAGACGGAGGTGTTTGCCATGCAGTGGGACAGTACATGTTAGTTAAATTACATATTACATCACACCAAAAAAAAAACGATTTGAACCACATACCAAAACCACCCTAATACAACCCCATAATGTGTAAAAATCAGAAGATTTTACCGGAAAAGGTTTTAATTTTTCACATGCCAGGTGAAGCATATTCTTGCATCTTCATCATTTCAGCCAAAAGACGTCCACTGCTGAACATAGGCGTCCCCCAGGCTCCTCCACTTCGACCGGTCTTGTGCTTCCCACATCCAGCGGATTCCTGCGGCCTTCACAAGGTCATCGGTCCACCTTGTGGGAGGCCTTCCCACTCTACATCTTCCGGTACGCGGTCGCCACTCCAGAATCTTTCGGGCTTATCGGCCATCTGTTCTGCGAGCAATGTGCCCTGCCCACTGCCTCTTAAGTTTGCCAATTCTTCGGGCTATGTCGGGCATCTTGCATCTTGCACAACTTTATTATAATATTTGCTTTCCTATAGATAAGTACCTACTTTATTTTATTTTAAACGCAAGTATTTTATTAATAAAGACCTTATCCACGCTCAGCCAGATCACCGTAACAAACTGAGCAATACCCTTTATAAATTTCACATACGTCTGTCTAGTCTGTACCACAAAACTCAAGGCCACATAATTGAAAAAAACTTACAAAAACGTAAATTGGAGTCACAAGTCTACAACTCACATATGTATTCGAAATTTCTGTGTTAGGTACGGAATATTTCTTCAATTTTGTAGAATTGTATTCTTGTTGTGTAAAGTTTTGTGGAAAAGGAGCCAGAAGGATAAACCTAACACACTAAAAGTAGCAATGACTTTCATTTTTATCATTGCACTATTTACGCTGTTTTTTTTTTTTTTTTTTTTTGGGTGGGAAATCATCAAATAACTTCTCCCGCTCTGGGTGGAGCAGGAGGGCGTGTCAGACTTTTACTGACTAAAACCCACCCGTGTTCCTTCAGTAGCCCTTAAGCCAGGGGCTGTGGTGTCTCTTTCGAACAAACCCGCACCCCTGGCAGGCATCGACCCTTGCGGGTCCCATCATTTTTTGTGCTGACATCTCTTTGAGGCGCGCGTGGAACACAACGCGCCGTCGACTTGGGCTTGGTCCTTACCGGACAGCGAGCTACCCATTACTCGCCGTCCGCAAGCCCATGCCTACGGTGGCCGGAAATCGGCCTGGGATTCCCGACGCCCAGGGCGTCTCCGTATCCTGCGGCGGCTGGGGTCGCGAGGGCGCATATGCTGCCTCTCCCTCACGTGCGCCGCCTCCCTCTTCGCGAGCATCACTGCTTCGCTGAAGGAGGTGACGGCTCCCCATGCCCTCTCGCTCCGTACCATGGCCTGGACCAGGGCCGGACGCGAGAGATCGCCGCCGCCGATCGCCTCCACGAGGACACGGCGGTGCTCCGCCCAAGCAGGGCAGACCACCACCGTGTGCTCCACCGTGTCCTCAGGGCGATCTTCGCAGTGGAAACACCCGGGCGTTTCCTCCCGCCCTATCCGAAACAGGAACCTCCCAAAACAACCGTGTCCGGTGAGGACCTGCGTCAGGCGGAAGGTGAGGACGCCATGCCGCCTCTCAAACCACTCCTCAAAGAGGGGACTTACCGCCGCAATCGTGGCATGCCCAGCACTGGGTTGCGACAATCGCTCTCTCCATGTCACCATGAGATCCCGCCGGAGCTCTGTCCGCTGTGCCGCGATTTGCTGCGGCAGCGGAGTTACGCCCCGGCGGCGTTTGGTGCCCTCGCGCCACTCCCATATTTGCGCGAGGACCTTTGCCTCCAGATCCCATGGCGGTAATCCGGCAAGGAGGCCCGCCGCCTCGCCGGAGATCGTGCGATATCCCCGGATCATCCTGATCGCCATGACCCTATGGGACGCCCTCAACCGGCGAGCTGGTTGGCGCCTCAATGTTGGCGCCCACACCGGCGCCCCGTATAGGGCCATGGACCGCACGATCCCCGCGTAGAGCCTCCGGCAGGAGGCGTTTGGCCCCCCTAGATTGGGCAAGAGCCGCTTCAACGCAGCCCCGGCCAGTCCAGTCTGGGAGCAAAACGGCGGAAATGCTCCGCGAAGTTCCACCGGCTGTCGAGGACGAGTCCCAAGTACTTCATCGTCGACTCGACGCCGATGTGAACCCCTCCCACCGTTATCTGGGAACCCGTCGGTGGCGCATTCCGAGGACCATGAAACCACATGGCCTCGGACTTGTGCAATGCCACCTCGAGTCCCAGTTGCCGGATCCTATCGACGATTGTCGCAACCCCTTGTGTCGCTAAGTCGGCCGCCGCCTGGTACGACCTCCCTTGCGCCAGGACCAGCGTGTCGTCAGCGTAGCAGACTACACTGACGCCGCTAGGGAGGTCGGCGCGCAGCACCCAGTCGTACCCGATGTCCTACAGATGCGGTCCCAGGACCGATCCCTGTGGGACACCGCACGACATCTCTCGTCGGTTCCACTCTCCGAGGTGACCGGGGTAGATGACGGCCCTGTCCGTCAAATAGGCCTCGACCACACGACAGACGTAGGTCGGCATCCGGTGATACCGGAGTGCCTCCCTTATGCAACTCCAGGGCAGGGTGTTGAAGGCATTGGCGATGTCTAATGACACCGCCAAGACGACCCCACCCCGGGCCACAGCATCCCCCGTCGTGAGGGCTCGCACGCGCATGCTGGCATCCACCGTGGAGCGCCCCCTGCGGAAACCAAACTGGCTCTCCGCCAAATCCGGCCCCACCCGCACCAGCCGCCCGACGAGGCGGTCTGCAATTACTCTCTCAAAGAGCTTGCCCACCTCGTCGAGCAGCACAATGGGCCGGTAAGCGGACGGAGAGTCCGCTGGGCGCCCCGGCTTCTTAATGAGGACCAGTTTCCCCGTTTTCCAGCGAAGTGGGAACTGGCCCTCCTCCAAGCATGCGCTTAGGAGCCCTCTTAGTCGAGGCCCGAGAGCCTGCAAGGCCAGGACCCAGGCTTTGCCGGGCAAGCCGTCGGGTCCTGGGGCGGTATTCTTGGCATTCAGCGTACGTACCGCCACTCTCAGGTCTACCTCGGTCACCTCTGGAGAGTCGTCGTCGTCGTCGGTGTGGTCCGCATCGGGCACCGCAGGAGGCGGAGCCATAGGCGGGGGAGCGTGCTCCCCTCGTGAGGGGAACAGAGCGCTCACCACGCCCTGCACGAGATAATAATTACTATAACTCCCTTAGGGGTTGAATTTCGAAAAATCCTTCCTTATTTCTTGTCTACATAATAAAGGGAACCTCTGTGCAAAATTTCAGCTTTCTAGGTCCAAGGGTTTTGGCTGGGCGTTGATGAGTCAGTTAGTCAGGACTTTTTATTTATATAGATTAGGCTTAAGAGGTTTTCAGCAGTGGAAGTTTACGGATTTTTTTTGTAAGCGCGTTTCATAATGTTGTCTCCCAATTATAAATGTTAAGAATTATTTATGCAAAAAAATGTATCCAGTCATAATGCACAGGAAAATGAAAGTGGTATCCAGGAACAACTTACTACGAGAAAATTACACTATAGAAATATAAAGTATCAATCTACAGCCGTTCGATAATCGACATAATTATAATTGGCGGAACATTGAATTCTGGTTTGTGTTAGAACCAATCGTTATTGGATCAAATTAACCCTCGTTTATCTTTACCAGCAATTAACTATCGTCAGTACAGACGGACTTGGCACATAGCATTTTTATAAAAGCTTTAATATTAGGTCTTTACCTATGAAATTGCCGTTCTGCAGTACTGGCCATTTCAAATCAAAATAATTTTTGTTTGGCTAAGAATTCTAATTTCAAATTAATTTTATTTTAAAAACATGGATTTTTTTTTCTAAAAGTAGTCATTTCTTTATTGATTAGTGTTACATTTTCATCGCATTTCCATCTTTTTCGTCATCATGGATACGTTAAAAATTCGAGTAATTATGGAATATGAGTACCGTCGTGGCAGCAACGCGGCACAAGCGGCACGCAACATCAACGACGTTTACGGAGCTAACACTACAAACCAACGCACCACCTGTTATTGGTTTGCTCGCTTCCGTTCTGGAAATTTCGACCTGAAAAATGAACCTCGCGGTCGTCCGAAGACTTTGGTCGACAATGACGAATTAAAGGCGATTGTGGAAGCTGATGATACACAATCTACGGCTGAATTAGCAGCAGCTTTCGACGTTAGCGTCAAAACAATATTGGTCCATTTGCGTCAAATTGGCAAGGTAAAAAAGCTTGACAAATGGGTGCCCCACGAACTCAATGATCGCCAGCGCGAAGTACGCGTCGAGACGTGCCTTGCACTGCTCAACAGACACACAAATGAAGGAATTTTGAACCGCATTGTTACCTGCGATGAAAAATGGATTCTGTTTGATAACCGTAAGCGCTCAGCAAGTTGGTTGGATCCTGGTTCAGCACCTAAACAATGCCCTAAACGAAAACTTACCCCTAGAAAAGTGATGGTCACTGTTTGGTGGTCTAGCGCCGGTGTGATTCATCACAGCTTCTTACCAAACGGGGTGAGCATTACTGCAGATGTGTACTGTGAAGAACTGAACACAATAATGGAGAAGCTGGCGCATCTCCAACCAGCATTGGTCAATCGCTCGTCTCCGCTGCTCCTGCACGACAACGCGCGACCTCATACTGCACAGCAGACGGTCTCCAAGTTGCAAGAACTGGGGTTGGAAGCTCTCCGTCATCCGCCCTACTCACCAGACCTTGCGCCTACAGACTACTACTTTTTCCAGAATTTGGATAACTTCTTGGCGGGAAAAAAATTTAATACCCGAGAGGCAGTACAAAATGCCTTTGAAGAATTTGTTGCCTCCCGTCCAGCTGATTTCTTTAAGAAGGGCATCAATAAACTGCCACTGCGATGGCAAAGATGCATTGATTGCATGGGTGATTACTTCGATTAATACAAATAAAAAATTCATGAAAAAAATTCGTTTAAATTTTTTCATACAAAACGGCAATTTCATAGGTAAAGACCTAATATTACTACACTTGTATTATCTAGTAAGAATCCTACTCTATCCTTCTAATTTATTATAAATGTTGGATGTTTGTTATTCAATCACGCAAAAACGGCTCAATGGATTTGGATGAAATTTGGCAAAACAGGTACTTTATAACCTGGATTAACACATATTAACTTTTTATCCCAGTATTATGTTCCCACGGGATAACTTTCGAACTTCGAAGCCGCTGGCAAGAGCTAGTGGTTAATAAAACGATTCGTTTCTGGATATAAGAACCGACAATTCGAATAGTTATTCCACGTTCTCATACTTTTAAACGGATTACTGCACTAAAAACTTTAACTATTCATCGAATGAACTCAGGAATATTGAACAAAGCTGCAGTATTTCTTCTTGGTCATCATTATACGTAATGATGATCTAGTAACTTGTCTCGTATAACTTGAGCTCGTAAAAGGGTTTAAGTGTAAGCTTAGTGGGGTAAGAAACCATTTATCAGGCTTTAATATTAACTACATTTTAGTGTAAACCGATTTTCATTCCCGACATAACTTCCTTATGTTATACAGTGATACTGGCGTTGGAAATAAAGAAAAAGACCCCCCCTAGCGCAGAATTTTTTTGCCGAATATACAAAAAAAAAAAAATCTGCTGTTCCATACGAGTACATTTTGCCCACGTAGGCATCGCACTTTTCTATGAAACAGCTGATTTTTTTTTCTATAACCGGCGAAAAATTTCTGCGCTAGGGGTTCTAGAATGATATGCTGAATTCATGGTTATAGTTTGCGCACTGGATAAAAACTTTCCCTGTATATATTCGAACTCTGTATCTTTGTACATAAAAACATAGCTCTATTTCAAGTACATAATGACCAGCAAAGTATTAAACTATTTTCCAATAATGTTTACTGTGTGGCAATTCATGTTTATAATAAATTACCTAATGTTTTTAAAAATCTCAATTTCATGACATACAAAAATAAATTATTTAACTTCCTATTGCTTATGTGTTACTACTCAACAAGTGAGTTTTTAAATGAAAAAATTGATTCAAAATTTAAATTAGACGACGACTTGCCTTTATAACCCTAATGATTGAATAGAATTTAATATGACATTGTATTTAATAATTCTCTACATTATATCTAATATTTTTCGACATTATAATTAATAATACTTGACATTGCATATTTTGATAGTAGTTAATGTTTTCCTAACCCTTGAAATTGCATGGTTTCAACAACTAATTTTGTTTATAATATATTGTACATTTAATCTTAATTCCCTGAAATATTTGTACGCTGGAAACAGCAGAATATTATGGACGTCATATTATGTGTAACACCTTTGTAACAACAATATTCTAACAAATAAATTTTAAATAAACGAAGAAACGGGCGGATTTGCGGATTTTGGTAGCTAATTCAATTTGATCTTGAATATGGCATCGACTTGGTCTTATTCTGTACTTTAATGAAAAAATTGTCGCAGCAACTAAAGACTGCCTTTATCTATCAACCGCTAATAGATAATCACATAGTTATTTGGCACGTAGTAATGTGTAAGTATCACAAAAATATTCAATAACTGTCATGTTTGAATGAGTAAATCTATTAGGTATCACGTATCCTCTTCGTAATATAGTGATTAGGTGGAGCTACCTAATAATAAAAAGATATTGCAAAGTCTAGTGTGGAGATCACGCTTTTTATGATAAAAAGGTGCATTAGAAAAATTAAAATTTTACGGAAGTAGGACGGAAAAAGGTTTAACGTTAAAGTTTTTACTTTATTTCTCATAGAACACGTAATAATAATACGACCGTATTTTTGTACGTAAGTGTTCCTCGAAAAATAATATTTGTAAGACTTCTCACTTTCTAAAACCCATCACACAAAACGCAGTGATTTTTTAAACCAAGCGCTCCCAAAATCGAATAAGGGTTTAAACTCGAACAAAGATTGCGGTGAACATTTGAAATGGGTCAGCAGGTACGGGCTCTCGGCGGGGCGGCGTGTTGTGTGCGCCCGCGCCTGCGCTCATTCGCTTTTTGCCCACCTTTCGACTCACGCGCAGCGCAGCCTCCACCATTGTTCGCCACGCGCATTTCTCTCACGTGGGAACTGTTGGCTTCTTCGTGCTTTACCAGCGGCGTCATTTATCTACACCATCGGTGGGGACCGCACGTTATGCTATTACGAGTACGCGGGTACTTCACGAGTGCGAGCTTTGTGTTATCGCTAAGAAGGTGTGTGTGATATGAAAACTGAGGATTATCGGCATGTCGGGTGATGTTCCAGGACGTTACTTGGTGAAAGTTGAGTGATGATCAAATAGACACAGTGATTGGGATCTTACTGACTGATAAGAGGAGACATGGCCGTCGCGCCGGTGAGTGATACCAAACTATATAACTTAATAGTCCATGCAGAGCTTTATGTGGAACTTGGTTTTTCGTTGATAAGGAATTAAAAAAAAAAAAAAATACCGCTGAAATAAATGCTTCTTCGCTAACCACGATGTAGTTAGAAGCTGCTATGTTGATTAAAATGATTAATTTCCTATACTTATGTACAGAGGCCAGCACATCAAGCTACTCTAATCTGTCAAATTTCTTTGATAGTTTTTCAACTTTATTCCAAAGGAATAAGGTTTATGTTCAATAGGGAAAATTTGACAGTTTGGGATAGCTTGACCTGCTGGCGACTGTACATAGCTTCTTGAAGATATTTTGATTTATTTGGACGTTTCACTTCTTGTTTATTAAATGTCATACTATGTTCTCTGATTTCTTATTGAAAAAACTTAGTTGTAGAATGACAATTAAAAAACTTAATGAAGTAGGTATCGGGTGCGTACCAAACGTGTTTATTCATGTGATTTTCTACTTCGAAATCGGCTATTAGAGTTTGATGATTTCCAATGAGTTAAAACTAAATTAAAACATCCGCTTTTAATAATTAAACTGGAATAAAGTAAAGAATAAATCTTAAATGTTGTCCTTTTTTTTTGAGATCTAACATAATTTGCCTGATTAGATATACTCTGATGATTAAGATTAGAGTTACGTGTAATCAATGAAGCTCACTCTAGAAAATGATAAACGTTTTCGACTTCATATTATCCAGCATCGCAAGGAAAAAAAAAAAAAAAAAAAACTACACGGACATAAGTTAAAATAAGGGTCATGTTCGAAACAATAACAAAACAAATAAAAAATGAACATAAAGAGTCATAACGAGAAAACATGTTACAAGCAAGTGTGAGTTGTCAACGAGTGAAATATGAAATAAAACAAGCTTAGTCAGCATGTTTGTGAAACAAGCTCGCTTTCCATTAGTTTTACGACGGTAGTGTACGGGTAATTAGTAAGCTCTACCTGTCTTATCTCCGATTATTTAACGAGCTGTTACATCTATCAGGGGTTTTCTTAATCAGCGTGATGTAAAGTGGTGTTAGCATTTAAAAAGGCTGTAATTATTTTAATGCCCATGTGGCCCATTACCGGATGATATTGGACGCTCTATATTTGGTTGTGTTACTTAGAGTTTTCTGGCACTATTTCAGAAATCCGGTAGTGTGTCTGTAATTAATATTCCCACGGTTTGTCTAATTTAGCAGAAACATTTCGTTTTGGTAATTACGGAAGTCAGCTGCAGACCATTAGATGCAGAAGACCGTTTGATGCATATTAGGTTCTAGCACTTCACCCACGATCTCTTTAGCGTAAATTTTGTATTTTCCCCTACAAACTTTAACAGCCCCTGATAAATAATAATCCCCCTTTACAGGATAATTAAAAAGGACAGGTTTCAAGTGCTCCCCTACATTATTAAAGGAATATATTGAGGTAGTGGCCAAAGTTGGAATGCAACATCCTTAACTAATAAGACTTCGGAACGAACTGCAACACTTCGTTTAATATCCAAAAACGATGACACCAGACATGATAATTTTGAGAGTGATAAGATTTGGCAAACTCGTACAGATTTTCACTTCTAGCATGACACTACATTTATTCTATTGCCATTCACACCCCAGGTTGACGGTGCGTTGTGTTCCACGCGCGCCTCAAAGAGATGTCAGCACAACCTGATGGGCCCACAAGGGCCGATGCCTGATAGGGGTGCGGGTTGTTCGAAAGAGATACCACCGCCCCTGGCACACAGGCTACTGTGGGAACACGGGTGGGTTTTAGTCAGTAAAAGTGTGACACGCCCTCCTGCTCCACCCAGAGCGGGAGAAGTTATTTGATGATTTCCCACCCAAAAAAAGAAATAAAAATGATGTGTTTAGAATATATGAAAATATCAGTTATTTTTCTTATCCAAAAACTGACTCGGCAAACATATATTTAATGAAAAATATTGTAAGACTTGTTTTAGTATTAGTGCAAAAGAAAAAATAAAAGCATTTCAAAGTGGGTCCCCACTCATATGAAGAGTGGAAGCATCTTACGAGCAACGTTAGCTGAGTAATTCGGCTTGGCCGGTGACATATCCAGGACTGCGACAGCGGTATCCGAAAGTAAACACAACCCTTTTTTGTCGTTCTGATGAGAATTCAATGAAGGCTTTGAAACTCACTGATAAGTCTGTTTGTGTTTGTAGTTAACACGGAAAGAGTTTTACGACTAAATCTAATGGAACCCTTTTACCACGGTTTTGTTGATTGTCCGGAATAAGCACGCAGAGGTATTAAGCGCTATTGTGATGGACATGGATAAGTTAATGACTTAGAAGGAAACAAATATATAGATAAACAAACAGTGTTGTAGAACAATCTTTAGTCAAAAACTCATACATTTGAATATATTTGTAAAGAAATTAGCAGTATTGATATTAAAATAACAAATTCCAACATCGTTCGCGCCCATATTCTGACACTAGACTACGATTGTACGAGTGAAATCTGAGAACCAGTTTTATTTGCCTGTGCTCTTGATGGACGAAGTGCCCATCTAAATAAACTTTAATGTTGATACTGTTGTGGAGAAAAGTGTTATTCAAATATTGAATTTGTCATCACTTTTCTAAGAGTTGTATCAGGAAACCAATTTGGGGATTAGGTACCTACCTTAACACACAGTGAAAGTATCCTTGGTCAACATATTTTATGTATATTTAGGAAATGCGAAACATAAATGCTTAATCCAGATTCACCTTCATCCGAATTTCAATAAATGAGAGTTCATTACTACAAATTACAAGTAATCTAACGATAACATTGAAATGTTATTATTTGATTTATTGCAAGTTACACTTCATCGTGACTGCACTCTTTGCTTACAGCCGGGCGCGCACGTGCTTTAGCTCTAGTGTCATTTCTTAGAACCCACACATTTCTCACTCCATATTATATTTCATTATGCACATTATAATCATGAGTATTTTCTTTACGAACATGCTTCTTGGATTCCACATTGAATTTGAAGACAGCTGTCGTTGTAAAACAGATTATGAGATCCGGTTATTACGGTCTGAGTCATCATCAGAATTTCTTTAACTTTCGGTGAATCTTAATTTAGTAAATTATCATGTTCCATAAGTTCTTACTAGCCGGCTTATTTTCTTCTGACGATGCCGATAATATTATTAACCTTTGCATGGTTAGCCATTTTCTAAATGGCAAATACAGCGTTTTTTATACGATCGGAACATTGAGCTGAGGATAGATCGCTTTCAATAATATTCCAACCAACCAAAACAGGCGTACCGTAATCGTAGTGTAGGTATCTATCTGAATCTGAAAACTTAACTTTGTAAAAAAACATAGACTATTATTGAAGAATAATATTAGTCATTCTCAAGTGAATAAAGCATATTTAAAATATGCTAATCGAGATCTTGCAAGCAAAGATGAAACTATTGATGCACTAGAGTGGGTTAATAAATAGGTAATTTATTTTGTATCCGATTTAAAATCAAAATAGAAATGAATGTTAAAATATATTTAAAAATATATAGTATCAATTTTATTACTTACACATATTAATTAGCCGATCGGTAGTAAGCGCCCGCGCATCCTACAAACGTTTACGATACCAGCGCGCGTGAGTTGCGTGTGATTCACTTTCCATTTCGATACATTTACTTGCTCTAGAATTCCCGAATACAATGTCTACCGCCTGTTTGACATGTTCAACATAATTTAATAAACAATGTGCGTTTGGTAGTTGTTTGTGTTTGTAGACATGATTTGGTATAGTTTGAATTGAGGAAACACGTGTTATAATTATACCGAGACAGTTCCCACTGTTAATGATAACTGTGATAGTGAAGTTATTGACGGTATATCCAGATATAAGGATGAAGTATTATGTATCGTAGTAGGTGAGGTTTCGTAGTTTCTTCTCCATGGGAAAAAGGCGTGAGTAGACTTTGAAAGACTAATGGTCGCAGGCCATACTGCTGAGCATGAGGTCCTGGGTTTGATTTCTGGTTTGTGCAAAGTATTACAGAGATTTCCATCTGTAATTTATCAGTAGCATGACCTTTAAATTAGGATTTGTAAGTCGCAGGTTCGAAATCAAACAGGTGCTTTATTTTGTGTAAATTATTTCGTAACCACTGCTCTCAAACCGGTTAAGGAAAACATTGTGAGGAAACCACCATGTCCAAGAACCAAAATTTCGAAGACAAGTGACATCTACCAACTGCAGGCTTAGCATGACGCTTCCTATTTCTAGTCGACTATAGAATAGAAATCGTTTGTCTAAATTTCTCGGTGAAAAACTGTCAACTGTCTATATGGAAACGTCATTTTTGTCTACTCTTCCGGCGACAAAACGGTCCTCGTGCTAAGGCTGCAGGGACTGTTCCCGCGTGGTGTATTACGGCCCACTCTCTCTCTCTCAAAAAGGAGGCCTGTATCCCAGCAGTGGGAACATTATAGGCCAATTAAGCATGCATGCATGAATGTGTATATGTGACCGAGTCTAGTCTATAACAAGAGAGAAGATTAGTTATTTCACGAGCACTAAGTGACCTACAACGCGGTACTCAGAACAATACGGTACTGACACATGTCGAGTCAGTGCACTGGAGTCGCGGATCATTGTTCTGAGCAATTGTTACGTCTGTGAATCCGCGCTTGCAAAGCTCTTCGTGAAAGCGTCGTTTCTCACAGCCATAGTAAACGATATTACATTCAATGTTAAGGTGTTCATTTCAACTATTTCGTATTCTCATTGTAAAGGTAAGGCGTGTAATTTCTTTATTAACACGAGTTATTATGTTAGTTCAGTGTGACGATGGTTTTTTTTACATCTAGCTATATTTTATTCATTTAATTCGCTGTTATCTATTCTAGTGTTGTAAAGACGTTTTTTTTTTGTAATTTTGTACAAATTGGATTTGACAAATTTCAATGCGAAGCCGCGGGCAGAAGCTAGTACTAATATAATCTTGAACGCGCTTATCTCTGGAACTACCGGATTTGATAGCCCAATTCTTAAAGGCTATTAACATCACGCTACGACCATACAAAGCCGAGTAAAAAGAAAGAAAAGTCAGAAACAATACTTACTGAGGGAATGAAGTAATATCGAAGGTGGATGCGATCGATGCGATGCTATAGGATATAATATATTTTCTGTTAAATAAAACTAGGAATTTCACGAGGGTGAAGTCGTGGCCAGAAGCTAGTTTACATAAAATAGTTAACAGCTCAGATTGTTTATATTAAGTATATTGATATACATATGTTTTGACTGACAGACACGATGTTATCCAAACAATATAGCGGAATGCGACAGTTTCCTGATTACATTCAACAATTTTACATCATGCAATGTAATATTGTAAACAAAGCACGGAACGATGCATATATCTAATGATCGTAAATGTGCGATTAACACACGTGTAATGCACCGCGTTGCACTTGGATTATTTATGAGCAGCATTACCTAAAGGCTCATAACATTACATGCAGGGAGAATGTGAGCCTAGACATGAACTAACTTCTTGCAATGCAGCAGGCTTAGCGTGACGTTTTCTATTTCTACTCTACTGTAGAATAGAAATCGCTTGTCTACATTTCTCGGTGAAAAACTGTCAACTGTCTATACGGAAACGTCATTTTTGTAACGACAACACGCTTGTGTACTTTTCTCGTGCTAAGCCTGCAGGCGGCAATTTGGTTGCAACTAACATTTTTATGTTCTATGAAGAAGAGAAGGAGAAGAAAGTGTCAGGGCACGCGGCCTTGCAACGAGAAAACAAACACTTCCTTTTGGTAGACATAAAAATCATGATTCACAAAAATCTGGACATCCTGCACTGCTATACGCGGTGTTTTCATGACCATTGTCATGAAAGTAGAATGATGAAGATCTTCGGTTTATAGCTGTTGAACAACACTTCATTTGTAGCCTATTTTTGTTTTATTTTGTATAGCTTGTTTTTATTCTAAATCTACAGTTTCCTGTTACTGTAGGTAGGAACAAAAACGATTAATACCTTAAATATGTTAGTTTCAACAAGCTTCTAACTTGTTATGACTCTGTACTTCATCATGGCATCATTCTTCATAGTCTATTGACTAATGGTTTGTTTTGACCATTTAAAGTAGTTACAGCTGATGCCACCGTGCACTAATGTTTCAGTGATTTAGTGTCTGTGTGCACGCACATACACTTGCTTCCGAATTCATGAATCAGTATCGTCGGTAAATCGATTATTTGATAATATTTCATTGTATGCGGAAAGTATAGTCTACGGAGGTGTAAAAGTAACAACATTATCACTAAGTATGTTGTTGTTGTCGTTATTCTTTTGTGTTTCGAATTTAACATGACAAACCGATTAAGGAATTTGCTTTCTTGCTACATCGATATTTTCCGTAGCAAAATCTGTCTGGTCGTCATTTTGACCACTATCACAACCAGTTTCAATTTACACACATTCTTAATTTCTGACTGTATCAAAAGAAACAATTTGGACGAAAAAGCGTGTACAAAATAAAATTTGCTACAGAATTACATACCTACATCTCATCAAGATCTGAGACCTTTCACCTTGAGTGAGGCAATGATACTCAAAATATTCCACGCACGACCCCGTAATGTTACAACATTAATACGAGTATCTCTACTTTCGTTCATTTGTTTAATATTGTCTTCGGTAAATCAAACACATTGATATAATCGTCGTCATTAACTATATTATGTTGAATCATTCTTTGTACCTATATTAACATTGAACACATGAGGTAAAATTTAGATTGGGTAATACAAGAATCAAAATGTCTCAATAGAGTTTTTGATTATGAATTATAACAATAACTTCCCTGTGGTCTGTAACTCGCTCCAATAATGTGCCTCATATACTCTAACTCCGGACACATAAAGCACCACAAAAAAATAGATTATCTAAGGCTTAAATTCCGATAGTATGATTACACCGCGGCATTCAACGTTAACTCACGTCATTCGATCATGGGTCAATGCGTCTGTCAATCATCGTATTATGTATGGAGGCATAACATGCTGTAATCAAACAAGCATTTTGATTCCAAATCAAGTTCAATATTAATGGAGGGGCTCGTGGCTAAGTAATAACAACCACACAGAGTGATCGATCAGGTCCAGCTACGCTAGCCAAGGTTAGTACATGGATGTCTGACCATCTTTACATACCGAGACCCCTCCGTGTCTAGGAAATCACGGGTCCCGGCTGTCATTCATAGATTTATGACAATCGTTACGGGCCCGAAAGTCTGACAACCAGTCTTACCAAGGGGTATTGTATTACCCAGATGGGTTGTGAAGGTCCAGCAGCATTCGGTTAGACTGGAATCTGACCCCAACATAGTTGGGCAAAGGCTAGGCAGATGGAATCAAGTTCAGTGTACTGATAATGATCGGAACACAAGAACACGGAGAGCACCCACACATATGAGGAATCCACTCTCAATTTCTATGTTGTTCAGGCCTGACGCAATGAAGTTATAATTTATAGGATCGCTTTCAGTAATTGTGGTGTTCGGAATAATAAATTGTGCATTGGTAATATTAATTGATGGTTATAAAATTATTCTTATGGAGATTGGTGTTATAACTTTTATTACATTGGAGCTTATCTTATTTACATCTTAAAATAGTTATGAATGGTCTCACAAGACAGAATAGAGAGTCTACAAATATCGCCCTGGTAAAGTTTCAAGACGAATGTTTATTTCCTAGTACAGATTTTTATTATATTAATTAATTTATCACATTTCGCTGTCCATAGTTTGAAGCTAACTGTTAGTATTCCAAACACAGAGCAGTTAACAATCAGAGGTTACAAGTCTGAGATTAACTGTGCGACATGTGAACTTCACCGCATTATTGCTCGTCTAGTCACGCGCAATGCTTTCTCTGGCTGTTCCCACCCTGGGGCCTGAAC
Source organism: Polymixis flavicincta (assembly GCA_949987655.1). Lineage (NCBI taxonomy): Eukaryota > Metazoa > Arthropoda > Insecta > Lepidoptera > Noctuidae > Polymixis > Polymixis flavicincta. Next base: position 17,764,269 of record OX465181.1, on the reverse strand, counting down.
AGCCGTCACTTTGTTGACAAAGGATCACAATAGTATTGTCATTTTGCTAACAATGTTCTTGTAATGACCTCCTTGTTTGAAGTGTTCGTGATCAACGCTGAGTTTTCTTTTCGTGGCATGTTGTGTAAGAAGCATTTCGATAGATGTCCATGTAGGTAGACATTATACCATCGCTCCAATAGTTAGGTATATGTCATCATCATCGTTCTCCTGGTCTTATCCCAATTTTTTTGGGGTTGGCGCAACAGGTCTCTTTTTCGATACTTCTCAGTAGTTCATTCTGGTAGTAACCCTCTTTCAAACTATATATCATCATTCACACAGTACATCCATCGTTTCTTTGGTCTGCTCCTACTCTTATAACCTTCGACATTCATACTTAAAAGTTTCTTCACGCCGTATTCCTCATTCCTCACATGCCCATACCATGACAACCGATTTCCACACAACTTTTCAGTTATCGGTGCCAGTTCCAGGCTTCCTCTTGTGTACTCATTTCTTATTCTATCCATCCGTGTATCACCACACATCCCTCTTAACATTCTCATCTCAGATGCATGCTATTACCTTTCATTCATTACTTTCGTGGTCCAACATTCTGACCCATATAAGACCATCCCGGTCTTACCATGTTTTATATATCCCCCTTGGGTTTAAGGGGAATGATCAACAGAATCGCAACATGTCTTTTTTTCCATACTTCTGAGAAGTTCATCTCGGTAGTCGACCAGTCTTTCTAAATATATCTATCATCATTCACACAATACATCAACAGTAATATGTATAGTTGCTATTATTTTTATCATGGGTATTAAGTTAAGGGCATCAAATATTTACCGTCTAGCCTGTGATCCCAGGTACTGTCTGTTTGTTTATCGATATGATAACCCTTACCGTATTTACAATTATAACGGTTGTGTAAACCTATCAGTAAACAAATATCTATTTCTTTTACTTATTTTAAGAACTGATACGCTATAGTTTGTCGCGGTTGTTTATAATTTCGAGAAAGAAGTGTGTTAAGGAGCTAATCGGGTGCAACAGGTTTCTTAATGGTTGTAAGATATCAAGATTTATCGTTGTATTTAAAATTTGAATATCTTATTGGCGATATCTGCAGGTGTTTTTTTACCGATAGTAAAGCAGAAATAGAGTTGTAGTTGTGGTACACCACATTCCTTCAATTAAGGGAAAAAGTCTTCGGTAAAGAGAAAAAAAAATTGTGTTGCTTTTTGCCACTTAATAATCATAAAAATAACCCAACTATAAAAATGGCACTCACAATAAATATTATCAGAGGACTTAAAACTCTTATCTACGTAATATAAAAAGTGAGGACCAGCAGGTATTCCGTGTTGCAACAGTGAGTTACGCAACAGTAGTAATAGGAGGCTCCGCATTGCTCGACTGCTTAGCCCTTTGCCCCTCGCCATGAAACGCGTTTATCAAGTATACAATCTCTAAAGCAAGCCACTCAACATTATCTTTAGCTTTCTTTGGCATTTAGAACGTACTTGTTTGGTCTCCACTAATGTTTTCATCTTCAGTATTTGGATTGGTTTCTTTTGCGTTTCCATTATTTGATTTTGAATAAACTTTTATATTACTGTATTTCTTTAAGTCATTAATTAAGTAGTGTCAGATGCTTTCAAGAGACTGTTTTTATTAATCTTTTGAGGGTAGGAAATTATACCACGGGTATAAATTATAACTATGTGTTAATTCAGATTATAAACTATCAGTGTGCCAAATTTCACCCAAATCCGATCGGCCGTTCTTGCGTGATTGAGTAACAAACATCCGAACATTCAAACATGCAAACTTTCATATTCGTAAAAATATCACCTATACATAGTAGGATTCCTAGATTAGCATTCCTGTTTAACAATTGTTATTTTTATTGGACTTAGAAATCAAATATTTATGAGATTGTAAAGTATCTTGATTGCTCGGTGACGTCGCAACCATTATATTCAAATGCTGAACCGTTTGGGCAGGTCCTAACGTATAAACTGTCAGTAGAACAATAGAGACCACTTTTACTTTCAACCTGACATGTATATTATGCATAAATATCAATTGATTAATGTGGATAGTGATGTTTCGTGATATATTGATAATTTCCTTGCTTCCTGGAGAAAGTATGACATGTTGTACACACAAAATCATTTTTCTTGTTTCTATCGTAATGTTTCGTCTATATTTACTTTTCAATTAGCTGCTACTGCTGAGCATGAGGTCCTGGGTTCGATTCCCAGGTTGGACAAAGTGTCAAAGTCAAAGCATTTCTTTCAATTCGGCACTTAAAAGGCACTTTTGAACGTCAATATTTACATTAAAATAGAATTGCTTCTAGTCGCCCCTTCCAAAATGTACTTTTATATGGAGAAGAATGGGTAAGAAACTCCACCGTTACTCTTTTATAATGTTTTAAGTACAATATTTAACAAAGTACGTCCATTATATAATTATGTATGAAAACGATGCACTCAGTGTTATTGGGTTTTCCCATCTGGAATTTCTCAGCCGCAGCCCGGAGTCTGGAGTTGTGTCCCGTTGATGGCAATAGGCTCGCCCCCTATTACATGGGACTTAAACATAACTGGCGAAATATGGGTGTAGGTACAGACGCCAGCACATCAAGCTACCCCAATCTGTCAAATTGCTTTGATAGATTTTCAACTTTATCACAAAAGAATAAAGTTTATGAAAATTTGAGAGTTTTGGCTTGAAGTGCTAGCGTTTGTACAACAATGCCGAACCCTTTCGGGAAACAGCGTGATGTTGTGTACTTTTCAATTATGTGCCAATAAAACTTTCTAAATATTCCTAACGACAAAACCTCGCCTCCTCAGTTCACCTAAAATAATGCACTACCGTTGATTTCATCACCAATTTCCATAAGGTGAGATTGGACAAACACTAGCCTATCACATAAAAAAATAATATGTATACAAAGCTATTTAAGAAAGTACACAGTCACCTATATCACAACGATGACTTTATACTAAATTGAGACGTAGATCACGACTGTCATCTAAAAAATCAAGTCACGATCAGTTTGACCGGCTCTTCAGCTTTCAACGAGCCTTTCAACTTTGTAAATAAAAGTTCTCTGTCGGACTATCAAACGGCGTTGATTGAAATGTTAACTGAATAACGGATAGGAAAGATAACTAGCTCATTTTGGTTCTTTGTGGATCAAAAATAGAACCTCCCCTTCATTTTATATGGCAATAAGAATAGAGGAAGATCAAAGAAACTATGGCTAGATTGTGTCAAAGATGATAGATGGCTAGAAATAGGTATTTACTCCTAGTCAATATTGAGAAAAGAAGAAATACTGCGACTATCGCAAATAAGGGCAAGGGCGCTGACGCCACACTGCCCTGAATTCTTAATTATCATCATCTGCCTAGCCTTTTCCTAATTATGTTGGGGTTGGCTTACAGTCTAACCGGATCAGCTGAATCATCATCATTTCAGCCGAAAGACGTCTACTGCTGGACATAGGCCTTCCTCAGGCTCCTCCACTTCGACCGGTCTTGTGCTTCCCACATCCAGCGGATTCCCGCGGCCTTCACAAGGTCATCGGTCCACCTTGTGATCAGCTGAATACCAGTATTTAATATGGAGCGACTGCCTAGCTGACCTCTACAACCCACGTACTCACTGGGTAATATGATACCCTTTGCTAAGACTGGTTGTCAGACTTTTATAACGACCCGTAATGACTCCAAAAATAAATTAAGAATTATTCATGGAACTACTGATAATAGAAAATTCCGCAATTACTAATTATTCGATTTCCTCATCATGAGAAAACTCCACGAAAATTGATTAATTAAGCCAATTCTGGAGCAGATAAACGGATTGATCCAATTTTACAACTTAGCAGTGATCTAAGAATTTTGAACCAAACTTGATTCACCTACTTTAGTTCATTTTCACTTTCTTTTGTTTTCGTCTGTGAGAAATAGCATCACCGTTTTATGTCATAGCCGGAGGAAGAAAGCATTGTTGCGTTTTTGACCGGCAATTAAGTAAAAGTTCTCTTACAAGAGCGTGCGAACTGTCAGTTCGGAATTCTTAAATGATGAATGACCTGTTAATATTAACAAAGGATTTACTTACTATTTTGTCTTGGTATTATTCTTCAACTTTATATGTTTTGTTTGTATTATTAGGGCGTTGAGAAGAGTTCTTAGGTAATTAATGGTCACTAGCACTTTTTATTAACTTACAAAAGGTAACAGGGCGTGCAATTCTCCATACAAATGTATTCCTCTTTTTTCTTCCTGAATAATGCCTCTAGAGCAATTTTTCTTTTTTATAAAATCAAGGTCTGCTGTAAACACGTCCCTGTCATTTTGTTTTTTTCAGCAACTAATTAGTTAAGAAAATCATCATCATCATCATCATCATTTCAGCCGGAAGACGTCCACTGCTGGACATAGGCCTCCCCCAGTTTGGCTTGCCATAATCGCCACGCTTGGCAGGAGGGTTGGCGATCGCAGTATGGTGTTAAAATGCATAGAGAACGCTGCTGCCCATTCTCTAGTAAGTCCCTTAGTCGCCTCCTACGACACCCACGGGAAGAGATGGGATGATGCTATTCTTTACGTCCGGCACCACACGGTTAAGAAAATATGACCCTCTAATATTTACAACAAAATGCCCTATTTTTACCGCCGTGATTAGAGGACTAGCAGACACATTAGAAAAGTTTCAAACATAAAAAAAGATAGGAACCTAAATACACTCTTTCTTAAAAATAAAAATAAATGTCAAAAGTAATTGAATCGGCTCAGTTTTCGAGGAGAAAAAAGGGGATTACGAAACGTCCATCTCGTCAAAAATTTTGTGATAGTTTCGGACTGAGCTGCAGCTGTCCCTATTACACTCTACGGGGCCAGATATACTGACAGCGCGACGGCAATAGTTTCTTCAAATATCTATTTTATAAAATTCCTCTCAATTTTCAACTAGTGAGTTGATGATGTCGCAGCAGCGGTCACAGTGAGAGCACCGAGGAACGAGAATTTTCCTCTTTGTTCTGTCCTGCGTTGCTTGTTCTTGCATATATAAACTCAAACCTTCTTTCTATGGGGGAGTTACTGCTAATTACTGAATAATACTTACCATAAAAATTTAACACAATCATTGTGGCCCATCATATGACGAACATAGCCTTCTATGATGTCCAATTGTCTACAAGAGAGTGTTGTAATTAAATATAATGCTCTATCCACGAACTCTATCTATCCTTTTCATAATTGCGTAGACTGTAATGTAAACCAACAAAGTATGGGGGCCATAACAACATTTTCTGGGAGTCTGTTCCATGCTGTTTGTTACAACTCTATTAGACAAGCAGTGCTTATATTTATGATTTATTTAGGACATTAAATTATGTCACTTTTAGCGGCTAGGTGTTGTTTCACTTTCACTTTTCATGCATTCATTATTATAATTTCTATATAAAGTGATTTGTGATTTATGTCAGACAGGAAATATCAATTATTTTTGTATGCATTAATACTTAGTTAATTATGAGACAGTGACCTACTGACTGAGATGAATTCAATTACTTCGTTTTTTTAAATAAAATAGCAATGTTTATGGTTGTGTGTTTATCGATGAGCCCACGTCAGAATTCCCTGAACGATTTTACTTTTCTTCACGTATTTATTCAAATGATGATGGCACTAGCATGTGGGTAGCATACTTGTGTAGAGAGGTTTCGAAAATCGAACGCAATACGAGTTTAGAATTCATCATTGCTGATTTGGTTACAGTTTGTGCCAAACCATGCGTTTGCACGTGATAGCACTTCAAGAACACTCGGGCGCACCCAGAATTTACGATAGCTAAAAAGTAATATATTTTAGGCTTATGCAACTGTGATGTATGATGCGTGTAAGATGCTGCAAATTATTCAAGTTACACAAGTGATTGCAAACGCATGGCTGGTCACTTGGTTACTAACTTGTGACTTGTGTAACATAAAGACAAACAACAACACTAAAAGCAATTACAATCATTCTTACAAGATTCATATATATTCTCATGGCAGCGGCACTGACCTCTGATTACAGCTTACAGCATTATGGTAAACAGATGCATGTATGTCGTATTAATAGGAGCATCTTCTCATAAGAATAACTTGCCAAGCATCTAGGTTTAGCAGGCATTTGTATAGGAAATTGTAGGCTTCGACTGTATATTTACCTGATTGAATAATTACTTACTTGCACGTTTATTTTACACTGTAATACGTTTCTAATAAGAAAACATCTAGATCGTAATTCAATTCAAAACGTGGCATCTTCCGATCGCGACCATTGACGGTATATTATGAGAAAAGAGAAAAGTGCAAAGAATGGCAACTCGTGGGAAGCATCTACAATGGCCCCGATATGTCACGACGAGTGTTTCACTATATTTTCTAATTGTTAAATTAAATATACTCAGACTTATGGATGACCCAGTATGGCTATTATCTCCAGTAGGATGCTCCCGTCCATAATTAATATTTGATTATTTCTTTTTTTCAGATATTTCCAGTGTTGCTAATAGCTGTGGTCACGAGATGTAAGTGCGATCACGCAAACGGGTTCAACTCGCACGGAGGGATCAGCGAATCACAGTTCGGGACGCTGCTCAAGCCGCCTCCGCCACCACCGCTCCCTCCCGTGCCCGTGCCTTTCCACAAAGGCCCAGAGAGAAACCAGCGACATAATGCAGACGTCGGATACCAGTACCAATCACCACCACCCCCACCTTTAGCATCTAGTGACTTTAAATTCCCAGCCCCTTTCTACAAACAATACAAATTCAACTTTGTCCCAGCTCCACAGCCTTTCTCTACAACTCCATCGCCAAGCATATTCCAAAAAGTATCAGGATGGCTCTTCCCATCGCAACAGACTAGTTATGCAGGATCATCTGTATTTAATAACGTAGGACCAATAAAGAAGGATTGTAATCCTTGTAATTTAGTGCCATGGTTACCAGTAATTAGATACAATTTAGGAGCTAAAAATGTATATCACAATTCATTGCCAACATACGGACCGCCCAGTCCTACAGCTTATGCTAATATGTTAAAGGTACAACCGCAACCTTTCAATTCACAAAGCCAAGAAAAAAAGCCAGCGCAATTATTACCTGGATTGCCGCACACAAACTATGGCCCACCAAATTTTTCGTATAATGGCGGTGCAGTTAGAATTGTCAGCTCAACTTATGGTCCACCAAGTGCAACGCATACTTTAGACGTTGTATCACCAAACCCTCCGAGCTCTACGTATTCTCAGCCAAGTTCATCTAATGGCATACCAAGTTCTTCATTTAGTTTACCCAGTAATTCATTCGATTCTAGATTTGTATCTAATCCACCTCATGGAATTTCAAACGATCTTTACAACGTAGCAAGTTCTACCTTCCAACCACCTTCTTCTTCGTATGGGACTCCCTCCCCATCGTACGCAGTTCCGTCTCCATCTTATGGGACACCGTCTTCATCTTATGGGACTCCTTCTTCATCCTATGGCACTCCTTCTTCATCGTATGGTACTCCTTCTCCACTGTATGGAACTCCGTATCCGTCATACGGAACGCCTTCCCCAGGGTATGAAACACCACGTCCGGTTAATAAAAACTTCCAACCCGTCACTCCACAGTACGAACCTGGGACTCTAAATAGAGAACTGCCGCCACAAAATGACGTAGAATTATTGGACGACATATCTCCCAACGGAGAATTACAGCTACCGAAAGTTTCACATCCAACAACATTTAAGAATTCTTACGGTGAACCTATAACTAATACACATTTATTTGATATTTCGTACCCTGTGTCAGCTACTGCAGCTGAATCATCTAAAGTTAAAACTCAAGTATTACCACACGATAGTGCGAAACCAACAACCCCAAATACGTCATTTGCTCTGGCAAATCCAGCTCCATTTACACTTAATAGAGGCAGAAATATTCATACGTTACAGCCAGTCGCACTTCCAAATCTTAGTGTTTCACCTCTGCCACCTATATTCAATGCTCGACCTTTTCGACCTATACCACCACATTTCCCTACAAATGTCCTTCACGGCATAAACCAGATGCAGCAACCTAACAGTAATGTCCATGTAGAACAAAGTATACCTCTTGCGGAATTCACTCATTCTGTAGATTATCCTGCTACTATTATTCAATCGCCTATTATTGAAATAGAGCCCTCATCGACCTTTAATCAATCAAAAACATTTAGAAATATACCCAATAGTTACGTTGTAGATGAAATAAGGGATATAACGTCGCAAGCTTCCGAAGCTCACATTTCAGCGACCAAATCGATGCCAGATGCGAGTTTTGAAAGCACTGGGGTTGATGTCGGCAATGAATTGTATGACACTAATGTACCTGCAGATTTAAAACCCATGTCTCGTGTTCCTTCTAATCATAAATTTAATTTTGTTGATTTGAGAGGAATGAATGATGACGATGTTGATAAATACCGCACAGAAAGTAATTTACAAAACATCGATTCACCTCTTTTGTATCTTAAGCCAAGTGCACCACATAAAAACCATGGGAACTTCATATTAGCCATATCATCGCCTGTACCAGATAATGAATATGAGATTTATGATGATATTCCAACAACGGTGGCACCACATACCCCTACTGTTACCACCAGTTGGGATGAAAGTAGAGCTGAGTATAACACATATAAACCTAAGATTGTCCAAATTATAGTACCGTATACAACAGGAAATAAGCAGGCAGAGACAAACGAAGACTTCGTGCAAATGTCCCAAGATTGGCCTTCTACTCCAAAAGATGAATATCAAGCTCGTAAAGTTCCATCTATCACAGAAAATTCTAATATTAGTCCAATAACAGAAAGTTATAATACTGCAACAACAACGACTGAAGATACACAGACAATGGAAAACTATGATTCGGACAGATCGAAAGACTTCTATGACGTGAAAGAACCACCGTTTGATATAATTAAACTCCAACACACTATAGATGACTGGACGGAACAGGAATATTCTAAACAGTACAAGACTCCACAAAGGACGCGTAGCAGCGAAAAGCATGCTAAGCAGATTCCTGACAACTATTTTACGACTACCATGCCGACTAATTACGTAACAACGACAAGCAATTATAATTACGAATTCTATGATCACGAAGGTTCAAGTAGTTTTCAAAACATAGTCACCGATGAAAGCAATAATACATTTAGTAAACCACGAAAAGTATATAATACAATAGAGAGAACGAAAAATAGGCACAACAGCGGAAAAAATGAAGATGTAGATGAAGTACAAAAACTTCACATTTACACAGCAGCATCGACTTTCCGCACCTCAAGTACATCTACCACTACCACTCCAGCACCATGGGGTAAAATACAAACTGCCATATCACCTTTAACGAAAGAAAAGGTGTATGTGGTGACTTCGAAACCATGGAGAGATATGCGAAATGTGTCGACTGAATGGTATGAAGTAGAACCCTTCGAATCTAAGAAAACTAATGCTGATAGTGAGTTCTCAGCTTCTAACAATTTTCCTTTTAAGTCTCCAAGGTTTATGAATCGACCTTCATTTGGCTTTACTTCAGGAGGAAAGATTGAGTCTGATTCATCGTATGGATTTTCTAAAAGCTGGTATCAAAGCAGTGAGTATCAATAATTGTTACTGAAACATGAACTGTGTCTCGGTTTAGATTAAAGATTAAATTTAAATGAATGATTTACTTTCAGTAAACGAGCTGGAGACTCAAAAGGAGAACAATAGTACGTCCTTGCCAGAAGCTAGCCAACAGAAAGTTACCACCACTAACTTGGACGAGGTTTAATTCTTAATATTTACTAACTTTCAGTTTTCTTTAAAGAACTTATCATACAATTCAATTTAAATTAAACTTTAAAAGAGTTAAATAGATTTCTTTCTTAATTCATCATGGGAATAATTAAATAGTGAAGATGCAGAACGCATTGGTGCATCAATTATAAATTAAAAATCGAGTTACAATACAGTTACATTTCCTCGATACTCTAGGTATCTACTTATCTATATACATTAGTGTGATAAGAGCTTTAAATAAACACATACCTATAATTTCACAAAACTAAACATAATATAACATCTGCCCCACTAGCAATAACTCTAAAATAGTTCACGACTATAAAACAATACTAGCAACGATAGTTAAGTGTATATGTCACCGTAAGATTGTGAATACCGTCAGTTTAGAATCTATCTCGCGAAATTATAAATTGTGATAAATTGTGAATTACACCATACTGCTTATCGACAGAATAGATTAGGTTAGGTTAGAACTGCGAACAACCGCGCGCGAGCCGACCGAGCGGTGCCGCAGCAGCGGCGGGCGAGCGCTACTTCCAAAATAGGGCCCTCGCCCACGGCGAAATTTTGTAGCGATGCAGCATCGCTACTAACGCGTGTTAGTCGCATTTACAATGCGCTACAGAAGCGATATCAACGCGTTTCTAACGCGTTACAGCATCGCGACTGTATCGATGCAAACGCGCGACCGTGTCGGACGACATCGGGGAGAGAACGGAGGGAGGATGGCGCGTGAGTGGAGAACCGAGCATCAGTGCAACACAGACAGGTCGAGAGCTGCTTACGTAAAAGCAGCACCAAAGACAACGTGACTAATGTTGCCTCAACGGAGTCCATCTTGTAACTGTAGCGATCGCAGGTACTAGCGACCGCTTCGCGATTGTATCGATGCGGACGCGCGACAGCATCGCTACTGCATCGCTACAAAAAGTCGCCGTGACCGAGGGGCCTTAGTGGCAGTTATCTACTTGGCTATTATAGCGCAAGGTACTACCCGTCATGATACCAGTTCACAATTTGATAGACAGATTATAAACCATCGAAAAGTAGTGCTTTAAATTGTAAATGGTTTTTGCAATTCACAATTTATCGACAGTTCATAATTTCGTGAGGTAGATTATAAACTAACGTGTTTACAATCTTACGGTGACGTACATAAATATATAGAAATATCACTGTAGTTACCGCTCACTGAACGATTTCCAACACCTTAAGCCACGTATATATAAATGCACAAGTCCTTCTTAACCCTTCTTCCCAAAACTTGTCACGTATTATAAATGAAAAATAATTGTCGATAACGTTTCTCGTAACGAAGACCTTAATAAAAAGGACCTTGTCAAATATTATATTAAAAGCTGAATAACATCAACAAAGGACAATTGCATAAAGGTTGATTAACTAATTCATGTTTCGTTTTATTTTCAGGACAGCACGACTGCAAACCCTCATAATGGCTGAAAAGTAATTTAAAACGTGAACTAAATATGAAGTGTTTTAAAACGAGAACTAAAACTGAAACAAGTGATAAGTGACAATTAAAACATAAAGCAACTATAATATTGTATTTAGTGCTTGAATTAGAACAAATTAGGAAGAACGCGAATCTATATTAAGTGTTCTTTTTATTTTGATCTTTTATTTTATAATTAGTGTACATGGACACTAGCTAATAGGTAAAGTTAACCAAAGTTGGGACTTCATTAAGCATTATTTCATTAATTTTAAACGTAGGAATCATAAATATCCATCCTCTATACTTAATATTTTAGCTTTAATATAAGTAGATATGTTTTCAAGTATTACGTGTATTGATATCTAAAATTGAGTATTAGCAGTAATTGATTTTTGTAAATATTGAATTGTAAATAAATGAATGAATCGTGACTTCATTTTTACTGATCTCCCAAATGAAACACATTATATCTTTGATCGAGATAAAATATACTTAATCTACATATTATACAAAGGTACTATGTTACAGGTTCAGGTTCAGGTTTGGATCTATCTTTTAATCGGAAGTACAGGAACTCTGCACTCCAAGATATAATTGTTATTAGTGTGACGAAGTTTAACACGATGATCGGCATAATGTAAGAACCAGATGCTTCACGTACTCGAGCTGAAATTAAAAAGACAAAAATGTTATAAACGAGTAATAAGGTATTTTATCTCTACGGAAAGAAGGACAAACAGTGTGAAAAATCTAGACACAAAATGTTTATCTTCCCACGCAAATTGTGAAAGTTTTGATGATAATACATGTAACAGCAAAATATTGGTTGATTTAAAAATATGGTGCTATTTTCGCTAAATTTACTAATAAAGCGGGAGAGAGAAGGGGTGATAAAGAGAGCAGTAAGTCCAGTGGTAACGGCTGCGACTCAAGAGTTGTAGGTCATGGGTTCAAACCCTGCCTGGGTTTACTTTGTGTTAATCATTTAATAAATCACTGCTCTCAAAACGGTGAAGGAAAAAATCGTGAGGAAACCGGCGTGTCCTAGAAACAAACATTCGAAAGACATGTGTCGTCTGATCTACTAACTCGCACTGGGCCCGGGTGGTAGATTACGGATCACTCCCTCTCACAGAGAGGAGGCCTGTGTCCCAGCATTAGGAACATTATAGGCTGATTAATCGGATTATGCATACTATGTATGCATGACTGATGAAATTTCTTACATTTTGTAACAGTGAGGTACAGACGCCAGCACATCTAGTTATCCCAAACTGTCAAATTTTTCCAATTGAACATGAACCTTATTCTTTTGAAATAGGGTTTAAAAACGATTAAAGAAATTGGACAGATTGGAGTAGCTTGATGTACTGACGTCTGTACAAAGGAACCCCTTTAATTCCGTCTGCAGAAAAAATATTATTAATATGATCCAGGAACCCGGCACTGTCCGGCATCAATTTGCAGTCAAACAAAGGTCGAAGATCACAGCAACAAATTGATAGTGTCAGGTTAGGGTTAGTGAGTCTATTGACGATACCTACCACAACTCTTACCTAATACTACATGTTCTGCCAGGGGTGCGGGTTTGTTCGACAGAGATACCGCAGCCCCTGGCATATGGTCTACTGAAGGAACACGGGTGGGTTATAGTCAGTAAAAGTCTGACATGCCGTCCTGCTCCACCCAGAGCGAGAGAAGTTATTTGTTGATTTCCCACTAAAAAAAAACGATCTATCTAGGTAATTAAATGCTACCTACATTAGATAAATTATATGTTTATTTCTCTCTTTTTCTGTCGGCTAGGTTTTGTGTTGCAAGTTTGGACGAATATTATCAGTTGGCCGTAGAAATTGTTCCGTGCGAGAAATAAAGTCATGACCTGTAGTTATTATAATAACACGTTCTAAGTACCTACATAAATAAAATAGTTAGCATGTTTTTTTAAGCTACTTTTCCAGAATCCAAAAAAATATTGAATCCTTGCATCGGATTCCATTCACCAATAAATAGACCAATAGAACAGTAACCGATTAAACCTTATCAGTCAACAGCAACATAATCACACTTACTCAATAAGGTTCCGATAGTGAAGATGGTGATGCCGCTGAAGAACATTTGGATCCCGGAAGCGAAGGCCAGTCTGTGGAGTGGCACGTAGTTGGGGATCACGATGTTCACGTAGACTGTCCTCATAGCTTTCGTGATGCCGAGAGCCAGCGACACGAATAACATGCCCATGAAGGATGTCGTGAACAGCATCACTGAAAAATATAAATTGAAAATTCAAATCGAGGTACATTTCGTCGGTCAGAGCCGTCGGACAGGGAATCTATTATGATATTTCCATTACTCCAAACGACAGGTATACCATTTCCTAAAAATTCTTCAGACTTTGTCTTTTTTTTGCGACTCAATGCAATTAATACATAGATCAGCTGTGAGTGTAACTTGAAAAGGTAAGATGAGTAATAGCGAAAACGCGAGTTCCTGGAAAAACTTAATCCGTTTAAAAACATTATTTGTTTCTGTACCTGTACAATGATGTATGAGCTGGCTATGAACAACAATAATAAACTGTCAAGGTTACAAACATTAAGTCCTAACTTACAGCAAATAACTTTCGGCATCGAATGGTATCAGCCTATAAATTTAAAAGACGCAAATGCTGGTCATTCATCAATGATATTTGAACATTTAAATACATTTACACACAAAAGATTTTAACAACCGATACCTATATAATAAACGACATTGATGAGTATAAAACAGTGAGAAATAAATTATTATTATTTGTATGAGTTTGTACTCCTTTATCAATCACTCAGTACGATGACGCGCCTGGTCATTTACACTAAACCGATAGTGATAAATATTTATCAATATTTTATTCCTAAAACAGAGGTGAAATTGTCTAGAATTAAAAGATACTTACTACTTCTCGTGAAGATAATCATAAGTAAACTGACCATGTACATGACACGCGGTGACTTGTTGCACCATTCTCCAATAAATGGTGACACAAATCGAAATAGCGTGTCCGAAAAGCCTATGACTGACATCAGTTTTGCAATATCTGCTGTTTCAAACTGCATCATGTCTTTGAGAATTATTGGCAACAATAGTGAAAAGTTTGTTTCCACACAAGTAGCTATTGACATACCAAATATAATGTTCACGAATATTGGGTCACTCAAAAGTGTCAGGTCAAAGAACTGAATGAAATGATCCATATAGCCCTTTTTCTCCTTTTCATTGACAACTTCCTTTTCTTGAGCATTTTTGAGTTTCAGATTCTCTGTTTCGTTAAATATATTTATAGAACTGCTAAGATTAATTTCTTGAGACTCCCACCACTTATATCGAGACTCTAATAGTGGCGCATCAGGCAATTTGTTTCGTATATCAGGGTGTGATATGGCATTTCGAGTTTGAAGACTAGAGCTACTATTAAGAGATCGCATTGATAGACTCTTTGACGGAATCACACCATTATCTACAGTTTCCTCTAAGTGCGGTGGTAGTGAGGCGATACCTGTAACAATGTTGGTGACAATTATATAGTGTGTTGCGCTTAAAGTTCTGAACATATAACATTTGAATAATAAAATAATCTTACCGACAAGTTTAGACGAAGGGGTAACACTGCCGTTAATAAGTTCTACCTCAGGTTCGTTATTTAGAGGCTGTGCTTCTTCAGATGTGGGTGGATCTCTTAAGTACCACTTAGAGGGTCTTAGTAAACAAGCAGCTACAAGTGAGTGGAGGCAAATTGCACTTAAAATTAAAACTGCGTATCTCCATCCGTAAGTGTACATCAAGAAACTCATAAGTAGGGGCATGTAAATAGACCCCAGTCCTGTGATAGACATGCCTACGCCAACAGCTCTTCCTCTTTTCTCCTTGAAAAATGAATTTATTGCTAGTGTGAACGCTCCCATAATTGCAGCTACACCCATCGCTGAAATAAAAACGGTATCAGGTATCATAACGTAATGAAATCTAAACATATGAATTTTATCAGCAGATATGGGTACTTACAACATATAATACTGTAAGATAAAATAAATTGCCAAAATTCAGTTGCTGCTGACATAATCATTAGACCAGCTGATATGAATATGGCGCCCAACACGGCGATCTTTCTGTACCCGAAGCGACTTAATAAAGGTCCTCCGAAAAATGATAGTAGCATTCCAATGCTATGATTTAACACAATTACGAAGGTAACTTGCGTAGCCGTCAGATCGGTATCGTTCAACACCAAAGCGAAACCAGCGATTAAGGGAAGAACAACCACCTGAAACACAATTAGTTCGTTAACAGCAAGTAAAGTATAATAATTATGTTACGTAAAATGGACAAATTTCGAGAAAC
Organism: Polymixis flavicincta; assembly: GCA_949987655.1. NCBI lineage: Eukaryota > Metazoa > Arthropoda > Insecta > Lepidoptera > Noctuidae > Polymixis > Polymixis flavicincta. Next base: position 17,748,549 of record OX465181.1, on the reverse strand, counting down.
ATCCTGTACAGTTGTTGGGGAAAACAGCACCCTAATTGCGTAACACACGATTAATTATAATCGGTTTCATTTTGACAGTTCAACAATATTCATTGCGTTATTTACGTTGTTGAGTAGACACATTTTTCGAACATATGAAGCAATGGTGTAGCCATCTATTTCGAAAGGAAACAGATTTTGATTAATCGTGAGTTACACAATTAGGGTACAGCCATGGCATCGTGTTACAAATTCCATAGAATAATGTATTTAGAACTACGTAATAAGACCGGAACAACCTTGTTAGCTCTTATCAGTCTGGTTTCAGGCCTGGGCACAGTACACCCTCCGCTCTTCTTAAAGTGACTGGTGACATTAGAGAAGCCATGGAGGATACCAAGGTTACCGTTCTGGTATTAATTGATTTCTCTAATGCCTTTAACGCCATCAGCCACGATATACTTCTTACTATCCTCTCTCATCTTATGGTTTCGCCCGAGGCTCTGGAATGGTTCTCTTCTTATCTTCGGGGACGTCGGCAGTCGGTTCGTGTTGACGAGAGTTCGTCGAGTTGGCGTGATCTGGATGCTGGTGTTCCGCAAGGCGGTATTCTTTCTACATTATTATTCTCCATCTTCATTAATTTTATAACTCACTGTCTTCGGTGTTCGTATCATCTTTATGCTGATGATCTTCAACTTTATACATCTGGGCGGGTAGAAGGTTTATCAGACGCTATAGCAGATGTATACCGAGATTTGGATGCAATCAAAAAGTGCTCTGATAGTTTTGGGGTGTCAGTAAACCCCTCAAAGTGTCAGGCCATTGTAATTGGAAGCTTGCGCATGATGGGTAGGGTGACGCTTAGCTCTCTTCCTCCACCTATTTTCAATGGTACCGTCATACCTATTACCCCTACGGTGAAAGATCTCAGTTTGCACCTTGACTCGACACTGAGCTGGCAACGCCAGGTCTCTGGTGTTAGTCAAAGAGTCAACGGTATTCTGCGATCCCTGTATCGTCTGAGGAACTTTTTGCCCGCTAAGACGAAAACCATGCTTGTGCAGACTTTGATTTTCCCTATCATCGACTATGGTGACGTGTGCTACTTCGATTTGGATGCGGTTTTGCTGGATAAGCTCGACAGACTGCTCAATAATTGTATCCGGTTCATTTTTAACCTTAGGAAATATGACCATGTATCGAGCTATAGGTCTGAGCTCAAATGGATGCCTATTCGCCAAAGAAGAAGTTTACGCGCTTTGACTACGCTTTTCTCCTTTCTCAATTCTCCTACACCTCCATCTTATCTTGTGTCTCATTTCCAATATCTATGTTCTTCTCACACTTAGAATCTGTATTCTTCTAACAATCTTCTTTTACTTTGTCCTTCTCATGCTTCTGACTTTGTTCATTCTTCTTTTCATATCCAGTCCATTCTTCTTTGGAATGCGCTTCCACTCGATATCAGGACGGCCACTAGTCGGTATGCATTTAAGCGGAAATTGCAGAGGTATTTTCATAACGAATAGCGTAGAGTTATCAAAACATCTCTTTCTCTTGTATATAATATATAAAATTTCCATGTCACAATGTTAGTTACCGTACTCCTCCGAAACGGCTTTACCGATTTTTACCAAATTTTATATGCGTATTCAGTAGGTCTGAGAATCGGCTACTATCTTTTTTCCATAACTAGAAATAATTTATAAGGCAAAACAACGTTTGCCGGGTCAGCTAGTATATTTATATTAGAAGTATATATTATAGTAGATATGTATGCTTGTATGTGTATTATAAGTTTATAACCTATTTATGTACCTAGCTTATTTATAATTCTTTATAATACAATTAATATTGTTTTTTAAATCATATTTCCTCTCAACCTAAGCACCTGCCATCTAATCTCTTCACCACCCTTGGTTGACTGCTAGAGAATGCCTAAGGCATTAAGTCCGCCTTTGTACCTTTTTTGTGTGCGAGAAGTTTAAATAAATAAATAAGTTCCCTAACTTTAACCGAACGAGTGTGGATTAGAATTGAGCTGAGTGGGTTAAAGCTTAGTTCCGTCTTTTATACAAATTTGATTCTCTACAATTTATCGCTTTCTTTTGCCAGTAATTTTGTACCTATATATGCATTTTATAGTTCTTTTTATTGCTGAAATGGATTTCTCGTTCTCCATTGTTATCTCTATAACATTATGAATGCTTTACCCTACCACGTCCCCCCCCGAGTGGGTTGCCGCATTGTCGTTGCGGGGGGGCTTAGTAACCATGGTCTCCCATCCACGGTGAAGCCAAGAGGAACCCAACGGTGGGGCCGCTCGTCAGGGCTTTTGCCTTCAAGCCATTGACGTAGCGGCCAAAAAGTAGGTTGCGGTGAGGACCGCAACTGAGGTGGGCCGCGATGTCGAATGGGAGGCATCGCGGCTGAGGGTTACAGGCTGCGGTAGAGGAGGAGTGCCGGTGCTTCTGAGCAGCGCTCTTCCCTTCCGTGGCCTGGACGGGGCCGCCACCGTTTGATGGCGGACGCGGTGGGGCCGCAGGGGAAGAGGAGTGTCGGTATAGCGTCAGCCGCTCTCCCTATCCTCTGCGGCCGAAAAGTGGTAGACGGGACGGCGCATTGTGTTCCTCACGCGCGCCGTCAAAGATGTCAGCAACCACTGGTGGGGTCCGCAAGGGCCGATGCCTGCCAGGGGTGCGGGTTTGTTCGAAAGAGATACCACGGCCCCTGGCATACGGGCTACTAAGGGAACACGGGTGGGTTTTAGTCAGTAAAAGTCTGACACGCCCTCCTGTTCTACTCAGCAGGAGAAGTCATTTGATGATTTCCCACCCAAAAAAAAAAAAACCCTACAACGTCCAATATTTCATAATCATTAGTTTGAACCCTCACCTTTTGTATATGTCCTTTTTGGTTCTTACCGAGATATTTAATAAGTCATTTATCACTTAAAAAAGTTTGGTAAAAAATGTGAGACTGAGAACTTGCAATTTTTTCACCACATAGGCCGGAAAAATCGCAAATAGTTTTCTTTCTCGACATGACTAAGTATACTGATTAAAATGAGCGATGTTACGTAAAAATCATAATTACTGTGATAATATAATTCAATCATGAACGATATGAAAAGTGCCTATCTGGACATTTAAAAAGATTATGATTATTCATACAATGCAATTTATAAGGTAATGAATTTGAGTACCAGGGAGTCTATTGAGATAAGACAATCAATGAATAATTATGAATTTGTCGGATCTTTACATAAAATGTGCCATAGGTAGTTGCTACGTTGCTATCATCATCATCTGCCTAGCCTTTTCCCAACTATGTTGGGGTCGGCTTCCAGTCTAACCGAATGCAGCTGAATACTAGTATTTTATCTGACCTCCATAACCCAGTTACTGGGTAATACGATACCCCTTGGTAAGATTGGTTGTCAGACTTTTGGGCTTCTGACGAACCGGTTGCTACGTTGCTAGTCATTGTATAATTAAATTTGGTAATGCATTGAAATAATTTGATTGTGGTAGGTAAAGTATTCATAGCTTCGCGACCGAGTTATCATAGTTGTAAAATATAATCTTGATGATTTTGGCGAAACAATTCAACAAGAAGGAAAATGAGTGCGTTATCAAATATTTTGTACTGCTTAGTCTAGGTTACGTTAAAAGTGCACTATGTTAGTTTTTTTTCAAGTTTAACAGTTCAAACTAAGAATGAGATAACTATTATTTACTGTATCTGAAATCATAACAGCCCGTTTGTGGCCATTGCTGAAAACGCAGTACTGGGAATGCCTGAATAAAAAGATCACTAAGCTTGGCAGGAAAAATGGTGATTACGGATTGTTGTTATCAGCAGGCACTGAGGGACACCTTTTCCTTTCTCTCCTTTCTCTTTACGTACTAGCCTTAGTAGTCCTTGCTACCACCCACAAACTTTTCTTACTCCCTTAGTGGCTTATAAACCCACAAGGTTATATTATATCCACACTCGAAGAATGGACATTCTGGTTACGTACGAAGTAAATAACTCATGTTGAGATTATGAAACCTGAACTGGAAATGGGCCAGCCATGAGCTGTTTCAACTACCCTGTGAAGATATTCTCTGTTCCACCATGTACGTGTACCGACTGGCAGTCTCCACACAAGAACACATTCATCGAAATTGTCATTCGTTTTTTGGCTAATGGCTGGCCCATTTCAGTTTTCTTATTTTCAACAAGAGTTAATTACAATTACGATGGATGTGTTCTTGTGTGGAGACCGTGAGTCTTTAAACGTAGGTAACATGGTAGGATAGACAATATTTTCACAGGGTAGCTGGTGGCAACTCTATGGGAATAGCTGAGAATGGGCGATGATTTGAGAGGTCTATATAATTATATGTTCAGCATTAGTCTGGTCAAGGCTGATGTGATGTGGAGAATAAGACAAGAGATCTCTAATTACAAGTATTTGATATTAAAAACAAGATATTTCTCATTATTAACCACTTTAGTTCCATATTTGAGAAATCTGTGTGTAAACTTTGAATAATGATCATTTATGGTAAAATTTAAACGAAAAGCGATAATTCAAATAGATTCAGAGAAGTTTGATGGCTAGCTAAGTCATCTCGTAGAATGTCTTTCATCGCGAGATAGCAGGAGAGAGCCATTCTTGCTTTAGATGTGTCACCCCTTGTGGACTATGGATAAGAAGACAACGTTGCTGGCAGGACTGAAGTTGTTCATTCAGAAAATATACCAGCAGTGTTTGTTTTAAACACTCGTCCAACTTAGAGTGTACACACGGCTACACATCAAGCTATACATTTCCAGTTTACGCTGATCTCACATTGTATAGGATTTCCGTACAGTACGCGAGATCAGCGTAAACTGGAAATGTATAGATTGAGGTGTAGCTGTGTGTACCTATTTAACGAAATAACACTTAATAAAACACAGTGTTTAATTGATAAGAGGCGTCTCGGTGACATTATTACAATATTATGTGCATGGAATGACTATATACCTAATTTACTGTTGACTTATTGTTTATCAAATAAAATGGTCACAATATCAACACTACATTCAAATTCAATTAATATTTTATTGTCTGTGAACGTAGTTTTGTCTGTCAGCTTTCAAACCTCCAATTTAAAAAAAAAAAAAGTTTACTTAATAAGTACCTATGTTATTATTGTATGATGGCTATGATTGGTAATTAAAATTATACTTACATTATTTAAAGCGTATGCTAAGGTCACAATCCACCCGTAGCCCCCGTCGGGGGGGACCTTATTTGTTTCAACATTCGACATTTTGAGTTCAGAATCACTAATCACATTTCTTCATTAAAAATCTTTGTCTAAATATTAACTTTTGAAGTTAACGTCAAGTCACAAACAATACACATTTTCCATCACTTGGGTGGTTTTTTCACTGTTTTTTTTTCTATACAGGGACTATTGACCCTTAGCTCAAATTGATTAGCAACAAATACGTGAATGTTCGTAGCACTGTCTACATGTTGTGTTAGTACAGTGTAGGCGCATAGCAAATATTCACATGCGTTATCGGTTTGACTTTAGTATGTGTCTCGTTATCGTTAAAATGTTATTACGTGCTCACACTTATTTAGGTCTATCTTAGAAAATTATCAGAATCAATGTAGATCTAGCTAATGTTATTTTGGCTCTTTTCAAAGGTTGTTTAAATTTAGTTCTCGGGTTTTCCCCCGTTTACCTGAAGTTTAGCACGATTAAAATTGTCGCATTCTGAAACTTTTTTCACGCATTTATTGTTGCGTAATATTTACCCAATTTTCCTAAAAGCATATTTTATCTTTTATAGACCATTAATTTTTTAACAAAGCCTTTGTAAATAGTTTCTTTGCGGTGCTTACCTACACTGACGAGAACGTGTCGTGAAATATTTCCGAAACGAAGCAAGATGATAGATAACTTCTTGAAGTGAAAAGCAACATTTAAATGTATTTAATAACGAATTAAAATAACCCCAAACATTAGTTAGGTAGACATCTACTTATTATGTTGTTTTACTTTAGTTGTTCGTTTTTGTCCCCACCTATTAATACTGATCGTTTTTTTTATAATTTTTCGGTTATGTAGTTATGTACCTACTGATTAGGGGTTTATATATAAACCTTGTTTAAAGTTAAGAGACGCTTAAACGTCCAAAATTTATGGTTAAACAGTCGCTAATAATTATTTAACTTTTTAAGCAACGTTTATAAATATAGGGGTAGATGATTTAGATATTATAGCTATAAGTAAAATTCCTTGGTTCCTCTTGTCATTTTGTACCTACTATTTGTGTAAATACGTTAGCAAATAATTATGTACAGACGCCAGCACATCAAGCTACTCCAAACTGTCAAATTTGCCCAATTGAACATCAACCTTAGGCTTATGTTATAAAGTTGAAAATCTATCAAAGAAATTTGACAAATTGGGGCAGCCTGATGTTCTCTGGCGTCTGTACATAAGCGTGTTGCATTGATAACGAGGTATTCGGGTTACAATCCGAAACAGTAAAAGTAATCCGAAACAATGACAAACTGTCAATAGGTCATAATTAGCATTTAACTTGATGTATTACGGATAGTACAACAGCTGAAATTGTATTCTTGATTAAGTAAGCTCTGATTAAATGGTCACGCATGGTGTTAATTTATTTATCTTCCATATCTCTATTGATAAAATATTTATAAGAATAAGTTTTAACCTGGATAATCGTTTCAATTATATTTTATTATTATTTTTATTTTATTTTATTATTATTTTATTTTTTTATTCTATTTTCTTCAAAGAAAAAAAATTTTTAAACAGGTTTTTAAAATCGTTTTATGGAAATTTTCTTAAATATGCAAGTTCTAAATACGGTAGCATATACAACTCGCATATTCATCTTAGTTTAGCATAATTACCCTAGGTAGGCACATATAACTTGTTTCTCGGTAATGTTGTAATAATTTTATCATAAATCCTTTAGGTATCATAAATAACTAATTCGTATTATTGTAGTGGATATGACCTCATTTTGCAATCTTGCACATTATGTAGGTACAGTCTCCAGCAGGTCAAGCTATCCCAAACGTCAAATTTTCCCAATTGAACATAAGCCATAATCCTTTGGAATAAAGTTGAAAAACTATCAAAGAAATTTGACAGATTGGGGAAGCTTGATGTGCTGGCTTCTGTACAAGAAGATTCTTGAGGAAATCATCGAATAAACGAATTTGTTTTGACGTCTACAGCATAAACTAGGTATCAGAAAGGTATTTGAACTACATAGACTTGTGTTCTGGTTTATAAACATAATTCTACAGTTCGGGTATTCTGACTGACTGACTTTTGTATTCTGACGTTGGGCAAGTATTGCTAATTGAAAACAACAGGCGCTATTAACATGAATGATCAAAGTGCCTATGAAATAAAACTTGATATTAGTACGGTCGGCGGATGATTGCTATGTTGCAAATAGTGGCACTATCGATATCACAAACATTCATAGATACTTAGCGAACGATAACTATATGGGTAATTTCTAATTTATGATCAACTAGGTACCTATGTACTTATATAACTACCAGCACCACTTTAAAAAAATAATTAAATTACATTAACAACATTAGTGACACTACACATTTTAACAGACACATCACTCAATTAAGTCAACAAACAAAAATGTTCGGACTTGTCATTTATTTTTAAATGCATTGTACTAAAGGGCACACACGTCAAAAGATGCGTCCGCGCCGTGACGAATTCCGTTTGACTTGTTAACTCTGCTATAAGCTCGAGTACGAGCGACACGGGTTAATCAAAATCCGGCGGCTATTAACCAATGATGCATCATTGGTCCATAGTAGTCACACAAAGGTTATTTCCTTCATCTCTCTGTAAATCTATTTGTCGACTGTTGCCCTCTATAACGTACCTCGTACCTTTATTAGACTACTAAGTTGCAGATTTGAAGATCATAGAACAACTTCTCTATTATTTTTGGTAAGTATAAGGTATAATAAATCATTTCTCTGTTCCCTTAGGTATTCTCACCACATTAATAAATCTGGAGGCTGCTCAAAACCTCTTGCCTTTGAGTATAGTATAAGTTTAGTGGTTGGGCGATAAAAGAATATCGTATAACCACTAAAGTGCAACCATAGCAACCAACGACACCTTTCTTCGTATTTACCTATTGTAAACCGCTGATGTTGAAGTTAGGTAAATCGCTGATCATGAAAAGAAATTATCACTAAAATATTCGGTTTATAAATCTGTTTTCTATAAAGAGATATTCAACTACTACAGCATGATCAATGGCTACCTATCTTTTGAGGGACGTCAACCCAAATCAGTTCCCGTAAAACCCAGAAAAACAACCTCACGTAACCCCGAATGGCCCAGCTGAATCACTCGCTGAAAACATGTCCAATATTTATCAACTAATTTTGTGTCCATTTTGACGTTCTGGGTTGATATCTCTCTTATCGAGCATCTGTGTTACATCTGGCTTGCGAAACTTGTGAGTAAACAAACAAATAAGAATCATTTTATTAAATGTCACGAGGATTTTTATTAGGTCAAGTATATGTTCAATGCAAACGGTAATAATTTTACGATGTATTTCATTAAAATGCTGTACACAAAATTAATGTCGACGTTTTGTCAATGAACTTCCAGTTCTGCACCTCGGAAGGATTAATAGGGCAGTTAAATAAAACACGAAGAAAAGTATTACTATTTTAATAAAATAAGTTTATAATAAATTAAAAATAATTAAGCTTTAACAACAACGTCTTGTTCGTCAGTTTTCTGTCGTCTTGCTGCGATGAATTTCTCAAGTCCCCAGGATAGGGCAGTTAGCCAAGTGAATATGTTCAGACAATGCAGCGTCACTGCTGTTGAAGCGTTGTCTTTTATCCAACCTGCATACACAAATAATTATATGGAGCAGTGGTTGCCTAGTGGTTGTTCGAACCCAGACAAGCGCTTTCATCATCATCATCATCATCATCATTTCAGCAGAAAGACTTCCATTGTTGGACATAAGCCTCCACCAAAAGGGGGGTTTTGCCATAATCGCCACGCTTGGTAGGCGGGTTGGCGATCGCAGTTTGGTGGTAAAATGCATAGAGAACGCTGCTGCCCATTCACTATCTAGTAACCCAACAAACAAACTAAGCTTATAAAATTAAGTCTATAAGGTCTAAACTCTTATACTTGTTATAAAAGAGCATTTATTATGTAAATATTCCTTATAGTGGCGCATTATTAGAAGATTTGGCTAATATTACCTTTATTCTTATAATTTGGCTGGGTAAACATTAATAAATCCAGATAATAAGGCTACAATAAGGGTTCAAAATGTGTTCTTCTTATAGAGACTGGTTACATTGCTTTTTAACCATATTATATTCAAAGCCATAATAAGGCTTTTAATATGGTCAATTATTCTTACAAAAGTAATGCACCAGATAACTATGATGTTTTTTAACTTATAGAAGCATTTGATAAGACGTCTATCCAATAAACAAATTCTAACATTTTAAATAATCTTTACAAGGATGAAAGCAATCCGTATTCCCTTGTACAGTGATTATAAAGATGTTACTCTATAAGTGGTTACTTTAAAAAGTTTTACATAACTAGATTCGCCATTTTGAAGTACAGCAGATTGTGTAAATTTATTACGGATCGGAATTTACATTAAAAAAATGGATTCAAAAGACTGGAAGAAGTTTAAAAGGAGCGGTGGTTACAGAAGAAAAGTAAAAAAAGTCTACGAAAACATGGTTGTGAGCATCACACCCACCACTACTCCTATGATGCTACAAAATGACCAAGCCGATACCAACGAATCAGCCAGTGGTTCCGCAGAGGATTATTTTATGGAAAATAAGAATGAAAAGGAAACCGGTGAAGAAGAATATAATTGTAGCGATAGTGATATAGACATATTTTTAAATGAAGAGTTGAAGAATATTGATATTCGTAGTGATATCAGAGAGTGGGCAGTTAAATTCAACATTTCCCACATCGCTTTAAGTGACTTATTAAAAATATTACATCATGTAATGCCAAACAAAATGCCATTGGATGCGCGTACATTGCTCAAAACAAATAAAGTAGAAATATGCATTACTGAAATCGGTACTGGACATTATTGGCATAATGGATTACTTACACAATTACAAAAAACCTTACAAAACTATGAAGTGCCCAAGAAAATAACCTTGAATTTAAATATCGATGGTTTACCGATACATAAAAGCTCGAATCATCAACTCTGGCCAGTTCTGTGCAACATTACTGAAATTAAAAATATATCTCCTATCGTGGTGGGAATAATGAAGGGAAATCAAAACCTGCCGATTTAAACTTATATTTAAATCCTTTTGTCAATGAAATGAAGGAAATTGAGAATGGTTTCACGATTACCACTTTAACTGGAGAGCAAAAGACGATTGAAGTTAGTATACGAGCATTTATATGCGATTCACCCGCGAGGGCTCTTATAAAAGGTGACGCGTACCTAAATTTTATGTATCTCTCAAATATCAACAAAAATGGTACTGTTTTTATGTGGGTGACATTCATAATTATAGTTTTCTTTTTTATTTTGCAGGTGTTTCTAATTTCAACAGTAAGCACGGATGTTTGAAATGCACTGTGGTTGGTGATTATTCACATTTGTCACATACAGTGATATTCCCGAAAATAGATTGTCCTAAGAGAAACGATGATGAGTTTCGCAATAAGAAATATGGACTACATCATAAAGTTGATTCACCTCTACTTCAATTGAAAATTGATATGATCGAAAATTTTCCGGTTGGTGATTCACTGCATCTTATAGACCTCGGAGTTATGAAAAGTTTATTAATGGGCTGGCGAGATGGAAATTTTATTAATAAACGTACTAAGTGGTGTAATCGTGATATTGAAAAAGTGAACGCATTTTTAGTAACTATTAAGTTACCCAAAGAAATACACAGATCTGTTCGGACTCTTGATGTTCTATCACATTGGAAAGCTTCTGAATACCGCACCTTTTTATTATACCTGAGTTGGGTAATACTGAAGCATGTTTTAGATTCTGACGCATACAAACACTTCCTTTGTTTGTTCTGTGCCATCACAATTTGTTCTAATGAAAATCATTTTAAGTTTTTACGTCTAGCACAGGCGTTATTAAATTCATTTATAAAAAAATATGCAAAATATTATGGAAAGGATTATATTACCAGTAATGTGCATAATTTATCACACCTTGTTGATGAGGTCCGAAAATTTGGCACTTTACAAAGTTTTAATGCTTACCCTTTTGAGAATAAACTCCAAATTATCAAACATATGTTAAGACAGGGAAATAAGCCTCTAGCACAAGTAGCTCGAAGGTTACATGAAAGAAGTGAAGTCGAGATTGAGACTTACAGTAAAAATAAAATGAAATATCCGTTTGCAAAACAGTGCAACAGCAAAAATGGATCTATATTGGTACTGCATTTTGAATCTTTTATTTTATCTTCCCAAAAACACGATAAATGGTTTTTAACAACTGACGAACAAGTTATAGAAATAAGAGCAATACACATTTATGAAACTGAAGACATACGACTAGAAGGATACCGCATGGATAATTTAGTTGACGCCTTTGACTACCCCTTAAAGTCTTCATTAATTAATATTTATAAATGTGAAAATTACATCTATAGTAAATCAAAAAAAATCTATGACTTTTCATGTGCTGACATTAAATGTAAATTATTAAATGTAGAATATAATTCGGTGTTGTATTTTACACCATTAATCCATACTTTGTAAAATAAAACAACTAATCAGAAAATCACGTATTTTTATTAAAGTCTTCATTTTTTACAGGCTGTCATGTCGCCGTATTTAGAGAAAAAAACAAAAATATATCACTGCCATATTTAGAGGCACAGTGGCTCTTAAATCGGGTATTGTCTAAAGGCTAATTTTGTATTTGTTGGTTTAAGGACTGAACTCAATATTCTCTCAGTTAGCCCGCAAAACAGTTGGTGGGTTCACAATAAAAATCGTTGTTTGAACATAGCCTTTGAATGATGCCTGATTTGGGAGCTATCTCTTGGTCTTTTATTATTAAAACTCGTTTTTTAAGCCTTGCTTAAGATAGGACTTCAATCATCAGTCTTTCTAATAACAATTTTAACAAAATATGTTAGGAATTAACGTAAGCGAACAAGGTCGCGGGAAAGAGCTAGTTTAAAAATAAAACAGTAGAGAAGATTAGCATGTTGTAACATAGTCATTAGAATATGGTTTTACTTATATACTAGTAGGAAAATGATCAACCATCATCAATAGATATTTTGATTCAGTGTTTACAAGTAAACAAACCCTCTTCTGATGTGTTTTGAACACAATAGTATTTAAGAAAACAGTGTCTCGTAAGTTATCGAGCTACGAGTATTAAATACTAACCATCTTACTTCTAAGAAGTAGAAACCTAATCATTAATCAGTCATAAAATTATTACAATAAGAAACACCTTTCGTACATTCAAATATCGATGGTTGCGGGGAATAAAGTTATCAGTATGATTATTTTGCGATTGTGGCTTTATTCCCCGCAACCATCGATGTACAAAAATCAAAATTAAATTAAAAAATACTTGTCTGCAAGTAGAACAGACAAACAACTACAATAAGTCTTTGATAATTTTAGTTGACTAGCTAATAATGGTATCTCAGTAAGTATAAAACGTATCAAAATAATAAGTAAATAAAAAAAGGTTCTTTAAACAGATGTTTCAAGTGGCTTAGTGGGTATTCCTGCAACGGATGCAGATGACATCGGGTCATCATTATCATTGTCTGGACCAGACTTTCTGACAACTGGCTTTGAGCAGTTTTCTGAACCAGAGCCAGACGTCCCAACAGCTGGTAATGATACATCTGAGTTGTTTTCTGAACCCGAGCCAGACATCCCAACAGCTGGTAATGATACCTCTGAGCTGTTTTCTGGTGCAGAAGTTCCGGTGATGGGTAAAGATGGCTGTGTTTCGTTACACAAGTTCTTACGATTTGCTTTAATTTTTGGTCGATTTTTGGTTCGAGATGTTCGTTCTTGTTTGCTTTCGTTGCGCTGACGTGAGTTTTTCAGGATATTTTTGAAAAATTTATGGCAGTCTAATAAGGAAAATGAACTATCCGACTCATGAATAATATCAAAAAAGAAATGTATGATTTTAGTGTGGCTTTTAAAGCAAATCTTTTGTTCAGAAGTTCGAGATCCTCCAGCCCAGCTACACTGGAGTAAAAAGCATCGGCTAAACATTGAATCGACCAATGCATACGCGTTATTTACCCCTCGACCTTTTCCTTTCCCACAAATAATTGAAAAATTCTTTTTCCATTCTTCTTCTATCTCTGGGTGTTCCAATACTTTTTCAAAATTGTTTAGCTCGTGTTCACTTGTGATAGTTTGTAAGTTTGCTTTTTGTTTATTATTTTCCGCACGGTTAAACTGATTCATTACATGTTCAAACTGAACACTAATATTGGATAAGCCGAGCAAAATAGACTGTACGCTTTCATTGATAAATTTCCTTTCATCTTGCTGTGCTTTGATATTTTCTGTAATTTTTTCGTTAAGAGTTTTGTAATTTTCTTGCAAAGTTTCTAATTTTCCCAAAACCATTAAATTTAAGGAGGCGGCGTTATCAATTTGTGTTTCGGAAGTCACATTTTGTTGATTGTTGGTATCAGTACTAGTTGCTGAAGGTTGAATTACTAATAGTGTGTGTTCTACATTTGTTGCTTCATCAGGTTGAGTCACATTTTGTTGAGCGTTGGAATCTGTATTGATGGCTGGAGATTGAATTGCTATCAGTGAGTTTTCTGAATTCCTTGCTTGAAAAGGTTGACACAATACATCATTTTCCTTCATTTCAACTGCTCCGACTGTTGTATTCAATGCTCCTGACGAAATATTATCATACTGCAAGAAAAATACAAACCAATGAGTTAAAAAATCGCAATAGAAAGCAATCACATGGTTGTGAAAATTTAGGGTAGTAGCATAGAGACATTTTAGTGCCAACACTATTGTACGGCAGATTAGAATACATGCAGTAGAAATGAGAGCGTTGAAAAGTATGATTGGTGTAAAAGTGAGTGACAGGATCAGAAATAGTGTGATAAGAGAACGTTGTGGAATAGAGAAAGATGTAGTGACTAAAATTGAGAAAAGAATGAAGAAGGTGGGATGGTTTGGTCATGTTGAGAGGATGAATAAAAGGAGACTGACGAAAAAAATGTAAGTACAAGGAGAGAGTGAGTAGGAAGGTTGGAAGGGGAAAGTCTAGGCGAACGTTCCTAGACCAAATCCAAGTCGTTCTAAATAAAGGCCAGGTCAAGAGTAACCTCAGCCGACTAGCATGTATGAAAGGATTGATGAGAGTAGAAGAAGCGAGGGAAGTATGTTAAGATCGTAGCAAGTGGAAGGAAGTGGTCTCTGCCTACCCCTAGAGGCGTGATCTTTATGTATATGTATGCATGTGAAAATTCACTTTAGGAGCGCTGCATAGCAAGGTGTTATGTGAAAGAATAATCAAAATCGGTACAATAGTACGTCCAGTATTATGAAATGAATGAAATAATCGTCTATATTAGCTACTTTATAATGAAGCTAAATTACTTACTGATTTTGATTTAGAAACAAAATTACTAAACTAACTAAGTAAAGACACCCAGACTCAAGAACAAAAAATTAATTCATCATTAAAATATCTGTATTTCTGTGAAAGTTTACTTACCATTAAGCAATCTTGAACAAGTTGATTAAACGTCATTTCTTTTTGGTTTGTCACATAATATAATTGCTCAGTATCTGTTTCTGTGTCAGACTTCTTACACATTTTGTCTAATTCCTGTTCCGCTTCAAAAAAAGTAATCAAATTAGATCTCTTCACTTTACAATTAATTTTACGCCAGTTATTTTCAGGATACGAATTTTCAACTCTTCTTAATTTGTTTTCGTTATATCTGGGCCAGTGCAGAACGCCATCTTTTTCCCAAAAACTTGGTACTGCTGATAGTTTTGAGTTTCCCTTTTCAAACGTCTTGACAATTTTGTATGGCATTGTTAAAGAATCTGAAAAGAAAAATAACATAACATTAAATAAAAAATACCTAAAACAACATACTACCTGCATAATAATGTCTCGTAGGTACATACACACGTAGCTTCATGCAATGATCTTTTGCTCACTGTGGAACGTATTAAGTATTGGTAGATAGTTAAAATTCCGCCTCGCCTCTCATACTGTACTGTACGTAAGTACAATATACTTTCAAGTTATTACTGAACAATATTCATTGTAGTTTCTAATAGGATAAATAACCTAAGAATCGACAGATATACCTATTTAGCATATCAGACAGTCAAGACAAGATTGCTTACGCGTTCGTTCGCATACGCCCGTCTAGCGCGAGTTGGTGAGCGACACTAAACAAACACACGCCGAGTCGGCGTGGCCGACTAATGACTGATTTCGTACCGTAGTTGTGGGGGAAGGAGATGGATATATCTCAACTGGTTTTGCACAAAGTGCAAGCTACTAAACTTATAGAAATATTTACCAACTTACACTTACCTAGTAATAATGATCGTAATGTTTTTTGAGATATATTATTAACAATTAATTAAGAATTACAATGCTCGCATTCATCTTCAATAAAGTGGTCGTAAATCAAATACTCTTTACAATTTTGGCACAAAATGAAAGTGAATTGTTGCAAAATCTTTATGTTTTCACGACCTATCACAAAGTGTAAAGGTAAACTAGAAAGGGTCGGATATTTACAATTAAAACATTCCTTTCTTAGAATAAAATGTGTCCACTTCCATGGCCATCGCATATTATGTAAATTAAGATCTTTTCTTTGTAGGAATTTGTCAACATCTGCCAATATGTATACTACCATTGCAATATCTGCGGACAAACATATTATATATATTATTTTTGTTATTATATTATTTATTGTGTACTTACAATTATATTTCAAACTTAAAACTAGTGCACAAAAGCAAGCTTATCCCTATAAAGAGATCTCTTCCAGCCAACCCGACCATAGTGAAACATAAATTTTATACTTATGGGAACAAGACTAGCTAGGTACCTACAAGATTTTGTTCGTGAGAAAGGAACCCTAACGATATGTAAAATGGCGATAGCATATGCGCAAATGATGCCATTATAAAGTCTTCACTCTCGTAGACCACTTGTAGACGATGTGCGAACTGTTTTGCTCTCATAATAGCACTGTTTATAACATAACTAAATAATTAATTACGTTTGAAGCACAAAAACAGCTTAATTTCAAGGGCGGGTTGATACTACAACACACAGCGTACCACATTTTATCATGCATTTGAATTCCCATACACTTTTCACTATAAACGAGCACATAAACCAGGTAAATAAACTACATAAAATAATAACTTACCGTTCACTTTTCACTCAAATGGTTGACGTTTCTCTTTATTCACCAAACTGTTGCGAAAATGTGAATCACTAAGAAAAAGACTTATTGCAGAGTCATAAACAGCCAGCTATAAGGGCCTACGGCTTTTTAAGAGCCTTTGATTTGCCGCAATGAGTTTAACTCCCTTGTATCAGACCATAATAAAACACGTATAAGGGTGATCGCCCGTATTAACGCTTTCTATATGATTCTTACAAGTGTATTGGCCTTGTTCCTTGTCATAATATAACACGCATAAGGAAAAAAAGCGGACAATAAAGGAACTATAAGGGGGGTATAAGGTTATTGTCTTTATAATTTGTGCCCAAACGCACCCTTATTAGCGATAATGCGGCTCCTATAAGAATATTATTTTTGGCAATATAAGCCACTACAAGAGCAATTTTTGTTTGTTGGGAAGTCACTTCGCCTCCTACGACACCCAAGAGAAGGAATGGGACAAGCGCTTTACTTTGTGTAAATAGCTTCAACACCACTACTCTCAAAATGGCGAAGGAAAACATCGTAAGGAAACCAGCATGTCCTAGAACCAAAAAAATCGAAGACATGTGACATCTACCAACCCGCACTGGGCATGCTTGGTAGATTGTAGCCCACACCCTCTCGAATAGAGGAGGCCTATGTCCCAGCAGTGGGAACTTATAGGCTAATATTTACGTGTCTTTGAAATCAATGTTATTAACGAAATTGATTTAATAAGTTTCTAGCTTCGTCAAGCCATTAACGACTAAGTATAAATTGAGTAGTAAAAAAACTTTTTTCAAAAAAATAACAACCGACTTCCAAAAACAACACTACAAAGCTCAAAATAACTTTAATTTCGGAAGGCGGTGACTTTGGATGTGTATTTTAATTATTTGTCACCGCCTTCCGAAATTAAAGTTATTTTGAGCTTTGTAGTGTTGTTTTTGGAAGTCGGTTGTTATTTTTTTGAAAAAAGTTTTTATTTTTCACTTTTTAGTTACCTACCCCACACTAATTCGAAATTTCGTCATCCCTGGGGTCAAAACAATGCATATTTATGCGATAGCAACATTCGCGGTTGATTTGCTGTAATTTTTTGAAGAGTTCCGTTGTCTGTCTCCGAAACGCATCATCAGATCTATATGAAATTTTAATGGAACCATTTCGGAGTAAAGCCCTTTCGAACAAAAAAATAATTTTCCAAATCCGTCTTTATACGACGGAGTTATGCCCGAACATACATAAAAAAAAAAAATATAAACATGTCGAATTGATAACCTCCTTCTTTTTGAAGTCGGTTAAAAATATATGTAAATTCTGCTTACCAACAATAGGTCCCAGAGAAAGGTAAACCATTCCAGCTGTAATAAGTTGAATTCCCGTAGCCCCTGGCAGCTTATGCAGTGGAACATGAGTTGGTATGACCAGGGCCATAAACACTGTTCGCAGTCCTTTGCCGAAACCAATCATCACAGCTACCAGAATTACCACATAATACTTTTGACAGTACGCCAGGACTGAAAGAAGATAGAGGACGTTATGAGAACTTTTCATGGCTTCATCAATTTACTATACTTACTGTATGTCAAATGACCGACACGATATTTACTTTACGTCTAGACACAGACCGTCCAAACACTGATAAATAATAATCAGATCAATTAGGTGGAAAGCTAAAAATCCGAACGCAATTTGTACTCAATCATAGAAAATAAAATAAGAGTATATTACCTACTCTTCCCATAGCCATCGTCATTACTCCGAAAAGAAAGAATGAATTGTTGTCCCATCCGATTTTACCAGCGACGAACGGTATACAGAACCGTACACAAATATCAACCCCAGCTAAAAGTGACATAAACAGGGCCACCTCCGATTTAGTTTTTCCATAGTCACCGAGGATAAAAGGAGTTAAAATAGAAAAATTCAACTCATTGAAATTAGCTAGAGTTATGCCCAACATCAAGTTAATGAAAGTATAATCTTTTAATAAATCTAAATCAAAGAACAGGGAAACTTTTTGACAAAACGTCAATTGTTCATCTTCATCTTCCACATCTTCGACCTCATCTTTTTTCTTTTCCTCAAAGACATCATCATCCTCTTCATTGTCATTTTCCTCCATCTGTGTCATCAATAGTTTCATCTTCTCAGTTTTGTCTTCGCTTTCTTTTAAATATTGCTCCAATTTTAACGACGCTTGTTTTAATACTTCGCTTTCATAATTAAAGTTATTCGATTTTCTTCTGTATCGTGTACGATACGACTGATTGCTGTGATTATCTTTCAGATATTGATTTTCATCTTTTTCTTCATTTTCTTTTTGAAGTTTCAATGAGACATTACTGTGGTTGTCTTTATTATACTTTTCACCATATTGCCCATCCATTTTAAAAGATTTAATGCTTTTGCTCCCAACAAAATGTTTTTCCGCTCTATCGGCTATATCTTTGGCATCAGCTGGATCTATTTTTTCTACGACCGCCTTTTCGTCGGCTTTCAAATCTTGAGGAGCCTTAAGTGTAGGACAGTCTTCTATTTCTGATTCTGGAATCTGTGTCTCTAATGTAATAGATGTTTTGCGTTTAGGTTTATAAGTATCACGCTCTTGAGCCAAAGCACCTAAATTAGCTGATGAGTTTTTCTTAGATTCATTTAAGTACAATGTTGATGATTTACGAGAACGATCACGATCACGATCTTGAGCCACTGTTAATAAATTACCTGATGAGTTTTTCTTTGACTCGTTTAAGTACAATGTCGAGGATTTACGAGAACGATCGCGATCGCGATCTTGAGCCACTGTTAATAAATTCCCAGATGAATTTTTCTTTGACTCGTTTAAGTACAATGTCGACGATTTACGTGAACGATCGCGTTCTTGAGCTAAAGCTCCTAGATTAGCTGCCGAGTTTTTCTTAGATTCATTTAAGTACAATGTTGACGATTTACGGGAACGACTTTCAAGTAAATTTGTCATTGATGGTTTTTTTGAATTTAGCCGTGAATTCATTTGTGAATTTTTATTCGAGCCTTCTCGTGAAGAGAGTCTACTTTTCGACTGTCGAGATTTACTAAAATAACCATCGTTCGCACGTAACATCATTGGTATACCAGGGTCGGTAATTTCGTAGCCAGGATTCACTGGGTCATCTTCATTGTAAAGATACTGGCTTGAAAAAGCACTCAAATTTTTGAATTTTTGACTGAAATATCCACTCTCTTGTTTTTTATTTTCAATTTTATCATCTTTAGTGTCTGCTTTCAGCAGTTTCTCCAGATCTTCATCTTTTTCAATTGGTTTTTTAGTGTGCCATTCTACTGGTTGCAGTAAAAGAGCGCAAGCTAAGGCGTGCAAGGAAATTCCACTTATGATAAGGATGGCTCCCGTTTCTCCAAAGCCCGCAAAGAGGGCGGTTATGATATGTGGCCACAAGATGGGCCCTAGGCCGGTCGTCGTCCATGATAGACCTGTGGCCAATCTTCTTCTGTTTTTCCAATAAGTATTTAAAGCTAAGGCATTTGCTGAACTGCTTATACCATAGCTAGCACCTGAAAATATACAAATAGCGAATGAATAATAATCCAGTTTCAACATTTATCTATTTAAAAATAAGACTTATTTGAGATATCTCACCGTACAATATTGAAAATGATACAAGATAGGTGATGAAGTTATACGAAAACGTAGTCAAAATCAAGGATATGAAGACAAATATTGCACCAGTCATAGACACCTGTCTGTAGGTGAATGTTTTAAATAAAGGACCATTTGCTAAACCTGAAACAAAATAGACAAAAACTTATATTAATAGCATCGCAAATTGGCATTTAAAATGTTTGTATGACTGCAAGGAAAAGAACGAAATCTAAATATTTTGATAAGGGTACAATTAAAAACAGCCTCATTATGTTTATCAATATTTAGTTCCACTTTTTGCTCTTTGAACGATAGATTAAAGTAGGTAAATGCAATATCAAAATGTTTAATATTGTTTAATTTATTTACTGCGAAATTACAAGTACACAATGATAACTTTAGATAACTTTTAAATCCTAGTAGTTAAATGTACAATGTAAATAAACAAACTTTGTTAACAGCTCGTGATTGGTAATGTATTTCTCAGTTAAGTAGGTGTAGATAGTTCTAGGTAATGACAGCTAATTACGAAGGGGCCGGTATGGTATCAGAGAGTTACCATGCAAGGCGCGTCACGCACCGACGCAAGAGGTCAGGGCAGAGTTCATGTTGATTATAGTGGTGGTCTCGGAGCTGCTGATGCCCAGACGAGTGAACTTGTCCCGGAACAGGAGCCCGAACTGCTGCAGTATCGGCAGCGCGGACAGCTGAAATAGACCATTAAAAGAAGATTAATACTTGGTCGTAGACTCTTGTTGACTGAAACCCCATAGTGTTTCTCCGCGTCCTTGTCGGCTGAGGATTCGGGAACGCAACTGCAATGCTATGGTAATTATGAAATCTACTCTATACGCGAAGGTCGTAGAAAAGATTGCATACTTAACATCATCTGCCTAGCCTTTTCTCAACTATGTTGGAGTAGGCTTCCAGTCTAACCGGATGCAGTTGAATACCAGTATTTTACTTCATGACTGCTTATCTTACCTCGACAAACGAGTTACTGGGTAAAACGATACCCCTTGGTAAGACTGGTTGTCAGACTTTCGGGCTTTTGACGACCCGTAACGACTGTCAAAGTTCCACGAATAACGGTTAGATCGGCTGGGGCTTAGCGTGCTTTCCGAGGCACGGAGGGTCTCGGTATGTAAAGTTGGTAACCCATCCACGGACCAACCGCGACAAGCGTGCGGCTGTTATTACTTGGTCACAAGCCTCTATAAGGACCCTAAAAGTACTGGGCCATAATACTCATAGAGAATTCGGGCCCTGTATGGTTATAATGATTCCCTGCGGAATCTTACTACGTTCAAACTACGTCAATATCGTGTTTTTTTAAACCATTGTAACGGTAAGGTATCGAAATGTCATATTCTTTATGTCCCAAGACGATTTGTCGATATTATTAGTATGATATTAGCAGATTTCGTGTGTGATTGACGTGGTTACGAGTAAGGAATCGTTAAGTGGTCATAGTGGTCAGGCTCTGGCCTAAAAATTTACGGTTATAGTAATTTCGGAAAGGGAGTTTTCCTTTGAAATGTAGCATTTATTTCTAAGCTTGTTTCGCCAAGTACGCAGTTCTATTGATATAGTCTAATTTATTTTTATTAATAAATGCTCTATCATATCAGATACAGTGTCTCTGTCTAGTAATTATTATTTTATATCGTCATCAAGCGACTCATGATTGCACATCAGGATTCTCTGTACTTACATAAGCGAATCGCGATGCAATTACCTATTCACACAAATCACGTGCAAAAACATTTAGCTTCGGTAGAGTTGTGTATCTATAAAAAGAAGGAAGGTAATGTAAACCATGGCATTTATAAATTTGCCAATGATGTAAACAACAACGGCCGAGTATTTTAACAATTTGAAAATTCTACCTTTGCCAGCATTAGAGATTGTTCTATGGGCAACCGCAAATATGTTATCTAATACCTTTAAACGAGCAATTCGTGTATATATTTAACCTGAATCTTGGAAATGGCTCCATCCAGTTTTTTTTTGTACCTGACAGCTGATTAAATGAAGACGTCTTCTCCGTAATTTGAACGCTCAATGTCTTAGTAAAATTTTGAGATAACTGGTGTCAAAGTTCATTGGACGTAGATTATTTTTGAAAATGGTTAAAAAAAACATGTGGGTACAGTTTGATACTTTAGACAATTTGGTTACCTACATCAAACGGTGTGTTACGGTTTTAGGTACCCAATGCAATAGCAATAAATGCCATTAAATTAGAGAGTTTAGAGAAAGGTGCTATTTAGTGACGAATTCTGAGAAATTTTCAAATGTATCACGTCCTGAAAGAAATACGTAAAAATAGAAGCCATAGTTTACAGGAAAAGTTTTATCCAGTGCGCAAATTGTAACCATGAATTCAGCATATCATTCTAGAACCCCTAGCGCAGAAATTTTTCGCCGGACATACAAAAAAAATCAGCTGTCCCATACATTTTGACCGCGTAGGTATTTCACTTTTCTATGAAACAGCTTGAACGAACCGAAGCGCGCAGGTTTGACGACTTCCAGCCTCCCGAACAAGCCGGTTTCCGTAGAGGCTTTAGCACAGTAGACCACATACATACGCTGCGGCAGGTTATAAAGAAGACCGAAGAGTATAATCTGCCTCTCTGTTTAGCGTTTGTGGACTATGAAGAAGCCTTTGATTCGATCGAGACATGGGCTGTAATGCAGTCCCTCCAACGGTGCCAGATCGACTATCGCTACATCGAGGTGTTGAAGTGTCTGTACGAAAACGCCACTATGTCAGTCCGACTCCAGGACCAGACCTCGAAACCTATCCTTCTACAGCGAGGTGTAAGACAGGGAGACGTTATCTCTCTCCGAAACTCTTCACCGCTGCATTGGAGGATGTCTTCAAGGCTCTGGACTGGAAAGGGGCTGGCATCAACATCAATGGCGAGTACATCACACACCTTCGGTTTGCCGATGGTATAGTTATCATGGCTGAGACCATGGAGGACCTCAGTACAATGCTCGATGTCCTCAGTAGAGCTTCCGAAAGAGTGGGTCTTAAAATGAACATGGACAAGAAAAAGGTGATGTCCAATGCCCGTGTAACACCCACTCTCGTAACGGTCGGAGGCGCTGCACTCGAAGTTGTGGACGAGTACGTTTACCTAGGACAAACTGTCCAGTTAGGTAGGTCCAACTTCGAGAAAGAGGTCAATCGTCGAATCCGACTCGGCTGGGCAGCGTTCGGGAAGCTTCGCAATATCTTCTCGTCCCACATACTGCAGTGTCTCAAGACGAAAGTCTTTGACCAGTGCGTGTTGCCAGTGATGACATATGGAACCGAAACGTGGTCGCTCACAATGGGCCTCATAAGAAGGCTTAAAGTCACCCAAAGGGCGATGGAAAGGGCTATGCTTGGTTGCCCTGCGTGATCGAATCAGGAATGAAGAGATCCGCAGGAGAACCAAGGTAACCGACATAGCCCGAAGAATTGCCAAACTTAAGTGGCAGTGGGCAGGGCACATTGCTCGCAGAACAGATGGCCGATGGGGCCAAAAAGTTCTAGAGTGGCAACCGCGTACCGGAAGACGTAAAGTTGGAAGGCCTCCCACAAGGTGGACAGATTACCTTGTGAGGGCCGCAGGAGTCCGCTGGATGCGAGAAGCACAGAACCGGTCGAAGTGGCGGAGCTTGGGGGAGGCCTATGTCCAGCAGTGGACGTCTTTCGGCTGAAATGATGATGAAACAGCTGATTTCTTTTTGTATAACCGGTGAAAAATTTCTGGGCTAGGGGTTCTAGAATGATATGCTGAATTCATGGTTACAATTTGCGCACTGGATAAAAACTTACCCTGTATTATTAACCGACTTCAAAAAGAAGGAGGTTATCAATTCGACATGTTTATATTATTTTTTTTATGTATGTTCGGGCATAACTCCGTCGTATATGGACGGATTTGCAAAATTCTTTTTTTGTTCGAACGGAGTTTACTCCGAAATGGTCCCATTGAAATTTTATATAGATCTGATGATGCGTTTCGGAGACAGACAACGGAACTCTTCAAAAAATTACAGCAAATCAACCGCGAATATTGCTATCGCATAAATATGCATTGTTTTGACGACAAGGATGATGAAATTTCGAATTGGTGTGAGGTAGGTAACTAAAAAGTGAAAAATAAAATCTTTTTTCAAAAAAATAACAACCGACTTCCAAAAAAACACTACAAAGTGGGAAATAACTTTAATATCGGAAGGCGGTGACGAATAATTAAAATACACATCCAAAGTCACCGACTTCAGAAATTAAAGTTATTTTGCACTTTGTAGTGTTTTTTTGGAAGTCGGTTGTTATTTTTTTGAAAAAAGATTTTATTAAATCATTTTCTGTCGGCAAGGTGTAGATATCGCGTTCTTTTTCTAGGCAAGTTCAATGTTATTAGGTTTTGGTTCCTCGGCACCACCTATTATATGAATACCTATTCCTACTTGTTAATTTTTAGGAGTTGTAGTCACAATCTCAAGGGGGCGGATGCAGAACATTGCAAATAACTCCCCGATTCCACACACAATATTGACCGATTAACATTGTTCGATCTAAGGCTCGAGCTCACCAACATATGATTAAATTTAAAACATCTGTTTGAACCATAACCGGCTGTTTGACAATATTTTTCAGTTCACCAAGCACTAACCAATGATTAAGTATTGTAACCGAACGATTAGCTTAAACGAACAAGCCCATTCACTGATGTGAAATTTGCTTTGTGCATCACGTTTTATTTACAAAATAAAAATACAAGACGCTTTGAATTATATGTATGAAGAGAAAAATGAGTTAGATGATTTTCACAGGGTCATCCATCGAGTGACTGCTGCAATTGCCTCTCTAAATAAGGATATCATACAATTCCCAGAAACCCTCGAAGAAATTCGCAAAACTCAAATGGAGTTTTATAACATTGCTAAATTCCCCAAAGTGATAGAGGGATATTGGACATTGGACTGTAGGTACCCATATAAAAATCAAATCACCTGGAGGTAAACATGCGGAAAATGTCAGAAACCGAAAAGGCTAAATATGTTAATAAATGTTCAGGCTGTATGCAATGCTCGACCTAATATCACAGACATTGTAGCAAGGTGGCCAGGTAGTACTCATGATGAGCGCATGTTTAGTGCATCCCTTAGAAATGCTATGTTTCAGTTGGGCACATACAATCAATCAATTCTTGTGGCAGATAGTGGCTTTAAGTATAGAAGCTATTTCATGATGCCTCTTGATAGGGTTCAGAGAGCTGAAGAGTCATTATACAACGAATCACAAATAAGGACTCGCAATCTCAAAGAACGGTTGTTTGGGATATTGAAGAGACGGTTTCCAGTACTAGCATTGGGAATGCATGTGCATTTAAAAACTGCCTTCCAATAATCGTTGCCACTGCTGTTTTTCACAATATCCTTCAATCAAAGCGAGAAGAAAGCCCTCCTGATGACCCTGATTTGGGACTACCTGCTCCTTGGGAATCTATAATAGAACAAGGCAGGATAAGGCAGCAACGGCATCCTGACATTGGAACGGAAACGAGAGATATTAATCCAGAGAGGAGAAAACTAATTAGTAACTAGTTATAGTAGGATTTGAAAACTCTGGCGGATTCAGGGGGGCTATGGGGCTTTGGCTCTTTCAAGAGCATCTGACTTCTGCCATGACATATCTTACAGTGACTTTGATATTATTCTGATTAAACTTTTTAGCAAGTCGGTACATACCAAAGGTACAATTATTATTGTCATCAATTATCCTTAATTTAATTAGTATTAATTATGTTTCCTCCTCCCTAATGATAATCCTGGATCCACCACTGGTCTGGGGATTTCAAAATGAAAAAACGCCAGTCAGATAGTCAGACATAAAAGGCGATTGCCTAATAAGTACTTATACCTACTCAATTATTATGAGTAATTTTCATAAGAATTTTAAAGTAGGTAGGTAGGTACCCCATAAATCTACTATTCACAACATTTATGCTTCTCCGTTACCAGGAATAGGTACTTGACAAATATCAGGTAAGTCTAGTCTAGTAGACACTAGACTAGATGGACCACTTGATCTTAAAGCTATTTGACGTTACTTTTAGTCTATCGGCCATCACCTAAGTCTTTTATGCAATACTAAATCAGCGACTATATTGCCATACCTAGTCCCCGCGATCATAATAATGTTCCAGCTGATTCCAATAGAACGTCAATTATTATTATGCACATTTGCGCAGCATTTTCCTCAAGACCACTTTAGAAATAATTTCTCATAGAAAAATGAATAGTGTGTATTATTCGCATATGCTTTTTTATTATGCACGCGAAAGTGAGTCTAAATGGTAGTTTGCGAATTTTTAATACGCGACGAATTTTCCGTGGCGATCGTTTTCTCCTGGGCGTAGCAAATTGTGACAATTTAAAAACAAAAGTTATTAAAGATAATGTTTTGACGCAAGGCTGACGCTGCTGATAAATTAGCACTTATCCATAATTAAATACAAAATAAAGATTAAGTTGGTAAACACTAGATATTTATTGGGAGCCAATCCATCTAACACCTCGAATGTTGATATCGTGCATATATCTAAGTCGTTACAGATCTGTGCAATAATCTTTATGTTCTGATAAGAAACCACATTTTCTTTGCCTATGTCGAAGTTAAATTATATCAGCATGTTACCTACTAAATCTGCACCTGAACTCTTTTTCCCATAAATTGTGGATTCAATTCTTTTTGGCTCCAAAGAACCTATCAGGTTCTGTCTTCTGCTAAAAGGTAGGTCGGTCAGCCTCAAAAAGATACGTGGGGACTTTCTTTAGGCATAGGCTGATTAGACCTCTGTCCCAGCCGACACTGGTCTCATGTCTTCAAGAGGGAGTGGGCTAAATGATCTATCACGCCGGCCCAGTATGGGTAAGCATGCCAGTAGATTTTTATAAATATAGGAAAAGCTACACCAATATATTCTTGTATGAAATATCGTCCGCATACCGCCGCAACATTATCGTAGGTACTTTCCGAGAGAATCCACTCTGCCAATAGAAATTGGCAACCACAGGGCACAGTCACACCTATGACAAACGTTCACCACAGACGGTGTCTAATGAGTTTTAGGAAATTAAACAGCACACAAACCTATTAATTTCTCGGGTTGTAAAGACAAAATGCAATGCATTAAATACATAAGTGCCACTTATTGCAACGTTGTTATTCCACCTTGTTGCTAACGTTAGTTATACGCCTTCATCATTTTAATTGAAGCTCATTTATTACTCCGCTAATACTAGGTAAATATAGAAGTAGGTAGGTATATAAAATGACTTACGTTAGAAAATCCAGCTGCAATGACGATCATCCATCCCCAGCCACCATCGGGTGGAACAAAATCGCCTTCCTTCTTCAACTTCGTACTAACTTGCTTAGCTTTCGTCATTTTCGAGCTTATCTTTTCCAAATCACATGTAAGAAGCCCACTACAGTCTCCGTTTACGTTGCGGACAGAACTGATAACTTTTGGAACAGTAATCACTTTAATATGACAAATGAATCAAATGAGTTGGCAACGTTTCCTGGAACAAAAGACTAGTTCACTACGCAAACATATTAACTTGAATGACTAAAACCATTGAGTCTTTGTGTTGCCGGTGTGCATCCGTTGCTAGTCCTTATCTAAACGTGCACTGTGTAAATCTGTGTTAGTAAACTACATCTACCTCGTGCATGGTTACCGCTGACAGATATAGGTACCATACTTATTTAATCTAGAAAATGTTACTTTGCCGTAACAAATGCGTCAAGCCCCTCACGTGATTACTTGATTAGACATTAATATGTGTAGTATTGAAAGCATTCTGTAACTGCATGAGGAATTTACAATCATAGGTGATATTAATAACTATCGTAACATCGTAGTCTATAAAATGTTTATCGGCTTATCACTATCGAGCTGTAATTGAGCAACGCCCATAAGCTACATATCAGTCTTTGTAAACGTGATGACTTCAGTAGGTAGCCATGGAACATCAATTATATTGGGGTCATCAGTCAATGTGTGTAATTATCAAAAATGTACCTAACTAACAGCAGATATGAATATTTTCAATGCGACACGCTTTGGAGATAACGGTTAGGTACTGGTCAATCGTAATTTTTAACCGACTTCAAAAAGAAGGAGGGGCTTATTCCGAAATGGTTCCATTTAAATTTCATATAGATCTGATGATGAGTTTCGGAGATAGCCAACCGTACTCTTCAAAAATGATAGCAAATCAACCGCGATTGCTTATGTCGCATAAATATGCATTTTTTTGACCCCAAGGATGATGACATTTCGAACTGGTGTGGGTACTATAACTAAAAAGTGAAAAATAAAAACTTTTCAAACAATAGGTTATGTATCTACCTAAAATGGATAAATGTTTACAAAAATGCATAAAAAATGTCTTGGCATTGTTTTAAATTGTGCGAAAAGCTAGACGATATCGTGGCAGACCAAGACGAAGATAAGGGAAAGAACTTGACCTCTACGGAAATGGTGTCCTTTCGTTGGAGTTAAGTTCGGCAACACAAACATGTCCGTCCACTGCTATAGGCATTGCCTATGGAATATACGCGTGTAGAAAAGGAAAATGGAGGCATTTGGCCAGCAATTTGACATTACGGGCTAAAAACAGGAAAAGTTTTTATCCAGTTCGCAAACTGCAACCATGAATTCATGCATATCATTCTAGATCCCAAGAAATTTTTCGCCGATAAAACAAAAAAAAAAAAAAAAACAGCTGTTTCATAGAAAACTGCAATACCTTCGCGGTCAAAATGTATGGAAAAGCTGATTTTTTTTTGTACAACCGGCGAAAATTTTCTGCGGTATTTTTCCTAGAATGATATGCTGAATTCATGGTTATTTCCGCACTGGATAAAAACTTATCCTGTAGATAAATAGATGGTTAGAAAAGTTATGAGGCCTATCGTAAATATGTAATGGACGAATGTTATACCCACCATGAAGTGCGACTACCAACTGGAGTTAATTTATCTTTTCACAAGCAATATTCTACACGCATCTAAGGATACTTATTATAATTTGCCAAGGCATGAATTAATATGACCACACCACTAGGTGAGTATTTGTTAGTTAAAAGTTCATAATCTATCATTCGAGTTTTCCTGTGATTATGAGTAAATCGATATAGCTAATAATAAAGTAGATGTGGAAAGCACAAGACCGGTTGAAGTGGAGGAGCTTGGGGGAAGCCTATGTCCAGCAGTGGACATCTTTCGGCCAAAATGGTGATGATGATGACGAAGAGTGAATCTGTCATGCAAAGTCTTGATAAACCTTCATTAGGTAGGTACCTAGGTAGGTAGATGATGATGGGACTCCCTTTTCCGCACTTAGACTCCGGTAGGGAGATAGAAATACCTATGCAAGAGCATGTTGTATTTAAAATTGTATCTAGTCATGGGAAAAAGGCGTCTATGTATGTATATGTAGTAGGTAAGTATGTGTGGGTATACGTACTTCCTACTAGGTACACACGGCTACACATCAAGCTATACATTTCCAGTTTACGCTGATCTCGCTTTGTACGGAAATCTTATATTATATAATGCGAGATCAGCTTATATTGGAAATGTATAGCTTGATGTGTAGCCGTGCGTACATGATTACAAATGATAGGTGCATAAACCATTCGCGTGCAGCTTGGCAAATCAATCAGTTTCTAAACAGCGACAAATATCAGCTCCTTCTTTACAAATCACGACCTTCTTATCATTGATTCCAACTGTAGGTGGATGGAATTGAAAAATGATCTACTGATCGAGCATAACTATGCCTTATTTCATAAAATAATCCACCAACTTATGGTTGAGAACCTGTGTCCCATTATTTCAGGATTCGGAAGGTAACAGTTGGTTGGTCGGTGGCTGCCTAGTAGGAAATGTTAGTTTCAGCTTAAACTTAGGAAAATTGTCGTGAGAGATACTGAAAATGGAAACATGATCTTGTTTTTAAATCAGCTTTAAAAATTATGTTGATTATAAAAAGTAAGTTAAATTAAAAAAAGTATTTACAAAAGTAGGTAGGTACAAAAGATGTTCAATATTTTGATAAAACTCACCTTTGAATATTGCACTTCATAAATACAATACTATTTAATTTTCACAATTTCTGTCAGTAGGAAAAATTATGTAGGTAGGTAGGTACAGTTATGTGCAATTCATCTTTTTATTACTAAATGGTCGTAAATGTATGTGTTTTTAAATGTTGAACAAATAATAAATTGAGCGAAGTAAACGCGTACTGAGGACACGCTCGGCGTGCGTGTTTCTGTAAAATGAAACATGGAGTTACAAAAGTTTACTTATCTACCTTTGTGTGAATTTACAACGCTTAACTGATGCTTAATTTAATAACTAGTCGTAAATAATAATACACACCTCATAAACAGATTTAGTCAAGGCATTATGACAAATATGTGAACAATATAAAACTGGGCCTATTTGTAATTTTGTTCTTACTTATGGAAGTAAAGATAACAATTTTTTAATGTTCTTCATTTATATACAAACACAAAATGGAACTCAAATGCAATATATACCATAGTAAGACAATGATTATAGTAAATAATATTAATGCTTGCATAGGGATAAATAAGTTGAAATAAAAGTACCTCAGAAAATGTATAAATTACAGTAAGTAGTCAAAACACCACTTTTATGATGTTTATTTTTAGCAAATATTGTACCATTGCAGGCGCATTTATTTTATTTTATAATGACTGCATTCATTTTTTAAGTCTACGCGACACTGAAAGGTTATTCTGTGCTGAAAGAGCGCGCACTAACAATATTTAAAATTTAAATTACGCGCGCTGGCTTCCACTTATTTTAGTTAGGTTGGCAATAGAATAACGCACAATGTAGGAGCGTGTCAGACTTGCAACACCTATCTCTGCGTCAAATTATTGTACAGGCTACTCCAAACTGTCAAATTTCTTTGATAGATTTTCAACTTTACTGCACAAGAATAAGGTTCATGTTCATGTTCAATTGGGAAAATTTGACAGTTTGTGGTAGCTTGATGTGCTGGCGACTGTCCTTCGCACTTGCGGTGACATAGGAAAATAGGTGTAGGACCATTCACATTATTTTTATCACTGATTTCGCATCAAAAAGAGTATGTTCTACACGTAGCTACAACATTGCTGTAAAATAATTGTGAACGATTTGCAGGCCTGCGCCAGCGCCAGGCCGTCTTATGTAGTTTGTTTGTCTCTTTATACATGTTTTCGTGTTCTCAAATTAGAAAGAGTCTACGATAAACTTGTACTTCTGCTTGCCTTTTGAATTTTACAAAGTGCTTTTATTTGGCAACACTGTAGCTAAATACTAATTGGATAGAAAATAACTTTGGTAGTTTTGGTAAAAGAAAATATGCATGTTTATGCTAAGAAATAAGACAATCGCCCAATCGTACCATTACCTTATTATTATTACCCATTTAGGAGAAGAATAGGATTTTTAACTTATTTCTTCTATGCACCACCCTATTTTATTTATTATCTGTAATCAGAGCCAAAATGTCAAAATATACCCGGTGCCACAAATGGTGGCATTGTTTAAACGATAAACGTTATGAGAATATTTAATGTAAGCTTTCTAGTCATTGGTTCTAGTAAAACTTGTCCCTTAAATGGTTCAAGTTGTTTAGCGTGTGCGCTGAATTCGACACAGAAACAAACGGAAATACACTAATTGCAGGGCCCGATCTAAGGGGGGGCAAGCCGGGCAAATGCCCAGAGCGGCAAAAATGAGCGGCGGCAAAATGTATACTTACAAACATACCTACTCTCATGAATTTTTGTATACTTGTTCAGAAGCCGTAGTAGACTAACGTATGTGAATATTATATAGTTAAAAGAATATCACATAATTATAGTCATATAATCTTTGGTAGATACTCATGACTTTTAGGGTGTTAGTGCAAAGGGCGGCGAATATTATTTTTGCCCGGAGCGGCTAAATAGCTAGATCGGGCCCTGACTAATTGTATGGTAATGCTTTGTTCGTAGTTACTTTTGACCATTTTCTATAATAAAAACAATACTTTGGAGTATTTTTCTATAGTTAAATTATATAGTGTCTGTGGAGCACATCAACCACAGAACATAATTATGTATATAGGTATTGACACCAACTATACAAAAGTTGTCACTTTGTTCATGTTGTTAATTTAGCCGACTTAAAAAAGGAAGCGGTTTCAAATCTTTTATGCACACATAAACGATTTGAAACCGGGAATTTTCGAAATTGATCGACAGTGAAAAATAAATATAAGACATATCCTAAATTTATTTTCATTGTCGATCTATTAAGAAAATTATTTTTTAAGGGATAGGGTATGCCTGGCCCTGCTAGTCCCATTAAATATTAACTCTACTTAGGTTCTTTTTGCGTTAATTGCAAGTTATTACGATGAATAATTATCTTGATGATGTTCTAATCATTCCTGTCACTGTGGTTTACAGAGCATGTAGTTATACGAATTGGGATAGGCCCACACACATATCATACCTAAAAGTGAAAAATAAAAAAAACTTTTTAATAGAAGTTTTTTGTACATGGTTTGTGCCACCGTGCCACGATTCGTGAGCCATGCTATGACGTGCCAATGTAGTACTTGTAAGTACAGAGACAGCGAGCACTCACACTGACATAATAATTTTACAAGCGCAAGCAGAAAAGTGATGGTAGCTCGCCGTTTGGTCGAAGCGCGGATTATTGTTTTGTTTTAGAAAAAAAAGTGTTGCAATAAGTAAAAGCTATGTGGTTCTGTTAAATTAGTTTATTAGTTACACGCTTATTTTAATTCTTACCACCGCTACATTAAAATCAAATACTACGATAACTTTTGTTTTTTTCGTCAACTATTTAGAATACGAAACAAGTGAAATCCTTTGTTTTTCCACACTTGTAGAAGGTGCTATGATATTGCAATAATTTTGAAGAGACTTTATGGGAAATATCTTCGGAACGGTGAGTGCCTTGATTTTATACAGTTACCTGTAAGGATAACTCCTTGACCTTTATTTTAATTAACGTTTACCTTCTTGCAAGTTCCATATCTTGGTGATTTTGAAGGAAAACCTGAAGTATTTCGTCTAAGAATTCCTATTGCAAAAGCTCTTGATAAGCCTGTAATGTTTGAGTTTTTCTGCCCCAGGCCCTGAAGTTTCAAATGAATGTCAATGTACCTTCCTAAAATAACTATGTGTTAGAAAATATTACTGACTGACCATAACTGAATTATAGACAAGACATACAGTAATGGATCATATTAATTTATGTTAAGAACAGTTTATTGCACAATTTCCAAAAGAACTTTCAAAGTTCTGAAAGTCAACTTTTGAAAAATAAATCTCTATCAGAGTGTTGTTCAATAGAATTGCTTACTCAGCCACTTTGAGATGCCTAGTTAAATTGTCTATTGAACACCAGAAACATGAATTCTGTCACCATTTCATACTTTTCTTTGTTTTCTCATTAGATAATTTATAACATGAGTTTATTTATGCAACTCTATTAGATCATGTTATTTCTCATCTTACTGTTTCTAGTTGCATTTAATAATACAAATGCAGTTTACACCATCCTATATTATACTATCACTAGGTACAGTCGCCAGCAGGTCATGCTATCCCATTCTGTAAAATTTTCCCAATTGAACATAAACCTTATTCCTTTTC
The DNA here is from genome assembly GCA_949987655.1 of Polymixis flavicincta. Lineage (NCBI taxonomy): Eukaryota > Metazoa > Arthropoda > Insecta > Lepidoptera > Noctuidae > Polymixis > Polymixis flavicincta. Next base: position 17,714,638 of record OX465181.1, on the reverse strand, counting down.
AATGAAGTTGAAAAACTATCAAAGAAATTTGACAGATTGGGGTAGCTTGATGTGCTGGCCTCTGTACCTACCCTTAACTCACTCATTTCCTTTGTCATGAAATACTTTCAGACCAATAAAAGAATCAAAATGTAATCTACACTAGATTAACTTTTAATTGGAAATGTCATTCAAATACTTTCACTAAAGTAAAATCAGTATTGATACTCATTTCATTCTAGAAATATCAACAGCTAGTTATTTGCTTTGGACCAATTTCTCTGTTAATTTCTGAGCATAACTTCTAATTCTGCTCAGCAAAAAAAAAAATTGTGCATTATGTATCCTGTAAGAACTTCAGACCCATATTACAGATCATCACTGAAGACTCAAGCATTACTTAAAACTAGTTTTAGCCATTTTTTATTTGAGGGTGGGTCATCAAATAACTGCTCCCGCTCTGAGTGGAGCAGGTGTCCGACTTTTACTGACTAAAACCCACCCGTGCTCTCTCAGTGGCCTGTGTGCTAAGGGCCACGGTATCTCTTTCAAACAACCTGATGCAGGTTGTTTGAAAGAGATACTGTGGCACCTGGCAGGTTTTCAACGACTCAAATGGCTTTAAATCAGTTTTTAAGTGATTTAAAGCCATTTGAGTTCTGTATTATGGGGCTTAATCTTTCTAACAGTATTTAAAAATTGAAGACTTGATACTCAATAGTCCCTGCTAACACCAGTGTTTCTTAGATAATTAGAATACCTATTGGGATATCACCATATAAAAGTGCCACCACAAAGTCACTGCCTATAAAACCTTTACTTGGCCCATGTTTTATTTTAGTAACCTATTGACAAATGCAAACACTGACTGGACAGGTCAGTCCACTCAATTGGTGTGGGTCTTTCCTCAAAATACCATTTAAGACACCAATCTACATCTTCTCATGCCAAGATTATGTCTGGACTATAAAAGAGACAGTGACCACTGCGTTGGTTTCAGCCTTTCTTCTGAAGAGTGGTCAGAGTAGGAAACGCCAACGTCATCTAGTTACAAAAATATTATTGACATGTAACAGTTTTTACCTACAGAAATAAAATCGTTTATCATTTATTAAGGTAGAGATGCTAGCACATCAAGCTACCCCAATCTGTCAAATTTCTTTGACGGATATTCAACTTTACAGCATAAGCCTAGGGTTGATGTTCAATTGGGAAAATTTGACAGTTTTTTTTTTTTTTTGCGTGGGAAATCATCAAATAACTTCTCCCGCTCTGGGTGGAGCAGGAGGGCGTGTCAGACTTTTACTGACTAAAACCCACCCGTGTTCCTTCAGTAGCCCTTAAGCCAGGGGCTGTGGTGTCTCTTTCGAACAATCCCGCACCCCTGGCAGGCATCGACCCTTGCGGGTCCCATCACTTTTTGTGCTGACATCTCTTTGAGGCGCGCGTGGAACACAACGCGCCGTCGACTTGGGCTTGGTCCTTACCGGACAGCGAGCTACCCATTACTCGCCGTCCGCAAGCCCATGCCTACGGTGGCCGGAAATCGGCCTGGGATTCCCGACGCCCAGGGCGTCTCCGTATCCTGCGGCGGCTGGGGTCGCGAGGGCGCATATGCTGCCTCTCCCTCACGTGCGCCGCCTCCCTCTTCGCGAGCATCACTGCTTCGCTGAAGGAGGTGACGGCTCCCCATGCCCTCTCGCTCCGTACCATGGCCTGGACCAGGGCCGGACGCGAGAGATTGCCGCCGCCGATCGCCTCCACGAGGACACGGCGGTGCTCCGCCCAAGCCGGGCAGACCGCCACCGTGTGCTCCACCGTGTCCTCAGGGCGATCTTCGCAATGGAAACACCCGGGCGTTTCCTCCCGCCCTATCCGAAACAGGAACCTCCCGAAACAACCGTGTCCGGTGAGGACCTGCGTCAGGCGGAAGGTGAGGACGCCATGCCGCCTCTCAAGCCACTCCTCAAAGAGGGGACTTACCGCCGCAATCGTGGCGTGCCCAAAAATTTGACAGTTTGGGGCAGGTAGGTGTGCTGGCGTCTGTACTTACTGTATTCAGTTGTTGTACAATAAAAAGATAGTTGAATTTGACACAGATACTTGTTCGAATTCATTAATGAATATTGAGTATTTGTAATATTTTATTTATTATCATCTTTTTCATTCAAAATTTCACATAAATCCTTGATATTTGACTTTAACTCATTAAGTAGTATGTAGGTCGTTTTTCAAATTTAATTGTTTACTTTCGTGGTATTGGTAAAGTGACTCATATTACATTATTAATTACTTTTAATAAAAGCTTTCTGTGGTTACTGATACTTAATAAATGGCTTGTCTGTACCTATTTTATGCAATTTACAGTATCTTTTTATCGAAGTCCATTGTTACTGAAGCATTATTATAACATTCTGTCATTTGTGTAGTCATGTTGCCAGCTGTTAAATTGTAATCAACATATTTTATTGCTTTCTGTTCCTATTGGAAAACCTATTGGAATTTGGTTCAATGCTTTTGAATTGTAAATGAGGACCATTTTATATTCTCTGGTTTTGTTTCAAACTACTTTTTCATTACCTACGTTTCGTTATGAAATCTATCTTTGCCAATTATTAAATTAATTTAAATTATTTGGTCTTAGTTGAAAATATCAAAAGAGGTACATAATATAGGTACCTGTCAAAGTTGGTTTATCAATCAAAACCATTGTTATTTACTTAGTTGTGTGGTGAAATACTTAATTATTTCATTATTATAGCTGCACATAACTTCCGTCCATTTGTTGTGGTGTGGAAACCCTTTTCTATACCTAGTTGGGAAATACCTACTTTGTGTTCATGACATTATTTGTATTTTTAATGTCACACTGCAAATGGGCATACCTACCCTATAAGGCGTGCAATTAGAGAGGCCTAAGTTCAGCTGTGAACTGCTGCAAGCTGATGATGAAGATAACTGTCATGTCTTAAAAAAATAAACATAGTAGGTACTTAATCATCTAAGTAGGTATTTAAAGTAGGTACCTACTTAATCATCTATTTAAAATTTTCTCACGAGTTTTAAATTAATGAACGCTCGATTAATTACTAGAATATTTAACAAATAATTAATAGCACGTGTTGTCTAAATATAGCTTGGATTGAAGGACAGCAAAAGCGGCGGCAGCTTTATTAAATTCTCTTTGAAATCTGATGGAAATACAAAGTGACTCGCGATGGAAAAAAAATGCCCTTATAATGTTCAAATTATGTTCTTAAAGCTGGCCTGCGTACGTGTTTATCCCGAATATAAGAAACAATGACTCATTAGCTTCGCAGATGTAGGTATGTAGACGTGCATGAAGTCTTGTAGCAAGTTAACGGTTTTGAAAGAAATCTTCCAAGTGTGCGACCGTATGCAGTCGATCCATCTGTGCTGATGCGACTTTAAGAGAAAGTTACTAGAAACTGTGAGTCCTAGATTGACTACGTAGGTATACTGCGTTAATGTCCTCAATAGTCCGATTGTATATTTTTTCGTATGATTATCGTGAACTTGCTAATTTATGTGACGATCTTCACGATTTTCTTTAACCATCCTTGACCTTAGGTCACGAACTAAACTCGTTTTGAGGATGAACCTTTGTTATTCTGTTGGTGCACACTGCCCCGGGAGTGTTGTGGGGTCACAAGACAATGACGGTCAGGACAAATTCGATGAGAACCATAAATACCGCTACATTATTCAGTTGCACATTATTTGACGACGTATCTACATCACTATACGATACGATAAGTCATCATTTTAACCAGTCATAGGTTCTCAGTCCACCTTTCCCCCTTGCAGATACTTCTCATATTACTAAGATGTCAAGAAATAGGTGCTTAGGTACTTAGAGGTGTTATCTAGGTTATCAAAACTAATTAATGACCTCGTTATGAATGTTAAGTATTTAGTTACACGCCGAAGCAACTCACCATTTCATTAGGTAGGGTCATTACGCTGGATCGCGGCCCTGCGTTGTTTCGCGGCCTCTTAAAGGACCAACCGTATAAATATTGCAATAATAAGAATTCTATCTCATTCTTAGCAACGCGTTGTGGCACTTAAAAAACTAGGATAGTTGCAGAATGTAATGCCTATTCAAATTGGTCGGTTAAGCTAATCCATGTGCTGGAAATAAATCGTCCATTTTGCCAGCCGCGCTGTCAGCGCATACACGTACGCAAAGCTGCGTAAAAAATAGCGAACAGGTCCCGCTTCAAAAGTAAGTATTTCAAGTTTACGATTACTTATTACTAGTGTGATTGTTTTTGAGTGATCATAGTTGTTTGTTTCATGTAATTTTGCATTTATTTTGGGAGTAAATTACTTTAATACCAGTTTTATGTGGTGGCCGCCAACCAACCCAATCAATTTTTAGTAAAGTTGGTATACGGCCGGGTGGCCGCGGCACTAGCTCACTGAATAAATAAGTTTGCTTTCTTTCCTATTAATAATGTCAATAAAGCTTCGCTTTGTGCAACATTTTTTTATAGTTGGGGTTGGTTTAAATGATATGGTTAGTTTACGGCCGCCAAAATATAATTTTATACGGATTTATAGCTATGATGTGGCCGCAAACTAACACATGCTAACAAAACAAATCTGGTTCGCGGCCGTCTGAAAATCATATGAAAAATAGACGGCCGTTATCTGACTATTTGAAAATAGAGGCGTCAGTTTACGGCCACTTCTTTCACACAGACTGTTTTGGTTGGTGTTTAGACAATTTTTGTTATTACAGATGTCGACATCGATGACGAAAAAATACAAAAAAAAAACTGTGACTTACACTCCTGAAACTCTACAGAAGGCATTACAAGAAATTCGCGAAGCACAAATCCCAATCAGGGAAGCATCACGTAAATTTGGTATTCCGAGATGTACAATTCAAGATCGATTAAGTGGCAGAAGGACTGACGAACTAAAAAAACAGGGCCCCGAGCCAGTGCTGGGAAAACAAGGAGAAAAAAACGTTGTGGAGTGGCTTATAAAGATAGCCAAATGTGGTTTTCCTGTGAACAAGCAAGAGCTATTAGATACCGTTCAAAAAATTTTCAAAGATTTAAAAAAGCCGAATCCTTTTAAGGATGATCGTCCTGGCCAGACATGGTATCTAAACTTTTTAAAACGACACCCTGAAATATCAGTAAGATCAGCAGAAGGAATCAACAAAGCTCGCGCTAGGGTGACCGAAGAATCGATTCGACTATGGTTCCGCGAACTGGAAATGTTTTTAGCACAAGAGGGACACTTGGATATATTTACAGAACCCGAAAGGATATTCAATGGAGATGAAAGTGGTTTTTCACTTTGCCCAAAAACAGGAAAAGTTCTTGGGCCCAAAGGTTATCGCAATCTCTACCAAATTAAAGCCGGCAACGAAAAAGATAACCTAACAGTACTCACAACATTTAACGCTACTGGTGAGATGTGCCCGCCTTTGGTGGTTTTTCCATATATTAGACCACCAAAAAGTTTAACAGACAGCATGCCACAACACTGGAGCCTAGGAAGAAGCGAATCTGGGTGGATGAATGGAGATGTATTCTTCGAATACATCACTAATGATTTCAATAATTGGATAACAGAAAAAAATATCAAGAAGCCAGTTCTTCTGCTAGTTGATGGACATAAGTCGCATATGTCTTTAATGTTGAGCTCTATCTGTGAAGAACTTGGTATTATTTTATATGCTCTTCCCCCGAACTCTACGCACATGCTGCAGCCTGCCGATGTCAGCGTGTTTGCTCCATTAAAAGCCCAGTGGAGGAGTCACGTCAGAAAATTCCTTGCAAAGCCAGAAAATTTAAACAAAGCTGTAACAAAAACAAATTTTTGTCTTCTTTTTAAAGACATAATCGAAAATCCACAAATGAAAATCAATATCGTTAATGGATTCAGGCGATGTGGTCTTTTCCCGTATGATCCGAACGCAGTCGACTATACGAAATGTGTCCAAAACACATTGGAACAATTTAGTCGAGCGAATGGTTCGCGTGAGAACTCGGGAATAACGAATGAAGACCTCATCGCTACCCGCAAAGTCATTCGTCTTTTGAGACCAGTCCTAAGAGAGAAGAAAATTGACACAAAATTTATCCTAAAGGAAATCAAAAAGCTAAGAAAATCTGAACCCAGAGAACCTCAATATATTACCGGATCCGAAGACAATACAAACTCAACACTCGAAGTTTCGAGCATTCCTAATCTTTTGTCAAATATTTCGGCTCATGCATCTGCGAATGCTTCCAATCTCGTTCCGCCGCATGTTTCCGATGTTACATCTGCAAATGTTACCGATCTCGCTCCATCGCATATACATGATCCTGTCCCACTGACTCTTGTTATTGCGGCTGAAGTTCCCGAACGTACCTCTGAGAGTATTCCAAGTTATGGCTTGTCGAATTTAGTTACATCTGATTTTAGCGGCCTTGAGTTGGGAACAGTGGTTTCACTGGACGATATTCTGGTCATACCGTTCCAAACCAGCACACCCAAGAACCGAAAACTAAGCTCCAAATCTGTTGTTCCTAATGAAATCTCTCCATCTTCAAAACCGGACTCGAATAAAGTCCCTCTATGCACGGTACAGATACACCAAATCCAGATTCCAGATGAACCTGGAAGTTTGGAAATTTGCTCCGAAGTAGTTCCACATACCAAAAGACCAAAAGAGCAACTGGGATCTGATAATCGTGACACCGACTCAGTAACATTATCTCAAGTGCCAACTTTAAAAGGCACCTTGCCATTGTGTACCGTTACTACCACCGAAAAATCGGAAGAGGAAACAGAACATTCAGATTATCATGACGTTCTGTCAAAGAAATCATCATCCACAATTACATCCGCATCCGCCAACAACAAAATTACAATAGATCCAAACGCAGTCTTCGAGCAACATCTGTTTATACCCCAACCTCTAGAAAAGTCAAAACAAAACATATCGAAAGTTCGTATTCCGTCGGCGATATCAGGGAAAAAATGGCGAGAATACCATCTACTAAAAGAAAAAGCTAAACGAGAAAAGAATGAGGAGAAAGAAAAAGCTAAAGAAGCTAGAAAGCAAGCCGTGAAGCGTAAGCAAGAGGAAGCAAAGAATAAAAAATAAATACAGAAAGCCAAGAAACTTAAAAATGTAAAACTTTTAAAGACTAGAGAGTTAACATCAAAACAAAATTGTGGTCAATGCGCAAATATCTTAAACAGTGACACTGAGGACGATGAAAACAAAAATGTTGGCTGTGATTTTTGTACTAAATGGTTTCATTTGAAGTGCACTGATTTCATAGGACTGACTTATGATGATGTTAAAGATAAACCGTTTAAGTGTAACATGTGCATTATTGATAAGGAATAGTTTTTTTATTCTTATAACTCGTTGTTTTAGTTGATTATTTTGATCTCGTACCAAGTAGGTACTTAATTAAAGACTGTTTTATACTTTACATATTTTTGATAAGTAAATTATACATTATTACATTAGACATATACTGATTACTCGTTATTGTTGAAGACTGATTACTAATAGTTACTGTTAACAAAATGTTGATTATTTAAAATTCTGGTATTTATAAATGTTGATTATTTAAAATACTAGTATATATAAATGTTGATTATTTAAAATACTAGTCTAATACGCTCAAATTATGGAGTATCAATTGTAATAAAAACAAAATGTTAATGTTAATCAAACTTTATAAATTGATCATAAAACGTTGTGTTTTATTTCATTATTTGTAGAAATAGTAATGTAATGGGTTTAACAACGAGAGAAAAATAACTGCAGTATAGATGAAAGAAAGTGTATTATGTTAAAAGTATGGAAGAAGAATAAATGCATTAGAGGTTAAGAGTTTCGAGTTAGGAAAGAAAGGAGGGAAAATAGAGGAAGGAAAGAAGAAAGGACAGAGGGAAGAATAATTGCAGAAATTAAAGATTAAGGTGAGTTGGGAGGAGAAGGTAAAATGCTGAAGAGATTAGAATGCCTGAAAGATGAGATTGTACTTCGTGACCCCAGATTAGATGAACAAATCCTGCGGAAATAAGAGATGTTAGAATAGTGTAAGGTAAGGTTAGGTTAGAGCACAAGAAAGAGACGAATATTGAAGAGAACGTGCTTTTTAAGAGTAAAAGCATTTAAGTGACAATCGCGATCATTATGCCCTATGTGGAAATTTATAATATGATCAATAAATGGTGAAAAGTGTGCGAATATTGTATACATAAAACTGGTGGCCGCGAACTAACTCTAGGGTGGCCGCGAACTGAAAAAAGTGGCCGTCAACTGGCATTTTGAGTAAATTTTATGTAATTATTTATTTTAAAAAAAAACTGTTACAATATGCCTCCAATACTTACTTCGAAAAATAACTTGATGATATCTGCTACGCCTATAGAAACAATCAGAACCTGAATTATGGACATATCACACTAATTTCAAGGAGCAAAGTTGGGAAGGCGACTAAAAGGCCGCCAACCGGCGCAACGACCCTACCAACCTTAGATACGGTTTCTAAGAGAACGAAACAGCCTGTATTCAGTGAAAATTGTTTTAAAACTGAGCACTCAAAATATTAGAAAGAAACGTTTGACACCACTATAAAATTAGACGCCGCACAGCGATCTTAACTAAAAATAATCTAAGAAAAAAAAATACAACGCATCTTTGATTAAAAATAAAAGTTCGTTCGTTTTAATTACAATACGTAGCTAAATATTTACTCATTCTGTTTCATCTGACTTGAATAGTTCACACATAATTATTTGTTCATTATGTCTCAATTATCAGCTTCTAAGTAATGCATAGAAAAGCAGATCTATTTTGGTCCAAGCCGTTACCTACTTGGTTTAATCAACCAAGTAGGTAACGGCTTGGACCACGTGCAAATTGCATGTGAAATTAGCATCATTAGTATTATGTGCATTTTCCATTATGATGTACAAATGCTATGGAATAGGCTCTATGGGCAGTGCAGAGACGAAACATAGCGTAAACTTACGATTCGATCCGTCCAACTCACGCGAAAATGCACGAAAATAGACAGAGGCATGTTAAGTTATGGTAAGTAAACATTGGTTTACTATTGATCTGGAATGGTATGGCCTTCTCTCCCTAGGGCACAAGGGGCATCGAAGCAATAAATTTGTTTAAAAAATGATAATAATACAAACATAACGCCTGTATCTCCCGAAGGGTTACGCAGACGTGTACATTTTAAACACCCAAATTTCGCCAGTTATGTTTGCGTCCCATGTAATAAGGGGCAAGCTCCGGGCTGCAATTAAGAAATTCGAGTTGGAAACTCACAATAACACTGCACGACCTGGCAATCGGACCCAAGACTTACTGCTCAGCAGGCTTACCACGAGAACCGTAGAGTAGCGTTCTGTCGACGGCAGAGTAGAAGAAAAAAGACGTTTCCGTGTAGACAGTTGACAGTTTTGTAACGAGTAATGTAGACAAGCCATTTTTATTCCACGGTAGAGTAGAAATAGAAAGCGCCATGCTAAGCCTGCTGCAGTAGCGCTTGCGACCACTATAGACCATGAGGCAGTTAATGAAAATAATATTGTCAAAATTATACTATACTGCTTCAGTTACAGGCAGTCACATCCCAAATGGTCCTTATATCTGTTGCCGATAACTAGACTAACCTTTTAGGGTCGCGAAAGTCAGACGCTTAGTTTGTAATACTGATATCCAACAGCATTTGGTAAGCCAGCAGGCCTAGACAAAACACATTTCTGTTAGCGTTCACGCCAAACGCTACGCCAAAATGTATGAGAAATGACATTACCTGCGGAAAGGACACGACATAAACTTTCCGCAGGTAATGTTACGCTAACAGAAATGTATATTGTCTCTAGGCCCTGATCAGAAACTGATTTGAACTTTGGAAAGGGTCGGATTTGGTTAGTTATCTTTTAAAACCTCATCAAAGTCTGCTATTTCAGAAAAGTGAGAAGCGTTACGTAAATCGGAAGTGAGGAAGATCTTTGATCGTACTAAACATGTACAGATCCCTCTCACAGAGAGGAGGCCTGTGTCCCAGCAGTGGGAACATTATAGGCTGATGATGATGATGATGACACATGTACAGATGATGCTTATCATTCGAGAGTCTATAACCATTACAGATGTTTATTATATAGGACTGTTATCAATCATGAACATTTCATCTAATGCTGAAGGTCGCGTAAATCAATTATGTAGGCCAAGTGTACTACAAATCCTTATCCGGCAAATTAAAGCTAACAGTAAAGATAATTTCACATGATTTTTCCTTTTACTTAATATATCATATATTATCGTGGCTGATAAAATACTTGAGCATTGTCCTAAAGATAGGATGCCGTAAGTAGCCAATTGACCGAGATTTGTGAGAGTGATTAACGCAACAAATGATCTGTATTTCTATGATTTCATCGGCTATTCATCTTATACTTAGCCGATTCGCTACATTATCCGTACATATAGCAGAAATGAGATTAAATTCTGTCTTCGTCATCTGGTCGTAAGTCAGTGTTTTTGTGACACGGCCTGTCGCTATTTTTAACAGTAGGTTTAATTCAAAGTTTATATTAAAGTTACTCCAATTATTTGAAAAAGCTTCTTATATTTTGTTGTACATACCTACCTTATCCTCTGTCTCCACGATCTTAAGAGCTCTCTTGTTTATTTAATGATCTCAGAATTTGATAGGATGTCGTTAGTGTTTATATTTTTTCATAACACTAGTAAGATGGACGAAACTAATCATTACCTACTGTTCCGTTCCTTGTAAGTAATTTGCTAGGAATTAAAACATAAAATTCATCCTCATGTCTAGAAACTTCTTTATAATCGTTATTACAGTAAAACATGAGCCCCAAAAGTTCAGGTTAGCAATCTTTAAGAACAGTTGTGAAGCACGCGATCTTTTTGTTTTTTTGTTAGTTTGGCTAACTCTGGGTTATCGGCCTGCCTCAAGTTGTATGGGCAGTTTTTTGTTCCTATACGTTCGTTACGTAACTTTGCATGCTAAAATACGTATTATGCCGAAGTACAAGGTCCAATATAGGTACCTACTTAACCATTATTTGCTCTCCATTGAATCGCTATACGGAGATTGTGTGTTTGATCTAGGTGCCTTATGTCTGGGCTATTAATAAGTATATCACATATATCGTCATCGCTTTGTGTTTTGGCATTAGCATCTACATTTACTTAATTTGATTTGAGGGATATTGTCCTGAATTCCATTGCTTTATGAATTTTCTCATCTTAGTTTTTACTAACAGAGAGATGACATCGGAATTCTCGAAATGATTCTCGTAATGTAATAATAACTGTTCTGTAATTGCTCGTATTGTAATATTTATTGTCAATTATATTATGTCAACACTTGATAATAATTAATTATGCAATATTGTACTGTACAAATTGAAAGAGATTCTACATTGTAAAACTAGAGAATCCTTCAAAAACAAGTGTAGAATATGCCTTTTATGTATTCTGTGGTAATGTTTTAAAAATGAGAACCTTGTGGTTTCAAATCTAGATTAATTGTACACGTGAAGTATCGGAGTAGAATCAGCATAAAGAAGATAAGACTGGTAGTTCACTTGTGAGTTTGTAAATAGTTCTCACATTTCATGTGTGTTGAACTGTTGAGTACGGCGACAAACATCAATACGAGGTCACATGCGGATTTATATGGGGTCGTGAAATCTATTTTAAGTAACCTGAAGCTACCTATGCTTGGTAAATTACTCGATTATTTTTGACGCCACCATATCTTCATATATTATACAGTTTTTCTGCATAATATATTACATTTTCTTACGAGCACGTCGTGAACTTCCAACCTTTGTAAGGTCTCATCGACTCATTTAATTGTTCATAAGCACAGTCTGGTGCATTCCCTCAAAGACAATGCGGATAATTTGGTCACTGTCTTATCATGTTCATCATTTTCCAAATAATTATGCAAAAAAACGTTTTGCTTATTTTTCCTTTATGTTTACTTGGTAAACATTAGGTTACTTACAATTGTTGACCGTTCTGACGTAGTTTTATGCATAATTATTGATTATATACTTACTTAACAGAATGAAGGTGCTTGGTATCTCATTCTCAGAAGTGTATTACATTATATCAATGAAAAAATATGCTCAGCGATGTTGGAAAAACTCATTGACGTATAGGCTACACATGGCAGATGCAGGTTGCTCTACTCATTTTCAAAATCAATGGCAAACTGAGCTCGATTGTGAACGAAATAGCACTGCCGTTGTGAGTACTGTAGGTAAAGAAGCTAAAAAAAAAAACCATAAAACGTTGTGTAATTAAAAACAATGTATCCAATTACATCGCTCAACACTTTGTTTTTTACATCGAAAGTTGTTATCAAGAGAATGATGTACTTATCCATGTTATTGTTTAATTTTATTTTCAGTCACAATCGCTGTTCTAAAATGAACAGGCGTTGCACTTAGTTACCGCGCACGTATTGTCTGTTTGTCACTCATGGTCGTCTACCTTAATTTGGCATTCCGAGTGTATATTATCGACGAGGTTAGGTGAAATTCGGAATCGAATTTGGTGTATTTGAAAATTTGTTTTGTCAACCTCAAGGCCTGCCTCGCATTGCTTCATCAATAATGCACGTAGTGTACACAATAAGTAGAACTCAATTCAGTGGAATGGAATGTTTTAAAAGTATCGTGTTGTTCATCTCCATGACAGTTTCTAGGAAACTTCTTGTACGGTTAAAGGAAAATATTGGAAATCAATAATCCTGGCAAAGTTTTGAACTTGGTAGCCGACAGTTTTACGTATTTTATAAATAGGCATGAATAACTGATAATTAACCACACAAACATGAAATGAATTGTTGTTAGTAGTACATAATGTAATGTGTAATCGTTGTACATTTTGTCTCTCTCGTAACATGAAGTCAGCGTGTGGCAGCAGAAGGCGTTGCACGTGGTGACCGAGTGGATCGCAGTAAGCACGTGCTACCATCGTGGTCCTTTTTCTTATGAAGTCTAACTTATTAATGTTTAATGTTTTGTTGCCGAGCTGCGGCGGCCGGCCGGCAATCGAATCAAAACACATGCTATCGCAACGCTGTACTGATAACTCGTCATACCGCGATGAGTCTAAACATCGACACTTCATTTGATTGTGATAGAGTAGGCGTTTACTCAAACATGATACCTACTTACATTTATGATGAATATAGGTACAATAGGGCCAAATATATTGGTTTACGATAACTGTTGCGACCGTGGTAAGTATACCTAAGCTACTAAGCGTTTTGTTATGGATCAGGTAATTTAGGTGCTCACACTGCAATCACTGCATTATCTACTTAATTCGGGTTAAAGATATCTTTATTCTCATAAGAAATAAATTTCACTTACATGAGATATTTACATACTATAAAACATTGTTGGTGTAACGTACAGTTTTGATAAGGAGAAAAAAGAAATACAAAATACAGAAATTAGTAAAAAGTGTAGGGTAATCGCTAATAGATTGAACATAGCTAAAATGTAAACACACGGATTTTGAGACTCATTTCGTGCAAGTTTGTCAGATCGAAACAAAATGTTTTATAGTGCTATCATTACAACATAGCGTAATTATGTTAATTCGATCATGATTTGATATTTGGGTATGATATCTGAATCTGATAGCTTCTGTTTGTTCCAGGGGAGGTGACAAAGGCTGAAAATGACCGTGGAGAAGAGCAAAGGCCTAGAGCCAAAGAAGCCACTGGCGACGAGGAAGGTAGCTCCTGATGGAGGGTGGGCTTGGATGGTCTGCTTAGGAGTCAGTTTAGTTAATGTAAGTGTCTAAAAATTATTATAATAATGAAGGCTACATAGTACCTACGAAGTTATGAACACAGCTTTGAATATGTGGCTGTACAATAGTTTTATCATTTAACAGTAATAATACACCTGTGCCTACAATTTCGTTTTAATGCAAATAAAGATATCAATAATGAATAGCCTCAATAAGAGAGGAAAACTGTGGGCAAATTCATGCAGCAGCTTATGCTTTGGTGCAGTGTACGTAGGCAATATTCTGATAAAGTGATGGATAGGTATTGGCAATTTGGCATTGTTGCGTTAAAATAACTGCTGACTAAGTAACTGCAGGAAGCACCTCAGTCCTCGATGAATATCCTCGAAATAAATCTTATTTCAACAGCTGAATTTAGTTCTGCATAGTCTGTGCAAACAAGCTAATTCCAAAGGTCAATGACCAGTCTTGCGTCCTTAACGTTTGTGTCTGGTAGGTAGTCTAATACAATTCGTATGCCTACTGCATATTTCAACTTTATTAATTATATATTATGTTATACGTGGCTTCTGTGGTTAATTAAGTGCGTTTTATAGCCACTCTGTTTTTAACTAGCTGTTTTTGTCAAAAAATATTAAGACTGATCTCTTTCAACTTATTTTCTGATAGAATGGGTTTACAAATACCTACCAAAGGTTTTTAATTCAAAAAAATTAAATGGGGGCTTATTATGTTGTATTTTTTCTCGTTTATTTCTTTCGACTCAGTGGAAGCCTCCGACAAGGTCTTGAACAGTGATTTGTCACTGAAAGCTTAACGTTATCCGTGTGCATGGCTGCTTTGTGCGCGTAATTCACAATTAAAAGCAGGCTAGCTGTTTTCCATATCGCTTATTTAGGGTTCGCCTTTGTCCTTTATGACATCTGTGCTAGAATCCCTCAAGGCCCAATACTGTCGCCAGTCCTTTGTACGTTGTACACAAGCAAAATCGCAAATTTCGGTACGGTGAATGTTGCCAACTTGTCAAAGTTATGATAACAAAATAATCACAGGTATGCTAGTGTCGAGGTATTAGGACATAGTTGCGTTCATTATATTTCAAAACCATAAGGCGGGCTTGCTTAATTTAATGTGTTAAAGTAGTACCGAATAGGTACGTAGGAGTACCTCATTTGCATTAATCGAAAACGTTACGTTTATAAATGCGATTGTTAAAGAAAACAAGCATCGCTCTCGTTTTATAACCTACATTATCTTAGAACGATTATTTAAAATAATAACGAAGACTTGTGTGAAAACATTTCAGCAAGTCTCATGAAAAATCAAAATTGATTGCTTTCTGTAAACAAACAAAACAGAACTTGACAGAAGGCGGCTAATTTAATTCGAGGGATATGTAATGTGGCGCAATGTGTTGTCCAACTGATTTTATTTAACAATAGGTTTAAAGCATTATGCATTGCCTATTGTCAGTCTGAAATATAACGCTTAAATGCTTCATACACCTTCAAGCACCTATTGTCGAAACAGAATGGTGGTCTGTATAGGTACTCTATTTGAGAAAAAACAGTTATAATATATAAATTAATTAAAATACTGAATGTTACAGTACTAACATCATAAAATTAATGCAACAAAATATTGTTTAAACCGACTTCGTTTATGTACCTATATTATCGATCTGAAAAATATAGTAATAGTAATATATTTATTGAAGGGCAGTACAGTGCAGTGCGTACGTGACGAGATCTCAGTCTCGACTCTCGAACAATAATTATGATTGCCTAACTAGTCACATGCTCTCCTACCATTGCGTTGACACAATTACTACTTCAAGTGATTGTGTTGAACTATGGAAGAAGATTGGTATCTTCTGTGTATCTTGTTTTCGAGGTGGACTAGGAAACCCATAGTTTTAAATTACATTTCAATTGAATTGACCCATCACTTGTAGGCAAAGTAGGTACCTACCAGAGGCAGGTTACCTTCATGATCCTAGTTTGTCCTGCACTGCACAAGCTCAGAATTTTCTTTTTAGCTAAATCTTCAAGATTTCTAACATTTATGCAACCACCAGTCGTTTGGTTACATAAATGTTAGAAAGATTTCTGTGTTAATAATTCCGAAAATGTACGTTCATGCTTTCATGCAAGAAAGGCTGTTAATTTTCGTTCTCATTGTTCTCTAGGGACAGGGACATGACTCGTTAGTTGATTTTCATATCCATGGATAGTTAAGCACGATCTGAGCGAAATATAATTTCCATGAGAATTAAATTCATCTTTGTTTGAGCGGGTTTCTGCCATCATCATGACCGATCTTGAAAAATTTTATAAATTGGAGCTGTTAACACGTGATCCGTTTTGGCCACGTTCTCGTCGCGGATATATTCAAAATAATTATGTTTCTATTATTAGAAAAATAAAAATGATAAAGAAACCAAAATGCCACATGAATAACTTGCTTTTATAAATTAAATGAAGATATGAGAATTGCATATCGAAAAACATATAGGTAGGCTAAATTGACTAGAGCATAATTGAAATCCAATGATTTATGGATTACGACAAACCGGTTAATGATGTATCGCTTGAATCGTCGTTATCATTAACATACTTATTGTCACAGAACTCTCACCCGGCACAATCAATATTAAGAAAACAATGAATTAAATACAGCTTTTTTAATGTCATTATTTTGATCGCCATCTAAAACTCGTTCATTATCAATTTCAGTTTTCGACGCGTTCTCTAGAGCCGTCATTCGGTCTGCTGTTCAAAGACTTGCTGGATGACCTCGGCGTCCACACCACAGGTGCCTCAGTCATCGCCAGTACATTAGATTCAGTGGTGAACTTCTCCGGTTTCTTCGTGGGACCTGTGATAAAAACCTTCTCGTATCGGAAGGTGTGCTTCGTCGGCTCAACAATATGTGCTCTGGGCTTGCTGTTCACCGCGCCTGCTGCCAGCATGGGGCACATTATAGCTACTTACAGTATTTTGGGAGGTGAGTTTCATACTTTATATTTCTATAGTAGATTAGAGTTTTTTATTTATAACGTTATAACGTTGGGAAGATTTAAGATTGAAAAGACTGTCGTAAAAGAGAAGTCTTCGCCCTGCAATAAAGAAAATAGAAAACATTTTATTGTCTAGGTAATACAGTAAGCGGGCTCACAGGTTAACAGTAAGTTGAGACGAGTAGCTTAAAATATTACCTACGTAGACGTAGGTAATATTTTGCTTATAAATATTGCCAGTGCCCTAAACTAGACAGTCCGTATCTTGGGCTCGTGGTACGAATTCCAGAGTGAAGACTAATAGGACGAAATATGCTGTAGATACTGACAATGAAGATGATGAGTTAATAATTTAGGTGTTCGTAGAAATATCGAAGGTCACCCAAATAGACACTGTTTAAAACAGTTGATTTATATTTCCCGAATCGTACTCGTTATTTAAAGTGAAACAAGTCCACATTTTTTCCATACAAACATCGGGAGGGTTTTACTCCACTGTTTGCCATGTACATCAAAACTTAAACATGGTATGGTTTTGTCTCATTATTGATATTGTCGGTACGGAAACAGAATACTAAAATAAAAACCCATCAAAAAGTTATGAGTCAACAAATTTTCGTTTTTCTTGCTAATTTAACCTAACTTTTCGCGTGTTTAAGTAATAAAAGAAGTATAAAATCTCCAAAACCAAGTCGGTACCGACAAAGTTCAATTATCGATAAGTTCAATAAACTTTATTGGTCATTGATTTATGGCGTGGTTTTTTCATAAAACCCGATCTTCCGAAGGACTTTCCTTAATTTTTTCGCGAATGTTTTGCTATAAATGGTTCTGCATCTCACTCAATAACGTTGTGCGTGTAGACTAGCGTCTAACTGCTCATCACTGATACTATCTCTGTCGGAAACGAAGCCTGGTGAGACAGCGTGATTTTTAGCCAGGCCCACCAGTGAGTTCGAGTCCGCGAAAAGTGTCCCTTTAAATGTCGGTTTCGCGTGCATTTGTTTAAGTTGCTCAGTTAAATATTTTCTTGTTGTGTCTAACTCCAGCAGAATAAATCAGTACCTGATAAATTCATATCATAACGTATCCTATTATGAAACAATCGCGAATTGTTTCCTTGCGCTCTTGTTGAGTAGTGAAATAATATATTTGTTTCGATAGGGTTATAGCAGCCATTTCAGACTTATTTCAGTGCATTGCACTTTAAACTCTCGCTTATTATTATAACCTTCCTAAAAGATTTGAGGTTTCTTGGAAGATTTCCTTCATCATTACACTTAACTGGACTCAAGTGTCTTGCAAGCTATTTAATTAACCTCGGTATATAATTCTATATCCGGATAATATCTAGAGTTTATAATCGCTTTACTTTTATCTACTCTCTCATTAGCATGCACATAATATACGTATGTAACCTTTTGCTCCGAGACAATGAAGATAATAATAGATTATTATTGTCAAAAAAAATCATTATTTATAAATATATACATACTTTTTTTTAGTTTACTGTTAAAATTACAATGGGCGTGCATACTGGTGTTTGTTAAATCCTGTAAAGGTCTTGTAATCGAGTACTTTTTGATGACCTAATGCGTCTCTTTTAGCTGCACATTAAGTGAAGTAAGCATCGATCACTAATAAAGAACTAGATACACAATCAGCGGCAAAAAATGTCCTCACCAAATGAGCACCCACTTGAACATTTGGGTGCGCTTTTGATTTAGTAGCATTCGAACGCTCCGACGGTAAACATGTCTCAGTGCTCGTTTAAAAAATATTTAAATCACACATCTAGGACGCTAAAAAAGTATGGTGTTTGATATTTTCGGTAAGTATTAATATTATCATTATATAATTATTATCACTGTATTATAAATGCTGATATTTTGTCAAGAAATCATCGTAAAAACATTTTTTTTGAGTAAATCGTTTTAAACAGCAGGCGTTATAAAGCATCTCAATTCTAAAGACTCATACTAAACGTATTAACCATGCTATAGCATGCCCACTTGAATTATTCGGGTTATGTGCGTTGATTCTGTTCCATTTGTTGGAGACGCTATTGTTTTTTTAAATTTTATTATTAAAGAATTATTGTTTTTTTTTTGTTTAAATTACTATAATATTGACAGAAACAGCCAAGTACTCTCAACTTGGCTGTTTCTGTCAATATTATAGTAACACTTTATGGATTTAATTTTAACTATGGTCATGTAATTAAATTAAAGATGAAAGTTTTTTTTAGCTTTCCTCAAGATCCAATGAGGTGTGGAGAATGGATATCAGTTATAGCACGTCAAAGATCCGAAGAATTCTTCAATCCGACCCAAAGAAGCGTTGTATGTTCGAAGCTTTTTTAGAGAGTGATATTTCATATTAGCGATTAGCATAATTTCATATTTCTAAACACTTTTGCCAAATTAATCAAAACAGGTAAATATTTAACAGCTATTTTTGTATTTTTGGCGTTGCCTGTAAGTTTATTCTGAGTTTAATAATTAGGTCAAAATATGTATACCAAAAAGAAAGATAAATAAATGACTATGATTACTATTTATTCGTTTCATTAATAAATAAATGTGGTGCCCTATCCAAAAACATTTACATTCAAGTAAACTATAATCATTACACATACACACCATAGAATAGATAACATTTATGTACACATTTTTTTTAAATACATTATCCACGAAATTAAAAAAGGCCATTTATTATTGCAGTACAAACAAAAAATATTGGACAGTTCGACTCCACTCATTCCTTGTCCTAGCGGAGAGCCTGGATCGTAAAACTTTATTGCTGTTTATTAGCACTTTTTAATTCAAACTTTAAGACATGCGTGTAAGGTTGATTTTTTAAATGTACGTTGACCAGTGAGTACCGGTCGTAAAAATTTATTGCTTTTTGCACATAGCTTTGTGAAATAAACCATAAGCATTGCATTTAAGGTTGAATTTACATTACTGTACATTTATTTCAACTAGCATTACCTAAACACAATTTGGTGACAGTTTTAAGCGAACTTTTGCTTGGGATTGTGTATCTAGTTCTTTATTAGTGATCGATGGAAGTAAGTAAAATTCAGAGTTTACCTGTACTTTTAATTGTAATGTAAGTTCGTTACGCACCCGTGACGAAACATTTTTGATTGGATCTGTTGCGTGATTCAGGTGTTCAAAATTTCCATGAGCAAAATATTCTTTTTTCCGAGAGATAAATTAGCAACGTAGGTAATTGAATTTAATACGCCTGTTGAAGACGGGTTACTCTCTCGTCTGTAGCTAGCACAGACGTAGGTGGCTCTGGCTACGCAAGTCCGTTACGTAGTTGAAGTAAACGTCGATAAAAGAATAATTGAGAAGCTTTATGGAAAACATAATGTATATCAAACACACAAGGCAAAATGTTCATTGAGCTGATCGATATTGAACTTGAATAAACAGAGGCTTTGCTAGGCTTCGTGGTGCAGGCTATGTATACTATAGATTCCGAAGGACGAATTCGGAATAGGCGCCCACTGCCTTAGTAGCTTCGTCTCAATGATCATTCTGGATCATAGCAGTAAAACGACATTTTGTAGAGAAGACTGAGAGTTGTAACCATTATTTACTTAGGTGTCACTGGGATTATACCCATTATCTCATGTCACTCATGTGTTTCGAGTTCTCGAGACAAACAATTCAGAACTAATTTACTCTTTTTATGGGTCGTAACGTAAATGGCCCGTTAACGCTTTTCATTACTTAATTCCGTCTCTTGCGCCATCTGCGATACACAGTGGCTGCTAATTAACGTCATTATTATTTCAAGTAATTAATATTTCCTTTCCTAGTTACTGGAATTGTGTGCTTGTTTGTTTAACTGTGACTCGTCCAATTAGGCATTCCATAGGCTTGACCATTGGGTATTAAACTTGCCCTCCATTCTTAATATTCACTTCTTTATCATCATAATATGAGTTATTGGCCAATGTGATGATTGTGTGTGACCATCGCCATCTTTCAATACAGAACAATAATCTACCTACTCGTATGTCTTAATAAAAATCCTTTTTAGGGTTCCGTACCTCTAAAGGAAAAAACGGAACCCTTATAAGATCACTTTGTTGTCCGTCCGTCCGTCCGTCCGTCCGTCTGTCTGTCAAGACCGTTTTTCTCAGGAACGCGTGGAGGTATCAAACTGAAATTTCTATATGATACTTAGTTCTACTGTCCCTGGAAGCTGTAGAAAAATCAACCTTCTAAGTCAACGCAATCAAAAGATACAGCCATTTAGGCCGCAAAATTCCGCAAATTTTCGAAACTCGCACGGGAATCAAAACCTACAGGGTACTTTCCGTGAACTTAGAATCTTGAAATTTTGTACGAAGTCACGTCTTATAGTACAGATATAGGAAAAATTACGAAAACCGAAAATTTTTAGTTTCGTCATATAAAAAAAAATATTTTTGACAATTTTGAACTTTTACTTATATACCCACAGGTTTGTACGGAACCCTCGGTGCGCGAGTCCAACTCGCACCGGTTTTTTTCATATTTTTTGACGCTCTTCAAAGATTTTCTAACTTGAAAGATGGTGTATACTTAGTCAGTGTTGTCATATATTTTCCGCATATTAAATGAAGGTAGTTCTTTCTTAGTTAGTTCTACGATGCAGTAAATTACGTTCAAGGTAGCCACGCTGCCGCCGTGTAACCGATTTCACGCGTCTTTGATAGTCGTGTTTGATGTCACGTTATGTACAAACTGACGTAAGCGTACTTCGACTTGGATTATTATGACGCGCTTTCGTTACGTAGCCTGTCTCTTACGTTTAAGGGAATATGAACCGTAAAATTATATTTCAATTTTCTTCCAACTTATGGTGAAAGATCTTTCAGTTTTTCATGAAATAGTCATTCAATGGAATTAAATGAACTTAGAGGGTTTTATATTGATGATTTTAATGATTATAATTATGTAAAGGAATATTTGTAACGGTCTCGAATCATATTTTGTTTGACATACAGTCTGGCACCTACCTACTTGCAAATTGCAAAAAACATAAGAAAATATGAATTTCGTGGGCTGGAGCTTCCACCTTATAGGATAAATTTTTATCCAGTGCCCAAGCTAACCATGAATTCAGCATATCATTCTAGACTACCTAGCGTATTTTTTTTCGATGGATATACAAAAAAAAAAAAAAAAAAAAAACTAGTGATCCCGCCTAGGTATTGCACTTTTCTATGAAACAGCAATTTTTTTTTTGTATAACCTACGAAAAATTTCTACGCTGGGGGGTCTACAATGATATGCTGAATTCATGATTACAGTTTGCGCACTGGTTAAAAATTTACCCGTACGTGTGGCTCTTACTGATACTTAAGGAAATAATAGTAAGATCCATTAGTCATTGGTGTTAAGATTTTAGTCTCGTTCTGTACCATTGAATTTTAGTGGGGGGATTACCTAACTTACTCAAAGCGAGTCAACATTGGACACAAAAAGAAGGTGCCAGGCGATTTTGTATCACGTGCGGTGCAACTATTTACCTGTCATATAGACTTGTTTGTATATCACCTGCAAATAATAATTTTAGTCCTAGGATATAACTATTTAACATACTTACTCGTATCATTGTGCAGTCAGAACACAGACAGAAATGCAAATACAAGGAAATCTTGAGTGTTTTCTTTGAGTCATAATACTGTTATGTTTACATGTTCACACTTCATCCTCACAAACTAATCTTATTATAACTAACGCTTGCTATGTACTGTAGCAGAAGTATATAATTACCGACGTTCGATTATGACTACAGACACTAATTGATCGTTGTAATGTCGGACTAATTAAATATTGCACCTGTACAATCTATATACATACAAACAAATAAATAAAGTTTAAGTTTTTGTTTGTATTTTGTTAAAATTACAGCTTTTTACTAAATGCATATGAAAGTATATGCGGTACTTATAAAAAAAAAAACATATTTTTAGTCTATCTGGCTGTTTGTTCCGGCTAAACTCCGAAACGGCTTGACTAATTTAGATGGATGTTATAAGGATACTTAGGCTACTTTTTGGCTGGCAGGCTGTTTAACATCACGCTACGATACCTATACAACATTATAACAAGTGCAAAAGTGCAGGTCAAAAATGTATCCTGTGTAGGAGTCGAGCAAAAAAAAAAGTCAGAAACAACGCTAAACTAAAACGAAGTTATAGCGTGGGTAGGAAATGTCGGTATTATTTTAGTATATTGTGGTGTCTTACGACTTCCACGCGAATGAAGTCGGAGGCAGAAGCTGGTATACGGGCTACTGAAAGAACACGGGTGGGTTTTAGTCAGTAAAAGTCTGACACGCCCTCCTGCTCCACCCAGAGCGGGAGAAGTTATTTGATGATTTCCCACCCAAAAAAAAAAAACAGAAGCTGGTATTAATTATAATTCTATTCATAGTACTTCATGCACATGATTTGTTTGATGACTCATTGGACTTAGAGACATGAAAAAGCGTAAATTAATGAGACGGTTATTACTAAACATGGTAACTTATATCGAAACTTATTCCCAAGCAGCGTGGAATGTACCTAAAATATCTATCTATTTCCAATAAGGAAAGCATAGTTGGTAATACAAATGTATTGAAATAAATTATTCGATGATCGTTTGATCACATTGTTAGTATTGTTACGATTAATGGGTTTTTGTTGATTATACGGGTATGAGTAAGTAGAAAATTGTATGAATATCGACACAGTCGGTTCGAGCTTTCTCGCGACTCGAGTGCTTTTTTTTTCTATTTTAAGCTATGGTAATACGGTCCTATTTTCAATGCAATCAGTAAATTGCTCGATCATTTTTCGTTCCGTCTGAACTGACCCCATTTGTTCGGTAGTAAAGACCCACAAACGTCCTTCAAAGATTACGACATTGCTATTTAAATAAGGATGTTACAGTCATATTGTTTTCCTCCTACTAATGTAAGACTGTTTTGGTTACATATACTCGTATGTAGGCATCTATTTATAAAACAAATGTATGCACATGTTACATTATTAATGAATTAATGTTCTTATGATATTATGTTCAGAACTTTTGCAACGTCGAAGATTAAAACTTATCCTGTATACAGTATACAGGTTCAGATTAAATTAGCTGGCTAAAGGTACTTTACCCACGTGTTGGTATCGATATCGAAAAATAATGAAAAAAGAAAAAAAAAAAAACATAATTCGAACTTTGTTCAAAACTTTAAATGACACTGGATGTACATTAAGGCAACGACTAATGAGTGATGTTTTTTGGAAATTCGTAAAAAATATCCAATCTCCCAACCCCATGGGTGTCGTAGAAGGCGACTAAGGGACTTACTAGAGAACGGGCAGCAGCGTTCTCCATGCATTTTACCACCACACTGCGATCGCCAACCCGCCTGCCAAGCGTGGCGATTATGACAAAACCCCCCTTTTGGGGGAGGCCTTTGTCCAGCAGGGGACGTCTTTCGGCTGAAATGATGATGATGATGATCCATCTCCACGAAAAATTCCAAAAACAGCTGAGCGATTTACGCGCACCCGGCCGACGTCAACTAGCTATAAGAGTTGGCGAAGGCCAAAGAAACGATGTATGGACTGTGTGAAAGATGATATGGCTAGAAAGGGGGTGACTACCGAGATGACGACTAATAGAGAAGTATGGAAGGAAAAGATATGTTTCGCTGACCCCAAATAAAATTCGCATAAGGGAAGAGATTGATGATCATGCAATTTAATGCTGACAGCAAAAGCCATTTTCCTTCAGCAATAGGGTATTTTCCGATTTGATAAAAACTATTTTAATTTGAACATTGGGACGATATATTTAACATAAGAATAAACATAAATGCCATATCTCCTATGTATTTTACTGTGTGTACATAAATAATAAAATAAATTAATAAATAAATAATAAAAAATAAATTTATTAATACACATTTTCTCCATTAAAAAAACGATTAAAATCGAATTTATTTTTCGTTGTTTTGAATTTACCGCCAAAACGCTCCTTACGATGAGTTTATATCACGTGACATGTGACGTCAACTTTGTGTAAACGGCACCTATACAAATACTTAGTTTGGCGCAGTTTTAGAAGTATTTAAAAAAAAAATGGAAAATTCCCTATTTAATGCTGACAGCAAAAACCATTTTCCTTAAGCAATTCTGTTTAACACTCTTAGCTATTATTATTCATAGCTAAGTATTCGTAGAAAAGTAAAATGGACTTTAAGTTATATAGAGTTTCTATTTTTATGGCCATAGGTAATAAAGTTAGTTTCCTCATGAGTAAGGATATTAGATCATTTAAGTACTTCGATAACAAAAAGCTTGTTTAGTCATACAGACATAAAGCAATGACAGTTTCCGCAAGTGTCCAGCAGACTTAGCATGACGCTTTCTATTTCTACTCTACCGTAGAATAGAAATATCTTGTCCACATTTCTCGGTAGAAAACTGTCAATTGTCTACACGGAAACGTCATTTTTGTCTACTCTTCTCTTCTCTGTTCTGGTGTTAGTCGACGTTCACACAGACGTACTAATATCGTGGCCGGATTTTTTCGCGCACTCCTTTTTCAACGCACTGTTCAGCGACGAGAGATGAAAAATGAACAGTGTGTTTTAGCACTCTGTTGAATTTGCAATGTTCAGCACCCTACTTGCGTAACTCACGATTAATCATAATCTTTTTCATTTTGAAATAGATGAAAATGAAAATGAAAATATTTATTTGTCCCGAATCAGTTACATTCATTATAAATGAGACAACCCCAGTAAGTAATTGATAATACTTGTGTTGGGGCTATCTCGCTCTTTCCCTTAATATGAACAATATTGAGACGATTGCTTACAGTATAAGTTGACAAAAAAAACAACAAAAACAAAAACTACATTTATGAAGAAAACCAAAACATTATATTTTTTTTTTAAATAAATAATAATAAAATAGATTGTTAAACCATTGCTTCATATTTCGAAAAATGTGTCTGCTCAATAACGTAAATAACGCAATGAATATTGTTGAACTGTCAAATTGATACAGATTATGATTAAACGTGAGTTACGCAATAGGGTATTTTCCAAATTATTAAAAACTATTCTAATTTGAAGATTGGGACGAAATATGTAACAGAAAAATAAAAGTAAATTGATTTATATCCATTTTCTCAATTAAAAACGATTTCAACCAAATTTATTTTTCGTTGTTTTGAATTTACCGCTAAAACGCTCTTTACGATGACTTACTTATTACGTGACGTCAACTTTGTGTAAACTAAAGTAGTTAGTAAGTAGTGTCGTGTTTATAATTGACAAGATTTTTATGGATAGAAAGTGAAATCACTGGTTTGCGGTGCTTCTGTGCACAAATACTTCTAAACCTGCGCCAAACTAAGTATTTGTACTGGTGCTGTTTACACAAACCTGACGTCACGATGTCACGTAATAAAAAGTCAACGAAAGGAGCGTTTTGGAGGTAAATTCAAAACAATGAAAAATAAATTTGATTTTAATCGTTTTTAATGGAGAAAATGGATATAAACTTATTTTTAATTTTCTATTAAACATATCGTCCCAATCTTCATATTAAATAGTTTTTATCAAATTGGAAAATACCCTATTAGGGTCCGGTTCAACACCGAGAATTGAAAACCCAAAGCGCGATTATTTTGCGTCCGCGTGGACGTCGAATTTTTGAAGTTTCTAATAAGAAAATTCTCGGTATCAACCTGGAGGCAGAATTCCGGTTAATTAATGACAAATATTTGAACTCTTAATTGTAAGGGATTATGTCTTCTGCTTCCATTCTATTAGTCGTTATCTCGGTTGTTATGTATTCAATATTAACCCTTTTCAACCCTTTTTCCAGGTTTCGGAGTGGGCCTCGCATCGTCATCTTCGTTCGTATCCCTCAATCATTACTTCACCAAAAAGCGTGGCCAAGCCGTCGGTCTCTCGATGGCAGGTACCGGCTTCGGGCTAATGGTCATGCCTCAACTAGTCAAGATCCTGCTGGGAGAGTATGGTTTCCGGTGGACGGTCGTCATCCTGGGAGGGTTGGCCTTCCATGCGGTGCTAGGGTCGTGTTTACTGCAGCCAGTTAAATGGCATCTCATTGATGAGCCGGTTGACTGTGAATTGCAGACGGTGAAGGTGTGTATTTTTTATGATTTTTATTTCTACATTGATATTATTGAAATAACTCGGAACCTCATAATTCTATATAACTTACTTTGGTACCAACATTGAAATCGCGAAAAAATAAACAGTTGTTCCATATATTTTGTCGAGTTATACGACCTTGAGACTGTGAAAAGAAGCTTTTTTGCTGATAGACAGTTACATGACAAAGAGTCCGAATTCCAATCGCATTCGGCTACCTAAACGTTTATTTGAAGCTTCTAATTGTCTGCACAAAACTTATACATACGTTTTTTTTTTGACTAATTTCAGGAAATGGAGTGTATATTAGAGAGTGAAGAAGAAAACGATGACAAATTCGAAATAAATCCGCTAGTTTCACCTCAAGTGCCAAAAATAGTAAAGCAGCGGTCCCACGGAAACATGAACCACCCTTCAGTTAGGACGATAGGGTTACCGAGGGCGAAAACCTGTGATAAGCCTTTACAGGAGTTTGAAAAGTTCGAGATAAATAATAGGCTGTATCCTGGGTTGACGACGGCCGCGTCCGTGGCTGCGATGCCGAGAGTCATATCCACTGGGAGTATGAGTGAAACAGCGCGGAAGAGAAAAGTGTCGGTCATATCCAATATCTCAAACATGGATTTCACTGGCAGTTACTTGCAGTTGTATCTTGATGTGAGTATTTATTTATGTATCAATCAATTATTTATTTTGTTAAACGTAGGTATGGTTACAGACAGTATATTTTCTAAAATATATGCACTATGTTTTTTCAAAATATGGCGTATAAACTTAAGAATACATAACGGTACAGTCAGCCTCAAAAAGATGACAATAAGTCATATAGCTATGCTTAGCGCATACATATTGTAGAGAGCAAAAAAAAAAAAACTGATTTTTTTTAATTCGCATTTGAGGGTTTGGTTGTATGTTGTTTAAAATATGATTCGCGACCAATTCAACCACCTATGTCAGCCCAAGTCGACGGAGGCGTTGTGTTCCACGCGCGCCTCAAAGAGATGTCAGCACAAAAAATGATGGGGCCCGCAAGGGCCGATGCCTGCCAGGGGTGCGGGTTTGTTCGAAAGAGACACCACAGCCCCTGGCTTAAGGGCTACTGAAGGAACACGGGTGGGTTTTAGTCAGTAAAAGTCTGACATGCCCTCCTGCTCCACCCAGAGCGGGAGAAGTTCTTTGATGATTTCCCACCCAAAAAAAAAAAAAAAAAAAAAAACCACCTATGTTCATTTAACCCCATTGAATGACTATTAACGTCGAAGTCAAAGCATTTATTTCAAAAAGGCACTTAAAGGCACTTTTGAACGTCAACATTTACATTAAAATACATAGAATGAGGGTTTTTATGAATATTCAAGCCACCAGTTGACGCCGCTTTGACAAGAGGTCTTCCAATTTGACAACGAACTTAAAATATGTATTTGATCTCATTCGTTTCATTCATTCGTTCACCATTCAGTCCATAGGCGCTTTGACACTTTTGACAGGTGCCCGGACCTGATGTCTCAGTGCTGCCAACTAGTGAACGTCATTTCAGAAATACCTCTCCTCCCCTCCTCCCCCTCATTGATTCTAGTCGCCCCTTCCAAAATGTAGTTTTGCATGGAGAAGAATGTGCAAGAAACTCCACCGTTACTCTTTTAAACAGTTTTAAGTACAACATTTAACACACATTCATTATATAATTATGTGAAATAACTGAGAGGGTTGTATTGATGCTTTTAATGATAATTCTGTTAATACGTACGTGTTACGGTCGCGAATAAGTTCGACATACAACCTGACACTGACCTGCAAAATGCAAAAAACTTAAGAAAACTTAAGAATTTTGCGGGTTACCCTTGCACTTTCACCATAAATCAATGTGTGATGATATGGAGAAAAAACCTAAAAATATTATTATTGTATATATAGCTTAGGCAAAAAGCAGGCGGAAAATGTTAGTTTTAGTTGTTTAGTTCATGAAATAACAAAATAAATTTTAAAATACAATTTAAAGATTTCAGTTTTTTGTAAATCTGTTTTTGAACACTATGAAATAGTAGCCGCCATGTTATTACGTCATACCGCTGTATAAACTAATCAACTGAACCACTTTGTTGTGTTTTTTTAGATAGGACTTATACTCCATGTAATGGACATCACATGAAGTAAACTGGCAAAAGTAGTTTTTAGATGTACACACGGCTACACATCAAGCTATATATTTCCAGTATAAGCTGATCTCGCTTTGGATATGATTCCCGTACAGTGCGAGATCAGCGGAAACTGTAAATGTAGAGCCGTGTGTACCATAGTTCACATAATGATCAGCGCTGTAGAATAATAGTAAATTAATATTTATTTATAGTGCAATTTAAATTGTATTCACGTGTTAAACATTATACTTACAGACGGTCGACGACGATGCCATACAAATGAAGCCAATAAAAAAAAGTATAGAGCCCCAGGAAAAGAAGAAGGGTTTCTTTAGAAGATTTATAGCTCTAATGGACTTAGATTTACTTAAAGACTGGTCGTTTTTGAACCTTTTACTAGGGCTGTCGCTCTTTTGGAGCGGGGAGCTGCAATTTAGGATGTTGACGCCATTCTTTATAAGAAGTTTGGGCTACAACATGAATGATACGGCGTTTTGCCTCTCAATGACTGCCATTACTGATATTTTGGTGCGGTTGATATTGCCGCCTATTTTCGACAGGACGACAATTTCAAAGAAGATGATTTTCTTTATTTCTTCGTTCTTCTTAGCGGCTACGCGGTCCGGTGAGTTATGAACTATTTTATTTTCAAATACATAACATTTAACATGTAGGTTTTGTTTGTATTTGACGCGTTAACCGCAAACCAACAATACTTTGTCAAACCTATTTCTAATGTTATTGTTGTTACACGGTTAAAAGCATGTAATTGATTTTATGTGGTTTGTTTACCAAAATTACTAGGAACATGACGTCATCAGTCTTGACTACTCCACTGCAGTTTACGACCCTAGGTCATGTAGCCATAAATAAATCGATAAAACGTCTGAATTGGCTATTAAATACTAGTTTTTATTTTGATAACAAGTTGAGAGTACAAGAGAGAATTTCTTACCAAATGTCTTGCGTGGGTAAATATAGCTACACATTCTGTCGATAAGAAGTACCTGTTTGTTTTTTCTATGCATTTGAAATGCAAGTGAAATTACAGGCACATAGACAATTTTGCCTGACCGCTTTGTCTCTAAAGTTGGCAGCACATTGACTGAACCCCATGTTTTTGAGAGCAGTCGTGGCCTAGTAAAGCGGCGCCGACTTACCACTTACGACTTACGAGTGGTAACCCAGGCAGGCGGTTTGTGTATTTAATTTCAACACCACTGCTCTCAAAACGGTCAAGGAAAACATCGTGATGGAACAACAGGCTTAGTATGACGTTGTCTATTTCTACGAAGAATAGACAGTGCTTTTTCCATACAAAGTGACGTTTCGTTTCTCAATTTTTGACATCGCACCGTAGATATCCTTCGACAATGTTGTCATTTTGTCTTTCGTTTCTAATGATCTTTGTCTAGGTCCTTATAAATGTAGACTATTTGAGAAAAATATTTCTTCCCAAACTGTCAAACTCACACTGACTGACTACAAACTTTCTACTCGACGGCCACAAAGTATTTATACGATTATCTACAAAATCATGATTCGTTTAGAACGCATAACTGTGATAATTAATAGAAAAACATAGCTATCTTCTCCTACTGTACATCATTTATGTCATATCATGTCATGTCATGTCATGTCATGTCTATTCTTCCGTCGACAAATCGGTGCTCGTGCTAAGCCTGCTGGCGTGTCCTAGAACCAAAAAATTCAAAGACATGTGACATCTACCAACCCACACTGGGCCCGCGTGGTGGATTTACGGTCCACTCTCTTTCACAGAGAGGAAGCTCAACCAACAGTCGGAACGTTATAGGCTGAAAAATGTTAACACCTACCTGTCATACCGCTACCTGCCATGCATAACTGGCATGTACCGTGTTTTTGTAATATTAGGTCTTTACCTATGAAATTGCCGTTCTGCAGTACTGGCCATTTCAAATCAAAATAATTTTTGTTTGGCTAAGAATTCTAATTTCAAATTAATTTTATTTTAAAAACATGGATTTTTTTTTCTAAAAGTAGTCATTTCTTTATTGATTAGTGTTACATTTTCATCGCATTTCAATCTTTTTCGTCATCATGGATACGTTAAAAATTCGAGTAATTATGGAATATGAGTACCGTCGTGGCAGCAACGCGGCACAAGCGGCACGCAACATCAACGACGTTTACGAGCTAACACTACAAACCAACGCACCACCTGTTATTGGTTTGCTCGCTTCCGTTCTGGAAATTTCGACCTGAAAAATGAACCTCGCTGTCGTCCGAAGACTTTGGTCGACAATGACGAATTAAAGGCGATTGTGGAAGCTGATGATACACAATCTACGGCTGAATTAGCAGCAGCTTTCGACGTTAGCGTCAAAACAATATTGGTCCATTTGCGTCAAATTGGCAAGGTAAAAAAGCTTGACAAATGGGTGCCCCACGAACTCAATGATCGCCAGCGCGAAGTACGCGTCGAGACGTGCCTTGCACTGCTCAACAGACACACAAATGAAGGAATTTTGAACCGCATTGTTACCTGCGATGAAAAATGGATTCTGTTTGATAACCGTAAGCGCTCAGCAAGTTGGTTGGATCCTGGTTCAGCACCTAAACAATGCCCTAAACGAAAACTTACCCCTAGAAAAGTGATGGTCACTGTTTGGTGGTCTAGCGCCGGTGTGATTCATCACAGCTTCTTACCAAACGGGGTGAGCATTACTGCAGATGTGTACTGTGAAGAACTGAACACAATGATGGAGAAGCTGGCGCATCTCCAACCAGCATTGGTCAATCGCTCGTCTCCGCTGCTCCTGCACGACAACGCGCGACCTCATACTGCAAAGCAGACGGTCTCCAAGTTGCAAGAACTGGGGTTGGAAGCTCTCCGTCATCCGCCCTACTCACCAGACCTTGCGCCTACAGACTACTACTTTTTCCAGAATTTGGATAACTTCTTGGCGTGAAAAAAATTTAATACCCGAGAGGCAGTACAAAATCCCTTTGAAGAATTTGTTGCCTCCCGTCCAGCTGATTTCTTTAAGAAGGGCATCAATAAACTGCCACTGCGATGGCAAAGATGCATTGATTGCATGGGTGATTACTTCGATTAATACAAATAAAAAATTCATGAAAAAAATTCGTTTAAATTTTTTCATACAAAACGGCAATTTCATAGGTAAAGACCTATTAATATTCATTCATATTTGCTCTCAATGAAAGTGTCTAACAAAACATCTCTTTCCAGTGTTAGCAGAGCAAACAGAATGGGTGCCCCTAATGATCTGGCTGTCAATCTGTGGCTTCTTCCGAGGCATGTGTCTCAGCAACTTCACGCTGACCATCTCGGAGTACTGTCCGCTTGAGAAGCTGCCAGCCGCCTTCGGACTGCACATGGTCAGCAAGGGAGTCTTCGTTGTTGCTATTGGACCTATTATTGGTAAGAAACTGCTTATTGACATAATTGAGGCTTTGTTGAGGATGAATACATTAGGTACTTTAGAAAAAGTAACTTTTAGTTCCCACTTTTATTCTGTTCTCCGATTTTGGAAGCCTGCTCAATTTAACTTTTTCACTTTTACCTCTACTTTTACGTATTGCTAGTTGTTATCTTGTCACAACAGCGAAACAGGCGCTATACTTTGATTAAATTATTTCATCACCACTGCTCTCAAAACGGTGAAGGAAAAACATCGTGAGGAAACCGGTATATAATAGAACCAAAAATTCGTAGACATGTGACATCTACCAACCCGCACTGGGCCCACGTGGTGGATAGCGGCCCACTTGTTCTCACTGAGACGAGGCCTGTGTCCCAGCTGTGGGCATATTATAGGCTGATTGTGGTATTGCCAAACTACAGACTAACGACGCCATCTTGCGTGTTCAGTACATTTCACAAAACAATTGCTCTGCTGTTTACCGACAGCGCCTTGTTATCAACGTCATTTGAGCGCCAAAAGATCCTTGTAGCAGTATAGTTTTGAAAACTGTACTTTTTTTTGTTTAAACATTATTTAAAAACATTTCCTTACGGGATTATTCAAAAACATTTCATCATTTACGGTATTATTTAAAAACATTTCCTTAAGTTAAGTCAATGATTAGCGACTGATTAACCGTACATTTTCGTCGTTTAAACGTCTTTTAACTTTAGCAACGTCTATAATAAAGTGGAGTATTTTGTAATCCCCAGCCAATAACATTGTCCCTGCTTTTAAAAAATCCATCTCTTTTCTTACAGGTTACGTAAGAGACTACACCGGTAGCTTCGCGACCTGCATCCACGTACAGAATGCCCTCATAATGTCCTGTGTCCTCGTCTGGGGCATAGAATACGCCCTTGCTTTCACACGCCGCAGAAAAGTGGTGCAAATTTAGTGGCCGCATCGTTCCGACTGAGGAACGGAATCGAAGCTCATCGTATTTTATATAACAGTTCTCTGGGTAATCCACTATTTAGACATGTTGATTTCTTGTCTATTTATGCTCGTAAAAGTATAATATCGTTACTGACCAGACAACGCCAAATAGAGAGATAGTGCAGTCGATCAATTCTAACATGTATCGTAATATATCAGAATATATAAAGACTACTTTTTTAATCGAGAAATTATAATAAACTTATAGTCCATATCAAAGTCATATCAAATTGAACTTCATTTTACTTAAAATGGAGTTAATTGACTGCACTGTATCCTTAAAGGGTGAAGTCCGGTTGTGTAAGAAATGGCGGTATTGACATTGGAGAGTATAAATCAGGCAATGTTGATATTGCTTAGCCTTAGTAGTGTAACTCTGCTCATATGCTATGCTTGTTTCTAGAATTTATTAAAAAAATGGTCAGGTTGCGATTAAAACTTGTACCTACCGTCTTATTACAAAACGCGATCCAACTTTAGTTCTAGCCAGTTTTTGGTTTTTGCAATTTTCAACTTTATTTCGATTGGGGTAAAGTTTTTAATATAAAATTGACAACTTATCACTGGACTAAGTTGCCAGTTTTATAAAAATTACTACATTTCTATACATATTGGGTTCTTAATTTAAAAATTGTCTTGGTGATTTAAACCTGACCTAAATAAAAAACCCTGTTTTGTAATAAGGTACTGTCCATACCATACCATTCTATATCCAAAATACGTATAAATGTGTAATGAACGGATTTTTTTTTTTTAAACCTCTCTAAAGTAGCTCTCTAAAACAGAAACTAAATTAGCCATGACTATAGACATGGTGTATCAAGTGGTATGGAATGCTAACAAGTAATAGATATTCAATATAATTAAAATGTAAAAATACTAAATACATGATAATAATAATCTTCCTTAGATGTGTCAAAGCTTAGTTGTTAACGTTAGAACCAGTGAATTTGGAAAGTGGAACATCTTGTAGATATATTTACAGACACATCAAGCTACACCAATCTGTCAAATTTATTTGATAGACTTTCAACTTTATCACATAAGCATAAGGTTTATGTTCCATTGGGAAAATTTGACAGTTTGGGGTAACTTGATGTGCTGGCGTCTGTACTATGTAGATACTTAGAACATTAATTTTAGACATTGATTTTATCGATTAATATTTTTAGACGGCTGTTTGTAGTTCGGAAAGTTTTGTAGGTGTGTATTTTTAGATGATATTAATTTATACACATAACATAGAAGTAGGGAATTTATCTTGTAATACTTGAAGACAAGGGTTTTGTCAGAACATGTGGGAGTTTATAAAACCTTATAGACAATGAATGTAGATGAATGAAAGTTCAATGGATTGAACTGCATTTTCCTTATTGCTTTATTTTTCTACTATTAAATCATGACTTCGGATGATGACTTACTTTTCCAACAATGTTTGGACAATTAGACGCTCTGTATTTGTATAATTATATTAGTGACCGCAATTTGTGGTTTGTTTATTACATGACTAGGTGTGTACACACCTATTTTTATTGCTTGGCGAGAGTTGACCATATAGTGTCGGTTATAAATGTTTTAAAAATACGACTGTCAAGTTCTTGGTTTTTGTTTTGTCTATTTTATCATCACGTGAACTTGTGAAAGTAATCTTAAATGTAACCTTTTATTATATCTTACTATCTTAACTGAACTGTTGTAACTCGAAATATTTTGATTAAAAAAAAAACGTTTTCCAAGAAAAACACTACAAAGTGAAAAATTACTATAAATTCGGAAGCCGGTGGCCACAAACACAAATACAAAACCAAAGACACCGACTTCCAAAACTAAAGTTATTTCCTTTTAAAGTTTTATTGTTTACTGTTTAGCTGTGGAAGGTACCCCACACAAATTCGTTTGCCACTAATTAAATTAAATAACGAATTATTATAACATCATCAATATACACTTAGTTGAAAAATACGTATTATTGAAGGTAGAGTTCAACAAGTGCACGCCCCTCCTCGATAGAAATTTATATACAAGCATTTGAAATGTGTATGCAACAAGCAGTGGAGGGCGTGCAGTTTTAAATTAGATGATCTCTACTAAACTAAGTTAATAAAATATGTATGGGACCACCCCTGAAGAATATTCCCATCCAATATAAAAACAATTTTCGAAATTGATTCACAATTGACGGAAATATCGCGTAACCTGTATACAAACAAAAAATAAAGTCGTATTCAGATCCACATTTTTACTTTAATATGAAATAAAGCATTCCTAGTGATTTGATTAATAGAATTTTACAGTTAGTAATAGAACCCTGACATAGCAATTTTAATATTAACACGTTGCCACAATTCATAAATTGCGAATTACTTGCCTAGCAAATATTTATTGACGTAATGCAAGTTTATGCAATAGGATGTGATGTGATTATATGTGCTAACGAGTTCATTTTTTTTGTGATTGTTTACTTAGTAATTTGAATGAGCTGACTCAAACTTACATTTGTACTTACGTCGAATATTCTATAGATTTAAATC
Organism: Polymixis flavicincta; assembly: GCA_949987655.1. Lineage (NCBI taxonomy): Eukaryota > Metazoa > Arthropoda > Insecta > Lepidoptera > Noctuidae > Polymixis > Polymixis flavicincta. Next base: position 17,678,549 of record OX465181.1, on the reverse strand, counting down.
TTGGTTTTAATTTGTGACAAAATTGCACTTACCATAAATTACTGGGACATAGTTGCACTTATTAGGTGTAATATAAGAACATTTTAATGATGAAGTACCTTAAATAGGTCCCACGACCAGATAATAATTTTTTCAGTGATTTGATTATACAGGATAAGTTTTTAACCAGTGCGCAAACTGTAACCATGGATTCACTGGTTAAAACGTATCCTGTATATCAAATTTGTCTCTTCCAATATTTCGTCTTCCAAGGACTATTCTATACTAAAAGGATCTTATCCTGCAACGTGCGCTTTTGATGTGTGATGTTATTGACCAAATATATCGTGTACTTACTTACTAATGTTTGATAAAAATGTAGTACTTACAGAAGGTGGATGCGGTGAGGTAGCTCGCGTAATTAGAATTTTCTTACGTTTTTTGCAATTTGCAGGTCCAGTGTCGACTAAAATATGAGTCGTATTACCGAATTATAATCATTAAGATCATCAAAACATGCTATCAGTCATTGAAAAAGTCATTCAATGGGATGAAATTAATTGAGAAGGTATTTTTTTGAGGATGGGAAATAATTAAATAACTTCTCCCGCTCTGGGCGGAGCGGGAGGACATGTCAGTTTTTACTGACTAAAACCCACCTGTGTTACTTCAGTTGCCAGTGTGCTAGGGACCACGGTATCTCTTCTGAACAACCCGCACCCCTGGCAGGCATCGGCTCTTGCGGAACCCACCAGTTGGTTCTGACATCTCTGAGGCGCGCGTGGAACGCAACGCGCCGTCGTCCCGGTGAGGACAATGTCCTTACTGGACGGCGAGCTACCCATTATTCGCCATCCGCAAGCCCGCGCCTACGGTGGCCGGGAATCAACCTGGGATTCTCGACGCCCAGGGCGTCTCCTGCGGCAACTAAGGCCGTGAGGGCGCATATACTGCCTCTCCCTCACTTGCGCCGCCTCCGTCTTCGCGAGCATTACTGCTTCGCAGAAGGAGGTGACGGCTACCTATGCACTCTCGCTCCGTACCATGGCCTGGACCAGGGCCGGATGCGAGAGATCGCCGCCGCCGGTCACCTACACTAGGACACGGCGGTACTCCAGCAAGCCGGGCAGACCACCACCGTATGCTCCACCGTGTAACTCGGGAGGGTTGTAATTGCATACATGTTAATCAACTTAAAACCACTGACCTACAAATTGAAAAAACGTAAGATAATTTGAATTTCACGTGCTACCCCAGTGCTACCACCATAAGTATAAGAATTCTTAAGCAGTTATTGTATGTACTTATTACTCTTATTATTTTTGGACTTCGTGTAGGAAAACGATAAGAGTGCCATTTTAACGTCTGTTGTTTTTAACATAATAAAATAATTGCTATCAATTTTTGAAACTTATGTGCCAATTGAACATAATCTTTACATGAAATGACGTAAAATAGAAACTTATTGAGAAAAAAAAACTTTACAAATATTTAATGGATGCAATCAACTAATCATGTACTTATTATATTAAATAGATATAGAAGTAGGTGTGAAACAATGAACGCGTACATTTTAATAATCCAATGCATTTTATTATTTACTTAAAACTGTACATAAAATCAAATTTTAATGTTGGTTTATTGACCTTGTTAGAAGTGTAATAATAATAATGTGGATTATTCGTTATCGATATTCATTATTTATTCATTAACGGTTTTTAGCCATTGCACATAATGTTGTTAAACTAGAGGTGTCACTGATTTTCATATTGAGCTGTTTTTTTTTGTAAACAACTTTCACATAAATCTTGAAGTGTTACGGATTTTAAATAATAAAACAAAAAAAATCTTGCAGTGTAGAAATAATGAATGTTTCAAGTATATGTGACGTTTAAAATATACAATGTCGATTATCAAACCACTCCATTGGACAGAATATGTTATTAAAATAGAGATGTCACTGATATTTTTTAGTGAGCAACTTGAAGTGTTAAGGTGCTTTTTACCGTGCAACAGAAAAAAAAGTAATGAATATTTCAAGTATATGTGACATTTAAATTATACAATGCCGATATCAGACCACTATGGAAATTAGTTTATCGCTAGATGTCCGTGTGTTCGGCATATTTCTTGAGTGACGCTGTATTGTCTGCTATTAAGAGACACGAGAGGCAACCAGACACCTAATATTAATAAATACTAGCTTTTACGGAAAACTAAAAGAACAAGACACGTTTTACTCTTCTCTAATGCCACATTAAAATAAAGTATTCCGACGAATGCGGTAAAGTGTTTTTACATTATAAACGTAGATAATAAAAATAAAACCAACCTTATTAATTAAATATCGATAATTCTTGATAGACTACACAATGTCTGTCTGTACGATTGTCTCATTTAATTTTATGACAATAATTTTGTTGAGTTTTTCGTGTTTAGTCGTATTGTTGTTGACGAGCTTTGTTTAAATATCAGTTGAATCTGTTATGAAATAATTGGTGTCTGCTTATTAAAATGCTGCATGCTTTAAGCATTCAGAAAATCATTTGCATAAATTCTGATACTTAGTATCTTAGGGACTTACATGTTCATATAGTTTTAAGTATATTCTGTAGGAATAGAACGTACAAGATTAATTAATTTTGATGTTGGATTGTAATAAGCAGACATCCTACAATTTATGGATGGTGCGAGAGTTAGCCTATATGTTATATACTTAACCTATTTTATTAACCATGTAAAATTTATAGTGAACATTTTATATAAAAAAAGAATGAGAAAAGACAATGGATTAAAGTAAAAGGTGGTTACCGAGAGATTTTGTTTTATTTGATGATGACGTACCGTTTTCAAAACCCCAATGCATATTTATAAATGCCAAGTGCAAGACATATTGTTGGTTTCGCACATCATGTACTCAAAGCCTTTAAGAGCGATCATCCAACGCGAGCTGTCAACAACGCATTTATTATAATAGTTTTTTTCACCCAAGCACTAGATCGTTATTATTTTTAATTATTTTAAAATTTTCTCTTTAATAAAAACATTCAATCGTACTAAGTAATGCAAATATAAAATTAATTGACGGTATGCCGATTTTTATATGTAAATACCAAAATAACTGGAAAAAAGGTTTGTTCTCACTTAGCATACAAACTTGTAAATACCAACGATCGAGTGCTTGGCTGAAAAAATGTTTACTTCTGTTTGTATTTATTGAAATAATCACGAAAATCCGCTTTATATGCGCCGTTGCCTACCCGTGTGGATCGAACGCAGGAGGAACATGGAGCTTACACCTACGGGCACAGAGGGTAGCGCCTCTAGCGGCCGAAAAAATGTGAAACAGAATTTAGTTACCTAGTAGTTATTATTGAATTTGTCATTTATTTTCCAAAGATTTAAGATGATAGCACTGTACTGTACGGGCCACAAGTCACAGCGTAGTTACTCGTAGGTACGAGTGGTACGACTTACGAGGTAATTGAGTATTTTTGCAGTCTACAAGCAGTTGATCCCAATGTTGCCGACTAATCAAGTAAAAAGTAACAAAAGATTTCCCGTAACGACCCAGACGGTAGAGAAAAACTGTTAATGATAGCTACAATACAATGAATTAGCTGCACTAAGCAGTCAAAATCAAAATCAGAATATTTTATTTCACATAAACCTGCATGAGCACATAAGAAACTTCAGAAGCTAGGTGCACGGTTCCAATTTGTCGCTTCCTATGGAGAAGAGCCGGAAGAAACTCCACGATTACTCTTTTAAAAATAATTGACTTTTAAAATAACAGTGACATGACAATCACTAATAAATAGTCGATATTAAAATTGATGTTTAATGTCAAATTGTAAAAATAAAAAGAATAAAAATTCACATTGTAATTTGTGAACAGTTAATAGACTTTCATATAGTTATGCTGTTAATGAGGTACCAGGGCCTAGAGACCCAGGGCCATGGGAATGACATTACCTGCGGAAAGGACACGACGCAGGTAATGTCATTCCCATACATTTTGGCGTAGCGTTTGGCATGACCGCTAACAGAAATGAGTTTTGTCTAGGCCTGCAAGGAAGCCACATGTGCAGAAGGAATTGATGCCAAACTTCCGTGTACGTTACCCTAGCAAGAAAGTGTCTCCTAGAGTTATATGAGTAGAACGTATAATGTGTGCCTTATCTGCTGTAAATGTGCCCCCACATAAAAAATGTGTGCCCCCTGTCGTTTTAGAGAAAAACGGAAAAAACGATTCTTGCTGGGGTAACGTTTTTCTTGCAGGAAAATTCTAAACGAATGATCGGAGAGAGAAAAATTGTGCATGGCCAGAGAGCTTATATGTGTGCCAAAATGTGCCCCCAAAAATTAAATCTGTGCCCCTTCAGGTTTTCGAGATATTGCATTTCCTGCTGGAGTAACGTTTTGATGAATCGTATGTCTCTAAAACTATTGCATGTGCCCCTGTAGAATAAACATACACGAGTAGCTCCTAAGGGGCACACCTTAGTGCCCTAATTAGATTTAAGAAAATATTGATAGTTTTCAAGTTATCGCGGTTTTATGAAAACCCGAAAAAAACATAGCAGCGCCTAAATGAGACAAGGCACAAGTTCGCTGAAAACTGTATTCGGTCCTTCTTGACGCTATTAATAACCATACAAAGTTTCAAAACTGTTCATGCATGCGTTTTTGAATAATCTTGCTAAAAGTCAAAACGATGGTGTCTTAACTTTGACGGCAAAATACAAGGAACCGGCTCAATCCCAGATGTGTAGGTGTGAACCAAAATTGTGTGCCTTTAGTCAAAAATATATGGTGAAAATATTCAGCTTGGAATGTTTCGCATTAAGTTAATATTAACAAAAAACCAAAATATGTAAGCAACGGCTGGTTATCCGACCAAATTTGAATGACTATTAAAAAGCGACGGATTCATACATATCGATGACCTTCTTTACTTTACTCACTAACCGGTTGTGCCTGAGTACACTGAAGTAGAAAAGTAATAAGTAATAAAATAAAGTTGTTATTGGATTATATTCTACTAGCTGTTTCTATTATATTTATTGATAAGCCGTAGGTTAGATAAATTAACAGTAAGTTTTTCATCAGTAAGGGGAACGCTCCAACCAGCCCGCGAAATTCAAAGTTTCTTGCGTTTTTTGCAATTTGCAGGCCAGTGCTAGGTTGTATGTTGATTAAAATATTATTCGCGGCTGTAAGATGTATGTAGTTACAGAATTATAAGCATCAAAATCACCAATACAACCCTCCAAGTTCATGAGGCGTAGGAACAAAAAAAAAAAAAAGTCATTCCTAAGCTTTGTGAACTTAGAGCGTAGTATTGATGATTTTGATAATTATAATTCTGTAACTACATATGTCTTACAATCCTGAATAATATTTTAATATACATACAACCTAGCACTGGCCTGCAAATTCCAAAAAAACGTAAGAAAATTTGAATTTCGCGGGATGGTTGGAGCATTTATGGCACGATCTGCGGTGGTAAGTATTTAATGGAATCGTTTTGACTTATTTAAAAATACTTGTACACTTATCAAGTACTTGGATTTTTTTCATTACTTTACCTATTTATTTATTTTTTTAGGAAATTTAATCTGTGATTTGATGCAATACTTACTTTAAGAATTAAGAATTAAAATTAAGGGAATGAAAATAATAATTTCCACATCAACAAGCTGTTTCATTTAATAGTCACAAGGTGCATTTAATATATATTTTTAATTAGCCCCCAAATCTTTTGAACGCGACTGTACGGACAACAGCTTAGGTATAATACGTCACATAAAGAAGGTCATCGATATGTATGAATCAGTCGCTTTTTAGTAGTCATTGGAATTTGGTCGGATAACCAGCCGTTGTTTACATATTTTGGTTTTTTGTTAATATTAACTTAATGCGAAACATTCCAAGCTGAATATTTTCACCATATATTTTTGACTAAAGGCACACAATTTTGGTTCACACCTACACATCTGGGATTGAGCCGGTTCCTTGTATTTTGCCGTCAAAGTTATGACACCATCGTTTTGACTTTTAGCAAGAATATTCAAAAACGCATGCATGAACAGTTTTGAAACTTTGTATGGTTATTAATAGCGTCAAGAAGGACCGAATACAGTTTTCAGCGAACTTGTGCCTTGTCTCATTTAGGCGCTGCGATGTTTTTTCTGGTTTTCATAAAACCGCGATAACTCGAAAACTATCAATATTTTCTTAAATCTAATTAGGGCACTAAGGTGTGCCCCTTAGGAGCTACTCGTGTATGTTTATTCTACAGGGGCACATGCAATAGTTTTAGAGATATACGATTCATCAAAACGTTACTCCAGCAGGAAATGCAATATCTCGAAAACCTGAAGGGGCACAGATTTTATTTTTGGGGGCACATTTTGGCACACATATAAGCTCTCTGGCCATGCACAATTTTTCTATCTCCGATCATTCGTTTAGAATTTTCCTGCTAGAAAAACGTTACCCCAGCAAGAATCGTTTTTTCCGTTTTTCTCCAAAACGACAGGGGGCACACATTTTTTATGTGGGGGCACATTTACAGCAGATAAGGCACACATTATACGTTCTACTCATATAGCTATAAGAGACACTTTCTTGCTAGGGTAACGTACACCAAACTTCCCTGTCTTCAACGTAGTCTTTTCTTCTTAATTCTTAATCTTATTATATCCTTTTTTGATAAGGACACGTTTGATGTGAGTTTTAAACTTTCCATCGCTAAGTTCTGTAACCGAGTTTGGCAACTTGTCATAGAAGCGGATACTGTTTATTAGAAATGACTTGCTAGTTTTAGTTAATCTAAATTTTGGAATCCCGATTTCTTCTTTACTAGATACGTGTAGGTATGTAGATAATAGAAATCGCACCGTTTTTGGAAAAGACCTAAGTTTTTGCGAACACACAAGATATTTTCTAGGATATAAAGAGAAGGCAGAGTTAGTATATCAATTTCGCTGAATTTGTTTCTAAGAGACTCGCGAGGTCCCATTTTATCGAACCGACGAAAAAACGGAGGAGGTTACTCAATTCGACGCGTATATTTTTTTTTTTTTTTTTTTTATGTATGACCACGCATAACTTTTTCCAGAGTAGTCCGATTTTGATAATTCTTTTTTTATTGGTAAGGGTATACCTCGAAGTTGGTCCCATATAAATTTCGAAGAAAAATTCCAACCCTAAGGGTAAGAAAACAGGGGATGATTGATTGTTTACTCACAGATTTTAATACTGAGTCGTGTATTAAATCAAAAATTAAGCATGTAGTAATTAGTAGATTATAGCCACAACAAAATTATAAAATAAAAACTTTTTAATAAAAAAATTGACCCGCCGAAAAACCGAAAAATAAAAAATAATAAACTAGCTTTGTCCAACCCCAATAAATATGTTCGGAAGTCGGTGACTTTGGATATGTATTTGATTATATGTCACCGCCTTCCGAACTTATTTATTGGGGTTGGACAAAGCTAGTTTATTATTTTTTATTTTTCGGTTTTTCGGCGGGTCAATTTTTTTATTAAAAAGTTTTTTAGATTGCGCGGATTGCCCTCTTTTGTAAAATAAAAATTGTATCCACGTCAGCTGCCGATCCCCACAGCAGAACGCCATAAGACATAATAAGCAAAGCGATGTGAAAATAAGCAAAGTATACCAACCTAGCTGTGGCTACATCAGTCAACTGCCTTATTTTTCTTACTGCGTAAGCAGCTGAGCTTAAACTTGAAAGAGCTCTCTAATCCCATTGCAATTTTGAATCTAAAGTAATTCCTAGAAATACAGTTTCCGAAATAGCATCTAGTTTCTTGCCATGAAGTTTTAAATTTAGACTTACTTCGGGTACATTTGGTAACGATAACTTAAGGTGAATCTAGTCGAAATTTTTTCCATACAAACTTCGGGAGTGTATTACTCCACTGTTTGACAATGTATATCAAAAATTAAACACGGTATGGTTTTGTCTCATTATTAATATTGTTTGTAAGGAAGCAGAGTACTAAACTAAACAAACATACATACAGGTGATTCTGAATCAGGTGAAGCTAATAAAAAGCGTGTAAAAACCATTAAAAAGTTAGGAGCCAACAAAGATTAGTTTTTCTTGCTAATTTAACCTAACTTTGGGCGTGTTTGCGTAATAAAAGAAGTATAAAACCAAGTCGGTATCGACAAAGTTCAATTATCGAAAAGTTCAATAAACTTTATTGGTCATTGATTTATGCAGTGTTTTTTTCAGAAAACCCGATCTTCCGAAGGACTTTTCTTAATTTTTTACGGGCCTGCTTTGCTATAAATGATCGTGCATCTCACTAAATAATATTGTGCATGTAGACCAGCGTCTAACTGCTCATCACTGATACTACCTCTGTCGAACACGAAGCTTGGTGAGACAGCGTGCTTTTTAGCCAGGCTCACCCGTGCGTTCGAGCCAGCGACTAGGTTCCCCTTAAGAAATTTAGTTTTGTTCGCATTGAGTAAAAGCAAACCTTTTCGAAAGAACAGCTAGTTGATCTCTACCTACAGTAAAACAAGTCCATGGTACCAGCCTCTATTTCGTATAATAGACGGTTTTCTGGTTGCTTTAACAGTCGTTACGGGTAGTCAAAAGCCCGACACTCTTGCAACAGTCTTATTTTCAGGGGGTGCTTCTTCAGCGCTACGAAGCGAGCTCGATCATTTTTGAACTTCACCTCGAATAGGTCTATTACGTTATCTTTGGCCCATATACAATGAGTAATTTTGTCGACTTATGCAGAAAAGCTCAACACTTAAGAAGATGTGGGATCCAAGAGCGAGGAAAGCGAGTTCGATAATTTCTCCATCTCGCCGCGAATAGGAGAGGTTTTATTTTGTCCATGCATGGAGAAAGATTAGTCGACACAGTTAGTCCTAACTTTTTCGATTTTTATAAAGAAGCTCAAGTTTTTAGTTAGAGTAGGATGTAAGACCGAGTGAAGCAAGCTCGATAATGTTAGCACCCCACCCAGGGTTTTCAATTCGATTTTCGGAAAGAGAAGTTCGAAATTTTGCTGACTAATGCACCAAAGCTTTAGAATCGAGAGATTGCAGAATACAAGAGCGAGTGAAGCGAGCTCGAAAATTTTAGGATCTCGCCTCGAAAAGGTTGAGATCTCTATTATTCTCTATTTTTACACCTATATATTATTTTTAAGCCAGAGCGGTACAAATGGAAATCCTTGCACCCCGCTCCCGGCGCCCATGGACAAATGGACATGCTTATTAACCTTACCTTCAGGTTTTGTGGTCATCTTTGATCATGCCCCTGCAAGTCTGCAAAACAAGGCGGCAACAAAAAACTTGTTATTGTTTTACAATGCAAATCAATAGCTGCACGTTTGAGCGTAAAAATAATAACATAAATTAGGACAAACACGTTTGCGTACCTACTTAATGAAAAGAAATACATAAACAGACGAGGTTTATTTTTAGACACCAAAGCAGACATCATACGACATCTATGCGATAAAAATCTGGTCATGCTAATCGTAGGAATTTTAATAAATAGTAATGTAAAAGTCGCGTGGCTGTATATTTTGAAAAACTACTGAACCATTTTTGGTGCTAACTAATATCAGCGCTCGTCACGGTTGGTCCTTGGATCACCATCTTTACATACGAAGACCTCTCCGTGCCTCAGAATGCACGTCCCGGCTGTCATTCGTGGATCTTTGACAGTCTTCAGAAGCCCAAAAGTCTGACAATCAGTCTTACCAAGGGGTATCGTGTTACCCAGATACTTGGTAGTGTAATGTAAACTCCATGTAAAATGCTGGTATTCAGCTGCAACGATTATACTGGGAGTGGACCTCAACTTAGATGAGAAAAAGGCTAGGCAGATGATGACTGAACCGATTTTGATGAAATTAATGCAGGATAATAAATTACTGTTACCATACATTTTGACCGCGTAGGTATTGATTGCACTTTTCTATGAAAAAGCAGATTTTTTTTTGTATAGCTGATGATAAATTTCTGCGCTGGGGGGGGGGGGGGGGTCTAGAATGATATGCTGAATTCATGGTTACAGTTTGTGCACTGGTTAAAAACTTATCCTGTATTACCAGGTTAGCTAACCAAAACTAACTTTGGGTTCAGTTACTGCGCAGCAATCATGTGCTTAGTATGATTGATGCGCAGTAAGTAATAGCAATATGTTGCTACACAGCGCACGGATTCCATTCACGCGCGAAGCAAGGATACTCTTGGGTTGCCATAAAAACATTAGGTACCTATGTAGATACCTTAATAGGTATCTACTTACCTAATGTTTTGATTTTGGCGGAAGATTTTAAATTAATATTTAAAATCTTGCCGTCAAAAATCAAAACTAAAACGCTTCAAATCGTTTAATTACTAAGGTATCTATTTCAGGGTCAGGGAACGGTTTTATTTACCACATCTTTGCAAATATATTAAGTTACATACTACCGGGTACTTAGGTATCTACATACCTACTTACGATGGCGTGTGTAGTAAGTGATAGTCTATGATATTAGAACGGATTAACTTATTTTTATTGGTTTCCCACTCGTTCACGCTTCGTGTGACACCTAATTTTCAATAGGTAACTGGATAAGGTTACTTTAACGCAAGTATTTTAACGCCGCATTTTCAATGGCGGCGAAAATATCAAAGTAAAATTATTGGGATTTCGTGAGGTACATTTTTCAGGGCAAAAAACGTTTATTCAGTGAAAAAAAAAAATAAGAAGTCTAAAGTTTTTTGTGAGAAATCTCCCATGGTACATGTGCGAGCTGAACCCCCTTACATTCCAATTGCAAATGTAAGTTTGTACGCACAATATTAAGACATTTCTCATGTTATTTTACGATTTATAAAAATAAACCATGAAAAATACACAACAACATTTAATAAACAACTGTTTTCTGTGTTTCTTTCCCTCAATTTACGTAAATGAAATTCATACCTATGTGTACCAAATTTCAATTTAATCGGTCCGGTAGATCGGGAGCAAATTGGCTGTGTTCGACGGACATACAGACAGACACGAGAGATTCTGTAAGGGTTCCGTTTTTTCATTCGGTTGTACGGAACCCTAAAAACTGATACAGAAACTTGATTTTGTGAGCCAGACTCCCCGAATTGTTTTTTTTTATGTTTTACCTCGTCACGTGTGAACATTTTCGCGAAATATTAGGTTGACCACATTAGCATTCCGAACAATTAACAAAAGATACGTATTTATAAATACCTATTTCGAACTATTAATTTAGCTAGAGAATATAATATCAATGAATGAAAACAAGCGGTTTTTGATCCGTCAGTGCAGTAGCCGACAGACATACAATAGAGAGTGTTCATATTTTGGTTTAAAAAATACGCCGAATTGAGAAACTTCGCATTTTTTTGAAGACGGATAAAAAAAGAACTTATGGTTCTTTGGCTTATTCCCAAAGTGCTCCATTCTTTTGTTCTAAAAAGATAAGAATCTCATACATTCGTTCCCAAATTACTCCACGGAAATGAATACTTATTATTTTGTTCCCATTCTGCTCCATAGGTATCTGGAATCATTCTCAAAGTGCTCCACCGATTATTCGTTATCAGTTCCCAAACGGCTCCATCTACATAATTACCTATAAAATACATATACCTACATATTTAATTACAGTCAGTCACAAAAAATTTGCATTTTGTTATAACGTCAATCCATATTTAAAATTATAGGCTTTTTGAGATAATCCCTCGCAAACAATTTGTAGATTGTGAGATTTAAGTCTATTTTCGAATCACAGTATTTTTTGTGCGTCATCTATCGGATAAACTCGACACTTTTAAAATTCAACTAACAATAGGGTATTACACCCATTTTTGAAGTGTCTTAATTCGATTCTAAAATGCTAATAACCCACTTCAAAACGTAACATTTTTATTTAATCGATTAGTGCCATAAAAATACATTTAAATTTTACATTTTCATATTTCGCGCTTAATTTGATGAAAACGCTGGACGCAGTGGACGCCATATTGGACTGTGGGTATGACGTCAGATTGCTGTGTGAATAAATGTGTTGATGCTTTGTATGATAGTTGTTTATAATTTTAAATAATAGTTATTATTCTTCTTATCGTTGGTTTTCTGTTCCTGAATGTACATTTTTTCAATAAACAATAACATCGGTTACAAAAAATAAAATTACAAAGTGGGTCAGTTGATTAGTTGCGACTGCTTTTTGCCTGAGCAATCTCAATAATATACTTGTAGATTTTTTTTTTGTTTAGAGTAAAACACGTGTTAGGCTTAATTGCCAGATACCATTTAAATTTTATTATTTGTTTTTCATGTTTTTAGATTTCTAAATCCAAAGCCCCACTTTGTTAATTTTGTCAGTTGATTTTTGAATATATTTAATTGTTGAATTAAAAAAAAAAAGACAAAATGATTGTTGAAATAAATTATAAAGTATTTTATGTAAAAAAATATCCTTAAAAATATATTTGCGAAGCTTTTGAGCCTGACTGTACGTCAGCTACCCTTTTATAGTAAACCGGTACATATTTAAATTAATTTTTTGATTAAAATGCGGTGGAGTACTTTGGGAACATTTTAATCAAAATCAAAATATTTTTATTTCATATAAACCTGCATGGGCACTTATGAAACGTCAGAAGCTAGGTGCACGGTTCCAAAATGTTGTTTCCTATGGAGAAGAGCCGGCAAGAAACTCCACGGTTACTCTTTTAAAAATGATTGGCTTTAACAATGTTTTCAGATATAAAATGTATGGGAGGACAGTGCAGGCCTGTAAATAAGTACCAGGTACTTAGACGAATCCAGAATAGAAAATCGTCTACAAATCTACAGTCTGTAAGGCCTACAACGTTCTCCCATTCACAATGTGTAAAATAATCTACATAAATAAAATGAACCTAATTAAACATAGTGACATGATTAACATGACAATCACTAAAAAATTGTTGATATTAAAATTGATGTATAATGTCAAATAATGACGAGAATATGTCAGCATTGTAAAAATAAAAAGAATAAAAAGAACATTGAGAGCAGTTAATAGACTTTCACATAGATATGCTGTTAATGAGGTACCAGGGAAGCCACATGTGCAGAAGGAATTAATGCCAAACTTCCCTGTCTTCAACGTAGTCTTTTATCTTATAATATGCTTTTTTGATAAGGATACGTTTGATGTGCGTTTTAAACTTTCCATCGCTAAGAATATTATCATGGAGCAGAATGAAACCTCATTAAAAATAATATTTTTTCATGGAGCACTTTGGGAATAAGCCGGTTCCTTATTTTCCGAGCAATGATCAGAACCAAATAGCCATTCATTACTTAGGTACCAAACTTTGGCTGACTGTCAAAAGAGTGCTTGCTCCAAATTTACAGTATCTTACGTCTGTAAATAATTCAAAATTTCATAAATATTCTTCTTCTTCTTCATCGTATTGATTTAATTTTTTCCGAATGTTTTTTTTTGTCATGGCTTTTGTTTTCATGGTTTTCGAGGGTGAGGAAGCCGATACTGTTTGACTGAGTCAAAATAAGGTTTGATTATTTTAAACATGAAGAAAAGCAGGAAAAACGTAAGGAACTTTGTTCCTGACGGGGGTTCGCCTACGCCACGTGTTTTTTTTTAGGTTCGAGTTCCCTTAAAATTTCTTTCTCATTTACTCACAAAGGCTTTCGGTACTTTGGGAGCTTTCGGACTCGTGTCATCATCTACCTACAATTTTTTTAACATGCCTGAATTTACATAGGCAGTGTAACACATGCTCAAAGAAATTGAGGGCTCCTCTGGCACACTTTCCTACACGGAAAGATTCCTGCCGACGGGACTAGCTAGGATGTCCGAACCACCTCCGTCATGGGTCATATTTTAATATACGAGTAGATAACTGTCAATTTGAAATATCCTACTTCATTCTTTAATATTATAAACGCAGAATTTTGTGTGATATGGATGCAATTTGGCACACAGATAGATCATAACCTAGATTAACACATAGGTTGCTTTTTATTCCGGTAGTACGTTCCCGCAGGATAATTTCCGACTTCAACGCGGGCGAAGCCGCGGGCGGAAGCTAGTTAATAAAATAAATGTGAAAGTTTGAATGTTTAGAATAGATGTTTGTTACTCAATCACGCAAAAACGACTGAAGGGATTTGGATGTTTGGGACACAGATAATTTGTAACCTGGAAAAATACATAGGATACTTTCATCCCATCACTGTCTTATGTTCTTGTTTTTACATTAACATTATTATTATGTTGACATTGGCAATTGTGTGTTAGTATGTAATTGAGTTATTTTATTTTAAATGTGTCTGTGGTTTCGACACAACTAACATTTTTATTATTTGCATGCTCTTGAGAGTAAAATGTAGCGAACTAACTTACCTATTATAACATCTTATTGTAATGATACCTACATTTACGAATAAATTTGATTTGATTTGATTTGATTCCCGATAGTACCTTCCCGTAGGATAATTTTTGACCTCCACGCGGGCAAAGCCGGTGGCAAAACCTAGTTGGTTATAAAATTACAAAATGTTCACGATACGCCGGTGTGTAATAAAGCAGAAAATGTACGAAATATACTTATAAATGACAATTTATAAGTATATTTCGTACATTTCGGATGATCAGATGGTCGCCTTCATCTGTCGCTTGTAGGTTTTATTAAATTGGCCCCTGCGGCCAAGTGGCCAAGTGCTAAAGGCCGCGACTTACGAGTTGTTGGTCGTGGGTTCGAACTCAAGCATGCTTTACTTTGTGTATTTTATTATTTCATCACCACTGCTCTCAAAATGGTTAATGAAAGCATCGTGAGGAAACCGGTCCTAGAACCAAAACTTCGAAGACATGTGACATCTACCAACCGGCACTGTGCCTGCGTGGTGGATTACGGCCCACTCCCTCTCATAGAGAGGAGTGTGTCCCAGCAGTGGGAACATTAAATGCTGATTATGCATATTAATACAAAAATCGCCCTTACTGTTCCGGCAGAAAGGCGTTGTTAATTACAAATTGTTACCATTGATGTTCTGTTGTGATTGACTCAACATAGTGACACAGGTATTGTAAGTAATATTATGCAATATTGTAGCGAATTAATTATCAATCACCAAACGAACTTTGATTGAAATAACGTGTGCAATATGATAGTAAAAAACACTCAGCGATTTATGTTAATAACCTGATGCTGATTAAATAATGTCACTTAAATAGTAATCTGCACCCTAATTGCGTAACTCACGATTAATCATAATCGGTTTCAATTTGACAGTTCAACAGTATTCATTGCGTTATTTAAGTTGTTGAACAGCCACATTTTTCGAACATATAAAGCAATGGTTTAACAATCATTTTCAAAACGAAGCAGATTATGATGAATCGTGAGTTACGAAATTAGGGTGCAGATCGTTATCCATGCAATTTTGGTCATTGAGTTATCTAAAAAATTACTATGCTGTTTGGCAAAACAAGAACAAGGTGTTTAAAAAAACAAGCCTCTATCTATGTAATTAATTAAAAATGTTTTAACTGTAACTTAGGAATACAACGTGTAATTGGAAACCTGAAAAGGGGTCATTGCACTCATCACACTGTAACCACCATGTATATAGACAGGAAATTTTTTTAAGCAGTGCGCAAACTGTAACCATGGATTCAGCATATCATTCTAATCTAGACCCCCTAGCGTAGAAATTTTTCATCGGTTATACAAAAAAAAAAGCTGTTCCATACATTTTGCCCGCGTATGTATTGCAGTTTTCGATGAAACAGCAGATTTTTTTTGTATAACCGACGAATTTCTGCGCTAGGGGGTCTATAATGATATGCTGAATTCGTTGTTACAGTGTGCGCACTGGATAATAATTTACCCTGTATGTACTGAAAATAGCTATAGGTAAAGGTTCAGTCGATCGATACCTAGACGTAAACTTACAAGAATTTATTTAAATCATGCAAATATGGTAAGTACCTTTATTACGATAACTCGAACAAATGTTCAGATTAAGAACTTTATTTTTAAGTCTTTAATATGAAGAATCACCTCTATGTCGAAACGCTAGCAACACCTCTCGTGTTAGGTACCCTACTAGAAATCAGCGCTGATGTTCAGTTCTTGTTTTTCTTCTTTTTCTTCGAGACTACGAGTTTCAGCCGAAGTTACGGTCGTTTCCAACTCTGTATCACTTACGGTCATTTTGACGGATGCCCTTATCCGGGTTACTTTCCATGTTATTATCTAATAGGTGTTATATCCGTGCTAAAAATTGCAATTGTCACTTGTTTTGACTAATCAACTACTTTCGGACGGGCCCGTATCTTCGTTGACGGTATTTGAGATTAGACCGTCTGTTACAAGTAGTAAATATTTATTTCCTCTCGTCTTTGTGGAAGAAAGTGGAATTTTTCGCTATAGGATGCGTTTCCAGGTTTGATAATGGTTTTTAATTTTGTGTACTTTTTATGTTATCAACAGCTTGGCACTTTACTTTCTGAAACTTTTGCCTTGATTTTAAGGGGTGTCCCCAAAACAGTTTCGACAAGGTTGGATAGGTACGTAGGTAATGTACGTACCTATTCAATCTTGCTGATTACCTACTTATGATTAAAAGAGAAAATTATCTAACAGTCCCCACACTGTCTGGCTTAACTAATCTGGCGGCAGTGATGTTTTGGGGAAGTTACATTACACGGCGGTGTATCGCGAGCAGACTGGACTGCTTGTGTGTGAATCGCTGCTGCAAACTCTCCACTTCGGTGTTGAGCTTGTAGCAGGGATTCGCATTGTAACTATAATGGCAATGTAGGTTAAGTGTGTAGGTTACGTTTACTAACATAGGGTTAAGAAATATTGTTACTAACACATTTGAGTCATTTGTTACTTGTTTTCTTTAAATATAAATATGGAACGAAGGTCTGTCGGTGAAGGTTGACCTCTAAGAGTGTGCAGGTACAAAGATTAGCCTATTACCTATATTGTGATAAGTCTACAACATTACAAGATTCATTCCAATTATACTAACTCTAGTAGATTTTATGAGTAAGAGCCTAATTAAGAAGGTGAAGATTTCACCAAATTCTATTTGAGTTTTTTATGGTCTTAGCAAACAGGTTTTCTTAGTCTGCTACAGGTTAAAGGCCTCTTTTTCCCTCTCTTTTCAGGTTTTGTAGCGATTAGTTGTCCATCGTACCTATTGGCTTGTAAATATTACGCAACATTACGCTCATGCCGGTTGCCTTGTTGTCAATTAACGATCTTGTGTATGTATAATAAGAGCAAAAAAATAATAAGGCTCCACTCGCGAATACTCGTTTGAAAACAATAACTCCAAATCATACAGTAATTGACGATCTCCATAATTTAATTATGAATTAATTGATCGAGCCTCATGAAGTCATGACGGTTCTCAAAAAAACTAGTTTAAAAAAAAAAAAAAATCATTAAGGAGTGACTATTTTAAGTTCAAATCAAATTGATTATAGTTTCGATGTCTGTACATTCTCTGAGAGTATTTTCATTGTAGACGCAGTGTCGTGAGGACGTGCGCGGAACATTGTCGTTCGTACAAAATGCTAGCATCGTAACATTGTGCAAATGGATTCTTTTTTATCCATCATAAATAAATAAATAGCTTTATAATAATAATAGATAAAAAAAAAACACTTCAAAATTATACGGCGTTAATTAGTGACAAGTCATTGACATCTTTAAATTTTGTGAACTTTCTTTGTGGTCGAAAAAATATGGATGAGGCTTTCGCGCATCTTGAAAGTGATGGTAAGAAGACTAAGAAGGGAATGGTCCCACCTGACGGAGGCTGGGGCTACGTGGTCGGACTTGGAGTTGGATTTACCTTCGTAAGTATATTTTAAATTACGTTTTTTTGATGAAAATGTACCGTTTTTATTGTTTCAATAGTAGGCGTACACACTTACGCCTTAATTCAGTGAGACGTTCTTTCACTGTAATCACTTCCCCTTACCAAGTCTTCATTCGTATTTAAATTAACAGATGGCAGGGTCAGGAAGTCAGTTCCAAGGCATCCTGCACCAATTGCCTGGCGATGCTAAACACTAAAACAGAAATTGTAGGAATTAAGTGTGCTATCTAGACATTCTCGTAGCAATAAAGAGATATTAACATCCATTACCTGGGAACGATGGTAATGATTGGGTAAGGTCTGGTATCTAGCAAAAAAAAAAAAAACACTTTTTTGGTGTTATTGCATTCATTTCGTCCAAAAAAGTACTTAAGTAGTTAATTGCTATCAATTATCTATCGCAATGTCATAAAAAAGCCATCAATATCGATTTATATTGAGCCTACTGATTGATGTGCATACCTAACAATCTTTCGCCGATAGCCTTGACCATCAATAAACCATCTCATCCTATCGCGTATAGTTAGCAAAATAAAAAACAAATAAATTATTTATATTTTGATTACTGTATGAGGAGGTTCATAGATATAAGGAACCTGACAGGAACCGACACCCTCATTGCTTAACACATCATCAATCGGAATCAGTTTGAAGTTTGTTACTAATCCATTGCTTCATATGTTCGAAAAATTTGTCTGCTCCATAACGTAAATAACGCAATGAATATTGTTGAAGTGAAAGCTATTCCTACTGTTAGATCGGTTTTTATGTTGATGTTAGTGGGTTTCGCGATTAATGACTTTGATAACACTGCTTCTTGGACATTTCATTAGACTGTATTGTTGTACATAAAAAATGAAAGGATGTAGTGATTTGAGGTATGAAGGAACGCGGTGGTAAGTTTCTCCATAAATGTGATACTGAGTGCTGAGTGCTTACAGAAAAAGCCACTTTGACCTCCTTGAACCTTGCAAGTTCATTCATCTTCTAGTGTCCGCAAATAGTTTAAATATAGTAAACAAGTTGAAATATCGAATAGATAACGATACTAAATTGAAACTTAATCTGCAATAACTATGCAAAAATGTCAGCAGTCAGTTTTTTTACCATTTTTAGGGTTCCGTACCTCTAAAGGAAAAAACGGAACCCTTATAAGATCACTTTGTTGTCCGTCCGTCCGTCCGTCCGTCCGTCCGTCTGTCAAGACCGTTTTTCTCAGGAACGCGTGGAGGTATCAAACTGAAATTTCTATATGATACTTAGTTCTACTGTCCCTGGAAGCTGTAGAAAAATCAACCTTCTAAGTCAACGCAATCAAAAGATACAGCCATTTAGGCCGCAGATTTCCGCAAATTTTCGAAACTCGCACGGGAATCAAAACCTACAGGGTACTTCCCGTGAACTTAGAATCTTGAAATTTTGTACGAAGTCACGTCTTATAGTACAGATATAGGAAAAATTACGAAAACCGTAAATTTTTAGTTTCGTCATATAAAAAAAAAAAATTTGTCAATGTTGAACTTTTACTTATATACCCACAGGTTTGTACGGAACCCTCGGTGCGCGAGTCCAACTCGCACTTGACCGGTTTTTTTTTTTTGACTAGATCAACTTACGATTTCTGAATTGGTGTATTCTTAAAGTTATTTAAAGTTTGGGACCTTCCTGTAATTGTAAGAACGTTCACAGTCAGAAGGCCAATTCTTGTAATAAAAAAACGTTCAAAATCTAGTCGCAGTCTCATGTCGGCGATATTAAATGTTAAAAACTTTTCTAAAATGCATGGAAACTCGAGGTGTTTCGATTGAGACTGGGATCTACTGTGAATTTTCTCTAAATTACGAGAATTGTCCCTCTAATGTCAGTCACAATCTGTCAAATCTGCCTCTAATTTCCGTACATTTTTGACAGGTTTTTGACTTTGAATGTCGCTGAGATGGGATTGCGACTTGAATTTGAACGGATTTAATTACAGGAATTGGCTTTAAGGTATCTTGCCAGACTTGGCTAATGATAGCTGGGCCAAAAAAGTGTAAAATAACAAAAGCGAACTTCGTTCCAACCAGTGGCGGTTTTTTTTTTTTTTTTTTTTGGGAAATCATCAAATAACTTCTCCCGCTCTGCGTGGAGCAGGAGGGCGTGTCAGACTTTTACTGACTAAAACCCACCCGTGTTCCCTCAGTAGCCCGTATGCCAGGAGCTGTGGTATCTCTTTCGAACAAACCCGGGGCCCCTTTTTTTTTTTTTTTTTGGTTGGTACATCATCAAATAACTTCTCCCGCTCTGTGTGGAGCAGGAGGGCGTGTCAGACTTTTACTGACTAAAACCCACCCGTGTTCCCTCAGTAGCCCGTATGCCAGGGGCTGTGGTATCTCTTTCGAACAAACCCGCATCCCTGACAGGCAACGGCCCTTGCGGGCCCCATCATTTTGTGCTGACATCTCTTTGAGGAGCGCGTGGAACACAACGCGCCGTCGACTTGGGCTTGGTCCTTACCGGACAGCGAGCTACCCATTACTCGCCGTCCGCAAGCTCATGCCTACGGTGGCCGGAAATCGGCCTGGGATTCCCGACGCCCGGGGCGCGTCCGAATCCTGCGGCGGCTAGGGTCGCGAGGGTGCATATACTGCCTCTCCCTCACGTGCGCCGCTTCCCTCTTCGCGAGCATCACTGCTTCGCTGAAGGAGGTGACGGCTCCCAATGCCCTCTCGCTCCGTATCATGGCCTGGACCAGGGCAAGACGCGAGAGATCGCCGCCGCCGATCGCCTCCACGAGGACACGGCGGTGCTCCACCCAAGCTGGGCAGACCGCCACCGTGTGTACACCGTGTCCTCAGGGCGATCTTCGCAGTGGAAACACCCGGGCGTTTCCTCCCGCCCTATCCGAAACAGGAACCTCCCGAAACAACCGTGTCCGGTGAGGACCTGCGTCAGACGGAAGGTGAGGACGCCATGCCGCCTCTCAAACCACTCCTCAAAGAGGGGACTTACCGCCGCAATCGTGGCGTGCCCAACCAGTGGCGGGGTAATTGCGTATCACACTAAAAGCAATGGCTTTCATTTCATTGACAGTTTCTCAACATTCGTTACATTATTTACGTTGTTGAGCAGACAAATTTTTCGAACATAAGAAGAAATGAATTAGCAATTTCTTTCAAAATTATTTATATAGTGCGTTACACAATTATATTGCAGGTGTCCCACGACACTTCTCAACTGGTGTTTTTTTTATAATTATCCTTCGCTTAGGACAGCCATGTCAAACATGTCTCGCCCGCGGGCTGCATGTGGCCATTCGCGGTTCACGATCCAATTTTAAGAACAACCTATTGACGCGGCCCGCCTGTGTATATTTCAGAAATTGCGTCATAGAAATACTGTCAGATCCATTTGTAACAAAAAATTTACAGTCTCTATGCACGCGACAAAATTTGTCGAATTTCCGGGAAAAGATTGTGCAAACGATTTATTTTTTCTTTTTATGGTTATGTTTTACGGCCCACTGATTCTATGGTCCTTAGGCGTTTGGCCCATCAGTGATTTTGAGTTTGACATGCATGGCTTAGAAGATAGGTTCCTAGTTCTCACTTGAAACATGCTAATAGTTATTTTGCTAGTAAGAATCAACGTATACTTTATAGCTCGGCACAAAAATGACATATTTGTCAAATTTTCTATTTTAGCTCTAAGCTCCGAAGCGTCGTTTGAAAACCCTCAGATAAGTTCCAGTTACCTTATCTGGCAGATCACATCATGCAAATTTTGTTCCATGTTTCAATTTATCTGATAGATACCTTATCGGGAAACTGTTAACAGGGAAAATGCGATATCGTATCTGTTTACCTATTACTTTATACTTATTGAAACGACCGGTTAGTTTAAAAGAATCAGATTTGGTGGCCTATTTTTATCTTTTTTAAATTGCAAATCTGATTGATTGAACTCATTAATTTATAGATACCTACTTATCTACAAATTCATGAGTTGAGTACTTAGATTGCTGAAAAATTACTTATTAGTTGGCATTTCAGTTATAAATGTTACAAAAAAAAGTTATAAAAAAAAATTATAACTAACGAAAGCTAAATTACGTGATGTAAATGGCACTCGCAAACGAAGGGTTCCGTACTATTGGGCATCTAATTCACACCTATCTTCAGGGTAGTAAGGATATGGACGCGCAATCTGTTAGTAGGTCCTTGATTTTTTTTGTCGGTTTCTTTAAAAAAGAATAGAATTTCCATACATTTTGACCACGTTGGAACCTATTTCATTTTTCTATGGAACAGCAATTTTTTTTTAGATATACTACGAAAAGTTTCTGCACTAGAGGCCAGCATGATTATTGCTGAATTGATGGTTACAGTTTTGCGCGTCAATGTCCCTCCGTGCCACGCTGTATACCTACAGGCAGATAAACATAACTATTTTGGTGCACGTGCTATTCCTTCACCTAAAACATGTATTATCATTTGAATATGTATGCCATAAATAGAAAACATAAAGCTACGTTGTTTTATTCGTTCTAATTATGCACGACACCTAGTCCTTTTCTGCTATTTTTATTTATGTTATAAATTAAGTATTAGGAAAGAATTTAAATAAAATTAGTTTATACGCGTTTCGTATTGATGAAGATTGTGTGCAAATAATTATGTCGTAATCTGTAACTTAAAGATAATGGTAGCCTTGGACGTAGAAATATCGTTTTGGGATATTTTCGCGCTCTGGATCTTCAACCCTCTATTTAGCAACGGGAGCAAAAAGAGAAAAATAAAACTGGCACTCTGGGAGTGCCGACAGAAGTAAAAACTCAAACAATTACGTGTGTATTTTTTAAATCGTCAATACCGGATTTCACATTGGGTCCTTGGGTCCTGATTGCTCTCGGTAAAAAATGATAAACGAGCGATCGACTTCAACCATTAAAGGTAACAGCACAGGTTTTTACGATAAAAATACAAAGGGAAAGAAAGGGATAAAATAATTAGAATTTCCTAATGAAACAAAGGGTCTTTTCTAAAAGATATCAACGCACGACTCATCCGTGTGCTCGTTCACCCATATATCCTACACAGTTTACATATAGCTCATGGAAAGCGTTCGGTGACGGTGACGCGAGTTCCATGATTTTTGTTCACCCAAAAAGTGCTGAACGCGCCTAAAGAAGTTTTCACTTCAAAAACGTCGATATGGGAAGCACTCTGTTGGATTCTCAATGCTCGGTTCAACACCGAGAATTGTAAATTAAGTACGCTATAAAATCCCGCCGTGATATTTTTACGTTTGTGCGTTTCTTTGCAAAAGAATTATTGACCAATGGCTTCATACTCTCACATACGAAGAATTTGAGAATTTTGTCAACCCCTTTCTTCCGTAGACATGCACACCAAATACATGTAGCGTAGAGTATGCTCGTTGAGAGTTCCACATGTACACTCTACACTTACACCCCACAGACACGCACTACACTCTCATACAATACTCCCACATGGACAGCACTTAACTATTTAAACTTTAATTTGTCACTATTTTAATTTTTAACCCTACTGCATTTTCATATCTGGAATCTGGAACGCTATAGTTACCCTCTTGGAGGCCTGCCAGGGGTGCGGGTTCTTCGAAAGAGATACCGTGGGCCCTGGCACACATGCAACTGAGGGATCACGGGTGATTGGTCAGTAAAAGTCTGACACGCCCTCCTGCTCCACCCAGAGCGGGAGAAGTTATTTGATAAATTCCCAGCCTCAAAAAAAAAATAACCCTCTTGGAGGTGGGCGTTAATAGCTGCGACACAGTTTTGTAACTAATGTAGCTATTTTCGTACGAAATCAATTCGTAAAATGTGTTTTTGTTCCAATAAAGATTATATTATATTATTAAGACCAAGGCCAATCCTAAATACAATGTAGGCACTTGTTTTTGATCTTAAATATTATTACAATTAATCCTTTATTTGACATGGCAGCCAAACACTTTTAGCTCATCAACATAGGAACTAGTAAATTACTTATACATGATAACATTTAATTGGAAGGTACACCTTGAATGAAAAAGATAACTAGTTTATCTATTACATTCAAGGAATTAAAGTGTCACAGACGAAATATATAGTTTTGCAGTAATCTGCCGAATTATAAGGCAATAAAATCTAGTAATAATAAAAACTGACATTTATAAATGCTACATAAATATTACTTTAACCGCCGTTAATGTCAATGTAATGAGGGCAATTGTTCAGAAATTCTCAATTTGAGTTTTTATAAAATAAGGTATAAGTGTAATTGAAGTTAAATATCTGCTTTGAGGTATTAGGGCGATAAATTTGTTTTTTATTAGGATTTACCTCGGATTCACCCTTGACATTTTAGATAATCGGTGGTTATTGGACAATAACTTTCGTGAGAGGCGCTTATATTTATTCATGAGCGGTTTTACTCACGTGCATATTTCGGAAACGTGTTATACTAGTCTATTTAATATATACCTACCCGATAATTGTGCGATTCATACTTTAACTAGCTGTTTCCTACGGTTTCATTCGCGGTTTTTTTTCCTCGGCGCCTAAGAGTCTAACCGTATTGTTTCCGTCTCCTTTCTCGAGAATTGATATGTCAAATCAGATTTGTAGCTTCGGAGATTAGCGCGTTCAATCAAACAAACAAACTCTCTCAGCTTTATTATAAGTAGGTGAACATAAACAAGAAAACATTGACAAAAAGGAGCAAACCCCTTATTTCCTTTTTAGGCTCCATTAAAATGATTTTTTTATAGGAACAGCATCTATGAAAATAATGGTTCAATGTAAGGTTTAATGAAGAATAATATAATTGCTTTAAATACAAAGATCGGTTACGCTGCTATTGTCAATTTGTTCACGGTCTCAAGTTGCACTTTGATAAAATTCAATGCAATTTACGCAAGACAATACATTTTATTGTGAAGTGTATAAAAAAATTACTGACGTTGGTGACCTACTTTGGTGTGTTGTGGAAATATATTCAAATTAAATAATTGTCATTTAATAAACTACAATATCACGGACTATGTAGGTTTAAGATACATCTATGATTTATATGAGCAAGGATTTTGTATTTTGTTTGGTTCTGCAACAATACTAATAAATGTATTAAATATTAATCCTTCTAATGTAAAAGTTTGTACGTTTAGATGTTTGGAAGTTTATTACTAAATCACACAAACACGGCTGAAGGGTTTTGGATAAAATTTGGCATACAGATAGTTTTTAACCTGGATTAACACATAGGATACTTTTTATGCCGGTAGTACGTTCCTGTGGGAAAATTTCTGACCTCAATGCGGGCGAAGCTGCTGGCAAAAGCTAGTATATTATAAATGTAAAAGTTTGTATGTTTGGATCTATGTTACCCAATCACGCAAAAACTAATGAAGGGATTTGGATATATGTGGCACACATAGAGTTTAAGAAATCTGGATAAATACATAAGATACTTTAGTTTGTCAATAGTCTTTTCTTTGAACATTATTTTGACAACACTAATATACATATTACAATTTAATTTACAAGACAGAAAAAAATTCCTAACGCCTAACGCTGCAACAAAAACAGCGTTTTACGGTGTTCTACGTTTGGGCAGCGCCTTATATTATTTACAGACAGAGTTCTAATTTATGCTTTAATCTATTTATTGGACTTAATTAGCGTTTTGTTTTATGCAAGTTAGGTAAGCTAAAATCAGCACGATTAAAACATTGACGTAGGCACATAACTATATAAACACATCTTGGCGTGAAATGAGTTCCTGAAACTGCGTTTTTAATATTTTTCTGACGTTCTAATTGAACCTGCCGGAAATCTTTCAAAGTTGCTCATGGACAGCAATATGAACCGGTTCAATTGGTCTGGGGATAGTTATCAAAACACTCAACACCATCTTTCTGCCCTTGGCACTGTTGCTTGGGGTGGGTGAAACACGTTTTCGTCACCCCTCTCAACCGTAACGTTATCATTCAATCCCATAGTTCACTCCGCTTACCTACTTTCATACGGTTCCTCGATTTTATTTCACATAAATCTGCATGGGCACTTAAGAAACGTCAGAAGCTAGGTGCACGGTTCCAAATTGTCGCTTCATAAGGAGAAAACCCGGCAAGAAACTCCACGGTTGCTCTTTTAAAAATAATGTTTTCAAATTACAGTGATAATAGGTATGGGAGGACAGTGCAGGCCTGTCAATAAGTACCAGGTACTTAAGTATAGGAATGAAAATACAAAATAGAAAATCGTCTAGCCTGTAAGGCCTACAACGTCCTCTTATTCACAATAGTATGTAAAACTGACATGATTTCCATTAGAATCACTAAAAAAATTGTCGATATTAAAATTGATGTATACTATCAAATAGAGACGAGAATATGTCAGACATTGTAAAAAATAAAAAATCACTTCATTAGCCACTTTCTCACCAGCCAATTTCCAATAGCCAATTTCTGAAAAGGAACTTTTTATCCCAAAAACCTGCACGGTTCCTGAGGTAGACAAACGGAATGAAGCCGCGTGTTAGAGCTAGTATACCTACATATGTGTATCCTTCTAGTTTTTGCCAGCGGTTTTACCCACGTGGAGGTCGAAAATCATCCCACGGGAACGTATGTACTACCGGAATAAAAGTGTTAATCCAGGCTATGATCTATCTGTGCGTCAGACATTTAAATCTATTCAGCTGTTTTTGCGTGATTTAGTAACAAACATCCAAACATACAAACTTTCACATTTATAATATTAATATAAAAATATTTTAGGAAGTAAGATAGAATTTTTATCATGTGTCTCGTAGGAAAAAGAAGAAACTATGTATTAGTAGCTGTTGCCCGCGACTTCAGAATAGAATAGAATAGAATAGATAGCGACTTCAGCTGCATGTATCTTGTACTTATTTCATATTTTAACCCCCGACGCAAAAAGAGAGGGGTGTTATAAGTTTGACGTGTCTGTGTATCTGTCTGTGGTATCGTAGCTCCCAAACGAATGAACCGATTTTCGTTTAGGTATGGCTAATGAAAACTCTAGGCCTCTGTTTGGCCTTTTCATTGACCGTTCCCCGGCTTGACAATTTCTTGATCAAAATATTACCTTCAACTTAAAAGGTCAATAAATATTATTATTTTACTTTTTAGAGTTTTTGTTTGGGTCTGGAGTTATTAAAAATTTTAATTAAATTTTTAATGATAAAAGTATCCAGGATGAAAACTAGCATATGCCTGACTCTAGGTCCTTGGCTAGGTAGTCTAAATTTAACAGATAGGTATCTATCAAATTTCATTACGTTCGAATCAGTGGTATGGGCGTGAAAAGGTAACAGAAAGACAAAGCCAGACTTACTTTCGCATTTATAATATTATTTTAGATAATAACCAAGCTTGTGGTGATGGCAATAATAGTTGTCAATACTGTAGACGACATTTCTGTTCCTCTCTGACATCTACAAGTTAAGAAACTGTTTATTATTATTTACCAGACACCACACGGAGCGAAAGTGTAAATAATTAATTGATAAGGTCGATGACAATATAATAAAATAGTTACCACGTTGTTTATAAGTGTGTAAATAATGACAATAATATTTACTACGAAATACCCCAGTACGATACGAATATTTATGTATTTTATCATTGTTTTTTTAAGTGTCTCCACTAGTTGTGTCAGATTTATGATTATACTAACTTTTGCCAGCGGCTTCGCTCGCATGGAATTCGGAAAATTTCTCACGGAAACTTACTACCGGGATAAAAAATAGTATCCTATGTGTTAATCTAGGATATAATAGATCTGTGTGCCAAATTCAATCAGGAGTTTTTGCGTGAAAGAGTAACAAGCATCCATAAATCCAAAATTTTGCGTTGATAATATTAGTAAGGATATACAGAGTTTTTGGAAAAAAAAAAAAACAGCTGTTCCCTACATTTTTATAAGTTATACGAACATAAATGTAAGGAACAGCTGATCTTTTATTTTCGCGATTTCAGGTTAGATCCAATAGTAAAAGTGGTTCTTAATGATGAATACAGTGACCTCTTAAGATGTTGTGGTATATTTCCAATAACCCTGTACCTATAGATATGGTTATTGGAAAAGCACCAAGTTGGTTCTTGTGTATATAAGTGGGATAGTAGGATTATTTTATGAACCTATTTACTTCTTTGTTAAGGTTCTTTCTTCTCAATTGTAGTTTCTAGGTATTTAGTAGTTTAAGATAAATTTATTAGCTTTATTGCAATGTGAATAAAGAATCACCTGTTTTGATACTTTATCTATGGAAAAAGTTATTAATTACTGTGAAACAAACGGTAAAACCCTCTCTCGCTAGGTATAGTTTTATGGCACTCTAATTGAATAAATGTGATCCTGTAATGATTTAGGGTGTGCCGACGTAACCCTCAAACAGCCTACCTTGACAAATTAGTCGGTCAAGGCTAAAGATTACGGTATTTTTAACAAACCTATTCCGTGTTTTTACGAAACATTGTTTAACTTCATAAGTACTGTAATTAAAACTCCAAGTTATTACAAAATAAAAGATTAATTGATTTGGACTATACCTAATAGTATTTAACGCCAGTTTGTTTTTATAGAATATACCCGTTAAACTACTTTTTTATACCATAAGAACATTATGACATTTTCTTACAACACATTTTACTCGTCTTGCAGTATTACTAAATCATAATATGTAGAAGGACTTTGACCGTGTAGTAAGAAAATTGTCATAGATTTTTCATTATTTTGCAGATGCTGGGTTTCGGCTCGTCCAACGCATTCGGCATACTGTTTCACAACTTCTTCTTAGAGCAGGGTAGTGGTAGCGGCCTACCCCTGGTAATAGGAGTTTACAATGGAGCCCTTTCGATTTCCGGTATGTATAAAGCTGAAGAAATTTTTATCTTAAATCATCACAGAATCAAATAAGCACTGCCGGCCATGGGCCTCCCACAAGTATCTCCACAATGACCGGTTACTGAACAAGAGTAAAATGTTATCTTATCTTCATCAACTTCCTTATTGTCTCGCTCTTTGACTAGACTGTCCCTGAGTTATTGACGTAACTTTTTGACGAGATGAATTATGCAGACTCTAACTTTTGCTCATCCCTTTTACATTTTACAGGGTTTTACAATAAGGAAAACTATTTGAATTGAAATCTAAACACATATATAGGTTACGATTATGTTTTTGAGGGCTTTTTTTTTGGGTGGCAAATCATCAAAATAACTTCTCCCGCTCTGGGTGGAGCAGAAGGGCGTGTCAGACTTTTACTGACTAAAACCCACCCGTGTTCCCTCAGTAGCCCTTATGCCAGGGGCTGTGGTATCTCTTTCGAACAAACCCGCACCCCTGGCAGATGTATAGGTACTTTTTGGCATTATTTATCGAATACCATATCATTTTTATGACCACCTTGGCTTCGTATCGTAACGTTAATATGACAGGTTTTTCCATCCAATTTCCATCACTTTTTGACATCTATTTCATTGATGACGCATCTTATGTTCCTCTTTAGGGTATTGACAGTTCTTGGCATGTTCACATATACCAGTGATTTCACATAATCCCACAAAAAATAATCAAAGGGAGTTAAATCACATGATCTCCGAGGCTACGTCTAGTCCCTGGATCTTAAGAACAGGAACCCGTTGAATTTTCAATAAATTGACAGTTTCTCTGGCGATATGACAGGAGGTTCGGGTGGTTCCTGTTGAAACCAAGATGTCTGCCAGATCTCATATTCATAGATGCCGAACATATAACCACTGTTCTGTCAAAAATTCGCGCCAAAAGACAATCTAATGTGGCCGCCAAAAATACCTTATCCTTATTGAAAAACCCTATACAAGACCTACGTTTTCTAGTACACACGTGTTATAATGAGTCATCATATTTATTAACTACATATAAGGAACCCCCAAATAGTTATTCGAGCGCACAATACTTAACCTAATTGTGTCGTTAGACGGATGCACCGTACCGTGTGTGATGTCGGCCAGTTCAAGTATCGATAATGGCTCAAGTTACTATTTCTAATTAAGGATAGACAATGTAGCACAGCACAAATCGTTTAATCAAGTCGGATTGGGCAAAGAGACCGATGGAGGACTACAATGTTAGACTGACCTCTTTTTGGTTCTTGATCTTCAATTATTTGGCACGTGTAGTATAATTTGGTATCTATTCATTTGTTTCGTTGATTGTAGTGTTAAACATGCAGCATCTAAATTGCGGAAACACTTTTAAGGCAGAATCTGAATAGGTAATTTTGAAGGTTGCTAATCTATGGCTTCATATGTTTGAAAAATTTGTCTGCTCAACAACGTAAACACCGCAATGAATGTTGTTGAGCTGTCAAAATGAAAGCCAGTCCTACTGTTAGTCATCATTTCAGCCAAAAAAGTCCACTGCTGGACATAGGCCTGCTCGAAACGGGGAGGGAATTGCCATAATCGCCACGCTTGTCAGGCGGGACGGCAATCGCAGTATGGTGGTAAAATGCATAGAGAACGCTGCTGCCCCTTCTCTGGTAAGCCCCTTATTCGCCTTCTACAACACTCACGGGAAGAAGTGGGATACTACTACTACCTACTGTTAGTGCGTTACGTTATTACCCCTCTGTTCTAAAACGTGGAGAAAATTTAAGAACGGATTAGAAAAAATTACACAGGCTGACACATGATTTACCCAGATACCAGACAATATATTTCTGAAATAATTTGATGCACTGAATCCGAATCTGACCGCAGAATTGCTCTATCACGTTATGATTTTGAGATATCCTAATCTGGAAGAGCAAAAAACACTGTATTTGCTCATTTTTGAGGTTACGTAGCCCAGTAGATCCTCTTTTCTCCAAAAAAACATCAATCGTATCTTAAAAAAATGACGTTGAGTTTACTCGAATATCTTTTTTCTAATGGATTTTCAGACATAGGAAAATCCATATACATGAAAGTTACAAAATGCGATATCTCAGCGATATTCCAATAAACTCAAAGTCATTTTAAAGAAAAAGACTAGTTACTTTAAGATATAATTGATAATTTTTTGGAGGAAAAAGGATTTAGCGGTATTTTTTGCTCTTTCAAGTTAGGGTATCTCAAAATGCTTACGTGATAGAGCAATTCTGCGTATTTAAATACTTCGGAAATGTAAAATCTGGTTTTCGGGTAAGAGTGTCTGTCTAATTTTGTCAGCCTGTGTATTTTTACGGCGTCGGTACCAAATTCTATTAAAATTTCCGTTCTTAGTGCTTGTTTTATCAATATTATTTTCAAAGCGCTCTAAAAGTGTAAGTGTCTCTGTAAACTGATACTCACTGCCTGAAGTGTAAATGACACCATTTCCGTGAGTTACAACACTCTTGTATGATACGGATCTTTGACTTATTATATTATGCAATAGATTCATATAATTTACACATATTTTAGATGGATTGACATTTTATTAGCTTGTATTACTTAAAATTATTAAATCGTTGGTTTAATAGACGCATTAGTTTTGAATATTTCGACAGAAATTCTGTATTCTTGACTACAGTGTCTTTTGCGATCTGACTCTTGTTATGTTTTTAACCTTTGATTTTAAACTTGCTTAACCGGTCTACTAGGGATACCTTACTTTAATATATATTTATGGCAAAAAAATTGAATGTGCCTCCTCTTGAACTTGATCTCTTCTGATGGCCACATTGTAGAAATTCAATACACAAAGTAAAGTGTCTGCCTGCGTTCGAACTTACGACCTGCAAGTCGTAAGTTGGGGCCAAAACCACTGGGGCGCCACACTCCCTGCTTGTTTCCTCGCTAGTCCCTCTTGTGTTATTGGCCTCCCAATAACACAAAAGGTCCAAACTACCTGAATAAGCATGTTTCTGTCTGTTGTTCACAGGTTTCTTGGGAGGGATAGCTCTGAAGCGGTATTCCTTTCGTCAAGTGGGACTAGTTGGAGCAGGACTCTTTGTGCTAGGAGACGCACTCACAATCTTCGTCGAGAAGACATATCAATTAGTATTCACGTTCGGAGTTATAAGAGGTAAGAATGTAGGAGGCAAAGATGCAACTACATACCAAAATGCATTCCGAAAATAACGTTAACGTGAACGTCAAATTAACGTTATTTTCTGAATGCATTAATATATGCACCAATATCCAAGATATGATATTGAGATTGAAGAAGAAATGATCCAGGGCTACAAAATAAACCTACATAATATCATTTTCCAATTCTTCCAGGGGCTGGCTTCGGCATGATGATACCAGTAAGTTTTACAGCATTCAACTGCTACTTCACCAAAAAAAGAACAGCCATGATGAGCGCCAATCAAGCGATGAGCAGTTTGGCGTCCATCACCTTCCCAATGCTGGTGACGTTTCTGCTCTCAGAGTTCGGGTTGAGATGGACCTTGGCTTTGATTATGGCCGTGGATCTACACTTGGTCTTCGCAATGCTAGTCATGCATCCAGTTGAATGGCATTTAATTAAATCTGAGGAATTTATTGAAAAAGGTACTAATGAATTTTAAGTCGAACAAAATATTTTGACGATTTTTTTTTTTTCGAGTGATGCAAATTATTAAACACTTTTTTCAGAATTATGTGATATTAGCAGTTTTAAAAAGAAGAACACAGATAGCTTCGATGAATTCTCAGTGCGTATGTTACCAGGCGGAGAAGAGGACGTAGAAATAAAAACTGTGAAGAGAAGAAAAAAAGAGTCTATGAAGATGAATTTAGTGTAAGCATTTAATTATCATTCATTTATCATGGAATTCTATACAAGCAGGAATATTATTAATTACAGAAAACATCTGCACTATCGGTTTCAAGCACCGAACTGACCTATTTCTTTAGGATTACGAAACACGCTACAATATTGCCAAGCTTATCTTTATAGTATCCATTGACGTCATTTCATTGACATTTTCGATTGTCAACTGTTTTCTTACATAATTTGTTAAATATTCTGTTTCAGAAAAATTGTATGTGAGAATGTAGAACTGGACTTATTAAAGGATCCTAAGTTTGTGAGCACATTGGTTGGGCTCGGATTCGCCTTCGTGTCTGATGTGACATACTTAGCCATGGAACCAATGCTTCTCTTCTCGTACGGATTTTCTAAGGTAAGTTATCACACGTATATCTATGTGCCGTTCATAATACCTAGTCTACTTTACTACAAATCTTTCGTCTTCCTGAACGACCTTGCAAGAGAAATGACTAGGTTTGAGGAAATCGTTACTTCACATCCTTGTGTTGAAATCTTGAGATCTATATAATACAGAATATCATTATTGTCTACAGCGAATGTGTCAATTTCATGAATATTTGAATTTTCTTTGCCTTTTTGCAGATACAAGTGGCAACATGCGTGATGGTTGGCGCCATATCAGATTTACTAGCAAGGCTATCGCTTGCTGTAATAACATATTTCTATGTCGTCGACAGCCGACTAATATTCTTCGTTGGCACCTGTATAACGGTTTTCCTTCGAATCGGTAAATATATAATTATGTATTTGAAAAGAACTTTCCACATTCTGATCTAAGAAATATATACTTGGTTTTCACTTATTTTAAGTCCATTACAAAGTAGAATTGATTTCCTAGAGAACCTTAAACTCCCAAATGTTGCGGGGGGTATAATTACGTCAATTTATATTATAAATTATGATTCTGGTTCTGTTTATTCTTTGTTATTGTCTATATGTTCAGACATACATATATGATGAAACAGATCGGCATAATGATTTCCGGTACTATAGATAGGTACGATTATATAATCGAGTTTGTGAACAATATCCATGTTTATCTTTAAATTAATTTCAGCCTTGGTGACTTCAAACGCGCTCTGGTTTGTGTTCGCGGTGACTGCCATATCTGGGTTGGTGAGATGTTCAGTCCAAGTGCTGTTTCCACTAGTTCTTGTCACTGCAGCACCAGACCGGTTTCCAGCAGCATTAGCACTTCACATATTGTTCTCTGGCACGCTTATGATGTTAGCTGATCCTATGATTGGTGAGTTTGCAAATCCTCTATCATTATATCAGCTGCTTATATAATTATTTACTTATTGTGGGTGGTTTTTCATTTATATAATCTATCTACAATCTATCGGAACAGATTCACGTCCATAGTTTAGATCTTTAAAGATAACATGGCCAAAGTCAGAGATAGGTAGATCCTGTTTCGTAGTGATTACTTTTTGTAATAGGCAGATTGATTGTATCGTCTTTTTTCCATTAGGATTATCAAATTAATTTGCATTAATTGTAAAAAAAATGTACAATCATTAAACCAATAATCATTTTCAAGTAGATGAGAGATTAGTATAAATTAATCAGGCTATCTCTAAAAGCCATTGTTGCAAATAGATGTGTAAGGTCAGCAAAATTACCCCCTATTTTTTATCGATATGCATTTCATCGCTCATTATTTATCATTCTTTGATTAATTGATTGGATTCTAATCATTATAAGAGTCTAATGTTTTTCCTAATTAAATGTAAAAGTTTATTATGCTGAGCGCAGACCAAGTAAATATTGTTTATTAGCTAGACTTTCGTTCTATGCAAACAATGGAAGCACGATCATTCGCAACAAACCAGTCTCCTATGACGATATTGGTACTTAACAAAACTATAATGTCAGTGATAGACAAAACACCTATGTTTCTCGTGTTCGCCCTCTCTCAACATTTTTCATTGATGTTTTTTTCTATTATTCTTTACATAACACGTATTCCGCGAAAGGTTAGGCAAAGGTGAACCTATAGTTCAGACGCCAGCACATCGAGCTACCCCAATCTGTCAAATTTCTTTCATAGATTTTCAACTTTATAACATAAGCATATGGTTCTTGTTCAGTTGGGAAAATTTGTCAGTTTGGGGTAGCTTGATGTGCAGGCGTCTGTACGCCTACATTTTGTCATGTATTAGGGGGCGATCCTAATTGCCATCAACCGGGCACAAAGCATCAGGCTGCAACTGAGATATTTCTGCGGGGTATTGCGTAACACATTGACGGTAGGAATGGGTTTCAGTTTGACAATTCAAGAACATCCATTGCGTTATTTAGGTTGTTGAGCGGACAATTTTTTCGAACATATGAAGCAATGCTTTTGCAATTACGTTCAAAATTATGTAGGTTCTGATTAATTGTGTGTACGCAATTATAGTAGTGTTGGGAAACCCTTTTATATCTGTTCTTTTTTTCATCAATCTTATTTTCTTTTATTCCAGGTGTCCTCTACGAAGCGACGGGTAGCTATGTGTACTGTTTCTTCGCAATGAGCTTTTGCTGTTTAGTGTGTGTTGTCCTATGGACTATTGAGTATATAGTGTATCGTAAAGGTAAAAGTAGAACATGAAATGTGACTTATAGTTTGTAATTAATCTTACGAGAGGATTGTTGAGAAATTTGATGGCTTTGGTCGTGTCGGATGTTCCTTTATAATTATAGATTTTGTGAGATACGTAAAATACCGATGGATATCATTGTTAGTGGTGTTTCAAGCTTCGTCCACACTCAATCAAAGGATCAAATTGTGATACTCACATACATCCTTTTTCTATTTTTTACACCAGCCAGAACGACTTAAGATACGACATTTTGGAACTCGTACTATTTAAAATGTGCATTAGTGTGGACGTAGTTTTAGGTTTTGTTGCCGTGTTATTATGTCTACGAATTTAATACACCTACGACTACTAATGTTGCATAAGGTTTTATCTAAACACGAAATACAGGCACGAGAATAAAAAAATGGTATGGCTATTAAATTGCCATTCCAATACTCGTACGGAATGACGTTCCTCAATCACATTCCATCGTGCTATGTGTTTTTGTATTGGAAAGGATGAGAACGAAGTAAGTTATTTACCAAAGATACTTTTATGCATTACTTAATGGCTGCTAACAAGATATATTTATGTAGTACCTACTGACTAATTATATACTGTGTACTACAAGGTGTTTAAGATAACTAAAAAGGCGTCTTAGTTTATTAAAACCTTTATGTAAGGTGAATAAAAAGGGAAAACTCACCTTGTATAAGATATTATTCCGATAAATAATGGGCGTTTCAATAATTGACTGGAAGAAAAATCAGTGATCTAAAATGCGCGACCGCATCTCGTCAGTACACACGGCTACATATGAAGCTATACATTTCCAGTTTACGCTCTCTCGCACTGTACGGAAATCCTATACAATGCGAGTTTATGCGAGATTAGCTGAAATGTTTATCTTGATGTTTAGCCGTGCGTACATTCATAGATGTTGATTGAGGCAGAAAATATGTAATATTGTTTTATTCATCCATTTTTTTTAATAATTATGTATAGAATATTCTGTAGGAATAGTTTATATTATTAGGTAAATACAGGATACAATTTTATTCAGTGCGCAAACTGTAACTATTAGTTCAGCATAATAATACGATTCTAGACCCGTAGCGTAGAAATGTATAATCGGTTTTCAGAAAAAGAAAAATTTCTGCGCTATGCTAGGGGTCTAGAATGATATGCTGAATTCATGGTTATAGTTTGCGCACTGGTTAAGATTTAAAACTGTATAATTTGAAATTATTTTTATTATTTAATTACTAAAATAAAATAAGTTCTGGAAATGATATATTCTTGTGGTTACTGATAAAAGTAGTATCGAGATATACTATTTCACTATGAAAAAGACGAGTGGGTTCCTAATTTATAACATACCTACAGTTACATACATACATACTCAGCCTATAAACGTTCCCACTGCTGGGACACAGGCCTCCTCTCCGTAAGCGGGAGTGGGCCGTAATCCATTACGCGGGCCCAGTGCGGGTTAGTAGATGTCACATGTCTTCGAATTTTTGGTTCTAGGACATGCCGGTTTCCTCAAGATGTTTTCCTTCACCGTTTGAGAGCACCTACAGTTAATGTATCGTAATAAGTATGACCTAGGGTTGGTTGACCTTAATTTGAATACATAATAAGTACAGTGACATGTCATTTAATCGGCAATATGAATATATAGGTACCTACATATACAGGTTTAGTTACTAATACTACAATACTACTTGTAGTTTAGGCAAAAATTCAAAGAGTTTCTTTTTTTTTCAGAAACTATACAGCGTGTTATTTGAAATGTGTCGTTATATTTATGGGTGTGGTATAAAAGATGTTTAGTCACCAAAGGAGATAACTAACCAGGATCGTCGGATATGGTTGAAGTTTGATAAGAAACCGATTAATGTTTTCGAATGAAATTTGGTTTTATAAGTTAACTCTTTGTTTTTATTAATTTGGTGCGATACTAAAATTTGATTCCAAAACAACCATCGGTTTCTTAATAAAGTTCAATTATAACTGACGACCATGTTTAGTTACCGGGCCTTAGTCTGCTATTTTAATAAATTCGTCATTCCAACATGAGCCCATCGTCATTTTGCTAAAAGTTCGTAATCTGCTAAATTGATAATGGTCGATCAGTGGTCGGTCAATGGTCTCGTAATAGAATTGTGTTTTATTGGCATTGTCGTACTGCCATTATTATAAAACCCGTTAGTAGAAATGATTTTCGATAAAATACTACTAAATTTGAACATTTATTCATGCCAGATTTCATTTACTTTAAAACAATTTTTTTACAATTTATTTTTAACATATTATTTTAGAAACTGACAAAATTTTAGCAGATTACCCCCTAAGTCAACCATTCATTTGTCATTATGTACGAGATTACCAATGAATACCATTTCTTTCAATGGAGTGTCAGTGGCTGACCACTGGAAAGTCATGTTAGTAGATTAACAAACTTGACTAAATCAACAATTATGAAATCAATGATAGACCATTCTGACACTATTGTAATAGCAGACTTGAGGCCCTGTTGTGGTGAAAGTTCCTTAAAATACGATCACACATTTCTGACGAACGTTGTAGAATCGAGTAGGTATAAGTACCTAATTCCGTTTATTTTATAATTTTAGTGATGTGCCATCATATTGTAAAATTAATGTTATTGTTGATTTTGTAATATGTAACTATGTTAAACATTATACCTACATAACTTACCTAAGTAAAAATTTAAAGCCCACTTTGTTTTTTTTTTTGCTGATTTTTAAGCATTTACGTTATAGAATTGATGTCAGCTACCTAATTTAAATAATCTGGTTAATTTAAATGCGACATGTTGCTATGTGTATTTTCTAAGATTGTTTGCTATAATTAGAGTATGTGGTTTAAAATAGATTAAATAAATAGTTAAACAAACGTTTGTTTGTCTTTATATAATAAGATCGTGAATTTATTTATTGTTGTTAAGTAAAAATAATTGTATTTTAATTTAAGGGATTAGCGACTTGTAGGCGCTGTCGTTACAGTTACCTGTTATTGTCCATATCATCATCATCATCATTTCATCCGAAAGACGTCCACTGTTGGACATAGGCCTCCCCCAAGCTCCGCCATTTCGACCGGTTCTGTGCTTCCCGCATCCAGCGGACTCCTGCGGCCCTCACAAGGTCATCTGACCACCTTGTGGGAGGCCTTCCAACTTTACGTCTTCCGGTACGCGGTCGCCACTCCAGAACTTTTCGGCCCATCAGCCATCTGTTCTGCGAGCAATCCGGTTCTGTCCATATAATTGTTGCCAATTCTACATCCCAAAATTATAATTTTCTATATTAACTATTTCAATAAACGCTTTAGTAAAAAAAAAAAAAAACATGTTTAAAATCTGCACCCTACTTGCGTAACTCACGATAAATCATAATCTGTTTCGTTTTAAAACAGATTGTTAAACCATTGCTTCATATGTCCGAAAAATGTGTCTGCTCAACAACGTAAATAACGCAATGAATATTGTTAAACTGTCAAAATGAAACATTATTAATCGTGAGTTACGCAAGTAGGGTGCAGGTTAGCTACTGTTAATATAACTTGCTAAAATTAAGCACAATTAATTCATAATTTTTATGTCATAAACCTATAAAAGAATTATTTAAGTGGTCGACTATGATAAAGTATTTTAAGCTAAGTAAGTAATAAAGATTTTCATACAGAATGTGAGTATATATTTGAGACTAATTATTAGCTACCAATCCATTCCTCCCAGTCATAATTTGTGTACTTCGGCTTAGGTAAGTAAAGAATGAGAGAAATTAGTATTTAAATATTTTTATTATCAGACAGATTTCGTAACTGCGATATAGTAACAAACTTAACACATTAAACAATTACCTCCTTATTCATAAACGTTGCTAGTTAAGTAATGATTAGCGTCTGTTTAACCATACATTTTTGACGTTTAAACATAATTTAACTTTAATCATCGGCCCTAATAATAATCAATAACAGACTGACATCAATCATTATAATGTAGATATAAATATTCAAACTAGCCTCAAAGTGGTTTGTATGGAAATTCGAAAATTCCAATCTAAAAGGACTATTCAAATATGGATATTATCAAAGATCTATTTTCGAGAAATTAACGGAGTTTCAAAGCCACGTGTCTTATTTTGTGACTATTGTGACAGACTAAGTTGTTTTCTGTTTTAATGTTGACTTCATTTAATATTAAAGATTTCTTAATTAGGACGATGATTGGGTGATCAAGTAGCAGTGGACGGGACTCGGTTCCTTGGTTCGATTTTAATCCTGAAACCGTCGGATCTCTTCAGAATGATATCAGTTGTCAGTTGGAAATCTTTTTCAGGTACTTCGGAAACAGATTTATAGTGCCTCAAGATGGTTGACAGAAGTATTTTCAGCTTCAGAAGCGCGTACTTGCGTCCTGAAAAATAACATTACGAAGATATTAAGTTGACACGTAGCTTTGTGGACAGTTTTCAGTGTCCCCCACTGCAACCCCAAACTCATACATCATATTCAGTCGCTAATATTCCCACTGCTGGGACACAGGCCTCCGTGAGAGAGAATGGGCCATAATCCACGACGCGGGTGCAGTGCGGGTTTGGTTAATGTCACATGTTTTCGAACCCATGACCTACAACAACTCGTAAGTAGGGCCGATACCGTGGGGCCACCACTGCTCTAAGCTTATACATCATCATTTCAGCCGAAAGACGTCCACTGCTGAACATAGGCCTCCCCCAAAAGCAGGTGGTTTGCCATAATCGCCATGCTTGCCAGGCGGGTTGGCGATCGCAGTATGATGGTAACATGCATAGAGATCGCTGCTGCCCATTCTTCAGTAAGTAACTATAGTACATAAATACTACGCAATAAATAAGGGTTCTACCTCTTCAAAAGCGTCGTACAATAAAAAACGATAACGACGGTGAGTTTTTCAAGAGGAATATCGATAATATCTTTTCTGTATGCTAATAATAAGATCATGACCACCCGTGATGATTATTAGGTATAGGTTACTTTATTTAACCGACGAAAAAACGGAGGAGGTTACTCAATTCGACGCGTATATTTTTTTTTTTTTAATGTATGACCACTCATAACTTTTTCCAGAGTAGTCCGATTTTGGTAATTCTTTTTTATTGGAAAGGGTATACCCCGAAGTTGGCCCCATATAAATTTCGAAGAAAAATTCCAACCCTAAGGGTAAGAAAACAGGGGATGATTGATTGTTTACTCCCAGATTTTAATACTGAGTTGTGTATTACAAAAAGTAATCAAAAATTAAGCATGTAGTAATTAGTAGATTATAGCCACAAAAAAATTATAAAATAAAAACTTTTTATAAAAAAATTAGTCGGTGATTTTGGATATGTATTTAATTAAATGTCACCGCCTTCCGAACTTAGTTATTGGGGTTGGACAAAGCAAGTTTATTATTTTTTACTTTTCGGTTTTTCGGCGGTTTAATTTTTTTATAAAAAGTTTTTTGACTGTTAATTATCACGATTACGGGCATAAAATTAAATGTCATTTAAAATTAAATAATTAGGTAGGAATACGGAATGACGATCGTTCATTGAATTTAAATAACTATCCGTTTATATCTGCAAATGAATGTATTAACAGTCATCCATCCATCCAAAATCTATGAACAAAAATAATTTAAAATAAACTGTGGCCCCACTGGGTGGCTCGGCACCCGATTTGTTTGTCTTTAACCGAACAGTTGTCTTGTCGGTGCTGTTCCAGCTCTCTCTATTAAAGACCAACGGTACAGTCGCCAGCAGGTCAAGGTATCCCAAACTGTCAAATTTTCCCAATTGAACATAAACCTTATTCCTTTGCAATAGAGTTGAAAAACTATCAAAGAAATTTGACAGATTGGGGTAGCTTGATGTGCTGGCCTCTGTACAAAACAAGATTTTTCTTTTGACATGGTTCTTTTTTTTAAACCATTTAGACACTCAAGAGCTGTGGTCGGAATACAAAACTGACAACTATAGCACCGGACAAGCTGTCATTTTGAGAAGAATAACTTTTTAATACACTTAAACCTTCCTCATGAATCAGCTTGTCTATTGGTAAAACCGCATGAAAATCCGTTCAGTAAGTAGTATTTAAGTTTATCGCGAACAGACAGACTTGCAGACACACAGACGCGGCGGGGGCCTTTGATTTATAATATGTAGTGATATAAAATACAACAAGATAAGTTCGATATACAAAAACTGTCTCGGCGTTTTAGGCTAGGACTCAACCCATATCTCGTTTTGAATAACGCGGTATGAGTTTTGGTCAAAACATATCATACATTTGCCACTGCTCACTAAGAAAGAACAATGCATGGCAATATTCTGTACTAACCGACACAGCTCCTGGGTCCAGCACTGAACGGAATGTAGCTGTAGTAATGCCTGTTGGCCATGTTCTCTGGCAAGAAGTTGTCAGGGTTGAAGGTGTCAGGGTCCTTGTAGTGCTTGGGGTGGCGGTGGATGGCGTAGGTGCCGACCACCACGGTGGCTCCAGCGGGTAGGGTGTAGCTGTTGGTTACTGTGAGAGAAAAATAAAATGTTGGTGAGAATATTGCTTCCACTCTAGGGGGTAATTGCGTAGGTAACACACTAACGATAGGAATGGCATGTAATTGCGACAGTTCAACAACTTTCATGGTGTCATTTACGATGTTGAGCAGCAAAATTTTTCGAACATGTGAAGCAATATTACAGATACCTATGGAACAGAATGGGAACAAAATAAAAGTGTTTTTAAATAATAATAATTCCTTGGAGTAACTTGGGAATTAATGTATGAGATTTTTATCTTTTTTAACCGACTTCAAAAAGAAGGAGGTTATCAATTCGACATGTATATATATATATTTTTATGTATGTTCGGGCATAACTCCGTCGTATATTGACGGATTAGCAAAATTATTTTTTTGTTCGAAAGGGGTTTACTCCGAAATGGTCCCATTAAAATTTCGTATAGATCTGATGATGCGTTTTGGAGACAGACAACGGATCTCTTCAAAAAATTACAGCAAATCAACCGCGAATGTTGCTATCGCATAAGTATGCATTGTTTTGACCCCAAGGATGATGAAATTTCGAATTGGTGTGGGGTAGGTAACTAAAAAGTGAAAAATAAAAACTTTTTTCAAAAAAATAACAACCGACTTCCCAAAAAACACTACAAAGTGCAAAATAACTTTAATTTCGGAAGGCGGTGACAAATAACTAAAATACACATCCAAAGTCACCGACTTCCGAAATTAAAGTTATTTTGCACTTTGTAGTGTTTTTTGGGAAGTCGGTTGTTATTTTTTTGAAAAAAGTTTTACAACAAAATAATGGAGTACTTTGGGAATAACCCATTCAGAACATAAGTAGATTCTTCAGAAGCGTTAGGCGATTATGATGCAGTCATGTCTAAGCTGAGTATTAACAAATTAGAGCCTTATGTGTCCTGTCGTTTAGCCAGTTTCGATAACACCAGGCATTACGAGACGAGCGTTGAAAATCCAGCAGCGCTCTTTAATAGTTCACTGTGATAGTTGTAATTAGCGCTCATAAAGAAACTAAGTTAATATAAAAGCTGATTATCTATGTTACTCCGTTGAGATGCCACCTAACTATGGGGATGACCAGACATGAGATGTTAAGTTTTTCTCCTTCTCTTGAGATCTAGGATTTTGCATTCAAGTATTCATTAGATACACTTAAACATTCTTACCAATCTTAGCGTCTCTCTTCAACTCCCTCGCAATGATAGGTACAGGAGGGTACATCCTGAGGGTTTCGAGGATGACTCGCTCCAAGTACTTCATTTGAAGAGTGTCGTTAAAGGTGGCTGGCCTATCCGAATCTCCAAAGATCCCGTACAGTTCATCGTAGACTCTCGCTTGCACGTCTTGGTGTAGTCCTAGCAGGCACATAACGAAACTGGAGCCGGCTGCTGTCGTGTCGTGACCCTGAAATGTTACAGAAGTTATTAGTCTTTGAGTAACTTTATCACAATAATTGGAAAGTAAATTAATATCCCTGCCAATTTCACAGGTCCTTGGCGTGTTTTTTTTTTGGATTCTAATCAAAATGAATAGGTACAGCGTGGATGGGACTAGTTTATATAGTAAAAGACAAAAAAAAAAAACTCATACCTCAAACATAATTGTGTCTACTTCTTCTTTGATCTCGTGATCAGTGATGTTGTTCGTGCCACTTTGAGCAGATTCAAGCATGAGATCCAAAAAGGCCAAGCGCTTTTTCTCACCTGAAATATTATGGTCACTTTAAATGGTCAACAATGCTAGTCAACATTAAACATTGCCGAGACCGACCAAGAAAGAGGTGGTAAGATAGCCACTAACGCTGGAAAAGATGGCGCAAAAATGATTATACCTGGAAAGATAT
The DNA here is from genome assembly GCA_949987655.1 of Polymixis flavicincta. Lineage (NCBI taxonomy): Eukaryota > Metazoa > Arthropoda > Insecta > Lepidoptera > Noctuidae > Polymixis > Polymixis flavicincta. The sequence goes on along the minus strand of OX465181.1, from coordinate 17,634,827 downwards.
ATGCCTTTGCTCGTGGTTTGTAGTGGTTCATTAGGTTAGGAACGACACACATTAAACTGTTCCAGGTTTAACAAGTTTGCTGCAGGTTTAGAATTTTCGTATCCTGCCCAGTGATAGTTTATTGGTCATTATACCTATGTATGAATTTTGACTGTAGCCGTACTTACGACTGTACATCTGGACATCATTCCTCGATAAAGATAAAGATGTATTTATTAACACAAATGTGTAACATGATACATAAATATACACATATGGATGGAAATTTGTTTGAAATTGTAGGTTAAACATGTTTTGCCATATTCGGCGTACAAAATAGTTTATTACAATTATATTTTATTTTTTTTATTATACTCAAAATTCAATCAATTCAAATAGATACATAATCAATCAATACAAAAAATAAAAAATAAATTAAACAGTAAAATTACTAAAACTAAAATACTTATTAAATTATCTAAATTCAAAATTTCGATGGTTTTTGGGTATCTACGAGTATGTCAGATACTTACCAACATCATTTTCGTCGTTGAAGTCCAAATCATCACGGTAACCTTTGAAGACGGTATCTGACAGCGTTTTGCCACCATTTGCCAGAACATTGTTATCATCAACCTTCTTGCATTCCGTCAACTCTTGAATGCTTGCTGGAATGATACCTTTAACTTTGTTCTCGTGGTAGATTTTCTTCTTTAGCTTGATAACCTTGAAATAAGAGTAGACGATAAATAAATTATTCGCTTTTGGTGCTGAATGGTGGAAGAAAGCTGTTATTTATTTAGTATGAGAGTGGGTCATGACGGGTGTGCAATAATATTGCAAAATGGAGGGTTATGATTTTGACCGGTAAGTATGCCTGTGGGTGTGCATGTATGTTTATTTGCTCCCTCATAACTTCTAAACTACTTATCATTGTATGAGACATAATATAGTTGTAAGTGTCTTGATCATTCGCTGGTTATATGATATCACATTAAATTGAACATGGCATATTATCATATGGTTATTTGACATCCCAATATTTTGAAGACGACATAAACTCATGTTATGGCCTGAAAAGTTTGTTTATGATGCCAGCAGGCTTAGCATGACGCTTTCTATTTCTACGAAGAATAGACAGTGCTTTTTCAGTACAAAGTGACAGTTTGTTTCTCCGTTTATGTCATCGCACCGTAGATATCCTTCTACAATCTGTCATTTCGTCTATCATTTCTAACGATCTTTGTCTAGGTCCTTATAAATGTACACTATTTCAGAAGAATCTTTCTTCCCAAGCTGTCAAAATCACACTGACAACTAACTTTCTACTCGACGGCCGCAAAGTATTATATATACGATTATCTACAAAAACATTATTCGTTTAGAAGGCATAACTTTGATAATTAATAGAAACATAGCTATTTTTTTTTTTCAAATTCAAATAACTTTATTTTCTTTCACAAACAAGGGTATAAAAGCTTAAAAACTAAATGACAGTAGTTTGTGAGAGACTGGTGTCTGCACTAGGAATACCTGTATCGCAGATCACCAGGGCCCCACCACACGGTATGTAAACATTAATAGTTATTTAGTAACTGTGAAGGAAAAGGGCATAACATAACCACCAGTAATTAAAAAACAAAAAAACAAAATTACAATGATAGAAATCAACTCACAGATTAAAAATAAGACAAAAAGTGTGAAATGTTTGTGTTCGGAAGCTAGCGGGACGGACTATTTTGGATGATGTAGTAATTCCTCAGTTGCATTATAATCTAGATTATGGAGCCATTCAACTAGAGCAACTTTACAAGCCTTTGTTGTTAGATGATAGATGTTGGTAATACGATTTATTTTATTATATTATAAGTGGGAACCTAGGAAGGTAAAGAATCTTTGAGAGAATCACGTTCTTAGCCCTTTGGTAGTGGCACATACGGAATAATTTCTGCGTTTTCCTGAAATAGAGAGGGGGTAAAATCTTAAGGAGGAGTGCTTTTTGAGAACGGTGCATAAAACAAAAAGTTGCCTTACAGATAACACTTTGAAGTGTTTGTAAAGAACAACGGTAGGTAACAAATATGGGAGAAAACAGGCCACCTTAAGTACCATCCGTTGGGCTCTTTCCAATTTTAAAATGATCGACTTTAGAGCGCCACCCCATGATGTTATGCAATATGTCAGAAGAGACTGACATATTGCATAGTTTACCCACCTAATAACCTCTGCGTCAGCTACGTGACGAAGATTTTTAAAAAGAAAGATTAATTTGCGAATTCTCGACGTGAGGCTGTCTATATGTGGTTGGAAAGTTAAGTTACCATCGATAATTATTCCAAGGTACTTAATCGAGGTAGTCTTTTGGAGAACGGTATAGGAGCAGGTGTCAGAATGAGTGTCAATGCAAGAGTGCGCTTTAATGTGGAAATGGGATATTACTTCGTTGCGTTTGTTAGTGAGGGAGAAAGCTAAATACTTGGTTTTATCAACGTTAAGGGTGAGAACATTATCATTTAGCCAGGCCAGGACCGTATCAAACCCTTTTTGTGCATAATGGTAGACACCAGCCCATGAGTCCGCCGTGAATAGTAGTGCTGTGTCGTCGGCAAACGATATGATTTTACCATGGGGTAGTTGAAGGTTACAGAGATCATTTATGTAGGCAAGGAAGAGGGTGGGCCCAATCACACTTCCCTGAGGCACACCAAAGGTAACAGGTAGATCATCACTAACGTAGTTTCCTATTTTAACCCTCTGGAACCGATCAGACAAGTAGTCACGGAAGAGTTTTAATGGTAGTCCCCTGATTCCCATGTTTTCAAGCTTGTTTAATAGGTTGGTTACAGAGACTGTGTCAAAGCTATATTCTCCTATTGTATATTATCAGTAAATAGTCATGTCTATTCTTCCGTCGACAAATCGGTGCTCGTGCTAAGCCTGCTGGTTGTGACATTATTCGTTCGTTTGCCAAATCTTAGTTGTTTGTTCTTGTAGGTACATTTTGGTTTAATTTTATGCAATATAGGTACGAACTTTACAACATGAAAACTACTACACAGTCGAATTTCCTACGGAATAAAATTATCATAAATGTTGCAGAAGTGCAAAAGCCACACATTACAAACGTGGTAAATAGAAGCGGGGGTTAAGAATGAATAATTCCGGTAAGTACCTAGGTACCTTATTAGTTAGTCCATGAATAATGTCCAAAAGTTTTTTTTGTGTTTTAAATAACGGATGTAATTTGAAGATGAAATCCAATCGGAGCCAGAACTTGTAATGCCTCTGATGGATGATGTCGCACATTCTGGAACAAAGTTACATGTTACCTAATATTAAATTTGCCAAAATATCCACTTTAGGAAAATACCACTGTTGTGCTATTAGTAATTGCGAAAAGATTTCCTTCAGTATCAAAATTCATTCGACGGACAGACTTTAGCGAAACTGGCAATACTAGAAAATTCTAGGTAATAAGTATAGTGGATTCCTATTCTTTATATTATTTTATAAATTACAAGGTATCCGACTCCATATTTACATGGACCAGTAGTGGCCCAGCCCAGTGGTAAGTGTGTAAATAATATTTTGTGTATATAATTACATCACCACTGCTCTTAAAACGGTGAAGGAAAACATCGTAAGGAAACAGGCATGTCATTGAATAAAAAATTCGAATTCGAAGACGTGTGACATTTACCAACCCGTACTGTGAGGAGGCCTTTGTCCCAGCAGAGGGAACATTATAGGCTAATTCTGGTGTCCATACGTTAACTATGTTGACAAAATATCTACTTATTTCTTGCTAAATTATCTTCAGTCTAAACTGACCGTATTTTTTGTAAAACTAATAGGTAGGTAATATCAGGCAATTGAATGGCATAAAAAATAATTAATACACTATCAACTTACTTCATTACAGCCATCGCATAGTCGTAGCCAGATTTATCTTGAGTTTTTCTTGTGATGCCCATAGCAGTCTCTACATATAACAATCATTCTTACATTCGTTTCATAATAGGTAAAAATATACAATACTGGACTATTAGGTAAACACAATATAATACAAGGTTACTGCCACAATTGTTACCTCGGTTCATTAGAATGATTCATTAATAAACATGACACATTGTTTTAAAATTTTGGCAGTTGCATTTCGTATTATTTTATAACAAGTCGCAAAATATTCGTTGCAATAAGAGACAAACTGACGATATCATTTTGCATTTACATGAAATTACCTGTGAATGCACGGTTATTTTCCACTACTTGCTTAGCTTTGTTTATTTCACTTTAACGAAACGATGCTTAAAAATTATTAGGATTCCGATTGATAATGTTTTACGCAATTATGCTACTGAACTTGCACATGTTATAGTAACCAAAGAGTTCCGTCTCAAGGGATTGTCTGTTTAAGATTTCCCATAAGCCGATTTTAATTAAAGTTGTAGAATGAAGCTTCTACTATGTTTATCTTATGACAGTGGTGGCGGACGGAATAATAATGTATTTATTTTAAAAAAAGTGTGGTACAGTCTGTTACAATAAATATAATTTTATAAAGTAGGGTTAAATCGAATAGAAAGTAACATAATTGGATCTGGCGTCCTAGCTAGGTTACATCGTAACCTGTATTAAGGTTCGCCAGCCCGGGTTCACACAGGGGTGATGATGTAGGTGTGGTGTGTGTGTGTGTGTTTTATGATGTAGCTGTGTATGTCTGTGTTCAATGATGTAGGTGTAGTGTGTGTGTAAACGGAAGTGAAAGAGGATGAGTTTAGATCGTTTAGACTTCACAATCGTAATGACTTCTCTAATACTCCGTGTATTAGAGAAGTCATTACTATTGTGAAGTGAGCAGATATTCAGTGTCGTCGTAGTTTAAAGTGGTTAAAAAGTCTGTTATCAGTTTTTTTACACATTTCGTAAGAGAATTGCTGTAAAGAGATAGTTTTGTTTATTCTGTTATATAAAAATGGGCCAAGACTTTGCAAATTTCGTTCTTTCGCCTAAGTAAGGATTGAGTTTGTGTAAAAGGAGTTTGTGTGTGTTATTGTGATAAAGTGTTGAGAATGAATGTTTGCCGGACTATTAGAACTTTGCATTTTTTGTACAGCTCAAAGGTTGGGAAGAGCATTGGTCGGAAAGTAGCAACCTTAAGAATGGCTCGCTGAGCCACTTCCAGAGGTTTGAGTGTAGTTTTCGCAGCTCCACCCCAAATACTAATACAGTACGAAATCACTGACTGACAAATAGCAAGATACATGGTGCGTATCACATAAGTATTGGCAATGTGTCTGAGTGTTTTAAAAATATATACGAGTTTACGAACTCGAGCTGTAAGGTGGGTGATATGTGCTTTGAAGTTAAGGTGTTTGTTTAGGATGATACCGAGGTATTTAGTCGTGTCAGTAGAGAAAATTATAGGACAGTTGCAAGTAGTCAGATTGGTTTGTCAGGAGTGAGCTCTTAGAGTGATGGGTGTCAAGGGTTGCGTAGTGGAGTTTAGAGAGAATGTTATGAGTTTAGTTTTATTCGTGTTTAGCGCGAGTGAGTGAGAGATAAGCCATCTATATATTATATCAAATCCAGTTTGAGCAGTTGCTTTCAGTCCAGCAATTTCATTATGAAAGGTAATATTAGTCTTTACCTATGAAATTGCCGTTCTGCAGTACTGGCCATTTCAAATCAAAATAATTTTTGTTTGGCTAAGAATTCTAATTTCAAATTAATTTTATTTTAAAAACATGGATTTTTTTTTCTAAAAGTAGTCATTTCTTTATTGATTAGTGTTACATTTTCATCGCATTTCAATCTTTTTCGTCATCATGGATACGTTAAAAATTCGAGTAATTATGGAATATGAGTACCGTCGTGGCAGCAACGCGGCACAAGCGGCACGCAACATCAACGACGTTTACGGAGCTAACACTACAAACCAACGCACCACCTGTTATTGGTTTGCTCGCTTCCGTTCTGGAAATTTCGACCTGAAAAATGAACCTCGCGGTCGTCCGAAGACTTTGGTCGACAATGACGAATTAAAGGCGATTGTGGAAGCTGATGATACACAATCTACGGCTGAATTAGCAGCAGCTTTCGACGTTAGCGTCAAAACAATATTGGTCCATTTGCGTCAAATTGGCAAGGTAAAAAAGCTTGACAAATGGGTGCCCCACGAACTCAATGATCGCCAGCGCGAAGTACGCGTCGAGACGTGCCTTGCACTGCTCAACAGACACACAAATGAAGGAATTTTGAACCGCATTGTTACCTGCTATGAAAAATGGATTCTGTTTGATAACCGTAAGCGCTCAGCAAGTTGGTTGGATCCTGGTTCAGCACCTAAACAATGCCCTAAACGAAAACTTACCCCTAGAAAAGTGATGGTCACTGTTTGGTGGTCTAGCGCCGGTGTGATTCATCACAGCTTCTTACCAAACGGGGTGAGCATTACTGCAGATGTGTACTGTGAAGAACTGAACACAATGATGGAGAAGCTGGCGCATCTCCAACCAGCATTGGTCAATCGCTCGTCTCCGCTGCTCCTGCACGACAACGCGCGACCTCATACTGCACAGCAGACGGTCTCCAAGTTGCAAGAACTGGGGTTGGAAGCTCTCCGTCATCCGCCCTACTCACCAGACCTTGCGCCTACAGACTACTACTTTTTCCAGAATTTGGATAACTTCTTGGCGGGAAAAAAATTTAATACCCGAGAGGCAGTACAAAATGCCTTTGAAGAATTTGTTGCCTCCCGTCCAGCTGATTTTTTTAAGAAGGGCATCAATAAACTGCCACTGCGATGGCAAAGATGCATTGATTGCATGGGTGATTACTTCGATTAATACAAATAAAAAATTCATGAAAAAAATTCGTATAATTTTTTCATACAAAACGGCAATTTCATAGGTAAAGACCTATTATCATCACGGCAATGAAGAAAATCTGTACTTATCGATTACGTGAGTACAGCCCCATGTATACGACATTCTTGCTTGCAACCTCAGATTATGTATAAAACAAAGGCAGATAGACCGCGCGGAACACCAAGAGTGAGGCCAAAAAACTAAATACTGATTCAAAACTCGAGTTAGTACGCCACGAAGCGTCGCATTGTTTGTTACATACAATGCGACGCTTTAGTATTTGTTTTTTTGGCCTCACTCTTGGTGTTCCGCGCGGTCTATCTGCCTTTGTTTTATAATCTGAGGTTGCAGGCTAGAATATCGTATACATGGATGTGGGGGCTCTACTCACGTAGTCGACAAGTACAGATTTTCTATCTGTCTTTGTTTTATAATCTGAGCCTGTAGCATGCAATAATGTTGAACCAAAAAATTACTTGCATCATCTATACACTTAGTATTTGTTTTTTTGGCCTCACTCTTGGTGTTCCGCGCGGTCTGTCTGTGTTTGTTTTATAATCTAAGCCAGTAATATACAATGAACTTGAATCAACAAATGACTTGCATCGTCTAAACACTGTTTAGACGGTGCATCTTTTATTGTTATTTCTAGTTAAACTACGCCACTGACAATTAAAACGCACACAGTAAATCGATGGGTCCTATGTATAAGGGCCAATGTGCAAAATGACAACTTTTCAACAGAGGCTCTCAAAGTTTCAATTTGATATATTTTTTACATGCTTCAACTGATGTTTGTGAAACTTTGCATAGTTACTATAACACATATGTTCGTTATTCTAGCTACATCGAATTTTTTGTACATACATTAGTTTTTTAATAAATTTAGATATGCCTTTATGCGTGATTTTATTTTATTTAAATAATACAGAAACAACTAGTATAAAGGCCAAAGTATCACTTTGGACAATTTACTTGGCACAAGCTAATTTTGAAAAAAACGTGTATTTTAACTTATTTGACTAATCCATAATTACATTTAATATTTAAAATAAATAAACAATATAAATAAATAATAATAATATCATTATTTTATGACATAAATCACATTGACACCTATACGTCATTTTACTCGGTGACGTAAAATTCTCAATCCTCACAACAAAAATAATAAAAACAAATAAAACAATTTGACTTCTTATTTTTTTTTTTTGTAAACGTTTACCGAAGTTTCTGTAATGGAAAGGCAATAAAATAATAAATACTTTTGTTAAAAACCTACCGAAAACACATTGGACTTAAGAACAATCAGTTTTTTACTGTAGATACCTCAATCTAGGTTGGTAATTAAAGTTTTATTTTAAAAGGTATAATTTAAAAATAACAAATTATGCTTTTTACGAAATCAAAACGTATTACTTAAACAGAATTAAAGATTCTCAGAACATGATCTAAGAGGAAAATTAATAAAGTAAAAATTAACAAAATGCTTAGCAAAAAATAAACAGTTTCAAAAACAAAACAAAATTACTCATTGTCATCATTATCACTAGTAAAATTCATTAAATTATCATCATGTTACCAAATTTTCGTAATACCTACTCATGATAAACTGGTGGAATAATATTTTTGTAAATTAACTTTTTTTTTTGGATGGATGTATTGGTAACAACTGATTGAAGTATGGTTTTAAGGGTATTTTCGTAGATCTGCCAGCCATTAACTGTCTTCTTGCTCTAACAGAAAGATCAGAAATGCGAATGTGGTTTTCGAAAGTATCTTCAGATAAATCCAATTTGTAAAACAGAATATATGGTTCACTAGCTTTTGCCAGTGGCTCCGCCCGCGTGGATGTCGGTTATCGCGTAAAAAAGTAGCCTATGTCCTTCTCCAACTCCCAGGCTATAACTCCACCAAATTTCATGACGATCGGTTTAGCGGTTTAGGCGTGAAAGCATCACAGATAGACAGACAGAGTTACTTTCGCATTTATATTAGTAGGGATGTTTACTGAAACGAACTTGTTGAACTCTGAATTTTTAGTCCAGTTAAAACAAGCACTCGATTGCATCTTTTTAAAGTCGTAAACCTTGTTTTGAGATACCTCTAGAACATTATAAGGAGCTCCTATAGCTTTTGCCCATGTAATTAATTAATTCCACTCAGACGGTGTATAAACATTCTTTAAGTCTTGAAGCTTTCTCAATTCCTCATTTTGTGTTTGTCCTTTTTCAAGTAAAGCATGCTTAGTATTAATACTAAGCTGTTTAACTGCATGTACATAAAAAAATGTATCCTATTTCTATTCACAAAAAAAAATAATGGTTATTATCACAGCGCGACATCATTCTGTGTCACATAAAAGTGCTCAACTGCCATTGAACTAAATAAAGATGCGGAATCTCCCCGCGTACAAGTCTCGAATAACCGTTTGCCCTTATACGTTTAAAATTGTGCCACATAAGCCCTTTTACTGCAGCAAAAAATAGTATTTTCACCGATAAATTTGTATTTTTTTTTAGTTCACCTTGTTAACCAGAGTGAAAAGAAGCATTTAACACAAAAAAGTGAAAATGCTCAAATTGTTGCATTGGCTCATATACGTAGGACCCATCGAAATCAGGGTCAAGTCTTAGGAGAAAACCAAAGGAATTCCAGCTTACCTAGTAAGATGTCGACGGTAACTTCACTCATATGATCATGTACATCAAAGGTTTTGCCGATTTCAGGACGCATCTTCTCCACCACGTTCTTGCTGTTTTGGTTGAAAACATCCACGAAAGACTTCAGGATGTTTATGTGGAATGTTGGAGCGATCATCTTTCTGTGGGAACGCCATTTTGCTCCTAAAAGAGACACAGTATCATTATTTAAAAAGGAAGGTCAGAACATGGTACGAGCATGCATAGGCACTTATGCTTCCCTACATAGTAAATAATTTAGGAATTATGTCTAAACTTAAATATGTAATGGTTATTATTGGATTTGATATAGGACAAGTTGCTAAATGCGGCAAGCAAACGAAAATGAGTGTAAAGTCTTGAGCGGAAAAACTAAAGGTGCTTGGGATTTTTTCACTTTGTGTCAGAAAAATTGGCATGCACAAAACTTACCTGAACTGATTAGAAGACCCTCGCCAAGCCAAGGTTCGAAGAATTTATAATCTGAAGCTTTATCAATATGGACGTTACTGTTTAAAATCACTTCTACATCCTCAGGGTTTGCAAGGAAGATGACCAGCTTTGACCCTAGCCAGCCTCGGACCACATGTCCATACTGATCACAGATTTCCAAAGCAATTTTAATCAAGTCTGTAACAAAATAAAATGTTTAAACTTTCTGCGCACAAAATATACTACGCACGTATTGAAAGCATACAAATTTAATTTAGGAACATTTACCTATATTAGGAATATTAACCTGTTTTGCTGCGCTAAACCCTATTGCCGTTAGTTTTGAGTTGCATAATACTGAGCCACAGTCCTTCGGAAAAAGGAATACGAGATTACTAATACTCAACCTTGAAATATGGCCTGATACGGTTCAACTTGCCAATGGAAACATTTCATCAGCATCTTCCTAATTTCAGTCGAAAGACGTCCACTATTGGACTTAGACCTTCAAGCACCGCCAATTCGACCGGTTCTGTGCTTCTCGCATCCACTTACACAACACTTAGCTGGCTATTATGGGCAATAGCGTGATCAAAGTTGGAAAAAGAAACCTCTGTATCCTGGAGAACCTTCTATAGCTATCTCCAAAAGAAAGACACAAGTAGAAAAGTAAATTTTACTCACGTTCAGGTTTCTTGAACAGCGCCATTAGCGCGTTTCCGAATAGAGGGACTGCCGCAGGACCTGGGAGGATGTTCCCCATCTTGTAAAGATGGGACTGCTGATGCCATCGGTGGATCATCCAGACACATGATGCTAGTACCAGTAACGGATAGAACACTAGCTTTGTAGTATGGATATTCTGCTCGACGGTGACGTCTAGTTCTGACGTCATGTTGCTGCAAACAAAATCGATTATTACAATTAGGCCGAAAATTACCATTTTTTGGACTTAAGACAGTCCTAAAACGCTCACCCTTCACTACTTCTAGATATTTGAGCTGGAAAGAAGAGACGCCACAACGCAGACATCTCTGTTTCTCAGAACTTTGGACACTTTCCAATATTGGTACGAGTATGAGAGTACATAAGTAATGCATCAGTACAAAGATTACAAATATTTTATTCAATAGTATGTGGCATAGTTTTCGTGTTCTCATTTTTGTTGTCTGCAAAGTTTTTGTTTTGTAAGCATTAGTGACAATTATGTGATGTTGTGCAAGCAATACACAAGCATTGCTGACTGGTGTGTTAGAAGAACATTATACAGAAAAATCATTTTTTAGGAGGATTAAATAAACGTTTCAATTTATGTAGTTTGATAAGAGAGAGTTCTAAAGCAAACTGTTTAATTCTACATTATTTTAGTTTATTCAAAAACTGAGTTTAGTAAAAAAATCACAACTTTACTGTACCTGGTTGTTCGATAAGTAAGGTGGACACAAGAAAACTATTAAGACATAAATAAATGTTAACTCCACGGACTTATAACTATTACTAGGAAATTCACCTGAATATGACCTCATTTTATTTATAAGCGCTTAGTATGTGTCGCAGTAATTATGAACCAGTGGTCTTTTAACTGAAATACGAGTTATTTCAGGAAATGCGTGCTATTTAAGTTTCAATAATTGAAGTATAATAATAATACCTAAACAAGAAAGTCCTTTATCGTTAGTAAATTTTTGTTCGCAAAGACACATTTACTTAAATACATTAATTTATGTATTTCGCTGCATCACGGATGGTCAAGTTTCCCACAGCTACTAAAACAATAAACTGACAACAGCATGCATTATCATTGCATTATTTAAAAAGTGCACTGAATTAAATATTCATTACAATTAGTGATATAATCATCATTTCAGCAGAAAGACGTCCACTGCGGGACATAGGCCTCTCATAATTTGGGGGGATTTGCCATAATCGCCACGCTTGATAGGCAGGTTGGCGATTGCAGTATGGTGCTAAAATGCATAGAGAACGCTGCTGCCCATTCTCTAGTAAGTCCCTTAGTTCTATGACACCCACCGGAAGCGATGGGATGGTGCTATTCTTTACGTCCGGCACCACACGGACGAGTGATTTGTTGTGTCGCTATAACGTTTACACAAGGAAAGTCTAATAATATAGGTATTTGAAAACGTGTAAGTCGACGTTGACACGATCGCCAAAATATCGCTACGGTATTTACGCGCACTGCGTTTTCAATTCTCGGTGTTAAACCAGAGTATCTCAGCGCTTCGAAAAAACACAGTGTTCGATTTTCTAGTCAGCTCTCGGCGCTAGGCAGGGCGTCGAAGATCCAGTACGCGTAAAATCCCACCGCGATATTATTACGTCCATGTGAACATCGACTTACATCTGCATCTGTGGGTTGGTTTCGGCTCCTCGCACGGCTTCGTTTCCGTTTCGATCTGTGTGGTATAATTTAAAAAAATACTCCTGTAAGTCAATCTCAATGAACTCTATAGCCAACTATTTAGGATATAATTACTAAAGTGCACATTTGGGAGCACAAATGCAGATACTCACTCTTCCCACACTCTCATAGTCCACTAGAGTGCCAATTAATACGACGTTTGGAGAGAGATCGGGCTAATTTAGGCAACACATGCTTTCAGAGTTTCGGAAGAATCACAACAACAACTTTCTAATCCAGGGATAGGAATCGAACCCAGCACCCAACGATCAGCAGTCGCACAGACAAACAAGAAAGTCAAAATAGTATTTGACAAATTCAAAATTAGAGGAAAATATGAATGAGAATCTTCTCGTCCAACCACCGTTCAAGGACCTTTAATGAGAAGACAATTGATTTGAACCCGATTCGGGTGCACAAGGTATTTTATAGGTTAATTTGAAGAAAGCTAGTTGTTCAGCTAATGTACTTATTTTCATTAATGGCTGCCACATACGTAATGTATCAAAATTATGTGCTTCATTGTGTCGTAAACGATATTTGTATGATCAATAAATTCTGGGTCTTTGGATTCCTATTTCAAGTCATGGTGAGAAATTTTGGGGCCCTTTTTAAGATGAATTTCATATGCATAGTAATATGATTTCAATCGGCGTATTATCATAATAATATGATATTGATTGTTGTATTATCATTACCAAGGTACGTTAAGTTTTCTGTTAGAGGCCTCATCTGCTCTTAAAGTAAAATCGATTAGAAAAGCCATATTTCAAATGGCATGTTTCATTTCCAGTCTTTGCATTGTCTGTCAGATGCTGATATGATCCCGGATGTATATTACCGGAAAAACCTTACATCGATAGTCGCTTCTACACGATTATTGTTTGCAAATAAGTAATTGAATTGCAAAATATGTGATGTAGAGCATACTTGTTTCAAATGCATAACTAACTAGTATTATAAATGCGAAAGTAAGTTTTTTTTGTTGTTTTTGGCTAAAGGGATTTGACTTTGGCTATATTTTCACTGGGATCGACGTAGTCGTGGATAACACCTAGTTTTGTTATACATAATACATTTTTATCCAGTGCGCAAACTGTAACCATGAATTCAGCATATAACTCTAGACCTGAATTCTAGAAAGAAATGGAAAAGTCTACTAGGGATACCTTATTTTAATATACATTTATGTCAAAAAATTTGAATGTGCCTCCTCTTGAACTTGATCACTTCTGATGGCCACATTGTAGAAATTCAATACACACAGTAAAGTGTCTGCCTGCGTTCGAACTTACGACCTGCAAGTCGTAAGTTGAGGCCAAAACCACTGGGGCGCCACACTCCCTGCTTGTTTCCTCGCTTGTCCCTTTTGTGTTATTGGGCCTCTCAATAACACAAAAGGTCCAAACTACCTGAATAAGCATGTTTCTGTCTGTTGTTCACAGGTTTCTTGGGAGGGATAGCTCTGAAGCGGTATTCCTTTCGTCAAGTGGGACTAGTTGGAGCAGGACTCTTTGTGCTCTCAGAGCTCTGAGAGGACTCTACACCGCGTGCCTTGAGCAGGGCCAGTTTCCCACTTTGTGGAAATCTGGTCGTCTGGTCTTGCTCAAGAAGGTGGGGCGCCCCGCCGACTCGCCGTCCGCGTACAGGCCCATAGTGCTGCTCGACGAGGTGGATAAGATGTTTGAGCGGATTATCGCCGCCCGCCTCGTCGGCCACTTAAGCAGGGAGGGGCCTGATCTCGCCGAGAGCCAGTTCGGCTTTCGGCACGGGCGCTCCACCATCCACGCGATATCGCGGGTGAGAGTCCTGGCGGAGGAAGCGGTGTCCCGGGGCGGGGTGATGTTGGCGGTGTCCTTGGACATTTCCAACGCCTTCAACACCCTGCCCTGGAGCTGCATTCGGGAGGCACTGCGGTACCATCGGGTGCCTCCGTACCTCCGCCGCATCGTTGGGGCCTATCTGGCGGATAGGTGTGTCACCTACATGGGACGTGATGGCGGAAACCAGCGCCGCATGTCGTGCGGTGTTCCACAGGGTTCGGTCGTGGGACCGCTCCTGTGGAACATCGGGTACGACTGGGTGCTGAGGGGCGAGCTCCAGCCGGGCGTGGACCTGACGTGTTATGCAGATGACACGCTGGTTACGGCCCGGGGGAGCTCGTACAGGGAGGCAGCGTTGCTGGCGACGGCTGCGGTGTCACAGGTGGTGACCCGCATACGGCGCCTTGGCCTGGATGTGGCCCTCAACAAGTCGGAGGCCATGGTCTTTCATGGCCCCCGGCGGGCGCCGCCGCCGGGATCACACATCGTGGTCGGGGGGTCCCGAATAGCTGTCGAGTCCACCATGAAGTATCTGGGATTGGTCCTCGACAGCCGGTGGGATTTCGGACCCCACTTCCAGCGGCTGGCGCCCAAGTTGTTGGGCGCGGCTGGGGCGCTGTCAACGCTGCTGCCCAATCTGGGGGGCCCGAGCGCCGCCTGTAGGCGGCTCTACTTGGGGATCGTGCGATCGATGGCCCTGTATGGGGCCCCGATCTGGGCGGCTGACCTGACGGCCGGCAGCATCGCTGTCCTGCGGAAACCGCAGCGAGCTATGGCCGTCAGAGTCATAAGGGGATATCGCACGATCTCCTACGAGGCGGCTTGCGTACTGGCCGCATCCCCACCGTGGGACCTCGAGGCGAAGGTACTCGCGTCGCTGCATCGGTGGCGCGAGGACTCGAGGGCGCGGGGCGAGTGGCTGACGCCGCGACATTTGGAGTTGCGTCGGTCACAGCTTCGCGCAGCCCTGGTGGCGGAATGGCGGGACAGGCTTTCACGCCCTACCGCCGGCTCCGCCACCATCGGGGCGATCCGGCCAGTACTCGAGCGCTGGCTCGGGAGGAGGCACGGCTCCCTGTCGTTTCGGGTGACACAGGTGCTCTCGGGGCATGGTTGCTTCGGGAAGTACCTGTGTCGCATAAACAGGGAGCCGGACGCTCGGTGTCACCACTGCGTCGACTGTCGGGAGGACACGGCGTGGCACACGCTGGCAGAGTGTGCCGCTTGGACGGAGCCGCGCCGTGCCCTCATCTCAGGAGTAGGCAGTGACCTGTCGCTGCCGGCCGTTGTCGACTCGATGGTCGACAGCGAGGAGTCCTGGGACGTGGTGGTGTCCTTCTGCGAAACAGTCATCTCACAGAAGGAGGCTGCGGAGAGGGAGCGGGAGATCGCTTCCGCTAACCCGATCCGCAGCAGACGCACCGGGCGTCGGCGGAGGGCGGACAACGCCCTCTTCCAGCCCCCCTGAATGGGTCCAGGGGCGACGGACTGGGGAATCCGTCGCCCCCTACTTCTTAGGACCCGAGGTGGCGGCGCGTAGTGTTCCACGCGCGCCTCTCATTGATGTGGGGGGAGTTTAACACCTCACTCCCCCCCTATCGCGAGGTGGCCCGCATAGGCGGGCCGGCACTAGCCGGGGATCGCGGAAGACTTACTAGTTCCCGTGATCCCCGGCGTAAGTGAGAGACGGAACACCGGGGTGGTTTTAGTCAGTAAGAGTCTGACAGACCCCTCCGCCCTCCCCGGGGCGGAGGACATCCATGAGGATTTCCCCCCGTAATCAAAAAAAAAAAAAGGACTCTTTGTGCTAGGAGACGCACTCACAATCTTCGTCGAGAAGACATATCAATTAGTATTCACGTTCGGAGTTATAAGAGGTTAGAATGTAGGAGGCAAAGATGCAACTATACATACCAAAATGCATTCAGAAAATAACGTTAACGTGAACGTCAAATTAACGTTATTTTCTGAATGCATTAATATATGCACCAATATCCAAGATATGATATTGAGATTGGAGAAGGAATGATCCAGGGCTACAAAATAAACCTACATAATATCATTTTCCAATTCTTCCAGGGGCTGGCTTCGGCATGATGATACCAGTAAGTTTTACAGCATTCAACTGCTACTTCACCAAAAAAAGAACAGCCATGATGAGCGCCAATCAAGCGATGAGCAGTTTGGCGTCCATCACCTTCCCAATTAAATTAAATTAAATTAAATTAAATGATCATTTATTTCAGGAAATTATTCCCATATTATCATCATCTGCCTAGCCTTTTCCCAACTATGTTGGGGTCGGCTTCCAGTCTAACCGGATGCAGCTGAATACCAGTATTTTACATGGAGCGACTGCCTATCTGACCTCCACAACCCAGTTACTGGGTAATACGATACCCCTTGGTAAGACTGGTTGTCAGACTTTCGGGCTTCTGACGACCCGTTACAACTAAGCCATATTAAGCGGTATAAATTACATGGAAATATAAATAAAAATTACATTCTAAGTACATTTTAATAATATTACACATAAAAACATTGCATTACAAATAAATAATAAATTAAAGTTAGTAAAAAATTATGAATTAAAGTTACAGCACATTCACAATTCATTACGTTAAAATTCCTTCGATTCAATAAAAATAATTAAAAAATAACACTACTTAATCATTTAATAAATGGTGACGAACTGGCATGCAGGTGCATCCACCTCTCCAACAACACCGAGTCCCATCGCTCGGACAATACGCTCAGGATACTGTTAGGGCTGCGTTGGAAGCGACTTAGTAGCGAGGCACTCCGCTTCCTAATAATAGCATAAAAGTCATCGGTTTGCGCCTGCGCGAACATCGTAGAAGCGCTGCAAAACCGCGGCAGCCCTAGCAGTATCCTAAACGCATTGTTGTACTGTACGCGCAAGGCACTGTATGCTTGCTGCACAAAGCTGGCCCATAGGCTGCACGTATAAAAAGACTGACAATAAGCTTTAAATAAGGTCACCTTTACTTGTTCAGTGCAGCGTGAAAACCTACGTGCCAACATGTTACAGCGAACCGACAGCGCCCTACGCTCCCGCTCGATGTCCTCATTGTCAGACAAGTTATCTGTGACCCAGTGGCCCAAGTACTTAAAATGGTAAACCCTATTCAAACTAGCACCACAAAGAGTGATTGGAGGTGTAAAAGAAAAACATTTGGTACCAGCTTTGAAAATCATATACTCACTCTTCTTAGGGTTGTACCTGAGCCCATGAGCCCCAGCATATGTCTCACAAATGCGCAGGAGTTTCCGCAAACCCCCAACCGACGGGCTCAGCAGCACCATGTCATCCGCGTAGCTAATGTTATTAATAGGCACTCCGCCTATTGAGCAACCCGCATTAGCACTGCTGAGCTCGCCGATCAATGCTGGTGACGTTTCTACTCTCAGAGTTCGGGTTGAGATGGACCTTGGCTTTGATTATGGCCGTGGATCTACACTTGGTCTTCGCAATGCTAATCATGCATCCAGTTGAATGGCATTTCATTAAATCTGAGGAATTTATTGAAAAAGGTACTAATGAATTTTAAGTTGAACAAAATATTTTGACGGTTTTTTTTTTTCGAGTGATGCAAATTATTAAACACTTTTTTCAGAATTATGTGATATTAGCAGTTTTAAAAAGAAGAACACAGATAGCTTTGATGAATTCTCAGTACGTATGTTACCAGGCGGAGAAGAGGATGTAGAAATAAAAACTGTGAAGAGAAGAAAAAAAGAGTCTATGAAGATGAATTTAGTGTAAGTATTTAATTATCATTCATCTATCATGGAATTCTATACAAGCAGGAATATTATTAATTACAGAAAATATCTGCACTATCGGTTCCAAGCACCGAACTGACCTATTTCTTTAGGATCACGAAACACGCTACAATATTGCCAAGCTTATCTTTATAGTATGCATTGACGTCATTTCATTGACATTTTCGATTATCAACTGTTTTCTTACATAATTTGTTAAATATTTTGTTTCAGGAAAATTGTATGTGAGAATGTAGAACTGGACTTATTAAAGGATCCTAAGTTTGTGAGCACATTGGTTGGGCTCGGATTCGCCTTCGTGTCTGATGTGACATACTTAGCCATGGAACCAATGCCTCTCTTCTCGTACGGATTTTCTAAGGTAAGTTATCACACGTATATCTATGTGCCGTTCATAATACCTAGTCTACTTTACTACAAATCTTTCGTCTTCCTGAACGACCTTGCGAGAGAAATGACTAGGTTTGAGGAAATCGTTACTTCACATCCTTGTGTTGAAATCTTGAGATCTATATAATACAGAATATCAATATTGTCTATAGCGAATGTATCAATTTCATGAATCTTTGAATTTTCTTTCCTTTTTTGCAGATACAAGTGGCAACATGCGTGATGGTTGGCGCCATATCAGATTTACTAGCAAGGCTATCGCTTGCTGTAATAACATATTTCTATGTCGTCGACAGCCGACTAATATTCTTCGTTGGCACCTGTGTAACGGTTTTCCTTCTAATCGGTAAACATATATTTGAAAATAACTTTCAAAATTCTGATCTAAGAAATATATACTTGGTTATCACTTGTTTTATGTCCATTATAAAGTAAAATTGATTTCCTAGAGAACCTTAAACTCCCAAATGTTGCTGGGGGTATAATTACGTCAATTTATAGTATAAATTATGATTCTCGTTCTGTTTATTCTTTGTTAGTCTATATGTTCAGACATACATATATGACGAAACAGATCGGCATAGTGATTTCTGGTACTATAGATAGGTACGATTATTTGTTAGATATTGTGAACAATTTCCATGTTTATCTTTAAATTAATTGTCAAATTTCATTCATAGATTTTCAACTTTATAACATAAGCATATGGTTCTTGTTCAGTTGGGAAAATTTGTCAGTTTGGGGTAGCTTGATGTGCAGGCGTCTGTACGCCTACATTTTGTCATGTATTAGGGGGCAATCCTAATTGCCATCAACCGGGCACAAAGCATCTGGCTGCAACTGAGATATTTCTTCGGGGTATTGCGTAACACATTGACGGTAGGAATGGGTTTCAGTTTGACAAATCAAGAATATCCATTGCGTTATTTACGTTGTTGAGCGGACAATTTTTTCGAACATATGAAGGAATACCTACTTTTGCAATTAGAGTAGTGTTGGGAAACCCTTTTATCACTAATATCAGTTCTTTTTTTCATCAATATTATTTTCTTTTATTCCAGGTGTCTTCTACGAAGCGACGGGTAGCTATGTGTACTGCTTCTTCGCAATGAGCTTTTGCTGTTTAGTGTGTGTTGTCCTATGGACTATTGAGTATATAGTATATCGTAAAGGTAAAAGTTGAACCTGAAATGTGACTTATAGTTTGTAATTAATCTTACGAGAGGATTGTTGAGAAATTTGATGACTTTGGTCGTGTCGGATGTTCCTTTATAATTATAGATTTTGTGAGATAGGTAAAATACCGATGGATATCATTGTTAGTGGTGTTTTAAGCTTCGTCCACACTCAATCAAAGCAAATAATTTTGATACTCACATACATCCTTTTTCTATTTTTTACACTAGCTAGAACGACTCAAGATACAACATTTTGGAACTCGTACTATTTAAAATGTGCATTAGTGTGGACGTAGTTTTAAGCTTTGTTGCCCTGTTATTATGTCTACGAATTTAATACACCTACGACTACTAATATTGCATAAGGTTTTATCTAAACACGAAATAGAGGCACGAGAATAAAAAAAAATGGTATGGCTATTAAATTGCCATTCCAATACTCGCACGGAATGACGTTCCTCAATCACATTCCATCGTGCTATGTGTTTTTGTATTGGAAAGGATGAGAACGAAGTAAGTTATTTACCAAAGATACTTATAAGCATTACTTAATGGCTGCTAACAAGATATATGTATGTACCTACTGATTTATTGTATACTGTGTACTACAAGGTGTTTAAGATAACTAAAAAGGCGTCTTATTTTATTAAAACCTTTATGTAAGGTGAATAAAAAGGGAAACTTACCTTGTATAAGATATTATTTCGATAAATAATGGGCGTTTCAATAATTGACTGGAAGAAAAATCAGTGATCTAAAATGCGCGACCGCATCTCGTCAGTACACATGGCTACACATGAAGCTATACATTTCCAGTTTACGCTGATCTCGCACTGTACGGAAATCTTATACAATGCGAGATTAGCTGAAAGGTTTATCTTGATGTTTAGCCGTGCGTACATTCATAGATGTTGATTGATGCAGAAAATATATAATAATGTTTTATTCATTAATTTTTGATAATTAGGTGTAGGAATAGTTTATATTATTAGGTAAATATAGGATACAATTTTACACAGTGCGCAAACTGTAACTATGAATACAGCATAATAATACGATTCTAGACCCGTAGCCGTAGCGTAGAAATGTATAATTGGTTTTCAGAAAAATAAAAATTTCTACGCTACGCTAGGGGTCTAGAATGATATGCTGAATTCATGGTTATAGTTTGCGCACTGGTTAAGATTATAAACTGTATAATTTGAAATTATTTATTTACTAAAATAAAATAAGTTGCGGAAATGTTATATTTTTGTGGTTACTGATAAAAGTAGTATCGAGATTTACTATTTCACTATGAAAAAGACGAGTGAGTTCCTAATTTATAACATACCTACAGTTACATACATACTCAGCCTATAAACGTTCCCACTGCTGGGACACAGGCCTCCTCTCCGTGAGCAGGAGTGGGCCGTAATCCATTATGCGGGCCAAGTGCGGGTTGGTAGATGTCACATGTCTTCGAATATTTGGTTCTAGGACATGCCGGTTTCCTCAAGATGTTTTCCTTCACCGTTTGAGAGCACCTACAGTTAATGTATCGTAATAAGTATTACCTAGGGTTAGTAATTTGAATACAAAATAAGTACAGTGACATGTCATTTAATCGGCAATAAAACTGAATATATAGGTACCTAGATATACATGTTTAGTTACTAATACTACAATACTACTTGTAGTTTACTAATCACTCAACCCTGAAGCCTACAGCTAAACACAAGAGAATCCAGAAACCATGGATTACTCCCGGACTCCTCCGATGCATGAGGAACGGAGACACTTTACACAAAAGATACAAACAGTCCCCTGATAATGTAATCCTTAAAGCTACCTACACAAGATACAGAAATTTCTGCAACAAGATTCTTAAAAAAGTTAAAAGACAGTTCGACTCAAATGAAATTTCCAAAGCTGGTCGTAACACAAAAATGTTGTGGGATACAGTCAAGCGTGTCACGAACACAACTAAAATTACTCACCCTCCCACGGAGTTACTTTCCTCCTCGGAAACCCCTACTCAATCTCTTAACGATGTTAATTCATTTTTTGTAAATATAAGCAAAGACCTCGCTGATCGTATTCGGAATGTAATGGATGGCTGCCCTCCTAATTCCCAGTTCAATAACTCCAATAGTTTGAGTTCTTTCGTTCTCTTGGAAACAAATCCGGATGAGATTGCTTCTATTATTGGTTCTCTAAAGCCCAATGCTGCAGTGGGTTTTGATGGCGTTTCTACAACCATGATAAAAAGGTACTCTGCAATCCTCGCACCCATACTTTGCCATATTTTCAACCTATGCCTCGTCTCGAGTACCTTTCCATCTTCTTTCAAAAAGGCCATTATTCATCCCATTTTTAAAGGGGGTGACCGCGCATCTGTCAATAATTACCGCCCTATTGCGGTGCTACCTGCCATGTCCAAAATCTTAGAACGACTGATTAATAACAACAACAGCAGCACTCATGTCGGATGCCATATAGATGGAGTTTGCTTGAATAACTTAAGTTATGCTGATGACATGGTGCTGCTGAGCCCTACTGTCAGCGGGATTAGAAAATTGCTCTCCATTTGTGAAAGATATGCCAAACAACATGGGCTAAAATATAATCCTACAAAAAGTGAGCTGTTGGTGTTTCGAGGTAGGAATAAAAATCCAACATTTGTTCCTCCTGTAGAACTAAATGGTACACTTTTGCGGAGAGTTGCCCACTTTAAATATTTAGGCCACATTGTTACCGAAGAATTAAAAGACGACTTGGATATGGAAAGAGAGCGCAGGGCACTGGCTGTGAGGGGAAATATGATTTGCAGAAGGTTTCATGGTTGTTCAGTTCCCGTAAAACTAACTCTTTTTAAGGCTTACTGCCAAACATTTTATACCAGCAGCCTTTGGGATAACCACACCCTAAAAGCAGCCAAAGCCCTGCGCATTCAATACAACAATGCCTTCAGGGCGCTGTTGAGACTGCCGCCTTACTGTAGTGCGTCAGGTATGTTTGCTGATGCGCACACTGACGACTTCTTTGCGATAATGCGAAAGAAAGTTGCCTCAGTAATATCGCGAGTGAGGGGAAGCAGCAACAGCATTCTGAGGGTGTTTGCAGAAAGGCTGGATGGGCCTACAATGGGCAGGTTTAACAAGCTACATGTTGGCAACAAAGCTTGTTAAACCTTCCCTCTTTCTGTTTGTGATTTTCTTTTTCTTTCTTTTTAGTGTTTTAGCATGTTACTAATATAGTTTTTTAAGATGTAATACTAACACCCTATGGGCCTTGATGCCTGACAATAAAATTTTTTTTTTTTTTTTTTTTTATTAATAATAGACTGACCTCATACCTTGAAGGAAACAATTTATTGTCAGCCAACCAGTTTGGGTTCAGGAAGAAAAGATCAACTTCTGATGCAGCCTTGGCACTGATAGATGGAATAGTTGCAGAACTAAATCAACGCAAAAAATGCCTCACAGTGTTCATTGACCTTGCAAAGGCATTTGACACCGTTCCTATTCCCTGCCTTCTTACTAAACTAGAATGTCTCGGCGTACGTGGTATGCAACTCCAGCTCTTCCATTCATATCTTTCAGACCGTAGGCAGATAGTCAAAATCGACGGTTGTCTTAGTGAGGAGCTGCCCATTTCATTCGGAGTACCTCAGGGTAGTGTCTTAGGCCCTACTTTGTTCCTGGTATTCATAAACGACCTGTGCAATATGCACCTGAGCTCTGGTAACATTGTCTCTTTTGCCGATGATACTGCAATTACCTTTCATGATGAATCCTGGGCTGGACTGAAAACAACTGCTCAAACTGGATTTGATATAATATATAGATGGCTTATCTCTCACTCACTCACGCTAAACACGAATAAAACAACTCATAACATTCTCTCTAAACTCCACTACGCAACCCTTGACACCCATCACTCTAAAAGCTCACTCCTGTCGGGCCAATCTGACTACTTGCAACTGTCCTACAATTTTCTCTACTGACACGACTAAATACCTCGGTATCATCCTAGACAAACACCTTAACTTCAAAGCACATATCACCCACCTTACAGCTCGAGTTCGTAAACTCGTATATATTTTTAAAACACTCAGACACATTGCCAATACTTATGTGATACGCACCATGCATCTTGCTATTTGTCAGTCAGTGATTTCGAATTGTATTAGTATTTGGGGTGGAGCTGCGAAAACTACACTCAAACCTCTGGAAGTGGCTCAGCGAGCCATTCTTAAGGTTGCTACTTTCCGACCAATGCTCTTCCCAACCTTTGAGCTGTACAAAAAATGCAAAGTTCTGGCGGTCCGGCAAACATTCTTTCTCAACACTTTATTACAACAACACACACAAACTCAATCCTTACTCAGGCAAAAGAACGAAATTTGCAAAGTACCCTTCACACGCTTTGCTAAACGTTTCTTTTACTATCTTGGCCCATTTTTATATAACAGAATAAACAAAACTATCCCTTTACATCAATCCTCTTATGAAATGAGTAAAAAACTGATAAAAGACTTTTTAACCACTTTAAACTACGACGACACTGAATATCTGCTCACTTCACAATCGTAATGACTTCTCTAATATTCCGTTTTTAAACTCATCCTCTTTCACTTCCGTTTACACACACTACACCTAGATCATTGAACACAGACACACACAGCTACATCACAAAACACACAAACAAGCATCACACCTACATCACAAAACATACACACACGTGCTAACACTTAGTATAAGTCAAATGCGTTGGTACCTTATAGACTTAAGCAGTCTATTAAAATGCTTGTACCCCTGTGGGAACCCGGGCTGGCGAACCTTAACACAGGTTACCATGTAACCTAGCTAGGACGCCAGATTGAATAATGATACTTTTTATTCAATTTAACCCTACATTGTAAAATTATATTTATTGTAACAGACTGTACCACACTTTTTTGGAATAAATAAATTACAAATTTGTGACACGGCCACGTTAGGCTCGGCTGGCTAGGCGTGTCTGAAATATTTGTCAAATATCGATCTCGGGTCAAAGAGGTTGACGTTACCATTTGATTCAATAAACAAACTTAAGTTTAGGCAAAAATTCAAAGAGTTTCTTTTTTTTTCAGAAACTATACAGCGTGTTATTTGAAATGTGTCGTTATATTTATGGGTGTGGTATAAAAGATGTTTAGTCACCAAAGGAGATAACTAACCAGGATCGTCGGATATGGTTGAAGTTTGATAAGAAACCGATTAATGTTTTCGAATGAAATTTAGTTTTAAAGTTAACTCTTTGTTTTTATTAATTTGGTGCGATAGTAAAATTTGATTCCAAAACAACCATCGGTTTCTTAATAAAGTTCAATTATAACTGACGACCATGTTTAGTTACCGGCCTTAGTCTGCTATTTTTATAAATTCGTCATTCCAACATGATCCCATCGTCATTTTGCTAAAAGTTCGTAATCTGCTAAATTGATAATGGTCGATCAGTGGTCGGTCAATGGTCTCGTAATAGAATTGCGTTTTATTGGCATTATCGCATTGCCATTATTATAAATCCCGTTAGTAGAAATGATTTTCGAAAAAATACTACTAAATTTGAACATTTATTCACGCCAGATTTCATTTACTTTAAGTCCCGCTCTGGGAGGAGCAGGAGGGCGTGTCAGACTTTTACTGACTAAAACCCACCCGTGTTCCTTCAGTAGCCCGTATGCCAGGGGCTGTGGTATCTCTTTCGAACAAACCCGCACCCCTGGCAGGCATCGGCACTTGCGGGCCCCATCACGTTTTTGCTGACATCTTGAGGCCCTGTTTTGGTGAAAGTTCCTTAAAATACTATCACACATTTCTGACGAACGTTGTAGAATCGAGTAGGTATAAGTACCTAATTCCGTTTATTTTATAATTTTAGTGATGTGCCATCATATTGTAAAATAAATGTTATTGTTGATTTTGTAATATGTAACTATGTTAAACATTATACATACATAACTACCTAAGTAAATATTTAAAGCCCACTTTGGTTTTTTTTTGCTGATTTTTAAGCATTTACGTTATAGAATTGATGTCAGCTACCTAATTTAAATAATCTGGTTAATTTAAATGCGACATGTTGTTATGTGCATTTTATATGATTGCTTGCTATAATTAGAGTATGTTGTGTTTTAAAATAGATTAAATTAATAGTTAAACAAACGTTTGTATGTGTTTCTATAAGATCGTGAATTTATTTATTGTTGTTAAGTAAAAATAACTGTATTTTAATTTAAGGGATTAGCGACTTGTAGGCGCTGTCGTTACACTTATCTGTTACTGTCCATATCATCATCATCATCATTTCATCCGAAAGACGTCCACTGTTGGACATAGGCCTCCCCCAAGCTCCGCCACTTCGACCGGTTCTGTGCTTCCCGCATCCAGCGGACTCCTGCGGCCCTCACAAGGTCGACGAAGACGTAAAGTTGGTGGTCAGATGACCACCAACTTTACGTCTTCCGGTACGCGGTCGCCACTACAGAACTTTTCGGCCCATTAGCCATCTGTTCTGCGAGCAATTCAGTTCTGTCCATATAATTGTTGCCAATTGTACATCCCAAAATTATAATTTTCTATATTAACTAACTAATTCAATCAACGCTTTAGTAAAAAAATGATAAAAACATGTTTATAATCTGCACCCTACTTGCGTAACTCACGATAAACCATAATCTGTTTCGTTTTAAAACAGATTGTTAAACCATTGCTTCATATGTTAGAAAAATGTGTCTGCTCAACAACGTAAATAACGCAATGAATATTGTTAAACTGTCAAATTAAAAGAGATTATAATTAATCATGAGTTACGCAATTATAGGTGCAGGTTAGCTATCGTTAATTAACTTGCTATAATTAAGCACAATTAATTCATAATTATTATGTCATAAACCTATAAAAGAATTATTTAAGTGGTCGACTATGATAAAGTATTTTAAGCTAAGTAAGTTATAAAGAATTTCATACAGAATGTGTGATACAATATTTTTTTTTTTTTTTAATATTTTACTATTATAGCTACCAATCCATCCTCGTGTACTTCGGCTTAGGTAAGTAAAGAATGAGAGAAATTAGTATTTATACATATTTTTTTTCAATTAGTATTCAGACAGATTTCGTAACTGCGATATAGTGACAAACTTAACACATTAAACAATTAATAATCAAGTATTATAACAGACTGACAACAGTCATTATAATGTATCCAATAAATATTCAAACTAGCCTCAAAGTGGTTTGTATAGAACCGAAATTCGAAAATTCCAATCGAAAAGGACTATTCAATTATGGATAATATCAAAGATCTATTTTCGAGAAATTAACGGAGTTTCAAAGCCACGTGTGTTATTTTGTGACTATTGTGACAGACTAAGTTGTTTTCTGTTTTAATGTTGACTTTATTTAATATTAACGATTTCTTAATTAGGATGATAATACTAAGTTTTATTTAACACGATAGGGTGATCAAGTAGCAGTGGACGGGACTCGGTCCCTTGGTTCGATCTTAATCCTGAAACCGTCGGCTCTCTTCAGAATTATATCAGTTGTCAGTTGGAAATCTTTTTCAGGTACTTCGGAAACAGATTTATAGTTCCTCAAGATGGTTGACAGAAGTATTTTCAGCTTCAGAAGCGCGTACTTGCGTCCTGAAAAGTAACATTACGAAGATATTAAGTTGACACGTAGCTTTGTGGACAGTTTTCAGTGTTCCCCCACTGCAACCCCAAACTCATACATCATATTCAGTCGCTAATATTCCTACTGCTGGGACACAGGCCTCCGTGAGAGAGAATGGGCCATAATCCACGACGCGGGTGCAGTGCGGGTTTGGTTGATGTCACATGTCTTCGAACCCATGACCTACAACTCGTAAGTAGGGCCGATACCGTTGGGCCACCACTGCTTTAAGCTTATACATCATCATTTCAGCCGAAAGACATCTACTGCTGAACATAGGCCTCCCCCAAAAGCAGGTGGTTTGCCATAATCGCCATGCTTGGCAGGCGGGTTGGCGATCGCAGTATGGTGGTAAAATGCATAGAGATCGCTGCTGCCCATTCTTCAGTAAGTAACTATAGTACATAAATACTACGCAATAAATAAGGTTTCTACCTCTTCAAAAGCGTCGTGTTATAAAAAAACGATAACGACGGTGAGTTTTTCAAGAGGAATATCGATAATATCTTTTCTGTATGCCAATAATAAGATCATGACCACCCGTGATGATTATTTATTAGGTATAAGTTACTTGATGACTGTTAATTATTACGATTACGGGCTAATTAAATGTCATTTAAATTAAATAATTTGGTAGGAATACGGAATGACGATCGTTAATTGAATTTAAATAACTATCCGTTTATATTTGCAAATGAATGTTTTAACAGTCATCCAAAAATCTATGAATAAAAATAATTTAAAATAAGCTGTGGCCCCACTGGGTGGCTCGGCACCCGATTTGTTTGACTTTAACCGAACAGCTGTCTTGTCGGTGCTGTTCCAGCTCTCTCTATTAAAGACCAACGGTACAGTCGCCAGCAGGTCAAGCTATCCCAAACTGTCAAATTTTCCCAATTGAACATAAACCTTATTCCTTTGTAATAAAGTTGAAAAACTATCAAAGAAATTTGACAGATTGGGGTAGCTTGATGTGTTGGTCTCTGTACAAAACAAGGTTTTTCTTTTGACGTGGTTCTTTTTTTTTAAACCATTTAGACACTCAAGAGCTGTGGTCGGAATACAAAACTGACAACTATAGCACCGGACTAGCCGTCATTTTTGTACTAATAACTTTTTTATACTCTTAAACCTTCCTCATGAATCAGCTTGTCTAATGGTAAAAACCGCATGAAAATCCGTTCAATAGTATTTACGTTTATCGCGAACAGACAGACTTGCAGACACAGACGCGGCGGGGGCCTTTGATTTATAATATGTAGTGATATAAAATACAACAAGATAAGTTCGATATACAAAAATTGTCTCGGCGTTTTAGGCTAGGACTCAACCCATATCTCGTTTTGAATAACGCGGTATGAGTTTTAGTCAAAACATATCATACATTTGCCACTGCTCACTAAGAAAGAACAATGCATGGCAATATTCTGTACTAACCGACACAGCTCCTGGGTCCAGCACTGAACGGAATGTAGCTGTAGTAATGCCTGTTGGCCATGTTCTCTGGCAAGAAGTTGTCAGGGTTGAAGGTGTCAGGGTCCTTGTAGTGCTTGGGGTGGCGGTGGATGGCGTAGGTGCCGACCACCACGGTGGCTCCAGCGGGTAGGGTGTAGCTGTTGGTTACTGTGAGAGAAAAATAAAATGTTGGTGAGAATATTGCTTCCAATCTAGAGTGGTAATTGCAATTGTAAATAGGTAACACACTAACTATAGAATTGGCATGTCATTGTGACAGTTCAAAAACTTTCGTTGCGTCATTTACGATGTTGAGCAGCAAATTTTTTCGAACATATGAAGCAATATTACAGAAACCTATGGAGCAGAATGGGAACAAAATAAAAGTATTTTTAAAATAATAATAATTCCTTGGAATAACTTTGGAGTTAATGTATGAAATTATTATCTTAAAAGAATGGAGTACTTTGGGAATAACCCATTCAGAATCTATAGTGTGTTAGGCGCTTATGATGCAGTCATGTCTAAGCTGAGTATTATCAAATTAGAGTCTTATGTGTCCTGTCATTTAGCCGGTTTCAATAACACCAGGCATTACGAGACGAGCGTTGAAATTCCAGCAGCGCGCTTTAATAGGCCACTGTGATAGTTGTAATTAGCGCTTCTAAAGAAACTAAGTTAATAAAAAAGCTGCTTATCTATGTTACTCCGTTGGGATGCCACCTTAGTATGGGAACGACCAGACGTGAGACGTTAATTTTTTCTCCTTCTCTGGCACTCAAGTATTCATTAGATACACTTAAAGGTTTTTACCAATCTTAGCGTCTCTCTTCAACTCCCTCGCAATGATAGGTACAGGAGGGTACATCCTGAGGGTTTCCAGGATGACTCGCTCCAAGTACTTCATTTGAAGAGTGTCGTTAAAGGTGGCTGGCCTATCCGAATCTCCAAAGATTCCGTATAGTTCATTGTAGACTCTCGCTTGCACGTCTTGGTGTAGTCCTAGCAGGCACATAACGAAACTGGAGCCGGCTGCTGTCGTGTCGTGACCCTGAAATGTTACAGAAGTTATTAGTCTTTGAGTAACTTTATCACAATAATTGGAAAGTAAATTAATATCCCTGCCAATTTCACAGGTCCTTGGCGTGGTTTTTTTTGGATTCTAATCAAAATTAATAGGTACAGCGTGGATGACTGGTTTATCCAGAGTAAAAGACAAAAAAAAAAAAAATTACTCATACCTCAAACATAATTGTGTCTACTTCTTCTTTGATCTCGTGATCAGTGATGTTGTTCGTGCCACTTTGAGCAGATTCAAGCATCAGATCCAAAAAGGCCAAGCGCTTTTTCTCACCTGGAATATTAAGGCCACTTTAAAATGGTCAACAATGCTAGTCAACATTAAACATTGCCGAGACCGACTAAGCAAGAGGTGGTAAGATAGCCACTAACGCTGGAAAAGCTGGTGCAAAAATGATTATACCTGGAAAGATATAGGCCTTTGCTCGTGGCTTGCAGTGGTTCATTAGGTTAGGAACGACACCCATTAAACTGCTCCAGGTTTAAAAGGTTTGCTGCAGGTTTTGAATTTTCGTATCCTGCCCAGTGATAGTTTGTTGGTCACCATACCTATGTATGAATTTGGATTGTAGCCGTACTTACGATTGTAGATCTGGACGTCATTCCTCGATGGATTTTAGGTACCTATATCAGATACTTACCAACATCATTTTCGTCGTTGAAGTCCAAATCATCACGGTAACCCTTAAAGACGGTATCTGACAGCGTTTTGCCACCATTTGCCAGAACATTGTTATCGTCCACCTTCTTGCATTCCGTCAACTCTTGAATGCTTGCCGGAATTATACCTTTAGCTTTGTTCTCGTGGTAGATTTTCTTCTTTAGCTTGATAACCTTGAAATAGGAGTAGATGATTAATAAATTATTTGTTTTGTGCTGAATGGTGGAAGAAAGGTACTATACATTTGATATGAGAGAGGGTCATGACGGGTGTGCAATAATATTTTTTTCTCCACTACGCCGAAGCAAAATGGAGGGTATGTATGCATGCATGTTTATCTGCTCTCTTATAACTTCTAAACTACTTATCATAGTATGACAAGACATATAGTTGTAAATGTCTTGATCGTTCGCTGGTTATATGACATCACATTAAATTGAATATGGCATCATAGATATCATATGGTTATACGACATCACATTAGAATTTGATTTAATTTATTTAAATTAATTTTATTTGTTAATGTAATTCATTTATTTTCTTTCTTACATATTTGGTACATTTTATTTTTTTACAAAAATCGTACAAACATTTAAAAATATTAAAAATAGTGGCCCATCGGCATCAGGAGCAGGGTCCAAGATGTCGGTGGTCAGGGCCCTAGAGAAAGGAACCTCCTGACTATCCGTGCCGTATCTAGGAGTACTGCTTTCTGAATCAAGTTCTTGATCCAGCCGCGCAATGAGAGCCTCCTGATATGTTGATCAAGGCTCTTCGCTATTAGGCCATTTACTGTAACGATTATCGGTACAACGATTGCTGAGTCCACGTCCCACATGTCGACAACCTCGTGAGCTAAGTCAAGATACTTGATTTTCTTATCTTGCTCAGCTTTCACGAGATTCTCGTCATGAGGGACAGCAATATCAACAATCATTGCACGACGCTCTCGTCGATCTATCACCACAATATCAGGCTAAATGGCTACAATAGTCCTGTCAGTGATGATAGATCGATCCCAGTACAACGTGGCGTGACCATTCTCGATAACTGGGTCGGGCACATACCTGTAGTTTGGTACTTCAGACTCCACTAGGTTGTATTGCAAAGCAAGTTGCTGGTGGATAATCCTAGCTACTAGATTGTGTCTGTGCAAATACTCGTCGTTAGCAAGACGAGAACAACCGGTAACGATATGTCGGATTGATTCACCGGGACGGTGGCATGCCCGACAGATGTCAACCGTACCATCCTTGACAATGTATTTCCGATAGTTGTTCGTCATTATAACTTCATCCGTAATCGCACTGACAAAACCTTCGGTTTCTCCGAAGAGGTCACCGAAACGTAGTCAGGATACAGACGCCAAAAAGTCTACATCAAGCCCACGAAGAGCCCGGAAAAAACGTCCGTGAAGCTCTTTGCTTTGCCATACTCCCTTACGATCATTAGTATCCAGTACTGCAGGTTTGCGCCAGTTCTCTTTCGCCAATGAGAGCAGGGTGAGGCCCTTGTCCATTGCGACCACATCTCGATGCATCCCCACGTCAGTGTGAAGGAAATATTCCCTGAGACTGCAAATCTCGCGGTTGTGGAGGTTTATCATATTATTATTATTAAATTTTATCCGACATAAAATCATGTCATGACTTAAAAAGTTTTTTTTTTGTGGTCGTGACATTATTCGTTCGTTTGCCAAATCTTAGTTGTTTGTTCTTGTAGGTACATTTTGGTTTAATTTTATGCAACATAGGCACGAACTTTGCTACATGCAAACTACTACACAGCCAAATTATCTACGGAATAAAATTATCATAAATGTTGCGAAAGTGCAAAAGCCACACATTACAAACGTGGTAAATAGAAGCGGGGTTTTTGTTTTTTTTTTCGGTTGGAAATTATCAAATAACTTCTCCCGCTCTGGGTGGAGCAGGAGGGTGTGTCAGACTTTTACTGACTAAAACCCACCCGTGTTCCCTCAGTAGCCTGTTTGCCAGGGGCAGCGGTATCTCTTTCGAACAACCCGCACCCCTGGCAGGCATCGGCCCTTGCGGGCTCCACCGTGTCCTTACGGCGATCTTCGCAATGGAAGCACTTGGGCGTTTCCTCCCGCCTTATGCGAAACAGGAACCTCTCGAGGCGTATGAGCGGGGGTTCAGTATGAATAATTCTGCCAGAGGTGCGGGTTTGTTTGAAAGAGATAGCCTCTAGCATACGGGCTACTGAGGCTGAGGGAACACGGGTGGGTTTTAGTCAGTAAAAGTTTGACACGCCCTCCTGCTCCACCCAGAGCGGGAAAAGTTATATGATGATTTCCCAAACAAAAAAAAAAAAAAATTCAGGTAAGTAGGTACCTTATTAGTTAGTCCATGAATAATGTCCAAAAGTTTCTTTTGAGTTTTAAATAACGGATGTAATTTGAAGATGAAATCCAATCGGAGCCAGAACTTGTAATGCCTCTGATGGATGATGTCGCACATTCTGGAACAAAGTTATACATGAATCCTCATCTGAATAGCCTTTTCCTAACTATGTTGGGGTCGGCTTCCAGTCTACCCGGATGCAGCTGAGTACCAGTATTTTACATGGAGCGACAACCTATCTGACTTCCACAACCCAGTTACTGGGTACCACGATACTAAAAGTTTTACATGAATATTAACCAAAATGGCCGGTTTAGGAAAATACTACTGGTGTGCTATAAATTGTGACGATTTCTTTTAGTATCAAATTCATTCGGTTGACGGACAGACTAGCAAAACTGGCAATACTAGAAAATTCTACCGGTCCTTGCATTTATAAAAATAAAAAAAAAATTATATCAACCTTTAGTGTCCCCACCGGCTGGGATTCATACCTCCTCTCTTCAAGAAGGAGTGGGCATCTACTACACGGGCCCAGTGCGGGTTGGCAGATGTAGTGGATTCCTATTCCTTATATTATTTTATAAATTACAAGGTATCTGACTCCATACTTACGCGGACCAGTGGTGGCCCAGCCCAGTGGTAATGGTGTAAATAATATTTTGTGTAAATAATTATATCACCACTGCCCTTAAAACGGTGAAGGAAAACATCGTAAGGAAACTGGTATGTCATTGAAGCAAAAGTTCTAATTCGAAGACGTGTGACATTTACCGCACTGTGAGGAGGCCTTTGTCCCAGCAGTGGGAACATTAAAGGCTAATTCTGGTGTCCATACGTTAACTAAGTTGACAAAACACCTACGTATTTCTTGCTAAATTAATTTTGTTTGAGTTCCAATTATCGTCAGACTAAACTGACAGTATTTTTTGTAATACTAAAAGGTAGACAAAATCAGGGTAATATCAACTGAATGACATAAAAATAATAATTAATACACTATCAACTTACTTCATTACAGCCATCGCATAGTCGTAGCCAGATTTATCTTGAGTTTTTCTTGTGATGCCCATAGCAGTCTCTATAACAATCATTCTTGGATTAGTTTCATAATACTTCATAATAGGAAAAAAAATACAATACTGGACTATTAGGTAAACACAACATAATGTAAGGTTACTGCCATAATCGTTACCTCGGTTCATTAGAATGATTAATTAATAAACATGAACATGTTTTAAAATTTTGGAAGTTGCATTTCGTATTATTTTATAACAAGTCGCAAAATATTCGTTGCAAGTAGGGACAAACTGACGATATCATTTTGCGTTTACATGAAATTAACTGTAAATTCACGGTTAATTTCCACTACTTATTTAGCTTTGTTTATTTCATTTTAACGAAATGATGCTTAAAAATTATCCGGATTCCGTTTGATTATGTTTTACGCAATTAGGCTTCTGAACCTGCACATGTCATAGTAACCTAAGAGTTCAAATCTCAAGGGATTTTCTGTTTAAGATTTCGCATAAGCCGATTTTAATTAAAGTTGTATCCGATGATAGAATGAAGCTTCTGTTTATTTTGTGACAGTGATGGTATTCGGTCATTGGGGACGGAATATTATCACGGCGATGGTATATTGAATGGGCAGCAGCGTTCTCTATGCATTTTACCACCGTACTGCGATAGCCAACCCGCCTGCCAAGCGTGGCGATTATGGCAAAACCCCCCCTTCCTGGGGAAGGCCTATGTCCAGCAGTGGACGTCTTTCGGCTGAAATGATGATGATGGTATAATGTAGAAAATCTATACTTGTCGACTTCGTGAGTAGAGCCCCCATCCATGTATACGATATTCGTGCCTGCAACCGCAGATTATAAAACAAAGGCAGATAGACCGCGCGGAACACCAAGAGTGAGGCCTAAAAACTAAATACTGATTCAAAACTCTAGTTAGTACGCCACGAAGCGTCGCATTGTTTGTTACATACAATGCGATGCTTTAGTATTTGTTTTTTGGGCCTCACTCTTGGTGTTTCGCGCGGTCTATGTGCCTTTGTTTTATAATCTGAGGTTGCAGGCAAGAATATCGTATAAATGGAAGGGGGCTCTACTCACGTAGTCGACAAGTACAGATTTTCTATCTCTTTGTCTTATAATCTGAGCCTGTAGCATACAATAAAGTTGAACCAAAAAATGACTTGCATCATCTAAACACTTAGTATGTATTTGTTTTTTTTGGCCTCACTCTTGGTGTTCCGCGCGGTCTATCTTTGTTTGTTTTATAATCTGAGCCAGTAACATACAATAAACTTGACATTTATATGACTTTTTAAATGACACTATTTGAATATATATTTTTTTTCTATTTCTTTATTTTTAATTTTATATTTTCCTTAAATTTTGTACATTTTATGTGTGATTAATTCTACTGACATATTTTTGTTTACTAACCATTGTGTAATTTTATTTTGTAATTTTTTATTTATTTCATTCTGTAAATTTTATAAATTTGTACGCCATACGGGTGAAACATGTACGCACGAATCATTAATATTGTGACATCCTGCATGCTTAATTTGCATGTATACACAAGTTTTTGACAAATAAAATTATCTTTATCAACAAATGAATTGCATCGTATAAACACTGTTTGGACGGTGCATCTATTATTGTTTTTTCTAATTAAGCTATGCCACGGACAAATTAAAACGCACACAGTAAATCAGGGTCAAGTCTTAGGAGAAAACCAAAGGAATTCCAGCTTACCTAGTAAGATGTCGACGGTAACTTCACTCATATGATCATGTACATCAAAGGTTTTGCCGATTTCAGGACGCATCTTCTCCACCACGTTCTTGCTGTTTTGGTTGAAAACATCCACGAAAGACTTCAGGATGTTTATGTGGAATGTTGGAGCGATCATCTTTCTGTGGGAACGCCATTTTGCTCCTAAAAGAGACACAGTATCATTATTTAAAAAGGGAGGTCAGAACATGGTACGAGCATGCATAGGCACTTATGCTTCCCTACATAATAAATAATTTAGGAATTATGTCTAAACTTAAATGTGTTATGGTTATTTTTGGATTTCATATAGGACAACTTGCTAAATGCGACAACAAACTAAAATGAGTCTAAAGTTTTCAGCGGAAAAACGAAAGGTGCTCGGGATTTTTTCACTTTGTGTCAGAAAAATTGGCATGCACAAAACTTACCTGAACTGATTAGAAGACCCTCGCCAAGCCAAGGTTCGAAGAATTTATAATCTGAAGCTTTATCGATATGGACGTTACTGTTTAAAATCACTTCTACATCCTCAGGGTTTGCAAGGAAGATGACCAGCTTTGACCCTAGCCAGGCTCGGACCACATGTCCATACTGGTCGCAGATTTCCAAAGCAATTTTAATCAAGTCTGTAACAAAATAAAATGTTTTAACTTTCTGCGTATAAAATATACTACGCACGTATTGAAAGCATACAAATTTAATTTGGGGACATATATAATTACCTATACTAGGAAAATTAACGTGTTTTGCTGAGCTAAACCTTATTGCCGTTAGTTTTGAGTTGTATAATTCTGAGCCATAGTCGTTCGGAAAAAGGAATACGAGATTACTAATACTCAACCTTGAAATATGGCCTGATACGGTTCAACTTGCCAATGGAAACATTTCATCAGCATCTTCCTAATTTCAGTCGAGAGACGTCCACTGTTGGACATAGACCTTCAAGTACCGCCAATTCGACCGATTCTGTGCTTCTCGCATCCACTTACACAACACTTAGCTGGCTATTATGGGCAATAGCGTGACCAAAGTTGGAAAAAGAAACCTCTGTATCCAGGAGAATCTTCTATAGCTATCTTCAAAAGAAAGACACAAGTAGAAAAGTAAATTTTACTCACGTTCAGGTTTCTTGAACAGCGCCATTAGCGCGTTTCCGAATAGAGGGACTGCCGCAGGTCCTGGGAGGATGTTCCCCATCTTGTAAAGCCGGGACTGCTGCTGCCATCGGTGGATCATCCAGACACATGATGCTAGTATCAGTAACGGATAGAACACTAGCTTTGTAGTATGGATATTCTGCTCGACGGTGACTTCTAGTACTGACGTCATGTTGCTGCAAACAAAATCGATTATTAAAATTAGGCCGAAAATTACCACTTGTTGGACTTAAGACAGTCCTAAAACGCTCACCCTTCACTACTTCTAGATATTTGAGCTAAAAGGAAGAGACGCCACAACGCAGACATCTCTGTTTCTCAGAACTTTGGACACTTTCCAATATTGGTACGAGTATGAGAGTACATAAGTAATGCATCAGTACAAAGATTACAAATATTTTGTTCAATAGTATGTGGCATAGTTTTCGTGTTCTTATTTTTGTTGTCTGCAAAGTTTTTGTTTAGTAAGCATTAGTGACAATTATGTGATGTTGTGCAAACAATACATAAGCATTGCTGACTGATGTGTTAGAAGAACATTATACAGAAAAATCATTTTTTAGGAGGATTAAATAAACGTTTCAATTTATGTAGTTTGATAAGAGAGAGTTCTAAAGCAAACTGTTTAATTCTACATTATTTTAGTTTATTCAAAAACTGAGTTTAGTAAAAAAATCACAACTTTACTGTACCTGGTTGTTCGATAAGTAAGGTGGACACAAGAAAACTATTATGACATAAATAAATGTTAACTCCACGGACTAATAACTATTACTAGGTAATTCACCTGAATATGACCTCATTTTATTTATAAGCGCTTAGTATGTGTCGCAGTAATTATGAACCAGTGGTCTTTTAACTGAAATACGAGTTATTTCAGGAAATGCGTGCTATTTAAGTTTCAATAATTAAAGTATAATAATAATACCTAAACAAGAAAGTCCTTTATCGTTAGTAAATTTTTGTTCGCAAAGACACATAATATACTTAAATACATTAATTTATGTATTTCACTGCATCACGGATGGTCAAGTTTCCCACAGCTACTAAAACAATAAACTGACAACAGCATGCATTATCATTGCATTATTTAAAAAGTGCACTGAATTAAATATTCATTACAATTAGTGATATAATCATCATTTCAGCAGAAAGACGTCCACTGCGGGACATAGGCCTCTCATAATTTGGGGGGATTTGCCATAATCGCCACGCTTGACAGGCAGGTTGGCGATTGCAGTATGGTGCTAAAATGCATAGAGAAGGCTGCTGCCCATTCTCTAGTAAGTCCCTTAGTTCTATGACACCCACCGGAAGCGATAGGATGGTGCTATTCTTTACGTCCGGCACCACACGGACGAGTGATTTGTTATGTCGCTATAACGTTTACACAAGGAAAGTCTAATAATATAGGTATTTGAAAAAACGTGTAAGTCGACGTTGACACGGTCGCCAAAATATCGCTACGGTATTTACGCGCACTGCATTTTCAATTCTCGGTGTTAAACCAGAGTATCTCAGCGCTTCGAAAAAACACAGTGTTCGATTTTCTAGTCAGCTCTCGGCGCTAGGCAGGGCGTCGAAGATCCAGTACGCGTAAAATCCCACCGCGATATTATTACGTCCATGTGAACATCGACTTACATCTGCATCTGTGGGTTGGTTTCGGCTCCTCGCACGGCTTCGTTTCCGTTTCGATCTGTGTGGTATAATTTAAAAAAAAATACTCCTGTAAGTCAATCTCAATGAACTCTATAGCCAACTATTTAGGATATAATAACTAAAGTGCACATTTGGGAGCACAAATGCGGATACTCACTCTTCCCACACTCTCATAGTCCACTAGAGTGCCAATTAATACGACGTTTGGAGAGAGATCGGGCTAATTTAGGCAACACATGCTTTCAGAGTTTCGGAAGAATCACAACAACAACTTTCTAATCCAGGGATAGGAATCGAACCCAGCACCCAACGATCAGCAGTCGCACAGACAAACAAGAAAGTCAAAATAGTATTTGACAAATTCAAAATTAGAGGAAAATATGAATGAGAATCTTCTCGTCCAACCACCGTTCAAGGACCTTTAATGAGAAGACAATTGATTTGAACCCGATTCGGGTGCACAAGGTATTTTATAGGTTAATTTGAAGAAAGCTAGTTGTTCAGCTAATGTACTTATTTTCATTAATGGCTGCCACATACGTAATGTATCAAAATTATGTGCTTCATTGTGTCGTAAACGATATTTGTATGATCAATAAATTCTGGGTCTTTGGATTCCTATTTCAAGTCATGGTGAGAAATTTTTGGGGCCCTCTTTAAGATGAATTTCATATGCATAGTAATATGATTTCAATCGGCGTATTATCATAATAATATGATATTGATTGTTGTATTATCTTCGTTATATTTGTTGTATATATACCAAGGTACGTTAAGTTCTCTGTTAGAGGCCTCATCTGCTCTAAAAGTAAAATCGATTAGAAAAGCCATCTTCCAAATGGCATGTTTCATTTCCAGTCTTTGCATTGTCTGTCAGATGCTGATATGATCCCGGATGTATATTACCGGAAAAACCTTACATCGATAGTCGCTTCTACACGATTATTGTTTGCAAATAAGTAATTGAATTGCAAAATATGTGATGTAGAGCATACTTGTTTCAAATGCATATCTAACTAGTATTATAAATGCGAAAGTAAGTTTTTTTTTTTTGTTTTTGGCTAAAGGGATTTGACTTTGGCTACATTTTCACTGGTTCTTCTTACTACGTACTTCGTTTTACTTTTTTCATTTTTGCTGGGATCGACGTAGTCGTGGATAACACCTAGTTTTGTTATACATAATACATTTTTATCCAGTGCGCAAACTGTAACCATGAATTCAGCATATAACTCTAGACCTGAATTCTAGAAAGAAATGGAAAAGTCTACTAGGGATACCTTATTTTAATATACATTTATGTCAAAAAATTTGAATGTGCCTCCTCTTGAAGTTGATCACTTCTGATGGCCACATTGTGGAAATTCAATATACACAGTAAAGTGTCTGCCTGCGTTCGAACTTACGACCTGCAAGTCGTAAGTTGAGGCCAAAACCACTGGGGCGCCACACTCCCTGCTTGTTTCCTCGCTTGTCCCTTTTGTGTAACACAAAAGGTCCAAACTACCTGAATAAGCATGTTTCTGTCTGTTGTTCACAGGTTTCTTGGGAGGGATAGCTCTGAAGCGGTATTCCTTTCGTCAAGTGGGACTAGTTGGAGCAGGACTCTTTGTGCTAGGAGACGCACTCACAATCTTCGTCTAGAAGACATATCAATTAGTATTCACGTTCGGAGTTATAAGAGGTAAG
Source organism: Polymixis flavicincta (assembly GCA_949987655.1). Lineage (NCBI taxonomy): Eukaryota > Metazoa > Arthropoda > Insecta > Lepidoptera > Noctuidae > Polymixis > Polymixis flavicincta. The sequence goes on along the minus strand of OX465181.1, from coordinate 17,594,681 downwards.
AATGTAGGAGGCAAAGATGCAACTATACATACCAAAATGCATTCAGAAAATAACGTTAACGTGAACGTCAAATTAACGTTATTTTCTGAATGTATTAATATATGCACCAATATCCAAGATATGATATTGAGATTGGAGAAGGAATGATCCAGGGCTACAAAATAAACCTACATAATATCATTTTCCAGTTCTTCCAGGGGCTGGCTTCGGCATGATGATACCAGTAAGTTTTACAGCATTCAACTGCTACTTCACCAAAAAAAGAACAGCCATGATGAGCGCCAATCAAGCGATGAGCAGTTTGGCGTCCATCACCTTCCCAATTAAATTAAATAATCATTTATTTCAGGAAATTATTCCCATATTATCATCATCTGCCTAGCCTTTTCCCAACTATGTTGGGGTCGGCTTCCAGTCTAACCGGATGCAGCTGAATACCTGTATTTTACATGGAGCGACTGCCTATCTGACCTCCACAACCCAGTTACTGGGTAATACGATACCCCTTGGTAAGACTGGTTGTCAGACTTTCGGGCTTCTGACGACCCGTAACTACTAAGCCATATTAAGCGGTATAAATTACATGGAAATATAAATAAAAATTACATTCTAAGTACATTTTAATAATATTACATATAAAACATTGCATTACAAATAAATAATAAATTAAAGTTAATAAGAAATAATGAATTAAAGTTACAGCACATTCACAATTCATTACATTAAAATTCCTTCGATTCAATAAAATAAAATAAAAAATAACACTACTTAATCATTTAATAAATGGTGACGAACTGGCATGCAGGTGCATCCACCTCTCCAACAACACCGAGTCCCATCGCTCGGACAATACGCTCAGGATACTGTTAGGGCTGCGTTGGAAGCGACTTAGTAGCGAGGCACTCCGCTTCCTAATAATAGCATAAAAGTCATCGGTTTGCGCCTGCGCGAACATCGTAGAAGCGCTGCAAAACCGCGGCAGCCCTAGCAGTATCCTAAACGCATTGTTGTACTGTACGCACAAGGCACTGTATGCTCGCTGCACAAAGCTGGCCCATAGGCTGCACGTATAAAAAGACTGACAATAAGCTTTAAATAAGGTCACCTTTACTTGTTCAGTGCAGCGTGAAAACCTACGTGCCAACATGTTACAGCGAACCGACAGCGCCCTACGCTCCCGCTCGATGTCCTCATTGTCAGACAAGTTATCTGTGACCCAGTGGCCCAAGTACTTAAAATGGTAAACCCTATTCAAACTAGCACCACAAAGAGTGATTGGAGGTGTAAAAGAAAAACATTTGGTACCAGCTTTGAAAATCATATACTCACTCTTCTTAGGGTTGTACCTGAGCCCATGAGCCCCAGAATATGTCTCACAAATGCGCAGGAGTTTCCGCAAACCCCCAACCGACGGGCTCAGCAGCAAAATGTCATCCGCGTAGCTAATGTTATTAATAGGCACTCCGCCTATTGAGCAACCCGCATTAGCACTGCTGAGCTCGCCGATCAATGCTGGTGACGTTTCTGCTCTCAGAGTTCGGGTTGAGATGGACCTTGGCTTTGATTATGGCCGTGGATCTACACTTGGTCTTCGCAATGCTAATCATGCATCCAGTTGAATGGCATTTCATTAAATCTGAGGAATTTATTGAAAAAGGTACTAATGAATTTTAAGTTGAACAAAATATTTTGACGATTTTTTTTTCGAGTGATGCAAATTATTAAACACTTTTTTCAGAATTATGTGATATTAGCAGTTTTAAAAAGAAGAACACAGATAGCTTTGATGAATTCTCAGTACGTATGTTACCAGGCGGAGAAGAGGACGTAGAAATAAAAACTGTGAAGAGAAGAAAAAAAGAGTCTATGAAGATGAATTTAGTGTAAGCATTTAATTATCATTCATCTATCATGGAATTCTATACAAGCAGGAATATTATTAATTACAGAAAATATCTGCACTATCGGTTCCAAGCACCGAACTGACCTATTTCTTTAGGATCACGAAACACGCTACAATATTGCCAAGCTTATCTTTATAGTATCCATTGACGTCATTTCATTGACATTTTCGATTATCAACTGTTTTCTTACATAATTTGTTAAATATTTTGTTTCAGGAAAATTGTATGTGAGAATGTAGAACTGGACTTATTAAAGGATCCTAAGTTTGTGAGCACATTGGTTGGGCTCGGATTCGCCTTCGTGTCTGATGTGACATACTTAGCCATGGAACCAATGCCTCTCTTCTCGTACGGATTTTCTAAGGTAAGTTATCACACGTATATCTATGTGCCGTTCATAATACCTAGTCTACTATACTACAAATCTTTCGTCTTCCTGAACGACCTTGCAAGAGAAATGACTAGGTTTGAGGAAATCGTTACTTCACATCCTTGTGTTGAAATCTTGAGATCTATATAATACAGAATATCATTATTGTCTATAGCGAATGTGTCAATTTCATGAATCTTTGAATTTTCTTTCCTTTTTTGCAGATACAAGTGGCAACATGCGTGATGGTTGGCGCCATATCAGATTTACTAGCAAGGCTATCGCTTGCTGTAATAACATATTTCTATGTCGTCGACAGCCGACTAATATTCTTCGTTGGCACCTGTGTAACGGTTTTCCTTCTAATCGGTAAACATATATTTGAAAATAACTTTCAAAATTCTGATCTAAGAAATATATACTTGGTTATCACTTGTTTTATGTCCATTATAAAGTAAAATTGATTTCCTAGAGAACCTTAAACTCCCAAATGTTGCTGGGGGTATAATTACGTCAGTTTATAGTATAAATTATGATTCTGGTTCTGTTTATTCTTTGTTAGTAGTACTATATGTTCAGACATACATATATGACGAAACAGATCGGCATAATGATTTCCGGTACTATAGATAGGTACGATTATTTATTAGATATTGTGAACAATTTCCATGTTTATCTTTAAATTAATTGTCAAATTTCATTCATAGATTTTCAACTTTATAACATAAGCATATGGTTCTTGTTCAGTTGGGAAAATTTGTCAGTCTGGGGTAGCTTAATGTGCAGGCGTCTGTACACCTACATTTTGTCATGTATTAGGGGGCGATCCTAATTGCCATCAACCGGGCACAAACCATCAGGCTGCAACTGAGATATTTCTTCGGGGTATTGCGTAACACATTGACGGTAGGAATGGGTTTCAGTTTGACAATTCAAGAACATCCATTGCGTTATTTAGGTTGTTGAGCGGACTGCTGCTGCTTTTGCAATTACGTTCAAAATTATTTCGGTTCTGATTAATAGTGTCTACGCAATTATAGTAGTGTTGGGAAACCCTTTTATCACTAATATCAGTTCTTTTTTCATCTATCTTATTTTCTTTTATGCCAGGTGTCCTCTACGAAGCGACGGGTAGCTATGTGTACTGCTTCTTCGCAATGAGCTTCTGCTGTTTAGTGTGTGTTGTCCTATGGACTATTGAGTATATAGTAATATCGTAAAGGTAAAAGTAGAACCTGAAATGTGACTTATAGTTTGTAATTAATCTTACGAGAGGATTGTTGAGAAATTTGATGGCTTTGGTCGTGTCGGATGTTCCTTTATAATTATAGATTTTGTGAGATACGTAAAATACCGATGGATATCATTGTTAGTGGTGTTTCAAGCTTCGTTCACACTCAATCAAAGCAAATAATTTTGATACTCACATACATCCTTTTTCTATTTTTTACACTAGCCAGAACGACTCAAGATACAACATTTTGGAACTCGTACTATTTAAAATGTGCATTAGTGTGGACGTAGTTTTAAGCTTTGTTGCCCTGTTATTATGTCTACGAATTTAATACGACTACGACTACTAATATTGCATAAGGTTTTATCTAAACACGAAATAGAGGCACGAGAATAAAAAGAAATGGTATGGCTATTAAATTGCCATTCCAATACTCGTACGGAATGACGTTCCTCAATCACATTCCATCGTGCTATGTGTTTTTGTATTGGAAAGGATGAGAACGAAGTAAGTTATTTACCAAAGATACTTTTATGCATTACTTAATGGCTGCCAACAAGATATGTATGTACCTACTGATTTATTGTATACTGTGTACTACAAGGTGTTTAAGATAATTAAAAAGGCGTCTTATTTTAATTAAACCCTTTATACAAGGTGAATAAAAAGGGAAACTTACCTTGTATAAGATATTATTTCGATAAATAATGGGCGTTTCAATCATTGACTGGAAGAAAAATCAGTGATCTAAAATGCGCGACCGCATCTCGTCAGTACACACGGCTACATATGAAGCTATACATTTCCAGTTTACGCTGATCTCGCACTGTACGGAAATCCTATACAATGTGAGATTAGCTGAAATGTTTATCTTGATGTTTAGCCGTGCGTACATTCATAGATGTTGATTGAGGCAGAAAATGTATAATAATGTTTTATTCATTAATTTTTTTATAATTAGGTGTAGGAATAGTTTATATTATTAGGTAAATATAGAATACAATTTTACACAGTGCGCAAACTGTAACTATGAATACAGCATAATAATACGATTCTAGACCCGTAGCCGTAGCGTAGAAATGTATAATTGGTTTTCAGAAAAAGAAAAATTTCTACGCTACGCTAGGGGTCTAGAATGATATGCTGAATTCGTGGTTATAGTTTACGCACTGGTTTAGATTATAAACTGTATAATTTGAAATTATTTATTTACTAAAATAAAATAAGTTGCGGAAATGACATATTTTTGTGGTTACTGATAAAAGTAGTATCGAGATTTACTATTTCACTATGAAAAAGACGAGCGAGTTCCTAATTTATAACATACCTACAGTTACATACATACTCAGCCTATAAACGTTCCCACTGCTGGGACACAGGCCTCCTCTCCGTGAGCAGGAGTGGGCCGTAATCCATTATGCGGGCCAAGTGCGGGTTGGTAGATGTCACATGTCTTCGAATTTTTGATTCTAGGACATGCCGGTTTCCTCAAGATGTTTTCCTTCATCGTTTGAGAGCACCTACTGTTAATGTATCGTAATAAGTATTACCTAGGGTTGGTAATTTGAATACAAAATAAGTACAGTGACATGTCATTTAATCGGCAATAAAACTGAATATATAGGTACCTAGATATACAGGTTTAGTTACTAATAATACAATACTACTTGTAGTTTACTAATCACTCAACCCTGAAGCCTACAGCTAAACACAAGAGAATCCAGAAACCATGGATTACTCCCGGACTCCTCCGATGCATGAGGAACAGAGACACTTTACACAAAAGATACAAACAGTCCCCTGATAATGTAATCCTTAAAGCTACCTACACAAGATACAGAAATTTCTGCAACAAGATTCTTAAAAAAGTTAAAAGACAGTTCGACTCAAATGAAATTTCCAAAGCTGGTCGTAACACAAAAATGTTGTGGGATACAGTCAAGCGTGTCACGAACACCACCAAAATTACTCACCCTCCCACGGAATTACTTTCCTCCTCGGAAACCCCTACTCAATCTCTTAACGATGTTAATTCATTTTTTGTAAATATAAGCAAAGACCTCGCTGATCGTATTCGGAATGTAATAGATGGCTGCCCTCCTAATTCCCAGTTCAATAACTCCAATAGTTTGAGTTCTTTCGTTCTCTTGGAAACAAATCCGGATGAGATTGCTCCTATTATTGGTTCTCTAAAGCCCAATGCTGCAGTGGGTTTTGATGGCGTTTCTACAACTATGATAAAAAGGTACTCTACAATTCTCGCACCCGTACTTTGCCATATTTTCAACCTATGCCTCGTCTCGAGTACCTTTCCATCTTCTTTCAAAAAGGCCATTATTCATCCCATTTTTAAAGGGGGTGACCGCGCATCTGTCAATAATTACCGCCCTATTGCGGTGCTACCTGCCATGTCCAAAATCTTAGAACGACTGATTAATAATAGACTGACCTCATACCTTAAAGGAAACAATTTATTGTCAGCCAACCAGTTTGGGTTCAGGAAGAAAAGATCAACTTCTGATGCAGCCTTGGCACTGATAGATGGAATAGTTGCTGAACTAAATCAACGCAAAAAAATGCCTCACAGTGTTCATTGACCTTGCAAAGGCATTTGACACCGTTCCTATTCCCTGCCTTCTTACTAAACTAGAATGTCTCGGCGTACGTGGTATGCAACTCCAGCTCTTCCATTCATATCTTTCAGACCGTAGGCAGATAGTCAAAATCGACGGTTGTCTTAGTGAGGAGCTGCCCATTTCATTCGGAGTACCTCAGGGTAGTGTCTTAGGCCCTACTTTGTTCCTGGTATTCATAAACGACCTGTGCAATATGCACCTGAGCTCTGGTAACATTGTCTCTTTTGCCGATGATACTGCAATTACCTTTCATGATGAATCCTGGGCTGGACTGAAAACAACTGCTCAAACTGGATTTGATATAATATATAAATGGCTTATCTCTCACTCACTCACGCTAAACACGAATAAAACAACTCATAACATTCTCTCTAAACTCCACTACGCAACCCTTGACACCCAACACTCTAAAAGCTCACTCCTGCCGGGCCAATCTGACTACTTGCAACTGTCCTACAATTTTCTCTACTGACACGACTAAATACCTCGGTATCATCCTAGACAAACACCTTAACTTCAAAGCACATATCACCCACCTTACAGCTCGAGTTCGTAAACTCGTATATATTTTTAAAACACTCAGACACATTGCCAATACTTATGTGATACGCACCATGTATCTTGCTATTTGTCAGTCAGTGATTTCGAACTGTATTAGTATTTGGGGTGGAGCTGCGAAAACTACACTCAAACCTCTGGAAGTGGCTCAGCGAGCCATTCTTAAGGTTGCTACTTTCCGACCAATGCTCTTCCCAACCTTTGAGCTGTACAAAAAATGCAAAGTTCTAACGGTCCGGCAAACATTCTTTCTCAACACTTTATTACAACAACACACACAAACTCAATCCTTACTTAGGCGAAAGAACGAAATTTGCAAAGTACCCTTCACACGCTTTGCTAAACGTTTCTTTTACTATCTTGGCCCATTTTTATATAACAGAATAAACAAAACTATCCCTTTACATCAATCCTCTTATGAAATGAGTTAAAAACTGATAACAGACTTTTTAACCACTTTAAACTACGACGACACTGAATATCTGCTCACTTCACAATCGTAATGACTTCTCTAATACTCCGTTTTTAAACTCATCCTCTTTCACTTCCGTTTACACACACTACACCTAGATCATTGAACACAGACACACACAGCTACATCACAAAACACACAAACAAGCACCACACCTACATCACAAAACATACACACACGTACTAACACTTAGTATAAGTCAAATGCGTTTGTACCTTATAGACTTAAGCAGTCTATTAAAATGCTTGTACCCCTGTGGGAACCCGGGCTGGCGAACCTTAACACAGGTTACCATGTAATCTAGCTAGGACGCCAGATTGAATAATGTTACTTTCTATTCAATTTAACCCTACATTGTATTTATTGTAACAGACTGTACCACACTTTTTAGGAATAAATAAATTACAAATTTGTGACACGACCACGTTAGGCTCGGCTGGCTAGGCGTGTCTGAAAAATTTGTCAAATATCGATCTCGGGTCAAAGAGGTTGACGTTACCATTTGATTCAATAAACAAACTTAAGTTTAGGCAAAAATTCAAAGAGTTTCTTTTTTTTTCAGAAACTATACAGCGTGATATTTGAAATGTGTCGTTATATTTATGGTAGTGGTATAATAGTACATTATGGTACTAGTGTGTAACGTTGGTGATTATCGCTGAGGCGCCATTGAGACCCGAGCCGTCAGGCGAGGGTCTTAAGAGAGCCGAGGACGATAATCATCAATACACACGTGTATCATACGACGTTTTTCAACACACTTGCGAAGAAAATAATACTAAATCATCATCATCATCATCAACCATCATCATCCATCATCATCATCCATCATCATCTATCATCATCCATCGTCATCCATCATCATCCATCATCATCATCCATCATCATCCATCATCATCCATCGTCATCCATCGTCATCCATCATCATCCATCATCATCCATCGTCATCCATCATCATCTATCATCATCCATCATCATCCAGCATCATCCATCATCATCATTCATCATCATCCATCGTCATCCATCATAATCATCCAGCATCATCCATCATCATCCAGCATCATCCATCATCATCCAGCATCATCCATCATCATCATCATCATCGTTTTTAAGAACAAAGCAACTCAAACAACAAACAACCTATAACTCACTAAGAACAAAGCAACTCAACCAATTCTATAACTCACTAGTGAATAATAATAATGAAAAAGTCACAGTTTGATAATAGGTGTCATTATGTGCCTAACTGTAGTGAAATTAGAGCCATTTTATGAGCAAGTGTGTTGAAAAAGATGTTTAGTCACCAAAGGAGGATCGTCGGATATGGTTGAAGTTTGATAAGAAACCGATTAATATTTTCGGATGAAATTTAGTTTTATAAGTTAACTCTTTGTTTTTATTAATTTGGTGCGATACTAAAATTTGATTCCAAAACAACCATCGGTTTCTTAATAAAGTTCAATTATAACTGACGACCATGTTTAGTTACCGGGCCTTAGTCTGCTATTTTTATAAATTCGTCATTCCAACATGATCCCATCGTCATTTTGCTAAAAGTTCGTAATCTGCTAAATTGATAATGGTCGATCAGTGGTCGGTCAATGGTCTCGTAATAGAATTGTGTTTTATTGGCATTATCGCATTGCCATTATTATAAATCCCGTTAGTAGAAACGATTTTCGAAAAAATACTACTTTTGAACATTTATTCACGCCAGATTTAATTTACTTTATCTCCCGCTCTGGGTGGAGCAGGAGGGCGTGTCAGACTTTTACTGACTAAAACCCACCCGTGTTCCTTCAGTAGCCCGTATGCCAGGGGCTGTGGTATCTCTTTCGAACAAACCCGCACCCTTGGCAGGCATCGGCACTTGCGGGCCCCATCACGTTTGTGCTGACATCTTGAGGCCCTGTTTTGGTGAAAGTTCCTTAAAATACGATCACACATTTCTGACGAACGTTGTAGAATCGAGTAGGGGTATAAGTACCTAATTCCGTTTATTTTATAATTTTAGTGATGTGCCATCATATTGTAAAGTAAATGTTTTTGTTGATTTTATAATTATGTAACTATGTTAAACATTATATATTATGAGGGAATGTTTTAGACGTTTTGTGCAGTTTCGTGACAAAGCGATAAACAGTAATGATACATCCCATAAAGGACTAATACCAACATAATAGCTAGTTACTGTACCAATAAGTTTATTACGTTTAACTGTAAGTCATTGAAGCGCTCAATGGAAAGCGTAAGACATTTATGTGATACAGCTGATATACTCGCACTGCAAGAAACTTGGCTCCTGCCGCATGATCTGTCATTGCTTGGCACTGTTCATAAGGACTTCGAATATACTGGAAAGTCGGCGGTAGACACCTCGGCAGGAATACTTATAGGACGACCTTATGGAGGTGTAGCTTTACTCTGGCGTAAAGGGCTATTCAAGTCGGTATGTGTAGTGCAGTGCAATAGTGTACGAATCTCGGCCATAAAAGCCTACTTAGTGGACCGTGCAATTTTAGTGTTTAGTATTTACATGCCAACAGATTCGATAGAAAACCTTCTTGAATTTACCGAGTGCTTGAGTGAAATAAGTGCAATTATTGAGACTAACGATGTTGAAGCAGTTTATATGTTAGGGGATTTTAATTCTCACCCGCATCAGCCTTTCTGGACTGAGTTATATAAATTCAGTTTGGAACAAAACTGGGTATGCGCTGATGTTGAGAAACTAGGTTTAGGATCTGACAATCATACGTATGTGAGCGACATGAATGGTAGCAAGCGTTGGTTGGATCACTGTTTTGTTACTCAAACAGCCTGGCATTCTGTGCTGAGTGTTAACATACAGTATGATGTTTTCTGGTCTGATCACCTACCCCTAGCAATAGAGTGCAATTTGCATACGATCCCAGAAAAACTAGAATTACCACAGTTAGAGCCAGACAAAGTAAAATGGCACGAGCGTGGAGGTGATCAGATCAAAAAAATTCATGAACTATGTAACTCTGATTTTAAAAATATGCATTTCCCTCAACTGTTTTCCAATTGTGCTGACAAAGTATGCGATAACTCAGAACATAGACGTGGCTTGCAGATAATGTATCAGGATATTGTGGGTATTTTGTCTAGGGCTGCCATACAGACCCATGAAGGTGTTCGGCCGCAAGGAAAAAAGCGTATTATTGGGTGGAATAAGCATGTTCACGCTGCTCACATGGAGGCGACGTTTAAGTATCAGTTATGGTTGTGTCACAATAAACCTGATTCCGGCAGAGTCTGGGAGGAAATGCGGGAAAGTCAAAGGATTTTTAAAGGCAAGCTTAAGTGGTGTCAGAATCATCAACATCAAATAAAAATGGACTATTATCTTCTCAAAGATCGTCCAAAAACTTTAGCCGGTTTTGGAAGTCGACATCCAAGCTTGATCTTAAGCCACCTTTGCCGGTGACAGTGGCGGGCTGCAGTAAACCAGAGGAAATAGCGAACACTTTCCTGAATCACTTTCGCGTTTCCTCGCCACTGGGGCCTTCTAAATCATTGGTCGATGCTGAGGTCTGTCACCATAGCCCTCTCATTCGTTTTACTGCCAAGGAAGTATCAGTTGCAATACAGAAAATGGCCAGAGGCAAGTCCCCAGGGCACGATGGCCTCAGCATCGAGCATTTGAAGCACGCGGGTGTACACTGTCCGAGAGTGTTGTCTATGTTCTATTCTTTGTGTTTGAGTTACTCTTATCTTCCTCCTGAATTGATGCACACATTAGTTGTCCCAATCGTGAAGAGTAGGACTGGTGACGTCTCCGACGTATGTAATTACAGACCCATATCGCTTGCCACTGTACTAGCTAAAGTATTGGACAGTCTGTTAGATAAGACCCTCAACAAATGGTTGAAACTAAACGACGCACAGTTCGGGTTCAGGCCTGGACTTTCCACCGAAAGCGCAATACTTAGTCTGAAACAGACTGTCCAATATTATATTGACAGAAGCACGCCTGTGTACGCGTGTTTCCTCGACCTCTCTAGAGCTTTCGACCTTGTCTCCTATGACATACTATGGAAAAAGCTCAGGGAAGCATGCGTGCCAGCTAAAATTATACGTGTTTTTCAGTACTGGTATGGTAACCAAGTGAACTACGTAAAGTGGAATAATTCCCTTTCTTCTGCGTATGGGTTGAAATGTGGGGTGAGGCAGGGGGGGGGCTGACTTCGCCCAAGTTTTTCAATCTTTACGTAAATGAGCTGATCGCTGGACTCAGCAGCAAGCGGATGGGATGTTGGATTGATAACGTTTGCGTCAATAACCTGAGTTACGCCGACGACATGGTGTTGCTGGGTCCAACGGCCGGCTCCATACGGGAGCTTCTGGAAGATTGTGAAAGGTACGCTGCTAGCCACGGTCTAATGTATAATTGTAAAAAGAGCCATTTCATGATCTTTAAGGCCCCCGGTAGGAAGCAGACATACGAGCCAAGTATTAACCTCAATGGCCAGCCCTTACAAAGGGTTAAACAAGCCAAATACTTAGGTCATTACTTAACTGAGGACCTTAAAGATCATGAAGATATTGAACGCGAGCGCAGGGTTCTTGCTGTTAGAAGCAATATGCTGGTTCGCAGGTTTACGTGTTGTAGTAAGGAGGTTAAAATCACGTTGTTTAAGGCCTACTGCCAGACCTTCTACACAAGCAGCCTGTGGGCCAGTTACACGCGGAAAACAATGGACGCCCTGAGGGTCCAATACAACAACAGATTCAGAATGCTTTTGGGGCTACCGCGTTTTTGTAGTGCCTCTGGCATGTTTGCTCAGGCGCGCGTTCACGACTTCCACGCTATGGTGAGAAGAAAAACCGCGTCACTTTTGGAGAGAACGCGGTCAAGCCCTAATGGCATTCTGAGGATGTTGGTGGACAAATTTGATTCACCGATGATGAATCACTTCATGCAAGTATTGGTTAGGCAGGAGTGATTCATTACATCTGTGATTAGTATTTAGTAAAAATAACACACTAACATAGCTTTTTAAGTTTTTATTTTTTGTACCTAACATACTAACATTAAAATGGATCACTGTTGTCTGAAAAATAAAATAATTTAATTTAATTTAATTTATACCTACATAACTACCTAGGTAAATATTTAAAGCCCACTTTGTTTTTTTTTTGCTGATTTTTAAGCATTAATGTTATAGAATTGATGTCAGCTACCTAATTTAAATAATCTGGTTAGTTTAAATGCGACATGTTGTTATGTGCATTTTATATGATTGCTTGCTATAATTAGAGTATGTTGTGGTTTAAAATAGATTAAATTAATAGTTAAACAAACGTTTGTATGTGTTTCTATAAGATCGTGAATTTATTTATTGTTGTTAAGTAAAAATAACTGTATTTTAATTTAAGGGATTAGCGACTTGTAGGCGCTGTCGTTACACTTACCTGTTACTGTCCATATCATCATCATCATCATCATTTCATCCGAAAGACGTCCACTGTTGGACATAGGCCTCCCCCAAGCTCCGCCACTTCGACCAGTTCTGTGCTTCCCGCATCCAGCGGACTCCTGCGGCCCTCACAAGGTCATCTGACCACCAACTTTACGTCTTCCGGTACGCGGTCGCCACTCCAGAACTTTTCGGCCCATTAGCCATCTGTTCTGCGAGCAATTCGGTTCTGTCCATATAATTGTTGCCAATTGTACATCCCAAAATTATAATTTTCTATATTAACTAATTCAATCAACGCTTTAGTAAAAAAAAAAAAAAAACATGTTTATAATCTGCACCCTACTTGCGTAACTCACGATAAATCATAATCTGTTTCGTTTTAAAACAGATTGTTAAACCATTGCTTCATATGTTAGAAAAATGTGTCTGCTCAACAACGTAAATAACGCAATGAATATTGTTAAACTGTCAAATTAAAAGAGATTATGATTAATCATGAGTTACGCAATTATAGGTGCAGGTTAGCTATCGTTAATTAACTTGCTATAATTAAGCACAATTAATTCATAATTGTTATGTCATAAACCTATAAAAGAATTATTTAAGTGGTCGACTATGATAAAGTATTTTAAGCTAAGTAAGTTATAAAGAATTTCATACAGAATGTGTGATATAATATACTTATATATATATATTTTAATTTTTTACTACTATAGCTACCAATCCATCCTCCCATTCATAATTTGTGTACTTCGGCTTAGGCAAGTAAAGAATGAGAGAAATTAGTATTTATACATTTTTATTATCAGACAGATATCGTAACTGCGATATAGTGACAAACTTAACACATTAAACAATTAATAATCAAGTATTAAAACAGACTGACAGCAATCATTATAATGTATCCAATAAATATTCAAACAAGCCTCAAAGTGGTTTGTATAGAACCGAAATTCGAAAATTCCAATCGAAAAGGACTATTCAATTATGGATAATATCAAAGATCTATTTTCGAGAAATTAACGGAGTTTCAAAGCCACGTGTGTTATTTTGTGACTATTGTGACAGACTAAGTTGTTTTCTGTTTTAATGTTGACTTTATTTAATATTAACGATTTCTTAATTAGGATGATAATACTAAGTTTTATTTAACACGATAGGGTGATCAAGCAGCAGTGGACGGGACTCGGTTCCTTGGTTCGATCTTAATCCTGAAACCGTCGGCTCTCTTCAGAATGATATCAGTTGTCAGTTGGAAATCTTTTTCAGGTACTTCGGAAACAGATTTATAGTTCCTCAAGATGGTTGACAGAAGTATTTTCAGCTTCAGAAGCGCGTACTTGCGTCCTGAAAAGTAACATTACGAAGATATTAAGTTGACACGTAGCTTTGTGGACAGTTTTCAGTGTTCCCCAAACTCATACATCATATTCAGTCGCTAATATTCCTACTGCAGGGACACAGGCCTCCGTGAGAGAGAATGGGCCATAATCCACGACGCGGGTGCAATGCGGGTTTGGTTGATGTCACATGTCTTCGAACCCATGACCTACAACTCGTAAGTAGGGCCGATACCGTTGGGCCACCACTGCTTTAAGCTTATACATCATCATTTCAGCCGAAAGACATCTACTGCTGAACACAGGCCTCCCCCAAAAGCAGGTGGTTTGCCATAATAGCCACGCTTGGCAGGCGGGTTGGCGATCGCAGTATGGTGGTAAAATGCATACAGATCGCTGCTGCCCATTCTTCAGTAAGTAACTATAGTACATAAATACTACGCAATAAATAAGGGTTCTACCTCTTCAAAAGCGTCGTATAATAAAAAAACGATAACGACGGTGAGTTTTTCAAGAGGAATATCGATAATATCTTTTCTGTATGCCAATAATAAGATCATGACCACCCGTGATGATTATTTATTAGGTATAAGTTACTTGATGACTGTTAATTATTACGATTACGGGCTAATTAAATGTCATTTAAATTAAATAATTTGGTAGGAATACGGAATGACGATCGTTAATTGAATTTAAATAACTATCCGTTTATATTTGCAAATGAATGTTTTAACAGTCATCCAAAAATCTATGAATAAAAATGATTTAAAATAAGCTGTGGCCCCACTGGGTGGCTCGTCACCCGACTTGTTTGTCTTTAACCGAACAGCTGTCTTGTCGGTGCTGTTCCAGCTCTCTCTATTAAAGACCAACGGTACAGTCGCCAGCAGGTCAAGCTATCCCAAACTGTCAAATTTTCACAATTGAACATAAACCTTATTCCTTTGTAATAAAGTTGAAAAACTATCAAAGAAATTTGACAGATTGGGGTAGCTTGATGTGCTGGTCTCTGTACAAAACAAGGTTTTTCTTTTGACATGGTTCTTTTTTTTAAAAACCATTTAGACACTCAAGAGCTGTGGTCGGAATACAAAACTGACAACTATAGCACCGGACTAGCCGTCATTTTTGTACTAATAACTTTTTTATACTCTTAAACCTTCCTCATGAATCAGCTTGTCTAATGGTAAAAACCGCATGAAAATCCGTTCAATAGTATTTAAGTTTATCGCGAACAGATAGACTTGCAGACACAGACGCGGCGGGGGCCTTTGATTTATAATATGTAGTGATATAAAATACAACAAGATAAGTTCGATATACAAAAACTGTCTCAGCGGTTTAGGCTAGGACTCAACCCATATCTCGTTTTGAATAACGCGGTATGAGTTTTAGTCAAAACATATCATACATTTGCCACTGCTCACTAAGAAAGAACAATGCATGGCAATATTCTGTACTAACCGACACAGCTCCTAGGTCCAGCACTGAACGGAATGTAGCTGTAGTAATGCCTGTTGGCCATGTTCTCTGGCAAGAAGTTGTCAGGGTTGAAGGTGTCAGGGTCCTTGAAGTGCTTGGGGTGGCGGTGGATGGCGTAGGTGCAGACCACCACGGTGGCTCCAGCGGGTAGGGTGTAGCTGTTGGTTACTGTGAGAGAAAAATAAAATGTTGGTGAGAATATTGCTTCCAATCTAGAGTGGTAATTGCAATTGTAAATAGGCAACACACTAACTATAGTAATGGCATGTCATTGTCACAGTTCAACAATTTTCATTGCGTCATTTACGATGTTGAGCAGCAAATTTTTTCGAACATATGAAGCAATATTACAGAAACCTATGGAGCAGAATGGGAACAAAATAAAAGTATTTTTAAAATAATAATAATTCCTTGGAATAACTTTGGAGTTAATGTATGAAATTATTATCTTAAAAGAATGGAGTACTTTGGGAATAACCCATTCAGAATCTATAGTGTGTTAGGCGCTTATGATGCAGTCATGTCTAAGCTGAGTATTATCAAATTAGAGCCTTACGTGTCCTGTCATTTAGCCGGTTTCAATAACACCAGGCATTACGAGACGAGCGTTGAAATTCCAGCAGCGCGCTTTAATAGGCCACTGTGATAGTTGTAATTAGCGCTTCTAAAGAAACTAAGTTAATAAAAAAGCTGCTTATCTATGTTACTCCGTTGGGATGCCACCTTAGTATGGGAACGACCAGACGTGAGACGTTAATTTTTTCTCCTTCTCTGGCACTCAAGTATTCATTAGATACACTTAAAGATTCTTACCAATCTTAGCGTCTCTCTTCAACTCCCTCGCAATGATAGGTACAGGAGGGTACATCCTGAGGGTTTCGAGGATGACTCGCTCCAAGTACTTCATTTGAAGAGTGTCGTTAAAGGTGGCTGGCCTATCCGAATCTCCAAAGATTCCGTATAGTTCATTGTAGACTCTCGCTTGCACGTCTTGGTGTAGTCCTAGCAGGCACATAACGAAACTGGAGCCGGCTGCTGTCGTGTCGTGACCCTGAAATGTTACAGAAATCTTTGAGTAACTTTACCACAATAACTGGAAAGTAAATTAATATCCCTGCCAATTTCACAGTTCCTTGGCATGTTTTCTTTGGATTCTAATCAAAATGAATAGGTATAGCGTGGATGGGACTAGTTTATCCAGAGTAAAAGACAAAAAAAAAAAAAAACGCATACCTCAAACATAATTGTATCGACTTCTTCTTTGATCTCGTGATCAGCGATGTTGTTCGTGCCACTTTGAGCAGATTCAAGCATCAGATCCAAAAAGGCCAAGCGCTTTTTCTCACCTGGAATATTAAGGCCACTTTAAAATGGTCAACAATGCTAGTCAACATTAAACATTGCCGAGACCGACCAAGAAAGAGGTGGTAAGATAACCACTAACGCTGGAAAAGCTGGTGCAAAAATGATTATATCTGGAAAGATATAGGCCTTTGCTCGTGGCTTGCAGTGGTTCATTAGGTTAGGAACGACACACATTAAACTGCTCCAGGTTTAAAAGGTTAGCTGCAGGTTTAGAATTTTCGTATCCTGCCCAGTGATAGTTTATTGGTCACTATACCTATGTATGAATTTGGACTGTAGCCGTACTTACGATTGTAGATCTGGACGTCATTCCTCGATGGATTTTAGGTACCTATATCAGATACTTACCAACATCATTTTCGTCGTTGAAGTCCAAATCATCACGGTAACCCTTGAAGACGGTATCTGACAGCGTTTTGCCACCATTTGCCAGAACATTGTTATCGTCCACCTTCTTGCATTCCGTCAACTCTTGAATGCTTGCCGGAATTATACCTTTAGCTTTGTTCTCGTGGTAGATTTTCTTCTTTAGCTTGATAACCTTGAAATAGGAGTAGATGATTAATAAATTATTTGTTTTGTGCTGAATGGTGGAAGAAAGGTACTATACATTTGATATGAGAGAGGGTCATGACGGGTGTGCAATAATATTTTTTTCTCCACTACGCCGAAGCAAAATGGAGGGCATGTATGCATGCATGTTTATCTGCTCTCTTATAACTTCTAAACTACTTATCATAGTATGACAAGACATATAGTTGTAAATGTCTTGATCGTTCGCTGGTTATATGACATCACATTAAATTGAATACGGCATCATAGATATCATATGGGTATATGACATCACATTAAAATTTGATTTAATTTATTTAAATTAATTTTATTTGTTATTATATATCATTTATTTTCTTTCTTACATATTTGGTACATTTTATTTTTTTACAAAAATCGTACAAACATTTAAAAATATTAAAAATAGTGGCCCATCGGCATCAGGAGCAGGGTCCAAGATGTCGGTGGTCAGGGCCCTAGAGAAAGGAACCTCCTGACTATCCGTGCCGTATCTAGGAGTACTGCTTTCTGAATCAAGTTCTTGATCCAGCCGCGCAATGAGAGCCTCCTGATATGTTGATCGAGGCTCTTCGCTATTAGGCCATTTACTGTAACGATTATCGGTACAACGATTGCTGAGTCCACGTCCCACATGTCGACAACCTCGTGAGCTAAGTCAAGATACTTGATTTTCTTATCTTGCTCAGCTTTCACGAGATTCTCGTCATGAGGGACAGCAATATCAACAATCATTGCACGACGCTCTCGTCGATCTATCACCACAATATCAGGCTTAATGGCTACAATAGTCCTGTCAGTGATGATAGATCGATCCCAGTACAATGTGGCGTGACCATTCTCGATAACTGGGTCGGGCACATACCTGTAGTATGGTACTTCAGACTCCACAAGGTTGTATTGCAAAGCAAGTTGCTGGTGGATAATCCTAGCTACTAGATTGTGTCTGTGCAAATACTCGTCGTTAGCAAGACGAGAACAACCGGAAACGATATGTCGGATTGATTCACCGGGACGGTGGCATGCCCGACAGATGTCAACCGTACCATCCTTGACAATGTATTTCCGATAGTTGTTCGTCATTATAACTTCATCCGTAATCGCACTGACAAAACCTTCGGTTTCTCCGAAGAGGTCACCGAAACGTAGTCAGGATACAGACGCCAAAAAGTCTACATCAGGCCTACGAAGAGCCCGGAAAAAACGTCCGTGAAGCTCTTTGCTTTGCCATACTCCCTTACGATCATTAGTATCCAGTACTGCAGGTATGCGCCAGTTCTCTTTCGCCAATGAGAGCAGGGTGAGGCCCTTGTCCATTGCGACCACATCTCGATGCATCCCCACGTCAGTGTGAAGGAAATATTCCCTGAGACTGCAAATCTCGCGGTTGTGGAGGTTTATCATATTATTATTATTAAATTTTATCCGACATAAAATCATGTCATGACTTAAAAAGTTTTTTTTTTTATGATGCCGGGTCGTGATATTATTCGTTCGTTTGCCAAATCTTAGTTGTTTGTTCTTGTAGGTACATTTTGGTTTAATTTTATGCAATATAGGTACGAACTTTGCGACATGAAAACTACTACACAGTCAAATTATCTACGGAATAAAATTATCATAAATGTTGCGAAAGTGCAAAAGCCACACATTACAGACGTGGTAAATAGAAGCGGGGTTTTTGTTTTTTTTTCGGTTGGAAATTATCATATAACTTCTCCCGCCCTGGGTGGATTAGGAGGGTGTGTCAGACTTTTACTGACTAAAACCCACCCGTGTTCCCTCAGTCGCCTGTGTGCCAGGGGCAGCGGTATCTCTTTCGAACAACCCGCACCCCTGGCAGGCATCGGCCCTTGCGGGCTCCACCGTGTCCTTTTGGGCGATCTTCGCAATGGAAGCACCTCGGCGTTTCCTCCCGCCTTATGCGAAACAGGAACCTCTCGAGGCGTATGAGCGGGGTTTAAGTATGAATAATTCTGCCAAAGGTGCGGATTTGTTCGAAAGAGATACCGCAGCCTCTAGCATACGGGCTACTGAGGCTGAGGGAACACGGGTGGGTTTTAGTCAGTAAAAGTTTGACACGCCCTCCTGCTCCACCCAGAGCGGGAGAAGTTATGTGATGATTGCCCAAACAAAAAAAACAGGTAAGTAGGTACCTTATTAGTTAGTCCATGAATAATGTCCAAAAGTTTCTTTTGAGTTTTAAATAACGGATGTAATTTGAAGATGAAATCCAATCGGAGCCAGAACTTGTAATGCCTCTGATGGATGATGTCGCACATTCTAGAACAAAGTTATACATGAATCCTCATCTGCCTAGCCTTTTCCTAACTATGTTGACGTCGGCTTCCAGTCTACCCGGATGCAGCTGAGTACCAGTATTTTACATGGAGCGACAACCTATCTGACTTCCACAACCCAGTTACTGGGTACCACGATACTAAAAGTTTTACATGAATATTAACCAAAATGGCCGGTTTAGGAAAATACTACTGGTGTGCTATAAATTGTGACGATTTCTTTTAGTATCAAATTCATTCGGTTGACGGACAGACTAGCAAAACTGGCAATACTAGAAAATTCTACCGGTCCTTGCATTTATAAAAAAAAAAAAAAAATATCAACCTTTAGTGTCCCCACCGGCTGGGATTCATACCTCCTCTCTTCAAGAAGGAGTGGGCATCTACTACACGGGCCCAGTGCGGGTTGGCAGATGTAGTGGATTCCTATTCCTTATATTATTTTATAAATTACAAGGTATCTGACTCCATACTTACGCGGACCAGTGGTGGCCCAGCCCAGTGGTAAGTGTGTAAATAATATTTTGTGTATATAATTAAATCACCACTGCCCTTAAAACGGTGAAGGAAAACATCGTAAGGAAACTGGTATGTCATTGAAGCAAAAGTTCTAATTCGAAGACGTGTGACATTTACCGCACTGTGAGGAGGCCTTTGTCCCAGCAGTGGGAACATTAAAGGCTAATTCTGGTGTCCATACGATAACTAAGTTGACAAAACACCTACGTATTTTTTGCTAAATTAATTTTGTTTGAGTTCCAATTATCGTCAGACTAAACTGACAGTATTTTTTGTAATACTAATAGGTAGGCAATATCAGGGTAATATCAACTGAATGACATAAAAATAATAATTAATACACTATCAACTTACTTCATTACAGCCATCGCATAGTCGTAGCCAGATTTATCTTGAGTTTTTCTTGTGATGCCCATAGCAGTCTCTATAACAATCATTCTTAGATTAGTTTCATAATATTTCATAATAGGAAAAAAATACAATACTGGACTATTAGGTAAACACAACATAATGTAAGGTTACTGCCATAATCGTTACCTCGGTTCATTAGAATGATTAATTAATAAACATGAACATGTTTTAAAATTTTGGAAGTTGCATTTCGTATTATTTTATAACAAGTCGCAAAATATTCGTTGCAAGTAGGGACAAACTGACGATATCATTTTGCGTTTACATGAAATTAACTGTGAATTCACGGTTAATTTCCACTACTTATTTAGCTTTGTTTATTTCATTTTAACGAAATGATGCTTAAAATTATCCGGATTCCGATTGATTATGTTTTACGCAATTAGGCTTCTGAACCTGCACATGTTATAGTAACCTAAGAGTTCAAATCTTAAGGGATTTTCTGTTTAAGATTTCGCATAAGCCGATTTTAATTAAAGTTGTATCCGATGATAGAATGAAGCTTCTACTATGTTTATTTTGTGACAGTGATGGTATTCGGTCATTGGGGACGGAATATTATCACGGCGATGGTATATTGAATGGGCAGCAGCGTTCTCTATGCATTTTACCACCGTACTGCGATCGCCAACCCGCCTGCCAAGCGTGGCGATTATGGCAAAACCCCCCCTTCCTGGGGAAGGCCTATGTCCAGCAGTGGACGTCTTTCGGCTGAAATGATGATGATGTTGATGGTATAATATAGAAAATCTATACTTGTCGACTTCGTGAGTAGAGCCCCCATCCATGTATACGATATTCGTGCCTGCAACCGCAGATTATAAAACAAAGGCAGATAGACCGCGCGGAACACCAAGAGTGAGGCCTAAAAACTAAATACTGATTCAAAACTCTAGTTAGTTTCGCGCGGTCTATGTGCCTTTGTTTTATAATCTGAGGTTGCAGGCAAGAATATCGTATAAATGGATGGGGGCTCTACTCACGTAGTCGACAAGTACAGATTTTCTATCTCTTTGTCTTATAATCTGAGCCTGTAGCATACAATAAAGTTGAACCAAAAAATGACTTGCATCATCTAAACACTTAGTATGTATTTGTTTTTTTTGGCCTCACTCTTGGTGTTCCGCGCGGTCTATCTTTGTTTGTTTTATAATCTGAGCCAGTAACATACAATAAACATGACATTTATATGACTTTTTAAATGACACTATTTGAATATATATTTTTTTTCTATTTCTTTATTTTTAATTTTATATTTTCCTTAAATTTTGTACATTTTATGTGTGATTAATTCTACTGACATATTTTTGTTTACTAACCATTGTGTAATTTTATTTTGTAATTTTTTATTTATTTAATTCTGTAAATTTTATAAATTTGTACGCCATACGGGTGAAACATGTACGCACGAATCATTAATATTGTGACATCCTGCATGCTTAATTTCCATGTATACACAAGTTTTTGACAAATAAAATTATCTTTATCAACAAATGAATTGCATCGTATAAACACTGTTTGGACGGTGCATCTATTATTGTTTTTTCTAATTAAGCTATGCCACGGACAATTAAAACGCACACAGTAAATCAGGGTCAAGTCTTAGGAGAAAACCAAAGGAATTCCAGGTTACCTAGTAAGATGTCGACGGTAACTTCACTCATATGATCATGTACATCAAAGGTTTTGCCGATTTCAGGACGCATCTTCTCCACCACGTTCTTGCTGTTTTGGTTGAAAACATCCACGAAAGACTTCAGGATGTTTATGTGGAATGTTGGAGCGATCATCTTTCTGTGGGAACGCCATTTTGCTCCTAAAAGAGACACAGTATCATTATTCAAAAAGGGAGGTCAGAACATGGTACGAGCATGCATAGGCACTTATGCTTCCCTACATAATAAATAATTTAGGAATTATGTCTAAACTTAAATATGTTATGGTTATTTTTAGATTTCATATAGGACAACTTGCTAAATGCGACAACAAACTAAACTGAGTGTAAAGTTTTCAGCGGAAAAACGAAAGGTGCTCGGGATTTTTTCACTTTGTGTCAGAAAAATTGGCATGCACAAAACTTACCTGAACTGATTAGAAGACCCTCGCCAAGCCAAGGTTCGAAGAATTTATAATCTGAAGCTTTATCGATATGGACGTTACTGTTTAAAATAACTTCTACATCCTCAGGGTTTGCAAGGAAGATGACCAGCTTTGACCCTAGCCAGGCTCGGACCACATGTCCATACTGGTCGCAGATTTCCAAAGCAATTTTAATCAAGTCTGTAACAAAACAAAATGTTTTAACTTTCTGCGTATAAAATATACTACCCACGTATTGAAAGCATACAAATTTAATTTGGGTACATATATTATTACCTATACTAGGAAAATTAACGTGTTTTGCTGAGCTAAACCTTATTGCCGTTAGTTTTGAGTTGTATAATTCTGAGCCATAGTCGTTCGGAAAAAGGAATACGAAATTACTAATACTCAACCTTGAAATATGGCCTGATACGGTTCAACTTGCCAATGGAAACATTTCATCAGCATCTTCCTAATTTCAGTCGAAAGACGTCCACTGTTGGACATAGACCTTCAAGTACCGCCAATTCGACCGGTTCTGTGCTTCTCGCATCCACTTACACAACACTTAGCTGGCTATTATGGGCAATAGCGTGACCAAAGTTGGAAAAAGAAACCTCTGTATCCAGGAGAATCTTCTATAGCTATCTTCAAAAGAAAGACACAAGTAGAAAAGTAAATTTTACTCACGTTCAGGTTTCTTGAACAGCGCCATTAGCGCGTTTCCGAATAGAGGGACTGCCGCAGGTCCTGGGAGGATGTTCCCCATCTTGTAAAGCCGGGACTGCTGCTGCCATCGGTGGATCATCCAGACACATGATGCTAGTATCAGTAACGGATAGAACACTAGCTTTGTAGTATGGATATTCTGCTCGACAGTGACTTCTAGTACTGACGTCATGTTGCTGCAAACAAAATCGATTATTAAAATTAGGCCGAAAATTACCACTTGTTGGACTTAAGACAGTCCTAAAACGCTCACCCTTCACTACTTCTAGATATTTGAGCTAAAAAGAAGAGACGCCACAACGCAGACATCTCTGTTTCTCAGAACTTTGGACACTTTCCAATATTGGTACGAGTATGAGAGTACATAAGTAATGCATCAGTACAAAGATTACAAATATTTTATTCAATAATAAGTGGCATAGTTTTCGTGTTCTCATTTTTGTTGTCTGCAAAGTTTTTGATTTGTAAGCGTTAGTGACAATTATGTGATGTTGTGCAAACAATACATAAGCATTGCTGACTGATGTGTTAGAAGAACATTATACAGAAAAATCTTTTTTAGGAGGATTAAATAAACGTTTCAATTTATGTAGTTTGATAAGAGAGAGTTCTAAAGCAAACTGTTTAATTCTACATTATTTTAGTTTATTCAAAAACTGAGTTTATTAAAAAAATCACAACTTTACTGTACCTGGTTGTTCGATAAGTAAGGTGGACACAAGAAAACTATTATGACATAAATAAATGTTAACTCCACGGACTAATAACTATTACTAGGAAATTCACCTGAATATGACCTCATTTTATTTATAAGCGCTTAGTATGTGTCGCAGTAATTATGAACCAGTGGTCTTTTAACTGAAATACGAGTTATTTCAGGAAATGCGTGCTATTAAAGTTTCAATAATTTAAGTATAATAATAATACCTAAACAAGAAAGTCCTTTATCGTTAGTAAATTTTTGTTCGCAAAGACACATAATATACTTAAATACATTAATTTATGTATTTCGCTGCATCACGGA
Organism: Polymixis flavicincta; assembly: GCA_949987655.1. Taxonomy (NCBI): domain Eukaryota; kingdom Metazoa; phylum Arthropoda; class Insecta; order Lepidoptera; family Noctuidae; genus Polymixis; species Polymixis flavicincta. Next base: position 17,570,238 of record OX465181.1, on the reverse strand, counting down.
TGGTCAAGTTTCCCACAGCTACTAAAACAATACGCTGACAATAGCATGCATTATCATTGCATTATTTAAAAAGTGCACTGAATTAAATATTCATTACAATTAGTGATATAATCATCATTTCAGCAGAAAGACGTCCACTGCGGGACATAGGCCTCTCATAATTTGGGGGGATTTGCCATAATCGCCACGCTTGACAGGCAGGTTGGCGATTGCAGTATGGTGCTAAAATGCATAGAGAAGGCTGCTGCCCATTCTCTAGTAAGTCCCTTAGTTCTATGACACCCACCGGAAGCGATAGGATGGTGCTATTCTTTACGTCCGGCACCACACGGACGAGTGATTTGTTATGTCGCTATAACGTCTACACAAGGAAAGTCTAATAATATAGGTATTTGAAAAACGTGTAAGTCGACGTTGACACGGTCGCCAAAATATCGCTACGGTATTTACGCGCACTGCATTTTCAATTCTCGGTGTTAAACCAGAGTATCTCAGTGCTTCGAAAAAACACAGTGTTCGATTTTCTAGTCAACTCTTTGCGCTAGGTAGGGCGTCGAAGATCCAGTACGCGTAAAATCCCACCGCGATATTATTACGTCCATGTGAACATCGACTTACATCTGCATCTGTGGGTTGGTTTCGGCTCCTCGCACTGCTTCGTTTCCGTTTCGATCTGTGTGGTATAATTTAAAAAAATACTCCTGTAAGTCAATCTCAATGAACTCTATAGCCAACTATTTAGGATATAATAACTTAAGTGCACATTTGGGAGCACAAATGCAGATACTCACTCTTCCCACACTCTCATAGTCCACTAGAGTGTCAATTAATACGACGTTTGGAGAGAGATCGGGCTAATTTAGGCAACGCATGCTTTCAGAGTTTCGCAAGAATCACAACAACAACTTTCTAATCCAGGGATAGGAATCGAACCCAGCACCCAACGATCAGCAGTCGAACAGACAAACAAGAAAGTCAAAATAGTATTTGACAAATTCAAAATTAGAGGAAAATATGAATGAGAATCTTCTCGTCCTACCATTAATTTGAAGAAAGCTGGTTGTTCAGTCAATATACTTATTTTCATTAATGTCTGCCACATACGTAATGTATCAAAATTATGTGCTTCATTATGTTGTAAACGATTTGTATTATCAATAAATTCTGGGTTATTAGATTCCTTTTTCAAGTCATGTTGACACATTTTGGGGTCCTCTTTAAGATGAAGTTCATATGCATAGTAATACGATTTCAATCGTCGTATTATCATAATAATATGATATTGATTGTTGTATTATCATTACCAAGGTACGATAAGTTCTCTGTTAGTGGCCTCATCTGCTCTAAAAGTATAATCGATTAGAAAAGCCATCTTCCAAATGGCATGTTTCATTTCCAGTCTTTGCATTGTCTGTCAGATGCTGATATGATCCCGGATTTATATTACCGGAAAATCAAAATCAAAATCAATCAAAATCAAAAGTCATTTATTCAAATTAGGCTGAGAATCAGCACTTTCAAAAACATAAGACAGTCCCCTAAAACGCCCACCCTTCGACACTTCCTAGTGCTTTAGCTGGGAAGAAGAAGTGGCGCAACAAACTCCGCTCAGGAAAAGCCTTACATCGATAGTCGCTTCTACACGATTATTGTTTTGAATTACAAAATATGTGATGTAGAGCATACTTGTTGCACATGCATAAATCCTAACTAGTGTTATAAATGCGAAAGTAAGTTTTTTTTTTATTGCTTTTGGTTGAAGCTATTTATATTAGACTTTGGCTACATTTTCACTGGGATCGACGTAGTCGTGGGTAACAGCTAGTTTTGTTATACAGATGAATTTTTTATCCAGTGCGCAAACTGTAACCAAGAATTTTTTCGGTGGTTATACAAAAAAATCTGATGTTTCATACAAAAGTAAAATACCTACGCGGTCAAAATGTATGGAATAGCTGATTATTTTTTGTACAACAGTAGAAAAACTTCTGCGCCTCAAGCGCAGAAGTTTTTTTCGGTTCGGTCTAGAATGATATGCTGAATTCATGGTTACACTTTGCGTTCTGGTTAAAAATGTACCCTGTATTCTAAGTACATTAAATTTTTGATATCCTACAACTATCCCTTGTATGTGTGTCCGTGTTGTATTATATCATCAACATCATCAACAACGCTAACTACGTCCAGTATCTATCATCTTTGTGAAACATAGAATGGAACATCAGACATTTTTGTTTTGAGGGGTAGCGTCAGGTTAGCTCGCAATATTCTGTGTCAGGCAGAATGGTGAATGGTGAATCATTATCAATCATCATAACATTAATTGAATCCCATTGAATGACTCTTCATGTGCCTATCCTTTTCCCAGCTATGTTGGGGTCGGCTTCCAGTCTTACCGGATGTAGCTGAATACGAATCTTTTCATTTCTGATTCGAACACGTAAAGCCTCTCTATTGCCCTTTGGATCGGTCCAAATTCAAATTAGTATGTTTTGTTGCCAGCAATAATTAAATATTCGGCCGTTAGGAAAGTTTGCGCCACGATTCGTCACTATGACTAATGGCCGCTTTGTTCAATCATTTGTTGCTATGTGCTTTGGGCGACTCGAATGTAGTACAAACCTTTTTGGCCACCATTTTGATTTGGCGCTAAATTTTAATGGTGTTTGAGTGGATATCAAACTACAGTAAAAATGTGTTTAGTTGAAATGTGGCTCGTTATGCACCATATAATACCATAACTATAGCATTAATTTCAGTAGTTTTATCCTTGAGTTCCTAAATTAATTGAATTGACGACTGCAATTCTTTTCAACAGACAACTGAGAATTTGCAAATGAACCAAACTTTCTCATTTTTTTTGCTTACGTATATGACCGCATTTTTTTGCCTTTCTGATTAGGTGGACTAATGGCACCTTTCTTCCTTGAAGAGGCTACAGCACAGGTGCTGCTGCAACCGCAAAAATGATTAGATTTTATAATTAGGGTTCCGTACGCGAAGGGTAACCAACGACGAATAAGAAAATAAAAACATAATTAAAAATTGAAGGGTCTCCAATTCTCACTGCTAGAAACGTGTATTTTCGGCGTTTTTTGCCTTGGGATACGGAACCCTTCGCGTGCGAGTCCGACTGGCACTTGGCCGGTTTAAAAAAAAATGTATGAAATCAATCTATTATACTTAGGAAGAACCTAGTTCTAAGAAGACAGAGCCAGAAATCAGAGGAACGGATTAAATTGCAGGAAATTTTGACATACTGTCCCCCCCATAGATATCTGCTTTTTATATTTCTATGGTCCCCCCAAATTCACCAGATTAGACACGTCCTGGATTATTGCTGTGGGATTATTGTAAGGAACGTGTCGTGGTTTTTGAACACTAAAATCATAATATTTGTGACCCTGATAGTCCAATACCTTATAAAGTTTTCGAAAATTTGGTGCAAAACACGATGAAAAGTCATCGTATTTTCAACGAAGATTTGGCGAATATCATCATCATCTGCCTATCCTTTTCCCAACTATGTTGGGGTCGGCTTCCAGTTTAACCAGATGCAGTTGAATACCAGTATTTTATTTCGAGCGACTGCCTATCTGACCTCCACAACCCAGTTACTGGGTAATACGATATCCCTTGGAAAGGCTGGTTGTCAGACTTTCAGGCTTCTGACGACCCGTAACGACTGTCAAAGATCCACAAATGACAGCCGGGACCAACGGCTTAACGTGCTTTCCGAGGCACGGAGGGGTCTTGGTATGTAAAGATGGTCACCCATCTACGGACCAACCGCGGCAAGCGTAGCTTAACCTGGTCGATCGACTCGTGCAGCTATTGTTATTTAGCCACAAGCCCCTATTTGGCGAATATATAACGTACAAAAAATTCTATTAATTTTATTTCTAGTTGTATAATTCCGAATTGGCCACGTACCCAGATTCTGTATGTAAATACCATGTAATAAGGAGACAACCTAATTACTATCACGACTACTACTACAAACGGGCGAAAATCTGGACTACAGGCCCCAGGCTGCTTCTAGGATTTTTCTGATAGAAGACCCATAACGCTTTCTCCGACCATAGGATTGAAGCTAGTGTATTTGAGCTCCTGACCACCAGACCAACAAAACAGTCTTACAAAAATACCAATAGAGGTATTATGTATTCTGTGATAGAGGTAAACAGTATTAAATATTCCCGTATTCGTTCCGTATCAGTGAACTTTCAATAAGAGGTCATGACCAATAAAAACATTGACTGCCCTTGTGTTACGTAAAACAATGTTCTTATAAGCTACAAATTATTACGCTACTTTACTTATGTCAGGAGCACCACAAACGCGCGTGATTGACGGTGGATAGGCGCGGGGTGTCGGGGTACCGAACCCGTACGCCATGGCCGCTGTTGGCCCTCACAGCCGCGCTCCGCTGCGGGCATTTCTATGCACTACTTTTCTATACGCTGATCATTTGAAATTATGGTATTACACCTATATTAAGTGCAGAGCACTGGTGGCCCAGTTTTATCAGCCCCGACTTGAGCGTTGTAGGTCGTGGGTTGAAACCCAAGCAGGCACTATACTTCGTGTAAATAATGTTACGAGCTTGGGGTTCGTGACAATTAAAAACTGCCGATATGAATTACCAAAAATAACACTTTAATTACACAACACAATAGCACTACGGATCACTCTTAAGTCGCACTTGAAGATCGCTTTAGATGTTCTCACATGTATCGCTTATCCAATACTAACTCGGAACGCGCTCCATTCCCGCTTATATAGGGCCCTCGGATAGTTCCAGAACCTTCTACCATAGAAGCATCTAGAATGTTCGAGTACATATCGGCCCTGACCGAACACATGTCGAAAGTTCCAGAAAGTTCTAGCATCGAACTTTCTAGAAAGCTCCTGACCATTCATTCCGCTATTCGATACGAGATGGCGCTAGTGGCAACCAAACATTATTTGTGCGGCGCAACACTGCCCCCACCTAAGAAATGCTCGTCCCGAGCATTATCGGCCCCATAATAACGCGCCAGTCGATCCACGTGCACTATCTTAGGAGTACCTCTTGCACCTTTCTGTATCCGGTAGGTAACGTCATTGATCTTTGTCACAATCCGGTACGGTCCGTCCCAGTTAGCTTGAAGTTTAGGAGATTTCCCTTTGCTACGGACGGGATTGTGCAACCACACTAGTGAACCTTCGTCAAACCCTTTATTGTTCATTTTACGGTCATAACGGGTTTTCATCTTTTCAGACATTTGCTGGCCTGAGTGTCTGACGTGCTCATAAATGTCATTCATCTTGTTCCGCAAGTCATTCGCATAATCGGTTATACTGCGTGGGGCATCAGGTGGTATTCCGGTGATCAGGTCTGCAGGTAGCCGTAATTCCCTTCCAAAGTTTGCGAAAGCTGGTGTCACCGATGTGCTTTCGTGAACAGCGCTTCGATAAGACAGCAAAAACGGTTGTATGTGCTTGTCCCAATCTCGTTGCCGATTTTCCACAACTTTTGCTAGGTACCTCTCTAATGTCTGATTAAATCGTTCGACCATTCCGTCCGATTGTGGGTGGTAAGAAGTTGTTCTTGTTTTATGAGTACCCATAACTCGACAAGTTTCCTGGAATATTTGGGACTCAAAATTCCTTCCTTGATCACTGTGAATTTCTAAAGGTACTCCAAAACGACAGAAGACTTCATGAACTAATTTATCTGCAACTGTCGAAGCTTCTTGATTTGGAATGGCGAAGACTTCCGGCCACTTAGTGAAGTAATCCATCACAACCATGAAATACTTGTTACCACTTTCACTTTCTGGAAACGGCCCCGCAACGTCAAGGGCTATCCTCTCCCATGGTGCACCAACATTGTACAATTTCAATGCACCTCTGCTACGCGTCTGAGGTCCCTTTACAGCTGCACAACTTGTACATTTGCGACACCAGTCCTCGACATCGTCCCGACAGTGGACCCAGTAAAACCGTTCTCGTATCTTCAGTAGAGTCCGTTTTACTCCCAGGTGACCTCCTGAACAACCATTATGGTACAGCTGCAGAACATCCGGTACTTGAGATTTAGGGACAACCATTTGCAAGTGACAGCTGTTTCCCCGAGCATTTTCCCATTTACGGCACAGGACTCCATCCTGAATCACCAAGCTGTCCCATTGGGCCCAATAGCTCTTTGTGATCGAACTCATTGCTGAGACGTCGCTCCACTTGGGTTTAGGAGCTCTGGCCTTCATCCACTCCAGAATCGGCCTGATTTCCCAATCTTCCTGCTGTGCACGTTGTAGGCTTTCCTTCCACTCGTTGCTGAGGTCCGTCCTGAGCATCCTCACAGGCACTACAGGTGAACACCATGAACTTGATGAAGGTTCAATAACACCATCCGTCACCCTTCCCTTAATCATGGTTTCCGGTTCCTTTTCGCAACGCGCTACCGGCAATCTTCTTGGCCGCTGACGGATAGGCAATTCTTCCCTTTCTGCAGTTCGCTTAGGGCAACTGGATCGAAGGTGGCCCCTTTCCCCACAGCCGTAACACCTAGGGCTGTATCCTTTACGATCACGAACTATAGCCGCTACAACCTCCCTGACGCGATAGGAACGAGGATCCTGCCGCACAGCTTCCACCTCCAGTGCATGTGCCAAGGCGTCCTTAAGCGTTCCGTGGTGACTGAGCGTCACAGCAGCTCTAACTTCAAGGTCCCGGATGCCGTCGATGAATGCCTGCACCAGGTTCCCATCAATAAGCGCAGGTTCGGACTGGTACGCTTTTCGAACCAGCTTCTCCACTTCAAGGGCCCACTGCTGCAGGTTTTCGTTACTGCGTTGCACACGATCCTTGAGCTGCGCACGAAACACGTGTTCCAGGTGAGCATCGCCATATCTAGCCTCCAATGCCTCGAGGAGCTGCTCGTAAGTCACATCCTTACCGAGAGCTTCCAGCACATTTAAAGCCTGGTCGCGCAGGCCTAGGGTGAGGGCAGTCATGGCCTGACTTTTATTCCACCCGTTCGCCTTCATGACAGCCGCAAACTGAATTTTGTAGGCCGACCAGGAAGAGGTCCCGTCGTACGGCGGCACTTTGAATCCACGTAGCGAAGGTGTTGTAGCTACGGGAGCTGCGATTCCATCCCCAAGTTTGAGGTTACCCAACTCTTGCTTCACATCAGCAATGACGTCACTAAACTTGCTGATCTGAGTTTCAGCTTCTGACAAGCGGTTGTCATGCTGGGCAACCTTCTCCTTCACCTCCTTCATGTCTTTCCCGAAGGTTGCATGAAGGTCCTTTATGAGGAGCATCTGCTCTTCCTGTCGGTGCACCTGCTCCTCCTGTCGGCGGGCCTGCTCCTCTTTATCCCGTTTGAGCTGTTCTTCCAATCGGCGGGCCTGTTCCTCCTGTCGGCGGGCCTGCTCCTCTTTATCCCGTTTGAGCTGTTCTTCCAAACGGCGGGCCTGTTCCTCCTGTCGGCGAGCCTGTTCCTCCTGTCGGCGGGCCTGGTCTTGCAACATCATCATCAGAGCAGCAAAATCCGGTGCTGGTGATGATGGAGCAGCTGTGGACGGGCCGGCCTCCGTGGTTGGTAGCTGGCCCTCCGAAGTCTGTGGCATTGCTCCACCAAATCGCCTCTGGTCCGTCTCCTGCTGGCGTTGACTCCGGGTACGGATACCCTCCGTGTCGTCTTTAGGTAAAATCGGCATGATTTTAATCCTTGCTTCTGACACCAATTGTTACGAGCTTGGGGTTCGTGACAATTAAAAACTGCCGATATGAATTACCAAAAATAACACTTTAATTACACAACACAATAGCACTACGGATCACTCTTAAGTCGCACTTGAAGATCGCTTTAGATGTTCTCACATGTATCGCTTATCCAATACTAACTCGGAACGCGCTCCATTCCCGCTTATATAGGGCCCTCGGATAGTTCCAGAACCTTCTACCGTAGAAGCATCTAGAATGTTCGAGTACATATCGGCCCTGACCGAACACATGTCGAAAGTTCCAGAAAGTTCTAGCATCGAACTTTCTAGAAAGCTCCTGACCATTCATTCCGCTATTCGATACGAGATGGCGCTAGTGGCAACCAAACATTATTTGTGCGGCGCAACAATAATTTCAACATCACTGCTCTCGAAACGGTGAAGGAAAATAACGTGAGGACACCGGCATGTCCTAGAACCAAAAATTCGAAGACATGTGACATCTACCGACTCGCACTGGACTCTCGTGATGGATACCGCATAGTACCACTCCCTCTCGAAGTCCCTTCCTGATTTTTATACTGTTGCGCCGCACAATTAATGTTTGGTTGCCACTAGCGCCATCTCTTATCGAATAGCGGAATTAATGGTCAGGAGCTTTCTAGAAAGTTCGATGCTAGAACTTTCTGGAACTATCGAGATGTGTTCGGTCAGGGCCGATATGTACTCGAACATTCTAGATGCTTCTACGGTAGAAGGTTCTGGAACTATCCGAGGGCCCTATATAAGCGGGAACGGAGCGCGTCTCGGGGTAGTTCATTGGAAGCGATACATGCGAGAACATCTAAAGCGATCTTCAAGTGCGACTTAAGAGTGATCCGTAGTGCTATTGTGTTGTGTTATTAGTGTGTTTAATTAAAGTGTTATTTTTGGTAATTCATATCGGCAGTTTTTAATTGTCACGAACCCCAAGCTCGTAACAATTGGTGTCAGAAGTGGGATTAAAATCATGCCGATTTTACCTAAAGACGATACGGAGGGTATCTGTACCCGGAGTCAACGCCAGCAGGAGACGGACCAGAGGCGATTTGGTGGAGCAATGCCACAGACGTCGGAGGGCCAGCTACCAACCACGGAGGCCGGCCGTCCACAGCTGCTCCAGCATCACCAGCACCAGATTTTGCTGCTCTGATGATGATGTTGCAGGAGCAGGCCCGCCGACAGGAGGAACAGGCCCGCCGATTGGAAGAACAGCTCAAACGGGATAAGGAGGAGCAGGTGCACCGCCAGGAAGAGCAGATGCTCCTCATAAAGGACCTTCACGCAACCTTCGGGAAAGACATGAAGGAGGTGAAGGAGAAGGTTGCCCAGCATGACAACCGCTTGTCAGAAGCTGAAACTCAGATCAGCAAGTTTAGTGACGTCATTGCTGATGTGAAGCAAGAGTTGGGTAACCTCAAACTTGGGGACGGAATCGCAGCTCCCGCAGCTACAACACCTTCGCTACGTGGATTCAAAGTGCCGCCGTACGACGGGACTTCTTCCTGGTCGGCCTACAAAATTCAGTTTGCGGCTGTCATGAAGGCGAACGGGTGGAATAAAAGTCAGGCCATGACTGCCCTCACCCTAAGCCTGCGCGACCAAGCTTTAAATGTGCTGGAAGCTCTCGGTAAGGAAGTGACTTACGAGCAGCTCCTCGAGGCATTGGAGGCTAGATATGGCGACGCTCACCTGGAACACGTGTTTCGTGCGCAGCTCAAGGATCGTGTGCAACGCAGTAACGAAACACTACAGCAGTGGCCCTTGAAGTGGAGAAGCTGGTTCGAAAAGCGTACCAGTCCGTACCTGCGCTTATTGATGGGACTGGGGATTCATCGACGGCATCCGGGACCTTGAAGTTAGAGCTGCTGTGAGGCTTGGTCACCACGGAACGCTTAAGGACGCCTTGGCCCATGCACTGGAGGTGGAAGCTGTGCGACAGGATCATCGTTCCCATCGCGTCAGGGAGGTTGTAGCGGCTACAGTTCGCGATCGTAAAAGATACAGCCCTAGGTGTTACGGCTGTGGGGAAAGGGGCCACCTTCGATCCAGTTGCCCTAAGCGAACTGCAGAAAGGGAAGAATTGCCTATCCGTCAGCGGCCAAGAAGATTGCCGGTAGCGCGTTGCGAAAAGGAACCGGAAACCATGATTAAGGGAATGGTGACGGATGGTGTTTTTGAACCTTCATCAAGTTCATGGTGTTCACCTGTAGTGCCTGTGAGGATGCTCAGGACAGACCTCAGCAACGAGTGGAAGGAACGGCTACAACGTGCACAGCAGGAAGATTCGGAAACCAGGCCGATTCTGGAGTGGATGAAGGCCAGAGCTCCTAAGCCCAAGTGGAGCGACGTCTCAGCAATGAGTTCGGTCACAAAGAGCTATTGGGCCCAATGGGACAGCTTGGTGATTCAGGATGGAGTCCTGTGCCGTAAATGGGAAAATGCTCGGGTAAACAGCTGTCATTTGCAAATGGTAGTCCCTAAAGCTCAAGTGCCGCATGTTCTCCAGCTTTACCATAATGGTTGTTCAGGAGGTCATCTAGGAGTAAAACGGACTCTACTGAAGGTACGAGAACGGTTTTACTGGGTCCACTGTCGGGACGATGCCGAGGACTGGTGTCGCAAATGCACAAGTTGTGCAGCTGTAAAGGGACCTCAGACGCGTAGCAGAGGTGCATTAAAATTGTACAATGTTGGTGCACCATGGGAGAGGATAGCCCTTGACGTTGCGGGGCCGTTTCCGGAAAGTGAAAGTGGTAACAAGTATTTCATGGTTGTGATGGATTATTTCACTAAGTGGCCGGAAGTCTTCGCCATTCCAAATCAAGAAGCTTCAACAGTTGCAGATCAATTCGTTCATGAAGTCTTCTGTCGTTTTGGAGTACCTTTAGAGATTCACAGTGATCAAGGAAGGAATTTTGAGTCTCAAATATTCCAGGAAACTTGTCGAGTGATGGGTACTCATAAAACAAGAACAACTTCTTACCACCCACAATCGGATGGAATGGTGAAACGATTCAATCAGACATTAGAGAGGTACCTAGCAAAAGTTGTGGAAAATCGGCAACGAGATTGGGACAAGCACATACAACCGTTTTTGTTGTCATATCGAAGCGCTGTTCACGAAAGCACATCGGTGACACCAGCTTTCGCAAACTTTGGAAGGGAATTACGGCTACCTGCAGACCTGATCACCGGAATACCACCTGATGCCCCACGCAGTATAACCGATTATGCGAATGACTTGCGGAACAAGATGAATGACATTTATGAGCACGTCAGACAATCAGGCCAGCAAATGTCGGAAAAGATGAAAACCCGTTATGACCGCAAAATGAACAATAAGGGGTTTGACGAAGGTTCACTAGTGTGGTTGCACAATTCCGTCCGCAGCAAAGGGAAATCTCCTAAACTTCAAGCTAACTGGGACGGACCGTACCGGATTGTGACAAAGATCAATGACGTTACCTACCGGATACAGAAAGGTGCAAGAGGTACTCCTAAGATAGTGCACGTGGATCGACTGGCGCGTTAATAAGGGGCCGATAATGCTGAACGAGCATTTCTTAGGTGGGGGCAGTGTTGCGCCGCACAATTAATGTTTGGTTGCCACTAGCGCCATTTCGTATCGAATAGCGGAATGAATGGTCAGGAGCTTTCTAGAAAGTTCGATGCTAGAACTTTCTGGAACTTTCGACATGTGTTCGGTCAGGGCCGATATGTACTCGAACATTCTAGATGCTTCTACGGTAGAAGGTTCTGGAACTATCCGAGGGCCCTATATAAGCGGGAACGGAGCGCGTCTCGGGGTAGTTCATTGGAAGCGATACATGCGAGAACATCTAAAGCGATCTTCAAGTGCGACTTAAGAGTGATCCGTGCACTACGGATCACTCTTAAGTCGTATTGTGTTGTGTTATTAGTGAGTTTAATTAAAGTGTTATTTTTGGTAATTCATATCGGCAGTTTTTAATTGTCACGAACCCCAAGCTCGTAACAATACTTTAAAGCCATTCGATTCGTACAATGGACGACATCAATTGTTTAGGCCGATTCGTAATTCTTATCAGGAGCGAAATCTTTCAGTTTAGTAAACGAGTACAACAAACTGTTGCAATTGAATGATGTATATAAATAGTCCCGTGTGTTGCCGGGCGTAAAAGAATAGCACCATCCCATTTCTTCCCGTGGGTGTCGTAGAAGACGTCTAAGGGACTTATTAGAGAATGGGCAGCAGCGTTTTCTATGCATTTTACCACCATACTGCGATCGCCAACCCGCCTGCCAAGAAAAAAAAAATGTGTGGAACTGCATTCAAATCAAACTGTTGATGATGAATGCACTTGAAAACAAATTGCACAAGTAAGTGTTGCAGATGTCGAGTACTGAAACACATGACGGTCAGGGCCACAGAGGGACTAGGTAGTAGGTCAGGTACATACTATACTACAAAATATGTAGTGTGTGTGTGTGTGTGTGTGTAGTGGGCCGAACGAAGAATATATCCAGGACTCCAGTCCTTACTGGAGTCTTGTAAATGAATGTGATGATTCGCCATTTTTAATTCTATCTCACAAGATTCTGAGCTGATATATTCTTCGTTCGGCCCACTGAGTTTTGTCCTACCTAAAAATTCCTGGGTCGCCCCAAACAATATGCTTCCTTGGACCCAAATATAATTTTAATTATTTTATTCCCGTCGTCCAATTTAATATTCCTTTTACAGGCCATATTTTTCTTGTTTTAAGCAGACTTAGTTTTTTGTACAACAGGCATAAAATGGTTACGTATTATTTAATATTTAACATCAATGTATTTAAAATAACCGCTCCTCCCTCTGTCTTCTGTGTATTCTTAACAAGTTATGACAACCTGGTACTTTGAAGATATATAGCGTTGTCTTTGATACACCTGTTAGATGTACACTTCAAAAAAAAATAACAAGTTATGAGAACCTGGTACTTCGAAGGCAAAAAGCGTTTTCCAGCTGACAAACATAATGTTAGGTGTGCTCTTACCAAGTTATGACAATCTGGTACTTCGAAGGTAGATAAAAAGCCTTTTCTAGCTGATACACAAAATGTATGAGAAAACTCTTTTGTCTCTTGAAATCCCAAGTTATTACAATAGTTATGCTGCTATTCGGGGCGGTGACAAATCCAACATATTCAAGATCATAAAATCGGTTCAGCCGGTCTTAAGTGGTGTAACTAACCCGACTTAGTTTTATTTATTTAGATAGATATAATAATAATCGTTTATTTGGAACAAAAAAGGTGTATACAGGGTTACTGGTAATTCGACGTATATCCGTCAGGGGCTGATAAGGGGGCCAAAATGCAACAAATTGAACCCCCCATATGTATGGCCGAGTTGTGTTCGATAGTTTTCGAGATATTAGAATTTTAAGGGTTTTTCGATATTTACTCAAAATTTGACATTTCATTCCAAATAAAAAAAAAAAAACATATTTGAATGGGTACCATTAAAAATGATGTTGTAGCTGGCACTTCAATTAAGCTATGGACATATTTAAAACTACTTAATTTAACAAAATAATGAAAATAATGAGCGATATAAGAATAATATCTTACCAATATTTTCATTTTACGCTTCAAAAATGTTGTCTCGTCACAAAAATTTCTATGACATTAATCGTACAAATAACTAAAACAACTTGCTTATTCTGTAAGCTTTCCAGAAAGCTATAAAAGTCAATTTTAAAATACATAATTCGTGCCAAGGCATGTGTTTGAATTGGCGCGGGGAGAGAAAGGGTCATTTGTATTTGTATGAAATAAAATGCATAAAAAAATGTACATCAAATTTTATTACAAATTTTACACATCTTGTTCAAAATGAGCCCCTCGATTACGAATGCAGGTTCGAATTCTCTTCCTAACTTCGGTTTTCGTCACTCTTGATGTGAACGTTGTTCTCATCTGTTGCGCCGCGTTTATTATTCGCTGTCGAAGTTCTTCGACTGAATTTATTGGGGTCACATAAACTAATGCTTTCATATGACCCCAAACGTAAAAATCAAGTGGCGTGATATCAGGGCTTCGTGCTGGCCACGGAATTGGCCCTCCCCTCCCAATCCATCGGTTTGGATATCTCTCGTCTAGCCACTGTCGGACAGTAATCCGGTAATGTGCTGGGCAACCATCATGTTGAAACATGAGGTTGTTTTTTATTTCTTAGGGAACATCCGCCAACAAATCGTCTAGGTTGTTTCTCAAAAACTCCTCGTAATTTTCGCCGTTCAAATTTTGGGGCAAGAAATGAGGGCCCACCAAATAATTATCAACGACACCCATCCATACGTTCAGGAAAAATCTCATTTGCGACGCAGTTTCTTTTAGTTTTTTTGGATTCCTGCCTGCTTTTTTTTTTTTTTTTTTTGGCTGGGTGGAGCAGGAGGGCGTGTCAGACTTTTACTGACTAAAACCCACCCGTGTTCCTTCATTAGCCCTTAAGCCAGGGGCTGTGGTATCTCTTTCAAACGAACCCGCACCCCTGACAGGCATCGGCCCTTGCGGGCCCCATCATTTTTGTGCTGACATCTCTTTGAGGCGCGCGTGGAACACAACGCGCCGTCGACTTGGGCTTGGTCCTTACCGGACAGCGAGCTACCCATTACTCGCCGTCCGCAAGCCCATGCCTACGGTGGCCGGAAATCGGCCTGGGATTCCCGACGCCCAGGGCGTCTCCGTATCCTGCGGCGGCTAGGGTCGCGAGGGCGCATATGCTGCCTCTCCCTCACGTGCGCCGCCTCCCTCTTCGCGAGCATCAAGGAGGTGACGGCTCCCCATGCCCTCTCGCTCCGTACCATGGCCTGGACCAGGGCCGGACGTGAGAGATCGCCGCCGCCGATCGCCTCCACGAGGACACGGCGGTGCTCCGCCCAAGCAGGGCAGATCGCCACCGTGTGCTCCACCGTGTCCTCAGGGCGATCTTCGCAGTGGAAACACCCGGGCGTTTCCTCCCGCCCTATCTGAAACAGGAACCTCCCGAAACAACCGTGTCCGGTGAGGACCTGCGTCAGGCGGAAGGTGAGGACGCCATGCCGCCTCTCAAACCACTCCTCAAAGAGGGGACTTACCGCCGCAATCGTGGCGTGCCCAGCACTGGGTTGCGACAATCGCTCTCTCCATGTCACCATGAGATCCCGCCGGAGCTCTGTCCGCTGTGCCGCGATTTCCTGCGGCAGCGGACTTACGCCCCGGCGTTTGGCCTCCTCGCGCCACTCCCATATTTGCGCGAGGACCTTTGCCTCCAGATCCCATGGCGGTAATCCGGCAAGGAGGCCCGCCGCCTCGCCGGAGATCGTGCGATATCCCCGGATCATCCTGATCGCCATGACCCTATGGGACGCCCTCAGCTTGCGAGCTGGTTGGCGCCTCAATGTAAGCGCCCACACCGGCGCCCCGTATAGGGCCATGGACCGCACGATCCCCGCGTAGAGCCTCCGGCAGGAGGCGTTTGGCCCCCCTAGATTGGGCAAGAGCCGCTTCAACGCAGCCCCGGCCCGCTCCAGTCTGGGAGCCAAACGGCGGAAATGCTCCGCGAAGTTCCACCGTCTGTCGAGGACGAGTCCCAAGTACTTCATCGTCGACTCGACGCCGATGTGAACCCCTCCCACCGTTATCTGGGAACCCGTCGGTGGCGCATTCCGAGGACCATGAAACCACATGGCCTCGGACTTGTGCAATGCCACCTCGAGTCCCAGTCGCCGGATCCTATCGACGATTGTCGCAACCCTTTGTGTCCCTAAGTCGGCCGCCGCCTGGTACGACCTCCCTTGCGCCAGGACAAGCGTGTCGTCAGCGTAACAAACTACACTGACGCCGTCAGGGAGGTCGGCGCGCAGCACCCAGTCGTATCCGATGTCCCACAGATGCGGCCCCAGGACCGATCCCTGTGGGACACCGCACGACATCTCTCGCCGGTTCCACTCTCCGAGGTGACCGGGGTAGATGACGGCCCTGTCCGTCAAATAGGCCTCGACCACACGACAGAGGTAGGTCGGCATCCGGTGATACCGGAGTGCCTCCCTTATGCAACTCCAGGGCAGGGTGTTGAAGGCATTGGCGATGTCTAATGATACCGCCAAGACGACCCCACCCCGGGCCACAGCATCCCCCGTCGTGAGGGCTCGCATGCGCATGATGGCATCCACCGTGGAGCGCCCCTTGCGGAAACCAAACTGGCTCTCCGCCAAATCCGGCCCCACCCGCACCAGCCGCCCGACGAGGCGGTCTGCAATTACTCTCTCAAAGAGCTTGCCCACCTCGTCGAGCAGCACAGTGGGCCGGTAAGCGGACGGAGAGTCCGCTGGGCGCCCCGGCTTCTTAATGAGGACCAGTTTCCCCGTCTTCCAGCGAAGTGGGAACTGGCCCTCCTCCAAGCATGCGCTTAGGAGCCCTCTTAGTCGAGGCCCGAGAGCCTGCAAGGCCAGGACCCAGGCTTTGCCAGGCAAGCCGTCGGGTCCTGGGGCGGTATTCTTGGCATTCAGCCTACGTACCGCCACTCTCAGGTCTACCTCGGTCACCTCTGGAGAGCCGTCGTCGTCGTCGGTGTGGTCCGCATCGGGCACCGCAGGAGGCGGAGCCATAGGCGGGGGAGCGTGCTCCCCTCGTGAGGGGAACAGAGCGCTCACCACGTCCTGCACGAGCTGAGGCCGGAGACTCTGCGTCAGCGGGGGAGCCCACGGGCGGATCTTGTCCCGCACCGTTTTGTAGGGGCGTCCCCACGGGTCTCTGTTCAGAGTCTCCAGCGACTCCTCGCGGGCCACCACTCTGGCCCGCAGGATCTCGTCTCGCAGGGCGGTCTTCGCCACTCTGTACCCCTCGTACAGCTCCGCCTCAATGGCTACCGTATCCGGAGGGCGGATACGGAGCCTGCGGTGCCTGGAGTAAAGGTGTCGCGCAGCAACACACGCCTCGCGCAGTGCTGTCAACTGCGGCGACCACCAGTACACCTGGCGTGAAGCACGACCTAGCTGGACCCGGGGCATTGCCACGTCACATACCTCGGACATGGTCTCCCGGAACCACTAGGCCTCGTCGTTGATGTCGGCTGCCTGCTTTAAGTGCCCAAAAATGTAAGTTATGGTAATTCGTTATTCCATCCCGGTCAAACTTTGACTCGTCAGTCCACAAAATATTTCTTAGGAAATGTTCAGTCAGCGTTTAACATAAACCGAGAAAATTCGAGTCGCCTGGCAGGATCTCCCTCGTGCAATGTTTGAACAGGTTGATAATGGTACGGGTGTCTACCTGATAGATGTACTACCGACCACACTTTCCACTGGGACATACCGAGCTGTCTTGCAACAATGTTCGTTGAGATGTTTGGGTCATCAATAAAACACTGAAGAATGGTGTCCTCTTCGTCAGCCGTGTACCGTCGAGGTCTGCCAGCGTTGAATTGTGCTCTTTGAACACTGCCAGTTTCAGACAATCGTCGATAGGTGCTCCCAAAAACAGTAACGTGGGGAAGTCGATGATCGGGAAAGCGGCGTTGGTATTCTCGCCGTGCCGCAGCCGCGTTTCCATCGGCAAAACCATAGCAAAACATTATGTCTGCGTATTCGTTATTAGGATACGAAGCCATGTTATCCGAAATAACAATGATAACAAAAAGAATAACAAGAGAAACAAGAATTAACAATAATGATCGATAACAAATTAACGGGATGAGAGATTGGTAGCAAGATAACAACACACGTGCTTGCGCGGCGGAGAGTCAAAACTTACTAAGGAAGGCGACGCGAGCGCAGCAGACGCCGTGTACTCCCCCGCCCGCACACCCCGCCCTCACACCCCGCCCCATCGCGAAGAATTTAGCCAGGAAAATCGGTTGTTTTAGCGAGGAACATAAACTAAAACCTCTCGCTTACCTCATGGGTCATGGCCTGCAGTAGTTGGCTTTGGATCTCCAGCAGCGCTGCGGCATGGCATTCGGTCCCCTGTCTGCCTGGGCTGCTGGCAGCGTCTCCCCTGTCCACATTCATTCTATGTTGACAACCTATTTTATTGAATAAATTTTGATCATATTACTTGTCCATGTTTATTGTTTAATATTTATAATAACAATTTAATATCAAATTAAATTCCAATAATCGTATTATTTATTTAAGATAGGTTGTTCTATTTTGTATTCATGATTCTTGACTTCCATTCCATTTTTGTTACTTACCTTCCTGTTTTTGTTGTTGGAAGTCGCAACGCCCACGTCAGGTGGCGTGGCAAGTGAGACTAGGGCTTCGCCCCTTGGCCGCAGTTCGGTCCGCAAACTCTGATCTCTTACGCGTCAATGGCGTATTCCTGTTTTTGGAGCACTTTAGATAGTGTTTGGCATGTCGGGTCACCCTCCAGATTCCAAGGTTCTGTCTTGTCTTTTATTGGGTCCATCTCATTTATCACATTCACTCATAAACACTGACCTACGGCACTGGAACACAACTATTGCATAAATGCATTACATAATTTGGCCATTTTGTAATTTCTTACATAAATTTTGTGACGCACACGCAATTTCGTCTATGGATGACGCTTGGAAATGTTGCCACTTCATAAAGGGTAAAATGTTTATTGAGGATGATATTCTCGTAGCATGTTTGTCTATTTCCTTTTTATTTTACATTTTGTTTTGATTTGATTTTGTTTTGATTATTTTTGTATTCCTGTTTAGTTCTATCACATTTACATTTAATTATATAATTTTTTTCTATAAGTTCGCTGTACCAGTACAGTGTCCTAATTATTGTTTGATGCACCGGGTGACGTCTTTACGTCAAAGCCGGCTGTCGCTGAAAACCAGCGCTGGGGCTCTGTCTTGCATAGGGTCGCAGCAAAATGCTGAGCGATAGCCGTTTTGCGTGGATGTGACGCATTTCCCTTCAACTTTTTCTTATATTGGTACTCACCTGTTTCTTTTTGCGTCATGTTTACCGTAAATAAACGTTTTTTCTTTCTTTCTTTCTTTCTTCTTTCTAAAAACACAGATAATTTCTCTCCCCGCGCCGCGCCGGTTCAAACACATGCCATGCCACGAATTATGTATTTTAAAATTGACTTTTATACCTTTCTGGAAAGCTTACAGGATAAGCAAGTTGTTTTAGTTATTTGTACGATTAATGTCATAGAAATTTTTGTGACGAGACAACATTTTTGAAGCGTAAAATGAAAATATTGGTAAGATATTATTCTTATATCGCTCATTATTTTGTTAAATTAAGTAGTTTTAATTATGTCCATAGCTTAATTGAAGTGCCAGCTACAACATCATTTTTAATGGTACCTACCCATTCAAATATGTAGTTTATTTTATTTTATTTGGAATGAAATGTCAAATTTTGAGTAAATATCGAAAAACCCTTAAAATTCTAATATCTCGAAAACTATTGAATTTCGGCCATACATATGGGGGGTTCAATTTGTTGCATTTTGGCCCCCTTATCAGCCCCTGCCGGACATACGTCGAATTACCAGTAACCCTGTATGTGTATATACATGTAGATTATTATAGATCTGACAATTCTGTATATTTAACTCGTTGCGCCCAAGAGACGCGCGGTGCTTCCGCATGTTCGCATGAAAACAGTCCGTGCGCGCCCATGCGAACATACCTGAAGCACTGCAGTAGCGAGGCAGACCCAAAACCGCTCTGAAAGCGTTGTTAAATTGAATGCAGAGGGTGCTGTAGCTTTTCTGCGTGTATTTGGCCCACAGGCCGCAGTTGTACACGGAAGTGCAAAATGCTCGGAAAAGAGTTATTTGAACGCCATCCGAGCAACGCGCGAACCTGCGGGCCAGCATATTAGCTCTTTTAAATAAAGCCCTCCGTTCCCGTTCCAAGTCGGCATGATCCCTGAGGTCAGCCGTGACTATATGCCCTAGGTATTTAAACTGATTCACCCTGTCTAAGGGTACGCTATTTAGACAAATAGGTGGTACATAATCGGGGCATATAGCACCACCAGCCTCAAAAACCATGTATTGACTTTTCTTAATATTATAAACAAGTCCATGTTTAACCGCGTAATCCTCACATGTCGCTATCAACCTCCTTAGGGCACAAATCGATGCGCTCAGCAGCACCATATCGTCAGCATAGCTTAAATTGTTGATACACACGTCATATATGACAGCCGACGTGCTGACTGCCCAGCGCGACGATCAGCGCGTCCATGTAAAGGTTTAATAACGAGGGTGAGGTCAGTCCGCCCTGCCTTACACCGCATTGTTGTACCCGTAAAGACTCCCACACTGCCCCCGACCATCTGACGCTGTTGACCTGGTGCGTGTACCAATACTTGAAGATGGTAACGAGTTCTGGTGGTAGGTTGATACTCTCAAGTTTTTCTCACAAGAGATCATACGCCACCAAATCAAAGGCCCTAGACAAGTCGAGAACAAACACGCGTATACCGGGGTTTGACGGTCATTATAGTATTTGACGGTATGCTTAAAACACAGTATGGCACTTTCCGGGGTCTAAATCCAAATTGATTATCGTGCAGAGATATATATTTACTTAACTGTGCATACATACATACCGTGTGGTGCCGGACGTAAAGAATAGCACTATTCCATCCTTTCCCGTGGGTGTCGTAGGAGGCGACTAACGGACTTACTAGAGAATGGGCAGCAGCGTTCTCTATGCATTTTACCACCATACTGCGATCGCCAACCCGCCTGCCAAGCGTGGGATAAAATGGGGGAGGCCTATGTCCAGCACTGGACGCCTTCTGGCTGAAATAATTATAATTAAAAAAAAATTACATTTATGTCTTTTTCTTTTTCTCTTAAGTACTTGTAATTTGGGACAAACTAAGAATTTTTTGGAATGTGGGACAAAACTTCAGGACGAACGAAGAATAAATCTCTGGGCTGTGATGATTACCTAGTTTACCTATGTAAACAAAAAGTTAGATTCGGACTTGTTAATACGATGTGTACGTTCAATAGAACCCAACAATTTTGCTGTGTTCATTTTGGCGGTCTTGATTTGAGACATGTGTGTATTTGGCTGTTAGACAGTCGATGTTCAATTTGCTTGAGTTTTTTGGAATGCATCTCTCAGGTCAACCTATGAGGTTGTCAGCTGCTTAACAGGACTTGTCTGTGGTTATCTTAATAAATTAAGGGTTCCAGCCAGGCCTTAAAACTAGAGCGACTACTCGCTACGGGCACCAACTATGGGGTACACACCTCGGCTTGGGGCATCGCTGGTAGCGGTCGGACTGAATTTATTCGAGATAAGCTTAGCCTGATTATTTGTGTTCCATTTATAATTTATTTATCGACATATTCTTTGTGTAAATCGTCATTATCATCGTCAGCTTATGGCACTCCATTGCCGGACATATTTATTACCTGTTATAATCGCACGCTAATTATCTCGATTTAAAAAAAGGTTCTATGCGTTTTTTTGTGCTGTTGAATATGTGTTTAGACTACTTGCTTTAGTACAATGATCAGGCGCAAGTGTAACAAAATACATTGAGTATTTGTTACTTGGTAGTGACACATTATCGGAATTTGCGAGTTTGTGAGTGTGCGAATACAGTGTCAAATTGGCTAGGCTAACTGAGGCTAGCTGAGGTGAGATATGAAGTATTTATTTATTTATATAAATAAATATTTCATATCTCACCTCAGCTAGCCCCAGCTGTCCTGGCATCTCAGCCAGTGGGTGGGTTCCAAACACTGGTATAAAATTCGAAATTGTAGTATTGTTATACAAACATTTACTAATATCACAAGCTATGTGCCCGATGTGATTTCCAATCGGCAGAAGTAATAAACCCACATAAACTATCATTCTCTATTTCCTCTCTAGGGTATAAATGTCCAAAAATCTGGTCTATAAAATTATATTATAAGATAACTGGGATATCGACGTGCCACTTGTTACCATGAATTGAGTAGGTTATATATAATATCTTCGCTGGTTCTCATATTACAATCAGACATATTTAAAAAAGCTTTGAATTGGTTTGATAAAGGGTACTAAAAACCATTGAATCAGAACTAAAAACGGTTGACGTCTATTTAATACTAGCAGCGCTCCGCAGTTTCACCCGCGTAGTGCCCATACCCGTAAGAATACGGGGATAAAATATAGCTTATGTCACCCGGGGATAGTGGAGCTTCCCAAAAGTGAAAGAGTTTTTCAAATCGGTTCAGTAGTTTCGGAGCCTATTCAATGCAAACAAACAAACAATCAAATCTTTCCTCTTTATTATTAGTATAGATTTTCTGTCCCATTTACTTACAAAGCTATCCTAGATCTGAAATAACATAATTCATGACTTTGTTAGTAGTTAGGAGTTAGTCTGTTCTGAAACTTTTTCCATTAAAATTAAGTAATGACTTACATCCACATTCATAGTTGATTAGTGTTTCATCAACATAAGACAATGGTTTACTAAACGATTTATCATCGTATTGTAGATAAATACATGAAGTCATTGATTAACTTCTTAATAATTATGTTAAATAAATAAAACTTATCACAATAAATAATAGTGTAATGTCATATTGGGTACTTCTAATTCAACACCAATATGTGTGGGTGATAACAAGATGTGATTTAGGATTTTCTTTGGTAGATTAGGCGACGGCGGTGGAGACCCTCTGTCTGGGCTCAATCTTCAGCCTGAATCCGTCAGTCCTCTTCAGGATGATGTCAGCCTGAAGCTTAAACTGGTCTTCAGTAACATCGGAGGTCACCTTGTAGTTACGCAGGACGGTAGACAGAAGAATCTTCAGCTTCAAGATTGCGTATTTGCGGCCTGAAAAACATATATATAATTATAATATCGTTGAATATTTGACCCCAGAGATTTATTGGCTATGTTTATCAATTTTCTCAATCTTATCTAGAAAATAAGAGCAGGAGAGGTTGATATTGAAGATTATATTGCAGTAAATACACATTAACATGTACAAATAGCAGAAGAGTCTTGGAGTGGAAACTGCGTATCGGCAAGTGTACTTTGGGAACCGAAGAGTCTTGGAGTGGAAACTGCGTATCGGCAAGTGTACTTTGGGAAACCCCCAGTTAGATGGGCCGGAGTCCTCAAAAAGGTAGCTGGGACAAACGATGAAGATGCGGAAGGAGGAGCATAGGACGTTGTGGCGCAGTATAGGAGAGGCTTATGTCCAGCAGTGGATTGCGATATGCTGAGTTGATTGATTGTTGTACAATTGGCGATTAAGAAAAAATAATAATAAAACTCCGGTTGTTGGCTCTAGACTATTCAGGGTCGCAATCGTTGCTTTAATAGCGAATTTTTTAGTATATGTACACTAACCGACACAGCTCCTAGGTCCAGCACTGAATGGAATGTAGCTGTAGTAGTGCCTGTTCGAAGTATTCTCAGGCAAGAAGTTGTCAGGGTTGAAGGTCTCAGGGTCCTTGTAGTAGTCTGGGTTGCGGTGGATCTTGAAGGTGCCAACCACGATGGTGGCGCCAGCAGGCAGAACATAATTGTTTGTGGCTGAAAAAAAAAACCGTTTGAGTTAAATGACCAGTGACGCGATTTGACCCTGCGATCGAATTCAATTTCACTGTACAATTTATACAGTCCACCTAAAGGTTAAATACTACTACTAATGACGTAAGTATATCCATAGTTTTGCGTCATTTGAATACAACTACAGGTTAATTTTTTACAGCTAGTTAAACAATAAATTCATAGATGGACGTCATTTATTTTTTCATATTTGAATTAACATCTTCCTTGTGGCTTGTACCGTGTACGTATAACCGTGGGTGTTCTAAAGGTCTCCTAATAGATTATGGACGGCAAGACTACACACGCTGAGAAGTGGCCTTCTGTCCGCTTGAAACATGAAGCTTGGAACACAAATCTATTTACTCGTTGAGCGTCATCTATATGACATTTAAAGGAGCTTACTGGACATTCTCTAAAATGTTTGTATTTCGGGAAACATGTTGCTGGCAATGCATTTTCAGCATCACAAAATCTTATGTTATGAATATTATGACTTACCGATTTTCACGTCACGGTTAAGTTTCCTAGCGATGATGGGTACTGGTGGGTACATTCTGAGGGATTCAAGGATGACTCTCTCGAGGTACTTCATGTGCAGGGTATCAGCGAAGGTGGATGGCCTGTCAGAGTCACCGAAGATCTCATGCAATTCGTTGTACACCCTCTCTTGGATTTTCTTGTGGACACCCAGGAGGCAGAGCACAAAGCTGGAGCCAGCGGCTGTGGTGTCATGACCCTGAGAATCAGAACAATACATTTTAACGCAATTAATATAAAATTAACTCATCTGCCTAGTCTTTTCAGAACTATAGTGAGCTAGTTCGGTGTCCAGGCTATCTACAATGAATTAGTACTGTACATGGGGAAACAGCCTCCCAATTCTTTCAATTTAGCTTAATTCAGGCTAAACTGGATGAAGTGAACAGGCTTTTGGGTGTCAGACCATTAGATCAAATTAGTGCACATCGTGATTCTAAACTGGCGTACCGTCTGGACATGATTGACGCAGCTGCATCTCACAGGTTAATGTAATCGTGCAGGAATATTACAATAACACGATTTATGACATTTAATTAGTTAGATTGTGCTAAATTTGCATTATGACGTCTACGCATATAGCATTGAAATTTTAAAGAGCATCTATAAAGTTTAGTACCTCAAACATAATAGTATCGACTTCCTCTTTGATTTCGTGATCACTGATGTTGTTTGTTCCATTCTGGGCTGATTCGATCATTAAGTCCAAGAAAGCCAGACGTTTTTTTTCACCTGTAAAAAAATATTCAATTGTATGAAAACTGTTTAAAGATAAAATGTGTCAGCATTTCGGTGTTTTGGTTTATATAATCCTTAATATTATGTTTACCGATATCGTTTTCATCATTGAAGTCCAAGTCATCGCGGTATCCCTTGAACACATCTTCAGAGAGAGTTTTGTCATTGTTTGCCAATATATCGTCACTGTCATAGGTATTCTTGGTAAGTTCTTCAAGAGTTGGTGGGATCACACCTTTGGATTTGTTTTCTAGGTACGTTTCTTTCTTGTTCTTGATTACCTTTGCAACAAAAATGAAAAGGTTGTTTACAAGTGAGATATGGTTTTTCAAAGTTGAAAAGATTAAATATTAAAAGAAACAGAAGTTTGAAATGAAAATATTTATTCCAGGCTATATATACCTAAAACGATGACTATATTGTCTAACCTTATCAACCGACGAAAAAACGGAGGACGTTCTCAAGTCGACGCGTATATATTTTTTTATTTTTCACGCATAACTTTTTTCAGAGTAGTCTGATTTTGATAATTCTTATTTTATTGGAAAGAGTATATACCCTGAAGTTGGTCCTATATAATTTTGAGATGAAAAATCCAACCCTAAGGGTAGGAAAACAGGGTATGATTGATTGTTTACTCACAGATTTTAATATTGAGTTGTGTATTACAAAAAGTAATCAAAAATTTTATTAACCATGTAGTAATGAGTAGATTATAGCCACAACAATTTTTTTTTTAAAATAAAAACATTAAAAAAAACCGCCAAAAAAACTGATAAGTTAAAAATAATAAACCTAAGTTCGGAAGTTGGTGACTTTGGATATGTATTTTAATTTTATGTCACCGCCTTCCGAACTTAGTAATTAAGGTTAAACATAGCAGGTTTATAAATTTTTACTTTTCGGTTTTTGGCTGTTTTTTTTTTGTCATTAATACGAAATCATCAGAAATATATTTCAGTTAAACTTGATTTTGGTAGGTAATGAGGAAGTGCTGTTACCTTGTTGGTAAGTCCGTGAATAATGTCCAAGAGTTTCTTTTGCTGCTTGAAGAACGGTGTGAAATTAAAGATGGCGTCGAAACGTAGCCAAAGTTTGTAGTGCCTCTGGTGGATAATATCGCACATCCTGAAACAAGTAACGATGTTTTTTTTTTAAATATTGCCCCACACAGGGAACATACATTTAAACTCACATACACAAACAGCCAGACCCGGAACACCCTGTAGGTCATACAAATATTTGTTCCGTGCGGGAATCGAATCCGCGATACGCAGCGCAGAAGTCAATAAGTAAATACCTATCTAAGTTTCTAATCTGATAAGAAACATACTTCACTGTGAAAAGTAATTTATGAGACTTATAGATATCTTTGAAGAAAGTGTAAATTGATTTTGATAGCAATTAAAGGGAAATATTTTGAAGGTATAAAAAAGGTCTTGAAAGAAGAATGTTTTGAAGATCAATTGGTCAATTTGTATAATAGGTTATGCAAACTAAACTCACTTCATCACAGCCATAGCGTAATCAAATCCAGATTCATCTTGAGTCTTCCTAGTGATTCCCATTGCAGTTTCTATAAAAAAATAATTAATTATTCATTTGTTTTTTACCATGACTTACAAGTCATGCTTACTAGGTAGCTAATTTAAAAGTCAAATGGTAAGTCTATGGAATAACTTTTGCAAAGGTCACCTTCAGAAGGTACTTAACAATGCAAGTAAAAGTCGAAGAGGGCAATTAATTTGAATAATTATGTTACTTTACGACTGTGAAACTAAATCATAAGTATTTGTTATTTAAAATCATTTATTCAAACTCGAATATCAGAGTTAAATGAATGAAAAAATCTTCAGAATCATCACCTGCCTAGCCTTTTCGCAACTATGTTGGGGTCAGCTTCTAGTCTCATTGGATGCATCTGAATACCAATATTTTACAGAAACGACTACCTATTTGAGTCCCACAACCCAGTTACTGGGTAATACGATACCTCTTAGTAAGACTGGTTGTCAGACTTTCGGGCTTCTAACGACTGTCAAAGATCGAAGAATGACAGCCGGGACCTGCTGCTTTCCGAAGCCCGGAGGGGCCTTGGTATGTAAAGATGTTTTTTTTTTGGGTGGGAAATCATCAAATAACTTCTCCTGCTCTGGCTGGAGTAGGAGGGTGTGTCAGACTGTTAGTGACTAAAATCCCACCCGTGTTCCCTCAGTAGCCTGTGTGCCAGGGACCACGATATATCTTTCGAACAACCCGCACCCCTGGCATGCACCGGCCCTTGCGGGCCCCATCGGTCTGTGCTGACATCTCTTTGAAGCGCGAACACAACGCGCCGTCGACCTGAGCTTGGTCCTTATCGGACAGCGGGCTACCCATTACTCGCCGTCCGCAAGCCCACGCCTACGGCGGCCGAGGATCAGCCTGGGATTCCCGACACCCAGGGCGTCACCTGCGGCGACTAAGGCCGTGAGGGCGCATACTGCCTCTCCCTAACCTGCGCCGCCTCCCTCTTCGCGGGCATCACTGCTTCGCAGAAGGAGGTGACGGTTACCCATGCACTCTCGCTCCGTACCATGGCCTGGACCAGGGCCAGACGCGAGAGATCGGCGCCGCCTATCGCCTCCACGAGGACACGGCGGTGCTCCGCCCAAGCCGGGCAGACCTTCACCGTATGATCCACCGTGTCCTCAGGGCGTTTCCTCCCACCTTATCCGAAACAGGAACCTCCCGAAACAGCCGTGTCCGATGAGGACCTGCGTCAGGCGGAAGGTGAGGACGCCATGCCGCCTCTCAAGCCACTCCTCAAAGAGGGTACTTACCGCCGCAATCGTGGCGTGCCCAATGTAAAGATGGTAACCCATCCACGGACCAACCGGATCAATCGACCCATGTGGCTGTTTTAATTTAGCAACAAGCCCTTAGATAAATTTTTCATAATAAGAATCTAAATTGCGTTTCGATTTTAATTTATATATTTACCTGTCTATGAGTTATTAGTTTTTTTTTTTTATTATTATTATGAAAATAAGACTACTCTGTAAAAAGTTATGCGTGGTCATACATAAAAAAAAAATACGCGTTGACTTGAGAACCTCCTCCGTTTTCGCGTCGGTTAAAAATAAAATAAAACTGTTGATCCTGTTCGCTACGTGTTGCTTCTAAGTAGTAGAAAATGCTTTGAATCGAGCATTTATTAAATCCGTAATTGCATCCGTGACACAAGGAAAAGGCCCAGTGCAGCGCTTGTTGTAAAAAATGCGTCACAATATCGAAAGTGCAGTTACCATAAGTATCACGATGAATAATAATTTTGATCCGTTAAATGCAATTAATTAGGGCATCGTTAAATTTTTTAAATATTTTTTTAAAGATCATAAATATTGAAAAAGTTATCCAGAACAATGCATTTTTGCAACGTAAAACTGGTTCACATAAGTTTCAATTACTACCGATTCGATTGATGAGCATTGTACCAAATAAAACACGTTTATCAGAACAATTAAATGCTTCTATTTTACTTTCTCATGAATTTACAAGCTATAATGAAACGCTAAGGGTCAACATTTAGGTGAATATGAATTTCATTCTTTCCCCATTTTTTTATGTTTTATAGATCTGTTTATTTTGGAACTAGCACCGCTCCGCGATTTCGCCCGCGTAGTTCTCGTTCCCAGTGGGAATACGGGGATAAAATATAGCTTATGTCACCCGGGAATAGTGTAGCTTCCCAAGAGTGAAAGAATTTATCAAATCGGTTCAGTAGTTTCGGAGCCTATTCAGTGTAAACAAACAATCAAATCTTTCCACTTTATAATATTGGTATAGTCTTACAAGGAGATTGAAATAATTACCGTAACAGTTTCGATCTTCTTAGCGTATGAAATCTGCTCCCTAATTGCGCAACACAATCAATCGCAATCTGAATCATTTTGAAGAATGTTGCTAATCCATTGTTTCATATGTCCGAAAAGTTTGCTGTCCAACAACGTAAATAACGCAATGAATGTTGTTGAACTGTCAAAATGGAAGCCAACAGAGGGGTTATTGAGTAACACACCAATAGTAGGGCTATTAGTGTGCCCCCCTCTGTTTGGCGATTAAACCGTGAAAACGTAAAGCAGACATCAGAAGCTTCACTTTTTATTTTTTTCGTTAAAAAATTTCACTCGAAGTGAAACGTCTGAACACAAAATGTCAGACTCGAGCTTCATAAAGTCAAAGCATTTATTTCAATTAGGCATTTAAAAGGCACCTTTGAACGTCAACATTTAAATTAAAATAGAATTGAGCCTATTTTCTATACCGAGCAACCGACCGTTAAACCAAAACCATGGTTCTCCGGTTACAAAAAAGTATCCAAAACTGTCATATCTGTCATATGTAGAATTCGCTTAGGTGTTTGTTGCACTCCTGTATTTTAACATAAAATCCGTGTCCGCGATTCCTCGCTCTGCGAATGCGGATTGGCGGAAGGCATTTGACCACATATTTTTCGAATGTTCCAATAACGCCCCACCTCTAGATTTGTATAACCGTCTCACCAAATTTAAGTTCTCTCTTCCGATAATTTTCCCCTCTTTTAACTCATTCCTCTCCTGAACTGCTTGTGGCGCTGATGATTTTCAATCGTCACAATAACATAAAATTATGATTAACTCCCTCAATCTGTGTTTATGTGGTATAGGTATTTTTAATGTTCTAACAATTATATTTTAGTATGTATTCATTGTTTGTTTGTTTCAGTCCAGAACTAATACATACTATACTATCATCGAAGATTATTATACACAGTTTTTTTTTTTTGTTTTCATAGCGCACATATGCTTTTCCAATGCCCTTTAGACATTGGCAGAATAGTCGACATCGGCTTTGCTTGCCATAATAAAAATAGAATAGAATAGAATTGAGTCTAGTAGCCCCTTTTAAAATGTAGTTTCGTATGGAGAAGAATGGGCAAGAAACTCCACCGTTACGCTTTTAAAATGTTTTAAGTACCATATTTGACATAGTACATTCATTATATAATTATGTGTGAAAACGATGCATCCAGAATAAAATTACCATACCAAAATAGGTAAAAAGAATGCAATTGAAGCAATACAGATAAGTTAATTTTATGATAGATACATGGTGCTTACATATTTACAAACATTGTAAGAGTAAGAATACGATTTTTCCTAGAATATAAACAAGTAATAAGTCAGTGTGTGAGTTAAAGTAACCACTGAGTGTAAATCCATATCATAAATATAATTATTTATACAATTCTATTAGTAACCAGTTTGATGTTGTCTAGACTCTAGATTGTCCTATTGAGCAGGACCAGCATGTTTCCAAGCATTCTTATCTTGGATATAATCCTCTAATTTGTAATACGCTTGTTTACAAAGTTTACTTTTAAAATGAGTTTTAAATTTCCTTTCATTTAATTGCAATTTATCACAAGGTATTTTGTTATAACATTTGTTATAACATAATCGTACACTTTCGCGTTGATATAAGTATGGATAATCTTACCTAGCAGAATATCAACAGTGACACCAGACATGTAGTCGTGAACATCAAATTCCTTTCCAATCTCTGGGCGCATCTTCTCCACCACATTCTTACTGTTCTGGTTGAAAACGCTCACGAAAGA
Source organism: Polymixis flavicincta (assembly GCA_949987655.1). Classification (NCBI taxonomy): domain Eukaryota; kingdom Metazoa; phylum Arthropoda; class Insecta; order Lepidoptera; family Noctuidae; genus Polymixis; species Polymixis flavicincta. Next base: position 17,540,036 of record OX465181.1, on the reverse strand, counting down.
CTTCAAGATGTTGATGTGGAATGTTGGAGCAATCATCTTTCTGTGAGAACGCCATTTTTCGCCTGAAATATTTAATGGTTTTAATCGATTGAACGGCTGTTAATAATTTAAATGAAATAGTCTAGACATTTTTTGAGAGGGGCTTGTGGCTAAGTAACATAAGCCGCACGGGTCGGTCGATCAGGTTAAGCTACGCTTCCCGCGGTTGGTCCGTGGATGGGTGACCATCTTTACATACCAAGATCCCTCCGTGCCTCGGAAAGCACGTTAAGCCGTTGGTCCCGGCTGTCATTTGTGGATCTTTGACAGTCGTTACGGGTCGTCAGAAGCCCGAAAATCTCAACCAGTCTTACCAAGGGGTATCGTATTACCTAGTAACTGGGTTGTGGAGGTCAGATAGGCAGTCGCTCCATGTAAAATACTGGTATTCAGCTGCATCCGGTTAGACTGGAAGCCGACCCCAACGTGATTGGGAAAAGGCTATATAGGCAGATGATGATGAGTCTAGAAATTTTCTGGCTGTATCTAAATGTGAGTAGAAAGACAAATCAGCTATTAAATAATCGTTCATTTTGGTGGTGTTATGGTTTTCTTCTGCATACCTATATACATTCAAATCGACGTATTTATGGCATATCACCTTCGAAATATCAGAGATTCATTATCTGCCTACATAGCCTTTTTTCATCAAAGTTGGGGTTGGCTCCAGTCTAACCAGGTGAATAACAGTATTTTATATTCAACGACAGTCAATCTGAACTCCACAACCCCAGGGTAATACGATGGTAAGACTGCATTCAGTAATTATACTAAAGGAAATAATTAAAAATTCTGAATACCTGTACTAATGAGTAGACCTTCTCCGAGCCAGGGCTTGAAGAATTTGTATTCTGAAGCTTTGTCGATATGGACATTGCTGTTGAGGATGACTTCTACGTCATTGGGGTCGGTGAGGAACACAATTAGGTTTGATCCTAGCCACACTCTGACGACGTTGCCAAACTTCTCTCCGTACTCTAGGCCGAGTTGCACTAGTTCTGAAATGAGTCATATTTTTGTAACAACTGTGGGGAAAATCGTTATTTTTGCTAAGTCTCTAACTTCATGGACAAATTGGACATTTGCAGACACTTTATTTTAGTTGAAGAGCAAGAAGAATTGGAAAATAAATGGACTGTTTTGAAGGTTGGTTCTAGCCAAATTGTTCGACCGTATACTTAGGTCGATGTAGCCAGAGCTGGAAGAGTGCACGACTACACAAATGAACAATTAAAACACATTTAACGTACCACTGGGTTTCTTCCTCAACACTAGAAGAGCATTTCCCAAAAACGGTACGATAGCTGGGCCGGGGATCCTTTCTGCAAACTTGTACATGCGCGACTTCTGCTGCCATCTATATAGGATCCATATGCTGGATGCGAGAAGCAGGAGGGGGTAGAAGATCAGTCTTGTGTTGTAGCTCGGCACCTCGGTCTCGTCGACCACCGTTGTCATTGTGTTCTAATTAGGCAGGTTTTGTTATTTATAGCAGTTTCATTATGGGCTGTCACAATATACATGTAGAGATTTTAGGCCATTTTTTACGTTTCAATTAGGCAATCGCTTAACATAATTACTAATAGGTAATTGGTAGAAAAATTCGATCAAAGTTCAATTCAATTTGACCGGGTAGTTATGGGGTTTTTCTATTTTGAATTTCTCAGTAGCAGGCTGGAGTTTGGACTTGTACCCCGTTGATGGCAATAAGCTCGCCCTCTATTAAATGCGACCTAAACTTAACTGGCGAAATGTGGCTGTACTATAAGTGCACCTCTGCATTACCCTTCGTGGAAACCAAGCGTGATGTTATGTGTTACAAAAACTTGCAGTTAGCGTGAAATTTTGCGAAAGCCTTATTTATGCCCATAGCATTATTTAACACACGAACATTGATAATTTTTATAAGACAAAGGATTTATTTAATGTAAAATTAACGGGAAACTAATTATTTTCCTAAAATTACCCGCTGAGAAAGTAACTTACAGATTTCCAAAATGAAAATAAAAGAAAAATGACTCAGGTATTTCCTTTTAAAGGCTTTAAATTTGAAAAAAGTTTTCGCCATTGATCAAATATTAATAATTATATTAATTTCCATACTTGCACTTACTTGTTTTATTTAATTTCTTAGAGTTTCAGTCAAACCTATCAGCTCGTGGTCCAGGCACAATTAACCCATTCACTAAACAGAACATTGTATATATAAGCATGGATCACATACGCATGCAACCTCATTATTTTAAAACTGATTATATTTGTTAATGTAATTCCCTATTGTGTATTCTGAATAATAACAAATCGTTATTCACAAGAGAAATTCAATGAGTTTTATTTGACATTCTTTTTTCGAAAATGTTTTTTACTTTTTAACATTACTTTTGCAAAATTTAAACCCTTGACCCTTTACTATGTATGTACTCGTATGTTGTATTATTTAATGCTGTTATGTAAAAAGGAAATTGGGACAGTGTAGTCCCGTAGCGTTTTAAAAAGTATCAACTAAGGTTTGGATGGACTATGGGTGCTTAAGGGTTACAAAATAGGTTTGCATGAAGGTAGTCTTAAACCTGTAAGAGCTGTTCAGGGTTTGAGTTTTGGACAACCCCTTTCTTAATGTAATATACTGAAATCGAAACAAGTTTTGTATCTTGAGAGAAACACTATTACATGTTTAGAAGATTGATACTATTATTTAAAAAAATAGGCAAAAATATTTATATAGGTGTACATTTGTGTAGGTCCAAGCCCCCTTGGGCTCGCCTCCTATTACTTGGGATATAAACATCACAAGTGAAATATGGGGTTTAGATTTTTGGATATGTTAGTATGCAGCTAAATCCGGTTAGACTGGAAAACGACCTCAACATAATTGAGAAAAGGCTAGACAGATGATCATGGGGATATTTTAAGAAAACTAGTTACAACTTGGAAATTCAGTAAAATTCGTAGGTGCGTATATTGCCTTTTTCAAGTCAAGTGTACATCACAATTAACCATATTAAAAAAAAAATGTGATGGTGGTTTGTCTGTTTGGTGTTACGGAACAACAATGATACAAGGACCAACTCACACTTATTTTTTACCCGACTGCGCCAGAAGGAGGGTTATGTTTTTCGAGTGTATGTACCTATGTATGTATGTAAGGAAATGACACATACCTATCATTTCTCTAATTTGAGTGACCGAGTGAGAACTGACGTGCGACAATGACAATGTGGTGCATGTCATTCGGATTGTGAGGTTAAGAAAAACCTATGAAATAGAAAATACCACAAGGATGTAAAGGAGACGATATTCGTGAATATAATAGCTTTGAATGTTGTTTCTTTATTACAGGTAAATTAATATTTTGTAAAGCAAGTAAGTTCTTACCTACTTTATGAAAACAACTTTTTGTTAACAATAAAATGACTTTATTACAGAAACGCAATTTAGTTATTTAACGGACGTCGGACCTTAAGATATCTTATAAAACAACATTCTTTGCAAAGGATATCTTGCAAAAATGAATAAACTAAAATTTGAGTTTACAATTAAAAGTTTCGATGATCAAAAAACCAATGTGCTGGCAGTAACCTCAATAACCACAAAAGAAGGTAAAATCTATCTTATACCACAAGAACTGCAGCCAATAAAATACCATGGAAAATTGATGGAAACTGAGACTTATAAAATATTAAAAAATACATTACAAAAAGACACGATAAAAGGTGTTTATGGATAACTTTATCAGAGGAACTAAGAAAGACTTACATGGATGATGATGAAAATATCCAATTCAAGAATTATTTCCTGGAAGAAGTTGTAAGTACAACTGGAGTCACACAACCTATAATAAATGAGGGTATATCTGAAGAATCACTGTCAAGAATCCTAGAAAAAATTGCAAATATGAATCCACAATTACCGAAGCAGACTAATTTAAAAAAAATCTCAGACAAATTTGTAATTGAAAAATTCACCGGTGAAAACACAAATGTAACTCAATGGATGGCCATTTTTGACAAAGAATGTGCTCGATTCGAAATAGTTGAGGATGAAAAAAAAATTGAGATATTTAGACTGTTTTTGGATAAATCATGTTTGAATTGGTACAGTTCTATGCTAATAAGACTTACACTTAGTTCAGAATGGAAACAATGGAAGGAAGATTTTTGTGATACTTATGAGAATAAAGGTTGGACACCAATAAGATATGCAATAGAATTTAAATACAAAACAGGATCACTATTAGAATATGCAATAAGAAAAGAGAAAATATTGTTAGAAATGGACAGTACAATAAACAAAAGTACTCTAATTGATCTGATTGCAGTAGGTCTACCTAGTTCATAACAGACAGAATTGATAGAAAGAAAATAAATGAGACTAAAGATCTTTTTAATGAAGTGAAAAGCTTGGAACATTTAGTTAACAAAAAAAGTTTTGATAAAAGGAAAATAACAAATTCTGCAGTGAAAACAAAAGAGGTTAAAGAACCATGCAAGATTTGTAGAAAACTAAATAAAGGAAATAGATATCACCCAGAAGACTCATGCTGGTTTAAAACGTATGAAGGTATTAAAGAAAAAGAAAATGTTATCAATTTTGTTAACAATTCAGAAGTAGAAACAGAATTAAATAATATGGATCAAAAAAACTAGTAGTGCCACCATTAATTAAAGTCAAATTAACATTAAATAACACGTTTGATGCATACGGAATATATGATTTCGGTTCAAATATCTCATTAATTAATTCAAAATTGCTGAAGTTAAGAGATGAAGAAATAAATAATGCACAGACTGTGAAGTTAAATACGATTAATGGTGTGAAAAAAACAAATGGAATAGTAAAATTGAAAATAAAAATCTATGAAATAGAAGAAGAAGTGAATGTGTTTGTAATTAACAAGAACAATTTTGATTATGACTTTTTAATTGGATTGGATATGATAAAACAGTTTAAATTGATCCAAAATGAAAAGCTAGAAATTACACAAAAAACACAAGAAATAAATAGAAAAGCAGAAATAGATGGATGGAGAGATAAAACAATAAGCTGTGACAAGTTTACAGTAAACTTTAACGAAGACGTTGATGAAACAAAATATAAAATTACAATAAACCAGCTTGAATATAAACAAGAAGTAGAAATAAATGAACTAATTGAAAAATACAAATCCATCTTCGCAAAAGACAAATATGATATTGGAACAGTCAGGGATTATGAAGCCAGAATTGATTTAATGGTCGATAAATATTGCAGTAAAAGACCTTATAGATGTAATATTGAGGATAAGAAAGAAATAGAGAGTCAAGTATCAAAATTATTGGAGAAAATCTAATTGAGGAATCATACAGTCCATTTGCTGCTCCCGTAACGTTGGCATACAAAAAGGAAGACAATAGAAGATCAAGACTTTGTATTGACTTTCGCGATTTGAATAAACTTATGATCCCACAGTCGCAACCTTTTCCGCTTATTGAAGATCTGATGGTAAAAACAAGAAATTGCAAATATTTTTCTACACTGGATTTAAATTCCGCATTTTGGTCTATACCATTACGAATCGAAGACCGAAGAAAAACAGCTTTTGTAACGCAATACAGCCATTTTCAGTGGACCTGTTTACCATTTGGACTAAAAACATCACCAGCAATATTTCAAAGAATATTGAGTAATATTATAAGAAAACACAAACTTACAGAATTTACAGTAAATTACATAGATGATATATTGGTTTTCTCAAAATCCTTTACGGAACACATGAGCCATTTAACAAAATTATTAGAAGCAATAAAGAAGGAAGGCTTTAGACTGAAATTTTCTAAATGCACATTCGCATCGGATACAGTGAAATATTTAGGGCATATTATTCATAATAATTCAGTACGCCCAATAAAAGATAATCTAATTTCAATAAAAAAATTCCCAGTACCACAAAATCAAAAAAATGTGAGACAGTTCTTGGGAAAAATAAATTTCTACAACGAATACATACCAGGGGGATGTAAGGAAATGACACATACCTATCATTTCTCTAATTTGAGTGACCGAGTGAGAACTGACGTGCGACAATGACAATGTGGTGCATGTCATTCGGATTGTGAGGTTAAGAAAAACCTATGAAATAGAAAATACCACAAGGATGTAAAGGAGACGATATTCGTGAATATAATAGCTTTGAATGTTGTTTCTTTATTACGGATAAATTAATATTTTGTAAAGCAAGTAAGTTCTTACCTACTTTATGAAAACAACTTTTTGTTAACAATAAAATGACTTTATTACAGAAACGCAATTTAGTTATTTTACGGACGTCGGACCTTAAGATATCTTATATGTATATTTCTTTGTCACGCTCTGTAACCTAAACGGCTTGATCGATTTCAGTTTGAGAGGTACCGTTAGATTTGTCTTAATTGTGAGAGTGACACTGAGTTTAACACAATTGAAAAAAATAAAATTGGCGATTTTTGTCTTCAATTTTTTTTTTCAGACCCTATTGAGTGGGGTATCAAAATAAAGGGTTTCATAAATAGGTCTCATTAACGTCAAAAATGGTTATATTAACTAAAAACTGTGAAATAAAAAAATAATTTACAAAATCTAAAAACCCGCCTGCCTTAAAGTGTTTTTTTTTAACTTTTTCCAAAAAAACAAACAATAGACTTCCAAAAAACACTACAAAGTGAAAAATAACTTTAATTTCGGAAGGCGGTGACAAGAAATTAATGAAATACATATCCAAAGTCACTTCTGAAATTAAAGTTATTTTTGACTTTCTAGTGTTTTTCGGAAGTCGGTTGTTATTTTTTTTTGGAAAAAGTTGAAAAAAAAAAACACTTTAAGGCAGTCGGGTTTTTTGATTTTAAATAAAATTTTTTTTTTTATTTGTTGTCCAGTTGTACAGTCGTCACGTTATTCTTACATGTCATGCACATTAAATCAGTAAACTTATTACCAAGCATAATTTGTAAACTTACGTCGCCACAATACGGACACTCTTCGGGTCGAAGAGTGTCCGTATTGTGGCGACGTAAGTTTCACCTACTATTTTATTAATACACAAAATCCTTACAGGTCTTAGCAGGTGAGGACAAAACGCGAGTGGTTTTGGTCAAGTTGATCAGTGCGGTAATAAATAATAGTGTTTTTGATAATGAAAATGGTAGTGCCAACACACCAAATAAACTTGGAATATAATCAGGAGAATGTGGTGTACAAAGATCAGTCGAAGATGCTCGTGTTCGAGTATTATGTCTATGTTCTTAGAAAATATATTCGAGTGTATTTCAAATATGTTAAGACTTTATAGTATTACAGTAATTGGATTAGATGATTGTGAAGATGTTAAGAAAGGTACCCCGACCCTCGAGAGTGTCAAGAGGGGACGGGGTTGCGTTGCAGCACGGTTCGGGGAGATAGTCGTGGTAGGGGTGTACTTCTCCCCGAGCCGAACTCTCGCCGAGTTCCACAACTCCCTTGCGGAGTTGAGAGACGTCGTCGTCGGGTTTCGTTCCCTCCCCGTGCTCGTCCTCGGGGACTTCAATGCCAAGAGCTTGGCTTGGGGTTCCCGGTTGACGAATGTGCGGGGCAGGATGGTGGAGGACTGGGCTCTGGAAGCAGACCTGGTCGTCCTAAACCGGGGTTCTGTCGCCACGTGTGTGCGGATGCGGGGTGAGTCGGTGGTGGACATTTCGTTCGCCAGCCCCGCTCTGTCGCCGCGTGTCATCGACTGGCGCGTCATGGAGGGGGTGGAGACGTATTCCGACCACCGGTACATCCGGTTTGACGTCTCCGCCCAGACCTCGAGCGCGCCGGTCCGACAGGCCCCGTGTGGTCCGCGGTGGGCGTTGAAGCAGCTGGACCGGGAGCTTCTCCTGGAAGCCTCGATCGTGCAGGCCTGGGTGTCATCACCGGACAGGCCTGCCGACATAAACGACGAGGCCGAGTGGTTCCGGGAGACCATGTCCGACGTATGTGACGTGGCAATGCCCCGGGTCCAGCCAGGTCGTGCTTCACGCCAGGTGTACTGGTGGTCGCCGCAGTTGACAACACTGCGCGAGGCGTGTGTTGCTGCGCGACACCTTTACTCCAGGCACCGCAGGCTCCGTATCCGCCCTCCGGATACGGTAGCCATTGAGGCGGAGCTGTACGAGGGGTACAGAGTGGCGAAGACCGCCCTCCGAGATGAGATGTTGCGGGCCAGAGTAGTGGCCCGCGAGGAGTCGCTGGAGACTCTGAACAGAGACCCGTGGGGACGCCCCTACAAAACGGTACGGGACAAAATCCGCCCGTGGGCTCCCCCGCTGACGCAGAGTCTCCGGCCTCATCTCGTGCAGGACGTGGTGAGCGCTCTGTTCCCCTCACGAGGGGAGCACGCTCCCCCGCCTATGGCTCCGCCTCCTGCGGTGCCCGATGCGGACCACACCGACGACGACGACGACTCTCCAGAGGTGACCGAGGTAGACCTGAGAGTGGCGGTACGTAGGCTGAATGCCAAAAATACCGCCCCAGGACCCGACGGCTTGCCCGGCAAAGCCTGGGTCCTGGCCTTGCAGGCTCTCGGGCCTCGACTAAGAGGGCTCCTAAGCGCATGCTTGGAGGAGGGCCAGTTTCCGCTTCGTTGGAAGACGGGGAAACTGGTCCTCATTAAGAAGCCGGGGCGCCCAGCGGACTCTCCGTCCGCTTACCGGCCCATTGTGCTGCTCGACGAGGTGGGCAAGCTCTTTGAGAGAGTAATTGCAGACCGCCTCGTCGGGCGGCTGGTGCGGGTGGGGCCGGATTTGGCGGAGAGCCAGTTTGGTTTCCGCAGGGGGCGCTCCACGGTGGATGCCATCATGCGCGTGCGAGCCCTCACGACGGGGGATGCTGTGGCCCGGGGTGGGGTCGTCTTGGCGGTGTCATTAGACATCGCCAATGCCTTCAACACCCTGCCCTGGAGTTGCATAAGGGAGGCACTCCGGTATCACCGGATGCCGACCTACCTCTGTCGTGTGGTCGAGGCCTATTTGACGGACAGGGCCGTCATCTACCCCGGTCACCTCGGAGAGTGGAACCGGCGAGAGATGTCGTGCGGTGTCCCACAGGGATCGGTCCTGGGGCCGTATCTGTGGGACATCGGGTACGACTGGGTGCTGCGCGCCGACCTCCCTAGCGGCGTCAGTGTAGTCTGCTACGCTGACGACACGCTGGTCCTGGCGCAAGGGAGGTCGTACCAGGCGGCGGCCGACTTAGCGACACAAGGGGTTGCGACAATCGTCGATAGGATCCGGCAACTGGGACTCGAGGTGGCATTGCACAAGTCCGAGGCCATGTGGTTTCATGGTCCTCGGAATGCGCCACCGACGGGTTCCCAGATATCGGTAGGAGGGGTTCACATCGGCGTCGAGTCGACGATGAAGTACTTGGGACTCGTCCTCGACAGCCGGTGGAACTTCGCGGAGCATTTCCGCCGTTTGGCTCCCAGACTGGAGCGGGCCGGGGCTGCGTTGAAGCGGCTCTTGCCCAATCTAGGGGGGCCAAACGCCTCCTGCCGGAGGCTCTACGCGGGGATCGTGCGGTCCATGGCCCTATACGGGGCGCCGGTGTGGGCGCCTACATTGAGGCGCCAACCAGCTCGCAAGCTGAGGGCGTCCCATAGGGTCATGGCGATCAGGATGATCCGGGGATATCGCACGATCTCCGACGAGGCGGCGGGCCTCCTTGCCGGATTACCGCCATGGGATCTGGAGGCAAAGGTCCTCGCGCAAATATGGGAGTGGCGCGAGGAGGCCAAACGCCGGGGCGTAAGTCCGCTGCCGCAGGAAATCGCGGCACAGCGGACAGAGCTCCGGCGGGATCTCATGGTGACATGGAGAGTGCGATTGTCGCAACCCAGTGCTGGGCACGCCACGATTGCGGCGGTAAGTCCCCTCTTTGAGGAGTGGTTTGAGAGGCGGCATGGCGTCCTCACCTTCCGCCTGACGCAGGTCCTCACCGGACACGGTTGTTTCGGGAGGTTCCTGTTTCGGATAGGGCGGGAGGAAACGCCCGGGTGTTTCCACTGCGAAGATCGCCCTGAGGACACGGTGGAGCACACGGTGGCGGTCTGCCCTGCTTGGGCGGAGCACCGCCGTGTCCTCGTGGAGGCGATCGGCGGCGGCGATCTCTCGCGTCCGGCCCTGGTCCAGGCCATGGTACGGAGCGAGAGGGCATGGGGAGCCGTCACCTCCTTCAGCGAAGCAGTGATGCTCGCGAAGAGGGAGGCGGCGCACGTGAGGGAGAGGCAGCATATGCGCCCTCGTGACCCCAGCCGCCGCAGGATACGGAGACGCCCTGGGCGTCGGGAATCCCAGGCCGATTTCCGGCCACCGTAGGCATGGGCTTGCGGACGGCGAGTAATGGGTAGCTCGCTGTCCGGTAAGGACCAAGCCCAAGTCGACGGCGCGTTGTGTTCCACGCGCGCCTCAAAGAGATGTCAGCACAAAAGTGATGGGACCCGCAAGGGTCGATGCCTGCCAGGGGTGCGGGTTTGTTCGAAAGAGACACCACAGCCCCTGGCTTAAGGGCTACTGAAGGAACACGGGTGGGTTTTAGTCAGTAAAAGTCTGACACGCCCTCCTGCTCCACCCAGAGCGGGAGAAGTTATTTGATGATTGCCCACCCAAAAAAAAAAAAAAAAAAAAAAAAGATGTTAAGAAAAAAGATTCTGCAATCCTTTTTATCTTTAATCTGCGTCAAGTACCTAACTCTAGTGAAAGTTTTTCTCTTAAGTTTTACTTCGGGTCGTTTTGTTACATTTATTGCGTATATCGGAATTCAGGGCCGTAAATAAAACGGATAAAAAATAAAGACGCATGTAGCGAGTATGAGAATATTGAGGTTGATGTGTAGAGCGACGAGAATGGATAAATTAAAAAATAAATAACTTTATTAGAGGAAGTCTGAAAGTGCTGCCAGTGACAGAAAAATTTAAAGGAAATCGATTGTCTCAGTGTGGGTAAGTGATGAAGGGGGATGAAACGCATGTGACTAAAAGCGCGATAAATAGCGATGGGAGTTGATGGAGAGGCAGGCCGAAAAACAAAAGAATGGGTCGATATTGTTCCTGCGAGCGAATGCAGGAGGAAATGAATAACGTGGCAGTCGTCTGAGGAGAATGGAAGAAGAGAACGTGTTACGCCCGAGTAATATGGAACCCTTGTCCTTCCCTTGCAGGGAGATGATAAAGATTGCCAAAAATTGATTATGATTGGCCAAAGACTCTGATTAGATGCATAAGTGACTTGTTGGTACAGCAATTAGTTGGCAGACCATTTCTGGCTGTTTCGGAAAGTCTATATTGATTTTAAAACATCGAATCTTATTACAAGCAAATAGTTTGGCTATTGTTATTTCAGTCAACCATTCAAAGCATTTGCATCAGATTTATTCGGTTTTGTGTTTCCTTGTTTCAACGATAGTCTAAAAAATTATGTAAGCAGTGTTCTTTTGTTTTATATTACAGTAAAAGATTGGGAACCTCCATTCCCAAAGGTGAAAAGTGCTGAAGTTTTGCAAGAAGAATTAGAATTGGTCACTCTAGGAAACCCTAACGGCCTCTAAAACTTTTGCTAAAATCATCACCATCCCCTACATTTTTAAGTAGCGAGGAAGTTGAGCTACGTGTGAAAAACTGTATGGAACAGCTGATTTTTCGAGCGAATACATTTTATTCAAAATTTTTATACTATCAAATATTTACTAGAGAATGGGCAGCAGCGTTGTCTAAGCATTTTATCACCATACTGCAATCGCCAAACCGCCTGCCAAGCGTCCGCCCCTGGGGGAGGCCTGTGTCCAGCAGTTGACGTCTGTGGGCTGAAATAATGAGGATATCTTTTAAGTATACCATATAGTACTCGTGGTATAATTGTATGTGATATACGTCCGCACCACTATGTTAAATATATTAATTAAGCCAAGGTAAGTGGCGCGTTGAGAGCGCTGAGAGCAGTGATGGCCAAGTGGTAACGGCCGCGACTTGTAGGTCGTGAGTTCGAACCCAGACAGGCACTTTACTTTGTGTAAATTATTTCATCACCACTGCTCTCAAAACGGTGAAGGAAAACATCGTGAGGAAACCGGCATGTCCTAGAACCAAAAATTCGAAGATGTGTGACATCTACCAACCCGCACTGGGCCCACGTGGTGGATTACGGCCCAATCCCTCTCATCCCTCTCACCGAAAGGAGGCCTGTGTCTCAGCAGTGGGAACGTTATAGGCTGATGATGATGATGATGAAGTGACGCGTTACGCTCTTTTCGTTTTCACCAGCCTTTAAAGGACACCAAAACGCTTAGAGGGGACCAGATTTAATCCCTTAACTAGCCCCTTACAAAGTAACGGAAGACGAATTTTTTATGAAGTGCTAAAATGGAAGGATTTTGAATACAATTTTTTGCGAATATTGACATTATTAAAACGTTGGATCGCTGTTCTTCATTTGACTTTCACCGAGCTTGTTGACGATGAAATTAGGTGAGGGCTGGATTTAGGGGCCACATAAGCTAAATGGCTCCTAATTACCATGGTGATAGATGAAAGTAGCACATTTTACTAGGAAATGTGACTTGGCATGCTCGAACTATTATTATTATGTTAATATTATTGTGAATTTCAATTACAGGTATTTTCCATTATTTGTGTTAATTTGTCACATTGTCGTATTTGTGTGCGTTAATCATTCTTGTACTTATATACAGTGATGCATTAGCGATGTAGTACGCCGGCGAGAAATTATTGCTTTCAACACTGCGCACCCTAAAGATACTGCATCAAGTTCATAAAACAGGAATTATGACTTCACGTGAGTTCAATTAGGGCATGACTGCATTTAATCACACCTCGAAATCATTCTATCTTCAGGGACGAAAAAAATATATAGAAATAGGCCTCACGCCTCACAATTTCTCGCCGTTTACACCGATTTTGGAATATACTTAATGTGTGGGTCGCTCATTGCTGATTTCATTTGGTCAGTCCATCTCATGGGTGAGCGTTCGCTTGGTCTAGTGCCCTCCATTCTACCGTGCACAACAAGGTGCTCTATAGAGTGACCCTCACGCAACGTCACGTTTCCGAAGTATTTCAAGACGCGCGTTGGACCAGAACAGATTCACAGCCTTTGGATGTCGAGCTCTTGGCGTATAGAGGTGTTGGTGCGAAACTCTATCCACAATATCCCAACCATTTGTCTTCAGCACCATATTTCCAGATACATACATCTTTTTCTTCTCGATGTCACGAAGCGTCCACGTCTCAGCAGCGTATAGGAACAAGGGAAAACCAGTGCATTTGTAAGATCTCTGTTCCCCTAGACAATCTTCAGTTTGTCCATTGATGATTTACGAGTAGCTATACCATACGTCTCTTAATTTCCTCTAGGCATGCATCCACGTCCGTTTAAGGTTAACGCGCGAAGATGAATGATGGACTGGACCACGTCGCAGTCCGCAATTTTAGAGACTTCGGGCGAGTTGTTACCGCGATCCACGACCCTTCGTTTTTTTTTTTCGTAATCAAAATCAAAAATGAAAATATTTTATTTCACATAAACCTGCATGAGAACTTATGAAACGTCAGAAGCTAGGTGCACGGTTCCAATTTGTCGCTTCCTATGGAAAAGAGCCGGCAAGAAACTCCACGGTTACTATTTTAAAAATAATTGGCTTTTACAATGTTTTCAAATAACAGTGATAATAGGTATAGAAAGACAGTGCAGGTCAGTCTGTAAGGCCTACAACGTTCTCTCATTCACAATATGTAAAATAATCTACATAAATAAAATGAACCTATTTAAACTAATATTTTACCCCCTTTAATATTTTATTCTATTTTTTTGTATTTGTTGTTATAGCGGCAACAGAAATAGTTACATCGAAATATGAACTGTCTAACTGTCACGGTTCATGAGATACAGCCTGGTGACAGACGGACGGACAGCGGAGTCTTAGTAATAGTGTCCCGTTTTACCCTTTGGGTACGGAACTCTAAAAAGGTGTCCATGCTTGCTGCTTGTACAACAGCGCAAGTGGGTACCTCATCATCATCGTTTCAGCCGAAAGACGTCCACTGCTGGACATAGGCCTCCCCCAAGCTCCGCCACTTCGAGCGGTTCTGTGCTTCCCGTATCCAGCGGATTCCTGCGGCCCTCACAAGGTCATCTGTCCACCTTGTGGGAGGCCTTCCAACTTTACGTCTTCCGGTACGCGGTCGCCACTCCAGAACTTTTCGGCCCCATCAGCCATCTGTTCTGCGAGCAATGTGCCCTGCCCACTGCCACATAAGTGGGTACCTACGTAATGCATATAAAAGCGAGAAATTAATTGAATATTAATCGAATGTAGTTATGTGCGGAATACATTTACAACAATTAAGTTACCATTGTTGATAAACAATAGTACCGTGTCCATAGTTTACGTAGGTAGTGTCAGGCATGCTAATTAGCAAATTAATTAACATTTTATAATGTATTGTATAGATTGTCTTCTAAATAATTGCATTCGATTCGTTTTCAATCTTCGTAAGTATGATCATGTCTCCGCGCACCGGTTGCTTTTAAAATGGCTACCCATCCGTCAGCGCAGAGAGTTGAGGGCTCTGTCAATGTTGTTTTCCATACTCGACGAACCCACTTCTCCTTCTTATCTGACATCCCAGGTTCAATACTTGTGCGCTGCGCATAGTAAAAACCTTCGTTCTACCAATAATCGTCTTTTACGATGTCCTTCTCACCGCTCTGGTTTCATCCAATCTATTTTCCTTGTCCAGGCGGTGTTTCTTTGGAATGCGCTCCCTCTGAATATCAGGATGGCAACTAGTCGGTTTTCGTTTCGTTTTCGTAAAGTAAAGGCACGTGAGCATATTCGTAAGAAGTTGGCTGAATCATCCCAGCGCTGAATAGCTGGATTCGTTTTCTCCTCTACCTATCGTTATTTCTCAAGACAAAGTTTTTTTTATATATACAGGGTAAGTTTTATCCAGTGCGCAAATTGTAACCATGAATTCAGCATATCATTCTAGACCCCTAGCGCAAAAAAAATTCGCCGGATACCCAAAAGAAAAAATCTGCAGTTCCATACATTTTGACCGCGTAGGTATTGCACTTTTCTATGAAACAGCTGATTATTTTTTTTGTACAACCGGCGAAAAATTTCTGCGCTAGGGGTTTCTAGAATGATATGCTGAATTCGTGGTTACAATTAGCGCACTGCATAAAAACTTTTCTTGTGTAGAATAGAATAGAAAACATTTATTCGACACAGACACAACACAACAGCAACAAACAAATAAAAAAAAGAGAACGTCAAACATAACAAAAAAAAAAACATTCAGTATCAGTTGTGCTGAGCGTGTCCATACCGTATGGGTTACCATCTCAGCATTTGCTGGGCGTGAGACACCCAGCGCTGGTTTAATATATATATACTTATATATATATACATATATTTATATATATGTATGTATCTATGTATTAGTATGTATTATCTTTCTAGTAACCTATCCCTTATGTTGTTGCACCTACCAAGTTTTCTCTCTGCATCACCCTAAGGTTGACTGGTAGAAAATGCCTCAGGCATTAAGTCCGCCTTTGTACAGTATTTTTTTACTTTGGCATTAAGTTTTAATAAATAAATAAATACTTTTGTAATAAATAACAAAGCTTACAACGAGCTGACGTCAAAGCCCTGGATGGAGGCCTTAATTAATCAAGGCAGTCATAGGTACGTCCAGTTAAGCAGCCGATAACCTCCTATGTTGACCAACGAGATGTAATTTCCAAAAAAAAAGAGCCGAAGTCATTTGAGCCGTCGGTCTTGGTCATACGTATTAGGTTCTGCCAAAGAGGCTCTGAGAGATCCCGTTAATGTAAACCTTAGATTTTGAACTAATTGACTATAAGCATTGAGTTTACTGTCTCTCAAGTGATGTTGTGTTGACCTTGGCTAATGATTAAATCTCAAGGACTAAGAAAGATTAAATTTAAAATTTAAAAACCTCCGACCCTTTCAAAAACCTCTAAATAGTAAACAAATGAAATTTATTCGCCTTTTAAGTTTATTAAGAATTTGTTATTAGTATTTTGATCAAAGCATTGACACTTTGGGGACGGCTAATGTAAATGTTGTCCGTCTGTCTGGCGTTTTCATTGAACGTCATCCTACATAACAATGGTTTGATCAAAATACTACTAACACATTCATAATAAACTTAAAAGGCGAATCAATTTCATTTGTTTACTTTTTAGAGGTTTTTGAAAGGGTTTAAATTTTAGGGAAAAAAAAAAAATACTTTCTGCTTTAATATAGTAATAGTGAACACGCTACGATCGACACATGTCCATGTGTGTTTCTTACAGAGAAATTTGTTAATAATTTATCCTCATTCCTCGTTACTACTCCATCATCAGACCCTGATCAGCATTTCTAACTGTATAATTTATAATCTATAACGTGAAGACCTTTTAATGAGCCCAAACACGATACTTCTGCTGTTTTTTGGTGACGAGGTTGGGTATTCTGCAAATTCCAGGTGATGATCCAGCATCAGTTCTAGGTTGCTTTGTTCGTCTAATATAATTTAATTAATAGAATACTTACCAAATTTCGACTCGATCAGACCCGTGGATGATGCTCAAATCCCTTCATCAATCCATTCAATTAGAAAAGAGTTGATAATCTTCAAACGGCTGAATCGATTTTGATGAAACATCTCAAAGAACCATTGCTAGAAAATCTACTTGTCGAAAAAAACCACTCCCAAATCGGTTTACCCGTTTAAGCGCTACAGTGCCACAGACAGACACACGCCCGCTGCGTGTGTCTGTCTGTGGCACTGTATGGTCATCCGTCTGTCTGGCGTTTTCATTGCACGTCCCCCGACATGACAACGCTTTGGTCAAAATACTACTAACAAATTTTTATTAAACTTAAAAGGCGAATATATTGGCTGAATCGATTTTGATGAAACATGTAAGAACCACTGCTATAAAACCTACTTTTAAATAAAAAAACCGCACCCAAATTGGTTTACCCGTTTAAGCGCTACAGTGCCACAGACACACACACACGCAGCGGTCAAATTTATAACATCCCTCTTTTTGCGTCGGGGGTTAAAAAGAAATAACTAAAATAATAACAATACAATTTTTATTAGTAAGTTATTTAATGAAAAATCATACGAAAGTCTATGAGAGGAATGATAAAATCACGCGACGCAACACTTGCAGAACAATTTTCGTGAAGTTTTCATAGAAATTGTTCTACGTGAGTCGCGTCACGCCAGTTTGCTAAGCCTTAAAATTATGCTTGATGCATAGTAAATCATTTGAAATAACCCATAGCCTGACCGATACCGCTGTACCGCGCCTTAGGTATGTGCGGCGAGGCAAGGGACGGGACGATGTGAGTGGTGACGAATGAGCGGCTTGCACTGACGAATCAGCGGCCTGCACTGACGAATCAGCGGCCTGCTCTGATCCCCCGTCGCTCCGCGCCCATGTCTAAGGCGCGGTACAACGGTATCGGTCGGGCTAATAGTCAATGTTATAACGCTCAACACTACGTCCAGTTTATGCAGTCACATCATAGCTCACAACATTTTATCATTGGGTAAATTACACTAAATCTATGCTACGTTTATTGGTACTCTTTTTCTAGGTTCAATTGAGATTCTAAATCCGTCTGATCTCTTCAAAATAATGTCACCAAGCAGCTTAAATTCTTTCTCCGGTACAGTGGATGAACATTCGTAGTTCCTCAAAATTGTTGAAAGTAAAATTTTGAGCTTCAGTAAGGCGTACTTGCGTCCTGGAAATATAATATTTACATACTAAATTAAAAAAGCGGTCAGTCTTAAAATCATTTTAATAATATGAACATGAATATGAAAAAAGGAGGGGAAATAATTAAAGGGCATCAAAAAACTCGTCCAGCACCCTAATGTGTCTGCTGAGCAACGTAAATAACGCAATGAATATTGTTGAACTGTCAAATTGAAACAGATTATGATTAATCGTGGGTTACGCAATTAGGGTGCAGGTTGCTGACAACAAGAAAACTGCCCAAAAGGCTGGCAGTATTGCCACGTTGCATGGCAATGCTGTTTTTTGGCCAAAAAGTAGATTAGGCCTCTGGTCACGCGAAGTGTCGACCAACGGCTAGGCGATATCAAATCAAATCAAATCAAATCAAATCAAAATATTTTTATTTCATATAAACCTGCAAGGGCACTTATGAAACGTCAGAAGCTAGGTGCACGGTTCCAAATTGTTGTTTCCTATGGAGAAGAGCCGGCAAGAAACTCCACGGATAGAAATGCTTATGGCATTAAGTCCGCCACTGTATATTTCTGTGCGTGAAGTATTAAAATAAATAAATAATAAACTCCATTGCCTCAGTGTTTCAACCCCAAACGCATCAAATAAGTCCCAAAAAGATTTGGAGTATTTGCGCCATTAGTAGGTACCTAAAGATAGATTTTATTTCAAATATACGTGATTTCAATGTAATTGATATACAAAGCGTAAATTAATTAGTCATCGATGCTAATATAACATTAACATAATATTACTCCTGTAAAACTGGAAGGGTTAGGTTAGGAGGCAAACCTACATTTACATGATACACTCAACTTCGGCCGTTCTATTTAAGTTCCATGTAGAAACTTTTTTCAAAAGCCTAATCAAGTTGAAGGTAAGTTTTATGAAACTTATTTATTATTTATATATACTTTATTGTACACCACAAAAAAAATCATTACAAAAAAACAAGGTACACTACAAAATATACAATGGGCGGCCTTATCTTAGTTCCTTAACTTAGTTGTGGAAAAGAAATTACAAGGAGAAGCAAGATTATTTTTAAAATTTTTGTATCTGTCTGTGACATCACAGCGAGCCCGATCAGAATACCGGCGCTGCGACACTTTTAAATGTCGCAGCATCATGCTGAGATAGTGACCTTTTGGCCTCGTACAGGACCTTGTTTTTTTATTTTACTTTATATTTTGTATATAAATCTAATTTTAATTTTATTAAGTACCTACCGTTTTAGTTTTTTAGTGTGTTTAATTGTATCGTTTTGTAGTCAAGTTGCGAGTCTAATAAATACTTTTTCTTTCTTTCTAAATTAATATCAAGAAAATAAAAAAAAATAGGTACTAACCGACACAGCTCCTGGGCCCGGCACTGAATGGAATGTAGCTATAGTAGTGTCTGTTTGACGAGTTCTCTGGCAGGAAATTGTCAGGGTTGAAGGTCTCAGGGTCCTTGTAGTACTTGGGACTGCGGTGGACTTTATAGGTCCCGATGACAACAGTTGCGCCAGCAGGGAGGACGTAGCTGTTCGTTGCTGAAAATAAATAAAGGAAAGAATCTGTGTCGGTTTCTGGCAATAAATATCGGAGTTTATAAAGTGTTTAATTTATCAATTAAGTCGTAAACGGAAGATTCATTATAATATCCATTGATTTACTATATATCTCAAAGATAATATCAGTCGAAAAACGCACAGCACATCGACATATGCACCCAAGCCTCAATAAGATCCCCCCCGAGTGGGTTCCCGCATTGTCGTTGCGGGGGGGCTCAGTAACCGTGGTCTCCCACCCACGGTGAAGCCAAGAGGAACCCAAAGGTGGGGCCGCTCGTCAGGGCTTTTACCTTCAAGCCAACGACGTAGCGGCCAAAAAGTAGGTTGCGGTGAGGTGCACCGCAACTGAGGTGGGCCGCGATGTCGAATGGGAGGCATCGCGGCTGAGGGTTACAAGCTGCGGCAGAGGAGGAGTGCCGGTGCTTCTGAGCAGCGCTCTTCCCTTCCGTGGCCTGGACGGGGCCGCCACCGTTTGATGGCGGACGCGGTGGGGCCGCAGGGGAAGAGGAGTGTCGGTATAGCATCAGCCGCTCTCCCTATCCCCTGCGGCCGAAAAGTGGTAGACGGGACGGCGCGTTGTGTTCCACACGCGCGCCGTCAAAGATGTCAGCAACCACTGGTGGGGTCCGCAAGGGCCGATGCCTGCCAGGGGTGCGGGTTTGTTCGAGAGAGGTACCACAGCCCCTGGCATACGGGCTACTGAGGGAACACGGGTGGGTTTTAGTCAGTAGAAGTCTGACACGCCCTCCTGCTCTACTCAACAGGAGAAGTCATTTGATGATATCCCACCCAAAAAAAAAAAAGAAAAGCCTCAATAAGATGGTCCCGCTCTTCCCTAATCATTCTACTTTACTATTCTTACTTTCCTATAATATTATCACTGTGAAAGGTTGTTTGTTCGGATATTTTGATATTTGAATGTTTGTTACTCAATCACGCCAAAACGGCAAAACGCATTCGGATGAAATTTGGCACACAAATAGTTTATAACTTGGATTAATATATATAATACTTTTCATCATGGTAATACTTTCTCGCGGAATATTTTCCGACCTCTACGCGGGCGTAGTCGTTGGCAAAAGCTAGTAAAGTGTAAATTACAGGTTCGAATCACAAAAATGCAATAGAGAATCTCTATGTAAATCGATTAAAAATCGAGACCTACCTATTTTCACTTCGTGATTCAGCTTCCTTGCGATGATAGGTACAGGTGGGTACAACCGCAACGTTTCGAGGATGACCCTCTCCAGGTATTTCATTTCAAGAGTGTCAGCGAAGGTGGCTGGTCTGTCTGAATCGCCGAAGATCTCGTAAAGCTCGTTGTAAACCTTTGCTTGGATATCTTTGTAGACACCCAGAAGACATAGAACGAAGCTGGAGCCAGCAGCAGTGGTGTCGTGACCCTGAAATAAGATTTGAATTTAAATCAGTTAGTTCTACCTTGCTTACAACATCTGCTGTGGAAACACATTTGATAATAGTTAAGAATTAATGAAAACCATAGTAGAAGTTTTTGAATGTCAACCAACTTTAAAGGCTATAGTTGTGGAAAGTGGGAAATCGTATAACATCTCATAGCTCCAATTCCTTTCACAACTCCTTGTGGCAGAGCCCTATGAATAAAGTTCAGGAAAGGTTTGGAAAATTATGTAATAATAAAAATATTTTAATTATTACCTCAAACATAATAGTATCCACCTCTTCTTTAATTTCGTGGTCAGTTAACTAATGGGTCCCGTTTTGAGCTGACTCAATCATGAGATCCAGGAAAGCGAGTCGTTTCTTTTCACCTTTGGAAATAAGATTATTGTTGCATCATCCTAATACTTTCCTACATCAAGATTAAATACGGAATGTCCGTACTTAATCATAGATTTAGCTGTCATCTCATCATAATTCAAGGTATTATAATTAATGCTTGGATCATTGCTACAGTAAAGAATGTGTATTTTGTTTGCTCAGCTGGAAGAAGATTAGCTTATCTGGTTTCTAAGTTTGCCACTGTAATAATACTAACTAAATCTTCACCAAGGCATGATCGAGGCCTCCTCCTGGTTGTGTTTTGAGATTCCAAAATGTCTGTGATGATTTCAATCATTATTATTTGCCTGTAGTGATTCACATCTACTGGTTGATCTAGAATGTCTTCGTACTAACCAACATCATTTTCATCATTGAAATCCAAGTCATCTCGGTAGCCTTTGAAAACCGTATCAGAAAGAGTTTTGTTATCAGTAGCTAGAACATTTTCATCGTCGGGATTTCGTGTCAGCTCAGCTAATGTTGGTGGAATGAAGCCTCTTGCTTTATTTTCGAAGTACGTCTGCTTTTTATTCTTTATAACCTGAAAATTTAAGAAATTATGACTAGTTTGTTTGCTGTAATATAAAATCTTGGAAAATGTAAGATCTAAAGCTGGGTATAGATTATTTGCAACGCAACATGCGATGCAACACGAGTATAATGTGAATGTGGACACAGTGGGCGCGTAGTGCGCTCGCGAACACATTAAAATGTATGTAAAATGTTGCATTGCATGTTACCTTACATTTTGTGTTGTAAATAATGTATACCGGGCTACGTAATAATTATTATTATAATCGATGAGTAGGGACTATTACATTGATTCATTGTTTTAAGATGTATATTATGTAGGCACACAGTTTTATAAATTCTTTTGAAGATTGCGTGGAAGGTAATAACAAAATCTAGTTAATAAAAACTAATTTATACAATTAAACTTAATAACTCTAAATTATCTTCAAGCACGTGAAATGAATTCAAAAATATTGTATGCACCTTATTAGTTAGTCCGTGAATTATACTTAGAAGTTTCTTCTGCTTATCGAAGAATGAGGAGAATTGGAAAATGGCATCAAATCGTAACCAAAACTTGTAGTGCCTTTGGTGGATTATGTCACACATCCTGAAAAAAGTAAGATAAACAAAGAAAATGAAGCATATACCTAGTCACTTTTAAAGTATATTGGCTGATATAGAAGACTGCCTCGTCGGACTAGTAGTCGCAACTGTTACTGGTGACCATGAGGTCCTGGTAGAACTTCTCAGTAGGAACCTGGAGTCTGGGTTTGTGCCCGGTTGATGGAAATAGGCTCGCTCCCTATTCGCCCTCTCTGGGTCTTTAGAAAACATGACTGGCGAAATGTGGGTGTACTATGGGTACAGCTTCTCCTAACCCTTCGGGAATATAGTCGGGCTGCCAGGGGTGCGGGTTGTTCGAAAGAGATGCCGAGGCCCCTGGACACATGCAACTGAAGGAACACGGGTGGGCTTTACTCAGTCAAAGTTTTGACCTCCTGCTCCGCCCAGAGCGGGCGAAGTTAATGGACGATTTCTCACCCTCAAAAAAAAAAAAGTGTTATGTTAAAAGACTGTTGAACTGCTGATGGTGAGACAACTTACTTCATCACAGCCATAGCGTAATCAAATCCAGATTCATCTTGAGTTTTCCTTGTTATTCCCATTGCAGTTTCTACAAAAGTTTACATGCACTGGTTTATTTTTTATTGATACTAAGAAATGGCGATGATGAGAAGATATGACATTTCTCATGCTTGAATTGAACTAAAATCGGTCCATTAGGCAGTGGCGTATCTAGTCCTAAAGGGGCCCTGTATCAGAACTTGTTAGGGGCCCCCCTTTTTACCCCGTTGCGGCCAGGCTTAAAAGACGATATTGCTTATTTTTGTTCAAAACGAAAGTAAACAACGTCCTGACTCAGAGAGAGAAAGCAAGAGCGACATCATCAACAAGTATTTGAGGTGTTGAAAACTTTTTTTTCACACGGTGTTTAATAACGTCGGGGCTCTAGGGGGCCCAGTAGCTTGGGGGCCCCGTTTCATTGATACGGCTGATACGGTGGTAGCCGCCTCAACGAGGTAGGTAGCCTCAACAATATTACCATTCAGTGGATCAAAGGACACAGCGGTTCGCTAGGCAACGATGCAGCCGATGAACTTGCCAGGAGGGGGTCGAGCATGACACCAGTGGGACCAGAACCCATTGCGCCACTTCCCTTCGGGTATCTACGCACTCTGGTAAGGAAACGAACCAGGGATCATCATCACAAAATATGGATGGACCTAAGTGAGTGCAGGCAGGCTAAGGAAGCGAGTCCTGCGTTCGATGTCCGCCTCACGAAACAGGTTCTCCGTTTAACAAAACCACAGCTGCGTACAGTTACAGCAGCCGTAACTGGCCATGGGTCATTTAATAAACATCTCTTTGTCATAGGAGTAACAGACAGTCCGCTGTGCAGGGCCTGCATGGAGGACGACGAGACAGCGGCTCATGTGCTGTTAAACTGCTCGGCGGTTGCTAATTACAGGGCAAAATATTAGGTTTTTACCTATGAAATTGCCGTTCTGCAGTACTGGCCATTTCAAATCAAAATAATTTTTGTTTGGCTAAGAATTCTAATTTCAAATTAATTTTATTTTAAAAACATGGATTTTTTTTTCTAAAAGTAGTCATTTCTTTATTGATTAGTGTTACATTTTCATCGCATTTCAATCTTTTTCGTCATCATGGATACGTTAAAAATTCGAGTAATTATGGAATATGAGTACCGTCGTGGCAGCAACGCGGCACAAGCGGCACGCAACATCAACGACGTTTACGGAGCTAACACTACAAACCAACGCACCACCTGTTATTGGTTTGCTCGCTTCCGTTCTGGAAATTTCGACCTGAAAAATGAACCTCGCGGTCGTCCGAAGACTTTGGTCGACAATGACGAATTAAAGGCGATTGTGGAAGCTGATGATACACAATCTACGGCTGAATTAGCAGCAGCTTTCGACGTTAGCGTCAAAACAATATTGGTCCATTTGCGTCAAATTGGCACGGTAAAAAAGCTTGACAAATGGGTGCCCCACGAACTCAATGATCGCCAGCGCGAAGTACGCGTCGAGACGTGCCTTGCACTGCTCAACAGACACACAAATGAAGGAATGTTGAACCGCATTGTTACCTGCGATGAAAAATGGATTCTGTTTGATAACCGTAAGCGCTCAGCAAGTTGGTTGGATCCTGGTTCAGCACCTAAACAATGCCCTAAACGAAAACTTACCCCTAGAAAAGTGATGGTCACTGTTTGGTGGTCTAGCGCCGGTGTGATTCATCACAGCTTCTTACCAAACGGGGTGAGCATTACTGCAGATGTGTACTGTGAAGAACTGAACACAATGATGGAGAAGCTGGCGCATCTCCAACCAGCATTGGTCAATCGCTCGTCTCCGCTGCTCCTGCACGACAACGCGCGACCTCATACTGCACAGCAGACGGTCTCCAAGTTGCAAGAACTGGGGTTGGAAGCTCTCCGTCATCCGCCCTACTCACCAGACCTTGCGCCTACAGACTACTACTTTTTCCAGAATTTGGATAACTTCTTGGCGGGAAAAAAATTTAATACCCGAGAGGCAGTACAAAATGCCTTTGAAGAATTTGTTGCCTCCCGTCCAGCTGATTTCTTTAAGAAGGGCATCAATAAACTGCCACTGCGATGGCAAAGATGCATTGATTGCATGGGTGATTACTTCGATTAATACAAATAAAAAATTCATGAAAAAAATTCGTTTAAATTTTTTCATACAAAACGGCAATTTCATAGGTAAAGACCTATTACTTCGGTAACCCAGGTACCCTACGTGAGATTGTCAGCAACACCAAGGCGCTGCTGGCCTTTCTCGAGGAGCTGGGGTGGATCGAATGACCGATTCTCCCACCCGTACGCAAAATACGCGCTTTGACGTGGAGTTGCGGACAACAGCCCGTTTTACCTATTACCTATTACGGTGGTAGCTACGCCACTGCCATTAGGGATCTCCCCAAAATTTATTGCGCATTTAAGATAAGATTACTTTTTGCATAGAGGTTGGTGTTAAATATTGTTTCTTAACAACACAAGATGACAAAGTATTTATTACAAGCATTCGTTTTACTAGCTCGAAGGCAAAGACGTATAGTTCCATATTACCTAACAAGATATCCACAGTAGCTGTGCTCATGTGGTCGTGGACATCAAAAGTTTTGCCCCTCTCTGAGCGCATTTTCTCAACTACACTCTTGCTGTTCTGGTTGAAAACTCCCACAAATGACTTTAGGATGTTTATATGAAATGTTGGAGCTATCATTTTCCGGTGGGAACGCCATTTTGAACCTGTCGGTAAAGGTATTTTATTTTTAAACACAAACTTCTTTATCTTCTTTATTTTCTATACTGCCATAACTATAACAAGTACTCAATAGAAATCCTTTCTCTGATTGAGATTTGTATGAAGGGGTCAGCCACTGATGACGTCGTTCTATCGATTTTAAGGGTAGCTGAAGTGATAAGATACAGAATAAACATGTCGTGGTTCGATCGTAGAAACGGGTATATCGTGATCTGCCTGGTCATTTCACCGACCATTTAACCGGTTTGGTATATCATGATACGCCTAATTGGAAGTCGCGCGGATCTGACCACCGAGCCAGGCAGATCACGATAAAGCCATTTCTACGATCGGACCCCGACATACATTAACATAACTGTAGGATAGGTGTAGGATTTATAAATAGTAACATTAATAACACATGCAGACTTTCCTTGCTTGATAAGTCACCACTCAGTGATACACACACAAAGACCTACCGACTTATTAAACTATATGATTATTGACTAGCTAGTTAGGAGAATCCAAATACTAACATACCTGTGCTGATGAGTAGTCCTTCTCCAAGCCAGGGTTTAAAGAACCTGTATTCAGGAGCCTTGTCGATGTGCACTTGACTGTTCAGTATGACCTCAATGTCGTCAGCATCCAGTAGGAATATGATCAGCTTGGTGCCAAGCCATGCTCTGATCACTGTGCCGTACTTTTCGGCATATTCTAGAGCGACGTTTACTAGCTCTGAAAAAAAAATCGTTGAATTTGAACTGATTAAAATTCTAATAGCAACATGTCACCAGTAAGTATTTAGCGTCAATATTGCTCAAATTAATTTAATTGAACGTTAATATATTATTAATAATTGAATATTGAGGAGCTATGACCAGTAGTGGCTCAGTGGTGACTACGACTTACGAGTTGTAGATCGCAGGTTCGAACCCAGACAAGCTTATTTACTTTACATAAATTATTTCATCAGCAGTGCTCTCAAATCGGTGAAGGAAAACATCGTGAAGAAACCGGCATGTCATAGAACCAAAAAATTTAAGGCATGTGACATCTACCAACCCGCACCGGGACCGCGCGGTGGATTACGGCCCACTTCATCTCACCGAGAAGAGGCCTGTGTCCCAGCAGTGGGAACATTATAGGCTGATTATGAGGAGCTGTATTTGTTTATTTATTTCTTACTTTTAGTTGAATTGTGTGAAGTTAATATTAAGTTATAGTATTAAAAAAAGCTTAAATACAGGAAAAGTTTTTATCCAGTGCGCAAATTGTTACCATGAATTCAGCATATCATTCTAGACCTCCTAGCGCAGAAATTTTTCGCTGGTTATACAAAAAATAAAAAATCAGCTGTTCCATACATTTTGAACGCGTAGGTATTGCACTTTTCTATGAAACAGCTGATTTTTGTTTTAATAACCTGCGAAAAATTTTCACGGTAGGGGGTTTAGAATGATATGATGAATTCCTGGTTAGAGTTTGCGCACTGGATAAAAGCTTACCCTGTATTATGAATCCACTTTTGTAGCGTATCTACCTTGGTTTGTAGAATCCTTTTTAAATCTTTAATGGAGAACCTCTAAGGGTAGCCTGCGTAATTCACACATTTTTTTAACGGTTTTACATTTTTTTAAGTTATGTACATATATTCGAATTTCACGGTACCTACCTTAGCGCATTCACTTAAAGTTCTAGGTAAATCGAATCGAATAAATACAATAATTATTTGCAAATCATTACAATGGGGTCAATACCCCATTATTATTCGATTATTCTAATTCAAGTTTTGGCCAAATGCTTCATTTAACATGAGCGATTAGATGTCGTCATGTTTTAATAATGAGCTGTAACAATTACAAACCAACATACCTATCTATTGTAATATTTTGACAATACTACTATTAAAAGTAAACTTAATATTATAAGTGTGAAAGTTTGGATGTTTGTTATTCAATCACGCTAAAACGGCTGAACCGATTTGGATGAAATTTGGCGCACAGATATTTTATAACCTGGATTATTATATAGAATACTTTTTATCCCGGTGGGATGGTCCCGTGGGACAGTTTCCGACCTCCACACGGGCAAAGCAGTTGGCAAAAGCTAGTGAAAAATAATAATTCCGCTCTGCATAATCAGCCTGTCATATTTCCAATGCTGGACATGTTTCCAACACAAGCCCCATGAGTGAGCTATAATCTACCATGGTGGCCCCGTGTGGGTTGGTTGATGTCACATGTTTACAAATTTTTGGTTGCAGATCATGCCGGTTTCCTCATGATGTTTTCGTTCACCGTTTTGAGAGCAGTGATGATGAAAATATTAGGTCTTTACCTATGAAATTGCCGTTCTGCAGTACTGGCCATTTCAAATCAAAATAATTTTTGTTTGGCTAAGAATTCTAATTTCAAATTAATTTTATTTTAAAAACATGGTTTTTTTTTTCTAAAAGTAGTCATTTCTTTATTGATTAGTGTTACATTTTCATCGCATTTTAATCTTTTTCGTCATCATGGATACGTTAAAAATTCGAGTAATTATGGAATATGAGTACCGTCGTGGCAGCAACGCGGCACAAGCGGCACGCAACATCAACGACGTTTACGGAGCTAACACTACAAACCAACGCACCACCTGTTATTGGTTTGCTCGCTTCCGTTCTGGAAATTTCGACCTGAAAAATGAACCTCGCGGTCGTCCGAAGACTTTGGTCGACAATGACGAATTAAAGGCGATTGTGGAAGCTGATGATACACAATCTACGGCTGAATTAGCAGCAGCTTTCGACGTTAGCGTCAAAACAATATTGGTCCATTTGCGTCAAATTGGCAAGGTAAAAAAGCTTGACAAATGGGTGCCCCACGAACTCAATGATCGCCAGCGCGAAGTACGCGTCGAGACGTGCCTTGCACTGCTCAACAGACACACAAATGAAGGAATTTTGAACCGCATTGTTACCTGCGATGAAAAATGGATTCTGTTTGATAACCGTAAGCGCTCAGCAAGTTGGTTGGATCCTGGTTCAGCACCTAAACAATGCCCTAAACGAAAACTTACCCCTAGAAAAGTGATGGTCACTGTTTGGTGGTCTAGCGCCGGTGTGATTCATCACAGCTTCTTACCAAACGGGGTGAGCATTACTGCAGATGTGTACTGTGAAGAACTGAACACAATGATGGAGAAGCTGGCGCATCTCCAACCAGCATTGGTCAATCGCTCGTCTCCGCTGCTCCTGCACGACAACGCGCGACCTCATACTGCACAGCAGACGGTCTCCAAGTTGCAAGAACTGGGGTTGGAGGCTCTCCGTCATCCGCCCTACTCACCAGACCTTGCGCCTACAGACTACTACTTTTTCCAGAATTTGGATAACTTCTTGGCGGGAAAAAAATTTAATACCCGAGAGGCAGTACAAAATACCTTTGAAGAATTTGTTGCCTCCCGTCCAGCTGATTTCTTTAAGAAGGGCATCAATAAACTGCCACTGCGATGGCAAAGATGCATTGATTGCATGGGTGATTACTTCGATTAATACAAATAAAAAATTCATGAAAAAAATTCGTTTAAATTTTTTCATACAAAACGGCAATTTCATAGGTAAAAGACCTATTATCTACACAAAGTAAAGGCCCGGCCAGGGTTCGAACCTACGACCTACAATTCGTGAGTCGGGGCTGATAGTATTTGACCACCACTTCTTGTTAATTCTTCACATTGAATTAAAACACGGTACCTACTCCACTTTTTTGGAAAAACCTTTATAGGTTTCTATATTTTTATCTCATGAAGCGTCCCATTTTCACTTGTGTTAACTAAGCGTAAAAAGACGTGTATATGTGCATGAAAATCAGATTAGCGTCATTATACACACACACACACACACATTTCTGACTTCGCCATTGTTTCGGACGGTACCAAGAGATTCTGCGCTTACACACATATTCACAGCGTGTTAATTACTCTTGGTAAACACAAGTAAAACGCGCGCCGCTTCGCCAGATAAAAATACACTACGGAACGGTACTTACGGTCAGGTTTCTTCCCCAAAGCAAGAAGAGCGTTTCCGAAGAATGGTACAGCTGCAGGTCCTGGGAGTACGTTGCCTAATTTGAAGAGTCTGGATTGTTGCTGCCATCTATGTATCAACCATAGGACTGATGAGACGAACAGTAGGGGGTAAAATATAACCCGCGCATAGTTCACATGATTAGTGTCGTCGACGAAAGACGCCATGTTACTGGAAAAGAGAAGCAAGTTTCAACCGGGAAATTAGTGCAACGAGGTTCTATTAACACTTGTATGACGTTGATATGGAGGGGGGCTCTGTTGATAAACGATTGCCAAATTGATATAAAATGTACGTACGTACGTACGTAATCAGCCTATAACGTTCACACTGCTGGGACACAGGCCTCCTCTCAGTGAGAGGGAGTGGGCCGTAATCCACCACGCGGGCCCAGTGCGGGCCCAACATGCGGGACAAACATAAACTTGAAAAGTTATTTTTCATTTTATAGTTTTTCATGGAACTCGGTTATTTTTAAACAGTAATGTTTTTTTAAACTTTTTAGTTGTGATACACAAAATAGTATAAACAGGGTCAAATTAAATTAGCTGGCAATTTACCCACGTGTTGGGTGTAGATATAAAAAAAATGATACAAAAAATAAAAATAAATTATCATTCGATGCCCGTTATCAGTCAGCGAACCGCGTTGGAACACCTGTTTTTGTATTTTTTCGTGGATTTTAGATAATTTTTCGTCTCGAGGAAACTTACACCTGACTAATTTGAAAACAAAATCCCGTGCACACAATGACCACATCTGTTAGCAAGTGTTACTATAACGGCTCAGCGCTGCAAGCAATAATAGTCCTTACGATGTATAGATGTTAGTTTCCTCGAGTACATGTCACAGTGCCATTTAAAGTTACAAACGAATTTCGGATGATGAACAATTTTTTTTTGTTTCAGTAGTTCACGATGCGATACACGTGGATGTAATACGATACCTCATGGTTGACTGATTGCCAGATCTGAAATTGGGCATGACGTTCGTTAAGTATATCTACTTATTTCGAAACAATATGTGCGAAATTAGTATTCACAAAACCTCCAATAATTGTTATTTTGCATTAACTAAGTAGGTAATTGAAGTTTAATGACTTTTTAAATTGTGTTAATATTCAAATTTATTCTTTGATCTAAGTGAAGAATATGGAGGTACTGGGGTAGTTGAAGTGGAATAAAACGATGACTTGACAACACAGCGTATAATCGTAGACTGGCGTGCCTTGAGAATGCGTGCATTGAAAATAAAATTTCAATAGATACTTATTATATATTTTTCTTTCTTTTTGGAAGTCAAATTTTATGAATTTCTCAAATAGGATTGAAACTATAGTTTTGTATAATTTAGAAGCATTTTGTAAAAATTTTGTAAATTTGAGTACCATGCATCCTTATAATATGTTGTTTTGATGTACGTCGACTTGAAAAAACGTGGTAGTTGAGAGTATGTCATGCTCACTTAAATGTCTCAGTGATGGTGGCGTGTGTGTTGGATCATTCGGTTCCCTAGAAAATGGTTGAGCTGGATGGTGCTGATCCATGCGTCAAGTTCGTGAACGGGCGCCGTCTGTTGAGACTGGTCATCTCTTATCTGCCATGGCTTATTTTGAATCTTATTTTTTTTTTTGACATTGTTCTCACATATAGAAGCACCAAGAATAATGTTCCCAAAATTTTGTAATACCCACGATTTAAAAGAGTGTCCTTGGAGTTTCTTGCCCGTTCTTCTCCATTGAGATCTACGTTTTTGGAATGGGCACCTAGCTTCAACTTCGATTTTTGTTTGACAATTCAAAAGTGCCTCTGAAAGGTTTAATTGAAATAAATGCTTTGAGTTTGAGTTTGAGAATGATAGCCGGTACAATATTAAATTTTAAGTCCTACCCACTATAACAACCAACGAACCCAACAGCACCACAAAACGGCTCGTAAGTAATATCGAACAAAAATTTAAAGACTTCACCTTAAATGACTATTGCTTGCTCTTCATTGGAGAAAATGAAATAAAAGAGGACCGCGACTATATAAATGTCATAAAGACACTTAATGAATCTCTTCGGAAAGTTAACGTTATTTTGTCCATAAAGACGTATTTATAGACCGCCCCTTTCAAATTTCGCACCATTCGATCTGGATGAACTTCACGGTTCGTACTCCAATGGCATGGCCTCGAAATTTGCGAACTGAGCCCTCAATCGCCATTTCAAAATTTGGTGTGTGGACGCGTGTCAAATTTAGCAAAAAAAATAGCAGGTGGACTGATTTTCAAAGGTAAGTTTTTGAGTGTTACTGTTGGTTTATTGTTCATTGATTTGGTTTGCGTGTATTTAGCATGTTTAATTTCAATATTCAAGTGCCCAAACTCATGAAAAGTTTCATAATTTGTGATATTTTTGCTGGTCGGACAATACGTTAACGATTAATTTCAAAATCTACTTTCCGACCGGGTGGTCGCATAACCGGTTTATTGACGTCATTTCACTTTGCCTTTATTGGAGAAACCTTAAATTTACCAACATAGATTCCATTATATTTGTGAACAGCTACAATTTTGTAAATTTACAACTAGATTCCGGCCGCCAGTATATCTCTTATTTTCAAAGATATCACCTCCAAAACAACCGAACTTTTAGCGGCCGATAACTGGTAAAAATTATACCTTTTTCCGGCCGGTCGAAATAAAGAGCAGCCGAAAATTGGTAAAAATTACACCTGATTGCGGCCTTCCGAAAAAAGAACGGCCGATAATTAGTAAAAAGTTAATCTGTTTTCGACATTGTTACCCCTTTATGCTGAAACGGCTACATGAGTTTGAATAAAATTT
The DNA here is from genome assembly GCA_949987655.1 of Polymixis flavicincta. Classification (NCBI taxonomy): domain Eukaryota; kingdom Metazoa; phylum Arthropoda; class Insecta; order Lepidoptera; family Noctuidae; genus Polymixis; species Polymixis flavicincta. The sequence goes on along the minus strand of OX465181.1, from coordinate 17,507,537 downwards.
GGCATAGCCTTACTCTGAATTAATGCATTGGCTAATTTTTAACCGCGGGGGCGATTAAGCTTACATGTATGTTTGATAATGGATAAATTTTGGTTGATGTGCTTGGTGTCGGAATTGTGCTTTTTCTTCAGATGGCACCTGTCAGTAAAGAAAAGAATAAGAAAGAAAAAAATGGAGAGCCTTCCCGAAGGTTTGCTTATAGTGTAGAAGCACTGACAACCGCTCTTTCAGATATACGTGGCAATATTTGCGGCATCAGAGAAGGATGCCGGCAATACGGAGTTCCAAGATCCACTATACAGGACAGGCTTTCCAGTCGTATTGCTGAGCAAAGGTGAAAAGTTGAACCAGACCCTATATTTGGTTTTGATGGAGAAAAGAAAATCGTTAATTGGATAATTGAGTTGGCGAAAGCCGGAATTCCAATCAACTAATATGACCTTCTAGATACAGTGGCTGAGCTTGCAAAAGAACTGGGCATAGACCATCGCTTTCCAGGAGGTGAGGCTGGTATACGATGGTATCTCAGCTTTCTCAAACACCATCCAAACATAAGTATCCGAGAGCCAGAAGCGGTTTATAAGGCGCGAGAAGCCGTCAAGGAAAGTTAAATTCGCAAATGGTTTGCAGACTTCCACACTTTCTTGGTTGAACGAAATGCATTAGATATTTTAGATAATCCGAGATATTCTAGACGCTGATGAAACTGGTGTTTCTTTGTCTCCTAAAGCAGGGAAGGTTCTAGCTCCTAAAGGCTATAAAAACGTATATGTTGTCAAGAAAGGCAATGAGAAAGAGAACATAACAGTAGTAATGACTGCATCTGGGGAAATACGAGTATGTCCGCCATTAGTGGTGTTCCCATATAAAACACCACCGAAAGCAGTCGTCGACAGCATGCCGCCTGATTGGATTTTGGGGAAATCGGAGACGCTCGAAATCATTAGAAGTTAACCAATCCTCTGAAAAGACCCTGAAGACACCCCGACCTTCACAATCTAAATCTAAATCGTTTGAAGTTAAGGGATCCTCTGACATGACATCAAAACCACCCCGAGGTTTAATCCATCCATCAACATCAACCCCCAGACATTCAGAATCGTCTGAATTTAAAAACGCCCGGCCAAAAACTTCAGGATTGTTATCTGTTCAGGACATGGACCACAGCTCTATTCAGACTCCAGAGATTGGTTCTTATGTATCTCTCAGCAACATCTCAATAGCACCATTTAGTGACATACATTTATCAGTTATTCCTTTTGATGACAGTTTCACGATGCATGTTATCCAAATTAAAACAGTCGCTGAGTTCACCCGGAAATGCATAAAAAATATAGAAGCTACAGAATCTGAAAGTACCAGGATCAAAGAGAAAACATCAGAATGGATAATACATTTGCAGATATAGATCACGATCATGACCTCTTCAACAAGTCTTTGGATGTTTCACCAGATAAACAAGAAACGTGTACGAAAAAGCCTGACACCAAAATAACCCTCCTATCAATCAACTCAGCCTATCGCAGTCCACTGCAGGACATAGGCCTCTCCCAGGCTGCGCCTCAACACTCTATACTCCGCTTTCCGCATCTAGTCTGTCCCAGCCACCTTTTTAAGGTCGTCGTCGGTCCATCTAGCTGGGGGCGTCACACACTACGTTTGCCGATACGCGGTCTTCACTCCAGGACTCGTCTACTCCACCGTCCATCGGTCCTTCGACAAACATGGCCAGCCCATTGCCACTGCAGCTTGCTCACTCTATAAGCTATGTCGGTAAGTCCGGTTCTTTTCCTTCAAAGAAACTCCGAGCATAGCCCGCCCGCTCCATAGCGCGCTGAGCGACCTTAAATTTGTGGACCAGCCCAACTGGCAGTGTCCACGTTGCGGCACCGTATGTCATCACGGGCAGGACGCACTGGTTGAAGACCTTAGTCTTCAAGCATTGCGGTTTTATTTTCACACTATTATAAACCATATGAGCTACTAAATAAGAGTTGTTTTTCTACCGTGAATTAGGTGGCCGATAACCAGTGCACTGGTGGACGATAACTGAGTGAAAAGGCCGAAAACCGGTATATTTACTACTTTTACGATTATATATTTTTAATTAATTATGTGTCCCTGGAATGTCTATAAACGTTAGGTTTTATGAAACTACACTATTTTACGATGAAACAATTTTTTTTTGAAAAATCTTGGAGTACAGCATCATGATAGAAATCAACTCTAAAGTCAACAAGCCGCTTAAACGGCCGATAACCGGTATGTTTACCCTAACAGAAAGTGATTCTGACAGTAACGAGCAAAACGCAAGCCACAAGAAAAGTTCAAACTTTTTTCGTCTACAATAGCATATTTTGTCCTACACCAAAATATTGCCGGACTTCTTAACAAAAGTGACATTCTCAATGTATGTTTAGAAGAGCTGCTAAGTAAGAAAAAACCGACTGATGTTATATGTATTACGGAACATTTTATGACGCCTGAGCAAGAAGAATTATTAAAAATACCTAACTATAATTTAGCTATAAGTTTCTCAAGAGAATGTAAAAGAGGTGGTGCATGTGTACCAACAAAAATTGGACATCAGTATAAAGTAGTAAATTTAAAAAACATATTGTATATTTGATTGAATGTTGCGCAATTGAATTAACCGAGCATGGTATTATTGTTGTATGTATATATAGGGTACCAAATTCCGATTTAAATAGTTTTTATGACAAAATGGGAAATATTCTCCATTTAATTTGCATTCAACGAAATGAAAAGGTTATCGTCTGTGGGGACTTTAACATAAATACTTTAAAAAAGAAATAAGCAGACCCTAGATTATGAATATATTCTTTTAAACTATAATCTACAATTGCAATTCTCTCAACCCACTAGAATAAGTAGTGGGACATGTTTGGATAATTTTGCGCACAATATCAGAGTGGTGCAAAGGAGAAATTATTGAATTTGGACTGTCAGATCACACCACACAGGTTTTAAGATGCCCAGTTAAAAAAAACGTGTGCTGTTAAGTCATGGCGTATTAAACGAAGAAAATTTGGATGTTTTTAAAAACTGTATGAAACGTCTCTCATTCTCAGAAATTTATGATACTTCGGACCCCAATGTGGCATATGGGTTTTTTTTAGACGTATTCAAATGCTTTTACGATCTCTATTTTCCTTACGAATATATAACATTAACTAAAAAATCTAAGTGGATCTCAAAAGGAATAAAAAAATGTAGTAAAAGGAAATGTGTGCTTCTGTGGCAATACAGAACTAAGCCCACTCTTAAGAACAAAAATATGTTCAAAGCATATTCACATAGACTAAAGAAAATTATATCTATAACACAAAAATCTCAAAAAAACTATTTTATCAAAACAGCACAAAATAAATCTAAAGTGACATGGACCGTAATTAATAAGAGTAAAGCATACTTTCCTAAAGAACCTATATCTAAATTAAAAATTGATACAAAAATTGTTAGGAACCCAATTGAAATAGCAAACTCCTTTAACGAGTATTATATAAACCAAGTATCTAATTCAAGTCATGACATAGCACAAAAATTCCCCATAAATTCAAATAATCTGAAGTCTTTATTTATGCAACCAACTCTGCCGCAAGACATCATGCATCATATTAGATCTCAAAGTGTAGGTAGTGATGGGATCTGCACAAAAGCCATAAAAGCAGTCTCACAATATATCTCCCCACATCTTAGTTACATCATCAATTTAAGTATTGAGAATGGTATCTTCCCGGAGAAGCTCAAAACGTCAATAGTTACTCCACTATTAAAAAGCAAGATAAGTGTCTGATGAAAAATTATAGACCTACTGCTTTGATACCTATTTGCTTTGATACCTATTTTTGCAAAAATGTTGAAAAGGTCGCATATAAAACTCTCTATACTTATCTGGAGAAATAAAACATTCTAGTTAATGAACAGAAGGGATTTTGGAAGAACAGGACAAAAGACATGGCTATCCATGATCTGATACGCCCTATCTTATCAAATATGGATGAAAGAAATGCCGTATGTGCGATATACATATATGGACCTTACAAAGGCTTTCGACTATGTAGATTTTAAGACACTATTAAATAAATTAGAAAACTACGGTATACGAGGCAATATTTTAAAGCTTTTTGAAAGTTACTTGCACAACAGAAAACAGATTTTTTAGAAAATAACACGAATTTGCCCACGCACTGGAAACGAAAGAAGATACAGATCTAGTAGTAAGATCATTAAATACGGAGTCCCACAGGGCAGTGTGTTAGGACCCCCACTATTTTTGACTTATATAAATGATCTGCCCAAAGAAATAAAGCATCCTATGGTACTATTTGCTGACGACAGCACGGTAGTAGTAAAATGTGACGATCCAAAACATACGAAGCAGAGATAAATTTGACACATAACAAAATAATTACGTGGCTAAATAACAATAATCATGTGATAAATCTAGAAAAGACTAAAAAATGCACTTCTATCAAATAATTCCTAATATTAACATTGGCATTCATTATCTGGGGACTAAAATAGAATCTACAACTATGACTAGAATCCTTGGTGTTGTTATTGATAGTAACTTGTCCTGGAAACCGCAAACGGACGATATCTGTAAAAAAGTTAATACATATATAAACGAGCTAAAATTGTAAGTCTAGAAGCTCTTTTAATGGCTTACCATGGCTATGTTGCATCGACACTAAGATATGGTATAATATACTGGGGCAATAAATTCAGTTAATAAAGAGTATGTTTTCAAAGCCCAAAAAAGATGCATGAGAGCTATGTGTGGCTTACAAAGTACTGACAGCTGTCAACCGCTATTTAAAAGCCTCAAAATATTGACGTTGCCTTTATGAAATCGTTTAAAAGCAAATATAGGAAGTTTCGTGACAAAAATAATTTAGAGCTTAAAGTACCATATGCAGGTTTTAGTGAGGAAAATCTTTTTTTGTATGGCCCAAAGAATATTTAATAAGTTGCCCTGGTCAATAAAAAGTAAAAATTTAGCAAATTTCAGGCGTTACTACGTACTTTATTATTACAGAAATGTTACTATTGTCTCAATGACTATTTTGAAGACAGTTCTTTGACATGATAATATTTGTATACTCATAACGTGACTTGTTATGCATGACGACTCTGATAATTCAGCGGACAGTGTCAACTTTGAACATTTTTCATTTCAGTAGCCTAATGACATTGTTATTAATTATTTAATATTGACATTACCTGACATTTCTTATTTCATTTTATTAGATTCATTTTACATAAAAATAAATTTGACATTGACACTACTTAATTATTATACTGAAATCTATTTACTTAACTGGCAAAAGCCTACCATAATTGTATATTTGTACGCCAAATGGCAAAACATAAAGAAACTGTAATTGACCATTGTACCATCTTACACACTGTTGTAACCTATGTTAACAAATAAAGACTATTGATTGATTGATTGATAAACGAATTAATATCGAACACATACATTACACTAAGTAAATAGCTATTTGCAGACAGTATGTAAAAAAATTGGTGCCTAGGTCAGGGGTCGGCAACCTTTTGAGTCTAATGAGTCAAAAATTACAATTTACAATTTTTTCAACAGCCACAAAAATTTAAAATATCATACAGATTACGAAACAAGTCACAGTTATTAATGGTTTCATAGTAAAATTGCGTGAAATCGGGGTTTAAACGTAAGGTGACCGAAAAAGGGCGTGGCCTAATCTACGCCACTTGCAATCTCGCAATTTTTTATTTGATATCTCGCCAGGTGAAGGGAAAACAAATAATATTTGCGTATGGAACTAAAGAGCCACAGCGTCACATCCAAAGAGCCTCACTACTATAATCAATTAAATAAATCATGCAGCTGGCGAAATAACGTTCATAAAATAGCGTAACTTTCTCCGTTTTCCGAATTGGAAAATATGTAAAATATAAGACAAGCACGACTAACTAATTCGGCAATCATATTTGCAAATTAGTTCACGGAGTACCAATTTAATAAGGTTATGTGACCTAATCTATAAATAGCTTTTCCGTAGTTAGGTAGGTTTTTTTGGGATAGTACAAAGTCGCTTTCCACTATTCATTTTGAAGCGTCTTCACCTTCATTTTTTTTTTTCGAAAAGGCTTAGGACAGTTACATGCTGGGAATTTTAGAAGTTAAATGAGATTTTAAAAAGAAATCTCGATGTTTTGACATGTAACCATCACCCTTATTGCGTAACACACGATCAATCATAATATGTTTCATTTCGACAGTTTAACAATATCCATTGCGTTATTTACGTTGTTGAGCGGACACATTTATCGAACGTATGAACCAATGAATTTGTTTAAAAATGATTCAGATTATTATTGATCGTGCGTTGCGCAATTAGGGTGCAGAACAACCGATAAACCAAATAACATTACACTAGAGGTGTATGGATGGAAAATACGAGCCTTAGACTTTTGAAAATGTTTTTGAATATAGGAATTCTTCATCTACTCATAGGAAGTACTTCCAAATGAATTTGTCATGTGAAAATAACATTACACCACGCCTTTTGTCCCTGGAAAATTGTGCAGAGGTGTACCTATAGGACATGATCCACAATTCGCCAGTTATGTTTACGTGTCATGTAATAAGGGGCGAACCTATTGTCATCAGCCGGGCACAAATCCAGACTCAGGGTACTACTGAAAAACTCCAGATTCCAGATAAAAAAATCCAATAACACTCTGCCCGACCTGGGAATCGTACCTAGGACGTCATGGTCAGCAGTAGCGCTTGCTTGCGCTGATCATTGGTATATTGGCTCATTGTTATAGGTCATCATCTGCCTAGCCTTTTACCAATTGTGTTGGGGTCGGCTTCCAGTCTAACCTGATGCAGCTGAATACCAGTATTTCACATGTAGTGATTGCCTATCTGACATCCACAACCCAGTTACTGTGTAAAACTATACCCCTTGGTAAGACTGGTTGTCAGACTTTCGGGCTTCTGTCTGACGACCCGTAACGACTGTCAAAGATCCACAAATGACAGCCGGGACCAATGGCTTAACGTGCTTTCCGAGGCACGGTGGTGTCTTGGTACGTAAGATGGTACCCATCCACGGACCAACCACGGCAAACGTAGCGTAGCCTGGTCGATTGATCCGTGTGGCTAATATTACAGATAGAAAATATAATTTCAGACGAAAAATTATCATAAATTCTGTGTTTTACGGAATTATTTTTGGTGAATTACTGTATGAAACATAAAAAAATTATTTGAGCATTCCAAAGAACAAGGTATAGTCCTACCATGGACATTTTTATAAATTACTATACTATTATTTGTTCCATGTAATAAAGCATCTAAAGATGCCCAAAAGTACAATTTTATGAAACATAATTTGCCGAGACAAGGATTTTACTGACTTATGTGCAAAAAATTAAATATTTGTTTAGAACACTCCCTAGACCAATTCTAGGACATATTTTTGTTTTGAATTTTTGGCTATATCTAAATCATAATCACTCATCAAATATCGAGTAAAACGTTTAAATTCAAGCAAAAATGTGATAGCGCCCTTAATCATTTGGAGAGTAGGTAGGACTTTTGAAGACCAACTACAATCCAATCCAAGCCGTACATTAATATTCAAAGGAATCAAACATTGGAACTCGCTTGGTTTAGAATACAAATTTAACAGCAATCTATCAGAAGGCGAATTCTCGTAATTATAAACGTTCAAAATCTAGTCGCAGTCTCATCTCGGCGACAATCGAATGTGAAAAACTTGTCAAAAATGTGTGGAAACTTGAAGTATTTCAGATTGAGACTGAAATCAGACTGTGAAATTACGGGAATTGCCCCTCAGATCAGCAGTGCTATTTCTGCTAAGATCTCACAGTAAAAATTAAGCTGCAGGGAGCTTCAAGTGAGCTGTCATTCGACCTATGTCAGAGATTGTCAATACTGAAACCTCACTTTGAGCTCACTTCGCCTAAGTTTTCACGGTGAATTTTACAGAATAACAGTACAGGTACAATCAGGGCCGGATTTATAGGTCTAGAGGCTTCAGGGCAACAAAGGAGTGGAGGCCCCCTGTCCACAAATTATTTTCAAAATACAATGAACAATTTTTTCCAGTAGAGTTTTTCAATAAATCATTTATTGTGAAACCAAGTAGTTTCCTTTAGTATTTAACAAACATATATAAATATAATCGGAAACAAGAATTAACTGAAATTAAATTTTAGCGTTAACGAACGGAACCTTCCGAGCTTTTTTCGCCGAAAAATCGTTGATGAGTTCGCCGAAATCCAGTTCCTAAAGTAAGTCACTTTAGATGCTCAGCTTTAATAGACGGTATTGTCCCATCGTCGTTCGAAGCCTATTTTTATAATTTTCAATTTCATTATCCATGTTTGTACAAAGGTAAAGGTAAAACAGCGAAAAACAAAAATCGAAGGAAAAGTTGTTTACTAGTGTTTACTAGTCGGAATTTGAAAGATTTATTTCTCCGAAGTCTCTATTGTGAGGGCCCCTCTTTTGTGGAGGCCCCGGGGCTGTAGCCCCGGTTGCCCTCCCTTAAATCCGGCCCTGGGTATAATGGCCACTGTGAGATAGTGATGAAAATAAATGTGTACCTGCCCACCAGGTCCTGACTTGCTACTGCTCAAAACAAACTCACAATACTACTGATTTTAATGATTCGAACACAGATTTTATAATTTGGAGAAGAGGGACAGGTTTTCCTTTGAATAAGTTAAGTATTGTGTTCTTTAAAAAATGTAAACCTGAAAAAAAATGGAAATTCATTATTTCTATAGCCATACATTTGCGAGATTTCGTCTGTCCGTACCTACTTGTAACTTTTGCTAAAAATTATTTATGAAATCGAATTCTTAATACTGTTGCAATAACTCTGTTGTCCCGTGTGGTGTCCGGGCGTAAAAGAATAGCACCATCCCATTTCTTCCAGTGGGTGTCGTAGGAGGCGACTAAGGGACTTACTAGAGAATGGGCAGCAGCGTACTCTATGCATTTTACCACCATACCGCGATCGCCAACCCGCCTGCCAAGCGTGGCGATTATGGCAACCACCCCCCCTGGGGGAGGCCTATGTCCAGCAGTGGACGTCTTTCGGCTGAAATGATGATGATGAATGATGAATAACTCTGTTGCGCCTGAACCGTATTGTTAGCAATTGACCTACAGTTACTTTTAGCTATGGTTTTAATAATAGGCGCATTGCGTGATAAAAATTATGTCTGGAGGAGATTCGTTTATTTTGAAAATGTTTTTTTCGTATTGCGACCACTACCTGTGCAATCTGATATTTCGTGAATTGAAATTTAGAAATGAAAATGTGTAAATGAATTTTGTAACACATCTGCGGGGTACATACCTATTTGTGTTACACACTATTAGTGCAGCGATGGCTTTTATTTTGAGAGTTAAGCATGTCGATTTTATAACGATCTCACCGCATGAAGTGAGCGTGGAGTGACCTGTCAGTGTCATCCCACTGGAGCTAGGGATTGATCAAGCATTAGGTGAAATGACACTGACAGCTCACTCCACGCTCACTTCACGCGGTGAGATGCTTTCAGAATCTACATGCTGTCTTTGTCATCCTACTGATGCTAGGGATCGACCAAGCATTGAGTGAAATTACACTGACAGCTCACTCCACGCTCACTTCACGCGGTGAGATGCTTTCAGAATCTACATGCTGTCTTTGTCATCCTACTGATGCTAAGGATCGATCAAGCATTGAGTGAAATTACACTGACAGCTCACTCCACGCTCACTTCACGCGGTGAGATGCTTTCAGAATCTACATGCAGAAACATTCATTGCGATAGTTACGTGGTCGAGCAGACAAATTTTTCGAACATATCAAGCAATGAATTAGCGATATCTTACAAAATGATTAAGATTGTGATTGATATTGTACTACGCAATTAGGGTGCTGTAACCATTTCTTTACAAAGTTTGGGATAGCTTTTTCCTCATTACCCGTTAAAATGAAGAAATAATACATTACTTTTGGACTGTTTGATCTAGCTGTGAAATTCTAGTACTTATATTTTTGAAAAGACAATGTTACGAACGCTTTCGTAATGCCTTGCAACTGAAAAATATTGAATCGCAAAATGAAAAAAGCACTTCTGAACTTACTACCAAAGTTAAATTAAATTAGAGGAGATTTTAACACAACTGTAGATATACGAAAGTAAGATAAAATAATGTTAGCATACAAGATTTAAATAAAAAGATGCTTAATTTTAAAACGAAACTAAGAAAACATGACCCAGATACATTTCGCAAATAGGAGCAATTATTACTAAGATAAGACAAGACTTAATTAATTAATTGTTGTTTAGATTAAGGCTTATTTTCCTTTAAAAATATTCCAATAACCTACTTTTAAAGGCAATATTCTGAGTATCTATTAGATTTTTTAAACGAATACCATTCCCTTTTTTGTATTACAAAGCAGCATATACGGAAACAAGAACATAATACATGTATACAACACCAATTAAATTACACTTATTTATAATCCATGTATTTCACAAACTAACACATCAATATCACACCGCGAAAAAAAAGAACAGAAATACTACACGAATAAAAATTAAAAACCTTACGTCAGTTGAAAGTCGAACAGAGTCAAAATTTTGAGATGCCGTAACACAGTGTAATACCAATCTCACGCATAGTCTTATGTATTGAAGATTAGAAACTCAATGGAATTTCCTGCACTAGGCGCTTCGGAGTTTCGTGTTTGTTCCCATCGTCATCACGTACGATCACTGGATCGCTAAACATTGTTTTAGAACATCGTTTTAAAACGTCTAAATAGGTAAATATATCCCACAAAAAGGGCTTGTGGGTAAGTAATAACAGCTGTAGGTATGGGTCGATCGATCAGCTCAAGCTACGCTTGCAACTCTTGGTCCGTGGATGGGTGACCATCTCTTCACATACTAAGACCTCTCCGTGCCTCGGAAAGCGCGTTAATCGGTTGGTCTTGGCTCTCATTAGTGGATCTTTGACAGTCCTTACGTGTCGTCAGAAGCCCGAAAGTCTGACAACCAGTTTTACCAAGAGGTAGGTAAGGGGGTGGGGTATAAGGGAACTGGATTGTAAAGGTCAGATAAGCAGTCGCTCCATGTAAAATACTTGTATTCAGCTGCATCCGTTTAAATTGGTGGATAGGTCTCCTTTTAGAAGACTATGAAGGTCTTGTGTCTATAGATGCAAAACGGATTTTACATGGGGGAGGCATTTGTCCAGCAGTGGACTTCTTTCAACTAAAATGATAATGACGATGGAGACGGAATGAGGTATGATGGAATATAATGAAGAAATTGAGTAAGTAACTGTAGCAGAAATTGAGTAAGTAACTGACCAGTATATTGAAAGAATATTGAAGTAAGCAAAGTACTGGGAAGTGGTGAAGGATGGGGGGGGGGGGTTATGCGGGACTGTCTTTTGTATTTTGACGTTCGAAAAGTGCTGATTCTCAGCCCAATTTGAATAAATGAATTTTGATTTTAAATGTGGAGTCCGCAGGCTGGTAAATAGTGAATCCGATAGGTTTAAAACCTCGTGCGATGGCCATGCGTGGGCTTGCGGAAAAAGGAGCCACAATTCATATTTCTGTGGGTTTATTTTACTACCCTATTGTTTTATAATGTTATCATCGTTGACCACTAATTTCATGTGAGATTAATTAGTAGTAGTTAATTATGCGTGTACCTAAAGTAATGTCAAAGTCACTTAGCACCGGTCCTGCACTGGTCGTGTATCGGTGGATTCGATTGTTTTCAGACTATTAGATAAGCCAAATAATCATTAGTGCCAAACATTAGTGTCATCATAGCCGTAATCGTATTTGTCCATTAATGGATTGTTGGTACATCCATTAATGTGTAATTATGATAAGAAGGGCTCATATTAGATATACTATGAACTACGACCAAATATTGTGGTGTTGGGATTTTGATAATGACAAGTTAGTGGTGCGTCAAGCTAGTTGTTAAATATTTGAATGATAAAATTAGAAAGTTTAAGTAGCATCAGCCTATGGCATGTTTGTGACATATATGTTAAGTTTTGCATATTTTTACATTTTATTCTAAAATAGTTTAAAAAGAATTTGCATCTATTTGGTTTATTTATTTAATTTTAATGGTGTTTGATAACTTCTATCTTCAGTGATACTGAAATAGCACACAAACATAATTATTTGTTCTTATTCATGAGGCTTTTCATCAAAGCTAGGATTACGAGTATGATAGAATCAAGACTGGGTTCACCGTTTCAGCTCTCACCAGCATCATCCTTCAGAAGATTTTATTGTGAAGTAGCTCATAAAGTACCAGCACGACATAAAGAAGCTACATCAATTCAATTTAATATCTAAAGCTTCCGAGATAACCTGATTCACACACGCGAGTTATAAATTAATAATTAGTTTGTTTGTCGAAATATGTGGTATCGATAACACGTGTTCTAACGCTGGTATTTTCCAAATCTTTAAAAGTTTTATATTTCATATCAAAACACCACTTTCTTTGAACAGACAATTACCCACATAAGGCAGTTGTCACGCTTCACCTGGCAGTGAAAGAGGTCCCATTCTCGTTCAATGCAACACAAGTTCATGTTTACCGAAAAACCAGTTTTACAACACGTTTCCATCCAAATCTTTACGTGCAGTGCAATTATACATTTCGTTACAAAAATACAAATGTCATTACACGACAGAGCGACGGTTAACTTGAGTGGGTGATAAGATAAAATACAATCTCCAAAGCGTTCGGAGGTTCATAAAGTCGTTGTTTCGAATCATGTGTGATGCAGTGAGTCGGAAACATTCAGAGATGGGTGACGATACAGTGCCAGAATTAGAGAAAATCCATAAAAATGGAACGGACCACGGAAAGGAATTTAGTGAATCTAAAGATGAATACCTCAATAATGACCTACGAGCACCGTTTAGGAGACAGGTGTGTGTTAAGAAGTTATTTAAATAAATATTAAGACGCTTAAGATTTCTAAAAAAGTTGTGCACGTAAGTGATGTGTGATACGTTTTTCTTTGTAACGTTAAGTTAACAGTGGACACAGGTTTGATATATTTTCATACAATTATTTCAATAATTGGTTAACCCTCACCTACATCGTAGATTGTACAAATTAATGACCGGATCTTCGAGTATATTGGTTTCCTCAACCCATAATATCAGTTAATAGCTTCCCTTACTGTAATTGTAGTAATTTCATTATTATTTTCGTTAATCTATGAATTAGAATTACCCACATTCTTGTTTGATAGCGTGTTTATTGGAGCATTTCATTAAGGTGGCTTTAGAATAAAGTTATAAACTAAATTAACATTTACATTTACAATTTTTGTGTCTACAATAAATGTTGGTTGGTATAGCCTAAAGTTTGAATTTAACTGCATAATCTTCTTCATCCATCCCTTAATCCCAATTCTATGTGGCCTCGGGTTTTACGTTTTCATCTCCGTCTCGATACTGGACCACAATGTGGCGGAGGGTCTTCCACTTCCCAGTCGTTGCGTAGGGATTCGAGACTGTTTTTACTGAGAAATTATTATCTTTTCTCATTACGTTCGTCCGTAACGTTTGTCCGTTTTTCGGGCCACTCCGAAAGATCCTCACTCATGCTCTGTCTGAACTTCACTGCATTATGTGCTAACAAAAACCTTAAAGAATTAATGACTGTAGATATGTAACATTTCCTTTTTAAGTAACCAATCTTTGCTATTACTGATCAAATTGTAAAAATACTGTGCATAATTATATCCTTTTTTTTAAACGCATTGCCTAACTCTGACACCTGCGTAGACAAGCTTATGACCTTTTTTTTTGTTTATTATACCGATAACATGCAAATGTCAAACTGTGTTGCTCGTTTTTATGCAAAAGTTGTTTGTTGTCGTTGCACTTAAATATATACTTGTATTTTGTTCTTTTCTTCCTCTGTTCGAGGAGTGTTTTATTAAAAACCAGACAAAGAAAAATATAAAAAACGGTTTCTGGGTCGGCCAATGGTGTGTTAATTTTATTAAAATTAAATATTCTATTAGTCACATTTTAAAATATTGTACTTTGATCAAAACATTATGTTGGACATTTCAATCTTTTTGTATGGCTCCATTTAATAGCATGACTATGACTTGACTGTTTCCTTTAAATTTCTTTCAGACAGTGAGCAATTAAACGATATTTCTAATGCAAATAGACGTTTATGACTGTCTATGTTTGATAAGTTAAATGAAAAGATTCTGTACCGGCGGAGTTTAACAACCTTTTTATCCCTACTTCCCTATTAATATTATAAATGCGAAAGTAACTCTGTCTGTCTGTCTGTTACGCTTTCACGCCTAAACCACTGAACCGATCCTCATGAAATTTAGCAGAGATATAGCCTGGGATATGGAGAAGGACATAGGCTTTTTACGCGATAATCGACATCTACACGGGCGGAACTGCGGGTAAAAGCTTGCATTATAAATGTGAAAGTAACTCTGTCTGTATGTTACGCTTTCACGCCTAAACCTGTGAACCGATTTTGATGAGATTTGGAACAGAGATAGACTAGATCTTAGGAAAAACATAGGCTACTTCTCATTCTGGATCGCAGACGAAGTCGCAGGCAGCAGCTAGTTTTTCATAAATAGTGAATTACAACTGTGCGCCCAATGGAATTTCCCACTGGCAAAACTTACGGACTGCAATACAAACTGTGGCTTAGTGGTTGGCTCTTGTGATACAGGAACTTCTAGTATAGGAGCCGGCTATACTTTCTGATGTTTGTGAAGAGAAGTAAAAATAAATAAATAATAATTACGTATAAAAAACTTACATCCCATATTTAACCCCATCTGGGGGTGAATTTTCAAAAAATCTTCCTTAGTGTTCATTAAAGTACAAACAATGGGGCACTTAAGGGTACACTAGTCGCAGGCTCGAACTCACTGGTGGGCCTGGCTAAAAAGCACGCTGTTTCACCAGGCTTCGTGTCCGACAGATGTAGTATCAGTGATGAGCAGTTAGACGCTAGTCTACACGCACAACATTATTGAGTGAGCTGCAGGATAAGTTATAGTAAAAAAGGCGCGTAAAAAATTAAGAAAAGTCCTTCGGAAGATTGGGATTTCTGAAAAAACCACTGCCAACCAAGCTCGTAGCCAAATTCTGGGCTGACTGTATTTTGATTGCTATGAAGAAGAAGTTCACTATCGCTACAGAAGGAATTTTAGTGCAAAATTTCATGCTTCACTGGGTCTACCCAATAGATCAGCACCCTAATTGCGTAACTCACGATTCATCATAATCTGTATCGTTTTGAAACGGATTGTTAAACCATTGCTTCATATGTTCGAAAAATGTGTCTGTTCGACAATATAAATAACGCAATGAATATTGTTTAACTGTGAAGACGAAACCAATTATGATCAATCGTGAGTTACGCAATTAGGGTGCTGGATGCGCGTTGTCTGTCAATGAATGAATTTAAGATTTTAATTAGTAGATGAGCCAGCTTATGCAGTCCTCCATTTTTTTGTGGTCATCATAATTAGTCATGGCAATAATTCATGATACATTCACGATAATAAAATGCATGCTCAGTATAATTTTGTAATCTAAAGCACTATTTAGCAGTGTTATCTACTATCTAAAGTCGGCTGACACTTTATATCCCTATATTGCACGTGAGAAGTTTGACTAAAAAAGGTCAAGTGTGAACGAATTTGTATATTTTTAAACCGAAAACTTGTTTTTTAGTAAAATTTGCATAACTTTTTAAGTATTTAGGTGTCTTGTTTCAAACTACATAGTCCTCATCATTCCTCTGTCATCCGAATGTATTTGGGGTCGGTATAACATTTCTTTTTCTTCCATACTTTTCTATTAAGCTTATGTCTTAGTGTATCTTGGTGTATCTCCGTAGTCACCCCCGTTCCAACCATATTAAGGTTGGAAACGATGGATGGACTGTGTGAATGATGATATTGTCACCATTCACACAGTCCATCCATCGTTTCTTTAGCCTCCCCTACTCTTATAGCCATCGACATTCATAATATCCAAAAGCCATATAGTACCTACCTATATGAAAGAATTCGAGGGAAACCTAGTACGTATATAGTTACGTATAAAAAACTTACATCCCATATTTAACCCCATCTGGGGGTGAATTTTCAAAAAATCTTCCTTAGTGTTCATTAAAGTACAAACAATGGGGCACTTAAGGGTACACTAGTCGCGGGCTCGAACTCACTGGTGGGCCTGGCTAAAAAGCATGCTGTCTCACCAGGCTTCGTGTCCGACAGAGGTTGTACCCATGACGACCAGTTAGACGCCAGTCTACACGCACAACGTTATTGAGTGAGCTGCAGGATCAGATAAACTAAAACAGGCGCGTAAAAAAAATAACAAAAGTCCTTCGGAACATCGGGTTTTATGAAAAAACCAGATAATTGAACTTTGTCGATATCCGACTTGGTTTTGGAGATTTTACACTATTACTCGCCCAAGTTAGGTTAAATTAGCAAGAAAACCTATTTTTTATTGGCTCATAACTTTTTAATAGATTTTTATTTAAGTATTCTGTTTCCGTACATACAATATTAATAATGATACAAAACCATGTTATGTTAAATTTTTGATGTACATTGTCGAACAGTGGAGTAAAAGAGATAAAATGTGGACTAGATTCACCTTAAATCATAAATTAAAACTTTTTCATGATTATAATTTTTCATACTGTTTTATTGGAAGCTGTGTTCGGAATAATGCACTAGCACACTTTCTGTGTGACTATCAGAATAATGTTAATTGTGTTCTACATAATTATAATGATTACTTATTGTTTACCTACTGTTAGATAATGATAGGTTACACGTGCATGTGCTAGATTGTGCGTAAAGTTCACAACAGCTGTTTTGTTACAATGTAAATGTATGTATTTGTTTAGCCAACTACGAGTATTTGTCTCGTGACTCTTATTTTCTGCTTTATAAGGTCGTGGTCTTTTGACTTTGTTAGGCATTAACTTCAACACGTAACTTTAAGTAATTATACTTTGGGGTATGCCAAATTTCCCATTTCCCATGCCTATGGCAGATCAGTTGCTGTCCAAAATTTTCATGCGTAAGTGCTATAAAAATATGTAAGTTTAATAATGGTCTATTGGGATCAGGGCTTGAAATACCGGTATTTTTGGGAACCGGTACCATAGGCCTTGGTGTAAGCCTGGTGCCAGACGTAGAACTGGTAACATTCGTAGGTACCGGTATCAGACGTAGTGCCTGTACTATTGGTATTTCTAATCAGTATTATTACTGTACCTGTACCAAAAGGGTACCAAATAAATATTTCCGTAAGTTAGATTGAGAAAACAGATATAATATGTGAAAAGGATAATTAATAGACATTAGAAAATCACTTCAAGGTTCATACGAGATTTTTACGCGGCAGGTACCTGAATTTGGTACCGATATTTTTTAGGTGGAGTATGCTAGAAATACGATGGTACTGAAACGGCAAGAACCGCTAAGTACCGGTGCAGAACCTGGTTCCAAGCCTTGATTGGGATAGATTCGTTTTATAGGATACTTTATAGCCGAACTTGTCTTTAACGTCGATAGTAGGTACCATACCATTACCAATTTCATACAATACAAGATAAAAATTTAACCAGTGCGCAAACTGTACTGTGCTAGGGGGTCAGGATTTATATAATTCAGCATATATGCTGAATTTAAGGTTACAGTTTGTGCACTGATAAAACTTTAATCCTGTATTGCACAATATGGCCATCACCATGATTTCCGGATAAATCAAGTTTATTCAGTTATTAAGATGAGGCAATCTATTGCTTAACTGTAAGCAAATCTTTAATATTATTTGACATTCCGGATATCTTGTACAATGTCTATTTTTGCAATCAAGACCAATAGCATAGTCTACGAAAAAATTACATATAGGTATTGTAAAACAATGTTCTAAATGTGACAAATTTTGTTTACAGGCAATCATCTCGTTCGGAGTGTTCATGCTGACTCTCGGTGCTGGTGCCACGTCAGGCATCTCTGCAATCCTAATACCACAACTGAAACAGGCGAAAGGAAAGCATACGTTCTCCGTGGAACTGGTATCATGGGTAGGTACGTGTATACGTCGACTGTGAACAAGCCTTTGTTAATGTATGTTGATGACATTAATTGACTATGTTTTCCTTTTATCTTTCAGCCGCTATATCATCCTTGGCCCTGTTCTTCGGTAACCTGATGGCGGGCTATTTAATGGATAGACTTGGAAGAAGACTGTCTACCTTATTACTGGCAGGCACATTTGTAGCCGGTTGGCTGATCATTGGCTTTTCAAACGACCTGATGTATTTAATATTAATCGGAAGATTCATCACAGGTCTGTGTCAAGGGTGGCTTGGGCCTCTTGGTCCAGTGTTTGTAGGAGAAATAAGTTCTCCAGCCTTCAGAGGATTATTCTTAGCTGCTTTATCTTTGGGTATCGCAGTTGGTGTGTTCATGTCACATTTATTCGGTACTTTCCTTCACTGGAGCTTAGCTTCCTTGCTTTGTGGATTTTTCCCTCTGTTTGGTGGCATGATACTTTACTACGCTCCAGAATCACCATCGTGGTTAGCATCTAGAAACAGAATCGACGAATGTATTATTTCGTACCAATGGTACAGAGGAAATAGTGTAGCCATGAAAACAGAACTGGATAAAATGATTGCGGATCTTTCATCCAAAGAAAAGAATCAGGGTAAAATGCAAACTTTAGCTGCGAATATCAAAAAGCCAGAATTTTATAAACCATTGGGAATCATGACGACATTCTTCGTTATAACGCAACTATCTGGAGTCAATGTCATATGTGCGTATACAACAGATATGATGAAAGAACTCATTGGTAGCGGTTCGACCAGTTCTTACACCTACGCTGCAATGTTAAGTATAGACCTGTTGCGATGCGTGTCCCTGGGAGCTGCTTGTATCATGCTTAGGAGATCAGGCAGGAGACCTATGGCGATATTCAGTGGTGTGTTCACAGCTTTATCTTTAATAGCGTTAGCTTTGTACCTATATCTTTACAGCTCTGGTGTCGTCCATCACATGTCACCGTTTATTTCATTAGGACTTATGGCATTCTATATAATTGTATCTAATTTGGGAATATGTCCTTTACCGTGGAACATGGTAGGAGAACTGTTCGCTGTCGAAACAAAGGGCTTATGTTCAGGTATCAGTGTTATGATGACATCTGTGGCCTTCTTCGCAGTAGTTAAGACAGCGCCCGCCATGTTCATAAGTATAGGTCACCATGGAACATATCTCTTCTATGGGTTATCAACTTTGGTTGGTACGATATTCCTATTCTTCTGCTTACCTGAAACAAAGGACAAAACTTTGCTGCAAATAGAAGAACACTTTAGGTATGGCAAGAAAAAAGATAGTAAAGAAGTAGATATATAGTAAAAAGAGTTCAGAACATCATTAGTTATCTGTATAGATTGTTATCTTTACGAATTTGTAACTGATCTCTCGGGTAAAGTTTCGACGTGATTGCGTAAGTCCTAAGGTTATAGATGTCAGTTTGAATGACCGATTAATAGAACCGTAGTTATTTTTATCATTGGAGTTGCGTAAAACAAAGTATTTTGTTAAATATTCTAATGAAATCTACAATTTTTGTTGTAAATTATTACTGGAGGTACGTAATTAAGAAAGAAGAAATGTATCGAGTATTTATGAGATTTAGTTAACCTAGTTAGATTATGTTAGTACCACGAATTACACTTTGATTGATAGAAATTGGACATAGCATAGTTTTAATGTCGAATGCAAAATAGATATGATCGTCCAGTACATTATTTATACATAAAATAGTTCATAAATTAGATCAAATGAATGATGTAACTATAATTTATTAAATATAAGATTTTGTTGGGTGGAATTATGACTGTATTAATTCTTGAATCCGTGTTGTGATGTAAGCATAAGGATGTACTTATTCTATAAGAGTCAAAATAGAAACCGATATTAAATATTAGATTTATTAAAATGACCTTGTTGTTATTATTGTTTATTGAGTAACAAGTACAACCCATGAACGCACCAATCAAACAGAATTATGAATAGTTTTAAGTGATTGTTTATGTGGGTCAAGACAAGACCATGATTCTTCTATTATTTTAGTTTCTGGCATTCCCAATATTTAAGACGCGTACCTCGAGCACGTCCCCTAGAAGTATTTTTAATCACCTTTTATTGTTGTGACTGATGAGTTGAATTTTATTAAATATATGGATTAGGTATAATCATTACTATCATATCATCATAATGAACTATGCTTTGCGTTTGTTTCTATACTATAGTAACAATAAATCAATAAGTATGCCAATTAACATAGTTAAATAGACATTATGATAAATTATGCAATATGTCAAGGGTTCATTGACATGATTATTAATATATCGTTTATTAACCAAATAGTTTTCTTACATTTCCGCATAACTAAAGTAATTAAAGTACTATTTCACAATAATTATATTTGTCTTTTAGTTACCGTTAGTGAAAAGGGTTTTTCCATTCATATGTCATAAAAAATGGTAAAACTGGAGTTTCATACGAAATCCGTGGCCATGATCATTAATTATAACATTTTATGGTTGTTATCACCTCTTTGTCCTCGTGACCTTGTTTTTATTGGGTGCTTTGACTTTGTGGCTAAGTTTAGTTATAATTTATACAAAACAAAACAACTTTATGTCAGCAGTATATCTTAGAGTATCTGTGTATGGAGCATTGCAGAAAACTAACATCAGTGCTTCTACTCATTGTGCCTAAGTGTCACCTACGTAGGGTTTACGTGGCGCCTACTCAGTGTCTACGCGGGGTCTACCCGGCACCGCTTGTTGCCTCATTTTTTCCCGTATGGCTCAAGCGTTTCATCTTTTGTCATAAATTACTATCATACAATACACTAAATGTAGGTGAAAATATTTTTTGTTCAAACAAATGATAACTACGGTATCATTTCTCGTAATATTGCCTATCTCATTGTGACGCTCGAATTGGCATTATGTGCTTAACTAAAAGTCAAATATCGATAAATGCAGTAAAAATACTTATTTTTATGACAGTTTACGTGTAGTTAATATTTATTTGTTTAGTTTAGATAGTGTACAGAAATTCATTCATAACTAGCTTTTGCCAGCGGCTTCGCCCGCGTGGAGAACGAAAATAATCCCACGGAAATGTGCCTGCTACCGGGATAAAAAGTATCCTATGTGTTAATCCAGGCTATAAGCTATACGTTTGCTTAGATTCCATCCAAATCCGTTCAGATGTTTTCGCGTGACTGAGTAACAAACATTCAAACATCGAAATATCCAAACTTTTACATTTAGGGGCATATTCATAAACGATGATTAAAGTTACGAGATGTTTAAACGTCAAAAATGTATGGATAGTCAGTCGCTAATCATTACTTAACTTTAAGCAGCATTTATAAATAATGGGCTTAATATTGGTGGGATAGTAGGATTATAATAATATCACTATCTTTATTTTAGTTTTAGCGATATCGATAGGTACTTACTATTTTTAAAATGAATTCCCTAAAAAAAAGTCATTTACTCAAACTCGGCTGAGAGTCAGCACTTTTTGAACGTCAAAATAACATAAGACAGTCCCCCAAAACGCTCGCCCTTCACCACTTCCTAGTGCTTTAGCTGGGAAGAAGAACTGGCGCAACAAACTCCCCAGCAGCAGTCTGTTAAGTTGGAAGAACTGGATTCTATACAATAATAGGTAAGTAATTAACATTCAACAAAAACAGAAAATTTCATTATTAAAAATTAAAAAAATGTATGGTTTATACAGTCAAATAAAATAAACAATGATATGGAATAATTAATTAATTTTGTACAGGGTACAACCGGCGCAACCATAGATTCAGCACATGATTTTAGACCTAGCATTAACAGCCTATAATGTTCCCATTGATGGGACACAGGCTTGTGATAGTAGAAATTAAAACAAGGTTATACAAAAACCTTCTTCCAAAAAAAAAAAAAAAACAACCAACTTGCGGAAAAAGACAACAAAGTGAAAAATAACTTTAACTAAGGAATTGTTTTTTTTTTTTTTTGGAGATTGTTTTTTTTTTTTTTGCTTTTTAGTTATAGTACCTTACCCCACACCAATTCGAATTTTCATCATCCTTGGGGTTAAAACAATGCATATTTAATGCGATAGCAGCAATTGCGTTTGATTTGCTGTCATTTTTTGAAGAGTTCCTTTGTCAGATCAACTTAAATGTAATTTAAATGGGACCATTTTGAACAAAAAACAATTTTGCTAATCCGTGACGGAGTATGCCCAACATACATAAAAAAAAACATGTCAAGTTGAGTAACTTCCTTCTTTTTGCGTGCTTTTTCCCTCCTAGCGCGTTGATGTCGTACCTGCCACCATGTGTATTTTTGTCTTATGAAACCAATATAAGCAGAATTCATTCTGGTTTGTAAGGTTGCTGACCCTTCCGGGTCCAGGTAAAATATTTGAGATAGGTAGGTACCTTTTAGGTTTAATCTGTGAGTGGACATCACGATTTAGTGCCAAAGGAACTATAAACTTTAAGCATATTTAATTTATTTATATCTCTGAATCTGTAAACAGTTTCATCATTGTTCTGAGAAAAATAATGTTATGACTTGGCTTAATTGCTACGTAAACTAAAAAAAAAACTGATAAAATCGAACACAGTGCGTATCTATTCAGTGGCATTTTCCTTTACTTGATATCATGATCACAATAGTCAAACAATGAGTACTTAAAACCACTTTTTTTGTTAAGAAAAATAAAATCATCTTAGTCGAGTAAAACTGGGCTAGTATAACAGGCTGGTGATTACAAATGTAACATCACTTTTAATGAAACAATTAGTACTACTTTCTACCTACAAAGCAGAACAAATGAATTGCTATAAGACGTTTACAGAAGGGTGTCTATCGACAACGTGCAATAAAAACAGTAGGTCAATTTCACAGTCCGTTAACGTAGTTTAGTCTGTGGCAAAAGAGTGGCACGCGTCTCCTACATAAATTATCGATTCTTCCTGTCTGACACGTGGTCTAAGAGACCAAGATTCGCTACATCTGTGAAGATTTTTTCCAGATTCAAGTTCCCACGTTGGTACGCGACATGTTCGGGGACAAAAAAACAACCAGGAAAACATCTGGAGACTGGATCAGTCTATTTATAGAGTTGAGTGTTATGAAGTAAAGTGTGAGGAACTTGTTAATGAACATGTGCGGCCGCGCCGTTTGACGGTAACGACGTATCTATATTCGATTGGCGGTTCAAGGTTCCGCATTCAAATGTAGATTAACTTTGAGTTTTTTTTTTAATTACTGGCCAGGCCTATTGCCTACTCTTGCCCTCGATCACGCCTGATGGAAAGCAATAAAATACCAATAAAATACCTTGTGCACTCGAATAGGGTTCAAATGATCAAATCTATTGTTATCTCATTAAATGTCCTAGACAGGTTAATGAGGTTTATGCTGGAACGACCGTGCCCAGAAGATGTCTGTTCACTCTTGTTTTGAAGGTAGACGGGTTAAATTTCTAAGAGAACACAGAAGCTGACAGAGAGTTCCGCAAATTGGCTGTGCGCATAATAAATGTGGAAGAGAAACACTGAGTACGATTGGTCGGGATATCAACCAAGTGCGGTACTCTACAGTATGCTCAGTAATCCGGTAGTGAAAGGGCGATAGTGGAATCAGGCATGTGTCCCGCGTTTTATTAAAATAAGCAGCCAATAAGAGCAACCCTACTTACCGTTCGTTACCCAAATTCTAAAATAAAGCATGCATCAACAAATTGGCTTTATTTCCATGTCAAGTGGTTCCTGTTCTTTTTTCCCGTTCTGTGCTACTTGCATATCATATCATCGGCATTAAAGGGCATGATGGAATCCGAGCGGAACGAATATTTTAATAATCTACAATAGGACACGTGGCTGAGCGGAAACCATGCACGTGCTATCAATTAGAAGTGGAATAGATAGAAAAAACTTGACTAGAATTTTATTGAACCCTTCGATGTGGGAGGAGTCGTGGCCTATAAAAATGAAAGAGAAATCATAAATATTACCCTCTGTTTGTGCAACGAGTTATAAAGGGTTGAAAGTATTCTTTCACTTTTTATTTTCTAGTTTTTGAAGTCACGGTGGATGTGCTAAAGGTAGTCTTACACGGGCAATTTTTTGAGCAATTATTGCTCGGCGACACTAATGGATCAATTAATTGGAGCAATCTGGAGCAACAACAATAAATTGCGGAAATGTTTCGGGAATATTGCCTTTGATTGCTCCATCTATTTAACATTTGTCAATGTCGCCAATATGAGTTGCCGAATATCCAATCGGTTTGGAAATTTTTAGTCAATTTTCTTTCGTACGTATTACTAAGTCTCGTTTTCGCGAGAGGAACCGGCTGGCGGTGGAGGTGGCGGGGGCGTATTTCCTAGTTTTTTTTTTAAGTTGTTCCGTATTGCACGATATTGTGTGGCCATGTCTCTGTCAACAGGTTGCTACATGTTGCAAATGCCCTAAATTGTTGAATGTAGTCGTGACGTCATAGTTGACGAGAATTGATTAGGATGGAGTAATTTTAGTTGCTCGTGTAAGCGCACCTTAGGATGTAAGGTGCTTTTTGCAGGTCAGTTTCTGATTAAAATATGATTCGCGTCCGTAACAAATATGGCTTTCCTGAAATATACTCATTAAAGTCATCAATAGGTATAACCCTCCAATTCAATTAAGGGGCCATCCATAAATCATGTCACACAAATTTCATGGTATTTTACCCCCCATCCTTGTCACAGGTGGTCACACTTGTAACAACCCCTCCCCCTTGTATATTTTTCAATTTTATATTTAGAAGTAAGAGTAGGTAAGTAGCGTTTTAGGTTTTAACATGGGACGTCACATAGCTTTTAATCCCCCCTGGCCCTTGACACGTAATGTCATATTTCGTTGACCCCTCCCCCCCCTTAACGAATGACGTAATTTAAGGATGGTCCCTAATCCCAATGATTGACTTTTTCACGAAATTGGCGTTCATTGGTATTAATAATTTTAATTCTACAAATATAGGTGTCCACCTTACGAGGCTGAGACGTTCAACGTCATATTTAAAACTATAAATTCTCTGATAACAATTGAAGAGTTATGTTCTAGTTGGGCCTTGGCTGGATTTAGGTGATTTAGATAATGTGATAACAACTTTTATAATGTTGCATATGAATGTCGTGTTGCGTCAGTGCGTTAATAATATTACATAAAATAAGGTATTTGGTAGATACTGAACCACCTTGATGAGTTAAACATGACTTTTAATACACATAATATATAATCAGCCTATATGTAGGTAGTAATGTTCCCACTGCTGGGACTTTTCGGTTCTAGGATATGTTAGTTTTCTCACGATGTTTTCTTTTGCCGTTTGCAAAGAAATATTTGAAACACTAGTTACTAAATCAGGACATGAAATTAATTGTCCTACAGTGAAGGCAAGGTTAACAATACGATTCTTTCTTAATAATATTTTTTCATCTTTCTTTTATACCTATTATTTTATTCAAAGTCACTGTACTTTTCAAAATATTTTCAAAAGTTGTAGGTACCTAGTAAAACTTTTTTTAAGTGATATCATGGCCTCGTTTCAAGTTACCTATATGATGAATTAAGTAAATAATTCAATCAATATAGAATCTATTGAAATCAAAGACGTCATGAGGTAGTCAGTTTGTCATTCGATTTAAATGCATGGCTATAAATTGTCGTAAGCTATTTATCGATTCTGTAAGATACGTTTGAGATATAATAATATGCCATACGTTATCAGTCTTTAAAAAAAAACAACATATATTGTTGTTTATGTACAAACCCAGTACATATCACATTTATGTACCTATGTGGTTTTGGCCTACTGCAGTAAACTTATCTCTACAATAAGGAAAAGTGTCGTATATTTGACGAACATATCAAAATGTAAACATCATTGCGTTAACGTGTTATTTCGCACATTAAGGTCACTCTTTACAAATTTATCTTACTTCAAGTAAATAAATTGGACTTTTCAATGATGGTATGATGGAAGGTATACAAAGGTACATAAACTCACATCTTCAACTACTAACGCCACCAGATGGTGTTACTAGTTGAAGCAGGCCT
The DNA here is from genome assembly GCA_949987655.1 of Polymixis flavicincta. Taxonomy (NCBI): domain Eukaryota; kingdom Metazoa; phylum Arthropoda; class Insecta; order Lepidoptera; family Noctuidae; genus Polymixis; species Polymixis flavicincta. The sequence continues at coordinate 17,481,210 of OX465181.1, read as the reverse complement.
TACATACTTCGTTGGAATAGTTAGTTTTAAGTACTCCGTGTGCGTCACACACTTTCAATAACAATCCTAAAGATTTAGTAAGAAATTCATAATCCATTGTTTTTTTGCTATTGAAAAATTCGTCTGCTAGATACCATAAATTACGCAATAAAATGTTGTTGAATTATCAAGAAAGTGTGTTCAGAAACATACTTTGTTTATCAATTCCTGAACGCTGTGTTTTCTCACTAGCGCCTTTAAGATAAGTAGTCCTCTTAACTGAACCTCTACTTATCTTGTAGGCCATGGTTTCCCAACAGAATCACCTGGAACACAGCTTTGACATTAATGGCGCGTAGAAACGACACATTGTTTGCAGGGATACACTGTTGACACATGATTTTCCTGAAATGAAAATGAAGAAAGACATTTGAAGTTTAAGAAAAATTGTGCTAAGACACATAAAGAAAGAATAAAAAGTGTGTGTGTGAGTGTGTGTGTGTGTGTGTGTGTGTGTGTGTGTGTGTGTGTGTGAGTGTGTGTGTGTGTGTGTGAGAGAGAGTAAGTGTGTGCGCGGGTGTGTGTTGTGTTGTTGTAAACGGATCAGGTCATCGTCTACTCATCCTACTATTTTGGAGTCGGTTTCCAGTCTAACCGGATGCTGCTGAATACCAGAATTTACATGGAGCGGCTGCCTATCTGACCTCCGCAATTAAGTTACTGGGTAATATGATTCCCCTTGGTAAGACCGGTTGTCAGACTTTCGGGCTCCTGACGACCCGTAACGACAGTCAAAGATCTACACGGTTAAAGGTGTGTACGTAAACGGAGAATTAGCTGTGCGTTCTATATTATCAGACGATGCATCACAGAATCACATTTATTTACTATTACTCTTGTCTGCATTTTATCTTACTATCAAATGAATCATACCTCCTTGTTGACTTGTGGTAATGAGCGATTAGAGATAGCTGTGGCCGATGTCGCCATACTCATAATTGTCTATTGTTCGTTAGATGTTAGTCACGGAGAGCGGAAATCTCATTATTTACTTATAAAATTCTTCGACAAAACGCTGAGTTATATATAAACATATTTTGATGACGAATGCTGAACATAATTGTAATCCTCTAGTCATAAAGCAATTTTTAAAGTACCAAAAACAACTAAAAACCTTTAAAATGAAAGATGCTCTACACGGGCAATTTTTTGAGTTATTTTTGGTCGGCAACACTAATGGATCAATCTGGATTAAATAAGTGGAGCAATCTGGAGCAACAACAATAAATTGCCGATGTGATTCGGTGATATTGCTTCTGATTGCGCCATATATTTCATGAGTTGCCGAATATCCAATCGGTTTGGAGTGTTTTAGTTAATTTTCTTTCTATCTCGCTTGTACGTGTAACTACCTCTCGTTTTTGCGAGAGGAACCGGCCTGCGGCGGAGGCGGCAGGGGAGGCGCATTGATCTAGTTTTTTAAGTTGCTCCGTATTGCGCCATATTATGTGGCCGTAACTCTGGCGATAAGTGGCTACATGTTGCCATTGCCCTAAGTTGCTGGATGTAGTCCTGACGTCATATTTGACGAGAATTGCCCAAGATGGAGCAATTTTAGTTGCTCGTCTCGTCGTCCCTTTAGTATAAATACAACCGTATTTATTTTCCAGCCTGTAGGTACACGACTTCCTCAGTTCAATTTCTTATCTGAATATTTTTATTTGGGTCAAAAATATGTTCGGGTATATTTGGGATAATTTGTCGATCGTCCATTGCACAAATATAATGTCTCTTTGCTAATATGACCTCGGAACTCTTTTCCTAATATACTTTTTGCAAACGATACTTTGGATTTGTCCCGATAAACAGAGTACATTATTAGACAGTGTGATTGTTACTCTAGTTGTTTGAGGTTTAGAAATAAGTCAATGTCTTTCATTGAAAAAAACTGTTATCATGAATTCATGACAGATGTACCTACTTATGTACGACAGTGATCTACTATGTATTGAGACAATATTGTGTAATAGATAGTGTAATATCTAAGTACATGTGTAGGTAATTCTATATTTAAATATTTTATTCGATTAGATTGAACAGGGTTTTTTTTTCGGTAGACTCTTTTATGGAATGTCGTTTTGCAGGCAATGTATTTTATTAAATGCATTCTTCATATTTTTCCTTGAATTTTTATCGTCTTATTTTTAAAATCCAAATAGAACATTTACTTAGACAATGAGCAACAAGAATGTGACGACATTTTTGTAATTTTCTAAACAGGCCGTAAAAATTCACGAATATTTTTTACCCATATTACATCCTCACATGCAATGCGAATACATATGTATTCGTATCATGTATACGTTGGTTGAATGAATTATTTATTGGAACACGTGACCTGCGCGCACGCAGTGTGCATAGGAAGCAAGGTTGACATGCACCCGACTCGCGTAACTGACATGTGCGCTATGCTAGCCGTGATTCCGGCGGGGTTCAAATTATTCTAACTTTAATAATCTAATTATAATAATTTTCTAGCGTTATTTAAGACCATTTATTTTATTTAAGACCAGACCGCTTCGCTGTACTACTACTGAGCATGAGGTCCTCTAAACATGGTTCTATGCATGAGGAGCTCAACATTTCCAGTATAAGCTGATCTCGCTTTGTATACGATTTCCGTACAGTGCGAGATCGCTGTAAACTGGAAATAAGCTTGATGTGTAGCCGTGTGTACGATTCCCAAATCGGGCAAAGTGTTATTGGGGTTTTCCATCAGGAATTTCTCAGTAGCAGACAGGAATCTGGATTTGTGCCTGGTTGATGGCAATAGGCCCGTCCCTATTACATTAAACTTAAACGTAACTGACGAATTGTGGGTGTACGATAGGTACCCCTCGGGGATTACAGGCGTGATTTAATGTATGTGTAACTTACCGCCTGTTTATGCTTGAGTTCAAAACAAAAAAACAAAATACTACTTCATTGAAATAAAAATCTCATCTAAATCTTTGTAGTCGATACTGCGCTGCATCAACGGAATCGAAGGCTGGCTAGTTTATTTTTGGTATTGATAGTTGTGATATTATTTTGTCGTTTATCTCAGTTTTATAATAGAGTATTTATAATAGATTATAAAATAATAGATAATAATAGATTATATTAGAAATATAATTTCAAAAATTATAATAACTAAAATTAAATAATAAAGGCATGATTTATTATTTTGTTTGTAAGAAAATTCAATAATTAATTCATCAATAATTTTAATAATTTATTCGAAGAGTAGTAGATAGGCAGGTACTATTTATTTATATAAATAATTCAATGTTAAACTATAATATTTATATGTCAATGTCAATCAGGGTATAATGTATTTAATGACGAAACAATTTATGTTGCCATGAAAACACGTAAGATAGTACGTATTATTGTTTATGGAACTAGCTTTTGTCAGCAGCTTCGCCCACGTGGAGGTCTAAAATTATCCCGCGGGAACATACTACCGTCATAAAAAGTATACTATGTGTTACTTAATCCAGGTTATAATCTGTATGCCAAATTTCAAACATATTCGTTCAACCGTTTTTGCGTGATTGAGTGACAAACACCCAAATATACAAATTTTCACATCTATATATAATATTTAGTAGGATAGGTTAATAAACGAGTTCACAAACAAGTAGACCACTGTTATAGTTTTTTTACATTTCAGGTCGCAACATCCGGATTGCTGTTGCGACCTGAAATGTAACATGTCTCATGAGCCCAGAGCGGGAGAAGTTATTTGATGATTTCCCACCCAAAAAAAAAAAAAAAAAAAAAAAAAAACATGTCTCATGAGCCAGAAATTTAATTTTCCAATACATTTTCTAACCTGAATGCTGTTAGAAGGTGGAATAGATATGAAAAAGGAAGAATTCTTTCTTCAAAGGCTTTGGAAAAAAACTTAAAAATAAAACAACCGACTTCCAAAAAAACACTAAACACACAAAGTGAAAAATAACTTTAATTTCCGAAGGCGGTGACCAGAAATTAATAAAATACATATCAAAACTCACCGACTTCCTAAAAACGTTTCCTTTTTGAAAAAAGTTTTTCTTTTTCACTTTTTAGTTGTGGTACCTACCCCACACCAATTCGAAATTTCATCATCCTTGGGGTCAAAACAATGCATATTTATGCGATAGCAGCATTCGCAGTTAATTTGCTGTCATTTTTCGAAGAGTTCCGTTGTCTGTCTCCGAAACGCATCATCAGATCTATATGAAATTTAAATGGGACCATTTCGGAATAAATCCCTTTCTAAAAAAAAAAGAATTTTGCAAATCGGTCTTTATATGACGGAGTTGTGCCCGAACCTCCACCTAACTGAGGTATGTGACGTGGCAATGCCCCGGGTCCAGCCAGGTCGTACTTCACGCCAGGTGTACTGGTGGTCGTCGCAGTTGACAACTCTGCGCTAGGCGTGTGTTGCTGCGCGACACCTTTACTCCAGGCACCGCAGGCTCCGTATCCGCCCTCCGGATACAGAAGCCATTCAGGCGGAGATGGCTAACTAAGACGTCGACTAAGAGGGCTCCTAAGCGCATGCTTGGAGGAGGGCCAGTTCCCACTTCGCTGGAAGACGGGGAAACTGGTCCTCATTAAGAAGCCGGGGCGCCCAGCGGACTCTCCGTCCGCTTACCGGCCCATTGTGCTGCTCGACGAGGTGGGCAAGCTCTTTGGCGGTGTCCTACAGGGATCGGTCCTGGGGCCGCTCCTGTGGGACATCGGATACGACTGGGTGCTGCGCGCCGACCTCCCTGACGGCGTCAGTATAGTTTGTTACGCTGACGACAAGCTGGTCCTGGCGCAAGGGAGGTCGTACCAGGCGGCGGCCGACTTAGGGACACAAGGGGTTGCGACAATCGTCGATAGGATCCGGCAACTGGGACTCGAGGTGGCCTTGCACAAGTCCGAGGCCATGAGGTTTCATGGTCTTCGGAATGCGCCACCGACGGGTTCCCAGATAACCTTTGGAGGGGTTCACATCGGCGTCGAGTCGACAATGAAGTACTTGGGACTCGTCCTCGACAGCCGGTGGAACTTCGCGGAGCATTTCCACCGTTTGGCTCCCAGACTGGAGCGGGCTGGGGCTGCGTTGAAGCGGCTCTTGCCCAATCTAGGGGGGCCAACGCGCGGGGATAGTGCGGTCCATGGCCCTATACGGGGCGCCGGTGTGGGCGCCTACATTGAGGCGCCAACCAGCTCGCAGGTTGAGGGCGTCCCATAGGGTCATGGCCATACGGATAATCGGAGGATACCGCACGATCTCCGGCGAGGCGGCGGGCCTCCTTGCCGGATTACCGCCATGGGATCTGGAGGCAAAGGTCCTCGCGCAAATATGGGAGTGGCGCGAGGAGGTCAAACGCCGGGGCGTAACTCCGCTGCCGCGGGAAATCGCGGCACAGCGGACAGAGCTCCGGCGGGATCTCATGGTGACATGGAGAGAGCGATTGTCGCAACCCAGTGCTGGGCACGCCACGATTGCGTCGGTAAGTCCCCTCTTTGAGGAGTAGTTTGAGAGGCGGCATGGCGTCCCCACCTTCCGCCTGACGTAGGTCCTCACCGGACACGGTTGTTTCGGGAGGTTCCTGTTTCGGACAGGGCGGGAGGAAACGCCCGGGTGTTTCCACTGCGAAGATCGCCCTGAGGACACGGTGGAGCACACGGTGGCGGTCTGCCCGGCTTGGGCGGAGCACCGCCGTATCCTCGTGGAGGCGATCGGTGGCGGCGATCTCTCGCGTCCGGCCCTGGTCCAGGCCATGGTACGGAGCGAGAGAGCATGGGGAGCCGTCACCTCCTTCAGCGAAGCAGTAATGCTCGCGAAGAGGGAGGCGGCGCACGTGAGGGAAAGGCAGCATATGCGCCCTCGCGACCCCAGCCGCCGCAGGATACGGAGACGCCCTGGGCGTCGGGAATCCCAGGCCGATTTCCGGCCACCGTAGGCATGGGCTTGCGGACGGCGAGTAATGGGTAGCTCGCTGTCCGGTAAGGACCAAGCCCAAGTCGACGGCGCGTGGAAAAAAGAAAAAAACCTCCACCTAACTCCTAACAGTTATAGAGTTGTACCTTTTTTCATAAGCTCGGCGTCATAAGATGATGACGACCATACGCAAATGTCTCAATAGCTTTAGAAAACATATGAAAAACATTGTTAATACCTACAAATTTTGAGGGTTGCCCTCGATTTCCCTGGGATCCCATCATCAGATCCTGACTTGGTGCCAATGGGACCACCTCAGGAGGGAGCACAAATGAGGGAGAAATCGGGGAATATACATAAAAACAAAAAAAATACATACAGTGGAACATATAACCTCCTTCTTTTTTAGAAGTCGGTTAAAAAGAACTTTGGCTGTTTCGGAAAAATAACAACTTTAGATTTGAATAAAGGCAATATAAACAAAGAATGTGAAATGTCTGAAACAAATAGACAAACATCACATATACAGTAATTAAATACCGAGTGCTTTTGCACTTGATGCAAAAAAAAAAAAACGGAATTAGTTTTGAGTTTCATGAACTCTTTTTTACATGATATTTGCATACATAATGTCACCCGTCAGTATTGTTCAGGTCACTGAATAAATATTGCAGTATATTTCCGTTGTATGTTCGTATGGTACTAAATAGTATGAATAAACAACGAAAAAGCGCATGTACCTTTGACATTAGAGAATTTTAAATGGTGGTTTCTGAAGGACTTGTGACTAAAAATAACTTCCCCACGGGTTGTTCGATCAGGTTAAGCTACGTTTGCTGCGGTATTCCGTGGATGGGTAACTATCTTTTCATAACAACACCCCTCCCGTGCCTCGGAAAGTACGTTAGGCCGTTGGTCTCGACTGTATTTTGTGGATCTTTGACAGTTGTTACGGGTCGTCAGAAGCCCGAAAATCTGAGAACCAGTCTTAAATACTACTATACTGACGCCACAGTCATATTGGCAGGACACTCAAGTGGGCCTGCAATCTGGTGTAAGTAGGCTGCTGAATTCAGAGGCAGCAACTCTCTGAATAATAGAAACAGACTGTAAGCTAAGTGCGTTGCCAAAACACCAAGGAAGTTAAGTGCACACTATTTGAATAGCTCAGGACCGAAAAGCACCAATTCACTGATTCACTAAATTCAATGGAAATAGGTCAATTGGATGGTGGATCTAAATAGAGTTCCAATTGAGAATAGTGTTCTATATTTTAAAATTGAATTTTTTTACAAAATGAAAAGTTACAGATTGAATTTGAAATAGAAAAAAACGTCTAAGACACTCATAGTGGGTGTAGGTTACTGTTGTAATCGAGAAAATTCAATCTATGAACGAATAAATTATAACGAAACCATGAATAATAAACACCATGTGTGTTATGGTAATCTACCATACGGTATTAAAAGTACCATAAACATATAAGTAACATGTTACACCGGATAGCATGCTTCCGTAGAGACACATGACTCGTTTAAGCCTGTTCTATTTTGAGTACCATAATTGGGTCTTTCGTAATGCACATGTTTTAAATACGCAGTAGTGCTTGGCAATTTCACTAACTTAGGAGCAGTATGATTTTTAACCGACTTAAAAAGAGGAGCTTCTCAATTCGGTTGTACAGAGGCCAGCACATCTAGCTGCCGCAATCTGTCAAATTTCTTTGATAGTTTATAACTTTATTACAAAGGAATAAGGTTTATGTTCAATTGGGAAAAGTTGACACAAAAGCTTGACCTGCTGGCGACTGTACATTTTTATGTTTGTTACTTCAGAACTCCGTCATACATGCACCAAATTGAAAAAAAAAATGGGTTGTTTCAAAGGGTGTCTCTTATAGACCATAATGTAAATTTGGTCGAGTTTTGATCTATGGTTTACATGTAAGCTTCAATAATACGTATTTTACCACCATATGCTGATGATGTCATAATAATTTCTTGTCACTGTTATGTACTTAGCAAGTGAAGGTATACGAACGTGTGGGGGTTGGTACCTCAACTGAAAACTGAAAACTAAAACGTTGTTTTAAATGAATAGGTACCTACTACAAAGTGAAAAATTTCTTTAATTTCGGAACTCGCTGGTAATTAAAGAAAATACAAAACCTAAGACATCAACTTCCGAAATAACAGTTAGGTACTATTCAGTTTGTGGTGTTTTTTTGGAAGTCCTTTGCTTTCCGTTGTTTGAAATGATACAACATTTGGATGTTGTTGTTCTTGTTCACCTCGGTGATTATGATCGGTCAGTTTTAGCTAGCATATACTTAACATAGCGTTACATAACGATATACAAAATAAATGAGCCAAAAAAAAATCAAATTCAACAATTAATTTAAGTGAGGAAATATGTTTTATCTGCCTTGAGAGATAACGATCCTTATTTTAAGATCTCCTTGATTTTATCTAAATGATGTTTATTTAGAAGACCAATGAAGATTTTTTTTATTATATTATTACCTTTGCAAAAATGCGTATTTTTAGATTTTGTAACATTAACTGACGATAATCAAGATTTCCAATCTAATCTTAATTTATGTTGAGAATCACTCCGTCCTTTTATTTATTCATAATTAAGTACCTACCTAAGCAAAATATACGTCCACCACATGTCATTTGAAATACAATACATAAGTAACTATATATTTCGAGACGAGACATTTCAACTCTTATATATACTTCCACTGGCGACCTCTGGACCTTTAAATCGTTGATACTTCCACTGGAATTAAACTTCAACTTTTTGTAATTCCATTGGACCTAACTGATTAAATTTTGGGCTGATGAAAAAAATATTAAGTAAAATCAACGCTGTAGTTGTAAATGTTAATTTATTCCGGCCTGAGGAAATTGTTACCTCCTGGGAAGACATAAAGGCGTTAAAATCCAATACGAATCCTTGCAAGCTTGGTTGGTAAATAAACAATTCCAATCCCTGTATTAAATACATTCCTACTAACTCATCAATAGGCACTGATTATGATATGATATGGTATGGTATGGTGCCCATAACTACACATTATAATCAGCCCATAACGTGTCCACGGCTGGGACACAGGCTTCCCCTCTCTGAGAGTGTAGGCCATAATATACTACGCGGGCCTAATGTGTGTTGGTGGGTGTCAAATGTCTACGTTTTTTTTTTGGTTATAGGACATGTCGATTTTCTTAAGATATTTTCCTACATCGTTTTCATTGTGATTGAATAAAATACACAAAGTAATGGCTTGGGTTAGATCTCACGAAACTACAACTCGTAAGTCCCGATTTACGAGTTGTAGGTGAGTAGTGGTGGCCAAACTGACGGCCAGCATTGCTGTCCCACACATTTAGGGTAGTCTGTTGCGTGATCCGCATTTTTCGCTCCAAGTTGCGAGTTCAAACCCAGCTAGTAGGTACCTACCAATGTGACTTTTTAAAAGTTATACGTAGTTTCTAAGTTTGTCAGTTCTCTTAGACATGACTGACTGACGGAGAAGAGAAACATCGAGAGAAAAGATTTTGGTTTGAAATCGCCAACCAGCACTGAGCCAGCAGCGTGGTGATCAAACTCATTCCTTCTCTGAATGCGAAGTGATCTTAGCCGCAATCACGCGTCAAAGTTAAATTACGAGATAGATACATAAATAACGATAACTTGCTCGCTTATGCATCTCTCCGCTGTAGCTGATGGAGTCCAAAATAAAACTAATATAAACCATCGGCAACGCATGTGTTTGTTTACCATCAATCGAATTACACTAATTATGAACAAACAAAAGCATATGCCACCGTGACTCAAACTTTTTCTCGTCGAGAGCTAATTTGTAGTTTTTGTCGAATCCCTGTTGATCGCCAGATGGTTGTGCTGCGCCCGCGCATGCCTTATGGCGTCAGTGCCAGAACTTTGGCGGGAACCTGGCGTAATTTCACTGTCTACTATCTCAAACAATCTGGCCCCATGTCGGAAACACAAAAGATATATTATATTGTTGCGTGTCGTTAATTCGGTTTTTAGGTATTTTTTTCAGTAAAAAAAGAGTTGCAACTGAGGTAACAAAGGCAGACATAGTCAGTAGTTAATAGAATATTCAAATAGGAAGCACCTTAGACCTTAGCACTTCGTGAAAACATTTGCAATAAGTGTTGTAGTCTTATCGCCTAATTACGTAGGTAATGATGACATATTGTGGCTATTCATTGTGTTTATATTTAGGTACTTATTTTACCATTTACATTAAATACTAAAAATAGAAATACTACCTAGAGCTGCAGGAGTTCAACCGTCTATATTATAATTTACTTTAGACCACGTTCGCACGTAAAAATATCGAAGTGGGATTTTATCGCGCATTGGAGTCTTGTCTAAAACCAAAAGCTCTTGTCTAAAATTTAAATTATAGTTAAAAAAAAAAAAAAAGACATTGCGACTGAGATCAGGCTGTGAACGTTTATAAAGTTACGAGAAACGTTCGTAATTTTCTAGGTTCTTCTTGTCTACAAACCTAGGCAGTGTTTAAAAGATAATAAAGGTAAAATACAGTTATTATTTTCTGAATCCTTCGGAATTATTATAGTTTGAATCTTAATCAATTGACATACCTAAATTATACCAGCAAGTTTGCTTTCACATGTTTGTTCTTAGAAATAGTTCAATATACAAATTGTGGCCTTCAAGTCTTAGTTAAATCAAACTATCAGAGTGTCAAGATTGTTCATGTAACAAGATATCTTAGTCAAACACTCGAAAATATACTAAGATTGTGTAACATGATTTCTGAAGTCTAGTTGTATGTCTATTTACATGACAGACACAAGGTAACTGAAGATACACTGTACAGAATAAAATTAACCAGTACGCAAACAGTAACAATATTTTTTTTTGGTTGTAAATCATCACATAACATCTCCCGCTCTCGCGGGAGGGCGTGTCAGACTTTAAGGGGAACCTAGTCGCGGGCTCAAACTCACTGGTGGGCCTGGCTGAAAAGCACGGTGTCTCACTAGGCTTCGTGTCCAACAGAGGTAGTACCCGTGATGAGCAGTTAGACGTTATTCTACACGCACAACATTTTTGAATGAGTTGCAGAATCAGTTATTGTAAAACAGACGCGTATAAAATTAAGAAAAGTCCTTTGGAAGATCTGGTTTTATGAAAAAACAACTGCTTAAATCAATGACCAATAAAGTTTATTGAACTTTTCGGTAATTGAGCTTTGCCGGTACTGACTTAGTTTTGGAGATTTTACACTTCTTTTATTACTTAAATACGCCCAAAGTCAGGTTATCTTTATTGACTCCTAACTTTTCAATGGTTTTTAATTTAAGTATTCTGTTTCCATTCAGACAATATTAATAATAAGACAAAACCATACCATGTTTAATGTTTGATGTACGTTGTCGAACAATGGAGTAATACACTCCCGAGGTTTGTATGGGAAAAATTTGGACCACTAAAACCCCCACTAAAGGCACCTGACACACAGGCAACTGAGGGAACGCGTGTTTCCCTCAGTTGCCTGTGTGCCAAGGGCCACGGTATCTCTTTCGAAAAACCCGCACCCTGGCAGAACTGTAACCATTACTTCAAGTTTTATACGTTTCTAGACAGGGGGGATAAGCAGCGTGGTAATTGCATAACACACTAACAGTAGAAATGGCTTTCAGTTTGGCAGTTGACCAACATTCATTGCGTTATTTACGTTGTTGAGCAGACAATTTTTTTGAACATAGTCAGCAATGGATTTGCAATAAACTTCAAATTGATTCAGATTTTGATTGATAGTGTGTTACTGCGATAATTAGGGCGTAGGTACTCATGGTTTAATTTTTCGAAGGTTATAAAATAAAAACAGCTATTCCATACATTTTAACCGCGTGGGTCCGCACTTTTGTATGAAACTGCAATTTTTTTTTTGGGACTAAAAAGGAGAATGATAACGCTCCCATACAAACTTGGTCCAGCACGAACATAAATAAAACAATATATATCATGGAGGAATATTTGTATTTAATAGTTCAGTTTATATTTGATTGCTCTAAAACTCGGTGGTGACGAGATATAAGACATTGTAGGTAAACATTTTCGTATGACATCTTGATGAAGTCTATTAGTAGTCTAGTTATCTTTACTGACATAATTTAGTGCAGGAAACATTATTGTATTATTCTAGTAAGGTAATATAGTAGTCTTGTGCCTGCTCGGTCATTTTTGAGATCGCTCCGTACTAGTTCAATCAGTACTTCACAGAGCAAAAAAGTCTCACTGAAATCGTTTCCGTCAAATCAGTATCTGCCATTCTCGTTCTCGTTCGGTCATACGGTATAGTTTTTTTGTAAATGTACGAGGAGCTATTAGAACTAATAGACCGATTACAAGTCCGCATTCGGAAACGTTTCTTTTAGTAAAGACACAGTGCAAAGAAACGGTTACTATTCGTTCATCGTTCGCGAACTACACAAGACTATAATAGAGTTATGTTATGTTATATGGAAATTCTCAGTAGCAACCCGGAGTTTGGATACGTGCCCGGTTGGCAATAGGCTCGCCCCTATAAACATAACTGGCGAAATGTGGGTGTACTATAGTAGGTATACCTCTGCCTAATCCTTCAGGGATTGCAGGCGTGATGTTATACTTATGTGTACGAGTATGTTGAACATTGGTTCAACGCTATGTCAATGTGCAATATTTTGAATACATTTATTTATTGCTTCGTGTGTTCCTGTCTTAACTGAAGAAAATAGTGTTTCCATTACTTTGAAGAACCAATTATTCCATTGATTTTTTAATTAAAGAGATAAATGAAATGGGATTTTTTAAACTTTCAGTTTCGCAATCACTAAAACAACATTATTTTTGTAACTATTATCTAAATTACAACTAAATAGGTAAACGTCGTTTCGAACAATGAGTATATACTACTTACCATTTTATTTCAATAGCATTAGTAACTCACGGAAAGAAATAATAAAAAAATACAAACAAAGAAAATACTCTTTTAAATTGATATTTGACTGCAAAGATGTGCGGAGAAATTAAGGCCATTGTGGGAATACAATTAATATACGTTTCTTTTTCAATTTATTTATGTCTTTTTCCGTGCTGGGCCACACTTTGTCCATGTCCTTTATATGCTCGGGGGTAGAATCATATGAGTATAAATTTATGGTTACAGTTTGCGCATTGGTTAAAAATTCTTTCATTAGAAACATTTATTTGGTGACAAAATTTGTATTTAAGATCGTAACTTCGTAAGTATGACAGGGCATGACAGAGGTCTACACGTGCAAAAGGATTTGCTGAACTAAAGAATGTCATCTTTGTTAATTAAATAAACAAACAGGCATTTTTTTGTACGCATCTTCACGTTCTGCCCCGAGGGTCTTTGCATAAGATGCACAGATTATTATTAATACAAAAATATACGTCATCCTAATCTCGGAACACGTGGATGCGCGAACGATGTGTAGAAAAAGTGCTTATTCAGTTTCTTTAGTGAATTCGGTAGTACCCTAAAGGTAAAGTCCATTTTTTGCCGGTTCCCATGAACCCTGCGACAATGGCGACGACCTCGCTGAAAGACTTCGGGGAGATCCACGCAAGAATAAATATTACACAACAATAGGGTAGCTTCTTTGACTTTATTTTGCCGTGTAGTGCAGCAGAACAGTCTTGATTTTTTTGAGTTCTAACGTCTTTGAGAATTTCTTGTGAAAAATCCTAAGCGTAGACACAAAAAAGAACTGTTACATTTATTTAAGAATTATTAATACCCATTGAAAGTAATCAGATAACATTGGTGAAAGATTACAAGGAAAATCTTAGGTACTTTATAAAAAACATTTAATCAATATTTACGACATAACAATATGATACAATGTTTAATTGCAGTTATAAAACAAGCCGGGAATAGCTTCATTTATAGGTGCGACAGCAAAATAAACACGTTGTCACTGAATAGCTGAAGGTTAGATACTACATATGTATAATATATATAGCATTAAAACTTTTTGATAATCAAAAGACCGATTCCCGTAATAAAAAAAACGTTTAAAATGTAGTCGAAATTTCATCTCAGTGATAATCAAATCAAAAAGACAGACAATATTATTAATAAATTGATTGAGATAAGAATTAAAGCGTTCGTTAAATGAAATACGGGAATTTTCTCTGATTCAAGTATCAAGTCGGGTGGAGCGCCCTATACGCGAGACAACAAAAGGCATAGCGGCTCGTAACGGACTTTTTTCCGTTCGGCATCGATCGGGATATCTTCCTCGTAGGTTTTGTGATGCAAGGGCCCCGCCATTCCCACGCATCGCATAACCTGATTACTGACTTAATTTATTGCATTGAAGAACTTTGTCACGTGCAAGTTCCTTTACGTAGATGTAGTCCTTAAAGAGTTTAATAATTAGTACCAATGTAACTGTACTTTTATGTACTTTTAATAAAAGGTGTTTTTAATTAGTAGGTGGGTAGGTAGGTTAGGTAGGTATTTTTTTTTTTTTTTTTTTTTTGGGTGGGAAATCATCAAATAACTTCTCCCGCTCTGGGTGGAGCGGGAGGGCGTGTCAGACTTTTACTGACTAAAACCCACCCGTGTTCCTTCAGTAGCCCTTAAGCCAGGGGCTGTGGTGTCTCTTTTGGACAAACCCGCACCCCTGGCAGGCATCGACCCTTGCGGGTCCCATCACTTTTTGTGCTGAAATCTCTTTGAGGCGCGCGTGGAACACAACGCGCCGTCGACTTGGGCTTGGTCCTTACCGGACAGCGAGCTACCCATTACTCGCCGTCCGCAAGCCCATGCTTACGGTGGCCGGAAATCGGCCTGGGATTCCCGACGCCCAGGGCGTCTCCGTATCCTGCGGCGGCTGGGGTCGCGAGGGCGCATATGCTGCCTCTCCCTCACGTGCGCCGCCTCCCTCTTCGCGAGCATCACTGCTTCGCTGAAGGAGGTGACGGCTCCCCATGCCCTCTCGCTCCGTACCATGGCCTGGACCAGGGCCGGACGCGAGAGATCGCCGCCGCCGATCGCCTCCACGAGGACACGGCGGTGCTCCGCCCAAGCAGGGCAGACCGCCACCGTGTGCTCCACCGTGTCCTCAGGGCGATCTTCGCAGTGGAAACACCCGGGCGTTTCCTCCCGCCCTATCCGAAACAGGAACCTCCCGAAACAACCGTGTCCGGTGAGGACCTGCGTCAGGCGGAAGGTGAGGACGCCATGCAGGTTAGGTAGGTATTAGGTCAGGTTCAACGCAGATAGAGTCGGAAAAAAGTATTGTGATAAGTTTTGGTCTTAAATAAAATAGTAAATTAAAAGGGATTAAAATTTCACTGAATGCAGTGTTGGTCTAGTGGTAACGGTCGCGACTTACGAGGTTGAAGGTTCGAACCCCGACAGACGTTTTACTTTGTTTAAATAATTTCATTACCACTGCTTTCCCAAAGGAAAACATCGTGTGGAAACGGGCACCATGACCTAGAACTACAATTTCGAGACATGTGACATACATCAATGGTCTCGCTTAGTGGTTTACGGGACAGTCCCTCTCACCTACAGGAAGCCTGTGTCTGAGTATTGGAAATATTATAGGTTGATTATGTATGTATGTGAAAGGAGGCTTGTGGCTAAATAACAATAGCTGCACGGGTCGATCGACCAGGTTAAGCTATGCTTGCCACGGTTGGTCCGTGGATGGGTGACCATGTTTACATACCAAGACCCCTCCGTGCCTCGGAAAGCACGTTAAGCCGTTAGTCCCGGCTGTCATTTATGGATCTTTGACAGTCGTTACGGGTCGTCAGAAGCCCGAAAGTCTGACAACCAGTCTTACCAAGGGGTGTCGTATTACCCAGTAACTGGGTTGTGGAGGTCAGATAGGCAGTCGCTCCATGTAAAATACTGGTATTCAGCTGCATCCGGTTAGACTGGAAGTCGACCCCAACATAGTTGGGAAAAGGCTAGGCAGATGATATGTATGTATGTGAAATTGCATAGGGAAGAGGGTAGGAAGATAGACAGTACCTTGCAGACATTGACATTTTGGAAAGAGTTAATTAACTGATAAAATTCAACCTTTATCAATAAACAAATACTAAGAAAATACTTAATAGCATTGTGGAAGGTTATTAAAAAGTTAAAGGCATTATCTACAGAAGATGCACTTGTTACTTAACACTAAAAAGGAGTTACAGAGTTCCACAGAACGGGTCTCAAAGCGTTTTAAGTGCAGTAATAATCTACGTAGATAATGATAGTTTAAATAAACGTTCGTTTAACTAAACTGCAGATAACGGTGCAAAGATATCGGGCTAAGAGGACACTTGTTTCAAAGCATAATAGCCGCTTGCTCGAGAAAAGATGTTCTTAGCATTTTTTAAAGAGAAGCAGTCGACCATTGTTTTGAAAAATTCACCAAAATAATATTTTTAAATTCACACTGGCTGTTTATACATTTACTCAATACCTAATTAAGAAAAATATCGATTTAATTAAATTCCGCAGCATTTTTTTTTTTTCGATATTTTTCTTAATTACCTATGTAAAAAAATTCGTGGCCCTTACCCAATCCTTAGTTGTATTTTTAGGGTTCCGTACCTCTAAAGGAAAAACGGAACCCTTATAAGATCACTTTGTTGTCCGTCCTTCCGTCCGTCCGTCCGTCCGTCCGTCTGTCAAGACCGTTTTTCTCAGGAACGCGTGGAGGTATCAAACTGAAATTTCTATATGATACTTAGTTCTACTGTCCCTGGAAGCTGTAGAAAAATCAACCTTCTAAGTCAACGCAATCAAAAGATACAGCCATTTAGGCCGCAAAATTCCGCAAATTTTCGAAACTCGCACGGGAATCAAAACCTACAGGGTACTTCCCGTGAACTTAGAATCTTGAAATTTTGTACGAAGTCACGTCTTATAGTACAGATATAGGAAAAATTACGAAAACCGAAAATTTTTAGTTTCGTCATATAAAAAAAAATATTTTTGACAATTTTGAACTTTTACTTATATACCCACAGGTTTGTACGGAACCCTCGGTGCGCGAGTCCAACTCGCACTTGACCGGTTTTTTAAATTAATTCTTTCCCTAGAGAGGGAATCAATTACTATGGGTATTTTCCACCCAAGGGCGTCTTCCACTCGCTAGTCGTATCAAACGAACACTACTTTCCGAGTATGAGAAATGAAAAAAGATTCTAGGTGACCTTCTTATAGAAAAGGAGTATGGGTATGTCGCTAAGCTAGGTAGATTGAAAATTAATTCCTTTTGCCCTTTTTCAAGACAAGATCAACTGAAATTGTTACAAATATTAGTGAGTGTAGAGGGTCGTAAAAGTTCGTCAGACAAATGAATCATGTTGTGCTAGTTAGTTGTATTTGTCTAGTCATTATTGTGACTAATGCAGTCATAGTTTGACTAATGTTTAAGCTAGATAGTAATGCAAATAATGTTATTAAAATTCCTTAACTGTCTCATTGTACCAGTCACCAGATGAGATCCAACTAATCCTACTAATATTTTAATTGTGAAAGTTTGTATTTCTGGATGTTTGTTACTAACTAAAGTCACGCAAAAACTGCTGAACGGATTTGGATCAAATACACATAGGTTACTTCCGACCTCATGAAAGTTTCCTGAAAAAATTCAGGAAACTTTCCTGAGGTCACTCGCAATGGTATGGCAGTACAAAAGTACTGCCATCCATTACGAAGCGGAAACTTATACACTAACTGTGATCGATATTCACCCATGTGCATCAAAAACTTTAATCATTTGAAACAGCGCCTGACGAATGGAGCGGAAAATATTTAAATGGAAGTCAAAATAGCGTGCAACTACCCCATAAAATATGGCGATATTTTGATGTGGAAAAAAAATTGAGGGAGAAATTAACATTCTTACCGTCCCGGATACTAGGAGCGTGCGGAACGAAACCAAAGAAGGAAGAAATGGGCGAACTTTCATGTTTACCAACTTGAAAATTCATCGCATTCTTCAGTAGCGTTTATTGAAACTTACCGCTATTTGGCTGAAGGAATGCGTTGTCAAGAACGGTAGATTAAGTCTTGATGATAATGTTGAGGAAGAACACCGTAGTTTGAATGCAACTTTAAGTTATTTAGGAAGTTAAAGTTGCAATTTCACATTAAAAAGCATTGCCACAAATTAATTTGCATAATCAGCCTAAAATGTTCCCACTGCTGGGACACAGGCCTCCTCTCTGTGAGAGGGAGTGGGCCATAATCCACCACGCGGGCCCAGTGCGGGTTGGTAGATGTCATATATCTCCAAATTTTTCGTTCTAGGACATGCCGGTTTCCTCATGATGTTTTCCTTCACCGTTTCGAGAACATGCTGATGAAATAATTTACACTAAGTAAAGTGCCTGCCTGGATTCGAACTCACGAGCCACAACTCGCAAGTCGCGGCCGTTACCACTATGGGCCACCATTGCTCCCTAATTAATATAAAATCCATCAATGATCTGCGAGGTATTGTGTAACACACTAACAGTAGCAATGGCTTTAATTCTGACAGTTCCAAAACACATTCATTGCGTTATTTACGTTGTGGAGCAGACAAATTTTTCGAACAAAGGCAGCAATGGATCAGCAACATCCCTCAAAACGAATCAGATTGTGATTGATAGTGTCTTACGCAATTAGGGGTACGAGATATAAGTCATATAAAATATCGGCTACTTAATTGTCCCGTGCTCACGTGCGTAGTACTCTCAACCAGTGTGCTTGTAGGATCAGGGCCTAGAGACAAAACACATTTCTGTTATAGTTCACGCCAAACGCCACGCCAAAAAGTATGGGAATGACATTACCTGCGGAAAGGACACGACGTAACCTTTCTGCAGGTAATGCCATTCCCATTCATTTTGGCGTAGCGTTTGGCGCGTGAACGTTATCAGAAATGTGTTTTGTCTAGGACTGCTGCAGGCTTAGCACGAGAGCCGTAGACAAACGTTTTATCGTCGGAAGAGTACAAAAAAAGGACGTTTCCGTAAAGACAGTTGACAGTTTTTCACCGACAAATGTATACAACCAATTTGTATTCTACAGTAGAGTAGAAACAGAAAGCGTCATGCTAAGCTGGCTGATGAACAAGGCAAAACTACTGTATGAGGATCGTAGCAAGTAATAACGTAGCTATAATTTCTGCCTACGCCCATGGGGACAAGGCGTGAGCGTATGTTTGTATGTAACTGTCCTAACTTTCAAACGTAGAGTTCTCGAATTCGAAACTAAAATAAATTAAGTAACGTGTTCCAAATTTCGAATTAACATTAAAACCGACAGTTTGAATAACTTTAAATCAACTATACAAAAATCAAAACTTTAAGCTCGAGTCAGCTCGACCCAAGTTGTAATCAACCCGTTTGTGGTTCTCCCTTGAAACTTGGTATTTTTTATTCGGGATAACGGCGGCACATTACAATCATAATAGCGCTATCGCCTTACCGTTAACGGCTCGGGTTTTTGTGCTGGCTCCACCAATTCTGTTAAACGGAGATTAAGATTATAGTTTAACGAAAACTTTGTCAGTCAAATTTAGAGACAAAGAACATAAGTGTACCTAGTTTCAAAAAGTTTTATTTGATGTCTATCAGTTACAAAACCTAGAAAAACTATAGTTTTATGATGCTGCAATGTGAATAGTTTTATGGAAGTAACTTGAAGCATTTCGCTAATTAGGGGTCATATAATTATTCACTATTTGTTTGAAGGAGTATGTCTATTGCCAAATTAATTTTAAGTAACAGTTTAAAAATACGAGTAGATCCAATCATAAAATATTTAGATTGGTTTAATCCTCAGTTTACAAAAGCTATGACGACGACGGTGAAGTCGACCATAGCGGCTTATGTTAAGCTGCAAAGCTTTTTAAGTAGGTCATTTACTGTCAAATGATTTGGCTGCATTAGCATAAGGGCCTTTGTCTCAATGGGGTTGGCATTAAGGGCGTGTGTTGTAAATGGGCTCACTAGATCATTGGCAATCAATAAATGAAGGCAAGGGATCTTTTATAAAGCCAGAATCATTTCAATTTTATCTTAATGGGTAGATGGATGGATGGTGGATGGTGGATTCGTGCCCGATTGATGGCATTAGGCTCGCTCCCTATTAAATGGGACTTTAACATAACTGGTGAAAATGGGTGCACTATAGGTACACCTTTGCCCAAACCTTCTAGGAAACAAGGCGTGATATTATGAACCTTTTCAAACATCATCATCATCATCATTTCAGCCGAAAGACGTCCACTGCTGGACATAGGCCTCCACCAAAAGGGGGCCATTGTCATAATCGCCACGCTTGGTAGGCGGGTTGGCAATCGCCGTATGGTGGTAAAATGCATAGAGAACGCTGCTGCCCATTCTCTAGTAATCCCTCCCTTAGTCGCCTTCTACGACACCCAAGGGAAGGAATTGACTTTTCAGTCATGTAGAATAAAATCACGCAATTTTAATAAAATTATCAGTAAATTAAAAAAAAATGCAGGAACTAATTCATTTATTGTCATAAAATAATTATCATCTAACATCACAATGTTTATTAAAATAGAAGGCACTATGTTAAATTATTTAATTTGTATTAGGAGGTGCCCTTTGGAACTCGTATTTACAATATTTGAACTATTCACGAGAGCTTTTATTTGTTTTACAACATATTGGATAGTTTAAGTCATTGAACTATGTAAAATTACAAGAATAACATATAAATAACACGATCAATGTACAAAGTTTGAAGTGCAAGCTCGTCTGTCGACCGTTACGACACACCTTGCGCCTGCGCACTCAACCGACTTTGGCACTAACAGCTGTATGTTATGTTTTATTACACTATACTTCTATCGCAATAAATATCTTGAATTACATTAATCTACAAAAAATCTTAAGTTAATTCTTAATATTGTTGTGTTTCAGCGATCGTGCTTCTCTAGTTTTCTCCTGCCACCATTTCAATGTTTCCTCAAACTGTTCTCTGTCTTCCGGTGTCACTTGAATATCAGGAAGTTCCCTCTTTAGATCCACGTCATCACTGAATTGGTTTTCAACGAAAGTGTTATCTTCTGCCTTAAATTTGTATTGGTTGTGAGCTAAAATAAACCCAGGATCAATCGAAGGCAGACTGGCACCTTCAGTAAAACTGTGATGCACTTGCTGATTCAGTATCGCGGAATATTTAACCTCAAAATCACTCTCGATCACTTGCACATCAGTCTCACTCAGGTAATGTCGTTCCGGAATCACTGTGAACTGTTCTGCTGAACTTGGGAATGCGAAATGTCCATCCAATAGATGAGGATTTATATCTTCATGTCCAAGCAGGTCCGATGATGGAGTCAGAGGCTGATCAGCACCTTCTTCTTCGTCGTATAAGTTTGGAGTTGCCACTAACTGAAACTGTTCCGTTGCTTGTAAGTCTACATATTGCTGACGAGGAAGGTGCATGGACCCATCCAGTTCATCCTCATCCATATCTTCGTCTTCAACAGCAGGAGAATGCAGTGAATAGTAACTTCTCTCTTGACTGTTTTCTCTTGGGGACGAAGAAGCTGGAGACGGAAATGATTCCATTGATGGGCGTGAAGTATTTTCCTTATCATGACCGATGTTTAGTAAACTCTCCAAGTTCCGTATGTATTCCACTGCCATACGCAGCGTTTCCACTTTACTTAGCTTCTTGTTAGCTCCTCGGTTGGAGTTAGCATTTTCGAAAGCTGATGCTACTTCTTCGGGTATATGTTTACGAAGAGCGGCAAAGCCATCATTAACTTGGCGCACTCTGTTACGTTCGCGCGCATTTCGTCGGGCAACTGCAAGAGGTGTCGGTGATCGCACTGATTCTTCCGCGATATTTTCAGAAGGCCGAGGTTTCTTAGCCGCTGAAGTTTGTGACGTTATAGGCTCAGCAGCACGCACCAATGACGTCACAGAAACCGTCACTGGTACAGATTGAATCTTCGACTTCTTTTTCACTATTATAATTTCACGTGTGGAGTTTTGATCGGCATCATTGTTTGTTATGTTCACGGTATTATTCACGGATTCTTGGAGCACCTGCGCTTTGCTGAGCGGCGAGTTGCGGAAGACGACGACGCCGATGGAACTCATTTCGGCACGATGAGTTGCTGTTTACACATGTTACGATTGTTTATTTTGGATTCGTTGCGGACTTGGGTAAGATTGGATCACGTAGAGAATAACTGTTTTCTCGTAAAGTGGAGTAGGACTATGCGATGGCGTCAGAGTGCCGGCCGCGACAGGAATGGCGCGTGCCGAGCGGTCGCACCTGGGGTGGCTCGCGGGGGGATCAACAGGGGTACTTACGTTTACTAGTTGCACACATGCTCTTTCAAAGGGCGGAATGGGGCAGCGTTCCTGTTCAATTTTATTTGAGCGCTGTATTATTTTTGGATCAGTCTCTCAGTTTAAAAATGTTTTATTATACCTAGGATTGTGGCAAATCTATATCTGCTTTGTGTGTGTCCGTACTCAACGCATATAAGTAGTATTTTTTTTTTCTAATATTAACAATGATTACCGTCCAGTTTAATGTACTTTCGAATGTCTTTACAAGTATGATAATAATTGCAGTATTAGAAGATGTTTGTTAATCTATTTCCTAATACGTGATTTATTGACTTTACAGCTTAATTATACAAACATGTTCTAAATCACAATACTTAGTACAAAATCATTTTTTTAAATCACGATTGTTCTCCGCTACGAACAACAACGATGCCTCAAAAGTTGAACAGCATAAAGGACAATAAGTATAATTTTCATGGGGTGTCGCACCCAACTACGAGTATATCTGTGTGTGTAAGTTGCAGTTACATACCAACACATACCTTTATTATGTCATACATACCCACACGTATAAAGTTAGTTCACACATGTGCAGTAATCGAGCTAAAACCGTTCGCGTGTTTGAATGGAACTCCGAAATGATTGCGCTGGCGCAAGGGGGTTGGAAACGGCATAATGTAGGTTAGCCATGGTCGAAAGTACTAATATTTTATTGCTGCTTAGGGCTATAAAATCCTTAGTGATAGATGTTTGCAATGTCCCTAACTAAAGTTGCATTCATTTTTCCCGAAACCAATGTAGTACCCATAATATGAAAAAGGTACCTCATATTCTTAACAATTTTATTTTATGTAAAGGCTTACTTATAAATAAATAATATTATGGATTTCCAAAATTATTATTTTCAGTAACTAAAAGGAATTCCTACAGTATCAACCTATCTCCCATAAATTTAAACTTATCTCGTAGATAAAAATAATTAACCTTTTTTTTTCTAATCGATCTGTTTGTCCGCGTGTGTGTGTGTAAGTACACCCACGCCAGCTGCGTGCCCTTTAGCTTTTGTGTCGTGGCACGCGCCACTGTCCTAGCAAGACCATTGTTGCATCTCCAGTACAACTGTATAATGGGTTTGATAGTCTGTTATGATTCTTGTAGTGGACGCTGTAGGGTTCTTTTTTGGTGTGCACAAAAATAGTTGTAATAGTGTGATTTTTGAACGGGATTTTTGATATGACGTAAAGGTTCGTAGGTCGATTCGTAGTACCATAATTAGATGTAAGAGTTTTATATCTGTACAATTAGTTTAAGACAGAGTGCATCTACTTTAACTTTGAACAGTCCGAAGATCTAGTCATTTTTAAAGGTAAACGCATCCTTGTCAGAATGGAAGGAAGCAAAAGAGCCAAAATACTCGAATTTTAGAATGACTTGTGCGGAATCCTATGAAACCTCGCACACTTATCCGTGTCGAAGGAATCGACTATGGCGTATTTAAAAAAACCTTCCGAATTCTTCCAGCGATTCGTCCGATTCGGGGCGGATAAGTAAGTGTGCGAGGTTTCAAACGATTTCATACAAGTCATTCTAAAATTCGATTCTTTCAACTCCTGGTATTAGATTCACAGGCATATTAACTTTTAGCAGTTTTACTTTTAGCGGTTTCTGAAAGTAACGACTCAGGCTCAAGAAGATGAACTTATCACAGTCAGATTCCTGTTTGTTACTGTGACGAAACGGTGAAGGAAAACATCGTGAGGAAACCAGCATGTCGTAGAACAAAAAAAGAGAAGAAATGTGACATCTACCAACCCGCACCAGGCCGGCGTGGTGGATTACGGCCCAATCCCTCTCGCAGAGAGGAGGCCTGTGTCCCAGCAGTGGGAACATTATAGGCTGATGATGATGACTGTGACATAGGCTGCCGTGCCCAAATTATTTTGTTGCGTGCCACCAGAGGCACGCGTGCCATTGGTTCGCCATGCCTGTGCTAGGTAATGTCGATATATACTTAATTGAAACATAAAAAACAGGTTAACATATACTCCTAAGATAGTAGGTATGACTTGTTAGTCATAACGGCTTACTCGCACATATACATAGGTTACATTACGGGCGAATGCTGCAGATCGCCCAGACCGTGAGGAAGCGCCTTCAAGGAACCATGTGCATGCATCTTGGTTAAGCATTTACGTTAAAGCGCAGACAGCCGACTTTTAAGGACTTTTTATTGAAGATCACGCCTAAACGGCTTGTCTTATGTATTTGAAAAAAAAAATATGTGAAACTAGACAATTTTATTCGTCATTTGATATGTGTATATTTTAAATAATATTTTTATAACATAATGTAATTAAAGTAATGTCTATCGCGGACATAAAAACGACAATCACACAAAAACTATCGGGTGTATTTCCATGAAACTTTCACCATCTAAAAGACAATTTAATCACCCAAAATTTAGTATACGGTTTTTCTTTGATATGTGTTTGATAAATCAACGTGGGTTGTTTTTCGAAAAACTTGATGCGCGTTCAGGCGGGGTCTCTTGCGAGCGACGGGCGGCAGTGCATCGCTGTAGGTAGCTGTCAGCTATCGTCGCCTTAAGGATAGGGATTCACTAGCTATATCGATCAGAAAACTTACCGTAACGTAGGTACTTTGATTTGATCATTGGCATAGGTACGTAACCCCGAAATTCAATGCCACCTTAAGGTGATTTTACGTTAGATTTTTGGGTTAAAGTCCCGTTAAAGTTACAATCACTCTTAGTTACTACTGTTATCTATGTAATTTGTACATTGCTAACTTAAGTTTAATGTCCTCATTTCTTATGAAAAGCACAGCATGCACTAAATTATGAGCAGATAATTAGGAACACAATTGATTGAAAAGAACAAATACCTAATACATAGTTTGAATATGAAAAATATGGAAGAAATTGAACTTATACGAATCTGCACCCTAATTGCGTACCACACAACCATTAACAATCAGAATAATTTTGAAGAAAATTGCGAATCCATTGCTACTTGAGTTCGTACCATCAAATGGTCAACAACGTAAATAACGCAATGAATGTTGTAAAACAGTCAACATGAAAGCCATTCCTACATGTAGTGTGTTAAACAATTAACTTTAGTCGCTGCTGCCTGCCCGTAACAGGTGGCGACCCCTTAAAACAAATGTTTACATAATAAGGCCAAAATTAATAGCTAACCTGTGGGTTGCCCCTATGTTTTATTCATAAGGAGTGGTACCTAGGTACTTATGTCAATGTAATCAATAAGACACAAACATAGTTACACATCTAATAATTAATAATAATATTGAATTTAATTGCTTACATTTTTACGTAGGCCTCTTCCTCTCTCCAAATTTGTCTGAGCCCGACAGGGTCCATATTGATCTTTTGCTGTTCTACCATTTGTGTAATACATATGGCATGCAACGATGAATTGAGAATTGAGTAGGTAAATATAATTAAGAAGTAGAAACATTCTACATTAGTAGATACTCAAGGATCTAAAAACGAACAGTTCGCCGCCTCTGTACATGTTTGTGCTTAATGTATTAAATAAATAAACAGTTTTCAGTTCGTCGATAAAAACATTTATCCGATCACGTGCTGTAAGGCTGTCGGAAAGGTCAAAGAATGAGCTTAGCAAAGCATAAAGCAGATCAAAAGTAGATTATCTTTATAACATTCAAGAATTTGGTAAATTAAACGCCTTGTTTTATGAAATCTTGTTCTTGCGACTTACTGTATGTTGCTCAGCCGGAAACTAGCGTCTATAACCTGATGGATAATCTTGCCAACTGTAGGGCTAGAAAATAGCCACATAGGTTTCTCCTAGTGTACCAATCATCAAACTTATGTAAAGTCGTCGATAAATGCATATGTTAGTAAAAAGAAACCAGTAACTGAGTTGTGGAGGTCAGATAGACAATTGCTCCACGTAAAAGGTGTTCAGCTGTATCTAGTTAGCCTAGCAGCTGACCCTAATATACAAGATGATGATGGTGCCGACCTCAACAAAGCTAGGCGGATGATGATTAAAAATATGCCAGGTAACGCCGAGATATTTCAAGCGCCTACTCCAATAAAAAGGCAACGTATAGCAACACCGGTGAATGTTACCTGAGTTCCAATAGGTCTTGTAGGCGTACAAGTATGCGTCCGGAGAAACAAAATAACTAAGTAAATGGAATTCCCATTCCATTTCTTCCCGTGGGTATCGTAGAAGGCGACTAAGGGACTTACTAGACTCTAGTAAGTCCCTTAGTTGCCTTTTTCTTTTTTTTTTTTTTTGGGTGGGAAATCATCAAATAACTTCTCCCGCTCTGGGTGGAGCAGGAGGGCGTGTCAGACTTTTACTGACTAAAACCCACCCGTGTTCCTTCAGTAGCCCTTAAGCCAGGGGCTGTGGTGTCTCTTTCGAACAAACCCGCACCCCTGGCAGGCATCGACCCTTGCGGGTCCCATCACTTTTTGTGCTGACATCTCTTTGAGGCGCGCGTGGAACACAACGCGCCGTCGACTTGGGCTTGGTCCTTACCGGACAGCGAGCTACCCATTACTCGCCGTCCGCAAGCCCATGCCTACGGTGGCCGGAAATCGGCCTGGGATTCCCGACGCCCAGGGCGTCTCCGTATCCTGCGGCGGCTGGGGTCGCGAGGGCGCATATGCTGCCTCTCCCTCACGTGCGCCGCCTCCCTTTTCGCGAGCATCACTGCTTCGCTGAAGGAGGTGACGGCTCCCCATTCCCTCTCGCTCCGTACCATGGCCTGGACCAGGGCCGGACGCGAGAGATCGCCGCCGCCGATCGCCTCCACGAGGACACGGCGGTGCTCCGCCCAAGCAGGACAGACCGCCACCGTGTGCTCCACCGTGTCCTCAGGGCGATCTTCGCAGTGGAAACACCCGGGCGTTTCCTCCCGCCCTATCCGAAACAGGAACCTCCCGAAACAACCGTGTCCGGTGAGGACCTGCGTCAGGCGGAAGGTGAGGACGCCATGCCGCCTCTCAAACCACTCCTCAAAGAGGGGACTTACCGCCGCAATCGTGGCGTGCCCAGCACTGGGTTGCGACAATCGCTCTCTCCATGTCACCATGAGATCCCGCCGGAGCTCTGTCCGCTGTGCCGCGATTTCCTGCGGCAGCGGAGTTACGCGCCGGCGTTTGGCCTCCTCGCGCCACTCCCATATTTGCGCGCTCTTAGTTGCCTTCAAATGCATAAAGAACGCTGCTGCCCATTCTCTCGTTAGGTACTATAGAATGGGCAGCAGCGTTCTTTATGCATTTTACCACCATACTGCGATCGCCAACCCGCCTGCCAAGCGTGGCGATTATGGCAAGAATCCCCTTTTGGGGGACGCCTATGTCCAGCAGTGGACGTCTTTCAGCTGAAATTATGATGATGATGAAATGGAATTCAAAGATTAAACCATACCATAAGCTTATCAAAAACATTCTGATATTCCCACCGCTGGGACGCAGGCCTCCTTAATATGAGAGGGAGTGGGCTGTAAACCACCACGCGGGCCCAGTGCGGGTTGGTGGATGTCACCAGTCTTTGAATTTTTGGTT
Organism: Polymixis flavicincta; assembly: GCA_949987655.1. Taxonomy (NCBI): domain Eukaryota; kingdom Metazoa; phylum Arthropoda; class Insecta; order Lepidoptera; family Noctuidae; genus Polymixis; species Polymixis flavicincta. Next base: position 17,453,302 of record OX465181.1, on the reverse strand, counting down.
CTAGGACGTGCTGTTTTCCTTCACCGTTTTGAGAGCAGTGGTGACGAAATGAAATAAGTAGGTACACACGGCTACACATCAAGCTATATATTTCCAGTATAAGCAGTTCTCGCATTTTATAGGATTTCCGGACAAACAACAAGATCAGCGTAAATTCGAAATGTATGGCTGTGTAGCCGTGTGTACACGAAGTAGGTAAAGTGGCTGCCTGGGTTCGAACTCACGACCAATAACTCGTAAGCTGGGGGCGATACCACTGGGCCAATGGCTTATCTCAATAGATAAAATGTGTTTCTTCAAATACTCACTTCCTTTTAAGGCAAGACCCCTTTGCCATTTGTTTAAACACCACAATTAAAACGTAACTCGAACAACGAAACATTAAACTGTCTTTGGATTAGTGAGGTAAGACGAGTGTTGCTCCTAATACTCAAAAGTGCATCCTGTAACTCAAGATGTCTTGTTTTTTCGCGGCAATCCGCTCAGTAAGGCGAACTCCAGGGCTCCAACATCTTGCGAACATGTGGGATCCGTAAGTGTGACTATGGTGCATACTATACTGGCTATATTTAGCCTGGCCATATGGTAATTGCTGGTAGGGGAAGGTGTATCGAATTGGAGATGCCACAGCATTCGAACGAGGTGGATTGATCTGTCAAAACATTCGAACCCTTTTTAAAAGCAACTTTTTAGGAGCACCATCAGGGTGTTTTTGTTTTTCGCTGTCGTATATCTGTACTAAAATAATATTGGAAGCAAAATTATTTATCCTAAGCATTTCTACTTATATTTACGGATTTGATTGTATGTAATGCATTATTCATATAAGGTCACAGGATAGCATGGATTTACTGCCTTTCCATCCATATGCGACTTAATACTTGCATGATACGAAAACATTGGTTAAAAAAAAAAAAAAAAACTTTCGAAAAATGATTATAGGGCAAAAACTAGTGAAAATCTGTAAAATTATTGCACTGTGATAATTGTCCACTCCATAGTGTTATTGTGTGGCCAGTGGTGGCCTAGTGGTAACGGTCCCGGCTTACGAATTGTGGGTCGTAGGTTCGAACCCAGGCTGGCGCTTTACTTTGTATATATAACTTCGTCACCACTGCTCTCAAAACGGGAAAGGAAAACAGACATGAGTAAGGAAACTGACATGTCCTAGAAACAAAAATTCGAAGACATGTGACACGACATTGGGACCCGCACTGAGCTCGCATGGTAGCCCAGGTTTTTTTTAAAGCAGTATGGTTCCCATTTCTTGCATTTAAATATCGAATTCTGGAGTACATTTGAAAAGAATTCACACAGTACGAGGTGCATTCATTGGACCGCGGTACAGACATAACAGTTCTTTCAATCTTTTTGATTACAGAACACTGTCAAAGAGAAGTGTCCTGTGTTGAGACACAGAACTCTTCTCTTCGACTGCTGAGGCAGTGGGACCGCTGTAGGCTGATTTTGCAGTGTTAGTGTTGGGGTGGCAGTACCTCCGTCTTATACTTTCATAATTCTTAAATTGATACCTACATTCAAAATAGCTACTGAATAGCTAGCAGTTTTTACAATTTGAGAATTTGAACAAAAGTTTGTTTCCTCTATTGAAAACAAATCTATACACCCAGTCTAGATCAAAGAAACGCACAAAAGCTAACCTGCGCATTCATCTCGAACAGCTGTGTTATGAATAGTTCCCGCCGACCGAGTTACCTTCTAATGCCTACCTCAATATAGGACACCTTGAATTAGCTAGGCTATTGAGGGCTTCCCCGATCCCGACGTACAGTGGGCTGCACGTTATCGTAAGAAAACCAATATAATCTGGCCTGTAACTAAATAAAAACTACACACATCAAAAGTATCTAGGGATCAACATATATTTTTGCAATAACTTTTCTCCTGATTGATATTAATTAAAATTTTCTTTAAGGATTCATCAAATAAAGTGTTTTCGTTTGTCACAGTAACGATAAACCAAGTCACCTTTGCATTAATAAAGAAATTTGCCATTTTCCTAATAAAGGGATTTTTGACATTTGAACCACTAACATTAAAGTTCGAAAAAAAGACTGAAATAACAGTTTTCTTTAAAATTTTATTGGGTAACTTAAACAATTAATAATCCGTGTTTCTACCGCGAACACTAACAACACAAGAACATCGGTTTGGCATACTCAAAATGAGTTCATCCAAATCACGCTGTGGAATGGCCGCCCATGTTCGTTGCAACAACAAAAAAAGGTCTTCTTGCGACTGGATACCCTCCATATTCGGCAGAGCTCTTCTCTGTAGCATATCCCATGCATGCTCAATCGGGTTCAAGTCTGGCGACTGAGCAGGCCAGGGCAGGACATTGATGTTAGCTGCGGCGAGAGTCTGTCTTACAACTCTTGCGGTGTGCGGTCGTGCATTATCATGCATTAACTGAAATAAGGGACCGATTTGCACTTGTAGAGGAACGATGACGTCTGATACAATCGTCTCAGCATAAATTTGAGCGTTGAGGTTGCCTCTGATCCAAATCAACTCAGTTCTTCCGCCGATCCAAATACCCGCCCATACCATGATGGTTCCACCACTATAAGGATGGACTTCCTGGCAGGATTTTAATCGCTGTTGGCGTCCAGGGGTTCTCCAGTGTCGTATACGTCTTGTATCCGGTCTCATACCAAAACGAGACTCATCAGAAAAGCACACGAAACGCCATTGTTCTTCTGCCCAATTTCTGTGTTCAAGAGCCCATTGATATCGAATCCTACGATTGTGCATTGCTATAGGTGGTACCCGTAGCGGTCTTCGGGAATGAAGGTTCACTTCATGCAAGCGGTTTCTGACTGTTTGGTCGCTAATTAAGTTCCCTGAAGAGTGATGAAGCCTCACGGCTAACATCATGGCGGTTATTGTTGGAGCTCTTCGAGTTAAGATTTGAATGTATCGGTCTTGTCTCCGTGTGGTGCAGCGATACCGTCCTCTATGGCGCTCAGCCACGGTACCAGTGCTTCGGTAACGTGTCCAAAGTCGACTGATAACACTCTGACTTGTATTCAGAGCTAAAGCTACAGTACGTTGCCGGGAACCAGCTTCTATCATTCCCACGGCTCTGAGCATTTCTTCCCTGCTTAAATGACGTCGCCGCTCCATAATAACGTTGGTTTTAATCAGTAGTAGGGAAACAGTAGCACTAATAATGTCTTCAATGCGTTGTATGTTTTTATAGGGAAAATATTGACAGCTTATTTTCATCTTTTACTCGAATTTGATTGAGAGTTCCTGATTCAAATTATGAAATGCACCAAAAAGGATCCATATAAATTTATAAAATCATAAATTTATTACAAAGCCACATCTCAATCTCAAGAAATCCGCATAAAAATGCTTGATCCCTAGACACTTTTGATGTGTGTATTTGCTATACCAGGCCAGCTCAAGGTCAAAGTTTTACCATAGACGTGTCCTCGACAGTACACTATTATTAGAAACTAAGAACAAGAATAAAGGGGAACCTTCAACTTGAAAATTATATAAGGTAAGGTCAGTATAATAAAAGATGTCTGGAACCCTTAGACTGCATCTAGACGACTAGACTAGCCATTGAATAGACGTTTTTATTGCAAGGGGGAGTTGTAAGCATATCCGCTTCAAAATATTGGGTATGATTCTGAAGGAAAACAATGAGACAAAGGTGTCTTTGATAGCTATTGGAGCCAGCTTATAACGAAAGTAAAAGTCTTGGTTTATTTAGCCGTAGTTCGCGATATTAGGTATTTATCATGTTTATTCATGAAATCAAGGACGGTCTCTTGAGAACATTTTTGAAATTGAAATGAAGAAAGTTCACGAGCATATTACTGGCCGTAAAAAAAACAGTATAATTATCCCGAATCCAGTTCAAATATAAAGCAGGTCTGATACAAACACCAACAAGTTTCCATCTTCAAGGCTGGTTATATTAAAAAGCAGTCTGGTTCCCATTTGTTGCATTTAAATATCGAATTCTGGAGTACATTTAAAAAGAATTCGCACAGTACGAGGTGCATTCATTGGACCGTGGTCCAGACATAATACTCCTTTCAATTTCTTTGTTTAACACCACGCGAGACGTTGGACCTGCCCCTTCCTCTGAGACCTTAGAACTGCATTCGTTTTCAATGAACTCTTTGCCAACTTCTTATAACAACAACATTACATTTGCACTCACAAATATATTCCCCTATTCTATTCCCTACCTTATTCCATACAATTGCTGATTATGCTGCTTTAAGTAGTGATTTTGATAAGTTTGTAAAGGTGAGATCAAGTTTTTTCTTTAAGTTGTTCCGTTCAACTCGGTCTCCTGTTTTCAATGGCAAAACCGTTACATGCTGTGAATTAATATTTTGTTTGGCAATAAGAGTTGCTAAGGACTAATATAACAAGTCAAGCAATAAACTGTTTATTTTTTAAGAAAATCTGGAAGTACTCAATGATTATAATTAATAAATCATACTATAAGTAAAACATAAAACCAAATTATGTCAAAAATCGATCGATCGATATCCATATCGTATACACAACAACTTTAACAAGCGGATATCTTGCATTAGAACTGTATCAAAATTGATAAGCTACAGTAAAATCAATTCTAACTTTAATCAAATTTAATTCAGTATTATTATTCGACTAACTTAACCGACCAAAAAATATCAGGAACCAGGCAGATGTTTGGGCCCGCGCCGGTTTACCCACACTAGCAAACACCCTATCCTTTTCTAACCTATCAAAAACATGTAGGCCAGAAAGAGAGATAAGATATCAATAGGGGTTGTGGCGGGTTCAGCCACGTGATCTCCTCCCCGGTGCGCACGCACACATACAGGGACAGGGAACCCTCGATCATTTTATTGATCTAGAGAAAAAATCTCTGCGATTAATTTTGTTACTGGCCGAGTACTGGATTAACGTGATTTGTAGATGTTGTTTTAATTATTATTATTGCTGGGTGATTAATGATTATGAAATGATTGATATTCTGAGTAAGCGTGTTATTTAGAAATCAATATTTACATAATTATAAACAATCTCAGGTATAAAACAAACAATGTGTTTGACGAAATTAATTCCTTCCCTGCAGTGCTTATGTGTCGAACTGCAGTATCTAGTGTTGGTTTTCGGGCTAAAAATGATGATGAATTCTTAAAGAAAAGCAAAGGAACTAAGATACCTATCTAATCATATGAATTACATTCGTAGTATGATTAACTAGAAACAAACCAGTGTAGGTTATTAATTACATCCAATAGGAATCGACCTATTAACGGAAACGGATATTTGTTGACTTGATGGCGTTATAGATGCAATAGGTCCTAAAATGGATCACTTTTTGTTCCGAAGTGTAATGACGACATTAAAACCAACTTTACAGTTAAGTGCCCATAAAAAAACCGCTTCCGTAAACATTTAGACGCGCCGACAAGCCCATAAAGTCTACGATGGGTCTTCGGCAAAATAATATCATCATCTCATTGGCTTCCGACAATTTCGAGTGTGCAAGAAAAACAAACTACTGGACTCACATATCGGGTTACACTACTTAAACTGTCGTCGGCTACTACCACCCACATGGTCTCTTTTTTAGGAATCTTTTTACCAAACTAAATAGGTTTCCTGTTAGAAAAACAAACAGAGACATTTATTGAGTCGGGAATTTTTGTTTAAATGTCTAGTTGCGAATGAATGATGGATTTCAAATGACTGTCGACCCTTGACGGAATGGTGCTTCCGTTCACAAAATTATACCGAGATGTTTGATATGTGAAGGAATGAGGTGACTGATTTGTCATTTCATTGATGATAATGATTTGGTTATTAGATAATCATGCCACTTTTAAAAATCATGTCTCTACCTCTCTGGTGGTTAAAGCATATCATTTACCAAAATTATATAACGGTATTATCAAAGGTTTATCTGTTCATCGGTTTGCGGTAAATATATCAAGTTTTACGAAATTTTGGAAGCGAAAAGATTGGGCTGACTGAGCGTAGGCAGCGATCCTAATCGATGTCTATCTGTATGATTTCGTTTCACGACTCACCGATGACGTTGCTATTACACCCTTTATTTTTTAAATTTCTAAAGAAGGTACTAACAGGAATGCATTTTTTGAGGAACTAAAACTCCTGGCATTATTTTGTGGCTCTTCATCAGATATAACCACAGAATATTTGAAAGAAAAAACCTTGGGGACTACCGTGGACACCACTTTGATTTACGACGAATAAAATTTTGGGATCTTTTAGCGTCGCAATTAAAATATTTAACGAACCTGTCGCAGTGGGTGGTGGGCGACAGTTCTCACGAGCCTATTAAATATAATTTTATTTGTTTTTCTAACGATTTATGAGTAGATGCCAACTCTTTGTTTATAGATGTGGACACTTCGGCGAGGCTTTGACGTGCTTTATGATGAGGAAGATCGAAAACTTGTAGCCAATTTTTTACGTAACAGGTTCAACGTTGTCGTTTTCGATATTTTGTATTAGTAGTTAGTATTGAGTAGTTAAGTATTGATAGTTATGTTATTTTTTTGGTCAGACATAAGGATGTTTATGTAGAATTGTAGAGATTCAACAAAAATACGAAGAACGGCAAGCGTCTTACCACGTCAAATAGTCACGATTTCAAGAAAGGAAGATGAATCAAACAAACCTGCCGACGTTTATATAACATCATGCCCATAAATTACTAACGTTTTAACAATACAACCCTTTTAATAGTTACGTTATTCACATGTCAACATTCATAACCACGATACTTATCAACGGAGCGCATACGCATCCCAGCTAAAATAAAATTCTGTTATAAACGATTTGTGAAATGCGTTGTCAGCATGACGCGAACTGAGTTTAGTGAAATCAAGTTTTTTCCTCCAACAAAGGGTAGTCATAATAGTTTTGTCCCCTGGACAATATTGTGATGAGACGTCTTAGTGGATTCACAGCGTGAGGCTGACGGCGCGTTAACTGTTTGGAAGCCACCACCCGCCTTGTAATGTTGCTCAGAGTAAGAATTAACATATTATAATAATTTTTAACCCCATACATCGACTCATCGCCGACAGTTGAAGATAGCACTAAGATCGTATTAGTTTATGTTTATCGTTTTAGTAGCGGTGCATGTCAAAGCCGTTACAATAAATTCGAGCGTGCACCAGTGGCTGCGAAACATAAGTGGCGCGGCTGTCTTTAAATCACTTACCTTCGAACGCACGCCGTGTATTATGTTATCTATTGCAATAATTTTCGAGGCGTTAAAATGAGCCCGGCATGGGTGTCGGCGCGCAACGAGAACAATTTAATTGAATAAAATTAGCCAATAAACTTTGCTCGTCGAAGGCTGCTACAATGGCATACCGCCTCCGCAGCACGGTACTCGTAAACAGACCTTATTTACTGGAGACCCCTTTGGGAATCCGCATTAAATGCCCTCAAAATACTGTTGGGAACGCTTGCGTACATTCATACCTTAGGCGGTAATAGTTTTTCGATCCCATTGTGGGAAGAAGGTGATATATTTGGGAGACGTAATGTCTTACAGATTTTACAATAGCGGTGGTTAAGAATTTGTTTCATGACCTTACTGGTGTAATGAACGAAAAGTTTTCGTTTTTAAAGAAAAAAAAAAAATCAAATGAATACAAACGCGCGGGTTTCCCGTTGTTTTAAATCAATTATCAAGAGCAAGGCTTGGACGAAAAAGTCTGTAGCCCGCGGGAGACCCGCTTGCTAAACCAGCAGTGAGGTCTCAATCAAGGGACCAATTACTGCTGTGCTCAGTGAACTTTTCATATATCCAGGAAAGGCTTGATCCAATAAAAAGTGCGACGTTGAGATAATTCTGTCATATGTCAAATGCCTCCGAGTAGGGCTGTTAATAAATATCTATACTTAGATATATATATGTATATACGTATTTAATATTATAAAGCAGAAAACTTTGTTTGTTCGTTTGGTTGAACGCGCTAATCTCAGGAACTACTGGTTCGAATTGAAATATTCTTTTAGTGTTGGATAGCCCATTTATCGAGGAAGGCTATAGGATATAACACCATGTTAGGCAGGCGATTCGACGCGATAGGGTGGATCGGGGGAGCAACAAATTTGACGTGAACGAAGTCGCGAGCAGAAGCTAGTTTATTATAGAACAGGTTATGGTGCTTCCATCGGGCTGGAGATCTATTCTCATGAAAAACGAAGTAAGTTTGAAACTGCCCTAGTACCATGACTGAGTAGGTCCCCATTGGTTCTCATGCTAATAACATTGATCTGGTCTCTTGCTACTTTGTTGTATCCATGTTAGACATTTGAGCATACTTATTTTAGAGGTAGATTAGCTCAAATGTATTACTTAGTCTGTTGATAAAGTTGATTGAAATTGTTAACAAGGTATTGTATAGGCATTACTGGGTTTTGCTGACCCAAGCTTCTTTCTGTTCATATTACAAGTTTTTCCTACCTTTAATATACCTGTATCACCCAACCAGTTCTCTGGCACTTATAATATCAAGCTAACATAATATTATTGGGCACATTCTGCAGAATAATACGAGCTAATATTATTTAATTAACGTGCCGAAGTGTTCAAAATTAAATTTTTACCATAAGAAAACCCCAATGCTCATAATTTTAATGAGTTTTGTGCGGAAGTGCGCACGAGTCATCGACAGTTGGTGATCGGGCGGCTGCGCGCTGAATGTTAACGTCAACGCGCGCCGCCGCGCAAGCGCAGCCTCCCCGCTCCTCCGCTGCGCCCGCGCCGCTCAGCTGCATCAAACTTGATAGACATCTCAACACCACTTAATAAGCGAATTCCTCACACCACTTTACTGGTACTCGGAAACATCGATGTAGTTATCGAAACACGCAAAATTTGCCATTTTTTCCTCACTGATTTATTGTCACATCTCATGTAATTTTCTCGCTCATTATTCCCCTTGTGAAAAACATGGTATATTCCTAATTAGCAAGTTAAAATCACAAGTGCATAGTTATAAATTACAAAGAATTTCACTATTTGCAACTGTTCGTGTGACAAATGCTGGCCTGCTGGGGCTTTGTCGGCAGCAGTAATGAGACACTGCGCAAGCGGGAGACAAATTTATATCATAAATATCATTGGGATGCGTTGATCTGCATCGTTAATTTACTACACTGGATCGATATCCAGTATATCGATATATCGTAATTCATTCACATCTTTATTATGTCATTTATTCAAAAGTGTCTCGATATATTACTGAAACTTCATTTCGATCGGTTAAATAAAATCCACTTAATTGACATGGAAGGGAAAAAAATGGCACTTCGTGCTGTTCTTATCGTCAACTTCTTAATCTGAGTTTCGCAGTCGAGTTTAGGAGAAGGCATTTTTCAAAACATTGTACCTCACAGCATAAATGACGAATTCTGACAGTAACTACCACTTGTACTACACGTTGCAATGAAATCCTTAGCTCGGGGCTCATAACGAGTGTTCCTGAATCCTCAATTTGCTTGAACGCTGACATATAGCGGGGACAGAAGGATACCACACACGCCGCAACGCCCAACCGCCAATTCTTTATGCAAATACCAACAATATCTGACCACTTTACTTTTTAATACAATAATCATGTTATGAAACGGGCGGCATGAGATAAAGTTGGAGACTTCGCTCTTCACTGTTAAGACTGTAATTAAGACAACACTCGGGTTTCTTCAATTAAAAGTTTTGAGACATTTTAATATTTGCCTTCTAATATTTGGTTTGAACACAAATTCAGAACATGTTAACAAGTTCGCGACCGCTCATTATTTACTAAACAAACAGAGATAAGGGTCAAACAAACTCGAAGATTTTCGGAACACTTTTTAAGATTTGGCAAATGGAAAAAATGTCGGCAGGTTTTTGTTGTTCACCTGTTTTTATGTCGATATCGCACAAGTTTTCTACCACCCGTGTTCTAATAAACACTTATCGGAACCTAATCTTAGGAAGCAAAGAATTATGGCATATTTAAACAATTTATTGCTGCCGCAGAACAACGGAATTGCTGATAAGCCCCTGGTTTTGCGATAACGTTCTTTATGCTCTCAAGACTTGCCGAAATAAAAGAATTATGGAAATGGCAGAATCGGAACATGTTTTAATACGGTCAGATCAGATCAGAATTAGAACAAGTAAAACAGGTGGTTTTGATAGGAATCAAGAGTTTATTAATGACTTGATTGATTTATTGAAGCACGACAGTATTGCCAATTAAAATTAATACATTATAACATTACATTGAATAGTACCTACCAGGTGTTTCTTGCAATATATTACCTAACTTGTAATATTTTTCCATCAAATGATATGAATAGAAGAGTGATACTAATTAAGTCATTGATGCAACGAATGCTGTTTTAAATATTTAACGAGTTATAATGAATGATATTTCACAGCTAATTGCAGATATAATGTCATAAATTGCATACAAATTGTTCATTGCTATGATTGTCTAATCATCATCACGAAGCAAAAAAAAAGTTTATTTTATTTTGTTACTTTTGCAGTGATGATTTCTGTGACGGCTATGAATGGAATTTTATTTAATATTCGCGAAATATGTAATACCGTCAACAACAAAATTATCTCTGAATAATTTATTTTGACATAAATGTAAAATAGGGAAATTGTATTATGGAAAAGCAGAAGATTCTTATCTAAAAACTATATATTGTGTAAGTACATGACGCAATAAATGTGTGAGTCATGCCCGTACCTATCTAGATTAGATTAACGATAGCGCAGTAAAATTTCGTCGACGTCTGACACAAGCAGAGTGGCGCAGTGGAAGCGTGCTGGGCCCATAACCCAGAGGTCCGTGGATCGAAACCACGCTCTGCTATAAATATTCTTTTTGTATTTTCTAAAGCAATTATTGTTTACGCCTAGGTATTATTGTAGGATAAGATAATAAAGGTAACGTAGAACTGTGTTAATTCATCTTTTGTTATAAAATATAGTGAATACATATTTGATTTTTTAAACTACTTTTTTATAATTATTAATGTCACTTTTAGGCTCGGCCCTATTACGTATGGGACTTAACAAAAACATAACTAGCAAAATGTGGATGTACGGTAGGTGCTATAGGTACAAATGTGTCCAACCCTTCGGGAAAACATGATATGTTATGTTTTTTATGTTATCATTTTATAATGTATAATTTTTTACGCAATATTTTGATGATCTTTTTTAACAAATTTTTAGAATTTTAAGATAAACCGTGGCACATTCATTTGTATGATTTATTTAACACGCTTGTCAGTTATTTCTACAATAACATTTTATATCGTCAAACAAAAAAGTATCGATTACAGATTCATAGATAGATAGTAACACGATCTTTTCTGCCGACCGTGAAATCAAGAGCACGCTTTGACGTCTTAATCCAATCAAGCAAATTAGTTATTAGATTACAATGTGGTCGTTGAAAAGTAAATTATGTGTTTATTGATAGCCTAGCGCGTGGTCAAACGATTAACATTCGGTAAATTAAGGCAGGTCGGGGATAAATAATGGCGATTAATATTTGGCGGTTATTAACTAACTTTTGTTTTTCTTTCCAGAAAAATAATTACCGTAAAATAAAATAAAGTTGAATGGCCATAATTTGTGTATTTTATATTTCGGTGATATTTTACTTGCCTAATGTATCCTAATCAGACTGGCTGTTTCGAGAAATTCTTTATGCACCTACTACTTATTTATCTAAGTAATCGCAGGTAGGTTTCTAGTGCATTATAAACGATACCAGGTGTAATTGAAATTGCCGAAAACCTCTTATGGGATCATTTGAAGTTATTATTCTGAACATCTTTTACGATGGGCCTAATCCTGAAATCTTCAAAAAAAAAAAAAAAAAACATGGAGCAGTAGATTTTATTTTCCTACATTTATTTTGAAAATGTGAGAAACAGCATTTTTTTCTCCGCAGTGGTGGCCCAGTAGTAACCTAACAACAAGTTATAGTTCGTAGGTTCGAAACCAGATAGGTAACCTACTTTACTTTGTGTAAATTATTTCATCACCACTGCTGTTAAAACTGTGAAGAAAAACGCTTAAAAAAAGTTTTTATTTTTGACTTTTTAGTTATCTACCCCACACCAATTCGAAATTTCATCATCCTTGGGGTCAAAACATTGCATATTTATGCTATAGCAGCAATCTCGGTTAATTTGCTGTCATTTTTCGAAGAGTTCCGTTGTCTGTCTCCGAAACGCATCATCCGATCTATGTGAAATTTAAATGGGACCATTTCAAAATAAACCCCTTTCGAACAAAAAAGAATTTTGCAAATCGGTCTTATGACGGAGTTATGCCCGAACCTCCACCTAACTCCTAACCGTTAAAGAGCTGTACCTTCCTTCATCAGATCAGCGTTATGAGATGATGATGACCATACGCAAATGTCTCAATAGCTTTAGAAAATATATGGAAAACATTGTTAATACCAACAAAATTTCAGGGTTGCCCTCGATTTCCCTGGAATTCCATCATCAGATCCTGACTTGGTGCCAATGGGACCACCTCAGGAGTATATTCTCTCAAATAAAAAAAATAATTTTGAGAATCGGTCCACAAATGGGGGAGAAATCGAGGAACATACATTAAAAAAAATATATACAGTGGAACATATAACCTCCTTTTTTGGAAGTCGGTTAAATATTGTAAGGAAGCAGGCATATCTTAGAACCAAAAATTCAAAAACATGTGACATCTACCAACTGGGCTCGCGTAGTGGATTATGACACACCCCCTTTCACTGAGAGGAGGTCTGAGTACCAGCAGTGAGAAAATTTATAGGCTGATTAGGTTGATGAAGTTATTTCAATTTGGTACACCTTGTAAAAACCTATCCAGTTACATAATGGTTCTGTTAAACTATCCCATATGACCGTAAAAATAAATACAAAATGTTTTTTCATGTCATCCAGTTGGAATTACCTGAGAGTATTTCTTTGAGTCCAATTAGACTGTACAAAAAACAGCTAAGTATAGAGATACCAGCAGCATCATGTCTCGTATTAGGAAAGTGTCAAAACTATCTTTCAACGATAGAGTTTAAAATGACACCATTAACAACAAAGAATGACCACTATAAAGCTATTATTAATACATATCTTTTTTTTTAAACCGACTCGTTATCTGACGCAGGAATCCTTTCAATCCATCCGTTCTATTGTTTTTGGACCACTTTTTTATGTTGATATCAATATTTTTTACGATGGGAGTAACGATAAAACAGTGATTTGTTCCGAACAGATATCGAACGCTCGAGATGCCTTGGGGCACTTATGATGCGTTTATCATTCGGCGGCAACGTTTCTTTTGTATGTAAATATTTTATTGTTACGTAAAAAAAATCGTATTCTTTAAAAACTGTATCATATTTAAATAGCCTTAAAACACAAATCAAGTTGAGATTATTTGAATATGTGGGAACTAAATAAGTAATAGAAAGTGTATTGATCAAGCTTAGTCGAATCCGATCCGACGTTAAATACATTTTAATGAAGACATTATCATTTTCGCAGCATATTTCTCTGGCTCGTATCTTGTGTATAGAGGCACCGACAGAGAAGTTCCAACAATCGGATTTGTGCTAAGTAGATCATAAAATATCGACCATTTTTATGGCGGTGGTTTTAAAGAGTTGCGAATGGTGAGAGTTATAATTTTTTTCGTAAAAAGATGGTCACCTGCGAATGAAAAATGTATCATTTTTCTTTTGGATATTCTTAGAAGATTTTTGAAACTATTGGATTACATACAAGAGATAAATTAACGATGATAGTAAAAGTAAAGGTACTTAAACTATACAGCGTTTGATATCATCCATCGTTCAAATTGCAAGTAGCAAGTAAATGGGATCTAGACCATGTTAATAGAAACGGGTTTTTAGTTTTATATTATATATCAACAAAGAGTAGTTACATCGACCGCTAATTAGAATTTAAGTGGTACCTAAACAGATTTACTGTTCAGGTTGACGTTTCACGTCTTCCCATTGACGTATTTCATCCATTATTCAATCAGTAGGCGAAAGAAAATTAAAATTAAATTCCATTTTAAGAAGCTATTACAAATATCACATTATAATTCATTTTAATTGAGTTGTTAATCGATGCATACCGTGTTAGTTCTCGATTTGAATATTCGATTGTATATCGATTATCGGTTTGGACATATCGGATGATTGATATTGGTCTCGGTATAATTTCGTAGTGGATTCCTTCATACAATTTGAATTAATAGAGTTGTTTGTTTTAGTGGCGCTAGTGGGCATCGCCGCGGGCGCAGTGTATCGCCTCACCTTAATGAAGTGTCGAATTTTGTGTTCTGGAGGGAGCTAAGGTGACTATACAATAGCTGAAGAGTTTTTGTCATTATTTAACAGTAATATATTCAACCCCAGTCAGGGTCCCCCCCGATTGGGTTCCCGCATTGTCGTTGCGGGGGGGCTCAGTAACCGTGGATTCCGGCCACGGTGAAGCCAAGAGGAACCCAAAGGTGGGGCCGCTCGTCAGGGCTTTTGCCTCAAAGCCGACGACGTAGCGGCCAAAAAGTAGGTTGCGGTGAGGTGCACCGCAACTGAGGTGGGCCGCGATGTCGAATGGGAGGCATCGCGGCTGAGGGTTACGGGCTGCGGTAGAGGAGGAGTGCCGGTGCTTCTGAGCAGCGCTCTTCCCTTCCGTGGCCTGGACGGGGCCGCCACCGTTTGATGGCGGACGCGGTGGGGCCGCAGGGGAAGAGGAGTGTCGGTATAGCGTCAGCCGCTCTCCCTATCCCCTGCGGCCGAAAAGTGGTAGACGGGACGGCGCGTTGTGTTCCACACGCGCGTCGTCAAAGATGTCAGCAACCACTGGTGGGGTCCGCAAGGGCCGATGCCTGCCAGGGGTGCGGGTTTGTTCGAAAGAGATACCACAGCCCCTGGCATACGGGCTACTGAAGGAACACGGGTGGGTTTTAGTCAGTAAAAGTCTGACACGCCCTCCTGCTCTACTCAGCAGGAGAAGTCATTTGATGATTTCCCACCCAAAAAAAAAAAAAAAAAACCCCAGTCAGGGTACGAAATAACTTCTACTTTATTTTTATTTTGAAATAAAATTAGCACTATTGTCCTTTGTATTTATATAATCCCATAGATAGAATAATTTCGATTTAATAAGTAAAAATGTCTTGTATAGTCTTTCTGAAGTCTAAATTTACTTTCGTTTTAAATTAAGTCATTGATGTAATAATTACCATGCCATTGTGTCTTTTTACTAGGCGTTTGTCCAGTGTAACCGTAACCGTATACTCTGCGTACAGGCTACGTTGAAGCACTATCCCTGCCCTGTATAAACGCTGCGCTTGTTTAGCGTTGCTGCGGTGGCTGCGTAGCGTAGCTATGACGACTACATAACGTTCCAATAACAACTGCATAGCGTTGCTACGGACACTGCATAGCGTGGCTACGGCAAACGAGTAGCGTTTAAGCTGCGCTTACTTTCAACAAACGCCTACGCTACGCTTTTGGTAAAAGTTAGATTTTTTATAACTTTGGTGTTCCTATTTTTCTTGGTGTACCAACTACTTGTGTGTTGTGTAGGCTCTCTAACCCACTCGCTTCTGAATTAACTTTCGGATCGGCCATCGATAAATAAATATTTATATTGTGTTAATGATAAAGAGTGTTTCGTCTTAGATTTAATAGATAACAAGATACGGCCGTCGCCTGAAGCTGTTTATATTATATCTTAATGTACTATGTTTAATTGTAAACCTTTCCTATGTTATAATAATGAATGTGTTAGAAGCTGTTATGTTTTGTATTGTTTCGAGTGTTATTTTAAATTGTTCTATGATATAAAGAGTGTTTGATCTTATCCATATTATAGTGGCGATTTTCACTCAGTAGGTTGGAGGCATCTTAACTGCCGTAACGTGTGATGTAAAACGATAGTGTACTCTGCCCCTAAATAAACATAATAGTAGAGTTATCGGTTTCAATGTTTTAAGTATAAAATTGTACACTTATCATTTACACTCAACTTCGATAATCAGCTGGTAACATTCAATTATTCCTATAGTTCAGTATTTCCTTTAACAAAAAAATATCTCTCTTGAGACTTGTCTCAAATGCGATTGGCGACATTGAATCATTTTAAACTGGCCGTAATTGTACTGTAGCTCGAGATAGCCCGGCAATCGAGATAGCCCCGGCAATTTTATGATAAATGCTACAGTGAGTTTATACGCTCGTACACCGTCACGGTCCTTATGAGTTAATTAACGACAATCATGCAAATGACACAATACTCAGTACCTACATGCGACCAACTGCAGTAATAAGTGCAAATCGACTGATCGACAAAAACATACGACGAGCTTTAACATTAAGTATAATTTTGTATTAACAAGCGCAACTACGTGAAGAAATTTGAAACATCGTAAACGAGTAACTTGCTTCTATCAAAAAGGAAAAAATAAGAAGTGATGGTTCTCTATACCTACGGTCATACGTAGGTAGTTGTTCTGTGTTTTCATTGAATGCCTTAGTTAGCAATATCTGCGTGACGCGTTGACCTAATTTTATTACTTACTAGCTCTTGCCAGCGGCTTCGCCCGCGTTACCCAATTTAAACAAAACCTTAACAAATTATGCATCTAAACCTTTCTCATGAATCACTCTGTCTATTGGTGAAAACCGCATGAACATCCGTTCAGTACTTTTTGAGTTTATCACGAACAGACGGACAGACAGTCTGTTTTTGTGGACTTTGTTTTATAATACGAGTATATAGTGATTATTTTTTACTAGATTCAGGGTAATTGTGCCTTGGTTGTGGATTGGTGCCCGATTGATGGCGATAGGCTCGCCCCCTATTCTATGGGATTTGAACAGACGCACATTTAAAGTGCAGTGCGATGCCGTGGGCTTACAGTTGTGGTGAGCCTATGGACACACTTCTGCCCTACCCTTCGGGATGCAAGGCATGATGTTATGTGTTATAAGTAAACACTGTTGTCTACCGCGTTAGCCGAGTGTCAGAAGCCGAGAGCCGAATATTTAACCAACATTGAATTAACATTTCAACAAAAATAACAGTTTTGAGAACGAGCAGTGTGCCAGTGTTCAACATAAACATTTATTTCTGTTCAAAAACACCGACGCATGCTACGTACCCCGACAGTAATGTTACTGTATCACATTTAGAAGATAACTAATTCCTATGCAAAAAGAAGCGAGTGAAAGAAATCGTACGGTCACGATCGTACGCCTCCTCAAGCTCGCTCTATTAAAATTTCCATAACATGTATGTACTCTAACCATACATTAATCTTAAAGCACGCCTCACTCAGAGCTATCTCGAATGCATCACTTCTATCTGCTAAAATTTCTAGTTGCTGTGAAAAAAAACCTTTAATAATTCCAATTAACCCTAATAATAGGCTCTGGGTATTGGAGAGGCAGTGCGATTAAAAAGACAAATCCCTCAACCACTAGACTACAATAGCAGGTTGCGAGCATTCCGTCGAGTGTAAGCCTGCCCTTTATTAATAGACCAACGACCGGTAGCCGCCACGCTTGCCATACTGAGCGAAAGATATGATTAACACAAAGGCGATACATAATAAGCGATATTGGGACCAGTTCGGGGAGCTATGGACATAATATGTAACCGCAGCAGGTTTTCGATCATATCCATTACAGGCTAACGCTCGTGGCCGCGACAAACGCACGCGTTCACGTTTGCTTTTCTTTGAAGCTGGTTCAAGAGCGGGCTCCGAACGTTATCGTTGTAGACTGTTCCATCTAATTCTCAGGATCTGGTGAGGAGCGCTTATGAGGTATGCTACTTGGTCATTGTGTATGCAAGTGTATGCCCGGGCTTTTACTTAACGTTACCTACTATGCACTTCTATGGCCAGTAAAGGTTTAGAGAACCTGGTCCTAATCCTTTTATATTTTAATTTTCACTTCGATTAAGCTAACTAGCTGCTTGTTTCTATAACTTTCTTCTATAGGCAGTTATTCTATCTTATAAATAACATAAACGAATAATATTTGGTTTTGATCAATATACAATATTTTGTTCTTGTAGATATAGAAACAGCGACATAGTCCTTAATGTCCTATCCTCTTCATGAAGTTCAAAAGTCTCACAGAATATTCACTGACTATTATTTGATTGGAAAAGAAGTTAAATGAATGTCGTTTAGCTAACGCCCAGAACCAAGAACTGCAAATTAATTAATGATTTTTAAATTAATTTGCTTAACTAGTAATTGAATATACCTAATTGGCAAGACCTGATGAGTAAGACAATTAGTTAATGAAGCTAATGAAGATATAAGCGACATAAATAATGAAATATTTCAATTAAACGCAATCATAAACTGAACTACCTTTGAAAATGAAGGGCTATATTCTGCCCCTAGCCGTGTTACTTTTACTAAGTGTTGTGGTTGCGACTTCTTCTTCTGCCATTGGAAGTGCAGGAGATGGAATTGTCACAGAAGACCAAAACGAACCAAGAGGAATGGAAACGCCCGTGGTAGAAAGCATGATAGTCGTGGGTTGTGTACCAGGAGCGGTGAGAATTGGCGACATTTGTCAATTTGAAGACTAATAAAGTAAAAATAAAGCAGTGTTATCAATGATTTTGTGTGGAATTGTAATACCAGAGCTATGGAAAGTGTTGTTTTTTCAAATAAAGCCAAGAACTTAAATATAAAAATCTCTTTTAGTTACGAGTTCATGCAGATTATAACTTTGTAATATATCTGAAAATCAGCATTTCTGCCGAAAGACGTCCACTGTTGGACATAGGCCTCCACCAAGCTCCACCACTTTGACCGGTTCTGTGCTTCCCGCATCCAGCGGACTCCTGTGGCCTCACAAGTTCACCGGTCCACCTTGTGGGAGGTCTTCCGGTATGCGGTCGCCACTCCAGAACCTTTCGGCCCCATCGGTCATCTGTTCTGCGAGCAATGTGCTCTGCCTACTGCCACTTAAGTTTGGTAATTCTTTGGGCTATGTCGGTTACCTCGGCTCCATCGCTCTTTGGGTGACTTTAAGCCCTTTTTGTGCGGCCCATTGTGAGCAACCACGTTTCGGTTCCATATGTCATCACTGGCTACACGCACTGGTCAAAGACTTTCGTCTTGAGACACTGCAGTATGTGGGACGAGAAGATATTGCGAAGTTTCCCGAACGCTGCCCAGCTGATTTGGATTCGACGATTGACCTCTTTCTCGAAGATGGACTTACCTAACTGGACAGTTTGTCCTAGGTAAACGTACTCGTCCACAACTTCCGAGTGCAGCGCCTCCGACCGTTACGAGAGTGGATGTTACATGGGCATCGGGCATGACTTTTGTCTTGTCCATGTTTATTTTGAGACCCATTCTTTCGGAAGTTAGATTCAATGTGCCTCTTACCAAACGGTGATCACTACCAGTTTTCACCGCATTGATTACAGATACATCATTGAATACTTGCCTCTTCGTTGACATTATGAAGTCAATATCTGAAAATACCGTGGTCTTAATCGAAGTAATTACAATCCTGCAGATATATATTAGATTGTAAAAGCAATATTTTAACGTTATCTCTTGATAAATATACACAAGATGACTGTAAATAATATGTCAACGACAAGAGAAGTAATTGGATGGGCTTCCACATCGATCAAGCCACAATTTTGTATGAACAAGCTCATGTTAATTTAACGTGATATGAACATTTAATAAATGGCGTTCATGTTAATTGTTTAATAGGCGACGCATTCAAGAGTCCTTAATGCTATATTTTCTTTCTTCAACTATAAATAATACTCCTAAAATCTTACATTAGGAGCTGATAGAGGTGGTTAATGGAATGACACAAAAAGAAAACATTTTAGATACCGTTACTAAAAATATGGTCAAGAAAGTGAATAAGTAGATAAGCAAATACAACACAAATTAAAATGCAAAAAGTAATTCTAACCGCAAAGTTGCATTGCACATACCTAATGACGAGTATCCGCCAATTAAGCGTCTGCGCATGGCCCATGACAAAAACTTGTCTTGTGCGCCTTTAAGAGGCGCTACCGAACTTAATTGGACGGTGGTTATCGACTGCTGGTTATTGTGCCAACTGGCAATGGCGAATAATCGAAGGTCGGCCGAGTGGATTCCACCTAGTCCACTCCCAGCTATGCCATGATCTATTTCTGTCTACTCCCAGACAAGAACCGCCGTGAAATTGCAGCGTCGAACAAAAAGAGCCAGCACCAAAATTGGTATTTGAAATTTTAATTGTGCTGCTAGCCTTAGTTGCGTTGCTTGTAGCTGAAACGACTATTACGTTTGAAGCCTTAAGTGTGATTGATGGTTGTTTTATTTTAACGCCTTATTGAATATGACTTAGAATTATTGGATTGTATTTACTTTTTTCACTCCATATAGTCATCTTGATCTGTTAGTGTACATAAATAGTGATAGAGATTACTAATCTGTCTAGATTTGACATTGCGAAGTTCCATTAATTATGGTTTTCGAAAATCCCAATATTAGATGGAAAATCATCTATTTTATTAGTTGCTTAATTAGTATTAGCAGCAGAACTCATTCGCAGGGTACCACTAGTGTGTTATATTTTATGTTTGATAAGGTTGACGCGACAGGTTGAAGTCGTTCCGTATGTAAACCGAGGCGTGTGTCGTCGGCGGCGAGTGGCATCGAGTGCCACGCGCCACTCCCGCGCACTCCGACTAGTTCCACCGCCACCGCCTGCGCACTGACGATCACTCCGAAATGAAAATAAAGACACGCGCCCGATGACGTCTATCGCCGGACCTTTACAAACTTTATACTTCTCCCCATACATAAATTAATTACAATGCCTATCTACTCCCGTTTTAGCACCGAAGAATTCCTGTTTTCGAAACAAATGCTGAATTAATCTGTTCTTACTTATTTTTCCATTCGTTTGGAATAAGGCGTGTATTTCATTTCTTTCTTAATAAGCGAAGCGACAGTACCTCGGTACGAAGTTTAATTAAGAACTAGCGAAACGGTGCGGACCGCGGCCACTTGCACATCTATAATAGGTTTAAGTATTTTAGTCACGAACTTTTATTTATACGTGCTACTTTGTCAGGTATTCTAAAGACTTGTTTTATGTGGGAAATGCGGCAATCCTGCAACGAAGTTTCGTTGCTAGCAAGTTTTCGTTTCAAGAGAAGTATTTTACAGACAATTAGATGAAATGTATTCGCGTATCGCAATACCTGAACGCGAAAACTCCCGAAAAAATTAGTTCAACAAAATGAGGTCGATGCACCGGAATGCTCACAGAATACTGGTTCGTTTGTTGAATTTATTAAAATATAATTGATACGAAAGTATAACGTTATTACGCTAATAACGTTACAACTCTGTCGCAGTAAGCAAAGTTCGGAAATCGAATACTTTTCGTTTTGTTCACGGATTGCGTTCATTCGAAAAGGTTCCAGTGTTGATGACTTGTTTATCGAGTATTTCGGGTGGGTAAAAAGAGGAATCTTGTGTGTCCAGCGGAGCTGTCCATTCAAGAATTTGTTGACAAGCAATTAAGGGTGGGCCGAGTATGTGCGACGATCAAAACGCGTGAGGCAATTTTATAAAATATTATTTTTTATTGATTCAATTGAATGCTGTAGATAAATATAATTTTATGGATTGTAGTTTTTGTAATTAATGTAAAAAACACCAAAATCTTTAAGGAATGTACGTATGTTGTCAGGTAGTAAGTCAAGTTGTCTAGTCGAGCTAGTCTTTTTCACAATTACTTTTGTATCTTTTTTCCGTTGGAAACCTAAGTGGTCCTGGTTTACATTAGGGACCATACTACCATCATAGTCTTGCATGACATGTAGTATTGATGATAATGATGTTTATGACATTGTCTTGCAAGTTTTTACTACTCGCTCAATAGCTACACATTCTACACAATCATAATATGTCGTTCCTATTTGTGGTGTAGCTACTTATTCGAATACAATTCTTGTTTTTTTAATCATAGAAGTGTGAAGTTTGTGTGTGTGTGTGAAGTGTGTGTTTTAATAAAATTGAATTACAATTTTATTGCGTGAAAGGAAACGTTTAAAAGTGTAGAACTTTACAGGGTAAACTGGAAATGTTTAAAAACTTAACTTAACTCATTAAGAAGCGCATAATGACGTTTATTGTATTTTTGGTCCATTATGTCTGCCTGAGAACAACGGCAGGAGT
This sequence comes from Polymixis flavicincta, assembly GCA_949987655.1. Taxonomy (NCBI): domain Eukaryota; kingdom Metazoa; phylum Arthropoda; class Insecta; order Lepidoptera; family Noctuidae; genus Polymixis; species Polymixis flavicincta. Next base: position 17,430,990 of record OX465181.1, on the reverse strand, counting down.
AATTTTGACATTGAAATATCCATTAAAAGCCTTCACCATAATATGGCACGGGAGTCTGCCGGTCCATACTAAACGCTTCACTAATTATTATTTCAATAGTTCTTACCTTTGTTTTATTAACAATAAACTCTGCCAAGATTAGGGGTAATGAAAATACAGGATGGTAACACAAATGGTTTTTTCTTCATAAAAATTAATTTTCTTGCAATAAAACCGGATAACTGTGCTGTTAACAAAATTCAATTATAACAAAAGGCGCGCGTTCGGCTCGAGCTGTCCGTCCGCTTGTACCTACTGATTAAATGGACAATGGACGAAATGAAAATATATTCGTTTTTGCGAACAGGAAGTAAAGTAGGACGATCTTCACGGAGATTTGAAGTGATTAAAGCACCCAGTTTGGTTCAGGACCATATAAGTGGGTTTCAGGTTATGTAACTGTGACCAGTACCTGGGTAATCAATGTTAAGAAGGTGATGGATGCATCAGCAACTTCACGCAGGTACACACAGCGTCAGTATGTGCTAACCCCTCAAATTTTAATATGTTACACTGCTACAACATTGAATTCGTTACGTACCTATAATCTACAGAATACATCAAAAAGAGTTTATTGTTCAGAGTTGGATTCGAACCATCGTATCACCGGCGGTAAGTCCCCTCTTTGAGGAGTGGTTTGAGAGGCGGCATGGCGTCCTCACCTTCCGCCTGACGCAGGTCCTCACCGGACACGGTTGTTTCGGGAGGTTCCTGTTTCGGATAGGGCGGGAGGAAACGCCCGGGTGTTTCCACTGCGAAGATCGCCCTGAGGACACGGTGGAGCACACGGTGGCGGTCTGCCCTGCTTGGGCGGAGCACCGCCGTGTCCTCGTGGAGGCGATCGGCGGCGGCGATCTCTCGCGTCCGGCCCTGGTCCAGGCCATGGTACGGAGCGAGAGGGCATGGGGAGCCGTCACCTCCTTCAGCGAAGCAGTGATGCTCGCGAAGAGGGAGGCGGCGCACGTGAGGGAGAGGCAGCATATGCGCCCTCGCGACCCCAGCCGCCGCAGGATACGGAGACGCCCTGGGCGTCGGGAATCCCAGGCCGATTTCCGGCCACCGTAGGCATGGGCTTGCGGACGGCGAGTAATGGGTAGCTCGCTGTCCGGTAAGGACCAAGCCCAAGTCGACGGCGCGTTGTGTTCCACGCGCGCCTCAAAGAGATGTCAGCACAAATAGTGATGGGACCCGCAAGGGTCGATGCCTGCCAGGGGTGCGGGTTTGTTCGAAAGAGACACCACAGCCCCTGGCTTAAGGGCTACTGAAGGAACACGGGTGGGTTTTAGTCAGTAAAAGTCTGACACGCCCTCCTGCTCCACCCAGAGCGGGAGAAGTTATTTGATGATTTCCCACCCAAAAAAAAAAAAAAAAAAACCATCGTATCACCGAACGTTGTCATACTCATACCGGCAGTTTGACGAACTAGCCAGCGAGCCCATAAGAAATGCGATGAAATTGTTATCCAGTATCGTCCGAGTCACTTTATCTCTGACTAATCAGTAGACTTTGTTATTTGAGGGTATGCACTAATTTAACTTACTTAATTATGTTTTCTGTATAAAATTAATCCCTACCCTCAAGTTATAATTACATTTGAAATATACGTTCACACGTGACATTTCGTTAGTTTGTGTTAATCTAATATTTCTAGCGCTTCATTTTATCGTTTGCGTTAAAAGACTGTCGTCACTTGTCTAGGGAACCCCTTGTGTCAGTTAGCAAAATATGTATGATATTAAGTAACTATTCTGTAAATTTTCAAATCAAATTGTAAAATATTATTTCTAGTAAAATAAGATCAAAGTTTTGCTAAATAATGGCGATAGTAAATATTATGAAATCATTAATATTATTAAAAGTATTTTTGAAGTGAAAACTGCTTTAGCGGCGTTGTACACTTTTTTGTAATGGGTAAAAAATATTAAACTCGCGTCAGGACACGTGACCTGATCGAAAATTCGTAAGACGAATGGAGAGTAGACAGCCGGCGCGCCGTAGGAGAGGAAGTATCCCCCTCTCTTTCTACGGCGCGGCGAAAATGTATGCCTGCGCCTGTTATTTCGTTTAGGCTGCGCAGGGCGCTTGCGCGAATGTTCATGTGTGTTTATGTTACAGCGTGCCACGCTCATCCATGGATGCATCAGCTGATGGCTTGATTTTTCTGAGAGATAAACTTTTTAATGTAATATAAATTGTCATGTTTGTGTACGATAGCACAATAAATAAATATTGTATTCTACCACATAAATGATAGTACTTTTATACTGATGATTAAACCAATTCGTGCAAAATTATTCCCTAACCATTCCAAAATATCAAAAATGCACAACGTTAATATTCAAGTTTTCACTTCTGCTGGCACTCCCGGAGTTTGTTTTTCTTGATTTTATTTGAATTTTTATACATATTACTAAAACGAAATAGAAAAATACTTATAAGAAAAATTAAAAAAAGCATGACAAAAGCACATTTCCTGTCCAGGATTCGCCTCGACCTTCCAATCTTAAGCACAGCAAGCGGTCTTGCAACCTCCAGTCTAATTAGAAGTAAAGTAACTCCTCGTAAATGTCAACCATATTCACTAAATTATAATAAAATGTTTTTGCAAAATACAAAAAGTAACTTGGGCCTAGCACGGATTTGAACTCACATTTCTTTTGGAGGCCTACCTACTTAGTGAGAGACATAATATATCTAGGTAAGTACTTATTTGGTGGACTGTCTGTGTGAAGGATGATATGGTGGAAGTAAAAGAAAATTGAGCCTATCCAAATATCTTTTGGTCGGCGCAAAATGCCATCATTCTCTCGTGGTACTCATTTACCTGAGTGTGGTTTACAATAACGCTTGTATGTCCATCAGCCACTCTACAGATGTTAATTTGGTGAGACTTTATGACCTGAGTTTATCAGCAAATATTCCATATAGCCAATTCTTCTTTTCATTTAACAGACTGCTCCAATTATTACCATTGTTCACCGTAAAACCACCGTAAAATGGTTAAAAATAAACCGCCCTAAAGCGTTTATTCTTCGTTCCACGGCCGAAATTATTCCGAGTGGTCATAAACTCGTCCACCAGTTACGCTACAAACCTTCGTACAATGGTAAATGATAGTTATAAACGTTTATTAATAAAGGTACCTACCTATGTACGTACACACAGTTAAGACCTTAATGTAGATTTTAAAAAATAGGGCTTAATAACATCACCGGTGCGCAAGCGCTGAATCAAGACAGAATTCTGTTGTTACGCGCTATTATTAATAATTAAAACGATTAATTCTGCGAGATAGTAGCGTGGTGTAATTAATATTGTTATTAGTGTGGAGACTTGAAGTACGTGTTACTATGTGGTGTGCAAGATACCGAGGTCCGTGGGCGAGCCGTCAACTAGCTCGGCAAATCAATAGCTAGTTTGCGCTTATATGAAAAGACGGCGCAAGATAATCAGATTCAAATCTTATTAAATCAAATTGGAAAACCAAGTAAAAAACCGGTGACGATAAAAGAAGAAAAGGCGGGTAAGTGCGAGTCGGGATCGCACACGAAGGGTTCCACCGTTCAATATTTAACACTACATCGTCATCATCAGCCTAGCCATCTCCCAACTAGGTGTTGGGGTCGGCTTCCAGTCTAACCAGAAGGAGCTGAATAACAGTATTTTACTTGGAGCGACTGCGGTTGTGGAGGTCAAACAATGGCTGCCATTGTCAAAAACTGGGTTACATGTCACGCCTTGGTAAGACTGATTGTCAGACTTTCGGGCTTTTGACAACCCGTAACAACTGTCAAAGATCCACAAATAACAGCCAGGACCAAAGTTTTAAGTGCTTCCCCATGCACGGAGAGGTCTTGAACTCTTGGTATGTAAAAATGGTCACCCATCTACTAACTAACCGCGGTTAGCTTAGCTTAACCTGATGGATCGGCCCGGGCGGCTGTTATTACTTATCCACAAGCACCTCTTTTATATTTAATTTATTTTTATTACATTTTATATTAATTATAAAATGTAACAAAAATAAATGAGACCCCTTTCATTTTATCTTTATTTATTTTTATTCGTTGCGTTTTTATGCAATATAAATACACAATGCGAAAATTCCAACAAACTACCTACTACGGTTCATGTGTTACAGCTCTGACAGATAGACGAACGGACGGACAACCAAGGATTAACAGGGCTTCGTTGGCAGCATTTTAGTACGGAACCCTAAAAATGGAGGATATAATTTTTTACTCCTAAGGAAGATTGGCGATAATACAAGGTAGTTCGTCTTTTAAAACGTACAGATTATTATCTAGTTATTACCCCCTCGTTTTAAATAATTGTTGGAATGAAAATATTTAATGTATCACTGGTATATCTCCGACACAAGTTATAGGATTCCTCTGAGGAATCTACTAGTAACTTAACTTGAGGGCGATAGCAATCTGTCACTGTATGTAGATCAAGCGGTGCCGACACAGGTTTTATGAAAAAAAGTTTAAGTGATACATTAATACTTGCTAAATTCCTGCTTAAATACTTGTGTTTATTCATTTGTTTCTTTAGTTTTCTTTTTCATTCTAGAATTTTCCAAGACGTGAGAGTTTATTTAAAGATCCAGCGAATGGTCTAAAAAAAAAAAAAAAAAAAAACATGCAAGACGGTTTATTCGGTTGAAATCCACTCCTCTTGGAGCATTGCCTAGCCTTCTCATCTCCTCAATCTAAGAGCTAACTAATTCTGATGCTGAAAGCACTAAAGGTAAGCAGAGAAAAGGCTAATCTACTAGCATCGCATTATTTACACCTCAAGTACTTATATTCCTAACCCCAGTTATTTATAGGCACACGTAGAAGTACCTTTCACACAAGTCAATGAAGAATCTCAAAGCACAAAGCGTTAATTATCGCCATAGCTTCAACCACTAGCTGTAACCAGAACCAGCAATTACATGCTGCGAGTCTTAAATCTGCCATTTCAACGTAACCTAGATTACCCACTACGGTTCGACATCATTTGATTTGCAATGATTTATAGCTCCATGGGAAACTTAGGGCCGTATTACTGTAAAGATAATCATTGGTTTAACAAACGCACGCGGCAGCTTTTAAAATTAATGGACACGTGAATTAAAGTTGCGGTGCAGAGTCGTAATGAAGATAACGTTGGGGTGGACACGGCACGATAAAGTTCTGACGGCGTTTCTGACTCGAAGATAAGCCTTTAATTATTGAGATAAAGCCTCTACGTACGCCGTATAGGCTTTAAAACGTCCAGCAATTAGGACAGGGGCGACTCTTTGCCCACAGCGGGTCGTTGATCTGTAATTAGCGATTGATTAGTAATTTTGATTAATTACACTTCGAAATCTGTCACCTAAGTGGTCAGCTGGCAGGAAGATTCTTTACTCGCAAATAAATACCACTTCCATTTAACAAATGACGTATGCTTATTGATAACTGAATTGATAATTTCGTTTAACTTTGATCTTTTGAAACATCGAAACCGATTTGATTTGCATTTTTTCTATGAATATAAAGCGGTTGCAGCAGACTTTGTTTGAGTTCGATTTAAAAGCTTCTGTAAACTAATTACATTTACAAACTTGCAGTCATCAAGGGCGCGGTTCGTATTTGCGGATCGAGGCACCCAATTAACTTGAGACGTACGTGTCATTATCAAGGAGTAGGTACAGGTAGTAAAGGTCATTAATCTCATTCATTAAGAACATTCGATTCCTGATTGTTCGATGTGAATTCTTGCGCCCCCGACTCCGCCTATAGTTCGCGCGTCGACGAAATGTGTTTATAACGATTCTACTGCAACACCCACGACACTTGCCGATATTTTTTCTACCAAAGACACGTCCATTCGATTCCTAGTTAAGGAAATTGGCATGATTGATGGCCGACCGAACTATTAGTTGCGAATTAAATTATTCTTAAAACAGATGTCCGTTCATTTCACACGTAACTTATAATTATAATCGCATCAATCTTATAAATTAAAAGAAACAAAAATGAGTTGGAATTAAATCGATTCCATGAATATGATATGTTTTCAATAATTTGGACGGAAATGACAGATAAAAGCAATAAGACATGAGATATGGAGCTTCCGCTATCAATCTTGGTTAAGATACAATAAGATGGTGGCTTTTGGCGTATGGAATATTTCCCACGATGATGGAGACCAATAACCGGAGTTTCAATTTCAAAGACTATCGTCAATGCCATGGAAATGGTAAACTCGCTAATTAAGTCCCAGCTGGTTTTAGTTTCACTTTTATTAATTTAGAATTTCTATACAAGCGTTTATTTATATGTCAAAAGAATGTGTAAGTATTTACACAGCACAGAAGTACTAATAAGGGATATAACGAATGGTGGCACCCGAAACGCGTGATTAAGTCATTGGGGCGAGCTAAAAAAAGGTAAGATGGCTTTACAAGTACGCAAGTTAAAATTATATTAGCAGCTGAAAAAAATACACGTTGTCTGTAAGTGAGATCGTTATTATAAATTGGCAACGATGTTGGGATATGGGCTAACGTTACTTTTTAATAAGTTTCTTGGTAAAAGTAAGGAGTTTACTCCACTCGCTCACGTTTCAGTCGTACGGCCATCGCCTTGACATTTATTGGCGGTATAAATCGTAACTTGATAACTTAATCTCAGATGATGGCCGCGTTTTATACGCACCTGTATTACGCTTTACTACATTAATTTGTGTGTGTTTTTGAAACAGGTTAAGATAGATTTAAGTCAATTTGTAAATAACGTCTAATTCCAGGTTTCGCAATATGGTGGGGTTTGTGATCGGGTTAAGCTACGCTTGCCTCGGTTGGTCTGTGGATGGGTGACCATCTTTACATACCAAGATCCTTAGGTGCCTCGGACAGCAGGTCCCGGCTGTCATTCGCGTATCTTTGTATGTCGTTACGGTCCTTCAGAAGCCCGATTGTCCGACAAACAGTCTTATCGATCATTTGAGTAATAAGACAAACAGTATCATATTATCTAGTACCAGGGTTGTGGAGGTCAGATAGGCAATCACACCACGTAAAATACTGGTATTCAGCTGCATGCGGTTAGACTGGAGTACGACCCCAACATAGTTGGGAAAAGCTGAGCAGACGAGTAGGTTTCATAATACAGGATACATTTTTAACCAGTGCGCAAACTCAAACCATGAATTCTGCATATCATTTTAGACTCTAGGGGTCTAGAAATTTTTCGTCAAAAAAAGTCTGCTGTTTCATGGAAAAGTGCAATACCTACGTGGTTAAAAAGTGTGGAACAGCTGATTTCTTTTTGTATAATTGACGAAAAAAATTTACGCTAGGTCTAGAATGATATGCTGAATACATGGTTACAGTTTGCACTCTGGTTAAAAATTTACCCTGTATTTTATGTAGATCGGTGGCTAGGTATGTGAAAAAATACGAAGCATGACGATAACATTTCAGTTATTGAATAGTGATTGAAAACTTCCTATGTGATTTAGATTAACGATCTCGATTCTCAACGACAAGTACATCTTAATAATAAATCGTGGACATGTCACGTGCGACAGCTAGAGTACAATTTATGACTAATTACAGACATAAAATAGAAGAACAAGACACACTATAAGATGCATTAAATACCCATCAACATCAGTCAAAGTTGCACTTTACATAATTTTCATTGTAAACAAACGCCTTTTGCTTTCGGCGATACAAAGCGGTTCGGAGCGGTAGGTAACATAACATACGTAATTGCTCTTGCATTTCAATTATGAGCAATTATTTAATCCCACCAATAAATTGTGTATGTTGGGTTTTACAAAATGTTTTATGAGTACGATTTAAATCGGTACGGGAGCCTGCAATCAGTGGCGCTGATGCTTCGCTAGACGTCGCACGGTCGTATAAAAGACTTTGGTCTGGTAACACGCTCTTGTTGGTATTGTATTGTGAAAACCTATTTAGTTCCTAAAACGTATTACTCAAATGATCGATAGTTAGTTGGAAGAACAAAACATCATTTTGTAACGAGGAAAAGACTAAATGAGAAACACAAATTAAAACCTAATTTTTGTCTCTGCCTGAAATCCATCACCGGAATATTTCACAAATAATCTTTACGAAAAAAATTATCGTTAGGTCATGTTAAATATAGAAACTTCTGAAAAAGTACAACTTATTTATCGTATGCGACACAAAGTTCCACCCACGTCGCATCGCATCTCCGCAAGGGCAGCGCGCGACCGCCGCGCCCCCGGCGGCAGGCTAATTCCCCAGTCTATATATTTGCACTGATTGCCGGGACACACTCATATTTATTTACTACCCCCACTACTTAATACTTGACATGAGGAGTTTATTTGCAATGTTAATTCGAGAACTGGAACGTTTTTCACTTGTTGTAGGATGTTGCTCTATATTTCTTTTGCATTTATTTTGTTGCACTGATTTTGCGTAGGATGTACAAGTTTAAAATAGGTAGCCCATGTTACAAGGGACTGAAAGAAAACTAGTGAAATTTACCCTTCTCTGCCTACCCATTTGGAGAATGGCAGACGTGATTTAAACGACACCATCACTCGCAGCCAAACACCTCGTACCAATATATAGCGACTAGAATCAATTCTATCATAATGTAAATATTGACGTACAAAAGTGCCTTATAAGTGCCTATTTTAAATAAAGTTTTTGTAAACAGAAGCAACGAAGAAGAAAATTTAAAAACAAAAACGGCACGATATCTAAAATGAAGAAATGAAATGCGACCAGGGGCCTAAGTCTACTAATTTATAAACGTCACAATGGTCTCTCAATGGTAAGTTTTTGACAGATTTGCCATACAAAAACTGTCAAAAACACACCATTGAGAGACCATTGTAACGTTTATAAATTAGTAGACTTAGGCCCCTGGACCTCAAGTCTGCTATTACAATAGTGTCAGAATGGTCTATCATTGATTTCATAATTATTGATTTTGACAAGTTTGGTAATGTACTAATATAATGGCGTCATTATGACTTTGCAATGGTCAGCCAGTGACACTCCATTGAAAGAAATGGTATTTATTGGTTATCTCGTACATAATGACAAAAGAATGAATGAATGACTTACGCGATAATCTGCTAAAATTTTGACAGTTCCACACAAACTCTTTTGTATTAAACAAAAATCTAATTCAAACACTCAAATGTAAATAAATATCTATCAAAACACCGGCCGCTAGAAATAAAAACAGATAAAAGTCAGTAAGCAGTAATATCTTTGACTTTGACACTAACCAGGTAAAATATTATTGAGTTGTGAGTTTTTTGCCATTTACGAACTTCCTACTAGTTAAGATTGCTTAAAACACCAATAAATAGTATGTAAAATTATACATAAATGAAATTTGGCATTAATAAATGTTCAAATTTAGTAGTTGTTTTTTGAAAATCATTTCTACTAACTGGTTTTATAATAATGGCAATACGACAATGCCATTATAACTCAATTCTATTATGAGACCATTGACCGACCACTGATCGACCATTATGAATTTAGCAGATTACGAACTTTTAACAAAATAACGATGGGATCGTGTTGGAATGACGAATTTATGAAAATAGCAGACTTAGACCCCTGATGCCATGATTGACGTTGTAGACAATTGTTTAGGGTAGTGAATACACATTGCTTCTCATTTGATTTTGTAATTGCCATGATAAAATACAGTAAAAAACTTTCTACTGTTTGCACGTAAACGTATTTTTTGTGTACCTGTTCTTCCGTCGACAAAACGCTTCTCTACGGTAGTCGTGCTAAGCCTACTGAGATTATATCTATTCTTTATAGAGTATTCATGAAGAATAGATATAATCAGAAATCTAGTTGAATCATGCTTGTCAAAAGTTGTTAAAGCCAAAGATTAACCTATTTACCATTCTGTTCCCACATTACCCAACATACACATACATACAAATACTCCTTAACAGCCTGCGCCTGAGGTGTTCCGGTGGCGTTCAGAACGGCGGACGCATAAGCAGCTTTTTGTGCCCCAGCATTGTCGGTAAGGCACTGAGCACATACAACGAGTTTTTGGCTAACGAGCGGATAGAAAGGCCGTTATGTCCTCAGGTTAAGGTAGCTGTTGTAACAGATTGTTCTGATTCTTTCCGTCTGTTATGAAACTTCCAGGTCATATAATGGGATAGCTGATTAAAAATACTTACCAACAAACGTAATGGTATTTGCTGATCCTGAAAGTTTTATGCCGACATTATGCTTTGGTATGGCTTATTAATATTAGCACGATGAAGAGGAAAAACTGGCCTAGGTCTATCGACTTTTTATTTTTGAAATACATACTATATTGATTTACGGTACCTATTTTGAATGGCCAGTCCAAAACACAAATACAAATTCTAATTTATGCTTTGCATTCCACCTTGAATAAACAGTATCAATAAAACTCGTTTGCCCCTAACTCGTGTTACTGGAGCAATAATGCGTGACGTTACACACATTATTTAATGCAAATCCACAAAGTCTACCCTCTCGCCCTCCCTTTCATAGCGAACAATTAGGGTTGAGGCACACCTGTCCGGCGCGCGCGCACGCCACGCGCCGACTGCTTGCGATTCCCTCCGCAATTATTCCTACGTTCGATTGTTGAATTTTTATATCACCATTATTATTATTCAACGGTATTTTTGACACGCGTAAAACTGGTTCCGTAATGAGAAACATTGTTCAACATTTTATAAATAGTATAATTTATGTAACATTCTGGTTGAGTGATTGCGATTTACTTTTATGTTAGTTTTTGTCATGCGTCTGAGTTTTTGTAATTATTTCAGCGCTGTGTTAAATATGATTTGAGCTATGATACATAAGTCTTTGCAAAAATATACATTTCATATATTTTTTTGTATTTTGCTGCTCCTGTAAGCACTATATGAAAACACTAAACAGGTTAAACGAAAAAGGAACTTTAAACGTATATTTGCTCACACAGCAGTAACTTCAAATTGATCGCCATTATTTTATCGAATTATCAGTGATGTAGGTGTCAAGGCTCGTAGGTGCAGTTGTAAACAGCAGACACAACAATAAAATAGGTTGTAAAGACATTTTACCAATTTGAGCGCGCACAATGGTCGATTGATCACAGTCACAGCCATGAAGCGCCTTCATTGATCACTCGCTATATATTGGTGACTTGTAATACAAATAGTAGGTTTACTTTTTGATTTTATAAGTCGTTGTTTTAGAGAATCTTCTTATAATAATCCATATCGATCCCCTTTTTAAAGTACCGAGGTAAATCAGGTAGACGAAAACCTGAATAATAATAAAAATAAAACACCCCTGCCAAACTTGTTGAAAGCATTGCACTATATCCATAGCAATGCACATTGCTCTACACATGCTCAGATTTAAGAGCATGCTATATGGGCACCCTACGCAATTACAAATTCAAACCATTTTATCAAGACCTTTGACGACCGGTACATTGTGGGCGCTGTCAAAAGGAGGACTTTATATGACTTTTAGGTCCCATAAGGTCGGTTTATACTGGTGGAGCAGCTTGTGCAACTTGTAAACGTCGCGTGTCGCGAGGGTGCGGGACAGGTGTGTCGCACCCCTTATTTGAGGGAATTTGAGGCCACAACGCATAGCTATACTATACTTGTTCATTATAATGTAGGGTGGCCGTTGATAAGGAAAATTCGAAAATATTATTTAGTTTTAAATTGTCCTTAGAGTTCAGTTGGTGAACCCTTTTATTCTGCACTAGATTTCATTCTCTCTAATAGAATATCACTATTACAGCAGTAGCCTGGCAAAAGAGACGCTGTTTGGAAAGACAAACAGCATGTTTTGTAGCGAGCTCAAACTACCCAAGTCCAGTTGAAAACCGGGATGAGGCACTATGTGTCTGGCATTTTTGGTATACTGGACCCTTTTGGAGTAATCTTGAGGCACACTTTAAAGCTAGTATACGACATCGCACCGTTAACTTTTTATTTGATTTTTTTATTTCAATTTTATTCTGCTGTATATTGTGTACCTTGTAGTCTGTACTAAATAAATTTCTTTCTTTTTCTTTCAGATGACCATCTATCCAGCTAAAACCAGTGGGACCAATCGTATGCAAATACTCAGAACGTGTTTAAAAACGTATATAAATATTAACTACCATGATTCATAGTTCATGCCATACAAAACCAGACCAGTAAAATATGTAAATTCTAACGTGCTTAGATGAATAGTTGGTAACCCTACAAACGGCTGACACTCAACGATAGTAAAAGCTCGTTACACTCGTCAAATGCAAATAAACGTGTTGTTTGAACAAGTTCAACCCTCCGTCACCGGCGCAAGCGCATGACCCGGGCGTACCCGTGATTAACCGAAATGGGTGAGAGGGTATAGGTATCTGTACTACTATTATTAATTCTGATGAATTGATCGCTTTTTTGAATAAGTCCAGTTGTTTTCATTTGGTTGGTGGTGGTGGTATTAACCTCTATAACTTTTTGTCTGTATCAGTCACTAATTTAATCAAAGACATTGAAACAGAGTAAGTCATCGAGTTTGAAAATTACACAAAAGAAGCAAGAAAGTATAACTTTTATGAAATAAGAGCACGGGAGGTGCTCTTATTTCATGAGAATAACAGCAACACAATTTTATGGTTATCACCCTGAATTAGCATAAGAGGAACCATGTTTACTCCCAAAGAAAACAACCAAGAAATAGACACTCAAAAGATATTTACAGAAGTATTACTGGCTAAGAGGATAGATAACTGATAAAAACAGTATAAAAGACGGCTTCAGCTGCAAAGTTTTCTAAGCGGCTATCCACACCTCAGATCGTAATCATTGGACGATTAAAAATAACAAAATCGCCAGTACAATCACCATGTTTATCTGTTTTGACCACAAGTATCATGGCTATTCTTCGCCATCGTCCTTGATTATATCAGTGACGTTAGACATTTGTCAGAAGGCTTTAGGTGCGAGGGCCACTAAATCAGACGGCGCACTACACCAGTCACTAAAAGACATAAGTAACAGAGTCGTTGAACATAGTTGAAGCTTAGTAAGAAAACGCTGGATGTTTTAGAATGAAATTTTATTTGATAAAATGAAGTATCTGTTTGATATTAACTAACTTAAGAGGGGACGGCTCCTGCGACCAATTTGAAAAATAGGTATTTGAAGAAACTATTGGCGTCGCGCTGTCAGTAAGTCTGCCCCCGTGGTGTGTGATAGGGACAGCTGCAGGTCAGACCGCAATTATCACAAAAATTTTGACGAGGTCGACGTCTCGTAATCCCCTTTTTCTCCTCGAAAACTGAGCCGATTGAATTATTTTTTACATTAATATTTTAAGAAAGTATGTTTAGGTTCCTATCATTTTTTTTATTTGCCTGGTAGTCTTCTAATCACGGCGGTAAAAATGGGGCATTTTTTGTTATTTTTAGAGGGTCATATTTTCTTTATTAATTAGTTGCTGAAAAAAGAAAATGACAAGGACGTGTTTACAGCAGACCTTGATTTTATGAAAAAAAAAATGCTCTAGAGGCATTATTCAGGAAGAAAACAGGGGAATACATTTATAGGGAGAATCGCACGCCCTGTTCCCTCTTATTTTTTTTTTTCGTAAATAGCTATCGGTATCTTACTAAACTTCCACTACATATATCCGACGATTCTAGGTGACAGTATGAGATGCTGTTACTTTAGTTGGAGTTGTAAAATTTTACTTATATGGTAGGCGTTATCTGAGAGTTAAGTCACTCAGGATTGGAGAAAAACTTGTTTTTTTACCTCAATATCTTCTGTTCTATCTTTGGTAGTTTGTATGAATAGACTTCAGTGAGTGTTTTGTACATAATTGGTACTGGAGCGAGTTTTTTGTGACGATCTTTTATTTTAAAAACTTTTTGAAAAATGTGTAATTTTAGTTGGTGTGTTTGCAAGATTGTTTACCGCATTTTTACCGCCTCAAGCACTAACTAATTGCTATGTGGTGTAAATACTCTTCGCTCTCGCTACTTTAGCGGCCACAACCCGATATTGAAAGTGTGAGTGAGAATAAGAATCCATTATACCATCTGATCGGCGATAGTATTCATTTATTTCAACGCTATTGTATACTTTCGGGCACTTTGAGAGGTCGATCCCTAGATCATCGCTATTGAATGGATACATTGAAGAACATTCAACGTTTGTCATCGGACTATTGACAGATTTCGTCTTTTGTTCGATAGATTGTTTCTGTATCGAAGTTTTTTGCCTTCTTTAGTTCTGTGATTTACTTTGAAGTATTTAATTTTTCACTTTTATGTGTTCTTTTTCAACTGAAATTCTGAGTATAGTAGTTATACTCAGTAGGTAGATATACTCAATTGCTCAAACTAGGTATATTATCCTGTCGGTTAGGATATCGACGCACAACCTGTAACCGTGGGTTCTGAACTCGCCTGCGGTGGTTAAAAAAACATTTGCTCTGCCATTCATTTTGACCGCGTATTCTATTGCACTTTTCTATGAAACACCAATTTTTTTAACAACTGTCTAAAATATTCTGCTCCCGGAGTCTAGGATCATGTGCTGAAAAGCATGGTTTCATTTTGCACGTGGATATGCCTGACATCATGTATAAGAGAAATATACAATCAAACCTCAATTGGTTAAATATGTACGCAATAATTACTGCTTACATGTGTTTTATTTGAGCTGCAATACATTCACTGACCTATAGGTTTCTGTGAATAAATAAATTTCATTCATAATCTCTGGCGGTCGCACCGCTCCATTCCCACGCATGCAATATGAATTTCACTTAGCATAGATAGTTCACGAACCACACCATGAATAATAGACAGCTGTATTTTTGCTGTGTAATTGACACAGCGCAGTTCTACGGTCGAATATAAACTTATGATATAGTTAAAACGATTAATCTGTCTCGGTTGGTGGTAAAATCCGTACGCGAATAATGAGACGAACCTCCATCGAGTTACTGTTGGCTTGCGTGCCAATTATTGACGTAATTATTTTGAAAATATTGCCGGCCTTTTGTGATATTTAACACTCTAAAGTGGCCATATTTTTTAATCACCCGTCGTTGGCGCCATTTATTCAGTCGCCACGAGGCGTGAGGCTCAGATTGTCAATTGACTCTTTATAACGTATGCGTATGCGCATATCGCCGTATTAAAACTTTAAATCAAGATGAAAAAAAATCTTTAATGCTCAGAATGAAAAATTAAAACCAAAAATATCCACTTGGCGCTACGATAGTATTGAACAGCTCGGTAGAAAATAAAAAATCTGTTTGCAAATAAATAACGTCAATTATGCCTTCTCTGTGTCATTAAATATTTTTCGCCGCAATTTGTTTACACGTCTCCAAATAATTAATGCTTCAATTATTTTATTTAACAACTCTAATCAAGTATGTTAGTTTGTTGCATTACCCATCTCGAAGGGGAGTCTAGCAATTGCATATTTATTCAAAAGTAAAAGTATCTGTTTAAAAATATCTGCTGCATATTATGATTTATGATAAAGCAAAGGCAAAATGTCTGTTTGTTTAATATTTTTTTACTTTAATAATGTCTTTGATACTTAAGGTCATTATCACCTAATAGCATGTTATTTATGTAACATGATATGAAATTAAGAATGATACTAATCACATTTAAAAGAAAAAAGTTTTGACGAAACGGATCCCTCCTCCACGATAATAAAGCGAGCTTAAAATAAGTAATTAACAATTTTTCTGCGCCAACTTGGCACTAAGTATAAACTGATCTGAGCGACGTATTAACGAGCTTGGACGCGAAATTAAAACGTATTCCAGTGTTATCCCCGCTATTAAACACGGCACGGCAGTAATGAGATTGTGAGGTAATCTCTGGTTTCGTTAGTGAGACCACTTCTCGCGCCCGGTATGATCAGCTCACAGGTATTATCGGGCGTGAGCGACAAGTGAGAAGTGGCTGCTGATTACGGCGCGTTCACACGGACACACAGCTATTAGTCCCCACGAAAGCCCTCCATTTATTTCGATTATCAATTAGTCCTTAACACCTAGACATGCGATAAGCCACCGACTTTCAACTTTAATGCACGTTTAATTAAAATGAAAAAGTTCCTCGCTATGGTCTGTAATGAAACGAGAAAAATGTACTTAAGGAGACGTATGGGCGATTTTTCTATTTCAAGAATCCGCCACCTGTGTCCAGTATGTTGGGAATATGCGGCTTTCGCTGGGACCTGTGTTCTATTGCGCTGGGAGGCTGCGCGGGCGCATTAAACTGTCTCACATGTAATGGATTGGGAATTTCATGCTCCAAAGGTCGATTTAAATTAATTTACACATTAAAAAGACTAAGTGGACTGGCTCGCGCGAAACAAGAAGTAAATAGTGTTAATCCGACTAGCGACGGACGCTGTGTCGTTCTTTAGTTACTAGTCTGTAGCTGTGATATAAATAAGAACTAGTTGTGTTTAGTTATTGCAATGCCTCTCGGTCATTGTTGTACTAAATAATAGTGTTGTTCATTAGCGATTACTTGTACCAGTTTTTTTCTTATTTGGAGTATGGCCACAAGATTAAGATCTTTACCATTTTAAACTGGCAACGTTATTACCTAAGTTTAGTTTACAATGTTAAATGGTAAACTGATGGGATGACTCGTGAGATGCACAAACTGATGGGGCTCATAAGGGCCGATGCCTGCCAGCGGTGCGGTTGTTCGAAAGAGATACCGTGGCCCCTGGCACACAGGCTACTGAGGGAACATGGGTGGGTTTTAGTCAGAAAAAGTCTGACACGCCCTCTTGCTCCACCCAGAGCGGGAGAAGTTATTTGATGATTTCCCACTCTAAAAAAAAAAAAAAATTCCCCTTAATTTCCTTAATTTTAATTGAAACCAAAAAAAAAATAGTTTAAAAAACATTTTAATTCTCTATCCACAAGACATTGACGGCTCTATATTTACATATTTGCTGCTCTCTCAATGCTTTTATTTTTCGCATCTCTGCGTCGTTCATTAAAACTTTGCATCTCAATGATGTTTTGAGGGGCTTGTGGCTAAGTAGCATAAGCCGCACGGGTCGATCGATCAGGTTAAGCTACGCTTGCCGCGGTTGGTCCGTGGATGGGTGACCATCTTTACATACCAAGATCCCTCCGTGCCTCGGAAAGCACGTTAAGCCGTTGGTCCCGGCTGTCATTTGTGGATCTTTGACAGTCGTTACGGGTCGTCAGAAGCCCGAAAATCTGACAACCAGTCTTACCAAGGGGTATCGTATTACCTAGTAACTGGGTTGTGGAGGTCAGATAGGCAGTCGCTCCATGTAAAATACTGGTATTCAGCTGCATCCGGTTAGACTGGAAGCCGACCCCAACGTGATTGGGAAAAGGCTAGGCAGATGATGATCTCAATTATGTTTTGATTATTGTTATCTAGTTTTACACTTTATTACAAAGCTTTATTAAGCCGAATTAACAAAAATATAATCTTAAATAAAGTTAGGTGGGTACTGGGTATCAGATTAACCAAGTCGGCTTTAAATAGCCTTAGGTAAACCCTACCACAACTAAAGGGTTAGTATAAAATTCAAAGAAAACATTTCAGCTAATGCAAAATCTTTGTTAATGATTGACGGCGGATATTTAAGATGTTTGCAGACAAAACAAGAAGTGAATCGAATAACGAACGGAAGCCCAAGTCCTGGATATTGACCCGGAGGCCCTTCGCCCAAATACAATGAAGGGCTAAGAAAAATAGAGTGGCAGGAGCGCGCGCCGACACATCTGCCCACTATCGAATAAATCTACTAAAATAATATTTTTATTTTGATTACGCATGCACGGGTTGGGCAGATGTTAGAAACGATACATACGGGGTATTAGATTGACCAGCAATATACTTTTCTAATGGTCAACCGAAATATTTCATTCATAAATGAAAAAAAAAAAAAAAAAAACTCTATGTTGACTAGACCTCAGTTAAGTGATCAGTTATACTGAATTTAACTCTCGAAATTTTACTGTATAAACTATTTCAGGATAACTAAATGTTGCAAGGAAGATCATACTAAATCAAAGTTGGTAATTAATTGAAATTAAATGTTTATTTGTGAGTAGATCTTTTGAGGGGTTTGCCATAATCGCCCTCCCCGTTTGAAGGGGGTCTATGTCCAGCATTGGACGTCTTTCGGCTGAAATGATGATGATGATGATATCTTTTGAACACTTTCACATGTCAATATTTTGTTGGTCAATAGTTCAAAACTAGATGGCTCCGGCATTTCCTAGCTGATTGAGAAAAAATGCCGAAACAATCTCGGAGGTTATGGTCTCTTTAAAAGTCCAAATATTGTATTAGTAGAAATATCTGGATGAAACCTAGCTAGATGCACTTATCCATCGATAGATTTATTTATCCAACGATTTTCATGAAATTTAGTATGCAGTGAGCGGAACCCACTGCATAATATTTTTTTTTAAATCGTTGGAGCCGTTTCCGAGATTCAGATTATAAATATATACATAAATACAAGAATTGCTCGTTTAAAGGTATTATATTATATGTGAGTCTAACAATGCAGGGCCATGTCTGGAAATGCCCTTTGAAGAAAGAGCAAAGCAGCTTTGAGCTGACCCGTCCCAACACACGGCCTTCATGCATCAGTCATCGTGTAGCTCAATCCTATTTTTTAGGGAGCTCATCGATCCGTCCCAAAATGCTACCAGATCTGCAGGACATTTGCGTAGTCCGTATACAAAATCTTCAAAACCGCCAGACAATTCTGAAGTCAAGTATTCAATCTGGTAATTAAGTTTACTTACTTACTTATTAAATGTTATTGACAATTGAGAAGTTTATGTTACTAGTATCGATTTCTAACACGATAAAATGCTTGATGAAATCGATTAGATATTCGATACTCTCAACGCTCATGTGTCAGACAACCTAAGGGTGTTTCAAGTCGCCAGTCACTGACCAATACGATATGGTCTTTAATAGGGTCCGTACATTATCTACTTATTGACCAAGTACAAGGTGTGAAGGAGTTTAGAACCCCGAGGTAAGTGTTGTATAATATTAGTTATGTACCAACTTATAGCTATAGATAAAAGATAAAAGGGCAGTTGTGCTTGTTAGCAAACCTCATTACGAGTCCATAACCACTCAACTTATCAATGGAAATTTTAAATTAGTGTTCGGCAAGTATAAAACTCCATAGAATTTCATGTGTCTAGTTATCATCTAGTAATAAGTTCACATAGTTTATGTCGGTATCGGTGCGTATGCCAAAAAATATACAGTAGCCATGTTTAGCCTTGCATAACATTAAAATCTTTTTGTACTCCTCTCGCATATATTAAATAGTACTTATGGCAATTTGTCTAAAATAATTTACAACTTTCTTATCTCGTTTGTGACAATATTTCTCCTACTTTATGAGTTTAGTAACAAACGAAACTCTGTTTATAAAACAATTCACTAGCATATTAATCTCCGGTTTGCAAAGGAAAAAAATTCAAGTTCGAAATGAACAATTCGCCCATTTTAGGTATCTTTTATTATCCGCCTAGCCTGTTTCCCAACTATGTTGGGGTCAGCTTCCAGTCAAACCAGATGCAGCAGAATACCCGTTTTTTACATAGAGCGACTGCCTGTCTGACCGTCACAACCCAGTTACTGGGTAAAACGATAGCCCTTAGTAAGACTGATTGTTAGACTTTCGGGGTTCTTACCACCCGTAACAACTTTCAAAGATCTATGGATCACAGCCGGGACCAACGGCTTAGCGTGCTTTCCGAGGCATGGAGGGGCCTTGCTATGAAAAGATGGCCTCTCACATCTACGGACCAACCGCGGGAAGCGTAGCTTAAACTGATCGATTGACCCATGCGCCTGTAATTACTTAGCTTTATGGTATCTTTATAGAAGAAAAATATTTGAGACAAATCTCGTAGGTAGGTATAATATTGACTAACATGTGCACTGATTAAACATATTTGGGGGTTTAACTTGCTTCATGATTTTTGTTGTCACACAATAAATCGAGAGACAAAAATAATCTTCTGGCAAAGAAGCAATTAGTAAAGTCAATTATAAAGATTTTAGGAAAACTATAATTAAATATTTCCCACGCACGTAAATTGCAGTGTCTGACATTTTTTCAACTTCTATTTCTCCATTTCAAGGCACAGAACCCTAAAACAAATCGATTTGACACACAGCGGCGTCACAAAAGGCTGCCTGCGCCCGCGCCGCCCACCGTCTATGTAGAAGTAGTATTCCGCAATTTGACAAGTCATAAAAGATACTAATAAATAAAATTAGTGTCGTTCTTGTGACAATTATGAGCAAAGAGACGCCGCGGTACAGGGCGGGTCTATGAAGGCCTGGCTAACTATCGTACAGGTAGGAAAGGTTGTCATGTGTAGGTTTTATTGTGCAATAGAAGTCGTTAAAAATATGTTCTATCTGTGGTAGGTATATTGGGCGTATGATTAAATGTTATAATTTATTTGTAGCGAAAGAATTTTCTGGTCAGTAAAATGAAGCTATTGGTTCGTGTAATTCCGTAACATTGAGGATAAAATTGGATTAGCTGTGATAGAGGAAGATTGATTTGTATCTATTTGCGTGTAGTTCATACATACAACTAATCACTAGGTACAGAGGCCAGCACATCAAGCTACCCCAATCTGTCAAATTTCTTTGATAGTTTTTCAACTTTGTTACAAAGGGATAAGGTTTATGTTCAATTGGGAAAATTTGACAGTTTGGGATAGCTTGACCTGCTGGCGACTGTACTTCAACATCCTTAGCGACTCCCTGTACCGGATTGACTAAATAAAACACACTTTTTGTGCAACTATGATAATTATTCGGTTTGTTTCACGCTTTTGTGTTTACAGCTTACACGCCTATCATAATACTCTGTCTTTTGGAAACAAAAACACATATTCTAATTAATTTGAAAGCTTAATCTAAAATGCTGAAATGTTCGAATGTGATTAAAGTTACTTTATCACCAGCTTGTACAGACGCCAGCACATCAAGCTACCCCAAACTGTAAAATTTTCCCATTTTAACACGAATCTTAATATTATGTAGTAAAGATGAAAATCTGTCAAAGAAATTTGACAGATTTGGGGTAGCTTGATGTGCTGGCGTGTGTATAACATGTCGTATTTTGCAAAAAACCTTTACACCTACCTCATAAAAGGTAAATTTCGTAATTTGTTTACTTTGTATCATTTTAGATGTAATTTCTGCGAGAGTTTGTAGGTTTATCCAAACCTCACAAATCGGGCAAAAATAGAAGAAAATTCAGGAGTGATCGGGTTTTTAGAAACAAGACAGACAGCTGTGCTGCTGGGGAGTTTGTTGCGCCACTTCTTCTTCCCAGTTAAAGCACAAGGAAGTGTCGAAGGGTGGGCGTTTTTGGGGGACTGTCTTATGTATTTTGACGTTCGAAAAGTGCTGATTCTCAGCCTAATTTAAATAAATGACTTTTGATTTGATTTGAAGGCTTTGGTTAGATACCTATAAAAAGGCTCGAGAGAAACTACATAAAAAGTAAAAATATACTTGTTATAATATGTAATATTTGAAAATATTCAATCTCTTCTTAAATAACATGTATTATACTGTAAGGAGGGATATCCACAACACAAAATCTCGCGTTTAAATATACATTGGTAGGTTTTATTACAAAACTTAGTAAGAAAAGTAGACAACTCGACAGTCAGACTGATACTGATACATTAATATACAGATTACTAGAGCCACCTACGTTTAAGATTAATTCCTCTCCCACTATTTAAGTATTGATTTATAACATTCAAGTTTTTACCCCTACATAAGTAAGTACTTCGCCTTTAACCTAACTTGAAAGTAATTTGTAATTTTCAAAGTAAATTAATTTACAAAATTTTAAATCCGAGAACGAATAGGCTCAGGCTTTAGAGCCAAAATAATAATGGCCGACAATATTTCGCGCGCTTTTGCAAATATGTGTAAAGTAGTGATATAAATTTTCGTACCCAGGTAGATATTAAATGACCCACTAGCCCAAAATCCTGGCCGTTGACATAAATCTTTAACGCTTCGACACATTTTGACCACACGTCAGGCTTATGATCGGTATAAAATACTTCGCATTGTAGTTTTACCTTTAACATCGCCGTACAATGGACACACGTCTAACTTATAAATTTTGGCGCGAACAAAGGCGCCATATTGACAATGTAACATCGATAAACAGACGCTCGGACAGCCCGAGACGGCCATATTAAAATATATCCCAGCCTCGGAGTAAATCAATAAAGATGATGGTTTAAATCATCTTTAGTGTATAGCCAGTCAAAAAGCTGTTTCCAATTCGAAACAGAGTGCTACCGAACGTCAGCTTAGTGTAAGTATACCCTGCATTAATCCATTCCAAAGAAGCGTACAAAAAGCCTTCCGCTCAATTTCCCTCGAAACGTCAAATGTTTGCTTTCGAAAAGGATTTTAAAATGCAACGACTTTTTGTGTGAGTATTCCAACGGGATTACCGTATGCAAAGCGGTCACGGACAGCAAAGCTTCGGTGTTACTTACTAAACGTAACTAAAACGCAAACTTTGATATTTTTAGTGATATAGACTTGATATTTATAAGCGCAACTAATCTTTGACACATGTTAAATGTAATAAATGTAGTAACCTAACGTCCTAATTGATTTTCTTCTGATAATCTGGTTTATATAGAGATATTTTTAGATCTAATCCCATCCAAGATAATGTCTAACGTAACGCAAAAGTTAACGTTACAACTGCTACGTCAGGATCGGCCGGGGTACAATGGAAACTATTTGATTGCTTCATTATGCAGAATCGGACTCGGTTCATTGTATATCATTTCGCATGTTATATCTGTTCGGATCCTAATTTAATCATCTTGAAGATTGGACCACCGGGGAAAGCGATGTAACGGGTGGCCCTTCGATTCGCGATTGAACTTTTGAGACAGTTCACATTTAGGAGCGATTTGTTTTTTCCGATTACCGATAATATCTAAGGACCTAATGACTCGAGTTGGGTACGAGATTTGAATTATGTTATCAACTTAACTCTGATATGAACTGATAATTGGAATTTATGAAAGTTAACTTTGAACGTAATTAATAATTTGGAAGAGAAATGAGTGTTGTGAATGAGATTGAAAACCTGATTGAGAATGGAGTCGTTAAACGGAGGAGATTTGATGAAGATGTTAAAGAAAATAAAACTTAAATATTCAGTTTACAAACGAAGAGTTTATTAACACACGTTAACTGACGAAGAAAACTTTTCTAAGTTTTCTTTGTCAGTTTACTGTTTCTACAATGCAGGATAATTTTCATGTTATTACATATACAAACCATTAGGTTTTTCGCGTAATAAACGTCGCAAAAATTGTTCACCGCCTAAAAATCTATCCAAGTAAAAAATATTATTTCAGCTACATAGAAGCAACAGCCTGTATCTAAGTTAAATCTCCCTCGATGTTCGCAATATCGGAAGAGTCTCGTATTTGGTATTATTTATTTGAAACGCGCAGAAAACGGTCAATTCTAATGCCTTCACGGAGCTTTCATTCCTTTGATCCGTTTCAATTTGCCTGACGTCTTATTTTCTACGCGGTGGTCCAACTGATCATTCGAACAACTATCAAGAAAACGGATTTTTATTTAAGAAACTTTTTATTACAAGCTACTGTTTATATTCTGTGGTACCTATATAGATTAGAAAAAAAAAAAGCTATGAAAGTTGTTTAAAAATCCTTACCCAGAGATGATGGTATGTAAAAAAGACGTTGATAAAAAATCCGTGCAAAAGCTAAATTAACAAAAAAATTACACGTAAGAAGTTCTTAGTACTAACCTTGCCTTTAATGGTTATAAATGTTGTCAGATTGGTACATAATGAAATTGATTACTCGGGTTGTTAATTTAATGAACAGATTAAGACTAAATTAATTAGTGTAAGGATAAAATGTTAGCAGCAATAGATACTTTTATAATTAAACAGGGTCTTATCGTGCCATATTTTAGATTCGCTCCCTTTTTTACTTTATCTGAGCAGTAAACTTAGGCTTTGTGATAAAGAAAGTCTTATAATATCTGTTTAAACATAAATCCGTGACTAAAACAACTAAAGTGAGGCCCACTTGGATCACAAATCACTCAATGTAAGTAACGCATAACATTTTTAAAATATCATTTTGTGCCTGTCATCTTCAAATTGTTGTCCGGAATGGAATGATGTATTAAATTCATAACATTACTGATAAATAAAGTCTTATAGTATCTGTTTAAACATAAATCCGTGACTAAAACAACTAAAGTGAGGCCCACTTGGATCACAAATCACTCAATGTAAGTAACGCATAACATTTTTAAAATATAATTTTGTACCTGTCATCTTCAAATTGTTGTTCAAATTGTTGATGATGATGTATTAAATTCATAACATTACTGATAAAGAAAGTCTTATAATATCTGTTTAAACATAAATCCGTGATTAAAACAACTAAACTGAGGCCCACTTGGATCACAAATCACTTTATGCAAGTAACGCATTACGTGTTTAAAATATCATTTTGTTCCTGTCATCTTCAAATTGTTGTCCAGAATAGAATGATGTATTAAAAATTCATAACATTGCTGATAAAGAAAGTCTTATAATATCTGTTCAAACATAAATCCGTGATTATAACAACTAAACTGAGGCCAACTTGGATCACAAATCACTTAATGCAAGTAACGCATCTTCAAATTGTTGTCCAGAATAGAATGATGTTATAAATTCATAACATCACGTCTTATTTTCTCGAAGGACTGAGCAGAGTTGTACCCAAATTTTTCCAGTTATTTATGTCACATGTAATAGGGGGGGCGAGCCTATTGCCATCAACCGGGCAAAAATAAAACTCCTGGCTGAGAAATTCAAGAAGGAACCGCCCTTTTGTCCGATCTAGGAACCGAACCTACGAGGTATGCATTGGGTGATTGGTTTGTGGTGTTCATGTGTGGATAGGTATTAAATTCCACTTAGATGATAATATGAATTAGCTCTCGCGAAGAGGGAGGCGGCGCACGTGAGGGAGAGGCAGTCTATGCGCCCTCACGGCCCTAGCCGCCGCAGGAGACGCCCTGGGCGTCGGGAATCCCAGGCCGATTTCCGGCCACCGTAGGCATGAGCTTAAGGACGGCGAGTTATGGGTAGCTCGCTGTCCGGCAAGGACCAAGCCCAAGTCGACGGCGCGTTGTGTTCCACGCGCGCCTCAAAGAGATGTCAGCACAAACCGATGGGGCCCGCAAGGGCCGATGCCTGCCAGGGGTGCGGGTTCGTTCGAAAGAGATACCGCAGCCCCTGGCATACAGGCTACTGAGGGGATACGGGTGGGTTTTAGTCAGTAAAAGTCTGACACGCCCTCCTGCTCCACCCAGAGCGGGAGAAGTTATTCGATGATTTCCCAACCAAAAAAAAAAAACATGAATTAGCTGAAGCATCAAAATTAATCCAACCTTCTGTAGTGTCATTTTAGAAAAAAACCCACACAGTTTATGAGTGTATACATTACATAAACTAAAACGAAGAACAGATAAAACAAACCTAGTAGTTACAGCATTTAATCGCGCATTTGCTGTAAGCTGAATAATTGTTTTAAAACTACCAGCTTCTAACATGATTGAAGAACTCTTCCTAACGATTCGCCTCCCAGCGATGCAGTAATGTGGTACTAAGGAACAACTGATTGATAAAAGCTATCAAGAAATATTCTTGCTATGTAATCTGTGTTTTTTTTTTAATGCATTTCTACGACGTTGCGGCGAATACAGGGATCTTAGAATTAAGACTGTGCGCACAACAGAGTCAAAATACTTGTCTGGTCCCGGCGTGTCAAAATGAAACCGTTTAGATGTTTTTATTCTGGATCATTGTTTCTAGAGTGATAGAGATACAGATAGTGATTGTTTCCATAGTGAAAACGTCGTAATGACGAGTTTTGATTGAACACTCTAATTGTACACTTTTAATTGAAATTTCATTATCCTTGGGATCAAAACAATGATTATTTATGCGATAGCAGCAATCACGGTTGATTGGCTGTAATTTTTTCAAGAGTTCCGTTGTCTGTCTCTGAAACGCATCATCAGATCTATATGAAATTTAAATAGGATCATTTCGGAATAAACCCCGTTCAAACAAAAAAAAGAATTTTGCAAATCGGTTTTTATATGGCGGAGTAATACCCGAACCTCCGCCTAACTCCTAATCGTTAAAGAGTTGTACCTCCTTCATCATCTCAGGGTCATGAGATAATTATGAGCATACGCAAATGTATTAATAGCTTTAGAAAATATATGATAAACATTGTTAATACCTATAAAATTGAGGGTTGCCCTCAATTTCCCTAGGATTCCATCAGCAGATCCTGACTTGGTGCCAATGGGACTATTTCAGGAGTATACTCTTTCAAATAAAAAAAGAATTTTGAGAATCGGTTCACAAATGAGGGAGAAATCGGTGAACATACATAAAAAATACATACAGTCGAACATTATAAACTCCTCGTTTTTTGAAGTCGGTTAAAAATGCAATGAGTGTCATTGATCTTGATAGTTCAACGACACTCACTGCGTTATTTGCGTTGTTGACCAGATCAATTTTCAACCATTTGAAGCAACAGATTAGCAATATTCTCCAAAATGATTGAGATTCCGATTGATAGTGTGCTAGTGCGCAATTAAGATGCTGTTTTGCCTAAGTGTCAGAAATGTGTGTACTCAAAAAGCGATAGTCTGTCATAACACAGTCTTGACTTAGGTCTGCACCTAGCCTAAAGTAAAACATAGAGTAGTGGCGCCTAATCAAGCTGCGTAAGTAAGAATCGCGGTATTGAAGTAAAACGGGTTTATATTATCTCAGTACTAGTAAATTGTCATTACTTAGCTCTCTCTATCTTTGTTAAGTTTTCTTTACGACTTAAAGTGGCGAGAGTGTCCTTTGAAAAAAGAGTGAAAGGATTTATTTAATGGCCACGTGGGAGTAATTAAACTACCCACATTAATAGAATTCAGGGTAACTGTACTTTCTTATATATGGGAAACTTTAAGAAAGTGTCTTGTCTTTTTTGGATGATTTGGCTTTTAGAGTATCCGCGTATCGGGCAAGCGTAGCATAGAAGGCCCCCCGGCTAGATGGACCGACGACCTAAGAAAGTGGTTGGGTACAGAAGGCGGAGAAGAGGTTATTGTGACACAGCCTAAGAGAGGCCTCTATCTGGATATAGGCTGAGTTGAATTAATGGGTTTTACTTTTGCAAAGCCAAGCGAATGAATGATGCCATAAAGGACCTCTTAAGATTTATGCCAGGGAAATGGCTTGCTACATCCGGCTGTGTGTACCTACTGAAACTGAATGAATATTCGTTGATCGTCAAGTTTTTCTTGATCGCTGTAGGTCTGTGGTACTTAGGTGAAGATAGTAGTTGTACATAGTTGCTGAACAATAGTTAATTTTGCCTACTTATTTTAAAAACGAACAGTCTTGCGTGTACAAGTATGTGTGTACAAGTATCCAAAAAAGAAAAGAATCAGGGCATCAGGAAATTCGTCCGCATCGTTATCAACAGGGAAAGTATCCAAAAGAATGGTAGCATTGCCACGTTGTATGGCAATGCTGATTCTTTGGCGAAAAAATTGGTCAGCCCTCTGTGAAGCAGCGCCTTGGAAAACTACGTGAGTACTCGGAGCCATGGCCCTAGAGTTTCAACCCCAAATAGCTCGAACATATTAGTTCCAATAAAACTGAAATATTTCGATCGTTTGAGGTTTTCCGCACCAGCAGCAGCCACTCCAGAACTATGTACTTACAGACAAATAAAATAGGTAAACATAGCAATTAAATGTTGTGTCTTTACATTTTAAAATAGTTTTCGCATGGAGCTCTCGAAGATTTAATGCACCCATTGACGAAGAGCCAGTACTTGAGATACAAAAACGTATACAAAGGGAACATTAGTAATGTGGCATGAAAAAGTGTAACAGTACACTTGGTAACAGGCATAACAATGGGGTATCGTTTTCTCCGAAGACCCATACGAAGCGAGCCAAAAAGAGCCAAAGCCGCCGCCACGTCTGCTTGTCCCGTGTTAAATTTAGCATTAGTGATCCCATCTGAATGTAAACATAACCTTTGAAAGTGAGAGCAGAAAGTTAAAGAAATGTAGCACACGCCTGTTGAAGAGTAAAGGGATTTAAACGTCACAGTACCGACTTATGTCATTATCCGATTGTTAAATAGAATGTAGCAGATATAGAGAGTACTTTTAAATTTGTAGAGTATTATTTCATAAAATTCGTCAGTTCATAAATAGCTGCATTATTAAGCTTAACTAGAAAAATAAGATTACGAAGTAGAATAGCAGAAGTTAATTTTCGTATTCAATTATTGAAATGAAGCTTCATGAGCGGCGATTCGATAATTGGACTAAAACTGAGAGTAAATTTCAGGAATGCGTCACGTTTAGGCACATTTCGTTACATGAGAGAAAATAAATATAAATATAGTGCAATATTAGTCATACACACACACACCATCACACACATTTACAGCACCTACATCGCACAGACACACATTAAGTATGAATATAATTATTCATACTTAATGTGTGTCTGTGCGTCACTCTCTGTACTTTCTTATTTTTTGTGTACTTCGTAACTGGCGTAATGTTTAGAATAATGTATAATGTTATACTTATTGTCAGCTGTGAAGATACCTTATAGTAAATGAATAAATAAATGTAATTCTCTTTGTCTCTTACAATAAATATCTCTTATTCTTTATTTTCTAATAAGTTTCACTTCTGTCACGTATACAGTAGGTACTGCATGGTGAATAATAAATAAAAAAACATTTAAAATAAAATCTTTTTTTTTTAAACACACTTATTTTGAAACTTGTGCAAAAGAGAATACTGGAGGTATAAGTAAGTACAACCCTGAGCAAGTTAAGCAGACAAAAATATTTAACTTCACAATAAAGTAAATTAAATATGCAAACAAAATAATTCAATTTAGTAGGTCTTTAATCTCTTATAGCGTTATAGATCGGGGGCCTACCGTCAACCATGAGCTTTGATATGCCTTCGTATGATGACTTAATTAGCATAATCGGCTATAACCTCCCGTATTGCTATTTTAATTTTATTTTGAGCTATAATAAATACTAAGATGATACTCGTACGTAACGTACGGACTGTAGATGCACTAATCCTATATTATGAAACTATCTTTTGGCAGAAGCTACGCCCGCGTGGAGGCCGAAAATAATCTCACGTCAACTTAGGTACTACCGCGATATAAACTATCTGTGTGCCAAATCTCATCCAAATCTGTTCAGCCGTTTCTGCGTGATTGAGTAATAAACATCCAGACATTTGAACATGCAAACTTTCACATTTATAATATTACTAGCTTTTGCCAGCGGCTTCACCTTCGTGGGGATCGAAAATTATCCCACGGAGTACTACCGGGTTAAAAAGTATCCTATGTGTTAATCAAAGGTATCTCAGATTATAAAACAAGGCAGATACTCGTAGACCGCGCGGAACACCAGAGTGATGCCAAAAAAACAAATACTAAAGTGTCGTATTGTATATAATGCGAGGCTTTAGTATTTGTTTTTTTTACTCTTGGGTGTTCTGCGCGATCTATCTGCATTTGTTTTATAATCCAAACCAAAAAAAAAAAAAACTAAAGCATCGCATTGTATGTTACATAAAATACGACGCCTTAGTATTTGGTTTTTTGGATGCACTCTTAGTGTTCCGCGCGGTCTATCTGCCTTTGTTTTATAATCCGAGAAAAATAAAATCTATCTGTGTGCCAAATCTCATACAAATCAGATTAGCCGTTGTTCCGTGATTGAGTAACAAACATCCAAATAACTAAACATACAAAATATTAGTAGAATAATAGGATAAATAGCAGTTAGAACAAATTAAACCAGACTAACCAGCATGTGTTTTATGGCGTCAATCAAGGCACGTGCGTATTCATGAAGCGGCGATGCAGATACGAAATAACACGTTACCTTACATCCTGATTCAACTTTCGCGAATTTTTCACTAGTGTGCGGTCTCCACTTAAAAATTTACAGGTGACATCGTAGGAGCAGATGGCAATAACTGGAAGTGTTGACACGTGTTTCAACATTAAATCAACAATTTTATCGACCAACGTCTGAATCTTACAATCGAGCCTTCCGGAAGCGATTGCATTTTGAAGAGTTAATAACAATTACCGTTACGATTGATTATTGAAAGGTTTTTGTACGAAATAAAACATTGGACGCATGAATAGCATTTCATTCACACTGGCCGGTTCGGGGACTTAAAATGTTGTTACATTGCGTTATTTGTAATTGTTCGGAGACTTTCAATGATGATACTGATGATATTTACATTTTATGATGGAGCGGTATGTAACAAGGGAACGAGCGGGATTCCTTCACTCGTCAACCAGGAACAAATTCTTATTGATATAAAAAATGGATGTACAGTAGGCTGAGAGATGCTTCGCTCGGGAAATCTTTGAATGACATTGCTTTGTGATACCAGAGAACCACAGACACGTTAAAGGTGCAGACAAGGATAAATATTATTTAAGAATCCATTTTGACACAAGGCAAAGTCGTTCTGAAAACATTAGCTAGTAACAAGGCTATAGTAACAGGGCTTACTCAGGAACCGAGCGCCAGACTCACAGAAGTGTAATCACTTGCTGAAATACCAATAACATAAATATGAACGTATTAAAAAAAAGATACAAGATGAATCTATTTTCGTAAACGGGTGTTGTATTAAGCTGTTTATCACCTTTAATAAAGTTCCCACTGCTGGGACCCAGGCGTCTTCTCAGGAGTTGGTAGATATGACATGTCTTCGAATTTTTGGTTTTTCTTCACGATGTTTTTTGTATACCGTTTTGAGAGTAATGGTGATGAAATAAATTACACAATGTAATGTGCCTGTCCGGATTCGAACTCACGACCCCAAGCTTCTGACATTTCATAAGTGCATGCAGGCTTATGTGAAATAAAATATTTTAATTTTGATTTTAATTGCAAAAATAAAGTGGATCACAGATACTTTAGTTTGTGAGGAGATGTGTTTGTGTGGTGGTGCTAGAGATGTACCAGAGCCAATTTGAATTTGAGAGTGAATTTTAAATTTTCGTATTTTGTTTTAAAAAGCCCCGTCTATCCAATCAAAAGACACACCAACAATTTCGTACCGAACGCAATCATATTACGTCATAAAAATGACGAATAGGCATGTAAGCACGCAACCAGCGTGCACGATGACATGTCTGCAACGGCCGCAAAAACCTGCAACACGCTGTATTGCCGGGTTGGTGTCATCTGATAGTGCACTCACGCATAGACCATTCATCTCCGGTATTTATTGGCGCGAAGCGGATGCCGCTTCTGAATCGTGAACATTCACTGTTACGTACTGAACATGGATGAACATTGAATTGATTTTGTGATTGAGCAGTTTCTTACAGGTTGCTGAATTGTTATTATACTTTGTGATCAGGGAAGCTAAAATTGTTCCAGGATATTGTTGCTAAGGTAACAGAATGATAGATGTCATACATTTGTCGTTGTTCAGTTGTACGCTGATAACATTAGACTGATTTTCCCCACTACTGTTGGAAAATCTTTCTTAGCTGTTTTGGAGTTGCAATTATTTTCGGTTATGTTTTAATTTTCTTTTCTCTCTGAAATTTCTCAGTAGTAGCTCGGAGTTTGGATTTGTGCCCGATTGATGGCAATAGGCTCGCCCCTTATTACATCACACTTAAACATAACCGGCGAAATTTGGGTGCACAGAGATACACCTCTGCCCAACCTTTCGGGTAAACAAGCCGTGATTTTATGTATAATTTGCATAAAAACTAATTTTGTTAATAGTTTTATCGGTATCACGTCATGTATCTCGTTGAAAAAGTAAGAAAATGAAGTGTAGGTTTGTATTTTGATACCCAATAAAATACGTAATAATATCTTTAATGAACCGTTATAATTAGCTGGCTACGCCTGTCGTTGTAATTACTGAAATAAATGTCAAAAATATATTCATACGTTGATAAAATTTATGTCCAATAATCGTCACGGTTTATAGGTGTCTTACGTAAACGAAATGTTCGAAAACTGTTCCCTCTCATTATAAAAGTTTATTTTCTACTAATCTCCCATGTGATCACTATTGGAATTATATGACATTTCATATTAAAATGTAATTATGAACAGCTATAAATTAGCGCATGATGGTGTCCGAAAGAACTCATTAATTCTTTAAAACCACTCTTAAAATTTATTATGAGCAACTTATTTTTATTTATATGTCTTAATTGGACATGTTACTTGTATGAGTTGGTTTGACTAATCAACATGATCGTGTCCCCAAAGATAGTTTATCTATTATACAAGCTTTCTAAAGATAAAAGTCAAATTTGAGATTATAAAGCAATAATGTTAGTTATAAAATCTTGATTTTATTATGGCATCAATCTTGTCGCCGGCATGTCGGATGTGTCTTACCAACGGATGAGTCGTGTGAGGTTACATTTTATTAATTTTATAATCTCATTTTCATAAATATTGGTATCATGTAATTTAAAAAAAATGGATCTGATGTTTTTTTTATTGACATCATCCTTTGACTGAGAGATTTTATCGCAGTACCTACCTATTGTAAATAAAACTTGTTTCCGGACCCCTGGCAATTGGAAATTGGCACTTAAATTCCATGTCATGAAAATTCATCAGTTTCTGCAAAAGTAGAGGTCGAGACTGTTAAAAACGATATTTTTGTATTAAAAAATAACAAAAATGTTTTATATTTTAATGGTGCCAAAGCCTGTATCTTTGGCACCATTATAATATAAAACATTTTTGTTATTTTTTTGTGCCTAATTTGG
The DNA here is from genome assembly GCA_949987655.1 of Polymixis flavicincta. NCBI lineage: Eukaryota > Metazoa > Arthropoda > Insecta > Lepidoptera > Noctuidae > Polymixis > Polymixis flavicincta. Next base: position 17,397,904 of record OX465181.1, on the reverse strand, counting down.
GACAAACGCTACCTTAGTATTGTATTTTTTTAATAACGCGAAGCTCACTAAACTTTTTGCGTCTTTGGTTATTGTGATAATTGCCATACAATACAATTTATTTACTCGAGCAATTAAACAGCATAAGGATTTAATATATGGTACCTAGGTCACATTAGTCACAGGATTAGTCCGCTAAGAAATTATATTTAAACCCGCCTTTGCTACTGGGGAAAGTGGTTTGTTTATATTATTTTTCATAAAACTGCCATAATTCTACCAGTTTTTTTTTTTTTTGTCTAATATTTATGTTATTATATGCGTAAATGGCATAAAATCGCTTTTGCCGTATATAAAGTATCACAAAATGTGCCGTAAGCAAGGATCTTTACTGCAATGTTCAAGTATACCTGTAATTCAAGGATAGCGTTGATGTGATTATTGCTTATTTTTTAAGCTCAAGGATCATAAAGCACGGGATACATGGGCGCCTACAGTAATCCCTTACGGATTTCTTATTTAAATTCACACTTACCGTATCGAAGAACAGATTAAAATGCATTCTTATTTGATACCGAATGCACTTCGTTATGTCCCTATTCTGTTTCTCACGGCTCGAGCCGCTATACATATGTTTAATAAATTCATTGATATAATAAATATTTTGACATCATCGGTCTTTAAAGCTATCTATCGACTGGTTTATCTTCGCCACGCCTGTAATCTGTAATAGAATAATAAGTGTCGAGTCGATTCCTTTGAGAGGTGGATCGTTTTATCTTATCTTCGATTGTGTCAATCGTGTGGTATTGTGTCATATTACGGGTGAAATCTTTAAGGGGACCAATTTTTTGGGACTCGTAAAAGCTTATTTTCATTTGTCGCGCTAAGTGAATAGCGGAGTTCTCTGAAATTTATTTAAACGGTAGGTACATAGTAAACTATAATCTACGACATACATAGATTATAAGAGAGCAAGCTATAATGTAGATATATTTGGGCTATTTGATCATTATCTACATTGGATGTTGTTTTCAGTGCTCGGCCTTAAAATAATAAAAGATTCATTCAATTTATTTTATAATACAATATTTTAAACACATCGTAATGTGCACAGTTTATACGTTTTAACACACATCCATTCAGTTATTTAATTTACATTAATTCGTTGCTGTGATTGTTCTATTTCTGGGTAATGAAATTGATTTTATTGTTATTGACGCTTTATAATGACGTGTAAGGCATGTAGCGTCTATAAATATTAATGATTGCAGTTTTTTTTTTGCACTTATGTAGATACAGGAAATAAAATCTACTCATTTCTGAAGTGATGACCTCACAGATTTTCAGCTGTTTTGTTTTTAGAACATAAATATTGTTTCCATATTTTCCCTATAAGTATTCAAGCATCGTATACGCTTTGTATATGCCACTAGTGGAACAGGGTTAAGCAATATTTGTATTTCTATAAAAGGGTAACATGCCATCACGTGAAACTTTAAACGCTTTTTCCGGGAGCCGTGTATCCACGGGTCGAAAGTCAGGATCTGTTGACATTTTGACATCCGTACAAACAAAGAGTTGTTTTTCTTTCAACGTTTTTACGTAGCTACTGGAATTTCAAGGGCCAGTTAGAAAATTGATACTTATTTGTAAATGATAAAGTTAACAGAAGGCCAATTCTCAAAATTAAAAACGCTCAAAATCTAGTCGTAATCTTGTGACTCGGTGACCATCAAATGTCAAAAACTTGTCAAAAATATATGGAAACTCGAGTTATTTCAGAATGTGAACGTTCTTACAATAACGAGAATTGCCCCTCTGTTGTTTTTGTTATAATATGAACAAGGAGATTTTTTTGAATTATTTAATTGCTTTTAGTAGTTTATGTAAATCGTAAATTAAATGAACACATACAACAACCTGACATAAACGAGCATGTTATCTATCATTATCACAGACCATACATCACTCTAAAGTGAACGTTCATTTGTACAACATTACCATGTTTTGTCACTTAATCATTTCAACCGCAGTAAAATTAAGTTTATATACGAGTGTATTAATGACCTTATCTTAATATACAGTCTTCAAGTATGTATAACTCACGGAGCCTTCGCATTCCTCTGTCAACGCCACGCGACTGGGAACCTTCCACAAAAACACAAATGTCATTGCGCAAGCTTATAATAAGGCCCATTCACACGGCACCCTACTAGATATTTTTTCAATGTCAAGTCGGGACGGGCATGCAATTTTGTAGAAAAAACGGCAAAATCAATAATAGCCCCGTGCACGTGTTGCCGATGGATTATAGATTATGTTTTGGAAGATTTTCTCAGCGCTCGCGAGGTGATGTCAGGTACGACTTGTCTTGGACGAAAATGTTTGGAGTCGCTTTAGGGGTACAAATATTTTGAATAGTTCTTTTCCTCTTATGGTTGCATGCTTGTGATCGGCTTGCTAGTCAATTCGTACGAATTTACTCGCCCGAATCGGGTGAATCGACACTTTTAAATAATACAAATTAGTAATCATTTTCTCGCTCGGCTCGCACGAAGTTAATTTATTTGTGGGTGAATGGACAACTTGAGAAACACGCAATTGGTTAGTTTTGATTTTTATGCAATAAGTAGGCGAGTAAATTCATGCGAATCCACTAATAAACCTTGCTGACGTTCTTTTTAGGTGTGTGTACCTACAACACCTACCTACGTACGTCAAGGGTAGTTTGAAAGGGTTAAAAGGACTGCAACGGCAATTAAAGCCAATGTGGTTTTGGTCCACCGTTTTATTTCATCAACACAAATTATTAATAATTCACAAAAGACGTAACGCCGATACACACATAACATAACACACACACATAGATAACTTGCGGTTTATAAAATAAGACGATAGAGAATCCTGCTTTTCCCAAAAAAAAATAGCTTTTTTCAATAACATATTTTGCTTTCTAACATTGCTCAAACTAGAAGTGATAGACTCCATTCGTTTCACTATTCCGTTCTTGTGCTTCACAAAGAAATTCTATACAATTATAACGGCCGAAATTGTAACTGTCTTTCTAACAAAACTCCGACGTTGTATTTCTTTTACAACAACCCTACAAAAAGCAGGTAATTTTATTGAAATACATCGCAGTAGTTTACGATTTCATAAAAAAACTAAACAGTTATTCCATCAAGATATTGAGTGCAAGATGTTCTATAATAAATAGGTCAGCGAAGGATTAGCCGAAATTCGTATTATTAAGTTTTCGGCGAAACATACTTAAGGAAAATTTATTGTTTTTTAATCAGCAGACGTGTCATTCAGTTGTGACTGGCAGGAATGAGATTGGTCAAAATAACAGAGATAAAATCTTCCAACAAGAGGTTAAGGACATGAAATTAAATAAGATACTTCTACTTACTATAAATTGGTCCAATTCAGCTAAATCTGAGGAATTGTTATTAAGTAAAAGCGAAGTTCATTATTATACCGCTATTAATTTGAGTCAGGAAGAAAAGTGAAGTGCTTCATCTCAAAAACTCAAAAATTAAGAATTTTGTAACACGAAATTACTTTTTTTCAAAGGCTCTCTCGCACTCGACGCGGAAGCCTATGGTTAGCTCAAAATATGGGTTTTTAACAAGCCCTAACAGGTGAGGTTTTAATCTGGACTTTATTTACTTGATTTAATAAGAAAGTTTCTTCAGCATATTGCTGGTAATTGATACTGTTTCTCGATTCGAGGCATACGTTTTTTTAGTAATTATTAAAACACGATACAAGATCAAATTAATTAACTACACATGGTGCAGTTTGAGATTTAATTTATTTCACCTTCAAAGATTTTTTAGTAACGTGGACAAGTTATATTTTCGATTATATAGGTCAGGCTCGCATAGCGTCAATCCCCTTAGCCGTTTGACAAATATCCGAATAATGTGGCAATTAAAGAAATATATGTTCACATTTCATTCGGCTTAAATGATAGCAGTAAACGCACCATTATCTTCTATAATTATTTCATCTGAACATAATGTTGTGTTTTTGCTGTAAAAATTACGAATAGCGACAGTGCACGAATTAAGTTAAATCACGAACTGTTGTAATATATTTGAGGTAATTAACGATAGTATGGACAATTAAAATGGTTCATTTACTGTTACAGTAATTACGGGATATATCATAAACATCGCTGGATCTTGGCTCAAGGATACTGTTTTACAATCCACGGCGGAGTTCGCAATGCCGCTGAATGACGTTTTCCTGTCACAGTTTCACTTTTTTTTAACCATACATACGTTCACCTACTTCAGAAAATTTGCTGTCGATCTTGATATTTACTTTTGTGGAATGCACGTGTGGGAAAATTCTGTTAATGGCTTTTGTGAAGGTGTAAATGATTATTATCACAGCAGAACTGCTACGTGTCCATGATACGATATTGAATGCAATAAAGTGTTAGTATATTACTTTTGTTTCATCCAAGCATTTTTTTAGCGTATCTTGTGTTCAAATAGGAAGTGCACTGATTACGTTCGTAACTAGGTGGAAAAATTGGTGACGTTAAGCTTCCGTAACCTAAGAGATTTATTTATTTGGGATCTTTAAACTCAAACAAAGGATGCACATGTACAATAAAAAAAAACAACAATGAAAAAGGTTCTTTTACTTCTGCTCCTTCAATTACAGGAGAACACAGCATGCACATATAAAAATATATAAAAAGACCATATAAAAATATAGATTAGACTGTAGACTGTCTACATCTCTGTTATCTTCTCTCCTATCGCAGGTGTGCTGGAAGAGATTTCTGTAGAAATAAACATTACCTCTGTACGTATTTTTCTGTTCCTTTATTCTTGTTTGAATCAGAATCAGAACTTTATTTGCTATGAATGTAGGTACAGGCATAAGATGTTGTACATAAATGTAAATGTTTATATGTGTGTGCATAAATGGTTAAAAAATAGAAAAATACTATGTCAAGATTGTACATTCATATTACAATTGGTTAGTATAATAATTATTAGAAGAGATGTGTGTCATTTGACGTAGGTTCTACTGTCTTCTAATACAGAGGTTAACGAAGTTGATGATGATTGATGATGCATTTGATTGATATAAGGTGTTAGTCATTTACTACTCTTCCACGAAGAATTTCATATATTATATTAATTTTGAAGCTCATACGACATTGCTTCGTCATTTCGGAGCATTCTTTATTGCCATTACAGTCGGCAAAAATTCTGGAATTCAGTCATGTTCTCGTTAAAGAATAATACGAATTGCGAATTTCGACAATGCGAAAAAACATATCGTATCAATTCACGTGTCGCATCGACGTCAGAATCGGCGCGGGCGCAGCGCCGAACAACAATAATCGTGAATGAATTGTAATGGCGGGCGGTTTAATTGATGCACCCGCTGCCGGACCTGTCTCTGGTATAGGGATTGGAGTAAGATATCGATAAAGGTAAGTTTTTGAGGATGATAAGGTGGATATTATTAGGTGAACCGTTTTACGTTTTTCCCTTGACAGTTTGCTAAATTCCTCGACAAAACGCGAAATTAAAATATGTTTATTTGCTATTACAATTTCTTTGAATTTTAGGTGGTTAACTAAATGCTGATCTATAATGAAACATAGGTGCTAAGCATAAGCAGCATTACCTACTTTAATTAATAACTCTATGAAGAATATGTAAACTATTGTGTTAGCTATCTATGTGTTATAAAATCTGTAAAATACCATATTTCAGGCATTAAATGAATCTATCTATCTACCAACTAACATACTCTACTAACTATACCAACTGTAACGTGAAATTTAACTGAAAAATTCAAAATAAGAATGCTGAATAATACGTACACATTTACATAGTATTTAATATTAGAAATATCAAAGTCGTTGTTTTATTTTCAGGTAGGTCAGGTTTGTTGACAATATTGTAGGTATTTAATAATTTTACGTCGTATATGGACATCGATGAAAACCGGTAAGCTGTGACAGCACTAGTCGTTGCGTGAACGTTCATTCATCGAGCCGCTCTCCTTCTGTTGAATTTAAGATTTTGACTCTTTAGTCATTTCAATGACCACAGGGTACTCAAATAAGTATTCGCATAAGTACTAATCGAAGGTTCCTTAAATTATCAGGATGCAATTCACCAATATCCTGAATTTGTTACACTGGCTGATATTTTATACGACGATATATACAGCTGTTCGTAAAGTTATTCCAGTATAATAACGTATACCTACTTGTTACTTGAATGGTTTCCAATTGAAATTATAACATTTCCTGCTCATAATAGTGTTTCCTCACTAAACATGTTTATGACTCATTCCGATAAGTTTGACCCAAATGAATTCATTACAAGACTAACGATCGATACATGCGATCAATTGATGACTCCATTGATAAATCGAGTTCTAAGAATACTCTTGAATAAATTACAACTCCATTTATCACATGACGTCTGTCGTTTGACTAGTGGAGTTAATGCATTCGACTTACAAGTTCAACTCGATTGACATTAGCAAAGCATCCTTGACACTCAATCGGAAGTTGTGAGCATTGAAGACGCGATTCTGTGCTCAGCAGTTTGTACTGGAGACAATTGCATCATCGAGTGATGCGTCGAGTCATCGGCCGGCCACTTACCGAGCGGATGTTGTTAACCGTGGCTTGATTAGCCGAGACGATGTTAAACGGCAGCCCGGGCAAGTTCAAACAATTAACTGTATAGAAGTGTCCGACTCTAATGAATGATACAGACTTGCTCCATTTCATTATACAAACACCGTGACAAGACGCGGCTTACAAATTGAGATTAATTCAAGAGTCAAGACGCTAGGTATTATGGCCGCTGCGCTTAAATTGTAACGGCGCATTGACTGCTTTCTTTGCGAAGTAATGTCATCCTTAATTTAAAAGAACTGGGGTTTATAGTCTGCTGTAGATGAGAAAGGAAATAGTTCATGATTGTGTTATTAATATATGTTGCGCAACTAAACCGTTTAACCTTAGCTATTCAATGTCCTGGTGCTATTTATATCGTGTGTTATTCAACTGAAATTCCTTGTAGAGTGTCGTCTGTTCTCAGTAACATAGTGTCATATAGCTGATACATTGCTAGCACCGAATTCAAATGGATTGCTTTCCAGCATTGACATAGTGTTTCCGCATAATTGACATTCCTTGTTTAAAGCAGTCTGTTTAGTAATTAGGAAGTCAACAATTTAAATTTGATTTTCACTTCCTAAAAACATCGATAATCTTTTATTAGGCGTTATTTTTTAATAATTCAGTCCAGTACTTATGTGTTTATGATTTTCAGTCCACGATGGTATCACAATAATTGTCCCAGAGATGTGTTTTAAAGCTAAGCCGAATAATTACTTTGTATAATTTTGTTCGTAAACATTAGTAAGATATCATCTTATTTTATTCGCCAGCGGGGAGGCCATTCCTGCATACTTTGTTGAAGACATTCAGTTGAACACTTTGATTCCAAATGCTAATTGCGGTTCCCTGGTTTCTTACATTGTAGATTTTTAATTGCTACGTTGATTTCTTCATTTAAATATTAAGTGCAACAACAAATAAAATAACAGTTCTGTCTGTGAAGAGTCTGTCAAGCAATTATCATTAAACGATATCTGATCTACGAGTGTGAATATGGGTTGTTTTGTATATTAATTGTAAGGAGACGTTAACTAAGGTAACATATATTCCGTGTCATAAAAAAGGTCATGGGCGTTTTTTACTACCGTTAATATGTAAGGTAAGTTTTAATAAAAATATAGCTACCAGCCTGATTCAATCAGAATACAGAAGCAATGTGTTAATGTGTTGACATAACTACTGATGAATTGGTTGAGGAAGCGTTTAGTCAGATTATATTTTCACTATATTCGAGATCGAATAACACGCACAGGTACAAAATCAACATGTCCCAAATTCCAAGTGCGTAGTCACGCGAGTTGTTAGTACCTTTACGAAAACATTTTAAAGCGCGGTGTAGTAGGTGGTACAAATTGTTCAATTTGTCGCTGATCGCACGCACTGAAGCACTTTCTTGTCGTCAAGTCAGTGCTTACTCGATATTGATTGCGTTTGAATCGACTCACACCCACGCTCGGTCAATATTGACTCGAGATAGAGGACGGCACCGCGGCCGCCGAGGAAGTGTTACTTAGAAATTTGTACTGATAACAACACTTTACATTTGATTATATTCCGTGTACGAGATAATCAGGTTCTTATACGAGAATAATAAAATCGAAGCACGCGTTGACACCATAAAATATTATATCATATCAATATCACCCAGGACGACAAACGACAAAAAGAATTTCAGGACACCGCGCTGTCGTATAAAATTCTTTTCAATACAAATATGGCAGCTCTTTTATTTATCCTATTATAATTTCATAGAAAATATTACGGAAAAACGTAACAGACAATAAATATCGTGGAATTGCTTAAAAGGTTTCAATAAATTTCTTACATCACTTTTTTATTTTATTTCTAAAAAAAATCTAGGCGTCCTTTGTACAGTCATGATCATAAATCAAAATTCTCTCTACAAAGTATTAAAGATTTATTCGACTGAAATTGGTTGTTTACAATCGTGTGCGCAATTGTGAGAGCTTCGCGGCCAACTAAAATACATTCCACGACTTTCCGCGTGCCTCCAAGATTTGTAATTTAAACCCTCAATTGTAACACTCATTTAAAATTTTAAATTTTTAGATCGGCCATTCATCACGCGCTGTTCGTCTCCAGTCAATGGCAGATGGTGGCCTTGAGGGTAACTGCGACTCTCAAATGCAACCTTAATTTTGTTGTTTTTCTTCGGATTGTCATTGTCAGTAATCGTTGAAAGCACTAGTTGTGTATATTTACTTTCCAGCTGTATTTTGTTCAGTTTTAGCATGACAATAGTGGCCATTGTCCTTTGATAAATGATAAAGATTTTATTTCAATAAGTAGATTTGTATAAACATTTTACACGTTAATCATATTTTTAAGATTAGATGAGTTCAGCGTTTCCTATCTGACTACTCAGAGAAGAAAAGACCAAACAAACTCAGAGGTTACAGTCTCTTTTAAAGTCCAGACATAATCTCGGTCAGATCTTTCCCTAATATCTCTCCGTTGGAAGCCAAACAATAAACTATGTACGGTTCTTCATTATTGGAATAAGTTGAAGATGATGATGCATATTGACTCAGGACGTTATTTCAGTTTTTTTATAATAAAAATTCTAGCAAATGTATGCTAAGCTATATAACGTAGCTTTTGCCATACTAAAATGCGACAACAACAAATAAATATTTACTTATAAACTACTTCACATAATCAGCATAATTAATAGACAATTCGTTACCTCTCCTTCTTTGATTAGACTTTGTATAAAGATGAAATCACGGACCTTCTGAAAAAAAGTAAACAAAGAAATGACTGCACAAATAAATAAATTAGAGGAAGAAAGAGTCTCAAATAAATTCATTATGTTAATTGTTGCGATTGTATCAGAAATTCTTACCTCAATAATTAAACTGGAGCACTCTCGACACCAGGGCAATTAGTCCCGACTGCACAGTGCACAAGTTATCACCTCCATCGGGCCAAAGTAATTGTTTTGCACGAAAATGCCAAATTGTAGGATAAATATCCCAACTTTATTTATACTCGAGGATTATTTTTGCACTGATCTGAGAATGCAAAAGAGAAGTAGAATCTTATCATTCTGTCTGTCTGTGAGAATCGACTGAGGGGATGCCCTAAATAAATAAATAAAATTCATTTATTTCAGGTCTTTAACCCATATAAAATCAAAAAGGAATTTAACAATTGCCATGCTTGCACTATAAATGTTACATACTATTACTTACTAACAGCTTAATAGACATACAAAATAATAACGGAAATTGAAATTGAATTTAGAATTAGGCTAACATAAGTACATAATCGAGTTGATAAGTACATAATGGCGTGCAATTGGAGAGGTCTATGTCCAGCAGTGGACTGCTGTAGGCTGATGAGAATAATGATAAGCCTACATAGTGATTTAATCTACTCATAACATCACGCTTATATTTTCTGAAAGTTTAGACAGAAGTGTCCCTAAAAATGCACTCACATTGCGCCATTTACCTAATAGGAGGTGAGCTATTTGTAATGTATTTAAAATTCTATGCTATTACATTATTGACATCATTTACATTATTGAATATACGTTTGATTTTATTTGTGGTAATACTCAGTAGGTGAATTTATGAAAAAACTCGGTCATTTAATAAATATTTTAACAGATGACTTGGCACAAGCGAAGGGCAGTCACATTGTACCGATTTGTCCCATTACAAGTGCTTCACTTGTCACGCGACAAAGTCTATTCATTCACAATTTACACCCCACAAAACTGTACCTCAAAGAGTCTAAACTTCACCACGATGTTAGTGCAAAATGTAATCTTATAGAAAGGAAGGAAGTTTCAAATTTGATTGGTGTAAAAATAAGGTTTATTCTTCAATAATGAATTCAAAGTGGTATAAAAGCAAACATAACACCTTCGCAACCTACTCCCCCCGGTGAAGAAACAATAATTGAGAATAAATGGCCAACTTCACGCCACAAAGGTTTGTAAAGATAAAAGGTAGAATTACACGGAAATTTCGAGGCGTGTGCTATTGTGGATGTCCTTCACTAGATAACAATTTGCACTTGGAGTGTGTCGCGTATTGTTACCAACATTATAAATAAATAATACAAAGGGGCTACCAGATGTGTGAAGAGGCTTTCAGAGTACGCGGCGCTAGCCTTTGAGAAAATAATGCACAATAGAATTAGGTTAAGCTTGTTCTGACTCGTGCTCCCAGTTTGACCGTTAACTGTGGGACCTGAAAAAAAAAAAACAAACGAAATAAAAGCTTTTTAATAAAAAAATTAAACCGCCGAAAAACCGAAAAGTAAAAAATAATAAACTAGCTTTGTCCAACCCCAATAACTAAGTTCGGAAGGCGGTGACATATAATTAGATACATTTCCAAAGTCACCGACTTCCGAACTTAGTTATTGGGGTTGGACAAAGCTAGTTTATTATTTTTTACTTTTCGGTTTTTCGGCGGTTTAATTTTTTTATTAAAAAGCTTTTATTTTAGAATTTTTTTGTGGCTATGATCTACTAATTACTACATGCTTAATTTTTGTTTACTTTTTGTAATACACAACTCAGTATTAAAATCTGTGAGTAAACAATCAATCATCCCCTGTTTTCCTACCCTTAGGGTTGGAATTTTTCTTCGAAATTTATATGGGACCAACTTCGGGGTATACCCTATCCAATAAAAAAAGAATTATCAAAATCGGACTACTCTGGAAAAAGTTATGCGTGGTCATACATAAAAAAAAAAAAAAAATATACGCGTCGAATTGAGTAACCTCCTCCGTTTTTTCGTCGGTTCAAAAATATTGTTCAAATAGGTATCTACTGAGTCTTAAAATGCAGACAAAAATGGACCCTCTGCCTACATAGCACAAGGTCCCTTTTTCCCTTTTAAATATGTAGAAAATTAGCCTAATTAAAACCAAACAAAAATTACAATTAAAAGTTCTATTTTATTCTATTTTTTATTATGGCTAGCGAAGCCGATGTCGACTATTCTGCCAATGTCTAAAGTGAATTGGAAAAGCGGAAGCGGAAGCGGAAAATGTGTGCGCTATTTAAATAAAAAATAAGTAAAAAATTGGATAATAATCTTCGATGATACAGTTAGGCTTAATGTTGATCTTGTGGGGTTAGTACTGGACTGAAACAAACAAAAAATAAATACATACTAAAATATAATTGTTAGAACATTAAAAATACATATACCACATAAACACAAAGTGGGGGAGTGAGTCATAATTTTATATTATTGTGACGGATGAAAATCATCAGCACCATAAGCAGTTCAGGAGAGGACTGAGTTAAAAGAGAGGGGAAATTTAACGGAAGAGGGATTTTTAATTTGGTGAGACGGTTATATAGATCTAGAGGTGGGACGTTATTGGAACATTCGAAAAATATGTGGTCAAGGGTGCCTTCCGCCAATCCACATTCGCAGAGCGAGGAATCGCGGACACGGATTTTATGTAAAAACACAGGAGTGCAACAAAAACCTAAGCGGATTCTACATATAACAGATATTACTGTTTTGGATACTTTTTTGTAACCAGAGAATCATGAATTAAAAGTTCTATAAAAAGATAAATTTCTGAAAACTGTGTCGGCGAGAGGTAGATATTGAAAATAAAAAAATTGCTACAGATAAAAATAATATATATTCTGTTTCTGTCATGTCCATCATAATTTACTCTCAGCTTTAACCAATAGGGTAGGAAGTTAGTGACAAGATAAAGGAACGTCACAGGCTATTCAAATTAACTTAATCGAAAGTAGACCGTCGTTGTACAATCCTGACAATGCACTTGTGGAGTAACAAATTCTTTCCGGTTGCATTGAATCGCCCCGAGTCACCGGCAGAGGAAGTAACACTGCAATAACAGCAGTAAAACCATCATTCAGTTGTAAAATATTTATGGCGAAACGTTTACAAAAATTACCGTATTAAACATAATAAATTGCCATAACAAAGCTTTTTACAACCATGATTTACAATCGGAGGATACCAGTAGTTAACCGTTATGTACGAAATTATATGAAATAATTATATGCGGCCTGAACAAGATGTCTTACAAAATAAACTTACACGTCATATTTATAAAGATGCTGTCAATCCCGGACGTAACAGAATTTATAACAAAGTAAAAAAATAAGGAGCAGAACTTAATAAAAAAACACGCACACATTATGAGGCAAAGATGAAGATGTGCTTCCTCATTAACCTGGTCCAATCATCGAAGACTCCATGAGCTTGTTGTTATTAATTTATAGAAAGTCATCGTGGGCCCATTAGGCAAGATAACCATATTGATCAGACGGCCGATATTCAAAACTATGAGCACTGCTCCCGCTCTCGTATATGATTGCCCTAATAATCACGTGCCGCTTGTTAGCCCTGATCAGTGGCCCACTATTACCAACGATTGATTTTGTATCACCGCCGCCGATATCGTTAGATTTATAGCTTTCACAGTTCCTAATGGTGCAATTATGACCACAATTGACGTCGTCGACACAGGAGTGGGTTTGTTATTGACGCGGAATATAGCAGCGGTGGTTTAAAGAAGGGAATCTTAACTAATAGGAAGTTGTTTATCATCGTCGGGAAATATAGATGCAATTAAAACTAGCCAGACGATGTTGGATATTCGTAATGAAAAGCCGAAATCGGAAGTCACTCGTTAATGTCACATGAAAACCCACCTATTACCGTTTTATCGGGAAGATCTTGATTATCTGAGTGGAGATCTCACGGATTAATTCTCTAACACCTCATTAGTGTCCAAAGAGGCACCGTTTACAAACCAAATGCAAATTTGATGAGTTGTGCTCGAGCATTCTCATCTAAAGGCTTTCACTTCGGCCAATCAACATGTATTAATGCCTTGTTTTAACTGAGTCTCCGATGGGTTTAAGAGCAAATAAATTTTGGATTTGGAAGCTATTAGTTCGGCTGCTTTGTGTCCATGGCGCAGGCGGAGGCGTCGTATATTCCGGCGGTAGTTCTCGTCGGTATAACTTTTATTCGGACACAAACGTCTTAATTAGGGTTCAAACGGTTTACGTTATAAAATATTGTATCGGGTCGTTTGGTTTTGGGAACGCACGATATATATTATATTTTAATTTAAGTAGAAGTTACGATATGTTATTTATAATCTTTACGTTTAGAAATTGGAGTCGATGATACAAAAAAATGAAAAAATAGAAGAAAATTGAAAACAAGGAACATGTATTCTCAAAATAGAATAGGTAGGGCAGTTTTATATCAGATAATAATTCGCATATTCATAAAATGTTGCTTATAATTTGAATAAAAATTAACGAGGCCATTAACAAATCAATGAAAGAGTTCCAATTAAGTAGCTGGGGTTATTATGTGGCGGTTGGCGAGTCTCGCCTCCTGATGACTATCACAAAATGAGATCTTGACCAGCCTCCGTTACGTGTGATATCAGACTTACATTCATTAATGCGAGCCAGCGGATGTGCGGTAGTTAAAATGGATTTTGATAATGTTTTTAAGATAGTCGCAATGTTGATTTGAATAAAAATTGTGAATATTCATTGAAATATGACCGTTTTTAGCAATTTCTTGTTGTTTCAAAATAAATTACCGCAGCGTATTCTGTTCTAGATGAAGCCTTAAAAATCCGCAAAAAGATAATTAACGAGGGCAGATGGTTAAATCCTGTTTACTTCGCTTGAACAATGCTTAATTAGACATAGTTCGTCCAATTTACCAATACTATGGTACTAAAATAATATAGTAGTTGTAAAAGTGTTAGGTTTGAAATTTGTTGTACCCACTTTATTATGCCTTTAAACCACACAAGTCATAAACACATTTTATCATTTACTTGTGGTTTCAGAATCAGAAAACGAATAGGCTTTGAAGCTCTAGACTAATTTTTAATCCCAACATTTATTTTCGTTGTAACTGTTCCTAATAAAATGAGCATCAAACAAATGGTAATTAAGTTCACACACGATTAATAACAAACCAAAAAAAAAAAGTTAACTTACCTGACTACTGAAGTTGCCATGGTTTTAAACATAATCTATTTATAAGTAGCTTCGTTGTTATTGCACCGTATATCCTTGAGTTAACGAATACCAATACCGATTGTAATTGGACTAAATCATTTTATACCATTACAATTTTTTGCCCGCGGCCAGTTCCCGTTAATTCTACTGGGATTCGCAAAATGTGTGAGAACCACAGCTAGAATTCTCTAGTACACAATAAACACTACAGGTTAAAATAACCTGATCTATACTGAAAAGTACATTAAGTACCTACTTATGTTATAATGAAATCAATGAGTGTACACAATTATTTCTATACGTACATTTAATATAATCCAATCAAATGTTATGGGCCCATATAAGATAATGTTTCGTACATACTGTTTCGTCGTATATGCTATGTTTCCCAACATTACTATTCACGACATGCTTTTACAAGTTTTCTGGTTTAATAATAATAGGCATAATGATCTCTAATAGGCCTAATGACTTGATTGGCGTCATAAAATCGGGAGGGTAGGGAGAACGATTCAAAATCCTCACTCACAGAATGTTGGCCTCTGCTTGTGTAAGGGCAAATTAATTGAATTGGTTTAATATATCCACTTAATACGTATCTTAGAGCATGTTACAGTAAACAATTGCAATTGGATTACATTTCACACAAATATTTCTTCTGAAACGGATACACATTAGTTTATTGCTGTTCTAAATATTAAAAAAGTCTACATAGCGAGTGCCATAAACTGTATTTAGTGAGACAATTTATCAGAGTTACTAGTAAATTTATTGCCTGTTTAATGACATGTAATTTTCTTGCTAATTTACAGATAAATTCATAGTATTCATACATATCATGTTTGAAATAAACTTTATCGTAAAAAAATAGTTGTTTAAGCCAATTTTACGAGTACAGCCATAAATTTTAACAGTAATTTTGCGATATATTTTACGGTAATATTGTAGATTTTAATTCAGTCTTGAATCAATCATGGTCGGTGCATCAAAGGCGGCACCTGTGCCCCCCGTGCTGCTGAACAAATAAGAAAAAAAAAACAGCCGTTTAACTAAAACTATAAATATTAATAACGCGTTTCAAAACCGTTAAACGTATCAGTAGGGTGACCATTGGTAATCTATCAGAATAATTTGCTAAACACTTTAAAACACTGTTGGTATACCTAGTCTGCGGTAATTAATAACAACTGTTTTAATGTGCAATTAGGTACTTGTTAACCTTAATTTTCATGTCTTTTCAATGTCTGTCCATAGAGATTGGTACCAGATCTAGGATTTGATAAATATATGATGAGAAGATAAAGCGCAATAGTCTCTCGTCCCAAATACCACAGTTCTCAAGTCGTTTGACCAGTTCGTGTTGCCAGTGATGATCTATGCACTGAAACGTAGCCGCTCACAATGGGCCTTATTAGAAGGCTAAAAGTCAGTCAAAGGGCAATGGAGCGAGCTATGCTTGGAGTTTCCTTACGTGATCGAATCAGAAATGAAGAGATCCGCAGGAGAACAAAGGTAACCGACATGGCCAAACGTAAGTGGCAATGGGCAGGGCCATTACTCGCAGAACAATTGGCTGATGGGGCATCAAGGTTCTGGAGTGGCGACCGCGTACCGGAAGAAGTAGAGTTGGAAGGCCTCCCACAAGGTGGTGGGGTGGTGGGTGGATCCATCATTTGTTTAAAGGCTTACTATTCCATTAACGACTATTTAAATGACAAGAATAGTTGGTTGCTGTGATTAACACAAGACAATGTTTATGTTCTTTCTCCAGAATTAGCGTACCTAGTGACAGGGTCTATGGGTTCATAGAATTATTTAGTTGATTTTTTTTTTCTCTATTTTATTGACCAAGTGTCTTTTTATTTTTACTATCTATCTATTATGTCATTAGTTATGGACATGATCTAACAATAATCCAGCATTGCATATGTAAGCTTTAGAGCCCTTTATACCAGGAGACTTTTATTTTTGGTAATATGCGTTATTGTTTATTACTTTGCATATGTATGTATAGAATCAAGTCCATCCGACTAAACAGACAGCTGTGCTGCTGGGGAGTTTGTTGCGCTACTTCTTCTTCTCAGCTAAAGCACTAGGAAGTGTCGAAGGGTGAGCGTTTTTGGGGGACTGTCTTATGTATTTTGACGTTCGAAAAGTGCTGATTCTCAGCCTAATTTGAATAAATGACTTTTGATTTTGATTTTTTGATTTTGAAGGCCGCAGAAATCCGCTGGATGCAGCAAGCACAGAACTGATCGATGTGGCGGAGTTTGGGGGAGGCCTATGTCCAGCGGTGAAATGATTAATGATGATGATGAAGTAGATGACAGTTAATACATCTGGAATTTGTTTACCTACTCTTTTATTTATCAACGTTTATTTACAAATTGGTCTAGAATCCATTTAAATCCATGCTTTTTGACTTACCCACCGACTATGTCTATTTTATCACAAAATATAAAAAAGTCATTTAATCAGAGTAAGCTGGTATCAGCACTTTTTGAACGTCAAAAATTACAAAAGACAGTCCCCCAAAAACGCCTGCCCTTCACCAATTCCTAGTGCTTTAGCTGGGAAGAAGAAGTGGCGCAACAAACTCCCCAGCAGCACAGCTGTTTGTTATGTCAAAGGAACTTCAAAAATATGATCAAAAAGAGAGACTTATGATATATCCAGTCAGTTCAATCTTCATGGTCACCCTTGATATTGGTGGCGTCAATTTTGACAACGCTTCGCCAATTTAATATCACAGGTGAAGGCGCGGCCCTCGCCCACAAAATTAATCAGACAACCTCTTTTACAGACCTATTTGTTTTTAATCATCGTATTTGTTCTGTTAGCCTTTAGTCCTGGCCGCTGATTAAGATTTTATTCATAATTCTTCCGTTTTTTGCGCGAAATTTTTACCCAGTCTGTTTTTTGCTGCCTGATATAAAGTTTTTGGATGCTCTTGTATGTGGGAATAGTTGTTATGATTTGTGGATTTAGAATCATGGACTGCCATTAAGATTAATGCTTCTCTTAATTCGAAACGTCCCGACCCCCAAGATACAGGCAAATGCCTAGTTTAAGGGTCACCGTCCAATCTTCTTGTACAACCTGATTACCTACTTACTAATATATTTTAAAATAAATTTGCATTATAATTTTTTTTTCGTTGTGGTTATCTTTTATTCAATCAGCTCCTTAATCTCCTGTATTTAAAATCATACTATAAAGAATGTGGTTCACGTGAGCAAGGTCCATATATATCTGATTGACAATGTCATTATGGCGCTAGTCTATAAACAATGTTCAAACCACGGCGCTTTATAGGACAGCTGTCTCTGACCACAAGGACAAAAAGTGTCCAGATACGATCAGGTCGAATTACATTTGGCCACGGGTCCTGCGACGGTGGTGAACGAAAAAAATCACAAATGTAAAAAAACAACGAATCTGCCGTCGCCGCTGTGGTGTAAACAACTCACTGTTTATGAGGAACTTATAGTTTTTATACTGAATGTAGCCAGTATACTGTTTGCGTTAACGCTCTGCAAACAATTACCCACAAAGTTACCGAGGTACCCCTGATGTATGTATGATGGACCCGCTTTGATACGCCGACCGTGTGGTCATTTGATATTTAGGCGGACATAAATAAAATTATCGACGATGTCAGAATTTTTCCGTCGATGGCTATTTATTGCGGTGTCCGAGGACGTTCATCGATTTTAACGGTTTTGGTATCTTCAAAGCGAAACGTCTTAAAATGCACTTGGTATCGCGAAATAATACGAATCTAATACCGCCACCGCATTCGCCCCGCGAACAATGCGCGTTTCTCTACGGCTTTTAAACATGAATAGGACGGTATTTAGATGATGTTTTTTCATCGAACCACGGTACTGTTCTCTTATTTGCCTTTTGTCAAATTGTGGGCGCGACAAAGCCACAAACATACCCTGCTGTGTGCCCGAACAATTTTTTGCCCGAGATTTCGTATTTTATTTCGATTATTGAAGATTTACTTTTAGAAAAAGTACATTTCGTACTTCGGGGCATGTTTGAAAAAAACTTTATAGAAGATGCACTATGATATATCGTCCCGTAGGTAGGCACCTATTATAGTGAGGTGGATTTGTGGTCGTTGGTACGCCAATGGACCTTCTGTGCTTGACGATGTAAAAAATATATGTGATTTCAGTTTTAATGTTGAATTATATTAATGATATATCTACCATATATGACATGACCTCGAAACACAATGTTATCTTGATAGTTTGTAATTTAATAATTTAGTCTGCAATCAAAAAGCTTTACATCGCATAAGAATTCCTAAAGCCATTGTGTGGCTATTTGTTTTCGCCATATCTTAAACACTAAGTCATATCTGAAAATAAGCATAATTTCATTGGGGTAGGCTTTCACGGTGCCTTTGGTAGCGAGTGCAGGGGCGTGCACAAAACACTCCGGAACACGTGCAAGTTCGCACAATGAGAGTTTGCATTTCCGCCCGCCGTGCACTTCCTTTTACTCAGATTTTACTTTTTATTTGAAACGCTTTTATTGCGCGGTCTGGACGCTTTTGTACGGCCGCATTGTGTGCAGGACATTCAGCCACATAACGCATCGTAGGTTTCGATTTCGTTAATGATATCGGAAGATTTAAACCGCGATTGAAATCGAAAGGAAATAATGAGGAACAACAGGAACGCACACGTCAAATTCGCTTTTCAAAAAGAACAATGGCTGCCATACTTGACGTAATTCCGTTACGGGATCATGCTGCTATTTTAATCTTAAAATCGAAAACATGTTTAGGGTAGATTTAACACTTCTAATCTGGGTGACCAGCACACGTCAAGATAAGGGCCACACCACCATGAGAGCTATTTCTTGCTAAATTTATTTGCACTCCCATCTCGGGATTAAAACAAAAACTCGAACACCATTACTCTTCCCAAGAAACAATACGGAGCAAAAAATAGCACAAGTAAGTAGATCACAGATAGTACAAAGGGATGTTTTGGGTACGGAATGATAAATTGTTTTGTAACGAATTGGTATCTTTTTAAAACCACCTCTACAGTGTAGACTCAGAGCTTAAAATCCTTTGCACTGTTTGTCACGTCCGTCAATATTGTACGTGGAATACCTTGTGGTCAAACTCTGATTATTTTTATCTCCACTATATCTCTAATGGTGTCAAAACGTATGTCCGTTCTCTGCGTGACACAGGAAGGTAGCTGCTGGTGGCATCTACCCACACAACGTGACATCTCATTTTTCCCGAAATAAACCCATAAGGGTTGATATGTGACAAATTGGCATATTTACTGACTGCTAAGCGCAGGAGGTCCAATTGTTAGAATTTGAAAAGTAATAAGATTCTGCCAAATAGATTATATCATAAACATTTCGTAATTTGTGTGGGCTCCAACGTTCGTGTCAATGTTTCCGTGATCGGAAGTAATAAGTGACGTGGGTGTCCCATGGGACCCTTTAATAGTGCAAAAAGTGACAATAATATTCCAATTTTCACAAATAGGGGTAATAATAAAATTGCTATGCGTTACCCACATGTCTTGGACCGGTAGCTTTATTTAATTTATTTGCTGATTAGTTACATTTCCTCTCAAGGAATTCTTCGTATTTCGAAAACTTTTCTGATTTATAATGTTTTGATAAAGTCTGTTTACAATCTTGCATTAATTACCCTCTGGCGCAGTCGGGTAAACATACCGCAATATACTCCGCATAACAGTTTTAATTGAATTAAAGATTATTACCAAAAGCAAACCCATATATGTTGGTATAACAATAACAAACTTAATAAGTGGTACTCATAAAGACTTCTTCTCAAACTCCATTATTCATTAAATGCTTGTTGTTGGATACATTCACCCCGAAGACAATACACCTTTAAAGACGCCATATTTTTTAAGAATTATCAAATTAATTCAATTACCACATAATAATATGATTTTGGTCGAACATCGTCTGCCGTACCACGTTCGGGGCTCATATGAACACAACTATAATTTTATGTGATGGAACGAAACAATACAGGACTTTATAGCATTCATTTATTACAAAGTTGTTTTTGGGAAATGCAGTATGTTGTTTTGTTAATTAAATTATTGTAATAATGGCACTTTATGAAACCTCCATATCTAACTTCTTATATATATTCACATAATAATTTTGAAGTTTGCCATAGCCTTTGTTTGGATTCATGGGTTGCTTTCGGGATTACTGAATTAGAGAAACAACTAATTGGTACCGTGAGCCTTTAAAGCTCCCCCCGGGTGGGTGCCCGCATTGTCGTTGCGGGGGGACTCAGTAACCGTGGTCTCCCACCCACGGTGAATCCAAGAGGCACCCAAAGGTGGGGCCGCTCGTCAGGGCTATTGCCTTCAAGCCAATGACGTACCGGCCAAAAAGTAGGTTGCGGTGAGGTGCACCGCAACTGAGGTGGGCCGCGATGTCGAATGGGAGGCATCGCGGCTGAGGGTTACAGGCTGCGGCAGAGGAGGAGTGCCGGTGCTTCTGAGCAGCGCTCTTCCCTTCCTTGGCCTGGACGGGGCGCCACCGTTTTATAGCGGACGCGGTGGGGCCGCAGGGGATAGCGTTGGCCGCTCTCCTTATACCTTGCGGCCGAAAAGTGGTAGGCGAGACGGCGCGTTGTGTTCCACGCGCGCCGTCAGAGATCTCAGCAACCACTGGTGGGGTCCGCAAGCGGGGCGGGAGCGGGTAGTTCGAAAGAGTTACCGCCGCCCCTGGCACACAGGCAACTGAGGGAACACGGGTGGGTTTTAGTCAGTAAAAGTCTGACACGCCCTCCTGCTCTACCCAGCGGGAGAAGTCATCTGATGATTTCACACCCAAAAAAAATAAAAATAACAAGCCTATAAATGTTCTGACGTTTCATAAGTGCTCATGCAGATTATGTAGAATAAAGTAATTTAAATTAGAGTAAACTTTACATTGTGCCGTTCAGATTTCCTCATCGTTAAGCAGTAATCGACATCGACGCTTTCTACCGTGACAGTTATCTATCACTGTAAATCAGCATTTACCTAACAGTAGTCCTTGTTATCCAAAACTTGGCAACAAGTTTAATAGACTGGTCTATTAGACCACACCACGTATGTTTACATTAACGTCCCACTGATATCTTGTATACTCGCGGAAAGAAAATGTTAAGCGGTTTTCAACTACTATTTATCTTATAGGAAAGCACATAAAATGTCACTTTTCACACTAGTAGGCAATCCTCGTAATTATGAGAACGCTCACTGATCTCAGTCTTAATCTGTCAAAAATACGTTTCGTTTCTCTACATTTGTGGAAAGCTTTTTAAATTGATTGTCACTTAGATAAAATTCGACTAGATTTTCAACTTTATTTTAGTTACTTAGTCTTTAGGACTTTTTATTCAAAATATTGGTAGCAAATAATCCAATAAATAGTGTAAAAACTCCCACAGAGAGGAAACCCGAGTCCCAGTCGTGGAAACGTCATTGTGTGATTTAACTTAAATTTTACAAGTTGTTTAGCCTAGCAGTTGCATAATCTGGATTTGTGCCCAATTAATGGCAGTTCCCTGTGGTGCCGGACGTAAAAAGAATAGCACCACCCCATTTCTTCCTATGGGTGTCGTAGAAGGCGACTAAGGGACTTACCAAAGAATGGGCAGCAGCGCTCTCTATGCATTTTACCACCATACTGCGATCGCCAACCCGCCTGCCAAGCGTTGCGATTATGGCAAAACCCCTGGATGTGGGAAGCACAAGACGGGTCGAAGTGCCTGGGGGAGGCCTATGTCCAGCAGTGGACGTCTTTCGACTGAAATGATGATGATGAATTTCTACAAAAATTGTAGGTCACACTGATCCTGAAATCTGGCAAAAATGATCAGAAATGAAACAGGGCATAGTTAGGTACCTAAATAAAAAGTGCTCGAGATAAACCACTTTGAAAAAATCTTGTTAAAATATGTTGTATCTGAAAATATTCAATCACTTCTTAAATAACATGCAATACACTGTAAGTAGGGATATACACAACACAAAATAATCTTTCGGTTGAAATGATGATAATGATGATGATGGCAATAGGCTCGCCTTCTGTTGCAGGGACTTAAACATAACTGGCGAAATGTTGGTTTACTATGTGCACTTGAGAGCAGTGGTGGCCCAGTGGTAACGGCCGCGACGTACGAACCCAGCCAGGCGCATTACTTTGTGTAAATAATTTCATCACCACTGCTCTCAACCGGTGAAGGAAAACATCGTGAGGAAACCGGCATGTTCTAGAACCAAAAATTCGAAGACATGTGACATCTACCAACCCGCACTGGGCCCGCGTGGTAGATTACGGCCCACTCCCTCTCATGGAGAGGAGGCCTGTGTCCCAGCAGTGGGAACGTTTATAGGCTGAGTATGTATATGTGCACTTTGGTCCAACCCTTCGAGGAAACAACATGATGATGTTATTTTGCTCAACCTTTTCATTCGCCGACTATACATAATAGCTAACAATATACAAACCACGTGTTTATTATCCCTATCTAGATACAGAACGGGTTTCTATCGCTGCATACATCTAACAAAAGATAGCATTGGTTAATGCCATTTATGAACATTTTATGTGTGACCAGTTCGTTAGCGACGTAGTGTTAAGATAAATATCTATCCATACATCTTAGTTCGGATACCGAACGTATTGAGCATTGAATGCGCTTTAAGTTGATACTTACAACTTGTGAAAAAGTTTACGGAGTGATTAATAAATGTTATCAAACGATTTTTTCAATTTTGCTTTCGTTGTTGTATATTTAAATTATGAATGATTTTATTACTGTACGTATGTTTGTACACGTCAATCATATTTAATAAATCTGATGAAGTCAGCGTTTCCTATTCGTCTCTCTGAGAAAACAGGTCGAAACCAACTCCAGTGGTTGTCTCTAGCCACGTAAAGAAAGAGTATCTTTTGAAGTGTAGACATAATCTTTGTCAGATCATATACGGACCATATAGACAATGTTCTTTTGAGGAAATAACCGCACAGATTTGAATGGACCTGGCCAGTCAGTGCACGCATTTGCCTGAACTGTATTTTGTTACGTTACGATTACCAAAAAATAACTAAGTAACTTCGTTCAAAAGGCCATCAAATTAGTTACAATCATTTCCTTCTTTTTTTTCAATTTACAGTATCTTACACATTGTATAATAAGTGCGCGGGGAGTTTGTTGCGCCACTTCTTCTTCCCAGCTAAAGCACTAGGAAGTGTCGAAGGGTGGGCGTTTTTGGGGGACTGTCTTATGTATTTTGACGTTCGAAAAGTGCTGATTCTCAGCCTAATTTGAATAAATGACTTTTGATTTTGATTTTGATTTTGCGTGTAACATGCATGTACTTACATTATAACGTGTAACATTGACATTAACAAATGTATCGCAGGATGTAAGTAATGCTCCGTTCCACAGATAAATATACCATGTTCTGAAGCAACAGAATCCAGTCTATCTTCTTAATTAGGCAATTGGCATCTTATATTTCGTAATTTAATTTGCTATCAATCAATGATTTGTGGAAAAAAAATTACAAAATGAAGACGGCTTCTCCTCTTAATAAGTATTTAACTGGAAGCTGTGTTGGTGTTGAAAAGTTTTCTCGTGGTATAAAATGTGGGGTTTCAAATTACTGATTGTTAGACAACGTTTAACATTATGTCTACGGTTTAACTAATCTTAGATAAGCGATGGTAGTGGTACAGGTTCTGTGTGAGGATTGCTGATAAGTTGATAGCTGGCTGCTGGACGTTGTAAGGTTTTTCATTTTATTGGCTTTGCTTTTCACTGAAAAATAAATTGACAACGACTCAAAGACTTACCACTTAGGTATTTTACAAAGGCTATAGGATAAATATTATGTTATGGATAAACGTTAGAACTAGTTGTGTATTTAATTGTTATTATTATTTCGTATTTTGTCATTGTTTTTATTTCCTTTTTTATGCTATACTGATTGACGTCCTTACGTCAACACCGGCTATATCTCAGCGGTTCTGTTTCGCATATTGTCACAGCATTATGCTAAACGATGTCCGTTTTGCGTGGATGTGACGCTGTTTGTGTTCTTTCTCTATGTCATGTTTACCGCGAATAAAAGTATTTTTCTTTCTTTTTGTCACAGGTAAATCGATCTCTATCATGGGTGGCAATCCAAAACCTTAGACAATTTAAAATGCTAATAGAACTTAAAAGCCTCATCTACTTAAAGCGAAACCCAGCTTAATGTTTAATGTATGCCACCATTTAAAATTCTAGAGTAATAAGGCATAATGATAGATTCTCATGTAATACAGTAAGTGTTTGCCGCGGGTTAGAATTTATGCTGCGCCTCCTTCGAACCGAGTGGCATCGCGTGAAATCCTTGTAAAATCTACTAAAGACCAACCCGGTTCCGAACACAGACCTACTTGGGAACTGTATGTTGCACTTATGCTTTATAAAAATGACACTTATTTGTGTATGGATAAGAAGGATTATGGTGGCATTTATTAGTTTGTAAGTACGTAATGCGTGTAATCAGCCCCTGATTGGCTTGAATTAATCGTACGGAGCATGCGTGACCGCTACCATTGCAGTCATGACGCAGATTATGAGAGGCTGTTCAAGACTCAGATGTGAATTAAAAATGATGGCGTCGTTAAAATTTATACTCCTGCGTGAAATAATAATCCCTAATGATTTTATTTGCTTTGAATACGTTTGTAAATTGATGTTATTATGAGTTTTCACGTTAAGATAATGGAACGACCGTTTATTATTTGGCTACAGAGTTGCAGATTTACCTGACCATCGAAGTATTTAGTAAATTAAATTAAATGAGACGCGATTTCAAAATCTTTGTCGTAAGTCGAGTCATCAGAAAAAAAAACTTGATATTGACAGCGTGTGAAACTAAATGCTCTCCATAAATTACGTAACTTAGTTTGATTCAATTACGCAGTAGCCACGAGAATTTTTAATAATTTCTTCTTATTATTACTTTGTATCCAATTAAAATCTATAAAAGCCTTAATAAGCGTATTGGATTAGATCTTTTGTTGGTCGTAATGTATGGTAATATATCCATTAAAATAATAGCGGTGAGCGGCGGTCCATTCGATTCGTCACCGTCATTACATTGATCTTGATGCAAGACTGTGTGAGACCACCGGAATATCTCGATTTCAAGTGAAAATTACTACAGAAAAATTATGATAGTACCTTAGATAGGTACTATCATAAATTTACTGCAGTCATTTTAGAAATCGACTTTTTTCCCTTTGCTTTTTTTTTTCAAAGTTTTCACCGATATTTTGTTCCTGAATTTAGACATTTAAAGAATAAAATCTTTGAAAGCTCATAATCACACTGCGCACGAATTAATTTAAGCCCCGGAACGACTCACTGTCTCAATTTTAGCCTAAAACCTAAAATCATAGCCAGACAATGGGCCACTTTCCATCCTGCGCCGTATGCTGTCTGATTTTTGGGCCAAAGATGTTGAAACTTTTTGCCATTGATACTATAAGGAGAAGCAGCCTAAAATATAGTCAAAGATCTTATATTTTTAGATACACTAGTATCGAGAAGTCAACAACCTTTCATTACCATCCGTAGTTGGTTATGCAGTTCCAACATATCAAACGGATCCTATCCACCACTCGATTCCACCTCAATTAGTTCCGTATCTTCCACACCAGTGGCGCTGATTGTCTCATTCGATATGCGACTACCGCCCATTAACCGATTGCTACTGATTGCCCCACAGCATTCTCTATGGTTGGCCTCCCGGCCTGACATTGTTGTCTTAACGACAATTATAACCATTACTATTTGTTACACTTCATTATATAATTAAAATGTTCGAGCTGGGTTCTAGTTTCTATTTTATTACGTGGATAAGTATTTTCTTGAGGAAAATTTTCTGAGAAAGTAGGTATATCTATTGTTTTTCTTTTTGTCTATTCTATTATCACTTGCATGTTTAGTCGGGTTATATTTGTATCTAAAATACTTCTCATAGATATTTATTGGTTTTAAATAATATCTACACCTTGACAAAAGTTGTCTTTTAACCGAAAAAAAAAAAAACAAAACAGGACTTATTTATGCTAAACACAGTGCGTTTTTCACCGTACGCGTCAGTAATCGTTGCGGAACATCTCAATATTCACTTATTAGGGTTTAAAGAGTGGTTACGTCCAAAATCAACGGCACGGTGCCGGTTGCCGGTGCCGGAACTACGCAGGCGATCAACTTCCTAACCTTTAATTAAGATACCACCGTCTTACACTTCCACTGACGTTGGTGGTCTCGCTTCTTCGATACTTTGCCGATGTACTATCGGGGAAGTTCATATCTAAGCACCTTAAAGACTATTTCTGCTTGCAGCGCTCGGCCGCTATAGAAATCTCATCAACCAATAGCATCGCAGCATCAGATTTTTAATTTGTCCCTTGTTTTTGCATGAACAAAAAAGACAGTAAAAAATCAGCTGAGGTAGTGCGTATTTTTTCAATGGAAATAAATATCAATGGACCTTCGTTCGGTCGTAGTTCGAGCACGTTTGGGACAAGTTTATGGGTTTTTTTTTGACGAATAGGTTTTCTATGCTGTCAGAAAGCATCCAAAGTTGAGTAGATTTCTCACAATTATATAGGAGTTTTTGGGCGAGGGGCGAAAATTTCCATAAAATTTTAAAAGTGCAAAACCTTTGTTTTAAATTAGCTCTAGTCATAAACCCCTTTTCAAGGAATGCACCTAATTAGAAACCTGTAGACAAAGCAGTTTGATTGAATAAACTGGGAGCTTACTCATGAACCACTTAAAATTATTATAATCCGTGCCTAAAGAAACAGAAATTTGTTGAAATAAAAAGTAAAGTATAAAAAATAAAAAAAAACTTTCTCATCTTTGTTTCTGTTGTTCTATTCCTAGTGTTCGAAAAAGGGTCAGACATCTGTGATCATTGTAACAGAGATTGTAAAACACACGAACAACAAAAAAACTTAAACGACAAAATATTTGCTACGTATTATTCGTTTCATTGGTCGAGGCCAAAAGGGGCGTTAAACAGATGTGGTCATCGTGCTCACGGGATTTTGTTTTGAAATTGCTTAGATATGAACTTCCCCGATAGTACATTTCGTAGATCATCGGAATTTGGAAATAAAGTGTCTGTTGTTTTGGCTCAAGCTTCAGGCTATTTCTTTGATTCACTCCAAGTTCCATAAACCCTATGATGGAAGACTGCCTGAATCTTTGAAGAAAAATAAAAAATGTGTCTCCAGATCGATTAAGGCGATGTTTTTAAGAGCCATCATTGAGCAAATAGGTCGATCATCAAATACAACAAAGGAAATAGTCGCAGCTAATATTTCGGAAATATTCTAAACCATCGGAGTATCGTCTCGGTTCAGCAACTCGTGACTCGTGCCTTACCTTGGTTTACGCAGTGAAATAGAAAATTAGTGAGAAAATTGATGCGGTCAGAGTAAATCTTCCAGACAATGACCCGATACTTACTAATAGTTTTTTGAATGTCACTGACATTGGCAAAGCTGACCACTTTTTGCTACACAGCACGGTACAGTGGCGTATGATCTGCGTCCGCGCAGTGCGGTTGGAATAACCAGACATTATCCTCCGAACCGTGAAATAATAATAAGTTATCACATTGTTTAAACAACTTTATTACAAGCGCCAATAGTTCTTTTTTTCTCATGATTAACTTTTTCAATCATACTTAAGTATGTACATATACATACTCAGCCTATTACGTTGCCACTGCCGGGACATAGGCCTCCTCTCCGTGAGAGGGAGTGGGTCTTAATCCACCACACGGACCCAGTGCGGGTTGGTAGATGTCACATGTCTTCGAATTTTTGTTCTAGGATATGCCGGTTTCCTCACGATGTTTTCCTTCACCGTTTGAGAGCAGTGGTGATGAAATTATTTACACAAAGTAATGCGCCTGGCTGGGTTCGAACGTACGACCTACAACTCGTAAGTCGCGGCCGTTACCACTGGCCCACCACTGCTTTTTCAATCACTTCATCAAAATATCTGGTGCTGATGAATTAAGATACATGTCGTAAAATAATATTAAATTTTGTGGGGGCGCCGATCCAGATAACGTTATCTAAGTCGAAAAGAAAAAAGATAATATATTTTAAACTGGATTTGAATTAGTATATCCTGAACCTTATCTCCGCACTTTGTTAATGTGGCTCTTTATCAAACTTGAAATCCAATGAAACATTTATAAAGCGAGCCGAGCTATACCGCGCTACCTTTTAGAAATAAGCATTAACAAATTGCTTTTGAACAGATATTTTTGTAATGTTACTTGTTTGTGAATGGTTCTATCTCTAGTGATCAATTTATCGGCTCGTTAACGTCTGATAAATGTGACTGGATTACTCCGTGATTATAAAGCAATAAATCATGATGAGAGCATTGATTATTACTGTGGGAATTTCTTTAAAATATTTTTAATAAACGCTGCTACCCCGACTCATGCATTTTAATACATCGCGGGGCTCTCAGACTTCAGCATGATCGCGTGATTGCGGAAAAGCTTCTTGCACTACGATTACCTCGTATCTGATTTCTGCCTTATAATCGTACATTTCATCGCATAAGACCATACTTCTGGGCGGTGCCAATCGTAATGAATGCCTACCAGTACCAACACCTTAACGTTTAAGTACTTTAAGTACCGTAGCGGCTCGAAACTGAACAGAACAAAGTGGTACATTATTAGCAAATTTTGAACCGCACACATTAAACTTAATAACCGTGAAAGGGGAAATTGGCTTCAAATACTTGATGATTATTAGTTATCAAGTGGAAGCGCCTATGACATACAATGTTTCGATCAGCATCGCCAATTATAGCTCGATTTTGGAAGCGATTGTAGTAATGTTCCCTTTGATGTTATGCAGGCGTCTTCCGGTACCAGACGTATCCTTAGGCAGATTTCTTCATGAGCTACGTGACAAGAACTTTTGAACAGCTTGAATTATAACGGTAGCTGTAGGAAATTCAACCAGTTATCTCACGAAACATATTATGCCCTGTTATGTAAAAAATTACACATGCATAACGTCCAATTAGAACTTAGCTCAATTAGTAAGAATATTTACCGACTATTGGGCATATAATTGCCTTGTAAAGTAATTCACATCTGTATTGTTGCATAACGAGCCCTGTCTCGCGTAGACGGGTTGCGTTGACAGCAGCCGACCACCGGAGGCGAACACCGTTTTTTGAATAAACCTTCGTTAGAGTCGATCTGGATGACATGTTACCTCTTGTTGAGATTTTCCTGGATAATTGTGTACGTGTCTGTACTTATAGTGTATGTAAATTGTGCGTACATAAGTTTAGTCACCCTGTATTTTAGGTATGTAAATATTCAAAGTAAGTGTTATATCTGAGTTTGAAAGTAAAGAAAAGTAAATTCGGCTATCAAATACTTTTAGAATAGTTATCATTGCTTTGACAGCTGTCCAGATCACACGCGCCGATAAAATTAAATTGATTGTGGACATTGTTGATGCAA
Organism: Polymixis flavicincta; assembly: GCA_949987655.1. Classification (NCBI taxonomy): domain Eukaryota; kingdom Metazoa; phylum Arthropoda; class Insecta; order Lepidoptera; family Noctuidae; genus Polymixis; species Polymixis flavicincta. The sequence goes on along the minus strand of OX465181.1, from coordinate 17,367,597 downwards.
GACGTAATCTAGAGCGTATTATGAGAGGTCAGTTCAATGTTGACTGACACCAATAGCATTATAATTTCTTCCGTTTATTGATAAATAATGTTTACTGTCACTTACCACCTGGACGGGTCGATGAACTCAATGCAAGTTTCCATTTTGATCTCGACAAAATTATCGGCCAAAATTGGTAACGTAAACACATAATCGGCGTCACCAAATATCTTACATATCGAGGGGATTCAGATAATAATGGATGATCATTATTTTAGAGTTCTATATGGCTTTATTGGATACAAGTGTAAATGATCGTCGACGTTTGCGAAGGTACTATATATCACTGATGGTTGAAAGTTTTTGTGTCGAACGGGTCCTCACGGCGATTTTATGTGGTTTAATTCGATCGAAGCAAGTGGTTGTATTGGCCCTAATTATTTGAATAGCGCGACACGACAGTCCTTTGACTAAAGCCGATAACCTGTTTGAACAGGGAAAATTATAGAGAAGGAGTTTGAAGCTGCAAATGTGTTTTAACTCAGAACTTGCGAATGTGAGAGGTTCTCTCGTGAATAAAAAAGAGCAAGCAAAACTCTGGTCATGCTCGTTAATATGATGCGACGATTTAAACAAGATGCAGTGCGTTGAATACAGACGAGCTAAGTTTTAATGGTGTAAGTGATGCCTGTAAGGAATATGATAATTTAATATTATATTTCGGAAATGCGTAAAATTAGAAATTCGCCATGTCACGAGAGATTGAAACGGGTGATTCGATAACATCAATGGGCATATCACAAGTAGGTAGGTATAAAGAAAACTGCACGATTACATTAAGATTATTTACCACACACAAGAGGCCATTTAATGGAATACGTAAATTTTAGAGTATCATAAAGATAATCATTGTCGACTCCACTGCTTCCAATAATTTACAAAGTTTTTATGTAGCAAGTGCAGCGCCATTAGGCATAAAAAATATAATAACGACCATTGACTAATGTTTGAACATCTGTTTTTTTTTTTTTTATTAAACCGGCCAGTTATAAAATGATTTGTTAAAATTTTAAAATTCATTGATAATGAACTCGCTTATAAAAAACAAGGTTCTTTTATAGAACGTAAAGAATTCAAAGGTCGCAATTTTTGGAGTGGCAATTAAATGCAAAGTTTAAGGGTGGCATCTCTGAGAGCGGTGACATGACACCCTGTAACTGTTATTTTTATAGGAATTTCGGCGGAGCTATTCGAGATATTTTAGATAAAACTACCTGCTACTGAGTTCCAATTCATTAAAGGCCATTAATGAGGTTTATTGCGGACTCTGAATTTATGGCACCTCTGTGCCGACTGATTAATTAAATAGTCATTGAATAGGACATTATCTGTGGACATTACAGTTTGTGCGTCCCGTTTGGAATCCAGTATTTTTATTATATCGCAGCTTCAACAAAATTCAATGGAGATCGGTGTGTTTGAAACTATCTTTAGAATTTCAATAAAAAGTGCGTATAACTGTTGTCATTCATCAGGAGTACCACAGTTTTTGTAATAGTTTGCGATAAGAATAAATTTAAAGATTGCCTTCTCTATGGTTACGAAAAAAGTATGTAATTACTAGGTATATGCTATGCTGTATATTATAACAATTTAAATAAATTGTCATATGATGAATCCATAATTCATCATGAGTATTTATTTATTTCATATTATTATCATTTGACATTTCATAATTACCCAAAAAGTTATTATAACAGTGTTCCTTATTTTCACAAGAAAAGCCAGCCATAACTTGCTCTCATAGGTACGGTACATATAAGAAGCCAAGCGACAAAAAAATACACCGACCAAATGTAGTGGCACTTGAACTTGATCGATATTCAAAAATAGCAGCGTGTTGTGCGTGCGCGCCGCCAAGGGATTTAGGTCACACGCTTATTGGCGGCAACGTAACACTTGCGGCCAAGGCCAAGGGTCCCTGGGGCCGAGGAAGCCCTTGGGGCACTTGGCCTGTTCAAATATGGAGAAATTTTGTATAAAGATGCCAAATGTTCATTTGGCAACCAATAAATATTCTGTCTGTTTTTCATAAAGTGTGTCACAAATGGAGATGTTGAAAATATCAAGGAAACAACGAGGTAATTTTCCTTCATGTCGCAATAATTCATATTGGTAACACAGCCAGCAATAAAGTGGAGCCAAAATACAATTTGATAATATTTACGGATCCATTGTTTCCCAAAAGTTTAAAAATATTTTAGTGTCCACTAAATTCATGGGTGGTAACTTCTGAAATAGGCTTTTACAAATACATATGGATGCTGCCGGCTATACTATATGCCTCAAAAAAGACAAATTAAAACGGCTGTATCATGAAAGCTACAGGTCCTAAAAAAAGATAGAATGGATATGAAAATGGAGGTAACTGAAACCACATTTTACACAATTTTATGAAAAATCAATGTGACTAACTTTCAGATTAATTCACTAACCAATCCTTGAAAAAATCCATTTACCAAAAATCACGTTTACCAATTTCATAATTTCCATCACACAAAAGCAATCTGTTCTGGGCAACTGGTCACCAGTCGCAGGCAGCTGTGCGAGCTGCGCGCGCGACGGTCGCGTGCCTCGTAAACGCACGAGCGGAGCCGAGCTCGCACGAGACAGCGCCGCCGCGCGCCGAACTCTGACGCCGCGCCGTGCGCCGCCGCCAAACTTTGCGGGGCGGTGCAGGCGTAGCGTTTGATGCCGCCGCGATATAACATTGAGCTTTAAAATTCTAGTAAATTATCAAGTTATATTTTGATCTTTTTTTAGGATTAAAATCTTTTTGTACCTATCAATGTTTACATTATGAGAAGACAATTTCTTAACTTTCATGTGGATTTCTAAAAATTTAAAATAATAAGTACTGCTCCCATTAATTAACGTTTAACAATTTAAAATTAACATTCCATTTTGCAAGATTGTGATAACCGCTATATAAACGAACGTAGACACTAGGTATGCAACAAGACAGACAAGATAATGAGAAACAAGTTTGTTGCAAACGGATGCGCCAGCGCATAGTAACCAACAATTAATACTTAAGAAAATTAACTAGACTGAACGACAAAGCATTCGCAAATCTACAGGTGTGTTCGTCAAGTTCCTGTCATATCTAGCAGATCTCGTCTTGTAAAGAACTTGAACAAGTTCAAACAATTAATATCCTCCAACGGAAATATCCACCCATAATGGTTCGTGCTTCCCTTCCATTATCAAAAATTACTATTGCAATTTGATTTCGATGGGCGGGCACGGCGACGTGAGCCAGTTGCAGTACGAATTGTCTTTTACAAATTAAATGCACCAAAGTATGCTTAGGCCCCCCATTTCGTGTATTTCGAGTACCTCTATGTTATTATTTTTCTTTTGCAAAATGTAACCTGAGTTGAAGCACGTGTGGAAAAAGCACCTTTTGTTATTTTAATTTCGCAACGTCCTGTGTTCTGTGTTTGTATATTCAAACCTACGTAGATAATGTTGCTTTTTATTTATTTCAAGGACATGTGAAGCATTGGCAGTCCCAAGTTATAGATGTCAATGGTGTGGGTGATAATTTATAGTAAAGTAATCGAATCCTAGCTTGTTTGTTTTACCTAGAGTTACGACTAGAGAAAGATAAATAATGGACGTGTGAATTTTAGATCAACTTCTGTAAGATGATGATAATAAGAAAACACGGAGTGTATCAGCTGCTTATCGTTGTGAGCCATTCTGAGTTAACTAAGAAAAACAGGTTCTTCTAGTGATTGTAGTCGATGGGATACCTGTCGTTATTTGTTTATCTATGCTCTGCGGTTAGAGCGCAATTCTTCGTGGAACCTCGTAAAGTCCCGTTTTTCCTATACAGGATATTTTGAATATTAGTTTAAAAATATAGCGAATGTTATGTTATAACCGAAAGTCCATAAGCTATTATGTACACCTAGATAATTAACTATGGTAATTTGCCCAAATTAGCAGCCTCAATGTAGTCCCTCATTATTTTCACCAATTAATCCTTAGTATCTGTTTTCTTTTAGTACAGTTGTAGAGGTTGGAGAGGCACTGTGTCTATGTAAGAGGGTTAAGTACTGAGAATAAATCACGCTTGTTCATTTACGCTTATTAGCACTTATCTACCCGAGCTTAAAATAGGAATATTTTATCGTATAAATTAGTCGGAGGTATGCAAAGATTTATGAGTGCAATTTTGATTTTATTTTTAGCATCATGCCATAATTTAATATGGATAGATTGGCCCTTATTTTGCATCACTAATAGCTTATTTATTCTCTTGCATATTTTAGTGTAGAGATAGGCTAGGTAAAATGGGTGATTGAAAAACATAAGTAGGAATTTATAAAAAAAATGTATTTAATTACAGATACAACCAAATGGTTGAATACTGGTATTTTTTTATAACTATTTCATAAAAATCTTATAATATTAGGAATCTGTCTTAGGGTGCTAACTTATCTATTTACATTACAAGTCTTTGTCTCAAGATTTTCCAAATTTTATTTTACAAATTGAACGAACTGAAGTACAAAACAAGGTACCCAGATGTTCAAAAATCTGAACATAAACTATCCTTAAACATTAATGACTAGATAACAATTATGAACAATTGTAAAGACTACATTCTAAGTATAAGTAGTACGTAAGGCTACACTACTAAGGCACAGCGTTGTGTCAAATCACTTAAATTATAACTAAATGCTTAAGTGGAACAAATAAATGATCGATTCAGTCTTCTTAGTGCTATTCCATCTATGTGGGAAATGCAGTGGGGGTATTCGTTCGGTGTCCAGTCGCTCGGGGAATGCATCGATGGGGTCGTTACAGTCCACCATTATCCCCTCTCATTAGGAATATACTGATTGCGCTTAATTAGAGGTTCTCTCGGAGCCCTCGCGCTCCGAAGCTCGGCTCCTCTCGAGGATTACTCGTTTTTTCATAATCACCAAGCCGCTGATTGGCCGCACTTTGATCACCGCAATGTACGGATTCCTGGGAAAAGGAAAAGCATATTTGAAACGTTTGAAGAAAAAAAAAGTTAATATCGCTCTACGTTTTGCGTCAACGCTTTGACAACAACTGGTAATCTAAGACCTAAATCCTGGTTATAGAGCTCCGTGACGGTATACAATTCCCATGAACAGTGCACGATATCGCCATATGTTTGCATAGAGCTTAGCAAATATTGTAACACGTGTGCCACGCTCGCCGCCCTTCTATTTCCTCTTGAGATTTCGGTACAATAAATTAATAGCCGACGAAGCGTCTCAAAACATTTTTTGCGAGTTTTAATATCTTGTTTTTAGTTGCGGCGCTACCGGTTCTACTTAATCTATCAGGATGGACCATATGGCGAGTTTTGGCAAAAGCTCTCACTGACCGGACGAAACGCATTAACTTGAGATACCTATATCTGTGAAAAACAGAACATGTTTCCACTTGGAAATCAGAGTCATCTATAAGGCTACTTAATATTAGAATAGATCACTTTTATGTGCAATTTTCTCACTACATGCGGGGCGAACCGCAAGATTGTTAGAAGTAATTGCTGTTCGGCTATTGAAGCAAATAAGAAGGTGGAATGCGGGTCCCTACTATCTACAACTTGAAATAGAAAAGTCTACGTTTGATCATAAAAAAATGTTACCTAGCTGCGACTTGCGAGCTTTTATAAAGCGACATATTTTAACATTCGCCATTGTTGCAGACGTGCCATTGTGTCCTCCTAATTCTACAATGAAAAGATAAAGTCTATCTTACGGTTCAATGCTCACTCATAATGGTGGATGTGTTTACTTTTTGCTTAGGATGAAGGTGAATCTTCATTCAAATTGTGCAATATAAAAGATTCGGTCCCTAAAGCAACCGTGACTAAAAGATCGGCATAAAAAGTACTATGAACTTTAACTACCTGACTCTATGCGAAGTTTGCTAGCGTGAATAAATATAATAAAATATATTTTTGACTTCAGACGGTGATAAGCTTAAAACGTTTACCCTCCAACCTAGCTTTAACAAATGACTGACTAATAAAAAATTAGATAACTTTGATGCTAATATTAACAGACGGCGCGACGAAAGCAAACATGGTGATAAGAACATCATTATCAAACCTTGAAGGTTATGTTAACACACTTATAATTCATTCATGAAGCAGTGTTATCTCATGGAAAATATAGGTACCCTCAGTATAAAACTTATGACAATTATGAATTTAGCAAACAGTAATAAATCAGTTATCAAAAATGTCAACAAAAAGATGTTGGACTCACCTCCAATCACTGTTGTTGCCACCACGATATGACGTCCAGAAGCTCTTCATCTTCAGGACTCATGGGCTCGTACGAGTCGTACGCGTCCTGACAGCCCGGGCCTGCGGACGACTCGGACACGAACGAGGGGGCTGGCGAGTGAGACTCTTCGGACAGCGGCGGAGTTTGCGGCCCGCTACTCGTCATGACTATTCCTGACGAGTCGGAGCAGCCCTCTTCGCTCTCCTCAAGTAACCGCTTCAAGCTTTTGATGTACTCCACCGCCAGTCGCAAAGTGTCCACTTTGCTCAACTTCCTTGAAGATCCTCTTCCTCCAGCCAAAGCTGCGGAGACAGCTGAAGGGATGTGTTGACGCAGTGCCGCAAAACCATTGTTTACTTGCTTAACTCTGTTCCGCTCCCGAGCGTTCCTCCGTGCTACGGAGGCAGGCTGGGTCGGGTAGGGCTGATGAAGATAAGACTTTTTCTTGCAGCGGCTGGGGTCCACTGGAGCAGGTGCTAATCTCCGTGGGGCCTGAGATTGAAGGTGCGTCAGTTTCTGATCGACACCGAGATTTTGGTATGTGTGAATAGCCGCCATCGGCATCGCGAATGTACGAGTGAACTAGTAGTGTGCTTCGAGAGAGCACTTGTCTGTGCCGCGCGGAGGTCGCCGGTGGATTGGCGGAGGTGGCGCGCACCCCCGACGCTAAGTAGCGCGCGCGCCAGCGGGCGACGGGCGCGGCGCAGGGCAGGGGAGCGGGCCGGCGCGCGCGCGGCACGCGCCCCGCCGCCCGCACGCTACTTGTTGCGCTGATCAAAATACGCCGGTGCTTATTATGCCATAGAGCGGTAAGCTCGCGCCGCTATTGTTGCACGTCGTTGCGCGTAATTATCCCGTCCATTACCATGTTCGGAAGACGGGCTCTGTTCACGTCTTCTATTTAGAAGTCGTTATAGAGTATAGACGCTGTAAACCGATCGGCGACGATATTGCGTTATTAATACTGTCCCGGAGCTTTTGTTTTCTTAAATGAGCCCTGTAAACTTTTTGGGATACTTGTGTAAATATCGCTTGGATACAAGAGTTCAAGTGCCTACGAGCGTATTCCAAGTAATTATGTTTTATATGTAAACAATTAAATAAAAATTGCATTAGTTAGGGTCGTAGCTACTACGTAGTGTCTACGCCGTAGCACTTATCTACGATAAGGATCGGTCAACAGTTAGGGTGAGTTGCACCAAACGCTACGTTAAAGTTGTCGTCAAAGTTAATTTTAACGGTAACATTAACAATGACTATAGAATATAACTTCCTGCTGTTGCACCGTCATGTCTAATGTGAAAGTTAAAGTTAAAAGGGTGACAAGTGACAAGACGTCTTGTTTCCCTAAAATGCCCGTGGGTAATTTTTTTGCAATGTCAACATTTTCAAGTTTATTGTCATCACGCTGTCAGAGACCGACAAAAAACTCAAATTCACAGCGTATCAGTTACAGTAAGCTCGAATTGTGTTTCCAGCGGGATTTTAATGAATAGACGCTTGATATTTAAATTAAACACTGTTCTACTATAAATTATAACAAGTAATTAAAGTTTATGCAAAATATGGAGAAATCAGGAGGAATACCAAATAGCAATTTACTCCACAACCTCAATACAAAGTGTGTACAGTTTTTATAATATTATTTATTCGGTTTCTCGTTCTTTCTGAAAAATAAAAATACGTTACTTATTGCATACAGACGTATGCGAATTAAATTTATTATTACCTAAATACCTATGTTATTTATACGAGACGGAACGTGGATTAAGTAAAACTTTAGAAGCTATCCACAGCACAGAATGTTTTTATTATTCGTGTATTAATTAGATAATTGACCTGTGTTTTTAGAGAAAGAAGTTTTAATTTTAGGACTAGCACAAAACAAAAAGAAATGGTATGGGAGAGCATTAGAAAGGATTTTAATGCTAATGCTCATCCCACTTTAGAAATCGATCAATGCGAGGGCGATAAACTTTTCTCTTCCTAATTGGCACATGGATTCACTATTGGTGTCACTATCATCACTAGAGCTCGATTCCCACAATATGTCGCGGAGTAAAGACATAATAATTTCGTTTCAAAGGCCTATTCAATATTTTTATAGGTTAAAACTGCAAATCAGATGATCATACAATGACACAAACCGTAACTATAGCCCTTAACCGCCCGAATTTGAGCGGTTAATGTTAACGTTATTTGTGACGTCATTTTAACAATTGTTAAATTGGTGCAACGCGTATTTCGCTTAACCGGGGATTTGACGGCTGTCACGGCCTTGGTTATCGTTAAAGTTAGTTGGTGCAACTCACTCTTAGAGTTGATTTTTCTCAAAGTTAATGTTTCTTTATTCACAAGTCGTTTGGTTCGTCTCGCGGTACGTGGGCAGGTGCACTGATGACGCTCATGCGTAACCTAGCCCAGTGAGTCGCCAATGGCACTTTATTTGATGGCTTACTCTCATTATAATGTTAGATCTTTTGATAATAGTTTACAAGCCGCTCTTTAAGTTCTTAGCCGGCATGGAGATAGATTAGAATACTAAGTTGTAAGGAATGAAGTTGTATTATTTTCTACAAAACCTGCCCAAGAAGCCTATGCTTTAATTATGACATCAGTTTCTTAATTACCATTTCTTTAAAAATTACTAAATATTTATTTAAATAATATGGTAAAAACAAAACAATATATTCCCAACAATTGTGACAAAAACGAAACAATGCACACCAAAACCTACCATTGACTCTAAAGATATCAGCTGATTTTGGCAGGTGTAACATGGCGCACGGCGCTCTCCACCTGATGCACCTGAATGGGTAGGTACTACTTCTAGTTGTGTCCTCATGACATTTTCGGTGCTCTAATGAATCCTACCTAATACCTTCGAATTTTGAATAAAATAAGTAGTTGTCCATTTTCGTCTAGTCGCATGTAAACGACAATCAATGTCAAAAATGTAGGAAAATTAGACGAATTTTGACAAATCAAAACAGAATAGGAGCGAAGAATTAAAATGCGAGCGTTCTTATAAATAAGGTAACTGCCCCTCCTATTTTTTATCGTGTGAACTACGTGTGATCTTAAAGGAGGCAGGTTGTGGCAGGTGTAATGGCGCCCGAAGGTGTCCAACTATTCCTACGGCAACTGTATTGTGATTCTACCCTATTTTGGAGCCAAATCATTGTACGTAACTAATAGGATTTCTGAGGATTTTTTTTAAATATACAGATACACCTAATTAATAATAATAAAAACCCTTTCATGATTTTTATTTTGATCTACTTTAACTATAATTGGTGTATTTTTTTATTGTTATGTTATTTCTCAATCACTGACTTCTGATTCTTTCACAAAATATTGACATCTTTTAAAGTTATCATGAATAATATAGTAGCTGGATGTTTATTACCTACGCAAGCAATCACAAGGCTTAATTAAGGATTTATTTAATTTAAATCACCAATGAATGCCAATTTACTTTGACATTTATAGTCTAAACATAAACGAAAAGTGCGCGCTCAGAAAATAAATTATTTCTCGTTAGACCTGACCACATTTAAGAATTTTGTAATGAATATTCATATCTGTTAAATGAATTGTTATGATTGAAGAATTTTATTTTAAAACTGCATAAGAATACATCAGGAAAATTTGGGGGTGGGGTTACTACTACTTATTCAATCAAACCAAAATATTTTTATTTCATATAAACCTGTATGGGCACTTATGAATCGTCAGAAGCTCGGTGCACGGTTCTAAATTGTTGTTTCCTAAAAATAGAATTAAAATTAGATTTATTTCTCAGCATATGGTGCATTCAGATCTTACATTAAACATTGTTTCACAAATACTACCACAGTGGAGAAAAGCCGGCAAGAAACTCCACGGTTACTCTTTTAAAAATCATTGGCTTTAACAATGTTTTCAAATTACAGTGATAATAGGAATGGGAGGACAGTGCAGGCCTATCAATAAGTATCAGGTAGTCTTTTTTTTTTTGGGTGGGAAATCATCAAATAGCTTCTCCCGCTCTAGGTGGAGCAGGAGGGCGTGTCAGACTTCTACTGACTAAAACCCACCCGTGTTCCTTCAGTAGCCCGTATGCCAGGGGCTGTGGTATCTCTTTAAAACAAACCCGCACCCCTGGCAGGCATCGGCCCTTGCGGGCCCCATCATTTTTGTGCTGACATCTCTTTGAGGCGCGCGTAGAACACAACGCGCCGGCGACTTGGGCTTGGTCCTTACCGGATAGCGAGCTACCCATTACTCGCCGTCCGCAAGCCCATGCCTACGGTGGCCGGAAATCGGCCTGGGATTCCCGACGCCCAGGGCGTCTCCGTATCCTGCGGCGGCTAGAGTCGCGAGGGCGCATATTCTGCCTCTCCTTCACGTGCGCCGCCTCCCTCTTCGCGAGCATTACTGCTTCGCTGAAGGAGGTGACGGCTCCCCATGCCCTCTCGCTCCGTACCATGGCCTGGACCAGAGCCGGACGCGAGAGATCGCCGCCGCCGATCTCCTCCACGAGGACACGGCGTTGCTCCGCCCAAGCCGGGCAGACCGCCACCGTGTGCTCCACCGTGTCCTCAGGGCGATCTTCGCAGTGGAAACACCCGGGCGTTTCCTCCCGCCCTATCCGAAACAGGAACCTCCCGAAACAACCGTGTCCGGTGAGGACCTGCGTCAGGCGGAAGGTGAGGACGCCATGCCGCCTCTCAAACCACTCCTCAAAGAGGGGACTTACCGCCGCAATCGTGGCGTGCCCAAAGTATCAGGTACTTGAGGAATGAACATACAGAATAAAAAATCGTCTACAAATCTAGTCTGTAAGGCCTACAACGTTCTCTCATTCACAATATGTAAAATAATCAACATAAATACAGTGAACCTATTTAAACAAAGTGACATGATTTCCATGACGATCACAAAAAAATAGTCGATAAGTAAATTGATGTATACTGTCAAAAAATGACGAAAAATCATAATCAGTCGGGTAAAAAAGGTAAAATGCAAGCCTATGAAATTCTAAAAGTCCCAAGAAATAAGAGAAATTCAAAATCCGATCCTACAACGAACGAAGCTACGAACTAATTACTAGTGTTATTATAAACATAAAGTTTAATAAATATGTAGAGAAACCACATGTATTAAAAATATGTCATCAAAAGGTCACCTTTAAACCAGCGGAGCTTATGAAAGCTCCCTCACACGCACACACTACCTTCACATTCCAAACTACTTGATCTACAAAACTACCCTTATACTGGCACAATCACGACATCTATACCTCACCCTACAGCCTTCGGAAACTACAATCGATACTCGCTCAGACCAAAGAGAAACATTTCTACAAAAGGTCAGCAGATGGCGTTCAATCGGCGCTAGCGCGGGGTTGTTTTTAGGGGTGGTTTCGACGAAACTGACTTTCAAATCATTTTCCGTTGTATAGATGGCGTGAAACACAAAATAACTTATTAGAATAAAATATAATGCCTGTATTTGCTACGATTGCTATTTAAAACTTTAGAGGCAAAAGTAAAATGCTTTTTTCTTATTTCCAACTAGCTGACCTGAGTGATGTTGCCTTGTCCAATTTCAATTCCGATAGAAAAAAGCACTGAGTTATTCCTGAATTTGAACATTTTCTGAAAACTTTTTGGTTTTCGGAAGAACCTAGATCGAACTAAAACATACATTTTAAAACCAAATTCATCATCATCATTATCTGCCTAGCCTTTTCCCAACTAAGTTGGGGTAGGCTTCCAGTCTAACCGGGTGTAGCCGGTATTTTACATAGAGCGACTGCCTATCTGACCATCACAACCCTGTTACCCTTGGTTAGACTGGCTGTCAGACTTTCGGGCTTCTGACGACTCGTAACGACTGCCAAAGATCCACAAATTACAGCCGGGACCAATGGCTTAACGTGCTTTCCGAGGCACGGAGAGCCGTCAGGAGAGAGGTCTTGTTATGTAAAGATTGTCCTCCATCCACGGATCAACTTTTATTATATAATTGTTCATGTATATTTCTAGAGTGGCTTATTTGTGGCTACGTAGTAGCACACAAACGGGTCGATTGTTCAGGTTAAGCTACGCTTGCCGCGGTTGTTCCGTGGATGGGTGACCATATTTAATACCCTCCGTGCCTCAGAAAACACATTAGGTCGTTGATCCCGGCTGTCATTCGTGGATCTTAGACAGTCGTTACGGTTTGTCAGAAGCCCGACATGCTGAAAACCAGTCTTACCAAGGGGTATCGTATTACCATTGACATATTTATAAGGACTGGGCGAACCGCATGTTACAATGACGCCTCGAACTTGGTCCTAAAATGGTCTTCCCTATAGCGAAGTGAACTAGAACGCGGTCGGCTGTCTTCGGAGCGGTCGTAATTTTTGCAAGCAAAAATGCCAAGTAGTGCCGTGAAGGGTTGCGTGAACTACGACAAAAAACACATTTAAAAAATGATAACATTTCATATCCCCGGTAAGTTAAAAGTATGTCATTAAATCGACTTCTACCATTATTTAAAACAATTTTCTTTCTTATTTGTCTCAACCTTTGGCAAAGACGACGCGAAGCCGCGTAAAAGTGCGACATAACTTTGCAGCGGCGCTCGTTGTAGCCGATGAAACGAAAAGATTTAATAATATTACTATAATATTAAATTTAGTACAAAATTGATTTTTATTGTTTATTATAAGCAAATTAAAATGTCCAACGTCAGAAAACAATCCAAATGGAAAATATGTCCAGATTACCAAAAAAACAAGTTTTTTTTTTTAATTGTTTTATTCGAAGGCCAATGAAAACTTAATAACATAAAGAAACTACAACTAATATAAATTTCGAAAAATATAAGGTTTTTATTTTATTTCTTTCTACCTCGAAAAATACCACACCCCGCTCTTACAAGGTTACGTCTAGGAGCAGACACGCCGATTGACATCGTAGTTCTAATAGATGGCGTTAGTGTTTTTTGTAGGGCGACCGCGTCCGTCAAATGTTCGGACGACCGTATCTTTAGTATTTAAATCAATGCGTATTATCCAGTAATTTGGTTGTGGCAGTTGCTCCATGTAAACTACTGGTACTCAGCTGCATCTGGTTAGACAGGAAGCTGTCCCCAACAACTTGACTGATGACGATTCATGTATATTCTTCCAATTTCAAGTCATTTTTAATTTGTTGAAGTCCCATGACTCGTTCGATTGTAATTAGTCGTTAACTAAATGACACTTATAAACAACACTACGAAATTAAACTATCGTAGAAACTTCCGGAGTATGCCATTAACATTTATTGATACGGTAGCTAAAAGCCAATTACAGCAAGTAACACGGGAGACGGCACAGCCTTCACACCTAAACTCACACAAATGATGCTATTAATTAAAAATATAATAAACTTCTCCCCGCGAACCTTATTATCTACCTGTTAATTACTCGCGTCCTCAGTAAAGCTTTTGATAACATCGAAGTTCAATTTTACGAGCCAAGAATCCGATGAAGATATATAAAATCAGTGTACTTTGCTTGTGTCTACTTAATTAAGAATTCCGTAATTGAAATCAATCGTGGGAATGTCCAAATCGATTTTTGGTTCTCGTCAACTACTCTTATGTAGCTGTGATTAGTCTACACACTATTTTGAAATATTTTTACTTTAAAATTGATAATTAAAAAAAAAAAAAATGTTAGTAACTTTGATGAGATTAGTAAAAAGTTATAAATATTGGGTTCATTGAACTTCATTTCTTCTCTCTTTATAGCATGCTTGTAACGAAAAGTAGAGAGAGAGAGAATTCTACTATCCTACTCATTATCATAATCCTACAATCCTGTCCCTATAATATTATAAATGTGAAATTAAGCATGTTTAGATGTTTGAATGTCTAAACATTAAAACAAATATTGGGTTCATTGAAATTCATTTCTTCTCTCTTTATAGCATGCATGTAACGAAAAAAATAGAGAAAGAGAGAATCCTACTATTCTACTCATTTAACATAATCCTACAATCCTATCCCTATAATATTATAAATGTGAAAGTATGCATGTTTAGATGTTTGAATGTCTAAACATTAAAACAAATATTGGGTTCATTGAACTTCATTTATTCTCTCTTTTTAGCATGCTTGTAACGAAAAAAATAGGAGAGAGAGAGAATCCTACTATCCTACTCATTTAACATAATCCTACAATCATATCCCTATAATATTATAAATGTGAAAGTATGCATGTTTAGATGTTTGAATGTCTAAAACCTTAAAACAAATATTGGGTTCATTGAAATTCATTTCTTCTCTCTTTATAGCATGCGTGTAACGAAAAAAATAGGAGAGGATCCTACTATCCTACTCATTTAACATAATCCTACAATATAATAATAATAAAAAATAAATAATTAAAATATTAATAATATTATAAATGTGAAAGTATGCATGTTTAGATGTTTGTTACTCAATCACGCATAAATCGCTAAACGGATATGAATGAAATTTGGCACACAGATAGTTTATAAACTGAATTGACACATAGGTACGATACTTTGTATTCCGCTAGTACATTCTCGTGAGATAATTTTCGTCCTCCAGGCGGAATAACCCGCTGGCAAAACCTAGTTTTACACATTTTAACAATGACAATCTAAATTTTGCGAGATGCTGTCAAAGATGAAATACAACTCGTAATTAAGACAATAATGCAAAATTTATCTTGATCGATATAAGTAATTTAATTGGATTATAAAGCCTTTGACTTAATGGATTGAGAAAGGCGGCCCACCACTTTGATTGGAAGCAACTCGGTACACTTGCGTTTTTGCCGATACCAGACATTTTAAATAGGCCTCCACCGTAATTATGCTGTCATTTCGCAAATTTATTTACATTTTTAATAACCACATCGGTTTCACGAATTAATTATATTCAGCGTCAGAAAAGCGTTATTAAAATAATTTATATCGATGGTACGCATGTACGGACGAGCTCGTGTAAATAGTTATTTAATGCGTTATTCAATAAATTATACAGTCAGCTAAAGTTACATCGGAGTTTTAGCCGGAGTTACATGCAATACAAATGATAATACCACGTCGCGCGACGCAGACAGATTCTGATTGTCATCAGAACAAACGTTCTCCAACTCTTTCTCTCGGTAAATAACTTTGCGTTTGAGGCAATAACTTCTCTAGGCGCGCGTAGGGCTATCATTTACGAAATAACAATCGCAAATAAAATGCGATGCGCGTGCGCGGGGTATTAGCGGTGTTGCGCGCAAACATCGCGGTCGGGTGTGTAATTTCACGTGCGCTGACACGGAGGCTGTTCGGCGCGATCGCCATACCACAATATATCACATGCTCGCGTACGCCGCCACACTGTATAATTCGTGTAATTTATAGTAGTCCGTCGACTAGTAGCGAGCGGCCGACACGGTTAATAGCACGTAACCACGCGACAGAAGCATTCGTGTGCGCCGGGCAGTGCCGCGGGCACGCCCCGCCACCAACCGATGCCCATTCCATTAAACGCACCTACATCATAGTCCTGCGTTACGTTCTAGTCTGGACCCAGCATCAGCGGTGATTAGAATGAATTATGATATATTTTAACTGGTAATTGTAGTCTTCATCTGCACCGGGTTTTTTCTTGAATAAATGAATAAACATTTAAGTGTCTATATCTTATATCAAAGTAACAGTGTTTTACTAAATGCAAAGTATAAACAGTAGAACTTACAACAAAAAAAAAAAACATTGTCGTCTGTTAGTTTCGGAAACAATTGGACCGATTTGGACGGGACTTTCACTAGCCGATAGCTGATGTTATTCCGAATAACATAAAATAAGCTTTTTGTCGCTGTATTACGGTCCTGTGGGATAATGGGATAATTTCCGAGCCACGGGCAGTAACTAGTTAAATAATAAAAACGATTGTACTTTGTTACTAATAAAGAATTGTTCTCATACTTCATTATGCGTAAACGATGGCTAGCGAACAATAAATGTCACTTTAATATTATTAATATTGCAATAAATTTTAAGTGGTGACTGTACCGCACTTGGGTACGGAGTGTATTTAAACAACGCGGCGTTTTTTATTTATACGTCTAGTATAAAGTTCGCACACCATAGTGTTGTGCGTTTTTATTTTCAGTTCATCTCTGGCGATTATTCATTTATCAAACAAATGGCGGAGCTTCATCAAACGAATATCTCTCTGATCTTATAGAGGAATCGTGTTTATTATTAATTATAAACATACTCTGTCTTATTACTAAACAAGGTTTTTCTTTAGGTTAGGCTTAAACCACCAAGACAGTTTTTTTAATTATGAACCCAATAAGTATATAAATGCAGTTCTTTTTTCAAAACTGACAACTTAGTCCAGTGCTAAGTTTTAATTTTTGAACCGACGAAAAAACGGAGGAGGTTACTCAATTCCAACCCTAAGGGTAAGAAAACAGGGGATGATTGATTGTTTACTCACAGATTTTAATACTAAGTTGTGTATTAAATCAAAAATTAAGCATGTAGTAATTAGTAGATTATAGCCACAAAAAATTATAAAATAAAAACTAAGTTCGGAAGGCGGTGACATATAATTAAATACATATCCAATGTCACCGACTTCCGAACTTAGTTATTGGGGTTGGACAAAGCTAGTTTATTATTTTTTACTTTTCGGTTTTTCGGCGGTTTAATTTTTTATTAAAGAGTTTTTTGTATTAAGAACTTTACCCAAGTCGAAATAAAATTGGAAATGCAAAAACTGGCTCAGACCTTTAGGCTAGAACTAAAGTAAGATCGTGTTTTGTAATAAGACGGGTAGTGAAGTGCCGATTGGAATATACGTTTTTGTATATATAGTTGCTGAATTGAATGCTATATGTTGCTTGTATGACGGTAAATTATACCAAAGGAGAGTAAAGAAATTATGCTCGTTTAATGTGTACATATCATGCGTGTTGCACCAACATGGGGTGTTGATACTGCTTCGGGCCACATGTACTTATAATGATCTGCTCTTAAAAATGCAACATCGTATAAGTAACGACAGCATCCAGCCGCTTATTTTACTGATATCTAAGTATCTTAGTTTAATCTTGAAGCTTGCGTGACTTGTTTTCAATTATTTTTAGTTTATTTTAGCACTAAAGTTCTAAGTAATTTATTGCAATCTAGACTAATAAGCAATTGAACTGTAAAATAATATTTTAGGTGATAGATTACGTTATAACTAAGAATAGTGTCATTTAGAACATAATTCCGTGGCACTTTCTTAGGGTCTGATATTTAATAAAAACACTTTGTTAATGTGTTACGTGTATTGCACATCACTGTTACTATTATTCACTAAACTAATACAAATGGTACAGTTCTCTTTGGCCTTTTACATAATTCCGTGGCACTTTCTTAGGGTCTGATATTTAATAAAAACACTTTGTTCATGTGTTACGTGTATTGCACATCACTGTTACTATTATTCACTACACTAATACAAATGGTACAGTTCTCTTTGGCCTTTTACATAATTCCGTGGCACTTTCTTAGGGTCTGATATTTAATAAAAACACTTTGTTCATGTGTTACGTGTATTGCACATCACTGTTACTATTATTCACTACACTAATACAAATGGTACAGTTCTCTTTGGCCTTTTACATAATTCCGTGGCACTTTCTTAGGGTCTGATATTTAATAAAAACACTTTGTTCATGTGTTACGTGTATTGCACATCACTGTTACTATTATTCACTACACTAATACAAATGGTACAGTTCTCTTTGGCCTTTTACATAATTCCGTGGCACTTTCTTAGTGTCTGATATTTAATAAAAATACTTTGTTCATGTGTTACGTGTATTGCACATCACTGTTACTATTATTCACTACACTAATACAAATGGTACAGTTCTCTTTAGCCTACGCACTACGCACTATGTCCGGGTTGTCAAGTAACAGAAAAATCTCCAAATTCTCTCAATTTCTCGAAATTTAGTCTTATTTATTAAAACAAATCCTTAAATAAAATATTATTAACATTTCATGTTTCCTTTGACGAAAATTACATATCAGTAAAATTGCAACATGTCAAAATAATGACGGAAAATAAGTTAATCACATAAAAATGTCGTCGAGCTGCTTCCAATGTGTTTTTTGTACAAAATTGACGGCAAAGTCGTTCAAATTAGAGGGCGCAAAACAATTATCAATATTTAGCGCGTTACTCTAATTGTAGTCTGTGGTCAGATGCCTGGGGCGGTTGAAACCTCAGACTGTAGGTACATGTGTACTTAATCGCAGGAACAACTTATTAATTAATCATTTCGTTTAATTAAAACAAGATTAACATAATGATTATCGCTTGGATTAACTTCTTAACATATGTTTGGGCGTTCGCGATGTTGTATTAATTACAGTATTTTTTTGGTTTTGTATGGTGTGTAAACATGTAAGGTAAATAAATGACATTGCCATTTACCGGGAGAGACGAGGTTTATGTAGATATAGTGGTGCATCTTTTGAGGAATTTATAGAATGTTTATGTTAATTATTTTGACATATTGTAAGTTGAAAATGATTAAAATTAAAAATTATGTGATATACAGGGTGGCAAACCATGCAGGTTACCATGGATGGACATGATACAGACACCAGCACATCAAGCTATCCCAAACTGTCAAATTTTCCCAATTGAAAATGAACCTTAATTATTTGGAATAAAGTTGAACATCTATCAAAGGTAAAAGGCCCACCATTACCCATTGTCCTACGACACATTGGAGTAGCTTGATGTACTGGCCTCTGTGCATAATTCTAAATAAAACTGCTGTTTTATAGAAAGTGCACTACTTACAAAAGTCAAAATGTAGAAACATATTTCTTTTATCCAACGAAAAATTTCAACACAGGGGATTCAGAATCCGCGTCTATAAGGATATACGTTGATACATAGGTTGAAATATAGAGTGGCAAGGATGCCAGTCTGTATTTCAACCACAAAGGAAGCAAAACCACGAAAGAAAACAGTACCTTCATAGCGATTTCACTGAAAAAAAAAATGTAGTATTTGTTTCCGATTTCCAATAAGCGACAAACCACAATGAAACTAACTTATTCCACTAAACATCTGAGCAACATAACTGTCATCATCATCATCATCATCATTTCAGCCGAAAGACGTCCACTGCTGGACATAGGCCTCCCCCAATTTGGGGGGTTTTGCCATAATCGCCACGCTTGGCAGGCGGGTTAACTCCCTTAATCGCCTTCTACGACACCCACGGGAAGAAATGGGATGGTGCTATTCTTTTACGCCCAGCAACACATACGGGACATAACTGTATTCAGAAACATTAAATTATGAAATTTATTCTTGCTGGATTTCTAATATCTTAACTTATTCTAAGAAGAAACAATACAACATCCTGAAATGATACTGTAATGGAAAAAGTCCAGACCGACGATTTAAAAAGACTTCGGGATTTCAGGAAATCAGTATTTGTTTCTCTTTTGCATTTAACACAAACATTATGGGTTCCGTGTGGTGCCGGACGTAAAGAATAGCACCATCCCATCTCTTCTCGTGGGTGTTGTAGGAGGCGATTAAGGGACTTACTAGAGAATGGGCAGCAGCGTTCTCTATGCATTTTAGCACCATACTGCGATAGCCAACCCGCCTGCCAAGCGTGGCGATTATGGCAAAGCCCCCCAAATTGGGGGAGGCCTATGTCCAGCAGGGGACGTCTTTCGATTATGGTATACCCCTTAATGTTTATGTCGAATGCGAAAAAATCATAAACGTTGACTAAACATAAAGATGTATAGATAAACGTAAAAAAATAATGGATAAACAGTCACTAATAATTACTTTAAGCAACGTTTATAAATAAACCGCTATATCTAAGCTCATTCTTGGATATACTAATCATCTCTTAATCAAATTTAACTTACCTGAAAGCGATTAATGTATCTCGATAAACAAGTTAATCTTTATCCAAAGCAAGTTACTCTGGCATAATAATTTTACAATTAAGTACATTCCACATCAGATTTCAAACATCTAAGCTCATTCTAAGTGGAACTAAGCAAGATACCGTTACAGGCGTAGCTACGTTCACCTATTGTTGAATGAAGCAAGCCCATTGGCTGTGTTTCAGAGTCTTGGCGATGGCTCCTCCAATCACAGCGAGGAGGCTTCGCCTAGTAATGGATTTGCGTTGGCAGTCACTTCGCAAGCATCGTAGGTATTTAGTGAGTAATTAAAGGTGCTATACATACATTGCCTGCTCTAGTTAGTAAAGTGTAAGATAGAATCTATTTCTATGAATCTTGTTAGTGTATTATCTAAGTTGATTCAACTTGGCGTCGTTCCTATGGGATTCACTATGTCTCATTGGTTTTAGTCTAGTTGGAAGATTTCGTGTATTCCAAGTTAAAAGTATTTGCTGTACAGATAGTTCAATCCACGATGACGCGCCCCTCTCTGCCCATTTCCTTTGTTTTTGACCACTCTCAGTACAAGTATCAAAGAGTGGGGCGTCTTCATGGATTGTACTATATATATGTGCATGCTTATTTGTTTATGTTTTCTATACTATTAATAAAGAGGAAAGATTTGAATATTTCTTTGTTTGCATTGAATAGACTCCGAAACTACTGAACCGATTTGAAAAATTATTTCACTGTTGGGAACCTACACTATCCCCGGGTGACATAGGCTGTATTTTATCCCCGTATTTCCACGGGAAAGGGAACTACGCGGATGAAACCGCGGAGCGCTGCTAGTTAGTTTATAAGTTTATAAGATCGCTTGCCACGAATAAAGGCTTAGTGATTAATGTGGCCAGTTTAATAAATATTTGAAAAAATTTTCGTAATGCCGGCCTATAACGCTCTCACAAATGGGACACAGGCCCCCTCGCTTCGAAAGGAAGTCAGCAGTAATATACCACGTGAGTCCAGGGCAGGTTGAGAGATGTCATATATGTATATTCGAATTATTGTTTCTGGGATATGCCCTCACGATGTTTTCTTTCACTATTTTGAGAGCAGCGCTGATGAAATTATTTATACAAAGTAAAGTTTTTTAATTTAATTTTAATTTAACAATTATAATCATTGTAATTTATTTTGTTAATGCTTTTTATGTTAATATATTTGTGTTGTAATGATTTGCCTGTATCCCGTGTGGTGTCCGGGCGTAAAAGAATAGCACCATCCCATTTCTTCCACTGGGTGTCGTAGGAGGCGACTAACGGACTTACTAGAGAATGGGCAGCAGCGTTCTCTGTGCATTTTACCACCATACTGCGATCGCCAACCCGCCTGCCAAGCGTGGCGATTATGGCAAACCCCCCTTTGGGGGAGGCCTATGTCCAGCAGTGAACGTCTTTCGGCTGAAATGATGATGATGATGCTGATGATTTGCCTGATAATGAGTCTATTGTTACTTGATAATAAATAAATAATAAAAAAGCGCCTGCGTAGTTTTGAACCCACGACCTATCCGTAAGTAGATGCTGTGACCTCTGGCCCACTATTCAATTGGTATAAAAAAAAAAAACGTGTGGCACTAGGAGACTGCCGCGGTAAAGCTATTGCATAGCATTTTTTATCGACTTATGCAATTATAACGAAAATAACCTAACACCCCTGTCATGTCTACCTATTCCTAACAAATAAAAGGTAAGAAATAGGGTAGACAGTTCAATTTAATAAATAAGAAAAATAAACAAAATAGTGTAGTTATAAAAAAGGGTACCTGTGTAGAAAGTATACACTCAAGGTAGAGGTAAGGAAAGTAAATAGGTAAGATTGACGATGGCAATGTTTTCAGTCTTGGTGTCAAAAAGTTCGATCCACTAGTTAATATACTTGAAATGCCACTCTAGGAGCCGGTCCACCTTTTCAAGGTAATTTTCAGTGAGCTTCGTTAGAAGGTAACCGTTGTCTTTGGCTGCCTTGACGATTGAATAATATTGATGCAGTTATGAGTATCGTGTTCTTCATGAGAACTTCGCTAGTAACCGTTGTCTTTTAGTTGACTCGGCAATTGCGTAACATTGATGCAATTATAGATATAACGTGTTCTTAATGATGATAGACACTTTCAATTCCATCTCCTTAGCCCCGAATTTTCAGCTTATTAACTTTTTCCCCCTTGACTTCTCCAGTCACGTCCCTTTTTTTCTTTTTTTTCGGTCTAGTCGGCCAAGACATCAAACCTCCTTGATAAAAACCGAGAGTGCATTTAAGAATCTTATAATAATAATTTAGAATTCCGTTATTTAGCAGACAACGTAATTAGGTAGAAAAGACCAAATTTGGGCTATCCAAAACGATATCGTCGATAGGATCCGGCAACTGGGACTCGAGGTGGCATTGCACAAGTCCGAGGCCATGTGGTTTCATGGTCCTCGGAATGCGCCACCGACGGGTTCCCAGATAACGGTGGGAGGGGTTCACATCGGCGTCGAGTCGACCATGAAGTACCTGGGACTCGTCCTCGACAGCCGGTGGAACTTCGCGGAGCATTTCCGCCGTTTGGCTCCCAGACTGGAGCGGGCCGGGGCTGCGTTGAAGCGGCTCTTGCCCAATCTAGGGGGGCCAAACGCCTCCTGCCGGAGGCTCTACGCGGGGATCGTGCGGTCCATGGCCCTATACGGGGCGCCGGTGTGCGCGCCTACATTGAGGCGCCAACCAGCTCGCAAGCTGAGGGCGTCCCATAGGGTCATGGCGATCAGGATGATCCGAGGATATCGCACGATCTCCGGCGAGGCGGCGGGCCTCCTTGCCGGATTACCGCCATGGGATCTGGAGGCAAAGGTCCTCGCGCAAATATGGGAGTGGCGCGAGGAGGCCAAACGCCGGGGCGTAACTCCGCTGCCGCAGGAAATCGCGGCACAGCGGACAGAGCTCCGGCGGGATCTCATGGCGACATGGAGAGAGCGATTGTCGCAACCCAGTGCTGGGCACGCCACGATTGCGGCGGTAAGTCCCCTCTTTGAGGAGTGGTTCGAGAGGCGGCATGGCGTCCTCACCTTCCGCCTGACGCAGGTCCTCACCGGACACGGTTGTTTCGGGAGGTTCCTGTTTCGGATAGGGCGGGAGGAAACGCCCGGGTGTTTCCACTGCGAAGATCGCCCTGAGGACATGGTGGAGCACACGGTGGCGGTCTGCCCTGCTTGGGCGGAGCACCGCCGTGTCCTCGTGGAGGCGATCGGCGGCGGCGATCTCTCGCGTCCGGCCCTGGTACATGCCATGGTACGGAGCGAGAGGGCATGGGGAGCCGTCACCTCCTTCAACGAAGCAGTGATGCTCGCGAAGAGGGAGGCGGCGCACGTGAGGGAGAGGCAGCATATGCGCCCTCGCGACCCCAGCCGCCGCAGGATACGGAGACGCCCTGGGCGTCGGGAATCCCAGGCCGATTTCCGGCCACCGTAGGCATGGGCTTGCGGACGGCGAGTAATGGGTAGCTCGCTGTCCGGTAAGGACCAAGCCCAAGTCGACGGCGCGTTGTGTTCCACGCGCGCCTCAAAGAGATGTCAGCACAAAAATGATGGGGCCCGCAAGGGTCGATGCCTGTCAGGGGTGCGGGTTCGTTTGAAAGAGATACCACAGCCCCTGGCATACGGGCTAATGAAGGAACACGGGTGGGTTTTAGTCAGTAAAAGTCTGACACGCCCTCCTGCTCCACCCAGAGCGGGAGAAGTTATTTGATGATTTCCCACCCAAAAAAAAAAAAAAAAAAAACGATGTAAAATTATTTTAGTAAATACAATCATAATGCAACCTTCCTTGCCTTGAATAGACTGCATAGACAACTAAAAGAATAAGTAGACATCAGTTTGACACGTTTGACTTAAATGTCATAACAATAATATTATTATTAATTTGATAGTCGTGACGGCCAACGGCATTATAGCCAAGAGCCTCGACCAACACCTCAGGAGCCTCTCGTTAGGCAGCTGGATCAAGGGCTTGATACAGAAAGCAGATAAACTGGACACGGTGCGTATAGTGAGGAAGTTCCTCGCTCAGCAGCCCTGACCACCAGTAGCTTGGACCCTGTTCCCGATACCGGTGGGCTACAATTTTTTATATTTTTAAATGTTTTTTTTTTTTATCATTTTTGTAAAAATATTTAAAAATATACTGAATATGTATTAAAGAAAATAAACGAATAATAATATTATTATGTAAAAAGATGGAAAATTCTATGTAAAATCAGGTAATTTTAAATAGACGAATCGTTTAAGACCGATTCGTAGAGTAATAATACAGAAAACAAAGTGTGAAATATAAATAATATAAAAGGATAAGTCGTAAAAGGATACTAAAACATAAAGATGATGTGGATGAATGAAAAAGAAGCGTAAGTACAGTATCAGGTAATAAACAGATACTGTACCCCCCAGTATGAAATGGCTAAAATACTGCTAAAACGGTAAGAAAATTTCATAAACTATCCATAAATATACGATGTTGTGTATGAAAATTCAGATAAAGCAGTCAAAATTCTAATTTTAACATGTCATTCCTCCGTTGCTATGCAGCATTATTAGGTTATTTTCGTTACGGAATTTCTGGATTCGGTCTCCACGCTCAAGGCCCGCGATAGAAGCTATGCAATAGCTTAAAATAAAAAATTAAAAGGTATATGATCAAAATAACCGATTAACTATCTTCTTGTGCCGCAATTCCTGGTGAAGTTTCACACTAAACTGAAATATAAATACCAGAAACAGTGAAAGTAAAAATGTTATGACCAATTTAAATTCATGGCCCTAATCCAACGAGTAAAAAAGCATAAAATTATAATGACGTTTCGAAAATAAAACCATTGTTGAACATCCAAATTACTCCTACACTTCTCCAAAACGCCAACGACTACGCAGAAACGACGTCCCATTCACAAAAGAGTTTCAATTCCAATTTCAAATTCATGTCACATTGACAATCAGCTTCCGAATACGCGACACTATGGTATAGAGGGCGGAACTTTTACTTTCTTGAAAAAATAGAGGTGCGTAATATCACGTAGGGACAATTTCCCCGTCATTACTGTGAACGTGTCATAATCTGTGAGTGGCGCAGGCGCCAGATTTTTATTGTCTTCTCGGGTGGTTGTAGCACGTGGACGGGTTACTGATGAGGCGTCTGGGGTTATTTCATAGGAATAGACGCTTTGTGTGAGATATGATAGGCGTGTTTTAATAATTAATTAAATAAGATAGAAAATATAATTTAAAATTGGTTTTGTCAAGATAGATTGTTTTCAGTTCCTGCTTATTAAAGCAACTTACGTTTACCTACGCCAAACCGTGGTTTCTGCAATTATTTTACACAAACTATTTGCATTACAATAAAAATATGTAGTAAAAAATTGAGAAAATACTGCATTCCCTTTTCGCCTTACAAAAGACTTCAACGAGACACGCACTATTTTTACGCACACTATCTTTACATAGTATGAAATAAAGTCGCGTTTCGTACATAGATCTTTTAAACTACGCAACGGATTTTATTGCGATTTTCAGAGAAAGGTTCATACAGTGAACTCCACGCGGGCGCAGCCGCTAGCAAAGGCTAGTTGGGAATAAAAATATAAAAATATTAATATTATTACAAGTCTTAACTGTTTTTTTTTTCGGTCCACTGCACGACAACGGGCTCCTTCCAAAAATACTTATTATGTATTTTTTTGAATCATACGGAACCCAAACAAATAAAATCATAATTTCAAACAGTTAAATGACAGCACCAATTTATTACAACGTCGTCATAAACATTGTATGATATAAACGAAATAATTATCTGAATTGATATAAGGCAATGATCTCTAATTATAGGCCACAACAAAACTCTGCAAGTAGCAATTTGACAATGGCAAATGTGGCCAATTGTCAATGAGCGAGGGACCACGTGACTCCATTCATTGTACTTATGTGCAAAAAGAAAGCTGCGAATGTTAAACAGCGATATATAATTTAAAATGATTACTGGTCATTTATAAAGTGCCTTTTTAAATGTAATGGAAACTTACTTTGGCGAGTTGGAAACTTAAAATTCATTAAACAAAATCAATGTGGACAACGACAAGGTAAGACCATGATTTATGTACCTATATATGTACCTGATTTTAAAATAACCATTTACTTAAAGCTAATGGTATATTTTTCAACGTATATATGCTTAAAACTTACTGACTGAAAATACTTATAAATATAAGTAGCTTTTTTAAGTATACCGGTTTAATAGGGCATTACAAATCCATAAAAAATGCTAATCAAACAATATTTAATAAGCTTAATGCCACTGACAATTTTTATGTTTATTTTAATAAAAATTCAACTTCATCTAGGTTCCTATTTATATTTCCTTTAAATTTTAATTTAATAACTTTACTACGACGGTCACTTTTACGATGTTTATGATTTACATTTTTTTTATGAGTAGCCGACATGACTATAAAAAAAATGTATACTAATAAAAACATATACAGGTAAAGTTTTTATCCAGTGCGTAAATTGTAACAATGAATTCAGCATATCATTCTAGACCCCCTAGCGCAGAAATTTTTCGCCGGATATACAAAAAAAAAATCAGTTGTTCCATACATTTTGACCGCGTAGGTATTGCACTTTTTTAGGAAACAGCAGAATTTTTTTTTTTACCGGCGAAAAATTTCTGCGCTAGGGGTTCCAGAATGATATGATGAATTCATGGTTACAATTTGCGCACTGGATAAAAACTTACCCTGTATATACATGCATACATTATTATATAATTTACTAGTTTCTGCCCGTAACTTCGTCTGCGTGTTTTAACTTGAATTATTTCCTATGAGACTCGGCATTAGCGTAACGTTCTATGAAGGAAAGAATTTTCGGAATTCAATCAATAGTTTCAAAGATTACCTCATCATCTGCCTAGCTTCTTCCCAAATTCTTTTTTTATGTTGGGGTCGGCTTCCAGTCTAACCGGATGCAGCTGCATACCATTATTTTACATGGAGCGACTGCCTATCTGACCTCTACAACCGAGATACTGGTTGTCAGGCATTCGGGCTTCTGACGAACCGTAATGACTGTCAAAGACCCACAAATGACAGCAGGAACCAACGGCTGCTAAGCTGTTGATCCCGGTTTTTGCATCAAGACCTTCCTTCCATGTCTCGGAATGCACGTCAGTGTTTTCCGAGGCACGTAGGGATCTTGATAATTATGTAAAGATTGTGACCCATCCACGGACCAACCGCGGCAAGCGTGGCTTAACTTGATCGTTCGACCCGTGTAGCTATTAATATTCACCCACAAGCCCCTTAGATTACCTCCTACATACAAACTCAAATATGTTACCTCTTTATATTATTATAATATAGATAAACAATGAATAAAGTGACGAAAATGCTAACACCAATGTAGGTAACATTACGCTCGCAAAAAAGTTAACCCTGCAGGTTTTAAGGAAATAAATAATTTCAACAAAGTCGAACCCACACTTGTTTTACAAAAAAGCCGCCACCCGCGTCGTCTCATACATCACGCCTCGCCGTCTAGGTATAGGCAGGACGGCTAAATGTGACTGTGATAGAATCGTACGTGTCATTGGAATATTTATGCCCTGAGGTACTTTAGTGCGAGACGAAAGAAGCCTTTGCTGTGGGAAAGCTTCAGACAACAACTAAGGTTACAGGCTGAAAAAAAAGTGATGAATTTATGAAAAAAGTGACATATGCGAACCTTTTTGTGCAAACTTCCTCTTTTTTTTTCCTTTAGTGTATAGTTGTAGTACGAGTTGTAGGTCGTAAGTTCGAATCCGGGCAAGCTATTTAGACTGGCTCTTTAATTTGTGTAAATTATTTCATCATTACTGCTCTCAAAACGATGAAGGAAAACATCGTGAGAAAACTAAAACCAAAAATTCGAAGACACTTGACATCTACCAGCCATTGGGCCCGCTTCTTGGATTACGGCCCACTTCCTCTTTCCGGACAGGCCTGTTTCTCAGCAACGGGAACATTGTAGGCTGAATATGCATAGTTGTGTTGGTAATTTACATAATAACACTTCATTATTTTCAAAAGACAAGAGCCAATCGATCAGGTACGCTTGCCGTGGTTGGTCCGTGGATGGGTGATTATCTTTACATACCAAGACCCCTCCGTACCTCAGAAAGCACGGTAAGCCGTTGGTCCCGGCTGTCATTTGTGGGTCTCTGACAGTCGTTACGGGTCGTCAGAAGCCCGAAAGTCTGACAACCAGTCTTACCAAGGGGTATCATATTACCCAGGGTTGTGGAGGTCAGATAGGCAGTCAGCAGTTCAGCTGCATCCGGTTAGACTGGAAGCCGACCCCAACGTAGTTGGAAAAATGCTAGGCAGATGATGACAGTAGATAATACGAAATATCCATCATATTGATCCCTGACTGCGCTAATAGGTATCCGTCATCTGAAAAATTGTTTTCTTCCTCGTGGCTCCTAAAAAAGTGCAATACCTACGCGGTCTAAATGTATGGAACAACTGATTTTTTTTTTTGTATATCCGGCGAAAAATTTCTGCGCTAGGGGGTCTAGAATGATATGCTGAATTCATTGTTACAATTTACGTACTGGATAAAAACTTTTCCTGTATATGTTTTTATTAGTATACATTTTTTTAATAGTCATGTCGGCAGACGCGAAGCACAGTTTTTACAGCCTCCTCGTTGCGACCTTTATAGGCAAATCATTATCCAAGCAAGTTACGCGAGACGGTAGAAAATCATCCAACTCTTGTCACTAGAATAAAATGCCCATAAAACTAATTAGCAATCTAAGGCTTTATGATGCTATAAATGAATAAAATGGACCCCGGGCCCAACAGTTCACATGAGTTTTACCGACGCTTTTTGTCTTAAGAGGCTGATGAAGACATTTCAACTAATTAAAAGTCTAACGTTGTTTAGAATGCGTATCACATCAATATGTATGAACCCAAAGTTTTCAAAAGTAAAGCAAGAATACCTCCTTTACATTAAGAGCGATCAGTAGCACTAATTTCAACTCTACTCCAACGAACTGAGCCCTCATTAGGATTCGTCTTGTCGATCGCAGTGTTGCGCCGGAGTATTTAAATAATAACAAAAAGGTTCAGCACCTCCGCAACGATCATTATGATGATCGCCTGATTGTAATTAAGCGCCCGTCTCGCGACCGTACTACGGGAGGCCAATGAAAAAACCGAGACACTGTATAGCAACAATGAGGTATTAATGAAATGCCGATCAATTAACATGATGCCACGGTGGGGTGCGCACCTCTCTGCGATGCATAAATAACACATTTCCCTTAATCTACAAATGGTCGGGTTATACGGTAAAAACCGTTTTGGCGCTCGTAAGGCTCGCCCCGTGGTGCCTCGCCAGCGGGGAGTTACCGCACTCTAGTGAGAATTTACTATGCCGCCATAAAAATTAATGGTATTCCACTCCGATCGCCAAGTAAAAACTTTCGCCGTTTGAGATATTCGAACTAGTAGCGACGCCACCGCACTAAAGCTGATCTGTAAAACCATTTTGTTCTCAATTAAATGCTTATCTACTTACAAAACGCTGTATCTATTTAAGACCGAATAGATTTTTTAATAGAAATACCACTTTTGCCCCATAAAATCCTAAGTTTATTTCGTTTAATATCGGTGAAGACGTGCACTTAAGCAAGATTACATGAGTTCTTTTTTATCCGCGCATAAGAGGCCGAGATCGGTTAATACAGCTAACGAAATAAAGTGCCAATGAAATTACCGGATCGCTTAGTGAGTATGCTTACCATTACGCGAATATAAAAGTTCCTCACTTAATAAAGAAGTAGATTTTACACAGAAACCAGATATGCAACATTTGCGAGTCCAGCTCCGAAATAACCGCCAGTAGGAATTTAAATAAGGTGCCAATTAGAAGGAGGGTCGCGAGTGCTGGCATTATTATAATGTCTTTTAATAATTTTATGTGAGCGACATTAAATGTTTGACGTTTACTGCTTAATAATAAAATCGTGGTAGAGGGCACGCGTTCGTGTACTCGGCTTTAAGCAACCATAAACTCTTCTCAGTCCATTACAAGGTTTCCTTGTCGTCGTTTAGATTAAACTTTCGAATGCATATACACTGTTTTATTAATATTTGTGTGTTAGTTTGCAAGCTCCGTTGGCCCTGCACAAATTCAAGTCAAGCAGGGTTTAGTACTTATAATAAAAACTAATGTATCTACTTTATCACAGTCATAATGATAACGTAATTAAGTTATTAAATGCAAAACAACATATTAAAGCTTATTAACAAAATTAACATTAAAAAGTGTAATAAATTTCCTCAGCCAGTAATAACATTTATTTTGTTAATTTTACAAACTATTAAATCATTTTCTTAAAATAAAACTGTAGGACAGCGAAGGCTTAAAGTATACATTCCAATAGTTCACTCGATTAAAAAGAAAAAAAACAACAATTTGCATATATCAACCGCGGAGGTTGTGCGTGTGTGGTACAGCGCAAAAAGCAACTTTTGAAACATGAAACAATAAATCAAAGCACAAAAAATACGTGTTACCGCGGTCCGTTGTTTACACATACCCATCGACATTGTCGCGAGCCCTAAAAACAACCAGAGCTGCACTTGAAACCTTTAAGGAGAAGCTATGCCTCGAAGGCTTCATAGTAAAAAGTAGTCCGACTAATAAGGCAATATCAGGTACATTTCATCTGTAATAGTTAATGTTTAGAGTCTCATTGAAGATGTATGACGAGGGAGTTTTTGTTACGCATCTGTTATATTTTTTGAGTTGGTCTGCTGCGCCTTAAGAGACCAGCGTTGTAATAAATACTTCTCTTTCCTCATTACCTTACCGCCCAAACCGACGACATGCAGAATGCAAAAACAGCAAATGACATACGCCAATACACGAGCAACATATTCACTTAGCGAAATTGAGAAATAAAGACATTTTTTACCATTCAAAACGTGCTCTAATTGATATTTTATTCAACGCTTTTGCTCGTTGGGTGGCGGACATGGAAATATCAATAATGAATATGACACCAACGACGCTGTGCGGCGCTTTTGTTTATGTAAATTGAATATATTTCATACAAAGAGATTTTTTCTTTATATTGTTAATTCAGGATAATTTCCTTTTACAAGGTCGGATGAATGCTATCTAAGTACCGACCGACTGGATTTGCAGTAGATGTATACATATACCTACATATGTACTCACTTATACAGAGTATAATTTACACATCTTAATGAGCTACTATCATGAAATTACATGTCTAATTCTAAATACGATCTTATTAGAAAGCAATGTTATTTAAGTTTTTCTCTCATTTTTTTTAAAGGTATTGTTAACCTGTTAATAGGGGCACCTAAAAACCAAAACAAGCAGATGTTACATCACAAGCTCAATTAAAAATAATAACATGATTGATTCATACAAAAACAAACCCTTTCATCGGAACAATTCATTTGACGTCTTATTCCAAATCATTCAAATTACACGTTCCACTTGGTAGCACTTTTATTTTTGTCTATTAACTAGAAGTTGCGTGTGGCATCCCGAACTAGGTACCTTATTAATAGTAATCGGTTTCGTGACATTACTTATTAATAATACCGAACAGTATCCAGATACCGAATGATAGAAATTAACAACGCTGTTTACCGTCCCATTTTTTATCGTACAAAGATAATCGCGTGCCTTAATAATAATTTGTATCAGCCCTTTCGGATGTCGGTATTATTTTTTGTAGCTACGATTCACGTAGCACTGATTCGATCAGTTAAACAGTGACAAAATACTCGGGACATTGCTCCTTTGTCGTGAGGTTCGGTTTTGTTCCCGAGATGTGTCTCACGATATTTAACCTCATGTCATTATTAAGACATCACTTGCCCGGTGGCTGGGAGATCCACTTGCTGATAAAATTTCGGTCATTTATATCGAGCTCCGATAAATGAGAGCAGTGAACACTGAATAAATGTATTATGCTAGTATAATAGTCGAATATTTTAATTAGAGCGTTGGCATTTAGGAATTTTGTTACATTATGTGGGAAAAAAGGGACTCTCCCCTTTACTTATAAAAAAATATAGTCGGTCATCGCTAACAGTGATTTTTCATGCACTATCGAACATTAGGCAATTTTCAAGATATCTGTCCCCAAAACGCCTACAAATGGTTGCTCAATCGTTCGTAAACCGTCCGAGTCACAGTCGGCAAAGGAAACATTAATTAGGAGGTCGCCCTTAATTAAATTGTGACGTCTCAGCGAATTTCCCTGAGATGCCCGCACTCGGTGGTCTTGCAGGTAAACGTTAGAAGTGAATGTAAAGTTTATGGGCACTGGCAGTAAATGTAACATTTTAACGATTATCAATTAAGGAGCAATCCTTTACGGTACAGTCATTAACTGAGCAGTAAACTTATTTATATGAGATCGCGACTGTTTTATATCCTGAGAATTTAGGATTAGGTAGTTCCTGGCAGGAGTTACTTTCTACATAGTGTGTGCCTGAGTAGTGCCTAGACATGTACTAAGTACATACGTAAGACGTAATTATGTACTTCGATGTGTTTGTAGATTTTTGATAAGCATAAGCATAATCAGCCTATTATATTCCCATTGATGGGACATCGGTCCCCTGTCTTCAAGAGGGAGTGGGCTCTGTTCTACCACGCGGGCTACGTGCAAGTTGGTAGATGTCACATGTCTTCGAATGTTTGGTTCTAGGACATGCCGGTTTCACGATGTTTTCCTTCACCGTTTTGAGAGCAATGGTGTTGAAATTAAATACACAAAGTATAACGCCTATTTGGGTTCGAACTCACGCCCTTCAACTCGTCAGTCAGAGCCGATACTACTGAGCAACCACTGCGCTATTTTTGAGTAAAGGGGAATAATTAAGTCTTCTAAAGCAATAGAGATGTTGACGCTTTTGACATTGCCTTTGTGTCATTTATGGCATGGCGGTGAAAAGGTTAAGATCACACTGACAATACACCCTAAATTTAAAATGGGGCAATAGTGGCACCATCATTTTACTATCCGCAATAAAAAATATTATATGCCGGGACTGGAACAAAAAACAGATTATTACACATCAGAAAATAAGTTATTAAATTGATGAGCGGCAATATCCTTTAACAAAAAAGGCGTTAACCACAAAGAATAGATTCATATTTGTTGTTTAATTAAGGAATTTTTACGCTATAAAAGGTATCTTGTAGTTTGATGGAAAAAACAGAGGCTTTATAGGCGGGGTAAGCCTGAATAAAAGAATTCAGAAGCTTTACTAATAAAGTAACCCTAACTAGTTATTAGTGTTGAAGCAGTTTTTTTTTTCTACGTATTCTGAAATCATAGAAAAGACTAAAGAAAATTTTAGGGCTTTGATTATTCTTGAATCAAATGTTCTGAAACAGACCAAATATAATAAATATTGTATTGTTAAAGCTATAGCATTCATACAGCATAAGAAAATTACTCATTACATCTTCATTTTCCAGGTGGCCATTCAATTTATAATCGTCTTATTTTCATTCAGCATAGTACGAAAACAGCAGCCTTAGAAAATAGCACGAGTACCAATTTCAACCATTTCATTGTTTCCAATATCTCATTTCAATAATTACGTGCATCAATTAAATCGAATGTTGCCAGTTCAATGTGCCCACATTGCCCACACAAAAGGATACCGTTGGTCTGTTTAAGAATGACATTTACGTATCATCGCGCTGCCCCTGTTCGGGTGCTTGGCTGTGTCTAATTTTCTCAGCAAGACGTCTGTCATGCTGGGCCTTTGTCAATGTACAATCATTAATCAAGGTCAAATCAACATCTTAGACCATTTTATTAACATTTGATTCGCTGCCAAATGGCTTTTGACAAACTGAATTTAAACAGGCTGCGGTGCCGATGCATATGAGGACGTTTGGTTACATTTATAATTCGCATTCCTGAACAACGCATGAAGTTCAATTTGCATTCATAACTGCAACTTTGAAGTTATTCCGTTATCGTGTTTATTTTTACATACCTTCCTCTGTATCAATTAAAGTCACAATTGAATCTAATGTAAGGCTGACAGGGAGTATTTTTGAGTGTAAGAAAAATACGTAGTACAATATGTTTGAGTCATCCGACACACACTTAAACGACTAACCCAAGCACCTACAAACAGAAGTATGTGGTCATGTACTAGAACAAGATCCCAAACATGTCGGAGGCTGCAGTATTAAACATGGTCATAGACTGTGGGGTGGGATCACTCGCACCGGGAATACTAATGAGTAGGTACAGAGAACTATTTTAGAACATATCATTAAGAAACAGGTCACATAATGTAAAACGCAGAGGCTCTGATCTTCGTATCGCGTTTACATTACTTTGTTGGAATCAAAAATACGTGTTAAAGGAAAGAGACGGCGGTAGGTTATGACTTAAGCGTGAGAGAGAGGTTAACCGTCAAGGCAGGTGTCGCGATACATCTGCGTGTGCGCACTGACCGGCACGTGCGCCCCCACCAGAGCTTTCAGGCCGTATTAAACGTTATTAGATGTCTTTGACGTATTTGAAGGTCGATATTATCAACTTATTATTTTTAATTAGTCCATAAATAATTAACAAATGAGTATTCATCACTTGACCTCCTTTTACTCACTCTCCCACACGTTTAATTGAGTGAAATATTTTTTTAAGGACCTCCAGACACTAAAAAGTAAAATTTCGAGGCGACATCTTTTTTACAACCTATCTACTTTTAACATTTCCATTATTCATCCACACAGATACCAACACAAGTATCGGAATAATTATATTTATACAACGGCAACGTTCGGAAATAACATTACAAAGTGTTAATTAATACAATCGACGCAAGTTTTTTTTTTTGTCGATAAATATAGTAAGTTGCGGAAAAAAAAGTATAGTTGAACATACAAGATAAATTGCTCGCCATATGTCAATCTTGAATCATAATTGAAAAGTAAAGTCTTGTACCTTTTTTTGGTGTCATTAACCGCCGTGTGTACGGCACGAGCGGTCGCCAATTTTATAACCAATTTTGAGAACAGGAAGCCTGCGCGTGCGACGGGCTGATTTCAATAATAAATCGATGCCCCCACAATTCACCGGTGGACAGCGTTTGTCCGAAGCACTAGCCTGAAATTATCGACATTGGCACAAAATGTACTGGGCGGGGACCAACGGTTTCTCTTGAGCCCAGTGAATTTTTATAGCGGTAGCAGGAATCGACGATTAGGGGGTTATTAAGCTTTTGCACTCCGATCCTTCCCCATCTTGCTTGATTGTAACATGTCAGTTGCTCTCTCCGTGGTTTGGTCAACATACAGTTCAAC
The DNA here is from genome assembly GCA_949987655.1 of Polymixis flavicincta. NCBI lineage: Eukaryota > Metazoa > Arthropoda > Insecta > Lepidoptera > Noctuidae > Polymixis > Polymixis flavicincta. The sequence goes on along the minus strand of OX465181.1, from coordinate 17,331,870 downwards.
TTGTGGTATGTCGAGCTAAATACCAAGAAACATTGCCACGGTCCTGCCTGTGTACCTACACCCATTTAAGGGATCGTCCGTCTTAATTTTACCATACATTATATTTTTGCTGGATCTCGTATATTATACTAAAGACCGTGAAATCAAATTTATGCCGTCACTTTACTTAAATCGCTTTCGGTTTAAACGAGAGGCGACATCGGTGTCGCAACGAACCCTGTATTAACGTCTATCATCCGCCATTATCACGGAATATCGTAATAATTGAATTACAATCTTTCCTCAGACTCCGAGATGAGAATATTTTTACGAGAGACAAAAAATTGGATCGGAAAAAGTTTAGGTTCACACCTAAAATGAGGCGTCGGCTTGTTAAAAAGCTATTAATAATGTTTTAGACGTATTCCAATAAACGTTTTAACACCTTTTCTGTAAGGTATCATTAGGCTTATTATTGCAGAGCCGCCCGGCCGTTGGATCTGCAACCACTCCAACGAGTTCGATTTTGTTTTAATATTAAGCGTGCGGCTATTATGGACAATTTATTTAAGTCACTCGATGTTGTTATATTAAAAATGTATGATGTCAATTATGGGATATTAAAGTCTATTTAAATATAAATAAAGAAACGTTTTCTTTTATTTGACTAGCCACTTCATGAAACGTTAATTGGCACTATTATTGTGGTTGTAAGTTATTGCATGCTTATAAAAGGATACACCATTTTGTGCAGGGACACGATCTGGTAGTGTTTATATTCTTCTGAATCTGAGCCATATCAAATACAATGCCTGCAACCAAAAAAATTGATCCTATCTGCATTAGGACACGCATGTGAATAAATTCAAAATGGCTACTGAGCGTACGGAAAGCCGAAAATTTATTAATCTCGAAGTAAATAAAGCAATCCGGGAGTTCATTAAAAGGTTTAAATTTTATCTGTGCAGTTTATGTTAACCACCGCGTATAGGGCGCGCGGCACAGGCGCATCCGATACCGAATCGTACTAATTGGAACTTTGTACCAACTAATTAGAATAAGTTGTGGCTGTGCGGACCAAAATTTATTTTGGATCTGTGCCGCAGCGAAAGTGTTCCCCAATGTCCTTTATTTTAATTAAATTGATTCATTTATTTTTACGGAGATCGATAGCCGCACTCTTAAATTCCTGTGAGCTCCACGTGTCATCTAGGTTCTCACATTACACACGAAAACATCGTAATAATATTTTATTGGGTTTTAAAGGCACCTTCTACAACATTTATTCATCACGTAGGTAAATGGTGCTAATATAAATAATATTGAAGAGACATGATTAAAATATCCAAATATGTAGACGATTCGCAATCACATATTTATATGAGACACATCAATATCGGGTCGCCATTGATATTTTTAAGTATCGCTGAAATTACCAAGAAGCGGGTAAACGGTGAAATATAGGTTTTATACTCACCTTTATAATTAGGAGTCGAAAAAAAAATATTACGGTTTTCATATGCATTTCAACCGTTACCCAAGAAAAAGCATGGGAACGGCAGCAGCTGTTACAAATTCATAAAAATTCATTTTGGTATGTCTCCTCTTTTATTTGCGACTCCGAACAATATTCAGTATTCATATTTCATATTCCTGTTACATTTATGTAAAAATGATCTGGGCAGAAAAAAAATGTAAGACAAACTTTCTGCGAACAACATGAATTTTAAAACACTTCCCACAGACAATTCTTTTTATGACGATTTATTTAAAAAATGGTTCACGTAATTAACTGCAGCAAAAATAAAATACATAGGTCACCTAGTTCAAATATCTCATCATCATCATCTGCCTAGCCTTTTCCCAACTATGTTGGGGTCGGCTTCCAGTCTAACCGGATGCAGCTGAATACCAGTATTTTACATGGAGCGACTGCCTATCTGACCTCCACAACCCAGTTACTGGGTAATACGATACCACTTGGTAAGACTGGTTCTCAGACTTTCGGGCTTCTGACGACCCGTAACGACTGTCAAAGATCCACAAATGACAGCCGGGATCAACGGCTTAACGTGCTTTCCGAGGCACGGTGGGGTCTTGGTATGTAAAGATGGTCACCCATTCACGGACCTGCCGCGGCAAGCGTAGCTTAACCTGGTCGACGAACCCGTGCTACTGTTATTTAGCCACAAGCCCCTTAACCTAGTTCAAATACCTAAATAATGAAATAAAGACAAATCATAGTCAGTTCCAAAAATGCCTTGTAATAATTTTCTCACGATGCCAAACCACGGTCATTAAAAATCACATACCTCCATGATTTGTCAACCCTAAATCGCGACAGGTCAAAAGGGCACCAACGGACATTGAGTTCCTGTAGTCATTAGCTGTACTACCTCATACGCAGTATGTTTATCACCATTACCTGTTCACACCGTGATTTGTCATGGAAAATATAATTTAATACTTCCGTAGCTGAACGGTTAAACTTGCATAAACATCTTTAGGAAATATATGTCAACATTGGTAGTTAATAATAACTGTAGTCAAAGAAAAATTACTTAAAATTGCAGGCAGTAACGTCGTAGCATTTCGACAATTACGTATTATTTTACTGTCAATTTCTACATTTTCTGGCCTTAATGGCCAATGATGTTTACCTACTCTTAATTGAACAGTCATATTGAGTATTTTACATACGTATTTTTTTTTTCACTATTTATTTATTAGGTACTAGCTTTTGCTCCCGGCTTCGCCTGCGCGGGGTTTGGAAAGTAACCCTTGGCTTCGTAGAACTAGGATAAGAAGAATCCGATGTGTTAACCGGGGTCATAAAATATCCGTGAGATAAATAACATCAAAATCGGTTTGATTAATTTTGCGAGATTTACTTAGTAAAAAACATTCAAAGAGCCAAACATACAAATTTTCACATTCATAATATTATGTAGATAGTAGGATTATCATATGGACATATTATATTGATGTCAATATGTTATGAAAAGACTCGATAAATCGGTTCTCCAAAAACATTTAATGTTTACTCAGATAACTAATTAAGATGGACAGTCATTTGCTAGTTGGGAAAGGGGCATAAAGCTCCTTTCCCAACATTATGCCATAATTTATTAATTCTCACGTCCAAACTGTCACATAATGATTTGCGGGTTCGATAAAGCGTTTAGTCATTATCGCTGAACTGCGGACATATGGACAAATCCGAGCAATTGCCCACGCCATGTCCGGAGAGGGGCTGAAATAGCCGCAATTAAGGGTTAAAAGCGCTATCTTTGTGCACGAAAAATTCCCACGCACGACACGGAACACGTAATAATAATTTTGTTTCGATTAAATGTTTTGTTGTAGGTATATTTCCTGCAGCGCTTTAAAGCTGATAAAAGATTCATATAAGATTTGTCCTGTCAGTTTCAGTTTATCTCCTTCAGCGAACCGTTGACCATTGAAGACTTAACAGCACTACATCTCAAGTGAATTTGCTGAAGACCACCGCATGCGGTAACGACAGTCTGTCCACAATTTGCCTTTGAAACTACCGGCGATCAACCCCTTATCAGCGCATAGAAACGATAAAATCTCCGTCTGCGACGATTTCATCATTGTCCCGCCCATTAACGCCCATTAAAATTCCAATCAACACGCACTTATTCATCTGTCGAAGAAGTTACGAGGACGCGAGGACAACGTGACGTCACATGCCATGTCGGGCGTCTCGCAATGAGAAATTACCTGTTTAATTACCTGAGTCATTGTCACAGTTGAATTAATTGGCGCCACCGACAAACATCAAGGAGCACCGATGGCCGCCGAAAAACAATATACTCTCCTATAACCCAATAAACTAAATCAATTTCATGTTGACTGTGACTAATTTTGTTAGTTTTAACGCGGGCTTTCGGCGCCAGTTGTGGTAAAAAACAAACAAACATTCCGTAGAACTAATGAGTGTGTAATTTTGTTAGGGAGGCTCTATGTAGGCGGTCCTCGGGTCGACACGAAGGGCCACAGAAAATTAATATTCTAGTCGAAGTTTACGCATTAGTGAAAATAAAAACTACCAGCAAAATAAATTTCCATATTATTCTAGATAAAAAAGCGAGTGATGGTCTGAAACTCAAGTTGTACCACTGCACTAAATTGACACAAGTTCTGGGTAACTTCATGTCTAGTGCAGACATATAGGCCATAAAATTGCCTTGCCCCTTGTTTTCCGAGGCTCGAGGTAAAGTACAGCAGCTCTCAAACAAGTGTAGTTAAAACTTAATTACTTAAGACATCGGTCCATCCGTGTTAGACTCGACGACAAACGAACGTCATGACATTCTATGAAATAGTACAGACAGTTTAAAATTGCTTGTGTACTCTGCTGCAGTTCACACTGTCACAGACTTAAAAAATTCTCACTTCTCTAATTACGCAAGACTAACAACTACGCTGTCAACTATTAGAGATGCCGTACATATCGCGAATGCGGGAACATTAATATTATAGAATAATGGGATGCATTAATAATTCACACAATAAAAAGAGTCTAGTCCACTCGTACTTATGGGAGCAAGGACTGCAAGTACCCAAGTACTTAAATATAAATACGTATGTACCGTTGAATGAAAACTGTAGCGATCGTATCTTCATTTAATTTAGAGCACAGTAACGTTTTGAAGATAGCCTATAAAAGTCGGACTTTAAATGAGACTGTAAAATGGTTACATTAACCTTTCACCGGCACTATTTAAGTGGAGTAATTGATTTCTTTCTCATGAAGATCATTTTCAAGAGCATTGATGCGTTTCGTCGAAATATAAATTTGGTTATGTGCGTAACCGTGTAATGCTTATTTAAATTATTTGCCACCTTCGAATTCCATAAGGCGGCAGCTTTGTCATCTTACTATAATTACTATAACTTTGAAATTCGACAATTTGCTGTCAATACAGGGAGAGATAGTTCTCTATATATTCACCCTTTCTTTAGTGAGGGTACAGTTATGAATAACAAGAAGAAGTCATTTGGGATGGATACCACGCTCTTCCACGCAATCCATTCTGAATACAACTACGGCGCCTAACCCTGTTTGAGATCTCATTATTTTCTCGAACCTCGTCCACAGTTAATAAAATAAGGATTAGGTACTAAAATCCTGATGATATTAAGACAACAAAAATAACTAAACACCCATCTGTTTGATACTGCTACCATTAGCTGAATTTTACGACAAAAAAAAACGGCTTTGCGTTTATTTTCGAGAATACATTTCGTCCCCAAATTCTTCGCAAACGGTTATGGATTTAGACGATAACATTCCTCGGTGATTGAAAAAGTGGATTTCTAAATGATTATGAGGAGAGTTCCAGTGTTAATATTGTAGGACGTACTAAAACAAAAGAGGTTCGCTTCGGCAATGAAATGTTTATTGGCTGCCGAAGCCGGCGGGACGTTTCGCGCCTCGAGCGTGGATAACGAGCAGTAAATGACGTTTACAGACATTCAATCAAACCCGTGATTGGACGATTGATAGCCACGGTGCATATTGGAGCCGAGTTCGGCGTCAGACGAAATTGGAGTGAGTAATTAGGTTTTTGGTCAAAATATCTGTCCGTAATTTTGTTTTTAGTAAGTGATTGGGGATTACGGAATGGTATTCTTTGGTCCATCATTATATAAAAATGTCTAACTGCCACGGTAAATGAAATAGATGAGTTATTATTTTTGGCCCAACCAGCTGATTTGAAACTTATTAACATCGATACTGCAAATCAGCTGTTTGAGCAAAACAAACAAACGTTTATATATCTTCCAATTACGTAAGGATATTCCCCGAATCTTCACCCAAGTCGTAATAAAAATTATGACCAACAATTTGTTAAAAACTAAAGAAGACATTTTCGAAAACGAACTCATCTCCAAACCCAACCACATTTATGTACACTTAGCAACTAAATAAAATTAACTCGGTCCATATCCAGAATCTGAGCAAGGAGTGAAAATGTAAAAATACGTATCTTTTTTTATTTTTTTAAATCATTACACATTATTACGTACATATATGGTTTAAGGGTATACAGGTTCATACATTACTGTGGTAAATAAACATCAAATTCGGTCGTTTCGCTCAAGTGTCGCGCTGGGAACAATCAGTTGGCTGGACGCGTGTCATTCAGTCGGCAATGCACTAACGAGCACATGCAAATACCGGGTACTTCGCACTAACAATATACATGGGCTACTAGAGTACTGGTTTATTGCGACGAATGTGTTGGGAAAAACTGTACTTTGTAAGGGCCATGTGTAGAACAGTTGATGAGTTTCTATGTGATTCTTAGTTCTTAATACAGTTTGTTTCCTGATAGGACTGTGATAATGATTATGATGATGAAGATAGCACTGTACCTATGAAGGGTTATGGCAAATAAATAAATAAAATGAAGATTGGGTAAACTATTCAATAATTTCTTCAGGCTTTTCCGTGGATACACCTAATAATTTCAATACTTCTAAAATTAACGTTGATAAAAGTAATATTATTTCTGGATAAGGAGTTCGGTTTGTCTTGTTTCTGTAGATGTGTCATAGAATTCATCCTAGGTAGTCCGGGAGTCATCACAATTTACAGCAGTTTTCTACAGGAATGCTCGATTTGATCTCCACATACACAAGTATTTGCAAATTGTTGTCATGTTGTAATGATGGGCGAATAGCGACGGCCTATCAACCTAACAAGGACTTACTTGAATTAGAATAAAAAATATTCCAAGTTCGAGAACTGGATAAGCCAAACAGTGCAGTAAGTTAACATGGATTAATAGAAACATAGCCTATTTTATGAAGCCTCTAACTAAACTTCATAAATTTGTTAGCAATTTTCGCCGAGATTATTTAAAAGGACTTTCAATTTCAAACGACTGTCATAAGAAGAAGGAAGGTGGGGAGGAAGTCTTAGCAGATAATCTCATCTGATGGATTTACCCTTAAATAATTCACTCATGGGAATATTTACATTTAGGTACAGTAATTAAATAATTCAAAATCGTATGTTGTCTATTACAAAAGGAAGGGTATAAAATTGAGGTAAAATAAATAGTCAAAAAAACACATTATGTTTTAAACCTTTCGTATGACTTACTTTCATTTTCAGAGCCCATAAATAACAGCACAGCGGGAATTTAGATCTTATTTGTTTTAAATCACAATAAATAATAACAAATGAAAGGATTCCAGACACCGCATGATTCCTACATTTGTTCGCGCCAAGGTTTCTATAAAATTGACAAACGTTTGTCGCTGGTCGCTTTGAGGGAAAAAAATATGATGAAGCCGTATATGGAAAAAAGTAAAACGGTAGACAAGAACAAGCCTCGTGTGCACGTGACAGAATCGCTAGATGCAACCATACCATATATAACTAATTGGAAATAGTGGAAACAATTTTTCAAAAACAGAAATCTTCCATGCCCACATCCCTAATTTGAATTTTCCACAAATACCGTGGGATAACACAGAATTAATTCCGTTATAAATGCTCTAATCAATGAGACTGTATATAAATGGTTTATAGTGTTCCAATATGTTTAATCTTCCATGCTTTACATTATCCGACAGCAATGAAATGTTTTCATTCGTTAAAAGCTTGGACAAACGATTTTGACATCTATTTCATTTGTGTAATGTCGCTGTAGGATTCGATAATCGGTAATCGTTATTCGGTGGGTTTATAATTCGATTTGGTTAGAGATGTCCACACCTCTGGGTGGGCGCCGGCCTCCCGCTAACACCAGATTAAAGCTCCAAATGCATTGCGTGGGTAATAAACATTTATTAATAGGCCTTAGATATTTGTTTCAACACCATATTTCTACGGATTAAGTGAATTAATTCGATATAACATGTGTACACAGGAAATACGTTTGAAAAACGGCTTGATATTTCGATTGCTTGTTTACACGTGAATCTACAGTTTCCAGCCGGGTTAATATTTCATTTCTTTGATAACATGGGGTTATTGAATTGGCATAATACAGAATTCATGTATCCTATTACTCAAGTTATCATGTATCGAATTAATACCACTCACACGTGGAGAAGAAGATACTTCGGTATTTACCATAAGTGCAATCAGCCTATAATAATAATAATAAAACCATTTATTTTCAGGTTACAAAGACCCATAGATAAATACCTTAACCTATATGTTATACCTATTATAACAACAAATTATGTTAGTAAATAAAACTTAAAACTATGTCTATCACTTTTTTGCACTAAGCCTTTGTGCGTTCCGGTGGCACTAGTCCGCGAAAGCGGCGGAATACCACATCCTGTGGCCAAAAGCTTTCTTCCATCACCAAATTCAGGTAGCATGTTGGTATGCGCACCACAAACGCCTTAAAGTTGACGTTGCGATGCGACTCCAGCAGCTGCACTCTTGACACACACAGACACAGACCTTCTCTCACAGACCTCTCTGTGAGAGAACTGGGACCTAGTCTACCACGCGGGCCCGGTGCGGGTTGGTAGATTTCACATGTCTTAAATTTTTGAAGCGTCTTCAGGCGCGTTGAGCACTTTTTGGGTGAACAAAAATCATTGAACTCGCGTCATCGTCACCGAACGTTTTCCATGAGCTATAATGTATTCTGTGTATTTATGGGTGAACGAGCACACGGATGAGCCGCGCGTTGATGTCTTTTTTAGAAGTCTCTTCCTTTGATTAGGAAATTCGAATTTTCTTTTCCCTTTCTTTCCCTTTGTATTTTTTTTTTTGTCGTAAAAATCTGTGTTTTACCTTTGTATTGGCGATAAAAAAATACACACGTAATTATTCAAGTTTTCACTTTTGTCGGCATTCCCGGAGAGCCACTGTTTTTTTTTTTTTTTTTGTTCTAGGACATGGTGTTTTCCTCACTGTTTTATTTTCCCGTTTTGAGAGGAGTGGTGCAGAATATGTTTTTCACCGGATGAAATTATTTACACAAAGTAAGCCTATCTTAGTTCGAAACTACGACCTACAACCACCACTGCTCTCTTTGGTATTTAAGTTTTTACAATGAGGTGTAAAAGAGCTAGTTTAATGGTTCTGCAACAGTAGCGAGATGTACTATTGTAGTCGAAGATATGCTAAAACGCACGATCAGCTGTATAATTTCGCGCACAGGTATATGAGCAGTTGTAAATATTTATAGATCCACTGTTCCATGTCCGGTAAATTGCGGTGTAATCGAGTCAATATTATCACAACAATGTTTTTACATTGCTCCCAAACGTGTACGAGTGAAGAATGAGCCTGTTGTTTAAACAGCATCTTACTAGCAACCAGTTGCTGGACATTTTAATACAGAGTGATTTAAGTACAAAGCATCCATCCCTAGTAGTGTGAAAGTAACTCTGTCTGTCTGTTACCTACGCTTTCACGCCTGAACCGCTGAACCGATCGTTATGAAATTTGGGAGAGATGTAGTCTGGAATGTGAAGAAGGACATAGGCTAGGCTTTTTTATGCGATAACCGACATCCATGTGAGCGGAGCCTCGGGCAAAAGCTAGTGTGATATAAAAGGGTGTCTACTGTTGATAAAGCAACATAACAACCAGGAATGTGAGAAATTGCAAGAACGTAGCTGAGATAAGCTATGGTAAATATTAAAAATCATGATCATCTGCCTAGCCTTTTCCTAATCCTCCTATCCTATGTTGGGAAAGGCTTCCAGTCTAACCGGATGCAGCTGAATAACAGTTTTACAAGAAGCAACTACCTTTTTTTCTGGAGGTTGGGAAATCATCAAATGACTTCTCCTGCTCTGGGTAGAGAGCAGGAGGGCGTGTCAGACTTTTACTGACTAAAACCCACCCATATTCCCTCAGTCGCCTATATGCCAGGGGCTCTTTCGAACAACTCGCACCCTTGGCAGGCATTGGTCCTTGCGGACCCCACCAGTCGTTACTGACATCTCTGACGGCGCGCGTGGAACACAACGCGCCGTCCCGTCTACCACTTTTCGGCCGCAGGTGATACGGAGAGTGGCCAACGCTATACCGACACTCCTCTTCCCCTGCGGCTCCACCGCGTCCACCATCAAACGGTGGCGGCCCCGTCCACGCCACGGAAGAGAAGAGCGCTACTCAGAAGCACCGGCACTCCTCCTCTGCCGCAGCCCGTAACCCTTAGCCGCGATGCCTCCCTTTCGACATCGCGGCCTACCTCAGTTTCGGTGCACCTCACCGCAACCTACTTTTTGGCCGCTACGTCATCAGCTTGAAGGCAAAAGCCCTGACGAGCGGCCCCAACTTTTGGTTCCACTTCGCTTCACCGTGGCTGGGAGACCACGGTTACTGAGCCCCCCCCGCAACGACAATGCGGGAACCCACTCGCGGGGGAGAAGCGACTACCTGACCTCCACATCCCAGTTACTGGGAATTACGATACCCTTTACTTGCCTGGTTGCTTTTTGGACTTCTGATGACCCATAACGACTGTCAAAGATCCACGAACGACAGCAATGGTAACTTCATACATAATTATTGAAAATACATCAATATAGAGCAAATTTTTATATTGAAGTCTGAAGACTAACTAGCTCAAAGAATTTTTATCCCATTTGTTGTTAATTTGCTAGACTGACGTAAACTCAGTGTACGATAATTGTACAACTATTGCGCGGCCATCACCGTCGCAATTTATAACCATGTTCATGTTTCAAAGTGATGGCTACAAAGTACACGTTACACGTCGTTTTTAAGACAATGTCGGAGCGAATTAAGGGCCAATTAATACAGCAAATTGCTTTATTAATGTAATTCGCGTCGCTCGTAAACCTGCAAAACCTTTAGAATTTAACCGGGTCTTGTTTTGAGATTAGAATAAAAAACACTGTTATGTTAAAAGAATAGTGGTGGCTCAGTGGTAACGGCTGCGACTTACGAGTTTGTAGGTCGTAAGTTTGAACCCAGGCAGGAGCTTTATTTTGTGTAAATTATTTCTTCACCACTGCTCTCAAAACGGTTAAGGAAAACATCGTGTCGTGACGAAACCCACATGTCCTAGAACCAAAAATTTAAGACATGTGACATCTACCAACCCGCACTGGGACCAAGTGGTGGATTACAGCCCATTCCCTCTCACAGAGAGGAGGCCTATGTCCCAGCAGTGGGAACATTATGCATTATTATTTATTTTATGTTAATCTTTCAAATATTTTTCTGTACGTGTAACACAAACAATACTTTATTTCAACATGTAATTGCTTATAAGAGAAACAAGCAAAAGCAGTAACATAACTTGTAGCAATATTTCCTAGACATAAAACTTTTTTTTATCGCATCCAGTATGACAGACCTTTTACCATTAAAAATCAGAGATAGAATCTTTTCCATAAAATAAATTCACCTCACAGGTATACACACAATATTTGCATCGACATGTACAGCAACGAGCTATAAATTAAAAGTTATGATCATTAATGAACCAGTTTAAATTTACGATCAAAACTGTTGATAAATAATCAAGTTGGTTGGTAAGAAAAAATTAATCAGATGAAGTTGAACGCGACATTCTCCTTACGGAGTCTAGTGGCATTGCTCTTAATGCCTCCATTTATTGTAATAGCTATTTAAATTGCAAAATGAAAGTTAAATTGCAATATTACTTTATGAAAACAAAACAAAATTATGATTTACTGCTTCGAATAAGCAGTTTAATTGATGGGAGGGTGGTTTCTTTAAAAGGGTTATTTGTCAAAGCTAGTACCAAAAGATTTACGTCGCCATAAATGGTCCATTTATTTAATATCCTTTGTGTGCATTTCGTTGTCTTCAACTTTGTCCTTCTTATTTGCAATCTTTGATCGAATTTTTCCTAAATGTATCTAAAAGAGCAAGGAAGAAACACTATGGCCTTGGGGTCAGACTGCTCATCGAGTATTTCGGGACGTCGCCAAGCGATTGGTCGTCTCTTCACGTGACTAAAAGGCTGGCTTATTCTTAGGTCAAAGAATCAGCATTGCCATCCAACGTGGCAAAGCTGCCAGCCTATTGAGCACTTTTCCCACTGACAGCGATGCGGACAAATTGTTTGATGCCCTGTGATCTCTTCCTTTTTTACTTTATAAATACTTGTACATACTGCCTAATTATTTTTGTATAATATTAGTTCAATGTTTGTGAATAAATCCACTAACAAATCTAAAAGAGTAATTCCAATTCGTATTATACTACTTATTAAATTGAACAATTTTCATTTTATTTAAAGCTTCTTGGAAGGAGGGCAATAATTTCCCTGTTTTAATACCATGATCCAAAGTCAATTTTAAACGTTATATCCACCAATAAATATTAACCATTGATGTAGATCTTCAGTAATTTGTCATAACGTCTTTATCTTGTCCAATGAGGGAATGTAATTCGTAACAATCGAAGATCGGCGGGCCCAATCAGTCGGCTTGGTATCGATGGTCCGTCACCGCTCTGTCATTTTAGATGTTGAATGATGACAACCTTGAGTGAACACCGCTTCATTACAGAGGAACTCGAGACCCACAGCGGAACGAGGAATTTGAATTTAGTCACTAAAATAAAGTGATGTGATTTTCTTAGATTGAAAATATCCTTGAATACTCAGATAATTAGTCATAATTATATTATTGTAAATGACGAATAAATTATCATCTTAAAATATGTTAATTTAAACAGAAATACATCCAAATCCAGTTAATTATGGTAAGTACAAGCTCAACTTTTTTCTTAATTATGAATAATTGGTCTATTAATTTCATGTTTATTTTAAATGTAAACATGTACCTACATAATTAGTTAAGTAAAAGCATTGCCAAAACTATTTACTACTCATTAATAAGCCCTTCATATATCCGAGATTGTGTCAGTAAGTTCCCACGTATAATGGATCGTGCGCTGAGGGATCAAAGTGCGTCGACGCTTGCGCAGATATCGCGAATATATCGTGTTTGGTGCGATGGGCCGTGAGCACAGATGTGACAACTATGCCTGTTAATTTAAACGGACGCGATCAATATACACTATCGTCACTTCATCTTGGATTGAGGTATAAGGTTTAGATGGCGGCTGAATCAATAGTAATAAAAAATGCAGAGGATGAAAGTAATGGAAAGTTTTGTAATGATGTATTACAAATTGAGCTCTGGCATTTGTTGTCTTGTTATAAATGAGCGGTGAAAGCATCAACTACAAACTCAGTTAAAATTTAAAAAAAGAAACTAGGTACCTAAACGAAACTAAAGCGACTTGCGATTTTTAGGTCTTGGGATCGAACAAGTTTCTTGCCCGTTCTCCATACGAAACTACATTTTGGAATGGACGACTAGAATCAATTCTATCTTTATGTAAATGTTGACGTTCAAAAGTGCTTTTCAAGTGCCTAATTGAAATAAATGCTTTGACTTTGAACCCAAGCAGGCGGCAGGCACTTTCTATAAATTACTTCATCTGAAATATCGTGAAGAATCCAGGATGTGCAAGAACCACAAATTTGAAGACATGTGACACCTACCAACCTGCACTGTATTTATAGACTGACTATGTATGTAGGTACGTTCTGACATGGACATAGCTTACAACCAATGAATGAGTAAACCTGAAAATCCAATTTATTCAAACATGCTAAATATATTTCGACACTAAATCCAATGCACTGACCACCAGAACAGTTCACAGTCCGATTTACTTCGGATTCAAACATTCATCACGAGCCAAAATTACTTTTATGACATAAATCTTCGCATTCAAATCAAACAAGTGATAAAAAGCGACGCTGCTAACAACATCATCTCAACAACGAGCGTATCTAATGTTATTTAAGTCGAAATATTGGATTTGAAGCATACGAAATTAATAATTACACCCTGTACAATGCGGCGCGATTTGTGCATACTTAAATTTGTATTAAGATGACGGGAACAAATTGTGTTATCCAATTTTGCTTAATCCTTGTATTTAGATATCTGTTTCAGGTTCACACGTTATTAGCATGATTAGTTGTTGTTTGCGATATGATTTGCTAACGAGGCACAGACAGTCGGTATATTGGCTTATTAGTCATCATCATCATCATCATTTCAGCCGAAAGACGTCCACTGCTGGACATAGTAAAAAATCAAAAGTCATTTATTCAAACTAGGCTGAGAGTCAGCACTTTTTGAACGTCATAATTACATAATACAGTCCCCCAAAATGCGAACCCTTCACCACTTCCTAGTGCTTTAGCTACGAAGAAGGCCTCCTCCAATTTGAGGGGTCTTGCCATAATCGACATGCTTGGCAGGCACGTTAATCGTTTCGCTCGAATTTACTAGCGTGAATATCGTCACTTTTGCACAATGGTGGACTGGTCCAGATCGCCAACCCGCCTGCCAAGCGTGGCGATTATGGCAATCCCCTGCCTGTTTGGAGGAGGCCTATGTCCAGCAGTGGACGTCCTTGGCTGAAGTGACGTCCCGCCTCCGCCGCGACGTAATTATACGTACAAACGAAATAGAAAGAAAATTGTCAAAAAATCCAAACCGATTGGATTTATTTTGGCAACTCATATTGGCGACATTGAGATATGTTTAATATATAGAGCAATCAGAATCAATATTCCCGAAACAATTGCGGCATTTTATTGTTGTTGGTCCAGATTGCTCCATTTGATTGATCCAGATTAATCCATTAGTGTTGCTGAGCAATAATTGCCAAAAAAATTGCCCGTGTAAGAGTACCTTAATACAAAGATACACCGATATCCAATTCAGTCAACCCCAGATCGACTAGATAAGCCACTGCGCTAACAGTGGCAGGTTCCACCAAAGCTACTCGCTAATTCAACGTCTCACGCGAGAACTGTAAAACGGGAGTGATTGGCGCGTTAGATACGCAGTTAACTGCCGGTTAATAAACCGAATGATTCATACTCCTGCCTCTCCATATACTGGCAATAACGTTCACTTTAATTGAGTTACTTCAAAATTTATACACCACAAAATTTAAATTGCTAGAAGTGACTGTTGCTTGGTGTATTTATGTGCCCTATTTTCTTCGAGTATTCCTAGGTGTTATAGATGTGATAGTAATGAAACTCCTATCTATTTATTTTATGCGTCTGTAGTGCATTCAATTCAACTGCTGTCTGTTTTGCTCTTTTATTGGCCGACTTAGTTTTACTTGCGGTAAACATCGGGTAGATTGGCGAGCTCGTTATTTTTGTGATTGATTCAACGAATCTCCTACACCTTGTATTTTATGTTATTCACTGTACAGTGAGAACTTTTAATTTTTTTTGATGACAATACAATTTTAACCCCATTGTTTCGTTTATCTTTCCAATGATTGGCGAAATATTCTTATAACACATATTTTATTTTTAACTGTGAAAGCTAATTGAACTGAAATAAAGGACCTTGTTAAAACCATACCCCCCGGCTACACAGACCATATTTAAAAAATACTTCGATATCAAATAAAAATGCCAATAAAAATATAACAGTTGGTTATTTAGTGCAATTTTTATAGGCGTATTTAAAACTTAAAGAACTCAGAAATTATCTGGCTTTAAAACACTTAAGAGAAAAAACGCCAAAATTGTTTCAAATATACGATCCTTTGAAATACTTTGAATGATTTACACTAAAACACACATAAACTTAATATGAAGTAATAGCTTCCATTCACCATCAAAGACTTCGTTTATTTCTTAATACGAGACAGAATATCTTACTGATTGCTTAAAACAACGACGATTAAACTAAAATACTGTCTTTAGCCTACTCTAATCTTCCTTTAGATCACAAGGTACCGAAATCCAAATCGTATTACGCATCAATTTCTTATGGTTCATATAAAATTGTTTCAACTTCGTTACGCTTACTGCGGCGAGGTGAATGAAGACGTTATTAAAATATTATCTACCTTGTCCACATATTAAACGATTAACGCGATGGCTATGTAGAAAACAATTAACTTTGAGAATTGAAATAGTTTGTTCTACATATAATTTGAACGTAACGGCAGATTGAACTTAAGAACAGAGGGCATAGAGATATAGAGCAGTCAGAACATAGTGCATTTTTTCATAGCAAATGTTCATGACATTATTTATTCATATTAAAATAAATATATTAAAACACAGCCGCTTAATCTTCAAAAACAACAGCCAGATTTCAGTTCCCACACACTACAGATTTATTGTCAATAATCACGATACTTAACCTCCATGTCCATCTTTACAGACATATTTAGTGTTATTGTGCAAGTATGACGTCGGTTGCAAGTACGTACAAGTCCTACAACCCCTGATGTAATGGTGGGTAACGGACGCAGCCCATAAGGAGGCGTGCAAGCGCCAACTCTGACACGATCAAAGCGCCGCTGTTCTTGCCTGTACCCGTCAGAAGGCTCCACTCTCAGTTACTACTTGTAGGCTGAGTATGCGAATGTATTTAGTTGGGAAATCTCTGTGCATAATAATTTAATAATATTTAAATCTTGGTATAAAAACCTAACTCGACTATTAGTTAGATTATATTTATCATTGGGCTTCATTGCAAAGTCATGAAGGCTGCTACTGAATGAAGATTGCTACTGGTATTGTATAAATGAGTTTTTCCATGATTTTTTCAGTGGTGAAAACCCCTCAAAGTGCTGTAATATACAGAGATAAGTGATGCAATGGAAATAAGTAGTTGCAAGCTAGACTGCGAACAACAAAAGGTATAAGCTGTGTGAATGTGAAGCTGAGTCACAACTATACTCCACCTCATATCTTACCCTCTATACCCCAAAACATGCAGCCAAGACTGACCCCAGCGCTGCCACTGATATATCCGTAGGCGTGGCCAAGTTTTGGGCCAACAAAATGTGAAAACTGTCGTGCGAGCGACACAAAAAAGAACACCTGCAGCAAACTTAGCACGAGCACCGATTTGTCGACGGAAGAATAGACATGACTGTTAACTAAATGAAATACAATAGGAGAAGATAGATATGTTTTTCTATTAATTATCACAGTTATGCGTTCAAGACCGGTCGAAGTGGAGGAGCCTGGGGGAGGCCTATGTCCAGCAGTGGACGTCTTTCGGCTGATATGATGATGATGATGATGCGTTCTAAACGAATTATGATTTTGTAGATAATCGTATATACTTTGTGGCCATCGAGTACAAAGTTTGTTGTCAGTGTAATTTTGACAGTTTGGGAACAAATATTCTTCTAAAATAGTCTACATTTATAAAGACTGCAGGTCTTTATAAATGATCGTTAGAAACGAAAGACAAAATGACAGATTGTAGAATGATATCTACGGTTTTTTTTTTTTTTTGGGTGGGAAATCATCAAATGACTTCTCCTGCTGAGTAGAGCAGGAGGGTGTGTCAGACTTTTACTGACTAAAACCCACCCGTGTTCCCTCAGTAGCCCGTATGCCAGGAGCCGTGGTATCTCTTTCGAACAAACCCGCAACCCCTGGCAGGCATCGGCCCTTGCGGACCCCACCAGTGGTTGCTGACATCTTTGACGGCGCGTGTGAGGAACACAACGCGCCGTCCCGTCTACCACGTTTCGGCCGCAGAGGATAGGGAGAGCGGCTGACGCTATACCGACACTCCTCTTCCCCTGCGGCCCCACCGCGTCCGCCATCAAACGGTGGCGGCCCCGTCCAGGCCACGGAAGGGAAGAGCGCTGCTCAGAAGCACCGGCACTCCTCCTCTACCGCAGCCTGTAACCCTCAGCCGCGATGCCTCCCATTCGACATCGCGGCCCACCTCAGTTGCGGTGCACCTCACCGCAACCTACTTTTTGGCCGCTACGTCAATGGCTTGAAGGCAAAAGCCCTGACGAGCGGCCCCACCGTTGGGTTCCTCTTGGCTTCACCGTGGATGGGAGACCACGGTTACTAAGCCCCCCCGCAACGACAATGCGGGAACCCACTCGGGGGGGATGATATCTACGGTGCGATATCAAAAAATTGAGAAACGAAATGTCACTTTGCATTGAAAAAGCACTCTCTATTCTTCGTAGAAATAGAAAGCGTCAAGCTAAGCCTGCTGTTCTATTCTGTACCGTAAAAACTCAGGTGAAGTGAGCTTGAAGTGAGCTGTCATTCCACCTGCAGTGTTATTCTATAAAAATCTCACCGTGATAACTTGGATGAATTGAGCTTAAAGTGAGTCCTCATTAGTATCAATCCCAGTGCCAGATGGATTGACAACTCACTTCACCTAAGTTCTCACGGTGAGATTTTAACAGAATAGATCGGCAGATCCTGGGGATTGACACTAGTGACAGCTCACTTTAAACTCACTTCACTTAACTTGTCACTGTAAGATTTTCGCAGAATTGATCGGCTGTTCTCTGTCTAAACATCCTCCCTCCTTCTCTTTACGTTTTGCGATGGAACGTTGTATAATTTTGACCTTTAACTTTTCAGCATCAATTCAGTCGTTCCGGGCCCATGGTCACATCATCCCCGTACATACTTACGCTCATCTCTCTTTAATTGATGTCGGTTTTTGAGTGCAGCAATAAGCCGCCTGTACGCGTCGCCCCAGCACCTCTGTTCAACCGCAATGTATGGAATTTGTATTCAATAATTTAAACAGCCGCTTGCTTTGGAGTATTCACAAGTTATTTATTTATGCGTAATTTATTTTACTGATAAAAAATAGATTTTATCCGTACAGGGTTTCATCGGGGCAAAAATGTTTTATGGTGAACAAGTGACATTACACGCGCCGGGATGTTGGATTCTGATCTGTACGGACCTTTGGCTGCTATTTATACTGCCAGTGCGCATTTGGACGATTCATAAATAAATACGCCAAATATTTATGAAGTTTGAATTGAAAGCGATAGCTCTGTTTTTTAGTTTTGTTTTTTTTTTAACCGACGAAAAAACGGAGGAGGTTCTCAAGAAGACGCGTATTTTTTTTTTAATGTATGGCCACGCATAACTTATTTCAGAGCAGTCCGATTTTGATAATTCTTTTTTTATCAATCTTTTGTTTTCAAAATAATCCAATCAGAAATGTTCGTTCGTGGGATAGAGCTTAGTTTAACAATAACAGAAAAATAAAGTATTGCATTTGATCAATGATTTTGCGGTACCAAATTTTTATATTGTTAGAAAAACAGAAAAGCTTGTAAAGAAAATTTTATAAAATTTACTTTGATATCGTAGTAAAATACCAAGCAAACCCTTTTACTTTCGATACAAAACCAAATAATCACAAAACATTATCACAACGCAACATATGATGGATGACGCAACAAGACAAAAGATTCATCCCTATTTTTTCCCGACTTCCTGTCCTGTACGGAGGGTACTGTATTGTTTTACTTGTGTCTGTTCTCTTAATATAAATCAGGTCGTGGCAGGCTGTCGGCGGACGCAGGTGGCTGACGACACGCTTATTTCTCAGTGCTGCACAAATGCTGTGATTACGTTAATTTTGGATTTTGATGGTAGTATGCTGATTTTGGGCGGCTTCTTGTGAAAGTAGGAAAAACTTGATAATCATTAAATTGTACCAACTGGTACTCCTTTACAAAAAATTTAGATGCATTGGGAACTCTCCTATCGATCCTAATAAAATTCATCTTATGTTTTGCCATATACACTAGGTATATGGCAAAACATAAGATGAATTTTGAATTAGGAACACTATAATTATGCCAATATTGCCGTAAACACTAGGTATATGGCAAAATATAAGATGAATTTTGAATTAGGAACACTATAATTATGGCTGTGATCATGGATGCTAAAAACTATAGATTTCGGCTCAGTAAGAAAATTATCTTATACGTACTGAAAATTTTATGTGAAGAAAAAAGGTACCTAACAGTTATAATTTTTTATGATATTGTTAACTTGTGACTAACAATAAAATCTAAGGTACAGTTGAGTTCATTAATATATTGGTACTGTCAAGGATTCAAAATATTGTGAGTATTGGATAGCTCAATAAATTCTATAGAACCTATCAAAAATAATATGTCCTCATGTGAACGGTTCAATAATATATGCTGTGCATTAGGCAATAATATGAAAAATTATGAGAAAAAGCAGTCATATATTAATGACTTGAAATCTTGACCATAATTTAATGATGCTTATAGTGTCACAATATTATGCACGTATTTGACGTTAGAGCAGTGGTGGCCAAGTGGTAACGGCCGCGACTTACGAGTTGAAGGTCGTGGGTTCGAACCCAGACATGCGCTTTACTTTGTGTAAATTATTTCACTACCACTGCTCTCAAAACGGTGAAGGAAAACATCGTGAGGAAACTGGCATGTCCTAGAACAAAAATTCGAAGACATGTGACATCTACCAACCCGCACTGGGCCCGCGTGGTGGATTACGGCCCAATCCCTCTCACCGAGAGGAGGCCTGTGTCCCAGCAGTGGGAACATTATAGGCTGATGATGATGATGATGATATTTTTGAAGCCTGAAAGGGCCACTATATTAATACTGTATCATGTAGGTAAGTATTTATGTAGGTATTCACCTACTTGACTACAGAACTCATGTCAGTTTACACCTCCCAGAACTTAACCGTATAATTAGGGGAGACTCATTTCCAAGAAATTGATACCTGGTGAAAAAAATATTAACATTACTTTCATAAAACCCAAGACTACAAATTATTGTGGTAACTAGCACATAATTAATTTAAACGCTCTTAATGACCAATGTGCCACCAAAACGTAATGAGAAAGAACAATTTTCTCGGCTTTTTATAACTTAAAAACCGTAACATATAAAAAAGCATGTTCTTTATAAAGGCAGATGCTCTGAGAGAAATGATAGCCCTTAACACAGTACATCAAACTTAGTACGTTTGTAGTACTTTCTCCGGGGTACAAACTGTCGTGTAATTATCATTACCATGAAAGTAATAATTACGTTTTTATTAATCAGTATCACTTTTATTTATTACAACGTGGACCAAATACAGCCGGACGCAGGTGTATGGCAAATACGGATGTTACACAGGCTGGTCCATTAAAAAAAAATGTTCATATGAAAATAAACACTGAAAACGAATATAAATTGAATGAACTGATTGTACGTTTACGGAGGTCTTGGTACATAACGAATGAAATCATTAAAAGAAGTGATATTTTGTTGTGTATGAAAGAGAAACGGTAGAGTGAAAATTTATTAAATAAGTCCGAGAGATTTTCTTACTTATTAGGACGATATTTAGCATTATTTATTAAGTAGGTAGGTACTGTAGAGGTTGTTTGCCTCACGAGCGACCTGGCAGCCAATATTCAGGCTGTATCTATGTTCGAATAATGGAGAAGTTTTTATCTTTAGAATGTCAAATTATTTTACTTAGGTTTTCTTGCGGAAGCTTGATTCGATTGTCAGGCGCGACGTCCGCATGAGCTAATTCTTGATTAAAGGTGCAGTCCCATCGTTAAAAGACCACCATCTCTTTTATTTTAAACACACTAGAACTACCGGTACCTTGGGAGCTTAGCAGAGCTCCCACAGTACCTACTTCTTCGTAAATTCATCTAGAGAAAATAAATAGAATTTCATAATTTTTAGAATTTACTTGGACTTCACGAATGGTTCCACTTCATCATCATCATCATTATTTCAGCCGATAGACGTCTACTGCTGGACATAGGCCTCCCTCAAAAAGATGGGGGGGGGGGGGATCGCCACGCTTGGCAGGCGTGTTGGCGATCGCAGTATGGTGGTAAAATGCATAGAGAACGCTGCTGCCCATTCTTTGGTAAGTCCCTTAGTCGCCTTCTACGACCCCCATGGGAAGAAATGGAACTCCACTTATTGTGACCGAAAACTATTAAAATATTATCTAGTTTAGTACAGTAGTTTTTACTTAAACGAATGAAATATATCTTTGGGAAAATAGTTTGTATTTCGAAAAAGGATCAAAGGTTTCTCCTCAAAAATGATAATGAGGAATAGATACGTTTTATTAAAAATAAATCTGAAACACGTTTTTGGACAAAAAATGTCTCCCATAACAAAAAAAAGGGTAGTAATCAAACATAATCCGAAACTAATCGCATCAATTTCTTTGGGTGACTATTAATTTTGTGAATTTTTTCGTTTTATAAATAGAGGTCAGATAAATTTTGTAGCAGGAGTAAAAATACGTTATGATTATGGCGGACAAGGGTATTTTTAAGCTATTGCATAGCTTCTATCGCGGGCCTTGAGCGTGGAGACCGAATCCAGAAATTCCGTAACGAAAATAACCTAACACCTAGCAACAGCACCCTAATTGCGTAACTCACGATTCATCATAATCTGTATCGTTTTGAAACGGATTGTTAAACCATTGCTTCATATGTTCGAAAAATTTATCTGTTCGACAACATAAATAACGCAATGAATATTGTTTAACTGTGAAGACGAAACCAATTATGATCAATCGTAAGTTACGCAATTAGGGTGCAGGTCGGACTGTTGCATAGCAACGGAGGAATGACATGTTAAAATTGCAATTTTTACTGAATTTTCATACACATCATCGTATATTTATGGATAGTTTATGAAATTTTCTTACCGTTTTAGCAGTATTTTAGCCATTTCATACTGGGGGGTGTTAGGTTATTTTCGTTATAATTGCATAAGTTGATAAAAAAGTGCTATGCAATAGCTTTACCGCGGCAGTCTCCGAGTGCCACATGTTTTTTTTTTACCGGACAGCGCAGATTCTAATATGTAAATATTTTCAGGCATTAGATACAAGTATAAACTTTTGAAATTGTTACAGCAAGTATAAACTTTTGTGCTTACCAACTTTTATTTCATTCAGCAATAAATACATAATACAATAAACTTAAACTCTTGTGCTTACAATTTAATTTTCCCACATTTAATAAACGTGCTACAGAAACTTAAAGAAACGTTTAAACGTCTAAAAATGTATGATTAAATAGACTTTAACGATCATTAAAGTTTGTGAATAAGGGGGAATAGGTTTTGACCTCTTTAATCAAACAAAATAATCTTTACTTATCATTACATCTAATGCTATTTTAGTTACCATTAAATAAACACAATCTCCCTAATGATGACCGGACAGCATTCGTAAAATTCAATTTCAAACTAAGATTCTCTCGCGGCGATTTCTGAACTCATCAATCAAAGGTCGCGACTATTCAATCATAGCATTTCTCTGTCCCTTTCTTTCACATTTGAAATGCCTTATGGGGGACAGAGATAGTGTGATGAAGTTTAGAAGGTTGAGTGGTAAGTAAGTAACCCTTGGTTCACACGAATGCCTCAAGGAAGGGTCTGTCCAGAAGCGTAATCAATTCGCTTGAAGGAGGGAATGTTGGAATAATTGATTTTTTCTCTGCTAATAGTCTTGCTAATGTCAGTCTGATCCAGATGTGAATTTTGACCAGCTGTTGTGGCCATACAATGAGAGAAAAGTACGTGAGTCGGCTTTAGTGATAGCCTATAGCCAATTAGGTAAAACCCTTATTTAAGACCAGCAAGCAGCAATGGAGACAGCACTAGCGCAACGAGATAAGCTTGTCACTCTCAAAAAAAATATGAGGGACAGCTAAAAATTCAATCCACAAGTAGTTACCAAAGTGCTGGTGAATATTCCTCACATGGCTTATCACAACCAAAATGTGTATAGTTATGTAACTAGTTTAATAGTATCATGTGGGATGAGTGTCCATTCTATTAGTAAGCACAGCGCTTACTTACCATCCCGTTACAGTGATCAATGATGCAGAAGACGCTATGCGGAGGCGTAAATTAAAACATAAAATTAGCGATCGGCAGATACGACTCAGACTTTCATTAAAAAGTAATGAAAACTTCCTCAGAATATTAATCGAGATATAAAACGAAGAGCTGAATGAAATACAGCGCTCTTTTAAAGTTTATTACACCGAGTACTTCAGTTCTATCTACGTCGCAGGTACGACGTTATTCGAAAACACAAAATATCTGCTAACAAATATACAGGGAATGACAATAAGTGGTAGTTACATACTTCTTCGCCGCACCTCTTGTTACATTGTCGATAATTTAATAGCAAACACAAACAACGCGACACAAATCATTTGCGCAGAACGATGTTCGAATCCCAACTCGCTTGACCAGTTATCGGACATTTGTTTTATTTCACATAGTTAACTAGGTACCGTGGACATCGAAACATGTAATTGTAAGCTAAATTAATAGGTGTTTTTAGAGCAGAAGTAAGTAAACAAAGCTGTTCAGTTAGTAATTAGCTAGCGAGACTGAAGTAACATAATGGCGTAATTGACTGGTTTGGCGCGTGTTATTTCGTAATTTCGCATGTTTGGGTCTCCGGAGATTCCCAACAAATGTGTATTATTTTCTCATAAACATGAGTTAAATGAAATAATTTACAAAAATTGCAGCTTTCTACCATAATTTTGAAAAGAATCATTCCGAAGTTTGGTTTTGACTTTTTTTGTCTAAAAATGATTTATATGGACTCCCGCTATTCTTGTTTACGAACCGATAGCTGAACAAAGGCCTCAGATCGGTATCACTCCTCGTAAATGCGTTCGGCATGATGCGAGACTTTTGACACCAAACAGCAGCGATAACATCTTAAAACATCTAATGTTTTAAACAAACTCTTTTATGTGGGTTAACTTAATTTTTTGAGAATAAAAGAGATATTTCCATCATATTGTTTGATATATTGATATCGAATCTGAATTAGGTTTTTTATGGATGCGGGGGCAATATTTTTTTGTAGCTAAAAGGAATTACATCAGATACGAGCTAATATAGGAAAAGGCAGTCATCATTATCTGCATATATCCGTAAAATCTTCTAAATTCAACATCTAACCATGCTATTTTTATTACAGGATGGAAAAACCTTCTCAATTTGAAAAGCCATACATCAGAAACTTCATCTGTCATTAGCATCACTTAAGATTAAAATAAGACTACGTCAAGGCTAAATTAGTCATGCATGTTTTGCCTATGGTCTAGGTGTTTTTATCTGGCTTGCATGCAAATTCAAATATCTTCTATAAACACTCGTCTCGACGGATCGACGTTAACAGGTGTTCGCTCACCTAAGACTATAGAATGAAGTTCCCCAAGACACTTTCGCCTGACAATGTCAGTGTATTTATCACTTGTTTCAATATTGTTTATTTCTAGAACATGACAATGTCGTTCCTTAATTGTAGCTGCTGTTTTAATTATTTTAATGTCAGTTGCAGTCGAACGATTGATTAAAATGTTAATCGTATCGATATCTATTTCTCACTGACATAGTACTCGTATTGTATTTCAAATCGAAATGATTTACATTGAGCTTCAGTCATAGCTTTAAAAACCATAAAAATGCAATAACAATGCATCATTTGACTATATTTCTATATAAATCCTCGTGAGTGTCACTTTGTAAAAAGTGCGCAATAACAGCCCCCTATCTGCATCAATAGAATAAATTCGCAATAAAACAAAATGAACTACCGAAATAGATTTACTAACCAATTACTAACGTGCTCTCCAATCAAACAGCAATACGTTCTAGCTTCAAGCACATTCTTCAAGCGACATTAAAATGCGGGTCCTGGCAGGTTCCTCAAGATGGCCCTACCTGCATGCATTAGGATTCCGCAAGCCACTTAGTAGCACGGCTCACCTACAGACCCGTTGCCCGTATTCCCATTTAAACATAAAAAATAGAAGCTGGATAATGTTAGGATCTAGTCTCGTGTAGGGTTATAGAAAACGATAGAGATGATTTATAGATCTAAGTTTTCTAAACACTTTGAATTTTGTCTTCATGAGTCTAAATCTTCACCGTATTCTTATAAGAAAAATGCTATGTCAAGAAACCCCACCGACTATTTCATATTTTTTTCTACAATATCTGACTCAAGTGTTTTCGGGATAATCTGAAACACAATTCAAAAATATAGAATAACGTTGAAAAAAAAACTTAAAGACTGCGCACTTTTCCAAAAAAATAAAAATAAAATTAATTCTAAATTTAATTAGGAATCTCTACAATTTTCCTAGTCATAGTTCCACAGTCGTGTGAGGTGTATTAGTGGTTAGTGTGGTCGATAGTATGTAGTAGGATCCAGTCGGCAGCTGACGGTTAGACATGTATTAGTTGAGGCGCCATCTACATGCAAATTGTTTCTCCTCCACTGTTTATTAAGGTGTTAGGATTAAAACTCTCGCGAATGATCACCGACCAGCCAGGTAACTGCCACCAAGCATGTTTACTAGCAAAATGCTTCGTTTGCCACGCGTTTTCATGTTATTGGCAAGCGTTTTTATTCTTTAATTAGGGTTGTTGGCTATTCTTATTTGCCTTTCTTATCAAGTTTTCGAAAGTGCGTAATAAAAATAATAGTTTCAGTTAACATGAATATTAGATTTAATTTGTTTTCTCGCTATCCTTTTAAAGGGTTTGAACAAAAAGGGGCAAATAATTTTAATGGCACAAGCAATTATTCACGTCCGTTTGACGTATTTAGATCAGTGTTTTTATCATCGTCCTCTGTGTCTAAACATCACAGACTATCATTAACTCCTTATAGTAAGATGATGTTGTTTTTCTGCTGCACCGTATAATGTGCAGGTATGACGTCGGTGCGCACGACACAGCCACAATTAACTAGTCCTCTAAAGGAGTTGCACCTGCTAAAACCTTAATAATTACACTAAGTTAATTGTTAACTATACTGGTTTTGAGAAAACATCCAGTGTTCTAATAAATATGCGGGCCAAGTGTACTAATAAATCAAATGATGTGTGTAGCCACACAACGTAAAGAGCAAATTACTGTTTTTTAAACGTCATTGTACTTTGTTGTAGTCATTTCTTTTGCTAGCGTTTTTATTTTTCTTTCGAAGAAGATAAACAAAAATAAGTTGATCCTATTAGCAGCTCTACTTATATGCCTTTATAGGATGGTATCGTGAAGATGTAGTAAGAATTTAAAAGTATCGTAAAATAAATTTATTTCATAGGTAATTAATACGAATTGACAAATAATGTAATTTATGACAAGTTTAAATAGTAAAGCTTAATGAGTGGCGCAGGCGTCCTTCGCGAAGGCCGCGTGTGCAGTAAGTGTGAGTGACCTTTCAGGCGCGGGCGGAGGCGCAGGAGTGCGCGCGCCGCCGCGTGCTGCGCTTGCGCCATGTTAATTACTACCACCAATAAGGCGCCCCGTCAACATATTTATTTTTTAATTTATGAATTGATCATAAAACCCACTCATTTAAATAGGATCTGTATCACTCTTTTTTTCAGATGCCAGTAAGTAGGTTCAGGGGAGCTTTGTGCGACCCTGAACAAACTGCCAAGATTAATTCCCGACAAGGTATTTTATGACAAAGACGTGCTCCGGCACGAGCACTCAATAACTCGGGACCTCCTTTTTCGGTACGATCCTTATTGGTATTCGAAACGTTCTACGAAAATAAAAATCCTAAGGTGGCCACCGAATGCCTGATCCTTATATTGCAAAGACAACATTTAATAGCGAGCTGAAAAAATATTATCGAGTGGTAGTTAAGCGTCTATAAACTAGTATACGGTTTTTATCATTCTCGAGCTTTCAACTTTTTATAATGTTAAAATTTCTCGAATATCGAACAGTAGCTGTAATGAACAGTTGACTGACCACGTTCTGCGCGCTCTGCTTGTGCGCAGACGTGCGGTCTGTAATACATTGCGAGCCATGTATGGAATTCATATTTACTATCGCGTCATGCATATAAAAAAGTGCGAAATGTAAATGATAATTTTTCCCACGAATATTTTGATTGGTCGTCGAACCAGTCAATAGTGGAGATCAAAGCGGGCCGGCCGTCGTCGCCTGCGCATATCGACCGCTGGATCTTTGTCATTCGCGCTCGACTCAACGCGGAGCGACATTGCGGTAACACAAGCGCCGCCGCTGTTGGCAATTAATGTAACCAAAGATCATCAATAAACATCTTTATCACTTGATCGCCTCTGACACCGAAGTACTTATACAACTAGGGACCTGCACATTATAAGATTTGAATATTCAGTCACGCACATCTTTCAACATGCTCCGAGTGGAGTAGTCGTCCCGTCCTACATGTTACATTTTTTATTATTTAGCCACCGAACACAACAAGTATTTAAAAATAAAGTCATATATTGCAGAGTGGTAGGTGTCATCACAGGCAAACAAGACAATTAGAGAGATGACAGTTTCAAAGAACAGGGTAAGCCCAGAGCGGCGTTTAGTGAATTTAAAAGCTCGAGGGAGCTATGTTATAATGACGAAGTGCTGTACTTTAAAGTCCGCTTGACCAATTATGACCATTTAAACGAATGATCGGGGCGTATGACGAGCCGCCCAGCCTAGCCGTCATGCCATCTACGGTAATCCGAAGTTGGATCAGCGCCGACTCTTTGGCATTGTTTTCCTTAGAAAATACGCAATTTGATATCGGTCAGATAGTGTCAAGCGAGGAGCAATCTAATTTCATGATTTTGAAAAAAATATAATTGACAGCGAATGTTGACCGACCCGGCCAACATGAAAAGAATAGTAACAACCCTGGTCTTCGGAGTGCGTTTAAGTAGCTAATTACATTTTTCTCTGGCTGTATATTAATCATAGTTCGTTTATCTGCTACAAACAAGATCTCGGGTAGCAAAGCGATCGCGTGGTAAGATTCGAAATTCGAATCTTGAGACTCGCGTGAGCAACTCACGCGCAGATACAAAGAGATACGCGATTCTGATCATGCGCATTGATAAATTGATCACATGCATATCGGTTACTAGCTCCAATATCGTGGGAGTAGGTACGTCCTCAAGCGATGGAAATAAGAACTTTTAATATCAAGTGGAAATTATCACTCGATATGGTTACTAATAATAATCTTATTATTAACTTATAAAGTGTAAATAACAGCATCTTAAAGAAAACGAAATATTTTTTGGTCTATTCTTCTTTTTTTTAAATCCTTCTTGGCACTTTTGAAAAAGTTTAATTTAAAGAGTTTTGTTTATTTTAGTTGAAAGTGGACTAGGCCAAGTGGATAAACAAACAATAAATCGAGGTCCTCAACAACAAATCATCCCTTTGATTTATTTGGTATTTTTAGTTTAGTCTACTCTTCTTTCTACAATGTATTTCGGTACCAACACCAATATATCCCACTGCAGCAATCATGCGAAACCAGTAAGGAAGACATAACACACGATTCTCAAAAACCATATGTTCTGCATGTGGTTTTATTTTGGTTTCATGGTGTTTAGCCACGAGGCTGCCCCGGGCGGCGCCCCTCCCCCCATTGTGTTGGACAATGCGCTGTAACTCCTCACTAACGAGACGTAGAAAGGGAACAAGGGAGAAGAGGGCAGAGATCTTACTAGTCAAACACTTCGGTCGTTGTTATTCATGTCTGAAATCGAAATAAATCGACATTCACACAGAAGTAAATCGCGTCGGGATTTATTCACGCTCTGGATTTTCCACTCTCTGTGTTGAACCGAGAATTGAAAATCCAACAGAGTGCATCACAGCTGGTTGAAATCGAACAGTATGTTTTATTGCTCGATTTTCAACTCTCGGTGGTCAGCAGTGCATTAAAGATGCAATGCGCGAGAAATCGCACCGCGATTTTATTACGTCCGTGGTAACGTGACGCGTGAGCTGGCATAATATAACAAAAGTGTGGGTGAGGGACACCCACATTTGCCGGTTATGTTTGACTACGGGAGTTAAACATAGTTAAAGGATAACGTGGCTAAACAGCCACGTTATCTTAACTTGCCTTAACTCATAACAATTATGAATAAATAAATCCTATAATATAACACTGGCCCCTAGAAGAAACAAACTTCGCAATACAGTACAGCATCCGATTTTCACATCCCGCCAGCGGTTTTTTCAGCTTACATTCCATGTATGTTCCATGAGGTGCCAGACGTAAAAGAATAGCACCATCCCATTTCTTCCCGTGGCTGTCGTAGAAGGCGACTAAAGGACTTACTAGAGAATGGGCAGCAGCGTTCTCTATGCATTTTACCACCATACTGCGATCACCAACCCGCCTGCCAAGCGTGGCGATTAAGGCACAACCCCCCCCCCCCCCCCATTGGGAGAGGCTTATGTCCAGCAGTGGCCGTCTTTCGGCTGAAATGTTGATGATGACATTCCATGTAGCTTTTGCTGGTAATAAAAAATTAAATTAAAAAATTTAATTTAATATTTTTAATTTAACTTTTTTAATTTAATTTTTATTTCTTGCTTTTTAAACTTAATGTTTCGCTTAAACCTGCGCAGCGTTGCGTAGTTTTCCCACAGTGAAGTTTGTTACAAATTTTTTATCCTCATTCCTCGTCCTGATCACCATTTATCTATAATATATTCATTGAGATCTTTTCAATAAGCCCAAACACGATACCTCTGCTGTTTGTTGGTGAGTAACTTGGGTATCCTCTAAATTCCAGGTGTTCCTCCAACATCAGTTCAAGGTTACTTTGTTCGTCTAATATCATTGAACTAATAGGATACCAAATTTCGAGTTGATCAGACCCGTGGAAGATGCTCAAATCCCTTCATCAACCAGAAAAGAGCTGATAATCTTCAAACGGCTGAACCGATTTTGATGAAAAATATCTAAGAACACTTCCGACTGATACACCTTTCAAACAAAAAAAAACAAAATCCAAATCGGTTCATCCGTTCGGGAGCTACGTTGCCTCAGACAGACACACACACACACACGCACACACAGACACGTCAAACTTATAACACCCCGTCGTTTTTGCGTCGGGGGTTAAAAAATTATCAATTTCATAAAATCAATCGTTTGGTTTCTTCTGACATATTACATATTTATCGTATTTATGAACACTGGACACATTCGATGTCTCGTAACTTGGGACACAACCAAAGCCTGAAGCGTACTCACATTTGTAAAAACCATAATAAGCGCCCGCTTTTGGCATATTGTATTGACACACGATAAATATTTGCAAGATTACACCGAGCTGAGATTGCAGCAGAGATCTCTTTTTCCTTCAGGGTACGAAGTATGCTCTACTCGGTAGGCAAACGGTTTCCTGTACAATAATACGCATTAGCTGGATAATGCAGACTGTTTTAGTTCATTATCTTGAAATTACATCATGTGGTGGATCTTTTGGCATTGTTACAGGCGTAGGAGTCATAAAATATTTAAAACAATTTTTATTTTATTTTTCATTGCAATAAATAAATAGCTAAAAAGGGCAAAAATAATAACAATAATAGCCAAAAACTTTGATCCATAGCTTGATGTCAGGGCCAACGACCAAAGACAATTGCACATTGCAATGGCTCTATTACTTACTCTATGGTCATGGCCATTGATGTAAATACTTTCACATAAGCTAGTGGATGTAATTTGCTGCATCTTCAGGCAGTTTGACCATATTTTTATAAGTTCTTTCAGTTTTTCTATATTAAGTATTATTTATTGTAAATGTGTGTGATATTTTTTAGGCTTTTTTTAGGCTGGCAATACTGGCAGCCGGCCGTCAAAAATTTTGGTGTTAGAATTAAATTGTAAAATTAATGTTTTTCGCGTATAAATAACTAAAACGTGCCTAATTTAGATAGATTTAGTTATAAATAATAAGGATATGTGTTTGTGAGATATTTCGCTGCAAAATCAATGAACAAAACCAATAATCTATTACCAGCTGTCATACAACGGACGGATTTGAAATCACCACTTATCCCGGGGAGTATTTCTTTTGATTTTAACCTATTTATCCATAATTTTTTTAGCTCCTGTTGCACCTTTTCCCCTTAAACGTTTGTACTGCTTACGGTATTTAATTTAATTCGCTTGGCCGGTCAAGCGGTTAAGTTCATGCAATACTTGATAAAATCACTCAAAATACGTTATTGACCCCATATAAATCACTGTCCGTTATCAAGTTACATAATTCTGTTATGTATAAGTACTGAATAGGAACCATTAGCAATTAATAAATGTTAAAAACTGGATTTACACCAACTTGTCAACCTACCCCCAACCATTTTTTGCAAACTTCACTTCATTTTGTTGCCTTTATTTCCCTTTTTATTGTTGAATATTACTAAGTATCTCAATTTAGACATACCTATTTATATAAAAACTTTTATTGACCTATGAATAATTAAATTTTCATCCCATAGTTTGAGATTACTCTCTTCAAAACTTCAATTCTTTTATGTGTTCACCTGTAATTTGAATTTCCCTATAGGCCTTTCATCCTAGTACATACTATCCATATCTCATCCCTCTCTCTTATTCTTTTCGCACACTTAGCTTTCTCTTCTCTCATTGCAGGGTGCCTCTAGGGTTGAACTGTCAATATGTTGACCCGTAGAGCTGCATCCTTAGAGGAAAAACTGAGGGCTACGTTGAAAGAATTGGAATCTAGTCAAAAGCAGTGCAAACAACTGATAGAGGAAAGGGAAGACAGCGAGGTTGAGATAGAATTAATTAATAAGAAGAACACTGAGCTCAAGAACCAGTTGGCTGAACTACACTCAAACCATGTGGACATACTTACCCAGCATCAACACCTCCGCCAACTTGTGTCAAATTTCCAACATTGTACTGACACACACGAACTGGCTTTGAGACGGATATCTGAATTGGAACTGGAATTAAGCAAGGCCCACAACACAATCACCCATACAGAATCTCTCAGAGCCAGTGAAGAGTCTGCGATCACCAGCAGTCTCTATGATGAGTTGGTTGGTAGCGGGTCTGTACCCACATATGTTGAGCCAATTGTAACAATAGACTTAACTAATGATACCATCACCAAAAACAGATTGTTTACTAGTCATAATAAGTTAAAAAAATATATTAAAATTAATAGAATGATTAGAAAATATCAGAAATCATTAAAATGCCAAAAAGTTAGCAAATTAAACACAAAACTAAGGCAAAAAAATTTAAATTTAATACAAGAATTAAGGAAATGCAATAGTGACTTGCAATTATGTAACACCTTGTATGATACTGATACTCAGCACCTTCAGGATGAATTGCTTGTTAGGGAATATGCTCTAAAGGATATCTTTAGTAAATATGAGGCTACTCAACAAGACCTGAGTAAGCGCATGCAGGAGGCCAGTGAGTTGGCAGACCTGGTCAAATTCAATGCTGAGACATATGAGTTGCTAACTAATAACCTCTCATTTAGCTGTACTTGCTCCCAGGCACCCCAGCCTCAACTTATTACACCCACACTCTCAGCACTTGCAGCATCTCAACCAGTAGGTAGCTGTATTGATGATAGTTCGATGAATACAACATATGTTTTTTCTGACAAATTTGGTCAAGGTTTCGGTAGAATATTTAATCAGTGTTCTCAAAAATATGTAATTAATAATTGTTCACCCGGTGCCAGTATTAGCCAATTAATAAATAATATTCAATTGTCAAAAATCAACCCCAGTTCAACTGTTATATTGTTGTATGGGGATAGTTTAACTGTTCGAAAAAAGGACATAATTAAATGTGTCCATTTGATGTTACATCTCAATGAGACCAAGAATTGTAGATTTATTTTCTCTGCCTTGCCTTATTCACAATACTTGTCTGATAAGCAAAATAGGCACATTTATAATATGAATATGTTAATTTATAATAGGACTAGTCGTCACAGTGACGCCATTCTATATTTTGATTGTAATCAATTTATTACTGATTACAAACTGACAAATTATACTTTGTATTTACCACCTAGTTGTAGGAGACAAATTGTTAATCTTTTAGCATACAATTTACACCTTAACACTGGTACCTGTAGTGTACCATCGATTACTGTTAGTAGTGGTACTAACGCCACTATTGATACACCTAGTAGTTTAAACTACTAGGTGCGACAACGGGAAAGCCGCATGTTTTGAATGTGGTACATCAAAATATGCAGGGTCTGTCCGGCAAAGAGCTAGAGTTAAGTTTATTTCTAGAAAACTATGATGTTCAGGTGTTATGTTTGACTGAACACTGGTTGAAGGAACATGAAGTAGTGTTGATCAATGATGATTTTTTTACCGTGCAAAGTGCTTTTGTAAGGAAAACTGCTATTCGCGGTGGTTCTTTAGTCCTTGTTTCAAACAAGTTGAAATGTAAACAACGTTTAGATTTAGTTAATCTTTCTATTGAGCGCACTATTGAGTTGTCTTGTGTTGAACTCGAGCGATACGTCATAGTATGCGTTTATCGACCCCCTTCTGGAGATTTCAGTCGTTTCGAATTGGTAATGGAGGATTTACTCAACAAGTTAAAATCAAGTAATAAAAGTATAATTTTGTGTGGAGATTTTAATATTAATATTTTAGATGTTACTCCATTAAGTATTAGACTACTTAATCTATTTAGGTCTTTTAATTTAATTAACTTGTTTTCTGAACCTACTAGGATCACGGCATCTTCGTCAACATGCCTTGATAATATTTTTAGTGATTGCGATGCCAAAAATAAATTAGTTTTAACTGACTTAACGTCCGACCACTGTGGTTTATTAGCAAGCTTCCCTTTATTCTTACACAAAAAGCCGCATAAAATAGAATGCAGGCCTTATACAGCTAGTCGTTGCAACAAATTTAAAAATAATATATCTCGTAGGATTACACCATCTTTAATAGAACATGAGCATCCTAATGAAATCTATGGAGCCCTTTTTGATATAGTACATAAAGAATACCAGTCTACTTTCAAAACCAAAACCATTGACATTAATGGCACCTCCGTCGGCTTCAACCAATGGGCCACACCAGGTATTTATAAAAGTAGAGCGACACTATACGAGCTGTATGGTTTGAAAAAATACAGGTTTGATACTCCTTTCCTGGAGTATGTCAGAAATTATTCAAAATTATTTAAAAAGATCTGTGCTTTTGCTAAATCTAAATTTTTAAGCGATACTATAAAAAAATCTAATAATAAAATAAAAACCACATGGAAAATTATTAACAATGAAACGGGTAAATCGGTTAAACAGGAAAAACAACTAGAGATTATGGTCAACAACACATTACTTAATGAAGCTGCTGACATAGCTGAGGCTTTTAATGAGTTTTTTGCCAACATACCTTTAACTACGACTCACACGTTAAATTCGTCCCCGTCTAAAGCTGAAAACCTTTTGCATAGTAGTGTGCCCAAATGTAGTAGCTTATTAAGTTTCGAACATGTAACGCCTCGTGATGTAGTAAATATTTTTAATACACTTAAATCAAAAAACACTGGAGATTACTGGGGCATCTCTATTAAACTTTTAAGTAATATAATCGACATCGTAGCCCCCTATCTTGCTGTTACTTTTAATAAATGTGTTGACTCGGGAACTTTTCCTGACCTCATGAAGATTAGTAAAGTCATACCATTATTTAAATCGGGTAATAAAAATAACGTGGGCAATTTTAGGCCTATTTCTATATTACCGGCATTTAGTAAAATATTTGAAAAATTAATACTCAAGCAGTTGCTAAGACATTTTAATTTAAATAGCCTCCTTCATGAGGAACAATATGGCTTTACAAAGGGTCGTTCGACTACAGATGCGGGTGTTGCTTTGTTGAAACACATATTTAACGCATGGGAGAACTCGCAAAATGCTATTGGAGTTTTCTGTGATCTCTCCAAAGCCTTTGATTGCGTGCACCATGAAACGCTTTTGCGTAAACTGCGTTATTATGGTGTCCATAACGAAGCTTTAAACGTAATAAATTCTTATTTACATAGTAGGTTCCAATGTGTAGAAACTAATGGTGTAAAATCTTCCGGGCTACCAGTTCAGTTAGGTGTGCCTCAAGGCTCAATACTCGGCCCATTCTTGTTTTTAGTATATATCAATGACTTACCATTCTATTTAAAGGGTATTTGTGATGTTGTTCTGTTTGCAGATGACACTTCTCTTATTTTTAAAGTAGACAGGAATAGACAAGATTTTGACGACGTAAACAGTGCACTCTCAATGCTTACGGATTGGTTTACGGCAAATAACCTAGTACTTAATGCCAAGAAGACAAAGTGTGTAAAATTCGCCTTACCGAATGTTAGAAATCTTGGTCCAAACATCGTGTTAGATAAAGAGGTGCTTGAAACCGTAGACTCGACAGTTTTTTTGGGCATAACAGTAGATGCTAAACTTCAGTGGGGCTCACACATATCAAGCCTAGCGGGAAGGCTCAGTTCGGCCGCCTATGCCGTTAGAAAAGTAAGACAGTACACTGACGTTGAAACAGCTCGGTTAGTTTATTTCAGTTATTTTCATAGCGTTATGTCCTACGGCATTCTGTTGTGGGGCAAAGCCGCTGATATTCAAAATATTTTTGTTCTTCAAAAGCGAGCTGTTCGAGCAATTTACCAACTGGGTGCTAGTGTCCCTAAGAGATTTTTTTAAAGATATCGGTATTCTCACGGTGGCATCGCAATTCATATTCGCTAACATCTTATATATTAGGCAAAATATACACTTATACACTAAAAACAGTGATATTCATAATATAAATACTAGAAATAAGGATAAACTACGTGCTCCCTTTCACCGGCTTCATAAGGTTCATAACTCATTTGTTGGGCTTGGTATAACCTTTTATAACAAGCTTCCCTCTTCTTTGTTAGATTTACATTTTAGTGCGTTTAAAGCCAAAGTAAAATCCAACCTTTGTTCTAAGGCATATTATTCTATTAACGACTACTTAAACGATAAGAATAGTTGGTCGCTGTGATTAACTCAAGACAATGTTTGTGTTCTTTCACCAGAATTAGCTTACCTACTGACAGGTTGTATGAATTACATTCATATACTTAATTGTTTATTTTATTAGACTCTTTAAATCATTTTATTTTTTACTATTGTATTGTACAGTATCAAGTTCTTCTAACTGAACAGACAGCTGTGCTGCTGGGGAGTTTGTTGCGCCACTTCTTCTTCCCAGCTAAAGCACTAGGAAGTGTCGAAGGGTGGGCGTTTTGGGGGGACTGTCTTATGTTTTATTTTTTGACGTTCGAAAAGTGCTGACTCTCAGCCTAGTTTGAATAAATGACTTTTGATTTTGATTTTGATTTTGATTTATTGGTACAATATCGCATGACTCACGATCACAACCGTTTCGATAAACAATGAGGTAATATGTACTAACGTAAGTACATATTACCTCGATGTTGATAAACATGATATTTGAGGTGCAAAAAAGCAACCTCCCCGAGCGACGAATCTACAAAGACACTATAAGTCCAGCGCGCCAAGCGATCAGCAACTTTTCCATTGGGTTATCCTCATAACACGATTGCAATCCATCCAAAATCCACTGCTAAAACCAGCACTGTGCGTGAACTCAATTAACTTCGAAGGGCTCTCACAACAATATATACTTGTATATACAATATATTATTTTCTGTGTCTAATGGACGAATTTAGATTCAATTGATGCTGTGTAGTGTCCGACATCTCATATTTGTACGCCGTTCAGGCAAAACATGACTGTTTTAAACATAATTTGACGTAATATCTTGCATGCTATGTGTGTATACTCATGTTTTGGACAAATAAAACATTATCTTATCTTATCTTACAACACAGATCTGAAATTCTTTCTGATGTCTACCGAATATGCTGAAGATCTCCCGCCTGGACACGAGATGCCTTGGCCAACCTGCAAGTCTTTAAATAACCTCAGGATCCTGGTGGGCCGAAGCAAAGAAAACCTGTTCAGGTGGAGATTAAAAGACGACTCCGCCTTGGAGACTAAATTTGGTGCTGTTCCACAAACGATGGAACATTTGATATAATATCCTGCGTGTCCTGTTGCCTGCACGTAACAGAAACTAATGGATGCTAGTGATGGCGCTAAACAAGTAGTTTAGTTCTGGATCAAGTCCATTTAAATTGACATCGACACGCTAAGAAGGAGAAGAATATGACATTGGAATTGGCTCATCATCATCATTTCAGCCGAAAGACGTCCACTGCTGGACATAGGCCTCCCCTAAGCTCCGCCACGACAGCACGTTGTGTTCCACGCGCGCCTTAAAGAGATGTCAGCACCAACTGGTGAGGTCCACAAGGGCCGTTGCCTGCCAGGGGTGCGAGTTGTTCGAAAGAGATACCGTGCAACACATACCCAGGCAACTGAGGGAACATGCCTGGGTTTTAGTCAGTAAAAGTCTGACACGCCCTCCTGCTCCACCCAGAGCGGGAGAAGTTATTTGATGATACGAGTATCACCCACCATCAAAAAAAAAAAATCTTTGCCACTTCGACTGGTTTTGTGCTATGAAGAAAAATTGATTATTTTATTAAATGCCATCCAAAACAAAAAATAAAATTAAAAATTTTAAAATCCCCGACCCAAAAAAAACTGTTAATATTAAAAAATAACATTTATAGACCTTTAAGTTGAAGGTAATATTTTGATCAAGGCATTGTCAAATCGGGGGACGGCTAATGAAAATGCTAGGCCTCTGTTTGGCGTTTTCATTGACCGTCCCCCGACTTGACAATGCCTTGATCAAAATATTACCTTCAACTTAAAAGGTGTATAAATGTATTTTTTTAGTTTTAAGAGTTTTTTTTGGGTCGGGGGTTTTAAATTTTTAATTTAATTTTTATTTCTTTTTAAACTTAATGTTTCGCTTAAACCTGCGCAGCGTTGCGTAGTTTTCCCACAGTGAAGTTTGTTACATTTTTTTTATCCTCATTCCTCGTCCTGATCACCAGTTATCTATAATCTATTCATTGAGATCTTTTCAATAAGCCCAAACCCGATACCTCTGCTGTTTGTTGGTGAGTAACTTGGGTATCCTAGAAATTCCAGGTGTTGCTCCAACATCAGTTCAGGGTTACTTGGTTCGTCTAATATCATTGAGCTAATAAAATACCAAATTTCGAGTTGATCAGACCCGTGGAAGATGCTTCATCATGCCTTCATCAACCAGAAAAGAGCTGATAATCTTCAAACGGCTGAACCGATTTTGATGAAAGATATCTAAGAACACTCCCGA
The DNA here is from genome assembly GCA_949987655.1 of Polymixis flavicincta. Classification (NCBI taxonomy): domain Eukaryota; kingdom Metazoa; phylum Arthropoda; class Insecta; order Lepidoptera; family Noctuidae; genus Polymixis; species Polymixis flavicincta. The sequence continues at coordinate 17,292,856 of OX465181.1, read as the reverse complement.
CTAATACACCTTTCAAACAAAAAAAAAACAAAATCCAAACCGCCCTCCTGCTCCACCCAGAGCGGGAGAAGTTATTTGATGATATCACCCACCCTCAAAAAAAATCTCCGCCACTTCGACTGGTTTTGTGCTATGAAGAAAAATTTATTATTTTATTAAATGCCATCCAAAACAAAGAAAGAGTAGATTCGAGAAAATAAAACAGAGCTATTGATATTAAGCCGCGTTCATACAAGCCAACATAAGTTACAGAGCGGTAATAACTACAATTAATTGAAACTTTGTAACCAATAAAAAAGAAATAATCATAAAAACCATTAACACGTGTGCGCCTCAATAATCGATGAGTCCGTAAATTAATACTTTCTTGTTTCTTTTTTAAAGTTTGTTAATTCAAGGCAATGGCTACAGAGGAATGCTGAGCGCCACCCTTAAAAAGCCTAATTTAATTTAACAGGTAGGCAGCGTTATTTAATCATAGGCTTACCACTAAATTATACAGTGTGGTAATAGCTGCAGAGCAATCAGCAATACTTCATTTTTGCCACTGTTTTTTGTATCTACAAAAACTAATTCACCCACCCCCGAACGTGGGTTCGCTACTCCTTCCGTTTAGCGAGTAGCGCTTTTGGGTTGTTCAAAAGGAAATCAGTTGGTTTTTACGATTATAAGTTCGGTAAAATATACGCATTACCTTTCTGAAAAAGCAAGATTCTAAAACTTCTTTTCAATATTTTCAAAGACGATACGCCTTATCCCTTACCTATAGGTAATTGAAACTTTATTAGGTAGATAGAAATGCTATTAATATTGCCGTTTTTCTCATTTTAAATCAGAATATCTCACCATCGCAATACAATTCTATAACGTATAATGGTCAACTTTGATCTACCTAGATTGCCTATCACGAAAATAACTTTCACCTTTTTACAAAAATTATAGAGCGCTAGATCAGTAGAATGTACGTTAAGATTGGACGCATCATTAAAAACGAATGACGGTGCACTCCTTGAATATTATTATAAAACATGAGAGTTATGATCTGGGAGCAGTTCTCGAGGCACGTAATACACACAGTGATTTTCACCCTCACACACCGCAGCCGTCAGCACACGTCCCGATAAAATTACAGGGGGCAATGAAAACTTAGCACTCGTTAGGTGTCAAAATTGCCATAATTCGAAAACGCAGTGTGTGCCCCGCCTTACGTAAAGCAAGCCGACTTTTTGCCCGTTCCGAAAAATTTCAAACTCAATTTTTTTAATGATTTGTGGCCGCAACCGATATTCCGAAATTGGATGATCGGAAACGAAATCGATCGATCGTGTGAAAATAATGTTTTGATCAACCCTTAGATATTAGTGTAAAAAGTTTACCGCTCTGGGTAATTTTATTTTAACTCGTTTCTTTCGCAATTGAAGTACCGTCGGATATATACATCTGATAATAATAACAACTTTAGATAAGTATGCTAAGTAGCTAAGTAGTTTCATATCTAACACATCTCTAAGTGCCCAATGTTTACAGCATCATAATCTATCAATAGACAATAAAAGTATCGTTTATCTGCCGCTCGCTTCACTCTTGCTTTCTTTGTTCATCGTATCATGACTAGCTTTTTGAATTGTTTCAAACAATAAATGCTACTCGATTACAATAAAAATATTTACTTTCAATTACGAAACAATGATGTTGCATGATCGTAGTCTATGTGTCGTAATCATCAAGTGATGATGTTAACCGATTAATATATTATTTACATAAAGTGTTATGTAATTTAAACTTTTTAATAAAATAAAAATAGGTTTACTTTCCAATTACGTTTCGGTTTTAGTTTCAATCATGTCAAATTTCAGTGATAAGGACTAGTTCAAATTAAACTTACTACTCCTTAAAGTTTACTTAGTGTCTAACAGTGTTTAAAAAAATAAAGTATAACATAATTCCAAACTCTAAATAGCTGGTCAACGTTCTATGATCATTTTAACACCATTGTGATTCGATTAGTCTCGCTCTGATATCAAATAGACAGCTTTGAATTTGGACAATCGATCTTTAATGCCATAATTCAGATCAATCGTTATAAAAGGCACGTAATTGGCCAACAAACGTTTGATGTTTCTTCATCAAAGAGGTTTGGGAATGTTAAATGTTAGAACTGGACTTTGTTCTGATGATGAAACATTGCCGTACCTGTCATTTATAATAATGGATCTGAGGGGCAATTTTCGTAATTTTAAAAACGTTCACAGCCTGATTTCAGTCTCAATCTGTCAAAAATACCTCGAGTTTCCATACAGTTTTGACAAGTTTTTGACATTTGTTTTTCGTCGAGATGAGACTGCTACTAGATTTTGAACGATTTTACTAACAAAAATTGGCCCTCTGATATTTTCCGAAATTTCGAACAAAATATTGTTGCAGTAGTATCTTTAGGGTTGCATTTCACGTCGGCTATTTCACGCCGAATTACTTAAGCTAGAAACGTAATAAATACAATACATCATCTACCATGTTGTGTATTGATACACAAAATTAGTTACATGTATTCAAGAGTCAACCAGACGTGAAATTGGAAGTGTTTGAAGTGCGTCGGCGCAGACAAGTGTGGCGACAACAACTTCGCCACGTTTTGTTATCGGCTACGGCGAATTGTGCAAAAAGGGTTCTACCTGCCAGGTACAGCCGTGGTCAAAAGTTTGTGTAAAAGCCTAAAAGGTTCAGCGTCATAGTGAAACTTTTTTGGTACGTTGGCCCCATGTCGTCTCGCTACATTACACAATATTCACAATAGAACCCTTCGTTCAATCTACTTAAGGACCTTTGGATTTTTTCTCATGTTTAATTTCGGTGTGCGTCGAAGTCAACAAGATAGACTCAAGGGTTCTCAGCAAACTGCTAAACAATTGTTGCGTCACGGTCAACAGAACACGGTGCTTTTTTGTGCACATTTTTTTTCCTAGAGATTTTCAACTTGACCGTTATGGCTTTAGTGGTTCTAAGTTAAACGGCGCCGAAAGGATTTAAGATATACCCGATTATCTGTTAAAGCGAGCTTATGCACCATAATCGCATTGCCGGATTTGTGCAAAATTCTTCAAATTGTATATAATCTCAAAAACTACTTATAATTTGAGATTTATTCACAAACACTTGCAAGTTCCTTCCTGACCCTATTTTGAGAATGTTTCCAAAGGCAGAAACTAATATCTTGCCGAAATCTAATAATCATCTTCCTTTTGGCGAAAAATATTAAAATATAAAGAAGTGTGAAATTGATGAATAGATTTTTTGCACAAGCAACTGTTTTCTATTTTAACGCCTATTGTGGGGAACTGATTCTTACAAAAGATTATTAGCGCAGACGCTCTTCTCATTAGATTATAGGTATGAAAAAGAAAAGATATAAAATGTTTATGTAAAGAAGCGCTTTGTTGTGATCCAGATTTATATTAAATTAATATTTTTTCATTCAGGTGTGGATAACAAAAAACGGCTTATTAACCGATTTGCACGAATTTACTTATACGAAACGGGCGAATCGGCACTTATAAATATTATACTATTTTAGTTTTTTAATTTGTGGGCGAATTGCCAATACCTCAAATACGTATATACGTATATTGCGTAAAATTCAAGACGTGCCAATTTCCCAATATCTATTTCTTGATTTTCGATTCGCCCACAGTTAAATAAGCTTTGATACTGAAAATAATATGTCATTATAGTGTGGATTCGCCCGTTTTGGGCGCATAAATTCGTGTGAATCGTTCATTCAATTTGGTTTATTTTGTCAATATTATTTTCAATATAATTTCACCCACATAAATAAAGATACATCTTTACGCAGAAGTACTTACAGAATACAAGGAACACGCTCCCAAAATGTTTCAATCATAATACTTGGTGACGTTAACGTAAGTAATTACAAATCATCCTAATAAATTATAAGCTTCACAATTTCAGCAACTCGTGTCACCCACCACTTGTGTGACAATAAATGCCCTCACAATCGCTCACGCCCAATACTCGTGCCATTAGAAAGATTTATACCCCAGCACAATGTGCATCGTAAATTCGTAACCAATTCCCGGAGAAGGAAATATATGGCGTACCAATTATTCAGAGACCAGCCGACCGGAAGTTTTCAAGTATTTTTATCGGATCTTTTGAACACGGTGGTGATTTTAAACAAATATGAAACTACGAACCGACGCCTAAGCTGAGAAGAATAGAGGATTACAACGAAAGCCTGTTATTGTTTGTTTTCTTTGCTGTAAGTCTTTTGTATCGGAGGCGGCGGACGAACTAATGTATGGTGGAATAGAAATATGCAGGCAATTTAATATCAGACCTTTGGAGGAAATAGTATTATGTAGATTTGAATCAAATATGAATTGATTGTAAATTGTAGCGTCGAATGTTTTCAAACTACAAGTTCTTAAGCATTTTAAAACTCGCAAATAATTCAAGAGACGTTGAAAACCGTGATACCTACGTAATCTAAATAAAATGATTACAAATTGAAATTCCACAAAAGGTGAAAATTAAACAGGCACGCAAACTATAATCCTCGCCATAATTTAACATGTGCAGTTAAAATACGAAGGACAGATTTAATTACATAGCGGGACAAACGCCAGCTTTTTTTCGTGTTTACAACTTTGGACAACTTAATTGGCAAAACAAGACACAAGCTTTAAAAAACATGGATAGATTCTTATCGAACAATATATGACAGGTCCTGGAGCAACTGGCCCAAAAAACCCGTCCACCGAAATTAGTTGACAGAATATAACACTTTAACCGATTGGACGTATCGGAGGACAGTTCATTTGTCAATATCCCTCACGAGGCATAATTAAACTGTGAGATAGAAGCTAAAAGCATCGGCTTCTGTATCAACAGCCAGGCGTCACAGTTATCGAAATTAATTCTATGAATGATTGCCATTGGTATACGTGAGAATTGATAACAGAAGTCATTTCGAACTACTTATAAAGTTATAACTGCAGACGGCTTAGGCGCGATCTAGCAGTAGGAATACCGCGCTTAGTATAATTTCTTTTTCAAATCTAAAGTGGCGATATTATTTTACGATCCGTGATAAACGCTTTGGATTTAGTTTTTAGTAAAAAAAAGCGGCATTTGTTTAACGGGCTAAATAATTTCTCTATCAAAAACACGTTAAGTAACGTCTACATTTTGATCAGACGACTTAATTTAATTGGTTCCCTCTAGGAAATCTTATATTCAATTAATAAGATGATGGTAATTGGATCAACAAGAGTCGGGAACCTTTGGTGCTGATGGATGGTATCAATTTTCGTACCGGTCCCCACGTCCCTAGTAATTAGTTATCATATAGTTATATTCTCGGCGTCTCGTTCTCGAAGTACTTAAAGTAATCGTATTTTGTTAGTAAACTGTTTATTAATTAGTGTTATTTAAAAGTATTTGGTAGCTAGTTCTGGCTAACGTGTTTTGTATACGTAATAACAAGTTTTCTTATTTGTTTTCATTATTTTGGTAAAGTTTCATTCACATTACGACTAATTAGAACTTAAATTCGGTAAAGCGATAATCGGTATTCGGTTCGGAAGCTTTCAGTAATTGTAATCTTTTACAAATTATAATCAAGGTATCGATCCTGAACCCAATCATCATCTAATGGTACTGAAAACATTGTATTAAATACGTGAAGTTTATAATGTCTCAATTCAAACAAACTATCGTGTTGATACGGTACAGTTGCTAGTTGAATGCAAACAGGCAGAAGCTACAAACGCGAACCGTTAAGCTTGTGGTCAGATAAAGCTACAATCGACCGGATTTCCACCTGACCGATACTTGCTCCGCTAAATTATCCCTAAACCATTGTCCAAACGGACGTCTTTTGCAGCCACATCAAAGAGCCACCGACAATGTACCGGGTCTTAGCGTCGCCAGTGCAAAGTCGCGTGCCTCTAATCTCTATTGATATAACGGAACTAAAGAAACTTTGTATGAACACCTTACGCGTTTTTTACCACGTTTCTTTTCAAGACATCGCTATAAAACGATAGAACTTATTGATATGAGAGAACGGTACTGCACTTTGCCGTTATAACAGACAAAAAAACGAATATCAAAGTGTTACAGTTTCGAGGTAACTGTATCGCAGCCCCCGCGCACTTCCGAGGCCCATCGCTACACTACCTACTCCACTTCAAGGTGGAAGGAAGCAATACATTATTTTTACAACGATCAACATTATGTTATTGAATTACTTTTGAAATTGATTTGGTACCTTCAGTTATGTTTGCAGAACGTTTACATCTGCTCGGGGCAATGCGTTTTGATTTTTTGTTTGACAGACACTGTCGAGACTGTCTAGATGTGGGCGCTTAATTACGGATCACGTTCATAAAGATAATGTAATATAATCCTCGTTGCGAACAATCAGAGTAAGCAAGGTGGCGTTACAAGAATTAAATCAGAAATGCGATATTCTATTGAGTAAGTCCAGGTGAATTATTTGGCACGCTCCTTGGTAACCTACATCTTATCGATCGGTAGCACCTTGTGTTTCAGAGATAGTGCGTTAGATACCTTCCGTTATAATGTAGATCAATACGTGCGCCGATATATACGGCAGATGTGGAAGGGTTATTGTATACACAATTTATTATTGTTATGATTTCTATAGAAACTTTGACAAGGTGTACTCGAGATTTTGGCATGTGCTATTCCTTTTGGTAACACATTGTGTTATTGATTCATACTATCTTTTCATTGAAAGATTCAAATCAATATGCGTATCTATTTTTACATTGACTAGTCGTAACTTGTTTATCTGAAAATCTTGAGAAATCATTTAGATACTGAGTTATTTTTAGTTAATTCGCGCAACTTAGCTTGCCTCTATTTATGAGGACATCCTGTAAATATAACGACCGTCTTTTACAAAGTTCTACATATGAGACGTGAACTTATAATCTAGTTCTAAACCTTGTATTTGATAAATATAAAAGCAAATTTCGCATCGTTAAGTCGCGTTATAGCAACCGTGCGCATGCGACGTCGGCAAACGTTCAAAGGCTCGGACGCCGACAGATGACGTATCGCTTGCACAATACGATAAAATGAAAGGGTGGAGTGCATAGCGATGCAATTCATAGGGGTACTCCACTCACTGTAACCTAACACTTTGAATTTTGCACGGTGAGCACGTGTGCAAATCAAAATGTGTACTATTGTGATAGAGATGATAGATGGAGGACGTAAATGTTGATTAATTATTGTTGTAGGTTTTGAAGTGGTGTTTGGGGAACGATTTTATAAGTATTTTTATGTTTTGGAGAATTTTTATATTTTAACGCGGCGTGAAATTTTAAGCTTATTTTTAAGCAGAATCTGTCTGTTTGTGCAGTTAAACTTATGATTTATGTATACCATTAGTCAAATTTAGTCATAGACAAAGAAAATGAATCTTGTAGACCTTGTAAAAATATAAATACCCGCAAAAAGAAGTAGACAAAGTCCTGTGTAGGAAAGAACGTAAACAATAGTGCGTGCTACAGTGCAGATTCTGTGTGGGAATAAACTCGTAAAAAAACTGACCTAAGTAAATATTGCAGTTTGCCCACTGGCGCCTGTAACTTGATAGTGTTTGAACAACATAACAGAACCTACAATTTTATAATTCAAAGTTACGTTTTCATTTCACACAGATTTTAGTTCACCCTACATTTTGTGAAACAATAAATCAAGCTTTAATATAGGAAATGCTTAGAAAAAACCTATTATAGTTGCTTATTCCATTTTTTTTTTTTGATGCAACATAGAATTTCTGAACAAAAAAGTCTAAAAAATGAACATAGAAATTAGGTTGACTATCGATACATCTGCTATGCGTGCCCTATTTGTAATACTACCCTTAAAATCTTAATCAGAGCAAGCAACGCCAGAATATTAATCACAGGAGGCCAAAATGAACACCGCTTCCGGACATCTACAAATAAAATCAACAACATAAAAAAATGTCGACCCCTCAAGAAGCACTATAATTTTTATTCCGCATAGTTTCTTATTCCGACATTTCTGTGACACACGGGGATTGTAAATGAAAGGCAATTTACTTACAAGAGCCCAAGACCCTAAATATAAAAAAAAAGACTTTCTTGAACAAATATTACCTACTGTTTTCGTAGCACTTGCTACGCCGACTAACGAAGTCGTAGCACACGTAGCAAATAGCTACGACCAATTACTTTTTAGATAACTCGAAAATTAGTTAGTTCTTAGCTTAATAATAATTTAAGTTTTTTCAATTCAATGTAATTTCAATATTCGCTGAACAGAGAAATGAAATCACCGTTTGTAAACTTTTGAACTTTCTTCAAATAAAGTTTATCTGACGATTGAAAAATCAGCGCCAAGGCACTATTTGTGGTTAAAACAAAATGTTCCACAATACACAACACCGTATGTATCCCGTTTTTAAAACGCAACATGATCAAAGCATTGGGGATCGACGCATCGGTAACACAAGGCAGGTACAAATTACTGTGGCAGGGCTCGATCACAAGATGGTGGTCGCTGATAAAGCTACACCATCACTATAAAGACATAATTTAGTCAGCGTCGAACAAAAAGTATAACGGACAGACAGACAGAACTAGATGAACGATGTTGCGTTTGCGTTTTAATTAACGTTAACATGTTGCGACTTGCGATTGAAACGTCCTGTGCTAAAAATGTACCTGATTAGTTTTATTGTAGCGTCTGAACGGTGTGGTTTATGTGATGTGTTCTAATGGCCAATTCTCGTAACACAATCTAGTCGCAGTGTCATCTCGGCGACAAGCAAATGTCAAAAACTTGTCAAAAATGTATGGAAACTCGAGGTATTTTTGACAGATTGCGACTGAGATCAGACTGTGAACGTTCTTAAAATTAGCAGAATTGCCCCTCTGATGTGTTGATATGCGTTCAGTCTTGTAAAGCGATTAGAGTTTGCCCATTCAACTTCTTGAATAAGATGTGGTTGTGCTGACGCTGAATTCGTATTTGTTAACCGACTTCAAAAAGAAGGAGGTTATCAATTCGACATGTTTATATATATATCTTTTATATAAAATTCTCGTGTCACAATGTTAGTTACCTTACTCCTCCGAAACGGCTTAACTGATTTTTACCAAATTTTATATGCATATTTAGTAGGTCTGAGAATCGGCTACTATCTATTTTTCATACCCATAAGTGATAAGGGTTGTTCACTAGAAATTACCTGCAAAACAACGTTTGCCGGGTCAGCTAGTATATATATATTTTATGTATGTTCGGCCATAACTGCGTCATATATAGACGGATTTACAAAAATATTGTTTTGTTCGAAAGGGGTTTATTTTGAAATGCTCCCATATAAATTTCATATACCTAGATATGATGATGAGTTTCGGAGACAGGCAACGGAACTCTTCAAAAAATGACAGCAAATCAACCGCGATTGCTGCTATCGCATAAATAAATATGCATTGTTTTGACCCCAAGGATGATGAAATTTCGAATAACTAAAAAGTGAAAAATAAAAACTTTGAATTGTTTTTCCGAATAGCGGTTGTTTTTTTTTTAGTTTTTTCATGTTCGGTTTATGAATAATGTTATTTATTTATAATAAAACGTATTTTGTAGTACGTTATAGAAAACTTTTAACTTGTCAAATCCATTTTGCATCCGCTTCAAAAGTCATAAAATGAAGTAATGAAATGCTCGTTGCCCTAGCGAAGTTTGACCGGACTCGACTATTCGAATGAACCCTAAGATTTTGCACTAGACCTAGAAGCCTCATGTTTCATGGTGGTGAAGAGGCCATTGCATATCAAGGAGTAGACCGGGCCGGGCGGCGCTATAATGGTAGGGAAGTCTTGTTTTTTATTTTTATTAAAATGATCTTATTTGTAGTGCCAATTGTGTGTTGACTCTATTAGACATTACTTAGATAATATGACATTAAATATACTGACATTAAATACTTATTGATTTGAATTTGTGACATTGCTTATGGTATTATTTTGAGTTAATGAAATTATATAACGCATTAATGTGAATGTATGATTTTAATAATATTTTTGCATGCCTCAATTGGTGCCTGAAACGCATTCACTTGACATCTAGAAATGTATGATTATGTACTGTGTTGAGCAATAAAAATTTGAATTTGAAGACGTGGTAGGATAGAGAGGACTGCTAGTCGTACCGGATATGCGTCCTAGAGTAGGCATTAGACTAGTGTGGGAGGGCTAGTAAGGAGGGTAGATCTCATAAAAACGTAGCAACCAGGTAGGTTCAGGTCGACCTTCACAGTATTTCCTTCCCAAAATTCACTCTCAAAATACAAAAATCAGAACATAAAAACACTTAAAAAATTTCAAAGTTTTTAAAATAGTCGTTTCTACACCATACTTCAAACTTAACGTATCCATTACAAGTTACAACTACAATACAAAAAAGTGCATAATAATGCATTATCTTTTCCATTATCAAAAATGAAATGCAAACTGTCGGCATAGGTAAAAGGGCTCATATTCAATTTTAGTAAAATATAATGCAAGGGTAATGAAGCGTTGCAACTTCCTGTGCGAATCGATTGAGCTGTATTCGCTACCCGGATATGTCTTTGTCTCCGAATGCGAAAGGGTGAGTCGGGAAGCTAAGATCCTCAAGCATAATGATTTCACGCTTACATGAAACCCTTTGAATGTCTTACTTTCTCTGTTGGAACTTTATTCGTGGGGAAATCGATTTGCAATGACATACTTGTCAATCGATTAGTTATATGAATAGGTAGCACACAGTCGTGTTTCCTTTAGCATACTAGCTGTGCCCGCGGCTTCGCCCGGGTGGATGTCGAAAATAATCCAACGGGCATGTGTAACCGAGACAAAAAAGTGCACGTACTCCTTTATTACATCAGCTATCTCCCAGTGAAAGCCTCGTCAAAATCGATCTAGCCACTTCGCTTTAGGCTGAACAAAGAGACAAACGGACAAAATTTTGAAACTTTTTTTTCGTTGTAAGTACCGTGTAAATGTACCTTCATATGCATTAACTAAAAAGCTATTATTTTTACATTGCAAACAGACACTGCAATTTTAATTTATTGGATAGTTGTTAGAGATAAGAGGAACGAACGTTTGTATATTCAGATTATCGAAATTTCTCTACAAAAGTCATTATGTGATTAGGTAATCATAAAAGTCTATTCTAAAAATTAAACTGCCATATAATCTAAACCGCCAATAGCATTAACGCGCTCTTGTACATCTTCAAAAACAATTAAAATATACCTAAACCGACTTTAACGACTTCATATCGTAAATCACCGACTTACGACCTGAATTCAGCTAGTCAGCGAAGCTAGCGGGTTCTCTGCCCACCCATAGGTGTGGACAGTCGTGGTCAAAGGGTCGCGACCAAGCACTAAATCAGACAAGACGTGTTATTTGTTCAACAGGCTTTGATACCACCGCGATGCGCCTGCGCCTCATAATTTATGTGGATATATGGGAATTGAAACACATTACAGTTTTGTTTGTTTAACTAATTTTTCGGAGATGAGTTTGGACATTTGGAAAAAAGTATAATTTTGTACCAGTATCTTTGCCTAATAAAGGATCACTCCTTTGCCGTGCTATCCTAAAGTTATTTGAGTAACATAATATCATGCCTTGTTTCCCCGAGGCAGATATGAACCCATAGTACACCCACATTTCGCCAATTAAGTTTTAAGTCCCATGTAATAGGGGGCGAGCCTATTGCTATCATCCGGGCACAAATCCAGACTCTGAGCCACTACTGAGAAATTCCAGATAGAAAAACCCCAATAACACTTTGCCTGACCTGGGAATCGAACCCAGGATCTCACGCTCAGCAGAGCGCTTTTAGACTAATAGACCAATGAGACAATCAGTCGGTTATTTGGGTAATTCGCAAGTAATAGTTATGGTTGGTCGCAACCACACTTGGTAATTTTGGTACGACACAAGCGTTGTTTGTTTCTGACAGAGCGAATGTCAAGTGTAACTCAATCCTGATTCTGTCTATCCATTGATTAACAAACCGTATTAAAACGCTGTTCCCATTCATCAATTTGCATTTGTCGGTCCCCGTTCGTAGTTAATAGATCTCAACTAGAATATCTCAAAACATTTGTACAACTAAATAAATTCACAATGCTCCTAGTGTAGTAAGTACGAATCGTTCAATAAAACATCGACTAGCAAAACTCGCCTTAACACAGTTGAAATAAATAAATAATTCGTTTGTATCAATTTTAAAGGAACATTCTCCCATCGAGGACGGCTCTTGTAAATCTTTGATAGCAATCTTGATGTACGAACGGATGCAAAACGGGATCGTCTCGGGTCCAAAGCGGTTTGATTTAAGGAAATACATCCCTGACGAAACACAGTAAGTATCGTATGTAACATCGAATAATATCCAATCGCTTTGCATATCCAATTGCGATCTCAATTGTTTAGTTCAATCACTTGACCGATATGTAGATTTAACGGAATGCATCGAATTTAAGCGATAGCTCTCTATAGCTGTTACGTTGCCAAACTTTTATGTAAAACATCGGCAAAATGTTCAAAGGTTTATCGAGAGTTGCATTACCATTAAACAACATAAAAATACTATGTACAGGCGAAACACTCAAATAATAATAACACTAAATAACAAAAGAATCATCTAAATCATTTCGGATTAATTGGATCTATTAGATCACGGAAATTACATTAAGTAAACAAAAACAACCTCTAAATCATATTAGAAACTTCTATAGATTAATCTAATTTTGTTTAGTTAAACACCCAGGGCGAATATTTATCAAATCTGAGGTATCGGCCCATAAATAAGACTGCACGCGGTTTCGGAATGTGTGATTAAATTTATAGCGGGACTCGTACGAACTGGGGCTCTATCCCACTGTGATACCCACAACTATTGTAATCTGATCATGCAAATTTGTAACCCCTTTTTTACTCGCGCAGTCGGCACACGCCTAACACATGTGTACCTGTTTGTAGTAGATAAAGGTGTAGTTATGTGGTTGAAGAGACAAAGCTATTTGACATTACTCAATAAAATCAAAAATCAAAATCAAAAGTCATTTATTCAAATTAGGCTGAGAATCAGCACTTTTCGAACGTCAAAATACATAAGACAGTCCCCCAAAAACGCCCACCCTTCGACACTTCCTAGTGCTTTAGCTGGGAAGAAGAAGTGGCGCAACAAACTCCCCTCTCCCAAATAAATTTTTTTTCAAAAAAAAAAAAATAACAACCGACTTCCAAAAAGACTACTTTTTTAACCGACTTCAAAAAGAAGGAGGTTATCAATTCGATATGTTTATACATATATATATTTATTTATGTATGTTCGGGTATAACTCCGTCGTATATAGACGGATTTGCAAAATTCTTATTTTTTTCGAAAGGAGTTTATTCCTCAGATCTATAAGATTTTTAATGGTCCCATTAAAAATTCATATAGATCTGAGGGGCAACTAAAAAGTGAAAAAAAAATCTTTTTAAAAAGAAAAAAAACAACCGACTTCCAAAAAAACACTACAAAGTGCAAAATAACTTTAATTTCGGAAGGCGGTGACAAAGAATTAAAATACACGTCCAAAGTCACCGGCTTCCGAAATTAAAGTTATTTTGCACTATGTAATGTTTTTCTATATACATACATAAATAAATATATATATAAACATATCGAATTGATAACCTCCTTCTTTTTGAAGTCGGTTAAAAAAGTAGTTATTTAGATTCAGATGAGTAGTGGCTTGGTACGCAATTAGTAATTCATATAGAGCAGAAGCTAATACTCATTTTCTTGTTATTACACCATCATCAACTGACTAGACTTTCCCCTTTCTTAGGGTTGGCCTCCAGTCAAACCCGATGCATCTGAATATCAGTATTTTACATGGAGCGATTTTCTATCTGACCGCCACATCCAGTTACTTGGTAATGAAGTCTTTCCAAGGTATATCGTATCTTAGTAAGACTTTCGGGATTCTGGTCACCCGTAACGACCGTCAAAGATCCACGAGTGACAGCCGAGACCAACAGATTAACGTTTTTTTCCGAGACACGGAGGGATCTAGATATGTATAGACCCATCCATGGACCAACCGTGCAAACGTAGCTTAACCTGATCGATCACCCGTGAGGCTGTCAATACTTAGCTTTAAGCCCCTCTATCTTTCCATTAAACTAATGCAATTAAAATTAAAGTTTGTCAACGACTAGGTATTTTCAGCGATTTCTATCATCACACCTCAAGCTTGATCACTCCCTTAAATTCCAAAACACGTGTACATTACAAGTTATCTGTGAGATTGAAGACAGGAGAAAATAAAATTTTGGCACGTTCGTTAACGACCGGTCCTGTTGATTTGGCAGATGTTATTTTTAGTCATTAGAGAGAAAAAAATCAATTAATAACCGCCGTTTGTGTACAAAATTGATTACCGGAGGCTTCTGAAGTCAGCCGTCTGACCGCTCCCGAGGCACCCGTGTGAACTCTGAAAATCATAATTGCGTACTGTCTAATCAAGCATACTACGTCCCTCTCTAATCCATAGAGATTAGTTAGAGCGTGAAAGAGACGAATCTTAGGAAGTAAATGTTGCTTCCATTCTTCGTGACCACACTTTGATTGATGAACAGAGAAAACGCCTCGAGTGAGTTAATCACGCCTAAATTTAATTTAGAATGAATATGAAAACGCAGAGGCCATTTTGTTATGTTTTGTTTGTTTTGGATAACATTTTCTTTTTTCTGGATCCATAACTCTAATGTTACTTTTTGCAGGTCGAAAATATGCGAAGCTTGACCCCAGCTAATTTAAAGGATTTTACAAAAAAAAAACATAGTTTGGATTCAAAATCGTTGTAACTATAGAATAAACTTTTTTGTTGAGGTTGTGAAACACCTTTTTTGTCAAATATTATAAACAGTCATCTATGTGGCATTAAGGTGCGTCAAACGTTTCGTGGGAGACTGGAATCACTGGAATTAAGATAAACGCTTCCCATTAGATCCATTTAATGCTGGAGCAATTCGGGACTATAAACATAATGCTTTTAATCATAGTAGGCAGATAGGCTCCGACATTATTTGTTACAACTAGAACATCGAAATACGTAGAGTCATCTACTGCTTTTCATAGTAAAAGAATTGGGATAACTGAGGTTTACATATTTTATGGGAAATAGAGCTTTTCATTTAAACATGTAGCAAATAACTATTTATGGTTGAAAAAAAAAACTTTTTGTATGACACTTTTCAGTGTATGTAGCTAATGTATAATTCGGTTTTATTTACGTCACAAAAAAAAAAGTAAAGTTATTTCAATCCCTGATGGAGTAAAATAATTCTTCTTTTGTATGTTTTGTGTGACCTAAATTTTGTTCCTGGAATCATTTTAAAAATATTCTTTTAATTTATGAGCTTTCACGCAGATAGTATTGTATGTATCAGGCATTTTTTATTTATTCATCCGACTGCACTGATTTCACTGTTCACCTCCCAATACCATCGCTCATCATTTCAAGATAACGCATAAATAAATAAATAATAAAGTAAATTGAAAACCTTCCCAAGTAATTGTCGGTGTGGTGAGTGACCTTAATGGCTGTAATGACACCGGAACCCTTTGAATAGCCACGCCACTTACGAGGTCCCTTAAAACAAACAATTTAAGGGATTTCTCCCTCTAAGTGGCACAATAAAACTTAAAGATCACTTGAACTCATAAACTTTGATCACTTGTAAATGAGCCTCTATTAGTACATTTAGCACTAACAATTGCGTTTTGCATTTAACAAAAATTAATTGTGCTCTGTGTGTGGCTCAATAGTGCGTTTTTATTATATTGTCATGAAGATTATTTATAATCACACGAAAGCGTTTAAAAATACGTTTTACGACCAGAAAAGCGGCATTAAAAAGACTTTTGTTTTAAATAACACGTTCCTTAGCTTTTATAATCATCAAAGTTGTAATGTTAATCGTTTGACCTAATAATTACCAATTTATTTGTTTTGCCAAATATTCAAAATAAATTGTTCTTCTGAAATCCGGTGGCATTTGCATGCTGACGTTACCTGCCTGTTACATGGTATTATTTTATCAAACAGGCAGATGTATTCAACTTGTTATCTGAGTTGCGTGGGTGGACGGTACGCGAAGGTGTTGCCAATGAACTGCTCTCAATGCTCCTCATTGTTGTCAACCCCTGCACGACGATTAGTGGCACACGATCGCCTACTGTTAACCACTTCCTTGTTTACATTATAGCAGTGTATACAGAGCATCGAATACGGTGAGCAGATCATCAATAGACAAATACAGATAACAGTGGCGAAGTTTTGTAAAAGTGAAATTTGCGGTTCATACAGGGGAATGCTTTGTTCAGTTTGAAACAGAAAGTGGTCGAACAATTGATATTTTGCTATGTAATACTTTCTTCACCGGCTTGTCTACAAGGCCCTAGTGTCACGTAGAACTTTCTCAGTAGAGTTAAATTCATGTTCTAAACCTTAGAAATGATAACTTTCGGACGGCTGACTCGATATCTGTGCGTCCACATTACTTCAGCAAACGATGTCTATGACGGATACAATTTCTGGTTTTTCAGGTCTATTACTCAATTTTCGGCTTACACTTCTAATATATAATACCATAATAATTCCCTCTCGTTTTCTTTATTGAACAGAGCAAGCTACTAGTCTGATTATTATGGTAAAGACTGGATGGTACGGTAGTAACGGATTGGATTTAACGATCATTATTATAGGCCATAAGTAGTGGATGGTTGCGTAACTCTAAAACGATTACCACAGATTACGTCTTATGGTTACTATCAATAATATTGTGAGATGGATCGGGAGAAAAGCTGGTGATCCAGATTACATTGCTTGTTTTGCTCTGGTAATATATGTTTCGTTCCGTTTGGTGCCGGACGTAAAAGAATAGCACTATCCCATTTCTTCCCGTGGGTGTCGTAGAAGGCGACTAAGGGACTTACGAGAGAATGGGCAGCAGCGTTCTCTATGCATATTACCACCATACTGCGATCGCCAACCCGCCTGCCAAGCGTGGCGATTATGACAGACTCCCCCTTGGGGGAGGCTTATGTCCAGCAGTAGACGTCGTTCGGCTGAAATGATGATGTTTGGATAAGATTAACCGTGGATTGAGCTCAGTGGTCTACAATTAGAGTGGCACACGACCAACAATGGACTGCTTTAGTCAGATGACGAAATAACTCTTAATCATTGTAGTTATTGCACATAATTGTGTCTCGATGTTAGAATACATAATTATTCACAATTTATCAGATTTTGAATAGTTGCCACATTTCAATGTACTATATGTATATTATACCTTTGTCCAACTCTTTGTAGAAATAAGGCGTAATTATAGATATGTTGGATAGGAGTTCAGCAGCAGATTTTGTCCACATAGGAGTTAAAAAAACAATATGAAGACATTGCAACGATGGATTTTAGCGCTTACTATCATCAACAATACAAAGTCATGCAACATATTGCCTACAGGAGAACAGCTGACCCATAAAAGCTATTTATCGAAATACCATCTTTAGGGGTGAATGATGAATCACTGTAGTGAGTAACCACCCCATCGAATTGATATAATGTGCTTAAACATATCTATATGGATAATTGTAACACCAATATGAATATTAAATGTGTGATGATCGTTAAAGCGAAGGGTGCACTTTAAAATAAAAAGTTGGTTAAAGTTTTCGAAGTCCAATTCCCGAATCGTACGACATGCAATAAAAGAAATCGCACAATAGCAATTAGCCAAGACGTAGCAAGTCTCTGATTTTGAAAACGCCTAGCACTATTCGGCAATATTAGTTTAAATCCTTTAGTTTATCATTGCGCTGAGCCAATGTCCTTTGCCGGGTATGGACTGCATTCATTGTATAAGTTAACCCTACCTATAAAATTTTAGAAATACTTTTTGGAAGAGGTCTAGTTTATTTAACAGGAGCCTACGATGGACCGAGTAGTGTCTATCCAATATTAATATACAAACAAGGCGAAAACTCTAATGAATCAAAAGCTTTGATTAATACTGCAGTAGTAATGATGGATGCACCCTTTCAGGTAAGGGTAGACCGCCGGCCGCGAGCCACCCTCCGAGACTAACGTAATTACACACTTATTAGTTCTAACCTATTTTTATTTGTTTTTTCATGCAATCTATGTGGCGCCCGCGCCGACGAGGTCGCGTATTTGATACTGGTGAAAAAATAATTTGGTCACACGGCCTGGTTTGAAACAACACGTGAAAAGCAACCCAAAATCGAAAGTTTATTAAATTTTCAACTTTGTGTCGTATTAAATAAGGATTAGATAACGGTTTAGTTATTGTCTTTTCACGATTGTTGGTGTGCATTGTCTAAATTAGGTTCAGACCCATGTTCCTATGCTGTAAACTTGTTTCCGGTCTTAGCACTGCCGGTGGTAGAAAATGGAAATGAGATGCTTTTTGTACCACATAATAAAATATCTAAAAAGATCGTCAACAAAGAGGTGCACACATAATTGCGCTATATTCAGAAAGCTTTTTAGAAATGGTGCCCAAAATGTATAAATTATACCCAATCCAATTAAAGATCTTGACATAGACCATTTCCAAAAGGCTTATCTTAATTTAGTACCTAGACGACAGATCATAATTTATAGTTTTTTTTTTTTTTGTTGTTATAATTTAATATAATTTGCAATGTTTTTTTTTTTTTCGTTAAAAGACACAGCGGCCATTTCATTAATCATTTTTTCATCTGTACTATTCGTTTACCAGTGTTCACAAAAAAAAAATGCATTTGTGATGGAACTTGGAAGGTTGTTCTTTGGGTATGTTGAAATATATTACTTTGGTGTATGCTGTCGCAGTTGGTGTCTGTCTAAAACTTATATTCTCACAATCACATCAGGCCAATATCTTACTAACTTAGAGAAAACTGCGCTGAGAAAGTTGGAAATCATATTTAAATTAAATATGAATTCACAAGTAGCCAGAAGCTCTTCAGCCCTCAGTTGCAAAACATTGACCTTAACAGGAAAGCTTTTTTGAAAATTCCCATGCTTTCTACGTCGTTAAAAATAATGCCATAGAAAGGTGATCTGATGTATAGTGGTCTTATCGGATCTCTGAGGTGTTCAATCTGACCTTTATCAGCGATACTCTTCAGTCAGGAATCACTTATGCTACTCGTATAATTTATCGCATCCGAGCCTTAAGAGGCCTACGTACAATGAACTGTCCATACATACGTAATACCTAAATCATTTGCAACTTGAGCATATTTCCATCATATTATGATGATATTCGGATTCAGACAGTATTTATCTAGGCTCGTAGGGTTTTTTTTTTCCAAAATACTTACCTGAAATGAAGTTTAAGGGAATTGCATTTCGCACATTTTTACAGCGTAAATGACATGTTTTCTCACTGTTTTTTTGATATTATAACCAACAATTTCCGTAATATTGTTGTCTCAGAAGCATAGCTCATATTATCAAGTTGTAAAATGTCGAAAAAAATATTAAAATACAATAAGTTTTCATTCATCATTTTTGGTATTACGGAACACATCCAAATTCATCATAAATGGTTAGTAGCTAGTAGCGCTATCGCGTCAAGCCATTGTCAATGTGTGTGTGATCGTACTGCTCACTGTAGGTATGTATCCTCGACAGGTACTAACACTAGCGCAACGATAGCAATTGTCAGACGAAATAGTCTCCGCCCGAATCCTAGTTGCGAGCTTCGGTCGTAGGATTCTTAAGCGAGTGTGTCCTGTATTTAATTTCGGCGGCCCATTGGTCGAGACCTTTCGCCTTGTGCGTGTGAGTGGCCGTATTCATAGTCCTGACAGTTGCATATATTTCTTTTATTTGTCTAGCTTTGATTTTCATATTACTGAAAATCTTCAGTAACATAAGAAACAATTCATTTATAAATATTTTCAATCTTAAATAGAACATTTCAACAGTTCCTTGCAAAGCTGGTTTACCTTAAAAGTGTGTCTATTGAAGAATTTTCTACACACAAGCATTTTTCCAGCGGATGCGCCCACGTGAAGCTCATAAATTATCCCACTGGAACGTCCCACCGAGATAAAAGTATACTTTGTGTTGTATCAGGCTATAAACTATCTGTGTGACAAATGTTATCCAAATCTGTTCAGCCATTTTTTCGTGATTAAGTCACAAACATTCGAACTAACATATTTATAATAGGTACAAGTAGATAGTATGATGTTTCGAAGAACTTCTTCGGTAAAATAATTAGCTTATAGTTTTATGTGCTTCCAACCACCAATGTCTTAAATAAAACCATACAATATGAACCACCTCAAAAAACTTAATCAATCCTAGCATTGATCCCCACTGACGCCTGACTATGAATACCACACATTAACATCCTTTAGTATAGTTAATTCTCTGGTCAGATAATAATTAATAAGCTCACAGTCGATATTCAGCTCGTGACCACCGAAGGCCCTCGTGACCGCGGCGTCTCTGACCCGCCACAGATTGAGATATCAAAATTCGCAATTCAATCCCACGGTGATACACACGTTTGTTTTATAGTTATCATTTGAGTTAGCCTTTGGGCAGTGTGGATTAGTTTGTATAGGATGTGAGCTCATTAGGGTTTCGTAATGTAGGGATATTTTAATATGGTAGGAGTTAAAAGGCCCACCTTGGTTCGTTCAACACAAAAAAGAACAAGTTGGGGAAAAATGCTACGATCTTATACGAACAGAGCCCCAGCAAAATAAATCATTTAAAAAATATAACTGGAATAGACAAGAATTAAACCACGGTAAAAAATTAGGTAAGGTTAAAATCACAAAACAGAGTAAAATGGTAATAATATTATACAAGTTTATTTATATCTCTCACATTAGTAAGTAGCATTTAACAGTTTTGGAGTATAATAATTCACAATTGGAGAGCTGGTACCCGACGTAGGTTTTAGAAAAACCTGTATTATAAGGTCACCAGACCTCACTTTGTGGCATCATACGAATAGACAGGCGGGTAAGATGTGTTTCTACTAAACTATTACTAGGTACTTATACAATTAAACCAAAAAAAAAAAAAAAAAAAAAAAACCTAATGAAACAATTAAAACAAAAAAATATAAATGAAACGGAAAAAAAAAACACAACTAAAGCAGTCAAAGGGTGCGTTGTGAACATTATGGCTCTGAAATTGTAGATGAATGTTGTTGAATGTGTACGTGAATTGAGGTGAATGGAAGTGAATGATGTAGAATTACTGGAATGTAAGGTACAGTGTGTCCATGTCCAGTCCACTCTAAAAAAATCCCTCTCAAAAATGGTTAGGCATTGCCCCCAGCCATATAGCTGGCTAAAGACTCACCGTAATTAAATTTTACAGTCGCCGACAATTTTATAAAAGCGCAGTAACTACTCGTAAAAGTATGGTTTATATACAGTAGCATTTAATATAATGCTTACAAAACGACAAAAGTAAGAGAAATCTCTTAATTCCCTGTTTAAAAACTACATACGAATTGACGCTGGCTGTATAAACAGCATCGGAATGAAGTCTTTTTACGTCTTATATATTTATCAGATTGTGAGCACTATAACAGATTTTATTGTTGATTCTATTTACACTTGGCTCGGTAACGTTATCTTCGATCTACGTAATGGTAAGTGCAAGTGAGTGGCTAATTGTTTTTGTTTGCAAGTGATCGTATCCGCTGTTCAAAGCTCACGAGGGGCAGGCCTCGTCTATACTGCCCTGATTTATATATCGATGTGCGGAGAGATGTATCAAGTCCTTAAGCGTTTGACCGCTTGCGTGTGCGCATTGTTGTGGCGGAGTTTTATAATTATCAAGATTCTAATTGAATGAACATTTGGAGAGTAACGTTTTTAATTAAAACTAATTTATCTCGATACACTTTTGGGACTTTAAATTAGTATGAACAGTATGAACCAAAACATATAGACACGATGCCTAAAAAGGATATTTCTGAAGTTACGAAACCTTTTTTTATGAAATTCTTCTTGATGCCTAAATTCCAATGCTCCGCAAAACTGTTATAGCTTTAGCAGCGGCCTCTCGCTCTCCAATCGCTCCAGGATTGGCGTTACCGTAAAGATAATCCCGTGTTTGCTTTAGCCCCGAGCTGGGATTGAGCCATTTAATTTTATAAGTCGAATCTAGATAAAGTCTGCTTGAGTGTGCTTTATGGGTTTATTTATTTAATATAGCTTATCTTTTGTAATATTATATACAGGGATATTTCAGTTAAGTTTGTGTTTGTTTTTATTTTACAAAAATAAAAGAGAGAAAAACGGTCACTGTTTATCCATAAAATAATATTGCAATTGGTTGGGAAAATTTAAAGATCGCTAAAAACACTTCTTGTCAACACAAAACCTATGATTCACTCGAATAAAAATGTAATTCACGCTCCATTTAAAATACTTATCAGATGATTTATATAAACAAAAAAAAGCCTTGGATTACACCTGCGATTTAATGTAAACGATTACATTTGTGGGTTACTAATGAAAGTTTAAAATTCACCGGTAGGCCGCGTGAGGCGCGCGCGACTGTGCGTGCGCGCATACTTGTCGGACGTAGGGAGATTTGCTCGTATTATACAATGTTTTATGTGCTTATGGCTCACTTACATTATCATGTGATTGATAAATGTAAACAGCCAAGTCGACGGTTTGTAGGAATTAAATATAGTCCCTTTTGATTTAAACAATAACTGAGAAATCTTGTTTTAACAGTAACTAAAGAAACTGCTTTTCGAAAATGAAGATTAAGTAATAAGAAAAAATTAAATGAATAATTTTCACATGACCAACCCGAAAGATGAATACCACTTAGTTCGATCTTACAGCAACTTTATTCGAACCATCAACATAAAGATTTATGAGTGTTAAACATTATTTATAGTGCTACTTATTCCATTAAAATAATAGGATAATCTGATAAAATTTTACTAAAATAATTATATTTTAATAAACCGCATAATAATTATGAAATTATGGCATAACGATACATGTCACGTTGACTGAGTCTTGTTTTTATTTCCATGTAAAGATGGGAAACCTGCTCAATACCCAAGTGTGTTTATGTAAATATAGTTCATAGTTACTTAAAATACAGTTCAGCATGATCTTAAATGCTCATGTAGACCGGGAAAAATGTTCCCAAAGTCGTCCTCCATTCATAAATTAAAACAAAAGCCAATAATAGCAATTTGAACAAAAGAAAAACATTTTAATAAAAGCAGTAGTTACAGGCATGTTCATGTGTGTACGTTTAACAGCGTGAGTCGAGATCTGTATCGAACCTACTTCTTTACTCATGACCAACACTACCGAACACCTACAAAACCATTCACTGATAACACTAGCACCTTTATTTTAGAAGACGTAGAGTTCAAAATTGAGAAGTGTTACATTTGCGGATGTGTCTCGATACGTTTGATGGTGTACATGTTGAAACTTTTGTCATGTTATCTGGATTGGATCTGCCGCTAAGTTTTACGGTAATCGTAGTCTCTGTAGTACTTTTAAAATATTTATGGTCATCGTTTTTTCTTGGTGGGTCTTACATTAGTCGCAACATCAAGAATGCTGAGTAGAGCAATATTTACATGATCTGCTGATAAGGTTTATATAAGTTTTTTACTAAAGCTCAAAGCTTGCTACTAACTAGTAGTTAACTTAAAGCAATTATTAAAAGTTAGGGCCATTGAGGAGTGATTTAAAACCTCTGTTAGATTAAAATCTAGATAAGAATTTAGTATTTTTAGTCTTTCATATTGTTTTCAATCCCTAACGTCAGAATACAACTGATGTTTAAGAGCGTTTATTCTGAAAGTTGGCAACGTTGCAAATAGCTGTCAAATATTTACCTGTTTTTATTAATTTGTTAATATTATTGTTTGGAAATATGAAATATTGCTAACTAGTGACCTAAAATATGAATAATGATTTGCAATTATAACACTGAATTTGATGTTGTAACCGTTTTAGGTGTAAAAAGGGCATTTGGAAAGTTTCCAAGTTCTTTTCTTATATCTAAACTAAATATTCGGTGTTAAGATTTTATTTAATGCATTTCATAATCAATATTGGGGCTTGTGGCTAAGTAACAATAGCTGCGTGGATCGATCGATCGAGTTAAGCTACGCTTGCCGCGGTTGGTCCGTGGATGGGAGACCATCTTTACATACCAAGACCCCTCCGTGCCTCGGAAAGCACGTTAAGCCGTTGGTCCCGGCTGTAATTTGGGGATCTTTGACAGTCGTAACAGGTCGTCAGAAGCCCGAAAGTCTTGCAACCAGTCGTACCAAGGGGTATCGTATTACCCAGTAACTGGGTTGTGGAGGTCAGACAGGCAGTCGCTCCATATAAAATATTGGTATTCAGCTGCATCCGCTTAGACTGGAAGCCGACCCCAAAATAGTTGCGAAAAGGCTAGGCAGATGATTTCATAATCAATATTTTAGGTCACTAGTTAGCGATATTTCATACTTGCATACAGTAATATTGCCAAATTAATCAAAACAGTGAAATATTTAACAGATGTTTGCGAGGTTGGCCATTTTCAGAATAAACGCTCTTAATACATGATTCCTCTCAACAAGCTAATTGGTGCTCCACTTGCTGTTCGATAGAGTATCAACTATTTCACTTGCTTTGTTCGTTGACATATTGTTGCAATAATAATAAATTCAATCAACCTGAAACCCGTAAAGCCTTACTTATATCTGTCACTTAACGTCGAATAATAAAAAAATATTACCACAATACTTTTAAATCATTTATTAGCTTCTGAATGAATGTTTGAATTATGCATGTCGTCGAGTCTATCGCAGTCAGGGGGAATTAAAAAATAACTCAAAGTGACAGAATTTAAAAAATTACGTATGCAGGTTTTACATTATAAGTAAGTTCCACATTACGCAGAAAAGTAAGTACTAAAAATTCAAAAGCCTCGCCTGGGCACCGTTTTCCCCGCCCAATGGGCAGCTGTGTCCCCATCCAGGACTCGCTAAGCCTCTATTATGGTTCCCTCTCGCATAAACACGCCGTCGACCCATAAAAGCGGTCGATCGCGCCGAGCTTCAATTTATTCTTGAAATTAACCTGTCGCATACACTTAAGAAGTTGCGAGGCGCGTGTTTCAAATGAGGCACGCGGTGATTGGGATGTTCTGAATTGACGAACCTTCCAAATTGTTATCATTAACGAAAATATTTAAGACTCAGTTTTGTGTAAAGTTCCATAAGACAGCGGTAAACAGAAGTAAACAATTTAAATTTTCCGTAGCTTTATGCAAAGAGATTAACTGACACTGTAGAAATGAATTCTTATTGACAGCTAAGACTGGATCTAGGTTGATAACCGTAAGGTAATTGACAGAATAATCGACTCTAACATTTTGCGTCGGCGATAAAGGACCATTTGATGAAGAATATTAACCTCATAACCATATGACAGCTAAGTTCTATCTTTGGAACATAATTTATGGAAATACGCGTGTCCATGATACACATGAATATCAATTACATAGACTTTTATTACTTTTTCGATCTAACCAAGTAATTTTGTTTGTTAGATCGAAGAGCGTATTACGTACAATAATTAAATTATATTATAAAAATGATTGATTTATAGAATTTCTTAGAAATAATAATAGAGGTCTAGAGGTGGGGGAGCATAGGAGTAAGCGCAGATGTACTGTCGCACCTGCGCAACGACAATTTACACGATTCATTATTTGCTTATAATCTAGTGATTTGTACATTTCGCGATCTATAATTAACTAAGCGATTTAATCTATCTTGAAGATCATGATAATTAAAGATATTTTTAACTCTAATAGGATATTAAAACATGATATAAATCTAAAATTATTATTATACATAAATCTATCATGCATTTTATCATCATTTACAACTACTTAAATGAAATAAAAACAAAATTTCCCAATAATGTAATACGTAATTTGATGCTTATCTGAATTATCCATAAATACCTTGACAAGTTTGAGGATATGATTAAGAAATTTTACTTTAATTTGTTGCCTGGTGTACCATACGTCATCCATTCAAAACTATGTCCATTAACGTCTACACCAAGTGTTGCAGGTGTATTTAATTTAAATGATTAAATTGTTAAACATATATTATATTTGTTTCACAAAATTTCGGTGAAAACCAATGAAAAGTATTACAACCCCATATTGTAATGTCTACGATTTTTATGACAACATTAATTATATCTTAACATATACTCACATGTAAACATGTTTTTTGAAGAAAAATCAACCGTAATTCTACGTACAAAAAGGGGCATACTTCGGTCGAAGACGGCCTTACATTTTTCTGATATAATTATGGAAAGGACGTGCGTGGAGTCGAATTCAACGTGTAATATTCATACTCGACATTCATTTTTATCCAAATACAAAGAATAATGGTTTTCTTTATGAATGTCAACTAAATATTTTTATGATGGAAAATATTATTTGATTTTATTATTCCTACTTATTATTAGGTTTGCAGCTATTCACCTTACATAGTAAAACTATGTTTGTTATACTCTAAAAACTGTTAAAGGCTCAGCTTACCTACTTAATTCAAACATTGGTCAAGACTTAACTAAGCTAACGAATAAATACTAAACAATAAAGTCTTTTATCAGATGGCACCTTAAGACAACAAAGAAAGCAAGTAAAACTTTATAAAAATAAAAATGAACAACAGCGACTCCACATTTTCCCTGTCTCGTAGTTTTCAGTAAGCCAACGACTCGTCGAGTCGGGCAGGTGCTGCCCAAGCGCACACTTCTTTCATTAAAATTAATACCAATGTCGCGTGTGCACATTCTTACTCGATAACGCCTTGCCGTAATTAAGGTATGGCTTTAAACGAGCCGGGCAAGGCGGGCGCTGCGCAGGCGCACGACCGC
Source organism: Polymixis flavicincta (assembly GCA_949987655.1). NCBI lineage: Eukaryota > Metazoa > Arthropoda > Insecta > Lepidoptera > Noctuidae > Polymixis > Polymixis flavicincta. The sequence goes on along the minus strand of OX465181.1, from coordinate 17,265,772 downwards.
CACGCGCCGAACGGTACTCCGCGGAACGTTTAACGAGAAATTTTGTTACCATCAATATTTCTGCTTATGGTATCAGATTAACAGGCTCGTTGCGATCCGGTGCACATGTGAGGAGGTATTTTCTTTATTCGCTCATGGGAAATTTAAGGTTTTTTAATTCTCTTCTGATGGCATAATAAGCAAATAACCCATCAATTGTACAGAGGCCAGCACATCAAGCTACCCCAATCTGTCAAAATTCTTTGATTGTTTTTCAACTTTATCACAAAGGAATAAGGTTCATGTTCAATTGGGAAAATTTAACATTTTGGGATAGGTTGACCTGCTGGCGTCTGTACAGTGCTTGCATGAAATATTATTAAAATCTATCAATTACCAACCTGTATTTTCAGAATCTGTATGATCTAAACTCTATGGTTCTCGAACTCACGAATGCCAAAATTTTAATTTGATTTTTCTAAGCTGGTGCTCTTATCTAATATCTTATTAATATAAATTATATGCACGTGATGTGTTTTTGGGAAATAGTTTCTTTTTTACAAGTGATTGTGTAAATCAGAAATCTTGGTCGAAGTTATGAACTAATATTACTTGCATAGGAGGCAACAAAAAGTAAGAAGAATTAGACATAATGTTATGTACATTTTTTTCTCCGACACCGCATTAATTTGTAGTTCAGAACAGTGACAAAAAATTAATGCACAAAACGAATTCTGGTTTTTTCCACGTTTTGCCTGGTGCAGTCTCAGAGTTAAATGATACAAAATATTAAACACGTATATCGAGTTTGTTTATTGGCAATCAGTATTCGACGGTTTATTTATGCTGCTCTTTCTTCAGCTGTTAACACTTCGAGATGACGATCTTAGGGGCGTCGCAATTCCATTCAAATCAATAAAACTGACAGTAAAAAAGATTACACAATAGAAACTGATATAGGAAACAATACTAATTATCTATTTAGGGGAATCTTATCGCCGCTACTAACGAGCTGTCGTAAACCCATAAACGAATTCGACAAGCCTTGTCGTCGGCAAATGAGACGATTGCCTAAACTAGCTTTATTTATAGACCTCCGCACATGTCCGAAGGGTTAGCTATGTGAAATACAGCATACTAAATGATACACGTTTACTCATTATCGAGACTTAGAATGTTGTCAAAAAATAATGAATTTTGAAAACATTTTTATTTTGATCGTCTAATTACATAGAAAAACCTTTCTAATTTACCTTTTTTTTTACGAAAATTTCACAGTCACACGTTCAGAACACAAGGTGGAAGCGCACAATGCCTTATAAACTAAAAAAAAAAGAAATCAGCAAATCCCACTGCACCCCACCGATTGACTTCCTACCAATACATCCACCGTCATTGTCGCACACAAATCTTTATCTTAAAATTCGAATATCAATCAATCGCATCCGATTGGTCAATGCGAATCGAATCACAGCCGAATCGTATCTCGGTCACAATCGGTGTCGGGGTGTCGTTGCAGTCGGATGTGACGACGTCACAGTGTCCGTCGGGCCCGTCAGCCGTAGGTGGCGGCGACGGCGAGCGAGACCGATGCGATGTCTCGATAGGCCCCGTGTCACTGTCTTACAAGCTTCGAGACATTCTATTTGCATTTTGGATGTCGTCTAAAAGACGTGTGTTATCTGTCCTAGCACATGTAGGTGAGAAAACAAGTATATTCCCATGGGTAAAAAGTATTTAGAAATGCTATTAATGTCTGCAGACTTTCTTCAGGTTTCGGTTTTGTTTTTCGACTCATTTTATCTTTTGAGTTGAATATTTCTATCGCGATAGAATTTTTAAGTGCTTTTTGCTACCTAACAAGCTTGAAACAAGTGACGTTTAAGTGGCTAAAAAGAAACGAAATAATATGGTCACATTGCCTAGCAAGTCTAAAGTATTATTTGTGCTAAAGTTCGGAATAGGTACAAAGTTGAAAGCCAAAACTTATTGAAAACAAATCAACTAACGACACACAATCAAACCGCGTATCATGGCCTGGCCGTCATAGCTCCATACATCATACCTTGTTGGCAACGAAGAGGAATGTTCGTTCATTGTTAGCAAACCACGCTTGATATGAGATGTAAAACATTCCCTTTATTAATACTTAATACGATCACCCTTTGATTCGATGAATAGGAGTCACTCAACAAGTCGTTAATCAAACGATATTGGGTACGAATCAGGTAGTTGTATTGTGTGATCGATGGCGGCGAACCTTGCATCTATGATTTATTATAATCTTAAACTTGGTATTAATGAGACTGAAGTATTCATTGAACCGCGACTGGAAGCTACAAGCTACTAATGCAGGTTACCCCTTGTTACCGATCCGGTCGATTCCGATAAAGCATGACAAGCAAAATCGTTTAATTTTCTATTTCTAGAAATATGACATTAGAACCGCCGCCAACCAAAACAAGTGTGTCATCATCTACCTAGCCTTTGCCCAACTATGTTGGGGTCGGCTGGTGAATACTAGAAGGTATTTTACAAGGAGCTACTACCTATTTAAACTCCACAAGCCCGTTACTGGATAATACGATGCCCCTGGGTAATAGTGGCTTCTGACAATCCGACGACATCCACGGTAAGAGATGGGATGGTGCTATTCTTTACGTCCGGCACCACACGGAACTAATGTTTACTATGCTAATCATAAAATAATCTACCTACAGGCCAAACATTTTATATTTGAACTGCAACGGTTTTAAGCCATTGCCATGTTTGTTAACGATTACCGTCCATCCCGTCAATCCCACACTAGTGATGCGTAACTCTGTGAATTCCAGATGACATGTTCCCATAATCATCACATCATTCCGCTTTCAACCCCATATCCCACGTTGTTACGCATCTCACGCCATTTGTTTTACTTGATTGTTTTATTAACAGGTAATTGCTTAAATAAAACGTGAATGTCACACAATTTCCGGTGTGGAATGAGATAATTAAATCGATTTGAATTATAATTAATTGTTGCAATAAATGTAAACCAAGTATGACTTATGTTACAGGGGATACCGTCTTTTCTAAATATGCAGCACTAATCAATCTCACCAAATGTGAATCAGTTTTGAATTCGTAACAACTAACATAATGGAAATCTCATAAAACAAAACTAGAAAATAAGTTTGATGAAAATCATGAGAAATTAAATTGGGAGAACAAATTAGAAGTGATGACACATTTAGAACTTTTAAGTGTAAATGAATTATGTACAATAATATGACGGGTTTTTTTTACCGTCATATTATTGTACGTAATTAGTTTTTAGTCTACCGTTCGAGCAATCGACTAACACGGCAGCGTAATTTGTTCAATCGTAATTGCTCTATGGAAGGTGAAATAATTGATATTTTTATGACAGTTTTGTGAAGGGGGGACATCACGCAAGCAATTGAAGGGTAACTTAAAAACAATAACTTCACACGTGTTGTTGCATGTAGGTACATTGTATTAGTACATGTGCATATTTGTAGATAAGCGGTAAAAGTACATTAGCCGTAGAACCGATGACCGTTGGGGTAGACGTGTTCTTGAGTGGAGACAACGAATCGGCAAATGTAAAGTAGGACGCCCTCCGGCTAGGTGGAACAACGATCTTCGCAGGGTTACTGGTAGCAACTGGATGAGAGTTGCCGAGAATCGAGCTGAATGGCGTGCAATTGGAGAGGCCTATGCCCAGCAGTGGACTGCTGTAGGCTGATGATGGATGATGATGGTAAAAGTGTAACAGCTGAGTGTCAAACTGAAAATCAAGTGAGGGATCATAAAATCGTTGTGAAGTACACAACCCATACCCGCCAGCCCGCCATGAATTTGACAAGAACCCATTTCACGCATATTTATAGTCGGAGGAGTTAATATTAAACTGGTAAAATGCAAGCTATATTGCCTATAAAATAGCCAATTGTGATGCATTGAAAAACGAATGCTACCTACTTTCCCACCGATTAAAAACTGCTCAACCAAAGAATTCACACAACAAATCAAACCAATGCCTTCTTTCACATGACCATTTATCAGAAAACCGTATCAATTCATAAAAGAAACATTACAAATTTAATATTTTACAGCACTTTTAATTTTGAACCAGTTTCGTGGGTGGTGCGGTGAGATGCGTAGGAGTATAGGGTGGGTACCCTCACAATACGGACACAATGACTTGAATTATCGTCGCATTCTTATTGGACATGTTACACGGCTTAACATGTTACTTAAGCTTATTGTTAGTAACTTAACGACATCATTGAACGCTAATAACACTATATTCTTCTTTTGTCGGTGATGTAAGTGTTCTTTTTAGTTTACACCTCGTAAGTTATTTATGAAAATTATTAAATTAGTATTGGAATATAATGTGGCTCCCGCGGTCAGGATGAAATGGGAGCTTTTTAAGTAATGATAATCGCTGTGGCAATGGAAACTGGGCATGTACTGACATAATCAGTGTGTAACGTCCCCACAGCTAGGACACAGGTTTCCGGAATGTTACATGTCAAATGTCTTCGAATTTTTAGTTTTAGTACAGTCGCCAGCAGATCAAGCTATCCCAAACTGTCAAATTTTCCCAACTGAACATAAACCTTATTCCTTTGTAATAAAGTTGCAAAACTATCAAATAAATTTGACAGATTGGGATAGCTTGATGTGCTGGCCTCTGTACATGCCCCTTACGATGTTTTCCTTCAGCATTTTGAGAGCTGTGGTGATGAAATAATTTACACAAAGTAAAGCGCCTTTCTGGGTTCAAACGTACGACCTAGTAGTGAGTTGCGGTCATTACCACTGAGCTACCACTGTGCCTAGGTAGGTACTGCATTATTGTAAAAAAATTACAGGAAAAACTGTTCACATGATCATGTGAACAGTTTTTCTTGTACTTTGTACGAGAAAAAGAAACTTTATTGTTGAAAATCAACCTTTACAATTTCCTGAATTTGTAAAGAAAACATTTTTTGGTTGAATAAGTATCTACGACAGAAAAATATAAAAGCTATGACCTACTGTTTACACATTTCATGAACAATAACGTCATTTACCTACTTTTATTGTTTTCGTTTTAAATTTAACATCAGCCAGCGTGCGATGGAGCGCAGTATCCTCGGAGTTCGACTTACCGACCGTGTACGGAACACGATACTGCGTTCTAAAACACAAATCGCAGACGTCACCCTAAAAGCAGCCAAGCTCAAGTGGGACTGGGCGGGACACGTCTGCCGCATGTCGGGTGCATTGTGGGCTAAGACCACCACAGCATGGGTCCCTGAAAACGTCCAAAGGCATTGCGGAAGACCCAGGCATAGATGGCGGGACGAACTTGACGCTTATATGAGGGATTGGTACATATTGGCCCAGGATCGACTTGAGTGGAAAAACAAAAGGGAGGCCTTTGCCCTGCAATGGGACGATACAGGATGATTATTATTATTATTATATATCAGTAGGTGTTACAATTTAATTCTATTGTCTTTAATTTGCCCCCATCCACTCGCTTAACCCCAACGGAACATCGATCAATTATTCGTAATAATCATAACAGGAAAAAAAATCGGTTATTTACGGAACCCATTAGCACCTCCCCTCAGGTCATATCCGGTACAAAATCACGGGGTTCAACCCCACAAGATGACTGGCCACTGTTTTATTACTAAAAGTTAATTTAAATCTAATACGAGATAAGTAGCTCGAGTGAACAAAAAATACTTAGCCTGAAATGGTGTCAAATATAAAGAGCATTATCACACGTCAAGTCTATGGTACGAGTATGGCAAACAATTATAGCGCCATCTTAGAATTTAAAACTAAAAATGGACCAGCACTAGCATCATAAAACACGTGTGTTTAACGAGCGAGGCTTAGAAAAAAACCCGATAAAAACATCGATACGAGACCTATTAACCGCTAATACGGAGCAAAGTATGTATCAACTAATGAAAACAAATACCTAACAACGGAACCACCATATCGATTCAATTAGTAAAGCTAAATAGAATGAGAGTTATTCGATTCAAGCGTATTGATGGTAGCCGGTGCTTTGATCAAAGAGCCGACGAAATAAAAATAAAAACAAACTTTAAGAAGTGCAATTCATAGCGTCTTTTAAATCTGATGATGGGCTGGTGAAGACGCCGGGTACTGTCACCACGGCGGCGATCCTCACACGAACGGTATTGGCATATTATAATGAAGAAAAAATAACCATGTTTCATTAGCTTTCGAAAAGAAAAATGCAGTCGAACTATTCAAAATTACCAAAGCTAATGACAAGAACGCTAGAAATATTCAATAGACATCAATAAATTCGGGGATACATCGATTAAAGATATTTATAGAAATATGTGTTACTAGTAGGACTTGGGAAGCCATAACTGTCTTTGAAACACCATTATTATCGGTCATATCTCTGAATATTTATTGAGCCTTCGTCAAACATAATTAAGTTAATGTTATTGTAGCATACGCAGCTTTAGCCCTTCGTAGATAAAACTTTCCCGTTAGAAGGAACAATAAATACTTAAATTTAAAACATATACAGGTACTTACCTACATAATTAAAACCACGAACTTACAAGACTGAATAAATTTTACTAAACTTTAGTGTCCTCATAACTTCTAATCAACACGATCCATCCTATCTGCATATAAACTTTATAAACTATTCCCTTATACACTTCCCTTCATAGAGCTGGCCTAATTAACAAAGCAAACATTTTTAATCAAGCCAACGTACTTATCGGAACGTCTACACGCGTATACATATGTAATGGGAGTAATTTCATTACATTTACAACATCACCGCTCCATTCCCCAATTTCCAGAATTGGTTTCATTAACGTAAATGTCAATGTATTTTATCGATAATGTACCGATAAACACTGATGCGACTTTTATCCAGCAGGTTCGAATACGACTTGCCTTTATAAGAAATACCTTTAAACTCAAACACTCAATGAGATTGAATCTGATAATACTGATGTGGATTCTTAAGACGATTGATTTATTTTAAATATAGAGACATCGATACGCTGATTATGTGACAATATCTGTTCATCCCTTTTAGTGGCAGCGCATTAACGGTAATTCCGCAGATATTTATAGGCACTTAATTAACCTGTAAATATTTATTATGCTTCTCTTTGTAACTAAATATTATAGCAGTTTATGAACCCATTCATGAAAATAAGTAATGAAAATTTGTAGTTTGCATTGCTACGAAAACTATTCATTTCGTATTTTATGTTACAGCATTCAATGGTCAGCAGCAACAACTAGGCACGCGTTAGCTGCCCTCCCCGCGCCGCACACCCCCTTACCAACGCCAGGTACGGACCCGCACGTACAGGGGGAAGGGATGATCGAAAATAATAGGGGAAGAGAATTTTAAAATTTATATTTTTTGCAGCCGGCGCAGGTGATATAACGCGTGCGCGTGCGCCGGCGACTCACTTGTACGTGAAGCTCCGCTGCCGCCGCTCGCGCTCGCCTCTAATCGAAAGCTCCCACAAAGCCTTCCCCTATCGCGCAGTGCTTTTCCGATAGCCGCGCCGACCGGTCGCGCTCTTTATCTGTCGTGAACGCCCGCGCCGCTCGCACGTAAAATGCTACAAGAAATTCAACTCGTTCAAGGTCAGACGAACTATGTAGTCGTCGCGTCCGGATATCCTTCAGCTACATTAGCGAAAACGCCCGTAGAGAAGAGAAATATACCAATTGCTCCGGCTCCAGAAAAAAATTATGTTACACATGATACCCCACCGAATCTACAGTACAGAAAGAAGGTGCACTTTAGAACAAACCCTTACACTGGACCCCAGGCCGCGTCGATCGCGAGACGCAACGCTCGGGAACGCAATCGTGTGAAGCAAGTGAATGATGGATTCAACGCGCTGCGCCGACACCTGCCCGCATCGGTTGTGGCTGCGTTATCAGGTGGTGCCCGAAGAGGATCTGGCAAGAAACTTAGCAAAGTTGACACACTGAGGATGGTGGTGGAATACATTAGATATCTGCAGCAACTGTTAGATGAAAGCGATGCTGCTTTCGGGATCACACGGGATCAGGAAAACAGAGAAAATATTCCAAATGGAAACACATTACAGCCGATGACGACGATGGATATGGACGATGGATTCTTCTATGGAAGTGGATCTCCTTGTTCAGAGAAGCCCGATTCCCCTGCGCCTTCCGAATGTTCGTCAGGGGTATCGTCTGCGTACTCAGCTGATCGGTACGAGGTCACGACGACGACGCAACAGCAGCTCGGTCCTATGGATGAGGACGAGCTACTAGATGTCATCTCGTGGTGGCAACAGAAATAACAATCACGTAAGTTGACACACATTTGCCTAATTCACCTGAAATATGTTCTATTTTTGTGCCATATTTTTTAAATGGCAATTAGGTATATCATTTTGGGATTATTTTTTACCTGTCTTATCTAAAGTGATCACCGAGCTCTAAGATTTTTTTAAATAATCGATAATAATGTTTATTTTCTTTTGTTCACAGATGAACCGTTTTGAGTGACACCACTGGAACCAACCCTCCGAAAACGATGAAACGATGTCCGTTATTCATTAATAGTGCATTGATCGTTTATACATACGAAAAGACTCTTGTATATCTAGTCAAAACAATAGTGCCTTCAATAATTTAGGTGTTAAGTTAGTGTTAGTTTTAATTGCGGGGTAATTAATCAAGTTTTGGATTAATATACTGACTTTTTGGCAAACAAAACATTTGACTACACAACTTTAAAATTTGTTAGTTTGGGTGGGTGTTATCTTTGTATTGTAAGTACACTTTCCAAGTGTTTGACTGTATAAAATACCTCTAAATTGTGCCGATGTTAATATAGACAATTGTTTGGTAAAGGCTGTTATTATAATACTTTTAGTATACTTTGTAAAACAAAATGGTCGATAGTACATGTTACCTTTTGCTGATATTACCGAAATTATTAGAACGCACCTTGTATTATCGGCCGAGTCGATAATATTGTAAATATACCTTAATTAATTGTACGTTATTAGGTTAAGAAATTAAAACTATTTATTGAATCGACTTATTGGCATTTTATTCCTTTGTTTGAAAAACCTGCAAGCTGCACTTAGCCCTACTAGTTTTTATACCAAACTACCGGTGTAAAAATGTGAGTTCAAACAAGATATAGGGTGTATCAATTAGTTTTTCCAGCACATAATGTTTATTTTATCAAGATAATTTAAAATAGATTTCTTTAAATGCAGGTTATTCCCATTGTCCTGTCAGTCTTATGTCAATAACCATTAAATTAAATACATATTAAATGAAAACCTTGACATTGATAACCTGACTTTTTAATGAATTATTATTATTCTTATAGAAACCTTATATAAATTCCTTTTTTGAACTTTAATTTTTCTTGCAAATGAAAGTTTCAGTAGGTAAACTGTAAGTACTAAATATTCAGTAGTAAGTAGGTTTTCAGTTCCAATAATTACTGTCGTTATTGAATAGACATAGACAAAAGTCAAATCTAGGATTACTTAGGAAATTATTGCTTCTGCCTTAGACCTAGAAACGAATCAATATCGCTTTTAAACCTGGTTGTTTGGATTGGAAACCTAAGTACTTAGCTTGAACTGGCCAATTAGTACAAAGCCGGCACTGAAATAAATTTAATTGTGGAAAGATGTTAACTTGAACTTGCACCTTTTATTACTGAGTGACTCTATGTATTTAGTAAACCGTACAAGAAGAATGTGTGGAAAACGTTTTCTTATAATTTATTTGATTAATTTTTATTATTTATTTCATTAAGGACATTTATGACCGCAACGCGGATGACAGTCCCACCGTACCCTCAATACACAATACTTCCGATTTCATTTAGGCCTAGGCCCAAATGAAATCGGTTGGTACAGTTTATGGAATGTGCCCATGTCAAGTCTGTTTAACATCGGTTCAACCCCAAGACCCAAAAAAAATATTTCTATGAGACTCATTTTGAACACAGCCCAATAATGGATGATTAAAGTCCTCTACAACTCCATACAATTAGGCAAGTTAGTCTTATAAGAAAGTTCTTCTAAAAAAAGGTTATCTAAAAAGGTTTCATAATCTTGAATAACCCTTTAACAGATAAATATTTGAAAAGAAAGAAAGCTGTCAACAAAACAGCGGGAAGCGACCGAGCTCCTCACAAAACAACACAAATTAGCATAATGAACGGATCAGTGTCTGGCCCTGTAGACTTCATTTAACTTAACTCATTTTAAAACAGCAAATTTAAATCAAGGGTTTGGTTCACACGATACGATATGAGCTTTTTATATGACCGTAAAAGCTTTTACTTATACATTAATTATTATTTGAAAAGGCTCTTGCTGTCATTATAGGTCAGTTAGGGATTCAAAATCAAAATCCATTTATTCAAACTATGAGAGTCAGCACTTTTCGAACGTCAAAATTACATAAGACAGTCCCCAAAAACGCCCACCCTTCGACACTTCCTAGTGCTTTAGCTGGGAAGAAGAAGTGGCGCAACAAACTCCCCAGCAGCACAGCTGTCTGATTATGTCACAGACATAAGCGACAATATTGACTGCTCGAGTGATAATGTCATACCACAATCAACTTTAAGGTTCACGTTGTGTAAATCCGAGTCCACACGTGTGTAATGTGTGATGTAATGTTTCTTGTAATGTAATGCGAATAGTATGGACTGCGTACAAACACACCGCGGACATGCACTACAAGAGCCTTTGTAACCAACAGTCGATGGATCAGCGCGACTGTTTAAATGTGTAATGGTCGTAGTACCGGCCACACGCAAAACGTTACATTTCACGATACATAACAATACATATTACTCTCATCTTTACCTGGCTTTAGGTACTACTGGTGTAATAGGTGGACTGGGTGTAGTAATATTATATATAGTAGTAATAATAATTTTCAAGTTGATACAATGTTTAAAACTCTCCATCATTTCAGTGACAAATGGCCTGCAATTTTTCTCGACAACTCTGAGCATTAAAAATGATTTACTCAAAAATGATATGTTACCATAGTTTTATATCCAAACAACCCGTCCGTTCGTTTGTGTCAATCCTGTTATTACCCTTTAGATATAATACATAAATCATCGTTGTCCAGATGTAGAGAATTAGCGGGACGCTGTGCGATCGCGTCGAGATATTCCTTAAAAATAATAAAAAAATACCTCACACGAACCCAATCAACCATTATTATATGACACACGATGAGGGCAGATTCTATTAATTTATAACCAATGTGGGTGGATATACTGGTATTATTTTTTTAGAGGTCGCGGAACGTGGACACGAATAACTGTAATGATATTGGGCAAGATACACCCATTTCCGCCAGCCATGTGTTAAATATGACTCGAAACATCTCACAATTGTAATAATTTTTAATTACGATGCATTAAAAACTATCCCCGAGGTCATTACATAAAACTGTGTACGTACCAAAACTGAGTGAAATATTTTTACTAGTGGGTATCGTTATTTAATATTATTATTGACTATAATGACGTGATTTTTATCAAAAGATATGGGCCAGAGACACAACAAAGGCTGGCTGACCATAAAAACTCCTGCGTTCGTACTTACCCCCACCCATGGACCGTTTTCAAAATGGTTAGCTGGGTCGGCCGCGCGGTCGTTTTACCTCAGTCCGCACCAAGCTAATTACAGCTACCAACAAACTACAGCGCATGCAAAGACTAGCCTGCATGGCGACCACGGGCTGCATGAGGACTACTCCGACTGCAGCGATCGAGGCCATGCTGGGGCGCCGCTCCACCTGTTCATACAGCAGGAAGCAACGATGGCGGCGGTGCGTCTAAAGGCTACAAATCTCTGGAGTAAGACAGACACACAACACACCGAGCTACTTAAGGAACTCAACAGTGAGTTTTTAGTAAATACAGAATCCAACTGCATGAGGATCGACGATGCGAAGGCTTGCGCCCCGCAGAGCTGCGTATCTTCACGGACGGATCAAAAACAGGTAGTGGCACAGGGGCTGGAGTCTTCTCGGAGGACCTCAACATCCACATAGCCACACCACTGGGGATCCATAACACAGTGTTCCAGGCCGAATGCATGGGCATCTCCCTTGCCGCGTCTGCTATCATGGCCAGGGAAGTTAAGGATCACTCGATTCGCACACTCTCAGACAGCATGGCTGTTCTACAAGCGCTGAACAGTCACACGGTTGACTCTGGGCTGATATACGAGTGCCACCAGCGCCTCAAAGAGGTAGGTAGCCTCAACAATATTACCATTCAGTGGATCAAAGGACACAGTGGTTCGCTAGGCAACGATGCAGCCGATGAACTTGCCAGGAGGGGGTCGAGCATGATACCAGTGGGACCAGAACCCATTGCGCCACTTCCCTTCGGGTACCTACGCACTCTGGTGAGGAAACGAACCAGGGATCATCATCACAAAATATGGATGGACCTAAGTGGGTGCAGGCAGGCTAAGGACTTCCTGCGTTCGATGTCCGCCTCACGAAACAGGTTCTCCGTTTAACAAAACCACAGCTGCGTACAGTTACACCAGCCGTAACTGGCCATGGGTCATTTAATAAACATCTCTTGTCATAGGAGTAACAGACAGTCCGCTGTGCAGGGCCTGCATGGAGGACGACGAGACAGCGGCTCATGTGCTGTTAAACTGCCCGGCTCGCTAATTACAGGGCAGAATACTTCGGTAACCCAGGTACCCTACGTGAGATTGCCAGCAACACCAAAGCGTTGCTGGCCTTTCTCGAGGAGCTGGGGTGGATCGAGTTACCGATTCTCCCACCCGTACGCAAAATACGCGTTTTAACGTGGAGTTGCGGACAACAGCCCGTTTTACCTATTACGTATTACCTACCTCAGTCCGTCTAACCTATCCTACCAGCGATGCCCAAAGCTGAGGTACGTGCCATTAGCCCTGGCTGCAAGCCTTAATTCATTAAGGTTTCCTTCGCTGACCCAAAGGGAACTAATTATTTTTGCTCTGGGTGCATATCAACGTAAATTGGCAAAAAGTTATTATAGTGAGCATGTTCGGGGTGACAGGCACTTCAGTATTTCGCTTTACCGAGAACCCGAGCAACTCGTTACCGAGCTCAATAATACTGGCATTGAAGGAACAAACCTGTGGCTTCTGAGAGCAAAGATACACTCTAGGTACACTAGGTCGAAGTTTTATTACACATATGTGTTAATAAACGATGATGAGAGCAGATTGAATGCACTGAACCATTATTATTGTTCATGTAAAACAGGGAACCGTACCATGGGTTGCTGCGCCCACGTAATGGTTGTAATATGGTTTTTGAGCCTGGCGAGATATGAAGAGAATATCCACAGACCGGCTCTCTTCTTGGACTCAATAATAATAGATCACGATAATAATTAAACACTGTTTAATTTATTCATGCTCAGTAAGTTAAACCTATTCGACTCAAAATATAAAGAGAACCCTCGGACAGAATTTGATGCACATTGGCACAGTGAGACATGGCTGTGATACCTTCCAAACAAAAGTAGTCTGAGCTGTGGCGGACGTGGGTGTGCCGTCCAAACATTTTTGCCCACTATCCTTTCGTGTTGTTTTTATTAAGATATTGGCTAAGTAAATTGTGGCACGCAACCCTTATGAAGCCGTAATGTGGGCAGGAAAGATTAGGAAATAACTTGTGAATATGTACGTCCTACATATATTTATTTATTTATTTATTAGGGACAAAAAACAGTTACATGCTACAAAATACAGAGAAATTATTTAAACTAAGATTTAACAAACATGTAACCCACACCATTGTCCACGGTTTAACTAAAGGTTAAAAGAAGTGCTGAAGACAAGTGATAAAAAAAAAGAAAATAAAACAACAGCCGCTGCTACAGTATTGCTGTCTAACTTAGCTTTATATGTTGATCACTTCAGTCTTGGTAAGTAATTAGTATTCATGTTGTTTTACTTAACATACATTGATTGGCATGAAGGGTGGGTGACTGTTTTCAATACCCCTTTGTGCCTTGGAAAACACGTTGAGCCGTTAGTCCCGGCTGTCATATTCGTAAATCTTTCGCAGTCGTTACGGGTCATCAGAAGCCTGAAAGTCGGACAACCAGACCAAGTGGTATCTTACCCAGTAGTTAGGCTGTGGAGGTCAGATGGGCAGTCGGTTTTGTAAAATACTGGTATTCAGCTGCATTGAGTTAGACTAGAAGTTAAAGAGTTATGGAGAAGATTAAGAACTTATGGAGTTTCGTACTTTTGCTTACTTAAGAATAATCTGAACACATTTTTCATGAACACCAAAGATATTTAGCATATTCGCTGTAATTACTTTCAGTAAAAAAAAAAAAACGTTTTACTCCTTTCATTTTTTTCTAAACAAAAACTCCTTGTTTCAAACACAAAAGCTAGGTGGTATAATTTATACGTCCACGTAAATTATATTTGACTGCATTGTTAGAACTTTTGACAAATTCACTGGTAACACCACGCGTGAGAGCGACCGTGTTACCCTACTGTTTCTATAAAAACGTCATTGTTTTGATAAAAAATGACATGCCATCCAAACATCTGATAATAAGTGTGGGCGGGGTCGCAACAAAAGAGAATTGGTTAGCACCATACAAACACAATACGGGATGAAGTTTTGATTCGGGTGTAAAATTAAGTTTTCTAACATCGGCCCCCCTTTGTTCGTTTTTTCTTGTCGCACCAACCACACAATGAGATTGTTTGTTCTATTAACGACTTAACTGCGATAAAATTACTGTTTTCTTGGGAATATTTTTCACAAATTTACGAGACCTTTTTTGTGTAATTTGGCAAAATAACACCTATCACAATATCCCAACAGTAGTGATTATAATTATTTTTGATATCTTAAAACGTATCTTTTGAAGAGTTTTGTGTCTCGTCAATTTATCAACGAATCTGAGTTTCTCCACACATTAATCAAGTTAAATACATATCTGTTTAACTTCCTGCGTTCGGTTCACTATAGGCTACTTTTAGGTTGTTTATCTTGCTAATGATGTTTTATGATGTCGCTGCACTCGGCGTTATCACGCACCATCGCCTACGGTAGCTAATGCACCACCTATCAACGAAATCTAACAAAATCTCCTCTATTCCTAAGATGATAAGGTTCTATTTGATGATAATGGTGGCGATATTGTGAAGTGGTAGCATTCTCCCGGCGGCTGTCTCTTTGTCGCCTCTCATATCTATAGGCAACTTAATTAATTGTCGAATCGCGGTAGCAACCGAACTGATTAGCGCCCCTTTTTGTGCAACATCTTAACTCTTTTGTCGGAAGTCTCTTTTTCGTTATCTAGGTGATAATAAAATTGAGTTCACATGTTCCGCAACTTTATATTCCATCGGTGAAACGGTTACCCAAAGAGCACTTAATAGGTAGCGGTCACGAGATTTACTGATCTTGACTTAAATTAGAAAAAAAAAGATGCGATGAATCCTTCCACAATCCTCCGTATCTACCATAGACACTTCAAAGAAATATAATCAGTAAGCGGTGTTCTAACATTAGATGTAATCATGAACGCGATGCTGACGTATAACCGCCTTTAAATATTAATTTACCTCCCTCCGGAGGACACCGAAGGAGTAATACACTTACTTAATAATAGGCAGCCATAGCTTCTTCAACAGTTCCCGACAGGTCTACTTAACGCACGGAATAATAACCCAATTGAATATTTCGGGGCTTGAGAACAAAAGCCGGCAACACGGCTGTCGGCCACATTACCGCCCTACCACAATAAATCCCGGAGGTCCGTCGCCAAAGGGCTAATTACTCTGAATATCGGTTGATATACTGTCTACTTAGGATCCGTGATGTATTGCTGCATACAAAGGATCGGACGCCGCGCGCCCCCGGCACAGGCACGATGCTACGATTATAAATAAGCATGTTTAGGATAACGATTGTCGACCCTGCGGTTAGCTCATAATAAACGGTAATAGAAAACATTAATTTATCCGTCGAACTTTGGCCGGGACCAATAAAACACACGGCGGCACCCAAAAGTTGCATTCACTCGTAGTCTTTCATATCGACATCGAATGAGATGTCCAAGATATTTATTGTTGTGGATGACAATAGCGCACATGATCTAGATTAGTGACGTGCATTGTGTCCCCAAAGGGTTGCATTGTGTGCTCACAAACGCTGCGCCCGCGCATAATGCGCCGATACCCGCAAACATCTCGACGGATTCGCACAGATTCCGTGAATTTGTAAAGAAAATAAATATCACTTTTGACAGTGTTCCATTCATCATTTTTCATATTTTTGGGTATAGAATGGAATTCATATTATAAGTCAAATGTATTTTTGTCGCTTGATTCCTCCAACAATATTGATGAGGCTTACAGAACAAATCTTTCACTCTCTGAATTTATATTTTAAGATTCAACTATCTACAAATATAATTTTATGAGTCTCTTAAATCACGTTGATTGTAACCAATAAAAGATTAATTAAATTATCATGTTAGACTAATTGGTGACTGTCGTGCCAAACACTCATTATCTCGTTAAGTTGTAGAAAATCAAGACATTATAATACCAAGGAAACGAATGCTGCTGTCTTTATTATTCGTGTATTTCGTCGTCTTTAATCGTTTCACGTTTAACTTCCTCCATATTTCTTTCACACAATCTATCACAAGCGAATTCCACACTCACCAGCTCAATTTCTCCCATAACACCCACGAACAAGTAATTTTTAACCAAACAATTCTCAAAATAAACCTTTAAAGACGCGGTTGAACGTAATCTTTAACCAAACTCAGCCACAATGGAGGTGATAAGATCAAATCTCTTGCTTCGACAGACAAATTGTTCGCTTACAGACTGTTACATCGATAATATGTTTACAAAACATGTCATTCACTGAGAATTATTTTAAACAATGTTTTTGTACCGTGAAATTGATTCAATTGCTACCTAGAATTTGGTGTTATAATCGCTGACCAGGTATATTATGTAAAGTATTTACAGAAAAAGAGGGTGCCTACATACAAATTATGGCAATAGTGGTGGTTGTCCCCAGTTAGCTGTCTATTTCATCATCTTCATCATCATAATTTCAGCCGAAAGACGTCCACTGCTGGACATAGACCTCCCCCTGTCCCGGCTGTCTATTTAGAGAAGTTTTATCTAAATGAAAGTGCTATCGTATTTATTTTTCTAAAAAACTTGATGCTAATTAGG
This sequence comes from Polymixis flavicincta, assembly GCA_949987655.1. Lineage (NCBI taxonomy): Eukaryota > Metazoa > Arthropoda > Insecta > Lepidoptera > Noctuidae > Polymixis > Polymixis flavicincta. The sequence goes on along the minus strand of OX465181.1, from coordinate 17,248,481 downwards.
TTACTAATTAAGACACGGAAAGTCTTGTAGGTCACGATTTTCACTTACTTATCAAAATTATTCTTAAAACTACTGCTGAAATAATCACTCACGCACGCTACTCTGCTATTCTTGATCTAGCTCCACCCTCATACACCTTGCTAATAAAATTCTAACTCACACCTAAGCTTTCCTATCCATGTATGTGTCAAACAATGCGTTGCAAATAAATGAGGTCGTTACACGTATAGTTTTAGTGCGGGCTAGCAATAAGTGGCATGGCCGGTGCGGCAGATGTTAAGGATTGCGGGTAGCAGCAAGGTGTCGCGGTTCAGGTGCTGTGAGTGGCACAAGCCATGGCTTTGTCATCGTCGCGTACTGACGAGCGCAAATTGAATAAGATTTATGTTCCGTTTTCTTTTAGGACCTATTCAACTACTGTTTACTTGTAAACATGAGGATTTTTTCATGTTTAGCAGATAGATTTTAGAACCTGCATCAACAAAGTTTTTACTAAAAAATGTCATTAACATGTTCAAAATCTAAGCTGATATAATGACATAGAAAAGTGGTAATTAATTGTTTCAGCACATTTTTTTGTTCTTTTCGTGTCCTGATAGCTATCAAGATAAGTCTTGCGTACGTTTTTTTCGGGGTCCTGTAAGGTTTACTAACTGAAAACGCTAAAGGCATCACGTGTGCCTCTCAAAAACAATATACCAACATTTAACACATTTCAATAACATAATAATCTGAAACAGTGCTTGAAACTTGAAATAACTTATCTACACTTGACTTTCCAATGATTGTGCACGCAAGTGTACCTTGCTCGTAGTAATTTTTTCAGCATCCGCCTTGATATAAATGCGGAATGCGCGAAAGTAGCGCAGGATAATTAAAAATCCCTGATATTACCATTTCACCACTTTTCTTTTGTTTGTCCTGTCATTTCAATCTCTTTTTTTATCTGTATCATGTGCACCTTTTAATGATAAACAGCTTAAATTCGTGATTGTATTTTCAATTGCGTATAATTACAATGGAAACTATACATGTAAATCCTTACTTCCTTACTAATATTATCAACGCGAAAGTTTGTATATATGGTATATGGATGTTTGTTACTCTTTCACGCAAAAACATAAAGACGGATTTGGATGAAATTTGGCACACAGATAGATTATCACATAGGATGCTTTTTATCCCGGTAGTACGTTCCTGGAGGATAATAGTTTGAAATATAAAAAAAAAAACAAATAAGAAATGTTTACTTAAATAAGTAGATATTTTGTAAATTGGTTTAGCTCACCTGACAAAGTTGTGTCAGCTAGAAAACGCTTTATGCCTTCGAAGTACCAGGTTGCCATGAATCGGTAGGAGCATACTGAACATAATTGTGTCAGCTAATCTCGGTAGTACGATCCCGCGGGATATTTTCCGACTTCTACGCGGGCGAAGCCGCTGGCGGAAGCTAGTTCTATATGTAGACCACCAGTCCTATCAAGGGTTATCATACTGCTCCGTAACATGGTTGTGGAGGTCAGAAAAGCGTCACCTAATAACAAATACTGGTACTCAACTGCATCCCATTAGACTGGAATCTGACCCCAACATAGTTGTGAAAAGGCTTGGCAGATGATGATGATGTAAATTCTATATTTGCGAGAAGATAATGAAGTAAAATGTAGGTAACAGTGGAATATTAGTTCTGAGGAATTTGTTTTATTGAATAAAATAAAAATAAAACTGAATTTGATAGACAAAATCAAAGGTACAAGTTTCAAAACTTTTTTTTTGTAAATTGCAATGCATGATGCTGTTAAGAGCGTTCATTCCACGTGGACTGGCAACAACGAATTTATAGTCGTTTTTTTTTGTGATTATTTCATTAAATACAAACAAAAGTACAATTTTTTTATCAGCCACGTACTAGATCGTTGGTATTTATAAATTATTTTGAACAATTACTCTTTCATAAAAACACTTAATCGTACTAAGTAATACAAATAAAAAATAATTGACGGGATGTCTATTTTTTGGGTAAATGCTAAAATAACTGCAAAAAAATAGCATACAAACATGAAAATATCAACAATCTAGTGCATGGCTGATTTTTTTTTTGCCTTTGTCGTTAATTAAATAAAAACGAAAAACCGCCATAAATGCGCCGTTGCCAGCCCGCGTGTGGAGAACGCTCTTAAGAAAGAAAGGCTTAATTTGCAGAGACTATCTACATTGTCTAAATTGGGGTAAAAGCGACATAAGCAGATGCAGACACTCGTGCTCATTGCACAATAAACAAGCTGCAGGACAGATGAAATCCTAAGGACGGGTGCTCACGGTCAGACAGACAACCCGATGACAGTTTGCGCAAAAACTTTCTATTTACAATAATACCCCTTTCTTTCTGCAACCCTACACTATCCGATAGACGAAATTGTACAACTGTTGAGATTGGCATATGCTCACCCAGGTGCGAATTTGTGTCAATGAAATTGATGGAATTGTTGCAGAAAGCTACATGTATGTTGGCACTTGGCACGCTTCTTTGAGGATTTTCGCGGAGCGTTATGCTAATAATAAAGTGGAGTTTCATGAATGAAAGAAAGACTCTGAGATTCCTACATATTTGATTAAAGTGACCTCCTATGCTAATGTAGTTAATAAGTGAATAGGTGTCTTATCTAGGCACTCGTACTTACCAACCGTGTTTCATCGTTGACCGCATCATTATTTTATCTTTAGATGCGATAGTGGTCCGGCACAGGCCTGGCTGGAACGAAAAAACGACCAAAAATAATAATGAAGAGAAAACTTTAATTAACTAAAGTTCACAATGATATGAACAAGGAATACTACAAGTAATACACGCAAAATTGTAGTTCTCGCTCATCAGTAATGAGCGCTAAGAAACAGAGGCAAAATGTAATCACCTGTTAAATATGGCGACAATATTTCGAAGATAACCTTAATTAAGAACCTGATTCATAAAGTAAGTAATTTTAGTTAACATTTACACTTATCAATTCTTTAGTTCCCGTTCTGTTAAGAGGTCACAGACTTCATCATCTTAGCCATTTTCTAGCGATTTCGTCTTACATTATTTTTGAATAGCCCTAAATCATCATCATCATCATTTCAGCCGAAAGACGTCCACTGCTGGACATAAGCCTTGCCCACAAGGGGGTTTTGCTGTAATCGCCACGCTTGGCAGGCGGGTTGGAGATCGCAGTATGGTGGTAAAATGCATAGAGAACGCTGCTGCCCATTCTCTAGTAAGTCCCTTAGTCGCCTTCTACGACACCCACGGTAAGCAATGGGATGATGCTATTATTTTACGTCCGGCACCACACTGTACCTAAATATCACCTTATAATATCACCGTGACATATAGCGACGGAATCCTAGATCCTAGCATGACGTGTGATGAAAAGCAAATGTTTTTTTTTTTGTTTTTAATGCGGTAAACACAATAAATATCACCTATAGATATCCAGAAATTCTTGCAACTAATTGAATATTATGGGCGAAACGAATGTTTTCAAATTAAAAATCGTTCGAATTTACGTTACCTGCGTAAAAAGACTATGTGTTTCCGTACTCCCAATTACATGGAGATACGAAAATCCTAAGGTCGACTCGATGTATGGTTGAGTTTTGGTTGATGCCTATTTGTTAGTCGTGTAATAAAAAGGTCACCCACATATCGAAATTCAAATAAACAAACACTTTCTGTTTTACGATCAACAATAAAAGATATGTTATTCTTCAAAATATTACGACACTATCATAACAGTGTCCCTATTAATTCGTCAGAATTTGAATGTCAATGATAGGAATGGTAAAGCAAACAACGGTCAGTTACTGTTACCGGCAGTAACTAAGATATTTCACTGGTCGACGTTTACATTGGTGTTAACGAGCCATCCCCCTATAAAATGTTTTGTGTTCATACATAAATCTTCGAGGCTAGAAGACATCACAATGCCAACGTATAAATATTGTGTATTAATGAAATATATTTATTGCGTCATAAAAAGTTATGTGTATTGGAAAATGCACGACTGTTTGGTAATTTAGACGTAACGTCTGGATCTCTTGTATATATTGGTTTACGTAAGAAATATGGATCTTTAAGTTGTCTCAGAAAGAAAATATGACTGCCTGAGCATGAGGTCCTGGGTTCGATCCCCAAGTCGGGCAAACTTCTCAGTTGCAGCCTGGAGTTTGGATGTCTTGGGCCTGATTGATAGCAATAGGCTCGCCCCCTATTACATGGCACTTAGAAATAACTGGAGAAATGTGGGTCTGCTATAGATAGGTATGTACTCTAGGTCCACCTCTGCCGAAGCCTTCGGGTAAACAAGGAGTGATGTCTTGTTTATTTTTGAGAAATAAAATATTTTAAAAAAACACTGATAAGTGTGCACTTATGCATATATGTAAATAGACGTTCTTTTACTATCACCGTGATTGGACGAGAAAACATTTATTCACTCCGCAGATAAAAACTTTTATTAGTCATTATACATTACTATCAACTGTTTTAATTTACATAATAAAGCTTCCATTCATTACTGATTTGTGAGGCACCCATTATCACCCAATATAAGAGATAATAACTTAGTCGAGTTGTAATAAAAGTCAAGCACTTTAGCATGGCAAACTCCTCGCAATTAATTTTAAATTGTTTAATGACCAAATTAATTATTTTAAATGCCAATTAATGCCCCCAGATTCTGATAATGAATAATGTTGATTCTGACGTATTACACCTCTCATTGATTAAATTTTAACGCTTTTATAAGTGTAAAAACCGCGATAGTGTACCCATATCTTCATTTACTTAAGTGGTAGATAACGGGTGTGAAAAAAATAAAAGTTTTTTTTTTAATTAACACATTAAGGGCAGTATCTTAATCTGTATGGCGCCAATTCTAAAAAGACTTCACCCCTTGATAAGAGTCTCGACGTCTTTATCAAATACGTCCCCGAGACGTATCTCCACAACGGGATACTTAATAATGTGCAAAAAAAAACTAAGGTTCTTTAACAATTAATGGTTTTTGGGTTTTACTTGTGTTTTAGATTTAGGACCACCCCTCCGGAAGAATGCGAACATTTTTATGATTGTGTTTCACTAAGATAATCCATATCTTGAGTTCCATTGATGAAAAAACATCCAGCTATCCATTTTACCTTTAGTATTTTTCAGTGATTTCTTCAGAGGTGTGTTTCTTATTAACCGACGAAAAAAAACGTAGGAGGTTACTCAATTCGAAGCGTATTTTTTTTTTTTTTTTTTTTTTTGTTATGTATGACCACGCATAACTTTTTCCAGAGTAGTCCGATTTTGATAATTCTTTTTTTATTTGAAGTTGGTCCTATATAAATTTCGAAGAAAAATTCCAACCCTAAGGGTAAGAAAACAGGGGATGATTTATTGTTTACTCACAGATTTTAATACTGAGTTGTGTATTAAATCAAAAATTAAGCATGTAGTAATTAGTAGATTATAGCCACAAAAAATTATAAAATAAAAGCTTTTTAATAAAAAAATTAAACCGCCGAAAAACCGAAAAGTAAAAAATAATAAACTTGCTTTGTCCAACCCCAATAACTAAGTTCGGAAGTCGGTGACTTTGGATATGTATTTAATTATATGTCACCGCCTTCCGAACTTAGTTATTGGGGTTGGACAAAGCAAGTTTATTATTTTTTACTTTTCGGTTTTTCGGCGGTTGAATTTTTTTTAATAAAAAGTTTTTTGAAAACAACTCCTTTCTGAACATAAAAATATCAACCAACTGTAGCTTAAATCCAAATTTTCGTAGTAGCCGCTGACTCGAAATAAATGTTGAATAATAATTACTGACAAGAACGGACGTGGGAAACCGTCTCCTACGGCAGCGATCGGCGTACGCGCAGCACATAAATCACACAGCATAACAACACAAGATTTATACCGCTTAAACGGATAACAACAATTATACCTGAATCATTTCGGACGGTATGATATCACCTAATGATTCACATAATTAAGCCAAAGGCGTTACATTACCGCCTATTTATATACAGACATTAAGATTGAGCAGCTTATGAAGCAATAAAAAGAAATATTTTAATCAATTAGTTATACTTACATGTGTTCGGTAGCGTACCTATCAATAACTCCGTATCTACATAATGACTTCAAGTAAATGGAAATTTAACATTAACTAAACGTCTTTTTTTACATGTGTAATTACATTGGAGACATGTTGCACATTAACAGTAATGCACATACCTGTTTAATTCTTAAATAATTAGGAGCTACTTAAAAAATGTACTTACATCAAATCTTCGCTCATTTATCAGAAAATGTAGCTAATTATGTACCACGATTAATGCTAAAACACAACAATTAACCCTTTTCTACATCGGTATTCTTGACCATTTTTTTATGGATACCAATATTTCACACGGGGTAATAAACTTTTGAAATATTGGGGGCAATTATAGAGAGGTAAAATGAAAAAATAAATAAAGACAAAAATCGCTAGCCTGGGGCTGTATTGCGGAGGGCCACTGTTCAAACCACATTTGGACCATATTTTTTGCTACATTTTTATGAGGGAAAGACGTTATCCGTTTGATCTGGTCCACTTGATTTACAACATCTGACCGAACTAAACACCGCTTGTTAGTATTCAGGTTAGATTTGCATCCAATTAGTAGCATTAGAATTTAGTTATGCGTGATATACCGTATCAAAGTGCCGATATTTATGGCAGCTTTGATCTTTAGCTTTTGTGATGGATCAGACATTTTAAATAAGTACAGGATAGTGCAGGATAATCGATTAATCAGGTATTGGGAGAGAGGATACGCTTGCCGCGGTTGGTCCGTGGATGGGTGAACATCTTTAACTCTCTCTCGGAAAGCATGTTAAGCCATTGGTCCCGGCTGTCATTAGTAGATCTTTGGCAGACTTTACACCGAACAGTATCGTATTACCCAATAACTGGGTTGTGACATTCAGATAGGCAGTCGCTCTATGCAAAATATTGATACTTAGCTGCATCCGGTTACACTGGAAGCCAACCCAAACATGGTTGGAAAAAGGCTAGGCAAATTACGATTAAGAATTACCCTAAGATAAATGTGCCGGGTGAATTTGCAGTTTATAAAAATATAACCCTTCGAAAATGTTTGGAGTTCAATAGAAAAATTATAGTCTGGTCAGACAATCTATGTCACCACATAATTCACACTTTTGTACTTGCTTCTCTATTTGATAGGCCCTAGGTTATTGTCATTAAAGATTCCACTCACTCGTTCACATGCAATTAAGAACACATTCAAGTAACAGTAGGTACCAACTCATTTGCATTAATCTGAATAAAAATAGTCAAAAACAAAAGTATTGCAAGTGAACGGATACAAGCGAAGCGAGGGCTTTCCCACGATACATTACAATCAGTAAATAGATAGCGATATATCTAAATAACTTTACAACCCATATCGATAAACAATTAAACTTTATAATACCCTATTTATTCATTATGTATTATAAAGCCACAGAAAAACAATAAACATCATGTCTCGATTTAACATAAAGCTGTAAACTCAAAACAAAAGGAAAGACAATTGTTTGTGGCCATATAAACGTACGTTCGTAGTACATAAAATACGTGTCCATACGTATATATGTGCTTACTTAAAACACTAAAGAATAAAGAATTCACAGTCGTCCGCGGATTAACGAATGCTCCCGCTGCCGAGACGGCGGCGAACACACGAACATATTGTTTGACCAACATTAATTGCCGTAGGTGCGTAGGCTATTCGTAGCGCGCTACGATTTTTTGTAGCACTTTTAGCAGAGGGTCTAAAAAAATGATTTTAGAAATTAGGTGATTTTAGCAGTTCAAACAAAGACTAGTATTTATATTACATGTTTTATTTGTATTGCAATAAATTGATATGAAATGACTCGACTTAACTGTTTATTATGCCCCTAGATAACAAAAAATAGGTATGTCGAAAACTTCACAAAACCTCTATAATGGCGCATCTGAGCTTCGAATAAGGCCACCCCGAAACCTCCCTAAGGTATAGTAAAAGGTGACAAAGACGTCACGGGAGTGTGCACTACACGCACCTATTGTAGGTAGGAACATCATAATTTCGCGACAGTTCCAATTTTTGAGGTAATGTGTTAAATCATTTTTTTATTTCATATAATTACAGTTAAGCTTTATTTAAAACTTTAAATTATAAAAAAAAAAATACGTCCGCATCGTTATCAATGGGAAAAGTGCCCAAAAGGTTGGCAGCATTGCCACGTTGTATGGCAATGCTGATTCTTTGGCCGAAAAAATCATTATTAATCAACTTTCTTACTCAATGGTCCATAGTTTTATCCAACAGTATGTCACATAGCCCACCGCCAGAGGGTACAGCCAACCGCCCAGGAAGCGCAACTCAACGCGCGAATAAGAAATAAATTCGCTGGCAAGCGTAACAAAGGTGAAGTAAAAAGGAAGCGTCCACCCCCTAGGCCATGCGCAGGCGCAGGGATTTATACACGTGCCTTATGGCTTCATGGGAAACGAGAAAAAATGGCAATTTCGTACGTAACGAATGTAGAAATCTATTCAACTTAATACGCAGTCAGAAAGTACTCACATGCGTATACATTGTTTGAGCGTACTGGGTACGTCTTTAATTGACTTGAATGTGCTCTGGTAACTTAGAGTTTGTCTTGCTCACTCAAATGTCTCGCTGGTGGTGGCGTGTGTATTAGATCATTAAGTTCCCTTCAAACTGATTGAGTTGAATGGTGCTGATCAATACGTCATGTTCGTGAACGGGCGCCGCCTGTAGGAACTGGTCATCTCTTAGCTGCCACGGCCTATTTTTGTCCGAGTTCAAAAAAAGGAGGACTGTATGTATTTTTTATGTATGTTCACCGATTTCTCCCCTATTTTTGAACCGATTCTCAAAGTTCTTTTTTTAATTGAAAGAGTATACTCCTGAGGTGGTCCCATTGGCACCAAGTCAGGATCAGATACTGAAATCCCAGGGAAATCGAGGGCAACCATCAAATTTTATAGGTTTTAGCAATGTTTTTCATGTATTTTCTAAAGCTATTGAGACATTTGCGTATGGTCATCATCATCTCATGACGCTGATGAAGGAAGATACAACTCTTTAACGGTTAGGCGTTAGGTGGAGGTTCGGGCATAACTCCGTCCTATATAGACCGATTTGCAAAATTATTTCCGTAATGGTCCCATTTAAATTTTAAATAGACCTGATGATGCGTTTCGGAGACAGGCAACGGAACTCTTCAAAAAATGACAGCAAATCAACCGCGATTGCTGCTATCGCATAAATATCATTGTTTTGATCCCAAGGATGAAGACATTTCGAATTGGTGTGGGTTAGGTAGATACCGTAACTAAAAAGTGAAAAATGAAAACTTTTTCCAAAACAAAAACAACCGACTTTCGAAAAGCACTACAAAGTGAAAAATAACTTCATATTCGAAAAGCCAGGTGACAAGAAATTAATAAAATACATATCAAAAGTCACCGACTTCCGAAATTACAGTTATTTTTCACTTTGTAGTGTTTTTCCGGAAGTCTTTTGTTTTGAGTTTGAGTTGAGTTTGAGCGTTCGAGCGTATTGTTTGACATGTGCATTGTAGCAGTCACTTATCAATTACATTGTGTATATAAGTGTAGTAGAAGAATCATAAAGAAGAGCTATATTGAGTACTAAGTAGCATAATCAGCCGATAATGTTACCACTGATGGGGAATAGGCCTACTCTCGGTGAGTGGGAGTGGGCCGTAATCTACCACGCGGGCCCAGTGCGGGTTGGTAGATGTCACTTGCTTTAGAAAGTTTGGTTCTAGGATATGCCGGTTTCCTCAAGATGTTTTCCTTCACTGTTTTGAGAACAGTGGCGATGAAATTGAAACAAAATTTGACTTATTTTTATTTTTTTTACTTTATTTTAATCAGTGACATAATTATAATATTCATTCCTTCTTATTTAATTTATTTTAATGGATTTGTATTTTACAAATATACCGTATTATTGTTATGTTATGTATTTATTTCAAATTACATAATTGAATTTTAATGGTACCCTAAAATGTAATATTATTTATTTAAAATTTATTAGTTTTTTAATGATAACCGAATACCTATCTCTTTTGTAAATTATGACTTTCTATAAACTTATTAATTTTAATTTACTCAATTGTTGTGCCCGACAGGGTCCATGTGAACTTTGTAAATAATATTAAGATCTTGTACACACATGAGATATGCAGTAAAGATTTGAATTGAATTGAAATAATTTGCATAAGATGAAGCGTCTGTCTGGGTTGGAACCTATGACCTACAACTTGTAAGTCGCGGCTGCTAACACTGGGCCACCACTGCTCTGAGATTCGAGAACTACAGTTTTGGTTAAATACTTACTCAGGTGTTTGCACAAGCCCTGAAATCGGACAGTACGCCGTGTGGCTATAATTATGGTAAAGTTTGGCAGGAAGTCTGTCGTGTGGTGTAGTTATTTATGCACAGTTTTTCTCTTTCGTATACTTGGTTTATTTTTAACCAACATTACAATATAAATGTTGAAACAGATACTTTTATCTCTTTAATTTTCAAAACTTAAACTTTTTAAAACCAGTCAAGCCATTCAAAATTACATGTAAACAAACACCCAATTAATTCCAAAAAATATAAATCACAGGAGAATAGAGGTGTCCTATGTTCTGCGACATTGTTGGACGTGAAAGATATTTGTCTTACAACTTAGATAAACATCAGTTCGCCATGTTGTTTCCACCTCCTGACCCTTACTTGTGTACGAATAACCGCGCCATAACTTTGGAAATACAAGCTGAAACTAGATAATAATTAAAATTCTTTGAAGAACAGCATGTGATGTATTTAATGCAGAAAAATAAGTTGTAAATTAAAACGTGGGCCTTTAGTGCGTTTATATGGTATATAGGTCTTATATTCAAGATAATAAATAATAGAAATGTATTTTCCTAATGTTAATTCTTATATAAGATAAGCCATTGTCTCTTCTTCTTTATCTTATTTTGTTTACATAGTAGATCTATGTTGTTGCCCTGTTCTTTTTTAACATTTAGTAACGTTGCGTTAAAAAAGTAGCGTTTATGTCAATGTGAACATATTTTGACATTGGACAAAAAATTCAAAGAATCAAAGAAGATGCTCTTCAAATATTTGTACCAACAATTGTAGATGTGTGATAAGGTGTAATCTACACGATCTCGAGCGCTCACACCGTGTCTTTGTGTCTGTACACCCCTTTACATCGAGGTGTTAAATTGTTTATATGATAATCGCCTTTACATTGTGTTACACACAAAAGTACAAACGTGTTATGTTCTTTTATTTCAGTTTAACACGACGCGACGCTACTTACGACATCTGAATTATTTGTCATAACTTCTGCATACATTTTATAAAGATAACATTGTATAATCAGTAAATTACAAGTATTAATGAGCTTGATAATTAAAGCTACATATCTCAAAGCCGTACTTAACAAATATATCGTGTTACCAGCTGGGCAACTGATAGCATAGAGGTGGTGCACTTCAACCATTTTCTTCAATTTTCCAGAGAGGTCTAACTTCTCAGAGGACCTTAAAAATGATTGGTAATATGTTAAAACTTAAAAGATACGGCTTAAGACATTTCTTTCTGAAAAACGGAATACAATTATTTACTTAGAATGAGAAGCTTTAGTTACAGACGTTCAAAAGTTCCTTGGAACGAGTAACGGAACGTTGTGTTTGAAGTTAGAATTAGGCACAATATTTACTGTCATTCTCGTATCACTATGTTAGTAAAAAAAACTATGCATATAAAAAGATCGAGTTTGAAAGATCACATCTATACTTAGACTAGAAAATCTTGATGGTCAATATAAAAAATTCTCACAAATCTCTTACCGACAACTGAATCTATACCTAATTTAATAGCCCAAATAATAAATCGAACTGGTATCATTTGGTGCTCAATCATTTCCAGTATACTGTTATAAGAGCTGGTGGTTTGCGTACGAGTCGTACAACAAAATTATTCGTGCCAATTAAGCGGTGTCCGCGGGATGACACTCAACTTGTCCTTTGGGCACACGCCGCCCATTCACTTGCAATATGGAACAACGATGCTGTGGAGAAGCAGGAATAGCGAGGCTGATGTTTTTTATGGCCATATTTTTATTTTCCAAGCCCGTGATTTCGTTTGCATGTAATAATTTTGTAATACTAAATACCCAGGAAGAAATGTAGCCTCGCAAGTCTCCAGGTCTAAGACCATCTATCTGTCAAATTTCATAAAGAGCTATTAAGTGGTATAGGCGTAAAGAGATAATAATATTAGTGTGGATACATATCTTTTTTCTTAAAGTACTTTTAAGTTGACACACGATGATGTCACTGTTGCTGTTATTCTGGTTTATTTCGACTATAGATCAAAGGCTATATTTTGAAACTCATCATTTGTTATTTATGAATGTCATAACTTTATTCACTTTAATTAAGACAAATACAATATTTTACTTAAACTATATTAAAGTGTCAAACATTAAATTATAACTAAAATATTATTATCTATATTGCGTAGTTTCTTCCAGTGAATCTTCGTAAACGTAATGGACTTCGGCCCACGCATAAAAAAAAATCGTTCTTAAATCATTCGACTCTAACACATTTATAAGTTATAGCTCCGTTAGTCCAAGCCCCAGGTTACAAAGTAACAACCAGTTAAACACACATGAAACCGCTTCCAATATTTCTACATTATTAACGAAATTGTTGCATATACGTTAATGATTGGCCGACCACACTCTCATCATCGAGCATCTTCCTTGAACGACAATCAACCGTAATTTATGATTACGGAGAAAGTAATAACACAATGAAAAAGAATTCGGAAGCCATTTATGAAATATTTAAATCTGTACACATAATGCTGAATAATAATCGAACACAAAGTGGCAATAGGAAGAAATAATATTGTTCATTTCCTGTTTGGTTTACTAGTGAATTTTGGAGAGCAAAGTTTTTGCATTGTGTACACGCATCCGTGGGAGCATCTACCTGGCACCCGCGGCGCTGTAATTTCTTATAAATCGACATCGAGTGAGATATCCAGGGCCGCGCTTCTTCCCGCTGAGAACGAGCTGCGCGGGCGCAGGGAGGCAGGGGAGCAGCGCACCTACAATGACACACAATAGCACACATGATCTAGATTAGTGACGCGCATTGTGTCTTCAAAGGGTTGGGGAGCTTTGTGCGGACAAACGGAGCGCCCGCGCATAATACCACGGTACCCGCAAACATCTCCACTGTGATTTCGCACGATTCTATGAATTTGTAAAGAAAATAAATATAACTTTTGACAGGCGTCCACGCATCGATGCTATCGTTGTTTGTCGATTGTGAATTGAAAACAGATGAAAAATAATAAAAATAATCCTTTGGCATTCATACAAAGTGTGGTTTCATCGTATCATAATCGATCATATTTTTAAAATGTTTAATTAAAAAGAACAAAGTTTTGTGTAATTATTTCATGTAAGCAAATAACCTGCAATCATACTTTTAGCTAAATTAGAGCTTGGACCTGTCAAGGGCGGAAAGGGTGAACAATCAACAATTTAAAATATTCTAATAGTTTTTAATAACCCGCTTTTGACGAACATTAGACAACCGATAATTAAACCACTTTGAATGTTATGCAGAGGTTATAATGAACGTTTCCGTAGAACATTTAAGGGTTGTTCAGTGAAGTTAAACCCTTCCATTCGCGATGGTCGCTTCAGGCTATTACTTAAGAAAACGGTTATTAATTTTTATCATGTCGTGATGTTGTGAGTGCTGGTGGTGGAATCATGTTATGCAATCATAAAACTTATCCTGGATTAAGAATATAAATACAATCCGTTTGCCTGCGGCTTTTCTCGCGTGTCTCAGAAATTGGGTTTAAATGTTTATTGATCAGTAATCTGCCATTGCGATATTTATTTATTTGAATCGATGAAAACTCACAGGAGGACCTTATTTTATTTCTACTTGAAAAAGGGGTGAATAATATGTATAATTAACTATTTATAATAATATATATATATATATTATATAATATAATGGGTGGTATTTTTATTTTGATGCTAGAATTAAGCGGTTTAAAAACTATAATAGCCGATAAAAACATAAATAAGACATTTGCATCTAAAGTCTAACAACAAACAAAATTCCACGACACATTATTATTAAAAATGTAACCTGTCCGCTTACGTCCATTAAGAGAGAAGTCAAAATATTTTATGGACGAAAATGTTAACACTTTTGTCAAACGAGATCACCCACAGAAGGCACAAAGGGCACCGATGTAAATCTCGCCTTTTATACGCCGCAAGAATTTTTTGATGCGACATCATAAAATATAGACATATGGACAAAATACTAAATGCAATAAAATCCTCATCCTCATTCATACAGATTTAAAAAAAACTCAGCTCTTCATTTCGGAAAAACTCGTTCCATGGTAATTTTTTATACGCAACCTGACCGCTGTCATTGTTAATTGTACCTCTTGAACTAAAAAATGGATGAATGGGTCCGAACGCTGTCTTTGAGCACCCAACGGGTGACATTGTTGGGAGCGATTTGTCTTACATGCTGAGATTCGATCTTAATATAGGATATAGTTTTTTCGCACCTCATGTCAATTATGGCTCGTATCTTTTATAATTTTTTTACTATTTAGAATCAATATTTATTATTCAGGATAAGTGCTCGTATGTTAAGGTTACTTTATAGTTTTATTGCATTTAAGGATAGCTTACAGAGATACATAATATCAAGCTCTTTCATTCAAATGTACCCCTTTAAATCAACGCGTGGCCATTCATCACAGCGGCGACACTTCTCGCGTGGAACAGACACCACCAAGTCAAGTTCAAAACAACCAAAACACAACTCTAATATATCGTAGTACAAACAATATTCGGTTGTAGACTACTTGATGTTAATTTACGGAACTAAACGCAGATGCAAGCATTGTTGTGTACGCTGTATCTAATTAGATAATGTAATTAAATAAAATTCCATTCTCGCCTTTGGGTGGTAACCCTTTCGATATTCTTATCACCGTTTTAGGCCCATTCACAATTTATTGACCTTGAAGTAATTAATTACTTTATATAAAAAAAAAAACTGTATCACTATCGACTAACTCGAAAACCAGAAACTTGTACCCACGAAGGAATAGGATGCCCAAAGAAAAAGGTCGTTGAACGTAATTGTAAACTCGATATAAATTTGATATACAACGACATAAAAAGACTAAAAGCAATTCAAATAAAGTAACTTTTTTTCCAAAACTAAATGCAGTGCAGTGACGTACAAAAAAGCTGGCGGAAGAGGATGGGACCTACCAATATTAGTTTTATATCTGGCAGAAAAAAGGCTCGACTTGAGAGGGCGATTGTCAATCAGAATAACAATAATAATGGGAACCCTTTGAGATTGACGAACCCTTTCGATTCTGCACCTGATGCGGAAGCTATTCGCACACGGTGGGAACATTATTTTTCCGAAAGTTTGGACTTTTTGGTACTGCCTTTTCAAACTGTGTGAAAAATGTTTTTTGAATACGTGTGAACTATGGACAGGTTCCTGTTTTTAATGTGGTTCACATTCACAATGATTTATCATTTACCTTTACAAGACTATTACTAAGTATATTGAGAAGTGGTCGAATTGGCGGTTTGTATTACTTTTTATCAACATTTTGGAGAACTTGCCCTAAGTTTGTAGTACTTTTTTTTTTTCAATTGATTCTTATTAAAACTATTCGTGATAAATAGTAGTGTAAATACGTAGAATACAAAGCTTTCACCGAAGGCTACATGCCAGTACACTTATCAAGTTGGCACGTTGACGATGCCTGTACTAACTGTCCGTCACGTGCTGAATACTGCTAACAATGAATTTGCGCGAATAACAAGTAGACAACCCAATGCTGTTTAAAAACCCACCTTATTCCGATGAAATAAGAGTGTTTACTATCACTACCCGCATATTGTAGGAATACACGCGCCAGTGCATTAATGATAGCGCTATCTGCTACCTACACTTGACTCTTTAAGTTCACAAGTACGAGAGATAAACGTTCAATAAGTATTCCCTGACATTGGAAACACGTTATCTAGGTACTTCACATTTGCGAGTCTTTTAAATATTTGAGTGAAAGTAACGGTTTCTTTTAAGTCCTGAATGGTAGCTATAATATTTAGTTTCATGTTGCTCTGCATAGTCTTACACGAGCGCTATAAAAAAAAAAAAAAAAACAATCATGAAATTCAGAAGAACACTTTTGTACTAATCGTTTCCGAAAAATCTTTGCAGCGTTGTTCTATGATTGTGAAAACAATAACTAGCAAAACTGGAAAGTTATTCTAGAGCATCACATGTGTTATCGTCCTTCGATTCGTACTTTGAAAATTAAGTTGATCTATTTTCGCCATGTCGATTCAAGCATTTCCCACAGGAAATCCACGCGACATCCCTTAGTTCATATGCGACATGCTAAGAGTCCAGGTTGGGACCAGTCGAAACGTAACGTCAAACACATGTTGTATCGTTCATTATTGTGTCAACTGCAAAAGAAATGATTAAATACTAACTATTGCTAGCGGCTTTGCTCGCGTGGAGGTCGGAAATTATCCCACGGGACCATCCTGCCGGGTCGGTGCGCCAAACATCCAAATCCGTTCAGCCGTTTTGGCGTGATTAACAAACATCCAAACTTTCACATTTAAATATTAGTACTGCATGTCGCGTTCTGCTCGGTAACCAAGTTAAGACTTGCCGAACCATTACGTTCATGCCCAGTCTTCATGAATTTCGACAGATGTTTCTTTCGCCACAAAGAAATTGACATTCGTGTGGTGACGAGATCCCTAACGTTTGATTTGATCCTCAAGGCGACGTGATGGTAGAGTGATGTAGCCGGGACACGTACAGTAGCGTCGTTGGAATAGCAGGACGCAGCAGTAGCTCTGACCTCTGAGAGCTGGTGATTCGGTCCAGTCAGTGCAATAACGCACTTTTTACAACAATTAGGTAGACTTTTTTTGAGAATACATGATTCTCGATAATGTCACCATTTTAAAGACGACATTGGAGACAAGCGACGATGACGAATGCTAATCGGAATAACCTTCTTGAATAGTACTGAGCTAACAAAAATAATCCTGAAATTCAGGCGTACAAAAGGGGATGAATGGGAGGCAATTGCATGCAGCTGAGGCAATTACATGAATGGATAGAATAGGAAATGAGTAGGTACATAAGAGGAAGTTGTGGCAACTGAAAAGTTGTGTAGAAATCGGTGGTCATGGTATGGGCATATGATACGGAGAAATGAGGAAAATGTGAGAAAAGTTTAGAGTTTGATTGTCGATGGCTATAAGGGGTGACCAAAGAAATGATGAATGGACTGAGTGAATGATAATATAGTTAGAAAAGGAATGACATCGAGATGACAACCAAAAGAGAAGTAGAAGAAAAATACATATAGCACCGACCTCAAATAAATTCGAATAAAGCCAAAAGAATGATAAGAAAAAAAAAGAAAATTACCTGTATTGAAAATTACCTATATTGAAAATTTCCTAAATTGAAAATTACCTATATTGAAAATAACCTAAATTGAAAATTAACTATATTGAAAATTACCTATATTGAAAATTACCTAAATTGAAAATTACCTATATTGAAAATGACCTAAATTGAAAATAACCTATATTGAAAATTATCTATTTTTTAATCGAGTCCAGCTTTTGCCTGATATTGGGAAACCAGTATTTTTTCTTAAAAAACTGAACTAAAAGGTAATAAACAAAAAAAAAACACAAATGGTGGTACTACTCCAAACCACTGCACAATTTTTAGTGGATGAACTTCGAAAAGGAATTACAATAAACTGAATCGTACGGTACCTGCATACCCGTATCTAGTTCACATTTTAATTCGACTGTGGGATTCGTCGTCATATTTCTATCAAATCAAAGAACCAACAATGAACATTAAATTAGAAGCGTACTATTACGTCATTTCTCGTCACCCTCACTAAAAGTCTTGTAATATGGCGGAAGCGACAGGTCCTGGTAATTTGACTGCTGTCATAACAGCGGATACAACCCACTTAAGCTTATTTCACCTAATTGAATCCTAGAGCATTAAGCTTCTCAAACCTATAATCCCTTTTATGAGATTCACGCCGACATTTTAAGGATCACTCCTTTAGCTGTCCTCTTCAGAAAATGTTTTTTGTTACCGTATAAATCTAGGGCAAGGTGCATTAATTTCAATTAAAGTTTTCTACGTAAGTCGGTTTAGTATTTGATTGGCTGTATAATTTTAACTGTGGGCGATTTCGTTAGATTTATCTTCTATTAATTCTTGGAGTGTATACTTTTCTTGCGGATTTCCTTTTGTTAGTTTATTTTCACTGATCATGAATATAAATACTTTTTAATTACCTGCTTTTAATTGTTTCTTTTCTGGGAACAGTATGAACAGCTTTAATAATATCCCTGGTGCATCCTTCTATTTATTATGACATAAAGTTCTGCTGAATTCCGATATATGTGCAGCTATCTACTTTTATTTCTAGCAACATCTTAACTATGTAGGTACTTACTTTTTACTGCTTACACTAGCATCGATAGAAAATGAATGAATATTGTATTTACAATAAAATCAATAATTTCTATTGTAAGTTATTACTGTAAGGTCACGCTGGGCACAGCGGTGTTCTATCTAAATCACTGCGTTGCCACTGTCCTGTCTACTAAACTAACATCTTCATCCCGTGTCTATGTTAATGGTGCGATCCACTCACTACATTCTACTCGACTCGATGTTACTATGCAAAAATATTCGACTCCTCGACTAATGTAACTGTTCGAATGCGTAATTATACTTTTAACCTTTTTTGTCGCTTGATATTCTTACACTTTTAATTTGGTACATCTTATTACACGTTAAAGTATTGAACAGCAATATAATGTTATTGCTTTCAAACCGATTCGGTTTGTTTCACTCATGTCAATTGGCACTATAATATTCAACACCTGCCTTATTGGACAATTTTAAACAGTCAATTGGCTCCTGTTTTAACGTTATATCGAGTCGAGTGATTGTATCGGTAGCATTATGTCACATCACTAGTTGATGTTCACATAAACACATACACAACGACATATTTACGAATGTTACCAGTGTTACCGCTTGTAAATGACTGGTTTATAAAATACGATATGCCTATATGAATCTATTGATATTTACTAGACACCCCGGTAGCCGATACTCCTAAATTCCAAGCTTCGATTTCTAATAAAATACATTTTCGGTATGTTTTAAGTGTCATTAAAATGAAATAAAATGCGTCGGTATCTTTAAAAGGTACCGTTTATTTAAATTGTTGTATATTGAAGCCACTAAAGTACGTGGTAAACGATGTTGCGCAATTTGAAGTACGAAATTACAAGAAAAAACGGTTGTTACAATGCATCCTTAGAGAAACCCGGACAATTTCATACAAATCGAACCGCAGTGAAGTGTTTAAAATGACGGAGGAAATGAAGAAAAAACCTAGCAACATGAGAGTTGGTTATTTGGTGTATATCATGCGGAAATCATTCTCAAATTGCACATCACAAAAGTGTATCTTCCGATTGCAAATGTTTAAGAAATTCAAAAGGTTTTTTAGTTTATTTTTTTCGTTTGGAAGCATGCCAAAGTGAGGAACAAAAATAATAATTATAACTTCATTTCATTCAACATCTTAAAATGTGTGCCTAACATTTTGGAATTAGCACTATCGTATATCACAACTCATATTTTCGTGAAAGACGATACTTTTTGTCTTGCGGTCAAGTGGGCACGCTTTCAACGCAATACAACTAATTATAAGTTGTAATTATATTCTTTTGAATCTGCTACTGGTCGACAGATGTTTTCTTTTATTATTAAGAAAGATTTTTTTTTTTTTTTAACACCTTTATGTAGGCACCTAAGTACTCATTTTAAATCTTAATATTTATTTACTGCAAGAACTTTCGTCACGTTAAAATCTATTATGCGATGCAAAATAATTAATTTAATAAACAAAGCAAGTTAAATTAAATCTAAACACATTTTTATTTTCTTCTGTTGTTGCATGAGCTGCCAACGATAAAATTAAATGTCCTTCAGTTAAAGTTATAACTCATTCAGAAAATAAGTGAAAAGTTTTATTCTTGAGCGGTGGCGCAGACGCCGCAACTTCCGAGTTGGAGGTAGTGGGTTTTGAACCCAAGCAGGCACTTTACTTGTGTAAATTATTTCATCACCACTGCTCTCAAAACGGTGATTGTAAACATGGTGAGGAAACAGGCATGTACTAGAACCAAAAATTCTAAGACGTGACATCTGCCAACCCTCACTGGATCGGGGTGGTAGTATATTATGCCTGTGTCACCGCAGTGGCAACATTATAAGCTGTTTATGATTTATTTTTGACTGGAATGGATTTTGCTATTGATGTTTTTTCACCCAATACATTTAGTAAGCCATCACTGTACAATTATGGTTTACCAAAAGTTTCCAATTTAGTTAATTAATAAGTACTCATATCACTTCCTTATTTATTTCAGTCATTATAACATCCCTATTTTGTGATGGCACAAGTGATACGCTCGTGACTAGGTTTATCATACGTCTGGATTTAGTCGGACACATCCAGCTTGTTTGTCCCCCGTCAAAATCAAAATCAAAATCAAAATCAAAAGTCATTTATTCAAACTAGGCTGGTGTCAGCACTTTTTGAACGTCAAAAATTACAAAAGACAGTCCCCCAAAAACGCCCACCCTTCGACACTTCCTAGTGCTTTAGCTGGGAAGAAGAAGTGGCGCAACAAACTCCCCAGCAGCACAGCTGTCTGTTATGTTAGAAGAACTTGATTTTATACAATGGTAGGTTACAGAATATCGAAATTGAAATTAGTTCTAGATATAATAGATCCATTATCGGGGTCGCTAGCTAGCTACATCTTGCAATTTAACTCATTATTAAAAATAAAAAACAATGAGTAGATTATGTCAACACTAAGTAAATTGAAATGAATTTATATAGTCAAATAAAAAAAACAAACAATTATGTTAATAAAGATATGACCTGTCAGTAGGCAAGGAAACTCTGGTGAAAGAAAACAAACATTGTCTTGAGTTAATCACAGCGACCAACTATTCTTATCGTTTAAGTAGTCGTTGATAGAATAGTATGCCTTTGCGCAAAGGTTGGATTTTACTTTAGCTTTAAACGCATTAAAATTCAAATCTAGCACAGAAGAGGGAAGCTTGTTATAAAAGGCTATACCAAGACCAATAAATGAGTTATGAACCTTATGAAGCCGGTGAAAGGGAGCACGTAGTTTGTCCTTATTTCTAGTATTAATATTATGAAAATCACTGTTTTTAGTGTACAAGTGTATGTTTTGCCTTATATATAAGATGTTGGCCAAGATGAATTGCGATGCCACGGTGAGTATACCAATATCTTTAAAAAAATCTCTAAGAGAAACTCTAGCACCTAGTTGATAAATTGCTCGAACAGCTCGTTTTTGAAGAACAAAAATATTTTGAATATCTGCGGCTTTGCCCCACAGCAGAATGCCGTAGGACATAATGCTATGAAAATAACCAAAATAGACTAACCGCGCTGTGTCAACGTCAGTGTATTGTCTTACTTTCCTGACGGCGTAGGCGGCCGAACTGAGCCTTCCCGCTAGGCTTGATATATGTGAACCCCACTGAAGTTTGGCATCTACTGTTATGCCTAGGAAAACTGCAGAGTCTACAGTTTCAAGTACCTCATTATCTACGACGATGTTCGGTCCTAGATTCCTAACATTCGGTAAGGCGAACTTTATACATTTAGTTTTCTTGGCATTGAGAACTAGGTTATTTGTTGTAAACCAATCCGTA
Source organism: Polymixis flavicincta (assembly GCA_949987655.1). NCBI lineage: Eukaryota > Metazoa > Arthropoda > Insecta > Lepidoptera > Noctuidae > Polymixis > Polymixis flavicincta. The sequence goes on along the minus strand of OX465181.1, from coordinate 17,226,418 downwards.
ACCATTGCGAGTGCACTGTTTACGTCGTCAAAATCTTGTCTATTCCTATCTACTTTAAATATAAGAGAGGTATCATCAGCAAACAGTACGATGTCACAGATACCCTTTAAATAGAATGGTAAGTCATTAATATATACTAAGAACAAGAATGGACCCAGTATTGAGCCTTGAGGTACACCTAATTTAACTGGTAGCCCGGAGGATTTTACACCATTAACATCTACACATTGATGCCTATTTTGCAAATAAGAACTTAATACGTTGAGTGCTTCGTTTTGAACACCGTAATGACGTAGTTTACGCAAAAGCGTGTCATGGTGCACGCAATCAAAGGCTTTGGAGAGATCACAGAAAACTCCAATAGCATTTTGCGAGTTCTCCCATGCGTCAAAAATGTGTTTCAGCAGAGCAACACCTGCATCGGTAGTCGAACGACCTTTTGTAAAGCCATACTGTTCATCGTGAAGGAGTTTATTTAAATTAAAATGTCTTAGCAACTGCTTTAGTATCAGCTTTTCAAATATTTTACTAAAAGCCGGTAAAATAGAAATAGGCCTGAAATTGCCAATGTTATTTTTGTTGCCCGATTTAAATAAAGGTATGACTTTGCTACTCTTCATAAGGTCAGGAAAAGATCCTAAATCAACACATTTATTAAAAGTAATAGCTAGATAGGGGGCTACGATATCGATTATATTACTTAAAAGTTTAATGGAGATGCCCCAGTAATCACCAGTGTTTTTAGACTTAAGTGTGTTAAAAATATTAACTACTTCACGAGGCGTTACATGTTCGAAACTAAATAAACGACTACATTTGGGCACACTACTATGCAAAAGGTTTTCAGCTTTAGACGGGGATGAATTTAAAGAGTGAGTCGTAGTTATAGGTATGTTTGCAAAAAATTCATTAAATGCCTCAGCTACGTCAGCAGCTTTATCAACTAATTTGTTGTTGACCATAATCTCTAATTGTTTTTCTTGTTTAACTGATTTACCCGTTTCACTGTTAATAATTGTCCATGTGGTTTTTACTTTATTATTAGAATTTTTTATAGTATCGCTTAAAAATTTAGATTTAGCAAAAGCACAGATTCTTTTAAATAATTTTGAATAATTTCTGATATATTCTAAGAAAGGAGTGTCAAATCTGTATTTTTTTAAACCGTATAACTCGTATAGTCTTGCTCTACTTTTATAAATACCTGGGGTGGCCCATTGGTTGAAGCCAACGGAGGTGCCATTAATATCAATGGTTTTGGTCTTAAAAATAGATTGGTATTCCTTTTGCACAACATCAAAAAGGGCTCCATAGATTTCATTAGGATTCTCGTGTTCTACTATAGATGATGTAATTCTATGAGCTATATTATTTTTAAATTTAATGCAACGACTAGCTGTATATGGCCTGCATTCTATTTTATGCGGCTTTTTATGTGAAGGCAAAGGGAAGCTAGCTAATAAACCGCAGTGGTCGGACGTTAAATCACTTAAAACCAATTTATTTTTGGCATCACAATCACTAAATATATTATCAAGGCAAGTCGACGAAGATGCCGTGATCCTAGTAGGTTCGAAAAACAAATTAATTAAATTAAAAGATCTGAACAGATTGAGAAGTCTAATACTTAATGGAGTAACTTCTAAAATATTAATATTAAAATCTCCACATAAAATTATACATTTATTACTTGATTTTAATTTATTGAGTGAATCCTCCATTACCGATTCGAAACGAATGAAATCCCCTGAGGGGGGTCGATAAACGCAAATTATAACGTAACGCTCGAGTTCAACACAAGACAATTCAATAGTGCGCTCGATGGAAAGATTAACTAGATCTAAACGTTGTTTACATTTCAACTTGTTTGAAACAAGAATTAAAGAACCACCGCGAATAGCATTTTTCCTCACAAAAGCACTATGCACAGTAAAAAAATCATCATTTATCAACACTACTTCATGTTCTTTCAACCAGTGTTCAGTCAAACATAACACCTGAACATCATAGTTTTCCATAAATAAACTTAACTCTAGCTCTTTGCCGGACAGACCCTGCATATTTTGATGTACAACATTCAAAACATGCGGCTTACCCGTTGTCGCACCTAATAGTTTAAACTACTAGGCGAATCAAAAGTGGCGTTAGTACCACTACTAACAGTAATCGATGGTACACTACAGGTACCAGTGTTAAGGTGTAAATTGTATGCTAAAAGATTAACAACTTGTCTCCTACAGCTAGGTGGCAAATACAAGGTATCATTTGTCAGTTTGTAATCAGTAATAAATTGATTACAATCAAAATATAGAATAGCGTCACTGTGACGACTAGTCCTGTTATAAATTAACATATTCATATTATAAATGTGCCTATTCTGCTCATAAGACAAGTATTGTGAATAAGGCAAGGCAGAGAAAATAAATCTACAATTATTTGTCTCATTGAGATGTAACATCAACTGGACACATTTAATTATGTCCTTTTTTCTAACACTTAAACTATCCCCGTATAGTAATATAATAGTAGAACTGGGGTTTATTTTGGACAATTTAATATTACTTATTAATTGGCTAATACTGGCACCGGGTGAACAATTATTTATTACATATTGTTGAGAACACTGATTAAATATTCTACCAAAACCTTGACCAAATTTGTCAGAAAATACATATGTTGTATTAATCAATTTATCATCACTGCAGCTACCTACTGGTTGAGCTGCTGAGGGTGTGGGTGTAATAATTTGGGGCTGGGGTGCTGCCTGGGAGCAGGCACAGCTAAAAGAGAGGCTATTTGTTAGCAGCTCATACCTCTCCGCATTGTACTTGACAAGGTCTGCCAACTCACTGGCCTCCTGCATGCGCTTACTCAGGTCTTGTTGAGTAGCCTCATATTTACTAAATATATTCTTTAGAGCAAATTCCCTTACAAACAATTCATCCTGTAGGTGCTGAGTGTCGGTATCATACATAGTATTACATAGTTGAAGTTCATTATTACACTTCTTCAGTTCTTTTATTAAATTAAGATTTTTTTGCCTTAGTTTAGTGTTTAATTTTTTAACTTTTTGGCATTTTAATGACTTCTGATATTTTTTTATTAGTCTATTAATTTTAATATATTTCTTTATCTTATTGTGACTCGTCATCAATCTGTTTTTAGTGATGGTATCATTAGTTAAATCTATTATTATTGGCTCAACACATGGGGCTCCAGACCCGCTACCGACCAACTCATCATAAAGACTGCTGGTGACCGCAGACTCTTCACTGGCTTTGAGACATTCCAAATGTGTGATTGTGTTGTGGGCCCTGCTTAATTCTAGTTCCAATTCAGATATCCGTCTCAAAGCCAATTCGTGGGTGTCACTACAATGCTGGTAATTTGACACAAGTTGACGGAGGTGTTGATGCTGGTCAAGTATGCCCACATGCTGTATATGTAGTTCAGCCAACTGGTTTTTAAGATCAGTGTTCTTGTTATTTATGTACTCTATTTCAACCTCACTGTCCTCCCTTTCCTGTATCAGCTGATCGCACTGCTTTTTACTGGAATCCAATTCCTTCAATGTAGCCCTCAGTTTTTCCTCCAAGGATGCAGCTCTACGGGTCAACATATTGACAGATCAACCCTAGAGGCACCCTGGAATGAGAGAAAAGAAAACTAAGTGAGTGAAAGGAATAAAAGAGAGGGATGAGATGTGGATAGTAAGTACGAGGTTGAAGAGCGTTCAATTTATAAACAAAACAAAAGAAAAAAAGTTATGAAAAGTGTGTAATCTCAATTATAATGGGTTGAAAATTTATTTATTCCCAGATAGATAATAGTATGTCATAATTGAGATAGTAATTTTCAGCAATAAAAGGGAAAACAGTAAATATTTAGTTTGCAAAAATGGTTGGGGGTAGGGAGGTACCACTATTGTCAAGTTATTGGGAATCCAGTTTTTAACATTAATTTCATAAAGTGGTTCTAATTCAGAAGTTACAAATAACAGCAGTATATCCAGTAAACGTTCAGTGATTTCTAATGGTTCTCTAACGTAATTTATAATGATTTTATCCTAAAAATGCGTGAACGTAAGGTCCTGCTCAATTATGAAAATTGTAAGATTGTTTACAACGCAGTTCACTGTGACGAGCTGTTACGTACGAACGTTATACAGGAAAAGGTGCAATGGAAACTAGTAAGATTATATTTAAAATAGTTAAATTAAAAGAAATACTCCCCGGGTTATGAGGTGATTCGAAATCCGTCCGTTGAATGACAGCTGGTAATACAGTTATTTGATTTTTCGTTGATTTTGCAGCGAAATAACTCACAAACACAAATCCTTAATATTTGTATCTTTTTATAACGTTACTAATCACGTTTTCGGATAATTATAGGCTAAATACATTTAATTTACAATTAAAATCTAACACCAAATCTTTTGACGGCCGGCTGCCAGTATTGCCAGCAAAAAAAAAAGGTCAGGGTACTATCTGGCTTTGTTATTTGGCCAGAAACTTTTCGACTTTAGATTTTTTTTGAAGAAATTAAAAAAGTAAATCGAATACTAAAAAAAGGAATTATAAAATGTTTTCTGGACTATTTTTGCCAATGTCCGACTTGTTGTCAGGACTTTTCAAACATCGAAATGGTATCCCTACGCGTGACCCGCGCCGCGTCGATCACATCGCGGGTTCCCAGCGCCCGCGCAGCCGAAGGAAGCCGATATCCGACGATTATTTATGTACGAGGACCTGTCCACCGCTAGCCTTATTTCTTCTCTCCATCTGAACATAACTTATGTGGTAACTGTAGCGGGCATTTGTAAAAGATTGAATGAAATAAAAGAAAGATTGGTAGAATAAAATTAGCCATCAAAATAATAAGTGATTAGCTTTCCAATCTCCAAATTACTGTTTAATAATGTAATCTGGCTTGATTTACGTGTAACTTCCACATTTTTTGACTCGTTAATATCTGTGTTGGCTGCCATAAATACAACTCTTATTGACAGCAATATAGTACAAATTACTTTTAATACCGTTAATCTCCACAATCCAGTGTTTAAATAATCTAATAACGTGATAATTATCAATCATAAAACGATAAATAAAGTCTTAGTTCGGTGTTTAAGATCAGAATAACAAGTGTATGGTAAATGTATTCAGGTATATAATGTACCGATTTGTAATAAATCATGCGGCGGTCCCGCGTCGGAACTGAGTCGGGCTATAAACCATTTGCATAAGTGATGGCCCTTACTTGTCCCGTATCATTGTACCAATTACGTCTCTCTACCTACCGTACCGCCGCACAAAACAGTTTTTAGACGTATTAAAATTACGAAATTATGTGAAGAAGCCAATCATTATTTTAATTTTTAATGGCGTCTGAGCAGTTCATGCACGAACATTGAAATTATGATGGTTATAGCTCATCTCTCTCTAGAGAAAAGTAAGATATTCTCAAATTAATTTCAACGATTTATTTCCAGACAACCATTAATTATAAACACAATAACAGTGAAAGTGAGAGATTAATTAAAATATAACAAATGAACGCACCTATTGAATGGTATGAAAGAGATTATAGAAAATTAACAATAACAATCGCTTAGACCCGTTTGTACCGCAAGTTGAGCGAATTACGAACAATAGTACTTACAGACGAGCAACAAAGAGATACTATCTATGCCAAACACTGGTTAACTGATTTAACGAGATAAAGTATTAAGTGAGTATATAAACATACCTTTTTAACTTCTTATATTTTGAAGGAAGTTGAACCATTCAATTGGTTCTTGAAGACAGGGGTCTTTAACAAAACAAAAAACGGGTAATCGAGAACTAATATTAGAAGGCTAGTGCAGGCTAATGTTAGCTTATCAAGTTGACACCTACATAATTTAACTAAGTTTTATTTAATCGTAAAACTTTCATACTCCAATATTTTATTATTAGAAAATTAAAAGCTTTTATAGAAAACATTGTATCCATATTGTAAGGGCACTTTGTTCTACACCAAAAGCAAATACGAGCAACAACCCAAAGTACACAAACGTACCCTAAATATGTCTGCTTTATCGTCGAGTATTCGCAAATATCACGAACACAACAAAGCTCACGTGCCCGAAATAATAAGATTATCGATACAAAGCCTTGATAGAATTAATAGTTTCCGGAATTTGGCGAAATCATTCGATTCTATTGTAGATTGTTGCAACCTTTTTATAGAAAACGGAAGCAAATAAAAGCAACGTAATGTAAACCTCAGGTTTTTAAATAAAGAACACTAATCTTTTATGCTTAAAGACGGAACACGCAGCGTTCATTGTAGCGCTGGAACACTTTCCCACGTGCCTGCCAGTCTTGCTGATCGTAAAAATATTAATCGCAATTACGTGAGTTAACGTCTGCACTGAATCGCATTACGTTTAATTACTCGTTAGCTTCCTCTTCTATCAGCGTTTTCCATAATCGTAAACCACAATCTGCGATTGCATATAAATCTGTTTGTTTTACACACAGACGCCAAGACACGCGAGCTATTAAAAGTTTTATTAAGCCTAATGTTAATTTATGTTGGACGACAACATGAGATATCGTGCAAGGCCTTATATGCTAGGACGAACTATTTACTGAAACCGTCGCGCGTCGTTATTCTCAAGAAGTTTTGCCTTATCTGTTTATAGTTAGAAACTGTTTGAGAATTACATTAGGTTATATAACAGTCATCTGAAATTGATTGATATTTATGTTTGAACCATTACTATTTAAATAACGAACAACTGCCGTAATTGATGTGACAAAAGGTTTTCTTCTCAGAAAATGAACCAATAAAAAAATCGCACATTTATCTTTCAGCTCTACAACAAGTACCATATTCAGCACAACCGTATGTGTTACAATAAATGGTACCATTTTTATTCGTCGCGAGCTTCTTTGTCCCTTTATCAGTGTCTTTTTATTCGCACATGTAAATGCATTTAGCTCCCACCTCCTTATCTTGGTGAACACCATTAATCTTGTATAACAATGTACCGGAGCTGCGTTTGCGCATCGATGGCTTAATCAAGCTCACTGGCCGTATCAGTACTTTTTTAAATCTACTAAGATAAAATAATTCTGCAACGGCTATCTCTACGAGCTTTCGTATCTCGTTTACCGTTTCTTTCGATAATGGACCCAAAGGTTATTTATTTATTTTCACACTTTTATCGGAATTATCGTTCAGCTTTTAGGTTCTGTAAATGATAAATGATTTTATTTCTGTAAGTAGGTTTTTGTAGCACCTTGAAACGTTAAATCTCGTATTGAATTCTACCATTCTATTAGAGATGTTAAAAATATAAAATTAATCTTTTAATTACAATCGTACATAATTTAATTTAGTTCTTAATTTCTTTATTTTTACTTGAAGTCACAAACATCAGTATAGTCCTAGCTCTTGTACTAGGAGTTTTTGTATAATCTGCCAACGTTGAATAGTTACCCTAAGAGCCAGCATATGCTGTTAAACACGTATGTTAAACATCTTTTGCTCACATTATCATTGTAATTGGTAGGTATGCAATTATTTAATAGCCAAAATGAAAAGAGAATTATAGACACCTAATTCGTTTGGTTCGATTTCTTCCTAATCGCATTGGACTGTATTTCATCATGAATATCATAAGCAATCCCTCACAAACAATATGAGGGGTCACAAATGTAAAGTAGGTACCTACTCTATTCAGAAACCCAATATTCCTTTGAATTATTTCTTTTGCAAAGCTTTGAGAACTAAAATCGTTCGTAGTGTGTTTTAAATAGCTTTAGGCTATTTAAGAATTTATCAAAAGTTAAAAATATTTTAAAATCCGACTCGTAGTTTCAGAGATTTTAATCTCATATCGATTGTTTGTAATTTTTTTTTTTTTGTTTGAAGTAAAAACTTACATATAAACAAATTGAAACTTCATTAAAAGAATTTTTGAAATGCGACTTGTAGTTTCAGAGATTAAACCCTACATACATAGTAGGGACCAGTCGGATTTAAAAAAATCATATAAAGATGTCACCCGGGGATAGTCTAGCTTCCCAACAATGAAATAATTTTACAAATCGGTGCAGTAGTTTCGGAGCCTATTCAAAACAAACAAAAAACAATCGAATCTTTCCTCTTTATTATTAGTATATTTAGATTAGTATAGATTTATTTATATTAATATTTTACTAAATTATATAAGACAACTATCATACGCAATCCCTCACAAACTTTATGAGGGATTGCGAAAGTAAAGATTTCTATGTAGAACGCTTCTCTTCCCTTAAATTATTTATTTTACAACGCTTTGAGCTTTACAAGCGTTTCTATTTTATCATTGAATGGTTAATCTTACTATCTACTCGTATATAAATAAAAGGAAAATTCCTGACTGACTGAGTGACTCATCAACACCCAGCCCAAACCCTTGGACCTAGAAAGCTGAAATTCTGCCCTCCCTTTATAATGTTAATAAGGACTAGGGAACGATTTTCGCTGGCAAAAGCTAGTCGTATTATATATGTCCGGATAGTAGTAATGTCGTTGACGGTAGAACCACTAGTTCATATAGATAATGCTTGTAGAATGTAAGGGAATGTGTACCTAAGACATATTAGTCCTTACACTAAGGGATTTAGCTCTGCGTTCCCATTAGTTTCATACAATGGGAATGATAAAAAACTTAATACTTAATAAAACCACAAAATATATTTGTATTCAACTGTATATTTTAATTTATATTAACGTTCTTTTATACATATTTACATCGTGAGTAATGCTACTCAAATAATTTTTATACAGAATTTACAATCACAGCCACAACAATAAAATCATTATTTACAATATTGAGTTGACTATTTACATACAGCTACACTTTTTTCTAATTTAGACTATATATTATTAAAGAGTTCCTTAACTGAGAAGACTAGACACGACGCACATAACTATACTTGCTGTTTATATTACTTTTGCTGCCACCACGTGATGGCGTCAAGTAAGTCGTCTTCATCCATAGGGCTCACATGTTCTTGGGTCTGGTAGTTATTAGGGATGTAACCACCTGAGTACGCAGACGACACTCCTGAAGAACACTCCGATCCAGCTGGTGAAGGCACTGACTGTGAATACGGAGAACTTCCATCGAAAATGCCTTCATCAACTTCGTATGGAGCTTGAGACGGCACAGTTTGCACGGTTCTTGTCACTCCGTGCGCTGCATCGCTTTCATCGATCATGTTCTGTAAATACCTGATGTATTCCACGACCATTTTGAGTGTGTCCACTTTACTGAGTTTCTTCCCGGATCCACGACGCGCACTACCAGACAATGCAGCAATAACAGCAGCAGGCAATCTCTTCCTCAGAGCGTTGAATCCGTCGTTCACTTGTTTCACACGATTCCTCTCCCGGGCGTTTCTCCTCGCGATAGAAACGGCTTGAGGACCAGTGTACGAGTTATTCTTGTAATTATACTTTTTCTTATCAGTCTGCATGTCCAGGGTCAAGTATTTTCTTTCAGGAGCTGGTGCAATGGCCACCATTCTCGGAGCGTCACTTTTGACGTAGGCAACGTGATATTCGGACGGTTTGTGTTGAATTCCTTGAAGCATTTTGATGAATGATTGCAAGGACGGTTAGATGCGCACGCGACAGGTAAAAATGATAGAGAACTTTTGGGAGCTTCGATGTAGTCGACCACAGTCTAGTGAATGAGCGCTACGGGCAGCCGCACCGCGTTATATGGGCTCACCTTGTCCAAAAAAATGGATGGGACCCCTCACTCCCCTACTTTAAATCATTTTTTTGGGATCGTACCTGGAATATTCGTTCAAAGGTGTACTAAATTGGACTTCTACACGTGCCATTGAATTTAAATATGTTGACCGTAATCGTTTTGAATCATTTTGATTACATTTTGATAATACATCTTAATAATTGTGAATATTATCTTTACAACATGTTGATATACTTCAAGTGATCCAGTAAATTATCCTGCACTTATGAATATTATTACTCTCTTATCTATTTGAGAAACAAATTCAAAGATTATAATTTTATATCCTTCTCTTTATGGCCGAATAATCATTTACACAAGATTATGAGAATCATTTCTGTTAAAAAACGCATTCTAAAAGGAATATGGGGTAATCTGCGTTATGAGCAATAAACGACAAAAGTACGCATTTCCAGTAGCTACATGAGCTCATAAAATAAGTTATTAGAACTTATCTACGTATCATCCTTAAGTTAACTATAATATTAATGCTAGCCAACAATGTAAAAGTAATTAAGAAATAGTTGAGAAGAGAATTTTAACATTTCTAAGTGACGCAACAAAGAGCCATGGCGCCTTCTGGATCAGCTGTTATTTTTTCACTGTTACATAAACAATAAAACTTTCATTAAATTCACGCTAAGGGCACAAGTGGGAAGCCATGCGGTCTGCAGTACAAGATTTGAAATTTATTACGGTCGGCAAAAAGATTATTCAAGAAATGAGTTGCTTTGTATTTAGAGTAACAACAATGAGACCGTGGCCAATAGATGCCTACAACAAAACTTCGCGAACTTCTGAAAGGGTGAAAACGCATCCAATGGCCTATGAAATAAGGTTGAATATCAAAATTATACTTTTTCATTAACACTTGAAGCTGTGAAGACTTTAGAACCTGCACACTGGGCGGCATTGCCTTCATTGAATAACTGAAAAACGTTACCTTAATTTAGAACGAAGCAGCAGTATTTTACACGCTCTTCAATAGCGAAGGGCTCGCCTTTGTCACATCCATTGTCCTTTAAAAAGATTACACAAGGAATGTGGGCCAGGCCATTGAGACAGAGTGAAGAATGAATTGTTTAGGAGCTTTCAATCATCCATTGAAGAAGGCGCTAAAGTGATTTTAATAGACTCGGTGTCGCCTCCAAGAAGCTATTCGAAATACATTTTGGCTCATGGTACGTTATTTCTACCTGTATTTTGTTTTGTTTTTGTCACGGTACATTCGATGGGATAATAAAACAATTTTCAGTCATAGGTAAATTGTTTTATTGAAGGGTTATAATCATCATCTGCCTTGCCTTTTCCCAACTATGTTGGGGTCGGCTTCCAGTCTAACCGGATGCAGCTGAATACCAGTATTTTACATGGAGCGACTACCTATCTGACCTCCACAACCCAGTTACTGGGTAATACGATACCCCTTGGTAAGACTTGGTTGTCAGACTTAAAGGGTAGGGTTTATTAAAGGGTTATACGGTGGGTAATACATTTTTTGTTTCTTATATTTTGAGCAGTGGTCAAGTGTTAACGGCCGCGACTTACGAGTTGTAGGTCGTAGGTTCTAACCGAGACAGGCGCTTTACTTTGCGTAAATTATTTCATCACCACTGCTTTTTGAGACCAGAGCGGTGAAGGAAACATTGTGAGGAAACCAGCATGTTCTAGAACCAAAATTTCGAAAAAATGTGACATCTACCAATCCTCACTAGGCCCGCGTTGTAGATTACGGCCCAATCCCTCTCACAGAGAGGAGGTTCGTGTCCCAGCAGTGGGAACATTATAGGCTGATGATGATATTGTATTCACATTTGAAGTTGTTGATATTTATTAAAAAAACAGTTGAGTTGGAAGTATTAAGTTACCCAGATAAAGAGCTTAAATAGAAGTTTCTGACTATGTTTATGAAGATTTTGATAGATTTGTTTCTATCCCCTTTTGTTATACGACTGTAAAAAAAGAATAACTGAATGGTTGAGATCCCTAACGTACGATGAAACAGAAAATATTCTAAACAGGATAAGCTAAAAAAAATATACATACACACTAACACATACTTGCAGACACACATACAGACACACAAACACACACCAAGAGCTGCTAAGTTAAATGATAAATGATTTTATTTCTGTAAGTAGGTTTGTACAAACACTTTTACACGTCAATCATATTTTTTTTAAACTAGATGAGGTCGGCGTTTCCTATCTGACTACTCTGAGAAGAAAGGCCGAAACAAACTCAGAGGTCAGTCTCTTTTAAAGTCCAGACATAATCTTGGTCAGATCATGTGAAGACCATGTGGATTGGTGTCTGAAATGGTCTTTTGAGGAAAGAACCACACAGGTTGAGTGGACCTGTCCATTCAGTGCACGCATGTATCTGTAATCATACGGCTCAACTCAGAACTTGAGGAGCTCAACGATTTGACGAACAATACCAAAGAAAGGACATTTGGGTAGGCCGCATAAAGTACTCAAACTGCCAGATTAACATTAAAAACGAACTGATAAAGAGACGAAACACAAAAACAAAAATACCACATAGTCCTCACATTCACAATAATTAAAACAAAAATAATATTATACTTCTCAAAGTAAATATTCATGTCAAAGTGTATATAATAATAATCAAATGTCAAAGTGTATATAATAATAATCAAATGTCAAAGAGCAAAACAAAGAAAAAACAACATTCAGTATACAAAATTGGAGCAGGTCAATCCCAAGTTAAAGTTTTATTCTTATTTATTTTATATTATTTTTTATTTTCTTTTAACAATCTAAAACATTGTTAGCTACCACTTACAGGAAGAGCGAGACAGCTCCGACACAAGTACTTTTGAAACTTACTGGGACTGCCTCAATTTATGTTTGACATAATGTTTACGATGAAATAAATATTTTTGTATTTTTTTTTTTTGAAACAAGGTTAGCGACTTAGGTATATAATTTATCTACACTTTTTCCCTAGAGTCATATAACTTCTCATACATGAACAATCGAATCCCAGAACGAATATTAAGACCATCAATCATCACAGTTCAAATTCTCCTTCCTGTAAGTGAATTCGCAAAATATAATAAAATTGTGGGAGTGATACATCGAAGCACAAAGTGAGGATACAATGGCGCTGCGGGCGTGCCCACAATACTATCGTCAAATAACATTTAGCCAGCCCACACCTTAGAAAATCGCAAAATAGAGACATCTACTGAACACAATGAACTACGAAAGAGCAAACGGAACCAAAACCGATAATTACAGTCTTTGTAACATTCATACTTCGAGATTTTAAAACGAAACTAACAAAGAACTGAAAGGAACCCATTGTGAAAATTGCAATTGAAATACATTTTGATTGAGCGTCCCTAAATCGCGAATTGTGTCCGTGGAAGCAGTTGATGAACTCATCTCCTCGTTTATCACCGCGTATATACAAGGAGGTTAAGCCTAGAAAAAGTGTACAAGAGTCTGTCCAATCGACGCACAAAAAGTAAAGTCTTGTTTAACTTGCAAAATTAATGGGCTGTTATCCTTATTCGTCCGTCGTTTGCCAATGAAAGTGGGCACCAACTATGTGGGCAGTACTCCAGTAATAAACTCATCGGAAGGATTATTGGTAGACAAGGAGCGATCGGCTGACAGTTCCATTACGTGGCAGAGCCTAGCTAATATTTATATACCGTTGGTTCCAGTCGATGCAGATACGCGGCCCGGTGGTCCCTCGTGTATTGGAAAGTCTTTGATCGATAAAGTTGTAACTTTAATTACTAAACTGGAATCGAGGCTTGCTTTAAAAGGCACCGCGCCACGCGTCGAGGACCTCCACAGAATCCCACTTCTTGCTAAGGATGTGGCAAAAATAACTACAAGTCCTTCAGCTTTATACCTACACATTCAGAATTTTTATTACATTTAAATCTCCTGTATATTATATCGCCGATTACTGTTTAAAGAGGCGAGTATTATTCTCAATTTGTTCTGTCCAGCTTGTTTTTCTTTTTTGTAGATGATATTCAGCCAACTCGCTAACATGGCTTCTATAAATATGAATTGCTGATATTTATTTGCACACCATATTTGCCTCTAGCTAAATTCAGAATATCAGAAAATATTTTCTATCAACATTTTATATTATATTACCTTTACTTGAATCTGCTTTGCTACGAATTCTTATCTATTTTTATTTCTAATTAAATTGAACTTAAACTCGAATAATTCAAACGCGATTCATTTGAATTATTCAAGTTTAAGTGTTAAGTGCATTTAAGAAATTACCAACAGAAAACTTTACACGCCAATTATATCACTGACATTTATAACTTTCAAGATGATTCGAAAGGGTCAAATAGAGAAATGCTCACCTACACAAACAGATGCCGGAGCTAATATTATAGACGATTGTTTGCCAAGAGAAGTGTTTGGCACAAGCCATATAGTAGGCGCAGGCGCACCTTGCCAACATGTGTGCAATCCTTTCGCATCTGCCGATCTTGCACTGATTTTATATTATGAATAATATGACGAATTATGTCTGAGCTTTTATTTGAGATGGCACCTTTCCGGATGTGCATCGGCAGCGGATGTTGCCTTCTCTATGTCGGATAAGTATTGCGAAATATGATGACAAACATTTTTATCGCAATTCATACCTAAGGATAGTTATATTATGTACCTACTAAATAAATCCTACTAATATTATAAATTTGAAAGTTTGTATGTTTGGATGTTTGATACTCAATCACACTAAAACAGCTGAACGGATTAGAATGAAATTTGGCACACAGATAGATAATAACCTAAATTAACACACATAATTTTTATATCGGTAGTACCTACGTTCCCGTGGGATAATATTCGCCCTCAACGCGAACGAAACCGCTGGCAAAACCTAGTGTTTGTATAAAATACGTTAGTATCAATTTCGCTTATTGTTATCCGCTAAACCAATATTTTATTTTACAAACATAATGGCCTGCATTACGCCAAAAACCGCCAACACGAACCCACATTAAGACGACAATAGTGACATACCTATCGATCCTCTACGGGGGCACGTCTTTAATAAAGTTATACGCATGACAGTGCGCACAGAATAGCGCATTGTTGTGCAACACTGCGTGCCCCATTGACATATTAGCTTTTTAGTGGCCTCTTCAGCCATTGTGTACACATGTTTACAGTAAACCCACACGTGGACCTTCCTAAATCTCCTTTAGCACATTTTTTTCTCAAACCTTTTCGGAATTCTCGCTGTGTGTTCCGAAAATTGAATTAGAAAGTTTTTAATGTAATATTAAATGTTATAAACAGCCATTATCTGATCCCCACGATCCGCGGCGCGTCCCGCAGAGAGGCGCAAATTTAAATTCAATTAAGAAACTATAACCGTAAATACTTATACTCAAGCTAGTTAGAGCTGCTTCATAGCAACAGCTTAATTATTATTTTAATGGAATATTAAAACTCTTAACATAACTCATTGTTTAAGGACTGTCATTAGAGACAAGCCGCAGCATCACGGCGTTTAGAGCTATTAAGAGGGTCGTTTAAGTGAGGTTATTTCACTAAAAGTATTAATTTGTTTTGTTGGAGTGGCAACGTTGAAATATTACACCAATCCTCCTGCCCTGCCCAACTTTAACGGTTCCACGTCCCTTAGATGGGCCCTAAACGTTTTCAAGACTCTTTTGTTTTTCTCCAGACAAAACAATACTCAACCAAATAAATTATTTATTCAATAAAACTGTTAAATAAGAATAAAACTATGAATTTTAGTATCCATAAAAGTTTTCGTACCTACTTATTTTACGTATACGGCTAACTTGAAGCAATCAACAAGTTAGCTCTTTATTTTTAGAAGATGCCAATTATGTTCGTCTCACATTATCTCGTTGCAGACCGTGGAGTTTGACTTTTATAGGGTCTCTACAATCCTCCGAACGATAGCGAAGCTGTAAGTAGCCGAACATGGCGATATTTTTCTCTGCCAATGATGGAATGACACGAAATGTTCGCAAGTAATTACCCAGGCAACGCCTTACGCACGACTGAAATTGCTAGGCCACTGTACCCTGCGCCTGACCCGCCTACGCACTAAAAATCTTTACGATTATTACAATAATTATATGTATCCTGCAATACCATTGACAGAATGAAGATATACATAATATGTCCAATTGTATGTACTTACTTTCAGTATTCTTATCTCCTATAAATGTCACTAACGTGGAGGTTACAGAAAAAGTCGATCGTAAACCAAATGGGTAATTAAACGTAATCAAATTAAATGCGCGCGCAACAAATTAAATGCATGTATACAAACAAGACACTAATAAAACGTAATCAGGAGATAAATAAGAAAAATAACAACCGTCACTTACGGACCACCAATGCTGAGAAATAATTCAAATTAATGAAAACACGCGTATGTCATCGCCTAAAGATACCGATGCTCATTACCTAATTGATCGTAACGCGTTATTAATTCAAACCATATGAACTTATCATTACATATTCAAGAGCAACCTCGGGGTGGTCCCCAAACAACCAGAGGTTCCTTCTCTAAAATGAAGCATTAAAAATCGCTATCGTTAAGGTCAGCGCGTCTACTGTTACAGTAGGAGAGTTATAATCAATGATGCACCGTGAAAATTTATGACTAATTTGTTATGATTTTTTAGTCCGAAAAAACGTGGGAGTGGATTTTTTTTTTGTAAAATATAACTGAGCCGTTCTGAGACCAACAGTTGCTCGATGTAAAATAATGGTTTCTGCTGAAACGGGTTAGACTGGAAGCCGACCCTAACTTAGATGGAAAAAGACTAGGCAAATTGATTTTATTCTCAGACTAATAGTAATTAATCCTTTGCCTTTTCATGTAAACGGCTACCTACAGTTAAGCTACCGTTATGCCAAAGAATTATCTACTAACGAGAGTACCTACTACCTGCGCACAAAATGTATGTACGTATTGTAATGAACTGAGGTTAACAGATGGTAATTACAGTAATGAAAATCCCACTTACGCCGTCAAGTACAGGTATTCAAATAAATCCTGAAACTACTCACATGCTTAATATGCACAGAAACACCTTATTAGTTTTGAAAAACTCACTATTCGTGGGCAAAGGAAAATAACAGCACCTCGTTTACCCAAACCAATAATTAGCATTAGCAATAAATTACTCATACCTAAAGTAAAGTCAGCATAATGCTCGTGAACGGAAACATTTCGCAGACTCATTAAATACTCTGCTCACTCTTTTAATTCATGAGTAAAAAATGCTGTCACGTCAAATGAATGAAAGATTTCATTAACGTTGTATATATGTGAGTATGATTGTGAAATGTGTACGGTTTCTTTAATGGCCAGGAAAACTTACAGACGTGATTGAATTCGCAATAACCAACACATTTTGTTCTCCGAAATAAGGAGAAACGATCCTCAAAAAAGAACATTTCACTGTCTTTGTAGGGAACAAAGATTTTTCATAACTTTATATTATAAAAAATGAATCCCAGTTTCTCTTGGTTACAGCATCACACATGAACAGCTGGACCAATTTTGATAATTCTTTTTGTCAGGAGAGGGTGACAAAGAAAAAAATAAAAAGTTGCCCATAACATACTCGTATACAGGAAAAGTTTTTATCCAGTGCGCAAATTGTAACCATGAATTCAGTATCTCATTCTAGAACCCCTAGCGCAGAATTTTATCGCAGGTTGTAGAAAAAAAACACTGCTGTTTCATACAAAAGTAGGTACAATACCTACGCGGTCAAAATGTATGGAACAGCAGATTCTTTTTTTGTGTATCTGGCGAAAAATTTCTGCGGTAGGGGGTCTAGAATGATATGCTGAATTCATGGTAAAAATTTGCGCACTGGATAAAAACGTACTGTATATATATAAAATGCGAATTCAATGTTCATAGTTAAACTACGACAACGTCTGTCGGGTCAGCTAGTTAGTCTATAATTTACTACGACTACTGGAACACACTCTGTAAGAGGGAGTCGGCCCTGATCCACCACGCGGGCCCAGTGCTGGCTGGTGAATGTCACATGTCTTCAAATTGACTTGCTGGTTTCATCACGATGTTTTCCTTCACCATTTTGAGAGCAGTGATGAAATGAAAAACACGAAGTAAAGTGCCTTGTACCTAGTTTCGAACTCACCTACAACTCGTAAGTTGGGACCGGTAATACTGGGCCTCCACTGCTCTCCACTGCTTCAGAGAGCAGTGGAGAGCAGTGGTGGGTCCTTTTTTTTTTGAGTGTGGGTTATCATCAAATAACTTCTCCCACTCTGGGTGGACCAGGAGGGTGAGTCAGACTTCTACTGACTAAAACCCAAGCGTGTTACCTCGGTAGCCTGTATGCCAGGGGCCACGGAATCTCTTTCGAACAACCCGCACCCCTGGCAGGCATCGGCCCTTGCGGGCTCCACCAATTGGTGCTGACAACTCTATGAAGAACGCGTGGATCACAACGCGCCGTCGACCCGAGCTTAGTCCTTACCGGACAGCGAACTACCCATTACTCGCCGTCCGCAGTGGTGGGGTTGACATCGATTTGGCGTGAAAAACTTTGGCTATATTAAATCAATGATCAGGATATATCCACCAAAACTTCCTAGTCACTACTACCAATGTTTTATGTTCTTGAGTACTTATAAAGTCGGTAAGTTAAATAAAGAAGACGAGTAAGAAATATAACAATGCATAGATAGGTGCCCGACCCCACGTCACCCGACATTTGACACTTTACGCTCTCTGCATTTTTTACCAGCTCTTCATAAAGACGTTAAATGCTCTTAGGAGACATTTAATACTCCATTAAATAACACAGGGACCATGTTATAAAGGATCTCAACCGGGAATATATCTCAATTTAAGTTTGAAGATTACGTTTTTAATAATTCCATAGTGTGTTAAATATCAGGTTTTATTAAAATTCTGGAGCTGGGTTTTGTTAAACGATTATCATATCGCGGTTTGCGACTTTGTACTTATACCATCAAATGTTTAATCAAAAACTGGTATTTTTATGATACTGGCTTTTAATTTTTTTTTACTGAAATTATTTGTGGCTTTGATAACCAATCCAATTACATTAATGGGATGTTTCTTCTTCGTTACGTTAAAACTCAATAACAACTTTATTGGTTTAACCAAACAATGCGTTATTAAGTTGTCAAAAATCACACCCTCCCGTTGTTTTCACACCAATTAAATGAGCGCTTGATACCGATACCAACAATCTTGTTAATTTCTTGTATCCACCAATCATCTCTTATTAGTTTTCGTGTGAACAATTTTGGACAACATCGTTCCACGAAATGACGGAGTTTCCTTGCAGGGTTGCAAATTCAAACAATATACAGGGTAAGTTTTTATCCAGTGCGCAAATTGTAACCGTGAATTCAGCATATCATTCTAGAACCCCTAACGTAGAAATTTTTCGACGGTTGTACAAAAAAGAGTCGGCTGTTTCATAGAAAAGTGCAATACCTACGCGGTCAAAATGTATGGAACAGCTGATTTTATTTTGTGTATCAGGTGAAAAATTTCTGCACTAGGGGGTCTAGAATGATATGCTGAATTCAAAGTTACAATTTGCGCACTGGTTAAAAACTTTTCCTGTATTTTTTCTGTAAAATAGGGCGTAACATAAAAATCAATGACAAACTCACAGATTAAAAACAAAAAGAGAAGTAAGTACAAAATGAATTGTCTGTTATGTATAGAGAAACTGAATAAGAAAAGACATCAACGCGAACAGTACTTATTAATGCATGAAGCATTAATAAGTACTGTTCGCGTTGATGTCTTTTCTTTTTTTTTCATTCATTCAACTTGTAAAGTCACGGTGTATTTTTTAAGTTATAAGGAAACAACGAAAAACCCTTAGATGGAATTTATATAACAAAGTTAACAAGGAACTAATGACTCATTTGTAGTTTTAGCTATTGACTAATGAATTTTAATTCTTGACTTAAACATGAATACTGAATAAACAACAGCCACTTCCAAGGAACAAAATTCTTTGAATTCCATCATTGATCGAGGCTTTCATTTTAAATTTCAAAATAAAATTAACAGTCGAAAACCAGAAACTAATTAGTGAGACCAGAAAGTACCCTTTTGATTTCTTGGACTTTTTGCAGCGAAAATACAAATAATAATTTAATATTCGTTGCTTTAACTACCCTCGGTTTAAAACCGCCAATTACGGTATCTCAGATATAAATCAAGGCAGTATTTGTTCAGATCTTAATTAAAATGCTCCTGGATGCAATTGTCTGGGATACAATCTGAACTAATTACCTTTGTATTCAAATATGTACTCCCGTAAAGTTAAAAAACGAACTCGTACCTATGTGTATCGCACGAACATGCATTTACTCACGGTATGCGTAAGTGAAAGTAATGTATGTAATTATCTCTAAAGGATATCATTTACTTTAATTGCTTTAATGATTGCATCATTCCCGAATTGATTACTTTTGTTACCACTTTAAGTTGTAATGAAACTTAAACCAGTCATCGTCATTAATTTCAGCATTTAAGATTTTTACAGCTGTTTTTGGACTTGATCAAATTGAGGGTATTTTTTGAAAATATTCTGTAATAGTTACAGACTTTACATTAAGTTTATCGTGCTTAAGGTTCTGATTTCTTTTAATACCATTCAATTACACAGGATGAAAATGAAAACTTGTGCCCACTCGAAATAGAAGGTTCAGCTACTGTTGCATAGTGTTTATTTATTTATTTTTATTTAACCTACATTGTTCCACTGCTGAGCAAAAGCCTCCACAAATCCTCTCCAGCATCGTTTTCCAGGGCCACCTCGATCCAACCCTTACAATACGCGTCTAGGTCGTCTCGCCACCTCTTCTTGGACTGGCCATGAAACCGCCGACCATCCTCAGGGACCCACTGTGTGGAGACTATTGCCCAGCATGCGTAAAGATAAAAAAATAATAATTTCCAAATCTAAATAAATTCGTGAAAAAGATCGTGTAATTATCGTGACAGTGCAAATTAAGTTTTTTTCTTTAAGTAGACATAAATTATCGGCGTGCCATTTTCATCCATTTCGATTATCGCAAAGTTTACAACCCGTTGAGCTAGCTGTCAGTTACCTAATTTTGACTGTTCCTACAGTAAAACGGCGCGCGACGACGTTGCCAGGGCCTCAAGTCTGCTATTATAATAGTGTTAGAATGGTCTATAATTGATTTCATAATTGTTGGATTTGACAAGTTTGGTAATCTACAAATATAATGGCGTCATTATGACTTTCCAATGGTCAGCCACTGACACTCCATTGAAAGAAATGGCATTTAACGGTAATCTCGTACATAATGACAAATGAATGACTGGCGGTAATCTGCTAAAATTTTGACAGTTCCTAAAATAATATGTAAAAATATATAGTATAATAAAATATATAATGAAATCTGGCATGAATACATTTTCTAATTTAGTAGTATTTTTTCGAAAATCATTTCTACTAACGGGTTTTATAATAATGAAAATACGACAATACCATTATAACACAATTCTATTTCGAGACCATTGACCGACCAATGATCGACCATTAAGAATTTAGCAGATTACGAACTTTCATCAAAATACCAATGAGATCGTGTTGGAATGACGAATTTATAAAAATAGCAGACTTGGGCCCCTAATCACTTTCCTAGCCTCACGTATGTTGACATGCTCTAAATTTTCTTTATAACACGTTGAATAGGTATGTATTTTAATTTGGCGCCCCTATTCAATTTCATCCTGTATCCCGTGGGAGTGGGCTGGACAGGTCGCACTTATTACTCCTAGAGACAATGGGCCAAGATCGTCACTCACTAAACGCCTGAGGAAGGACATTAAAATATCTTTTACTTTCTCGTAGTTTCTCTCAGAATAATTGAAGATCAAAGCTCGGAGTGACGATGATGAATCAGAGCTGCGAACTGAACGTGATTGAATGACACTTGTATTGAATGAATGGGATGTGTATGCACGAGCCGTGTCAGCTTGCTAGTCACTTGTCTCAGTCACCTACTAATACATTTCCATCAAATAGCACAAGTCAATCAAATAGGGCTGGGACATGAAACTTCAATTGATATACATATTGTATCTGTATTTGGCATGGTATTAAAAAGATTAATAAAACTACTCGTTATCAAGCTGTTTTTGATCCAAGTGTACTAAAAATCTTAATATATGAAACACTAACTTTTGCCAGCGGAGGTCGGAAATTATCTCACGGTAACATGCTACCACGATAAAAGTAACCAATGTGTCAATTCAGGTGATAAAAACTATTTGTCTGCCAAATTCGTTCTGCATTTTTTGCGTTATTGAGTTACAAACATACAAACTCTCTCGTTTATTATATTAGTAGGATTTAATTCCTAAAACTTGAATCGTGAACGAATCTGCAAATGAATATCTGACACTTTTTATTATGATTGACATTTTAACATTACTTTTTTTTCACATTTGACATTACTGTAAAAATGTTAATAGTCTATTTTTTGTTTCAATTTTTGTTTTGTATTCTAATGATTTGACATTTATATTTATTAGGTATAACATTAATAGAATTTCTGTTTCGTTTTCGAATTTAATATTATTTGCATGCCCATGAGACGGTAGAATATGGAGGACTACTTTTTAGCAAAACATCTATGTACCATTTACCCATGTTTGCAAAATTAAATGATTTGATTTGATTTGACAATGCAACAGAAAATATATGTAACTAGCTTTTTTTTTACCAGCGGCTTCGTCCGCGCAGAACTTTCATCCCCTATTTAACTCCCTTAGGGATAGAATTTCAAAAATCCTTCCTTATTCCTTTTCTGCGTTATGAATGGAATCTCTGTGCAAAATTACAGCTTTCTAGGTCCAAAGGTTTGGACTGGGCGTTGATGAGTGAGTCAGTCGGTCAGTCAGGACTTTTCTTTTTATTTATAAAGATGATACTAGAATGATGACTACAGATAAATATTTTATTTAGAATTATGTATCTATATCTTCGTTTTAGTCTACCGCAATCCGAACCAGCATCAAAGAAAAGTATAAAGGATAAAACAACAGATTCGTTTAACTAAAATACAGGGATTTTATCTCCAGCGGTTAGCTTTAGGCTATTTGAATAGCAAATGATGTATCCATTTCGGGTGCGATCATCTCTCCGATATCCGATACTAAATTAATACTCTTTTACTTCGATAAACAAACAGATATTTGCATATCTCGATGATGCATTTAGTTGATTTCTCGAGATATGAAAATAGTCAATGATTTTGATACTTTCACCTGAGCGACAAGAAGTGACTTGAATTTTTATGTACCCTATGGTGCACTCGGATTGTGAATTTAAGAAATAATTGTTTATCCGTTATTGTTTATAACAAAATTATAATTCTTGAGTTAAAATTAAAACAATTGATACAACCCCTCTTATGTTTGCAGTGGTTTCAGAGGTATCATTACATTGTTATGTTTAGCACTTGACAATAGTTGTTCGTAAACGTAATCTCAAGTGTAGATTAACATCAAAGGGTTTAGAGTGACCAAAACTGCTTTGTTTGAATAAAAAGTTTCTGAACAAAGTACCAAAACATATGCGTCGTTGTAGCTAACGTTTAATCCAATGTTTATTTGTTTTGCCGAAAACAAGCGAGTTGCCAGGATAAGTAATAGCTTAATATCACGTTGTGTCGGCGGAGGTGGCTGGATTCTCGGCTCCACGCCGCTTCGGAGGCCCACTTAGCAAATGTATGTTATTAGCAAAACCGAGGCTTTAACAAACAACTGCCAGTTACAATAGCCCCACGCAACACCTACGAAGTTTATAGCTCGCGCATGGGAACAAGGCTCCTTAAAAACCTCGCTTACGTGTACCCACAAACGTTTAGTACAAGAAATTAACACCACCGTTTAATATCCTCCATCTTCCATATCTGACCGTGCATTAAAAATATCAGAAAAACGTTTGAACTAATTTAACTTGCATATTCATGATTGCATTGCATTAAGTAAAGTTTCCTCTAGATATACACGCCATCAGCAAAACGAAATAAAGGCCGAAGTGTCTCTACTTACTGCAATAAAGTGTGTAACCACTTAATATTAACCATATACTTTAAGTGATTCCACAGTCAAAATGTTAAAAGATAAAAATTTCATAAAATAAAAACTGATGACAGATTTAAAATTAGATAAATGTCTCGCGTAATTTTTCAGTTGCTTCTTTTACATTTTTGAAGTAATCACACCGAGAGATCGACAAAAATTATAAATATTACTTTTATGTTAATTTAATATTATAGTCTTGTGTACGCCGCAACCATTGCGTTTAATATTAACATCATTTACAACGATGCAGTGGTGGTTTACCGACATCCGCTGAAAACTTTATTTAAAGCGCTGCACTAGCTTATCAAAGCGCTTGAAAAGTACGTAAACAATCAGAAATTGACGAAATTAAAAATGCCACCTGGCGCTGTAGGTATTCAAAATTCTTGAAGAGTTTAACACTATATTCGGACTTGCTTTTGGCAGCGGCTAAGCCCTCATCGGGGTCGTAGATATCACGGGAACGTACCTACTATCGGGATAAACAATATCCTGTGCTAATCCAGGTTATAAAGTATCTGTGTGCCAAATTTCATCCAAATGCGGTCGGCCGTTTTTTTCGTGATTGAGTAACAAACATCTAAACATCCAAACATACAAACTTTCACATTCTACTAATATTACAAATGTGAAAGTTTGTGAAGATGTCCGGCTGTGTGTTACTCAATCACGCAAAAACGGCTGAACGGATTTAAATGAAATTTGGCACACAGATTATAACCTAGATTAACGCATAGGGTACTTTTTATCCCGGTAGTACGTTCCCGCGGGATAATTTCCGACTTCCACGCGAGCGAAGCCGCAGCCGGAAGCTAGTTTAAAATATCAGTAGCAATCGTAGGGTAAGTAGGATTAAGACAATAGGAAATATGTAGGTCAAACTTCGAACATAGTTTTAAGGGGACACTTTTCGCGGGCTCGAACTCACGTGTGGGCCTGGCTAAAAATCACGCTGTCTCACCAGGCTTCGTATCCGACAGAGATAGTATCAGTGATGAGCAGTTAGAGGCTAGTCTACACGCACAACGTTATTGAGTGAGATGCAGGTGCATTTACAGCAAAACATTCGCGAAAAAATCAAGAAAAGTCCTTCGGAAGATCGGGTTTTATGAAAAAGCCACTACATAAATCAATGACCAATAAAGTTTATTGAACTTATCGATAATTGTACTTTGTCGGTACCGACTTAGTTTTGGAGATTTTACACTTCTTTTATTACTTAAACACGCCCAAAGTAGGATTAAATTAGCAAGAAAAACGAATCTTTGTTGGCTCATAACTTTTTAATTGCTTTTTATTTACTAAAATTCTGTTTCCGTACCGACAATATTAATAATGAGACAAAACCATACCATGTTTAAGTTTTGATGTACATTGTCAAACAGTGGAGTAAAACCCTCCCGAAGTTTGTATGGAAAAAAAGTGGACTTGTTTCACCTTAATAGGAACTGCCAAATTTTTCCACAATATTCTGTGATATCTTTACATTCTTCATATTCAACAACAACGTACATATAATAAACGTTTAGCTGCAATCTTTACCACCATACAAGTTGCGCTGAAAGGCCACCCATCTAGTGCCCCACGCGGCGTCCACCGCCACTGTGACGGATCCCGGCCACGCCCCTCATTTGTTATACAAATTTTATACTACCCTCCAATCTAAACTACTAAAAGCCCTCAAAGTCGCTTAATATTGTTTAGGAGCTGCGCGTCTGCGACTAATATAAAACCAAAATCTGAGCTTTTGAATATAAGGTTCAAGAGATAGCATCGCAATTGTTATAAACACATTCAGAACCAGTTGAATTTTAGCCACCAAAAAAAAGGCATTATTTACTACCTCGTTGGTCTAGTGGTTGCGAGCGCTACAGCTGAGCTTGAGGTCTCGGGTTTGATTCCCAGGTCGGGCAAAGCGAGATTAGGAATTTCTATCCGCAATTTCTCAGTAGTAGCCCGGAGTCTGGATTTGTGCGCGGTTGATGGCAATAGGCTCGCCCCCTATTACATGGAACTTAAACATAACTAGCGAAATGTGGGTGTATTATAAGTACATCTCTGCCCAACTCTTCAGGGAAAAAAGGCGTAATGTTTTGTTAATGAGAATGAGCTGTTCTTGTGAATGAGAGAACGTTGCAGGCCTTACAGACTGTAGATTTGTAGACGATTTTCTTTTCTGTATTTTAATTCCTCTTAGTACCTGGCACTTATTGACAGGCCTACACTGTCCTCCCATACCTAATATCACTGTAATTTGAAACCATTGTTAAAGCCAATTATTTTTAAAAGAGTAACCGTGGAGTTTCTCGCCGGCTCTTCTCCATAGGAAGCGACAATATGGAACCGTGCACCTAGCTTCTGACGTTTCATAAGTGGACATGCAGGTTTATGTGAAATAAAATATTTTGGTTTTGTTATATAAAAGAATTGAGAAGCAATTGAAATGCAATATTCTACAGCTCGAATTCTATGTGCCCTTTAGTAGTAAAGATTCCTAACCAGACACAACACTTCAGATTCAAAGTATCTTGAGTAACACACTCAAGATATTGTTCTCTCACACGCATTTGAAAACAATATTAAATCCAATCATTTCCATATGACTGCAAGTGCAAACAGTAAAACAACTACTGATCCGTACGCCATCACGCTACAGCCAATGTTATAATCCGATGAAGGCCTTGAAGAAATTTCATTAAATTCTCTATCACCCGAGGACAATGCAATTGTACGGGGGCAATCGAGATTGAGACGGCAGGAGCGTATTGCACACTAGGCCCCCGGCTGCTGATGGTACTGCTCCTTGATTAAATAAACCTTCAAGAGGACGTCACGCCGGCGGCCCCACGTGTCAGTCTTCGGCATATCGCACGGGCTACATACACGCGTGTCATGCACTCGCTCGGCATTATTTACCATTCAACCACGCATTATTGTTTTTTCATTGCTCACAATCACAATAGCACCTACCGATTTAAAATCTCCGTTGTAACTGTTTGCACCTGTTTCAACTTTTTTTATTTCATGACATATATCACAGTTCTTATTCTGAATTCCTGACCCAGTTATGTTAATATGCAACAATGAGATTACGACATTTTTATTCATCGTTTAATTTTATTGGGTCCTTAAATTGAGTCATTTCAGATTTTGTTATCAATTTCATAAATAATACCAATGGCTGTTTGTTCTTTATGAAGATTATGCGCATGAGTGACATCTATTTAAGTAAACTAACGATGCGTAGTTTTTGCGGGACATCTCCAGGAGCTTCTATTAATATTCATTACATCAGGCAAGTTGTTTATATTTTTACCTTATAGGAGAAATGGTCCAAGTTGCAACCTTGAGGCCACTCGCGGCGGTTCGCAGCAATTTGTTAAGATGTAGCAGCTATTTGTCTACAAGAAACACCATTTATCACTGGCGTGTGCAGTAAAGTTGGATACTTCGTCTACTAGTCAATTTATGATTCCATTGTGGAATACCTAACTCGTCAGCGTTTTATTTATATGTAATTTTAAATATCCCAGTTATTACGATACAAAGACAGTGATAAACACTCAATAAGAGTGCAAGAAGAAAGTCTCGACATTCCCTTAGATTCCAATGAGCTGATAGTACGCAGACGTATCGTAGATAAAAAATACTGTTACTGATGTGATGATTTTGATAAACGAATACCCGCTGAATAATTCAAGAATTCAATAATTATGTACATTTACGTCAATAACATCGAATACGTAATTAAAATATGTTAGGATTTCAAACAAAATTACGAAAGCCCACATTTCGTTCCGCCCAAAATTATGACTTAATAAAATGTAACGTGTGCCGTAACTCATGGAGTGATAAAAGGAGCTATGACAGCTATACTCCTCAATGCTGTATGTGTGGAATCTATTAAACACGCCTCAGCGACGCACCGACACACAATAATTTATGTTGCATTATTTTGATAACACTTTAATTATCATACAGGATCCGGGAGTTGTTAATTTTGTGAACTGAAGGTTCTTATAACAATAAAAATGTTTTATCAATTCGCCTTGTTTTATTACCCTAGAAGGCAACTTGAATTTATGTCTTCAGTCGTCAATTAATTCGATCTTGTTGCAAGAGTGTCATAACGGATCGGTTTATTAGAGACTCAAACGTGGTTGTACCAAAATGAATACCACAATCACGCTGCCATTATGCATAAATCAATAATAAAACAATGACCTCGGTACGGTAAAGGAACTTACATAAGTCAGTTGGGTCTCTGGAAGCAAACTAATAAATTCAAAGGATTGACTCGGCGGTGTGGTGAGAACTCGTCCATTTACAGAAGCCGCCATATTACAGGAGCATAAATCTAAGCGAAGTCATCCGAGTGTCGTCGGACGCCCCGCTCGCCTCGTGAATGGACCGATATGAAGGATGGCCCAGGCTTGGGTCCGAGCCCCCGGACCTCGCGACGCCGCATCTCAACCACCGCCTTAAACGGGACGTTTTGACAACCGCCGATATGTGAATTGAAATATGAAAGCCGCTGATACGAGTGACTCGAGTATTGATGTCGGAAAATAAAATAAACATACTTAAGTACGTTGCTCCGATAATGTGAGTGGGATAGGTGATTTAAAATATTATTTTGAAAATGTTGTAGACGACATTAAACGTAGCCAAATAAAAGTATTAGAAGTAAAAACGTTACACGTTACATCCGAGGATTCTTGTGTAAATGTAAAAGATCCAGACTTATTATAAATAAATTCGTCACTCTTTAATCATTTCTTCTGAGGAGTCGACGTCAATTTGGCGGCTCTGAGCTCGAATTCAAAGCTGATGAAAAAAACACAATGGGATTATGCAGGCCTAATGGTCCACCGAACATGGGCATTAATCTCGTCATACAATATTGATGTTTCCACAATTTATTGCCGGTGTTTAGAGGAATCACAAAGTCAAAACGGCTTATTAATGTGTGAAGAAACTCACCTCTTCTGGAAACCGTTCCCATGTGACATATTTTTATGAAACCCGCGGGGGCTCGTTAGCAGAATATTTCGTTTTCATCCGCAGAATACAATTGAATGTGAAACTCAAAAACATAAGTCATCATTTTAATAATCTTATCTATATATTAATGCTTATTCGTTTTCGGGAGCGGCAAAAAGATACTATTCTCAAACAAACACACTCCCAAAGTTTAAAAATACTTTTAATATAAATGAGAACTTGAGTTTTAAGAGGCGGTGCCATTGTAGAAGACTCAGAGATGACTTTAATCTGCTTAAAATCAGGAGACATTCGCTTCCAAAGCACGTTTCGTGATTGAATAAGATTTAATCTGTTTCCCCGTACGAACAGAAATCCCCGTCTCCCTCATTGAATCCTTAATCGTTGAATAATTTACTATAGCATGCATGTTCTTCGTTTTGACTATAGATAAATCAATCAAATATTTAATCATTCTCACATTTGGCGTATTATGGGAACATAAATTATCATTTGCTTTTATGGAAACTACAGTGTTTTGTTAAGCGTCTCTTCATTCTATAGTCTGTCTTTGCCCAAATAATTGATTATGCAGTTTCATTGTCTTCATTTCAAATAATATGGTAGATAAGCTCTGTTTATTGTCGATAAGATTTTCACAATTTGGGTAATCTTTAATAGCTGTTTAATGGTTTTAACATACGAGGCAGATGTTCTAAAATAATATTTTGAAGGTGAATACTTACATGTAGCCAATTTCGCCAATTTCGTTAGTTTTAGCGTATCGATGGCCTTAAAGTTACAAAGAAAAGTTCAAACAACTTTGGCCCAAAATTCAGCTGCGTGAACTACGCTCACCGACGCAGTCATAAAATAAAGTCAATCAGTTAGTCATTAACTTCAATACTAATTAACTGTGAATCATGACTTAATTAAAACCTCATTACCTTTCACGACCATAGTTTATCTTTTTACCTTTGAGTAAGCAATAAATAAAGCAATAATTTCATACTGGTCGGATGTTATTCCTTCGGCGGTACCATTTAGGGGCGTTACGTTTTATTGTAATGCAAATCTGTGCTTTTTCCCAGTAATAAAAGTATTTAGATGGCAACACGTGACGACAGGCGCTGCGGGCTACACCGGGACGCAAATTATGGCAATCTTGACACCTACGAGGCGCTAACTGGGGTGCACCCTGCAATTTTCTCGACGTGCAACACCGAAGCTCCGGTACGTACGATCGTTCGCTGCAAGCGCGGGCGGCGGTATGCGGGCACTGATTTGCTTTAATTTACGCCCATGTATTTCTAACACGCGTTTTATTATTGTTTTGAACTTAAATTAGACGAGAAATATGGTGTTTCTGCTGCTTATATTGTTGCGGAACTGTATGAGTCGATTAGATGTAATTGTCCTGTATTGCGTACTATGCGTACTTGGAAGTTGCTTAATTTGCAATGACTGATGTTACAGTGTAGTTATTGGAGTTGCCAATAATGTGGTGGCTTTGATGATCGTTTTGTACAATATTTCATAGTATCACGAGTAAAACTGCTTGTAAGTATCGTCAACTGAAATTAGGCCAAATTATTAAAACTTCCCAGTTTATAAAATAACTCTGACTAACCAAATATCTGGTTAACTTTAAGTTAAAGCAAGAACCTCTAAGATAAACCTGAAAGTACGTAACAATATCTGATACAAACTTCCTTCTACAGGTTGTAGAACAAAAGGCGAGAGATAAGATCTAGAGTTCAAAGGCGTGTGGCGCGTAGCTGCCGAATGCAACCGTGTGTAATACAGTCCACCATAGCGCTCCCAGCTCCCACGTACCGTCTACAGACCGGACGGACGGACGCCGGACGCTCGAGAAACAATAGCCGCCCGATCAAAACGAAACCGATCGATTTTAAAATCACAACCGCAATCTTTGCGCGGTGTAATCTTGCAAATATTTATTATATGTCAAAACAATATGCCGAAATGGAACGCTTATTGCGGTTTTTACAAATGTGTCTGGTTTGCTGCGAGCGCTCGTTAGCGTGAGGTACGACGCATTGTGGGGGTACAATGGAGGGCGGGGCGCGCCCGCGGCGCCTTCGCAGCGCGGGAAATCGCTGCCCAAGTGTTCCACATTTAAATCAATGACAGACGCGGTGAACTATCCGCTCACGCAACAAGACACGCGTGTGCATCTTTTTCCTTCAAACGTTAGTGCATCTTAAATAAAATGTCAATAAACGCGTTTTCAGTTATTATCTCCTTTAGTATCCCACATTACCGAAACCAGAATGTGGTATCAAAACTGGCTGTCTAAAAAATATTAAGAATTTTATTATTTATTTTTACTAACATATAATATTTGGCCAGAAATTGGTCTTAAAGCTTTTAATGGCTGAATTTAGTTCACTTTTTATGATTCCAGTACAAAAATATGAATTGAATGAGGCAAAATATTTTTATAAGCGCATCGCCGCGCCGCCCGTCTTAGCACTTTGAAATGACTTGCAAAAAATAATTAAAGTTAAATTTCACTGCTCAATCCAAATTCTCTAAACATATCGTTTATACGGATCGCAATTTATGATTTCAAATGCATTTATTTTATATCCGCGGGTATACACCGTAAAACGGGGTGAAAAGAGACTGCAGGGGTGAATCGAGATGAAACTTTAAAGTTGATTTTACTGTTGAAATTATGATCGTTTGTAGCCAAAAAGGACTATAATATGTTTACTGTCAAAATCCACTTTTACAGTTTCGTTTCGATTCACCCCTGCAGTCTCTATTCACCCCGTTTTACCCGGTATTATTTTAAATCACGCATCAGTAAATTACACTGTTTTTAAATATTCTTAGGGACATACTTATGCTGCTCATTTTTAGGAACAATCTGAAATTAAAATCAAAAGCAAGAGGGGACTTAATTATTCTTTAATCCTACGTCTGCTAAATATCACGAAACTCTTGTAATTACTTAATCTATAAAATAAATCAGCAAAAAAAAACAGCGAGTCTCGAGAAACCTTTCCGTTTAAGTACAATACCCGTCACTCAAACACTCTATCAAAGCATCCACTGATCCTACATTGTCTTCAGAGCTTCTGTAACCGGTTCTATATCTTATTAAGCCTTCTATAAATAAATAATACCATAACATCCCGAAAGTACCGTTGTTTCCAATAGCGTGTACGGCGCGTGGCGGTCGCGAGCAAACGCGCGCTGCCACAGTTTTACGACAAAATAATATTCTTTAATTATAATGGAGCGTCGTGAAGTAAAAAGGCGGCGCACGCGACATCTGTATTAAATTTTAATGGAATAACAGTTGCACCTGCGTGCAGTCGGGTTTGCGCGAGAGTCGATCACTACGCTTCGATCCCAAGAATCTGCTAAGTGTATCTAATTAAAAATTAATTACTTCAACCTTTACAAACACCGACGAGAATTTTTGTAGCGATGCTCGAGATTTGAAGAAGCTAAGCTTCAGCTTTTTGTTTGCGCAGCAGTTTCTTTCAAAGGAAAGGGGAAGTGAATGGGGTCATCCAATAGCCATGATCATAGATCTGCAAGAAACAATAGAAATATGTGGCTGAATTTAATATTCATGTCATATTTACATAGCTACTAAATTTAGACCAAGATTCATCAATACAAGATAAGTCAAAGCATTTATTTCAATTAGGCACTTAAAAGGCACTTTTGAACGTCAACATTTACATTTAAACGGAATTGATTCTAGTCGCCTATTCCAAAATGTGGTTTCGTATGGAGAAGAACGGGCAAGAAACTCCACCGTTACTCTTTTAAAATGTTTTACATACAATTTATCATAGTACATTCATTATATAATTATATGTGAAAACGATACACCCAGAATAAAATTACTATACCAAAAAAGGTAACAAAATACAACTGAAACAATAAAGATAAATTTATTCTATGATAGATGCATGGTGCTCACATATTTACAAACATTGTAAGAGTAAGTATACGATTTTGCTAGAATATTAACAAGAAAAGAGTCAGTGTGTGAGTAAGTAGACCGTAGTACCGGCAGTGAATGTTTAACTGACATGGTAAACTAAATTGGTATTTACCTATCAGAAGGAATTTTGCAATAGCCTTACTAAAATCTTTCACCCCGAGCACCGATATTTTGCTAACATACCGTAACGAACATGTTGACTTACGTATCCAAACATTTACAACGGAACGAATCTTTGCAAGCGGCGCGCGGTGTACTATATTTATGACATGCACTGCACTTAATAATTAATGCCAATCATGAGGCTTCTCATTAAACGTGTAACACACTTACAAAAAGTTAATACTTATTACAGTTTCCTTGGCTGGTAAAAGAACTTGTTTTTCTCCAAGGGAAATTAATGATCCAGCTATGTTACAAGTTTTTCACACGTGCCTAAGGACTAGTTTCCCATTGAAAAGTAAAACTGAAT
The DNA here is from genome assembly GCA_949987655.1 of Polymixis flavicincta. Lineage (NCBI taxonomy): Eukaryota > Metazoa > Arthropoda > Insecta > Lepidoptera > Noctuidae > Polymixis > Polymixis flavicincta. Next base: position 17,193,013 of record OX465181.1, on the reverse strand, counting down.
AACTATCTTCTTCAACGATTATTATTAATTAAGTTGTGATAAAGAATTTAGTTGAAAACAAAACCAACGATTAATAAAGATCAGTGACTCAGGAACCAGTTAATTAGGGCTAAGTGAAATTATAAGATAGTGTTCAAAAGATGCAGCTTTTCCTTGAGATTTCAGAGAAAAAAAAATGATTCTACAAGTCAAGTGTAAGGGATGAAGATCGTTGAACAACAAGCAATATTTCTCGCACTAATTCACCACAAAGTAAATACAAAAGACTCTTTGTCCTTATGTTCGCTGTTTATATACCCGCAACCTGATTGCAGGGTAATACATAAAGACAACTTAGAAATGCAGGAGTCACAAACCACTTTATGTACTTAACATGTGTACTTAACTGCGCAATTAATAACACAGCTGAGGTAGGTACTGGTCATTATAACCGCCTTGGGTCCATTCTAGTTACCGTCACTTTGTATAAATTATATAAAAATAAGCACGACTAGAAAGGGATGGGTATATGGTGATTGGTGTAGATCAGAAAGTGATGGGCGAGGTGGCAAGGGCAGGTGTCACGAGACATCTGCTGGCCCACCGACAGGCACGTGGCTCAACCCTATAAACCGACCTCTACGACTTCCAGCCATAGGAAAAAGTTAAGAAATCCTGTAATAATTAAGACCCTTAACGTTTTAACGTAGGTATTGTGGTTTTTCTAATTAGATTTAGAAAAATAGAAAGAAAAAAAATTCAAACATTTTAGGAATTTAACTATACAGGGTAAGTTTTTATCCAGTGCGCAAATTGTAACCATGAATTTAGCATATTATTCTAGACCCCCTAGTGCAGAAATTTTTCGCCGGATACACAAAAAAAAATCAGCTTATCCATACATTTTGACTGCGTAGGTATTGCACTTTTCTATGAAACATCTGTTTTTTTTGTACAACCTGAATTCATGGTTACAATTTGCGCACTGGATAAAAACTTTTCCTGCATACAACTACCCCGCCAGGTTAATTATTTGAAACAAAACGAAAGTCTGTTATTTAATTACCTAGAGTTATTTTAGATTTAATAAAATGCATAATTACCTAGAGAGAAAACGCATCGAAAAAATTTGACGCAGCGACAGTTTTCATTATTTTTTCAGCAATTCTGAAATAATATAGGTTATAATACTAATTCAAATCAATCAATGCTAACTTGATTTAGAAAAAATAGAGTCTCAAATATAGAAGACCTCGAACGAAACTATTTCTAGTTTGGTGGAAAAGAGTTCAACGCGTTCACAGAATATTGTTTTTTTTTTTTTCTAGTCTCGACAATAATCATTAAAAATAAAAATAAGGTAATAAATAACTATTACTTACATATATCAGTGACTACCGCAATATTACGTTTATACGTAAGTACAGTAGTATAGTAATGTTGCATTTCCAGGGAACTGAACAATAAATAAAAAGCTAAATTATAAATACAGGATACATTTTTAACCAGTGCGCAAACTGTAACCATAAATTCAGCATATCATTCTAGACCTCCTAGCGCAGAAATTTTTCGTGGTTACAGTTTGCGCACTGGTTAAAAAATTCTACTGTGTGCTACATTAAATTTTCCACAAAATAAGTAAGTTGCAATTTTATGGGGGAATGGGGATGTGATATGGTTGTATCGATACATTGTCAGTTTCGTAAAACTTTTAAGACGCGAAACAGCACACAAATATGTTAATAGAGGAGTCATGATTGCTTGACTTCAAAATAAACATTTTAAGAGCTAAAGTTTAAAATAACATATCATCATCTGAGTGCCGTCAAATAGTAATGCAAATAACTTGAATTCGTTCAGACTTACATGAAACAAACGATTATTTACAGTAGGCCCTAAGATGATCAAACAAATTTTACGATGCCCACCCATTTCTTGTTTACCATTATCCTCAAAGACATCGCTTACTGTAATGCAAGTCTAATATAATTTAAAGAGACAAAATTTATAAAGATCTCTGTCATTACGGAGTTATAATCATAACTCAGATACACGATCAAGATGTTTGCAGAATTACATGGTCGGCTTACATATTTCAAGTCTTCTATATTATACATATTATATCATCCAACATCTGCTTAGCCTTTTCCCAACTATGTTGGGGTTGGCTTCCAATCTAACCGGATGCAGCTGAATATCAGTATTTTACATGGAGCGATTGCCTATCTGACCTCCACAACCCAGGACTGGGTAATACGATACCCCTTGGTAAGATTGGCTGTCAGACTTTCGGGCTTCTGACAACCCGTAACGACCGTCAAAGATCCACAAATGACAGCCGGGACCAACGACTTAACGTGCTTTCCGAGGGACGGAGGGGTCTTAATATGTAAAGATGGTCACCCATCCACACGGACCAACTGCCGCAAGCATAGCTTAACCTGATCGATCGACTCATACAGCTATTGTTACTTAACCAGAAGCCTCTCTATATCAAATATAACTAAACAAAATCAATTGATGTTCGTTAATCTCCCTAAAACTCCAAAACGGCTTAACTGATATGATATTTTTTTTTAATTGGTTATAAAGAGGACGTTTGAAACAAGAGAAACTTAGGAAAACCCCAAAGAACTGTGAAAAAATCGGGAAAACTGAAATTGCATTTTCCATAGGAATTTCGTATGTATTATAAATTGAGGACAGAGCTTCGTCTGTCGGAACAGCTAGTAAGAAATAAATAAATGAGACCGCCACCAGAGTAAGCCGTACAGTGCTCAAAACAAAAACCAAAAAACGATGAATGCGAAACATTTCAAGTGCGATCTATCCACCGATACTCTAATCAAGAGAACTTTTACATAAATATAAAAAAGTGCTAAATAGCGCACATATCCTTTAATTATAGATATTAAAAGTACAGTAAATGGAATATGAAATCCCATCGTATGTGAACCCATTAAAATAACTGGGACCGGCTGAAACTCGATCCACCTTTACTTTTTGTTACCGAATGGTAGTTGCGCCTGTCTTCGACAGAACTTAGATGTTATCAACATAAAATAATATGATCCTGCCTCTTGTCATTATTCCTGTGCTCATGATAAGGAAAATTGTATGATTATACTTCGACGCATTGTAATGTGCATTGATCTTTATTCATTAGGGAATTTCTTTTATGAAAAAATTATGTACCGTTTTGTAAGAGGACAGCTTTTTCTTTCCCAGGTTTCATTCACCCCAAAAGACTTGATCATCGATTCTGGAGCGTCGACACACATAACGAATCGCAAAAAATCACGCTGTCTAGAGATAGTAGTATCAGTGATGAGCAGTTAGACGCCAGTATACACGCACAACGTTGTTGAGTGAGATGCAGGATCATTTACAGTAAGTAAAACATTCGCGAAAAAATTTATAAAACTCCTTCGAAAGATAGGGTTTTATGAAAAAAACCACTGCATAGATCAATTACCAATAAAGTTTATTGAACTTTTCGATAATTGAACTATGTCGGTACTGACGTGGTTTTGGAGATTTTACTTTTCTTATTACTTAAACACGCCCAAAGTTAGGTTAAATTAGCAAGAAAAATGAATCTTTGTTGGCTCCTAACTTTTTTTTTAGTGTTCTGTTTTCGTACAGACAATATTAATAATAAGACAAAACCATACCATGTTTCCATCCCTCTCACCGAGAGGAGGCCTGTGTCCCAGCAGTGGGAACATTATAGGCTGATGATGATGATGATACCATGTTTAATTTTTGATGTACATTGTCGAACAGTGGACTAATACACTCCTGAAGTTTGTATGAAAAAAATGTCGACAAGATTCACCTTAAAGGATACTCCTAAGTCTTTGAGAGTGACTTGTGCCGATGGTAATGAAGTGTTCGTTGCAGGAAATGGTGCGGTAGTATGTGAGTCAGGATTGACAGTCAGCCAAGTCACGTGTCACAAATCTTCTCATTAGACGTATCGCGATCTTTCAGTGCTAATTAGGTTAGGGTAGGTAGTTTTCAGTGTGAATATTTGTACTCACTGATTTAGTAAGAAATACTGTTCTGCTCAGCAAAACGTGGTGCTACTATATCGTCATTTGAACTTAGGTTAGATTTGATTTGTAAAAAAATATCGACCTAAATGTTTACTTACTATTATCAGAGAATGGGCAGCAGCGTTCTCTATGCATTTTACCACTACCGCGATCGCCAACCCGTCCGCCAAGCATGGCGATTATGGCAAACTCCTCTCCGTTTGGAGGAGGCCTTATGTCCATCAGTGGACGCCTTCAGCTGAAATGATGATGATGATGAATATATTACTGATGATTGATTTACCTACCAACATCACTGATTCTTCATAACTTTGTCACAACATTCTCGTAATAAAAATTGGACTTGAGATAGCATTGATTACACACAATAATTATAAATTGGTTATCAACAGTTAAAATCCAATTTAAATGCATGTACCCTGCAAAGCATAAACAAGACTCTTTGAAAATGGATGGCTATGAAAAATTCATGTGATTTAGTAGGAATAAGATTGTAGTAGCAAAATACATCACTGCGGGGTATAAGTAAGGAAGAATTTGTACAAAATACGCTTTATGTCCAACTTAATCGTATTTGTGGCTGTTTGTAGCTTAATATGGGAGTGAATGTTAGGACCTGGGACTTTATTCACACAACAACGATTGCTTCTAGTTTTGCAGATATATTTGCTGCAATAAAAATATCCAGTTTTATAGAAGTCGTTAAAATAAGTCTAACATCGTAAATTACGGTATGAAATAAGTATTGCTGAAACTTACCATAGACAATAACATGATTGGTTTTTAATTAGCTCACTATCATGATGAATAATTAATCTATATCATCGACCATGCAATTTATTATTTGTGCTTAATAACTGAATCCAAGAGCGGGGCTGGCACAGTGTAAAGACGCTTTACTTCATGTAAATTGTTTCGTCACCAAAATGGTGACTGAAAACATCGTGAGGATTTTCTAGAACCACAAATTCGAAAACATGTGACATCTACCAATTTGCCACTGGGCTCCATAGTGGCTAACGGCCTTTAGGGGTATGAGGAACAGGGTGTAAAGTTCGCTCATACCTATGCTGGTAAAGGAGGATCCTCCGACCAGACGGGTATTGTGTCTGGTCCGGGCAACTGCCCGACAGTTGACGTCGGGATTTTTGTATACGTTCGAGTGCCGTGGTAAACTCTGATTGCGCGATGTAGAAATTCTCGAATAGTTCGCCTGTGGCATTGTAGATGGCGCCACTTTTTGTTTTTGCATTTTTCGATATTTGTTGCGAAGCATTTTTATTTGTAGTGCCGCTACATCACTCCCCCCCGGAGACCGGAGGTCGATAGTGGGCTGAGTCAGTGCATATTGTGATGTTTGCCAGGGCCAGGTGTGGTTCCAGTGGGTCGGAACCGGGTGCCGCATAGTTCGCGGTGAGTCGGAACTGTCTGCGACGATTCCCCAGTGAGTCGGGGTTGCGCTGCGTTATGCTCCAGTGAGTCGGATCTGGTACAGCGCTGGGTTGAGAGGTTGAGGCTGACTGCTGGCGTCGACCGGGAGATTGGGCTCTCGACCGGCCGAAAGTGCAGTGTGCTGGGCCATGGCTGCTGATGAGGCTGTGGGTGATGACCAGGCATGCGGTTCGCTGCATGCAGATGGTCAGGATACCCGTTGAAGCCGTGGGTGCTGGCTGGCTGTGTGACTCGCCGCTCGAAAGCTTGAGGAAGTGATCTTGATGTTGATGATGACGTCACGCCGAAGTGTTGCACGAAGGCTGCGCTGACGTTCTTTCACGGGGTCACCAATTTAGGGGTATGAGGAACAGGGTGTAAAGTTCACTCATACCTATGATGGTAAAGGAGGATCCTCCGACCAGACGGGTATTGTGTCTGGTCCGGGCAACTGCCCGACAGTTGACGTCGGGATTTTTGTATACGTTCGAGTGCCGTGGTAAACTCTGATTGCGCGATGTAGAAATTCTCGAATAGTTCGCCTGTGGCATTGTAGATGGCGCCACTTTTTGTTTTTGCATTTTTCGATATTTGTTGCGAAGCATTTTTATTTGTAGTGCCGCTACAGGCCAACTCTCTCACACAAAGGGGAGGCCTGTGTCTGAGCAGTGCGAACATTATATGCTGATTATGCTAACCAAAACCACGAACATACTTGTCAACACATATTAGTCAAGAAAAATAACCAGAAAGGTTTTTAACACGAAAAAATCAGGCGTTTCCATTTTTCACTACCAACATCGGCGCGCGGCGTGAACGCCTTCTATATTTAACTGAGCATCATGTATTCTAAAAACGCTTGCTATATGCATTCTCTCAGTTAAATACTAGACACAGAAAGTAGTTACAATGTTATTAAGAGGTTGTGTATGTTTTTTTTAGATTTCGCTGATTTACTTAATTTTACAGACGTACTTTTACAGTTCAAATACGTACGTTTAATAATAAGTTTCCATAAAAATGCACAATATAAAATATCATTTCAATTATTACCTATCTACTAAATGAGCTACTTTTTTATAACATAGTAATAGTACCGCATTATTTTAACAGTAAAATCACGTCTGTAAAATCACGTAAATCAGCGAAATCGGAAAAAAATCCTGTACGTCAATTTAAGTTTACGGTATTTTGTTAAATAAATAAAAACAAAAATTTAAAACAAAGTTATTGTTTGCTTGATAAATACAGAATATCAGATATAATAAACTGTAAGAATCCTACTGAACTAGGTCCATGTCTCAATTGATTACCTTCACGACTGCAATATTTTCGATGGTAGCATGCGACGTATTATTTATTATAGTACCGACAAGAATTTATCGATATTTACACCCGCGTATTTAGATGGGCATTAAAAATCAACTATTGAGATCAAAATGCTGGACGACCACAATGGCTACGTCTATTTTTAGACAAGTGTTTTAATAGATTCTGATAGTACGGTGACCATGAAGAGTTTTAGAGAACAATTCTCAATCATAATTACAATCGATTTATGGCAGTGGTAACCCAGTGGTATCAATCCCGACTATGATCGTGATTTCGAAGCCAAACAGACGTTTTACTCTGTGTAAATTATTTCATCACCTCTGCTCTCAAAACAGGATCAGTGAAGGAAAACATCGTGAGCAAACCGGCCAACCAAAAAATTAAAGACATGTGACATACTGTGACGGCCCCATGCTGGTTGGCACGGGGCCCTCGTGGTGGATTATGGCCTACTGAGAGATAAGACCTGTGTCCCAGCAGTGGAAACAGTATAGGCCGATTGTGAAATAATATATAAAATTGAAAGTTACCGTCTCTTGCTAATTAATCCGTAAACTAAACATATAGTACGTCACACCAACTTCTCCTAAATCCTTAATGACAAACCTTTTTTTTGGGTGGGAAATCATCAAATAACTTCTCCCGCTCTGGTTGGAGCAGGAGGAGTGTCAGACTTTTACTGACTAAAACCCACCCGTGTTCCCTCAGTAGCCTGTGAGCCAGGGCCCACGGTATCTCGTTCGAACAACCCGCACCTCTGGCAGATGACATACCTTTTGAACCCTTTTATGCACAAAAAGATTCGCATCACGTGGTTTATCAATTAAATCATGTAATAACCTTTAATTTGCCAAAAAAAAAATAGGTGGCTACTTTACTGAATAATCCTGTTAGTTGAATCATATCTTCATCAGGCCAACCACTAAAAAAGAATAAAAAAACTTTTCCAAAACAAAACCGGCCAAGTGTGAGTCGGCCTTACACACGAAGGGTTCCGTACCACAAGGCTAAACACGCCGAAAAAATAAAGTTTTACCCCCTTATCATTTTTAACTTTATTATTTTTATTATTGCGGCAATGGAAATAAATACACACTCTGTAAATTCTACTATCTACCTATTACAGTTCATGAGACCGCTACTGACAGACAGACGGAGACAGACAGACGGACAGCGGAAGCTTAGTAATAGGGGGGGTAGGGGGGAGTTTTGGGTGGGAAATCATCAAATTACTTCTCCCGCTCTGGGTGGAGCAGGAGGGCGTGTCACTTTTACTGACTAAAACCCACCCGTGTTCACCATTTTGCATACTACACACAGCACCCTTTGGGTATTTTGTAAGGTTCCCTAAAAATAATAGTAACAAGACTAAAATCGTTAAAATAGAACTAAATCTAAAAATCCCTAACCGAATGGAGACCGTGGTCACCACATTCCTAGGCACGCGACACCAGGGTCCAAGACTGGAAACATTGACGAGTTTCCTAAATAGGAGTCCACCTCACACAAGAATGCTGAACTTAATATAAAAGGAGCCGCAAAAACGTTGCTGCATTAGCATGATACTATGACTTGACAATTAATATGGGACTATTAACTAACTCAGCAACTTGAATACTTGGGTAAGTTTGTATGCTAAACAAGTTTCTAGCTAACTGTTATTACAGTAGTGTTTGCATATTGTCTTTTTTTCGTAAGCTACTCATGTGATTGACTTTTAAATTATACCGTAGATTGAACTCTGTTTGTTGTTAGAAGTTACTAACAGAGATATATAATAGAAATTGCGGTGTTATCTTTTCATTACGAATAGTTAAGATCACGACTTTGATAATTCATTCATCATTCATTTTAACCGAAAGACTTCTACTGCTGGGCCTAGGCCTCCCCCAGTTTGAGTGAAGCTGCGCTCGCGCGGATGCTAAAAGTACAATGGAGCCGAAGATGTTTTGATTGTTAATAATATATTTAGCTATCATTTAGAAATAGCTTAGCTTGTTTCAATCATCAAAGCTTACAAAAATAATAATATAAATATATAACTCCAACAGTGGACGTCTTTCGGCTACAATGATGATGATGATAGTATTTTATTTACGCCAAATTACAAGGTAAGTTCAACAGAAATGTTCCTGATTTTCATGATATAAACAAAAACCGTTCTGGAAAGCCATGAACAAAACAAGCCACCATGTTACTCGAGCAGCAACAACAAAACAATATTACTACAACATACATACTTGCCGTAGATTCAGACGTACAGTCAACAAAGGAGATAAGTAACCAGCGTCGTCGGATATAATTGGAGTTTAGTAAGAAATTGATAAATGTTTTCTAATGAAATTTAATTTGTTAAATAAACTGTTTGTTAACCGACTTCAAAAAGAAGGTTATCAATTCGACATGTATTTTTTTTTAAATTACGTTCGGGCTATGTAACTCCGTCGTATGTACACGGATTTGCAAAAATTTTTTTTTTTTTTTTTTGTTCAAAAGGAGTTTATTCCGAAATGGTCGCAAAAATTTCTTATAGATCTGATGATGCGTTTCGGAAACTGACAACGGAACTCTTCAAAAAATGACTGCAAATCAACCGCGATTGCTGCTATCGTATAAATATGCAATTTCGGATGGGGTAGGTACTATAACAAAAAAATGAAAAAAGTTATCAAAAAAAAACCGACTTCCGGAAAATCATTACAAAATGAAAAATAGCTTTAATTTCGGAAGGCGGTGAACAGAAAATTAAAATACGTATCTAAAGTCACCGACTTCCGAAATCAAAGTTATTTTTCATTTTGTAGTGTTTTCCGGAAGTCGGTTGTGTTTTTTTGTTTTTGGAAATTGTTTTTATTTTGTATTAATTAATTCTATCTTCCATCGGTTTCTTACTAAACGTCACCTATACCCGACGATTCTGGTTACTTATCACCTTTAGTGACGGTACTTTGCACTTAAAGGTCGCTGTGTACACAAGTATCTAAAGTTTTGAAATAATGTATGTGTTTTATTTCACTGGGCATTGTATTCTGAGAATGGTGATGGAATGCGCCTATCAAAAGTTAATTTGCCAGGACATTGTTCAAGACATAGGTGTTCTCGTAATGAGAAGCACAGAACCGATCGAGGTGGCGGTGCATGGGGAGGCCTACGTCCAGCAGTGGACATCTTTCGGCTGAAATGACGTTTTTTTTTTATTATTATAATAATGTAGGTATGATGCTGATTAAGATTAGTAGGTACCTAGTGAACGGCTAATGTAAAATTTATGTACCTAGAGAAAACCCCAAAGAAAAGGAAATCAAAGATTTACTTGATTTTGTTATGAAGTGTTTTTTTTTAAATACTATAATATTCAAAAATAAGACAAGCCTTTTAATGGTTCCGTACTAAAAGGGTGCTAACGGAACCCTACTATGACTAAGCATCCGCTGTCCGTTCGTCCGTAAACCGTAATAGGTAAATAGTTTAAATTTTCACAGAGTGTGTTTTTCTATTGCCACTATAATAAAAAATAAATAATGCTTACAAAAGTCAAAGTGGGTGTCCATAACAAGAAGTGTGTTTTTTGCCTTGTGGTACGAAACCCTTCGTATGCAATACCGACTCGACTAGGCCAGTTTTTAAATAATAAAATACACACGTCAAAACAGAATTTTTGATTAATATGAAATATTCTCCACTGCTCTCAAAACGGTGAAGGAAAACATCGTGAGGAAACCGGTATGTCCTAGAACCAAAAATTCGAAGACATGTGACATCTACCAACCCGCACTGGGCCCGCGTGGTGGATTGCGGCCCAATCCCTTTCACCGAGAGGAGGCCTGTGTCCCAACAGTGGGAACATTACAGGCTGATGATGATGATGATGACCATTCTAAAGGTACAGAGACCGCACTTAGTTCCTCAACCCGATTGTATTAATTGCTCGGATATAAAGCATCGAACATAAAATGGTGATACCATTATACGACTTTAATTAATAAAACATAATAAAGGTGGAGTTGTCATTTCATTGATTGCAAGAAACACCGAAATATCCAATTTCCCAGCACAGTGGTAAATCTTGATTTTATTGATCCCAATTTACAATATAAACCGCACGTTAAAACAAGGGTACTAAACACACGTATTAAATACCTATGTGTAGCAAATTAAAATATTGATTGTTCTCATAAACATAAATATTGAATTTGATCAATATTCAATAAACAAACCAAATAAGCTAGAAAAATCTTTTATATTTCCTATTATGAGAACCTGCTTACGAAGAAGTTAAGTTCCCATCATGCAAATTTAGTAACAGCAAACAGTTTAATTATTAGATAGTTATTTATGTTATCTTTTCTCATCCTGATCTTTATCTCGAGATCAAAGCGCGAATAATAAAGATATATAGATAAATAATTCATAGATAAGATTTTAGCACTCATTAATAAACCATGACAATATCTCACATAGATCGTTATCAGCAACTATTAGGTTCGCTTATCTTGATCACATCAATATATTTTGTTGTCATCGGATTTCGTTTGAGATGGTGACATGATTATCATAATTTTAATTGAATATTTGATCCGTAGACGACATTTAAATTTAAAATTGCTGGACAATAAAATCGTAAACAATGGTTATCAGGGATCGAGATAAGCGATTTCCGTTGATCCGACAGATTATAGTTTTTATACTTTCGCAATCACGTATTTTAATTGCTAATCGAATTTTAGTGTTTTCATCGAAGACATGACTAACTTTTTCTTTTACATTTTATGGAGATATAATAAGTAATAAATAAAAATAATTTGTTTGAAATACAGACGTAACAGATCTGTTTTTTCGATTAAATTTGGCTTTGCTAGTGATAACTACCACGAAAGCTCACGAGAGCTCACTAAAACAAAGAAAATTGTAATAGAAATACCTAGTTCTATTATATATACCAACATTTTACTGCTTTCGACACGGTGAAGGAACTGCCAGGGGTGCGGGTTGTTCGAAAGAGATACCGTGGCCCCTATGGCACACAGGCTACTGAGGGAACACGGGTGGGTTTTAGTCAGTAAAAGTCTGATACGCCCTCCTGCTCCACCCATTTCCCACACTCAAAAAAAACAAAACACGGTGAAGGAAAACATCGTAAAGAAAACAAACGGTGAAGGAAAACCATGTCCAAGAAACAAAAATTCGAATACATGTGACATCTACAACCCGGACTGGGACCGCGGGGTAAATTACAGTCCACTACCTCTCGAAGAGAGGAGGCCTGTGTCCCAGCATTGGGAACAGTATATTCTGAGATACTAGGTTAATTAGGTCTGACCAAAAACCAATTTTTAAATAAATATGAATAAAATATAATATATTAATTATACATTATTATTTCCTCTCCCATCAAATAAATATTTACAATTATCACCAGCAATTACTTCCTCAAGCTCATTGCCAACTCCATCATTATACTTGAGATTATTTCAACGAAAACATTATTTTCATTAAGTTTTTCGATCATCGACTGACGGTCCTAATTTCTAAGGTTTGATTAAATCGAATGAGCACAAAACAGAAGTATTCGTTGATTAGAAAGCAGATGGTCGACGTAATGAGCGTCATTTTAGACGCAGATATTTATATAAATTCTGACTTGTTTACGTTGGAAAACATAAACATTCCTATAAAAAGGCATAACTAATGTAGGTTACTTTAGATTAACACTTACTTTCTATGATAGGGTTATAATTATGTATTTTGGTTTTTTGGGTGTGTCACCTCGCAGGTCAACCTAGGAGGTTATTGGCTGCCTAACTGCTTGTTGCTGCCTCAATAAATTAAGGCCTCCAGCCAGAACTTAAACTGTCAGGGGTGCGGGTTCGTTTGAAAGAGATACCACAGCCCCTGACATACGGGCTAATGAAGGAACACGGGTGGGTTTTAGTCAGTAAAAGTCTGACACGCCCTCCTGCTCCACCCAGAGCGGGAGAAGTTATTTGATGATTTCCCACCCAAAAAAAAAAAAAAAAGCCAGAACTTAAAAAAACTTAAGGACTAAGGGACTACACGTTAAGGGCACCCCTTGTGGGGAACTCCGCTTAGGGCGTCGCTGTTAGAGGGCAGCAAGGGACGGTGTGGGTCGAAATGATATGATAGGTTTAATATTAAACAAAGTTGAGAATGAAGTGAATTTTCTCCATTCGTTAGATCTATAATGCTGGATAGTTTGTTTGTTCGTCATCATGTCAACTGTTGTTCGCTGCCAGACAAAAGCGTTTACCATAGAATTCTACGTATATTTTGCTTGCTTGCAGATCGCCAATTCATCTGTAGGTACAGAGACCGCACAAGGCTACGGCTGTTCGTGGTCTTCCTTTCAAAAATGATCTTCCAAAGACAGGTTTTCTGACGTAGTTAAGTTACATATTGAATTATAGTCTAGTTTTTAATCCATACTTCCGATCTCAAAAACTAATATGTCACGCATCGGTCGACTTTAATGACTTTCGCTTAGTGATGCTTATTGCAGACGTGCATAAATGCATATCAATCAGGAATTAGCATGATGAATTGCAAAACAAATTACGTAAATTATCAATAAACTCTTCTGATACTTAACGCTAAGTAGGTAAAGAAGGTACCTATACGAAATCAATGCTGCAATCGTCACTTTGGGTCGAAATCGTCGTCTTCCGCGTGAACAAAGTTAATCGTTCACTGTAATAAGCATTAGATTACCGTCCAACCAATTCCACTGACCAATTCCAATTTGTCTGCAAACCACCATAGCCACATAGATTTCCTGCATTCAAACACACGTCTGCGAATGTAAAACATGCATAATGTATGTAATTTGCCTAATTGGCGTTATATATCACGCTGAACCATTCAGATACCCGTTGGAGCTATATTAATGCGTGATCTCAAAATAGACTTGGGTATTAGAAAGGCATTTAGATACTTTCATTCATAAATATGGTAATTGAAAAGTCTAGAATGATTCAAGAAGATATACTGCCATCAAAAACATAGCTTGTAAAAAAAAGCAAGTCTCGTTGTAAGGAGGTCGAAAATGGCCCGAACTGCTTCGAGAAAAGGATGGTACGGCCGTGCCGCTTTTTTGCTCCACTTAGCGGGTGTACTACCGTGCCCCCAGATAAAACAACCGACTTCCGGGAAAACACTAAAACGTGAAAAATGTATTTAATTTCGGAAGACTTTTTTTTTAGTATGGGAAATCATCAAATAACTTTTCCTGCTCTGGGTGGAGCGGAAGGGCGTGTCAGACTTTTACTGACTAAAACCCACCCGTGTTCCTTCAGTTGCCTGTGTGCCAGGGGCCACGGTATCTCTTTCGAACAACCTGCACCCCTGGCTGGCCCTTGCGGAACCCCCTGTTGGTGCTGACATGTCTTTCAGGCGCGCGTGGAACCTAACTCACCGTCGACCCGGGCTTGGTCCTTACCGGACGGCTGCTACCCGTTACATGCCGTCCGCAAGCTCACACCTACGGTGGCCGGGAATCAGCCTGGAATTTCCGACGTCCAGAGCGTCTCCTGCGGCGACTAGGGCCATGAGGGCGCATATACTGCCTCTCCCTCCACATGCACTGCCTCCCTCTTCGCAAGCATTACTGCTTCGTAGAAGGAGGTGACGGCTAGCCATGTGCTCTCGCTCCGTAGAATGATATAATAAAATAATCAGTTCGCTACACTTTCCTCGAGAGCATACAAATAATAAGTTATGTTAGTTGTATCGAAACCACAGACACGTTTCAAGTAAACTAACTTAATTATTACACACTAATACACAAATTCTTGCGTACTAACACATAATTGCCAATGTCAACAGAATAATAATCTAATAGTAAGAACAAGAACGTAAGACAGTGCAACTTAGAACATACTTTACATTAAAACAGAAACACAGAAACAGCCATTTTAACAACATCTAACCAATGAGGACTATAAAATCATTAACTTATTCTTACATATTAGCAAGTAAGAATAAGTTAATGATTTTATAGTCCCTTGCTAATATTATAAACGCGAAAGTATGTATGTATGGATGTTTGTTACTCTTTCACGCAAAAACGGCTGAACGGATTTGGATGAAATTTGGCACACATATAGATTATAACCTGGATTAACACACATAATACTTTTCATCCCGGTAGTAAGTTCCTGTGGGTTAATTTACGACCACCACGCGGGTGAAGCAGCTGGCAAAAACTAGTATGCCATATTGTGATAATCTAAATGTCAGTGGTGTCCTCCAAAAACTCAGCTATGGAGTAGTGTGGAGTTATAACATTTTAGGAATTAAAAATTGTTTCAGTTTCTTTTTAAACATATTTTTATGACTTTGGATATGTATTTGAATTTTTTGTCACCGCCTTACAAAGTGTTTTTCCGAAAGTCAGGTGTATTTTTTAATGGTTTTATTTTTTTAATCGACTTCAAAAAGAAAAGGCTATCAATTCGACATGTTTGTATTTTTTTATGTCTGTTCGGGCAAAACTCCGTCATATATAGACGGACTAGCTTTTGCCAGCGGCTTCGCCCGCGCGCAATTTTCATCCCCTATTTAACTCGCTTAGGAATGAATTTCGAAAAATCCTTCCTTATTCCTTGTCTAGATCATAAAGAGAACCACTGTGCAATTTCAGCTTTCTAGGTCCAAGGGTTTGGGCTGGGCGTTGATGAGTCAGTCAATCAGTCAGTCAGAACTTTTCTTTTTATTTATATAGATTTGCAAAATTCTTTTTTTGTTTGGAAAAAAATTATGTAAATGAAATGGTCGCATTGAAATTTCATATAGATCTGATGATGAGTTTCGGAGACAGACAACGGAACTCTTAAAAAATGACAGCAAA
The DNA here is from genome assembly GCA_949987655.1 of Polymixis flavicincta. NCBI lineage: Eukaryota > Metazoa > Arthropoda > Insecta > Lepidoptera > Noctuidae > Polymixis > Polymixis flavicincta. Next base: position 17,177,350 of record OX465181.1, on the reverse strand, counting down.
GCAATCGCGATTGCTGCTATGCATTGTTTTGACCCCGAGGATGATGAAAAAAGATTACTAAAGCTAATAAAAACTTTCGCTTCTTAAAGTCGGTAAAAAATACATGAATGCGCTGCGAGTTTTATTCATAAATATGGTATTAAGAGCCGTGTTTAAACCATTTTATAATTTAACAAGCATTTAGTATGCTTTACACTGAATGACTCATAAGCATACAACTGAGCACTAAACTGGTACGATCACTGTGATCCATCATGTTTAACTATGCAACATTTATAGCTGCAAAACTAGTCAACGTTCACCCACTTTCATTATGTTTTAGTTTCGGTTCAATTAATGCATGGAAAAAAGTATTGCCTAACGTCCTTACCAAGTCAAAGCATTTACTTCAAATAGGCACGTTTTGAACGTCAATTCGTATGGAGAAGAATGGACATTAAATTTCACCGTTACTTTTTTTTTAATGTTAACTAAAATATGTACTGTTTACTACAGCAACTGTTTTATTTTTGTTTTTATCTATTCTAAAGAACGAACATAACAAGACACCAAACCATTGGGAACACTATGTGCAGTCGACAACGAGCCATGAAGTGATTCTCACGAAAATAAAAATATACCTACCGTAGTTTACATAAATACCATGTGATCTGTGAAATTTGACACATCTGTAATATGACTATTTATTGATACAATCAGATGACATTTTAACTTCTTGTCAACAACATTATTGATAACATATATCTGATCAACTCTTTCATAACTGTCACTGATATCAGATATGTATATACAAGGGTGTGCGTTTTTATGAAAAGAAAAAGAAAGAAAACGTATTTATTGACTTACACAAAAAGATCACGAACTAAACAAAACACAATCATAAAAAATGATCTGAAAACAAAGTAAAAAACAGAAAATCATGTACGAGGCGAAAAGGTAAAAAACCGTCAATCCTATACGTCAGCATGATGCTGCGTTTAAAATAATTATCGCAGCGTTAATATTCTAATAGAGCCCACTGTGATGTCACGGGCAATTACAGAAATAATCAATAAAATAGAAAAAAAAACTAAATGACAACACACAATAACTAATTTCTTGAACCTATTAGGAAGCCTAAATAGAACATTCAAGTATCTACAATTTCTCCAGGGATCTCACCTCGACGGTACCCTAACAATTGCAACGCGCCATCAATTAGGATGCAACCACGCCTTTCTTAAGGTGTGTAACGAAACCAGCTCGCGATAACATGCAGCTACTGTCATTACAGCATTCCTGATCACACAATACAATACGTAACATCTCATTACCACTATCAGTAACTGACGATAATTAGCAACCGCTATTTTACTTTCGTTTACACAGTTTTTGATGCTGAGTGTTATTCCGAATGGTTCCGAAACCATCCGAGAGCATCCAAATATATTCGATATGGAATTCGGAAGTCGTTAATTGAGCTTACAATTATAGATAAAGACTGGTTTAGCTAATAGACTCTGGCAGTTCATTTTAGCCATTTCTAGCAGACAGCGCGGCTGTGCCTGTTTAGAAACTCCATAATGTATGATGTCCGAAAAGATTTAGGTACCTACACACATTCAGAATCATATATTTTTATTTTTTTATATTAAATGCATTTTCCTCAATTTTGCAGAACATCATAAAACAGAGTAAAAAAGTTTTGAGGAAATAAAGTAATATTTTATTCTATCTTATCTTAATTGCATGTTACAAAAAATAAACAAAACGGACGTAGCTTGGATTCTAAATTTTATTTTGCCATAAAACGCACTTATTGCTTTTTTTTTAACAAAAGTAAGATTGTAAATGATTAAATTAATCACTGGTTTATCCACTAATTAAGTATATTATGTCTTGATTTCGTAACAAACATCACGAATGCGTACAGGGCGGAGCAGACGAACTATTTCATATTTTCAATTGTTTTATAGAGGTATGAGGAACAGGGTGTAAAGTTCCCTCATTCTCTATTGGTAAGAGAGGATCCTCCGACCAGACGGGTATTGTGTCTGGTGGGCAACTGCCTGACGGTTGATGTAGGGTGTTGTATGTTTGTGAGTCTCGTGGTAAACTCTGACTACGCGATGTAGGATTTCTGTAACGTCCAGTTTTGAGTAGTTCGCATAGGGCATTGTAGATAGCCGCCACAGTTTCATTTGCCAAACTCGTTTTTCACTTTCTTTACGCCCTGAAGGCAGTGCAACTGTAGAGCCACATCGCAAACTATGCCCCACCTCTTAGAATTAGAATTAGATTTATTTCTCAGTATATGGTACATTGAGATCTTACATTAAATATTGTTTCACACATACTACCATTGCTGGTGTAGAAATATTAAATAGTAAACTAGGTACATGCAAATCAGAACTGGGTATATTATGAGCATATTCTGTCGAAGTGGTAGAATTCTGACGGAAGCTTGTTGAAAACCAGCATTTGGAATTGTCGACACGATGAAGAAGAATGCCTTGAAGTTGCTAAGGAGACTGGGCGATTTTGTATAAGAAGTGAGATATACATATGTGTAGGGATTCCTCATCTTTATACCTGTGCATTTTTTTTTTAAGAATGTGTTTCTCAAAATTACCTGGTCAGGTTTTGATACACCTGACCAGGTAACAGAGAGAAAAAACTTTTTAAAAATTTACAGAGTTTTCAAGGGCAGATATAACTGTTGTAGCGTACGAAATTATCGTAGAGATTCGAAAAGTAGTTTGAATAGACGCTCTTTATAGTGTAAAGATACTGACCACTGTGACCTTCTATTAGACGCAATCTAATACCCTTAATTCTTCAGTTCAGTAACTCAAAAAAAAGTTAAGTTTAAAAAAAAGGAGACTTAATTATTTCTTATATTAGTTATAATAGACATTGAGTAATACAATACTGTTTATATCATGATTAATCAGTACGAATTATTTTTAACCGACTTCAAAAAGAAGGAGGTTATCAATTCGACATGTTTTTTTTTTTTTTTATGTATGTTCGGGCATAACTCCGTCGTATATTGACGGATTTGCAAAATTATTTTTTTGTTCGAAAGGGGTTTACTCCGAAATGGTCCCATTAAAATTTCATATAGATCTGATCATGCGTTTCGAGACAGACAACGGAACTCTTCAAAAAATAACAGTAAATCAACCGCGAATGTTGCAATCGCATAAGTATGCATTGTTTTGACCCCAAAGATGATGAAATTTCGAATTGGTGTGGGGTAGGTAACTAAAAAGTGAAAAATAAACGGTGACAAATAATTAAAATACACATCCAAAGTCACCGACTTCCGAAATTAAAGTTATTTTGCACTTTGTAGTGTTTTTTTTGGAAGTCGGTTGTTATTTTTTTGAAAAAAGTTTTTTTGAGAATAGTTTTATGCCAATTGTGACATTTTTTGTGCTCGATTGGTCCCAGAGTTTTTTATTCCTATGAAATTCTTAAGAGATGTTATTTCCAAATCCGTAATTGCAGGTCGACATCTCTATTTTCCAGTAGCTCCAACGGTAAAGGAAGGACCTGTACCATTGGAGCTACCTCTGCCCTTACCAACCCTTACCGTGTCCAAAATTCCGCCCCGGTTATTCATCATCATCATCATCATTTCAGCCGGAAGACGTCCACTGCTGGACATTGGCCTCCCCCAGTTTGGGGGGGCTTGCCATAATCGCCACGCTTGGCAGGCGGGTTGGCGATCGCAGTATGGTGGTAAAATGCATAGAGAACGTTGCTACCCATTCTCTAGTAAGTTCTTTAGTCGCCTTCTACGACACCCACAGGAAGAGATGGGATGCCCTGTTTATTATGAAAGTGTATTTTTCTTAAAATTCAGTCAGTCAAAATTCGGTCAGTTTTTGAACCCACTTACACAACTGTAAATATGAGTTATCAGGCGAGCGATGAGGGATAAGGTATGAGTTATGATGCGCTGTTGACCACACAAATATCAAAACCGTATAACGAATTGGTCCATAGATCAATTTAGCCTAGTCTCCCATGTTCAAAACGATTCAACAATATCTGAAGCAAAAAATACATGTTTTATCTCATCGTCCCAAGACGAAATAATGTGACATACAATCTAATTTAGACCATTCTTAGTCAATACATAATCAATACAGTTTTACAATTTACACCAAAGTAAAGTTGATGACACCGCTCATAAGTCATTATTTTAGTAATATATTTTTTCGTAACACAAACCAGCGCCTGCTCTATGAAATGATCAAATATTATTAAGCAACGATTAAATCAGCTATTTATAGGTTTTTTGTAATCAGGCTGCAAGGAAATTAGCTACTTATTAAAATTACTCAATCTTCTTTGTAACCCTCATAATACACATTCATTAAATTAGCATAATATTAAGCATACGAATATACCGAAATCATTGCGTGGTGCCCTTTACATAAATCTTACGGCTAATGGAGAAAATAATAATAAAGTAGTTAGTCGCTCAAGAGTGAATTTTGTAGTAGAGTTTGAACTGTTCAAATAGGCCTAAAGCCTTCAGCTGTTTTGTGTGGTGACTTGGTACCCCAGTGGAAACGGCCGCGACTTACGAGTTGTAGGTTGCAAGTTCGAAACCTGACAGGCGCTTTACTTTGTGTAAATTGTTTCATCACTACCGCTCTCAAAACATCGTGAGGAAACCGGCATATCCTAGAATCAAAATTTGAAAGACATGTGACATCTACCAAGTACCAACACGCACTGGGCCCGACTGGTGAATTACCGATCACTCCCTCTCACAGAGAGCCTCTCTGACGCGGGACACAGGCTTTCTCGAGGAAGTGGCAACATTATAGTGGCTGATTAAGCTGATAAGCTGAATCAGCTGAATTATTCAGCTGATTCAGCTTATAACCCAACACTGACTGCTTCCCTAGCCGCGTCAGTGTAGTTTGCTACGCTGACAACATGCTGGTCCTGGCAAGGGAGGTTTCACCAGGCGGCAGCCGAACTAGTGACACACGGGGTTGCGACATTCGTCGATAGTATCCGGCAACTGGGACTCGAGGTGGCCTTGCACAAGTTAGAGGCCATGTGTTTTCATAGTCCTCGGAAAGCGCCACCGACGGGTTCCCAAATAACGGTAGGAGGGATTCACATCGGTGTCGAGTCGACGATGAAGTACCTGGGATTCATCCTTGACAGCCGGTGGAACTTCGTGGGGCATTTCCGACGTTTGACTCCCAAACTGGAGCGGTCCCGAGCTTCCTTGAAGCGGCTCCTGCCCAATCTAGGGGATCCAAATACCTCCTGCCGGAGGCTCTACGCAGGTGCAGTCCATGGCCCTATACGGGGCACCGGTGTGGGGGCCTTCATTGAGGCGCCAACCAGTCCGCCGGTTGAACGTGTCCCATAGGGGTTTTTTTTGGGTGGGAAATCATTAAATAACTTCTCCCGCTCTGGGTGGAGCATGAGGGCGTGTCAGACTTTTACTGACTAAAACCCACCCGTGTTCCTTCAGTAGCCAATATGCCAGGGGCTGTGGTATCTCTTTCGAACAAACCCGCACCCCTGGCAGATCCCATAGGGTCATGGCCATCTGGATGGTCCGGGGATAACGCCCGATCTACGGTGAGGCTGCGGGCCTCTTTGTCGGATTGCCGCCATAAGATCTGGAGGCAAAGGCCACTCACGCCACTCCCAATAGTGTGCGCGAGGAGGCAAAACGCCGGAGCGTAACTCCGCTGCCGCAAGGAAATCGCGCACAGCGGACTGAACTCCGGCGGGATCTCATGGCGACAAGGAGAATGCGATTGATGCACCCCGTGCTGGGCATGCCACGACTGCGGCGGTAAGTCCCCTCTTTGAGGAGTGGACTGAGAGGCACCACAGCGTCATTTTCTTCCCCCTGACGCAGGTCCTCACCAGACATGGTTGTTTCGGGAGTTGCTGTTTCGTAAAAGGTGGGAGGAAACGCCCGGGTGTTACCACTGCGTAGATCGCCCTGAGGACACGGTGGAGCATACGGTGGATGTCTGCCAGGCTTGAGCGGAGCACCGCCGTGTCATTGTGGAGGCTATCGGTGGCGCCGATCTCTTGCGTCCGGCTCTGGTCCAGGTCATGGTTCGCAGCAGTGCATGGGTAGCCGTCACCTCTTTCTGCAAACCAGTAATGCTCGCAAAGAGGGAGCCGGCGCACGTGAGGGAGAAGCAGTATTTGCGCCCATATGGCCCTAGTCGCTGCAGGAGACGCCCTGGGCGTCGGGAATCCTAGGCTGATTCCCGGCCACCGTAGGCGCAGGCTTGCGGATGGCGAGTAATGGGTAGCTCGCATTCGGTAAGGACCAAACCCGGGTCGACGGCGCGTTGTATTCCACGCACACCTCAAAGAGATGTCAGCATCAACTGATGGGTTCCGCAAGGGCTGATGCCTGCCAGGGGTGCGAGTTGTTCGAAAGAGATACCGTGGCCCCTGGCACACAGGCAACTGAACCCCTACTGTTGACGCTATCTCCATACGTATGTGGAAACGTAAGAAACGTAGCCCTACAAAAGAGGAAGCTGTGACCTTTTCTTCAGAGATCATGAAAAGGTTAAATACCTTCAGTTCTTAAAACGTAAAAGTCCTAGAAGTAGTGTAGATACTGTTTCAATGCGCAAGAGCAAGCGTAGCTGATTATAAGCGCGTTTGAGCACCTTTTGCATGCGCTGTGGACTCAGTTTTGAATGCAATGCAAGAGCAGAAGCGGTTTTGGTGTCCTAGGTACTCCTGTAAAAAAAAAATATGATATCATCTAGTACATCGTTTTTGTTCATCTTTCTTAATCGCATTTAACCACAAAAACGAATAATTATTTTGTATCAGTAATCATTGTAAAAAGGTTGAGGTTTTAGGTGTGTGCAAATTATACATTTATAACTTCCCAATACCTCTTCACTTTTTTTTACCGCGCAGCGCGTGAGCACAGGGTTTTCCCTGATCATAACCTCTGGTCTATTGCAACCGGCTACCTAGATAACCTCTAATATTGGAGCTCATCTTGTCAAGCAATTAACCAAACCGAAATGATACTTATAATACAGGTCAAAGTGGTTTTGATAATTATAGAAAAAAATAACTAGATGCTAAACGCTTCACGGACATAATGATTGTAAACTGTACAGGAGGCTGGCTAATTGGGTAGCCTGGCATATTTTAATATTATTAGCTTTCTACAGATGTTCGGGCGTGTCTGACGTGCGTCATTAAGTCACAATTACATATATTTGTTATACAATGTGGGAGGAGGTTGCCGACGCGCCATTGATTGATCGAATTTTTTGTCAACACTTAATCACTCAGTGATTGATAATAATTTAAATGAAAGCAATTTAAATCACTCCTTTATGTATTAATTGCTTTTAAAGTAGTTTGCGTCAGCATAAGATGTATTTATTTAATAATGCTAACTCAAAATGTAACAATTTTTATTAACGTAGTACCTAAGTTATTAGTAGTTGTACATTATGTACTTTAAATTATGGCTGTTATTAAATATGGCATTAAATAGAAGTCCATACTGAGTTCCGACAAAAATCTCCACCAGGCGTCTTCCGAGGAAAAAGATAAATGGAGTCATACTCGTATAGGCAGAGTATCACATAATACATGAACTGAAATTTAAAAATTCAGTGTGGTCAAAAAAGACGTACAAGACATACTGCAGAATATCAATACTAACAATTTAAATTTATAAATATAGTAACTGATATTGAAATAAGTGCAAAAGACCTCACTTCCGATAAGATTAGGCCACAACTTCCGTTGATGCTGCAACTGTCGTAAAAAAACGCCTTAGACATGACTTAAGGATAGGCACAAGCATCCTCCTTTGCACTAATCACGATAATAAAACTTAAATGATTTCGGATGATATCACGAACCTTACCTACTAACGATATCAATCATCGTTCAGACAAATACCGACTAATAAATAATAGTTTGCGTTTAATTCGTCAAGCACGCTTTACTTCAATTACGAGTTATTAAAAGTAATAAAATGCTAATGATATTTGTATTACTCTTGTGCCTCAGGTATTTTGAACTGACATAATGCACACGAACCCACTAAATGACTTTGAAGTAGTGATAAAGAGCGGAACTATAAATCATTGTAAAATCGCGTCAAAACCCGTCACTTCAATATTGAAGTTGTAAAGTGAAACAGACTCTATGCAACTGTGAGAACAGCTGTTTTTATTTGTATGATCTATCTAACATTATAATGTTCCCATTTCTGGGATACAGGCCTCCTCTCTGTGAGAGGGAGTGGCCCATAATATACCACGCGAGCCCAGTGCGGATAGGCGGACGTCACACGTCTTCAAAATTTTTAGTCTAGGACATGCCGGTTTCCTCATGAAGTTTTCCTTCACAGATTTGAGGCATCACCATCGCTCTCTTTAATAAATAATTTACACAAAGTTAAGTGGCTGCTTGGGTTCGACCCACGACCTACATACAACTCGTAAGTCGCTGCCGTACTGTGCCACCACTGCACTATGATCTGTTTACAAAATGTAAATTTTACAAACGATTATCATTAAACTAAAGCCAAATTTCGGCTAGGACTTTCTGAACGTCCAATTAAAAGTCATTCCTTATGGGACAAACTAAGAATTTTTTGGAATGTGGGACGAAACTTCAGGACGAACGAAGAATAAATCCTCTCAAAACGTCCGCCCATCGAACTGACATAAAATGTATGGGTACTTAGGTATCTAAAAACTTCACAACATCACGTTTCTACCACTGGAATTGCAGTGTAATTAATATTAAAAAAAAACAAAAATAAATGAATTTACTATTAGGACTTAAGAAATGTCAAGGAGATCAGGAGCTTCTTTGAGTTTGCTAATTGCGACGTTCTGTATTCAAAAATCGTATGTAGAACATGGTTCATATTGCAATATCCTATGAAAGTACACCTACAGCGGTAATTAGTAGGCCATAATTCTAAAATGTTGTGCGTAACCGATTTTTAAATCGGATGCCATTTGGAGGCTAGACAAACGACAATGTGTCAGACATTTCAAAAACAGAAAGGGCCATGTAATGAAACTTTAAATGAGTGGCTCAATATTCCGATGGCCGAATTATTTCCATAAACATGATACTGCCATTTAGTTGGTCTTCCTCATATTATGTGATCTTGGTCGCATTGACGTAGATACCGATGGTAGACCGAAGATAATTTAATTTGATAACGGCGAATTACAAAATCACAAACTCGTCAACTCGCTTTATAGCTTCAAATCCATGGATTACGTTATAACACAAACAGCCGATGATTATGAATACGCTTTCCATGTTATAATAGTTAAATAGAGTTTCACCAAAAAAATATGGTGCAACAATATGATTATGTCATGGCTGCCTTGATACAATTAACAAGTCGGTTTCCCACGAGGCTGAGTGTACCATTCCTTACAAGACCTTCTATGGAGGAAACACTTATTAGGTTTATATTTATGAGTGGTGATCAATGGTGCAACGGATAGATAATGATTGTTTTATGGGTATTGGCACCTTGGCTTGCCCACGACGAATTCATGTACTTTTGTACTGATTTTTAGGGCAATGACTGACGGACTGCACTTTGCTTACGATTACGAAATGAGTAACAGTGAGCTCTGCGCGATGTCGGTGTCAATCGATGTAATTTGGACAATACTAGACACTTGTACAGCGTGCTTTATATGGGACCTTCCATCGAGGCTTTCTTGCATTACTCTTATTTATATGATAGTTATCTGCTTCCAAAAAATAGACAGACGACAAACAAATTGTTCACCAATTAATTTGACATGCTTCAACGTTTATTATTCACAAGAATAACTTACTATTTCATTGCTACTGTTAAAAAATAAACCCAGATTAATTATGCTCAACTAGGGCTCAGGCATAATTGTAGTCCAAAAGTTTGTGTTAAAATTCAAAATAAATAAAATTAATTGTATTGTCGAAATCTGAACCGCGTCAATTAGTGTCTATTATTTACTCGCTCTAATAAGTCCCTCGGTCAAATTGTGTAATTATTGTAATTTGTATTCTAATTGCTTTAAAAATAGATATCTCCTTCATACATGAAATGTGTGATTTGTATCAAAAACGTTTAGTTCTTCCTCGACCTACTAATATAATGTTTGACGTCATAAATGTGACACGAATCTCATAAAGAGAAATGAATTATAGTTCGACACATAATAAAATTATGAATATTATTGTGTAACCTCCCAGTTATTACACCTTCAGGGCATAATCAGAACTATTACCATACGAAAATAGCTGGTAAGTGATTAAATCGGTATATAATGACAGGTTGCTTACCTACTTACCATGTAGACACTTGTAATACATATGGCGAAAAATGACTCTAATTCCGCCCACCCACGGTTTACCCTTGAGTACCAATAAGTTTGACGTCAGTAGATCCTACGAGATAAGAACAATGAAATAATAAGTAGGTATACGCATAATTGCAACATAGTTGCCAACATTGGCCGAACCTGCAAGAGCACGCAGGGGCTTGTGGAGACTGGCACAAGCAAAGAGATGCCGAGGTCCAGTTGAAGATGAATTTGGGCTATAGATGATGACACATAATTACATAAGACCTGAAACATACACAATTTAACAAGACGTATAAGGAAGTGATTTCAAAATCAATGAAACACGAAGGAAATTTACATATTATCATGATAGTTATCAGTTATTTTTAATTTAGACATATAATTTAATACATCTAAATTGCATTATGTGCTAAACGTAACTGTCACCAAAAACTAGTTTTAACATTATGTTGCACTGACTATGTTTTTATTGAAAACGTTGACACAACCTTTCACACTGTCTGCTATAAAATTTAATGCACCTAATAAATTTACTGACAGATTGGGACATTTTCTCATTTGTATTATTAAAACTAATGCCATATAAAGTATTATTATAGTTTCATTTCGTGGGCCGTTATTACACAGTCTCATAATTTCTTACATTCAACTAAAATGATTTTATCACCAGTACACAGAAAACTCTGACTTGTAACATGACTTTTATAATAAAACCAATCTGATTTATGAATAAACTTCGTTGTGTTGAAAACAGAAATTTGCTTTATCACAGGAACAAACCGATCTATTCCAAGCTACTTCTTTGCAGTAATTTGTTGCAGAAAGCCAAGAACGTCCAGTTGCTCATGCAACAGAGGTTGAATGATTGTTTGTAGGAAAAAGCCTAAAAATGTATTTTGGAAAGAAATAAAGAATACCGTTTATTTTGGACACAGTTCGTGAAACACAAAATACATTATCAAATAAAAAAAGTGAAAATAAATAACTGCAACAGTGTGTTCCTCACGGCTGCGCCAAAAAGGTTCATTTCAGCATTAATGCCAGATAGACTAATGCTGTCTGACGCTGGTTTTGACTTTAGGATTTGTGAATGTACCAATTTCTTTTATCTGTGGGTAAATCCTTATGGCCATCTTACGTCTGTGGAGAACGACGGACTCCTATCGACGGCAAACCAACGGTGCCTTCAGCTACCATAAGTCCGGTTTCCGGGAGATACAATCATGTGCATTGAATTTCATTCGTTCGAACTTTGACAAATCATTGAATCTCATGGCTTATGCATCGAAAAACTAAGTTAAGAGTGACGAACTCTTATCTCTGCGTGTATTTCTGTTCACCGCTAAATAGGTAACATTGTTCAAGGCTAGATCATTATGCTTGTGTTCCTGATCTTCTTCTTCTTAGCGTGTCGATGGCAAAGATAAAACTAAAGAATGTACTTAATGTGTACAGTTTTTTTAAATTTGTTTGGCCCAAAATTCAGCAACGCGAATACCGTTCGCTGATGCAGCCATTAGGTCCTCACGTGTGCAGGTAATAGGGCATGCGGTGCAAGATTGGAGGTGAGCCATTGTCTGTGGAGAGACGCCGCACACACACCGGAGATCTGACCCGTCCATGAATCCCCACTTGTAGAGGTTGTCCTTGCTGCAACCTTGTGTTCCTGATAAGTTGGAAAATTAATCCGTCGCTTCAATTCCTTAATAATCACTAGAATGGAATTCCTGATCGATAGCCAATAAATACTATCAGCATATACGCTTCGGCAGTTCTACAACAAATTGTTATAGCCTTACTCTTATCCGGCACCGCCTTTTTGCTTATAATTATATGTTGATGTTACGCAATAGGAATGAATAGCGAACATTTTCTAAAACTAATCAGTTCCGCCTGTTTCAGCGGACTTTAGGTCATTAACATGTATGATAGTGTAAATGAAAGGTTATTTTTAATTAAACCGCAATTCTTGGAAAATCTGACCACAAAGGAGTCAAAAAGGTACGAGTAGATAGTTTTTTTTTTTTTTTCATAATTTTTTACTGCAAACGTCAGTGGCCTCACAAATAAAATCATGTAATTTTTGGTAACACTAATTTCGACATATTTTTATTGCTTTATATTGACGTCAATGAAACATTATTATTCAGAATAGTGAAATATAGTACTTTATTATACTAATGATATACGAGATTCATATCTAACTCAACACCCTCTAAATATCATGAACACCAAAGTCTTTGCAATCTACATAGGCAGATTAGAAAACGTTAATCCAATTTCGATTCGAACAAATTCGAAAAATAATGTTGTTAATAGCACTTTCTACTATCGGGAACTTTTTGAAAATCAACACGGTGACACATCAAGCTATACATTACCGGTTTTAGCTGACCTCGCATTTTATTGGTTCGTTGTACATTGAGAAGTCAGCCTATATTGAAAATGAATACCTCCATATGTAGTCGTGCGTACCAAACGCTTAAAAGTATTACACCTTATCAATGATCTTTCCTGTTTGTGATAAATTGGCATAATAACTCTCACAAAATGTAAAAAATATGCATATTAGGTATTTACTAAAGTTTCTGACAGAAAATGTATGTTCATCAGATTCTTTTAAAAAAATGCTAATATTTACAGATTTTATAGACATATTATACGTTTAGAATGTGCGATAGCTTCAAAACAAGTTGCGAAGTATGTATATTTAGAACAGCACGCGCCACGTTGTCGATGTTGACCTAGGTCGCGATATTTATTCTACAAAGCGCCGCTATAAGGATAGATAACTATGTATTTCCGTTTCAAACTGAAGGCCACATTTTTGAATGATAAAAAAGAAAGCAGTAAAATCCATGTCCATATTTAAATCTTTAGTCTATTTTTAGGTCTATTTTGCATAACATCAGCTATGGCTCGCAATAATTCATTCACATAATTTTAAACCTCGACTCATAGTGCAGTAATAGCCGCTTATGATTGATTAGATTACTGAAAAATTCAAACTGTGTGTACTTGAAGGTAATGTCTCTTTTAGACTGCATTCTGCAGTAATAAATGAATGCCAGAATGAATCGATGCAAGGATGAATGAGTGCAAGAGTGCATGAATGCAAGAACGAATGAACGCAGGAATGGATGCATTCTGAAAGGGACATTGCCTTTATTTAATAAATGCCCTATTTCCTATTCAGGCTCATTGTTGTCTTTCAGTCATGGTACTTTTTATGTTAATACCATAGATATAAGAAAGAAGAAGATATGCCATGTAGTTGAAAATGTATTGGAACCCGGTGTCTTGTCTTCACTTGCTCCCCACTACCGCGTCACAACTACACATGCAATTTAGTAAAACGCAACGTAATGCGTCCGCATTGATACTTTATCGTTTTGTGATTTTTACATTGCTTGTCCAGTCACTTAGCGACAAAATATTAAGGTAGTGGTTTAGGAGCAATGTATTTAGTGCAAAAATAATACAGTCGCTGTGATATTTGAAAACAAAAATAACATAGTAAACGCAAGAAATGTTTTTCGATTTCTTGTTTTTCATGATTTTAAAGACAAATGTAGAAAAATACTTGTACTTATTTATGGTAAGTGATTCCATGATTCACAAAGTTTTTGTTTTGGCTTTGGTTTTTACAAGAAACCACTGAACAACACGCCATTCTTATAATTTATCACGACAACGGTCGAAAGCACACTAGTTCGCGGAAACGGCCATTTGCTTTAGGAATGATCATTCTGATCATAGCGCGCGGACACAGACACGCCCCCTTCCCACTTCTCCTGCTTTTTATATTTCTATGGTTAATACAATACTTTTCACGCTTATAGCTCGTTTTAAAAATCCCAGACACTAATCTGACATTTCAAGTCATTTGTGTTTGCTTTCTAAGTACCTACATAAAGGAGTTTGACATAAGTTTTACATCACACCTGATAAATCTGAGTTTAAAAACTAACTGTAGGTAGATGGATAAGTACCTACAGTTAGTTTTTACTCAATTCTGCAAACTAAATAACTACCACTTTGGAATCAAACTGGTATTTGATGACGTTTGCAGAATTTCCTTAAAAAAATATTTTAAAAGCGTTTACCTACATAAATTAGGTTAACTAAAAGTACGAATTATTAAAAAAAATATAACAAACAGCGAAAAAGTAAAATAGCGTTTTTATTGAAAACTTAAACTGAAACCGAGGTGGTAAGTATACCTAATCAACCTATTGGCATTTTCTTTTCATAAGATATCTGTGATAATTTTAATAAGGGCTGATTTTTCTATCATCAGATATATGAGCAGTAAAGACAGATGGACTACTATATTACGGTACTAGATATACCGAACCGACATAAGTATTGTTTATTCAAATAAAAAGTAATCTGACTGTTTTCTGTGAAAAATTGGCTCTAGGAGTGACGGCTGCTACATAAAATTAAGGAAACAATATAACCACACAAAAACTTGCAGTACAGCAAAGTTTGGGGCGCCACAAAACGAGCGTACATAGACAAAATTGCAGTGATTTATCAGGCGTTTATCAAAATTGAGACCACAATGTAGGTACAGGTCACGAGGTGTTGATGCAGTGCGCCCGAGCAAGTCAAATATGCGGCGCAAGCGCATGCCATGCACTCGTTAAACTTATAGAGCTGGCACAGCAAAGGATTAAAATCTTAGGTTTTTTTATGATTCAATTTTATTTGAGGGATAGAAAATCTGAACTAGGGTTTTTCTATCTCGAATTTCTAAGAAGTAACCTGGAGTCTGAATTTGTGCCCCGGTTGATGGCAATAGGCTCGCTCCCTTTTACATGGAACTAACGAAATGTGGGTGTTCTAAGAGTATACACCTCTGAGTAACCCTTTGAGGAAAGAAAGTGTGATGTTATGTTTTGTTTCTTATTTTTTTAAGTGAAATTTCTGAGACGACGATTCGATAATGAACGAAAATTGAGAGTGTTTCAATGACGCGTCACGTTTAGACACATTTCGTCAAAAGAATGAGAAAATAGATACAACTCTTTCTGTCTTTCACACAAAATATCTGTTTAAGAAGTATTTTTGATTTACAACGTGATATCTTCTTTTGTAATCATTCAGTCTATTATATAAATAATTACCGCTCATTAAATTCCGCATACATTTTTACGAGTTTTTAAGCGTCTAGTTACGACATACTAGTGTCGTATCGTATTTGCTAAGTAAGAGAGATGATTAGAAACATGTTTTGATGCAAAAGATGAAACAATATAAAAAACCTGCCAAGTGCGAGTCGGACATGCACACGAAGGGTTCCGTACCACAAGGCAAAACAAAACCCTAAATACAACACATTTCTTAAATTAAGACACTCTTCAATTTATTGTTAAGTTTATTTTATTTTTATTAACTTCTGTTATAGCCGATAGAAAAATACAGACATTCAGAAATTTTCAACTATGCTATTAAGGTAGATAACAGTAGTCGGTCGTCGAAATACAGCCCGCTGACAGACAAATGGACGTTCAGCGGAGGCCTAGTAATAGGGTTCCGTAGCACCCTTTGGGTACAGAACCCTTAAAAGAGTAAGTTTAACTGTAAAATGAAATTAAATATGATAGACCTACATATATGAAAAACTTTTATTCATTGGTAATTTCAGTATTGTCACAACTGTCAGGCCACTTACAGACAACTGTCCCACTTAACTTATCATCACCTTTATTAGGTACCGTTTCTATTGACCGTTTCTATAACTCGCAAAGCTTTATAACTTTCAGCAATTCAAGTTATTGAATTCATCCTTACTTCAATACATACATTTAATAAAAAGACAATCGATTTTCTTATGAATCTCCGTTCTCCATGGTTGATCAAAAATAACACGTGTATTTGTTTTAAAGTTGCTGTTAGAATTTCCAGAAATTACTCCCTTGTATATTTAATTAGTGATATTATGCATAATATTGCAATTTTCACTATGCAAATGGCACAGCGAAAACACGACGGCAACTCTCAATTAAAATAATTACGTCAGAGGTATGTTGCATATTCATTGAATCACGAAATTGTGATGAAAAAATGTTTTGAATGGAATTCTTGGCGCCTTTCTTTACACCATATTCTCACTTTGGGTACTTAAAAACCGGAAAAACTGCTTGAAAGCAAGAGTACGATGTTTTCTTTCATCGTTAATCATAATAATTGAGTTAGTTTGTAGGTAGATGTTATCTATTTCAAGATTATCGTTCGTAGGTCTACGGTGACTTGCTTGCCGATGGTAGGACGTGGTCGGAGCGGAGGCTATGTTTTATATAGTAGGGGTGGATGTTACTGTTTCAGTTCACTACCAACTGTCGCGAACATTGGCCACTTTCGGACAACCAGTAGGTTTTAATTTTTTTTTATCAGATATTTACTTTTTTCTATGGTAATGCGTGCTTTAGTAAATTTGAAAGTTTTGTTCTTAAAGTGAATTTATTGCATGGATTGATGAAGATTTTTTAAAGTTTACTGTGTTTACAATGTGTGTGTGAGGGTGCTTTTTAAATTTAGTGTTATAAATCTGGTTTGAAAACGCATAAACATCTCATGGATAGATTGATTTTAAAACTGAAAAATTGTTAAAATTTAAAAGAAAATTGTATTCATTTCTAAGGCAACTTAAAATAGAATCATCAAAGTTATTTACAAAAACAAACTAAAATTTTATCTTTTAAACAAACAAAAAAATCACCCAATAAAATTGCAAAGGGTAAAAGTGAAAGGATTCCAAATGGCGACTTTTTGGGATCTCAGTCACCAAACTAGATGCATCTCAAACGCGGGTTAAACGAAACGGTGACTGTTTCCTGAAATCTTCGGCATCTCATGAAAAAAGTTTACGCAAAATCGCAATGTCGGAAAGCCAATAGCGAGTAACTTCTTTGATCTACTTAAATTTAAAAAAAACCGTTACAAAAATTGTAGTGAATGCTATTGTACTTACTTCAATTACTTTAATTTGCTTGCATTTAGGAAAATTAAAGTCAAAAATGTTTAAAAAATCATGAAATGCCGCAGTTCTCAGGACACACTCACTATTTATTTTAACGCGTGTTTGCGATACGTCTGCTTATCAGTTATCAGTTGCCGAAATCCCAAAATGAGCAATAATAAGTCAGTATAAAAAACCATCACCAAAATCATAGTGAATGTGAACCTATTGTACATTATACATATATTACCTATTTCATTGACTTTAATTTGCCTGCATTAAGGCAAATAAAAATGATTGAAGTAGGTAATTATTAACCAGAATGTAACAAAGCGAGGTTACCATACTGACTGCTCTAACGACGCAAGTTTTTGTGCCGTCATTGCAAAACTTGAAATAAACAAACATCTAAAACTTTTTTAATCCACAATCTCATTAAGTGCATTGCCCTCTAAATTGCATTGAGATAAAAAATTGCATGCAGTTAAATTAATGCGCTTAGCAAAGAATTAGACATGCAAGTCTAATAAAAATAAACCAGTTGGATAATGCGCGAATTAAAAGGGAACTAACATATTCAATTGTGGACTTAAAGTTAGTTAGATATCTAATGCGTTAATTGAAAATTGCAACACACGAATTTAATCTTCACTGTTTTAGCCAACTACTACATAAGCACAGCGTAAATTATTGTGCATATGTGCGTAGGTTATACAGAGTGTAACAGAAACCCTATTGCATAGAATCACTACACATAGTTTCAGTTCAAAATAAAATACTCTAAGAATTGATATCAAATTTTCGGTTTCATATGTTTCTTAAATTTAAAACAAACTTGTCACCGCACTACGTAGGTCCATAACTTTCCACGTTACTTGCCAGTAGCACGATAAATCTCTTCCGAGTGAGGAGTTTATTTCAATTTGAAAAGTTCAGTTTCTGGTATCAAAGTATTAAAGTTCTCATAACTTCCGAACATATATTAGGGGGGATAGGATTAAAAAACACTTTCGATATCGTTTGATATCATCCAAAGAAGCCGTGCCTTTGGTATGTATATACCCTTTCCGTTACACGTTGTATAACTAAGGTGGCTGAGATATCGACGCACAAGCTGTTACCATGTATCCAGTACCTACATGATTCTGGACTGCACGGCATCGAAATCTGCTGTTTCCTACGCGGTCAAATTGTATGGAACAGCATTTTTTTTATAACCGACGGCCGTTGAGGACTCATCCGAATCCTACTAAAATATTATAAATGTGAAAGTTAGTGAAGATGTTTGGATGTTTGTTACTCAATCACGCAAAAACGGCTGAACAGATTTGGATGAAATTTGGCACACGGATAGTTTGTAACCTAGATTAAAACATAGAATACTTTTTATCCCGGTAATACGTGGAGTCCCGTGGGATAATTTCCGAACTCCACGCGGGTAAAGCTGCTGGCAAAAGCTAGTATAGAAATAAATCTCGTGGGAGAAGCGAGATGAGGCGTTCATCATCATCATCATCATTCTCTTGCCCTTATCCCAATTTATTTGGAGTCGACGCAACCCGTCTTTTCCTTCCATACTACTCTCTATTAGTCGTGATCTCGGTAGGCAACCCCTTTCTAGTCATATCATCTTCCACACAGTCCATCAATCATTGTTTTCGGATGGGACGTTCATATTCATAAAAAACTACGAAGCGTCTCGCGTCCCAAAACAAATCAAATAAAAAGTCATTTATTCAAATCAGAAATTAGAATCAGCACTTTTCGAATGTCAAAATACATAAGACAGTCTCCCAAAACGCCCAACCTTCACCACTTCCTAGTGCTTTCGCTGGGAAGAAGTGGCGCAACAAACTCCCCAGCAGTACAGCTGTCTGTTTAGTTGGATAGACTTGAGTCTATCCATACATAGGCAAAGTAATAAACATTACGAGACACAGAACAATAATTAAAGAATTAGTTATTTCAGCTAGCCATGCCACCAATTCCCAAATCCCATGTCCCAAGTCAAGAGTCCCGCGCGGAGTTCTCTTCAATCTGTTTGAAGCGAAAAATCTACGTAACATAAATATTAAAATATCAAAACGTAAACTTTTTAGTTATGCAAAATAAAGTGTCATAAAACTGATTACGAATAAATAATTGTCATCATGATAAGTCAGAAGCCTACAAAATTCTGACAGCTGAATTAATTAAACAGACCATTTATATAGAATAGATAACTAATGATTTATCTGTGCAAATATTTTTATTGAATAGTTCCTCATCCGTTTTACATCTTCTCAGTCAGTTTCATAATGATTATAACATAATATCACGCGTGGAATCCAGAGGCAATAATGTTAACCAAAGACGTAACTATAGTACACCCACATATCGCCAGTTATGTGTGAGTTCCATATAATGAAGGGGCGAGCCTATTGCCATCAACCATGCAGAAATCCAGAGTACGGGCTACTTACTACTCAGAAATTCCTGTTTGTAACTCAACCCGACTTGGGAAACGAACCCAGTAGCTTCTAAGTTAGTTTCAAAATCATTAGTGTACAAAACCACACACGTGCTTGCGGTTTTTCTAGAAAATCGGTTGATGGGCCTCTTAATAACTTCCACAGTTATCGGCCTAAAGAGAAAGTTGTAATATTATAATAAAAAGGCACGTTATACTGTCATCTCTATGACTATGACCTTGTTCACCAAAAAATGTCGTTCCCACAGCACACCTATTACCAAGAGCATTGCACAACATCCTGGATCGAATCTCCTAAATCACCTTTAGGTCAATTATACCTACACAATCGTGTTACTAAAACGAAAAATGTTGTAGAGGTCACACGTCAGTTTTTTTGGATGTAATTATCTCGACCGGTTCCTTAACAAAACGGATCTTGTCAATAGGCCGGATTTATGCAAAATTGCCAAAAATTTATTTACCAATAACGTACTCGTAAGTGACTTGTTACGTTCTTGAAGAATATAAAAGATTAGACCGATCTCTTTTTTCAGTGGATTTCAGTAGTAGACCAATTTTTATAGTGATTTTTTTTCTATTTGTATTTACTATATTTACAAGGTCAACGATAGGTACCTATCGTATAATATAACAATAGGGAGTGAGAGTGAAAGCATTTATTTCAAATAGACATAAAAGGCACTTTTGAAAGTCAACATTGATTCTAGTGGCCCCTTCCAAAAGATAAATGATAATGATAAATGATAAATACAATATTTTACAAACATTAATCATATAATTATATTTTAATTGAAAACGATGCACCTAGAATAAAATTACCATACCGCAATAGATAAAAAGAATTAAAAGGGCAGAACAAAGAATAAGTCTCCGCGATAATAGAATATAATATATAAAACAAAACTAACTTACCCGCAATCTTGTACCCATAATAATAATATGATACTGCACTAGCCTCGTCTAACAATGGTGAGGCCAGAACGCTGTTATAGAAGCATAATCAGCCTAATTTTCCCACTGCTGGGACACAGGCCTCCTCTCTTCGGGAAAGAGTGCTGGAATATACCACGTGGGCCCCTTGCGGGTTCATAGGATGTCACATGTCTTAATTATTTTGATTCCAAGACATGCCGGTTTCCTTCGCCATTTTCAGAGTAGTGGTGATGAAATAATTTACAGAAAGTAAAGTGCCTGTCTGGGTTCGAACTCACTACCTACTTCTAGTTAGTCGCGGCCGTTACCACCGGGCCACCACTGCTCCCATTTTAGAAGCCTACAATAAAATTATTGTCAAAAAGCCTAACGTCTTCCGACCCCAATACGAAAATATTCCGTTAAGATGCACTCCGCAGTCAGTAGCCAATTGGGTGCATCAAATTTGCGCGTCATACCAACCAAAACTATTGAGTATACAGATGATATAAGGTACATGATAGTAACATACTCGTAAACATCACATAAAATCTTCAAAGTCTGGTAATTAATTCTCCAGTCATAATTGTAACTATTGCTAACTATTAAACATTTCAATTTTCTGTAATATCTTACCGTTTATGTTCTTATTTAACGGGCGGCAAGAATTACGAAATTTTAATAAATAACAATACTTAAAGCTTCATTATAATTCAGTCTAACTGTCTAACTACAGTTAATTAAATAATAAACCTTTGCACGCATTATAATTATATGAAATACAAAGTAGCTATAGTTAAACGCAATAAAGGAAACATTACCTAAGGAAGGCGCTCATGCACAGTGTACTTAAGTATATTTACTATTGTATATTTTGATGATATGCAAATGACACTAGGATACCTCATATTAATAGATAAGGGTTTATGGAGGTATGAGGAACAGGGTGTAAAGTTCACTCATACCTTCGTTGGTAAGGAGGATCCTCCGACCAGACGGGTATTGTGTCTGGTCCGGGCAACTGCCCGACAGTTGATGTCGGGATTTTGTATACGTTCGAGAGTCGTGGTAAACTCTGATTGCGCGATGTAGAATTTCTTAGATAGTTCGCCTGTTTGCATTGTAGATGGCGCCACTTTTCTTTTTGCGTTTCTTAGATTTTGTTGCGAAGCATTTAATATTTGTAGTGCCGCTACAGGTTAACCAATCTAAACCTTGAACTCGATCAATTATATTACAACATAATATTTTAATCTTAAATCTTTTCTATTATATTAATCATACCAGAAATAATGAAGGGGCATTTTTCCTGATATACAGGGTGGCAGTGACACCAATACGCGACCCGTTGCTATGTCAGTACATAATTCTGAACACCCCAGCGTAAAAAAATTCGTCAGTTATTCATAAAACAAATTTCTGTTTCTTACATTTAGACCGAGTCGCACTTTTCTATGAAACAACAGACTTATTTTTGACTAACAGCGCTCTGCGATTTCACCCGCGTAGTTCCTGTTCCCCGTGGGAATACGGGGATAAAATATAGCCTATGTCACCCGCCGATAGTGTAGCTTCACAACAGTGAAATATTTTTTCAAATCGGTTTAGGAGTTTCGGAGCCTATTCAATTTAAACAAACAAGCAATAAATCTTTCCTCTTTATAATATTAGTTTTTGATAACCGTGGAATAAATTCTACACTAGGGCTTCTAGCCCTGCCATCCTATATAATAACAAGCGATCTTCTAAGCCTATACCATTCTACTGTTAGATATAGACAACACTTGGATCTCCACTCATCCAAGCTATTGGAAGATCGTCCAACATATGAAGATCATCTCACCTTACATTCTATTCACAGTCTCCACTAAACTCTTTTCCATTTCAGATAGAAGTACAAAATGGCTACGAAGTTATTGGTTCTACTAGCCGTGGTGTCATCCGCGACAGCTGCAGTGAAGCTCCAGGAGATGTTCTCTTGGAACGTGATGGACTGGAATTACCCTGACCCGTACTCGAGGCAGCAAGCCATCCAGTCCGGGGCTCTCATGCAGGAGAATGCCCTCCCCGTTGGCATTGAAAGATGGAGGAACAAGCTTTTTGTTAGCGTTCCTAGGTGGAAGGCGGGTAAGTCATCGTAACATTTTTAAAACTGCTGAGGGAACATGGGTGGGTTTTAGTCAGTAAAAGTCTGACACGCCCTCCTGCTCCACTCAGAGCGGGAGAAGTTATTTGATGATTACCCACCCAAAAAAAAACATACTATTATCTAGCTTTTGCCCGCGGCTCCGCCCGTGTGGATATTGGTTATCAAATAAAAAAGTAGCGTATGTCCTTCTCCATATCCCAGGTTATAATAGGTCTTTACCTATGAAATTGCCGTTTTGTATGAAAAATTTTAACGAATTTTTTTCATGAATTTTTTATTTGTATTAATCGAAGTAATCACCCATGCAATCAATGCATCTTTGCCATCGCAGTGGCAGTTTATTGATGCCCTTCTTAAAGAAATCAGCTGGACGGGAGGCAACAAATTCTTCAAAGGCATTTTGTACTGCCTCTCGGGTATTAAATTTTTTTCCCGCCAAGAAGTTATCCAAATTCTGGAAAAAGTAGTAGTCTGTAGGCGCAAGGTCTGGTGAGTAGGGCGGATGACGGAGAGCTTCCAACCCCAGTTCTTGCAACTTGGAGACCGTCTGCTGTGCAGTATGAGGTCGCGCGTTGTCGTGCAGGAGCAGCGGAGACGAGCGATTGACCAATGCTGGTTGGAGATGCGCCAGCTTCTCCATCATTGTGTTCAGTTCTTCACAGTACACATCTGCAGTAATGCTCACCCCGTTTGGTAAGAAGCTGTGATGAATCACACCGGCGCTAGACCACCAAACAGTGACCATCACTTTTCTAGGGGTAAGTTTTCGTTTAGGGCATTGTTTAGGTGCTGAACCAGGATCCAACCAACTTGCTGAGCGCTTACGGTTATCAAACAGAATCCATTTTTCATCGCAGGTAACAATGCGGTTCAAAATTCCTTCATTTGTGTGTCTGTTGAGCAGTGCAAGGCACGTCTCGACGCGTACTTCGCGCTGGCGATCATTGAGTTCGTGGGGCACCCATTTGTCAAGCTTTTTTATCTTGCCAATTTGACGCAAATGGACCAATATTGTTTTGACGCTAACGTCGAAAGCTGCTGCTAATTCAGCCGTAGATTGTGTATCATCAGCTTCCACAATCGCCTTTAATTCGTCATTGTCGACCAAAGTCTTCGGACGACCGCGAGGTTCATTATTCAGGTCGAAATTTCCAGAACGGAAGCGAGCAAACCAATAACAGGTGGTGCGTTGGTTTGTAGTGTTAGCTCCGTAAACGTCGTTGATGTTGCGTGCCGCTTGTGCCGCGTTGCTGCCACGACGGTACTCATATTCCATAATTACTCGAATTTTTAACGTATCCATGATGACGAAAAAGATTGAAATGCGATGAAAATGTAACACTAATCAATAAAGAAATGACTACTATTAGAAAAAAAAATCCATGTTTTTAAAATAAAATTAATTTGAAATTAGAATTCTTAGCCAAACAAAAATTATTTTGATTTGAAATGGCCAGTACTGCAGAACGGCAATTTCATAGGTAAAGACCTAATATGTCTGCTAAATTTTATGATCACCGGTTCAGCAGTTTAGGCGTGAAAGCGTAACAGACAGACAGAGTTACTTTCGCTTTTATAATATTAAGTAAGGATTAGCAGGGATAAAGCTAGCTAAAGTTATACCATAAATTAGATAGGGTTATACTGTCTAAACATAAAGCTAAAGGTGAATTAAAATATAATGTGATTTATTAACATCAGTCACAAGAAGGTCGTCTGTCTAGTAGTCGCAAGCGATAGTCCTAGGTACAATGCCCAGGTCGGCAAAATGTCCCCATTTTTCCACCACCAGCATAACGCTTCTCGGCGGTTTTTAAACTATTATGTCTGCTTTGCGAATATTGACATTGTTAAAATAATTGGCGAATTATAGAAGTAGGTCGCTCAATATCTGCAGACATAAATATTGCAATAATATAATTGTGAAAATTGTCCAGAACCATAGAAACTTCCGTGATTACATTTTACTTTGCGTGTAGAAGACATTTTATGTCATTGGCATAATGTTAGGTCTTTATGACATACTGTTGAGAAACCCTACCCATTACCTTACTGGATGAACAAACTAAGTCAACCATATATAGTTATTTTCATCAGTATTTTAATTAACATGTATTTCGAAGCTGTGTTCTCAAATAAAGCTTGCAAGATTAATGGTAGAGCGATGGTGCTGTTTTGTAATTTATGTCAGTTTACCTCATCTCGAGCCTAGTTTATATATTTTTGGTTTACTAGTCATTGCCCTTTTTGTCGGTTATTTGCGTTGTAAATCTAGACATGTATAGCTATTACTCATTCACAAAATTGTCGTCATAATGTGGCACTAGAAATCACGGAATGGTTTTTTGAAGAAAACATTTAATTACTCAAGGTCTTCACAGTGACAATTAAGTAAATTAGCCATTGCAAAACTTGTTTATTATAAACCCATTTGTTTGAACAGGTGTACCCGCTACACTGAACTACATTCCTTTGGATGGCCCGTACGATCCTTCACCAAAACTGAACGCCTACCCAAGTTTCGCAGGCAACGAGTTGGGTAACTGCCAGAGTGGTCTCAGCAACGTATACAGGATTAAGGCAGACAAATGTGACCGTCTCTGGGTCCTAGACACTGGTACATTCGGAATTGGTAAGTCAAAAACACTCATCAAGTAATTAATTGTATTATTAAGTAGGAAAAAAAAACGAATTACTTTAGTTCCTCTGTGCTAGCGAGTTTCACTTTTCTGGTAGGCGTTAACGGTAATTACCTTACAATAAAAACGATTTCGATTAAGTCTTGTTAGTGTTTAAATACAGCAATGTTGGCTAATTATTGAAAGTACAGTATTTACTCGTATTTAAAAACTAATTTGATTTTTTTCAGATTCCAACACGACCAACGTCTGTCCTTACTCACTGAATATTTACGATTTAAACACCGATCTACGCATCCGAAGATACGTGTTCC
The DNA here is from genome assembly GCA_949987655.1 of Polymixis flavicincta. NCBI lineage: Eukaryota > Metazoa > Arthropoda > Insecta > Lepidoptera > Noctuidae > Polymixis > Polymixis flavicincta. The sequence continues at coordinate 17,151,535 of OX465181.1, read as the reverse complement.
GTCCTGAAGACATTGTTGCTTCGACTTTCATTGCCAACATCGCCCTCGACGAAGGAAGAACTTGTGACGATACCTTCGCGTATTTCTCTGACGAACTCGGCTACGGCCTCATCGCCTACTCTTGGCAACAGAACAGATCATGGAGATTTAGCCATGGATTTTTCATGCCTGACCCACTTACTGGAGACTTCAACATTGGCGGCCTGAACTTCCAATGGAGTACTGAGGGAATTTTCGGAATCACAGCTTCTCCTATTGGACCTGATGGATTCAGAACGCTCTACTTCAGTCCTTTAGCTAGTAACACCCAGTTTGCTGTTTCAACGCGCATATTACGCGATGAATCTAAAGTGAAAGGATCCTACCGCGACTTCAAAGTCGTAGGTGTCCGAGGTGCTAACGGGCATACCACATCTAAAGTAATGGACGAATACACTGGAGTAGAACTATTCAACTTGGTAGACCAAAACGCTATTGGATGCTGGAGAAACGATCTGCCATACAAGCCACAGAACATTGGAGTGGTAGACAAAGATGATGCAGGTCTGATATTCCCCTGTGATGTCAAAATTGACGCTCAAAGAAATGTATGGGTGATGTCTGACCGGATGCCTGTTTTCCTGGAATCGACCTTAGATTACAGTGACATCAACTTCAGAGTGTACACTGCTCCATTTGATGTTTTGGTACAAGAGACAGTATGCCAGCCTCCTCCTCAGCCGCAATATGTTCAGCCCGCCAACGAGGTTCAGCAAAACAACCTCCTCCAGCAGCAACCTTACACGTTCTACGACACAGGTTTGGGTGTGACCACCAACCCCATTACCGGAACTATATCACTATTTTCTCCGGTCTCATCTCCCCGTCCACAAGCACTGCAGAACAATTATAATACTGGAATTATTAGGAACTCTATACCAACTGTGGAGAGCTACGTCAACTTTCCTAAACAAACTTCTGTTCCTTACTTAACTGGCCGATCGAAACAAAGTAATCCGAACAGGAACCCAGCCCCTGCTTGGTGGCATGAGAAACGTAACTACGAAGTATACGAAAACTAAGAACGTCGATAACAATACATTTTATTCTAATTAATTTTAATTCTCTATTACAATGTTGCTTAGTAGTTTTAAGTTCTAAACGATAATTGCATTCCATCTGATTGCTTGTGATTACGAATTACTTATTTTTATGTCTACGAAGATATGTAATTGTATTTTAACATACATTTTCATATTTGCCGTTTTACATGTTGTAGAACATTAGCTATTATTTGTTAATAGTTAAATGTATCTGCCAAGCAATACCTTTGCGAACATACAAAACTGAACTGTTTGACGAAAAATTATTGGAAAACCCTCATTAATTCAAAATGGCCTTTTGTAACTGTTGAACTCAAATACTGTATTATCTATAAGTTTATATAACTTGTATTCAGAAATAATAAAATTATACAATAGTTATTTGCTTGTAGAATTGTAAATTAAATAACTATACGTAACTGTACAGTAGCATAAGGAGGTATGTTACAAATATTTTTTCACTGTGAGAAAACAGTAAAAAATATAAATGTAAGGCAAAACGAAGATTTTCTATTATTTTAATTTATTACGAAATAAACGATTTATATAAAATGTGTGTTAATTTTACCTAAACCAATTTAAGAATTGTATTTAGACGACAGTTGATGTTATACGCCGCGCGTATTGCTTTATTGACAAGTCATAATTTCTATTTATCATTTGTCGTTTGTTAAGCACCAAAATCACCGACGCAATAGACGTAAAAATTGCTGCAGTTCACTCAAGTAATTAGAGGGTATTCTGAACTCCAGCATCTTGTGATATTATATATCTTACTGTACAATTTACACACACATTTCATGATTCACACCTACCTCATGACAGTTATCAGTTTTATCTTAATAACCTTTGAGTTAAGCAGTGAGCTTATTTGAAAAACAATAACTACCTGGTTATCATTTGATCCAAGCTCTCAGCAACTGTACGAAGAAGCCTTCGCCCTAATGACAACACTCGTAACTATCTGTGAATGTACTAAAATTCTTAAATGCTCATGTCCTTCTACGATAACGGAACTAACTTACTTCAGTGATGGACCAACAAAACCTATTCATATAATTATCATCCGTTTACCGCATCGTACGTACGCAAATTGTTTTAATAAACTTGAAATCTTAATGAAGAAGTACTTTTATCAGTCTATCTAGATTTACACCAGTCTCAGTCAAACACTGAGCAATAAAGATCTTCATTGTGTACACAAATTAAGCCATTTATTGTTTCATGAAACTATTCTCTTGGATCTCGCACGTTTGTTTCTTACAGAATCTGCTGTAACAACCTCCTGTTTCTAAAGACGAAAATTGTATAATCTGCGAGCATTTGAGCATTTTTAACTTTTTTTGTGGATACTATTGTCGTCTGTGTGTAAATCACTATATAATAGTGCCATGACTCAGTGCCATAGTTATTAAAATGTACTTAACTTATTTGTCCAACGTGCTCGCTCGATTTTAAACGAGGCTCGTGGTTTTAGACATTCTTGTATAAAACTCGATTCACAATGAACGTCGAGAAAGCTGAAGAGAAACGGGATTATAATCCCTTTGAACATCGAGAAGTTAAAAAACCGATATCGTAAGTTATTTTACTATTTGTTTGGCGTGTTTGTTTAGATGTGATTTATTACTATTTTTGAATGCCTCATTTTGATAACCTTGAGTTTTTATTCAAATGTCAATATTAATAAGAGTAGTATTTGTGTTGGTTCAGTCATTGCGTGCTCTCCTACAAAGAAAATACCTGCCTCTTAGTGTCATGGGAGTACTGTCCTGACTGTTACGTCAAGGGGATGGCTGTTACGTCGACTAATGAGTTATACAAACAAACTGCGATCACCAATTCATCTCTCAGTTATAGATGATACGTGATCTTGACCCCTAGACCATAGGTATTATTCTATTATGGTGTTTTATGAGTTAATCGGTGGTCAATAGTGGATGATATCAGATGCTAGATTTGTTCTGCCTAAGTTTAGTAATCTTATTGATTATCTAGTGAGAAATAAATAACAGGAAATATCTGCAGGTATTGTGCGTATACCTGCGCACAGTTTCAAGCGCCACTGTAGATAGGTTTTACAAAAGAAGTAAAATTCTGGATTACGCAAGTGACAAAGAAAATTATTTGAATATTTTTTATATTACTTATATGTAATAATTACCATCTGTTAGTTTCAATGAACTCTTCTAAAACACGTGTTCTTTATTTCCAGAGACATAAGATCAGCTGCAAACCTTATCAAGGCTTCTTTAGGCTCTGGCTTATTGGCCGGACCATTGGCGTTCTCTAATGCAGGATGGGGTGTCGGGCTGTTCGGCACATTGCTCGTCGGCATGATATGTGGACACTGCATTCATATATTAGTGAGTACATTACCTTATATTACTAGCTGTCGTCCTGTCGTCGTCAACCCGTCTTCAGCAAGCGTGGTGATCAATGTTCATAACATGGCTTCTTTGTATGAGAGGAAGCCTTTGCTGCAGTGCGATAGTAATGAGCTGGAATAATCATAGATTAATTATGTTGTTGGAAAGACTGCGTCTGCGTGTATTTTAAATTTCGTCATTTTTAATAGAGATATCCAGGATGAAAAGTAGCCTTTAACCTTATTCAAGTCCCTGGCTACTTTTCTGTCAAAAATAACGGTCATTCATCATCATCATTTAAGCCGATTGCTAGACATAGGCCTCCCCGAAGCATCGCCACTTCGACCGGTTCTATGCTTCTCGCATCCAGCGGATTCCTTTCGGCCTTCACCAGGTCATCGGTCCACCTTGTGGAAGGCCTTCCAACGCTACGTCTTCCAGTACGCGGTTGCCTGTCCAGAACATTTTAGCCCCGTCGGCCATCTTTACTGCGAGCAACGTGCTCTGCCCGTTGCCACTTAAATTTGGCAATTCTTCGGACCATGTCGGTTGCCTTGGTTCTCCAGCGGTTCAGACATTCGAGCAAGCAGGGAAACTCTCCATTGCCCTTTGGCTCATTAAAAGGCTTTCAGCCTTTCAAACTTGCAACCTTCTCATGAAGCCAATTACCATTACGCACAATAACGGCAGTTCTGTGGTTTAAGCGCGAAAACGTTTAGGTAGTAGACCAAATAATAGAGACCTTTTACATTTATACTATTAGTATGGAGCTCTTGACTATTTAACAGTTGTGTAGTATTATCGACCTGAAATTTTGCAGTGAAGGTTGTATACAAAGTGTCTTCAACCAATTAAAAAAGAAGGTTAAGGTTTTTACGTCACAAAGTATTTTTTCTTATCGCAACTAGTAATGACTGCACAGGAGGTTAAATTTATTTCAGTAAGTAAATAAACTGTTTTATCGTAACGACGGAGTGTCTCCTATTCGTATTATCTACAGCCAGTATAGGCAATTAAGTCTAGAGATCTAGTTCTTTATAGGAACTCCGAATACTTATTGTTGTCAATTATAGACATTTGCTCGTGAGATAATTTGGGTAGTACGTTATTTTTCTGCTTCCTGTTGTTACAGAGACATAGGTACATAAATATTGCTCGCCTACTTAAATCACAAGTCCAATAAATAGTCAACAGTACATAATAAACGGTAATCTTGCTATTGTTCTAAAGCCTTCTAAAACGACAGTAAATAAGAGTCTATAATTAATCTCAAAAGACCTTAAGACTAAATGATCGTTACCTTTTATTTCATCGTGAGCTATTAATTACTGAGTTAATTATAACACTTAAAGATCAGTATGTCAAATGAGGAAACAATGTGTTTAATATGTAGGTTCCTATTTATCTTAATGGTTTCGTTAAATAGTTTCTAATGTTCGTGACATTGATTTTTTATTCTTTGATTACTTTAGCTCACACACTAAATAATCCCTATCCATATGTATGTCTGCTTTCACGCCCAAACCGTTGAACCGATCATCATGAAATCTGGCAGAGATATAGCCTAGGATATGGAGAAGGATATAGGCTACTTTTTGAAGCGATAACCGACATCCACGCGGGCGGAGCCGCGGGAAAAAGCTAGTTTACAATATTTGCCAATATGTGAGCATCATGTATCTATCACTGTCTTTGCTTTTTTTTTAATTCATGTTATGTATTGTGGTACAGTAACATTCTAGGTGTTCCGTCTTCACATACTATTGTATAATTAATATAAACAAAAAAAAAAATAAGACTAACGGTGGATTTTCTTACCCTGTCTTCTTTATACGAAACTACCTTTTGGAAGGGGTAACTAGAATTAATTCTATTGTTTTGTAAATGACGTTCAAAAGTACCTTTTTTGTGCCTATTTCAAATAAATGAGTTGAATTTGACTTCAGTTTCGGGTCTCTAGGTAATTACACTACATTTACATCCAATGTCCACTTGACAACCAATGATTTTTATCTTTGTAAGTTTATAAAATCTGTAGGCATAGGTACTGTGTTTTCTTTTATTGCTGTAATCTGGTACACATTAACCAAACAGTATCTTTCCACGTTTTGTAAGAAAAATTCCGGTGATTGACGTAATGCGTGAAACAAGAGTTTTCTCAAATGTTTTCTTTCTTTCAACTTGCGTAGATAAGGATCACGCATGCAAATAGTCAATATTTATTGTTCCTATCTATTATGTTACAGGTTCGGACATCTCAAGAATGTTGTGTGTTAGAAAAAAAACCTTCTTTAGGATATGCAGAGACATGCAAATCTGCTTTTATGAATGGACCCAAAGCCATGAGGAAATTTGCTCCTTTTGCAAGGTATTCATCATATTCATATTTATAACATCAACATTCAACATTCACCTCAAACGTTTAGTGAAGATATAAGTGAAGGCGTACGAATTTGTGTGGAGAAGTTAACAATCCTAAAAAGTGCTAATGTTTAAAAATAAACTACAACTTTCTAAAAAAAAACACTACAAAGTGAAAAATAACTTCAGTTACGGAAGTCGGTTTAAAAAAAGACGAAAATACGTAGCCAAAGATAGGATTCCGGCGACTGGGACCGCAATTAACTCGAATCGTGAACCTAGTCACCGGACCCGTTTAATTTTTTTGATTTTCTGCCGGCGACTGGGACCACACGTATTTGAATAACAAAATCTATTATTGAAGACAAAAATAGTAGAGTCAAACGGAAAAGTGTTTTAAGTAATAAATAAAAATCTTTTTTTTCATACATGAACAGTCCATAGGTTGGTTAATGATGAGTTAGTAACAGAAAGTACTTATAGTCTATATTAGTATTGTTAGTAAAGACACAAACACAGTTAAATTGCCTAAGGAAAACTCTTTGATTCGAAAACATGTGTTTATATCTTCTTATATATAAAATTTCCATGTCACAATGTTAGTTACCCTACACTCCTCTGAAACGGCTTTACCGATTTTTACCAAATTTTATATGCGTATTCACTAGGTCTGAGAATCGGCTATTATCTATTTTCCATACCCCTAAGTGATAAGGGTTAAGGCAAAACAACGTTTGCCGGGTCAGCTAGTCTAAATAAACAAAACTAAGTTGGATCAGATAGTTACACCATTTATAATTCAAGAAACTAAAAAAAAACTAAACTAACCTCATTTCACAAGAAAAAAAGGAAGATAATTCTATGCCTTCGAAGTACCAGGGGAATATAACTCGGTAGGAGCTCACCTAACGTAGGTAGGTGGGTCAGCTAAAAACCGCTTTATGCCTTCGAAGTACCAGGTTGTCATAACTTGGTAGGAGCTTACCAAACATAGGAGATTTCATATTTAAATATTTAAAATAATCAACGTCAGTCAGTCAGTTGTAGGTTTTTTCTTTAATTATTACTTTAAACAGGAAAAGGGAGTCCCATTATCATCATCATGGGTGGTTATAGTCCCCGGAAGAAAATTATTAATTAAAGTGGACCCGGCGACTAGGACCGCGGTTCCAGCTAATTGCGGTCCCAGTCGCCGAATCCACAACAAAGACGCGTTCCGAAATTAAAGTTAAGTAATTTTTAGTTAGTGGTGTTTTTTTTTTTTCAATATTATTCCTGTGGCAATTCCACAAATGTTTACCTACAACGCCCCCTGTCAATGTAATTCAGGCGCCAAAAGATGCTTGTAGCCAATTAACACTCTACCTACCTACATATAATCAAAACTCGACATAGGTATCTATGAATTGACGAAGATGGAATGATTCATACAAAGTATTATTCCTTTATCTATGCTAGAGCTTTCTTCCTGTTATTGTTTACCTTAGTGATTACTATCATTGTCATATTTAGGTATTCTTTAATACTAAGCCACCTCAAGTAGCGATTATACACTCGTCCCTCTGGGGATTTTCCTAACATAATTTGTTTTCCACAAGAGGAAAGATTTGATTGTTTGTTTGTTTGTTTGCATTGAATAGGCTCCGAAAGTACTGAACCGATTTGAAAAGTTCTTTCACTGTTGGGAAGCTACACTATCCCCGGGTGACATAGGCTACATTTTATCCCTGTATTCCTACGGGAACGGGAACTACGCGGGTGAAACCGCGGAGCGCTGCTAGTTATACATATTCTAAACAAAATGTTTTACTTATTTGTCTTGTTATTTCTTTCATTTTCAGTGTATTTGCTGAATTTGCTCTACTATTCACCTATGCGGGAGTATGCTGTATATATACAGTTTTAATATCTGATTCAATAAAACAGGTAAGTTGCAAGAGCACGGAAACGCCGCGGAATAATTTAATAACACGGAATTCGGAACACGGTTATTTTTCAAGTTGCAGTTTTTTTTTTTGTTGGAAATTGTTTTTTCTTCTTTTTTTAAGTCGAATTTCAAATTAATATTATTTTATTACATAAATAGCTACGTTGGATGAGAATGCATTTAACAGTAAGCCGAGTTAAGAGATTAGGAAAATCATAATGCAAAGCTATGTTTGAGTACAATTAAATCAAATTATCACATTGTTAACTGGATACGTTTTCTTGATAACATTAACCTGGTAGTAAATGCCACTCACTCAAGGCATGTGTAATTATGTGAATGACTCGAAATTAATTATTAATTAAGAGATTTATAGCACTGATAGAAGTGTAAACGTCAGCTAAGAGAAATCTAAGCCAAAGCGATTCTCCCTTGATCTGGCCCGTTTCAAGCAATGTCATATTGTATTAATTTTAAGGAAGTAAAAAACTTTTTCCGAAGCATTGGATAGGCTCCGAAACTACTGAATCGATTTGAAAAATTATTTCACTCTTGGGAAGCTACACTATCCCCGGTTAACATAGGCTATATTTTATCCCCATATTCCCACGGGAACGGAAACTACGCGGGTGAAACCGCAGAGCGCTGCTAGTTTCAAATAAACCAATTACAGGCACTTTTTAATTGTAAGTGTAACTAAAAAGTGGAAAATAAAAGCTAAGTCGGTGACTTTGGACATGTGTTTTAATTTTTTGTCACCGCCTTCCGAAATTAAAGTTATTTTTCACTTTGTGGTGTTTTTCCGGAAGTCGGTTTTTTATTTTTCGTTTTTTTTTTATTTTTCACTTTTTAGTTATAGTACCCCCACACTAATTCGAAAGGAAGAGTTCCGTTATCTGCCTCCGAAACGCATCATCAGATCTGTATAAAATAGGACCATTTCGGAATAAACCCTTTACGAACAAAAAAAGGATTTTGCAAATCCATCTATATTACGGAGTTACGCCCGAAAATACGTAAAAAATTATAAAACATGTCGAATTGATAACCTCCCACTTTTTGAAGTCGGTTAAAAATAACTATTTATATAAACATCAAATAGTCATATAAATTTGGATTTGTGTTTGGTTGATGGCAATGGACTTGCCACTATTACATGGAACTGAAACATAATATCTGGCGAAATTTGGCTGTACCTACTTAGGTACCTCTGTCCAACCGATCGGGGAATCAAGGCGTGATGTTATGTACGTAATGTATGTATAATTATCAGAATCTGACTCTCTGTAATTTCTGCCGCACAGTTTAGGGCTAAAAGGAAGTTGTCACATATGTACGTATTTCACATTGGAGTTACGTGTATAAACTATAAAAATAGATAACCTAGAATAAACATACCTGGATTAAGAAAATTAGGTTTTTAGTTTTAGGTCTTGACATACATTAAAAGATGTTTAAGATAAAAGTTAATTATTTTACTGCCTTCTTGGCCTAGTGGTCGCGAGCGCTACTACTGAGCCTGAGGTCGCGGGTTCGATTCACAAGCAAAGCGTCATTGGGTTTTGGTATCAGGAATTTTTCAGTAGTAGCCCGGAGTCTGGATTTGTGCCTGGTTGATGGTAATAGGCTCGCCTTATATTACATAGGACTTAAACATAACTGTTGAATGAAATAAATGAATAAATGTTGAAATGTGGGTTAACTATAGGTAGGTACCTACAACTCTGCCTAGCCTCAAAGAGATGTCAGCACCAACTGGTGGGGTCCTCAAGGGCCAATGACTGCCAGGGGTGCGGGTTGTTCGAAAGAGATACCGTGGCCCCTGGCACATAGGCAACTGAGACACGTTTCGGTTTTAATCAGTAAAAGTCTGACACGCCTCCTGCTCCACCCAAAGTGGGAGAAGTTATTTGATGATTTCCCACCCTCAAAAACAAAACCCTTTCGGGATTACAGGCGTGATTTTATATAATGTTATATTCATTATTGTGTTTGCAAAACAAGAGTAGTTATACAGTACGATCATGAGATTCTGATATTTGCCCACTTGAGTGCATACTGTCATAAATTATCTTCTTTTATTTTTCAGTTGGTTGATCGTTTTGCGCCCTCTACGATTCTTCCAGTGGAGTACTACTGTCTGATCATCCTGGTGCCAATCATACTGCTATGTCAAATCAGATATCTGAAGTTTCTGGCAATATTCTCCGTCACCGCCAACATTTTGTTATTCACGGTTTATGTCGTTTGCTTGTACTATATATTTGGAGGCGAAATATCCTTTGAAGGGAAACATGCTGCTGGAAATCCGGCGAGATATCCGGCTTTTCTATCGTAAGTAACTACATCTACCTAGCCTTTACCCAAATATGTTGTTGTCCAGTCAAAATAGATGCCGCTGAATACCAGTATTTTACAAGGACCGTTTAAAACATTGGTCAGGCAGGTCATAGTCCTAAATAACCAGTTTACTTTAGTCACTTAAACCCGTATTCCAATTTCTTTGTTTCCATATCCTGCAATAGCCTTAATCTAACCGGGGGTTGTCCTTGGTTGCACTTGCATATTGCGAATAGAGATAATCGTCAGTGGGTGTCTCATTTAATTAAAACGTCTAAGTGGCCTCTGCAAGTTGGCTTTGGCCTGCGTACACGATCCCTAGGGTCCTGAGATATGTCAGAGACTTAAAAAAAATCAAGGGACACGTTAACTTTACATGATATATATATTATATTATATCAAGAGCATATAATCCACTTTTACTTTCCGACGAACTCTAAAAAATAACACAAAAATATCTGCTATTCTATACAAAAATGCATGATTGACACGTTCAAGATGCATGCCTAAATTTTAATTTATTTTTAGTGTAGCTGCCGTAGTTCTAGGAAAATGGAGTCTATCTTCATCATTTGGACATTGATTTTTAAGTACAACGCATATACCTACCCTAACTAACAATTTTACCAAACTTGCAGAACCGTAATCTTCGCAATGGAAGGTGTTGGAGTGGTGATGCCAATAGAGAACACTATGAAGAAACCACAGAATTTCCTGGGCTGTCCGAGTGTGCTAGTGGTGGCCATGTCAGCCATCGTCTTCCTCTACGGCACCCTGGGAATGTTTGGATATCTAAGATATGGTGACGTGCTGAGAGGATCCATCACGCTTAACTTGCCTACTGATGAATGGTAACGTTTGTTTTTTAATTCTTAAATATGCAAAGATACAGTACAGCATGCCTATCTTGCCCATGACGGGCCACAGACGGTTAACAAAAAATTACTAACCTCATTTCGTTAGTTTCAATTGATTGACTAGTCGAGACCAGTCAATCTTTAAGCGATGAAGAGGTAACATGTGGTGGAGGAGCAATACGTGTATTAGTCAAACAAAGGGGAACAGCCATATTGAGCTCAAAATACAAAGTGTATTAGGTACCCTGCCAGTGGAAAAAATGTTTTTTCCTAGTCGTGGAAGGTCTCCTTGTCATTTTATACTATTGCGCTAAATTTCTACGACCATTCCTACGTCTTGAACAAGTATTTACCTAATATGACATCAAACCTCTCCCAGTGCTTTTTTTGCCTGTATAATTAATTAAAATGTACAAAACTAGATTTTTCGAGTTTTAAAAACACCTGAACGAGAGAAAGAGAGATTCGGCGCAATACCAAAAAAATTATAAGTGGGACTTTCTCGATCAGAGGGCAACACATTATGTTTCTCTGGGTTTTGGGTCAAACTTTATGAAACGTGATTGGTATTCTTTGATCCACGCCCATATGAATAAATCGTTTGGTCACTACACCTGCTGTCCCAGTTAATTCCAGCAATTTACTTCTCGAGTACGGAGATTATAATGTAAAAGATACTTTTTATGTAGTAGTTCAAATACACAACGTTAAAATGTGAGTCGCAAAGTAGAGATGTCATTTGCATTCGCCACATTGTCAGTCACGACTAGTTAATTAGATTGTCAATTATTTACTTAGATAAAACCGTAGATCATACTTAGTGCGCAATGACTTGACGTAGATTTGACGTGAAGATTGTTTGATGTAGGCATACCTACAAACAGTGCGAAGTCAAGATTTAAAAAAACTTGCTTGAAACGCTATTGTTTAACCGCTACAGTTTTAACTTCATTACTGCAACCAATAGGATTTTGACAGAAAATTAATAACATTTTCGGTTTTTACAGTCACCAAAAGAGTTAGGTAACCAGGGCCGTCGGATGTAATTGAAGTTTAGTAGAAAATACCGGTGGATGTTTTGGAACAAAATTTAATTTGAAAAATGATAATAATAAAATGATGAATGATTTTGTATTTGATATGACAATTTGTTAGTTTGATGTGCGTCTATTCATCATCATCATCATTTCAGCCGAAAGACGTCCACTGCTGGACATAGGACTCCTCCAAAAGGGGAGTTTTAAATGCATGAGGCACATTCTTATCTTGTTACCAATGTACGATCACCAAAAGAGAAAAGTAACCAGAGTCGTCATCTACAGAATAAGTTTTTAACCAGTGCGCAAACTGTAACCATGAATACAGCATATCATTCTAGACCCCCATAATCGCCACGCTTGATCGGCGAGTTGGCGATCGCAATATAATGGTAAAATGCATAGAGAACGCTGCTGCCCATTCTCTGATAAGTCCCTTAGTCGCCTTCTACGAGTCTACGACACCCACGGGAAGAAATGGGATGGTGCTATTATTTTACGTCCGGCACGATAGGAAACGTGTGTTTCTATTGCTTTAGTTAACTTTCGTTAGAAAACATCATCAGTTTCTTGCCAAACTTCAACTATACAGGATAAGTTTTTATCTAGTGCGCAAACTTTAACCATGAATTCAGCATATCATTTTAGACCCCCTAGCGTAGAAATTTTTGACCGCGTAGTTATTGCACTTTAATATGAAATAGCTGTTTTTTTTTTTGTATAAACGACGAAAAATGTCTGCGCTTGGATAAAAACTTATCCTGGTATGTAAGTATAAATCTACTTACATAAATTATATAATCTTGACTCATCTTCTGACTCTCCGTGGCTGAGGTTAAGTAGTAAATTATAGTTTACCAGTAATTGACGCTCAATACACCGTAATCTTGAAGTGTCGACGTCCTTGACTAAATGATTCGAGAAATGCCAGCGTCGTTGATAAACAGCAGGTTTATGGTTTTAATCCACTTTCAAATGGTTTTTATGTGAATTTGAATATGCAATTGCAATTGATTAATTACTTACCTACCCTGGTTGGATAATTTTACGAAAATAATAGTATCGGTAACACGGAGATGGTGAATAGTTACTTAAATCTAGAATTTAGGTAACTCATACCATTTGTATCCAACCATCATCATTTGAGCCGAAAGACGTCCACTGTGGGCATAGGCTTCCCTCAAGCTCTGACATTTTTACCGGTTCTGTGCTTATCGCGTTCAGCAGTTTCCTACGGCCTTCACAAGGTCATCGGTCTACCTTGTGGGAGGCCTCTAACTCTACGCCTTCTGGTACGCGGTCGCCACTACAGAACTTTTCGGCCCGTTCAGCCATCTATCTGTTCTACTAGCAATATGCCCACTGCCATTTTCATCCGTAATTGAAACATTCGTTTTAAAGTTTCACCTTTCTTTATTTTTAGCTTAAAAAGTGAGACGGCACCTGTTAGACCACATAATTAGCATAGCAATTCCGGTATGTTCAAGAACGTTTGCAGTGTTCATATTCTAATCTCAGTCTCAATCTATTAAAATAATCTTTATTTTGCCTACATTTCTGTCAAGTTTTGACATCGAGATGAGATTACGATTTGAATTCGAACGTTTTTAAGTACGAACGGGCCTTCAAATGTCAATCAAGTCTAAAAAAAAACGAAGAACCAAGTTTGATATCTGCAACATATTTTCGCTTACCAATGTATTATTATATCTTGAAAACCACAAAATTAAATCCTCGCCTTACTAGGTCTTAGGCCCGGACTAAGTTGTCAGTTTTGAAAAAAGAACTGGATTTCGATTGCTGTTAGGTTCTTATTTCAAAAACAGACTCGAAAGTTTAAACCATTATGCAAAATAAGAATGAAAAATGTTGAAATAGTTAGTAATATTACTTGTCACGAAAATAGTTCGACTGGAGAAGACTTGTTAGATTTTGAATAAATTTGCATTACTGTGTTCCACTTTAGAGGGTTTCTGCAATTTTTTTGCAAACGCGTCTATAAAAGCCGTTTATTGTGATGTAAGTTTCTTTATTCTTTTTTTCCAGGCCAGCAATACTTGCGAAGGTGTCCATTGCGTTATCAATATTCCTGACATACCCGCTACAATTCTACGTAGTCATTGACATCTTCACTAGATACACGCAGCATCACATCAAGGAGAACTATCGTGAGATCACGCAAGTGATAGCGAGGACTGTAGCAGTATGTGCTTGTGGTAGGTCTTGTTTCTTCATCCAGTCTAATGTCACCTACCGGTCTATTCTGGACAAATGTCACTCTCTAAGTACTTTTGAAATGTGCCGTTCCATTTAATACGTGAGTCGTATTAAATGGAACGGCATATTTCAAAATCATGTTAATTTCAAGAGTGTAATTTTTAGAGAATAGACTGGTGGGCCTAGCCTCTGCTCTGTACCCAATCCCCAAGTTCTAATGCTACTATCATCTTACATTTATATTATATTTTCGAATCCTGACAGGCGATTTACTTAGTGTAAATGATTTAATTACCACTACTCTCAAAACGATGAAAGAAAACATCGTGAAGAAACCGGCATGCCCTAGAACCACAAATTCCAAGACAAGTGACATCTACCAACCCGACCTACCAACTGGGTCCGCGTGGTGGATTTCGGCCCGTTCTCTTTCATCAAGAGGAGGTTTGAGTCCCAGTAGTGGAAACTTTATAGGTTGATTATGCAAGCCTACTTGTGCTTCTCGAATTAGTTAGAATTAGTTGCTCGTTGCACGTCTCGTGAAAGTGACTTATTGATTGGCTCAGTAGCTAATTGGAGAGCGATCAGTAATATGATTGACAACCATGGTAATTAAAGAAATGTCACAACCGTTCATAGCAGCGTTTATCTCATGTGACCAAGGTTCCATAATTCCACAATTTCTACTACGCTGACATACGTCGCGCTGTAAGTGGTTATAACATTAAAATGAAAACTCACAAAGATAAAGAAGATTCAAATTTTAAGACTTTAAGCCTCGATATCAATATCATATGTGCCGCTGTCCGTATTTCATAACAAACCTCTTCATTGAATATCATAATTTGATCCCCATTGGTTTCCTTATCACAAGTACCCACCTATGTGCTACTATAGGCACTTCAATGTGATTTACTTATATCAGAATCAAAGGATTATTGATACAATGTATTGCAGCTACTGTTGTTATCTCTTCTACTCAGATTACAAAGAGGTAAAATTTGTTTCTTTATAAGTTTGTATGTAGGGGGTAATCTCTGGTACCTACCAGTCAGATAAAAAAATATATTTTTCCATTCGATAGTTCAATTCTTGAGGTAGACTATACATAGGTTATTTATCATCACACTATGATCATATAGGAGTCGATATTAAATAAAAAAATGTTGGAAAGATCGATCGAAGGGAATAACGAAGTATAATATCACGGGCGCGATGATTAAAACAAGAAACTTCACACGGCCAAAGTCGCAAGCATTCATTTTTAAGAACTAGCTATGCCCGTGGCTTAACCCTCGTGCATATCGGTAATTATCCCACGGAAACGTGCTACCGGGACAAAATGTGGCCTATTTTACCCCGCATAACATCAGCTATCTAAAACAAAAAATCCAAATCGGTCTGATGAAAATCAGAGTCCAAGAGAAAGCCTGTCTTTCAATGAAGCAAATAAGTAGGGTATTTTCCAATTTATCGAAAAGTATTCTAAATTGAAGATTGGGACGAAATATGTAACAGAAAAATAAAAGTAAATTGATTTATCTCCATTTTCTCAATTAAAAACGATTTCAATCGAATTTACTTTTCGTTGTTTTGAATTTACCACCAAAACGCTCGTTACGATGACTTTTTATCACGTGACGTCAACTTTGTGTAAACCAAAGTAGTTAGTAAGTAAACAAGTGAATGTCGAGTTAATAATGAACAAGATTTTTAATGTATAGAAAGTGGAATTACTGACGTATGGTGCCTTTGTGCACAAATACTTCTAAAACTGCGCCAAACTATACCGGTGCCGGTATATTTGTACCGGTGCCGTTTACACAAAGCTTGAGTCACAATGTCACGTGATAAAAAGTCGTCGTAAGGAGCGTTTTGGCGCTAAATTCAAAACAACGAAAACGAAATTTGATTTTAATCGTTTTTAATTGAGAAAATGGATTTTAATAAATTTATCTTTATGTTTCTGTTAAATATATCGTTCCAATCTTCAAATTAAAATAGTTTTTATTAAATTGGACAATACCCTATTATAAGAGATGGAATTTTCTAAAGCTAAAACGAAGTTATTATAACAGTAGCTTTTGTTTTTTAGAGTAAATTCTTATTTTACATAACCAAAAGTAAGAACATGAGTAGTGGTGACTTAGGGGAAACGGGCCCTGAACGTCGTATGTTCCAACCCAGAGAGATGCTTAACATTGTGTAAATTGTTTCATCACCACTGCTCTCAACGCGGTAAAGGAAAACACCGTGAGGGTGGCATGTCCTAGATCCAAAAATTCGAAGACATGTGACATCTACCAACAACATTATAGGCTAATTATGTGTAAGCACATGAACACACAATCCTACAGTACCTAGGTCAATAATTACTACTCTAACTTTTTCAGTGGGAATAGGAATGGCGCTCCCGTTGCTGGAGCAAATCCTCAATATAGTCGGAGCATTGTTCTACTCAATCCTTGGCCTCATCATCCCCAGTGTCATAGAAACTGTCTTCCGATGGGAGAACCTTGGTAAGTGGAACTGGATCCTTTGGAAGAACACCTTCATTGGGTTATTCGGCCTTCTCAGCCTTGTCTCAGGATGTACCGTCACGATAATGGATATAATTGAGATTCTACACAGGAAAACTGAGTAATGAGAGCAATTTAAATGTATTCAACTCTAGCAATAAAATTTTATTTATGAGAAGCAGTCTTGTTATTTCTGTAAACAAAAAAACGTTAAGTGTCCAGGCCAACATGTGGAATAACAAATTAACGCTTGGTTTTATGATTTTGTCAGTTTTGTGATTGAAGAGATGAGTCAGATTTTCACATGATTTTCCGGAAAATTTCAATGGTCGGTTTGAATATTTCAACCTAAATTAATAATTTTATTTATGTATTTGTATCACTAAATAAAGGGCTGTCGTACGGATCGATCGATCAGGTTCATGCTGCATTCAGATACGCTTGCTGCGGTTGGTCCATGGATGGGTGACCATCTTTACATACCTAATCCCTTCTGTGCCTCGGTTGGTCCCAGCTGTCATTCGTGGATCTTCGGCAGTCGTTACGAGTCGTCAGAACCCCGAAAATCTAACAACCAATCTTACCTTACTAGAAGGTAAGTATCGTATTACCCAGTAACTGGGTTGTGGAGGCCAGATAGGTAGTACCTTCATGTAAAATACTGCTATTCAGCTACATCCAATTAGATTGCGATCCCAACATGCTTGGAAAAAGGCTACGCTGAATGATTGATGTATACAAGTCCTGTCTTCATCCTACCGTATCTATCTATATCTATACATACGAGTATAATATAATGAATTCGTAGCGAAGTCAAAACTGTACATTGAATATTTTTTTGGTCTTTTTGCGAGGCCTGCGGGAACGATTCTAATGCCGATTTTTTTTTTTAATAGTTTTTGTCTGTTTGTCTGAATGTATGTTCCAGCATCACGCGAAAACTATTGAATAGATTTCGTTCAAATTTTGCATAGATATTATCTATATGTCTGCGCAGCACGCTTTTTGCCATGGGGGATGAGCAGTGTTGCAATTTGTTCGTATTCTTCTATAGTTTACCGCAAATTGTAAAAGACGGGGCAAAAGCTTAGAAAAATGCGGAGAGTTACCGATTTAACCTTTTAAATGATTATCGTCACGCATTCCCACTATGCGCCTAAGCAACTCAGTGATGAACATCACAACATTTACAGGTTTAGAAGTTATTAAAAGATTTTTTAAGGGTTTATGTACATACCACAGTTTTTGGAGTTTATTTTCTGCGATTGCTTATTACGTGTAGATAGATATGTTCAATGTTGGTGTTTTATATGATTAAGGAAGGCTATTTACTAAAAATCGTCTGCGAGGTAAAGTGAGCCCCAATCCCCTGATTGCGACAACCGACCGCCACACGGGCAGCCAATCCTACATTAGTTCATTAGCAGTAGGGCCCCGCATTAGTAGGACTCGCTGACCATGGCCAATCATTCCCGACGACACTCTAAGCCTTCTCCAGGAGAGTAGCAAGTGTGGACTTGCGGTATGCTCAAAATACATAAACACAGAACGCCATTCTTCCATCCTCCCCGCCAAGGCCCGCTGCGACGTCCGAAACTCCGAGCTTTAATCGAACCAGCCCGTGCCGCCGAGCCTGTATCCTTAATTTTGTCCCTAATGATTAATTACATAATTCCGACCCAGCCCTCCCGTTGCTACCCCTATCGCACCCTAGCGATGCCTAGGCCGAGGTCCGTACTCCACAGGATGCTCATAGCTTGTAGCCGCTTTATTTTAAGTTTTAAGCCCTGGCTGGAGGCCTTAATATACGGAGACAACCACAGGCAAGTCCAGTTATGCAACTGACAACCTCTTAGGTTGGCCTGCAATATACCATCCCCAAAAAAAAAGCTAAAGAAACCAAAATCTGTAAATAAAACTCAAACAAGAAATCTGCATTTAATTTCAACATAACCTCCTCATCGCTACCCCTCTCCCCGAATCCCTTATGGATTGTACTACAACACAAGTACTACATTAAACTACTGCAGTCAGGGCTGCATGTGTGTAGTGACGTGTGCCACCAGTGGAGTCACTCGACTCAGATAGTAGGGAGAGCACGCCAACAATAGTGGGAGTGGTGCTGAACGCGCCCGTATCGTCCGCTGCAATGGTGCTTTTACACACATTATTTCATCACCACTGCTGTCAATACGATGAAGGAAACCATCGCGAGGTAACCAGCATGTTGTAAAACCAAAACTTCAAAGACATGTGACATCTACCATCCCGCATGACACTGCAAAACAAGACACGCCAGGACAAAACATCCGCAGTAACACCGACATAACGGGTGGTGTCACAGTTCAGTTTAGTGGCGATTTCCCGCACACACTAAATGTGGTGTGGCGAGGAACTAGGACTGTCGAGGTGAATGCTACGTTGAATAGGTCGACTCTATGGTCGCACGTTTATATACTAGACTGCGCTTGACCATCAACACGTGAGTTCGGTTTAAAGTTAGTGAAGACAGTCTACCAGAGGAGTGCGGTTATAGGTAAACCTATTACAGGCTCTCTGTACAGTAGTTCTCAAGATCAGATTCGTCTGGTGTACGGGGATATGAGTCCAGTGCCATACCAAGAGAATTTTTGGGTGTGTGAACGGGCCATTTTAAAGCCCAAAAATCTACAGGCTGCAGCGAACATCCGCAGTATTCTCTAGCAAATTCAAGGCCAATGGCCATAAGAACATTGGGCGGGTTACGACTTCAGGACAAACTGCTTCCCACACGGACAACGGTACTGTAAGCAAAACTACAAAGGCAGTATACAGGAAAGTTTTATAACTTATGGCTGTAATTTTAGTCAAATGTGGTGACTTACGACTTCCACGACGAACGAAGTCGTGGGCAGAAGCTAGTTATTGTTGTCAAATTGGATTAAAAAGCACCTTATTATCGTATTAAAAAATTTCTTCAAGCCAAGACGATTAGAAAAAAATAGTGACCTTTGGTTCCATAAAACTTAACATTAGTCCGGAATGAGACTGAAAATGTAATAAACAGAATCATTTATCACATTACTGCTTCCAATACTAAAAAATACAGCATATGTTATATATTTTTAACAATGCAGCAGCGGTTGTAACTTCTGTTACTGATCCGTTTTCCGAGCATGATGATATAGAACTGTAAACGAAATTCATTATTTACGAGTACTTGTGAAACCGGAATGGTTACACAAGCGACAGAAACTGTATACCGCTACATGTTACGATCCTTACGTACTTTTTTTTCCTCGTTGATGATCATACATGTGTGATGTATCCAACATCTTATATAGGTATTAGGCAAAACATACACTTGTACACTAAAATAGTGAAATTTATAATATTAATACTAGAAATAAGGACAAACTACGTGCTCCCTTTCACCGGCTTGATAAAGTTCATAACACGTTTGTTGGTCTTGGTATAACCTTTTATTACAAGCTTCCTTCTTCTTTGCTAGATTTGAATTTTAATGCGTTAAGCTAAAGTAAAATCGAACCTTTGTGCAAAGGCATACTATTCTATCAAGGACTGGTCGCTGTGATTAACTCAAGACAATGATTGTGTTCTTTCACGAGAATTTGCTTGCCTACTGAGTACTGACAGGTCATATCTTTACTACCATAATTTTTTTGTTTTTATTCTACTGTATAAATTCATTTTTACGTTCATTTACTTAGTGTTGACAAAATCTACTCATAACAATGTTTTTTTTTTATATATAATGAGTTATATTGCAAGATGTAGTTAGCTAACGACCTCGACAATTGATCTATTATATTTATAAATATTTAAATTTTATGTGTCGTAACGTTAATCACGGACCTACCATTTTATTTTATTTTGGGTTTGAAATCATCAAATAACTTCTCCCGCTCTGGGTGGAGCAGGAGGGCGTGTCAGACTTTTACTGACTAAAACCCACCCGTGTTCCTTCAGTAGTCCATATGCCAGGGGCTGTGGTATCTCTTTCAAACAAATCCGCACCCCCCCCCCCCCCCTGGCAGTACCTACCATTGTATAGAATAAAGATCGTTTAACATAACAGACAGCTGTGCTGCTGGGGAGTTTGTTTCGCCTCTTCTTCTTCCCAGCTAAAGCACTAGGTAGTAGTGAAGGGCGGGCCTTTTTTGGGGGACTGTCTTTTGTAATTTTTGACGTTCAAAAAGTGCTGACACCAGCTTAGTTTGAATAAATGACTTTTGATTTTTTGATTTTGATTCATACCTCTAGTCATTCACGCACGTCGGTTGCTGTTACTATGCATCTAACTGAAGAACATCAAAAATGAGGTGTAGGTACTTAAAACTATAAGGGATAATTTTTTATCCAGTGCGCAAACTGTAACCATGAATTCAGCTTATCAGGAACACGGTTGGGTTTTAGTCAGTAAAAGCCTGACACACCCTCCTGCTTAACCCAGAGCGGGAGAAGTTATTTGATGACTTCGCACCATCAGAATAAAACCTTATATAAGAACCAATTTCCAGTAGCAATTGATATGCTAGGCTACCTATTTTTGTTAAAACAAATGATCACTTATTCCCGACTTTGAAAAATACTAGAAACAGGACTACAAGTTTAAGAACTCAATACGAAGACAAGTTGTGCATTGGTGGATATAAAACTGCATTGTTGAAAAATAGTGTTATGTGCATGGCTCCTCTTATTTATAACCATGTACCAAAAGTGATCAAAGAGCAACCAATAGGAAGATTTAAAAAGCACTTAAAAAAAATACTAGTTGAAAAATGCTATTACTCTGTAACAGATTTTTTGAATGACAAGGCTATTTAGTTTACAATGTTCATTTATTAAGTAAAAATAGCTATAAGTAAACATAATAATTGTTAGTAAAAATTTTGCATGCCATGAGGCAGAATGTATAAGGACTCAAAAAATTGTAACACCTAATTGTATTAATTACCTACATTCTATGCAAATAAATAAATCTATCTATCTATTAGGTCTTTACCTATGAAATTGCCGTTCTGCAGTACTGGCCATTTCAAATCAAAATAATTTTTGTTTGGCTAAGAATTCTAATTTCAAATTAATTTTATTTTAAAAACATGGATTTTTTTTTCTAAAAGTAGTCATTTCTTTATTGATTAGTGTTACATTTTCATCGCATTTCAATCTTTTTCGTCATCATGGATAAGTTAAAAATTCGAGTAATTATGGAATATGAGTACCGTCGTGGCAGCAACGCGGCACAAGCGGCACGCAAAATCAACGACGTTTACGGAGCTAACACTACAAACCAACGCACCACCTGTTATTGGTTTGCTCGCTTCCGTTCTGGAAATTTCGACCTGAAAAATGAACCTCGCGGTCGTCCGAAGACTTTGGTCGACAATGACGAATTAAAGGCGATTGTGGAAGCTGATGATACACAATCTACGGCTGAATTAGCAGCAGCTTTCGACGTTAGCGTCAAAACAATATTGGTCCATTTGCGTCAAATTGGCAAGGTAAAAAAGCTTGACAAATGGGTGCCCCACGAACTCAATGATCGCCAGCGCGAAGTACGCGTCGAGACGTGCCTTGCACTGCTCAACAGACACACAAATGAAGGAATTTTGAACCGCATTGTTACCTGCGATGAAAAATGGATTCTGTTTGATAACCGTAAGCGCTCAGCAAGTTGGTTGGATCCTGGTTCAGCACCTAAACAATGCCCTAAACGAAAACTTACCCCTAGAAAAGTGATGGTCACTGTTTGGTGGTCTAGCGCCGGTGTGATTCATCACAGCTTCTTACCAAACGGGGTGAGCATTACTGCAGATGTGTACTGTGAAGAACTGAACACAATGATGGAGAAGCTGGCGCATCTCCAACCAGCATTGGTCAATCGCTCGTCTCCGCTGCTCCTGCACGACAACGCGCGACCTCATACTGCACAGCAGACGGTCTCCAAGTTGCAAGAACTGGGGTTGGAAGCTCTCCGTCATCCGCCCTACTCACCAGACCTTGCGCCTACAGACTACTACTTTTTCCAGAATTTGGATAACTTCTTGGCGGGAAAAAAAATTAATACCCGAGAGGCAGTACAAAATGCCTTTGAAGAATTTGTTGCCTCCCGTCCAGCTGATTTCTTTAAGAAGGGCATCAATAAACTGCCACTGCGATGGCAAAGATGCATTGATTGCATGGGTGATTACTTCGATTAATACAAATAAAAAATTCATGAAAAAAATTCGTTTAAATTTTTTCATACAAAACGGCAATTTCATAGGTAAAGACCTATTATCTATCTACCTAATCTATCTGAAAGACAGTTTGTTCATGAAGAACTAGGCCAACAAACTCTTCTTTATCAATAACTCCTATTATCAATTAACTAACACTTATGTGACACGTGCTTGCGAGACCTGAAAGACACCTATCCATTGACATCATTAAATAAAATTGAATTGTAAGTATCTAGTTGTTAACTGTGGAAAAAAACGGTAACTCCACATGTTATGTGGATAAAGTCTTACGATGTTAAAAATGAATTCTTATTTCAATGATGCGGTAACAGAAAACGCAAGTGAAACATTTAAGGGTAAATAGGTATACCACCTATCTAGTGATATCAATTATATTGAGTGATATTTATTCCTTTTTATAAGTTTTGAGTATGCGTTTCTTGAATGAAAATTTACAGCAATCGTGTTTTTTTTTCAGCTTTGCACTAATAAATATTGTTTTTTTTTTTTATTATAAACTAATTTTGTTTTAAGTTTGTTGTTTATGGTTTTATTTAAATAAAGGCTTGAATTAAAATTATTCTAATCTGAAATCTATACTAACATTTGAATTATTATTTTCAGCCTTTCACTAGTTTATGAAATTTCCAACAATATGAAGGCCAAATATTGTTCGAAAATTTAAAATATTATTGTTTTATTATCTGTCGGAAATCATCAATTGTGTCTTCAACGTGGTTCTAACGGATTAATGCTCTTAACACTCTTACTAAAGTTTATTTAAATATAAAGATTTACAACTAACTATTACATTATACACTAGGTACTTAATTGAATGACCAATTAACCAACTATAGAAATAAAAACTTAGTTAGTAAAAGTCTGACACACCCTCCTGCTCCAGCCAGAGCGGGAGAAGTTATTTGATGATTTCACACCAAAAAAACACGATGAAGACTCGCGGTACTACCATGTAGACTATGCAATCAATACGGACGATATCGTAATAATACTTCATACAAAAGGTTAATAGGAAAATAAGGAACGATGACCTGTGAAAAGCTTGATGTAAATTACATCATTCAAGAGATCTTCGAAGGATCTCTAAAAATAACTTTAAAAAAGCCTGAAAATTCAATGCTCTCAACACGATAGGACGACGAGATAAAAAATGAAAAATAGTGTACATTAAAAGTCATTAGTATAATATTGACAATCCTAAAGCAATGTTGTCTCGAGCTATTGTGGCTAGATTGCGTTCAGTACTGGTCACGTGTGTCCTATAAGAACGACGATAGAGTATCAGTCGGCATTAGTATGTGAGCTGTTTACTGAGACCGCGTCTCCGCAATTCTCGTGCATTCGCAAATAAATAATAATAATCAAAAAACAAGCAAAACCAATGGAATTCAACACATCCAGCGAATTTAATCAAATGAATTTCATGAAATTCGTCACGGTTTTGATAAGCAAACAGAACACTTTAAATTAGTGTGTGAGAATGTTTACGTTGATCAAAAAATTTATAAAAACAGAAAATGTGGTTTTAAGTGTTTTTTTATTGTTTGTTAACACCGGCACTTGAGGAGCTGGTCACGTTTTATTATAACTTTGTTGCTATCAAGACTATCGCCTCCCAAGAGTTTATCTTTTGTAAGAGATAAGGGATAACAATCGTAAAGCAATTGCGAGATGAGCAACTGTCAATATAAGAAAATCAGTGCAACCTTCAGATAAAGAACAAGAAATATTTTGTAAAACACTACAGTGATATCACAATATTGTGAACATAACTTTTGAAATAAACTACCAGCTTAATAACCGGTTTTACAGTAGTAATTCTAGTGCTAGTGACGTTATTTATTAGACTTTTAACAACCGGAAAATTAAAAACCACAACGGTTGCAATCATAGACTATTAATTTCCTTTGAGTGTGGACTTTTAGTTAACAATCATGGGTGAGAAAGAGAAGAACAGACATGTTGAAGAATACGACCCTTTCAAACATCGGGAAGTTGTTAAACCAAATTCGTAAGTAACATTTAAATGTAACTAGTTTAGTATCAGTTCTCTGGTTACAAATTTAAATCAAAAAGATGCGTGTGCTAAATAAGATACGATATTGATATTGAAGGTTAACATCACACAATTTTAATACGTATTTGATTAATAATAGTAGCCATCAATTGTGTCAAAGACAAAGCTAGCGTTGAACTTACAATAATGTTCAGCATGGTCTCTTATATCAGCAATGCATCAGCAATAGTGCTGGTGATGCAGGTGTCCGTGGGCATCTGCAATCACTTTGTACTGAGAATTGTTTGAAAAAATAAGCAAAAAAAGTGGCAACCATTTCCGATAATTTCTTGGAGCCAGTCATTTTTTTAACACACATTGCGAATTTACAAACATAGCGTACGTAAAGGTAAAGTCACGGAAATTTATTGTTAAGACAATTGACTACCTACTGAAATTGTCCGTATAACCGTCAACTGTCATTATTTGACGGTTGTATGAAATTGCTAGGTATTACACAGTAAATTGGCGTAAGTTGTCAATATGTTTGACCATTAATTTCTTAGACTGCATACTCCCAGCCAGATGTACTGAAGAAATGGGTATTGTGACGTAACGTGGAAAATGCTTATTGTATCCATATGTGGTCTTCGACAGACTTACTAGATTACTTGAGTTGTTTATGTTTATTACTTAATCCTTAATATTTGTATTCCAGAGACCTCAGATCCTTAGCAAATCTAATAAAGTCTTCGCTAGGATCAGGCCTGCTTGCCATGCCCCTAGCATTCTCAAATGCTGGATGGGGAGTTGGCATAGTCGGCACTGTTATCGTAGCATTTATTTGCGGACATTGTGTTCATATATTTGTAAGTATAAATCAAATATTGTACAATCTTTCTGTATATAACTATTGATAAAAAATGACTAGGCACTGCTGCTACCATTTCAAGGTTGAATGCTGCTTAGATACTTGTCATAAATTTCTTATTTCTGAATCACACCATTTTAGGTTTCTTACCACTAGATATTGTTACTGTTGGGAACCAGGGATGCAGGTACTCTAATTTACTGTTCAATGTGTTCTTCGAGACCAGTGTTGGCCCAGTAACAGCCGCGGCCTACGACAGGTAGGGCCAGGTTCGAACCAGACAGGCCCTTTACTTTGTATAAATTATTTCATCGTCACTACTCTCAAAACGGTGAAGGAAAACATCGCGCGGAACCAATAAGTCGAAATCGTGTGACATTTACCAACCCGCAATGGGCCCGCGCTGTGGATTACAGCTCGCTCCCTCTCAACGAGAGGAGGCCTGTCTCCCAGCGGTGGGAACATTACAGGCCGATTATCCTAATGTGGTTCTAACGTTCATGTAAGTAACGGCACGTGCGTGAATCATGTAGAAGACAATGTATACTGTTGGTAACCACTTGAAGACGAGGGTCATTAGTAGCCACTCGTGCGGCCCCTTCAGTAAGACTGCGCATTATCACTCAGCAGTGTTTCCTAAACCACTTTCTAAGCGGATAGCGAAGTAAAACGAGACGTAACGGATAACTGAGGATGGATAAAATGGCAGCAGATCACAAGAACTTGCAACCCACGGATGCCAAGGGCATCAATTATCCCAAGTTAAAGGGGAAAATTTATAAGTCCATTATGATGCCAATGTCGTACTGTATGGATCAGAAAGCTGGGCCTTGAAGAAAACGGATGGATGTGAGTAAAAGATTGATGAATAAATGTAAATAGAATAAAGGTAAAGAGGGAGAGGAAGGCCAAGGAAAATATGGATGGATTTTGTAAGGAATATGAAATGAATGAGAATATAGTGAATGATAGCGTGACGGTTGACAGGGGAGAATGGAAGAAGAAAACGTATTGAGTCGACCCCAAGTAACATGGGTTAAGGGCAGAGGGGTGATGAGCCCGGGTCGACGGCGCGTTGTGTTCCACGCGCACCTCTTAGAGATGTCAGCACCAACTGGTGGGGCCCGCAAGAGCCGATGCCTGCCAGGGGTGCGGGTTGTTAGAAAGAAATACCGTGGCCCCTGGCACACAGGCTACTGAGGGAACACGGGTGGGTTTTAGTCAGTAAAGGTCTGACACGCCCTCCTGCTCCACCCAGAGCAGGAGAAGTTATTTGATAAATTCCCACCGAAAAAAAAAATCGAGACTATACAAACACTGAATGATCATAAGAATAACGAAAAACGCAACAAAAAAAATATTAACAAGACTTCTTTAAGGGAAAAAGGATTAGCTTAGAGAGTTAAAAACTACAAGATAATAATCAGTTCATAGTAGTTTCTTCTCATCGTTCCTCCTATACCCATAAAATATTTTTATACTGAATATGCGACACGCCCCTGTTTCGCACGCTTGTTTAAACGACTTAACAAAACATCGAGATTTATCTATTAAGGAATGTTTTTTTTAGTAATTAATGTGTCGGTTTGACAGCTCTTGTATAGAAAATATGAACTATCAGATTTATTCTTCAGATAAATGTTATCTGACTATCGAAAAATTAGCCCTAAGTAAATGTAATAATTAATTACGCATAAAACTCTCGTAATAAATTCTTTAAATTATCGTGAAAACCGTATCAAAATCCAATGCGTAGTTTGGAAGAACAATGCGATCACACAGACAGACACATACAGCTTTTATAGATATAGAAGATATCGACTTCAATTCAAACAGTTCTTAAATCATGTTTTTCTTTACAGGTACAAACGTCTCGAGGATGCTGTCGTGCGGAACGTAAGCCATTGCTAAGTTATTCAGAAACCTGTGGAGCGGCTTTTGCAAATGGTCCAAAATGTGTCCGGCCATTTGCTAATTTTGCACAGTAAGTATTCCTTGCTTATGCAGGGTAAATTTTTACCCAGTGCGCAAACTGTAATAACCATGAATTTAGCATATCATTCTAGTTTAGCGAAAAATTTCCGCGTAGGTATTAGGTAGATATTTTGTATAACCGACGAAACATTTCTACGCTAGATGGTCTACAATGATATGCTGAATTCATGATTACAGTTTTGCCGCGGGAAATCGTAGCACAGCGGACAGAGCTAGGGCGGAATCTCATGGCGACATGGAGAGTGCGATTGTCGCAACCCAGT
The DNA here is from genome assembly GCA_949987655.1 of Polymixis flavicincta. Taxonomy (NCBI): domain Eukaryota; kingdom Metazoa; phylum Arthropoda; class Insecta; order Lepidoptera; family Noctuidae; genus Polymixis; species Polymixis flavicincta. The sequence continues at coordinate 17,123,456 of OX465181.1, read as the reverse complement.
GCTGGGCACGCCACGATTGCGGCGGTAAGTCCCCTCTTTGAGGAGTGGCTTGAGAGGCGGCATGGCGTCCTCACCTTCCAACTGATGCAGGTCCTCACCGTACACGGTTTTTTCGGGAGGTTCCTGTTTCGGATAAGGCGAGAGGAAATTAATTATTATTATTGTTTATTTATTTCAATCAACATTGGATCATACAATTAAAACAGATTACAAATTATTGAATAAGTTACAAAATTATAAACAATTATTAATAATTAATAAATGACCGGTTGTCTGTACTGCGAAGATCGCCCTGAGGACACGGTGGAGCACACGGTGGCGGTCTGCCCGGCTTGGGTGGAGCACCGCCGTGTCCTCGTGGAGGCGATCAGCGGCGGCGATCTCTCGCGTCCGGCCCTGGTCCAGGCCATGGTACGGAGCGAGAGGGCATGGGTAGCCGTCACCTCCTTCAGCGAAGCAGTGATGCTCGCGAAGAGGGAGTCGGCGCACGTGATGGAGAGGTAGTCTATGCGCCCTCGCGACCCTAGCCGCCGCAGGAGACGCCCTGGGTGTCGGAAATCCCAGGCTGATTTCCGGCCAACGTAGGCGTGGGCTTGCGGACGGCGAGTAATGGGTAGCTCGCTGTCCGGTAAGGACCAAGCCTAGGTCGACGACGCGTTGTGTTCCACGCGCGCCTCAAAGAGATGTCAGCACAAACCGATAGGGGCCCGCAAGGGCCGATGCCTGCCAGGGGTGCCGGTTTGTTCGAAAGAGATACCGCCGCCCCTGGCATACAGGCTACTAAGGGAACACGAGTAGGTTTTAGTCAGTAAAAGTCTGACACGCCCTCCTGCGTCATGTTATTTTTAGGGCCCAAAGGTTGGCAACGGTACCCTATTTATATCTCATGAACCGTAATAGGTAGAAAGTTGAAATTTTCACAGAGAGTGTATTTTTATTGTCGTTATAACAACAAATAAAGATAAAATATAGTAAAACAATAAAGGGGTCTCTATTTTAGAAACGTATTGTTTTCGGCATTTTTTGCCTTGTGGTACGTATTCCTTCGTATGCGAGTCCAACTCGCACTTGACCTTTTTTTTTTTTTTCAATAATATTTTTTGTGACAACTTCCCAAATGTTACTAATAACGCCAGCCACCTGTCAATGTTATGCAGGCGTAAAATAAATAAATATCATTATTTTCATGTTAGTTTTGCAATAAATATACTTTACTGGATCTAAACGTTCTTGTCTCGCTTCGAAGAATATTCCGTAACGTTATCCATACATTTTTCAATTTATTACAAGAACATGTTTCTTATTGTTATACAAAAAGTATTTTTCCTTCTTTTCAGTTTATTTGCGGAGTTTTCCTTATGCTTCACGTACCTCGGCGTCTGTTGTATATTTACTGTGCTAATAGCAACTTCAATTAAACAGGTAAAGTTACAAATTACATCAGTATGCACTTATTTATTTACTTAGTTCTATTTACATTCGTCATCCATCGTTTCTACACTTTAAGTGGTAATGCCAATAATTGCAAAATAAGACTAAACACATTGCCTTGGGTAAGTTCCACTTCTGAGTAACGCATACTTACAGTAATTATGATCCTTTGTTAATCCATCTAATGATAACGCCTGTCATGTAATGACAACAACAATCTGCCAAAGACCTGATGCGTGTAATTGTATAAATAATAGAGCTTCGCTAGAAATAGATCGTAAAGGAACTACTTGCATCAAATGTTTCCCTTGGCTGATGATCCCGGTTTGTCGCGTCCTGCTGGTCCCCCTGAGCCATAGCAAGAAAACTGGTGTAGAATGATAGCTTTATAAAATGTTCAAGTCTGTAAGCAATAGACTATCGAAGGGATCCACTGAATGGAAGCCAAAATTAAATGCCATTTCTGTCTGCCTTCGTGGCGGAGGTACAGAGAGGCCAGCACATCAAGCTACCCCTATCTGTCAAATTTCTTTGATAGTTTTTCAACTTTAATACAAAGGAATAAGGTTTATGTTCAATTGGGAAAATTTGACAGTTTGGGATACCTTGACCTGCAGGCGACTGTACATTGAATATTTTTGTTGGATAAGACTAGTACTGACTAGTAGCTAACAGGCTTCGCTAGTCCTGTTTCGTTGCTGTGGCTCATGGGGGTCAGCTAGATAAAAACACATGTGCAGTAGAACCAAACAAGGATCTGTCCAAAAATCTGAACAAAGTTTCTTAGATCGTCAACACATCGCCAATATCCTTGGTGTAATGAGGGGGAACCCTCATCATTTAACATTGTCTAATGGGCCTCTGGGATTTGGGTTCGGCTCCTCGAACGCCCTCCAAAGGTGCAGGACCCAAGATCCCGAGATACGTCAAATGCATTTATCATCATCATCATTTCAGCCGGAAAACGTCCACTGCTGGACAAAGGCCTCCCCCAATTTGGGGGCTTGCTATAATCGCCACGCTTGGCATGTGGATTGGTGATCGCAGCATGGTGGTAAATTGCATAGAGAACGCTGCTGCCTATTCTATAGTAAGTCCCTTAGTCGCCTCCTACAACAACCACGGGAAGAGATGGGATGATGCTATTCTTGCAAAGGCCTCCCCCAATTTGGGGGCTTGCTATAATCGCCACGCTTGGCATGTGGATTGGTGATCGCAGCATGGTGGTAAATTGCATAGAGAACGCTGCTGCCTATTCTATAGTAAGTCCCTTAGTCGCCTCCTACAACAACCACGGGAAGAGATGGGATGATGCTATTCTTGACTTCCAGCACCACACGGTACTGCATGCAATCCATTTCTAATAATAATAATATTAGGTCTTTACCTATGAAATTGCTGTTCTGCAGTACTGGCCATTTCAAATCAAAATAATTTTTGTTTGGCTAAGAATTCTAATTTCAAATTAATTTTATTTTAAAAACATGGATTTTTTTTTCTAAAAGTAGTCATTTCTTTATTGATTAGTGTTACATTTTCATCGCATTTCAATCTTTTTCGTCATCATGGATACGTTAAAAATTCGAGTAATTATGGAATATGAGTACCGTCGTGGCAGCAACGCGGCACAAGCGGCACGCAACATCAACGACGTTTACGGAGCTAACACTACAAACCAACGCACCACCTGTTATTGGTTTGCTCGCTTCCGTTCTGGAAATTTCGACCTGAAAAATGAACCTCGCGGTCGTCCGAAGACTTTGGTCGACAATGACGAATTAAAGGCGATTGTGGAAGCTGATGATACACAATCTACGGCTGAATTAGCAGCAGCTTTCGACGTTAGCGTCAAAACAATATTGGTCCATTTGCGTCAAATTGGCAAGGTAAAAAAGCTTGACAAATGGGTGCCCCACGAACTCAATGATCGCCAGCGCGAAGTACGCATCGAGACGTGCCTTGCACTGCTCAACAGACACACAAATGAAGGAATTTTGAACCGCATTGTTACCTGCGATGAAAAATGGATTCTGTTTGATAACCGTAAGCGCTCAGCAAGTTGGTTGGATCCTGGTTCAGCACCTAAACAATGCCCTAAACGAAAACTTACCCCTAGAAAAGTGATGGTCACTGTTTGGTGGTCTAGCGCCGGTGTGATTCATCACAGCTTCTTACCAAACGGCGTGAGCATTACTGCAGATGTGTACTGTGAAGAACTGAACACAATGATGGAGAAGCTGGCGCATCTCCAACCAGCATTGGTCAATCGCTCGTCTCCGCTGCTCCTGCACGACAACGCGCGACCTCATACTGCACAGCAGACGGTCTCCAAGTTGCAAGAACTGGGGTTGGAAGCTCTCCGTCATCCGCCCTACTCACCAGACCTTGCGCCTACAGACTACTACTTTTTCCAGAATTTGGATAACTTCTTGGCGGGAAAAAAATTTAATACCCGAGAGGCAGTACAAAATGCCTTTGAAGAATTTGTTGCCTCCCGTCCAGCTGATTTCTTTAAGAAGGGCATCAATAAACTGCCACTGCGATGGCAAAGATGCATTGATTGCATGGGTGATTACTTCGATTAATACAAATAAAAAATTCATGAAAAAAATTCGTTTAAATTTTTTCATACAAAACGGCAATTTCATAGGTAAAGACCTATTATAAGTTTTGTTAATATAAGTTTATTCATCAAAAAGTAACAATACAATGTGACATATTCGGTGAGCCACAAACTAAGCGTCGCTTGTATCTTGTGGCCCCATAATAGGTATATTGAGCGTTTTCTTCTAAGTTCTAATATTACCTACAATGGACCTAGTTCCATATTAAGTAGCAGCTGTTTAGGTATAATTAATAAATAATTTGCTTACTATAAACCTAAATTAAAATCACCTTTGTTATTTATTTCAGCTACTCGACACATACATAGAGGCGCCGCCCATGCCGGTGGAGCATTACTGCCTTATCCTGCTCGCGCCACTTTGCCTGCTGTGCCAGATCAGGCACTTGAAGTGGCTCGCACCATTCTCCTTGCTGGCCAATATACTGCTCTTCGCCACCTTCGCGATATGCCTCTACTACATATTTCGAGAACCGTTGACGATCGCCGACAAAAAAGTAGTTGGAGACTTGTCGCGGCTCCCTGCGTTTTTGTCGTAAGTCAAAATGATGAATTGTCCATAGCCTTTTGTTTTTCTTTTGTGGTTGTGTGACAGTTAATGGTCATGGACTTCAGGACTTACGTAACCTGTGTCGGTTTTTGTTCTGAAATTATCGTTAAGTAATTAAGTAATGTATACCTACAGAGTTCATAAATCTCTATTAATTCACTGAAACAATGGTTGAGATTCAATGTCTGTACTACGTTTAGGTTTTAATTTTGTTTTTATGAGCAAAGGGTACATAATAATTAATTAGATTATATTTTTTATTTTGATGTAATTCACCTATCCGGGATACATTTTTAACCAGTGTGCAAACTGTAACCATGAATTCAGCATATCATTCTAGCTGATTTTTTTTGTATAACCGACGAAAATTGTCTACGCTAGGGGGGTTCTAGAATGATATGCGGAATACTTGGTTACAGTTTGCGCACTGGTAAAAAATTAACCCTATAAAAAAAAACTCAAAACATGGTTACTTTCATCATTCACAGAACTGTGATCTTCGCAATGGAAGGCATTGGAGTGGTGATGCCAGTAGAGAACACGATGAAGAAACCCCAGCACTTCCTCGGGTGCCCAAGCGTGATGGTGATCGCAATGTCACTGGTGATGATGTTCTACACAATTCTGGGTGTTTTCGGCTACCTAAGATACGGCGATGTTCTCAGAGGAACTATCACGTTGAATCTTCCTATGGATGACTGGTAACTTATGTGCTTATTTTTTTATCTGGTAGTAAATGTGGCTAAGTAGGTAGAGCACTGGTGGCCCACTGATAACGGCTGCTGGTCGATGGTTCGAACCAAAACAGGCGCTTTACTTTGTGTAAATTATTTGATCAGCACTGCTCTCAAAACGGTGAAGGAAACCGGCATGTCCTAGAACCAAAAATTAGAAGACATGTGGCAACTACCAACTCGCGCTAAGCCCGGGAGGTGGATAACGGCCCACACCCTCTCACCGAAAGAAAGACTGTGTCCCGACAGTGGAAACATTACTTATACACTGACTATGATGAAAAGTAGATAATGACTTGTCTAAAGTTTATTCCAATAACAGGACAGTTATCCATTGAAATGACTTTCAGTCAACTATGAGCAATTTTATATCTGAAAAAAAAACAGCAGTAGTGAGACAGATAAATTTTACAAAATTTTCAATTTATGGTATGTTACAGTTTAGAGTTCCTCAGGGGTGCATACTTGGCCCGAACTCCCACTCCACTCTTAGCCAATAAATAGACGTAGTAGTGTATCTTAAGGTGGGATGCACTAAAGAAGCCCGCGAAATTCAAATTTAAAAAAAAAAAAACATGTCAGTGTCAGGTTTTATGATGATTAAAATATTGTACGTGACCGTAACAAATACAGCTTTTAAGTTCGTTTAATCTCATTGAATGAATTTTTCATGAAATGATACTGACTGCAAATTGCAAAAAAAAACGAAAGAAAATTAGAATTTTGCGAGCTCAACTCTTAGCTGATATCTAAATTAGCCGAAATTATACGATCCCAATATTAATCAAGATGAATTACTTCTTTTTCTTATAACATTTTTGCTATTTCAATTTATTTCAGGCCAGCAATTTGTGCGAAGGTATTCATATCAATAACCATCTTCCTTACGTATCCTCTTCATTTCTTCGTTGTGATAGACATATTCACAAGATACGTGGAACCCCGCGTCCATTCGAAGTATCATAACGTCATGCAAATCTGCACCAGGATTTTGATCGTGTGTTTCTGTGGTAAGTACTATCATTTTATTAATAACATTAAATACGCTAGTTAATCATACACTTGGCAATATAGCTCAATGGGTGTTGGGAATTAATTATTGAACGAATAAAAACTAATTATGACATTTGTTCAAGAACAACAAAAAATATGACGAAGGATTTTTAAGTTTACAAAAACGATTTATGCAGGTGAAGGTTAATTCTAAATAAAGTAGAGACAAAGAAGAGGCTAAATTTTCATATTCACAACACGTGGACAAGATTAAAGTATTAATTTATACTAAAATTCTTCAGTCGTCTCAGGTGAACAAACATTTTACGAAAAAGACAATGTATAAATCTTAATTGTCACTCTAATCTTTAACTAAATAATTGTGTTCAGCAAACAGGCCAAGTATATGTTAGTCGGACAAAATATTTAACGAAAAGTGAAATGTTTAAACATAACCTTGTCATAATTTGTCTTTAACATACTTTTATGTGTTGATGTTAATTCTTTGTTTAGTGTTAATGACTAATTCGACTTAGCAACTGGTGGACTGGGACAAATTATTTTTACGTTATGGGAAGTTGAATTAAAATCGTAATCCTTACAATACGTCACCTGAAATGCGACAAAAAGTAGATAACATACACAAGATTCGAATTTGAAGATGAGTCTTATTAGTTCAGTAGCATTATTCAAGCTGGACCAACAAACTGAAGTCGAGGGAATTAAATGGATGCGGGCAGTGCAATTTCGTTCCGTCTTTCGTGTGGTGCCGGACGTAAAACGAATAGCACCTTCCCATGTCGTCCCGTGGGTGTCGTAGAAGGCGACTAAAGGACTTACCAAAGAGTGGGCAGCAGCGTTCTCTATTCATTTTAACACCATACTGCGATTGCCAACCCGCCTTCCAAGCGTGGCGATTATGGCAAAACCCCACTTCTTGGAGAAGGCCTTTGACCAGCATTGGATTGGATTTCGGCTGAAATGATAATGGGCAGTGCAAGACCGGTAGTTGTGGCGATGCTTGGGGGAAGCCGTTACCAGCAATTTATATCATAATACATACCTAAACTCACGCCTTCTTCATATGGGGGTTCGCAGAAACTACAGAACGCTACCTACTACGATCCTTACATACTCCTTTTGCCTCGTGTACGAAGAAACTCACAGTAGGGTGTGAGTTTCTTTTAACCATCTCGACCTTACGCAACGCCCGCGTCCAGCGCCCCGATTGGTCTTCTGGTCCTCAGTCCGATTCAGTATGCCCCTTGCTGCCCTCAACCAGCGATACCCTTAGGGAGCAGTCGCTCTAGTTTTAAAGTTTTTAAGCCCTGGTTGGTTGCCTTAATATACGGGACACATTTTAAAGCAGTGCGTAAACTGTAACCATGAATTCAACATATCATTCTAGCGTAGAAATTTTTCGTCGGTTATAAAAAATGATATGCTGAATTCATGGTTACAGTTTTGTCCTGGTAAAAATTTATCCTGTTTTAAGGTTGTCACAGGCTCATCACAGGCAAGTCCGGTTAAGCAGCCGACATTCTCAAAGGTTGAACTGAGAGATGCCATTTAAAAAAAAACAATATGGAGACACGCACACTACTTGCGAGTACCTACTATGCACCTGACCTTCCTGAAGAATATCACCAATAAGGGCCCCAATTCTGTATGGTTATAATGATTCTCCGCGGAATGTTACTACGTTCCAACTACGTCAATATCGTATTGTTTAGAAACTAATGTAATGGTACGGAATCGAAATGTCATATTCTGTATGTTCCAAGATAATTTGTCGATATTATTAATATAATATTAGCAGATTTCGTGTGTGATTGACGTGGTTATGGGTAAGGAATCGTTAATTGGTCATAGTGAATTCAGACCCAGGTCACCAAATGTGATTCTAGGTTCGGTCCTGGCGTTTCCACTCACATCTGCCTTGTCATTAATATTATAATGTCAGCTAAAAGACGTGACCTAAATAAGAGTGTAATATTGAACGGAATTGTTAAATTAAAATAAAATTATTTTTTCAGGTGGAATTGGTATCGCTCTACCATTTTTAGAGCAAATCATCAATCTCGTTGGCGCGTTTTTCTACTCCATTCTTGGTCTCATCATACCAGGGATCGTAGAAACCGTATTCCGTTGGGAGGACCTCGGCAAATATAACTGGATCCTGTACAAGAACATTTTTATCGTTTTCTGCGGAATGTTCAGTTTAGTTTCAGGCTGCACCGTCACCATCTCTGATACTATACAAATGCTTAATAATAAAACGGAGTAATTCATTAAAAACAATTTTAGCCAGTACTTTTAATTTTATCATGTAGTACATGATACCTGTGATTAGTATAAGAGTAAAAAAGTCCAATAAATATTTATTAGTACCGTGTTTACATATTTTGTTTATTGTGAGAAGTTTTCTGTAAGAGGAGCGTACTCAGATTAGCCCGGAGGATCAAAGTGGCATACAGATGTGACTCTTTTTCGCCTTTTGAAATCAAGATACTATGGCGCAATATCGCCAACACACACTGATCATGACCATCATATAATGCTTGTGTCTTCACGCTATGATATCATCATCATCACTGCTGGACATAGGCCTCCCCCAATTTGGGGGGGCTTGCCATAATCGCCACGCTTGGCAGGCGGGTTAGCGATCGCAGTATGGTGGTAAAGTGCATAGAGAACAATCCTGCCCATTCTCCAGTAATAGTAGTCCGCTATGATATGTATACGTTTAATCCATCCAAAGGTTGTCTGTAAAAGATCGCTTTTAGCAATAAAACCGCCCATTGTGTCACCCTTTTCTACATTCGTATCTAAAAAAAATGTGCTGTACATAATATAGAGTATTCTATCTATCTTTTCAAGATTGAGCACCTTCTTCTTGGGGGAGGCCTATATCCAGCAGTGGACGTCTTTCGGCTGAAATTATGATTCAAGATTGAGCACATGTAAAAATTGATTGCTAATATTATGACAAGTTTCATTAAAAATATATAAAATGCGTCAAGTAATCCTCTGCGCAATAAATCAGTCTTTAGTCTAGCCACAGCCGTCATTAATCGGAAGAATGTGTTCGGCGCGAAAGTTATTTCTGCGTGACCTTATTAACAAATATTTTTATGTTTCAGAACATCCACGTAAACTTAGCTAAGAGCCGATGTAATGTCATCATACTGAACTTACTTCTTGCCATTATCACAACATACTAGTCTTTTTAAAACTAGTCTGTGGAAATGGTTTCCAATCTGGTGCATTGGCGATACTTTGTTACCCAATAGGTATTGAAAGTACATAGGATGATTTATTTTCAAACAGTCGAAAATCGTACCAAGCGAAACAACTGTTAGTACCTACAGTTACTGTCATTGATATAGGGCCACAGTGCTCCCAGAGGCACCAACACAGGTGACTGTCACGAATAGGTAGCTAGGTACTGTGAGAGCTCTTACCAGCGCTCCGTATCGGGACGAGTACATTAAAACACAGTTTGTCGTTAAGTTCAGTTATAATTCCTATAAATGTTCTACGTTTTTTATACTGTTATCTTCGGTTATCAGTTCTTCTCGCGCCTGTTTTTTTGGCTAATCCATTTTTTTTTAGCTTGACTTTCGAATGCAACAAGAGTTATTTTATTTCCAGCCTGTACGGTCGAATTTTGCGGACAATACAGTACATAATCAGACTGACCCAGGCAAGTGCAGAAAGTAATCTATCCACATAGTTACTAAACTATAAAAAAATAATCAATTAGCTTATTCCTAAGGAATAAAACAAATCTCTTAAGCTAATAGATGGCGCAACTACACGTCTAAATATACCATTCCAATCCCACGCGAGTTCAACTGCAGCCAAAATCTAGTTAACAAAATATTTATAGACGCTGGTTGCTCTCGGTTTGTTGATGTTATTTTTCGTCACATCATAGTCTATAATTTTCATTTGAAACATCGCAAAAACCACATCTTTATTGGTTCGATTAAACATGATAACATTGACTCCACGCCGAATCTAAATCTGTCTGGTGGACCCGGACAAATTGACATTGATTGCCATAGTCATTGACCTTACATTTGGCACAATATCTTTATATTGGCTACATTTCGTTTGAGAAGTAATTCGGTCAAAAGCATCTATATATTATTATGTGCTACATAAGAATTAAGTTCGCTTGCCCTTCCTGTAGTAGGTACTATGTAACCTTATAAGAACCTTTTTATGTATGAGTGACTGGCCAGTTATTAGATATGTATTTTTAAAATATGATTATTTGTAAGAAAAAAAAATAGGCACGTGCCAATTTCAAAATTTCCTTCCATACGTCTTGGATTTATCAATACGATCCAGAAACAAAGCGCCAGTCGACGGTTTGGGTGTCTCAAAACGAATCAACGCCTACCAAACTGAAGCGATCTAGAAGCGGGGGAAGATTTTGATCACGAGCTTGACTGGCTACTTGGTATCAATTCCTTTACGGAACCAAAGAAGCATCAACACTGAATGGTACTCTACCAAATGCTTGGCAGAAGTTTTCTCTGTTCAACAAGCAACCAAACACAGGGCTTCGGGGGCTACTGCTCCACCACGACAACGCGCCTTCGCACACCGGGCTCGAAACGAGGGACTTCCTGGACAGCATGCCGGTCAAACTCTTGGGTCACCTAGCACTGTGTGACTTCTTTTTATTCCCGAAAATAAAAATCTGCTCTAAGGGATACAATTTTCTTCTGCGGCAGATGCGCTGTCAGCGTTCGAATAGACCGTAAACGAGGTGTCTGCGGCGGACTGAAAAAGTGTTTCGAAAACTGGTTCAGACGCATGAAACTTTGTATAGAGCCTAGTAGAGAGTACTTTTAAAGTTTAAAAAAAAGAAAAATGACCTAAAGAACATAATTTTTTATTTTCGCAAAATTTTCTGAGTGTCCCACGTAGGTATCGTTTTTCTACTGCCTGATATTTGGAACTATCAATTATTTGGGGTCTGCGCATCATTTCTTCGCGTATAATAGAAAACTGAAAGTAATATGAGAGGTCTGTAAATTTTTTCCTCACTGTGTCTCCTAAACTGCTTAATATTCATCTAGCTTTCATGGAGAAAAAATAAATGTAGTATGCGATGTTTTGATCCCCTTTAAATAGATGGATAGCATAGGATTTATTGTACACCAACATTTTATAATAGGGTACTTACAAGGGTAGTCTTATCGCTTATAGCGATATCTTAGACCACCATTGTAACCACTCCCACACTGAACTGCTTCTGGAACCAACGGGGCAGATTCAATGTCTCCAAACTATTTAAAATACACGAATCAGCTAATTTGCTGCTAACCCCACTGAGAAGCATCTTCGTTAACGTCGTGGTGGGGCTTGCGCGCTCTGAACTCTAGGTTTGTGTGGATAAAGTAACTTTGACTTTGCCGACACTGGTCTGTGGTGAGGAGCCAGATCAAGAGAGATACACCAACCTACAGGACGTAGGCCTAGCATGTGGCGACATGATAGGCAGTAGACACCCAACGGACCTTGTCTCCCGGGAGAAGTCTTGTTTCTCACAAGGACAAGATAAAGAGCTCCCGCCTCATTCTTGCCTTTGTTGGCCGATTTGAGTGGAGAATCAACGAGCAAATGTGCTCAGAGGAAGGAAGTATTTCAATAAGTGGATCAAGACATGATAGCTGTGGACTGCGTCAAGCAATCATATAGAGTCGTAGCGAGTAGTAGCGAGGCCACGCTACGCAATAAAACATTCTTCAGTTATGTCTTTTATTTTCAGTCTTTCCATTGTCCTGATTAGCCAGTTCACTATGGCCACCCAAACCCATAATTCAATATCTTTCTCTCCATATCCTGCAATAGTGCAGGGTGTCTTCAGGTGTACCTGAAGACACCACCGGGAGTGGAAGTGTACTTCCATAGTGCAATCAGGGATAATCGTCAGTTGGTGCCACGTCTAATGGGCCTCTGCGAGTAGTCTTCTGCCTCTTGTACAGCCGTCCAAAGGTCTACAATTATCATACTCGTACCTATGCACAAAATGAACAAACAATAACATACAACACATATTATGCTTAAAAATTAAATTAAAACAATAACAAAATTCAATAATTATGTGATAAACTTATTCATGTTCGCAGATTTCTTTTTATATCACAAGCTAAGCTGGACTTACACCTCTTACCGTCTGTCACATGAAATTCCTAAAAATGTATATTTTCTACATCAATATGCATGTCTGTGTGCCATGATTGATTTTTATATCCATAACTGCCATGTTTTCAAAACATGGTGTGAGGTTTACATTTTGCATTCAAAATATGGCCGTTAGTCTGTGTACTGTTGCTAATACGGAATATATCTACATTATTGATAGTAATGAGAGCACACACTTTTTCAATATACCTAACGTTTCACTTGAAGAAAAACATCCAATACCAATTTGTTCGCAATGTTTAAATACTTTCACAACAGTATCAGCATCTCATTAAATTGGCAGACATCATACGGGTACTAAATATAGGTACCTAATACTGACATGGGATGGTGCATTTTTTTTAAATGGCATCTCGTAGTTGACCTTGAGAGGCCGTGACTACTTAACCGCACTTTCCTGTAGTTGCCTTAAGAATACTTAAAGCCTCCAGCCAGGGGCGTAAAACTGCTTAAATTTCTAAGCGACTGCACACTGAGGGCACCCCCTTTGGGGTGATACGGAGACGCCCTGGGCGTCGGGAATCCCAGGCCGATTTCCGGACACCGTAGGCATGAGCTTGCGGACGGCGAGTAATGGGTAGCTCGCTGTCCGGTAAGGACCAAGCCCAAGTCGACGGCGCGTTGTGCACGCGCGCCTCAAAGAGATGTCAGCACAAAAAATGATGGGGCGCGCAAGGGCCGATGCCTGCCAGGGGTGCGGGTTTGTTTGAAAGAGATACCACAGCCCCTGGAATACGAGCTACTGAAGGAACACGGTGGGTTTTAGTCAGTAAAAGTCTGACACGCCCTCCTGCTCTCGGGGAGTTTAACTCTACAGGCTCAGCTGCGGCGCGGGCTGGCACTTCAACGAGCAAGGGTGGGTATGGTGGGGATGGCATCGTGCAGTATCGCTTTTGACTTTCGGGCACCGTCGAGTTGCACAAATTGTGCAAGTTTGTTCGGAAGTTTACCTCTGAGCGTGTCAAGCGCGGATTGAAGTTTCTATGCGAAAGAGGTTATTAATCGAACAAATAAGATTACTGTGAAGATGAACTTAGGAGTAGGAATAGTGTTTACCTGTAACCATCGGCATGTGACGGATGATTTATGGTAATGCAATTTGTGGTCATTAAAAAACATTATTGTTCCCAGATTTAATTCAGACAATATAGTACATTCAATCAATCTGCCTAGCGTTTCTCCCTACTTCCAGTCAAACCGGATGCAGCTGAATACCAGTATTTACATGGAACGACAGCCTATCTTACCTCCACAACCCAGTTACTCGGTAATACGATACGCCTTGGTAAGACTGATTGTCACACTTTCCGGCTTCTGACGACCCGTAACGACTGTCAAAGATCCACGAATGACAACTAGGACCAACGGGTTAACGTGCTTTCCGAGGCACGAAGGGGTTTTTCGGTATGTAAAGATAATCGCCCATCCACGGATAGTTCGCGGCAAGCGAAGCTTAACCTCATCGATTGACCAGTGCGTCTATCATTACTTGGCATTTTTACTTGTGTACAACAAACAGATCTCTTATGGCCGATTCCTGTAATTTACGGACAGTAGTAGGTTACAATTATGACTTATATTATCTGTACCAAAAATGGAGCACCGGCAAGACCGTCCTATATGAAAGTAGCTATCACAAGTAAAATTAGCTTACGAAACTATTTATTTGCCCAGTTTGGAAATAAAAAAAGATACCATTGGTAAGCAAAACGATCCGTTTTTGTTTAGAGGAACCAAGTTTAAGATGTCATTGAAACGTACCTCAACTAAGCAATAGAGGTGCCTCACGTGCATGTCTGTTTTAAAATCCAATGATAGACAATTAAGTATCAAAGACAATTTTAAAGACCCCCTAGTGATTAAAGTAATAAAATATCGAATAACACATAATCACTCAAATCACATAATTATGTGTGCAATGTGGGGTCGTTAACACATAAAAGATATCATTATTTTAGTAACACGTGGAAATCTGTCGCCTTTCCTATGCCACAACTTGCAACACTTTGTTTCTACTAGATGAAGCCAAATGCGTAGTAAACACTATGTCATATAAACATACTGCCATATTATCTAGGCATTGTATGAATATAGATGATGGCTGCCTCGTTGGTCTAGTGGTCGTAAGCGCTACAGCTTAGCATGATGCCTTGGATTCGATTCCCGGGTCGGGTAAAGTGGGTTTTCCATCTGGGATGTCTCAGTAGTAGCCGGGAGTCTGGATTTGTGCCGGGTTGATGGCGATAGGCTCGCTCCCTTTTATTAGGGGCTTAAACCTAACTGGCGAAATGTGGTTGTACTATAGGTGCGCCTTTGCCTAGCCCTTTGTGTAATACAGGCGTGAAGTCATGTTATGATGCTATGCGTAAACGTTAACGGAGCGACGTCCTCGGGGTGTCTAGTTAAATTGGGCGTGCCGCAAGGTTCAAATTCTTGGCCCTTTTTTATTTCTAGTTTATATTAATACCTGCCTTACCCGATAGCTAGCTTCTCGGATATAATTTTATTTACTGATGATACTTCTCCTATTTTTAGAATAGATAGAAAAGATACGGAAGTCTTACGACATGTCAACGATAGTCTATCTGTTCATTCGAAATGGTTTAAATACTGCTAATAACCTTTTACTCAATGCGAACAAAACTAAATGTCTTAAGTTGTCGTTACCAAATGTACCCCAGGTAGGTCTAAATTGAAAACTTGATGGCAAGAAACTAGATGCTATTTCGGAATTTATAGGAATTACTTTAGATTCAAAATTGCAATGGGGTGCACACATTAGAGCTCTTTCAAGTAGATTAAGCTCAGCTGCTTTCGCAGTAAGTAAAATAAGGCAGTTGACTGATGTAGCCACAGCTAGGTTAGTATACTTTGCTTATTTTCACAGTATTACGTCTTATGGCGTTATGCTGTGGGGATCGGCAGCTGACGTTAGATTCGATTTTCATTTTACAAAAGAGGGCAATCCGCGCAATCTATAAAATGAGGCCTTAGGAGTCTCTTAGAAACAAATTCAACGAAATTGATATACTAACTCTGCCTTCTCTTTATATCCTAGAAAATATCTTGTATGTTCGCAAAAACTTAGGTCTTTTCAAAAGAAGATGCGATTTCCATAATCTAAATAAATACACGTACGAAGATGAAATTGTAATTCCAAAATTTGGATTAACTAAGTCATTTCTAATCGTGTTTCTAATAAACAGTATCCGCGAAATAAAATATTTTGATTGATTTTATAAATAGCTGAATAATTCCGGTATCTTTGCATTTCCGCCATTACAGCGCCAAGGCGATTATTTGATTACAATTTCAGCACATTGCGCTCCGCACTAGAAATTGATGGATAGACATTGATGATTTGATGGCTATTTACTGATGGATGGATGAAGATTGTAAACGTATAGAAATAATATGTTATTTCCTGTACATAAAATAAAATATGAATCATGGATAGACATTTTAGGTCTCCAGCAATTTTTTACGATACTCTAAAACGCAAGTTTCTAAAACAAAACATAAATTATTTCTACACAGCTCTCGTCAAAAATGTAGTTGCAAAAACAAGCTGATAGAATGTCCGTGAGAAAGTTTGCTAAAAACAAATTTTTATTTTTAAACTTATGACTTCACTGGAGAAAATGACTTTTAAGTCCACCTCAGTTTGTAAAAGATGATGTTATCTGGCGTCAACAAAGGTGCGTAGGCGATGCTGAAAATACAATGGTAATTAGTCAGAGTTTAATGATACTTTTAATGATTCGGCGTGGCGCTCACCCAGACACTTCCCTACCTCGTGATCTACCTGTATCTATCCATATCTTAATAGATGTGGATAGATTACACATTGGATGCACTACGCTAAGCCAGCAGTAGTCATATACCAATGTAAGTACATACATACTTGTGATGAAAGAGAAAGACACACTTGGCTCTCGCCGTAATCAATTTATTGTGAAAGGATTATGCGGCACTCGAAATGAGATCATTACTAATCTAACAATTATTTAATCCCATGTCTTGAAGAGCCGTTTAAGCTCCAATAAAACACTTAGAAAATGACGCAGCAAATTCTTAATTGCGCAATACTAATTAAGTAATGCAAGTCAAGCAATTGCATAGTTAAGTCACGTATATGGCGATTGACATAAAATTGGCTCTTTTTGGCAACTGATTAGACTGTTTGGCAAAAAGAGCCAACATTTTTTAATGTATTTTCACTTTGTACATATTGTTTAGCAAAGTGAAAACGTACATAATGTTAAATATCGAGCAATCTTCACGCTCCACAGCCTGCGTCACAGATGACTTCTAAATATTTGCGGCCTTTCCTATTCACGGTTTATCCGTAGTTATTTTAGCGACAGCGAATAGCATGAATAAACGACGTACTTAAACGTAATATAAATTCGAACGATTTTTTTATCGAAAATAGATACATTTATTCGTATATTCCCATTGTCCCCGTAATCTGTGTCCCCGTCACGGGAACAACGGGACTTCAAAAATTTCCTTACCGTTGTCCCCGTTATATACGTACGGACAACGTTTAGTTAAGATTTCACGTGTCGTTGACCACTTTAAATTTTATTTCTTTTTTAAACGTGAGTAGCGGCAATCCTAGAACTAAAATGAAAGGTATTTTGTATATTATAGATTTAAGATAAAATATAGAAACTAATAAGATATTTTTACATATTTATAAGGCGATTTTTTTGAAATTGGTATCGTGCATGAAGTACCAGGTTGTTATAACTTTGTAGCAGCTCACCTAACATAGGTAGATTTGTCAGCTAGAAAACGCTTTATACCTTCGAAGTACCAGGCTGTTATAACTTGGTGAGAGCTTACCAAACATAGGAGTAATCATATTAAAAACTAGCTGTCCCGACAGACGTTGTCCTGTCCGTTCAAAAGTCATTCATACAAAATCTAAGCGTTTTCTAGCTGACATACCTATATCATGTGTGCTCTTACCGAGTTGTGACAACCTGGTACGTCGAAGGCAAACAGCGTTTTCTAAATGACATACCTGGCTATGTAAGACCCTACTGAGTAATGACAACCTGGTACTTCAAATGCATAAAGCGTTTTCTAACTGTCATAACTTGGTAAGAGTATACCTAACATAGGTTACGAAGTTATGACAACCTGATACTTCGAACTGCGATGTAAAGAATATTTTAGGTATTTTTTTTTACACCTTGTGTTACATTATTGGAGTTTTAGTAAGGATCCCAATTTTTTTTTTATATAATATACCCTATGTCATCCGGGGATAGTATAGCTTCCCAACAGTGAAAGAATTTTTTAAATCGGTTCAGTAGTTTCGGAGCCTATTCAATGCAAACAAACAAACAATCAAATCTTTCCTCTTAATAATATTAGTTAGATTACAATACATTAACGGGGACAATGGGAAGTAATTTTAATTATTTTATTTAAATTCCCTTTGTTCCCTTTAACGGGGACATGGCCTACGGGGACAACGGGAATAAACGCAATTATTCTCTAGCATTTCGATTAAAATTTTTGCGACAAAGACAAGTATAACACATGGGTATGAATACAATATATCATCAATTAAATCATTGGTCCAATTTACGTTACGTTAAAGGCCCCTGCAGACAGATGCGACGCGACAGTGCCACGCGATTCTGGTTTCTACCATTTACAAGAAAATTCATAGAAATTGTTCTACTAGAGAAGAGTCGCATCACGCCCGTTTGGGGGCCTTAACTCAGTGCGTTTATGCTAGGCCCACAGTAGACAGTAAGTAAATAACATATCACCAGAGTCTTTGACTTACACACTTTTCATGCCAATTTTATTCACATGTCACAACATTTTGAAGGACAACTCCATACGTAAGAGAGTAAAGTACTTACGTCAAAAATAATAACAACATGAATGAAGATGCGTCCTACATGTTTGGCATCCTATTCCGTGTTTTTAATTTTTGTACGAAGTCTACAAAATATTCTTAGTCGGTTCCTGGACTCTGGACAGTGTAAATCGTCCATTTTTGATAGTTTATTTATTTTACAATAAAAGGCCAAAAATCGGCCAGTGACATGTTTTTAATTGGACAGTGATGAACAAAATGCTTTAAATTAGTGTATTTTCGTACACACCTCCTTACTGTACAGAATCTCCACCCAAATGCTTTTTCAATAATGTAAGTGTACTCAAATATTTCATCATTTTCCCTACTTCCTGTTTGTAAGTGCCGTTAAAAATAAACAAACCATTAGTTTACACGACAATCATTTACCTACACCGTATACTTGCCAGTGACGTTTAAAAATACATGGAGGTGAAATGCCACGTTCGTAGAGACGTAAAAATATCGCGATGGGATTTCGAGCTTTGGATTATCAACTCTGGGTGTTGCACCGAGCATTGGAAATCGAACGGAGTGCATTTGAAGAAACACAATGTTCGATTTTCAACTCTCGTCGCTAAGAAGTGCATTGAAGATCCAGATCGCGCAAAAAACCCGCCGCGATATTTTTAACGAACTCCGTACGACTCAAAATCACAGGAGAATCACATAATTTAGATTTTCCGGTGATTTCGAGTTTCTTGGAGTTCGTTATCAGTGCCAAATTGTCTCGGTTACAGTCACCCTTCGGTATTCTCTACCTGTTTATAAATAAAAACAGTCATAAGTATGTGTGCCAAATGTTAATAAAAGATTTTTAGAACTATTCGGTACTACATCCAATTTCTTGCTTAGAATCTCGCGTGTCAACGAATGTGACGCGCATTAGTCTGGTTCAGCTGTGACGTATTTTTATTTAGTGCTGTTGTTACCGACAGTATCTACTTACTGCTGAATTAGAAAAAATACTATACAATTAAGTTCTGAATTGATGATTAATAAAAAACTGAGAACAAATGTTAATTAACGCTGACAAAATCCTTCATGTCTTTGTAGAGAATTCTATTATTTTCTATTAAGAAAAAGTAATTATTAGGACTCGCACAGGAATATCACTAATAAAACTAAAGACACTCATAGAATCATGCAAACACAAAAATAAAAAAAACAAGGTAACATTGTGTTTTATAAAAAAAAATCTACATCAAATCACGAAAGTGAAACTGATACAATAGATGTCAGTAGGAGACCTCAATACAACACAAATTGATAGGTTATACATTATCTACGAGGAAAAAAAACTGAGAAATACCTACCCATAAATGAAAGATGTACCTATTTACAACGACTATTTCTTAAGACCTTGAAAAATCCTTTGAAATCAATGTCGCTGGAAAAATACTTGAAATATAAAATAAATGTTTCGCCCAACACCCAGTTGACGGTGCAGCCAAATAGCTATTCGAATTCCATCGCATGCTAATAATATGACACAACCCCAAAATAAACTCTCGAAATTATGTAGGTACCAAGAGCATAAATGTGCAAAAAAAACTGTTAAATATGCACGACACTCCGTTTCAAATTCTCAGAATGCGGTCTCTCACCAAAATTGACAAAACAAACGGACTTACCTATCTTAATTTAAATATTTGGAATAATCATTATTTAGAGCTGTCAACAAAAGCATCTTCCGTCGAACAGACAACAAATCCGTCCAGAATTCCAGATTCCACTGGCCCTTGAGCTAAATGTCTATGCCGAGATGGTCCCTGAGATGGTCACGCGTATTTTATATTTATAAAGATCACTATTGCACACTATACACACGACCATTGACTGTGTCGCCGTCCGTACGTTAACATGTCGAACGCGCGCAAATGTATCGATACAAAAAATCGTTAAACATAAACAAATCGATTAATTATTACCGTATCCAACAATACCTGTGCCATTCTGGATTTTCGCTTCCATAAAAATAATAAACATCAGTGAAAATGACGAATAGTTACAATATGAAGGAGTTCAGTTCGACGTAAGTTGCTTTTTTTACTATAAAAATATTGTCAGCCATGACCGTGAATAAACCTTGAAATTATGTTAACTGAGGAATGTATTCTTCAAATAAATACATTAATAAGTTAGAAGGAATAATATTCATTTAAAAAAAAATTGTTTTGTTTATTAATAAATTAACTTGATTAAGAGAATTGACTCATATATAAACTATGAGATTATGTGCTTCGGAAATCTAGTGCTCTATTTAACAATAAAACTATTTGTAGAACATAGTTGTAAACACAATCTGTTACTGAAATGGCGCCAAAGTTGTGTAATTTTCACGTGTGTAGCTAGCTAATGGTTGGTTTCACACTTTCTTGCTGTAGTGGCCGTCATGCGCGAAGATATGTATTACAGACTATGTAATATAATGTAGAGTAGTTAAAACACGCCAATTTTTTACTTTTTGCCTCGTTATTTTTATTACCAAACATAGAATTGACATTCACTACACAATTTTTTTTTCCTGGTACTTTCATTCACTTTTTCCAAACCACTGCGCAGTTTTAAACAGCTAGAGAACACCTTATAAAATCTGTAAATTCGTAGGATTCCTTTCTATACTTTAGATTGAATCAACACAGAGCTCCTTAATAAAACAACTGGAATAAATCAATATGGACATACAAACAAACAAACTGAAGCTTCCGCAAATATAGTTCCGAGTTCCGACAAGCAATACAAATACTTAACACCTTCTAACCATATTCAAACATTGTTCAACAGTCTATTATTTTAGCGAAAGCATTCAGAAAGGCGTTAATGGATTCATGATTTTATTTAAGAAATTTTTGTATCGATTCTATTCTCAACGAACGATATCAATCTTCAATGGCAATTAATTTGTGCTAACAATTACTCCAAGATGTACAGCTATTGTTGACATACAATCACAATAAGATACTTAATTATGAACATCACAATTTATTGGTACCGAAATGAATATTGAAACCATTTATGCATGAAGCTTTGTTTTTTTTTTTTTAATGTGAATAGTACCTACCACCTAGATATCAATAAATCAAGACCCCAGCGTGGTTTGACAAGACTCAATTAATCGAATGAATCTCAAGACTTGTACTAGCCCTTGAGGCCTCATATTTCACGGTGCCATAGAGACCATTGCATATCAAGGAGTAAACCAGGGGCGCTGAAATGGTAGGAAAGGAAGGAAGGAAGGATTACGAGCCGTAACGGATATGCGAAGAGTAGGCATTGTACTAGTGGACAGATGAGTGATATTTATCAATTTTCGGCATCTTTTACCGACGCGCCAACGTCGCATTCAGGTCGTGCTTCACTGTTACATCTTTTGGCGGGGCTCAACCGCTTTCAGCCATCCTCCATGTCGTTGCTCTGCTGTGCTAAATATTGCTGTTTTCAATGTCTTCGTCTGAGGTCACGCTACTAACAGTTTCCGGTTTTTGTAAATCTCATTAGTAGCGTTGTTGACCTCCCGCCGTGTCCATCCATAAATTGATTCCCTTGTCGAAATATTTCGTGTGGCTATCGTTGGAGTGTCAAATATTGTCGCCGTACAGCGACAGAAGGCTTGCAAACCGTTGAATATCACATGGTATTTATATAGTACGAGTAGCTTTATCGGTCAGATACCTATTGATTTGAAATAGTATTTTAATAGCTTCATAATCATAACAGATGTAAATTACAATTAAAATAAAATAAAAAATAATTAAATACCAACATCGATAGATTCTGTACCATAAAGCGACTACCTAAAAAGTTCCCATTCTTCCATATGTTGTAACTCTAACAGTTTTCAACGCATAATCTGGCTCTTTCATCAAATTAGGATATGAAAGGAACAGCCGATATTAAGACTTACAAGTTTGGCAGCTATTTTAGTAGCCACCTCGTAAATGACATCATCAAGTTTTCTAGTTTAATAGCAGTCGCAGTGACGCTATCGTTGTCCCGACCGTCCCTTGCTCGTTGATGCGCCAGCCCGCGCCGCAGCTAAGCCAGTAGCTTTAAATTCCCCAACAAGAATAATAATCAAGAAAATACTTTGATCCAGGCTGTCCCCACTAGCTGTCCCCCCCCCCCCAACCCGCCAGTGACGCCCTGAGCCGAGGTTCGTACCCACAGGGGGTGCCCTCAGCGTGCAGTCGCTTTAGGTTAAGTAGGTTTATGCCCTGACTGGTGGCTTTTAGTATCACTAAAAACCTTCACAGGAAAGCCCGGCTAAGCAGTCACGGCCTCTCAAGGTCAACTGCGAGACGCCATACACTAAAAAAATAAAAAATAAGCTATCGTTGCAGGATGCAGTATTTTTGTTTTCCATTATTGTTCCACTGATAGGTAAGGGCCTCCATACTCTCCTTCCACCTCAAATACAGTCAATTTATTAAAATAAATGTGGATATAGGAAAAATTTCATTATTTCATCCTGTGTCTTGAATGAAATCAAACCGAGCAATAGCAAATCTGCGTAATCGTTAACGAATCAATCATAATTATTTTGACATGACCTAATAACTTACTGTCTCGTTGGTCTAGTGGTCGCAATCGCTACTAATGAGAATAAGGTCCTGGGTTCTAACCCAGGTTGGTCAAAAAGTTATTGACTTTTTCCATTACGAGTTTCTCAGTGGAGATGTCAGCATCAACTGGTGGGGTCCGCAAGGCTCGATGCCTGCCAGGGGTGCGGGTTGTTCGAAAAATATACCGTGGCCCCTGGCACACAGGCGATTGAGGATACACGAGTGGGTTTTAGTTAGTAAAAGTCTGACACGCCCTCCTGCTCCACTCAGAGCGGGAGAAATTAACCCTTCGGAGATCAAAGGAGGGATGTTATGTTATACGTTACTGCTGATGGTGATAATTGCAAATGAATAAAAGTTATAAAGATCCTTATTAATCATTAATAATATAATATAATTATCTATAATCTATGTATATCAAAAATAATCCCTATTTTCCTTGGTCACGGCATCACACGTGAGTGGCTGGACCAATTCTGATAATTATTTTTTTGTTCTATTTGTTATTGTCAGGAGATGGTTCTAATGAAAGAAAAAAAATAAGAAATTTGCGCGTAGCATTACAAAATTTAAGAAAACTTAACGACCATATCAACTTTTCTAA
Source organism: Polymixis flavicincta (assembly GCA_949987655.1). NCBI lineage: Eukaryota > Metazoa > Arthropoda > Insecta > Lepidoptera > Noctuidae > Polymixis > Polymixis flavicincta. The sequence goes on along the minus strand of OX465181.1, from coordinate 17,099,847 downwards.
TATTTATACCAATGCGAATTCAATATTCATAGTTAAGACAGGACGTCTGTCGGGTCAGCTAGTAATATAATATACCGACTATAAATGTGAAAGTTTGGATATTTCGATGTTTGGATGTTTGTTACTCAATCACGCAGAAACGGCAGAACTAATTTGGATGAAATTTGCCACACAGATATATTATCACCTTGATTAACACATAGAATACTTATACTCCCGGTAGTACCTACGTTCCCGTGGGATAATTTTCGACCACCACGCGGGCAAAGCCGTTGGCAACCCGCGGGCAACCCTACGTGCTTTTCACCATTATTATCAGTCAGTGCCGACGAGATCTATCTCGCACGTGCTATCTTAAGAACGTGATAAACAATAGTTTAGTGGCACATTGTCGCCGTTGGACCTATGCCATCACTATGCCATATCTACTAACTTGTTGATTATTTGCGAAAAAACAGGCTCCAATTATGTCGAATGGTTCCGTTGTTTGTCACACCTTTGTAATTCTAACTTATATTGTAATTATGCGAAAGTAAGTTTGCTTGTTTGTTACTCTTTCACGCTAAAACGGCTAAGCGGATTTTGATGAAATTTGGCACATAGATAGACCATGACCTGGGTAATGACAAGGAGTCGCGGGCAACAGCTGACGCTTGCGACCACTTGAACAACAAGGCATCGGCCATACGCTCTTGCATAGTTAAGTTTTTCTTTATAATTCGGTTATAATAAAAATATATTTGCCATCGCCAACTGATACGAAAATATAGTTATCGCCGCAAGTACAGTATGCTAGCGTATTAAACGAGGTGGCTTTATAAAAATATGACATTCTTGTTGAAAGGATTTTCCACTTCGAAGGAGTTGCGGAAAATCTCCAAAAATCCATTATGGAGGTCAATCGTTTATGTCTACGTATGCAAACGAAGCCGTGCTTGACAGCAAGTAGTACATTTGGTAATTCCCAATAGGTATGTATTTGAGTAAATATTTACTACTTTTAGTTAGGTAGGTAATTATGTAAACTAATTAGTAAAAAGGAGGTTTTTGCTATACTGCCGATATAAATGAATAGTCTAAATAGTCTTCGCTAGTACTTCACCTAGCATATTATAATAACCAAATCATTTAAATATTATACTTCCTGTTAACTGCGATCCACCCCACATTGCATTGTCTATAGGTCTATTACTTTTTAGATGTTCGTGAATTCAAATTTATAACAATGATGACACCAAAATGATGACTTCAAAACTGCATAATTATAAATACTATTTTAAACTCGACGCTATTTTGATTGGGCACGCCACGATTGCGGCGAAGTCCCCTGTTTGAGGAGTGGCTTGAGAGGCTGCATGGCGTCCTCACCTTCCGCCTGACGCAGGTCCTCACCGGACTGACGGCTGTTTCGGGAGGTTCCTGTTTCGGATAAGGCGGGAGGTAACGCCCGGGTGTTTCCATTGCGAAGATCGCCCTAAGGACACGGTGGAGCATACGGTGTAGGTCTGCCCGGCTTGGACGGAGCACCGCCGTGTCCTCGTGGAGGCGATGGGCGGCGGGGATCTCTCGCATCCGGCCTTGGTCCATGGTGCGGAGCGAGAGCGCATGGGTAGCCGTCACCTCCTTCAGCGAAGCAGTGATGCTCGCGAAGAGGGAGCCGGCGCACGTGAGGGAGAGGCAGTATATGCGCCCTCACGGCTTTAGTCGCCGGAGACGCCCTGGGCGCCAGGAATCCCCGGCTGATTCCCGGCCACCGTAGGCTTGGGCTTGCGGACGGCGAGCAATGGTTAGCTCGCTGTCCAGTAAGGACCAAGCCCAGGTCGACGGCGCGTTGTGTTCCAAGCGCGCCTCAAAGAGATGTCAGCACAAACCGATGAGGCCCGATGCCTGCCAGGGGTGCGGGTTTGTTCGAAAGAGACACCACAGCCCCTGGCTTAAGGGCTACTGAAGGAACACGGGTGGGTTGTAGTCAGTAAAAGTCTGACACGCCCTCCTGCTCCACCCAGAGCGGGAGTTATTTGATGACGTTTCACCAAAAAAAAAAACGCTATTTTGATGTTCTAACTAAACTGTTTAAGTCGATCAGTAAAATACACTGATTTTCGACGCGCTTGAATTGAATATAGAGTTCTCAATCAATGCACCGAGATTTGAGAAAACCGAGAGCGAAAATCCAGTGTACGAAAAATTCCTGCCGCGATTTAATTATTTTATTACGTGCAAATACGTACGCTGGCTCGATTTAGGAGTACGGGACTGTATCGACGGTCCCTACGTACGATTATTCGTACTTACCCTAAGTGTTTAGATACGTGATTTGCATGTTTTGTTTTCGTGACCTTCAGGCCAGCCTATACTATCGTTTAGTTTAGCAAAAATAAGTCTAACATGGCAAAATGCACTTTAAATCCATCATGACATTACATTAACTAGAACATTTTGTAGTTAGGGGACGTAGGGACTGTCGATGTCGGTATAATATAAAAGGAACTTCAATTAAAATAGTTAAACATACTTAATTGTCACAAAACGTGATGAACACTTTACGACAAAGTAAAATGACTGATAAGATGTATGTACAAAACGTATATTAAATGATAACAGTGACAACGATTTTATCAATAAAGCCTTTTATTACTGCAGATAGCAATTAAAGGTATTAAAATAGCTTAAGTTACACTTAAGCGAACATTCAGCTAAATCATATTTCACCGGAGGCTATTACAGAATGTAAGACGGAATTGTAATATAATCACTACCTACCTATCTAATTATGCGGAGTAATCAAACTTCGCTTTATGGTCCGTAATTGATGTGGATATAAAATATTATAAATAGAAATAATTATCATCTGTAGGTAATCTTAATTCTTTCAAGGAAACTCGTATTGACAATGGTTCAAACACGTGTTTATATTATAATGAAAATGTCTACCCAAGAGCAAAGATAAAGCAGTTATGGCCCAGTGGTAAAGGCCGACTTATGAAATGTAGGTCGTAGGTTCGAACCCAGACAGGCGCTTTACTTTGTATACATTATTCCATCACCACTGCTCTCAAAACAGTGAAGGAAAACATCGTGACGAAACCGGTATGTGCTAGAACCAAAACATCGAAGTCATGTGACATCGACCAATCCGCACTGGGCCCGCGTGTTGGATTACAGCCCACCTCCTCTCACCGCCAGGAGGCCTGTATTCCAGCAGTGGGAACATTATAGGCTAATTTTGTGCCTACTCAAGAACAAATTGATAGACTAGATGCAATCGAAATCGCTTTCAACTTGGTAGTTCTACTTTATCCATCATGAACATCATAACTAAAAAGAGAGACGAAATTACAAAACATAGATATATAAATAAATTCATAAACTCACACCAACTTCCCATGAGGGTGAGCAGAGACTACAGAACTAGAAAACATACTTACATTAATATAGTTGTTAAGAAATGTGCCAATAGGTATTGCTGGCAATAGTTCTATACATTGGAGGACCACAACCTGTTTGAACATAATAATATACTACTGTTATTATAATAACAACACTCAAACTATTCCACGTTCTATAACCATAATAATATAGTAGTTCCACAAGGTAAGGATTAAAGAAACCTGTTCTGTGTATTTAAATCGATGCTCTTCTTCACTTAGTCATAACACATAACATCACGCCTATAATCACCGGCGGGTTAGGCAGAGGTGTGTCAATAGACGGTTCTATCGAGGAAACTAACATTTATACACCTTGCAGCGCTCAGCCGCTAGAGTAACGCTTGCTACTGGGCCTAGAGACAAATTACATTTCTGTTAGCGTTCACGCCAAACGTTACGGCAAATTGTATGGGAATGACAATACCTGCGGAAAGGTTACGTCGTATTCTTTCCGCAGGTAATGTCATTCCCATACATTTTGGCGTAGCGTTTGGCGTGAACGGTAACAGAAATGTATTTTGTCTAGGCCTGGTGGTCACTGAGTGCACGGGATTTTTCGATTCCAAATTGGTCAGATTCAAGTTTCCTCGATAGTACTACATACATCACATGTCGACAGTTATCTTTATGTGTCTTTAAATAGGCTGCGAGCCTATTGCCATCATCATCTTAGCCTGGAATCACCCACTGCTGAGTAGGTATAGTATACCTCGCGGTCCCCCTTTTTCCGCCATACTTCTCGGTTCCGTGCGTCTCTCATCCTTAGGTTTCCCGCCACTTTGACGATATCATCCATCCAACGCGCTTTTGGACGGCCCTGGTTTCTTTGGCCTGACCTTGGCCACCATTCAGTCACAGCTTTACTCCACTGGCCATCTCCTCGTCAGACTAGATGTCCTGCCCAATACCACTTCAGGCGCATCGCTCTGTCCCGGACGTCGAAGACTTTCGACCGACGATGGATTTCGTTATTACGCACTCGGTCTAATAGAGTTATGCCAAGCATGTCCGGGCACAATGCACACTCCGGGCTGCTACGAGACTTTCTAAACCTAGATTTTACATGGCTTTCTAATATTGATGGTTTCAAAGCAAACTATACAGTTATACGCCTACAAGATTTTAATAATGAAACCTACAAATCCTCATAATCCTCTTCCAAAACATAGAACGATTGCACGAAAAAAATAAAATTTTACTACTTCGGGGCAGCAACTTTCCTCTAAAACGTAAGTGATGATGAAGAGGCCAGACAGAATGACCAAACAGCCTTGGTAATTGGGTTGGCCTCAGGTGTTGTATGCAACCTTTGTCGACATGCTCGCGCCGTCTTCCTAGCACGGCGGCTGTACTGGGGTGGCTGCTGCAAATGCAGAAAATCTTAAGCGACGCAAAAATATCCTTTATGTTTGAGCCGTTTGCAATTGAAACACTAGGGCTGTGAGGTCCGAATGGTCATCGAGTATGCGGGGACTTTTTTTCTCGGTGTGATACAGATATGCTGATGGCGATTTTAATGTAAACGAGAAGGTAATAGTGGCGTCAATAAGTTTCTTTATCATGCAGGTATCGGATCATGTTAATCCGACACCTTATAGAACAGCACCACTGAATGTTACATAGTATCATAACTGTCTCTGCTGTCAGAAACAAATAGAGGGCCTTCTGGTTTTCCGAACAAAAAGTGTTAAAGTCAACGCAACGATCCCGTATTCGAGCGACGATCGCTTTTGTTTAGGGGGCGTGGTTATGCGACAAAGGGAGTGAAGATATAGAAACTCATATAGCTGGCTAGGAATGCGATTGGTTGCCCCACCACGTTCCTAGCCATCACTATCACCTGCTGAAAATAGGCCAATAAGAAAATTCAATAACCCCAAGGTTTTTCCATCAAACGGCAAAACGTAAATCAGTAATTTAATTAAAGGTTCTAGCCCTAAACGACATAAGATAAGTGAAACTGAAAAATGAAACTAGATACGTTTCCATACGATCGTTATGTAGATTTACAAAGCACTAGGTACATGAGTACTGTTCGGAATTTTGCTACTGTGGCCAGAAATAAATGCGAGTTGGCGCTAAAATCCGGAACCGGACTTATGATGAAACAGAACGTTTACTTCGTTCCTCAAGATCACCATTTAGTATAATGAAGCCTTCAAATTCTGATTATAGAGCGATTGCGCGAGAAAAATAAACTTTAACCACTTTAGATTATTGAACTTTGGTGCGGCCAACTTTTCCTTTAAAATGTGACAACACCAAACACTCACATTTATACTCCACATTTACATCACTTCAACCGTTTTGTATGATTTCTATGTACCTACTTAGTATGCTTCTTTTTACAGACATTTATTTAAATGTTGTTACTCACTATGAATTTTATTATAAAATTATCCATTACAATCTTGCGCTACAAGAACTCATCAAATTAATTATTAACTTTGTGTAGCACTTGGTTATTAATTTGGGACCCGCTGTTAAATCTGAATACCTAAGTCTTTTGTTGGTTAACATTTCATGCCATGTATGTTTGTCAACTTTGTGTAAGCTGAGGAAAATGATATATATATTCATATATATTATTTTATATACGTATGCTATTGCGCTACAAACGCATGTACTAATAAATTACCGTAGACTTTGGACTACTAGAACAAAAACAGAAATAAAAGTGAAAATGATTTTCAAATGTCCGGGTCAAATCAAATTATTATGAATCATTATATTTATTTCGCAGCACTACATCTCCATTAGATAAACCAACATTTCTCGTTGAAAATATAAATGTCAAACAAATATTTTATGAGCTACCAAATAACATTCAAAATGAAAAATCTATTCCAGGGCCATCATAACAGAAAATGGAATCTATCCGTCAACGATATCCATTAGCACAATCAACACAAAATGTAAAGAAAATGATTTGGAATTGAGCGCCTACGATCCTTTTCAAAACAGAAAATTGGAACATCCCAACTCGTAAGTAACCCAAACGACTGTTTTATCTGCCAGATGGAAACCAATCAACATTGAAATTAAAATAAAGAATCCCATTGAGATTTTACGCAACTCGATAAAAAAAAACAGTAATAGTAGTAATTCACAAGATTGATACGAAAGCGTTGATTCTGAAGCTGAATGATTGCTATGTAATTGAAGCAATAAAAAATGCATAAATCATAAAACGTGACAGAATAAAAATCAACTGCTTTTGAGGTCACGATAAGAAGTTGAATGGCATTTAATTCCTTGATTTGGATCCTATGTTTATTTACATTAAAGGCCGATTGATTTGGATTTGCAAATTATTCTAAATCGTCACTTGTTTTATCATATCTACCATGTGTAACATTTATTTCTAGAGATGTGAGATCATTTGCAAATCTCCTGAAATCATCCCTGGGTTCCGGAATTCTGGCCATGCCAGCTGCATTCAAGAATGCTGGTACAATAGTTGGGATTGTTGGAACAATCATACTGGGATACATATGTACACACTGCGTTTATTTACTGGTAAGAAACGAATTTATTTATATATCCACAAATAGATTATTAACAATATATAAAGTCAAGAATGTGATCCAATTAGAGGATGACTAGATGTTCACTATAAGTACCTAACACATAAATGACGGTGTTATAATGTCAACTTGTATGAAAACCGCATTGTGGTAAAATAGGAGATAAGAATAATTATACGGAAATATAGAATTCATTACAATGACACCTATATTTCTACTCGTAAACCGACGCCGCAGCCGTTAATTTTATCATCTGTCTATCTAGATTATAGTGTCTTTGTTTTCCACACAATACTGTTCGCTGCAGGACATCCAACCGTCTCGGTATTAACATGATCTTGATCAAAACTTAATACTTTCCAGGTTAAAACTTCACAAGAAGTATCAAGAGTTTCAAAAGTTCCATCATTAGGATATGCTGAAACTGTTGAAGCAGTATTTGCGACAGGACCTCAACCGTTACGAAAAGTGTCTAGAGCATCAAGGTACAGAAGCTCAGTTGTAGTTTTGGTTTAATCCCATCTCGGCACCTTCCCATCTCAGCACCCATGAATTTATTTATCATACCCACGAAACGTTCTCATCTAAAAGACCTTATCGATAAATACATTCATGGGTGCCAAGATCAGAAGGTGCCGAGATGGGACAAAACGATATTTTTAGATATTTTAGTAACAAATCCTTTCCATAGCGCGTGCAATTGTGTATTCTATTTTTTATTTTATTTATAGCTATAGCCACTAATATTGGAACCATTAATTGCACTGCAATAGACCATTTCTATGTCCTTTGTTACAAAACCTATAGTTCATATGAATGTATGTTGAATTCTTCCACTAATCAACAACAAAGGAAGTTTCAATTCCGGCCTTATTTCAAAATGAATTCTGCAGTCATAATTTAATAATATTCCGTTCAACTTTCACTAGACTAGTAATTATACATACATCTTGGAAGACAATAGTGTTTGAATATGTGATGTTTCATGTTTAGTCTCGTTCATTTTCATTACGTCTACGTATACATATTCCGTTTATATTTGCAGTTACCGTTACGAAACAATGATTTGCAGCTTCAAGTATTATAGTGACTATAGCTGTAATATGACTTGTATTTGATTTGTAAACTATCATGTCGTTGGCATCTTATATCTTCGCAACGATCCCATTTAAAAATAATTAAAATTATTTGCGAGCAGTGGCAGTATCAGTTTTTATTAAAGCTCAATTTAATTTCTGGTTACATGAATACTCGACTGATAATTGAAAAATCAACCCACACAACAATTTTAATTTTGATATTGTGATAGATATAAATAGAAATAGAAGCACTACTGCTTCTTTCTCATACATTTTTATAATCTAAAGAAATTTACGAACGAACGTGAAGAGCTAAGCGTCGTAGACATCTGAAATATAATGTGAATCCGTAATTTTCACAATTCTCACCGTAGTTCTCACTTTGCTAACATTAATGTCTGCGCCACATAACACACTTGAATCATTGTAATCACCAAGTCATACAACGCCGGGTCTATCACATGACCCATGGAAATAATCACGTTGTCAATGAGTGACATTGTAAATTTGAGGTATTGAAACCAATAGATACCTAAGGTCAAGTATTGCAATAATTAGGAGTAGTATACTATGAATATCTTGTCAATAAAGACTTTTTTAAATGGTCCTCACGTGACTGCTGATTCACGTGTGAATATCGGGACTGTCTCTGCAAGCATCGGTAGATTTCCTTACCAAACTATTGCAGACGTCTGCCAAAAATGATATCTAATTTTGATCTTAGAATCGAAGAAAGGCTGGAACAGCTGCTTAACCTTAAATCTTTGGTGGAATATTAAGTAGAGTTGTTGACTATTATAAATCTAGAAGTTATAACTTTAGTGAGTTATCTAAAACAAAAGAACAACACTATATAAAATTAAAATAGTGAAAATTGGCTATTGCTGTGCAGATTCGCATTTATGTATAATATGTCATGCTGAGTGACTTATCACCAATAGTGCTACAAGAGTAGCACTATTGGTGATAAGTCACTAAGAACCCGTAAGAACTGCCAGTATATTTTAAGTTACATTCGTAAATGACGCTGAACATTGGCATCGCTCTTGTTGACGGCGCCTAAAGTTTGGCTCCGCCTCAACAAAAAAAATTGCAATGCCTGTCTCAAAGAACTGGAAATAATATGAGCAATACCTGTGTCACCTTAACACAGATCACGGAAGTGGTGTTAAATATTAACAGGCATCGTGATATTCATATTTCAGGATATTTATAGACTGGGCCATGGCTTTCACCATTCTTGGCGCCTGCGCAGTCTATGTCATCTTAATCGTGGATTCTGTTAAACAGGTATGTTGGACCAATGACAAAACATTTTCTTTTTTAATGCTCTTGGAACTGAAATTATAACAAAAGCCAATACAGCCACACAGCCATAGGTACAGCCAGAAGATTTGTAAATGTCACTCTCCGTGAATAAAATTGGCCCAAATGTATGAGAATTTCGTGTTATTTTCATGGAAAGAAATTCTTCTAGGTACGTTGTTGCTATCGCGTTAATTAATTACAATACTTAAAAATGAAAGATCTTGAAAAAATGACCTCGTTAACATGACGGATTTAGATTTTAGCGAGCGAAGTTTTTTTAGCTGTGACCTTTTCAATGGACTTGTATAATTGAGTAATACTAGGTAAACAGTACCAGTAGGTAAATATTAGATTTCTTACGCAAACGATTCTAGTAAAAGGCACCCTCTTGTTTTATAAACCTATATTGTACCAGTGGCGATCCTGGTCAAAGATACAACATGTCCTGGACTACCAAACATCCCAATTAGAATATTATGTTATAATCATAACTCACACTTTAAACATTTTTATTTATTAAATTACTTAAACTGATCGTAATAGTAAATTATCGTTACATTACAAATCTACGCACGCACACAGTCGTACACGCATAGATATGGGTCTAGCGTAGTAGGTACCTACTTCGTCCTTTTTTTTTTTTTTTTTTTTTTACTGTACAGTGAAAGTGTGACGTAATTTAAGTATTTTTTGGGTTAAAAGTTACGCATATTATAAATGAAAGAAACCGATTCAGTAAAGAATTCTGAACAGACTACTTTCTAATTGAAATAATGCCTATTTTATGCATTATTTCAATTACACATACTACTTACTATTATGTAGATACTGTCCTTCCACCGATCTCGATGCCCTATTCTATTACTTATTAGTCTTATTACCTTTAGGACTTAAACATATCTTGCGATATTTGAGTGTGCTATACGGTACACTACAATTCTAGCTTCACTAGTTGTAAGATTGTAATTATATTCAAATTATGTTAATTTCCTTGCAGATTGTCGACTTCTACAACAAGGACAACGAGATCAACGAGACGATGTATTGCCTCATGGTGTTAGTCCCTGTACTTCTCTTCACACAAATCAAAAACCTAAAATACTTGGCGCCATTCTCTGGATTCGCAAACGTTCTGCTGGTTCTCACATTCCTCATCTGTCTATACTATATCTGCTCCGACTTCCAACCTATTGACTCCAAGCCGATGTCTGTCGATATTGGAAGACTACCGCTCTTTATCGGGTAAGGAAACTGAAAACTTCTCTTAGTTGAATACGAATTGCGTACCTTCCTTACACTTATTCTATAAGTACCAAAGAGTATTGAAAAATGGTCTCTTCAATGTTAAAGAAATCACAATTAATTACTTTGACTCGTGACCCAAACTAAATAATTAATGTTTTATAGGAGGTTATTCTTTGGTTAATCGACTGAACAATGTCTATCCCTTTGCCAGTAGGTACAAAAATAAGTAGTCCACGGCGATTGTTAAACTACTAACTTTTTAGGTCTGGCTTCGTGAACAGTTGAACACAGTATTAAAAACTCATAGAAAACATGTTTTTTTTTTTAATAATTTGTTCGTAAGGAAAACATTCCCTTTTATTATATAGGTACTTACGTGTCTTCTTTATTTCCCTAACAACTATCGAAACTCAATAATTTTGCGGAACCCATTAGCTTGTATTTTTTTCTGCCAAATAAATGGCTTTCGTTTTTATTATATGTAAACAAAGTTGCCCGTCGTATATTCTATTTATTACACAACCTCTTTAGCCATAGTTGATAAAATGCAGCCAATATTCGGGTTAGTTTACGATTACGAATGCTTTTGTACACGCGTGAAAATGAACATTTTCATTTAGTGAATGTTTTGCCCATGTACCAAAACAAAAATTCCTCTCAAATCGCTAATTTGAACCTTAACTTCATTTCAGTACAGTTATATTTGCGATGGAAGGCATCGGCGTCGTGCTACCGGTTGAAAATACCATGGCTCAGCCGAAGCACTTCCTCGGCTGTCCCGGTGTTCTGAACATCACCATGTCAGTGGTGGTACTGCTGTACATGTTCATGGGATTCCTGGGCTACGTACGCTACGGAGATGACGCTAGAGGGAGTATAACTCTCAATCTGGATACGGCTGATCCGTAAGTACTTACCCACCTGTAATTGACGATATTCATAATAAAAATTGCCTAAAAAATAAGACAACTTCTAACAGCTCCACTGCAGGCTTAGAATGACAATTTCTATTTCTACGAAGAATAGACAGTGCTTTTTCAATACAAAGTGACAACGACGTTTCTCCATTTTTGACATTGCACCGTAAATATCCTTCTACAATCTGTCATCTAGTCTTTCGTTTCTAACGATCTTTATCTAATTCCCTCTTCTTCTTAGCGTGTCGATGGCAAAAATAAAACGAAAAATGTACTTATTGGTGTCGATTCTGCTGTACGCTGAACTAAACTAACTAAAATCCCTAACTTTTGACTATGAGAATCTTACCGCTATTCTTCAAAAAAATATCTCTAAATTTAAAAACAATTTTGACACAGCTAAAATCGAATTTGACAATCGCGACTCGCACGTGGTATGTTTTGGCTTCGCAACGTGGTACTTGTTTGCCCTACCCCGTGATTTTTTTAGAGCGGCAGCCTCGACGTGATTTATATGGCATTATCACTTTTTGCATAGAAAATATGATAAATTATTACTCACATGTTGAGTTTTAGAGGTGTATTGGGATCACATAAATTCGAAATTTTCATTATTTTTGCGATAGGACACACCATTTTCGAGACGTAAGCAAAAGAAAAGAAAAATGTGTGAATTTTAGTTCTTGACAACTAATTTTATTCCACACCTATTTAATCGCGATTAAAAATAGTCAGATTTAGTTAGACAACCATAATTTTAGGTTGAATAGAATAATGAAATCGACAACAACAGAATAGCAAAATTGCCATTTTCACTAAACTAATCTCAGTGCAATCTTAGTGCTGTCAAACTAAAATATAGGAAATCGTCGTTTGACAGGAATAAACTAAATTTTGGTGATTTTTAGTCTAGGTAAGAGAATTTTGAGACAACAGTTACTTAAATTTGTTTGGCCCAAAATTCAGTAATCCGAATATCGTTCGCTGATGCAGCCATTAGGTCCTCACGTGTGCAGGTAATAGGGCATGCGGTGCAAGATGGGAGGTGAGCCATTGTCTGTGGAGAGACGCCGCACACACACCGGAGATCTGAGCCGTCCATGTGACCCGTCTTTTCGTCATTTCTTCCCAAACTGTCAAAATCACACCGAAAATAAACTTTCTACTCGACGGCCACAAAGTATATACGATTATCTACGATAAATAATAGAAAAACATAGCTATTTTCTCCTACTGTACAGTCGCCAGTAGGTCAAGCTATCCCAAACTGTCAAATTTTCCCAATTGAATATAAACCTTATTCCTTTGTAATAGAGTTGAAAAACTATCAAAGAAATTTGACAGATTGGGGTAGCTTGATGTGCTGGCCTATGTACAGACGCCAGCACATCAAGCTACTCCAATCTGTCAAATTTATTTGATAGATTTTCAACTTTATACCGTACGTGTAAGGTTCATATTCAATTGGGAAAAATTGACAGTTTCGGGTAGGTTGACCTGCTGGCGTCTGTACATCATTTAGTCAATAGTCATGTCTATTCTTCCGTCGACAAATCAGTGCTCGTGCTAAGCTTGCAGGTCTACTGTTCCAGCGACATAGCCCCTTCTATTCTATTCTATTTTTGTTTATGGCAATTGTGCCGATGTCGACAATTCTGCCAATATCAGAAGGCCAATTCTACTAATTAAAAACGTTCGCAGTGTCATCTCGGCGACAATCGAATTTCAAAAATTTGACAAAAATGTATAGGATTTTTTGACAGATTGACACTGAGATCAAACTGTGCACGTTCTTAAAATTAGTAGAATTGCCCCTCAGATGTGTTGAGAAAACGTGCGAAGGAAAGAAAAATTTAAAAAGAAAAATAATTACAAGCGACATAGCCCCTTAATTGAAGTAGTAGTTACCTATACGTAGGTAAGTTATATTTTTAACCAACTTCCAAAAAGGATGAAGGTTATACTTAAAACAGTGTAGAATTTTAAATGATACTTATTTTTGAAGCACAATCTTTTTAATTAGAAAGATTGTGCTTCAAAAAGGTCCACAAGGTCACTTTCAGTGAAATTAATTAGAAAAAGCCTATGAGGTTTTTTTAAATAACTTTTAGGACTAGGTTATCAATTCGACAAATTTATAATTATTTTCTTCAGAAATTAAACTTATTTTTCACTTTGTAGTGTTTTTTTCCGGAAGTCGGTTATTTCTTTTTGAAAAAGTTTTTTTTAGTCAGTGACCAGCTTTTCAGAATTGTTTTTCAGAGTATTTTGAGAAAAAGTTTCTAATTCTAAGTAGGCTTATTCCTTTTTCTTGCAACATACAGTCGCCAGCAGGTCAAGCTATCCCAAACTGTCAAATTTTCCCAATTTAACATAAACCTTATTCCTTTGTGATAAAGTTGAAAAACTCTCAAATAAATTTGACAGATTGGGGTAGCTTGATGTGCTGGCCTCTGTACATTACGGCATAGGTATGCAGACAACCACTTTGGCGCGTAGACAGCGTCTAAAAAATTGTTCGGGAGCATAGGCTTTAAGGGTTAGGTACTTATCTGCAAGGATATTAATGGTGCTTAAGTGACATTGATACGGGGAAGCTGCTGGTTCACTTAAGTAAAATTAAATTGAAAAACCAAAATATTGGCCTTAGTTCTAATTTTGGCCACTAGCTAAAAGATCTTTGTACAGCTTTACCAATCATTAGGTACGAAGGCACGCATTTCCATATATGTTTATTGTTTCAGACCTGCAGTAGTTGCAAAGGTGTTCATCATATTTGCTATCTTCTTCACATACACTCTGCAGTTTTACGTTCCTATGGAGATAGTATGGCGAAACACTAAGGAACGCGTCACACAAAAATACCATAATCTGGCGCAAGGCGTCATTCGAGCTGTATTCGCGGTTCTCACAGGTTAGTGAGGTACTTATTCCTATCCTCATGTAGATAACTTTAGGTAGGGGCCTACATTATACATTATTAACTAACCACGAGTGAAGGAACACGTGTGAGTACACGTGTTCCTGTAACTGAGTAGAAATGAGACCTTGTCAGTCACTGTACTATACCATACTTCCATAGTTTTAGGAAGCATACTTGCTTTTATTGGTTTGTATGTCAGTGGTTATTCTTAGTAAGTAATCCTATTATTTTTGTCCACAGTTATAGCAGCGGCTACTTTACCTCGTTTGGAACAAGTGATTGGCCTGGAGGGAGCATTCTTCTACTCTTTTCTGGGCCTCATTGCGCCATCTATGCTGGACATTATTTTTAACTGGGAGCGAGGCCTCGGAAAATACAACTGGATTCTCGTGAAAGACGTAATATTAGTTTTATTTGGAAGCTTCGTGCTGGTCGCGGGGGTAACTCAAAGTATTAGGGAAATTGTTAGGACTAACTAGCAAATAAAAATAAGTTGTGATAAATGTGTACTATAGATAAATATTTTATGTAAATATAGTTAAGTGCATTATTATTAAGCAAAATTGTATTGTACTTAAAATAAGCCAGGTGTCCTATGATTTCAGAATGAAATATTTCATATCAAGCCAGGAATGAAATTAAGTCCTGGCTTGTTATGAAACGCTTCGACGTTTGCCTCAGTGTTGAACACTATAATATTATTCTTAAAAATAATAAATAAATATTTTATTATATGAATACTTGTGACTCTTTATTTCCGTTAAAAACGAATATACCGAATTTAACATTGCAACTTGATCAGTCTTGAGCTAGGTACCAAATAAATCACACGTCCGTAGTAACCAGTGGCGTAGCTACCGGAGGACTAAACGGGGCAGTGCCCCGGGGCCCCCAAGTTCAGGGAGCCCCTCGGACTCTAACTATAAATTGAACTAGTGGAAATTTCTCCCACATTCTCAATATAAATAGCAGATTCCAAGAACGCGACTTTAATAATACCAACTTATTTGAAAAAATACAGAGAATTCCAACAAGTCTCGAACATCTTTGTTTAAAACTTGCGGGGAACTTCCCTGTATTCTTTGACTAGTTTCACTGTCGGGCCGTCGAACAGGGGCCTTAGTCTGCTATTTTTATAAATTCGTCATCCCAACACGATCCCATCGTCATTTTGTTAAAAGTTAGTAATCTGCTAAATTCATAATGGTCGATCAGTGGTCGGTCAATGGTCTCGTAATAGAATTGTGTTATAATTATAAAACCCGTTAGTAGAAATGATTTTCGAAAAAATACTACTAAATTTAATCATTTATTCATGTCAGATTTCATTTAAATGTATATATTTTGACATATTATTTTAGGAACTGTCAAAATTTTAGCAGATCAGTTATTCATTTGTCATTATGTACGAGATTACCAATAGATGCCATTTCTTTCAATGGAGTGTCAGTGGCTGACCATCGGAAAGTCATAATGACGCCATTATATTAGTAGATTTCCAAACTTGTCAAAATCAACAATTATGAAATCAATGATAGACTATTCTGACACTATTGTAATAGCAGACTTGAGGCCCAGCGCGTCTCAACAGCACACGCTTGACACAAGGTGAACCTATGAGAAACGCGGCGCGCTTCGACAGCGTGGTCAGCGTGACTATAAAACGCTACTAGTGAATTTACAAGCGCGCGCTTTTCTTTTATTGTCATAAAATTGTTCTAATTTGTTCATTAATAAGTTACAATTTGTACTTGAGTCGACTGTATTATGACGAATCTGGAATACGACGAATCTGGATTCCAACAAATCTGGACTACGTCGAATTCGGAACACGACGAATACGGAACAAACGATTAGTTTATTTGGGGCCCTAGTTTATTTTTTGCCCCAGAGCCTTCTGTTTCCTAGCTACGCCACTGGTAGTAACACTTGCCACGAAATAAAGACACCGTTAAATTGTTACCACGGACGTGCTGTTGACTATACCAGAGGGATAATTGCGTAACACACTGTTGCTGAACTGCCAAAATGATAGCCATCTCGGCTATCATTTTGGCAGTTCAGCAACATTAATTGCGTTATTGGCGTTGTTAAGCAGACAAGTTTCTCGAATTTAAGAAGCAGTGGATTAGCAATAACCTTCACAATTATTCAGATTCTAATTGATAGTGTGTTACGCAATTGAAGTGCAGCATATAGGTGGCACAGCTACATTACTACTACTGCTACTGTAAGCCTGCAACATCCCACTGCTGGACAAATGCCTCTCCCCGTGACATGTTCCTCGCTTATTGCACATAGTAGTTCTAGCAACACTATACATTAACTACTTATTTCATGAGCAACACAGAGTACACTTGTCAGTGGATCACTTCTTGGCAGTTGTCATTGACAGAAATATAAAAGAATGGCGGCAAAATCAAAAAAAAAAATGCATGTTTTAGCCCAAAAGTTTTGTACCAGTTTTTTGTAATGTTTTGGAAAAATTAAGTAGAATAGTTTCATGTAGTTAGTTGTAAAGAAGCGCGGAATACACAGAATGTGACAAAATCTCTTTCACGCACTACCTAGAAACTAATTAACAGTAGTCGTAGATAACTACAATGACTATTTAGGTACTAAATCCAACGTACTATTTTAGGATCGATTGTCATCGCCCAAAACAGCAAAAGGTAACTACAAATCATATACCTACCAGACTAAAATAAATTCCTCTCTCACTGGCTGCTAATTGGAATTCACAGTATTCGCCAGTTACTAGAGCAGCACGCAAAGCGAAACCGCCACTGTTTTGGTGTTTATATATTATGCAATAACATTGTCAACTAAACTTCAAATTTAGTTTATAGTTTTTGGTGTTTCTACATGAAAAGAAGATGACTTTCACTGATTCCAAATTAGTAAGTATATTATTTATTTACACACTTTTGAGGTTATGAAACACACAGAAGTTGATAAATTCATCAATGGTTGTTATCTAAGTACATTGATAGGATATTGAATAGATAATAGCTAACGTAGGTTTACGTGTATGAAATATGTAGTAGTCTGTTAGTGTTAGCAGCAGTGAAAGAACATCAACATCATGAGTTTGGTTAGTAGCATGTTTCGTCAAGCGTGTCGTATTCCTTTCTGTCAAATTCATTATCATTTTTACGCCAATCCTTTCATTGAATGATCAGTCAGCACATCGGTACTAATGACAGACACACGTGATATTCAATCATTTGTATAAAATCATCTGATTGAGGGTTCAAGGTCTAATCTACGCTCGCTAGTCATTCGCTCAATCCTATATACTCCAAGCTCGCTTAAGTTTGACCTTAAACAGTTGCATATTTACCCTCTACGATATGGTCGTGCGTGAAACGAAGTTTCCGTGTTGCTAGTTTGATAATCGCAAAAACTTTATCAGGAAGTGCGTTTTATAAATTATATTCAGTAATTTATTAAGTGTCAAAATGAGTAACTTAGAAGTGGCTGTTACAGACTTTTTTGAAAAAATTCCAGTATGTACCAAATTTACTTCATTTTGTATACGTTTGTGCTATTTGGCCATTAAAAACATGTTATCTGAAGTACCTACCTACCTTCTTGTTAGATAAAACCTGTTGCTAATGGATAAAATTACTTTACTTTTTCCCTGTGAAGAATCTTTATTTAGGTAAAACAAATGTCTAAAATTTTTTAGACATTTGTTTTACCTAAATAAAGATTAATTAAAAATTACCTAATTCTAAATTACTTCATGATAATTTATTCATATAAACTTTTAGTTTCTCTGGACTTTATGATGTGTAATGATTTATGTGATGTAAAACATACAATTCATTATCACTGATTGGTAATCATCAGTTGACTTTAAAACCAACAAATACCCTTATATTTATAGTAATATGAATTCAGAGAAACTCTTGATGAATAGGATAATAATTTACATCAAAATGTAAAATTCAGTATATGACGTACCTGTACTGCAATAAGAAATTCATATGTATTCAGAACAATAGTTCACAAAATGCCGTTTAGAATTACAAATTGTAGTACTATTTGGTTAAGTAGTATTTACTTAAATGTTTGTGGTAGGTAGTTCAGATTACATATTTCAAAATGAAATATATAAAATTATTATGTTTCTGTAATAATAATTATTATAATATCTATACTAATATTATAAAGAATAATAATTATTATAATATATATACCAATATTATAAAGAAAAATAATAATTATTGCTGTACTAATATTATAAAGAGGAAAGATTTGATTGTTTGCATTCAATAGGCTCCGAAACTACTGAACCGATTTGAAAAATTCTTGCACCTTTGGGAAGCTACACTATCCCCGGGTGACATAGGCTATATTTTATCCCCGTATTCCCATGGGAACTACGCGGGTGAAACCACGGAGCGCTGCTAGTAATTATAATATTTTTGTACAAACACTTTTAGGTCAGCTTCCTGTTCAAAGATTAATATACCTACCTAATAAGATGTCATTTTCCAGGTTTTGCCGATAGTTCTTGGTGTTGGATCGGTAGTGGTACTTGTATCAGTTCTTGCCAACTGGTTATGGGGGGGTAAAAAACAAACGAGAGTAGAAGAAGCCCCAAAGAAGAGTTCACAGCTAGTGGCATTAGTGGACCCTAATGTGAAGTATGCTCTGCCACTCATTGAGAGAGAAGAGATCAGTCATGACACAAGGAGGTTCCGATTTGGTCTGCCTTCATCAGAGCATGTTTTAGGTGAGTAGATTATTTATTACATGAATAGGCTGATTGAACTCTTGTATTAAATTAACCCTAATAAAAAACAGCACATGAATAATAGCTGTCTACTAGTCTTGTATGTACTCGTATGCTTAATAATATAATAATATCCATTATTCTTAACTTTGGATACATTGTTTGTTAGTAGGAAAATATTTGGATCAAATCAAATCATAGTATGTCTCGCAGCTTGGTGTGCGGTTTGGCTTAGGCCTTCTCCTACTGTTTCATTGTGCTCTGTCCTCCTCTGGTCCAGTATGGCCTCGGGGTTAGATGTAAGTCGTCTTCGCATCTTGTTTTTGGTGCACCTGTTTTGTAGTCCCGTCTCTTCAGTACCACAGGGTTGCTTGTTTGTTTGCCATCGAAGCACATTATGTGCTGTCTATGTATGTCAGTGTATGTAGTGTGTATACATATATAGCATCCAACTTATGACAGTAACTTCACTGGAACTATGAGGTTAGAGGAAAAAAGCCTCAAAGTCTTATTATTTTCAAAGATCACATAGTACTTGTTGTCTTACTGTTAAAAAGACAAAATATAATATACTATAGCGGCACTACAAATAAAAATGCTTCGCAACAAAATTTAAGAAACGCAAAAAAAAAAAGTGGTGCCATCTACAATGCAACAAGCGAACTATCTAAGCAATTCTACATCGTGCAATCAGAGTTTACCACGACACTCGAACATATACAAAATCCCGACATCAACTGACGGGCAGTTGCCCGGACCAGACACAATACCCGTCTGGTCGGAGGATCCTCCTTTACCATCATAGGTATGAGTGAACTTTACACCCTGTTCCTCATACCCCTAAATTGGTGACCCCGAGAAAGAACGTCAGCGCAGCCTTCGTGCAACACTTCGGCGTGACGTCGTCTTCATCACATCAAGACCACTTCCTCAAGCTTTCGAGCGGCGAGTCACACAGCCAACCAGCACCCACGGCTTCAACGGGTATCCTGACCACCTGCATGCAGCGAACCGCATGCCTGGTTATCACCCACAGCCTCATCCGCAATAAGCGACCACGGCACTACTGCTCTTCGGCCGGTCGAGAGCTCAATCTCCCGGTCGACAACAGCAGTCAGCCACATCGCGGCGCTGTACCACGACGCACCGGAGCAGCGCCGACTCACTGGGGTTCGCACCACCGCAGAAAGTTCCGACTCACCGCGAATTATGCGACGCGCGGTTCTGACTCACTGGAACCACATCTGGCACTGGCAAGCATCACAATATGCACTGACTCAGCCCACTATCGACCTCCGGTCTCCGGGGGGGAGTGATGTAGCGGCACTACAAATAAAAATGCTTCGCAACAAAGAATCTAAGAAACGCAAAAATAAAAGAAAAGTGGCGCCATCTGCAATGCAACAGACGAACTATCTAAGCAATTCTACATCGCGCAATCAGAGTTTACCACGACACTCGAACATATACAAAATCCCGACATCAACTGTTGGGCAGTTGCCCGGACCAGACAATATCCGTCTGGTCGGAGGATCCTCCTTTACCATCATAAGTATGAGTGAACTTAACACCCTGTTCCTCATACCTCTATAATACCAAAACATATATTGGTAGATATGGTGGTTAGGTATACTTTGCAGATGTTGCCATTTATTTACTACATTACTTAAAGTATACATTCAAACATGTTATTTAACAGGGTTGTTCAAAAGAGATACCGCCGCCCCTGGCAGACAGGCTACTGAGGGAACACGGGTTTTTTTTTTTTTTTTGGGTGGGAAATCATCAAATAACTTCTCCCGCTCTGGGTGGAGCAGGAGGGCGTGTCAGACTTTTACTGACTAAAACCCACCCGTGTTCCTTCAGTAGCCCTTAAGCCAGGGGCTGTGGTGTCTCTTTCGAACAAACCCGCACCCCTGGCAGGCATCGGCCCTTGCGGGCCCCATCATTTTTTGTGCTGACATCTCTTTGAGGCGCGCGTGGAACACAACGCGCCGTCGACTTGGGCTTGGTCCTTACCGGACAGCGAGCTACCCATTACTCGCCGTCCGCAAGCCCATGCCTACGGTGGCCGGAAATCGGCCTGGGATTCCCGACGCCCAGGGCGTCTCCGTATCCTGCGGCGGCTGGGGTCGCGAGGGCGCATATGCTGCCTCTCCCTCACGTGCGCCGCCTCCCTCTTCGCGAGCATCACTACTTCGCTGAAGGAGGTGACGGCTCCCCATGCCCTCTCGCTCCGTACCATGGCCTGGACCAGGGCCGGACGCGAGAGATCGCCGCCGCCGATCGCCTCCACGAGGACACGGCGGTGCTCCGCCCAAGCAGGGCAGACCGCCACCGTGTGCTCCACCGTGTCCTCAGGGCGATCTTCGCAGTGGAAACACCCGGGCGTTTCCTCCCGCCCTATCCGAAACAGGGAACACGGGTGGGTTTTAGTCCGTAAAAGTCTGACACGCCCTCCTGCTCCACCCAGAGCGGGAGAAGTTATTTGGTGATTTCCCAACCAAAAAAAAAAAACAAAACATTTATACTTGTTGCATGGCATCGTGCACAGTGATTTCGATTCCATTGATCTGGCGACCAAAATTTGTTACGCAGTTCCCCGCACTGTCATCAAACGCATTGTCCGCGCAGGTACCCTGTTCGCTGTCAATACCTGCCGAACTAATTCCGGCACGCGATGTCCTATTCGTCGTATGGTGAAGACCTATAATGACAATTTTGTAGATGTAGATATATTTCTACAGTCAAAGCCGGGTTTCAAAAGGAATGTATCTAGTCTTTTGTCAATTAATGATGCATGTTGTAAATGTTGTTTTTAATGAATAATATAATCTGCCAATATTTTGTATGTTGATAATTGTTATACTATGCTATGAATTTAAACTATGTTATGAATATATTATTACTATCTCAATTTAAGATTTGTTGTACGTGGATAATTATATTTCTTTATTATTTATGTGCAGTGAATGGAGTGAATATCCAATTATGTATTTAGTTTTAGTAATGTTTCGGTAATTGTAATTAATATACCATTTACGTTTACCTTTGAACACTAATAAATTAATAATGTATCGAGCCACCTAGTGACACCTTTAAGTTTGAATATTGCATGTTAATATGTGGATAATGTAGTGGGCTGCAATATTGTCAAAAATTTATAGTTACAAGACTTTTAGTATTAAGATGCATATTGTAGCCGTTTGTTATCCCATTATAAATAAAAATAAAATACTTTTAACGCAGTAATATTAATTTCTTAACGTTAAGCATCATTACTAAATATACTCAACAATTATCACTAGAAGTATGAATAGGGATCATAATTAATTGATTTCATTCATTTCTATCTTTTTTACATGCTATCCATGGCTGTCCAATTCAAATGATCTACAAGAAAATTCTGTGAAATCATCTAACAAAAATTGATAACTAGAAAAAATTAAAAACTTAAATTAAAAAAAACTCAATTTATTAAATTATTGAAATACCTGCCTTTTAATATTTGAATAATTTTATCATTTGAAATGTTTAAATTCCAAAACTTGTTTGATACCTATCAACAAAGATTATTTTTTGTTCATTTCATTAAAATATAGACCTGAAAATTAGGGACTACTCACACTCATTCAGCTCTGTGCAATTTTTCTTCATAGAAAACAACGATTTTGTATAGAGTCCGTTCAGCTTTCCGCGGCTGAACGGACGCGTACGCATCTCATACAAAATCGTTTTTTTTTTTTTTCTATGAACAAAAGCTGAACAGAGCTGAATAAGTGTGACTAGACCCTTATGGTTTAATTAAATGTTCATTAATAAGTTTACTTCCAATTGAAAATTTAAATTAAATTACTGTGACCACAACATTATTCAGGTAACACTGTTATATCGCTCTTTGAGTTTACTTTGCAAAGTAAGCGCTGCATACGAATATGAAAGTTTTTGTTTTGAAGTTAATGTACATTTTTAGTAAGAAACACTTGCTAACATTTGCAGATACGAATATGAACTTTATCAACATTGAGATACAGTTCATACTCTTATGAATAGCTTACTTTTCTAAGCAAAAAGAACGGTCTATGAATGTTGCTAATAGTACCTATAATATTTTCTAAATAAAAACCCTGTCTTTTAATTTACAGGCTTGCCAATTGGTCAGCACATCCACTTGTCTGCAATGATTGATGATGACCTCGTCATCAGATCTTACACTCCAGTTTCCAGTGATGAAGAGAAGGGATATGTTGATCTCGTTATTAAGGTAAAAACCCAATTATGTCATACATTCAAAATGTTTAATATACATATCTATCAAACGTTCCTGTAAGGGGATAGCAACTTGTAATCAGACACGTAAACAAACGTCGTAGGTAATCTCAATCTTCACGTTTTATGATATCTTGTGATAATTTTCAGTATTTTAGATTAAATGTCTAGAATATTTTATTGCAACTTCAAACTACCTATGTGTATTGTACTTATATAGGTACCTATTGCAAAACAGTCATACTATAATATTTTCAGAATGACCTCATCGTTATATAAGTACAGTGCCTATGTGAGCACAGAACAAAAAATCTTTGTTGAGCTTTATTAAGCTATGACTATGATAGATTACGATGCAGATCAACAAAAAATTTCAATCTCTAAAAAAACAATTGCTGTCTAAAGTTTATCGCCTATTTGAATGACTGAATAATTGTATTGTTTATCGTGGCTTTGACTGTTCTCGAATCTTACTTATCTATTAAGCTGATTGTGGTTAGTAGGTATAATATGATAACACTAGCCATGTGTGTATAGGCCCCACCTGTATTGAAATTAAATTGTATCTTTACCAGATTCTTGTTACCTACCAACATTTTAACTGTTGTAGAATCCAAGATAAATTCTGTCAATCCTTAGCTAAAGCCGTTTAAAACCTTTAAACCATGTTGAGGTACCCAATCCTGCGGTAATATCCATTTTTTAGGGTTAAACGAAATCGTCATCCCACTAATGTTATAAATGTGAAAGTTTGCATGTTTGTAACTCAATCACGTTCACGCAGCAACGGCTGAACGGATTTGGATGAAATTTGGTACACAGATAGATTATAAACTGGATTAACACACAGATACTTTTACTTTTTATCCCGATAATAGGTACGTTCCCGTGAGATAATTTTCGACCACGCGGGCGAAACCGCTGGCAAAAGCCAATACTTACAATAAATTATAATTATTTTTATTATAACGAGTTAATTACAATAAAATTATAAAATCTTTATCTAATAAACGCGTGCAGATAGAAGACATTACCTATGTAATGTCATAAAGTCAAAGCAATAATTTCAACAAGGCTATTTTCCGTATTAAATTTTCTATTAATGAATTATAGAAGAGGCTTTTGACCTGCAGTTCAGCGATTCAGCCTTGAATCGCTGTACTGCAGGTCAAAAGCCCCTTCCATACTTATTTTATGAAACATTTTATTTCAGGTGTACTTCAAAAATGTGCATCCTAAATTCCCCGATGGCGGGAAAATGTCGCAACACTTGAACAACTTGAAGATCAATGACACAATCGACGTACGAGGTCCTTCAGGAAGGTTGCAGTACGCCGGTAATGGAACCTTCCTTATCAAGAAAATGAGGAAAGATCCACCCGTCAAAATCCCGGCTAAGAAACTCAACATGATCGCAGGTATTTACACTTCGAAGCGATGTGCGTTCATCTACCGATAAGGAGGCGTATCGGATACTTACGTCACCAATTCTTATCAACTCTCTAGATTGACATTGAAAGACCCCATATTTATTTAAATTAAATCATGCTTCACATGACAAATCATCTAAAACATTTGCATCATATAAATTTGTCACACGGTCACACCAAAAGGTGTTACGGCATGATATCTTAATATAACTCTATAAATCATAGTTTAATCTTGCTATGAAACATCTACTAGGTACTAAATTGTAGGCAATTATTCAACTACCATTAGACAAATGAAATCGACTGAAACATCAAATGGATCTGAAATTATTACATTAAATATTTATACATGACGAAATACAATAATACTCTAATAATACATGGTGTTCATTTGATCAAAATGACGCTTTACTCATACTATCAAAATGTTTACACCTAAAATGAATGGTTATTCGTTATTAATGATAGTTTTGTCTCGGCAGGTGGGACTGGCATCGCGCCAATGTTACAGCTCATCAGGCACATATGCAAAGATGCCAATGACCCTACACAAATGAGACTACTGTTTGCCAACCAGTCTGAAGAAGACATTTTATTGAGAAATGAACTGGAAAAGTACCAATCTGAACATCCTGATCAGTTCAAATTATGGTACACTATCGATAGGCCCAATGACGGTAAGTTACTACATAATTACATTAATTACCTACATACTCATAAATGAGTATCTAATCTTTAATTGTTCTAAGCGGAGGCACGATCGATCACGTAAATATCTTATCAGAAATCGATTAATTGCTGTCCTTTAACGAGATTAAATTGAAATCGATTAAGGAGGCGTTTTTCGGGCTAATTACCCAAAGAATGCGAGCGGCGATAACTGCGCGCATAGTTTCGTCTAGCATTCTGTGTTAGCTACGATATGGAAGCAACTAGATGACGCAAGAGACTAGTAAAGTACTCAAAATATTTCTGGCTAACCCACTTCAACTTGACGAACTTGAAAATAAGTAGATATGACAAAAAATATTAGTCCACACTCGTAAAAATGTGCCGAATCATTATGATATTTAGATTGTATAGTAAATTAACGTGACTTGTAATCAAAACCAGTCTTAAAACGAACTATGATTCCTTCCAGGTTGGAAGTACAGCGTCGGTTTCATCAACGATGAGATGATCGGTCAGCATTTGTTCCCGCCAGCTGATGACACACTTGTCCTTATGTGCGGACCCCCTCCTATGATCAACTTCGCCTGCACTCCAGCCCTTGAGAAACTAGGATTCGAGGAATCCCAACGTTTCGCCTATTAAACAAGAATTCTACTAACAGTTTGGGAGCAAGTGAATACAATAGATTTTGTTTGGAAAGTTGTACGCGTTAGTATGTTATGATTTTAACTATTTTTAATTGGGTAGTTAGCAGCTTTGTAGTTTAATAAACGTTATTAATAATATTGTACTAGTTTAAACAGCTCAAAACGTAGACTGTCTGTTAGTGCCTCAATATTGTCAAAGCTGTTGCATTTTTATCAGCAAAAAACTGCCGATTCCATATTTTTATTTGTACGTAACTTTTATACAATGAATGTGACGCACTACGAAAGCAGATGCTACTCTGCATATCATGATATCAACGTATATGTTCTTTTTTTTTTATAAGACACTTTATCTACCTAGTGCGTTGCTTATCAAAAAGGGAACACTTGAATTCGTCAAGACGCAGTAACAATAGAAAATATATTTTTTAAACTTGTTATATTTGTATGTGATAATAATGTGTTTTTTTGCAATATTTAGTGCTTAGTTGTTGATGTAATTATACTTAAGTACATTCTAACGACTGTAGTGCGTAATCGAAGAATAAAATATTATTGTTACGTTTCTGGCTTCATATTTCATAATAAATTTTGTGAGTAACTTGGTATCGTAAATTGTATCAGTATAACGAGATAGGTAGTAATAATGCCTATAAGACTGAGAGGTAGTTTCTTATCCATCGTGATGATTCCGTAGACTGAGAAGGTAGGTTGATAAAACTGGATTGTCTGAAGTATATCGTTGGCTCCCTTCCAAATAGGACCTGAAATGTTTTAGGGTTTTAATAAACTATTGAAAACAACGTGTATAACATGCTGAAACGTACATAAACAAAATAGATTAGCTAAGCTGATGAAAATGGCGGTAGTCGGAAGATTGTGACCGTTAGGTTCTAAATTCTGTAAAATATGCTTAATCTAGCACGATACGAAACGTATCCTATCAATTCGATATTCAAAAGGGATTTAATGTAGTTCTACTATAGTCATCAACATCTGCAACCCTAATACAATTCCTAGACTTTTTCTCAACTGTATTAGGATCGATCGGCTTCATCCGGCTGCATCCGATTATAGTGCAGCTGAATATCAGTATTTCACATTGAGCGACTACTTATCTGATCTCCGCCCAGTTACTGGTTAGTTCTAGTATGGTAAGACTAACGGGCAGTTCAAATTTCGCTATACTATTACGCTACATAGTAAAGCATATGGCGTCATAAGCTATAAACATACAGCATGACGTTCACTCTGTACGCTATTTAGGTATATCGCAAGCCGGTCTACTATGCATAGTAAGTTAGTTAACGGCGATACGTCATAAAGTTCTCACAATGGATTTGGTACTCACTAAAGTTCATCAAGCATACGATGATAATTATGGATGTTGACTCCAGCTTATTATTCATTTATAAAAAGAAAAAGAAATAACCGGAGAAACGTACGATCTCTGAGAATCGCTCTATCTAACAGCAGCAGACTTAGCACGAGAACTGTAAAGAAGCGTTTTGTCGACGGAAGAGTAGACGAAAATGGCGTTTCCGTGTTGACAGTTCACAGTTTTGAGAAATGTAGACAAGCGATTTATATTCTACGGCAGAGTAGAAACCGTCAAGCTAAGCCTGCTGAGGTTCCCAAATTTATTTTCTCGTGAAAATTTTGCTGGTTTCCATTTTACCATATTCCAAAAACTCGTTAAGAAAAATTAAGATTAGATTTAATACCTAATAAAAAGCACCAATTTTTTTTCACACTAAGGCGCTACGTATCCCCCGTCGAGTCTCCCGTGGACCGCTGAGGGTCCACCTGGACCACTTTGGGAATAACTGGTGTACAGCCAACCAATACTTTATAGTGTAACGTAGTGTGAACGTGTCTATGTATAATGTTTGCTGAGCGATATGTTAAGCTATACTATTAATCTGTGGCTGTCATATGCTATATTATAGCGTAGTCTGGAGTGCCCTTATGAATAAAAAAATACCTTCTAAACGACGAGACATCGCGTGGATACAGAGTAGTTTTGTTCGTCTTACTTCTTGTATGAAATAGTCGCTCACCAGAGCCAGCATCGTTATTAATATGAAATAGTACACAAACCAGAGGCCAGTAGTGACGATCACAATAGTTGAGATAAACTGAAAAGAAAATGATCTAAATACATAAACAGTATATTCGGTTAAACGAGGGACATACTTTAAGGTAGTGAGGTACTCCTGAAAATACACAACTTTTAATATGGAGCTTTTAAAGAAACTTGAACGCAGGAACTCTCGGATAGTGTTTGCTGTTCAACCTTCACAATCCGAAAACCTTTTCCTATCTGCGGGACCGTTTTTCCTACGCCCGTTCTTCAGATGCACCTTACAGGTCGCATTTTCGAAACTTCCTTAAGTTCCCTCCCCACTCCACTGACTTCAACTCCTACTTCTTCACTGAGCACGCGGTGCAGTTGTGGAATGCACTTCCGCCGGACATTAGGGACTGCCAAACTGTTGCAGTTTCTAAAATAAGAGTGAAAGAACACTATCTGTCCACATCGTCGTAATATTTATTTTAGAAGTACCATGGCGCTCTGAAAGTATTGCGAAAAAAAGTTTTTATGCATGAGAGAGATTATAACTGGCCAGTCTGACCAGCTATAATCTAGTTTGAAAATATGATTATTTGTAAGCAAAAATAGGTACTTTCCAATTTCTAAATTTCCCTCCACATTGTTTGCGAGCTAATTTAAATGATCGTGTCTCAATAAAAAATGGATCTGCGCCGGGAACATTTTCGCGCTATGATTTTTTACAATTTCAAGTGTCGCCTGAAACCAGACGAATCGTACTATAGACTTCAAATGATATTCATGGATGAAGGCCCTTCTAAGGCAACCGTCTTTCGTTGGTATAACGAATTCAAGCGCGGTCGACTAACTTTGGGGGGTGAAGAAAAAAGTGGTCGCCTTTGGACGGCTGTTACGGAAGAAAAAGTGCTAGCAGTTAAAAATGTAATCCATCTTTTATATACACTTGCATCTTCGCATGAGAAGAATAGTTTCACGCTGGGTGCCGCACGACCTCACCGATGCAGGAAGCAGGCTCGTCTCGGCGTGTTAACGACATCATTGCAGGTGATGAGTCTTGGATTTATCAATACGATCCAGAAACGAAGCGCCAGTCGACGGTTTGTATGTTTCAAAACAAATCAACGCCTACCAAAGTGAAGCGATCTGGAAGCGGGGGGAAGATTTTGATCGCGAGCTTTTTCAATATGACTGGCTACTTGGTGTCAATTCCTTTACGGAACCAAAAAAGCATCAACGCTGAAGGGTATGGGTTGTGAGCAACGAGGGGCAAAAACATAGGGCTCTGCGGGCTACTGCTCCACCACAACAACGCGCATCCGTACACCGCGCTCAAAACGATGGATCCAGGACAGCACGCGGTTCAAACTCCTGCGTCACCCTGACCTAGCACCGTGTGACTTCGTTTTATTCCCGAAAATAAAAAATCAAAGGGATACAATTTTCGTCGCCGGAAAATGCGATGTCAGCGTTCGAGCAGGTTGTAGGTAAACGAGGTGTCTGCGGCGGACTGGAAAAAGTGTTTCGGAAGTTGTTCAGACGCATGAAACTTTGTATAGAGCCTAGTGAACAGTACTTTGAAAAGAGTTAATAAAAAAATATTTACCTATTGAACATTTATTTTTATTTTCCCAAAACTTTCTGAGTGTCCCACGTATTTATTTAAGTATGTTCCCATATTATTTGTTTAATTTATTTAGTGAATTATTGTTTTTGATTATAAATGTAGATTATTTTCTCTTTTACCCTTGCACACGTTGTCAACTTATCTTCTCTCCTATTGCAGGTCTGCTGGAAAAGAATTCTTTAAAAATAAGCATCACCTCTGTACCTATTTTTCTGTTCTAATCTTCTTGTCTGTTTATAAATGCGTGAACATAAACGATTAACTAATTAAATAATAAAATGCGAACATAGATGTATAGGTACATAGACCGGCTGGTTTTGTTTGCGCGATTTCAGTGTTGGTCCCTTAGTAAAAGTTTTTAATTTTCATAAGTAAGTACTACACTTTCTTAGAGTATGTCCGTCGTTTAAAATAACACAGTGTAAAATAAAAATGATATGCTGTTCGTTGGTAATCGTATTACTTGAGAAAGGGTGTTGGCAATTTTTTTAAATATTCGTAGGGTCATAATTGAAAGAAAAATTGGAAAAGTCTTCCGGTAAATTTACAAATTCGGGAATAACTGAAGTTCCGTTACTACATAGGGCACGCGCAAGGACGGCCCCAGCAGTAACACTTCTGTGGCCAAACTGACCATCTCATGTGACAATCAGCAAATACTAAATGACTCAGTGTGGCTGTGACCGTTACGCAACCTCAGAGGTTAAACTTTAGTTTTATGTATGGCTAGCTACATATAGCATCAAGTGATGGTGTTTCTAATTAATAATATATTTCAATGTAAATAAAGGATTTTTATTGTTAGGATAAGTATGTTGTACAGAACTCAATCAAATTCATAAAGAATACAAATCGTTTCACAAAATATTAATTTGGTCTAACTTAATTTTATATTAATTTTAATCAGTCCTATTTGTTTGGAATCTGTTTAAACAGCCGTAAGCAAAATGGGAAATCACAATTTTAATTATCTTTGGTGTCCTCTACTATGTATATATAGTGTGCCACTCTTCAAAGCATTCAGGGCAAAGTGGAGTATTACTCTCAGAACCGTTCAAATAACTTCTTCCGCTCTGGGTGCAGCAGGACAGGACAGGTGTCAGACTTACTGAATAAAACCCACCCATATTCCTTCAGTTGCTGAGTGCCAGGGACCACGGTATCTCTTTCGAACAACCCGCAACCCTTACACTTGTATCATGTTTCTCCTCTAACTTTTTTTCAGCAATGTCTCTTTTGCAGGCTGTCCGATAACTCGTTGTAATCTGGCTCGAAATCCTTATCGGAACCATATTCTTCATCTTCACAATAAGGGTTTTCTTCTGAGCAAAATAGGCAAGTCATGCAGGCGTAGACATATCATCCAAAAACTTCATAATGCTATCATTATCAGTTTTGCGCGAAAGCATCTAAAAATAACAAATTTCATTTAGAAAACATGCAACGGTCACGTATAATGAAGCATCTAATGCAAGGTATAACATAATTCTACAAGTATTTGCCAATGTAGGTATAGGCTAAGAAACCAATCGGTATCACTTACCGTGAGCTTCGCTTGCTCGCAATTTTCCCGCGCAAACAGATTTGGACACACCAAATTATAACCGTCGCTCGCGTGACACTGACTTCCCAGCAGTATGATGTTTCATAGCAACCAACCCGGCTATAGCCGTACTAGCGATAGGGATGAATTCTGTTTGTGTGTGGGTACAATACACATTGAGGGCACGTAAATCACTTGTTTTTGACGGTAAATCAACGTGATCTCAGCCTTATTGCTTTGAGTGTAAAGTCTATACAATAAGCAAATAAATTGTTAACTGCGGTAGCCGTGGCTGGCGTAAAGACTGTAGCTAATAATACGGCTGCCGCCGTACTGTCATTTCACGAACTTTTAAAATACGGTTAAAGCCGTTACCGCGCCGGAATGTGTTAAATAACTTCCAAAAGTACACTCTCTCTAAAAATTATGATATTTTTTTTCGGGTATTCTGAATTTTTGTTTTGCTTATATAAACTGTGCATCCCTTACCTCAGAACGTAATCCAATTATCACAGTAAGTGTTACCAAAAGCACCCAAAAAAACAAGGTTGTCGCAATGTTGAGTACCTACGAAAATAATTAGTTTTATATTAAAAAAATATGTGGCTAGCAGAAAAAAAGAAAATAGTTAAGTAACTATAATTATGTAGGTGTGTACCTACCGGAAAACTGAAAATCTCTGTTATAATTTTGTACAACTTCAATATCTCCTTCACGCAAAAGAGTAATTTCTCTATATCTAATTTACTACCGTCATTTAAATCTGCAGAAATAATAAAGCTTTCATTGACTACGATTGGATCTCTCGGTTCTTCGTTGAAGTACACCATATATTTAACATGGAAGTTATATTCTATAATTTTGTTAAGGAATCTCGACCTTATTGCGAGGTAAAATATCAAACTTGCAGCAAGAACTATTTCCACATAAACATTCAGTATTCCTAAGCCTGCGAACACTGTCAAAATCGGATATTCAACAGTAGCCATTGCATGGGTTAAAAAGCCACATTGGAAAATTAATATAATTCCCACCAGGACAACCCAATTCCAGTAATATTGCTGTTCTTTCATATGTTTAAACTCTTTCAGTGCTAAAATATTGTCAAATTTTTGGAGCATCAAACAAAAATTAACAGTATAGTCGCTATGACAAAATCTGGTATAGATGATGTTGGATATGTACGAGGTATACTGCACAATCGTTCCAATAATAGTGGCCGTGCACATTGTAATGTCATGATTATAATAAGTCGTGTAGTAATACACATCGAAATAATAAAACGAAGAGGTAAAAGCAGCAATGCAAAGTAATGTGTAAAGTTTCTGCAAAACAGTCGGCGTTGTAACCAACTGGTCTTTAACACTTATTCTTGAAGAGCCCAGAAACATCAAAACTTTGTACAAAGGAGAAAAACACTTCACTAAACTGGCGTCAATTAAATTATCGGCAATAAATTGTTGCGGTTGCATGTTAACAGATCTTCAAGTTGTA
Organism: Polymixis flavicincta; assembly: GCA_949987655.1. NCBI lineage: Eukaryota > Metazoa > Arthropoda > Insecta > Lepidoptera > Noctuidae > Polymixis > Polymixis flavicincta. Next base: position 17,066,920 of record OX465181.1, on the reverse strand, counting down.
TTATATCTACAGGAAGAGGTGGTATCGTATCAGAGTACAAGTTCACATTAAGTTGGCTTTACGAAAAGGTAACAATTTACGAAATAATTCTAATAAAATAAATTAACGTAAGATATCATCGCTGAAATTGGTCCAGTGTCCCAAATTGTTAGTGCAATAATATAAGGTAGCTAGAGCTACCTATTTCGAGCCATCTAAATTAATGGCTTATAATTTCATTAGCATAATAGGTAATTCATGCGATAGGTACGGAACTTAGAATAATAGAAAAACATTGGTGTAGGTAGACCATCTCTGAAATTAAATATTATGATTTGGAATATGGCCCACGATAACTGCTTACCAACTTTTCCCGAGGGAGTCGTTATTTATAATCGATGAACCAAAACAATTGTTTCATTAAGTTAGTAGTTACCTATCACAGAGGACTTGTGTTTTCTGATAGTCTCTAATTCCCTCCGATATAAAAGAAGTCATGACATTATTTAAATCAATATGAACAAAGTAAGGAATATTGAAGATCTCTCCACGGACATGCTAAACGATGACTTAATTCGAATTTTTCAACCGATTTTCTCCGTGCTGCGGATCTTGGGATTTCTCCGTGTAAATATCAAGTACAGATACCCTACAGCACCTTCGAAATGGTACTATTTATACAGTAATGTTTTCTGGATACTAAATACGGTTTGTATTGCATACTTCTTTCTACGCTGCGAAAACGGTTTTGGCTCTCCATACGCCGATTCGACCCTCAAACTCGGTGTCCTGATGAATGGAATAAATGCCGTTCTAATCGTTTTCCGAAATAATCTCCGAAGGGGAAATAAAATTGGTCAAATGTACGTAAAATTACAAAAGATAGAACGATACCTAAATATGAAGAATAGCAAAAGTTTAAACAAACAGCTTGAAAGGCTGTCGACTTTTACTATAATGAGCGCTTGTTTTTTCACCATCTTGTGGATTGTATTGTACAAAACAGTGTTAATGAGGAACATGTGTATACCATTGATGGTAATTACTACAACAGGTGTAGGACTGCATGTTGAAATGGTAGAGATTTATTTCATTATACAGCTTATTACAACAAGAGTAAATTACATAAACGATGTTCTGCGACAAGAAACTTCAAGTACTAACGAACCGATGGAAAAATCAATGAATGATGGAAAGTTGTTTTTTGTAATAAACCCTTGTGACAAGCCTGTCAATGAATTTCCAGCGGAATTGGTTTCTGCAATCCATTGCATTTTTGAAGCGTTGGCAGATTTTACAGAGCTTTTTCAACTCTCAGTAAGTATTTATTAGGTACAAGTTAATGTGCTTTTCTAAATCATCGGTGAATAACGTTACATAAATGATCTAACTATTCTCTTTTATGATCTAACTATTCTCTTTTATCAACAGTTATTTTATTTCGTCTGCCAAATCTTAGCTTGGAATTTGATATCCATACATTACTTAGTCACTTCATTGAAAGAACAGGTAAGAACGAACAGTTTTAAGAATGATTAGAAAATAATATAGGTGGGTATTGATCAACTAATTTAAAACTGTACGCCCCTCTACTAATATTTCGACCGATAAGTGAGAAACCTCCATAGCTGACACTCATGCTTAGGTCCCAACATTTTAGCACTGAATTACCTCTGTTAGTGGGACAAAACAAACCTCTATATCTGGGATTCGTTCTTTCGATTTTATCGTTAAAATTACCTCTAGGTATAATTGAGATAGCGAGTATATTTTACCTCTTTTACTGAGACTATATTTTGTACCGTGCAGTCCGTCCGCTGCCTAACTGGAAATCTCCAGGGCCGGACGGACTGCACAATTTCTGGATTAAATGGCTACAAAGGTCACACGCCTGCTTAGCTTCACAATTCCAGTCATCTTTAGAGAATGGGTCGCTACCACAGTTCTTTACGACAGGTATTACCCACCTGCTCCATAAATCGGGAAGTACTGCGGAACCTAAAAATTATAGACCTATTACATGTTTACCGACGGTATACAAAGTTCTTACATCCATTCTTAGAGCAAAAATTACAAGTCATATTGAAAGCAACGCTATTATGTCGGTGTCTCAGAATGGATGTAAGAATGGGTCCCGTGGTACTAAGGAGCTGCTCCTTATAGACATGGCCATAAGCCAACAGGTTCGTAGATCCCGGAAGGATTTGTCGACATGTTGGATAGATTACATACATGGCTCATGAGGGTGCTGGAGTTGTACAAAATAGACACAACTCTACGCACCTTCTTGATGTCGTGTATGAGGACGGTCCTTCTGTATCCAGGATGTCGACAGATCCAGGGGACTGATGAACCGATTAGGATTGAGCGTGGAATATTTCAGGGCGATAGTTTGAGTCCGCTTTGGTTTTGCTTAGCCTTGAATCCTCTAAGCACACTGCTGGAGGATTCAGGTCTAGGCTATCGGTTGAGAAGAGGTGGTCAGGTGATATCACACCTCCTTTACATGGATGACTTGAAACTCTTTGCCCCCAACAACTTGCAACTAATGGAGCTACTGAAGGTAACAGAAACCTTCAGTAGCGCCATCAGGATGGAATTTGGTGTGGACAAATGTGCAGTCATGCATGTAAAGCGAGGAAGGATTATAGAATCCGTGGGAACCCAAACTACGGATTCTATACACCTTAGATCACTCTCCTCAACCGAAACCTACAAGTACTTGGGTATGTCGGAAGCATTAGGCATCAATACTGCCGACATGAAACAATCGTTGAAGGAGTGCTTCTTTGGCCGCGTGAATAAAGTGTCAAATAGTCTTTTATCAGGCGGAAACAAAGTGCGCGCCTTCAACGGTTGGGTCATGCCGGTCTTGATGTAATCTTTCGGCATACTCAAATGGACTCAAACGGAACTTGACGCCCTGGATAGGAAGGTCCGTACATTGTTGACGGCACAACGGATGCATCACCCACGGTCATCAGTGATGAGACTGTACATCCCGCGGAAGTGTGGGGGCCGAGGCTTTTTGAATGCTAAAACCCTTCACAACCGCGAGATTTGCAGTCTCAGGGAATATTTCCTTAACACTGACGTGGGGAAGCATCAAGATGTGGTCGCAGTGGACAAGAGCCTGACCCCGCTCTCCTTGGCGAAAGAGAACTGGCGCAAACCGTGGTACTGGATACTAACGATCGTAAGGAAGTATGGCAAGGCAAAGAGCTACACGGACGCATTTTCCGGGCTCTTCATGGGCCTGATGTAGTCTTTTTGGCGTCTGTATCCTGGCTGCGTTTCGGCGACCTCTTCGGGGAAACCAAAGGTTTTGTTTGTGCGATTATGGATGAAGTTATCATGACGAATAACTATCGGAAATACATTGTCAAGGATGGTACGGTTGACATCTGTCGGGCATGCCACCGTCCCGGTGAATCAATCCGACATATCGTTTCCGGTTGTTCTCGTCTTGCTAACGGCGAGTATTTGCACAGACACAATCTAGTACTCGTAGCTAGGATTATCCACCAGCGACTTGCTTTGCAGTACAACCTTGTGGAGTCTGAAGTACCATACTACAGATATGTGCCCGACCCAGTTCTCGAGAATGGTCACGCCACATTGTATTGGGATCGATCTATCATCACTGACAGGTCTATTGTAGCCAATAAGCCTGACATTGTGGTGATAGATCGCCGAGAGCGTTGTGCAATGATTGTTGATATCGCTGTCCCTCATGACGAGAATCTCATTAAAGCTGAGCAAGATAAGAAAATCAAGTATCTTGACTTAGCTCACGAGGTTGTCGACATGTGGGACGTGGACTCAGCAATCATTGTACCGATAATCATTACAGTAAATGGCCTAATAGCGAAGAGCCTCGACCAACATCTCAGGAGGCTCTCACTGCGCGGCTGGATCAAGGGTTTGATTCAGAAAGCAGTACTCCTAGACACGGCACGCATAGTCAGGAGGTTCCTTTCTCTAGAGCCCTGACCACCGGCATCTTGGACCCTGCTCCTGATGCTGATGGGCCACTATTTTTTATATTTTAAATGTTTTTATTTTATTTTTGTAAAAATATTTAAAAATATACCTAATATGTACAAAAGAAAGTAAATGTCAAATAATCGTTTATTTATAAAAATGAGCACATTTACAAAGTATCTTAACAATTAAAATAGAACACAGTTGCTTATTGCCTGAACTAGGTTGAACCTGTGTTTCAGGCTATGAAGTGCATAAAAACTTAATGTAGGTAATAAATTAACAATGTGTATAAAGTAAAAAGTAAATTAAAACTAGGTAATAAAAGTAAAAGTAATAAAATAGCATGTTAGTCGATCTATTTGCAGACAACAAGTAGATGTTCTGTTTGTGCATAAGCGATGGTTTGCAAATATTTCAGTATAATTTTCTTACAGCTAAAGTAATTTAATTTATACATACTTAGTTTTCTATTTAACCTATTGTACAGAAAAGGGCCTAAGAATGTCAAAAATCTTTCTACAAAGCATACTATATCAATCCGTCTTTTGTAAGTAAGTATTTTCAGCAGTGTAGGTAAGCATGGTGTGCTGTTTTAATACTAAGTGCATAATGAAAAGTTGGCGAACAAAGTGGAAAGACGCGCGATGAAGTCTGTGTTTTAATGTGCCAAAATCTACTATTTGTAGAATCATCCAGAATAAAGATGAAATTAAGTCTCAATGTTCTGAAGGACACGGAAAACTAAAATGTGTAGGTACTTAGGTACGTTTATCAGAATATCCAACAACCGATGACCAAAACATATTTCATAAAATTCATAACATTGAAAAATATCTTGATTTTTTTGATTGACGCATTCTGTATGCATTTTTGTATTGTTTGCAAAGAACGTGCTTAATTATTTTTTCAACACACTTGCTCATAAAATGGCTCTAATTTCACTACAGTTAGGCACATAATGACACCTATTATCAAACTGTGACTTTTTCATTACTATTATTCACTAGTGAGTTATAGAATTGGTTGAGTTGCTTTGTTCTTAGTGAGTTATAGGTTGTTTTTTGTTTGAGTTGCTTTGTTCTTAAAAACGATGATGATGATGATGATGATGGATGATGCTGGATGATGATGGATGATGATGGATGATGCTGGATGATGATGGATGATGATGATGGATGATGCTGGATGATGATGGATGATGATGATGGATGATGATGGATGACGATGGATGATGATGAATGATGATGATGGATGATGCTGGATGATGATGGGTGATGATGAGTGATGATGGATGATGATAGATGATGATTGATGACGATGGATGACGATGGATGATGATGGATGACGATGGATGATGATGGATGATGATGATGGATGATGCTGGGTGATGATGGGTGATGATGAGTGATGATGGATGATGATAGTTGATGATGGATGACGATGGATGATGATGGATGATGATGGATGACGATGGATGATGATGGATGATGATGATGGATGATGATGGGTGATGATGATGGATGACGATGGATGACGATGGTTGATGATGGATGATGGAGATGGATGATGATGGATGATGATGATGATGATGATTTAGTATTATTTTCTTCGCAAGTGTGTTGAAAAACGTCGTATGATACACGTGTGTATTGATGATTATCGTCCTCGGCTCTCTTAAGACCCTCGCCTGACGGCTCGGGTCTCAATGGCGCCTCAGCGATAATCACCAACGTTACACACTTGTACCATAATGTACTATTGTTTAATAGCTTTTTTGATTGTTAAAAACGATTACAAGTCATGTAATGATACAAAATGATGATGACAAAATACGTTATTTTATTTAATAATCGCACCTCTATAACTGAAATAACCTCTATTCTCACCTCTATTAATGGAACCTTTTGTATATTATACAGATATTTATCTATACCTGGTTATCTGAGACACCGGATAAGTGGAAAATTTTAAGGTCCCAGTTATCCAGGTTTCACTATTGCATTTGAAATGTGTATGCAACAAGCAGTGGAGGGGCGTGCAGTTTAAATTAGTTGACCTCTACTATACCTACCTAGGTAGGTACCGTTGGAAACAAAAGTTTATAATAACTGAAAACGAAAACGATATTATTCATTACACAAAACAACCACACGTATCAACAAATTGTTACCAAGGAACAATTTTTTGGTAACAGTAAGAGCGGTTTTAGTAATTCAAATGTTACTGCTGGCGTGCATTTTGCCGGTAAGAGCGGTTTTAGTAATTCAAATACTGCTGGCGTGCATTTTGCCGTAGGTAGGTACTTTGAAATACTCACTCAACTGCAACTGATTTTTATTTTTCAATTCACATGTTCTGGTAACAATGTAAAAATAAATTTCGATGCTGACCGTAACATAATCAATTAGGTATTGTCTTAACACCCCAGAAAGCAGCAATAGCAGACTTCGATCTGATGCTGTGCGTGATGCCTGTCCTGTTGAATAAGCAGTTCCTAATGTTAACATTATGTCTGAAAACTGAATCATTATCAACGAAATTAGAGGAATCAAGGAAACTCTGTATCGATATCGTTTCATCATCCCATAATGACGGTAATTATTTACATGTTAAGTACCTAAGTATTTCAAAAGCGCCTAACGCTTAAATCTTTTTATCCGACTGCGCGACAGCAACGACAAGTTATGTTTTTCCTTTTAATGATGAGTGTTTTGTCAGATTATTTTAATTGTCACCGTTAACTTGAAGGTAATCAAATGGGCTACGGCAATTATTCTACTATTATGCTTCTAAGCAAGCAAATAGATATATTTGTTTGTTTGTCAGTCTTCAATTCGCACGTGGCACTCCATCACAAATGGTCAGGAGTCAATGCTGGTTACTCTTGCTGGATATTCTAGTGACCTATTAAAAGTTAGAGGGTCTACCTCACCTAAACTAACCTTTACACGGTACTAACTGATGGCGCTCGACCCACGTTTAGCAGTTGGCTTGGCTCCACTGCATTTAGAGCTTGCATCTGGCTATGCTTTTTTTAAATATAAAGCTCCCAAGTTTGAGATCCTTAATTCTATCTCATACTCTTCTGAATTTTGTTTTTACTAAGTATTGAGTACCTGCCTACCTACAGATTTACATCCGTAAAACATCCTCGTAACTTAGGGTCCAGTTAAAAACCAGCATCAGGAACTAGTTGTCTGGCATTTATGCTGAACTGGGCCTATTTGGCGCAGCCGTGAAGCACACAATACTATTAATGCTTTTATTTTGTGTGAACATTGTGTGCCTTATTTAACCTGGGTCAAATAAATTTATTTTATTTCTTGCTCTATGAAATATTTATATTTACAGACAAATCCCGTGACCATGCTAAGCAAGTCATATTACTGGTGGAAGGAAGACGCAGAGTGTCCATTTACAACATTTGTACACTGGGCACCCGACTGCCACTACATCTGCTAACTATTACCGCTAGTTACACCATCGTACTGCTACAGTTTGCTTTGCTATAAGTGCACCTATTTATAAACAAATTAGAGCTTAGGATTTAGCCTCAGTTATGAAGAAAATTAAAGATAACACTAAAATCGAATATCTATCCAAAGATATTCTTGACGAAGAATTCCTGAAGTCCTTCAGACTTATGTACAGTTTCCAAATGCTGATGGCTTCCACCCGTGTTGACATCAAAGACCGGTTTGTGACGACGCCATCGTTTGTTCAAAGATGCCATACATTACTCAGTGTAATTCTGCTCCTAGGATTAGATTATGTAGTGATCCACAAATATGACACAATCCTTTTTGATAACGAAACTATCTACTATCTGAGTACTTGTGTAACAGGATTGCAGACGCTAACATTTATAAGCAATATCATTCATGTGCGTTTCATCAACGGAGATGCTAATGTAGATTTTTTCGTTAAACTGCAACATATCGATAGGTGCATGAATATAGATCGCAACAAAAATATAACTGATCTGCTAGTTAGGATAAATATTTTTTCACTAGCCTCAGTTCTGGCACTCTTCATCGCACTTCTCGGTCTAGCTGGTGCTAATGGAACAGCTGCATTTTGGCCGTACATAGGAATAGCATATTCTCAACTCAGCTTCGTCATGGAATTAGTTTGCTGTTCAAATATTTTTATATATTTCTACATACGTGCTCGGTTCATAAATTCAATAATTAAAAATTATTTGGACCAAAAGAAGACTCAAGAGATTTTGTATGCTAAGAAGAATTTATTTTCGTCATTATTTCCAACGAAAATAGTTATGAGACGCCTGGCTGCTGAAACTCATAATTTTATTTCAAGCGATACTGATGTTTATTTGAAACAATTAATGGATGGCTTTTTCAAATTTCAAGACATTTACAAATTCCAAGTGAGTATAGTTTTGCATACAATGTTCATGTAGTCCCCAGCACATCAAGCTGCCCCAATCTGTCAAATTTCTTTGATAGATTTTCATCTTTATTGCTTTAGAATAAGGTGCGTGTTCAATTGGGAAAATTTGACAGTTTGGGGTAAGTTGATGTGCTGGCGTCTGTACATTATTTTAATTTATCCCTTTTGCTTTCAGGTTTTCATGTTTTGCTGTAAGCTAGTTGCATCGAGTATTTTAACATTCGAATTTTTACTTTTTGCCGTCCAAAATGATGTAAGTAGACTAAGTGGGTATAAAAACAAGCCCGACATAAAAAAAATAGCTTTCTCCTTATGACTCCCAATGAAATTGCCCTTCTCCGCTACGTACCTATAACGCTATCCATCAGGATTGCCCTTAGATACTGAAACATTCGAGAAAGTAGAAACAGAACCCCATCCCACTGAGTACCTTTCAATACGAAAAGTAGGCATTTTAATATACTTTATCAGTATGAATTAGTGCACAAGACCGGTCGAAATGGAGGAGCCTGGGGGAGGCTTATGTCCAGCAGTAGACGTCTTTCGGCTGAAATGATGATGATGATGAATTAGTGCTTATTTATGTTCGCAGACAGTAGGACTTTGGGATAGCCTGACTCCATCATTTTTCACAATAATCGACTTGGCGATGGCAATTTTGCTAGGAATCCGCTGCGAATTATTTATGAGAGAGGTGAAGAAAACTAAACTGTTGGTGATAACTGTTATGTCAATACATTATGATGGTAATAATAATAATTTTGTATGTACCTACCTACTAAGCAATTTGCCCTTAGCGTGAACATTTAAATCAGCATAATTATAATGCTGGGACACAGGCCTCCTCCCGGAATGGGCCGTAATCCACCACGCGGGCCCAGTGTGGGTTGGTAGATGTCACGTCTTCTAAGCAACTCCGCCGTATCCCAGTAGTTCCATTGTATAGTCCCATTATGGGACTACTGGGATTTTTTTCTCCCAGTAGTTCCATGGAACTGGCATTATGTTTATTCTAGATAAAATTAGTCTCATAAGTTCCAGTACAGTTAAATCGCAATGGAATTTACCGATTAAATGATGAATGATTTTATTTCTGGAAGTAGGTTTGTACAAACACTTTTACACGTCAATCATATTTTTAAACTAGATGAGGTCGGCGTTTCCTATCTGACTACTCTGAGAAGAAAGGCCGAAACAAACTCAGAGGTCACAGTCTCTTTTAAAGTCCAGACATAATCTTGGTCAGATCATGTGAAGACCATGTGGATTGGTGTCTGAAATGGTCTTTTGAGGAAAGAAACCACACAGATTGAGTGGACCTGTCCATTCAGTGCACGCATGTATCAGTAATCATACGGCTAGAACTTGAGGAGCTCAACGATTTGACGAACAATACCAAAGAAAGAACATTAGGGTAGGCCGCATAAAGTACTAAAACTGCCAGATTAACTTTGATGGGGCCCGCAAGGGTCGATGCCTGCCAGGGGTGCAGGTTTGTTCGAAAGAGATACCACAGCCCCTGGCATACGGGCTACTGAGGGAACACGGGTGGGTTTTAGTCAGTAAAAGTCTGACACGCCCTCCTGCTCCACCCAGAGCGGGAGAAGATATTTGATGATTTCCCACGAAAAAAAAAAACTAGCGAGCAAAAGCAACAACGGAAAATAATAGGTAAGTACTCAAGTCACAGAACACTATTACTCCTGGCGGAGACTCAAGTATAGCATGCACGTCACAGAAATAATTGACAGCAAATGTCTATTTTCCTTATAAATCAGAAATCTGCCAAATCCACGTAATAATAATATAGGCCAGTTTACATATTGCACGTAGTTAAATAGGTAAGATTAGTGTTCTTACTATATTTAATTACCATTCAACTGTACTTAATGGAACTAATGGGATTTGGTGAAAAAGTATTCTAGTTCCATGGAACTACTGGGAGAAAAAAATCCCAGTAGTTCCATAATGGAACTAAAGAATGGAACTACTGGGATACGGCGAGCAACTCGCCTATCTAATTAGTTAGATAATGCCCAAAAAAAACCCCAGTTAACAAAAGGTTCTATAAAAAAAAATCCGTCTGATTATTACTTTTTTGAAATTCTATCGAACGCGACGCTGATATTATTTTAATGTACTTATCTAAGTTTAGATAATTCATTTTTGTTACATTTTAGGCAGACTAAGGGAGAAATCAAAGAGAATGTTAAAGCTAATAGAAGAAACACCACCGCGCTTCTCCGTGTACGACATGTGGCAACTAGACGCAAACATTTTGTTACAGATGTTCATGTTGGTCACTGGCCTCATTGTGACACAGATGCAATTTGCGTTTTTATAAACACACTTACAAGTATTTTTTTCAGAGCAATGCAGAACATAACAGAATAAATTGGAAAGTAGAAACAACAAATAATTTTTGAACAAAAAAAGATCTTTTTATGGTAAAATTGTTTATTTAGCTTTTAATGGCCATAAATAATTATTTTGAGATTTCTGTGACCTGATAATTATTTATAAAAAACTTTCGCTATTCATTTATTATAAATTGTGTAAAAAAATACATTAAATTATTGGGTACAAAACTACAGTCTTACGTTAAACTCAATGATGCACTCATATCTTAACAATCTATGTATTAAACCTACTAGCTAATAAAACATAATTATCAAATATTTATTGGACGGAATTATTCATAAAATATTATTTGACACTAGATTGCATACAGGTGCATATAAAAGAATTGTATATATGTGTTTTACCTGCCTTAAATAACTATAATAGGTAGCTTCAGTCATGTATAAAAAAAAAGCTGTCATATTACATAATTGCTTTACAATAAGGTCACTTGTGCACTTTTATTTTGAATCCACTGTCAGTATTTGGTAAACTTTAAAAACTATACAAGTAGCTAACTACTGAAGTACTGACATTAAAGCCTAATTTACACAGTGCAATTTAATTGCGTGTAAAATACCAAAATTAAGAGCAAAAATCAAATTTGCACCAATTGAAGTGATTGCACAATATTTACTTGTATTATGTAAATGGGGCTTAAAAGAAATATTGTTTCATTCAGAATGGGAAAAAGAGATTCAACTTTTATGCTTAACTTACTAGTTAGAAATCTTCATAGAAATTTTGTGTTTTTAAATCAGTTACCTAGAAGTTTCTAGTCTACCAATGTTTTTGGTAAAACATCAATGAATTATGATGCTAGCTGGATATCAGAACAACATTTTTGTGAAAAGAAGCACAATGCATGATGGGATTAGTAATGCCATTGTTGATACACTTGATGCACCATTACATCTGTGGTCGAGGAAGCAGAAACACCATACTGTTTCATCATACCAGTCCCTGAAACATAGGAAGTTGATCAGAATTAAAAAAATATAGCAATTAAGCCCCTTATTCATAAACGTTGCTTAAAGTTAAATAGTGATTAGCGTCTGTTTAACCATACATTTTTCACGTTTAAACATCATTTAACTTTAATCATCGTTTATGAATATGGCCTTAAATGTGTATACAAGTGAAATAAGAACAATATAAGAAAGTTTTAGCTATTCCAAATAATAAATTGTGAAAAGTGTTATTCATTATTTTGAATAACTACAATACAGTACAGTCCTTAAATAAGTTTTAAACAATGACCATAACAAGGCAAGATAGCTTGCTCTTCACTAAGAACTACATAGGGTTCAGTTTTGATAACAATAAATACTAGGTATATAATTACCTTTTAATGTCAAGTTCCTTTATGGTGTTATTGACATAATTAGCTAAATTCACGTCCCTCGCAGCTGGTCGGCACCCTTCATATGTATCAGCAGGTATGTCTGTCCTGAATGACCTGAAGTTGCTTAAACAATCCCTTGTTATCACTTCCTGTGCTGAAATGGTAAAATTTTGACTCGTGAAAATGGGTTGTACACTAAAACTTGAGATAAAGATTCACAAACTAAAGGAATTACTGTTTTCTTCTGCAAAACTAGGGGTTACTCCACAGGGTGTTCCTGTAGAGGTAATCCATGAGGTTTTCCTAAGCGAAAAAGAGGTGTTATGTTATTATAATATTACCTCCTTTTCTTTCAATAAGTTTGACGCAAATATCTTCATTATCAGGACATGGGTTACCAAGGTAGCCCACACCGCGCCAGTTGAACGGTTCCATACACCCTGGAGTAGCCGCCGTACATTGATAGCACCATAGTGCTAAACCTGAGTTAATAAACAAATATTAGTTAGGTAGCTATTTATTGTTTTGCAGTATAACTCTTGGGCAAAAACATTATTGTTTAATAAGTAGCTACTTAGTTTACAAACATAAGCAATCTAGTTTCATTAATATAAAAAAAACGATAATGCACACAATACATATTATGACGAATACCAAGTATTTACAACAGACTTGATTACTACTTGAATAGTCTAACGACAATCAACAATGTATACAACAAAAACCACACCCGCAGTCAGTTGCAAAATAAAAGATTTTACATGGATTGGGTACTTACTATCACATAAAAACGATAGGACTGTGAGGAATAATATTAAATATTTCATTTTTTACGTGTTATTTATCTTTTAAATCTAAAGTAAATCGCTGCGTTTTCAAAACCCAAACAAAAACTATTTGACTGGCTAGCTTCTGCGAAGAGTGCGAAGCAAGTAATATCAATGTGTCAAGTGTGTCAACTAACTATGGCCGCATTCCGAATTAGAAAAAATAGCGTGAGGCTCGAAGCGCTATTTTTTCCTAATTCGGAATGCGTCACATCACATCCATAGTTTGCTTTCCGATTTAGGTGTCGCAAAACAGAACGCTCGTGAACGCGTGAACAGTGCTCTCTATGGTTAAAACCTGTTTACACCGTAGAGAAGTTTTCGATTTAGTCTTCTTATTTCGTTAGGTGGCGTCCAGAAGCCTATTTCTAATAAATCTAAGTTAGCTGAAGATATGATACGACTCAAAACAAAACAGCGCAATAACGAACGAATTCTCACGAATCGTCATAGATGACGTCATGACAAGCAGCCGGTGATATCAGTTTATGGCATGGTCGGCGTTATCGCAAGATGGCGCATGCTATGACAATTCCCGGAACATCGTTATCGCGCTTACGCCAATTCGAAACCGGTGTGAGCACGCTCAAATCGGTACTATCGCAACTCGGAACGTGGCCTACATCAACTGTCATTAGAACGAGACCATAGAGTATCGCCTTTGGATGGCACAGCTGTACGTTTATTGTTTTAAAGCACAATACCAATCACTCACCTCACGAAGCTGTGCACCGGGACTTTCTAAAAGGATCTTTTGGCCCAGGGAGTCTCATCTTTCTATTGGCCAATGTAGACAAGGTACCCGGGCCAGAAATATGACATTGCCAACATAAAAAATATTGTGAAGGACCACAAAAAATAATACTTTATTTTTAAGTTGTAACACAGGTGCATTGAATTTGTAAATTGCTACCTAAATAGTAAGACTGCAAATTTCCCAAGGAAATATAAATATTTATTATGTAATAAAAAAGCGAATGACTTTTTGAAGTAATGCTAATTTTTTGTTAGTCCAGATTACGTAATTTCGTAGTATTATTTTCCTGAATTAAATAAAATCGAAAAAATATAGTACCTAGTTATTTTTGATCATTCACAGTGGCAACTCAATGTCATGTCAGATGTCTTTTTGAAACTGGTCTAAGATAAGGTATAGTATAGTAAAATCTCGGGACTCTAAACACGGGACAATTGAACAGGGGCCTAAGTCTACTAATTTATAAACGTTACAATGGTCTCTCAATGGTGTGTTTTTGACAGTTTTTGTATGGTAAATCTGTCAAAAACTTACCATTGAGAGACCATTGTGACGTTTATAAATTAGTAGACTTAGGCCCCTGGTACACCGTATAGTTGACACCATTAGTAGATGCCTTGAAAACAAATTATATTGCTCTGCAGTCTTTTTGGATATCAGCCAAGCGTTTGATAAGGTATGGCATGATGGCCTTCTGCTCAAGCTAGAGAAGCATCTCCCGCATTGTCTATTTCGAATACTTAAATCCCACTTAGATAAAAGATGCTACCAAGTGAAGTACAGTGATGATCTCTCAGAAGTGTAAGAAATAAAATCAGGTGTCCCTTAGGGCAGTATCTTGGGCCCTATACTATACCTCATTTTTACAGCAGATATCCCAACAACTGTTTACACCACGACTGCGACATACGCTGATATACGGCGCTCTGTCGGCTCATAGCAACCCAGAAACGGCATCATCACAATTACAAAACCACCTGACAGAAGTTGAGATGTGGCTGAAGCGTTGGAGAATTAAAGCCAATGAGAGCAAATCGGTACATGTAACATTTACACTTAGGAGAGAAACATGTCCACCGGTAACGCTAAACTGCAAAGTTATCAAGAAAATAACGCTAAATACTTGGGCATGCACTTAGACAGGAAACTTACATGGCAAAAACATATTTGGACAAAGCGCAAACAACTAGATGGAAAACTCCGGTCACTATACTGGTTAATTGGACGCCAATCACAACTAAATCATGACAGCAAGATGCTAGTGTACAAAACTACCATAAAACTAATCTGGACTGGAATACAACTGTGGGGAACGACCAGCAATTGTAATATAGATTCCCTGGAGAGATTCCAGACCAAAGTTCTGAGAACAATGTTTGGCATCCCTCATTGTAACGTGTTTTTTTTTTTCGAGGTATAGAACTTTAAGTTGGCATTACTTTTCAAGATGGCGACCGATCTAACAGCTGTCAAGTAATTTATTTTCAGTTTGGTTTGGCAATTCATCATGAATAGACTCACGCCTGAACAACGCTTGCAAATTGTGCAATTTTATTTCGAATTATTGAAAGACACGTTTGGTGACCGTCTAATTTCACGTTTTGGACCTGTGAATTGGCCTCCAAGATCTTGTGATTTAACACCGCTAGACTATTTTCTGTGGGGCTATGTAAAGTCATTGGTCTATGCGGATAAGCCACAAACGCTTAACCATTTGGAACACAACATTCGCCATGTTATTGCGGATATACGGCCACAAATATTGGAACAAGTGATCCAAAATTGGACGTCTAGATTGGACTACATCCGAGCCAGCCGTGGCAGTCATATGCCAGAAATCATATTTAAAATGTAATGCCACAAGATTAACTTTCGAATAAAATAAAAAATCATATCAATCGAATAATCCATCGTTGTTTTATTGCAATTTAAAGTTCTATACCTCTAAAAAAAACACCCCATATAAGCAATAGATACTTACATATACCTCGACCTCGGCCTAAAAACAGTTCGACAGGAAATAGCTCAAAACAGCCTGAAACACCAGGAGAAACTGACAGTCCATGTAAACAAACTGGCACAAACTCTGAGTGGAGAAGGCGCTCTACAGCATACCCGGTTGAAAAGAAGTGACATACCGAGCCTACATAAAAAATTTACCACTTGACATCAAGAGAGTCGTGCGAAAAGAATTTTCGTACAAGTATGGCTTTTGAGGAAAACATAAACTGAGAAATCAAACAAAGAAGTGGCTTATTGTTGGGAAACAGATTGCCATGAAGCAGAATACATTAAAAAAAAACTAATCTTCCATGCATCTTCAGGACTCGTTATAAGTATAACAAATCTACTTTTTAGGGTTCCGTAGCCAAATGGCAAAAAACGGATTCGTCATGTCTGTCTATCTGTTTGTCTGTCTGTCCGTCCGTATGTCACAGACACTTTTTTCCGAAACTATAAGAACTATGCTGTTGAAACTTGGTAAGTAGATGTATTCTGTAAACCGCATTAAGATTTTCACACAAAAACAGAAAAAAAAAACAATACATTTTGGGGGTTCCCCATACTTAGAACTGAAACACAATTTTATTTTTTTCATCTAACCCATACGTGTGGGGTTCTAAAAGGTGTTCAAAAATGATATTGAGGTTTATGAAATCATTTTTTTCTAAACTGAATAGTTTCCGCCAGAGACACTTCCAAAGTGGTAAAATGTCCCCCCCCCCCCCCCCAACTTTTAAAATAAGAGAATGAAACAAAAAAAAAAATGATGTGCAGACGCCAGCAGGTCAAGCTATCCCAAACTGTCAAATTTTCCCAAATGAACATGAACTTTATTCCTTTGTGATAAAGTTGAAAAACTATTAAGGAAATTTGACAGATTGGGGTAGCTTGATGTGCTGGCCTCTGTACATTACCATGTAAAGTTCCAACGAAAATTGGTTTGAACGAGATCTAGTAAGTAGTTTTTTTTATACGTCATAAATCGTATTATGTTACTTGCTGCTACGGAACCCTTCATGGGCGAGTCCGACTCGCACTTGGCCGCTTTTTAACTGTACGTATCGTAAATAACTAAATAACTTTGTCACTATTTCTACTGATCTGTGTATTGTGAAGTGCTGTGTACGCCTGTAAGTGACAAATTCACCTTATCAATACAATTGTAATTTTTATTATGTTAATGTTTCTAGTGAATAAGTCGTTGGTGTAGTATAATATAAAAATAAAATCTACTGTTAAATTTCTGTTTGAGTCCATTTTGAAAATTGGGTTTTGTCTAACCTTGTTGTATGATTTATGTAAATGTAGTTAAAACAAACTTCTAGTTTAGTCAATACTCTGAGGCTACTGCAAACAGATTGTAATTAAAGTACTTATTTGAATGTAATAACATGAACACAGTAATATTAAATTAAAATGAAACTGTTGAATTAAATAAGAAGATACATATTTACACACTATCGGTTTATTTTGTCAAATTCACTCGATAGGTTTTTGGTAGGTACAACATTATCTTGTAAGAAACTCAAATTAGAGTTTTCTTTTATGGGAATGGACCTACCAAAAACTATGTTCAGTTCAATAGCCGGGGATGCTAAGCAATCGTTTGAATTTACCGCCATACGAGTTTTTTCCTAGGGGCGAATATAGATGGCACTTAAAACAGTTCTACTGAAAATTGTATGGAGTTGGCATTCTTCTCCGATATGAGCACAGAACACTATTACTCATCTGTTCTGTGCTTTTGGCACTTGAATGCCATTGAGAGGCGTTTAGTAAATATTAAATATTATTAAAAATTGTCGCTTAATATGACTAAACAAGATGGCGACATTAATTCCGATTTTGGCCACGTGCCGTAAGAACTTATAAAGCAAACAAAAAGGAGTATTTTATAGTTAATTTTTATTGAACTTTTAAATCAGATTCAGAAATTTTAAGTTTGTGTTGAAAATCATTCAAAGTCATCCTCACCCAAATCCACGTCAGGGACCTCGTCTTCCTTTGGAGGATAGACAGACGCTCTGAGCAATTGCAGGTCTTCCTGATTTAGATCAATACACATTGTTCCAACTACGTCTTCTATACCAATTGTACCATCATTACTCATATCTACTTCTTTAATGAGATTATCTACTAGCCTTTGTGACATTTTATGACCCTGTTTCGTCAAAACTTCTTTCACTAGTTCGCGCTCCAGGATTCCTTGCTTCTCAGGGTCAAAAACTTGCAATGCTGAACGAATCTCTTCTTCAATGGGAAAGTCCCTTTGCCGTATTGTAACCATTTTAAGAAACTGGTCATAAGAAATATGTCCTTTCGCATCAGGCGGTCTACAACAATATTGTACTAGCTCTTGGAGTTGTTCCACTGTATACGTCATAATAAGAAGACTTTTTAACATGTAAATTAGCTCTTTCTCGGTGATATACCCATCTAAATCAGAATAAGCTGGAGTGTAATTCTGAAACATTTCCCACAGCTGTTCTACTTCGGCTAATTGATCAGGTCGTAATTCAAAGGGTGCTTTTAAAGCTTCCTTAGAATCACTGAAACCATAAGGTGCAGCAGGATCTGGAGGTGGTTCTGGAACATACTCTTCCTCTTCCAGAACGTCCTCGGGTGGTGGAAGTATTTGGTCTTCCACGGCTTTCTCTGTTTCTTCACCTTCAACATGTTCGCCTTCTAATTCTTCGCCCATAAGCTCTTCTCCCTCAACTTGCTCTTTTGCTTCTCCCTCTGCTTGTTCACCCTCAACGTGTTCCCCTTCCACAGCTTCACCTTGAACGGATTCTCCTTCAACGTGCTCTCCCTCTAACCCTTCACCTTCTACATGTTCACCCTCTAGATGTTCACCTTCTACATGTTCACCTTCTACATGTTCACCTTCTACATGTTCACCTTCTACATGTTCACCTCCTACATGTTCACCTTCTACAAGTTCACTTTCTACATGCTCTCCTCCCACTTCTTCTGTTCCAGCTGTTTCACCTGTTTCACCACCCAGGGCACCTTCGCCTGCTTCTTGAGCCTCACCTCCTTCAGCTACTGCGATTCCATCACCCTCTTTACCAGTTTCTTCACCCTGTTTACCAGTTTCTTCACCTTGTTTACCAGTTTCTTCACCCGTCGTTTCTGGAGCTTTATTTTCCTCATCATCACCACCCCCAATGGCGGGACTCTCATTCTCAGCACCTTGAATGGCTGTTTTACTTTCCATAGTGAAATGCTAAACTACTTTGAACAAGAATTTTGAAAGCTGAATATTATTAATTACTAACCTATTTTATACTAAAAACTTATCACCACATCGAGGTTTACTGAATTTTGTACGGAGTACGACTATTAAATTATCAGTTATTTTGTCATATAAACTGAGACTTTCTAATGATATGAAATCTAACATGTCTATAAAATCATTAAATAACTCATTGCGTATATTACCCATGAAATTAAACATTTAGGAAAAATATAAAAATAATAGTTTGTGTCAAGTGGTCAAGTGTCTGTTGACATCGTGATTTTGGTGATGTCTGTCATGACATGTCCAGTGGTCTCATGGAATTAGTAAGTTGTTTATAGTACAGTCATGTACACACATCAACACAATCTAGGGATCTTTTAGTTTTTAATATTTTGAAATGCATCCACTTAGAAAATCATTTAACAAAGATATCTACTTACGAGTATATCAAAATTCGCAGTAGGTATATTATATTCTAATAGAAAATTGAATAAAAATTGCCTTAAAAAATAGCTTTTCTAATGGAAAAGCAATTTTTTTTTAAGTTACATTTTTATAAACAAAATTAAATGTACAAAAAAAAACAACTACTGTTTTTGGTGATTAATCAAAGAAATCAAATGAAATGAAACATTAAATTGATTACAAAATAAACATTAATAATCTATGAAAGCACCTAGGATGTTAATAACGCATCTGCAACGATTATTCATACTGAAATTGAGGTTATTGATATCTCCTTGTGGGAAAGAAACTCAGATTCGACAAAGATGTATGTGTAAAAAAGCTATGCTATAAACACGGTATTAAATACTACGCATTTTGATCTATGGATGTCATAAGATTTTCGAAGTTTCTTCTCATTACATGAATATAAAATGAAAAGCTGCGCGGGTCGGTCGATCAGGTTAAGCTACGTTTGCCGCGGTTGGTCCGTGGATGGGTGACCATCTTCATATACCAAGACCCCTCCGTGCCTCGGAAAGCACGTTAAGCCGTTGGTCCCGGCTGTCATTTGTAGATCTTCGACAGTCGTTACGGGTCGTCAGAAGCCCGAAAGTCTAACAACCAGTCTTACCAAGGGGTATCGTATTACCCAGTAACTGGGTTGTGATAGATAGGCAGTCGCTCCATGTAAAATATTGGTATTCAGCTGCATCCGGTTAGACTGGAAGCCGACCCCAACATGTTGGGAAAAGGCTAGGCAGATGATGAATATCTGTTATATATATACTAAAATAACATAACATAATCCCTAGACTCGCGGGGTCTCGAGGCGTCTCGGGGGCTACGATGGAAATATGTGACTCGTGGTTATCCATTATCAAAAAAATGGATGGGTACGCTTTTAAAGTTCCTGTTAATACGACCCACTGACCGTATTAAATGCTGCATGGCTTCCAAAAAATCTTACTTACTATTCTTCCCATCCAGATGGGTTTGCCAGAATCAGTGTACTAGCTGGAGTACCAACATCCATGCGAGGGTTCTAATTTTTTTTTTGGGAAGATCAGGATTGGTGGAACTGCCTGACTCCAGCACTTATGATGTTACAGGTGTCCCCTTCTCAGTTCTCACCACTGGTCATCTTTCAGAGATTTCGTCTACCTTTTGGCGCTATAACCCGTTCGGTCTTTTGGTGCAGTGGTTCTAGCGGTTTCATTCAAGTTTTAATTCTTATGACATCAGCGAATGTAGGATGGCGCTTGATCACATCCTCCAAATCATGGTAAAAATGATTGAAAGTCTCCTGTTAAAACCCTAAATAACCTAAAAAATACTGCTAATAACGCTCCAAACCTGGGGAAATCGGGATACCTTTGGAGTGTTGTAAAAGGAATATTATGATCACGTCAATTGCCTATAGTGATTCACGCATTTGCTCATGTGTATGAACTCCTACTTTTCGTTCTTCTACTCTATTCCGCAGCATTTCTGTTAAGATAAACTTCTTATAAATTTCAATGTTAAAAGTTGTGGCGAGGGTACAATCTGCATACTGTACACAGTGAGTCATAATCCATAGTGTACCTACACAGTGAATTAAAAATTTCTTAACAACCACAAATAATTGCGTAAATTTCACTGTTCAGTCATACTAAATAAATCTGTACAGAAAAAAAAAAATATCGGAAGTCAGCTTTAGTTTAAGATATGTAAACAGAATATAACTTATTTTTTCGGTAGTTTTTACTGCCGAAAACCAAAATGGCGCGCTCTTGCGTCATTTGATGAGTAGTGGCGACCGGAAGAGTGAGTTGGGGTTCGCAAACGAGACACGATGACGTATTTGTTATACTCTTACATTAATAAACGGCGCGGCGCACCTATGTGCGTGATCATCTGTGTACCAATGATCCGCTGTTGACCAGGGGCCTAAGTCTACTAATTTATAAACGTTACAATGGTCTCTCAATGGTGTGTTTTTGACAGTTTTTGTATGGCAAATCTGTCAAAAACTTACCATTGAGAGACCATTGTGACGTTTATAAATTAGTAGACTTAGGCCCCTGGTGACCCTAAATGTCGATGGCTGGATGATATTCTGCGGTATGAACATTACGACGCAATATTTAATTAACAAAATATATAAATAAGACGTTCTGTCGTGCAACGAGCAGAAAAAAATAGCCCATATGATGATGAACATATTTTGGCCGTGACTGTACAACGTTGTACACCCTTGTCAGTTTGTTTCACGTTTCTTTTAAATCAAAGACTATAGAAGATAATATTTATGAATACTAAAAACATTGCCATAAATACGCACTATAGAGGATTTATTTAGTCGTATCGAGGGCAGAGGGATTCGCACAGATAAATAATAATAATTATTAGGTAAGTTCACATTTGGGCGGGCCTAAAGTGATGAAGAAGGAATTCTCCAATGCGTTGTAGCGCAGCCTGCCCGTAATGTGTGCGCGAACCTTTATTGCACACTTCCACCAACAAATTGTAACACTGAATATTGTTTCGATGATGTTTACTTTCTTCTTTTCGCAATAGCCAAGCGTTGCTGGTCGTTGGTAAGCAGACAGATCAATCGTATCACCGCAGCCATTTTGTATGTTGTTATTTGAGGAGTCACAGAAGAAGGATACGACGAGCTTCGCGGTTGCGCTGGACTCTAGCTCAACTCAACATTTTTGAATACGCTTAGTCCGCATTTAGTTCTACTATTTATTAAAATAGGGTGGCCCAGCTTAGTTTACGAAATAAAGTATCGTTTTATAAGTAAACTAACAGAGCCAAATAGTGGAGCGTTTTGCAAACAAACGACATTTTGCGAATGTAAAACCGACACCCGATTTTGCCGCCCCGTGAATCCGTGATTACGTTCTTGCGTGTTCAATCAGAGCCCCAATTCTGTACGGTTACTTAAAAATGATTCCCCGCAGAATCTTAGTACGTTCAAACTACGTCAATATCGTGTTTTGTAAAAACCAATGTAACGGTAAGGAATCGAAATGTCATATTCTGTATGTTCCAAGACAATTTGTCGATATTTATTAACAGATGTCGTGTGTGATCTAAGAAATTGACGTGGCTTCGAAGTAAGGAATCGTTAAGTGGTCATAGTGAATTAGAGCCCAGCCGTGGGCCGTGCCGTGATGTTTAAAATGCGCTAGAAATGTCTAAGTTTACCTATACCTACCGTACTAATTATTTATTTCTAATTTCTTAGATTCCCCTTTGGTGAAACTTTCTTTTCGCGGGGATGTTCCCGGGTGGTACGATATAATATACCTACCCGACAAATATCCTATTTGGACTGCATTAGCAACTAACTGCGCCACGTTGCAGAACTTTTTTCTTGCGTGTTGCAGTAAATTTCATCGGTGCACTAACAACCAGGTATCGTATTACCCAGTAACGGCTAGGGTTGCGGAGGTCAGATAGGCAGTCGCTCCATATAGTTTACTGGAATTCAGCTATAGGTGTCTAGCCGGATCGGTTAGACTGAAAGACAACCCTAACATAGTCCTCCTGCCAGAGGCTCTACCACAGATGCTCTACGCAGCGGTTGTGCGGTCCATGGCCCTATACGGGCCACCGGTGTGGGCGCCTACTTTGAGGCGCCAACCAGCACGCTGAGGCGGCGGGCAACTTTGCCGGATTACCGCCATGGGATCTGGAGGGAAAGGTCCTCGCGCACATCGGACAGAGCTCCGGCGGGATCTCATGGCGACATAGAGAGTGCGATTGTCGCAACCCAGTGCTGGGCACGTCAAGATTGCGGCGGTAAATCCCCTCTTTAAGGAGTGGCTTGAGAGGCGGCATGGCGTCCTCGCCTTCCGCCTGACGCAGGTCCTCACCGGACACGGCTGTTTCGGGAGGTTCCTGTTTCGCATTAAGGCGGGAGGAAACGCCCGGGTGTTTCCACTGCGAAAATCGCCCTGAGGACACGATGCAGCATACAGTGGAGGTCTGCCCGGCTTGGGCGGAGCATCGCCGTGTCCTCGTGGAGGCTATCGGCGGTGGCGATCTCTCGCCTCCGGCCCTGGTCCAGGCCATGATACGGAGCGAGAGTGCATGGGTAGCCGTCAACTCCTTCTGCGAAGCAGTATATAATGCTCGCAAAGAGGGAGGCGGCGCACGTGAGGGAGAGGCAGTATATGCGCCCTTACGGGCTTAGTCGCCGCTGGTTGTCGGGAATCCCAGGCTAATTTTGGGTAGCTCGCTGTCCGGTAAAGACCAAGACCAAGAAAGCGATGTCAGTGCCAACTGGTGGGGTCCGCAAGAGCCGATGCTGATTAAGTCTAAGACCCGCACCGTGCGGGTTGTTCGAAAGAGATAGGTACCGCCGCCCCTGGGACACAGGCAACTGAGAGCACACGGGTGGGTTTTAGTCAATAAAAGTCTGACACGCCCTCCTGCTCCACCCAGAGCGGGAGAAGGTAGTTGACGATTTCCCACCCTCAAAAAAAAAACCCCTAATATAGTTGGGAAAAGGCTAAGCAGATGATGATACTAAGTAGGTTTAATGTACACAATAATGATAGGTACTTAGGTAGGCACCTAGGTACCTAATAACAGCGTTTCATTCGTTATATTTAACTAGCTTCCGCCCGCGGCTTCGGCCGCGTGGAAGTCGGAAATCCTGCGGGAACGTACTACCGGGATAAATAGTATCCTATGTGTTAATCTAGGTTATAATCCATCTGTGTGCCAAATTTCATCCAAATCCGTTCTGCCGTTTTTTCGTGAAAGAGTAACAAACATCCATACATACAAACTTTCGCGTTTATAATATTAGTAAGGATTCGAACGCAATAAGTCCTTCAAATTAAATGTTATCGACTCTGTTATTCCTATATTGAATGCACGTGTGTGCAAAGAAAATTAGTGCCATCGACTACATAATATCAAAGCGACTTTTCCGCGCCCATCTCAAGTCACGCGGTCTAGTGGGCGGAGTGGGCCTAGTGCTCTAATGCATTTTCTGATGACTTGCTGCGATAAAATACCCCAGTAAAGCATGACCTGCATCGCACCTTTCTCTCGACGCAGCAAAGTATTAGGAGACAGTTCAGCGGTCTGTAAAAAATTATAGTAAATGGTTGAATGCACAAAATTCTAACCTTCGACGGCCATCGCTTTCATATGGCGCATTACGTGCTTTGGTTCTCCCCGGGAGAAACGGTTGGTGGGTGAGCGGCCGCTTAGAGCGTGAGCAGAAGTTTCGACGCGCGGTAACGTCGCGCATGCGTACCTCACCAATGTTTTTGGCGGGAAACGAATGTGTATGTTCGAAAATTAAAATAGTTTATTTTTAATTCTTTGTGCCTGTTTTGTGATTGTCTCTGAACACTAAAGTTTTTAGTACCAGATCAGCTAAACAAAACAGAACTACCCATCTTCTAAACATGGTAAGTTAAAAGTTTAACAAAATCTACCTACTTTTAATTTGTGTATGAATAGGTAACTAGGTTATTATTTGTTTTGAAATTATTTAGGTACCTCTAGTTAAGTTTTCTATACGGTAGAGCCCCCTATCGAAAACTTTGAAAAGAAATCGCTAATTTAAATTTTTATCGACATAAAATATCATAATTAGGTAGGTTACCAGGTTATTATTTAGTTTTAAAACAATGTATTATCTCTAGGTACATTTTTGGTACGGCTCTATCACCCACCCATCCGAAGTTCTTTTTCTTCATTCTTGAGCGCTAATGCACATGGATACCTATTATAACTATGTGCATACCCCCTTATTAATGAGTAGGTACGACAGTAATCCAATAGGCATAACCTTACATACTGAAACGTTCAGCAGATTCTTTCTCATAAGTATGTTATAGCA
Organism: Polymixis flavicincta; assembly: GCA_949987655.1. Lineage (NCBI taxonomy): Eukaryota > Metazoa > Arthropoda > Insecta > Lepidoptera > Noctuidae > Polymixis > Polymixis flavicincta. Next base: position 17,041,660 of record OX465181.1, on the reverse strand, counting down.
GAGATAAGTAGTTGGTATAGGCCAAAAGCTTCAAATACACGCATCACTAGAGTATGAAAAAAAAAATAGAAGTTTAGATTTTAGTACTTATGTAGGCTTCATTGTAACGCATCTTTCGAATAATAAGTTTGTACGCAATGTTGTCGGTCGTGTGTCGTCCATACTGATCCCTAGTCCCAACTTTTGTATATACCTATGTGTGCCCAACTATCGGTCGCCACGGATTTACTCCAGAACAGGAATAGAATAGAATAGAATAGAATTTTTATTTGCTTAGAATGTAGGTATTTACAATAAGGTGGTTACAATATTAAAGACTCCTTTTACATTCTACCATTTTGGCATGCAAATATTGATGAGGTTTATCATCAAACATACAAACTAAACATTTGTGCACAATACAGACCACTACGACCATTAGATATGGTAAGTATTTAAAGTAATTTTGAAATACCCTAGAAATTGAAAAGGGTGCTGCACGAAGCCTACTTTTTCTCGTCTAAAAATCTTATGTATTATTATTAATTCGTCTTGGTATTCGAGCTGTAAAATTTTATTTTCTATTCTTTTAGTAACATAAAATTACTAGTAATTTTACCAGTAATATTATGCCATTTGGCAGCAGCCGCTAAACTTCACCCAATTAGCTACGGCGCTAATAAATTTTGTAAACACTACAAGTTACTTTGCATTGCACCTAGCAAAAATTACTACATTGTATGGGTTTGGGCGCAGAACGTCAGAAACGCAAAATGACTGTTGATGAATGAATGATGTTTCGGAATGGAAGAGACTCTTCTAATTTTGTTCCATTTTTCAATCAGTTTTCTTTTGGAGGAGTAGTGCGTATCCGCAGACGGTGAAGCAAAAAAAATGCAGAAATAGACCTATATAAAAATTTAAATCCGATAACCATGTCTGGAAAAAAATAGAGCAAAGACAATGAGGCGCCATTATTCACTGACAACGTTTCTGTGATTGATGGCATCCCGATCTATAACCGACTTCAAAAAGGAGGAGGTTCTTGAACCGTCTGATTATTTTGGTAGGTATGTACGAGTAAGTTCCGCGTTATCCCCGGAAATTGTGGATCGATTTCTTAAATTCTTTATTTGATGGATAGGATATGCCGCAAGTCTGGTTCCTTATACTTAAATTTTATTAACTTTGCTTGGGTAGTTTTTGCGTTAGCTACGTTAATACTTATTTAACCGACTTTGTGTATCTTGAATTATTGATTATGTTCTAATACCTACTGCCGGTCACTGTTGTTTACTTTCAAGCTACCCCAATCTGTCAAATTTCTTTGATAGATTTTCAGCTTTATAACATAAGCCTACGGTTTATGTTCAAATGGGAAAATTTGACAGTTTGAGGTAGCTTGATGTGCTGGCGTCAGTACATGAAAAATAAATTATGTTTCGGAAGTCGATGGCAAAAATCTAAAACAAAGATTCAAAGGTAGGTGCCTGCTGTGCTCTTCCGAAATTAAATAACTTTTTTTTGGAAAACGATTGCTTTTTTGTTGGGAATTTATGTAGTTACCGAGATGCTCAAAAAATTTTTGGTGTCCCAGTGTCCTGTCCTCTAGTTACATAATTTATATTCACAAAACTCAAAATTTATATTCACAAACAAATCATAGGGCAATTAGGTATTCGCGTAAGAACTAAAACCCCACTTTTGCTCATCATGACATGATAAACACAACGGCTTTCTTCGCGATTTCCGAACGAGTAGGCACTTAGGTGTAACCTATTCTAAAAAGGACTCAAGTTAACACTAGGTATTCCACTCGATAGTCAAACCTCGAGTAAATGTTAACTGCAATAAAGTTCTCTTTTATTAGCATTGCATGATTTCGTTTTAAATAGCGGTTTGAACTTTTGAAGTAAATCAAAATGGATTCAACTTACGAACAATAATAATAAATATTATAGTTCATTCTTTCAATAGGTACTTACTTATTATGAAAAAGACGCAGTAAATAATTTGTTATACCTATTAGAAAAAATGTGATTGTAGAGGAAAAGTTTTTATTCAGTGCAAAAATTGTAACCATGAATTCAGCATATCATTCTAGACCCCCTAGCGCAGAAATTTTTCGCCAGATTTACAAAAAAAAATTCGCTGTTCCATACATTTTGACCGCGTAGGTATTGCACTTTTCTATGAAACAGCAGATTTTTTTTTTTTGTATAACCGGCTAATAATTTCTGCTTTTTTTTTTTTTTTTTTTTTTTTGGAATTGGCATCTCGCAGTTGACCTTGAGAGGCCGTGACTGCTCAACCGGACTTTCCTGTGAAGGTTTTTAGGAATCTAAAAGCCTCCAGCCAGGGCGTAAACCTACTTAAACCTAAAACGACTGCGCACTGGGGGCACCCCCTGTGGGTTACGAACCTCGGCTCAGGGAGTCGCTGGCGGGGGGGGGGCAGCTAGTACTTTCAGGGACAGGCTGGATCGAGTTGTTTTCATGATTATTAGACGGGGAATTTAAAGCTACTGGCTCAGCTGCGGCGCGGGCTGGCGCATCAACGAGCAAGGGACGGTCGGGGGTCTGATCGCTACTCGGGAGTCTTCGCGGGGCGCGAGGACCTCGGCGGCGAGGTCGGTAGGACGGTCGTCGTTTGTGTTTGTGTACTGTACTGGTGGCCCTATTCTTTTCTTGGAGAACAGTGATGGGGTCGTCTGGGTCTGAGAGGACATGTTTCGGCCTGCGAATACTACTGATTCTACTGGGGACATAACTAGCGGCCTTCACAATCTAATTTCTGCGCTAGGGGTTCTAGAATGATATACTGAATTCATGGTTACAATTTGCGCACTGGATAAAAACTTACACTGTAGATAGTAAGTGCAAAACGAAAGGGTTATAACTGTGACTCACGAGTTACAATGTTACAACTGAGGTACCTATCGTTCTGTCTAGTCATTGACCAACTATTTTGGGGTTGGCTTGAAGTCTAACCGGATGCAATTGAATAGGTACAGTCGCCAGCAGGTCAAGCTATCCCAAACTGTCATATTTTCCCAATCGAACATAAACCTTATTCCTTTGAAATAAAGTTGAAAACCTATCAAAGTTTGACAGATTGGGGTAGCTTGATGTGCTGGCCTCTGTACCAGTATTTTTCATGGAGCGACCGCCTATCTGACGTCCATAACCCATTTACTTTTTAACATGTTGTAACCTCTTGGTAAGACTGGCTGTCAGACTTTTGAGCTTGTAACTGAATACTTACAAGCCGAAAAGTCTGATCTACGAATGACAGCCGGGACCGACGGCTTATCGGGCTTTCGAGGCACGGAGGGGTCCCGATTTGTAATGGTTGGTCACCCATTCACCATTAGATTCCGCATCTTATTACCTTATTTATTCATGCTTTGAAGAATTTACCTATGTGCAAAGTGCAAAGGTGTAGTAAGAGAGACTTTTCCGCAGATTACAATCGCCCACAAACTATTAAATTTAAGTCCATACTAAGTAGAACTTGACAGCTAAAATTATGAGGAAGCATAAAATTATGAGCAATAACTTCATAGTCGCAAGCGCCACTGGTGACGAGCATATCGACGGTCCCTACCTACGTAAAATCAATCCCCTTACTACAAATGACTTTTACAGGAGAACGCTTCAAAGTTTCAAACACGTGTATATCGTGTTCTAGATTATGTAATGTCATGATGGATTTAAAGTGCATTTGGCCGTGTTAGACTTATTTTTGAAAAAAAAAAAAAGGTCACGAAAACAAAACATGCAAATCACGTCGGTATCTACCACTAAGGGACGTAGGGATCGTCGATATTATACTCTTGGGTCCGATTCCCTGATCGGGAAAATTATTTGGCTTTTCCATAATATGGAATTTCTCAGTACCTAGTCTACACTCCGGAGTCTAGATTTGGGCCCAGTTGATAGCGCCCACGTCATCGTGATGTTGGATAGGATATACCTCAAGGGTGGTCTCATATAAATTACCCTTAATGGCGAAATGTAGGTGTACATATTATAGGTGAATCTGCATAACCCTTCGAGCAATGCAGGCATGAAATTGTTTTGTACTTTATGTTATAAAGTCACAAGTCGCACCAATTGGTCATAGAACCCGTTATTTATTGAACGGCCATTACTGAAGGAAGGCTATGATAAACGACCATACATTCCCGAGGATTGCCTCAACATTATATTAGCTTAAAGATTGGTTGCTCCTAAGTAATGTACTGACTTAACTTAGGTAGGTATCTATGTCCTTTCTATTGTAGCATGTATACAGGATAAGTTTTTAACCAATGCGCAAACTATAACCGTGAATTCAGCATATTATTCTAGACGCCCCAGCGCAGAAATTTTTCGTCGGTGACTTTCGATATGTATTTTAAAAACAAAAAAGTTTATTATTTTGTATTTTTCCGTTTTTTCGGCGGTTAAATTTTTTGTTAAAAAGTTTTTGAAGAGTTCCGTTGTCTGTCTCCGAAACGCATCATCAGATCTAGATGAAATTTTAATGGGACCATTTCGGAATAAATCCCTTGCGAAAAAAAAGAATTTTGCTAATCCGTCTATACATGACGGAGTTATGCCCGAACATACATAAAAAAATACATGTCGAATTGACAACCTCCTTCTTTTTGAAGTCGGTAATTTTTTTTTATGGGAAAGTGCAATACCTACGCGTTCAAAATGTATGGAACAGCTTATAATTTTTTGTATAACCGACGCACAATCCTGGCTGGTTGCTGGTTGGCTAATTGAAGTCCTGAAATTTTACCGAAATGCCGGGCAATTCAAGCGGGCCTGAAACTAAGCAGCCTTTTAAAAGGGTGCAAGACATTTGCATAGCTTCGATTTAATTGTAAGCCTCTGGCGAAAAACTTGAATCGTGTAAATGGGGCTTTAGGAAGGTATTAATGCTAGGTACGTAGACTGTAGAGAACTCAATAGGTTCCAAAATCATAAAAGCTTCACTATTAATTTATATTGGGATTAGGATCATAAAAACCATGATCGTTATTGCATTAAATGTTGTTTTTAATTGAATTATTTTTATAGGAGTTCTGCAAATACTGAAAGTAGGTCTAGGTAGGCATTGTATCAAAACATGTAAAGAATAAGTTCTTATTAAAATAAACGAGTAAAAAATAGTTATTTATGATACTAGTGCGGTAAGTTGGTTTTTACAAACGAGTTGACAAATGTAAGCCCGAGACGAAGTCGAGGGCTTACCATAGTCACGAGTTTGTAAAAACCAATTTCTGCACGTGTGTCATACAATGTTTTTCAACACATTTGCGAGAAAACAGTACAATATGTAATTAAACAAACCTATACATCATTAAATAGCGCTCTCCAATTTTGGCGGCTAGAGACCGTTTCCTGCAATTTGCGCCTCATTCAAAATATCAGGTGGAGTAGATTCCATATTAATATCAGTTTCCTCGCTTGAACTCATAATAAAAGTTTGTTTTTATATATCAGTCGGAAACTCGCAACAATCTTTGACGTTTCTAATGTGAAAATGGCGCGAATTTACAAATGGCGCCACATGCCCGTGGGGAAAATTAGAACTACATCTTTCATCTCATTTACTCTTTATTATTAAAGTGAGACAAACGTATTGAGCAAAATCGTTTCCAAGGAGGTTCGATCAGTCAGCTTATTTATTCTCGTAATGTGAAACTCCTTGGACGAAATTCTTATAATATTTTATGGAAATTAAAAAAAAACCGTAAAGAATACGCACGGTGCCATACAACGAGGTATGCGGTAAAATAGGTACTTAGGTGAGAGTACCTATTTTACCGCACGTTCCGTTGTATTAGTGCGTAATTTTTAACTTTCGAACCATGTATACAGGCATCGTAAATGCAGTTTTTGAGCAAATGTGTTGAAAAAACAATTATCTTACCTTATACCCAAATGATTAAGTACAAAAAATCATGAGGTAGGTTTAATGCTGTGTTAACAAAAGTTGTCGTGCCGTTTCCTGAAAATAATATTTCACCCCTTATCATCAAAGAGGAAAGCGGCTAGTTCGACAGAATTGTTTTTACAAGGCGTAATTATGAAACTCTGAGAAAATATGTATTTTCTTGCCGGCTGTACCATTTTTACAATTTTATTTTTATATTCTCCTGTAGCTGCAATTTATTCCACTTACCCCGTCGCTGTACATAAGCTAAGTTCCTACAATCTTACATGCCAAGTAGGTAGTGATGTTGAATAGAATATAATAAATTTTATTTCCAAATTTACAATTTATACAGAGGCGATAGGTTAGTACTATGACAATTTTTAAATTTTTTTTATTGCATAAATCAATGATTGTTACCTCCGGCACCCAAGCTAAGATGAAACTTGTGTTAAGGGTGCCAGGGCCCTCTCTATTAAAATTTTCAAATCTATACAAATTAGTACCTACCGATTAGCGTTCGGTTAGTTGCTATCGTTTCGGTACAAAAATAAAATAAAGTTATTAAATGAAAGAAAAATATATCTAAAAAAAAATAAAAAAATGTTACCTACGCCTCTCTACACTGTGAGTTTGTGTGTGGTGTGTGTGTGATGTTATTAAAAAAGCTTTCCGAGCAACTTTTCTACCTCCTCGATGTAGTACTTATGAATACTTACTTATTTCTATGCATCAATACATTGACCAGCAGCATCTATAATATGTAGATACTGAGATTACCAATCCGATGTAAACCATAGAAATTATGTCAACGCTCGGTGGCAGACGTTAACGGACCGATGACGACACTAGGTACTAGTCTTCATTACACAACAAGATGCAAAGGAAAACAAACAAAATACTTAATAATACTAAAACCTGTTTATGTCATACTTCATAAAATTTGTCCATGCATGCTTACCAAAGAAACACCTTCGCTTTACGAAGATCGCTAATTGGACCGCAAACATATCGGACGAAAATTAAACATTTTACCAATAAAACATAGATTTCCTATTACCCGGGGCGTGTCAATGCCAGTTTATGTTGTCCTAGGCTATCGTAAGTGGTGAGCACAAATAGATCCCTTGCTTATTATTCTGGACACCTGTTTAAGAAGACAATGTTTGTTTAGGTGGCGAATTGAGTAGCGTTTCTTTGTAGTTTAATCAATTATTAAAATCAGATTAGCTTAGTTTCAAAGGTAAGACAAGAAACTGCATAACATGGGCTGTTGGACCTATAATGAGGGTGTCAAAGTAAAATCCTCACATTTGAAATTATTACAGGGTGGTAGCCGTGATATCTGCCTAGATAATGTTCCCACTGCTGTGACACAGGCCTCCTCTCGTTGAGAGTTAGTGCGCCATTTATCCACAACGTGGGCCTATTGCGGATTAGTAGATGTCACATGTCTTCTAGGACATGCGGGTTTCCTCACGATGTTTTTCTTCACCGTTTACGGAGCCGTGATAGGTATACGCTTGGATAATTATTATGTTGTTCCTAAATAGGTATTACTCCGTAAGTTATGATCTCCTAAGAAAGTTTTCTGTAGCCTGTAGCTGTCCTTTATGCTACATCAGAAATTACTACCTCGTATACCATATTTGAGGTAGTAATTTCAGATAGAGTGATACCATACCAACAGATACTACCTATACGACGCATAATATCTGTTGGTTTGCTGCGCTGAAACGCGATTGACTTTTCGTAGATTTTCTTGTACAGACGCCAGCACATCAAGCTACCCCAAAGTGTCTAATTTTCCCAATTGAACATCAAAGTTATGCTTATGTGATAAAGAAGATAATCTATCAAAGAAATTTGACGGATTGGGGTAGCTTGATGTGCTGGCACCTGTACATGCATTTTACTCCTTTGCACATCTGTTCTTTGGAACGATGAACGCAAATTAACTCCAAAACACAACATACGAGTAGGTTGACGTACTCACTCCAGGAGCACATTTTCTCATAGATCTATTAACTATGAGTCCACATCGCGTGCGCACTTAATCTCGCAACTAATAGCATAATCTTCCACAAATCCTTATAGATGGCACAACATTCTCTTGTGTTCATGATGAGGATTGCTTTGTGTGTCTCGGTTAAACATTGTTATCAAATTCCATAGAGGCTCTTTGTTTCGAGAGAAATTAAGTCGATCGAAGTAAATTCTGCCTTAGATTTCTGATAGGTACGAAATATATTTCAGCTCTCGTGCTATTGCAAGCCTGCTAATTTATCTCTGTATTTATTTATACGAGTACATTATAAATAATGTAATTCTTTGGATGTTTGTCACTCAATCACGCAAAAACAGCTGGTCAGATTAGGATGAAATTTGGCACACAGATAGTATACAACCTGGATCCTAAAATCCTACATATGATATTTAATCCCAGTAGTACGTTCCCGTGGGATAATTTCCGACCTATACGCAACCGAAGCCGTTGGCAAAAGCTAGTCACAAATAAATAGATACTTTAAAAAAATCCGAAGAAAACCAGACCGGTAACCCTGAAACAATGTCATGTCTGAATGAAGTATTCATAACAATAGACTTAAATTAAGCCTGCATAATTCTTGATAATCTAAATTAATGAACCACGCACTACGATTTTCCGAGGATTAGGTTCGTTCATGTGACGTTGTGAACTTGCTCAATAAAACACGAGCTGGTGGCGGACGCCTAATGGCCTTTAACCTACCTATAGGAACGTTATGATCTTAAGTAGGTTACAGGTGAATCAAGTCCAATTTTTTTCCATGCAAACTTCGGGAGGGGTTTACTCCACTTTTTGACAATGTACATCAAAACTTAAACATGGTATGATTTTGTCTCATTATTAATATTGTCGGTACGGAAACAGAATACTAAAATAAAAAGCCATTAAAAAGTTATGAGCCAACAAAGATTCGTTTTTCTTGCTAATTTAACCTAACTTTTGGCGTGCTAAGTAATAAAATAAGTGTAAAATCTCCAAAACCAAGTCAGTACCGACAAAGCTCAATTATCGGAAAGTTCAATAAATTTTATTGGTCATTGATTTATGCAGTGGTTTTTTCATAAGACCCGATCTTCTGAAGGACTTTTCTTAATTTTTACGCTCCTGTTTTACTATAAATGATCCTGCGTCTCACTCAATAACGTTGTGTATGTAGACTAACGTCTAACTGCTTTATCACTGATACTACCTCTGTTGGACACGAAGCCTGGTGAGACAGTGTGCTTTTTAGCCAGGCTCACCAGTGAGTTCGAGCCAGCGACTAGGTGCCCCTTAAGATAAACTTACCATTTGGCAGATATTAGCCGTTCACCCAAAGATTCACCCTTATATTTAAAAATCCCTTGTAAGTGATGGAGTCCATGGCAAACACTATTGCCATTCCTATCATGCATCGAAAACGGTTGCAATATCTCCTGATCTATCCAATGCTTAATTTGGCTCATTCTTTCTACCTTTCCTGTATGTCCAATTTCTATAGCAATTGACTCTCTGAAATCTAGACTCTGAAAAATATTTTTCTCGATTCAAGACCATAAGAGCGTTAACAACGTGTTTTTTTTTTTTTATGTGTCATGTTATGTATTGTACGTACATAATTTGTAACTCATTGTTTGTTAGTATTTAAGTAGGTACTACTGCATCTATTAACACCATTAAAACAAAATGTAGTAACCGTAGTCGGATATGACTGAACAATTTCAGGTGGTGCAAATCATTGAGCGTTTACTTGGTAGGTACAGGATTTAGATTTCGTCTCACCTGACAGTCACCTCTACAGTCTAGACTGTAGAGGCTATTATAGCGGGGAACTAAATTACACAATTAAGTTTGTTGATCTGCCATATTTGGACAGCCAAATGCGCATCGATTAGAGTTCAAAGGACCCAGACAGCTTCATTATCTTGATGATCGTTATTTAGTCTTCACCTATCTATTTTTTGTTAAATGTTTTAATTGCAGTCTTCTTATTATTTTAACAAGCACCCATTTATCATGTTACAAAGATTGACCATTATTACCTGCATCTTTAATATTTTTCCTAATTAGACCGTACCATATTCACTGCACGACTTAATAATTTACCTTGTATTTTTATAGGTACATCAATTAAAAAGTAGGTACAAGTAACAATTTTGATCTAATGGGCCAATCGTAAAATATGGCTCTAATGTTTAGAGCTGGTTCCACCAGCATGCAAATAAATACAAATTTGAATTCTACATCCTCATTAAATCGTACATCTACCATAAAATAATCTGATAACTCCCGACTCATCTCGGCGTGTCGTGTTCTGACCGTGGACTAGTAACATCATAAATGTAACAACTGCAATTATTGATATCATAACAAATACCTGCCGAATTCTTGCAGCACGCACATCGTGACCGTCCTTCAAACTTTATCTTATTCGATCTCAATCAACCTTGTCACTCCTATTATTTTTTATTAACCATCTAGGTAGACGTTACTTGCTCATAATCGATATTATACATTACGCATTAATTAATCATCTACTAGTTTTAGTAATCACTCTGCAATTCATAAATCTAGCCAATTAATCATGTGATGTTCAATAGCGTCATATCCTTAACCGGCGGCAATTAAATTAAAATATGTGTCCGTTGCTACAGGAGGTATCATAGTATTTGAACGTATCGAATTATTACATTTGCCATTACTAAGATCGTGATTTCCTCTGTTTGAATAAGGCAGTTTTATCGTAACATCAATATGAATGGGCATGATAAAAGCGAATTTATATGGGCTATCAATTCTGGCGTTGCACTGATGCATGTCATTATTGAACGAAACTTTGAATAATATAGAACAGGATCAAGCGAAGGTGTGAAGGTCGGTGTTTGCGCAATAAATCGAACCGCATCTGGCAATATAGTTCCCATTGTGGATCTGTGACGTGGATCACGAACTGCTATTGCTCCATTTCCTCTGGTATGTTAGCCGCTAAGTTCTACTGACGAATCTACGAGGTCCCTTTACTGCAATAAAAGAGACCTTCTCTTTTAGTGACAGCCTTAATTTAATCCTACACCCACAACTAGGTGAAGGCGTCTGTCGTTTATCAATGCAATGAGGCGTTACTGATGCAACTATTCTTTAATCTTCTTACAGAAGTCTTTACCTGAATATCTGGCAATCAATTTCGTTCAGTGATTCCGCAAGTACTAGCTCTATCTATCACTGGCAAGTCAGATATCATATAGTGTACCCGTGGGTGGCCAATCATCCTATTTGAGATAATCCACAAATATACTAATTTATGAGAAAATATAACCTTATTCAATTCTAAATCCAATCCCAGTGCGAACGTGTCGATATTTCAGAACAGATAAAACTAATGATATTTGTAAGACACGACGGTTCTGCAGTTGTGTTTACATACAAAATAAGCAATTATGTTCTTATTCAATTAGAAATGTTTGTTGGTATTATATGTTCGTCCAATGTGCCGCCGTTTCCTCTTTATTTATTTTATTCACGTTCAATAGCTAAATGTATGTATTTATAAAAGTAACTTTCGCCTTCTACAGACGCTTACATACAGAATCGATAATGACGCGGAACAATAAGCTATTATAGTTATTGGTATTTTTAAACCTACACCTACTTTTACCTGTGAACTCAACTATTTTTAGTGTAAATTGAATGACCATTGTGGATTGCTACTTCTTCGGGCTGGTAATTAGCTGTCTATCACCATGTCACCAAGTCTATCTCTGTTAAATGTTGCATCTACATCGTCGGCATCAGGCGTATCTTTAAATTTTATATTTTCTTCTTCGCGTTCATATTTCCTCCTTTTGCGTTAAACTTTGCCAAGTTAGAAAGACGTTATTGTAAATCGAAGTTCAAATGCGAGACATAGAGTCAGATAATTATGTCATATGAGTCCAGATGACTCACATTTGTGACTAATACAGTAACGATGCTCACGTTTTTGGGGTTTTAAGTATTTTAAAACCAGCAAACGTTGTAGGAAGTTTACCAAAATATTACTAAGTCATTATTTTCTGTACCTACCTACATGGATATGTAAGAATTGCTCGAATTATGGGGTCATTAGATGCGGATCTTACACAAGGCGCATACGCATCTTTTGATTCAATTTCACTACCAAAATGTGCCAACGTATAGTTATGTACACAATACTTAAATTGCTATAATAACAGTCCAAATACCCAATTTTATTGTCAGTGAAAGTATATTGTGGTCAACTTATTTCAGATGACTCACCCTTTATATATCTACCTTTACCTTTCCAAAACAAGTCACGTTTGTTCATCAATAAACCTAAATATACCCTCCTAATCACTTCCATGGTAATAGTAATAAAATTATGGTAATAGTATGGTAATAAAAGCCACACGGCGGTCCATCCATCCGTCCTTGGATGTGTGAACATCTTTCTTTTTATTTTCGAAGCGCGTTAAGCTATTTGTCCCAGCTGTCATTCGTGGATCTTTTAAAGTCGTTATGGGTCGTCAGAAGCAAGAAATTCTGACGAAAAATCTTACCCAGGTACTAGGTTCTGGAGGTCCGATAGGCATTAACTCCATGTAAAATACTGCTATTCAGCTGCACACAACAATTTCATCCGGTTAGACTGGAAGCCCATCTCTTCCCGTGGGTGTCGTAGAAGGCGAAAAAGGGACTTACTAGAGAATTGGCAGCAGCGTTCTCTATACATTGTACCAACATACTACGATCGCCAACCCGCCTGCCAAGCGTGGCGATTACGGTAATCCCCCAACGCCCCAAAACGCTAGGCAAATTGAATAATTTCCTCGGAAATTCCTACTTAATAGTTAGTGTAAAATAGCCCACGTAGGCGATGATTGTAGTAAACAACTCTTGCGTAATATATTTAATGTTAATTAACAATTAGGTACAACGCTGATGATCATCAATTATTGACTTACGAAACAAACGAAGTAAAGGCTTTCTAGTAGGGATCGGGAGATACATATAATGAAGGGCGGGCGTTTTAAAGGACTGTCTAATGTAAATTTGACGTTCAAAAAGTGCTGACTCTTTTGATTTTGATATTATGAAGCAAATTTCGTACTGAGTAGTGGGCATGTGATGCAGAGGAATAAGGAACATATTTTGAGATTTTTTAGAGTAGGTAGGTATGAATTTGGTGGGTTACAAGACCTTAGGAAGAATGAAAGGATTATATGATAGACAATTTGGCTAGAAAAAGGTGGCTACTGAGGAAACGTTTAGTAGAAAGCTATGGAAGAAGATAATACAGTGCTGACTCCAAATAAATTGGGATAAGAACAGAATTGCGTAACACAGATAGAAGGATTAGCATTAATTTTGACAATTTAACAGCATTTATCGCGTTATTAACGTGAGCGAGCAGACAAATTTTGCGAACTAATGAAGCAATGGATTAGAAATTATCGTTCACAAATGGTTCAAATTGTTATTGATAGTGAGTTACACAATTATGGGGCTTTTAAGTGTGTGGATGTTGCGGGTATGCCCAAAGTGACTTTTAGGGAATATACAAATTACAAAAAGAAAAGATTTGATTTTTTGTATGTTCGTTTGTTACGCTTTCACGCTAAAACCGCTGAACGGATTTTGATGAAATAAGGAAGATGTGTAGACGATAACCTGGATTAAGACATAATATACTTTTATCCCGATATTACCACGGGATCGAGTATAATGCGGATGAAACTGCGGGCGCCGTTAATACATACGCACGTACCTAATACATAAACAGCCTAGCAGGTACGCTAATTTGTAAACCTGGAAGCTTTCGGTTTTTAATTTATTAAAATAATAAACCTAGAATCTCCACCAGCAAATGGTGTGACCTCCTTTGAGTTTAGACTTATAATTTTATAATATTAACTATTTATTAACAAATTTATCGACAAGATCTTACTAATTACCTTAGTCCACGCAGTGATTGTGCGCAAGTTTGCGTTCACTTGTTTTTTTTACCCGACTGCGCAGCAGTATAACAGGATCTTATGGTTAATGAAAAGGGATCTTTAACATGGTGCTCATCATCATCATCATTTCAGCCGAAAGACGTCCACTGCTGGACATATCCCTCCCCCAAAAAGGGGGGTTTTACCATAATCGCCACGCTTGGCAGGCGGGTTGGCGATCGCAGTATGGTGGTAAAATGCATAGAGAACGCTGCTGCCCATTTTCTAGTAAGTCCCTTAGTCGCCTTCTACGACACCCACTGGAAGAATGGGATGGTGCTATTCTTTTACGTCCAGCACCACACGGAACATGTGCTGGCCTTGATGATGTAATGGTTGTAAAAGCTACCGTTGAGAATAAAGTCCTAGGTCCGGCAAAGTGTTACTGGGTTTTTCTATCTGGAATGTCTCAGTAGCAGCCCGGTGTCTGGATTTGTGCCCGGTTGATGGCAATAGGCTCGCCCCTATTACATGGGACCTAAAACTAACTGGCGAAATTTGGGTGTACTTTATGTTCACCTCTGGTAACACGATGTGATTTTATATTTATGTGCTTGTAATGAACTAATAGTAACGTGGATAGTACAGAGGCCAGTACATCAAGCTACTCCAATGTGTAAAATTTCTTTGATAGATTTCGAAATTTATTTCAAAGTTTATAAGGTTCATGTTCTATTGGGCAAATTTTAAAGTTTGGGGTAGCTTGATGTGCTGGCGTCTGTAGGTACACTATTAGTTACCCAATAAACGAAGAGTATCGAATATCAGATCGTGATGGTTACTGTGTCCGTGGAAGCATGATTATGATTTTGACGTTACATTTAGACGTGTACTGTGGTTGTCTATTGTTTGCCCGAAGATTATATGCCATAATCATCATTTTCCCGAATTTCATTTACCCGAATTTCATTTGCCCGAATGTTTCATTTGCCCTAAAAGACATATGACATACTTTTAATTGCCCGAATTTTAGATACCATAAGATACGAATGACCTATGTATTGTTTGCCTTATTTTTATGTGCCATAATAATTATTAGACATAATATTTAAATGGCATACAAAAGAAGAATTTTTGCGTGCTTTAGCATCAAATTTGTTTGTGTTTTTCTGTGCATGGTTGATGGTGGGCTAGGTCGACGGAGCCCCGCTTCGCGGGGCTCCTACTGCTGTGTGGTTTATAAAAAAATAACCACGAAGGGGATGGCGGGGTCTATTCGCTCGCTCACACGACCCCGCCATCCCCTTCTAACCTAACCTGTCCGAGTCGGGGTGCCCTAAAGTCCCAATTGCATCCAATTTCTCTTGATATAAACAACCGTTACACACCCGATGTCGATGGCAAATTATGTTATGGCATATCATAATTATGGCATGTGATAATTAGGGCTTAGGTACAATGATTATGACAAATGATGTTATGGTAAGTGACTTTATGGGAAACAATGATTCTGGCACGTGACTAATATGGCAAATGAGAGTAGGGCAAATGAGTATTATGTCGTATGATATTATGGCTGTTGACTATTATGGCAAATGATATTAGGGCAAATAAAATTCGGGTAAACGGCGGTATACCGTGTACTGTCACTGGGGAACCTATTAATCTATTTGAACTGCTCAACCCATCTTAGGCCACATTTGCATCAGACTATTTAGGTCCACAATCTGTCGCAAATGCCACACGTCATTTATTATCTACCTACTAGCTTTTGCTAGCGGCTTCGCCCGCGTGGAAGTCGGAAATTATCCCGCGGGAACGTACTACCGGGATAAATAGTCCTATGTGTTAATCTAGGTTATAATCTATCTGTGTGCCAAATTTCATCCAAATCCGTTCTCAGCCGTTTCTGCGTGATTGAGTAACAAACATCTAAACATACAAACTTTCACATTTATAATATTAGCACAGTTATTATTTATTATAATACTACGTATAGTAAGGATATATACAGGATAAGTTTTTAACCAGTGCGCAAACTATAACCATGAATTCAGCATAAATATAGTAGTTTTTTTTTGTATAAAAAAAATTTCGTCAAAAAAGTAAAATCTGCTGTTTCATAGAAAAGTGCAATACCTACGCTACGCGGTCAAAATGTATGGAACAGCTTTTTCTTTTTTGTATAACTGTCGAAAAATTTCTACGCTGGGAGGTCTAGAATGATATGCTTAATTCATGGTTACAATTTGCGCACTGGTTAAAAACTTATCCTGTATATAGGTATATAATGGGATTAGTGCTGCTGGGGAGTTTGTTGCGCCACTTCTTCTTCCCAGCTAAAGCACTAGGAAGTGTCGAAGGGTGGGTTTTTTGGGGAACTGTCTTATGTATTTTGACGTTCGAAAAATGCTGATTCTCAGCCTAATTTGAATAAATGACTTTTGATTTTGAGTAGGATCTTAGAAAATCATGATACACCGGATTTGAACCCGAGGGGTAATTTTGTTACGTAACACACTAACAGTAGCAATGGCTTTCATTTTGACAGTTCAACAACATTAATTGTGTTATTTACGTGTTGTGTGATGAGCAGACCTCGATCATAGGGGTACAAAAGATTAGCAATCATTTCCTTGAAAATTATTCAGATTTTGTAGTGTGTCAGGGTTACTCGTTACAATCCTGACTGAAAGTATAAAATCTTTCAAAGTTTTATGCCTGCCCTTTCTCCTGCTCCATTGGCCAAGTAGCTGCCACGTGAGCCTATCGTCAACTCCCTTTTCATTAATTTATCTTAAATACCCGACTGCGCCAGAAGAAGGAATCTCATACAGTCGGAGGCGATAAAAGGTCTTTACTTCCAAAAAAGGAGGAGGTTATATGTTCCACTGCATGTTTTTTTTAATGTATGTTCCTCGAGTTCTCCCCCATTTGCGAAAAATAACTTTAATTTCGGAAGGCGGTGACAAGAAATTAATAAAATACATATCCAAAGTCACCGACTTCCGATATTAAAGTTATTTTTCGCTTTCTAGTGTTTTTTGGAAGTCGGTAGTTTATTTTTATTTTTTTTAAGTTTTTTTTTTTTAAATTTAAGAAGATACCTCCGACTGCATGAGATTACTTAAAGTATTCAGTTTAATAGTCCTAGTTTAATCCTTAAAACAAATTTCTTGTTTCCATCTTTTTTGTCGGGTTTTTTGATTTTTAAAATTATTTTTATTTTTAGATAGATAATTAATCTATAACTGCAATCTTCTATCATCCGTATTCTTCACGTTTTTAATATTTTTGTATGGCACAGCGCAGTTGACATTGAGAGGTCGTGACTGCATAACTGGACGTTCCTGTGGCTACTATATTAAATGTGGTAAATGCGCAACTTGCACTTCAGTGAAGTATTCTTCACGGCATTCCGATATTAACAAAACGACAAGTACCTATACTAATCGAATCAGCCGATGCTAGAAGCTACCTTCACCTGAAACATCTGAAGGACTTTATTTTTATCACTAACTCAAATCGGCACTTGTCATTTTCTGTTTTGGATTAGGTATGTAATGTTAACAAATAACATTAGGCGTAGGTACTAAAAAACTTAAAAACTTGCTTAAAACGTTTTTGACGCTACTCCGATTAATATCAACTTAATTAATGTGCTCTTCATATGTTTTATCTTAATTTATAACCGACAATAGAGTAATCACAGCTTTTTGGCGGTACTTTTTGAAGACTCAATTTAAATATCGATGAATAAATATGAATGGGTATCATTACACGTGAATTATAGGCTACTTAATTACCATTCTGCTTTAATTACCCATGCACAGACGTAAGTGGCATGTTATGAGATTTTTTTGGGTTCCGTGGCCGTTATATAGCCATTAACTTTGACCTTGGTGAGATCAGATGGGCGCCTTTTCTAGTCAAGGGCAGTTAAGTCGGTCAAAAATAATTATGTAAAAATCCACGTTTCACTTTCCGTTATTAATAACGCGATTTATTTCATTGCTTTCTGTACTGAAATCGGAAATGATTTCTGGGCTAGGATGGTTATAAGGTCTTTATTTAGAAGTTGAGACTGTAGTATAGAGCTATGTATATCTAATATAAGCATTACTAACCTAACCTAACTACTAAGCGCATGCAACTGGATACCAATTTTTTACAAGGAGCGACTGCCTATCTGACCTCCAAAGCCAATTTACTGGGTAATACTAATACCATATCTCTTGGTAAGATTGGTTGTCAGGCTTTCGGGCTTCTGACGACCCGTAACGACTGTCAAAGATCCACAAATGACAGCCGTGTCTCTTGGTACCTATGTAAAGATGGTCACCATCCACCTACCAACCGCGGCAAGCGTAGCTTAACCTGATCGTTCGATCCGTGCAGCTTTTATCACATAGTCGCAACATACACATTAATACTTTACCACATAAATTCAATTGTTTTTATTTGTACCTACACAAAGTATTTTCATTCCTTCTTGTATATACAGGAAAAGTTTTTATCCAGTGCGCAAATTGTATTGTACTTTTCTATGAAACAGCTGATTTTTATTTATAAAGCCGGCGAAAAATTTCTGCGGTAGGGGGTCTAGAATGATATGCTGAATTCATGGTTACAGTTTGCGCACTGGATAAAAACTTACCCTATATAGGATGACTGGTAATTAGTGATCGACATTTAAACACATGATTGTACTCATCATTATGAACAACTTTTACTATGGGACCAAACCTGAAATCGCGAAAAAAAAGTCAGCTGTTCCCTACATTTATGTTCGCATAACTCGTCAAAATGTAAACACCTGATTTTTTTTTCGCGATTTCGGGTTTGTTCCCATAGTAAAAGTTGTTCATAATGATGAGTACAATCATGTGTTTAAATGTCGGTCACTAATTACCAGTCACCCTACGAGTATACATATATTATGTATTAAGTTTTTTTCGTATTCATAAGCATTCATGAAGGAAGGTCTTTCATTGATACTTTCATTGATATTGAGCTTTACTGTTAGAGTAGGGCATTCAAGAATGCGCCATCACGTCTATTTGCCCATAGGCATCTAAAGTGTCAACAGGGTCACCGCACAGGGCTCGTGGAGCAGGATACGAATATATCTACAGGTTACAGAGGTGAATATTCTCGAATATTACTTGAAATTTTATTGAGAGGTGCTTGTTCATCCAGACCTTATTGAGAATTATGACTTACCTAGTATATATCTACTAGGTAAAATTTTAAAAAAAAACCCCCCGACCCAAACAAACACTCTAAAAATTGAAAAATATATAAGTATTTATAGGCCTTTTAAGTTGAAGGTAAAATTTTGATCAAGGCATTGTCAAGTCGAGGGACGGCTAATGAAAATGCTAGGCCTCTGTTTGGCGTTTTCATTGACCGTCCCCTAACTTGACTTAAAAGGCCTATTTTTTATTTTTTACTTTTTAGAGTTTTTATTTCTTGCTTTTTAAACTTAATGTTTCGCTTAAATCTGCGCAGCGTTGCGTATGTTTCCCACAGTGAAGTTTGTTACAAATTTATCGTAAATCCTCGTCCTGATCACCATGTATCCATAACCTATTCATTGATACCTTTTCAATGTGCCCAAATACGATACTTCTGCTGTTTGTTGGTGAGTAACTTGGATATCCTGGAAATTCCGGGTGTTGCTCCAGCATCAGTTCAAGGTTATTTTGTTCATCTAATATTATTGAAGTAATAGAATACTAAATTTCGACTTACACACACACACACACACACACACACACACAGAGAGACAGAGAGAGAGAGAGAGAGAGAGAGAGACACGTCAATCTTATAACACCCCGTCGTTTTTGCGTCGGGGGTTAAAAAGAAGATAAAAACCATGATGGTTTAATTGCCACTACATGATAGACGTTAGACCGTCCTGACGACATGGATCCGCCAACGACCATTTTGAAAGTCGTGTCCATCCATTGCCTATAAAACTCTGGTGGAGACTACCGCCACAATTTTATAGTCAATGAATGAGAAAAGCGTTTTGGTGTAGGGTACCTAAAGATAAGAAGAGTGTTTTGATGAAGTTTATCTTGATGAGGCAGACCAAGGACAGATGGATTCATTTAGTGAAATCAAATGGTTGAGGAAATTGAAGATGACAGATGATCGAGAGTATCCCCAAAAAAATAAAGATGCCTAATGGCAGAAGAATGATGATGACTGAAATGTTGTGAATGTTTTAGTAGTGACAGTTAATCAAATATTAGAGATAGTTGAATATCCCAAGTGGGAGAAAACTTCTTCTTAGCTTAGCTTATCGATGGCAAAAATTCAGCTCCGCAAACTCCGCTCACTGACGCAGTAATAAGATCATCAAATGCACAAGTGACGTCATACGGGGCAGGATGGAAGGTGGGCCATTGTCTGTGGGAAGGTACCGCATACGTACTTGAGATCTGAACTGTCCGTGAATCTGAGGTGATTGTCTTTACTCCGGCCGACTTGGGTCCGAAGTCTATATGAAGATTTTCAGGTCGATCACGGTAACGCATGTCCAGGGGCCTAAGTCTACTAATTTATAAACGTTACAATGGTCTCTCAATGGTGTGTTTTTGACAGTTTTTGTATGTCAAATCTGTCAAAAACTTACCATTGAGAGACCATTGTGACGTTTATAAATTAGTAGACTTAGGCCCCAGGCCGAAGGTTCTCAGATGGTTCATGATGAAGAATAAAACGTGGGATGCAATAAATGATTGAGTTTCTGGCCAACTAACTAGCTACTACCTAGACCCTGATTGGTCTAAAATACGTGACCATATTTGTTGCCTTCCTATAATGCTGTGAATGGATTAGGCTTTTGTGATTTACTGATTAGCTCAAGCACATAGTGGCGCCTGCGCTGAAGCTTGTTAACCTCAAATACTTAGTCATGTTTCAAACATTTTAGTACCAAAGTACCATTGTGTGGTATTGACTAATGTGCAGTACATAATTAATTACGTAGATAATGTTCATCCATTTGCACATACATAATATTTCCATTTGCGGAACATTTTATGCTATCGAAAATGTAAAAGGTAATGAAACAATAGTAGGGTTTTTTTTTGAACGGGAAATCATCAAATAACTTCTCCCGCTCTAAGTGGAGCAGGAGGGCGTGTCAGACTTTTACTGACTAAAACCCACCCGTGTTCCCTCAATAGCCTGTGTGCCAGTGGCGGCGGTATCTCTTTCGAACAACCCGCACAACAGTAGTAGGTACTTACTACTAGTCTTCTATATCTGTTGAATCTTAACCTTTAATTTAGCTATGCAAAAGAAGCAATTTGCAGCGGTAACACTCTCTAAGTCTTTAAAAGCCCCTATGAGCTTAATGAGATGGATACCGCATAACTTACTTGCAAGTGTTAACTTAAAGTATCGTATGTATGCCAAAAGTACACCAATAGAACACCTCATCAGGAAGATTGCATGAATATAATATTAGAAAGGATAGAGGTGGGATAGAGTTAGAGAGAGATAACTTTATTCTTAGGTATTTGGTAAAAATTCGGTAAGGTCTATTCATTAATGCTGACGTTTAAAACTTGTATTCTCGTTTATAGAGCGTCATATTAAATAATCTAACGAATCTCCAAAGTTGTGATAGGTGTATCGATATTGAAACATTTGAAAACAAAAACAAACAAATCATATTATTATGATTCTTTTTATTATTCCTGGAGTCAACAACCGCAGGCAGTATAGTTATTTAGTTTCGCTAGCTAAATGTATAATCCCAAACAGCACCCTAATTGCGTAACTCACGATTCATCATAATCTGTTTCGTTTTGAAATGGATTGTTCCATTGCTTCATATGTTCGAAAAATGTGTCTGTTCAACAACGTGAACAACGCAATGAATACTGTTGAACTGTCAAATTGAAACCGATTATGATTAGTCGTGAGTTACGCAATTAGGGTGCAGGACCACCTATCAAGCGATGACCCTAGTACAAATTCGATTAAAATAGATGATCCGATACACGGTATTCGGATGACCTATTTTCATCGAATCAGACGGTAGGTTGACAATTCTACTAATGGCCGATTCCTTTAATTTATGGACCGTTTTTGGTTAAAATTAAGACTCTTGTATCTTGACCAATAATGAAACAAAGACCTCATAGCTTTGCAAAGTAGACCCTCCCATATGGAAGTAGCTATCACAGGTAAAATTAGCTTCCGAATATATTTTTATGCCCAGTTTGGCAATAAGAACCGTTTTTGTCTATTAGAACCGAGCATATGCTGTGACGATAATGTCCACGTTATGACATTGCCGTTTTGCTATATTTTGAAATGTGTACCTATACCTAGCCATGAAGGCATTTTACTTTAGGCACGGCCGCTATTCCTATACCTAGATAGATAGCCGGAAGATCAGGGCCAATTCGTCTCAGGCGTAACCACTTCGCTTCGGGTTGTGCCCTCACTTTGTAACGTTATATAAGCTGAACTTTGGTTAATGTTTCCAACAAAGATTCTGCTAAAATCACCCTTTCTCACTTAGAACCAGGTACCTACTTCATTAACTACCTAGGAGGTATTTGGGCTAGTCTCTACTACGTATTCGACTCGAAAAACATCTTGAGAAGAGGCACTTTTTTACACTAGAACCATTCTTTTGGGTTTCTGTAGACTCCTGTTGATTATAAATCGCGCCACTGGCTTACTACCACAGGCCGCTGCCGTGAAGACCTGCGTCAGGTTTTCCGTTTTCCGCCGTTTCACGTGACTGAAAGGCGAAATTACTGACAGCAGCTACCTCCTCTTCTGTGAATGAGACAGTGTTCCCTTCCCATATCTATAAAAAATGTACGGTATAGTTCCGTACCTCAAAAGGAAAACGGAACCCTTATAGCATCACTTCACTTCGTTATCCGTCAGTCAGTTTGTCAAGGCCCTCAAGTCAAAATCAAAACGCGTCGAAAAAACACACTACGATTTTCAACTCTCCACGCTTAGCAGAGCGTTGCAGATCCAGTGCGTGAAAAATCACGCCACGATATTATTACGTCGGAGTGAGCGTCGACTAAGAATTCCACTCCGTACTTTTTATGTCCTATCGAAAAAGTAAATGGAATAGAACATGTAGGTAAACATGACTCATCTTTTGGCGGTCATTTTAGTTGTGTAAAATTCAGTATTATTTGCTTGCTATTAAACACCAAGGCTTTAATTTCTAAAGCATACAATCGATGCTCACCCACATTCTGAGTCAGGTTTATTGAATATTGGCATTAATCAGTCATCGTGTTGATATGAAAATATTTCTTTATATACATATGTAGGTATGTATTAAATAAACCAGTGAAAGCAAGTACCTGAGTAAGCAAGTTGAAGTGGCATTGGGCTGGCCATGTTTGTCGAAGGACCCATGGCCGATGGAGCAGACGAACGAGTCCTGGAATAGAGACCGCGTATTGGCAAGCGTAGCGTGGGTTGCCCCCAGCTAGATACGATGACAACCTCAAAAAGGTGTTTGGGACAGACTTGATGCTTATGGCTGCGATATGCTGAGTTGATTGATTGAACTAAACCAGGTGGTTTAATCAGTCATTGATAGTTTAGTCTCATATAAATCTATCCCAAAATTTTGTCCTCTTAAGACCTCCAGAAACGAGTGCGAAAGTGAATGAAGTATTCTCAGAGAATGCTGTAGGTATTATATACTATTAGTGCCTTGTCTTACATTAGTCTCTTTTCATTTTCTCTTGCATCTTTCTGTTTTGGGCCGACCTACAAGGCAAAATAAGGACGAGTCTAAGCTAATATGGCAACAGACAAGTAGTATATCAGTATACTCTCTTACCATTCATACAAGCAGCTGGTAAGCGGCTAATGCATATTAAGTTGTTACAATTCTTCCGGCAGGGAAGGGCTAGCACTGCATGTGTATTCGTGGTGTTGCAAGCTTTAAACTAACAATGTTACACATAGCTAACTTATTACTATTTGTATCTACAATCACTACTTACAAGCCTGCCAACAACTGGGGCCAGATGTTCAGAATTCTGCATAAAATCAATAACCTATATCTTACGTGGGAATTCGAATTTGTAGCTGGGATTAAATCTGCAACAAGACCATTTGGGACGCATTGAAAAGATGGCCCTGGCCAAAATGATGCACTCAAACGATTCACGTTTACCTAATACAGCAGAGCCAATGGGAAAATCGGATCTCAAAGCTGCTCCCACTACCAATTTTTGGCGACGTGAGATTGAGTAAGACAGATCTTAGTAGTCTTGTTTTAAAAGGTGATGCCATCTACCATTCGAAAGAACATCCTTACTGTAGAAGTACCTCTACCTATAATATATTGGTTTGGTACAGATACTCCCACCAACAAATTGCCTTGTTTATAAGCAGGAGCAGTTGTATTATAGAGAGATCTAGGTATGTACCATCGTACCATGAAACTTGGTGAATAGGAATGTAGGGGTAAATCAGGACAAAACGACAACAACAAAGTATCGATTATAGTCCCGATTCACCCCTGCATCATTCGGTTCATGGTACTGCCAGCGCCATAACTGGAACATTAGAGAAAGAAATAACAAATGAAATTCCCACGTCAAATACCACAATGTCACCTAAAGTAACCTAAGCATAAGGTCCTTGACGCGCCACGTGATGCAGTTTCGTGATCATTCTTGAGCCGACAACGGTTATAGAGCTCGTGACAAATTCTTGATGCTTGCTCCACTTCGTATAACTAAGCAATGTAATACAGGGATGATAATTTATTAGCTCCATAGTGAAATTTTGTAATCTTTAACGATCCTAAATAGACCGCTGAATCGATAATTAGAAGTTTAGAACTCGCTTTGTTTGGAGTCACGTTTTAAATGTATCTTCAAGCGCTACCTTTGACAACTGATCTATTGATTGTTCGTTCGAGCGGAGCGAATGCTTGAATTTACTATAGTGAACTATCGATTACATTAGTTACATAGAATTTAAAAATAAATGGAACATTAACATATG
This sequence comes from Polymixis flavicincta, assembly GCA_949987655.1. Taxonomy (NCBI): domain Eukaryota; kingdom Metazoa; phylum Arthropoda; class Insecta; order Lepidoptera; family Noctuidae; genus Polymixis; species Polymixis flavicincta. The sequence goes on along the minus strand of OX465181.1, from coordinate 17,016,760 downwards.
CTGTGATTGTTTTTTACGTTGAATCAATGCCGACTCCACTATTCACTAAATTTTAACTAGATTCAAACTTAGAATAAATAATATCAAATTCGAGCTATCAAGTTTTGGATGTGTAATGAACTAATGACAACCAAAGAGTTAGGTAACGTTTTATTTATTAGTGAAAATATAGGACATGCATGATCATTCTTGATAGAGTCAGCACATGTGTTCTCTTCTACTAAGAGCACTAGGGCCTGTCTCGTTTACTTCCATCCAATGTCTATACGAGTACTAACTTCATATCTAATTAGTCAATTCAAAATGTAATCACAATTTAAATGGCTGCAATTTCCAGGTCTAGGTCAATTAAATGGCAGTGAACAAACACTAGGACAGTTTGTTTGTTTATCAAAGCAATTTTTCAACAGCTTTTGTTTATGAATCGAGTTGTACTTAACACAAAACATTATTAAAGCTTTTTTTACTCTTCTTTTTCTTATCCTTAATTTGTAATTAAGTCTTCTATTGAAACTGAAGAGATTATTTCCTTAATCGTGCGTGATCAAGTACCCGAAATAAATTCAATCTCTTAATTCGTTACATCAAAATTGTCCGTGTAAGTAAGTATACGGATATATACGGACAATTTGCTTTGTCTTCTGTACCTAATGATGATGTCTCACCTTGGTGTAATGTTCGAAGTGTGTTCGAATCATATGACTCCATTAGAGGAACTTCGTCTCGATCCTCGACAGACCTATTTGTTATCATGTAAGGTCACGGTCGATAATAAGCAAGTTTCAACATTACAGACGCCATTGAAAACGATTGTACCTACTGTTAAAATTAGTACAATGTCTGCAAAAAGCGTGTTAGAGTCGGATGTAAAATACTCGTCACGACTTTGACGAGTCGGGGCATTGCACTTTGTTACTTATTTTTAGCTCACTTGAATCTAGATCTAGATTAAATCCTACTGTGGCCCGTTTAGTTGTCGCGTGTTCCTTAAAGTTTTTTATAAAACAAAGTAGATTGCGTATGAGTTTTCGCCAGAGTGGATTTGATTTAGGACCGAAGTTTATTTTTTATCAGGTACCTATTTCAGCGAGTGAAAATCGACAGAAAAAGTGTCATTTCTACAGGAAATTGGCCGATTATCTTGGAAACCAATGCCTAACGATTGAGAAAAATATCGTGAGCAAATAGACAAAACAGAGCAACCGTTGCGACCAACAGCCCTAGTATTGGGTGCCCGTTCTTATAGTAATTTCTTCAGCTAACCGCAATAATCCGCAATACTTGTTGAGAGACCCCATACTTATCCATTTTAGTTGAGCATCAATCAATAATGAGTTGAATGATTAATACAACATAGTTTTAGTCAGCTCTTGTGCAAGATGAAAAATAGAAAGGGACGAGGTACATACTGGCCGACTCCTTGATGAGTCAAAAGTGCTAGTAAATTCACATAATTGAACTAAATGCAAGCACAACTATTGTCATCGAGGATCGGGAAGCAATTTGGGGGGTTTGCCATAATCGCCACGCTTGACAGGCGGGTTGACGATCGCAGTATGGTGATAGGTAAATTGCATAGTGAACGCTGCTGCCCATCTCCCATCTCTATCAAGATAATGATGTTGTAACAAATGATCAGACGCACAATGTAAGACAGAAAAATATTAATAGACAGTCATTGTTGTACACAATTTCTCGAAATGATTAACCCATTTATTACCTACATGCAAATCGTAATGCTTCTGCATTGCGATTTTCAGGTAGTGGGAGCAGTGGTGGCCCAGTGGTAATGGCCCCGGCTTACAAGTTGTAGGTCGTAGGTTCCAACCCAGGCAGGCGCTTTACTTTGTGTAAATAATTTCATCACCACTGCTCTCAAAAACGGTGGAGGAAAACATCGTGAGGAAACTAGCATGTCTCAGAACCAAAAAATCGAAGACATTTGACAGCTACCAACCCGCACTGGGACCGCGTGGTCGTCTCACCGAGAGAAGGCCTGTGTCCCAGCAGTGGGAAGATTATAGGCTGATTATGCTTATACAAATCGCAATACAATTTCGGAATAAGCGTTGGAAATGCCAAAAATCGCGTTGAGTACCTAACCTATTACTTCATCATCATCATCAGCATTTTAGCCACAGTACGTCCACTGCTGGACATAGGCCTCCCCCAAAAGGGGGGTTTTGCTATAATCGCCACGCTTGGCAGGCGGGTTGGCGATCACAGTATGGTGGTAAAATGCATAGAGAACGCTGCTGCCCATTCTCTAGTAAGTCCCTTACTATTACTTATTATGTTACTTACATTCTTCTAATCAGTTTATTAGCTAAGCAATCAGCAACTGTTTAAAAATTTCGCTGTACTCACACGTACTTGACAATCTTGGCTCAGGTGGATAGGTACCTACTATCACAGGGTGGCAGAAACATCGATGCGAACCTAGTTATCATTCGATGAAGTATGTGACACACAGAATAGACAAGGTAGGTACTTATATAAAGTTCCGTTGTTTTTAAGACATTAGGCTTACCACAATTTATTTATCTTATCTTGAACAATACCAGCGGAACTAGAAACTTAATTTACCTTTTTAGAAAAAGTTAAATTACTTCTTGTTCTTATGTCGCAGCGTGTCATCGTATTTTTTTAGGGTTCCGTATAAATTTTAACATCGAAGGCATAAGATAATATGGTATATAGTTACTTAGCTAACACGTGAAGTTCCATTGCCAACATGGGAAGATCACCTTATTGCCAAAACAAGTTAAGTATCGCATTATAGTCTGTACAGGAATATATTCCCTTTAAAATGATTGTAGTTCATTAAAAACCTCATGTGCAGCGATTGACGTCAGCGAGGCTACGTGACGCAGACTGCTTACATACGGAAAATAGCAGAGTGCAAATTTTAAATCCCTGTAAGTACGAGCCTACTTACGCAACGCTATTGACGGTTCAAAGATGACCAATTGCAGTCACAGTACCTTTGCCTAACTCCTAGTTCAATGTCTTCACTCTTAAAAACACAGCACACCATAAACAGGTCCCTGAACCAGATGAAATGTTCGCTCGTCTCCGTTTCGCCACCGCTCGGCACTCCGGCGCAGGTCCAATTCAAACGACAGTCATTGTGATGCAACCGCGCCAGCGTGAGAGCACGCGGCTGCACGTCTAAATGGACCGACGGTAATCTAAATATTAGTATAAGTATACCATTGTTGGCATGTTGCTCATCAGAGTCTGAACCGTATATTAACGCACCGCGCATAGAGCCTATTAAAACATTGTTTCATGATGACGGGGAATTTTCTTTGTAATGATTGGAACTGCTGGCTGCTTCATCATGCCTACAGGTGTCATTCTATGATATTTAAGTATATATGATTAGGTATATATGTGGTCCTCTTAATAAAAGGATTCTAGCATAGGTATGAGGAATAAACAGGTAGTTATAATAATAATAAAAATCAAATCAGTTATCATCCGAATCCGGAAACTGAAATCCGTAGGAAGTCGGAACACTCCGATATTAACCACGGAAGCGTTTTTTTGAATTCCCCCACAGGATAACAGAATTAACCAACTGAAATGGCTTTTTTTAATGTGTCCAGTATCCAAGACTTCCAATATCTATTGTTTGCATTATAATAAAATCGTAGCGAAAAGGAAATGGTACGAGGTCTGGTCTGGTCCTGACTGTCTTTATATTTTAGCTGCTGGGACTAAAACTATACCACGGCAGTTTTATAAAAATGTCGCTGTTATTTTAGTAGGTATATTGTGGTGTCGTACCCGTACGACTTCCATGCGGATGAAGTCACGGGCTGTTCACAACGCAAATTGGCCATCGATAATCTTCGGCGTGCATTCTTCGACAATAGGGTATTTTCCAATTTGATAAAAACTATTTTAATTTGAAGATTGAGAAGATATATTTAAAAGAAAAATAAAAATAAATGTATTTTAAATCCATTTTCTCCATTAAAAACGATTAAAATCAAATTTATTTTTCGTTGTTTTGAATTTACCGCCAAAACGCTCCTTACGATGACTTTTTATCACGTGACATCGTGACGGCAGCTTTGTGTAAACAGCACTACTAATAGGTACCTACTTAGTTTGACGCAATTTTAGAAGTACTTGTGCGCAGAGGCACCGCACACCACTGATTTCACTTTCTATCCATAAAAAATCTTGTTAAATTATAAACACTACACTCACTTGTTTACTTACTAACTACTTTAGTTTACACAAAGTTGACGTCACATGATAAAAAGTCATCGTAAGGAGCGTTTTGGCGGTAAATTCAAAACAACGAAAAATAAATTTGGTTTAAATCGTTTTTAATTGAGAAAATGGATATCAATCAATTTACTTTTATTTTTCTGTAACATAATTATTTCGTCCCAATCTTCAAATTAGAACAGTTTTTAATAAATTGGAAAATACCCTATTGCATGTCTGCTGACCCTACCTGTAGTAAGCAGCACCTACATACTTAGATGCTTCGTTGACACGCACGCTGACCAATGACTATTATTCACGTGAGCAATACAAATCATTATGTAAACAAATTGTCACACAAAAACCATCTTTCACCGGCGAGGCGTAGACGTAGTAATCGATCGTCCTCTATATACCCACTTAGCAAGTTGTAAATAACTTTATTATGTCATTCCATAACACTTGTGATGGGTTTCGTAATCATCATGAGGTTTCTATGGAATGACTAAGATGGCCACGTAATAATCCTCATAAAATATTTGATCGATTTAATAATATTTCCAAAATAAAACACTTGAATTCAAGATCAGTTTACAAGATCTTGAATTCATGGCATCTTATTTCAATCTTTTTTTTGTGATTAAAATATGATTGACGTGTAAAAGTGTTTGTACAAACCTACTCACAGAAATAAAATTGTTCATCACTTAAAATACTTATTCAAGTACAGCTGTAGGAAGGTACAGCCTTATGTGTTGATTGATAAAATTGGAATAAGATTTGATAGCCTGTTTCACCGTCTCCGGATGAGATTCTAGATTACTATTATTTGGCAGTAACTTTCAGGCGCATTCGGTTCCATTTACATAGTAACCTGTATAGTGTGTGTCATGTAGTATCTTGTGATCCTATAAGGCCATAATTACCCATTAATAAGGTCACAGAGAATCACAAGATAGGTACCTACTCAAAAAATAAGTTTTCTTTCTAAAAATGTGGTGAATCGGAAGTAGGGTAAAAAACCTTGGAACACACAGGTTCAAGGGCTCCAAATTACCAGAAATTAGAATTAAAACGGTGTCACTTTAATCCACCTTGAAACAGAACTATTAAAGGTATTCATTAATGAAATATGGCGTGACCACACGCGAATGCACCATTAGCCGGGTAGATTACTTAAATCTAACTTTAAAGGAACAAAGTAGACGCAAGTAGGTATATATTGTGGACCTGCTTACAGCCTACACATGACTGTGACATATTATGATGTGTCCTATGAGGACGCAGAAAGTTATTTCTATCGGACTGCTTAGTGACCAGCACCCTAATTGTGTAACTCACGATTCATCATAATCTGTATCGTTTTGAAACGGATTGTTAAACCATTGCTTCATGTGTTCGAAAAATGTGTCTGTTCGACAACATAAATAACGCAATGAATATTGTTTAACTGTGAAGACGAAACCAATTATGATCAATCGTGAGTTACGCAATTAGGGTGCAGTTAATCAGTTACTGGCTGGCCTTTTCTAGCTATAAAATGAACCAAGACATAAAGTAAAATTAATATCCGTAGAGGTTTCTAGTGAGGGCTGGTTCGAGAAGGCACGGGAAAAGAGTTCCTGGAAAGACTTTGGGGGGCCCTTTACCCCCAAAGTGGGACAGTATAGGGCTTGTGGCGGCATCTACAACGCCACATGCGAACTACGCATCAAAAGACTTGACGTCACACAAATCCTACATCGCGCAAGCAGAGTTTACCACGCGACTCGTATACAGGATGTTTGGGAGAACGTTGAACATACGAAAATGGTGGATAGGTGGGGTCATCTGCTACTTACTCAGCCCTAATTTATTTGGCCCTGGCCTCTGGATTTTTTTTTTAATGCTAGTTGAAATTAAGATTTAAGTATTTTTGACATCTTTCTGTAAGTTTAAGGACTCGATAACTTTTTCTAGCTAACATCTGAATAAAGCAATAATTCTATAAGAATCTGCCAACATTAAAGATTAAAAGAAAACAATTGCCTGTTTTACCCATTTTTGATAAAAATTACACTTTAAAGTTAAGAAAGTGGTGAAACTAGAAGAAAGCAAAAAACATTTTTTTTAAATATCCAGGGCACCAGGGTCAAATAAATTAGGGCTGAATAAGTAGCAGATGACCCCCCCTATCCACCATTTTCGTATGTTCAACGTTCTGCCAAACATCCTGTATATACAACATCCCGACATCAACCGTCGGGCAGTCAAATAAATAAATAATTCTTTATAGCCATAAAAACAGGTTACAGAATGATGTGAGACCCTGACTCCAGAGCTGGGTAAAAATACCTGTACCCACCAGACACAACACCCGTCTGGTCGGAGGATCCTCCCTTTTCCATAGAGTATGAGTGAACTTTATACTCTGTTCCTCATACCTATATAGGCTAAACAAAAAGAAAAGGAGGATTTATATAAAATTCATATTTTTTCAGCAACAGTTATGTAGTAAGTGGGAAGGGGTAAGGTACGCACGATGATATATCAAACTAAGTATACATTTCCAGTATAAATGTTGACTTCTCATATAACGAAAAGCCCATACAATGTTTAGCTAAAACTGGAAACATAGGTATAGCTTGATAAGTCTTCGTATGTACCTACTTAGAAATAAGAATAACATGGACCTGTGGCTATTTTACTGAACATTGGTTTATCTGGCAATACCATGATTTTAACCTTTCCTTAATTACGCGAAACTGCGTATCTAATAAAACATCAATAGGCACCCAAATCTTTCCGACCTACTTTAGGCTCCTTGGTTTTGATTTATGCAAACAGTATGGGTACCTTAGGTAGGTACCTATCGGTTTGTTGGCTCCTAACTCTAATGGTTTTATAATTGAGTATTCTGTTTCCGTACAGACAATATTAATAATGAGACAAAACCATTCTATGTTTAATTTTTGATGTGAATTGTCGAACAGTGGAGTAATACACTCCAGAAGTTTGAATGGAAAAAGTTTCGACTAGATTAACCATAAGGACCAGCTTTTCCACGTGTAGGTCCTTACCAAAAAATCTGTTTTCTGTTTTCAGATGGCATCAAACAAAGTCTTCAAGAGCACAATCAGCGTACTGTTTTTTTTACAAACAGCGGCGCAAGTTTTGGCGGGAACGCAGTTCGCTTCTCACGTCAGCGTAAACACGCCTGCGCGAAGCTTCACACACGGGGTCGGTGACCCCCTGCCATTGCTCGCCAGGCGAAATTACAACCGGCAATCTACCTTCCGAAGCTTACCGCGTAAGTAGTTAATTATTTATTTATTTACAAGTGGGCTGAGTCACAAGTGCTTCTGAGCTGTTCCACGTCCCTAGTCGCAAGGGACATGCAAAAATGTTTAGGGTCGATGGTCAACCTACAGCAGGTAGGTAGGTCCCTAATGAAGAGAAACCAAGCTAAAAAAGAATTTTCGGTATAAAAATTCGTAGAAGTAGACTTTTATTTTTCTGTAGTTCAAACACAGTGACTGCCACTGAAATAAAATGACTATACCTTCCTATTCAGAGTCAATGTAGTAGCATTAGTACATAGTACATTACCGACATTTCGTGATGTCTATGTATCTTCGTAAAAAACCTATGTGACTGGGACATACTTAAAGGTCAAAACGAATTCTTAAAAAAGAAAAACTTTTCCCCACCATAGGAATTTCTCCTGTATTGTGGGTGCTTTTACAAACATTTAAACTCACATACACAAACGGCCAGACCCGGAACAACTACTTGTGGGTCATACAAATATTTGTTCCCTGCGGGAATCGAACCCGCCACACGCAGCGCATCAGTCAATCGCTTAACCGCTACGCCAACCGTGAAGAATTAGAAGAAAGTCAAGACAATAGATGAAAGGGTACTGCGTTGATAACGTGGACCCACGCCACGTTATTAACATGTAATTCTCATCTAGATTACAATACAATTTAATGCTAAATAATATCCCAAAGGAAAATAAGAAACAACCAAAAGTTGCAAATCATCTCGGCAAGTACTTATCTAAGCAAACGAGTACCGGCGAAGATAGCGTGTGAATCGTGTGTCCATTTATTTTGACATTAATTTACACTTTGTTATGTGAGCACAAGCGATTATTACCTACTTTCTCGGAAACGGAAAAGGTATGGGTATTAATGTAAAAACAACGCATGGCTAAGTTTTACTTGTTATTGAAGTACGTAGGTACTCAGCATATATAAATATATAAAAAAACAATACTCACGTTCCTTATTTTGCCAACTCGAACACGACTGCGTGACCCTGCGTGACACACCGACAGAAAAAACACCCCCTACCCTAACATAGGTAACCTTTTTTTTTTTTTTTTTTTTTAATTACGGGGGGAAATCCTCATGGATGTCCTCCGCCCCGGGGAGGGCGGAGGGGTCTGTCAGACTCTTACTGACTAAAACCACCCCGGTGTTCCGTCTCTCACTTACGCCGGGGATCACGGGAACTAGTGAGTCTTCCGCGATCCCCGGCTAGTGCCGGCCCGCCTATGCGGGCCACCTCGCGATAGGGGGGGAGTGAGGTGTTAAACTCCCCCCCACATCAATGAGAGGCGCGCGTGGAACACTACGCGCCGCCATCTCGGGTCCTAAGAAGTAGGGGGCGACGGATTCCCCAGTCCGTCGCCCCTGGACCCATTAAGGGGGTTGGAAGAGGGCGTTGTCCGCCCTCCGCCGACGCCCGGTGCGTCTGCTGCGGATCGGGTTAGCGGAAGCGATCTCCCGCTCCCTCTCCGCAGCCTCCTTCTGCGAGATGACTGTTTCGCAGAAGGACACCACCGCGTCCCAGGACTCCTCGCTGACGACCATCGAGTCGACAACGGCCGGCAGCGACAGGTCACTGCCTACTCCTCAGATGAGGGCACGGCGCGGCTCCGTCCAAGCGGCACACTCTGCCAGCGTGTGCCACGCCGTGTCCTCCCGACAGTCGACGCAGTGGTGACACCGAGCGTCCGGCTCCCTGTTTATGCGACACAGGTACTTCCCGAAGCAACCATGCCCCGAGAGCACCTGTGTCACCCGAAACGACAGGGAGCCGTGCCTCCTCCCGAGCCAGCGCTCGAGTACTGGCCGGATCGCCCCGATGGTGGCGGAGCCGGCGGTAGGGCGTGAAAGCCTGTCCCGCCATTCCGCCACCAGGGCTGCGCGAAGCTGTGACCGACGCAACTCCAAATGTCGCGGCGTCAGCCACTCGCCCCGCGCCCTCGAGTCCTCGCGCCACCGATGCAGCGACGCGAGTACCTTCGCCTCGAGGTCCCACGGTGGGGATCCGGCCAGTACGCAAGCCGCCTCGTAGGAGATCGTGCGATATCCCCTTATGACTCTGACGGCCATAGCTCGCTGCGGTTTCCGCAGGACAGCGATGCTGCCGGCCGTCAGGTCAGCCGCCCAGATCGGGGCCCCATACAGGGCCATCGATCGCACGATCCCCACGTAGAGCCGCCTACAGGCGGCGCTCGGGCCCCCCAGATTGGGAAGCAGCGTTGACAGCGCCCCAGCCGCGCCCAACAACTTGGGCGCCAGCCGCTGGAAGTGGGGTCCGAAATCCCACCGGCTGTCGAGCACCAATCCCAGATACTTCATGGTGGACTCGACAGCTATTCGGGACCCCCCGACCACGATGTGTGATCCCGGCGGCGGCGCCCGCCGGGGGCCATGAAAGACCATGGCCTCCAACATAGGTAACCTAACCTAAGATATCAACAGTTTCAAGTCTATGACATCGCAAGCGCAAATAATGAGTATGGGGTTCCATCCCCAAGATAAACAGCGAGGTAATTGTGTAACAGTAACTGGAATGGCATTCATTTTGACAGTTAAACAACAGTAATTGCGTTATTTACGTCGTTGAACAGTCCGGAATCTGGATTCTTGTTGTTAATGGTGACATGTTTATGAAGGAATTTTACACCTCCTGTCTAACCTAAGCCTCAAGAAACAAAGCTAATTTAAAATTGTCTACAATTTCAGTTCCACCGCAAACTCGAGGAACAGGCTACCCTCGAGTGAAGCCGATGATACCCTTCAACAACGAAGACACCTACCACCGCGACAACTCATTGAACGGAGCACCCTGGCAGTACAACAATTACATGGGTAAGAGTGTTGAACAAACCAGGGCACCTGCCCCGGGTAGCATTTTCAGAGGGCACTGAAATCATAATATAGTATGATTAAAAATAAAAAAGTTGCTCCACGAAGCGCCTAGCATACGGAAGCTTGTTTGGCTCACTGTCGAAGTGTCGACTTGTAAGAAAAAGGCGCCACACATGCCCACACCTAGGTAATCATTTTTTCTCAAACGCTGGAGAGAGGGGCGCCATTATCAAGTTTCAGCCCCGGTTCGAAAAAATCGTAGATCCGGGACTGAGTATTCTTTCCGTGTTTAAAACGCTTAGCGAGTAGTAGTGGCCCAGTAGCAACAGCCGCAACTTACCGAGTTGCATATCGTAGGTTCGAACATCTCTTTCCTCTGTTCCGTGGTCCGAACCCAGACTGGCGCTTTACTTTGTGTAAATTATTTCATCCGGGAGGAAACCGCCACGTCGTCACCGTCACGGAAACCTGCACTGGGCCCGCGTGGTAGATTACAGCCCACTATCTCTCGAAGACAGGAGGCCTACTGTGTCCGAGCACTAGTTACATTATAGGCAGATTAGAAGAAGTCTAACTGATAAATATGTAAAAAAAAACACCAGAATTAAGCACCCCCCGATGAGCTAGTTTGGAAATTATAGTGCCTATCCAGGGATAGGCACTAGGCTGACTGCCTTCTCCCTTCCCTTTGCTTTAAAATGAAACTCAGCAATTTGCTATGTACTCGTGAGGTGGTACTCGGGAACTCGTGGTATTCGTGAGGGAAGCCTCTAAGGACGGTGCCCCAACCAATGTTGAAAATCTGCCAGGGGAAGTATTCCACTAAGGTGAAGATGGCCATTCTCGCACATGCGAAGGGGCTTAGGAACTTCAGTGGAACGCACTGGTGCCCCCTTATTCTATACTACGCTGAAAAGGCTCGTATCTAAGAAAACAATTTTTCTACTTCCTAGCTTCTGGTAGGTAGGTAGGTACTATTACGAGTGCTACGTCATAGTCGTCATACCTATCTAATCCCAGAAATGTTAGTTTAGGTTACCTTAGGTAACTACCTACTCTGGAATACGATTTTATATCCCCTTATACCTTTTTTCAGATGTTGCGATTCCTCTGTTGCCGCCATCACCGTACAAAGTAGATTCTCCTGACCCTGAGTCGCTATGGCCTGAAGGTCTGTTCATACCACCGTTTAACCCGCCACGGTTTGGGGCTGCTAGCAACCGCCGCAGTGAGGTATTGTCAGGTAAAACTTAGTGAAAATAGTATGTTGAGTTCAGTCCTCTAGCTGATATTCCTTCAGAAAGTAGGTAGATGCTGTGTTGCTTCTGAGTCGGAAAGTAGATGTTGATTTTCGAGGGCAGGTCAAAAAGTTCGAAGAAATGTGGGATTGGAGAGGGTAGGGGGCAGTTATTTTTAGCTGTCACTAAGTAGTGACTCAATACAACTAAATAAATAAATTTGTGTGGTGCCGGACGTAAAAGAATAGCACCATCCCATTTCTTCCCGTGGGTGTCGTAGAAGACGACTAAGGGACTTACTAGGCAGCAGCATTCACTATGCAGTTTACCACCATACTGCGATCGCCAACCCGCCTGCCAAGCGTGACGGTTATGGCAAATCCCCCCCCCCCCATTTGGGGGAGGCTTATGTCCAGCAGTGGACGTCTTTCGGCTGATATGATGATGATGAAATAAATACCTACTTAGTTTCACCCCGATCGGCTGGTTCATTAACCTTTGAGATTTCGCTGGTTAAACAAGTCAACCAGAAAGAAAATATAAACTATGGTGGCGATGAAAAACGCCTGAGAACATCCTAGAAGAAATGTCATCAACAAGTCAATGATTTACAAGTGGCATAGTATTTTCAAGTAAGACAGAGACTCAATTATAGAGGGATTTTGGCCACAGTTTTTTGGAATCAGAGGGGATGTTACTGATCGATTATTAAGATAAAGGTGTCAATATCACGGGGTAATACTGAGCTACGCTACTAGAAACATTAAAAGAACCAATAAAATAGAGAAGGAGAATACGGTCTCTGGGTGTGCTTATTTTGCATGACAAAGCACCCGTTATCAAGTCATGTTGTCATGTTGTTGGCCCCTTCTGAGTATTATTTCCCAAACAGAGAGCTTCGTAGAAAGAAATATATGGGTGACGAAGAAGTGAAGTCGGCAATTTCTGCTTATTTTGGAGGCAAATCATTTTTTTCTTTCGAAGTTATAAGTGAACAAATTATTTGAAAGATATGAAAAGTGTATTAGGATTAATGGAGAATACCATCATCATCGGCCTATAATGTTACCGATGTTGGGACACAGGCCTCCTCTCGGTGAGAGGGATTGGGCCGTAATCCACCACGCGGGCCCAGTGCGGGTTGGTAGATGTCACATGTCTTCGAATTTTTGGTTCTAGGACATGCCGGTTTCCTCAAGATGTTTTCCTTCACCGTTTTTGAGAGCAGTGGTGATTTAATAATTTACACAAAGTAAAGCGCCTGCCTGGGTACGAACTCACGACCTACTAAGTCGCAGCCGTTACCACTTGGCCACCACTGCTCTCTGGAGAATATATCCAAATGGAAAAATATTTTCATGTTTCATTTCACCCCTCTTCCCTTTCATTCTGCGAACTTTTTGACCTGCACTCGTAGACTACTATCAGCCAGTGGGTAACAAGACCTCCTGCCACTGCTATTTATGGTGGGCACTGGCTAGGTGATCTAGCTAATGTCTCTAATTTGAGCTAGGTACCAGCAGGCTGTTATATTTTGGGTCTGTAGGTTTTTAGCAACTACAGGCACAAAAGGCCCAACATCAGGCGTCGACTGCGCGGTCCTTCAGCTTAGAATCATGCTTCGTTCGCTTACCCTCGCGTCGCAGCTGGTCTCCAAAAATAATATCTAACATTAAACTTTCAACTTTTGTTTTTAGAAGCCGAATCCCTGGACCCCTACTTACTGGAGGGTTCAGAAGCAATAGCAGCAGTCAAGAGGTCAACTCGCCATGGTCTTTACTACTTCCACGATATACCTCACATCGAGTCACTGCTCGCCAACCAAGAACTCAGGATCGAGAACAATTTGAAACCTCATAGGATAGCTAGCATACGTCAAACGTGGCCCTATAACCGACCTTAGCGTACCCCGAACCGACAAACAAAACACTACATAAAAATTGCAATTATATATTTGTATACAACTGTAAAAATACTCAATAAAAAAGTCATTAAGATTATACACAACGAAATATATCTAGTTTTATTTTTCATTGACAGCATACTATGTAAAGTATAAACATGTAGTATCTACATTTGGAATGTACATGTGAGCATTATGTTTAACAGTTCTGTTCCATTATTTTGTTTACTGAATAAGATATAAGTTCAGTTGCAGCTATCTAGTTTAAATTAGTCTTAATTTAAAATAGATGGGTGCATATTTTTTTTTTTTTAAACAGGAAGCCAGTCTCAACAGAAGGTATTCCAGCTATTATGAAGAGATTCACAAACACTTAAAGATATGTTTGAGAACTAAACAGATCTAGACACAATAAGGTTATTTATATTCTAACAGTAAAAACATGAGCAATTAGTAGAAAATTGTCATGCCCATTAGTGGACGGAATTCATCGATTAAGTACCTAGCTATTATTATCAGCTACCTTTACTTAGAGATCGTCTAATTCAAAATTGTATAACAAACATTTTTTACTTTCTCATAACTTTAGAAGGATTTATAAACTTTTTATTTTTATACATTTAAAATTATTTCTAGTTCTTTACTATAAGTACATAATTACTATCAAGGCAGTGAGGAGTTTACATATTCAACACAACAATTTTTTTTATCCGTAAGACATTGTCGTAAAGGTCTAACCCTCTTACTAATAAACACAGAATAAAGTAAACCTAAATTTAAACCTATGAAAATGTATCTATGGTTATTCCTGATATAACTTTATACCATGTTTTTTAGTAACAGGGTAGGAGTATATCTCAATCTTCACCATAATAATTAAATATACATAATTACAAACAGCATTAACATAAAAAGTTTTAAATAAGTACCTACGTTTGGAAGACAATTCACATATTTTTCAAAAACCCTGTACATTACACACTTACACATCTCCAGTTTTTTATTCATAATCATATTGGTCAAACAAGAACAATGAAGCAATTTCTTAATATTGATAATATAGTCACATTACCTATGTTATCTATACAAACCATTATTTGGACAACTCACTTTGTGGTTAAAATATCACTAAATGTGACAGCATATATTTTTTTAACTATCTAAGTCATTAGAAAATGATAAGAACTAAATCATAAGGAATGAGATTCACTTTCACAAAGAGTATACAAAATAAATTGGACCCTGTTGATTCCCAAGTTTACATATAAGTCCAAAACAGAAGTAACTACCAATTCAGTTGAAATTCAGCAATTTCAACTTTACGTGCTTGTTTATAGAGCATAATTTTAGAATGGGTGATTAGAAAATGTGTAAGTTTTACAAAAATACTTTACAAATATGGTATGAAAGAGGAAAAAAACCACTTTAAGTAATTTGCTACAGAACTTTAAAAAAACAAGACTGAAGGGTTTCTAAACAAAACTTTTCAATTTACAATCAATTTATTTTTATTGATAGCAGGGCTACAATGAGTGGCTTGCCCCGTTTTTACGTAGTAATTAGATCTGATAACAACCCAATTTCAATGAAATTAGGCACCAACGGCCCAAACTTACATAATTATCACAATCTTAGAGAAATATAAGTTATTTAAAAATAATAGTTGTATATGGGTATTAGTATTGCTAATGCAAGAATGAGTTGATATGGATTGACGCCAACTGCTGAGTTACAAAGGTCACCATTGCAGAAACACATGTAAACCTTTTTACGGTTCCACATAGTGTAGGCACACCTTTCTTCATAATCACTTGGGGCTCGTTGTAGGCACATTCGTTCAGTTGCTGCACCGTAATCTGTGAAGTAAGTAATTACATATTATTTTATAATTTAAAGTAGTTAAATATAATTTTCCTCACTTTACACAGTGCTTTGCTTAGTGCCAGTGTAACCACAATTTTGTTAATGTCTAACACAGTAATGTTTATAAGAGGGAGTATAATTTAAGTAACAGGCTCTTTTTTTAGTTATTGAAGTACAATTAAATAACATCATCTGCCTAGCCTTTTCCCAACTATATTGGGCTCGGCTTCCAGTCTAACTGGATGCAGCTGAATACCAGTATTTTACATGGAGCGACTGCCTGTCTGACCTCCACAACCCAGTTACTGGGTAATACGATACCCCTTGGTACTACTGGTTGTCAGACTTTCGGGCTTCTGACGACCCATAACGACTGTCAAAGATCCCCAAATGTGCTTTCCGAGGCACGGAGGGGTCTTGGTATGTAAAGATGGTCACCCATCCACGGATCAACCGCGGCAAGCGTAGCTACAATCAAATAAAGATTAAACATACACGTTAAATATATATGTACAATTAAATAATATAAGTACTAAAAGAATAATGTGTATGAGTTTATCAGCTCACCATCAGATCTGAAAGCCCCCACAGTGCCTTCAATTAGTTTGCCACACCATCCTGAGGGACAGGCCACAACATGGATACCTTGTTCAATCACAGTCTCTGTCACATTTAGTGGAAAAGTATCACCACAGGACCCAAGTTCTCCTCGCGATCTACATCTTATGCATCGCTTAAGTAAACCTGTAACATTATGAATATTTGTAAATATTTTGCAAGTTTTTACAAACTTTCTAATTTCATAGAAATTTAAAATGACGCAAAATTATATCAAAACCGATGAAAATTTGATTTATTGAGCTGTTCGTACACAACCAAGCTACTTGGACACATTCCTAACAAGCTATTGTTGGACAACTCTCACTTTACCTTGATAAATAAAGTCGTGTCAAAAGTATTTGTGAAAACTTACTTTGAACTTCCTGCGCAACAAAGAATACCAATATAGTACACAAAAACACTTTACTGTAGTTCATTTTGCTATAATATTATTATCAAGAGGGACAAAATACAAATTTACCAAGTTATAAAACTTTTCATTTTTTATTCGAACTCGTTCACATTTCACAACCACAACTTTTACTACCGACCCACCATTCCGCTACGCGTCAGCTGTCAATTGTTTGTATGTCAGGAAGGGACAGAATCAAGCGCGAAATAATGTCCCAAGCTGTCAGCTTGCAAACTGTCACTGACATTGACGCTACAGATTTTCGAAGCAACTGATGCCAGTTTGATCGTCTAAAGTCCCCTAAGTTAACCGAGGTACCCTGCCTGCCAGCCTGCCACACTAGTTATGAGTAGTACACACGGCTACACATCAAGCTTTAAATTTCCAGTTTATACTGATCTCGCACTGTACAGAAATGCCTACACAATGCGAGATCAGCTTATATTGGAAATGTATGGCTTGATGTATAGGCGTATGTACATACCGATGTCAAAAATTTTGCCCCTTGTAATGTTTATGAAAAAATGAAATGTACAGACGCCAGCAGATCAAGCTATCACAAACTGACAAATTTTCCCAATTGAACATGAACCTTATTCATTTGTGATAAAGTTGAAAAACTATCAAAGAAATTTGACAGATTGGGGTAGCTTGATGTGCTGGCCTCTGTACAAATAAACGGGTGTATTTCATTTCAGTAGCTTTTCGCGTTCGCATTGCAAACGATGGTATTCATGAAATCCTCTATTATTTACAATCAGTGGATCTACAAAAGAAGATCTCCGATGCCAAGCAACACATACTCCAGCACAGTAACATGTCATCGCCAGTGACAGAACAAATCCTAGATAAATTGAATAACGAATGAATTCTGAAACAAATTATGTAAAACTTACAATCTTTTTGAGTTATCGAAAGTCAGTACAAAAAAATGTGTCATTTTTGTAGATATTATGTTGATTAGTTTTACCTTGATTTAACAATTTAGATTTTGACACGACTGTTACTTCAAACTCTTGAACCTTTTGGCCATCTATGACACATGAATAATTACCTTCTTCATTTTTACTTATGTGTAAAATGTGCAGAGAATTATTAGTATCCACTGATATATGAGGTTCTTCTTCATTCTTACATTTTATATTATTTCTGTAAAAGATATTAGTAGAACAAGGTGATCTCATTGATAATTTCTAACGGTTTAAACCTACATTTTGGTTAACGAAAATATAATCAGCGGTACCTTATTAATGAATTTAGTAGTTTTGCTTCTTTAAACCATTTTAAATCTGCATTTGAAACTGCTTCCGCACACGAAAGTGTAACATGACTGTTTTCTTCTACTTGCTTCGTAGTTTTGTGTGTATTTTTATCTTTATTTATCTTGTACTTCACTATAGAAAAATATAATTATTTATTAAAACCCATGTATGTGCACACGGCTACACATCAAGCTATACATTTCCAGTATACGCTGATCTCGCATCGTGTAGAGTTTTCGTACAGTGCGAGATCAGCGTGTATATTAAAAATAAATACAATTTATAGTATTATTTCCTTTATTTCACTTATTACACATTTAGATTACATTTTTAAATATTAGTATAAAAAATAGTATTATTATTATTGCGGGCGATTTTTCCAAATCCGGTTAGGTTGGGTAAGTATAATAGCTTAGAGCTTTCTAACTCAAATTGCGTATGGGATGAAAAAACTAACGAACCTATTGATAAGGATATGTCTGAATCAGAAACAGCTTCAAATATTTACGAAGTCAGTATGTGTGGCACGAATATTTAAAAGATGAAAGCGCCAAGCTAGCCCGCAAAAAATATTTTTCCTTAGGTTTTTTTTTGTAATTTGCATTTGCAGGATGTATGTTGATCAAACTATGATTCGCGACAGCATGTTTTACGGAAACGGAATTGACATAAAAATTGTAGAAAACGTAGCGCTACCTTAGCGCCACAGAGTCCATTGAAAATTCTTATTGCATCCCCCCCTACACACGTGAACAGTCCAAAGAGTATAATAATATAATGGGAGGAACTTTGAACACACATTTTGCAAGAGTCCCGTACAGTTTATAGAATTATCCTTGAACGATATAATTGTCTGCAGAAAGCATGGTTCACCGTTGAACGTTAATACGGAAAAACTTTTAGTCGATAGGTACAGAGGCCAGCACATCAAGCTACCCCAATCTGTCTTTCTTTGATAGTTTTTCAACTTATTACAAAGGAATAAGATTTATGTTCAATTGGGAAAATTTTACAGTTTGGGATAGCTTGACCTGCTGGCGACTGTACCATTATTTAGCGACAGTACGTATCGCCGAATAACACTACAAAGAATGAATGTTTGACCGATTCCAAGATTTACCGATGTCATGGTTCGCCGGAACACGCTTGAACTAAATAATCTATTACCGAAATCTATTTTTGCCGAAAACACCTTTCTTTAAGCCGATCCAAAATAATGTCTTCTGTTTCTTGCTCATGCATGAAACCATGACATCGGCAAATCTTGGTATCGACCAACCATTCATTCTCTGTAGCTCAGGGACTGGGACACATTTTGCACTTTATCATACAGTCTTGCAAAGTCTTCAAACAAGTGTTTAAATATTTGAAGCTAATTCTTGTACCGGCAATATACTACTTTATAAAATTGTCACAGACACAAATAAACGAACGATAGAAAATTTAAAAAATGCGTTGAAAAGATATTTTGTACCAACCTCTTTTTATAACATGACAGGTTTCCTCTGCTTCAAAGTCGGGGATATTTCTCATAATTTCACTTATTTTAGGAACTGTTTTATTGAGTAGTAAAGAACGACATGAGATATCGTAGCCATCAGTTAAATATGACATGGCAGCTGTGTTAAAAACCACTTCCGTGGGCATTTTCTGTAAAAGGCATTTTTTTAGCAGGGGTGCTGTCTATAAACCAATCTTCAGCACGTGCACCGTTCACCTGGCAAGGGTTAGGCTAGTTGGTTATAATCTATAGATGAATACTATGAATAGGTAGGTACCTACCTATTCTCTGCCTTAAAAATGCATTTTATTTGTTTTTACCTTGAATGTGGAATTGATAACACTGGGCTGTAAACGACATCTACCTAGTCTTCTGCGTAGACCTTTCTGATGGTCAATTTCATTACATTCGCCCCAATTTTCCCAAATAGTAGCTAATTTAAAAGTTCTATTTAAATTCCTTCTTAGTGATTTGAAAGGTTCGTCTTCAGAGGTTTTAATATTTCTATTTGTAGCATCGAAGTAGTTTCGTTTGTATTCTTGCCACTGAGTGAATGTTCCAACTTTAGGGCTGATTTCAACATTCATAACACCTGTTTAAAATTAAAAGTGTTGATGTGAAAAATGGCTGTTAACTGTACGATACACGATGCGATATCGTCGTTGAAGTTCTAACACCACGTAAGTCAAAAATAGCAACTTTTCAGGAGAGAGAAAAAACTGCTTAATTTTCCGATTCTCTAGCGAATGGCATCAAAATGTCAAAACAGCCAAAAAATGACTTACGTACGTGGTGTTAGAACTTCAACGACGATATGCGATTTACGACAAATTAACATACGAGAATGAACAACAAATAATGTTTCTTAAATGCACTAAAGCCCAATAGCAAATGGAAAGGAAAACCTTGGCCACCCACATGACTTTTGCCAACTGTTAGTCAATTCGGAATAGTTGACTAATGAGCATATAAGTGTAGGATTTTTTTTGGCCCCCAAACGCGATAAGATACATTTTCAACACATTTGCTCAAAAACTGCATTTACGAAGCCTGTATACATGGTTCGAAAGTTAAAAATTACGCACTAATACAACGGAACGTGCGGTAAAATAGGTACTCTCACCTAAGTACCTATTTTACCACATACCTCGTTGTATGTCGTGTCATGTCACCGTGCGTATTCTTTACGGTTTTTTTTTATTTCCATAAAATATTATAAGAATTTCGTCCAAGGAGTTTCACATTACGAGAATAAATAAGCTGACTGATCGAACCTCCTTGGAAACGATTTTGCTCAATACGTTTGTCTCACTTTAATAATAAAGAGTAAATGAGATGAAAGATGTAGTTCTAATTTTCACCACGGGCATGTGGCGCCATTTGTAAATTCGCGCCATTTTCAAATTAGAAACGTCAAAGATTGTTGCGAGTTTCCGACTGATATTTATAAACAAACTTTTATTATGAGTTCAAGCGAGGAAACTGATATTAATATGGAATCTACTCCACCTGATATTTTGAATGAGGCGCAAGTTGCAGGAAACGGTCTCTTGCCGCCAAAATTGGAGAGCGCTATTTAATGATGTATAGGTTTGTTTAATTACTTAGTGTACTGTTTTCTCGCAAATGTGTTGAAAAACATTGTATGACACACGTGCAAAAATTGGTTTTTACAAACTCGTGACTATGGTAAGCCCTCGACTTCGTCTCGGGCTTACATTTGTCAACTCGTTTGTAAAAACCAACTTACCGCACTAGTATCATAAATAACTATTACCAAAAAAAAAAAGATCAATGGAAAACGCGCAAAGTTTTGCCAAATTGTTAGTCCATACGGAGTTGACCTAAAATGTGACTATTTGGATAGTGAAGTAGATACAAACGCCAGCACGTCAAGCTATCCCAAACTGTAAAATTTTGCCGATTGAACATGAACCATTTTTTTTTTAAATAATTTTGACAATCTATCTTAGACATTTTACAGATTGAAGTAGCTTGATATGCTTGCGTCTGTAGGTACCTATAAGAATTATTTCTGCAATGGATAGTTAAATATTTTATCAATGGATAGTTTATTAAAGAGAATATTGTTTCTATGAGGATTTGGTGACCATTTTAAGTCCGTTTGGAGTTATATCGCCCTTACGTGACTAAATAACTCAAAGTTACTTTCAATAAGAAAAAACAACTGCTTTACTAGTATTTTAAAATCAAAATCTGATGACCTAATTATAAAGGAGCAAGGTTGCTTCGCACGGGTGCAATCTTCAAATGTGTCGACCTGAGAAAAATCGACATTTCTGTGCTTTACTTACATGTCATAACGATATGGGAGATGCGACAAATTCAACGTTTTGTACGGCGCGGCGGACCGACCGACTCTTAAAGGCTTTGTTCCTAGGCACGGCTACTTCTCCACGGAAACTAGGAAATCAATGTTTTGAAATATAACGGTTTTACATAAAAATAAAACCGATATTATGTGCGGAGAGGGAAAACATACAGCATTGTTTATGAAGAAGCAGTGTAGACTTAGCCTTTTGTGCGCGTTCAATAGTACGGATACTTAGTTTACCATTAGAAAACTAGATGGCGTTACCATCGCCGACGTTATTTTTACTCTTAGCCAGCTAGGACGCGGGAACCGCTGTCACTTTCAGAATTCATAGTCATCACCAGGAAGAACTTCCTACAATACTGTATGTTTTCCCGCTCGCGGCACATAATATCGGTTTTATTTTTATGTAAAACCGTTGTAGTAATGTGCCTCCGGAAAACATACAGCATTGTTTATGAAGACGTGTTTGTTATCTGCTGGTGATTTAATATAGGTACAGAGGCCAGCACATCAAGCTACCCCAATCTGTCAAATTTCTTTGATAGTTTTTCAACTTTATTACAAACGGTTAAGGTTTATGTTCAATTGGGAAAATTTGACAGTTTGGGATAGCTTGACCTGCTGGCGACTATACGTATAAAAGAAGAAATTGTAGGATTTCCTGTTACTCCGTGACAGAATATGGTTTGATTAAATTATCTAAACAATTTAAGGAAGCTACTGCTGACCTTCAGCTTCCCGGAGACGCATGAATGCTACTATTTCTGAGAACCTTGCGTAATCAGCACCCTAATTGCGTAACTCACGATTGATCATAATTGGTTTTGGGCACGCCACGATAGCGGCGGTAAGTCCCCTCTTTGAGGAGTGGTTTGAGAGGCGGCATGGCGTCCTCACCTTCCGCCTGACGCAGGTCCTCACCGGACACGGTTGTTTTCGTTTCCTGTTTCGGATAGGGCGGGAGGAAACGCCCGGGTGTTTCCACTGCGAAGATCGCCCTGAGGACATGGTGGAAAACACGGTGGCGGTCTGCCCAGCTTGGGTGGAGCACCGCCATGTCCTTGTGGAGGCGATCGGCGGCGGCGATCTCTCGCGTCCGGCCCTGGTCTTGGCCATGGTACGGAGCGAGAGGGCATGGGGAGCCGTCACCTCCTTCAGCGAAGCAGTGATGCTCGCGAAGACGGAGGCGGCGCACGTGAGGGAGAGGCAGCATATGCGCCCTCGCGACCCTAGCCGCCGCAGGATACGGAGACGCTCTGGGTGTCGGGAATCCCAGGCCGATTTTCGGCCACCATAGGCATGGGCTTGCGGACGGTGAGTAATGGGTAACTCGCTGTCCGGTAAGGAACAAGCCCAAGTCGACGGCGCGTTGTGTTCCACGCGCGCCTCAAAGAGATGTCAGCACAAAAAATGATGGGGCCCGCAAGGGCCGAAGCCTGTCAAGGGTGCGGGTTCGTTCGAAAGAGGTACCACATCCCCTGGCATACGGGCTAATGAAGGAACACGGGTGGGTTTTAGTCAGTAAAAGTCTGACACGCCCTCCTGCTCCACCCAGAGCGGGAGAAGTTATTTGATGATTTACCACCCAAAAAAAAAAAAAAAAAACATAATTGTTTTCGTCTTCACAGATAAACAATATTCATTATGTTGTCGAACAGACACATTTTTCGAACATATGAAGCAATGAAACGATACAGATTATGATGAATCGTGAGTTACGCAATTAGGGTGCCGTGCCGGTTCCATTTCCAATACGTGAGGCAGTTTTTGTGTTACTAAACACAGTGATAAAAAGATTAACGATCAAACTGTTAACTTTGGAATTCTTTTAGTTTTTTGCTATAAGAAGCCTAACTAAAGTAACAAAACAATTATTATCACTATGATGTGAAAGTTTGCCTGTGGGCTTTCGATGATTGTATATCGGTTGTAGATGCAGGTACAGAGGCCAGCACATCAAGCTACCCCAATCTGTCAAATTTCTTTGATAATTTTTCAACTTTTATAACAAAGGAATAAGGTTTATGTACAATTGGGAAAATTTTACAGTTTGGGATAGCTTGACCTGCTGGCGACTGTACCTAGAACGTATTGACGCACTCTAACTAAACACCCACAGCGTATTAACAATAAAACTTATATTGTGTGCCGTTCAGTGTCCTTCAATCGAACACCGTCATCAAAGAAGCTGTCATTTGAGATTTTCAACAAAGTTAGGTCGTGAACCCTACGACCTGATGCCAGAAACAAAACCGTAAATAACAAAGTTTCTTAAGGTGCATTTGATGACATTTTTAGTATTTATAGTTATCGTTTAGAAATGTGGATCCCACGTGAACGATGGCCGTGCTTGTTTTGGCTACTCTTATTGCCTTAATGGTGTGTTAAATCATGAAATTAGAAAAAGTTGGTTGTTCTGTATTAGGGCCACAAAAAAGAAGACCGATTTGTGGACAACGATAGTATTGTAGGAAAAAATCTCGTGTAGTAAAACTTTAAACATTTTGCGATGTGAGCAAATTGAGGATATTTTAATTTTACTTGAGATTTGGTAAATCTTAACAGAATCTCGAGGCCACTACGGCTACGTAGCCACCACTGCCATGTAAATTCCACATCGATACCTGCAATCTAGTGATACTTAGTTTTTAACTATCGCGATTTCTTGAATTGCATACTTTTTTCTGGAAGCCCTCATGACTGAAATACTTCCGCTATTGTTTGAGGTATAAGATGACATTTCGCGGGTTGTTTTCCTCGTGATGATCGCCTGTCTCTGTTATATTGTATCTCCCCGGGAGATAATGGGCTGTTAGGGCTATGTTGAACTGGTCTGTGAGGTATTGATAATTCGAAGGTTAGGGCAAGTGACCGTACGATCTGAGTCTTCCCTCCTTTCGGATTTATGGAATCAGGGTTCGATTGTCTGATTCATTTTGATGCTATTTTTGTACATAGCTTCTCCTTGTTCCAGTGTCATTTTTAGTGAGGTGCCCCTGCACACGACATTAGATTTCCGCCTATAGCACCTCAACCCGATTCCAAAGCGTCCGTCGCAAGGAAATGGGTAGCAGGCTATTTGTGCATATGTAATGTGTGACTTGCGGCTCTGCGCCACCACATTATCTCTTGATACAAACTTGAAGCAGCAGCTGGTTTTCAACGCGGTTATGTCTTGACGTGTAACATGAAGGTTTACATTTTGCAACAATGTAGCCTTCCTCAGCAAACAAAAAGGTCGACGAAATTTACCTGACCCGACAGACTTTGCTGTTCCCAAAGGTTTATGTGACTTTACAACAAAAATCAGTATAATGTCCACTTTGTGTTGTGTTCTTTTAAATAGTATACGTTACATTAACCGCAATTTGCCAACGTATGCCAAGGTATTACAAATCTTGAGTTGAAACAGATCGGCAGTTGATTTGCCAGCTCTGGTGTTCCAAGTGTCTCATGGCTTCCGCAGCCCGAAGACATAACTTGGATTGGTCTTGGTTGACCATAAGGTAGTTGTCTAGAAGGACTAGAACCCAACGTCCCTTCGCACGCAAGGTCAAGGTAAGCATATAACCTCAGTTGATTTACCATCCCAGGTATTTCAAGTGCCTCACGGCTTCCGCAGCCTGAAGACATAACTTGGATTGATCTTGGTTGACCAGTAGGACGCCGTCTAGTATAACTAGCACGTCCATTCGCACGCCAGGTCTCAGCGACCCAGCATATTACAGCTCAGTAGACTAGCCTGACGTCACTTCGCATGCAAGGTCTCCACGGCTGAGCATGTTATAGTGGAGAATAGGTGTGGCACTAAAGCCAGCCCCAACGGTAAACATATCATCTCCTATAATTGCACCTTAATTGATTGTTAAAAAAGGCCGTGTGATTTTGCTGCTGGTAGTGAAAATACATACAAAGTTGCGAATAACGCTATCGGAATGGCATGGTGTTCCACAGCAAGACGAAGCGAGTCTGGGTATCGTCTCTTCTCTAGTCTCCAGGTCGAAGAAAATCTAGGGCCGAGGAGTGAAATTATACGAAAACGTTTCGTTTTGACGAACTTGTTAAATCTTTGCAGATCGATATTTGAGCGCATCGATCCGTCACTTTTCTTCTGCAGACAAAGCTTGACAATAGAACTGGGCGTTTTCTTAGACGCAAGTTGCAATACACCTTTGATTTTGGCTTGGATTGGATCACCAATGGATCTTTGACTATCTGAGACATTGCCGGAAGATGGCGTGGTCGCATATTGCGTCAAGATCCTTCTTGTTGGCTGAGGCTCTTTGTATTAAAGATATATTTGTAACTCCGAAATTGCTAAAATTATTAATTTACTTGCACCAAGTGCTTGCTAACGATGGTTTGAACAAAGTTAAAAATCTCCCCTAAAATTAGTCAAAAATTGCATCATCCTTGGGGTCAAAACAATGCACAATTATGCGATAGCAGCATTCGCGGTTGATTTGCTGTAATTTTTTAAAGAGTTGTGTTGTCTGTCTCCGAAAAAAAAGAATTTTGCATATCGTCTATATTCGACGGAGTTATGCCCGAACATACATAAAAAAACTTTTTTCAAAAAAGTTTTTATTTTTCACTTTTTAGTTACCTACCCCACACTAATTCGAAATTTCATCAACCTTAGGGTCAAAACAATGCATGTGTATGCGATAGCAGCATTCGCGGTTGATTTGCTGTAATGTTTTGAAGAGTTCCGTTGTCTGTCTCCGAAACGCATCATCAGACCTATATGAAATGTATATGGGACCATTTCGGAATAAACCCCTTTCGAACAAAAAAATTATTTCGCAAATCCGTCTATATATGACGGAGTTATGCCCGAACATACATAAAAAATATATATACATAAACATGTCGAATTGATAACCTCCTTCTTTTTGAAGTCGGTTAAAAATAAAAATATTAACATGTCGAATTGCTAAACCTCCTTCTTTTTGAAGTCGTTTAAAAAGACACTTTGCCGTCTTTGTTTCGAAGTAATGTTTTTTTTTTTTTGTCGTTTTACAGGTTATTTGATTATTTTATTTTGTATTCCGAAATTTATTATTTTAATTATTTTGTAATTGGAGGTAGACGGTGTTGGTTCCTTGTATTTTGTGGTCCTTAATTTTGTAAGCAAGGTGGTAGTAACCAGCAAGTTTTGTTTTGACAAATAAAAGCTCTTCGCTTTTATTCGATCTAGTCTTATTTTGATAATTTTATTAAATATACCGTAAATTATTGGTAGCACGTCGACACAGTACCGAATATTTCAGAAATTTTATTCAAAAAAGAACGAGAGGTGTCGTGTCGTGGGACACCCCGTTGGAACAAGCTGGTTCTTTCTATACATATTCATAAGCTTGTTTGTAAACCCATAAACACGCAAAAGTGTCGTGCGTGTGATAATTGGACATCATTCCAACAGGTTTTGAATTTCAACTTGGCACGGTTATTGTGAGCCCACTCAATGGTACCATGTAAACCGGATTGCAATAGTTCCCTTTGACAAGGCAATGATAGTAAAGTTGCATCCATGATTTCCTCATTGAGGTCAAATACTCCTTTTCCTTGTTCCACGGTTAATTTTTAAATTGCAAAATCCTGGAAAGGCAAGCATTTCTACCAATGCCTTCTTATAACGGATATGTGTAAAATGGGGTACACTACATAAATACGAAAAACTTTATTCCGTCATTCACAAATACGAATTTCAAAATACCGATTTTCATCATTCCAAATGGTTCAAAATTCCGAATATAACAACTCCGACTTGTCATTACTCCTATTTTATAATTCCAAAATTTCAATATTCCTAACGTTTATAATTCCTATCCTCAAAATACTGAGTTTCAATAGATCGAATAACAAAAAGTCCGACTTAACGATAATTCGAAACATCAAAAATGCGAATTCCGATTATTAAAATACCGATTAATACAATTCCGAAATAAAACGCCTTGTAAAACTGAATAGCAAGACAAATAAACACATAATTGCTCGTCACAGCGAAGTATAATATTATGTTTAGTATGAGGGCATGCAGCATGCAAGCAGGCATTCAGCATGCAAGCAAGCATTCAACATGGAAGCAGGCATGCAACATGCAAACAGTCATGTAGCATGCAAGCAGGCATGCAGCATGCAAGCAGGCAAGCAGCAAGCAAGCAGGCATGCAACATGCAGCAAGCATTGTTTCTGTCACGGCTCCGTCGCTGCGGGGTTTGGGCGGCCCCACGCGAGCTTATCGTCGCAGATGGTTTTAACGCTCACCACCTGCTCCTCAGCTCGCGAGCCGCCCCACCCCTCCGCGCCTACGCGGTCTTAATTTACACTTTAGGGTAGGGCAGACAAGATTGCGTGAACTCGGTTTTGCAGCGATTCGTTTCTGTCACTAAATTTTGTAGCACAACATGTTGACTTTTAATTTAATCGAGGTACTGAAAATCGAAATGTCGTTTTTCGGACCGAGAACCCTTCGAACTTTTGATTCTTCGAACGAATGAAAATCAAAAGTAACAAATCGCATTTACGACTTTCGGTAAAATAAATTTCGTGATTTTTAATAATAAATCAAATCAAATCAAAATATTAAACCTGATGGGCACTTATGAAACGTCAGAAGCTAGGTGCACGGTTTCAAATTGTCGCTTCCTATGGAAAAGAGCCGGCAAGAAACTCCACAATTACTCTTTTAAAAATAATTGTCTTTAACAATGTTTCAAATTACAGTGATAAATAGATATGGGAGGACAGTGCAGGCTGGTCAATAAGTACCAGGTTAAGAATAGAATAGAATAGAAAACATTTATTCGACACAGACACAACACAACAGCAACAGACACATTAGAAAAAGAGAACGTTAAACATAACAAAAAAAACATTCAGTATCAGTTGTGTTCTTACAGTAATGAAAATACAGAATAGAAAATCGTCTACAAATCTACAGTCTGTAAGGCCTAGGACAAGGTTCTCTCATTTACAATATATGTAAAATAATCTACATAGACAAAAAGAGCCTATTTAAACAAAGTGACATGATTTCCATGACAATCACTAAAAATAGTCGATATTAAGAATAATAATAAAATAATATAAGAAAATTCGGACTTTCGAAAATCGGAACATCGAAATTCGGAATAAGATATTTCGGAGTATTTGGGTGTTCCCGTGTAAAACGGTACGGTGTGATAAAATTATCCATTTTTTCGATCACGTTACTTGAGTTCACATTAGTATTCGTTAAGTATTGTTGCATTATAAACTTTAAAAGAAAACTGACCTGGTTGCACAACGCGTCGATCCGAGGATCGACCGCTACCTGTAACTCTCGCTTTTGTTTCTTGCGTGGAGGTTCCTGTCGTTCGGCTTTGCTGTCCCATGAACTGCTAACGCACAAGGAGTCCTCCTTCCTTGTCCTTAATCCCTCTCGGAAGTCGGTGAGTACGAAACGATCAACCGATTGGCCCCGGCGGCGGCGGCAATGGCTCATCGGGTTCATCCGTCCCTCAGTGCGGGATTCGTTACGAAAAACGGATGTTTTAATGTTAAAGATTGAATTGATACTTCTTAATGAAAAAAAGACCATATGCATTAAGTTTACGCTACCTCACGTTAAGCAGGTGAAAACTAATGTGTTGATAAGGGGCGAAGAATTGAATCCTGAAGATAGCACTGTATTCTTGGGCTTAACTTTGGATGCCAAGCTTCAGTGTGGCCCACATATAGCCAAATTATCGAAAAAGCTAAGCTCTGCAGCATACTTACGCTGTTAGAAAAATTCGTAATTTAACTGATATAGAAACAGCCCGCTTAGTGTACTTTAGCTATTTTCATAGTTGTAATGTCGTATGGTATTCTATTGTGGGGAAATGCCGCCGACATTCAGACTATTTTTGTCTTGCAGAAAAGAGCTGTTCGATCAATTTATAAATTAAGTCCGAGACACTCTCTCAGAGAGAAATTTAAGAGATTAATGTAATGACTGTGCCTTCACAGTATATTTATGAAAATCTTTTATATGCCCATAAAAATATTAAATTGTTTAAAAAATACAGTGATATCCATAGTATAAATACTAGGAACAAACACAAATTTGTTGTACCATCAACAAGGCTCAAGAAAATAGGTGGGTCATTCAGATGTCAATGTATACGCTTTTATAATAAACTTCCAAGCCATGTTCAAGATCTAAGTCTCAATAAATTTAAATCATTCATTAAACGTAAGTTGTGCCTGAAAGCCTTTTATACTGTTAAAGATTATATTGAGGACAAAAAAGCTTGGGATTGACCTGCTCCAATTTTGTATACTGAATCTTGTTTTTATTTTTGTTTTGCTCTTTGACATTCGATTATTATTATATACACTTTGACATTTGATTATTATTATATACACTTTGACATGAATATTTACTTTGAGAAGTAGGTATAATATTATTTTTGCTTTAATTATTGTGAATGTGAGGACTATGTGGTATTTTTGTTTTTGTGTTTCATCTCTTTCTCAGTTCATTTTTAAAGTTAATCTGACAGTTTGAGTACTTTATGTGGCCTACCCATATGTCTTTTCTTTGGTATTGTTCGTCAAATCTTTGAGCTCCTCAAGTTCTGAGTTGAGCCGTATGATTACTGATACATGCGTGCACTGAATGGACAGGTCCACTCAACCTGTGTGGTTCTTTCCTCAAAAGACCATTTCAGACACCAATCCACATGGTCTTCACATGATCTGACCAAGATTATATCTGGACTTTAAAAGAGACTGCGACCTCTGAGTTTGTTTCGGCCTTTCTTCTCAGAGTAGTCAGATAGGAAACGCCGACCTCATCTAGTTTAAAAAATATGATTGACGTGTAAAAGTGTTTGTACAAACCTACTTACAGAAATAAATCATATATCATTTATGAAAATACAACCAATAATGAATGTGTTACTAAATTGTCTAACGATTTAATGAATAAGATTTAGAAAAGGATAAATGATTAATTGAGTATTCTTGGATTTCAAACGCACGCGGCGAAAGTACACAACGCTATTAATTAATTCTGAAAGTGACACCGGTTCCCGCGTCCTAGCTGGCACAGAGTAAATATAACGTCGGCGATGGTAACGCTATCTAGTATTCTAATGGTAAACTAAGTACTTCTTCATAAACAATGCTGTTTTCCAGAGGCAACATCAATAGCCGTTTATAGGCATAAAGGGTGATGATTGCATGGCACAGAATTACCTAATAATATAATTAATAACTCACATTTAGGGCTCTGTAGCTCCTCTCTGAATAATCCAGAGAAGTAGTCATAATAAGAAATATTCTCCTTGAAGATTAATATCCATTGGCATTTATCATAACGCCATTGGACGTAAGGGCAGATTAGCCCAAACTCTTTTTATAATATACTAGTGTAACTCTTCTGTGACTGACCTTCGAGAATGTACATGATAACATTTCCTGTTTTCATTATTTCAGGACTTTCACAGGTATAAATTCCTGAATCATTTACATTGAAATCATGAATATTCAACATATGAATAGGTGTTATCATTATTTTGGTACTAAAATCCTTATTTTCAATATACGACAGCCTCTCTTTCTGTTTTTTGTTTTCTCGTGACTTATAAAACCACCATTTAGGAAAATAGTCACCTTTAACATCGCTGAAAAAAAATGTACTTAGGGTGAAACATTACTGAGTATGTAATTCAAGTAGGTACGTACTCCGTTTGAAGTAAATGTATTCTGTGGGTCGTGCGTATAGGTATGTACAACAAATGAGTAGAAATGGGTTGGATTCGGTAAAAACGATACCTAATCCACCTAATCCTAGTACCTATTTAAAAATACCTAATCCATTTACCTAATCCGAATATTCATTCAATATAGCCGCTGGACTGTTACCGATATTAAGTATCATAATGTGGATTGGGTAAGAAATATTCGTCATGGAGTATCCAGGACGTTCCGTTTCTGATAAATTGTGGAACGGTGGATTATACATAATTCGTTTTTTATGCAGAGCACTAACTAGTCCAGTGGTATTCTACATAGATGGCGCTGGCGGCAGTGCTAATTAAATTTGAAACTTAACTCCCACAATTTAAGGTACGGAATATCTTCTGTGTAGACTGTGTACGAATATTTAGTGCCATACCCTAATCCTCGACGCTTTGGATTAGGTACGGATACGATACGGACTCGTATCGAAAAATTTATAACATACCTAATCCAATTTTTATGCCTCACGTCTACGAAAGAGGGAAAATGTTCTTTGCCGCAACGCCTTCATGAAGATCCAAACAAACAAAGTGCACATTGTTTACCATAAAAAATAAGTATAAAATATTACCAAAAATTACACCAAAGGTGCACTATAGATCCAGTTGTAACATCTACTAATTTCGGTTTATTTGTAATCATTTCAAAAGATGTAGAATTATCATAGCAGGCTGTAACTTCCAAATGAGATGTATTTGTAGTTGCACATTTCATAATTATGTTGCAAAAAGCAAATATTATTATTACTTGATATAATACCATGATATTCTGAAATTAAGATTTCACTATTTTAATTTACATAAGGTAGGCATATTTCGAAATATATTGAATTTCCGTTAGGTAACTATACTATCACGAGATTATCAATAAATGATCAAGATTTTTTTATCATTTTTTGATTTTGCATAGGAGTGGCACACTTGAGGTTTGAGTATATACCCACAGTCCATTCCGGAACATTCCTTGTGTCAATGTGTCATTGAGTTAATATTTAATTTTCGTAGTTGTTTAGTTAATTTTGAACAGGGGTCATTCTCAGGAGACTCATTATTTGGTTGACTTCGGTGTCAATTTTTTTTTTTAACCATTGTTTTTTGCCATTGACTGTAGTCTGTTCGTTCCAATATTATTGACGCTGACTTTATTTGGCACAGTGTCATTAAAAGTTTTCTACAGACGCCAGCACATCAAGCTACCCCAATCTGTCAAATTTCTCTGATTGCTTAAGTCTAGGGTTCATCTTCAGTTGGGAAAATTTGACAGTTTGGGGTAGCTTGATGTGCTGGCGTCTGTACCAAATAGGATGATTTTTTTTAAAATTAGCTTTTACCAACGTCTTCGCCCACGTGGAGGTCGAAAATTATCCCACGGGTACGTACAGTCGCCAGCAGGTCAAGCTATCCCAAACTGTCAATTTTCCCAATTGAACATAAACCATAGTCCTTTGCAATAAAGTTGAAAAACTAGCAAAGAAATTTGGCAGATTGGGGTAGCTTGATGTGCTGGCCTCTGTACTACCGGGATAAAAGTTTTTTTTTTTTTTTTTTGGGTGGGAAATTTTCAAATGACTTCTCCTGCTGAGTAGAGCAGGAGGGCATGTCAGACTTTTATTGACTAAAACCCACCCGTGTTCCCTCAGTAGCCCGTATGCCAGGGGCTGTGATATCTCTTTCGAACAAACCCGCACCCCTGACAGGCATCGGCCCTTGCGGACCCCACTAGTGGTTGGCGCGTTGTGTTCCACACGCGCGTCGTCATGATGTCACACGACGACGCGCGTGTGGAACACAACGCGCCGTCCCGTCTACCACTTTTCGGCCGCAGGGGATAGGGAGAGCGGCTGACGCTATACCGACACTCCTCTTCCCCTGCGGCCCCACCGCGTCCGCCATCAAACGGTGGCGGCCCCGTCCAGGCCACGGAAGGGAAGAGCGCTGCTCAGAAGCACCGGCACTCCTCCTCTACCGCAGCCCGTAACCCTCAGCCGCGATGCCTCCCATTCGACATCGCGGCCCACCTCAGTTGCGGTGCACCTCACCGCAACCTACTTTTTGGCCGCTACGTCGTCGGCTTTGAGGCAAAAGCCCTGACGAGCGGCCCCACCTTTGGCTTCCTCTTGGCTTGAATCCACGGTTACTCAGCCCCCCCGCAACGTCAATGCGGGAACCCACTCGGGGGGGAAAAGTATAATTTAAGTTAATCCAGGTGTGTGCCAAATTTCATCCGAATCCATTCAGCCGTTTCTGTGTGATTGTGAAACAAACATGCAAACTTTCACATTTGTATAATTTTTTTGTTTAATTAGTTTTCGGCATCGATACCCGAAACGTGGGTAAAGTATTGTCCTTGTCCCAGATTTTTTTCTTTTTTTTTTTTCTTAATATCGAAGGTTGAGCAAAGCTAATTGTAGATGGCGTGATTATAGCTAGGTCCCCACTGCCTGCAATTTTGACATTTCCTTCCATTTCGTGTTCTTTGAGTTGGTTTTATTTCACTATAACGTTTTTTTTCTGATTTTGAAATTTTGTTAGCGATAATTCAGCTGTCAAAAACTAAGTGTAGACGAAAGATCAAAGATTTATATTTTAACCAATGCGTGAGCATTTTGATTCACTAGCGATTCACCAGTGACTCAAGTCGCTGTGTGTGTGTCTAGCATTATTTGTCAAAGTGGAGCCAAAAATCAAATCATTTTAGCAAAAGAAATGTGGATAGAAATAGCTCAATTTTTATAATAACCAAGGCTTGAACTACTCGTAATACTGTTTCAATACGAATGCTAATACTCATTACGTAGCGTAAATTAGTAATATTTTAAACATTGACATTGATACGACACACGGCACACCACAGATAGTATCCGATCGTATTTGTTCTTGGCGCTCTCATCTTCAAATTAAATCAAATTTACTTCATCAACATGGCGGATAAATCAGAAAGTAAGTTTTGTTTAGATTGTTAGGAATTAATTTGTTTACCTATTTCAAATTATATTATGTTGTGGAAACAAATCCTTTTTTTATTTGTGTACGTACCAGTATTTATTTGAGATTCTTTTATCGTGCTCTCCGCTGTAGCTACGATTGTAATGTTGTTCGCTAGATTCAAAATTTGAAAAAATTCAAATTTTCAGCCGAAATGTCAATCAGTTCATCATTGGAACTAAGAAATAAAGTGTGTTACATACTTTCATGTAATTTAAGACTTTTGGGAACATTGGTCTATTGTGCAAATTCATAGATACGTTTCCTCCACTTTCAGTTATATAAATTGTGTATTATTTTGTTTAGGAGAGCATGATGAAGAGGATTTTTCGCCCAGATCTAATTACCGGGTCAAGGATGAACCAATGGATATGGATTTTCCCGAAGAGGAAGAAGAACCTCCAGCGTTTGGCCCTGCCGCGCTTGGTCTTCACAGGGTCGGCACCAAGTTACCGCCAAAACCAGCACCGAGTGAGCCTGTCCAAAAGCTGAACGCGAGAGGCATGCCAGCTCGCATCAGAAAGAAAAACAGATTCATATTTGTTGATGATTTTGTAAATACTTCGCCACCACGTCAATCGCCAAAGCGAACTCCGAAAATTATCTCCAAAACTCCTAACAAACAATCAAGTGCTAAAAAACAGAAATCACCATCTAAAGTCCAAAGGGCAAGTGAAAAGTATGATGAAAAGTCTGAACCTGTTGGACCCCAATCACCAGACACCAAATCTGGGCATAGAATTGGAATGAGATTAAGGAATTTATTAAAGCTACCAAAGGCTCATAAATGGGTATGTTTTGAGTATTTCTATAGTAACATTGATAAAGTTTTATTTGACGGTGAAAATGATTTCATGATTTGCCTGAGAGAATCCTTTCCACAACTCACAAACCGAAAGTTGACACAAGTTCAATGGTCTAAAATTAGGCGTATGATGGGTAAGCCCCGAAGATGTTCTCAGGCATTTTTTGATGAAGAGCGGAGGGAACTTGAAAGGAAACGAAAATTAATAAGATTTATTCAACAAAGGAAAGCAGCTGATATCAGTGTCAAAGATTTGCCAAATGAGATACCAATGCAATTGGTAGTGGGAACAAAAGTAACAGCAAGATTACGTAAACCACAGGATGGTTTATTTACAGGATGCATAGATGCAGTTGACACATCCAACAACACATATAGGATAACTTTTGAACGCCCAAAACTAGGCACACATTCAGTGCCAGATTATGAAGTTCTGTCCAATGAACCTCCAGATACTATAAGTCTTTCCAGTATAGCAAAGAAGTTTCGACCACGTTTTGTGCTTCAAGACATATTTAGCTTGTATGAACCCACAAACCATAATTCTCAAGGTGACCCACTTATTGGTTGCTCAGACATAGCTAAACAAATAGATACTATTGGCAGTTACCCTTTTGCACTTTTAGAACTAATTGTCAAGTTAAGAAGGATATTAAATGCTAAACGAGACAAAATTAATTTGTTAAAAGAATATAACTGTGATGCAGAGAAAAGAAAATCATTTGGTCAGAAGATGCCAGAGGATTTTGAACGAAAATATGCTGCAGTTGTTATTGACTTGGAAAAAATGAATATGGATTTACAAGATTACATAAATGATGTACAACAGTACTGCCAACAAATTGCCCCAGAGCCTAGTTTAGCTGCAATGTTAGTGCCTTCACACCTGAGAGAAATATGTCGCGAAAAAGCATCTTTGTTAGTAGAAAAAAATAATAATGGGTCAGTCAAAGACCCTAATTTAATTGATCTTATTACAGACCTTATTGCTTTAATGCTTCAAGTTAAAAGCTTGTCTGATTCAGATCAGAATGCATATGAATTAACTGTTTTACAAGGCACAATGGAGCAAATAAAAATGAAATTAGAACCACAACATCAAAAACTATTTCAAAATAATGTAGAGATTCATATGCACAGGATTCAAATGGGTCTTGGGCAAATGACTCCAAACAGTTATGTTGCTGGTACATAATATGCAATAATTATGTATATTTTAATTATGATATTTTGTTCATTTGCTGGATGCCTAATGAATTTTATTTAAAAATAAAAATGTAAAATAATTTTGTTTCTCAAAATACTTTGTAATATTTTTGTGGTGCATAGTCATAATATCTATGATTTGAATTTGTGCAATTGTAGTGGGCATAAATGTATGATATATAAAATCATTTTCTAAGAAAAGAAGCTTAACTAATCTAGAATTGTAATTTATTATAATTGGTTAGGTACAGAGGCCAGCACATCAAGCTACCCCAATCTGTCAAATTTCTTTGATAGTTTTTCAACTTTATTTCAAAGGAATAAGGTTTATGTTCAATTGGAAAAATTTGTCAGTTTGGGATAGGTTGACCTGCTGACTGTACATGGGCTTAAAAAATTGCTCAGTGCCATGAATACTACTGGTATTGGTCAGTCAAGTGTATTATAATCTAGCCTTGTAATAAAATATGGCAAGTTTAATCTCATTGTTTTATATTAATTTCCTATTTAATTACACACATTGCCATCAAATAATTACCCTTTGGTAGATATCAGAAACTGACGTATCTGAGGCATGCAATCCTAGAGGTAATTATACATTTTTATTTTGCCTGAGCTGAGCTTCGCTGTTCTGGTCCAAGCTGGACATCTGGTGGTCAGGACAATTTCATTCTAAATACATGTATACTATATTTTCATTCTGTAGGTAACCCAATTGCCAAAAACTCATCTATGTAGGTAGGGGGTCTAAGCAGGGACCGCCGAGTACCTACGCATCCCACAACTATGCTGCAGTCAAGGTCTAATGGTAAAACTAAAACCCAGCAACGGACTAAACCTGTTTTCGTCGTAGTTTGGTTTTACTTTTTTGAAGTAAAGGAGCACGGAGCAAATCGAACTTGGTAGGTTCCTACTTGATTTTTTAAGGCAGCATTTTAGGATTATTAAAATAGGCAGAGTAAAAAATAATTATGTAGGTACATATTACATTATTATTTGAGGTCTATTATTAAAGATATTTAAAGAAAACTAATAGGTACCCATACGGTCTCATAATGACCTTTCATTTTACACAAACAAGATTTAACCATAAAATATATTTCGGTAACAAAATATAGAGGCCATTGCACATCAAGTTATTTCAATCTCAAACTTGATAGTTTTTCAACTTTATCACAAAAGAATAAGGTTGATATTCAATTGGGAAAATTCTGGCAGTTTGGGACAGCTTGATGTGCTGGCGTCTGTACATTGTTTGCTGTGGCCACACTACGGTCAACGTCAATGCCCAACATCGCGTTAAACAACGCTGAACGCGGTAAAGAATCGGCTTATATTCTCACGATGGACAATGACAAACGTCAGTGTGGCCGCTCTAACGCAATAATTCTCACGTTTTGTGACGTCAAATGGCAATGTGAATGCCTTGTAAAATTATCACGATAAGCTGTGGCTACACCTACGGTTAACGTCCAACATCGCGATAATCAACAGCGTTTCTCGTATGTGTTGTGTACCCGTACCATATCAGCTTGTAAGCCGCTGTTGTATTCTATGCGACGTCATGAAACTTGTATATCTTCTGAACGGTATATTTTTTCCAAATTCCGTCTTCACACACTTTATACACAAATTCAAAGCAACTTGTGTAAAAAATCACAACTCTGCACTATACTGTTTCATTTACCTCTCGTTACACACTAATTATTGTATGTATTTTTTTTTCTTGTATGTACAGTCGCCTGTCGCCAGCAGGTCAAGCTATTCCAAACTGTCAAATTTTCCCAAATCAACATAAACCTTATTCCTTTGTTTTAAAGTAGAAAAACCATCAAAAAAAAATTGACAACTTGATGTGCTGGCCTCTGTACGTCCATTAGGAAAAAAAAGTGCTGCTGTGATGACGTAGTTCCAGCGGAAACAGTTTTTGTTGAATATCTCCCAATGGTTGGATGCACAAATTTTTATTTATCGTACACGATTAGGTACAAGTCATACACTAAATATCTGCTAGACTGAA
Organism: Polymixis flavicincta; assembly: GCA_949987655.1. NCBI lineage: Eukaryota > Metazoa > Arthropoda > Insecta > Lepidoptera > Noctuidae > Polymixis > Polymixis flavicincta. The sequence continues at coordinate 16,978,484 of OX465181.1, read as the reverse complement.
ATGAAGAAATTCGACATGTTTCCGCTGGGACTACGCACGTTTTGAGAGCAGTGGTGATGATTGATGAAGTATGAATAGATAGTAATAAATAGTATTTCTTAATCTCAAGATTAAAATAATTTACACATTAATGATACGAATATCCCTTTATTAATGATGAATTTCTACATTCTTACAACACGTAATTCGCTACAAGTGAAATTTAATATTAAACATATACAGGTTATTATATAGATTAAATAGAGTAGATGTAATAATTATTATTTAGAAAAAAATATTTAAATAAAAAATACATTTTCTGAATAAAAGTGGCTACTCTAGTGCGGCAAATAAAATACGGGTAGGTACAGTATTCTCAATTTAAACAAGAATCAGTGAATATCTTATGCTTTATATTTGTTTAAAGTTTCTAGTAATTCATCAGCTTCCTCTGAAGTTTTCACCCGGATTAACATAGGTGTAGGTGGGGGCTTTGATTCTGGTGTGGGTATGCATACCAACATGACATTATTTTTACCCATGCGTTGAGTAGGAATAGCAGACGCCAATATTAAATTAGCTAAAATGGTGCCCAAGTTTGTGTTGGCTCGAACTAAGAGCTGGTGTTTATCACTTTCCTCAATTTTCTTGATATAAAGTGTACCAACACCTTTGTCAACAAAATTGCCATCTTTCTTTACAAAAACTTTGCAACGCTTTTCAAAAACTGTGTTGTCTTCAACAATGGGTGTAAATTCTACTTTAGGTGATGCATCTTCTTCATTGGTTTCTTTAGGAATGTCTAAGTTTAGTTTGACATTAGAACTAAAGCTGTAAGGCTTTGTAGTCCCGAATGCAAATGATGTGGCTGTTCCATTGGCAGCAGTTGTACTTGTGGTTGTACCAAACGAGAAAGGAGAAGAAGTTACAGCACTAGCTGTGCTTGATGTTATAGCTCCAAAAGAAAATCCTGCAGTGCTGGTTGAAATGGTACTTGAAGTATTAGTAGATGAGCCAATTCCAAAGGAGAATGACCCAGATTTTTCGGATTTTTCAGTTGCTGCAGCTTCTGGCTTTGTAGCAGTGCTGCCAAACTGTGTTTTTGTTTCTCCTATAGTTTCCTCCATCTTTTTGTTAACATCTTCCTCATCTACACCACATTCATCATGTATTTCTTTTAAATACTTTTCGTAATCTTTAAAAATGGGAGTAAGTAGGCAGAGAGGAGTTAGTTTTACATGCTTCGTAATCCAATCTGATACAGCTTCATTTAAACCTTTTAATTTATTATAATATTTCATTCTGTTTTCATTCCCAGCGTCCTCAGGCTTTTTATCTTTCTCATTTGGATTTACTTCTGGTTTTAATCCCACACCAAAAGTGGCCATTGATTGAGTTTTAAACGGTGCTGAATTTGAAGTAGTTGAAAACAATGACTTTGCTACATTGGCACTGGTAGACGGAATGTCCAATTTACTGGAGGTAACTGGGGCAATCGATGATTTTGTGGAATCAGTATTGTTATCTGTTGAGCTAGTTACGGTTTGTATTTTGAATGGAGAATCTTTAACAGTGGAATCAGCTTTTGACGTCATAAAGATAGATGATGGTGTTGTGGTGTTTTGAGCAGGAACTCCAAATAGGGAACTTGAGCCTGTCTGTGTTGATGGTGATCCAAATGGCGACTTAGTTGGAGTGGTAGTAGACTGATTGCCAAAAATACCACTAGGACTGGCAACTGGTTTATTTGAAAATAAACTGGATGTTACTGATGAATCTGCTTTGTTGGATGAAGCGTTACTGTCACTGTTGCCAGTAGGAGTTAATTTTGACAAGAAGTCAAATGATGCGGGTTGTGCTTTATTGAATCCACTAAAACCACTGAAGACACTTTTCTTAGGCTGAAATGTAAAACAAAAAGCATTAAAGAGTGGACTTGTAACAGAAAATAATTTTGAATCTAAAACTAATTTTCAACAAGTCAATATTGCGTTACTCTAAAATAAGTTTTATAATTGGCTTGTTATTGCCTTCCTGAAGTAGGGTGGACAAAGGCTGTCTATAACAGTATACAATGCAGTATCTGTGAGTTAAAGAATGAAGAAATAGAAGAAAATAAAAAAACCGCAGATTAATTTTGTTATGATATATCATCCTCTTTTGGTTGCATTCAACTAGTACAAAAAACAAATAAGTGTGTTCAATAAATGGTAATTCAATTTTGTTTTTCTTTTTGAGTTAGCCTAAACTGTTCCATTGCTGAGCAAAGGCCTCCCCAAATGGCTCCAGGCAAGCTTTTTTAGAGCCACCTCATCCAACCCTTGCGTTCCGCGTCTATTAGGTTGCCTCGCCACCTTTTCCTGGGCCGGCCTCGTTATAAAATATTACCTCGTCACCGGCAGCTTGTGACCGCCTCTTTGCAGTCCTGATAACACGTTTATCAAGCATTTCCTTAGGTGCAATTTTAAAACTGCCCATTTCTTCATGGTCGGCTGGGTCATCTTGATCCCAATTGTCATGATTCAATTCGGTAGTAGCTTGTCGTTTGACGGACATTTTAAACTCTCTATAACAATTTTTCAATATCCGTAGCAGTATAAATACAATAGTTTGTCGTAGCGCCAATCACCACGAAAATTTCAGCATGAACATGTCGTTTTCAATCTCGAAAATATTTCAATCACATCTATTCTAACGAATTAAACTCAAGCACTGGACTGTAGAAAACTATCAGGAAAATCATTTAATGTCTTTATAACTAGTCGCATAGTATTTTATTACAATTTCTAAAACAAGTATCGTCAACTCCCAATAATTATCGACTCGACGGGCGAGCGAGAGCGAGGGGCGACGGACGACATTGATTGAATGAATGTAATGAATGAATTTATGAAATGAGAGAATGAGACAGCGCTGCCAACGCCAAAAATTCAAATGATCGAATTTCCTTGTCGAAATAATCGTTTTGAAGAAAATAACCCGTAATTCATTTCTATTTGTCTTTATTTTATTTTTTTCTCTGACCTGATGAGTGCTGCCAATGGTCTTGATTATTTACAGAAGCCAGCACATCAAGCTACCCCCCAAAATGGCTAATTTTAAAATTGAACATGAACCTTAGCCTATGGAAAGATGAAAATCTATCAAAGAAATTTGACAGAATGGGTGATCCACGCTAAAGACAATGGGCACGCCACGATTGCGGCGGTAAGTCCCCTCTTTGAGGAGTGGCTTGAGAGGCGGCATGGCGTCCTCAACTTCCGCCTGACGCAGGTCCTCACCGGACACGGTTGTTTCGGGAGGTTCCTGTTTTGGTTAAGGCGGGAGGAAACGCCCGGGTGTTTCCACTGCGAAGATCGCCCTGAGGACACGGTGGAAAACACGGTGGCGGTCTGCCCGGCTTGGGCGGAACACTGCCGTGTCCTCGTGGAGGCGATCGGCGGCGGTGATCTCTCGCGTCCGGCCTTGGTCCGGGCCATGGTACGGAGCGAGAGGGCATGGGGAGCCGTAACCTCCTTCAGCGAAGCAGTGATGCTCGCGAAGAGGGAGGCGGCGCACGTGAGGGAAAGGCAGTCTATGCGCCCTCACGGCCCTAGCCGCCGCAGGAGATGCCCTGGGCGTGGGGAATCCCAGGCCTATTTCCGGCCACCGTAGGCATGAGCTTGCGGGCGGCGAGTAATGGGTAGCTCGCTGTCCGGTAAGGACCAAGCCCAAGTCGACGGCGCGTTGTGTTCCACGCGCGCCTCAAAGAGATGTCAGCAACAACTGGTGGGGCCCGCAAGGGCCGATGCCTGCCAGGGGTGTGGGTTCGTTCGAAAGAGATACCGCAGCCCCTGGCATACGGGCTACGGAGGGAATACGGGTGGGTTTTAGTCAGTAAATGTTTGACACGCCCTCCTGCTCCACCCAGAGCGGGAGAAGTTATTTGATGATTTCCCACCCAAAAAAAAAAAAAAACGCTAAAGACAAAACCAAATGGAAAATTGGCTTTATTAAACATTAAAATACAGCATGAGAAAATAACACACAGTAGTGACAAACATAGAGTATAACAATCAATCATCATAATCTTTATATAAACTAATAATGAAGGGGAAAGATTTGATTGTTTGTTTGTTTGTTGGTTTGCATTGAATAGGCTCCAAAACTACCGAACCGCATTTGAAAAATTCTTTCACTGTTGGGAAGCTACACTATCCCCGGGTGACATAGGCTATATTTCATCCCCGTATTCCCACGGGAACAGGAACTACGCGGGTGAAACCGCGGAGCGCTGCTAGTCTATCATAAAATCTTCTAAGTGAGCAAGGAGTCCATATCATTCACCCCCCCTAAGAAGAAACACAGTAGTCCTGGAGGTAGCCTGGAGGTCCACTCAGTTACAGGTTATCAGGCGGGTCTGTATCCGTAATAGGCTGCTCAGGTTCCTCTTCATCCGACGAATCATCGTTTAAGGTGCAGTGGTGGGGGCAGTGGTGCTAAAGACCTGTTAGAGAGCGTCGTTTCACCACCTCTTGGTAAACGAACAAAGGAGTATTCAGGATTGCTCTTTAATAGCTGAACTTATTCTACAGCTGGGTCGTATTTAGAGGTCCTTACGTTTTCCTTCATGTAAACAGGCGAATGAAGCAATGATGGTAAAGATTGGCCATTTATCGAGCAGCGAGGATGGTTGAACATATGCTCATGCGGAGTCGCATTGGTTCTTGTACACAAAAGAGGTCTAATGGAGTGTAGCGCCGGAAGTATAGCTTTCTCCTAGTTTGCGATATCTTCATTATTGGATCTGAGATGTATTTGGATTGTGCGCCAGTGTACCATTTAAGCCGTCTACCAAGCCATTTCCTCGAGGATTGTAGGGCATTGTGCGACTACAAGATGTACACCTAGTGAAGTTAACAATTGTCTTAATATGTCATATACGAAGGAGGTCCCTCTGTTCGAATGAATGTAAGCTGGAGTGCCGAACGTGGAGAATAGGTCTTTCATACATCTAATTACTGTTTCGGAGGTCATATCTTTACAGGCATTAGCAACATAGAGTATGACATCTATCATAAAATCTTCTAAGTAAACAAGGAGTTCATATCATTGGGGTAGCTTGATATGTGTACAGTTGCCAGCAGGTCAAGCTATCCCAAACTGTCAAATTTTCCGAATTGAACATAAACCTTATTACAATGAACACAAACATTTTAAGCTGCTATTTTCAACTACCGCTTGTAGGTTTTGGTAGCGTACATCCTCTCAGCAATGTCCTTAACTAAGGTGTTTCTACACGTACCAACCCTGGACATGAAAGAGGCAATTCTGCTTCTCTGAATGGCATTGAACGCGTTCAACCTTGCCTCCGCGAACATTCCTGAGGCACTACAATAACGCTTCAACCCCATTAGGTGTCTGTAGATGTTGTTGTACTGAACACGTATGCCATCCCAAGACTTCCTTGTATACTCAGTCCAGAGCTGGCACGTATAGAAACTTTGACAATACGTTCTGAATAGGTGCACTTTCGTTTGCACATTAGCCTTAAAAAATCTTCTGGCAAGCATGTTTCCCACAACCGATAGAGTACGCCGTTGGCGATCGATATTCGCATCGTCTTTCATATCTGATGTCAGTATGTGACCAAGGTACCTGAACCTCTCCACAACCCTCACCGTCTGCCCCCCAAAGCACACTGGTGGAACATTTTGAGGCCCCCTTCCCGACCTGAATATCATAAGTTCTGTTTTTTTAGCACTTTCTTTTACTTAGCAGCTTTCTTAAGCCCTTAATTGAGGGGCTGAGCAGGACCATATCATCAGCGTAACTCAGGTTGTTCACATAACGATCTCCCAACCTGAGTCCTACAGGTGCCCTGCTCAGCTCCACAATCAGGTCGTTTACATAGAGATTAAACAAGTCGGGAGAGGTCAAACCCCCCTGCCTAACACCACATGACAGCTTATAGTCTTCAGACACAGAACATCCCCATCTGACGTAGTTGGACTGATTACAATACCAATATCTAATAAGCTCCGCAACCCCAGTTGGCACATTACTGTTTTCTAGCTTCTCCCACAGCAGGTCATGATTTATGGTGTCAAAAGCGCGACTGAGATCAAGGAAACAAGCATACACACTGGTTCCATGATTGACATAGTGCTTGACAACCTGTTTGAGGGAAAGCCATAGCCATGTCCGTTGAAACCCCCGGCCGAAAACCAAACTGACCATCGTCAATTTTAAGCGAGGGACTAAGTTTTCTGTGTATTAGACGTTCAAGAACCTTGGCCACTATTGCTGCGAGAGAGATGGGTCTGTAATTAGCCATGCTCTAGATATCACCAGTCTTGTTTTTAGGGATAGGAACTACCACTGTGCGAATGAGATCCCCTGGCATGTAACAATGCTGTGCACAAAGATTAAAAAACTGTGCCAATACACTACAGATATACTGGCCCGCATTCAGTAAATTCTCTAAACTAAGGCCGTCATGACCCGGAGACCTTCCACGCCTCATACCTTTGAGCACGGCAAGAACGTCATCGGCAGTTACATGGAAGGCCTCCGCATCACTGCCAAACTGCTGCTTCTCTGCACTCGTAATGCACCTGCCTGAAGGGCAGCGTTACATCAAAGTGTTTTCGGAACTTATTTGCTATACTCGTGTTATCAGTCTCCCCTTTTACATTAACGGGAGTGCCACTCTTAGGATTTAGCTTCTTAAGGTTAAACACATTACCCCTTATTACAAAACGAGGTTTTTCTTTAGGTATGATTTAAACCATCGAGCCTGTTTTTGAAATAAGAACCTAACTGACATCGAAATACAGCTCCTTTTACAATACTGACAAGTTAGTCCCGTGCTAAATTGTCAGTTTTGGAAAAGGAGCTGTAATTCTATTTCAGTTCTAAGTTCTTATTTCAAAAACAGGCTCGGTGGTTTAAACCATACCTAAAGAAAAACCTTGTTTTGTAATAAGGGGGAGCAGGTTTATTATTATTTTCTTTTCAGTTTTTTCGGCGGTTTAATTTTTTTGTTAAAAAGTTTTATTTATACTGTGAACGGAAGGAACGATTTCGATTAATGATCGAACGAACTAAAAATTGTCAGATGTCATTGTCGCGTTTATTATTGGCTACGTTCCGAGTTGCAATAATATCAATTTGAGCGTGCTCACACCCTTTCCGCGCGATGTCCCGTGAATCGTCATAGATGACTTCATGACATGCGCCATCTTGCGATAACGCCAACCATGCGTTAAATTATTATCACCGTGAGCGCTTTCAAAAATGACAGATACACTGTTTTTTTTTTCAAGTCAAATCAAAATCAAATTATTTAGGGCAACTAGGCCCAATTGTAAGTATCATGGTTCATAATAACTATTGTGGAAATAGTCTTGTGCCTGCTCGGTCATTTTTGAGATCGCTCCGTACTAGTTCCTTTCGGTCAGTGAACTAGTTCATTCTATTAGTTCCATTCGGTCTTCGCTCTCAGTCAGTACTTCCAAGCAAAAAAGTCTTATTGAAATCGTATTTGTAAATGCAGTCGCCAGCACGTCAAGCTATCCCAAAATGTCAAATTTTCCCAATTGAACATAAACCTTATTCCTTTGAAATAAAGTTGAAAAACTATCAAAGAAATTTGACAGATTGGGTAGCTTGATGTGCTGGCCTGTGTTCGAGGAGCTATTAGAACTAATAGACCGATTACAAGTCAGCATTCGGAAACGTTTCGTTTTAACCGACTTCTAAAAAAGGAGGAGGTTATATATTCCACTGTATGATTTTTTTAAACGTATGTTTATCGATTTCTCCTCTGTGGACCGATTCTCAAAATTCTTTTTTTATTTGAAAGTGTATACACCTGAGGTGGTCCCATTGGCACCAAGTCAGGATCTTTTTTGACATGGTCTCATTTAAATTTCATAAAGATCGGATGATGCGTTTCGGAGACAGACAACGGAACTCTTCGAAAAATGACAGCAAATTAACCGAGATTGCTGCTATAGCATGAAAATATGCATTGTTTTTAACCCCAAGGATGATGAAATTTCGAATTGGTCAGGTTCTACAGCTAAAAAGTGACAAATAAAAACTTTAAAAAAAACAACCGGCTCCCAAAAATTATAAAAATGAAAAAGAATTTTAATTCCGACTTCCGAAATTAAAGTTATTTTTCACTTTCTAGTGTTTTTTGGAAGTCGGTTTTTTTTTTAAAGTTTTTATAGTACAGACGGCAGCAGGTCAACCTACCCCAAACTGTCAAATTTTCCCAATTGAACATGAACCTTATGCTTACGGTATAAAGTTGAAAATCTATCAAATAAATTTGACAGATTGGAGTAGCTTGATGTGCTGGCGTCTGTACAATACAGAGGCCACCACATCAAGCTACCCAATCTGTCAAATTTCTTTGATAGTTTTTCAACTTTATGACAAAGGAATAAGGTTCATGTTCAATTGGGAAAATTTGACATTTTGGGATAGGTTGACCTGCTGGCGTCTGTGCAGTGCAAAGAAACGGTTCCTTATTCGTTCATTGTTCACGAACTACACAAGACTAATTAGAAATAGTGCTTCTGGCTAGAGTCGCCAACTAACCAAATAGGAAGACGACATTTGTGGTGTATATTTCGCAGGCAATTTGTATGATTCCGCGGTTTACAAACAGCGTCGTCCGTTTAAAAACGCTGTTTTAAAATATGCCGAAGGCAAAATGTAAATTGCCTTGTCACTTTATAATATGCCACAAAATTTGATAAACAATTCAATCGCCGTCTATAAAATGCCGCAGCAAATAGGGTATTTTCCAATATATTCAAAACTATTCTAATTTGAAGATTGGAACGAAATATGTAACAACAGAAAAATAAAAGTAAATTGATTTTTATCCATTTTCTCAATTAAAAACGTTAAAACAAACTTAGCTTTCGTTGTTATGAATTTATCGCCAAAACGCTCCTTACGATGACCTTTTATCACGTGACGTCAACTTTGTGTAAACTAAAGTAGTTAGTAAGTGAATAAGCGAGTGTCGAGTTTATAATTAACAAGATTTTTAATGGATAGAAAGTGATATCACTGGTGTGTGGTGCCTCAGTGCACAAATACTTCTAAAACTGCGCCAAGCTAAGTTTTTGTACCGGTGCCGTTTACACAAAGCTGACGTCACAATGTCATGTAATGAAAAGTCATCTTATGGAGCGTTTTGGCGGTAAATTTAAAACAACGAAAAATACATTTTTTTTTATTGAGAAAATGAACATAAATAAATTTATGTTTATTTTTCTGTAAAATATATCGTCCCAATCTTCAAATTAAAAAAGTTTTTATAAAATTGGAAAATACCCTATTGAATTGAGCTTATCCGGTACGTAAAAAACGCTAAGGTGTCCATGGAATCTGGTGCTCGGAGGACTCCTGCTTCTGCGAAATATTATTGGCATAAAAAGTATGATGTGATGAGTTTTGGCGATGTGGACTATCTTATTATGAAAAAAGACAGCCCTGAGAGACCAATGGTCTGTGTAATACCTTTAGAAGAATATTATGATATATTGTTAGATATTAATTTTAATATTTACTAAATGCCTTTGTTAAAACTAGTTCGACGGGACTCTTCGCCGACAGGGCTCATTAGGTAGGTAATAGGTTAGGTTAGGTTAGAATTGTGACCAACCGCGCGCGAGCCGAGCGAGCGAAGCGAGCGGTACCGCGTAGCGGCCGGCGAGTGCTACTTCCAAGTTAGTGGCAGTTACTCTACTAAACTAATGAATCAAACTATTGGGAACAAACCATCAGTTTAAATTAGTTTAGTGTTGTTTTTGTTAATTAGTTACTTTAGAATAGGTACCTGATTTCTAAAATAAATTCTGATTTGTCCCACCTGTGTTTTATCTTGGTCACCCTACTATAACAATCAATGTCGAAATTTACAATCGAATGAGTCGCCAATTTGCCTTTGGCATATTTTAAAACAGCGAGCGTTTTTAAACGGACGACGCTGTTTGTAAAACGCGGAATCATACAAATAGCCTGCGACATACCTTTATAAGTTTGTTAAGGTGTAAATAGGTTTTAACATTGAGTGAGCACTGTAAGCGCGTTCAGAAGCGTTCCGTATTGTTGACAAAAATTACAGTTCTCAGCTATCGTAATCGTAACTATTATCTTATTCAGACCGTAGGTAAATTATTGATGTCAGCGCTCACAATGCAATTTTTCTAATTCGGAAAGCGGCCTAAATAGGCTCCTGGTCTCGCACTCCTTATGCCAGATACACACGCAGGCACAGAGTACTTTCACGCAGGTTTTTAATCATCGGCTTTCAAAACCGGTGTGTGGACGTGAAATCACCAGCGAGTCGTCGAAATACGATGCGTGTGTAGCTAGCATTATAAGTCTGAAATAGCTAATCCGCCTTCACCAAGCGTGGTGATTAACGCTCATGCCTTCTCTGTATGAGAAGATCCCTTTGTCATACAGTGGGACAGTAAGAGGGTGGTAGTATTAATATTTCTGTTTCTCAACTCTAGCATACATGAAAATATTCGAGCCACCAAGAAGAAGCGCTACTACTGCCATTACAGGAACAGCTGTTTTGTTCTAGTTTGTTTCGTGTTACAGAGTTTTTTAGTTTATTTCCGGAAAAGTTGTGAGTGTGTGCGTGTATTTGTGTAATGTGTACAAAGCGTGATAAACTATGTATGTGTATGTAATTATTTCAATTCAACTCACTTCGTTGAATAAAGTTGTATTGAAATAGATTTAACCCAATTTGGTACACTATATTAGTATGAAAGTTATTTTATTTTGTTTATAATTATTTTAATTCTATTATGTAATAAAAGTCCCGCGCAGAGTAAAGTTTCTGAAGAAACCGTAATAGTTAATTTTGCGTGTTTTGTATCCTTGTTGTGTGAAAGAAACAAATTGAAAAGAGTTATTTCTTCGTGAACATAACGTTATATTTGTTAAAGTTTATGTAGTAAACTGTTGATGATTTCTGTTAATTATAGTAAAAATTAGAATAAAAAGTATGGAAGTATCTAACGAAATAAAGGAAGATATTCGCAAAACCCAGTCGGACTTGAAAAACGCGATACGAATTCATCAGGTTGGTCTAGTGATTCTAGATTACTTTTTATCACTTTAATTAAAGTTGTGGAGTGTCGAAATTTATTAGTTAAAATACTTTTTCAGGTATGGGTTGCGCGTCTTCAAGAAGATGAAAATGTAAGAAAGATTCGTTGCTTTCTTTAAGAATATAATAGTATCTGTTAAAAAAAAACCCTATTAATACGATTGTGCTTTGTTCGCAGAACATTCATCTCAGGTCTAAAGTCAAAGAAGCTGAGAAAGAAATTATTTCAATTGGGCAAACTCAAGTAAGTTGTAAGATTAAAATTCACTTACAGAAGTTTTAAAAAATCCGTGGGTTAATGTTACCCATAGTACAATTGCTAGTACTTAAGGTAGGCTATAAAAGTATAAGTCAAGCATAATATGATACTCTTAATTTTTTTTTGTGTGTATCATTGATAACTACATCTTGGCTATGTTACATGATAAGATAGTGAATGATGCCTACACAGTAGGGTTATTTAGTGTGTGTAAGTTTAGCAGTAGTTTATGAAAAGTTTGTTCAAAATAACATAAATACAGTGTAACTATATGTCACTAGGAAAAATGTACCAAGTATTGTAAATTAAAATTAAATTAAATTATTGCTCTAATACGGTGAAGGAAAACATCGTGAGTAAATCGGCATGTCCTAGAACCAAAAATTCGAAGATATGTGATTTCTACCAACCCACTCTGGACCCGCATGTTGTATTACAGCCCACTCCCTCTTACAGAAAGGAGGCCTGTGCCCCAGCAGTGAGAGCGTAATAGGCTGAGTATCTATGATAAATTAGGGATAATTTATAAAATCTTAAAACATCCTGTGAGACATAGATTGAAAGTTTCTGCTGTGAAATTTTCATATAGAAGATGAGCAAGTATCTTTCAGTTTATAAATTAGTAAAAATATATACTCCATTGTAAAGGAATGCAAAAGTTTTCTTCTCTCGGCTTTGAACTTACAAAGAATATTAAATTCAACTTTTAAACATATAAGTTCACATAACTTCTACAAAAGTTGAATGAAATACCTATTTTATCTATTTTCCCATCATACCAAAGTAGGAAAACTAAGTTAAACTAAGTCATCATCTGCCTAGCCTTTTCCCAACTATGTTGGGGTCGGCTTCCAGTCTAACTGGTGGCAGCAAGCAAAAGTTAAAAAGTAAAAACAAGAAACAAGTACTAAGTAAATAATACATGTCTTTACTTCAGAAGCTAGTTGTAGACAGACTACGGAGGGAACTAGAGTTGTACCAACAAAGGTTGAAGGCTCGGAACAAGCACATCAACATTGAAAATGACAACAGATATGTTGGACAGCAACTGAGGGACCATCAAATACAATATCGTAGTAGAAACAGAACTGTATCACTGTTAAAACCATCTGTACTAAATGAAATACATATTAAAACTGAAAACAATAGTGATGATATAAAGGAGACTATTTCTGAAGTGGAGATTGAGATCAAGCTGTGTAATGAAAAGGAAAACTCAAATCAAAGTGAAAATGATGACAAAGATAAATATCAGAGGAATTTCGCTCAACTACCAAGCACTGTGAATGACAGCAGAAACAATTTTGTGAATGTATTAAATAAAGTGAAGGAAGCTTTTGGGTAAGAGTACATAATTAGGCATTTTATTATCATTGAAATAATTGTTTAAGTAAGTAATTTGGCTTTTTACTAAATCATTTTATGGTTCACAGTGGATCAAAGCTTCAGCACAGCAATGAGTGGCAGGAACAGAAATCAGACTCGGATTCATCGCGTGGTGCGGCTCTATCACCGACGCCGTCGCCTCCGCCGCTGCCTGGACCTGGCGAACCCGTTACTAAAGAGGTCTTCTTGAGGTAATCACTAGTCACTTGGCTAGAATCAATGAAATTTTAAATTATTGGAGATTTCCTTATGCACATTTGCTTGCTAGTTTAATCCTAATGATAACATTGCCATCATAGTGGTACCAACTTACCAAGCTGTGATGAAAAGAAGAACCCATAGCCGTAGGTTGGAAGCACATGAAATACTTTCACCATGCATTTTTTTGCATTTCCTTTAATTGACAAATGTTAAGTCAACAAGTTAGACAAACAGTGGTTAGTAATATTAGTTAAGATTATTTGAATTCAACTTTACACACAACATGGCCTAACAAGTAACTGGTGCTAATATCATTGATGTTATGTATATGCATTATGACACTAATCTTCAGATAATTGTAAAAAGACTTTATTTTCCAGACTCATTGGTCTAGTGACTCCCTTGCAAAGAGAACTGTTAGAGAAAAAAAGAAGTGAGCGTCGCAAGAGGTCCAGTACAACCACCAACAAAAGTGATTTCCTTTATGGGAGCTATGAAATGTTATCTGTAAGTGTGAAAGAAAACATATCCTATTAGTTTTCAATGTAGCTCAATCAACAATTTTGAAAGATAACCTTGCATTGTTTACTATTCCAGAAGAAAAAAAAGTACAACCAGTTTTCATACCTGCAAACACATAATGATCCTCCACAGACAAGGTCTGCTAAGCTACGAAAACAACAGGTAATAATATTCTAGTGTACATGGTGTTTGTTTATATTACATTTCTTAAACATATAATACTCCAGCTAGCACCAAGTCGTCAAGACATTCATTCCATTATTTCGTTGACATTGTTGTAATTACTTGTAATGTTTTCATAATTATTATGTTAATCACTTAAAGGGTTATTTGTATATTTCAGTCACAGAATAAAACGTCTCGTGAAGGCTCACCTTCAGGATCTTCAACTGAAAATAAAGGTAAGTTTAAAAAAAGTTTCATTATTTTGTTTTCAATTGATTTTTTGGAATTTTTGCATAATTTTTGTCGCTTAGAACTAGGCAGTTTTCCGAGATTAAAAGTATGTTGCTGTGTAAAAGAACGACGACCTTACAAATTACACTTTCATATTATTAACTATCCACGCTCTTACTTCGATCAGTTTTACAACTTCAGTAAACATCGAGAATATTTTATACAAAATGCTAGTTAAATATTAATTTATTATAGACAGAATACTATACATACTAAACAATATTAAATTAAACACTATATTATACATACCTACTACTATTATATACATAATATATCTACTGTATGCCCCTACTAACAAAATATGGATTGTTATTGTCCGAAATAAACGTTTTGAATTGAATTAACTTTCCAGAATAATTTATCTAAATAATGCTATGAATATGGCGGTTACACATCATCACCAATACAAAAATATACTTTGATTTTTTATATGTATACGTTTGCCTATGTGTCCATAGGATGGACCAACGGAAAGCCTGCGTGGGCGGCGACTCTACCGGCTAGCTTATCTGTGGAACCAGTGTACACGACACATAATGCAGCCCATAAAAAAGTGTGTCATGTTTGTGGACGAAATGGTGAGTTGATTACAATTTTGTACTAACTATGATTCCTAATTCCAGTAGTGTAATAAAATATACTTCATACATTTTTTGAACTGTAGAATCTAGAAGCGCGATTGATGTGTAAAAGTGTTTGTACAGACCTATTTACAGAAATAAAATAAATTTTCATGGAATTTTGCACAAGAGTTAAGAAAAATAGGGAGTGAAAGTTTGTATGGAACATCGTAATTTTTGCCGATGGGAGCTCTCATCGGACACCCAGCTTGTACCTAAATAAGCCTTTTAAGTGTTATTTTTTGGTACCCCCGTGTCGTAACCTTAGGAGGAAACGAGTCCATATTTTTTCCATACAAACTTCGGGAGTATATTACTCCACTGTTCGACAATTTACATAAAAATAAATAAACATGGTATGGTTTTGTCTCAGCATTGATATTGTCTGTGCGGAAACACAATAATAAAATAAAAATCCATTAAAAAGTTATGACCCAACAAAGATTAGTTTGTTCTTGCTAATTTAACCGCAACTTTGGGCGTGTTTAATAGAAGTTTAAAATCTCCAAAACAAAGTCGGTACCGACACTGCTCAAATATCGAAAAGTTTAATAAACTTTATTGGTAATTGATTTATGCTGTGATTTCTTCTTAAAACTCGATCTTCCGAAGGACTTTTCTGAACAGTGACAAGTGAGAAGTGACATATTTTTCTTAATTTGTCTCAGATGTGGCATCTCTTCTGGCGTGGTGTGCGGGCTGCGGCGTGTGGCAGCACACGGGCTGCGGCGTGGCGGCCGCGCACTGCGCGCTGTGCGGGGCCGGCCTGCCCGAGCCGCCCCACCAGCCCGCGCCCGCGCCTGACCCCGACCCCGCGCGGCACAAGCAGCTGTACAGAGGTAACTATAGGTGAGGCAGCACACGGGCTGCGGCGTGGCGGCCGCGCACTGTGCGGGGCCGGCCTGCCCGAGCCGCCCCACCAGCCCGCGCCCGCGCCTGACCCCGACCCCGCGCGGCACAAGCAGCTGTACAGAGGTAACTATAGGTGAGGCAGCACACGGGCTGCGGCGTGGCGGCCGCGCACAGTGCGGGGCCGGCCTGTCCGAGCCGCCCCACCAGCCCGCGCCCGCGCCTGACCCCGACCCCGCGCGGCACAAGCAGCTGTACAGAGGTAACTATAGGTGAGGCAGCACACGGGCTGCGGCGTGGCGGCCGCGCACTGTGCGGGGCCGGCCTGCCCGAGCCGCCCCACCAGCCCGCGCCCGCGCCTGACCCCGACCCCGCGCGGCACAAGCAGCTGTACAGAGGTAACTATAGGTGAGGCAGCACACGGGCTGCGGCGTGGCGGCCGCGCACTGTGCGGGGCCGGCCTGCCCGAGCCGCCCCACCAGCCCGCGCCCGCGCCTGACCCCGACCCCGCGCGGCACAAGCAGCTGTACAGAGGTAACTATAGGTGAGGCAGCACACGGGCTGCGGCGTGGCGGCCGCGCACTGTGCGGGGCCGGCCTGCCCGAGCCGCCCCACCAGCCCGCGCCCGCGCCTGACCCCGACCGCGCGCGGCACAAGCAGCTGTACAGAGGTAACTATAGGTGAGGCAGCACACGGGCTGCGGCGTGGCGGCCGCGCACTGTGCGGGGCCGGCCTGCCCGAGCCGCCCCACCAGCCCGCGCCCGCGCCTGACCCCGACCCCGCGCGGCACAAGCAGCTGTACAGAGGTAACTATAGGTGAGGCAGCACACGGGCTGCGGCGTGGCGGCCGCGCACAGTGCGGGGCCGGCCTGCCCGAGCCGCCCCACCAGCCCGCGCCCGCGCCTGACCCCGACCCCGCGCGGCACAAGCAGCTGTACAGAGGTAACTATAGGTGAGGCAGCACACGGGCTGCGGCGTGGCGGCCGCGCACAGTGTGGGGCCGGCCTGCCCGAGCCGCCCCACCAGCCCGCGCCCGTGCCTGACCCCGACCCCGCGCGGCACAAGCAGCTGTACAGAGGTAACTATAGGTGAGGCAGCACACGGGCTGCGGCGTGGCGGCCGCGCACAGTGCGGGGCCGGCCTGCCCGAGCCGCCCCACCAGCCCGCGCCCGCGCCTGACCCCGACCCCGCGCGGCACAAGCAGCTGTACAGAGGTAACTATAGGTGAGGCAGCACACGGGCTGCGGCGTGGCGGCCGCGCACTGTGCGGGGCCGGCCTGCCCGAGCCGCCCCACCAGCCCGCGCCCGCGCCTGACCCCGACCCCGCGCGGCACAAGCAGCTGTACAGAGGTAACTATAGGTGAGGCAGCACACGGGCTGCGGCGTGGCGGCCGCGCACTGTGCGGGGCCGGCCTGCCCGAGCCGCCCCACCAGCCCGCGCCCGCGCCTGACCCCGACCCCGCGCGGCACAAGCAGCTGTACAGAGGTAACTATAGGTGAGGCAGCACACGGGCTGCGGCGTGGCGGCCGCGCACAGTGCGGGGCCGGCCTGCCCGAGCCGCCCCACCAGCCCGCGCCCGCGCCTGACCCCGACCCCGCGCGGCACAAGCAGCTGTACAGAGGTAACTATAGGTGAGGCAGCACACGGGCTGCGGCGTGGCGGCCGCGCACAGTGTGGGGCCGGCCTGCCCGAGCCGCCCCACCAGCCCGCGCCCGCGCCTGACCCCGACCCCGCGCGGCACAAGCAGCTGTACAGAGGTAACTATAGGTGAGGCAGCACACGGGCTGCGGCGTGGCGGCCGCGCACAGTGCGGGGCCGGCCTGCCCGAGCCGCCCCACCAGCCCGCGCCCGCGCCTGACCCCGACCCCGCGCGGCACAAGCAGCTGTACAGAGGTAACTATAGGTGAGGCAGCACACGGGCTGCGGCGTGGCGGCCGCGCACAGTGTGGGGCCGGCCTGCCCGAGCCGCCCCACCAGCCCGCGCCCGCGCCTGACCCCGACCCCGCGCGGCACAAGCAGCTGTACAGAGGTAACTATAGGTGAGGCAGCACACGGGCTGCGGCGTGGCGGCCGCGCACTGTGCGGGGCCGGCCTGCCCGAGCCGCCCCACCAGCCCGCGCCCGCGCCTGACCCCGACCCCGCGCGGCACAAGCAGCTGTACAGAGGTAACTATAGGTGAGGCAGCACACGGGCTGCGGCGTGGCGGCCGCGCACAGTGCGGGGCCGGCCTGTCCGAGCCGCCCCACCAGCCCGCGCCCGCGCCTGACCCCGACCCCGCGCGGCACAAGCAGCTGTACAGAGGTAACTATAGGTGAGGCAGCACACGGGCTGCGGCGTGGCGGCCGCGCACAGTGCGGGGCCGGCCTGCCCGAGCCGCCCCACCAGCCCGCGCCCGCGCCTGACCCCGACCCCGCGCGGCACAAGCAGCTGTACAGAGGTAACTATAGGTGAGGCAGCACACGGGCTGCGGCGTGGCGGCCGCGC
Organism: Polymixis flavicincta; assembly: GCA_949987655.1. Classification (NCBI taxonomy): domain Eukaryota; kingdom Metazoa; phylum Arthropoda; class Insecta; order Lepidoptera; family Noctuidae; genus Polymixis; species Polymixis flavicincta. The sequence continues at coordinate 16,960,593 of OX465181.1, read as the reverse complement.
ACTGTGCGGGGCCGGCCTGCCCGAGCCGCCCCACCAGCCCGCGCCCGCGCCTGACCCCGACCCCGCGCGGCACAAGCAGCTGTACAGAGGTAACTATAGGTGAGGCAGCACACGGGCTGCGGCGTGGCGGCCGCGCACTGTGCGGGGCCGGCCTGCCCGAGCCGCCCCACCAGCCCGCGCCCGCGCCTGACCCCGACCCCGCGCGGCACAAGCAGCTGTACAGAGGTAACTATAGGTGAGGCAGCACACGGGCTGCGGCGTGGCGGCCGCGCACTGTGCGGGGCCGGCCTGCCCGAGCCGCCCCACCAGCCCGCGCCCGCGCCTGACCCCGACCCCGCGCGGCACAAGCAGCTGTACAGAGGTAACTATAGGTGAGGCAGCACACGGGCTGCGGCGTGGCGGCCGCGCACTGTGCGGGGCCGGCCTGCCCGAGCCGCCCCACCAGCCCGCGCCCGCGCCTGACCCCGACCCCGCGCGGCACAAGCAGCTGTACAGAGGTAACTATAGGTGAGGCAGCACACGGGCTGCGGCGTGGCGGCCGCGCACTGTGCGGGGCCGGCCTGCCCGAGCCGCCCCACCAGCCCGCGCCCGCGCCTGACCCCGACCCCGCGCGGCACAAGCAGCTGTACAGAGGCTGCGGCGTGGCGGCCGCGCGACCATATACTGCTGCCCATTTCAAAACGCACATAGTATTATTATACAAAGATGGGGAACCGATCACTTTACTTTTTTTTTTTGTTCGAATTTAATTTTACCGAAAAATTATTTTATTATTTGACAAATTTTTAGATTATCGAAGTATCATGTGTCATAGGTATTATTTTACCGAACTAAATATAGTTGCAAACAATTGCCGATTTACAAAATAACTGTTTGCTATTGGCCGAAGCCTCTTGATCTTTACGGAATATTATTTGGTCACAAATATATAGTCGGTTACTTTGTATCATTTTCAATATTAAATTAAAATAGTGTCATAAAAGTCAACATTATGTGCTACAAAATTTTGTGAGAAACGAATCGGCGCAAAACCGACTTCAAGCAGTGTTGTCTGCCTTACCCCGTGTAATTTGAGCCCCCGTAGGCGCGGAGGGGTGGGGCGGCCCGCGAGCTGAGGAACAGGCGGTGAGCGTTTAAACCATCTGCGACGATAAGCTCGCGTGGGGCCGCCCAAACCCCGCAGCACCGGAGCCGTGACAGAAACAACGCTAGCTGCACGTTGCATGCCTGCTTGCACGTTGCATGCTTGTTTGCACGCTGCATGCTTGCTTGCATGCTGCATGCCTGCTTGCACTCTGCATGCCTGCTTGCATGCTCGAAGCGCATGTTTGCAAGCAAACAAGGATGAAACGAAAATATGAGATAAAAAAATTGAGAATAGTGACGAATAGAGGTTGAAATTAAAGTATGGTAATTAAAACAGTGGTATAATGAATGTTCGGAAAAATAATACTTCGAACAAATGTTATTTTGGCTAAGTGTAACTTCGGTAAAAAGTTTTTCGACCAAATGAAACGTTGGAGTAACAAAAAAATCGAATTGATAATAGGTCTACTGATACAGTGGCAGACATGACTTCGAAGAAGTAAAAAAAAACGTAACGATAATAGTTGAAAAGTTTTAGGTGAAATGAAATTCGGTCAAATATTTTTCGAACTTGTTATAGGTAACCGAGGGAGTGCCATGCATTCTGCCGTCCTTTAATTAGAAAGGCGTTAAGCCGTAAAAGTTGTTTCCGAGAAAATGGCAAAAATTCAAATCGTTATTTCTTAAAAACTGTAAATACTCACGTTACTGATTGTAGGACACATCAATTGATACTACTAGACTACTACTATAGGTTTAGGTAGTTATATAAAGCGAAACAAAAAAAACCCGTGACTCATAGATGCGAAACCTTTTATTTCAAATGTTAAAATCATGTTATTTAAAGTAATTTACTAAAAGGCTTTATTCTGAATCTGAGTGGTCACATTAATAATAAATTGTTCCGTTGCATCATCAATTATTTTATCTAATTTAAACATTTTCTGTTCTTCTTTTATTATATTTATTTTATTTAACCGACTAAACGTAATATCTGACAGTTCTGATGCCATACTACATCACAGTTACAATTTTCTATTTAGCATCGTTATCTAATCCGTTGTATTTTCTAAAAGGTTTAGGGAACCTGTCTTTTTGAGCTCTTTACGATAGGCAGATTACAAAATATTATATTATTAAAATAAATCTAACTAACAAATTGTGGTCAAGTAGTTACATCTAGGAAGAATAGTTTAAGAATAAAAGATAAAGTTTAATACACATTAATCAAACAGAAAACTGTCATATAAATTGAAAATAAATGTAATTTTGTCATACCGCATTTAAAACAAGAAAGTGTCAACTATAAAAGATCCTTTTTACCTTTATTTAATTACCTAAACCGATATAGTATAGATAATAATCATTTGATCTGGCAGTTAAATAATTTTAAAGTACATTTGGCTAAGAAGTCCGGGTCAGACAGTTTCAAGCGATGGAATTATCCAAAATTATGTTACTTAACGGCCTACAAACTTTTCATATCTTTGGAATTTTGAACTTTGAATTTTGAACTCTCTTAGGTTCTATTAAAAAGTAAAAATTTACCAAGTGAGGGTAAGGCCTTTCTACATAAAGGACGGCAGCATTGTGCGGTCGGGTGCGCATCATTTGTTTTTCCCGCGTGGGATTGTCACCAAAGAAATTGTCTTCCTACACTTCATACTGCGTGTAGCAGCACTGCCCGAGCTTGTGTCTATGATACTGACATGAATAGAGAAAAAGAGAAGATGGCCTAAGACCGTACCACAATCATTAACAGGGCCAGTTGAATTACAGGGCAAATTGTCAGTAATAATACATAGTTGCACCGCACATGGTTCAAAATCGCTTGACACTTTCTGTCACATAATGACTTGCTAGCAAAACGTTCGATTAATCGGTATTAATAATTACATCATTTCAGATAAATTAGCCGAGCGAAAAAGCTTACAAGAGAAGAATATAAAACTATGCGTCGAACTTCGCAAGCTTGAAGTGAGAGCTGCAAGCCTCAAAGAAAATCTGGACGAGCATAACGCCGAGAAAAGACAACTGCTGGCTGACCAGATCAAGACGCAGAGAAACCTTCAGAAGCTTCTAGACTTCATAAGTCAATTTAAGGAGACGTCGATAAGCATCCGGTCTACCTCCGTCAGCGAGTCTGGCAGCGAAATTAGTAAAAGTAATGAGGAATAAAGTGGTGAGCTATTTTCAAGTTTTTGTTTTGGAATATTTAATGTAATTTAAATGTCGCAAATGGATTGTCGAATCCGCTGTTTTAAAAAACCGCTAGTTGTTTTACAAAACAATTAGGGGTATATTCATAAAAGTTGATTAAAGTTAAGAGATGTTTATGCATCAAAAATGTATGGCTAATCATTACTTAAATTTTTAGCAACGTTTATAGCTAAGGGGTTTTTTTTTTGTCGGTTGGGATATCATCAAATGACTTCTCCCGCTCTGGGTAGAGAGCAGGAGGGCGTGTCAGACTTTTATTGACTAAAACCCACCCGTGTTCACTCAGTTGCCTGTGTGTCAGGGGCGACGGTGTCTCTTTCGAACAACCCGCACCTCTGCCAGGCATTGGCCCTTGCGGACCAGTCGTTGGTAACATCTCTGACGGCGCGTGTGGAACACAACGCGCCGTCCCGTCTACCACTTTTCGGCCGCAGGGGATAGGGAGGGCGGCCAAAGCTATACCGACACTCCTCTTCCCCTGCGGCCCCACCGCGTCCGCCATCAAACGGTGGCGGCCCCGTCCAGGCCACGCAAGGGAAGAGCGCTGCTCAGAAGCACCGGCACTCCTCTGCCGCAGCCCGTAACCCTCAGCCGCGATGCCTCCCATTCGACATCGCGGCCCACCTCAGTTGCGGTGCACCTCACCGCAACCTACTTTTTGGCCGCAAGCCGATGACGTAGCGGCTTGAAGGTAAAAGCCCTGACGAGCGGCCCCACCTTTGGGTTCCTCTTCGCTTCACCGTGGGTGGGAGACCACGGTTACTGAGCCTTCCCGCAACGACAATGCGGGAACCCACTCGGGGGGGTAGCTAAGGGGGTTAAACGTCTTTGTAGGACTGACTTTCATAAAACTCTGACAACTTTTAAGTGTCCATAAAATCACTGAGTCAGGGTACTTTTTATTAACTCATATTACTCGTTTTATTTAGATCTGTTATGGACGCCATTATTGTTGGTATGGCATACAGGGCTACGAGCGACAAAACTAAGAAATCAAATATACAATATGCCGTTTCATTTCACGCTGTTTTACATAACCCTAATCGTTGACACGCTGCGTTGATAAATGCCCTAGCGTTTATGTAATTCTGCGTTTTTAAGTTCAGTGATTATGAAACATCTCTAAACTTCTTTTAGTTTTTTGAAGAAACGGAGTTGTTTTGTAAAACAGCTAGCGATTGTGTAAAACAGCGGATTCGACAATCCATCAAGTGTAACTATGTATACATTATCCTTGATTCACCGTTATGAGATGAGAGCTTCTCGCGTTGCAGTTTTCAAACCGCGGTAGTATTAAACGGATAGACTTTACTTTGCTGCAAAGCCGACGTTGGTTTTGTTGCAGCCTCGTACACTGCGGGGAACCTACTGGGATCCGATCTGACCCTCTGCATTCTTCAGTGGGATGGATAAAAAAGAGTGCTGTTTTATCTTACATTATACTATGATTTTTTATTGGCTCAGTTTGCAGGCATTATAAATTTGAACGAATGCATCTGTTATATTCTTTTCCCATGTTGGTAGTGCTGGTCTTTTCTCGTGTAACAGTAACTTTTCATTGTTCCAGGTTGAAGGTCTGATAGCGTCTATCCGTATTCGTGATTCGTGGTCGGTGTGATTGTGATTGTTGATTCGATACATAATGGTAATTGTCGTTATGTAAAAGTATGAAGTTTCAGTAGTTCAAATGTACATAGTCTTACTTAGGTTCTCAATATTTTTTATTATTAGAACATGTGAGAATTCTAAATTAAGTTTGATTTTAATTTCTACTTTATCAAATGATATATTTCAAGAAGAATTTTATTGTAACTGTGTCTCTTTACAGAGTTTCTTATTTGAGTCAAATAACTGAAATGTTGAGTTTTATTTTTAAATGTGAAAGTAGTTTGAAGTTCGGAATGTGTGTTTATATCATGATTGTTCTCGGTCAGATGGATGGATAAGTAAATAAATTATATTAAATAAAATCAAATGATTAGCCAAACGTGAAGTGTTCAGTATTTGATTCCTACTTTAGCGTAGTTGTAGTAATTGTCAGTTATTTTAGAAATGAATTTTGTTCTGACTACTATGTTTTAATTTTAAGCGTTGTTTGTCGTGTAGTTACAGTTTTTTAGAATCAATTGTCCGTCCTTTTCTAAGTTTTTTTTTTATTATATATGAAGAAAAGGAAGCCAAGATTTTGTAAATATAAAACCAAGCAACGTTTAATATTTGTATGGACTAATGGATACTGTCCATAATTTAATTCAACATTAATTATTCTCTGTGATATGATTATTTTTATTCATTAGGTTGTTGATGGTAAAAGTGTACTTTGTACAAAGAACCTTTTGTAAAACCCTCATGTAAATAAATATTCGTAAATTGGTTAAACGTGCTTTAATTTGATTCATTTACATTTTTGACGATCGTGATACTTTGATATTCATTACCTGATTTTAACAAATGTTTATTTTTATTACATGTTTTGGCTATAATTCTAAAACTTTCTTTCCTTTCAATGCATCTCTGCGTAACTCTTCGAAGCTGCGTTCTAGCAGCTGCAGTTCATACTGCGTAAGGGATTGGTACCTTTCCATCTCTTTAACTCCCTGGCGGTTGATATGCACCAGTCCTCCAAAGTATGCCGTGCCAAAGTCGTTGTTTTCTATAAATGCGTTCACTTTCGCTGGCTGTCCGTCCAAGGCCATGAGTAAACTTCGAGTGAAAAGAAGTGTGCTGTAAGCAACTGATAGAGTTGGCGAAAATCCCTGATTAGCTCTAATTATTTTATCATTAAACTGACGAAACTTCAATGTGAAGTCCTGGGACATTTTAGCATCAATATCTGTACTTGGTCTGCTTTGAGAGAGAAGAGGAATGACCGTCTTTTCAGAATGGCCTCCGATCACAGGTACCCAGCAGTGACTAGGGTCTAAGTTATACTGTGCCGCGTACAATGTTTGAGCACGCAAGGAGTCCAAGCCAGTTATACCAAAAAGTTTTCTTGAGTCATAATCTCCATGGTTTCTCAGGACCTCGGCGGCCATCGGAACGAGACAATTTATTGGTTCCGTAACGATTCCGAAAATTGGCATGTGATCCATTCTGGCTACATGCATCGCTAATGTTTTTACAAATGCTATGTTTGCCGATAGCCATAGCTTTTCTGTAATACCGGGCTTCCGTACGAGTCCACCGACTCCTAGAACTATGTTGGCATTTTTCAGAGCTGTTGCTAGAGTGTCTTCTCCTGTGTACCCTAGGATGCCAGTCTCGGTGGGCACGTGCGTCAAGTCCAATAAGACGCCAGGCGTATGTCTTCTAGTGTCCTGCAATACGAGCTTACTAATAGCCGGCTCTGATCGTAGCAGTAAACAAAGTGTTTGTCCGATGTCGCTCGCACCTCCAACTACAGTAACTTGATAATTCCTTTTGGGTGTAGAAAACAGTTCCTGGATATTTCTGATGAGTAACCTGTGCATTTTGATGGAAAATACTGACTGAAAATTTACATCATATAAAATGTTCTACGATGTAATTACTGATTTTTAGCAAGAATAACTTTTTGGTTTTTGAAAATGACTATGTATTTAAATATCCATAATTGTTTGACGTTCAGCCCATCCACAGAGCATAGCCCATCTAACCGAACTGTTGTTGACAGTTCTTTGTAGATTGATTCCAGTATTCTAAACAAGGAACATAAATACCACAAGATTCTAAATGATGCTCTGTGGTTAATGAGATTTGCTTGTAGGTATGTAGATGAAAAAAGGCCAAACACCGAATTTAAAGTAGGTTCAATTAAAGAACCCGTGTGTAGGCAGATGGGCTTGTTCCTATTTCTACATTTATATCTGTATTTTTTAAGGTGTATATAATAAAGAGTATTCTGGCTATCTTGCAGTCGAAGATACCTGATACACCTACAAAGGTATAAACAGTTCAAATAGGGTTGAAGGTTTTGGTTATACATCCAGTTTAAAGAAGGAGGGTATGAGATGAGAGCAGAAGATCTTTTATGCTTTAGATTTTCTACTTTATGGTTTTATGGCTTCATGTCAAAGACTACAATATTAAACACTCTTCATGTCATTTCACATCTAACTCTATGCATTTCACGTTGCAAGTCAAAATTATAGCTCATAATTTACCATGTATAAGAATAAAAAAATCAAAGTCTAATTAAATATTAAACAAAAATAAAAAACAAACCATTAAAATTATGTAAAAAAATGCATATTCAAATATCTATGTTGAAATTAAACACTCGTTTATTCCAATCGTATTTGCAGACAAAAATAAAATGTATACCGGTGAGAAATGTCCAAGTTTCAGTAATTGGCGCTGCAGGAGAAGTCGGGGCAAATGTGTCTCTTTTACTGAAGCAGAACTACAAAATAAAAAGACTGCAGTTGTATGATGCAGACGAGAAAGTGATGGGAGCTGCCATAGAATTGAGTCATTTACCAGGAGGTCCGCAAGTAAAAGGGTTCGCTGGTGATAACTTGAATGAAGCTATTCGGTCATCTCATCTAATCCTGATGGTTCACAGAGTGTCCCGAAAACCAGGAGATTCGCGAGAACAAATGATTTTTGCTAATGCTCCCGCTCTGCGGAAACTATGTCGAGCAATTGCTGACGAAAACCCTGACGCATTCCTCGCCATCGCAACTAACCCTATAAATTCTTTGGTGCCTTTTGCCAGCGCAATTTTGTATCAATACGGCACTTATAACCCTTATAAGGTTTTTGGCATAACACAAATAGACGCCTCCAGAGTCCGCGCTTATGCTGCAAGGGCATTGCAAGTGAACTGCCGAAATTTGATCATTCCTGTTATAGGAGGCCATTCGGACGAAACAGTAATTCCTTTATTTTCATCTATCAGTCCTGCCGAATATGTTGTCGATCCCTGTCAAGCAGATTCATTGACGAACCTTGTACGGAAATCTGGAACAGAAATAGTGTTTCAGAAACAAGGTCACGAATCAGCGGTGCTAGGGGTCGCCTGGTCCATTAATGAATTTTGTAATACCTTAATAGACGCTATTCGTGGTAACCAAGTTGAAGCTACTTGCTATACCGCCAATCCACTATTTGGAACAACATTTTTTGCTAGCCCTACTGTTATAGGACCGTATGGTGTAATACGCCATCGTCAAAAGATGAAGTTCAACGACTTTGAATCTTTCTTACTAAAGTCTGCAGTGCCTATAATTAACAGAGATGTTAGTCTTGGAGAAGAATATGTCAAGTTTCTTGGTGTGAAACCAAAAAATAAGCTTTGGTTTCAGACCGATTAACTTAATCTATAAATCTTAATTTTTATTATAATTTACATAGTTTTAATTTTAAACATTTGTTTTACTTTAGCCTTTTGGAATTTTTTTAAGGGTCTGACATTGTATTCTAAAAATTATTGAAATCAATGTTAGGCGTCGTAGGGCAATGTCAATCGAATTTACAGTTTAAATAAATTTATAATAACGCACCGAGAGCAGCTAGCAATGGCTTTCATTTCCAGTTTAGCGACATCATTGCGTAATTTACGTTGTTTAGCAGAGAGAGCTTTGCCAGATAAAAAGGTGATTTTGGATAAGTATGGGAAAATAATCGCGTCAGTAGTGTATATAGCGAAGTAAAAAGGAAAACTATCAGAGCTAAATAGGCTTTTCAAATTAATGAGTAGATAATAGCCGATCAACTTACATTTTCAGTTGGAATGTATGGGAGAACATGATTTTCAACAACAACGTTAATGTTGTTCTTAGGATAAATTCATCCGACTTACGTAACTGTTCAATGTACGTGGTCCGACACGCACTTTTCCGGTATACCAGAAATTGTTCTGAAAGAGTTCTAGCAAAGCACACTTTAAATTCAACTCCTTATCTTTTCGGTAAGTAGGTACCTATGTACAGAGGCCAGCACATCAAGCTACCCCAATCTGTCAAATTTCTTTGATAGTTTTTCAACTTTATTACAAAGGAATAAGGTTTATGTTCAATTGGGAAAAATTGACAATTTGGGATAGCTTGACCTGCTGGCGACTGTACAAACCAAACATTCTAGAGACCATTGAAAACAAAGCTATAGCAATGGCGAGCACATAATCGAAGCTGACGTGTGCAACGTTCGGTTGTAACGGTCCAATATCGGACAAATGGCGAGGTGGTGACGCAAAGCGGCCATTGGAGTCGCATCTCATTCGGAGAACATTGTAACTGCCCGAGTGCCTTGTTCCTTTTACAACGCAGAACCAGAAGATACGGCTGCGTTCACACTGAACCGTGTTCCGTTACTGATATTCCTCGTGATTCGTGTCAGGATAAATGTAAAGGTGGATCGAAGTTTTAATTTTAGTGACCTTGGATAATGAGTGAAGTATTGATGACAAGGATTTTTACGCTTATAGTTTTGTTCAGGTAGGGTATAGTGGATTTAAAGCAAGTGGCTGTATAAAAAGGTAGGCTGTGAAAATTCATTTATTTATGAATAATTCGGAAGATTCTCGCAGGTAAGTAATTAAAACCGTTCAAAATCTAGTTGCAGTGTCATCTCGGTGACAGTCAAATTAATGTCAAAAACTTGTCAAAAATGTGTGGTACTCAAAAATGTCCAAAATTTGTCAAAACTCGAGGTATTTTTGACACATGGAGACTGAGATCAGACTGAACGTTCTTAAAATTACGAGAATTGCCCCTCAGATATCAGTAAAAAAAAACTCAACACTTTACTAGCGTGTTCGGAAAGACCAAGCACTTAAAATTATTGATCTACCTACTTATAACAAAAATGCGTGTGAAACAAGATGCATTAAAAGACCGTGCGCTCACCAGATGTGTTAAAATTTACTTCCCAATATAATTTGATGTGATCCTAACTTAACAGGCGGGGAGCGTTCTCAGCTCGGTGCAACCGCAAATAAGGATCGTAACGACAGGGTTAACTTTAAGATAATCGCTGAGCGGCCATACGGGTCCGCCGCGGCGTTACATTGAGTTTAATGTCTCTCGGTCTTGACGCCGCCGTCTGACGGTGTTAACTTGAGGGAGGGTTAAGGGTCGAGAGACCGGTGATTACACCTCTGTAAGGACCATTTATTGCCACTACACTGTTTGTGATTGCCTGTGTGCTACATTAACGTTTGGCTTTATTTTACAGACATTATAAAGTCATCTGTGGTCATGATGAGGTGGGTTATCACCGGCTTTTGTTCCGGTGGTTGGTACCTTTTGTGGGAAGTAAATGATTTTAGCAGAGCTAAAGACATAACATCACATCGTTGGGCTGACGTCAGTGGTGAGGGGTAGAATTATGGCTAGGGAAAACCGTTTCAAAAAAAGAAACACTCGTAGCGTGATTACTTACTTAAAGCTTACTACGACTTAAAGTTTCTTAAGAAGACAAAGCCCCACCTACACTGATACTGAGTTGGAATCAGAGAATTTTCTACGTAAGACTTGTTTTTATTTGCGCGCGCGCGCATTTTTCAGTATTAATTAGAAACACTCAAAAAATCATTGTGCTTTGAAATAATGAATAGTTGATCGGTGGAAGGTGGGATTTCTTAAAAGTACGCCGATGGGAATCGGCTTACCTTACCTGACCCGTCGCCACTGGCCAACCTGTACGTACTACTACTACCTGAACACCCACATTTCGCCAGTTATGTTTAAGTCCCATGTAGGGGGCGAGCCTATTGCCATCAACCGAGCACAAACCCAGACACCTCGCAGTTACTGAGAAATTCCTGGTAGAAGAATCCAATAACACTTTCCCCGACCTGGGAATCAAACCCAGGACGTCCTGCTCAGCAGTAGCGCTTACGACCACTAGACCAACGAGGCATTCTCTACGTAAAATAAGTATCATTTACATTTCTATTACCTAATAGGACGATGCATGGCCGTAGTGGCCATAAAGAAGCCGCTGTACTCAGCCACTGTGCCTGTTCAGTTTGTGTCCGAGATTCGACAATTGTAAATCAACGTAATGTATGTGTGTATCAGATAGCTGTCTTAGCCCAGCAAGCTTAGCATGACGCTTTCTATTTCTACTCTACTATAGAATAGAAATCACCTGTCTACATTTCTCGGTATACTTTAAACTGTCAACTGTCTCAACAACAATAGACAAGTGTTCCGACGACAAAACACTTGTCTATTGTTCTCGTGCTAAGCCTGCAGGAAGATTTTATGTTTTTTATAGACTTTGGAAACTTGGACGCTGTGTAAGTTGTGATTAAGTAGCTGGGTACAGTTTGCAGCAGAAGGGTTCGACTAAAAGCCATGAGCCGACATGACAGTGGAGTATCTTGTCGGCTCTTCTCCATAGGAACCGACCGATTGGAACCGTGTGGACGTCTCATTAGTACCCATGTAGGTTTATGTGAAATATGTTTTATTTATTTAGATCGATGTCATCATCTAAGGCATAAAAAAAATTACCTACCTGCTTCCTTCCTTCATCAAAAGGTCATCATAATGTATTTTCAACTTTCAATCTACCCAGACGGGAGATATTTCGATATGCGGTAATTATCATAACTACATAACTTGCTGTAATGTACTCAACAAGTTATCTGATCAATCATGATGGCTATCAACGCTCGTGCTTAGATTTTATCAATTTATTAAGAACCTGTTCGTTCCTAATGTTGTTATTCCACATTTTAATTACATTGAGTCTTAGTTGTTGGGTAGTGGAAGTAGTGTGCATACCGGGACTTGAATTAAATTATGTCTCCAAACGATGTCGACGTGGTACGGAGGTTAATCGAGTGCGAGTTCTTGTTTTTGATTCTTAGGTCTTGCTAGACATTATTGAATTGTTCTATTAAGAAATTCTGAAGCATAGGCATGTAAGAAAATCTATATCAGTCTGAAGTTTGAAATCTTTCTTGGTAATTGACAGTAGCCTCGTTTCGTAGAATCGCGGTCGGAGTTTTAAACCTCCGGGATTGCCCGTGAAATCCATTTTTTTTAAGTTTATTGCAATTTGCAGGTCAGTGTCAAGCTGGCTATATTTGTTATTCAACATTTTGAGCAAAATATGATTCGCGACCAAAAAAAATATGGTTTTACATAAATTATAATAATTAAAATCACTTTTCATGAAATAGCCATTCGAAGAATGACTTTCATGATATACTTACCTATTCTATGAAACCAAATGAACTTGGATGGTTGTCTTGAAGAGTACCTGGGTCATTTTCAGAAAAAGTGTACACTGTTAAAAATATGCCGAAATTTTATTTTTTCAAACTCAAACTCAAACTCAAAGCATTTATTTCAAATAAACCAATTACAGGCACTTTTGAATTGTCAAGGTCGGTGAGTTAGAAAGATGAAGCTAGTTGCCCATTCCAAAGCGTAGGTACCTATGGAGAAGAACGGGCAAGAAACTCCATGGACACTCTTTTAAAATCAAGATTTTGTTACAAAAAGTTGGTTACATCATTATGTTGAAATTATCAATGTGAGAACGATGTAAAAAGTGCACATTAAAAGCGTCCGTAATTAAAATAAAATAACAATTAAAATAAGCCGTGGGAGCTAAGAGATGACCAGTCCCTACTGGCGGCGCCCGTTCACGGACATGACGTATGCATCAGCACCATTCAGCTCAACCATTTTGAAGGGAACTTAATGATCCAACACACACGCCACCACCAGCGAGACATTTGAGTGAGCATGACATACTCTCAGCTGCCAGGGCACATTCAAGTCAATGAAAGACGTACCCTGTAAATGTTTGCATTATAGTAGGAACATAGTGCTCACACATATGCTATGCAATTATACAATACAAAAATTTGAATTTATACAATGCAAAGATATCTAGCTTTTACAGTCTTCAGCAGCTCCAACAATGTTTTCAATGTTATTCAATTTAGTTTAAGCTACCTTGTGGAGCAGGACAAGCAGCGTTTAGCCAAGCATTTTTGTCAGCGATGTAATCCCCCAACTTATAATAAGCATGGCTGCATAGTGTGCGTTTTATACAAGATTTAAATTTCGATTCATTCAGTTCGAGTATGTGAGGAGGTATTTTATTGTAACATTTTAAACAGTACCCCATGAAGGATGAGTCTACTTTAGCCAGTCTGAAGCCTGGTTGAACCAATTGGTGCCTATTTCTCGTTCTAATGGTGTGTCTTTCACCTCGTTTACTGAAAAGATTTAAGTTTTTCCTAACGTACATGATGTTCTCATAGATATATTGACAAGGTACCGTCATGATATTAATAACTTTGAACAGTTCCCTTAGAGAATCCCGCGTACGGAGGCCATATATTGATCTAATGGCTCTTTTCTGCAGAATAAAAATAGAATCGATATCTGCAGCCCGTCCCCATAGTAAAATACCGTATGACATGATACTATGAAAGTAACTGAAATAGACTAGCCTCGCGGTTTCTACATTAGTGAATTGGCGGATTTTTCTTACAGCATATGCTGCTGAACTTAGCCGTCCTGCAAGAGCTGTTAAATGAGGACTCCACTGTAGTTTTGAGTCGAGCGTGATCCCTAGGAAAACAGTTTTATCGACGAATTCTAGTTTCTCTTTATTCAATACTACGTCACAATCAGTACTTTTAACATTTGGTAAAGCAAATCTTATGCATTTAGTTTTTTTCCCATTTAACACTAAATTATTAGCAGTGAACCAATTTTGTACCAGCAGTAGGGCATTATTTACGTCGTCAAGATTTGATGCACGTCTATTTATTTTAAAAATTAAGGATGTATCGTCAGCAAATAACACCATTTGTGGTTGGTTTTTTAATAAATGGGGTAGATCATTAATATATACTAAAAAGAGGAAAGGACCTAATATTGAGCCTTGTGGAACACCCATTTTTATTTTTAAACCATTTGAATTGACACCATTTATATGAACTTTTTGCTGTCTATCATTTAAATAAGATTTTACTAGACTGAGCGCAAGTTTACCTAGTCCGTAATGCTCAAGTTTTAAAAGCAAGGTTTCGTGATTAACACAGTCAAATGCCTTGGAGAGGTCACAAAAAATTCCAATGGCATCCTGAGCCTCCTCCCAAGCTGCAAATATGTGTTTTAATAAGGTAACACCGGCGTCAGTCGTACAACGTCCTTTGGTGAAACCATATTGCTGATCGTGTAAGATTTTGTTGGTATTAAAATGATTAAGCATTTGATTGAGCATTATCTTTTCGAACACCTTGCTGAATACCGGCAGCACGGATACTGGTCTATAATTGTTGGCGTCTTTGCTGTCCCCAGATTTGAATAGTGGTAGAACCTTACTATATTTCATTAAATCCGGGAAGACTCCTTGATCCACACACAAATTAAATATTAAAGCCAAGTATGGTGCTATGGTCTCGATTATGGATGTACAAACTTTTATAGACATTCCCCATAGATCTTCGGACAATTTGATTTTGATTTGCCGAAAAGATTTTAAAACTATTATAGGGGTTATGTGCTTAAATTGAAATTCAACTGGACAGCTTGGAACGTTCGCTCTTAATAAATCAATTGAGACATCGGGGGACGAATTTAAAGAATCCGTCGTTTTAGACGGTATATTAGTAAAGAATTTTACAAATTCTTGAGCTACTTCTATGTTAGAGCTTATGGCACCACGCGAAGTCTCCAATGTATAATCCGTGTTTCGTATTTTTTTCCTACCAGTTTCGTTATTAATTACTTTCCAAACTGTTTTTATTTTATTCTCTGCTGTTTGGATCTTGTTGCTAATGTACAAGGCTTTAGCTAACTTACAGATATTTCTAAAAAATTTGGAATATGTAGCAACATACTTGTTGAAAGTTTCGGTGTTAATGTAAGGCTTAAGGCCATACAGCTCGAACAGTCTTTCCCTGCTTATCCTAATACCTCTAGTAGCCCAGTCACTAAATACAAATTGAGGGCAAATATTTTTTGTTTTCTTTTCTAAAGTTTTACTGAATTCAGTGTGCACTACTGAAAAGAAATCCTCATATAATTTATTTGCATCGTCCATATTATTAACGCCCAGAACATTCAATTTATTGTATAGGGTACTATTGAATTTATTTAATTTGCCCGTCGTTATGGGTCTAAATTGTATTTGCACTTTTTGCAAAGGTGTTCTAAACTTAAAATTAACCGTTTGTCCACTATGATCAGATGGCAGATAATTTACGATGGCTTTCTCCACATATTCACAATCGCAGAAAATATTATCGATACAAGTAGCAGAAGTTGGAGTTACTCTAGTCGGTTCTATAAAAACATTCGATAAATTGAACGATTTAAAAAGGCTTAGTAATCTACTGCTATTTGAATTTTGTTCCAAAATATTGATATTAAAATCACCACATATAATTGTGGCTTTGTTACTGGATGCAAGTTTCGCTAGGGT
Organism: Polymixis flavicincta; assembly: GCA_949987655.1. Classification (NCBI taxonomy): domain Eukaryota; kingdom Metazoa; phylum Arthropoda; class Insecta; order Lepidoptera; family Noctuidae; genus Polymixis; species Polymixis flavicincta. Next base: position 16,944,903 of record OX465181.1, on the reverse strand, counting down.
ATCTTCCATTATTGACTCAAATAAAGAAAAGTTCTGATAATTAGGAGGTCTGTACACGCACACTACAACATGCATATCTAGCTCAACACAGGACAGTTCAATACAATGTTCCACTGATAAACCAACTATGTCATTACGTTGCTTAGATTTTAAACAATTTTTTAGCAATATAATAGAACCTCCACGCTGCATAGATTTACGGTTAAAACAACTGCCCACCCTATAGTTTGCATAATTAATTAGCATTTGGTAATCCTTTAACCAATGTTCAGTGAAACAAACAATGTCAAACTTTGTTTTTTCTAAAAACAATTCTATTTCTAGTAATTTGGAAGAAATACCTTGAATATTTTGATGAAATAATTTCAAGGCTTTCTGCTGATCTCCTTTTTGATGCTTAATTATTTTAGAGCAAGAAGATACCTTGTTGTTGTTGGGTATAAGAATATTCTTACTGGTACCTTCTGTTGTCTTACAAACTAGTTTAAAATATTATCCGGAGTTAACCCCAAGACTTCAATGACCTCACCAGGCATTGAGCTCATTGTGAGTGAGGGACATGGAACCTCCTTCGTACAATTTGTAAACAAACTTATAGCATTTGAGCTACATTCGTTCAGGTTCACCACTGATGTGGTGTCAATAACACAAGACTTCGACATACTATTTATGTCTGAGTTTATATAAAAAGCTAATAGCCTTGCTATTATGTGTCTAAAACTAACAGGCAGATACACAGTACCCCTAGTCGAGTTTAAAGTTTCCACAAAACTGTTGGTGTCAAAAAATACAAGCTTGTCACTATAATGACTAACTAAAAAGTGCATATGCTTATTAAGCATATGAATATAATTGTTTTGTCTATTTGTCAATTTTTTAAAATATGGGAAAGCACACAATGTTATTTTACTACAGTTTAACTTTAACAACTCAGTTACATATTCTGTAATTTCTTCTTTTCTGACCTTAGAACTATTACCTACAAACACAGTAATGTTGGTTTTGGGATTATAATCATTACCTGTTACTGATGCCATTATGCGTTTGTAAGTTGACCCTGGCATACAATAATTTTGAGTGAAGTAAGTCAGATTATTACTAATTAATTTACCTAGACCTCTACCTATACTATCTGAGAACATAACTGAACGGTAGCAATCATTACTACTAAACAATGGACAACTACCAATCTCGAGCTCTGCCACTTGTGATAGATTCTGTACAATATCAGATGCATCTTGGTTGAGAATACAGTCTTGAGACAAACTCTCAGTCTGGGACGGGTCCTCCGTTACCTCAGGCTGGACAGCATCAGAGTTTGACACGTTCTGACACGTACACTGAAACCTTACTAACTCATTTGCAGCAAGAATGTGTTCCTTAATTTGGTTCTGAGAACCCACATATTTAGTGTAAAGGGAACTGAGTCTGTCCTCAAGTTCCTGTATATCAGACTGTAAACGCTGTGTATCAATTTCATATATATTTTTGCAGTTTTCTAATTTAATTTGATAATTGTTTAATTTACTTATTAGATCAACACGTTCTTTCCGTACCTATTTCGCTTTCGCGTTTCCTATTTTTTACGTACCTATTTCGCTTTTTTCAATTAAATTTATAATTGATATTCTTTTCATTATACGATAATTAAAACAAAACCTCTTAATCAGTATTATTTACTGAAATATAACTTATTTATTGGCCCTGTGGTACAAAATTTATTCCATTCCTAAACTAACGGTTTTCGGTTTATAGAAATAAAATAAAATTCGTTTGGTAAAATCAAATAGTATAATTGGTTAGCGATATGTTGTACCTCAATACAAAATATAAAACGTAAAATCAACAATAGCAAACATACACAATCATCATTTTAATTTCCATTACGTTTACTATTTGGACCAAATTAGTTCAATACTTTTTGGTATGCGTATCAGTTAGGATACAATTTAGGAACTCTTTTTTAATTACATTAATAAAATTATTACACTCTAAATTATCAAAATCTAATAACAATTAAATAGCGTTTCACTCTAAAAATAATATTTATAGTAAAATATCAAATAGGACAGTCACGGAATAGACTATGCCTATAACGGAATAGAATTCTTAAGACTATTGCACATTATCAAGAAAATGAGATCAAATTATTACAAATATTCTAATGTAAAATATTGAACACAAATTTTACATGTTGGTCATACATACACCCCCCTTTTATGGTTGGGGATAAAAAAAGTAAAACAGTATTATTATTTCCTATTCTTGGAATAGGAATAGGCACATTGACAAGAAAATGAGATCATTTCAATTGAATGAAAAATGAGAATGTTTTGGTGAAGAATGTAATTGTGTTGCGATATTTTTTAAATTTTATTTTTAGGTTTTTCTTACCCGACTGCAATCGGGTAAAAACTAGTAAATTAAAAAATATATAATAAACAGATCGATACTACAAATATAATGTATCATCTTCCTAAGAATTCCATTCCGAAACTTTTCAATTCCAATTCTACGTTACCTGCGTTTTGGTTACGGAACGGAAGTATCGGAAGTCTGACTTTAAATACTTCTGTTTTAATTATTTTAAACTAACACATCAGATCAACAAGTTTGGTATCAATTTAAGTTCACTGAAAGCTAATAAAGATATCAAAATAAATTGCAAGAAATAAACTTGTAAACTTACTTTGAAATTGGTCGCGGCTCTGGAAAATTAAAACCGGACCGTTACTGAGGTGTATTGTTCGTCCGCTGGCCGCCGTCAAATTGGCCGAAATACTTGTTGAAACTCGTTGACAGCATTAAAAATGTTGCTGACCGATAAAAAATACGCATAAATGGTAGATTTGATTGCATCATCTTGCAAAAATTGCAGTTTCGGAAGGGAATTTTCCATTTTAACCAGTTTATGTCCCCACAAAGATTAAATTATTTAAATATTTTGAGCGACACTAGACTATTGCTGTAATTATATAACAAATCGTGCATAACTATACTTTCCAAAATATCAAACACATTGTTATATATAAGTCAACAAGATACATTAAGGTTAAGTTATTTTACTGAAAATGGTAGTGGGACAGCGCTAAAATATATACAGCTACCTTCTATTTTTGAAAATTAAGGTAATATGACTGTGTTTATAAGCAGCAACATTATACAATATTGTTAAAAACTAACCACAAATCCAAATTTTTAGTGTTGTTTATCTTAAACATAGATATTATTCTTGTAAAAAATTACAAAAGTTGTGGGACACACCCGAAACACGCATGTACACTTTTTGTGAAAATGACCCACCTAATTATTATGATTAAACAACTTGACACTTACCTGCAAATTGCAAAAATGTAGGTAAGTATTGCCCGGTAGTACGTGGGTTGCTAATAGGGTTGCCACCTTTTATTCATGCGGTTAAAGTACATTGGTTATTATAGGTAAGATAAAAAAAGTACGTAGTATCAAAATAAAGTACAATTTATTTTTCTTCATTATTATGTTTAAAAACATATTTTTTATTGCTTTTTGCAATTTTTATCAAATTAGTATCTCTACTAAACAATTGCACAGCATCTTACATTTTTTGGTGTAACATATTCACGAACTTGTTGATCAGTTTCACTATCAAAATTACGCTTTGTAGGTGTATGTGGAGTATTCTTATCCATGATTTATATCTATTTATCAATCACTCAAACTGCTTCGCACAAAACAAACAGGAAATTGTGACAATGACACTGACATTGTAGACATTTGAGGTTAGGTTGCGTTCATAAATGGTGCACACCAAATATTTTTGACAATTTTTTTTTTTTCAAGTTTGAGTTATGGCAACATTAGAAACCATAGACTAGATGTGTACTTTGATGTTTAGTAGCGGTGAAATGTTGGCAGTCTTGATAGAAAAAGATTAAAAACGAGTGCTTAACTGATGTGGCGCTGGCGAGTGGCGACATCGATTCAGCACCAATCGATCGTTTAACGAAAAAATACTTACGACTAAACTTTTCAAAATCCCAAAGAAATCAAATCATGTGAAATAAAGTATTTTTATGTACTTTATTGTTCTCATAAAGTATAGAGTACAATTACCTGAAATAACGTACAATACTTTATTATAAAGTACGGGTGGCAACCCTAGTTGCTAAAGGTAGGTACCCACATATCGCGATTCCTATCGATTTCTGTTTTTACCAGTGCGCTAACTGCTACAATGAATTCAACATATCATTCTGGACCCCCAGCGCAGAAATATTTCGTCGGTCATACAAAAAAAATCTGCTGTTCTACACATTTTGACCGCGTAGGTACCTATTGCACTTTTCTATGAAACAGCTGATTGTTTTTTTCTATAACCTACGAAAAAAAATTGCCCTGGGGTTCTAGAATGATATGCTGAATTCATGGCTACAGTTTGCACACTGGTTAAAAAAACTTATCCTGTATAAATGTTTGTACAACTTTTTGAATCGTCTCCTAACACCTTAACAAGATGATAATCAACAGAGATGTTAGATAGGTACAGAAATCCCTGTGTCTTGGGAATGAACTTGTGCCAATTTACCTATATTTTTTATTAATTGAAATTGGTGAACGATGTACTTAATTATCTTCTATTATCAAGCTAACATGAAAATTCATCTATCAGAAATTGTGCTAGATAGCAGAGGATCGGAAAATCTAAAAGACGTACACAGACTGGTGACTAGGTACCTACGAAAAGTTCGGGGAAGTCGTTGAGTTGTCCCTCGGGTGTCGTCTGTCGGCGCCTCGGCATTGGGACTGTGTCGAAGTTACTAGTGTGGATACGAGCTATAAGAAGGTATAGCCTGTTAGTATACTAATCATTTTGTAATATGTAGGAAAACGCGTGCAGTTTGGGATTCAATGCAAATATTGCCGTGTTCGGGTATAAGTCACGTGTAATTAATACGTGGGAATCATAGTAGCGGGTCCACACACACTAGGGAGTCGACATGTGTTTTTATTTTATACACTAGCTTTTGCCAGCGGCTTCGCCTGCGCGGAACTTGCATTTCCCCTATTTAACTCCCTTAGGGGTTGAATTTCGAAAAGTCCTTCCTTAGTCTACATTATATAGGGAACATGACTGTGTGCAATAAAGTTTCAGCTTTCTATGTCCAAGGGTTTGGGCTGGGCGTTGATGAGTCAGTCAGACAGTCAGGACTTTCCTTTTTATTTATATAGATAACTTCATCACGCCTTGTTTTTCTGAAAGGTTGGGCTCAGGTGTAGCTATAGTACCTACACCCACATTTCGCTAGTGGATTAGTCCCATGTAATAAAGGGCGAGCCTATTGCCATCAACCGGGCACAGATCCAGACTCCGGCTGCTACTGACAATTTCCAGATAGAAAAACCCAATAACACTTTGCTGGACCTGGGAATTCAATCTAAGACTTAGCGCTTGCGACCACTAGCCCACCGAGGCAGTTATTTTATACATGTGGCTAGAATTCTGTAATACTATACCAGACTCCGGACTCCTATCTCAATTTAGGTAAGCAGCTGTAGCTTTGGCTCTTCTTATCTTTACATTCGTCACCGGTCCTTGTATGTGTAAATTAGGCAACAAAACATCTTACTTCACTTACACATAAAACGTTACTCTTGCAAACAAAGCTTAGTATACAAAGAATGCGTGAAGTTCCGCAAGCGGCCGAGTCGGCGGCGTCGCCTCCCACAAGTCGTTATCTCAACTTGTTTGCTAAACCCGCCAAGAATTGCAAATGGCGATAATTCTAACTACACCGATAAATCAGCTACACCCCGTTCAAGTTCTTTCCCGAGAGGGTCCCTCTTTTCCACCATTGTTGGTGATTGATCGCGCCTTTCCTATACTTAAAGTTTTTCAAAACGTTCAAGAACATGTGTGGCTGAAGTTTCGACAAGCCATCGACGCTGATGTATTCGGATTTGTAGTATGAATTTGTCGTTTGCAAATATTCAGTGTGACATTAAGGTTTATTCGTTTACGCATATTCGGATTATAACTTTGAAAACTTTAGGCTATTTGATCATTTGATGATTAGGAAGTAGTGATGGCACAGGGAGAGCAGTGGTGGCACAGTGGCTACGGCCGCGACTTACGAGTTGTACGTCGTGAGTTCGAACCCAGACAGGCGCTTTACTTTGTGTAAATTATTTCACACCATTGCTCTCAAAACGGTGAAGGAAAACATCGTGAGGAAACCGGCATGTCCTAGTACCAAAAATTCGAAGACATGTGACATCTACCAACCCGCACTGGGCCCGCGTGGTGGATTACGTCCCAATCCCTCTCACCGAGAGGAGGCCTGTGTCCCAGCAGTGGGAACATTATAGGCTGAATGCATGAAAATAAACATCAGTACGACTAACATACGTTTGGTAGTAGGATCTTCTAGAACCGTCTTCGAGGTCTACGAAAACAACTAAGTACGCCGCTTTTCGTAGTCGTAGTGGTTGTTGCCGATGCCCTAGAGGACTTGACGGAGACTCCAATTGAGTATTGAATTAATTACTTACGCAGTCATAAAAAATAAGTATGATTAAAATGTTATTTCGTTAAGTCATCGGATAGGCATGTTTAATTCTATTGTTCATTTGCAATAGGAAAAATTCTTAACTGACTTACTCAACTTATGTCAGTTATAATTGTAGGTATAATGCATTTCTATAGCAATAAGAGTTATCGTCCTAAATAGCAGAATGGTAAGAAAAACAATAAATTAGTGGTCGATGACGCCCCCGGGAGCCGGCAGCCAGCCGCGGCGATGCTGCGTCAATTTACGACCAGCGCTAATTGTCCTCAATTTATAGTTACTATAGATACTTATTAACAGCTCAGGATCGATATGTCGACGTGTTATAATAATATTCTTCTCCATTGTTACGTGTGTTATCTATTCAAGCTCAAATGTTTTAAGAATCAGAGGTGTGTTTGGGGCTCTGTCCGCCTGAAAACTTACTCTCTATTGTCTGTCTGCTTGTGTCATGTTGGTGACCTAGGCTGTCTCTGTCTCCGGAAATTGATGATGAGGTGAGCTAAGAGACAGAAAGAATATTACGTACAGTCGCCAGCAGGTCAAGTTATCCCAAACTGTCAAATTTTGCCAATTGGAAATAAACCTTATTCCTTTGTAATAAAGTTGAAAAACTATCAAAGAAATTTGACAGATTGGGGTAGCTTGATGTGATGGCCTCTGTACATTCAATATGTATGTATCGAGACGAGTCAGTTGCTAGGACAGTTAATATCATTTTCTTATAAGTATCGATGGAATGACATAGGTAGGTACCCTAGAAACTACTCTTCATATTAGAAATTAACGACCACTTACTTGTCGATTATTTAGCTACTCTCTGTACATAGTTCAGCTACCTTCTATAGTTGTACAAATATTGTGGTCCTTATACATTTTACGGTATGTAACAATACACACTATTGTTACAACGGATTAGACACAGGGTTTATAATAAATTAAATTCTAAATTCCTTAGTAAATTATTTTAATTAGTTATTGATCAAAATCACAGCAACATATTTGAAATAAGATTCGTTATAATTTAGTCACACAAAAAAAACAACTTGACAATCACTATAGGTAGCTACATAAATATTTAAATACTATTATTTTATTAGGTACAATATTAATCAATGCATTAGGTTTCCAATATAAATCAGCAAAAATATAATCAAATAGTAAATTGACGGAGGTTCGACCTGGTCAGCTGTCCTTGTGAAAAGAGAGCGATAATGTGACGTGCAAGCTTATTTATGCACGATTTCCCGTCATGGCGTATTGAAGTGGTGGAGGGGCTTGACAGTGGTGAGAGGGCACGCCGACAGTGTTGCCAGCGTCTTAGCAGGCCAGTTTAGATGTAACAGCTCGGCCGTCCTGAAACAAAGTGTCCACACGATGTGCATTAGTTAACTTTCTAATAAATCTATAAGATCTTCTGTATCTAACTCACTGTCAGCTTCATCACTATCGGAACCAACAACAGCTACATACGGCCTCAAAGAATCTACAGCCACTACTGTGCTAAATTTCTTGTACCCCCGAAACCCTTTTACGCTGTGTATCATATACCGGTCATGACCAAGTGACTTTGTTATTAGATACGGCCCAGCATACGTAGCGTCAAGCTTCGTATTTACTCCGGATTGACCACAGCCTTTTGGATTACGCCATAAGACCAAGTCCCCTTTCTTGTAAATACGACCCTCTTTACGTTTCTTATCAAATTGACGTTTCATTAATTGTTGTTTACGTTTAATGTTAGCAGTGGCATTTGCCCTTCTATTGTCTATATTTAAATTGCTTTCACTATTTTCTAGATTTGATACTTTACTCCTATGTTTAAACAATAAATTAAAGGGGGCTTGACCTGTGGTTTCATGGCACGTGTTGTTAACACCGAAAACTACATCAGGTAGGCAACAGTCCCAGTTGCTTTCCTCACTGCTAGTTCTTAAACCATTTAAAATTGTTCTATTAACCCTCTCAACCTGACCGTTAGCTCTTGGTGTTGCAACTGACGTCAGCACATGTTTTATAAGGTGTTTAACTGCAAAGTCTTTAAAATATCGGCTACAGAACGCGAGACCACGATCGGACACTATGGTGGAAGGGAAACCAAATAATGAAAATACATCGTGTAAAATATGAATAGTTTCAGCTGAACTTAAGGTGCGTGTTGCTCTGGCAATAACAAATTTTGAGAAGGAACATGTAATTACTAAAATGTATTGATTGTGTTTATTAGACTTCGGAAAAGGCCCTAAGTGGTCAATATGTAGAGTATCCATTGGCAACTCAGGTTTTGGGATAGGATTTAATTTTCCTTCCAGTTTTCCATAGTGTCCTTTCCGAAAAGCGCAATCCAGACACGAAGTGACATACTTTTTAATGAACTTGGTCATTTTAGGAAACCAAAATTTTGCTTTTATGGTACTATCGCATTTCTTTAACCCACTATGCCCCATATTATCGTGATATTTTTGCAAAAGCTTCCAACGAGCACTACAAGGAACTAACAAACGATCCCCATGTAAAGTTTTCTTATACAAACGTTCATTACTTATTTTGTAATTATTCAATATGTCTGGATTCGCATTAGGTCCACGCAATTGGTCGATAATGTTACATAGCTTAGGATCCTGCATTTGAACGGTAAGAAACCAATCATCAGCAGACAGAACATAAACGTGGGCATCTACTGGGTTACGGCTCAGCGCATCAACGTGCCTCATTTTGTCTCCAGCCCTATATTCTATTTCTAAATCGAACTCTTGAATTTGCAGCCACCAGCGTGCAATTCTCGGAACTAAATCTTTTTTGACAAAAGTGTGACGGATAGCAACACAATCGGTTAATATTTTTACCTTAATACCTAACAAATAAACTTTGAACCTTTTTAGTGACTCAACAACTGCCAGAGTCTCCAATTCGTAACTGTGATAATTCTGTTCTTCACGAGTAGTGGTGCGACTAAAGTACATTACAGGTTTTAAAGAGTTATCTACTTGTCGCTGAAGCAAAATTCCTGCAACACCGAACTTACTTGCATCCGTATGGAGTTCTGTGTGCAAATTCCTATCATATATTGCTAAAACTGGTTGCGAGACTAAACTAGACTTGAGATCTTTAAAAGCTTTATCTTGGGCTTCTCCCCATGACCAGGTCATATTTTTCTTTGTAAGGTCTGTAAGGGGTTTAGCAATAAGGGAAAAATTACGTATAAACTTTCTAAAGAATGAACAAAGACCAACGAATTGCCTCACTTGGTGAACATTAGACGGGGTAGGAAAATCACGCACAGATTTTATTTTATGGTCACCTGGCTTAATGCCATCCTTAGTAACATAATGACCGAGATAATTTAATTCAGTTTGAAGAAAAGAACACTTTTTCATATTAAGTTTAAGATTGGCCTCGCGTAATACTTTCAGGAGAAGTTCCAGTAACTCTAACCCTCTTGGAATATCGCTGCTTGGTAATAAAATATCATCCATGAAAGCCAGAATATGATCACCATCACCCACTTTGTTAACCTTATTAATAATTTTATTCATTAAACGTTGAAAAACCGCAGGTGAATTGGCTAAACCGAACGGAACCCGAACGTATTCATATTGCCCGTCGGGTGTGATAAAGGCGGTTTTGTGAATCGAATTTTCAGAAACAGGCAATTGATGATAAGATTGTGACAAATCTAAACTAGTGAAGAAGTTTTTACCTGTTAATTTAGAAATTTCATCATCAATTATAGGCAAAGGAAATCTATCTTTTATTGTAACTGCATTCAAGGCCCGATAATCTACACATAGCCTTACGTCTCCATTTTTCTTTTTGACTAATACAACGGGTGACGCAAAATCTGAATTAGATTCCCTAATAATGCCGGCTTCTAACAGATCTTTAACTTTTTCACGAACTTTTGAAAGTTCTGGTAATGAAAGTCGGTACGGGCGATGATACACAGGCTTATCAGTGTTCAATTTGATTTCCATCTCTGCTAGGCTTGTGAGCCCCAATTCCGATGTTTTAGACGCAAAACAAGAACTATATTGAGACAAAATAGTGAACAAACGTAGCTTATCGCCGTCGCTTATATTACCCACGTTTATATTTGCCAAATCAACACCACCAATAGACATATTATCAGCACATAAACCATCAACTGAAAGTATATCCTTTTGATCCAATTTTGTCGCATCTGTATCAGCAAAATTCGGTACGAAACCACCAACAGCTACATTATTTTGGCTTTGGAGCCCAGCGTCAGAATTGGACCAACAACAAAGTAAGATTTGACTCACCAAGCCAGCTTCAGCGTCTTGCAATATTTCGGCACAGCATTGCCCTCTTGCCACCACTTGGCCAGCTGCAAACTCCACAACTTTTGACCCAATGTTGTAGACTCTGAGCAAACTCTCGGAGCCCTCCACCACAGTCGCCGGGATAATGTACTCATGATCTGCGAGGTTAAAATAACGGGGATTAATATTTACAACTCCCTTTGATCCACCCTTAATTAGCACTGGAACCATTGCTGCTTCGTTAGGGAGAATATTCAGACTATTTTTGGAAACGAGATCTATTCTTTGTTCAGTATTTTCTACGACGATGCCTTGGATATTATTGTGATTTTGGGAAAGGATCACAGAATTGCCATTTATTACGAGGGATACATCATCTCTATTAATGACAGGCTGCCCTAATAATATATCGATTTTTCCCAGGTCGACATGAGTAACTAAAGCACTCGTTCTTACAGATAAACCATCCATGGAAACATTTATTTTTATTTCGCCTAATGCGGGTATTTGAGTGCCAGTAAAACCTTTTAAAATTTTATCACTTGGTTCGATAATGCACTGTAATAACTTCGCAAAACTATAACTCATGACATTACTTTGTGCTCCTGTGTCTAAGTATGCAATAGCCTTTAATCCGTTTACCGTTATTTCCTTAAAGTATAAATCGTTAAAACTTTGTATAATTTTTACTTCATTTATTTTATTCGAGTCAGTATGGACATTCTGCCTACAAAATCTTGCAATATGGCCAGTCTTCCCACAGTTTTTACATGACCGAATGTCAGGGTTAGTGCAATCTCTGACCAAATGGCCTTCACTATTACAGCGGTAGCATTTAATTTGACCTGAAGGAGAATTGCACGTTTTTTTCTCAGCTGGCTTCGAAGTACTGCTTACATTATAAGGATGTCTCACAACACGTTGATCGTTCTCCCGAAATCGTGATGAATGGGGCTGGTAGTTTTCCATAGATACCAGAAACTGACAATAAAGTTCTTCTGGGTTTGTACTTTTCATAGCTTTCGCGCTAGCTTGTAATTCAGAGGGTAGGCCGCGAATAATACACGAAACCGCGGCACTGTCATCGAACCTACATCTACGGCACATTGCTAATTTATCATAAAAGTATTTACTCATAGTCTCTTTTGGTTCTTTCTTACGACCGACTAACTCTTCAATTAATTCTGCAAATTCAAACATCCTAGGAAACGTACGTTTCAAAAGTTCTTGCCACTCGCACCAAGTATGATCGTAATTATCTAGCCTATTATACCAACGTCTAGCTGAACCATCTAATCTAGTCTGCATGTAATACGAGCGCTTTGCCTCATCCCAGCCATAGATATCACCCAACTGGTTGATTTTCTTCAGCCAAACAAACACGTTATTGTCTTTATCATCCGGGTCAAATAACGGAATAATTATGTCGCCTTTAACACTGTCACTTCTATTTTCGCGTGTTGTGCTAAAGAATTTGTTCATCATACCTTCAACTTTTTCGTTTACCAATTGTTCTAGCTTACTGCCCGATGTTTCCCCGTAGTTAGATGGTACTGCCCGCTTTGCTGCGGCTTGCACATCAGAATCATCAGATTCACTGCTACTGCGTCTAGCTCGATGCCTCTTCATGATGAACGAGTAATCCCACTTCTGAAACTGTTACAACGGATTAGACACAGGGTTTATAATAAATTAAATTCTAAATTCCTTAGTAAATTATTTTAATTAGTTATTGATCAAAATCACAGCAACATATTTGAAATAAGATTCGTTATAATTTAGTCACACAAAAAAAACAACTTGACAATCACTATAGGTAGCTACATAAATATTTAAATACTATTATTTTATTAGGTACAATATTAATCAATGCATTAGGTTTCCAATATAAATCAGCAAAAATATAATCAAATAGTAAATTGACGGAGGTTCGACCTGGTCAGCTGTCCTTGTGAAAAGAGAGCGATAATGTGACGTGCAAGCTTATTTATGCACGATTTCCCGTCATGGCGTATTGAAGTGGTGGAGGGGCTTGACAGTGGTGAGAGGGCACGCCGACAGTGTTGCCAGCGTCTTAGCAGGCCAGTTTAGATGTAACACTATGTTCGTTCAACAGGGCTGCTCAACCCGATGCGAGCGCAGCGGACGTTGGCATTAAAATCATATTAATTACCATACGCCCATAAATATTCTATTTTCAAGCACAATTTACAAAATAATAGTGTTAAAATAAACGAATGACATTGTTGCGAGCATGCAAAATAATTGGATCCCTTTATAGCAAGCAAGCACACTGCCGGTGTCATGAACACAGTTCCTTAGAACATAGTTCCATATGCTATTTCTGCATGCTCGTTATGCAGCTTCCTGGCTCTGCCAAATGCAATTTGTACTGGTTAAATTGACATTAGCCCTTGATATTCCCTATATTTCATATTTAATTAAATATCTACTTCGTTAGTCTCGAACACTTCAGTGGATAATAATTAAATGCGTCTATATTTGATACTATAACAACAGTAAATTCAATTAGACCTTTGCTAACATAATAGACGACATGTCGCGTATCAAGTATGAATCGAAGTCGTGTCGTTTCACCCCTCGAGTCGGCGCGGCTTTTAATAATCGATTTAATTGAGCCAATGAACAATTTAATTAAAATTCTAAAGACACGGCGTACGGCCCGTGGGATGCGGCGCGACGTGAGCCATGGGAACACTCGGAGATCGGACTTTTTGTGAACTGCCAGGATCGGACTTATGTCTGAAAGTTATAAAGATGGCTGCTACATCAAAACTGTCGTACCTGACATTGACGTTTCTTATTTTAATCATACACAAAGACTACAATAATACACTGGCATCATACACAAAGATTCGTGTAAAAAGTTACACTCGCCTCGGATATATTCTTTTGGATATTTAGTTTTTTGGATGTTTGTTACTAAATTACGCAACAACGGCTAAACAGATTTGGATACAATTTGGCAAACAGATATATTATAATCTGAATGAAGACATAGGATACTTTTTATCCCGCTAATACGTTCCCGTGGGATCATTTTCGACCATCACACGGGCGAAGCCACTGGCAAAAGCTAGTATAATAATTTCTTATTCAGTTTTGGATAACTGCACCCTAATTGCGTAACTCACGATTGATCATAATTGGTTTTGTCTTCACAGTTAAACAATATTCATTGCGTTATTTATGTTGTCGAACAGACACATTTTTCGAACATAATATGAAGCAATGGTTTAACAATCCGTTTCAAAACGATACAGATTATGATGAATCGTGAGTTACGCAATTAGGGTGCTGGATTGGAAGAGTTTTTGCATTATGATAGTAGTTAGTCACGTATTTGCTATGTCCGTGACTCACTTACTTAATAACTTAGTTTGTTTTGCGGTTAATTAGATAAACGTAATTATTGCCAATAAATCACATGAAGAAGTATACAATTATAATTAACATTTTGTCAATAACAATTAATTACGTTTTGTTTTTCATTGTTAAACCATCCAGTCTATGGTTGCAATAATAATTTTAAATAGCGCTTGTATTTCTTTGTTAGGTACCAGTAAACTACCGAAGTCAGAGAAAAGTATAGGAAAAAAATATCCAGTGGGCAAATTGTAACCATGAATTCAGCATATTATGGTTCTAGAACCCCTAGCGCAGAAATTGTTCGTGGGCTATAAAAAAAATCTGCCGTTTTATACAAAAGTGCAATACCTACTCGGTCAAAAAGAACATGTATTTTTTTTACCGACGCATAATTTGTACCATGGTCTAGAATCATACGCTTAAATCATGGTTACATTTTACGCATTGGCTATTTTTTTCCTGTATATTAAGTAAATACCGCATAAGTCACGTCATTATGAATTACAGGATAGTGTCAGTTGGATGGAACTTTTACTTTCGGGTTTTAGGTATTTAAAATGATTGCCGCTGACGAGACAATCGGTAAAAACATTGGTAAAAGATGTACTGAAAATATTCTAAATTTCAATAAAATCTCCTCCTCCTTCTCGTTGGTCTAGTGGTGGCAAGAGTAACTGTTTGAGTACGAGTTCGATGTCCAGGTCGACCAGAGTATGATGGGCTTTTCCATCAGGATTTTTTGAGTAGCTAGGCTCGCCTTTTATTACATGGGATTTAAACATACTTACCTGGTGAAATGTAGGGGTAGGTACTATTGATACACGTCTGCCTAACTGTTCGGGGAAATATGGGCGTGATTTTATGTTATGTTTATCTGTTAAAAACTGCAATTACTTACCAGAAATATTATTATTTGACACTTTAGCATAACAATACCTGGTGTAAGTGAATACAAGATAAGACATGTCGCCCTTACTCCGAAATCACTCAAGTGCCTGCGACATGTATAAAAATATGCGATTATTAAAATGTCGGCTGTACAAATGAGCGGCGTGGCACGCGGACTATGCAGGTATTTACGGCACGGGTTATAGCACATCTGGGGGGAATCGTGTCTCTCTCTTTACTTTTTACTTCCAAGCCTTTTTCTGCGCCATTTTATATTAGCACTAGCTTTTGCCAGCGGCTACGCCCGCGCGGAACTTTCATCCCCTATTTAACTCCCTTAGGGGTTGAATTTCCAAAAACCCTTCCTTATTCCTTCTTTACATTATAAAGGGAACCTCTGTGCAAAATTTCAGCTTTCTAGGTCCAAGGGTTTAGGCTGGGCGTTGATGAGTCAGTCAATCAGTCAGTCAGTCAGGACTTGTCTTTTTATTTATATAGAAGAAGATGTTTCTAGGAGTTTAGTGGAGCTTTTTTCTGCCGTCGACGATAAAGAATAGTTAGGGCTTCGTGCTAATTAGCAATCTATATAAATGCCGTGGTCTGTTCATATACGTAAATAGTTTTCTACGCTGATGATTTATTACCTACAACAGAAATAATAAATTATGTTGTTTTTAAAATACTAGCTGGGCCCCCGGTTTCTACTGCACAAGTCTCGATTTAGTTGGAATATCGGGATAAAAAGTATCATATATCCTGATTCCAGTCATGGTTTATCCATGTACAAACATCTAAATCTTTTCGACCGTTACAAACACACATTCTCTTTATAATATCTATTAGTTTACCTAGATATTTTTTGGTCAAAAGCTCTGGTCCCACTGCTGTCGACGAGGAACAACGATTTTACTCGCTCAAGAAATTATGAAAGTAAAAGAGATACATACTCGTAGGCAGGTAGTTTTTTTTTCGTGTTCCTCAGTATAGTGTGCCAGGGGCGGCGGTGCCTGCGGAGACCGGGAATCAGCCTGGGATTCCCGACGCCCAGGGCGTCTCCTGCGGCGACTAAGGCCGTGAGGGCGCATAAATAGTTACTACCTCTCCCTCACGTGCGCCGCCTCCCTGGTGGTGGCGGTGACGGCTACGGACCAGGGCCGAACGCGAGAGATCGCTGCCGCCCGATTGCCTTCACGAGGACACGGCGGTGTTCCGCCCAAGCCGGGCAGACCTCCACCGTATGCTCTACCGTGTCCTCAGGGCGATCTTCGCCGGGTGTTACCTGCCACCTTATGCGAAACATGAACCTCCCGAAACAGCCATGTCCGGTGAGGACCTGCGTCAGGCGGAAGGTGCGGACGCCGTGCCACCTTTCAAGCCACTCCTCAAAGAGGGAACTTACCGCCCAATCGTGGCGTGCCCAATAGGTAGGTAGTTTAGGTACATAATAAATAGTGGTTCGCTGACTGTTCACACCGGCGGCGATTACCTACCCATTTGTCGCAGCGACATTAAGAGCTATTTAATAATAATACTCAAAATGATAAAAAAACTAAATCAAAAGTCATTTATTCAAACTAGGCTGAGGAGCAGTTTTTGGACGCCAAATTTACATAAGACAGTCCCCCAAATCGCCCGCCCTTCACCACTTCCTTGTGCTTTAGCTGAGAAGAAGAAGTGGCGCAACAAACTGATACTCGCTCAGTGACCCTCGCTTGGGGGCAGAACACTCGCTGAGAGACTAGACGCTCGCACATACGTACCTATACCTACTAGCGAGTAGTACTCGCTCGTCTCCGCTGACGCGTAGGTACTCGATGTTCGTTGCTCACCAACTCGTTTTTAGTTGCTAGCTTGTCGCATATTGTTAATCGCCAGGGGTGGTACACACAGGTGCCATAGCTGCCGTCTAAGCTGCTCCTTTACATAAGGATATGCCAAAATATTTATTATTGTCTAGTTTTAGTTTACGGGAAACCATAAACTAACACTCAAACTCAAAGCATTAATTCAATCTTGAATTACCAAATAACTTTTGAATTGTCAAAAAGTCGATCAGTTGGAAAGTTGAAGCTAGTTGCCCATTCCAAAACGTAGAACTCAATGGAGAAGAACGGGCAAGAAACTCCACGGACACTCTTAAATCAAGTTGGATATTACAAAATCTTGGGAACATTACTCTTGTTGCTTCTGTATGTGAGAACAATGAAAAAAATAATTAGAAACAATTCTAAATATACCTAAGATTAAAAATAAGCCCTGGAATTTAGGAGATGACCAATCTCAATAGACAGCGCCCGTACACGAACTTGACGCGTGGATCAGCACCATCCAGCTCAATCATTTCGTAGGGAACCGAATGATCCAACACACGCGTCACCATCAGTGAGACATTTAAGTGAGCATGACATACTCTCAACTACCATGCTTTTTTAAGGCAACGTAAAAAATCGAAAACATGTGACATCTACGAACCCGCACTGGCCCGCGTGGTGGATTATGTCGCACGGCCCTCTCACAGAGAAGACGCCTGTGTCACAGCAGTGGGAACATTATAGGCTGATTAAGTATAATTATGTACTTGGGGCGGTGACCTGGAGGCCTGAAATACAGGCGTCGGCACCCACAGCAACGCAAGTGCAGTCTAGACAAGTAGGTAATAGATGTTACGTGGGATGCAGACACGCGGGTTACAAAAAATAATATTTACGTACCTTCTTTTTCATATTATCTTATTTTTATTTTATTTCTGTATCTGTCCGTGACATCACAGTGGTTCCTATCAGAATACCAGCGCTGCGACACTTTTTTTTAATATCGGCCTTTTGGGCTCGTACAGAACTTTGTTTTTAATTTTACTTTTTTTAAATTTATTTTTTTGTTAAGCATACTTATTGTGTAGTTGCTTGTGATATTCCTAGGCGAGTCTAATAAATACATTTCTTCTTCTTCACAGTATTTTTCTACAAGCACCAAACAGCAGCCCACGACTGTTCAAAAAAAAAAAAAATGCATGCAATTACTAAAGAAATAAAGTTCTACAATAAGGAAAACAATCGAATCAAGACAATATGAACTACCTCATTGTATCAAATAAACCGTTTACATGAACTGGTCCACAATGCTACGGGCCATTAATTGCATATACGGGAAATAGGGTGAGTGCCCATATAGCCGTGGGCGCAAGAGTGTCACTAGCACGCGCAGTCAAAGTAAAGATAAACCATGATCGGGAAGTCGCGTGGCGGCGCGTGCGGCCATTTCACAGTCACTATGTAGTCCTAGTGATATTTAGAGGTATCAATTACTTGTAAAGTATAATTTTACTAAAAAGAACTGCATTAAACCAAACTTTCCACTACAAAAGAAGCAACTGTCTGCCATAAAAAAGTGTTGGTTTTTTATGACCGACTTCCGAAAAAAAAAGTCTACACTTTAAAGTGTTTTTCAGTTCTTGCTATGTAAACATCAGTAAAACAGTGACAGGACATTATTACATTATCAACATACAGAAAGCGGTTTCATAACGTATTATTGAAGCTTACTCAAAAACAACTCCCGCGCGGGCTTCCTCTACCAAATGAAAAAAAAAAGAATCACGCAAAATGCCCTAGTACCTAACCACGGAGAAATCGGGGAAAAAATCCTCTAAACTGTAGGTATAACCTCTTCGTAATTTTGAAGACATTTAAAAGAAAATGTAAATTGTATCCTAAGAAGAAAAAAGAAAAGCTTTAAAAACAAAATGTTAAATTAAACTACTTCGTAATAAATAAACTACGGTTGTTGAGCAAATTCCGATACCGGGTGTAATACAAAAAATCAATTAGATGCGAACCCTTTACTTAACGTGGAAATCGAACAAAGACGCTCCGATACTAAAGGGTTCAGGCAGTTCTTGTTAGCATAATTACGACGACCGTACTTGCTCGTAGTAGTTTAAGAATAAAAATAATTAATTTAATTGCCTCGGAAAGCAAGCTAAGCCGTTGGTCCCGGCTGTCATTCGTTCATTTTTGATACTCGTTACGGGTACTCAGAAGCCCAAAGTCTGACAACCTGCAGTCTTACGAAGGGGTGCCTACCTATCGTGTTCTCCTGTATCTGGATTATGGAGGTCACACCCTCCATGTACAAAACTGCAAACCGACTCCAAAATAGTTGGGAGTAGGCTTGGCAGATTTCTTGATAGTTCTATGCGTGCGACAAAAGTCTTTGCTATGTATTTGCACAGCTATGAAATTGTGCAAAATTATGTTCAATTAATATCAAGCACCCCACGCTCTTTAATAGAATTAAATTATTTTCTACTTTTTTAGTAGGTATGGTTTTAAAAACGTGTTTTTTAAACTGTTATTTATTTTCTATTGTTTAGTTCTGCTAACTACAAAAGCGTGATTTTTCAGGTCAAAATCAAGACCAAAAAAGGAGTCAGTTACAAGCAAACAAACATACAGGTGAAGCCTGTAGCTAATAAAAGCGTGTTAAAAACGATGTGCTACGAAAGTTTAATAAAAGTTTTCCAGATATAAGTACCTACCTTCACTAGCTAGGTATACCATGTGGGTGAACTAGGATACACCTCTGCCTCTGTCTAACCCTTCCGTGAAAATAGGCGTGATATTTCGTTATGTTACCGACCTTCAATAAGTGCTACGAAATTGTACGATTAAAATTTGCTACGAGTTTTCCGGATAAAAACATGTGCTACGAAATAAAAAACAATGCTACGAATTTTCCAGATCTACGGATTGCTGCGTCTATGCGCATGAGTGAGTGTGGTCGCGAATGTTGGAACGCGATCATTTGGCGCGCGCCGCGCTATCTGCCATCTGCGGCCACCGCGCACCAATCGGCCCGAAAACACCCGCTAACCGCCGCAAATCCCACATTATACGTCTCATGGACGTAGCTTTTGAACCCAAGTGCTGCACAAACAGCGCATAATAGACGTATGTATGTAATAGTCTATTGAAGGATTGAAGTGGTGAATTAAGTAAAGCTATTTAGTTTAATTTGTTTAGTCACGTTGATTGCTGATCTGTCATTGCCATGTGAGTTCTATTTGTTGATTGATTTTGCATGGAAAATTTTCCTTCATTTGTAGTGTTTTGTTCCACCTATGTAATTAATTGATTCTACCTTAATGTGATTTTTTTGGGTCGATCGAAGGTTAAGCAGCGCTTGGCTCGGTCGGATCGTGGATGGGTACCCATCACATATCGAACCCCTCCGTGCTTCGGAAAGCGTGTTAGCTGTTATTTTCATTCGTAGATCTTTGACAGTCGTTACGGGTAGTCAGAAGCCCGAAAGCTTGACAACCAGTCTTATCAAGGGGTGTCGTATTACCCAGTAACTGGGTTTTGGAGGTCAGATAGGCAGTCGCCATGTAAAATACTGGTATGCAGCTGCATCCGGTTAGACTGGAAGCGGACTCCAGCATAGTGAGGAAAAGGCTAGGCAGATGAAGATGTGTTTAAAGGTCGTTATTACACGGAACGAAAAACAAGAAACCATCTTTTTGCTATAAAAAGACGGCACGTCTGTGGCACTGAGCGCGACATCGTTGTCCCAAAAGCCAATTAGAATCCCGTGTGCAACTATGTAGGGAAGAGGCTAGGCAGTTTGCTTTTTTTTTTGTGTTGTATGTCCATAATATCCACAAAAGAATCTTTTAATATTTTTGAACCGCAATGTTTTTAAATTCATATATCGAGGATTTATTAAATGGTTCTTACTAATATGACGTGACGTGGTCGTTTCGACCCCTAATCTTTATTCTGGTGTTAATGTGTTCGGGATCACACACCATTAAGTTTGGCTTTGCGTTCAGTGTTGCCGCAAAATAAATAAAGATTATTAAAACGGGCTATTGAGTGCCGTGAGAAATATTTTTAAACTAAACATTGCATTGTATGGAATAGATTATTCTCTATGGTTGGGAATAGTCCTTTTCATAACTGTTTTGAATAAGTCTCATTAATCCCTTCTACATATATTATAAATGCGAAAGTAATTCTGTTTGTCTGTTATGCTTTCTCGCATAAGCTGCTGAACCGATCGTCATGAAATTTGGCCTGGATATAGCTTGACTATGGAGAAGGACATAGGCTACTTTTTACGCGATAATCGACATCCACGCGGAGCCGCGGGTAAAAGCTAGTTCATCTATATAAGTTGAATTCACGATTTAAATCGATCACTTAGCCTGTTGGAAAACCCGTTAAGATTTAACGAACAGACAAAACTAGTTACTGCAATAGGTTCTCAATTAGGTTAGAAATGCATAATGATTTAAAAGCTCATTTAACTAACAAGCTTATTTAGTTAATGCAACAATAACAAATCACTTTTGCTGGACATACCTACTTGCCTAAAAAGTTTAAAACCAGCTGAATATTTCAGTTACGACAAATCCACGAGCATTGTGTAGGTAGGATACCTAACCAAAATTTCATCAAACAAAAAATTCTTTGAAATAGTATTCTACGTATGCTGAAACCAATAACTTTCATATCGTGAAAAAGCCAGGGTCTCCACAAACAGTGGGCTTTGACTGATCTAGTTCACAAGTGGACCTTTGTTTTTTCCAAACAATGCTTTGATTGGCGAAAAAATCCCTGAAAACAAAAAAAAATATATTTGCTTTTTATGAATTCGGACGCAGGAAATAATAAAACAGAAAAGCTTTATCAATACAAATAATAATATGATGTCGTTTTATTTGACGTCTCATCATCATCATCATCATCATTTCAGCCGGGAGACGTCCACTGCTGGACATAGGCCTCCCCCAATTTGGGGGGGCTTGCCATAATCGCCACGCTTGGCAGGCGGGTTGGCGATTGCAGTATGGTGGTAAAATGCATAGAGAACACTGCTGCCCATTCTCTAGTAAGTCCCTTAGTCGCCTCCTACGACACCCACGGGAAGAGATGGGATGATGCTATTCTTTACGTCCGGCACCACACGGTACGATGTCTATAATCAATCAATGTGCCTAGCCTTTCTACAACTACTAGTGAGTTGAGCTGCGTGATTACTGATAAATGCGTGCACTGATTGGACAGGTCCACTCGATCTGTGTGGTTCTTTCCTCAAAAGACCATTTCAGACACCAATCCACATGGTCTTCACGTGATCTGACCAAGATTTATTTATTTATTTATTCTTTATGCACACACATGTACAGAGGCGGACTTAATGCCATAGGCATTTTCTACCAGTCGACCTTTGGGTGATGCAGAGACAAACAGTGGTAGGTGCAATAAATGAGAAGAAATTAAGTGCATAAAACTATTTAAACTATAAATATAATATATATACCTAACTATATATAAATATAAGCACAAATAAATATACATAAATAAACTAATTAACTAAAAACAAATGAGTAAAACAATGAGAAAACATTACCGTTGTAATGATACTGCCAACTTTTTGCGAATGTACTCGCGAACCTTAATTTTGAAGGACAAACGGTTGGTTGCCATCCTGATTTCTTGGGGGAGCGCATTCCATAGAGAGATAGACTGGACGAAGAAAGAAGAGTGAATGAAGTCTGTGCGGTGAGTGGGACATTGAAGAAGACGATTATGGGATGAGCGTAAATTTCTATTGTGGTTTGCGCAAATGTACTGAAAGTGGGGAGCTAGATAAATAGGGGAAGAGGGAGAATCAAGAAATGAGAACAAGGTGGTCAGCGCCCTTTGCTCTCGGCGCTGGCGTATGGGTAACCACTTTAGAAGGGACCGATGCGCAGAGACATGATCGTATTTACGCAGATTGAAAATGAATCGAATGCAGTTATTGAGAAGACGGTCAAGTTTATCGAGGAGATCTGCATTCAGGTCATAGTAACACACATCACCATAGTCGATGATGGGGAAAATTAAGGTCTGAACAAGCATTTTCTTCGTACTCGATGGAAGTAAATTTTTCAATCGGTATAGAGCCCGCAGCGTTCCAGTAACCTTCTGGCTTACCCTAGCGACTTGAGTATGCCATTTCAGGGAACTATCTATATGCAGGCCTAGGTCCTTCACGTCAGTGCTAAAAGGAACGATCGTACCATTGAAGACTACTGGTGGCAAGATTGTACCACCCACCTTGCTAATACTATGAGGACTGCCAATGATGATCGCTTGACACTTCGTAGGGTTTACAGCTACACCAAATCTATCAGCCCAGGTTTTTATGGCTCTCAAGTCCCTATTTAATTTATCGATAGCGTAAGGTAATTCATCAACCTTCTCTTGAGAGTATAACTGCAAGTCATCTGCATACAGATGATACGCACACTGAAGTTCGGAAGTTATGAGATTAATAAAAATAGAAAACAGAAGAGGAGAAAGTATGCCGCCTTGAGGAACGCCAGTTTCCAAATCACACCAGCAAGAAGAAGTATCTCCAACATGAACGGACTGCTGACGTTCCTGAAGGTAAGAGGAAAACCACTCCAGTGCTTCGGGAGAGACCATAACATATGACAGGATGGCTAACAGGATATCGTGACTGACGGTATTAAAGGCATTCGAGAAATCAACCAATACTAAAGCAGTAACTTTGGTGTCTTCCATTCCTGCCCTCATATCGCCAGTCACTTTAAGGAGGGCGGAAACAGTGCTGTGCCCAGGCCTAAACCCAGATTGAAGAGGACTAATGATTGAGTTAAGATGCACAAAGTTGGAAAATTGTTTGTGGACACAGGCCTCAAGCACTTTGGATAAGAAGGGAAGTATAGAAATTGGACGAAAGTGTGAAGGAAGAGAGGGATTAGAAACTTTAGGTAGTGGGCGAACATAGGCTTTGCGCCACAGGGAAGGGAACACTCCGGTGTACAAGGAAAAATTTATAATGTGGGTAATCGAGGGTAGCAGGTGATCCAAAATAGTTATGATCATACCACGGGTGATATCATCACATCCCACCGTCTTCGATCTGATGGAAAGAATGATTTTTCTGATCTCTCCCGGTTCGACTGGAATGAAAGTAAAAGGATTAATGTGAGAACGCGTTAGACCAGAGATTAGAGAAAGAGTTTGTTGCTTGGTTAGACGATCCATGGTAGGAACAGTGGAGAAATGTCGGTTGAGATCGTCTAAGTCAATTGAACTAGGAAGATCTAAATGTCGCGATTTGCCGATACCAAGAGTTCCGAGGAACAAGATTATGTCTGGACTTTGAAAATGACTGTGACCTCTGAGTTTGTTTCGGCCTTGCTTCTCAGAATAGGCAGATAGGAAACGCCGACTTCATCTAGTTTAAAAAATATGATTGACGTGTAAAAGTGTTTGTACAGACGCCAGCAGGTCAACCTACCCAAGCTGTCAAATTTTCCCAATTGAACATGAACCTTATGCTTACGGTATAAAGTAGAAAATCTATCAAATAAATTTGACAGATTGGAGTAGCTTGATGTGCTGGCGTCTGTAAAAACCTACTTTATACAGAAATAAAATCATTTATCATTACATAATGTTGGCATCAGCTTCCAGTCTAACCGGATATAGCTGGAATACTAGTGTTTATATGAAGCGACTAACCATCTGACCTCCCCACAACCCTGAAACTTAGAGGTAACACGATTGAACACTAATACAAATTTATAGGCTTCTTACGAGCATCGAAAATTATTGTACCTATCTGGAATACTACATATAACTTAAATTACAGTCTGCTTTTGAGTTTAATCTTTAGTTAGGTCCCTAACAGACCGCCCGTAACGACTGTTTAAGATCTATAAATGACAGCCGGGACCAACAGCTTTTATGTCTTTAATCATCCAATTAAAATGGCCGCGACGTTCACAAAAAAGTTTTTGAATCTAAACAAATTAGTGCAATTAAAATTCTTCGACCTAGATTCCATTCAGCAAAACGTTTAAGGATTTTAGTCATGATCTCTTTAGTAGAGAATATTAATCTTAGATCGCACAAGTTATCATTTAATTAGATCAGTGTCGAGTGCCCTTGCGGCTTCAATTTTATTTTATAACGTCATACACACGTCTCTCCCTTGCTAACTATGCCACAAGAATGAATTTGAATATTCTCTCGTTTATTTAGAATATATTCCTGTTAAGATTCTTATTACGGTAGCATAAAGTTGAAAATGGAACGGCTGTCTGGTTTGGAAACAGTAAAATGATAAGTGTTTCGATAGCTGGCGTGCGTCCCTACTGTTACGGCGGTCGTATTCTATTCGCTACTGGCCAGTTGATATGGCAAATTAATAGGGCTGTCAAACGATTAGAATTAAAGCTTTCGTAATTAATGCGTAAAAAATAAAGTAAAATAATTTTTCAAGTGAATGTACCTATTGCCTGATATAGAAGTCTTCATTGCACTACATTAGCTTCTAAAACTTAGAATTTAAGCTAATGTAAGTAGAGATTTAGTTAAAGTCAAGGTTAAACTATGTATAGTTTTCATTTCTAATAAGTTTAAGGAAAATTGTCGTTTTAGCTGAGCAGTATCGTAATACTGCCTAGCTAAAACAGCTCGATCTGTGTGTGATATCAGAGTTACTTTAAAAATAATACCTAATTGCTTACCTTAAATTTAAATTAGAGAATAGAGAGAATCAGCCTTCTGCCCTCATCCTATTGAAGTTAAAACTAGCAGTTCTTTAATTTTTTGTCACAGAAAAATCTACACCTAGAAAAGGTACACCTAGAAAACAGTGAGTCAGTTGTGTCACTGTTTTCTTTCTGAGATCGCGCAAATTTTTTATTTGTTTTAAACTCAAAATTGAACTTTTATTTTTTTTAGATATGGATGAGCGCGCCAACCCTGCACTAGATGTGCATTATGTCTTGCGCATCCCCGCCGGATATTAAGCCCCAAACTTAATCACGTCGCTCTTTACAATATTAAACAGTCTATTTTTTGTCCTGCTCATTACACACCGTACTATTCCCACGATTTTATTTTTTAAGTTACGCTTTATTATTTTCACAATTAGTTTCGTGAAGTAATGCGTTCACGCCGCATAATTCTACGCTGGAATTGAGTTTTATTTTTGAATGAACGTGTTCGCACAATAGATGTAGTGTGCATTTAATTCTATATAATTTAATAGTCACCAAACGTCTGTGGTGCCTTTTATAAAACGCAAATGAGATTGATAGTCATGGTGTGCATGAATGGTCGTTATATCTGCTAGACTGCAGAGCATTAATTATTATAATATGGTTGATGCTTGTTTAAGCGTCTCTTTTCGAGTTCAGTTCTTCATGCTCCAATAGGCACTAGGTATTACTCCAATAGGTACTATATCATACTCAGCATCCACTGTTCTATACTGCCCAAACGTAGGAAACCGTAAAATGCTCAGTTTTTTGTCGCACTGTTAGGCTTATCGATAAATATTACAAGCCAGAAAAAAAATATTGTGTAGTGTCAAAATGTTCAAAAATATTTAATAAACAAAATAGTATCATGATAAAACAATCGTAAAACAGAGCCGAAATATATTTTTTGTTGCTTAATGCTAACTTAACTATCATTTTTTGTAGGTAAAGAAAATAAAGAGAACTCTACTAAAGAAATACCTAAAAATGTTTCCACTGAGCTGTGCATTTATTTTTATATATTTAAAATTGCATAGAAACTTTTATTTTTAACCTCATTTGCTGTCGCGATGCGCTATAGTCAAATACCTAAACGTTTGCTACTCAGCGGGCCTCGACTCAATACCGTTAAAATAATACTTATCCATATTTTTCCGGGCAAGCCTTATGACGGGGAAAACGAAAAAAAAAAATACGAACCGTAAAAAAAGAAGCTGTATTTAAATTTCGATCGGAGTCGGGGTGATAGCGATGCAGTTGAGTGACGTCATGTGTGGCCACTGCTCACGATATCCTTCCCAAATCAGGCTAATTATCACGCCCTATTTGATTTTACAGTCGTACAAGTATTATTTGCTTCCCGAAAACCTGCCCGTATTTCATTTGGCAGGTAGATGTGTCTTTGTTATCCTAAATTAATTTAATTATTCTTTTCGTTGTTGTGCTCCGAAAAAGGTACCGTTGGCTTTGTGGACTAGTTTTGCTTTTCTTTATGTCGTAATATTTTTAATGCTGTATTCATTAAGCTGTTTTTTTCTATGGAGGGAATTTTTGGTACCTACAGCTACCTATTATTATTTATAGGTACAGGGTTAAATTAAATTAGCTGGCAATACTTAACCCACGTGTTGAGAATAGATATCGAATACTTTTTTTTTGTATCCATTCGAATACTATTGAAATCATTGTTTTTTTTTTAACATTCCATCTTTGTTTAAATCTTTAAATGACACTGACATGTACATTAAAGAAACCAAACAACTGTTATGTATTGGTTTTTGAAAAAAAAAAAAAACAAAACCGCTGATCGATAAATGGCATTGACATTCGCCCACCAAAAGATGTAAAAAAAAATCGATATCGATACGAACACGTAGGTAAAGTATTGTCAGCAATTTAATTTGACCTTGTATATTTGTACCCATGAAGTCTGATTAAAAATAACAAAAAATAGCTTATTTCTTGTCTGAGCATATCATTCCTTAATTAAGCAAAATGTTCCTTCTCTGTCTCGTCTTAATGTTAATCAGCCTTAAACAGTCAATAAGTTACAATGCGGAAAATTAATTATATCATTTGTAACGGCAACAACATAACAAGAAATTGTTTTTCAATAAAACGTAACTTAATCTTCGCAGTACATTTCCCGAATGCGTGGTTATACGGCGGGGAGTTAAGCTAATACGTGGGCTGAAGCCGGTGTATTTGTCAACGAGGCTGGGGCCACGCAATCTTAAAATCAATTTTCATTTATTCGCGGCTTAGCTTCTCTAGCTCAGTGCACGCCTTATGATGTGCACAGACTTACATATGGAATAGAATAGACTGGGCTTTTTCTATATTCTCGGTTGTTAAACTGTCAGACAGTAAGTTGTGCCCCGATATCCTTCGTCTTACCGTGTCGAAGACAATCTAAATAGAGTCGATCCAGAATTCGGTTCGCCCAGTGCGGGTTGATCCACCCCCAATGTCCCCATAGGTGCTGGACCAACCCGCAATGGGCCTGCGTGGTGGATTACGGCGCACTCCCTCTCACAGAAGAGGAGATGCTTGTGACCCAGCAGTGGGAACATTATAGGCTGATTATGCTTATGCTATAGGTGCTGTCCTAATATGTAGTAGGCGATTGTTATGCCGATACGTGACCAGCGATCCTCACGTCAATACGTGATCAAATAATTCAGATTCAGCCCGTCCCTTGCCATCCCCCTCCAGCGTCACCCTAAGCCGAGCTCCGTACCCCACAAGGGTTTTTTTTGTGGGAAATCATCAAATAACTTCTCCCGCTCTGGGTGGAGCGGGAGAAAGCTTGTCAGACTTTTACTTGCTAAAACCTACCCGTGTTCCTTCAGTTGCCTAAGTGCCAGGGGCCACAGTATCTCTTTCGAACAACCCGCACCCCTAGCAGGGATCGGCCCTTGCGGACCCCACCAGCTAGTGCTGACCAGGGGCGTACCAATAGAAAATGGCGCCGAAGGCACGCATCAAATTTGCACCCCTTCGTAAATTATCTTCTCGGTCAGCACTGAGCAAAGCTACGTCGCATAACCTTTCTTCACCAATTAGATACAAGCCTTCAATAAAGAAGGCATTAATTTCAACTTGCTAATAAATCGCTTGTAATGCTGCAATTTTAAGAGACTGAATAGAAATAGACAGATTTGGAAACACGGTTTCATCTCCATACTGCACAATTTATTAAAGTAGCTCTTCAGATTCCTTAGGTGATCGGTAACGGTATGAAATGATGTACTGATGTTTTTTTTTATTATTTAATAATTAGCGACATTTTGCGCCCCCCTTCGATAGGCGTCCAGGGCCCTTGCCCTGCCTGCCCCACCCTAGTTACGCCATTGGGGCTGACATCTCTTTTAAGGCGCGCGTGGAAAACAACGCGCCGTCGACCCGGGCTTGGTCCTTATCGGACAGCGAGCTACCTATTACAAGGGGTGCCCTTAACGTGTAGACGTAGTCTTAGTTTTCGGTTTTTTAGCCCTGGCTGGAGGTCTTAATTTATTGAGGCAGCCACAGGCAAGTCCGGTTTAGCATCCGACCACCTCCTTTTTTTTTTTTTTTGATGACGGGGGGAAATCCTCATGGATGTCCTCCGCTCCGGGGAGGGCGGAGGGGTCTGTCAGACTCTTACTGACTAAAACCACCCCGGTGTTCCGTCTCTCACATACACCGGGGATCACGGGAACTAGTAAGTCTTCGGCGATCCCCGACTAGTGCCGGCCCGCCTATGCGGGCCACCTCGCGATAGGGGGGGAGTGAGGTGTTGAACTCCCCCCCACATCAATGAGAGGCGCGCGTGGAACACTACGCGCCGCCATCTCGGGTCCTAAGAAGTAGGGGGCGACGGATTCCCCAGTCCGTCGCCCCTGGACCCATTTAGGGGGGCTGGAAGAGGGCGTTGTCCGCCCTCCGCCGACGCCCGGTGCGGATCGGGTTAGCTGAAGCAATCTCCCGCTCCCTCTCCGCAGCCTCCTTCTGCGAAATAACCGCTTCGCAGAAGGACACCACCGCGTCCCAGGACTCCTCGCTGTCGACCATCGAGTCGACAACGGCCGGCAGCGACAGGTCACTGCCTACTCCTGAGATGAGGGCACGGCGCGGCTCCGTCCAAGCGGCACACTCTGCCAGCGTGTGCCACGCCGTGTCCTCCCGACAGTCGACGCAGTGGTGACACCGAGCGTCCGGCTCCCTGTTTATGCGACACAGGTACTTCCCGAAGCAACCATGCCCCGAGAGCACCTGTGTCACCCGAAACGACAGGGAGCCGTGCCTCCTCCCGAGCCAGCGCTCGAGTACTGGCCGGATCGCCCCGACGGTGGCGGAGCCGGCGGTAGGGCGTGAAAGCCTGTCCCGCCATTCCGCCACCAGGGCTGCGCGAAGCTGTGACCGACGCAACTCCAAATGTCGCGGCGTCAGCCACTCGCCCCGCGCCCTCGAGTCCTCGCGCCACCGATGCAGCGACGCGAGTACCTTCGCCTCGAGGTCCCACATCCGACCACCTCCTAGGCTGAACAACGAGATGTCAATAAAAAAAAATCGAAACGTAGGTAATAACCTTCTATTGGGACTGCGTTTTATGCACAAACTTTTGTATCCTAAGCAATACTGAGGTTCTAACTGTATCAGGTTTATGACATAGCATTCATAACGAGCCCCATACAGTAGCAAAGGGCGTTGTAAGTTTCTGCAGTTTTTAATTCGGTTATCATTAACAAAAAACCGGAGAGCATCGCTGAACCGTCTTTGGGGATCACCTTCTTTGAAGGAATTTCCTGCAGGTAAATTATACGTATTCGTCAGACCCTTTATATACGTATGTTTTCCTGTCAACTGTGTGGATCCAGTAGGTTATTGGGCAACTTCGTAAAGGTCGTTCTATTGCTGGTAGTTTTGTACGGTCACCAATTAGTATGCGGTTATTAAGACAATATGAATCACCTGTCTGGCTCAGTCAGCTTATGAACTGCTGCAATATTTGGACTGAATTAAAAAAGTCTTGTGGTCAAGAAAACTTGGCCTTCTCTTGGCCTTTCCTAAGTCTACCTAAACGTATGGCCACTACTCCGGCGAATAACGTCGGTTGGCGTGGGCCGGCAAAATCTTTACAAATGTGGGCCGTTATCGTGCCGGCCGATTGACCGGCGCGCCTCCCGCCGCCCGAACATTTCTCACTCTGAAAAATAACGGATTTATTTAATTTTATGGCCCCGCCGCGTGCTGAATGGACGATTGGGTAGCGGTGACTCGTCGAGGGTTGCCCGACTTCATTTGTTCTTTTTTCATGTCTTTCTTGTTTTTTATGTTTACTTACGGATACCGGTCGGCGGAATGTAGATTTGTTTTGTAGTACCATATGGAGTACCGTTTCATTTGTATTGTAATTTATTCTATTTATTATGAAACCTGAATCAAAATGAGATCAAAGCTTAGCGTTGGTTACTTTGCTAATGAGGTTAACGGGTTAGTGTGAACGTGAAGGGGATTGGCGTGCTAAATGCTAATGTACGTACCTAACTGCCCTGTAATTAATTAGTAACGGAGGTTGTATGTAATGATATACCTAATATTTATAGATAATGATGGCTGGAAATAGTTGGGTAGGTTTTTTGTAACATTTTTAAAAGTTCAAAGGAAAATATTTTTTAAAGAAATCCCTGGATCTTTGAAGATATGAAATGTTTCTAAACTTCTTGGACATCATAAGGAACACGAGTGACAGCTTCTTTATAAATGTACATTAACACCTTTGTGGGATCTAATAGATCAATTTATTATATCTTAATACTTTATTTGTTAAAGAATAAGTCTTAAATCTCAACAAATCATCATGTCATGATCAACGACCAAAAATCCTTAAAGACGGTACATTAATCTTTGTAATCGCGGTTTAGTTTTATGGCTGTGGATCGTTTATCAACTAATTTGTGGATTAGTATAATGCCCCCATCACACTGTTTACGTTTCCCATGGCATCCGTGACTCAACCGTGGGGTATACTGATCTCATTATTTAAATCCCCGTACATAATTTTTAGATGTCACGATGGAGCAGATTCGATTCGCACGAAATTAGGGAAGTTTGAAGTTTTTTACTGATTTTTTATGGATGTTAGAAGTTATTGTCTGTTGTTCGTGGATCTAGTTATTGTGTCTCGGCTCTGCTAAGTTTTTTTTTTTTTTTTGGGTGGGAAATCATCAAATGACTTCTCCTGCTGAGTAGAGCAGGAGGGCGTGTCAGACTTTTACTGACTAAAACCCACCCGTGTTCCCTCAGTAGCCCGTATGCCAGGGGCCGTGGTATCTCTTTCGAACAAACCCGCACCCCTGGCAGGCATCGGCCCTTGCGGACCCCACCTGTGGTTGCTGACATCTTTGACGACGCGCGTGAGGAACACAACGCGCCGTCCCGTCTACCACTTTTCGGCCGCAGAGGATAGGGAGAGCGGCTGACGCTATACCGACACTCCTCTTCCCCTGCGGCCCCACCGCGTCCGCCATCAAACGGTGGCGGCCCCGTCCAGGCCACGGAAGGGAAGAGCGCTGCTCAGAAGCACCGGCACTCCCCCTCTACCGCAGCCTGTAACCCTCAGCCACGATGCCTCCCATTCGACATCGCGGCCCACCTCAGTTGCGGTGCACCTCACCGCAACCTACTTTTTGGCCGCTACGTCGTCGGCTTTGAGGCAAAAGCCCTGACGAGCGGCCCCACCGTTGGGTTCCTCTTGGCTTCACCGTGGATGGGAGACCACGGTTACTAAGCCCCCCCGCAACGACAATGCGGGAACCCACTCGGGGGGGGCTCTGCTAAGTTGCTGTCGTGATTTTACAAGAATAATTTAGTTTTTAGGTTTTTCAGTGAACCAATTTTAAGTTATGAGCTATGAAAAAGACTCGAATTCTAACAATGTTCAACTGAAATGTTTAATGAATCTGTTATCTTAAATCAAAATCAAAAGTCATTTATTCAAACCAGGTTGGTGTCAGCACTTTTTGAACATCAAAAATTACAAAAAAGTACCTAGTACCTAGTGCTTTAGCTGGGAAGAAGAAGTGGCGCAACTAACTCCCCAGTAGCACAGCTGTCTAATATGTTAAAAGAACTTAGTATCAACAGATTATATTGTAATCTGTCCATTTAAAAAGTAATCCTTGCTAGTATTTTCTAGAATAACGGTTTTATAATAAAATAAAATAAATCATATTGATTGGTTTCCAACCTTTTTTTTTCTAATTGTCATAATAGTGGGCGCTGTTGACAATCATAACACTTCACGGCTGTTGCGCCCGCGCATTTGTTTTTTGTCCTTTTTTTGTCGCACCTAACTAAAATTAACATTTATTTTACACTTAAATGCGCCATTTTATACTTCAAAGGTTATCTGAGTCCATAGTGACCTTATTTTTTGATTGTCTATGATCTTTTTTGTTTTATTTATAGTTGATTAGGAACCTATCGAGATCATGGCGTTTGTTGGTTTCTCCAGATTTAAATTAGTTTACACAATACCGTTTGGAATTGCTATTTCATTGTTGCTTTTATTTTACTTAATTTTAATTAAATAAAGTAGAGATAATTTTAAATCGCTTAAGAAAGGGGACTCCTAATTGAAATCTTTAAGTTGTTTAAGGAAGGCTGTTGTCGAAACAACTAAGTGAACATTATTCAAATAAGTGATGCGAAGTTGACGCAGCCTGTGCCGTTTTACTTAACGATTTACTGTGTTATAGATACTTATTAATACGTAGTATACGTACATCATTTTATATTAAGGCGGAGATTTCTTAAAAACGCTGAAAAAGGCGGTTTTAAAACCGTGTATCTCTTTAACCGTAAATATTTTTGAGAGCAAAAAAATAAATGATATTTTCAAGTCTTTTTTTATTCATACAGCGATAGAACTCAACACATAATTAAACATACTTTAATGCATAAAAAAAACCATCAAAGTCACCTCTTAATTATCTATATCCCTTCATTAACAATTATTATTATAATTAAAAATATATAATAAAATTTCAAATGCCAAACTGCAGCCAGTGATGGATTATTTACTATCAAATAGTTAATATCTAATTTTATACGATTATATTTGCGTTTTTACGACAATGCTGGCTCATTTATTATTAGAATTTATTACAACAGATTTTAACCCGTATCGGATTGCAGTAAGAACTATTATCGCTCATAACGACATTATGACGAGTACATTCAAAATTACCAGGGCGTTAATATATTAAAGTTTCTGAGCATGATAAGCCTGAGAAGTTGAACATAGAAGAACATAATTATGACTCAAATATAGAGAGCAATGGTATTCGCCCCGACTTACGGGTTGTAAGTCGACGGTTCGAACCCAGTCACGACCTTCATCACCACTGCTCTAAAAACGGATAAGGAAAACTTCTTGGGGAAACCGGCATGTCCTAGAACCCAAAATTTGAAGACATGTGACCTGGGCCTGGGGTGGATGACGGCACACTCCCTCTCACTGAGAGGTGGCTTGTGTCCCAGCAGTGGGAATTTTATAGGCTGATTATGCTTGCTAAATGTAGCTTTCTTAAGCACGAAATCCGTATAGTTACGCGCGTTTCCTAATCCGTATCACCTATTGAGGGAGAATGACACATATTTTGACTATTGTGTAGAGTTTGGGAAGTTAGGGCTTGTAGAATTAGGGCGTGTAGAGCTAGAAGCTTGGCTCTTTATTCGATCTGATAACTTTTTGACAGTGCAACCCATACGGTCTCGTCTTGGCAACATTTTACACGAAAATGTTTTTGATGGGTGTTCCTTTCTACTTGTCTGTATAACATGTAAGTACATAACTGTGAAATAAATAAAAGCTTCATACATTTTTAAGCCTCCAAGAAATCGCTTCCAAACTCTAATAAAAAGAGCAAGTTTAATTCGAGCAGTCAGTCAGTTAATTCGTGAACTCGTCACGTGATACGGAATCAGTTCGCGTGAGAACCTTAAGTCGTTATTAGCACACTTTGTAAACTGAAGGAAGGTGCTTTCGTTTAATTTATGCAAATTCCAGTTTGGTTGTTTTCTTAGCGAAGGCCCGCTAAGCGATGGGATGTGAGCTGGGAGTCTTTTCAACTGTTAAGCTAGCTTTGAGTTTCTAAGCCCATTGTTTTATAAGTATAGGTATGTCTGTATGCTCATGGTAGGTATAGCTGTATAGAGTTAGACTAAAAATGAGGGTGTTGGATTTCGAAAATAATGTCTGTATTTTGTTCTGCTTGATATTCTTCAGAATTTAAACAAGTACCAGCACCCTAATGACGTAACAAACTGTTCACCCTAATGACGTAACAACTGATCTGAATCATTTTGAACCTTATTGTTAATCCATTGCTTCATATGTTCGTCTAATTAGTCTGATTAACAACGTAAACAATGCCATGAATTTTGAGGAACTGTCAAAAAGGAAGCGATTCCTACTGATAGTTTACTACGCAATTACCTCTCACAGGTTACAGATACAGACCAGAAAACACGCAATTTTCTTCTGAATATAGGTACGTACAGCTACAGCCGAAAAGTGTCAATGGTGAAGGGTTGGTATAAGTCATTAAGCAATGATGCCAATCCATTACTCTCATAGTTACAACGTAATTTCTAAGATTCACCATTTTAATTCACGAAAACCAAATCTCAAAACAATTATTGCACAACAAGATTCATACTTACATTTCAATACAGTACAATTTCCATCAATCAATCCACCTTCTCAATCGTTATCCAAGACTAATCGTCGACTTAGCCACCTCTGTCGAAGGCGTCATCAGTTTCCACCACAATAGCCGGCAACAATAGCCGGGTACTGCGCACAACGTTCGACAATAGTGGCGTTTACCCTGTGAAGGCCGACAATAGTCGCGTTTACCCCACAACAGCCGCTCAATGGTCAGCCGACGATCCCTTTGTCGAAAAACTCGGAGGAAACAACCTGATAAGAGTGATTAATTGGTTTAAGTCGAATTCAATGAAAGCTCGGAACGCCGACGTTTTTTGTAAGTCGGATAAGCTCGGTTATAATTCTATTTAGAAAGAAACATTGTTCGGAGTTTTTCAGGTGTGGTGTTGTATTTCAAAAAATGGCGGCGTTTACACATGATCATTCTGAAAATATAAATATACGGGCAAAGTGTTTTGGGTTTTTCTTTCTGGAATTTCTTATTAGCAACCCGGTGTATGGATACTTGGCCTGAATTAACGAACGAACGATTCCTACTCGTAACCACGTCAATCACACACGAATTATGCTAATATCGTATAAATAATATCGACAAATTGTCTTGGAACATACAGAATATGACATTTCGATTCCGTACCGTTACATTGGCTTCTAAAAAAACGATATTGACGTAGTTTGAATGTAGTAAGATTCTGAGGGGAATCATTATAACGATACAGAATTGGGGCCCTGACGAAATGTGGATGTACTATACGTACCTCTGCCCGACCCTTTGGGGAAACAAGGCATTATGTTTCGTTATTCTGAAAATAATTTTAACTATAATTTTAAAAACTACCGGTCTTAAAATAATAATATGCACAAGTACCTTTACTAAAAGAAGACAATAATCATAATTTTATAAGGCATCAAAAAGTTCGCCCGCATCGTTGTCAACGGGAAAAGTGCCCAAAAGGCTGGCAGCATTGCCACGTTGAATGGCAAGGCAATGCTGATTGATTGACTTTATTCTCGAAAAAGCTCACCAGTACGGGGATTTGAAAAATAAAGGACAAAATTTGCATTTAAATGCATTATATTGGTGGCCTACCTTACAATTACAATGGGGAATGATTAATGCAATCTCTGTATTAATATAATATACAAGTATTCGAACCTAAACAAAGCGATAAGTGTTTCAATTGAATAAAGCGTACAATACGATCTAAACAGGTTCTGTTTGTACTGCTACTAAGTAGAATAAGAAATTATGTGCTATTCATCAAAACCAGGTTGACTGTACCTACACTGCACAGGGGCGTCTAAGTCATTGCCAAACTAAAACTCATTGAATTTGGGGCTCTATGAAAAGGCATTATAAGATTTGAACAGTCAATACAAGATTTAACTTTTTGTCAAGTCATAAAGGCCTTTTGATATTAACCCTTCGTCTGGCAGAATACGGGTGCTTCCGAGTGAGCGGCTCACAAAACGCCGCTGAAAACGCGTAAAAGCTCTGTTGATTTGTGAGCGTACATGTCTCGAGTTACCCGGCAATAAATTAAATGTGTATAGAAAATGAATGCGTCAATACGTTTCCCCAACCCTGTTCGCGCTCGTAGTGATGTCCGTAAGATTTATCGATGAGCTTCGTATCGGACAAGTTTCATATTCTACGACTTGTTAGTCTGACGTGCACAGATATAATTGACGTACGCATGTTGCTTGTTGTTAGCTTCTAATGATAAATGCGTTTCGTTGGCAGTTAGCGTTACTAACAGGTACTTGTGGCAATGGTAACCAATTATAATTTATTTATGAATATTATTCTAATGGGCGTAGAAATAAAAATAAGCAAATTATAGAGCTCCTAGCTATTTATAATTATCTAAAACTAAAATAAACCTAATCATACCACTATGGCATCGTCTACTTCGGTATTAATGCGGTTACTAAATAAGTACTTTAAATACCAACTAAGTAATCATAAAGTTAATGTTTCTGTAATTAAATTAAAAGGTAAGTACTGTGGCTTCAAGATTAACTAACGTAAAGCCTATCACATATTGACATTATAGATACTATGTAATGGAGCTTATTTGCAATGCAGTCCCGTTTATTTTAAACCGACTACTGCAATCTGCAAGTTTTATTATGGACTAGCTTTTGCCAGGGGCTCCGCCCACGTGGATGTCCTTCTCTGTATCCCATGCTATATCTCTGCCAAATTTCATGACAATCGGTTCTGCGGTTTAGGCGTGAAAGCGTGACAGACAGACAGAGTTACTTTCGCATTTATAATATTAGTAGGGATAGTAGGGATTGGTGTGTTAAAATATGTGGAATTATTCGATATTATTTACATGGATTTTTCAATATATTTTCCAGGAACAAGTGTCTCGTATATCTCCGGCGGCGGCGGCGCGTATCGATATGATTGCCGTCGCTCCCGCTCACACCCTTGATTTTTGCGGGACGTGCTCTGAATGGATCGCAAATTGACACAGAACGCCTTGCGTTCGTTCCGATTTGTTTGTACGCAATTTAAACGTATTCACCTAAGTGTTAACTTGTATTATGATTCGAAAAACATTCGGTTTCAACACTTGTATCAAACGAAACTGGTTTGAGGACGTCCTGTAAGGTTTATTTTACCTATATTGACCATCAAAAGATTCTCAAGATGGTGGTCAAGACTAAACATGTCTCAACAATCCGTTAGACGAGTACCTATAGGTTCCAGACTTAATTTGTATGAAGACATGTTTACGACATTATATTAACATTTTTCCAAGCACTTACGAGTATGTACCCTCTTGAAATATAATTAAAAACTATTATGGTATTCAGTTATAAATCATTCTTTATTGCACCCCTTCCACGTAGACTTAATTGATTCAATGCAGAAGTGCCACCATAAAATGATAACAAGGTACCGGTCTAAGTGGAGAATAATGCATTTATAACGTTTTTGTAATATTACTGCTTATGGTCGTGACTGGCGTGTATAATAGCAACTTAATGCTTTCAATTTCTGTATCATTTTAGATGTACTCGCACGTTATCCCAATCATCGGCATGGTTGTGTTATTTATTGCTCAGAATGGTTTTACCATCTTGTCTGTGCATCTAGTGCAAATTGGCTACTAAAGCATTGCAGGTTTTTGGCTTCCTAAGAAGGCAAGGCGGTGATACGAAGATGGTCACAAATAAAACATATTGGTGTCCAATTTACAAGAAAAAGGGTTAAAAGATGGAGTGACGACATCGCCAACAGATTTGCCATACAAAAACTGTCAAAAACACACCATTGAGAGACCATTGTAACGTTTATAAATTAGTAGACTTAGGCCCCAGGCCTCGCGAGGCCTGTACCGCGGTACGCATCCAGGGGCCTAAGTCTACTAATTTATAAACGTTACAATGGTCTCTCAATGGTGTGTTTTTGACAGTTTTTGTATGGCAAATCTGTCAAAAACTTACCATTGAGAGACCATTGTGACGTTTATAAATTAGTAGACTTAGGCCCCAGGTCGTCCCGTCACCGCTTTCTGTTCCGACCGCGATGGCGTCGTCCATCTTCAGGCAGACATTTTGTAGCTACCTTAGCCCAGCGGTCATCCTGCATGCGGCTGATGTGATCCACCCAATCCCATTAAAATAGTAAACAGTTCAATTATCAAGATTCAATTTTATTAGAAAAGATCCATCGGTTTCTTTCTAAACTTTAACCAACGACCCTGGTTACATTTCTGTTTTGGTGGTACTTGGCAGATAGAGGATCAAAATGATCATAGGGTTGTGCTATAGTCCTGAGACGGGGAAGGGTATGGCAGCCAGTGTGGTCACATAGCAACGAATGAGACGTCACCGACGTTTTATCAATGATGTATGGCCATCCCTCGCGTTGTGTTTATAATTGCCAGTTAGTTTCGCCAGAACTGCTTGTTCAACCTTAAGGAAACTCACACACTGCAACATATTGCAACACTAACTTACATTTTGTCCAATAAAGTTTATTTATATGTGAGCACATCGCGATTCTTGTTATTGTGGTGAATAATTGATTTCGCAATAGAAAACATACGCAGTGGTGTTTATTTTTAACTTGCAAGTTACAACTTAAGCGCCACATAGCAGCGTATAAGGAAAATATAGCGAATTAATAGAGTACCGATGGGAATTATCTCATAAGATAATTTTAATTGCAATGCAAACGATTGTAATTAGTCATTAATCAAATGGAGAAACCTGTAATACATGTTACTGGAAATAAAATATACCAATGTATTCTACACAGTGAAGCAATGGACCGATCGTAATTTGATTCAGTATCGTTTTTATTTAGGCCTAAATGCGATACCGCGCAAAATCTGCCCACTTACAGAGTTAAGCGTCGTTTCAGTTACAAAAGGCCGTAACATCCGCGGCGGCTTTTTGCGAAAAGCTCCACAAGTGCGGAGCTTTCGTACGGGGAAAGGAAGGGCATCACGACCCGCCTCGCGCACCGGTAGCAGCGGCGGCGTGTGGCGTGTAGCGGGTCGCGGCTTCCTCCCGCTCGGCGCGCATTCGCTCCGTGGCGGCCACGGCGAGCGCACGTCCTCGTGTTTCATTCACGAACCGGTCCGCGATCGCGGCAAAACTTTTAAGTGCTGTGAAATACATTATTTTCCGAATACGCAAAAATGAACAAGATTTTTCTGTGCTGTGATTTTTCCTAACTGTGTAAAGACTGATCGAGCGTAAGAGTGTTTTGAAGAGGCTAATTAGGGGTTGCTAGACTAATTGGCTGGCCCGGCGTTTCATGAAGGTGAGCCGACTTTTATTTCCGTTCGGCAATCCCTCTAATTGCGTCAATTAGTGTAATGCGGCGACAGCTTTGAAGAGTCGCTTAATGATCTCTACACCGACCACCGGACTCTACACTTTGAAAAACTATTAAGTCAGTGAAGTACCTGAGGCTATGGTTTTAAACTAATTACTCATTAGTTTATTGTATGGATTACGACGCTTATCAGTTAGAGGGATCTCTTATTTTAATTTGTATTAAGTTTTAGTTTCTAATTATTTTTCACCGACTCTGCGTTACTTAGAAATATTAATTACTAATTACCACGAACCCTATTTTATATTTAAATTAGAAATGGGAGGTATTAGTATTTGTGAATTAATCCGAAAATAACTTATCTTTCGGTTTATTTTAGTTTTTCAAAGTTCTTCAGTGAACTTTTGATAAAAAGTTAAAAATGTCAACAAAGACAAGTGCCAAAAATGATTTTAGTCTCAAAATATTACCACTCATCGATATTTGATAAGAGATTTTGTTGTTGAAAAAAAAAAATGTTTTTAATGTTCAAAACGTTATCGGAAGGAAACAGAATATCCTGCCGTAAATATAATATCATCCACAATGATAAGTTAATTATTTTTTATGACGCTCTTATTGGTTGGGTTATCATATAGTGATAACTAGTACAACCACATAAAACACAATTAGTTTATACACAATAATAAATTTAATTCACGTAGGCGTGAGTACTTGATAAGGCGATACTCATGTTTTGTAAGCAACAGACAATTTCCGGAGAACGTGTCAATAAAAGTTGATAACAATTGACGCAAGTTCCGCCAAAGAGTTTAAGAAAAGTTTTTTTTTCAACTGACGATAAAGTTTTCTCAGAAAGTACAATTAAGACGTTTTTTTTTGTAACTACTTACTCAATAATTTGTGGACACCTACACAATTTTTTTTACTGATGAAGATTTTTTTTACCAATTTAATTAATTTACATTTTTTTTTTGCAATTAGTTACGTAACTTGCAGATAATAAATATTTTTAATGAGTAAAAGGACGCAGTAAGGTAAATATTTTAATTAAACATGATACTAATTGGGACCTACGTTAAAAAATAATGATGTATGTGCAAAAAACATTCACAATCAATGCTCGCTGATTAAGATAACACGTACCTAACTAATTGACATTAAGAAAAAAATAAAACATAAGAACAGGAACACATAAGAAATAACGCAAATCGTGTAGCGTTAATTTTGCAAGGTGTTTTTTGGTATCGAGGTGATTAATTATGATTTGATAAATTCTAAATAATCTGCTTTTTATCGTGTTCTTTTTTACGTAGTTTTTAATAATGGTCAATTTAATCATATAAAATACTATTACTAATATTAATAATAGATGCAGACAATAGACGAAAAAAATGTATGTAGGTACTTATTTATCGGTATAGTTTCATATGTCAAAAAAATATAAAAAAATGCAATATTATCGACTATATAAGTTCAACTCCCGAGCACCATTAAACCCTCTAAGAAGCTCATAAGTAAGTATAAGCTCAATTATCTCAGAGCTAAATATTTTTCCCAACAATATTATCTTAACATATTATAAAACGAAGTTGCTTTTCGTGTCATACGGATTTTTATGCGGTTTTCATCAAAGGACAGAGTGATCAAAGAGGAAGGCTTAAAAAAAATCAGCTTTTCCATACGTTTTGACCGCGTAGGTATTGCACTTTTCTATAAAACAGCAGATTTTTTTTGTATAACCGACAAAAAAATTCTATGCTACGGGGTCTAGAATGATATGCTGAATTCATGGTTACAGTTTGCGCACTGGTTAAAAACTTATCCTGAATGTATTTTACACCGCCCCGGGACCTCCCCACGGGCGAAGCCGCTGGTAAAAGCTAGTTTAATAAAAAATCAAGACTCGATTGCACATCATTCCAGGGGCCTAAGTCTACTAATTTATAAACGTCACAATGGTCTCTCAATGGTAAGTTTTTGACAGATTTGCAATACAAAAACTGTCAAAAACACACCATTGAGAGACCATTGTAACGTTTATAAATTAGTAGACTTGAGCCCCAGAACACTATAAAACATGAAATCCTTTCTCTACAAAAAGTAAAGCGCTCGAGTTAAGCTCAACATCGTTATCGCGAAAGCTAATTAGTGCTATAATAACATTTATTATCAATTAACAAGAAAAACTTCTTCGTAAGCTTTTAATGGTATAAAAATACTTTATGTCTCCAATTTTATTCATTAGAAACAAATATGAAAATAGCAAAGGAAACGACATTATTGCTACAAGTAATATTAATTAGAAACTGGTAGCAAAACTAACTTTGTATCTGTGTGAGCTAACACAAGATTAGTCAAAGACGACAAAAATCTATATTATAAACTGTCATATGTGTATAAGGTTGCTTGTGACTAAGTAATAACAACCGCACGTTTCAGTCGATCAGGTTAAGCGACGCTTGCCGCGGTTGTTCCGTGGATGGATGACCTTCTTTACATATCGAGACCCCTCCGTGCCTCGGAAAGCACGTTAAGCTGTTGGTCTCGGCTGTCATTCGTGGTTCTTTGACAGTCGTTACGGGTCATCAGAAACCCGAAAGTCTGACAACCAGTCTTATCAAGGGGTATCGTATTACCCAGTAATTGGGTTGTGGAGGTCAGATAGGCAGTCGCTCCATGTAAAATACTGGTACTCAGCTGCTGCTGCTGCTGGAAGTCGACCCCAACATGGTGAGGAAAATATTAGGCAGATGAATATGTGTATAAAGATGGTTATTACACGAAACCAAACACAAGAAAGCATCTTTTTACTATAAAAAGACGGCGCGGCTGTGGCGCTGAGCGCGACATCGTTGTCCCAAAAGCCAATTAGAATCCCGTATCCGGCTTGTTTATTCTCTAATTAGCAAGTATCTCATTAGAGCTACATCACTAGCCCAGCCAGTGTAGCAATGCCTCATTCGTTTTAATTATAAACACTGCCTCCTTCTGTTCTTATAATTACCGTGCACAATTAATGGACAACATTTTATTGCTTATCTTACGCATAACGAATGTTTATACAAAATGGATTAACGACGCTCCACTTGTTTATCGGGTTTTATTATTTTTTTGATTTGCAATATTTTTCTTATAGGAATTTGTGCTATTCGCATTAAGGTTGGCAAAGGAATATATCGAGATCCACGTCTCTTATTTTATAAGTCGGTAATGAACTAACGATGGCTGCAGTTAGCCTACTTCATTTTGCATAAAAATAAATCTTTAAATGTTTCTACAATATATAAAATACCTATGCTAAGATATCTTTCAGGAATAAAATAAGTCGCAAGTTTTTAAATAATTCCCGTTTTGTTTTGTCGAGTAAATCCGAGTATAGACTAATATAACCGCGGCTCCTCCGATATTATGAAATATCCGTATTATTACGTCACCCGATATCAGTGGCCGCATAATAAATTAATATCATTTTAATGTTCAATTAGCTATGTCAAAATTATATTTTAGCACAATGGCCTAGTGCATTTCCATTAATTAATTTTACCTAATTAATAACCGGCTTTTAATTAACGTGGGTGTTAGGATAAATTAATCAGCGGTGATTGGCTCACGCTATGATCACGAACAGCATGGCCGCATCTACAAAT
Source organism: Polymixis flavicincta (assembly GCA_949987655.1). Taxonomy (NCBI): domain Eukaryota; kingdom Metazoa; phylum Arthropoda; class Insecta; order Lepidoptera; family Noctuidae; genus Polymixis; species Polymixis flavicincta. The sequence goes on along the minus strand of OX465181.1, from coordinate 16,901,052 downwards.
TTTCATCATGTCATAATATTTTCTCTTTAGATCGAATTTCAATTAGTCAACTCAGCTCGCTGATTAGTTGCCTATGCAGGAGGGCAGGGTCATCAACGCGCAAACTGTAGCTATGAATTCAGCACACAATTCTATTATCCCTCGCAGCGTAAAGAAAATTAGTCGGTTCCAAAAAACCCCTGTCATAGAAATGTGCAATACCTATACGGCCAAAACTTCCTGAACAGCATTTTTTTTTAAATAAATGAAGAAAAATTTCGAAGCTGGGGATTCAGAATCATATATGTACTTACTGAATGCAACGCAAAAATTGCAACAGGTTTTGTGTCAATGTTCTTGACACCTTGTATTACAGCTGGTCATGCAAGTTATTAATTAAATATGCACAACTGTTTGATACTATTGTCAGTACTTTCTTCAGAATACAATAGGATCTCATATTCAAAACATGAAGATGCTCACGCGCACAAAGCAGAGCTACGAGACCTTACTGTTCGCATCAAATATAAACTTTAGAAGGTGTAACATATTAACGCAAGACCTCATACCTACTAGTAGAGTAATAAAATGACCAAAACTGTTGTTTACAAAGTACAGAGGCCAGCACATCAAGCTACCCCAATCTGTCACATTTTTTTGATAGTTTTTCAACTTTATTACAAAGGAATAAGGTTTGTGTTCAATTGGGAAAATTTAACAGTTTGGGATAGCTTGACCTGCTGGCGACTGTACGTAAACTATTTATTTTTATTTTTTTATTAGCCTATACTGTCCCACTGCTGGGCAAAGGCCTCCCCCAAATCCTTCCAGGAACTCTTTTCCCAACAATATAATTATATAAACTATTATTATTTATAAAATAGCGTTGACCCCAGCACTACTTTATACATTTAAATTTGCTCTTATTGCCTTAAAATAAGATTACATTTTGTTTAGCTTAATCGGCGGTCAATATGGCAAAAACCGAAATTGTAAAAAAAAAAAAAAAAGCAACCATTAAAATTTACTGAAATAGATTCGTTAGTCAAATACTTTCAGAACTTGAGCTTATTCTGTTATAAATTAATGTTAAATGTATTAACACATTAACAGCAAACTTTTCCATGCAATGAATGTGAACTACACCCTTACACAAGCCTCTCCTTTTTATTTCGCTTTAAGTACCTAATCGCGTTCGCGTTAACCCAGCTTTAAATACTAATTAGTCTACTAGTTACGGCAACGAAAAACATATTTTAAGAGCGAGCGTTCATAGCGCTCGTAAGTTATTTTGTTTATTTGTTTCATTAAAAATAATTAAAGTGACATGTGACCCTCACGAGGGCTGTCATTAGCGGGTCGGCGGGACGCAGGGTCACCGCGCGCACTAATTGGTCTGGCTTGCAGCCTCCTCCGCGCCGTACTACAAACAAATTAGCTAGAGAAACGGATGTTGACGCTGTGCTAGGGTTGCCACTTTTTTAGATGACGGCTTGACTGACAGGCTGATTCATAGAGGATGTCATAGAGACGAGACTGACAGCTGTGTGCATTTAATGATGGCAATGGTATAATGTTTTCCTTCTCACGATTTTTCCTAACTCGGTATAGATACATATAATTATTATTTAAGTGGATTTTGCCAGCGACTGCGACGCGTGAAGGTCAGAAATTATCCCACAGGAACGTACTCCCGGAATAAAAAAATATCTTTGCGTTATTCCAAGTTAAAATCTATCTGTATGACAAATTTAATCCAAATCCGTTCAGCCGTTTTTACATGATTCAGTAAGAAATATCGAAACATACAAACTTTCACATTTATTAAAGTAGAATTTAATCTGATCCCTAGTTAAAAATTACAGAATATAGATTATTTTTAAAATAACTTTTGGTATCACTCCGCATGTGCGTTAGTTATCAAACATTTCCAAAACGATATACGTAAAATATCGGAAAAACTAAAATAGAGTACAACAGGGAATATTGTCGGAAAAAATATTGTGACTGACATGCGATATTGGACCTGCACCCTAATTGCGTAACTCACGATTCATCATAATCTGTATCGTTTTGAAACGGATTGTTAAACCATTGCTTCATATGTTCGAAAAATGTGTCTGTTGCAACAACATAAATAACGCAATGAATATTGTTTAACTGTGAAGACGAAACCAATTATGATCAATCGTGAGTTACGCAATTAGGGTGCTGGATTATAATATAAACAAATCGCCTAACTAACAAATATACGGGCCATATTGCTTTAAAAAAGGTATACATAGGTAAATGGGCCTTTGTTCAGCATTGACTGGTGAAAAATAAATTAAATAGCTAGCTAGAGAAATGTTGTTTTTTGGTAAAACAATTTGAAAAACGGTGTAACTACGAATGAATTAAATAATTAAATTGATTATTGAGCCGGAAACTAATCGCGGAACAAGGCTCACTCAATAAAGTACGCTGCGTACCAATAACGTAATTGACAGAAAAACGTTAAACTGTTTCACTCACCGTCCGGTTTAATTTGCAAATCCAATTTGTATCCAATAACGCACCTGTCAGTGAGATCTATTGAATTTTGATGATGTTATTTGATCGTAGGTAAAGAAATAATTGTTTTATTGTTTTGCTGCACTACGGACACTACGGTGCACTACTGTAGATATTGGAATAACTTTCCTTTTGATAAAAATAAAATAAAAAATGCAACAGGAGCAAGAACAACCCGCAGATATCACGGATTGACATTTATTGAGATAAAAGGCGTAAAAGCTCAAACTCTCCTCAATTTCTAGATAATATTAAGTAAAAGATTTAATAATGTTTATTTCCTTTTTATTTTATGTTCATTTATGGTTCATTTCGGTTTCATTTCATGTTCATTTTCATTAAATTCAACAAGCCCTACTTTGAAATTCAATAGTACAATTACAAAGAATCGTGAATTAAAAGTGGTAGCCCTGTCCGAAGGTCACCAGTAATTAGGTTGTTGGTGTGGCTTATGTTTTTCAGCAACGGTGGCGGCGCTTCCTCTTGTTACTTATTTAATTAGGGCTGCGACTCTTGTCTCGTGTTCCCCTGTCCCCGTGTTGCATTAAGTGTTCCTCCTTAGGTTACACAAGTTTACAGTCTCCTATTATCGATCATTATGAGTTTAGAACACGCCACGCTAATTGGCGAGAAAAATAACGAATTCATAGAAACAACGTAGGTTGTTATTGTGTTGAAGAGCAGCCAATTATAAACAAGCTTAGCTGAAGAGATCGGAAAATTGAAAATATTTAACTGCAAAGAAAATGGGAACGCATTTAAACTGGAAAAAGAAAGGATGTCTGCGGGATGGATGTACAAATATAGCCGGGGCAGGTTACGAGACTAATTAATGTTATCGGGGGGTGTGTCTTAACGAAGATATGGATGAGATAATTGTATCGCAGAAGAGATATATATTGTGGAGTTTCTTGCCGGCTCTTCTCCATAGGAAACAACATTTTGGAACCGTGCACCTAGCTTCTGACGTTTCATAAGTGCCCATGCAGGTTTATATGAAATAAAAATATTTTGATTTTGATTTTGAGATACGAACTATTTATGTTTTATGATAATTTGGACACAAATATGTCCAAAAGGAAATGTTATTAATATTTAATCAATAATGGCTTTATTATTTTATGGAATTTGTTTTCAACTGGATCAAAAGTAAATGTATGAAATTACCCAAAGTATTTTAGTTAAAAAAAAAGACACTGATGTACACCTAGTTCCCATTTTTTTTAATCCGTTTTAAACTTTCTCTAGCAGTTCATTAGATGTTTGTCAAAATGTTAATCTCCATTTTAATGAAGTGGTAGAACCACAGCTACTGTTGTAACGACCATGTTACGGTAGAAACTATAAATAATAATCAGCATTTTATTAATATAAAGACTGATAATAATATAATAAAAAGATAGAAATGACCCCGATCATGAATATGAGCCTCATCAACGTTTTTGTAACTTTACATTTTTAATAAATTATTATATAAATTGGATATTATTATAATTATGCAAATTAAACAGTAGGCATTTGTATTTCTTGATTACTTTATAATTAGCTCTCATTTTAGTTGAGTTGATAACGACAAAATACCTATGGAACGCAGTTGACTTAATTGCCATTATTTTCAAACAGTAATGACTTATTGCACATTAACTTCAAGTACCTAATATTAATTTATTTCATAAACATTACCGTACATACGTAGATACAAATATATTTATACTTATTTGTAGTTAGTTTATAAATCAAATGGGGCACAAATATAATTTAGAAATGATTTCCTGTTCATCCTGATGATGAAAAAGGATAACATAGAATTCTATTAATTATTACCTATTAATATACAGGTAAAACCTAAATTATGTCATTGATTTATTTGCCAAATTATAACGTTTGACAATGGTGTTAATTCGGTTGTGTACACACGGCTACACATCAAGCTATACATTTCCAGTATAAGCTGATCCCGCATTGTATAGGATTTCCGTAGAGTGCAAGTTCAGCGTAAACTGGAAATGTATAGCTTGATGTGTAGCCGTGCGTAACAACTAAATTTAATTTAGGCTATTGCTATCTTTTCCTTCTAATGAATCAAGAAAGAAACGGAAACAAATAAGAGCTCTCTTTTGTTGAACATATTTTCTTCGACGTAACTATGGTAAACTAAATAAATTCATCATGCTTAAAATCACACCAAATTCAAAGCAGTCGAGACGTAATTTGGTTGGAAAGTTCTAACGAGTCAATCGTCAAGAAACTTGGCGTTTATGCCCTCGAATCAATAGCATCTGGTTATAAGCAGACACAATATGTAGTCAAGTGTCGTTTTCTAATTAACCCACGAATGTTCACAAAGTGTTAATAATAATTAGAAAGTCGTCTTACTGTTAACCCCTCGTCCCTCATTAGGGATGGTCGGCCAACGCGGCCGCGACAGATAACCCCACACAGTGGCGTGACGACTGACGCTTATTGACGTTCCACGCTTACGTACGTGCGTACTGTTTGTACACACGTAACAACCATTTTATAGACCTCTTGATTACAAGATATTTTTGTGTTTATCGACCAATTAATGACTTAATTATTGAAAATCATTTCTCATAATTGATAGCTGGCGTTAACGTAATTTCACAAAGTACGTATTTTGAACATGGGTGTTGTTAATTCGTATGTGCCTTTGTTTGATAACCCTATGATAAAGGCTTAATTTTCCTGTTTTCTTCAATTTTAACAACGTATATGGAGTCTATTAATAAACAAGCCTAATGATTATCGTTACATTTTGGTTCCATCAGCTCAAATGTAGCAATGGAATAGGAAAAGTACCTAATAACATGTTCTGCTAACTAAAATAAATCAATTTAATTAGTCATTTTAAGTCGGCGTAGAATTTCCATTGGAATACTTCAAATAGGTGTTCAACTCGTCTTAGGAAAACTAGTGCACATGGTATGACCGGGTGGTGACTTCAGATGAGCATAAAAAGTGACGGAGTGTGTTTCTAGAACACGTTACCATAAAGCATGCTGGTTTCTCAACGAACGTTGAGCGCACGAGTAAATAATATTTTCTATCGATCTCGTCGACTCCCTAATTGGCTCGAATGCAAATACTCTGTTATTAGGCAGGTTAATTAAAGAGTTATCGGTCGTAATTAACCCGTTTCGGTACACTACGTGTGCCTATGGTTCGTTCGAAACACTACTAATTAAGAAATTCCTCCTTCATTAGCTCAATTAGATTTATTCACGTCAAAAACTTCATACAATAACATGTGTATATTATATTAACACGCACCAAATTTTAATGTGCGTTGTTTTCGTACGAAAATTAGGAATATTTTGTTAATCTTAATGTTTTTTCAAATATTTTGATTTTATGGGTTGCGAGTATAATATTGTACTCGCCTACTGAAGTTAAGTAGGTCATGTTAAATTGTGGTAAAACAATGGTTATTGTAAATAATTATAGGCGATTGTTAAATAAAACCATGAAATGAATTATAATTTTATGAACCATAGTGTCTCTGATTGCGTAGGAGTTGCTACCTGACTTTTTTGCGAACTTAGTTCTGTATAACCAATAAAGTCTATATTCGTTTCAGAGTCTTTTATTGTACAAAGAACGTTATTCTTTATCCATATACAGCAATGAAATTAAATATATCGGTTAAAATAAATATAGTATTTATTAAATTTAAAAAAAAATGTAATTTAGGTTGTGAGATTTAAGTCTTAAATATAATGGGATATTAAGTATACCTAAAGAAAATGTATCAGTTCCTATATTATGTCAACAATCAGATCTGTATAAAGAATTAACTAACTAATTTAAAAAATCAAGTACACCTACAGTTTTTATTTAATAATAATAGGATGAATGTATCCAAGTTACTCATCTTGTTGTAGGATTGACAGCTTTTATTAGATATCCGGTAGGAAAATCGTGATACCTTTTGACATTTAACCTGCTTACACAATTACCGTATAATTTTAATTAGGATTCTACTCTTGGGAGGTAGCACAGAGAGCGACTCGTTTTGTTTTTTTGAGACAGTTTCTCACAGATTATATATTATATTGGTATCCCTACTTAATAATTCACACTCAATATAATAGTGGCATTATGGATGGCGTTTCGTTAGTTTCTGCCTACCCCCATAGGAAAAAGACGTAAGTTTAAATGTGTCAATAAAATAATAGTAATTATTGTTAGATTCCTTGTTGTTACAGAGAAAACTTAAAAGCCCAATGTGAATGAAGCTCAGTGCGCTGTTCGGAAGTCGCGACCAAGGGTTATCGGTAATTGTGAATATGCCAGTTGACGTCAATAGGCATCATTATCGAGTCCCGACGAATACTACTTACTACCAGTTATAGTGGCTGGTAAAACGAAATATTGGCAATGTCAAGTACACAAAGGAACTGCCAGAAGTGTACACAAAAGAATGGTCAGAAAATTGTAGGATTAAAGAAGCAAAATAATAAGCATACTAAGCTGTTAATAACGTTACTACTCCTGCCTCTTCTCTGTGAGAGGGCGTGGGGCGTATTCCACCTCGCATAACATAATCAGCCTATAGTGCTTCCCACTGCTGGGACACAGGCGTCCTCTCTGAGAGTTGGAGTGGGCTTTAAATCCATTATATAACCACGCGGGCCCAGTGCCGGTTTGTTAGATGTCAACGCGTCTTCGAATTTTAGGTTCTAGGACATGCCGGTTTCCTCACGAAGTTTTCCTACACTGTTTTGAAACTAGGATATGAAATAATTTACACCAAGTAACAACTCGTAAGGGCGTTACCAAAGGGCCACCACTGCTATCGGGCCACCACTGCTCTCGGGACACCATTGCTTTCTATCTCTCTAAATAATAATAAAACCAGCCAATTATTCTGTCCCAGTGCAGGTTAAAGGCCTCTTCTCATATTGAGAAGGCACGAGCTTTTTATCACCACACCACGCTTGCTCAAGAGTTTATATCCTACTAATATTATAAATGTGAAAGTTTGTGAAGACGTTTGGATGTTTGTTACTCAATCACGCAAAAACGGCTGAATGGATTTGGATGAAATTTGGCACACAGATAGTTTGTAACACGGAGTTTGTAACCTAGATTAGCACATAGGATACTTTTATCCCGGTAGTGCATTCCCATGGAATAATTTTCGACATTCACGCGGGCGATGCCGCGTGCGAAATCTAGTTAACTATAAAGTCCAAATTTTCTCACGATGTTTCCTTTTACCGATGTCAGTAATGTCCAAGATAAACTTGGAAAGAATACTGAAACACTACCGCAAATATCAATTATAACAAAATCAGTATGTCCGAGATTGGAACGGAAGTATAGCCTTTATTAATATTTCCAACAATCATCAAGAGTGCATTTTCATAAAATCATTTAATTTTTATGTATTTGTTTGAACTGTCATACTGACTGTACATGCCATCATCGTATCAGGCACAAGCCTGGAAAGTATGTCTCATTAGTCGTTATCTTTTAAGTAAATGAGAGAGTACTTAAAAAATTAAGATAAAAACATGGATGCATAAGTAACTATGACGTTTTTAAAGTTCTGACATTAATATTTAAAACTTACAAAAAAACCGGTGCCAATGTTAAGCACATTAATATAATTAACTGATAAAAACGATAACTTTGTTTTAAAGTGCACTTTGTTTATACAGATCAAAATTATGTTTTTAATGCCAGAAAATAATGCTGCTCAATTCTGATAAAAGCATTGCTGTTTATTCAGAAGTTCCAAATCGATATTTTTTCATGTCTTAGTTTTTTCTCAGAGAGCTGACCAAAGAGGTTTAAATACATACACCGGGTTTCTTTTCAGTAGGCTTTAATCTGCGTTAGCGCAGCGTAAGTAGCTGTGCGTAGGCACAGCGTAGCCATCACGTAGGCGTAGCTTATTCGTAGCGCAGACACCGCGTAGTAGCAGCGTAGCAACTGCGTAGGCGCAAAAAGCTAAAACAACTTTGAATGCGAAGGCACCCTGATCCCTGAATATAAACGAAAAGCAACAACCCATTAGTAAAAAAAATAAAAAAAATACTTCGATAATCAACGTGTCCGATAACCCTAATAATGACATCCCATATCATCTTTGTCAACTTTTTAAGTGTTCGTCGAATGCCTTCTCCAGACTTTACACCAACGTAGATATGAAAAAAGTTTGACTTTTTCTGATTCCCCTACAAGATAAATGGATGGTCGGTATTCCTTTAATGAAGAAGAGATGACATGCGCCTGAAAAAATTAAAGCTTTTAATTTTGTTGAGTTTTAAAAGCATTGAACTCAAACGTAAAACTTTAAAAGTCAATTTATACGTAAAATTAATCGGGAAGCCGACTCTACCAAAATAAGGGTCGCTCGTTTATTGCTCATTTCGATTTTAGTGCTTTTTAAGTACAGTCAAAAGTTTGTAACTGTGGGCCGGGCGACAGATTTTATGCAAATTCTGACATAATGACATTTAGTAGGGTCACAAACTGTGTCCATGTTTTACTTCTTTTGCGTGTTTAAGTTATGTTAAAAAAAGTTTTGATTCATTTTTTTTTTGGGAACCATGTAGTCCGCATGTCCGGGGAAACAAACCAATATAAGTTGGCCTCTTATTTTATTGAAACTGCGTACTAGGCTAGGCCAGCTCAAGGGCAAAGTGTTATCACCGACGCGTGTATACCCACTCTATCTGTGTGGTTCTTTCCTCAAAATACCATTTCACATGAACGACAAATTGGAACCTAGCTTCTGACGTTTCATTAGTGCCCATGCAGGTTTATGTGAAATAAAATATTTTGATTTTTCATTTTGATTTTGATCTGATCAACATTATGCCAGGATTTTAAAAGAGACTGTGACGTCTGAGTTTATTTTGGCCTTTCTTTTTAGAGTAGTCAGATAGGAAACACCGACCTCAACTAGTTAAAAAAATAAAAATGACGTGCAAAAGAAGTTTTACAAACTCCTTTTTTGTGAGCCTATACGGTCTCGCTGATGAGCAAAGGCCTCCCCTAAATCCTGCCAGGCATCCTTTTCCAGGGCTAACTTGATCCTACACACTCGAGCATCTCCCTGGGCCGAACTCGGCGATGCCATCCATCCTCAGGCACCCACCATGGAGAGAGAGACTATTGTCCAGCGGTCACTATATACCTATTCATATCACTGTCACGGTTATTTACTTGCTGAAATAAAATCATTTATCAAACTATTGATATTGATGCGGACGAATAACATTCTATTAGAATTCATCTGTATATTATATCAACACGAAACCTCTCATAGCTGCAGATCACCAGCCACCAAGACCTCTCCGTAGAACAGAAATCATTTCACGTTCGAGTGTAATCTGTAGTCTATGGATGTCATCAGTAGCTGGTCGAATAGTCGTAGTGATGACGTAAGTGCTTAATTAGCCCGTTTTGTTTGCCTAACGAACGCACAGGACAGCTTGCTTTTATACAATTGCGCTATAAATTTGTAAGTTGAGCTCCATCAGCCATTTCTGTGATAGGTTCGTGGCTTACTTATATATTATAAAAAAATATTGTTCATTTGAAATCAATTTCTATTCAGTGCCTTATCTGATTGTTGCCTCCTACAGATTATTGACATCCTTAGGGAAATTGCGCTCCACTTCTACTTATACCGCGATTGGATGTTTTGATTGACAACTTCCACGTAGTTTACTCTTTTTTGTATGAACTGTTTTTTTTTCTACAAAATAACGTTTTCTTCTTTTAGATTAAGAAGTTGAAAATTCTGTAGAGCGACTGTACAGATATAATCGTCTTACTACAAACGCCATATAACTTTAGTTCTAGCCTAATATGCTTATGCCAATTTTTCCATTTCCAACTTTATTTCGATTTAAGTAAAGTTCTTAAAATATCTTGTGCACCCGAATCGGGTTCAAATCTATTGTTATCTCATTAAATGTCCTAGACAGGTTAATACAAACATGACAACTTAGATCCAGACTAAGTTGTTAGTTTTGTAAATGGAACGGTGTTTCAAAAACAGGCTCGATGGCTAAAGAAAAACTTTGTTTTATGATAAAAGGGGGTACCTAAAAGTTTTGTTAGTAACAGTAGAACAAAGTCGTCATCCGCTCATAGAAATCGTTCATTTCCTGATGTTGTAGTTCACTTGATCGTGGAGTAGCAAACATCGGGCGGCGGTAATGAACGGGCGGGAACGCGCTCAACGCTACGGCAATTTGAACGTTCAGTGGGCCGGCGCTTTCCAACAGTCCTCGAAATTACTACAGCTCGATACTTAGTGCTTACCCTCAGTTGTTTTCATTGGCCACTTGATTAAGGATTACACAGGAAATGATTTGAATAAGCTATTGTTGATTGTGAAAGGTAACGGTCGTCGGTCGAGCTGCATTTTATTGTGTCCGCCTGCCTTTGTAGATTTAAAAAGTAATAGAAAACAGGATGTCTCCGATTTATTTTGTTAGAGACGTTTAGTTTACCGTTTGGTTGGCGTATTGTTGGATTTGACGGAAGTTGCTAAAATCTGTACGAATGGCTAAAATTTTTAACGTATTTTTTTTAGGTACAGTAACCAAAAGAGCTAAGTTATCAAGGCGGTCGGTTAAAGTTGAAGTTTAGTAAGAAACCGACGGACTGATGTTTTCGAATGAAATTTCATTTGATAAATTAACTTTAAAAAAAAAATCGAAAACATCTATGCATTGTTTTTTTACTAAACTTCAACTATATCCGACGACCCTAGTTACTCATCTCTTTTGGTGTCCGTACCTACTATACATATGACACAAAAATATATAAGTGTATTTCATGAGAACTTAACGAAATCATAAAACCACAAGTTTACTCACAGAAATATAGATTGCCCCAATCACTTCGAACGTTATACAAAAAGACCCAATATAAAAAATATTCATAAAATTGCGTTGACAAAATACTCGTTCAATATTTTTAAAACATGAAAATCGCAGCGTTCTGTCGCGTTGAATCTATTACCTAACGCGGTAGAATTTCAAAGCGTCACAGTATGCAATTTAACTGGACTAAATCGCCGTCGGAGTCAACAACGCGACAGCAACGGCCGACTCGGATCGGCTTTCAATTTTGCGGAATTAATAACAGCACAAATACTGGAGTACTGGTGACGGCAGACCCGGGACTAGGTGATCATTCAAACGGACATGACACCTGACTTTCAAACACATTTTTGTAGTGTGAATGTTTCTTTTCATTGGCTCACTAATTAGTGTCTGTCTGTATGGAAAATACGTCGCTACTCATCACCGTTATTCATGTTGTTGATTTCCAATTACTGACAATTATTATTTAATCATTAACTAGGCTTCGGGAATCCTGTTTTATTGAATCACAATCCCTTTCAGACTACCTACAAGTCTACAACTTATTATAATAGATGTCCAATCTGCTATCCATAGAATCCAAACATGATCCAATATAATAATTTCCGAGAATATTGCAGCCGGATCCACGCTGTAGCTCAAATACGTAGTCGTGGTTACTGGTAGAGGTGGTTTCTGTGTAATATCAGAGTTCTCTAATACCAACGTTGTTTGTCAACGCTTGGACCATTCGTCAAACATCGTCGTGAGGTGGACTGGGCGCCCAATTAGAACGCTAAGCTGAGCGTGCCTCACTACCAACTTGCATCGACTAAAAGCACCTCTAATTATTATTGATACGAGCTCTACGCTCGTTCCCTCGAGTTTACCGTAAATCTGAATTTCTCTAACATACTCGGTAACATAGCACGGTATTATTATCGACAGTGCAATGTTCTGTACTTTTGTGCATAAAATCAAGTAATTAGCAACGGAAAATCGGAGACTGTTTGTAGTTGTTTGCTTCCAACGTTTGCTTCGTTGATACTATTGTTATTAGTCATTGTTTATGTTCATAACAAGGGGGAAACCCTATAGTTATTTCTGTTAGTCTTAATTAGCAACGAGATCTCAATAAACTACACGTTGGATGAGGTTAAGAACTACGTGACGAATAGATAAAGCAGCGAGCGGTAGCGTAGGTTTAAGGGGAAACTAGTCGCGCGCTGGCTCGAACTTACTGGTGAGCCTGGCTAAAAAGCACGCTGTCTCATCAGGCTTCGTGTCCGACAGAGGTAGTATCAGTGATGAGGAGTTAGACGCTAGTCTACACGCACGACATTATTGAGTGAGATGCAGGATCATTTGTAGTAAAATAGGAGCGTAAAAATTAAGAAAAGTAATTCGGAAGATCGGGTTTTATGAAAAAACCACTGCATAAATCAATGACCAATAAAGTTTATTGAACTTTTTGATAATTTAACTTTGTCGGTATCGACTTGGTTTTTGAGATTTTATACTTCTTTTATTACTTCAACACGCCCAAAGTTAGGTTAAATTAGCAAGAAAAACTAATCTTTGTTGGCTCATAACTTTTTAATGGCTTTTTATTTTAGTATTTTGTTTCCGTATAGACAATATTAATAATGAGACAAAGCCATACCATGTTTAATTTTTGGTACACATTATCAAATAATGGAGTAAAAACTTCCCGAAGTTTTTATGGAAAAAATGTGAATTAGATTCACCTTAAATACAAAGTTATAAATAACATGTAAACTTTGTTTGTTCTAGGAAAAATCAACTCAATTACAGATTTTGTGGAACGTATTGATGAGATTAAGATACGAAAAACTGCACCAGCAAATTGCACAAATATTTAAAAACGGAGTATTTAAAAAATAATATAAAAAAAAAGAGGTTTCAGCCGTAGTTCGGATTGAAGTGGTCTCAAATATCGTACTGCATTATTGAAACGTAACGGTTCCACGAATCAACGAGGATCAACTGACAGCTGCAAACAGGGCTCTAACAAATATCTACGATTTGACCAACTATTTCATACAGGAAAAAAAGGTATATTCCATTCCAAACTTTTGTAAAATATAGGTAGTTTTGTTATTTTACACATACAAAACATAACGAATAGGCACGAAAAACTTTATAAAACAGAACCAGGCAAAACGAAATATTGTTTTTTTATAAAACTACTTTGAATTCAATGATTGTTCTGAAAATGAAAACAATACTGAAAATAATGCCGCCATTGTATTCGTTGAAAGGTTTTTCTTAGAAAATGTGAATGACTGACTGGCTTAGTAAATTGGTTTTCCCGGTAAGTATTAACAGAAAGTATTGGTATAGCTGAATGCATAATGGGCGGAAAAATGTCAACCGTAAGTGTATTAAAGTTGGGGCCGTTACCGCTGCGTGCCGCCGCTGATGTATGGCGGCGCGGCGCGGACAAATTGAAAACAGCAGCAAATGGCCCGATACCGGCCCGCTAACCTCTCCACAATAGCCGCACTTCTTGTTCACTATTTCTTCTAAAAATATTTTACTTTTCATGAAAAAAAACTTAAGAGATTTTGTCTATAATTTTTCGTTTAACGATGCATCAATAGGTAAGGAGTTAGTTTGGAGTGTGATTTCATTCGCGATCCTGAATTTTAATAAATACATCAATTTGACTCTTAAAATACTCCTATTTTCGATGTATTTGTTTTCAAATTGATCAATAGAATGTCATTAGTTCAATATATCTCAGTCCATTATGAATTAGGTAGATAAAAATAACCGAGTTTTAATTAAAGTATAGTTCTAGTAAATTCCAACCAAACTTTATTTAAAAAAATAAGTATCCAGTGTACAATGTAGAAGGTGTTTTCTATTAGAATTGTATTCAATATAGAGTTTCGTTCGCGCAGAAAATGGTTGCGGGACGCGTGAGCGGAGTCCCTGGCTCACCCTCCACCCTACACAGAATAAAATTATATTAGCGATACAGCAACACAACTCACGAATTAGCTGTGATAAACATGCACGATCAAATCTCTAAGTCATCAGACACTTGGTAAAAACGGCAGTGAAAAAAAATATATCTATGGTCGGTTGTCCGGCTGAATTTTGTTAGTCTATTACGCCAATTATTTTAATTTCCGAACAGTGCGGTAACCCAAGTTAAAAGTAGTGACGTATTTTGAAAGAAGCTGTGTTTGATATTGGTTAGTAGGTTTACTTTTTGTCGCGATCCCTTTGAAGTATATCAAGTTTACATACAAATAAAAAAGAAACTGAAATCTTCAAAGACAATGTCCAGTTTTCCATTTTAAACTCCGTATTCGCATAAAATCCAAGCAAAACGAATATCATAAGGGGTGTTTGTCCCTCGCAAATAGTTAGATTATATAAATAAGGCGGCCGGAATAGTTTGACCGATAGAGATCTGTGGGCAGCCCTAGCGGTACCCTCGACAAACCGTCTCCTACAAATTGACTCAGTTTTACGAAGATTTTTTTACTGATGTTATTACGAATATGTTACGTAAACTTTGAACGGGTGGTTAAATTTGCACAAGATTTTTTATATTGATAGAGCTTATTGGGATAAGGTGCGAGTTTACGTTTTTATTCTTTGTAGTTGATGGAATAAAAGGTTGAGTAAACTAACAAATTGTACATATTAATTAGACTATTGGTTCTTGTAAAGAGAAAGTTTAATAAAAAATACCTCACCCTTATTAATAGGTAAGGCATGCTTTGTTGTTGTGCTGAATAAATACTGGTGTTAAATAATGTTAATACGGGGTACGTATCGCTGTAATGTATATTTTGCGGTGTGTGGTGTGCGAGGAGGTAAGGCGATAGTGGCGAGCCGCCTCGCCGCCCACGACTAAACTGGTTCCAGTGTACGATTCTATCCTGTTTAGTGATACGTTACAAATTGATCCGATGACACCGCCAACCTTTTTGTTGTGATCATATTCCATACAGACGTTATTGACAACATGCCCCAGTTCTACTTAACTATCACTGTTTTTACATAGGTACAATAAGAACCGCATCATTAAGTACAAAATAACGAGAAAAACCACCGGAGCCGCGCAAAAAGATGTTCGTTGCTATTTTCACTGCAATTAGTGCGGTGGTTTTAATTACAACGAATGAAAAGTTTTTAATAATTATTCTTGGAATAATTAACCTCTGCCTATTCATTGATTCACTGGTCTCTGATTTCTAGTGGTATTGAATTTAAATAAATTTGGGTCAAGCCAAAACTAAAGAATACGGCTACCGAAAATCGGCTAAGAAAATAAGAAATGCAATCTTGTAGTAGAATCAGACAAATAGCGGAATATCTGCAGTGACCAATTCAAATTGTAGGAACTATCGGGGTCCGCGCACGAGCGGGAGCCGGGATGGAATCCAATCAGCGAAACTAGTTCCACTGATGCCTATCACTAAACTTTCACATTCAAAGATTTGTTTCTCTAGATTAAATCAAAGGCGAATTACAGTAGCGGCGAAAAAGAAATATGGCGAGTCCGGCCCCGCGTGAGGGCGGGGGTGTCCTGCTGAAATTGCTTTTCAATCCCTCGGACTTTGGACTTGTAAAGAAGTTATTACCTTCCAAGGAGATAGCGCCGGGTCCGGCGATACGGATATATGTCTTTTTCATATGTAATATTCCTTTTTCGCGTTTTATTAATGGAAAATGTTTCGTGGGACAGTGCGGCCAGCTCTCGCCTTCGATATTAAAAAAGCCAGTGTCGACTTTGTGCGGCTTCTTTTATGAGATTGTCGTAAAGTAGTTTATGTTTCTTGGGTGCTCATGCGACACTCACGCTTAATATATGTTATCATTTACAACATAACGACTTCTTGTTTTATTTTCACTCTCGTCTTGACGTATGGGCTAATGGTCGGATCATTGATAATATATATGTTCGATATCCCATCGATGACTCTAGTCGTATTCATCAAATATTAATTTTCGCACTGCGTTTCATCTACTCTGTGTGTCTATAGCTACCTGTGTACTGCACGTTTGATAATGTTGCCTACTCTAATTAAGTCCACTACACCAATGTTTGGAATTAATTAGTGTATTGTTTAATTGGCATCTCTTGTTATCTGTTTGTTTGGTTTATTTATTCATTAGTGGTGTTTGTGACAGCTGCTGGTGAGGCAGATGCTATTACGACAGATTGTATTACCATGTGATTGTGTACTTTTAAAATGATATTGTTATCTAAATTACGTTGTTTGTTTTGACAGATTACGATAGTTGTTTTAAATGATATATTCATGATAATATGAAGGGTCTCTGTAAACATAATGTTCATGAATGGATATTCTCAGTAAGTTCAAATAAGTAGGATGTCTAAATAATATATTGTAGTTGATAACTTTATCAAACAAGGTTGCCTTACATTAATTTACATGTTTAGTTTTTATAGGCTCATCTGCATTGCTCTGTGGATTTTATGTCTATTCATTCTTTCGAGTAACGTTTCGTCTTTTCTATTTTCCTTGTGCGAAGTTAAGCAGCCCTAATTTCGGAAAGAAAGTGTCGTATAATCGTTCTCACCCAACAGGTGGCCGTACCAAGGATACCCGAATTATGGCGATGGAAAGATTCTTTCTCACACACTTTTATAAAAGACAGCCATCCGTTTGATAAATTGTCGTCGTGTAGAAATGTGTTTCGATTAGCTTTGGACTCATAATATCAAGATTTTTGGACTCTTCTCTCGATGTGGTCTATAGGCAGTTCATTCTCCGTGCTCCTGAACAATATTGCATACTAGAATTTGAAAGTTACGTCAATCTAAGGACCTATGAATTGCAAACTTCATATTGTGGGGTAAATGTGTGTCGAGCGAGACTGACATCCTCGTAACTACTCTTAAAACCTTTTGTTTACAATATTTTATTTGACATATCTATACGCACTTTAGAAACAATGTATGGGGCATGGTGGCATCAATCGCAGGCCTGTAGAACAATGCGGACCGCTCGCCGCTCCCGGATTGATTACACCTGCCCGTCACGATTAATAGAATATTGTGTGTGATTCAAATTGAATTAGCCACCCATTGTCGAATTACGTGTATGTTTCCTACGGACTATTGGTTTTGAATATTTAGTAGCCAATTTAGATCGTGTTAGTATTGTGATTTGCGAATGATGTTAATATGGACGGCGGTTTTGTCCCTTGTGTGTAGACCCAGATTTTGAAATAGTCATTACTATTAAAGACTCATCTATACGCGTTGAAGTTAACTACTTAATATATAGACTGTAGGCAAAGTTTATTTAATATACATATATTGAAAAAGTAGAATATCATGTAACTAAGTTTTTTCATATGAATATTTCAGGTACAGTTCAATATTCTAATACCAACATTGCCGGACGATGCAATTAATATGAAAACTAGTCCAGATCATATTTAAAATCCCTCACTCAACACACGGAATTCTATGAAAAATGTTTGATATTATTTTTCAAAATTGCTTTTCATGTTTCACATAGGTATTAAACCATGTTGGTTTTATTTACAAAGGAATTATGTGGGTAATCATCAATTCTTTTCGCTAAACCCGTCTTAATTGTGAGTCATGGCATAGCGTAAAGGGTATGTCATGGTTAATTAGCGTGAAAAATATTCGTGAGAATTTTCAATTTTCATCTTCGAACGGTTTTGTGCGAGATTTTGTTAGACATTAATCCCGCGTGGTTTTCCAACCAATTGACCGCGACTGTACCCGATGTAGGTACCGAGTAGCCCAATATTTGCTTAGAACGTTAAAAAGTACAGTCGAGTGCATTCGTGTTTGGGCAGCTGTCTGTCTGTTGCATGTTTGTACTCTGTGGTTGAATAATGCGTATTTAAAACTTTTTTCATGTAATTGGGGATGGTCCGGAAATTATTTTGTTTGTAATTATTTACGCTTGTTTAGATATGCTAACATTGATATTTGGGGGGAAAAATATTTGTTTTATAAATGTACATAGAGAGTACATAATAACATGTATATTTTTTCAGGTAATTAAGCAGTAGAGATTGCTGTCAACTAGACCAGGAACGCTTTCAGTAAGTTATTTTAAAGGATATAGGATTACTTATTAGTAAACA
Source organism: Polymixis flavicincta (assembly GCA_949987655.1). Lineage (NCBI taxonomy): Eukaryota > Metazoa > Arthropoda > Insecta > Lepidoptera > Noctuidae > Polymixis > Polymixis flavicincta. The sequence goes on along the minus strand of OX465181.1, from coordinate 16,882,528 downwards.
ACACAACTATAACTTCCTCACTAATTAGGTTTGCCCGTGGCTTTGTTTGCGTGGTCTTCGGGATGAGAAAATTAATAATTGGATCAAGATTGCAGTAGGCGTTCGTATTATGAAAATAATAAGCAAAGTCAAAGATGTTGTTATTGATTGCGACTCCTCCTCACCCAATTAGTAAGTATTGGTATCAGGTATCAAATTAGTCAGAACATCTATTCTGAGAATTGCAGATATGCAATACTGAGTTCCAGTGAATACTTACAAGGTAGGAACAGCTAGGTACATTAAATATAAACACAAAGCGAGGTTCGTGAAGGATCGTGTAACGGTATACGGCTGTTAGACTAATTTAGGTGGAAGATCATCCACGTAATTAATCCACTTAGGAAGAGCCACGCGGCGCTTTGAAACTGGAGGCTCGAGTTGCTACTTCGAACCTTGGTTGGCCTCGCTACCTGACTGAGGTACTGCAGGCAACATTGAGCTCTAAATACATTAAATCAAGTTAATTTTAATCCTTTATAGAAAGACACTGCACTCTTGAGCTTTGTTTCAAAGTAATACTTTTATTTGATTCTTGTTTATAGATTCTATGGAAGTATTTTCTGTCTAATAGGATGCAGGGATGAATCTTTTTGGATTATGACAAGTTATAGTTAATTTAAATAATACAACTGAGAACATATCGTTCATATGTACAGACGCCAGCACATCAAGCTATCCCAAACTGTCAAATTATCCCAATTGAACATAAACCTTACTCCTTTGCAAGTTGAAAAACTATCAAAGAAATTTGACAGATTGGGGTAGCTTGCTGTGCTGGCGTCTGTACTTAGGTATCGTGGTTAGAATTACTTGTGCGTAAGCGCATGATCATTTCGTGGACGCAAAAGTACTTTGTATGTTTCTTGTCTTCTTTATACTAAAGCGCAGCACTTATTTGACCCAATGTGACCTACATTGGGTTAAATAAGTAGGTACATTCGAAAGGATAAGTAAAACATAGAATGTCGAATGTAAATACCTATAAGACATCAGAAAGTGAGTACAACTTAAATATATGTAGTTCATATTATGCAGATTACCCACAGTCATTGTTAAGTTCGATCCTCAGAAATTATTGACATTATTCAACCATTCACACATTACGTATTATGTCATAATTTCTTTTGTGATTTCATTCTCATATTATGTATGAACTATGCGGTGCTACCGGCACAGTAATTTAAACCATGTGCAAAGTGCATTAAGGTCCAAAATGTACATCTCGTTACCCTCTGATCAGCTACCATTCACATCATAAAACGTCAATAATGCAATAGCACTGTCGCACAATGAGCTATTGTGTGAGTCATTCCCTCTTCAAAATAAGCGTTTAATTAAAAACATACGACGACCATTTTTTTTTATTGCGACACTTGAGTATTGAGTGAGTAGGACCCGTTGGGGGCGCGGAGTGAATGTGATCTGATTATGTTCATTCATCTTTGAGAATTCAGAATTAAGTGAATACTCGCTGATGAATTGACAAATTGATGATTCCTTTACAGATTTTTTTTTTTCGTCATTAGGTGTAATAGAAAATGTATTTTATTCAAATTGTGTCATTGATTTTTAGTGTAACCGTAACTAATTATGTGCTCAATAGAATTTCTAACTAATTTATGATGAGTGTGGCGTATCTAAAACAATCTAATAATCGTGTAAAATTTATGTGATTTTGGTAATTTGGTATCGAAACAGCGCTCTGTGGAAATTCTAGATATGCGAGTTAAATTAATTTAGTTACTAATTGGCGCGTTCAAATCGAAACAGTGGAACACCTTTGCGAGCACATCGATTTAATCAAACGTCCATCATTGATCCAATATCGGATGCTAATTGTATTTTAATTATAATTAAGCGGACTGTTCCATGAAATACCTATTAAGTGGTGTACTCGTAATTTGATTACAAAATGGTCGGTTTTACATGAAGAGAATAAAAAAATCGACATTCGGACTTTCGGATCGATTATGAGTCATATCGAATGTCAAAATTCTGTGGGTTAGTTCATTACCTATATTACGTCATCCCACTCCCTACTAGATGATTGGAGGTTTGTTACTCAATCACGCAAAAACAGCTGAACGGATTTGGATGAAATTTGACACACAGATACATTATAGCCTAGCTTAACACATAGGATACTTTATATCCCGATAGTACGTTCCCGCGGGATAATTTCCGACTTTTACGCGGGCGAAGCCGCGGGCGGAAGCTAGTATCTTAATAATACCTCATTGGTCTAGCCGTTGTAAGTGTTACTATTGAGCAGGCAAAGTGTCATTAGGTTTCTTATTTGGAATTTCTCAGTAGCAGGCCAAAGTCTGGATTTGATGGCAATAGGGTTGCCCCCTATTACATGAGACTTAAACATAACAGGCGAAATTTGGGTGCACTATACCTAGATACACCTCTGTCTTACCCTTCGGGTTATACAGGCGTGATGTTATGATGTATTTTATTTTATTACTCTGAATAATATTGTTGTTAGAAAGTGACCAGCTATTCACGAGTTACCCTTTCCTTTGGTTGACTTTTACGACACGTGCGGAACGGAAACGGAGGCTTATTAGCACGTCCTTAATTAGCCCTAAAACTGTGTTACGAAATGTTTAAATATCCACTCGACCGAGAATGACTAAGGAATTAGTCTCTGGAAAAACTTTGCAAATATTTTTTTTACTATGGGCGCTTTTGACATCAAATTAAATAGGGGACTACCTGCTTACTCAGTTATTAGCAGTGATCGGAATAGGCTGACTATATTTGCCTAAACTTCCGAGAACAGAGACAGAAAGTGGAGACTTCCTTACGACAATTTTTTTTTTCCCATGATCCGAGAAAAATCTTCTGTAAGTTGAAAATAAGCATTATTCAAGATGTGTAAAGGCTATTTTTAACTAAACTTGTAATTACCAAATTTTCGGGATTTTCACGTAAAATCCCGAAATAAATAACCTAAGTTTAATTCATGTATTCGAATTATATTTACGATCCAACTAGGTAACTGTTGTATCAAATCATTGGATACATTACGTTTTGTCAATAAGTATATTTCGGGATTTTACGTGAAAATCCCGAAAATTTGGTAATTGCAAGTTTAGTTAAAAATAGCCTTTACACTTCTCAAATAAAGTTTATTTTCAACTTACTGTAGATTTTTCCCGAATCCCGGAAAAAAAAAACAGTCGTAAGGAAGTCTCCACTTTCTGTCTCTGTTCTCCCAAATTTAGGCAAATATAGTCCGCCTATTCCGATCACTGGTTATTAGACATAGGTAGACATTATTTAATTCAAGTCTGATTTATGTCAAACCAGACTGAATAAATCTTTATGACAATAAGTAGGTATGGTTTAAAATATAGGTACGTACCTAAATTAATTAGAAATTATGATAAAATGTCGAGCACTAGATTTTTCGGGTTATCCCACTTATCCTCATTGACAATCCCCATTACGAGCTCTATGTGACAATAATGAGGATTTGTGGACAAAAAGTTTACAAATCCCCATCGGTTTAAAAATAAAATACAAACAACATAATAGTAAAAGAATCACGAAGTATTTATTACGGAGGTAAGGCAGGACGCATTGATAATCAAACAAATTAAAGTAATAGCTAACCCTCTTACTAATAAACACGGAATAAAGTAATACCAGGAATAACAAAGGTATAGCCACAAATTATTATAGGTTTAAACTTAGAATAACTTTAAACTGTGTTTATTAGTAAGAGGGTGAGTGAAAAATATTTCTCTCTAGTTATATTACAGTCGAAACTTTAATATAAAGTGATGTTAAAACTGTATGGTTAAACAGTCGCTAATCATTACTTTACTATAGGCAACGTTTATAAATAAACCCCATAATCTTTTAGACTCAGATTATAAAACAAAGGCAGATAGACCGCGCGGAACACCAAGAGTGAAGCCAAAAAACCAAATACTAAAGCGTCGCATTGTATATACGGCGAGGCTTTAGTATTTGTTTTGCTTGTTTTATAATCTAAACAAAAAAAAACGAATACTAAAGCGTCGCATTGTATGTTACATAAAATGCGACGCTTTAGTATTTGGTTTTTTGGCCTCACTCTTGGTGTTCCGCGCGGTCTATCTGCCTTTGTTTTATAATCTGAGCTTTTAGACATCAACTTTTAAATTACTATATGGTGACTGTATGATAAATTATATTAGAAATATTGTTTACTTTTTGTTGAGTTTAGAAGAGCTTTAAACTAATTAATAACTAGCTTTTATCAGCGGCTTTGCCCGCGTTAACCAATTTACACAAAATATTAACTAATTATACACCTAAATCTTACTCGTGAATCACCTTGTCAATTGGTGAAAACCGCATGAAAATCCATTCCGTAGTTTGTTAAGTTTATCGCGAACAGACAGACTGACGCGGCGGGGGACTTTGTTTTTTTATTATAATATTAATAAATAAGATAATGATTTATTTCTCGCCACAATATATAAGTACAAATACCTGATTAAAAACAATACATATTCATTATAATATTGTGGGAGACTAGTGCCTAAGCTTGGCGGTCTATATTTCAGGACGCCAGGTTTATATCACACTAGTTTACAGTCATTAATAAAATCACGGAATTTTACTGACCCTTACAAACGAATTAAATCAGTTTTACAGTCATTATTTCATTAATAAATTCACATATTTTTACAATTATTGATTCCAAATTGAAACAGTAAAAACATATTTCTACGTAACTATAATTATTAAATGCAAGTTGGGCAGTTATACCTACAACTGTTGCAGATAATAAATAATGTGTCAATATTAAAAATTGTCGAATCACCAAAGTTATTCTAAGCACAATCGTAATTTTGCCATTAATAACTTGCATTTGGATTTCGGACCTCATAATACAGTTGTCGCGATTATTACTTTTCATTGATCTTTCTACAATACCTTCTTAACCTTCAGAAACCTGAGCACGCCACGATTGCGGCGGTAAGTCCCTTCTTTGAGGAGTGGTTTGAGAGGTGGCATGGCGTCCTACCTTCCGCCTGACTCAGGTCCTCACCGGACACGGCTGTGGCGCACGTGAGGGAGAGGCAGCATATGCGCCCCGCGACCCTAGCCGCTGCAGGATACGGAGACGCCCTGGGCGTCGGGAATCCCAGGCCGATTTCCGGCCACCGTAGGCATGAGCTTGCGGACGGCGAGTAATGGGTAGCTCGCTGTCCGGTAAGGACCAAGCCCAAGTCGACGGCGCGTTGTGTTCCACGCGCGCCTCAAAGAGATGTCAGCACATAATGCTGGGGCCCGCAAGGGCCGTTGCCTGTCAGGGGTGCGGCTTTGTTCGAAAGAGATACCACAGCCCCGCGCATACGGGCTACTGAGGGAACACTGGTGTGTTTTAGTCAGTAAAAGTCTGACACGCCCTCCTGCTCCACCCAGAGCGGGAGAAGTTATTTTATGATTTCCCACCCAAAAAAAAAACCTTCAGAAACCCACGCTACTACTAGGCATTGTATTTCATAGTACGCACGGCTACACATCAAGTTATACATTTCCAGTGTACGCTGATCTCGCACTGTACGGAAATCCTATACAATGCGAGATCAGCTTATACTGGAAATGTATAGCTTGATGTGTAGCCGTGTGTACGATGCATCTTCAGCTTACGAAGTGAGAAGCTTCATATGATTGGGATTATTTTTGACCACGCGTTTGTTTTTTGGTTGCATGCTTCAACTTAATTATATCTACCATAATCTCTCGATAAAACTAAATTATTCGTACGGTGGTTCTAATTCTGATCAAATGCACACAATATAATCGTCGCCAGGGCTGTGAGAGGCTGTGTAAAACCAACTCAATATTTGACACTTAGGCTGTTACTTTAATTTGTCTGATTATTAAAAAAAAAACAATGCGTCCTTACCTCCGTAAGAAATAAACAGTTCGTGATTCTTATATTATTATGCTGTTTGTATTTCATTTTTAAACCGATGGGGATTTGTGAACAAAAAGTTCACAGATGGGGCATTGATCGAGATTGTCAGTGGGGATTAATGGAATAACCTGTTTTCTTTTGTTTCCGTTCGCGATGTTCAACTGTTTATTAATAGAAGGCCGATAAGTAAGGCTTATCTAAAAGCCAGTACATAATTAAATTAATTATTGAAAACATTGACACACATCTATCGTTATGACATTTACCTAATTAATTTGTACATGTCATTTGCTAATTAGTTCTATGTTCCGTTACTAGTGGCTCGTAGGTAATTATTTTTATGTTATGGAGTAAGAAATGGACAGTTGCCTTGTTATTGGTTTTTATAGAATCTAATCTTTGATGAAGTACATATTTGTCATTGTTTATATCTCGATTTAGATGTTCACAAGGACATTTTTGTATTCGTCTTTTAATCTTGTTTTTGTTTTTCTTTCTATTAACTGCATTTGAAACCTAAGGTAAAGACAGAAAATTACTTGAATTTCGACTATTAAGCAAAATATCAGAAATCTCAGTTTTATTTTTTTAATCAATCATGTTGGATTCATCCAAGTTTCCTGGCTACTTGTACCTAAAGTATTCATGTTTTCTTTTGCAGTTAGGGGCCATCCATAAATTACATCACACGTTAAGGGGGGGAGGGGATCAACGAAATGTGACATTGTGTGACAAGGGCCAGGGGGTCAAAAGCGTTGTGACGTCACATGTTAAAACCTAAAATACTAAAACTACTTACTTCTAAATATAAAATTGAAAAATACGTGACGTCACACAAGGGGAAGGGGGTTTTATAAGTGTGACCACCTATGACAAGGACGGGGGTTTCAAAAAACAAATAAAATATGTGTGACGTAGTTTATGGATGGCCCCTTACCTAAAAACATAATTGTACCTACCTACCTGCATCAGTAACATCATGAATCTCCTAAACTTCAACACAACACAGACGTCTGACTTAACCACTAACAAACTTAACAACACATGAACTCCTTAACGCCAGTTAATCAGTTATTTACTCCCGCTGTATGGCGATCAATACGCGTCACGTTAGCTATGTCGAGTCACATTACTGACTGATTAGCCGTGTCAGTAACGCGTGTTATCCACTCAATTACCGACAACACGAATTAACCTCCGCTCAACTAGTCTTAGATTATGCACTAGATATCATTTGTTCAATAACTGACGTTTCGAAATCGGAGTCGCGTTTGTGAGTACGTAAGTACCTACATAGTAAACTGAAGGCCAATTCTCGTTATTAAAAACGTTCCAAATCTAGTCGCAGTCTCATCTCGGCGACAATCAAATGTCAAAAACTTGTCAAAAATGTATGGAAACTCGGAGTAATTTTGACAGATTGAGAATGAGATCAGACTGCGAAATTACGAGAATTGCCCCTCTGATAAGTACAAATTTAGTACTCAGAATCGATCATACGATTCTTGAAGGCCTCATGTCGCGTGTTAAGAAAGTATTTCCATAACTTTTTCCTTGTTAGTCATTTAAGTATGTCGTCTACAGTGAACACTTCCTCAAGTCACGTACATCCCTACACCTATATGTACACAGATAAAAAACCTATGTCCTATATACACTTTCTGCCAATAGGGTATTTTCGAATTTATTAAAAACTATTCTAATTTGAAGATTGGGACGAAATATGTAACAGAAAAATAAAAGTAAATTGATTTATATTCATTTTCTCAATTAAAAACGATTTAAACCAAATGTATTTTTCATTGTTTTGAATTTACCGCCAAAACGCTCCTTACGATGACTTTTTATCACGTGACGTCAACTTTGTATAAACTAAAGTAGTTAGTAAGTAAACAAGTGAGTGTCGTGTTTATAATAACAAGATTTTTTATGGATAGAAAATGAAATCACTGGTGTGCGGTGCCTCTGTGCACAAATACTTCTAAAACTGCGCACAACTAAGTATTTGTACTGGTGCTGTTTACACAAAGCTGACGTCTCGATGTCACGTGATAAAAAGTCACCGTAAGGAGCGTTTTAGCGGTAAATTTAAAACAACGAAAAATAAATTTGATTTTAATCGTTTTTAATGGAGAAAATGCATATAAATAAATTTATTTTTATTTTTCTGTGAAATATATCGTCCCAATCTTCAAATTAAAGTAGGTTTTATCAAATTGGAAAATACCCTATTACTGGCAGTTAGTCACTCATCTAACCACTCATATTCCATGTTCTAGAAAACAATACGTGAATATTGAAACATATAATTGAAACACAACTGAATTAATATCTAGGCATGAATCACGGCGCGGTATCTACGCGACTAGTCGTTGTAACCGCATCGGTTAGGCATTGCACCAATAATACGCTCAATTAATTAGCCCGGAGACTGACGTGGTCCACGTACTTACCTAATTAATGTCCCAGAACCGAGCTAACAATACCGCTGTTATTATAATACCGCTAACTGCCACTGATTGAGTTACCTCACATAAACAATATGCTCTAATACAACCACAATACGTTTTGATTAGCTAACTACATATTTATTATATCGATACGTTAATTATAATGTGTATATGCGACGACAATGCCCATTAATATCATCAATATTTAATTATGCAATGAATCGTGCGGAACCCTTACGTTTGGTTCGTGTTTACTCGATCAACGGAAGGGTTGTTTTGAAGTACTGCAACAGAAAAAAACAATTCAGTGAACGAAATTAAAGTGGTTTCCTTTGGCGGGTAATTATCAAAGCTAACTCTTTTAAAGGTGGTGTAGAGCTACTGCTAAATAAAAAGCTTTTGGGGCTACGAAAGCTTATATAAATTATTACGTACTTATTGAAAACGTTTTTGTTTGTCCTGTTCTCGATTAAACTTCTAGTATCTTACTAGTATATTCATATTTTTGGCTTTCACCATTAAATTAATAATCCGACGGTTCGAGTTTCCCTTAACAGCATTCGCGGTCACACGTTGTCCGATTGATTAATCCTGTGCATTCTCGGTTCTCCGCTATGTCGCTTTGATATTCAACTCTATTCAATTTAATTTAATTAATTTTCGTAACGCGTTGTGCGTTGTCAAATTAATATTATTACGAGTAGAATATAACGTCAATAAGTCACCTTCGACCCACGAAATACGAGGGGCGAGGGGAACAATTTAGCAGCAATTTTAATAATAAGTCCCTGGTATTTCTATTATAGCAGGCAGGCGATCAGGTGGGCTCCGCGAGGGTTTAATAACTCACGATTAGCCTATTGGAATCGCTCTGAATGTTTGCTATTTTTTCTATATTGCATGTACGAGCGCTTAACTGAATGGAAATTAAAAATTGTTTGCAATAGTTATGAAATAGCTGACATTATCTAAACAAAAGTGCTTTAGTCATTTATATTGAGTTCTCTTTCGGACTGGAGTTGTTATTTTTATTGTTTGTGGGAAATTTAATTTAGAGTTGTGGAGATAGGAATCAAAATAAAATGAACTCTTATAAGGTTGAGATGTACAACGAACAATTGACGTAACTTTAGTTGAATTAAAATGATAATTGTAAAAAAATAAGTAATGATAACTTGGCTATGATAAATCATAAATAACGATAACAAAGTTGAATTATTTCATCATTATAGTTAGTGGTGGCGCGAGAATTTTAATTAAAAATGATAACGCGTAAAGTGCAGTGTGTCGGCGACTCCCTTCATGGTTGGGGTGATTTTTAATTATTAAAATTCTACGCCGCCGGCGTCTGCCGATATTGCTTTGATACGGGAACTGACGAGGTAATACTGTAATACTGCCTATTACTCGCATGCATCGCACTGATTGATCAATTACATTACATTATTTGTACTAAAATTGTACGCAGATGCAGGCTTTGGATTAAACGTTGGTAAATGCAAATTGAAAGCTGTTCTGTTGTTTGAACCTGCTCTTTATGTTGTGGGCGCGAGCGCTGGCACGCGATGTCTTTGTTGCTGGTATGGTTGCTGGCAATATGTTTTCTAAGGAACGATTAGTTTTGACCAGATTTTTTATCACTTGGTGGAAAATAGCATTAGGTGCGTTCTCACTTTTACTTGAAGTGTTACTAGCATAAAGTATAATATTCTTAGCTACGCTTTCGCTACGAAGCACTCGGAATTTTCACAGGGTTTTTGGTCATAATCTCATGAAAGGGTTGCAGGATTTGAAGTCACTTTGTATATAACTTCGGAATTATACCTAATATTTGTTACCCGTAACATAGTATTATCATGTGAGATCAATGTTTAGGTAAGTAGACGTTTATTGAATCGACTAAGTGCAATTTACCAGTTATCTCTGAAATGTCAGCGAGTTGTTCCCAAGCTTTTGTAATAGGTACAGTAGCCCTCACTAATGGAGCCCCAATCTCAAAAAGCAATAGATTGACACTTCGCTTTAACTTACGACCTTCTTATAATAAGCAATTTCTATAGGCTATAATACTATATACACACACACTCTCATACGTTTACGAATGAATGTATTTCCTAAATTCAACCGTTAAAGCAAATGGCATGATAGCTGAGCGGTTACTGCACTTGATTATCGCGTTTGAGCGCAGCGAGTCGCGGTTTCGAATCCCACTCGCTGTGTGATAGTCTTTTTATTGTTTTAAAAATCACTTTTGAGTATAGTTTCTTGTTCTGTTCTTCTTATTCACTAAACTCGTAAAACTTTATCATTATACCCACAGAAACCTAAATAAATTTAAATGATTTACGACTCATTCACCGCGACTTATAGAACGGTGTTGGTTGATAATTGTGTGCTAGTGACGTGTGTTTCATCTATTAGCGTCCTTCTAATTCATTTTAAAATGTAAGCAAATTTAAATATAGAAATGAAAGCGAATATTATTGCGCTGCATAAAAGTGGACTTAATACCTATATCACAAATACCTTTGTGATGAAACCGGACTGAGTGTGAGTATTATGATTTAAATATAAATATTAAACATTTATTTAATTAAAGTGTAACTGCTGATCCTTGTAGTTATTTTTAAACGTTTTATAAATATCACAATGTCTAAATAGAATAAAAATATAAAATTTCAATGTAAATTTATTTCCTAGATTATAGAACGATGAAAATAACAATAAACTTAATATCTATGTGAAATTGCCCTTTTAAATAATTTTGTTTCTAAATAGTAGGTAATACATAAAGTGTGTATTTTGCTTAGTAGCCTAACAGTACCCCTTTTTTGTTTTAGTGAAATACTGTGAGTCGGTGGGTGAAAAGATATGAGGAAGGCGGTAGCCTTGCCCGTGGAAAGCAAAGTGGAAGACCCCAGCTCCTATAACAGGCACACGTTCAGCGAATATGAAACAAGTGGTTTCAAAACGACAAGACATTTTGCCGAATTATTCGACACATCTTTACGAACCGTGCGCCGTGCACTCCACGCAGAAGGTTCATGGCAAACAAGGCATCATGGAAAACCAGCTCGAGAATCAGCTTAAAAAACATAGTTAACGGAAAAAACATTAACATTAAGTTATAAATTACAAATATTTATTTATTTTAGTAATATTCAAATAATATTTTGTCTTATCCGTAATCTGGATTATTTTGAGGTTTAGTTTCAATCTTCTTTTCGGAATGAAAATGAACACTTAAGCTATAACCTCTTTAAGTCCTATTAAATACGATTTGTTAACTTTGAGGTTTGAGTTAAAACGAACTCACTCGCAGTAGAATAAAAGTAGTACTACTGAGTCATTTAATTGTATTGTGACAACTTGTCTGCATTTGTTACTTTTACGTGGGTAGATTTTTGTAGAATATTGTGATTTATTTAGAGTACCGACACACAGTAGTAATCAGCACAATATTATTATATTACTAAGATACAATAGCCTGATTATCATAGTTCACCAACTAGCTTATTTACTTCAATAAATTGTTCTATAAGAGAAAATAAACTGTTTTAACAAGAAGTTATTATTAGTTATTTTTATACATTCTTCATGAAGTTATAACGAATAAACATTTTGTAATCATTTATTATTGTTAAACCTTTATTTAAATAACAATACGAGTAATAAAACAAATTTGTTACATTATTATTCTGGTATATTAATAAATCGAATAATAAAAGAACAGATGAAGATGATTGTTGAAAAGAAAAATTAAAGCTTCATCGCGAGATTTGAACCCAGACCTATAAGTTTCTTAATCCAAGACGATACGCTGCACGCTACCGGAACTCAAATTATAAAAGTAAATTTTAGCAATGGTATGAACCGACCAAGGTCATGTCTGTCGTCGCCGACGGTATGTATAAAATACAAAGAGTAACGCCAGTGTGTGAGTAGAGCGGTGAGTTTTGTGTTAATACATCACTTATACACACAGCTGTAGGTACGGCCTGGACCGCCACTTCATAGCAATTTAGCCCTTAGTATGCGACTGCATTAGTGAATCTTGATTGTACCTACCTACTTAATATTTTAGTGACGCATTTCATGTAGATACTTTGAATCTTTCAAGATGACCTCAAAATATAAAAAGTTAAACATTTTATCAACAAGCAGTAAAGTTAAACTTAAGTGAAACAATATAATTTTATGTTAATCACCCAGTGTGCCGCGAGCCTGCTATGGTGAACACAAACGATTCTTATTAAATTCTCATAAAAAAAATTACTGCGAGAGCAGTATTTTTTCAATGAGATCCGAAGTACCTACCGACGAATTCTCGTATACATCGCTGATAAAGACTTGTTGCTCTTCGCTTTGTCTTTATACTTACATTCGTGTTTCAAACTCTAATCGAGACCTCTATCATCATCATTTCAGCCGAAAGACGTCCATTGCTGGACATAGGCTTCCTTCAAGCTCCGCCACTTCGACCGGTTCTGTGCTTCCCGCATCCTGCGGAATCCCGTGGAATCCTGCGGCCCTCAATAGGTCATCAGTCCAACTTGTGGGAGGCCTTAGAACTTTACGTCTTCCGATACGCGGTTGCCAACTCGCCACTCCAGAACTTTTCGGCCCCATCGGTCATCTGTTCTACGAGCAATGTGCCCGGCCCACTGCGACTTAAGTTTGGAAATTCTTCGGGCTATGTCGGTTACCTTGGTTCGCCTGCGGTAGACCTTAAAAAACATCTATTTAATGCAGAACAGAGAAATCTCACTCGATTGACTACTAACTGTTTTTCGTCAAGTTTTTGTTGAAGGTTGCCAAAATCGTCGAATTGGTCACGACTGTCCATTTCTAGCTTACACAAACAATTCCATAGTTCATTGTTAGGCACGTCAGATATTTTTTTGCAGTACAGTCGTGCACAGTGGGTATCATTGCGCGTAGTCCCGTACCTACGCGGGGTTTGCGAAATGAAAATAATAACGGAATGTTTTAATTTCCCTGCGAGTGACAGGTCACGTGCCCCCGTCCCCCGCGGCCCGCGCCCCAACTGTCATCGTCACTGCTGTGGACAATTAGCCTGCTCATGAGATTAAACAAGTAGAGTGCGCGTGTTTGCCTGGTTTTTTATACAACCGGTTTGCATCGCCCGCAGTGTACCCTTGTCATGTTAGACGCAAATGGCTGGCTCCTAGTGAATAGTGTGATAGATATGACAAGCATGAGTAACGCGCACACACTGTGTTCACATGACTAATATGGGCTATGATTAAGTTTAAGTAGGAAATATATGGAGAGTGGAGACAATAATTGATTATTTACAATTGCAAGCCTCGATTGCGCATAAGGTTACGGTCGACTTAATTAGATGGAATTTAATAGTAACTGCAAAAGTCGCTAACAGGCATTCGTCTGTAAAATCAAACCCATACTGATTAATTAGTTAGCAATCATGATAAAGCGCATAGAAACAAGATCTTTTAATACGAAGTTGATTTCCGAGTTTAGTAACAGCTAATTAAGTAATTATCGTGTGTTTGTTCCATCATGTCAGTTCAGAGGAGCGTGTTTATTTACCCCGACAAGTAAATGAGCAAATCCTTTAATTAATTTATAACGTGTTCCAATGAGATTTCTTCACGTTTCAATTTAGAGAGGCGATTACCAATAAAGGCGCACGAGCGGAAAATTAAATGCGATTGTTGCAAGTGTCGGGAGTTCGTGAGCGGTGGCCCTCCGTCCTCTGCACAATACGAGGATTAAGAATACACACCGATTTAGACTGTTTATAGACCCTTCACATTGCTTTTATTGCTCAATCTTTGGTATTGAAATTATGAAAAATGAGAACGGTGTAGCTCAACCCTACCGTGCCTTGCATGACAATGGTACCGTCCACAACAAAATAAATAGACTTACGAGTTAATTACGAATACAGAAGACGATGGAGACATGTAGTCTTCTCTTAATTACGAACACGTTAAAAGACAATGCCGGAAAAAAAATGGCAGATGTTTTTCTAGATGAATGATACTGGTTATTACGACAAACAACAACGTCAAGGAGCGTGTATGCAAACGAAGCGAAGGGGCCAAAAGTCGCGTATAAACGTATAATAGACGTGTTGCAATTCGGCCCAATTAAAATTAATTAGCTGCAGAACACTGTGTGCAAACCGAAGCAACAAATCAACGAAAGATACAAGTTCGGATAGCGGCGGCCGAGGATAAGGACAGGACTCTGCATTAGGACGACACACTGCAAAATAAATTTTAAGTTTCAAGGCATAGTGTTCAAATTGTCTTTTGTGATTCAGTTACATCAGTAGGTTTGCATTTTTCATCTAATTTTTTTTTTTGTTTGTTCATGTTTCGATAGGTCATCATAAGTTATTTTAATTGAACAATTAATATAATGAGTATAAACTGGAAATAAAACCGCTACAGACCTCCATTCACGGCCAATTAACTGAAGAAGTTTTTTAGAGTCAGAAAAACTTAATAAGTGCTAAGATATTATTATGAAAGGACTTTTCACTTATAAAACGAAAACCATTAAGGCTCCCGCAATCAGGCGCGCCGCGACTCTAGTAGATTTTTTTTGCGTAAAAACTCCTTGAAAACAGAATCGCTACACACCGTTGCGTCTCGCCTGTCTACGGCAGCTTTAATTAGGAATACTTCTAATACGGTGTTGGTAGAATCGTAGACAGATTCAGTAGTGTTGTACCGGTTACCTAAATAATTTATTAGGTACCTGCGACCTACGTGTTCTTTTTATCCTAGAAAAATCAAAATGTCTAAATAGAGTAGATGTCTTGTAAATTGGAACTGTTATAAAGTAACAGTTATTTCCGTAGTCAATTCATCATTGTGGCGTGCGGGAGGAGACGCTGTTAATCATAACCGGTGCGATTGCCAAAATAACTTGTATTCCTTGTGAACGGTGATTTATGATGGCCGCATGTTAATTATGATCTTAGTTATGTCGTGTTTAGGTCAGGTCTGTTGATCATAATATTTATCATTCATCAGACCATAGTTTTAACGACCCATAAAAATTAAAAAGATCACCTATTTGTGTATTTTTTCTGAAAGAGAAAAAGTGAGTTGTCAATGACAATAAAAATATAAGGAAGACTACGTTTTTTGGCTACCGTACCAACAGACCACAGATTATAATAATGAACATGAATTCATTATTCATACGCCTGTATGCTGACACTAAAAATAAAACAGTACCGGGCAAATTATGTAATCTAAACGCAGCTTAGCAAAGGTCACATCATACGTTATGACCTTTAATAAACTCCTCAGGTGTTGTTACGTATAAAAATCCCGGCAATTCAATTAGCGGGAAAGCAGGGCGCAGGGCGCGGAGGGCGGGGTCTAATAAACATAATATAAATAATCTGTGGCGATAAATCTGCAGCGCTTTATGGCAGGAGTGGGTTGTCACTCTGTCTAATTAGCGCTAGTGCTGTAAGCGCGATTCAGCGGTGAAGCGCTGAGCGGGCGTCGATATTGGAGTGTGGATATGAAGTGCTGGCTGAAAAGAGGATAATCCCGTAGGCTTTATTTGGGCATTGTTTTTGCAAACGTCGCTTAAGAGGTCAAACTGACTGATTAAGTACTAGATAATTGCATAGATGGAGTGACTGTTAGTGGTTCAGTAATCAATTAGTCGCAATTGATTTGGCATATTACACCCTTGATAAATTACAAATTACTTTGAAGTTACCTAATCTGGTTACATCTATAACGATTTAAATAAAATGACCTGCATGTTAACTGCCAACAGGTACAGAAAAATCGAATTACTTAATTAAAACAAACATATTTTTCTAAGAAAATGTCTAATAATATACCAGATATTTTTCATGAAATATTAAAGCGCTGTAGCGGCTTTGCGGTCGCTTCTCTCGTCAAAGCACTCTTCATCAGGCTTAGTTAATTATGAGGACATATCAGCTTTATTATAATTACTCATTTTAATGTCGCTGCGCCTAACGTCGCGCCGAGCCGTGCCGTGCCGTGCCGTGCCTGCTACATACTAAGTCTCATTCACATGAACACTGACTCTTACCTCCACAGGGCCTCATTCAAGTCATCTACTAAGATCCAGCAACTAACTCAAATTCTAGAACTAATAGCTTTTAAAGCCATTAATTATCTCAATTACAGAGTAAACGCTAATTGGAAAACGGGTATCCATTAAGAGGTTTAATAATATACGGACGGTAATTGTTATTGTAAGGTTGAAAGTTCGTGTAGGTACTACAGAGCTGGTATTATACTCTTGTATGATTCGTTTTAATTGCTCGTTATTATTGCTCGACATCTCATTAGCTACAACGTGGAGCAGTTTTAAAATAATTGGGCAACGTATGCATGAAATTATTAATGCGATACGTACCTGGTCTACCTACCTGCATAGCGGCCATTAATTTGCAGGATATTGAAATCACTTGAAATTATACGGGTACCTAACATGGTAGCACCAATTAACGTAACGGCTTAAAAAATTACTACATATTGATCGAGTTCATTTACTGAATACGTGTTACGCTTTCGCCGAATAAATGGTTTCCGCTGAGGACCTTTGGACAAATTATAGCGGAGTAAAAAATGCAATTACATAGTTGATACCAAGCTGCACTTTATCGGGTTTAAAAGCTGGAGTGGCGCGTAGGTGTTACATTACACAGGCAGTTGTCAGAATGGTCCCGCGGCCGGTATCACTTGCACGCACCATTACCTCCATAATTTAATTAGTTTGGAGTGATCATTTCATTAATAGAGGCGATATTTGGCGAGCGAGAGCGCTCGCCCGCGGCTTTGTCAATTTTAATTAAAGCCCGATAGGTGGACCGAAATGTTGGAATTCTTCATTAATTAGTCCGGCTCGAGATTTCTAATAATTTAATTAATGGAGGGAGTTAATAAGCCCGCGGCCATCCTGTCGGTATTCCTGTACCGCGTCGTGTTACACATTCATTGGTTCAAGTATGTGCGCACAAATGTGACACCTCGCCTTCCTAATATGACGCATATTCCAATCGTATCTGTACCTACTGTTATTGATATAAATTTAAGATGGAAGATAGATCCCAGGAATTCCGTATCTAATCTAGTATCGTATTATAACTGGAATTATAAAATTATGTGCATGAATTATAAAAGTTGAAATTCGATATGATATGACATGTTATGTTAGGTGCTGCATTACATTTAGAGCTGACTAGATATTAAAGTTAATAAGATCGTTTTTTGAATTAAAACTTTATGTCATTATTAATAGGTACATAATATTAATAGTTGGATAATCCAATATGGTAAACTGATCCTTTACGCTAGATTTGTAAGCTAAGTTCCGCGAAAAGCAAGGTGTCATCTCTTACATCATATATGACCCATTTTCATAGGTTAGGTACCTACATAATTATTTGAAATCCATAACAAACAACGATACAATGTATTGCTCAAACAAAATAGTCTTTTGCATAAAACTGTAATTTTGTAACTAGAGAAATTGCTCAATAAACCCGTCATAACACGACATACGACAGTTTAATAATAAATTAGTGATGTCCCCGGTACCGTTACCTATACTTATGAAATTGCACACTTACAGCGAAACCCGGAGTATCAATCAACAATGTACGGATCCGCTTGTCGAACCAAATGACATACAATTGTTGAGGAGCCCTTTTGAAGTAGAATGTCAGACAAATTACCGACTTTTATGCCGTAATCTACGGAATAGGTATCGTATTACTTCGGTGGACTTTGTTTATGTCTGAGAAATGATATTGTGGGCAAAGATACTATCTTTAGATTTGCTGTCTTAATATTTGATATAACTTGTTTTTTTGTCGTTTGATTTTTTTATTAAATTTAAATAATTTAATTCTGGCACCCATTGCCATAGATCTAGACTTTTGTTAGTTGTTAGAATAATTATGAAAGTTATGTGTCCGCGTTTATGTATTTTTTTATAAACATCTTCTATGACTTATTTAAATATATTTTCTCTTATAAAACCTATTGTTTCACTAATAGCAGCACCATAGAAACCATATTAATTATGTAAAACTAGGATAAAATAATAGTGTTGGTCTTTATTTATTACCTTTAAATTTTTTGCACACTAGGTGTTGGGTATTTTATTAATTAAAACTGCAACACCAAAATTAGCATGTAAGTTTATATGTGATCTGTGGCAACGGCAACACTTGCCTTTCCAACTGTGACACTGGCCCAAAACACACAAAGTTAAAATAGTCCGCCTTTTTATTTATTTTCCTCGGCACCAAAGCTACGAGCACCTATCAGCAACCACCACCTATTACACCGCTGCTGCTTCTTAGTGCCTTAGGGATTCTTGATCAAGGGTGGTGAAGAGATTAGATGCAGTTTCTTTGGTTGCGAGGGGAACAACCATTAAAATATCACAATTCATTATAAATAAGATAGGTACTAAGTACATAAATAAACTTATAAAAAAATACAAATTATTTAAAAGTTTAAAAAAAGTTGAAGTTTGTACAATCCACGGTAGGTAGTAGTTCCTACACTTTGTATTGTTTCAAAATGAACAAAACCACAAAGAGATATCAATAAAGGCATTAAAGCAGCCCTCAAGTCCTGTGTAAGCAAAGATCACACAAAACTAACGCACACACTTAGGCACAATATTAGTGAGAGCGTCCGGTCGCATCCCTTTATCTATGAAAATGCCGCAAGCGACGTCAAAGTAACTCAAAGGAAGCCCAACGTCAACAGACAGTAATAAAATGTGCTAATATTTAACTTACGTACCACCAGCGAAGGAGCTTGTGAACCAATTAAGGTATAAGGTACAGTATTTTAAACGGTAGCGTTAGGTAATGTTGCTGGTAGATTCATTGCTTATCTGATAGAAGACTTTATCGTTTTTTTTTTTCTAATATTTTGATTTGGATGGAAAGCTTTAAGTAAAACCTACCACTAATCCGTTTCTTGGAATGTCTGCGATCTGAAGGCCAATTTTCGTAATTAAAAATGTTCAAAGTCTAGTCGCAGTCTCATCTTAGCGACAATCAAATGTCAAAAACTTGTCAAAAATGTGTGGAAACTGGAGGTATTTTTGACAGAAGAACGTTCACATTCTGATCTCAGTCTCAATGACTGAACTGTGAACGTTCTTAAAATTACGGGAATTGTGATAAAAGATTAAAGGCGAACTCACCAATGAAACTGTATACTCAGTGTCATTATTTTCAGTGCAATATTGACACTGACAGCTCTCGAACGCGGTTTAAATGTTCTGATCCCAGTTTCATTAAAAACATTCGTAATATATATAAAAATCAAAATATTTTATTTCACCTAAACCTGCATGGGCACTTACGAAACGTCAGAAGCTAGGTTCCAAATTGTCGCTTCCTATGGAGAAGAGCCGGCAACTCCACGGTTACTCTTTTAAAAATAATTGGCTTTAACAATGTTTTCAATTTACAGTGATAATAGTAAAGGGAGCACAGTGCAGGCCTGTCAATAAATACCAGGTACTTAGAAGAATGAAAAGTCTGTAAGGCCTACAACCGTTCTCTCATTCACAATATGTAAAATAATCTAAATAAACAACAGGCAACATGCAACAGGCTAGGCTGATGAAACTGTCAAAAGTTAGAGTAAACTTCAGAATATTGCTTCTACTGTAATTAAAGTATATTTGTTTAGATTATTGTGAATTTTTATTAGTAATATTTATATTTAATAACCATCAAATATGTACCTACATTTATATGTGCCTAAACCGTCGTTTTAAAGGTGTTAAAATAATAAATAAATAATATTTAAAAAATATTAATGTATCTACATGATTTGACATTCCAACTTCAATTTCTCTCCTAGGTTTCTACCTCAGGAAAGGTATATTTAATTTTTTTTCGTAAAATTTCGGAAAAAAGTTTTTAAGGCTTCAAAAGTCTTTTAATTCTTATTTCCTAACAAGCGTTCAGTGACTACCACAGCCAGTCAATCACTAAAGGTCGCGTATCACGGATGGTGAATTGAAATCGTGCTCACCACTCGACGGTGACCGATTATATGCAATTACCCACCTTTGCCACACAATCCGTTGCCAACTATCCGACTTTCTGCCTAGCTTTTACCAAACTATATTGGGGTCAGCTTCCAGTCTAACCGTATGCAGCTGCATACCAGTATTTAACATGGAGCGACTGCCTTAGGTAAGACTAGTTTATCAACTTTCGGGCTCCTGAAGACCCGTAACGACTGTCAAAGATCCACGAATTACAGCCGGGACGACTTAACGTGCTTACCGTGGCACGGAGAGTCTTGTTATGAAAAGATGGTCACCCATCTACGGACCAATAGCGGCAAGCGTAGCTTAGCCAGATCGATCAAACCGTGTGGTTGTTATTGTACCTACTGTCGTTTAGATGAACTCAGTCATCTCAGTACTTCTTACTAGAGAATGAAAACTTTTGACCTTCACGGCCTTTATGTACCCAGGTAGTCACAGCAGTGAATGGCGCTCTGCTTAGTATTCATGCAAAGCAAACATAACTGAAATAGATTAATCAATACGTATTCGGGTATCATATGCACTGTGGACTGAATTGGCATCACACAGAGTCAGAGTAGGTCATGAGACAGCCTCCTCAGATAAATAAATCTGAATGGCCAATTTTTTTTTAATATTTTTCACTTTTTAGTTACCTACCCCACACCAATTCAAAATTTCATCATCCTTGGGGTCAAAACAATACATATTTATGCGATAGCAACATTCGCGGTTGATTTGCTGTAATTTTTTGAAGAGTTCCGTTGTCTGTCTCCGAAACACAGCATCAGTTCTTATGAAATTTTAATGGGACCATTTTGGAGTAAACCCCTTTCGAACATAGAAATAATTTTGCAAATCCGTCTATATACGACGGAGTTATGCCCGAACATACATAAAAAAAAAACATGTCGAATTGATAACCTCCTTCTTTTTGAAGTCGGTTAAAAATAGACCAAATTTATATAATAATAAAATCGTTTATTTATAAAAAGGGACACATATACATTAATGCCTTAACAATTAAAATAGAGCGCAGTTGGTAATTTAACTGAACTAGGTTGAACCTGTGCTTCAGGCTAGAAAGTATAATAAATTAACAATGACTATAAAGTAAAAACTAAATTAAACTTAATTCAATTAAAGTAAAATAGTACTTAAGTTAGTGGTTCTATTTGCAGAAAACAAGCAGATTCGTGGTCTGTGCATAATCTATAAAATATTGAAGTAAATTTTTACAGCTATAAAATTTATAGATAGATAAAGGTACTTGGTTTTCTATTCAACCGATTGTGCAGGGCTTAAGAATGTAACAAATCTTTCCACAAAGACATGTTTTGAGAGAGGTAGCATTACTTATGCATACAATATCATTCTGTCTCTTGTTAGTATTGTCGCCATTGTAGGCAACCATTGTTTTAATACTACGTGCATAATTAATCATTTTTTCAACACACTTGCACATAAAATGGCTCTAATTTCACCGCAATTAGGCACATAATGACACCTATTATCAAACTGTGACTTTTTAATTACTATTATTCACTAGTGAGTTATAGCTTTTTTTTTAATTGGTTGAGTTGCTTTTTTCTTAAAAAGTTTCGAAACAAAAAAGGTCGTGCTCAATAGTACAAATAAATTAATATACCTATTGCTTGCTCATTTCATGCAACTTCG
Source organism: Polymixis flavicincta (assembly GCA_949987655.1). Lineage (NCBI taxonomy): Eukaryota > Metazoa > Arthropoda > Insecta > Lepidoptera > Noctuidae > Polymixis > Polymixis flavicincta. The sequence goes on along the minus strand of OX465181.1, from coordinate 16,860,361 downwards.
TAATTATATAGATAATTTCAACTTGTACGTTTTTAATAAATAAAACTTTCACTCAAATATAACTTTTGTTTTTTCTGTAATAAAGAAAACTTTGAATTCCCCATTTTGTACGTGGCAAAAGCCCTATCCGCGAAAAGCAAAAAAAAAGAAACGTCATTCTTTTAGGCCACGTTCCGAGTTACAATAATATCGATTTGACCGCGCTCACACACGACGTCCCGCGAATCGTCATAGATGACGTCATGACATGCGCCATCTTGTCAAAATTGACAGTTGTGCTGTTTTGTTTTAAGTCACATCGAATCTTTAGTTAATTTAGATTTATTTGAAATAGTGCTACTATCTAAGAAGAAAAAATGTGTGGTGTATACAAGTTTAATATGGTGAATATATGTTTTAACGTTGAGTGAACACTTTTATCGCGATCACGAGCGTTCCGTATTGATGACAAAAGTGACGGTTCTTAGCTGTCAGAATCGTGATATCTAACTCGGAACGCAAAATATCGATGTGAGCGCTCTCAGCGTTATTTTTCTAATTCGGAATGCGGCCTTAGTATAAGGCCGATCGCCATTGTTAGATGCGCGCGCATTGGAAAACTGCTTACTTTTCCCGCCATTGGCAAAAAAAAAATCTGAACTCGTTTTCACTGTTGAAATTATAGTTATTTATTCATTAAAATGACTACAAGTACTAGTTATGAAGAAAATTATTTATGTTGTAACACCGCCCGATATAAGATGTGAGCCCTTTAACGTTATGGAATGTTTACTACCTAAAAACTCCAAGGACAAAATGTTTTTTTAGTATTATTTTCTTCACAAGTGTGTTGAAAAACGTCGTATGACACACGTGTCTATTGATGATTACCGTCCTCGGCTCTCTTAAGACCCTCGCCTAGCGGCTCGGGTCTCAATGGCGCCTCAGCGGTAATCACCAACCTTATACACTAGTACCATAATGTACTATTACTAAAAGCGAATTTCACCAATGAAATTGAACGCGATCAGCACTTACCCTACGTTTAAGAGCTGTCAGTGTCTTTATTTTCTGTGGAATATTGACACTGACAGCTCTTGACCGTGGTTTAGATGTGCTGATCGTGTTCAGTTTCAGTGAAGTGAGGGTTTTCTGGCAGCACTGAGACGTCAGGTCCGGGCACCTCTTAAGTGTCAAAGCGCCTACAGACTGAATGGTGAACGAATGAAACGAATGACATAAAATATTTTAAGTTCATTGTCGAACAGGAAGACCTCTTGTCAAAGTGGCGCCAGCTGGTGGCTTGAATATTCAAGAACACCCTCATTGGCACTAAGTCACAATTTCGTGTAGGTACCAAGTTAGACATAGGTACTCGTACAATAAGCATCAACTCCCGACAAAGACCTCCCACCAAAAATTACGTAGCAAACATTTATCTCAGACAGTTGCTGTCGGATTTATATGCACGAATAATTACCTGAATCGCGTCGCCCCATAAATGCAGTTCCGCAAGGCAACACTTGGGAGGATTGTTACTCTGTGGCATACCGAGGATACCGTGTAACTAGCTACATAGCTACAGCTGCATTTGTTCATAGAACAGTTGCATGTAAACGTAGTTGAGTGATTTCAGTGTTCTATTACCAAGAAGATTTAAACTGCCTCGTTGGTCTAATCTAGTCCCAGGTCAGGCAAATTGGTATTGTGTTTTTCCATCTGGAATTTCTCAATGGATTTGTAAGTAAGTATAAGTCGTTTATTTGCTAATATGGGTACAGTACATGGTAATAAATAGACAGGTTAACAGACAGGTTCAGCCAAATTTTACCAATAGGCATGCAAAAATTAGAGGTAGTTTGACGTTAAACAGTATTAAGGCAAATACAAGATAGTATACATTGAAGTTTTAAATCACAACATAAATAGATAACTACCACACAATTTATCCATACAATATACCCGGTTGATGGTAATAGGCTCGCCCCTATTAAATGGGAATTAAACATGACTGGTGCACTATAGGTATACCTCTGCCCAACCCTTTGGGGAAATAAGGCGTGATGTTGAGGTAAGAAAAAAAAAAGATATTTTGCTATTTTTAACGCAAATGCAAGGCAAATTAGGTGTTAAGAGTTTTACATTCAATCAAGTTGTCATTGTGTTTATGTGACCAAAAGAAACCAACAAAAATGATATAATACAAAATATAACACACTTTACAAAACCTATAGGTACAAAAACAATTTCTAAACGAATCATACAAAAATATCATGTTACGTTATCAAATGGAAGTTATTTGGTATTGAAATATTTTTGATATTAAAACAAGTTCACTCGTGTTTTGCAACCTTTTTTAAGCTGAGCGTACTGTCAATATTAGAAAAAAAAACTAGGTTAGCCATGGATAGTGAAGTTGCTCCGCATCCTAATCCTGCGGCGGACGCGGCGGGAAAATGGCGGAAATTGAAAATAAACATTTCATCTGCGCTACGGCACGCACTGCCCAAATTGACAATACAACCAATTTGCCGCCGCGCACCGACCACTTTTGTATGGGAATTGAAAAATAATATTACTCTTTTTTCTACCACTGCACGTGGGCAATCTCAAAAATAAACTATGATTCTTCAACTTCAATGTTCCTCCGTTATTTGGCTCTCGTTAATGAAAGTAAATAAAAACGTTGGTGAAATATGAATGCTTAAATGCTCTCTTTTACTTAAAACGTTAATAACAAATCCTATCCTACTATCCTAATAATATTATAAATTTGAAAGTTTATATGTTCGGATATTTAGATGTTTGAATGTTTGGGAACTTTTCCTCCCGGCGCGGCGGCGTACTTTAAAAAAGCGCCTTATTTTTCTTGACCTTACCTTAGTTTTTTTTGAGGAGAGTAGCTCTTTTAAGGGTAAATTTGAAATACCCAAATGGTGCAAAACCTTATCAGCAAAAAAAAAAAAAAAATTGAATTGATGGAGTATTGGGTGAAGAGATCACGTGGTGTCTAAATGTTCTAAGCAATAATGAGGTTTATAACATATTCCAGGTCAAGGTCACCAACCCAAAACTCGAAGGACAAGTACTTTTTACAAAAAAATATTTATGGATTTAGGTAAAGTCGCCGGAGCCCCGCTTCGCGAGGCTCCTACTTCTGCGTAGTTTTAACAAAATAACCACGAAGACGATAGCGGGTCTTTGTTCGCTCGCTGCGCTCGCTCACTACACCCCTCCATCTTCTTCTAACCTAACCTGTCCGAGTCGGGGTGCCCTAAGTCCAGAGTCCGCTCTTGCATCCAAGTTCTCCTAGTGACATTGTTGTCTTACCACGTCTAGATGTTACAACTTTTAGTTATATGTTGGTTCAATTCAGAAAAAAAAATCTCAATCAGATTTTTAAACTAGACGTTTGTAAAGTGTGAAATTTTGTGAAAGTGTTTCACTTACAGACATGTATACGCTATAAAATCGCGAAGCCCCGAACGAGCGGGAGGAAAAGTACAGTGGAGCCGATGTTTGTTAGGTACTCAATCACGCAACAACGGCTGAACGGATCCGGATGAAATGTGGCACACAAGGTAGATTATAACCTGGATCAACACATAAGATCCTTTTTTCCCGGTACTAAGTTCCAGTGGGATAATTTTCGACTTCCACGAGGGCGAAGCTGCGGGCAAAACCTAGTGTATAATATTTAATAACTTTAAAGTATCGGAAACATAAATGAGAAAGCGTTTACTGTAGTAAGACTTTTACAACAGCGGCGAAACTTTTCATTAGCAATTATCATGTTGTAGCGGAAACAATTACATCGATGGTAAAATACGCAATGATCATTAAATGTTCACAATAATTAGCTAAAGTGGCTACAATGGCAACAGACGTCTCATTAAGCGCGCGGGGTGTTATCACAGTCGGCAGGAAGCACTCCGATAGAGTGGCGCTCATTCATTCAGTTTTAAAAACGAATGCGTTTAGTTAACACGCGTCCCGACTCACGAACGCAACCAAAGAACCATTCATCATTACTCTAAATTATAATTCATATTACCCAGTAATTACAATGTGAAGAATGTTTTTGTTTTAATTAGTACAATTTAGTGTGCGGTGAGTGCAACTGAATTATATTAATAAACGCGTTGTTATGAACGTAGACAGTTGTTTACAGCGATGCTGTGAATATCTCAACAGTTTTTAATTAAGTGCAATAAGTATAATGAGTGTTGTAAAACTTGTAAAGTTTCGCAGACGCTCCTCGCCGAGCTTTGATGCCAATTAATGTGGAGCTTATTGGAAGTTTCAATCAGATTTTGCTGTCTATAGTATCTTCTTAACTACTCGAGTATAATGTGGTCCATACAGGACGCATTAATTTAGTAATTAACAGTTAAAGGGTGATTAATTTTTTTTTAAGACGATTCTCTCAAATTAATTTAAACTGGAAACCGAAAAATGATTAATTCATACGTGCCTAATTTTAGAAACGAGGCCTTCCGTACAATTACACATAATCATTTAATTAGGCAAGCTAAATTAGTTTGTAAAGTGAGCTTAGTTTATTTAATTTAGATAGAGTTTTTTTTAATAACCCTAATTGAGTGATTTAATTACGCACACCGACATTGCGTAGTTGGTTACTTAGTTAACGAACCTACAGCTAATTATGACCACCTATGGCTACCCTCTCGTGGGAATACGGAACTATCCGTTATATACGGTGAGTGCTTATAAATGTTCGTATCGAAAGTGGACCGGTATTAATACGGTCCGAAATATTGATTACAGATTATTGTTTTGTAACTTTATCTAAAAATAACTTTACCGAATCATCATCTGCCTAGCCTTTTCCCAACTATGTTGGGGTCGGCTTCCAGTCTAACCGGATGCAGCTGAATACCAGTATTTTACATGCAGCGACTACCTATCTCACCTCCACAACCCAGTTACTGGGTAATACGATACCCCTTGGTAAGACTGGTTGTCAGACTTTCGGGCTTCTGACGACCCGTAACGACTGTCAAAGATCCACAAATGACAGCCGGGACCAACGGCTTAACGTGCTTTCCGAGGCATGGAGGGGTCTTGGTATGTAAAGATGGTCACCCATCCACGGACCAACCGCGGCAAGCGTAGCTTAAATAACTTTACCGAATAAGAAGATAAAATATGCAGAGCGGCTAATGTCTACGGACGAAACTTTTTCTGTTACTTACCTAAGTAAAAACATATTCATAAATACATCTAAAAAAAATGTGACAGAAAACGTCAAGTTTTATTTAAAAACATCTTAATGTAGACAATGTAGCGGCACTACAAAAATGTATGCTTCACGACAAATATCAAGAAACACAAAAAGAAAAGTGGCGCCATCTACAATGCCACAGGCGAACTAACCGAGCAATTCTACATCGCGCAATCAGAGTTTACCACGCTACTCAGATAGATAAAATATCCCGACACCAACTGTTGGGCAGTTGCCCACCAGACACAATACCCGTCTGGTCGGAGGATCCTCCTTAACCATCATAGGTATGAGTGAACTTTACACCCTGTTCCTCATACCCCTAAATTGGTGACCCCGAGAACGAACGTCAGCGCAGCCTTCGTGCAATACTTCGGCGTGACGTCATCTTCATCAAATCAAGACCACTTCCTCAAGCTTTCGAGCGGCGAGCCACCCAGCCAGCCAGCACCCACGGCTTCAACGGGAATCCTGACCACCTGCATGCAGCGAACCGCATGCCTGGTCATCACCCACAGCCTCATCAGCAACCATGGCCCAGCACACTGCACTTTCGGCCGGTCGAGAGCCCAATCTCCCGGTCGACGCCAGCAGTCAGCCTCAACCTCTCAACCCAGCGCTGTACCAGATCCGACTCACTGGAGCATAACGCAGCGCAACCCCGACTCACTGGGGAATCGTCGCAGACAGTTCCGACTCACCGCGAACTATGTGACACCCGGTTCCGACTCACTGGAACCACAGCTGGCACTGGCAAGCATCATAATATGCACTGACTCAGCCCACTATCGACCTCCGGTCTCCGGGGGGGAGTGATGTAGCGGCACTACAAAAATGTATGCTTCACGACAAATATCAAGAAACACAAAAAGAAAAGTGGCGCCATCTACAATGCCACAGGCGAACTAACCGAGCAATTCTACATCGCGCAATCAGAGTTTACCACGCTACTCAGATAGATAAAATATCCCGACACCAACTGTTGGGCAGTTGCCCACCAGACACAATACCCGTCTGGTCGGAGGATCCTCCTTAACCATCATAGGTATGAGTGAACTTTACACCCTGTTCCTCATACCCCTAAAACAACATAATTACTTTTAATAATAATTCGGTAATTTCATACATTTTAAGTTTAATAAGTAGCGTCTACAACGGGTCTACAACGGCGCACACGCCGTCACCTTCCGCGCAATGTAATTATTAAAGAGCCAGTCTAAATTATAATTAAACGTAATGGACGCCACTCGATGGGCCGCAAATGAATGAATGTTTAATTGAATGACTCCCCACAAATAAAAGCAATTTTCTTATAGCCCAGCCCTTAGCTAACGTAATTTAATTAATGGCTCGCATAACTCTGATTAAATAATATCTGAAAAGGAAAAACGCGATCAGCTGAGCGGCGCGGCGTGTACCGATGAAGTTGAGAACACTTGTTGAGGATAATCTTCATGTTCGGCGACGAAGTGAGATATTTTTATTTTATTTTACTATGTAAACTTGACTATTTGAATGCTTGATCGTTGATTGGCAAAATTTAGTTTGGAAACTAGTCTCTTTGAAAGTATCACATCGCATGAATCCCACTTAAAATTAAATTGGTAAGGGCTTTATAGACGCTGACTAAGGCATAATAAGGCAGGTACATTTTTAACTCTAAAGGCTTCCGCACATAGGCGCGACACGGCTTTAGTAGAACAATTACTATGAAAACTTCAACGAAATTGTTCTACTAGACTGCGAGCATTAACGCAATTTCACTATTTCAAAAATACACTGAAATCGCTGACTAAACCACTAATAAATACAACAACTTTAAAACAATCTCCGGCAACACAAACTAAAACAACATTTAGACAGACTGAAAAATGCTCTACAAGCTAACACGGACAATAATATCACAGACACTTAGAGATTGCCCAAGGCATAACAGAGAGGAAATAGCAATCCAATAAAAGATCATAAATAAAACATCGAGAACTTTACCTTCAATAGCTTTTGTCTAATCTAATAAATGTTTAATAAGAATTAGGTAAAAGTGGCACTCCCTGGGCAGGATCGGGGATTTTCATTGCATTAGTGGGGGCTGCACAATGTCAGAATTGACACTACTGTTGAATGCCGTCCATCGCCTAGCTGCTCGACTACGTAGCCTTATTGTGGATCACGCTAATATAATTAATATACAGGTTAACATTTTGTTATCTGGCAATACCTACGTTGGGTTCGATATCGAAAACTTCATTCGAATTTCGAACTTTGTATGACACTTAAAAAGTTTAGACGATACTGACAGAGACAAGTGCATTAAGCCAACCAGTTTTTGGATATTTTTACGAAAACCATAACAAAACAGTCGTTTCGTTTGGTTCAATAACTAAGTTGATACACGAAAAATTACAAAACAGCTGAGCGATCTACGCGCGCCCAGCCGACGCGACGCGTTTTTTTTTTGGCCGACGCGGATTGACCTTCGACCCATATTTTTTTTTGTTAAACTAGTTTTTGATATTGATACTCAACACGTGGGTAAAGGCTTGCCAGCTAATTTAATTTGACTCTGTACTTAGCTTTTCACTTATAGTGTAGATATAAATTGAGGATAAGTGCTCCTGAAGTGATGTCGTAAAATGGACCAGAATGTGTCGATAATTTAATCGACGCGATAAGGAATTGCTAAGTAAGTAATATCTCCACTCGAAGCCTGTATGTAAGCAACACTTATCTAGAAAACAATTTTATTCAATTATATCTGCCAGAAAAACTCGTTCTTTAATAGATAGATTTACATCTCGATTGAATTTTAATTGAGTCAACGAGCGAGTGCACTCCAATAACGGAGTAAGTTAATTATAAAAGGCAATTGATTTAAAAGGAGCCGTGTCGTGGCCGCGGTATGAGTAACAGAAAAAGTTTTCAATTTCACTAAAAGGGACTGGTTTGTGTCTCAGAAGTCTCGTCTGGTTATCGGCTTGTAATGTATGAAGTTACTCGCCGCGGCTTTATTTTATAACTCACTTCACGTAATAGGCTCCAAGTTGCTTTAATTCACTTTGCCCCTCGTCGCGCGAGGCGTTTACTAATTTAGCTTTACAACTCGGAAAAATATATTTTGGGAGTTGGAAATCATGACGTTAATCACAGGATGGATGCTAGCCGATCCGCCGTATTAAACAACTATACGGGGAACAGAGAGATAACGTCATAAATTCATCCATAAACATGCTTCATAAATTATCACGACAACGATTTGGAACATTTTACAGCGGCCATCAACAATACTTTACGATCGATAGGGATGTGACTGCATCGCGACTCATAATTAATACGAGACGTTTGTTTTATCATCTAATAAAAAATCAGCAGAATTTGCTATCGGTGACGTTACAGCAAGTCGTTACACTCGTGTTACGTTAACGCGCCAAGTATGTTTAAGTATTCATAAAAGCTTTCAATTTTATTATATCGCGATACAAAGTAGACCAAGTAGTAACTGGTTCACTCTATTTATGAATTTACTATACAATCTATTTAACATTAATTTGAAATTGTAACTTGGCCAAAGCTATTAGACTACTTCAAATGAACACGTCAGTGAATGTTTTAGTAATTGCTATTCTATTAACTTGCTTTTAATTAAAACGATTGACTTAATCATGGAATGATTTAAATTCAAATTAGATCTGATTAGAAATCCAGAACTGTAATAAGATGTGGTGTTATGAACAAAAGATCGTGTGGGATCCAGTGCAAGTTATAAAAGACAAGTTCACCGATCCAAATTGAGTTCGACATCTCAAATAGATAAAGCGATATCTACCCGTTATAAAGCAAACTTTATAGTTTTGTTTTTGGCAGTTTTGACATAGCTTCTATCTACTTATTTGTTCCTTCAGCTGCATCTAACTGAGGTGGAACTTTTAACTTGTCCGACGTATATTCCACCTGAGTATCACTTACTTGGAATGCCACGGGACTTTGTTTATTATCCACCACTGCGTTTTGTTATTCTATTGTTAGATGGTCAGATTAGTTTCCTCTGTTCTGTTACTGGTTGGTGTCACAGCCAGATATTGAAGTTAATTTTCGTGAAGTAACAATTACGGGGCATTGTTTCGGAACTGTTACAGACGTTCACGGTAACATTTTACGAGATTGCCTCGCTCGAGATAAGGGCATTGTGCTCCTTCAGGACGCCAGGGTGACAGGAGACACCTGAAAACAATAAACACGAAATTGCCACAATAATCGGCCCTCATGATCAGGACAACGACTGCCAGACAATGGGGCAGATTACGCGATAGGGGTTTAACCGAATAGCAGCTAACTCGATTATGCGGCCATCCGTGATTGTGTTTGAGCCTATTAATGTTTGAATTTCGTTATATTATTGCGGCGGTCGGGTGCCGCCGCTAATCCAATATGGGTTGGTATTAACGAAATTCCGCGTCGAGTTCGCGGGCGTACTGTGGCGCACGACTGATAATAATACTCCTCACATTCGTGTTCTAATAGCCCATCGTCTACTGATCACCTCGTTCACGGTCCTTTATAGCAAGGAGATAACAAATAATGCAAGATATTATTGCCAAGCTAATTATTCCCTTACTAGCTTTTGCCAGCGGCTTCGCCCGCGCGGAACTTTCATCGTATTTAACTCTCTTAGTGGTTGAATTTCGAAAAATCCTTCCTTCTTCCTTGTCTACATTATAAAGGGAACCTCTGTGCAAAATTTCAGCTTTCTAGGTCCAAGGGTTTGGGATGGGCGTTGATGAGTCAGTCAGTCAGAAAGGACTTTCTATTATTTTTAATCTTTTTATTTATATAGATAGATAGATAGGCGAGTTTTCATAACCAGCACCCTAATTGCGTAACTCACGATTCATCATAATCTGTATCGTTTTGAAACGGATTGTTAAACCATTGCTTCATATGTTCGAAAAATGTGTCTGTTCGACAACATAAATAACGCAATGAATATTGTTTAACTGTGAAGACGAAACCAATTATGATCAATCGTGAGTTACGCAATTAGGGTGCAGGTTAATAAATATTTAATTTTATGTTTAGTTAGCATAATTGACTGCCCACACTATGTCAATAATTACTGGTTCATGTTCTAAGATCAAAGATGCACTTACAGTAGATTACATATTTCTGAATAGACAACCGAAACTCAAAGCTACCTGTGAAAATGGAAAAACAATTTTCTTTCTCACAGTGCACAATTGCAAGAGGTTTAATATGAAAGTGCGTGCGAACATCCTTTGTGGCGCGGGACCCGCCCGGATGTGACGTAGGAGGGTGTGAAGTAAAGCACCGCGGCCCACGGCCATACCTAGATTAAAGAACAACTTAAAGGAAAGCAATCTGCTAAATAAGTACCAGTGTAGTTGATACGCTGAGGAAAGTGCTCTACTTTGGCAAGCTGTATTTTTTTAAGGTGTTAATTAAATAAAATTATTGTACTTAGGTGTAATTTAATGCTTTATTAATTTAAAATAGAATATGCGGTATGTTTCAAAAAACCCAGTCATGGCTACTTTAACCAGCAGAGCCTCAGGGTTTAATTAATTATATTAGTTGCTTTCTCGTGTCTCATTCGCATTAACATTCAATCAAAATGGTAATGGCGACTTCATTTAGACTACAGCTAGCCGCTCCTCAACTTTGCTTTTAATTTTAAGCTAATTAGCAACTAAATTGTTCGTGTTCCGCACATTAAAGTGTGCAAAAAACTGGAGTGGAGCAACATTCGTGGCGTTGTTAGTTGGTTGAATTATTTAGCTTCTCGTCTCGTTACTTTGCGTCGTTTCCGCAGGTGTGGCAATCATATTGTCTCTCAGTCTCATCCGAACGCCGGCAGAGGGTAGGTGGCAGGAGGGGGGGGGGGGGAGGGGGGACCTGGTACCGAAGCCCCGTATCCCCCTCATCGCGCCGCTTATTCTTTAATCTCGCTGATGAATTATGATTAGCGGAGTGCACTCAATCCTATTAGTGTTGTCTGTCTCGAATAATCTTCTGGAAGATTTGTTTTCTCTTTTTTTTTGGGAAAGTCAATTTTAAAGTTTAGAAACTTGTATTTATGTCGATTGCAAAAAATGAGATAGTAAGACAAAGTCCCAAACGTCGCGAAAAAAAAGGAGATTAATATACACAACAGCAAACTACAGGAAAAACATCGCTATGATCTAGTGGGAATTTTGGTAGGATACAATTATTTAGCTTAATGCAGTTTACCTGAACCGAAATGCATTCGAAACGTGCATTAAAATTCGTTGGAAGCCTAACAAAAACCTTTATGGCCCGTACAGAGCCACGTAATAGCTCGCCGTGGGACCACAAACTCCGATTATCCAAACAGAGAGCTCCCGAAACAGCGCTGTGAAATTTTAACGTGTAATTGATTATGAAGTTGGCCACTAATGGGCGAAAATAGTTTCTAATTTGGAGTGTGGTGGCAGCGCATAATTGGTCTCGGACCGCGTCTGTGTTAATCATTAACGTCGGTCCGGTGCGCCGGATGCGGGCTCCCACTGCATCCAACGGCCCGCGCCGGCTATCCTCCAATTCCAGCCGCTGCATCGCCGCCCGCGCTTTAACGACACACCGCTATTTTATCCAATTTAATAACCAACAATTTTCCGCTGAACGTCAAGCGAAATTACTTTTGCATAGTTTTTTCCCCCGCTTCCACGACTGACATTCGTAAAATCCTAATTCGTGCGTATTGACGTTTCGAAAGTCACCGCTAATGGAAGGCGTGAGCTTTTTTGCTTGAGCTGCGTCTAATCTCGGTTGGTTGCATTCGCCACGGGTTGTTTTCCGAGTGGCGTAGCGTGTTGCTGTCACCGCTCGGTAATTATTCACGAAGGCTCGCTTCACGGCCTGTCTACTTCGCAAAAAATGTCGCATCGATACCTCAGTCGTGCACTACCACTCCATTGATCGAGGGCTTCGCATTCATTTGCTTCTTGCTCTTTATTATACGTTGTCGGTACTTTACCGTGTTCAATGAATCCGATTCGAGTTGTATTGTTGGGTCGGTGACACCTATAGTTACCTGCACTATGAAATATAGAGCTCTTAAATAAACGGATAAAAAAACTTACGTTAAATTCTCACATCCTCTTGATAATGATTTCCCCATATATTTTACAAATTTGTTGAGAGGTGCAATTATAATTTGCTGTAACTCCTTTATATACTATTACCGATACCACTAATTGGGTATTTCCATGCGCTTGCACCGCAGTTCGTGAAACTTGAGCAGTGCAGTGGGCATACATCCGTATTTGTATTAAATGTGTCGGTAGAGAGGCAATAAACCATTGTTATTATATACGTGCAATTAAACGATTCGCCACACTTGATTAGGTATACGTATTTAACCGCTATTCTTAGTTCAACTGACTCACAACAGAGTTGATTAGCTTCCTCTGTAGATTAAACAAACAGTCATTGACACTATTTGTCGGCGTGGTGTGCACGTTTCCGGTCGATATCCGTACGCTATTATTTATGGCGGCCGATCGGACGCACTCTCGAAAACACACAAAAATAAGAGTCGCGGTCCATTCGTCACGGACCTTACAATAGCCAGCATTGTTTCAGGCACGTTGGCTCATAATACCCGAATCCGGTGTACTAGAAAACTAGTTTGTGCGTGAACAAAAAACTAGTTGAAAGGTCGCACAGTCGTAACCGGCGCGATTGTCGCCAACAAAATAGTGCGAGGCTACACCAGTTGCCAAATTTAATTGAATTGTATTTAAAATATTAATTAAGCGTGACGACGCTGCGGTCCGTGCTTGACTTTATTGCTGCTTTTTTCGGTGACATGATCTCAATTACAGTTTTTATTCTTATTTCTGTACTTACTCGATATTTTAAGGTACCTACATAATTTGCTATAGTTCAGAAACGTCGAGTCGTGTTTCACGTTCTCATTAATCGCTTGAGTAGTTGTGCTAATTTTTTCGAGAAATATTACAGGCGATAAATTTCATGGTTCTGGAGTTTATGCTATAACATAAAATGGTCTGAATGAGCTGTACGGTTCTGAGGCGATTACGTATTGTGATGACTTATGATTCAATATGAATGGGCCGCGATACCACTGAACTTGATTTGTTGCTAAGGAATATACACAAATACAAACGGGATATTTTTTTCGTGGTTTCTTTTACGGTATATTTATAACTCAATATCGGTTTATGTTTTACTTATATTTGGGGTTAACTGTTTTCAAACACGTTCCATTTATTGTAGGTTTATTATTGGACTAGCAGCGCCCCGCGGTTTCACCTGCGTAGTACCCGTTCCCGTGGGAATACGGGGATAAAATATAGCCTATGTCACCCGGGGATAGTGTAGCTTCCCAACAGTGAAAGAATTTTTCAAATCGGTTCAGTAGTTTCGGAGCCTATTCAATGCAAACAAACAATCGAATCTTTCCTTTTTATTAATAGTATAGATTATATTTCTAGTATTATTGACTTCTTTGATTGTCACAAGTAACATGGTATCTTGTTGTTGCAGTGCGAGAGGCGGACCCCCCAACAGGCGAGCGGCGGCAGTCCAACCCTGGGTTCGCACATGCTCGCCATGGAGGTGCAGAAGGAGGCGCGCGCGTCGCCGCTGCCTGCGTCCGCGCAGACCGGCGCCTCCTCGCAGCCTGCTCAACCACCTCAACCACAGGTTCGAACATTAATTGGTAATACATTAGAGAAGGATTAAGCATGAAACATATTTGTGCGGAATCCTCCTACATCAACGTACATTTTGTATATACCATCGCACACTAGAGGTGGGCTAAACCGCGCTTCTTGCGGATCTAATATGCATTTAGCTTTACGTTCAGCGTAATGGCTAAAAAAGGTTGTTAGTTTTTTCGTTCTACGCAGATGAACGTTTCTTGCAATTTGCACCTTACCTCATGTTAGTGCTAGCAGTAGTTTTATGCAGAAGTGTCAGAAGACTACTTAGGCTTCGTAGCACTAATTATGTAAAATTCGTAAAAATTAAACACATTTATACTGATTGTGAATTTGTAATCTACTAATACAATTAAACTATTTAGCAACTTAATAATGGAATTGCAAACTAAATCAAATTTTAGCCTTGTTTATGATTTCCATGAAATTATGAATTTCGCAAACCCTGGCAATAATCAATTTTTTGTTACCATATCTTCAATATTTTTTCTGTTGTGTCAGATTTGCGCTGGATGCAACAAGGTGATCACTGAGCGATACTTGCTGAAGGCTCTGGACCAGCTGTGGCATGAGGACTGCCTCAAGTGCGGCTGCTGCGACTGCCGGCTCGGGGAGGTTGGCCACACGCTCTATACACGAGCCAACCTGATCCTCTGCAAGAGGGACTACTTGAGGTAGGTTGTGGCTAAGGAAATATTTTGACGAGCACAAAATAACAGCAAACATTCATTCATCAGAGTGAAGCTGCAATAGATAACGTCGATGAATCCAATACAAAATCTGGTTTCTCCCGCATTTTTACGACAGCAGTTTGCAGAATCATTTAAGTTACAAAATCCTTCTCATATTGACTTACTGTAACGTGTTTAGAAAAATGCATTAAAAAAAAGCAGGCCAAGTGCGAGTCGGAGTCGCACACAAAGGGTTCGTACCACCATACAATATTACATATTGTAAAAAAAAAACTTTCTTGTATGAGGACTCCTTAATTTTATTTTCTTTTAAAAACAAACTCTGTGGAAATGATGGAGACAGACAGACGTTAGATAGATGGACAGCGGAGGCTTTATAAAAGGGTTCCGTTGGCAGGTAAAAAAAAAGTGTTACTAGTGCAATATTTTAAAGAAATTTATTTTCTACAGGCTGTTCGGCAACACCGGCTACTGCGCGGCGTGCAACAAAGTGATCCCTGCATTCGAGATGGTGATGCGCGCACGCAGCAACGTGTACCACCTCGAGTGCTTCGCTTGCCAACAGTGTAACCATAGGTATGTTACCTTTAGGAAAAAGAATGACTAAAGGTTAGCGTACAATGGGGCGTACCGCGCTGCAACGCATTGCATTGCAAAAATCTTCCTTCATCGCTTTCGTACATTTTCTATGGAACAGCGCACACTTCAAGCGGGCCGCATCGCAATTTTTTGTATGACGAGCTTAACGCTGCGGCCCGTTGCTGGTGTAATGTGCCCTTGGCTTTAGGGTGCTACTAGACCGCGGCCGAGACGTTTGATTTTGAATTGATGTCAATGACCCCAGCCTGATGGCGCTCTTATGGTATATATGTATATATATATATAATAGTATTATATTATAAATACTACCTACACTTACAATAAGCCTGTAATGTTCCCACTGCTGGGAACACAGGCCTCCTCTCTGTGAGTGTTTGTGTGACTTCTTTATGAAATATTCATTCAGGCATATTTAAATTTTGCGGGCTGTCTTAGCGTATCCACCTTAACGGTAAATTAATGTTACATAATTAGAGATAAGTACAAACATCCAAAGAAGAAAATAACATCGTTAATTAGCTAAATTAAGACAAAGTTTGCCGTAATTATCGCTCTTATCGACATTGAAGGTAAAAAAAAGTAAACAAACGCTAATGAACTAGGAGTTTTCTATTTTAAAATAGAAGGTAAAAACAGAGTAGTAGTAAAACAGATATAAAATTAATGATCTATTTGTACTTTTTTATCTGTATTTTAAAACTTAATATTTCTTAGAAAAGTGTAAGACTACCTCTACAAAAGTTGTGCCCATTATTTATGATACTGTAAACAAACTGAAACTGTCTCACCAATATTGAACCCCAAATTTAAGGAGTAGGACAAAAATCCAGTAAACTATATTGTGTGAAAGGGATAGAGATATAATGTAACAGCAGTTTAGATTGTTTATTCATCTCACGGACACTGAAAACGCGATTAAATTTTCCGCTACATAATAAAGTCAAACGCAAGGAGAATGCGTGCTTTTGTATACACATTTAATATCCAGTGTCCATAAATTGTGGGGCTTATTTTATTTATATTCACGGTTTTCGTAGAGAATAGAGCTCTTAGTTAAAATTGTAGTCAAATTAAAGATTTTCTTCTAAAGTTACGATTTTGAAAATCTTTTTGAAGTCTGTATTTTTATACTTGATTGTAATCAGGTTAGACTGGAAGCCAAACCCAATATAGGAAGGAAAAAGGTTAGGTAGGAGATGTTGATTGTAGCCAGTGACAGTTCAAGACAGAGTAAAACTTTGGAGGTTGGAAATTAACCCACGAGAATGTATTGTCGGGATAAAAAGTTATTTTAGGCTACAAACTATCTATTTGCCAAATTTCATCCAAATCCGTTCAGCCCGTTTTTGCGTGATTTAGTAATAAAAATCCAAACTTTAACATTTGTGATATTAAAGAAGGATTCATGTATATAGACTAACAAGCTATTTTTTTAAACTTTTATTTTCCTTATTTTAACTTCGGTTTTACTTTACCACCTTATGCACCTGTGCCCTAGTTTAATTGTTAAGTTAGTTTGTAAATGTGCCCCCTTTTATAAATAAACGATTATTATTAGTATTATTTAAAATGTTATCATAATTATCTAGTGGGAATAGTGGGATCACTCACTCTTTTCTCAAAGTCTGTAATTGTAACATAAGACGTCGTTTCACATGTCTGTGCAGCCAACTAATCGTTGGGTACTAATGCTCGAATCCTATAAACAAAAACGGATTGTTTTGCTTACCAATGGTAGCATTTTTTTATTTCCAAACTGGTCAAATATATAGTTTCGTAAGCTAATTTTACCTATGATATTTTATCTATGATACTATGCGAAGGTCTTTGCTTTAATAATGGCTTTGCTTTTAATAATCTTTATAAATAAAAAGAAAAGTCCTGACTGACTGATTGATTGACTCATCAACGCCTTAGACCCTTAGACCTAGAATGCTGAAATTTTGCACAGAGGTTCCCTTTATAATGTAGACAAGGAATAAGGGAGGATTTTTCGAAATACAACCCCTAGGGGAGTTAAATAGGGGATGAAAGTTCCGCGCGGGCGAAGTCGCTGGCAAAAGCTAGTTTGCATAAGAAGGCAAAGATACAAGTGTTTTAATTTCAACTTACAACTGTCCGTAAATTATAGGAATCGGCCATAAGCTAATCGATGCTCGTGATTACTCTGGATTATTTAAATTCATGCGATGGCCACTGGGTACCTACTGACAGATTGCCTGCCGCAGCCAATCTGGGGCCCAAGTCTGCTATTTTTATAAATTCGTCATTCCAACACGATCCCATAGTCATTTTGCTAAAAGTTCGTAATCTGCTAAATTCATAATGGTCGATCATTGGTCTCGTAATAGAATAGATTTTCATCTTAATTGCTTAAGAATAAGGTTCATGTTCAATTGGGAAAATTTGACAGTTCGGGGTAGCTTGATGTACGAGATAACCAATAAATGTCATTTCTTTCAATGGAGTGTCAGTGGCTGACCATTGGAAAGTTATTATGAAGCCATTATACGTATATTAGTAGATTACCAAACTTGTCAAAATCAACAATTATGAAATCAATGATAGACCATGCTAACACTATTGTAATAGCAGACTTGAGGCCCTGCTTAGTGTGTCAACAGCCTATACGTAGGAAAGTAAATAAAATAGGTAAACGTAAACGGTACTTCATTTCCTCGCTGCACTGTGTTCGTATTGCGTTCGGGATTAATAAATGGCGTCGGGGATGTTCGGGTCGGCTTCTAGTCTATCCGGATTTAGCTGAGTACAGTATATTCCATGGAGCGACTGCCTCTGTGGCCACCACAACCCCGTTCCTGGGTAAGACTGGTTGTCAGATCTTAGATCTTCTGACGACCCGTAACGACTGTGTGTCTATTAGATCTACGAATGACAGTCGAGACTAACAAAGATTTTAAGAGGGGTTTTGGTATGAAAAGATGGTTATCCAGCCACGGACCAACCAAGACAAGCATAGTGATCGACCCGCGCAGCTGTTACTTTTTAGCCAAAAGCCTTTTTAGACAAATAACGCAACCAAACAACCTGCACCCAGAAAGGTCCCTGTGGAAGTAAACAGTTCATATCACAGCACTATACGACTTGCCTTCTCAAACACATGCATATATTTAAACCAGCTTTAATATTTCTCCAAAGCAACATTGTCCCAGCAAACAGATTTCTTTACTAATCAAAACATATGAATACTGTTCGACTGTTTTATTCAATTCAATTGTACGGTGCACGACATTGTCAGCCGGCCCGGATACCACCGTCCGTATTCTAGTCTCGAGCTCTCGACTCACGTTACCTGAATTTGCAAAGGAAACCCATTTTGTTGGTATGCTCCAGTATTGTTTGAAACGTTTTGGGGTTTAGTTCAAAGCCGGTTTTGATTTTGCTGTATTTGTTATATATTTAAAGTATATTTGTAACACAAAATTGATAAAAATACTAAAACATTTGCATTTCATGACATTCTATGTTCCCAAAATGTCGAGTAAACTTCAGAGTAGGGCTGCAGGCGCGAAAACGGCAATTTTCGCCGGACTGCGTCCGTTTAAATAATAGAAAGGTCGCGAAGATTGGAGCCGCTCTGAATGGTTTATATGTCACTTGTGAACCTTTCCCGTGTTAGTAGATCTCGCGCGACATTCTTGCCAAATTATATATTCATTTGAGCGCTTTTAGAATCCAGACTCAACAGTTGGCTTCGTATTACGCAAAGCGCTGTAACTTGTTCTTAAACATCTGAAAATTGGTTTAACTTTCATGTAATAGCAGGGTGTTATTATGTTGTTTAGTAATATAAGGTGTGCAGTGCAACTACGTACACACAGGTATTTCACTAATTAGCCCTATTAGAGCTTGATACACATTGAACAACAACGGTCGGTACGAACGGTACGCCATCCCCAGTGCAAACTATTAAATATCACGTACAAATCAATTTCCACGCCGGGCAGAAATCTGAATCCAATTTGCGGGCTGTCCGATCGGAGCGGACGGCAGATATCACGGGCGAATATCGCTAAACGGCTAAATAATTTAGTAGCAATCTGGCGGCGAGCGGCGGCGGCGGCCCGCGGCGGAAACCGCGTGCTGCGGCCGCGCGCCCGCTGCGTGCCCGCGTCTGCTGCCGCCTGCCGCTTGTCGCCCACACCTGCAGCCACTATCTTCACGCTGTTATGACTTGCCATTACAATTTGTGCAAATCTCTCAAATTATACCAACCAGTTATATTTATTGAAATTATGAACGAAGACCCTCTATGGACATTATCTGAAAGCGTTTATAGCAGTCGAACAAGCCGAGGTTTTTTGTCTTGGATAGGCAGTGGAACGAACGTTTTTTTCTGTTGCTGATTTCGATCAGTACACCTCCTGAATGCTTTTGTCTTACTGCGGAGGGAGTAGGGCCAATGTATACGTTCGTTTAACGTAAAACGTCAAACTTGGCGTGGGTGCCGTCGCGACACAATGGCGCTACGAACAAAGCTTAACTTGCACCCAGTCATTAAAATTTCGTTTTCCATCTTTTCCATTACGCAGCTGCAGACAAAAAATAGCGAAATAAAAACGACGAGCCCAAAACAAAAGTCGGGAACGAAGAGAACAGGAAATAAAGTTAATTAAGAGCGGCGAAATCGACTGAGTTGCGGTGGAAATTGGCCCCTTAAAAAAGAGACATTTGTAGCGGAGCTATTGCGCTTAATTTTTGTGACAAGTGAAACAAAAGAGTTGGCAGGGTGGCGGAGACGCGGGGGTGCGGGCGACGTGCGGGGGTGAGGCCGAGGGGAGATAAGGTCGCCGTTATCACCGGCGGTTCCGGGCGGCCAGTGGCGAGTCGAAGGCGATACCTTTTGTTTTGCCACATTGAGGGATGCTCGCTTGCGTGACGTTATCGCGCCTCCTTGGCTCGCGCTGACCTTTCCACTCATGATAGTAAATTTTCTTTCTTAGACGTTTTGTGGTTTATTTTTCGGTTTCGTTTCATCAAAGTAATGATGTTCACGATTAGATCGAACCGTGTCGTATTAGAAATAGGATGCGTATAATTATTAACCTTAATAACGCGTGGGTTGTGTAGTAGGTTCCGGTAGCAACGCTAATTGGATCTTCCTGCTTGTCGCTTATTTTAAATGTATCATAATGATGAGTTTTCGTAATTAACCTACAAAGTCGATAACGTAAGCACAAATTGGGCAATTGGAAACACGTAAACATGCAATTTACTTACCATACAGAAGTAGATCCAGCTGGCTCGCAACAGCAGTTTAAGGCTGTAGCAAAAGAAGTAGGTATGGCACTGGGTGGTCAATAAAATAAAAATAAACATCATTAGTAAATCGGCGTTAAGGCCGTCCATTGTATGTTTTGTAGTGTATTTTTTTGCCATGTATTTTCTTGTGTAAAAAAAGCCATTTATTATTTTAAAATAAAAACTAACCTTTCCCTCCCGATCATGACTCACCTCACACAGAATTTAAATGATATCATAGGTTAAAGAATTTACTTAGCAACACTAGACTAGATTAAAGTAACTTGATACTTGCCATATCTGGACATTTAAATCAATAAGCTGCATCGTTTGTCGAAGGTTCTGCGTGGGCGACCGGTTCTACCTGTGCGACAACAAGATCCTGTGCGAGTATGATTACGAGGAGCGCTTGGTGTTCGCCAACATGGCGTACAACCCGCCGCCGCTTGCGCACCTGAAGAGGCAAACCACGCATCTACCGCCGCCACCGGTAAGCGACAATATCCCACTGAAACACTCTTATAGATTCCATGATTTCTGTTTTGGTTTTAGCATTCATGCTGAAAATTGGTTTAGTGAAGCTGACTGGTCAACTGAGATTGACGATGATGGCCGATTTGAAAAATCATGATAAATGCATATTTTGCATAAATTCTAAAGGTTCCGTTCATTTGTGTAAAAGACTTGCTTCACAAATAAGCAGAAAAGCACATTGAAACCGTAACCTATTATAAAACTATAGGTACCCTAGATCAAAGCAAGACAAGATCTAGATCTTATTTCAGATACCGCACGTCTGGAGTTGATAGCCAAGAAATTAATTAAATAAATTTTCTACAGACAAGCAACGCGATGAGCGGCTTGATGAACGGCTCGAGCCGCTCCGGTGATCTGAACAACAACATGTCTGGGTCGTCGCCGGCGCCGTTCGCCGCCCCCCCGCACCTCAAGCCTCTCGGGCTCTCGGCGTCCAGCTGAGATTATAGCGCGTGAGACGCGGCCCACCCCTACGCCAAGTATCAACACTAATCACGCGTACTCCACGAGACAATCGATACTACGAAGTTGATCAGTTGCCGTTACAAACGAACTATTCAGTGTTTAAAACGCAGCTTCATTTAGATAGAACGTTCTTATCGTCTAATTACGGGACTTGACATGTGTCTAAGTGTATAAACTAAAGCAAAGTAAATGCCAAACTGTAGTTAGTGTTTCTGATTGTTTATTAACAGCACATAATTAATTAAATAATCTATACTGTCGTGTAATTATTTCTCGAATTAAATATGATATTAATATGTTATTAGAGTATGTGTAAAGGAAAATTGTTTTAGTTTGTTAAAATCTCAGAATTTGATCTCAGATGAGCAATTATGCTGAATTTTAGGATATAGTTAGAGGATCATTGAATCTCCTTTTTGTATAAATCTGTTAAAAGTTGCAATATCATGTCTGTATTTTTCTCTTAAATGTATAATGTGTGAATTGACTGGTACGGATAATGATACAGTGCGATTTTAGCTTTTGGCTGTGAGTATTTTCAGCGGTTCAGATACACAGTTACAAATATGTGCGAATTCAGTTATGCGAACGTTTTGGCGGCTCCACCGCTGGGTGGAGCGGTTTAAATAATGCGCGTACGAACCGCTGAATGTGAATCCGGCCTAACGGGAGAAAATTATGAGCGCGGGTTTTAAGACTGCCGAATTGTCGTCTTTGAGGGATGAAATGTATTTTAGAATAAATATCAGTGTTAATGTAAATATTATATTCATCTTATATGTACGTATTATAGTACAATCAATCGAGTCTCAAATTGATTAGGTATATTAATTAATGATCAAAATAATTAGTTGTTTTCAAATATTTTTTTGTTTTACTCTGGCTAAGCCTTGGAAGAAAATTAATTTAAATGTTCAATATTCGAATACATTTGTTATTTCTTTTTGTATGTATGTATATTAACTGTTAAGTTTACTATAGACATTGTTACGATGTTTGTATTATTTATGTAAATAGCTCACTATAAGTAGATTATTGTATATTTATTATTATACAATGGTGAATATAAAATATTTGGATTAATTAGTAAAATGTGGATAAATATGTTAATAAAAAAAACATAATTCGAAATAGTTCAAATTAGTTCTTTTAGTAATATTTTTAATAAATAAATATTTGTCATCGTCTTCGGATAATTTATGAATTGTTTGCATTTAATTATGTACAGTCGCCAATACTAAGTATTTTAAAATTATTATAGTCCTTGTGTGCTCTACAAGAGAGTATTAAATCAATAGACGTTGTAATGTTAGTTATTGTAAATCAGGTGTTTTATTGTCAGCAGTTGTAACTAGTACATGCATTTGACAGTACTTGGATGTGTAATTCTACCATAGGTGTTATGTTGACGACTGTACAAGCTCCTGCATTCCTGTAGAGAGACCCACGTTGTGTGCTCACACACAGACATTTGTATAAATATAAATGTGCAAGTTCTCTTTTAACCAATGATACGACCAAAGATGTAGCTCATTAAAGCCTTGTTCAGGAATATATCTTATTTTATTTCTTTACCAAATTTTTGTTGCACCTTTAAATGTAGGAGTTTTTTCCCTCTACTTAAGTACAAGTTCCAAATAGAAAAGTAGGTAAGGCACAAACAAAATAACCTTAAAACTTTACATTTTCCGATGATCAAAAAAGGGGGAAAAAGATAACTAAGAAATCAAAAGTATTTGATTATCTAATAAAACAAAAACATTGCTCTTGTTAAGTAAATATTTCGCTCTCAGTTCAATCCGAGCAATCCAATTATTTACCTATGTTTTCTATTTAACTATTTACAAACATCTACCGGTATAAAAGTAAGTTTCATAATAAAACTTCAAGGGACGAGTATTTTTTTTAGGAGAGCAAAATACTTGACCCTTGATCTAGCGATGACCTTGCAACAAAACAAAGTAAAGAAAGTGAAGTTCAACAGTCATGGTGAGCGGAAACTCGAAAATGGTATTTTAAATTTCCTGCTGTGGGCGAGAGTGAAGAAAAATGCGATGAAAGAAAATTAAGATAGAATCCAGTAAAATTGCTTGACCTCCACCACCTTAACGTACCTAAAGTAAAAACTTATTTGCTTAATTCGCATGCATAGTAAATAAAATGTAAAATATGGGTGATCATTGTACACTCCCCCCTTCCCCTCCTCAAAACACAAGTACCTATGTACTGTACTTTACTGTACCGGAACTTTATAATACACTCTTTATCATTTGTCAGTAAATATAAGTTTCCTTCTTGCTATTCTTATAGCACTTAGTAACCGACAAAGTTATTTTCTCTTAAGACCTGAGATCTATAGAAATTCAATAAAGCAGCCAATGAAAGAGCAAATGCTTTATCAACCGCCAGAGTGAGCGGAAATTCGAAATGGTGCTCTTGTAGGGCGCTGTGGCAAGATTGGAGAGCCAAACCTACGTACGGAAGAAACTGTAAGGAGAATTACAACACACAGTAAAAACTGGGTAGTATCTTTTACTCTTTATTATATTTATCAGCCTATAATGTTCCCACATGATCGCTCGCAATAGGCCTTGTCAGAAGGCTAAAAGTCACCTAAAGGGCAATGGTGAGAGCTATGCTCGGAGTTTCCCTAAGTGATCGATGATTCGATCACGTAGGGAAACTCCGAGCGGATCCGCAGGAGAACCAAAGCAACTGACATAGCCCGAACAATTGCCAAACTGAAGTGGCAGTGGGCAGGGACATTGCTCGCAGAACAGATGACCGAAGGGGCCGAAAGGTTCTGGGGTGGCAACCACGTATCGGAAGACGTAGCGTTGGAAGGCCTCCCACAGGATGGACCGATTTTTTTTTTTTTTGGTGGGAAATCATCAAATGACTTCTCCTGATGAGTAGAGCAGGAGGGCGTGTCAGACTTTTACTGACTAAAACCCACCCGTGTTCCCTCAGTAGCCCGTATGCCAGGGGCTGTGGTATCTCTTTCGAACAAACCCGCACCCCGGCAGGCATCGGCCCTTGCGGACCCCACCAGAGGTTGCTGACATCCTTGACGGCGCACGTGTGGAACACAACGCGCCTTCCCGTATACCACTTTTCGGCCGCAGGGGATAGGGAGAGCTATACCGACACTCCTCTTCCCCTGCGGTCCCACCGCGTCCGCCATCAAACGGTGGCGGAATAGCGCTGCTCAGAAGCACCGGCACTCCTCCTCTACCGCAGCCCGTAACCCTCAGCCGCGATGCCTCCCATTCGACATCGCGGCCCACCTCAGTTACGGTGCACCTCACCGCAACCTACTTTTTGGCCGCTACGTCAATGGCTTGAAGGCAAAAACCCTGACGAGCGGCCCCACCTTTGGGTTCCTCTTGGCTTTACCGTGGCTGGATCCACGGTTACTGAGCTCCCCCGCAACGACAATGCGGGAACCCACTCGGGGGGGAGGATGGACCGATGACTTTGTGAATGAAGGTCTCAGGAATTCGCTGGATGCAACAAGCGCAGAACCGGTCGAAGTGGAGGAGTTTGGGGAAATTATGATGATGATGAATGTTCCCACTGCTGAGAAGCAGGTCTCCTCTCTGTGAGAGGGAGTGGGCCATAATCCACCACGCGGGCCCAGTGCAGGTTGGCAGATGTCACATGTCTTCGAATATTCGGTTCTAGGACATGCCGGTTTCCTCACGATGTTTTCCTTCACCGTTTTGAGAGCTGTGGAGCTCTTTATTGCACCGTCTTAATAAGCTGCCCACAATATCTTCAGGTCTCGGCGTTGAACCCACCACCATTGAGAAAACAACAGCTCGTCGAAAAAAACAATGTTCGATTTACTATACTCGACTCTATAAGCACTGCGTTGAAGATGCAAGTGCGGGAAAAAATCCCGCCACGATATTATTACGTCCGTGTAAACGTCGACTTACCTCGTAAAACTTCAAGCGATATACCCCCTTATTTATAAACGTTGCTTAAAGTTAAGTAATGATTACCAACTGATTATCCAAACATTCTTCACGTTTAAACATCTCTTAACTTTGAGCAACGTTTATAATAGGTCTTTACCTATGAAATTGCCGTTTTGTATGAAAAAATTTAAACGAATTTTTTTCATGAATTTTTTATTTGTATTAATCGAAGTAATCACCCATGCAATCAATGCATCTTTGCCATCGCAGTGGCAGTTTATTGATGCCCTTCTTAAAGAAATCAGCTGGACGGGAGGCAACAAATTCTTCAAAGGCATTTTGTACTGCCTCTCGGGTATTAAATTTTTTTCCCGCCAAGAAGTTATCCAAATTCTGGAAAAAGTAGTAGTCTGTAGGCGCAAGGTCTGGTGAGTAGGGCGGATGACGGAGAGCTTCCAACCCCAGTTCTTGCAACTTGGAGACCGTCTGCTGTGCAGTATGAGGTCGCGCGTTGTCGTGCAGGAGCAGCGGAGACGAGCGATTGACCAATGCTGGTTGGAGATGCGCCAGCTTCTCCATCATTGTGTTCAGTTCTTCACAGTACACATCTGCAGTAATGCTCACCCCGTTTGGTAAGAAGCTGTGATGAATCACACCGGCGCTAGACCACCAAACAGTGACCATCACTTTTCTAGGGGTAAGTTTTCGTTTAGGGCATTGTTTAGGTGCTGAACCAGGATCCAACCAACTTGCTGAGCGCTTACGGTTATCAAACAGAATCCATTTTTCATCGCAGGTAACAATGCGGTTCAAAATTCTTTCATTTGTGTGTCTGTTGAGCAGTGCAAGGCACGTCTCGACGCGTACTTCGCGCTGGCGATCATTGAGTTCGTGGGGCACCCATTTGTCAAGCTTTTTTACCTTGCCAATTTGACGCAAATGGACCAATATTGTTTTGACGCTAACGTCGAAAGCTGCTGCTAATTCAGCCGTAGATTGTGTATCATCAGCTTCCACAATCGCCTTTAATTCGTCATTGTCGACCAAAGTCTTCGGACGACCGCGAGGTTCATTTTTCAGGTCGAAATTTCCAGAACGGAAGCGAGCAAACCAATAACAGGTGGTGCGTTGGTTTGTAGTGTTAGCTCCGTAAACGTCGTTGATGTTGCGTGCCGCTTGTGCCGCGTTGCTGCCACGACGGTACTCATATTCCATAATTACTCGAATTTTTAACGTATCCATGATGACGAAAAAGATTGAAATGCGATGAAAATGTAACACTAATCAATAAAGAAATGACTACTTTTAGAAAAAAAAATCCATGTTTTTAAAATCCGTGGTTTACCAAAATGTCTGAGCTACATGACTGCCTCAAAATCACTACTGTAAAGGAAGAGATTGAACACAGAACAAAACTATACAAAATGCGCATTGAAAACCACGTCAACAGCCTGGCTTCTGTACTGAGCAACCCACTGGAACACCGTCGACTAAAAAGGCAGCACACATGGGACATAGCTTGACCCAGTCAAGCAACATTAAGAGGGATGGCCCTCACTGGAGGACCGTACTCGAAACGCCAACAAACACAGAACGCATCTGCTAAAGGCTTGCGAAGCCGATTGCAAGATTTAAATTAAAAAAAAAAAAAAAAAAAAAAATGTTTTTAAAATAAAATTAATTTGAAATTAGAATTCTTAGCCAAACAAAAATTATTTTGATTTGAAATGGCCAGTACTGCAGAACGGCAATTTCATAGGTAAAGACCTAATAAATAACAGGGAAAGTGTTTCTCTGACCTTAAATCAAACACAATAAAGCAGCCAATGAATGAGAAAATGCGTTATCAACTGTCGGGTGAGCGGAAATTCGAAAAGGTGCTCTTTTAGTGGCCTGTGGCGAGAAGCGAGAACGGAGAGCAAAGCGGTTTCATACCGGGAGCATAAAAATGTCATCCGCGGCAGCATTGTAGTACCTACTTACTGATAGCACCTGAGAAGCACTTCGAAAATGATTGTAGGGACAACAGGATAAGTGAAGGGAAGAAAAATATCTATGAGCTAAAATTGGGCGAAAAATGTGTTAATTAAGAGTGTAGATAACGGAACTGCTACCTAACTGCGTAATGCATTATTGGCAAACCATTTTTTTTTTAAACACTAGAATTTCTCCTGTATTATGGGTGCGTTTACAAACATTTAAACTCACACACACAAACAGCCAGACCCGGAACAACTAATTGTAGGTCATACAAATATTTGTTCCGTGCGGGAATCGAACCCGCGACACGCAGCGCAGCAGTCAGTTGCTTAAGCTCTGCGCTAACCGTGTCGTCAATTTCAGATTAATTTGCTTTGTTTCCATCGCAGTTTGCTTAATTTTACGAATTACGTATTGCGTAACTCCAATAACCATGAAAGCAATTACTATTCTATTAGAGTGAATGATATTATGTCAGAAAAAATTGGGCATACGGTCTATTTTTCGAATTGAAGCGAATTGCGTAACTAGTTTGACAGCTATCGGTTTGTTTGAAACCTTTGAAAACAGATTTCAAATTAAAATACAAAACCTGCACCCTAATTGCGTAACTCACGATTGATCATAATTGATTTCGTCTTCACAGTTAAACAATATTCATTGCGTTATTTATGTTGTCGAACAGACACATTTTTTGAACATGCAGCAATGGTTTAACAATCCGTTTCAAAACGATACAGATTATGATGAATCGTGAGTTACGCAATTAGGGTGCTGTTCCGACACATATTTGGTGCTTAGCAAGTTTGTTGTGTGACATAAAATCATACTATACATTTGCTTTTGCGACACTACATTACGTTATGATGACTTCTTAAAATGGATGTGTTTTACAGTATTCGTGGTAACGAGTTCTCAGCACTCATTATTGAAAAACGCTTAACGTTTTGTAACTTTACGAAGAAAACTTTTTGTTACACAGTATTGCGTAAACATATACAACTCTGATAATATTTCCACAAATCTGTGTTGGTATGCTAACGCTACTGCTTACAGCGAGCGTGCAAAGAGGAGAAAAATCACCCCAATTTCCCGACCCCCAGCCCTCATTGTCGGTCCAACACACCCTGATAGAATTGTTATCGATGCCATCTTTAATTTCACCACTATAAACAACCACCAGCATAATAAAACACCACACAACTAACGTATAGTAGATTGACATTTAAAACGCTGTTTATCTTAATTTTATTTTCAGATTTCGGCGTGTGTGTGTGTTCAGGATAATTAAAGTTGAACCCTAAGGTCTGAATTCAGTTTTTCTAACGATAGTTATTTCAAATGTGAAAAAAGCAGTACAAGATTTAGTAGCTCAAAATGTGTTTAGCCCTGAAAAAGTGATATCGTAAGGCAATAACTGGCTTACAGGGAACTAGGGCTTTTAAGTTAATTTACACAGTGTAACAGTCTGAGAGCAGTGGTGGCCCAGTAGAATCGGTCGCCACTTACGAGTTGTAGGTCGTAGGTTCGAACCCTGACAGGTGCCTTACTTTGTGTAAATTATAATCTTTCGCGCCTGGAGCAAGGCTGGATTTCGGTTTCCGGGATCCAGGATTCCGCTGGATGCGGGAAGCACAGAACCGGCCGAAGTTGCGGAGATTGGGGGAGGCCTATGTACAGCAGTGGACGTCTTGCGGCTGAAATGATGGTGATGATGATGAAGGCGCCTGTCAGGGTTCGAACCTACATACTCCCTACAACTCGTAAGTCGTAATATAATTCGGTGAGGAAACCATAGGTAATGTCCCAGAACCAAATATTTGAAGACATGTGACATCTTCCAACTCACACTGGGCCCGCGTGGTAGATTACTGTCCACTACGTCTTACAGAGAGGAGGCCTGTGCCCCTGCACTAGGAACATTTTAGGCTTTTTTCTGAGGGTGGAAAATCATCAAATAACTTCTCCCGCTCTGGGTGGAGCAGGACGGCGTGTCAGACTTTTACCGACTAAAGTTCTTCCTTCAGTTGCCTGTGTGCCAGGGGCCACGGTATCTCTTTCATACAACCCGCACCCCGAGCAGGCATCGGCCCTCGCGGACCCCACCAGGTGATGCTGACATCTCTTTGAGGCGCGCGGGAACACAACGTGCCGTCGACCCGGGCTTGGTCCTTACCGGACAGCGAGCTACCCATTACTCGCCATCCGCAAGCCCAGGCTTATGGCAAGGCAGTGCTATGTATCACAGTCTAAGGTCTATTGGTTTAGTCACATTAGTAATCACTGTACCAAGATTATCATATTATGTTGAACTTGTGAGCACGGTGACCTTTCCTGTCCCCTTTCCTGCAGCTACATTAATTGAGGAAAGAATATAATACAGATTTCGCAGTACCTACTTAATTATTAAGTAAAATTTGCATTCTCATTGATCAAATTGACATACAATAAAAAAAAAAACATCAATTTTTCTAGCCTTTTCCCAACTATGTTGGGGTCGGCTTCCAGTCTAACCGGATCCAGCTGAATACCAATATTTTACATGGAGTGACTGCCAATCTGACCTCTACAACCTAATGCCTGGGTAATACGATAACTCTTTGGTAAGACTGGTTTGTCAGACTTTCGGGCTTCCGCCGACCCGTAATGACTATCAAGGATCCACGAATGACAGGTGGGACCAACGACTTATTGCTCTCCTACATAGGCGTGTTATCATCGGCCGATAATACCGGATGCGTTATTGTGATAATGTCTCCCGATTCCTTTCATACAACTGCGTTATTATCATCCTAATGTCAGATTCGCCATTTTTGTGTTGGCCACACTTTACAGCATAAATGGGGTACCGGACACCGGTGCGTAGCTAGGTACCGTTAGTGATAAAAATTCTTCGTCTGATGATAAATCAATTTCCATTTTATAGATTTTTAGTACACTCGTAACTGTCGGTAAAACCAAATTTCGTCGTTGACGTACTGCTAGTACTAACGATCTCGCAGCTGTGTGTGGGATCGCATGCGTCCCGATAAAAATGTTCTAAGAAATCACATCCGAATATCGTAGGACGGAGGAACGTGAGCGTCCGACTTCTATTGCGTCGTTGTATTCGCAGCAGTGTGTAACTTCGTAGCCGTCCTAATACATAATGTACTAAAAACATATCGCAATAACGCATCCGGTATAATCGACCGATAATAACGCGCCTATGTGGGAGAGCCTTTAACGTATGGACTCAGTATGTAATGATGGTCACCCATCCACGGTACAACCGCGGCAACCCTAGCTTAACCTGATAGAGCGACCTATCCGGTTGTAATAACTTAAGTGAAAAAGAAAGTGAAAAGTTATCAAAAAACAAATCGCGTGCATTGTAGGTACATGAAGCGCATATTCAAATAGAAAGGGTTGACGATAAATAGAGGCGTGAGTTGTGACGAGCGAGCCAACCTTCGCAGTCAGCCTTCTCGAGCGTGAACGTCACAATGAGGTGCGTGAAAAATGGCTCCCACCGACGCGACGGCCCACAAATCAAAACTGTGAAACCGTTTCGCAAAAAAATTAAAATAAAAAACACAAATAAACCGGCGGCGTAGGAAGCCGGGCGCACACCACTGATGGCTTCTTGCAATAATTTCCGTTTTCAATGAACGCGTTTTTCTTTTTCTTATCACCGCACGAACTAGGATGGTTCGGAATAAATTGAAATACAAAATTGATTGTTGACTTTTCCCGGCCGCTTTATTACTGTCACAAATAGGAATGAGATTGAAAATTGCCCACAGCGAGACGCCGCCGGCGGATTTGATGATTCTTCAATCAACTACAGACTAATATGTATGATTCAGTTTATCTTCAGGACTCAAATGGAACTGAACCATATTCTTATCGTTAGCGTTTTAAAGAAAACAGTTTTAACCGACTTCAAAAAAGGAGGAAGTTCTCAATTCGTCGGAATCTTTTTTATGTGTTTTCCGCGATTTTTAAAAGACGCCTGAACCGATTTGGTAAATTATAATTTTTTGTTTGAAAGGGTCTTCCCAGGTGGTCTCATGGTCATCAGGTCAGGATCTGATGATGAAACCCTGGAGAAATCGATGGAACTTTTCATATTTTATAGGCACACTTGTTTACATGGCAAGTAGTGGTAATAATTGGTGCGGGATTAGTACCATAACTAAAAAGTGTAAAATAAGAACTTTTTCCAAAAAAAACAACCGACTTCAAAAAAAAAAAAAATACTAAGTGAAAAATAACTTAAATTTCTTTTGGAAGTTGTTTTTTTTTTAATTGAATCGTTATCCCTTGTAGCGATTGTAATTTCAGTGCAAGTTTAAAAGAAAATGGAAGTGCAAGCGTTGGACCGAGATCACAAGATAGTGCAATCTGCTGGACGATTTATTAAGTTGTTGGCTCTGGTTAGATCACACTGGGTTACACGCGCTATCTCTCGATGGAACTGTTTTACACTGAAAATATATTTGATTTCCATTGAGATCTTGATAGGGCAGGACTATGAAAAGTTCTTTGTTTATTGCCAGATATACGTATTCCGAGTTACTTTAATGAGTTTAAGTTATTTGTACGTGTGGTGCCGGACGTAAAGAATAGCACCATCCCATCCCTTCCCGTGGGTGTCGTAGGACTTACTTACTAATGAATGGGCAGCAGCGTTCTCTATGCACTGTACCAACACACTGCGATCGCCAACCCGCTTGCCAAGCGTGGCGATTATGGCAAACCCCCCCAAATAAAAACCGGGTGATGTGGCCGTGCTTGGGGGAAGCTTATACCCAGCAGTGGACCTCTTTCGGCAAAAAAAAAAGGATTTAGCAGATCAAAGTAGTTGATCATGTAACACAGGACATGCATTGATTGCGTTTTAAAATGTGGGACCCTGGGTTAGTAAAGTATAAAAGTGTTGCTAAGCAATAATACTGCCGCACGGGGATCAAAAGTTAAGGAACGCTTGTCGCGGTCGGTTCTAGGATGGGTCCGAGACTTCTCCGTGCCTCGTTGGTCCCGGCTGTTATTGGTGCATCTTTAGGTAACAGTTGTTACGGGTGGTCAGAACCCCAAAACTCTGACAGCCAGTCTTGCCAACCGGGATCTTATTACCCAGTTCATCATCATCATTTCAGCCGAAAGACGTCCACTGCTGGACATGGGCCTCCCCCAAAGGGGGGGGGGGGTTTGCCATAATCGCCACGCTTGGCAGGCGGGTTGGCGATCGCAGTATGGTGGTAAAATGCATAGAGAACGCTGCTGCCCATTCTCAGTCATTCAGTTACTGGGTGTTAAAGGTCAGATTGGCAGCTCCATACTGGTATCCAACTGCATCTGGTTAGACTGGAATCCGACCCCGACATAGTTGTCAAAACTCTAGTCAGATGATGGGTTAGTAAAGTATGAAAATTACAAAAGGGTACAAGATCAGATTATACAAATATATTTAAATAACTTTTATGAACTTACAAACAAATTCTTAGGGCAGCTTTTTACGAAAACGTTTTTTTTTACCTGTTACCATTACGCCAAGAGTGACTATGCTAAAATGTATGACAAATGAAATATAAAATGTGCCTATTTATAATCCTTATCTTGATAAATAGGCGAGCTATTATTTTTACGAGCTATTCCCTGTTTACACTCCTTAATGCCCGGTCAGGATGAGTTAACGACAGTTGTCAGTTCTTTTACCCTCCAGCGGGGATTTATATAAGAAAATGGTTCTTGCACAATGTCCATTTACTAAGAACTCCGGAGTTTCATCAAAGTTCATCGGATACACCATTCTTACTAAGATGGAAAGGGGAAGAGGAAGGTCTCCGTAAACTGGGCATGCTAAGCCCCCGATGCTCCTATTTTTATTTGAGTTTTAATTATTAAAAGTTTTATGAACTGCTTATTTCTTTTTACGAGATTGTTGAATTAATTCCTTTTGTTTGTTAACTCGACCCTCCTTGTATTCTCAAATGCTAAAAGTTACGTTTGTTTTGCTGTAATTAATGTGTGGAATTGAAATTGTGATATCTCTTTGCAAGAAACGTTTACGAGACTATTGCTATAAGACAACGTTTAGGCGTTATGTGAGAAACGAAATTGAATTACAATAAGGTACGAAGAATAATAAGTCACGTCCTTCTTGAACGATAAATTCAAATGAATATGTTTTATATTCATTTCGATTGAGTGGGTTATTCACAAATTTACCGTTATCACGTCCGCTGAATATAATAAAACATTTTAAAGTTCGCAAAGAGATATTCAGGAGTCGAATCTTACTTCGGCGCCGTGGGTTCGCTGTAAGTAAATTTAACTTTAAAATATGCATAACAGTTTTCCGATGCGATCCCCTTTCGAATTTAAACACATCGAGTCGTATTAAGATACATTTCGATTCAGTGCACTTGGGAAGTTCGGGAAGAAAATGCTATTCAGTTTAAAGATGATGCGAATGGTAGTTTACGTGCAAAATGTAAGGAAATAATGTGTTTGATGGAGAGAAATTTGTGTTAAACTTATGCTAACGTTATACTTTTGGAATATTGTAAGCACACTTTTCAGGCATCTAAAAACACAAGTTTCTTAGCAATGGTCTACCGTAAGTCTCAAATTGTGGACCCTACCTATATATTTACTTCGTGGT
Source organism: Polymixis flavicincta (assembly GCA_949987655.1). Classification (NCBI taxonomy): domain Eukaryota; kingdom Metazoa; phylum Arthropoda; class Insecta; order Lepidoptera; family Noctuidae; genus Polymixis; species Polymixis flavicincta. The sequence continues at coordinate 16,826,309 of OX465181.1, read as the reverse complement.
CTCGGCTAGGTCATTAGAATTGGCATTAAAATTGATTACAACAAGTAATCAATTGCTTACATGTTATTAAAAAATGCCTCGACTGACTGCCTCGCTAGTCTAGTGGTCTTCACGTAAGTATACACAGTCGAAAAGCTTTTCCATCCTACATTACCTAAAACATCACCTGGTTTTCAAGTCCAAACTACGTAAGCCATAAAATATATTTAAGTAAGGACAAATTTAACGCATCAGAAACAAATTGCAAGAGGCTTGTAGACTTGGGACACTTGGAAGTTAAGTGTACTTAACCGCGACTTGTAAAAATGCAAATAAGGAGCTTCGCCCCGATGACGCGCCGGCAGCCGACTGAGGCTTCGGGATTTGTCTCTACCAGATATGATAATTAGTTTTACAGCGACGAGAAGTAGTAAGATACACCAAGGGTTTTCTTCATAAAAAAAAAAACATTTTATTATTTTAAGGTTGTGGGAAAAAATGCGCAAATCATATTGACTGAAACGTTTCCAAGTAGTGTGTAAGTATAGACTAAAACTTTAAATTCAGCCGATAAAAACAAACGCGAACGACAATAAATCTTTTGGTCTCAACTAATTTCAGATCAGACACATTAATTTGCAGATTTTCGTCGCTTATTTTTTTGTTCCACTTAAAATTGAAAAATAAAATCCTTAGTCTAAAATCTGACTACTCAGTAGAAAGTTATGCATGGTCACACATAAAAAATAAACGCGTTGACTTGATACCTCCTATTTTTTTGTCGGTTAAACAACGTCTTTCACTGAATGAGATAGTAGGTGCTAAGGGAATCTAATGTCTCATGGGCAAGCCATGATTGCGGCGGTAAGTCCTCTCTTCGAGGAGTGGTTTGAGAGGTGGTATGACGTCCTCACTTTCCAGGCCAGGTACGGAGCGAGAGTGCATGGGTAGCCGTCATCTCCTTCAGCGAAGCAGTGATGCTTGCGAAGAGGCAGGCGGCGCACGTGAGGGAGAGGCAGCATATGCGCCCACACGGCCCTAGCCTCTGCGGGAGACGCCCTGGGCGTCGGGAATCCAAGGCTGATTCCCGGCCACGGTGGGCGTGGGCTTGCGGTCGGCGAGTAGTGGGTAGCTCGCTGTCCGGTCAGGACCAAGCCCAGATCGATGGCGCGTTGTGTTCCACGCGCGCCTCAAAGAGATGTCAGCACAAACCGATGGGCCCGCAAGGGCCGATGCCTGCCATGGGTGCGGGTTGTTCGAAAGAGATACCGCTGCCCCTGGTACATAGGCTACTGAGGGAACACGGGTGGATTTTAGAAAGTAAAAGTCTGACACGACCTCCTGCTCCACCCAGAGCGGGAGAAGTTATTTGACCCAAAAAAAAAAAAGTCTGAAGTCTAAGTACAAGGTAAACTTTAACAAAAATCCTGATCCTGTAATCGGATCCTAAAAATATTAGCGTAGGTAAGTGTAAATACATTAAAACTGAAAATCTTAAATGCAGAATACTTGTACCAAATTTCTTCAATATGGTCTGGAAACTTGTTAATACTATTAGAGCAAGCTACGGAGGCGTTAAGCCTGCAACCTTACTTAATTCTACTTATTCGACAAACTTCGGCACTAGCGCCGCCGCCCTCCCTGTCGGCACATCTTCAGTGCATGTTATTATTAGCAAAGATTTACATTATAGAATAAAAAATAAAACCGAGTGCGGAAAAATTAAAAGTTTAATACTCTTTCAAACGTAAAACAAAATGACCATTAAATCAAACATGCCAAAATGAAGAATCCAAAGAAAAGACGAGTATTCGACACATTGCTCGGCCCGGCACTGCGGACTTTTACGTCATGGTGTTGGGCTTCCACGCTAGGCTTCCTATCTATAATTTCTATTTCTCCCTGTTCAAGTTTCTTACGGTCATCAGAATACTTTTCGTTTGGCCAAGACTTCGATTCAGCAGTTTCTACTTCAGAAACCGCCTGCGTGGAGGAAAGATCATTTACTGAAGGTGTATTTTCTAGTGTCGTTATTTCCTCTAGTACAGATGACGATGTTGGCACAGATACTATTTCGCTGTCGTCTGCTGACGTCTCAGGTGTGATAGAAGTGACTTGGTGCTCAGAAGATGATTCGGTTTGCATCAACATTACTTTTTCTTTCTCAGAAGAAGCTTCTGTTTTCTCAGAAGTTGCTGCAGTACTTGTAACAAGTGTATCTTTATTGATTACGTCACAAATATTCGAGCAATGCTCCTCTTGACATTTGTCCTCTGTACCACATGTTACGAAATTCTCCCAGGCTGACAACAGTTGGTACAAATGTGGTTGCTTGCAGTCATTATCTATGTAGGTTTGAATTCCTGCTACTTCATTTTCACAAATAAGTGGTCCACCGCTGTTGCCCTATGACGTAAAACATTTGATTTAAGAATAATATTAAATATAAATGCATTAAAGTATTATTATAGATATATAATCATTTTGGTTGTTTTAACGATGCTCACTTATGATCGTCTCTAAACCTTTTACTGTGGGGGCCCTGGTGACCTGTAACACAGGCTTTTTCGAAAACCTCTTTCAGGCACCAGTCTCTTACAATGGTGGAATATAACATTACCAAAAACATTGTTAACTTTTAAGGAAACCAATATTGTGAAGAGAGAATAAATAAATGAAATGAAATGAAAATAGAACCTATGTTCCTTTTGGGAATATTTTGTTAAAATTATATCTTCCTTTGCCTTTTCCATTGCTAGGCTTTGGCCTGTCTCCATTCTTTCTACTTCTTAAAGCAGCTGATTGCTGGCCTAGTAGTTATGTTAGAAGTCTATTTCTTTACTTTCAACATTTTTTTTCTAATTTAGCGACCATTCTGATGTTGCCTTTGCCCAGCAAACCATTTGTCATGACAGGGATGGCTCAGTCCCAAGTCAACATTTAGCTCCGCAAACCGGCAATATGCGTACTTAGTTTAAGAAGAAAAGTTTGTTATCTCACCTGGCAGAAGTTACTGTCGTAAGCTGCGTTCTTAATTTCGTCGCTGTCGGTGGCACAGGTCATGGTGTTGCCAATAAAGTGAGAACCGCAGTTCTGAATTGAAGGCGGCAGCATTTCAACGGATATCTGTATCAAACTCCTGTCTTCGGTGTCATTGCCGTCTTTCTTCTGCATACAGATGAAAATGTCAGTTGAGGGTTTTCTACAGTTAAATACAATTAAGTAAAAAAACATATTAGAAAATAACGATGATTATATTCTACACCAACGTGATGAAAGACCTATGGCGGACTCTGGATTATAATTCACCAGCACTATGTAATCTTATTTATGAGGTCAGACGTTTGTCTAAATTACTTACATCCGAAATTTTATCCAGCTCATAGAGTTCCCACTATGAACTGAAACAAGTTCAGTCTCAGTCTTCTAGGAAATTTATTTGCAGCTACAAACTGCACAGTCTCACAGCTGTCTAGAAATGCAGGGTCAGCTCTAATAATAATAAAAAAAAAAAACAAAGTAATCTTACGGCGAATACAAGGATCGTGCAGATTTTCTCCGCGAGGTCACGTTTAGGGTTAAGGTTGGTAATGCCCACAGCTGAAGTAATGTTGAAAGCTGACAGAACCTTCATCAAAGAGATGTCAGTGCGCCACCATTGCGTCGAACTGTGGTTGTACGGACGAACAATTTGTATGACCTGAGTAACAAAACCAAGTGAAGTAGTTTGTGTGAAATAACGTATTTAATATAATTACTAAAATTTTACTTAACTTGCCGTCACAATCAGGCTATTATGTTCCCACTGCTGGGACACAGGCCTCCTCTCTGTGAGAGGAAGTGGGTACTTATCCACCACGCGGGTCCAGTGTAGGTTGGTGGCTGTCAGATAATATGTCCTCGAACTTTTGGTTCTCGAAGATTTCCGGTTTCCTCACGATGTTTTCGTTCATCGTTTTGAGAACAGTGATGATGAAATTAAATAGACAAAGTAAAGTGCCTGCCTGAGTTCGAACTCGGTAAGTCGGAGCGGATTCCTCTGGGCCAACACTACTCTTAACTTGCTTACTGCTTGAACATACATTCTCATAGAAATATTTGTACCGGGATGTAGTAAGAAGACCCAGAAAACACTTTGCAGATGTAGACTTATTGGGGAAGAAGTTTCAATATGCCTAATCGGTCAGAGAATACTGGCGTCTCAGATTATAAAACAAGGCAGATAGACTGCGCGGAACACCAGAGTGAAGCCAAAAAACCAAATACTAAAGCGTCGTATTGTATATAATGCGAAGCTTCAGTATTTGTTTTTTTGACTCTTGGGTGTTCTGCGCGATCTATCTGCCTTTGTTTTATAACGTAAAAAAAAAAAAAAAAAAAAAATGTAAAGCGTCGCATTGTATGTTACATAAAATACGATGCCGTAGTATTTGGTTTTTTGGCTTCACTCTTAGTGTTCCGCGCGGTCTATCAACCTTTGTTTTATAATCTGAGACTGGCGTGATGTAATGTGTAGTTTAAATATTTCTTATTACCTCTCGTTCTTGTTCGTCCTCGTCTTCATTAAGTGTGAAATTGGCATCAATAGTAATTGCTCCGAGCCTAGCTAGAAGTGTTTTTCGCGGGAAGCCGTTAGGAGTATCTGTGACAATACTGGGGCCGACAGCAGAGGTGACCAGCCAGTCAGGTCGGATGAGGATTGCGCCGCGGAGGAACCGTGAGCCAGAACCATCTACCACCGACTCGTCCGGGTAATATAAAATTGCCTGAAAATATATTTGAAAAATAAATGGAATTATTTTCGTAAGTGCAGCAATTTGAACAATATGTCGTTAGTTGTCGAGTCATGAGTTATGTGTCATAATTTAAACACGGTGTACAGGCCCCCTAATAACCCTTAAAAAAAACCGGATAGTGATGAGGCAAACAATCACCATTTACATCCTGTTTTCATCAATTTCGACTACCTTCGAAAAACTCTCAATTTTGTTCCTGCATGTGAAGCACTCGAAAGAGGATAGTTAAATTTTTTGTTGATACACTATGACTGTCACGTGTTCTATCACACTTTAAGCATTTCCTCATGATCCCGATATTAAGTAAAAGGTCAATTTAACACCAAAGTAAGGGTCTGACTCACCATATATGGATAAACCCCTCTCCTGACTTCTTGTTCACCATCTGCACAAACTTCTACACATAGCGACAGTGCTGAAAAATTAACAAAAATACAATGACCAACCAATCTCTACAGGTGAAAACCAAAATCGCTGAATATAAACGTTGATGAATTACCAGAACACAGTGCAATTAGAAATTTAGTTTTCATATTCGTAGAAAATGATCAGAAACATTTATAGGAAAACTAAATGACGTTTCGCCGTCAAATACATTGCTAGTCTGACAGTAGAAATTTCAAAAGAAGAATAGATATCATTTTTCTTTTTGCATTTTCTCTGTCAGGAAAATCAAACAGTTTTGATAAACGTGCCCAAGTATTTAAAACCTCATTTTTGACCTAATGCTATAATTCTTTTTGCTCTCTGTTGTAAAAATCGAATTAGTCGAGTCACGTCCCTTTATTTTTCTCCGCTATCTTTGACAAAGTTACGCCGACTCGAGTTAAAGACATTAATCAGAATCTCATCCGAGCCAAGATGTATTATCCCCAATAAAGCGAAAAGAATGACTTCGCGATTTTAAAGCGCGTGTTTTACAGATAACGGTGGCGGATAAATCTGGGGAACACCTAATTATTCATGTTAGGGGTGTTTAAGAGTGCGTATTAATACGCTTCGAGCGGCGTCGGCTTTTGAAAAATATGCTAAGAACATAAAAAGTGCAGTTTATTTAAAATACCGCGAACGGAAACATGGCTTGGGCGGGCGCGCCACCACGAGAGCGCTGTGTGCGTCTTTTCAGTTTTTATTTCAAATTGGATAAATGTATAAAACATTGAAAGGGTAAAAGATTTAGTTGGTGAATCAGATTTGATTTTATTATCTAGTGTTTGTGTTTGCTCTTTTTAAACAATGTCTGTAAATAGCCGCAACAAAATAGCAATTAGAAAGCCACTTCAAGGTGGAAACACTAACATTGACCACAAATGAGCGGAGATGTCGTATCCAAACCGCTGATGCAGCCACGTCAATACCACTTGTTCTGATAGTTATTACATGTCCAGTTTAAGTGGACCTGTCTTAATGTTCTAAGCTTCCTCTCAATGTTCTAAAAACTTATTTGCTGTTAGGGGCAGACAGTGTCTTCTCAACTTGGTACTGTTATAACGGTCCGAATGAACGAGCTACGTGTTTTGGCTGCGACCCGCAATTGCTTTACACTTCTCCTCCCTTTGCAGTTGTAAAACGGTGTCCTAAAATATCAATAAAACTGCTGTATAAGTTTTAATCACAGTTGTATTTTAGTGGCTATATTGATTTTGCGAAAAAGCAATCGTACGAATATTTATGGGGTATTCGTAACAGCGGCCGATTTTATTGTTTTGTCGGTGAATATAAAATGATACGGGGATTTTTGAACGCAGGTAGTTTCGCTATTTTATTTTTACATAGATATTTATTCATTGAATGGAATGAACATTGAAATAATGGAATCTCAATTTTCATACGGCACGCGGCATATAATGCTTGAATCGTTTAAATGGTTAGAATGTCCAGTAGATTGGACTTCTTTTTAATTGAGTTTAAAATGTGGGTGGATAATCTTTATATTTCCTGAGACGAGAGTTAAATTGGTTAAGCATAAGTGTTTATAATATTATAAATGTGAAAGTTTGTATATTTGGATGTTTGTTACTCAAACACGCAAAAAATAATTTCGATCAATTTTTTTATCCCGGTAATACGAGTACGTTCCCGTGGGATAATTTTCGACCTCCACGTGAGCGAAGCCGCAGGCCCAAGCTAGTGTTAAATAACGTTAATCAGAAAAAGTTAATATACAATAGCTAGGTATTTAAATATAATATAGAAAGGACTAAATCCATGAAGCGTGTGAGTAAATTCGCATTACGTACCGGTTGCGTACAAATTCCTCGGAGTCTAGGCGAACTTTTCGCCGGCTTACCAACTGTGACTCGCGAACGGTGATATGAATATTAAACGCTTCAAGAATTAGAAGATTTATTCGACAATTTGGAAGTTGGGCGGTCTCTGCGCACTTAAATGAATGTTTAACATTATCTGTGGAGTTTTAAGGAACTTGAGCCTCTTAAACAACTTGCGAAGAAACTTTAATAGAGAGCGGCTCTCGAGCGATTAATTCGAAGACGTGGAAAGGTGGACGGGAATCCTTAATGTGGAAGGGTAACGGGAGGTGTTCAATCGGTGCATCTAATAGAGGAACAGAAGGGGTGCGCTTCATTTAAATTATTTTACGAACTTACGAATTTTGTTTCAAGCTCTTGGCTCCAGAACCTATTACCTACCTATATGTACGAGTAGGTTTACATGTTCGTGGATATACAGGATTAAATTATTTAAGCAGGCGATCGTTTACCCACGTGTTGTGCATTAGTATCGAAAACAAATGAAACAAAAAAAAAATTGTCGATGGGAAGATCCACGTTGGCCGGGCGCGCGTATATCGCTCAGCTGTTTTTGTAATTTTTCGTGTATTAACTTTTTTTTTACGAATTTCCAAAACCATAACATAACAGTCGTTTCGTGGCCTTAATGTACAGACGCCAGCACATCAAGCTACACCAAACTGTAAAAATTTCCCAATTGAACATGAACCTTATGCTTATGTTATAAAGTTGAAAATCTATCAAAAATATTGACAGATTTTGGTAGCTTGATGTGCTGGCGTCTGTACATATCAAAGTTTCGTTTAAAGTCTGAACAAAGTTCTAATCATGAATAAAAGTTTTATTTTTCATTAGTTTTCCCACCCAATGCGAGGGTAAAGTATTGCCAGTTAATTTAATTAGATCCTGTATATACTGAATACAGCCACGGAGCCATATTTTGCAACAACGTAACACATTGAAACACGCCAGAGCGACAATTTTCAACCTTTAGCAAATAAACAATAGCGATGAAAAACTTATAACCATAACCGAAGCAACAATGAAATCAGTAGTTTGAATGTATTGCATTCAAACCCACATGATGAAAACCTCATTGGCAATAACGCCAACATATCCGTTTCGCGTGCTTGACAATATAAATTGATTGTAGTGGTGTGCGTGTGCGTCATTGTTCGCCGTCATTTTCCGATGTCCCGTCCCGTTCTATTGTACTGCACTTTATTGAATTTGATTTACGCGCCAATTTTTGTAGGCTTCGGTTTTTATTAACTGACCTCGGTGCCGATGTAAACTTAATTGAATCCGCCAACAAAAGGTATCGAATGAAAAGAGCGTCCAGCGGTGTGCGATGCAGATTATAATAGGTTTTTCCGAATTTGCATGGGTTTTAAGTTACTCGATATTCGATATTTTCACGGCGGTTGAACTATTGCGTTCGAAATGTTTGTTGAAAAGCTGCTCTAATTATTATTTTATGTTGCACCCACGGCTGAGGTTTTGTTTATGTATTAACATTGCCATTTCTCTATTTTTGTTTCCTGTTTCATCATTTGATAATACATAAAACGTCATCATTCGAACTGGACTCTTTAGAATGTTCCTCTGACCACTAGGTACATAATACCTGTATTTCAAGTCCGGTAGAAAATCAGCATTAGGCACTAGTTGTTGTAGGCATTTTTGCTGAACTGGGCCTATTTAGCGCAGCTGTGAGGCACACTTTAATGCTAGTTTCTAACATCGCCCTTTTTACTTTTTGTTAATATTTTTTTTTTGCTGTAAATTGTGTCATTTTTTAGTTTGTGCTAAAAAAATGTATTTTCTTTCTTTTCTTTCATTTGTCACCAGGATGTCTGCAAACTCATATCAAGAATGAAATTAAACTGTCTCGATGAAAGCTTTTCTTACAATTTTCTGCAACAAAAGCGAATTATTTGCTGAAAGACCGTAATCTGAGTTAATTATCTGAAATTCGGTCGTATTTAACGTCGTTTCAAAACGAGTTTTCACAATTGGAGGCGAGTCAAAAGAGCTTTCTAAAGGAATCGAAAACACAATTAGGAGCAAGTTCTTGTTTGTAAATTGTCAGCGAAAGAGTGTGCATGACACGTGGCGGTACGTGCATAGACGTGCTACTGCTCGTTTGTCGATCGCGCTTAAATACATTATGTGCATTTTTCAATACTTGTTATACTTTTGAAGTAACGGAGTATCTCCTAAGCTTTTATAATTTAAGCTGGGTTTAATGTCTGGGTTCTAGAAGTTTCTTTATTTCATTTTTAACGGGAGACTACCGTTCTAAGAGTAGGAGAAACTTGATGTTCAAAGTATTTAAAGCATCAAGATAGTTGACTCAAATTCTGATAACTTGGCATACCTTCTTCTTAGTCTCCTGACACGACTTTTGAAATGATTTCTCAGACATTGTTGGTCCAAAACTTCGCCACTTCTACGACGACGTCGTCGGTAGCAGGGCAGAAGTCACTTTGCTTGTACGGTCACCATGAGATAAGCAACCAAGGCCCGTCGGATATAGTTGAAGTTTAGTAAGAAACTGATGGGTTTTTTCGAACAAAATAAAATAAAATTAATAGAAAACAAACAGTTCATTAATTAAATTAAATTTCATTCGAAAACATTCATCAGTTTCTTATTAAACTTCAACTATATCCGACGATCCTGGTGACTTACATCTTTTACATTAATATCAGAGAAAGCAAAAACAAAACGCAATTTTTACCATAATTACTTCAAAAAAAAAAAACTCAGTTCCGCCGTTGTACCCGCTCAGCGTGCCGGCCGCTAAGCTCGTTATTATGATTGTGCCCTACAGAGAGATACAGAATCAAATCAGGCGCAACAATGCCTGTGCAATTAAACCCGCGAGGGGAAACGTCTTGGAGAGAAGCCGCGAATGAAGACCCCGACGGCTTTACAGTCACGGGGAAAAAAGGGTTTATACCTTCACTTCTCGTAGCTGCCAAGTATGTATTATCTTAGGGATGGATAATGCTAGGGTCCACTTTAAAGCCATAGTAGGTAATGTGCTACATACATACATAATCAGCCTATCATGTTCCCACTGTTGGGACACAGGCCTCCTCTCGATGAGAGGGAGTGGGCCGTAATCCACACGCGGGCCCAGTGCGTGTTGGTAGATGTCGCATGTCTACGATTTTTTTGGTTCTAAGACATGCCGGTTTCCTCACGATGTTTTCCTTCACCGTTTTGAGAGCAGTGTGAAGAAATAATTTACACAAAGTAAAGTACCTGCCGGGGTAGTGTGCTAGGTATCAGCATATTCAGACTTTAATATTCCCACAGCTGGACGCAGGCCTCCTCTCTGTTGTCACATGTATTTTTTTTTGTTCCTAGGACCTGCCGGTTTCCTCACGATGGTTTCCTTGACCGTTTTGAAAGTTGTGGTGATGAAATAATTTAAACAAAGTAAACCTAGGACTCAGCAGGATGGTACAAATATTGAAAAATTATTTTTTTAGTGTTGATGAACTTTACTTGTGTTGGGTTTTAAATGTAGATTCTTATATTCTTATACTTTGGAGCTTTTAAGGCTTCCCAGATACTTGTGTGGGATATTGTAACGAATCATCATCATCATTTCAGCCGAAAGACGTCCACTGCTGGACATAGGCCTCCCCCAATTTGGGGGGTTTTGCCATGATCGCCACGCTTGGCAGGCGGGTTGGCGATCGCAGTGTGGTGGTAAAATGCATAGAGAACGCTGCTGCCCATTCTCTAGTAAGTCCCTTAGTCGCCTTCTACGACACCCACTGGAAGAAATGGGATGGTGCTATTCTTTTACGCCCGGCGACACATACGGGACGTAACGAATACTTTTTGATAATCAACAAAGGCAATGTAAAGCGGTTTCTGTCTTTCCTGGTACTTTTCTATCACCAAGAATGAATGTGGTCTATTGTAGATAATCCTTTGCGAAAGCCTGCTTTCTCTACGGGTTGCCATATATCTAGTGTTTCGCTTATTCTCATATTTAACGAAGAAAATAGTTTGTATAGCGTCGGTAAAAGGCTAATTGACTTTATATTTATTTACATTCTTACACATGGAAAATTACACTTGGCTGCAACTATCATCTTGTATAGCTATCATTATAATTACACGTTACCTCTACTTAACACGCAATAGAACCTTCAATAACCATTGTCTTAACGCAGACAAACCAAAACCAACACTGTAACAGAATTAAAGTCAAACTCTTTCATTGTCGGTAATGCAAATCCCCGTCTGAATACGGTCTGTTTACTTCTTTGCCCCTTTGTTTCAGCCGTAACGAGCAGAAAAAGGGCCCATTCAGAGCATCCGAACCTAATTACCCTCCCTCGGTTACAAAGGAGGGTTTCTAATTAACGATATTATGTCAAATAATTTGTTTGAGTCGACGTCTTACTTGGTCGGAGTCGCGGATTGGATTAAGTTTGCTCGGTACCGGTACGATGGCTGTATAAAGAAAAGCTATTCGAATGGAAACGTTGAAAGAACTGTGATTGTAGCCGAGAATTTGTCTTTGTTGAGAATTCAATTAGAAGCTGGGTTAAGTTTTTGATTAATTGGTAAATCTTAAAGTTAGTCGATTTGATTTGAATTATTTTTATCGGTCGTTACCTACCTTCTAAAATCCGATAAGGAAAGTCATGCCGCTCCGCTTATAAGGAAGGGGGTTGGAGTATAAAACCATCTCTAATCCTAATTTATAAATTCAACATTATTTTTAGTCTAAGCGAAACCTGAAAATAGTTTGTTCAGAATAAGGAACTGAATCGATTCCAGTAGTTTTTACACCATTTTATATTTTTTCCAATTTTTTTTTAAATTTTTATTTATCACCAGTTAATTACAAAACAATTGCCTTAGGGTTTTTTTTTTGGGTGGGAAATCATCAAATGACTTCTCCTGCTGAGTAGAGCAGGAGGGCGTGTCAGACTTTTACTGACTAAAACCCACCCGTGTTCCCTCACTAGCCCGTATGCCAGGGGCTGTGGTATCTCTTTCGAACAAACCCGCACCCCTGGCAGGCATCGGCCCTTGCGGACCCCACCGGTGGTTACTGACATCTTTGACGGCGCGCGTGTGGAACACAACGCGCGCCGTCCCGTCTACCACTTTTCGGCCGCAGAGGATAGGGAGAGCGGCTGACGCTATACCGACACTCCTCTTCCCCTGCGGCCCCACCGCGTCCGCCATCAAACGGTGGCGGCCCCGTCCAGGCCACGGAAGGGAAGAGCGCTACTCAGAAGCACCGGCACTCCTCCTTTACCGCAGTCCGTAACCCTCAGCCGCGATGCCTTCCATTCGACATCGCGGCCCACCTCAGTTGCGGTGCACCTCACCGCAACTGGGCATGGCTTGAAGGCAAAAGCCCTGACGAGCGGCCCCACCTTTGGGTTCCTCTTGGCTTCACCGTGGCCGGAATCCACGGTTACTGAGCCCCCCCGCAACGACAATGTGGGAACCCACTCGGGGGGATTGCCTTAGGGTTAGGTACCTACTATTATTTTGCCTAATATTATCAATGAGCATAATACGACGCTGGTCGCGCGGGCGTCGCGTGGTGCCTATGGTGACCATTTTTGTGTCGACAACTTGGTAACAAAACAAGCTTACAACTTTGTAATTTTTCATGATACAGCTTTGAAATTTTGTATATAGATTCTTAACATAAGAATACTAGACACATGTCTCGGGTTTCGCATATACTAAAAATAAGGTTGCATATGTACATATTAATATTATAAATATGAAAGTTTGTATGTTTAGATGTTTGTTACTCAATCACGTAAAAACGTCGGAACATATTTGGTTGAAATTAAGCACACAGATATTTTGTAACCTAGATTAACACATGGGATACTTTTATCCCAGTAGGTAGGTACGTTCCCGTGGGATAATTTCCATACTCCACGCGGGCGAAGCTGTTTTTATAAATATGAAAGTTTGTGTGTTTGGATATTTTGATGTTTGTTACTCAATCACACTAAAATGGCTGAACGGATATTAATTTTAGACCACCATGAGGGCGATGTGGCTGGCCAAAATAAATACAATGTAATTTCTAGTAAATGGCCTGCACCGAAAACATTCCATTCAATCATGCATCATTTGACTATGCTATAGAAAATGACCACCAACTTTTTCAATTAGTCCGAATCCCAATCCAATTCGCCCTTATTCCCCGTTCCACTTGTATGTAAACACAGGGTCGAAACACGTCATGATAGATGTCCCACGTCATATGTTGGAACACGCGGCTTTTGCCTCGTCAGCCGAGTATTAGCAATCTGTCAGTGCTAACCGTGCATTTGTCATTACGATTGGGTAGCATTAATTGGATTAATGTCATTAGCTGGCCCTTCACTCCGTCTTATGACGTATGTAAATGATCATGAGACGTGCAAGTAGATACGTTTATACCTATCATTAGTCTAGGTTTATTTAATTCTAAAACCATAGAGGAAGATTTTCCAGTCATGCTTCTTCAATCTTTTTTTCCTTAAATTAATCTAATAGTATGGAAAAACTGTCCAAAGTTCTAAATTTATTCTCAGGAGAAGACTTGTTCTAGGTAAAAAATGTTGGTGAAATTCACCCTTAGTTGTCTAATTACATTTAGTTACCCAGTCAATGCAAAAGATTGAGAGAGATCTTGCTTTTCCGATTTTCTCAAGACTGCGCAAAATTTATTTTTAATGGTCTTGGGAAAGATGTGTCGAAAGTTTAATTTTTGGTCAGAACCGTGAACAATACAGGTACTTTTAAATAAAAATAAAAATAAAACGAATTGATGAAATCCTTACATGTAAAAAATGAATTTACAAAATGCATTTGTAATCTGAAGCTCCAAATAGTTGACAGTATAAATCCACAACAAGCAAGCATTGGACACATCAAATCAAGAACAATAAAGCATAATCCCTATTATCTGAGACGTTAGTAAAAGGCTTAGAGTCCAGTGGACGTAGCGCCGTCAGTTCTAGGATATCAAAGGGGCATGGCCATGCACGTTAGGTGGGATTGTGAGATTAGCAGACATTTGAATGCGCCGGCCGCGTTTCTCCTCACTAATTGAGTTAATATTTGGTTATCGGCGGCGCGCACACGGCCCGAGCGACTAATCCTGCCGAATTAATGACGCGAATTTATCATTATTAATGCGTACGCGATACTCGCCACACCTGATTTTACGCTGCGACCCGCGTTCGTACTTATGACATGGGTGTATCTCGTGTTTATACTGACGCGAGCTTTGGTGAATTTACGAGTCGATTGGTAGGAAATATTCCATTTACATATATTGTTGAAGGGTTAAATCAAAAGGCATTTGAAACACGAGTACACATAATTTGATGACGAAAGTAAAGTTACCTACCTCACTAACGATTATTTTATTACTCCAGCTTCATCGAGGCGATAGCTACGTATATAAAATAAATCAGCAGGTAATAATGCAAGCACAGACTGAATAATTAGCCCGGCAAAATGTCCGAGAATCTGGTAAATGCTCGATTAATGACAGCTTTTCAACTTATTTTTTAATGGTATCCTCTCATTATGTTAATTAACGGGAATCATTTATATCAGTTTCACCAGAAAAATACATTCTACTTCCTACTAATATTAAAAATGTTAATTGTTTGTAACTCAATCAGGCAAAAATGGGTGAACGGATTTTGATCAAATTTTGGCGCACAGATCGTTTATAACCTGGATTAACACATTCGTTTTTCTTTTATCCCGGTCGTACGTTCCCGTGGGACAATTTAAAATTTCTACCTTCAAGCGGGCGAAGCCGGTGGCAAAACCTAGTTACAAATAAAATTAATTAAAACTGCAAAACATACAATGGGCGGCCTTATCGCTTTCTGCGATCAGTTCCAGGCAACCTTGGAATGGACAGTAATTGTCTGATCATTGTCATAGGCAGAATAGAGCCTACTGCTTACCACGAGTGTACGATTAACGCTAATACTAAATAGTCAAGTAACTGCCACTAACATGGAAGTAGCGCGGTTGGTCGCAATTCTAACCGAATCTAACCTAATTACCTACCTGATGAGCCCTGTCGGCGAAGAGTCCTGTCGACGAAGTGTCCCGTCGAAGCAGTCTTTACTCCGACATTACGGCCGATGGGCGTAATTTCTGTCAGCGTTTAGTCGTAAAGTAAAGTTTTCCTCAATTACTCGATATTTCCATATTTTTTTACTATAACATTGTCGTATATTATGACACAAAAAACACAGGACTCATTTTCAAAACAGTCAGATAATCCTTACTTTCTAGAGCAATACTATGAGTATGACAAACTTGTTTCGAATTTTCCGTTTGAGTTGATCACAATGAAAAGAAAATGTGTTGTCTTGTTTGTTCCACGTGTGAACGCGGCGCGGCCAACTGCACCGTCCATTCAATTCGACAGTTTTACGACACGGCGCCCGTTTATTCGCACGTTTCGCTCCGTTATGGCTTTATTACAATTTTTTATAGCTCCACTAGTTCATATTTTTGGTGGTGTTAAGGGATTAAAGAAGTGGAGATTAATATGTGCCGTGAAAGGCTTGATTTAAAAAGAACTGAATAATAATTCGCTTTTTTTTACGCCAGTTAATAAACCAGATTAGCCGGTCTGACTCTCACTGACTTATTGCCAACAATTGCCTTTTTTTTTCACACATTTACTACTTACACCTACTTACTACTATCTATTTACGCATCGAGAGTTTCAGTGTCAGGTGTTTCCATTGAGGACACGGTGCAGTACACGGTGGAGGTCTGCCCAACTTGCGCGGAACACCGCCGTGTTCTTGTGGAGGCGACCAGCGGCGGCAATCTCTTGCGTTCGGCCCTGCTCCAGGCCATGATACGGAGCGAGAGTGCATGGGTGGCCGTCGCTTCCTGCTGCGAAGCAGTGATGCTCGCAAAGTGGGAGGCGGCGCACATGAGGGAGCAGCAGTATTTGCGCCCTCACGGCGTTAGCCTGCGCAGGAGATGCCCTGGGCATTGGGATTCCCAGGCTGATTCTCGGCCACCGTAGGCGCGGGCTCGCGGACAGCGAGTAATTGGTAGCTCGCCTTAAAGAGATGTCAGCACCAACTGGCCCGCAAGGGCCGATGCCTGCCAGGGGTGCGGGTTGTTCGAAAGAGATACCGTGGCCCCAGCACACAGGCAACTGAGGGAACACGGGTGGGTTTTAGTCAGTAAATTTCTGAACTCTCATTTGATGCAACCTTGAGACAAAAATCATGAATTTAAATAGAAACAACAAGGTGCTGTGACCTCGTTATTTTTCGTTATTTATTTTGAAATATGTCAAATGTCATAGTATCACTATATTTATTAAATGTATTTTTGTTGTATATATGTTTTTCTTTTTGTACTTAGAAAGGCACCTTGTTTTGTTTTAAATTCATGTGATTTGTTTTCATTCAATTGTGCTTTTGTGTGCCCTAAATAAACGTTTTATCTATCTACTTATATATATACATATCAACAGCTAATTACAGCACATTATTAATCCCAACGTCACACAAAACGAGCATGCCTCCGCCTACTCAAACCCTACAAATTGGCATTGTCAGTAGTGCGTGGAGGACGGTACGCAAGCAAACAGTGTTGGTAACGAGCGATCAATGCGCAATCACAGAGCCTTAATCACGCGCGATTGACGGCGGACACAAATGACGGACGTAAATGACGGGAGCAGCAAATGACGCGCCGTATCGTGTGACACGCGGGCAGCAGTAATGAATTGCTACGGACACTGGGCCGCAGCACGTGTGCTGGAGTCTGTTTTAAATAAGCTGTTTGTTTTAAAGGATTTCGTAAGAAATGGAATTTGGTTTTATTGACTTTCTTGCTTACTCGTTATGATACACTTCATTTAAGAGTTTCTGATATGATTGCACTGTAGCACCTACCTATGCTTCAGTAGCCTGTCTTGTTTTTCGGGAAAGTTCATAAACTTAGAAATATGTAGGTATTTTAATTCATATAATTAATCACTCTAGTTAACTTTATTGGTTTATATATCAGTATGTTTTATATCCTTAACAGTATCTACCAATGCTGAGTATTTTTAGTATGCCATCGTCAGTCTTTGACCTTCTACAGACATTTACTTAGTCAAGCGAGGTGAGATTGTCGTCGATTATTTTTTATTCCACTTAATTTTCTGTTTAAATACTCCACGATGAAAGTGTACACAATTGCAAGTCTAACTTTTTCATGACTATTTACACAAATCGTTTTATCTTGTTTGAACAGTTTCTTAGTCCAAAGATGTACGTCAAACAAACACATAGGTCACTTATACTAATTAGACACGCGACAAATTAGATCAAGTTGCACATGACAGTGGATTATTGATTGCTGGGTGGTGGGGGAAGGGGGGGTTGGCATAATGACGTCATGCGCTCCACAGCCAGTAATTAACGACTGATTAACGCACAATTAGCACTGATCACTGATAACAGATGCCGGCGGAACTTGAAACCCGTGCACTTGCGTGCAGGAAAATGTGGAAAATTAGACATGTCCATGGGATTTTCTTACAAAGTAAGGACATTTCTCCCAAATTGACTCCGGCAGTGATTGTGCGGATTACATATGTTTTTCGTTTTTTAAATGAAAATCAATCACATTACTTATTATTTATTCATTCAATTTTTTCTTCTAAAATTAAATGAATATAAAAGAAACACGGTAGGAGAAGTGGAAAGAGGGTAGAGACGCATTTGGTCTACAGTGGGACATCACAGGCTTTTAATATTTTAATAAAAGTATTTTAATAATGAAACAAACAAATCGATCACCGCTTTATTAAAGATAAAGCTAATTTTATTTTGGAAATATGGGTATAACAAATAGGTAACAAAACTGATTACAAGATCAGCCATTTTTTACCATGTAGGCATGCAGTAGATACCCAAAAATAAAAAATAAAAGTCAAAGCAAGTATTTCAATTAGGCACTTAAAAGTAGCGATGCGCGATGGCGAGAGGTTTTATTCGATTGTTTCGATTGTTCGAACATCTCGATGGTTCTCGATTGTTTCGACTTGGACTCGAGTCCGACTCGGTCTGTTATTGCAACTGGCGCATGACGCGTTCATTCGAGTCGAGAGTTGTTCCTCGATGGTTTAGGGTTTCGCGAGTTGGTTGGTTGGCGCGATTGTTTAAAAATTCGTGGCATTTTGATGAATTTAAAAACTAGTTAAAAATAAAACAGTGCATCGTAATCGTAAGTAAAGGTAAACGTTCATAAATTACGCGCAGCTCGCTCGACTCGAGTCTGGCACGCTCTCGCCTCTAACTAACATGCGCCTCGACTCGATGCATGCAATCGACTGACCTCGGGGACTGAGCGAGACTCGGTGACCGATTCGAACAATCGCCGATTCCACTGACTCGAAACAATCGACAACTAGCAGTCGATGCCACTGACTCGAAACAATCGACGACTAGCGGTCGATTCCACTGACTCGAAACAATCGAAAAACATCTCGATTGTTTTGTAGAACGGCGAGTCGATGGTTGACTCGATGGTTTATTTTAACGACTTCGATTCTTTCGATTGTTAAAACATCTCGGATTCGCCCATCGCTACTTAAAAGGCACTTTTGTACGTCAATATTTACATTGAAATAGAATTGATTCTAGTCGCCCATTCTAAAATGTAGTTTCGTATGGAGAAGAACGGGCAAGAAACTCCACCGTTACTCTTTTTAAATGTTTTAAATACAATTTAACAAAGTACATTCACTATATAATTATGTGTGAAAACGATGCACCCAGAATAATATTACTACTATAGGTACCAAAATAGGTAAAACTAAAAAAATAAAAAATGCAATTGAAGCAATACAGATAAATTAATTTTATGATGGATAACATGGTGCGCACATATTTACAAACATTGTAAGAGTAAATATACGATTTTTCTAGAATATTAACAAGTATTATGTCAGTGTGTGAGTTAATCAATGTCATAATAGTACATTATGGTACAAGTGTATAACGTTGGTGATTACCGCTGAGGCGCCATTGAGACCCGAGCCGGCAGGCGAGGGTCTTAAGAAAGCCGAGAACGGTAATCATCAATAGATACGTCTATCATACGACGTTTTTCAACACACTTGTGAAGAAAATAATACTAAAAAATCATTTTGTCCTTGGAGTTTTTAGGTAGTAAACTTTCCATAACGGCTTCACATCTTATATCGGGCAGTGTTACAACATACAAAATTTTCTTCATAACTAGTACTTGTGGTCATTGTAATGAATAATTATCTTTAATTTCAACAGTGAAAACGAGTTGAGTTTTTTTTTTGCCAATGGCGGGAAAAGTAATCAGTTTTCCAATGCGCGCGCATCTAACAATGGCGATCGGCCGCATTCCGAATTAGAAAATAACGCTGTGAGCGGTCACATCGAATTTTGCGTTCCGAGTTTGATATCACGATTCTGACAGCTAAGAACCGTCATTTTTGTCATCAATACGGAACGCACGTGATCGCGATAAAAGTTTTCACTCAGCGTTAAAACATATATTCACCATATTAAACTTGTATACACCACACATTTTTTCTTCTTAGATAGTAGCACTATTTCAAATAAATATAAATTAACTAAAGATTCGACGTGACTTAAAACAAAACAGCACAACTGTCATTTTTGACAAGATGGCGCATGTCATGACGTCATCTATGACGATTCACAGGATGTCGTGTGTAAGCGCGGTCAAATCGATATTATTGTAACTCGGACCGTGGCTTAAAAGAATGACGTTTCTTTTTTTTTTGCTTTTCGCGGATAGGGCTTTAGCCACTTACAAAATGGGGAATTCAAAGTGTTTCTTTATTACAGAAAATAACAAAAGTTATATTTGAGTGAGTCTTATTTATTAAAAACGTACAAGTTGAAATTATCTATTTAATTATGAAGTTGCATGAAATGAGCAAGCAATAGGTATATTAATTTATTTGTACTATTGAGCACGACCTTTTTTGTATCGAAACTTTTAAAGAACAAAGCAACTCAACCAATAAAAAAAAAGCTACAACTCACTAGTGAATTTTGATAATAGGTGTCATTAAGTGCCTAATTGCGGTGAAATTAGAGCCATTTTATGAGCAAGTGTGTTGAAAATATAATTATTTGTATAATTCAATTAGTAACCAGTTTGATTTTGTCTAGACTCTAGATTGTCCTATGGATCAGGACCAGCATGTTTCCACGCATTCTTATCTTGTTTATTCAAAAAAAATCATACTAAATTACAAAGTCTTTTTCGTTAAGGAACTGAATAAACATTCACCAATAAAAAGCTTTCGCTTTCGCCACTAAAGTCTTTTCAAACAAGATCATAAAGACACACAAAAATCACGTGAGTGACGTACAAATCCGGATTGACAGATACTGTATGATGTTTAGTATTCATTATTTTACTCACGCGTTCTCTTAATATTTTAGCTATATATAATTTCCTTCTTTTTGTAAACATGTCCTATTGAGAGTCTATTTAAATAAACAATAGGTATAACTTCTTTATTTGTGTTTTGCGATCCCGCGTTTAATACAATACAATACAACCACAATCCTACCTATGATCCGGCATGAAACGTAACATATCCAACAATTACCTATACTGATAAAGGTTGGTAGGGACATCGACGCGAAAACTGTAAGCATGAATTCAGCACATGGAGACAACATTATAGACCCCTTTGCGTAGAATTTTTGCCGGTTATAAAAAAAAAAATCTGCTGTTTCATAACATACTGCAAATACCCACGCGGTCAAAATGTATGGTACAGCAAATTATTTTTAAACACCCGGCGAATTTCATTTCAGAATCATGTACTGAACCAATGGTTACGGATTGCGCGTCGATGTCCCTGCCACCCAGTATACCCGTATCAAAGCCAAGTAAAGTGTCGAAATAAAGAAATTATCGAATTTGGGGATGGGTAGGTAACTTTGGTGAACTTACCTACCCGGGCCCCCAAATGACATTTTACAGAAATAAAATCATTTTTCATTTATCATGCAAGATAGTGTAAAATGTGACTCACATTTTACACTATCTTGCATATCTCACACTAAAACATAGATGTTTTAGTGTGAGATAAATAATTCACGGTTGCTGTGTTTCGGAGTGATCAGAGTTGCATGTCGTGAAAATGAAAAGTTTTCCAAGTAAAATATTTACAATTGAAACAACGCAATTAAAATTTAAAAAACCCCCGACCCAAACAAAAACTCTAAAAAGTAAAAAATAATATTTATAGGCCTTTTAATTTGAACGTAATATTTTGATCAGGGCATGGTCAAGTCGGGGGACTGCTAGGCCTCTGTTTGGCGTTTTCATTGACCGTCCCCCGACTTGACAATGCCCTGATCAAAATATTACGTTCAAATTAAAAGGCCTATAAATATTATTTTTTACTTTTTAGAGTTTTTGTTTGGGTCGGGGGTTTTTTAAATTTTAAATTTTATTTTATTTCTTGCTTTTTAAACTTAATGTCTCCCTTAAATCACCATTTATCTATAATCTATTCATTGAGACCTTTTCAATGAGCCCAAACACGATACTTTTACTGTTTGTTGGTGAATAACTTGGGTTTCCTGGAAATTCCAGGTGTTGCTCCAGCATCAGTTCAAGGTTATTTTTTCGTCTAATATCATTGAAGTAATATAATCCCAAATTTTGTGTTGATCAGACCCATGGAAGAGGCTAAAATCCCTTTTTCAACTAGAAAAGAGCTGATAATCTTCAAACGGCTGAACCGATTTTGATGAAACATATCTAAAAACACTCCCGACTAATACACCTTTCAAACAAAAAAAACAAAATCGGTTCATCCGTTCGGGAGCTACGTTGCCTCAGACAGACACACACATACACATACACACACACACAGACACGTCAAACTTATAACACCCCGTCGTTTTTGCGTCGGGGGTTAAAAATAACCATTATTATTTGATGAAGCATAACTTTTTCAGAAATATGGTTATGTCCAATTAAAATACTTTTTCCTGCTCTCCGAAAACCGGCTGAGCAAATTAACCAGAAATATAACACAATGAAAAGGTTTGCAGAATGTCAATAAGTGGCATAACAATATAATTAAAAGTAAGGTGTAAAATTTAACAATGAGTTGAAAATATGCGAAAACAATCGTTAATTAAAATGGCATATATGAATGTAAATGATAATTATCAGCTTCTGTATTGTTGAAATAATTAAATTTGTAACAACAGATGGATTAAGGCGCAGTCAGACGTTTGAACTTGTTTATCGCTTGCGCCCAGCTAATGTCGTCACATGGGTCGGCGCACACCGACTCTCTGTTTTAAATGGATAATTAGTGGCGTTTGCTATTGTTTTCATATTTCATAGGTTAACTGACTTCATTGAGAATAATAATGTTAATGGTAAAATAATGCCTTCGTTTTGATTACCATGTCCAGTCAGCCAATACTTACCGAAAACAATCGATAAGCAGATTAGTTACCAGCTAAATGAAATCCTTTCCAAGAAAAATCACGCTTAGGTAGGTACCTGACTGAGTTAATAAAACGTATGAAACTCGTATCCTTTCTTTGAGATTGTTCGTCGAATCGTTGAGCGCCCTAAGGTGAAACAAGTCCACATTTTTTCCATACAAACTTCGGGAGGGTTTTACTCCACTGTTTGACAGTGTACATCAAAACTTAAACATGGTATGGTTTTGTCTCATTATTAATATTGTCGATACGGAAACAGAATACTAAAATAAAAAGCCATTAAAAAGTTATGAGCCAACAAAGATTCGTTTTTCTTGCTAATTTAACCTAACTTTGGGCGTGTTTAAGTAATAAAAGAAGTGTAAAATCTGCAAAACCAAGTCAGTACCGATAAAGTTCAATTATCGATAAGTTCAATAAACTTTATTGGTCATTGATTTATGCCGTGGTTTTTTCATAAAACCCGATCTTCCGAAGGACTTTTCTTAATTTTTTCGCGAATGTTTTGCTATAAATGCTCCTGCATCTCACTCAATAACGTTGTGCGTGTACACTAGCGTCTAACTGCTCATCACTGATACTATCTCTGTCGGATACGATGCCTGGTGAGACAGCGTGATTTTTAGCCAGGCCCACCAGTGAGTTCGAGCCCGCGAAAAGTGTCCCCTTAAGTTCAGAGTTCTGCACGATTAGTGACAAATGCGCGCACTGACTGGACATGTCCACTCAATCTGTGTGATTCGTTCCTCAAAACACTATTTCCGACACCAATCTACATGGCCTTCACAAGATTTTCTGGACTTTAAAAGAGCTTGTTACCTTTGAGTTAGTCAAGAAACGCCTACAATATCTAGTTTCAAAAATATCATTGACGTGTAAAAGTGTTTGTGGAAATTAACTAACAGAAATAAAATCATCTTTCATTTATCGGTATTTTCGAATATTCGTCCTGATAAACCCATACAAATTTTGCACAAAAAGCCGCACACATCACCTTTCGTTACGTGTATCAGGGTAACTTCGTAACATTTGCCTAAAAGGTGCACGGTGCACGAAGCCGTCGGCTCCGGTAAAGGTGCGCACAGATAAGCTCGCTCGGCTTAGCTTCGCTCATAAATCAGTCTCTGTCGGTTTAGCTAATTGTTGTGACAAGCGCCCAGTTCGCCCAGATACACCAGTATATATGGCCGGATTTTTCGCTAGCCTGGTGAATTATTCAATCGAGCTTGAGTCCTTCAGGTTCTGGTTTTTGTGTAATCTTTGAAGGCAGAATGTTATCTGAACCTTTTGGTGTGATTGGTGTGAAGTGTGAGTTGAGTTGCTAAAATAGTTATTTTTAGTAGCTTATCAATGGATTTTTAAAACTTGGTAGTTTGAATGATATATCCCCTATTTTTTATCGTGTGTTCTCGTGTATTAATCACGCCTGATATAATTTAATAATAATAATAAAAAACTTTACTAACACAGAAAAAAAAACACTTTACAAATATCTTAAACTATCGTCAGAAGCCCGAAAGTCTGACAACCAGTCTTACCAAGGGGTATCGTATTACCCAGTAACTGGGTTGTGGAGGTCAGATAGGCAGTCGCTCCATGTAAAATACTGGTATTCAGCTGCATCCGGTTAGACTGGAAGCCGACCCCAACATAGTTGGGAAAAGGCTAGGCAGATGATGATGAAATATCTTAAACTAAACAAATCTTCTTTATATTAATCAGTATCACAATATGAATTAGTGAACTGTGTTTACATTTTTAAATGAATCCTAACGTTTAAACTAGGCCTAGCCTGTATCTTAGACGTTAGTTAGTTCTCGTGGTAATAAAACAGACATGACATATTTCAAAATTGTCATTGCAACAAAAAAAATATTCTTAAATTAAACTATAGTGCGGGTATAAATAGGTAAGTTACATTTGAGCGTAAGTAAACAAGAACAATTCTTTTCTTTGTATCGTACTCTTAACCAAATCAAAACGACACCACAATAACTGTGAACCTTAGCAATAATTATCAAAGAATAAATAATCATTTCTGTTTAATCGTGTTTCTTTTTGTAATAAATAGAGGTTATTGATGATAATTATGAAAATTGTAAATGATATCTGTTGTCAGTTCTTAAATTATGGATTTGTTTTTGTATGTGATCTTACACCAAACGCAAATCGCCATTCTGCTTTTGGGCTACAAACATTTCAGATTTTTACTTCATTACCTATGCCCAGTTAGTCAGTTAGGGTTACCTGGGCAGAGGTAATCAAGTTATCAATTAACCATAGACATAATAAGGACAAGTACTTAAATGAAATAATGTCCAAAAAGCACCAATAACTATGGAATGGTTATTATATTTAGGATACCGACGGCAAATGTTACACAATACATTTCTTTAATCTGATGAGGCCATTTTAACACTTTTTCTATAATATGACCTCTGAGTTTATTTTCGCTAATTCTCAACACTATGTTGACTTAAACACTTCACAGCTTTATGATAAACTGAGAGGGTTTTTTGGTCACATCCGGATGAGGTTCTTTCTCATTCTGATCATCGAGAGGCTCTTGTTTGGTTGAGGATGATGATTGACTGATTTGACCACGAAAAATAACCTACATGAGGCTAAGGCCGTTAGCCTATTAAATAATCTAAGGAACAAGTTTAGACATATGGACAGATTGACCTAAAAATTGTATAAAGTAGCTTCATTGGGACATGTTCACATGATACAGTCACCATAAATACAGGTTGCTGCAAAGTACCGAATGGATAAGCAGTACTACTAAACAGGCGCCGGCTAACCAGGTACCTATTTATAATATCTGACAATGCGACATGTTAGTCAAAATATGACCAATTTTACACATTTTCACAAGAGGTGGTTACTATGCCTGACTCTAAAGACTTGTTAAATTGTTGGCATATCAGATGGTCTCCTGTCAGCTGTCCCTGTGAATTTTATTAAATGGGCCACAGCGTGTGGACCTGACCTCAAATCAAGACTGTTGAAGAGAAGACCCTCAGTAATGAACAGGTAAGTACTCCAGAAATAATGAATTTGACTTGAATGTGTCCTGGTGACTGAGAGTGTGAAAAATGGTTTCAAAAATGGTTGGGCTGAGTGGAGCTGATCCGTCATATTCGTGAACGCGTCCTTAGGTTTTTTTTTAAATCTTTTTCTGTTTTTTACGGATGCTTTTAACGTGCCCGTTTTTGTTGAATCTACATTATTTTCACATGAATGATGTGACCAATATCTTGATTTAAATAAAGAGTGTCAGTAGAGTTTCCTACCCGTTCTTCTCCTTATGTATCCACTACGGTTTGGAATAAGTTTCATCCTTCTGACTCACCTGTAATTGGTTTGTTTGAGTCGAATTTATGGATACGTCTAAAGAATAACATGTTTAAATCTTATTTAGATATTAGAAAGAAAATACGTTTATTTGCGGATCAACATGATACAAAGAAAAAAACACAAAAAACAACAATTTGGGGAAAAATTTGCCGTGTGGCCGTTTCACGTGAAACGAACCTATGCGACACAAAGCCACAGCGCTGGTTTTCAGCGACATCTGACGTTAACGTGATGACGTCAACCGGGGCAAAGCAAAATAAAAAATAAATACCTACATCTAAATATACGAGTAAAATGCGAAATTCAGTTCCGACGGCAACGATACAAACACATTTTGTTCTGTAGTCAAGTAGGCGCAACTACACTTTGTTGTTATACGGGCTGTATTCGGTGCTCGAAAGATTACTCGAATTCGGGCACCCAATGCATTAATCACACTGTGCATCACACTGGAATACGGGCTAAAGACTAACAAGTAGTTTGAAAATAGTCGAGTAGGTGCGCTTGCGTTCGGGCACGTACCTACCTACGGACGCCTATCATCCGCCGTTTGGGTAGATATCCTAAACGAAGTACATACCTGGACTAGATGGACCCCGTTCATTTAAACTTGGTCGTTTGCCCCAATTTCATAAAATCAATCAAATTCGGGAGAACGACCAAGTGTTATCGCGCCATCATGTAGGTAGCTATCATTCTATATATTAAGAGGGATTATCTTGACACAATCAACTTATAATGTTCCCACTGCTGAGACACAGGCCTCCTGTCAGTGAGAGGGCGTGGGCCGTTATCTATCACGTGGGGTCAGTGTGGGTAGAAGTAAACAACATATCTTCGTTCTAGGATATGCCGGCGAATAATTTTGACGTTTTGGACTTTTCGTGGGTAGTGGTGAAAGCAACACGTGCTTTTGTTTGTGTTACGAATTCTTTCGATTTTAGTGAATCCTTCAAGTGTGAACTTTAATCGTTTGTATTCTTTGTGTTTGTGTTGTAGCATAAGGTTTGTTTTAACACACAACTTTATTTATTTTAAACATTTTACCCGGCTTCTACCATGGATACCAAAAAACCCCCTGACCCTCCTGATCCCTTTGACTACACTCCGGTATTAACAGTTTCTCTCCCCGATGACAATTTGGCAAATAATCCAATGGATTCCGAATCTGCAAGTCGGAAAAGAATTGCCACTTCCCCCCCGACTAACATAATAAACCCTCCAAAACTCTCAAAAAAAGAAATTGGCAGGCAGGCTTACACAATTAGGGATAATCCGCCATATGTTGTCCACGTATCTCTAAAAGACGGCGACACGTCTGGTACTGTTCTACACCCAATTAAATTTGGAATGTTCTTGACTCAAAATAACTACAGCAACATCCTCCTAG
Organism: Polymixis flavicincta; assembly: GCA_949987655.1. NCBI lineage: Eukaryota > Metazoa > Arthropoda > Insecta > Lepidoptera > Noctuidae > Polymixis > Polymixis flavicincta. Next base: position 16,798,987 of record OX465181.1, on the reverse strand, counting down.
GTAGTGTTAAACGACTAGGGCGGAACCGTATTTCAGTTGAGTTCAAGTCACACCAAGATGCAAACAGCTTCTTGATAAGTCGCTCATTAGCCCAGAATAATTTCATAGCTACAATTCCACAGTTTAATGTTACTCGCTTGGGTCTCGTTAGGGATGTACCAACAGAGTGGACAGAAGATGAGGTTATAGAGAATATCAAGGTTCCTGTTGGATGCGGCCCCGTTATTAAAGCAAGGAGAATGAGTCGAAAGGTCTCTTCTCTGGGTGTCACAGAGTGGAAACCCACTCAAACTGTTGTTCTGACTTTTGACGGACAAGTCTTGCCTAAACGTGTCTATTGTTTCTACTCTGCCCTTTCAGTCGAGAGGTACATGTACCCAACCATTCAGTGTTTCAACTGTTGCCGTTTTGGTCACACACGTACAGTATGCCGCTCAAAACCTCGCTGCTATAAATGTGGTCAAGACCACCCAGGTGATGGATGCCAAATTCCCACTGAATATGCTAACTGTGTATCTTGTTCTGGCAACCACTATGCTAATGATAAAGCTTGTCCTGAATTGGGCCGGCAGAAGGGCATAAAAGCCCTTATGGCCGAAAAATCTGTCTCTTATGCGGAAGCAAGTCAGGTTTTCCCTCCAGTTTCAAAATCGTATGCCTAGTGTCTAGAGTATCCCAAAAATCTCAAACAAGATCTAGTTTGCCCCAGTACCCCGGTCCCGCCTCCAATACATCAAAATCATACCGTAAGACAGTCTTTCTAAAACCCAAAACTCACACCCCCCTTTCACCTAGCTATGACAAGCAGACTCATCAAGCCCTTACTCAGGATTACTCCTTCTCTCCTTCCCAAAATGGCTGTGCTCTCCCCAGGGAAGGTACAAGCACCCCCGATAAGTCAGAAAATATACTGAATATTATAGCCAATATGCTAATAACTGTATTAGCTAACCCTGGACAATCCTTACCAGACCACGTAGCCAACAAACTGTCATCAATTATTAATTATATTAGTAATTTTCCATCCCCAGACATTCCTTCAATGGAACGTGAGGAGTATTACTCCCAGGAAACCTGACCTGCTCTTTCTAATTAACAAATTCAAACCATCAGTCTGTAGCATTGCTGAGACATGGCTTCGTTCTGATAGTAATTTCAGGATCCCATGCTTCAGTAGTGTTCGCTATGACAGATTAGATGGATATGGAGGATGTGCTTTGTTCATTAATAACAAGGTACCATTCTCCCCAATTCCTCTACCCTTTGTTGGCGACAACATTAATGTTGTTGCTGTTAAGGTTGAGGATATAAATATCTTAAGTTTTTATATTGCACACCCCCAAATTGAAGATCTTATTACAATTAAAAGTCTGCTGAGTAAAATTCAAGGTTCAGTACTTGTAATGGGTGATTTTAATGGCCACCATTATAGATGGGGGTCAGAAATCTGCGACAATTTTGGTATGGGCCTGGTGGATGTATTGGATGAACTCAACCTATGTGTCATCAATGACGGTAGATCCACACGTAGGTCTGCGCCAGGACAGAATAACAGCTGTGTTGATCTGACATTCTGCTCATATAATATAGCCAGCCTTTTTAATTGGAATCGCTTGAATCTGACCTATGGGAGTGATCACTATCCCATCGTGGTTGAAATCCCTTCCCAGTCTATTCCTGAAAAATCATCCCCGCCTTTGTTAAAATACCAGCTGAACTCAGTGGATTGGGACCTTTACTCAAAGATCTTAGACTTACGCGTCTCTTCTCTTCCACCTATTAATCCTGAGTCTGCCCACGAATGCTTTTCCTTATTTTCCAATACAATATCCTCCACAGCAGATGATTGCTTCCCTCCAAAAAAACCGCCAACGGGCAAAATTCCATCCCCGCCATGGTGGGATAGGGACTGCTCTGCCGTGGTCAGGGCCCGGAATGAGGCTGAAATGAATTTTAACTCGGACATGAACCTGGAAAACATCATTGCTTTTCAACATATCTTGGCTAAGTCCAAGAAATTACTCAAAAATAAGAAAAGAGAAGGGTGGCAGAAGTACTGTAGCTCACTGAGTCCATCCACTCCAGCTTCAGTTGTGTGGCGTAAATTGAAATCCTTCAGAAATAGTTTAATGCCCCCGTCCGGGAACACATTATCTGCGGAACTGGGCAACCAATTTGTTTCTAAGCTCGCACCGGTCTATGTCCCCTGTATTGACGAGTGTGCCGCTTCGAACTCTCAGATGATTTCAGATGATCCTCTAGACGGGCCATTCACTCTTATTGAACTCAAATCTGTTCTCACCCATGTGAGGGATACTGCTCCTGGAGTGGATGGATTCCCTTACTCCTTCATTTCTAAAGGTGGTGATAAGACCCATAAATATTACCTGGACTTAGTCAACTATTGTTTTTCTTTCGGCTATATTCCTCCTGATTGGAAGGTTCAAGTCATAATTCCCATATTAAAACTTGGTAAAGATCCTAGTGATCATTGTTCATACAGACCAATTGCTCTATCGTCCGTCCTTGTTAAACTCTTAGAACATTTGATTAAAAACCGCCTAGAATGGTTTGTAGAAAGCAGGAAACTGCTCCCAACGACTCAGTTCGGTTTTAGGAAAGGTCTGGGTACAGCTGATAGTGTGGGTACCCTCACATCAGAGATCCGGCTGGCCCTTAGTAGAAATGACTCTGTGGTAGCCGTTTTCTTAGACATCTCAGCTGCTTATGATTCTGTCCTCCTCCCAATTCTCAGGCATAAAATGCAAGAGCTGAAAATCCCGGCTAGGATTCGGAGAATTATTTGCAGTATTTTTTCAGATCGGAGTGTTCAACTCAGGATTCCCGGGGAGAGCTTCGAGCCAAGGTCGGTTTGGAGAGGTCTTCCTCAGGGATCCGTGCTCAGTCCCCCTTTATATAATATTTATACCTCGGATCTTCCTTCCTGCCTAAATTTTAATTGTAAAATACTCCAATATGCTGATGATATTGTATTATTGGTCTGTGGCAGTTCTATTGAAGACGCCGCTCATTCCATGAATATCTCTTTGTCCTCATTAAACCAATGGCTCTTAGGTCACGGGTTGTCTTTAAGTGCTCCAAAGAGTTCCGCAGTTGTTTTTACACGTAGACGCCTTATCCCCCAGATTAACATTAATATTGACGGTCAAACTATCCCAATTGAGGAGAAGGCCAGGTTCCTGGGGGTTACCCTGGATTATAAATTGTCGGGAGTGGACCACATAAATAGTACAGTAAAAAAATGTGAACGCTCGGTTTCGGTCCTCAAGGCTTTAGCAGGTGTCTGGTGGGGTGCCCACCCATACACCTTAAAAATAGTCTACAATGCGTTGATCAGAAGCGTAATGGATTACTGCAGTTACTTAATTGAGCCATGTAACAAAGAAGCCTTGCGTAGACTGGACTCCATCCAGGCCAAATGTCTGAGGATCATTATTGGTGCTATGAAATCCTCCCCTATAAATGCTCTCCAGGTGGAATGTGCAGAACCTCCACTCAACCTTCGTAGACAATACCTAGCTGATCGTTTCTTGTCAAAAGTTTTCTCCCTTTCGTCCCATCCCTTACTTCCCATTTTGGAACAAATCTACCTCTCTCTTAACGCATCTTCCTACTGGAATAATAAATCTCTCCCATTGATGAATAGGTACAGAGAGCTTAAAGACCTCTCCGCTCCTGTTTGTCAGTACCCGTCCCTTCCAGTGTTTTCTTCCGCGTATGAGGTGGTCCATTTCAGGCCAAAGGTCGTTTTGGGACTTGGTATCTCCAAAAACTCCCAGAACGTAAAAGGCGAATTCGATCGGGCCATTAAAAGATATTGGGAGGGTTGGAATTTGTTTTATACGGACGCGTCCAAATTATCTTCAACAGGATGTACAGGTGTTTCAACATATTTCCAAAATTCCAGAATCGCTCTTCTATTCCAATGCCCACCAGAAGCCTCAGTATTTACTGGGGAATGTATCGGTATCCTAGAAGCCATCAATTTCATTATATCCCATAACATTAAAAATTCTGTCATTTTCTCAGATTCTCGCAGTAGCATTCAAGCTATAGCTCAAAACCAACTTAAATCTAAAATTCACAGCAAAATAATATTTGATATTCTTATTTTATTATTCACTTGTTTGAAAAACGGCTTAAACATTGAGATAGCTTGGGTTCCCAGTCACTCGGGTATAGGTGGCAACGAGTGCGCTGATTCACTAGCTAAATTTGCAACCAACAAAAAAAAAAAAAACATCCAACCCGGTGGATCGAAAACACTATATGGTGCATAGCTATGACTTACGGACTGACACCAAACATAAGCTGTACGACTCGTGGTCAGCAGTATGGCAGGTAAGTTCGAAACTCAAGGGCGCGTACTACGCCAGTATTCAACCCTGCATCCAGCGGAAACCTTGGTTTTTTAAATGTCCCAAACTGTCCAGAAAAACTGTTGCGACCCTGTGTAGACTAAGACTTGGTCACTGCTGTAGTCCAGTATTTCTAAATAAGATCCGTGTTCGTGACAGTTCCCTGTGCGAATGCGGTCTTGATGATGGAACTCTGGACCATATATTTTTCTCTTGTCCATTAAATTCTCAATCCCTTGACTTGTATCATAAGCTTTCCAAACTTAAAATCCCCCTCCCTACTAACTTCCATTCCGTCTTGATTAACTTCTCCCCTAAACTCATTCAAATTTTATCATTTTTTTTAAAAACTAATGAAATCAAAATGTAGTTGTTGTAAATATTCTATTGTATGTACATTTGTGGTGTTGTTTATGTATTTTAAAAAAAAATGGATTACTAACAAAAATTGTCTTGTTCCAGCTACTAACTTACTAAAATATCTACCTATCACGAAGTGCAAAGTTCGACGGCTCACCTTGATGCGTTGCCGTCACCACTTGACACTGGCAGAATAGTCGGCATCGGCTCAGTTGCCATAGAAGGAAGAAGAAAAAAAAAAAAAAATTTGAAGTTTTGACAGTTTTCCATCCAAAACAGTCAGACGTCAATTTTCAACGGGAAAATCAGCCCTAGTACATACAATACATACATGTACAGTGTACACCGACTCTATAGAATTATAGAGAGGTATAGCGACATGGCTCGTCAAATATATTCTGTGCTCATATCACCTACATCAAAGGTGTAGCAGATAGGGGGACTATCTCGGATGCAATTCTTAGAAAGGGTTGAAATACCTGCTCTGTAGCTAAATGACACCCGGTTGTGATGTGGTAAGTGTAGGGCTATGTCAAGTTTAATTAATACTCCAAAAACCGGTAGTGTTTGTTTTCATTGAAGCTCAAAAACATTCTCGTGATTCTTGACGGGCTGAGTCAAAGAATATGAATGGGTTATGTAGAATCCAAAGCACTTGAACACACGTCTGACATTTGAAATGTGAACTTTGCCCCCCTGGTCACTTAAGAGATAGTCTGTCTGGTATAATTGTAGCGGATCACTAAAAGCACCTTCTATTTATAAACCCTTACTTTGTCTCGTTTGATTTGTTCTATTTTAGAGAGAGGAAAATTAGTTAGGTGCAAATGGGTGGTCCCTTTGAGGGAATAACTATGTTTGTTCTACTAGTTCTACAGGCAAGGAGTTTTTATAAGTCCTGCTGAAATCATCAACTCCTGCTGTCTGCACGCTACAGGAGTTGATGGACGCTTGCTGATAGTCCTAACCTCGTAGCCAAATAATTTTGGGCTGACTGTATTTAAGTTGCTATCGACACGGTAAGAAGAAGAAGTGGGAGAAATGGAAAAGTGAATTAATTTAACGAATGTCTTAACACTTATTTCTCTTAATTTTAGTTAAAGTTTAGCATTTTCGCCTTAACGCACGTTATATTTGGCACACTTAATGAATGAAACCTAGACCAAAAAAAGTGTGTTTTGACCGTCACGACACTTTTTCTATAATAGAATGTATGTTTGTGTGTATACGAGCTTAGATCCACAGGTAAATTACTGTACTATCTATACTAATATTATGAAACTGAATAGTTTGCTTGTTTGTTTGCTTGAACGCGCTAATCTCAGGAACTACTGGTCCGATTTGAAAAATTATTTCAGTGTTAGATAGCCCATTTATCATCACGCTAAGGCTCTTAGGAGTTGAGAAAAAACAATGTCACGAATACGAAGTACTCGCACGGCCAGGCGATTCGATGCGACGGGTTGGGTCGGGTTGCAAGAAATTTGACGAAGGCGAAGTTGCGGGCAGAAGCTCGTATTTTTATTAAAAAAAAAAAAAAAAAAAAACTATCAAAAGTTATTTTGATAGTGCCTGTTCTTGAATACATAATATACAACCAGAGGAACTTAGTTCCAACCGGGTGTACTACCTACCCTAGATTTTTTTAATGAGGTACCCTTCAGTTTGATCACGATCTAAAGAAAATTTGCTGTATTAAACAGAATGAATAGTTAAAACCAACAATCGAGCAGCCAATTGCTTACCCTAACTCCTCCGAAGTGATAGTAGAAGCAGTAATTCGGAGTGTCTCGTCTATGTTAATAATTTTCTCAAAGACATTCCTGCCGTGCCCCTCAGTAACGCTTTGATAACTCTTTAAGATACCTCGCATTTTCTAAATTATCTTGAAGAGTATTTCATAGCATTTTTGCATGAAAATATTTGGTATTTAAAGCGAAAAAGTTATTTTGGAAAATATAACGCTTATTATTAGCGATCCTGAATATTCGTAGGTATGTAAAACCAAATTGGCTGTGAATAAATCATTCATTATGTGTAACTAGTTTTTGCCCACGGCTCCTCCCGCTTAGATGTAGGTTATCGCGTAAAAAGTAACCTATGTCCTTTTCCGTATCCCAGGCTGTATTTCTGTCAAATTTCATGACGATCGGTTTAGCGGTCTAGGCGTAAAAGAGTAACAGATAGACAGACAGACAGAGTTCCTTTCCGCATTTATAATATATAGGCAAGGATTAACCGGTAGAATGCCGGTAAAAACAATTAAAAAGCCTTTGTGTCTCGCGTGGATCTACAAAGGGTTAATAGTCTATTTTATTTTTCAAATTAAGAAACAAAAAATTTGAAAGATCGAAAGAAGATTACTTCAATTTTTTTTTTTTTTCGATTACTGGAATTCGCTAATAGTATTGGCGAATAAAATTGTAATTTGCATAACACACATAAGTACCTAATGCAAATTCTTTTATTATGCAAATCGCCAGTCTGTGACTTGTGTAGGTATGCTTTTTGATATCATCAATAGCTGTAATAAAATGGTAAAAGCGATAAAGTTATACTACATCATAATAAAAACAATAGTCGAGGACTACAATGAATAGCTGAAATCATCCACCGTACAGTTTTGCCTAGACAAATAAATTTTAAATTCGTATCGAAGCTAACAAATTACTTGATAAAGTATCCTTAACGACGATACTTCAGGGTGCCCCCGCCCACCTGTCACGGGTTTTTCGAGCAGACGGGGCGGATCTGTGTGTGGGCGGGGCATGCCCCGGTGGGTGGACGGCACGCCCACCCGCGCGCCCCGCCCACCCGCTGACACCTCAGTCGGCAGCGGAGCGTCGGCCGCGATGATACTGTTGACATGTCTGACATGTACCTGATGCAGCTAGCCCTATTGTGTGCATCTGTAAGAGACACCTCTCCATGTCATGTAGATTAACAGGAGCTAAAAATGCCATTGATCTAATTAATTATCATTAAGAAGATAATCAAGGAGTCAAAACATCACGCCTTTATTCCCTAAGTGGTATGCACAGGTATATAGCACACAACACTTGTTGTAAACCAACCGACTTGACATACTTTTGAATAAATTTATATTCAGTCATGTACATTTTTTTCGATTGAAATATTGTATTATCAAAAATTTTAAAAGTTACTTGTAGAGTGAGTATTTAGTTTTTCAAACAATGTAGGTACGTATTAAAAATATATACATAAACTCACTCAATTTTCCCATTAAGGTTGACGGAAACTACAGTCCGCCACCTGCTACGATACTTACGTACTTAATTTGTACCGATCACGGTCAAATGCGTAGTACGTGATCGGTACTACGCACTTGACCGTTCTGATCTTAAATAATAATGCTTTTCTTTTGTAAAGGTAGGTACTCTGGTCTCTAAAACGTAGAGGAAAGGTCTGCTACGTCGCTACGAACTCGTAGACATGTGCTACGTCACATGTCTACGACTTCGCCATCGTGTCACTTTAGTATTTCGTGTCAAATTTAAACGTATCATACATACTGTGGTTTGTAGTCAAAATATTAGTTACCTATATCCTCTTAGCATACTCACATACGTTTCAATTATTCTTCATGAGTGAATGAATAAATCACCTTCTTTGTGAGAAACACATTAATATAATACTATTTCGTTTTACTCATTCTCGTCAAAGTGGTGGTAGTTAGCTATGCTTGTAGAGATAATATTTTATTTCTGTATACCTACTAAACACAGAAGCTATTGTTTATCAACTTGCTTTGTTCGGATAATCAAATCAAATCAAAATATTTTTATTTCATATAAACCTGCATGGGCACTTATGAAACGTCAGAAGCTAGGTGCACGGTTCCAAATTGTTGTTTCCTATGGAGAAGAGCCGGCAAGAAACTCCACGGTTACTCTTTTAAAATAATTGGCTTTAACAATACTTTCAAATTACAGAGATTAAATGTATGGGAGGACAGCGCGGGCCTGTCAATAAGTACCAGGTACTTAGACGAATACAGAATAGAAAATCGTCTACAAATCTACAGTCAGTAAGGCCTACAACGTTCTCTCATTCACAATATGTAAAATAATCTACATAAATAAAATGAACCTAAATAAAATTGATGTATAATGTCAATTAATGACGAGATTATGTCAGCATTGTAAAAATAAAAAGAATAAAAAAGAACATTGTATTTGAGAGCAGTTAATAGACTTTCACATAGTTATGCTGTTAATGAGGTACCAGGGAAGCCACATGTGCAGAAGGAATTAATGCCAAACTTCCCTGTCTTCAACGTAGTCTTTTATCTTATACTTAATATGCTTTTTTGATAAGGACACGTTTGATGTGCGTTTTAAACTTTCCATCGCTAAGTTCTGTAACCGACTTTGGCAACTTGTTATAGAAGTGGATGCTGTTTATTAAAAATGACTTGCTAGTTTTAGTCAGTCTAAATTTTGGAATCACAATTTCATCTTTACTACGTGTATTCAGATTATGGAAATCGCATCGTTTTTTGAAAAGGCCTAAGTTTTTGCGAACATATAAGATATTTTCTAGGATATAAAGAGAAGGCAGAGTTAATATATCAATTTCGCTGAATTTGTTTATAAGAGACTCGCGAGGCCCCATTTTATAGATTGCGCGGATTGCCCTCTTTTGTAAAATGAAAATTGAATCTACGTCAGCTGCCGATCCCCACAGCAGAACGCCATAAGACATAATACTGTGAAAATAAGCAAAGTAAACTAACCTAGCTGTGGCTACATCAGTCAACTGCCTTATTTTTCTTACTGCGTAAGCAGCTCAGCTTAATCTACTTGAAAGAGCTCTAATGTGAGCACCCCATTGCAATTTCGAATCTAAAGTAATTCCCAAAAATACAGTTTCCGAAATAGCATCCAGTTTCTTGCCATCAGGTTTTAAGTTTAGACCTACTTGGGGTACATTTGGTAACGAGAACTTAAGACATTTCGTTTTGTTCGCATTGAGTAAAAGATTATTAGGAGCAAACCATTTCGAAAGAACAGCTAGACTATCATTGACATGTAAGACATCCGTATCTTTTCTATCTATTCTAAAAATAAGAGAAGTGTCATCAGCGAATAAAATTATGTCCGAGAAGTTAGCCATCAGGTAAGGAAGGTCATTTATATAAACTAGAAATAAAAAAGGGCCAAGAATTGAACCTTGAGGCACGCCCATCTTAACTAGAGACCCCGAGGACGTCGCCCCATTAACGTTTACTTTTTGCTGCCTGTTTGATAAATAGGAAAGTACAAGATCAGCAGCTTGTACTCGAATTCCGTAGTGGTGTAATTTACAGATCAGTGTATTGTGGTCAACGCAGTCAAACGCTTTTGAGAGGTCACAGAAAATGCCGATGGCGTCCTGGGAATTCTCCCAGGATTCCAAAATGTGACTGATGAGTTTTACTCCTGCGTCAGTCGTCGACCTACCTTTCGTGAAACCAAACTGTCGACTATGTAAAATCCCATTCGAGTGAAAGTGTGACAACATCTGGTCTAGCATGATTTTTTCATAAATTTTGCTCAATGCTGGAAGCACGGATATAGGTCTATAATTAGAGGGATCACTCTTACTACCCGATTTGAAAATTGGTACTACTTTACTATGTTTCAATAAGTCAGGAAACGTACCGCTGTCTAAACATTGATTAAATATGCCTGTTAGGACAGGGGCAATTGTGTCAATGATATTTTCGAGAACCTTAACGGAAATCCCCCATAAGTCTTCAGTGTTTTTTATGTTAAGACTTTTAAATGCTGTTTTAATTGTGGCAATAGAGATGGGTTTGAATTCAAAACTTGGAATGTCCTTGCTGAAGTTTTCTTTAAGAAGAGATTCAGCTAATACAGATGATGAGGGGAGAGATTTCGTAACTTCTATTGGGATGTTGGTAAATAAATTTTCTAGAGTCTCAAATACTTCCTGGTATAGATTTTACCTATCCTTTCAAACGCGGCGACTGGTCCATCCATTTTTTACAAGAGACTAGATCACACCCGTGAAAAAGAGACCTTTTCACTTTTAATCAATGTCCCCGTTATTTAGTAATGATTTTCATAAACTATACTTAAGAAAATTCACACATAAATAGTGCAAGAACTTACTTAAGTTCAAACCGTCACGATATTAAATTAAAAAAATTAAAAATAAATGCTTTTACACAATCTTCATAAGTTTTCCTTTTCAGAGGTAAGCTTATGGTTTTCCGTCGAAAAAAAGTAGGAAAAATCTAATTAATAAAGCAGACTTATATAAGATAGATGACTCAGTATTAATGCAGTTGTTTGCATTTTTCTTTGGAGTTGTTATCTTGCTCGTATTTCACGTTTAATCTGCAATGATTAATTAAAATGTCAGACGAGGGCGCGCCAGCCCTGTATACATCATAATATTGTCTTAGTAGATTCTTTATAAAAAACACAGAGGTGCATTCAGGGTTTTTCCTAGTCTTTACTAAATACTTAAATCATAACAGATATGAGTTTATTTGTAAATAGGCACACTAAATTCATAATAGCAACAGTTCAAAGATAACTTAACCGAATAAATAAATAAATACAAACATCTTACAACTTTTGACAACAAACATTTTTTTTTCTTACCCTTATGTTGTTACCCTTAAAAAGAGTCAATTCTATGACATCACTCCTTAGAAACACATACACTAAGTTACATGTTTTATTAAGTTCAAAACTACTTTAATAAAAACAAACAAACATACATGTGAAGCTAATAAAAGCGTGTTAAAAATGAGTGGCCCCGAAGAAAACTTTTGGAAATTGCAAGACGTCTGCTCGTCACAAGTCATAAGATTATATTAATAATAATGTATTATTATTGCCATTGAACGTGGCACTGCTGCCAGTCTTCTTGGCACATTTCCTGATGACTTGGATGCGGACGAATACTTCGACGCCTAAGTATCGTTATGCTTTTATTTCCATAGTTAGGTAGTAATTTAATTTAGTACTTAGTGTTTTTAATAGACATGAATAAATATTACTCAATTAATCATTATAAATTACGCAGTAATGATTAATAATTGAGTAATAATTATTTTCGATGATAGCTTGGTGTTTCATCTCAAAGCATGTTTAATCTGTAACAAACAAAAACATCTCAATTCCATTTTTCTATCTTCCAAATGCGGTCCCTACAGAGAAATTAGCAAAAGTAATTCATTAACCGCCCGCAAAGATTGCGCTAAGTCCTTTATTTCAGTGCGGGCTTGGCAGGCAAGTATTTTTTAACTCCGCGGCATTACCATTGTGCCATGTTGATTTATGTGAGCCAAGTCCGCGCCTTCCTGTACGCAAATAAACCGAGATAATGGCGCTTTTTTTAACACCTTCATTAAAATGTACTACAGTTAATTGATGGTGTAATTACGTGTCTTAATTTTTGGAGTTTTGCGATTATGAAGAGAGCGAGATTTGATTTAGATAGATATATTAAATTTCAGATTACTGATTATTTTTCCTATTTTGTCCTGACTAAAATAAAGTTGTTTTTTATTTTATTTATTTAAACTACTTAGCTAACCCAGCACGCACGCGCGTTTACCTTAAGTAGTTTAACTACATAGTTAGTAGTTTACCAAGTAGTTCGAGTAGAAATGATTTTTTCTTAAAACTACTTTTTGTTTTACGTTATGAAATCCTACTTTTAAATATATCCTATTTATATTATATAATATTATTATTATAAATGTGAAAGTTTGTATGTTTGGATGTTTGTTACGTTTAGCGTGATGGATCACGCTAAAATGGCCGAACGGATTTAGATGAAGTTTGGCACACAGATAGTTTATAACCTGTATTAACGTATAGGGATAATTTACAATCTCCACGCGGGCAAAACCGCAGGCAAAAGCAAGTATAGAATAAATAAGGAATAACTGTAACTTACGAACAACCTGGTTCTTGTTTTTTCTAACCGGTTTTTAAATTATTCCTTCACAGAAGTTAACAAAAAAAGTGACTGCTCGCACTATTAGCCAAAACATGTATGTTTAACGTTTAACAAACTCACTTTTAATAGAAAATACAGTCATAGAAGCAACATAATTTCGTTTTAGCGGTTCAAGATAACCTGTTCCAATAAATTCCACATTGGGTAGTTCCGGTGAGTTAATGGTGCCGATATAAGGTCGGTCGGAACCCATCTCGTTCATTCTTATCAGTACTAGTGTCTTGTTCGTATGGTCGTAGCTTAAACAAACGCTTACCGGTAGATATTGTACCGCTTACCGATGAAATGCGTACCGCTTACCTGTGAAAGCTAAATGGAAAACATCCAGAAGGTTGATTATAACTTTGTATACGTAGGAACTACATCGGCAAATCCAAACCTATTGTTGAAAATTGTAGCAAATTGCTATAAAGAAACAGACGTATCTACGCTTAGTCTTACCTACAAAGTGTTCTTAATTATATAAGATTTGAGTGTAAATAATAACATTGTCAATTCCAAAGACAGCCATATTTTTCTCAATGTTATTTCTTAACTAACTTTACCAGCGGTTTTGCCCTCGTGGATGTCGGAAATTATTCCACGGGAACGTGGACTACCGGGACAAAGAGTAGCCTTTGTTACTCCTTATAACATCAACTACATATCTGCCAGTGAATGTCCCGTCAAATTCGGTTAAGCCTTTTAAAAGATTAGCAGGAGGAAACAGACAGTTTTTTTTTTTTGTAATGTGCTCTTTTTTACATTACAAATGGACACTTCAATTAAATTTATTCGTATTTATTTACTGTATTGTAGATTACAGTTCCACAACAAAATATCCTCAATAACTTTAGTTGAAAGACCTATTCAGATTCTACTTCAAAGTAGATACCCATAGATAATTAATATGAGGTATTGGCTATTTAAATTCAGTACCGACTCCATCCCCGAATTCATCACTGTAAATAACCTAACACTTTAATGACGAATCATTAATTAATAGTAAGCAGGCAGTCACCGTAAACCACTGCGGGAAGTCAGGTCCGCGCTATACAATCATCATGGCGGAAAACGCTAATTTAGCATCATTTAATTAGCAAATAAACAGCAGCCGTCTGAATCTGCGTCGACGTAATTATCGAAACACAATACGTAAACACGATAGTGCTTCGTACAACTAGTTATTGGGAAATTTTCGGTTCAAAATGAAGGTAATTGGGAACAGTCTGCTCCTACAGATAACCGGCTTTGTGGGTAGTTTTAAGTACCTATAATACTATTTTCGCACAATCAGCCTGTTACATTCCCAATGCTGGGATACAAGCCTCTACTGTGAGAGGGAGTGGGCCATAATCTACCACGCGGGCCCAGTGCGGGTTAGTGGATAGAAATCAGCCTACAATGTTGTAACTGCTGACAAGCCTGTTGTTGAGAGGAAGTGAGCCGGATTGGTAGGTGTCACATGTCTTAGATTTGTGGTTATAGGACATGTCAGTTTCCTGAAATATTTTTTTTAACGTTTTAAGAGCAGTGGTTGTGAAATAATTTACATAAATTAAAGCACCAGTCTGGGTTACCACTAGACCACCACTGCTCCTGTATTGTTTCTAACTTATTATAAACAAAATTACAAAACAAATATGACTAAAATGCAAAAAAAAAACTAAAATGTAAATAGGCAGGCCCAGAGCGAGGCTTATAGACCAGAGATGGACCGTTAAAGCAGCACTGTGGAGAGGCCCACAAGGGAATATGTTGTTAAACCTTTTTCTAATCTGAACAGTCCATGCTTGGGCACGCCACGATTGCGACGGTAAGTCCCCTCTTTGAGGAGTGGTTTGAGAGGCGGCATGGCGTCCTCACCTTCCGCCTGACGCAGGTCCTCACCGGACACGGCTGTTTCGGGAGGTTCCTGTTTCGGATAGGGCGGGAGGAAACGCCCGGGTGTTTCCACTGCGAAGATCGCCCTGAGGACACGATGGAGCACACGGTGGCGGTCTGCCCAGCTTGGGTGGAGCACCGCCATGTCCTCGTGGAGGCGATGTCCGGCCCTGGTCCAGGCCATGGTACGGAGCGAGAGGGCATGGGTAGCCGTCACCTCCTTCAGCGAAGCAGTGATGCTCGCGAAGAGGGAGGCGGCGCACGTGAGGGAGAGGCAGTCTATGCGCCCTCGCGACCCTAGCCGCCGCAGGATACGGAGACGCCCTGGGCGTCGGGAATCCCAGGCCGATTTCCGGCCACCGTAGGCATGAGCTTGCGGACGGCGAGTAATGGGTAGCTCGCTGTCCGGTAAAGACCAAGTCCAAGTCGACGGCGCGTTGTGTTCCACGCGCGCCCAAAGAGATGTCAGCACAATTTGATGGGGCCCGCAAGGGCCGATGCCTGCCAAGGGTGCGGGTTTGTTCGAAAGAGATACCACAGCCCCTGGCATACGGGCTACTGAGGGAACACGGGTGGGTTTTAGTCAGAAAAAAAAAACAGTTCATGCTGGTTGTTTTATTAGACGTTTATTTTTTTTAATGTATTTTTATATATAGAACTGTCACTATGGCTTGTACTATGTAACGCACGCTTTTTACAACAGAATAAAACAGAGGAAGACCATTAACACGTTAGGAAGACGAAATCAGTAAAACCTCCGACTTAAACTGGAGCCAACTAGTATACGACCGAGACAAATGGGTAGCTTTGGAGGCCCTTCACTGAGACTTGGGTTCTTACAGAAGAAGATACAGAAAAATACTAGAAATTTAATAAAATTAATGTAGGCAAGTTATCTTAACCCATAAGAACATACCTACTAGAAAGATGAAAATCGTGTATAAGGCAAGAAATAAAAGGCTTTAAATATCAACAGGAACGTAAAACATGTCACTAAAAAGGTGACGTGGTTAGTAACTAAGCAACTGCGGTGTCCCGCTCCCGACTATTGATTATTGGTAATGGGTAAGACAGAACATGTGAAACAATGCAAAAAGGTTATATTCTTACGCAATCAATCATCGAAACACATTCTTTCACATATATTTAGAAGGTTTTAACTTTGAATTTTCATACACAAAAACTCACAATGAATATATAAATTATTTATTTATTTATATGTACTTTATTGTACATCTACACCAAAAATACATTACTAAAAAACAAGGTACACTACAAAATATACAATGGGTGGCCTTATCGCTTTCTGCGAAAAATTAAATCATCAACAATTAATAATTACATAAAATTAACCTCAAACTTCAAATAAAAACATGTCTAGGGTGATTCAATATTATAATTTTCAAATAATCAAATCAAAGCAGTAAATTTCCAGCAAGCGACAAAAGCGCACCCATAAACTGGAAACAGTCCAGGCATTTCCTCAGCCTAGCTAATTATAAAAACTTACAAAACCTGTCTTTGTTTTCGTAAGCTTATTTCCCCCTTTAATCAACTTTCGTCATCAATTCATAGTCGCACAAGGCACGAGTTTCATTTATATCCCTACGAATTAATTGCGAGCAAGGGCTTTCAGCTACAGTCCCATCGACATACAGTTTAGCAAACACACGAGCACTTGAGAGCTGTGTGCTCTAAAACTGCATCCTAATTATGGCGCATTCAAAGTGGCCCGCCAATTTGCCGCCGGTTGCGCTGAGCACTCGCAAAAACTCTAATTAAGGTAAATAATGTTTATAATTAAAATAACACTCGGTTGTGAGCGAATCAAAGCGAGGTTTCAAGCAGACGACGCATGTAATGCGGCCACTTTGACTTGTGAGCATTTTTTGTGCTCGCTCGGGTGTCTTCTTTGCTTTTGATCGGAAATGGCTGGTGAATGCGATTTGTAGGCGGTTTTTTTATGAGGGTACGGGGACAAGGTGGCCGTTAATTAATCCTGTAATTTCAGTACATAAATAATGGAAACAGAATAATACACTTGTACCCGATGTTTCTTACAAGTTGGGCTATCTATTCGTTTTCACAGCTCTTGTAATAATACAATTTTGTGTTCGTCAGATAGTATTTGACTTACTGCGGATTGGTTAATAAAACACTCGAGGATTCGATACTGTAATTATATTCGATAACAATAACACTGTGAAATCTTAGGTGACGCGACCTTGCAGTACTACGCGAGCCCTGATGCATGGCTTCCGGTCTGTTACGACAGGTCAGCTCATAACAGCAATGGCTCATTCTTCAAAAGGCGCCTACAGACATGGCCCTGCGCATTTTTAGGCTCCCATAAAATTGAAATAATTTAATGTTTGGACCCATGATCTCTGAGTATGTTTTGGCAGTTCTTCTCAGGAATCAGCCAGCTAAGAAATGCCAGCGCCATCTAGGTTTTAAATATTGACCAACAAAATATTGACATGACTTAAAAGATCTACTTACAAAAACAAACATTTCATTACATACGTGTAAACCTCTGGCATCGTGTGAAATACTCGTAACAACTCACTTCACCTAAGTATTCACAGTGAGATTTTAACAGAATAGACCGGCTAAACTAACTGAAAACCACTCACAAAATGACCCACACTTTGATCCACACAGTTGATACAACAAACGTAGATCACTCACACATTACACCACAATCCGATTCCAATTTCGAGTGACCGTTCACATATTCACTTGCGCTAATCACAGCGCAACAGGGCTTCAAGTCACATTCGTGAAAACAATCCTTCACAAATGCGGACAGACAAAGCTTTGAGCAAAGTGGAAGGCCTGTCGGTTTGGCTGGGTTCCGTAGGTATACCGGTAATGCAGGAATGCTAATTAACAGCCGCCGGCCGCACGCCATTCTGATGCCCGATCTAATCAATGTTGCCATGTTATCTAGACCACTGTGTTCTGAAAACTGTTGTCATTAGCTAGGTATGTTTGGTGTTTCAAGTGATTTGGTTTGTTGTCAGAAATGCGCTTTGCTTCTTTTACCTTTTTTTGGTATTATAACTCTAAACATTATCGCGGTTTATTGAATGAAAACCACAAGCTTACTGATTTTAAAACAAATGGAAAATTCGGAAATGTATTTTGCTTAAAAAATTGCTTTTTACTTTTTCTGTACCAAACCACGAACCCTTTTTTTCTTTGCTGCTTTTTCATTTAGAATTTACGGTTGGTGGTGAATTTTTAAGTGAACATGTACGAAATAAAGCAACGAACTCCAAACAAAATGTATACAGTAAGCCTGAAATCACTTAACTAGCAATAATTAACTTTATTTACATTTCGCCTCTTGGCAATTGCAGAACCCTTCCTTAGGGTAAGGACACATTCAGATATTCAGAATAAATATCTCTACGACATTGCTACATCGTTTTTTTTTTCTAAGAATGAGATGATTTGTGATTTTTATTGTAGAAACAGTGCGTGATAATATAAATACAGTGATGCAAAAAAAACAAAAGTGACATCCAAGCATTAAGATGCATAGAACAATATTTGTCAATTGCTGCTGATGAGCACATTTAAGAAAAAATATCAGTGGAAATTGTTTTTCAAGACATAATTAATTTTCTTCATACGCAGAACTCAAACATAATCTGTAGAAATTCCAACCAAAATAGTCAGTGTAAAGATCTCATTTTTTCAAACTCAAACTCAAAGCATTTATTTCAAATAAACCAACTACAAGCACTTTTAAATTGTCAAGGTCGGTGAGTTAGAAAGATGAAGGTAGTTGCTCATTCCAAAGTGTAGGTACCTATGGAGAAGAACGGGCAAGAAACTCTGTCAATTCTTCATCGCACCGCAGACAATTCATTGTGCACCAGCCTTAACCCTCAGTGGTTCCGCCGGACGTGTAATTAAAACCATCCTTTACTGATTTATCGCGTCCACAATTTATTCCTTTATCTTTGTTCGGACCACTAATATATCTTTATTTTACTCTCTAGATAAAATTAGCGAATTTGCTCACCACTCCGCTCCTTGGCTTCCCTCTTTCGTGTTCCGTTAAAGGGTTGCCAGATAATATTTTTAACTCTGATTTATGAGGAAGAGTGTACTGAGTCGTAATTTAATCGTTGGTTACAGTTTTTGAACTTTGAACTTACACGAAATAAAAATGTGGTTCTGTTGTAGAATTCCCATTACTCATTGATAAGTTACTTAATTTATTTGAATGTCAGTTATAATCATGAAATGTTTTCGGAGCAATAATTTACTTCTGAAAGATATCATAAATTTTTCGAAAACTATCCAGCGCCATATCACATCAAACAACGATAACAATTACCTGAAATTCAAACGTCGCGCGTCACCGAAAACGAAAGTGAAACCCGAAATTATTCACAAAACGCCGCTTCCCTCTATCAACGTTTTAAACAAAGCCAAGCATTCGCATTTAAGCTTTATCAACATAACTGGGCAACATGAACCACGTCGCAATAAATCTAAGGGGCGATTTATTAAATTTTTCATGAAGCTGCCCATGTTTAGTACTCGATAAGATTAATAATTCACAAGTTTACGGTGTTTAGCGGCTTTGTTGCATGGCGGCGCGTTATCGCCGCGATCGCGCTACGAAATGGTACCGTGGAAAATGCATCTAAAACTTGGATTTGTTGAAACTGGATAAGTTTTTAATAAATATGTAATTATGATTAAATATCCTACTATATATATAATCTACTAATATTGTAAATCTGAAAATTTGGATGTTTGTTACTCAATCACGCAAAAACGGCTGAACGGATATCCAGCAGACTGGTAGTTTGTAACCTCGATTAACACATAGGATACTTTTAATCCTGGGAGTACGTTCCCGTGGGATAATTTCTGACTTTAATGCGGGTGGAGCCACGGGCAAAAGTTAGTATTCAACAACAATACTAACTAATACTATGTAGCAGTAACGTCAATAATAAAAATCTTTTCCTACTGGATTTTTTTTACGGTTACAAGCTATGTAACCGTAAAAATCCAGTAGGAATAGAAATAGCCCGATGGCAGAAATTACTTATTTCCATATACTTTGATCGTCCCGTATGTGTCGCCGGGCGTAAAAGAATACCACCATTTCTTCCAGTGGGTGTCGTAGAAGGCGACTAAGGGACTTACTAGAGAATGGACATCAGCGTTCTCTATGCATTTTACCACCATACTGCGATCGCCAACCCGCCTGCCAAGCGTGGCGATTATGGCAAAACCCCCCATTCTGGGGGAGGCCTATGTCCAATAGTGGACGTCTTTCGGCTGAAATGATGATGATGATGACTTTTATCGTCTAATGAAGCCCTTTAGGGAATTAATTAAAAAAAAACCTTCCGTAATGCTCACCTGCATTATGAAAGGAACTCTTGTGTTTACTTATATTGTTCTAGAACCAACGCTGCGCATTGAATTTATGATTTTTCTTAAGAAGAGGTATTTTTTACCCGACTGCGCCAGAAGGAGGGTTATGTTTTTCGAGTGTATGTATGTGTGTATATTTCTTTGGCACGCTCTGTAGCCTAAACGGCTTGATCGATTTCAGCTTGAGAGGTGGCATTAGATTCGTCTTAATTGTGAGAGTGACACTGGGTATACCAAAAATAAAAAATAAAATGGCCGATTTGTTTTCGATTTTTTTTTCTCTAAACCTATTCAATGGGGTATCAAAATAAAGGGTTTCATAAATAGCTTGCCAAAATTAGTGCAACTTGTATGTTTATATGTAATTAGGAATGAATAATAATAATAAGCAACAAAAAGTGTCAACGTTACAACATAAACTACATGATTATTCATTAATTACATTAAGTGTGTATGGCAGACAACTACGAAAACTAAAAAAAAAAACAAAATATTGAAAAAAACCCGACTTGCCTTTTTTTTAATAATATTTTTAGAAGTATTGTTTCATTTCACTGCCCGGACTATTCGCAAATGGCTTCATCATTATCATCATACACATCCCGACTACGCCCAACGCTGGGCATAGGCCTCTCTTGTGCCAATCCCCACGTTCCTGCGCCAGCCTCATCCAAATTTGGCCTAGTAAGTAAATTTAATCCATTTTTTTTCCACATGCCTACAATTCCATGTAAAGCTCAGATCCACGTTTCTCCAATCCAAGCACTGGATTGAAGGTTGCAGCCGGTTGCAATGTTATGACACCTAATATACGCGGAGCACGCGATCCCGTGCGGTTGACTTTGCCACTGTTAATGGTCTGCTGAAACGGCCGAGCGTGTTGAATGGCCGATTTGCGATTGATGCTATTAATCTACGGAAAAAACACTCACACCATTATACAAGCTATTCTTTTAATTTTATTGTTGTACTTTACATGTGAGGTTTGCACTTTGTGTAATGAATACTGAGGTTTTTCTGATTACGTATCAGTTTGAACTGTGAGACAAGTATAGTGACGGAAATCGTTTCAATTGCATATCCTACTAAGTAGTATTATAAATTTGAAAGTTCGTATGTTCGGATGTTTAGATGTTTGTTACCCAATTTCGCAAAAACGGCTGAACGGATTTGATTGAAATTTGGCACACAAATAGTATATGAGTTGGATTAACACATAGGATACTTATTTTATGCCGGTAGTACGTTTCTATGGGATAATTTCCGATAACTGCGGGGCGAAGCCGCGCGCAAAAACTAGTAGGTAGATCATAATTATGGAAGCATCATTTGATTTTTATTCACAATTGCAATATTATTCTTGTAGTGACAGACGATACATAAGTGACGAAAATATATAACACAATTTTGTGGGTAAACACTTTAAGTGAAAAGCGATTAAATTATACTCGAAAAGCGTTGAAAAGTAAAGCATTGTTACTGTGGAATTAAAATTACACCGCAATCTGTATCCACAAGCGATAAATGTAGCAAGTGTTAATTAGTTTACAGTTGGTGACAATTCAAAAGTTGTTAATTTCGTACCGTCCAGTAACCATGAGCCATGAGCCACGAGCCACGCTCCCGTAGGGCACGAATATAACAAACAATTAATTAAAAGCTGACTGTAATTACGAGAATACTCTCGCAACATATGTTTGTGGCAAATAAAAGGCATTACTGGACATTTCGACAAACGTGATTTTTTAATTGGCCTTTTATATTTACCAATGGTACAGGAAGTTTTTTTTTGTTGTAGTTCCTTCTTCAAGTATGGTTATGACAATTCAGTAATCAGGATGTTGTTGTTATTGTTGCCAACCACTTCGATCCCCTATTGTCTTGTATGAAACCTCAAAAGTCTCAAACAAAGTTTTCTGAGGCCATGTTTATAGATATAAGTATGTACCTAGGTTTGTTCGAAAGAGACACCACAGCCCCTGGCTTAAGGGCTACTGAAGGAACACGGGTGGGTTTTAGTCAGTAAAAGTCTGACACGCCCTCCTGCTCCACCCAGAGCGGGAGAAGTTATTTGATGATTTCCCACCCAAAAAAAAAAAAGTATGTACCTAATTACCTATACGGCATGGATTTATTTATGCTTTATTTTACTACATATCAAGCAATACATTTCCTTTTTAAGCTAACTTGTCACTGTACGAAAAGCCTGCAAAATACGAGGTCAAATACAACTGGAAATATATAGCTTGATATATTGCCGTGAATCGATGGCAGAATCGTATCCGCCAAACTTGAGCTGTTAAGAGAGATCGAGAAGTTCTATGGACAGTTATACACGTCAACCAGTAGCCCCGTTATGAATCTGGCAAACGATCCAAGAGCTAGATTGACCCGACACTTTACTGAAGACATTCCGGACGTCAGTTTGTACGAGATTAGGATGGCTCTGAAGCAGCTTAAAAACAACAAGGCGATGCAAGGTGATGACGGAATTACGGCCGAACTCCTGAGGGCTGGTGAAACACCCGTTCTTAAGGCCCTCCAGAAGCTGTTCAATTCCGTCATACTCAAGGCCAAAACGCCACAGGCATGAAACAGGTGTGGTCGTACTCTTTTATAAGAAGGGCGACAACAACCTGCTTAAGAATGGAAAGGCCCATCTCACTCGAGTCATGTCTACAAGCTGTTTTCAAGAGTCATCACGAAACCTGGGCGCTTGACGACTTCCAGCCTCCCGAACAAGCCGGATTCGGAAAATGCTTTAGCACCGTGGACCAAATTCATACGCTGCGGCAGGTTATAAAGAAGACCGAAGAGTATAACCTGCCTCTCTGCTTAGCGTTTGTGGACTACGAGAAAGGACATTGAGGTGCTAAAGAGTTTGTATGAAAACGCCACCATACAAACTCAGCAGGAGGATAGGTTTCGAAACCGGGAGAGCGAGACAGGGAGACGTAATCTCTCCGAAACTGTTCACCGTTTCACTGGAGTATGTATTCAAGGTTCCAGAATGGAGACGGATTGGCATCAACATCAATGGCGAGTACATCACTCACCTTTTGTTTTTCGACGATGTAGTAGTCATGGCTGACACTATGGAGGCTCTCTGTACAATACTCGATTACCTCAGTAGATCTTCTGAAAGGCTGGGTCTCAAGATGAACATGGACAACGAAGGTAATGTCGAATGCCCATATGACACCTACTCTCATGAACATCGGAGACTCTACACTCGAAGTTGTAGACGATTATGTTTACCTGGGTCAAACTGTCCAGTTAGGTAGGTCCAACTCCGAGAAAGAGGTTAATCGTGAAATCCGAGTCGGCTGGGCAGCGTTCGTGAAGCAACGCAATATCTTCTCGCCCCACATCCCGCAGTGTCTCAAGACGTTAGTTATTGACCAGTGCGTGTTGCCAGTGATGACATATTGTACTGAAACGTAGTCGCTCACAATGGGCCTTATCCGGAGGGTAAAGTCACCCAAACGGCAATGGAGAGGGCTATGCTCGGAGTTTCCCTACATGAACGAATTAGGAATGAAGAGATCCGCAGGAGAACCAAGGCAACCGACATAGCCCGATGAATTGCCAAACTTAAGTGGCAGTGGGCAGGGCACATTGCTTGCAGAACAAATGGCCTTGTCATTGGCGAAAAATATAAGAATATAATACGTAGATTTTCATACTACTGTAAAATTTATCCGATTTACCGATCCTCCAAAACCGGCAAAACATAGAAAAATGAGCACAGTTAAAAGCGCATAACTCAAACAACGTAAAAGGACGATCAACAATGACTGGCCATTCACTTATTGAGTACATATTTACTCAACAACGGTCCATTAATCAATTTTTGCATTTTTAATTCGCCCCTCATTATTTGCCCGTGAATTTCATTTCCACTGTTGTTCCACCATTTTAAAATTTAAGCCCCGACTACCCTCGAAAACGCACATTTCCAAGTAATTTACAATTTATCATGTTCGCAATAAATGAGCAAATATTTTTCATTTGTTAAGCCACTTGTAATTAATGTAAGTATGTAAAAGTTTTATTAAACTGCGGTCTGTTTAATAATAGTAAAAGCTTTGGCTTTATAATATTAATTAATAAGTTATAGCTACACTGTTTCTGTATAAGTGCATATCGATGATCGATACACAGTAATTAAATTGCTGAATATAAATACACATTTTTCGATGTGTTCAATTCAAGGGGATGTATCGTGATCTAAAGATTTCAATGATTATTTTCTGATGTAAATGTTGATGGTATACTTAACTGTTAAAATGAAAAACAATTTTATTAAGGACTTGTTCTGTTTTCGTCATAGTCGTCAACATTATGTGCAAACCTGGTTTACCTGGTAGACCAAACATTTAATTTAAATTTCAATTCAGTTAAAAAACTTAATCAAGTCAAAATATTTTATTTCACACAAAACTGTATGGGCACTTATGAAAAGTCAGAAGCTAGGTCCACGGTTCCAAATTGTCGCTTCTTATGGAGAAGAGCCGGCAAGAAACTCCACGGTTACTCTTTTAAAATAATTGTGTTTTACAATATTTTCAAATTACAGTGATAATACATATATATATATATATAGTACGGGAGGCCAGTGCAGGCCTGTCAATAAGTACCAGGAACTTAGAGGAATGAAAATACAGAATAGAAAATCAACATTAAACGTTCTCTCATTCACAATATGTAAAAGCCAAGTGACATGACAATCACTAATAAATAGTCAATATTAAAATTGATGTATAATGTCAAATAATGACGAGAATATGTCAGACATTGTGAAAAATAAAAATAATAAAAATTAACATTGTAATTTGGGAGCAGTTAATAGTCTTTCACGTAATTATACTGTTAATAAGGTACCAGGGAAGCCACATATGCAGAAGGAATTAATGCCAAACTTCCCTGTCTTCAACGTAGTTTTTTATCTTATATTATGAGTTTTTGATAAGGGCACGTTTGATGTGAGTTTTAAACTTTTCATCGCTATGTTCTGTAACCGACTTTGGGAACTTGTTATAGAAGCGGATATTGTTTATTAGAAATGACTTGCTAGTTTTAGTTAATCTAAATTTTGGAATCACAATTTCATCTTTACTACGTATACTTTGATTATGGAAATCGCATCATTTTTGAAAAGACCTAAGTTTTTGCGAACATACAAGATATTTTCTGGAATGTAAAGAGAAGGCAGAGTTAGAATATCAATTTCGCTGAATTTGTTTCTAAGAGACTCGCGAGGCCCCATTTTATAGATTGCGTGGATTGAACTCTTTTGTAAAATGAAAATTGAATCTACGTCAGCTGCCGATCCCCACAGCAGCTATCACAAGCAAAAACTAAAGATAATATTAATAAAGTCAAACTCGAAGTCAAAGTCAAATCATTTATTTCAAATAGGCACAAAAAAGGCATTTTCACCAACAAAAAAAAAAAAAGATTGTATATTTGGACTTTTAATCCAAATGGTAACATTAGTTTTCTTTGAACTGTGAAAGAAAAATAATGTTACCATACTAAAACTAATAGTGTTGCGGTAGTGAACAATTTTGCGTAAAGGACGAATGATAAAAATGGTTTAATTTTAATTTCGTATAAAACTTAAAAAATATATATGAATTGTTTTCAAAAAAATATCGTATAGACCATGTTATTGATAACATCACTGATTTCTATAAATTAAATGTAACAAGGAACAGTGAAATTTCTGATTCAGATGCATAAAAATACATTTCAAACTAAGTTGTTTTATTTTATTACCTTGTCACTGAGAAACAAAATATAAACCTAACAAATACTACTATTTTTAATAGCATATCGTGTTTTAAGACAAGTTAATAAATTTAAAATATATTTTTTCATTCATTCTTACACCACCTCACTATATTTTTTTTGTCATAATCTGACCCTTCAACTGTTAAGTTACTGAATACAGTTAAAAGTCCAAGTATAGTTGCCCCTTCCACATAAATAATATTAGATTCTACAAAATTAAACGTAGTAAGATTTTTAGCCGTATTCCCGTATTCCACATAAATTTTTGAATCGCAAGGGACGTGGTACTGCACAGCTCGGCATCCGGACATGGCGGTACTGAAATAAAACATTTAATAAAATGTGCCACTACACTGTTTTGTCCACTTATGAACATCGAAGCTCAAGTGTTGTTCACAATTTCGAAACGAATTCAGTTTTTTTGTCGACTGTGAAGATGTAATTGATATGATAATATAGTTTCCTTGTATTCATATCGGTAAAAGACCGAAGAACCGTCGTGTTTTTGTAGTGTGGATTAACTGAACCTATAATTATCCTACTAATACTATAAATGTGAAAGTTTGTGTGTTTCGATGTTTGTAACGTAAAAACGGCTAATCCGATTTAAATGCAATTTTGGCACACAGATAGTAATAACTTGGATTAGGATACTTTTTATACCGGTAGTACGTACCCGCGAGATAATTTTCGTCTTCCACACGGGTGAAGCCGCTAAAAAAAGCTATAGCTATTCATAAAAATCCCCGAATATCATAGATATTCAAGCGACAATCGCTTGTTTCTGTCCCTTTAACTGAAGATCCCGCTACTTTCCCTAAGTGTTAGCTAACATATCTACAAGTTTTGTGTTCCACGCACGCCTCAAAGAGATGTCAGCACAAGAAATGATGGGGCCCGCAAGGGCCGAGGCCTGTTAGGGGTGCGGGTTTGTTTGAAAAAGATACCACAGCCGCTGGCATACGGGCTACTGAAGGAACACGGGTGGGTTTTAGTCAGTAGAAGTCTGACACGCCCTCCTGCTCCACCCAGAGCGGGAGAAGTTATTTGATGATTTCCCACCCAAAAAAAAAAAAAACATATCTACAAGTTATAGTCAGCTGGCGATACCTACACCGATTCCCATAGCACGAGCGAACCCACAAAGCTAACAAAGTCTATTAAAAAAATGAGCGAGACATACATGATGAACGAGTATAACCTACCTCCTTCATAGTGCTAAATGCTTCACTAAATATTAAACGTTCGCCCATGTAACGTATTCCGCTTTACATTTTTTGAAGCGGCTCTCTTTGTAATTGATAAAGGCAGCCGGCCACCGCCCATGACATGTTGTATTTATGCGAATTTAAAAGCTTCCGACTAGCGGAGCTTAAATCTGAATTAATCCCGCGTTTTTTGATCACCCCTGTCGAAAATTTAATGGTCGTTATTTAATAATCAATCTGGAATACATTTTAGACTGTGAGCTTTTGACGTACTTTTTGCAAATGAATCTGTGTTGGCTGCTAGTTGTAAGTATAGTGAATGTGTAGGTTAGTTTTTTACAGATTGTATTTTAGGTACCTACACATCTTTGTTGAGCTACGACTCAATAATCATCTGCCTAGCCGTTTCCCAACTATGTTGGGGTCGGCTTCCAGTCTAACCGAATGCAGCTGAATACCAGTATTTTACATGAAGCGACTGCCTATCTGACCTCCACAACCCAGTTATTGGGTAATACGATACCCATTGTTAAGACCGGTTGTCAGACTTTCGGGCTTCTGACGACCCATAACGACTGTCAAAGATCCACAAATGATAGCCGGGACCAACGGCTTAACGTGCTTTCCGAGGCACGGAGGGGTCTTAGTATGTTAAAATGGTCACCCATCGACGGACCAACCGCGGCAAGCGTAGCTTAACCTGGTCGATCGACCCGTGCAGCTATTGTTATTGAGCCACAAGCCCCTCTCTTTGTTGAGCTACGATTGCGTGCTATTATTATTTTGTAACTTGTGTTACGAACTTAGTCTTCGTTTGTTTTCAGAAACCGGAATTCAACAAAAACCCCACTAGCCCTGTAAAAAAATTACGAATTTTAAGACAATAATAGGTTCCAATTATTTTCTCTTAGCATTTCAGTTTTCTGGCACTATTATATTCACATGAAACGTGAAACGTCTGCTTATCTTTTGTATAAGCACAGAATTATGCGTGCGTGGTTTGAACAGATAAGTTCACAAAGTAATCCTGCGCCAACTCTAACTCAGCGCTAAACACCTTAATAATCATGACAACTTGTTTCAACGTGGGCACAATGCTAACTAGTCAGACGCAACTTTAACCAAACACAATCATACATGCAACCACCACATCAAAAATGCCACAGGATATTACTCCTTGTGGTGATAATTTTAAGGATGACGGGCGGTTAAGTAGGTTGTAGAACAAAGTTTGCACACGTGTACCCAAACTTAGGCTAACTTGGAGCTGTCAAATTTGTTTAGCGGTAAGGGAGGGCCGCTTAAGTTGCGAGGCAGGGCGCCGCTGGCGTATAACTAAGTGCTTACTTGCCTACTACTAAATTGTTACATTTGAGTTGTAAAATTAATGCTGCGATTTATGCGAGGCGGAAAGTTATTATTGGTTAGGCACATAACACAACTGCTTCCCCGACTCCCGATGTAAGGTTATTAAACTATTCAGCGATTTGTTTGTAGTAGGAAACCTCTCATAAATAGTTAGTCGAGTTGTTTACGAGAAGTAGGCAAGGCGAAACGATCGCATTACACAATAGGCATTCCTTGGGATTCCCTGGTCAGAGTTCGAGTGAAGCCTCGCAGGTGTGGCCGAGGGCTAATTATGGCAACTTGGAAAAAACAAACGGTAATTCAATACGGTTTATTCTCCAATTAAAAAGTTATTCAAATGATTTTGTGTTCAAGAAAAATAAAAATTAATTGGTAAAAAAAAATGTGTGGTCGGTTTTATTATTTGTTTTTTAAGTCCGTAAAGTAAAAGAAGCCTTAGGTAAATTAGACTGGTTGACCATAGGAACGGTTTTCATTAGACGGTATACCTAAGGATATACATTTCCACTAGTAAATTAGGAATATTTCTTGAGTTACATAGGTAATCAAAGCTTCTCTTAAAAGCTCATGCCTAAAGAACGTCATATTATATGACATTTTTAACTTAGCAGGGTGCAAAAAGTTGGAAGTATGGTATCGCGCACTAAATCTAACGTAACGGGCGTATAAAACCATTACGTTGTGTGTCGATGGTTATAGCCTCAGTTCTTGTCGAACCCTTTTCTAATAAAAATCTATGATATGCTGTTTGGAAACACCTGTGCTAGTCTATTAACTTGTTAGTAAAATGGTTCTGAAACTGTAAAGCTATGTTCAGACTCCGATACAAATAGAGAAACGCTAAGTTGGCTGTTTGAAAAGTAAATTAGATGAGAAAATTATCATAGTTTCTTATGTTCATGAAAATAAGGATGAAGTTAGACAGCTTTTACATTGTAGGTTGTAGATTGGCACGAATTTTATTACTTTGGCATTGACAATCAAACGAGAAATAAATCGTAACAGTGTGAAAGCTAGTGAAAGGTAGCAATTACATTTTCACTAAAATCTGCTATTCCATGCATTTTGACCGCGTATGTATTGCACTTTTCTATGAAATAGCTGTTTTTTTTTAGAACCGTCTAAAATTTTCTACGCTAGGGCGTCTAGAATGATATGCTGGATTCAT
Source organism: Polymixis flavicincta (assembly GCA_949987655.1). NCBI lineage: Eukaryota > Metazoa > Arthropoda > Insecta > Lepidoptera > Noctuidae > Polymixis > Polymixis flavicincta. Next base: position 16,769,429 of record OX465181.1, on the reverse strand, counting down.
AGTCACAGTTTGCGCACTGGTTAAAAACTTATCCTATATCGTTTTTATGTCACTAAAGGGACAAATTGTAACTCTTTCTCTTCTACAATCGTTTTCGCGCCAAAGTCCACGGCAGAACATAAAACAAAATCAGCAAGGCGATAAGGGTCGTTTCGCACTGCGTCATATTTCACAAAGTGCCCTAAGTTCGGCAGTTAACTCACACGGTTATGGCGCTGTTAACACGTGTTCACGCTCTATATTGTTTGTGCTTCACGTAAACTAAATCATTGGGTGAGAAAAAATGGGCCGAAAACTTTAGAAGTTAACGTGATGATTTATTTTTAGGTACTGCCTCGTTGTTCTAGTGGTCGAAAGCGCTACTACTGAGCATGCAGTCCTGGATTCGATTCTCAGGTCAGGAAGAGTGTTATTAGGTTTTTCTAGGAGTCTAGATTTGTGCCTGGTTGATGGCAATAGGCTCGCTCCATATTACATGGGACTTAAACATCACTGGAAAAAAATTGGGTGTTCTTCAAGGTACCACTGCCCAATCTTTCGGGGAAACATAGCGTGATTTTATGCTATTATAGCTTCTACCTGCGGTTTCCCCCACGTGGAAGTCGGATATTATGCCGCGGGAACGTACTACCGAGATGAAAAGTATCCTATGTGTTAATCTAAGATACAATCTATCTGTGTGCCAAATTTCATCCAAACCCGTTTAGCCATTTTTGCGTGATTGAGTAACAAACATCTTCACAAACTTTATCATTAATAATATTCATCATGATCATCATAATCATCATTTCAGCCGAAAGACGTCCACTGCTGAACATAGGCCTCCCCCAAAAGATGTATGTAAGTATGGTGGTAAAATGCATAGAGAACGCTGCTGCCCATTCTCTAGTAAGTCCCTTAGTCGCATTCTACGACCCCCACGGGATGAAATGGGATGGTGGTATTCTTTTACGTCCGGAATAATATTAAATAGGATTTATTTTTAAGGAGTGACGTCTGTTCCATGGGAAACGTGTTAAAGAATCAAAATCAAAAGCAAAAATCATTAATTCAAACTAGGCTGAGAGTCAGCTCTTTTCGAACGTCAAAATTAAATCAGACAGTCCCCCAAAAACGTCCGCCCTTCACCACTTCCTAGTGCTTTAGCTGGGAAGAAGAAGTGGCGCAACAAACTCCCCAGCAGCACAGCTGTCTGTTAAGTCCAAAAAAAACTTGATTCTGTACAATAGTAGGTAAGTAATTAACATTACGAAACAGAAAAACATTAACTTTGCCATATGTCAGCTAGCATATGCCAATATATCTACCAACAAAACATTAAAAACTATAGGTACTCCAGCAGACATAAAAAAAAGTAAACAGAACTTACAACCAAAATAAAAGCCTACAGCATTTATAGCGTGCAATTCTGCATTATGTAAATATAAATTAAAGAATCTATACTCTTATAACCCACCCAATATTCCTGGTAAGAATGTAATCTACGTAATACCTAGAAGCAAGATGTCAGCGGTATTTGCTTGTACCTGTTACAAATTAAGTCATATCCGCTAAAAATATAGCGCGGTCTACTGAGTTTTAGGATTAAGACGATAACAAGATTAAATAAAAAATAGACTGTAAAAGGAAAACCGTAGAATCTGGAAGCAATCATTAAAAAAATAAAACTCCCGCCGATATTTTCCGGTAAGCTCGGAAACGAGCCAAAACGTATTTACACGATGTAGACGGGACAAGCTTACAGTTTGCCGCCATTGGTTCCGTATGCAAATATTATTTATTAGAAGTAGGTACTTTCTTTTATTCAACGTTTCTTGTGGAAAGGAATTTGATGTGTCTATTGGTCTTGACTGCTGAAACCTTAAACCAATCATCATGACAGCTTTTGTTACTACCTAAGGATAAGGTTCATATTCAATTGGGAAAATTTGACAGTTTGAGGTAGCTTGATGTGCTGGCGGCTGTACTTGAATAAACATTTCCATGTACAATTTAACTTCACTTACGTTCTCAGCCTTGACAAGAAGTTTTAAATCTGTACAGGTTATACTTCTCCATCTCAATGTATCATCCTGCATTAAGCATAATCGGCCTATAACGTTCCCACTGCTGGGACACAGGCCACCTCTCTGTGAGAGGGAGTGGGCCGTAATCCACCACGCTTGCCTAGTGCGTGATGGATATCACATGTCTGCGATAGATAATTCTTGTCTGGATTCGAACCTTCGACCGACATCTCGTAAGTCAATCAAAATGAAAATATTTTATTTCACTTAAACCTGCATGGGCACTTATGAAACTTCAGAAGCTAGGTGCACGGTTCCAATTATTCGCTTCCTATGGAGAAGAGCCGGCAAGAAACTCCACGGTTACTCTTTTAAAAATTATTGGCTTTCAAATTACAGTTATAATAGGTATGGGAGGACAGTGCAGGCCTGTCAGTAAGTACCAGGTACTTCGAGAAATGAAATTAAAGAATAGAAAATCGTCTACAAATCTACATTCTGTAAGGCTCACAACGTTCTCTCATTCACAATATGTAAAATGATCTACATAAACATAGTCGCAGCCATTGGCCCAGTGGTAACAAGAGCTAGTCAAGGCCACTGCTCTTTGGACAATCCCGCATTTACTAGATCACTTATTAATAAATACGTCACGGATCTCCAAAAATAATTGCAGGAAGTTTTATCAGCTGACTGCATAGTTATAAATGGTGCACGTGGTACGGAAGGTCTGAACAAATGGAGCTGTGCGTCCAGTCCTATGGTGTTTAATTAATGTCTATTTGTAAGCGTATTTACCTGCAGGTAATATTTCAATTTTACTGTTTCATACGAACTTTTATTACTAGCGCGTACTGTAATCTGTGCACCATAATTTATTTTGTTTAGTGTTCTTTTGCTTTAAGTCTCTAATTCGAATAATCACCCTATAATGTTCCCACTGCTGGGGCATAGGCCTCCTCTCTGTAAGAGGGAGTTGGCCGTAATCCACCACGCGGGCCCATTACGGGTAGGAAGCTGTCACAAGTCTTCGAATTTTTCGTTTTAGGACATGCCGGTTTCTTCACAATGTTTACCTGCACCATTTTGAGAGCAGTGGTGACGAAGTAATTTACACAAAGTAAAGCGCCGGTCAGGGCTGTCGCGGCTATTTTGATTAGGCCACAATTTAAGGCACACACATAATATAAAAGTAAATAAAAATACGTGTGGCACTCGGGGACTGCCGCGGTAAAGCTATTGCATAGCATTTTTTATCAACTTATGCAATTATAATAATTTTATTATGCAGTATTTTTTTTTTTTTGATATTAATTAATTTATTTATTTATTTAACCATTTATGTACACACTAAATAAACAGACAAGAAGATTAGAACAGAAAAATAGGTACAGAGGTTATGCTTATTTCTAAAGAAATCACTTCCAGCATACCTGCGATAGGAGAAAACATAAAGAGATGTAGCCATCGTGTGTAAGAGTAAAAGGGAAAATAAACTACATTTATAACCAAAACCAATAATTCACTAAATTAATTAAACAAATAATAATATACTAACATACATACTTGGACCATACATACTTACATATATACATCCACCTAAAATAAATATCACTATAATGCTGTAAATAAAATAATACATACACAACTATGACGATGTGGACAGATAATGTTCTTTCACTCTTCTTTTAAAAACTGCAACAGTTAATTCAAGTTACACTTTTTGAAACGCGAACGCTCGGCCGAGCTACATGGTAGGCGGAGTGGGGGGTGTAAGGTTTTATTTTCGTTACGGAATTTCTTGATTATGCTATGCAATAGCTTAAAATATCAAAACATATTTTCAGAATATATTTCAATGTTTTTTTAAGAATAAAACCTGTCCTTTTTCAATTACCTACCACGTAAGATATCAAAAGAGGTTTCAACTCGGGTGGCTAGTGCGTTCTTGACAAAATTTTCATAAGAGACGGGGTAAAGCGTCGCTCGGGGCGACAGTGGACTCGCTTCAGATCACTTTGTAGTATTAAACGAGCCTTTATCGAAACAGTGGACTCACTGCGCACCGGACAAGGGTGTGGCACGAGAATGTATCTGGATGGTTCTTAACTATTCATTCTATAAAGGTAACTAAAACGAAAGGGTGAAAGGAAAAACGCCTTTTATTATACCTCCACACAAGTCGCTTTACCTACTAACCATTCATGAACGACGTTAGCACAGCGACAGCTATTATTAGTAAAGCGGTCCACAATATTGTAAGGGTAATAAGTTTACTCATTTGTTGTTGCAAAAAAAAAACGTAATTAATGTACAATTAGCGATTACTCTTTTCAAAAATTAAAAACGACATCCCTAAAATTACAATAAATAATAATACCAACAAAAAATTGAATCTTCTTAAACAATAACCACCACAAACTTCTTAATTAGATACAGTGTACCTATAAATATTCCCTTACACAACTTTAAAAATAAAGACAATATCCGAGACGAAACAATTTACGTCCTTCCAACGTCGGAGTATCAGTGAAGACGTCACGTCGCCGTCTCCATGAATAAGTGTAGTGGAGCGTGAAAGACTTGACAGTATCATATCTGAAGGTCTGTTGTGTCCGACTCCGTCCGGCGCCGAGTGGACGCCAAATCAAACTTTATTGGACACTTTTCATTTACCTCGAAAATTCGGATATTTGGCTCTTGGAAAAAGGGATATGATTGAATGTTTCTGGTGATTGGAATTGAAAAGTGGTTTTAATTACTGCGGTATTGAAGGCATTGCAAATATTGAATAAAGTTTAATTTATTTTATGATCAATATCGCTTCGCATCCAAGTAGGTAGTGGCTTCTCTGTGGCAGCCGCAGCCCATTGATATTTTTTAAATTAATTCCTTTTATTTTCAGGTGCTTCTACGTTTAAAGATTACCCGACATTTTATTGTTTTTACTGTTTCTAAACCTTTTATTTAATATTAAACTTGAATTATATCCGACGACCATGATGGTAACTTATTTATCTATTTTGTTGATTTTACATGCAAAGAAAAATATCACAAATGCAGACGCCATAACTCCACTCTTTCATAAATGCACACAACACGTTCATTCTCGGAATAGTTACTACAAAGGAAAATGAAAGATTCCTCGAAATAAAATGAGTAAAACGTGGACGATTTGCTCACGGCGTACTCGTAGGAGGACGATTTCCGAAATGTGTTTACAATGAGGGCCGGCCGGTGGACGCGACATATTTCATTATTGCTAAGAAATGCCTCCAACTCCATAAAAATGGAACGACGCAAAACTGTACAGTCGTGCACGGAGATCCTTTGAAAAGTTTACCTGATACGTTTAAAAAAAAAATTGAGCAAGGTTACTATACTTCCTGCTATTGTTGGCTGTTTAACTTAAAGTTTTATGTTTTTTTTATTATTCATACTTCAATACAACACTATTCGAATCAGAATAAGCATCATTGGCAATCCTGCCAGCCTTTTGGACACCTTTGCTGTTGACGGAGGATTTTTTTAATGCTCTATGATTCTTTTATTTTTTATTTACTTTTACATATTATTATTTTAAGACTTTTAAATTACGTAAAAAAAAATATTGTATAATTAAATTATATTTGATATTTCAATACTATATTTCATTTATGAGAACTTGAACAACACACTAGAAAATACTTTGAGAGAGTATAAAAATATGATTATAGATTGTCTTTGCCCTCATGAAACGAACGAACGAGGAAACTGTCTGTCTTCGAAAGGGCTTCTTACTTTCTGTCCGATTTAAAACAAAAGTTGAGCTTAAATTATTACTAAACACTTGTGTGTCCGAGCGTACAGTTGCGTTTGGCGGGTGAGCGTCCACCCTCCACTTCCGGTCACTATATAATAAAGTTATTCTCGTTCTTTCGATAAACTTCAGTTTGTCCGCCGATAAATTACCGGGTCACATTCGCGGAAGTTGTCCCGGCCTCGCCAAATATTGGCTTAACTTGAAGAATGGGCCCAAAGCTTGTCCCTGGATTTCATACGAATTATATTTTATTTGTGACTTCAAACAAACGAGATAAGGATAATGTTGTATTTGTGTGATTTGTAATTGTCAAATACAGACATGGCTATTGTATTTTTGGAGTTACATTTTTATGGGAATTTTGCTTTTGTTCTGAAGATGAGTACTTAAATAAAAACATATACTTATTCAATAGTGATATAGCTGTGGTGGGCAGACTGTACGATTCGGATTATATATAACCGGTTCCTTTGCAATTTCACGCTGGTTTAATCACGCTTAAAGTTCATGTAACTATCGCCTAAAATAACATTTACGTAACAGTTTTTAAACTTGTATTTAACCTAATAGAAATCATGCTTTGCCTACATTATACCTATCTACGTCAAAATAATATTTTAATTTGTCATAGGTACTTTTTCGAAACACAAGACAAAGTAACGGACCACGTACACACACAAAGTCCTCTGTTACCAATACGTTCTTGTCCAAACAGTTCAAAGCTGTTATTTTCGTTCTCAGTCCATCGTTTTTCTCTGTGGTGTGCTACGCTAAATTGGTCGGCGCATGTAGGCCGCGTAGCGGTTTGGCGTAGATGCCGCTACGCCATCCACAGCGGTTACGCGGAGCTACGAAAAACATTTTGTTGCTACGAATAATTTGTAATACGTAATAATTATGTCTGCATTTTTATTAGCTTCACTTGTTATTTTGTAAAAAGGTTGGTACTTAATTTGTATATTTGAACATAGTCGGGGTTGAGGTTTACTAAATACTATCTCCGTATGTCTATAATCATAGACTCTTTCCAGGATTTGTCTTGAGTTCTATAAAAGAACTTTAATAGGTTTTTAAAGTAAGTAAGCACTTTAAATGTACATGTAGTAAAACATTTTTTTCTTAGACTTGCTCGTATACGGATAGCCTATTTTTTTAAAGGCCATATTTTTCTTCAAAGCTCAGGAGCGGTTTTTTTTAACATTTTCTCGTAGAGTATTAATTGTTTCTAAGTATAGTAATACCAAAACTGTTACCTCCTCCACAGCTTCGTAGCCGCATTGTTTGCGGGAGATATCCCTGGATCTGATGGTGCGGCACTAATGCCGTATGAATGAAATTTACTGTCAATATCTGAGGCCCGCATGCGGCTTTGTGACGCAAACTGTCCTCTTTTATACCCTCCATTATTCCTCTTTTTATTTTTCTCTTTGCATTTTTCAGTGTATTTATTTATGAGTCGCCGGTCTTTTATTTTATGGATCCGGTTTCATTGGCTATTTGAATTCTATATCTGTGAGCGAAATGAGCGTAGTTTCTGTTTTTTTTTTTTGTGCGTCTGGCTATGGAGCTTCGGTTTGTGGTTTTGCATTAAATTAATTAATCGTTTGAATTAAATTGCTAAATAATTAATGATTGTTATTATAATTTCAATGGCTAATTAGCAGTTCTTGTATGTTATCAATATTTCAGTAACCTACCTATGCATAATGAAAAATTGGCTAACAAAACAAACATTCCGGCAGACATTTATTTATATTTCTATAAACACTGCGTTTATCTACATGAACGTCGAGACTTACCTCAACTGACTGTTAAATAATGATCACGAAGCCCCACGTTGTAATAAGCACCCCTATAATTTGTCCCGGATTATCGTGAGACGGCGCGAGGTGAATCCCGGCGATTAGTCACAAGTATCGCGGGATTCAGGCGACGGGATCCCAGGCTTATCTTCCCGGTAAGAACGCACAAGCGACGAATACTGATCGGCTGAGACCTCAATTAGGTATTCAGGTAAAGGTGTAGAATCATCCAGATTGTGTATTAATATCGACGTGAAGGGATTCCGGGGAAAGATAACAGTAGAGCTCGTTAAGAAAATGTGTGCGTGTTTGTAGACAATTTGTGTATGCGATAAATACATCTACCTGTACCTACAAGATATTTATTAGATTGTTTATCACCCCCACAAGAGTATGATATCACATTTTCTTTTTCTAAATCTGCTAATGTAGTGTGAATCATCTTTTTAGCCTCCCATTTAAATTTTGAAAAAAAAATCTGACCCTAAAGGTAGGAAAACAAGGGACAATTGATTGTTCACTCACAGATTTTTAATGCTGAGTTGTGTGTTACAAAAAGTAATCAAAAATTAAGGATGTAGTAATTAGGAGATTAAAGCCACAAAAAATTATCAAATAAAAACTTTTTACAAAAAATTAAACAGCCGAAAAACTGAAAAGCATAAAATGTAAAATAAATTGTTAAACCTTAATAACGAAGTTCGCAAGTCGTATTTTAATTTTATGTCATCGCCTTCCGAACTTCGTTATTAAGGTTACCTAAACTTTTTATTTATTATTTATTGCTTTTCAGTTTTTCGGCGGTTTAATTTTTTGTTAAAAAGTTTTAAGTACGGTTACATTTACCTTATTTCCCCAAAACTGTAAACTATGACGAATACATTCAGAGTGTAGTGGAAATAGCTGAGATGATTTATCAAAACAATAATTTATAACTTCATCTTCAGAGTCGACTTTTTATTAATTAATTGTTGAAAGATCGACCCATTAAAAGCACATAATTTATCAAACATGATCCCATTTGGAATCAAAAATATTTTCCTAAAATACGCCTTTACTTAATCCTAATTACAATATCAACAGTAAAATTTTCTCGAAGGAAATTTGAGGTGAATTAAGTGCGACGTGGGTTGAGCAATTAATTCAGTCGGCGTCGAGCGCAGGTCGGTTGCGGTTCGATGGCCGTGCCGAGCGATGCGACCCCTGTCTTTACCGCGTGGCGCTTCCGTATGCCTCAGCGCATCTTGTTGCTAATCTACGTCCTAACTTTGAGCTTATGTAATTTTATGTTATGTATTTAAGTTAAGGCTTTAGTAGACTTCGATTTTGCTAAAAATATAATAACACTGTAATAAAACTATTAATATGGAGTAAATTTTTCATAGTAAAAAAATGGAAATAAAAAAACATTAATTGTATCATCTATTACCCCTGAATTTAAAATTCATGCAACCACATCAATAACCAAATTTTAAAATCCCGAGAAGCCATTGTTGTTTACATCTTTGGCAAATTGAGAATGGTTTAGGTAGGGGTTATTCAAGATCAAAGTAAAAGTAAAATAAACGTAGCTAGATATAGCACAATATATCCAACTCAATCAGAAAATCGTGGTTTTGGGTTGACCACCGTCGCCCGATATTTGGGGCCTTAAAGTAATTGTCAAAAGATCCCAATAACAGAAACACAAAATATTTCAAAGTCAACCGCATCCCCGCATATCGGCTGCACGTCCACAGGCACGATAATTACGGGACACCTCAGACGCCGCAATTAATTCCTGTCCGCGCTCCCGCGGCTCTTCTGCTGCGGTGTGCGCTGTCCCGAACACGACCGGAATCCGACCGGATCCGGTATCAGGACATCCCTACCGAACTTTGTGTATATTAGCTTATCGAATATATTGTAGTTAACTTAACATTTTAGAGTTGTGTACCCCAAAATGTATCGATATATTTTTACTGATGCAAAGTATAGAATAAACAAAAACTGAATTCATAATTGACACCATCACAAACATTGCGACGATTTTCATTTTACGAGAACTCACAGTATATCCGCGAATCCACACAAAGTTCAGCTCAAAGGATTGGCGACTCTTTCGAAAATTAATTGCCGAACCAATTATTACGGTAACGAACTACATGTGTGCCCAAAATATCAATTAGCCGCGTCCCAACGCTGCGAACAAAAGATATAGCGTCCCTAATGAATTCGTAATCTCCGTAATCTGTTCAATGAGAAATGGCGTATTCGAAATAGCGGCGGCTGCAAACAAATTAAACCTTCCCAAAAATGAATTTATCACGTAGGACGGGTTACCTAACTATTCATTCGTAGCGTTGTTTGAACAATGTGGCCAGGCGTGCTTGTGTCGCGTTTTATTGTGATCGCCTCTTGTTTGCTTCAATATATCATCGATTTAATTGGCAGGTTTATATGTTTGTTATTGAACTTACGTGTGTACTAAATTCACTATAAACAGAGGTAAGTATAAACACACCATTTTTTTCAAAATCCTTAACAGACAGTCAGCATTTTTTAATATGTAAAATTACAAAATAGCCTCAGAGTCCCAAAACAGACACCGGTTGTGTGTACCATATTTTCAAGCATCATTCTGTAACTAAACCTAACGATACTCAGCTGTACAAATGTCAACATAAACAAATTACACCCGAAAATGAGACGCAACCCAAGAATCCTCCACGACGATTAGCACCAAATGTTGCATGTTTGTCGTAGCGAAATGCAGAATATTTTAATTTAGGTGAGGTCCGGTAAGAGCGGCGACCGCTGGCAGATGGCGCCGTCCTGTGATTAATATGCAGGATGGACACTGTCGAACCACGCCGAATCTAACTCCACGGTTGTTTTCCTTCGTTTTGATAACAATTTGTCCAGGCGGACCGGACTCGAGCGGTATTAGGGAAATGATCGCAGTTATACTCTGCTCTACGAGAATATTTTGGGGTTTACAGATGAAAATCGAAATAATAAAATCATGTTTTGTTTTTCTTGAAACTTATTGGCTTACACAGCGACGCATTTTAAAATATTTTTCAGCATACATTTTTTAGCACACACTGTGAGTTCAATATTCGGTTTGGGATACAAAACAAAAATAAGCGACGCCATTACCAATATTTGCATCACCATTCTTCATCTCAAAACGAACAAAGTGTAGGTAATTATAAAGAAATGAGTAAACAGAAAACACAAGACAGTTTAGTTACAAAGTAACAAATTGTAGCTATTTCAGTATAACGATACTGTTCCGTCCACCCGGTTATCTGATGATGCATTATGGAATAAAATGTGAGTTAAGGCTCAAGTTTGCACAATAAATAATTGTTTCCAGAGACGTAATTGCCGTAATTTCATGAATAATTACCGCCACAGAGCAATTAAATAAATTACAGAAGGAATAACGAGCTCCTTCGGGCTTTAGTTTAAAGTTGGGGAGCAGGATGTTGCACTTTACGTTTTGTAACTCTTTAAAATGCTCAGTTAGTAAGACGGTACTGGATTATACAGGGTGGCAAATGTCAGAAATAATATATATTAAAGTATAAAAAATATATCCCGAAAATTGAAACAAACGTGTAAATAGGAACTCTATTAAAAATAGGTCCTTCAATCATTTTTCAAACATGTTATTCGTTTAGAACTGTTTTAAAATAAACGTTTTTCCTTTTTATAAACAACATAGCAGTGGTCTATTTACTAATATTTTATTAAAGGTTGAAAAACAGCGTTACGGTAAATAAAGTAGCGGTTAAACACGAGTGTGAACCAAAAATCGCATCATATTTATCGTGCGACAGTATTTTGACGTTGCAATCTAAGCACGGACCGCAAATTGTAGCGCCAAACGCGGCCGCCCTGAAAATTTTAAAAAAGAATCGCCGCTGTCATAGGCGCGATATGGCTCGCTTCCAAATATCGGGCAGACCAGCGGGGGATCGCTCGCGGGGGCCGGGGGCGTCCCCACATGGCCAGTTAGTTACGCCGCGAATTATAGGGGCCATTACGATTCATTAAGGCCAGTTAGGCTTAAACCGGTGTTTACCCACGCACACATGCATCCGTACACACAAGCCTTCGTTCGCAACAGTTGGTATTGTTTTAAGCGAGTCGGAGAGGGACAGAGGACACGAGAGGGTTGCAATTTGAAATTTTAAGCTACAGAAATGTGGGTGTAATTAGTGGCCAACGTAACGAGCTCGAGGGTCTTGCCAACTGAAGTGTGAATTTTTGATTTTGGTCAACCCATTTTTTTACTCCCGGGAGATAGTGTCATGTCTGCAAACTTGGACAGATAATTATTTTAGATGATCGACAAAACTATTATATATCATCATCATCATCATCATCATCATTTCAGCCGAAATACGTCCACTGCTGGACATAAGCCTCCCCCAAAAGGGGGGTTTTGCTGCCATAATCGCCACGCTTGGCAAACGGGTTGGCGATCGCAGTATGGTGGTAAAATGCATAGAGAACGCTGCTGCCCATTCTCTAGTAAGTCCCTTAGTCGCCTCCTACGACACCCACGGGAAGAGATGGGATGATGCTATTCTTTCCGTCCGGCACCACACGGTACACACATTATAAATACCTAGTTGTAACAAAATATAATACAACTTGCAACCGAATCTTATTTTAGCTGAAATCCTTCAGACAGTACCTTCTAAGGTCTTGAACTGTAAACCACAAGTAGCCATACTCCTCCATATCCGACCGCTTCTAATAGTAGTTCAATATTTTATTCATGGAGGCTCGCTATCGTTTGAGTTCATATGTAAATAGCCTATAACCAGCAGTTCATAGCTGGAGGCTTGCCAGTATTGACACTATCGGCTATCGGGCTCAAACTGCGATGCCTCCACCCTGTACGTAGGAAAACCGATGTTAAACGGTATTTTATGTAGCACTTTACTATTGATAGTGTATTAATATCAATTTATTGGGAAATGGTAATGGTTTAATATTGACTGAACGTGCTCTTGCATTCAAATGAAAAATGATGTGTCACAAGTTGGTCTTTTTGATTTTATCTCTAAAGATAATATGAAAATCCGCGGTACATGCACTGATATCAAAATAAACAAACAATGTTGGATTGAAGTTAGTACCCACAGCACAATGAATGGTATTCTCGTATCTAAATCAGAGTGAAATCTTTTACTAACCTTCTTGTTCGTAATAAATATACAAAACTAATATTAACATTTGCAAAATTCCATAAAACACCGTGTAAGCAACTGTTATGACTCGATGATGGTAGGGTCTAATCGAGCATTTTACCTGATCCAACGCAAACCAAACCTAGCCAGGCTAAACTCAACCATATACCGAAGCAATAGAGGACCTACGCTTGTAAAAATATAGGATTGCAACAGTAGCATCTGCCAATTTGTAGCTGCCTGCACGTCATAGGTAAATAACCGACGCATCGTTTGCCGATGCTTTTGACAGCCAGAAGTATTGAGCAAACATCCACTATTTGTATGTGAACTTTTTGCGCCGGCTTTTTTTCATTTTGCTCACTGCACGTGATGTATTGGGATTATTATTGATAACTAGCTGACCCGACACAACTCGTCGTGTCTTAACTATGAATATTGAATTGGCATTGGTATAATATTATAAAAGTTAATATGGTCGTTAAGTTTTCGAACGTTACGCGCAACTTTCTTATTTTTTTACCAACCAATTACCATTTGGTCCAGTCGTTCCCGTGTGATGCCGTGACCAACGAAAATAGGGATTCATTTTTAAATATACAGGATAAGTTTTTAACCAGTGCGCAAATAGTGTTCTTTCAAACTATAACCATGAATTCAGCCTAGACCCCAAAGCGCAGAAATTTTTCGTCGGTCATACAAAAAAAAAACAGCTTTTACATATATTTTCACCGCGTGGGTATAGCACTTTTCTATGAAACAGATTTTTTTATGTGGGACCACTCGATTGATAAGTATCCCTTTGAAAGAAAAAAAGTTTTTTTCAAATCGGTGTCTAAATGACTGAGTTCTGAGGTAAAATAACAAATACATTTTCAAAACTACATCTAACCTGACGTAGTGCTAAGTTTATTTTCCTGAGTAAAATATGTTTTAAAAGTTAATCAGTCTAAAAAAAACTCGTAAAAATCAAGTCTCTTTATTAAAATCGCACACCTAACGACCCCGCCCAAAATGCTCGACAGCAATTTATTTTCAAACCCAGACACATTAACAAAAACCGGTGGACGAAAGAAGTACGAAAAAAACGCATATAATCCGAGCCCAACTAAGCCCAGGGGCTATCTAATAACATTTATTACTGGGCTTCCGGTCCCCAGTGTCCACTTCCGTTGGCTGATAAACGGTCGCCATTTTTACCGCCATATTTATTTATAGGTGTTGGTGGGCGATAATGTCGACGCTGGCAACACTATGTTTGGGTCCCACGTTGGGCGCCAACAGCCGGAACGCTACGGACTATTGGTCAGCCATGCTATGGTCGTCATTAAGTTTACTACGTATGCGATTTAAGTTATTGGTATTGCTTCTATATATCCCATACAGTAGCATAAAATAATAAAGTACGGTCACCAAAAGACACACATGCAAGACTTGGTATTATTTATTCTTAATTTTATAGGCACTTCAATCGGCTCGGGTTGCAGCAATCAGGTTTTAAATAAAAAAAAAACTTTAAAATAAATATGCCTAAGCTACTAATAACTAAAATCTGGTTATTAATCAGATTTTAGTCTTTCTAGTTATGTTAAAGATTGTTTATAGTGGAAACAATGAAAGAACTCATATTGCGATACTCCAACCTATTACATAGATCTATTTATTGAAACTCTAAGCATAAGTAAAATAAATACTGAACTAATGTGAACTTAATGCCCGAGCCATTTTCTACCAGTCAACATATAAACAAAATAAACTATAATATATATGTTTCAGTCAATAACAAATACTTTCCTTTCATTGCATAACGTCCACAGACACCAAGAACATCTTAATTCATAAGGGTAAAGCAGATAGTTCACGAGCGCCTATTAATCATATCGATGTGAAGAGGCAAGTGTTGGTGCGATTTATTTGTTCGCAAGTTTAGTGCCTCGCGCGCACTGTGCGAGTAATGACGGACATCACGATATTATTGATTGGGGCACTAAAAATGTTTGTGTTTGGAGTTACCATTTATTTGCTCAGCATGTTATTAAATGAAATTGAACCCTATAAGTTAGATGCAAGGTTGACGAAACCAATTCTGTATCAAGGAATAATTTTGTTTAAATCGAAAACCAATAAACTTATACCACGGTTCGAATCGCTTGTAATCTATTAAGGGCTAGGCAGAAGTATTACTGTAGTACATCAATATTTCGCAAGTTATGATTTTGTTCCATGTTAATAGGTGGTGAACCTAATGACATCATCCGGGCATTTATTTCGTACTAGCAGAGCTCCGCGGTTGTACCCGCGTAGTTCCCGTTCCCATGGGAATACTGGGATAAATATAGCCTATGTCACCCGGGGTAATGTAGCTTCCCAACAGTGAAAGAATATTTCAAATCGGTTCAGCAGTTTCGGAGCCTAATCAATGCAAACAAACAAACAATCTAATTTTTCCTCTAAAATATTAGCATAGATAGATAGACACATAAAAGACACTTTCGAACGTCAACAATTACATTAAAATAAAACTGATTCTGGTCTGTTATTCTTAGTACTCGTTGTAGATAGGTAAATCTACGACAACAGATGTTTTAATTCATAAAATTGACTATCATTACCAATCATTGGATTTCGAGAGAAAAAACCGTCCACTCTGTTTAGCTATGTTTACAAGAAAATAAAACATTACGTTAAACGTCTCCTAACTTAAAGCAACGTTTATAAGTAAGGATCTATTTTGTAAAGCGTTTTACCAGAAAATTCCGTGTGCCCACACATTCTGTTTACCTCACATTACAATTTAATGGCGTGTTTGTTTGAAGTGGACAGCACAATCCGGGGCATAAATCGCGGGATACTTCCTGGGCCGAGCTCGCAGTGCCCGAGGGACCGCGGCATACATACATCATGGCTTCCACTTGACAACACGCTACGCTGGTATGACAATCTGAAGCTTAAGTACGAGGGAATGTTCGCTTTGATTCGGTAATATTGAGTTGAATAGTTTTGGATTACCCCTGTGTAGTATTTGTAATACGGGATAGTCTAGCGACAGAACCACATTGATTATTATTATTTAGTAAGACTCACTAGCAGCTAATCAGGTGATGCGTATGTATCAAAAAGCTTGGAGATATTTTATCTGCCTATTCGTTTATTGAAGCAGTTCAGTGCTCAGCCATCACTAAATTTACGGGGAGCCTATTCTATACTGTTACAACTCGGTGAGACCAAAACGTCTTTAAAGACTTTGATGTAGGGTGTTTTGATTTTAGTTTTTAACTAGGTCATTGTAATTGTAACTTTACTACCTTTAAAAAGAATTCTTGCCCAGTTTAAATTAAAGTAGCTTAAGATCCTCCCTACCTTGCATGCTTGTCACGCAGCACATCCCCAACTTACGTTACTACTACTAACTTACGTTACGTTGATAAGAAATATACTTTTTATGATTTTCCGAAAAAATAATATGATTCACAACATAACATTTCTGCATACTTATAATACACAATTTCCCGACGATTAACCACAACAATTACCCACACCTTTAATTACATGAGGTTACCTGAAGATTTACTGCGCTCAGCCAGGTGTGCAGGTCTCGAGGGCCATCCCATCCATCCCGCGGCCGCAGAGGACGGGGCCATCCATCCTCCGCCCAGCAACTGGCCCTTGGCGGACATTAGCCGGCCCTTGTCTTTGCCGCTTTGATTTACGTGCCCGAAAAGAGATCCATCGCTTGAGGCCGGCTTTAGATATGCTTTGGGTATTGATTTGTAGTGTCACGAGGACCTTAGGGTTGAGTATTACAGAGGTGCGAAGATACTTTAAGTACACACAGAATACAAACAATGACAGTTCAGAGAACGAATTTGTTTACACTTTTTGAAATCCTACAGACTAATTAATATTATTAATGTGAAATTTTGGATATTTGTTACTCGATCATTGATAAACGGCTCAACGGATTTGTATGAAATTCGGTCCACATATACTCTATAACTTGGATTAACACATAGAATACTTTTTATCTCGATAGTACGTTCCTATGGGGTAATTATCGGCCTCTACGCAGGCCAAGCTGCTGGCAAAAGTTAGTAGTTAATAATAAACTGGATGCTAGCTAACAAGCTGAGGTTGTTGAAATACATTTGTATTGCTGAAGATCACATTATTTTCAGCTTCTGTAAATTTACAAAAACAAAGTAATAATCATCAAAACGGGTAAACAAACAACCGTAATGAACTGAAATCTATTCATATATAAATTAAAAAAATAGCTTCCTGTCTCTTGACGACCAAAAGTTGTCTCGTGCAATTTATAAACGTCAGAGCGTTGACTGTGAAACCTCCTGATTCATAATTAATGATAATATCCGGCAGATGCGGATTTTTCATCCGTTGAGAAAAAAATGCCGGTCGGCGGAAAATAATCGCTAAAGGCCTTAGTCATTTATAATGCTGGATGCTCAGCGAACTCAGAGCTGTGGAAGCGGTTTATCACTACGGGTGAAAATACACACGTGTATGAAACATTTTTAACGCATTTTTTCAAACTCACTTTTTACTTCGAAGTATGAAGTTCCACTATGTATATTGGATTTTCGTAAAGTGTTCTTCCGTTTTCAACCCTGCACGTCCGACAAAAGATTTATGCTAATAATACCTATGTGTAACACAATTTTTTCATTAAAATCTGCCATTCATTAAGAGATTGAGGAATGACTGATTTACTTACTGTCAAAATCCAAAAAACTATTCTGTGCATAAGTTTTACTTTGACTCTGCTAATACATTTGTAAAATCAAAACCGTTTCGTCCGAGTCATGTCCAATTCCGCGTGACATCGGGTTCTGTGCCAGAACGGAAATACAACCTTTAAAAAAAGAAGTGCTCACAACCGGAAGCGACGGGCAGGAAGACGGCGACGACAGCGCCGCGTCGCCTGCCGACCGAATTAAAAATTAAACGAGGATCCGTTTCCGGATACCGTGACGTTTGTTCTGCTTATTTTTTTTACTTTTCTAGGGTTATGACAAGCGGATGTTTGTGTACATATCGATATTTGAAAAAAAGGCTTTTTCGTGACAAAGATAACTTCCGAAAATAAATATTTATCTGTATGCCAGTTGTGTTTTTGTATTTTGGTTTTGTTGGTATTAAAATATAATATTCATAATATTCAAATGTAATAATGTTTTTAGGATGATGTTGCGACTGCCTCGTTTTTGTAGTGCCTCAGAAAGGTTTGCGGTAAACCATGCCGATGGCTTTCATGCCATAATCCGTAAAAAAAACGGCGTCACTACTGAGCAGAATAAGAGGCGGTCACAATAGCATCCTGAAGGCTGTGACGGCAATTCTTCCACCATAATAAGCCATTTTGTGAGAAAACTTATACCTTAGTGGCTATTTGTCGGTATTTTTAGTTGTTGGGTGCTCTTCTCAGTCATTTGTCTTTAGATTAAGTTACTAACAATAATGTTTTAAGCAAATCTGTTACTAACAATTTATGGATTTTAGTTGTCCCAAATGAAACGATTTGATCTGATTAAAAACGTAAACGAGGCAAAAGGACTATGAAAGGGAAAAAACTTGAGTTTATAGTATGTATGGAAACACTTACATATAATGCCATGCGGTGATTGAGTGATTATTATACATACATGTATAAACGTGTAGATCTTTGAAAGTCGTTACGGATCGTCAGAATCCCGAAAACCTGATAACCAGTCTTACCAAAGTGTTACCCAGTAACTGGGTTGTGTACGTCAGATAGGCAGTCACTCCATGTAAAATACTGCTACACAGCTGCATCTGTTTATATATTATTACAAGCCGACATAGTTAGGTTAGGTTAGACAGATGGATTATAAAGACGTGTAGAATACGACAGCTGAAAAGTTTGAAAATATACAGTTCTCCGGGTTCCTTATCTTTACCGAACTGAAAATGATTTTAAACTGTGTACTCGTATGTATATGTATATTATATAGATAGTCATTGGAGGTTTATAATCCCATATTAACTTTGAGGATACAATATACTATATTATATTGATCCTAGCTATTGCATAAATTAGTTTTAAAGAGCCGTATTGAGCGAGAGGCAAATGTTACAGCGTTTGTATTGTGGTTGTTCAAGTATCACGTATCTTGTGGAGATGTTTATAGACCTACCTATTAGCGGTTTGATATACCTATAGCTCCGAATAAGAAATTAAACATGTACAATTTCAACACCATAGGATAAGAGGAAATGGTTTAAATTCAGCTTGAAAAAACTTCATCCATACATACGGATTAACAAAGCAATATTAATAAAAGATTGTAATATATTTGGACTACGCAAATACCAGTTTGCCGTTGTTTTAAGTAAGCAGTCACAGAAAATACACGCATAAAAATGGTCTCTCTGCTATTAAAAATAGATTGACTTGTTTTACTTAAATAAGTAAATAAATCAAGCAAGTTGTAGTATGAGAAGCTCTACATTAAATATTAAATTAAATAGGTATCCTATCTGGAATTAATATGGTCTACGGGACTTAAGAAACCATGTAAACTAAATACGTCTGTACCTATCTACATGATTTTGGTACTCATATCCATTCCACGAAAATATCTCTCTGGAGGTAACATTTATTGATCGCGAGCCTCATTTACCTCCCTCCCACGCTATCTCTAATTTACTTCTACCCGTACATAGTCCAGTAAATGAGTCGCTTCACAAGTGTGTGTTCAACAAACACATGAACATTATCACTCTGAAAACTTTCTAAATATAAATAGTAGTGTGTAGATAGTCTGTGTTTGTGTAAATTGTGTATATGTGTGCATAAATTAAGTGCCCGCACACAGAGGCATTAGTCGGTATACGAAGCGGGCTCACAGCTTCATTTATATTACCTATACTGAAACTGAAGAAATGTCTCACTCTGCTCCTTTCTAGAGAGGATCTCTGTGGGCGTGCCGTGGCGTGGGCGGAGCTTAAGACGGACACTCCTTGAAATCCTCTTTTTTCGTAGCTTCGCCGTATCTAGGCGAGCGGCGACCACACTACCAAGACCTCTGACACTTCATCTAATTTTGTTTTTCTTCGAGAGTTTCCGACCATAGTTTGGACCAGGGCAGGTCTTGGTTGTCTGGCCATGTTTATGTAAGCGGAGAAACAAAGCTCGGAACAACTTTAGTCGTTATCGCGTTTATAAAGTTCTCGAGACATTCACTTTTATAGGGTGTTTTGCTTGAGATAAATTTTTATTTCTTTTGTCTAGATACTTTTTGTTTGCTGATGATAAAGATTATGGAGATGTTTAAATATTCAGTAGAATTTATATTTTTATACTTTCAGACACGATTTTTTTTTATTATTCAGCTTAATGCGGCACAGTATTCGCAAAAAAAAACAGTGGCACTTCGGGAGTGCCGACAGAAGTGTATAGTGCATTTTTTGAATAGTGTCTCGAATTCAATTGTTTTTTTCCCATCTCAAAAAATACCTGACGAAGAAGTCTTCACTTCAAATTCTTAGGTACAGAGGTGTCGGTAACGGTAACAGTGTCGCGAGTTCAATGGTTTTTTCCCATCTCAAAAAATGCGAACATGCATGTGTATCTATGTACGTACATACACAATATAGGTACATACTTATATACAGAGGTGTCGGTAACGGTAACGGTCACAGTGTCGCGAGTTCTGTTGTTTTTTCCCATCTCAAAAAAAGCCCAACGCGCCTAAAGAAGTTTTTACTTCAAAAATTGCATCGCTAATTTTTCATGGGCCTAAGGAGTGAGCCACTCAGTTACCTGAATTGGTATTAAAAATGTAATTAGATATCACATTTATCACAATTCGGCCTATGACAGTTGTAGTCCGCATAACACACATAATAATCAGCCTAAAATGTTACCACTGCTAGGACAGACCTCCTTTCTGTGCCAGAGAATGGGCCTTAATCCACCATGCAGGCTCATAATCATATCACTGTTGGACATAAGCCTTCCACAAAAGGAGGTGGTTTGCCATAATCGCCACGCTCGGCAGGCGGGTTGCCGATCGCAGTATGGTGGTAAAATACATAGAGAACGTTGCTGCCCATTCTCCAGTAAGTCCCTTAGTCGCCTTCTACAACACCCACGGGAAGAAATGGGATGGTGCTATTCTTTACGCTCGGCAACACACGGAACCACGCAGACTCAGTGCGGGTTAATAGATATCACATGTCTTCAATTTTTTTTTTTTTGGTTCTAGGACATAAAACAAACGCCGGCTTCCTCACGACGTTTTCCTTCACAGTTTTGGTAGCAGTGGTGATGAAATAATATACAAAAATAAAGTGCCTGGCTCAGAATACAAAAAGAACCAGATGCCGTGAGAGCGCATAATACTGAAGCCACAAAAACTACTCTTAAATAGAGTAGTTTGACGCGCAGCCGATCCCGACCGTCCCTTGCTCGTTGATGCGCCACCCCGCGCCGCAGCTGAGCCAGTAGCTTTAAATTCCCCGTCTAATAATCATGAAAATATCTTGATCCAGCCTGTCCCTGATAGTACTAGCTGCCCCCCCCCCCCCCCCCCCCCCCGCCAGCGACTCCCTGAGCCGAGGTTCGTACCCCACAGGGGGTGCCCTCAGTGCGAAGTCGTTTTAGGTTTAAGTAGGTTTTACGCCCTGGCTGGAGGCTTTTAGAATCCTAAAAACCTTCACAGGAAAGTCCGGTTGAGCAGTCACGGCCTCTCAAGGTCAACTGCGAGATGCCACACAAAAACAAAAAAAACGCAGCCGATCAGTCACTCTGTGACTGTCGTATCGCGCGACGTGTTTTACCGGTGTTCAATTTATTTAAATTATGCCGTCTTGTATCGTTCCTACCTCTAAAAATTCAGCCAGGCTAAAAAATAAACAGGATGGGATCACATTTCATGTGCAAGTAGCGCATTCAGTTATTGTCTTATCTAATTATTGAATTATTTGTTCAATTTGGAATTGTCATCGTGAAAAATGGGTCCATCTTGTACGTGTTGCCAATTTAAGAGTTTAGATTTCCCTTATTTTTATTACCAACTGAGGGCTTGTAGTATGTATAAAACTACTTTAAAAATATTTTAAACGACTTGAAAAAATAATGTTTTTAAAGCAAACCGTATGTATTAATGCATGTATAGAAAAGGACGGTAAAATTTTGATTTTATTATTTTCGTACCCCCAATACTCTCAACATTTACCCCAAAAATGGGCAATGTCTGAGCTAGCAATATTACGCGGGTGGGAAGTGAGGCGAGCGGGGGTCACTTGTTTTGTTTTTGGACACAGCTTGCAGCTTGCAATATCAGTTGAACGGGGCTTCTGGTTCTTTCTGTATTCTGAGGTGCCTGGGTTCGAACCAAAAACCTAGAACTCATAATTATATTATGAGTCACGGCCGTTTCTGTTACCCTGCACCAGTTGCAGTCTATTAGCAGATTATTGTTGGTGGTGGACATTTACAGATAAATATACATACGAAAAAAACTATCAAAATAAATATTTTTCTACGACGAACCAACTTTCTTTTGGAGAAAAAAATATTACTGTTATTAAGGACTTAATATCACAAGAAATAACTAAAATAAATACCTACCATTGATATCTCAAATAATTACATTATACTTAATCATATATATTCAGTTCAGAAAAACATCCAATAATTTATGAACGATGATATCCTTTCACAAAAGTGGCGTCAAAAAGATTGATAGAGAAACATTTATACGGCATGAAGCTTATCTTAGTGAATGTCCGTGGAAATAATAGCTACGATGAAGGAAAGCGGTAATGACTGATGGATGGAATCTCTCTGCTGATTTGTGGGTAGATAAAAATATATTTTGGAAGGACAATATAATTAGTTAGTGGGAAAAATATTTATATGATGTAAGACTATAGTGTGGAAATTATTATAAGATTTGAGATAGGTACTAATATTATTAAATTACACAAACATGCAATCATAAAAAGTTTTCAATTTTGTGTTTGAGCTTTAAAAAACCTTGACTCCTGAGTTTGTTTCGCTATTTCTTCTCAGGGGTAGTCATATGGGGGTAGTCATACTTCCAGAATAAATAATTTCATTCAATTTCGAAGGGTTAAAATATACCTACTACGACGTAGCGTATTGCGTAGTTACTACGGCGTAGCCATCGCAATAAAGACACTGCAATGCGACTACATTCTCGTAGCAAGCAACTGATGTGCTACGCCGCGAGTCATTACGTCAGAAAATTATTCCTGTATTTTATTATACTTTGAATGTCAAAGGTAAGGATAAGTATATTTCAAAGAGTCGGCTCAATATCAGTAACAACGGACATTTTACGTTTGAAAATGCTTCATAATAACGCAAGATTACCGATAAAATAATTGGGCCTACCCATAAGTACGGTAAAGTGGGCTACATGTGTACACGAGTGGAAAACAACGTGGTACCCATTGGGAGCCAGTGGGCGTTATCTCCCGCCACTTCCTTTGGCGCTCAATTGTGCGAACAGGAAAATGTTTGAAGCTACCCTACTCGCCGTGAGCGAAGACATCACTTGTGAACTGTTTCTAAATGTGTTAGATGATATCCGGACCGTATTATATTGGTAATGAAATAAACATAATATGTATAAATGTATTTGTGTTTAATCTGGGACAGCATGGGACGTAGACTAGAGTTCTTAATTGCATAACACACTATCAAACAGAATCATTCTGAAGGATTTGCTAATGAAATGAAATGAAATTATTTATTTACAGACGAAGCACACAGTAGTTATACAAGTCCCTATTATGTTAATAGGTAGAACATAAAGCTATGTTAGTAAAATTTTAAATTATTTATTTTGGATATGCATGAGCGGCCAATGCCTCAGGATTTGGGTGTCGAATCTGTCCGACACCATGCTCAGAAGCGTGTTGGTGCCAACATTGCTTCACATATTTTATTCGAAAAATTTGTCGGCACAACAACGTAAATAACGCAACGAACGTTTTTGAACTTTCAAAAGGAAAGCCAATACTAATGATAGCGTGTTACGAAATTTAAAATAATAATATAATTTTTGATGATAAAACATCTAATATAAATATTATAAATGCTAAGTAACAATAGCTGCTCGAGTCGATCGACCAGGTTAAGCTAAGCTTGCCGTGGTTAGTCCGTGGATGGGTGACCATATTTACATACCAAGACCCCTCCGCGCCTTTGGTCCCGGCTGTCATTTGTGGATCTTTGACAGTCGTTACAGGTCGTCAGAAGCCCGAAAGTCTGACAACCAGTCTTACCAAGGGGTATCGTATTACCCAGTAACTGGGTTGTGGAGGTCAGATAGGCAGTCGCTCCATGTAAAATACTGGTATTCAGCTGCATCCGGTTAGACTGGAAGCCGACCCCAATATAGTTGGGAAAAGGCTGGGCAGATGAAATGCGAGAGTAACTCTATGTGACTGTGTGTTACCTTTTAACGCCTTCACGGCGGAACACACTTCAATTAAAGCCACACAGGTAGACTATAACAGATCATAGTCTACCTGTGTGGCTAACCCAGAGGTAAGGCTATATATTACTTTTTACTTTTAGTACAGTCAATCTGCCAAGCCATTTCCCAACTTTGTTGGGATCGGTTTCCAGTCTAATCGGATGCAGCTGAATACCAGTATTTTACACGGAGCAATTACCTATCTGACCTCCACAGCACTGAGAGCGTTGTAAAAATATAATAACTGGGTAATACGAGACTGGTTTGTCAGACTTTCGGGCTTCTGACGACCCGTAACGATTTTCAAAGCTGACAAGCCGAATGACAGCCAGGAACAACGGTTTAACGTGCTTTCCAAGGCACGGAGGGGTCTTGGTACGTAAAGATGGTCAAACAAGCACAGACCGACCGCGGTAAGCTTAGCTTAACCTGATTGATCAACACGTACGGTTGTTATTACTTAGCCTTATGTCTAGGCTTATGTCTACGGCTTTAATCCTTTTAGGTTAAATATAGTCGGTATAGTACTGTAAAGGTTGGTCGCTTATCGAATGCAACCTTTATGTACATACTGGCAGCCAACGAAAGGGCTTTGTCTATGTTCGAACTTTCAGGAAGTTCTAGAAGGAATCCGTCAAGTAATTTGATATAGGTTTTGTTTCGGGAGAATTTAATTGATTGACAGGCGCGGAGCTGTAAAGATCTAATATGTGGAATAAACGTGAAGTCTATATTTTTACGCACATAATATCTTTTATTTGGTATTTAGCTACATCCCGGATACCTAGGGCTCTCGGAGCCCTACAGTACCATACAGCCCTACAGTTATTATTATAGCCTTTTATTTCCTTAATATAATTAAATAGGTACATTTCATTTGTTTCATTTCACTAACAAATTCGTATTTCATTACATTATAACACACTAAATCTCAATAAAAGTATGTATTAGTTTAGTTGCATGCATTTGTTGTAATTACATAATCACTGATTTTTTACTAACAATAATATATTCATTTTATTTATTTATTATAATTATTTATGTATTAATATCTCCTTTTTTTTAACCGACGAAAAAACGGAGGAGGTTACTCAATTCGACACGTATTTTTTTTTTTTTTTATGTATGACCACGCATAACTTTTTCCAGAGTAGTCCGATTTTGATAATTCTTTTTTTATTGGAAAGGGTATATCCCGAAGTTGGTCCCATATAACTTTCGAAGTAAAATTTCAACCCTAAGGGTAAGAAAACAGGGAATAATTGATTGTTACTCACAGATTTTAATACTGAGTTGTGTATTACAAAAAGTAATCAAAAATTAAGCATGTAGTAATTAGTAGATTCGAGCCACAAAAAATTATAAAATAAAAACTTTTTAATAAAAAAAATTAACCGCCAATTTAACCCCAATAGCTAAGTTCGGAAGGCGGTGATATATAATTAAATACATATCCAAAGTCACCGACTTCCGAACTTAGTTATTGGGGTTGGACAAAGCAAGTTTATTATTTTTTACTTTTCGGTTTTTCGGCGGTTTAATTTTTTTATTAAAACGTTTTTTTGTACATCTTATTAAGGACCTCTCAACGAGTAAAGGCCATAGTATTCCGGCTAACATGAGCCTCTATATGTTTTCAGGTAAATATAACATGCGATACAAGGTTTGACCCAACGCATTCAGAGAATGAAATGTTTAGATACTGCATCAACAATTAAGAATATTTATTTATTTATTGTGGCTGCCCTACAACATCCATTAATGAACACCGAAATATCTTGTAGGTCACGTCATTACAAATAAACTCATATCTCGTATGAGCATTCAATTTAACACTTACACCCCATTATACCAAATTATCGATGTCACCTACATTTCATTGTGTGAACTCAACCCTACATGAGCTGTGTGTGTCTGTGTGTGTGATGTGTGTGTGTATAGACACAGTGGATGTAATAGTATGCGTTATCTGAAAGATTCCACTTCATTTCCCTCGACCCACGGATGACGTCACATGTTATTTACATGCCGTATATAATATATAGTCTATGAATATACATATCGCTTTGAAGTTAGTTGTAGAGGTGATATTTTCTGCACGCTTGTCGGAAATCGTTATGTGTATCAAAATGTTTGTCCAAATAGAAGACGATTTTGCTGTTCTTCACTATCATCACTATATTACATATTATAAAAACAAAGTGGGCCTTATCAGAAGGCTTAAAGTCACCCAAAGGGCAATGGAGAGGGCTATGCTCGGAGTGTTCGAATCAGGAATGAAGAGATCCGAAGGAGAACCAAGGCAACCGACATAGCCCGAAGAATTGCCAAACTTAAGTGGCAGTGGGCAGAGCACATTGCTCGCAGAACAGATGGCCGATGGGGCCGAAAGGTTCTGGAGTGGCGACCGCGTACCGGAAGACGTAGAGTGGGAAGGCGTCCCACAAGGTGGACCGATGACGTTGTGAAGGCCGCGGGTATCCGCTGGATGTGGGAAGCACAAGACCGGTCGAAGTGGAGCAGCCTGGGGGAGGCCAATGTCTAGCAGTGGACGTCTTTCGGCTGATATGATGATGATGATGATAAAACAAAGTCGCCCGTCTCGTCTATCTGTCCGTCTGTCTGTTCACGATAAACTCAAAAAAAATTGAACGGATTTTCATGCGATTTTCACCAATAGACAGAGTGATTCACGAGGAAAGTTTAGGTGTATAATTTGTTAAGATTTTTATAAATTGGTTTACGCGGCGAAGCCTCTCGCAATAGCTAGTAGATTAATAAGAGATTCCCAAATCGTATTCTACAATTCTCCGTCAAAAGGAGTTTTAAAACAGAATTTGTCTTCAGACTTTACATCACTCTCTTCACCTTAATCAAGAACTGCTTTTGTTATGGATTTTAAAAATCGTTATTAGTTTCCATAGACAATGCCCAATAGTAACGTCTGTATCAAAGTCAACTTAGATAAAAATCGTTTGTTTTTTTTTCATGTTGGTATTTAACTTGTTTACAAGTAAAGTAAAAATTAATGCGATGTAACCTTTATAAGTAGGACCATTAGCATTTGAGCGCCGTCGGCTGTCGTTTAGGAAATGAGAGTCAGCTGTTTTATCTAAATGGGAGTATGGGGACGTAAAAACGACGTAAAACTCCCGTTTAACAATAAATAATGAAATAAAACGTTATGTTCCATGTACAGAGACGTATAAATACGTATATTGCGTCGTCAAATTGATTCGTTTAGTAAAATGCAGCTATGTACGTAATCTTGGTAATATTAAAAGGCACATAGAAGGCGATTTTGAACGCGTTCTTTCTAAAAAAAAACAAAAATCCATTCTAGTTACCCCTTCCAAAAGGTAGTTGCATATGGAGAAAAATGGGCTAAACTCCTCCATTACTCTTTTAAAAGGTTTTACAATATTTTGTTGACATTCATTATATCATTATACATAAAGACGATCCACCATACAAAGTAATTAGTAGGTATTCGTTTCCACTTCCTACTTATAACAATATTTTCATTCTCGCATTAAACACCTCACCAAAAACACAATCATAATTAAACACTAAACATAAACCAAACACAAACAAGGAAAAACAAGTGCATAAAAAGAAAAGTACCGCACAATCGGTACAATAGGTTTGCGGCACCAAAAGTACCAAATATACCGCAACCTTCCCGGTAATGAAGCCGTATCTTTAATAGCCGCGATAAGGGCGCTAAATGTTTGCGCACACGCCAAATAATAAGCGGCTCGATCATTTGCGAGGGGAGACTGACGGGAAAAAAGAATTGGAGCCTTTGATGGGGCTCTTATCGATGGTCGAGATGGAATGTGCGAATTGAATAAGGTTGCGTGTTTTCACGGATTTTGATGTTGATGATCGCGTGTTGTGGTCGTGTCCTCATTGTTTTGCTAATGAACATGGAGGTACAGTATTCAGTATCAAAATCGATACTTTTGTAATAGGTATGTAGAGAGCTCAAGAAAATCAGTTTAATGTAAAGCGATCCATTTATGATGCACAGTGTTCCTGTCGCAAAAACTAGTTTCATAGAGTTTACATTTTAGGAGAACATTTTGTGGTCAGTTTTATTTA
The DNA here is from genome assembly GCA_949987655.1 of Polymixis flavicincta. Lineage (NCBI taxonomy): Eukaryota > Metazoa > Arthropoda > Insecta > Lepidoptera > Noctuidae > Polymixis > Polymixis flavicincta. Next base: position 16,741,034 of record OX465181.1, on the reverse strand, counting down.
TTTGCTCTCCGTACTAATAATCATTACAAATGTGAAAGTTTGTATGTTTGGATGTTGGTTACTCTATCACGCAAAAACGGATTTGGATGAAATTTGGCACACATATAGTTTTTAACCTAGATTAACACATTTGATTTTTCCCGGTAGTAAATTCCCGTGATTCCGTGTGGTGCCAGACGTAAAAGAATAGCACCATCCCATTTCTTCTCGTGGGTGTCGTAGAAGGCGACTAAAGAACTTACTAGAGAATGAGCAGCAGCGTTCTCTATGCATTTTCCCACCATACTGCGATCGCCAACCCGCCTGCCAAGCGTGGCGATTATAGCCCCTTTTGGGGGGAGGCTTATGTCCAGCAGTGGACGTCTTTCGGCTGAAATGATGATGATGATGAAATTAATGTGGGAAAATTTTCATCCTCCATGCGGGCAAAGCCGCTGGCAAAAGCTAGTTCTCAATAATATTTCAAAAATAGAAATAGCTTTACTTTAAAATTTCAGTAATAGTGCTCCCATTACTACAACTTGTCGCCATCTCCCTCCATAACAAACTTCCCATCTTCCAACCACATCAAACTATCATCTAACTAGTAATATTCGGAACATTTTATAAACGTTTGTTTGCTATTCTGGTTTAGCGCGCGGTCGACCAACATGTTAGCGCTTACCCGGCGGCGGCCCGACCGCCTGATTGGCAGTTAACCCCGCAGATAAACGCAGATGGGTAACGTTCGACAGATATCGCCTATCGTTCGACAAACTTCGCTCTTTACGGTTATTCCCCCATAAAGGGAACTTTAAGTAAAAACAACTTTACAACCATCGTTTTACGATATCTTTTTATGTGGCGCGGTTATTTTTATCTCTATTATGGCTGTTACTGATCATCATGAGCAACGTAATTGTTTTATCGGACGTATTTTAGTTTATTATTAATAAAAATGAGTAAAGTTTGATCGACGTCTATCTTAATAGAAAGCACCTAACTTGGAAGTGGAGTCCTGATAATCACAATAATCCAGCGTTTAACTAACATTTGACGAACAGATTCCACTAGATAAGTTTTAAAATTGTTCCTACATAGATTCACATAATTATATCGAACGACCAAGACAAAATTACTGTCCATTTTCTTAAATAACTTTAGTATTTTGTCTTGGGTTTTATACAAATTATAACAGCTGTGCCATTATTTCACGAACGCAAATAAAGATAAAACGAAAACTAATTTGGAGCCTCCACCAACTGTTAGGACAACGCCACTTACGGTGGTGGGTGTCATCAAAACTAAATTTGGGCAACGAGTCGCAATCCCACATCAAATAATGGGAGGAATGACGAACAGAACAAACTTCACACATCCCCATAGACGGTGAGACACACGGCCGTCTTATGTGGCCAACATGTTCGCTGACATCAAATTAGGGATTTAAATTATTTATTTTTCCGTCCACTGATATGTCAAAATAGTTTAATCAGATTTTTTTGATGGATTTGTTTTGATACAAATCTAGACGCCGAGCAGCTACTGAGAAATTTTAGATTGACCTGGGGGTCGGACATAGTGTTATTTGGTTCGATTTGGGAATCGAGCCCAGGACCATATGCTCAGCACTTGCGAATGTTAAACATAAAATGGAATTTTAGACAATTTACATATAACACTGTGGGAAAGCAAAGCAATATAAGAGAGAAGTGGTAGCTTACTGGTAATAGCCTCGACTTACGAGTAAGTTTTTGGTCGTAGGAGTGAACCTACGACCATAGGCTACTTATGTAAAGCAGCTAGCAATAAAGCCACGTTCAGTGCCACAAAGAAACGAGCAGTATGTCAGTAGCGTAAATCGCCAGATGAATATTGTTTCAAACGGAATTAAGCACGCGCGCTAGGGACGGGATCACTTATAATTGTTATTTTATTCATAGAAACAATAGTCCTTCGGGACGGGATAGGTGAACAAATATTTTAGCTCGTCGAGGACCTTTTAGCGGAGGATGTGGATGACGCGGGTGGATGATGTTGCGGTGAAATTACTGTCTTGTGTAGACAGTTTTATTGAATTTTAACAATCATAATATACAGGATACAATTTTTACCAGTGGGCAAACTGTAACCATGAATTCAGCATATCATTCTAGACCCTAGCGTAGAGATGTTTCGACAGTTTTACAAAAAATATATCTGTAGTTTCGTTGAAAAGTGCAAAACCTACGCGGTCAAAATGTAGAAAAGCTGATTTTTATCCTGCATATGTACGTAGCAAAAGCATTTAGTTCTCATGCATATCAACTCTCAATCAGTTCTAGTTATGTAAAATCTTTATCATTACATCGATCAAACAAATTCTAAAGCTGACTGACAATTTGGAATATACTTCAATTATTTTCAACAATTAGTGCGTGTAGACTTACCGTAGTTATAATCAGCCAATATTGCTCCCCTGCTGTGACACAGGCCTATCTGTGAGAGGAAGTAACCTAATTTAAATTTGAAGATTTTGTTTAAATACGTCGTCAGCGATGATAACCTTGTTGAGGATTTATTTTAGTTATCACAGCCACTGCTAAGCTGCTTACTCAGGTAAAACTAAATGTAGTGACTCCTCCTCTGTACGAAAAGCATAATCGTATTGTCATTGGCTAACTGACAATTTAGAATGTATTTCAATAGTTACTTTAAATATATGAAGGTAATAAAGTTACCCAATTTTTATTTGGAGACTTCTTTTCATTCTTGCTTCTTAACCCACTGAACAAAGCACAATAGAAGCTTTATCATTACGCTTGAAGGCGTTTAGTATCCCTCAAAGTAAACTCACGACTTTAATTAAGTTAAGCACTTAATTAAAGTCGTGAGCCTTGATGACGATACTAATTCTACTAACCACAGCAGTTGTTGAGGTCCTTAGTCAGGTAAAACAAAACGGAGTGACTCAGTGTAATTCCACCTCATCTGTACCAAAAAGATAAGCGGTAAGCTAACCCGTGTCTGTCTGTAACGCGCAATCATCCCGCAAATCCCGTATCATTAAGTATCGCTAAGAAAGCGATCCGCGGACTATTACCATGTTAATAACATAGGGGAAATGGTGATCAATCAACTTGACGTTTAGCTACATCCCCGCGTTACTAACCTCAGTGGCATTCGCAATTTATGCATTGGTTTGCGGAAGGTCTACACTCGACAGAAGATCTTGGGCTTAATACTGTTTCCATTAAAATGTTGATTGGACAATGAATTGGCTTAAAGGGTTCTGATTTGTGTGGTGGATGTGGAGTCAAATGGGACCTAGTGGAACCGCGCGGTCGTACCAACCTTGTAAGGCGCCGCTGACGCGTGCACTCAGTACTCTCAACCTCATAGCGATTGAGACGGACTTATTCTGTTGTTCTCTGAGTGAATTCACAAGGAATGCATTGTTTGTAATTTGTTACAGGTAAGTAAACGGATTTCAGTGTTACGCACTCGGTCTAGTAGTTATGCCAAACCTTACATACCAGTGGCGAAACCATAAAACACGATTCCTACCGGCTTCCCGTCGGTGATTCGCATCTCTACTGCTTTTGAAAAATGGCAAGTCAATAGTATCTAGTATTGCCAAAAAATATAGTTACACTACGGGTATTTAATTGACCATAATATTCAAATAACAAAAATACTTTATTTCTAAATTAGACCCGACGCCAAAACGTCAGAATCGAGAACTAAAAATTCATACAACAGCGATCCCGTTTTGATGTCACTTTAGGTCACGTGGCACCGCTTGATATGGACGACAGCAAGCCGCTGTACAATGGGTTATGACAGAGACAGTTATAGAAAAATGCGTCAGCGAGAACGAGATGGAGGAATATTGCACATTTTATTAGGTTTTCAGTTGTTCAATTTTATTGTATTGAATTCTTTACATTCCAGTAATAATATTAGAATGATAGTAAGTATTCTTTATCGATACGAGTAAGTCAGTAACTTAAAGTCTACTTCGCTTCGGTTTCTCTCTTTAAAAAAAAGACACCTCGCCGCTGTTACATACGCCTTACTTTTGCCTCGTATACGTTCATACATGCAAGCTGGTAGCGAGTACTACGCACTTGACCTTTCTAAACAAAACCACCAGTAAGGTCACTATATGTCCTCCAAGGGCGTGTCGCGATGTTTCCACTCACATCCGCCTTGTAAATACCTTTCGTAATAACAAAACAATAATAAATGCAAGATTATTTATAAACCAATTAACATAGGATAAATTACGTGTTAACTGTGCTCTAAAAATATCAATTACTTTTTACCTTTTGAATGCACGCTAGCAATTAATTCCTTTCAGTAACATTATGCAGGTTACAACTGAAACGCTTGTTGACGTAACTACTTACGTAGTTTGTTACGAACATATAAAAGAGCTTTACATTTTCCTAAAATAGCCTGTGGTTCACGAATATTAAAAATAAAACCCTTTTTAAAGCTATATTAAACAATCAAAATGTTCCAGGAATTTAAACACCCCTGTCGCTCATTTAAATTATAAAACCTGGAATACATATAAATGCAACATAACATTATGTGGATAATCCCGCGGAGGCGACTCGTGGCGACGGTCAAAAGCTGATATTTCTCCTTTTAATCCCTGTCAGATTATTTAAATTCCCACCTGCGGGTCCTACTCACCATTTGCCGCCGCTTTTTATTTTAAACAAAAATAAAATATAAAAATATTCTCGTATTTGTTTTGGACGGACGGAATCCTTTAATTTTCGGCACGGCTGCGTGACGGTCCGTCCACTGTCCGCTCGCACTGTTTGGGTCGCTTTGAGAAAAAATGTTTTCATATTCCGTGCTTATACCATGAAATGTTTACCGGATTTTAATATTATATTTTATTGTCAAAACAATGTTTGCGGAACATTTGTTTGGAACAGCTTCATTCAGTTGAAGCATAAAGGGAAATGGCGTTTCATTTTTCGAATTAAAATCTTCTCGGTGGACAATAGTGTAATATATTAGCGTCATAACAATCGTACAAAGCTTAATTTTTTGCCGAGATTGCTCCAGAGGCGACTGAACTCGTTTAACAAAAGAAAAAACTAGTAGTTAGTTGTCCAAAGCTTTGCCAACTCTGCTGGGTGTTCTACAGTGATACTAGAATTATTAGCAGGAGTAACATACTTTGCGGGTTACATGGAATTGTTGCAATTACCACTTTTGTCTTTGACTAGCTTATTATCTTTTTACGGGACTACGGCGAAGCAAAAAGGGTTAGTTAGAGGCTTATTTTTGACCGATATGAATGTATGTATGTGGGCATGTATGTCTGTTTATCTGTTCGCTCGTAACTGCTAAAATTTGACAAATGAGGTATCGTTGCCCTCTAGAGGACAAAGTCATGAGCAAAAAAAAAATATGCCTATTGGGTCTCAAATGAAAGGGCTTAGTTAGCACATTTGACAAACCGTAGTAAGCGATCACAAGCTTTAGGGAAAAGTCGCATACGACCACGACTTTCAAATAAGAATATTTTCTTTTTAGAGCGTGTTTTTTCAGTACTGTGGTTTTAGTTTTTGAACTTATTTATTTTCAGCAGGACCTTATATCATTAAAATTATATACTTTTAATTCTACCTTATTAATTAAGTAATTGAGCTATAAAGACACGAGAGGACTTACATGGATAATTCAAACATTTGTACGGTATCAAAACTACTAGGTACGTATTGACAATCATCGTGATCGAAAAACTATATTATATACAATTATACCTAAACACGATAATTGTAGCAGCGCCACTAAGTGCAGGACAGAGCCTCGAACCGTTCCGAGGCTGGAATGTAGCAATTGTTGCCGCTGGCTTTATCCGCTACTGTCGCTTCCCGTTTTATTTGCTTTACTATACTTTAAATTCTTTCCCTCACTCGCCATGCTTTATGCGAGTGCTCGCGCACGCTCACCGCTTCGCCGCGAGAGTCGCAAAATGAAAACTTTTTGAATTAACGCACCCAGTAACATTCGATGCGAGTTTTTTCCTACTCTGCTTTGTATTGAAAATAACTCGTTTAAAGTTGAATTTTAAATTCATTTCTCGTACTGAATGTGTGTTTTGTTTTGTTACATAGGTACTGCTTGTTAAAGAGTTGCAATGAAACAATACAATACACTGCACACTTTTTAATATTGGTCCAACCAATATTAAAAAATGTTTTTATAATGTGGGAATGTGGAACTAATAGTTGGCTGTAAAACTATAAATAAATATAAAACCTTTCAAAACGGTTTCACGTTTAAATATTGTGTTTAAAAAATTAAATTCATATAAAACGTCCGACCGCAGCCAATCCATCGATCCTTAACAGAAACGCGCGCTGATTGTGGCGGACACACACCTCCATTGAACGCGGCGCTCAAAAGCGAGACCGCAACAAGGCAACCGATAAATCACACGCCAACTTCAAATAGAAATGTCATATTATTTCCACAAAAGATTTAACTCCAAAATAAATTATATTTTCCCCCTTTTTCGTGCCATTGTTCACCGACGTGTGGAAGCCGCACAGTGCTCGGCGATATTTAAAAAACCATTAACTGCACGCTTTTGTATAGAAACAGTACAACAGTAGCAACCGATATGCTCAGATGTTCAGCTGTTTGAATAGCTAATTGTATTAGTATAATATTACAACGTGTGCAAAGAATGATTGACATGTTTAATACATTTATTTTCTCGTTACTTACTATAGCTATTTAGGGAAATACGTAGATTTAACTGGTAAGCTATTGTATAATAATACATAACTGACAGAGAAATAATTAATTCTCAGAGCAAAGAGTGCTTGCACACTGACCTACAATCTGAAAGTTGAAGTACAATTCGGTAAGTGATCCACACAGTGCGTTGAAGGATTCGGTTGAGTGGAACGGCTGAAGTTCTTTCACAGTCATATGTACAGAGGCCAGCACATCAAGCTACCCCAATCTGTCAAATTTCTTTGATGGTTTTTCAACTTTATTTCAAAGGAATAAGTTTATGTTCAATTGGGAAAATTTGACAGTTTGGGATAGCTTGACCTGCTGGCGACTGTACATCGAAACTCTACGTCAATCCCCTTCCCTTTTATGTGATCGAAGAATTAGGGCGAATTTCACCTATGAAACTGAACGCGATCAACGCATCTAAATGAATTTAAGAGTTGTCAGTGTCAATAATCCACAAACAATAATGACACTAACAGATCTAGAACTCAGTTATAAAGGGGAAAATAATTTATATAACAATTAAGTATAAAAAATATAGAACCTTATTTACTAACACAACTAATAAATAAAAAAACAATGAAATACTAACTTAACTAATCCTTATCACAAATTAAAAAATAGCGTCAAAAAATTCGTCCTCATCGCTGTCGACTGGTAATGTTCCCAAGAGACTGGCAGCATTACCACGTTGTATGGCAATGCTTAGCCGCTGGCCAAGGTAGAAACCAGCCCTTGGGTCACGGGAAGTGTCAACCAGCCTTTTCGAGATTTCCTTGAAGAGGCCGTGAGCACTCGGACCCCACGGCCCGAGGGTTTCGACCCCAAACGGCTCGAAAATATAATTACCAATTAGGTTGTTATACTTTCGCCGCTTGAGGTTTTCCGCAGCCGCAGCGGCAGCGCCAGCGCAGCACACCGAGCCACCATTATCCATCGTTCCTAAAATTCCTAAATCACCTCGAATTCGTGCACCTAAACGCAGCAATCGTTCGTTACGGCAGCTTATCACATGTTTACGCGGTATTTCCCGGAGGCACGTGCTTAGCACAAAGCTGGAAAACTTTGCCATAAATCCATTCTATTCTGATTTACAGCCGCCGACTAAATGTTTGATTTGTGCTCGTAAATCGAGATGAGCGCTGTCAGAAGCACAGCTGATACTTTTTTTGTTTTTGCGGATATAGGGATAATGCCAGGGGGTAAATATGAACGTGAGGTACAGGGTTTTTTTCACGTCAAATTGGATTTTCCTAAAATGAAGGTTAGAATTATTCGGTGTGTTGAAGATTATTTTAAAAGCTAAACAAACAAAAAAAGTATTTTGACATTTTATGTAACACGAAACTATGAGATTGTTTTACAATAAAGTTTGATTCGATCATAATGTATTTCATTAGTCGTTGGTGGCCCAGTGGTAACGGTCGCGACATGCAAATTGTAGGTTCGAAGCCAGGCAGGAGCTTTACTTTATCCCCACTGCTCTCAAAACTGTGAAAAAAGACATCGTGATTAAACCGGCATGTCCTAGAAACTAAAATTCGAAGACGTAATCTACCAACTCGCACTGGACCCGCGTGGTGTGTTACGGCCCACTCCCTCTCACAGAGAGGAGGCCTGTGTCCCAGCAGTGGGAACGTTATAGGCTGATTATAGGTATGTTTTGCATATACCTCGAGAATTAATAAACATCAACGCATGTGACAGTCCTCTTACACAATCGGATAATACAGAAGTACAAGTTAATTAGCAGCTTAATTCAGTACAATACATTATGAAACTTACTCTAAGAAGGGATGGCGGGTCCCATTCAAAACTACTAATGTGTAAGAGCGATAACGCTGAACTTGAATGTGGAGTGATGATCCTTTGTAATGTAACTTATGTCATTTGTAATAGTGAACCAGAATTTCGAATAAATTCACACAAGTCATGATCGACAATGATGTCATATATTATGACACCTTTTTTTACTTCATGATAAAATCCTCATAGCTCAATCCCTTACAAAACTAGTAACCTATGCTTACAACTTGATCTTTTTTGCTGTTTTATAATAATAAATCAGTCAGTATATCCGTCAGTAAAAATAAGTAACTGATCTCATTGTTTTGTTAACCTAAGTCTGTAGTGTACTACTAACATAGTTTTAAGAACTTTGTAATTCACTACTATTATAGATATACTTAACTTTGATCTGCAGGCAACGCTTTCTATTTGTACCTATTGTCTAAAGTAGAGTAGAAATAGTCTATGCAGAAACGTACTTTTTGTCTACTCTTCCGACTGCAAAACGCTTGTCTACGGTTCTCGTGTTAAGCGTGCTGATGATGTGAAAAGTTAAAATGAAGGAAATGTAACATGTCGACTATCAAGTGATGCAATGATTCTGTATAAATAGAAAAGTACCTATTTTTTTTATAAACGTTCATAAAAACGAATTCCGGAAAAACCCTATCTACAAAATCAGCCAATTACAGTCAGGCGAAGCTTCCCTAACTTAGTAAATATTAGTGCAAACGGTATAATTTTCGCGGTGCGACTGAAATAAATCCGGCGAATGGCGCCCCGCGACCGTGTCGCACTGCAATGTCGTTAATTCGCCGATTTAAATCGGAAACACGCGATAAATTCACCGTTTAGCCCTTTTGAATTCAAATTTCCAGCACCAATTGTAAGTACCTTTTGTAGTTCGACTAGCAACTTTGTGGCTTGGAAACCAACGCTTTGGGTAACGCTCAATGAATGTGGCGGTAAATACAATTGCGTGGGAAACGATTTCTCTGAAATAAATTACAGTCGTTTAAAACTCATGGAAACCAACAATTACAATAAGTGTTATAAAATCCTTATACAGTGGTAATACCTAAAAATGGGTTAATGCGTGGGCTGCCGAGCAACAAAAGTTTTATTAAACTCACCACCCTTGTTGACGTAATGACGTAATGTGCCACTCACTCAAGTACCTATAATTATAATGAAAATAAAAATCATTTTCGAATTCATAAAAACTTTTCTTTGTTTCCATCTTGTTCACCTTAGTTCATTATAAACTAGACATTTCTATATTTTATTCATACACAAGTTTGTCACACATCACTTTACCAATTGAACTTCATTTCAACACTCACCAGAGACAACAATATACGTCTAATATTATATTGATAGGTTTGATTTCGCCCCTCTAGGCCGCTTTTTGTTCGTTATTTATGGCGCGCGCGATACAGATAGAGCTGGCGGCGATATCATGAAATATTAAACGCATTACAAGTGGCATATAGGCAGGAAGATGAGGTAAGAAAAAACGTTCACTTTCATTTCACTGTTTGTTGGGATTATGTGGATTTCTTTCATAGTGATTTGTAAGAGAAAAAACATGCTTTGTCGAATATCATTTGGAATAAGCTGTGTACAAAACTATTTCTCTATCTGTTCTGAAATAGGCGTTTTATCATTTGAATGGCCTACTTTTGTTAAACATTATAGCTACATATGTGTTTAATTATCCAACAGATATAAATACAATCACTCGTTAGAACATCTTCATGATTTTGATGATTTTGCAACGTTAATGATAATAACTTTTTTGAAAGTTAGAATAAGAAATCATCCTTAGTAATACTATCAATTAAACTTGAAATATGAAACACGTAAACATACATAATGGGTTATTTCAATCGCTCATAAAAGTAGGAACACTCGATAAATAAAGCCAGGGCCACATTATTCCTTCCCCATAAAGTTTGGCAGCAAAGTTCGCCGCAGCAGTATCACGTTCACGAATCACACACAAGTTTATTCGCTCACTTTTATCGCAACTGTGGCGCGTTAGAGAAAATGATTTATACGATTTATCATAAATAACTTATTCCGACTCCATTTGGAAAACTATTGTTGATGCTACCCTGTTTAGTGTACAAAGGATATTAGATTTCTTACTTATGTCATTGATCGTATCTTAAGGCTGACTTATGGGTATTATAGTGACTTATTTTAAAAGCATTTATTCATTAACGTCGTCATATTCTGTCTTTACAGTCCCAGTACTGAGCTTGGACCAGTATTTCAGCATCATCAAAAAGGTTTCCTTATAGTTGTCTTTGCAAAAGCTTGTGCTTTTGTCATCGATTTCGGCCGCGTGAAGGTTTGAAATTTTCCCACGGGAACGCACCACCGGGATAGTAAAATTACTCTGTGTTTATCCAGGTTATAATCGATAGGTGTGCCAAATTCATCATCTAAATCCGTTCAGCCGTTTTTGTGTGATTGAGTAGCAAACATCGAAACAACTAAACATCAATACAAACACACATACAAACTATCAAATTTAGAAAATTAGTAAGATAGTAGGACTACCACAGTATAAAGTATCCATAGAAAATATTTATATAATCCAAAAGCGCGTTGTGTTGATGATGATATCGTCAAAGTCGCGGGAAACATCTGTATGGGTGACGCATGGAACGGAGAAGGCAGAAAACCCAGCAATGGGTGATTCTGGGCTGAAATGATGACTCTTTAAGAAATTTAATCAGTTTGCCGCTGTGCCTCCTCCTGAGGTCCTTCCTTTCTTGGAACCATCTTAGAAACTTTATTATCACTTGCAGCCAAAGCTACAGTCTGTTTACAAAATTTCATCAAACAACCCTTAATAAAATCCAGAAAGAGTTATTGAAACGGGCACGTAATAAAGTATCGACAGGTCCCTCGCAATATTTCTAATATCATTGTAATCTACATATTATTCCAATAAGTGGGTTTTCCTCAGCCAATATTGCGCCCGGGAGTGGAGTAGCCGACCCTCGCGGTAAGTTTTTACCTTTTATTGTTTTATTTATAACTTTGTGATTGATGACGGCTGAGAAGTTGGCTTCATAAATATTGAGAGAACTCACGCTGCGAAATAGTTTTGCGGGAATCTTTTGCCGGCTTGTAGTTTTGCAGGAGTTGGATTTGGATATGCTTTGTGTATTGTGGCATTAAAGTTGAATTAGTCTAAGTGAAGTTTTCTTCCAAGAGCCTACTGAAATTTCTGAGGCAACAAAAATATGGCAAGTAACATAAGATTACGCCTTGTTTACCTGAAGGGTTGGGCAGAGGTGTACCTAGAAAGAAAGAAAGAAAGCAGGAAAGTAACAGGTGGCGAGCTTGTTGCCATCTACCGGGCACAAAGCCAAACTCCGGGCTGCTACTGAGACATTCCAGAAAAATCCAATAATACTTTGCCTGACCTGGGAATCAAACTCTGGACCTCGTGCTCATCAGTAGCGCTTTCGGCTACTAGACCAACGAGGCAGTCAAAGTAAGTAGGAATAATATTATCAAAATGAGTCTATTATCTCTCCTTGGTCAATAAACACGAGTGGATAAAGAACCGTGCTGGATGACCACAAATATACCGCTATCAGGGTAGGAAATGCACCGCAGACGATGTCCGTGCTCTGAACGATTCAAATTGCATAAACGTTTGTCGTTAACGTGTTGTTTATCTACTAGCAGTGTCACGCTGATTTTTATAGTAGATAACTTTTAATGTTGGCTGGAAGTTTTGATTTTGACCTTTGTATGCAGAGAGAGAGATAGGTACTGTTTAGTTCATATATGAAATGATAAAAAATCTTTAGCAAACATAGTGATGGAAGATTTTTTTACGTTTCATAGTCAACGAAAACTTTATTTTCATTCAACCTGTACTCCTTTCAAAGCTTTTTCTGTAGAGACCAATAACAATCAGAGAATTCGAGCCCACAATTTTTCACAGAAATCACAGATAGTATTTCCCAGACAAATACAAATGGAAGGACAGCACACAACGTTTGTTCCCTTTTTGAAATTCAGCCGAGCACAATAACTGCGGGCAGCGGACGGATGCGGCCTTCCAATGGTTCCGCGATTAGACCGCACGCTGTATCTGCGTTTAGTTACCGAATACTCGTTCGGAAACCATTTTAAATTGATGTGACCGCATCTACGTTGACTTTGGAGAATTTAAATGAGTGCGAGTGGTTAAATTTAAATTTACTCGTCATTGGTACGGATGACAGCAAGACCAGTTTCGTTCATGCTTAACTCTACGATGTGGCTCCTATGAACAAGTTCCCCTACCTCTTTAAACTTCAGATTTGGTGATCTTCTATAAACGTTCAAGTCTCAAGTAATTGTGTAACTGTTACTTTTAAATTGTTATCAGACTTAATGAGTCTGCCTAATAGCCGAGGGAATAATAAATTAAATAAACTTCATATTGTCTTTAAAGAAAACCAGCTCCGAAAATGTTCTGATAGTTCATTTAGAGAAAGGAAAAGTATAATAACATTATAGGGCTTGTCAATTTACCTACTAGATGGAAGCAAGCTATTGGCAAAAGATACCGAAAGACAATTTGAGAGTTACGCATTGTAGAGTAAACAACTCCACAATGTATCGAATTATCTTGTTCAGTTCCTCAAGTAACATAAAAATGCAGCACCCACTTGTATTGAAGCAGGCTATCACCATAAAGGTGGCATGACAATAGCGTTTGAAAACACGGCAGGGTGGTGGCGTATCTCTCGAATAGCCTCCATAAAGTGGCATTCACAAAGAGACGTCCGCGCGGCCCGGCGGCCGATATCACAATGCGGCAAACGACGCCGGCACTTCCTTTTCCGGCCGCGGCGCCACCGTCGCGCAGATTTATGCCCGTCGCTTCCTCCCGCCATATGCGTGGCCGTACTGACTACCCTCGCGCTCATTTACACAAAACTCGAGTTTTTCAAGTACTTACCTATGTTACACGAATGACGTAGCGGATGTCGGCTTTTTGCTGTTTAGCGGTTGCGTGAATTCTTTAGGTCTCATTTTTTAATGTCCGTTTTTTAAACGTTAAGACATTTACAACTGAAAGCTTCCCATTTTCTTTTATACTTTATAAAATTATTTTTTACTTTATATATTTAATCTGAATAAACGACGTGCTTTTGGCAATGTCGCGAGTCGCTCAAGATTGATAGTTCTTTCTTTACGAAACCTTTTGTTCTGCAAATGACTCTTTAAAACCAGATTTCACAATTTAATGTGAAATTAAAATACACATGAATAAATTGTTAAATACTTAATAATCTACGTAAAATCCGCAAAAATACGGTGCGTCCTAATTAAAATTGAATGTTGTTAAAAAGGCTGCCACGCCACGTCTCCTGCGAGGTAACGAAGTTAATTTAACGCGTTTACGTTAATAAAATATTCGTGGACTGGGCGAAAAGGCGCTCGCAAAGTTAACCGGTGTAAGGGTTAAACCGCTCTGATGTTACGAACTTAGATTATGAAGTGGTTAACGAATTTTGAAGGCGAAATCTGAGGGACGTATTTAGGGATATGTGTGGTGTTGAGTTTTATTACATTACTGGGACTGGGTAAACTGATCGTTATTGGTGAGTTGGTTTGTTAACATCATCATTATCACGTCCGGTCTGAATGCGTTAACTCTTTACGGTATTTACCAGTTTCACTGTTATCTAAATTAATCAACGACCTATTACTGTACTTACTCGTTTTTATAAACATTACTTAGGTAAAGTTGAGTAATGATTAGCGACTGTTTAACAATGCAGTTTTGACGTTAAAACGCCCCTTAACTTTAAGCAACTTTTGTAATGTTCCCACTGCTAGGACACAGGCCTTCTCTATGGGAGTGGGCCATAATCTACCACGCAGGCCTAGTACGTGTTGGTAGTTGTCACATGTCCTCGAATTTTTGGTTCTAAGACATGCCGGTTTCTTCACGATGTTTTCCGATGTTTTCACCGATTTGAGAGCAGTGGTGATAAAATAATTAACAAAACGTAAAGCGCCCATCAGGGCTCAAACCTACGACCTAAGACACGTCAGTTGTGACCGATTCTACTGGGCCACCACTGTTCCCTGTCACCCTTGTTTATCTCATTAAATCTTAATAATCACTTCAGAACAACATCTTAAACTTATCACTTTCTTTACGTCTGGTTACATATTAATAATCAAGATAATTACTCGTTGAACATACGTTGGGTGTGAGAAAAGGACGAAGGAGCAAAAAGGGGGTAGTTCGTACATAATGAAGCGGCGGCCGCGAACTCGCTGCGTCTCGGAATATCTTAGCAGTTGTACTGCTGTCACGTCAGTTTAGACGAGTGCGGGCTTGCTGGGACGAATGTTCGGATGATAAAGAAGAACTAAATGTATATCATTATAATCTTTCATATCGTAGTATGGAATACACATACTTACAAGAAATGATATAAAGAATTTGGTATACGTAATATGGTCCCAGTTGGGCGCCAAAATCTTAAATAAGTAATACTTAAATGTTAATTATTTGTTAAATAAAAGCCATGAGATTTACCCGTCAATACAAAATGTTTCAGTGATAATTATTAATAATTCATTTTTCATTTAATTTCAGACAAAGTCCATTACCTACATTTTAAATATTAAAATTAATTTTAAATCACACAAATACGATAAAATTATACTGAAACAAATTAAATTAAAATACACACATGTCATTTAACTCGAATGGAATGTAAAATACTTCATGGACGTCCACTGTTAGACACAAGCCTCCCCCAAGCTCCGCCACTTCGACCGGTTCTGTGCTTCCTGCATCCAGCCGATTCCTGCGGCCCTCACAAGCTCATCGGTCCACCTAGTGGGAGGCCTTCCAACCTTCCAACTTTACATTTTCCGGTACGCGGTCGCCACTCCAGATCTTTTCGGTCTCATTGGCCATCGTAAAATACTTACCTTCATACAAATGAAATGTATTTATGCTTTTTAGAATACCATATACAGAACGGAATGTCCTGAAATAAGTTATCCTATCACATGGTAATTTTCCATTTACAAATAAAAATAACTTAATTGCTACCTGACAAAGTCATCTTTGGAAACCCGCACACTTCACAGTTCGGAAGCAAAGTTTCATATAAATTTTGTACAACAAACCTTAGCTGACGTTAACTTCGTATCTTTGTCTGATCCTCACGTGGAGGCAGGTGGGTTAAGGGGGAGCAGTACGGTAACCGAGGAGGGGGCAAACTAGTGAAATTCCAACTAGCTTTGTGAATCAATCAGGAATTAATTGCGACCCCTTCAAGTCTAGTGGAGTCGATTCCTACTTGTAAACTCAATGCTGCATATCGTATTACTTTTCAGTTGCAATACAGTTCAAATCTTTATTGGCTAAGTATATGAATATTGAGTAAGCTGAATGGTTGCGAAGCGATCGGATACTTAACTTCTATAGTAAATAGGCTTCTCTTATAGAATAGATTATTTTTTTTGCAAATAATGGTAATACATACACAATAATTGTAAAGAGACATACATCCGAGGTCAGCCATATTTTACCATTTAGCATGCAAACATTTACATTATTTATGAAACTTGTCCAGACATTTTGAAAACCAGAACAATAAAAAAAATGTTATCATTACAATTATCACACAATACCTAGATCAATTTATTAATTATCATTACAATTATTATCCAATAGATCAATAACATCTATTAAACTTTGTTGGAGAAAGGAATAAAAGCAGCGAATGGCAATAAAAAACTATTGTAAAGAACAGATTTCCTCTACCGAAGTTAGTTAGCAATAAACACTTACCTACTCAGTGCAGAAGTATAACTTTTTGAAAACATGTGGGTTTAATTTGGTTACTCACTTTACGTACTCGTCGAGTTTTCCAGAAGTCGGAAAATTACCCATTTATTAGAGTTTAAAGCTAGCTCGAAACACAAACCTCGAACATATTTATCACGTAAGTGAAACCGAACAAGTTGGCTGAAGTTAGAAAGCTGTAACTTTACAAGCTCGATTGTTTAAATTCGGAGTTAGGTATCTGTCCCACCGCCAGCGATTGACGAGGACTGAGTAGAGGTAGCTACTTAAATCGAGGTGGCGAGCAATTAGCAGCGAGTGCGCGGCAGCGACGAGGGATTACTTGCGTGGTATACGTATGTACCAAGCACGTGGGGGTCATGCCCATCAAGCGAGCGTCGCTGAGCAAGTATTCTACTTGATAACTCTTGCTGCTGTGACAAACGAATACTCGCAGGCGGTGTGAAAAGTCAGCAATCACCTATTACTATACCTATATTTGTGGCGACAAGAGGCCAATTGGAGGATTTACTGGGCGTAGATGTGTGTTACGGGTGAGAAGAAAACTCTGAAGATGATAATTGATTTTTAGGTTGTATTTGAATTTGTCTAACGAAACGTTGGACAGTTTATAGACACATGTTGAAGTCAGATGCCGCACGATGTCAGAGGGTCAAGAAGGGTGCACCACGCCTTGGAAGTCGAAGCGCGCCAACTTCACACTTGCGTTTCGTTGTCAATTGAAATCCCGTTCTCATGAATCTTCCGATATTTAAGTATCTCTTTTACTTAAATCAAAATAATTTAATCACATAAACCTACATGGTCACTTATGAATTGTCAGAAGCTGCACGGTTCCAATTGGTCGTTTTCTATGAAAAAGAGTCGGTAATAAATTCCACGGTTACTATTTTAAAAATAATTGGCTTACAAGTACTTATTAAAATAGAAAATGTTCTACACATCTACAAACTAAAACTTCCTCACATTCTCAAAACATAATATAATGTACATAGATATGACATGATTGCTATTACGCTATTAGAACCACTAAAAAGAGTTCAAAATAGAAATGTAGATAAACTCGTATTATTTCAATTTAACGAGAATTTAAAAAAGCATCTTACACGGGGCCTACCGTTGTACGTTTGAGCTTGAGCGAGTAAATCGTAGGTAGATAGTCTTTTATTCGTCTGCGGTGGGACAGGTGCCTTACGGAGCTGAGCAAGTGAGACGCGGCGACGTCAAAGGAAAAGTTTCAAGTGGTTCGCAATACAATCGTTTGTGTCGATGAATGCTAGCGGTAATTGCGGGTAGAAACATTAATTTTATATTTAATATTTGATTTTGTGAGTTACAAAACAAAAAACTTTAAAAAAATATGATTTTCGCAGTAGCTGAGCGGTTGATGAAAATAATTTCAGCCACTGAATGAAGACCAAAAGTAAAGTGACATGAAGATTTCAGGGTGACAAAAGCGCGCTAAGTGCAGAGTCTCTCCCTCTCTCTCCATATTTTAATAAGAATTAAGTTGTGCCTTATACCGATCACGTCCGTGAAGTTTACACAAAAAAAGTTTTTAAATTACATTTCGAGTTATTACAATAATTTCGGTCGACGACCCAACAAAAAAAGTAATAATCTTTATTTGTTTTATCATGTTTAGGTATCGATACCCATTACGTCCACAGAGTTTCGCTAGCTAATTTGATTTGATTTCATAAATTATTTTCCCCTTTATTCATAAACGCTGCTTATAGTTAAGTAATGATTAGCAACTGCAGTTTAACCATACAATTTTGACGTTTAAACATCTCTTAACTTTAATCAACGTTTATAAATAATCTATTTATGTCAGGCATTACCATACAAGTTTTGATTTTTCTACATACTGACCATATCATTGTACTAAACACAAAACACATTCAAAATATTTCCTTCAACACTATCAGACAAACAGAGCAGACAGTTTCCACGGCAGTCTGTTGCCGAAGCAACGGCATTCCTGCGCTCGAGTGGCTCTTAGAAGGCCTGTCTACCTGTCCCGCCTGCTCGAAGTTTGCTCGAGTTTGCTCGACTGCCGGCTCGAGCACAAAGCGTGCCATACCGTCTGTTCAGCGGATGAAGCGGGATGCACTTGTGTCATTGTTTCCAGACCGCAACGTATTGGGTATTCTTGTCTGTGTCTGTATTATGGAAGTACTTGTTTCTTGAATTTGTGAAGTGTTTTATTGAGGTTTTTTTATATAGAGTCGTACCCAGGTATTGTTAGAAACTGAGGGTTCTCCGTACCAGAATCGAGTTATAAAACACATTTGTTGAGCAAATTGAGTAAGTATTTGTATAGAATCATTCTAAGAATCGTATTTTATCTTCTTCCTCATGCTTGTCAGCTCAATCTTACGCCTACTGTTTTTTTTTGTTGTTGTAATATTCCCTTTCTAAATTAGCTTGATAGTTGTGCTCGAATGTGGTTAATGATATTATATCGCCAGTCGGTACAGCATGGAAAACCTTTACAGTACACACCTTTAAATTGCCAAAGCCGTCAGACTCTTCAGATTATATCAGTGACGAGGCGACGATACGCCGTTAGTTATTATGTAGAGCCTTAAGATACATGTAATTCAATGACGGCGAATAGCCAATAAAATAACTGATAAAATTCATCCAAATGTGTAAACAATAGTAAACCTTTAAAATAAATGTTTTTAAAGCATCTATTGCATACCCTCCTCCTTTTATTTGTGGTAGTAGTTACAGACTTATTTTAATGGTTATAGTTCTGTATAGCCATATTTTTATCAACATTATATAGCCTCAGACTAACCTGAAAATAGCAAAAACGTTAGAAAAAAATTAATTTCAGGCTACCCTGGCGTTTTCTCTTTAATCGCCAAAGAAACTAAGCCAATAATGGCAACTAAGTCGCCAATTTCGATTCATCCGTTACGACACGCTGACATCACTAGTGCTGCTCCAGATAATTGCGTAAGTGGGATCTACCCGGCAGCTCAGCCCGCGGCTTGTTGCCCTTTCGCTAAAACTCCTTGTCTCAGATAAGGGTAGTTTGTTGTTCACTAAGATCTTCTTTGGCGTAAGATAACAGATAGCAATTAGCATGTTTGGCGTTTATTATAGTGCCTTAAGGGCGGGATTAAAGATTTGTGGTAAGTTGGCAGTGAAGGATTGCGGGTATGTGGGCTAAAGATTTGTAAACAAATGATGGTGTTGTAGTTTCGTGTGCAATACTAATATTTATGCGAGAAAATATTATGATACTTCAAAAAAACCTAGGCACAAGAACACTTCATAGGGTCGATGTAGTACAAAAAGTTACAGTTTAAATAAAAAAATACACTTTTTACCACAGTTAAAACTTTAGACATAAACCACAGAATACCTTCATAATAGTACAAGTACAGAAGATTCAGTCCGCAAAATCATGTAAAGAAATAGCGACTCTTGCATTGACAAAATAAAGTGCAATTCAGGTCTCACAGCGCTAATTGTCTACAGTAACATTCACCTAGAAGTTGCCTCTCTTTTTATCGCGTAACTTGTTTCTCTTCTGACAACGTTAGGGTTGTCTTCTTTTAAAGAATAATTAATCCAAACATTTGATTACCAGTTATGTGCCTATTAGTCTACTTTTGTTAGAAAATCACGTTACGAATAAACCTAGGCTGTATTATCTTAGTAGGCAGTATGTAGATCAAAAAACTATTTTACATCAGAAAACTTTTTTCATACAAAGTATGTACGTCTACCCTGTTGTCTTCATAATTAAAATCGTACTACATAATATTTAGTCCATGGAAAAAAACAAAAATATTAAAATAAAATTTAAATTGGTTCTTTCCTATCTATTATTATCAAATCTAAAACAGACTGATCTTGTTAACAGAACTTGTAAGTACCTAACTATACTTTAATCATAGTAAATATTCTTGCTACGTAAATACGGTTGACATACATACAAATAACAAAAGTAATCATTTGATAGACCGCAGGTATCTAATTACTACCTAATTATGTATAGGTAGACGTGCATTTCTTAACCTTTCCATGTCTTTTGGAAGTGTGAAAACGAGGTTGCTTGTTATTATTTAACCAGCCGAATTTGATGCAATATGTTCTTATCTTATCTTCATTTTAGTTAATATCTTAAACGACGAAAGGAAGACACGAAGGGGAAGGCGGGACAGAGTATCGAACTAAAGTGTAACCCGACAAATCGAGCCCACCGCAGACTTGTACCTTCATACCTAAAATGCGGAGAGCACCTAGCTTGCTTATACCTAATACATTTTAAATGTCCTCGCTTATTCTTCGTCTTTGTTTTACATTTACAACATCTTAAGATGTCAGATTCCATAAATATATAATTAACTAATTACGTGTAGATACAGCGATGACGGTAAACATACGAGTAAGAATAGCTAATTCTTGGAATTTCTTCCTTCATACAAGTTACTAATGACGTCACATTAACTATTCAACGTGATCCTTTACATGTGAGAATATTTAATGAGAGGTTAGAAAGCTCCACAGTAAGCCATGATTAATAAAATAATTATGTAAGTAAAGAAAACCTCGTTAGATCAGTACCTACGGACGTAAAAATATCTCGGTGGGATTTTATAACGCACTGGATTTTCGACTCTCGGTGTTGTGCCGAGCATTGAAAATCCAACAGAGTGCATCCTATCGCGTCGAAAAAACACTCAGTTGGATTTTCAACTCTAGGCGCCCAAGCATTTCGTTGAAAATCCATTGCGCGAAAAAATCCCGCCCCAGACGTGCACAGATAAGTAGCTTCACACAGCAATCATGACGGTTATAATGAAAAATATGGATTGCTGAGTTATTCCTTCAACAGGATTTTTGTAGAATATCCAACCGCTGAGGATACCGAAATATTTTGCATTATTCAGCGACTACTCCATGCAATAATAATAATTCAAACCACGACCATACTAACAGGCTGCCTCTAGAAGCCAATCCGCAATAATTTTCACTCAAATCTGACATTAACATGACCGATATTCCGCTACCAATTTGCATGTCCTATCCTTTGAATAAATTAGAACCACCTGCCCCAAGGTACCTCTATGAATATGTAAGACAATGGCTTTCAAATCTTAGCCTCCAATTAGAAGGGGTCATTAAACCCTTAGTTAATTACTTCTGCCCGGCTTCAGACGGACATTTGAGGAGATAGTTTGTGTTAAGCTACCTAAGTGTTATGTGGTTTCTGTATGAGGGAGACGTTTCAGGTAACAGTTAGTGAGTTATAATATTCAAGCAAATTTAATAGTATCAAAACCCCTGTTTTGACACGTTTCAAGGCTGATATTACCAAAACCAGTTATCTGTTATCCGTGAAATTAGTTTCTGTCTGACAGTTTTTGTATGGAACAACTGTCAAACATTTGTCAAGATATTGAACTGTATTATCTAAAACGGCATTGTCTAACAGTGATTCTTAACTAGCATTTTTTTTTTTCAATAAAACGCATTTAAAAAAATGTGAGGGTTCGAGAGATATTCGGACTTTATTTTGACCACACTATAGCATCCTCGAAAACCATGAAAACGAAACCCAATATGAAATATTTGAAAATTTTCGCAGGCGCCATCTTGGATTTTCATTTTGACCTCACTGTAGGGTTCAGCACCTGCGATAAACATGAAAACTATCTCATTCTCTCTGTCTTATTCTATTATAAGTATCTAGTGATTGCCCAGTGGTCGAAATTCGACCATTATTAATTTAAAACTTAATATATTTGTAATGCATTATAAAATTAGGTTACTGCACTCTTTCTCCATATAAACTTCAACTGTACCGAGTGCCTAATTTTCGTATTTTTTTTTATTAAAATTAATTTATTTCAATAAAAAAAGTATTTAACAATTGCCATGCTTGCACTATAAATGTTGCATACTATTACTTACTAACAGCTACAAAATAATTATGGAAATTGAAATTGAATTTAGAATTATATTTTATGTCAAATACAAAATGTTTAAAATGTTAAAAAAAAAATAACACAGTCACAATATCTCCAAAGATAATACCAAAGTCAAAGATACAAACATGTGCAGGAGCTGGCATGCAGCTGCAGTCATCTCCGCAAGAAAGGAGTTAATCCCACCGCTCGGACAACACGCTCAGGATAGTTCGAGCTGCCCCTACAGCGATGCAGAAGCGATGCACTCCTTTGTAAAAAGGGGTACCTACAAAGTTTTTGCTTCACGGGTTAATATATCTATCTATCTATCTATCTAAATAAAAAGACAAGTCCTGACTGACTGACTGACTGACTGACTCATCAACGCCCAGCCCAAACCCTTGGACCTAGAAAGCTGAAATTTTGCTCAGAGGTTCCCTTTATAATGCAGACAAGGAATAAGGAAGGATTTTTCAAAATTCAACCCCTAAGGGAGTTAAATAGGGGATGAAAGTTCCGCGCGGGCGAAGCCGCTGGCAAAAGCTAGTACTAGATAAAAAGCCGCATAAAGCTTTTTATGCTACGTGAATAGTTCTACAATTTTACTCCTACCAAAAGCTGCGTTAAAGAATTTCGTTCTAAAAATTGCAGTTGCTAACCGCACGCTAAATAAAACCTCAAGCGGACTTCAAAAGTTGTCTTTAGAAGGAAAATCTCTAGCTACATATTCACGACTCCAATATCATATTTGCGCATACATACAGCTGATAAGCGAGTGTCCAGTTTAGTGGCAGGTCGGGTGGCACTTAGCCGGCGGTCAGCTTAATCCGATTATAACGTTTAATCGACTCGGCTCGCCGTCACGTCGATACGGCTGCCACTTTAACCGATACCTGGTATATAGAATATCTGTTTTCTGTAACCGAATAACACTGTGACGAGATAAAGTGTGCTCCTATTAATTTGCAGCCGCTAACGAACATCGGGTTAGGTAAATTGGGAGGGAAAATGGAGGATAGAATAATAGGTACCTGTATTTTTTGACTGAAATGTGAATACATGTGGATGCTGCAAGGCCTAAAAATAATTGTCTGCGAGGTTCCATGACAAACTAACTGTAGGAATGGATTTTATTTTGAGAATTCAACAACATTGATTGCGTTATTTATATTGCAGAGCAGATTTTTTTTTCGAACATATGAAGCAATGGTTTTGAAATAATACAAATGATTCTAATTCTGATTAATAGTGTGTTACGCAATTTGGGTGCTGAATTAACCAAACTTTAAATACAATAAAATCTTAAACCAAAGCTTATTCATTGCTAACGCATATCAAGAAAAGCTCTTTTTTTACATTCTTATCAACATGTTACCTAGATATTTTTTTCTCGAAAAGCTTATTATTATTTTCCTAAAAAAAATTATAAAACAAATTTTACAGAAAAATAAAACAGAATGACATCGTTTTATAAAACAGCCATTTCCAGCACCTTACAGTCGCGTTCAAAAGCGCGTGCTAAACAAGATAACTTAGCGTCGTGCATTTTATAACGAGCTAATTATTCCGGCGTGTGAGCACGTCGAGTGCTGCCATAAATATCCGACGCAAACACAGTATTAGCACCGGTCACGCTGCACCTTGTTTGTCTACGGCCTAAAACAACATGCGTTTGCGACCGCCGACTAAATTTGTTACTGCCGGTCATTCGCTGACTCAGTGACCGCTACTGTACAAGCGGAGAGAACGGACTTACCTTGCATTACACGTTAGGATTAACTACACTTTAGTTTTTGACACTGTAGGGACTATGATATTTGAATTCAACAATTAGTTCAACCTTCCAACTTACTGATAACTTACTCTAAATAGATTTTATTTAATTGATGAAAATAACAATAAAATACATGCTTGATACAATTATCGCAAAAACGGAAATATTTAAAAGCCAGCCAACAACAGCGCAACAGCAGCAGCATTCAACAGCTTCGTAAATCTTTTATTTATCAATATTTTCATTCTTGTTTAACACTTTTATACCCGACTGTACGGATACGTGACTAAGCATAAACAGAACGTGAAGCCGAAATACTTTTTATTTAAAATAATATTTTATTTGACAATTAAAAACAACATAATAATTTTATTCGTATAAAGATATTATTTTAGGAGATGTTAATCTGTTGTTCTATGTGTATTTTCGTATATATTTTATTAATTATATTTACCTTTGCATAATGTTAAACATAAATTGTAAATTATTTATATTTAAGCGGTTTGACTGTTGGTATGCGGTTTTTGGTTTCGATTCAGCAATTTATTCAACTGTTCGGCCTAGGTTGTTGGTAAATAAATAATAAGATTATGAAATGTTGATCAGTTGCCTATAAATTTGCCATGCTACCTCTGAATATGACTAGTAGGTAGTGGGTTTTAATTATGCACTACTATTTCAGTATGACCGCTCTTACTAACGTTCTGAATAAATCCACACAAGATCTGTAAAATCCATGAACAAAATCCCGATTTGTCGCGTCTCATTATCTTCATGAATTAGCTAACCGAACCGCACGTTCCCACCCCATACACTTGGATGTTTAGGCACGTTACCAAACACGCATTTAAACGCAAACCACGCAAAACTTGGAATTCATAGCGTCCGTCGATTTTAGCCTAATGTGCGTCATGTCAACATATTGTTTGTTAGATGCGCGCCCGTGGACACGGCCTAAGCAAACAGCCATTACTCTCGGCGCCGAACGCACGTGATCGCAGCCCTCGACAATTATATCGGACCGGATCGTATCACGTCATGCGTGGTCTATCACTGTTTGGACATTAGCAGTCATTTGTAATAATCGTGTTTTATGAGGAATTCACATTCGATTGTTTGGTTTGTGCGTTATTAAACGCAGGTGTGTAAAATTTTAACTTTACTGAGCAAATATCGGTTCATAATGGATAGCTGTACAATCAATTTTATGCTTGTAATTATTTTCTAGTTGATTTCTGCAACTTTCAAAAAATTGCTTCAATTTCTGCTGGACATTCTGACTATCGAAAATTTCCAATTGCTTTGTGAGCAAGAGGAAAATGTATCCAACAAAAATGTCTCTACTATTCGATTTTAAATTCAAGTTAATAAACTCAATATTACTTTCTGACAAGCTAACACCGTAATATCGATATCGCGTCATATCAGAAAACAATAAGGTGGTTGCACACTCATTTAGGATGCAGCGAGGTGGCCGTTCCGTCGGCGACCGGTCGCAGTCGCAGCGGTCCGCACCGGTCCGCAGCGACACGCGACGCGAACCGAATGACTGATTGTCGGCACGTGCTGCTCAGATGCACCACTATTTACAGTTCCAACTGGAAAATATTCCAGTACTGTCGTTTACATGTGTTTGCGAACGGTTGTACTTGCAGACGTGATTTAGAAATGGAAGACAATTTTAGTGTTAGATATTTTAGACAATATTTATTTGTATTTAACTATAACTCTACAGGAAGCAAACTTCGTCGAGTTTTCTCGTCGCGTATTCCGCAGAGCGTGAACACTAAAGTCTTCAACCAGTGTGTCCTACCTGTCATGACCTACGGAGCCGAATCGTGAACACTCACGTGGAGTATCTCTCAAAGATAGAATCCGGAATTAGGTGATCCAG
Source organism: Polymixis flavicincta (assembly GCA_949987655.1). Taxonomy (NCBI): domain Eukaryota; kingdom Metazoa; phylum Arthropoda; class Insecta; order Lepidoptera; family Noctuidae; genus Polymixis; species Polymixis flavicincta. The sequence goes on along the minus strand of OX465181.1, from coordinate 16,715,046 downwards.
CAGAGAACCAAAGTTATCGACATAGCTCACAAAATTAGCAAGCTGAAGTAGCAATGGGCCGGCCACATTAGCCGTAGAACCGATGACCGTTGGGGTAGACGTGTTCTTGAGTGGAGACCGCGAATCGGCAAATGTAAGGTAGGACGCCCTCAGGCTAGGTGGAGCGACGATCTTCGCAGGGTGACTGGTAGCAACTGGATGAAAGTTGCCGAGAATGTCCAGCACTGACTGCTGATGATGATGATAACTCTACACTCCCTCGTTGGTCTAGAGGTAGCAAGCGCTACTGTTGAGCATGAGTTCCAGCACCCTAAATTGCGTAACGCACGATCATTCATAATCTGAATCATTTTGAAACAGATTGCTAATCCACTGCTTCATATGTTCGAAAAATGTGTCTGCTCAACAACGTAAATAACGCAATGAATATTGTTGAACTGTCAAAATGAAACAGATTATGTCTGATCGTGAGTTACGTAATTAGGGTGCTGGGTTCGATTACGAAGGCCAAGTGTTAAGGCTCGTGCAGACTAGCGCGACGCAACGGTCCCGTGCTATTCGGCTATTTATATCCTTAGACCAATGTCTATGAAAACGCGCGCGACACATCACTCAGGGGCGACCTGTCGCCCCGCGACGACTAGCGCGACCACAAATGGTACGAAGCCTTTATTGAGTTTTCGATCTGGAATGTCTCAGTAGCACGTTGGAGTCTGGATTTGTGCCCCGTTGATGGCAATAGGGTCGCCCCCTTTTACATGGGACTTAAACATGACTGGCGTGTGTACTATAGGTACAGGTCTGGCCAACCCTTCGGGAAAACAAGGCGTAATATTATGTGTGTTTTTAGATTTTAGATCAAATGGTAGAATACCTGAAGCTCGTTACATAATTTAATAAGGCGGTACATTAATATTGTATGCTCGGTTTACTTACCACAGTTACCAAACAGTAAAACACTGATCTCTACTTAACTACTTATTTGTTAAAAAAAAGACATGTTTACCTACCTACTTAAGAGGCTACACCCAATAATCCACTAAATTATAAAGTAAAAAGTAGTCTGTCAAACACACGCTCGCCCGGTCTCCCTCGAGATGGTGTAACTTGTCCGAACTGACCCGAAACTTAACCAGTAAATACCGAAGCCGCACGAACTATCAAAAACTTGAGCACTATTCCCACTTGTGACCGAATGTTGTTTAAAACGGACGTAACTCAGCTGAGTACACTTTACTTGTTAGCTTATACATTTATTTGGGCATTAATTAAACGCACTTGTATTAGAAAATGTAATTAACTATGTGTGGAAAAATATGGCGTCAATGGAAGCGATGGCGATTCTTTTACGTCCGGCACCACACGGAACGTTGTTTAAAAATGTAACGAAATAAATCTAAGAAAGCCGTAAAATTCTCTTTTTTTTTCGTATTCCTTGCAAATAAAAGATTTACTTACCAATCTACAATCTAAATAGACCCTAGCGTAAAATCAATTTAGAGTCACACAATTTAATATACAAATTCATAATCAATATCGAACCACTCAACCCAAATTCTTACCTGACTTACCTGTCAGTTTGGGAACTGCAAGACCAACAGATTGGCAAGTTCCACGGAACTGTATCGCAGACTGAAGTAACAGATTCGTCGGTATTGCACGAGCCACGAGCCACTCCTAAATTCAATTAATCATAGTTGGGATTAGTTCCCCTTTGACGACCTGCAGGCCAGACGTGACTGTCTTGTAACCGGCTTTCGATAACTAATTATAATTATTGGAAGTTTGGCTACAGTTATTTTGGGTGAAGTGTCGTTTGTTGATCGGTATTTCGCCAGGGTACTTCGATTGGTTTCCTACTTAGAAAATAATATTCGAATCATTTTCTTGTAATTCAAAAATTTGTCCAATCCTTACTATCTCACTCCTAATAATATTATAAATGTGAAAGTCTGTTTGTCAGCTGCCTGAATGTTTGTTTCTCAATCACGCAAAAACGGCCGAACGGCTTTGGATGAAATTTTGCACATAGATAGTTTATTATCTGGATTAACACTTATCTAGGATACTTTTTATCCCGGTAAGTAGGTTCTCGTGAGAAGAGAAGAGAAGAAAAATAAAGTTTTAAATAATGTACAATAGGTAATATTATAAAAAGTGTTTACGATACAGGAAACCTAAAATAGATTTACTGTGCTTATATCCTTAAGACAGACCTATAACTTGTGCAGGTGGCTTATGGCTAACATTAGTTTGTAATTAACTAAACCATAAATTAATTTATCCACCCACCCCGTACGTCCACAAACTCAAAACCCTTATCGAAATAATAAAGCCACAACTCCTGTCAAAATATGAGGGGTTATTCTCAAGATATCAGTAATAAATTCCCGCCAATTACAAAGTTAGTGCAACTTCCGTTGGTCAGTACTCGAAAGGCCAACTAGTTAATTCGCAGCGTGCCCCGCCGGGAATCGAACTCCGGACGTCGGGTAAGTAGCAGATTTATTAAGAGGCTATTCCTAAATGCCGGCGGGGAGAACTTGGCTTTAAAATTAAATCACGCTTTAGTTTCCAACTAAGCCTTCTAAATTTGTGCTGTGTTTGTTGCAGATACGGGCTCTCCATTTAACTGGTATTTACATTTGAATTGTATAGGTTGGTTGTTTATTTCCTAATAGTTGTTACTGTACCTACTTTTTGTTTGGTGATATTGTCATAATGATTATACATAGTTGAAAGTGTGGTGTTTTAAGTTATCTATTGATTTAATTAATCCTGACTGCCTGTGGTCTAGTGTTTGCAAGCGTTACTGCTGAGCAAGAGGTTCTGGTGTCGAATCCCAGGTCAGGCAAAGTGTTATTAGGCTTTTTGTCTCGAATTACTCAGTAGCAGCCCAGAGTCTGGATTGGTGTCCGGTTGATGGCGAAAGGTTCAACCCAACCCCTATTACATGGGACTTAACATAACTGGCGAAATGTAGGTGTAATATACACATCTGCCCAAACATGCGGGAAAATAAGGTGTGAGGTTGTGTTATGGGAATGAATCCTTGTGAAAACACACAAGTGAAGTAATGTAAGTGGAAATAAAAAAATTTCACACTCACAAACTGCATTAGTAAATATTTAGAGAAAATATTCCAACCAAATGAACCCCAGACTAATAAAAGGATAATTCAGGGAGTACAAATTAGTTCAGATATTAAGTTGGTTATGGGGTAACCAACTTAATAGAAAAAGAAGTATCTAGAGAAATTAAGTTTAATTTTAATCGGAGACAGTCCCCTGGTTACGACTTAATTACAGGAGAAGTTTTACAAAATCTTCCACGTAAAGCTATAGTTAAGCTTACCACGCTTATTAATGCTATATTTCGGTTGAAACACGTACCTGACATGTGGAAAGTAGCTGAAGTCATCATGATAGCCAAGCCTGGCAAGCCACCTCATGAAAAAACATGTTACAAACCAATCTCACTGTAACCTGCGTTGTCAAATCTCTTTGAGAAACGATTTCTAAAGAAACTGAAGCCTAATTGAAGGTGAAAATCTAATACCCGATTACTAGTTTGGATTTAGAGAACAACACTCGCTCAACCAAGTACACAGAATTACTAATATTATTGAAAGGAAGGTATGCTCCACGGTTTTCCTTGATGTTGCACATAATATGCTTTCGATAAAATGTGGCATGATGGCCTTATTTATAAGCTAAGAACAATGCTGCCTCAACAGTTTTCAGACATCACAGAGTCCTATATATCCAACAGATTGTATAAAATAAGACATAGAAATGCCTATTCAACTTTAGGCAGATAAAATCTGGAGTACCACAAGGTAGTGTACTAGGTCCGGTCCTGTATCTACTGTACATCTGTAATATTCCTGAGCTAGAAAATAATGTTATTGCAACCTTTGCTGACGACACAGCTATCATGGCTGTTGTAAATAGTAACGAGGAAGCCGTAAAACAGGTTCAAGAGTCCGTAATTCGTGTTTATGAGTGGACTGAAAAATGGCGTATCAAACTCAATGAAAGCAAGTCTACCCACATTGACTTCATAAACAAAAGCCACAATACTTCCCAGTATTCATAAATAATCAACAAATATCATACAAGAATACTACTTAGTAACTTGGGATGACCCTGGATGCAAAACTGCGCTGGAAAGAGCATGTCATAACGAAAAGAGCGGAATTAGATATTCGATACAAAAACATGTATTGGCTACTTGGTAGGCAATCACTATTGTCAATATCTAATAAATTGTTATTACATAAACAAATTTTAAAGCCTGTATGGACCTACGGTATTCAGCTGTAGGGCTGCACCAGCCAAAGTAATCGTCAAATCATACAAAGTTTTCAGAACAAAGTACTAACGGAAATAGTAACAGCGTCCAGGTACATTAGAAACTGTGATAATTTACGAAAGTATTTAAGTAATTCCAGAACTAATTATTTAATAAAATACGCAAACTGAGCAAGAATCCTTTTATTTTCACAATCAGTCAAAAGGTAACAGATTAAATATATATGTGTATGTATGGCCAGTGTGAATCGTAGAATAGTTCACATAATAGAAGATAGGTGACGTATTGAGTTCAGTGTTTGCAATTAATTAATTTCAACATCCTCTTCTTAATTGCAAACCCATAGCCACGGAACAGTCTTCAGTCTTCTTTTGAGAAATTGGTTTTGTAAGTATGTCGGCAACCATATCTTGAGTCCCAACATAGCTGAGTTCAATTTCCTTTTCGGCAATTCTCTCTCGGATAAAATGATATCTGGGCCCATAACCTGATAATTTACGAAAGTATTTAAGTAATTCCAGAACTAATTATTTAATAAAATACGCAAACTGAGCAAGAATCCTTTTATTTTCACAATCAGTCAAAAGGTAACAGATTAAATATATATGTGTATGTATGGCCAGTGTGAATCGTAGAATAGTTCACATAATAGAAGATAGGTGACGTATTGAGTTCAGTGTTTGCAATTAATTAATTTCAACAAACTGCGACCTTCACCGGACTACAAAATGGATGTCGTAAACATAGTTATACAAAAATATGCAGGAGCTCATGAACACAGACTTCATCATCACGTGAATGTCGAGACAATCCAACTTCTTGACAATACTGAATTAGTGCGAAGACTAAAATCGTAAAACCTTTTGAGTTCGTTTAGTGCAGTGTAAGTGAACTTAAACTCTAGTGCAAGTGCTGACTTTAATGAAGAATACGTGAATCCAGTGTCTTCCCCTTAACTTACAGTGAATAAGAAAGACGTTATTGGACGATTTCTTAGTTTTATAGTTACTTAGCAGTTTAAGTTATAATTACTTATTAGCTAATAGACTAGATTGTAATGTGAATAAAGTATCATCTATAGTGATATTTTATAAAGTAAATAAGCAATTATGTTTTTATTATTTACTTTTATGGCTTGGTCAGCGAAGAATATTTCAACGACAAAACTATGTGTATTCCCTACGACTTCCTCCGTGAATCACATGCGTAGACATGGCGTCGACAAACCATTTCCTCTTCTCTTTTTGACTTCGCCACGGTCGGCTGAAAACAGAAAATTTTATCAATGTATTTTTCAAATGCAACCCTTTATTCGCAGATTTCTCGCAGCAAACTTACAACAAATCAAAAGGCTAATAAAAAAACGTGAACAACTCTGACAAAGTATTTCTTTCATCGGGGGCAAAGTTGCGGATCGGAGGAAAAGTTGCGAGTCGGGAATTTCCTGCGGAGAGAGGGGTAGGGGGGCGGAACTGCCAACGACTTCCTTTACTACGTGTAACTGCAGTCAGACAAACGGGTTTGTCATACATTCTTTTGTGTTTAGCTGTAGGTCTCATTTGGTCGTGTAATTATGTATACACGGTTTTTATTTGTAACTAGCCTTTGCCAGCGGGTTTGCACGCGTGGAGGTCTAAAAATAAAAAGTTTCCCATGTGTTCATCCAGGTTATAATCTATCTGTGTCCCGTATTTCATCCAAATCCGTACAGCCGTTTTGGTGTCATTGAGTAACAAACATTCACAATTATACCATTATACAGTAGGATAGTGCCCATTATTGAATGAAAGGAAGAGAAAATGTAAAGGGAAAAGGAAATCACCTAAAAAAATATGTATCTAGCAGAGCAGGTCAATGAGATAGGTGTTAACTGAATGAGGCTCATTCACAACTAAATTAATCAAAAAATATGAAACTGAACCCAGGTAGATCTTAATTACCGTTATGGAGCGAAAAACCGACGAATAACCTTAATAGGTACGCTGCGTTATTAGTTTGTCTGTTAGTTAACCGACAGAACTAAAACACAACAAGTAGTAACAAGGGAACATTACATAAACAATCCCGGCTCAATATTGATTCCAGTTTAGCCAACAATATAATCTACCCCAATTTGACTAAAGTTCTCAGTTTCTGACAACGAGAACTGAATTGATTACCACTTACTTATTTATCTTGGATACAATATCTACTGTAACCTGGCTATTATTAAGCTGATTTATCAAATACTACTATTGTTTAGTAAATATAATATCGGTATTTAAACATTTGCATGACCACCGCAGATAGTTTAAATATTGCTTGCTGTTCATAATCACAGCATGAACCACTTTTTTATATAGTCCTACATACTCAACGTATTTTATAACGTAACTTGTTTCATGTTACATAACACTGGCGGGAGAAAAAAAATATTTTTAACCGACTTCAAAAAGAAGGAGGTTATCAATTCGACATGTTTATATACATATTATTTTTTATGTATGTTCGGGCAAAACTCCGTAGTATATAGATAGATTTGCAAAATTTTTGTTCGATAGGGGTTTATTTCGTAATGGTCCCATTTAAATTTCATATAGATCTGATGATGAGTTTCGGAGACAGACAACGGAACTCTTCAAAAAATGACAGCAAATCAACTGCGATTGCTGCTATCGCATAAATATGCATTGTTTTGACCCCAAGGATGATGAAATTTCGAATTGTTGTGTACTATAACTAAAAACTGAAAATAAAAACGGTTTTCAAAAAAAAAAAAAACAACCGGCTTCCAGAAAAACACTACAAAGTGAAAAGTTTTTACTGGGAACCATTCGGTCACATTATTTGAATAAAGTCGATTTTGTCCCTTAATAAAAACCTCTAGTTATCAATGATTTTGCTTGTCAATTTTCCCGTAAACATGTGTAGCTGAATGAAGACAAGAAATTTGTTTAACCAACTTAAAATATACACAGCATAGAAATCACTGAACACAGAATGCATTATTTCAGTTTAACTAAAACATTACTTGGTGTAGTCATCTCAACATTGTGACACGGTAAGACAATGGCAGACTGTGACTTGTTATCTCAATATTAATTTCCTGAAAATGAATTTCAATGAGCAAATGTTGTCACTACTCGTTGACGTGAAAACGGATGCGAGGCCTACCAAACTATGTTTGTATTTGTCCGCTCTATATGATGTGTCGACCTATTAATATTATAAAGTTGTATTATTTCCCTCCCATGAATAGATAATTGCGAGTCACAATTTTTATTAGTTTTAAGTAGATAAGTATGTGTCACTACATTCAGCACGACGTCACTTTATGAAAGAGCCGAGAAAAATAAGTACTTAGCTTCATCTTGATAAATAAACAGCCACCAAAGTAGTAGAAACCGTATCATGGAGAATGAAAATAAGAGTAAAGTAACAGACAAAAGTAGATTTTTTTCAAGCCCCACGTATTTGTTAGCTTTTCAACGAGTATTGACCTAGAGCTGGGAAAACTCCCACCCCCCCCCCCCTCCCCGGCAGCTTTCTACTCTTCTCCGGCCAATTATGAATATTTCGATACAAATGTAGTAACATAGGTACACATTTCGTATTCGTAATTCGTGCTAAATGTTATTCCTACATTGGTATTCCTACATTAGTACCAGCGATTCCTATTAACATTACGGCTGCTATCTACAAAGACTTGCATCCATTGAGTAAGCTATCCCAGACGTTGGATGTTCATCAAATGGACTTCAGCCTAGCACTAGGATTAAGTTCCAAACTGATGCGGATTTAGACACAGCAGACGGATATTGATTGACTTACAGCTCACATTGTTTGCACCATCATCTACATATTGTTAATGGGATACCAAACAATGTTTCTCGAATGTAGGTTGCGGAAAACTCTAGTAAAGACATTTATTAATATTTCGTACCTAAGAAAGAAATAAAAATGTTTATTCTGCACAAACAAAACGCACATTTCAAAAAGTATTATATGTATTAAATTTAGTTTCTACATTGAGGAAAGGCTAAACTAATTAGGTACCTTAAATCCTGTTTCCGACTGCATAAAAAGCGATAGCAGATACACATGTATCTTACGAAGTATGATCGATATTAATGGCCATATTCCCACCGTCTTCAGAGCTTCTCCATTGTGTACTGCACTCAATCACGGCCATAATATTACGAATACATTGCGCCACATGATACGTACACCTATAAATTGATGTGAGCGGTGTGGAGCGTGATTTGCCCTAATGAAAATCAAACTGGAGACGGTCAGGACATGCATACATTTAGATACCGGGACAGCCAAGTGATTAATTGTATACCCGCATCTATGTAAATATTTGTCTACAGGGGCAAATTAAATTAGCTGGCAATACTTTACCCACGCGTTGGATATTGATATCGAAAACTAATGACATAAAAACACAAAAAATTGCTTCATTCCAACTTTGTTCAAAAGTTTAAATGACACTGATATGTACATTCCAAAAGACTGTTAAGTTATGGTTTTTTTATGGAAATTCATAAAAATATCTGAAAATTTTCCACGAAATATTCCAGTAACAGCTGATCAATTACGGGCATTGACCTTCGGCCATCGAACGATGAAATCTGAAAGGGTGTTAATTATGAAGGCTTTTTTCCTAGAAAATAGTTAGCCATGTAATAAAATTAGCACAGCATATTAAAAAATATGAAATGTGGTCCGAATTTTCCCCTCCATAAAAGTTACACTTTAACAAAAATCAGTTACCCGTGCCGTTGGCAGCTAGCGTAGTTTTAATCCAAAAGTTAATATTTCAATATAGCATGTAGATGGAATCGTAAAATTCCCCAATATCGTTCACTTTATAACACTGTAAAAGGGAATACACACTCGACGTATAATCAAATACGCCCAACGTCAGAGAGTCGAGTTGAAATAGAATTTTTTCGCTCTTAAAAATTGCGATCACGTTTCTAATATAGTGAAAACAATATTCTAGTGACCGGGTGATTTCTGCACAGATGCTTGCCCTACCAATATTATGTAGGTGGGGCAAACTTTTTCATAGCTTTGATATATGAGTGTCCCATAAAATATGGGGAAATAATTTTAGATACGTGCAAACTAATGCTAGTCAATTTTAATATAACTTCTCATATCGACTGCTCACGGTTAATAGTAACTTTTGTACGATATTCTGATTTAATATAATGTATTATATTTGGAATTTGTTCGCTCATGTTTGGTTTCTGATTCTTCTCGGCGCGATAACGTCACGATATCATAATTTGGAATCGCATACATCGGCTGCTCTCGCGGTTTTAATGGGTGAAGGGGTCGTTTCAAACGCCATGTCGATCGAACGATATAAAAAACCACATTAATCTGCACTTATCTCGACGATATTATTTAATGACGCGTCATTCCGCGGTTATTTGTAACTTTTATGGAGGGAATAGATCGTGTTCGGAGATGCATTTTTAGATAACACTCTTTATGTCGAACATTATATTATGCGTAAGTGAAATTTCATTATATGAAGCGTGATCTTTTTGGCTCGCTGTTTTATGGTACTCGTTGCTACCCTTACACACAATATAACATTACGCCTGGTTTTCCCGAAGAGTTGGGCAGAAATATGTACCTATAATAGACGCACATTTTGCCCAGTTATGTTTTAGTCACATGTAATAAGGGCGAGCCTATTGCCATCAACCGTGGACGACTGAGAAATTTGTGATGGAAAAATTTAATAACACTTTACCCGACAGCTGGGAATCGAACCGTTCCACATGAACTGTCAATGTTTTATTTAACTGCAGTTCCAATGCTATGCAAAAACGGCTGAACGGATTTGTATAAAATTTGGCACACAGATAGTTTATAGCCTGGATTAACACATAGGATATTTTCCATCCCGGTAGCACGTTGGATAATTTTCAACTTCCACGTGGGCGAAGCTGCGGGTAACTGCTAGTGAATTAATAAACAACTGCAACATGCCTATTAAATATCTTCAAGTGGAGTCATAGTCTAACAAAAACTATTTCTTGAGGACCGCAAAGTAAGCAACAAATATCGTTTATCACGCAATACGATTATTCCACAAAGAGTCGCCGGCAACGGGTCGATTTGCATGAAATATAAAGGTGACCGCAGACATAGTTTCCCGTTGTTTATAGCGGTCAGTGAACGTGGTCGTTTTGTTCCTCGCCCCTTTTGCATTCCTGTCTTCGTACCTTTATTGTCTTACTTTCCGCTCATGACATCGGAATAATATATTTATGAAATAGATAAACAAAGGGAGGGCAGCGAAATTGTAAATTAAATTGTCGAGTAATGCGACTGTGCGCTCAAATGCTTGGAAGGATTTTTTTGTTTAGGAATTTAATGTAAAGGGAAGTTTATTAATGTTTGTTGCGAAATAGAAGGTACTTTTGGAATTAAGTATATCATTTCCACTGTCTGTATACTTGCCTGACTTTAGCACTAAACTTAATAGTTATTATTATTTTAGAAAAGCTTTATTTTTATTTCAAAACTAACAGCGCTCCACGGTTTCACCCGCGTAATTCCCGTTCACGTGGGAATACGGGGATAAACTATAGCCTATGTCACCCGGGGATAGTGTAGCTTCCCAACAGTGAAATAATTTTTCAAATCGGTTCAGTAGTTTCGGAGCCTATTCAATGCAAACATACAAACAATCAAATCTTTCCTTTTTATTATTAGTATTGATAAATCATTTCTACGTCTGCCTCATAGCGATGAGAAAGCAAGCAAATAATTCACACATTGTTCAATATTCTGTCTGTATTCTTCATTTCACATTTCACACCTCAATGACACCTTTTGTCTGCACCGTCTCGCTTTCATTATTCGATTATTATCGAAAACTGTCAATTGGCTGTCATATTGCGAACAATCGGCACTCGATCACACTCCTCATTCTAATGAGGGACGACACATTGAAGTCCGAAGTGGAATTATTAAAAAACCATTAGATGTGGGGCAAAGACCGTGATGGATGGACTCTTGAATCCGATCCATTTCAATTTAAACGTCCCGATGTCTGCATAAAGGGTGAGTATCCCCAGAGTATGGTAATGTGTTTTAAGTCAGTCGTGGTCCGGCTTATTCGGATTTGTTTTCTTACTTACGTACGTAAGTTACGTACGTTTTCGTATAGAGATACGTCATAAGGTTTGTAATGTTGCAATAACGGCTGGAACATTACTCACAGCTAACCAGGAGTGATGAGCTGATAAATCATATCTAGTCGCCGATTTATATCGCAATAAACGAGGAGGGATTGCGGCAGTAAATAAAAAGTACCACCAACTCTTTATGATGTTTTATATTTATAGACTATTTAACATTTATTTTGTATACCCCCTTTTTTAGAAAGTTACAAAAGTAACTTCGCTTATAATATTATCGTGAGAAGCCGAAGCAACATTTAGCAAATACCTTCATTTACACAGGATAATACTACGAGGCTACAGCTTACCGCGGCTACGGGCTACGGCGTAGCGCGTCTACGGCGGAGCTACGAATACTAAAAACCCAGGCCGTTAACTCGACATCACTGTATAAAATAACCATCTGGGGAAACCACCGCTTATCCCTTAGAAAAACTCTCTTTGTGAGGATAACTCGCTCTACATCCCCTCTTATGATATGTTTATGTACTTTGAGATTTTATGTGGACGTTCCAACGCCGAGCACGAATTTTATTGGGTTTATAGAATTTTATGGCGCCATATTCCATGCAGTGGCCGCTGTTTTTCATTGTCTATTGATTTTGATGGGAATAGTGGAACGCTTCGCTTAAACTGTCGTCGTTTAGGGGCAGTACAGAAAATAATGAAGTGTGTGAGTCATAACTATGATCCTATAGATAGAACGTAAACGAAAAACTGTCAAACAAACGTTAACCATGCTGAAGCTGAGGTAATCTGTGCGCAAAACTATGTTTGAAGCGAGCTTTAACAGTTTGACGGCGCACTTAATGTATTTATACCGGGCACCGGGCAGCGGCATCTGTGGCTAATGATATCGCTGGACCTGCACCCGCTGCCCCCACGGCCCCCTTCCCCTGACACTCCCGATAGGCCCCCATGACTCGGTCATTAGTTAAACACGCACAGCCGCCCGCATGTCGCAAGTTTATCTTTGGCTAAACTGTAGGTATGTGGACTCGATTAGCCCTTTGATCAAATAATCCGGCGATAAAATAGGGCTTCAGGAAATTAAATTACATTAAATGTCATTGTTCGGGTGCTCTGGCTGTGAAATGGTTTTATGTGGGGCAGGCCTTCCGGCTTGGCGTGTTTATGTATAGACGGCAGATTGCTGTGTTTATGTTAATTGAGTGTCTTAGAAAATCGATAGAAGCTTAATAGTTAGTTAATATTTCGCTTAAGCAAAGGAAATCACATGGGTCGTTTTTGAAAAAAATCGTTTCAAAGGAATTGTGTCTTATTTTTCTACCCGCACTGGGCCGTCATGGGTGACTGTGGCCCTCTCACAGAGAGGAAGCCTGTGTCCCAGCAGTGGGGACGTTATGGGTGATCAGGTGTCTTTCACAGAAACATACGAAAAGTACGCATGACTTTGACAGCTCAGAATAATAACAGTTTGTTTCAGATTTCAACTAATGTTAATGACTTAAATAATAACAAGTAGGCCCTTTAACCAGTTTTGCACGCAAACCTTAAACTGAGGCAGACGGTCGTCAGCACCCGAGGGTTTGAAGACATGCTCGTTACTCGCATGTGGCGGGCGAAATAAACCGCCCGCTAGTTTAATTGGCGGTCACCTACACGCTACGTCTCATTCCTAGGGGCTTCCAACAAATCATTAAGACCACACCGGTTCTGTTCGTAACTCGGCTTTCGCAGAAATTGTTAGCCTGCAGTTCTGAGGAAGACTTTAGGTGTTGATATTTTTATGCACGTGTAGAATTTATACTAAGAACTGGTTACCGTATTTGTAGTCAAGTCACTATGTACAGGGTACATTTTAACCAGTGCGCAAACTATAACCATGAATTCAGCATATCATTCTAGACGTAGCGTGTAAATATTTCGTCGGTTATACAAAAAAAAAATCACCTGTTTCATAGAAAAGTGCAATACCTACGCGGTCAAAATGTATGGAACAGCGATTTCTTTTTGTATAACTGAAGAATAATTTCTACGGTAAAGGGTCTATAATGATATGCTGAATTCATGGTTACAGTTTGCGCACTGGTTAAAAAATCATCCTGGAAAGTGTCAAATTAAATTAGCTGCGCCGCAGACGGGATTTTTTATTTGGGGTCTACGACCGTTGTTGGTTTTGTCACTGTATGCGTTCAGAAAATCTGTATTTTTTTGTTTTATCGTGTTTAGATAACGATACTCATCATTTCTGTGAAGTTTAGACAAATAAGACCGATTTTTTATACTGATATTTCAAGTGAACTACTACAACACGTGCGGTTGATAACCCAAAAAAAAACATTTTTTTTTTGTTCCGTAGTTTTTGCAAAACCCACCACATCTGCGAAGATTTGCTAGCTAATTCAATTTGACCCTGTATAGCACTATACTTCGATTGAAATAATATTAGACATTTAAAATAAACCTTTTTTACAGTCCGTTTAACTGATTTTGACTTATATTGCGTAGGTAATATAAATGGCATCTACAGTAAAAAGTTGGTATAGTAACGGTTTTTTTTTTGCTTTTGATGCACATTCTTATATCAACGGAATAAAAGTCTAAATCGGTTGAACGGATTTAAAAAAAGGTTTATTTAAATGTCTAATCTTATTTCATTGAAATCGTATGATGTTTTTTTAAAACAATACAATGCAGGAACCGCTGGTACAGTCATCATTTAAAACCCACACACAAAAACCCTAACAACTACATTCCACATTCAAATTTAATTAACACTGCAAATCTAATCTGTCCCTACATTTATTTATAAAACAAAAGACAGTAAAAAGCCGCATAGGGTTGAACAGTTAAACGTTCTTGCGTCCGGAAGAGGGCGGGAGTGCGGCGGTCACTCGATTAATACCAGCATTAATCTCAGCTGCCCCGGCGCAGGGGACTTTAATTTATACCCTCGTTTTGACAATTGATGAGGAAGGACGTCGTGTAGATATTTTAAACAACAAACGCAGGTGAAGCGGAATTAAACTGCGATTACGGATAGGGTCGGGTTGTACGATTAATTTACAAATTACATTATTAAAAATACATCAGACTGTTTCACAAATGCAAGTATGTTACGGGTAAATACGTATGCGCCATACTGCTTCAAAACTACATGGATTTTGACAGCCGTTACGGACCGTCAGTAGACCAAAAGTCTGACAGTCAGTCTTACCAAGGAGTATCGTATTACCCAGTAACTGGGTTGTGGAGGTTAGATAGGCAGTCACTCCATGTAAAATAAACATATTTTGGAAAAGGCTAGGCAGATGATGGCTGCCTCAAAAATACGATTGCAGTTAAATTCTGGTTAGGAGAATGATTCCCAGTAAATAAGTCAGGTCCTTCTTATTAATTGTGTCTAGAGAAAGAATTTCTTAAGGTAGAAGCTCTAGCGCAGCTCGCGAAATTCTAGCGTCCTCTGTTTGGTTTTCTAACATCGATGTCCTCCCTCCGTGTAACGTTTGCACGTTTATGTGAAATAAAATATTTTGATTTTGTTTTTGAACCCTTTTATGCAATTTGCAGTTTAATGACATGCTGTGCATTGAAAAAAAAAAAACATTTAAAAAAAATCCCACTTCCGGAAAAACACTACACAGTGAAAAATAACTTTAATTTCGGAAGGGCGTGACTTTGGATATGTATTTTAATTTTTGTCACCGCCTTCCGAAATTAAAATTATTTTTTGCGGTTGTTTTTTTTAGTTTTCATTTTTCACTTTTTAGTTATAGGAAACCTACCCCACACCATTTCGGAATTTCATCATCCTAGGGGTCAAAACAATGCATAGGTATTTATGCAATAGCAGCAATCGCGGTTGATTTGCTGTCATTTTCTGAAGAGTTCTCTTGTCTGTCTCCGAAACGCATCATCAGATCTATATGAAAGGTGGCCTCTTGGTTATCTTGTATGTAGGCCTCTTCCCTCATCTTCAACTCCTGTTGATCGTGTGCCTGACTCATCCAGTCTCGACCTCCGTGTCGTCGGATGTCATGCACCCAGCGCTGTGGTAGTCTTCTGCGCCCTCGGGTGCCCGCTCTGGGTCTCCATCTAGGACTCGTCTTGTCCAGCGGCTCTCATCCATTCTCGCAATGTGCCCCGCCCATGTCCACTTTCTTTGGACCACTTTCTTTCAAGAATATAAAAAGACTAAAAGTACATAAAATAACCCTTACTACCTATTTAAGAAAAATATTAAAGATGTGAAAAACACATACGAGTACATAAAAAAATCTCCTCAAAGGAATTGGGGGAGTCCTTTTTCGAGCAGTGGGACAGTATAAACTTTATAGTTTAGTTTTTATAGCCTATGCTATATAAAAAAATTACGTTCCAAAAATCCAAAACACTGTATATTTTAATATAGGTAATAGTTAGTAATCAATAAGACATGTCGCACGCCCGTTCTTATTTTAATTCTATGAATGATAATATCTAAACTTTTCGGGGGGGTTGTGAACCCCCAAAACCGTCCCCTGGCTACGCCCGTGATCTATACAAATACAATATACCTACATGCGAACATATAAATAAATAAAATAAAAGTAAAATATCGTGTTTTATTAAATGCTTATGGAAATATAAACGATACTTATAAAAAAAACCTTGTTTTTTATCTTTGTTTGTCTGTTTGTTCCGGGTACTCTACAAAACGGCTGGGCTGATTTTGACAGCAGAAAGCTGATATTATAAGGAGTAACACAAGTTTTTTGGCTCTTGATATTTTTTGTCTAGGTAGCAGCACTTCCCTGTGGGATAATTTCCGTTCTCCATCACATCTAATAATATAGTTTACTACTATCGGCAGTATCCAAAAATTACTATCTCTGGTTTTGATGTAAGTTATATCAAAACACGCGAAATATCAACTGACATTTTATTGCCAATGAATTTTAGCTTTTCATTTCCACAGCATCGTGGCTACAAATCCGTGCAAATTCAATTAAACTTCCAAACATTTGGAGGCAAATCGCCGGGTATACACTAATGAGTGTTGGTGAACGGGCGGTCTGGAACCAAGGCATGCGTGAGCACGCGGCCTCTGCTCGTGACGTCATCGTCCGCGCGACCGAAGAGAATATTAATTCACTGCCGCGTCCTGCAACATCACTCACACTCACTGCGCTCACTCCCCGCTATGTAATTGCACAGAAACATAGCCTGAAATTGTCATGTCAATTTTAATATTTATACACTAGTCGTGCATAAAAAATATTAAACGCGTTATTAAATTTTAAAATACTCACAACTAATGAAATTAATACCAAATGGAATTATTAATCATTCGTTACCGCAACTGGAATATTTGCAATTTTATACATGTTTAGCAATTATTTGAACTGCACTAGCAATAGCTGCGGGCAAGCAATTATCATCAAAAACTAATTAAAGCCTCAAACTATATTAATTTTGCGTCCAAAATTATAAATTCGTCGCTGACACAGAGGGTTCCGACAAAACTGATACGGAATAAATTTTCAACTTAATTTAACTAGACAAACACAAAGGACCGAATAAAGGGACCGACTTAATTTCAGTATTGAGGTGGAAACTAATGATAAGCTAGTTTGTTCACTGCACACACAGAACTATGAATATATTACACTAGGTTGCCAAACTTAAGTGGCAATGGGCAGGGCACATTGCTCGCAGAACAGGTGGCCGATGGGGCCGAAAGGTTCTGGAGTGGCGACCGCGTACCGGAAGACGTAATGTTGGAAGGCCTCCCACAAGGTGAACCGATGACTTTGTGAGGGCCGCAGGAGTCCGCTGGATGCGGGAAGCACAGAACCGGCCGAAGTGGCGGAGCTTGGGGGAGGCCTATGTCCAACAGAGGACGTCTTTCGGCTGAAATGATGTTGATAAGGTTGCCAGCGGCTTCACCAGCGTGGTAGTCGCAAATTTTCTCACGGAAACGTACTACTGCGATAAAAAAGGCTACTGCGATAAATATCTTATGTGTTAATTCAGGTTATAAGGTATCTGAGTGCTGCGGTATTTGAGCGTGATTGATTAAAAAACGTCCAAACACATAGACTTTCACGTGTATAATATTAGTAGGATAGTAGGATGAATAGAATACTGAAGTAAAAGTTGAAATTACTACAGGTTTTTGGTTCATATTTAGCTACTTTTTTAAATACTTCAAATAATAATAAAGATATAGTAGTGCCTATAGTCCTTTGCTAAGACTGGATAGGGTGGTACAGCCAGCTTTAAAAAAATGGAAAAAGTAAAAACCGTTTTTAAACGTTCTATGTTCAAAAGCTGCCACATCCATATATTATGTCCATCGCATCACACTCCATGCTGGCGCGCGCGCCGTATGCGTCCCTAACTCCCGACTCGTCCGATTTCGCGCTCCACTATACTCGCACAGCTGTCGCAACTCGCTCCTCTGACAATCAACGCAGAACATTTTAAAATAAATTCTTTGAGGCGTGTGATATAATGTCATTATAATGTACGATTAAATTCCGTACTTACCTATGACTTTTTCCGGTTTCCTCAAGACTGGTGAAAAGCGACTGGTTGTTCTGCAGTGGCATAGATATGTGTAAATATATAACTACCAAATATACAGGCTGACAGGGATTTCAACCCGCAAACTGAAACTTGGTCACGTCTTCGATTTCTCAAATATTGAAAATATTGTTTTGTATAATTTAGAAGCATTTTGTTAAAATTTTGTAAATTTGAGTACCATGCATTCTCATATTATGTTGTTCTGATGTACGTCGATTTGAAAAAGCGTGGTAGTTGAGAGTATGTCATGCTCACTTAAATGTCTCACTGATGGAGGCGCGTGTGTTGGATCATTCGGTTCCCTAGAAAATGGTTGAGCTGGATGGTGCTGATCCACGCGTCAAGTTCGTGAACGGGCGCACTCGGTTGAGACTGGTAATCTCCTAACTGCCATGGCTTATTTTGAAGGTTAATTTTTTTTTTCATTGTTCTCACATATAGAATCACTAAGAATAATGTTCCCAAGATTTTGTAATACCCATGATTTAAAAGAGTGTCCTTGGAGTTTCTTGCCCGTTCTTCTACATAGAGATCTACGTTTTGGAATGGGCACCTAGCTTCAACTTGGTTTTTTTTTTTTGACAATTCAAAAGTGCCTGTAAAAGGTTTAATTGAAATATAAATGCTTTGAGTTTGAGTGTGAGTTTGTTTTTTTTTTTTGGTTCTAGGACATGCCGGTTTCCTCACGATATTTTCCTTGAGCATTTTGAGAGCGGTGATAATTAGTTAATTTACACAAATTAAAGCGGCTGTCTGGGTTCGAAACTACGACCTACAACTCGTAAGTTGCGGGCAGTACCACTGGGCACTGCTCCCTTTCGTTGGTTATTAAACAAAAATTTGATGTTTCATATACATAAATGTGTAATACCTACGTGTTCAAAATGTATGGAAATGATAATTTGATTTTAAATAATAAAAAATATAAAAAAATACGCAGGGGTTTCAGAATCATGTACTGAAACCATCGTAACAGTTTGTGCGTCGATGATGCCACCCAGTACATACCAATTGAATAAGTTATCAAACTTCGTTACCAAATCGCAAATGCATTTCAACACACCGGCGAGTCATCATCATTGTCATCAGCCGAAAGACGTCCACTGCTGGACATAAGCCCATCCTCCAAAAGGGGGGAATTTGCCATAATCGCCACGCTTGGCGGGCAGGTTGGCGATCGCAGTATGGTGGTCAAATGCATAGAGAACGCTGCTGCCCATTCTCTAGTAAGTCCCTTAGTCGCCTTCTAGGACACCCACCCGGGAAGAAATGGGATGGTGCTATTCTTTTACGTCCGGCACCACACGGCACCGGAACCACACCGGCGAGTGGACATAAAGAAATACGTCATCATCATCTGCCTAGCCTTTTCCCAACTATGTTGGGGTCGGCTTCCAGTCTAACCGGATGCAGCTGAATACCAGTATTTTACATGGAGCGACTGCCTATCTGACCTCCGCAACCCTGTTACTAGGTAATACGATACCCCTTGGTAAGACTGGTTGTCAGACTTTCGGGCTTCTGACGACCAGTAACGACTGTCAAAGATCTACAAATGACAGCCGGGACAAATGGCTTAACGTGCTTTCCGAGGTATGTAAAGATGGTCACCCATCCACGGACCAACCGCGGCAAGCGTAGCTTAACCTGGCCGATCGACCCATGCAGCTATTGTTATTTAGCCACAAGCCCCTCAATACGTACAATCAGTAAAAAAACAATATAAACTGCAAAGCTTGGCCGAATACCTCAAATACAAAATATCCTTTGAAATTGTCACAAACATTCCAATAACACCGACTTTATTAATTCCCGATACTACACATACATCGACTACACACTTTTATCTATTAAAAACGTTCGGTATTGGGAAATCAAACAGGTGCTTCAGTCAAAGGTCATAATTTAATCAACGTGCAGTGCAGTGGTCTGTCTGTGCATCTGATAGTCGCAGTTATTAAACCGCAGACTGCCATGTTCAATTTACAACGTAACCCTACGGTAAATGTTGTGATTGTACACTTACTTTGAATTTGTCGGCCATGATGATTTCTGCGGTTGTAACGTTAATAATGGACCGATTACCCGTATGGGAGACCGCGGCACTCGATTTGGAAGATCGCGTAAGCCCACGGAGCGTAAGCCCACCTTCTGACAGACGTAATAAAATCGCGGTGCGATTTTTTCGCGCACTTGATGGCCGTCATGATTTCTCCGGTTGTACGTTAATATTTGACTGATTAGCTGTATGGAGGACCGCGGCACTCGATTTGCGAAATCACGTAAGCCCACCTTCTGAAAGACGTAATTAACACGCGGTGGAATTTTATCGCGCAATTGATCTGCGTATCACCGACAATGGAAAATCGAACACTGTGTTTTTTCGACGCGCTAAGAGTCACTCGCGCTGCACCATGTTGGATTCTTAATGCTCGATATAACACAGAGAGTAGAAAAAATGGCCGTGAAAAAATCCCACTGCAATTTTATTACGTCCGTGTGAATGTCGACTAATTGATAATTGGAACGTTGGAACGTATAAGTGCTGTGGAATGTGCACGCAAATATTATTTGATCAACAAAGTTATTAGAACAAGAGCAAATATGTAGGTAATGTATGAAATATCGCGCATCATTGCGTTTTCAAAACGTTGAATGAATGTGTCGGTTGGGTTTTCCTAGAATTATTTATTAATTAACATTCACACACACAACCAACATTGCACTGAATTAAAGGAATTATTAATGAAGGAAAAGCCACAGAAGCCGTTTCAAATATGAATACTGCACGTATTTCCACTTTATTAATATCTACCGGGAATTCCCCGAGTTCAGTTTTACCATACATTTTCATTCGGCAGTGCTCCGCCCGGGGTTGTAATTAATATAGCTAATATGATTAGTAGTTGTTCTCTTGCAACTTGTGTCGCCTCTGCGCTGAGAGCTTTGTGTAGTGTTTGCTTTGAGCATTTTCTTAGGAAATGAACATCTTTATGGTGAATGAAGAATGAATATGAAAATGCATTCAATTACTTATTCAGGGTAAAATTAAATTAGCTGGCAAAACTTTACCTACGTGTGTATCCATATCGGAAAGTAATCAAAACGTGCACGTTTCTTTTTTAAGGAAATTTCTCGCCGGCTGGTCGACACTTCACGTGACCAGAGGGCTGGGTCATTCTTCGGCCAAAGAATTAGCATTGCCATTCAACGTGGCAATGCTGCCAGTCTTCTGGGCACGTTTCCTGATGAAAGCGATGCGGACCAACTACCTAACTTCGATGCCTAAGTGTCCTTTTGTTTTTCGAACCGACGAAAAAACGGAGGAGGTTACTCAATTCGACGCGTATATTTTTTTTTTTTTTTTTTTTTATGTATGACCACGCATAACTTTTTCCAGAGTAGTCCGATTTTGATAATTCTTTTTTTATTGGAAAGGGTATACCTCGAAGTTGGTCCCATATAAATTTCGAAGAAAAATTCCAACCCTAAGGGTAAGAAAACAGGGGATGATTGATTGTTTACTCACAGATTTTAATACTGAGTCGTGTATTAAATCAAAAATTAAGCATGTAGTAATTAGTAGATTATAGCCACAAAAAATTATAAAATAAAAACTTTTTAATAAAAAAATTAAACCGCCGAAAAACCGAAAAATAAAAAATAATAAACTAGCTTTGTCCAACCCCAATAAATAAGTTCGGAAGTCGGTGACTTTGGATATGTATTTGATTATATGTCACCGCCTTCCGAACTTATTTATTGGGGTTGGACAAAGCTAGTTTATTATTTTTTATTTTTCGGTTTTTCGGCGGTTTAATTTTTTTATTAAAAAGTTTTTATGTATTCATTTGTTTAGTTAGTAAGTTTACATTTTTTAAATAAATCTACGTTAATCGCTTGTAATTTTAACAAATAAATGTTTTCAAAACAAAAAATAAATTGAATGACCATTCGATGGGCGAAGCTGTTTTTGTAATTTTTCGTGGGCTATTGATTTTTTTACGATTTTCCAAAAACCAAAACGGTTACTGGACTTAATTAAGGGATGAAACTTGTCTACCTAAAGAAATTGTGCTATTATTTATGCATTGGTATACCAAGCAGAAGAATTACGTAAGATGGGCAGGCGCTATCTCGAAGGAGTATGGGCTGGAATGCGGGGTGAGGCAGGGCGGTCTGACCTCTCCCACGCTCTTCAACCTGTACGTCAATGGATTGATCGATGAGCTCAGCGGCTCCGGCGTTGGGTGTCATATAGATGGAGTATGTGTGAATAACATCAGCTATGCTGACGATATGGTGCTGCTGAGCCCTTCGATTGGTGCATTACGGAGGCTCCTGAAAATTTGTGAGTCCTACGCGGTGACTCATGGGCTCAAATACAACACGAAAAAGAGTGAAATAATGATTTTCAGGCCGGACAAAAAGCGATACACATTCGTGCCGAAATTCACTTTATGTGGTACAGCTCTAAACAAAGTTGAGCAATTTAAATATCTGGGCCACTGGGTCACTGAGGACCTTAAGGACAGTGTGGACATTGAAGGCGCTGTCTGTCCGATGTAACATGTTGGCCCGCAGGTTTTCACGGTGTGCGAAGACTGTCAAAGTTGCGCTTTTTAAAGCATACAGTCAGTCCTTTTACACCTGCAGCCTGTGGGTTAACTATACACAGCGGACATTCAGCGATCTGCGCGTCCAATACAATAATGCGTTCCGGGTGCTGATGGGGCTGCCGCGCCACTGCAGCGCCTCCGCCATGTTCGCGGTGGCTGACACAGACGGCTTTGCGGCCATCATGCGCAAACGATGCGCTTCTATTAGGTATGCGCCGCACGCGCGACAGTCCCAACGCCATCCTGTGCGCGCTGGCGGACCGGTGGAACTCTCCGATGCTGGCTCAATGGATACGGATGCACGCAGTCGTGTAGTTATTTGTCACCATCATTCGGGGAGTCCACCCGGACCCGCCACGCCACTATTAAAATTTTGTAATAGTTATTATTAGTAGTAACACTAGTTTATAAGTTCACAATTATACTAACAAATTATGGATGTTATCTTATGGTGAATCCGAAATAAATGAATTTTATTATTTATTATTATTTATATAAAATTTTGAACAAAGTTGGAATGATGAAAAAAATCTTTTTCTTTCGTTAGTTTTGATATCGGTATCCAACATGAGGTTTAAGTATTGCCAGCTAATTTAGTTTGACCCTGGATAAGTACTCCACTTTTCCGCCAAGTAAGATATTTTATACTATTTTAATTAAAAAATACCTGTTTTGTAACAAATTTCATTTCGCCATAAGTAAATAAAACTGACTACATAAAATCGAGTGAAGTGTAACATTTTTATTACAAAACGAATGTCACCCGTAGGTAGCCCGGGGCGGGCGGTGGCCGGGCAATAATTGCGTGCATATTACGCCGCCCAGGGCGTAATCGTCGGACACATGACTTATATCTGTTTTTTAGTCAATTATAAGTACTCGGAATGACAAATATTATGAACATCGGATTTTACACTGGCTATTAATTTTATTTTGAATGTATTTTAAATAAAAGGTCGGTTTCGTAAATTGCTATACTGGTACTTATACAACTTCAGTCAGTTACCTATGAGGAAACAACTACAACGTTTGACTGTTATTTTAGAAAAGTTTATTTAAAAAAGTCGGTTTTTATAGTAAACTTTTTTTTTACTTTTTAGTTGTGGTACCTACCCTACACAATTTCCCCCCGAGTGAGTTCCCGCATTGTCGTTGCGGGGGGGCTCAGTAACCGTGGATTCCGGCCACGGTGAAGCCAAGAGGAACCCAAAGGTGGGGCCGCTCGTCAGGGCTTTTGCCTTCAAGCCATTGACGTAGCGGCCAAAAGGTAGGTTGCAGTGAGGTGCACCGCAACTGAGGTGGGCCGCGATGTCGAATGGGAGGCATCGCGGCTGAGCGTTACGGGCTGCGGTAGAGGAGTAGTGCCAGTGCTTCTGAGCAGCGCTCTTCCCTTCCGTGGCCTGGACGGGGCCGCCACCGTTTGATGGCGGACGCGGTGAGGCCGCAGGGGAAGAGGAGTGTCGGTATAGCGTCGGCCGCTCTCCCTATCCCCTGCGGCCGAAAAGTGGTAGACGGGACGGCGCGTTGTGTTCCACACGCGCGCCGTCAAAGATGTCAGCAACCACTGGTGGGGTCCGCAAGGGCCGATGCCTGCCAGGCAGGTGCGGGTTTGTTCGAAAGAGATACCACAGCCCCTGGCATACGGGCTACTGAGGGAACACGGATGGGTTTTAGTCAGTAAAAGTCTGACACGCCCTCCTGCTCTACTCAGCAGGAGAAGTCATTTGATGATTTCCCACCCAAAAAAAAAAAAAGAAAAAAACCCTACACAATTTCGTAAACCTTCACTTGCTGAATAAATAACTGTGACAGGAAATTATCATAACATCATCAATATCAACTAAGTAAAAAAAACGTATTATTGAAGCTAACTCAAAAACCACTAAACAGACCTTGACTAAAATATGAGACCAATCGGTAAGTTTAAAAAAAATCCTTTCAAATAAGAGCAGTTTTTTTCAAATTGGTTTATAAATGACGGAGTTCTGAGGTAACTACAACCGAATTGAGAAGCTCCTCATTTTTCTGAAGTCGGTAAAAAAATGGTAGCTTATTTATAGTCCTAATTACGAAACCTACCCAGTATACCCTAAAAACCCTAAATTTTATGGACTGGATACGTCATGAACTCCTTTATCTTATGATTCGATCATGCTACCGCGCTCAGACCCTATGAATATTTTATTTCTGTATCCAGTAGTATCCTTCTGTATAATTGGTCTACAATTAAGCCTTGTTAGGCTCGGAAAAGCCTTAGAACCGGAAATGTTTTAGAACCAAAAAATCGAAGACATGTGACATCTACCCAACCACACTGGGCCTCCGGCCCACTCTCTCTGACAGCGAGTAGGCCTGTGTCCCAGCAGTGGAAACGTTATATGCTGATTATGTGTATGCCTGTGCTCGGAAAATGTAACAGGAAATTCAAATAAATTCCACTTCGATTTTCATTCGCCCACATTCCAAATCGTACACAATACCGATGTTGTATCATATCCTCTGAATTCTTTGCATATCAAATTAACGTGTATTACGTTCCTACATGCGATTTAACGAAATTTTCCTCAGTTGGTATGTAATTAATAAAGGATTGCTTCATTCTCGACATGCATTTTCGGAATCCCCCCAATAGTCGTGTGTTTTATTAACGCACTAGCTGACCCGACAGACGTTGTCCTGTCTTAACTATGAAAATGAGTTTTCTTAAATTTTCGCATGTTACGGGCATCTTTCTATTAGTTTATCGGGCATCTTTTTATTAGTAACAAATACAACAAAAAAAGAATTATTAAAATTGGTCCAGCCGTTCACGTGTGATGCCGTGACCAAGGGAAATAGACATACATTTTTATTTATATTTGTTATTTTGGATACGAGAAAATAGACCTTCTTATAACTTCACAGTTTAATAATTATATCGATCACAGAAACTCACTAGATAATAGGTCTTTACCTATGAAATTGCCGTTTTGTATGAAAAAATTTAAACGAATTTTTTTCATGAATTTTTTATTTGTATTAATCGAAGTAATCACCCATGCAATCAATGCATCTTTGCCATCGCAGTGGCAGTTTATTGATGCCCTTCTTAAAGAAATCAGCTGGACGGGAGGCAACAAATTCTTCAAAGGCATTTTGTACTGCCTCTCGGGTATTAAATTTTTTTCCCGCCAAGAAGTTATCCAAATTCTGGAAAAAGTAGTAGTCTGTAGGCGCAAGGTCTGGTGAGAAGGGCGGATGACGGAGAGCTTCCAACCCCAGTTCTTGCAACTTGGAGACTGTCTGCTGTGCAGTATGAGGTCGCGCGTTGTCGTGCAGGAGCAGCGGAGACGAGCGATTGACCAATGCTGGTTGGAGATGCGCCAGCTTCTCCATCATTGTGTTCAGTTCTTCACAGTACACATCTGCAGTAATGCTCACCCCGTTTGGTAAGAAGCTGTGATGAATCACACCGGCGCTAGACCACCAAACAGTGTCCATCACTTTTCTAGGGGTAAGTTTTCGTTTAGGGCATTGTTTAGGTGCTGAACCAGGATCCAACCAACTTGCTGAGCGCTTACGGTTATCAAACAGAATCCATTTTTCATCGCAGGTAACAATGCGGTTCAAAATTCCTTCATTTGTGTGTCTGTTGAGCAGTGCAAGGCACGTCTCGACGCGTACTTCGCGCTGGCGATCATTGAGTTCGTGGGGCACCCATTTGTCAAGCTTTTTTACCTTGCCAATTTGACGCAAATGGACCAATATTGTTTTGACGCTAACGTCGAAAGCTGCTGCTAATTCAGCCGTAGATTGTGTATCATCAGCTTCCACAATCGCCTTTAATTCGTCATTGTCGACCAAAGTCTTCGGACGACCGCGAGGTTCATTTTTCAGGTCGAAATTTCCAGAACGGAAGCGAGCAAACCAATAACAGGTGGTGCGTTGGTTTGTAGTGTTAGCTCCGTAAACGTCGTTGATGTTGCGTGCCGCTTGTGCCGCGTTGCTGCCACGACGGTACTCATATTCCATAATTACTCGAATTTTTAACGTATCCATGATGACGAAAAAGATTGAAATGCGATGAAAATGTAACACTAATCAATAAAGAAATGACTACTTTTAGAAAAAAAAATCCATGTTTTTAAAATAAAATTAATTTGAAATTAGAATTCTTAGCCAAACAAAAATTATTTTGATTTGAAATGGCCAGTACTGCAGAACGGCAATTTCATAGGTAAAGACCTAATATATAAATAAAAATCACACCACAAGTTTTGATGTCTGCCATAGGTATGTGGCAGAAATACGCCGCAGGAATCCGCTGGATGCGAGAAGCACAGAACCGCACCTTTATTGCGTAACACACTGTCAATCAGAATCTGAATGATTTTGAAGGTTATTTATTGCTAATCCGTTGCTTCATATGTTCGAAGAAATTGTCTGCTCAACGACGTAGATAACGCAATGAATGCTGAACACTACAAAACATGCATTATGCGGCCTTTTGGCTTTTTGCGATCTCTTCCAGGCAACCTTGGAACGGACAGTGATCGCGTGGACATACAGAATGGGGTAGTCATTGGTGCAAAATATAGATACAATATACTATAATAAATACTTAATGATACAGGGTAAGTTTTTATCCAGTGCGCAATTTGTAACCATGAATTCAGCATAATTATCATTCTAGAATCCCTAGCTCAGAATTTTTTCGCAGGTTAACATAAAAAAATCTGCTGTTTCATAGAAAAGTGCAATACCTACGCGGTCAAAATGTATGGAACAGCTGTTTTTTTTTTTTGTATATCCGGCGAAATTTTTTTGCGCTAGGGGGTCTAGAATGATATGCTGAATTCATGGTTACAATTTGCGCACTGAATAAAAACTTTTCCTGTATTAGGTAGAATTAATAGTGCGTATTCTAACATGGCCTGTAAATCTCATTTCTCTGCATTTGTCTTATTACCCGGTAGTAAAATCAACAAACGAAAACACAACTAAATCACGGTTCCACTCTCAAACTATAATATATCATGAGCTGAGACTACATAGTTTGAGAATTAAGCTACAATTAAATGGTCGTAAATTCCAAGTTTGGTCCCGGGTCACTCCCGGGACTGCGGCGGCAATTCATCAATTATTTGCGCCACTTGGGCCCCGCGCACCGTCTGCCGTCACCTACCCGCCACCGATCTGTTGATTGACATTGCTGATATTGAAAATAAACACGCTACGTAGCATTTTCTACAGATAAGCAGTTAGGATGATAGATAATTTGCATTAATTACGGGAGATTTTTTTTAATAAGCTACCGTACTAATCGCTCAGCTAGTTATCGCTCAGCTGAAGTCAAAGTCAAAACATTTATTTCAAATAGGCACATAAAAGGTACTTTTGAACGTCAACATTTACACTTAAATAGAATTGATTCTAGTCGCCCTTCCAATATGTAGTTTCGTATGGAGAAGAATGGGCAAGAAACTCCACCAAGATGTATTTTAAATGTTTAAGTACAACATTTAAAATACATCTTCTTCTATATAATAAAAAGAAAAGTCCTGACTGACTGACTGACTCATCAACGCCCAGCCCAAACCCTTGGACATAGAAAGCTGAAATTTTGTACAGAGGTTCCTTTTATAATGTAGACAAGGAATACGGAAGTATTTTTCCTAATTAATACGCGTCATAGATTAGGGCGCATAACTCGAGGGGGATGTACTTTAGAACTGAGCTGCCATAGTAAATTTTGTTTGACTTCCATTCAAACAATATTTACTATGGCAGCTCAGTACTCTACACATCTAACATGGTAGCGTTTTTTGTTTGTTTTGGGTGGTAAATCATCAAATAACTTCTCCCGCTCGGGGTGGAGCAGAAGGGCGTGTCAGACTTTTACTGACTAAAACCCACCCGTGTTCCCTCAGTAGCCCGTATGCCAGGGGCTGTGGTTTCTCTTTCGAGATGTCAGCACAAAAAGTGATGGGGCCCCCATCACTTTTTGTGCTGACATCTCTTTGAGGCGCGCGTGGAACACAACGCGCCGTCGACTTGGGCTTGGTCCTCACCGGACAGCGAGCTACCCATTACTCGCCGTCCGCAAGCCCATGCCTACGGTGGCCGGAAATCGGCCTGGGATTCCCGATGCCCGGCGGCGGCGCGTCTCCGTATCCTGCGGTGGCTAGGGTCGCGAGGGCGCATAGACTGCCTCTCCCTCACGTGCGCCTTCTCGCTCTTCGCGAGCATAACTGCTTCGCTGAAGGAGGTGACGGCTACCCATGCCCTCTCGCTCCGTACCATGGCCTAGACCAGGCCCGGACGCGAGAGATCGCCGCCGCTGATCGCCTCCACGAGGACACGGCGGTGCTCCGCCCAATCCGGGCAGACCGCCACCGTGTGCTCCACCGTGTCCTCAGGGCGATCTTCGCGGTGAGGACCTGCGTCAGGCGAAAGGTGAGGACGCCATGCCGCCTCTCAAACCACTCCTCAAAGAGGGGACTTACCGCCGCAATCGTGGCGTGCCCAAACATGGTAGCGTCAGTGTGCCATCAAAAAAAAAAAAAAGGAGCCCAAGTTCCCCATACTTTTCAGGCAAAGCCCTTTAATGTGTTTTGTGTTTCGTAAAGTTAATTACCTACTATTGTATGGAATCAAGTTCTTCTAACTTAACAGACAGCTGTGCTGCTGGGGACTTTGTTGCGCAACTCCTTCTTCCCAGCTAAAGCAATAGGAAATGGTGAAGGGCAGATGTTTTTGGGGGACTGTCTTATGTCTATTTTGACGTCCGAAAAGAGCTGACTCTCAGCCTAGTTTAAATAGACTTTTGATTTGATTTTATCAATGCGCAAGGTGAGGTAGGATGCGAACCTATAAAAACCTACCTAAAACATCGCTTCTGAAACACTTTCCCCAACGTTTCAACAAACATCCGAACAAGTAAATCAACAAAATGTAACAGTGAGTACATGTGAGCTAGGGTCGTGCAATCAGTCACTTAGTTTTGTCCCGGTCCCGCGGTCCCGGCGACGCTGGTCCGTGGTAGCCCATCGATCTACGTCAACCACAGCTTCGGAGTCGCGGACTTGACTCAAGAGTCCTAAGACGGAGCACAGATGCTTCCGGGAAATATGCGGTATATTATTTGTTTATTTACTTAGATGTTGCGGATACAAGATAGATATCAACATAGTTTCGGTTGAGAAGGACGTAAAATGATGAAACGCTTTTTAAAATTGCACACCAGTTTTTTTTATTCGACCACGGCGAAGCAAAAATGAGGGTATTTTGACCAGTATGTATGCATGTGTACACCCCCGCACATACATTTTCCCTAATAACTTCTAAACTGCTTATCATAACTTGACAAGTGAGGTATTTTTGGAAGCCTTTCGTTCGATCGCTGGTACGAATAAAAAGTACGTTCAAAAACTAAACCCCGACTACTGAAAAATCACACTCTAAAAGTTATGAAATAAGAAAATAATCTCATCTCAAAGCCGTGGGTCGTATGCCACCTTCCCTAACAAAACAATACATTCTAACAGTAGTAAGCGATATGGCTAATTGGCATACGACCACGGCTTTCAGATGAGAATACATTTTCCTGTTTCATTCTTTTTTGACGTGATTTTTATGGTCAATGGTTTTTGTTTTTGAACTTACTTCTATTAGTAATTTTAACAAACTTAATAAATGGTTACATAAGTAATTTATTTTGACAATTTAAATAAGATTCCTAATAAGCAAAGTTATTCGAAAGTTACCCGAGCATTTACACTGAATGACGAATCTTCATGTTACAAGATTTAGTCGGCATTTTCCGAAAAAATAAAAAAAATAGTTTCATACTTCTCTGATATTTTCGAAATTTTTAAAATGATCACTGATGACTTACCCATTGTTCTTTAATTTATTCATGTTTATTTACTGTATCATTCATTTCAGCAACAAATTCGCCAAGTTAATTAAATTGCGAATATTTGTATAACTACAAATTTCCCCTTCCGATTTAATAAAGTTGAGCTATCGGCTACTGGTAAATATTTACACTGACTTTTATAACTGACAACATTGCTCATTATACTGTCAAAATGGCGTTGATAATATATATATATATATTTAACATAACATTTAGGAAGGCCTCCCACAAGGTGGACCGATGACCTTGCGAAGACCGCGGGTATCCGCTGGATGTGGGAAGCACAAGACTGGTCGAAGTGGAGGAGCCTGGGGGAGGCCTATGTCCAGCAGTGGACGTCTTTCGGCTGATATGATGATGATGATTTAACATAATATTTCGCAGCAACTATTGGGTATACTCAATTATTTATTTTAATCTTAAAGACCTTGGGTTAGTCTTTTTGTCAAACAACAATGTAAGTACAATGTTTTTCATTATTTTTATTAGTAAAAAGAGAGAAGGAGTACTTTTGGAGTCTTACCTGAATTTTGGTGTTGTAGGGCAAAATAAAAATTAGATAGGTATTCCTGAAAACTAAAAAAACTAAGAAGGTAGATATGGTAGAATAAACAATGGTTTGTCTGTTAGGCGAAAAAACGTGGTTAAAAAAAAACGTGAAAATTATTTATAAAACCTGACAGTCCTTTTATAAGGCTGGGTACGGAGGCACGTGCTAACGTGTGTTGGGCCACGTTATGTTTTGTTTTTTGTTTTTTTTGCTTGTAACATAGGGAGTTTTTAAGTCTTTATACTAACATGGCTTGTGAGAACCAACTTAAAGTAGTCTGAAATGAAGAATATATTATTATTATTATAATAAAATCTGCAGCCACACTTTCCTGTTGATTATTAATTTGTAAAAACCATCTTGCGTAGTTATGCCCGTAGCATATGTACAGCACATAGCAGATGTATAATATTTACGACATAGGTTAATTAAGACGCAGTGAGCTGAATGGGCGATATCTCCTTAACTGCAAGTGTTACCGTGATTTACGTCGCCATTTGTAATCCGTTTTGTTGCACCCATTGTACTGCTCTGTACTTTCAGGTCATTAAAGGAAACTTATGACGATTTGTGTTGAAACTTGAGTTAATTAAGGTTAGTCCAAAGTAAGCTTTGAAAATATAATGATTTTTGAGCAATGGTGACCCAGGGGTAACGACCGCGACCTACGAGTAGTTCGTAGGTTCAAACCCAGGCAGACGCTTTATTATTTGTAAATTATTTCCACAACGCTGCTCTCAAAACGGTGAAGGAAAACCTCGTGAGGCAACCGGGATGCCTTAGAACCATAAACTCGAAGGCATATCACATCTACCAACCCGCACTGGGCCCGCGTGGAGTATTGCGGCCTACTCCCTCTCACCAAGAGGAGGCCTTTGTCCCAGGTGTGGGCACGGTATAGATAGACTGATTATGCTAAGCTTTAAAAAGTGTGCATTGAAAGCAAGCTAGCTAAATAAACGAAAATATTACATATTATGTAGACTTAACTTTAAATAAATAATATGATAAATGTGAAAGTTTGTATGTTTGGATATTTAGATGTTCGGATGTTTGTTACTCAATCACGCAACAACGACTGAACGAATTTGGATGACATTTGGCATACATTATAGGTTGTAACCTAGATCAACACATAGGATACTTTTTATGCCGATAGTACGTTACCGTGGGATAATTATCGACTTCCACGCGGGTGTAGCCGCTGGCAAAAGCTAGTGGATAATTATCTGGTCATCATTTCGGTTGTGGTCAATCCTACTAATATTATGAACTAGCTTCCGCCCGCGGCTCCGCCCACGTGGAAATCTGAAATTTTCCCACGGTAACGTAATTTCTTGATGAAAAATATGTTGTGTTAATCTAGGTTATAATTTATGTGTGCTAAATTTCATCCAAATCCATTCAGTCGTTTTTGCGCAAAAGAGTAACAAACATCCATACATCCAAAATTTCGCGTTTATAATACCAGTAAGGATGTGAAAATTTGTATGTTTGAGTCAAACGGCTGAATGGATTTGTATGTTTGGCACCCGTATGGCTTGTAATGTGGATTAAAATATATTCTGGTAGTATTACCACATCAAAAAAATACCACATGAAAATTATCCCACGGGAATGTATATTCCCGTGGGATAATTTTCGACTACCACGCGGATGTAGCCGCTGGCAAAAACTAGTAAATCATTATTTAAATTTTATCTGAAACAAAAGCTGGGTATGTTTTAGTACCTACTTATGGATTCTAAAAAAAAATCATGACTAAAAAAGTACACGCATAATGCGCATTACATAATGGTACCTCCTCTTTGAAAATTTCCAGCCTAACATACTCTCTCAATAATTTCCCAAGCCTCTAAGAGCCGATTTGATCTGTAAACGACGGCCCGTCAGCTGTTGAGCCGAGATCTTTCTAACGAATCGTTCAAACAAAGGCGAGGCGTCGGAGCTAACTTAAGCCTTTTGTTCGTTAATTCCTGAGATGAACACTGCGCTTTCTTGGGGTGCGTACAGTGGTGCCGACGTAAAGTATTCTTCGTTGCAGCTCATTTTACTCGACTACGGTGAAGCAAAAAGAAGAGTTATGATTTTGATCAGTATGTATGAATGTAGGTATGTAGATATGTTAATCTCCCACTGGTGAGGTATCTTTGGAAGCACCTTGATCGTCCGCTAGTTATATATATAGTATGTATAAGTTTGCTTAAAAATATATAAAACGCACAATTTATATTTTTATGAAATCATTGTGAAAATAATTGTTAGAAAACTGATAGTTAGTATACATAGGTATTCTTTCTGGTGTACTATAGAATAAAACAATTCCTAAAACGAAAATAGTGTTGTAATATTATAGTAATTCTGCTAAGAAAATTGTTAGTAGAAATATTTGCATGCTAGGTTTAATCTTGGCAAAACATGTCTGCTCTATTTTTGTACTGTAAGACCTTCTTATACCATGTTTTACGCAAATAAATATATTTATAATAAGTAAATAAATATGACTTATGCATAATTATTTCAGAAAAAAATTAAGTATTTTATTTGTTTATAACGCTAATCGCCTATTTAATAAACCCTTTCAATTCTTAGCACAAAACACATCTTTTTTGAAAATCCCTTTTGAATTCAAACAAAGTTCCCTTCATTAACATTGCACCCAGTGTACACTCACCATAAGAGCCCCGTATTGTCTTGACGTCATCAGTCAGGAGGAGTGAAAATGTAACAATACAGGATTAACAGTTGACGCCTTTATAAATATTCATTTTCACAGTATTAAATTCGAGAGCCGTTTGGAGTTGCGTTTTGTTTGTGCGACAGATGTGTTCTCGACAACTTCGGAGAGATAATGTTCGCGGGAATATTCGTAGTCTGAAAAATGAAAATTGTTAGGATTTCAATATTGTCATATTCTTTATCAATACTGCTTTATATAACAGATACCTACTTTTAGTTTTATTTGCGATCGGTGTTATCTTTTTCGAACAAATGTACAGTCACGAGCAATAATATGTATACGCTTACCAACTTTTAAAAGTGATTTTTTCCACTTTTACTGATTGTAATCTTATTTTATTATGAAAATAATATTTTGGAACCCACACTATAATTAAATACCTAAGTTATCTCAAGGTTGCAATCGCTATTTAAAAGAAAATCGCTTTTGAATTTTGCGATGTGTATACATATTAATGCTCGTGACTGTAGGTAACGGACAGCCAATACATTTGTTTGAAAAAAGATGGAGGCACGGGGTCTAAAAGTACAGTCAAATTCAAAAGCTTTATAAAAAAACGTGTTGGTAAGTATCGAATTTCTGACAAAAAGGCTTTTTAATCAACCGTTCTTGGATGTAGCTTGAAACTTATAATCTTAATAACTTATTTTCAGAACAAAATCTTCAACACCATTGCACATGTGAGCTTTAATCAAACACCATTACCAACTATATGTGTTTATTTTTCATATGTTACTTTATGTTCTCTGAAACTAACTCCAGCGGAAACTCCCATAAACTGAAACTAGTAAGTACCTAATAGACCAACAGTATAAAGCCAAACCACCCCAGGTATAAGCACATTAGCCTGTATGGAGGTGTCCACAGTGAGGTAGTGGAGCGAACTATCGCGGTATCTTCACGCTCCGCCGAGTGGAAGCCTTCTGCTCCATCACACGCGTCGATCGGTTTATACGCACTTCAAGCTAACACGGGATAACTATTTTTGGAAGTTTTGATGGTAAAATTGGATTATAGATTAAATAAAATGTCTTTTGGGTAACGTTTGTTAGAAGACTATAAAAAAAATTACCACTGAAAAAATTATTAACCTATTTATTTCACAGTGCGCTATGAAAAGTTTTTTTTTTTTTTAATTAAGTATGAAAAAATGCATAGCTTAAGTATCTAAGTTTAATTATTTTTCGATTAACTACTCTTTTTCTAAACTAATCAACGAAAGTTAGTGTAGCTATGTAGTTTTAAAATTAATTAAGCCGAGTATTTTTCTGTCAAACTCTTTATCCAATGCAGCGATTGTACTAAGAAATCATAATAGACAATAGATATCAATAGGTTCTATTTCCCAATACGCTGGTTAATGATCCAAACTGTACCTAACTGGTAATATATTAATTGCTCTTAATTGGTCAATTAATGTATTACCAATATACGTCATTAATGCGATTATGGTGCGTCAGTAATACTGTATCAATGGCTAATATCAATATTGAATCAAGCGTCTACATCAAAAGCATGCCATTTATGAGCGCACACGACCTCCGATATTGTTTACAAATAATTAATTGTCGAATGCAATTAATTATTTGTAAACAATATCGGAGGTCGTGTGCGCTCATAAATGGCATGCTTTTGATGTAGACGCTTGATTCAATATTGAATGCAATTGTGGCTGTTGATATTAGTATTATAAATGCTATGCCATATTCCATAAGCATTAATAAATACATCTTTGACAATCAAACAACAATTCACCAATGTATACTTTAACCCCTTAAAAATAGAGTGCAAAATGTCCGTAAAGTTTTCCCACACAAAGTACCTGTAACACGTAAACGACAGTTTCGAATGGTCATATATACGTAGTTTA
This sequence comes from Polymixis flavicincta, assembly GCA_949987655.1. NCBI lineage: Eukaryota > Metazoa > Arthropoda > Insecta > Lepidoptera > Noctuidae > Polymixis > Polymixis flavicincta. The sequence continues at coordinate 16,679,329 of OX465181.1, read as the reverse complement.
AAAAGGTATTAATTTTATTCATTGGGAAATAGAGAATATATTGGCTTGGATTAGTTAAACGATCTAGTACGCGACTGTACGCGTAACTCTAGTTTGCATACGTTCTAAATGGTGCTTAACGTTGTTGATTTTAAGGTTGAAAATGCCATGTGAGGAAATGCCAATACGTGTGTCATGACTTTTATGAGTGCGTGTATTGAAGGGGTGATACAGGGTGGTGGGTTCGGTGCAACGCGTGCCCGTGAATAATGCGTCGCTAACGGGCGATTAATGTCCAGCATCGGGCGATCGGCCGTTTTTACCGAGCTTACGTTCGATTAAACGAATCATATCCAGATTCACTGTCGGCACTGGCGGAAATAACGTAAATAATTTTATCGTGCATCACACCTCATACTTTGCAAAAACATTGAAGAATTTAACGTGGCAGCCATTTAATTTGTGTGAGGAAATTTTGTGATTGTTTTTCTTGGTATGGAATTGCATAAAATAAGTTTGAGTATTAAACTTTATAAAATGATACACTTTAAATTAAATTTATGGATTCTCGAAAAAGATTTCTTTTCATAGCGCATAATGCCATTTTAAAAGCCTCCTCAAATTATTTGTGTATGTACTATGAGGTCTCTGACGAGCCCTCCGTGTATGATAACTACAATAAAACGCAAATTCGAGCTAAAACGTTTATTTCAAGAGTTAGAAGCTTACAAGTCCGCGCCTGTCAACGAAATCAAAGCTTCCGGAACAAAACGTACGTAAAATTATTTGACGTTCTTATTCTAGAACTTCTTGATTGTTCGAACCTCAGATTATAAAACAAAGGCAGATAGACCGCGCGGAACACCAAGAGTGAGGCCAAAAAACCAAATACTAAGGCGTCGCATTTTATGTAACAAACAATGCGACGCTTTAGTTTTTTTTTTTTTTTGTTTAGATTATAAAACAAAGGCAGATAGATCGCGCGGAACACCCAAAAGTCAAAAAAATAAATACTAAAGCCTCGTATTAAAAAAAAATTCGGATATCACGATCCATAGTTACACATACATTAAATATTTTGAAATACAGTCATAATTAATTTTATACTCAAAAATTAAAATTTACAAACAGATTTTATACAATTTTATACTCAAAAATTAAAATTTACAAACAGATTTTATACAATTTTATACTCAAAAATTAAAATTTACAAACAGATTTTAAATAGTATAAAATTAAAGCTAAAAATTAACAAATTTAAATAAAATAAAATTAAAACAAACAATTCGAAGTAAAATAAAATTAAAAAAATAAGTATATTAATCAATTTAAATAAAATAAAATAAAGTCAAAATGAGCAAATTTGAATAAAATTAAATTAAATCGAAAAATTAAAATAAATTTATGATTACTTATATGACTGATTTAACAAGGGACCTCCAAAGCGGGGATGAGATCCTATTAGCCACAGTCTTCAGTATTTCGTTGCGGCTGCCACGCATTCTACAGATGAGAGATACCGTCTTTTTCCGAATGACGGCATGAAAGCCATCAGTTCGATACAGCGCGAACATCCCCGATGCACTACAGAATCGTGGCAGCCCCAACAACATCCTAAAGATATTATTATACTGGATACGCAGGGCGTCCATCGATCTTTTGGTGTGACGACGCTTTAGTATTTGGTTTTTTGGCTTTACTCTTGGTGTTCCGCGCGGTCTATCTGACTTTTTTTATAATGTGAGCTTCGAACATAGACAAAGCCCAATCATTGGCTGCCAGTTTGTGGGAGCGGAGTTGCCTCCGGTAGGCTAACTACCTTTACAGTACCTACCTACATTTCTATGACTTGGTAAGACTGTATCGATTACCTACGAAATGTAGGTAAAGCATATCATGTAAATTAAGTGCTCATACTTTATCTAGTTAGCAACTGGATATTGGCTTAGGATTAAAGTGGATGCCAAACTGTAAATCAATGAAGCCTGTCTAGTCAGGTTAATCAAATGTATCCGCCGGAGCTTAGGAATATGCAGCAGTACAGTCACGGAAAAACGGGCTTCGTGTTTCTTTGATACTTCTATGTAATGCTAATTTAACAAGTGATAATAATAATATAAATCGAATAAAACAGTAAGATTTACACAAAAAAAAAATGTCGTTCCGACTGTCTTTTGTTTTTTAATTTTTTAAGCAAGAAGGCTGAAATGCTATTTCCAAAGTAAAATATTCATTTTTTCCAAGTTATGGAAATATTAAAACCTAGCTGCTGCCTGCGGCTCCGCTCGCGTCAATGTTGAAATTTATCTGGAACAGGCTTCTATATCAACCCTATTTCATTGCTTTACGGGGCAGTTTCCTTTCCTTTCCTAGCTGACGTCTCCTACTCATAGTCTACCTCTGTGCCAAATTTCATCTTCGTAGGTCCAGTAGCTTTTGAGATTTTGTGATTAATCAGTGAGTGAATGAATGCATGCATGAGCGACCTTTTGCTTTTATATAATAACAATTTTATATGTTTAATAATAATATTGCACAAATTAATAATCAGTTTGAGTACCTACCTATCTTCAATTCGAATCTCACTTCCAAACTTACATAATTTTAACAAAACCGAACACACTTGTGTGCGTGCCATTCCAGTGTAACCCAGTACCATGTGCGCAAATTCCTGGCATAACTGTGCGCTACAGTGGCGTAGCTTCATTGGAACAAGCTCAATGCGCCATCCGACGACGCAGCGTCTTACCCTTACGTAGTATTATAAGTAGTGTTGCTGAAAACTACTCATTTATTTGACGTTTTTTTATAACAAATTGGTATATAAATAGACCCACACAGTCCACAGGTTTAGTAACTATTTTACTTATCTTCTAGTGTTAGTTACAGAAACAGGTATAATTAAAGAATCTTAGATAATTTAAATATTAGTTTGAAAGTAGACAGCACTGAATAAGTATATATATATAGCATAGGTATGATTTGTGCCTTGTTCCGAAAGAAATCCGAAAAATAGTGGTGTCTAGGAAAAAAAAAAATTTCGGAACAGGCTGTTGCTATCTTGACCCCCAACTTGGGCCATTACCTATTGATAGTCAAAGAAAATACTCTCTCAAACATTGTTGTCGGTGCCTGTCCTTTCTAACCCTTTGTGGAGCAAGAAGGTGTTGGTATGGTTAAATGAAAAAAGAACTAGACCAAACGAATGTTTTTTAACACTCTAATCAAAAATTAAAACAAAAATATTTTTTCAGGAACCTAGAAAAATGTTTTCAGGTTGTAGCTTTTTAGATACAAAAACACTATTACATAAAATAGGGTATTACGAACTTCGTATCTAAATATGCACAAAAAGACTAAAACATATCATTATCATATAGGCACAAATCATTTTGTGCCTTGTTCCGAAAGATTTCCGAAAGCTAGTGGTGTCTAGGAAGAAAAAAAATTGCGGAACAGGCTGTTGCTATCTTGACCCCCAACTTAGGCCATTATTGATAGTCAAAGAAAATACTCTCTCATACATTGTTGTCGGTGCCTGTCCTTGCTAATGTGTGTGCACATTCCTAACATACCTGCTGGCTACATGGCGGCAGAAGCTCAGTGGAACAAGTTTAATTCGCCATCTACCACTGCGGCTTACCTTAATAAAGTATTAGGGACGTGAGGTTGTAATGTTACGAGCTATGGTTTAATTTGTAGGGCGATTGAAACGTTAATTATAAATATTGAGTTGAACCAACTTAAAAAAAAAAAAAACTATTTCCACCTAACCTTTTTTACAACTATATTGAGGTCCGTTTCCAGTCCAACTGGATGCAGCTGAATACCAGTATTTTATATGAAACGACTGCCTATCTGACCTCCGCCACCCAGTTACTGGGTAGTACGATATTCATTAGTAAGACTGGTTGTCAGACTTTCGGGCTTTTATGACTGTCAAAGATCCACGAATGACAGCCGGAACCAACGGCTTAGCATGCTCTCCGAGGCACGGGCGAGTTTTGATAAATTCGAAGGTCGAAGTCAAAGTCAAAGCATTACAAGGCACTTTTGAACGGCAACATTTACATTAAAATAAAATTGATTCTAGTCGCCCCTTCCAAAATGTAGTTTCGTGTGGAGAAGAATGTGCAAGAGACTCCACCGTTACACTGAAAAACCGAATAGGTTGAATTCCATAATGTTGATTTCATGTAAGTTGCGTTAACCTAATATTATGTTTAAACAACTATTATATGACATTTATTTCTACAAAAATAAAATTGTTAAAAATTAATAGGTTAAACCAACCACTAAACGAGTCATTAATATTCGAATCTAAGTAAGTCTAACTGATAATATAGTCAAGTCAACATATTAACGAAGTAGAGTCAACAAAATAACTAAGTTAAAAATATATAATCAGTTTAAACCAAACTGAGCACAAGTTAAATTTACCTTTATAGTTCAACTATTTTTATTTTGTTAATTCAATAAATCATGTCAGTAGGTGCTATATTAACCTAAAATAAAGGTTGAAAAAAAGTTAAAACAACCTACTCGGTTTTTCAGTGTACTCTTTTAAAATGTTTTAAGTACAAAATTTTACATACATTCATTATATAATTATGTGTGAAAACGCTGCACCCAGATTAGAATTATCCTCAAGAATTACCATACAAAAATTGGTAAAAAGAATGCAATTGAAGCAATAAAGATAAATTAATTTTATGATAGACACATGCTGCTCACATATTTACGAGTACAAACATTGTAAGAGTAAGTATACATACAATTTTCCTAGAATATTGTAATAAGTCAGTGTTTGAGTAAAGTAATCAGTGAGTATTAATCATTGTCATAAATATAATGATTTATACAATTGATATGTAAACATGGCCACCCATCCACTGACCACCTGCAGCAAGCGTAAAAGTAGTAATCGATCTGTATTGCTGTTATTACTAAGCCACAAGCCCCTATTTCTGTTCATGATAATAATAATATTCAAGTAAATAATTTAATGGGAAAACATTAAATGTGACAAAAAAATCTTATCGTTCCTTTTGCACCAAAAGACCAAACAAAACAAACCGAATGAAATATTCCCCATAAAGTATTTTCCCCTTATTGATGGCAGGTACGTTTAAAAACAAGGTTTTTTATCATGTAGACACAATAGCCCCATAAAGAGACATTCCGTCGACAGTGAAAAATGACACTCATCATTTCAACACCATTTTTATGAGCACAATTTCTTTCGCATAAAAATAAAAATCAGCGCGTCTTTTTATAAATATCTCTTCAATTGTCATTCATGGCAGCGAAGCGCGTATTTGTCACCCGCCATGTCGGTCGCGGGTCGCGTTCCAAATATAAAAATGCAATTTTAAACAAAAATCCAGCCGCTGGATTCGAACCCTCACAATAAAAAATAAATGCGTGCAAACGTAGAAACATGCGCCAAACTTTTGTTGCCAGATATTTTTTCAACTTTTGTCATGATACCTACGCTCGGGAAAGATATTTGTGTTTTGTAGTCCTAAAGGGGAAAATTATGGTATGAGAAAAGACTTTATTTGGCAACTCTTTCATAACTTCTTAGGTTTTATTGTTTTATGCTAATGAGCTACGTTTTATATTTGTAATAAATATGAATCTTTTCCGATTTCAATTAAAAAAATCTCGTGATTAAATTACAATAGCCCCATGGGTCGATACGTTTGCCGCGGTCAGCTCGTGGATGGGTGACTATCCATTGTCCTCCGTGCCTCGGAAAGCACGGTAACTCATTGGTCCCCGCTGCCTGTCCTCGAGATCTTTGACAGTGGTTTCTGACGACTGTCAAAGTACCAAAGCCTAAAACTACGACAACCAGTCTTACCAAGGGGTATCGTGTTCCCCAGTGACTGGACTGACTGGGTTGTGGAGGTTAGATAGGCAGTCGTTCTATTGAAAATACTGGTATTCAACTGCACCTGGTTAGAATGTACGCCAACCCCAACATACTTGGGAAAAGGCTAGGCTATTTGAGATGATATCTTAAAAAACTTTTCTCCACTAGGTAACTGGTCTTATTTCGAATCGAATATTATGCTTGTTAATAAGCGCTAGGTAAGTAGATACGCAATAAAAGGAATCGAAGCAACTCAAAATACAATAGACATTTTATAATTAAACCTACACACGTCCTGATCTCCCCCTGTATTTGTTACAAACTTGTAATAAATAGCAGATTAAGTGAGAGGATTTACTTTTGAATCCCAGCACAAAACTAAATCCCGTTCAACTATTCCATCCGGTAAAGTCAGATATAAAGACCTGTCACAATAAAATGAACTTTACGATATAATTCAAAAAACACCAATATCAAACACAAATAGGTACAATCGCCAATAAATTTGATTCGCGAAACAAAATCAAACAAACGTTGTCTCGGGAGGGTTCTGTGCATGAATTTGGTATTCACTGCGTCGTCAAGAAGACATCAGGAGGCGGAGTAGCAAAATATTATAATAGCATAATGGTGTCAGGTGGCTTTGTTCTGTAGGGATATGCCTTTACAAACACGGCAGCGGTTAGGGATGGGTAACTCGGTATCGATGCTTTTCTTACCTGTGGTCGCATTGGTTTAAAATACATAGTTGTTTTTTTATTCAATTGAATAGGGGCACAAAAAACTTTTTTACAAGCCACAATAAATAATATAATAAGTAACATCGACAGTTTTTTCGTCACTTCGTCACTCAGTATAGAATCAGGATAAGAATCGCATGAGCATAGTGAGGTTGTAATTATTTTTCACTGTCTGCTGCCTGCAGCTTCGCTCGCGTGGATTTCCAGAATTATCCCACGGGAACGTACTACCGGGATTAAAAGTATCTTATATGTTAATCCAGGTTACAAACTATCTGTTTGCCAAATTTCATCCAAATCCGTTCAGTGATTTTTACGTGATTGAGTAACAAAAATCCAAACATCTTCAGAAACTTTCACATTTATAATAATAGTAGGATTACTTTCTGAGTCCACGTCCGCACGGATTTAAAAATATAGCGGCAGGTTTTCGCGCAATGGACTTTCAACGCACGAGCTTAGAGCCGAGTGTTAAAAATCAAACAGGCTGAATTCTGTTTAAAATCAAAAGTCATTTATTCAAATTAGGCTGAGAATCAGCACTTTTCGAACGTCAAAATATTTAAGACAGTCCCCAAAAACGCCCGCCCTTCACTACTTCCTAGTGCTTTAGCCGGGAAGAAGAAGTGGCGCAACAAACTGCCCAGCAGCACACCTGTCTGTTTAGTCGGATGGACTTGGTTCTATACATATAGGCAAAGTAATAAACAATAAGAGACACAGAAAATTTATAAAATAAAATGAGTCATATGTTTGCTAGCCATGCTAATATACTAACAAATAAAATGAAAACTTAACTCACAAAGTTTTTTTTTTTAAATAAAGCATAACTCCAAAATAAAAGCCTCCTGGTCTATAGAGCATGATAGCTTACATATGCAATGCTGAATTATTGATAAGAGTAGATCAAGTTCTTCCAACTTATCAGACAGCTGTGCTGCTGGGGAGTTTGTTGCGCCACTTCTTCTTCCCAGCTAAAGCACTAGGAAGTGTCGAAGGGTGGGCGTTTTTGGGGGACTGTCTTATGTAATTTTGACGTTCGAAAAGTGCTGACTCTCAGCCTAGTTTGAATAAATGACTTTTGATTTTGATTTTTTGAAAATAACTAATGACATAATAGATAATAATAATAAAATATTTGGTCAATAAAATAATAATAAAACAATATGAACCCATTTAACCTCTTACTAGGTACGCTAATTCTGGAGAAAGAACATAAAAATTGTCTTGAGTTAATCACAGCGACCCAATTATTACTATTCACTATTCTTTTCATTTAAATAGGTAGTCGTTTATAGCCTTTAAACAAAGGATTGATTTTACTTGAGCTTTAAAAGCATCAAAATGCAAATCTAGCAAAGAAGAGGGAAGCTTGTTATAAAAGGTTATACCAAGCCCAACAAATGAGTTATGAACCTTATGAAGCCGGTGAAATGGAGTAGTTTGTCCTTATTTCTAGTGTTAACGGTGTGAATATCACTGTTTTTAGAGTACAAGTGTATATTTTGCCCAATATAAAGATGTTAGCGAATATGAATTGTGATGCCACTGTGAGAATACCAATATCTTTAAAAAAGTATCTCAAGGAAACTCTGGTACCTAGCTGGTAAATTAGTAAGTAATCGTTTATTTGACAATAGACTTAGCCTAGGTAACATCAGAGATTGTTTAGTATCTAAGAGATAGGTATGGCTAATACAGATGAGTAAGACCCCTGCCCTTCAAACTAGGAGAATCCTGTATCTTGAAGGACAGTGTACAGTTACATAATTGCATAACAATACTGATGATCACATACTCGTACATATTTGTTGAATGGGCTTAAAAAAATAATAGTGAGCAGTGATTGTGTGTGTGTGTGTGTGTGTGTGTGTGTGTGTGTGTGTGTGTGTGTGTGTGTGTGTGTGTGTGTGTGTGTGTGTGTGTGTGTGTAGTTGTGTGTGTGTGTAGTTGTGAAGTGAGACTGATCCGTTGTTGATCGTGTGTGGGTGTGGTATTTATTACAAATTTACATGGAAAAATATCTGTCAAGGAAATGAAAAGTTATTAAGGTATTATCGTCGAATGGATGAGTTCTTCTGTATCAGAATATACATTTTTTGTTTGCACGAACAGCACGTTTTTGAAAGACAAAATGTTTTGAATATCAGCGGCTTTGCCCCACAGCAGAATACCGTAGGACATAACGCTGTTGAATTCTCAATGCTAAGCTCAACACCGAGTATTGAAAATAGTAAAATCCCGTGGCGATATTTTATCGTCTGCGCGAACGTGGTCTAACAAAAACTGAACGAATTTGTTTGTCAATTACTTAAGTAAACATATAAAATATGAGCTAGTTATATAAGGTAAGATTTTCCCTAAGCAAAAACATCGATAACCAGAAGAACAACCCTTATTCTTACGCACCGGCGGCGTCGTCTCGCGTCTCGCCACTACGTCGACGGAGCTAAGCGGGGTTTAGGCTCGTGATATGAAAGCGAAGTGACGTCACCAGCTCTTCAGCCAACATCCCAACATCCCAACATCCATGTAACTTTGTACCAGCGTCGAGTTTTATTGCTCGTCGGATTGTCGTGTGCTTAGTTTTATTGCACTCCCGGTGTTTAGATACCGCCTCTGCGGCGTGAATGCCAAACAGCTCGGAATATTCATGTACCCAAAATCAACGCCACGAACCCCCGAACAAACGCTTTTTATTACTGTTTGCAAACTATCAACATTCAACCGTACTATCTACGTAATGTATTCAAACCTTTTTATATGTAAACAATGTTATATGAATTAATTTCAACTCAGTGAAAACCCCAACATTAATGTTTACTCGGATAATGGTGATTAGGTAAAATGTATGGAAACGGCAATTAAGAATGAAAAATGATCATTACGCTCGTTTATAATTAAAAAGCTCCCACATATTCATATGCGCAGATAGTAGTCTGTTTGGACTTTGATTAATATTGGACTTGACAAGCGGGAAGCTTTCAAGGTATAACGAAATGATCATCCATTTATAACTACATTGTTACTTTTAGAATAATTAAATGTGAAATGAACGAGCTGAAATGTAACTTAACATCTAAATTAAATCACAGAATTTATTAATTTCACCATCTAAAAATAGTGTATTAAAATAATCAAACAGTTTCGTTTTTGTGGGGTACTTTGTAAATATTATTTGCATTGCATTTTTTTATTTATTTTTTATTTTATACCGGTATTCAGCTGCATCCGGTTAGACTGGAAGCCGACCCCAACATAGTTGGGAAAAGGCTAGGCAGATGATTATTTCAAATTCACTAAAATATTATTTCAATCAATTAATTCAGAAAAGAATTATAAGCATGAAACTACTGAAAAGTTAAAACCTACTTAAGGTGGTACTGAAACCATAATAACCACTAGGATGTGATGAAGGGCGGGCTTTTTGGGGAACTGTCTTATGTAATTTTGACGTTCCAAAAGTGCTAACTCGCAGCCTATTTTGAATAAAGGACTTTTTGATAATGACTAAACCTGACTCGTCATCTGCCTTTTTATGCTCGCATGTTGGGGTTGGTTTCCAGTCTAATCGGATGCAGCTGAATACCAGTATTTTAGATTGAGCGACTGCCTGTCTGACCTTCACCCTATGGTAAGACTCGATGTTAGCCTTTCGGGCTTCTGCCTACCCGTGACAACTGTCAAAGTTCTACGAATGACAACCGGGGCCAATGGTTTAGCGAGCTTTCAGAGGCACGGAGGGGTCTTGGTATGTTAAGATAGTCACCCATCCATCGACCAACCGCGGCAAGCGTAGCTTAACCTGATTAATTGACTCTTGCGGCTGTGATTACTGAGCCACAAGACTCAATAAAGCCCCACTATAACTGCAGTGCTAAAAAATCATCCGACCGAATGACGGATAGTTCCACATTTCATAAATAAATAGAAAACCAGAAGCAATTCGAGTGATCAATTTCGCTAACTGTTGTGTTGCGATAAAAATACAGCTAAACAATAAACACACTAGATTAACCCATCGCAATGGATATGGTTAATCCATATCAGTCAAGTTTAAATCGCGGCAAACGAAAATGTCAACTTGTAATCTACGTAATTAAGTGAATGTCAGGGTGGGTTTACTGTAGGGTTTCCATGCCACGCGTGGAAAATGATTACAAGTAATATATTTTGGTCCTTTTGTCCATATTTTTTAGACATCTGTCTTTATGTAAGCTTTTCAGGCTTTTCAGATCACTAATAAATGAATCTACTAATTTTTTATTAAAATAAATTACAGCATAAAAAACATTTGATTAAAAAAAAACAGTAGAAAGTGAAAAATAACTTTTATTTCGTAAGTCTATGGCTTTGTATTTTCGTTTTTTTGCCACCGACTTCCACAATTATTATTAAAAGATTTTTTTCTCTTTGTAGTGTTTTTTTTTTAAGTAGTTTTCTTATAATAAACTTTATATTTTTTTTAAGTTATGATACCTTTCTCACACAAATTCGTAAACTTACCTTTACTTGCTAACTAAATAACAGTGACAGGAAATTATTGTAACATCATCAACATACACCTGGTGGAAAAGTACGTATTTATTGATGCTAACTCAAAACCACTAATCAAACCTTGACCAAATAAATATAAGACTACTCGATAAGTATATCCTTATAAACAAAAGAAGAATTGCTTAAATCGGCTTTTAATTGACGGAGTCCACAGGCAAAAAACATTAAAAAAAAAAAACGATCTCTTTCTTTTTTTGAAATCGATTAAAAAGTAAATATCGCATCTTTTTCTTTGGGTATTGGCTTCGAACGGTTTGTGCATTTAGCCAGTGTCAAGTAATTATTCTTTTCGATCAATTAAAAGGCCCGTTATCAGGCAAGAAGTCACATAAAGTCATAGTCGTCTTTAGTCAGTTAAGTCAAAGTTATTGTAAAGCGGTAGTAACTTTACAACAACCTATTATTAGGAGTTTTTGGGAGGAACACGAAAAGTCCACGTTAGTCACTTATTTTCACCTTCACTACACTTGTGCACTCACACGTAACTAAATTGAATAATTCACTACCAAAATTATACAATTTAATTCGCTAGTTCACAAAATTTCATGAAAATGAAAATACGTGTGACATGTCCCAACGCGATCCCGCCAAAAATAACCATGTCGCATCTCATCAATTATCGCATAAAAAGCCGCTGGACTTGATAAAATCGCAGAAACTCTCCATTTTGTTTATTCAACCACATTGAGAACTTACTGGCAGCCCTAACTTTCAGGAACGACAAGCCGAGCGTCTCGTCGCCGCCTCGCCATGAAACACGATTATGATACGAACGCAGTATAAGTGCGTGAGACATAATGGCCATTATAATAACAACGCAATAAAATTGTTTTCGAAACGAAACACCCATGTTAAAAGGTGAAATGGATGACACACGCTTTTCTGACATAATAATAAATACACATGCTTGTTGTCAAAATAACTAATCATAAAAGTGTTGTGGTTAGATTCAGTTTCATTGTTATTGTTACGCTAAAATGTTAAATGTAATTGATTAAATACAATATCACTGAACATAGGCGTACCCAGCATTTTTAAGGGACGGGGCAAAAGTAGGTGCCGCGCGGCGGCAGCGCTGATGCACCACTGCCGCCGCGCGGCACTTTGCGGCAAAAAAGGCGCCTAAAAATGCTTTTTATTTACTGATTAACAAGTTTTATTTACTGCTCTGCACCTTATTTCAATAACAACCTGCGAAAGTTCTGGCTAAATCTAGCTAAAATTTCGTTTACAAATTTATTTTGTGCTTCCAGAACCCTCTTTAAAAGTAGGTACCAAAATAAATATTAAATGTTGCCTAAAAAATCTTAGCTTCGGTTCAGAGAGCAGGGTGGGGCAAGTGCCCCAGCCTGCCCCACCGTGGGTACGCCCATGTTACGGAATACTTTTTATTTATGAATCATCAAAATAATGTTTAGTTGAAGATCAGCGTCAGGTGATTGTGGCGGTGGCGTCATGTTGTCTTCTGACATTATGCTGAGCTGAGGCCCTAATTTTGGCTTTATTTACTTTTTTATGCTGTCATGCCAATACGAAATGACCACTACTGTAAGCAAACAGCTTTTTCAAGAAAAACAAGCCTTAACAACGAAGAAGAAGAAGCTCATTAAACTCTCATCAAAATATGACAGTACCTTCAAAAAAAATCTGTCGCAGTATTTCCTACCATTATATGAACAATCAACATATTTAAAGATGTGCGACGCATCGACTCAGGAGATTCGCGGCGCGAACTTCGCAAGTTAATTCTCGCTAAATGAATTATTCCTTCCCGCCGAGGTGGCGCCCTCTATTGACGGAGTAAACTCGCTAAATAGTTTCGTTCCCGCTGCTATTATTGTTGAGAAACTGTCGCATAAGTTGGATGTTGAGTATGTCTGCTGACACAATAGTTTCCTAGTTGCTTAAATTGTCCCTGGAGTGAAATCTTTGCTGCTTTGTTGATGTATTTTGATTGTACCTTCAACATTCTGCTGATGTTTGTATTCACACGGAACTTAGTCAGCAGAAAGATTCCATTCAAAAAGAATGTAAGTTATCAAAAAAATATCATTGTTTTATTGAGTAAACTAAACTAATAATCATTATAAAGAGAAACGGATTTTTTGTATGTTTGTTAAACACATATTAACATAGTTTTATCACGGACGAGACTTATGTACCGGGAGCGTTACATAATTATAGCGTGGCGATTATGGCAAACCACCCCCCCATATTGGGGGAGGCCTATGTCCAACAGTGGACGTCTTTCGGCTGAAATGATGATGATGATGATTTTCTTTTGTGTCATGTACCTACGCTAATATCGATGTACTTGGTTATCACAGTAAGATCGTCCTAAGTATGTTTTCCTAAGTAACATAACATCGCAGTAAAAAAACGTTGTCACTTGAACAAGGTTCGCATTATGATATTTTCGCAGTAAAATTGTTCCCAGTACAGTTTTTCGATGTACAGAAATATCGCAGTAACAAGAGACGTCGATTTAACAAGGCATCGCAGTATAAAGATGTCGTTGAAAGGTTTTCGAAGAAACAAAATTCGATGATACGGCTTTCGCACTCAAGTAGGAATTCCAATTAATAATTCCTATAATATTGATACATGCAAGATCTACAATTGTGACAAAGACTGTGAGTCCCAGCTCGAGCTAACCAACTAAACACATACACAGTATTAACTGTGTATGTGTTTGTCTGTTGGTGAGTTGGTATTAGCTTATAAAAGAACTAGCAGCGCTCCGCGGTTTCACCCGCGTAGTTCCCGTTCCCGTGGGCGGGGATAAAATATAGCCCATGTCACCCGGGGATAGCGTAGCTTCCCAACAGTGAAAGAATTTTTCAAATCGGTTCTGTAGTTTCGGAGCCTATTCAATGCAAACAAACAATAAAAACTTTCCTCTTTATAATATAAGTATAGATAAATTCCAGCAGAGGCTCAGTAGATCGAACACCAACACCCATACGTATCACTATAGTTTGCAAGTAATTAAACTAAAATGCTGGGAATCAAAATAAACTACCTTACCCTGCAATTAAAATGTTACTTACTTTTGTGTGAGACTCGAACACTTAAGTCAACACAAATCTGAAAAACAATAGCAAGTCATTAACGTGTTTATTACAAGTTCTATTCAGAAATATTCAGAATATGAACTGTAGAATGTTTGTTATTATTTAGCAAAACGTATTACTGTACAGTCGCCAGTAGGTCAAGCTATCCCAAACTGTCAAATTTTCCCAATTGAACATAAACCTTATTCCTTTGTTATAAGGTTGAAAATCCCAATCTATCAAAGAAATTTGACAGATTGGGGTAGCTTGATGTGCTGGCCTCTGTACATTGGGACAGTAGGGCCCATATTCATAAAAGTTATCGAACATCTAAACAGTTGTTTAGATGGAGCAGTGGTGGCCGCGACTTACGAGTTGTAGGTCGTGAGTTCGAACCCAGCCAGGCGCTTTACTTTGTGTAAATTATTTCATTACCACTGTTCTCAAAACGGAGAAGGAAAACATCGTTGAAGAAACCGGCATGTTCTAGAACAAAAAAATCGGAAGACATGTGACATCTACCAACTCGCACTGGGCCCGCGTGTTGTATTACGGCCCATCAATCCCTCTCACAGAGAGGAGGCCTGTGTCCCAGCAGTGGGAACGTTATAGGCTGATGATGATGAAACAGTTAAGTCTGGTTTTCAATACGAAACCCGACTTAAACAATTGTTTAGATGTTCGAACTTTTATGAATCATACTAAAAACTGCTGAAACCTCGGTCAAAGGTTTCTGCAGATTATGGAATGGTTTATCAACCATTCATTCTTAGATCAGTTCTACACTGCATTTAATCCGAATCCGAGAAATGTCAGTCCGGAGTGGCCATAATACTATTTATATGAGGGGTTGCGCCATAGATATTTCTATGGGTTGCACACTAGTTGATCCGAATTCCGTCCGTCCGAATTTAGAACATACGCAATTCTGTTTGAACTCGTATCTCATTCCACATCATTTAAAAAAAATATAAAAGCTAAGTACAAAAAAATATTTAAAAAAAGAAAAGATTCATAGGGTTTCAAAAAATTCGTCCGCGTCGTTGTTAAATACTTGATGGTATTTGGGGAAGGTTGACCTGAAGGTACAATAGTGATAATCGTAAATAAAACCACTGAGTACTGATCTGATAAAATAGCTCACTTTATTAAAAAAATATGGTTTGCTTATATACTACTCGCGGTAACGTAACCATAGCGAGATCTAATTTAACGCCAACGCCATCTATCGAGCAAGCCGGAAGCTTCACAAATATTTGAGTCGTAAACATACCGCCCACCAAGGACGTTACTGACGGAATGTCCTTCTAAACTGAAATAAGGTGGCACTAAACATATTACATGAGAAAATAATTTGAACTAAAATCGACAAGCTATGGTTCTTAAAATTAATTGTAAATTTAACCTCAGTTATTAATGGCTAACAAGAATATTACCTACATAACTTAAAGCTAAACATGAATTATTCTAGGTTGTACTCGTAAAAAGGTGTACTTTAAACAAATTGTATAAATACTAAATAGTGAAACAAAACTTGAACATATTAAATAGTTTTTTTTTTTATATTTGGTCTAAAGTTTAAAAGCGTAAAAGTGGTTGTATAAATTGATTTTAACAGGATAAAAGGTGTAAATTAGTTGTAAAAATCATGGATAACTAAAATATGTAAACAATAAAAACAATAAATACACTTTCCTATTCAACTACTGGTAAAATACATATTTTCGATGTTGGCCTTTTGATTGTTGAGGATTTGGTGCGTAACGTGACTACACGGGTGATGTTATCATCACCAGGATGTTTTTGTACAATCCTACCCATCAACCAACGACTTGGCGGCAAGTCGTCTTCCTTGACTAAGACAATGTCTCCAATTTTTGGCTCATCAACTTGGGAAGACCATTTGTAACGATTCATCAAAGTAACGAGATATTCGTGAGACCAACGTCTCCAAAAGGACTGAAGCATTCGTTGAATGAATTGCCAGCGAGATAAATAATTGATATTTGAATCTTCGTACTTGTTGTCTGGTACATTCACTAAAGATTCTCCAATTAGAAAATGTCCAGGTGTTAGTGGTAACGGTTCACCAGGATCATCAACCTTAATGGTGCTCATAGGTCGCGAGTTCAAGCACGCTTCTACCTGACTGAGGAGTGTCGTCAATTCTTCAAAAGTGAGAGTCGCTTCACCGATCACTCGTTTCAAATGGAACTTTGTGGACTTCACTCCTGCCTCCCAAAGTCCGCCAAAGTTAGGACTGTGAGGAGGAATGAAGTGCCACTCCGTACCATTCGCTTCGAGGTTTTCGGCTATGGATGACTGGATAGCTGTCAACTGCTGCAACTCCCTGGAAGCACCTACAAACGTGGTGCCATTGTCACTCCATATTTTGGCACAATGACCTCGTCTTGAGACAAAACGTCTAAACGCCGCTAAAAAGGCTTGAGTGCTCATATCACTCACTGCTTCTAAATGCAGTGCACGAGTGACCATGCATACAAACAGGCATATATAGCCCTTGTATGAACGGTGGCCACGGCCTTTCGATGTCCTCACGTTGATTGGACCAGCATAATCAACCCCGCTATGTAAAAATGGTCGAGCTGGGGTGCACCGAACAGCTGGTAGTGAACCCATAAATTGATTTTTAATACTGGCTCTTTGCCTGGCACATGTCACACACTTGATGACATGGTGTTTGACTGCATTTCTCACCCCTAAAATCCAGTAGGCTGTCCTTAAGTAATTTATCATGAGCTGAGGACCCCCGTGAAGGGTTTTATGGTGTGCGTCAGCTATGATTAACCGAGTTAGAGGACTGGAGTGAGGCAGGACTATCGGATGTTTCATTTGTTCGCTTAGCTCTGATTTTTCAAGTCTACCTCTAACTCTCATAATATCCTTATCGTCGAGGTAGGGGCAGAGTGACCTTAATGAACTGGTTTTAGATTGAATGTAGCCTTTGTCCTTTAGTTCCTTATATTCTGTTGTAAATAGTTCTTCCTGTGTTATCCTAATACAACATTCGAGTGCAGCGTCTAATTCTGTTCTTTGTAAGTACCCTTGCCTGTATACTTTGTTCTCCTTTAAAAATCTTCGGCAGTATGCGACAATCCTAACCAATCTTCGTAGCTGAGAAAATTGATCAAGTAACGGACCGTTTGGAATGATCGCTACATGTGCCTTTGCTGACTCTTCTAAATCTGTACTGCAACAATAATTTGGCCTATTGTAAGTTACGTTTGGTAATCTAAGAAACGATGGTCCAGAAAACCATACATCATTTTCTAGGAGTGAACTGGGAAGTATTCCTCTAGAGGCGTAGTCTGCTGGATTATGTTTCGTGGAGACGTGAAACCATTGCGACGCTTTCATCGAGGTCAGTATTTCTGACGTCCTATTTGCCACGAATGTCTTCCATTTACTTGGGTGGCTATTTATCCAAGCCAACACTACAGTGGAATCCGTCCACGCTTTGACCTTGTCTTGGGAGATACTCAAGACTTCAGATGTTTGAGATAGTATCTGTGACAGCAAGACTGCTCCGCAGAGCTCTAACCGTGGAATACTTATCTGCTTTACTGGTGCAACCCTGGTCTTAGCAACTAGCAACGACACTCGAACATTGCCATCTGCATCTACGATCCGCAAGTAAATCGCAGCTGCGTACGCTGTTTTTGAGGCGTCACTAAAACCGTGAAGTTCCGGATAGTCGTTCGACTTGGTGCCAAGCCAACGAGGAATCCGAACCTTGGTAAGTAGTAACAACTCCTCACGATACGATCTCCATTCATTTATTAAGTCGTTGGTTAGCTCCTCATCCCAACCAACACCTGCAAGCCACAATTTCTGGATCAATACTTTTGCTAAAACCACACTAGGGGCTAACCAGCCTAATGGATCAAAAAGTCGTGCTATTACAGAAATAATGGATCTTTTAGTCACAGGTACGGTCGTCGGCGGCGGGAGATTCACCGTGTACTGGAAGGTGTCTGCGGTGCGGTTCCAGGTAAGTCCTAGAATTTTTATGGTACTATCTAATTTTATTTCTACTCCATTTTCTTTGTGTTCAGGTTTCTTTGGTTCGTTGTACTCTATTGCTTGCTTTGTGTCATATATGATTTCGTGCTTATTTGTGTTGTCCTTGTTCATGTTGTCCTTTGTACTAATTTGATCTGTTTGTCCTTTCAATGTATTACTTTCTATTTCCTGTATCCTGTCTACTATTTCTTGGTTGTTGCTGTTCCATTTTTGGAGCGTGAACCCACCTTTTCCTAACAATGCTGTCATTTGCCGGTAGATTTCCAGGCCTGCTTCTACGTCATTACAACCTGTCATCAAGTCGTCCATGTAGAAGCAGTTCAGAACCATATCGGCAGCCAGATTATAATTTTTACCTTCATCGTAGGCGACTTGATGTAGGGTTCTTACCGCTTGGTATGGCGCCGATGCCGTACCAAAGGTAACCGTCACCAGCTCATAGTCCTTGATTTCGGTTTCAGGACTGTCTCGCCATAATATGCGCTGAAACATTGCGTCTTCTTCCGAAATCCTGACCTGGCGGTACATTTTGACAATGTCCGCTACCAGTGCTATGGGATGAAGTCTCCATCTTAACACTGTGTGTCTTAAATCAGACTGTACTGTAGGTCCTACCATCAACGTGTCATTGAGTGAGACTCCACAGTTGTTCTTCTCGGATGCGTTGAAGACAACACGTACCTTGGAGGTTATTTTGTCTTCCCGGATTACAGCGTGGTGAGGTAAGTATACCGCAACTTCTTTATTCTTATCATTCTTTTCTATCTGCCTCATGTGTCCTAGTTGTAAATATTCTTCTATTACCTGCTTGTACCGTTCCTTTAGATCTGTATTTCTTTCTAGCCTTTTTTCTAATGACTTAAATCTTTTTTCAGCGATAGCACGAGAGCTTCCACCTTTACAAGCAGGATTTTCATCGCGGAAAGGTAGTTTCACTACGTACCTTCCACTGCTATCCCTTACTGTAGTCTTAGTATAAAACTCTTCACACTTCTTTTCTTCAGGTGTTAGTATTTTCTTTGAACTAATTTGCTCTTCAATTTCCCAAAATTTTCTTAATATTTCGTCTTCATTAATTTGTGCATGCAATACATTAAATTTAGGTGCCCCTTTAGATGTGTCCCTACTAACTGCACCGGACAGGATCCACCCTAAGGAAGTGCTCTGAGCAATCAGAGTGCCTGACGGACTCTTAACCATGCCTGCCTCAATAATGCAGCTGTACGCATCAGCGCCCAGTAAAACATCTATTTTATTGGGAGTGTTGAACTCTGGATCTGCAAGCTGAAGCGTGTTAACTCTTAACCAATCTAAAGCTGTGTCGACTCTACACTCTGGTAAGTACGATGTAATTTTATTTAGTACGTAAGCATTAACTTTAAGATTAAACTTTGAATCTACCCGAGATTGGATATTCAAATGTACCATGTAAGTTGCCATGGTTGAACTATTACCACCAAGACCTGAAATAGTTCCTTTAATAGGGATTCTTTTCAGGTTGAGTAGCTGAACTACGGCCTCTGTTACAAAACATGCCTGTGAACCCTGATCGAGTAAGGCTCGGACAGTCTGAAATTCACCAGAGCGTGACTCGGCCTTTATTAGCGCTGTGGCTAATAAAACCTGTCTGGGCTTGGGAATATTACCTGTCGACAGGCACGAAACAATCTGACTAGTATTAGGTGAGCTAACACTGTCGATAGCCGATGATGTCGAAGGTTGGTCTCTTTTCTCCGATTCCTGACCTAAATGCAACAGCGAATGATGGCGCCTTTGACAAACCTTACATGTGGTAGGTTTTTTACATGCAGAAACAATGTGATTGCCGCCCAAACAGTTAAAGCACATTTTATGTTTTGCTACAAAATCACGTCTAACTTCAACTGTCTGCTTTGAGAATTTCTTGCAGAAACAAAGTTTGTGTCCTTCTGAGCAGAATTCACATCGTATTGATGAACTTGTGGCCAACATTGCCTTTGGAGTATGAGCAAATGAACCTTTACTATTGTTGGTGCCCGGATGAACTGATGCCTTTTTAGGCTCTAAATTCTCTAACGCACGAAACCGATTTTCTATAAAAGTTTTAAATTGGTCGAAAGTTGGTAAGTCATTGTTGGAGTCATTGTTGCAAATACTAAGCTCCCATTGTTTACGCGTTTCGTTGTCTAACTTAAAGGTAACAATGTGTATGATAATGACGTCCCATGTACTCACGTCTATCTTCAAATTAGTCAACGCATTAAGACAATCGCACGTGGTATCAAGCAATTCCTTCAACGCTGTAGCTGATTCCATTTGCATACGTTTTTGACCGAACAACCTCCTAAGAGTACAATTTGTTAGATATTTCTTATTGCTATAACGCTTCTGTAACTGAGTCCAGCACTGAGTATAATTTGCCTCAGTTATAGGAGTTTGACGTATTAATTGCTCTGCTTCGCCAGAGAGGTGACCTTTTAAATAATGGAGCCTTTGCACATTATCTAAAGTATCGTTTTTGTGTACTAATGATGTAAAAAGATCATGGAATGTTGTCCATTCATCATATTTTCCAGAAAATATTGGAATGGATATTTTGGGCAACTTAACAAATGAACTAGTCGATTTGTTTGTACTAATTGAAGCATTATCGGCTTGCTGTTCAGAATCCTTAGGTAATCGAATTTTATTATAAGCTGTTTTCATTAAACTTTTATAAATTATATAAGCGTCCTCTGTCGCATCATAGATATCGACCACTTTCTGTACTATATCTTCTGCTTTATAACGTTCATATAATTTAGTGTTATTTTCTTTAAACAATGCCCAATCCCTTTCCAATAATTCTTGCCTTGTTTCTATATATTCTAGCGTTAATCTATCTTTACCACATTTCTTAAAATTTGTCAATCCCTTTGTGATAACATTCTGTTGATCTTTTAAAACGTTAATTAATCCTTCCATTTTATAACTGATTATTAAGGTACACAATAAATAAATCAAATGCGTTTAAATTGATTTTAACTTGATAAAGTTAAATAAACACAACAAATGTATAAGTTCATAGAATCAATGTAAGTAACAACTTTCTCAAAAGAGATAAAATACTATTTTCTAAGTTTAACAAAAATACTTATTAAAAATCCCAAATCACAACTGAAATTTTTACAAGTGTATTGAAAACATACAAAATCTGGTGGAAATCGGGTATAGGTTCCCCGTTCCCCCGTTTTCTATAAATTATTCTAAGTCCTAATTCTAACATGCACACATAATATACTAACGAAAATTTAACAAGTCCAAGATTACGAAATAATTTTCTAAGTCGAAACTTCTTCACTATTTCCTTAAGTTTGACTTCTGGTTGGAATAGAGTTCAAAATCGTTTGACTCGATCTGTTCGTCCAATTCGTGGACAATATAAATAAATAAAATGTACTCACAAAACTGCACTTCACACATACACCGTTTTCAACCTGCAAGTGGCGCCCTCTGTGGCCGCTATCTGAACTGCGCCTGTGACGTCGCGTAATGGCTGCGCCTATGACGTCGTGTAATGGCTGCGCCTGCGTCACCTTGCTGTCATCCAGTGATGTGTTGATCTGAGAGTGGCGCCCTCTGTGGCGACTCCTTGAACTAGTCCGCCAATGCTGACTCAGCTCACCGCCAATGCTGGGCGAAGCTGTTGCCGCTTGTGTGGAGGACCGTGTACCTTTCTGCAGCGATCCACTGCAAGTACACGGGACGGAGAAGCGGACCACCGGTGGCTCCACTTGTATCAAAAAACTGTCCTAAGACCCGGCTCGTAGGACCAATGCTAAATACTTGATGGTATTTGGGGAAGGTTGACCTGAAGGTACAATAGTGATAATCGTAAATAAAACCACTGAGTACTGATCTGATAAAATAGCTCACTTTATTAAAAAAATATGGTTTGCTTATATACTACTCGCGGTAACGTAACCATAGCGAGATCTAATTTAACGCCAACGCCATCTATCGAGCAAGCCGGAAGCTTCACAAATATTTGAGTCGTAAACAGTCGTTGTCAACAGAAAAGGTGCCCGAAAGTCTGGCAGTATTGCTACGTTGCATAGCACTGCTCATTCGTTGGCCAAAAATAGGCCATCCCTCTGGTCATGTGACGACTCGTGGGCACTCGGACCCCATAGCCCTAGAGTTTCAACCCCAAACGGCTCGAACACAAAATTTCCAATACGGTTCTTGAATTTGGATTCAAATCTGCAGAACAGCTCTAAAGATACCATACAAATACGCAAAGCACACGATAATCAGCTACGTCAAAGCATTTATTAGAAGTTAGAGAATG
Source organism: Polymixis flavicincta (assembly GCA_949987655.1). Lineage (NCBI taxonomy): Eukaryota > Metazoa > Arthropoda > Insecta > Lepidoptera > Noctuidae > Polymixis > Polymixis flavicincta. Next base: position 16,656,769 of record OX465181.1, on the reverse strand, counting down.
ATATCCAATACTCATAGTACGGTGTCGCAGTTGTAAAGCGGCTTTACCCCGACGACGGCGTTAGGATCCCTGCGACGTTCCTAAAACCAGAATACTCAATTAATATGCTAATAATATGGAGGATTTGACAAGGGTGCGGTGCAAGGTGCAGTAAAACCGAACTCGTGTTGAAATAGCACCGTCTTATCTGTGAACTTGCTAATTATTACTGCGGCTGTGCTATCTTTGTTTTATTAATTCGGGTTAAAATGTAGGTATAACTGTGGCTTGTATTTTAAAATAACCGACGATGTAATAGGTCTTTACCTATGAAATTGCCGTTTTGTATGAAAAAATTTAAACGAATTTTTTTCATGAATTTTTTATTTGTATTAATCGAAGTAATCACCCATGCAATCAATGCATCTTTGCCATCGCAGTGGCAGTTTATTGATGCCCTTCTTAAAGAAATCAGCTGGACGGGAGGCAACAAATTCTTCAAAGGCATTTTGTACTGCCTCTCGGGTATTAAATTTTTTTCCCGCCAAGAAGTTATCCAAATTCTGGAAAAAGTAGTAGTCTGTAGGCTCAAGGTCTGGTGAGTAGGGCGGATGACGGAGAGCTTCCAACCCCAGTTCTTGCAACTTGGAGACCGTCTGCTGTGCAGTATGAGGTCGCGCGTTGTCGTGCAGGAGCAGCGGAGACGAGCGATTGACCAATGCTGGTTGGAGATGCGCCAGCTTCTCCATCATTGTGTTCAGTTCTTCACAGTACACATCTGCAGTAATGCTCACCCCGTTTGGTAAGAAGCTGTGATGAATCACACCGGCGCTAGACCACCAAACAGTGACCATCACTTTTCTAGGGGTAAGTTTTCGTTTAGGGCATTGTTTAGGTGCTGAACCAGAATCCAACCAACTTGCTGAGCGCTTACGGTTATCAAACAGAATCCATTTTTCATCGCAGGTAACAATGCGGTTCAAAATTCCTTCATTTGTGTGTCTGTTGAGCAGTGCAAGGCACGTCTCGACGCGTACTTCGCGCTGGCGATCATTGAGTTCGTGGGGCACCCATTTGTCAAGCTTTTTTACCTTGCCAATTTGACGCAAATGGACCAATATTGTTTTGACGCTAACGTCGAAAGCTGCTGCTAATTCAGCCGTAGATTGTGTATCATCAGCTTCCACAATCGCCTTTAATTCGTCATTGTCGACCAAAGTCTTCGGACGACCGCGAGGTTCATTTTTCAGGTCGAAATTTCCAGAACGGAAGCGAGCAAACCAATAACAGGTGGTGCGTTGGTTTGTAGTGTTAGCTCCGTAAACGTCGTTGATGTTGCGTGCCGCTTGTGCCGCGTTGCTGCCACGACGGTACTCATATTCCATAATTACTCGAATTTTTAACGTATCCATGATGACGAAAAAGATTGAAATGCGATGAAAATGTAACACTAATCAATAAAGAAATGACTACTTTTAGAAAAAAAAATCCATGTTTTTAAAATAAAATTAATTTGAAATTAGAATTCTTAGCCAAACAAAAATTATTTTGATTTGAAATGGCCAGTACTGCAGAACGGCAATTTCATAGGTAAAGACCTAATATTAATTATTCGACGTACTAAAACATCACGCCCTGTTTCCCTGAAGGACTAGGCAGAGATGTACCTGAAGTAGGTACACCCACATTTTATTAATTATTCTTTTCCAAAAATGGATTTAGATTCAAAAAAATCCATCACGTTTTTCCTTCCAGAAGGGAAGATTCTAAATGCAGATCTGTAAAAATGTAAATTGCTCTTGCCACGGTTTTTTTGTTGTTGTTGATTTAAACAAAAATACTTTGTAATAGTAAGTTTAAAAAAAACCAGTTTCATTCAGGCAGTCAATATTATGGTATTTTTCCTCCAAAAATAAGTAATTATTAGCATCAGCTGCCTTACGAATATACTACGTAATAAACCAGATACGTGACTGGTCAAGGTTACAATAAATGCGTCTGCACACTTTCGCGCGGATTGCGTCCGCATCGAAGTAGAGCACCTTTCACCTCCACCGATTACTTAACACGTTACTTTGTAGTTAGTTATTTTACGCACATTATCAAGCCTTCGATAGCTCAGTTGGTAGAGCGGTGGACTGTAGATGTATAAATAACTGATATCCATAGGTCGCTGGTTCAAATCCGGCTCGAAGGAATCTTTTTTGGATATCAACCCTAGTTTTTTTTAAAGATAGTTATAGTTTTATTTAAATTTAATTTCAAGCCTTCGATAGCTCAGTTGGTAGAGCGGTGGACTGTAGATGTAGTAGTGACTGATATCCATAGGTCTTTAATATTTTTTTCACTTCAGTAGCTCAAACATGAAGGTTTTGCTGCCTGAAATCAGTGAGCAAAATGCGATTTTGCTCACTGAGTGAGACAAAGTAACTTTTTAATTATTGTTTTCAGAAAGCCGCGAATATCTTATTCCGCCTTGGGTTAATCATACAATTCGAAACATTCACACTCTATCTCTTTCCAGCCATTAGAAAGAGAGAGAGACAAAGACCAGCCCTTTCGAAGTTCCGATTTTGAATTAGACCTCAATGACAAACACGTTCGGAATTTCGTACTAATAAAAGAAATTTTGAAAAAGATAGTTATGTATGTCTTATAGTGTAATTTATTGAATTTTTAATTTCTTGTTGTATTTAAACGAAAATAAGTATTTACTGCAAATAAAACTGATATTTAACCTGTAAATATTTATTTCTAGTTTCAATAATGTTACGTAATATATTTTGAATAATAAAATATCATGGCTGCTATTTCCGAACACGCCTTAATTTAAATAAAAGAGCGGGAATAAAATTTCGTGGCTAGCGTAAAGAGTTGTATAAGTTTTAACTTTTAAAATGTTCTATTTTATTGAATCGGTACCTCTCCCTACAATGTTAATTATTTTGATTCACTATAAATAGTTATTTCAATCAATTCCTGTTTATTATTATATCTCCTAAAGTGTTCTCGCTGCTGAAGTGAAAAGTTATGTGTGTTACACGAGAGTAAAGTTTTTTGCATCTCGTGCCTTTGAATCCCTCGCCACACTCAGGATTCCACTTTAGAATCACTCGCTGCGCTCGTGATTCAATCGTTGAATCTTTCGCTTGCTCAAGATTCAAAATCAGCACTCGCAGCAAAAAACGACTTTGCTCTCTTGTTGTACAAATAACTATTTACCTTTTACACCCATACATGTTTTAAAGATAACTTTTTTTTTCAGTCTTAAAATTCGCGGAAATGAGCTGGACGCATGACCGGTCTTCGGCCAAAATTTTATAAGAAAAAAAGTAATCAAGAAGAAAAAAAAATCAGCAAGTAAAGTAGTTCGATTTACCATCGCAATCGGGCAAAAGTCATCCAATTCTAAAAATTGACCTACTTTTGGCCGATATTAATAATGAAGCCCGAAAGAATTGTTCAATATTTTTATCCATCCTTGTGATAACATAATTGGGATTGTAGAATACTAAGTAAATGGAGTGTTCGTTTGTGAGCTGACTGCGTGGGATAGTCCTGCGGATTCACATTCACAGACTATTTACAAACACAATGGTCATCCGATGTTTTGACGAGAAGCTTGGATTTTTCTAATATAGATAATTTCTTAATTTTATTTCCCTTTTTTACAGAAATGGTAAGTATTGTACGATCCATTTTCTTCCAGTAACTCAATGTTCCAAAGAACTATTAGTGGTATGCTACATAGCATTCACCTAATTTACCTACGTGTCTAAGGCGAATGGTGACAATTTCATAATCAACCTACAATGTTGCCCCCCCCCCCCCGTGTGGGTTCCCGCATTGTCGTTGCGGAGGGGCTCAGTAACCGTGGTTTCCCAGCCACGGTGAAGCGAAGAGGAACCCAAAGGTGGGGCCACTCGTCAGGGCTTTTGCCTGCAAGCCGATGACGTAGCGCCCTAAAAGTAGATTGCAGTGAGGTGCATCGCAACTGAAGTGGGCCGCGATGTCGAATGAGAGGCATCGCGGCTGAGGGTTACGGGCTGCGGTAGAGGAGGAGTGCCGGTGCTTCTAAGCAGCGCTCTTTCCTTCCGTGGCCTGGATGGGGCCGCCACCGTTTGATGGCGGACGCGGTGGGCCACAGGGGAAGAGTTTGGTTGGTGGTTATTCGATGTGCCAGTTTCTTAACGATTTTTTCTTTCACTGCTTTGAGAGCAGTGGCGATAAAATAATTAACACAAAGTAAAGCCCTATGTCCAGCAGTGGACGTTGTTCGGCTGAAATGATAAAGATGATAATGAAAGGTGAAAACGAATGTGTTGATAAGGGGCGAAGAATTGAATCCTGAAGATAGCACTGTATTCTTGGGCTTAACTTTGGATGCCAAGCTTCAGTGGGGCCCACATTTAGCTAAATTGTCGAAAAAGCTAAGCTCTGCAGAAAAATTCGTAATTTAACTGATGTAGAGACAGCCCGCTTAGTGTACTTTAGCTATTTTCATAGTGTAATGTCGTATGGTATTCTATTGTGGGGAAATGCCGCCGACATTCAGACTATTTTTGTCTTGCAGAAAAGAGCTGTCCGATCAATTTATAAATTAAGTCCGAGACACTCTCTCAGAGATAAATTTAAGGAGATAAATGTAATGACTGTGCCTTCACGGTATATTTATGAAAATCTTTTATATGCTCATAAAAATATTAAATTGTTTAAAAAATACAGTGATATCCATAGTATAAATACTAGGAACAAACACAAATTTGTTGTACCATCAACAAGGCTCAAGAAAATAGGTGGGTCATTCAGATGTCAATGTATACGCTTTTATAATAAACTTCCAAGCCATGTTCAAGATCTAAGTCTCAATAAATTTAAATCATTCATCAAACGTAAGTTGTGCCTGAAAGCCTTTTATACCGTTAAAGATTATATTGAGGACAAAAAAGCTTGGGATTGACCTGCTCCAATTTTGTATACTGAATGTTGTTTTTTCTTTGTTTTGCTCTTTGACATTTGATTATTATTATATACACTTTGACATTTGATTATTATTATATACACTTTGACATGAATATTTACTTTGAGAAGTATAATATTATTTTTGTTTTAATTATTGTGAATGTGAGGACTATGTGGTATTATTGTTAGGTATTATTGTTATTGTCTCTTTCTCAGTTCGTTTTTAATGTTAATCTGGCAGTTTGAGTATTTTATGCGGCGTACCCAAATGTCCTTTCTTTGGTATTGTTCGTCAAATCGTTGAGCTCCTCAAGTTCTGAGTTGAGCCGTATGATTACTGATACATGCGTGCACTGAATGGACAGGTCCACTCAACCTGTGTGGTTCTTTCCTCAAAAGACCATTTCAGACACCAATCCACATGGTCTTCACATGATCTGACCAAGATTATGTCTGGACTTTAAAAGAGACTGTGACCTCTGAGTTTGTTTCGGCCTTTCTTCTCAGAGTAGTCAGATAGGAAACGCCGACCTCATCTAGTTTAAAAAAATATGATTGACGTGTAAAAGTGTTTGTACAAACCTACTTACAGAAATAAAATCATTTATCATAAAGCAGACGACCTACAACTCAGCAAGTTACGGCTGTTACCACTGGGCCACCACTGTTCTCTGGTGACAATTAATACAATATTAATATCGTAAGAGTTCATTGAAGCAGATTGTTGACTACTTAACTCACATTTGACGTTCACAATAAACAATGAGCGTATGAGTACTCCATTCTCTCACTACTGCGTGATTTGCCTTCACCGAAATAGAGCACGTTTCACCTCGTCAGATTGCATAATATGTTTTAATGCTTACTTATTTCAAACGCATTACTATGCCTTCGATAGCTCAGTTGGTAGAGCGGTGGACTGTAGATGTATATAAAGACTGATATCCATAGGTCGCTGGTTCAAATCCGGCTCGAAGGAATCTTTTTTACTATTTATAATCTAGGCTTTTAAAGATAGTTTTAGTTTTATTTGGAAGTGACATCAAGCCTTCGATAGCTCAGTTGGTACAGCGGTGGACTTTAGATGAATAAAGATTGATATCCATAGGTCGCTAGTTCAAATCCGGCTCGAAGGAATATTTTTTTTAGCATGTTGGTACTCTTAAATCGTATTATTATTAGGTACTGAGATTGTATTTTTTTACTGCTAATGTGAGTTTTCGGTAGTTCAGTTGGTAGAGCGGTGGATTAAACATGTACAAAATAATGCTGAAATGACTGATTCCCATAGGTCGCTGATACTATTCCGCCTTTTTATCCCATTGCGTCTTGTTATCATTGTGATAGTAATTTAAAACGAGTAATACATCGAAGGATACATACTTTTACTTATGAATCATTTTGATCACAGAGTACTAAGTGAATGGAGTGATGAATTGCGGTTGACTGGCGTGGCATCCGGCGTTTGCACAGTCGCTGCGGGAAGTATCACAACGACGCAGACAGTTGGGTACACAAGAGAATGTCTTCGATGTATCATCTTCTAAAACTTCTCTATTGTCTTCACACACTATATTCCTTAAATAAATCTCTTTCAAAATGTGAGTTTCCTTATTTTGTAAACAGGGTGGCATCGACGCACAAACTGAATTCAGCACATGACTCTAGACCCCCTAGCATAGACTTGTCCTGTAAGTAAAAAACAACTCAGCGGGGTTCGGAATCATGTACTTAATTCCATGGGAACATGATACCACCACCCTTTTTGCTAAAAAACGTTTTCCTTTTCTCTGAAGAAAAAGACTGTTTATACATCCAGAGTCTGAGAAAAGGAAAAATGTTGTTGCATCAAAATCTATAAATGTGTATCGGGTAGATAGAAAACATACCTATTCTATTTTAAGTGCTGCATGACGCATGACACTGTTTTCCAACAATAGCAATATTTCTTATGACAATTTATTGACAGTGTTTCAGGTAACACTGAATTTCTTTGTTGCATTTAGGTGTGTTGTTACATTCAGTGAGGTGCGATGCGAAATGTACATAAGCACTCCATTCTCTCACTTCTGCGTGACTTGCGTTCATCGAAGTAGAGCACGTTTCACTTTGTCAGATTGCATAATATGTTTTATGTATGTACTTACTTATTTCATATGTATTACTATGCCTTCGATAGCTCAGTTGGTAGAGCGGTGGACTGTAGATGTATATAAAGACTGATATCCATAGGTCGCTGGTTCAAATCCGGCTCGAAGGAATAATTTTTAACTTTTGCAACCCTCTTATTAGTACTGAGAATAATTTTTAATGCTAATGGTAAGCTTTCGGTAACTCAGTTGTTAGAAAGGTGGACTGTAGATGAACTAATACCGAAATGACTGGTACCCATAGGTCAGTGGTTTAAATGCGGATTGTTCTTATTAAGATCATCTGCCTAGCCTTTTCCTAACTGGCCCAGAATCACCAAGATGGTAAATTGATACTTTGGCTGGAAGTAAATTGTTAACATCTTTGTTAAAATATAAAACGAGTAATTAAATCAGTTGATACATTATTTTACTTTTTAATGATTGTGGTCACAGAGTTCTGATTGAATGGAGTGATATATTGCAATTGACTGGTGTGATGTCCGGCGGAAATAGACGGATGGACAGCGGAGGCCCAGTTTCGTTCCGTTCTTTTGTCACCCTTTGAATACGAAATCCTAAAAACTATAAAGTAAATATCGTCAAAATCAATTAATGTACATATTATTATACAATTAACTACGAGACTCAATACTACGTGCGGCGTTGGATTGCACTTTGGTGTGTTGTTTCATTGCGTGAGATTATGTCGCAAAATATGCAGTGTAAGCATTCGACTTTCTCACTCTTGCGTGATTTGCCTTCACCGAAGTAGAGCACGTTTTACCTCGTCAGATTGCATAATATGTTTTAATTTACTCACTTATTTCGAATGTTATATCAAGCCTTCGATAGCTCAGTTGGTAGAGCGGTGGACTGTAGATGTATAGTAACCGAGATCCATAGGTCGCTGGTTCAAATCCGGCTCGAAGGAATTTTCTTTTATTTATTTATTGTTATAATAAATAAAGGTAGGTAGGTACACCAACAGCTTCGCCTTTTGAAGTCGGTTAAACATTTGCTGAGACTCTAGAAAATTTATTTACCAACATCCCAATAGAGTTTACGAAATCTATCTCCTCATTAACTGTATTAGCTGAATCTCTTCTTAAAGAAAACTTCAACAAGGACATTCCAAGCTTTTAATTCAAACCCATTTCTTTTGCCACAATTAAAACAGCATTTAAAGGTCTTAACATAAAAACACTGAAGACTTATAGGAGATTTCCGTAAAGGTACTTGAAGATATCATTTTCACAACTGCCCCGGTCCTAACAGGCATATTTAATCAATGTTTAGACAGCGGTACGTTTCCTGACTTAATGAAACATAGTAAAGTAGTACAAATTTTCAAATCGGGTAGTAAGAGTGATCCCTCTAATTATAGACCTAAATCAGTGCTTCCAGCACTGACCAAACTTTATGAAAAAATTATGTTAGATCAGATGTTGTCACATTTTAACTCAAATGGCATTTTACATAGTCGACAGTTTGGTTTAAGAAAGGTAAGTCGACGACTGACGCGGGAGTAAAACTCATCATTCAAATTTTGGTATCCTGGGAGAAGTCCCAGGATGGAATTGGTATTTTCTGTGACCTCTCAAAAGCGTTTGAATGCGTTGACCATAATACACCTGATCTGTAAATTACACCACTACGGAATTCATGGACAAGCTGCTGATCTGGTACTTTCCTATTTATCTAATAGGCCGCAAAAAGTAAACGTTAACGGGGCGATGTCTTGGGGGTCTTTAGTTAAGATGGGCGTGCCTCGAGGGTCAATTCTTGGCCCTTTCTTATTTCTAGTTTAAGGATCATTAGTATAGTAATGACCTTGCTTACCTGATGACTACCTTCTCGGATATAGGTAAGTTTCTTCGCTGATGACACTTCTCTTTTTTATAATAGGTAGAAATGATACGGATGTCTTATATGTCAACAATAGTCTAGCTATTCTTTCGAAATAGTTTGCGGCTAATAATATTTTACTCAATGCGAACAAAACTAAATGTCTTAAGTTTTCTTTACCAAATGTAACCCAAGTAGGTCTAAATTTAAAACTTGATGGCAAGAAACTAGGTGCTATTTTCGAATGTTTATTTTTTTCATAACTATGTGAAAGTCTATTAGCTACTCCCAAATTACAATGTTAATTTTTATTATTTTTATTTTTACAATGTCTGACAAATTCTCGTCATTATTTGACATTATACATCAATTCTAATATCCACTATTTATTACTGATTTTCATGGAAATCATGTCACTTGGTTTAAATAGGTTCATTTTATTTATGTAGATTCTTTTACATATTGTAAATGAGAGAACATTGTAGGCCTTGCAGACTCTAGATTTGTAGACGGTTTTCTATTCTTTATTTTCATTCCTCTAAGTACGTATTAACAGGCCTGCCTGCACTGTCTTCCCATACCTATTATCACTGTAATTGGAAAGCATTGTAAAAGCCAATTATTTTTTAAAGTCAAGTCATTTTTAGTATAGTAATTCTAACATACATCATCATCATCATCATCATCATCAGCCTATAATGTTCCCACTGCTGGGACACAGGCTTCCTCTCGGTGAGAGGGATTGGGCTTTAATCCACCACGCGGGCCCAGTGCGGGTTGGTAGATGTCCCATGTCTTCGAATTTTTGGTTCTAGGACATGCCGGTTTCCTCACGATGTTTTCCTTCACCGTTTTAACATACATAGTATAAACTAAAGTCGCTTTTCGTGTTTGTACGTTTAGATCTTATAAACTACGGAAAGGATTTTAATGCAGCTTTCATCAATAGACAGATTAATTCAAGAGGAAGGTTTATATGTATAATACATGGACCTATTCGCGGATGAAGTCGCTGGCAAAAGCTACTTTAAAATAAATCTGATATTTATAATCCGCCTGAATATGAATTATAGTTATTACAACTCAGAATGTTGTTTAATATTGTCATTTACCACAATGTGACGGAAAGCGTATTTTTAAACGGGGCATTTAAAACATCACCAAGTTTAAGAATTACTTTAAGGTGACACTTGTCCACATTTTTTCCATACAAACTTCGGGAGGGTTTTACCCCACTGTCTGACTATGTACATCAAAAATTAAACATGGTATGGTTTTGTCTCGTTATTATTATTGTCTGTACGGAAACAGAATACTAAAATAAAAAGCTATTAAAAAGTTATGAGCCAACAAAGATTAGTTTTTCTTGCTAATTTAACCTAACTTTGAGCGTGTTTAAGTAATAAAAGGAGTATAAAATCTCGAAAACCAAGACGGTACCGACAAAGTTCAATTAACAATAAGTTCAATTAACTTTATTGGTCATTGATTTATGCAGTGGTTTTTTCATAAAACCCGATCTTCTGAAGGACTTTTCTTAATTTTTTCGCGATTTTTTTGCCAAAAATGCTCCAGCATCTCACTCAATAACGTTGTACGTGTAGACTAGAGTCTAACTGCTCACCACTGATACTATCTCTGTCGGGTACGAAGCCTGGTGAGACAGCGTGATTTTTAGCCAGGCCCACCAGTGAGTTCGAGCCCGCGCAAAGTGTGCCCTTAAGGTACCACATCACCAAAATTTAATTATTTTAATTGTCAGCCTAAGTCATCTCAAGCTAACAAGCAAACTTTTTACTAGAAAAATAAAACTATAGTCATAAATGCTAAAAATAAACATCATAAGGACTTCATAGCAAATCAGATCAACAGTTTAGCATTTTAGATTTCTACCTAGCTAGGGAATCAACGTGCAAATCGAAATGATCGCTACAACTAGTTAAAAACTTGCATACGGAGAGTTAGATGCCAACACTGTTCTTCTCTTTGGAGGACACTGAGGAGGAATAGTTTACCCGTAATTCATGACGTAGCACGAAAGTTAATGAGTGCGACCAGTGACGGCGTTTATTCCTTGAAAAAAATTACTCACAACCATTGCGTCGTTTAAACATCTTCGTTCTTCTAAGGTGTGTATGTTGAAGAGCTTCAATCTATTTTTGTAAGGAGTTTTTTAGTTCTGCCGGTAGCAAAATCTAGAAGCCCAACCGAAGCGGTTTTGATCTCGATGTGTTTATTATTTTAAATAACATTATAATTTTACATATTGCAGTAATATTTATTTTAGAATAGGTAATGTAGGTATGCATGTATTTTCTATTAATTTATTTTATATTCAAATTAGTGATAAATTATTTACTTATGTATTTGGTCTTCTCTTCTAGTCTTACCCAGGTTGTCTATATCTTTTATCAACTTTCCCATCGCAGGTATATGCTGGAAAACATTTAATCAGAAATAAGCATCACCTTTGCACATATTTTTCTTTACCTTTCTGCTTGTCGATTTGATCTGTTTACAAGTGTATGGGTACATAAATAGTTAAATATATAAATATGTAAGATGTATCTATTAATGTATTTCATTCAAGCAGGATTTGTATCAGCGACCTATTGATGACTTCCATTTAACTCGTAGATGTTCGCTTCAACCGGTCTATATCAAAGCTATCGAAGGTAGAGACGCCAGCACATCAAGCTACCCCAATCTGTCAAATTTCTTTGATAGATTTTCAACTTTATACCATAAGTATAAGGTTCATGTACAATTGGGAAAATTTTACAGTTTGGGGTAGCTTGATGTTCGGGCGTCTGTACATGAACACTTTCAATGCAACAGAATCAGTCTCACTTTTACACAATTAGGTACTTTAAATAATAGAATAAAAGAGCAAAAAGATTCCTTCGAGCCGGATTTGAACCAGCGACCTATGGATATCAGTTACTATACATCTACAGTCCACCGCTCTACCAACTGAGCTATCGAAGGTGCATTAAAGCTGACGAAATTCCACGTCGCTTTAGTAATCATTAAGACAAGAAACAACACATGTTACAAATGGATGCGCTTTCATTTAAAATATGTATTGTTTTCGTTTAACTGTAGTGGTACCTAATACCCACTTATTGTACTCTATGATAAACGTTTATTATAAATCAACTGTTAATGTAAACACATAAAATCCTTTCACAGAACGATGACTGAAATCAGGTAAATTGAAACAAAACATTGTTTATATTGATACCGGGCAGATAACAACATCAAAAATTAAACAAAGGTGACCTATCATTATACTTACCACTTGATAAACAGTTTTTATCGGAAACTATGTGACTTATAATAAAAATCTATTAATTACACCAATTGACCACACATTGAGATATTTGTTAATCCCATTGCTATGTAAATACCTTTTTTATTACAATTTTGGTCTTAAGATAAATAATTACACATTTTATACAAGTTTATAAACTAAAAAAAAGGGAAGAGCTCACTGGGTATCAAAGAATTCATCCGCATTTTAGGTAGAAATTCTAAAAAAAAAGTAAATAACCAAGTAGTTGAAAGAATCAAATAATTTCATACCCTATAACAAATTGACTCTGCTAAGTCTATGTAATGAGAACCCGCTATCTAGCCTAATTTATGTCTGCCTGAAACAACGTTCGTTAAAGTGTAACAATGTACAAGTAGATACAGTATCAACTGAATAGTGAACAAAAGTTCAGTTTGCACGCATTTTGAACGACACGACGCGACGCCCGGAAGCGGTGACGTTGTCGTCTAGAGCCCAGACATCCCTGCAATACCTACTACCCTACGTCTTAAAGACTAAAAAGATTGCCTCACTACCCATTGAAACATTACTACTCGGCTACAGTAGTTAAAGTAATACAAAAACAGCAATGAACACAAAACAAGGGGGAATTAAGGAAGTTAATTTCACCGCAAAGTGAGGTCGAATCGCGGCTAATTTGAATAGAAACTGTCGCGGCGGCCGGCGATAGTCGCGCCGTTTCCGACCCGTCCCGTATCGGACGTATGAAACGACCCCTAACGAGTTCCCGAGGAATTCGGCCAGTGAGTTACATCATTTGAACACGTAAATGACTACTTCGTACGAACTACGAACACAAGTTGTAACAATCGTTACCACGTTATTGAATTATGTTCTGTGTTTTGATATGATTTAATTGCTGAATTTTCTGTACTAGATATTGCTTACAAACACATACTTATTTGATTATAGGCTGTACCTACATGGTTCAATTCTATCTACGAATTAAATACCAAAACGTTATCTAACTATCGTAAAACGAGGCAGACTATGCGCCCTCGCGACCCTAGCCGCCGCAGGATACGGAGACGCCCTGGGCGTCGGGAATCCCAGGCCGATTTCCGGCCACCATAGGCATGAGCTTGCGGAAATGCGGACGGCGAGTAATGGGTAGCTCGCAGTCCGGTAATGAGCAAGCCCAAGTCGATGGCGCGTTGTGTTCCACGCGCGCCTCAAAGAGATGTCAGCACAAAATGATGGGGCCCGCAAGGGCCGATGCCTGCCAGGGGTGCGGGTTTGTTCGAAAGAGATACCATAGCCCCTGGCATACGGGCTACTGAAGGAACACAAGTGGGTTTTAGTCAGTCAAAGTCTGACACGCCCTCCTACTCCACCCAGAGCGGGAGAAGTTATTTGATGATTTTCCACCCAAAAAAAAAAAAAAACTATCGTAAAACTAAATTAGGTCATAACTAAAATAACAATAGTCTTTAATACTCGTAGCAACTTAAATGACGTCAATTTTTTTTACTTCACTATTAAGTCGCTTCAGGTATAATTTCATAGGACTGTTATTATTTTCTTTTTAAAACGCAATTTTGTACAAAGAATTCTCAAGTAACAGGTAACATTAAGAACACCTGCGAGCTAATGATTCCCTCTTCGTTGGAGTAACTTATTTGCATAAAAATGTAAATATTCTGGAAAGGCAAATAGGCAAAGTAAAAACAAAATTATTAAAGTTTGTTTAAATCTTTTGCTTCTTTAATTTTGTTGCAATTCTAAAAGTTCTAAGATTACAAGTAGCCTAATAGATAGTCTACTGACAATAATCATGAGTCATGCCCTAGTCAGTCTTTACTGACACCTGACAAAACAGATTGAAGTGTACCTAAATGGTAGACACTGATCATCCACATCAACCTCAAAAGCCATAGGCCACTTTATTAATATTACAGTTAGCCGTCAGGTATCACAAATTCACGTTAAATTGACAGCAATCATATGAAAGGGCAGCCATAAAGATCAAACAGGCACTTGTCAAATAATTCAGGGGCGGCCCAGCGGCCCACCACTTAGCATAAGGTCAAACTGACATTTGGAGCAACATTTACGTCGCCGCCAATTCATAACATCGTAAGGAAACGTACGTCACGCAACACAGATTATAGTGATGGGCAATGTGACGTCTCATTATATATTTAGAGTTCTCATAAGCTTTAGTTTGATTTGATCGACATATTGTGCCAGGTATCAAATGTCAAACTAAAGGGTTTGTTACTGGAATTGGCATCGAATTTATGATGTAAGGCAGTATGATTTAGTTGGTATTTTAATGGGAGTCAGGCGTGGACTGAAACCGTGTGAGAACTAAAAAAGAAAAAGTGTAGCGTGTTGATCAATGCTCATGCCTTCTCGGTAAGGAAAAAAGACTGCCCTGCAGCGAGTTAGAAGTTTCTATTTAATTTTAATCATTTAAGTTCCTCTCTCACAGGAACGACGGCTGTGTCCCCGTAATTGGAACGTTATAGAATGATTACGCTTTTAAGGCTGAGATTTCTTGAAAACGCTCAAAATGGTGGTTATTTAAACCAGTGTTTCTCTTTAACCGTAAATAATTTTTAAAGAAATTTTTTTTATGATATTTTCAAGTCTTTTTTGCATACAGTGATGGTACTCAAAACATAATTAAACATACTTTAATGCATCAAAAAAATCATCAAAGTCACCTCTTAATTATCTTTAAAACCAGTTTATCCCTTCAATAACAATTATTATTATAGTTAAAAATATACCATAAGTGATGAATCATTTAATAGCAAATAGTTAATATATAATCTTATACAATTTCGTTTGCATTTTTACGACAATGCTTACTCATTTATTATTCGAATTTATTACAACAGATTTTAACCCGTATCGGATTGCACTAAGAACTATTATCGCTTATAACGACAATACGACGAGTATATTCAAAATTACCAGGGCCTTAATACTTGTTACTGTCCGGAATACTATTTTGTTCAACATACGCCCTAACACTATCCCAAAAATTGCAAAAAACGTAAGAAAATGTGAACCTCGGGAGCTAACCTGGTGGTTCCCCCATAAGATTCTACATGACATTTTATGCTGCAGTTTTAAGAGAATTTGAATAGAAATAGGCAGATTGGGAAATACGCTTTCATCCCGTAGGTACTGCACAATATATTCAAGTAGCTCTTCAGATTTCTTAGATATAGGTAACAGTATGAAATAGTTTATTGATGTTAATTTTTTTATTTAATTATTGGGACTTTTCCGCCCCCCTTCGATAGGCTTTCGCCCTGTGTCCCACCCTAGTTACGCCACTGACTCTAAAGACATCAAATTAGAAAGACAATAATAAGCTTACATCACTGTCGTGGCATTTCAATATATCGACCATCCCCTCTCTCTCCGCTTCACAACCCTATTCGCCCACCTTTTAGCATAAACAGAAGGGTAGCAAGTACTCGAGACGGAATTGCCCTGTCAAAGCCTTTACTAAATTATTAATACGTAACTTTGGAAAGAATGCTTGATTTAATTACAAAAGTAATTTCTAACTACTGCATAACACGAAACGCGTTGAAGAACGTGCTAACTATTTCGTTTGGTGAGGTCAACACCATATATTTTTAATAGGTCTTTACCTATGAAATTGCCGTTTTGTATGAAAAAATTTAAACGAATTTTTTTCATGAATTTTTTATTTGTATTAATCGAAGTAATCACCCATGCAATCAATGCATCTTTGCCATCGCAGTGGCAGTTTATTGATGCCCTTCTTAAAGAAATCAGCTGGACGGGAGGCAACAAATTCTTCAAAGGCATTTTGTACTGCCTCTCGGGTATTAAATTTTTTTCCCGCCAAGAAGTTATCCAAATTCTGGAAAAAGTAGTAGTCTGTAGGCGCAAGGTCTGGTGAGTAGGGCGGATGACGGAGAGCTTCCAACCCCAGTTCTTGCAACTTGGAGACCGTCTGCTGTGCAGTATGAGGTCGCGCGTTGTCGTGCAGGAGCAGCGGAGACGAGCGATTGACCAATGCTGGTTGGAGATGCGCCAGCTTCTCCATCATTGTGTTCAGTTCTTCACAGTACACATCTGCAGTAATGCTCACCCCGTTTGGTAAGAAGCTGTGATGAATCACACCGGGGCGCTAGACCACCAAACAGTGACCATCACTTTTCTAGGGGTAAGTTTTCGTTTAGGGCATTGTTTAGGTGCTGAACCAGGATCCAACCAACTTGCTGAGCGCTTACGGTTATCAAACAGAATCCATTTTTCATCGCAGGTAACAATGCGGTTCAAAATTCCTTCATTTGTGTGTCTGTTGAGCAGTGCAAGGCACGTCTCGACGCGTACTTCGCGCTGGCGATCATTGAGTTCGTGGGGCACCCATTTGTCAAGCTTTTTTACCTTGCCAATTTGACGCAAATGGACCAATATTGTTTTGACGCTAACGTCGAAAGCTGCTGCTAATTCAGCCGTAGATTGTGTATCATCAGCTTCCACAATCGCCTTTAATTCGTCATTGTCGACCAAAGTCTTCGGACGACCGCGAGGTTCATTTTTCAGGTCGAAATTTCCAGAACGGAAGCGAGCAAACCAATAACAGGTGGTGCGTTGGTTTGTAGTGTTAGCTCCGTAAACGTCGTTGATGTTGCGTGCCGCTTGTGCCGCGTTGCTGCCACGACGGTACTCATATTCCATAATTACTCGAATTTTTAACGTATCCATGATGACGAAAAAGATTGAAATGCGATGAAAATGTAACACTAATCAATAAAGAAATGACTACTTTTAGAAAAAAAAAATCCATGTTTTTAAAATAAAATTAATTTGAAATTAGAATTCTTAGCCAAACAAAAATTATTTTGATTTGAAATGGCCAGTACTGCAGAACGGCAATTTCATAGGTAAAGACCTAATATTATTAATTTCTATTATTACGTCGACATTAGATTTATGTTCCGGCTGTAAATCATTTTAAATAGGTGTATTAGGCTTTTGTACTATTGTAAGTTGGTTAAGTTACACTAGGCCAGAAGTTTATTTTAAATTTTTCGTTTCGTGTTACAAAGTCATTAAAAGGAAGGAATATGAACTTAAATACTTCTTTATATGAGCTAGTTTAAAAAACTCCATCGCATTTTAAAATGAAATAGTACCTACTTCCTGAAAAGCAACGGCCCTTTTCACTGATCGGGAAACTTTCCAACGGCTTAAAAGATACTTAGAAGGTAAGTGGCCTAATCTACTGTAAACTTACAAATCTATTTAAGTCGTATCAATCAAAAATAATTCCGCTAATTTACGACGGTACCTAATTAAGTCAATCTCCCATTAAATCCCCTTTTCTTAGCGACTCGTCTCTCGTCTGGAGGCGCATAAAACGCGCGAAAACCTAATGCCATTTCACGCCGGAGTAAACCTTTCTCTCGGAGTTAACGTCTATTTAAACTCGGCTTAAGTTAATCGATCGAGAAGGCCCTTAATTATGGCTTTATCTTAGCGGCAATGGCGATCGAAGCGGGTGGATCTAAACTGACTTGAATTGGCTGAGTACACAGCATGTAGTTACACTTGTAAGTAGATGACATATATGATTCGGAACGCGTAGATAGTATTTTTCTACTTTAGGTACCTTAAAAAGGGTTTTCATATTTACTCATTATTTATATTTACTATATTTATAGAATACTTGGTACTGTTGGCCATCAGTGTAAAAGACCCATGCTCGAGCAAAATCAACTTGCCTAAAGACAAGTCTACAAGTTCTCGGTACATGTCAACATTAACTGTCGGGAGAGGTTTGTCTATCCGAATTAGCGTTGAACCGCTAACCGAGAGTGTCGTCGACGCCATATTAATATTCATAATCGACGCTCCTTGCCGTTACGTTCAAACGTGGAGGTAGATACGTTAATTTAATACGACTTTCTTGAGTGAAATTGATGTGAGTATTCAGATGTACGTGTGCTGGTATGGATTATCTACTGTCTGCTTCGATCAACAATAACAACACCGTCTACCTTAAATGCTTTCAATACGTTTTAAAGTTTATTTTAAGGTATTTACAAGGCAGTGTGAGTAGAAACGCCGGTATGGGATGCCCTAGGAAAAAAATTTGTGACCTGACATGTCAGACATGTCAGGTGCACTCGCAACCGACGTGCGTAAACGAGGCAAAAGCATGGATTTGCAAGGATTGTAGCTGGTGGGGTTCTATAGTTTCTGCCTACCCCCATGGGTACCCCAAACTTGATTTTGTTTATGTTTGTATGTAAGTAACCCATTCTTAAAAAAAAAAGATAACCTTTTTAGATTCAGTTAATATTCAGTACCATTCTTAAAAACATGAAATAGGCAACCTTTTCAGATTCAGTTAATATTCAGTCTATTAAACAAAACAACAACCACTTTTTCCTATCTCACATAAAAATTGCATTAACAAGAAAAAAAAAAATTGTAAAAAGTACGCCGTATACACCAGTTTCTATGACTTGCATTTCGGCGGGCGCGCGATGCCCGCTGGGACCACAAACCCTAATTATGTCTGAAACAATACTCCACCTCATTTTTACCCATTTTGTGCTCAATCATAATTACCTGTGCCTTCCTAAGGGAAACATTGTTACGGGTAATCATCGCAGAACCTTCCAGCCGTTTTATTATGATGAGAAAAAATATTTTCCTTTGAGATTCTCTTAGAATGCTCGCATTTCTTCTCAACATAGAATATAGAACAGTTGGCCAAAAATACGAAATCAAAATAATAAAGGCCTCGTCCTTAATTTGTCGCGTCAGGTCAGACTGTACTGGTCAGCTTGTATCGTTTGACTTAGATAAATCAAAATCAAAGTCAAGTCTTTTATTCAAACTAGGCTGGCAGTCGGCACTTTTTGAACACATAAAACAGTCCCCCAAAATGCCCGCCCTTATACGTCATCATGATCTTTTCTTTATAAACTAAATCATGGATACCTATTGTAATTACTCTTCAGATAGTAAAGTAGGTACCTGACGTCCACAATAATAATACCGACACAATTCCAATAAAGCAGTTCATTAAAGAGTTCGATCGTTAAGTCAATACACACACGCAATAAACGTTGTGCACAATAAAAAGCCTTTGAAATCAAACAACGGCTCAATAAAAGCGTACGCAATTACCTGCTTCTCGAATATTTATCTTTTTCCGCGATATAAATGCTTTGTGGGGGCCAACAATGGCTGCGGGGCTCCAACCACGGGAAGCTTTATAATTTTTTAATTAATACCGTCGAAAATATCAAAGTCATTGGCCGTTCTGCCTACTAGTGGGGAATGCTATTAAATTTTGATAAAGTTTTTTTCATGAAGCATAAAGCGTTCCGCTCTTTTAGGGTGCACTTTGGTCACCCCATTGTCAAACAAATACGTCTACATTGTACCCTTTATTTTAATGAAAATCAAGCCTTGTTCAATACAGATTAAAAAGCAGTGTTATTGACTTTGTCAATTCTACCGTTAATTCGTTCGTTTGGTTACAATCCTGGTGATAAAATTAAACTGTTTTATTTCACCAGGATTCTCACAATTGCTTCATATGTGTTAATCACTCAAAGAAAATCCTATGATCACTCAAAAGAACATTCGTCTTTCATCTGAAACCATTTCACCCTTAAACAATTATCCTTTATCAATATCACTCAAATATTTTAACGACTTGCCGTCAAAATGATTTGAATCTTCACCCAAAAACAAAGTTAACTCAATCGAAAAATGTGTTACAATTTACAGGAGATGTGGAGGGGAGCCCTTTAAACCGACGTTTTCCTGGGGGTTTTCCTAATGAGTGATTTTCACGGTGACGACACGACAAAGCCGGGACCAACTGACACGAGCTTCCAATACAATAACTTCATTAAACACGAAAGAATAGAATCGATCTGTTTGCTCATTAAATTGAAACAATCGAACACTATTCTAATATTTAGACCTGAATACTGAAAAAAGTGTGTCTTTCATGTCTGTTATTGTTACTTTTAGTTTAGACTTTAAAATAAATAAAACCTGTACTAACATTGTATTCTACGTTTGTTACCTATACATGGGTTCTCAACCAGTGTGACCCTTAAAGTATCCCAAAGGAGGCGCCAGTGCGCCAAAAATAATCTGTGTAGGTATTTATGCAAATGAAAAAATCCATCAAAATACTTGACTTTATGCACAAATGTGCACTTTAGTGCACATTTGGAACACGTCATCGGCTTCTTGTAGCTGTTTTGTTTACATGCAAGAGAGTTGAAAGTTGTTGGGAGCGCATATGTTAAAAGGTTGGGAACCACTAATTAGACAGAAATGTGTGCAAGTAAGGATAATGCGAACTGATTGCAGCTTCTGGCTGTACCCCCTCAGGCCCCATGTCTAGAATTTACCATCATCATCTTATTCAGGTTTTGTCCGCAATGGCAACAATGTCGTCCACCCATGTCACCGCCGGACGATCAATATCTCGTCTTCCAGTCCTTGGATGCCACTCTGTCATAGCCATGCTACACCTGTCATCGCTGCGCCTTGCCGGGTGTCCTGCCACAGACACCAGGCTCTTTGAGCTACATAACACGCTTTCCTTACTTAGGTACATTAGTCCAATATTTATATGAACCCAGGAATTCGAATTCAAGACCGGCCAATCATCAGCCACTATGAGCCAACCGATTAGTTGGACATGATCATAAAATATGACCAGTTACTATGTCATAGTAATTAAGATAATCATAACGAAGTACATATATCATATTATAAAAACTATAAATATTGTGATAACCAGGAGGAGTCAGTACCAGTACCCCAGATACCTTATTGAAAACTAACCAGTAGGTACCTACTTAATAAATCTTCTCAAAACTTAATTCCCATCCTTTTCCACAACCCTTCCAGATCGACCAATTTCATTCGCATTTACGGTAAAAGGGAAATCGATGTCCGAATGCCTGATAACATTTTATTACACCCGATGACCACCGAAATTAGCGTCATTGAGCAACGCTCATGCAAATTGTCCCCCCACCCCTCACCCCCTATAGAAATTTACTGTAGGTAATTGATTTAATAGTCTTCTTTGTTCATGACTAATGGACGGACACGTTTTGATTCGGAAAGGGAGCCACATTTTCATGAAATTTAGAATTGGCTTGTTTTATTGTTTGATGAATTGTGGAGGGAGATTTGGATAATGTCCTGAGAAATATTTTATGTATTTTCAATTTGTATGTGTATCTTTCAATTTTCAAATCATAGCAATCGACTTAGGTGTCAAGAATCTCAAAAAGACGCATACTGCATACTGCATTTGCAACAAACACATATATAGACACTGCAAGTAAAATAACTGCTTCTATTTGCAATCTAAAACACAATTTCCGGTTGGTTTAAAAAATAATTATTTCAGTGTTGCAAGGCTTATAATTATGGCGGGCACGACAACAGCGGCAGGTAACACGGTCTTCGGGATGACGTGCCAAGAAAACTTTAAAACTAACAGTAAAATACCACACACTGCCAATCAAAAGCTTTCGTGTGTTCCGCATTTAGACGTATTTAAATGCCCTGTATAAGGGTTTTGTCGCTTGAGAAAGCAAATAAAATGTTGCACCAATTCGTGTTAGTCGCAACATGACCTTTTCTGTTAGTGGAGTCACGTTTCAATCACATATCAAACTTAGTTTATCCAGACGAGATCGAGAGGAGGATGTGCGGGAAAATTCCCACCAAACAAACTAAATTATTCAAAATACGCACACGTGTTTATGATAGCAAATATTATTGTAATAAGATTTTGGATCACAATACCATTTTACGGCCTTGATCGTGGTTCCCTATTCATAGACTTTATTTTGGTATAAAATGATATAAATCACTACACCGCTGAAAATGTATAAAAACGCTAGAATCATGACTAGAAGATATTATGATGGTGAGCAGACTGTGCACAATAAAAAGATTTTTATGATATTTCATCCCTAAATGGGTCAAACAGTGGGTTCAATCTTATTTACAAACTAGCTGCTGCCGTCGGGTTCGCCCGCGTGGATGTCGGAATTTATCCAACAGGAATGTGCTACCGAACAAAAATAAAATAAACAAAAAATAATCTATGATACTCCTTGCAACATTAACTATCTGTCAGTTAAGTCCCGTTAAAATCGGTCCAGCCGTTTCGGACATAAGCCGGAACAAACAGATAGACAAATTACATTTCAAAAAATCATTATAATTAAAAACTTTCGTATTACCGTGTAAACTTTCGTAAAAACTGTTATTTTGACATTGCAAACAGACGCTTCAATTTTATTTATTTGTAAGATAAATGAAATTGCTGGCAACAAATACTCTACTGGAAAGATGCCATGAAAATGCCATTTCTAATAGGAAACTCAAACAAAAGTCCTAGCACAAACTCCACAACACGGATGTATGTTTTCTTAACCACAAAGCGTAGTTCACAGGCGACAAAACCACGATATGAACAGCTCAAAACAAAGGGGCTGTTACGTTTTATTGCGTGCAATCGGCGCCAGTAAACTGGAGATAGTACTCCTGCCAACAATTAAAGGGAGCAGATAAAGCCGAGGGATTTTCACGACTCCTTTACCTAATAATATAAAGATATCTGTGTTAAGTACGAGGTTTCATGGAGTTATAATCGGAGATCGGATATTCGGATGCATATTTACCTAAAGTTAATTTTTAGCTGTGAAAGTATGGAAGCGACCTCTAAAACTATTATTTTTATAAAAAAATATTCCGTGGTGCCAGGAACACCGGCAATGCATAACTAATCGGGTGTATATTACGAAAGCGACTCATAAAAAATATTTGGTTGGAAGAAAAACCTGGGATTCTTGGATTTCATTACTATTCATATGCTTATTTATTTAAAATTAATATAATATAACCCCCGATGCAAATATGTATATGTAGGGTGTAAGATTTTTTTATAAAAAAGCGCATTCCATATTAGCCAACATCTCATCTTTAGGTGAATATGCATCCGAATATCCGATCACTAGTTATAATCCTACTGTTCATAATATTTAACCGGAGCTTGCTAGTACTTTTATTTTTAAACTGAAATTTATTTAACATTCGGGTATTGATTTTGGATAACAACCTGTTATCTAGGGAGGGATTTTTATATACCTACACTAGCTGTTGCCTGCGGCTTCGCCCGTGTGGAAGGCGAAAATTATCCCACGAACATAGATATTTTTAACCGACTTCAAAAAGAAGGAGGTTATCAATTCGACATGTTTATATTTTTATTTTTTATGTATGTTCGGGCATAACTCCGTCGTATATAGACGGATTTGCATAATTGTTTTTTTTTTTCGAAAGGGCTTTACTCCGAAATGGTCCCATTAAAATTTCATATAGATCTGATGATGCGTTTCGGAGACAGACAACGGAACTCTTCAAAAAATTACAGCAAATCAACCACGAATGTTGCTATCGCATAAATATGCATTGTTTTGAGCCCAACGATTATGAAATTTCGAATTAGTGTGGGGTAGGTAACCAAAAAGTGACAAATAAAAACTTTTTTCAAAAAAATAACAACCGACTTCGAAAAACAACACTACAAAGCTCAAAATAACTTTAATTTCGGAAGGCGGTGACAAACAATTAAAATACACACCCAAAGTCACCGACTTCCGAAATTAAAGTTATTTTGAGCTTTGTAGTGTTGTTTTTCGAAGTCGGTTGTTATTTTTTTGAAAAAACGTTTTTATTAAGAGGAATAATTCCGTTTATGATTGTTATCATATATCTTCTTTTAGTGTACTTGGCGACAGTAACGCTCTCATGCTTGCTTGCTGCTCCCGTCTGCATATTTCAGACATCTTCAACGATCATCGTCATAGTTAAATCAATTTACATAAAACTTTAATCAATTTACTGAAATTTCCAAAATCCGTTTGGTAGTTTTTGAGATTAACGTGTTCAAACTGGCAGACAGCCGTGCCGGGGGAACTATGTTTTATAATATGTAGTCATTTCTACAGTATTGCTACGGGCTATCGTCTACGGTTTACGCAGGTCTACGACGCCTACCAACATTACGTAAGGACATTTAAATAATTGTGGATAGCAACAAACTTGTTACCTAGAGAAAAAAGGACATTTAAGGATACATTTTGTCTATATAGGAAGAATGAAAACTGTTCTACAGCTAGTATTCCATATTATAGTATCTAACGTTGTTTCCAATCTAAACTCCTTTCAACGGTATCAAATAATACAGTGTGTAGGTCGAATATATTCTTTTTAAAATTCATGCTGCGTTAGAAATAGGCAAATACTCTTGCGTATAGGTGTCGATTTGATAGAGCTTTGTGAAAAAAATGTCCGCTCTATATGCGAGACGCACCGCAATCTGATATCGCGCGTGCCTGACTCGCGGTCGCGATAGTGCTGATTTGTATTTTAACAATACATCGACGCATTTATTATTACAATTGTGTAAAAATTGCGATTACATATTAGTATTAAATACAACAAATTTTAATTAATGCATTCCAGCCTCTTCACAACATTCATTTGCTACAGGAATTTTCAAACTGAAACCATAAATTAAGCAAAATTAATATCGTGCTAAGTTCAGAATTCCACGAATACTTATACATATAATTAAACTATTCAGTTCAACAAAATATCGATACAATTGTACAACAAAACATCACTAGCGCGAATGAAATCGAATAGAATCCGTCAATAGCGCGGATTGGTATTTGCGCTGGAACAGGGTTGCTTCTGCCTGAGCAGGCGCGTCCGCAATCGCGTCCCGCTGTCAACACGCTCCCATTGTGTTTAATATTTTCAGCTCTTTTTTATAAATCCTTTGATTTCGATATGCGGGTATACGTTCAATTAAACGACAACCTAACAGTTTCGAAGTATATGCGTCAATCTCTGATAACTTTTAGAATCTTCCCTAAGATTAACTATCTAGACTGTACTATCATTATTTAATAATAAATAATAAATAAATAAATCATTTATTTTGGCCAAAACTTTTACATATTTTATAAACCTGCCAAACTGCGTGACAGTTTGTCGGCAGGATTAGCGCTCGATATAAATATTTGGTAACAAAAATCTAATTAAACATCTAAGTAGACACAGTCTTATAACTAATTTACAAGGGCGGTAAGAATACCATGCTTACAGCGCAAGCCACCTCGCCGTTCTGCCGGCACACACGCCGACGACCGACGGACGGCTAACGGGCTAACACCGCCCGTGCTTTTTCGGTTATTGTTAAATACTGTCACATGTCGCGGTCAATGCATTAAGTAGTTCAGTTTTCAGTTTACATTTTAGGGTTCGCTTGCTAATTACACCATCATCTTTTCTTAGCCAGGAGATATCATTGAACAGCGTAGGGGTCAAATACTTATTGGTTCTTTTGCCATAGTAATTTTTTACTGGTGCTCGTACATATTTCCGTTCTCTAACGCTTCTAGTATTGTATGTGTTTTGCACATGTACTTTGAACTGATCGTTATAAAACTGCTCTAGAACCATCAAGTATTTGACCTTCTCATGCACGGGAAGCACCTTACATATAACAAAAAGTTTCTCGTAATTTTCTTTACACTTAAGCTTAATTTTTTGGTTCACAAGGTATTTCAGAAAACGAATTTGCAGCGATTTTATACTATTAAGGTAGGTTTTGAATGTACGGCCATAAGTATTTAACCCATAGCTCAGCAGGGATTCGGCGAGTGCAAAATAAATCATACGCATCGTTTTCCTACTCAACGGCGCCTTCAGGATATAGAACTTACTTAACACTGACCTAAGCTTCGTGCACACTGTGTCAACCTGCGTCTTCCAGTTCATGTTACGGTCCACCCACAAACCAAGATACCGAAATTTACTGACGTACTCCAACTGTTGACAGACACAGTTGATATTTCTCACGTGCATACACTCGTACGTGTGGCCCACGATACCTATATCCCTACTACTATTTAGACAAGTAGGTACTTATAGGACGAAAATTAAGATACAAACAAAGAAAGAAATAAAGGCCAAAGAATCAGCATTGCCAGACAACGTGGCAACGCTGCCAGCCTTTTGGGCATTTTTCTCATTGATAGCGGTGCGGACGAATTTATTGATGCCTTGTGATTCTTTTCGGTCTGTTTTTATTATATGGGTACATATTATTTTAATATTAGTTTACGTCTAATGAATCATAAACATTTAGATACAAACACGATGCCACAGATGCCAAAAAAAAACAAGACAACAAAATAAAAAATAAACCACCCGTATGAAACTAGCCCTTGCCAGAAAAAGAAACATTATTTATGTAAGATTTCCTTCCCGTAGCATGCACCTATTGTATGGTGTGGGCAATTACATTACACATTAGTCTCAGACCGCAAAACACACGAACAATTCAACAAAAACAAACGTGAGGATTGCCTCTGAGAGGCGATAATTTGTCAGGTGCGACGCGCTCAAAGATAAATCGTGCAGATACGACAGTGGAAATAAAATAATAAACAGGTTCTTATCAATATTGCTGTGTATTGATCCAATATAAAAGGATCGAAAATAGAAGCGGTGCTCGGGGGAGGCCCTATAACAGTGGACGTCTTTGTGACGCACGTCATTGATAAAAACAGTATAATCTGTGGGTTCAAAACAGTTACAATTTTGATGCCATTCATATAGACATTTTTCAAACTTGTAAAGCATTAAGGATTTTCTTCAAAAACATTCGGATTTCGATTGAAAGTGTGTCACACATTTGAAGTGCTGGTATCTTATTCTATTGAAACTTCCTCCTACGTTAGACTAGAGGAGTAATAGCGTAAAACTATAACATTAGCAATGGCTTTAATTTTGATAGTTCAAAAACATTAATTGCGTTGAAGAAGCAAGAGAGATAACCTAAAAAAATATTCAGATTGTGATTAATAGTGTATTGGGCAATTAGGGTACTGCTCCTGGTCAAAAGGTTACACTGACGGGCGGCCTGGTGTAGTACATAAGCCTGAAAAGCTTTTTTGATTCCCGAATCTACATTTGTTTACTTTTGCTACGGATTCTTGCCTACGGCCTATGAGCTACGCAAGTCCACGACGCCTACGAACTTTACGGGGTGACAATAAATACAATTATGGTCCAAAGTCCCAGGGCCCCCACACGTTACTTATTTCCTGAGTAACAAAATGTGTGGGATAAGTAGTGTATTTACTTTGAACGTACACGTACCTGCTAGCTTGGGCCAATGGCCAATTTACAGGTATCCGTTACTTAAAGTCTTGCTTTAGAAAAATATTGCAATAATTATTTTTTTAATGTTTTCAGAAATAAGTAGTTCTTTTATTCTGAGATATGTGAAAAGTGTATTACGAGAATTAAAAAACAAAAATAGTTGCCCGTAGGCAAGAAATTAAGTACCGTACAAAGCTTTTCTTTGGCTGGTTGCGTGGGAACACTCCACACGGAGGCGAGGCGGCCCGCTAACGTCTTCTTCAAGGGGGATGAAATATCTAAACGCGAGTCTCTTAATGACTTTCATTTATTTCTCTCCCGAATCTCGTACTGAACGCTGGTAATTATTGCGTTTCCAGTAGGGTTATTAAGTTTTGCTCCGGTTAGAATGAGAAATGGCCACATTTATTCGATGTTCAACTTGATACCTTTGAGCGGCGAAGGGCTGGAAATTTAATTTTAGATGAAGATATTATGATGTAATTATTTTAATTGTGGCGCGCCACGGTGGTGGTATTAAAATTGTGCGATGAATTGAGACGTTATCTTTTTATGATTTGTAGCGTGATTTTTGCCTGAATGATCCCAAAATGGAACTGGAATAAATTAATCTCTTGATCTGCCCAGCCTTTTCTCAACTATGTTGGGGTCGGCTTCCAGTCTAACCGGATGCAACTGAATACCAGTATTTTACATGGAGCGATTGCCTATCTAATTACCGTAGATAGATAATAGCTACTCTACAGATGCCTAATACAAGAAACAAATGAACTAAACAAATCTCATCCGATCTACATAAATAAATCGTCTCAATAGGTAATCAAGTCATCTGAAACAAATGGCAAACTTAGTACAGATTAGATCGGACGAGCGACGCATCTAATTGTCCGTCCCTAATCCCGGACGGCGGCAATCTATCAGTTTCTTTTACCGGTCGGCCCCCAATTCAGTTGTAAAGACCTACTCAACAACTTTGTTTGGGAGTCTATCGGAATGATTATTTTCATTGACAGTCGCTACGTTGTTTGTATTCTACTTAATACTTATCATAAATTCGCCATTCACTGACAGACAACGCACAGTCTAAGATGCTGGGTCTAGTATAATAATGCATATTTATAGGTACATAGTTTGCACAGAGTTAGTTATACCTACACCAGGAAATTTTAGTCGTCTTACAAAGGTGTTTCACTCAATGTATCCGAAATAAATATGCCACAATAAAAAATGAAAAAAATCATTTATAAAGCATTTTTTATTTTTAAAAATAATAAATGCTTTAGAATGATGAAAAACATTATTAACAGGTTGAAAATGTTTATGTATCAAACGGTTGAAGGCATTTGTAAGATTCCATCTCCATAACAGGGTGTTTCAAACTACGTTATGCGTCATGCGTTGTGTTGTTTTTTTTTTTTACTATTCATGTTCTTAATTAGATCATTTTTTTTTTTATAAATGATTATTACTCATTGGAAACATGAAATGGGCTACCGTTGTAAGACGATTAAATTGCCACGATGTATATAACCAGGGAAAACATTCAAGATTTTTGAAAATTTAACCCCGTTTGGGCATAAATTGGCGATGACAGTTTGTATGGAATTCCGTTATTGTTACAAACGTGTAATAACGTGTATGTAAAACGTAGGTCGTCACATTATATTTTTGGAAACTCATCCAACTTCTTCGTAGCCTTACTCCTGAGATGTTGCTGATAGAAAACCCCATTGGGCATTTTTCTAGTAAATAAGAAATTAAGATGAAACGAAATAAGTTGACTTACATATTATATTCTTCACTTTTTTCATATTGGTAATTAGATATGTAGATGGCTGAGTTTTTCTGTAGCGTGTCGCGGATTAGATACCCGTTTTTGTTGGCTTTCGCACACTGATATTTATGACAAAAAGCAACCACGAAACGGAGTAAATCCTATTGTACTTGCAGATAAAAGTATAGTATTAGTGGGATTACTGTAAACTTAATAATTTTGACCTGTCCCAAAAAATATTACGGCCACCAAAAAAAAACACCATTCAACAACAGAAAGAACCACGTTCTACTTGATCCTATAGGTATCTACGCAATAAATCCCATGTGTAGTATGATAATGACATCAGTATTTCATTGTCAAGCGACGATACAAAGTTTCGAAGCGTTCTCATATTTTGCGCAAAGCTCGGGGCGCTTGCAAATTCTGAACTTTGTCGAGATAACACGCCTCGGCTAAGCCTACCGTAATAAGCTCCTCCTTCCAGCTTTCAGTGTTTACTTTTGGGCGTGTTGTTGTTTAACAGCCTTCAATATTTATTATATTAACCGTGTTTATGCTTTAAACGCAGATTCTTTGTTTACTGTTGGCCTGTGGTAGTTGCTATGAGCCGGTTGGTTACAGAAAGCTGTCTTGTTGCGATCTGTTTGCTTACAGAAATTGTCTAGTCCTCATTTATGAATTAACAAAGAATTTTCTTATCTCTAATTTTATTTAAAGACTGAATGTCTCCAATAAATTTATTGAATAGTTCAAACAGACATAACATCACGCCTTGTTTCCCCAAAGGATTTTGCAGTGGTGTACCCATAGTACACCCACAATTTGCCAGTTATCTTTAAGTGTCATGTAATAGGGGGCGAGCCTATTGCCATCAACCGGACCGAACCAAATCAAACCTCAGGGCTGCTGAAAGTAAAACCCAATAACACTTTGCTCGACCTGAGAATTGAACTAATGACCTCAATATCAGCAGTAGCGCTTGCAACCACTAGACCAGGAATGGGGAAACTACTTCCTGCGGGCCATCACCGGGCCGCGAAGTTTTGAAGTCCGGCCCTCGACCATCAAAGAAAAATCAAGTGAAGTCATACTAAAGTGACCATCTCACTTTCGGTGGATTTTAGAAATTCTATGGAATTGTCGATGCCTCAGACCCCGTGAACATACTGTATAAGTTGTGGTAATGCATTTGAGAGAGTGTGGAACTTAAGAAAGGAGATTCAATACTTTCTGACGGTGCAAGGCAAATTGGACGACTTAATATAGCAAAAAATGCAACAACTTGGCCCGCCATCTTCGATCAATAATTGATCGAAGCCCGCCATATATTTCGTTAGTAAATATTAGCACGCAAGGAAAAAGTTTCCCCATCTCTGCACTAGATCAACAAGGTAGTGAATAATTCATGACATTTTTTAATAAACCATAATCTGCTTTTTGTGGGCTTTATTATAAGAAGAAGTCGTAAATTTTCACATCGTACCTCAAAAGTTCATAACTAACAACGTGTCAAATACCTGTAGCTAGTAGGTGTATAGTTGCGTAGTGTGTACACACGTCACGCCAGTTATCCGAGGCAGGCGAGCGATTTGCGCCTGCCTCCAGTTATGCGTCGCGCTCGCCTTACACGTTGCTAGCAAAATTCTAAGTAACACAGCTAGGTAGATGCTCTACTTGAATGGTTGTATTTATTTTTAAAGTTTTGAAGGACTTCCACCGGCATAGCATAATTAGTGTATAACGTTCCCACTGCTGGGATACAAGCCTCCTCTGTGAGAGGAAGTGGGCCGTAATCCACCACGCGGGCCAGTGCGGGTTGGTAGATGACACATGTCTACAAATTTTTGATTCTAGGACATACCAGTTTCCTCACGATGTTTCCTTTACCGTTTTGAGAGCAGCGGTGATAAAATAATTTACACAAATTATAGCGCCTGACAGGGTTCGAACCTACGACCTATACACTCGTAAGTCACTGCTCTTGCCACTTCCACCCAGCTTCAATAAACACGGAGACGGATATATCTCTGGTGCCCCACTGGCTGGGGGTGGTCGCTTCACCCTGAACTGGCTCCACAACAAGGAGATGCACTCCACCAGCCAGGCTGAAGCTATACTGCCATATCTAACTAAAAAAGTAGTTTATGTGTTTCATGTTTTAACTTTTTGGTCTAAGTAATACACAGTTTAATGGTCTAAAAACGATCAGTTCAACGAAAAGAAGAACATTCTTTACATTGCACTACTTACAAGAAGTAACAAGTCTTTGCTGACTAATCTAGAGACCAGTAACTTGAATTAAAATCAACACCCATAAAGCAGAGCACACATGCTAAGCTCACACACCTACAGTGCCCTCAACTTCAAATGCCCGGAGACCGCCTCGAGGCACGAATGCCAAGACAAACCGAAATCTTATCAAACGACCGCCATGTTGTTTTCGTTAATAAGCAAAACTGCACACAGGGGCCGCCATAACTCACCTGAAGGCTGTTTGTGGAACATTGCAAACACTAGCGGACCTGTAACTTACGAACCATGAACGCTACTGACGTTTACGGTAGGTACAGAACTACCGACTTATGCTCACATTATTTATTGGGTAATTCAATTGCTTACTTGCCTTGGTGAGATATCGATCGAACGGAATTCCCTGGCTTTTTCTCTTCTTTTTCTTGTAATTACAGTATTTACGGTAGCAACGAACGCTTCTCAAAAGAAAAATATCGGTAACTGAAA
The DNA here is from genome assembly GCA_949987655.1 of Polymixis flavicincta. Classification (NCBI taxonomy): domain Eukaryota; kingdom Metazoa; phylum Arthropoda; class Insecta; order Lepidoptera; family Noctuidae; genus Polymixis; species Polymixis flavicincta. Next base: position 16,624,755 of record OX465181.1, on the reverse strand, counting down.
ATTAAAATTAAAATACAATAGGAAACCACAAGAAAAGAACGTACCGAAGCTCCTCAACTCCTCAATGTCTTTAAAAACCCCTTTGTTACTTGTTCTTTGATAAGTATTTCCTCAAAATACTTTTCTGAAGTTAAAAATTGGTGTTCCTAACATCGTAAATTATGTTTAACAAACCGTGATGTTTAATTGGATGTTGAGAATGGTGACAATTCATCCCGCAACCGACACTTTGCGCAGAAAATTTCGATTAAAACAAAATCGGGGCGGCGGGTCTCATGGGAGCGGTTCATTTTATACCAATTAGTTAGCTACAGGCAGTGGATTCGTCACGAGTGAATGAATACCCCTTTTGAATTGTATCTGTTTTACACGACACGACTTCTGGAATCGAATGAGACAAGAAATAAACCCATGTTCCGATACCTAAGCTTCCGTAAATAACTGGGCTGTTAAAATGACCCTTTGCAGTCGTGCAAAAACATTATTTCACTAAATTTAGATAGCTAATACTTTAGATAATTACTAGCATTTGCTAGCTGCTTAGCCCGCGTGGATGTCTAAAAATATCCCACGTGAACGTACTACCTGGTTAAAAAGTATCCCATGTGTTAATCCAGGCTATAAACTATCTGTTTGACAAATTTTCATCCAAATCCGTTCAACTGTTTTTGTGTTATTGAGTATCAAACATACAAAAGTCCAAATATACAAAGTTTCACATCTGTTTTTGGGGGACCAAAGTATGAACATTAATAGGTATTTGAATTTTCATGTTGATTGATTTGATTTTGAGTCCGCCATTTTTATATCTTATGTAGTTCCAAATATTGAATTTTCAAGTCTAAACATTACAGAACCAAACACTGGCTATTGAATTCAACGACAGCGCTAAACACCGGATCGTAACCAAATCGTGTCCTATAAACAGTCCCGCGTTACTTTAACTTGCTCATCTAAACCGAGTTGTCGGGGAATCGGTAACAAAACGGCCATCCAGCCAAGTTCAGACAATAAACAGTAGCAGATAACGGAGAGAGTTGCGTTTGCGCTCATTGTTGAGTAACTTTGTGGGCGACGAGCTGACTGCTTAGAAAATAAGCTCCTGATAGCGCGATTTGTGGAGTGAGGTGCTGGGCTGTCGGGGAATTGTACGGTAGAAATGTGTATTTAGACGAGCAAGCTTTGTGATTCCTACCAATTCTATATAAGTTATACCTACAGACTTTCAGTAAATTAGTAATCATTACTCGATTTCGATTTTTTTGAAGATAAAATGGTCTGGTGTTATACAAACGATGTAAAAATAAAAAAAATTAAGCCGGGCTCAATGGCTTCCCGAACCACCCTCTATGTACATATACCTACGTATGTTCGTGCATGAAACATGGATTAAATACATACAGTACGCCGACCTTCAAACTCCAATTTCTCCAAATAATGTCCCGAAAAGTGTTTTTTTATTTGTATGGTTTTAGAAAGGGGTTCGTGAAAGTTTTTAAAACTACTTTGGGGTCATTTCCACCATTCCTCTTTTATTTTATAATGTCTGAAAATCTAGAACAAATCTTGTCGAGGATCTTTTCCTTTGGCCAAGTTCGAGTCACTTTGGGTGATGTTAAGGCAGAAATGGTTATATATTTATAAAAAAAATGCGACACATAAAGAGAAAAAAAATATGTAGTGAGAATTACCCAAAAAATATTAAGAACTATCTACCTCCTTAACTATTAACCTCATAAGCTAATAACCAATCGTTAAATATACATTGGTTGTTTTAGGATGCCCCTGAGAGGCTTCAATTATTTTTTTAAGCGGAAATCGTTTTATTGGCCATCCTGTATAAGGAGTATGTAAGAAAAAATATGATTGGGGAAAAAGTTCAAAAACGTTACAGAAGACACTCAACATCTTTCTCTGTCCAAACACAATTTGTATGCAATTATACAAAGCTAAGCTCTATCAGATGAAAACTAACAAGAAAATTCCGAACCCCATCCCGTTGTGGACCATCGAAAGTTCGTTAAAGTAATGTCACTCTATCGTCCCCTCACGAGACAAATGAGACAACATTACTTTTATTAACGAGACAGAAAGAGAAGGGAAAGCCTAGATAATACCCTATAATCACAGTTTTGTTTTCCAATCGCTGCTAACGATTATTGGCGTGTTATTCGGGTGCCATTTTGAATTGCTTCAGTGCTAAGACAAGTCGTTAGCAAGTACAATAAAAAGTGAGGGCGCGGTGATTATTTTCAAGGTGATTATTTACCCTTGTTGCTATGGGAGCAGTTTTCCTTTTCCCGGAGACAAGACACGGACTGTCTAATAACAGTTAATGTCTGAAAAAAAGAGTAGGCATCGACACGAAAAGAAGAAGCAGAAAATAACACATTAAAAAAAAGTTGAAATCGCGAAGTAGTGTAGGTCTATTATTAGGATCTATTATTTTCCACATGATAAATAGTTAAAATATCTATAAACTAGACCTCTTCTTTTGCATGCTCCTTCATTCCGGTCCTGCACCGGTTGTATTCATGTCCTTGAATTACAAAACAAAATTATTACCCTGCAATTGAAACTACCAGAACTCCAAGTTACCAAAAACAAAGGATTATTTTAAGCCGAGCACTCTCTTAATTAATTCAACAAGGCGAGATAAACTAAATTCAAATACTATTCATTGTCTTCACCACAAAGAACCAGGAGTGGTTCTGTTATTTTTTTAAATTGCAGATTGGCTGCTAATATGCATATCTCTTTTAGATCCGTTTATCAAATGATAAACGGATCTAAAAGAGATATGCACTTACAATATTTTTTGGAAAACCGGATCCTATGATAATTGTCATTGAAATCTATGAATGAATATGGATAAGGTTATGCAAAACCTGAATTAAACCACAATTCCTATAGCACTTAAATGCTAGGTACCTAATAAATTAACAGAGCGGTCACTGAAGCCAGACAAACAAGGACCCTGAAAACTGAAACAGGTCTTTACAAGACCTTTCTAAATCCACTTGAAATCGCCTATCATGATAGAAATGTTTGTTTAGTAATCTACATAATTTGATACGTCACTTGGTTTAGGCATAATTTTTCTATGGGTATCAAATAATAAGAAAGAAAAAAAACACCAAATCACCTCCAAATCGTTGAGATGAAACCATTTTACTCCTTCATTTTTCAAAGAAAACCGTCTACTGCTTTGCAATACAAAGGAAAATGATTTGGTTTTGTTACTTTTTACAAATAAGCATTATTTTTGTTATAATAAATTAAAAAAGCGACCGATTAAAGACTGCACGGCTACATCACACCGCACTCGCCCACAAATTTAGTGCGCCCAAATGCTGAAGGTTCTTGGCGTGTATACAAGCCTTAAGTATCCACATACACATCCGTAGCTTAAATAACGACTCACATGGTATAAACCCAGCTAAGCTATTCAAAATAAATTACCCTCATTCTGAAAACAACTGAATTACCCAGCCAGAGGAAAAATATAAAAACAAGCGACTCTTTATTTCGGGTGCATGCTGGTCTAATCCAATTTTAAAATGTTGCCCAGACCATACATATTATAAAACGAGACTTTGTCCCCAGCTTAACGTTTAAATTAGTTTATCCCCCTAAAGCGTAACCGCGGCTAAGGGTTGCAAAATTTAAATTACAAATAAAAGCACTGAAAAATATCTACGAGTGGGTAGTGGCTCAATAACGATGTCTTTTAATTAAAGCGGAAGGGGTAATAAAACGACATAATTCGGAATTATGGCTCTAATAATCTTGAAAGACACCCAAGAGTTTTGTGAATTTTGCAACAGTTCACGCCGAGAAAATTGTGATGCCTCCGAGGTGGCACGGAGGACCGCTTGAAGAAGCTATTAAAATTGATTGCTCTCTAATATTTTATAAGCATTACCTTACCTACTCTGTAAAATAGTTCATAAAATTTATTCAACTTTAAGTTCAGTAAAACTTAAGATTTAATATGTATTTTTAAACCAAATTAAAAAACCGTTTATGCTTTTGGTTAGAAACAACAAACATATTGATTTTATTTGTGTAGTTAATCGGATTAAATACTCCCATTCACCATCAAATGATCCACAAGCCAATATAACCGATTATCATAAAGTTATGGCACACAGCTTAGCCTCGGACCAGTGACACCGATTTAGCACGCTCCCGGTGCCGTCACGGTCGAAAGACCTGCCCGCTCAACCGTGCCACATGTAGCATATTGAAATACGTCGCCCGACTAACCGTCCGGTCCGTCCGTCACGTAGCAACTGCCCCGAGGAATCCCTTCAAAATGATACCTATTTGACTTCCACGCTTCACTGGAAATCTGTCAATACTCATATTTAATATCCACATATCCCGAATATCAGATATCTTGTACCTAAAGGTAGAATTTAGAAATGAAATTCCGTAGGTTCTACGAAATGTTTAATTTTTCTGTAGTACCTAACATTAAAAAAAAAACAATATTTAATAATATATTGTAACATATTTCAAGAACTTGGAACACGTTCTGCTTATAACACAAAATAAATAAGAACTTTATTTACCCACCACCCATTCCCATCTCAAAGTTATCTCAAACAAACGTAAGAAAACAATGAGCCAACACCATTAGCTTCCCTACACTATGTCTGTAAATAAATTAATTTTATGTGCCTGAAAGAACAGAAACAGTAACGTCAATTCTATCGAACAAATTGATAGACGTACTTTAATACGCTTAATTAATTTATTAGAAGTTCTACAAGTTATGAAATGAGTATCTGTAGAAAGCATAGCGGTATTATTCCTGCCAGGATCATTGTCTTCGGTAATTGTAAACTAATTTATTGATTTTGCTAGCTTCCATTGCACCCTCTCGGGTTACAGGAACGTTATAGTAGGTATCGTCATAACTCGCGTATCGATGACTGCTTGGCTTGAAATCCAGTTGAAGGTAATCCCCCTCCTCCTTCCTCAGCTGACCTGTATCCTTTCCAGCGTATCTGGGATCTTCATAGATAGTTATAGTCTGCTTTCTATGCGCAACTACAGGTGCATTTTTCGGGATTTCGGCTACGGGGTTCGCTCGAGATTCATCATAGCCATACCCGTAACCATGGTTGGGACCGTAGCCGTAACCACCCTCATGACGGAAACCCCTATCATCATAATACCCGGGGCCTCCGTAATCTTTCTCCCATCCAGGATCTCTTTGCCAACCCTGGTCCCTCTGCCAGCCAGGTTCTCTCTCCCAACCCTGGTCTCTCTGCCAACCAGGTTCTCTCTCCCATCCTTGGTCTCTTTGCCATCCAGGGCGATCCCAACCTCCTCCTCTTTTATCCTCCCACCTTTGCCAATCCCACCCAGGATCGCGATGAACTTCAGGAGCTCGAAACTCATGACGATCTTGTATGTGATCTCGGGCGTGGTTGTTATGAGTATTGCGATACTTATTGTGATTCAAATTGTCATCTAAGTAATATTTCTTGCCATAATCTTGACGACCATGTTGCTTCACTCCATTGTCACCATATCTGTTATAGCCACCGCCGTTATAATTGTCTCTTATGTGTTCCTGACCGTTATTGTGAGATCCATGATAGCTCCTACCTCCCTGGTTGTCGTGTGAGTTCAGTCTGCTGTTATACGCAGCTTTGTCACCTTCATCATTGAAATCATCGAAAAAGGTGCTTTTATTGGATGACTCGTCTTTATGGTATGAATTTTGAAATCCTTGCTTATGGTGTCCTTTCTTGTGGCCTCTTTTGAAACCGGTCGCTTCACTGTCCTCAGCTTTGTCTTGCTTGCTGTTGTAACCTTTATAAGCATCGCTATCTGATACCGATTTACTATCGTGTTCTTTCTTCAAATATTTTGCTTCGTCATTAGCTTTTGAATATTGGTTCTTGTGGTTGTCATTTAGTTGACTTTCTTCCTGATGAATTTTTTCTCCTTTCTGCTTGTCATGCTTGATTGACTCCGTTCCTTCATCATGGGCGATATCCTTTAAATGTTCTTCCAAAGCGTCTTTAATAGCTGATCCATTGACAGTCGAAACTAATAGTAGCACACATACTAACAAACTAAACCAATATTTGTACCGGGGCACCATTTCATCTCACGTTAGATGTTGTCAGTAAAACGGTATACCTTATAATAGGCGGGATTTGAATGGTATAATGAGTTTTATATCGATGAAAATCGTGTTGGACTTCACGGTGCATCAGGGCACAATGACAGGAACCACAGAAGTTGTTGTGGAAACAATGAGTCGAACTACTGGCTGGTGCGTCCATGACACGACATTATGGAACTAGAAGCACGCGGACGTTCTGTAGGACAAGCCGATCGAGGTCAATGGAGTCGAAACGGGACATTGACGAGAAGGTCATTGAATCATCATACTTTTAATATTTATGTTTTTTCTGCGTGTTTGAAATATAAACAACTTTTTAAACACACAACAAAACAAAATATCAGTGCTATCAGGTGCCATCATAATTATATTTAAATAAATTCGGACGATCTTAACATCGTTCGCTCGTTTTCCAACAGGTAACCACATTTAGGTACGGAAAAATAGGTTTAGATAGACTCATAATTATCAAAGGTCTATTCAAAACGTCCTCAGAAACGTTTGTGCTTGGGCAGGCCGCCACAGAATACGTTGGTTGGTAAACTTGTACATACCTACGTCATTGTAAGTATAGAACATTAATCGACTCTCCTAATCAGCGTGCCGCTTCGGCACATAGGTATCAGCCAAGTTTCAGATTCTTCACCATTCGCTTCCTGTTCGTCCAATCGGTTTTTTAAGGTCGTCGGTTAGGGTGAAACTGAGGGACGCTCCACGCTATGCATGCTGTTTCGGGGTCACCACTAGAGGAGTCTCTGCTCCAACGGCCGTCGGTCCTTCGGCAGACATCAGCGGCCAGCTTCCACTTCAGGGGGCCTACTCTCTAACTCCATCGAGTGGTATGGTAATTTTATTCTAGGTGCATCGTTTTCACATAGAATTGTATTATGAATATATGTAATTATTGTATAACATTTTAAAAGAGTAACGGTGGAGTTTCTTGCCCATTATTCTCCATACGAAACTATTTTGGAAGGAGCGACTGGAATCAATTCTATTTTAATGTAAATGTTAACGTTCAAAAGTGCTTTTTATATGCCTATTTGAAATAAACGCTTTGACTTTGATGAAGTCATCAACGGAGATACGGGCCGGTCCAAAAGTAAATAATTCGAAACTTTGAAGTGAATTTAAACTGAATTACTACAGCAGATTAATAAACTTTTTGGACGGGAAAAGCGCATTGGGAGTCCCCGGGCAGCTGTTAAATCGTGGTGTCATTTATTCTTAGTTCTGCCCTGAACTAATCTTATGTCCTTAAGTGATATGGAATTATGGAGCAAGAAGCGCCCGTATTTTCGGTAGAAACTACGACTTCGTGCTCAGAGAGTACGCCCGAAGCTTTCTAACGCTGCAAGTTTTTTGTTTGTATATTGGAGTGAATGAAACGTGGTATTGATATGTTAGAATAATTTCTTTTTTATTGTTTTTTACTGCCTCGTTGGTCTAGTGGTCGCAAGCGCTACTGCTGAGCATGAGGTCCTGGGTTTGATTCCCGGCTCGGGCAAATTTTTATTAGGTTTCTGGATTTTTTTACCAGCAGCCCGGAGTCTGAGTTTGTGACCTGTTCATGGCAGTAGGCTTGCCCCCTATGTGACTTAAACATAACTGGCAAAATGTAGGTGTTCTATAGGTGCACCTCTGCCCAACCCTTCCGGTGTACAAGCATGATGTTACGTTGTTTTGTAATGTTAATTTATTCGCATACTATTCTATAGAATCAAGTTCTGTGTTACTGGGGAGTTTGTTGGATATCACCACTTCTTAGTTAAAACACTAAGAAGTTGCGAATGACAGGCATTATGGACTGTATTAGGTATGTAAGTTTGACATTCAAAAAGTGTGAGAGCCCCTTCACCCTTGCGTTTATCCAGCGTAGGCGTTCGATGAACGTATGCGCGGCGCAGACGGTCATCGAACGCCTACGCTGGACAAACGCAAGGGTCCGGGCTCTAATTCTCAACTTCATAATAACTGATTTTCATTTTATGCAGAGTCGGTATCTTCTCTAATTTTAACTACCGACGCAAAAACGACGGGGTGTTATAAGTTCTGTGTGTGTGTCTGTGGCATCGTAACTCCCGAACGGATGAACCGATTTTGATGTTTTTTTTTTATTTTTTTTTTGATATGTGCATTAGTGAAGTGAATTTTTGTTTGAAGAGTGTTCTTACCTAGCTCTTTTCTGGTTAATGAAGGGATTCGAGTATCTTCCACGGTTCTGACAGAGTCGAAATTTGATATTCTAGTAGGTACTTAAATGATATTAGACGAACAAAGTAACCTTGAACTGATGCTGGAGCATCACCTGGAATTTCCAGGATACCCAAGTTACTCACCAACAAACAGCAGAAGTATCGTGTTTGGGCGCATTGAAAAGGTCTCAATGAATAGGTTATAGATAAATGGTGATCAGAACGAGGAATGAGGATAAATTAGTAATTTCATTGTGGGAAAAATACGTAAAGCTGCGCAGATTTAAGCATGACATGTGTCGATCGTAGCGTATTTACTATTACTAACTATAATAAGTTCAAAAAGCAGGAAGTAAAAGTTAAACTAAAAAAAAAAAAACTGCCGACCCAAACAAAAACCTCTAAATAGTAAAAAAAAAAAAAAATATACAGGAAAAGTTTTTATCCAGTGCGCAAATTTTAACTATGAATTCAGCATAGAAAGTTTATGAGCCAACAAAGATTCGTTTTTCTTGCTAATTTAACCTAACTTTGGGCGTGTTTTTTTTTTTTTTTTTTTTTTTGGGTGGGAAATCATCAAATGACTTCTCCTGCTGAGTAGAGCAGGAGGGCGTGTCAGACTTTTACTGACTAAAACCCACCCGTGTTCCCTCAGTAGCCCGTATGCCAGGGGCCGTGGTATCTCTTTCGAACAAACCCGCACCCCTGGCAGGCATCGGCCCTTGCGGACCCCACCAGTGGTTGCTGACATCTTTGACGGCGCGCGTGAGGAACACAACCGCCGTCCCGTCTACCACTTTTCGGCCGCAGAGGATAGGGAGAGCGGCTGACGCTATACCGACACTCCTCTTCCCCTGCGGCCCCACCGCGTCCGCCATCAAACGGCGGCGGCCCCGTCCAGGCCACGGAAGGGAAGAGCGCTGCTCAGAAGCACCGGCACTCCTCCTCTACCGCAGCCTGTAACCCTCAGCCGCGATGCCTCCCATTCGACATCGCGGCCCACCTCAGTTGCGGTGCACCTCACCGCAACCTACTTTTTGGCCGCTACGTCAATAGCTTTGAGGCAAAAGCCCTGACGAGCGGCCCCACCGTTGGGTTCCTCTTGGCTTCACCGTGGATGGGAGACCACGGTTACTAAGCCCCCCCGCAACGACAATGCGGGAACCCACTCGGGGGGGAACTTTGGGCGTGTTTAAGTAGGTAATAAAAGAAGTGTAAAATCTCGCAAACCAAGTCGGACCGACAAAGCTCAATTATCGAAAAGTTCAATAAACTTAATTGGTCATTGATTTATGCAGTGGTTTTTTTCAGAAAACCCGATCTTCCGAAGTACTTTTCTTAATTTTTTACGCGCCTGTTTTACTATAACTGATCCTGCCGCTCACTCAATAATGTTGTGCGTGTAGACTAGCGTCTAACTGCTCATCACTGATACTACTTCTGTCGGACTCGAAGCCTGGTGACAAAGCATGCTTTTTAGCCAGGCCCACCAGTGAGTTCGAGCCCGCGACTAGTGTACCCTTAATTCTATAAATCCTTCACAATTCTAAAATAGGCAAACTGCTGTTTGTTTTTCTAATAGTTATTTTAAATAATTAACTTATGAATACTGAAGATTGTTGTTTTTTTTATAGCGTCGAAGAAAGAAAATCGTTTTTTTTTACTTTTCGCAGCAACCTGACAGTATTCCTGGTATGGCCACAATACATGTTTAACGTGGAGGTTCTGGGTTCGATTACCGAAGATTATCGTTACTATTTTATAAAATAGTAAGAACGTCAAAGAAAGAAAATATTCTTTTTTACTTTTCGCAGCAACCTGACAGTATTTTGTTTATTTAATACTTGTTTCTGCAGGTACACAAGAGGTACCAAATCTACTTATAGAGTGTACTTAGCTACATATATTGGTTAGCAGTACACCCGCGGTTCTGACATCAGGATGGCGGGTATAACTATTTTTTTAAATATCATTGTACGGGTACACAGATTTTCAAGAGAGGTACGTAAAGGTACACAGAAGGTACTAAATAACTGCAATAAATTTAGCTAGATCTGAAAAGTACACCCGCGGTTCTGACGTACATAAACAGACGATGCCCAGCAATAATGAATGTAACTGTGCTATTGTAGAAAGGATAACATTTTTACTAGCCGAACCCGACAATGGTTTGATAAAATATTACCTACAACTTAAAAGGCCATTTTTTTTTTTTACTTTTTAGAGGTTTTAGTTTGGGTCGGTGGTTTTTTAATTTTTTATTTAACTTTTATAATACTCGCACACTCGCATCGTATGTACAACTATCCCCTGTCAAATGTATGTTGGAATCATGGGAAAATTGTACCTATGTAGAAGATTTTGGCGGGATCGCGTTGGAACGCATCGCACGAATTTTCATTTTCATGAAATTTCGTGAAATAGCGAATTAAATTGTATGATTGGATTGTGTGTGAATTATTCAATTTAGTTACGTGTGAGTACACAAGTGTGTAGTAAATGAAGGTGAAAATAAGTGACTAACGTGGACTTTTCGTGTTCCCCCCAAAAACTCCTAATAGGTTGTTGTAAAGTTACTACCGCTTCTTTGACTTAACTTTGACTTGACTGACTATGACTTTTTTGTAACTTCGTGCCTGATATCGGGCCATTAACTTTTATTTTGGGTTTTGGCTTCGCACGATTTGTGCATTTAGCCAATGTCAAATAATTTTACTTTTCGATCAAGTAAATGGCCCGATATCAGGCACGAAGTTACAAAAAGTCATAGTCAGTCAAGTCAAAGTTATTGTAAAGCGGTAGTAACTTTACAACAACCTATTAGGAATTTTTGGGGGCACACGAAAAGTCCACGTTAGTCACTTTTTCACCTTCACTACACTTGTGCACTCGCACGTAACTAAATTGAATAATTCACTACCAAAGTTATACAATTTAATTCGCTATTTCACGAAATTTTATGAAAATTAAAATTCGTGCGAATGTTCCAACGCGATCCCGCAAAAACTCCGGGCCATTTACTCGATTGAAAAGTAAAATTACTTGACACTGGCTAAATGCACCATGCGAAGCCAAAACCCAAAAAAAAAAAGTTGTATGCGCAGCTTCTGTTATATTTTCGTGTTAAATTATTTTAATGAAACAACTTATTTCTTACCAAATTTATTTAAATACCAACATTTTAGCTCACACATATACAGAAAAAAAAAACAATAATGAATTAATGTGTATTCCTATTTATTGTTGTTAACTTTTTTTTTAATCTACAATAAATTACTAAAGAAAGAGATTGTATTTAAACCATAGCTAAGAGCTAATTATAAGTGAACATCTTTAAATAAATAGTTAATACCATCAAAATTTAGATAAATAGGAAATACCTTGTTATAAAACTATTAAATGTTAAAACTATGTTGTCTGGTCTCTGCTTTGCAGAAGCCACGACCGATAGAAAAATGCTTTTTCAAAATCAAAGTAAGCGGCAAATGAATTCTATATGTTATAAAACTTGATTGAGTCAAATGGTATTTGTGTTTTTTTTTTTTTTTACAAATTATTATTTTTACAAATGTATTACAACAACTTTTATTTCTTTGAAGGTAATTTATTGAAATTGTGACGAACAAGTACCTTAAATGCTTAAAACTTGGGAAGTATATCGGCCCTATTCTTTTTGGAACCAGAATTCTAAAAACTACCTTTAAACAATAATCAAAGGGAAAAAACCATAAAGATTTTTAATCATAAAATTGCGATTCGATAATCGGATAAAATGCAATAAATCTGGAGAAAAAATAAACCTCGAAAGTACTTCATTGGTTATCTGACAGAAATTTGGTTTGTCGAAGATTTTAAATTAAAATCGGCATTATTTAGATTTTTTTGCTTATCACGAGGCAGATCACATGTCTTTATCATTAAAATACAAAACTGGGACGCGTATCAAAGCGTTTACACACTATGCTGACGGTACAGCCCATCCATCCATCATTCCATTTCAGGACTGTGGCCTTAGTGTGAGTTTCTTTTAACCATCAGAGGCCGTAGTGTGAGTTTCTTTTAACCATCAGAGGCCGTAGTGTGAGTTTCTTTTGACCATCAGAGGCCGTAGTGCGAGTTTCTTTTAACCATCAGAGGCCGTAGTGTGAGTTTCTTTAAGCAATCAGAGGCCGTAGTGTGAGTTTCTTTTAACCATCAGAGGCCGTAGTGTGAGTTTCTTTAAGCAATCAGAGGCCGTAGTGTGAGTTTCTTTTAACCAGTAGAGGTCGTAGTGTGAGTTTTTTCGGTGTTCCGATTGGTCCTTCACCAATCCAGGAGAATCGGAGCGACGAACGCGCTCGATGCGTTAGATCGAGATGGTTACAAGAAACACACACTAGGCTCTCCGTTTTACATCTTATGCCGACCAAACAAGATACCCGGTTTCCGTGCCGCCGGCATAGTGTGGACCCTTCAGGAATCATTTAAATTGAACTGTAAGGTGACGTCATAAAGACTACGCAGTGCCATTAACTTCTTTGACACTCAACCCTGCGATCCTAGTCTGAAGCTCTTCTACGAGGTTGTCTCTGGCCACTTCGTCTTCTTGTCTAGTGGTAATGTTCCTCACTTTCACTACTCCACGCTTGAGTTCAGACTCTCCTAGGACAACGGCGAGGGGAATACCGTTCTCTTCGCAGTGCTGTAGTTGGGTCAGCATTTTAGGGTTCTTCTTGTAAGATTGTTCGGTCTGAAAAATATAAAGTTTTTGAATCAGTAGAAACTCGGTGTCTCTTCTTTTATTGCCGTTGGCTATTGAGGATGACGGAAGAGGAATACGCCCTTCACACACATTTAATTCAGCTACTGTGTGATTGCTCTTTTCTCTTAGAAACTCTAGAAGGTTAGAGTGCCTGGTAAATAGCGGATTGTGTCCGTGTTTAATGTACTGCCTCCTATTTTCGAAAGGGTGTGGGCTGTATGGATAACAACCCACTCTCTCTCTAAGAGACTATACAATTCTAGCTTAGTGTTGGTTTGTAGATGTCACATCACATGTCTTCGATTTTTCTTTTGGTTCTACGACATTCCGGTTTCCTCACGATGTTTTCGTTCACCGTTTTGAGTGCAGTGGTAATGAATTTTTTACACAAAGCAATAAAACACCTGTCTGGGTTCGATTTCCCGGCCTGCAACTCTTAAGTCCCGTATGTGTTGCCGGGCGTAAAAGAATAGCACAATCCCATTTCTTCCAGTGGGTGTCGTAGAAGGCAACTAAGGGACTTACTAGAGAATGGGCAGCAGCGTTCTCTATGTATTTTACCACCATACTGCGATCGCCAACCCGCCTGCCAAGCGTGGCGATTATGGCAAAACCCCCCCAAAAATGACAAGCAGCCCTACAAAACGGCCCCTAGTACCCGGCGGCCCGCCTACCCTTGGCTACGGTAGCGGCCAAGGTAATGGTGAGGCAAGGGGTGCTAAGAATCTCCGGAAGAGATCTGGCTACCAAAACAAACGGAAACTGCACCTGGCAACGTACAACACGCGTACACTCCGGACCGACGAGAAGATTACCGAACTTGAGGAAGAATTGAGCAGGTTACGGTGGGGTATAGTAGGGTTATCTGAAGTCCGAAGAGAGGGGGAGGACTCGATAATCCTCAAATCCGGTAACCTGCTCTATTTCCGGGAGGGCGACCAGCAGTCCCAAGGTGGTGTCGGGTTTATTGTCCATAAGTCCCTTGTGACCAACGTGGTGAAGATCGAGAGTGTGTCGACCAGGGTGGCGAACCTTATACTCAGAATATCCGCAAGATATTCGCTGAAGGTCATACAGGTCTACGCCCCGACCTCGACACACCCCGACGATGAGGTGGAGACCATGTATGAGGATATATCCAAAGCTATGCATGGCTCTAAAACTCATTTCACCGTTGTCATGGGGGACTTCAACGCGAAACTGGGCAAACGGAACGAGGATGAGCTGAGAGTGGGGCAATTTGGAGTTGGACGACGGAACCACCGGGGTCACTTGCTGGCCAGTTTTATGGAGAAGGAAGCCCTCTTCATGATGAACTCCTTCTTCAGAAAACGGGAGCACAGAAAGTGGACCTGGCAGAGCCCTGATGGTGCAACTAAAAACGAGATTGACTTCATTATGTCGACGAAGAAGCAAATATTCAATGATGTCTCTGGGATCAACGCGGTGAAAACCGGAAGCGATCACCGCATGGTAAGAGGCACATTGAATATCAACATCAAGCTAGAAAGATGTCGACTAATGAAGTCTACGCTCCGTCCAGCACCGATCCAAATCCAAAACCCCGAGAGCTTTCAGCTCGAACTCCAGAATCGTTTCGAGTGCCTAGGGAGCTCCTTGGACGATTATAACGATGGGTTCGTGGAAACTGTCCATACGGTCGGGTCTAAGTTCTTCAAGACCCGCCGTACTAATGGCAAAAAGAAACTCTCTGATCCTACTCTGCAGCTAATGGAGGAGAGGCGTGAAATGATCCTGCAGTCTTCAGACGACGCGCTAAAGTACCGACAGCTCAATAGACAGATATCTAAGGCCTTGAAAAGCGACCTTCGCCGTTTTAATACGGACCGCATAAAGGACGCGATAGAGCGGAACAAGGGCTCCAAGGTCTTTTCAAGAGATCTGTCTATTGGGCAGAGTCAGCTTGCGAAACTGAAGACCAATGATGGCAGGATCGTTTCCTCCAAGCCTGAGCTGTTGAGAGAGATCGAGAGTTTCTATGGACAGTTATACACGTCAACAAGCAACCCCGTTACGGATCTGGCAAACGACCCAAGAGCCAGATTGACCCGACACTACACCGAAGATATCCCGGACGTTAGCTTGTACGAGATTAGGATGGCTCTGAAGCAGCTAAAAAACAACAAGGCGCCGGGTGATGACGGAATCACGGCCGAACTCCTGAGGGCCGGCGGAAAACCCGTTCTTAAGGCCCTCCAGAAGCTGTTTGTGTAATGTCGGTATCTGTATTATTAGTTATCCGTGGGTCAGTCCAAGATTATACTTTGTATCGAGAACACGTTGTTTAATTTATCAACCTAGCGAACAGTTCAGTGGCGACGAGGATTAAAATAAAAATTCAGCGTGCAATAATTAATTGTATTAAGCATGCCGATCGGTAAAATAACAGAATTTGATGTGCAAAAAGACGATTGGCGGTTATATATCGAACGCTTAGAACAGTATTTCGTAGTGAACGAAGTGAAAAGTGAGCTATTTGTACCGACGTTAATAACTATTATGGGCGCGGAAAGTTATGAACTTTTAGTGAGTTTGTGCACACCAGACAAACCAAAGTCTAAGACGTTTATACAAATAGTGGATATAATGGAAAAACATCTGCAACCTAAACCTAGTGAGCTGGCTGAGAGGTACAAATTTAGGAAGAGGACTCAACAAGGAGGCGAATCAATAGCTGAGTACATCGCGGTTCTCAAGAAAATGTCCAAAACGTGCGAGTTCGGGGCAGGGCTTGAAGAAAGTATACGGGACCAATTGGTATGTGGTATCAGCTGTGAGATGATTCGCCAACGGTTATTCGCAGAACCCAAGCTAGATTTTTCAAGAGCCTATAGCTTGGCGATTAGCTTGGAATCAGCGGAAAAAGATGCAGCGGCCGTAGTTGAAGGTCAAAAAAGGGCAAACGGGGAGGCGACAGCTGCCGATTGTCTAGCAATAGAGGGTACAAGATGGCGAACGAGGGACACCGCAAGTGGGGCAGGCGAGAAGATAGTCACGCGGTACGCAAGGGGCACGGCACGGGAGGCCGGGCCGCGCGGCAGCCACGGGGCGCGCGGGCCCCGTCATGGTAGCGGGCCGAGTAGGGCGCCGTCGACGTCGTCGGGCGCACAAACGGGGCGCCGACATCAATGTCAAGCGTGTGGCGGAGCACATGAAACGTCCACTTGTCGATTCGGCCATTACGT
Organism: Polymixis flavicincta; assembly: GCA_949987655.1. Classification (NCBI taxonomy): domain Eukaryota; kingdom Metazoa; phylum Arthropoda; class Insecta; order Lepidoptera; family Noctuidae; genus Polymixis; species Polymixis flavicincta. Next base: position 16,608,465 of record OX465181.1, on the reverse strand, counting down.
ATGTCGCGTGTGCAACAAGACAGGTCATCTGCGGCGTGTATGTCCGAACATAATATCGAACCAAGATTACATGGGATTAAAGACAACAAATGGCAGTGTAGATAGTGAAAGTGATCACAGCGAAGAGGTAATTGACATTAATTTAAATCTTTTAACGTTAAGTCAGTGTTTATGATGTCATTAAAGGTACATAATAAAGATCTAAATATGGAATGCGACACAGGTAGTGCGGTGTCGTGCATTAGTTATAAAATGTACCAGCAGCTATATAGTGATTTAACAATTAACAAATGTAACATTGTCTTAAGATATTATACGGGAGAGTTAGTGTACCCTGTGGGGGTAATAACACCGACAGTTATGTACAATAAGAAAATTAAAGAACTCGATTTATATATCATAAGAAGGGGAAAATGGCCTTGCTCGGTAGGCAATGGATGTTAGAATTAGGTATTCAGTTGCCGACTGTTAAATTATCGTCAGTTAATACATTATCGGGCGAGGAATTTAATTTAGACGAATTCAGTTCCAGATATTGTAATGTGTTTGGCTACTAGGCGGCTTCACCGGCCCGCCAGTGAGCATTCACTTGCGGGAGGGAGCGCGGCCAGTGTACATGCGTGCGCGTCCGCTGGCGTATGCGCTGCGCGAGCCGGTGGAGCGAGCTCTGCAGCAGCACGTGCGGGACGACATACTCACACCTGTGGAGCGGTCCGACTGGGCTACGCCGATCGTACCAGTGGTGAAGAAGGACGGTAACATAAGAATTTGCGCAGACTATAAATTGACCGTTATCACTTTTCACAATGTACCTGCGAGAGCCTTCTTTACTACGTATCTGCCCTTTTACCCATTTGTCTTGTTGTCCAAAGCCCCTCGCCCACACCGCAACATTGGCCGTATGCACTCCAACCGTGGACACGCTTACATATTGATTTTTTGGGACCGTTTAAGGGTAAAACGTTTTTAGTATTGGTAGATTCCACATCAAAGTGGATCGAGGCCTTTGAAACGAAACAAACCAATGCGACAGTCATTATTAAAATTCTGCGAGCTACGTTTGCGCGATTCGGACTTCCGGTAGAACTAGTTTCGGATCAGGGTCCACCGTTTACAAGTAGAGAATTTTCGGAATTTTTAAAAAACAATGGCATCAAGCAGTCTTTCTCACCAGCATACCATCCATCATCAAATGGAGCTGCGGAGAACGCCGTCAAGTTATGTAAGCGTACGATTAAAAAAGCGCATAGGGACAACATTGACGTAGATCAAGCCCTCCAAAACTTTTTCTTAACTTATAGAAACACTATACATAGCACAACAGGCGAAACTCCAGCGATGTTGCTACAGAAACGTAGATTACGCTCACGCCTTGATTTGCTGAGAAACGATCAAACCATGTTGGACAAAGTACGTTCCGCACAAGACGGCCAAGCACAGTATGCAGGTGGGGTTTTTTTTTTTTTTTTTTTTTTTTTTTTGGGTGGGAAATCATCAAATAACTTCTCCCGCTCTGGGTGGAGCAGGAGGGCGTGTCAGACTTTTACTGACTAAAACCCACCCGTGTTCCTTCAGTAGCCCTTAAGCCAGGGGCTGTGGTGTCTCTTTCGAACAAACCCGCACCCCTGGCAGGCATCGACCCTTGCGGGTCCCATCACTTTTTGTGCTGACATCTCTTTGAGGCGCGCGTAGAACACAACGCGCCGTCGACTTGGGCTTGGTCCTTACCGGACAGCGAGCTACCCATTACTCGCCGTCCGCAAGCCCACGCCTACGGTGGCCGGAAATCGGCCTGGGATTCCCGACGCCCAGGGCGTCTCCGTATCCTGCGGCGGCTGGGGTCGCGAGGGCGCATATGCTGCCTCTCCCTCACGTGCGCCGCCTCCCTCTTCGCGAGCATCACTGCTTCGCTGAAGGAGGTGACGGCTCCCCATGCCCTCTCGCTCCGTACCATGGCCTGGACCAGGGCCGGACGCGAGAGATCGCCGCCGCCGATCGCCTCCACGAGGACACGGCGGTGCTCCGCCCAAGCAGGGCAGATCGCCACCGTGTGCTCCACCGTGTCCTCAGGGCGATCTTCGCAGTGGAAACACCCGGGCGTTTCCTCCCGCCCTATCCGAAACAGGAACCTCCCGAAACAACCGTGTCCGGTGAGGACCTGCGTCAGGCGGAAGGTGAGGACGCCATGCCGCCTCTCAAACCACTCCTCAAAGAGGGGACTTACCGCCGCAATCGTGGCGTGCCCAATGCAGGTGGGGTTAAGCGTGATTTTGGACAAGGCGATTCGGTTTTGGCGAGGGGCTTTGGACAACAAGACAAATGGGTAAAAGGGCAGATACGTAGTAAAGAAGGCTCTCGCAGGTACATTGTGGAAAGTGATAACGGTCAATTGATAAAACGTCATATAGATCAAATGCGTCGAAGATCGCGTTTATCAGATGTTGCCTGTCCTGAACTTGATACGGGTGATTCATCCATGAATAGGGGTGAGAATGCCGTTTCGCAGGGGGATGAAGTGGGGAATGAGAGTAGTGGTACGTTCAGTGACCAACAACATAAAGAAATGGTTGAATCTGAACCCAGAGATATCCCTTCTACTCAATGTGTGGTCGCACCCGTCATACGGGACGACATTACAAGTAAACAACCCACTACACTCGGTTCACCACTTCCAGAACTGTTACAATCACGTCCTAAGCGACAAAGAAAACCCGTGATTAGATATGGGTTCGAGTTTGATTAGAATTACGTTTTTATTATTATTAGAATTAAGTTTCCTTGGTAAATTACATGTATAGTTTGTATTGTTATTAATTAAGTTCCTTATGTATCTACTTATATCCTTAAATATAGCTTAGTTTAATGGTGGAGGTGTAATGTCGGTATCTGTATCATTAGTTATCCGTGGGTCAGTCCAAGATTATACTTTGTATCGAGAACACGTTGTTTAATTTATCAACCTAGCGAACAGTTCAGTTTGATTCCGTCATACTCGAGGGCAAAACGCCACAGGCATGGAACAGGGGTGTGGTGGTACTTTTCTTTAAGAAGGGTGATAATACTCTTCTTAAGAATTATAGGCCCATCTCACTTCTGAGCCATGTCTACAAGCTGTTTTCAAGAGTCATCACGAACCGTCTCGCGCGCAGGTTTGACGACTTCCAGCCTCCCGAACAAGCCGGATTCCGTAAAGGCTTTAGCACCGTAGACCACATACATACGCTGCGGCAGGTTATACAGAAGACCGAAGAGTATAACCTGCCTCTCTGCTTAGCGTTTGTGGACTACGAAAAAGCCTTCGTTTCGATCGAGACATGGGCTGTACTGCAGTCTCTTCAACGGTGCCAGATCGACTATTGATACATCGAGGTGCTGAAATGTCTGTATGAAAACGCCACTATGTCAGTCCGACTCCAGGACCGGACTTCGAAACCTATCCTTCTGCAGCGAGGTGTGAGACAGGGAGATGTTATCTCTCCGAAACTGTTCACCGCTGCACTGGAGGATGTCTTCAAGGTTCTGGACTGGAAAGGGGCTGGCATCAGCATCAATGGCGAGTACATCACTCACCTTCGGTTTGCCGATGACATAGTCGTCATGGCTGAGACCATGGAGGACCTCAGTGCAATGCTCGATGACCTCAGTAGAGCTTCCGAAAGAGTGGGTCTTAAAATGAACATGGAGAAGACAAAGGTCATGTCGAATGCCCATGTAACACCCACTCCCATGACGATCGGAGGCGCTACACACGAAGTTGTGGCCGAGTACGTTTACCTAGGACAGACTGTCCAGTTAGGTAAGTCCAACTTCGAGAAAGAGGTCAATCGTCGAATCCGACTCGGCTGGGCAGCGTTCGGGATATCTGCAGCTATAGCAGGCTTCGCAATATCTTCTCGTCCCAAATACCACAGTGTCTCAAGACGAAAGTCTTTGACCAGTGTGTGTTGCCAGTGATGACCTATGGTACAGAGACGTGGTCGCTCACAATGGGCCTTATCAGAAGGCTTAAAGTCACCCAAAGGGCAATGGAGAGGGCTATGCTCGGAGTTTCCCTACGCGATCGAATCAGAAATGAAGAGATCCGCAGGAGAACCAAGGTAACCGACATAGCCCGAAGAATTGCCAAACTTAAGTGGCAGTGGGCAGGGCACATTGCTCGCAGAACAGATGGCCGATGGGGCCGAATGGTTCTGGAGTGGCGACCGCGTACCGGAAGACGTAGAGTAGGAAGGCCTCCCACAAGGTGGACCGATGACCTTGCGAAGACCGCGGGTATCCGCTGGATGTGGGAAGCACAAGACCGGTCGAAGTGGAGGAGCTTGGGGGAGGCCTATGTCCAGCAGTGGACGTCTTTCGGCTGATATGATGATGATGATGATGATGATGATGAACTCTTAAGTTGGGCCCGATATCTTTGGAACCAGTGGTGATCGACAACTAAATATCTCTAGGTCTCTAGTTTAATTACCTTAATACCAGCATTCCACAGCTCTGCACAGATCTTCATGCGCTCTTCGAGGAAATTCTTTTGGGCAGACGCAACGTACACGTCGACATCATTGGTTCGCACGATAATGTCACCCGCGGCCAACTTCGCTTCCAGCACGGAGAATATGCGCTCCACGCCGATACTGACGCCCACACATGGTACCTGGATCAGTAATAATATTATCAAAATCTTTTAAAATAAAACCCACTTTAGTACAAACTTTTAATGATAAATGATTTTATATCTGGAGGTAGGTTTGTACAAACACTTTTACACGTCAATCATATTTTAAAACTTAGATGAGCCCTAAGAAGAAAGGCCGAATTCAACTCAGAGGTCTGTCTCTTTCATGGGATCAGCGGTCCTCCGAGGGTACAAGAGAATCATAGGGCACGAAATGAAAACCACGTAGAAAAATAAATGTGGTTCGTAATCGTATATCGTTTTTGGTGTTCTCCAATTGATCTTAGGTGATTTCTAAATTAGTGAAGAAAGTGCTTAATACTAGGAAGGCGGGCTTATGAGAAAATGTTAGACAGATTCGCGAAACATTTGTTTCGCTCGCCTTCAGTCGTGCGTTATTCGACTTTATTCGCCTTAATATTCTTAAGGAAGACATTCACATCATCATAGTTTTGCGTCACTGTTACATAAATTCCGTTATGCAAAGGCCGACAAAATCTATTACAAAGTTAATTAATTTGCATAATATTATGAACGCGTGAATGAACTTATCTATTATTTTATTCATAAAAACTACATTTGGTTTGTTAATCATAGACTGATTGACGTGGTCCACTACTTTTAGGATTCATTAATACCTACTCGACGAAAGCCGATAAATCAACATACATATTACGGTACTCAACATCACGCCTGTATTCCCCCGAGGGGCAGGTAGAAGTGCCGTGATATATCCACATGTCGCTAATTAACCAACAGCATAGTAATAGCACTTTGCTCAACGCAGGCATCAAACCAAGGACCTCACGCTCAGCAGTGGCACGAGCACTACCATGGAAATTAGAAGCGACTATTTGCGGATAATTTAATATGCATGGCCTACTTAATGACCTACGCCCGCATTTTAGAGCTCTAAACGTTGTCACGCCTCAATCACTATATTACAATATTGAGAATAGGGTATTTTCCAATTTTTCAAAAACTGTTCTAATTTGAAGATTTGAACGAGATATTTAACAGAAAAATTAAAATAAATTGGTTTCTATTAATTTTCTAAATTAAAAACGATTTAAACCTTAATTTCGATTTAAAATTTAATTTTTCGTTGTTATTAATTTACCGCCAAAACGCTTCTTACGATGACTTCTTATCACGTGACGTCAACTTTGTGTAAACTAAAGTAGTTAGTAAATAAATAAGTGAATGTTGAGTTTATAATTAACAAGATTTTTAATGGATAGAAAGTGATATTACTGGCGTGCGGTGCATCTGTGCACAAATACTTCTAAAACGGCTCCAAACTAAGTATTTGTACCGGTGCCGTTTATACAGAGTTGACGTCACATGTCACGTGATAAAAAGTCGTCGTAAGAGCGTTTTGGCGGTAAATTCAAAACAACAAAAAATAAATTCGATTTTAATCGTTTCAAATTGAGAAAATGTGTATTAATAAATTTATTTTTATTTTTCTGTTAAATATATCGTCCCAATCTTCAAATTAAAATATTTTTTATCAAATCGGAAAATACCCTATTACAATGGTTTTTGCTCATGGTAGCAGCATTCCCTATGCATTTTACCACCATATTACGATCGCCAACCCGCCTGCAAAGCGGGGCAATTATGGCGAATCAAATTGGGGAGGCATATGTCCAGCAATGGACGTCTTTTGGCTGAAATGATGATTATGATGAAGATCGTTATATGAACATTACCTGTTTGTTTTTCGAATCGAACATGCCAACAAGGTTATCGTATCTTCCGCCGCCCGCGATCGATCCGACAGCGTGCTCTTCATTGCCGATTTTAATTGGCTCTGAAAGGAAACGCACAATCTGCTCTCAATAATAAGTCAACAATCATAGTAATTGGCTGCACCAAGGTGTGTTGATTCAATCAATTTCGTACAAGCAATTATAAGTAATTAAAGTGATTATCTGGCTAAAATAATGAGACATCAATAAGAGGTAAGTTCTTGAACAGTATTTCTCCAGTTTATAAACTATCTGTGTGCCAAATTTCATCTAAATCTGTTCGGTCATTTTTGCGTGATTGAGTAAGAAACATCCAAACACACAAACTTAAAAAAAAAACATTTCTTAAAGTTCAAAAGTACCAAATTCAACTTACGAGTCAAAACAGCTTCATAGATAACTCCCGTATAATAATCCAAGCCTCTTGCCAGACTTACATCAAAAAGTATCTTATCCTGTATACCAAAGAGTCCACAGTACTCCAACAGTAGTTTAATTCCTTGTAAGCCTTCAACGGCTGCTTTAGTCTTGGACAGCTTCTCGTCTTTGAGCAGCTTATCGGCTAATTCTACGCCACCGTTAAGTCGGACGTACTCGCCGATCCGGTCGGCGGCATCAGGAGATATTCCCTTCTCATTTAACATTTCTGTGCGCACTTCCTCCCACGGCGACTGAAAGTTAGGAAAATTGATTAGTTACGAATTTATAAAAATAATATTATTTGCTTCCATCTTGAAGAGTTCAGATGAAAATTACTTTCAAAACGTTTGGAAAATTTATTAGTTCGGAAATAATTTTAAAAAAAATTGCTTCCATCTTTTATAAGAGTTTAAATGGAGACTACTTTCTGTAAATGTGTTTTTTCTAGGCATACATTCAAAACACATTTTATGAATATATTTTCCTATTACTCTCTCGCAAGGGCGACGCAAGCTGATTACAAACTACACATTAAGGCTGCCTGCCCATTGAAGTAGAGAAGAGCGGAGTAGCGGAGCTGTGCCAATATTTAACCAATAGAATTCAAACTCGGCTCTGTATGGATTCAAAAAATGATATTGGTTAAATAGCACCTAGCTTCTGACGTTTCATAAGCGCCTATGCAGGTTTATGTGAAATAAAATATTTTGAATTGATTTGATTGGTACCACAGCTCCGCTCCTCTCCGCTCCAATGGACAGGCAGCCAAAATCATTAAGTTCATTCTATACCAAAGGAAGAATAAATACAAAGCTTTTCATAACTACCACTTAAATATGGACTCAGTTCATATTTAAGTGGTAGTTACAGCTCTGTTTTACGTGAAATCTATAAATATAATTAACAAAAAGTCGCCTTTTGTGTCTGTCTGTGTGACCATGTTGTTCTTCTAAACAAAACAATGGATTTAAATGCAGTTTTCACATTAATTTATAAAAAAAAATTAAGGAAGGTTTATGTTATGTGTATAATACATTACTGTTAGGTAAACCTACACGTAATAAATTAATTTTGGTGTTTTTCGGGTTTCTAGTAAATTTAAAATTAATTACCTTGTCTAACTTATCAATAGTAGAACATGTAGTTCTGAACTTGTCAGCAGGAACGCCGCATGCTTCAAAAATGCCGTCTAGTAGCCGCCGGTGGTTCACCTTCAGCACGTAAGAGCCGATGTCAAGGGCGTCCAGTATCTCAGTGACCACCTTTAGGCATTCCGCGTCAGGGACCATCGGGTCGTACTGGCCTGCTATGTCGAAATCCTGAAATCATATATTGAATATTAGTATAAATATTCGAAGTTTTAGCAAATTGGATTTTATAGTTAGGAGTTATTATTCAGAAGGCAATGATGGCAATTTAAAATAAGAAAGAAAATTTGTGTAAATTCGATCCCCTCAATCAACAATTTAGATAAAAAGCTTGAAAAATTATTATTCATGAAAAAAAAAACTTACACATTGATAGAATTCCCTGTATCTGCCTCTTGTCATCGCCGGGTTATCGCGCCGATACACCTTAGCGATGTGGTATCTTTTCAGAGTATTTATCTTGCTCATGGCTAAGTACCGGGCCAGTGGAACAGTCAGGTCGTACCTCAGAGATAGAATCTCGCCTCCTTGGTCCTTCAAGTCATAGATCAGTTTGGAGTCCTCTCCATATTTGCCAGTTAATACTTCCTAAAATTGGAGAACAAGTTAATTGAATTAAATGTTTTAGATAATTATAATTTATACAAATACACTACCTACATGCATACTTTATTTTTAATATCTTTTTGTTGGGTTTTTTTGGAATCAAAGTAATTTGCAGTACAGCTAAATTACATTCAGCATGAAATAGATGTTGATAAAATGCATAGCGAGTTATATTTGTAAACAGGACCAAGTACAGTGATAAGCTATGGCGAAGCTGATAAAAGCCATTCAACTGGCAAAAATTGATTTAGTACAATATTAGTAATGTGTTTCCCTGTAAATATAGCTATTACCATCAAAGTACAACTTATTTTATTTTTTGACATAATATCTAATAAATACAATAAATCACTTATTAGTCCTATACTAATATTAAATCTATACTAATATTATAAAGAGGTAAAGTTTGTGAGATTGTAGGGGGGGTAATCTCAGGATCGACTGAACCGATTTTGACAATTCTTTTACCAATTGAAAGCCACGTTATTTGTGAGTGGCTATATATTAACCTGAAAGAACCGTTGAATGATAAAAATTGGGATCCCACCCGTGCAAAGCCAGAACGGCCAGCTAGCTATGAATAACTGACTAAAGCTAGCTGCTAAAGACTGACCCGCAGTTCAAAAACTGGTGTGTCAATACACTCAGCTCCGTGTTTCTTGAACACCGCAATAATCTTCTGAAGAACGCCATTCCTTATGCTCATCTGTTGTGGGTTGTAATCTCTTGTTCCTTTCGGAGTTTTGAGGGTGAACTTCTGCGGAGCAGCATCTTCAGGGGCCAGTTGTGATTTCAATGACAATAACTTTGCTACCTCCTCCTGAATCTAGAAAGGGAAAGATTTAAAATGAAAGAATAATTAATGTCCAGGAATGAAGAATGAATTTTACAATGTGGAAACGATATAATACACAAAACATTATTATTTAGTAGTAAATACCAGTTAGTATTTAAGAAACTTTACAGACAGTTTTTTTTTTTGCTACAACAATTATTGGTCCTAGCGGCAAATAGACTCAATTATAAAAAAAAAACAATAAGTAGCTAATTGCTCAAATAAAATAAGAAAGCATTAAGTAGGCCACCAATACCTTGCACAGAGATGATGTTGCAATACATTTTGTGAAATTTGTGCTGAGTACTGTGTTGTGTAACCGCATCGCAGTTGTACGGCTCTTTAAGAACCTCAACGCTATGTATGACATGCTTCACTAGTTTTATCTCTCCACAATTTCAAACAATATGATATCTCGTCACCACAGCTTTACTATGTTATGACCGGAAAAAGAAAACAATATTTTTCATACATTATGAATCAATAGTAGATTCAGACTTCATCAATGGCAATGTGAATGCAATTTGAAAAGAGGTTGTGGTGACGAAACAAACATATGTGGAGATTCAACAACAATCTACTCAAGGAGGGGTGTACCGGAAACCAGATCAATCATTCAATCATGCCCAGCTTATGTACAAACAAAGCATCAAAATCTACAACAGTAACAGAACTCATCAACACACCTGCTGTTCAAGTGGTGTGATGCCATCTTTCACTTTTTGCAACACTTTGGGAGGATTCAATTTAGGTAACAATGATACTTCAGAGTCACTGAAACTCCGCATATGGTACCACCACCTCTTGATGTACTTGTATCTTTGAAAATCTATATTCTTTCCTAAGCCATCCTTCAATTCTATATCACAGTAACTGGGATTATACCCACACACATAACTGTACTGACTTAAATATTTATCGATTTCTGGTAAATCGTATTGTAAATTATTCTTCTTAGCCTACAATTCAAACAAATTAGCATTTACTTGACAGAATGATGCAATAATAAAATAATTCATCAATATGATATGAGCACATCCACTTTAATTTATAGAGTACAACTTACCTTTTCACTTGATTCCTTCGCAGCTTTTAATTTTCTTACAAGATCACCTTGTTCTTTAATTTTTATTAGTATAGATTCCTGGTTGTCTGCCATAGTTTAAACTTGAACTTAGAATTATTCAAAAGGTCTATCCGCTCAAGGCTTTCAAGTAAAAGTGCTTGTTGCTTAGAAATAATTACAGGCTCTTGGTTTCATGCCTTTCATTTTACAATCAGCAAATAGCAAGCAAGCAAGTAATTTTACACACTGCCAATTGGAGGTTATACGATATGACAGACACAAGACTGCAAATAATGTATTTCATTTAGCATTTAATGAAATGCATCCTTTTTGCTCTTGAGTTATATCGTAAATCCATCACATTTATTTCATCTGTCAAGGATTATTTTAAAATTTTCGTTGAACTGGAACACAACTTTGACATAATCGTAATACAAAAAGTTACACGACAGACAGTGACGTTTAAACAGTTGACCCAAAATGTGTTTTTTATGATCTAAGTACAGACACCAGCACATCAAGCTACTTCAATCTGTCTTTATTTGATGATAGATTTTCAACTTTAACCGTAAGCGTAAGGTTCATGTTCATTCAATTGGGAAAATTTGACAGTTTGGGGTAGGTTGACCTGCTGGCGTCTGTACATAAAGATTATCCCCCTTATTACAGAACAAGGTTTTTCTTTAGGTATGGTTTAAACCTTCGAGCCTGTTTTTTAAATAAGAACCTAACTGAAATCGAAATACAGTTCCTTTTACAAAACTGATAAGTTAGTCCAGTGCTAAATTGTCAGTTTTGGAAAAGGAGCTGTAATTCTATTTCAGTTCTAAGTTCTTATTTCAAAAACAGGCTCGATGGTTTAAACCATAGGTACCTAAAGAAAAACCTTGTTTTGTAATAAGGGGGACTATGTCTACGTCTAAATGCGGATTTGGTCGATGATCAACCACAAATCTCTCTGTGGATAAACATGGACCATTTTAAATAGAAACGTATTAATATTCATATATGACAATGAATAAAATGCGAATGACACTAAGCTAAAAAGAAATCTAGCACTTTACATTTAGCACCTAACCGTAGTATCGAGTTAGCAACCCTGATTATTGGACTGTCAAAGTCAAAATATTTATCATCGTCAAAAATACAAACAGTCTGATTTTTTATAAACGAAACCTAAATAAATGAAATTATACGATGGATAGATTTGAATATATTGAAGCACGCCTGTTTGAAGGTGAAAATTACCTCAAACGTGATAGAAGTGTGAAGATATACGATGGTGATGATAAGGTTGTTTATTTTGTGGTTTGGGACCTATTCCGCATTTTCCATAGATTTTTAGTCTAATTTAATAACCCTGGTTGTTTATAGTGTAATAGCCTACGATGTATTTCTACTACCAGTCTGTCACCAACAATGAAGTCTTATCTGTTATTGCAATATTTTTATAAGCGAAAACAGTGCCTAACTAATTGTCTTATTCTTTTAATTCACATACCTTTTTGTTTTAGACCCAGTTTACTGATGGAGAAGTAGTGTTAACTACTCACAGAATCTTATGGGGGAAGCCAGGAGATATACCCAAGGGACTTGTATGCCTCTCATTACATTTATATTACGTTTTCTGCATAGAAGAAGAGAGTGGTGGAGTATTTGGTCTTGGAGGGCCTAAAAGAATTTTATTGCATCTAGGACCAGCACTACCAGGTAAACAACGACGTTATTTTCAATAAAAATCTGATTAGTCTAATTATTCATTTTGAATATACACTACCTATTGTTTACTTACTGATAGTCAAGTCATGTGAACACAATTGAATATGTCTTCTTTGTTGGCGTTTGCCTTTTCCACCCACTTCTGAGTATAGGCCTAAATGATTGTAATCAATATTAATTTAATTGGACACTGCTGTCGATACATCTCACACTCAGTAGACTCACACGGCAGTGCCTTAACCCCTTGTACGGACCCCCGGACCGGATTGTGGATCAACATGAGACACAATACCTTTTTAATTATTATTTGTGTAACATTCTACTGGTTAATGTATATTTTCAGGTAAAAGGCCAGGACCAGCAGTTGCCAGTCCATTCCATTTTGTCAAATTTTCTTTTAAGGATGGAATTGACCAAATTTTCTACAAGGCCCTAACTGATGCTGTTACTGCCAAAGCATGGGAAAGAGCAACTCCTATTGCTTCACCATTAAGTGCAGCTAGCCCGAATGCATCACCCAAACCCGCAGTCACTCCTGTCAACTCCAAAATCCGTTCTGGAATAGTTGGCATTGAAAGAAGCATAGAGGAACATCATAGAGCCACTGATCAAAGCATTACTGTAGCATTTCAAGATTTAAGAAAACTTATGGAGAAAGCTAAAGATATGGTTGCCATTTCCAAAAATATTTCTACTAGGATCCGGGTATGTTAGTGTAAGTTTTTGCTTTTTTGCTGGATCTATTTTACTTATAACTCTCAATATTTCCCTATTACAGGATAAACAAGGTGATATATCTGAAGATGATACAGTAAGATTCAAAGCCTACCTCATGAGTTTAGGTATTGATGATCCAGTAACCAGAGATGCATTTAGATCTGACTCGGACTATTATTTGGGGCTTGCACAACAGATATCTGATATGATGATTGCAGTACTCATGGTAAGTTTAGTATGGTGGCATGAGACAAAATATAATATATTTGATATGATGATTGCAGTACTCATGGTAAGTTTAGTATGGTGGCATGAGACAAAATATAATAATAGTATCATTCTCAAGAGAAGTTAATTAATGTCTGGTAACCTTAATTAACTTCTATGTACTATAATTAAATACTACTAGTACTATATTGATGATGAACAAGAACGCGACAAGAACTCCTATCAGATATTTTTCGCGAAATTATCTATTCTGTTTTCGAATTTAAAGGTCAAATTCGCATGTTGTGTTTGTAAATCCAAGCTTATAATTAGCTACATTTCTAATTACAAGTATTGCAACAGCATAAATCTAAATGTAGAAATATCTTCTTACTAAACCACGACGACTATGACAACACCTAACTTCCATGGGACACGTGTTGACATAGACAGTTAGAAATGATTGGCAGTTCGATTAATCTATTTACAGAAATAAAAAGAGTTCTTGTCACTTAACGGTCGCGTCGATATACTAGTATTATAATGGAAATATTGCCTGCTTACAGGATTGTGGAGGAATTATGTCATTAGCTGATGTGTGGTGCAGAGTAAACAGAGCCAGAGGTTTAGAGCTGATATCCCCTGAAGATCTCCTGAATGCCTGCAAGTGTGTATAACCTAGACCTTTTCTACTTGGTGAGGCTATCAACATACAACATGGCAGGCGCAGGGGCGCATGACCGTAACAGTTCCTTCTGCCATCGGCCGGACGGATATCGTATCGGCCCAGCATGCTGTACTCTCAACATAACGTCATGGTTTATTTTCTTGAAGGGTTGGGCAGAGGTGTACCATGGAAGAAATCCATATCTACAGTTAGAAAACAAACTCCCGTGCACACGATGACCACATCTGTTAACCGCCCCTGCCGAGCGCTTCAAGCAAAAATAGTCCTTAAGGTGTATAGATATGGATGTTCATATCTAAACACCTTAAGGACTATTTTTGCTTGCAGCGCCCGCGACATACCTGACAGTACAACCACATTTCATATTAGTACAACCAGTTATGTTTCAAGTCCCATGTAATAGAGGGAGAGCCTATTACCATTAGCCAGGCACAAATCCAGACTCCGGGTTGCTACTGAGAAATTCCAGATAGTAAAACCTAATAACACGAGTTGACCTGGGCCTAGAGACAAAATACATTTCTGTTAGCGTTCACGCCAAACGCTACGCCAAAATGTATGGGAATGACATTACCTGCAGAAAGGACATGACGTAACCTTTCCGCAGGTAATTTCATACGTCGTTTTGTGTAGGCCTGCTGGGAATCAAACCCAGGACTTCGATGCTCAGCAGTTTCACTTACGAAAACTAAACCATCCTCTCAATCTCTGCTATTTTGCCCTCATTTTCAACATAAAATGTGCAGATTTGGAGTAAAATTGACATTTCCCTTTCAGATTACTGCAAACAATTGGTGCTCCAATGTGTCTTAGAAAGTTTCCAAGTGGTGCATGTGTACTGCAGCTGAACAGTCACCAAGATGAAGAAGTAGCTAAGACTACTTGTGAATTGGTAAAGCTCATTAGTATTAGTAAAAATTGTTTTTGTTCCCTGAATCTGCTATTCTTATAATTACAATAACAATTTGTCATCTGAAACAACCTCCAATCATAAAATATTTAAACAGCTAGTGGTTGGTTCCATTGTTGATTATCCTTGAACCAGTAGTAGAATATTATAGGAGACATAAGGTAGTAAATTAAAATAACCTCTTTCATTCCAGCTTGAAGAAAATGGTTATCTAACCCCTGTGAAGTTGTCACAAATTGCAAATGTGTCCGTCCTGCTAGCACGCGAGCGCCTATTCACGACTGAACGCCTTGGAATGGCGTGCAGAGACGAATCCATCGAAGGCTTGGCGTTTTATCCAAACCTCTTTCTAAGAGAAGCATAGTTTACACTATTATTAATGCTGTTAAAGATATATTAAGAGTTTATTACATTTATTTGCACTATAAAGGTGTTTTATTCCATAGGAAAAATAATAGAACAGTTTTCAAGCACATACAGGTTTTATTAAAATTTAAAAGCATAGCTTTAACTTCACAAAAGCTAGCTTCAAGATGAAAGTGACAATCTAATTAAGTCCATACATAAACCATACCTTATTTAATCCATCTGTAAACTTCCTCTCAAAATATTCTTAATCTTACATCAAACATAAATACATAGTTCAGTATTTTATTTTTTAACTTCTAGCACAAGATATGGTCAAAACATTTTTTTTTTAATACATAATATTGTATACCTGACCTTACTTAAAATAGAAATTAGTTACTGAACTACACTATCAGGATTATACAAAAAATCTGAAAAAACTTACATCAGTATTTTCCCATAAATACAAAAATAAACCTAATTATATAACAATTTTAGTAAAAGCACACAAGCATTGAGTGATCACAGATACATTAAACACTGAAGCAGTAATAATTTATTGAGTTGTTGTCATGTGTTCATTTGTTGCGCATAAACACTATTGGCCGTATGTATTTAGTAAGTACTGTAAAGAAGCAGTTTTACTCATAAATGCTTTTTAAAACTGTACAACTAATTTTTAAATCTCGTATTACACAAATTTTAATACTGCATTTTTAGAGACTAGTCTAAAGCCAAACTTCAGCATCAAACCAAAATGTGCCAGAAAAGAAAAAAAAATCTAAATCTACAATTTATTTGTGTTATCTTCGGAATGTGTCAAAGACAGTTTTAATACTCAATTGCACTCTTAAAATCCTTTGGTAATTGATTTTGCATACCACAACGTTCCCAAGCCTTAAAGTCATCCAGTGAACGAATATTTTCTACAAAGCATTCAACTCCCCTCACAAATGGCAGTAGCATTTCATCATTTATGGTTTCTGAAAGACGATGCAGGAATGCTATATTCTTAGCAAGGCTGTCCTTAATCTTTGCAGCTAGTGGACGTTCAGTGCACTCCAGTACGGTGAGCTGTAATATTAAAGAGTAATATTAAGTATGCATTTATGCTGTAAGTATTTAATGGTCATGTCTGCTAGCAGATTTTTGTTGCAAGTTGCAACTATATCTTTGTGTAAATTCCTAAAAAGGCATTAGGCTTTATGAAGAAGCTATAACAAAAATGTAGAATTCTCACTTTATCATCCACTACGGACTGTTTCAAACCAAGGTAAAGGTTTAAACATGCTGACAAACTCTTCACTTTATCAGGCAGGCGACCAGTTTTGTTCCTGGTGATGAGTAAATCCCCAACCTAGAATAAACATAATGTATGAAATAAGGCCCAATATAAACTTCCGTTCTATTATTTTTTTACTAAGTGTAGGTAGGATATTACCTGAGTGTCAAATACTGAATTCAACTTCACATTGTGCTTATGATACAAACAATCTGATATATTCCTGGAATCATGGATTATTTTCTTAGGCATCTCACTTTGCAAGAGTTTCTTTAACCCGGCATCAAAAGCATGATACTCCATAACTTTAATGTCAAAAATATAAATCTGTAGAGGTGTAGATAAGACCAGGAATGGCATTTTACATTTCCTCCCCATGCTTGCACCATCTGTACTCAAGCCAATATAACTGTACTGGCTCAAATCTTCCACTGCTTCATGGAAACTCTTATCAACTTGGTTGATGTAAATGTACTTTTTAGATGTCCTTATGATTTCCTCACATTCCTTTTCAGATATTTTTAAATGCTTTTGTTCATTTGGCTCTTTGAGTTTTACAATATCCCTGATATCAGAGTTGTAATAGTGAAGAATACCATCACTTGGGTCTCCTTTGGGTGAATCCTTAACATTGTAAAGAGAAATTTTAGACTTATCGTTAGTCATTCCATAAAACCGGCCTTCGTATATTTCACTGTTCTTAGTATGAACTTGTAATAGTTCTCCCTTCATGTATAAGTTGTCCATTTTGTGATGAGGTTTATTGATAACAGTAGGTAGAAGAACTAAAAAAAAATTAGTCCTTTTTGACAGGTTTTTCCGTTTTTTCTGTGTCACTGTAGGCTTTGAAGATGTAAAGGCCTAGTGTAAGATGTAGGACAACTACCGCAACTACAGCGGAATACACACTGCTCGTAATGGGCTCCAGTCGTAAAATTCCATCGAATAAGACAATCTTAGCAGTAAAGAATGATAGCACGGGTACCACAATAATGATCAGGCAGTATTTTATCACCGTCTGAAACACTTGGAAATCGGGTATATCCTGAAAGCAAGGTGTCATTTTGTAAAAATCACTTATAAATACTTTAATGTTCAATAAGACACTATTTACAATCAGTAATTTGTTGACTTACATTTGCACGTCCTTCAATCATCATAAAATAAAAAGAAATTAATAAGTTAAATTAATAATTTGAGAAAGCCAATTCCGTCAGTCACAAGCTAGCTGCATCGGTCACAAGAATGAATGAAATTGAATACGGAATGAATGATATGAACCTGAGAGTTGATTTTTCTCTTTTTTTTTTTTTTTTATTAGTTTTATGGCCTGGTTTCAAAGACCTTTTAGCCAAGTCTTTATTCGTATTCTAGTCATAACAAAGTTATTGTAAAGCGGTAGTAACTTTACAATAACCTGTTAGGAGTTTTTGGGGGAACACGAAAAGTCCACGTTAGTCCACAGTTTGGGGTAGGTTGACCTGCTGGCGTCTGTACAGTCGCCAGCAGGTCAAGCTATCCCAAACTGTCAAATTTTCCCAATTGAACATAAACCTTATTCCTTTGGAATAAAGTTGAAAAACTATCAATGAAATTTGACAGATTGGGGTAGACTGATGTGCTGGCCTCTGCACATACATAGTATACAAACAAACAAATGTAACAAAATCTTCATGAATCAAAAAAGGCTTTATTCCTTCAAGCAAAGGCTACTTAAATCTAATCTACATGTCCAATTTATCTAGTGTCTTGCTTGGCACTGATTGTAAAGGTTTCTATCGGATACCCTCATTATAGTAAACTCTACATTTTTAGTTTTTAAGCCTCAAAATCTAAAGATAGTTACTAAAGATACTAGGGCTGCCTATTTAATTTGCGTGTAGTCCGTACTGTACGGACTGTACACAAACTCAGATTTACACAAAACACAAAACCTATGAAAATTGTTTTTTTGTGTAATCAGGACAGGAATACCGTATTCTCAATCTTTTGTTTACGTTACAAAAGCTGCTCCTTTAGATGTTACTGCTATTGAGATACCATCCGTCAATCTCTTTTTATCCGACTGCGCCAGAAGGAGGGTTATGTTTTTCGAGTGTATGTATGTACGTTTGTATATTTCTTTGGCACGGTCTGTAGCATAAACGGCTTGATCGATTTCAGTTTGAGAGGTGCCATTAGATTCGTCTTAATTGTGAGAGTGACACTGGGTATACCGAAATAGAAAAAAAATGCCCGATTTTTGGCGCCTTATTGTGTTTTCGAAAAAAAAAAAAAAACTCAAAACCTATTGAATGGGGTATCAAAATAAAGGGTTTCATAAATACCTTGCTAAAATTAATGCAACTTGTATGTTACATGTAATTTGGAATGGAAAATAATTTTAAAAAGCAACAAAATAGTCAACGTTACATTAATTAAATATATGATTATTAATTAATTACAATAAGTGTGTATTGCAGACAACTACGAAAACTAAAAAAAAAAATATATAAAAAACCCGACTGCCTATAAAGTGAACTTTAGGTATCTAATAAAAGATGGAAACAAGAAACTTGTTTTAAAAGGATTACTATTAGACTGAATACTATACGCAATCGCATGTAGTCGGAGGCAATATTTTTTTATAGGTTACAAAACTGTCCCTTTAGATGTTGCTGCTATTCAGATACCCTACGACCTCTCACCCGAATAATTCCTAAACTCCATTCGCGCCATCAAAAGGTATCAACCAGCTATGACCGTCACCAAGCGGTCTGTCCTGCACCTTTAAGTTTTAACCATTAACGTATAATATGGTTTTAACCAACCATTCTCATATGTAGTGTAGTTCCCGAAGTACACTGGCTACTTTGCGCATTGCCAATATTGCCATAGCTATTTCGCTACCATCTTCTGTACCCTAAACAATGCAATTTAAGGCTGATTTTGCAATAGTCAAATAACTTTAACCTGAAGAATAAATCTAACAGTTTTGCATATTTCTGTCAAACCGACATTTTTATTTCTCAGATAAAAGTTAACTGACTATTAAAAAATCAGCCCTCACAGAAACAATGATATTTTTGACGTCAAAAACAAAAAAAAAATACAATTTTCATTATTTATCACATTGATGTTAGCATGGATGTTAACTTCGTGACGTTTAACACTTTCGCTGCTTCACGGTACTTGCACATGAATGGATGATGAAAAATTATAGCGGGGTCATAATGATTTTAATAAGCCCTAAAGTATATAAATATTTGTGCATCGGTTAGAATAGTGTCACACAGGTTTTGGTCACGTTTTAAATTAAGTTATTTTCTCAACAATGTTCAGAATACAATCTTGTATTCTGTTGATGTGTTTTGTAAGTACGTTTTCGTCGTCAAGCATCCATCAATTGTAATTTTAACCGTTTCATGACTTGCATTCGTCCCACAGATCGGGTCAAATAGCACTTTAATTGATTTTAATGAAGTCCAAAAAAATATTTTACAATGGAAGAACCAGAACTTGCTCAATCTTAGCGAGGTCAGAGTCCATGTTTCTAGAAATAAAATAATTTAAACTCTACTTAAACAAACGCTTAGAACTTTACTGTGTTTATCAGATTGGAGTTACAACTAACGGTGGTTTTGACTTTAGTGATGTAAAAAACAAAATTTTACAATGGAAAACCCAAAAGCTTGCCGCTCTTTGTCCAACAAACGGGTAAGTTATTTTTTTACTGTTGAAGACTTAATTTAGATGCACACTGATTTTTAATTATTAGGTAATTTCATTACAGCCAACAGCTGCAAAATTTATTAAATATCGTATGCAGCACGGCACAACCAACTAACGTTACCTTAAGAGATGCTTGCATCACATGCTTTTCGCGAGTGACATCGATGGCTGAGGTTTGTTTAATTGGCTAACCTATCTTGAAAAAGTCACAAGTAAGTAATAGTAACTACACTTAAACAAAATTTAACATTACAGGGACCACAAGAGTTAAATGCGTTAAGTGTTTGCGCTGTGCAGTATTTTACAGGTGCATACGTAGCATGTGCTACAGCTCTTATGGTAAGACTTCCAATCTAATAAACCTTACTTTAAACTTGTGTGATACGTTTTCACCGTTTTACCGTTTAAAGAAAAAAAAAAAAAAAATCTGCGTAGCCTTGTGTCAACTATGTTGGGGTCGGCTTCTAGTCTTACCGGATGCAGCTGAACACTACTTACAAGTAGGTATTTAATATGAAGCGACTTCCACAAGTTCCAATTTAATTGACTTCCACAAGTTCCACACCCCAGTTATAGTGGATATACGATAGGTACCCTTTTCTAAGACTGGTAGTCAGACTTATGGGCTTATGATTACCCGTAACGTCAAAAATCGATGAATGACAGCCGGGACCAATGGCATAACGTGCTTACCAAAACATGGTGATCTCGATATGTTACAAATGGTTACCTTTAATCGACCTTGTGTCTATTATTATTCAGCCATCTACTGCAAAATCAATACTAACACCTCATTTTTAAAATATCAGTTCAGTCATAGCAGTCCTATTACAACCTATTGAGCACAGGGGATAAAGATGGGTTCGGAATACTGCTATGATTGAGGCTCGTTATATAACGTTACAGGCTCTGTCTACGTCGGCGTTGAATGTGCAACCATCTGGATGTTTCATGGGATATTGTGATTTTGTACGCTGTCTAAGAAGAGCTAATTCTGTTAATTTGGTACGTAACAACGACTTAGGTCTAAAGAGTTTTGGTTTTCATATCTAGATTAAAAGTTGAACTATTCATAATTTTCAGATTACACAATGTACCCGAGAAGCCAGAACGGGTGTTAACATAACAGTAGATGCAGATAACGTGCGATTTTATCGAAATGTTACCTCTTGTATATTGGCAAAATCCAGGTGTGGTACATTTAATCCGATTACCGGAGAACCCCAACTTCCTGGTTATACTGCGTCAGGAGCAAGAATTAGTAACACCCTACAGATTTCAGATACAGGAGAGCTTAGAGTTTTAGCCTTTTCTGCCAACACTCCTGTTAGCAATTCTTTTTGTACAATATCGCCAAACTTAACGCAGTCAAATTGGCTCACAAATGTTTGCTAACTCCAATGTTAATGCAGTTTTATGACAGATTATCTACAAGACCTTTGCTAAACAAAAATCCACTGTAGCAAAACTCGTTTTTGAAGATCTAGGATGTATGTTTCAAGTTGATAAAAGGCCGTTTCAATCATTTGAAAAGTAAACCACTACCGTTACTGTAAGGCCGCGCAGCTCGTACACCACAGAGTACATTTATATATAGGGTCGTACACACTCTCGACTCTCGACGCAGGGTCGCGCGGCTCGGCCACACAGAGCCGCGCGGCCCTAGTGGGGACACGGCTCTATGCAAACGCTTTGTGATGACAATAAATGTCAATGTCACTGTCAACTGGCTGACTAAGAAGTGCAACTGACTCCAGCTGATAATTTGCGAAGTTTAAAAATTACAAATGTAATTGCTATTTGTTACGCTTGATATCCTAATAGTTACTTATCTTAAGCTGTGGTTCAAATCTTAATTGCTGTAAAAGTATAAGCAGGTCTGTAAGTAGCCACTTTTATTATTTATTAATCTTAGAATTTTCAAAAGTTTCTGTTGTACTCAGGCCAGAACCTGTCCAAAACTTTTATAAATAATTATTAGATAACTTCAATTATATATACAATTTTACGAATGGTAGCGACTACAGTTAATAATTCTATATGGTAACTGCTTTAGTGTAGTTTGGTTATGCCCTTGGAAATTTCTTAAAAACAATGATTTGTGTTCATTGCTAATTTCGCTTTATAAACAATTTCATCAATCATAATTTTCATGTTTCCATCTCAATAATTAATGTTTCTTTAAGGATTGAGATGTATATGTCCTGCAGTAGATGTTGTTGAAGTGATGATAGTGACTTTTGAGCTCAGTGTAATAACTAAGTATTCTTAGGTCTTTTGTGTGTAAAAGTTGAAAATAAATTAACTAATAACATTAACTACATCTGTATATTTGACTTTTATCTGCATTTCAATGATGGTGTGATAAGAATTTCAGCTGGACCAAATTGTAAAAGGTCAACAATTGTAAAAGATAAGATAAGGGCGTGTTACATCTAAGACAATCTTTCATTTTAAGATCAATCAGTTTCTAATATTCATTAACAAAGGCATGTTATTAGTTGAGGCTATAATGTTTTGTTGGCTGTGGTTCATATTGTTCGGGTTGCTAATATTATGTACCATATATAGGGAAAATTCATAAGTAAATATTGGACAAGCAACACAATTACAAAGATTCCAAATCCAAACGTATTATTATTAATAACATATTCATTATGCTTGAAGTTATTAAATATTACTACAATTGACACAAACTACAGTTGGAATAGGTACAATAAAAACTGCTGATTAATTCTTAGTTTTATTTTCAGAAATAGTTTTACAAAACTTGGCTTTTATCGTTTTAGTTTTCTTTTTAATTTTCTTTGTTAACTGAATGGAAGTATCGGTGTCCGAGTTGTCTGAGATAATATTGTTTTTGGCAATTTGTTTTTTCGACTGCACGGCAGTTGTGACGATTGCACCTTTTTTGAAACGTGACTTTGCTTGTCTATTTTCCACAGACACCATTTTTTGTGCTTGCTGCGTATTCCTTGGTATGTCCGTAAAACTAGTATTATTTTGGTAAGGAGAACTGTCAGACTTATTTTTTAACCTAGAAAAAATAAAGCAATTCTTGTTAAAAAAAAGACATTCGTTTCACGCACAATGGTTCACATGAAGGACTAAGTGCGGAAACCAAACCCATAACATAGAAAGCAATTCATTATTCCTTATTGTAGTCGATTCGAAAAAATTCTTGTTGGTGGGCAAAATATTTTTATAGGATCAATTTATTTAGATCTAGCTAGAACTTACTGGAATTCTGATTAATGTAATTTTATTTTTATAAAAAAAATTATAGATCTATGAAATTATTTCAATGAGACACTGCAGCGCATTCTTTAAATAATAAACATGACATGTTTATAATAACAAGCATGCCTCATCAATATTACAAACAATGTTAAACATCCTTTATGAAAGATGGAAGCATATTGATACTCACTTTCCTTTTTTCTTCCAAGGCTTGGGTAATTTGTTCATAGGTTCTAAGATATCATTCATAGAATTTGGCACTTTTAGTGTAAGCTTTTTGGTCTTTGATTTCTTCTTCTTTTTGTCATCTTTAATTTTCTGCTGTTCACCTTCAAGTTCTTCAAGTTTTTTGGAGCAGGATCTATAAAAAGTCATAAAAGAATATTAATAATCAAGATCAAACAATAAAATAAAAATAAAAATAACCAAGGAAGTTGTTGGATTAGTACCGTAATAGAGCTTCACTGTCAGTGAAATATGAATTCATGGCAAAACTTGATATGCCCCAAGATAGTGGACCTTTCTCTTCACTTTGAACACCGGTCCATACATTTCTCTTAAGTGTAGTCAACTTAACCTGTAGTTCAGATGGTTGAGAACTTCTTGTTTTAACATCAGATAAGCACCTAAAAGAAAAGAGTAAAATTTTATCATATTGATTAACTAGCTTCCGCCCGCGGCTTCGCCCGCGTGGAAGTCAGAAATTATCCCGCGGGAAAGTACTACCGGGATAAAAGTATCCTATGTGTTAATCTAGGTTATAATCTATCTGTATGCCAAATTTCATCCAAATCTATTTAGTAGTTTTAGTGTGAAAGAGTAACAAACATCCATACATACAAACCTTCGCGTTTATAATATTAGTAAGGATTAAATATGTTTGAAACTGAGAAAAGAACTTAACAAGATGCTTTCGTTCTTTTTTGTTCTCGCCTTAAGTTAGCCTCAGGTTTGCGCAATGTAACTTAATCCAACCAGTCGAGTTCTAATGGTACCTACAAATTAGCTGGATTTTTGACGATCGTGATTGTCTTCCGATAATGTTGTGTTTTGACGATGAACAGATTTGCTCTATTTTATCGATCGTTATGTCGATAGTTGGTAGACATCACTTGTTGACTTATCGAAACCGAGCCACAGTGGCGATTGACAAAAACACTAACCGACCGTGTCGATCGTCGGCGGCGGCGATCTCTCGCGTCCGAGAGCGAGAGGGCATGGGGAGCCGTCACCTCCTTCAGCGAAGCAGTAATGCTCGCGAAGAGGGAGGCGGCGCACGTGAGGGAGAGGCAGCATATGCGCCCTCGCGACCCCAGCCGCCGCAGGATACGGAGACGCCCTGGGCGTCGGGAATCCCAGGCCGATTTCCGGCCACCGTAGGCATGGGCTTGCGGACGGCGAGTAATGGGTAGCTCGCTGTCCGGTAAGGACCAAGCCCAAGTCGACGGCGCGTTGTGTTCCACACGCGCCTCAAAGAGATGTCAGCACAAAAAGTGATGGGACCCGCAAGGGTCGATGTCAGCCAGGGGTGCGGGTTTGTTCGAAAGAGACACCACAGCCCCTGGCTTAAGGGCTACTGAAGGAACACGGGTGGGTTTTAGTCAGTAAAAGTCTGACACGCCCTCCTGCTCCACTCAGAGCGGGAGAAGTTATTTGATGATTTCCCACCCAAAAAAAAAAAAAAACCGTGTCGACATTTGTGAAATGAATTTACGGGCAATTTAAGTTGAAAGAGCAACTCAGAGGAAATGTAAAAAAAGGAATAAAACTTTGTGACTACTCTAATTTATATGTAAATTTAGTTGTCATACTTCGCTGGTGGTAAACACCTGAATTGATGCCATGATGCTGGATTCAGTCTCGATTTCTCTGTTGTTTCGTTAAACATTGATACGCTTCTTGGTCTTCTACATTTTAAGGTTTTCTCGGGGTCTGAGTGGTATGGAGAATCACTTGTCTGGAACGTTAAAGTACTGTTTTAATTTATGATACAATTGTATACTATAACATCGGACGGTTAAGCACAGAATTAACACTGGATGAATGAAATGGCGGTAGGTCACGGGAACAATCTGCGACTCCCATATGGAGAATATGGGAGTCGCAGATTGTTCCTTAAACTTGAGATATATAAAACCATGGTAAGACCTGCCGTCTTATATTGGTCAGAATTTTGGGCCACAAAAAGGATGAGTGAAAGGCAATTGCATGTAGCTGAGATGAAAATGTTAAATGTGATGTGTGGTGTTACAGTTACACGAATGGATAGAATAATAAATGAGTACATAAGAGGAAGCCAGAAAGTGGCACTGATAACTGAAAAGTTGTGTGGAAATCGGTTGTCATGGTATGGGCATGTGATACGGAGGAATGAGGAAAATATCGTAAGGCAGGTTTTGAATGTCGATGGCTGTAAGAGGAGACCAAAGAAATGAAGGATGGACTGTGTAAATGATTATATGGTTAGACAGGGTCTAACCATATAATAAAATGTCTCTATTAGTCGGCATCTCCGTAGTCGTATACGGAGATGCCGACTAATAGAGACATTTTGCGCCGCCACCAAATAAATTGGGGTAAGGGCAGGAGAATGAATGATGATGTATACAATAACATCGAAGAATGTTCAGGTTCAGGGGGCTGCTTAGAAAGAAATCTTTCTCTATTTAGATCAAAATAACGTTTTTCTAGTGATGTTAAAGCGCACATAAAAGGCATCGGTAAAAAATTCACTAAAGATCTCGAATTTTCTTCGTGCATGTACGCCCAGAAAAAATGGCGTGATGTCTAAGTTCGGGCACGAAATGTCTTCCCCCAAAGTAAATCACGTGAACTGCGATAAAATTGAAGGTTACCGGTGCTTTTATGATTTTCAGTTCAGGTGGCATTTTCTTCTTCCGCCTTGGTTTTGCTTTCACCGACGAATGTATCAATTTTTGAACTCTCCTCATAGGACTTTGGTTTCCATCGTAAGATTCAGCATCCGATGACATATCAGTCATTGCATCTGATGTTAAGTCTATTGTAGCCCTTGAAACCTGCAATTTAATACGGTTGGTCATGAAAAAAATGTTTTTACTTTCTTCATGATTGATACGAATAACTTAAGTAACGACCTGTAAAGTTTCTCGTTTTGTTTTCTTCCTTTCGATTCGTTTCATCTTTTCTAACCTTGGACGTTGTTTTCTAGGCTTCTGTAAAATTAAGACTTATCAATGAGTACATACGAATATTTATTATTTAAGTACTTGCTCTGTAAAAATCTTACCTCGTTTACATTTTTGTTGATATCGGGGAAAATTGGCGAGGGTGGTGGTGCAGGCTGTTTAGTCTTAGAATCTCTTCTATGTCCAGCTTCTGAACTGCTACTTGATGTATCCCCTTCATCACTACAATAAATTACGTTAGAACGCATTTTCAAGACAAGATCTTGTAATTTTAATCACAAAAAAATACCTGGAATAATCTGATAAATCAATATTCGTTGGCTCATCTGCATTTGATCCTTCTTTTAATAGTCTGGTAACAATTTTTGTTCGCAATCGCTCCTTGCTTGGATCTTCATCGCAGAAATCTAGCAATGTTTCGCAGAATGTTCTTCCTAGACTTTCATAATCTTGGACAGAAAAATGAGTAGACATCCTGCTACCCAACTCGGATCCTCCAAAAGAAGCTTCAATAGTGTAGCTGTTAGATACTCCTAACATCCATACCACAACTCGACCAGTGCCTTCTTTACTACGTTGTATTCTAAACTTGCAATTTTCAAATGAGAACTGTAAAACAGAAGTGGTTAAAATCTCTATTAGTGCAATATGCACAACCGAATTTGATTCAAATATCGTGTACCTTATCGGCAGCGTTTTTATGAAGCATCAAAGGGAATACTTGCTCTTGTAAACGTTTGTCGCTAGTTTTTCGGCTTTCACATCCATAAATGAATATATTGTGTTTCCGGGAGTGTGCGTGGAGATCAACATACATTGCTACGCCACATTCCTCCTGTAGTCTGACACACAATAATTGGTTAGAAAAATACACCCATTTTTCTTCCTTCAATCAAACACGTAGGATAAGTTTAACGCTCCCTACTAACCTCCGTATCATCACTTTCGTATGCCAGACTGGTGGATACGTTTCCCTTATAACCGTTCGGTATTGTCTATTCAAGTCCTTTCCGGTCAGTGAACATCGATTGTTTCCAACGATTACCTATAATAATAGAAAATGTTTGTCTGTTATGACATTGTCCGACAAATTTTACCATGTATTGTTTGGAATATGTTTGTCACTCACACCATCTGGATTTAACATTGGTACTAATTTGAATATAAATTTTTCCCTCAGTTCGCGAGCTTGATTCGAGTCTCCGGTTAAATAGTCCATAAAACCTTTCATCATCCAAGATGAAGGAGTTTCTCCTGGATGTACTCGGGCAGTTATAACAACGGCTTTCTTTTTCTGCGAAGCCAATGACCAGAGTTTATCTTAAGTTAGTTGAAATTTTTAGCAAAAATGAAAAACATCGAAAATAACAAATCATTACCTTTTGTTCTATTTCACAAGAACTTGGTGGGGCTGTTACAGTTAGATAATACACATTATTCCCAGCTAATGTTCTGCAAAGAAGCCTCAGTTTTGCATAAGTTGATTTGACTGGGTGTGACTGTAATTTAGATAGATATTCTTGCAGATCAGAATATGTGTAAGGATAACAATGTGCAATGTACACAGCGTCGTCTGTGTGCGGGAACTCAATATTAAATGTTAATGTATAACTTGGAAACTGCTCTTCTTCTTCAGACCTGTAAATAGGTTGTATTGTAGTATTAACGTTTGGTGTTGTATTTGAATTCAAACAGTAAGTTACTTACGTAGAATCATTTTTAAAGTACGCAATGTTATCGCCGCATCGCCTCCACCCGATCGAATGCAACTGAGCGTCCTTGGTTGAGTATAATAGAGGTCGCATGCCCTCGTTGTATAAGCTTTCGGCTTTTGATAAGTTCACTATGGAAAATCTGCAACATTTTGCGTGTGTATAATTTTTTAGGAAACAATACGTAACGTTGATTAGTCATGCGATCGGTATTACCTGTACGTCATATGCTTTTTTGTGTTCGTGACTTTAAAGTAGAACCATTGCATATGTCTGTTTGTATAGAGGTCAGTGCGGAGATGCAGTTCATAATAAGCTGAAGTTATGCGTATTGCTTTGGCTAAATTTCCACTTTCGAAACGAGATTCAAATCGTAGCTCTTCTTCACTGCCCTCGACATCGACACTTGCACACGCTGATAGAAATAAGCGAGACCCTCCTACTGTAGAACGACTAAACTGCAACAGAATCAAATGATATCAGCCACTTTATACTTGGTAAAAGAAATTCATGTGTTGTTACTTACATAATTTACGGCACTCATAGGATAATATTGGAATATAACTGTCCCTGCTTCTTCACCGACAGGCTGTGGTTGCAGTTCTTTTCCTGAAGATATATAATATGGTTCTGGAGATGCGGGGCTCCATACTAAGTGTTGTATTTTTTCTTCAACCACCTATTAGCAGTTTTATATTATTAGTACGCTACGCTAAAGAGAATGAACATTTGGAATTCTGTACTCAGTTTCTCTGTTGAATGTACTGAATCAAAGGGTATAGCATCATAGTCAGCCAAACGGTTTGGACTTTATGAAAAAATCCTTCTACAAAAATATATGGACCTGTGGAATTGCTTGTCTATTAGTCTTCTGTTAGATCATCATCATGATCTGCCTAGCCTTATCCCAACTATGTTGGGGTTGGATTCCAGTCTAATCAGATGCAGCTGAGTACCAGTTTTTTACAAGGAGCGATTGCTTCTTTGACCTTCACAACAGTTAATTTTCTTAGATCGTCCTACAAAATTTCTTAGGCGAAGTTAAAGAAAATGCTCATGTGTTCAAGGCACATTCAGATAAAGAAGATTT
This sequence comes from Polymixis flavicincta, assembly GCA_949987655.1. Taxonomy (NCBI): domain Eukaryota; kingdom Metazoa; phylum Arthropoda; class Insecta; order Lepidoptera; family Noctuidae; genus Polymixis; species Polymixis flavicincta. The sequence continues at coordinate 16,579,173 of OX465181.1, read as the reverse complement.
GAAGAAAAGTAGTTATTCCGTTATAACAATCTTTAAATTAAAATTTTCGACCATACAAAGCCATATCGGCACAACAAAGAACTGTCAAATCGTGTTTTCATTCATTCCTAGTTCGGACCCCGAACTAATCATATGTTCGAATGTGACACGGATCAGGAAACGCCCATAACTGGCTGAAACTACGGATTTCGTGCTTAGGGAGTAGACCCTCAAATCTGGTGTAAAAAAAAAAAACTCAAGAATCTACTTACTTGACATTCGGTTGGCCACCGAGGTGCTTGCTGCGGACAATCAAGCTCCTTTGGAAGTGCAAACAAATCTCTTGGTTCTCTTAGTTTAGCTGTCGTCCGGAATGTTCTTATGTCCGTATTTATTTCTAGCTGATTCGTTTTAATATTGTTTTGAAGAAAGTTTGATATGAATGTCCCTGTATGAATACATTCGATTAGTTGATGACGTCCATCATCCTCGTAAGTCCTACCCTTAATTCGTTTGAGAAGGCAGAGCATGTATTCTCTCTTGAATTTGTATCAACTCGCTCCTTTGATTAAATCATTTTACATACAATTTATCCGTCATTACTTTGGTCCTACCTCACTCTTGTGGCCATCATTGGATGGCCACAAGAGTGAGCCTCAAGAGGTTGCTGACAACAAATACGAGTATTATTTTATATATGTGTTATAAATTCCATAAAAATTACTTAGGAGTGAATGATATAATGATACCTATAGTTAGTTATTTCATTGTGTGTTATGACCTAGTTTTCGTTGAAATTAAACGGTCGCCCATAGCATTCACGGCAGCTTGCGTATTTGGAGGCTTGTCATGGTTCAAAAATAACATCAAAAAGCACGCGAGTCCCAACGACGAATTAGCTACCGGAAATGATGTAAGGCATCCAAAATACACAGCACATTAAAAGCACGCGATAACTATTAAAATAAGGAATTATTGTTATGTCGGCCAATGTGTATCAACTGTCGAAATATAAAGCACTGTTGGATAATAGACGTATTGTTATTTTTAAATACTTTATTGAAATATGCTTTATTTTGGCTTATCACTTGTAAACGTATGCGGACACTAAGGTCTTATTTTGAAGTAGCGGGGCGTGTTCAAGTTAGTAAAGTTCAGTAAACAAGTCGATTACGTACTTATGAAAAAAAAAAAACAGTCTTTTTGTGCCAGATGCATAAACCTACCATAAATGTTCACGATTTACCTTTACTGCATATTGGGAATAATGTAGCCTGTAGCGATTTAACTTGCTCTATGTTGGCTATGAACAAATCCTCTTGCATTACAGGGTTTATCGAAGGAAGTGTAAGTGTTACTGTCGTGTTCTCAATGAACTCTCTTCTCTGTTCTTCTCTTTCAATCATCATTATGTTTTCCTGAGCGCTTTCGAGTTGTTTCCACCATAACATGTTAAAAAAGTTTACGAAAAGCTACATTTGCCCTTCGCTAGCACATATTAATCTTTGTCATGTGTATTTCTATAGTCGGCGAAGTCGAGAGTTTCGTCACCATGGCTACACAATTTGTTTGAATGTTAGTCGTCAAGTTTAAGTTTTTGGCGTGTAACCGGCGGGCTGCGCGGAGCTCCGAACTGAACTGACGACATCAAAAACAGGGGAACTCGCTTTCGGTTATTGGAAGACGATTGCCCCAGTAATGTCATGCTTCGACCGTATAAAGCTTATCAGGTGATTGGTGACGTCAAATGGTTATTCATGCGAAATTCGGTATTATGGAAATTTCGATGTCGGAAACCTTTGATAGAGGTCAAATTTTGATTTGATTTATAGATGCTTTACCAATGTAATCAAGTGGAAGTTCATGAAAATCATGACTCACGTCGATATAGGGATTTTATTGCTCGGATTAGCCAGGAATCACATTTAGTACTTAAACGTTTAGGTTTTATAGTTTTCATGAGATCTAGTTCAGATTACAGAACCTAATCTTAGAGACCCAATATTTATATTGAAAGCAATTTTGCTGTTCTATTCAATTTATCCGGTAATCGAATACCCTCAACACAAGATTTTTAAAATACTCCAAATATTTAGTTAAAACTATACACATACCCTGGTCATTGTCATCAGGAACTTTTCCACTATCCGTGACAGCAGCTTCCAACTCTTCAGTCTTGTCTTCCATGGTGATGTGATAGCGAATTGAGTCACTTTGCGAAATACAGAAAGAAGGTTGTAATTATCATGAAATGCACATTGCTATCGTATTACATAGGCGTGTGCCTGTCTAGGGTGCTTAGCTGTTATAAATTCTAGTTGGCACCTCCGTCTAGACAAGTCTGACTGTGTTTAGGTAGAGGTATGGTGTTAGCCGTTTTTACTGTGCATGGCTCTTTCACATAGGTACTTTTATTATGATCTTCGCCGAGAGTAGGTGATTAAATTTTAAGCTTAAGTGAAATGTTTGTGAGTACATAAATGGCGTGTTTATAAACATCTGCTCATGGATTGGTTTTCCTTTAAACTGAGTTGGTATACTTGTTAGATTATTCACCGTGACTGTGTGATAACGTTTCTGCTGAAGGCTCAAAAGGTGACTGTACTTCTACGAAGCAGGTGGTAACTTGTGGTGGTCATGTAGAAAACTTCGTAACTGGCCTCAATCATGGCCGTAAACTTTAAACGTCCTCGTAGACTTCAGAATATGTAGATTTTCCATCGCAAGTTTTAACAGGCATTGAACTCTTTTATTTTTTTTCGTAATTATTAAGTAAGACCCATAACTTCATGTGACGCTATTCACGCAACTGAACTGTAATTCACGTCTTACCTTGCCAGCTGTAAGGCAATTGCATGCAGCTGAGATGAGAATTCCAAGAGGGATGTGTGGTGTTACACGAATGGATTAAATAAGAAATGCTTACTAATAATAGAAACTTGAAAGTTTGTTTGTATGGATGTTTGTTACTCTTTCACGCAAAAACGGCTGAACGGATTTGGATGAAATTTGGCATACATATGGATTATAATCTAGATTAACACATAGGATACTTTTATCCCGGTAATACGCTCCCGGGGGATAATTTTCGACTTTCACGCAGGCGACGCTGCGGATGGAAGCTAGTGAGTACATAAGAGGAAGTCTAAACGTGGCACCGGTAACTCAAAAGTTGTGTGGAAATCGGCTGTCAAGGTATGGGCATGTGATATGGAGGAATGATGAAAATGTCGTGAGGTGAGGAAAGTTTTGAGTATAAAATAAATGTTGATGGTTATAAGAGTAGGGGGAGACCAAAGAAACGATGGATAGACTGTCCGAATGATGATAAGGTTAGAAAAGGTGTGACTATGGAGATGACGACGATGCCGAAATATGGAAGAATAGGACATGTTGCGCTGACCCCAATAAAATTGATTTAAGGGCAAGACATTAATGGGTCTTCCGTGTGGTGCCGGACGTAAAGAATAGCACCATCCCATTTCTTCCCGTGGGTTTCGTAAAAGGCGACTAAGAGACTTACTAGAGAATGGGCAGCAGCGTTCTCTACGCGTTTTACCACCATACTGTGATTTCCAATCCGCCTGCCAAGCGTTTATGGCGATTATGGCTAGGGTTGCCAACATTTTACCTATAAAAATATAGTACACTTCAAAAAAAAAAATAGTATTTCACGGAAAACAATTTTTTTTTGCACTTAAGTACTTGCATTTTTTAACATTTTTATTTGTACAAAATTGAATTATCACAATATAATGCTTTTTTTGATTAATGTAAATCAAAAGCTCATTTTTTATTAATGAGATTCCTACTACTTCTGTTTCTTTTTTCTCGCCATTTTCGAATTGATAACCGGAAATATCCTTTCCGTGAATCACGAAATGGCCATACCAGATTATTATCTATGGTAAGTTATTAATTTGAAATTATTGAAAAGTTCGGAACGCAGAGGAGTTCGGATACATGCTAGGCATCAGTGAAAAGTCAATGTAAAGGTGCATTCATAAATTTTTAAAATAAAATATTTGTTTGTTAGATTTCGGCGTAGAAAATATAGTATTTTTGCGTACTATATGTTTCTTCAACAGTATATAGTATGCAGAAACCGAAATACAGTACAATACTAAATATTATAGTACGGTTGGCAACCCTAAATATGGCAAACCTCCCCAAAATGCTTGGGCGAGGAAATGATGAAGGGCAAGAGAATAATCATGTCCATATGCAGCTTTAACAAAATCGAACAATAATTGTATTTCGCAATCATTTAGTATGGTTTGGTATCAAATCATAGAAATGATTCAAATAGGATTGTCTATTCTCCTTTGTGTCTCTATCGTGACTACTAACCTACAGGCAATTATGTAATAGCTATAAGTTTGTAATAAAAGGATTATACAGTCGTTAACGTAACATGCAGGGATACGTCGTACGTGTATAATGGCTCATTCAACTTTTTATAATCTGTTTATCAAAGGTAAACAACCCGTAATTTGGAGTTTCTGCGATAAATTCAAAATTAGTAAACTTCGATGAGACTATAATTTCCTATATTATGAAAGGTTAGACTCGTCAAACTATATTTTTCGAGCTGATATTCAATTGTATGATAATGATAACTAAGCATCGCATTACTTTTTATTATTTATTGTAATTGAAGTAAACGTAAATAATTTTGGTATGTTTTTGGAATCCTCATTTTAAATCATTGTTTTTTCCCCAAGGGAAGGCTCGCGTGGTCGTCAATATTAGAAAAATATATTTATTGCTGCTCTATTGTCTGGGTTTCATATCAATTTATTATTTTTCGAAGAAACCAATATTCGACAAGTCAATGGCCTGACTCATAAAAAATACTTTTGCTGCGTGTGTTTATTTCTGTCATGGCGTCCAATATGGTTTTTGGAACATTGGAAACTAATAAAGTAAGACATTTACATAAATTATCCATGGAAGACAAAATGTAGATTTTATGGCAATTCTATGTTTTATAGTGGATTTTCAAGCTTTAAAATGGGCTTTCAAGTCCCCTAAAACATCTGGGGCCATATTCATAAACGATGATTAAAGTTAAATGATTTTTAAACATCAAAAATGTATGGTTAAACAGACGCTAATTATTACTTAACTTTAACCAACGTTTATGAATAAGGGGGCTGTTCTCGACACAACGAAGAGTCCATGTTGAAATGATTTTCCATAATATTAAGCCAACTCATGTCAATGTTTGTCACATCGTGCAAATATACTTATAACTAGATAGATTGAAAACAAAATAATATACAAATCTATCTATTAGCCATTTATGAAACACTTGGAATAGCTATTCACAATAAGTTACGCATAGTGCTCTGTAAAGTTGTACGCTGTGTGTTGCCTAGGCAACTTGCTAAGTGAAATCGATTGCATACTACCCGAAGACAGAATTCGCAGATTTTTTGCTGGTAAGATTTATTTGTTTTTTATATCTACTTTTCTTTAATAAGTAAAGCACTAAATTGATGTTATCTGATTAAGAAATCTCTAAATTTTTTGCTATTGTATCAAATCGTTAAGGTGACGATAGCTGACAGCTACCTACAGCGATGTACTGCCGCCCGTCGCTCACAAGAGACCCCGTCTGAACGCGCATCAAGTGTTTCGAAAAACAACTCATGTTGGTTTATCAAACACATATCAAAGAAAAACCATATACTAAATTTTGGGTGGTTAAATTGTCTTTTAGATGGTGAAAGTTTCATGGAAATACACCCGATAGTTTTTGCGTGATTATCGTTTTTATGTCCGCGATAGACATTACTTTACCAATTAATTACTTTATGTTATAAAAATATTATTTAAAATATTCACATATCAAATGACGAAGAACATTGTCTAGTTTCACATATAATTTTTTCAAATACATAAGACAAGCCGTTTAGGCGTGATCTTCAATAGAAAGTTCTTAAAAGTCGGCTGTCTGCGCCTTAACTAAACTATTACTTACTCATATTAATGTATGTTCAGTTCGTTTATTTATATTTTTTATAATTTGTCTACGAATTCATGGTCAATCTAGTTTATAGGATGTTTATCAATATGAAATTACTGTACAAGATTAAAGATCAATGCTAGATTCAAAACCTGCCTTCGTTTTATTATTAGACTTTTTTCAGTCTTTTCTGGATTTGCAAAAGGTTTCCTCAGTTTTCGATCTGAACAGTCCCGCGTTGGTTGTCAAGAAAGATTGGTAAATAAATTGACCATTAACCTAGATTGTCCGTAAATTCAAATAAAAGCGGTCATTGTTTGTCATTCCTTGTGACTTTGGCTTGGCTTTTATTGCTATGGGTTATACACAGCAAATAGACGATGTTTTGAGCAGATTGACTCTGCTCAACGATAAGGTTCTCTGGCCGTTGGTCCATTTGAGCGCTAAATCCCAATTAACATCCAACTTTGGAGGATAGGTCAGTAAATAATAAAGCAAGTTTAAACCCTAAACCGCAAAATTAAAAATTAAAAAAAAAACTATTTGTATAATAACATTCTTACTTACATAAACTCACGCCTTCTTCTTCTATGGAGTCAGGCAGAAACTACAGAACGCCATCTGCGGCAAAACTCGATCATTATCAAGATTCTATTAGAATATCCCTAATATAAAATATAGTAACAAATTCCTGCAACGAAATAAAATTCATTTAGCCTTACGTATCTGTTCAGTTACAACCTGAAATACCTAAAATACGAACTATTTTATGGTTCAGTGAGACGCCATAAAGTATTTTTTTCAATTTTGTTGCTACGCTATTTTGCCAAGGTAGGTGCTTGAGTATTACTTCTTTCAGTCCACACTAAACTTTGAAAAATCCAATACCTACCATGTAGACACATGAATTTTCGAGAACGGAAGCATGGAAGACAAACTTTTATTAAAAAAGTTATACCAGAAAACGCTGCGAAGCTTTTCTAGCTTGGTAATCGTGTACCAAATTAGGCATTACTCAAACTGGTTCTAAACGAGATAATTACAAAAGAATTAAAACCTTGCCACATAGCTTGGACAGTTGTCGATACCGGCCTGGCCTGTCTGGCTAATAAAGTGATTTAGTCATCAATAACGTTCTTCAATTACTCCATGTTCACTTGTCTATGGTAACGTGAGAACTATGTGTCTAAGGGTTGTGGGGTGATTGGCCGGGTCATGGCACTGCCTGGTGCGGATCGATTGACTGCTAGACGAGCCATCTTATAGTCTTTTGTCATTCATCAATCGCCTGTCGGCATTGTTCTTTATGTTTCGTGAATATTCATCGGATTTGTAACTACTAGTTAAGGGTTAATAAGAATAGTACCTAGTAACTTGCTGGTACATTACTCAGGGATGCTAGCAAAAAATATTTAAGCATTTAATTTATCAGAATTAAAGTTGGGAACCTGTACAAAAATGTTATCTACTTTACGATTTGCAATACTTGACAAGCGATTTCAATTTATTGATATCTTAGGCTTAGGATTAATTTTATCACAGATAAGGCAAACGTGCAATGAGATACTGTTTCATAAATCTGAGCTTTCAAGCTTGGCATTTGTTATTAACTTATTACAATAAATAATCACTAGTCTGATCCCAGTTTCCTTTTCAAAATTCGATTACCGCCCTATTCCCGTCTTTTGAATGACTCGCGTTGAAATGTTCAGTGATTGCTAATGACATGGCAAATCAAATACTTAGGTACCTCAGCTTCCTGGACATTACCTGGTTTTAAAAGAAAAATCCTATAACCTTAAATCAAGGGTAGTTTTATTCCGATTATAGCTATTCTAATTATAGCCATTCTAATTATAGCTATTCTAATTATAGCCATTCTAATTATAGCTATTCTAATTATAGCTATTCCAATTATAACTATTCTAATTATAGCTATTCTAATCCGGAACATTAAAGTGGAAACGCTAAGTTAGCCCGATACATTAAAATATTCTTTGTTTTTTTTATTGTTAATTTCAGGTCAGTACCAGGTTGTATTTGGATTACAATAAGTTCGCGACCATAACAAATGTAGCTTTACAGAATTATAATGATTAAGTCATCAATACCTACTTCCCTCTAATTCTATTGAATGACTTTATCATGACATAGTCAGTTGTTTTGTTCAATTTCTGTGACTTCTGTGAAGCAGTGTGCGCCGCCTCAAAGAGATGGCAGCATCGACTGGTGGGGTCTGCAAGGGCCGATGCCTGCCAGGGGTGCGGGTTGTTCGAAAGAGATACCGTGGCCCCTGGCACACAGGCAACTGAAGGAACACGGGTGGGTTTAAGTCAGTAAAAGTCTTACACGCCCTCCTGCTCCACCCAGAGCGAGAGCAGTTATTTGATGATATCCCACGATCAAAAAAAAAAAAAAAAACAGCCTGACTGACCTGCAAAATTGGAAAAACTTAAGAAAATTCTGCTGCCCTGACGTTTCCGTCTTAAACGTGGGTACAAAATCCTACGAATGATACCTTCCATGCTTATTATTTTAATGAACTGTGCTGTAGACACTAGAACGTTTCGTGGCATTTTTTCACCTTATGTACAGTAATGTACATAGTTTGGAGGATACCAAGACCTTTTACATAGTCAAAAAAGTTTCAACCATTCCGTGCGCGGATACATTTTCTAGATTGATGAAAGTTAAACAACACTGGGAATTAGAATAGTAACAGGATTAGTTTCCATGCTAGAAAGTTTAAAGCCTATTACTATTATGTAGATAACGTTATGGCAGCTAGTGTATCTAAACGATTATTTTGTAGCAGTGGCACCTTACTGACGTAGATTGGAAATAATAGTACGAGTACCGTAATTCGGCCATTGCGGGCAATCTCAACAGAGCCTTCGGCGCGTGAGATATTATAGTGGACACGTGTGTGCGCAGAAACAGGTGCACTCTCTCCTCCTCGTTCTCACTGCAGACCCACCGTACCACTGGCGGGTATTTTAAAGTTAAACGATACCACAGGGTAATCATCATCATCATCATCATCATTTCAGCCGAAAGACATCCACTGCTGGACATAGGCCTCCCCCAAGCTCCGCCACTTCGACCGGTTCTGTGCTTCTCGCATCCAGCGGACTCCTGCGGCCCTCACAAGGTCATCTGTCCACCTTGTGGGAGGCCTTTCAACTTTACGTCTTCCGGTACGCGGTCGCCACTCCAGAACTTTTCGGCCCCATCGGCCATCTGTTCTGCGAGCAATGTGCCCTGCCCACTGCCAATTAGGTTTGGCAATTCTTCGGGCTATGTCGGTTACCTTGGTTCTCCTGCGGATCTCTTCATTCCTGATTCGATCACGCAGGGAAACTCCAAGCATAGCCCTCTCCATCGCCCTTTGGGTGACTTTAAGCCTTCTTATGATGCCCATTGTGAGCAACCACGTTTCGGTTCCATATGTCATCACTGGCAACACGCACTGGTCAAAGACTTTCGTCTTGAGACACTGCGGTATGTGGGACGAGAAGATACTTATTGCGAAGCTTCCCGAACGCTGCCCAGCCGAGTCGGATTCGACGATTGACCTTTTTCTCGAAGTTGGACCTACCTAACTGGACAGTTTGTCCTAGGTAAATGTACTCGTCCACAACTTCGAGTGCAGCGCCTCCGACCGTTACGAGAGTGGGTGTTACACGGGCATTGGACATGACCTTTGTCTTATCCATGTTCATTTTAAGACCCACTCTTTCGGAAGCTCTACTGAGGTCATCGAGCATTGTACTGAGGTCCTCCATGGTCTCAGCCATGACAACTATATCATCGGCAAACGGAAGGTGAGTGATGTACTCGCCATTGATGTTGATGCCAGCCCCTTTCCAGTCCAGAACCTTGAAGACATCCTCCAGTGTAGCGGTGAAGAGTTTCGGAGAGATAACGTCTCCTTGTCTTACACCTCGCTGCAGAAGGATAGGTTTCGAGGTCACAGGGTAATAGTGTGGTAATATCACTAGTTAAGTATACTTGTGAGAAAAACAATTTAATAGTAATTAGGTTGTTATGTGCGCAATTTTTCTAATGCGTAACCAATTGAAATTCCTTTATTTACAATTTGTAACTGTACGTCAGTAATTAAGCCATATCTAGGAGAATAATTTGACATAGTCATTTGATCAAGATGATTTCATTTGAGTGCCTGCCTATGAAAATAAAATTATTGAAATTAGATTCAGATTCAGGGTTACAGATATACAAGCGAGTGAGGTGTTACATTTTATAGAGCCGTATCTCCTAATATTTTCTTTTTATATATTGTTTCCAGACAAAATAATCTATAGCAATGGGTCGAAAAGTAACAGTGGCGGTGACCACATTGAACCAATGGGCACTCGACTTCGAAGGTAACATGAACAGGATCCTCCAGTCCATACAGGAGGCTAAAGAAATGGGCGCACTGTACCGCACTGGACCGGAGTTGGAGATATGGTAATTTTATCCATCACCCTTAATTACACATGCTGTTTAATAGCCAGGCCTTGGTGGTTAAGGTCAAATTTTCGATATTTATGTATGGAATATATTATGCCTAAGTAAGAGCAAAATTCTCTGTTAATTCTAAAATTAAGCCTAGTCAAAGGCTAGATGATATTTTGTCACTTCTCGCTGTAGTAGACCATCAATATCATGCTTAGCAGATATCTGCTATGTAATGACCAAAAAGTTCTCATATCATCTGCTGTTCTAATGAAAACTATTTTTGCAGTGGCTACAGCTGTGAGGACCATTTCTACGAACCCGATACATATCTCCACAGCTGGCAAGTCCTCGCAGAACTCCTTAAGTCACCGACATGTAAAGACATGTTGATCGACGTCGGCATGCCCGTCCAGCATCGAAACGTGTTGTACAACTGTCGAGTAGCGTTCCTGAACAAAAAGATACTTCTCATCAGACCAAAGATGCTGTTATGTGAAGACGGAAATTATAGGGAAACTAGGTGGTTTTCGCCTTGGACCAAAGTAAGTGCTTTTGATTCAAAATGTAGGACTTTAGATGAGGCATACTACCAGATTCTAGTAGAAAAGAAAGACCCTTTTAGAATGTGTTGTATGTATTTATTTGATGAAAAAAGGTTTTAATGTAGGTACCTAATGTAATCTTTGACTTTGGTAAAATGTATTTCCAAAGGCATGTATGTAAACTGTGTTTCTAATTATTCACAAAGGAACGACAGACTGAAGAATACTATTTACCTAGGATGATATCTGCGATAACGAACCAGTCGACGGTGCCCATTGGAGACGCAGTCATTGCAACTAAAGATACGTGCATAGGTTTTGAAATATGCGAGGAATTGTGGAATCCACAGAGGTAAGATACGTTATTTTTAGTAATATGTATTGTACCATTAGGGGTCCAAAACTATAATTTGCAATCGTGGTTGGAGCAGACACGTAATACCCGACCACCTTCAGCGAAGAAATGATGGCCAAGAAAGCTGAACATCCAAAACTAGTAATTGCCAGTATCTCATCAATTAAAAACTCTTGTTTCTATGTTTTCTACTTTAATACGCTAATTGTTAGCGCGGGGAGCAGATAAAAGTGGACTGTACTTAAGTAGGCAATAGTTTAATGCCGTACTTGTTAACAAATGTGAACTTTTCCGGACAAAACATTAGAGTCGAAAATCGTACGGCTCGAACGACCAGATAATGCTTGTTGTTTGATATTATTTAATGTTAAATGTTTGAATGCATAAAGTAGCAGCATTACATGTTATTCTAATCGCAACCTTTTGCCTTTCACGTTACAGTCGCCACATCCCGCTAAGCTTAGACGGTGTGGAGATCATATCGAATGGTTCCGGAAGCTACATGGAACTCCGCAAGGCATACGTCACAGTGGACTTAGTCAAGAGCGCGACCTTCAAGAGTGGGGGCGCGTACTTGTTCAGCAACCTGCGCGGGTGTGACGGGCAGAGGATCTACTTCAATGGTTGCTCATGTGTGGCTGTTAATGGGGACATCGTGAGTAGGGGGCTGCAGTTTGCTCTGCATGATGTGGTTAGTATATTTGATGAAATTGCCTTCGATGCAACATGGTGGATAATAATGGAAAATAACTGTTAAGCCAGTCAAGAAGTAATACTTAAATAAAACAAAAACAACAATGTTGCATATTTTTGTTTCGAATAACATTGATTCCTCATTGTTATTATCACTGCTTCAATCAAACACAAAATACTTTGAATATTTTGGAATCAGAACTCGTCCAAACTCCGTAATGTTTTTCTGTTTCAATGCCTTGCCTTTCCGAGGTTTCCAAACAATTTATACGTAGTCAAACAAGTTTATAAATCTTTATATTTTCAGGAAGTAGTGACAGCGACGATCGATCTCGAAGATATTCGTTCCTATCGGACTCAAATCCGCTCCCGATCTCATTTGGCGGCCTCGAACCCACCTTTCCCTCGCATCACAGTTGACTTCGCACTATCAGACGATGATGACGTGTATCTTACCACGAGCCCTCCTATCCAGTGGAATTACTTGACGCCTGAAGAAGAAATTGAACTAGGTAACTTTAAAATAGCCAAAAGACTTTTTATTCCTAAAACAAAAATTATAAAAACCCTTTGCATAGTGATTGTCAATATAGGTAAGCAAGAATATTGCAAAAAGAAGCTCGACCTGGACCAGCCTGGCTGCGACGTCGTTAAAAGATAATTTAAATATCATATCGGATGAAAATCCGGTTTGGCTCGCAATCCTTCACTTACCTAAAGGCACGTCTTCCCTGCCTTTACGGCATCCCCCGGTCTATTCATTGATATGCAATTGTCTCTGTAGCACCATGAAACATAACGCTTCGATGGCTAGTGCAAATGTTTGGATTAAATCGATTTATCTTGTCTGGTCAAACCGCTGGGGCATTTCATTTATTCATTAAAAAGATTCCTTTGTTGTTTTAAAATAATGCTTCTGACTTCTTTTGAATGATCCTCGGCATTTTCTTCATTTAACGATGTGCTTACACGATATTTTTATCTCCCAAACCTATGAGAACGAAAAATACTTAACGCGGCTAATTTGACAATGATATATTTGATAGTCCATGTCTAGTCATGTCACTTAATAGTCAATTATAAAACTAGATATTTATATCCAGGTCCTGCTTGCTGGCTTTGCGATTACCTGCGAAGATCCGGCCAAGGAGGGTTCTTCCTACCTTTGAGTGGGGGCGTAGACTCCACAAGTACAGCTTGCATCGTGTTCTCTATGTGCACGCAGATATGTGACGCTATTCAGAAAGGAGGTTTGTAAACTCATCATGGAAATAAGAACTAAGTTAAGGTGACGCGAAAATTGAGAGATTTTGCTTTCGAATCATAGTTGCTTTCGAAAAATATCTGTGGAGCAATTAATGTCTTGTATTTAATAGTTAATAGTAGTAATAGTAGTGGGTTCCTAAACTAAGGAAAAAAGAAGATACCATTACAAACAGGAAAGGTATACACGAACTGGCCACGGAATTCTACAGAGAACTATGTTCAAACAAAGACACACGTAGGCACTCTCCTACACAGCCTTCTAAGAGTAAAACAGCAGATAGCCTGTCAGAGTGGGAACCTGATATTTTGAAGAGTGAAGTGGAAAAGGCAATAAAAAGTCAAAAAATGGAGAAGGCACCTGGACCTGATTGCAAACGAGACGTTGAGAGGGACTATTTATTTATTTAAACTTCTCGCACACAAAAAGGTACAAAGGCGGACTTAATGCCTTAGGCATTCTCTACCAGTCAACCATGGGTGGTGAAGAGATTAGATGGCAGGTGCTTTGGAGGAAAGGAACAATGATTAAAAAAAGAACCATAAAATATATCATTATGCTATACAAAAAAGATTGATACATAAATTGGTTATAAACATATAATCATATAATACATATACACGCATACATATCTACTACAATATATACTTCTAATATATATATAAATATACAAATTCAAGGAAAAGAGATATTGAGATTACTCTACACTATTTGTTAAGAAAATACCTCTGCAACTTCCGCTTAAATGCATACCGACTGGTGGCCGTCCTGATTTCGAGAGGAAGCGCATTCCAAAGAAGAATAGACTGAATATGAAAGGAGGAATGAACAAAGTCAGAAGTATGAGAAGGACCGAGTAGAAGAAGGTTGTTAGCAGAACGCAGATTCTTATTGTGAGAAGAACATAAATATTGGAAATGAGTCACAAGATAAGAAGGAGGAGTAGGAGAGTTGAGAAGGGAGAAAAGCGTAGTCAAAGCGCGCAAACCTCTTCTATGGCGAATGGGCATCCATTTGAGCTCAGACCTATAGCTCAACACATGGTCATATTTCCTGAGGTTGAAAATGAAACGGATACAATAGGGTATTTTCCAATTTTTCAAAAACTATTCTAATTTGAAGATTGGAACGAGATATTTAACAGAAAAATAAAAATAAATTGATTTCTATCCATTTTCTCAATTAAAAACGATTTAAACCAAATTTGTTTTTAATTGTTTTGAATTTACCGCCAAAACGCTTCTCACGATGACTTTTTATCACGTGACGTCAACTTTGTGTAAACTAAAGTAGTTAGTAAGTAAATAAGTGAATGTCGAGTTTATAATTAACAAGATTTTCAATGGATATAAAGTGATATTACTGGTGTGCGGTGCCTCTGTACAAAAATACTTATAAAACGGCGCCAAACTAAGTATTTGTACCGGTGCCGTATAAACAAAGTTGACGTCACATGTCACGTGATAAAAAGTCATCGTAAGGAGCGTTTTGGCGGTAAATTCAAAAAATGAAAAATAAATTAGATTTTAATCGTTTTTAAGTGAGAAAATGTGTATTAATAAATTAATTTTTATTTTTCTGTTAAATATATCGTCCCAATCTTCAAATTAAAATAGTTTTTATGAAATCGGAAAATACCCTATTATTGAGCAGTCTGTCGAGCTTATCCAGCAAAACCGCATTCAAATCGAAGTAGCACACGTCACCATAGTCGATGATAGGGAAAATCAAAGTCTGCACAAGCATGGTCTTCGTCTTAGCGGGCAAAAAGTTCCTCAGACGATACAGGGATCGCAGAGTGCCGTTGACTCTTTGACCAACACTAGAGACCTGGCGTTGCCAGCTCACGTCGAGTCAAGATGCAAACCGAGATCTTTCACAGTAGGGGTAATGGGTATGACGGTACCATTGAAAATAAGTGGAGGAAGAGAGCTAAGCGTCACCCTACCCATCATGCGCAAGCTTCCAATTAAAATGGCCTGACACTTTGAGGGGTTTACTGACACCCCAAAACTATCAGACCACTTTTTGATTGCATCCAAATCTCGATTTACATCTGCTATAGCGTCTGATAAACCTTCTACCCGCTCAGCTGTATACAGTTGAAGATCATCAGCATAAAGATGATACGAACACCGAAGACAGTGAGTTATAAAATTAATGAAGATGGAGAATAATAATGGAGAAAGAATACCGCCTTGTTGGACACCAGCATCCAGATCACGCCAACTCGACGAACTCTCATCAACGCGAACCGACTGTTGACGTCCCCGAAGATAAGAAGAGAACCATTCCAGAGCCTTGGGCGAAACCATAAGATGAGAGAGGATAGAAAGAAGAATATCGTGGCTGACGGCGTTAAAGGCATTAGAGAAATCAATTAATACCAAAACGGTAACCTTGGTATCCTCCATGGCTTCTCTAATGTCACCAGTCACTTTAAGGAGAGCGGAGGATGTACTGTGCCCAGGCCTGAATCCAGACTGAAAAGAGCTAACAAGGTTGTTCCGGTGAACAAACCCCGTAAACTGCTTGTGTACACAGGCCTCAAGCACTTTAGACAGGAACGGGAGAATGGAAATGGGTCGAAAGTGACTGGGCAGGGAGGGATTTGAAATTTTAGGGAGTGGGCGGACATAGGCCATACGCCACAGGGATGGGAATTGTCCGGAATTAAGAGAAAAGTTGAAGTTGAAGACTATTGATGAATTAGTACCAATACTTACTACGATGTGTAACCAAATTTTGAAAAGTGGTCATATACCAACACAATGGGAAACTTCACATATAATTCTACTACACAAGAAAGGCGCAAAGGACGACCTCGGGATCTACCGACCAATAAGCCTAATGTCGAATGTGTACAAAATATTCGCAAAGATCATTTTGGGCAGGATAAGCGCAAAATTAGATGAAAGCCAACCAATAGAACAAGCCGGGTTCAGACGGAACTTTTCAACGATAGACCACATCCACACACTAAATCATAAGATAATTGAGAAGTATAACGAATTCAACAAAACACTGTATGTAGTTTTTATAGATTACGCAAAGGCATTCGATTGCATTAGTCATAAAGCAATATGGGAAAGCTTAGAAAGGCAAGTTATACCTGTATTTATTATTATTTATTTATATATACTTTATTGTACACCACAAAAAAATACAACACAACAACATACATTAAAACATTATCAAAAATATATACAAAAACAGTAAAGCAAAAATCCAATTGGAATCTTTGGGCAAAGAATTCCGGATCAAGCGGGGAGTTACACAGGGAGATCCAATGTCCCCAAAGTTGTTTTCAGCAGTTTTAGAGAACGTCTTTCGCAATCTTGACTGGGAACATCTAGGCCTCAACATAGACGGAAGAAAACTAAACCACTTAAGATTTGCGGACGAACTGGTTTTGCTGGAAGAAAATCCAAAGGCACTTGAGAAGATGATCCAAACTCTAAATACTGAGAGCTCTAAAGTAGGTTTAAAAATGAACATAACGAAAACGAAACTAATGACCAACTCAAAAATGGAACCCATTGAAATTGATGGACAACAAATAGAATATGTCGATGAATATTGCTACTTGGGCCAGATTATCTCCCCTAAAGACCAAACAACCAAGGAAATAAACAAGAGGATTGCTAATGGATGGAAAAAATACTGGTCTCTCAAGGAAATTGTAAAATCTAAGGACCACAATATGGCAACAAAAAGAAAGGTATTCAATGCTTGCATTCTTCCATGCATCACCTATGGCTGCGAAACATGGTCCCTTACAAAATACCATAGAGACAAACTGGGAAAGTGCCAGAGAGGTATGGAACGAAGCATGACAGGAACAAGAGGGCAAGATAGAATTAGCAATGTGCAATTAAGAGCAAAAACCAAATTAACCGATATCCTGGAAAAAATAGACCTCCAAAAATGGAGATGGACCGGCCATATGTTGAGATCTATTCAAGAAAAGTGGAGTCAAATTACAACTAATTGGTATCCAAGAGATGGCAAGAGATGTCGAGGACGACAACAAATGCGCTGGGAAGATGAGCTGAAACTTACTGCGGGACCTAAATGGAGGAGAGTTGCTCAAGACAGAAAGCAATGGAAAATACTGGAGGAGGCCTTTGCCAAAAGGCACACTGAGTTGAGAGACATCCTATAATCAAACAAATTAAAGAATGTAGTCATACAAATTAATGTCACACAGTATAAAGGGCTAAATAAATAAATTAAATGTTTATTTACTGTCTGTTATCCATCCGTTTTGTTGTTTCGGGACCCGAATCATGTACAACCACCACAGTTTATTAACATACTAGCTTTTGCCCGCGGTTCCGCCCGCGTGTGTTTCGGTTATCGCGTAAAAGTAGCCTATGTCCTCCATATCCCAGGCTATATCTCTGCCAAATTTCATGACGATCGGTTCAGCGAGTTGGGTGTGAAAGCGTAACAGACAGACAGACAGAGTTACTTTCGCATTTATAATATTAGTAGGGATTGTAGTTTTTTGCTGATAAACCCACTGAACTGTAGTAACTTTTATTTAAATACTAAATCGCACCTTTTAAAAATTGTATCATTAGTCTCTACAGGATAAGTTTTTAACCAGTGCGCAAATTGTAACCATGAATTCAGCATATTATCATTTTAGACCCCCAGCGCAGAAATTTTTCGTCGATTATCCAAAAAAAAAGCTGCTTCATAGAAAAGTGCAATAACGATGCGAGTGCAATAAAAAGTGCAATAATAAAATGTATTGAACGGCAGATTTTTAAAAAAATGGATCTACATAAATAAAAAGAAAAGTCCTGACTGACTGACTCATCAACACCAAACCCTTGGACCTAGATGATGAAATTTTGCACAGAGATTCCCTGTATAATACAGGAAAAGTTTTTATCCAGTGCGCAAATTGTAACCATGAATTCAGCATATCATTCTAGACCCCCTAGCGCAGAAATTTTTCGCCGGATACACAAAAAAAAATCAGCTGTTCCATACATTTTGACCGCGTAGGTATTGCACTTTTCTATGAAACAGCTGATTTATTTTTGTACAACCGGCGAAAAATTTCTGCGGTTCTACAATGATATGCTGAATTCATGGTTACAATTTGCGCACTGGATAAAAACTTACCCTGTATAGACAAGGAATAAGGAAGGATATTTCGAAATTCAACCCCTAAGGGAGTTAAATAGGAGATGACAGTTCCGCACAACGAAGCCGCTGGCAAAAGCTAGTCCTGTATAAGGTAGTAAATCTATAATAGCGAAACATTGTTTGCAGAGAGTCAAGTTCTATACGACGTCCGTAAAATCCTGTGTCAATCAGACTACACGCCCTCCGACCCAATGGAACTATGTAACAGGTTACTAGTAACGTGTTACATGGCTACGGAGAATTCAAGTCAGGAGACTAAACAGCGCGCTTCACAGGTACTAACTACACTTCACTTCATTTATTTAACTAACAGTACGACAATGTTGAATATCAGGGCCTACATCAGATTACCTGAACACAAACACAATGAATTCTCTATTAGTATTGAATATTTGTTGTCTGTTTAGAGCCACACCTATAAAATGCTAGTGGTTGGGTGGATGATCGCTATATAGGAAGGTAATGTTTTTAAATATATCGTAAGCGGCTGTAACATTCCTTTGTTAAACACATAAAAAGGGTGTTATTAGCCCCGAATAAGGGTTTTATGCGGGAGGAAGTCTTGTCTCTTTACGAAAACAAGTATTTAAAATTTTTCTATGACATTTCTGAAGATTTTTATTAAGCTATTGCATAGCTTTTATCGCGGGCTTTGAGCGCGGCTACCGAATCAAGAAATTCCGTAACGAAAATATAACCTGACACCCCCCACTCTGGCCAGGCCACGATTGCGGCGGTAAGTCCCCTCTTTGAGGAGTGGTTTGAGAGGCGGCATGGCGTCCTCACCATCCGCCTGACGCAGGTCCTCACCGGACACGGTTGTTTCGGGAGGTTCCTGTTTCGGATAGGGCGGGAGGAAACGCCCGGGTGTTTCCACTGCGAAGTTCGCCCTGAGGACACGGTGGAGCACACGGTGGCGGTCTGCCCTGCTTGGGCGGAGCACCGCCGTGTCCTCGTGGAGGCGATCGGCGGCGGCGATCTCTCGCGTCCGGCCCTGGTCCAGGCCATGGTACGGAGCGAGAGGGCATGGGGTGCCGTCACCTCCTTCAGCGAAGCAGTGATGCTCGCGAAGAGGGAGGCGGCGCACGTGAGGGAGAGGCAGCATATGCGCCCTCGCGACCCCAGCCGCCGCAGGATACGGAGACGCCCTGGGCGTCGGGAATCCCAGGCCGATTTCCGGCCACCGTAGGCATGGGCTTGCGGACGGCGAGTAATGGGTAGCTCGCTGTCCGGTAAGGACCAAGCCCAAGTCGACGGCGCGTTGTGTTCCACGCGCGCCTCAAAGAGATGTCAGCACAAAAATGATGGGCCTGCAAGGGCCGATGCCTGTCAGGGGTGCGGGTTCGTTTGAAAGAGATACCACAGCCCCTGGCATACGGGCTACTGAAGGAACACGGGTGGGTTTTAGTCAGTAAAAGTCTGACACCTGCTCCACCCAGAGCGGGAGAAGTTATTTGATGATTTCCCACCCAAAAAAAAAAAAATCGCCCCCCACTCCCCCTACCTTGTAGCTAGGCCGAGCGTTTGCTTAACGATGGTACGACTGTACGATATAATAAAATTTGTTTTCTTATCGGTCACCACGCTCAAAAAGTGTAACTTGAATTAATACGAGTATCAAAGAAAAAACTTGAATTAATTTCAAAGAAAAAAAAAAAATGCTATGCAATAGCTTTACCGCGGCAGTCCCCGAGTGCCACACGTATTTTTTATGTGTAAAATATGTTTAAAGAATAATAATTTTACTACTTCTTAGCTGGCTAGCGAGATCGGTAGTTATCACTTTCCGATAGTAATCGACGCGGCTGTGAGCGCAGTTATCGGCATATTCACCGCGGCTACGGGCTTCGTTCCAAAGTTCAGAGCTAAGGGCGGTTGTCCACGACAGAATCTAGCCTTACAAAATATACAGGTAAGCTTCTTTCAATATTCTAACACTAGATCAATGATGACACCAGGGCCTAGAGACAAAATACATTTCTGTTAGCGTTCACGCCAAACGCTACGTCAAAATGTATGGGAATGACATTACCTGTGGAAAGTTTATGTCGTGTCCTTTCCGCAGGTAATGTCATTCCCATAATTTTGGCGTAGCCCTTGGCGTGAACGCTGTGTGAAATGTGTTTTGTCTAGGCCTGCAGTTTAAATAATTGTGACGTTTTAGTGCGGCTTATACACACATGAAACGGAACGCGATCAGCACTTCTAAACCGCGTTCAAGAGCTGTCAGTGTCAATATAGGTTGAGTGGCTGTCAGTGTCAAGAGCTGTCAGTGTCAAATCAGGGTTGCCTGGAAGAGATCGCGGAAAGCGATAAGGCCGCCCATTGTATATTTTGTAGTGTACCTTGTTTCTTTTTTGTAATGATTTTTTTGTGGTGTACAATAAAGTATAAATAAATAAATAAATAAATATAAATAAATAAATATACCATAACAATTTTGACACTGACAGCTTTTAAACGCGGTTTAGATGTGCTGATCGCGTGCAGTGTCATTGGTGCAAGGTTTATGTTACAGGGATTGGTTTCCACACAGTCCTTCAAGTAGACTTTTAAGCGTGGGCCACATATTCATTGGTGCGATGGCAAAATTCGCGCTTAATCGTTTGGTTCAGGTCTCAGTCTGAATTTCTGAGATCAGTTCATCAAAACCTAACGGCAAACCTTTAAATATGGTTTGACTTTGAGAATTTGCCATATGAAGTTTAGGTGCGACCAGACTGCGATCGAAGTCTACCAGTAGATATTGATCGCTTTAAAACATCGAACGGGGTTTATGGACGACTGTCGATCTATTTAGAGGCACGATCGTTAAATACTGGTTAAGCTACTGCATGAAAAAAAAAATCCTTGTCTATGTTTTAGTACGAGTACCTAAACCTTCCGTTTTATATCTTCTATCTCCAGGCCCGACTCCGCATGGTTCTGTCCTACCTATTCGCACAACTAATGCTCTGGGTGCGCGGCAGACCTGGTGGTCTGCTAGTCCTGGGTTCCTCCAACGTGGACGAAGCGTTGCGCGGGTACATGACGAAGTACGACTGTTCCAGTGCTGATGTTAATCCCATCGGCGGTATATCGAAGACTGATCTAAAGTCATTCTTGCAGTATGCTAAGAATAGGTGAGATAAAAGATATTCCTTTGACCAATTGTTCTACTGCTCAGAATCTCAAAAAACCCTGTATATTGCGATTTTAATGGAATGGATTCTATTACTATCAAAAGTAAGGTAATTTGTGAAATGGAAGAGCGTATGGTTCCTTTGACCAAACAAAAAATACACCCTAGATCTTTGCAATTTTTTACGTTTTGGATTTTCGCAACTAACGCTAATTTAATTGTTATCAAAAGGGTGTATCAACTTCAGTAGCGCGCTTCAATCACTGTAATTTAAACCTTAAGTCATTGTAAAAAGTACCTATTCAATTTCTCACAGATTCTTCTTACCATCCCTCTCGGAGATCTTACAAGCGCCTCCAACGGCGGAGCTCGAACCACTGACAGACGGACAGATCACACAGACAGATGAGCAAGACATGGGCATGACGTACGCAGAACTGTCAGAGTTCGGACGACTGAGGAAGACGCAGCACTGCGGACCGTTCAGCATGTTCCACAAGCTGGTACACACGTGGAGTGATAAGTGTACGCCGCAGGAGGTTAGTTATCGAAAGCAGTTCATATACATTTGAGGTGCTGGTTTTCTTACGTCTTTTGTTCGCCAGCACCAATTTGTCTAGGAGCTGCTGTTGATGTAGATAAATAATGGTGTAAAAATTATTTTAATATTTTTAGAGGTGGTATTAACTGGCTGGCTACATACTTATCTTGTGGCCTAAACCGCTCTCCAGCATAATCAGCCTATTAGGTTTCCACTGCACACAGGCCTCTCAGTGAGAGGGAGTGGGCCGTAATCTACATCGCGACCCAGTGCGGGTTCCTAGATGTCACATGTTTTCGAATTTTTAGTCCTAGGATATCTCAGTTTCCTACACGGTTTTGAGAGCTGTGGTAATGAAATAATTTACACAAATTAAAGCGCCTTATTGGTTTTAAACTACAAACGCTCTCGACCCTCTGTCATTTTGTTTGTAAAATTACTTTCACCCTGACCTGCTACCTCGTCCTACATCTAACTACAAAATGTTTTACATAATTCAGTTTATTTTTCAGGTCGCAGAGAAAGTGAAGCACTTCTTCCGTTGCTACGCGATCAATCGTCACAAGATGACTGTCCTCACTCCGTCATACCACGCAGAGACCTACAGTCCTGATGACAATCGCTTCGACCACAGGCCGTTCTTGTACCGAGTACATTGGAACTGGCAGTTCAAAGCCATCGACGATGCTGTAAGTAAACAGAGTAATGACTTACGTAGAGACTACGTTTATATTAGTCGTGGTAGAGATCGTTTAAGATAGAAGCGCCAGGGTACCCCGTTGGGCGGAGCACCGCCGTGTCCTCATGGAGGCGCGTTCGGCCCTGGTCCAGGCCATGGTACGGAGCGAGAGTGCATGGGTAGCCGTCACCTCCTTCAGCGAAGCAGTGATGCTCGCGAAGAGGAAGGCGGCGCACGTGAGGGAGAGGCAGCATATGCGCCCTCGCGACCCCAGCCGCCGCAGGATACGCCCTGGGCGTCGGGAATCCCAGGATGATTCCCGGCCACCGTAGGCGCGGGCTTGCGGATGGCGGGTAATGGGTAGCTCGCCATCCGGTAAGGACCAAGCCCGGGTCGACCGACGGCGCGTTGTGTTCCACGCGCGCCTCAAAGAGATGTCAGTACCAACTGAGGGGCCCGCAAGGGGAAAAATCAAGGTTTAGAATCAAGATGGCGGATTTCGTTCCAAATTTAGCCTCGCGCCAAAATAATCTTGTATTCATTGTTCACCGGCTCACAGTACTGAGAGCGTTTCAAAATAAGACTATGCGAGAATATGCGTTCGTCTTCCTGATGGCCAACAACAATGATAGCAAAAGGATATATACCTACAGGATATTTCGTAAAGAAAATAGAGATATTTATCGCAGTGTCGATATTTTCTTTCATCGGTGCCTCCTTGTTAGTTGTTTCCCTGAAGTAATGTATGAATTCATTATGAGGGCAATCAACCTCATTGAATCTCGTCTCATTATTGTTAGAACAATATTCTTCATTCAAATGCAAATTGTGGTTAACAATGAATTGTAACGCGTGTAATTAGTTCATGAATTGTCAGAAACAGAAACTTTCCGGAAAACAAGATACAATTTCAAAATTATTGCGTATTACTTCGAATGATAATAATAGGGTATTTTCCGAATTGATAAAAACTATTTTAATTTGAAGATTGGGACGATATATTTAAAAGAAAAATAAAAATAAATTTATTAATTCACATTTTCTGAATTAAAAACGATTAAAATCTAATTTACTTTTCGTTGTTTTGAATTTACCGCCAAAACGCTCCTTACGATGACTTTTTATCACGTGACATGTGACGTCAACTTTGTGTAAACGGCACCACTTAGTTTTTCGCCGTTTTAGAAGTATTTGTGCACGGGGGCACCGCACACCAGTAATATCACTTTCTATCCATTAAAAATCTTGTTAATTATAAACTCGACATTCACTTATTTACTTACTCACTACTTTAGTTTATACAAAGTTGGCGTCACGTGATAAAAAGTCATCGTAAGAAACGTTTTGGCGGTAAATTCAAAACAACGAAAAATAATTTTGGTTTAAATCGTTTTTAATTGAGAAAATGGATAGAAATCAATTTATTTGAATTTTTATGTTATATATCTCGTTCCAATCTTCTAATTAGAATAGTTTTTGAAAAATTGGAAAATACCCTATTTTTGCCAGTTTTGTGAGTACTTTTCAAAGGAAATACATATTTATTTATTTGTGCAATAACGGATGTATAAAAATTAAATACATACATAGATTTTGTCCCATCTTTGTCGAGAAGACATTTTCAAGCAAAACATTTCGTGCTACTAATAAGTACTAATAGTATTTACACATTACTTTGTTTTTCTTTCTTCAGGTAGCTCAGATGTCGAAAGACAAGCGAGGCTCATGCGACCGGCCTCAAGACGTCAAGTTAAGCAGCGCGTCCACTTCAAACGTAAACTCACACTTTATGCGGGGCGATAGGAAGGGTGTCCTCATATAAATATTATAATTAATTCATTGACTCGCCATACAGTTGCAAATGATAGACAATAAACGTTATCTGTACGTAAACTCTACATACTACATTGAAGTTTGGTGACAGAGACGACTAAGCTGAACTCTCTCGATGTTTGACTCTGTGCCATAATATTGTTATCTCACGATGCGACGCGCGCTTTACTTGTGGTTATCGATTGTACAAACATGCCATGAATGTGTGTGTAAGCGCGCGAACTCTCGGTAACGTCCGAGACACTGGCGAAGTCGGAAGTGCGTGTGTCTTATGTGCTGACGCTACTCGTCTTCTCGCACACATTCACAACGTGCTTGTACGCTTGATTGCCAGAAGCTTCGCTTCGCTTCGTGAGATAAAAATACTGTATTATGTATACTGACTTCGCTATTGTGCTTTAATCTAGGAAAGATTCCTAAACAATAGATGCCTTAATGCTTAATATATTGCTGTAACTTGGACCTATTAGTGGCTTAGTGCGATATATTTGTAGCTAATTCTATATTATCATAAAAACCGCTGGCTTTGCTTGGTTTATAGTATGATACAGTTATTAAAACCTTATTTTTGCATGCAGTCTTAAATCGAACAAGTTGTTGCTGTATTTGCTTTTAAAAACTTATCAACGGTACAGAGGTAAACTACTGCTTTTAACTGTACCATGTAGTTCGATTTAGCAACAATTTAAAATTCTAGGCCTATATCACATTTAAGTGATTGTAATGGTTCCTAATTATTCTTATTATTAATATAGATAGGACAATAATGAAGGGAAAAGTAGGTAATAATAGAAACAAGACACGTCCCATAATTTTAGCCTTAAAAATATTTGACTGTAATTAATTATTTATATTTGAA
Source organism: Polymixis flavicincta (assembly GCA_949987655.1). Lineage (NCBI taxonomy): Eukaryota > Metazoa > Arthropoda > Insecta > Lepidoptera > Noctuidae > Polymixis > Polymixis flavicincta. The sequence goes on along the minus strand of OX465181.1, from coordinate 16,553,709 downwards.
TCGAAATAACTAATCAGTTGAATTCTAGCAAATCGATTGAAATTTTCTAATGAAATTGTCAAGGCAAATATGTATTGTATTTATCGATAAATTGCATAAAACTATGATATGATTTTTCCATTCTTATTGAATCGTATAAAAAATAATTTCTTGAATAATATCGAAGTAAGAATATGTGATGGTTTTCGATCAAAATATGTCTTAGAATTGGTTTTTTATTAATGACCTTAGTAAAATAATTATTTTATAAGAGAAACGAAACGACACAATTAGTGTAGATAGCTTAATCACATATTTAGTTCATAGGTATTGTTTTCGGACGAATTTACGTACAAATCCTTTTTTTAGTTTTTGTTTTTAATATTGCTACAATAAATTGCTGTTAAATGACTTATTGTTCTTTCATTTACCAAGGGAATGGCTGGCTTTTCTCCAGTGGTGTGCGAGGGAGAGAAAAACGGCTCTGCATTCGTATGTCTCTTTCCACCGAAGCTAGGCGGGATAGCTAAGCGAGTAAGATGTTCGCGGACGCAGTGCGGTAAGATGACACGTCTGCTTTTACAACTACGACACAACCACAGAACTGTGTTACGTCGGAGAATGTCCGCACCAACGTCGGGTCATAATTAGATATTTAATTTGTACTATTTTTACGTTGGTAAGTACAAGAAAAAGAACAAAATGCGTTGAAGAATTATTTCGAAGTTTCTAGTTCAGTTCATAAAATTGAGTCATTAGGTAATAACTTTTGTAAGATTATCAAAATAAAAACAACAATGTATAAGCATGGATATAGAGCCTGTAACTAGACTTGTTAATGTAGATGTTATGCCCAGTTCCTTACGCCATTACACATTTTAGATAACTAGCTTTTGCTCGCGGCTCCGCCCGCGTGGATATCGTTTATCGCGTAAAAAACGCCTATGTCCTCCATAATTATTCCAGGCTATATCTCTACCAAATTTCATGACGATCGGTTCAGCGGTTTAGGCGTGAAAGCGTAACAGACATACAACGAGTTACTTTCGCATTTATAATATTAGTAGGTATAGCTGAGATTAACCAAATCAAATCAAATCAAAATATTTTTATTTCATATAAACCTGCATGGGCACTTATGAAACGTCAGAAGCTAGGTGCACGGTTCCAAAATGTTGTTTCCTATGGAGAAGAGCCGGCAAGAAACTCCACGGTTACTCTTTTAAAAATGATTGGCTTTAACAATGTTTTCAGATAAAAAATGTATGGGAGGACAGTGCAGGCCTGTAAATAAGTACCAGGTACTTAGACGAATCCAGAATAGAAAATCGTCTACAAATCTACAGTCTGTAAGGCCTACAACGTTCTCCCATTCACAATATGTAAAATAATCTACATAAATAAAATGAACCTAATTAAACATAGTGACATGATTAACATGACAATCACTAAAAAATAGTTGATATTAAAATTGATGTATAATGTCAAATAATGACGAGAATATGTCAGCATTGTAAAAATAAAAAGAACATTGAGAGCAGTTAATAGACTTTCACATAGATATGCTGCAGAACTTAACGCCTGTATTTGCCAGGGATGCGGGTTGTTCGAAAGAGATACCGCTGCCCCTGGCACACAGGCTACTGAGAGAACACAGGTGGGCTTTAGTCAGTAAAAGTCTGACACGCCCTCCTGCTCCACTCAGAGCGGGTGAAGTTATTTGATGATTTACCAACCAAAAAAAAAAAAACGCCTGTATTCCCCGATAAGTTATGTCATAGGAGGCGATTTTAGTACTGCTATTAACCGGACACAAATCAAAAATCAGGGCCACAACTCAAACGTTTTATCATATAAAAAAAAACAGATTCGCGCGCATTTGCCTGCACTCGCAACGTGGCGTCATGTTCATATTAAATCATGCCTCAAAATTGGTACTAATTATTTGAATGCTCAATCATTACTATAAAATTAAAGAGCTGGTTTAAAATAGCCGTTGAAGTCTTACATGTTTTTGTAAATTATAAATATTGAACTTACCACTAAATTAAAAAGACGAAAAGTCGTTTTCACGCCAAAAAGGGTATCGCAAATACCAATAAAACAATACATACATATATTGGTACATATTTATTTATTAAACCTACAATTTTTAGATCCAACTTAATACATATCAATCATCAATTCAGTCTATAAACTGTATCTTGTATATACCGATAAGTAGTAATCATTGTTTGTTCTGTGGTTCCTGCCTAAAGCGTAGACTCTTATGTGCTGAACACTGTAAAATATGGAGATACTTATATTATTATTTTAATATCAGCATTACATTCTTATTCATCAGTGGGATATATCTGTGCCATGATATTATGTAAGGTTGTTGAAATTATCTTCTAAAACTCCGTTGAAAGTTGAAAGTTATACACAGTTACTTAAGTTTAAAAAATTGGTTATTTATTTTGTTCTTTTGTTGGTTCAGCAGTGGCAAATAACAGTCAATGAAATAATTTGCCATGCGATTTGACCATAAATCAACTGTTTATGAACGGTAATAGGTTTTCAAAGTACGCCGGGTTAAAGGCAAAACCAATTATTTAGTCAAAAAAGTCAATGTAAAATTTTGCGTAAGCGCATTTGGAAATTGGTTATAATTTATTTTTATTTTTTGCACAAATGTTTTTTTTTTTTTTTTTGTTATTTAGTATGTAACTGTCTGAAACTTAGATTATTATAGAACACGCTCTTATATTTGCGAAAGACATAATTTTATTACTATCTAAGGACATAACTTTAATAGCAAACCTTCCAAACGCGCGTATGGTACCTAAATTTTATATTGACTATTTGGACTAAATAATTGGTTTTGCCTTTATAATAATAATAATAATAATATAATAATAAGAAGCTGGCAACACAAAGTCAACAAGACGTCTCGTTTTTCATATTTGCAAATTTTAACATTTAATAATAAATTCGACCCTTATCAAAAGTGATTTCCGTGATAAAACATAAAATCGGAAGAATCATTGGAAATAAAATAATTAATAGACCAGAAAAACCGAATATGCAAAAATACAATAATTTAAAATTACCGAATCGGAGGTGACATCTGTCATGTCACCTCCGATAAAATATCAAGAAAATAAAAATTGGAAATGATGAAAATATGTTAATAAAATGTTGACAAGATCAGCCGCAAGAAAAGCACGCCCACCACCTCCGGACTCGTCGCTCAGCTCCGCCTCGCCGCCGCCGGTACCCAGCCCCACTGCGGGCGCTGTGATGACACCGGCCGCGGTAGTTGCGTCGAGCTCGAGCGACGAGTATTTCTCCCCGCCAACGACGCCACCACCTGCTCGCCAACGGGGAGGACGCCGGCCGCCGGACGGCTTAGGACCTCGAGGCCCACCGGCCTCTGATAAGGTCCCAGCTCCCGGCGGAAGTGTGCAGCGCATGAGATGGACAAGATCCATCAATGAAAACGTCATGCGCTCATACTATGGGGCTACAGAAGGAGGAAACAATCTGACCGCGTACCGTGTTCGGATGCTCTCTCTTTTTCAGGTGCTTGAGCCAGCTGTCAACGTTTCGGCACAACGACTGTCGGATCAGGTGCGGGTCATTCAGCGTAATCATATGTTGGATGACACTGTACTTGATCGCCTACGAACTGAAATGCGGAGTAGCAATGTCATCGTCCCCCCGTTACAGGCTGTTATGGTACCACCACAGTTTAACACAAGTCAAGCTGACGAGGGGAGTGATGACAGGGCTACAAACGTAAGTACCCAGTGCAGTGAGGAATTGAGGAGTGCTTTGGAGGGTGCGATTCGGGAATATCGGTTCATGTCGCCCGAACTTAGGCCACGCTTACCTCGTTTGCCCATGCATAACAAAAATAGGGCGCTGGTGGCGGCTTTGGATTCGCAGTTTTATCAAATTATTTTGATGACTGCGAAGACCTCACCGATACTCATTCGATTCTGTACTGCGCGGCTGTAGCGGCATGTCGTGTAGCTCATGTCAAATTCGCAAATGACTCTAGAGCTACGCGACCGAAACCAGCCGTTCCAGCTTGGCAGTGCAGGATTGAACGTCGTATTGGTGGGGCCAGGGCCCTCATCGGCAAACTAATCTGCTTCAGGGAGGGCAACACTCGCCCTAGAGTGATGCGCTTTGTGAGGCGGGCATTCTCAGGGACTGATACCAGCCCTCAAGATTATATGTCCCGTGTCACAGAGCGCATAGACTTCCTGAAGCAGAAAGTGTATGCATGGGCAAACCGTATTCGTCGGTATAAGAGGCGAGTAGACCGATACACTCAGAACCGCACCTTCCAGAGTGATGAAAGGTGGGTTTATAGGACTTGGGAGCGACCGGACCAAGGTGTGGCTGATACGCGCCTACCGGATGATGACACCATGTGCTCTTTTTGGCGCAATATCTGGTCGGCGCCTGTCAGTCACACCGAAGGTGATTGGGCTCGAGACGTCGAGCGAGCCTGCGATCCCATACCAGAAATGGGAGCTATTACCATCAGCCCCCAAGATGTAGCTCGTGCAGTCCGTCCGCTGCCCAACTGGAAATCTCCAGGGCCGGACGGGTTGCACAACTTCTGGATCAAATGGTTCATGGGATCGCACGCTCGCTTGGCGGCTCAGTACCAGACTGCTTTGGAGTCTGGTTCGCTACCCCAGTTCCTGACAACAGGAGTTACCCACCTGCTCCATAAATCAGGTAGTACCGCGGAACCCAAAAATTATAGGCCGATCACGTGTTTACCGACGGTCTATAAAGTTCTTACATCTATTTTGAGAGCTAAAATTTACAATCATATAGACACTAACTCCATCATGTCTGTCTCTCAAAATGGATGTCGGAACGGGTCCCGCGGTACTAAGGAGCTGCTCCTCATTGATATGGCCATTAGCCAACAGGTTCGCCGTTTCCGAAAGGATCTTTCGACATGTTGGATAGATTACAAGAAGGCCTATGACTCAGTGCCACATACATGGCTCATGAGGGTGCTGGAGTTGTATAAAGTAGATACAACTCTACGCACCTTCCTGGTGTCATGTATGGGGCAATGGAGGACGGTCCTTCGATATCCAGGATGTCGAAACATCCAGAGGAATAGCGAACCGATAAGGATTGAGCGAGGTATATTTCAGGGCGACAGTTTGAGTCCGCTTTGGTTCTGCCTGGCCCTGAATCCTCTAAGCACACTGCTGGAGGATTCAGGTATAGGCTATCGGCTGAGGAGAGGTGGTCAGGTTATATCTCACCTCCTCTACATGGATGACCTAAAACTCTTTGCCCCCAACAATTTGCAACTGATGGAGCTACTGAAAGTAACTGAAACCTTCAGTAGCGCCATCAGGATGGAATTTGGTGTGGACAAATGTGCGGTCATGCATGTAAAGCTAGGGAAGATTGTGGAATCCGTGGGAACCCAACTCTCGGATTCCATAAACCTTCGAGCTCTCTCCGCAGCCGAAACCTATAAGTATTTGGGTATGTCGGAAGCGTTGGGCATCAATGTAACTGACATGAAGCAATCGTTGACGGAGCGCTTCTTTGGCCGCCTGAAGAAAGTATTTAATAGTCTTTTATCAGGCGGAAACAAGGTGCGCGCCTTCAACGGTTGGGTCATGCCGGTTTTGATGTACTCTTTCGGCATACTCAAATGGACTCAGACCGAACTGGACGCCCTGGATAGGAGGGTCCGTACGCTGCTTACTGCATATCGAATGCATCACCCACGGTCATCGGTAATGAGACTGTATATCCCGCGAAAATGTGGAGGTCGAGGCTTTTTAAATGCAAAGACTCTCCACAATCGCGAGATATGCAGTCTCAGGGATTATTTCCTAGCAACTGACGTGGGTATGCATCGAGATGTAGTTGCGGTGGATAAGGGCCTCACCCCGCTCTCCTTGGCTAAAGAGAACTGGCGCAGGCCTGTAGTGCTTGACACTAATGATCGCATGGAAGTATGGCAGAGTAAGGAGCTTCACGGACGCTTTTTCCGGGCTCTACATGAACCCGATGTAGACTTTTTAGCGTCCGTAGCCTGGCTACGTTTTGGTGACCTCTTTGGGGAAACCGAAGGTTTTGTCTGTGCAATTATGGACGAAGTTATTATGACGAACAACTACCGGAGATTTATTGTGAAAGACGGCACGGTTGACATTTGTCGGGCATGCCACCGTCCGGGTGAATCAATCAGACACATAATCTCCGGGTGTTCTCGTCTAGCTAACGAGGAGTACTTGCATAGACACAACCTTGTAGCCAGGATTATTCACCAGCAACTTGCTCTGAAATATAGCCTTGTGGATTCAGAAGTGCCATACTACAGGTATGTGCCCGACCCAGTTCTCGAAAAGGGACATGTCACACTGTACTGGGATCGATCCATCATCACTGACAGGACTATTGTTGCCAATAAGCCTGATATAGTGGTGGTGGATCGACTAGAGCGGCGTGCAATGATCGTTGATATAACGGTCCCGCATGACGGGAACCTCGTGAAAGCCGAGAAAGATAAACAAATCAAGTATCTTGACTTGGCTCACGAGGTTGTCGACATGTGGGATGTGGACTCAGCGATCATTGTACCGATAGTTGTTACAGCCAATGGCATTATAGCCAAGAGCCTCAACCAACATCTGAGGAGGCTCTCGTTGGGCAGCTGGGTCAAGGGCTTGATCCAGAAAGCGGTACTCCTGGACACGGCTCGCATTGTTAGGAGGTTCCTCTCTCTGGAGCCCTGACCGCCGGTAGCTTGGACCTTGTTCCCTATGCCGGTGGGTTACTATTTTTTATATTTTTAAATGTTTTTATATTTTTATACTAATATTTAAAAATGTAATTTATATGTGTTTATGTTAAATAAAGGAAATAATAATAATATGGCGTCTGTCAACGTCACAATGAAAAATTCTCAAGCATAATTTTTTACATAAAATAAATAGTATCTGAGTCCAGATTCTACCTCAATCTATACATATAATAAATCTGTAAAGGAACTTTTTCTGTACATTTAAAATATTTCGAAAATAATTGCTTGGGGTGGTAAGGGATAATCAACAGATGACATTTTAACCCTTATCAAAATTTTTGTCTGTAGCTCGGTTTTTCAGTTTCTATGTTGAATAGATCAAGTATCACGTCAAAAGAACGAAACTAATATGGTTATCTTTCATACTCAAATATTGTTTATAACTCAGAGTTTATATTAGTCTTTGTTTCATCGCAATCGCTTCGGTCAACCTATCTAAATAATTTAAAGTGTTCAAGAAGAATTTATTTACGTAATGTTGAAACACTTAGCGACATCTATTGGCGTGAAACGGTACTAACGAATACTTAATATTAACACACGTCATTCTCATTTAAGTTACTTACTGTGTCTGTGTTATTTCAAAAAGTAATGATACTGATTACTAAAATCGCTTTCCGTTGGTGGTTGATTCCCACGAATCAAAAAAGCTAAAAGAATTTCAAATAAAAAGTTGTGATAATATTAACTGACGTGGTGTTCTGAGTCATATACCTAGAATGCAATGTTAGATAAATATTTATTAGTTTTATTAATCAAATTAATACAAATAGAGGGGAAGAAATCTCATTTTTAATTGTGATAAAAGTCTTAGTAGCGCCATCTAGCATAATATAGCAAAATTAGAGCGGCTAGAGGAACATCTCCATAGAAATTCTTAATCTCTAGCGTCAGTAACGCCATCTAGGTTTGAATAGCAAACATGCAACGACAACAACTTAATTTCGCGCGAAATTTGATAATGTTAAATTTAAATGCGTGTTTACAGCATTACTCGATTCAAATAATGGGAGTTTTGGGAGTAAAGAGTTGTAAATACTTATGTGCTAATTTTCGTGATGTTAGTTTTCGAGGTGGGGAGGGGTTCAAGCGAGGTCGGATGGTGAAAGTCAGGAAAAAAAATCCAAAATTGCGACCATAACTACTGGTGGATTTGGTTTTCACACCGGCAACTGTAGTTATGTCGATGCTCTTCCGAGCAACATCGCTTACAGAGAAGCATTTTCTTAGTTAAAACAAGTTTAAAAATGTATTTATTTATCCATTTGGCATCTCCAACAAAGGATACATTACCTACACAGGAACAATAGAAATCACAATAGTAAAATATTGACAATTTTAAAGTCGCTTCTTTAAATATAATTATTTATTGGTCTACAAATAAATGTATGGCTGAACAAAAGAAACACTGAAACATTTTTGATTACAATTTACAATAAAAAGGCATCGTAACTGAGAGTCGCGGAGGATCGCTCTGTTACGTCCATTATCCTCGGGATCGGGCTCTCTCTCTTCCTGCTGCCTGCGTCAGCAGCGGGGAGAGAGGTGGGGGCGCGCGCGGTATGGCACTACGTAGCAACAACATCGTACTTACTATGTTCATAGAAAACCCGTGGTATACAATTAGTTTTTTTTGCCTGGTTTGGTTTTTTTTCAACAACTTTTAATGTGGATAATGACCGACGTTACGGGGCGTAGGTAATGGTAACATTCGCAGCGAGCATGTCTTTACGCCGTGTGCTAAAATCAGTGTTGCTCGCTCGCATGTTTTGCCGTAGGTACTACTGACTGCACGAATACTTGCTTGGTAACATATTAGGTGCATTTTGACCCGTGACGCCGGTCAGTATCCACCTTTACAGCGTGATCTTTCTTCATCGTGATAACGCCATGGTCCCACGGGCCGTTAACTGACAGGTGGCGTCAGGTGTTACTGTACTGCTACCTGTCGAGGCCTATCGCAGTCCGTGCAGAGCATTCCCACTGCTGTGGTTTTATTCAGTGGTCAACGTTTGATAAACAAAGCTAAAAGACACGCGCCTGTACGGGCCGAGATAGGCGCCCGCCCCCGCGTGGAATAATGCTTCAGCACACTCAACCAGACGCGCAGTCGATTTATTGAGTAAGTACAGTAAAAGCTCCTTATTCGTGCTTCCTTCATTCGCGTTTTCACTATTCGCGGATTAAAAAAATGCGACCCAATTCCTATATCCGCGGCTAAAGATTCATTTATTTGCGGGTCTAATCGGTACATCGGTACATACATATTAACAAATAACAAAAAGGTTTCCAATAGGTATCCAACCCAATATCCTTTGGGCACGCCACGATTGCGGCGGTAAGTCCCCTCTTTGAGGAGTGGTTCGAGAGGCGGCATGGCGTCCTCACCTTCCGCCTGACGCAGGTCCTCACCAGACACGGTTGTTTCGGGAGGTTCCTGTTTCGGATAGGGCGGGAGGAAACGCCCGGGTGTTTCCACTGCGAAGATCGCCCTGAGGACACGGTGGAGCACACGGTGGCGGTCTGCCCTGCTTGGGCGGAGCACCGCCGTGTCCTCGTGGAGGCGATCGGCGGCGGCGATCTCTCGCGTCCGGCCCTGGTCCAGGCCATGGTACGGAGCGAGAGGGCATGGGGAGCCGTCACCTCCTTCAGCGAAGCAGTGATGCTCGCGAAGAGGGAGGCGGCGCACGTGAGGGAGAGGCAGCATATGCGCCCTCGCGACCCCAGCCGCCGCAGGATACGGAGACGCCCTGGGCGTCGGGAATCCCAGGCCGATTTCCGGCCACCGTAGGCATGGGCTTGCGGACGGCGAGTAATGGGTAGCTCACTGTCCGGTAAGGACCAAGCCCAAGTCGACGGCGCGTTGTGTTCCACGCGCGCCTCAAAGAGATGTCAGCACAAAAAGTGATGGGACCCGCAAGGGTCGATGCCTGCCAGGGGTGCGGGTTTGTTCGAAAGAGACACCACAGCCCCTGGCTTAAGGGCTACTGAAGGAACACGGGTGGGTTTTAGTCAGTAAAAGTCTGACACGCCCTCCTGCTCCACCCAGAGCGGGAGAAGTTATTTGATGATTTCCCACCCAAAAAAAAAAAAAAAAAACCCAATATCCTTTGTAAACGCGTCGTCAGATGGACTATAAAAAAGTGAAATAGACCTTATTACAACTTCGCCTAAAGTACATTGTCAAATGATATCGCCGCTGTATTGGTTCGGCCTTTGACATCTACAATAGCCGCCTTCGCCGCGGTCGGTGTTTTTAACCGACTTCAAAAAGAAGGAGGTTATCAATTCGACATGTTTATATTTTTAATGTATGTTCAGTCATAACTCCGTCGTATATAGACGGATTTGCAAAATTCTTTTTTTTTTTCGAAAGAGGTTTACTCCGAAATGGTCCCATTGAAATTTCATATAGACAGGGCCCGATCTAGCTATTTAGCCGCTCCGGGCAAAAATAACATTCGCCGCCCTTTGCACTAACACCATCAAAGATGGTATGACCATAATTATGTGATATTCTTTTAACTATATAATATTCACATACGTTAGTCTACTACGGCTTCTGAACAAGTATACAAAAATTCATGAGAGTAGGTATGTTTGTAAGTATACATTTTGCCGCCGCTCATTTTTGCCGCTCTGAGCATTTGCCCGGCTTGCCCCCCCTTAGATTGGGCCCTGCATATAGATCTGATGATGCGTTTCGGAAACAGACAACGGAACTCTTCAAAAAATTACAGCAAATCAACCGCGAATGTTGCTATCACATAAATAAGTATGCATTGTTTTGACACAAAGGATGATGAAATTTCGAATTGGTGTATGGTAGGTAACAAAAAAGTGAAAAATAAAAACTTTTTTCAAAAAAATAACAACCGACTTCCAAAAAACACTACAAAGTGCAAAATAACTTTAATTTCGGAAGGCGGTGACAAATAATTAAAATACACATCCAACGTCACCGACTTCCGAAATTAAAGTTATTTTGCACTTTGTAGTGTTTTTTGGAAGTCGGTTGGTATTTTTTGAAAAAAGTTTTTTGAGAATGTAAACAAACATAATGAAACCAACCTCATCACCATCAAGTATATTTATATATCATCATCATCATCATTTCAGCTGAAAGACGTCCACTGCTGGACATAGGCCTCCCCCACATTTATAAATGCTGCGACTTAATAGACATTCCATCCTTTGGTACGAGCCGCTTTGCGTGTTTTACCTATTGTTTCATCTTTCCATTTATTGCAAAATGTTGCAATTTTTTTTTACTTTAAAACGATTTTCGACGCGAAAAAATCTGTTTAACGCATAGAAATGCTTGATCGTTTACGCCTTGGAGAGTCGCTTGCATCCATATCACGCTCATACAATTAATCAATATGGTCAAAAACTTCAATTAAATTGTTTTTTTTTTTTTGTCACTTAGGAACGTATCCCCTATAATCCCATATAAATTATCATTCCATAGTCACGGTTTCTGTATTCGCGGTAGGTATTTTACGGAACGTATACCTCGCGAATAAAGAGCTTTTACTGTACCTACGGCAGGTGCACATTTATTATAAAATGAGCCTCGACCAGGCGCTTTGATCTATATTTATTATTAAAAATCTGAGTGAGACTTCGTCGCAATATCATTATAACCCCTAAAGACGCCTGCAGGCCTAGACAAAACACCTTTCTGTTAACGTTCACGCTAAACTCTACGCCAGAATATATGGGAATGACATTACCGTGTCCTTTCCGCAGGTAATGTCATTCCCATACATTTTGGCGTACCGTTTAGCGTGAACGCCAAGAGTAATGTGTTTTGTCTCTAGGCTCTGGACTGCATTCGAAAGCTGTGGTAGATTCCTACCAGGATAGATCGGAAGATCGGAGGAGTGGTACCTACACCGTCAAAGCGACACATTATTGTTTTCCGACATGCACGCGAACGAAGTCGCGGGCACAGCTAGTATTAAATAAAAACAACTAGAATAGTACTATTATGAAAGTAAAAATGAAAAACCTTTTAAAAACGGACCACAAACATTTGAAAAAAATGGACCAAACAATATCCTATGTGATTTGTGAGCGAGTGATTTAATTATGCAGACAAGAGCCAAGACACGACTCCAGGCACACCCACCATCTCCGGACTCGTCGCTCAGCTCCGCCTCGCAGCCGCCGGTACGCGAATCAACCGTGAGTGCCGTGTCACCGGTCGCTGCAGTTGCGTCGAGCTCGAGCGACGAGTTTTACTCCCCACCGTCGTCACCAACACCACAACGATGGCGAGGAAGAGGACGGCCACCAGCGGGCTTGGGACCTCGAAGCCAACAGGCCTCGAGCAGGGTCCCCGCTGCCGGTGGAAATGTGTCGCGCATACGATGGACGCAGTCCATGAACGAAAGTGTGATGCGCGCATATTATGGGGCTACAGAGGGAGGAATTAACCTTACAGCGTACCGAGTTCGGATGCTCTCTCTGTTTCAGGTGCTTGAACCAGCCGTCAACGTCTCGGCCCAACGATTATCGGATCAGGTGCGCGTCATTCAGCACAATCATAGATTGGATGACGCTACACTTGATCGGCTGCGCTCGGAAATGCAGAATAGTTCTGCTAGTAACCCTCCTCCATCCCAGAATGTCGTGCATGCGCCTGCCGACGTTCCATTACAGGCAAACCAGCACAATGAGGAGGAAGAAGCCAGGGCTATATCTGCAGAGAACCTATGCAATGTGGATATAGGGAGCATTCTGGAAGATGCCATCCGTGAGTACCGGTTCACATCACCTGACCTTAGACCACGGCTACCACGTTTGCCCATGAATAAAAAAAACAGAGCACTGGTGTGTGCCCTGGATGCGCTGTTACCAAATTTTATTGAAAGCAGCGCAGACCTTTGCGATACACACTCAATCTTGTATTGCACGGCTGTTGCGGCATGTCGTATAGCTCGTGTCTAATTCCCAAACACTGATCGAGCTACACTACCGAAACCCGCCGCACCAGCCTGGCAATGCAGGATTGAGCGTCGTATTAATGAGACCAGGGTACTCATCGGGAAGCTTATCTGCTTCAGGGAGGGCAATACACGACCAAGGGTGATGCGCTTTGTGAGGCGGGCGTTCACGGGAACTAGTATTAGTCCTCGAGAATACGCATCCCGTGTCACAGAGCGTATCGACTTCCTGAAGCAGAAAGTTTATGCATGGGCAAACCGTATCCGTCGGTATAGGCGAAGAGTGGATCGGTACACTCAGAATCGTATGTTCCAGAATGATCAAAGGTGGGTATACAGAGCTTGGGAGCGACCCTTTCCCACACAAGGTGTGACTGACGCGCGTCTACCGGATAATGATGACATGTGTGCGTTTTGGCGGAGCATTTGGTCGATGCCCGTCAGTCACATTGAAGATGATTGGATGCGTGTTGTTGAACGGGCGTGTGATTCAATACCAGACATGGAGGCTATCACCATCAGTCCTCTGGATGTGGCCCGTGCAGTCCGTCCGCTGCCTAACTGGAAATCTCCAGGGCCGGACGGACTGCACAATTTCTGGATTAAATGGCTACAAAGGTCACACTCTTGCTTAGCTTCACAATTCCAGTCATCTTTAGAGAATGGGTCGCTACCACAGTTCTTTACGACAGGTATTACCCACCTGCTCCATAAATCGGGAAGTACTGCGGAACCTAAAAATTATAGACCTATTACATGTTTACCGACGGTCTACAAAGTTCTTACATCCATTCTTAGAGCAAAAATTACAAGTCATATTGAAAGCAACGCTATTATGTCGGTGTCTCAGAATGGATGTAAGACTGGGTCCCGTGGTACTAAGGAGCTGCTCCTTATAGACATGGCCATAAGCCAACAGGTTCGTAGATCCCGGAAGGATCTATCGACATGTTGGATAGATTATAAGAAGGCCTATGACTCGGTGCCACATACATGGCTCATGAGGGTGCTGGAGTTGTACAAAATAGACGCAACTCTACGCACCTTCTTGATGTCGTGTATGAGGCAATGGAGGACGGTCCTTCTGTATCCAGGATGTCGACAGATCCAGGGGACCGATGAACCGATTAGGATTGAGCGTGGAATATTTCAGGGCGATAGTTTGAGTCCGCTTTGGTTTTGCTTAGCCTTGAATCCTCTAAGCACACTGCTGGAGGATTCAGGTCTAGGCTATCGGTTGAGAAGAGGTGGTCAGGTGATATCACACCTCCTTTACATGGATGACTTGAAACTCTTTGCCCCCAACAACTTGCAACTAATGGAGCTACTGAAGGTAACAGAAACCTTCAGTAGCGCCATCAGGATGGAATTTGGTGTGGACAAATGTGCAGTCATGCATGTAAAGCGAGGAAGGATTATAGAATCCGTGGGAACCCAAACTACGGATTCTATACACCTTAGATCACTCTCCTCAACCGAAACCTACAAGTACTTGGGTATGTCGGAAGCATTAGGCATCAATACTGCCGACATGAAACAATCGTTGAAGGAGCGCTTCTTTGGCGGCCTGAATAAAGTGTCAAATAGTCTTTTATCAGGCGGAAACAAAGTGCGCGCCTTCAACGGTTGGGTCATGCCGGTCTTGATGTACTCTTTCGGCATACTCAAATGGACTCAAACGGAACTTGACGCCCTGGATAGGAAGGTCCGTACAGTGCTGACGGCACAACGGATGCATCACCCACGGTCATCAGTGATGAGACTGTACATCCCGCGGAAGTGTGGGGGCCGAGGCTTTTTGAATGCTAAAACCCTTCACAACCGCGAGATTTGCAGTCTCAGGGAATATTTCCTTAACACTGACGTGGGGATGCATCAAGATGTGGTCGCAGTGGACAAGAGCCTCACCCCGCTCTCCTTGGCGAAAGAGAACTGGCGCAAACCTGCAGTACTGGATACTAACGATCGTAAGGAAGTATGGCAAGGCAAAGAGCTACACGGACGCTTTTTCCGGGCTCTTCATGGGCCTGATGTAGACTTTTTGGCGTCTGTATCCTGGCTACGTTTCGGCGACCTCTTCGGGGAAACCGAAGGTTTTGTTTGTGCGATTATGGATGAAGTTATCATGACGAATAACTATCGGAAATACATTGTCAAGGATGGTACGGTTGACATCTGTCGGGCATGCCACCGTCCCGGTGAATCAATCCGACATATCGTTTCCGGTTGTTCTCGTCTTGCTAACGGCGAGTATTTGCACAGACACAATCTAGTAGCTAGGATTATCCACCAGCAACTTGCTTTGCAGTACAACCTTGTGGAGTCTGAAGTACCATACTACAGATATGTGCCCGACCCAGTTCTCGAGAATGGTCACGCCACATTGTATTGGGATCGATCTATCATCACTGACAGGACTATTGTAGCCAATAAGCCTGACATTGTTTTTGTGGTGATAGATCGCCGAGAGCGTTGTGCAATGATTGTTGATATCGCTGTCCCTCATGACGAGAATCTCATGAAAGCTGAGCAAGATAAGAAAATCAAGTATCTTGACTTAGCTCACGAGGTTGTCGACATGTGGGACGTGGACTCAGCAATCATTGTACCGATAATCATTACAGTAAATGGCCTAATAGCGAAGAGCCTCGACGAACATCTCAGGAGGCTCTCATTGCGCGGCTGGATCAAGGGCTTGATTCAGAAAGCAGTACTCCTAGACACGGCACGCATAGTCAGGAGGTTCCTTTCTCTAGAGCCCTGACCACCGGCATCTTGGACCCTGCTCCTGATGCCGATGGGCCACTATTTTTTATATTTTTAAATGTTTTTATTTTATTTTTGTAAAAATATTTAAAAATATACCTAATATGTACAAAAGAAAATAAACGATAATAATAATAATAAAGCCATTTATTTCCCAAAATATAAAAGTTTACATTTTCAACATTCCTTAAATAACTATGTCGTGCAGTATTATAATAACATGCAACATAAAAATAACCAAATATAATAAAAATAACATAATAGAGGTATGTACTTAGCTTAGGTCATTATTACGTTAAATGTTTAATTACATATTCATCTATTGTTTAACTCCATTAGACATTTTTATTTCATTTACAATTGTATATTCGTATTGATCTTTATAGAATTTATTATTTTTGTTCATATTGATGCATTATTTATAAGAGCAAATAAGTAACAATTGTTCTTTTTTTTTTTTTTTTTTTTTCATTTAGCCTACACTGTCCCACTGCTGAGCAAAGGCCTCCCCCAAATCCTTCCAGGCATCCTTTTCCAAGGCCTCCTCGATCCAGCCCTTGCAATACGCGTCTAGGTCGTCACGCCACCTTTTTTTGGGCCGGCCTCGGCGCCGCCGTCCATCCTCAGGCACCCAGTGTGTGGCGACAATTGCCCAGCGGTCGCTGTGCATGCGACTAGTGTGACCCGCCCAGTCCCATTTTAGCCTGGCAGCCTTTGTCTCATTATAAATTCAACTTATGATAAATAAATAATAAAGTGTAATTAGTAACAATTGATTCAATAATATAGGTACGATAAATAACAGTATAATTTCATAATTTAATTCAGATAATCATACTAGGGTAAGTCTTAAGGATTTGAACTGATTTTCAGTTTTGGGCAAAGGCCTCCTCCATGCATTTCCATAATTTTCTATCTTTGGCGGTCCTAGTCCAAGTTGGTCCCGCGACTCGCGCGACGTCATCGCTCCAGCGGCGGCGCGGGCGACCACGGCGGCGAGACTCGCCGCGCGGCCACCAGTGCAGTACACGCTCGCTCCAACGCCCGTCGTCTGCGCGCGCCACGTGACCTGCCCATCGCCATTTCAGCCTACAGGCTAAATCTGCTACATCTATCAGTTTTGTGTTAGTTCTGATTTGAGAGTTTCGAATTCTGTCTCTCAGTTTCAATCCCAACATACTTCGTTCGACGGCCCGCTGGAAGACTTGCAGTTTGAGTATAATTTCTTTTGTTAGTGCCCAGCTCTGGCATCCATAGAGTAGTGTGGGAGACACGACAGTTTCGAATGCTTTTTTCTTTAGTTTGATTGGGAGTTTGGATTTGAAAATGTGCTTCAGTGACCAGTATCTCTTCCAAGCGAGTTTTATTCTACGCTCTACTTCGCCTGCAGTTTGCTCCTTGAATGTGATTCTCTGTCCTAAATAGACGTAATCTTCCACGTACTCTATTTCCTGTGATGATATTTTTACTGGTGTATTTTCTCCGTTGGTCATTATGCGAGTTTTCTCCAGATTCATAGCCAGTCCACATTTTCTACTCTCTTTATCTAAAGATTGTAGCATGTATTCTAGGTGTCTGTGGTGGTCGCAAATTAGTACGATGTCATCTGCGAAGCGTAAGTGGTTCAATGTTTCTCCATTTATGTTGATCCCTACAGAGTCCCATTCTAAGTTGCGGAAAATGGTCTCGAGGAGAGCAGTAAAAAGGTTCGGTGATATCGGGTCGCCTTGTCGGACACCACGTTGTACTTCGAAAGGTCTTCCTTGTCTCTCTAATTTAACTTTGGCTTTACCCCTTTTATAAATTTCCTTTAATATTTTAATGTACTTTTGTGGCACTCCTTGTTGGTCTAAGGCTTTCCACAGAGCTAAGTGTCCTATCGAATCAAATGCTTTCGAATAATCAACGAAAGCAATGTAAAGCTTTTTCCCGTATTCTTCGTACTTTTCGATGATTTGTGTAACAGTAAATATATGATCGACTGTAGAGAACCTTGGGCGGAAACCAGCTTGTTCTTTAGGTTGATTGAATTCTAGAGTCGGCATAATTCTTTTAAGTAATACCTGCGTGAATACTTTGTACGTAGTCTGTAATAAGCTTATAGGCCTATAATTTCCTATTTCCTCAGGATTTCCTTTCTTGTACAGCAGTGTTATGACTGATGTCTCCCATTCTGCAGGTATGTTTTCATATGTTAAGATATTATTGAACAATTTCGTAATAATAGGAGACAGTGGTTCAATTAGAGTTTTAAGTTCGTCATTGGTAACACCATCTTCTCCTGGGCTCTTTAAGGATTTAAGAGAGGAAATAGCACTTATTATTTCACTTTCCATAAATGTAGGCACACCTATGTTTGCCTCATCGGGTCTCATTGTTGTAACGGTATTGTTAGAATCGTCTCTGCGTTGGTATAAATCTTCATAGAATTCTGTAGCCGTCTCCACTAGCTCTTTTCTATTAAAAGTAGTTCTTCCGTCTTTGGATTTTAGAGAAGGAATCCATTTTCGCACATCATTTAGACGCTGTTGTCCTCTCTTGACTGAGCTATTCAAAGATAGCTCTTCTTCAATTATTTTTAGTCTATTTTTGTGTTTATTTCTCTTTATTTTTCTCTTTATTCTTTTATATAGCTTAGTGAGTTCCTGTTTTTCTACTTTCGTTTTATTTTTCTTGTCTTTTAGGAATGTTCGACGTTCTATAAGTTTAGCAATATCATATGAAATATCGGGTTTGGGTGTTGGTTTCATAGAGTTCTTTTTTATCGATGAAGTCACACTTTTAATCGTTTTTATGATTGAGGAGTATGATTCCTGTACGTTAACAGTACCAGTCAAAGATGCGGACGCTTCCATAAATTTATGTTTGAGTGTTTCTTTTTCAAATTGTGTCAAGGTGCAGACTGTGCCTTTGAAAGATTTTCTTGATTTCACTTGTACCCCGATCGAATATTTTGCTCGCACCAGTCTATGGTCGGTAGGATGTGTTGTGTTTATAATATTGATATCTACTACTCTGTTTTTATTATTGGTTATGAAATAGTCAATTTCGTTGTAGGTTTTACCATCAGGGGAACACCAAGTCCATTTTTGCTTCTGTTTCTTTTTAAAATAGGTATTCATAATATGAAGCCGATGTTCTATGCAGAACTCTGTGAGTAATTTTCCTCTTTTGCTTCTTTTACTATTATAACCCCAAGGGCCCATAACGTCTCTGTCCTCAGGTTTGGCGGCGCCGATTTTGGCATTGAAATCTCCCATTATTATTGTATTTGGGCCTGTATTGTACAGAGCTAAAATTAGTTCCTCGTAGAACAGTTGTATGTCTTCATCTTTTGATTTTTCTGTTGGGGAATAGACTTGAATAACGTTAATTTGAGTGTTATTTATATTTATGTCGAGTCGCGCTATTCTATCTGAGATAGGTTTTAAATCCATTATGTGTACTTTCATGTAATCTTTCAACAAAAATCCAACACCGCTGTAGCCACTCTTGTTTCCTGAGTACATAAAAATATGCTGGTCTTTTTCTAGGATTTCAAAGTCTTTTTGCCTCGTTTCTGATAGACCTAAAACATCCCAATTTATATTCTTCAAAGCATGTAGTAGTTCAGTTTGTCTCGTATCGGTTGCTAGGGATCGGACGTTAAGTGTGCATATATTTAGATAAGATGTATTGTTACTTTCGCTTTCATTGTATTGCAAGGAGGGTTTCAGTCGATCACTCCCGCGGGGACCAGCCGTACTGGGAGATCTATATAAATATTGAACTTACCACTAAATTAAAAAGACGAAAAGTCGTTTTCACGCCAAAAAGGGTATCGCAAATACCAATAAAACAATACATACATATATTGGTACATATTTATTTATTAAACCTACAATTTTTAGATCCAACTTAATACATATCAATCATCAATTCAGTCCATAAACTGTATCTTATAAATACCGATAAGTAGAAATCATTGTTTGTTCTGTGGTTCCTGCCTAAAGCGTCTTCTTATGTGCTGAACACTGTAAAATATAGAGATATTTATATTATTATTTTAATATCAGCATTACATTCTTATTCATAAGTGGGATATATCTGTGCCATGATATTATGTAAGGTTGTTGAAATTATCTTCTAAAACTCCGTTGAAAGTTGAAAGTTATACACAGTTACTTAAGTTTAAAAAATTGGTTATTTATTTTGTTCTTTTGTTGGTTCAGCAGTGGCAAATAACAGTCAATGAAATAATTTGCCATGCGATTTGACCATAAATCAACTGTTTATGAACGGTAATAGGTTTTCAAAGTACGCCGGGTTAAAGGCAAAACCAATTATTTAGTCAAAAAAGTCAATGTAAAATTTTGCGTAAGCGCATTTGGAAATTGGTTATAATTTATTTTTATTTTTTGCACAAATGTTTTTTTTTTTTTTTTTTGTTATTTAGTATGTAACTGTCTGAAACTTAGATTATTATAGAACACGCTCTTATATTTGCGAAAGACATAATTTTATTACTATCTAAGGACATAACTTTAATAGCAAACCTTCCAAACGCGCGTATGGTACCTAAATTTTATATTGACTATTTGGACTAAATAATTGGTTTTGCCTTTAACCCAGCGAAACTAAAAAAGATTTTCCTTACTGTCAAAAAAGTTTTTGATGCTTTTGTCGATCATGCCCTTCATTATGGCTATGGGGTAAACTGAAAAATACAAATGTCAAATTAATATAGGCAACGATGAGAGTAGTGGTGGCCACGACTTACGAGTTGTAGGTCTTACTACTTACGCGTAGAATCAAAATGCCCGTTGGCAACGGGATCGGGTTGCGGGTTGGATGTCACATGTCTTCGAATTTTTTATTCTAGGATATGCCGGTTTCTGCACGATGTTTTTCATCACGGTTTTGAGAGCAGTGCTGATGAACTAATTGACAACACAAAGCAAAGTGCAACTACCTACCGGAATACCGTTCTTCGAACCTACTACCTACAACTCGTAAGTCGTGGCCGTTACCACTGCACCACCACTGGTTCTATACACAATATTACCTACATTAGTGTTATAGTGGTTGACTATTTTGGGGTGTACCAGTGTACTCACCCCCCCACCCCCGAGTGGGTTCCCCCATGGTCGTTGCTGGGGGCTCAGTCTCCCAGCCACGGTGAAGCGAAGAGGAACCCAAAGGTGGGGCCGCTCGTCAGGGCTTTTGCCTTCAAGCCAATGACGTAGCGGCCAAAAAGTAGGTTGCGGTGAGGTGCACCGCAACTGAGGTGGGCCGCGATGTCGAATGGGAGGCATCGCGGTTGAGGGTTACGGGCTGCGGCAGAGGAGGAGTACCGGTGCTTCTGAGCAGCGCTCATCCCTTCCGTGGCCTGGACGGGGCCGCCACCGTTTGATGGCGGACGCGGTGGGGCTGCAGGGGAAGAGGAGTGTCGGTATAGCGTTGACCGCTCTCCGTATCCCCTGCGCAGAAAAGTTAAATGCGGGACGGTGCGTTGTGTTCCACGCGCGCCGTCAGAGATGTCAGCAACAACTGGTGGGGTCCGCAAGGGCCAATGCCTGCCAGGGGTTCTTCGAAATAGACACCGTCGCCCCTGGCACACAGGCAACTGAGAGAACACGCGTGGGTTTTAGCCAGAGCAGGAGAAGTCATTTGGCGATTTCCCACCTTCAAAAAAAAAAAAAGGAACCCGTGTACCTACCCCATTATAGTCAACCAGAACACCAAGTTGCTTACTACAACTTAAATGGTAATAGGCACGTACCAATTCTAGAACACATTATGTTTTCATTTCGAGTACCTATTAAAGAAAATAGAAATCCAATAATATGTAATACGAGTAGGTCTGTTGTATATTTTTAGATTTCAAGACAGGCTTTGATTCTTGTTAAATAACACCCTGTATTTTGTGGCGTTGGTGTCTGTTTGATGCCCGGTCCGAACGCGCGAGGATTCAAAAATTTTGAAAGCAGTTTTGTTTTCTTGCTACAAAAATATTCGTTGTGTAAATCTTGCATAGAACTTCCACTTGGCAAAAGGCGATGGTCCTAAGAACATGTTGAAATATTTCTAAATTACCTACCTACTAGTTTTAGTAGGTAGCACCTATGGTATAGCAGCACCTAACAATCCAATTTTATGAAAAGTTGTAAAAGCAGTAGGTATTATTTTACGTACTTACAGGGGGGTGGATTAGGGGCCGAAGGTGCTTCAGCGGCCGCCGCTGTAAATATTAGAAATTAGTTATTATGTAGGTACGTGTCGTTTTGTGATTTTCTAATAGTTTAGTAGCAAATTTAAATTTTGTAGTATTTAACTAATTATTTTGACCTACCATGAAGTATTTTAGCTACCTGATTATTTAATAATGTATACCTCAGAATACAGAAAGAACCAGAAGCCCCGTTCAACTGATATTGCAAGCTGCAGGCTGTGTCCAAAAACAAAACAAGTGACCCCCGCTCGCCTCACTTCCCACCCGCGTAATATTGTTAGCTCAGACATTATTTGCCTATTTTCGGGGTAAATGTTGAGAGTATGGGGGGTACGAAAATAATAAAATAAAAAAATTACTGTCCTTTTCTATGCATGCATTAATACATAAGGTTTGCTTTGATAACATTATTTTTTCAAGTCGTTCAAAATATTTTTAAAGTCGTTTTATACATACTACAATGAATAAAAGCCCTCAGTTGGTAATAAAAAGAAGGGAAATCGAAACTCTTAAATTGGCAACACGTACAAGATGGACCCATTATTCACGATGACAATTACAAATTGAACAAATTATTCAACAATTAAATAAGACAATAACTGAATGCGCTACTTGCACATGAAATGTGATCCCATCCTGTTTATTTTTTAGCCCCGGTGAATTTTTAAAGGTAGGAACGACACAAGACGGCATAATTTAAATAAATTGAGCACCGGTAAAACATGTCGCGCGATACGACAGTCACAGAGAGACTGATCGGCTGCGCGTCAAACTACTCTATTTGAGAGTAGTTTTTGTCGCTTCAGTATTAGGCGCTCTTACGGCTTCTGGTTCTTATTGTATTCTGAGATGTATACAGTCTAAAACTCCGAATAAATATCAACGCATATTTTTGCTAGAAGGAAAAAATCCGTTCACGATCGTCGTCTTTCATGGAACATCGAGTTCAGAGGAAGCTAGCAAAACCCTTTTTTTATCAAATGAAAGGTACCTATGTATAAAAAAATTAAATGTAATGTACAAGCGCCAGCACATCAAGCTACCCGAAACTGTCAAATTTTCCCAATTGAACATGAACCTTATGCGTATGTTATAAAGTTGAAAATCTATCAAAGAAATTTAACAGATTGGGGTAGCTTGATGTGCTGGCGTCTGTGCTAACGTCCTGCTGGGGTTGCAGCAGTAGAGGCTGGTGTAGCTGTAAAGAAAATGAAATAATGAAATCATCAGGTCACTTCGGAGTTAAAAGAGCAGCACTCTTTTTTTGCGTACTTCCATATCTAGGTACTGAATTGTAAACCTAAGTAAGGTATTCAGTCCCATAATGAAGTGCAAGAAAGGTATTGTCATAAATCGGGTGCAAGTTTCGGACTACGACTAATCACAACCAAGGGCCTTATGGGGAATCTAGTCGCGGGCTCGAACTCACTGGTGGGCCTGGCTAAAAAACACGCTGTCTCACCAGGCATCGTGTCCGACAGAGGTAGTATCAGTGATGAGCTATTAGACGCTAGTCTACACGCACAACGTTATTGAGTGAGATGCAGGATCTAACAAAGGCTGGTAAAAATTAAGAAAAGTCCTTCGGAAGATCGGGTTTTATGAAAAAAACCACTGCATAAATCAATGACCAATAAAGTTTATTGAAATTTTCGATATTTGAGTTTGTCGGTATCGACTTGGTTTGGAGATTGTACGCTTATTTTATTACTAAAACACGCCCAAAGTTAGATGAAATTAGCAAGAAAAACGAATCTTTGTTTGTTCCTAACTTTTAATGGCTTTGTATTTTAGTATTCTGTTTCCGTAGGTACAGACAATATTAATAATGAGACAAAACCATGCCATGTTTAATTTTTGATGTACATTGTCTAAAAGTGGAGTAGGTAATACACTCCCGAAGTTTGTATGGGAAAAATGTGGACTAGATTCACCTTATGGTTCGCAGACGGTTTTGCCACCGATCAATGATTTCTGGGTATGTAGCTACATCATTATCATCATAATCAGCCTATAATGTTCGCACTGCTGGGACACAGGCCTCCTCTATGAGTGGGAGTGGGCCGAAATACACAACGCGGTCCAAGTACGGGTTGGTATATATCACATGTCTTCGAATTTTGGTTCTAGGACATGCCGGTTTCCTCACAATGTTTTCCTTCATCGTTTTGAGAACTGTGGTGATGGAATAAGTTACGAGCCTGTCTGGATTCGACCCTATGACCACTAACTCGTAAGTCGCAGCCGTTACCACTGGACCATCACTGCTATCCACTGCTCACCTACCTATATACCTACCTAATTAAATTTTCAAATGTTTCTATAACTCGATACAACAGCCATAGGTTCAGCTACGGAATATTAGATAGCTACTTATTTCAAATGAAGGGAATGCATTTAAATTCCTTAACGTGTTTCTTTATCCCGTTCCTAAAACTGATGTGTTATGAATGTTAAATGGTAAAAGTCAAGGTATTAACAACTAGATGTTTTGTCTAGGACAAAAAACACACATGAACGCGTATTATAAGGGGACAGGGCCCGCGAGGAATTTGAAAAATTGGTATTTGAAGAAACTATTGCCGTCGCGCTGTCAGTAAGTTTGCCCCATAGTGTGTGTGGCCGAAATTATCACAAATTTTTTGACGAGATCGACGTTTCGTATTCCCCTTTTTTCTCCTCGAAAACTGAGCCGATTCAATTATTTTTACATTAACATTTTAAGAAAACTCTTTCTGGTGAAAATATACATAGGAACCTAAACATGAGTATGTTTAGGTTCCTATATATATTTTTGTATGTTAAAATCTTTTCTAATTTGTTTGGTAGTCCTCTAATCACGGCGGTAAAAATAGGGCATTTTTTGTAATTTTTAGAGGGTCTTAATTGCTTTACTAATTTGTTGCTGAAAAAAGAAAATGACAGGGAAGTGTATACAGCAGACCTTGATTTTATGAAAAAATAAAAAATGTTCTAGAGGCATTATTCAGGGAGAAAAAAGGGGAATACATTTGTATGGAGAATCGCACGCCCTGTTCCCTCAATCCTATATACAGCATTACGTATTCGATTTAATAATCTCAAGGTATCGGAAAAATCTTTCAATCTCTTAAATGGTTCTTAGCGCCCTTGATTTTGTCTGATTTTATCCCTCGGTGAACTCGCTATTAAAGATCGGTGAAGTGACAATAACGCGTCGAACGCAAATTAAAAAAAAAAGAACTGCCTATTTTTAACTTTGTTAAAAATGTTTTGGCTTACCGTCGGGTGCAGCTGCCGGGGCTGCCTGGGCTGCCTGGGCTGCCTGGGCTGCCTGGGCTGCCTGGGCTGCCGGAGCTGCCTGGGCTGCCTGGGCTGCCGGGGCTGCTTGGGCTGCCAGGGCTGCCGGGGCTGCTGGGGCTGCCAGGGGACTCGGATCGCCGTCGGCTGGCATAGCGCTCTAAAGATTAAGAAAATTAATTAATAAATCATTTGAACTTTAAAATAGAACACAACGTTTTTAAAATGTTATGGGTCATTATAATAAGATAGTAACTTACCACATATACAAACGCCGCACCGATTACAAAAAGAACTATAGCGCACTTCATTTTTACTTAGTTATTTCTTCACTTTACTGTTGATCCAACTTTAGCGTCCGATTTGGTACTAAACTGTTCGCAGCATTATGCGTGTTTTATACAAAATCTGTGCCGAAGAAATACAACAAACAATTGTTATTATACGCCAATTTATACAATTGTTAGAGTAATTGGTACTCAGGTGTTAAATTGTTTGTCACTCATTACCTCCGCATCACCCTTTGTTAAGGGATCACTCACTGTCTGTTTTTCCATCTCAATTCGAGCCATGTTGACGGATTACGTATATATCTACAAAAGTAGGTAAGGCTGAGTTCTACGTGAACTTAGAGAATCTATAGGGTTATTATGATCTGCAGATCTAGGAAATCATCAGAAGACACCCACATTATTATAATCAAAGTAAGGTAGGTACTTATGATAATCTGTAAGGTCTACTCCATGAAGGTGAAGGTACGGACGGTACCTACTCCGTATCAGCTACGGATATATTATTAGTTTGGGGCCCGATCTAAGAATGAATGTCAGTACGTTTTGACAGTTTTCCTTAGGTACTCCCGATGTCTCCAGAGATGTGCCCTAACAGGAGTTGCACAGAGGGGTTCCGGATTGGTTTTCTGAGGGATTACGGTACCTCTTCTATGTGTAAATGATGACCACCGGGGTAGTTTTAGTGAGGTTTTAGTAATCCCACACTCCCCGGTCTTATCCCCAAAGACCGGGCGCCTTTTGAAGGTTTCGCCCCGAAAACAAAAAACAAAAAATAGTTGCTCCCGATGTGTTTGTGGGCGTTCAGAAAGTTATAATACTCGTAGTTACACGGGTGTAGGGTTCACTCCGAAATTTCGAACTTCTTACGGAAGTGCCCGTATCTTCGTTGATGGACGTACCTAGAGAGTAGGTCCCCTAAGATTTATCAAATGATGTTTTTGTAGATATAGGTAGGTACAGACTTTATAATTAGGTAGAAATGCTAGAAATGTTTCAGAATAACCAATTAAGCAAACATACAATTTTGTACACTTGTATAAACTGTGTTTAAAAATAAGTGCCCAAGTATAAAATCATAATTAGGCCATGATTTTCCCACTGCTGGGACACAGGCCTCCTCTCTGAGAGGGAATGGGCAGTAATCCACCACGCGGGCCCAGTGCGGGTTGGTAGATGTCACATGTCTTCGAATTTTTGGTTCTAGGACTTGCCGGTTTCCACACGATGTTTTCCTTCACCGTTTTGAGATCAGTGGTGATAAAGCAATTCACACAAAGTAAAGCGACTGCCTGGGGTTGAACTTACGACCTACAACTCGTTAGTCGCAGCCGTTACCACTAGGGTACCAGTGCTCTAGTATATGTTTTTTTCTATTATGTATCCTGCTCATCACAGCAATCTGTCATGGACATTTAGCTGCTCCTGTTCGAATTTCTTCTGCATTTAGTATAAAATAGCACAATAAAATTATCTCTCATGTGAAGTCATCCTTATACCAAGGAAGACGCCTTGTTAGTTATGCGACCGTCGATTTTACGCTTTTCAAAAACATTTTGCACACGTTCGCATAATTATGAAACTTGAACTTGTATGGACAGAATATTTTATTGTTCTAGTTGTACCTACTCATGGAAATGACTGAAAAATAAATATAATGACGCAAATCTATGTAGTGTTCGTGAATGAAAAACACACTGAAAAAATTCTAGATCAGGGATCAGGGATCCGTTTTGTTCCGTTCTATTTTGAGAAAGTTTCCAGACGAAAACTAGCAACCAAGGTTAAAATAATATCAGTTAGGAAATAAAACGGAAAGATACAAAATATGTTTCATAACCTAAGTATGAAATTAAAATATTATGTAATGAACAAAAACAACAAAAGAAGTAAATAATATTAATTTGATAAATTACATTTTTTACCTTGAACTATCTCCCAAACACGTCGAAATTTATTTAAGTGAAAGTTTGTCTCGGATAATGCTGCTTTCCTAATTCAAATTAGTAATTTTACTTAAAATATAAAGCTGTATTTTTCAAACAAAAGCATTAATTCTCCTGCCTTACCTTAATTTATTTGGTGCCGGCGCAACATGTCTTTTTCATTCATATTTTCTCCATCAGTCTTCACCTCGGTAGTCACCCTCATTCCAACCGTATCATCATCCCCCCCGAGTGGGTTCCCGCATTGTCGTTGCGGGGGGGCTTAGTAACCGTGGTCTCCCATCCACGGTGAAGCCAAGAGGAACCCAACGGTGGGGCCGCTCGTCAGGGCTTTTGCCTTCAAGCCATTGACGTAGCGGCCAAAAAGTAGGTTGCGGTGAGGTGCACCGCAACTGAGGTGGGCCGCGATGTCGAATGGGAGGCATCGCGGCTGAGGGTTACAGGCTGCGGTAGAGGAGGAGTGCCGGTGCTTCTGAGCAGCGCTCTTCCCTTCCGTGGCCTGGACGGGGCCGCCACCGTTTGATGGCGGACGCGGTGGGGCCGCAGGGGAAGAGGAGTGTCGGTATAGCGTCAGCCGCTCTCCCTATCCTCTGCGGCCGAAAAGTGGTAGACGGGACGGCGCGTTGTGTTCCTCACGCGCGCCGTCAAAGATGTCAGCAACCACTGGTGGGGTCCGCAAGGGCCGATGCCTGCCAGGGGTGCGGGTTTGTTCGAAAGAGATACCACGGCCCCTGGCATACGGGCTACTGAGGGAACACGGGTGGGTTTTAGTCAGTAAAAGTCTGACACGCCCTCCTGCTCTACTCAGCAGGAGAAGTCATTTGATGATTTCCCACCCAAAAAAAAAAAAAAAAAACCGTATCATCATTCATACAGGCCATCTATATTTTCTTTGGTCTCTAGCCAAACGAAATAAATACCATAAAAATTTGCATGAAATAAACCATCCTTGATAAAGGCACTGGACACCATTATATCAATAAATCAACACCGCAGAACAAAGATTCCTTCTATGATCTGAGATCAACACAAATATGGTATTGTTATCAGATTCTTAATCGCGAAATTAGGTAAGTTTAATGTTGTTAAATACTAAAACGAAGAAGAACGTCTCACGGCTAGAATATTAATTGTTATAAATTATTTTAACTGTGTATGTTTAAAATACGTAATGTGGAATACGTGGTTTTAATTAATGTGATAGATAACTGTCTATGTTGACCCAAGCATTGTACTCACGGCTTCACATCAAGCTATACATTTCCAGTATAAGCTGTTCTCGCGTTGTATAGGATTTCCGTACAGTGCGAGATGAGCGTATACTGGAAATGTATAGGTTATAATGTTTAAAGCTAAACTTTTTATTGTTATTTTTGATAAATTCTTGGCAAGGAATACCAATGCGTATTTTTTGTTTTTAAATAGTATTTTATTGGAAATCGTTAATTTTCATCTCTAGAGTAGCTTTATTAGGTACTCTTGAAATATTTGCAGCTTTATAGCTCCATTCACCGTTTGGCTGCAGAGGGTAAATGTTGCTAATTTGAATGCATTCCCGACTGTCTTAAAATCTGCGAACCTGTATATAAATTTCGATTTCGTCGTCCATTGTTGTGTCGACGGCAGAAAACAAAGCGCGTGCTAAAACTAATTGTGGTTTTTATATTTTAATATTAAGGTACAAAATATTTTGTGCGGCTCCGTAAATAAGAAGCAAAATTTAGAACAATACACTTTTCTGCTGTCGACACGACAACGGAGGACCAAATGGAGGACCGCGGTCCGAATCGGAATCTACACTCGGCCCCGGATCTACGATTTTTTAGAACCGGGGCAGAAACTTGATACTGGTGCACCTCTCTCCAGCGTTTGAGACAAATTAATTAGGTGTGTGCCTGTGTGGCGCCTTTTTCATACAAGTCGACGACGGTGAGCCAACCAGGCTTCCGTATGCTAGGCGCTTTTTGGAGCAAGTTTTTTATTTTAAATCATACTATATTCTGATTTTGGCGCTCCCTGAAACTGCCGCCCGGGGCGGGTGCCCCGGTTTGCCTCCTCGTAGATCCGGGGCTGTCAACACTATAGGTGAATGATAGAAAACATGAAACCATACCATTTTTTCTAATTGTTTAATGGCAAACGGCTCTTAACAACAATATTAAATAACCAACAAACATTTCTACTTTACGTGAACAAATTATACTCCATTTATTATAACATTACATGTTTGGGCAAATAACGGATATCATTTTCACCCTTTTATTATTTCGATATTAACGTATAATAAACTCCGGTATTTCACGAGATATACAAAGCAATGTAATCTATTTACCATTTACATTAAAACATTGCTCTAAAGACTCTCACACTATTGTCTACATTTCTTTTTCATTTCTCCTTTCACAGGTTTGCTAGAAGTTTCTTAAGAAATAAGCAGTAGGTACCTTTGTCCTCAAATCATAATTATGTCGTATCCGTATGTATTTTATCGGCCACATAAATAAATAAAAAATATAATACTTAAGTCATTTTAACAATATTACAAAATAACTGTCGTTATTTGTATAATTCTATAATAAATGGAGTATAACAATCTATGATTTTAAAAGAACCATAACTCTTTCACTTTGACCGGATCAAAATCAAACTCAGGGGGAGTTATTGTGACGTTTTGAACTTTGTGCACTTCTTTTAAGTTAGGAAAGGCCAGCTGAAGCTGGACAGTTATGTACACGAAGGTAGAAGCTGCAATTGTCAGGACAAGGCCAGTGTTGAACGAAAACATACCGTATACGGAAACATTGGCATCCCTTACTTCCAAGATGTTTAATATGTCTTTCGTCAATCTGAAATTCTTAGCTGAAAAAATAAGACGTTAAGAGTTCTACAGGAAAAGTTTTTATTCAGTGCGCAAACTTTAACCATGCATTCAGCATATCGTCCTAGACCCCCAGCGCAGAAATTGTTCGTCGGTTAAAAAAAAAAACAGCTGTTTCATAGAAAAGTGCAATACTTACGCGGTAAAATGTATGGAACAGCTGTTTTTTTTTTTGTAGAACCGGTGAAAAATGTCTATACGGGGGGTCTACAATGCTATGCTGAATTCATGGTTAAAGTTTACGCACTGGATAAAAACTTATCCTGTATAATAAGATAGGTAATCTATGTGCCTAAGATTTTAATTATCTTGAAGATTTAACTGAATTTTCAACAGGAAATCAAAGACAGGGGACTAAATGAAAAAAAAAAACTAAACTAAAAAAAAAAATTGCGTTACCAATATATGACGTTAGTGAGGGTGCGAACGTATCGCAGACACACAAAATTGAAAATGATAAGGATGTTGTGTGGTGTGGTATTCCTTCTTCCCCGTTGGTATGTTCAGTGAGCGAGGTAAGTATCTACCTCAGCAAGTAAATTGCTAGGTAGAGTGGCTAGTTATGTCGGCAACCGACCGTACTTATACCTACGGTAATCATATTGTACTAACCAGAAGTGTTCGGCTTTAATTGTATGTAAGCGCAGATGAGCTTCATTTGTTCTATTTGTCTGAAGAACAAATCTGACTGAAAGCTTATTATTAGTAAATGAAACCAACTCGTGACTGACCAGCCTAACATAGCAGTCGCCCTCATTATCATTGTCTGGAAAATTATATTGCGTTAGTAAATTACAAGAAAGTAAAGTACAGTCGCCAGCAGGTCAAGCTATCCCAAACTGTCAAATTTTCCCAATTGAACATAAACCTTATTCCTTTGTGATAAAGTTGAAAAACTATCAAAGAAATTTGACAGATTGGGATAGCTTGACCTGCTGGCGACTGTATTTTACTTTCTTGTACCTAAACATGATTTTATAAATAAGTTGGTTATACATACGTCAGACGTTTGGACATACATAATAAATGTTTGAACTGCAACCAAAGAGCCGATTGCGACCGTAAGTAGAGCTAAAACGAGCTGAAAATATAAAATACGTTAGTATGTAATTAATAAAATATTGCTGGTATATTGAAGTAAGCGATATTTTAATGAATTAATAAGAAAACTTACAGCGAAACTGTAGCAATTCTCTATCTGTCGTAATAAATCAAAACACATTTTGAGAACGACACAAAATTCTTTAGTTTCTGGTCTAGTATGGAAAGTCACCCGGTCATCATATTCATCCTTCCAAAACAAGGTGTGGAACAGCCACTGTTTCGGAATGTATTCCATTTTAATCTTTATTATTTTCATTAAAGCTACATTCAGGAATCGACTTCTGGTGGTAAGGAAGGAATATAAGTAAATGAAGAAACAAAATTCATCGTAAGCAAAAAACATCCATAGGAAGTAAAAACTTCCTACTATATGGATCGGAATGGAAACGTTGAATACGTAGTACATGTAAGCCACGACGAACACTTGAGTGAACCCTATCCCAGCCACTATAACTCTATACAAGATGATTGATATTTGTCGCATAAAGGCAGTTTCTTCAGCTCCGAGCAATGTGTCAATTTCTATAGTGTTCAGCATCAAATCCAAACCTGCATATTGATCACCAAAAGTAATGTCAGAGATAAGTAAGTTTCCAAATATCGTAAAATGTAATATTACTATATACTCGACTGTACTGAGGTACTTTTGTTCCGGGTTAGAGAACCACAAAAGGTAAGATGCACTCGCGTTAGCGTAGATTAAAACGAAAATGTTGTACAGCTTTGTGTTTCTTTTGACCATCTTGCCTTTTCTTATCACAAACCGACAGAATCCAGTTATTTCTAGTATTCGGAAAATGTTAATGAAATTTTTTACATATTCTTTCATTAGTTGATTTCTAACGGACACGTCCATTTTGTTACGTGTTGAAGCTTTGGAGCAATAACGAGGACAGAAATTGGAATCAAAATATGATTGTGCCATCATCATTAAGAGATATATCTATCGTACCCTCCCGGGTAAAATTTGCTTCGATCAGTTGTACCCCTGAGTCAAATTAGATGACTATCTTGCTTATTACATCGACTCAAATTACCATTTGGTAATTTTAAAATGTGATGAAGATAATTATAATTAATTTATTGTTTTTTCTTTGTATGTAATTTTAGATTATAGGCAATGAAACAACGGAAGTTTTATTGATGATATATTGCTTATCAATACAGAGTAACAAATTGTTTGTTTCTTAAAATACAGTTTGAAATTGTATCGAAATGCTAATAAATGCAACAGACAAGTATGTATAACGAAGGCATTGCGCTATCACAAATGTTACGAGCCGCGTCGACGTATCGACCAATGATAAGCCAATATAAAAGTTCAGATCTTTTCAATCTTACCAATTGTACAAAATATTTTAACAATATCCTTTTAAAAAATCTCATAAATGCTAAGTAGGTACTACTAACATAATTAGGTAATATTACTTTCTCAAAATTTTACTACTATATTCTAAATTTAGACATATTTACAATTCTTTAAGTACCTAATTTATCCACAAGCTTCGCTGTGAAAGCGCAGATGTATCAATTGAGCATCATAGTCTTTTATACCCTCTTTTAAAAACTCGGAAGCGCTTCATCAAGGCGACCTTGATGTCTAATTAAAATTATAACAATTGACGCATTAAATAACACATTTACACAATACATAATTCTCACACACACTCACAGCACAAACTGTAACCGATCAATATTATAATTTAAATAATATAAATACTTCTAGAAATGCAGTTCAACTTGGTACGACATGTCGTGACGCCGCTACGGGGCGACACTATCGAATTTAAAAAATTTGGACTTTATTAAAGTACAAAACAAAAAACAAACATAACATTTTTCTATAGTTACAATACAAATTAAAATTGTGACATAATTTGTGTTATTAATTTGAGAAATAATTAGGAGCTAGTATCACTAAAACGAGGAAAGAGATTCCTTACCGTGGATTTAACTTATATCAAAGCATAAAAGCTTTGATATTTGGCTTATGGGTCGGACAAGAAGTGTCATCCGATCCATAAATTGCTTCATTTCAAGTCAGCAGCGTGTACATCGTATCTAGCACCATCCATTTTTACTCCATCACTGTCATCACGACTATCTCGCCTGTCGGTCCTAGCTGGTTTGAAATGAAACTTACAATCGATTTCTATGAGACAATCGGACTAAAGCTATTTTAGTCTAACTTAATACTAATCTTAAACATATTCCCGTACCATCACCAAAGATTGCACATAATACCCGATACTTTGATTTTTTAATTGCAGTCATGCCTAACTATAGGCCAGTGTATTATTTCACATTGACTGTAAAAAAATTAAGGTATTTTTTCAATAGAACATAACATGGATACTGTTCCGTAGTTTAATACGAAAAATATCTGTAGATATTATCTAAAAACACGGAATGTCTACAATAGTAGTTTGGAAGACAAAATCAATTATATAACTAAGAGGAATTTCGAGTGTGCAGGCTCAAATTGAACTATACTAAGAACTGGGCTTTTTGTAAAATATTGTATACGTTTATAACGGACGGAATAAATTCGTAGTGTTAAGTACATTTAGTTATACCATATTCAATAGATTTGAAGGACCATGTTGTTGAAAAAATCCGATACCTTAATTGGTACCTGTTGTTTGAGACTTGTATTCATTAAAGACAAATTGTTTTTATGTTTTGGACGTGGTAGTCATTGCATTAAAAAGAGAAATGCCCATAGTGTGTCCGTGTATAGTTTGATACATAGTAAAAAATGTCCATAATGATTGCAAGTGTTAATTATAACAGTTATGAAATTATCATTAATGTATGTTTAGTTGTGTACTGGCATTGGCAGCTGTCCTAGGAGCTGGTTCGCGAACGTCGCATTAGTGAACTTGAAGTGTCTTTTGTCGTAGAACTTGAGCAACGCGGGGGAATAAGGGTGCTGTTTCTTTAGATGCATGTAGTGTTCTTCTGGTTCTGATGTTGTGTGTCCGCATTCTTCACAGACGTACATCTGGAATCAAGTAAATAAATTTTGTTAGTGATGATATTCAAGGACAAGTTTTTAAAATAGTTTTGAGGCTGGCATAAAAATATAACATATATATATAACAGTACGAATCGAGGCGTACGTGTGATCTATTCATCAATTTTTTTTTGTAGTGATATTGGAGATGTGGATTAAACTTATGCTGATATGGCTTAGATTAATTACATTGTCATACGGAGATTTTCAAATAGGAAACAGACAGATAATAATTACCTTAGTCCTCCTTTCTTTGTACGCGTAAGTGTGTTGAACTCCGTGTACTTTCAGGCAGTGGGATTCCAGAGAGCATCTTTGGGTAAACGATTTCTCGCAGAGGTTGCATTTGTAGGGTCGGACACCGGTATGCGTCCTCGTATGTCTTTTCAAATCGAACGTGTCATTGAACCCTTTGCCGCAGAATGTGCATAGATATCGCTTCACATCTGAGTGGCATTTCATATGTCGGTTCAGCAGCCTCTGTAAACTGAAGTTCTTGGAGCAGACCCTGCAAACGAACTTCGTGGGATCGTCTTCGCTAACTAATACTTGTTTGTTTTTCTCCTCTTCTCGTTGTCTCGCGTTGGCTTCAGTTGCTAATGGATTTTTGACACCGTGTCCACCATTTATGAATTCCAACGGGAGTTCTGCTGGTAGACCCAACTGTAATTAAATAGAGGAATTATAAGACTTGTGTTCTAATTACATAAATGTGAAGATAGTGGAAATGTGCTTCGAAAAGGGTATTGTGCCAGAAGAAAAGGTTGAAATTCATAATTGAATTATAAGACTATTACTTCCATTACACGAATACAATTTCAAATGCAGTAAGTTAAAGCATAAGTTGATTTAGGCTCGGCGTAATAAAATGTATTTTATTACAACTTCCATGTCGTATTTATTTTTATTCGACGACATAGATGAAAAGAAACTCATTAAAGCTTCGCCTTAAAATCAAATAATGCTTACCCTTTGTTGCAAGATATACATTTTGCCATCGCCGGCAGAGGCTTTCTTGACACTTACAGCAGCAGCAGGACTGAGTGACGCATTCTCGATGTGACTGCTTCCGTCCAGCGAGTTGTTCCCGCCGGGTGACGGCAGCGACGTGCCGGTCGGCGAGTCCAGGTCCAGAGAAGGATGACTAGTGAAGGGGAAACCGGGAGACAGGATTTGTTGTCTTTGTTGCAGTTGCACGTGAATTTGTAGTTGTTGCATTTGTCCTTCACCGTGTTGTAGGAGCGCTGGATTCAGTTGCATCAGTAAATCAGCTGGCCGTTCTTTTGCGAAATTATAAGAGGAACCCTGGTTTTCTTGGCTGGCGAATGCCAAATAGTTGGCCTTTTCATAGTATTGTCTACTTAAATTAACTTGTTCTGCTAATGATTCAATATCAACTGGATTGTGTACTGAATCTGGTGTGATAGATGATGATTCTCGGATATCTGAGTCCGTTATTGATTCTACATGATTGTTTAGTAAATTAGCGAAGTCGTCGGCTGAGTCCGAAAGGTTCCCTAATATTCCTTCATTTGGTCCGGGGAATGTCAAAGTATTGGCAAATTGATAGTTGTCTATTACATCTTCACCCATATCTACCACCATTGACTCGTCGAAATTACTTCCATAATTGCCAATAGCGCCTATATTTTCTAATTTGCTTTCATAATCTATTTCTTCATCTTTTAGCGCTAATCCATAGTGAGCATTTTGCATTAATGAATATTGTTTACTTTGTTCTGGGAAGTTTGTAGCATTGTCGTTATTTTCACATTCCATGTTGAATCCATTGATAATATTGAATTCATTAGAAAAGTTGCTATTGGCATTGAAGGAGTTTTGACCGCCTTTTGTGGATGGGCCTAAAGTTTCGTAGAAGGGAGGAAGACTGCCCGTAGGCGGGCTGTTAGGTCCGTAGTTAGATCGGCCATCACGTCCATTGCCGCCACTTCCTGAACCGCCTCCAATCGCTCCACCACCACCGGATGAGGGTGCTGTGCCGCCACCACCAGAACTAAAACTACCTGAACCCCCAGTACTTTGTGAGCTGCCACTTGTTCCAGTGTTACCAGTTGATCGACCGTGACCCGCTGCGGCACTGATGATACCAGGAACTTTATTCGCTGGGCAATTACGAAGGACAAAAGATGGCCTAGCCAAAATTCCATTTGCGATTTTGGAACTACTCGTTCTTCTCTGTTCCCTTATTTTCTTTTCCGTTTCTTCATCTTCTGATTCGCCACGTTTTTTCGCAATGACGTAATCAATGGGCTGGTCTTGTTCTGGTTCAGGTGTGGGCAATGTTGGCGGTATACTAACGTCAGATAATTCCTTTTTACCATCACGAAATTGTGACTGTGAAGGTGTTCTTTGTATAACTGATACTTTTTGACATGTAACACTATTGTCAATGCCAGGGGAGGGAGCCGCTTCCGGCGATGGGGTATTTCTGGAGGGCAGCACTACTGGATCACTGTCTAGCGTATCTTTTTCTTCTTTTATAAGAGGTTTGTGTTCTTTTTTCTTATCTTTTGCGAAGACAGGCAAGTATTGTTTACGTTCTGCTTGTGTAAGAACGTGTCCTCTTTGACTTCCATATGGGATATCACCTCCCAGTATCGATGATACAAAACGGAGTTCTTTTGAACGTTTGTCTCTTGTATTCTTTGCGCCATTGCTTTCGCCGAACACATCTCGCTCTGAAATAAAGAATTAAATAAATTACGTTTGTGATAAAAAGTAAATAAATTGTTTGAATTACGAGTAAGTATTTCTATTTAGGATATATATGAAATGAATGAAAATGACGATTTATTGAAGTAATCGAGACAAAACGAGTTATAATAAAATAGTAACTATTCGTCCTCGGCTTTTTACTAACGTATTCATGTAGCGTCGGCGGCATGAGGCCTCGTTGACGTCACTGGTATGTGCCTCCATAACGGTAATACTCGCCTCCACATATACGCTCACACTGTTGTACATGTGTGTGTATATGTTTTTGTGTGTATTTGTCGCATTATTGTAATTGGCGCGCTGAGCACACAGCAGTGTAACAAAATCAATCTCGACCCAAATCTGCCATCCATTGACCGCAGTTTTAATCATTTAGTCTGTTCTGAATGTTTCCTGCCTGTCATTATATTTTACTTTCATCCTAAATGGCCGAGGATAATTTATAACCTAAAATGATTTTTTTATAATATTTCTGTAGGTACCTACTGACAATCAATAAAGTCCCAAAAAATTTAAAGATTTTAAAGTATTGTATTGTAACTTGA
Source organism: Polymixis flavicincta (assembly GCA_949987655.1). Classification (NCBI taxonomy): domain Eukaryota; kingdom Metazoa; phylum Arthropoda; class Insecta; order Lepidoptera; family Noctuidae; genus Polymixis; species Polymixis flavicincta. The sequence continues at coordinate 16,516,164 of OX465181.1, read as the reverse complement.
AATTAAATATAAAACATTATTCTGTTTTGAAAACAATGTCTTATGCAACGCTACTAAATCAGAATGAATTCCGAAATAAAGGAAGTCGAATCTGAAGAAAAAATCCCTCTATTATAGCAAAATACGCGTAGGTAGCCAGTGAAAGTCCCAAGGTTGGGCCAAACGAGTTTCTTTGCCCTTTCTCGGCTTTTGTTAGGGACCCAAGGACGATGGCTGTGCATTGTTGGGGCTCTTTTTTGTATGAACTTGTAATTGTATGCGTCTGCGCGGCCGGGCGTGAAACGTGGACTCTCATTTTAAATCTCATCGTCCATAGGCCAAAATTATGTATTGCTTTCAGTTTGTAGAAGGATATTTTGTATGGTGTGCGTTGACAATTTTTATAGCGGCACTTACACCTCGTAAATATTTTATGTTTGCTTTTTGTACGCTACGCTTATTCGCTCGTCGGTTTCTAAGTACTGTCCATAAGCCATCCCTCGCTATTGGGCAAGCTTTGACCTACAAGGGACATTGAATAATTTATTAAAATGCAGTCCTTATAGTAATTCCTGCATGTGTATGCGTTTCGCGTATGCAGCAAATGGGACAGATAATGGATTATTAATTAATCTTAAAGTTCCATTTAAGTAACAAATGCCACTTTAATATAAAAACAAAAGTTTCTTATAAAAGATAAGCCCTTGCTGCCCATTGTTTGTTTTAAAGGTTGCCTCGATTATTAATTTTCTCTCATCATCTGCCTAGCCTTTTCCCAACTATGTTGGGGTTGGCTTCCAGTCTAACCGGATGCAGCTGAATACCAGTATTTTACATGGAGCGACTGCCTATCTGACCGCCACAACCCAGTTACTGGTTGATACGATACCCCTTGGTTAAGACTGGTTGTCAGACTTTCGGGCTTCTGACGACCCGTAACGACTTAATTTTCTTTTATTAATGTTCTGTATTAAAGTAAAAATAAAGAAACAGTTTGATTATTTATTTAAGTATTTCAAAAATGCTAGTGCTGCTACAGCCGCATAGCCATCACAGCTGTAGCAGAACTAGCATTTTTATTTAATTTATGTTAAATAAATATTGATGACTGCAACTAAATCTAACATATCGTATATAGAAGGTAAAGGTTTTCGGCAGCATAAATACGTTTAATATAATTCTCCAAGAATGTAAATACACGTCAAACAGCACTGTAAAAAATAACGTCGCGACTTTGAAATAGCTCACGAATTTGGAATAAAATTCGCTACAGATGGAGTGGAATGCCGTAGTCGGCACACTTTATATGGCGAAGATGGAAATGATAACGTTTTAAATGTGTGACAGAGATATATTATAGCGGTTTAAGGTATGCCTCAATGTAAATTAGCATCTTTATGCCGATAAAAATAGCAAAAATAATACATTTTTTAAATGGACTACTTATATTTTTTCAGCACTATCGCACCCCTTGCATGGTAAATTGTTTTTTTTTGTACAGACATTATAAACATAACACACATACTTGTGAACTTAAAATATCAAAGTAGACGTTGAAAAGAAAAAAGGGATTGCATAAAAATGAAATCAGTCGATCGATTCAGTAAAATCGTAAAACTCAAGTGAAGTAGGTTCGAAGTAAGTTGTCTTTCTACTAGGTACATTCTAGGGAGTCACACTATTGACAGCGCGCTTCACTTACATTCACGTTAAGTTTCTAAGCTCACGTACTCACGGGCGTAATAAAATCGCAGCGTGGTTTTTTTGCGTACTGGATTTACAACGCACTGCTCAGCGCCGAGAGAAGAAAATCGAACGGTGTGGTTTTTTCAACGCGCTGGGATACACTCTGTTGGATTCTGAATGCTCAGTTTTAATACCGAGAGTTGAAAATCCAGTGCGCGATTAAATTCCGTCGCGATATTTTTGCGTCGATATTCAGAATAGTTTTAGTGATTTGTTTAATAACTGAGTGTGAATCTGTTTACGCAATTTAGTCCTCCACAACGAGTCAAACAAAAAGGAACGATGTTAAGTTAATACAGTACATGCCCTCTAGACAAGGTTGTGTTACAGTTTCAATTAGTACGAAATATCGGTTCGCTATAGAGATATACACACCTGAATATGTTAATTGGATATACCTTTTAGAGTCTATCTTGCTATAGCCAAAATTATTCAAGTATTTAGCACGAACGCACTTTAGCGGCTTTTGCCGTCATCAAAACACATCAAAATCATAAAAACACAGTATGTTTTTACATTTAATTCCGATTTTAACTTTTAGCATGTTCGTATAATTATAGACCCAGAAATGAAGAAAGTACATAAACCTAATTTGTATGAACTCAACTGTGTGGTCATTGAATATTCATTAAAAGGCAATCTATTGAACTTTAAAATTTGAATAGAATTTAGTTCGCGTTCCTAATTAGTTTGACTTTATAAGGAACCAAAAATGCAATAGGTAATCACATTTTCGCGCTATGCATTTGGCATTTCGAAACTAGACTAACTCCGTGATTAATATTCCAAGTGTTCCTACAACCTGATATTAGCACTTAAGAATATAATGAGAAATGGCTTTGAGCATTATAAATAACGAAATAATAATAATCGACGTGTTTTGAGTACATTCCATGCAATTTCAGACTGCTTTTAAAGCAGTAAGTTGCAAAGTGCAACAAGTAACAAAAAACCCATTGATTTGACGACTGATCTTTGCATACAAATTACTTTTTGAGAGGTAAGTAAATCCAAGTGTATAATTTGTTTCCCTTTTTATTTCGAGTGGCCAAGATGTTAAATGTGTATTAAACAGCTGAATAATTCGCAAATGATTTCAATGATTTTCGCGTTTCTATGAGATTTCCATCAGAACATGTTACTGCCGTGTTTGTACGTGTTACCGTACATCGCTTCCACTCACGGTCACGGTTATATCAGCACTTATATGATCACCGTTAGCGATTTGTGCTGACGTCATATTCACTGATTGATATATTATGTTCTTAGTTTTTAGCTAAATGCGTCATGCGCATTTTTTTGTCATTCTTTTATGCGATGAAAACTTATGTTGAGCTGCGCAAAAACATCTAAGTTTTTTTATCAAGTTTCAACACTATGATGAAATTTTAATATTTACCATCTATTCAAGTGTTCTGTTATGCCATTCGATAGGTATTATAAACATAACCCTTGTTCTCGCAGCGTTAAAACAAACAAAGTCACATGAATCACAATATATGAGTTACACATTTAAATAGCGCGGTTTTTATTCTAAAACGGTAAGTCAAGGCCTCGTAATTACCGCATCCATATCTATTCAGTTAGTCGGTGTTTCCTGTCGAGGAACAGTGTGCTTCAACCTTGAATGCGAACACTCATTATTTGGCCATTAACGGTAGCCTTCTCCGCATCACATTTTGGCAATAATTAGCAATTCTCGTTCGCGAGTGGCCGACTTATTCTACGACAATTTGGAGCTAAATACGCGTGAGCAATATGTTTGTAATGATCTTACGTACGCACATCAAGATCTTTTCCTTGTATATCAGCAAAATTCTAATACAAAAAACGTGATCATCATGATGAAGTATAAAACCTTATTCGACCAACGGTTTCCTGTTCATTTTCCTGCACACATTACTTTTTCTTTTTGTAATAATACCAGTACGTTTCCTATCGCTTCTATTATTAAGTTATCAAGTCGGAAACAAAGAAATTATTTAACATAATGAGTGCCTTATTGCGATTTCACGGTCGTTTATAAGTATTCGGACACAATTATTGAAGCATGTTTTGGGTAACGCATACCTGCTTATTAAATTACAATTGTAATAATATCAAGCAATCACGGCGTAACTATGTAAAGCATTAATAACCTTAACACATTTTGCGGCTTGCACCATTACCACTCGTGTTCCTAGTAATTATCGACACATTAATCATCGACAAAATATTATTCTAAAATGATTAATTATGGGTTTGTTCCACTGTTACGTTACACTGTTACAATTGCAATAAACGTGCGTAACAATAACTAAACCTTCGATGGTACTTGTACCTTTAACTGGCTGTATTTGATTCATTGTATTAACTTAGACTGCCTCGTTAGTGTAGTGATCGCAAGTGCTACTAAAGAGCATAAAGTCCTAGGTTCGATCCCCAGGTCGGCAGTGACACTGGGGTTTTCTAACTGCAATTTCCCAGTAGCAGCCCAAAGTCTGGACTTGTGCCTGGTTGATGGTAATAGGCTCCCCTTTTACACGAGACTTAAACATAACTGGCGAAATGTGGGTACTATAGGTACAGATGCCAGCACATCAAGCTACCCCATTCTGTCAAATTTCTTTGATAGATTTTCATCTTAATCACATAAGCTTAAAGCTCATGTTCAATTGGGAAAATTTGACAGATTGGGGTAGCTTGATATGCTGGCGTCTGTACATCTCTGCCCAACCTTTCGGGGAAACAAGGTGTGGTGTTATCTTATGTGGTTCATTCGGTAATTTTTTCATATGACAGTTTTTTCACGTTTTTGTACCTTGCATTATTTAGCCTAACAGTCATTATTTTCTTGACGGAAGTACTCCTACAATACACAACTACAGAAGAGTGCAAATTGACTTTGTACTTCACGATTTTGCAACGCATAATGACTTATTGACCACCCAAAGAAAACTGAAGTTAAATTTTTTAATAACTTTTCATAAATCTGCAGCTTATTTTCGCCTATTCATGGCCTTTGGCCGTACACGTTATATTTAAAATTTAATATGATATATTATATTAGTAGGCACACAGGCACGAACACACAAAGGCACACATGTAGAGACGGCAGTAAAACTAGCCTGAGGCATAAATAAAAACTAGCGAGGAAGCGGGGCGGACTAGTATAACCTTGTGGCCGGGGTTATCGGACGCTGTTAGCATTTAACGCATTATAAAACGTAAGACAGCTATGAAGAACCGCTCCGGACGGAGAGCACATAAAATTCCGTTGAAGCCTTTTTTTCCATAAGCTTAAGTACCGATAGCACACGGTACATAGCTGCGCCCGCGCCTGCCGCGGTGAAGAATCGGTTAAAAGGTCGGCACGAAGGACATTTTTTTGTTTTGAATTATTTATCGTGGGCGCGACCACATGTGGACCGTTCGGACCATATGTAAGCGTATTACACACTCGCAAATCTGCAAACACTCCGACGTCTCTAATGCTCGTAGCATTGATGATTTAGGAGCCTTTACAGCTGCAAGCAAGTTAAATTAATGGTCGTCTCTCTTTAAAATGATTTCGCATAAACATTCACGTGTTACGTCTGACATTGAAGGAAGGAAGAAAAGGCTGTTAAAGTAACGCGATTGTTTCCCGCAGAGCCTTTGTTCCGTTCGCACATGCGTTATCTAGCCATGAATTGGTAGTCTAATACGAATATCTACCTACCCACGCCTGGTACGCCTACTAAATGTAATTATTTAACCTTCCGTATATTTTTCAATACCACTTCTTGATACACAAAAAACCGATTCTAATACGTCTCTCAGACCAAACGGTCACAAAAACTGTTGAACGCTTTATTATTATTTTGATCACGGCGTGAATCACAACCAGATTTGGCGAGGGTTAATGACCCAAATATGTTTAGCGAAGTATTCAAGGCTAGAGCCAACTAATTCGACTAGGTATAGAAAAAAATCCGGTATCTTAGAAGGCGATCAGTTAGCTTGTTTTCGTGTGTCCTCTGTGTCAGAGGCAACTTCAAGTTTATTACTGGTTTATCCGTTAAAACAATTACCGTTATTCAAATTTTCAAAGGGTCGGCGGATGAAACAAGACTTTAAGTCGTGAAGTTAGACATTTCATTTAGTGGACTGAAAATGGCGATGTTTCAGCAGGAGCTGTAAACTTTGGGACAGTCAAATAGGTCAAGTGATCCTTGAATTAAAATGTCTGGCATTATGCAGACATAATAAGCCAATAAGAATTTTGGAGGCGTGTGTTTTTCGTTTGCCATTCGTTTTGTGAATCTCAGCTAAGTGTCCTCTAATGTTTATTTAGTCTTGGAACATGTTGTAAATGTCACTTTGGCTCTGGTACATATTACGTATTCGTGAGTATGTGTTGTTTAGTAGGTACTAAATCGTGGGCGGTCCGCAGCAAATTGCTCCAAAACACACGAAATGATTATCTTTTATTGTGCATGACACAACAATAGAGGAGATGACCTTACGATTGAGATTTAAGCCGTAGTTAACCGCTCGCTATTTATTTTACTTATATTCTTAACGACATATTTTTCTGGCGTCCCATTTACATACAAAAATGAATTTTCTGTTGCTCTGAAGAATCTGAATGACGTTTCAAAAGATTGTAAAGTAACACGATATTTCAAAGTAGTGATAAAGGATAAAGGTGACAGTAGTCTAGGTGGTCGTAAATGTTTGAGATAAATGGACGGTGGCTTCGATGACGAATATAGTTTTATCGAAAATACCATATGGGCTGTACGTATCTACCATAAACTTAACGCTACCTCCATTATGCGTATCGTATCTTTTGACAGGAATTGATTTTATGTTACGTAGCTACCTAGCTAGTATGTACAGCGTTATTTAAATGCAAATAGGAAAAGTGATATCATCTGTTCAATTCGTGGCGCTATTTTCCTCGCGTTAACAGGTGTTCTAGTCTACAGTTCGCGTGCAGACCAAGATGTTCAGTGCAGAAATCATATAATTTACTAAGCATATTTTGTGTAATATGCAATTAAACAAAACATGTCTCCAAAACGGACAGATATTAAGGATAAAAAGATTGTTCTGAATTCAACCAAAGGTGAACTTGAATCATAAATCTTAATTAAAAACACGTTTGTTTGGAACAGTAAAGACCATGAGAAATAGGCGGATACGCAGATACCTAAACTGGCCGACTATTATTAAAGATCGTCGATAGATGCTGGTAAGATGTATTTTCCATGTGTTCTAAGTTTACCCAAGCTGTGCAACACTGCAAGTGGTTGAGAACACATTCGCACGGTATTTGCGCGTGCGCAGACTCGCGGACGAGGCGGACGAGGCTACGTCACTCGACTGTATTTGTTGAAGTTACCGTTTAATATGCCAATTGTTTATTAACATTAGTACCTATGTATTTTTGTAATGTAGACAGAATGCGGCTTTGCTAAAAACTTGGATGAGATAACAGCTAGTTTTAAATTATTACTAATCGGCAGAAAGAAGATGAAACGCCTGGATTCTGTGAGCTTAGTCAATTAGTTCCGTTCTTAACTTTGGTGCTCTGCTTGTTCGGGAATTTCGGTCATTGACCCCCTTATTTATAAACGCTGCTTAAAGTTAAGTAATGATCAGCGACTGATTAACCATACGTTTTTGACGTTTAAACAACTCTTAACTTTAATCATCGTTTATGAATATGCCCCTTATTTAATTTAATCAAAGGCTTGTTGAGCTTCAAGATATCGCGGCTGTGGAATACGTTTTAGTCCAGTCAGTCGGCTTCGACTGCATTTTTAATAATGGCAAAGTTATTTCTTTAAGTGCTATTAAAACAAAATGGTTTAAAAACACATAATAATAATTACATTTTTCCGAGAGTTGCTCCATCATAATTAGATTCCCGTTAGCGTCTATAGAGCGCATATAATCGCAGAACTGCTTTGCGGTTTATCTATGACGGCGTTCGCGTAGAATTTTATAATATCAATCACGCGAGCATCGACGCTGAGTTTTATTGTTTCCGCAATATAGGCGATTGGACACAGGCTGTGGTCGTTCGCACCGGCCGCACCCCGCAACCCGCACCAGCTAATGAGAGATGTATTTGAAACATGTTTTTGTGGTCAAAGTGGACTAGCAATTTCAAATGTAATTATTTTTACATTTGCCAATTTTTTTGGAAAATATTTACAAATTCTTGCGAAATCTCTTATGGGGTATTTGGAAAAAGGGATGGATTTGGTATCGATCAATAATAATCTTAAGTACGCCTTAAATGACTAATGCACTACAATACAACCCACTAGTTCTAAGATCTATCTATGAATCATGCGTCAATTACACAAGAAAAGCGGTGACTTGCTCGTGGCGACCTTTTTAACAAAATTGCAAACAAAGTTCGGTACACATGACTCCCTGTCTTCTTATATAAATATTGATTTTGCATATATATTGAGCAGCGAGACCGCATTTTCCTTTAAACTGCATGTTTTTCTTGAACATAGTATGAAAAACTTGATGTATTACAACTTTGTACATAAGAAAAGCAGATGTCACAGTAGGTAACAGGTTAGTTCGCAATTAAAGTCGCCCGTATCCATCACGCATCACCATGGAGTATTTGTGAGGACATGTGTGGGACCATTCCTAGAACAACTGGCTACTCACGTGCACATCTTGGGTAAAAAAAAGACAAAAAAATATGGCGAGCCCTTGAGTAACCGTCACTTAAGTGCGCCGTCGGATGTTGACTCTTTAAGTCAATTTCCTTGTAGTATGTACTCGGCAGTTCTCGTGGTTTATGTTTCGAAATAAGAAATGCGTTGGAGTATATTTAAAGGAGGCTTAAGCTTAAAAGATGCCTTATATGGTTTTGCCTTGACCGACTAACTGATGAGGTCTAGGTTATGATATTAGTCTGGGGAATGGGTTTCAGTTCTCATTTATCGTACTTTTGGGTTCAGAATTATTTATGGAATCACCTCGTTCAAGCTTATTGGGGTTCAAATATTTTCAGGCCATGATGAATATCGACCTGCACCCTAATTGCGTAACGCACGATCAATAATAATCTGAATCATTTTGAAACAAACTTCTAATTAATTGCTTCATATGTTCGAACATAATTAGAAGACTAAAAAGAACAAAACCGTTCGAGTTAGTGTTTAGTTTTAGTGAATAGTGTAAAGTGCAAAAGTGCAAACAAACACAAGAACGTAGTGTATTCGCCTTAATAGAGACAATAAGAAAAGTGTTATTGGATTCATTCTTAGTAAAGACAATTTAATAGTTAAGGCTATGATTAAATTACTTATTAGTCTATCTATAGGGCTAGATTGTAATAAGATTAGGGTCCATCCTATTGATGAACCCTAGGACAAGGGAAAAAAAATATGTTCGAAAAATGTGTCTGCTCAACAACGTAAATAACGCAATGAATGTTGTTAAACTGTAAAATGAAACAGGATTGATCATGTGTTACGCAAATAAGGTGCTGGATTTGATACGTTTCCATATGACCAATGAGTACAGCAGGGTTATGCAACGCAAACCAATATGGATACCTAGAATTAATTTTACACTAGCAAAATCTTTTTACACATAACAGAAATGTCCACCACGACTGTTGACACAGAACTCAACAACACGGCCCAGGGGGGCGCCACGCGCAAATTGGCAAAAAGCAATCGAGTTGTCACAAAAACTTCAGTTAAATATAAATGTTAACAAGTAAATGGCATTGCTGGCGATTGAAACACCATTTATAACAATTATACCAGCCAAAGTCGTTCCGAGAACAGATTTTGTGCGCCTATTCTGAATGTAATCGCTTTTTTTATGATCGCCAATCTTTAAAAAGGCAAAACCTTTAAAGGTAGCCGGAGTACAATGGGTAAGGATACAATAGCCACGGCCACATGGCGAAATACGTTTCTTCTTTTTTGGTAACTCGTAAAGATGCAGATTTACTGTTCATATAATATTATGGCAACACGCGATAAAGCATGCGCTTTTGTTTTTGTTGTCGGTTGCGTTTGCGCACATGATTTGACTGAGCATGTAATTTGTACTAGTCTTGGTTTTTTTTTTGATTTTTTTACCAAATGGTGTATTTAGTTGCGAATCCAGTCGAGTAGCTGATTGACAGACTACGCACAGTCTAATTCTGAAGAATCGAGTGTTGTCAATGGCGTGTAGAGACGAGCTAAAAAGAGATTTATCTAAAATTCACCCTCGGAGCAAGTCAACGGGGGTTTGAAGTTTGCTTTCAACATCAAGTAACTGATACTCCTTTATGAAACGAGACTCGATGTATTTTTTTCATGCTTAAGCAAGTGCGTATTTTAATAAAGTTCCAATACAATCAATCGAACTGGCATTCATCCAAATACGATTCGTGATCTCCACCACAATAGTTTTATTAAGAACAATATATTAAAGAGTACAGTTGGGTGCATCTCAACGCAGTCCCTTGGCCTTAATGCGAACGTCAACAGCATATGTTAATTGATGCGCACGATTCTGAAGTTGTTTAATTAAACGTATTATGTTCAGTGTACTTGCTTATTACATTATTATGTACTATTTATTATAGTATTTCATTGCAGTGACCGTGTTAGATTTGAATACAGTGGAGTTGGTTTTAAAATTACTGCTAAGGGTTTTTACATGGATTTTCTGAACACGGTTATTTGGGTCGTTCATAACGATTATCTAAGATACAGTTTTTTACTATTTTTAGTCACTAAAAAGTCTTTATTGTGATAATATACCATGGGTCCTGATTTTCAAGGTTTACTGTCTTCCACATATTTTTTTTTGAAGTGAAAACTTCTTCATCCGCGTTGAGTGATTTTTGGTGGACGCAAAACTAATGGGTTAGCGTCACCGACATGCTAATGTGACGTGTAGCTCAGTCATGACTGTCTATTTTTTTGTCTCGTGCAATCCTTATTAAATTTAGTACAAACTTATTTAATCGCTAGTATATTCCTACTACTCTCCGTATACTACGTAAATAATCGTTCGATTATTTCTATTATAATTGAGTTTACAGTACGCGTCAGTCTAGTACTCATGTATGTGTAGGCGCGTAGTGCATTGACGTCTTTCTACCCAGATCGGATTGGCACTCAATCGTACGGCGGCAAACCGCAGGGTCATTCTTAATTATTCACGTGACTGCCGTATGTAACGTCACACCTTATTATCGTCTAACATCGATAAATATTACTTACTTAATAAAAAATTACAATTGCGTAAAAATTGCAATGAAATTTCAACATCGTTGGAACAAATTGCTAATATCACGTTAATTAAATTGCTACTTCTGTTGTTCTATAATGTCTTAAGAATGTGGGAATTGCATAATTCATTAAGTTTTTGGTAACGGGTATTGTTAATGACCGCGGAAGGTCGGCAAGTTAACCGTACGGTTCTCACGGTAAGCGCTGCGGGGGGCGGGGGCAGGTAGTGGGGGTTATTGTCTATTTATATCAAGAAAAGAAACTAATTAATTTATAAAACCCCTCTTGTTATTGACCCCTATATAATAATAATAGTAAATTCGGGATGACAGGCGGACAACTCGTTGAAGTCTTTTGTACTGCACTGCCGTAGTGCTACGAAGTAATTCATGCCTTTGAATAAATTAATTATTATGACACAATACGTAATTGATTAAATGATTATTGTGTAATAGAATTACATATTAAATCGTTTTCATTCTGTATTTTCAATTTTCTCTCTTATGCATTGATGTTCTTTTATTCAAGAAATAAAATTTTTGCAGTCCTTTTTAAAAACTTACGTAATTATTGTTACTGCAAAATACCAGTTATTAAATAAAAACGGAGGGCTGTTTTTAAAATATTTAAAGTAAGCAATAATTCCCTATTCATTCGATCATTTGCCAATATAAAGGCGGCAATGAATAAATGTCAATAGTTATCGCTACCGGCCCTCTTGCTCCCCATCTTATTTATAGTGCACATTGCTGCAGGTTGGGGTCGCGCGACCTTCGGACCGACTCATCCGTGCCCTTTTACCCACAGGTGCCAACACACCTGTAATTACTTTATTCGTACTCACTCTATTTTTAAAGCATTTTAAAAGTTAAAGTTAAAAATTTCCCAACAAATGTACCACATGCGGGCTTAACGGTAAACGTTGACTCACTGTTTTGTATTTAGATAGTAAAATTGTTTATACGCTCAACATGTTCCATTACCTGTGATGTTAAACGTTTATAGTTCGTAGAAGTCAGATGAATTGCACCATTTGATGACAACATTTATAGTTGCAAAGAAAACAATACAAGTAAAAGTTATAGGAAATTAAGTGTCCATACATTCTACAAATGGTGATACTAACGAAACAGAAATATAAATAGAAGAAAACAGTAGTAATCGTTTGATAATTGAACTCAGAAGCGAAATTAATGCAAATACGGGACACATACGTCACACAAGTTAATTATATTGAAATGACAGTCGAGATTGCGGTGACTAACCTAAATACAAAGCGAGCGGCGATGGCTGGCGGCCGGAAGTCGCGCCATTGTCCCGCAACCATTGACACCTCGGTACCTATCATCCGGTCAATTCCCGTACCGTGTGTAGTTCTCGATTAGATAAAAAAAAAAAACCTATTTTAGCTGTCATTTTCAACTGCTAACATCCTTAAATATTGCTTGACCCTCGACTTAAAGCTCAAGGTCTTATGTATGATATAACATTAAAGCTTTACGTCTCTTTCATAATATGACGTTGCATTTTACCTAAACTACTTAATCTTTGACTATACAATATATAGACATTTAAAGGGTAAAACAAGAAGTGACCGATGATGAAGAAACGATGAGAATAAAGTTGTCCGCAATTACATTAATGGCTTTTGAAATAGTTGTGCCATAAACTGAGTCTAAAAGCATAATTATGAAAGCAAAAAAGTTTGGAGTATCAAGTCCTGTCTAGCATGAATTCTCACTTCCCTGGAACTGTTCCAAACACCGTACTGTAATTTGAATAACCTATTCAAGTAGCTTGTGGTGAACATTTGGATTCAAGTCACAGATAAGACGATAAAATCAGTTGTAGGCTTCAGGGTTTATCAAATATCTTCATAAATTCATTCAGGATATACAACAATTTTGGGTGTTAAACATAAAGGCAAAATTTTGGCACATCTATGAGAGTAAACAATTCGTGGAAAAACGCAATAACACGACAGTTATATCAGTGATTCATGCTTGGTAACTACCTGAGACCGTTAATATGTGCAATGACGATGCCGGACTGTCGATTACGGTTTTGTTTATCTTAATCTGCTAAAACTCTTCGACGAAATGTTTAAGAAAAAAATAAGCATATCAAAGATGAAGTAAAAAATACTGATTAAAGAAGAATTGGTCTTAAAAAACCGCCAATAACTCCTAAACGAGTTCTGGGGAAAAACTTTCAACAGAGTTATTCCCCGAATTACATCAAGCAGAAGAAAAGTATGTCTCTCAATTTGACAAAACCAACGATAGATTAGGATCACGCAAGACACACAAATGGACGCAGGTAGACATTTGTTGGCGAAGCGGAGCCGAGAACTGGATTCTGTTCAAGTGTGAGTATCTTTTTTTTGGGCGAGCAAGTGGCCGTTAAGAAGGAAATGATAAATAAAAATAAAATCTTTGATCAGAACGACAACGATGACGACTAGAATAAATATGAAACGAATGAAAATAATGTTTGAAATGCATTTGAAGAAAGTATGCTGCTGAATGATGCAACTAGAGAAGAATTCAAGGTTAAAGTCGAGAAAGATGATTTCAAATTTACATAATATAGGATGTAATGACTTCATTTAACTGATGTTAGATAAGATTGAAACTAAATATATGCAGAAGAAAAGATGGATACAAAAGAGCAAGTGTTGAAACCTGGAGACTTACCAATACAATCCTTATCCTTCTTGGAGAGGAGTGCAATAGGGCCATCATCAAGCGGAGAACCAGGGCAGAGCTGGTCGGTCTTGCTAGCAAGCAATTCCAGCCCTTCCTGCAACCCCAGTTGCTGCTCATGCAGCCGCTTCTTGATCAGGAAGATTTTCGGCATCTTCGGGCGCTAATAGACACTACATACACTCGATCCTTCTGTTCGTCTATGTCACTTGGTCTTTTAAAATTCACAAATCAGCATCGTATCACACTGCACGTTAAGTTTCCTCGCGTTGTTGATGTTTATTTTGTGCGTACAAGTTAGCGGCACATGTGGTACCGTTGGCCGCTGCGAAAGGACTGAGAGCTAGTGTGCGGTGCCCGCGACACCGTTGCCCGAACAGGTCCGCCCCCGCCCGCGCCGGCGCCGCCCGCCTGGCCCCGTGCGTCCGCGCACCGAACCACACCGGCACCTCCGCACAACCACCGCTCTTGCACACAGCCACACGCACCAGTAAAAGTGCTATTTTGTGTATGCCAGTTGTTGCTTGTTCTATCTCACTTTGTTCTAACACTGTTTGTTTTATACTCTTTTTTTATAAAGCCTTCCAAATAGATAAAAGGGAAACCCATAACGTTCGTTTTATTCTGTTTTCTTAAAGCCTAAAAAGTATTCACATTTCTAAGCATGAAACTGTTAACAAAGAATGCAAACACATTCGTAACTCATACTTTGGCACTTTTGAGAATACAGATATTTGCATTAAAATGTGTGCCAGTTGAATCATAAAATTAAGCTTTCCTCCATTTCTGGATCCTTTGCATTTACAAGTTCTTTATCAGCTAATAATTACAATTGAAATTATTAGCTGACTGATAAGTTGATAACTTAACGTAAGTATATAGATATTGTTGGAAACTATTAATTAAGTCTTACATAATCGTGCTTAGTAAAAATATAATAATAACATTTTATTTCAGGTAAGGACTCAGGACCTCACAGCGTCTGTTGTCGGCAGCCTTTCAATTAACAGGGAGATTTGCAAAACAATAGAACCCGAACGGGCAGACAGCAATCAATATAAAGGAACGGGGATTTACTAAATGGTTATGAAATAACGTCAATAAACTTTACAGCTTCAGCTGTTTAAACGGACTTTGGGAAAAATTGTATTGTTATGCTCATCGCAGTGGAAGTGTCGGCGTCTTTGGGATTCATGTCACATGTTCATGACGCCGCGCCGTTCGGATATTTTATTGCATCGCCTTTAACAGTTATGGATGTACACAATATTCTAGTTTGTCGGATGCCGCTTCCAGATTACTCATGCCGATTTTATTTTTCTGAACACCTTAGTACAATTCGTGTGCTTCCTTCTTTTTCATTTATGTTTCCGGCAGTTTCCATACCGGCGGATATGTGGATTATTGAGATGGTGTGCATTTTAAGTTTTGGTTTTATTGAAGATGTTTGCAACAAATAAACTTTAGCAAATACTTTAATAGAAATACCCAAATTCGTAGATTGGAATCTAGAGGTTTATCGGTGCCAAACAGATTAAGTTCCCCAATATCCTTACAGTGATCCCGAGAAAACGGGTTTTGGGGTTTTTTGTGTACCAAATCTTAAGCATGGTACAAAGAAAGTGATTATTCATTTAAGACTTTAGACGAATAGTGAGCTTACACGGCTTAATGAATTTACTCTAGTGCTGAGGCAGGTAAGGCTCATCTTTAAAAGATTTTTTCATTTTTATCTTTTTCATCTTCCTCGTTATTTCTATAACGGCTTATGGGCTTATCAGAATTCTCGTGGTTTTTATACATTTTTAACTGTGTTCAAATGTTTCAGATCCTACTGTTTTTTAATTAATGTTTGTAGAGTCCATAGTGCCGTGGGCATTCTCCTTTGAAATATTTCAAGCATTACCATCAGGTTGAATCCAGCGGCACATATAATCAAGGAGCTAGTCACAACGTTGAATACAGCTGATTTAGAGTAAATTATCTCTAATAAGCTCACATATCTGAAAAGAAATACCAAAGGTAAAGGTAAGGTCAATAGGCTATACGGTGAAGGTAGCTGCCCGGCTTGGGCAGAGCACCGCCGGCGCCGTGTTCTCGTGGAGGTGATCGGCGGCGGCTTTCTCTCGCGTCCGGCTCGGGTCCAGGGGCCTAAGTCTACTAATTTATAAACGTCACAATGGTCTCTCAATGGTAAGTTTTTGACAGATTTGCCATACAAAAACTGTCAAAAACACACCATTGAGAGACCATTGTAACGTTTATAAATTAGTAGACTTAGGCCCCAGGCCATGGTACGGAGCGAGAGTGCATCGGTAGACGTCGCTTCCTTCTACGAAGCAGTGATACTCGCGGTCGCGAAGATGGAAGCGGCGCACATGAGGGAGCGGCAGAATATGCGCCCCCACAGCCCTAGCTTCCGCAGGAGACGCCCTGGGTATCGGGAATCCCAGGCTGATTCTCGGCAACCGTAGGCGCGTGCTTGCGGAGGGCGAGTAATGGGTAGCTCGCTGTCCGGTAAGGACCAACCCCGGTTCGATGGCGCGTTGTGTTCCACGCGCGCCTCAAAGAGATGTCAGGACCAACTGAAGGGGCCCGCAAGGGTCTATGCCTGTCAGGGGTGTGGGTTGTTCGAAAGAGATATCGTGACCCCTGGCACACGGGCAACTGAAGGAACACGTCTGGGTTTTAGTCAGTAAAAGTCCTGCTCTACCCAGAGCGGGAGAAGTTATTTGATGATTTCCCAATCTCAAAAAAAAGACATGCCAAAAACTAAATTAACAGTTACCTATCTTGGAGTAAGATAAACTTAGCCAAAAAAAACCTGCTCCAACTGACTTATGTCATGAAGTGCCATTTAATATATGTTCTTCGTTAATATTATTATTAGTGGTCAAATATAATGCATATCTTGAAACCATTCCACCATGACACACTCATACTATTGTTGTAGATCATATTTTAAAAGCTTCTTAATAGTACAAGTATAAATCTTATTTTCATTAAATGAGTGGCTCAATATTTCATAAAACCTTATAATTTCTTCTTTTCAGGAATTCAGCTTTTAGTTCAAAATCACCTGAAAAACAGAGGACTCACCAGCATCACTACCTCCAAATGTGAAAGATCGTTAGTAACCCAATCAATGGTATTTTCATGGTTAAATAGGCTGATCATAAATCACTTTTTTATTAAAAAATGGACCTAACGACTCCATAAAGTGGCAAGGCGTTGTTTACACAAATAAAATAAAACTGTAATACGCTACCGAATTGGTCCCGTCAGGTTTTTTAGTAAAAAATGGTAGCGATTTTGCGTTTGCGCCGACTGCGTGAGTTTTTTGCTGGTCCATGTAACAAGTGATCGTTAAATTGTTGAATTTATTTTTAGAACTTACCATGACTAATAAAGGGTTAGTTTTGTCCATATTTAATTTTAACCAACTTAATCACTTCATTGATTTCTCGTTTGCACATATTGTCATGATTATAGTTATAGCTAGCTAAATATCGCATTATTATCATTTATTTTCTTTCATACACATTTGGTACATTTTTAAATATTTTTACAAAAATCGTACAAACATTTAAAATATAAAAATACTGGCCCATCGGCATCAGGAGCAGGGTCCAAGATGTCGGTGGTCAGGGCTCTAGAGAAAGGAACCTCCTGACTATGCTTGCCGTGTCTAGGAGTACTGCTTTCTGAATGAAGCCCTTGATCCAGCCGCGCAATGAGAACCTCCTCGCATTATTATTATTAAGTTTTTCAAACTTATTTTATGCTTTATTAAATAAAAGCGAACACTTATAATATATTTGAATTTTTGGGGTACTTTATCAGTTAAACATACTGACTGCATGAACAACATCTCAACATTAATAATATACCTAATTGTTAAGTGGTTACTGGTTAGCTGCAAAGTAGGGCAGCGCGGGTTGTTCAATAATCGTGTTGGGCTCAGCAACCATTGCACGTGTTTGGGAATCGTGCGCTGGCGCAGCTTCGTCGTGCGAGTTCTCTGCCATCGCCGAGATCAGGTCAGAGATGTACTAACTAAATTATCTTATTTTGGATGTGATAATTGACAAGAATACAAAAACGCATTCGGTAATAAAATCAGTAAAATTGGTTAATTTTTTTTACGTTTTTACAAATCTTGCCTTTGGTGATTGGGACACTTGAGACAAGTTTTGAGTTTTAAAGGGCACCAGAGAAACTATGAATGGATTGTGTGGAAGATGATGTGATCATAAAAGTGTTGTTGTGTGTGCCTAACGGTGAATTCCACCAAAAATTAAATTTGAATAAAGACTGAAGGATGTTGATTCTCCAAATAGATTCCAGATCAGTTTTTATTAAGAAAAATGATATGATCTTTATCTAATTAGGTATATGCGCTTTCTTCTGAGCTACTTTTGTGTGAGCTATGTTTTGTTTATTAATTAACTTTTTCATTTCAAGTACTTCAATTAATTTGAATAATAATAATAAATCATTTCCGTCATCTCATATTTTCTTCATAGATCGCGGCACATCTGAGCGACGGGCGCCCGGACGGTGCGTATGCGTCGATTGCGCAACGATTAGCTGCACGGCGCGCGCGCCGGTTCCACGCCGGCAACCGCCTCAAGTTCTCGGCAACGATAACCTCTTTCATGACCAAAGAAGAATAGGTAGCCGGTACTGGCGCCAATGTTTTAGAATATGTATGTAGCCATCGTTTGCGTTGAATACGTTTGAGAAGGTTTTCCATCATTGCAACGCAAAATAATTTACTTTTCATAAAATCAAGTGTCGTTCAGCTTTTGTGGTTGGCAAAAAGAATGAAACTTAAAGTCAAAATGATTACCAACCGGAAAGTAGAAAGAAGATCAATAACAACATTTTACTGTTAGGTAGTTAAATAGTCATAATAGAGTGTCCATGGAGTTTCTTGCCCGTTCTTCCCCATAGGTACTTACGCTTTGGAATGGGCAACTAGCTTCATCTTTCTAAATCACCGACCTTGACAATTCAAATGTGCCTGTAATTGGTTTATTTGAAATCCGGTCTGAAACTATTTAAAATGTATTAAACTTTAGTAACCACTTTCAGTGGTTATGAAGTTCAGTGTTTATACTGAACTTCATAACCACTGAAAGTTTATGAAGTTAAAATATCGAGATTGGTTTAATATGTTCTATCAGAATTGCGATTTTTGCTATCACGTCTTAAGATATTAGCGAGATATTTATATGAATTATTTATCAAAACATTAGGCAGAATTCTTAAAATTTTCGGAATGAATGAATTAGTAGTGCTTTTATCGCTTTTCAAACAATAATAACGGTTAAAATCAAAACCCGTTATTCTAGATAATACCTTTATTCATTTCATGTATATTTTTGGAGAATTCGGCAGTTCTGGCACTTATCATTTTAATCTGCGCAAAGGTGTCGAAGGTCGAAGCCGTTAGGATTCGGATTTGACAACTAGGTAAGTGTTTTGCGCAGATCACACGAAGACATTCTTAAGTTTTTTAAAGTGCATTTTTTAACCGACTTCAAAAAGGAGGAGGTTCTCTATTCGTCGGAACCACTTTTTTATGTATGTTCTCCGATTACTCGAAGATGGCTGGACCAATTTGGATTTTTTTTGTTTCTTCTCAGGTGGTCCCATGATCATCAAGTCAGAATCTGATAATGGGATCCTGGAGAAATAGAGAGAACTCTTGAAATTTTATAGGCACACTTGAAGCGATTTGTGTAGCTTTCGGAAGAATACTTTCTCGGAGTGGTCCCATTTCAATTTGGTTAAGATCTGATGAAGAACATCGGAGATAGGCAACGGAACTCCTCAATAAATGATAGCAAATGGACTGGGATTACTGAAATCTCATGTCTGTCTATTGTTTACACCAGTTCATAACATAAAATCACGCCGGTACGTTGTGAAGGGGTAAGCACATGTGAACCACTAAAAAGTGAAAAATAAAAACCATAATTTCGGAAGGTGGTGATAAGAAATTAATAAAAAACATATCCAAAGTCACCGACTTTCGAAATTAAAGTAATTTTTCACTTTGTAGTGTTTTTCCGGAAATCGATTGTTCTTTTTTTGATTTTTTTTTTAAATCGTTAAACTTTCCTCAGTCTCCGGCTCTTATCCCGATCTATCTATTTATCTGGGGTAGGTGCTTCATATTTTTTCCTCCATACTTCTTTAAAAGCCAGCAAAATCGTCTTCCACACGGTCCATACAACATTTCATTGGTGTTCCCCTACTCTTATAGCCATTTTACATTCAAAACGTTCCTCACAACATTTTCCTCAATATCGTTAAACATTCCTCAAGAATAACCTAACGTTTAATACGAACCCAATGTTCAATGATATCAGATAAAACGTCGGTTAAATTTCATTCCACGGTGATCACAATGATATTCTTCGACGTATCTCGATGGAAACTCTTTTTGCACTTGACAGGCGCTCACGCATAGCCACTGAAGGCGAACTTGATCTTAAACGTCCGATTTAGAAAACAATGAGCACGGCTTATTATAAGCAAGAGATCACTATGGGGCTGAGAGCTACTATGTATGTTTAAAGGAAGCTGTAGTTTGCACAAGTGTTTCCTAATTTGCTTTTTTGTTTGTAAGGCCGCCGTCTATAGATTGGTGAAGTTACTTAACACGCATAGTGAAGATAGCGATGATGCAGCTTTATGGGGCTTGTGGAATTGAATTGTCAAACAAAAATCGAAGTTGAAGCTAGGTGCCCATTCCAAAACGTAGATCTCTATGGAGATGAACGGGCAAGTAACTCCAAGGACACTCTTTTAAATCATGGGTATTACAAAATCTTGGGGACATTATTCTTGGTGCTTCTATATGTGAGAACAATGTAAAAAATAAATAAAAAATTTACGCGTCGAATTGAGTAACCTCCTCCGTTTTTTCGTCGGTTAAAAAATTAAGATTCAAGATTAAGATTCAGATTCAGTTAGGAGATGACCAGTCTCAACCGACGGTGCCCGTTCACGAACTTGACGCATGGATCAGCACCATCCAGCTCAACCATTTTCTAGGGAACCGAATGATCCAACACACGCGCCACCATCAGTGAGACATTTAAGTGAGCATGACATACTCTCAACTACCACGTTTTTTCAAGTCGACGTGGCTAAGTAATAACAGCCCCACGGGTCGATTGAGCAGGTTAAGCTACGCTTGCCGCGGTTCGTCCGTGGATGGGTCACCATCTTTACATACCAAGACCCCTCCGTGCCTCGGAAAGCACGATAAGCCGTTGGTCCCGGCTGTCGTTCGTGGATCTTTGACAGTCGTTATGGGTAGTCAGAAGCCCGAAAGTCTGACAACCAGTCTTATCAAGTGGTATCGTATTACCCAGTAACTGGGTTGTGGAGGTTAGATAGGGAGTCGCTCCATGTAAAATACTGGTATTCAACTGCATCTGGTTAGTCAATCGAACTTAGTGTGCGCTAATAAAATCTAACATTCGGAAGGTCCAAAATAAGTTGTGACGGACATTGAGCAAAAAGTGCTGGCACAATATAAGGACTAAAGTATAATCTAGCTACTTTTTAGAACAGTAAGCAGCTGCAGCTGGTTTCTAGGCTTCCTGCCAACACCGCTATGTTCCAAACCAGACGATAAGCAAGTAAATAACATCCCGTAGTCGCAGAGCTTCGTCTTCCATCAAGTGTGCCGTGTAAATAGATCGCGGTACAACGGTACCACACCATGTATTCTCGATGATTGCCCTGAAGCACGCGCGTGGCATCACAGGGGAATAAATTGCAATAGTATTAATGTTTTGAACCGGTCCACTGATTACAACTCAAGTGAACACTCGTATTATTCAATTGGTCGCACGAGCCTGCCATTTTGTTATGAAGCGTTGCATTCGTGTAGGTATGACTTGTATGAGTGATGTTTTTTTAACTTGTTTTTTTTTGTTCGGCTTCGCGCTCGTGGAGGGCGGAAATTGTCCCACGGGACCGATCTACCGTAATGAAAAGTATCCTGTGTGTTAATCCAGGATATAAACTATCTGTATGCCAAATATTATCCAAATCGGTTCGGCCGTTTTGCGTGATTGCGTCACAAACCTTCAAACATCTAAATATCCAAACATACACACTTTCACTTTTGTAACATTGGTAGGGTAGTAAGATTTTAAAATGTAATTCCTACCTAATAGGTACTATTGAGAAAGCGGGGTTTACCTATTTATACAATGTTGAAATATGAATACATTCTTATCAGTTTTTCGCAAACGATTACTATTTGATAGCGAAGTATAAGATATTGCACATTTTTTATTCCAAGTGGACCAAAATGGGTGTTCAATATTAACTTAATTAAATCTACGAGAGCCTTTCGATGCTTTTAAAACAAATAATTACGACGTAGTGTATTTTGAAACAAATTCCATGCACCCTTTGCACAATATCACAAGAATTGGACATATTATTACTAATATAGTAAATTATCTTTAAAAAATGCTGGACCGTTTTAGGTATACCCAATAAGTTATTGAAATAAACAAACACGTTATTTAAAAAAGTCTTTATTTTTTCACGTGTATAATAATTAAATATCTAGTTAATTGAGTATTAACTGAAGTTAATAAAACTTTATAACATATTGATTTGAACAGCTGTTTATTCCTACTTATGTTTCGCCAATTAGAAGAAAATAAAATAAAAATTATGGATTAATTTACAAAAAAAAAAAATTTTCAAGGAGATATTTTCGTTTACTTTTCAGCAAGTTTTAGAGATAAGTTTAATACATTATTTTATATCTTAAATAACACCAACTGATAAAACAACATTGTTTAATTATCCGTTCCGTATCGGATAGTCTGAGCATTTTTGTATAAAACTATATTTTGCCAGCCGCTTTGCCAGCGCCGATCTTTCATCCCCTATTTCACTCCTTTAGGGGTTGAATTTTGAAAAATCCTTCGTTATTCCTTGTCTACATTATAAAGGGAACCTCTGTGCAAAATGTCAGCTTTCTAGGTCAAAGGGTTTGGTCTGGGCGTTGATGAGTCAGTCAGTCCGTCAGTCAGGACTTCTCTCTTTATTTATATATAGAAGATAGATATCTCCGCTTTGCGGTTTCTCCCGCATATGTTTCGATTCCAGGGGAATATCAGGATAAAAGCTTTCTGTGTCCTAATCCATGTCATACTCTACCCATGTGCCAAATTTCATCCAAATATGTTCAGCCATTTTAACGTGATAGCGTAACAAACAAAAAAGTCTTTTCTTAATATTTTTTTTTTTGTGGGTGGAAATCTTGAAATAACTTTTCCCACTCTGGGTGGAGCAGGAGGGCGGCATGTCAGACTTTTACTGACTAAAACCCACCCGTGTTCCCTCAGTTGTATGTGTGCCAGGGGCCACGATATCTCTTTCGAACAACCCGCACCCCTGGCAGGCATCGGCCCCTTCCGTTAGTGCTGACATCTCTTTAAGGCGCGCGTGGAACACAACGCGCTGTTGACTCGGGCTTGGTCCTTACCGGTCAGCGAGCTACCCATTACTCGTCGTCCGCTATAATATTAGTTTAGATTATTATTATAGCAACCTAAGCAACCTTTTACACTGTAATTCACTGTTAGATAAGCAAATAACGTCATTGTATAAGCATCATCATTCTCCTGCCCTTATCCCAATTTATTTGGGGTCGGCGCAACATGTCTTTTTCTTCCACACTTCTCTATTAGTCGTCATCTCCGTAGTCACACCCTTTCTAACCATATCATCATTCACACAGTCCATCCATCGTTTCTTTGGTCTCCCCCTACTCTTATAGCCATCGACATTCATACTCAAAACTTTCCTCACGACATTTTCCTCATTCCTCCGTATCACATGTCCATACCATGACAACCGATTTCCACACAACTTTTCATTTATCGGTGCCACAATTAGTACTAATTTTTTATTCTATCCATTCGTGTAACACCACACATTCCTCTTAACATTCTCATCTCGGCTACATGCAATTGCCTTTCATTCATCTCTTTTGTGGCCTAACATTCTGACCCACACAAGACGGCAGGTCTTACCATGGTTTTAAATATCTTCCCCTTAAGTTTAAGGGGAATATGGGAGTCGCAGATGGTTCCCGTGACCTGCCGCCATTTCATCCATCCGGTGTTAATTCTCTGCTTAACCGTCCGATCTACTTCGCCATCGCTTTGCACGAGTGAACCGAGATACCGAAAGTCGGAGCAGACTGGGAGAAGCACGCCATCAAGCGATATGGCTCCAGAACTGGAGAAACCGCCGAAATCGCAGAATATATATTCAGTTTTGGTTCTGCTGATTTTCAACCCAACATTCTCCAGCTTCTGTTGCCACTTCTCCAATCTGCTCTGGATCTCGGATACATCTTCACCGACAAGAACAATGTCATCGGCAAACAGCATACACTAGGGTGCCTCCATTGTATAAGCATAATCAGCTTATAATATTCCCAAAGCTAGGACACAAGGCTCCTCTCTTCGGCAGTAGGCTCTTATCCACCACGCTGGCCCTGTGCGGGGTGGTTAAATATGTCATTGACCCATAGCAAATAATAATAAGCATGTAAATTCTAAACACATTACTTCAAAACGTCTCACCAAATGTGATAAAGGATAATAGTTTACACGTTAATTAAACAAATTACACGTGATAGGAGTTGGACGTAGGTCGTAGCGTCGCCTACGTGATTCGTACAACGTTATCACCCGCACGCAGTTCACACAGTGAATATGCATTTTAAAATTAAATATGTCTGACATAAATGTTATCGTACCTAACCAAACTTGGGCACGCCACGATTGCGGCGGTAAGTCCCCTCTTTGAGGAGTGGTTTGAGAGGCGGCATGGCGTCCTCACCTTCCGCCTGACGCAGGTCCTCACCGGACACGGTTGTTTCGGGAGGTTCCTGTTTCGGATAGGGCGGGAGGAAACGCCCGGGTGTTTCCACTGCGAAGATCGCCCTGAGGACACGGTGGAGCACACGGTGGCGGTCTGCCCTGCTTGGGCGGAGCACCGCCGTGTCCTCGTGGAGGCGATCGGCGGCGGCGATCTCTCGCGTCCGGCCCTGGTCCAGGCCATGGTACGGAGCGAGAGGGCATGGGGAGCCGTCACCTCCTTCAGCGAAGCAGTGATGCTCGCGAAGAGGGAGGCGGCGCACGTGAGGGAGAGGCAGCATATGCGCCCTCGCGACCCCAGCCGCCGCAGGATACGGAGACGCCCTGGGCGTCGGGAATCCCAGGCCGATTTCCGGCCACCGTAGGCATGGGCTTGCGGACGGCGAGTAATGGGTAGCTCGCTGTCCGGTAAGGACCAAGCCCAAGTCGACGGCGCGTTGTGTTCCACGCGCGCCTCAAAGAGATGTCAGCACAAACAGTGATGGGACCCGCAAGGGTTGATGCCTGCCAGGGGTGCGGGTTTGTTCGAAAGAGACACCACAGCCCCTGGCTTAAGGGCTACTGAAGGAACACGGGTGGGTTTTAGTCAGTAAAAGTCTGACACGCCCTCCTGCTCCACCCAGAGCGGGAGAAGTTATTTGATGATTTCCCACCCAAAAAAAAAAAAAAAAAAACCTAACCAAACTGATCCAGAATTTGCTCGTATGTCTATCCTAGGTATGTATACCCTATAATATTGCCGTCCCTAACAAAATCATATTTCGATTTATAGACAAAAACGCAGAAAAATATGAAATGCATGGTATTTAGTAGGTAAAAATTCTAGTAAAAATCAAACTAACGGCCTTGTTTAAAAATCTCGGCATCCATAAATAGTAGAAAAATATTGCTTAGACAGAAAGGTATAGTTTTTTTTTTCTGATTATGGTGGCACCAAAAAACAAAAACCGACCATATGCGATTTAACGGCATTATAGCTTGTGGACGGCAGTATTATAGGATATACATACCTAGGGTAGACATACGAGAAAATTCTGGATCAGTTTGGTTAGGTACGATGACATTTCTAGTCTAGTACATCTACATAATATTAAGGTGACACTTGCCCGCATTTTTTTCATACAAACTTCGGGAGGATTTTACTCCACTGTTTGACTATGTTGTACATAAAAAAATAAACATGGTATGGTTTCGCCAAATTATTAATATTGTCTGTACGGAAACAGAATACTAAAATAAAAAGCCATAAAAAGTTATGAGCCAACAAAGATTCGTTTTTCTTGCTAATTTAACCTAACTTTGGGCGTGTTTAAGTAATAAAAGGAGTGTAAAATCTCGAAAACCAAGTCAGTACCGACAAAGCTCAACTATCGAAAGGTTCAATAAACGTAATTGGTCATTGATTTATGCAGTGGTTTTTTCAGAAAACCCGATCTTCCGAAGGACTTTTCTTAATTTTTACGCGCCTGTTTTAGTTTAACTGATCCTGCAGCTCACTCAATAATATTGTGCGTGTAGACCAGCGTCTAACTGCTCATCATTGATACTACCTCTGTCGGACACGAAGCCTGGTGACACAGCGTGCTTTTTAGCCAGGCCCACCAGTGAGTTCGAGCCCGCGACGAGTTTACCCTTAATACGTGAAACAAGGAGGAGAATGTTTGGCACGGTAAAAATTTGTATACTCGTAGTGGAGTGCAGAAACCTGACATTTTATATAAAACTACGGGTACTTATCAACGTAAAAAGTAAGGTAAATAAATAAGGCCAGACTACTGAAAAATCACAGTCTAGAAAGTGTGAAACAAGAAAATATTCTCATCTGAAAGCCGGGCGTTATAGGCCCGTGGTTTTTTCAGACTGTGCAATGTCTGTCACCGCACAGTTTAAAAACCACTGGGTAGACTTTTGTGTAAAATTTCATTATTCTGGAGAGTAAAAGTTCATATATGACGAAAGTGCAAGATTTTAAAAATCCATACCTAGAGGGTTTAAACAATAGGGGATGAAAGTTGTATGTAAGCTCACCATTTTTGCCATGGGAAATCCTATCCGGCACACGGCTTATCTATATATACTGTAATAATATAGATAAAGAGGAAAGATTTGCTGGTTTGTTTGCATTGAATAGGCTCCGAAACTACTGAACTGATTAGAAAAAATATTTCACTGTTAGGAAGCCAAACTATCCCCGAGTGACATAAGCTATATTTTATTCCTACGGGAACAAGAACTACGCGGATGAAACCGCGGAGCGCTGCTAGTCCCCAATAAAGATATTTTCAAGGTACGAGGAGTTGCTCATCAAACATGATGATTAAGAAAAGTTTATGATCAAATCCGAGGTAGCTGAAGATGAGTCAATGTTTTCTGAACAAATTTTAAAATGATAACTGTTTTTTCCTTAAAATTCTACTGTGATGTGCATATTATTCTTTGAACTCGGCTTTAAATTCGTAATTTTGGGACTACCCGCTACCAAACCAACCAATCCAACCCTATGCAATAGATAGCGGAATTACCAACCCATTTGGTCTTACTACAAAACTAGGTATTAGGTATGGTTTAAACCATCAAGCCTGTTTTTTTAAATAACTTAATGCCTAAGGCATTAAGTCCGCTTTTGTATTTTTTTTTGTGTGCGAGAAGTTTAAATAAATAAGAACCTAACAGAAATCGAAAGCCATCAAAACCGTAACTTGTAAAAAAAAGACTAGTCTCGCAACTCAGTTCTTTTTAACATATAATGTTGTATACCCATGTAATATACCAAGTCGGTTAATTTATTCAGTCCCTACTTACGGGTCCGTGTGTCTTAAGTTATAACCAGTGATCGGAATAAGCTGACTATATTTGCCTAAACTTCGGAGAACAGAGACAGAAAGTGGAGACTTCCTTACGACTATTTTTTTTTCCCAGGATTTGGGAAAAACCTTCAGTAAGTTGAAAATAAGCTTTATATAAGATGTGTAAAAGCTATTTTTAACTAAATTTGCATTTACCAAATTTTCGGGATTTTCAAGTAAAATCCCAAAATAAATAATCTAACTTTAATTCATGTACTATTCGAATTATATTTACGATCCAACTAACCGTTGTAAATAAATGTATTTTCTTTCTTCTTTCTTTCTAAATCATGAATTTAAGTTAGATTATTTATTTCGGGATTTTACGTGAAAATCCTGAAAAATTGGTAGTTGCAAGTTTAGTTAAAAATAGCTTTTACACATCTTAATTATAGCTTATTTTCAACTTACTGAAGATTTTTCCCGAATCCCGGGAAAAAAATATAGTCGTAAGGAAGTCTGCACTTTCTGTCTCTGTTCTCCGAAGTTTAGGCAAATATAGTCAGCCTATTCCGATCACTGGTTATTAGACAATTATATTTATGTTTTTACAAAATTATTTATGCAGTTGGTGTATCTAGAAAACTGGACCGAAATTGCAAAATATTTTAGTTTTTCCTTGATTTATACCGTAAACTCTAATTGTATTCTAAATTTGAAGCTTCTATGTCTGCTAGAAGTGACTTAGATTTTTGATGATCGGTCAGTGAGTGACCAAATTAAGAAACTTTGACTAGTTATAATTCTTAAACTACTGGTTTAAATTGAATGAAATTTGAAATGTAGCGGATTTATACAATGCCTGCTTGGTTAATGAAATTTCAGGCTTTTAGTTTTATCCACAACGAAGTTATAGGGGTTTCTTTATTTTATTTTTTTTGGGTGGGAAATCATCAAATAACTTCTCCCGCTCTGGGTGGAGCAGGAGGGCGTGTCAGACTTTTACTGACTAAAACCCACCCGTGTTCCTTCAGTAGCCCTTAAGCCAGGGCTGTGGTGTCTCTTTCGAACAAACCCGCACCCCTGGCAGGCATCGACCCTTGCGGGTCCCATCACTTTTTGTGCTGACATCTCTTTGAGGCGCGCGTGGAACACAACGCGCCGTCGACTTGGGCTTGGTCCTTACCGGACAGCGAGCTACCCATTACTCGCCGTCCGCAAGCCCATGCCTACGGTGGCCGGAAATCGGCCTGGGATTCCCGACGCCCAGGGCGTCTCCGTATCCTGCGGCGGCTGGGGTCGCGAGGGCGCATATGCTGCCTCTCCCTAACGTGCGCCGCCTCCCTCTTCGCGAGCATCACTCAACTAAACTTGCAACTACCAATTTTTCGGGATTTTCAAGTAAAATCCCAAAATAAATAATCTAACTTTAATTCATGTACTATTCGAATTATATTTACGATCCAACTAACCGTTGTAAATAAATGTATATTCTTTCTTTCTAAATCATGAATTAAAGTTAGATTATTTATTTCGGGATTTTACGTGAAAATCCTGAAAAATTGGTAGTTGCAAGTTTAGTTAAAAATAGCTTTTACACATCTTAATTATAGCTTATTTTCAACTTACTGAAGATTTTTCCCGAATCCCGGGAAAAAAATATAGTCGTAAGGAAGTCTCCACTTTCTGTCTCTGTTCTCCGAAGTTTAGGCAAATATAGTCAGCCTATTCCGATCACTGGTTATTAGACAATTATATTTATGTTTTTACAAAATTATTTATGCAGTTGGTGTATCTAGAAAACTGGACCGAAATTGCAAAATATTTTAGTTTTTCCTTGATTTATACCGTAAACTCTAATTGTATTCTAAATTTGAAGCTTCTATGTCTGCTAGAAGTGACTTAGATTTTTGATGATCGGTCAGTGAGTGACCAAATTAAGAAACTTTGACTAGTTATAATTCTTAAACTACTGGTTTAAATTGAATGAAATTTGAAATGTAGCGGATTTATACAATGCCTGCTTGGTTAATGAAATTTCAGGCTTTTAGTTTTATCCACAACGAAGTTATAGGGGTTTCTTTTTTTTTTTTTTTTTTGGGTGGGAAATCATCAAATAACTTCTCCCGCTCTGGGTGGAGCAGGAGGGCGTGTAAGACTTTTACTGACTAAAACCCACCCGTGTTCCTTCAGTAGCCCTTAAGCCAGGGCTGTGGTGTCTCTTTCGAACAAACCCGCACCCCTGGCAGGCATCGACCCTTGCGGGTCCCATCACTTTTTGTGCTGACATCTCTTTGAGGCGCGCGTGGAACACAACGCGCCGTCGACTTGGGCTTGGTCCTTACCGGACAGCGAGCTACCCATTACTCGCCGTCCGCAAGCCCATGCCTACGGTGGCCGGAAATCGGCCTGGGATTCCCGACGCCCAGGGCGTCTCCGTATCCTGCGGCGGCTGGGGTCGCGAGGGCGCATATGCTGCCTCTCCCTAACGTGCGCCGCCTCCCTCTTCGCGAGCATCACTGCTTCGCTGAAGGAGGTGACGGCTCCCCATGCCCTCTCGCTCCGTACCATGGCCTGGACCAGGGCCGGACGCAAGAGATCGCCGCCGCCGATCGCTTCCACGAGGACACGGCGGTGCTCCGCCCAAGCAGGGCAGACCGCCACCGTGTGCTCCACCGTGTCCTCAGGGCGATCTTCGCAGTGGAAACACCCGGGCGTTTCCTCCCGCCCTATCCGAAACATGAACCTCCCGAAACAACCGTGTCCGGTGAGGACTTGCGTCAGGCGGAAGGTGAGGACGCCATGCCGCCTCTCAAACCACTCCTCAAAGAGGGGACTTACCGCCGCAATCGTGGCGTGCCCAGCACTGGGTTGCGACAATCGCTCTCTCCATGTCACCATGAGAGTTATAGGGGGGTCGAAAATGGCCTGAGCTGCTTCGAGAAAAGGATGGTACGGCCGTGCCGCTTGTTTGCTCGACTTGGCGGGGGCACTGCCGTGCCTCCAGATACAGTTCTTTTTTTACAAAACTGTCAACTTAGTTCGGTGCTATGTTGTCATTTTTGTATTAAGAACTATAAAGGAAATGCAAAAACTGGCTCAGAGATGGTTAAATCGCATTTTGCGGCTGCGGAAACCCTCAAGCGGCGAAAGCATAACAACCTTATTGGTAATTATATTTTCGAGCCGTTTGGGGTTGAAATCTGCGGACTGTCTCAGTGCTCATGCCCTCTTTCAGGAAATCTGGAAACGGCTGGTTAACTCTTCCTGTGACCCAAGGGCTGGTTTTTACCTTGGCCAGAGGCTGAGCATTGCTATACAGCGCAGCAATGCCGTCAGTCTCTTGGGTAAATTACCAGTCAACAGCGATGCGGATGAGTTTTCGATGATTTGTTTTAGGTTATTCGATTTAGTAGGAATTTAGTAGTAAGTTAGGATATAGGAAATTTGTTATTTTTTAATTGATTTAAACGTAGAATCTATTTATTTTATATTGTAATTAGTCGGATTAAGTTTTAAACAATATTAGTGACGGATGTACAGGCACGATATTATTTGTGCGTTTTCAAGATGCTATATTTCCTGTGATCTACAGCTACATATATAAAAACAAAGACAAAGATATTTATTTGGAAGCAAGCTTTTATAAAATAAGCGCCTTATTTATAAAATTGTAGAGAATTTTAAGTCCACACAATGCATAGTTACATTTGCACACATACGATAGCATTGTAATAAACGATGTTTTTCTCTACGTTCTACATGTACCAAGTAAATTGCACATTTACACTATTTATAGAAAGAATATTAAATAAATATAGACAGGCCGTTTTATATGGTGAAATGTTGTTTTGCAAATACTGTTCGGAAAGAAAAGTAAATTTGAAAATAAAAGTAGAATCGATTTCAATAGTAATGGAAAGGGCAGCTTGTATGGTAAAAATGGTAATTGTTTTAAAATTACATCACTAATGCATTTGGATTTTAATTTTGTGTAAATATAAAATGGATATAGGTTTCCCTTAAGACCAAAAGAAGTAAGGCGCAATTATGTAATCAAATCGCGTGGCAATCAAGTTTGGTATGCAATATGTATGTTGCTTTAAGTGTATAAATCAGGAATCAGGATGCTGCAGTCAATATCTTCAGGATCCCTTAGTTGTCTTTGACTACAGCCAGTGTGGCAGTGTGTGTGTGTACTTTTCCGCGAGAACATCGATAACATGCGTAGATACTTTATTAATATTTAATGTAGCTTTTAAGTATAGTCTAAGGTGTGCCTATTTTTAGATCTATTGACATGAAACTTTCAATTGTCTTCGGATACCTCTTAGGCCCAGCAGTTTGAATAATACATTTTATGAAACAAGTCGTATGACTAATTAAAGAAGTTTAGAAACATTGTGAACATGTTTGTGTTACTTTGCGCAAATGCGACCTAAAACACTGAATCTATTGTAACGGTACTACACTGATAAATAGCTTTATTTATTCATTAGTACAGCCAGAGAACACACCATTGTGTGCTTAAATATTTCGCTGTAGGATTATTAAAAGCAAAAATTTATTACTACCTACCGGTTTAACTCTATCCATTTACAAATAACTATTATGACTATGACTTGTATTGATGGATAATAGGTACCTGTATCGAAATGAAAATTATATTGTTGTTTCCATAAAATGTTGTAATCTTCTGAGCTCGTGTAGAGTTCTATGTCCATAAGGTCCATTAAAAGTTCAATTGTGAGAACTCTTCGTTACGTGAATTAAACGTCAGAAAATTCTCAAGGCATGTTCACGTGTAGCTAACTACCTACCTACATATACCGGTTGTCAAAAGGCTGCGTGGTGCGCGGGCGGCGGCGGGGCAGGCTGCGGGGCGCGCGGGGCGGGCGCCGGGTACAGCGACCGCAATAGCGATGGTTGCCGCGCCGCAGCCACCATTGCCAAGATCACGGACCGCGCATGCGCGGCGAATGTCAGCCACGTCACGATCGAGCTTCGTGCTATCGCGATTGGATCGTTCGGATTTAGAACTTGGAATACAATCACGATTTAACTATCGAAATTTCTTGCTGGCTGTACTTTAAAAATAACTTGATGTCATTTCTTTCTCTAGAATGATAAACATAGCAATAGCGTTTATGCAGGTACTTATGCATGGGCCATTTCAATGTATAAGTCCTGAACTACTTCAGGCGTAAACCTACTTCAGGCGTTGTGTTGTGTTTATGTATGTCCACTTACTATAAAGAATTCATGAATTTGTTTCTGGTACTATTTTTCAAGACGACCACGTAACGAGTCGGGAGATGTTTGCGTGATAAAGTCATCATTGTACCAACGAAACTGTCTTCATAATACAAAAATCTGGTTAATTTTTACCTCTAAGAAAATGTTACTTATCTCACATCAATTTGATTTCAATCGACCACCAATCACGCACGGTTCCCGTTCCCCAAACGCGGAGCTATTATGCAACCGTCTCACATAGGCACGCACGTTTTTTGCCCGCCATCCCCACGGTAAATAGTGTCCCAAGACTCCTGACGAGCTTTGGTTCGCGTCGTCGCCTTGTATGTATAATAGCCCTTGCCCTATCTTTATATGGGCCGAGCCGTAGCCTCCCGCAATCCTCATTCAGTACACGTAAGGTAGCGGCCCTAAGGACCGGGTTTTTGTAACAGCGCAACAGGTAGAAAGGAAAGGATTGCGAGTGCAGAGCGAGAACACATGACATCATCTTCATGTCTGTCTCGCTCGGCGCGCCGGCGCAGGAATGCCGGACGATTTGTGCTTGCGCATAATACAGACAGTTCGTGCGACCACTGTGTAGTTATAGTTATGTATAGCCGAGCATAACCAACACACACTGCCCTAATGCGTACGGGTCATGTAGCGGGATTTACAGAGTTTAGCCAGTGAAATTTATATTGAAAGGGAGTCTGATTATTTTCGAACATTATCGCCTTTTTTACTTTATTTGTTCTATTTTAGAAGCTTTCAGTTTTGTTAACATTATAAAAGTTAGTTAATTTTTTTCTTGACCCTTGAATTTTTACGTTATCAAATATTTAAATGAATTTTCGATATCTTCAAAATTCAAATAGAAGGTCCCGTAAGATCCAGTGTAGGACGCACAGGAAAAGACAGTAAAATTGGCAGCATACGTTTATTTTCACTCATCCCGTTTAGTGCAGTTACGTGTTAATTTAATGCAAGTGTCCTATTTCCTATTATCGATATCCAGTTCCATATGTACTAAATACAATAACGTAAAAGCAACAGAAAAAATGAATAAAAGATGGAAGTAGATTTAAGGGTAGTTTAGTTAACGATCTTCCGCGCACGTATTTTCTTGCCTAGATCTCCGTCTTGAGCACCACAAGTATATCTTATTCTTATTTACAAGGATCCAGCAGGAACCAAACAAAACTATTTATAACAGACAAACCTCCGAAAAATTCGCAAAAAAGCCCGTGCAACGTGACTTCTTATTTATACGTTAAATAAACAACGCGACGTTGCGTCTAGAATATTAAATAAACAGTAAAACCGGTACCTGAGTGTGTGTAAACATTATTAAAAAACTTCGTTTCGAGGCGATAATTGAGGAGAATCCTGTTGAATCAATTTACAGAGACCGATGTGGCAAAAGTCGTTTGGAAGTCAAACGCTATGTCAGTAGTCATTATTGAGTAAAAATATCGTTTGCAGAAAAAAATAAAAAAGCTGTTAATTGAATTAACTGGTTGTATTATAAAGTGCAATGTTTTGACTATGATGTAATTTGAGGGTCAAAAGATATCGGCGGCGGCGGGCGATCTCTCGCGTACGGCCCTGGTCCAGGTACGGAGGGAGAGTGCATGGGTAGCCGTCACCTCCTTCTGCGAAGCAGTGATGCTCGCGAAAAAGGAGGCGGCGCACTTGAGGGAGAGGCAGTTTATGCGCCCTCACGGCCTTAGTCGCCGCAGGAGACACCCTGGGCGTCGGGAATCCCAGACTGATTCCCGGCCTCCGTAGGCGTCGGCCTGCGGACGGCGAGTAAAAGGTAGCTCGCTGTCCGGTAAAGACCAAGCCCAGGTCGACGGAGCATTGTGTTCCACGCGCGCTTCGAAGAGATGTCAGCACAAAGTGATGGGGCCCGCAAGGGCTGATGCCTGCCAGGGGTGCGGGTTTTCGAAAGAGATACCGCCGCCCCTGGCATACAGGCAACTGAGGGAACACGGGTGGGTTTTAGTCAGTATAAGTCTGACACGCTCTCCTGCTCCACCCAGAGCGGGAGAAGTTATTTGATGATTTCCCAGACTCAAAAAAAAAAACATTATAAAGAAGGAAAGATTTGATTTTTCGCAAATTTGTTTATCGGAGATATCTAATATATACATATAAATAAAAAGAAAAGTCCCGATAAACTCATCTACGCCCAGCCCAAACCCTTAGACCTAGAAAGCTGAAATTTTGCACAGAGGTTCCCTTTATAATGTAGACAAGGAGTAGAGGAGGTAGAGGTGGGATTATGTATTGTATGTGGGACTTGGATTTCCTTGGCCCAAACCGGAGACCCCTATGGTTAAAATAACTTAGAAGATTATAATAATTTTATGAACTTCATTAATTAAAAGGTTTCGTTTAAACAATTCATTAGATCAGAATCATTCAAAATTCAGACGTATGGCAATTTTCATTCGGATTATTTAAATAAGGTAACTGTAACTGTATCATAACATAAATAAAATTACCTACAGTTCTGTTTATAATTTGGGTACAACTGAGATTTATAATATAAAGTTATTTTCTTAACTACTTTTATAAGACTTCGTAGCACCGTAGGCATTCGTAGCAATAAGCTGAGAAGAACGTAATTAAACCCTCTAAAATACTGTTCTAAAATTTAAAATCTTTAGGTGCTAATGATTTTAGATTTGATTTGACTTGTCTATTTTTGAAGACTACAATTTAACAACTATTTTATGTTTATGAGTGTTACTGATATTCATTTTTAAATCGGGCCCGAAAGTTTTGTTCATAAAGAAAACAATGCTTTAATGATTTCATGGTATTATAGAACACATTTTGTTAACTCACACCTCCATGTGTGAGTGAAGTACGAAGTACAAACCAAGATACTTACAGTTTGTATATGCTACATGTGTCTGCGTAGCACAACATCTACGAGGTGTATGAACGCTCTACGAAATATGCTCGCATATTATACAGCAGATTAAGAATTTACACTTATGACTTAATTAAATAAGAACATAAAATAAAAATATGCCATTAATTAAAATTAAACTGGACATATTCGTGTCGGTGGTAATGTCGGCCGTTTCTTGGGTAAATATGTTACCGCTGAGTCGCTGGTCACATAAAAAGTTTCCTCGGAGATCCGGTCTCACTGGTCCGTAAGATCGACGACCTCAGGTCGCCGTTTGACTTATGGAAATAAGTTTTCTTGCCTCATCTGACTGATAGACTTCGATGGTTTTATTAATATTTTTTAATTTTCATAATTGTGGGAACTTTTATTTGGTGCAACCTATTTTTTTGTGTCGTTATTTTTTATGAGCTGTTTTTCGTTATTATAACTTTCAACTTTTTCATTTGCATCTTAAGCATCAAATGATCTACGTAGGTCAATCTATTCTTGCCAAATTAGTTAAACATACCTGATAAAACGGTCCTTTATCTATTTGACCTGAAAATGCTTATGTTATTTGAATGCGTTTTTTTGTTGGAAGCTTCTAGTGGTTATTTCGCATGCGACTCCTTTCTTCGACCCCTGCGCCTGCGCGCGCGCTTACATCAGTGACGATAACGTTATGAGACTTACGCGACCGGTTACGAGCCGGCAGACACCGCAGTTCCACTTTTGTTAAATTCTCCATCATACATTATAATGTTTATAATTATTGCTAAACATTATCGCAACTAGTTGATCGTCGTTGAGAAAGTAGCGTAAGACTTTTATTAGAATAATTAATATTTAAGATTTAATCAATATTAATTTATGTTGTTAGAAATAATTTTTGATTGATACTATTTGCTAATAGGGCTGTGTGTACGATTGTATTATAATGTATGGGAGGATATCGATGTATAGGACAAGCAGCTGCAGATTCATAGTTGGTGCTAAGTTTAGCACCTTTCTTCCTTCTTGTTTCTTTTGTAGGTAGGTAGAGAAGTTCCTTACTAGCATAACTAGTTCCAGTGTACCTATTTCATGTTTATTATATAGCTTAAGCTAACCACATATGCTAATATGTATAAAATGTGATCAGGATATCAATGTTTTCATGAAAAATTAAAGAAAATAGTTGAATTAAGTATAATTATTTAGCTTAACTTATAATACGAGAGCCGACATGGAGAAGTACCTAAATGAAATAAGAGCGCATTTAGGTATATTATGTATTTTTTTTAGATATATTTCAATAATTAATATCCCATAAGAGCGGAAGTAAAACATGGAGGCGACATAAGCCGGCAACACCTAACTATTACAAAGCAAGCGATGTTGCAATTCAAGAGCCGAGGCTGCTTTAGCGGTCGCGCTCGGCGGTGCAGCACGATCTGGCGTTCCGCTCTGCGCAGGCGCACGGCACGCCTCCCCCTCCTCACGTCTCCCCCCATTTCTTGCTGCCCCGCGGCCCTGACCAAGACACAGACCCCACAGAGGCGAAATGTTACGAAATTGAGTATCGAGCAAACGAGTTTGCGTCTGTAGTGCAGGGCTACAAGACGATGTCGTAAGTGTTCAATGGGAATTGGGAACGGTAGTCTAGTTTACTTGCATATGCCAGGTGCATCGTGTTTCCATTTTTAGAACGACTCTTTTATGACGCGAAAGAAGATATCTTTATGAAGATCGGGCTATTTGTGTTTTGATTTACGACGGTCAAGGGTAGAATTTAAACTGTAATTTCAAGAATGCATGTGTGCACTCAAAGTGGAGTCCACTTTGAGTTTGTAAAACATGAGTTAAATTATAAGTTATGACTTATGATTTACTAATTGTACTGGCAGTTTTATTATGGCATGTTTCGCCCCGTAATCTTCCCGTAAGACCGTCATTATAGGTGTGCAATTTATCTTCTATTCTCATTACGCGGATGCAGTAACTTGAATGAGCTTGGCCTAGGTGTATTATTTATATTATATGGAATCATGTTGGTACGTAGGTCTCATGGAAAAATACTGCTGCAGTAAGATGTTTCGTAGAAAAATATAGTGTTTAAATTCTCGGACGAATAAAATACGAAGAGGCGCAAAGCAATGAATTATATTATCGTAAAATTCCAGCAGTTAAATATAGATGTCTGAATATCTTATTTTGTTATTAAACAACGGGCATCCAATGCCTATTATTACATATTTGTACGTATATATTACAGTGGACTTTAACTGCCATAACATAATAAAATAAATGAAGCATTTTACACTGTTCTACAGAACATTAAAATGTTCCCTATTTCTATCGACTGTAATTAAAATTATTTAACAAGAAAGTTCCTTCGTAATACGCACTAAGCAGACGACAGGACAGACGCTATATTATTTAAAGTTTTTATTGGGAAGCAATTAGAAATACAGGGTGTCCAATAAAAGTTGACATCTCTGGACAGGGCTGTTGACGAAGGCAAAAAGCCAATGGTGTGTCAAATTAAGTACATCCCCTGTTTGACTGAGTGCCAAGATACTGTGGACGCCCTGCAATTACAAATGCCTTCCTAACAAGGTTATTTGTCAGTCGGTACAATTAGCTTTCGTGTCACATAACAAGGGGCTTGTGAATTTAATCGAGACTGTCATCGAACACTCCACACTGCACCTGCTGATTTATTTTTTCGCAATTTTTTGTGTCATCGGATAGGCAGAGAGTGATTAAAACTTAAATGCCAACACTTTTGTCCTCTCCACTGACTGCAGTTTATAATTGTTTTAATTAAGGTGCCCCTTAATAGCGATGTAATCGTGCAAGTCGATACGACAATAAAGTATATTAATTAAATGCATAGGAAATTGTAAGATAAGTTGGTTGTTAAGAATATGTACGTAGGTACAACAAAAGACAAGAATATGGAAAAGTTTTATTTGACATTCGTCTTTAACAGCATTTTCTTAGCTGATTTTGAAAATAACTGTGCACTTTTTAAATCTGTTTGTTTATTAGTATGTATTACTCTTTCTGGTAAATGAGCATCATCATCATCTGCCTAGCCTTTTCCCGACTATGTTGAGTAGGTGTCCAGTCTAATCAGAAACAGCTGAATACCAGTATTTTAAATAAAGCGAATCAAATCAAATACAATCATTTACCTGTAATATGCAAATAAATGATTTGATTTGATTTGATTTTTGCCTATCTAACCTCCACAACCCAGTTACCATTGATAACATTGGTTTTCAAACTTTCGGGCTTCTGACAACCCTTAAATGTTAAATGAGTATATAGTATAGAAAATAGAGCGATACCTACCAACCGGACGAAGTTTTCCTATAGAAGGGCCATTGAGCGTTGTCAATTCCGAGACAGCAATATCAGTTTGAAGAAGTCTTAAGAAAACACCGTAATACCTATAATAATAACACACCGTAGATGATAGGTTGTTAACCCATCACCTACGATCACCACAGTCGATGTAGGTACCATTAAATAACTCGTTTCCTTTACTTGACATTTAAAGATGACGTGGGTGGACAGCTGACGTACTGTATGTTTTTCTTTCACTGTTGTAATGCAAGGAAAATATACGGTCTGAGCATTTCTTAAAGTAGAACAAACTGACAGTGCTTGTATTTGTAATTGCGTAAATAAAAAAATAGAAGGGGATTGTTGAATATCTAGAATAGACACTATTAAATATTATTAAAGTTTCGGAATAGTTTGTAGGATTCGACTCAAAAGTCCACAACAAAAACTACCATTAATCAATTAACTTGAAAAACTCGTATCGTATCGTAGTTACATCGTCCACAGCTATAGGCCCATAGGTTGTTCTACTTATATTTGTGTATAAATAAAAAGAAAAGTCCTGACTGACTGACTCATCAACGCCCAGCCTAAACTCTTGGACAAAGAAAGCTAAAATTTTGCACAGAGTTTCCCTTTATAATGTAGACAAGGAATAAGGAAGGATTTTTCGAAATTCAATCCTTAGGGAGTTTTATAGGGGATGAAAGTTCCGCGCGGGCGACGCCGCTGGCAAAAGCTAGTTTGTGTATAACTGAAGAGGCGCCACAGTTCGTAGAATTTCGCTTGTCCGTTTTCTTATTCGTACAATTTGTGGCATGTAGCACAAATATATGTCAAGCAAATAGGCTGCTGGCTAATATAAATAAGTACCTACGAATGCGATTTCCGGATAGTTAAACGAACTAAATGCGAGCTGCCCTTGTTAAAACTTCAGTCCAAAACCACAACTATGTTA
Organism: Polymixis flavicincta; assembly: GCA_949987655.1. NCBI lineage: Eukaryota > Metazoa > Arthropoda > Insecta > Lepidoptera > Noctuidae > Polymixis > Polymixis flavicincta. The sequence continues at coordinate 16,476,332 of OX465181.1, read as the reverse complement.
ATTTTAAGATTATATCTGTACAACTTAACAAATTGCGAAATAACAAGCAGATGGCACAGTTTTAGTATTGGCTTTATATCCTTACCGTCATGAAAACCATGTGTAACATTAAGGATCGCTGTGTCAAACACTTAAACCAGACTAACCTGTGCATGTTTCACTTGTGTGATGGTTATCACAAATCTTGTGCAGGTGCTGTGTCGATGTAGAATATGATTTTGTCAAGTTTTTCGACAACGCGTGCGCGCAGATTGCTTCCATTAATTATTATGGCTTCATATAAAATTATTGCACCTGCTTTTGGCAATAAACTTTAACGTTAGGACTGTAAATTGGTTATGTTGGTTTATTTTTAGGATCTTAAAATATCAAAACATCTAAGAGCTTTGGTACTAAAAACATTTTTACTTCTCGTTGTTATATTGAAGTTATTACGATTAAAGTAATAATGTTACTAATAGGCGTTATCAAATCACACCTTTCTTCTGTGAGAGACTATTAAATAAGTATGTGCCTTTGGTGATTGCAATGTGTAATGCGAATTTGATAGTGTACAATTACTTCGTGTCTATCATTAAGGACCACCGTGGAGTGCTGGCGGGTTCCTGTGATCATCACCACAATGTTTGTAACTAACTATACGCTGCGTGGTGAGGGTTCCATTAATTTCACAGTTTCAAAGTATCTTATCTTCCGCGTAATGAAATGCGGGTAATTTTTCAGTGACAATAATAAAAGTTTGCGATTCAACATTGTAATTATTTAAGATAGGAAGGTCTCTTTTATTTAGTAGTTTCTTTAAAAGATGGGTAAAGCCGAATTACAAGTGGGAATCCTTTATTCTAATTGGCCGAAACATTTCTATTAAGAGTCCTTTGAATTTTTAAAGGAAATATTTACTTTACGAGTAGGTAAAATACATGTTCCAGATACAAACCAATTAATGCCCTTTTGCAAACTCGTCAAAGATTTTGTTTAATTCGGACTAAGATAAGACTAACATAAACTTCATGAAAATAAGACATTCTAATGGTGAGGTATGCTTATTAACTCAACTGAAAATAAAGACGCTAAATAAGCAACAATATTTAGCAACCTGTCGCGAAGATGGAACTGAGTCATTCGAAGTAAATGTCAATTGTACGTAAGTACACGCAGAGTTCAAAACAGTTGGCTACAACAAAGAGGTGCCATGCATATTCATGTTTCGCGCCCCCTTTACTAGCGTCCCGGCTGAATTGCGCCCGAGCCGCTGTGACACCGATTCTCTACGTTCAAGATGCTTCGACTGTAGACGAAAACGTTGATCACTTTTGGACTTTGTCACACTAAACTCGTCACTTGTCAATTGAAGTAGCCATCTTGATTATGTTGGTGACGCGTCTGTTTTGACGTTGCATTTTGCTTCGTTGAATTTAACAAAGTTTTAAGTGTGATCTAGTTTTCATAGGTCGACTGCACCTACAGGTAAATAAATCCTTTGTTTACTATTTGGGACAGACAGGTGGGGCGATTGGTTACAGGTTTATATGTGGAGCAATGTCGGTGATGTTGATTAATGTTTTCAGGGTAAGTAATCAATTAGATGGATTTAAACTGTGATGGATACTGTTATGTCATGTTAAATTAGTAAGACTTTAAACGACTAAAAAGCCGTTGGATTTTTCTGAAAACAGAATTATTGATTTTGTAAACGATCTTTTATGTTTGTTGAATTTCACTATTAAACAGTATGTATCGCCTCGAATGTATCCTTTCCATATTCATGAAATATCAAACAAACTATTAAACTGTGTAATGCCATGACAAGTCAGTAAATGCAAATTAAATAATAAGAAACCAGTCATAGAAACATTACCAGTTAGGTTTAAAAGAGGTAGTAATATTGCTCAAACGCAACCTATTCATGATCTATTCATTACAGCCGGTGATACAGCAAAATAACCATTCATTCATAGATCAAAGTTTGTTAAAATCATGGAGGTTCTTACGGGTTCCTATTTTATTAAAACTAATCGTTTTCTTACTACCAATGGGTGAAGTAATTCCGATTCTAATAAATTAATAAGCAGGCTATAGAAGTAAGGGGCTGCGAGTAAAACGTATTATTAAGGAATAAATAATACTTTTCGACAGCAACTACACGAGCAACTAAAATTGCTCCAGCCTGGGCAATTCTTGTCAACTTACATCCAGTGATATATGGTAACATGTAGCAACCTGTTGCCAGAGATGTTGCTCCACAACATGCAATTTGGACCAACTTAAAAAACTGGGCAATACGCACCTCAACCTGCCGTCCCGCCGCCGCCGCCGGCCCGTTCCTCTCTCAAAATCAATACGTAGGTATAATATAAAAACGATATAGAAAGAAAATTTACTAAAAATTTCCAAACCGATTGGATATTCGGGAAATCATGAAATATATGGAGCAATCACAAGCAATATTCCCGAAACATTTCTGTTATTTATTGTTGTTGCTCCAGATTGCTCTACTTAATTGATCCAGATTGATCTATTAGTGTAGCCGAGCAATACTTGCCCAAAAAATTGCCCGTGTAAGAGCACCTTCAGGTTCATCACTTCGTCGATGTTCACTCGGACGTAATAAAATCGTGGAGGGTTTTTTGCGCGCATTGAATCTTGAACGTTCTGCTTTAGTGCCGAGAGTTGAAAATCGAAGTGTGTTTTTTCTACAGACTGAGATGTACTCTGTTGGATTCTCAAAGTTGTTCAACACCGTTAGTTGAACATCTAGGGCTATTTTCATAAACGATGATTAAAGTTAAATGATGTTTAAACGTCAACATGTATGGTTAAACAGACGCTAATCACTATTTAACTTTAAGCAATGTTTATGAATAAGGGGGCTAGTGCGTGATAAAATACCGCCGCGATATTTTCACGTCCGTCTGAACGTCCGACCAGAATACTTGAATTTGAGAAGTTAAGAACATAAAAGGGTACCTTCATATTCTGTAGGTATATAATGATAAACACTTGTCGTAGATAAAGTTTTTAGTAAGCCCTCTAACTGCAATTCATTGCAGTGTTGCGTATGTACACAAGTAGGGTACTATCGCGATCTCTACAAGCAATGCATTGCGGCATGTGACAGGTGACTTCGGATCGTAATCGCAAATCGTTTCCGACATGTACTGCGCGAAAATTGTTAAAAGATAACAAAAGTTTGCAATGTAAAAGGGAAGCGTGAAAAGAGGAAAGTACATCAATTTGTAAAAGTTATCGTTCCACAATATATGCATATAATTTGAGTTTTTTTTTAGTTTCTCGGTCCGAATTTAAATTTACTTGGAAAATAGTAATCAGCCGATTAAGGTGCAGTGGGCAGGGCTCAAAGCTCGCAGAATAGATGGCCAATAGAGCCGAAAGGTTCTATAGTGGCGACCGCGTACTTGAAGACGTAACATTGGAAAACCGGCCTACAAAGTTCACCGATGACCTGGTGAAGGCCGCAAGAGTCCGCTGGATGTGAGAAGCACAGAACCTGTCGAGGTGGTGGTGCTTGGGGCAGGCTAATGTCCAGCAGTGGACGTTTCTCAGCTGAAATGATGATGAGTAAGCATACGACTTATGTTCTTAGCCGGCGATTTACTTATGGGTACACTTTTCGCGGGCTCGAACTAACTGGTGGGCCTGGCTAAAAAGCACGCTGTCTCACCAGGCATTGTGTCCGACAGAGGTAGTACCCGTGATGAGCAGTTAGAGGCTAGTCTACACCCAAAACGTTATTGAGTGAGATGCAGGAGCATTTATAGCAAAACATTCGCGAAAAAATTAAGAAAAGTCGTTCGGAAGATCGGGGTTTATGAAAAAACCACGGCATAAATCAATGACCAATAAAGTTTATTGAACTTATCGATAATTGAACTTTGTCGGTACCGACTTAGTTTTGGAGATTTTACACTTCTTTTATAACTTAAACACGCCCAAAGTTAGGTTAAATTAGCAAGAAAAACTAATCTTTGTTGGCTCATAACTTTTTAATGGCTTTTTATTTTAGTATTCTGTTTCCGTACAGACAATATTAATAATGAGACAAGACCATACCATGTTTAAATTTTGATGTGCATAGTCAAACAGTGGAGTAAAACCCTCCCGAAGTTTGTATGGAAAAAATGTGGAAAAGTGTCACCTTAAAGCCCCATTTACACCATGCAAATGTTATTGCTTGTGACAAACATTACAATTGAAGTAACAAATGGCTTGCACCGTGCCTCGGAAAGCACGTTACTCTTGTTTATTGGTCCCGGCTGTCATTTAGAAATCTTTGATAGTTGTTACGGGTTTTTTTTTTTTTTTTTGGTTGGGAAATTATCAAATAACTTCTCCCGCTCTGGGTGGAGCAGGAGGGCGTGTCAGACTTTTACTCACTAAAACCCACCCGTATTCCCTCAGTAGCCCGTATGCCAGGGGCTGTGGTATCTCTTTCGAACAACCCGCACCCCAGCCAGAGTCACGGGTCAAGCCCGAAAATCTGACAACCATTTTTTTTAAAACTTTGCCCCGCGCTGGGAATTTCTCCTGTATTGTGGGTGCGTTTACAAAAATTTAAACTCACATACACAAAGACCAGATCCGGAACAGCTACTTGTAGGTCATACTAATATTTGTTCCGTGCGGGAATCGAACCAGCGACACGCAGCGCAGCCATTGCGCCAACCGTGCCGTCAACTTATCATTGTCATTCTTACCAAGGCGTATCGTATTACCCAGTTACTGGGTTGTGGAGGTTAAATAGGCAGTCGCTCCACGTAAAATGCCGGAATTCTGCTGCATCCGGTCAGACTGGAAGTGGACCCCAAAAATAGTTGGGAAAAAGGTTAGGCAGTTGAAAATGGCTTGCTTCGACCCAGACACTGCTTAGACGGTGCAAAATCGTTGTTTCAAAAATCGTCAACAGGCAGCATACAATTGCATCATGTATGTCAGGCTTTATTCTATATGCGTTTCTCGACTTCTATTTGGGATTGAGTCAGATTTACTGACAGAGTCAGTGTATGAAAATGAATCACAGTGGATTGGGGAAGTACTTTTCTGTATGTCGTCATCGGCATCTCGGCATGGTAAAGCCCCACGTAAAAGTTAATTACGCAGTTTATTATCCATTTTTTTTTCTTCTTCTCTACAGATTACGATGGACAGTACAGCAGAAGCTGTAGGTACGAGACGCATCATAAATACCTGTTCAATTAATTACCCAAGTATATTCATAACGGCAACTTTGTTGTATGTAATTGTTTCTTATTTTGAAATCGTTTCCATTGTAAACATGTACTTAGTTTTACAATGTGTCGCTGCAATTTGACCTACCGCCTTGACCCCTTCTGCGGTTAACAATTTGATCTAATTTCTAAGTACAGTGTAAATATCAAAGTAATAAATATTATTTATTTTTAAACACACTTACTTGTAAAGCGACGCATTTAGATTCGCAGATGCTTTACTTTATGAGATTTACACTCGGCTTCCGAATTAAGATTTCTAAGTTTGGAATTTGTGAAGCTCTACTGGAGCAGTGGTGACCCAGTGGTAACGGCCACGACTTCCGAGTTGTAGGTCGTAGGTTCGAATCCAGACGGGCACTTTTTTTTTCAGGATGATCAAACATCGATTTACTTCTCCCGCTCTGGGTGGAGCGGAAGAGCGTATCAAACTTTTACTATCCACCCTTGTTCCTTCAGTTTCCTGTGTGCTATGGGCCACGGTATCTCTTTCGAACAACCCGCACCCCAGCAGAGACACGCGCTTTACTTTGTAAAAATTATTTCATCACATCAGGGCCTATAGACAAAACACATTTCTGTTAGCGTTCACGCCAAATGCTACGCCAAAATGTATGGGAATGACATTACCCGTTGAAAGGTTACGTCGTGTCCTTTCCGCAGGTAATGTCATTCCAATACATTCTGGCGTAGCATTTGGCGTGACCGCTAACAGAAATGTGTTTTGTCTAGGCCTGCTGCTCTGAAAATGGTGAAGAAAAACATAGTAAGGTAACCAGTACCAAAAATTCGATGTGACATTTACAAACCCGCACTGGGCCTGCATGGTGGATTACGTCCCCATCCTTTTCACTGAGAGGAGGCTTGTGTACTAGTAGAAACATTACATAGGCTGATTATAACGGATAAACTCTACTATAGCTTTGCTGAAAGCGATTCTTTTGAAATTCAAAATGTTCTATGCCAAAAACTAAATTAATGGTTACATGAATGGAGTTACGAAATTAGAGTTTGAAAAGATATCTCTCGAGATTGGGTGTTTGTGCTTGTAAGATTTAGCTGGGTTAAACGTAATCACGGTACCGAAAAAAAAACAGTTTTCTAGTTAAACTTTTCTAGTAGGTAGCAGTAATTTTCGCTAATGCTTCTGTTGACCATTCATAATAATTACCAGACAACAATGGAAGCGAGTGTACTTGTCTGTTTCTAATTAGGGCATTGCCTTTTATCACGATTCAATACGTGGCTCATGAATATCAAACAGTTCATAGATATTACCAAAGTCTTGAAATGTTTATAAGTAAGTACAGACGCCAGCACATCAAGCTATACCAAACTGTCAAATTTCTTAGATAGATTTTCAACTTTATAAGAATGAGGTTTATGTTCAATTCGGATAATTTGACAGTTTGTGGTAGCTTGACATGCTAGCGTCTGTACCTATTTTAAAAAGCTTTTATTTAACTTCACTTGTACGTATGTCCTGGAATATTACAGTCAATTTTGAAGCAGATATCTTAAACCGATTGAGCCGAAATTTTGCATGCGTATGTATATCGCGTGACAATGCAATATTATGATGACATGGAGCTGATCTGATGCTGGAGCTGGAAGGTGGCCATAGGAACTCCGCAATGACAAGACACAACCCCATCGAGTTTGGGTTCGTTTGATTCGTATTGACGAGTACTTTGATCCTATATTGTAAACAAGGTCTTATGCTAGAGCTGGAAGGTGACCATAGGAACTTCGCAATAAATCGTCACAAACCATCGAATTTGGGCTCGTATGATTCGTATTGACGAGTACTTTGATCCTATATGGTAACTAGGGTCTGATGCTGGAGCTGGAAGGTGGCCATAAGAACTCCGCAATAAAACGATACAACCCCATCGAGTTTGGGATCGTGAAACATTCCCAATCATAACTAAAAAATAAATTAATGGTAAAAAAACTTTTTTAAATCAAGATTTTATTTAATTGCCCTAAAAAGAACAAAATAAACTTTAAATTAAATTAAATCAAACCAATCAATTTACTACATTCATTAAATGATATAAAATAAAAGCCTGTCGCGAGATTTGCATATTTTCATATGATTGATTAGAGAGAAGTGATGTGTGGTGTTACACGAAAGGATAGAATAAAAAATGAGTACAGAAGAGGAAGCCTGAAAGTGGCACCGATCAATGAAAGTTGTGTGGAAATCGGTTGTCATGGTATGGGCATGTGATATGGAGGAATGAGGAAAATGTCGTGAGGAAAGTTTTGAGTATGAATGTCGATGGCTATAAGAGTAGTTGGAGACCAAAGAAACGATGGACTGTGTGAATGATGATATGGTTAGAAAGAGTGTGACTACGGAGACGACGACTAATAGAGAAGTGTGGAAGAAAAAGACATGTTGCGCCGACCACAAATAAATTAGGATAAGGGCAGGAGAATGAATGATGAATGATTAGAGAGAAGTCACTTCAGTCTGTTTAAATCTGCTAAGGATCAGTTTTTGTTCAAGGCGTCGAGCTCATCCCGCCATTTACGTTTGGGCCCACTGCGATGTCGCTAGCCATTAATGGGGACCCATTGGCCCCTTGGTCGTCTGGCATGCGGCAGATTAATTTAACAACTAAAATGAAAATGCGATAGAAAGTTGATAGGTGTCTTCAAATGTCTATGAAAATCTGTAAGGTACAGGAGATATGACAAAAATCTAGGAAGAATATTAAAACACGTTTGAGTATTTCAGAATGTATTCATTCAACAAAGTTTACATAAAATGAAATGGTTCATATCTCTTCAATAATCTATAATATCTTCCTTAGTTGACTCACCGTCAAGACACATTTACAAGAAAAGTAAAAGCCCAAATTATGAGCATAGTCCTCTGGATTCTCCCACAAAACACAGAACACTTCATCTAATAAAAACTACGCCGCTTTAACATACATTACAAATAGGTACTTATATTATTTTGTGAAATGCATTGGTCATTGGCCTAGCTGTGCCAACGACCTGTAGGGATCAAGCGCGATGATTGACCGCGGTGACGTCGGATGTGATGACGAAATAAAACTATTGCGGCGTAGTGTTAATTGCTCGAGTCACACCTCTATCCACCTATGGGCTTTTTTCGACCATTCTCCTTGATGTGGTTACCAGAACTTGAACCTTTGATTCGGTCAGATACACATGAGTTAGAGACTTTACGTATCCACGTGAGTCCCATCTAGCACAGTGAAGGCAAAGTTTTTATTGTAGGCACCTCTATTTACTCGGCCGTGTGGTACTTTGAAAGATCAGCACCCTAATTGCGTAATACACGATCAATCATAATGTTTCTTTTTGACAATTCAACAATATTCATTGCGTTATTTACGTTGTTGAGCAGACACATTTTTCGAACATATGAAGCAATGGATGAGCAATCTGTTTATAATGATTCAGATTACGATTGATCGTGCGTTACGCAATTAGGGTGCAGGTTCGCTTTTGATTGGGTTTCAGACGGGCATCCATGGGATTATACCTTGCTATAATGTTACCATCAAAAACATTTCCATCTTAAGAGATGACATGTCTTCAAAAGGAGCAACTTAGCCTGATCACTAAACTTTACGTCAGCGTAGTAATTTAATTTATAATTTAATTTATTTCATAAAAAACAGTACTTAGATTAGTTACAGTTAGTGGTTCACCAATCACCGTGTCCCGTATGTGTCGCCGGGCGTAAAAGAATAGCACCATCCCATTTCTTCCCGTGGCTGTCGTAGAAGGCGACTAAGGGACTTACCAGAGAATGGGCAGCAGCGTTCTCTATGCATTTTACCACCATACTGCGATCGCCAACCCGCCTGCCAAGCGTGCCGAATATGGCAAAACCCGCCATCCTGGGGGAGGCCTATGTCCAGCAGTGGACGTCTTTTGGCTGAAATGATGATGATGATGAGTGATTCACCAATGTTCCACGTTACCTCTCGTAGCCGGGGTCTACGAGAAAATCGATATTGCGCACTGTTTACAAGCCGATGTGATGATTATTTTGCCCTCTAAAATAAATACCTTTATTTTAAGCAAGGTTGGTACTAACGGTATATTTAAAATAAACAAATTACTCAAGCTTTGCAATAATAATGCTAAGAGCAATAACCGTAACAAAATCTTAAGAATGCTTATTGCGTGCAGCGTAGCGAATACTTAAAACTTTAATACATTCTTGTACTGCAAATTAGTTGCCGTCTTGAACTGTAGTATTTGTTATAGTCACGCTTACATTGTAAATAGGACATGTAAATGAGGGATGCGATAAGTTATGTCACTCCTTGGGTGAAATAGAGCGTGAAGATAGCACAACTTGTTTTTCAGTATAAAACGTTTGAACAATCCTGTTTATGACTCAGGGTTGTAAATGTCTAGCAGACTGATTTGCGCAGCTTTGTCGAAGTAATTATGGTCTGGTAAGTACAGTGAGTCTCTTTGGACAATGAATGGTTTTATTTATTTTGAGTAACTATGCTAATTAAGATAAATCTTTAACTCTCAAACGTTCTGCCTGTATAAGCGATCGCTTTGGAATTGTATTTAGAAGATTCTGATCGAAAACTTTAGAACACAAAATTGGCATTGGGTCTGGTCGCCTATTTCCGGTGAATCAGCAACTGATTATACAAGAAGTAAGTTGTTATCATATTGTTATTTACCGTATTCACTGAACTAACTCACGTCACGTGCCGTCATTTATAGTTAAAATACAGAAATAAAAAAACACGTGACCGAGAATAAATAAATTGAGACGCAAGGTCACCGTTTCATGCAAAAAAATTGACACACGATAATGGATGACGCCAACCTTCGATCACACCCATGTTCCGGGCACATACAGTTGTATGTGCCCGGAACATGGGTTACCAAGATGCATGTAGGTAGTTACCTACATACATCTTGGTAACATAGAGTAGGTTACAATAAGATAAGAAAACAGGAATAAGAAAAATGTTTGACAACGTTAAAATGTTGCCATCCGTCATTTTCTATACAACCCTTGTATTAGTACGTTTGAAATCCGAGACACGTGTCTAGTATTTTTATGTAAAGAATCTATGTACAAAATTTTAAAACTGTATCATGAAAAATCACAAAGTTATAAGCTTGTTATTATCTAGTTGTCCACACAAACAGGGTCACCACGCGGCGCCCCCGCGCCCCCGCGCCCCCCTTGCGTCCAGCGTCGTATTGTGCTCATTGATAATAATTAGGCAGTATGTACCTAACCGTACGGCGATTGTATTGTAATTAACATTTTCCATCATACTTGCAAAACGTTTTTTGGGAAAAAATACAACATCGTGTAAAAATTATTGTAATCGATTGAGTAACTTATTCTGAACAAACTATATTCAGGTTTCGCATATGCTAAAAATAATGTTGTATAGGTATATTTGCAAATCTACTAACAATTTTAACATTATTCTGTTATAATTTAAAAAAGAATTCAGCCATTTACTAAGTATTAAGTCAGTGGATCGACAAAGCGATTAATTCAGTATTCAAACTATTTGTACGAATTTTAAACTTCATTATGTAAAACTTAGTTTCACCGAAACAAATCTACGTTTCAGCAGCTTTTTTAATAGATTATTGACTTATTAAAAGGAAATAAAATGTATTGAGTGCGACGCTGACGAGGGTAGTTAGGCGCGTATTTAAAAAATAATATTCATCTCAGCCAAAATTCAAGCATTATATCCTGAATGATAAAAAATTAAATAGCAAGCAGTGGTGCGAATGTTGCCTCATATCAATTAAGTTTTTTCAACGAAATAAATTTGGAACTGATGGGCCATTGTCGGTTTTGTAAAGAGTGAGTTAAAAATCTAACTGGCCACGTCGATGATAAAAAACAGTAATGGATGCAGGCATTGCACGTTCGCACGACAATGACCGACGGAAGCCGAGCGTCCGGTGTCACCTGCGCCAGAGCACTTCCCTACGCAACCTGAATTATTTCTAATTAATTGTTTGTCTGTCTCTGTGGAATATGTTATAACTCCTTGACGTAAATAGAACGACGATCAGAATCTGAAAAATGTGTGTTAGGACAAGACATGTGATGTGCTGCTTTCATTTTTTATTGTCTTGTTTGCAGAACATATTAGCATGCGGTGTCAGCCTTAGAAATGTAAAATAGAATATGTTTTGAGCTAGATTTTCGTTTTCTTATCACAATCAATCTATTTCTAAGAATGCCATTAAAATAACGAGATGAGAACTGTGATGTTTTTTTAATTTCTGCAATAGCCTTATTTTTATTTTGACGAAACCTGAATTGTAATTTCCATTAAAAAGAAGGCGGTCATCCTCATTTTCCTCTTGGCAACAGATATTTTAATATTTAGAGAGGCTGGCTTGTATATTTCAATTCCCATTAATATTTTCAGAAAATTCATGAGCACTGACAGTTTTTTTTATATCGTCGGATATTTGACTTGCATTTATTATTGAAATGATTATATTATCCAGAAAATATGATGCTAATCTTCTTATCATCCTACATATAACATGTTGTTTACCGTCTGCCTCAGAATAATATTCAATTTCTTTTTCGCGTCACTTTATTTTATCATAAATGGGATTGGCATCAGATTTAGCCAATAGCATGAGGCGATTTGTTTTTGAGCTTTGAAAACATTAAAATGCCAACATCAACATTCCTAAAAAATAAGGAATTATTACTGAATTTAAGACCGAAATCGGAATTAGCTGTTTATAAAAAAAATCCTCTGGAATCACAACATCAAATTAAGTTCTAGGGAAATATATTTCAGGAAAACATATTTAGGTAATGAAGTAAAATAATGGCGCTTTTCTTCTCAGTCTCACGATTCTCGTTATGAGTCATAGTTCTCGAATCCGTGTGATGACCAGCACCAATTAAGTCCAAGGTTTCCCATGAAATCTTATCGTTTAAAAGCTCGCTTAGATTCTAATCATACGAATTATAACGAGTCCGTAGTACTTGTGAATAATAAACTTTTAGAACCAGGAAGTTAATTTATTAGTTAAAAGGCAATGGCGGGAAAATGTTGGTTAAAGTTAAATGATCGATACTCACGGGAATTGAAAATTAACCTTTTTTAGGCGGAAGAGCTACCGTAGCCCGCAAAATTTAAGTTTTGTTATTATTGATAATAATTCTAATGATTGTACTTTGGAAAATACATTTTACCGGAATTGTCTACATAGCTTGTAGAGTAAGCAAGCTGAAGTGGCAGCGGGCCGGCCATGTTTGTCGAAAGACCGATGGCCGGTGGAGCAGACGAGTCCTGGAGAGGAGACCGCGTATCAGCAATCGTAGTGTGGGACGTCCCCGTGCTAAATGGACCGACGAAGACCTTAAAAAGATGGCTAGGACAGACTGGATGTGGAAGGCGGAGGATAGAGTGTTGTGGCGCAGTCTGGGAGAGGTCTATGTCCAGCAGTGGACTGCGATAGGCTGAGTTATATACTTCTAACATCTCATTCATACACTTGCTCCGGTTACTTACACACCCTCTGGTATCCCCACAATGTTTTTGTATTTTTTAATTTTTATATTATGTTACTAAATTTTTATATTGTTTCTCTAATCTATTGTGAGTTACGTATCCTGTTTTGTTTTGTTTTGTTATCATGTCGTGTATCCAAACATTAGGCATCTAGCCGCGGGAGGGCCCTGGTGACCTGTAATACAGGTTTTTAAATAAACCTACTTCAGGCACCAGTCTCTCACAAAGTTAGCTCCTACTTCGTGCACTACTGTATAAGTTAGCATTAAGTTCATAACTTATGTTGAGAGAGAATAAACGTTTTTATATTTTATATTATATTAGTTATAATATATGTATATTTGTATGGGCGCATTTTTTTTTTTTTGTAGTTTGCTGGTCAGTTTCAAGTAGAATATTGCTTATAGCTTAAATTTCTTAGGCTACCTTATTGCATCCCGGTAATAGTTTTCATCCTTTTTGGGGTTTGGTTTTATGATAGATTAAAATTGTGCAAATTCGTTAAGAATGAGTAAAAAATAGCTTAGATCTTAGTTTTTTGAATAAATGATTTAGGTCTTGTTATCATATTATGACTGCGCAGATGTTAAAAGTTAATTTAATGCTATCCCATCGTGGAAGATTACCACATGAGATACACCCAAATCAGTACATACTAGATAATCAATCAATCAAGATCAATCAATTAAGCCTTTCTAAGTCCATTGCAGGACATGTGGACATGGACGTGGACATGTGTGTTACCTAAGGGGCTTTAGATAATGATCTCCGCTTATTATGTTTTACGTTAAGAAGTGGGTTCGTTGTTCATACAAGAAGTCAGTACCTGCATTACTAAAAATTATAGGTTACTAGCTTTTGCCAGTGGCTTCACCCGCCTGGTGGTCGATAATTATCCCGCGAGAACGTATAACCGGGATAAAAAGTATCCTATGTGTTAGTCCAGGTTATAACATATTATGTGTGCCAAAGTTTATCCAAAACCATTCAGCCGTGGTTGCGTGTTTGAGTAAAAAACATTCGAACATCGAAATATCCAAACATGCAAACTTTCACATCCTTACTAATATTATAAACGCGAAAGTTTGTATGTATGTTTGTATGGATGTTTGTTACTCTTTCACGCAAAAAGTACTGAATGGATTTGGATGAAATTTTGAATTCGAATTTGAAATTCAGATAGACCATAACCTATTTTAACACATAGGATACTTTTTATCCCGTTTTAGTACGTTCCCGCGGGATAATTTCCGACTTTCTCGCTGGCGAAACCGTGGGAGGAAACTAGTTCATCATAATTTATAATATTAGTAGGACTAAGGAGTCTATAGTCATATCATAATGTCAATTAGTCGCAAATGTCGCAATTACTGGTATAGGGCTATATCAACAAAATACACCCAACCTTGCTGAAGGCGTCCCATAGGGTCATGGCCATCCGGATGATCCGAGGTAATCGCACGATCTCCGGCGAGGCGGCGGGCCTCCTTGCCGGATTACCGTCATGGGATCTGGAGGCAAAGGTCCTCGCGCAAATGTGGGAGTGGCGCGAGAAGGCCAAACGCCGGGGCGTAAATCCGCTACCGCGGAAAATCGCGGCATAGCGGACAGAGCTCCTGCGGGATCTCATGGCGACATGGAGTGTGCGATTGTCGCAACCCAGTGCTGGGCACGCCACGATTGCGGCGGTAAGTCCCCTCTTTGAGGAGTGGCTTCAGGGGCGGCATGGCGTCCTCACCTTCCGCCTGACGCAGGTCCTCACCGGACACGGTTGTTTCGGGAGGTTCCTGTTTCGGATAAGGCGGGAGGGTGTTTCCACTGCAAAGATCGCCCTGAGGACACGGTGGAGCACACGGTGGCGGTCTGTCCGGCTTGGGCGGAGCACCGCCGTGTCCTTGTGGAGGCGATCGGCGGCGGCGATCTCTCGCGTCCGGCCCTGGTCCAGGCCATGGTACGGAGCGAGAGTGCATGGGTAGCCGTCACCTCCTTCAGCGAAGCAGTAATGCTCTCAAAGAGGTAGGCGGCGACCGTGAGGGACAGGCAGTCTATGCGCCCTCGCGACCCTAGCCGCTGCAGGATACGGAGACGTCCTGGGCGTCGGGAATCCCAGGCCGATTTCCGGCCACCGTAGGCATGAGCTTGCGGATGGCGAGTAATGGGTCGCTCGCTGTCCGGTAAGGACCAAGCCCAAGTCGACGGCGCGTTGATTTCCACGCGCGCCTCAAAGAGATGTCAGCACAAAAAGTGATGGGACCCGCAAGGGTCGATGCCTGCCAGGGGTGCGGGTTTGTTCGAAAGAGACACCACAGCCCCTGGCTTAAGGGCTACTGAAGGAACACGGGTGGGTTTTAGTCAGTAAAAGTCTGACACGCCCTCCTGCTCCACCCAGAGCGGGAGAAGTTATTTGATGATTTCCCACCTAAAAAAAACCTTGCTTAATCTATATATATAAAAATGAATCGCCGAAATGTATGTACGCGCGTAACTTCCGAACGACTGCACCAAATTGGATGATTCTTTTTTCTATGTGTCCTTATTGTCAGGACAAAGTTTTTAATCTAATCTAATGCCAATTCAATGTTCATAGCTAAGACAGGACAACGTCTTTTGGTTCAGCTAGTAATTATTAAAAGCCTGTGGTGTCTCGAGCATGGCAAAAGCTACTTACTTTCGTTCCAATTCTCACTGTTTAAAATTTCTAAGGACCCAGTTCCTATTGAAGGAGTTCTGCTCATCCTACCATAGCTGTCTGCGCCTGTCGCGATGGCGCTTGCTATTCGGAGGGACTATCTGGGTAAATGGGGTTGTTGAGGAGTTGATGGACGCTGCTGAAAGTACCAAGCTCGAAGTCACATTCTGCGCTGACAGTTTTTGATTGCTATCGACACGCTAAGAATGAGTGAGTAAAGGGTTTGGATCGTCAAGAAATTGATATGCTTATTTCTTTTAAATTTTAACCCTCTTACTTGTAAACGCAGAATAAATGTATACAAGTTTAAACCTAAGAAAATGTATGGTTATTCTTTTGTTATTCCTGGTATAACTTTACTCCGCGTTTATTAGTAAGAGTAGCTCTAAAATATCATACAGAATAACTTTGATAGATGAAACTTTTCCCCCTTAAAATGTCTTACGTCGAGCTATGAGTCATGAAATAAGGGCAGTATAGGAAAGCTCGCTATCCGGTAAGGAACAAGCACAGGTCGACGGCGCGTTGTGTTCCACGCGCGCCTCAAAGAGATGTCAGCACAAACCGATGGGGCCTGCAAGGGCCGATGCCTGCCAGGGGTACGGGTTGTTCGAAAGAGATACCCCTGTTAGACAGGGAACAAGGGTGGGTTTTTAGTCAGTAAGAGTCTGACACGCTCTCCTGCTCCACCCAGAGCGGGAGAAATTATTTGACGATTTCCCATCCAAAAAAACAAAACGCAGTATAGGAATCCAACACGGAAATTTTCCTGTAATACGTTTCACGTATTATTATTTAGTCGTAAAGCATATAAGGACATAAGTGAACAATCGTAAAAATAGTATCAAGAGTGAAAATGTTAGATGCGGGCACCCACACGACGCGACGGAAGTAATGTGTATGCAGATATTAAACTACCTACATTGAACTAAATAAGTTCGTGCTACGCATTATAATTAGCTGCTTTGTCTTTGTAATTGCTTTGTTTTGTTTCAACAATGTGTTTGAGAATTTGGAATCTTTATTGTTAAAGAAATGTTGTCACCTGTCTCATGTTCCGTTTCTATATCTTACTGAATGGCATCGTGGCAGTTTAAATATTATGAACTCTTTATTTAATTACGAGCCTGTAGCTTTAAATTCTCCACCCCGACCCTTGCTCGAGCCACCCCGTGCCACTGAGCCTGTAGCTTTAAATTCTCCACCCCGACCCTTGCTCGAGCCACCCCGTGCCACTGAGCCTGTAGCTTTAAATTCTCCACTCCGACCCTTCCTCGAACCACCCCGTGCCACTGAGCCTGTGGCTTTAAATTCGTCCCTAAATAATAATCATTCGATCCAGCCCATATCTTGCTGCCCTCTTCCAATTACACCCTAAGCCGAGGTCCGTACCCCACAGGGGTTGCCCTTAGCATACAATCGCTTACCTTACCTTTTAAGTTCTGGTTGGAGGCCTTCATTTTTGCTGTGCTCTACAGGGTCCGTAATAGGGTATTTTCCAATTTAATAAAAACTATTTTAATTTGAAGATTGGGACGACATATTTAACAGAAAAATAAAAATAAATTTATTGAGATCCATTTTCTTAATTAAAAACGATTAAAATCAAATTTCGTTTATGTTGTTTTGAATTTACCGCTAAAACGCTCCTTACGATGACTTTTAATCACGTGACATTGTGACGCCAGCTTTGTGTAAACGGCACCAGTACCACAAATACTTAGTTTGGCGCATTTTTAGAAGTATTTATGCACAGAGGCACCGCACACCAGTAATATCTCTTTCTATCCATTAAAAATCTTTTTAACCTTTAGTTTACGTTACTTAATAACCTTTAGTTTACACAAAGTTGACGTCACGTGATAAAAAGTCATCGTAACAAGCGTTTTGGCGGTAAATTTAAAACAACGAAAAATAAATTGGATTTAAATCGTTTTTAATTGAGAAAATGGATTTAAATCAATTTAATTTAATTTTTCTGTTACATATTTCGTCCCAATCTTCAATTTATAATAGTTTTCAATAAATTGGTAAATACCCTATTATACCTTAGCTTTAAACCAATTGTAAGACCAGCACCCTAATTGCGTAACTCACGATTCATCATAATCTGTATCGTTTTGAAACGGATTGTTAAACCATTGCTTCATATGTTCGAAAAATGTGTCTGTTCAACAACGTAAATAACGCAATGAATATTGTTTAACTGTGAAGACGAAACCAATTATGATCAATCGTAAGTTACGCAATTAGGGTGCTGTCTACATTATGGAATGCAAATAAAGATATGAATATGAATTTATTGATGCAGCCACAGTAAAGTCCGGTTAAGCAGTCGACAAACTCCTAGGTGGATACGCGTGATGTCATACCCCAGAGGAAAAAAACGTCTTGTCCTTCATTCTTCATTACTTTATGCACAAGATTATACAAAACATTGTAATGTCGTCGTGAGATTTAAAAAAATACCGAAAACCTTTTAGAAATAAAGATCCTAACAACTTTCAGTGCCCTGGATAAAAGTTTATTTATTTTAAACGTACAGTTAATCTGATTATATTTTAAGGCACTCCAAACACAATCGCAAGTTATTGCCAATAATTTAAGGGTTAAAGTTGAGGTGCCTTAACGGTACGGAGACTTACGATTATGAACGTTCTGTCATGAATGTTTTCTTTATTATAGCGAATTAATCATACCAATTAATATAAAGCCAATCATTGTAATTATTCCTCAATGTATTTATTTGAATATATGTATGTGTAATAGTGTTAATTGTCTACCAGTTGTTAATAATAAGATCCTTGATTGTATTTCATTATCTCAGTTATAATTCCGGATTTATAACATACCATAACTTGGCAACAGGCCGCGAAGTTAACTGTAAACTTGACTTAGCCAGAGGATTGTAAAAAACTTAATCGGTAACAACTGGAGCGAATCAGGTGAGCGCACTAATTGTGGAACGCCAATTAAAAACGATATTGTGCAATATTCGATAGGCGATAGAGTCACGGAATATGATGAAGTCACTTACCCTACATCGTTCATGACAGATGTTATTCACCGGAACATTAATTGTTGTGAAAAGAGATGTGTCCACGCATGCCCGAAGAGTCTAATGACCACGAAATAACACGAACTGTATGAGTGAGTGAGTGAAATAACACGTACACACAAGTGAATAAGATTTTTATAAAATTGGAATATTTGTAACCCAAGTGGTTTCAAGTCTGCTGGCTTTGCATACAAAAAGTTGCTTGGCTATCTACTAAGACTATTTCTAATTTTTCTAATGTTATCTATCAAATCACACTAAACTTACTTCACGAAATGAAACCTACGCGTATGCCTTACGCGTGGCTACGCTGCGGTATCATCATGTGGGGACACAGTGTAGATGCGAATGATTTATTTATTGCACGAAAGAAACGTATGCGAATATTAATTCAAATAAAACCTAGAGACAGCTTCAAATCCCACTTTAGAAAAGAAAAAATGCGAACTCTGCCCTCCATTTACATATTAGAAATAGCCACTTTTGTTAAGAAAAACCTAGAAGTCTTTAATTTTGACAAGAACGAGCGCCGCAAAACCAAATTAATTCTCCCAGCACCTAGGCTACAAATGTACAAAAATAGCCCGGAAAATCGAAACATACAAAAATACAATATAAAATTACCTGAAAATATACGGTCCACGAGGACACTATGTGTATTTAAAGCGAAGATAAAGGCATTGCTCTTAGAAAAATGCTATTCTAGCATCCTAGATTTAATGGAAGATAAAATGTTAAAATAGAGTTTAAATATTATATCCGTGTGTTAATTATAAAACATATTTTTATGTATAAAGCTAGATATAAGTTTAATTAATATAATATTTTAAGTGTGGAAGTCCCTAATCTACGTCATATTAGATCTCACAGTAAGATGTATTATTAGTTTTAAGTTATCTTGCTGCGCCCTAACAGGGTCATGTACTTACTAGTTTTAAGCTTAGCTTATAAATATGGTTGTTTAAATTGTGCATTTAATAAATTAAATAAAACATAAAATAAAATAAAAACCAAACATGTGCATTTCTTCAGTAAATGTAGTAATCAGTCATGAATCAGAGAATTCATTAGGTGAATGAGCTGTGCCTTTCTCCGGGCATTGACGTTGGTACAATAAAACTTAATTTGTTTTCCCAAAATATTTCGGATGTAAAAAGTAATCACCCAGGGAAAAACCAGAAATCACATATCGTTAGTATGGTCGTGGCCTAGTTAATGAAGAGGCAACCGGTTTCTTTAAGTTTGAGTCTGAAAATAACTTGGAAAATGGCTAAAATAAAGGAGTAGAGAAAGATTTATGAAAATTTTAAAACTTATAGAAAATTGTTTCCTTTTTTATCCGCCCTTCTAAAGGCTTGACGATGTTTATAAGCGTATCTGATGTTCTTTGAAATTTATGAGCATCGAGTCATTCGTACACACCCATGTTTGCCCTTCCTAATATAGGAAGAGATTCTAACATGGGCCCACGATGAAGAAATTTAATTTAGAACTTACTTTAAATAATTTTAAAAACAAATTCCTCAATACAGCTAAATCTGTTTACAGCAATTATCGCCCACATATTAATGGGTGGAATCAAATAGTTTACGAAATAGTCATGTTTAGATGTCAATAATGCTATGTAATTTAGTGGCCATTACATGCTTCGAATTGCTTCGCTCAACTAAATTTGGAATAGAGCGAACGCCACACATTCTCTCGCGCTCATGTTAGATAAAGCTGCCATTGTGAGATGGTAGTTGGGTAGTATGGGCATTGTTGGTGGCAGCGCGCGTTATAAAGTCGTTGGATTGTGGCGAAAAGAGGTCGCAGGGGCGCGGGAGGGGACGGCCGTTGACCGACGACAACCTTATTGCGTTGAGCCATGAGCCAATGTCTAGGGTAAGGTCCTCGGACCCGAAGTGGAGTGCTGTTTTCATTGGTACGTTTCCGTGGGCGGCTCGACACGGTTCGGTTTTTTCAACATTTGCAAAAAGAGGTTGCATAATTTCAGACCATAAACGTTGCGAGCTCGTTTACTTTGCTAAATATTTGACACAAACATACATTTCATGTGGTGAGAATTGAGTTTAGTTTACGTTTTGCTAATGAATATTTATTTGCTAATGAGTTTTCAATTATAGAAATGTATGAACTGAATTTTAAATTACTTAGGTACTTTTTTTTAGTTAGGTAGACGGTGATTGTCGTTAGGTAATTTTAAAGTTGTTTTTTTTTTAACTACTTTTATTGTTAATGTTAATTCAAAAGATATTGTCTTTTCGATTAACATAAGCAATTAAAACAAAAATTAAAAAGTTTTAAATTATTTAAACAACGTTATTGCGTGCACGACGACAAAGAATCGTTTTATTTCTATTAAGCAATTACTTTGCAACTTTTTTTTTTCAAAAATTACGAATCAAAGTATGAAAGCTCGCGAGCTCTTTATATGACGGCGATAGTTTGGCCATTCGCCACAAGGCTAGATGGTTCCATTCGAGAGTGTAAGAGAGGGTAATGCCCTCCGAAGTTGTTTGTGGCAAAAAATGGGGACACTGAGAGACCGGCTCACTTATTTTGGTTAAGTTATGAATCAGCGTGAGAAATAATACTAAATTAACAATTCATTTTTGTTTTGTTATTTCCATTGCCAACTCTTATGCAAGTGGAAGAAAGTTTTATTTAAAATATTTGATAAAAAAATTGGGTAATGCTGATAATAATTGATTTATACGTATAAAAGTTTAAAGCTTCTATTACATCGTAAATAATAAATACAAATAAATTATTCAATGAAAGCTCGGATACATACATCAGTGTGCTTGCTTAGGCCGTCCATCAGGACAAAAGGGTGTGAATTCATATATTTTTCCATATCTTCGCAGTAAGCCAACAAAGGACTTCACGACGAAGAAGAAGGGACTTGTTCATGCAAATTAAAAACTGAATTTCAAAATCATTTGGAATTTTAAAATATGCCCCACTTTCTGCCGGGATTCAAATTTTTATATATTCGAATTTCTATACAGTGTTTACTCTTTTCATGGTAGGTACCTACTGTAGAATTGGTAAGGTATAGACCGGACGTATTTAAACGTGAACATTTCTGTTGAGCAGTAAATATAATAATTAATTAATAAAAAAAAACAATTATATCCCCCCCTAACAACATTCACAAATAAAAATAGGGCATCAAAAAAATTCATCCACATTGCTGTCGACTGGTAATATTTCCAAGAGACTGGCGGCGTTTTCATGTTGTATGGCCTCTGACCAAGATAAAAACCAGCTATTGCATCACAGGAAGTGCCAACCAGCCGTTTCAAGATTTCCTTGAAGAGACCATGAGCACGGGGACCCCACGGCCCGAGGGTTTCAACCCCAAACGGCTGAAAAATATAATGACCAGCCTGTTGTTTGAACGTGATCATTTCGCTATCAAGTTACCAAGGTAAAAATAACCAACTATTCAAATAGTCTTCATACAAAAACCTTCACCTGTAAGCAAAAACATTTCGCCGAAAAACAACAATTGATTTTCCACAATAAAGTCCGTTCAGATGCAGCGATTGGCACCGTGCCTTGACTGCAGCACTTCTACACGAGTATATAGCCGTCTGTACACCCCATTAGAAATTCTTACTGCGACCTATTAATACAAGACTTCGTTGAAGAGTACGACAACGACCTTAAAATTGAATTCAACATGCAAACCAAACGTCCCGAGATTGTTGTAAACAAGAACGTGCCAAAAACCTTGATTTTGATTTGGGAAGTCAGGGGCGAGTTACTCGTCACTACTTGGACTTGTTTTTCTTCCTTCCATGGAGAATGTATTGCGCTATAAGCATTAAGATGTGGTACACATTTGTTCAGGTCGGCACATTCGATTTTAGAGTACTTGTTGAACAATAAAGCCGACTCGGAGGATTTTCAGCTTTCATTCGGCTTGTGCTAATCGAAAACTCCTTTTGGCATCAAACTTCAGTGAATGAAGTGAAAAACCCGGGTTATACGAGGCTAGTGTTTGAAGCTTGGATAGAAAGATAGAGCTAGTAAGCTAGTTATTCTGCCCTCGTGTTTACAGAACTATCCGAATGTTTAAGTCAATAAGCTAGTGAGAAAGATAGTAAGTAAGTGCGATAGTTTAAAAGAATGGAGTTCTATTTTCGAGCTAGTAGGCGGCCACTGAATTTACTCTCTTGGCTTGTATACTATCCTCGTATGATCGGCGAAGCTAGCATCCAATCAGCATGTCGATTCTGAAAGCATCTCACCGCGTGAAGTGAGCGTGGTGTGACCTGTCAATGTCATCTCACTGATGCTAGGGATTGACCATGCAGGATGATACTGACAGCTCGCTCCACGCTCACTTCACGTGGTGAGATAGTAACAGAATAGCAATGCAGCTCATTTCACTCCACGGAATAAGTTACTGCAATTCTATTGGCTTAAATTTATCAGTATCGTGTAAGCAGCTCGAACTTGTGCCAAGGCAGGATAATGAGCTGGGATATTACTTTCTTGCAATCCCATGCAGCCATAAGTTACCCAGGCCAATAAAATTGAAGCTTTTGATTCGTTCAGATAGGTTGCTAAACAAAGTTTGGACTGTGACAACAGGCTAGTACTTTTCACAAAACCCTTATATCAATATTTCTTGTCTTGAATATAAATATTTCTGTCAAAGAAATAAGGAAGAATCAAATGTAAGTGATCTTTAACAAAATTGCTTACGTGACTAATGAAAGACATCAACGGGAGCACGAACTTAAATGTATCACATGTACATGAGGTCTTGTATTAAATGTACATGAGGAAAACCTCAATAAACCTATCGTATTCAAGTCGCAGGCTGTCATGACGTCACACACGGAGGCTCCTACAATTCATATGCTAATGTTAATAAGGTTATAGTACCGGAATCGGAATATTTATAATAAAATTGATTAGTAACTGCAAAAGCAAGTCGCACTTACTTAGCGCGTAAGTAATGAAACGCATGTTCATGAAATCTCATTAGAAATTTCATACTCAATTGAGACTTTATTAGGCACTAATTTGTTTCAGTAATACTAATAAGCCTCGTGTTGGTCCCGCTTGAAATTATACTAACGATACACTCATAACGAGCAAATTATCGATCATTATTTTTACAAAAATATGTATTCGGTAATCGGTTTTCCACACGTTTATGTGAAATAATTGAATAACGTATAAAACAAGCAATAATTGCTTTAGTAATGACATGCGATAAGAATAATATTTTTTAGTTAATAAGGTACGTATTTTTGTAAGTTGAAAACACAGTTGCATTGCGTTATTTATCCTAACATACATGTATAAGTATATAGGTAAATACACCTAGTACCCAATTAAGCTGTCTGCATACGAGGCACCTATTGCTTAGTTTTCTTTAAAAAAATATTTTTAGAATGTGACAAGTTGATAACTTAGTCTTGATGCTGACCGCAACATCGATTTCTTTAAATAACTTTAATTCATATAAAAGGCAAGGTAGTCATTTAAAGTCGTCAATTAACATTTACAAAACCTGTCTATCATTCAAGACACTGTTACAAAACCTACAGTTTCCTCTCAGTTCGTTTAACATTTACATAATTGTCTAGTCTAACCTTGTAGTATTTTCCTTACAAGATTACGTAGGTACCTATCGAATGTCCAAAATTCAATGTCGATTTAGAGTAAAAAATTACAATTTAATTGAAAAAAAAAAGAAAACTGTCGGATTGATTGTAAAAATATGTCGGTCAAGAACAATCAAGAGGAAAAATTACTCACGTGGGTCTTTACCCAGCATGAAAAATGTTGGAATATTTTCTTATTTATTTATAAAACGGGTGTTTTTTTCCGGTGTGGGTTTTGCAAGTGAATAGATAGGTATCTAATTCGGTAATTACATAAGTTAATTTGGAACATTTGGTCTGATCTTGTAAACATACACTGTCTTTTTACCCATAATTATTACTTTTGTATTGTTAGCTGTAAGCTAACTAAGTAATACTAAGTAATTTTAATTTGTAATACGGGTTCTTGCCTGAAATAAATGAATTTTATTTTATTTTATTTATTTAAGTAAAAAAAAAGCTCCTACTCCACAATGAACGATGGTCGAGAATACTTCAAAAATGCTAGTGTGGATGCTCCGCCTTACTTCTTTCTTTGTCTTCAGATCTATTTATATGACAAAAACTCCAACTAAGCTGAAAATAGTTCTATCTAGCCTAGGTCCCTTTCCATTCTAGAGGCTTTCAAATATATCTCATTTACCTAGCCTTTTTCCAACTATGTAGGGGTCGGCTTCCAGTCTAACCGGATGCAGCTGAGTACCAATAGTTTACATGGAGCGACTGCCTATCTGACCTCAACAGCTTAGTTACCAGGTAATACGAAAATCCCTTGGTAAGACTGGTTGTCACACTTTCGGGTTTTTGACGACCCGTAACGACTGTCAAAGGTCCACGGATGACAGCCGGGACTAACGGATTAGCACGCATTCAAGGGCATGGGCGGGTCTTGGTTGATGAAGATGGTCACCTATCCACCTACCAACCACGGCAAGCGCAGCTTTACCTGTTCGATCAACTCGCGCGGCTGTTATAACTTAGACACTAGAAGGCTTTAATATGCATGCTAGCACGGGCGTAGCCAGGTTTTAGTTTCGGGGAGGGTTCAAGAAAATAAAACTACTAAAAGTGGGTACATAAACTATCCCTTTTATAAGAAAAATATTAAAGATGTGAAAAATACATACCTACAGAAAAAATCTCCTTGAAGGAATTAGGGGAGTCCTTTTTCGAGCAGTGGGACAATATAAACTATAAGCTAAATAAAAATAATGTTCCAAAAATCCAAAACACTGTATATTTTAATAGTAGAACTTAGTAATCAATGAGATAGGCCACACGCCTGTTTTTATTTTTATTCTATGAATGTTAACATTTGAACTTTTCGGGGGGGGGGGGGGGGGGGGGGTTGGGTTTTTTTAACCCCCAAAACCACCCCCTAGCTACGCCCGTGCATGCTAGTTTATATTGTTGTATCTTACTGGTGATGTGTGTAACTATGGCATGTTATCTTTAGTGCCGTGAAATGCCTGCAAAATTGGGTCAGTCTAGCTCAGGCGATAAGCTACCTGTCTCGGTCTAAAATGCACTTTGAATACCAAAATAGTATCTAAGTTGTTATGCGTAGCCTTAGAGCGTCACTTAAATCTCTGCTCACCTCATTTAGGTGGGACGGGAGATACATAGATACAACACTAATCGCCTTCGGGTTAAAACCCGAGAATATCCTAATAACACTATTTTTTCTTTTACCTGTCTGTTGATTGTGAGAATTTGTTGTTTTTTCCTGTTTTTTGAACGGTAAACGATTAAAAATAATAATTTGTGGTTTGTTGTTATTAAGTTATAAAAGCATTTAAATTGAGGATGTCACCACCACTCTGGGAGGTGTAATTAAACTTTAAAATGAGTGTTTTTTATTTAAAGAGTTCTTCCATATGTTAGTACATTTAAATTAAGGTAAAAAAAAAAACTCCAAAAAAAATTAGAATTGAGGTACCTACGTTATTAATTATTCTGACATGAGCTTATGAATCGTAAAAGTAAAGTCTGATCCTATACTTAATCCTGTCGCAAAAAATAAAATTAATTAAGCCTGTCATTTAACTACATACAATAAATACAGCTCAATATAAAAGCAATAACAAATACGTTTAATTTATTCAGCTCAGACTACACGTATTGCACTACTTATAATTTCAAAGAAATATTTTTGGTGCTTCAAAATCTCGGTCGCGACAGGACATAAACAACATAGTTTATATGTTAGCAAATAAAAACTTTATGCGATACTACGCACACATACAAACGCATCATGTACATCAAGATAGTGTGATTTTAAGCTTTGTCTGTATAGACATAACGTTGGAAGTTAGTAATTGAATTGACGAACCGCGGGAAATGTAGGGTTGGCAAAGTTATAACGGATGTGTTTGTTGGAAAATTCTAGAAGATTTGTTTTTCGTAATTTTTCCAAGTAACAGATATGTTTGTTTTATCAATATGATACAAGGTTTATTTATTGTTGGCTTTATTAACAATGTCTGACTGGCGTGTTTTTACTTACGGGGTGTGAAGAAATTCACACCATACATTTTTTCATAAGCACTTGGACTAAATAATAAGGTGAATAACTTATTATTTTTCCTCATTTCTGTTGGTAAAGTTACTCATAATCAATAAAATATAATAGCAAGATAACATAGTAACAGATACCAAGACAAACATTTCTGCCATTAATTTTAATTTCAACGCTGCTTCGACAGTTTATAAAATTGTATATGCACAATTTCCCACAGTTGAAAATCATTATAATACCGAACGACGAATCGATCCGATAAACTTACATAGGTAGGTTACTACCATGAAAAAATGTATATGCTAACGCTACTATTTCACAGATTTTCCTTTCCATGTGTTTGAGGCCCTGGCGTGTGCAGGCTAACGGTATCGCTCACGTGTCTCCGCGAAGCCATCGACCCTCAGCGGCCTCCGCGCAATACACCCTCACACCACGCAAACAGACCTACAACACACACTTAAATCAAACAAAAATGAACCTTAAACCCAAACACTCAAAGAGTATTTTTGTTCAAACGAGTGCTGCTAAATAAGACATCAATACCATTCAAAATACAAGTCGCTTCAGTTGATCGCTCGAACATAAATCCTTACATAACTGATTATAAACCGTATTGCTCACATTATACAGTAGAAAATACTTTGATTTTTGTCGAAGTCTCAAGAGTAAGGATCAGTTAATCTAGTTATTCATACATTTATGTACCTACTTCATGTATTATTTACATTATATTACAATCAAATGAAAACAATAAGAAGGTATTTCCACAGTATTATTTATTATGACGCAAGAGAAAATTCGAGATTTCTCCTAGGTAGGTAATATAAATATTATAATGGAAATTAAGGACAAAAGCAAACTTGGATTTATTAAAGTACTTTTATGCATTTTATCTAAGTAGTTGTAAAACATCAAGAAAAATTTGTTGTAAATGATTACGTCCGAATTTTTATTTTTTTGCTTTTAGATAGGTAAATACTTTTAGGAAACGAATAGAAACTCTAATGAATTATTTAATCAATCAATCAATTATTTATGCAAAAGTATCTTGTAAAATAATCCAATGACTGCGATTAATTTACATGTTCTTAGTAAGAAAAAAAAACCAGGCTGATTAAAACAACAGCAAAATCAATTGACTGTAATTTGATGAAAACAAAATAAAAACCTCATCAAAACTACGTCCTGCCAAATCATTTATTTGAATGTTCGTGATAAGAAATAAAAGTTCAAGAATAGATTTGTGTACCATTAAAGTAACTATTATTTTCTCTTACGGAAGTCCCTTTCCTTTCCCACTTTCCATATCAGGAAACCTTTTTTTTAATATGGTAACTTATACCAAATACGTTTGTGTTACGTAGGTTTATAGTGACAAGTAATTTAAGTGTCACCTTATGGATTGATGACTATTTTATAAAAGGTGTGCTAGAAAAATATTTAGACAACTTACAAATATTGAACATTTTACAAAGCATATTTCTGTAAGTTAGGACGAGCCAAATTGGATTTTTTAATAGCATATGTTGTCCCACTTATGCGCAAAGACTTTCCAGGTATACTTTTTCTACATCACCTCGAACCAGCCTACGCATTTCGCATTCTTCAAGCATCGAGAAAATTTTGTTTTTATCAAAAATATGTTTTATCACTTATTTATAACAATATTCATCATCATCTGCCTAGCCTTTTCCCAACTTTGTTGTGGTCGGCTTCCAGTCTAACCGGATGCAGCTAAATACAAGTATTTTACATGGAACGACTGCGTTACTGACTTCCACAACCCAGTCATTGAGTAACAGGATATACCCGTTTGTAAGACTCATAGTCAGTTTTTCGGGTTTCTGACGACCCTTAACGACTGTCAAAGAGCCACGAATGACAGCCGGGACCGACGGCTTTATTTTTTATTTTTTTGAGGGTGGGAAATCATCAAATAACTTCTCCCGCTCTGGGTGGAGCAGGAGGGCGTGTCAGAATTTTACTGACTAAAACCCACCCGTGTTCCCTCAGTTGCCTATGTGCCAGTGGCCACAGTATCTCTTTCGAATCACCCGCACCCCTGGCAGGTATCGGCCCTTGTGTTAACATCTCTTTCATTTAGTAACAACTATGGGTACTTACCTAGTTTACTAATTGCAGCTGTCGGATAAGTAGGTCGATTCAATATCAATATCTGCAGTTCATGTTTCCTATACAAACGTGTTAGTCATTACACAGGAAAAACAAACGTTAATCCAGCTGCGTTTTTCCCTTTTATATACAGTTGACCTTTAAAAGATAAATGGAATGCTTTACACGTTATTTTATTACCCGCATTTGCACTGCAATATCCGTAAGCTAGGAACTTGTTATTTTTTTTTTTTAAACTGTATGAGACGACAACGGCTTACATAAATTATTTGTATGAAAATTGTATTCGAGCAGTTTGTTTCACAAAGATCACAAATAACTTCAAAAAGTGACCTCAATAAAAGTGTTCTTCCCAAGATTTTTTTTTTTTTTTTTTTGGAATTGGCATCTCGCAGTTGACCTTGAGAGGCCGTGACTGCTCAACCGGACTTTCCTGTGAAGGTTTTTAGGAATCTAAAAGCCTCCAGCCAGGGCGTAAACCTACTTAAACCTAAAACGACTGCGCACTGAGGGCACCCCCTGTGGGGTACGAACCTCGGCTCAGGGAGTCGCTGGCGGGGGGGGGGGGGGGCAGCTAGTACTATCAGGGACAGGCTGGATCAAGATATTATTTTCATGATTATTAGACGGGGAATTTAAAGCTACTGGCTCAGCTGCGGCGCGGGCTGGCGCATCAACGAGCAAGGGACGGTCGGGGGTCTGATCGCTACTCGGGAGTCTTCGCGGGGCGCGAGGACCTCGGCGGCGAGGTCGGTAGGACGGTCGTCGTTTGTGTTTGTGTACTGTACTGGTGGCCCTATTCTTTTCTTGGAGAACAGTGATGGGGTCGTCTGGGTCTGAGAGGACATGTTTCGGCCTGCGAATACTACTGATTCTACTGCGGACATAACTAGCGGCCTTCACAATCAAGGGATTGCGATGTATCTCGGCTTTATCGAAGAAACGCTTCGAGTTGCGTTTCATAAATTGAGCAATAGTGGGCATTTTCAGATCGAGATGGAGGATCTCGTTCCGAACGTACCATGGGGAGCCTGTGGCTTGGCGGAGGAAACGGTTTTGGAGGGTCTGCATCCTATGGATGTGTCGGGGGTGCCAAGATTTTACAATAACTATGGATTAATGTAGATAAAGACGCGGTCGTCAATGGCGATGGGAGAAATTAAATATTATTAGATGAAAAGTCAGTTCTTTTAATTAAAAGAACTGACTTTTCATCTGTGACAAATGGATAAATGAATTTGAATTTAATTTATTCAAATGAGGGCAAATCCTAATACCTAAGGCATGTGAAAAACAAAGTATGAAAAAACGTGACTTGAGAAATACATTTGCAAGATGTCGAGTCTCGAATGGTTAATTCAACATTTATTAAGACTGGGGCATTATCATAGAGTCACGTGAAGAAACTGATTTCGGTTGAAAACAAAATGGCTTGGTAACAAACCACATACTAGTGAATGATACCCTGCGTCCTCATTGATGGAACTTGACTCTATATTTTTTTTAATTTGTGGGACGTTCTGGCTGAGACGGTTCGTTAGGAAACGCCGGGGGTGACAGGTACCAGCTGATTCTGGAAATATGGCAGGAGAAAAACTTAACGAGCTATGAGCATCGTTTTATGAGCTATGAGCAGCAAACTTTTGATGATGATTTAGGGTTTAAAAGTAGGTATCGGATTATAATTATAATCTGGGAATTATTTGAAGATATAAAAGGATGTTAGCAAATGTTTTGCAATACTTACAGGATGACGCTATTTTTGAGTCATGAGAAATACTTTTAGTTAGATAAGCATTTTTACAACTGTAGGTATTTAGTGCAAAAAAAGAAAAAGAAATAAGTAATTTCACCGTCGATGTAGCCCTACACCTAATATATATCACATGTAAAACTAAATCACTACCTATAGTTACATTGGCTGGCTGAGTTAAAATTAAATCCCACATCATTGGAAAAATCATAGATCTATTCCTAAATGGGGGAAAATCAAAATTAAAAATTAAAATGCTTACTTCGTTTTAATTTAGAATTTCTGATCAGCGAATTAAATCTGCAATACTTTCGAATCACGTGTTTCACGTGCGGATGACAATGGTATCTAGGGTTTGCTTTTTCCAGCTTTTCTGTATATTATTCAGCATGATGACTGTAAACGTAACTTAAATTAAGATCCATCAAGCCCCCATGCTGATTCAGCAAATCAACCAGTCTTGTTTAGAAGTTCTATTGTATAAGAGTCAATTTGTTACGATGCACACAGTGCCCTATAAAATTAAGTGTACATTTCTTCATTTCAGCTGTGTTCCACACTATGATAAAAAAAAAAAAAAACTGGTGTTGTTTCTTAAGGGATTACCTGATAATTTCTTATAAGGATTAGTAACAGGTAGTTGAATTAGTCAACAAAAACTTTGTAGTGAACAGTTCAAACATTTCAAACTAAATATTTAAATCATAATGTGGAAAAATGTCAACTAACCTTTGAAGGGCACTGTAAGTTACTAACAAGACAAATACTTGATATTCTACAGCATAGTAAGCATACTCAGCCTATAATGTTCCCACTGTTGGGATTCAAGCTCTTCGAGACGGAGTGGGCTATTATAAAAAAGCGGGCCCAGTGCGGGTTGCGGATATTCTACAGAAAAAATACATCAAAATAGTAAATAAATGAGAAAGCATCATTTCATATTGTGACATCCCTGTTCAAGCATATCTAATAGTCACGTTTTATACGTCGATTCTAATTTCCCGAAACTTACTTTATTTTCAGAATATCAACTGCTTACCTAGGGAATTTTCACATTTCGTATTCTAATATTCTAAACTTAAGATTTTGTACCGTTTGAAAAAGTATATATTTATTTAATAACTAACTTCTGCCCTCGACTTCGTCCCCCGACCCACCATCGCTATTACTTCGTTTTCGCTTAGCGTTCTTTCTGACTTCTTTTCTTTTTGCTCGGTTCCCAAGAGTCGCAGCGAGATGTTAAATAGCTTATAGCTTCCTCAAAATATGGCTATATTTTTTTCCAATCCAACTGTTAATCAAGGTCTTGGAGTAATCAGCACCATATAAACTCACAAACAAATTTGACCTCTTTATAATATTAGTATTGACTGACCAATTTAATCGATCACACGATCACAGTAATTATTTATTTCCTTATCTAAACTTTTAAAAAGCTTAAATGTCTGATTTCTCTTGAAAGAAGTACCGTTGGAAGATGAATTATTTTCAGCAGTGGCTGTGGTAAAGTTCTGAAGAGGAGTCGTATATCAGCATTTTTGCTGCCTGGAACAGAAAAAAATAAGTTATAGGTAAGTTCTTGTATAGTAAGTTGAACTTGAAGTCCTTAATGCCATTCGAAACATCAGCATGACCATACAATTTATTTGAAACAAAGATACGATTGTAAAATGTGTCGCAGGTCACTGAAAACGAATCACTGTAGCACAGAAAGATTTCGAAACAAATTTAAATTCGAAAAATAGTCTGATTTTAAATCTGACTTCCAAGCGTCAATGCCGTGTAATCGGTAAAACATTCAATTTGAAATAGCCTTTAATAGCCATCTGAAAACTACGTTGACAATTTATTTAAATTAAAGGTTTACACATCAGAAATCTGCAGACTGCTTTGCTCTTTAGCGTAGGCCTCCCTGAGGCTTTTTCATAGTTCACGGTTGTGAGTTTTGTTGCTCCATGTCTCTCGCGCAGTAGTTTTCAAGTCGTCTTTCGTTTATCGGAAAGAGGGTATTAAAATTTAAAAAATAGTAAAAGCTTTAATATCTATGATAAATTATTATCAATGTCACCATTACTAACGTTCATTGAAGGAAAACATGAAAAAACAAACAATGCTTTTTCCGTGTCAGTATGAACAGCAGTGGTCACACACACAAGATTTTTTTTTTCCTTGTTTGTTGTTTCGCTTTTGTTATAAATGTATACTATTCTATACCTGGGTAATTCTCAGGAGACTCATTATTTGGTTGACTTCGGTGTCAATTTTTTTAAATTTAGGCCTTATTAACATGAAATATCAAATCTAGAGTTAATTTAAAGCATGTTAGTAGTAGAGTGTTCATTCTAGATTTGATATTTCATGCCTAAATTAGAAAACAAAAATGACACCGAAGTCAACCAAATAATGAGTCTCCTGAGAATGACCCACCTATTAAACATCTCTGCTAAGGTAAAGAAGAAAATACTTGTTTGAAATTATTATGTAATTATTCTGTCTTAGGTTTTTTGACAGCTCCGAATAAACTTACACAACTTTAAGCCGTATTTTTTACCTAGAAATTACAACAGCGTTTTTGGTGATTGTTTTCGTTTATATTTCTGTGTTTTGTTTTTTCAGCAGTAATCTGCTATTGGATCACATACAAGCTTGAAACTAGTATCACACACACATACACTTGAGCCGAAAAACGCCCACTACTGGACATAGGCCTCCTCAATAGGGGGGGGGGGGATAGAATAATCGTCACGTTTGGCAGTCGGGTTGGTGGTAAAATGTGTAGTCCTGACGCTTCTACTCATTCTCTGGTAAGTCTCTTAGTCACCTGTTACGACACCCACGGGACGAAATGGGAATGAAGCTAATATAATCTATTGTATTTTAATTTTAATAATACCTAAGCATCACACTAATTTGAAATTTTCCACTGTTTTCTTGCTGGAGCGTCGCATCGCTGCGTAGCTCTACAGTTAAAAATACAACTGTCTTCTTCACTATCAAAACCAAAGTCCCCCGCCGCGGCTGTCTGTTCGCGATAAACTCAAAAACTACTGAACGGATTTTCATGTGGTTTTCACTAATATACTGTTTGATTCATGAGGAAGGTTTACGTGTATAATTTGTTAAGGTTTTACATGTATGAATTGGTTAACGAGGACGGAGCCGTTGGCAAAGCTAGTATAAATTAAATGAAAACATTACCGTTGGCGATAACTTCGACGCTCGTCATTTGACATTAGTTTTGCAGCCTTTCGATGCATTTAACTAAACTTTAGTCGTTTTTATTTAGTAATAACGACGTCATAAATTAACGTTGAACGTTGTCTTAAAAAACAAGAAATTCCATTTTGTCGATGTCAACTAACTATGCAACTGTCACTCGCGCTTTTCCATGACACCACGCGTCGTTTTTATTTTAACATTACAACATAATTTACCTACAACCAAAAATGACTCCAATGTGCTAACGTATAAACGTATTAACGATTAAGTGCCTTAAAATGTATATTAAAGTTTCGTCCCGAGTCACCGCTGTATTCCTATTCATCACATTTGACGGTACGTAGCGACTGCGCATATTGGTCAATCCATTTCTCAGTTTCTTCCTTAATGGATGGACAGACTTATTTGAGAATTTACAGCCAATGTGCATTCAGTTCCATTGTTAGGTTTTCGTTCTTGATTTTTCCATTGTTAAAACCACGTCAATAAAACTGTTGAAATGACACAATAAGTAACTATGGTAAACTTAATTTAGGTTACGTATGACAAAAACAAAAGAAAATCCTCTAAATCTCTAGAATTTTCCATCGACCTCGCGTGTCGTTTACCGTAATGACATCGCCTTGTTATTTTCGTCAATGTCCTCGCACAAACTTATGTCAGATTGCATAATGACGTCTCATAGAAGAGGTATGTACATAAAGTAACATAATTTTAAAAGAGGCCAGTCACGTGGCTGTTACCGACCTCATTTGTATTGATTTCGACTATGAATACTTATGTAATGGATTCTCTCAACAGTAAAATGGACTACCAGGCCGAATGGGTGAATGGGAAATTGTGTATTAACCTGCTGATGCCCGGTGTAGTCTACTTTCGACGAGTATCTTGAATGGACGTAGATAAATTTGTATAGTTTTCCAGGTGAAAATGAAATACTGGGGTAAATAAGAATGAAAAACTCATTGATGATTTTATATACTCTCTTATCTGGAGAGCATTGATAGGTTTTGACAGATCATTGCATCCTGCAGTGTTATCATCACTGTAGGTAAAGATGATGATGACGTGATGTGATGAAGATGTGGCTAAAGATGATTCATCTTTAGTAAAAACGACAGAGAAGTCTATATTTCTGTAGTTGCTTGAAATGTAGCAAATATGTATGAGGAAATATGCTGAGACAATTGTATGTAACAGGTGATAACTTGGTAGTCAATTCATATTGTACAGACGCCAGTACATCAAGCTACCCCAATCTGTCAAATTTCTTTGACAGGTTTTCAACTTTATTACGTAAGTACAAGGTTCATGATCAATTGGGAAAAATTTACAATTTGGGGTAGCTTGATGTGCTGGCATCTGTACGTAAAATCTCTCTAGTGCGCTACAAGGAGGCTATTTTTATACCAGTTAACACTGGCGGCTCCTTCAGAATTAAAACAGCCTAATCTATTATTTATTACTGTCAATGTAATTATCTTTCTCCATATTCTATAATTTATATTCATATTATTTATCCGCTCATATTTCACGTCACATTAATAGCCTGTCAATTCACAATAATTTGTAATTTAAGAATTTCGCAATTTAGTTACTGCTTTTTTCTCTTTAACATAAACCATATTTATTTATTGCGAATTAATAATGGTGTAACTTTTTAATTTGAAAACATCATTATTGCCTTTGACATATATATTTGCGAATCAGGTTCAGCTGTGTATGCCGCTGATGTAGTGTTTTCTTTTTTGTTCGTTAAAGTAAAGATTGACCATAATAGGATTAAGAGTAGGTATCCACGTCTACACAACAAAGGCAGCCTTCTTATGTGGTTTACACATCAACGCCAATTGCTAGATGTTGCAGTCGTCAGTGTAAGGCATAATATCATTCTTGCGGTTTGTATCCGCAAGGGTGCGAATGACCGGATTATAAGGAAGCGATCACGCGAGGCCGTCTGGCGTTCTACCTAGGTCCAGCCCGTGAGAAATTAAATGACTTGTAGAACATTGTTTGAAATAGGTCTTTTGATAAAGACTAGTGTTCAGCAAGCGGGATGGTCACCAGTTAGTGGGTAAGATGTTCCTAGAATCGGTTACTGCAATACTATCGCAATTTGATGGAAAAGTGATTGAGCCATTTTTTTTCTGGTTTTTCTTTACATTATACTGTCCCACTATGGTATGGTAATGACGTCCCCTAAGTCAACCAGCCGTCGCGGTACGCGTCCAGGTCACCTCGCCACCGCTTTCTGGGCCAAACGCGGCGGGCGGCGGCGTCCATCTTCAGGCACCCATTGTGGTCATGCTGCATGTGGCCAATGTCACCCACCCAATACTACTTGAGTTTGGCAGCCTTCTTGTCTACATCTATTATGTTACGTTTTGGAACGCAGCGTGGTGTTTCAAATTTTGTCCTGTTTTTTTTTTACATCCGGAATGCTTTTTTATTCCATTGCTCTGTGGCAAACTCCAAGGTGGAACTTTTGCGACTCGGTGAGCGAACATGTCTGAGCACCGTAAATCTACGTTAATCTCCTAATCAGGAGATTAACGACTGAGCCATACATTTTTTCAAAATTATGTCGCGACGCTGTTGTCAAAAACACAGAAATCGATGGTATGAAAGTAAAATTGAACTTCGAGATAAAATATGCATTCTCCTTCATCGATTTGGCATGCGATATTTTTTAAATTACTTGCTAGTGATTTAAGTTAGTGAAAAGTGACGAACGATTGTTATTACATCAGAAATATATTTGCTATCCAAAATGTTTCTTCCGAGTTATGTTGATTTCCCTTTTTCGTCTGTATTCAGGAAAATAACCCAAGGGATTGTTGCGCTACTCCTTTAGCAGTTATGAAATTATTGTAATGTTCTTGGCTGCTGTTAACTTTCTTGAAAGTAATTGGAATTATTTATATTCTTCACACATAATTTGCCTTACAATGGGACAATCTTATAGTTCGACATATTTTCCTAATTATTTAAATGCCATCTTAGCAATTTCGTAGAATACGCAAAAGCAGAAATTACCACGAGAGCAGACTCCACCTGCAAGTATATCGTGCGTCATACTTTGTTAAGGAACTGTCCACCTGTCAAGCATGGTATGCACCATTTGGTGTGAAAGAATATCTAAGATATGTCGAGATAAAAATGAATTTGTTTTTCTTGAACTTTAGAGCCCTGAAAATATTCATATTATATTACCACAAGGTCATATGATAATTGCTTATGCTATAGACGTATTAAAGTGGGAACGATTTGAAGTAGGTTAAGGGGATGCCTTGTATTTTCTGGGAAAAAGCGATGATCGTTATTTCGTCTCTGGAAAAATCTTAAAGAACGCTGCTAGACGCTCACAAAACCTGTAATGCGCCGCTAGTAGCCTCTTTCCTCAATTTTCGAGTCTTATTACTTTAGTAACTAAGAACGTGTTCCTAGGTCTTGAAATCAACGTTTAATTATTATCAAAATCAGCACCTGCAATAACTTTTTAAACAGTTTACCGTATTAACTAGCTTGCTTAGCAAATGAGCAAAATAACTTTATAAACACACAGGCATTGTTCATATTTTACACAATCGATAGTGAGTGTGGTCGGTAGATACAATCGTAGTAGGTTAATATCATAGCAGTAACGTTTTTTGTTTAGTGCTTGATGGATAGGCATATAATATAAGATTTTATCTCAACGAATCCATTTGTAATATTTCGTTGCGAAAATAAACAAGGGACAGTCAAAACCAATAAAATACAATTAATTTATTTCTTAAAAATACACCGGATCATGAAAGGTTAGGTTTTCCAAATTATGAAATAGGTACTAAGAAGTAACAAACAAAAAAGGTTGTACATGTACTGAATACCGTTATGTAATAAAAAAGATTACGTAACTGGCAGTTTGCAATTCACATTCTAATTTCGAATTCACCCCAGCACGTGTGTCCTTCAGCATTGAAAATGTCCTGCGCTGTTACCGTTTATTTCAAATGTCCGACTAATACAAATAATATCGTATTCTTAGATTGACTTACAAATTGATGTAAGCGCAACTGGAAAACATAAAAAAGTATTTCATCATATTTGAAGCATTTTTTTTTTTTGCTTTGAAATATTGGTATATTTCCTCTATTTTTATGAGTTGGGCAGAAAAATGTTGCTTTTCCCTTAATTTCTACAAAGATAGAGATTTGAATTATTTTCTAAATTAAATGGTAAGGCTCCAAAAAAGATAATTCGTGTTTATAGTGGTCCATATATTCCAAAAAAATTGTACTTATGGCTTCTATACTAATCTTTAATTGACACTAGTTTTGAGAAAATATTGATAGCGCACGATTTGTGTCCAGGATGCACCGGACACGTGGAGGCTGTTTTAATTCATCCCTTTGTATAAGATGCTATAACGAATTAATTCAACAACTAAAACCGACGTTAGAGCCATCAAACAGCCTATTAAGGCTTTACAATTTCACACGGAGGCACAGGTGGTACGCTGCCATTCATCTCGTTCGTTCCCACGACCGAGTTATATTCATCCATTGTTCACCCCCGCAATTCATACACCCCATTCAAAAGGTTGGGGGTGAATCTCGTACAGGTAGTCTGTACAAGGTGTTATAAGAAATACGTTATGACCGTTGGCTATACGTTATCGGTTATAGGCACTAATAGGCACAATACAGTAGTCCACGCGGATGATAAAATATGTATTGGAGTACGTTCGAAGGCTTTGTACATTTTAAGGATGGGCAGTCGCCAACGGTTATTTAATGTTTGTAATTTTTTTCTTGCAAATAAATTTTTGATGGCGTCCTGAGAAACTGCAGGCCTTAGCAATATTTTTTAAAGTGGGTTTTAATTACAGAGATAAGCGATATTTGGGTTTATAAAATAATTATAGGTTCTTCAGGCCATTAAGAAGCATAAAAGTGTATTTACGGCTTGCCACTTTTATCCGATTGCATATATAATACATTATATAAAACCTACGTCACCATTTCCAAGCCACGTACTTTGAGTGCAAGGTCCGGTAAATGTTTGAATTATAATTTCATTAACGCAGTTTCTATTAAATATTCATGTATTAAGCTATTCATATTAATTGTATATATTTAGAAATTCTGCAGACTATAACACTCCAGAACACTATGGTTGTATGTGTTGCATGAAAAGTTTTTTAAGCACAAGGAAGTTGGTAACAATGGCTTGTCGAAACGGAAGTATATCGGAGCTAACGGCGGCGGCCATTATACAGCCATTTTAGAAAATGTACGCGCCATATAGTTTATACGTAAATAAATTGACCTCGAATGTTTCGTTTGACTGTCATGGTGGACGTAGGCCATGGACAAACTATCACTTTTGCAATATTCTAAAGTAATAATTGGCTACACTGTCTGTCTAGTGTCTAGTTATGTATTTAATGCTTTGTTTCCGATTTACAATGCAGTGTAAATTACCTATACTCTAAAGGTTTAGGTAGTTAAAAAAGGGTAAACAAAAAAAACCACGTGACTCATAGATGCTAAACCTTTTATTTCAAATGTTAAAATCATATTAATTATAGTCACATATAATATTTATAGTCTCTATTCTGAATCTGATTCTGATGAACTCTCTGTCACATTAATAATAAAGCGTTCAGTTACCAGCCTCGGGTTCACTCATTTTTCCACGATACCTACGAATTTAAAACCCAATAACGATAAATAACAAAAACGAACAATAACTAAATAACAAAAACAAAACAAGGAAACAAGCTAATATTATCACAATTCAACAAAACCAAAACGCACGGATACAATCGCAATGTCGATAACGCTGTCAACAAAGGCGTCTGGTTAACCGACTAAACGTAATACCTGCCAATTCAGTTGCCAGACTACGTCACAGTTGTACTCTTCAATTTAGCAATGTAATGTAATTAGTTGTATTTTCTAAAAGGTTTGGGGAACCTGTCTTTTTGGGTTCTTTATAATAGACAGATTACAAAATGTTATATTATTATTATAAATCTAACAAAAAAATTGTACTAAAGCAGTTACATCTACGAAAAGTTGTTTAAGAATAAATGATAAAGTTTAACATACTATAATAAAAGGGGAAACTATCATGTGATCGAAAATAAATTTAATTTTGTTCTAATGTATTTTTTAACAAGAAAGTGTCAACTATAAAAAACCCTTTTTACGATTTGTTTACCCTTTTTTAACTACCTAAACCTTTAGAGTATATGTATGTAGTGCAGAGATTATGATTACTTTTAAGCAAATAATATCTATATTCTCATTGAGTACTTAGGTAACAAAACTTCAAATTTGCTAGTCTTTTATTGTTCATTTAGTCTTAATTATTTGGTAAAGCTTTAAAAGTATTCAAATAGTGTGTCAACGGTTACTTAGTTAATACCAAAAAACAAGATCTGACAAATTCGAGAAAAACACTAGTATCCGAAAAAAACATAATTTTCAGTCGAAACGGAAACCGTAACTGATAATTCGGCTTCTCTTCTAGTTTCGGCCGACATCGAAAGAAGATGGGCAAAAATAGTCTGGGCTTATACCCCAGAATGTACAGATATCAAATCTATATCATTGAATACTACTAATCTTCTATAAACAAAATTATAAAGGCGCATGTTGCTCAGCAGCAGTGGACAAGAAATATGAGGGTTTAAAAAAGTTGAACTTTTCCCTACGGCTAAGGTATTTTATATAGATTATTGTGTGTGTGGGATATCTGTACCAGGCATTTAACATGAATAGTATAAAACTAGGAGAGCAGTTATTTTTTTTTATAATCTGAGAAATTCTGTAGTTTGCAACTATTTTATATAGCATAAAAGTATCGCATGGGGCTACGATACTATAAAATATAAACGTATAATGAACGATTTCGTATTACACAGATAAGTGGAGCACTCGCATGGGGCTGCGACACCATAAAATACGAGTATAAACGTATTAACGAAAACATAAACACAATACGAACTAATACTGAATTACCGAAAGAAAACCGGCGCAAACGTAGAAGATGGCATTGGCATGTTAACCCTTAACTACCTATCCGCGGTCTCACAGAGACGAACTAAATTATTTTGGTGAATAACTTAGTGCATCTTTACATTTTGAGCGTTTATGTAGTACCTTCTACCCGCTACCCACATTGTCGCGCGTTTCGTCAGACGAAGAAGCCCCATTGTACCAATTGCGAACTAACAGGTCCAGGAAAAAGAGATTTACTTTCTAGAGTGTTGTGGCGCAACCTGGGAGAGGCCTATGTCCAGCAGTGGACTGCGATAGGCTGAGTTGATTGATTGAGGTCCAGGAAGATAAACTATTGCGGTAAGAATCGCTTTCGCTGGTCATCATTAAGACGGTGGCGTCTTATCGTACACGAACATAGCAACATATATAACATACTGCCAAAAAGAGAGAAACACCTTATAGAGACATACTCAAACCCTCGTCTTCTCCGCATTAGATCTGGAGCCAGTATTTCACAGATGAAATGCTAGATAAAATATTACTGTTGGCTATTGCAACTCGACGAGGAACAGCTTCTTGCAATCGCAGGAAGTAGAACTACTGGGGCAGATAGGCTAGAGAGCTGCTAGATATGTTCTGTGTGTGGTCACAAAAAGAAACATAAAACCCAATACTAGTGTTTTCGATCCACAATTCTATTTGCCGATGTCGCTCAAACTTGATGTGCCTTCAATATGGGGTAGGTATTTATGGGTTAACAACAAATTGTCATTACGGTGACAATTGACATTTGTCGGCGGTGCTACCAGTAGTAACGTGAAATTGTCCTATTCGTAACTGTACTATTATATATAAATTAAATAACAGATGGTTCGACTTATATAATTATAAGAAAACACACAAAACATATGTTTCATACATTTAGGTTACGAATAATGTACGAGTATATTTTAGGCCTACTAAGCGTACGGTTTTGTTTTTCTTAAGCGTTAATTTATCATTTTTCCCCTGTTCTGATCTTTGTTAATATAATATGGCAACATTATAAGGCGATTTCTTGATTTAGAGCAAAATCATACA
Source organism: Polymixis flavicincta (assembly GCA_949987655.1). NCBI lineage: Eukaryota > Metazoa > Arthropoda > Insecta > Lepidoptera > Noctuidae > Polymixis > Polymixis flavicincta. The sequence goes on along the minus strand of OX465181.1, from coordinate 16,434,464 downwards.
AAATACTTTTAATTATGATTATTTGTCCACTATTTTTTATTAAAATTAACTGCAATAAATTTATGTGTGTACTCGGTGTGGTACATTTTGTCTATCTCTTTTATGGAGATAAGTAACAGTTAACTTTTACATAACTTTCCGAGACCCATGGTTATTCGTAGGGTTGTAACAAATAATTTGATAAGGGTCTAGTATTGCAAGTATCAGATTTCCAATATGCAAAAAATTTAATTTTGGAAGATTTTGGGTAAAAAACGGTCAAAACCTCAAAATGACGTTTAAAAAATCAGCCAAATCAGAAAAGTCAGCTTAAATAAGAGCCTCTGTTAGCATCTGCCATTAGTGTTTTATTAGTTTTTAGAAGCTAGATACAGCGACAAAGCTCTAAGTCAGCGATTGAATCGTTTTGTAGAATCTCCATACAGCGATTATGCATTATATCTCCAACGCCAAACCATTCAGCATCGTTATAAAACGAAATTTTTAAGCCGTTTTCAAAGGTAACGAGTCGTCAAACACGATGCGGCGTCGAAGTAATCACTGAAACGTGAGATTGAGATTGATTGAAGTTTAACGCCAGTTTCAGTCGAGCCGAGTCGGAAGATTCGGCCACTTTTTGGCCGAAAGCGAAACTGCGGCTGAAAGTTTTGGTCGGACAGTAAAAAAACCATACATTTATCAAAAACAAATCCCTCTTTCCATTCGAAATTGAAGCTATAAATATGGCTTTCAAAAAGCGCAAAAATAAAGCGCCCACCAGACTTAAGCCGCGACTTTAAGTGGACGCGCGACGTTCAGTAAATATGATCCAACAATTATTGTTTACGCACTATAAATCTCCCAGTATCCATGTTGTTATGCGCCCGAAACGCCATAAATCCTTCTGTATCGTAAACTTTAATTTAATAATTATGAACGTCATGACGCGGAAATCATGAAGCCGGTCGTGATACCTAGCTACAAAAAATGGGAATGATTCGCGTGGAACAATGGGTCGGGTTATCGAACTGCAATAACATTTCGGTGAAGGTCCCTAGTCTGCGAGGTCATTGCTAGATGCTGTTTTGCCGCGTGATTTCATTCTAATTCGCGTCGGAAATGGTTTTAGTTTTAAATATTTAACTGTTAGTTCTATTAATTAAAAGTATTTGAGTTTCCCGTTCAGTCCACTCTCGACCCCTCGACCCCTAAAAAAGATTAGTTCATTTCTTTCCCATCAACCCTTAAATATAGTTCACACTGGACCCCCAGGGGGTGAGATTGGATTTTTTGCACTTTCGACCCCTAGTTCGGTAAGTACCTAAAATTAATATTTTGAAACAGTAAGGTACAGATTACTTTGGGGGTCGAGAGGAAACTAAAACTTGGCTGGTAAATAAAATCCACTCCCGACCGCCAAAGGTCGAGAATAAACTATAGTCAGTGGTCCAGTGGACACATTAACATTGTTGGGGTTCGAGGGGTCGAGAGTGGACTAAAAGGAGTTTCCTTGGTGCAACTTGCAGGACTATGTAGGAATAATGTCTCATATTTTCTTGTACCTGTACTGTGTTATTTGTATTTAATTGGCTGTCCATAAATGTGCTGTCAGTTTTCAACCAAGGTCCGGATCTTGGTTTGAAAACTATGTGGTATTAACCAGTGGTGTAAACTAGGTAGTAAAAACCAGTGAAAAATATGTGGTATAATCCCCGGGATTTGTCTGCATACCACATATTTTTCATTTCTAATTTCTGAGTCTAGTGGTCTGAAATTGCCAAGACGGACTGACCAAGCAAGATGACAAACACTCCCTCCTGCCCTGTATATGACGAAGCCTTGAAAAATTACAGGCTGACGAATCGAAATGTTCAATCATCGCTCAAAAATAGAAATAACGAATGTCAGCAGCTCCCATTAAATCTTTTTTAGTCAATCCACCTATTAAGACTACAGATTACTGACGCTTAAATGACACATGATATTCTTTAATTTGGACTGGAATGCCGATAAATAATTGTATGCCAATTTATTTAGATAGTAGTATATAATGGTTTGCCTATAGATCAAAGGTGAACAGGTTCGGTTCCTTTTAAACCATTTTGCATTTCGTGGAAATTGAAATTTATTGCCGTAAGTATGCGTATGATCAGGACTTACTGTTTGTTTGTTTCTTTTCTTCCATTATTAAAATGATACATGTAGACTGGCAGTTTGTTAGCGGGTTTGTAGATTTAACTTCAAGTATCCATTCAACTTATCTATTGTACGGAAGGTTGGCTAAAAGCTCGTAGGCCAAAAAACAACTTTCAATGTTAAAAACGTCAGTAATATCGAAAGTAAAGTCTCTTTTAAAAACTATAATTTCGCTGCATAACTTAAGAAACATCTTGAAAACCGTCCCGATAATTAAAAGGCTAAAAATATAACCATCAAATATGAGTGGTGCCGTAAACCTACCTAGTATATTAATAGTAACACGCATATTAAAGACAGTTGGCTTGCTAACCTAAGATAACAACGTAATTATATAACATGACAGGTTTAACCTCCAAAGGTGAACTTAAACATGCGGGACGCAGTTAATTTGTACATATGTAGGCGACTGTACCTATTTAGAGCTTGCCTGTCAAACGTGCACTCCCACTTAACAAAGGCGTTTGTTTAAAAAATAATATTGCGTCACTTTTTCATTGTTTGGTATTTTTGTACAAGATTTAATTTTAGTCAGTTTGGGCATAACTTAGGTATTTAAACTGAGCTTGGAATTATTCAGGATTGAGCTATCGAGCTGCAATGCTGCAAACATTAACATTTATGAAATTTGACTAATGAAATGCATTTTTTTTTTGTAATTTTTCTTTCATTTTCTTTACTTTGAATCTGATCCTAAGTTATGTCTTACGACCTGGGTCAAACAAACCAAATGCATGTTTTCATATAAGCTAGTAAAAGAAGTGATTTTTCAAAATGTAAGAAAAAAAAAAGAAGCGCACATTAAGGTTCCTTCAGAATTTTCTTTTACAAGACATTTATGCTAAAATAAAAAAAAAACACACCATAGAATTATAGAAAAAAAAAAATCAGTAACATTCTCAGATAAAGCCCTCTTCAGAACTTCTTTCCGGCCAACAGAACCTTAAAGTTGAGCAAATAATTTTGAGGGTGACATTGACACTAAGCTTAAGTAACAGCTAAACATATTGAACAAAATAAAACAGGCCTAATCACAAGCCAAGTCCCAATAAGAACTGAAAGGAACGTCCTTTATAATACCTCAGTTAATCTGGATTAGGTCAAACACAACTGGAAGCGTCAAGGTTTGCGGTCAACCGTAGGCGTATAATTACTATATATTGAATGTTAGAAGCTATTGTTCTAAAGTGACATTTTGGAATGGCCTCAATTATTTAAACAATACTCGAACTTTGATTCTGACATGTTTTTTCTATGGTAATGTGTGTTATTATTAATGTATAATTTTGATGTGTACTTGACGCTTGCGGCTCAGTAATAACAGCTGCACGGGTCGATCGAGCAGGTTAAGCTACGCTTGCCGCGGTTCGTCGGTGGATGGGTCACCATCTTAGCATACCAAGACCCCTCCGTGCCTCGGAAAGCAAGTTGAGCCGTTGGTCCCTGTTGTCATTTGTGGATCTTTGACTGTCGTTATGGGTCGTCAGAAGCCCGAACGTCTGACAAAGGGTCTCGTACTACTCAGTAGCTGGGTTGTGGAGGTCAGATAGGCTGTCGGTCCATGTAAAATACTGGCATTCAGCTGCATTCGGTTAGACTGGAAGCCGACCCCAACACAGTTAGGAAGCTATGCAGATGGGTGATGCTGTGTACCTGGAATGGAACTAATAGAAAGGATAAGGTTTGTCTGTCTGTTTATCTGAGTTAGCTTTAGTTTGATTGGGCACTATATTTTCTAAACCCCTTTAATAATAATTATCTTGCTGAATCTTTACTTATTAATATTAGATCTGACCTCCTCTTGATTATCTTATAAAACGTATATTAAACATAGAGTAGTACGCAATCATTATATTTGCTCAATTTACCTTAATAGGTAAATACTGACGGTTTTAAGTACTTGCACTCAGTTACCACTGCGTTCGTGGTCATATTAACCGTATTAAATGTGTAGTTTTATTATTATTGCTTGTAATTTAAGCTCCATAATACGTACACTGACTTTTGAAAAGGTACGGGAAAATTGCACTCACGAATAGGTACACTGGAATTCTTGAATGTATAAATAAATAAGCAGGTACATTTTTTATCATTAAGAAATTTATTTGTAATGAGAATTTATTCTTCTTTATATAGATAATCATTCTTCTTTATATGAAACTTTCGAGACGAATGAAGATGCATGGAATTGCATAATTTTCACAGCATCATAAACGCAAAATAAAGAGCTAATTTTTCAAAACTCAAATAACTTTTATCTGAGGAATAAATATGTCGGTTTGACAGCTGTTGTGTAGTAAATATGAGCTGTCAAATTTATTCTTTATATAAAATGTATATGACGATTGAAAAATCAGCCCTAAATATTTGAAATCTGGTATTAAATAGAGTCCATTTTAAATGAGGAAGTTCAAGTGTTTTAAGATCGTGAAGTTTGGTCCCCTCAACAGCTAAACAAAGCTTGGGGTGAAAATAAATACGTACCATAGGCCCAGGACACCTGCGGTCTTCAATTATTGGTACTATCTATACAAATAAACAAAGAATAGAGTAAATGCTTTCATTTGCATACATTCACTTTCAAAAGACTATTAATAATAATATTGAGTGGATAATTTTTTATTACGTGTAAATTGATGTAGCAAGGGTTAGATATCATGGTTGGTGACATTTACATCTAGAAGCTAAGTCAGTGTTTATGAATAATTTCTTATCGATGTCTTCGTATTTAATTCCCTATAAAGGTGGGTTACCTATTAATCTCTCCCATAATTAAGGGCCCTCTTACATTTCGGCGTTGCATTCCGTCTTTTACAAGCGTTAGTACGATACCGAGTGCAGATCGCTGGCACGGTGAAATATATAGTACTTTTATTTTATTAATTATAAAAAAAAAAAAAACGTATTTTTTAAGCAAAAGATTATTTTGGTGTATATATATCAGAATGTTGTAGAACTTCGGAGATATTCAGACTTGTTTCCAAACCTTTTCAGTATGAAATTGAATTGGGTCCAGTATGTTTTTCTCTATATAATAGCTAAATAACAAAAATGCATTCTATTAAAAAGATAATATAGGATATTTTTAATCTATGAAAAATAGTTTCGATGGATTTTATTCAAAAGAGTCTGCAAATTAGAGCCCTCAATGCAACTCTCCATCAGTTTTTGCTAAACATGCGTCAGGAGAATGCTTATTGCTAAGTAAGTAAATAAATATTTCAAAATAGATGCTATATTATCTTTGTAAAAAGAAAATGAACTATTTTTTACCAAGTAATTTTTCTTAACACAACGAACGAATAGTATTCAATTTCAACGACGAAATCATGCATCTACGCGCATTTTTGTAATACTCCTCGTAAGTAAACTGACCAAAAGCCAACTACTGAACTTCTTTATATGAATTGTTTTTGAAACGAAGTTCTACGACGTAGCTTGATAAAGCATTATGCGTTCATCAATGTGACTTTTTATTACACATAATAAATAGAGACCGAGAGGGAGTGAGATCGTTTTCATGGTTTTAGAGGGTTGAAAATGAACAATCAAAATGAACATCGGAGATGGCGGTTGCAAAAATGATCATTTTTTTATTCCAGTCTTTTTATGGTTTTCGAGGGTGCTGAAGCCAATCATAAGGTTAAAATTAAGTTAAAGTATTTTAAAGATCGAGTAAAAGACATTCATACACGAGTTGAAGAAAAAACGTAAGGAACTGCTTTCCAGACGAGGTCCCCCCGGCCTACAAGTTTTTTTTTTACTGTCCAGGTTTACTATATTTGATTCAATTAATAAAACATTGCTAACAGAGAAAGAGAACTTGAAAAGAGGCTGGCTTGATTACCTAATTGCAAATATTTTTCCGTCTTCTGGCACAACATAGCGCATTCTATATTATCTTTACATACCATTATTATTCTACTTATGTTAGACAAATGAATAAATTACTTATAACATAACTGTTAAATTTGCTTGGTTAGCATTCGAGATTTGATTTTCCTTTTCTTACAGAAAAGATTTAACCTACAAAATATTAAAAATAAAACGTAACGTTCAAAACATTGAACTGGAAATTTAATGCAGCTTGTATATTTTTGGAGTGTAATGTGCTATTCATCGATGAATATTAAAAAAATAACATTCAGAATATATTAATGTCTATATAAATGTCGAGCATTCACCCCATACAGATTGATATTTAAGACCTTACAGCGCAGAGATTCGCGATATTTATAACACCATTAATATTCAATATTAATTTTTATTTAATATTTAAATATGAGTATTAAACACAAGCTAATGGTGATTAGTTGGTTCAGACTAATGATTTTCAAAAATGAATCACTGTTCAGACAACGATAATGTAATTTAGATATTACCCCTTGACTAAACATGAAGTTAAAATCAATCTTATAGATTGGTTGCAGAAGTTATCCTATAACGAAACTGAGAATCTTATTACAATTGTCTCATAATAGTTCTTTTACTGTATTTAAATTAAGGCATTATTATTTGTTTAATTTATGTTTTTGTAACTATAAGTACTTGCACGATATTTAATACCATTTGTATGCCACTATTTCTGGAGGAACCTTGGCTCCTAAAACACAGGCTTTTGGCCTAGTTTAGGAGGCATCAGTTCGCCCTTTAATTTGACTCTATTTTACAATATTTCCCTAATCTTGTGTACTTATGTATGTTCTTCTATGTGCACAAATAAACATTTATTATTATTATATTTTTTATTATATAGACCTCACGAATGACTAATTGAAATAGAAATATGTAGGGAATTCAACACGGTTCGGGGTTTCTTTTTCAATATTCTTCACTAGATTCTTTAATTGCAATCGTATTACGTCGCTTTATTATGTCAGTTGTCATCGATTTCCGACTCTCGGGTCAACATTGTATTAATGAGTATTAAATAACTACTTACTAGTAAATTATTAAGTACTATTCATGGGCTGACGGGCATTTTAATTACAGTCGTAAATATTATTATTTCTCCATAAATTAAATCAGAATCATTAATTACTTCAAATATGGGCGTGAGCCGTGTGAGCGAATAAAGACGCTTGTTTAAATTATCGTCGCTCACGTCCATCTGAATCGAAATAATACAGCCGTTACATTATGGTGACCACTAAAGTTGATTACAGAACAGAAAAATTGAAAAACAACCGTGTCGATCCGCTTTAACATAACCGATGCTATTGATATGGAAAACTGAGGTGGCAAACTGTCACGTGAAAACTCACGTTACAGACTACTCAATCGGTACACGTTACCTTCACTTTGGTTATTCACCTCGCATTCGACTAAAGACAAAATCTTACTGCTATTTATACTAAGCTGTTTATTTATATAGCAATGTAACACTTTTTGTAAGCAAAAATCAAATTAAGCAACCACAAATGGTTCAAGACTCTATTTAGTAACGCCACCTAGAGACTAAAAAGTTAAACAAAACCCGACACGCAAGCTTTACAGCACACAACAAAATCATTGTGCGGATGTATGCGTCTACATTCAATTCTAATCACGCACACAGACACCGAGACATAGAAAAACGAACATTACGTACTCACACAAACACGAATCGTTACAGCCTCTTACGTGAAGAACGTAAGCGACTGCGGAACTCAAGATGGCTGACATTGGCAATGGCAGGTCGTTGACCCAGCGCTCGCGCAGCCTTCAAAGCTTAGATCTAGCATTAGAGTGGTTGTTATTTTCTGTCGTGTTTTTATTTTAATAATGGACTGTTTTATGCGCCGAATGTTTTTTGTTGCGCTCAGGTTTTGTACAATGATTATAATTTTGTTATGTAATGACTTATTGATTTGGAGTTATTCAAAATTATTTAAGCTGATTTCCATGTCATGAAATTGTTCAATATACGGGCTTGCATAGGCTATTAAAATAATATTAATTTATCAGCGTAGGAAATTGTCGTTATTCTAAAGCATGTTATCGTTTCAATTCACGCACGATTTCGTCTGGAACTCCTGATAAACATAATTTACTGCAATATTAAAATTAATTTTATCAGGTACACAAATAATGATGATTTAAGATTATTTATGGCATACCTACCTACTGATAAAATGTTTTATTTCAGACAAAATTTAATTTTTTCAATTTGTTCGCAGGTGTGAAACTGATTTTGGTGAATCTTTACCAAAATTTTAAACTAAAAGCTCGTGTATTGTACAACTATGGAAGGTAAGTAAAGGTGAAGAAAACTGTACGGATAATTTTAATAAGACCTGACTTATCCTGTCTACGTATTATTGAAATGAAGTAAGCGACTTAAAAAAAATACTGATTCTAAATTATGAAGTTGCTTATTTTTTTACTTTTCACAAACAATAAAAAAAAACTTCACGTTTTAACGGTACTAATCTAAAATAACAAAATACATAGTTATAAAACCGAATAGCCGGATTCGAAACGTCTGCAAAAGTAAGAAATAGCAGAATAGATTGTATATTAGCAAGGCATGATTCCATGAACATTGATCGTTGCGGTAGTGGCTCCGCGGTGCGGCGGGCCGGCGCAACCGCGGAATGTAGCTCAAACTAACGGTGCGTGCGCGCGCCGCGAAAAAACTCAAGTTCACTATCACGGAAGATTGCGCGCCGACGACGGCATTACCGCTCGGTTACGTTGTCGCGTCGGCTACTAGTTATTATGCCACTATGTAACTATGCATTCATTGCATAACGCGTGCTATATACTTCATAACGCATTTTACATTGAATCTAGACTGACAATTAACGCTTTTGCACGTTTGATATCATTGTTTAGATGCTCTGATGATGCCGTCTTAAAATTATTATTTTTCATACGAGTACGGCAGCTTACAACGTTACTTTAGCTTTTCTAGGAATTTCGTCAGGAAACTTTTCACTTCCGCAGTGTTGAATGTTCTTATTGCACAGAAGTAAAATTAACATTCTTTGAAGCTGTAAGCTTTTGTTTATAGCAGCAATATAATAAAAATAATAAATGACAACTTCTTATGTTTTTAATTTTATTAAAAACTAGCAGCGCTTCGCGGTTTCGCCCGCGTAGTTCCCGTTCCCGTGAGAATACGGGCATAAAATATAGCCTATGTCACCCGGGGATAGTGTAGGTTCTCAACAGTGAAATAATTTTTCAAATTGGTTCAATAGCTAATAAATAACAATTTCTTATGTTTTTAATTTTATGAAAAATCTAGCTGTTACCCGTGACTTTGTTTGCGATCCAGGGTAGAAAGTAGCCCATGTCCTTACCTAGATCATAGGTTATCTGTGTACTAAAATTCATCCAAATCAAAGAATTTGAATGAAATTTAGTTTAGTAACCGTTTTAGCGTGACAGCGTAATAAGCAAACAAACTAACTTTCGCATTTATAATTTTAGCTAGAATTATTTTATTTTATTTTTAAATAAGGTACGAGGATATTTCATGACGCAGTTATTAAATCAGATTATTCAGTAAAGGAGTTTGGTATATTGCGGTGACAACGATTATCAAAGTGAAGATATTGTAACTCGATTAAACAAAGAAGAGGAATGCCCATATAAATCTGATCTGCCTTTAATATGTAGTTAGGAAACTTTTTGTACTGCACCGTTATCTCGTAGAACAGAGCTGGTAGATAAAAATGCTAATTGTATAGTAATCACAATGAGTATTATACGGTTCACATTGACATTAGATTCGCTCTCGTAACGACCGACTGTTAGTTACGAGAAGCATCCGGTGGGCTTATAAATCATGGAAATTATTTTTTGAAAAAAGTCAGAGTTCTGTAAGGAAAATTTGGTTTTACAACTTCTAAACATGGCTTCCGAAGATGTTTGAAATATATAAAAAATCAGTCGACTCGTCTACGAGTAATTCTAGCAGCAGGCTTAGCACGAGCACCGATTTGTCGACGGAAGAATAGACATGACTATTAAATAAATGATTTACAATAGGATAAGATAGCTATGTTTTTCTATTCATTATCACAGTTATGCGTTCTAAACGAATCATGATTTTGTAGATAATCGTTTATACTTTGTAGCCGTCGAGTAGAAAGTTTTGTTGTCAGTGTGATTTTGACAGTTTGGGAAGAAATATTCTTCTGAAATAGTCTACATTTATAAGGACCTAGACAAATATCGTTAGAAACGAAAGACTAAATGACAGATTGTAGCTGGATATCTACGGTGCGATAGCAAAAATGTAGGAACGAAATGTCACTTTGTATTGAAAAAGCACTGTCTATTCTTCGTAGAAATACAAAGCGTCATGCTAAGCCCGCTGGTGTAAATGAATCTTCTCATCCAATACCTACTATTCAATATTTAAAATACGTTATTCAAAATTACACACAAACGTATCGTTCATGAGTTCGTCTTAATATTAATTAAGCAGAATGATGTCAGATACCACACAATAGGCTCAAATTAAATAAAGAACATCACCATAAAGGCTCTATAAAAAACCAATTCAACGCTTTGTTTAACATCTGAAGTGGGTAGAAAAACTATGTTCCTTTAATGAACTTGCGAGCTAGCTTTTGCATGATTCTAATAATATATATTGTGAATAACACTGATGAACAGACAAAATCCTATCCAAGAATTTTGCAATCTCGAACTTGATATCGGTAGAAATAGAAACTGGCTATAAGTTTATATGAAGAACCCCTTAGCAACAAAGCGTCGTACTTGACGCACAATATTATCTTACATCTTCTATTACCACTGTTATGACGTGAGAACCTCGATTGTTCCGATCGCTGCCACAAGTGTGGGTAAATCTGCTTACTCTTCAATGCTAATGGCGGCTAAGTACGCGTTTATGTGCCTCCGACTGCGGCAATGCTTGGGGGCATAATCTTCGGGAATTGTTAGACATAGTAGGCTGTCTGATTCTTCATAATCCTTACCTTGGAGTTGGGTTCCTCTTCTAGAAATACTTTTTAAGATGTAAAGGGTAGGAACTCCTCGACTGCTAGGCAGACTCATTGAGTCTGATAACAATAGAAAAAGTAATTGTGTTAATTACTTGACACTTGAAGGTTTATAAAAAACAAGTTTGTTTTAGAGATAATACAGTACGCAGATCCACAGGTTGCCACTAGTTGCGATCACATGAGAAGACAAAGTATTATTTGCCAGTGAGCTCCAAACTAGACAGCTAGACAGTCTGTATCTTATATAATACTAGCAGCGCTGCGCGGTTTCACCCGTGTTATTCCCGTTCCTGTGGGAATACGGAGATAACATATATCCTATGTCACCCGGGGATAGTGTATCTTTCAAAAAGTGAAAGAATTTTTTAAATCGGTTCAGTAGTATCGGAGCCCATTAAATGCAAACAAACAAACAATCAAATATTTCCTATAATATTAGCATAGATAATTATATTTGGTTAACTTACTTTAAACTGAAACTGAAACCAGCGTGGGTCTCTGTTTTGTACTGAGTAGCATTATGTTGATTGACGGCCGTTTCGCGTCGATGTGACCAACTTGTCCTTTTGTGTGCTTGTGTTCTTTTTCTGCGTCATAATTAGCTCAAACAAACGTATTTTCTTTCTGTCTACAAAACTTTTGCCTTTGTATTGAATTGTGGTTGTCGCGTCACGTCTTTTTCTCCAACTTCATACATTTCTATGACTCAGGTCAGGTATAGTAAAGTGACCTAGAAGTTAGATAGACGCAATTGCACGGAATGCATTTCATTTCCATGAGTAGTGGTGGCAGATTGCCAGAGTATCGTGTCAGTACTGTAACTATTTCCGCGTTGCTCTACTTTTGCTACTAGGTTGAGATAATAAGCTGCTCACTGGTCAGGCGTTCTGACTATATAAAAAGGATATCTGTGTTGTCTTTAGATACCAAGATAAGGAATAAGTGGATTCACAAATTATTCCAGCAGTAGAAGAAAATAGACTGATTATAAAAATAATAAATGATTTACACCTAGGGATCAGTGGCGAAGGGTCAATACAAACCGATTCCCATCGGCTTTCCCACCTCCCACCGATTTTTTCAAAGTTTTTTATTTTTTAATCGCCGTTAACGTCCTACTGCTGGGCAAAGGCTTCCCTACTCTCTTTCCACCTCTCTCTGTCCAAAGCTGACAAGGACCAATCTTTATTAAAGGAGTCCAGCTCATCCCGCCATCTCAGTCTGGGCCTGCAGCGATGTCGTTTGCCACTATTTTGACTAAGTGGGATCCACTGGGTCGTCTGTTTGGCCCATTAATCGTGTGACATACGGCAGATGTGTCCAGCCAGCTTTCCGAGTGATATCGATTATTTTCGTTATTTTCAAAATACAATTATTTTTTGTTTCTAAGTTTTACTGAAAAAACGCATGTGCGAAAAGAAAACCAAACCGTCTAACAAAATTATCTAATTCCAACTCAATATGAGTAGGGGCTGATGTTCTGAGGATACTAAGCTTGCATCATGCGGTGAGTGTATTTTCATAATTTTGGAACGGCTTACACTGGCCATAATTACACCCTTCGCTACTGCTAGGGATGGTTATTATGAGTTACTTAAGGTGACGAAAAGTGTAAGTAAGTATCAGTATACATACAGCAATGAAATAAGTTATTGTAATTATTCGCATGTATGACGATGACGATCTAAATGAATAAGTTCCAATGCCATTAAGTATGTCTAGGGCAAATAAAAAAATTGTAATAAAATTATGTAACAAGTGTTTAACAATACGTTATTGTTCCAAAAATAGTAACAACATATATGGTATGTAACGTTAATAAATGTGTTTACAAGTGAATGAAATTTTAAACAGCTCGAATATAAATATACTGAACTTGATATAGTTATGAATGATTTATTATGTTATTGTTCCTACTTACTGTATAAATAAATCTAACATTTATTCCGTTACATGTTTTTAAGTTCATTTTATATGTATATAATGTCAATGTTACTCACTTGATAGTTTCGAAAAGATTACTAAGAGTCATCACTATCAGTTAGAAAATAGGTACAGTGTAATGACTTAGGATGAGGACTAGGTTTCGTAAAAAAATTGAACTTTAATTAACAGTGCAATCAGATAGATGAGGTGCAAAAATTACCTGATGATTGACATTCGATAAAGAATATCTATTTACTTTGAGTGATGATACACGATAGAATCATTAAAAGAATGTCAAACAAAAAAACTTGATTTGAAAAAAATACAATCACTGGCTTTTCATTGTAAATAATAACTCAATGCAGAGATCCAATCCGATTCCTTTAAACAAATGACCATGTTGCGACCATCTGCACCTGTCACCAATTTTCGACCATAAAATAATACAAATCAGGTGCCTTGTTTTAGAAGATTCATTACCACTGTCCAATCTTTGTCCAGCATTTTGTTGCTCGAAACGCGCCGATAAAATGAACTCTAAACTGTAAGAACAGAAAAACTGTTATTCCGTAACAGTGTAGATTCTAATGACCTATATTTGTAACATATGGGTCGACAAGGCAGCTGATGGTAGGTCAGGAATGGGTTACTAAGGCAATAATTTCGGCTGCTATTATCGAATATCGGTTTGCTTTGTTTTTGGGACTGAACGGATTGCTGCGGGCGTACGATGTTAATAAGGTGTTCAGTTTCTCAAACTTTTGCACCTTGTGTTATCAAATCTTGGGCATCTACAAAGTTTATTGAAAAAGGCTCGTTCAACAGGTGAGGGAAAGTATTTGCTGATTTTGGTTTCTATTTTGTTGGCCGATATATTGATTTACGAGGATATGTAAAGGAGGTTGTATTTCAGTTACTTCACACGCAAGGTGGTGTTTCACAGCTCAATACCTGCGTGAGTGATTTATTCTGTTATGCACTTGTTTACGCGTGTCTGTTTTGTTTTGATTTCAAAGTATTTTATTTTTATTTTTCTTAAAAATATTTTTATTTATTTCGAAATTGGATCAAAATTTACTTCACAGAATGATATCATTTGAAGTAAAACATCACTCAAATTACTCGACAATAAATAAATAGAGGAGTTGCTGCTCAATGACGTAGCGGCCATACTAATTAGTAGCTTCTGATAAATTATAGCCATTAGAACAGGAACACAGTTTTTGCAAATAACTGGTATTCGTTGTAAATAGATTAAAACAACATTAATATCGTTATTTATAAGGCAATACCTATTACATTTAACGAACTCACTTCTAACGTCCAAACGCGCAAAAACTTATCTATACATAGCCTTGTGATGAACTAGACATGACAAATTACTCGGGCATTAAGTACGTACACGGATGAAGTAAAATGTCAAAACCTTTATTAATGCTCTTATCGACATTTTTATTAATTGAATTTCCTATAGCGTTGCAATCTATTTAACTTATGTTCCTACGTAATAAACAATAAGGCCGGGTTTTTCACTAGTTATTTATTAATGTATTATACACTAGCTCACTACTTAACCGTATCAAAATCCGTTGTCGTAGCTTAAGGCAACAACGCCGGTACACAGACAGACAGAATTCACAATGACTGGCCAAGCATGTAAGGCTGGTCAATCTAATATTAATTTGTCAACACTAACCCCCTTATTTGTAAACGTTGTTTAAAGTTAAGTAATAATTAGCGCCTGTTTAACCACACATTTTATGCAACGTTTAAATTTAAGGGGGCTTATCCTCAACGAAAAATCTTACTTTTTGAAATAGGAGCCTCATCTACCACGCTATAGATCTTCGTCGGCGCATCTGCACGGTACATCGTAGGAAACGCATCGTCCTACGATATTGCACCTGCGGCATGCTCCCACGCTCGTGCGCTACCTATTACTGTACACGACTGTACATTATTACAAGTTAAGTAGCTTAGTACCTACGTAATTTTTAACTTCTTTCCTGTATTTGTCTAGATTTGGGAAGATCTCACGATTGAAGTGGAGTAAATTTAAAAATGATAACAGACATAGTTGAAAGTTCAAGATCATGAAACACACCGAAATGATTTTTACTTTGAATTAATTGTTTTATTGGATTTTCCTGAAATATCTCAACAGCAGTCCGGAGTATGGTTTAGTGCCCGGCTGAGGGCAATAAGCTGGCCTCCTATTATATGGGACTTAAATATAACTGGAGAAACACAGCCCTTCGGGGAAACAATGCGTGATTTTCGGTAAAAAAAAAAAAAAAAAAATTCAATCAAATCAATAAAATACAATCTTCATTAATTGATTCTAATGATGAGTGTGAATATTTGTGAATGGAAATTTTAATGTTGATTTTAGATCCCAGAGACTGGATTTGCGCTCAGTTGATGGCAAAAGGTTCGCGTCCTATTACATGTGGCGAAATGTGGGTGTAGTATAGATGCACGGTGGCGTGATGTTTATGTGTGTTTTAGATAAAGTGGTGTATATTGTAAAATGGCCTTTAACATAACGTCATTTATACTTTTACGATTTAAGAACAAAAAAACATAATAAACAGACTAATTTAAACTTAGAAGTGCTGTTTAGCCCACAAACATTTTACATCAAGCTTAAAATGCCTCACACAATCTTTATTTTTTACCAGGCATAAAGAAAAGATTACTAGCATCTTAAATTAGCACACTCAGCCTACGCTTTAATTCTAACAAATTGTCTTCACAACTTAACGTAAAGCGTCCCACATAAGGCGACAATGCGTATGACACTCACTGGACCTGACAGTCACAGTTAAACTTAAGCCGATTTTACCAACAAAGTATCTTTCTCAATGCGCCAATTTGTATAACAGGAATAACAATTTGTTTACAAATAAACAATAAGATCATCACCATTACATCATTAACGGTCATGTTCCATCCATTTGTGTGTAATACAATAAAAAAAAAAATCTGCACCAAAATAAAACACGCATTACAAAATTGAACAATGACAAAATACACAAATAATGGGTCAAAGTTTGTAATATACAAAGTTTGGGACTATCTTCATCTGAACTAGATGGGATACCTGTATCTCGGATTACATTTGATCCCCATAGATAGATTGTGAACATTTAGTAACCATGTTTAAAGTCTAAACATTATAAGATTGCCATATAATAATGTATGTGGAAAGTCTCCTCCCTTTTGTGACATTCTTCCCTCGTCTATGCTGCAGGCTTAGCACAAGAACCGTAGACAAGCGTTTTGTCGTGGGAAAAGTGGATAAAAATGACGTTTCCATATAGACTGTTCTTTTGAATGTTCTTTTTTATTCTTTTTATTTTTACAATGCTGACATAATTTCGTCATTAATTGACATTATACATCAATTTTATTTAGGTTCATTTTATTTATGTATATTATTTTACATATTGTGAATGAGAGAACGTTGTAGGCCTTACTGACTGTAGATTTGTAGACGATTTTCTATTCTGTATTCGTCTAAGTACCTGGTACTTATTGACAGGCCTGCGCTGTCCTCCCATACATTTAATCTCTGTAATTTGAAAATATTGTTAAAGCCAATTATTTTTAAAAGAGTAACCGTGGAGTTTCTTGCCGGCTCTTCTCCATAGGAAACAACAATTTGGAACCGTGCACCTAGCTTCTGACGTTTCATAAGTGCCCATGCAGGTTTATATGAAATAAAAATATTTTGATTTTGATTTGATTTTGAGACAGTTGACAGTTTTGGACCGAGAAATGTTGACAACCGATTTTTATTCTACAGTAGAGTAGAAATAGAAAGCGTCATGTTAAGCCTGCTGGTCTCATCAATTCTCCAAGTCTTAGCTGCGATTGTTTGTAGAACATCCACCCGTCGACTGTTGCTCTACCAGCACTAAGTAAACAGTCATCTGTTTGGATCCTGCCCCATCTCCCATTATTAGTTACCAACCAGTGTTAAGAATAGGTTCATTGTAGTTGTAGCAAAATCAGCCTTTAACGTTCCCACTGCTGGGACACAGGCCTCCTCTCGGTGAGAGGGAGTGGGCCGTAATCCACCATGCGGGCCCCGTGCGTCTTGGTAGATGTCACACGTCTTTGTATTTTTGGTTCTAAGACATGGCGGTTTCCTGACGATGTTTTTCTTCTCCGTTTTAAGAGCAGTGCCGATTATATAATTTACACAAAGTTAACCCTGTCTGAATTCGAACCTATGTCCTACAACTCGGTAAGTTGCAGCCGTTACCACTGGGGCACCACTGCTCTAAGAATACATTGTAATATTGCAACGTAATTCATTAACGTCAAAGTCACGCGTAAGATGTTACACTTCTAATTAGTACTTATAGAGGGCAATTTTTAAATACCCCTGTGTGTACAAATTAACATTAATTTTAGCTTCCTAGTTTGATATAAATAAAGCCTAATTGATAGCCGGTGTGTGTCAAATAGGTACAATGGTATCGCGCAAGGTGCGTTTATAAATAGGCTGACATTTAGTTATTCGCTTCGGTTTTTCACATATGTTTGTGACTCTTATTTATTTAAAGATCAACTGGAAACTAGCCCAAAGTTCAAATAGGAGTGCAGTATTTAAATGTGTTGATATGTTTGGTTGAAAACTCATTGTTACTGACTGACCGTAGCTGTTACTACCGTTTTGCTACCGCTTTGAGTAGATTTAAAATTAGCGTGTATGCTGGCTGTATGAATTGATTAAAAAGTTTGTTATACAGGATAACTTTTTAACCAGTGCGCAAACTGGAGCCATGAATTCTGCATATTATTCTAGACCACCGGGCGCAGAAATGTTTCGTCGGTAATACAAAAAAAAGTCAGCTGTTCCATATATTTTGAGCGCGTAGTTATTGCATTTTTCTATGAAACAGATAAAAATTTTTTTGTATGACCGACAAAATATTTCTGCGCTGAGGGTCTAGAATGATATGCTGAATTCATGGTTACAGTTTGCGCACTGGATACAAACTTATCCTGTTTACATACCACAACAATTTGAGTTTATACAAGCCCTTTGTGTTTTTGGTAAATTATCTAAAGCTAAAAACAGATTTGATTAAAAGCTAACAATACAAGATTAGTATCTAAAATGGATAAATAATAGATTTAAAAAATATACTAAAATTTTAAATAGTATAGAAACTACATCTCTTGTGACCGTTCGATTTTCGTGACGAATCCAAGCAACAAATTTAAGGGTTGAAGATATAAATTAATTTAATGACGATCACCGTGATCAAAGATTTATATCGCAAAGTGGACTGCCGTGCTTCCATATAATTTTATACTTTACGAGTCTACGGGACCACCTTGTAGCGATAAAAGATGGACGATAATTTATTAATTGTTTCACTTAAAAGTACACTCGAAATGTTAACTGCACATATGTATATTGCAAAACGAAATAAACATTAATTGAATGAAATTCAATTTGGATTTCAGACCAAATTTATGCGACAGGCTTCACTATTTTTGGCTAAAAGTTTTTTCAACAGGTTATTTATTTTATTATGCAGTTCAGAAAAGAACTTCATTGCACCTTAAATCTCAATATTTCTCACGGTCGGACCATCAAACGCTTTCACTATTTTTTTGAAATCATATCCTCATAGGTTTTGTGCTTTCAATAACGAACAAAAAATTGGTAAAAAAATCCCTTTCGATTTCCGCCCAGGCGCCATCTGCTATTATTCTTGTCATGTGTTTGTTTAAATTACTTTTTTTCCTGTGTCCGGATTTCACCGGAAGTTGCCTCTCAATGAATGTGGTTAAACATTTAATTTTGTACATTGTAGTGGGCTATGGTTATAGTATTTCATAATCAGTATGAATGGGATGATTGGATCGCTTAACATAAGATATTGTGTGACGCCAAAACCATAAAGATAAATTATGGTTTAGGTAGTAGGATAAACCTTTAGATTTTGAGTTTATGATTATGTTGTTTTTTATCGATGGCTACTATAACATTAAATTGTGTCCAATCAGGCGCATTGTATAATATTTATAAATATTATAAAAATAAAATAAAGTATCGAAAATAAATAAATAAATACTTTTTCGATACTTTATTTTATTTTTATTTACTAGTTATTAAAATAAATTTCTTCATACTATTCATACCTCTATTAACTGTCAGCATAGCGTATTCAAATTAGTTGCTCCATTAAAATAAAACAATGTGTTCAATTATGATTGATATGCTTATAAAAGGATTAGTTTTAATCACAGTTTTACGGTCGAAACTTATTATTATGTTCTCTGACACGTGATTGGATTTTGGAACTAATTACAGTTTCACACTATTGTTTTACTGAAATACTAATAATGTCGACATGGTTCCTAATTGTTCTTTAATTTTACAATTACATACTATGAGTTACACGCGTTTGTGATGGTACTTCGTCATCGTCTGCCTAGCCTATTCCCAACTATGTTGGGGTCGGCTTCCAGTCTAACCGGATGCAGCTGAATACCAGTATTTTACATGGAGCGACTGCCTATCTGATCTCCAAAACCCAGTGACTGGGTAATACGTTACCCCTTGGTAAAACTGGTTGTCAGACTTTCGGGCTTCTGACGACCCGTAACGACTGTCAAAGATCCACAAATGACGGCCGGGACCAACGGCTTAACGTGCTTTCCGAGGCACGGAGGGGTGTTGGTATGTAAAGATGGTCACCTATCCACGGACAAACTTGTGATGGTACTCATAAGCACTTTTATGTTGGAGTTTATTATTATGTGAGGACTTAACATTCTGTCCAGTCTCAGGCGGCAACAACCAAACTACAAAATTGAAACAAAAAATCCCATACCTATGTATCTTATTGTACTTACCGCTAACACAACTTTTTAGGCCATTGTTACATCAATAAAGATAATACCTTGAGAATAACCGATTCTATTTGTGCACTCTGGGTTCCCAATACCGACCCATATCTACAAAGCGTTCTAACGCCTTTATGTAACTCCGTTCGAGTCCAATAATGGGTCCTTCTTCACCCTTCAATGTAACAGTTTCAAAGAAAGTTTTACGGCCAAAGATAAATGCGACTTGAACGTTAGTTCTTTGCGTAAACAGGTAAATATTTTTATTGCCTCACAAAGAATGTTATCACCAAAAGGACCGCTCTGAACTTTCTTTTGGACAAATTATGTGATGTGATAACAATGTGAGAGATAACATTTTTGTGATTCAAATGCTTGTTCGTTTGCACTTATTTAAATTATTTTAATAGTTCGTATTCTTTGTTGAATTTCGAGAATTACGTTAAGATGATCTTGTCTTTGATAGTATTTAGCTAACGCACTGATTGGTACATACAGCAGAATATAATTCTTATTAGTAAAATATGATGTCACTTGTGACGTAATTTGCCTAACCTATGGATACGAAACCTGCAAAAACTTTGAGAAAAAAAGTATCCGTAGCACGGAGAGCAATGGAGAGGAGTATGATCACTTATAAACGCCAGGATAAGGTTAGAAACCCTAAGTACGATGACAAAACTCCCCGACATACTCATGCTAATACATCAACAGAAGTGGAGGTGTGCAGGATAAATGATGCGCGATAAAATAGGGAAGTGGAGCAATAGTGTCGTAGAATGGTACCCAACGACAAAAGAAGACGAGGAAGACGGGATAATTCTGACAGCAGGACCAAACTGAAGAAGAGTTGCCCAAGACAGGCAAGACTGGAAATCATTGGAGGAGGCATTCGGCAATTGCCTGTCAGGGTCGCGGATTTGTTCGAAAGAGTCACCGTGGCCCTGTCATAGGCAACTGAAGAAACACGGGTGGGTTTTAGTCAGTAAAGTCTGATACGCCCAGAGCGGGAGGAGCCATTTTATGATTTCCCACCCAAATAAAGGCCATTGGCAATAGGCACGACGAATTAAGAGACATTTTATGGTTTATATTTTACAGTATTTTGAGTTCAAGTGAAAATTTAGGAATACAGGTCTTATTTATTTAATTAATAATTTTATGGGTTTGTGAGACCAAAATATGCATGGTCTAAAAAACAATTACATAGTAAAAAAACGATACTGAGTTCTATGTGTGTTAATATTCACCGCCTTTAGACTACGAGGCGCCATCTATGTTTGATACCAGCCGTGGCTTATGAAATATGCGCTGAACAATAATTTTATGCAGCCACTTATATAGTAGCTTCATTCATATCTAGAATTTATTCACGTTTAGACACCTAGTACATCTGACACAAAAAAATAAAGAGAACGTTATAAAACTTACTTACTAAAGGATATACGAGAGCAAAATGACCTTTTTCAACTTCCCGGCCGTTGAATGATTTGCAATTTTTTTTTTAAACACTTGGCCTTCATTCAAGGTAACCTTTTTGGTGCGAATTCAGGAATTTGAAGAGTCACACCAATATCACATTCACCGGATGCAATGTAACCCTTGCACACAAAAACTGAGAAATTACATTTATACGATAAACTCAGTTTCCGAAAAAATTAGTAACAAATAGAGAGTTGTATCCTGCCCTATTGATCAAATTGTGTGTGTGGTGACTGCATGATTGGCGTTGGAATGTGGGACGGTTCGATTAACTTTACTGGAAAAAGTAAGAGTCTAAATAATGTGTCTTATTAGTTGATTCGCACGAATATTTTTCGACCGCATCGGGCGAATATACACTTTTAAATAATTTATTATTTTACTGACTGATTTTTTTTTTTGTGACTATCAAATTAATTTACTTGTGGGCGAATCGACAACTCTGGCAATTGGCACATTTTGAATTGTATGCACTTTATTGCATGTACTTGCGAGTGGCGAGTAAATTCACATAATTATTTTAGTATTTGGTATCGCATTATTTCTACAAAAAAACCACTTCATAAAAAATATTGTATTGGCATCTGGGTACATAAGATGAAACAGGAAAATGATACAGGAAAAGTTTTTATCCAGTGCGCTAATTGTAACCATGAATTCAGCATATCATTCTAGACCCCCTAGCGCAGAAATTTTTCGCCGGATATACAAAAAAAAAATCAGCTGTGCCATACATTTTGACCTAGGTATTGCACTTTTCTATGAAACAGCTGATTTTTTTTGTACAACCGGCGAAAAATTTCTACGCTAGGGGTTCTAGAATGATATGCTGAATTCATGGTTACAATTTGCGCACTGGATAAAAACTTACCCTGTATAGTATACCAATTCAGGTATCAAAAGTAGATCCAAGCCATTCAACAAAAATGTGAACCTCATATTTGAGATATGAGGTTTTTTGTTGGAAGTTCAGTTGGGTTTTAGTATGCTAATTTATCTTTATGACACATTTAGATTTCAGTTCAAATGCTTTTAAAAATGCAGTCCAGTTTTTAAAACAGGTTATTCTCCATCAAGCCAAGCCAGTCGTTTTTACAAAAACAGTAAATAAATGTAACAGTTTTAATCATAAGACCTTTTTTTTAATATTCATTTATTTCCCTGAAATTCATAAAACTTTATGGCTGTCCTACAAATAAGGTTTCCGAAAAAAGGTTTGTTGTTGCTAGGAGCGCATCTGTCAAGGTTCCCACGGGTTGTAGGAAAGGATTGTACCCCTGCCAAGCCTTTATCTTCCAAATGCGATACTCTCAGTTTATCTTACCTGCACATCTCATGACATGACCCATTTATTTTTAGGAAACAAAAAAAAAATGGTTTCTTTTTTATTAATATTCTGATGGAAAGTCATCTGTTTAATACTAACGTGAAGTAACTCCAACACAGTAATTGCGTAACTCACGATTAATCATAATCTGTTTCATTTTGACAGTTCAACAATATTCATTGCGTTATTTACGTTGGTGAGCAAACACATTTTTCCAACATATGCAGCAATGGTTTGACGATCTGTTTCAAAACGATACAGATTATAACTAATCGTGAGTTACGCAATTAGGGTGCGGATTGAATAACCGGAAATCAAAAGTTTAAGAACATTACTAAAGAGATGAAACAACGTATGAAAACCACCAGAAGAAAAGACATCAACGCATCAAGCAAGACGCAACGCCTTTTAAATATTGAATTTGAAGCTATTTGAAGTATGGCTTTTAACTGATTGTTACATGCTACGATAAAAACACGATTAATATAGGGTGTAACATGAAAAAAAAAGTTAACGGAGTTTAAAATACGGTACGATACCTATTCTATGCACTTTTACTAAACTAGTTCTTATAATTCTTATTACAGTACACATGAGATTACAGTTAAATCATAGTTATTTAAATCTTTTTCAAAATGTATTTTATCAACAAAAAAAAAAAAAAAAATCCAACAGATTTCTAAATAAGGCCAGCGACAATCTAATGGCAAACGGTCACTGTCATTTTGACAAAAAAAAGTCGAAAAAAATATCTTGCGAACCAGTTCACCCAAAATTATTTGCATCTGCTTTTTAAATACCGGATGGCACGAACGAGAGTATTAAAATTGGTTTTTATTATACTTAACCACTGTCTTCGTAACCAACATTTTAGGAAATGACTGCGGTACGTAAAACGATACATTGTTAGCCGAAAATG
The DNA here is from genome assembly GCA_949987655.1 of Polymixis flavicincta. NCBI lineage: Eukaryota > Metazoa > Arthropoda > Insecta > Lepidoptera > Noctuidae > Polymixis > Polymixis flavicincta. The sequence goes on along the minus strand of OX465181.1, from coordinate 16,410,799 downwards.
CTTCATCACCGCATTAAAAATTTGAAAATAAAAGTTAATTTGAAAATAAAATTAAAATAGATATGGTCTGTTCCATAATTATCTACCGAAAATGTAAACAAATGAATAAGAAAACGAACCTGTAGATTAAATTTTTGCTTTGCTTTGATTTGATTCTTTGAATACTTTAACCCGAAATTTTAATTTTTAATTTTATAGCAATAACCGTCAATAAATAAAGTAAAATAAAAATAAAATAAAATTTTATTTTTTGATTATAGTAACTGATTTCATAATAATATAACTGGAACAGGGTTTGTTTGAGGAAACTGGCATGTCCTATAACCAAAAAAAAACGAAGAATTCTGACATCTACCAACCCGTATTGGGCCCGTAGATTATAAACCTCTCCCTCTCAAAGAGTGCGTGTCCCAGCAGTGGGAACAGTATAAGCCAAATATGAATTTTGTAGGGTCTGTTTACACTTTCAACAGATACTTTTGCAAGACTGCGTTTAGTTAGCAGCACTGACCGTAAATATAAAAGAGTAATAAACATAGTTTCTGTCTTGTTAATTTTGTAGTTAGACGAGGGGATATCTTTATGAAATAAATTTTATTTTTCCGCTAACAAATTACGTTTGGATGGCTACGTTCGTGTATTACGAAGCTAAATTATGTTAGATTTTATGTTTCTTTAAACAAAAAAACCGTATATTTCAAAGTCACAAAAAGAACTACAATATTGTTGTGTTAAAGCTTAGAATTATGTGGTAATTTCTGAACATCTAGTCTAACAAAATGAAGATCTTTGTGGTTACAATAAGACTTTACTACTATGTATTCCACGAATTACCCTGTGCGACATTCGGAAATATTGTAACCATGAGTTAAAACGCTTTTCTTTTTACTCGTCGTCCAAATAAACTCCTGTTAAAATGGCCAATATTGAAACTTTCCATTATTCTTAATCTTCGCATGTGGAACATTCATATTTGTGCCAATCCCGCGGACTGATTGTCTGGCACAATGCCTAACCCTTTAGCGGTTTGTGCAAGCACACCACATGACTTGCAATACTCGTATTATCTTCGAACCGCAAGCGCAGATTGCACAGATTGGTCACAATCGCATGTTAAGTTTTTTTTTTCGTATTATAAAAGTACTGCATCGTGGCTGACAGATGATTTCTGTTCCTGTGTTTATGCATCCTACTTACGTCATTATGTGTTTAGGGGTCAGTGGGGCTTAGTTTAATCCAGATACATTGTAACGTTGGCCCAAAAACTTCATGGAAAATTATGAATTTAGTGATGCAGATTTATGAATATTGTTCGGCTGCAACAAAACTGCAGTTTTTACGTATCAAATATCAACAAAAAGAATCGAATGGAACGGGTCTCTCAATAATAACCTCACTTTAGTTGAACAAGACAAATACACAAATAAGATTAAAAAAAAAAACAGATTATAAACATAAATAACAAAACATCACGCCTTGTTTCCCCGAAGGTTTGGGAAGAGGTGTACAGACGCCAGCACATCAAGCTACCCAATCTGTCAAATTTCTTGTGATTGTTCATCTTTATTCCATAAGCATAACGTTCATGTTCAATCCGAAAAAGTTCACAGTTTGGGGTAGCTTGATGTGCTGGCGTCTGTACCTACAGCACACCCACGTTTCACCATTTATGTTTAAGTCCCATTTAATAGGGGGCGAGCCTATTACCAACAACCGGGCACAAAGCCAGACTGCTTCTGAAAATTCCAGATAGTAAAACCTAATAGATTAAAATATTTCAATAGCTTCGCAATTGACAGGAGCACATTGCGTGTGTTTTGAGACGTCTGAGTGAAGCGCAAATGTTCACAAGGTGCACACGTGAATAGTCAATTTTAAATGATCAATCATTATTTACTTTTATCTTCACAGAGTATTCAAATGTGTGCTGAAGACATCTGTGGATTCGCGTGGAGGTTCGAATACTTTGGAAGAATGACGGAGTAAAAAGCGATATTTATTCTGATCACCAGCATTGAGTGTTTTGATCGTTTATCTTTTACTTAAGACGAAGCATTAACACTCAGCAGACAGTCGCGACACGACTCTAGTTGAACAATTTCTACAAAAAATTCATGGAACTGAATCCGTACATCTTGAAGATGAAGCTAAGACGGAGTTCTGTCTTTGCCTTATAAACATGTAAAATTTTAATTCTATGCTGTCTAGAATTATGCAATTTTTTGCTACTACGAGAGATGGCCCATAATCTTCTGCAATGATTTTATTTTTACACTTTCCGGTTAGACGGGACTCAAAATAAAAAAGAGTCTAGGCTGATGACGAAATCTCTAAGCTTCGCCAAAACAGATTTTCTACCGCCACGCCCAAAGTGACCTAAATGTGACTTAGCTACTTGTGATCCAACTGCCACAATGGAAGACAACCGGTTGCTGCCAGCTTCCGCCCATTTCGATACAAACTACACAAGTCAATGGTTCTGGGCGCGACTCCATGACATTTACACACCGGATATTTTAATAAACACATTAATTGAAACTTTATAAAGTACTAAAAAATAACTTGTTTTAGTATACCTTAAATCGGTTATAACTTGTAATAATATTTTGCGATTTTTATTTACCTGATCAAACTATCAGACGAAAAATCAGGAGTCAAACCTCGAGGAGGTTAACTTGTGGAACAATAAGGGCGAATTTCACTAAACTTTTATACTTAGAATAAGTCTTATCCTGAGAATACATTTTATACAGTAGAATTGTCAGACGTAAATTTTACTCAACGTATAAAATATATCTGACTTTGGTCAAATCAGCCCTTAGTCAATCAAATCACTTGTCACTATGTTTATATGATATATTATTATAGTATTTTAACTTTTAAATAGGTTCATTTTGTTTTATGTAGATTATTTTACATATTGTGAATGAGAGAACGTTGTAGGCGTTACAGACTAGATTTGTAGACGATTTTGTATTCTGTATTTTCATTCCCCTAAGTACTTGGTACTTATTGACAGGCCTGCGCTGTCCTCCCATACCGTAATTTGAAAACATTGTTAAAGCCAATTATTTTTAAAACAGTAACCGTGGAGTTTCTTGCCGGCTCTTCCCATAGGAAGCGACAATTTGGAACCGCACCTAGCTTCTGACTTTTCATAAGTGCCCATGCAGGTTTATGTGAAATAAAATATTTTGATTTTATTTGAACATTAATTTAATAAGCCTTGCCACGAGTGGCTTGGAGTGGTCCTGTGTAGAAAAAAAATACTCTTAAGGGGGTAGCGCCATGGTAGCCTGCGAAATTCAAATCTTGCGTTTTTTCCAATTTGCAGGTCCGTTTAAAGTTGCACGATTTTATTTTCGGAAGGCTTACAGACTAATAACATTAACATAATGCTAATTACAAGCCCCCACAGATAAATACTAAGTTATAACTCCCTCTTACTAAAAGTTACAGCGTATCTGTATACTTATAAGCAAATAACTTAGCGCATCCTCCTTATGTTACACTGAATTGTTTTAAGCTTACTACTTGGAGCTATATTCTCGCTATGCAGTATGACCGACAATATGTTAGTAAAAATTCTTGTCTATGCTCATTCCCCAACGGCTTTATGTTATATTTATTCTGACAAAGGTTTTATTTAATCTGATTCCAGGTGAAAACCGGCTGCGGCACAAGTGTTATGCTAAATAAGGATTTTGGTTCTTAAAAACTTTAGCAATGTACAACATACTGGTCCAAATAAATGGGATTTTTGACTGGTTTAGCTAATTTGGATGTGAGCCAGCCCGTCTATTGTGTAAAAATCGAAAACTACACGTGAAGTGAGGTGTTATTCCACCTGATACTAGGAGTTGACACTATTGACAGATCACTTCAGGCTCACTTCACCCATATTTTCTTTCGTTCGATTTCAACAGAATAGATTAGTAGTTCCAGGTTTTGGGAAAATAATTTCAGAATATTGGATCGGAAGACAACGGCTAAGGTCATAATGCAGTTCTTTTACAGTAGACTGTACAATTATTTTTACCTGCAAGATTGACCAAATGTTCACTATGTTGTACATAACATAATCAGCCAATAATATTCCCACTGCTGGGACACAGGCCTCCTCTCGATGAGAGAGAGAGTGGGTCGTAATCCACCACGCGGGCCCAATGCGAGCTGCTAGATGGCACATGCTTACGAAGTTTTGGTTCTAGGACATGCGGGTTTGCTCACGATGATTTTCTACACCGTTTTGAGACCAGTGGTGAAGAAATAATTTACACATATTTTTGTGTTATAAGTATTGGTAAATGATATACACCTTTTAAATAATATGTAAATCGCACAAAGGGGTTCAAAGCTTTATGACGTAAGTAATAGGTACCTTTCACTATAGCGCAGGTACTAAAGCTCTAAACATTACTATTTCTATCTGCATATCTTATTGTTAGACCATGATTTCATTGCTTTTCCACATACATTAATGTTTCTTGATAAACTGAAATATTAATGTCATATTTACTCATAAACGTTGCTTTAAGTTAAGAGATGTTCGAAGGTAAAAATAAACATGGTTGAGTTGAAGTCAATCATTACTTAACTTTTAGGAACGTTTTTAAGTAAATGGGACTATATTCGCGTAGAAATTCCTCCATACTAAATACTATCCAAAATCAATTACTGACCAATTACAGACAAATAGCGTTGGTACTGGTACCGGGCTTACATCAAGTTGAAAGACCGATTAAGATGTTTATTTAGCCTTAATTACCGAACAAATACTCCATCGGCATGTGTATTGCGATATGTTTGTGGTACATCGTCTGTGGTCCTCTCTTGTGGGCAAACATGTGTCTGGTATTTAGTAGCCTGTGCTTAAGGAACAATGGTGGCCGTTGTTCAAGCTTTACTTGGAAAATAGAGACTAATTGGGTGCTGAGCTATGTAGCAGCAGATGTACAGTTTCAGATATAAAATTGCTAGTGAATTTTCCGAACCCCTGCGGCAATATTTGTACTAAATTCAAAGGTAGTAAATAAAACAAACCAGCAGGTATATAATGTATAGTAAAAAAAAAACTTAGATGCCGTGAGCTATCAATTTCTAGCATAAGATGGAATGCACAGCTCACAGTTTTTTATAGGAAAGATCGCCTGGTTTCTTTTATTGAGTACCTTTGTATTTAGTAACTATATTACCATAGTGGTTCGGACTTGTAGAACTTTGGTGAAGTGAGCGATCAATTCATAGCATTAGGTGAATGACAGCTCACTTCAAACTCACTTCACCAAAGTTTTCACTTTGACATTTTTACAGAATAGACCATCTGGAGTTTTAGACATTTGGTGGAAAGGGTTTGGACTTCTAAAATTTTGGTGAAGGGAGACATCAATGCCTAGCATCAGATGAAATGACAGCACTGCTCCCAAGTTTTCACGTTGAGATTTTCATACATTACACCAGCAGATTTCCAAAGTATAAATTTCGTTCCAGTAATGGCCTGAAACAGGTTTGAATAAACCTATATCGGGCGGGTCTACCTACGAGTAACATTCTAATTCTGAAACATCATAACATGCACTTGTACATAATACATTTTTTCAGAAATTGTTTATTTTTGGGTACTATATTTGTATGGGATTTTTACTACTGTTCGGTAAATGTACACTTGTTGTAAACGTTTTCTTTTTCTATATATAAATAAAAAGAAAAGTCTTGACTGACTGACTGACTCATCAACGCCCAGCCCAAACCCTTTGACCTAGAAAGCTGAAATTTTGCACAGATGTTCCCTTTATAATGTAGACAAGGAATAAGGAAGGATTTTTCGAAATTCAACCCCTAAGGGAGTTAAATAGGGGATGATATTTCCGCGCGGGTGAAGCCGCTGGCAAAAGCTAGTCATTAAATAAGTTATAAATATTTTTTGTTACCCTTGCCATAGAATTCTAATCAATGGATACCTGGTTCGAGCATGTAATAACAATCTCAGACTGGATAGGTTACAAAGGAATGTGAGTCTGCAACCGCACCTAGGAGCAAGGTATTCAGCATCCCATTCATTCTTGAAGCCATCGAAACTTATTCAGATGGACTTCGGATAAGATCAGCCATTACCTGTATATTTCCTTAAGAAAATGATATCGTGAAGTATTAAAATGGCTCTTAAATTATCTAGTCATGGTAGGTACCTACAGCATCAAACACAAGTTTGATTGAAAAAGTATTTTTCGAAAGTGGTTAATTTAGAAACTAGAGGTAATAAAACACCCTGAGATCGACATCAATTGAGAACTGTCTAGGAATTGTTTCAATAGTGTTTTTTGCTATACAAACAATTTCCGCGACTTGACTTTGTCCTTTGCGGTGAACAGGTGCCTCTAACTAGCGATGAGAGTATTGTGGATACGACTGGCAGAATTAACTAAATTCTCACAGGATTGAATTGGTTTGATACTGTTTTTTAACGGGATTTGAATCTGATATTTTAACTAATAATTATATCGACTTATTTATTTATTTGGACTTTTATGTTCTATCTGTGTTCTATGTTATAGGATTTGGTTTCTGTTATTAGTCCTTCGGGTAGACCATCGGGCGTGGGCCATGTGGTCGGCGGTAGTTATTTGTGTTGACTTATTCTGACTGCTTTTTCAAAACTCAACAATTCTTAACACATCTCAGTAACTGTTGAAGATGACAAAACAAAACAAAATATAATTTGAACAATCCAATAGTAACTGAAGATCCGGTATTATTCACACGTATTTTTAGCATATTCGTGCACGTTGGCAACCTTCAATTATCACGAGAATATTTCCGTAAAAATTGTGTAGTCACATCCACGCTATTTCGTCGTCTATTACAGCGGGGTGAACGGCCTCCCTTGTCCTCTACGAGAGCTGTAACTCTTAGAGGCCTCTCGCAAGTCCACAGTTTACTTTGTTACTTTAGTGCCGCACTTTGAACCAAAACGATAGTTTCAAACGTCAAACTGCCCATTTGAAACCACAAAATAAGATATAAAAATCTTTAAAAAATATTTTTTAAATGATGCATCTTCTTTGCACAAAAAGCAATAAAAAATTGAATAAAAACGGTCTAGACCACTTAAAGTAAGCTTCACTTATCTCGATTTCTTTACGACTGGTAATTTTGAAGTCAAAAACCGCATTAAAGTCACGTCGGAGATATATTTGGTGCATCAGTGTAATCTTAGAAGTTGTAGGTCGCATTTAAGATGCAAAATTTAGAAGTATCCATATCAAAATACCATTAGCATAAATCTATGCGAATCTAGACTCGCTAAACAAGATTGTAAATTGAATCTTTGGCCATTTTATTTTCTGTAACTTAAGAACCGTTACTAATTTATTTAATCACTATGCCGATACTTCTTGTTTGCCTTCAAATGTAATAGGCTAACGTACATTTGTTCTTTACTATAAAAAAGATGTGTATTTTAACTACGTCATCAAGTACACTAGAGTTACGTGAAAAAACTTTGACACGTTATGGACAGTTTAAGAAAACCATAAATATGGTGCTAATGTGAAACTATTTAAAATGGCTAAATAAGACTTCGCCGACAATGCAGGTATCTGATTGTAAGATAAATTCAAGTCATTTAACGCGAGTTGTAATTTGGAGGAGGTAAAAAATATTGGCTTGGTGTAATGCTAGTCATTTGTCTTAGCTTAAATACCTACAACATAGATGCCATTTTGTAATGGTTGTTTCTTGTTTTTGCTGTAGTATTTATTTTAGTATTATTACAGATTCAAAAAACACATAGTAGTCACTATGGTCCCGTGCGGTGCGGGTTGTAAAAGAATAGCACCATCCCATTTCTTCCCGTGGGGGTCGTAGAAGGCGACTAAGGGACTTACTAGAGAATGGGCAGCAGCGTTCTCTATGCATTTTACCACCATACTGCGATCGCCAACCCGCCTGCCAAGCGTGGCGATTATGGCTTATGTCCAGCAGTGGACGTCTTTCAGCTGATATGATGATGATGAGACACTATGATCACATAAACATACATGAAATCATGAACATTATATAACACTTAAACCCAAAAATTAATAAGCCTTTCTTTATCGCAATAATAGATTCTATAATACAACCAGATGTGCTTTTAATTGTCGTTTTTTTTATATATTTATATATGCTTTATTGTACACCAGAAAATACACAACAAAAATAAAACATTTAACACTAAAAAAATACAATGAGCGGCCTTATCGCTTTCTGCGATCTTTTCCAGGCTGCATGTCCTTATTGAAACCATTTTCAGAATTTTCTTAAATTCTGTTGAACCGGTTCCATTACTCAGTTACATTCCTCAAGTAATGAATTTCAAATTGCTCCAAAAAGTCGCTGTCGGGGCGAGTTACTTAGGTACGAAAAAGTTCATGCTTTTGCGAAAGATGTACAGATTAGGCGGGACTAACTGCCCATGGTGTACCGGAAACTCCTACATAAGTTTTATCATTCATGGAGGGTTTTTATTAAAGTACTTTCCTATAAAGTAACTCGTTGGATATCCAACGTTGGTCTTCGAGATTTAGAGAGAAACAATATGTCAGAGATATTCTCAAGCATGGGATAACTTTGATTTAAATTGCGTAAGTATTCTTTAAAATCTCAGGTATCGCAGTGATGTCACCGCGATCATTACATCCGGCACCTCAATCGGGCTACCATAATGATGGACGCCGGAAAATGAGTAAAGGCTCTGCCGTGCCCAGGGACTGGTCTCTGGGCCTCTGCGACTCATTGCTGACCTACTGACGGAGTATTGACCCCCACGACGTTCACTCATACTATTTTATTTGCCATTCTTTCTTACATAGTTTTATTTTTGTTTACTTGTACTGATTTGAGACCTGTTTTTCCTGAAGCCTTTGGCGGAGCTGTATTATTGTCATGTACTACGTATTACAAAGATTTTGTTTCTGGATGCAAGGAAATTATTGAGTTTGCAATGTTATTACACATCATTAACAAATTATATGCTGATTCTACTCTTTGCCTCGTTGAGACCGATTATTTAGACCACTAGACAGTGGTCCTATGTTCGATTCCCAGTTCGGAAAAAGTGTTATTGAATTTTTTATCTGGAATTTCTCCGTAGCTGCCTGGAGTCCGGATTTGTGTCCGGTTGATCGTATTAAGCTTGCCAGCTATTCATCATCATCATTTCAGCCGAAAGACGTCCACTATTGGATATAGGCCTCCTCCAAAAGGGGTGTTTTGCCATAATCGCCACGCTTGTCAGGCGGGTTGGCGATCGCAGTATGGTGGTAAAATGCATAGAGAACGCTGCTGCCCATTCTCAAGTAAGTCCCTTAGTCGCCTTCTAAGGCACCCACGGGAAGAAATGGGATGATGATATTCTTTTACGTCCGGCATCACACGGACAGCTATGGAAATAAAACATAACTAGCGAAATGTGAATGTTCTATAGGTACACCTCTGCCCACTCTACGGGGAAATAAGGCGTGATGTTATGTGTGTTCTTTGTAGAAGGGAAAACCATGACAAAACTATGAAACTGGATTATTGTAACCATGATGAAGAATAAGACAAATATGAAAAAAAAAAGCTGTAGCTCATCAGATTACATCAGTCCACTACTGGACATAGGCCACTCTAATTGCACGCCACTCAGCTCGTTTTCGGCAACTCTCATCCAGTTGCTACCAGTCACCCTGTGAAGATCGTTGCTCCAACTAGCCTGAGGGCGTCCTACCTTACGTTTGCCGAGCTTATGTATTCTTGTGTAATTAAATAGCCTGATTTTAGTTCAGGCTTTTTTGTTGTTGCATGTTAGTGTTTCAACTGTAGTCAAGATAATTCTATTAATACTGGTACATATTTACATTTACATTTTATTGCAGGTTTGGTGTACTCGAACTGTCTCTGTACACGTTTAGCTCACCATATCACTTATAAATTGAGTCCACACGATATTATGCCGGTTATCTGACGTTGTAGCAGTAAAAGTATCATAATACTATGACCTCATATAAGTTATGTCATTCAATTTCGGTCACTAGCACGTGTGGTGACTTCAGTGCAGGTCAGGCATTGTCATCCATCACCGACCGAACCTTGTAAGGAGTGATTTATGTAAGGCAAAGGTCTGTGACGGCCATGCTATTAAGATTTATATATTCCAGTGCACAAAATCATCTTTGTCATAAAAAAATTAACCGTTTTATAAAAATTGTAGTCGAAATTCGACCATAATTAATTTAATACTTAATGTATTGCTTATGCATCATTATATAAAAATACTAGCTGACCCGACAGACGATGTCCTGTCTTAACTATGAATATTGAATTATATGTTACGTGCGATTTTCTTAATTTTTTCTATCATAAGAATCTTCTCCTGACAACAAAAACACAAAAAAAAAGAATTAGCAAAATTAGTCCAGTCGTCCACGTGTGATGCTGTGACCAAGGGAAATAGCGATTAATTTTTATACCTTACTTATAGATTAGCTTTTTGCACGCCTCCATATAAACTATAAGTGTGCTAATTTTTATAATCCTCGGTCCGCGTAATTTTCGTAAAACACGTACAAAGATTTTGCTTCACATATTTATCCTAAAATATCCTAAAAAAACAATAACAATGCCAATAGTACCTATTACTCATTTGGAGTTACTGTGTTTCGGTTCCAGAACGATGTAAAATTAACCGTGTATAGATGAGTTTCATAGATTGTTAACATACATAAACTCACGCCATTTCCTATGGGGATAGGCAGAAACTTTAACCGTTCAATAAAATATAAAACATTACGTACACTTACCTAATACAATATTTCTAATTTATCTGCACGAGAATATGATTCATGTAGGATTTAAATTCAACATTATTCATGTAAGAAAAATTTGTTCGAGTATCGAAATCTCACATTTTAGAGTGTCCTCAATTCTTTTCCTTGTAATCAATTTTCGAAGAATTTCTGTTTTGAGTACATCTTTGTTTACAGACAAGAGGGCAGAGGTCTAAAATAAGTATTGCATTATGTTTTGACATTAAGCAGAGGCCTTTTCGTCTAGTATGACACGCCAACCGCCACCTAAATCACTGTTGAATCTTTCTTACCAGTCTGGATGCATTCAATTAGCATGTCCTGCCCACCTCCACCATCGTCCCTTCTATGAATTAGCACATTTACAACCAAAGGTTAGCTTATGGGAATGGTTAACTGAAATAAATAACACATGTCAATCAAATCATTTGAGTTGACAGCAGGTAAAATTGAACAGGCTAGAAGCCGTAGGTTTCTGCCGTTCATCGCAATGATTGCGTGAATCCATGTATTCTCCATTGAATGTACGTAATGATAGTTTCATTAGATGTAATCTTCGCATTTTTCCCTCTCGCTGGTAATCGAATGGCCACGGTGCCCAAGGCAGGGCCCCATCAGCTGACCTACATTGGCGCCGGAGTATTGACCTCTGGCGATGTATATTATAAACCAGACCAGATTTTTGTGAAGTACATTTTTGAGAGGCTTTAGTTGGTAATTAAATAATGTGTAATGTAAAATTATTGTACCAGTTTTTCTTTCCAAGGCTGGACAGTTTTTACCTACCAGAACTGTAGAAAAGTGTAAATGAGAGTACAAGTTGCTTCAAGGTATTTTTGTGCTGTTTTGTAGGATAAAAACTAAAGTGTCAAATAAAAACATTAATGAGATCAATCTTTTACTGTATTCGATTATGCAAATCTTTTAATTACATGATTAGTCTGGAGATCTTCGGCCGTTCTCAACTTCTGTTATGGCCAATTAAAATAAATGGATGTTTTTAATTCAAAACTTACTTATTTACTTCAATAAATCAAGAACCACCGCCATACATTATTAGTGTGGTAATGGATTTGTTAAAGTTCTATCATAAATCAATTATTTTAATTGTAATGTGTTATTCTTCGCGTGCATTATATAATTCGTTAGTCGCCGTACAATATCAAGTTAAATTGAAATATGGTATATAAACTTGTCAAAAACTATTCAGTGAATTCAACGATACAGCATTACGGAATGATGAATTATAAAATTACTCAGATTAATTTTGTCATGTTCATTCATTTTCTTGAGTTCAAACATTTCCCAACGTTGTTCATTATTCTCAAGCCAACATGACCCGCGATGACCACTTAATTTATTTGTGGGAACTTCCACGGATCTTTGAAGTGATAAAAAATTTGATTTCCTTTGGTCGAAAATAGGAATAACGAACTAAGGCACCTCTGCGTTAAGTATGGTTTCATCTTATTTGGTCGTCCCAGTTTTCATGATGACATTACATGTTTGTGGTAAGTATTGCTAGTAGGTGCCTAGATGTGTCATGTACGAAGTTCAAACAACGAGTTAGTGGTCCGTCACGTCAAGTTTGTCTTGGTTCTTTGAATTTAGCACGTATCTGTGTCGTGACGTGGAGGTCGAAGACATCTGTCGCTTTGCTTTCTCATTAGAGCGTTACATTTCTGTAAGTGTCATAATGTCTGTATTGGCCGACAATTTTCAAGTATTGTTTTAGCTTTTAGAAGAGAATGTTTTAAAAGAATATATTAACATTTGACACTTTAAGTTGGAGTTAGTGAGCAATCTCTAGATTCGAGAACTAATATTTATTTATGATTAATTTATTTATTTAAAATTTCGTACATAACACCATAACAGCTATAAATGCGCCAATGCAATGTAACTACTATAAACAAACAGTTCCAAAAATGATCTTACATTAATTAAAAAAAAAATACAAGAAATTAACCTGAACTTTGCCTCTAAATATTTTCAATGCACTTCAGTGCTACTTCTGCGAACATCTTCAGGCTGCACTGAAATATGTCAACCTCTACAGAAATAATATTGACCAATCTTATGGCTCGTGACAAGGGGGCAAACTTGTTCAGGTTTGTCCTGAGGATGGCTCCAGTAGCGTTGGCGTTGGCCGGCTGTGGTGGTTAGCACAAGTTTATTTACTGTATACTTTTCCTCAAGTTAAAAGAGTTTATTTCCTCATCGCTGAATATCCTAAAGGCCCTAAATATCGTTTGGATTCTCTTCAGGGATGTCAGATCATCATCTGCCTAGCCTTTTCCTAGCTACGTTGGGGTCGGCTTCCAGTCTAACTGGATGCAGCTGAATACCAGTATTTTATATGCAGCCACTGGACCTCCACAGCTAAATTCCTAGGTAATACGATACCCCTTGCATATCAGTAGGCCAATTCTAGTAATTAAAAACGTTCACAATCTAGTCGCAGTGTCATCTCGGCGACAAACAAGTGTCAAAAACTTGTATGGAAACTCGAGGTATTTTTGACAGATTGAGACTGAGGTCAGACTGTAAACGTTCTTAAAATTACGAGAATAGCCCCTCAGATTTTCGAGCTTTTGACGACCCGTAACTACTGTCAAAGATCCACGGTGACAGCCGAGAGAAACAGCTTATTATTATTGATTATTTATCCTTTATTTCGGGCAACTAAAGCCCATAAAACACAATACTTTTATGTAAGTATAAAAAACAACTATAAACTAATACATATTCATAAAATAAATTTTAAAACTACTGCACACGAAGTGATGGCGTCGTGTTACACTGCCAGGTGTCGCGTAGCTAGGAGCGGAAACGCCGATACAGCACACCTTTCGGCCAAAACTCTTCCTTGAAGAAGGTCACAGTCAGTCAGGTTGGTGTTATGACGAGCCTTCAACTTCTCCACCCTCAATGTCCAATTGGTCTTCACCCGTGTGTACTCTACGATGTCCTCAGTGTTCGTAGAGTGGTGCAAACGGGACACGTATAGCAGCGTCGTCGGCATTGCAGGATGTAGCAGCATGCTTTCGCTCTTGATGTGTGTTGCTTAGGGTGCTTTCTGTGGCTCAGAGGTGACTTGGTGTAGGTATGTAAAGATGGTCACCCATCCACGGACGTAAAGCGTAGCTTAACCTGATCGATCGTCCTGTGCGGCTGTTATTACTTGGCCACAAGCCTCTGCTCTCTTTAGGATGTCAAATTGGACATAAATTGTTCCTCCTGATTCACGAATGCTATGCCACAACATTTTTTTATAACATCTTATTTACAACAAAAACCTAATGTTAAACATTTAAATTTACATTAGCACTCGTACATGTTGACAACCCGTCGTGTTCCCCTTAATAACCATCTGAAGTTTTAATGTACATTACATGTGTTATTAATGCGAACTCGTTACATGGGCAGGCTTGGCATTTACAAAGGTACTTGTTAAGAATCAACAATGTCGTGGGGCTAGTATTTGCGGGACGAGCAGGATACAAACCGGTCCGGCACAGCCCTCCCGGTAAAAACTAACATCCTACCAGTACTTATGGCTAGCTACTCCTTAAGGCACGGTTCGATATCTTGTTCTTTAATAGCGCGAAGAACTGTTTTTGTGAATTTTCCGGGAAATTACTTACGTATTGCTATTGCTGCATTCTTATCTTATAATATTCTAAAATTAATTTCTTTAAGAATTAATAGTATTATGTAAGAGCATTGCTGGCCCAGTGGTAACGACCGCGACTTACGAGTTGTAGGTTCAAACCCAGACAGTGTATAAATTATTTAATCACCACTGCTCTCAAAACGGTAAAAGAAAACATCGTGAGGAAACCGGAAACATGTTCTAGAACCAAAAACTCGAAGAGATGTGACATCTACCGACCCGTACTGGGCCTGCGTGGTGGATTATGGCCCATTCCCTTTCACCGAGAGGAGGCATGTGGTCCAGCAGTGTAAACATTATACACGTATATGTTGACTATGGGTATATTGAAACGAGAATACACCATTTTGGTTTAAAACTTAAAAAGCTTCATAGCTTCCAATAGGTTCCGGTATATTTCTTGAAAATTACAATGGAAAACTTTACCCAAAATAGGTAACTGTTGCAACATGTTAACGTATGATTCATTTACACCCAAATCTCAATAATAAATAGTTATACTTCATACTTATATTTACTTTTCCTTACTTTACATACCTCTTAGCACCTTTCTCACTTGACGAGTTCTTAGCAAACATTTTTACGTTCGTCCGGAAATAGTTCAACACTTAATACAGCTTGACTTATCGACTTTACTTAATACTCAAGTCGACATTTCTAACTTAAGTATTGCAACATGTCCATACTGGTTCTTCAAGACAAGGTTTCTGTAACTTCTGTAACTTAAAGAATTAACTGATATCCGTGTAGTAACTTGAATCAGACTTGTAAGCTGTCAAGGATATGAACAAGATTAAGTGACAGATGCGGGTTTATATATTTTATTGGATATATAAGTAATTAGGGAACACAATGGATAGGTAGGGAATAGGTAATACGGGCTGTTGTCCGCAACTCCACGTCAAAGCGCGTATTTTGCGTACGGGTCGGAGAATCGGTCATTAGATCTACCCCAGCTCCTCGAGAAAGGCCAGCAACGCCTTGGTGTTACTGACAATCTCACTTATGGTACCTGGGTTACCGAAATATTTAGCCCTGTAATTGGCGACCACCGGGCAGTTTAACAGCACGTGCGCTGCTGTCTCGTCGTCCTCCATGCAGGTCCTGCATAGCAGACTGTCTGTTACTCCTATGACACATGATAAACACAATGGATACACGAACTTCAAAATGGGTAGTACCAAAGTAGAGAAATGGAGAAAAAATCTAGGACAGAAATTAAATGTCGTCGTATTACTTACTTCGTTTGCCAGACTGTCTTTAAGTGTATACTTATCTAAGTATTACATACTATAGTAATAACACGACTTCAGTGCAAAAGCCCCATAAATTCCTGAAAAACAATGTCTTCATGTTGCGTTTATTTCGTGGTAAACAGTCCACATTTCACAGTTCTCTATTTCCTCAATTAAGCGATCAAATCACTTTATCATCCTTTGGTAAAGTGATGCTACAACCATGTTCAACCAGCCACATTGATTGCAGAACGTATAAACAATGACAGTCCACTATCTCCAAGCTAACGAAGGATAGAACGCCTATTTCCTTTACAGGATGTTGTTACACGCGCGGGAGTATTTATGTAGACACCCGCTTTATTTTCCTGGTCGAAATTTAGTCAAACATAGTCATTTGTAGTGTACTGGATAGTTTTTCTGAAAATGTGTGATTTATTTTATCCAACACTTGGTATCTAATTGAAAGCCTATTCTAAAAGTAACGGCATGGCAACGTTTGTTATAAGTTTTTTTGGAGGCACAACACCTGTCGTATTTGTGATCGATGATTGATTATGGAAAGTTTGATTACGTATTCAAAAACTGGAGTCTTAGCAAGCCAAAGATTTTTATTACAGTCTTTTTATTCAGCCTTTTTATTACAGTTGTGTTCTTGGCTACTGTACCCGCTATATGGTGTTTTACTTCACCTATATCTACACTAACCTTAAACTGTCTCCGGTAAACTGTAATAAGTTCAAGACAGCCGCTGCCCAACCTTCCGGGGACCACAGGCGTGACGGCTACATTACCCATACAAACAAACACACTACAATTACATAAACTGTACAACTTGAAGAACAAGTGGCTAGTACATACCTGGCTACCTTAAACAATTGATGACTGCAATAGAAATGATAAATGGCAGCGTGGGTAATAACAGCGGCAACGACATCAAATCACTAAGTAATATAACATTGCGCTGCATTACACAAGTGACGGTCATTTTGCGACGTAGATCGCGGCCAGGCGCGCCGCTTGCGCACCTCCAAACATAGAGTAAGGAAACTTGCAGTACCTACTTCGAATACTGCTGTATTACGCTTGGATAAGTGTAGAGCATGTAAATGCGTGCATTGATGCTGTGCAGCTTTAGTAAAAATTACTTATCACAACACGGCAATTGCAGAATTGCAATTGCTGTGATGATAAATCGTATTCTGATCTGATCTAAAATATTAATGCATACCGGATTGTATATTATGAACAAGAAGGGTATGTAATCATTGAATTTAAATTATGTGTGATCCATATAGATATCTCAATGTGTCTGGGAGAGATCATAGCCATTGCCGATTGTTAATCTGTCATAGTTAAAATACTGTGGAATTTCTTCTCAGCCTTGTTAACAACCTCTTCTTGCCCTTGATTCTGAAAGCCTATTTAAATTCTTTGTAATCTATTGTCAAATATCATGTTGATTGGCTATTGTTGTTGCTGCTGTTATTTCATTCAAACAATCTCAACCGGTTAGATTAGCTGTTCAACGCCTTGGGACTTCAAACCACTGTAAGCCACGGGAGTTAGCCATAATCAATTATAGTGACAGTTTTGACAGCCAGCGGGAGTATGTCGAAAGTAGTTTACCATGAACCCAGCACATTCTGTAATAGACGGAGCTGTAATGAAGAATCATAAGACCATGAAAGATTGAGTTAGATTTCATGGTTACTTAATTTATTGCACAGTCCTACCTAACCTTACCCAATCCTTGGGCACGCCACGATTGGCGGTGGAACGTCCCCTCTTTGAGGAGTGGATTGAGAGGCGCCACGGCGTCCTCACCTTCTGCCTGACGCAGGTCCTCACCGGACACGGTTGTTTCGAGAGGTTCCTGTTTCAGATAAAGCGGGAGGAAACGCCCGGGTATTTGCACTGCCTAGATCGCCTTCAGAACACGGTAGAGCATACGGTGGAGGTCTGCCCGGCTTGGGCGGTGCACCGCCGTGTCTTTGTGGAGGCGATCGGCGGCGGCGATCTCTCGTGTCTAGCCCTGGTCAAGGCTATGGTAAGGAGCGAGAGTGCATGGGTAGCCGTCACCTCCTTCTGCGGAGCAGTAATACTCGCGGAGATCCCAGGCGGCACACGTGAGGGAGAGGCAATAAATGCGCCCTCACGGCCCTAGTCGCCGCAAGAGACGCCCTGGGCGTCGGGAATCCTAGGCTGATTCCCGGCCACCGTAGGCGCGGGCTTGCGCATGGCAATTAATGGGTAGCTCGCTGCCCGGTAAGGACCAAGCCCGGGTCGACGGCGCGTTGTGTTCTACGCGCGCCTCAAAGAGATGTCAGCACCAACTGGTGGGGTCCGCAAAGGCCAATGCCTGCCAGGGCTGTGGGTTGTTCGAAAGAGATACCGTGGCCCCTGGCACACAGGTAACTGAAGGAACACGGGTGGGTTTTAGTCAGTAAAATTCTGGCCTGCTCCACCCAGAGCGCGAAAAGTTATTGATTATTTCATACCCTCAACAAAAAAAACCTTACCCAATCCTCTGATAAACGGCAGTAGGTATATTATGTTTGTTTCAGCCACCAAGCAACCAGGGTTTCTGTGGATAGATGCTGGTGTAAGGAAAGGCGCATGAGACATTTTAGTTTGTCTTTAGGATGGCAATGCCGTTAGTATTGCAGATGTCTAAAGTTAGTGGTGACCACTTATAATCACGTGGACCGCCTGCTTCTTCTTAGCGTGGTCGCAATACAAACTCATTTAACCTATTACTTCGCTACGAGTTTGGCAGCACATTAACGTCCATCAAATACTGTAACGGGCAAGCATCAGGGCACAATATCAAGTGCCCCATTGTTTATGGAACAGCACTACATTTGCACCCCAGGCTGTAATTCCCACCCGCTGATTGTTTGTCATCAAATATTAAAAAAAAAACTATCCGCAATTTATTCGAACAAACATCAATAGAATGCCTATGTGTACATTTTTAGTTTTATTCTTTGACAGCGGAGGCGCGGCGGTGGCGGGCGG
Source organism: Polymixis flavicincta (assembly GCA_949987655.1). NCBI lineage: Eukaryota > Metazoa > Arthropoda > Insecta > Lepidoptera > Noctuidae > Polymixis > Polymixis flavicincta. The sequence goes on along the minus strand of OX465181.1, from coordinate 16,392,038 downwards.
TGGGAGGTGGAAGTTGCGCGGGAGTGGAGCGAACCGCTGCGCTGTCACGGTCAAGGACAGTATTAGCTGCTACGGACACTATTATGATTACACTTGTCGTACTGTTTTATACTACTGTTATGTGCACATGTTACGCATTTAATTTATTACTTAGTTGATTCGTGTTTTATGTAGAAATGTGCTATGTATTACGTCTTGTTCGAATGTTTTATGTAAATGTTTAATGCATTGTTGCATTATGTTGTTGGCAGTTTTATGAAAGGGTTCGGTTTTTAAATGGTTAAAGGAAGCAAAGGGTCGCTATTTCTTCTTCACAGCTAAAGCACAAGGGGTGAAGGCCGGGCGTTTTGGGGGACTAACTTATGTAATTTTGTCTTTTAGTTTGAATGAATGAATTTTGATTTGATTTGATTTTGGTGTTAGGGTAAAATTTCCCGTGACTTGCGTTATAGAAAAACATCTTAAGGAAACTTAGACCCAATGTCAAAAATTGTCAATACGCAAGGAACAAGCTTTATGAACTTTGGACAATGCTTTTTATTTATTTGTATGAAAGTTTAAAGTTTAATATCTATTTACAAACCTACAGGTAGCGGTATCATGCTGCGGTTTTCCTGTTGATTACAATACCATATTTTTCTAAGAAAATAAGGAGGTAAATTGATCACATTATTTGACCATTGTTTATATTGTTTTTCTTGGATAGTCTCAATTGGACCTCAAGTTTTATAATGACGCAAGAGTAAAAATTCTTGCATCGGATATTTTCAGAGAATGCCTCTGTGATTTTTTGAATATTTTACTTAGTTAATTTTAGCACCAAACTGCTTAAGCTAAGTGGATGTCTGCTAAATCTAAATTAAAAGTCATTTATTTAAACTAGGCTGCGAGTCAGGACTTTTTGAACGTCAAAAGCTAAATTTACTCACTAACACCCTACTCGAGGAAGAAGTGAATCGTGTTCCTTACAGGAAGTGACGTAATAGTTCATTAAAAGCCTATTACGCTATGAAGCACTTACAATAATCTAACAACTAAGTATGTTTCAACCATTACTTTTTATATTTTGCAATATATTGAAAAAAAATATCAAGCGATGATTTTTATGTTTGTCATAAAAGTACCGCTTTTAGCCTATGTGTTAAATTTGAGTTTGTAGCTGAGACATGAATTCTTTTGAAGTCTTCTATAGTTTCTATTTTTTTTTAGGACGTAAATGGAATATATTTCAAGCTTAATATGAAAGTGAATAAAATTTTCTGAAAGAAAGAAAGAAAGCATGAAAGAATCTTTCATGATACTATAGAATCGTTAATGATTCAACGATTTAAAAGTAAAAGATCGATAGTTAAATGAAATATATACGCTTTGTATTGTATTATGTTGTTATGTGAATATATATAATACACAGCCGGACCTAACACTTCGTATAACAAGTGAGCCAGGGAATTAATTACGACAGCCGGCGCGGCGCGCGGCGTATGAGAGGAAGTATCCCCCTCTCTTTCTACGGCGCGGCGAAAATGTATGCCTGCACCTGCTGTTTCGTTTAGGCGGCGCAGGGCGCTTGCGCGAATGCTCGTGTGTGTTTATGTTACAGCGTGCCACGCGCATCCATGGGTGGTGACAGCTGATGGCTTGATTTTTCTGAGAGATACACTTTTTAATGTTGTATAAATTGTCATGTTTGTGTACGATAGCGCAATTAATAAATATTGTATTCTACCACATAAATGATAGTACTTTTATACTGATAATTAAAGCAATTCGTGCAAAATTATTCCTAACCATTCCAAAATGTCAAAAATGCACAACGTTAATATTCAAGTTTTCACTTCTGCCGGCACTCCCGGAGTGCAACCCGTCGTTTTTTTTTAAACATAATTCTTCAACTATAGAATTAAATAATAAAGGAAAATCTTGCCATCCTGATCTTTAAGAAACATCTAATATCCGTTAACGGTATTGTTACAGACATAGTAGTGTAGGAAAAGCTCGACTCTAACAACTTGACCCAATTGTTCTTGTTATAGACTTATAGCCTACTTATAGCCTTATAGTCTAAAGACTCATCCTGAAACGGTATACCCCGTCACTGCCATAACTTACCAACTTTTTACCACAACAACAAGTATACGCAGTATCCGGCAAGTGTGTGAAGAACCGGCTACAACACTACTGTGACTGATATAATTAACATTTGATGGTAATCGTTATGTACACATGACGATATATCAAGCTGCACAATGCTAGTATAAGCTGATCTCGCATTTGTTTGACCTTCCGTGCAATAACAGGTCAGCTTAAACTGGAAATGTACCTAAGCTTTGATGGTGTCGTCGTGAGTACTGTGGGAATCTCATAAGAATGAATTGTTTTTATTCTTAAGAATCGCGTTAACTGTTCACTAGATTTTTTACGGCGTTGATTCACATTAAGTTAGTAGTCATCGTTTTTTGGTTTTTTGGTAAATTAATTTCGGTGGAAGCACCTGCCGTCTTTGTTTGTTAGATAATTACTTGGTTGGTTTTAGAAGTCTGATGATTTGGCTTAATTTTACGCTTTGAAATAAAATATCAATTTAAACTTACTCATCATCCAGTCCATTTTGTTAAGACTATTATTTTTAGCGTTACATCATTAATATATTGATTATTATGACAAAATAATGAACGAACTACTTATGCTGCGTTTGGATGATTGATTTTCCCCACCAATCTACCACAAATTGTAAATGGCACTCTGAATGGAAAACCACCACCGGAAATTATTAGCCCTAAATCAAGTCGATGACATTTTATTGATAGAGAATAGAACGGCGCCTTTCCAATGTCAAGGTGCTTTGTCACTTTGTGGTCTTCCTTAATGGCTTTCCGAAATAGAATTCGTTCAATGAGGGTTTTCTGAAATGACGTTTATGGTGGCAATACTGAGACATTGGTCCGGGCAACTGTCAAAAGTGTCAAAAGTGAACGATGAACGGATGAAGAACGTCATCATATATTTCATATTCATTGTCGAAATGGAAGACTTTTTGTCAAAGTAATGCCAATTGGTGTCGCGAATTTTCATGAAAGCCCTAATTCCATTCTTGCTTGCCGTTACGAGAAAACTTATTTCATATTGATTTTACGTCCAAAAATTATAAGAACCAATCCACATCGACAAAACACACACCAATCAACAATAGACAGTCGTTCCATGCAAAATACGGGTATTCAGCATCCGGTTAGACTGTAAGCCGACCCCAACATAGTTAGAGGCTTGGCAGATGATGATCTTTCAACAATGTAAATGTATTCGTATTTTAGATTACGAATTTATGACAATAAAAAAAAAATTGGCTTTGTACAAGTCATTTTACTAACACAAGGTCATGATATTATATAATAAATTTGTCTGAGAGAACTCAGCAGGAGTGATTCTTTATGCACTGCCATGGGCGTTGACTGATGAATCCTTGTGAAGCATCGTTCAATCATGAAACACAAACAATCCTTGATAAATGTAAAATTAAAAATACAGAGGCATGCAATTATATTTTTACAGTATACTTAAACCAATATCCAATATTATTCATTCGAAAATTCATCAATTTGTTTCAGTTTAATTTAAAGACAAAAACTATTTGGCCGGTTAATTTTTTCTTATTGAAATTAATTGAATAGAATGGTATAGAAAATTTAAGAGGCAAGTAGGCTGGGTGAATACTTAACAAGTTTGCGCCAAAACTATGCAAATTGTGAATAAGCTCACTCATTAGGCGTTATGTAGGATATTAGGATACCTGAAACATTAAAGCGGCACAAAAATCTCATTTTGATTATTTTCTGCAGGAGGCCCTAATTGTGCTGTCCGCATTGAGTAATTGACGGACTCTCCACAATTCAATTTTAAATGGTTTTTATTTACAAATGCCTTTAATAAATAACTACGTCGTAATTATGCGAGTGCTGTGACCCCGTTCGAGTCGCGGAGACGAAGAGAATCGGAGATAAAGGCTGGTCCAGTCGTGGGGCACAAACATAAGATCTGTCAGCAATCCATCAGTTCGTTTTTGTTACCATTCAGCACACGTGTGGAGGCGTTGGTACAAATGGCTTTACACAATGGCTAACCTTGGGCTTGAAGTTCATTAATGGCACAGTCGAGCACTTGATCCAATTTGAACGGACTTTTTTTTATCAAGTACACGAATAACATGGTTATTTAGTGATCAACGGGTTTTGTTTGTGGTTTTCATTGTGTGGTTTGTTTGTATTATGCTGAGAAAATTGATTTGCCTACATGTAGTAGCGCCATCTACAGGTTTAACGTGTAAACAAAATCCTAAGAAATAAATATTAATTAAATATGTTTTGTTTTTTCGATCCGTGGTGGCCCAGTGGTAACGGCCTCGACTTACGAGTTGTAGGTCGTGCGTTCGAACCCAGTTAGGCGCAATACTTTGTGTAAATAATTTCATCACCACTGCTCTCAAACGGTGAAGGAAAACATTGTGAGGAAACCGGCATGTCCTAGAACCAAAAATTCGAAGACATGTGACATCTACCAACCCGCACTGGGCCCGCGTGGTGGATTACGGCCCACTCCCTCTAACGGAGAGGAGGCCTGTTTCCCAGCAGTGGGAACGCTATAGGCTGATTATGATGAATTGTGTTAATGGAATATTATTTTGTCAATAGTTACATATGATTGATAGCAGAAGTTCATTGCTGCAATAAATTTCAATAACCCTTTACTTTGGTTAAATTAATCATTACTATATTATTGGTGGTTAACAGAAAACATTAAATTTTTAATACTTTTGCTCAAAAGCCTTTGCCATAACATGTAAAGTAATAAGATAGTAAAAATGTGAATCAGCCAAGACCAGTAACATAAACTAAGGTGAAATTAATAGCTCGTACAGTTAGGTGGTTTACAGCAGATCTATTGCTTCATCATAAAATATCTAGTCAACGTTAATAATCTTCGCCGCTAACTTATATCGATCCTTAATTAACTTCCATGTAATTTAAATAATATCTGTTGCAGGTATATTGATAAAACGGATATTTTAAGAAAACTCTAGAAAAGTCAGTGAAAAAGTTTTGAAAGCCGCTCTCATTTTCCACGACGATCTTTATATCAGGTATTTTATCATTTATATTCGCAAACATAAAAATGTACACCCCTTTGTAAAGGTAATATTTTTACGATATTGGACCATATTTATAATCTAATAGGAAGATACGTATTACCCTGCGTCCTAACCATAATGATTGACGCGCGGATACGCGATCGCCGCAGTCGCGTTCATATAAAATAACGTTTTCGGAAAACTGGAAGGCGTCCTCTGTCACCGCGACCACGCGTTCGTGTTCGCCGAACAAAGAGTGACATATAAACGTGACGATCGCTTAAACTCGCGCGACGTTCGGTTTTCGTTAGAAGATGGCCGTAGAGAGTTAGAACATTAATCAAAATTGTCGTTAAATTTTATTACAAATTGAATAAATTATGCTTATTATGTCATGTTCAACATATAGCTGCTACATATACAAGGTTTTGTACTATAAAATTAGTTGCAGAACAAAGTTTACAATATTACACGTAAATAGAAGTGAATTTACGAAGTGGTCTTTAGCTTTACAGGTGGTTATACCGTAATGTACATGTAAAACATTTTAATAGGCGTTATAAAATTTTGTATTTACATTGAAAAAACAACAGTTTCAGCAGTGTGTAAAATTTGAGGGGAAAAATAAGCCTATAAAGAAGTATTCCTTAGTAATTAATCAATCATTAAGTTTTATAAGCCAGCATGTAGAAAGACAGAAAGAACATACATTTTTTTAGTAGGTACACAATACACAGCAGAAAAATTAAATAAAAAGTGTAAAGTGCGATGCAATAAACTGTGCCTCACAGCTGCGCCAACTGGAGGCAAAGGTCCTCGCGCAAATGTGGGAGTGGCGCGAGGAGGCCAAACGCCGGGGCGTAACTCCGCTGCCGCGGGAAATCGCGGCACAGCGGACAGAGCTCCGGCGGGATCTCATGGTGACATGGAGAGTGCGATTGTCGCAACCCAGTGCTGGGCACGCCACGATTGCGGCGGTAAGTCCCCTCTTTGAGGAGTGGCTTGAGAGGCGGCATGGCGTCCTCACATTCCGCCTGACGCAGGTCCTCACCGGACACGGCTGTTTCGGGAGGTTCCTGTTTCGGATAGGGCGGGAGGAAACGCCCGGGTGTTTCCACTGCGAAGATCGCCCTGAGGACACGGTGGAGCACACGGTGGCGGTCTGCCCTGCTTGGGCGGAGCACCGCCGTGTCCTCGTGGAGGCGATCGGCGGCGGCGATCTCTCGCGTCCGGCCCTGGTCTAGGCCATGGTACGGAGCGAGAGGGCATGGGGAGCCGTCACCTCCTTCAGCGAAGCAGTAATGCTCGCGAAGAGGGAGGCGGCGCACGTGAGGGAGAGGCAGCATATGCGCCCTCGCGACCCCAGCCGCCGCAGGATACGGAGACGCCCTGGGCGTCGGGAATCCCAGGCCGATTTCCGGCCACCGTAGGCATGGGCTTGCGGACGGCGAGTAATGGGTAGCTCGCTGTCCGGTAAGGACCAAGCCCAAGTCGACGGCGCGTTGTGTTCCACGCGCGCCTCAAAGAGATGTCAGCACAAAAAAAGATGGGGCCCGCAATGGGGCAATGGGGGCCGATGCCTGTCAGGGGTGCGGGTTTGTTTGAAAGAGATACCACAGCCCCTGGCATACGGGCTACTGAAGGAACACGGGTGGGTTTTAGTCAGTAGAAGTCTGACACGCCCTCCTGCTCCACCCAGAGCGGGAGAAGTTATTATGATTTCCCACCAAAAAAAAAAAAAACAAACAGCTGCGCCAAAAAGGCACATTTCAGCAAAACTGCCTGACGCTGGTTTTTAACTGGACCAGGGCCTAGAGACAAAACACATTTCTGTTAGCGTTCACGCCAAACGCTACGCCAAAAATGTATGGGAATGACTTTACCTGCGGAAAGGTTACGTCGTGTCCTTTCCGCAGGTAATGTCATTCCCATACATTGTGTGTGTCTAGGTCTGTTGATTTTATTTTATATTATCACATGTCAACCGAATTGTAACGTTCTGATTCTGTCATCAGTTTAGCACCGCGATGGCGTTCCAAGTTGTAGGCAACTATCAAGTCTCTCTGAGTAGGTGGGAAGAATGTTAATTAAGTTACAGGCACAGCAGAATCTCAAAGAAATGGTCTTGTCTTCTCGTCGAATGAAGATTAGATTCCTTTGCATTTATAAATATTTCATGAACAACAAACTCATTTTATTACTTTAAATCCGAATACATTAATTGGATGCGGCGATACTGATGCAAATTTCAATGGCCAAGCAGTGCAATCAAAGGGCAGTAGTAAAACAGCTGTGAGTTCATAAAAGAGTTGAATGCTTGCTTATTCTGTTGAACGTTGAAAATATTTTAGAGAATTCCAGAAAAACAAAGTCTTATTTAAATAGAAATGTATTGATACCTATACCTACAATGAGTTCAAACATACCCGAGGGAGATAATGAATAAATCAGTGTTATTTCAATTGCTAAACACTCGAAACGTTTGCAAAAAACATTATTTTTTTTGTATCGGTAAGGAACTTTAATTCAAATTTCTGGCAATCTACAGTGAATAAGAACGTATTATCCTGTCTACTTTTTCATTCTGAATCTTTTTTGGCAATTTTAGCGACATAGCGAATAAACAAGCACGACGCAGTAACACGCTATTGAAGTTATGAGTGCACGATATTTCTCTGTGAAGGGGCACGGTACACCGGGCTCATCACGACTCAGATTTTATGCGTGAGAGCCAAGTGATGATAACAAGTGATAACTGGAGCTTCATTAAGGTGCACTGCGACTGCATACAATAGAATTATAAATAACTTGAGGTTTGAAATCTTCGGTCACATTTATGATTGAAGGCTCGAATTTTGCTTGGAATCGTGGTTGGCAAAATCGCATTTTATGACATTTAAAATTGAACTAAACCACCACGAATGTTAACAGTTTTTACTTCATCTGCGTCCGAGGCTAACCTAACCTAACCTAACAGACTAGTCTTCTTAGTTTGTTCCCATTGCTGGGACACAGGCCTCCTTTCTGTGAGAGGGAGTGGGCCGTAATCCACCACGCTGCCCCAGTGCGGGTTGGTAGATATCACATGTCTTCGAATTTTTGGACCTAGGACATGGCCTGATTCCTCACGATGTTTTCCTTCATCGTTTTAAGAGCAGTAGTGATGAAATAGTTTACACAAAGTAAAACTCCTGCCGGGTTAGCACCTATGACCTACAAGACGCGGTCGTTACCACTGAGCCACCTCTTACCTATCACTATTATTCCAAAACAAATTCATTTTATAATATTAGACAATAAAAAAAGAATAGTCAGCAAATACATAAGTAATTTTCCCGGAAAATTCACATAAACAGTTCTTCGCGCTATTAAAGAACAAGATATCGAACCGCGCCGTGGAGTGGCTAGAAATAAGTACCGGTAGGATGTTAGTTTTTACCGGGAGGGCTGTACGGTCGCGGCCATTTTCATTGCGCCATTACTGATCCTAAGGGTTGGTTAGGGATGAGCAATTATCGTTTAGCTAATGGCACATAGACAGTCCTACCTACACCCACAACTAGCCTGTGGCAGTTACGTTTGAAATATTAGACTTCTGCTAATTTAAACCTCTTTACGTAACGCCGCGCCGTTCTTCGATTTATTATGAGCAGATAAATGCTCGTAATTTGCACAGCTGTTGTATATTGCTCACGGCTCCCGTGCATAATGTATGCGTAGGCAAACGATTGATGGACGACCACTCGTTTTAATTTACACATGTGGTCTTAATTGGTACAAAACTATCTGTTATGCTAATTTATTTGGATATGGTGTCTTTTGTAAAATTATTTTGCCATTTTTGTGGTATTGACATGTCTGCCACTGTGTGGTTTTGTCATGAAAATTAACAGGCACGTGCGGTACCTACCTATTAACAATTTTAATGTTCATTATTTTGGCAAAGCAAGTCCCAAACAAAAAAAAAAAAAATTACACAACCTGTACTTCTTATTCGTCGCCATTCAAATGCAATGTGTTTTCCAACTAGAAAAAGCGACTCGATAGTTTTCGATCTGTAAATACTTACAATTTCAAAATCAGAACTTGGATCCTTTCCCTTATAAACAGCAATATCTAGCAATCATTGGACAGGATAATAATTAGTTTAAAATAGTTTAAGATCATGGAATGGTTACTAATTCTTAAGGGGAACCTAGTCGCTGGCTCGAACTCACTGGTGGGCCTGCCTAAAAAGCACGCAGTCTCACCCGGCTTCATGTTCAACAGAGGTAGTATCAGTGATGAGCAGTTAGACGCTAGCCTACAAGTACAACGTTATTGAGTGACACGCAGGATCATTTATAGAAGAACAGGAGCGTAAAAAAATTAAGAAAAGTCCTTCGGAAGATCGGGTTTTATGAAAAAAGTACAAAATAAATCAATAACTGATAAATTTTAGTGATTGAACGTGAAAATGTGATTTTCGATAATTGAACATTGTCAGTACCGACTTGGTTTTGGAGATTTGACACTTCTTTCATTACTTAAACACGCTTCTTTCATTAATTAACAAGAAAAACTAATCTTTGTTGGCTCATAACTTTTTATTTTAGTATTCTGTTTCCGTACAGACAATATTAATAATGAGACCAAACCATATCATGTTTAATTTTTGATGTACCTGCATTGTCAAACAGTGGAGTAAAACCCACCCGTTGGGAAAAATGTGGACTAGGTTCACCTTAAGATGAGAATTGCATTTCAAGATTATGGAATATCTTTTTATTTCGATTCTTTTACGCTAGACTAATTGACATGCCGAGTCTCATTTGTTTTAGCGTGAAACTTGAACTTACTTAATTTTCAATAAAAATAACAAAAAAATAAATTAATAGGGTAATCTCAGTAATGTTGATTCTTAATTTTAATTAAAATGCACGTAATTACAATTTAATTTCTACTCGGAATTATCTTATAATTTTATTCTTGCGGCATTTACTAAGGGATGACTTACATTATGATATCTTCACGCATCTCTGGCCTATGCCGCAAAAATAAATACAACATTATTAAATTAAGCACCCAAGTTATATCTGTAATGTGCATGTTAAATTATGTTGTACATTTCATATTTTATTTTGTAGGTACATTCTGTAATAATTCAGTCGCTACATACCTACATGAAACATAAAATGTAACTACCTACATGTATATTTTAGTACATATTATTTTTCTATATACATTTACTATGTGCATTTCATGAAGTAGGTATGTTATGACGAGATGAGTTTGTGTTACTGTAACAAAATAACACATGTGATATGTAGATCCAAACCGAATGTCGTCACTGACTCTACACTTTGCCTAATCGAACATATGTTACTTCATACTGTAGGAATACTTTTATTATTAACAAGATGTTATTTTAGAGGCTACAGTTTTTTTCTTAATACCTATCTTCTTGTATTGCGTGTGCACATGTGTGTTAGCACTGTCTGTGAGGCTAATTGGGCGTAATATATTGCTGGCCTTGATATTAGTAGGAAATGAAAAGGAACATTTGTGTCTTACCAATTCGAGAAAACAGTTTAAAACAGTGATGTTTACCGTACAGGAAAATGTTCACGAGAATATCGACCTATGTTTCTTATTTCAGAATCTTTACAGAGTTTACTGTTCGGTCTTTGATATTTTGCAGACCTGAGAACGCTTGAAAACTTTTTTAAAGTCACAATATTATGAAGCAAACGGGACATTTCAATTTTCATATAGTTTTTCGTAAAAACCTACCTTTGATAGTTACGTACGGTTATCAAATTATCTAGTCATATCTACTTATATTCTCAAATGTTTTCAGTCTTAAGTAAAATATTTAAAAAAATCTACACTTATGTATTTTTATCTAGCACATTACCATTCGTTTCACAAATTGCCCTTGAAAAACCCTGACCTTGAGCTCAGCATAGGAAACAAAACGGCATATCTATTCTAAATGAAGTCGGTCCGTTGGTCGTGGTGTAACGCGAACGATAGGCCAAGGCCGTGTGACATAACACCTTACGTGTCGCGCCGTTAGCTGCGCGCGCGCACCGCTACGCGCCGGCTTTAACGACGATCCAAGCTTTTTATGCGTATGCACTTTTTTACGGAGTTGCGGCTGCTACGTAAGTTTAAAGTTATTTATAAACCTGAATTTTTATTTGAATAATGTTTTAATATTTCTGTTGGTGTAATATTTATATTATGCAATAATTATGTGATACATATAATATTTGCTACTTTAATAATAAAATTTTATGTCTGTTTTATTTATTTAGTTTTTGCCAACGGCTTCAACTGCGTGGAGGTCGGAATTTATACCATGGGAATATACTACCAGGATAAAATATCCTGTGTGTTAGTCCAGGCTATTCAGCGTTTGGAAGTTTTTGAGTGATAGAGAAACAAACATACAAATTTTCACGTTTATAATATTAGGAGGATTTTATTCATTCCCTTAGCTTATAATTATTAAGTCCATGCTTTAATGCCGCTTACACCAAGTTTTATTTCAAAAGAACTCTAGTAAGATAGATTGAAGCAGTTTTCAGAGCAATCAGTTAACATATCCCTATTTCCATTTCTAATTAGTGAACGAACAAATCTTCTGCCTCATCGATAGTAACATAGCATGATGAGAATTCAAATCTTATCGTACGATTAATGACTCGCTATAAATAATAGACAGGTTTCTAACTGTTTATGAGACTGTTTCATAAAGATTACTCGGAAATTACTCATTTGAATGGATCCATATCATGCGTCATCTACAAGTCATTCCGACATTGGTATGCATTATTTTCCGATTTACTAATCATTTTTGTAGAACTAATTAGAATATAGCCTGGGGTACCCAAGGTTATATGTTAATTAGTTTTGTTAACAAAATACAGAATACCTATCCAGATGCACAACTGTAGTACTATTTGCGTAAGATGTAGATTACTCCTGAAAAAACTGATTCAATTGATTAACTTTTCTCGGTACTGTCTGTATCATCATCTGCCTAGCATTTTCCCAATTATGTTAGGGTCGGCTTCCAGTCTAACCGGATGCTGTGACAGCTGAATACCAGTATTTTACATGGAGCGACTACCAATCTGACCTCCACATCCCAGTTACCGGGTTATAACCTACCACTTGGTAAAACAGGTTATCAGACTTTCGGGCTTCTGTCGACTCGCAACAACTGTCAAAGATCTACAAATGACAGCCGAGACTAACGGCTTAACGTGCTTCCAAGGGCACGGAGGGGTCTTGATATGTAAAGATGGTCACCCATCCACGGGCCAACCGCGGCAAGCGTAGCTTAACCTGATCGATCGACCCGTGCAGCTATTGTTACTTAGCTACAAGCCCATCAGCGGTACTGTCTGTATAGTGATTTCTTATCATCTGAAAACAAACACATACTTCGAGTTGCATTATAACAATCTGTAAGTAGGCATCTATCTTCTATATATATAAAAGGAGAAACTGACTGACTGACCAATCAACGCACAGCCAAAACTACTAGGACTAGCAACGTGAAATTTTGCACACGGCTTCCTTATATAATGTAGGGGAGCACTAAGAACGGGTTTTTTGAAATTCGACCTTTAAGGGGGTGAAAAGGGTGGATTTTATTTGTATGAAAAATCTTATTCCTTGAGTTAATAAACTTGAAACTTGGCACATATACATATCTAAGTAAATTATAAAGTTGGTAATTTATTGTTTTTATAAACTACCCCCTGCAGGGGGATTGGGGAATGTCAAAGTTTGTATGGAAGAATTTTAACGCGCTGTCTGATTAACTTGAAACTCAGAATTTATACCTAAAACAAAGAATAACGTGTATTAGGGTTTTTCGAAAATCTACCCGTAAAGGGGTAAAAAAGGGAGTCCGTAATATAAATGTGAAAGTTTGTGAAGATGATTGGATCTTTGTTACTCAATCACGCAAATATGGCTAAACGGATTTGGATGAAATTTGGCACACAGATAGATTATAACATAGATTAACACACAGGATACTTTTTATCCCGGTAGTAGCTACGTTCCTGCGGGATAATTTCTGACTTCCACGCGGGCGCAGCCGCGGGCGGAAGCTAGTTTTAGTATAAAAGAAAAGTTGATGGAATAGAATTACGGCGATAGAAGACTTCAATCGGATTTTAAAATTAATATTGCAGAAGATGAGAGAGAAAAAACACTATTTAACAGTATAAGTACGGTCACCAAAAGAGATAAGTAACCAGTTGTCGAACATAGTTGAAGGTCAGTAAGAAACCGATCCGTTTCGTGTGGTGCCGGACGTAAAGAATAGCACCATCCCATTCCTTCCCGTGGGTGTCGTAGAAGAAGACTAAGGGACTCACTAGATAATGGGCAGCAGTGTTCTCTATGCATTTACCACTGTACTGCGATCGCCAACCCGCCTGCCAATCGTGGCGATTATGGCAAATCGCCCCAAAAAAATGGCAAGCACCAAAGTTTTGGAGGAGACCTATGTCCAGCAGTGGACGTGTTTCGGCTGAAAAGATGATGATCATGATGTAGAAACTGATGGATGTTTTCGAATAAAATTTAATTTAAATAATATGAAACGAACAGTTTATTTAGGAAATGACGACGACACTTAAAAACAAATAAGAAGACGGGAAGAGAAAAACCTACGTACAAAATACCGACATACAAACATAGGTAAGGTACAAAGGGGTTACATTGACACTAGTTCAGTCACCCTGACGCAGTAAATACACCTTTCTACACACTTTATGTAAATAACACTAATACGGTTTACATAATATTTTTTAAAATTGGGTCACTATGTCTGTAAGCAATGAACCAGTAACATATTTGTTCAACATTGCCATCTTTGAACATATTATTATGCGTGAGTCAAGCCATTTATACGTATTTATTTACGTCGTAGTTTACCGCTTACTCGTGTATCGTAAAGAGGAAAACTTACAAAGATAAACACGAGAAAACGGTAAAAATGTAAGCTAAGCATTTATACTATAAACGTATCATCTCGCTACAAATCGTTTGTGGCGGTAATAGAGATGGCCCCAACCTTAATTTTTTTCTGGATAGTATTATTATTTGTTTTGGGCATCTATCCGTTAGTTATTATGAACAAGTGTATAATAATTATTAGTGGTCGCCCAGTAGTCGAAATTCGGCCATAATTCATTTAAAACTGAATGTATTTCAAATGCATTATTTTGTACAAATGTCAGATATCAGCACTAATTATCCATATAAACTTTATTTGTGCCAAACATCCTCCACCGTCCGCGTAATTTTATTAAAAAGGTGTACAAAATTTTTCTTCACGTATTAACATATAGAAAATGTAAGAAAATCGACGACTTTGCTGCTCAAGATTCCGAAATGGGGACGGGTGGGGTTAATCCTATACCAAAACGTGAAGGTTTGTCTGCCTTGTTCATGCTCACTACCATAAAAATACCAACTTAATCAGAATATCATGCCATTAAACACTGATATTTATGAATAAACATAAATTCTCCACAACTTCATACATGAGAAAAATAGTGGGATCTCGCCTTAAAGCTTCCCTTATTGCTTCCTAAAGCCTAATAAATCTAGGTCCTCGCGCAAATGTGGGAGTGGCGCGAGGAGGCCAAACGCCGGGGCCTAACTCTGATGATGCGGGAAATCGCGGCACAGCGGACAGAGCTCCGGCGGGATCTCATGGTGACATGGAGAGAGCGATTGTCGCAACCCAGTGCTGGGCACGCCACGATTGCGACGGTAAGTCCCCTCTTTGAGGAGTGGTTTGAGAGGCGGCATGGCGTCCTCACCTTCCGCCTGACGCAGGTCCTCACCGGCCACGGTTGTTTCGGGAGGTTCCTGTTTCGGATAGGGCGGGAGGAAACGCCCGGGTGTTTCCACTGCGAAGATCGCCCTGAGGACACGGTGGAGCACACGGTGGCGGTCTGCCCTGCTTGGGTGGAGCACCGCCGTGTCCTCGTGGAGGCGATCGGCGGCGGCGATCTCTCACGTCCGGCCCTGGTCCAGGCCATGGTACGGAGCGAGAGGGCATGGGGAGCCGTCACCTCCTTCAGCGAAGCAGTGATGCTCGCGAAGAGGGAGGCGGCGCACGTGAGGGAGAGGCAGCATATGCGCCCTCGCGACCCTAGCCGCCGCAGGATACGGAGACGCCCTGGGCGTCGGGAATCCCAGGCCGATTTCCGGCCACCGTAGGCATGGGCTTGCGGACGGCGAGTAATGGGTAGCTCGCTGTCCGATAAGGACCAAGCCCAAGTCGACGGCGCGTTGTGAACCCACGCGCGCCTCAAAGAGATGTCAGCACAAAAAGTGATGGGACCCGCAAGGGTCGATGCCTGCCAGGGGTGCGGGTTTGTTCGAAAGAGACACCACAGCCCCTGGCATACGGGCTACTGAAGGAACACGGGTGGGTTTTAGTCAGTAAAAGTCTGACACGCCCTCCTGCTCCACCCAGAGCGGGAGAAGTTATTTGAAGATTTCCCACCCAAAAAAAAAAGCCTAATAAATCTTAATGATAAAACCGCAAATGCCGACACATTACGCTGTCGTTACGTGTCCGTGTCGTACCGCGTCGCACCATCGCACGGCGGGAGGCAGCAACGGGACCGCCAATCAGAGATTACGTGGAAAATAGCGTGTCTTCACAAATAGAGAAACAAGCGGCATACGTACTAGAACATATAAAATTAACTAGAAAATATAATGGCGTTGTTTTAAGCTTCAGTATAACCATCTCACAAACTATTTATTTTCCTACTAAAACTGTGCGAAACTGTATCCATAGGTAGTAAAACCCAGGTTGTAGGAATTTGTATACTGTATTGTTTAGTAGAAATAAGCTATTATACATATTTCATATTATCTTAACTAGGATCTCTATTGCAAGACGTTAGACGAACGGTTTCAGACTGACGGTTTCGTTTTGATGTCATTATATGCGTTTTCTGTTGAAGTCGAATTACTTATATCAGCCGACCAAAAAAAATAATAGAAAAAATACTTATTTAGTTTACCTAAAGGTACAGTGTACCGTGTGAGTCTGTGTGGTGCCGGACGTAAAGAATAGCATCATCCCATCTCTTCCCGTGGTTGTCGTAGAAGGCGACTAAGGGACTTACTAGAGAATGGGCAGCAGCGTTCTCTATGCATTTACCACCATACTGCGATCGCCAACCCGCCTGCCAGGCGTGGCGATTATGGCAAGCCCCCCCAAATTGGGGGAGGCTTATGTCCAGTAGTGGACGTCTTCCGGCTGAAATGATGATGATGATGATGATGAAAGGTACAGTTAACATGATTTTATGACTAAGTTATTTTTCTCAATAAGACTATTAACAGATCACAGAACATAATGCTGATTATGACTATTTACAGATCACAGAACATAATGCTGATTATGACTATTTACAGATCACAGAACATAATGCTGATTATGACAATTTACAGATCACAGAACATAATGCTGATTATGACAATTTACAGATCACAGAACATAATGCTGATTATGACTATTTACAGATCACAGAACATAATGCTGATTATGACTATTTACAGATCACAGAACATAATGCTGATTATGACTATTTACAGATCACAGAACATAATGCTGATTATGACTATTTACAGATCACAGAACATAATGCTGATTATGCTTTATGTATTATGATCTGCTTAGCCTTTTCCCAACTATGTAAAAGTAAAAAGTAAAAATCGTTTATTTCAACATTAGAATTACGAGTACAGTATTGAGATATCGTTGGTCCCAAACTAGGCACAGCCTGTACCTTGGGCACCAAGATGTTGGGGTTGGCTTCCAGTCTAAGCGGTTCCAGCTGAATACCTGTGTTTTACGTGGAGCGACTGACTATCTGACCTCCACAACCCATTTATTGGGTAATACGATACCCCTTGGCAGGAATGGTTGTCAGACTTTCCAACTTCTGACGACCCGTAACGACTGTCAATGATCCACGAATGACAGCCGGGACCTACGGCTTAACGTGCTTTGCGAGACACGGAAGGGTCTTGGCACCTAATGATTGTCCCTCATCGACGAACCAACCGCGGTAGGCGTAGCTTACCTGATCGATAACCCCATGTGGCTGTATGATTATGCTTAAGAATATTCATAGCAATCGTAGCGCTCTACGCAACGCCATAAAAAATCTTTTGTGAAAAGATCGAATTTATCGACGATAATCGACGTAGAATCTACACGAAACCTTAGGTACGTTAAGTATGCTCTTACTTGTAAAGTGACGGCAAATCGTAGGTTTAGTAATAACTATCAACTAGAGTATCACTAGATATTAATGGCTGGGTTGACGAGCCCTACCATAAACTGCTAATTGCCAATCAGCTCTGCTGTTGTCAATACAGCGTCAATAATTCGCCCCTACATCGCACTTAAAAAGAAAAGGACTTTGCAGCTGGTAAAGTTTATTAAATGAATTTTCCCCTTCTTTCTGCCTTTTTTCAGTGTTACTTTTGGTCGATAATGCTTTTCTTTTTTCTTTTCCGTTCTCCCCTGTCAATCTCAATCCTTCATGCAATGTATCTTTTTGTCAGTACTTTTCTCCCTCCCATCCACCAACATTTTTTTTATATTTTTCACTGTTTTAGTCCCATGCTTTTCACTCCTCCTTATCTCCCCGTCACCAGTTTCGATTAATCAAATAAACCCCGAGATTTGCACTAGCCCCTGAGGCCTCATGTTTCATGGTGCTGCAGATACCATTGCATTTCCGTGGGGCGCTGTAATAGTTGGGTAGACGTGCCCTTAGGATAGGGAAGTATTGCAAGCCGTACCGGGTATGCTTCCTAGAGTTTAGAGACGAGAAACAATTGGGGAGACGGGTGATATTTATCTATGGGATGGCATCTTTTAACGAAGTCGCCGCCGTGTTGATTCCCTCATCTCCTCGTCAAGGCAAAAATGTTTCCCCGACCATCACATGTTTTATTTCATACCTATCTCAAACTCATCATCATCTGCCTAGCCTTTTCCCAACTATGTTGGGGTCGGCTTCCAGTGTAACCGGACGTAGCTGAATACCAGTATTTTACATGGAGCGACTGCCTATCTGACCTCCGCAACCCAGTTACTGGGTAATACGATACCCCTTGGTAAGACTGGTTGTCAGATTTTTGGGCTTCTGACGACTCGTAGCGACTGTCAAAGATCCACAAATGACAGCCGGGACCAATAGCTTAACGTTTTTTCGGAGGCAAGGAACCTAACTCAAACTATCAGATGATAAGTTGCGGATGATTTTTGAAGACTTGATGACCTTTGTGAAGTCGTTGGTTATTAATTTATTAGTTTTATTTTCGCACTAGCCTTGCAACAATGGTTTATATCATATAATCGCGTAGGTCGTGTGAGTAATGGTTTTGTTATGGGCCGTATGTAAACGCCCTTCAGATTAACCTTGTTATAACATTTAAGATCGTTTAAAGTGATCTCTAGTAAAACTTTGTATCTTATTTATAGTACTTACACGTAATAAAACATGATAAACTGGACTACGAATAATTTTGCTTATTTGTTGGTTTTTTATTTTGACACCACTTGTAAGTTATAGACAGAACTCGAATAGTTAGGAAGGCCTTAGAAAGGGTTGGCCGTCGAAATCCTCTTTAGAACCTGTAGTCCCTACTTAGAGGGTACTGCGCAACAATGTTGCTGTTGTACTTTACACACGTTATACACGTATTCTTGTCACGAAACTAACCTTTTTGATACTAGGTATAGATTTCACTAATGTGGGAATTCGTGTGCACGTCCACGTCTCATGCAAACCTTAAGCGCAGGCCAGACAAAAGAGACGTAAGACGCAGACGGGGCGCGGACATTTGTCTCTACCGCGTCCCTTTCATACAATGTATAGAAGCGTCGCGACGCAAAACATACAAAAGAGACGGGGCGCGGGTGCAACGCGTTGCGCCCGCGCCCCGTCTGCGTCTTACGTCTCTTCTGTCTGGCCTGCGCCTTATCTTTCATTTAATTAGAAGAAAGATAACTTATAGAATCCAACTTATTTATGAATGCGGAAGTTGCAAATGCAACTGTACAAGCTTTTAAATAACCAAAAAAAACGCCATATAGATAACGTACGATAACTTCCTTTCCAAAAACTCAAATTATAATGACTTCGGTCATTAATTTCCTGCGGGAATCTACTAATATTCAAAGGCCAATTAATACAAACTTAATAATCGCAGCCGTCATCCGGGTAACATTGCATCTATTAATACTCCACGTCCCGGGCCGTGATAAGCCGGTTGGCTGTCCGGTTTAACCTGTACCGCTGTCCGCTACCCACTACTTGCGCTGTTCCTACATCATTTTCTTTGAAATTTCGTAAGATTAGCATCTGAATGGCTATTCTAGTCTGTATTAGTGTTGCGTATAAAAACGGTAAAAACAAATCTATGCATTTATGCCATCTCCGGATGCATATGAATCAAATCATTTTGCGGTTTTTATCAAATGATCAAAAGTCGAAATATTTGTTGTCATAAATAGTTGTTTGCCATAGTGATGTTCAAAATGTACGGATTTTATAAGGAAAATATTGAACTTTTTTTTTGTTTTGGAAATCATCAAATAACTTCTCCCGCTCTGGGTGGAGCAGGAGGGCGTGTCAGGCTTTTACTAACTAAAACCCATCCGTGTTCCCTCAGTAGCCCGTATGCCAGGGGCGGCGGTATCTCTTTCGAACGAACCCGCACCCCTGGCAGGCATCAGCCCTTGCGGACCCCATCGGTTTATGTTGACATCTCTTTGAGGCGCGTGTGGAACACAACGTGCCGTAAATATTGAACTTTGGATGTTTGCAGTCCGCACTAAAGGAAAACAGACTATCCAATTGAAGACATCTTGCGACAGCAGGCAGGATTACGTGATGAAATAAATAAAACGAGCCAACAGCTCATCGACTACAAACTATAAATTATTGAATATCGACAGAAAATCAATTATCTTACTTAATATTAATAATATTACCTCTACAACGTGTTGTTTTGCATCCTCGTCAAATTCAAGGAGGTAACTATGCTAATGATTCTCGACACGAATCAATAATAAAATAAGTAGTTTTTTTTCTATATTTTCGGAAATCGGCGTTTGGCATTTTTTTTTTTTCGGTCACGCATGTTAAAACGTGGCCCGTGTGATACCGCACTGTAACACACAGCGATATAGTCGTGCGACACTGCCTACTGCATACGGAACGGGGCGATTCTGTTCTTTGAAAGAGGTGTTTTCTGAAATACTGGTTAACTTAAATAGCTAAAAAAACAAGTATGTATTCATTAGTGAGCAAGTATCGTAATTTTATTTGATTATTTATGTCTTTCAGAACAGCCTCCTGAAATTTGACGAGGATGCAAAACAACACGTTGTATAAACATAAAGCAGTCTTTAAAACGATATACAGTAGCTACGTCTAAAGCCATAAAGCTTGATAGAAGCGAGCTAGATAGAGACACAAGTTAAGATGTCCACAGATTGCAACAACACCATCCATTACAGACTAGCTTTATTAGCTCAACTTACTAAACAGTTAATTTGTGACCGTTTTACTTGATGTAGAATTGTGAATTCGCAACGCAATGTCTGCGATGAATATGCATTTTCTGAGCAGATTCTAGATGCTTTTAAATGCGTGAACTAGAAAAAGATGAATTTTCATTAGATAGTTTTTGATGTATCATCGTAATAAAGATATACACCATCAGACTGAATATAAACTAGTGGAGATTTATATCTAAATAGTTACTATGATTAGCAGTCAAACGATATTACAATTTATTTATTTAAAGTTAATTAGAACGGTACAACACCAATTACATTAATTAGCATAGACACAATTATGACGTGGCAAATAATTATGTTAGGATATAATATGATAATTTTAACAACGTCCACTGCATATAGAAAAAATGTTTTTTTTTTTATCACTTGGTAGTGTTTTTTAGGGAGTGTGTTGTTTTCTATTTTTGTTTTTTCAACTATGGTACCTACCTCCTCCTTTTTGAAGTTGGTTGATGAGATCATGTTATGCATTATTCTGAATGCCAAAGAAATAATAATTGTCTTATCAGCAAGTAAAAGAAACAATTACAGACAAAATACACTTTTTGCAACAAAAAAAGTGACAGATTGCCGCGTTCGACACTTCCATTATTTAATATTAACGAACCATTAAAATCGATTCTCATTTTCTGCAACAAGTTAACGGAAGAATAGTAGTCATTGACAGCTTTAAAAGTTAAAGTTTCTTAAAACGTAAGTTTTTTAAAGATTTTCGTTAGGGAATGCTTGAAATGATAACGTAAACGTTGCACATAAAAGATCCGAAGATAATCACTATTTGACATGCGAGAGACGAACGATGACTGTAAACAACAAACAAATAGACAATTAAGACTTACATATACACTTGAGGTTTCTGAAGACGGTTCGTCCGAAGGTAAATGTGTAGTCATTAGCCCCGTTTAGTGCCAGAATAAGACTTTGTAAACAGTTCGAGCTACCGCAAGATTGTTTGTTGAGTCTCCTTTCGAAATAGGTTGATGGTATGCAGCTTATTCAGGTCTGTGACCTTTGGAATTGCAATCGATTATTTTTTTCTCATCCGTCTTGGAGTTGATTACTGAGTATGAATAACAATTGCAAGAGATTTGACTATACGAAGGTGCTACGGATTTTCATCAAGTATTTTTTTTTCTAGTGACAAAAGTTTAGTTGAATACAATTTTTTTGGGAAATGTTTTTGTGACGCGTTTATATGTGGGCGAATCGACAATTCCTGAAATACGTAATATATATATATGTATATATATTTATACGTGAAGCAAAACTTTGTACCCCTATTTACAAATATGATGAAGACGTAGTAGGAGTATGAAATTTTGCACTGCAGTTAAAGTTTATAATGAAATGGAGAAGAACTGCAGAAAGCCAATATTTTTGATTATTGTTGATTAAAATTTAAAATAATGAATTATGGTCTTCCTCTCTCTCTATTTCGACCACTGGGCGACCAGTAGTATTATTTATTAAGATATATTTTTTGCCGTTTGCCTAGTAAATAATACTGGATTTTTTAACTTACAAATAAACAATAATACATTATTTAAAAGTATCGATTCGACGTGTTAATTCGTGCGAAGCAACTAACAAGCCGCATATCCCTCGGAACCCTTCATAAAACATGTTACCAGCACATCAGTACCATGCTGCATGCGTTGTTGACACATACCAATCCTTCTTGCGTAACCCTTGACAATCATAACCGCTTTCCGCCCCAACTGTCCTCAAAAGCCTAAAGTGTCCTTGCTCCTCAGTCCTAGTGGCGACAACGTAGATATTTGGCGATAAGTACAGTTACTTATCGATTCGGCATTGTCTCGTCCTGGCATTCGAAGGCACCAAGTCGCACGTGCCTCGAATTTCTTTGCATCAGTCGTGAGAACCGACTGTGAAGTAACGCATGTAATGGTAATGAGTATCTGCCCGCGAACTTCGATTCTAACCTCTACAACTTACCTGTGTCACGCAATAAAGTGTTTTGTTTTAATTTTGAATTCTGTAGTGGAACTACACTACGTTGTGGATTTGGTAATAGACTATCAATAAGAGTTCGTGCTCATGCATAGAAACGATATAAACCAACAGTTGAGTAGGTTTATTTGCGTGGTTGTCGAGATATAGGGCAACAAAATTTCCTTTTACAATAGCCCTACGTTTGTTAAAAATGGTGATGCCCTCAGAGCATCACCATTTTTGAACGGATTATTGCAAAGAAAGCAGTTCGATATTTCACTGCTGATTGTATGTATTTCAAGAGTATTTCTTGTTTTTCTATGCATAGTAAAGTATTTTTTTCTGTCAATTAAAATAATGACGATACTTTTATAAGTTTCGATTTGTTAGAAAACTTTTACAGTTATCCAATTAATACTTAATAAATTCTCATCATTCAGTCTATTGCTTATATAATTCAAACGAATACATCATGTATAATTGTAACACGATGAAAATTATAATGAGAAAATAATTAAAAATGTGCTCTAGAATCAGTAAAACTGCAGCATACGTCCCTGCAAGGTCCGTCATATATACCTAGGATGAGGAATATATGAATTTTAGTCTTAGTAGTTTAGTTTTATATTTAGTTCGTGCAACACGTGCAGAGACACAAGCCAACTCATTCCCAACGTGACCACTCATGCAAACTCGCTGGGCATCCTTTAAAACAACACTGCGAGCCACGTGAGCAGCATCCTTTTAGTCTGTGACCCATTTTTCCTTGTATAGTCAGCAACTCACTCTACCAATGATGGGACACTAAAATCACATAAATCTTCTATGACTTTACAACCACATTAAATCTTGATATAGCGGAGCGTAGCACACAAAATTATGGGAGAATGTTCGACGTGATTAGAATTGCCAAGCAAAAATATAAGTTGAACAATATAGGAAACGAATTTAAAAAATGATTTTTGTATTTGTAAGAGTAGGTATTGCGAATTTGCCTAGCAATGAGGAACTTCACACACTAGACGCGTAGCGGAAGCTGCTCTCGATCAGATTTAGTACGGACCTTTGTTGGAATCCATTCAAATTCTGTACTTTTTATAAAAATACAACGTGTGAATCCTATCGCTTTGAAGGTCGCTCAAAATTCTAACATTCTGTAACAATGGTCAACCACAATAGCATGAACGAATGCCATCATTCATTTGAATTCATTCATTGACATTGGCAACGATACCATCTTATCTAATACAGTTACAGGTTTTGACGAGTTGGTATACAAATGGTTAAAATATAATCCAATTTTAATTTACTTTGTTTTTTAATGAACCTTCTATTTATGTTATTTGATGCAGAGCGTTGGAGGAAATCAGGCGTAAATCCTTGGTGTTATTGAAAGAAAGTTGGCAAGTTGTCAAGTTGAGTAGTGTTTCATACACTACCCAACTTACTCAATTTACTATTTTAAGTATTGCAAAAATTACACTCAAACTCAAACTCAAAGCATTTATTTCAATTAGACCTTTCACAGGCACTTTTGAATTGTCAAACAAAAATCGAAGTTGAAGCTAGGTGCCCATTCCAAAAACGTAGATCTCTCTGGAGAAGAACGGGCAAGAAACTCCAAGGACACTCTTTTAAATCGTGGGTATTACAAAATTTGTGTGTGTGGGAACATTATTCTTGGTGCTTCTATATGTGAGAACAATGTAAAAAAATGTAATAAAACACAAATTGTTTTTCTTTTGTGAAGCTTCTCAAAGGATTGTGTGCCGAGCTCTTTATAAAAGCTATAAACATCAGACGGGTCTCCCTTGTTTTACCGAAAAGAAATTGCCAAATTATCACTTCCCAAATAAATTTTCGCATAATTTCATTTGCCAAATAATTATTTACCAAAAAATCTCTATACAAATCATTGTTACGAAAACCTATGTTTGGCAAGTGAACGTTTGAACAATAACTTGTTCACCAACTAGTACTTTTGCCATTTTTTATCTAGTCAAAATTAAATAAGCCAAATATTCCACTTGGGACAAATTCTAAACAGGTAATAATAATGTTAATATAATTATATTATTTCTCTCGATAGCCTCCTAAAAATAATCTCTTTTTTCCATATTTTTTTCTATATAATCTAGTCGTTTCTGGCACTCGCCGGCCGCTGCCGCGGCACCGCTCGCTACGCTCGCTCGGCTCGTGCGTAGGTGGTCACAGTTTTAACCTAACCTAACCTAACCATTTTTTTAAAATTAATAACCTACTGTAACTAGTTCCATAAATAAACCTAATGTCTAGTAACCATAATTTTTTTGTCATAACAAATCATTTGATTAAACGTTTATTATCTAAATATTGTTTGCCGTAATAAATCATTTGATTAAAGACCAAAAGCCTTAATGACATTATCCTTGGTAACAATCTGCCAAGTAAACATTTGACCAAATGAAAATGTGTGTACTAAAATTATTCCAAATATTACATTGGTATAAAAAAAGGTTGCTAAAATTTGTTTGGGTAATGAAAATTTGGCAAAATCTTTTCGGCAAAACGGCAGGATCCCACATCAGACACGTAGCGCTCATCAATAACTTCTTTGCTAATTTTAGCTTTCGGTAGGCATTGTTTCGATGGTTGCTAAACACAAATCTATAATGTTCCCACCGCTGGGACACAGGCCTCCTCTCTATACAGGGGCGTGATCCACCACGTGGCCCCATGCGGGTTGGTAGATGTCACATAAATGTCTTCGAATTTGGATTCAAGGATATGCCCGTTTACTCACGATCTTTTCCTTGAGAGCAGTGATTATGAAATAATTTATACAAAGTCAAGAGCCTGGCAGGGTTCGAACCTAGGACCTACAATTTTGGCTGCTACAGCTTTTTGTTAGTTTACGAAAATAATATAATTTTACGTAGAAAATATAATATACTACGTAAAATTACAGCAATCCGGACTATTGTTAGTTTGTTAGCCTTCTTGATTTCGACATTTTGTCCAACTAACTTTAATATTGTGTCCCTTGAAACAAAAGGGTAGTATGAAAAGAAATACTCTTCCTTTAACTTTCTATTTCACTGCACCGTATAATTTATTACGTCCGAACTGTTACAAATTTAGACAAAAGTGGTGTATTTGTATTCTCAATTTTACTTATAACTGTTTAAAAAGGTGGCTTTGTAGAATTGTCAAAGGCATTCGTACCGTTGAAATTGTAAACAGGAAAGTTAAGGCTAGTCTGGTATTGGACAATAAATAAGTGTACTTTTGTTTAATACTTTCTCATTTTTTTTTATATCCTAGTGGTTGTTATCTATATCTATATAAACAAAAAGAAAATACCTGACTGACTGACTCATCAACGCCCAGCCTAAATCCGTGGACCTAGAAAGCTGAAATGTTGCACAGATGTTCCTTTTATAATGTAGACGATGAATAAGGAAGGATTTAAAAAAAAATACACATAAGAGAGTTAAATAGGGGATGAAAGTTCCGCGCGGGCGAAACCGTTAACAAAAGCTAGTCGTTAATAAAGCTCCTAATTGCTTGTTTATATAAAAGGACCTCCTGTCTAAAACCCATATCTGAACTGAATTCTCAACTTTATGAATACATTTTGCTTGACACATACATAGCACTGAATGCAGTCGATATAATCCATGTCCTCTTGATAACAAAACGACAGAGCCTTGTAGTTTATAGATTACAAAAATTAGTAGAGATAATCCTCTCGCGACCCATGTTAGCTACCCACGCAAGGAATGTTGCTAAACTAAAATAGTATGCGAACATTTTTGAGCTCATATCATTACATAGAAAGATTCAAGTTTTGAGAGGCCCAGTAGGTACAATCACGTACACATATATACATAAGGGAATATCTTAAAGATAGCCGGCATTCCATCCTTTTCACGCTTGTAGCACTCTCTATGGGTGAAAGGAGATAGCCGATAGAGCCGGCTCTCACGTAAGTTGGCCAAAGTGAAATGACCGCTGTTGACCATTTTGGCAGTTGCGTCATCCATCGAGGCTTGAATTCAAAGTTTTTTATTACGTACAATACATGACACGAATGAAAATAGAGACAAGATATAAGAAAATTATGTTTAGGCAAACAAATTAGTTTGCAGCATGCACTTGAATAAGTAAAGTTGTTTATAAATAGTAAAAATGCGTATACACGTGGCCAAAACTTCGTATATTTTGAAGTTTATTAAAAAGTAGCTGGCATTTGAGTAACTTATGAAAAAATATACTGAAACAAACATGTACTTAATACATGGTTCTTCCAATAATAACTTAGGTCGGCGCAGGTATATATTTTTAACAGTCATGGTAATTGATACAAATAGGTTGAAATGACATTGACGTTATGTAGATAGTGCGAATTAGTCATATCTGAATATTTTTTCTCAAAAACCGTGTTTTAACTACGAACGCGTTCAAGTTCAGCGACGAACGCGCTCTAGACGCGGTTAAGGAAGGATGAAGCCGACCTACTTGTGGTTCCCTGACCTCCGTCGCAACCTAGCACTGTGTTCTTTCTCGCTCTTGCATATACAGTGACACCTTCTGCTGTCTCTGTTACTCCCGGAATATTTTCGCAAACGCATTTGGAAAATGGCGCAGCGCAGAAGCGCGGAGGCAAGTTGATGAGCTGCGTGACAATGAGGTTTTATGGGTTAAAGCTATGACTGACTGTTTTGTATTCGGAATAGATTTATGGAATTTTAATTTATCTAGATAACGAAGAGTCAGGACTGGAAAAGTGCGATTGAGTCATAATTTCATAAATTATTTAGATTACTCACAAATATTACAGACGCCATCACATGAGACGACTCCAATCTGTCTTTCTTTGATAGATTTTTAATTTTATTACAAACTAGCTGACCCGTGCACACTTCGTTGGGCGGTAAACATTTTTACTTGTGATGAAATTATGAGTGTGGTTCGGTTAGTGCTGAGCAATTTATTTCTAAATAGATTGACGTGTTGTATATGAAAAAAAAACTTATACTAGAAATATCACTCAATAGATAACGACGCGGTCGCGGTTCCATACCTATGTCGTATGGTAAACAGTAAAAGGGAAAAGTCTTTTGTTTGAAACATTTGAGATGAAAAATTTATTTATTTTGATAAGAATTCATAACTGTTGATAATATGACCAATTAACGTTACCCAACGATTTTTTTTTTTTTAATATAAAAAACTACTTTTTGTGACTTAAACATAAAAGTTAGACATATGCTGTCGCTGAATTTTTTGTAGGCATTACAAGCTCTACAATTTATCTCTAGAACTTAATCATATAACTCTCATCGTTAAGGCAGCGTTCGTAAGAAACGTTTTCGTTCGACCGTTTTTTCTCCGACTTACTTTGCAACTCCGACTACCACGAAAAAGTTTTTTTCATTTTTCGGTTTAATATATAGCCTATGATACTCACAAATAACGTGGCTATGTATTAGTAAAAGATTTTTCAAAATCGGTTCAGTAGATCCAGAGATTACCCCCACAACCTCACAAACTACTCACAAAATGTAAAATTTTAAAAAAAAATGCGTGGACAATAGTAAAAAAAACACTTTCATACTTTCTATACCGGTAGTACGTTCCCGTGGGATAACTTTCGACTTCCACGTGGGCGAAGTCGCGGGCAAAAGCTAGTATAACATAAAACAAAATATGTACAGGTGTATAAGAAGAAAATAATCACAAGGCATCAAAAAATACGTCCGCATCGTTGTCAATGGGAAAAGTGCCCAAAAGGCTGGCAGCATTGCCACGTTGTATGACATTGGTGATTTTTTGGCCAAAAATAAGCCAGCCCTTTGGTCACGTGAAGAGTCGACCAACCGCTTGGAAATATCCCGGAAAAACAAGTGCGCACTCGGACCCCATGGCCCTTGAGTTTCAACCCCAAACGGCTCGAACATATAGGTTCCAATAAGATTGGAATATTTGCGCCGTTTGAGGTTTTCTGCACCTGCAGTAACCGCCCCAGCACAACCCGCCGTACTAGAAAGATGGGATGGCGCAAGGGTGTCGATACATGTTGCATCCCAACCAAAGGCCGACCTAACATAAAATCACACCCGTATTTTCTCAAAAGCGTTAGCACAGCTCCAGCTCACCAACATTTCGCCAGCTGCATATTCCCATATAATTAATTATAGGTGAGCTTATCCCATTTCTTCCCGTGGGTGTCGTAGAAGGCAACTAAGGGACTTACTAGAGAATGGGCAGCAGCGTTATCTATGCATTTTACCACCATACTGCGATCTCCAACCCGCCTGCCAAGCGTGGCGATTATGGCAAGCCCCCCAAATTGGGGGAGGCCTATGTCCAGCAGTGGACGTCTTCCGGCTGAAATGATGAGCTTATCGCTATTAACCGGAGAGAAAATGTAGGCTAGTACTGGAAACTGTCAATTGAAATTCAAGAAAATCAGAAGTTGTATTGTTACACTCGCTAATGGTACCTACTAAGATAAAATATACATATATGGGCATATAGCAGTGACACACAAATGTCCTATGCTAAAAATTTGATTATTCAATTGCTGAAGACTATCCCCTGACATACAGGTTTTCGCCTAGTTCAGGGTTTAGGGTCAATACTCTGTGCACCTTAACAAGATCACCAAAAAAATAAAAACTACTGTGATTATTCTAGTGCCCATTCATATCAAAGGCCTTGTTTTCATAAAACTTAAGCAATAAGGATGATAAAATAGGACCCAAGCAGCATTGCAAGCTGTATGTAGGCTGTATTTAAGTTCTTTTTTATACTATAAGCTGTATATCAGACTGTATATAGGCTATATAAGCGCTTATACAGCCATTATAAGTAAAAAATGGGCACATTTTATGCAGCCTTTTGCGTTATAAGAGCTGTATATTAGCTGTTGAAGCAAGAAAGAGGCTGTATAATAGCAGTATTAGAGCTGTTAATCGGTGTACAAAGAAACCATAACACTACAGATATTGGGCACGCCACGATTGCGGCGGTAAGTCCCCTCTTTGAGGAGTGGTTTGAGAGGCGGCATGGCGTCCTCACCTTCCGCCTGACGCAGGTCCTCACCGGACACGGTTGTTTCGGGAGGTTCCTGTTTCGGATAGGGCGGGAGGAAACGCCCGGGTGTTTCCACTGCGAAGATCGCCCTGAGGACACGGTGGAGCACACGGTGGCGGTCTGCCCTGCTTGGGCGGAGCACCGCCGTGTCCTCGTGGAGGCGATCGGCGGCGGCGATCTCTCGCGTCCGGCCCTGGTACAGGCCATGGTACGGAGCGAGAGGGCATGGGGAGCCGTCACCTCCTTCAGCGAAGCAGTGATGCTCGCAAAGAGGGAGGCGGCGCACGTGAGGGAGAGGCAGCATATGCGCCCTCGCGACCCCAGCCGCCGCAGGATACGGAGACGCCCTGGGCGTCGGGAATCCCAGGCCGATTTCCGGCCACCGTAGGCATGGGCTTGCGGACGGCGAGTAATGGGTAGCTCGCTGTCCGGTAAGGACCAAGCCCAAGTCGACGGCGCGTTGTGTTCCACGCGCGCCTCAAAGAGATGTCAGCACAAAAATGATGGGGCCCGCAAGGGCCGATGCCTGTCAGGGGTGCGGGTTCGTTTGAAAGAGATACCACAGCCCCTGGCATACGGACTACTGAAGGAACACGGGTGGGTTTTAGTCAGTAAAAGTCTGACACGCCCTCCTGCTCCACCCAGAGCGGGAGAAGTTATTTGATGATTTCCCACCCAAAAAAAAAAAAAAAAAAACACTACAGATATTATCTTATAAATCTCTTGTAAAGAAAAGAGTTCTAAATAGGTTTTTGAAGAGAATTATAGAATTATAAAATTTCGACAAACAGATTTTCAATGTAATAGAAACGTGAATGGCGACATTATTATTTACAATATTTATCAGTGAGTAAAAGAAATCTTGGACTCTTGGACTTAGATATGTGAAGGTGATAACTGCAAGTGCGGATTTAATTTTATTGTGAACCTGTTTATGTTTTCCGGCAAAATATTCAAGCGCCAGCAAAATAATCGAGCTGACATAAAGAAAACATACTGTTAATACGGTAAGTAAGTGTATAATTTTTTAGTTTAGTTTTAAAAAAATATAAAAGTTATAGATATGAGGGCACAGTGTGAGACAATTTGTTAAACAGCCTAAACGATATTCGGAGTGTGTTATAGTCTGTCTAGCTGTACTAAGTAAGTTGAGGAGTATATTGTACAGCGTTTGGCTGTTAATATAATAATATTTTTATTACTTAGGCTGTATATCAGTTCTCAATACATAGTTTATAATTTAATACATTCGAAATTACGAAAATGGCGACAATTTGTTAAACAGCCTAAACGATATTCGGAGTGTTCTATAGTCTGTGTAGCTGTACTAAGTAAGTTAAGGAGTATATTGTACAGCGTCTGGCTGTAAATCAGCTTTATAATAGAATAGTTTTATTACTTAGGCTGTATATCAGTTCTCAATAAATAGTTTAAAATTCTCTTTAGAGTTTCTTAAAAGAAATAAAAAACCCTGAGCCCAAGATGATGATAAGTACCTATGTATGGTAAAACCAAAAGAATTAGCTGTTTAATTTTTAACCGACGAAAAAATAGGAGGAGATTCTCAATTTGAACGTTTATTTTATACCTAAAAAAACTTATTGTAAAGTATTATTAGTGTTGTATTTATTATATCTGTTTTACTTTATTTTCAGGAAAATATACAGTTTAAAATTATAAAAACCATTGAGAAAGAGCAAAACAGGCTTTGCATTACACAAGTTTGTGGGAATCAAAAGGCGAGTTAAGATGGCCAAGAAAGCGATTAAACGTCAACAAATTAATAAAGGATGAAACATCTCGGCCTTTAGATAATTGGCCCACTTCAAAATGCTGTGTGAAAAGGCTATCATTATCTTCATATGACGAAATAGTAAGACAACAAGATCTTATGGTTAAAATAAATCACCATTTGAACTAATTGCGCTGCTGCAAGAAGAAACGTCATCATAAGGTTACGAAGGTTGAAATAAATCCACACATTTAACCTAACTATTTTGATCATCCCTCTTTGTTGGACGTCGTGAATACAAAATAAAGCTGTACTATACTCGTAGCTGTCATTTATTTTATTAGTTTTAAAACGCCCTCTTAGACAGAAATCATAAAACCACTGTATTTACAAGAGTGTCCAAATACGCCACAAAACTTAGTTTTACAATGGAGTTTGCATATACCATTGTACAGAAACAAGTATCAAATGATACTGTAATAACACTTAGAGCTGTAATAAGTAAGTGATCACATGCAAAATATAGCTTGCATACAGCCTTAACGATAAAACCAGATTAAAGTGTCAAGAAATACCTTAAGTTTTATAATAGAGTTTAAATATTCTGTTTAAATACCCTAAGCGTTCGCGGATCCCTTAGTAACTCTTTTATACAGTTTGGGCTGTATATTATCTCATAAATCTTTCTTATAACTACTATATAATATTTTGACACTCTTGTAAGTCTCTAAAAAAACTCTAAGTTCTAAATAGGCTGGTTTATTGATGTTGAAAACGCTTGCGTGCTGCTTGGGGATTTACATAATCAGCCAATAATATTCCCACAACTGAGTCACAAGCCTCCTCTCTGTGAGAGGGAGCGGCCTTTAATCCAACACGCGAGCCCAGTGCGAGTTGGTAGATATCACATGTCTTCAAATTCTTGGTTCTAGGACATTGCCGGTTTCCTCACGAAGTTTTCATTCACCGTTTTGAGAGCAGTGGTGATGAAATAATTTACACAAAGTAAAGCGCCTGTCTAGGTTCTAAGCTACGATCTACATCGCGTTAGTCGAGGCTGTTACCACTGGGCCACCACTGCTCTGTAATAGGATTTAATATCGTCTAATTTATTACAAAATATAAATAATTTATTACAGAATACATACATACATACATACTCAGCCTATAACGTTCCCACTGCTGGGACACAGGCCTCCTCTCCGTGAGAGGGAGTGGGCCGTAATCTACCACGTGGGCCCAGTGCGGGTTGGTAGATGTCACATGTCTTCGAATTTTTGGTTCTAGCACATGTCGGTTTCCTCACGATGTTTTCCTTCACCGTTTGAGAGCAGTGGTGGTGGGAGAATATAAATAATTTATTCTAAATTAATTTTTGCTTTTAAAATAAAGCTAATTACATGGTACCTAAATTGAAAAATCCTTAAAAAGATATAAACAAATTCACGTACGTAGGTATACTCGTATCAAGCCAACGAAATCTAGACTGATAAAAATGAGCTCTGGCTACAACATCTTTACATTATTAGGTGCTTAAAATAACGTGATAGAATGTCAATCAAACAGAAAGAAAAATACAAATACCTCGCTAAATCTCATCAAAGGTCAATGACACTTTGCTTCGAAGTGGCGCCTTTAACGAACTAGGTACCTGCTGTCTGCATATAGCATTAAGTAATTCGACAGCCTGCATCCGGTTGCGTGAAATGTACGAGTATTAATATTTTATGAAATCAGTAATGTATACCTAATACCTTTAACTGCAATTCTTGGAAATATGTGTATAATTATATTTATAATCTGAATCTCGGAAACGGCTCCAACGATTTTCATGAAATTTAGTATGCAGGGTTTGGAGGCGATAAATCGATCTAGCTAGGTTTAATTTTTAGAAAACGTCAAACAAAAAAAAAACATTGCAAAGCTCGGCCATCCAGATATTTATACTAATTTGTATTTGAGATTTTTTAAGTTGCTAACCCTTGTTGCTCCTGAATACGTGGTCATGGTCACTGGAAAACATTACCAAGAGCATTATTGCATTATTAAACCCAGTTTTTTTTTATTGCTGCCTATTCTTTTCAGGTTTCTGTAGCCAAGGCTAAAAAAACAACAAGTCATCTGGCAGGTTCGTCCAAAGAAAAGAAAAATGAATGTCTATAAATTAATAAAAATATCGGTCTCGCACAGAGAGGATCATGTCCCAGAATTTATAATATTCCCACAGCTGCGACACATGAGCTGATTATGCTAATTTCTCGAAGGCGTTTTAGAATTAGATGGTCCTTTTATTTGTTTTCTTTTTGAAGGTGAATTGAATGAAGTCCTTTTATTTGTTTTGTTTTCTTTTTGAAGAATTTGTTTTCTTTCAGAAAGATTTTTCGCATAGTGATAGACATTCAGAAGAAAAACCCAGAGATCGAAACGGAGGTGAGACCGCAATCTCTGCGAACACAACCAGGAATACACGAACGAAGGAACTTGTTATCAGGGGCGGCGGCGCCAGACTTGTTGCATATCGATACGGTATTACCTGGTATTGAACCAGTACAGAAAATGCTCTGGAGAGGACTTGCAGAGAGCAACCATAGTAAATTAATAGCGGGTTTTATCCGTGTTGAATCCAGAATTCTAAGGGTATCTTTTAATTATTGTAATATAATAAGTTTTTTTATTGTTTTCTTTATTTAGCTACATGGTCAAACGTTTACAATAGGGTATTTTCCGATTTGATAAAAACTATTTTAATTTGAAGATTGGGACGATATATTTAACAGAAAAATAAAAATAAATTTATTAATACACATTTTCTCAATTAAAAACGATTAAAATCTAATTTATTTTTCGTTGTTTTAAATTTACCGCCAAAACGCTCCTTACGATGACTTTTTATCACGTGATATATGACGTCAACTCTGTTTATACGGCACCGGTACAGATACTTAGTTTGGCGCAGTAGAAGTATTTGTGCACAGAGGCACCGCACACCAGTAATACCACTTTCTATCCATTAAAAATCTTGTTAATTATAAACTCGATATTCACTTATTTCCTTTAGTTTACACAAAGTTGACGTCACGTGATAAAAAGTCTTCGTAAGAAGCGTTTTGGCGGTAAATTCAAAACTACGAAAAATACATTTGGTTTAAATCGTTTTTAATTGAGAAAATGGATAGAAATCAATTTATTTGAATTTTTATGTTATATATCTCGTTCCAATCTTCAAATTAGAATAGTTTTTGAAAAATTGGAAAATACCCTATTCAATAAAACGAATCCCTGCATGATCATCCATTGTGTACAGAAGCATTCAAAGAACTGCGCATCATCCGCTATCCAATCATTTTGCAGTACTATGTGGGTAAGCTAAAAAATACACAACAAGGCAAATTATTTATTCATGCCCCGTGTCTCATCGAAACCTTCACATTGAGGTGACGTAAACATCTTCACGACTCCGACCGCAACAAGCATCACCCGCAAACGGGACAAAGGCTAAAAGAACATAACTTAGCCATATAAAGAAGGACACGAGCGCACTGAATTTCATTTTCTAAAACCCGATTACACGGGCGAGGTGACGCAAGGCAACGGAGGTCGGCCGCGACACAACACTCGAAAACGAAAGGTGTTCGAAACTGAAATCGAAGGGAGTGATCCCGTTATCCTGTGCCGGACCGCGGAGATGGAAAGCTCCCGTTAAAGCGTTAACGTCATGCGATGCAATCATGCAACAATGACTCACGGCTCATGCTACGCGACTCCCGCGCTCGACTCTGCTAGGCACTCCTTAACTGCTCTAACTGTACTCCCTTGCGTCATTCTCAAGGACGTTTTGACTTAACCCACTTCGAACGTGGGCGGGTATTAAGTGGATTTGTAGAAACAAACTCATTTTCTGATGGTCTTCGCGTTTTCGATTATAACGGTAGTTTCCTCGTTCGTATGCCAATCGTAAGTTGTTATTTTCTTGCGATTAGGTCACACGTTGCGGTTTTTTATCTTGGAAACTTCAACGTATAGGTATCTTTCAGGATTTTCCTCTTGTAATCAACTGCTGTCTGTTTCTTTTTCTGCCTATCCTGTATCTATACTATTATTTAATTATTGTAATATGAATACTATACCTATATCCTGTTTATGATCTGAGGCTTAGCGAGGATATGATTCTTAAATACTTTGAAACAAAATCAATTCCTTGCTGCTTGATGAATCGGACACAATGTGGCTGTGCATCACCCCCGCAACAAGACCTGCTTTAAGACCTGCTTGAGATATTCAATTAATTGCTTTTAACATATACCTACCCTTCAAAGCATTATTTACCCCATTTGCTCATAACTTAATGATATCGGAAAATATTCAGATATACAGGATTTTATGTAACGACTCAAGCAAATTCAGGACAGCGTTATCGACATTTTTTATTTTAAACACAAGCACAACCTATTGATATCATATTTTACGACAAATTAAGATGACTTCGATTTAAAAATATTCGTGCTGTTGCTCAAGTTTCGTAACATTTTTACCCATCTTACCTCACAAGGACTACCACATCCACTTTACGCCTACATGACTTAAAACTTACTTAAACGCAACGTTCGACATTTACTCTTCATGGAAATCATTCGTATGCTCGCAAAACACATAAACTGCGACACAAAAAACCCGACACTAATAGCTAGAGCATCTAAACAAAGTTCGAATAGATTTAGGATTGTCCACACAATTCTTTCACGACGGCATTGGCATTGAGTCGTGTGTCCCACTTTAATATAACGGCACTCGTCGACTCCTGACCAAAACACTCCGATGCGGCCGAACGCGAATATATCCGCTAATTAACCTGTTTCACACTCGGAAACTCATTATGAGGGCTTTAACCTTCATAGTTTTTCACATAATAGGTAATTATAATCGTGTAGGTAACAAGCTGGCATCTAGTCTGTTATTATTAGGTCTTTACCTATGAAATTGCCGTTCTGCAGTACTGGCCATTTCAAATCAAAATAATTTTTGTTTGGCTAAGAATTCTAATTTCAAATTAATTTTATTTTAAAAACATGGATTTTTTTTTTCTAAAAGTAGTCATTTCTTTATTGATTAGTGTTACATTTTCATCGCATTTCAATCTTTTTCGTCATCATGGATACGTTAAAAATTCGAGTAATTATGGAATATGAGTACCGTCGTGGCAGCAACGCGGCACAAGCGGCACGCAACATCAACGACGTTTACGGAGCTAACACTACAAACCAACGCACCACCTGTTATTGGTTTGCTCGCTTCCGTTCTGGAAATTTCGACCTGAAAAATGAACCTCGCGGTCGTCCGAAGACTTTGGTCGACAATGACGAATTAAAGGCGATTGTGGAAGCTGATGATACATAATCTACGGCTGAATTAGCAGCAGCTTTCGACGTTAGCGTCAAAACAATATTGGTCCATTTGCGTCAAATTGGCAAGGTAAAAAAGCTTGACAAATGGGTGCCCCACGAACTCAATGATCGCCAGCGCGAAGTACGCGTCGAGACGTGCCTTGCACTGCTCAACAGACACACAAATGAAGGCATTTTGAACCGCATTGTTACCTGCGATGAAAAATGGATTCTGTTTGATAACCGTAAGCGCTCAGCAAGTTGGTTGGATCCTGGTTCAGCACCTAAACAATGCCCTAAACGAAAACTTACCCCTAGAAAAGTGATGGTCACTGTTTGGTGGTCTAGCGCCGGTGTGATTCATCACAGCTTCTTACCAAACGGGGTGAGCATTACTGCAGATGTGTACTGTGAAGAACTGAACACAATGATGGAGAAGCTGGCGCATCTCCAACCAGCATTGGTCAATCGCTCGTCTCCGCTGCTCCTGCACGACAACGCGCGACCTCATACTGCACAGCAGACGGTCTCCAAGTTGCAAGAACTGGGGTTGGAAGCTCTCCGTCATCCGCCCTACTCACCAGACCTTGCGCCTACAGACTACTACTTTTTCCAGAATTTGGATAACTTCTTGGCGGGAAAAAAATTTAATACCCGAGAGGCAGTACAAAATGCCTTTGAAGAATTTGTTGCCTCCCGTCCAGCTGATTTCTTTAAGAAGGGCATCAATAAACTGCCACTGCGATGGCAAAGATGCATTGATTGCATGGGTGATTACTTCGATTTATACAAATAAAAAATTCATGAAAAAAATTCGTTTAATTTTTTTCATACAAAACGGCAATTTCATAGGTTTTTTTTAACAACCTATTATTATTATCTCTAAGTGCCGAGGTGAACAATGAGAAGTTCTAGGTTATATTTTGCTGTACAAGTATGACTGTATTTTAGGTTCGTTATTTATTGATGGAGCAATGAACTTTGTGGAAATGAGGAAAAGTTTTGTGGTACTTGCATGTTAATTTTTTGTTGCATATCTATGTCCATGGGTCTGTTAGAGCAGCGATTCCTAAAAGGTGGTCCGCGGAACCCTGGGGTTCCGTCAAATGGTCACAAGGGTCTGTCCGAGAGTTAAGAGCTCCAAAGCTTCGCGTTCATTGTCACACATAAAACCAAGTTTTAGTGCTATGAAAAAAAAAGTCTTCACATTGCATAATAATTGCATTGTATTTCTTAGTTACAATAAATATTTTGCAATACTTATAATGATTATTTTTAATTATAAATTGTTCCATCTTCGAGTCAAGGTAAATACTTTAGTTATCAAAATAGCAAGCTAGGGGTCCGCCCAAAAAGCTAAGATCAATTAGGGTTCCATGGCAAAATAAAATTGGGAACCTCTGTGTTAGAGAAATAATAAAATCAACGTCATGTTCTTACCTGCTTTGTAGGTGTAGTGCTCTCAAACGCTATTGCGAAGCATAAGATCCTGAGTTTTTCTAACAGCTATGTCTCGTTAGCAGCCCTTAGGCTGGATTAAAAGTTGGAAGGCCTCCCACAAGGTGTACAGATGACCTTGTGAGGGCCGCAGGAATCTGCTGGATGCGGGAAGCACAGAACTGGTCGAAGTGGCGGAGCTTGGGGGAAGCCTATGTCCAGCAGTGGACGTCTTTCGGCTGAAATGATGATGTTTATGAGCCTGGATTTATGCCTGATGGCAATAGGCTCTTGTTAGAGATACACCGCTTCCGGGTTCGAAGGGTTACCCTTCGGAGATTACTGGTGTGATGTTATGGCATCTTTTTATTCACCACCGCTTAATTGCTGACTACTAGGATATTCAGTTCTATCACCCTGGGATACTAGAAATTTAAGAGTCTTATTGATTTTAATTTTTTGTATTACTTATTTACATCTCTATATAAATACGCCATCACAGAGAACTTCCAAAGTTATACTCAAACATATTGATTGCTCAACTTTTACTGAACGCCATTCTAAATGTTGTTTTCAATGTTGAAGTGTTTTTGTTTACTCATGTCGACACGGCTTCACACTTAGGTTTGCAATGTGTAGAATAATCAAAATTTGGTTGGAATTTTCTGTGGTCCCTGGAAAAGGCCCCGCTACTGGGCAGGGCCTTTTAAAATAAGTCATAGAGAAACTTAACTGGCAATGAACTTCACTAAGGTAAAATTCTTATTCATTGAAATAATGAGTTCAATAACCTAACAAATTCGGTACGGCTTATATGTACAACATACAGTCAGCGTCAAAAATATCGGGGCGAACAGATTAGTGGGAATGTGTCGATTTTAATTTGTTTGGATTAAATTCAGAAACTTTTACGTTTATGAGCGAGTCTCATGGATGTCGGCGGTGGCTGGATCACTGCATCTCGACAAAGGCTGCATGGGATACTGTGATAGCGGCTGACGTCATCTATGACGTCATGTGGTCTGATCACTATCCCTTGCGTATTGTTTGCGATATAACATGCATGACTGTTGAGACAGCTTTCGCCGATTCCAGTAATCACTCACATAGAATTAAATGGGGCACGCGCACCAAAGAACAAATTAATGCTTACCAAAAACATAGTTCAGACAAATTAAGTGTTGATTTTAATATTTTTAAGTGTGACTGTGATAACAATATAAATTGTGAACATTATGACAAATATTGTGAATCAATTGACTTGTATTATGCGTATATTGTTGATTCAATACAGACTGCCGCTGTACTGAGTTCCCGTTTGGATAAACAGAGGCGATGTAAAAAGGTGACTGGATGGAACTACCACGTGCGGGACTATCATCAAACTGCTAGGTTCAATTTCAAGGTTTGGGTAGAGGCAGGTAGGCCTTTACAAGGCTTAATTTTTGAAAATATGCGTAGTAGTCGTTCAATGTTTAAAAATAAAATCAAGTGGTGTCAGAAAAATGAAGATAGTATAAAAATGAATATTTTGGCCATGCATAGAAAAGAGAATAATTTTGTGAAATTTTGGAACGCAACTAAAAAGTTTAATTTTAAACATAGCCTTCCTGTGTCTGTTGATGGGTTACAGGAAACATGTAAAATAGCCGATTTGTTTGCCAGTAAATTTAAAGTTGACCCTCTGCCTGCGGATTGTAAGCTCAGCAGTGATACCATCGTGACTGCGTCACTTCCTCCATTTACGCAAGAAGATGTAATATCTGCAGTGAGGAATATGAAACGTGGTAAGTCACCAGGTCACGATGGACTCAGTGTGGAGCACCTCGTATGGGGAAGTGCCAACTTATTTCCACATTTAACTGCGTTTTTTAATTTATGTCTCAAACACGCCTACTTGCCGAAACTTTTAATGAAAGCTGTGGTGGTTCCTGTCGTCAAAAATAGAACAGGTGATTTAAGTGCATCTGGTAACTACCGACCAATTACACTCGGTACGGTAATTGGCAAGGTGTTGGAGCGTCTCATACAGCCTGAACTGCAGAAGAATTTGAAAATTGACGATGCGCAGTTTGGTTTCCGCCCTGGCCTCTCAACAGACTCTGCGATTATCAGCCTTAAGAGTACAATAGCTTATTATACCCACCAGAGAACCTCAGTATATGCTTGCTTCTTAGACCTGAGCAAAGCTTTTGACCTGGTGAATTATGAAATCCTCTGGGATAAGCTAAAAAAGTCAAAAGTGCCTCACCAAATTGTAGATCTGTTGAGATTCTGGTACGGGGGCCAGACCAATCAAGTGAAATGGGGTGACACGCTATCTGGTAGTTACAGGCTAGATTGTGGTGTTCGCCAAGGGGGTTTGACTTCTCCGGACCTTTTTAACCTGTATATTAATGATCTGATCGAGGAACTCAGAAGAACCCAAGTTGGCTGTCACCTAGGCAATGTCTGTGTAAATAGCTTGAGTTATGCTGATGACATGGTTTTGTTGAGTCCCTCGATTAAAGGCTTAAGGAAACTGTTGTCTGTCTGTGAGCATTATGCTGATGCTCATGGACTGACATATAACGTTCTCAAAACCGAATCTATGGTATTCAGGTCTGGGGCAGGTCCGGGGAACATACCTAGTCTTTATTTAAATGGCACGACCATTAAGGTCGTAAAGCAGTTTAAATACTTAGGGCACATTTTGACGGACAGACTTCAGGACGACTGCGACATTGAAAGAGAGCGTAGGGCCCTCTCGGTGAGGAGTAACATGCTCGCGCGCAAATTTGTGAAGTGCACCAAAGACGTAAAGAACACTCTGTTCAGAGCTTATTGCTTGTCGATGTACACCTGCCAACTTTGGTGCAACTTCACAAAAAAGGTGTACAGTTCTTTAAGGGTTCAGTACAATGATGCTTACCGAACCCTAATGAAACTGCCAAGGTATTGTAGTGCCTCGAGTATGTTTGCCGAAGCGAGGGTCCCGGACTTTTACGCCATCATGAGGTCGAGGGTTGCGTCTTTTTGGCAAACTTTGAGACGCTCCAGTAACAGCATTTTGAGGGTTGTCACGGACAACTTAGCAAGCCCTATATTTGTGCACTGGATTTCTGTTCATCTAAACGGGAACAAAAAATGACGAAAGAATGGAATGTATTTTTGAAGACTATGGGTACCTATACATGCCTCTATGTTTTGAATTTTTATTATTTTATTTTGATTTTGATTTTTATTATTTTACTTTGATTTTGATTATTTTATTTTGATTTTCATTATTTTATTTTGAATTTATTTTTTACTGTCAAATGTCTGTTTATGGGTGAATTGCCTGCAATAAAACAATATTTATTTTTTATTTTATTTTATTTTATTAGGTATCCAAAATGATCTCAACAACTAAGAAAATTGACTTTATATCATTACGATAAAGTTCATGTCAGAATGACAGTTGTCGTGTACTGTCTTCATTCTGATACATTCCTTGTTTCATTGAGTTAATATTTAATTTTCATAGTTGTTTAGATCGTTTTTAACAGTCTGTTCGTCCCGATATTATTGACGCTGACTGTACGTATTGGCGTTTTTAAGCGCCTGCAGAAATATTCATTTCCTTTCTACTTTTGAGATCTGCTGCCAACAAAATCGTGGTAGGCGCTATTTTTAACATGTGTAATGGCCAAGATACGTTCTTCACTGTTTCTGATTTCCAACGGCTACATAAAATATACCTACATGCCTCATTTTTTTCAACCAATGTGGCCCCAACGAGTCTTATAACAAATTATTCACAATCAGTATAACTCAATGTTGAAGATGTCAGTACTTCTTCAACAAGGGCCAGTGCCCTTCACTATCAACATATCACTATAATCTAATACGTACACGCTTCGGGAAAATGACCTCTTGTTTGCTTAAAAATAGACTGTGGTCGTTAAATAATAAGAACTAGTTTTTTCTTCAAATCCACTTTGTAATACTATTTTACATTTTACACCTTTACGCAAATTGGTTTAAGCGCCATCTACATGCACGTGTTAGCACCTACAGTGGCTACTTTTAACTAACCAACAACGCGGAAAAAAAGAAACCAATTGGAAAGCAACTAGTATGTGTGTATATCGAGAGATGTCGCTGCAAGGAACAACTACACAAGGTTGAGGTCATGCATGACTAAAGTCAAGAACACAGGTCAATAATTGAACTAATTGAATTATTTCGATTGAGTTAATCGTTACAAGTGGTGGAAATACGTAATTAGGCATTGACGTTTGCTAATTATTGAGTTTTATTCTGATACACAATCAGTTAGTTAAAGTTCAGAAATACAAGTACCTTTTTACATCTTGACATCCGAGCAGAAGCCTCAATCAAGATGAGTAGTTGCAAATATTTATACGAATGAATAAATTAGGATTCAAACCTTTTTAAAATTGCTGCAGTTGTTGTTAGTACCTACGAGATATGTAACATCAAGCTACCCCAATCTGTCAAATTTCTTTGATAGTTTTTCAACTTTTTAACAAAGGAATAAGGTTTATGTTCAATTGGGAAAATTTTACAGTTTGGAATAGCTTGACCTGCTGGCGACTGTACCTACCTATTTGCGTTCAGAGAAAAATGTATGACATTTATGTAAGTTCTATGCATCTTGTACTTTTATCCATAGGTACATATTAAAAGATAAAGTCACGTTTCGTGTGGGTCTGTGTGGCCGGGCTGTTCTTCTAAACATCGCAACAAATTGTGATGCGGTTTTCACTATCATTTAAAGAATTTATTCGGGCAGCGGCAGGTTACATTATGAAATTACGTCTACACATTTAATAAATTAAACTCGCCTTTAGTGTGTGTCTGTATGACCGCGTTGATTTTCTAAACTACGCAACGTATTTTGAGTTTTCACCGTCATTTTGTACATTTATTTCGTGGAGATGAGGGCAGTGGTGGCCCAGTGCTTACGACCGAGACTCACGAGTTGTATGAACGTATGTGCTGGGAGGTATGAACCCAGATAGGTGCTATACTTTGTGTAAATTGTTCCATCACCACTGCTCCCACAACGGAGCTAAGGAAAATCTCGTGAGGAAATCGGCATGTCCTAGGACCGAAAATTTTAAGATATGTCACATCTATCAATCCGCACTGGGCCCGCGTGGTGGATTACCCCATACCATTATGAGTGATATGATTCCGGATACAATAAAACAAATAATTGTCGATGTTTCGTCAAATCATAAAACCGCGCGAAGCAGGAGCGGTTCGCGTGTGTCCTATTAGTGCATGATATAATGACCTCACAGATTTAGTTATTTTCCAGTAGCAAATAACATGCATGCATAGGTATAGGTATAGGTACCTAGTACCGACTAGTTATTGCATTTAAATCGAACTCGTGTAATTACAGGTTTTCCTAGCAGCATTGAACTTTTAATCACGGTGTAAGACAAAGTAAACAACCAGCCAATCGTGGCGTTTTAGATCTGCTGAAGCCGTTGAAGGTTTTTTTTTGTGAGTGTGCATGGGAAATCATCATAAGACTTCTTCCGCTTTGGGTGGAGCAGGAGGGCATGTCAGACTTTTACTGACTAAAACACACCCCTTATCCCTCAGTTGCCTGTGTGCCAGGGGCAACGGTATCTCTTGCAGGCGGTACCTCTAGCAGGCATCGACCCTTGCGGACCCCACCAGTTGTTGCTGACATCTCTGACAGCGCGCGTGGAACACAACGCGCCGTCGAACCGGGTATTAACTTGGAGAAATGCCTACTGCACTACCACGGGGAGATAGCGCAGTTATGTGGGACTGTGCTAAAACTCCTCGGTGTCCTCCAGTGCCGCATGAGGCGGGAACACGGAAACGCGCAAGCCATCCACGAACCCGCCACGGCTGTCCGTCACCGGACCCTCCATGGAGAGGAATAACTCCTATCACCGGCGCACCATGACACATGGCACGCCGTGACCACCCCAGGAACCAAATAGCATAAGGGCCCCGGACAACCCCGTGTCTGGCACCCTTGGTCCCCCTGCGACGGGTCAGCACAGTGGCCCCGCCGCCTACCACTCTTCGGCCGCAGGGGATAGGGAGACTCTCCTCCTTCCCTGCGGCGCAACCGCGTCCGCCATCAAACGGTGGCGTTTCTAAAAGATGTTACCAGAAGTTGTGAAGTGAAAGATGATATACCTAACTATCCATATCGTTTATTCTATCCACGCTTGCCGCGGTTTGTACATGGATGGGTGAATATGTTTACATACACAGCACGATAAGCCGTTGGTCCTGGCTGTCATTCGTAGATCTTTGACAGTCCTCTGTCAAAGATCTACGAATGACAGTCAGTCTTTGGACAGGTCCACTCAATCTGTGTGGTTCTTTCCTCAAAAGACCATTTCAGACACTATATCCACATGGTCTTCACATGATCTGACCAAGATTATGTCTGGACTTTAAAAGAGACTGCGACCTCTGAGTTTGTTTCGGCCTTTCTTCTCA
The DNA here is from genome assembly GCA_949987655.1 of Polymixis flavicincta. Classification (NCBI taxonomy): domain Eukaryota; kingdom Metazoa; phylum Arthropoda; class Insecta; order Lepidoptera; family Noctuidae; genus Polymixis; species Polymixis flavicincta. The sequence goes on along the minus strand of OX465181.1, from coordinate 16,347,207 downwards.
GAGTAGTCAGATAGGAAACGCCGACCTCATCTAGTTTAAAAAAAAATATGATTGACGTGTAAAAGTGTTTGTACAAACCTACAGAAATAAATCATTTATCATTTATCCTTACGGGTCGTCACAAGCCCGTAAGTCTGACAAACCAGTCTTACCAAAGGGTATCGTATTACCCAGTAACTGGGTTGTACAGGTCAGATAGGCAGTTAGTTCATATAAAAATACTGGTATTCAGCTGCATCCGGTTAGACTGGAAGCCAAACCCAATATAGTCGGGAAAAGGCTGGGAAGATTGAGAGAGTCCATGAAAATTATCATACGCTGCTGCATGCGATGCTGCATAATTATGCTGCATTACCTGCCTTCTGTTAATATTATGTGGAGTAAGAAGATCATAGCAATGTTCAAGTAGATTATGCATAGGTCCCTACTGAACTCTTAAGCTGTGAGTTATCATCATCATTTCAGCCGAAAGACGTCCACTGCTGGACATAGGCCTCCTCGAAACTCCTCAACTTCGACTGGTTCTGTGCTTACCGCATCCTTCATTGTAGGAGGCTTTCCAACTCTACATCTTCCCGTACGCAGTTGACACTCCAGAACCTTTTGGCCTCATCGGCTATCTGATCTGCGAGCAATGTGCCCTGCCCACTGCCACTTAAGTTTGGCAATTCTACGGGCTATGTCGGTTGCCTTGGCAGCTGTGAGTATTAATTGGGAATAATATTATGCAATATCTAATGCCTAATTATGTTGTTTATGTTACGTAGATAAGTATGGTTTTGACGATCGTATTTTATTTGAATGATTAGGGTGAAAAGCCGTTTTGGCATAGTCAAGGTAAACAAGGAATAAATTATAGGTTTCAGTTTGTTTACGCACGTTATATTGTCAGATACCTACACCGGATCAGGCCAACGTGCGTAGGTATATTTCCATTGATATTTTTTCTACAAAATAACAAAAAAAAAGTAGGTATAGTTAGTGGCCAAAGTAGCAAATACTTTTTTTTAATATTAATTATATACAGGAAAAGTTTTTATTCAGTGCGCAAACTTTAACCATTAATTCAGCATATTCTAGACCCCCCACCCAGCGCAGTTGTTTTTCGTCGGTTTTCAAAAAAAAATGTGCTGTTTCATAGAAAAGTGCAATACCTACGCGGTCAAAATGTATGGAACAGCAAATTTTTTTTTGTAGATCCGGCGAATTTTTTTTGCGCTAGGGGACTAGAATGAAATGCTGAATTCATGGTTACAGTTTGCGCACTGGATAAAAACTTATCCTGTATACATTTACGACCTGATTTAATCTTACTTATGTAATAGAACACAAACAACAAGGATATGCGAAAAAAATTATGACTTACTCATCCTTATGTAGACAGGTTACAGCTGGCGTTCCACAAGAAAGTGTATTAGTTCCGTCTCTTTTTATAATATAGGGTGAGTGGTAATTAGTGACCGAAATTTAAACACATGATTGTACTCATAATTATGAACAACTTTTACTATGGGACCAAACCCGAAATCGCGAAAGAAAAATCATCTGTTCCCTACATTTTGACGAGTTATGCGAACATAAATACCTTTAATGAGACACAATAGGTTTTCTATTGTTATGGATTGAATTGGATCCAGGTGGTGCTAATCCGATTAAAGCCCAGGGCCTCAAGTCTGCTATTACAATAGTATCAGAATGGTCTATCATTGATTTCATAATTGTTGACTTTGACAAGTTTGGTAATCTACTAATATAATGCGTCATTATGACTTTCCAATTGTCAGCCACTGACACTCCATCGAAAGAAATGGTATTTATTGGTAATCTCGTACATAATGACAAATGAATGACTGACTTGGCGGTAATATTTGACAGTTCCTAAAATAATATGTTTAACAATAAAATGTAAAAATATATAAATGAAATCTGGCATGAACAAATGTTCAAATTTAGTAGTATTTTTTCGAAAATGATTTCTACTAACGGGTTTTATAATAATGGCAATGGCTTTTAGCAAAATGACAATGTGGTCGTGTTGCAATGACGAAAATAAAAAAAAGCAGACTTGGGCCCCAGAAGAAGTGTATATGAGCCATTACTAGTAGGTATAAAAGTAAATGACAGCAGCAGACCATCATTTTTAAAATTAAATATTCTTACTTACCATGTATTGTGTATACATATATTAGAGGTTGTAATGTTCGTTAGGAAAAATACAAAGTACTTTAATAAGTTAAATAGCAAAAGATACTAATTCAATATACAGGATGTTTGGCAAAACGTTGAGCATACGAAAATGGTGGATAGGTGGGGTCATCTGCTACTTATTCAGCCCTAATTTATTTGGCCCTGGCCCCCTGGATATTTTTTTTGCTTGCTTCTACTTTCACCACTTTCTTAACTTCAGTGTTTTTTTTTTTATGGGTAAAATAGGCATATTTTTTAATGAAATTATTGCTTTATTCAGATGTCAGCTAGAAAAAAAGTTATGAGTCTTCAAACTTAGAGAAAGATGTAAAAAATTCTTAAATCTTAATTTCATTTTGCATTTTTTTTTTTAATATCCAGGGGGCCAGGGCCAAATAAATTAGGGCTGAGTAAGTAGCAGATGACCCCACCTATCCACCATTTTCGTATGTTCAACGTTCTGCCAAACACCCTGTATGTTTACCATTCCATAAAACAGCGTTATTAAATAAATGTATATTATGTACGGCTCCCGCATATATAACCATTTACCAAATTCACTTGTGGAGATAAGTGATATAAATGTATTTAAAACATAATTATTACTCAGTCACTGAATATTTACGGGATAAACTTATCTAATGTTATTTTATACGATATTTTAAATAGGTACTGTCTTTTTGTTTTATAGTCTAGCTTCGTACTTGTGTGTTTGTGCATTTGCATGCCTTAAGGTAGGATATTAGACACTATTGTATAAAAGACCTTTTATTTTGTACCCATATTCGCAAATGAATAAATGATTATGATTAAACACATACATAACGTTACGCCTTCTTCCCTTGAGGTAAGCAGACACGCCACCTACTACGATCCTTATATTCACCCATATTTTCACGGTGATATTTGTACAGAATAGGCCATACATGTACGTCGGTTGGAAGTACTAAGCGCCAACAAGGTCACTATTTGTCCTCCTTAGGCGTCCCTCTCGGCGTTTCCACTCACATCTGCCTTATAAATATATTTTGTTGGTCGCGTTTAATTCATTCTCTCAATAGGACGAAACCATCTAAACATACCCCGTTCAATTTTTGTCACTACTTAGGTACATCTTCTGGTAAACCTCATTCCTCGGGCTAAATCTTAATTATTAACGTATTAAATTAAAATCGGAACAGAAGTGAAATTAAATGAATAGTTATTACATGAAATGCTGAAAATACAATGTATAAAATAGTGTATCGAATAATGTGCCCATTTTACATGATGTGTAAAAGTAGTATGTTAATCGACTTTTGTCGCTGACCGTACCTACCTACACCAAACATTACATTAGCTCACTGAAAAGTGTTTTTACACTTTTCGAGTGTGTTTCCAACGCGTTAGTCGAGCGTAGGCGATCGGACCTGTTCACACCGTTACCGCGAAGATGTCGCGTAGAGGCTATGTTGACGCCAAGATGGTGAAGATAAAAGCATTAGTACTGTTTATTACTTAAAACTAGAATCTTGAAACCCACCTTGAACAGTAGAAATATTTTGAGCTGAAATTATAATGAAAACTCAAAAGTGCCAATTGGCTATACTTGCTCTGGCTTTATCCTGAAACTAGTCCCCCAGCGGTCGAAATTCGACCTTAATTTTTTTGAATTTTTGTCAACAGTAATCAAAAGTGTTAGCTTTCTGCACTCCTCTATAATTATAAAATTGAATTGTGCCAAATTTATACTCCTCCGTCCGCGTAATTTTCGTGAAAAGTCAGTCTTTGCTTCACATATGAATAAATTATAAGCCACTGATTCCTAGAAAAGCGGTGGCCGCAGTGATGGTCATGAAAATGATGGCAACGAGGTTTGACTTTACGGTGTCAGAAACTGCTCTCAACGAAAACACGCCAACTTACTTTCATAAATAACGTTTCAGTGACGTCATTCGTCGGAAAATTCAGGACGCTATGTGGCGGCAACCGCTCTTCTAGAAAACCGTAGCTACAGTCAGCCTTGTCACATTTAGTTGCCATACGTCAAAACGTCGGCTACTTACTTCGAACAAAATAACTGAATAAGTACCTAACTCAGTTAACTTTTCACCAAAAGATTGAAATGAAAGCTATGATGCTGCGTAGTTTACTAACTTTACGAAGGGTTCATGTAAACACTTTTCCTGTTTCGAGAGTTTCAATTTACCCATAAATCTTATGCAGCTTGTTTGCTCAACGAGGTACTGTTTTTATAACTAATTACAGTTTGGGAAAATCTTTTTGGTGATTTGGGTTCGTCGTTCCTTTTTTTTGTTGAGGCCCTCTTGGCTGAATGATAATAGCTGCACGGGTTGATCGAAGGTAAAGCTATGCTTGCCGCGGTTGGTTCCTGGATGGATGACGATCTATGAAATATCGAGACCCCTCCGTGCCTCAGAAAGCACGTTAAGCCGTTGGTCCCGCTGTCACTCGTCGATCTTTGACAATCGTTACAGGTAAGTAGTAAGAAGCCCGAAATTCTGACAATTAGTCTTACCAAGGTGTATCTTGTTACTTAGGTACTGGGTTCTGGAGGTCAGATAGGCAGTCGCTCCATGTAAAATACTGGTATTCAGCTGCATCCGGTTAGACTGGACTCTGTACTCAGAAAAGAACTAAGGTTTATGAACTGGCCAACTTTATAAAGGCTAAATATACTGGTACCTGTTGTAAGATGTAGGTACATAGGTATAATACACTGTGTTTATTGCGGTTATACAAAACCTACCTAAGCATTAAAAAAGGAAGAAATGTTAAAATGGTTATCGTTTGCTATGGAATAGAAACTTCTTGGAAGACCTCCGTAATATTGTTAATGTCTGTGTTTGTTAGAAAACTGATTCTTTTGTCATTATGTGTACTTTGTTAAAGATAGATTAAAACGATGTTATAATAGCGTAATATATGACGAGCTATTTAGCGCATTATTGTAGTTTGATTACCCATACACCCTTATTTGAAGAGATACATTGTAATAAGCATAAAAAGATAAATAATGACTATAATTTACCCTACGCAGCCGAGTTCCAGTAATATGACGTCAATCGGAAAGATCTCCTTCGCCATGCGTCATTTAGATCAACTTACTTGCTTTATTCTTTATCTTTTTGCTAGCTTGTTTGTTGCTTAGTAATAGCTTATCAATATTTTTTTGTTAGTGATTTCTTTAAGGTGCAGACAGCCGAGTTTTAAGGACTTTTTATTGAAGATCACGTCTAAACGGCTTGTCTTATGTATTTGAAAAATAAATAAATTTGAAACTGGACAATTTTCTTCGTCATTTGATATGTGAATATTTTAAATATTATTTTTATAACATAATGTAATTAATTGGTAAAGTAATGTCTATCGCGGACATAAAAACGATAATCACGCAAAAACCATCGGGTGTATTTCCATGAAACTTTTACCATCTAAAAGACAATTTAATCACCCAAAATTTAGTATACGGCTTTTCTTTTGAATTGTGTTTGATAAATCAACATGGGTTGTTTTTCGAAAAACTTGATGCGCGTTCAGGCGGGGTCTCTTGCGAGCGACGGGCGGCATTGCATCGCTGTAGATAGCTGTCATCCATCTATCGTCGCCTTAACTGCTTATTCTTAATCAGCCTATAAATATTCCCACTGCTGGGACATAATAATCCACTACACGGGTGAAGAGCAGATTGGTAGATGACACATGTTTTGTCGAATTTTTGGTTCTAGGACATGCCGGTTTCTTCACCATTTAGAGAGCACTGGTGATGAAGTAAATTTCGGAAAAAAAAACCCCGCCTGCCTGGTTTCAAACTCACTATCTTCGATTCGGAATTGGGGCGTACACTTACCATTGGGCCCCACTGCTCTCTTAAACTGCTTGCCTGCTATAAAATAAACTAATTCCATTTTTTTTAAGATTATTTTAGGCGCTGAACGAATGCTGGGATTTCTCCTCTATAGTTTCTACTTCTCTTTCTTGCGTTGCCTTCGTCCAAATCGAGAAACAGTCCAAGTCGTTACAAGAAAGTTAGTCGAATGTTAAAAGCAAGCAATAATGCGTAGCTTGCTTTCCCACGTCCCTTCAATACTTCGTATAAGGCCTAGTGTTACCATTATCTGTTTAGTCTTGGCCCAGCTCTCCTTGTGAAGACATAATGAATTATTGTTATGAAGTACTTAACCTTGAAGAGCCTTGACCTGGTATTATTTATACCACATAAACAATGGTATGCAAAATATAATTATCGCCACGTTCTTATTACTGGTTTTTTATTAGAAGTTAACATCCAATACGTTATCATTATATTGTCATAATATTACTATGTGAATCATGATTAAGATATAACTAGCTTTTGGTAGTGGCTTCGCCCACGTGGAAGTCCAAAATTATCCCACGGGAATGTACTATCGGGATAAAAATACTTTTTTTTAATATCTTATATGTTAATCCTTATAGTTTATAATCTATCAGTGTGCGAAATTTCAGCCAAAATCGTTTAGCCGTTTTGGCGTGTTCTTTTTTTTTTAGGTGGGACATCATCAAATAACTTCCCCCGCTCTGGGTGGAGTAGGGGGGCGTGTCAGACTTTCAGTGACTAAAACCCACCCGTGTTCCCTCAGTAGCCCGTATGCCAGGGGCTGTGGTATCTCTGTCGAACAAACCCGCACCCCTGGGTGAGTAATAAAGATCCAAACTTTCACAATAATAACTACTACTATTGGTCGCCCCAGTAGTCGAGATTCGACCATAAAACATTTTTTTTTTTTTAATAGGTATTGGCTTTCTACACTCCTCCATCAAAACATTAACTGTGCGAATTCTCATATTCCTCCGTCCACGTAATTTTCGTAAAAAGGGGGTAGGTACGAAGTTTTTGCGTCTCGTATTATTTATATTAATTATTATTAATGTAGTAGGATTGATCATACAAATAAGATGTAGATGCCTATGCTATAAATTATTAAGTACAGAGTTGAGTCAAACTTATTAATACTCCAGATGGTAGTCGCCAGCAGGTCAAGCTATCCCAAACTGTCAAATTTTCCCAATTGAACATAAACCTTATACCTTTGTAATAAAGTTGAAAAACCATCAAAGAAATTTGACAGATTGGGGTAACATGATGTGCTGGCCTCTTTACTTACAATACTGGGCTATTCTAGGTTGGAGCTGTTAATGGAATTCTAACGACGTAGGTTGATTCCGGCCCAAAGTTTGACTCCCTTTGCCCCTCGGCACAGATTAAGAAAACCAAGTAGGCTACTATTACGTCTAAAGAAACTGAAACTTTCAAAAAATATTCAGAAACTCTCGTTTTCTAAAATACTTCTGACAAAAATGACCTTCAAATGATAAAAATATATATGAATTTATTGCTATAAGTGTGTCGCTTATTCAAATACGTCATATTTCATGAAATTAGCATAAATCACATTGTCATATTGTACCTACTAGCAAATTTTTATTAATTGTGGGGACGCTTGAGGTCAGGGTAAATATTTTTTAGATAAGTTGTAATTTAAAATTACCGGCAATACAACATTTGCAGCATATTATTCCAGAATTTTGCTGTTCACTATCGACCTCGTGTATGTACTTATTGACTCTCAATATTAGCTCATGTAATCCGAAGAATTGTTATTTAAAACGCACACTACAACTAAAGAAAACTACTTATAACTGAGCAAATGAATATGATAGTGCAACAAAGTGAACAAAACGCAAAAGTACATGGACTCATAGATTTATGTAAAGGCAGCTGACCTCCTCCTGCAGCTGAAATATGTGTAACATACCTTGAGCATGTACCTGGGCATGAAGTTGCTACATGTTGCCGCAATATGATTTGCAACCTTTTGCTGAGGGCTAATTGACGTACCTTGTAATTAGTAGCACCACCACATTCAGAAGTGTCTTTAATGATTCAAAAATATTAACAACAATGATTATGACGTGGGACCAAAAACATGGTGCAAACCTGCCAAGTAAATTGAAACAATGGTTACATTGTGTTTACTAGAATTAGACTTCCTAATCACCGGTTAGCACGTAAATAAATTGATTAATTAGTAATCGAACGAGTTTTTTGTACAGCGGTATCGAGTTCAGTTTCACATATTTGATAGCATGGGGTGGTCGTTTTTCTAGAAGCGACGAATATCATTTTCGCATTACACGCTGGTTTTTCATTTACATCATCGTACACAAATCCCAAGTTAAAGGACAGGCCTGGAGGGATCCTCTTACATCGAGAGAGGGACAAGTTCGTAAACCTGATTTGTTCCAAATCAGGAACGAGTTTGAACAGTCTTATGAACACCGGCTCGAGAGTAACATTGCAAAACTTAATATGCTCTGTTGTGATAGCCCCCCGCTTATATTCTAGTCTGAATACACTGGGGTAGGACACAAGGCGGTTTTCACAGATATACGATGCGGTCTTATGTAAAGGACTGGAAAAATATTTAGATATTTCTATGAACCTTGCAACTTCAGCCTTGAAGGCTTCGTTCGAATGGTATCTATCTGGGACTTCTTCAATGAGTTCAGCTCTTGTTTCCTCCTGGACTGGCTGTAGGTTTGCGATTACAGACTCCGATGGTATAAAAGATTCCAAACTTGGCATCCGTCGGTTTTTCCTGCATAGTGGAGATTTTATTCTCCCAGGTTTTTGATTCATTGCTATTTGAGCATTTATACTGCGTCCTAATTTAGATCATCAATTGTACGCACGTTATCTACACAGAAAATTTAGTTTCATTACAAGCTTGCAACAAGCTCCCTATTTATAAAAATATATTGATGACCATAAATGCGCTCCGTGTGACAAGCTACATTTTTTTTTCTACGAAATTTAGTCATGACGAAAAAGGTAGTAACAAAAATTATTCGTTTTAATTCACGAGAGCTTCGGATACCTAAACGCACTAATTTATTGTATAGTTTCTTAAAAAGGAGGCTTTAAAAAGGCCGTATAAGGCCTCCAGCCAAACCGACTATAATTGAATGTGGAGGTGAGTGTAGACTATCTCATTTCTTATTTAAATAAACTAGGATATACACTATGTGCGAGTATACTAAGTATACTATACTATAGCTTAGTTACATACTTTAGATTAACAGAGTTTAAAAGAAGTGGTTAATATTAAGACAATTTTTGAATATGAGCACAATATATTTTAGACAGGTTATTGGTAATTTTGTTCCAAAAACGCATCCAGAGCGACACATATCTCTGGCCAGCCACCATGACGCCATGAAAATTGCGAACTTTTCGGCCAATAAGATATCTGTTCACTTTCGTGCTATCGATATTCAAAGGGAAAGCACAAAAATAAATAAGGTACTTGTACTATAGAGAAATCCATCGAAGGAAATACGAAAGACAAAAATATGTACGATGTATCAATATTAGAAGATTCTTAATAATCCCCATATCTGTTTCCCATAGTGTGTTAACATACATAAAAGCGTTAAATAATCAATGACAGATATAATTATTTTCCGTAAGGATATCGCAGTCGAGATTTTTAAACGAGCTACATAGCATATTAATTTACCTATTTATTAACACGACCAGTATATCTACTATAACTTCCGTTCATTAATAATTTCCACGTTCTTCAACACGTCCCGGAGGCATTGTCTATAGTATTGTAGTGCCAAATCTCTGTTTCGGGAAGTACCCTATAAGGAGGTTGGTATTTCATGCATGCAGTATTTCTATGTGAAACGAAAACTGTTTAAAATGTCAGTACAAATGTTATATGATCATTTTCGAGCGTTTCTGCACATGGTGTTTGTGTACCGTAGGCGCGGCGTAGCAGCAGCGTAGCAGCCGCGTAGGTGCTGTACTACGCAGCGTAGACACCGCGCAAAGACTATTGTTTTGCAAATCTTCAGGCATCTAATAATAAGTATGTTTCATGACATGTTTTTGTGCGAATCTGAAGTAGTTGGACATTTAACAGTAACATGATTGATTTACATAGATCACGTTTAGGTCGTATGTTTCAATGGTGGAATTAAATTCGCAATTTCTAAGAATATAAAAAAAATATTCATATTAAAATGAAGTACCCACTTCCTTTGTTAGCGTTAACTGACCTCAGATTATATCCCGACGAGGAAATCAAATCCCGACCGGATTTGATTTCCTCGTCGGGATATAATTCATATGGCCTCCAGATATTTGTTCCAAATCTGGATGGCAAATACGTGATTTGTATTAACAATGAGCCTTATTATTATTTATTATTATAAATTAAAAGTCTTAAAATTGTATCGTATTATTATACGATATAATTTTACTTTTTTTTGTTCGAAAGGCGTTTATTCCGAAATGGTCCCATTTGAATTTCATATAGATCTGATGATGCGTTTCGGAGACAGACAACGGAACTCTTCAAGAAATGAGAGCAAACACACCGCGATTGCTGCTATCGCATAAATATGCATTGTTTTGACCCCCAAGGATGATTAAATTTTGAATTGGTGTCTTGTAGGTACTATAACCATAAAGCGAAAAATAAAACTTTTTCCAAAAAAGAACAACTGACTTCCGGTTGTTTTATATAGAAAGATAAATATGTAATTTGTAATTTATTACATAATACTAGCAGCGCTCCGCGGTTTCACCCGCATAGTTCCCGTTCCCGTGGGAATACGGGAATATAATATAGCCTATGTCACCCGGGAATAGTGAAGATTCACAACAGTGAAATAATTTTTCAAATCGGTTCAGTAGTTTCGGAGCCTATTCAATGCAAACAAACAATCAAATCTTTCCTCTTCATAATATTAGTTTAGATTACATATTATTTACCTATTGAACCGTGACACTGAATGATGTCTAATATCATTAAAAGCGGGCTATTTTTATAATTGCGAGTCCAAAGTCTTTGTTTTAATTTCAAAGTTTTCGATTTCACCTTCTGTAGACATCGGTCACCTCTGTTTTTCTTTATGTAACGGTGAGGGAAGCATTTTGATTAATTTAATTATTTATTGTAATTAAGCACTGACAATGGCAAGTCACGAGGTGTACAAGAACTATTGTAAACGTATGCCAAGTGACTTGTTATTGTAAAGGTTATCGAAAAACAACCGTTTGGCACGTTCATTCTGATGGATTAGGCATTTGATTTTTATGAAGATGAATAAGTGTCCCGAGCAGTAGGTACTGCTACAGGTTAGATGTTTTATCCTGAACTAAGATATAGAATTAAATTGATGGTCAATCCATGCAGGTATCATCCATATGGTATCTAATTACAATAACCTAAGAATAATCTGTATATTAATTAATCATATTAATACGTGAAGCAAAATCTTTGTGCCCCTTTTTACAAAAATGACGCGGTCGGAGCAGTATGAAAGGAGACGTTTCATTTTTGTATGGGACTCCGGCCATAACATGTACATTTTAGAAAATCTGGAAAACGAACCCTTGAATACAATAAATAATGTTTTTTTTCATAATAACTGATATTTTTATGGCACTAAATAAAAACTGAAAATGTTTGACATTTGATAGGAACATCGACAGCCAGCCATGACAGGTTGGAGATGACGTTTACATAACCTAGAATTTGACAAAACTGTGTTATTGTGATTGTTGTTTTCGGTATGACATTTAAGAGGGGCTCGTAGCCAAGTGCTAACAGCCCCACGGGTCAATCGATCAGGATAAACAACTAAGCTTGCTGCGGTCCGTGCATTGGTGACCATCTTTACATAGGTACCGAGACTCCTCCGTGCCTCGGAAAGCACGATATGCCGTTGATCCCGGCTGTCATTCGTGGATCTTTGACAGTCGTTTCGGGTATTCAGAAGCCCGAAAGTATGATAACCAGTCTGAGTGCGCCCGCAAGTTGTAGTCACCGCCTGCGATATGTGAGTGGTGAGACGGAGGAGGGTGTCGTTGACAAGATTGGCAGACTGAGTTAGCTTGGCCTTTGTCTACCTCCCCAATCTCACCGCTCAAGTACCTACCTCAGGCGGTGACTACAACTTGCGCGCGCACTATACTAAGGGGCATCGTCTTACCCAGTAACTGGGTTGTGGAGGTCAGATAGGCAGTCGCTCCATGTAAAATACTGGTATTTAGTTGCATCCAAGGCTAGGCACATGTTATAATATTTAAAGAAATCGGATGAGAGGTGAAAACATAATTGTGGAATAAGTGCATAGATGTTCTACACTTAAATGAAACTACAATTTTCAGATTTCATAGATTTATTCTTCTTCTTCTCTTACTAATACATCATCAAGAAAAGATGCTGGTGCCACAACATTATTTTGATATCGAGCCCAACCAAGGTACCAGACTATTGTCATCACATGTGCGCAACATCCAAAGCCAAAGTCGTAAGTAGTTTATAAGAAAGAATAAAAACGCAAAATAACACCGAAACCCACGAAGTCGAAACAACGAGAATAACAGAGTGACAGATTGTTGTGATATTAAAAACGTAAGTTAGAATTTTTCGTCCAGAAATACCAAAAAATCTACAATCCACAAAAGTAGAATATTTATTCTTTAACGATGAATTGAGTCGTCACACTTTCTTATAATTAGTAAAAAAAGTTGTTTATGATAGATTTATTAATATCTTATCATAATAGCAAAGAAATATAAATGCCTATAGACATAAATATTTATCGTCCAAGTGATATAATTATGTTTTAAATGTAACATGATTTCTGGACGAAAGCAGAATGCAAGTAAGACGACGCCATGTTCAATAGATTATGGCAATACTTTCAAAAACTATTATTTTTTGTGCCGGAGTAATCAAGGGAATTTTCAGAAAAGAATATTTTTCCACAGTTCGTGGAATTATTTCCTATTTTTTCATAACTGTACAGTTTATGGCCGAAAATGAAACATCTCCTTTGGCACAATTGATGTTTATACAGGATAAGTTTTTAACCAGTGCGCATAATGTAACCATGAATTCAGCATATCATTCTAGACCCCCAGATATTTTTCGTCGGTTATACAAAAAAATCAGCTGCTTAATAGAAAAGTGCAATAATTTTTTTTTTTTTTTTTTGGGTGGGAAATCATCAAATAACTTCTCCCGCTCTAGGTGGAGCAGGAGGGCGTGTCAGACTTTTACTGACTAAAACCCACCCGTGTTCCTTCAGTAGCCCGTATGCCAGGGGCTGTGGTGTCTCTTTCGAACAAACCCGCACCCCTGGCAGGCATCGGCCCTTGCGGGCCCCATCATTTTTTGTGCTGACATCTCTTTGAGGCGCGCGTGGAACACAACGCGCCGTCGACTTGGGCTTGGTCCTTACCGGACAGCGAGCTACCCATTACTCGCCGTCCGCAAGCCCATGCCTACGGTGGCCGGAAATCGGCCTGGGATTCCCGACGCCCAGGGCGTCTCCGTATCCTAAAGTGCAATAATTACGCGCTCAAAATGTATGGGACAGCTGAAAATTTGTTTTGTATAACCGACGAAAAATTCTGCACTGGGGGGTCTAGAATGATATGCTGAATTCATGGTTACAGTTTGCGCACTGGTTAAAAACGTATCCTGTGTAGAGGAGTGTAGAATGCATTTTTTTTAATAATTTGTGGTCGGATTTTGACAATTGGCGACCACTAGTCACTACGTCTATTACTTAGTTCAACAACCGGGAAGCACGGGCGAATAGTCATTATATTACATTCCAAAGTCAAATTCAAAGTCAAAGCATTAATTTAAAATAGGTACATAAAAGGCAGAACGTCAACATTTATTTTAAAATAGAATTGATTCTAGTCGGCCCTTCCAAAAGGTAGTTTCATAATGGAGAATCATTTGCAGAAAATTCCACCGTTACTGTGAGAAAGATCTCAAAAACACGTAACAGACACATAGACACTTATTTAAATAATATTGATGAAAAAGCAATAAATCTCTAAACAATATTATATCGATCCACAACCATCGATGTTCACTTCTTTCTAGAAACGTTCACAGATCAACTATCAAGTAGCAATTTGAAATTCCTTGTGAATCTTGCAAAGGATTGATATTTAGGGCTAAAGATATTTAAATTCCTCATGACTTTCTATTGAACCGCACTGCGGTGCTACCTACTTCAGTAGGTATCGATTTTTTTGTAGGAGTTTCAGCAATACTTGATCCTTTACTAATAAACGCTAAGACTTACTCATTCACTTCCAATCCCAGTCATAAACTTACGACAGCATGTAGGTTATTTCTCTCAATTTCATTTGGATGTCTTTTACAGTCGTAATTCTAAGTATTAACTAGGTCGGTAGTTCGGTAGAACGACACTATAAAGTCATTTATCACTTGCTTTCTTCCCGTTTGTGTCGTAAAAAAGATTAATGGTATGTTAAGGGTGGACAGTAGAATACTTACAACAATATGCCAGTCCATTTGGACTTAAAGAGGGAGGGAGGGTAGAACAAGTAATTCAAATTTTATTACGTTTTTTGTTTGTATGTCAGTGTTAGGCTGTTTGTTGAACTAAATATTATTCGCAGACACATATGATCATTATCATTCAACATTTCAGCCGAAAGATGTCCACTGCTGGACATGGGCCTCTCCCAAGCCCCGCCACATCAACCAGTTCTGTGCTTCCCGTATCCAACTATCCAGCGGATTCCTGTGGCCTTCACAAGGTCAACCGAGCCTTTTGTCCCTATCGGTCATATTATCTGCAAACAATGTGCCCTTTATCATTCAACATTTCAGCCGAAAGATGTCCACTGCTAGACATGGGCCTCTCCCAAGCTCTGCCACTTTAACCAGTTCTGTGCTTCCCGGATCCAACTATCCAGCGGATTCCTGCGGACTCCACAAGGTCAACCGAGCCTTTCATCCCTATCGGTCATATTATCTGCAAACAATGTGCTCTGTCTACTGTCACTTAAGTTTGGCAGTTCATCGGGCTATATCGGTTACCTTGGTTCTTCTGCGGATCTGTGCATTTCTGACTCGATCACGTAGTGATACTCAGAGTAGCAACATAGTATGTATATATTTACAGAACTATGATAGTTAAAAATCATCAATACAACCTAGTACAACATTTTACGGGCTACCTTAGCGCATCCTCTTCAATAGTTCCTTAATGTTTCTTGTGCTGATGTAATGAGCCAGTAAACTAGTGGCAAGCATTGTCTACACATTATTCACTTATATTATTGAACGATCACAGATATTATTCTGTTTGTTGCAGGAATGGTGGGCGTTAACATATTGGAACTGAGACGTAAGTGCGCGCTTCTGATACACTACTCAATAATAAGATCGATGACGCGACTACTCGCTGTTCATTGTTTGCTCCGCCAGCTGTGCTTCGCGGTGCTTGTTCGCGGCTCCGCCTGTGCATACACATACTGTTCGATATGCTCCCACAACCCAGGCGATCAATCTGCTGATCGCCCTAATTGCTCAGAGGCCGGATTTTGACATATTTGTGTGTAGCAGTAAATCTATGTTCAATGTTTGTGTGAAGTTTTTTAATTAAATGTGATGTTGTTAGCTTGCTGCGAGCTTTGGTGCTTACTGTAAGTGCAGCAAGCAATTGTTATAAATAAATAAATAAATAAGCTACAATCACACTTTACAGAAGGATTTCTGATCTATTTATTTTTCTACAGCAGAAGGATGCGCTGCTGCAACTAATCCTGTATTCGATTTTACAACACCCAAGAGCGAAGAATTTATGGTCCTTATTTTATGGGAACTTCACGACTTTACTGGTCAACAAATGAGAAAACGGTAAATAGTGACACTGCCAAATATTTGCTGTTTTATGCGGTCATTTAGGTACTAACACCCTTATCTATGCAGTAATAACTTTCTACCACAAAAAAGTTATTTGAACCATAGAAAACTAGTGGGTTCTAACTAGAACCCACTAGTTTTCCCAAATTTACTTATGGATAAACGTAACAACCAACACGTGAGTTAAATTATTAAAAAAAAAACGTATCCATTAGGGATATGGGAGGCCGTATATAAAATATGACTCGTAATTACATGTTACGTTTACGTACGATTATTAACAGGTGGTCATACATCATACATCATCATCTGCTCAGCCTTTTCCTTACTATGTTGGGGATGGTTTCAAGTCTAACTGGATGCAGCTGAAACTACAATCCAGTCTCTGGGTAATACAATACCCCTTGGTAAGGACTGGTTGTCAGACTTTCGGGCTTCTGACGACCCGTAACAGTAACTGTTAAAGTTCCACGAATGACTACTAATCAACGGTTTTTCCTTTTTTTTTTGAGGGTGGGAAATCATCAAATAACTTCTCCCGCACTGGGTGGAGCAGTAAGGCGTGTCAGACTTTTTCTGAATAAAACCCACCCGTGTTCCCTCAGTTGCTTGTGTGCCAGTGGCCACGTTATCTCTTTCGAACAACCCGCACCCTTGGCAGGCCTACGGCTTAATGTGCTTTCCGAGGCACAGAGGGGTCTTGGTATGCAAAGATGGTCACCGGTCCACCGGATAACCGCGGCAAGCGTAGCTTAACCTAATCGATCGCATGTGGGGCTGATATTATTTAGCCATAAGCCCCTGTGGTCATAAATACATGTACATGAATAAATTCCCAGGTAACCTTAATGAAAATACAAGCTTTTGCCCGCGGCTCCGCCCGCGTGTGTGTCGATTAGCACGTAAAAAAGGAGCATAAGTCCTTCTCCATATCCCAGGCTATATTACCATATTTCATGACATCAGTGGTTTAGGCGTGAAAGCGTAACAGACAGACAGATTGAGTTACTTTAGCATTTATAATATATTATTAATAGGGATAAACACGCATAGCGATTTCAATGCTCTTATTAGGTAGTACTTACATCTAGGATTCTCATAGCACTATTGGGTGTGATGTATTTTGATTGAGTATACTAATCTATACGCTAAACGTCTTTCTATGATGTGCCCTAGTTTACTAAATGCAACTAACTTGGATGCAGCGTTCGCCTGCAGTTCCTACGCTTCATCATTCATCATCATTTCAGCCGGAAGACGTCCACTGTTGGACATATGCCACCCCCAATTTGGGGGGGCTTGCCATAATCGCCACGCTTGGCAGGCGGGTTGGTGATCGCAGTATGGTGGTAAAATGCATGGAGAACGCTGCTGCCCATTCTCTAGTAAGTCCCTTAGTCGCCTCCTACGACAACCACGGGAAGAGATGGGATGATGCTATTCTTTACGTCCGGCACCACACGGATGCCACCACCTACGCTTGCTCAGCACAAAAAGAAATTACTGTAAGTTATTGTAATCATTTTTCATTATTTATGACCATTTAGGATCCATACCGATTTAAGTTTGGTTAGCGACCATTCTCACAAAAAATTTCATAACTTTTAGTAATCAATTATTATATAGGATAATATAAGTAATAAGTTAATATAAGACCTAAATACGCGATGATATAAGTCATCGCGTATTTAGGTCTTATTGATGTGAAGAATAATAACATTAACAGGCATCTTCTTAAATTTAACCATAAAGACCTTTAATGCCTCCGACTGCATGAGATTGCATAAAAGACAACAAACTCTTAAAATTTTCTCGTTCCATCTTTTTAATGATCACTGTAGCCAGTCAGGTTTTTTTTTTTTTTTTTTTTTGATACTATGTGTGGGTTTTTACCATACTAGGGCGTTTGAGCAGTAACTTTGAGATCCTAGTACCTAATGAAGTGTTAAGTCACGAGTTAGGCAGTATACGTCATTAAATTCGCTAAAATCTTAGAACAATACTTTTTTCGTCAATTCACTCCTAGTGGGTGAGTTTTATACCATTCTGCGGCATTTGAGCTCCTGCTTAAATGCCGCAGAATGGTATAAAACTCGCTGTTCCTACAGTAAGTATCTAATGACGTGTTAAGCACTATACGTTACTATAGTCTCTTAGATCTTAGAAGAATACTTTTCCTCAATAACTCCTACTTTTTTATGTAATTCTACAAGTGGGATTTTTACCGTTCTACGACATTTAAGCAGAAACATTGACTTCCTAGTATATAGTGACATGTTTACCTATCTTAGAACTATACTTTTTTCTCGATTCACTTTTTTTGTATTTTATCTTATGGGTGCATTTTCATCATCATTTTTTATCTAACTTAAACAGGTATTTGTAGGTAGATATATATTTAAATATAATGTAAGCAGAGCCGGTAATTCGATGTATGATAGATATAATAGTATATACCTATATCTATTTAAAGCTCACAGGTTTTCCCAAAATACAAACTGCGCTCTAAAATTAAATATCGACAGCCATTAAAAGCTTATAACGAGTAATACATTTAAAAGTCAACTCGATAGTGGTATTTTATCCATCCATTGTCTACGTTGTAAGCTCCAAGTACAGTTTTATCTTCCCTCGCTGTACATACATGATTTATTAATGAATAGCTTTATGAAAAGGTCTTGGCGGCTTCCTCATTTTCAGTGAAATATGAAGCCCCAACATTTTCTGTGAATAAGAAACTCCTGAATATTATACAATATGTCCGGTTTCGGACTGTACAAACTTAAAGGGGTGGTAGTTTTCTCTGTTCCATCAATAAAATTATTCTACATGTGGGTCGGAACCCACACCCCCCTGAATGTCACCCATTTTTTGTGTTTTGGTCGCCTTTTATGGAGCGAGCATACTAAAAGTAACTTTGAAAAGAGCCCAATTATAAATTAAAAAAATACTTTTAGCAACGAAAAAGTATTAACAATGGGTTAAATAACTCAAATAATAACATTAAATGCTGCATCATCTTGAAATAAATGCTAAATCAGCATTCAAGTAAAAATATCTCTTAAACCATTTGTCATGGAATCGAGTTTTTGGTATCCTTGTTTAGGTGAACTTAACATCTGTTAGACGTTTAGAAAAAAAGGGGGGCTTGTGGCTAAGTAACAATAGCTGCACGGGTCGATCGATCAGGTTAAGCTACGCTTGCCGCGGTTGGTCCGTGGATGGGTGACCATCTTTACATACCAAGACCCCTCCGTGCCTCGGAAAGCACGTTAAGCCTTTGGTCCCGGCTGTCATTTGTGGATCTTTGACAGTCGTTACGGGTCGTCAGAAGCCCGAAAGTCTGACAACCAGTTTTTCCAAGGGGTATCGTATTACCCAGTAACTGGGTTGTGGAGGTCAGATAGGCAGTCGCTCCATGTAAAATACTGGTATTCAGCTGCATCCGGTTAGACTGGAAGCCGACCCCAACATAGTTGGGAAAAGGCTAGGCAGATAATGAGACGTGTAGAAAAAAAAGGTAGTTCCCCGGGGTGAATTTTGTAATAACCTTGATTAACCAAAAAAACGATGTCATTTTTTTATTTCAAGATGATGAAGCATGTAATGTTATTATTTGAGTTATTTAACCCATTGTTAATACCTTTCCGTTGCTAAAAGTATTTTTTTAATGATAATTGGGCTTTAAATTTCAAAGTTACTGTATTTTTACATAACACAAACATGGCTGCCATTCAGAAGGGTGTGGGTTCCGACCCCACATGTAGAATAATTTTATTAATAGAAAAGAGCAAACCCTTTAAGTTTGTACAGCCCAAAACCGGACATATTGTATTATCACAGCTCTTTATGTTTTTGTTCTAAATATGTGTGTTGTGTTTTAAATCCAAGGTTGTAGCAAATCCAGTTCCTAGTTTTGCAAAGTCATAGTATACACAATAATTCATTGTGGAATTATATGGCTCTAAACAATTAAAGTTAGCAAAAAAAAAAAACTAGCAAAATTACGTCCGCAAAAAATACTACGATCAAAAAGTTAACCAGCATCTTAATTGAGTAACTCAGGCTAGAAGTTACACACGGCTACACATCAAGCTGTACAATTCCAGTTTACACTTATCTCACACTATACGGAAATTCTATACAATGCGAGATCAGCTTATATTGGAAATGTAAAGTTTGATGTGTAGCCGTGTATATAAAATATATTTACAATCATACAAAATAAAGTACAATTCAAAATTTGGCTATTAAGGAGCGACATAGTCAGTATTGTGACAAAGCTCCTTATAAAAACTCACTATCAATCAGAATATGAACCATTTTCGAAAAAATTGAATGCTTAGCAACGTAAATAACGCAATAAATGTTGATGAACTGTCAAACTCACGTCTGAAACTAGGTCTTCTCCTGTGTGCTAAAAGTAGACTATAATATGTCTGTCTATTATCTGCTAAGCGTAGTCATACGCAGTCCCCCTTTTGACCGCGATCTCTTTAAACGCTGTTATACTAGGTTATGGTTTAGTAAAGGCAGGTAGGAATTTGAAGTCGCGGGCGCTCAGCGTGGGGATTCTGTACGCGCACTGAGTAACCTCAGGGAAGACGAAGCACAGTGGTCACGTGCAGCCTCGCGCACTAGCAGAGTTTGGTTTCTGGGAAACCTCTTTGCAGTCTCCCCAGGGATGTGCCCTAACAGGAGTTGCACAGATTGATCTTCTTAAAGCGTAAGCGTAATCTTCCACGTGGTATTGTAGCAATCCTTCAAACTACAACTAAGGGCGTGTACACATAGAACGTCCGTTTTTACAAGATCCTTTTTTACGGATTCATCGCTACAGAAGGTAATATTCACACAGCATTAACAGGACCGATTTTAACGGATCCGACGCTACTGGAGAGTTTCATTCTTCAGTATATCGCCAACTTTTTACAAGGATGCACGTTCTCGTGTTGTATTGGTACTATCGTCGTCTGCGACGGAGGAAGCCCCGGCGTTATTTGCTGCATTCACTTTTAAGGCAAAGATTTTGTCAAGGTGTTCTTGTGCGTTAGCTGCGAGAATCAGAAATCAGTATTTCCGTTGTGTGTGTGATGTTTTACCGGATCCGGAACACTGTCGTGTGTGTGAACTAGCTCATACAACTATATACGCCAATAACGTGTACGTTTAAACAGACCTGTAGAACGGACTGCTGCATATTTTGTCGTATCGGTATTTTTTACTGGATCCGGATTACTGCATTTTCTGTAAACTCACTCATACCTACATACGCCATCAAATAACAGACCTGTACAACGGATCGCTGTGTGTACGCGCCCTTACAAATATTCACAAAGCGTAGGTACGGTCTTTCGAGTTTGATTTTTGTAGTTACTCTTCAAACAAGTTTAAAATCAACTTCAATTTGATGTCAAAGAAAAAATTACAACTGAATTGATTCTCACTTAACTTTTTTAAAGTCCGTTAAAAATAAATTGATATGTCATCATTGCATTTCATATTTCAAGGGCAATGCACTGAGAACCCGTGTAAAAAGAACCAAGAGTTATAGAACCTAAATAGGTACGGCATAAAATCCCGAAGGCCGCCTCCTGACGTCAGTTGCGTGGAAATGTACGAGAACCTGCAGACACACAAACATTAATTAAGTATAACGATAAAAAATGGCTAATTTTAACTTAGTTTATTTTTAAATCTTGTTTATCCACATAACAAGATGGCAAACGAGTTATTTAGATTTAAGAAAAGGTTGGTTAAAAATTAGGTATGTTTTTGAAGCTTCGTGGTAAGACCTTAACAATGCAAGGTGTAAATAAAGAAAGTGGGATGACCTCTCATTAGTGCAGTTATTGTGAGAACTAGTTTTAACACACTCTGACCAAATTTAGAACAATTTATTAATAAACGTTGCTTATAGATAAGTAATGATTAGCAACTGTTTAACCATTTTTGACGTGTAAGCGTCTCTTAACTTTAAGCAACGTTTACAAATAAACCCCTTAAGGCGACGATAGATGACAGCTACCTACAGGGATGCACTGCCGCCCGTCGCTCGCAAGAGACCCCGCCTCAACGCGCATCAAGTATTTCGAAAAACAACCCATGTTGATTTATCAAACACAATTCAAAGAAAATCCGTATACTAAATTTTGGGTGATTAAATTGTCTTTTAGATGGTGAAACTTTCATGGAAATATTACCCCCGATAGTTTTTGAGTGATTATCGTTTTTATGTCCGCGATAGACATTACCAATTAATTACATTATGTTGTTAAAATATTATTTAAAATATTCACATATCAGATAACGAAGAAAATTGTCTAGTTTCACATATAATGTTTTCAAATACATAAGACAAGCCGTTTAGACGTGATCTTCAATAAAAAGTCCTTAAAAGTCGGCTGTCTGCACCTTAATCACTTCGGTATCAGGCTACCGACGGCAAAACAATGCTTGTTTTATAAATATTCCGCTGGGCTTACCGGCTTTGGCTTTATGGCTCTCCCGCTCAAGCGCAACGACGCCTTTTTTGCTATCATACAGTTCCGGATCTATATCTTGCAAACATGTTATTTAAAGTCATAATGACGTCTGTGGTAACTATTTAATTATGGCAGATAAATTGCCGTACACCGCCCCAAGGACCGTCCATGGTCCAAAGAGGAAATGTATTATATTTAGCTGTTGAAGCCAGGGACGTTAGATATTGACTGAAAAATGTCTCTAACAGCCGGAAAAGTTTCAAGTAAACTTTAACAGGATAGGATTCGTTCCTGCTTTAGAAAGTTTTGAAAAAAATCCTTCCATTCCCTTCACATCGCCATTGCAGTTCAAGCAATCTAAAATACTAATGCGTTTTAATCAATCGTCAAAACGCCTCGTGCAATGTTTTAGGAACCGGAAAATAGTCACAAAAATGAATCACAAACAAGATACCTAAATAAAGATTGGGGTAGGGAAAAACATGCAATAATTCTGTCACATATATGTGTCGCAGATTCAAACGGATTATCGTCCGCGTGGTCGATGTTGATGTCCGCCATGTTGTTTTTATTATCAATCAGTGCGCACGACCGGCGCAGGCGCTGTCTCGGGAGCAAGAGAGCTCTCAAAAATCAAACGCACTACTGATAGATACATTGACACTGACAGCTTCGACATTGACAAGCCGTCAATCGTCTATGATGTCTGCGCGGTGTTGCTATTCGAATCATTTGAATAAAATAACTGACATTGTAAATTATTGTAAGTTATTATCTCTAACACGGCCATTCTGCTAATCAACGCGCTCTCGCGTTGTTTCTCGAAATCACGTTTAGCCTAAACGGCATTATTACAGGTAAAGCGTTTCAAACAACTTTCAACCCTCTTACCACTCAATAGAACTCGAAGCAAAGCGTGAAGCTTTCAGCGTCAGTAAGGAGACAATACTTTAATTGAATCGTAAAGCGTAGAAGCTTTCAGCAATATTCATGGATCAATACATGACTCAGCGTAACCTCACCGCAAAGCGTAGCAGCTTTCAACAGTTCTCTAGGACAAAGCGATAAAACTTTCAGTCCGTATATCTGACGAAGCGTGACAGCTTCCAGCATTTTAATGAAACATTTTATAAATCAGCAATAGTCTCAAGTTTATTGATTATTGGTCAAAGTCAACTAAACAACAAACATAGGAATTCTTCATTCCGACATCTTCAACAAAACTTAAAAGAACAATCATACAATAATTTGCAGCAAGGCTGCAGCGACTGTGCCCAGCAATTTCTTAAAAATAAAAATAAATTAATCATCTTTGGATTCTACAGGACCAAGACATTCTGACAATTCTGGTAGGCTAGCTGGATATTCACGCAATCGTTCATGACACACATATTGACCCCTTCCCCCAGATAACGGCTCAACCATGTAACGTTCATTTGGACAAACTTTCGTGATTTTGCAAGGACCACTAAATTTTTCGCTCAATTTGTTAATAACGCGGGATTTTTTTTGAACTAGCACAAGATCGCCTTCTACAAAAGGCCGAATCGCGGCTTTATTAGCATCATAGCGTACTTTATCTTTCATTGCCTGCTCGTCCATCCTATTCTTAGCTGCTTGTCTTGTTTCTATTAAATCCTGTTCATTGTGAATATTAAGACCCGTTGTGAGACAGTTTAACCTGGGTGGGTTTTTGTTGCAACCGAATAACAACTGAAATGGACTTTTACCCGTACTTTTAGACACCGTGCAATTCAAAACGAGTTGGACTTCACCAATAACAGATTTCCACGATCTGTTTTCGTGATTTTCGGCGACTGTGAAACAATTAGTCAGTACAGACATCATCCGTTCTACTTGTCCGTTTGCACGGCAAATACCACTGGCGATTTCGTGGTATTCAATAGACCACTCCCTACAAAGGTTTTGGAAGTCTTTCCCTGTGAAAGATGTGCCTTGATCGGAGATAATTCGCTTGGGTGTTCCGAATATGTGAACAAAATTTCGTAGAGCTTCACAGGCCGACCGTGAAGTTAAATCTCTAACAGCAGTTAAATAACAAAACTTGGTGAAACCGTCTACCATAACAATCACATATTCCTTGGAAACCCTTCCACCAGTTAATTTACCACTCGTATCGATGTGAATAGTGTGGAATGGTTCTGCAATCTTGTCAATTGGATGTAAAGCAGATTGTCTTTTTCCAGAAGGGTTTTTATTTATTTTACATGGCAAGCAATGGTCAACATATGCCCTAACGGACGAGCTCATATTGGGGAACCAAAAATATTCTCTGATTTTAGACAAAGTTTTATCCCAGCCTAGGTGTTTTAATTCGTCATGAAATCTCTGAATTATTTGCCAACGAAAATTTTTGGGGACTATTATTCGAGTAAAAGTTTTACCATCTACTTGGAAG
This sequence comes from Polymixis flavicincta, assembly GCA_949987655.1. Taxonomy (NCBI): domain Eukaryota; kingdom Metazoa; phylum Arthropoda; class Insecta; order Lepidoptera; family Noctuidae; genus Polymixis; species Polymixis flavicincta. The sequence continues at coordinate 16,322,353 of OX465181.1, read as the reverse complement.
TTCCTGTAAAGTAAGCTGTCTTTGTAGGTGTATGACGACCTAAGATTGGCGTCAATCGTGTCGTTTTCGATTGATTCAATAATTCGCTTTATATCCGAGTCTAACTTTTGTTCGGCCTGTAACCATTCGTCGCTTATACGTGAAATATTTACCTCCCTGCACTCAGTGGGGTTACGACTTAGGTAATCTACGTGTGGGATTCTTTCGCCCTTTCGGTACTCTATTTCAAAATTGAAGGTTTGCATGAACGCCCACCATCTGTGAACGCGAGGTAAAAGTTCACGCTTATGACGTGATGCCTTCAAAGCGTTACAGTCTGTAACGACCTTGAATTCTCTGCCGAGGAGATAGTGCCGAAAATGTTTTAGTGCTTTAAATACCGCCAAAGTTTCTAGCTCATAGCTGTGGTATCTACTTTCGACCTCGGTTGTTCTTTGGCTAAAATAGCCGATAACTCTTAGCTGATTGTCGTCCTTTTGAAATAAAATCGCCCCGTATCCAATCGAGCTCGCATCCGTGTGCAATTCGATTGGTTTGCTGGGATCGAATATAGTCAATACGGGTGCAGAAGTTAGATATCCTATTACAGTCGCGTGAGCCTTTGTATGTTCGGCAGTCCAAACCCATTTTGCATCCTTTTTAGTGAGGGCGTATAGGGGTGCCATTATAGAAGAAAAGTTGGGAACAAACTTTCTAAAGTACCCAGCGAGACCGTTAAATTGCCGCAGCTCCTTTACACAAGTCGGTAAGGGGGCATTAGCTAAAGCTTCTATCTTTTTAGGGCTTGGTTTGATACTATTATCACTGACAACGTAGCCCAGGTACTCGACCGAGGACTTCAGAAAGGTGCACTTCTTCCAATTAAAAGTGAAACCAGCTTCTGATAAGGCAGACAATACCTGCTCTAGGCTCTGAAACGCGTCCTCCTTCGTTTTCGAAAATACAAGGACGTCATCCATGTAGACGAGCGCTATTTGATCTTTAAGGCCTTCGAGCGCTTTATTGATGGCTCGTTGGTAAACGGAAGGTGCGTTGCAGAGTCCAAAGGGCATTTTCAAATATTCCCATACACCGTCGGGGGTAATAAACGCGGTCTTTTCGATGTCATTCTGAGATGCCATCAAAATTTGGTGGAAGCCCGAAGCCATGTCCAAACTTGAAAAATAAGATGCCTGACCGAGGGCATCAATTTGTTCTGATATCAATGGCAAGGGATAACTATCACGCACTGTATTGGAGTTAAGCTCCCTATAATCTACACAAAGACGATCGGACCCGTCTTTCTTCTTAACAAGTAGCGCAGGGCTCGAAAAAGGCGAAGAACTCTCACGCACGATGCCTTTGCTCTCTAAGTCCGTTATTATTTCACGCATTACGGCACGCTCAGAGGGAGCCAACCGATATGGATGTCGTTGTACGATTTTATCGGGATTTTTAAGTTTGATTTGCATCTTTCCTGTACTGACAGTTGACTTAGAATTGCCGCTGGCAAAATTAGTTTCGTATTGTTTTAATATAGACTTTAGCCTATCGATATCATACTGCTCAGTCAAATCTGTGTTAATTTTATCGAACTCCACGTTCGTGTTTTGGATAAGACACATATTGACATTCCACATGACATATTGACGTCACTATTTAGGGTGAAAATTAAACCGGGGGTTTTAAATATCTCCCTACCTAGGATAACGTCATGCGGTAACAAATGCGAATCAACAATAACGAACGTTATCTCAGTATGGAGTCCGTCAAACTCAGCAAAAGTGGTTATTTTTCGAAATGAAAAGCATGGTACTGAGCCAATACCTGTGAGGCGGGTAAACGAAGTGTCTTTCTTACCAGGTAAACAATCTGCGATTTCCTTTTTAATTAAAGAGCACTCTGAACCACTATCGATCAATGCTTGTAGATTAAAGCCACCTAAACATATTTCAATCAACGAATCATTAGAGGGTGAACAAACATTGACCGATTTTGTTAACAACTTAGGGTCTTTAAGATCTTTTAATTTATCTTCTCGCTGCTTCTTGAAACAAGTAGATTCAGAATGCCCAGGTTTATGACAGTAAGAACATTGCATAGCAACTGGCTTAGCATTAGGTTTATCAGGAGACACCAGAGGGTGAGCGGTACCCCCACTTTTATTGTTATTGCGCAATAGTGAGCAATGCCGTTTCAGATGACCTATTTTATTACAGTGATGACAGCGCCGATCTATAGATTTCTCACTAATTTTAGGACGCTTAGAATAAGAAGGTTCATTTTCGTTCCGCGGTTTGTCAAAATTTCGCTTAAGGTTGTTAATGCTAGGGTACGTACTTAAATGTCTATCAAGTGCCACAAAATTTGTTGGAGTATTTTTAAGCATCTCTGTGCGTACCTGAATATCCGTGATGCCGGAGATCACCACTTCTATTTTGTTGGACTCACCCCAACCAGTATCCAGTCGATCTATCAGCGCCAGCTTGTTGGTAGAATATTCGATGTAAGTAGCCGCCTGGTCGCTCTTGTATTCCACCATATCGCAGAACAGGTCGTAGAATCTCCTCGTTGCAACAAACTGTCGAGTGAGCCGCTCCTTTAGGTCTTCCCACGTCTTGCACAAAGGATAGGAACGCGCAGCCCATTTCTTCGCGCGTCCTTGTAAGTGAGTGAATACAGCGTTCCTAGTTTCATAATCCGTCCACGAGTTGTTTTTCTTATGATGTTCAATCTCCTCGCACCACTGAGCTGCGGTAAACTGACAATCGTCTGGATCAAACGGCGGTAGGTAAATCTCACTCGCTTTTAATCGCCTTGGTTCCACGGTGCTCGTAGAGGGTTTCTGGTTACAGTTCCGGAGGCCCGCCATCATATTTTGAAAAAGTGTGGCCCATGTTTCCGGTGTAGGCGTGCCAAGTATGTCGTCTTTTGATGTTGAAGGCCTCGCCGCCATATTTTCTTGAGCTTCATATCCCGGCGTAAAATATTCTTTGTTTTGAGTAGCTGGTATCGCGGTCGGCGCGCGGGGTGATTTTGGAAGCGATCCCACCGCTGCTGTCGCAGATTCAAACGGATTATCGTCCGCGTGGTCGATGTTGATGTCCGCCATGTTGTTTTTATTATCAATCAGTGCGCACGACCGGCGCAGGCGCTGTCTCGGGAGCAAGAGAGCTCTCAAAAATCAAACGCACTACTGATAGATACATTGACACTGACAGCTTCGACATTGACAAGCCGTCAATCGTCTATGATGTCTGCGCGGTGTTGCTATTCGAATCATTTGAATAAAATAACTGACATTGTAAATTATTGTAAGTTATTATCTCTAACATATGATTATACTGTTTTCAATTAGACATGTCATTTTGGGCGGTAATTTTTTTGTTGGTTGGGAAATCGTCAAATAACTTATCCCGCTCTGGGTGGAGCAGGAGGGCGTGTCAGACTTTTACTGACTAAAACCCACCGTGTTCCCTCAGTAGCCTGTCAAGTTCTAATAATAGGTCTTTACCTATGAAATTGCCGTTTTGTATGAAAAAATTTAAACGAATTTTTTTCATGAATTATTTATTTGTATTAATCGAAGTAATCACCCATGCAATCAATGCATCTTTGCCATCGCAGTGGCAGTTTATTGATGCCCTTCTTAAAGAAATCAGCTGGACGGGAGGCAACAAATTCTTCAAAGGCATTTTGTACTGCCTCTCGGGTATTAAATTTTTTTCCCGCCAAGAAGTTATCCAAATTCTGGAAAAAGTAGTAGTCTGTAGGCGCAAGGTCTGGTGAGTAGGGCGGATGACGGAGAGCTTCCAACCCCAGTTCTTGCAACTTGAAGACCGTCTGCTGTGCAGTATGAGGTCGCGCGTTGTCGTGCAGGAGCAGCGGAGACGAGCGATTGACCAATGCTGGTTGGAGATGCGCCAGCTTCTCCATCATTGTGTTCAGTTCTTCACAGTACACATCTGCAGTAATGCTCACCCCGTTTGGTAAGAAGCTGTGATGAATCACACCGGCGCTAGACCACCAAACAGTGACCATCACTTTTCTAGGGGTAAGTTTTCGTTTAGGGCATTGTTTAGGTGCTGAACCAGGATCCAACCAACTTGCTGAGCGCTTACGGTTATCAAACAGAATCCATTTTTCGTCGCAGGTAACAATGCGGTTCAAAATTCCTTCATTTGTGTGTCTGTTGAGCAGTGCAAGGCACGTATCGACGCGTACTTCGCGCTGGCGATCATTGAGTTCGTGGGGCACCCATTTGTCAAGCTTTTTTACCTTGCCAATTTGACGTAAATGGACCAATATTGTTTTGACGCTAACGTCGAAAGCTGCTGCTAATTCAGCCGTAGATTGTGTATCATCAGCTTCCACAATCGCCTTTAATTCGTCATTGTCGACCAAAGTCTTCGGACGACCGCGAGGTTCATTTTTCAGGTCGAAATTTCCAGAACGGAAGCGAGCAAACCAATAACAGGTGGTGCGTTGGTTTGTAGTGTTAGCTCCGTAAACGTCGTTGATGTTGCGTGCCGCTTGTGCCGCGTTGCTGCCACGACGGTACTCATATTCCATAATTACTCGAATTTTTAACGTATCCATGATGACGAAAAAGATTGAAATGCGATGAAAATGTAACACTAATCAATAAAGAAATGACTACTTTTAGAAAAAAAAATCCATGTTTTTAAAATAAAATTAATTTGAAATTAGAATTCTTAGCCAAACAAAAATTATTTTGATTTGAAATGGCCAGTACTGCAGAACGGCAATTTCATAGGTAAAGACCTAATATTGTATTTCCCAAAACCTCGCGTTCGTGATAAATTTTGCTTTTTTGTAAAAAAAGAAAAAAATGCATTCTGGTAAACTGAACAGACACAGGCAATAACAGGTTCTTTTGTGCATTACATTTTTACATTTTTTGTTGAAAATAAGACATTATGGGCTCTGATGTATTCAATTTATTGTAATGACACAATTCCATGAAAATAATCAATAAAGTCCTATTAATATTATAAATGTGAATGTGTGATATGTGTGTTTGTTAGTCAATCACACAAAAACGGTTGAACGGACATGGATGAAATTTGGCACAGAGATAATTTATAACCTGGATATATGATCCCGGTCCCGTGTGTGTTGCCGGGCGTAAAAGAATAGCACCATCCCATTTCTTTCAGTGGGTGTCGTAGAAGGCGACTAAGGGACTTCTTAGAGAATGGGCAGCAGCGTTTTCTATGCATTTTACCACAATACTGCGATCGCCAACCCGCCTGCCAAGCGCGGCGATTATGGCAAAATCCCCCCTGGGGGAAGCCTATGTCCAGCAGTGGACGTCTTTTGGCTGAAATGATGATGATGAATAATAATCCCGGTACTACGTTCCTGTGAGATAATTTTCGATCAAAACGCGGGCGAAGCCGCTGGAAAAAGCTAGTTAATAATCCTACTTTAAATATATTATTATATAATAATATAAATGTGTAAGTTTGTATGTTTGTCACTCAATCACGCAAAAACAGCTGAACGGATTTGGATGAAATTTACCACAGAGATAGTTTATAACCTGGATTAGCACTCAAGATACTTTTTATCCCGGTACCGTGTTCCCGTGGGAATATTTCCGTCCTCTACGCGGGCGAAGCCGCTGGCAAAAGCTAAAGGTAAATAAATGAGACATGCACATTTTAACTTCCACTGAAGGTCAGTGTGCAAGTTAATTTACATGGCATCATCATACGCAAATGCGACTACTTTTAGTAATAATCAACAGTAACTGTATGGAAATAAAAATGGACAAAATATATGTTTTAGTTCGAAAGGTAAATTATTCGCCATCTTGACCTCTATTTAACCTGCAGAGCGACAAACTGTTTCTGAAACAGTACTTACCTTATAAATTTATGAAAATCTTTGAAGAAAATCGTTATGTGGCAATACCAATTATTGTTCAGTTTATTCAGAATTTATCTGCGTTTAAGGTAAAACACAACGACCTGAAATAACGATATTTGCAATGACATTTTTTTTTTTTAAAAGGTAAGAAAGATAAGATTTATTTAACTTTTTGTGTCCCTAGCATACGTGAATGCAGAAAGTTACGTTAGGGAAATTAAAGAAAAATTAAAAAACTGTAAATTGCGTAAGCTTTACTTTATTTCAAGAAAATTGCCCGAATGCGCAACAAACCGCCCAAAGGGCAATGGATAGGACTATGGTTGGAGATTCAATACGGGATCGAATCAGAAATGAAGAGATCCGTAGGAGTTCAGAGCACATTACCCGCAGAACAGATGGCCGATGGGGAGGAGAGAAACATAGAACCGGCCAAAGTGGCGGTGTTTGGGGGAGGCCTACATATGTCCAGCGAGTAAGTGTCATTTAGCTGAAATAATGATGATGATAATATAATTAGTAAAAACCTAATATTTTTGACAGTACAAATAGACACTTTTTAAACATTTGTGTGTATAGATTAAGTTACCTTAGTCATCATTTCAGACCCACCCCTAAAATTGGGGATTTGCCGTAATCGCCACGCTTGGCAGCCGTGTTGGCGCTCGCAGTATGGTGGTAAAATTCATAGAAAACGCTGCTGTCCATTAGTAAGACCTTTAGTCGCCTTCTACGACGCCCACGGTAAGTAACGGGATGGTGCTATTCTTTACGTCCGGCACGACACGGAACCTTAGTAATCAACACAAACTGTTTAAAAAAGGCATTTCGTAATCACTCCTTTTGTAACAAATTTAACGAATTCGCGTACTCATTGTTACTTGTGGGCTATAGTTAAAATTTACATATATTTTAACTTATAACTATCGTCATGATAAATGACGATAAATCAGGAAATTTTAAATAAACATGTTTGAACCTTAACTTCATTTACACCAAAAAGGTAGGACTTGTGAAGTTATTGTGACACTTTATGGTACGAACTGTCAGATTATAAAGAAAAATAAAAAGTCTAAACGTAGAAGTGACACGCACTGACAGCAAAATCCAAAATAATATTGTGCAAGAATCTTTTGGCGCCTGAATGACATTGACAGGGGGAAATGTCGGTAAACATTTGATATATATAACAACAAACTTTATATCACTTGCACAGAGCATAATATCGCTTGCCTCTGTACTAGGCAACTAGCTAAGGCACTGGATAGTTTGATAGATAAAACTCTCAGCAAATAGCTAAAATTAAACGACACGCAGTTTTGCTTGAGGCCTGGACTTCCCTCTGAAAGCGCAATTTAGTCTTAAACAACAGTTTGTTTAAGACTATATGCGGTAATATTAGATATACTGACAGAAGCACGCTTGTGTGCGCGTTTCCTCGACCTCACTACAGCTTTAGATCTTGTCTCCCTTGACATAATGAAGCCAGCTGAAATTATACGTGTTTTCCAGCACTGGTATGATAATCTAGTAAACTATGTAAAGTCGAATAATTCATTGTCTGTTACGTATGAGTTGGATTCTGGGAAGAAGCATAGCATTGAGGACCTGTCATCGCCAAAGCTTTTCAATCTTTACGTCTATGAGCTGATCGTTGGATTCAGCAGTAAACGGAATGAAAGCTGGATTTATTTACATAAAAAAGGCATAGCAACAGCACATACTTTAAACTTATGCTAGAAATAATCTTGATAACTAAAGGACTAATGTACATGATAATTACGGCGTACAGTCGCCAGCACATCAAGCTAAACCCTATACATAACTATAACTACGACGATGCATGGAGTGTTAGAAAGAAAGTATCTTTGGAGTGATTGGTGCAATTTTAAACGTTTCTAAAATTGCCCAATTGCTGCACATACTAACATTTGTGAGCCAATTACCATGTTTTACTAGGAATAAGCCACACCCACACCCCACTGCGCGTACGTCATCGCTCCCGAGTTTCACTCATCACAACGTTCGTTTATTCTTTACGTCAGTGATTAAAAGTTCGTGGAGCCGTACTGTAGTCGTCCTGTGCGTGATATTAGTAACTCTAAATCTATTAAATAATATTAATATGGCGACTGGCGCCTCAGTTGACGCAAGTTGAAAGAGAGTTTATGATCGCATCGATTGAGTGGGTGACAGAGATTTGTCGGCAGACGGGCATAACGGTGAGTAATATTTTTTATTATTATTATATTTATTTAAAATAAACATAGGCTAATAAAAAATGTGTCTTAGGTGTTTTTATATAGAATATTCGAAATAAGTTAACAGAAGGGTTAATTACGTAGGTAAAGTTTTTAATTGTGAGCGTTGTTCCAAGTAGCATATAAAAAGTTATTTTTTTCATATTTAACTATTCTAGGAAAACGCAGAAGTAGGTAATTCGTTTCTATTTCTTAGGTTATGTGTGTGTATGTCAAGTTTAATGTTGGTTTGTGTAGTGTTATCTAAAATATTTTTTATTATTATGCAAGTATTATAAGTTGTATAGTTGACAGAGATTGAATTGTTTGATTTTTTCGTATAACTGTTTGGTAGGTGTTAGGAAGTCATAACAATATAACCGTTTTATGATTTTGTTTTGGGTCCTCTGTTTGGAATTGAGGTTAGTCTTGGATGCTGATCCCCAAATCTCAATCAGGTCTTCTAGATTAGGTTTTGCTAAAGAATCGTATATAGTGCGTTTAATCTTATGTGGTAAGCAGTTTCCCATTTTGCATAGAGCTCCATAAAGTGACATAAGTTTGGCTCGGCTCGATATGAGGTTTCCAGACAGTTTGTCATCTAATAGTAGACCAAGATACTTTTCTGCACTGGACTGCTTGATAGTAAGATTATTAACAATCAAGGGGCATGGGGTGGGATCTTTTTGTTTTTGGCTGCAAATATCATGTTTAAGATGTTTTCGAAGTATTTATAGTAATGTATCTAGAAACCACTCATTTATTACGTTTAAATTGTTTTGCGTCTCACTAATGATATCGTGTATGGATTGACCACGGATGACCAAAGTAAAATAGACTTGTATCATCTGCGTAAAGTGTTAGATAACCTGTTAACACTATCTGATTGATGTTGTTCACATAAATTAGAAATAATGGTGGTCCCAGAATGGATCATTGTATTGTATGTTGTTTTTGTGTTATGTATTACCTAGTAACTGGGTTTTAGAGATCAGATAGGCAGTCGCTCCATGAAAATAGTGGTATTCAGATGCATCTGGTTAGACTGGAAGCCGACTCTAACATAGTTGGGAAAAGGCTAGGCAGATTATATTTTGTAGGGAATTATATTTAAGTTTTAATACATGTTTGCCTGTAGTAATAAATTAAGTAAAAATGTGTAAATAAACTAGAGCTATTTATTTCGTTCCAGAAAAAGAAAACTTTTTACTTCTGTCTTCGGGCGGCGGTGGCAAGAAAGCGGAACCTTAGAAGCCCACCACCGCCAACTCTAGGCGAGAACCACGACGGCGGCAGACGATGCGATTATGGTCGGTGCCGATCATTTTTTGAGCAGACGAGCGTACAGCGTGAGTCCATGCATAGCTTAGCTTGTAATCACACTTATCACATTAACTTATTCATCATTTACTTATAACATGGTGTTCCTAAGAAGTGAATAACAAACTTGATTAATATAGGTAATACCTACTACTTGATAGACATGTATTAGTAAGAACGCTCGGCGCGCACTCAAACTGGGTTTACGCGCGCCGCCAGACCAGACTCAGTAAAAATTATTACTATTAGACAAATGTTCAGTTGTTTACAACCTGCCAACTGGATTTACGCGCGCCGCCAGACCAGACTCAGTAAAAATTATTACTATTAGACAAATGTTCAGTTGTTTACAACCTGCCTCAACAAAGGTGGAAGTTCTCAATACGACAGATTATTTATCTGTATGTTTATATTTTGAAGAATAATATTTTTAACCGTCCCATACCTACTCATTCAGTTAAGTTGGCCCGTCCCGTACAATTTGTCAAAATAAAGAATTTTATGTAAGTATTGAAATTGAGCAGTGGTGACCAAGTGGTAACGGCCGCGACTTACGAGTTGTAGGTCGTGAGTTCGAACCCAGACAGGCGCTTTACTTCGTGTAAATTATTTCATCACCACTGCTCTCAAAACGGTGACGGAAAACATCGTGAGGAAACCGGCATATCCTAGAACCAAAAATTCGAAGACGTGTGACATCTACCAACCCGCACTGGGCCCGCGTGGTGGATTACGGCCCAATCCCTCTCACCGAGAGGAAGCCTGTGTCCCAGCAGTGGGAACATTATAGGCTAATGATGATGATGATTGAAATTGACAACATTTATTTGTTTCAGATGTCAATAGACACCATCAGAACGCGCCTGAAGAACGTCGGAAAGAACGAGAAAGAGTGCACGGTGTTTAGTGTCGTAGCCTTAGCTTTAGATGACGAACTCCGATTCTAGGGCACTAGTAAATAATTCACTTTATTTACCCGGGTTTCCGTAGGAACCAATCCTATGTGTTCATACAGGTCATGGTCAATTTAAGTGCCAAGTTTCACTGAAATCCGTTTTTCCGTTAGCGTGAAAAGTAACAAACAATATTCTCACAAACTTTCACAATAAACAGTAGCACAGTTTTACAATCGATAAGTAGTATTTTAATTTTGTAATTATTTTATTTATTAAAATAAAAGAATTAAGGTATTTCTAAGCATTGTTTTTCAAACACTGATTCTTTCTTCCATTGCTCGATTTGGGAAAGACGCCAGTCATGTCGTTCGTTGATGTTGTGTCATAATTAGAGATCGGATAATCGGATGCATATTTAAAATTAATTTTTAGTTTTGAAAGTATGAAAGTTGCTTCTTAAATTATTTTTTTATAAAAAATATCCTGGGATTCCAGGAACACCGGGAATTTATAAAGCTTTCTAGTCAGGTATTTAGTATGGAAGTGACTTAAATGTTCAGGATTGCATAAGTATTCAGATGCATATTTATTTAAAACTAGCAGCGCTCCGCGGTTTCACTTGCGTAGTTCCCATTCCCGTAGGAATACGGGGATAAAATATAGCCTATGTCACCCGGGGATAGTGTAGCTTCCCAACAGTGAAAAAAATTTTCAAATCGGTTCAGTAGTTTTGGAGCCTATTCAATGCAAACAAACAAACAATCAAATCTTTCCTCTTTATAATATTAGTATAGATTAACCCCCATGCAAATAAAATACATGTGTATGTAGAGTGTAAGTCTGTAAGAGAAGGAATGGTGTGAGTAGTGCCGTTATGTGCCGTTCCCGGGAATATTACCAAAAGAATATTTCCAGTGCCCGGGAATATCAATTGCTGGGAATGGGAACGTGTCGTTGAAACCACATAGAATTATAATAAAAGTAAAAATATAAGTACTAAGTTACTGGTAAGATTTTGTAAGTAGAAGTGACATGTAATAAGTGCTCATTTAGTAACTTGTCGTGCAATTTTGCATGCTATACTTAATCAGAAAACATACACCGACCTTTTTCCATGTAACTCTTTGAAGTTGACCGCGCTACCTGTATTACTAATGAGCGGCAGGCTAGATAATAGAAGTTTACATTTCTGGAGTTGCCTATTACCTATTATGTTTGCTTCTTTTGTTACGCCGACCCGGTTATTTGGGGCCATAAATCATGCACAAAGGATTAGTAAATACCATTTCTCAAAATTAGTATAACACCTGCACAGTTAAAAGGATGTTTTTTTCGTTATCAGTAAACTGTCGAAAATTCTCAGTAACACATTGTGGGTGTAAAAGATATGCATTTAATTTCTATCTTTTATTATTTTATTAAGAAACATGCGATAAGAAACCTAATCTAAAAAGTTCAAAATTGAAAAAAAAAAAAACTTTAACTTATGTGTTATTATTCCCACTAACTGGGAATGTTCTTGGGCACCAGCCCAGTCAAATTATACTAATCTATCCTCCGTTTGAAATAACATTAGACAGTTAAATAAACCTTTTTACAGTCCGTTCAACTGAATTTGACCTCTATTGCGTTGTAGGCATGATAAATGGTATCTGCAGTAAACAGTTGGTATTGTAACCACTTTTTGCTTTTAATGCCATCCTTATGCCTACGGAATAGAAGTCACAATCGGTTTAACCGATTGTAAAGAAGGTTTGTTTAAATGTCTAATCTTATTTCAAATGGAGTATAGGTAACATTTTACATTTGTTTCGCGGCAGCATTTAATATTGCTTGGTAGTCATTGATAGACTGTTTAAATTAATCTGTTACAAATATCAATAAAAAAACTTGTAAAAAATCGTTTATCAACTTGTTTTTAATCTATTGCCTATTTGTATAGTTTGGTTTTAAAAAAATTGTTGTAAGTATATTTTCATTTAGAGTAGGTGTAGGATTTTTTTTTAAGTTTTCAATTATATTAATGTTTAAAAATAAAAAGGGTTACGATTTTTTTTCTGCATTTTATTTTAATACTTTTCCCGCGGTTTCACACGCGTTCCCGTAAGAACGTATCCTTTGTCCTTTTCTGATAGGTAGGTTCCCTCTCACCGAGAGGAGGCCTGTGTCCCAGCAGTGGGAACATTAAAGGCTGATTATGATAGCAGGCAGATAGGCAGGTAGGTATGCAAAATTCCATGATGATCGGTTGTGCAGTTAAGGCGCCAGAAGTAGCTCTAGCTACCACTGAATCTATTATTCGGGACCCCGACGCCGACGGTATATTTATTTACTTAAAAAACGTCACCGTCCATTTTGCAAAAGACCCCGCCAAGATATTTTTAAAGGGGGCTTTATAGCTAGCCCCATAAGGGCTAGCTACGCCACTGCGTAAAAACTAACAAATAAACACTCACTGTAGTATTTTATGCGGCTTCATCCGAGTCCTCACAGGAATAGGTATTCTTATGAGAATTCGGGTGTAGCCGCATAATGAACCTCGTATGGGAACCCACGTCCTTCATGATGATGCGTAACAAACAAAGAAACTCATATTCATAATTACAAAATATTTTGAATGTAATGAAGTAACGATAATTTATAGATTCGAATTTTATTTCCCTAGAAATCGTATCTTATTTCTTGCGCAATAAGTTTGAATTTTCATGTAAAAGCAAACTTCGGTAGGTATAGGTAATTCCGTTACTAAGTTCAACCTTATTACTTTGGCAATAAGATCGTGTCGAACGTTAATCTCAAACAAGGCGGACTGACAAGAGGCGTTTTGTAGATATTATGAATTAAAACTTCGTCCACGTTTGTGGTGGGTAATCATCAATCTATATTGTTTTCGAAATTTCAAGCCGATTGTGTCATGGGTTTTTGCATTGAACTTCGTAAAAATACTTAGAATAGAAGAGCAAGGAACGCACGAAAACAGGTGACCGCCAGCCCACCAGTAAGTAGGTAACAAAACTCCGAAAAGTAATTAAAACTGCCGTGAAATAATAAAAAAAAGTGTTTTTCTCACATCAGATTACCTACCTGTCTACTTAACATTATTCTCCGAGAGCGTGAAATTTCGCTACCTACCTGTTTAAATATATGAGTAGGTAACACCTACTTAATACTTACAGGTATTTCCAACTATTATTTAAGTAAAAAAGAAGAAATAAAAAACGATTTTATCCAAGCTTTCTTAAGCAGTTTAGACAATGCGCCGTGCACGGGCCTCTTCTTTTTATTACCACGCTATTATTTGGATTCTATTCAAGTATTCAACCTGCTACGCTATTTCTTATCGCAAAGTAACTTATTCTACACCACGACGCGCATACGCACACACTCTCACGTACGCACTGCAGCACGAAACATTACGAGTAAGAGCGGACAAAAAGCTATATATCTCTTTCACACGATTCTCGCTGTTGCTGCTTATAAAGCGTTCAAGGTCAAAGTGGGGTAACTTGATGTGCTGGCGACTGTACATAGCGTTGGTTACAATATCTTGCTACCTTGAAATGTAATAAACTGGTCTTAGTACATATTACCTCAATAGTCTAAACTAAAATAGGCTAATGCAAATAATACTCGTAAAACCCAAACCAAAAAAAGTGAAGATAAAAACAGTAGGTAATAAACAAAAATTAAATTAAAGTAAAACTTGGCAAAAACAGCGTGTGTCGCTTTTTGAATCCCGGTAACTTGTCCCTGAATATACCTCAGGCAGGTGTGTTCAGGTGTCTCCCGTGTGGTGCCGGGCGTAAAAGAATAGCACCATCCCATTTCTTCCAGTGGGTGTCGTAGAAGGCGACTAGGGGACTTACTAGAGAATGGGCAGCAGCGTTCTATATGCATTTTACCACCATACTGTGATCGCCAACCCGCCTGCCAGGCGTGGCAATTATGGCAACCCACCCCCCCAAATGATAAGCACCCCTAGTAACCGGCGGCCCGCCTGCCCTTGGCTACGGTAGCGGTCAAGGTTACGGTGAGGCAAGGGGTGCTAAGAATCGTCGAAAGAGATCTGGCTACCACAACAAATGAAAACTGCACCTGGCAACATAAAACACGCGTACACTCCGGACCGACGAGAAGATTACCGAACTCGAGAAAGAATTAAGCAGGATACGGTGGGGTACAGTCGGGTTATCCGAAGAGAGGGAGATGACTCGATAATCCTCAACTTGGTGAAGATCTAGAGTGTGTCGACCAGGGTGGCGTATATATACTCAGAATATCCGGAAGATATTCGCTGAAAGTCATACAGGTCTACGCCCCGACCTCGTCACACCCCGATAATGAGCTGGAGACCATGTATGAGGATATGTCCAAAGCCATGCATGGCTCTAAAACTCATTTCACCGTTGTCATGGTGGACTTCAACGCGAAACTGGGCAAACGGGACGATGATGAGCTGAGAGTGGAGCAATTTGGAGTTGGACGTCGGAACCACGGGGGTCACTTACTGGCCAGTTTTAACGAGAAGGAAGGCCTCTTTATGATGAACTCCTACTTCAGAAAACGTGAGCACAGAAAGTCGACCTGGAAAAGCCTGGATAGATCAACTAAAAACGAGATTGGCTTCATTATGTCGACGAAGAAGCGAATATTCAATGATGTCTCTATGATCAACGAGTTGAAAACCGGAACCGATCACCCCATGGCAAGAGGCACAATGAATATCAACATCAAGCTGGAAAGATGCCGCCTGATGAAGTCTACGCTCCGTCCATCATCGATTCAAATCCAAAACCCCCAGAGCTTTCAGCTCGAAACCCAGAATCGTTTCAAGTGTTTGGTGAGCTCTGTGGACGATTATAACGATGGGTTCGTGGAAACTGTCCGTTCGGTCGGGTCTAAGGTCTTCAAGACTCGTCGTACTAATGGCAAAAAGAAACTCTCTCATCCTACTCTGCAGCTACTGGAGACTGGTCTAAGGTCTTCAAGACTCGTCGTACTAATGGCAAAAAGAAACTCTCTCATCCTACTCTGCAGCTACTGGAGACTCTTCTACGTCGTAAAATGATCCTGCAGTCTTCAGACGACGCGCTAAAATACCGATAGCTCAATAGACGGATCTCTAAGTCCTTGAAAATCGACCTTCGCTGTTTTAATACGGACCGCATCAAGAATGCGATAGAGCGGAACAAGGGCTCCAATGTCTTTGCAAAAGATCTGTCTATAGAGGTATGAAGAACAGGATGTAAAGTTCACTCATACCTATGTCGGTAAAGGAGGATTCTCCGACTAGACGGGTATTATGTCTGGTGGGCAACTGCCCGACAGTTGATGTCGGGATTTTGTACTTATCTGGGTGTCGTGGTAAACTCTGATTGCGCGATGTAAAATTACTTAGATAGTTCGCCTGTGGCATTGTAGATGGCGCCACTTTTCATTTTGCGTTTCTTTGATTTTGTTGCGAAGCATTTTTATTCGTAGTGCCGCTACATGTCTATTGAGCAGAGTCAGCTTGCAAAACTGAATACGAATGATAGCAGGATCGTATCCGCCAAGCTTGAGCTGTTGAGAGAGATCGAGAGGTTCAATGGACAGTTATACACGTCAGCAAGCAACCCCGTTACGAATCTGGCAAATGACCCAAGAGCCAGATTGACCCGACATTACACCGAAGACATCCCGGATGTTAGCTTGTACGAGATTAGGATGGCTCTGACGCAGCCTAAAAACAACAAGGCGCCGGGTGATGACGGAATTACGGCCTAACTCCTGAGGGCCGGCAGAAAACCCGTTCTTAAGGCCCTGGAAGCTTTTTGATTCCGTCCTACTCGAGGGCAAAACGCCACAGGCATGGAACAGAGGTGTGGTGGTACTTTTCTTTAAGAGGTGTGACAATACCCGTCTTAGAATTATAGGCCCATCTCACTTCTGAGCCGTCTCGCGCACAAGTTAGACGACTTCCAGCCTCCCGAACAAGCCGGGTTCCGTAAAGGCTTTAGTACCGTAGACCACATAAATACGCTGCTTCGCAATATCTTCTAGTCTCAAATACCACAGTGTCTCAAGACGAAATTCTGTGACCAGTGTGTGTTGCCATTGATGACCTATGGTACAGAAACGTGGTCGCTCACAATGGGCCTTATCCTAAGCTTAAAGTCACCCAAAGGGCAATGAAGAGGGCTATGCTCGGAGTTTCCCTACGCGATCGAATCAGAAATGAACAGATTCGCAGGAGAACCAAGGTAACCGATACAACCCGAAGAATTGCCAAACTTATGTGGCAGTGGGCAGCGCACATTGCTCGCAAAACAGATGGCCGATGGGGCCGAAAGGTTCTGGAGTGGCGACCGCGTACTGGAAGACGTAGAGTGGGAAGGCCTCCCACAAGGTGACCTTTGACCTTGTGAAGGCCGCGGGAATCCGCTGGATGTGGCAAGCACAAGACTGGTCGAAGTGGAGGAGCCTGGGGTAGGTCTATGTCCAGCAGTTGACGTCTTTCGGCTGAAATGATGATAATGATGAGGTGTGTTTAATACAGTGTTATTGTATTCTTTGCTCATTCGTATAACTAGAGACTGTAAACCTAGATGGGATTTACTGACCCTTGGGTGAATTCTTGGAACTGCTAAGAAAACGCTTGCAAAAGGCAACGGCACCGTATTTATCCATTTATTAATTTATGCATTGACAACGTTAACGTCAATAACCTCAGCTACGCGCATAATATGGTGCTGCTGGGTCCAACGGCCGGCTCCATAAGGGACATTTTGGAATGTTTTGAAAGGCGGCGCACCGTTAGCCACGGTCTAGGTTATAATTATAATACGAGCTAGAGATTATTAGAAGACCTAAAAACAGAAAATTCAACAATTACCATGACGTTTTGTCGACAACACTTTTTAGAAGAAAGCTAGGCTTGTGGCTCAAGGTTTTAGCCAGCGATACGGGGTTTATGAGAAAATATTTGCGCCTGCTGCTAGACTAGGACCTTGACTTGCCTCCTGAAAATTATTAACAGATGGGCTCTGACATGTATGTAGGCCAGTGCCTTCGTCTGCATGCAGTTACCTAATTCTTCGAAGCAGTGCTTCGGAGTATTAGGTAACTAACATGCAGATTCATAAATCAAACACACCGGTTTTTTTTTTTTTTTTTTTTTTTTTTTTTTTTTTTTTTTTTTTTAAGTCAGGTCAGTGACCGTTACAGGTTCAGCTTTTTAGGAGATATTTAACAAAATGTATGAATGCCTGCTTTCATGAACGGGTTGTTCCCAACGGTCCACAAGTCTACTGTTCTCGAAAAAATTTAATTCATACTTTACTTCCCAACGGGGGTCGAAGACTTTTTAAAATATATATTATTTTATTTCCCTACTGGTCCATGAGAATGTTTGGTACAGTCAACAATACAAGCTTGGCGATGGGATTTGTTGGATTTGCCTTCGCCCCGAATAGCAAAAATATTCAACATTAAAAAAAAAACACGAAATAAAAATATTGAACATAATTCATTTTCCCATAATTTTTTTCTCAGCTAGAAAACGATTTACGCCGTCGAAGTACCAGGTTGTCATAACTCGGAACGAGTACACGTAACATAGTTGTGTCAGCTAGTATTTATTTATTTAAACATCTTGCACACAAACAAAAGGTACAAAGGCGGACTTAATGCCTTAGGCATTCTCTACCAGTCAACCAAGGGTGGTGAAGAGATTAGATGGCAGGTGCTTTGATTGAGAGGAACAATGACAAAAAAAAACTATAAAATACAAAAAAAATACTGATCGATTGATTGATTGTCTTTCTTTCTTACAAGAAGTTGTTTTTATTGACTATACTTTGGATAAAGGGTCGTGCAGACTAGCGCGATGCGACGGTCGCGTCGCGCCTGTTTGAAGAAGCCTTAAATCAAATGGACCCGTTGGAAATTCATTTAGAAGCAATAAGCATTTAAAACATTTTTTTTTTCATGTACCCGGTGGGAAAAGAAGAACAATAGAATCGCGGACCGTTGGGAACACCCCATCACCACCTCCTTACGATTAAAGCGAATAGTATTGATTTACACCGGTTTATATTTGAATTCTATATTATTATTTGGCCAATAGGTACCTACATAGCTAAGTTGACCTTTAGGTAATACCTAGTTTAATAGTAGCCTTTTTAATATAGGTACTAGCGGTCGTCCAGTGTTCGAAATTCTACCGTAATTTATTGAAATAGAAATACATTATAACATAAAAATATTAGCTTTTTGATTATATTTTTTTTTACTTTTTAGCTTTCTGCACTCCTCCTCCATGTAAACATTAACTGTGCCAAATTACATACTCC
The DNA here is from genome assembly GCA_949987655.1 of Polymixis flavicincta. NCBI lineage: Eukaryota > Metazoa > Arthropoda > Insecta > Lepidoptera > Noctuidae > Polymixis > Polymixis flavicincta. The sequence continues at coordinate 16,303,690 of OX465181.1, read as the reverse complement.
TCCGTGCGTGTAATTTTCGTAATTAAGGGGCACAAAGTTTTTCCTTCACGTATTAATATATAACGTGTAACGGAAAGGGTATATACATACCAAGGGCACGGCTTCATTGGATGATATCAAACGATATTGGAAGGATTTTTTAAATCCTATCTCTACATTTTCGGAAGTTATGAGATTTTTTAATAAATTGATACCAGAAAACTAACTTTTCAAATTGAAATAAACACATCACTCGGAAGAGATAAATCTCTTCCACTACCATCGTGACATTGGCAAGTATCGTGGAAAGTTATTGACTTACGTAGTGCGGTGACACGTTTGTTATGTATTCAATTCTTAGAGTATTTTATTTTGAGCTGAAACTACGAATTCTATACCAGCTGTTATCTTTAGTGCTTAAGCGTACACTAGTCGCGAGCTCGAACTCACTGGTGGGCCTGGCTAAAAGCACGCTGTCTCACCAGGCTTCATGTCCGACAGAGGTAGTATCATTGATGAGCAGTTAGACGCTAGTCTACACGCACAACATTATTGAGTGAGCTGCAGGATCAGTTATAGTAAAACAGGCGCGTAAAAAATTAAGAAAAGTCCTTCGGAAGATCGGGTTTTCTGAAAAAAACACTGCATAAATCAATGACCAAATAAGTTTATTGAACTTTTCGATGATTGAGCTTTGTCGGTACTGACTTGGTTTTCGAGATTTTACCCTCCTTTTATTACTTAAACACGCCCAAAGTTAGGTTAAATTAGCAAGAAAAACGAATATTTGTTGGCTCATAACTTTTTAATGGCTTTTTATTTTAGTATTCTTTTTCCGTACCGACAATGTTAATGATGAGACAAAACCATACCATGTTTAATTTTTGATGTATAATGTCAAACAGTGGAGTAAAACTCTCCCGAAGTTTGTATGGAAAAAATGTGGACAAGTGTCACCTTAATGGATAGCAATAGGGTTTCTGTTACACCCTGTATAGAAGACAGATGTAGATTAAAACAATTCTGCCAGACTTTATTATAGGTATCCACTAACCCAAACTATGTTTTATTTTGTTGGTAGTGGTGCGGAGGAATGGTCTGATGCCTTCTATCCTAATTTATGTATACTGAATTATATTTCACGCACGCGTGCACACATGGAAACTACAATTTTTAAAACATACCTAAGGTCAGTTGGGGCAAGTGCGGTATACTTTTTTGAACATTACTTTTGATTGTAATTATTTTTATTAAACATTATACAAGTTCAGTAGTACTGGATAGTTTTGTTTCTTTAGATTTTTATTTATTTATATTACTTCTCTGTTTATTAAGGCGATGTGTTTTTACTTTGTTTTTGTGCTCACACCATAAACAATTATTAAAATACGTCTATACGTGAGAATTTGGAATTGGTTTTCTGGTGACTATAGTTTCCTTTTTTATCTGTTTTTGAAAGTACTCCATGTTCTTAAATAAATAAATAAGTTGTAAATTGTCATTCCGTCGAACAATATAACTTACGTTCCGCTGAGATTTTACGTGTTTGAATAAATCTGGTCGCATAGACGCACTTCCCCTTGGAACAGGGATAAGTGCGGCTAGGCTTAATAAATTGCTTTTATTTAGTTACTAGCTTTTGCCAGCGGCTCCGCTCGCGTAGATGTCGGTTATCGCGGAAAAAACTAGCCTATGTCCTTCTTCATATCCCAGGCTATATCTCTACCAAATTTCATGACGATCGGATCGGCGGTTAAGGCGTGAAAGCGAGACAGACCGACAGAGTTACTTTCGCATTTAGAAATATTAGTAGGGGAAGTGGGGATCGTAGGGATTATTAGAATAGGGTATAATTTTCTAACAAAAGCCTATGAGCCGAAATAGTTTATGCAATCAGATATGTGGAACATACTCTTAAAATTGAAATGAAACTGAATTGAATTATTGACTTCCTACTACTGTAACATAAACTCTTTCCCTCTTATTACAAAACAAGGTTTTTCTTTAGGTATGGTTTAAACCATCGAGCCTGTTTTTGAAATAAGAACTTAAAACTGAAATAGAATTACAGCTCCTTTTACAAAACTTACAAGTTAGTCCAGTGCTAAATTGCTGTATTTCAATTTCAGTTAGGTTCTTATTTAAAAAACAGGCTCGACTATTATCGCTCTAAAACAAACTTTAGGCGCCCCGTACACAGTCAATCTCGATCGCGATCCGCGATCAAAATCAACGATCGCGATCCAGATTGATTGATTTCGAATTAGATTGACGGATTGATCCACGGTAAGCGCGACATACGTTTGTTGTCAGGGGTACTGAACATTTTTTTAACGGACAGTGGTATTCAATTACATAGCAATATTACGATTTTTACAAGACGTTAGTGAGCACAAGATAATAAAAGACGTTTTAAGGAATTAATGTTTTCTTAAAAGTGGCTGGTGCACTCGTTGCAAATAAAGTTTACTTAATCTCAGTTTTAAATAAAGCAAACTAAATCAGTCTCAAAAAGCTTATCATTTATCTTTTAAACATTAACATTTATCAAGTTAATCTATATCATAATCTATAAATAATAAATAAGATTGCTACATAAATAGGTTATAAACTTAATACACATACAGCATACATATCTGCTATAGGGAAAGAAATGTTTAGATGACTCTATCGCTATTACCTAAGAAAATACCACTGCAATTTCTGTATAAATGCATACCGATTGGTGGCCGTCCTGATATCGAGAGGAAGTGCAGTTCAAAGAAGAATGAACTGAATATGAAAAGGAAGAATTAACAAAGTCAGAAGTATGAGAAGGACAGTGTAGAAGAAGATTGTTGGAAAAACCCACATTTACGAATCTGCGTTCCAATATAATTTCCAATATCTACGTTCTTCTCACCTTAGTGTGAGAAGAATATAGGTATTGGAAATGAGACACAAGATAAGAAGGAGGTGTAGGAGAGTTGAGAAGGGAGAAAAGCGTAGTCTAAGCGCGCAAACTTCTTCTTTGGCGAATAGGCATCCATTTGAGCTCAGACCTTATAACTCGACACATGGTCAAATTTCCCAAGGTTGAAAATGAACCGTATACAATTATTGAGCAGTCTGTCGAGCTTATCCAGCAAAACCGCATTGAAATCGAAGTAGCACACAGGGCCCGATCTAACTATTTAGTCGCTCCGGGCAAAAATAGTGTTCGCCGCCGCCTACACTAACCCCATATAAGTCATGAGCTTGCTATTCCAAAGATGAGATGTATATGTCGTGGCCATATCGTAGATTTGCTCATTTCATGAAATGGCCATGTAGTAGATTTGCTCACTTCATGACATGCTCGAGAATTTCATGAAACCTATTTTTGTCTGCATGGTTTAAAGGAACCTAACCAAACCGGATCTCGGGGTGCCCTGACGTGGACCGTATTCTCGAGCATTTAAATCTACGATATTATGGCCACGACATATACACCTGGCCACTCAACAAGTATTGCGAAAAAAAAAATATGTATGAGAGACTGGGACTGGGACTTACCAAGGGGTATCGTATTACCCAGTAACTGGGTTGTGGAGGTCAGATAGGTAGACGCTACATATAGCATACTGGTATTAAGCTGCATCCGGTTAGACTGGAAGCCGACCCCAACATAGTTGGGAAAAGGCTAGGCAGATGATGTGACTGGCCGGTTATAATCTATTTTGGAAATATGATTATTTGTAAGTAAAAGTAGGTACGTTCCAATTTAAAAAAATACCTCCACGTTGTTTGCGAGCTAATTGAAATTATCGTGTCTCATAAAAAAATGGAAAATGAAATGGATGGTAATGGAAAAATGAATCAAAACGAATCAACGCTTAGCAAAGTGAATCGATCTGGAAGCAGGGGGAAGAATTTGATCGCGAGCTTTTTCAATTTGACTGGCTAATTGGTGTCAATTCCTTTACGAAACCAAAGAAGCAGCAACGCTAAATGGCATACTACCAAATGTTTGGCAGAAGTTTTCTCTGTAGTGAGCAACAAGCGACCAAACACAGGGCTCCGCGGGCTACTGCTACACCACGACAACGCGCCTTCATACACCGTGCTCAAAACGAGGGACTTCCTTGACAGCACGCCGGTCAAATTCCTGGGTCACTCACCTTACAGCCCTGACCTAGCACCGTGTGACTTATTTTTATCCCGAAAATAACACTCAGCTCAAAGCGATAAAATTTTCGTCGCCGGAAGATGCGCTGTCAGCGTTCGAGCAGGCTGTAAACGAGGTGTCTGCGGCGGACTGGAAAAGGTGTTTCGAAAACTGGTTCAGACATATGAAACTTTGTATTGAGGCTAGTGGAGAGTACTTTGAAAATATTTATGAAAAAAATATTTAGCTAAGTATAGAACATTTTTTTTCGCAAAACTTTGTGAGTGTCCCACGTATGTTATATTGTTTTAATTGTATAATATTCTAAATAAGTCATTTACTATTATATACTTACAATCATACTCTCATGAATTTTTGTATACTTGTTCAGAAGCCTTATTAGACTAATGTTTGTGAATATTATACAACTAAAACAATGTCACATATATACGTACAAACAAACAAACATACACTCATGAATTTTTGCATGTTAAAGAATTTCTCAGAAATCACTGAACGGATAGTTTGTTTTTTTTTTTTTTATCGACATACCTATGTATCTTTCAACTACATTTTCATCATCAACCTGTTTCCACTCACTGCTGGTTTTACGCCTCTTTTCCCTTTTGCCATTTTCCCTGTCCTGGGCTAATCTTGCCTACATTAATTTACAATCAAAAAATTCATCAATATCGTTTCAGAAGTTAAAAAGATTAAGACCAAACTGTTAAAATTATAATATTTAAGTTACGGTTCATGATTACGTTACATTTAAAAAAAAAACACAAAGAACTATTTGTTTTAAATTTAATGCAAAGAATCGGAAATCATCAAATAACTTCTGATCAGCCTGGGATTCCCGACGCCCAGGGCTTCGCCTGCAGCGACTAAGGCCGTGAGGGCGCATAGATTTCCTCTCCCTCAGGTGCGCCGCCTCCCTTTTCGCGAACATTACTGCTTCGCAGAAGGAGGTGTCGGCTTCCCATGCACTCTCGCTCCAGACCGTGGCCTGGACCAGGGCCGTACGCGAGAGATCGCCGCCGCCGATCACCTCCACGAGGACAGGGCGGTGCTCCGCCTAAGCCGGGCAGACGTCCACCCTATGCTCCACCGTGTCCTACGGGCGATCTACCCAGTGGTAACACCCGGGCGTTTCTTCCCGCCTTATCCGAAACTAATTATATTACGTTACAAAAGGAATCAGTAATTCTTAAAAATAATCAAATTAGGTAAACAAAACATTAAACTAATTTTCGTACTAATTAAAATAAATTTCTTCGCACCTTTTGCTCTGCAAAATCTTTAACATTTTCTGATAAATTTATACCGTACCGTCTGACACGCCCTCCTGCTCCACCCAGAGCGGGAGAAGTTATTTAATGATTTCCCACCCAAAAAAAAAAACTCCTAACCGTCAAAGAGTTGTACCTTCCTTCAGCTCTTCATCAGCTCAGCGCCATGAGATGATGATGACCATACGCAAATGTCTCAATAGCTTTACAAAATATATGAAAAACAATATTATTACCTATAACATTTAAGGGTTGCCTTCGATGTCCCTGGGATCCCATCATCAGATCCTGACTGTGCCAATGGGACTCAGGAGTATACTCTTTCAAATAAAAAAAGAATTTTGAGAATCGGTTCACAAATAGGGGAGAAATCGGTGAACATACATAAAAAATACATACAGTCGAACATATAACCTCCTCCTTTTTCGAAGCCGGTTAAAGGCATTTGCCCAGCTTGCTTCCTCTTAGATCGGGCCCTGAGCACACGTCACCATAGTCGATAACAGGTAAAATCAAAGTCTACACAAGCATGGTCATAGCGGGCAAAAAGTTCCTGAGACGAAACAGTACAGGGATCGCAGAGTACCGTTGACTCTTTGACTAACACTACAGACCTGGCGTTGCCAGCTCAGTGTCGAGTCAAGATGCAAACCGTGATCTTTCACAGTAGGGCTAACGGGTATGACGGTACCATTGAAAAGTGGAAGAAGAGAGCTAAAGCGTCACCCTACCCATCATGCGCAAGTTTCCAATTACAATGGGCTGACACTTTGAGGGGTTTACTGACATCCCAAAACTATCAGACCACTTTTTGACTGCATCCCAGTGTCGGTTTACATCTGCTGTAGCGTCTGATAATCTTTCTACCCGCTCAGATGTATACAATTGAAGATCATCAGCATAAAGATGATACGGACACCAAATAGAGTGAGTTATAAAATTAATGAAGATGGAGAATAACAATGGAGAAAGAATACCGCCTTGCGGGAAACCAGCATCCAGATCACGCCGACTCGAAGAATCGGAGTATGAAGAATTTCCAGGATCCAAACGACCATACTACGACTGATGTCGTCATAGATGTCCCACAGCCTCGGATTTTATGGAAAGGATGATCTTTTTAATTTCGTCCAATGTGACCGGAGCGAAGTGAAATGGTTCTATGATGGAACTACCTAGGCCAGTAATGAAATCAACCGTCTGGGATAACATTTGGGAATCCAAATGAGTGGTTGTGAAGTGACGGTTGATATCATCAAGTCCAATGGTATTATGAAAATCTACATTACCTACGTGGTCTGCCGATACCAAGAGTACCAAGGAACTTCCAGATATCAGCAGGTGAAGAAAAAGATATGTTCTCGAGAATATGGCGGCGTTTAGCGTTACGTATCATCTGATTACACCGATTTCTAGCATCTTTGAAAAGTCCCGATTTTATTCACTGCGATCTTTCTTAAATTTACGAAAGGCCCGATCCCTGCGCCTCATCGCCATACAAACCCCTGTCGTCGTCCAAGGCCAGGCCAGGCAAGGTCTAGTTAGTAGGTATGCTACTAACTAACAGTGACTATTGCAGTGCAATGATCGGTGCAACTAACAATGCAACTAGCAATTGAACTAGCAGTGCAACTTGCAATGCAACTAGCAATGGAACTAGCAGTGAAACTAGCAATACAACTAGGCGTGCTACTAGCAATGAAACAGACAGTGCAATCGTCCATCGCCACCCTGTTAACAGGAGTGGAATTCACAGTACTACATATGTAAACTTACGTAAAATTTAGTTTTGTCTAGGTAATTTTCAGGGTTCAGTACCAATGAGTCCCATACGGTTAATCGAATTACCGTTGAACGATATAATTGTCTACAGAAAGCACGGTTGACCGTTGAACAGTAATACGAAAAATCTTTTAGTCGATACCATTATTTAGCGACAGCACGTTTCGCCGAATAACGCTACAAAGAATGAATGGTTGGCCGATACCTAGATTTGCCGATGTCATGGTTCGCCCGAACATGCTTGAACTAAACAATCTTTTATCAAACAAAATTTATTGCCTGGAAAAGGATAGCGAAACAAAAGTGTTGCCTACTAATAAAACTACAGTATCCTAGTGTACCTACATAATTACTGAACAAAATACTTAAACGAAATATTTTATAAGGGTAGCCTACTAGCTACAGAAAATGTAATATGTACAGACGCCAGTAGGTCAACCTATCACAAACTGTCAAATTTTCCCAATTGAACATGAACCTTATTCCTTTGGAATAAAGTTGAAAAACTTTCAAAGAAATTTGACAGATTGGGGTAGCTTGATGTGCTGGCTTCTGTACTTACATAGTCAGAAAAAATCTGCATTACTTAAATATTTACCAAGCGAATACCTAACGTTAAAAAGATAGTTGGTTAAAAGGTGCAGTCTCCGTAGATACGTCATATTAGTCAGAAATCTAGAATAATCGGAAGATGAATACTTCTTTACAAATTATCAGAAAATTATTTGGGATAAACCAGCACTTTATTACGATTTATACCTATGTTTATCCGTAGTTTTTGCACTATTTGGCTATTCATTCTCATTCATTATGATACAACTAGGAGCAATAACAACTAAGATATTTTTTTAATAAATCTGTTTATACTAAGAAAACCCTTTTGTTTTTTAAAGGTTAATTTTTTAAAGGACATCGTCGTCAAGGTTGGTCATGGCGGAGGCGGTGTGACGATTTAATAAGTTTGCAAAACTGGGGGCGACATGACTAGAGAACGCACACACAGGGAGTTATGGAAGAAAAAGGGGAAGCATTTTGCCCAGCAGTGAGACAAAATAAAAGCTAGAACAAAAAAATTAATGACCATAACCTAAATGAATGAAATGATATCATTGCACACATAGATATTTGTTTGAAGAGGAAAGTAAAATTAAATTGAATGAGGCCATAATTTTGCCCAGGTTTCGCACGATAGTACCTACTTTATTTAAATCTATATTCCTGAACACAGTATGTTAATGAACATAAATGTAATTACCTCGGCTATCGCCACCTGAACCTAGTCAATTTCGGCCAAATTAAACGAAGCAAACAATGTTGTTAAGTACAGACGATCCGAATATTGCCGACCCCGCAAATAGCCTCGCGAAATGCTAACATAGTCGGGACAATGCTTACTCCAAACTTCCAGCAAATTACGCTCTCAGCATCTTCAACCTTCCTTTTTTTTTGTAAACTACGAGAGAAACAGTTTGTAGGGTAACTGTTAAGTTAAAATGGCCACTGGGAGTTACTTTGCTCCGTGTAAAATGTTTTGAAACAGAGATTCTTATGCAGAACAGAGATTTTACAAGCTGCTGGTACTCGAAACTTTTGACTTAATTATTATTATTTTTGAATTGTTTTATTTAATGTGTGAATACACATAGCAGTGGGTTAGAACAATGGTGACCCAGTGGTAACGGCCGCGACTTACGAGTTGTAGGTCGTAGGTTTAAACCAAGAAGGATGAATTACTTTGTGTACATTATTTATTCGCCACTGCTCTTAAAACGGTGAAGGCAAACATTGTGAGACATCTACCAACCCACACTCGGATCGCGTTGGGCACGCCACGATTGCGGCGGTTAGTCCCCTCTTTGAGGAGTGGCTTGAGAGGCGGCATGGCGTCCTCACCTTCCGCCTGACGCAGGTCCTCACCGGACACGGTTGTTTCGGGAGGTTCCTGTTTCGGATAGGGCGGGATGAAACGCCCGGGTGTTTCCACTGCGAAGATCGCCCTGAGGACACGGTGGAACACACGGTGGCGGTCTGCCCGGCTTGGGCAGAGCACCGCCGTGTCCTCGTGGAGGTGATCGGCGGCGGCGATCTCTCGCGTCCGGCCCTGGTCCTGGCCATGGTACGGAGCGAGAGTGCATGGGTAGCCTTCACCTCCTTCAGTGAACCAGTGATGCTCGCGAAGAGGGAGGCGGCGCACGTGAGGGAGAGGCTGCATATGCGCCCTCGCGACCCTAGCCGCCGCAGGATACGGAGACGCCCTGGGCGTCGGGAATCCCAGGCCGATTTCCGGCCACCGTAGGGATGGGCTTGCGGACGGCGAGTAATGGGTAGCTCGCTGTCCGGTAAGGACCAAGCCCAAGTCGACGGCGCGTTGTGTTCCACGCGCGCCTCCAAGAGATGTCAGCACAAAAAATGATGGGGCCCGCAAGGGCCGATGCCTGCCAGGGGTGCGGGTTTGTTCGAAAGAGATACCACAGCCCCTGGCATACGGGCTACTGAAGGAACACGGGTGGGTTTTAGTCAGTAAAAGTTTGACACGCCCTCTTGCTCCACCAAGAGCGGGAGAAGTTATTTGATGATTTCCCAGCCAAAAAAAAAAAACACTGGGATCGCGTAGAGGGCCAGGGTAGCCGCGAAATTTTTGTGTGAGAGATTCCTCAAAGGTCGATAGATGGCGTTGTTCAATTTTCTAAATCGCACAGTTAAGATTTTCTACAAATGTAATGAGTTGAAATTTGAATTTATTTTGAAATCACAGGAAACTTTGTTTAATTTTGATTTATTGGGCAGTTATCGGGTGCATTAACAATTACGTTTTTTGCAATATGCAGGTTAGTTTCGGGCTACATGTAGAACAAAATATGATTTGCGATTGTAAAATGTACGTGTTTTCAGAATGCATTAACATCATCAATCTAACTCTATAAGCTCATTTAATCACATTAATGACTATTTCATGAAAAACTCATTCACCCTGACCTGCAAATTAAGACTGAAAAAACGTAAGAAAATTTCGCGGCTACCCTGGCGCTTCCCCCTAAAATGACGCTCCAATGATCCACCCTTTATAATTTTACATTTGGGTACTTATGAAAACGAAACAAAGAGAAACTGTACCTACTTTTGCTTATCTTTAATTTGATTTATTTGTGTTTAAACAATGTACAGTTCAAATACAAAAGATCAAAGTACCCACCGGTACTTAGGTAACGATATGTATTTCTTTTCAGTTTGTCAAAAACAAGTATCAATGCATTTGCGTAGGTATGTAAATCCAGCTGTAGGTATGTTAAACATGCAAAAGAAATGCATAATTTAAACATAGGTTAAACCGTGTTTTCCAAGCATCACTTTTATAATTAAGTATCTTGGAAAATCGTTATTATATTACATAGATTGTATGAGTGAAAAAGATATAATTACTGCGTAAACTGCGTTACGTAACAACTGGAGGCACGTTTAATTAGAAAACAGTGATAATTTCTATTAAAATAAATTTTCTTTGTAAACATTAAAATACATAAAATATTGTCCAGGTTTACACCGGCATTTAATTCGTTTTGTTCTTACTAAGCCATTTTCACGAGTCCATTAAAAAGATGTATTTTCACTAGAAACTGTAGGAAAATGTTCGCACAATGTTCAACATTTTTGGTACCTACACTTAACATTCTTCCATCACACAACCTAAAAATATTGACTATTTTTATATATTCCATGATTTCAATAAAGGTAGATGCGAATTAGAAATTCGAAGATGAATTGGCATAGCTAAAACAGTGATGGCTCAACTGGACAAAATATAGAGAGACAATAATGTCACCAATCGATGGATGGACTGTGTGAATGATGATATGGTTAGAAAGGGTGTGACTACGGAGATGACGACTAATAGAGAAGTGTGGAAGAAAAGACATGTTGCGCCAACCCCAAATAAATTGGGATAAGGGCAGGAGAATGATGATGAATGATGAATAATGTCACCAATCGGAAAAAGAAACACCTGGTCCGCAGACTTGTCTACTCCATCTTTCTCTATAAGGCTTCGACGAGCTAATCTAACGAGTACCGAGAGATAAGAATTACCACCTTCGAAACAAGACGCTGGCGCCGCCTATTGTGGGTACCGGGACAGCCCACCGCACAAATGTCTCGATCCTTTAGAAACTCAAATTAGAGTAAGCAGAACAACTGTCTTCAAAGTAACTGCAACATTTCGTAAAATACTTCGACCACATTGCCCGCGGAGGTACTTACATGCAACATCAACTGGTAACTGGAAAAATAGAGGGCAAAAGACCTAGAGGCCGAAGCCCAAAAAGGTGGTCAGATGAAATATCCGAGAAATTGGAGAAACTCATCAGCACCGCACTCCACCAGACTACTGATCGTAAAAGATGGAGAAAGATCGCTGACAATTTGAAATGGAGTCACGATTCTTAGCAGTGAAAGAGCGATTGAGCAGAGTACAAATATATTGATATTATCAAATTCCTGCTTTGCTACCAGGATAGGCAGATCATAAGAAAAATATAGTAGCTTCGGACCAAATTCTAGGCCAACTCTATTTAGATTGCCATCAACATGCTAAGAAGAAGGAAAAAATAAAGTCAAATACTGATGACCCTATGCGCAATATCTGTTTGATTACTGATATCATAATAAGAAATAATTACTTTATTGGAGCAATTGCAAACCCACTTCGCACACAGTTCTCCTTGGCAGCAAGTGCAATTAAATCCCGCGATGACTTGTTTATACAAGTTCACCTTAGCAGCTTCTTCCATCTTAAACGTCAAAGAGACTTTTGATCGCTTAGTCCACTATACTTCATTGCTTTAGAATAATTAGCCAAAAGGGCATCGCTAATTTTATTGATGCAAGTCGTCAAATGTATTGAAACAACGCACTGTCATTCATAAATATTCAATTATATTTTTAGACAGTATAATTACTAGAATTGACAACACCAACAGCAGTTTGCCAGAAACCTTAACAATTTATAAGTAATGATAAGCAATAATACATGGGACATTTATTATTTTCCCTTTAAATAACGCTTAGTAAACAAAACTTCATCATCATCTGCCTAGCCTTTTCTCAAATAGGTTGGGGTCGGATTCCAGTCTAACCGGATGCAACTCCCCCCCGAGTGGGTTCTCGCATTGTCGTTGCGGGGGGGCTCAGTAACCGTGGTCTCCCACCCACGGTGAAGCCAAGAGGAACCCAAAGGTGGGGCCGCTCGTCAGGGCTTTTGCCTTCAAGCCATTGACGTAGCGGCCAAAAAGTAGGTTGCGGTGAGGTGCACCGCAACTGAGGTGGGCCGCGATGTCGAATGGGAGGCATCGCGGCTGAGGGTTACAGGCTGCGGCAAAGGAGGAGTGCCGGTGCTTCTGAGCATCGCTCTTGCCTTCCGTGGCCTGGACGGGGCCGCCACCGTTTGATGGCGGACGCGGTGGGGCCGCAGGGGAAGAGGAGTGTCGGTATAGCGTCAGCCGCTCTCCCTATCCCCTGCGGCCGAAAAGTGGTAGACGGGACGGCGCGTTGTGTTCCACACGCGCGCCGTCAAAGATGTCAGCAACCACAGGTGGGGTCCGCAAGGGCCGATGCCTGCCAGGGGTGCGAGTTTGTTCGAAAGAGATACCACAGCCCCTGGCATACGGGCTACTGAGGGAACACGTTTTTAAAAAAAAAAAAAAAAAAAAAAAAACCGGATGCAACTGAATACCAGTATTTTATATTTTACACGGAGCGACTGCCTATCTGACCTTACAATCCAGTTAGTGGGTACTACGATAACCCTGGGTAAGACTGGCTTCTGACGACCCGTAACTACTGTCAAAGGTCCACGAATGACAGTCGGAACAAACGGCTTAACGTGCTTTCCGAGGCACGAAGGGGTCTGCCAGGGGTGCGGGTTTGTTCGAAAGAGATACTGGCGCCCGTGGCACACAGGCTACTGAGGGAACACGGGTGAGTTTTAGTCAGTAAAAGTCTGACACGCCTTCCTGCTCCACCCAGAGCGGGAGAAGTTATTTGATGATTTCCCACCCAAAAAAAAGGGGTATTGGTATGTAAAGATGCCCACCCATCCGTGGACCAACGGTGGCAAGCGTAGATTAACCTGATCAATTGACGCGTGCAGATGTTATTACTTAGTAAACAAAACATACGAGTATTTGACGTAATTCGTTAATTTCCTAATACAACCAAAAAGTCTGTCAATAGGTACGTATTTTTGTATTTTTATTTTTATTAAATATGTTTTCATTTGCTGTTGAATTTTAATTACCCTACCTAAGTTACATAAATAAAAATGATTTGATTTGATTTACCTATTATCGCACAATCCCATTGCTTCCCGTGGGTGTCGTAGAAGGCGACTAAGGGATAAATAAAAGTAAATGGGCGACAGCGTTCTCTATGCATTTTACCACCATACTGCGATCGCCAACCCGCCTGCCAAGCGTGGCAATTATGGCAAAACCCCCCTTTTGGGGGAGGCTTATGTCTAGCAGTGGACGTCTCTCGGCTGAAATGATGATGATGATGATGATGATGATGATGATGATGATGACCTATTATCGTATAGAATTAAGTTCTTCCAACTTAACAGACAGCCGTGCTGCTGGGGAGTTTGTTGCGCCACTTCTTCTTCCCAGCTTAACCACCAGGAAGTGGTGAAGGGCGGGCGTTATGGGGGACTGTCTTCTGTAATTTTGACTCTCAGCCTACTTTGAATAAATGACTTTCATTTTCCCCATCACGATAAAATTATTTCCTCCTCATGATTCTGTTGAATATTTTTATTACCATTACGGAAATCGATTTTGGGAAAAGTGTATAAAATAAACAAATTCTACCTACTTTGCAGTTTTAAAAAATAAGATTTGCATACTAATGTAACCAATGAGTATCAGACTGCAGTGACGACGCTTGACGTCATGCGCGTGTATATAGACTGTTGCGCAGGCGTTTCGTAGATAGTCTGTAGTGAGACACGTTGAGTGTCGTTTGGGGATAGGACAATTTGTCTACCCCGCAGTGGAGGTGATTCTTAACCAGAGGTAGGGAGCCATTTTTTATATACCTAGTGAAATTCAAAGCAGTTGAAAATATCGGTTTGGTTTCGCAAGTTCAAAGTTATAAATTAATTAGTTACATTGCAGGTAAATATAATTAGACAATTTTCATATTGTTTAGTGAATTTTTAAAGTGTTAGAAATGTAACATTTTGCTTACTTTGACAGAAGTGTTCAGTTTTATAATAAATAAGTCTAATTAGGTTCAAAGTAACCCTAAACATTTTGCTTGTGAAATCAACTGTGCGTATTATTGTGAATGTTACACAAAGCTCGTTCAACTTCTCCTTTATAATCAGAATTACTATTAAGTACTCTCGTCATTTCTTATACCAACAAACATGTTACTACCTACATCTACAACAACAATCGTAATAAGTCAAAGGATACGCTACATTAAAGGACTTTTACTTTCTCTACCTTGTTTACGCTAGCCACTTACCCGCGTGTAAGATGTTTGCCTGAATAAGATCGTTGATTTTAGGAAGTTACCACAATACGTATTGTTTGATGGTGTATGTACATCGGGCTGGTGTCTGCAACTCCACGTCTAAGCGCATATTTTGTCAATAATATTGCAATAAATGAGTTCTTGTACGATCAAATCATAGTTATCTCAGAATCTTGCACTATATGATTGATCCAACCGTGGATACCACAGATCTCACATCCATTATTTAAGTGCCGGGCATTTTGTCGGTGTGACAATTACCGACTCGTTCCAGTGCCACTTGGCAATTCGTTTTATCTTTTGTATTCCCCCTAATTTTGAGTGTGTATATTTTCATCTTACATCTGCATCTATGTATTTGCTCTTCTCTGATGTTGGTACAAAAGCTAACTAGTCAAGTCAATTAAACTATAACTGTACATTGCTTTTTGTTATATTGCATATGCGGCACATTCTTTAATCCTTCTGGTATTTGCACAATAATGCAAAATTTATTCAAAACCCTTTTATGAAATATGTAAATGATACTTAATACAATATTGTTTGCATTGCTTTTACAAGGCTTACCTTATAAATCGCACAGTCATACTTAGGTAAAGGAATTTATCTTTACCTTAATACATTCTAATGATCGGCTCAGCATAAATTAAGCTGTGTTTGCGGAATAAACAGCTTAATACATTAAACAACAAGTGTAAATTTTGCATTCATTAAGAAAAATCACGTCCAAGTTCAAGGCCAGTAGAACTAGGTTATTGCGAAATGTGCCTATTTTCGGTACTTACGAGATTATTTTAACAACTTTTTAAATCCGAAATAACAAAGGAATAAGAAATAGAAGATGGAAGGAACCCTTATAGGTTTTCCATCCAAAAAGGTCCCAATATTGCTCACCGTAACTTTCATTTTCATCTGTTCGGGAGTTTGTTCGGGGGTTTATGGCTAAGTTATAACAGCCGCACGATTCGATCGATCAGGTTAAGCTACGCTTGCCGCGGTTGGTCCGTGGATGGGTGACCATCT
The DNA here is from genome assembly GCA_949987655.1 of Polymixis flavicincta. Classification (NCBI taxonomy): domain Eukaryota; kingdom Metazoa; phylum Arthropoda; class Insecta; order Lepidoptera; family Noctuidae; genus Polymixis; species Polymixis flavicincta. Next base: position 16,287,958 of record OX465181.1, on the reverse strand, counting down.
TTACATATCATACTCTTTTGCGCTACAGAAAACATCACAGAATCCAGGTCCAGGTGAATCTATGACAGTCGTTACGGTTATGGGTCGTCAGAAGCCTGAAAGTCTGACAATCAGTCTTACCAAAGGGTATGGTATTACCCCGTGACTGGGTCGAGGAGGTGATAGGCAGTCACTCCATGAAAAAGTCTGGTATTTCTGGCATCCGGTTAGACTGGAAACTGGCCACAACATAGTTGGAAAAAAGCTAGGCTGATGGTTAGATCGGGATTTTGGAACCGTATTCAGAAGTACCTGTATAGTATCTCTATCAAAGCTCACTTTTATACTAATTGACATGAATTTTGTGCGGCTGCATTAATTAGAACCCTAAGAAAAACCTTACTAAAAATAAGATATTGCAAAAAGAACCCTAGTATGATTCAGCATATTTTCATAACGCCATTTTTAATTACCATAACAAATTGTTTAATGATTGATTTTATAGCACCGTTTTATAATACGATGTTTTATTGCCAATAAATGCATACTGCAAAGCTTTAATAATAAACTTTTATTACCGAGTTTCAAGCAAGTTAAGTTAAGTTTCAATACAAACTAGTAGTTGTTGGAACATTAAGCATTGCGAAAAATTCTTGAAGCTTCGCAAAAGTTTCGACGTTTCCTTTACTTGAATGGGTCCATTGTGTTGCCAACAAACGTAAACCTGTAATAGTGTTGTAAAGGTAAGCTTGAACGCAATTTTCTACGGTTAAGTTTTGCCCTTACAATATTAACTTTATGGGGATAGGCAGTAACTAAGTTCAACAAAACCTTTAAATACCAGTAACTTAGGTTATCTTTCGTAGTTAAGGATAGATAGTAGATATCAGTTTACCCGACGATGGCGAGGTTAAAAGGAAGGGTTAAGTTTTAAGTAGTATATGCATGTATGTTTGTACTTTTATACTATAATAATAAAAAATAATATTTATATTGTTCCATAGACTTGTAAAAATAATTGTATCAATTAAATGTATCTTTGTATTTAATAATCCACGAGCAGTTATAAATACTGCACACAAATGTTAATAAGCACTCACATTATGGGTACCTACTAGTTAAATGGTCATAATTTTAACCTATAGGTATACTTCAATATGTAGGTAATCTAAAAGCTATTTGCAATTCAGAACACGTTTGATATTCATAAAATTATTAATAGAGAAAATTTACGTATTTAAACTTTAGTTATATGCCTATTTGTATAAAGTTTACGCAAACTGAATTCTGTTTGATTTGATAGCTTACTTCTTTATTATTATTAAACAGTTGTCTATCACGTGGCTTCACTCACGTGACATTTACATAAGGCTACATCCTTAAAATTTGTGTAAATGTGGTAATGTTTATGAAAACGTACACTAAAATTCATAAATTTCTATTCTTAAATTTAAATAGTCACATTACCGATAAGTACCTTGAGGGTTACAGTACAGGGCCAAATTGGTATTAAAATAATATTATAGTGCCACTTGTCGATCAATCAGTGCACTCCGGAAATTGGTTGTTGTATGTGAATGTCGGCTAAACCCCAAAAAAAAATTACATATTTTTGTTTGCTGTTCTATAGACATTTAAAAATTGTGATTATAAAAAAAACATTTATTTTTGTATTCAATTAATAATTACGCAAAAAACAGGTTCAATCTAGATTATTGTAAATTCCTTTTAGTCCAAATATTTTCGAGTTACCCAGTTTGTTTTTATCAAATTAGCAAAGTATTAGATACAATATTGTAATAGGTAGTTAACTACACTATTCTCATTTTATGTCCGTAGTTATGATATTGTGGAAATAGAATAACAATATTATCATATTATTAAAGAGAACTATGAACGTAAATGATAATAACTAGGCATTTATACGAGTGCCTATGCATAATGTTACGAACTTAAATGGTACTTATTCCAAGTTACAAACTTGTTTCAAGTTACGTTACAAAACTAATGAACATGTTATCTACTTATCTGTAAAACTGATTTTTTAATCTTAGATTAGTCACGAACCACGTTTTAGTAACATTATTGCTAATAGATAGGGATCTATCATTTGTGTTAAAAACGATATCAAGATTGTTATCAATTTCACTTTCAACGTTTATCATTTCATTGTAAGAAATAGTGAAACGAGACGATAATGCGTCACATTGAGGTTTTTTTTTTTTGGTGGGAAATCATCAAATAACTTCTCCCGCTCTGGGTGGAGCAGGAGGGCGTGTCAGACTTTTACTGACTAAAACCCACCCGTGTTCCTTCAGTAGCCCGTATGCCAGGGGCTGTGGTGTCTCTTTCAAACAAACCCGCACCCCTGGCAGGCATCGGCCCTTGCGGGCCCCATCATTTTTTGTGCTGACATCTCTTTGAGGCGCGCGTGGAACACAACGCGCCGTTGACTTAGGCTTGGTCCTTACCGGATAGCGAGCTACCCATTACTCGCCGTCCGCAAGCCCATGCCTACGGTGGCCGGAAATTGGCCTGGGATTCCCGACGCCCAGGGCGTCTCCGTATCCTGCGTCGGCTAGGGTCGCGAGGGCTCTCCCTCACGTGCACCGCCTCCCTCTTCGCGAGCATTACTGCTTCGCTGAAGGAGGTGACGGCTCCCCATGCCCTCTCGCTCCGTACCATGGCCTGGACCAGGGCCGGACGCGAGAGATCGCCGCCGCCGATCGCCTCCACGAGGACACGTCGGTGCTCCGCCCAAACCGGGCAGACCGCCACCGTGTGCTCCACCGTGTCCTCGGGGCGATCTTCGCAGTGGAAACACCCGGGCGTTTCCTCCCGCCCTATCCGAAACAAGAACCTCCCGAAACAGCCGTGTCCAGTGAGGACCTGCGTCAGGCGGAAGGTGAGGACGCCATGCCGCCTCTCAAGCCACTCCTCAAAGAGGGGACTTACCGCCGCAATCGTGGCGTGCCCAATCACATTGAGGCTTAATGTCGTTATTTTGAGTTCTACGTACACGAACTGAAGCCTTCTTTCCGTGGACTACGCACGCTGGTTGCGGTTTTAAATTCTAGTCTTACAAAGTATTTTAGGTTTAGGTTTTAACTCGTAAATCATGATTTATCGACCCTCCAAGTACATAGTAGGTATTCTAAAGTCACTTTCTTCAAAGCCCAGAGTGTTAACCCTAATGGAATTCCACAGCTGTAAAATCATCCCAATATGAGCTATGCGGCTGCCGAAAGCGTGGTGCCCACCAGCACCTGGGCTGCCACCAACATGTTCTACGTCCTGTTGGTACCAGCCCTGATCCTCTGGTACGCCTACTGGCGTATGTCGAGGAGACACATGTATGAGCTCGCCGCCAAGCTGCATGGACCACCTGGCCTGCCACTTCTTGGAAACGCACTGGAGTTTACCGGTGGATCTCACGGTAAGCTATGAATCTTCTTATTTAACTTAGTATGAAATGCTTCAAAAACTTCAACAGTAAATATGCTCTGTAAATAAACCAACAGCCGGCTGGCACTCAAACAACATTTTTCCAACAAAAACAGTCATATCGTGCATTGCAAAGGTGAACCATATAATTATAACAGAAACGCGCGCAAGTTAAAACTCTTAAATAAATACTCCAAAAGCAGACCAATTTATTCTTTCATGCAAGAGAACTATAACGTTAACTATATTATTTATATTGCTGCTACAGACATCTTCAGAAACGTCATCGAGAAGAGCATTGCTTTCGATGGCGAGTCTGTCGTAAAGATCTGGATTGGACCCCGTCTCCTGGTGTTCCTGTACGACCCTCGTGACGTGGAGCTGATCCTCAGCAGCCACACACACATCGACAAGGCTGATGAATACAGATTCTTCAAGCCCTGGCTCGGAAATGGTCTGCTGATCAGTACTGGTGAGTGTTACTTAAAACATGTTTTAATTTTTTATTTTGCAAAGGAATGCTTCCGTAACGTTCAGATAAAAACAGGCACAAAAAGAAAAATAACGTAATGAGTACAATTATTTTGCGAAACGAAGCGTTAAAAATAACCTGTGTGATGTAATAAAATAAAACGAAATTATATCCTTCATAGTTACCCTTACTCAAAGTCACCGTCTAACTCTGACGTCAAACTGTAATAAAGTTTGTATAAGTACGATTCTAGAATGTCAATTGGCTAAGTTTTATTGAGGAAAAGTTTTTTTTTTAAATCTTATACCAAAAATTCCCGGAGGCAGCGTCTAAGTTCATGTCCAAATAAGGTCGTTCCTTTAATTCCAGTTTAGACATAAACAAAGCATATCCATAAACAAAGTTCAGGAAATACTTTACAGCCGCATAAAGAAGTCTCAATTAACTCGTAATAATTAACAATACAAGCATAGATTAGATGCTTCAAATGGGTATTGTGAATCATTCTGACATTTATTATTCTCGTAATCTTAGGCCAGAAATGGAGGTCTCACCGCAAGCTGATCGCTCCCACTTTCCACTTGAACGTGCTGAAGAGTTTCATCGACCTGTTCAACGCCAACTCGAGGGCCGTTGTTAGCAAACTGAAGAAGGAGGCTGGAGAGTTCGACTGCCACGACTACATGAGCGAATGCACGGTGGAAATCTTACTTGGTAAGTAGGCTTATATTTCACCACTTTTCAAATGAGATCAACGTCGTTTTTGACTTTTCTGTGGCAAAGGAAGCCATTCTGAATTTTTTGTATTGTTATTTAAATGCAGAGCGTTAATTCTGTGTTAAAATAACTGTACAGAATTAAAAAGAATTGTTGTTGGATAGCAATAGTAGAATTTGCCTTGTCATTAGGTACAGTAGGTACCAAATTACGCCAGTTTTGCGTCTAACATTGAAAAGTTTAATTTCAATACAAATAAATGGAAATGAGGCGGAAAAATACAACGAATGATTTCAAATTATTCAAATATACGTACCTATACATAAACGTCTATTGTATTCATTGAAGTTAATAAACAACGAATTTGAATAAAACATTCAAAATAGTTAAATAACATTTCTTTTAATTTCAATGTTATATCGCCTACGTGCTACTAGACATGCGTAGGATCATTCAGTTTTTGTTACCAATGGTCCTATGCGCGTGCGCCGAATAGTTATAATTTGAATATATTCACTTTCAATGACTAGTCTACTCAATGCAATTCACTTTGATGGTTTAAGGTTTTACTAAATAGTAAAATATATGTGTTTCTAATTTCCAACAAACACTCATTGGAAGCTAAATCGGCGACCACCGAACACTACAAAACTCCAAACATTCTCAAGATCTAACGATATATAGCAAGCGATAGGTGTTCAATCTATTTGTAACCTTCACTTGACAATCTAGTAGATACCATCAGCAGTTCGTTTGCCTAGATTCGCAAGCCACATCTTTTAAAGATAAATGTGAAGGGGTTATAAATATGATTCAGGAAAATAAAACAAACAACAAATACGCTTTAATTCGCTCATTTTGCAAACATAAAGACTAACATTAAACTAAAAGCACCCCAAAACTAGACTGAACGCGTTAACTGGAAATGGTCTTAAATCTCAAGGTGTTTGCACGAAAATAAAGCAGGATAAAGAGCAATTTGTATGTAATGTCACGTAGCAAGCCACGCTGTGACAACACGGCGGCCCTCACATGGACAGCAGACCGTGTTCTTGAAGCAAATGCCCCGAGAACCTATTAAAGCGTTTGCGAAATCTACGAGACGAAGATTACCTACGTGTTGATTCAACTCAATCTTAAACAAAATTATGTTTAATGCACAATACCGGAGTCGCGCCGCCGCTGCATCAACGAACTACTGCATATTGCACGATCGTATTATGCGGTTTTAAGAAGTAATTCCATGCAACTATAATTCCTAGATTTTCAAACTACGCAAATGTACACTTATCACGTAGCTAGTAATCGCCTTATTGCGTATAATAATAATAGTCATTAGAAGGAAGTTGAGATAAATAGAACACTAAATAGCAGTATGGATTGTATCCGTGATGTTTATGGTAGTAATTATGTAGTTTGCTTAGAAAAGAAATCCGGTTCTGTGCAGGCCCGCCTAAATATACGGTGCTATACTATACCACGTTTTTCCTTAAGCGGGAAACGAAGCCTCGGAAGGAACTAGAAGTCCTTTGTGTGTTAGGTTCCAAGCTTATTTAATCGCATTTAGGGGTTAACTAAGCTTATTTAAACGCATTTAGGGGTTAACTAAGCTTATTTAACCGCATTTAGGGGTTAACTAAGCTTAACAAAGGCCATTAGACGTGCAGACCTACTCGAATTATTATTAGCTTTAAACGTTGTCACTATCAGAATTGTTATTTTTGCTAATTCACACAGCACGCTATCAAAATCAAGAGCCATAATAATCGTCTTGATTGAATTTTAAAATGTGTTAAAATCCTGGAATAAACATGCATCATCATTCATCATCATCATTTCAGCCGAAAGACGTCCACTGCTGGACATAGGCCTCCCCCAAGCTCCGCCACTTCGACCGGTTCTGTGCTTCTCGCAACCAGCGGGCTCCCGCGGCCCGCACATGGTCATCTGTCCACCTTGTGGGAGGCCTTCCAACTTTACGTCTTCCGGTACGCGGTCGCCACTCCAGAACTTTTCGGCCCCATCGGCCATCTGTTCTGCGAGCAATGTGCCCTGCCCACTGCCACTTAAGTTTGGCAATTCTTCGGGCTATGTCGGTTACCTTGGTTCTCCTGCGGATCTCTTCATTCCTGATTCGATCACGCAGGGAAACCCCAAGCATAGCCCTTTCCATCGCCCTTTGGGTGACTTTAAGCCTTCTTATGAGGCCCATTGTGAGCGACCATATACATGACACGACGATATACATGCATATCTGCATTATATTCATCTGCATCTGGTTAGGCTAGAAACTGACCCAAAAATTGCCGGGAAAAGGCTTGGCAGGTTTTTTTAAGTCCTGCATTGTACTTATACTTTATAGCAGTTAAAACCTCCAATGCATCTCGGTGCGAGATTTCAATTGCCATCAGGAACACCATGCCGGTCATTATTTCATATAAAAACGGATCTCTACGGTCAGTGTGGATGGAAGTATGATTGAATCATTGGTACGTGCGTGGTACCACTCGGCACTGATTCATCGGGCACGTAGTACTACTGGCTGTCAGGTTTGGCGACCCCCCACGTGCTCACGTGCTAATGGCCAATATTCGCCATTCCCGGCCACGATCGTTACGCTCCTTTATTGCTATCCTTCTTACGCAATTGTTTTGAATTCAATGGAGGTCAAAACTCTTTCTTTTATTAATAGGAGTGTGCGTTAGCGCATCCGGCGTTCACAACAGAGTTATTATCAAGATTTTGCGTCTGTAGAATCAAGCCGCATTAATGTGCACGACATTAACCCCTTTATGTATAAACGTTGCTTTAAGTTAATAAATGATTAGCGACTGGTTATCCATACATTTTTGACGTTCATATGTCTCGTAACTTAAATCAATGTTTATAAATAAACCCCTATATCTCCCTTTCCACAACAATCAAAGTAGAACAGGCAACAAATATCCGGCTATTGTAAGTCTAAAGTGAGGTCACACTTTTACTGTGTTTTTTAACTACCATAATTATTTTACTGCTAATAGTTTGAACCATAACTTTGAGAAGCTTTTGAACATATTTGAAGTTAGCGACAAAATGAAAATGTACGTACACACGGCTACACATCAAGCTATAAATTTCCAGTTTATGTTGATCTCGCACTGTACGGAAATCATATACAATGCGAGAACAGCTTATACTGGGAATGTATAGCTTGATGTGTAGCCATGTGTACATATCTCGTGCCACTACGCTGGCGACCTTTTTAATTCACGAGTGGCCCGAGGGGTTATTGCGATAACCACTAACAGAAGGAATGTCTTTCATTTTGATAGTTTAACAGCATTCATGACGTTATTTACGTTGCCGAGCAGACAATTTTTTCGAACATATCACCGGGTTAAAGGCAGAACTAATTATTTATTCCAAAAAGTCAATTTAAAATTTTCCGTAAGCGCATTTGGAAAGTTTGCCATTAAAAATTAGTTCTTAGTAATAAAATTATGTCAGTCGCAAATATAAGAGCGTGTTTTATAATATTCTAAGTTTCAAACAGTTACATACTAAACAAAAAAAAAAAAAAATAGGTACATCATTTGTAAAAATAAAATAAAAATATAACCCCCATTCCAAATGCGCTTACGAAAAATTTTATATTGACTTTTTTGGACTAAATAACTGTTTTTGCCTTCCCCGGGGATATGAGGATTAGCAATATCCTTCAGAATTATTCAGATTCTGATTGCTAGTATGTGTGTGTGTTTATTCTGCTTCTCTTTTCTTCAATTCGTCCACTCTTTGCACGTTATTCGTTTAAATTTTATTGGTGCGATGTTATGATCCGTGACCCCGGTAAATGAACTCTGCACTACAATTCTTTAAGTAACAATTTTCTAAAATAGAATCTTGGAACAACATTGTTCCAAGATTCTATTTTAGAAAATTGTTAGTAAATCCGTAAATAATAAAGTTTAATGAAATTAAAAACCGTTCATAAATAGAAAACGCGAAAGTCGCCATTAAAGCGGCATGCTGTATAAGGCAAGAACAAACCATCCTAACATAAGCAAAACCTTATGGATGAACTAACCATACCACGAAGGCTCAAAAGAAACAACCTTCAAGATGCATTACATAGACTGAATCGAAAAGCAGACTTTCCAATAGACAAGTACCGTACAAGCCTGATAGCACATTACTACTTATTGCTCAATGTATAGGTAAATGTAGGGAAATTTATATGGATGGCAAGACAAGAGACAATAAAAAACGCCCCACTAGGTACTGCAAGGATCGGTTTTTTTCATTACAAATATTATTTATCTATTCCAGAGACCGCTATGGGTGTCAGCAAATCCACACAAGACCAGAGTGGATTCGAGTATGCTATGGCTGTGATGAAGATGTGTGACATCCTTCACTTGAGACACACTAAGATCTGGCTCAGGCCAGACCTTCTCTTCAAACTCACCGACTACGCAAAGAAGCAGACCAAACTCCTTGACGTCATCCACGGTCTGACCAAGAAGGTAACAAACACACCTTATTAGTTAATAGTACATTGTAATAACTTGAATTACCTAGTCGTCCTACATTCGATGACCTATTGGACGCTACTGGGAACTAGTTATTGATGCGACCATCAAAGACAACGGAATAAACTTGCATTATAATGAACTGCATATAAATAACTATGACAATAATTGTAGGCACTAAAGCATTTATCTCATTGCACGTATGAATTTTCAGGTTATCCGAAGGAAGAAGGAGGAATTCAACTCTGGCAAGAGGCCAACCATCTTGCAAGACTACAACACCACCACCGAGGAAGCCAACACAACAACATCCGTGGAGGGTCTCTCATTCGGACAGTCAGCTGGTCTTAAGGACGACTTGGATGTCGATGACGCCGATGTAGGACAGAAGAAACGGCTGGCTTTCCTTGACCTACTCCTCGAGAGTTCACAGAGCGGCGTTGTTATTTCTGACGAGGAAATTAAAGAACAAGTAGACACCATCATGTTTGAGGTAAACACTCTAAATTAATAGAGTAGACAACAATCATGATTTCTTCTGTAGAATATAAACTCATGCATTAAATATAATGTTTTATTCAGGGTCACGACACAACTGCTGCTGGTAGTAGCTTCTTCCTATCAATGATGGGCATCCACCAGGACATCCAAGACAAAGTTATCGATGAGCTCGACAAGATCTTTGGTGATTCAGACCGCCCCGCCACATTCCAGGATACCCTGGAAATGAAATACCTAGAAAGGTGCCTCATGGAAACATTGAGGATGTTCCCCCCAGTGCCAATCATTGCGCGTCACCTTAAACAAGATATCACTCTTCGTAAGTAATATTTTATATTTCCGCTGTTTTGTTAAAACATTAATAACAGTAATCTTGATAAACCTTGTCTCTCAACAGCCTCCTGCGGCAAGCAAGTGCCTGCTGGTACCACTATTGTAGTGGCCACATACAAGCTGCACCGCCGCCCCGACGTGTACCCCAACCCTACCAAGTTCGACCCCGACAACTTCCTACCTGAAAAATCTGCCAACCGCCATTATTACGCATTCGTGCCGTTCTCCGCTGGGCCCAGAAGTTGCGTCGGTGAGTACACTAACAAAACGTACCAACATCTTAAAGCAATCCGAATTGTTATGTGATTTTGTACTCAATTTATGTTTTTGTTCCATAGGTCGCAAATACGCCATGTTGAAGCTGAAGATTATCCTGTCTACGATTCTCAGGAATTTCCGCGTCCACTCAGATCTTAAGGAGTCTGACTTCAAACTGCAGGCTGACATCATCTTGAAGCGTGCTGAAGGGTTCAAGGTCCGCCTTGCACCACGCAAAACTACCAAAGCGTGCTGAATAATGGCATAGTTATGATTCCTAAATTTAATTTTAATTTGATGTAAATATGGACGCATGGCTCTCGCGTTATTGTTAAGCCTGTGCTGTGCTTGTGCACACCACGGAATAAATTAATTTTGTTACATATTGCTTTGTCAAGAAAGATGTTATATCGGTGGCAGACCCTTTACACACGGGAAGGTATTGAAGACGGTGCAACCTTTTGCATGTTTTGCTCAATAATATTTAACTATGCGGTTATTTTTAGTTCTTTGTAAATAGATATTTAAATTATACCCTTTGTACGTTGTACGATGAATGAAACGAACTAATAAACTTTATTTTAAATAAAATTCATTTTATTTCTAAATAATTACCTGTCTAGAATAAGTTTTCATAAGCGAAAAATATATATAACATTATTGAGATTGGTGATTAACTAATTATAGGCTAATCTTGGATTGCAATAAGCGACTTTGAGTCGATTTACCGAAGCTGCTGCGTAGTTGTCTAATATCGTGGATCGTTGACGTTCTACCGAGGGCTTCCTGGCCGATTCCTACGGTAGATACTTGAACCTTGGACTCCCGGGCTGCTAATTGCGCCCTTTAAAAATAAAAAGTAGTGATTACAGTAATGCTGATTTGTAGAAGAACAGTGTTTATTTGATGACACATTTTGTGCGCCATTATTTAGTAACGTCTCGCCTCGCCTCGTTGACTACTTCGTTGGTTTAGTGGTCGCAAGCGCAATTGCTAACCTAGTTTAGAGGTCCTGGGTTCGATTCCCAAATCTGGCAAAGTATAATTGAGGGTTTTCTGTCTTGAATTTCTCAGTAGCAACCTGGAGTTTTGGATTTCTGCCCAATTGATGACAATAGGCTCGCTCCTATTACATGGGACTTCAAGCATAACTGGCGAGATGTAGATGTATAATAGGTATACTTCTGCCCAACCCTTCGTGGAAACATGGTGTGATGTTATTTTATGTAGTAAAATAATATGTACCAAAGCACATCCAATGGAGTTCGCTTGTGTACGGGGCACATACACGGCAGGAAGTCGTGATGGTTTCTCTTGATCCACCAGCCTGCGTGCGATAATTTCCACTCAATCGTTTTCATTTTGGCTACTGAACAACTGCCGGCCTCTTTCAACAAATTGAAATAGGAGGCCATTAGCTCTTGACCTGTAACAATTTAAAATTCGTGATTACTTGAAAACCAAAACGATAATACCTACACTACATTAGCGCTCATTAATATACAGTATGAAACTATATAGCCTGTCATAGAAAGTTTGTCACAAACAGATTAAACTAATCTCTGATAACTGACCACAACCTTAGCCAGACAGAATGGCTAACACAGACAGAATGGCTTACACAGACAAAATGGCTTACACAGACAAAATTGCTTACACAGACGAACTCGTTTACAAAGACAAAATGGCTTACACAGACGAAATCGCTTACACAGACGAAATCGCTTACACAGACGATATCGTTAACACAAACAGAATGGCTTGCAAAGACAAGATGGCTTACACAGACGAACTCGTTTACACACACAAAATGACTTACACAGACGAAATCGTTACACAGACAAAATGGCTTACACAGACAGAATGGCTTACACAGACAGAATGGCTTACACAGACAAAATTGCTTACACAGACGAACTCGTTTACAAAGACAAAATGGCTTACACAGACGAAATCGCTTATACAGACAAAATGACTTACACAGACGATATCGTTAACACAAACAGAATGGCTTACAAAGACAAGATGGCTTACACAGACGAACTCGTTTACACAGACAAAATGACTTACACAGACGAAATCGTTACACAGACAAAATGACTTACACAGACGATATCGTTAACACAAACAGAATGGCTTGCAAAGACAAGATGGCTTACACAGACGAACTCGTTTACACAGACAAAATGACTTACACAGACGAAATCGTTACACACACAAAATGGCTTACACAGACAGAATGGCTCACACAAACAAAATAACCCAAAATCATGTCGCAGATTGAACTTCAAGACTATCACCTGCAGAAATAGCCGTCATAAGTCTTGATTGTTCAGCTTCCTCTTCGAATATTTCATTTGTGTCTCTATATATCGCTCCCATGTCTTCTTCCTCCGTTATCGCACCCATTTCTAAAATGTTTGCACTTTTCACCTTTATAATAAACAGAAAACATTATTTCGCAAACTTGCGCTTAGCGATTAAAAGTACCGCCGTTTGGCTCCCAGACTGGAGCGGGCCGGGGCTGCGCTGAAGCGGCTCCTGCCCAATCTAGGGGGGCCAAACGCCTCCTGCCGGAGGCTCTACGCGGGGATCGTGCGGTCCATGGCCCTATACGGGGCGCCCGTGTGGGGGCCTACATTGAGGCGCCAACCAGCTCGCACGTTGAGGGCGTCCCATAGGGTCATGGCCATACGGATGATCCGAGGATATCGCACGATCTCCGGCGAGGCGGCGGGCCTTCTTGCCGGATTACCGCCATGGGATCTGGAGGCAAAAGTCCTCGCGCAAATGTGGGAGTGGCGCGAGGAGGCCAAACGCTGGGGCGTAACTCCGCTGCCGCGGGAAATCGCGGCACAGCGGACAGAGCTCCGGCGAGATCTCATGGCGACATGGAGAGAGCGATTGTCGTAACCCAGTGTTGGGCACGCCACGATTGCGTCGGTAAGTCCCCTCTTTGAGGAGTGGTTCGAGAGGCGGCATGGCGTCCTCACCTTCCGCCTGACGCAGGTCCTCACCGGACACGGCTGTTTTGGGAGGTTCCTGTTTCGGATAGGGCGGGAGGAAACGCCCGGGTGTTTCCACTGCGAAGATCGCCCTGAGGACATGGTGGAGCACACGGTGGTGGTCTGCCCGGCTTGGGCGGAGCACCGCCGTGTCCTCGTGGAGGCGATCGGCGGCGGCGGTCTCTCGCGTCCGGCCCTGGTCCAGGCCATGGTACGGAGCGAGAGGGCATGGGGAGCCGTCACCTCCTTCAGCGAAGCAGTGATGCTCGCAAAGAGGGAGGCGGCGCACGTGAGGGAGAGGCAGCATATGCGCCCTCGCGACCCTAGCCGCCACAGGATACGGAGACGCCCTGGGCGTCGGGAATCCCAGGCCGATTTCCGGCCACCGTAGGCATGAGCTTGCGGACAGCGAGTAATGGGTAGCTCGCTGTCCGGTTAGGACCAAGCCCAAGTCGACGGCGCGTTGTGTTCCACGCGCGCCTCAAAGAGATGTCAGCACAAAAATGATGGGGCCCGCAAGGGCCGATGCCTGCCAGGGGTGCGGGTTTGTTCGAAAGAGATACCACAGCCCCTGGCATACGGGCTACTGAAGGAACACGGGTGGGTTTTAGTCAGTATAAGTCTGACACGCCCTCCTGCTCCACCCAGAGCGGGAGAAGTTATTTGATGATTTCCCACCCAAAAAAAAACGATTAAAAGTAGTAGTAACCAAATTCCCATTAAATATTGTTGTTTTAAGTGCGTCATTGTGAAGTAAAGCCAGTATATTGAAATGAATACCGATTTAAACTGAAAACCCATGAAACAGAGAAACGCTTCAGCCAGATGCTGGGTGCCCAGTTCTGGCTTCTCTCGCCTCAGATGAAGTTCGCCAAGCAGATGCAGCGCCCGGCCGAGCTGTCTCCTCAGGCCATGCTCCATGGCACTGGCTCCCATCTCCGTCAGCAACTTGGCCGCAGCTTCATGTTCACCCAATCTGTACCAGATAGGTTTTACTAAACACTCGATTTTGGACACACGTCCAAATTTTTTTCCGACTAGAAAATAGTGTCAAAGCCAAAGCATTATATCAAATACTCACTAGCCACTTTGATCGTCAAGATTTACATTAAAATAGAATTGTTTATAGTCGCTCCTTCCAAAAGATGAAGAATGGACAAGAAAAAAAAAAAGAAGTTGAAAATGGTTGCATGCCGAATGGTGAAATATGGCAGGACTCTATATTGTTATACCTACACCTACTCACCCATATTTGCAAATAAATTCTATTCTATTCTAACTCCACCGTTACTCATTTCAAATGTTTTACAATATTTCACATTATCATCGTCATTTTATTTTATGTAACAGTTTTTTTTTTATGATTCTACTACAAAACAAGGTTTTATTTAGATCAGATTTAAACCAACAAGCCAGTTTTTAATCAAGAACCCAAAAGGTCTAAAAAATAAATCTTTTTCTGTTGGTAATTTGGTATTCTTTAAAGTATCGAGCCTATTTTTGAATAAGAACCTAACAGAAATCGAAATACGGTTCTTTTTACAAAACGAACAAGTCCATCTGGTGCTAAGTAGTAATTTTCTTTCCAAAAACATAGGTACATATCCCTAACTTGAGAAATGCTAAGTTTCCCATACAAACGTCGTCCCATACATTTAGTCCCATTAATCACCTACTTTCAGGATTATCTATGAGACAAAACGTACCTAGGTATGTCCTTCAAGATGCCATCTATCTCCTTGCCAAACTTTATCGAAATCCGTTCAGTGGTTTAGACGTGAAAAGGTAACATACAAACAGACATAATGTAGTAACTTTCAAATTTATCATATTAATTAATTTATGGGTTAAACGTTTTGCTGATTGGTATGCATAAACTTATGGTTATACATTTAATTATCATGAATTCAATAGAAGCGGGATTGCAAATGTAATATTCTTGTTTAATAGATATGATTTTATGAAAAGTGGAATATTACTTGTGTGAGTAGTCGGAATAATATTATTGTTTGAGCACAACATGGCGGTGCATGGAGATTTGAAACATATAATGAAGTTAGGAGATCAGCCATATTGGGCCCAACATCCAAAGTGCAAGCGAAAAAAAAAATGCTTTTTTACTATTGCGCCGATGTCTTAGACCAATGTCCTCCAAATAAACTCAACCGACCTTTGCGAGAGTTCCTATGTTTTTTTTTAATATGTCAACTAAATATCAAGGTCACCTTTCATTTATTTTCACCATTCGGTAGTTATATATTTTATAAAAATATATAAAACTAGATTTCGCAACATTAAAAAACAGCTGAAGGAATGGTGTCTTAGAGATTCGGCGCGATATAAGAAATGATGAGGATCCTCCTCGACCTTAACTGTTTTTTCTCTGCCCGGTTTTATGTAGGTTTTGGCCCCAACTTGGTATGAAACGTGACTTTAGGTCGTTAGTTGTAAGACAGGAAATACTATCCATGACTAGGCAACACTGTTCCACTGTTGTGTTTGGCTCCCACAAATTAATACGATATTTCTTTATCTGGGCCACATGAAACCAGTTCTTGCTGTACGTGTCCAGGCGGTTCGCAGCGACATCCATTTATAACCGATTTTTTTTTAAACAACCGACTTCCGAAAAAACACTACATAATGAAAAATAACTTTACTTTCAGAAGTTGGTGGTTATTTTTCCGTCCGTAATTTTATTGGTCATTTTTAACTCTGTAGTGTCATTCTCATCTTCTGCTTAGCCCTTTTCCCAACTATGTAGGGGTCGGCTTCTAGTCTAACCGGTGAATACCACTATTAAGCATCTCTATTAATCCTTAAATATCTGGTATTACCAAGCCATGCTAGGTTTTTTTTTGTTTGACGTTTGTAAAAAACCCCCGACCCAAACAAAAACTTTAAAAAGTAAAAAAATATATATTTATTGGCCTTATAAGTTGAAGAATTAATATTTTTATCAAGGCATTGTCAAGTCGGGGGACGGTCAATGAAAACGACAAACAGAAACCTAGCATTTTCATTAGCCGTCCCCCGAATTGACAATGCCTTGATAAAAATATTAATTCTTCAACTTATAAGGCCAATAAATATATATTTTTTTACTTTTTAAAGTTTTTGATTGGGTCGGGGGTTTTTTAAATTTTAAATTTTATTTTATTTCCTGCTTTTTAAACGTAATGTCTCGCTTAAATCTGCGCAGCGTTGCGTATTTTTCCCACAGTGAAGTTTGTTACTAATTTATCCTCATTCCTCGTCCTGATCACCATTTATCTATAATCTATTCATTGAGACCTTTTCAATGAGCACAAACACGACACTTCTGCTGTTAGTTGGTGAGTAACTTGGATATCCTGGAAACACCAGGTGTTGCTCCAGCATCAGTTCAAGGTTACTTTGTTCGTCTGGTAATAGAATACCAAATTTCAAGTTGATCAGACCCGTGGAAGATGCTCAAATCCCTTCATCAACCGGAAAAGAGCCGATAATCTTCAAACGGCTAAACCGATTTTGATGAAACAAGTCTAAGAATACTTCCGACAAATTCACCCTTCAAACAAAAAAAAACAAAATCAAAATCGGTTCATCCGTTCGGGAGCTACGTTGCCTCAGACAGACACACTCACACACACACAAACCCTGGGCACGCCACGATTGCGGCGGTAAGTCCCCTCTTTGAGGAGTGGCTTGAGAGGCGGCATGGCGTCCTCACCTTCCGCCTGACGCAGGTCCTCACCGGACACGGTTGTTTCGGGAGGTTCCTGTTTCGGATAGGGCGGGAGGAAACGCCCGGGTGTTTCCACTGCGAAGATCGCCCTGAGGACACGGTGGAGCACACGGTGGCGGTCTGCCCTGCTTGGGCGGAGCACCGCCGTGTCCTCGTGGAGGCGATAGGCGGCGGCGATCTCTCGCGTCCGGCCCTGGTCCAGGCCATGGTACGGAGCGAGAGGGCATGGGGAGCCGTCACCTCCTTCAGCGAAGCAGTGATGCTCGCGAAGAGGGAGGCGGCGCACGTGAGGGAGAGGCAGCATATGCGCCCTCGCGACCCTAGCCGCCGCAGGATACGGAGACGCCCTGGGCGTCGGGAATCCCAGGCCGATTTCCGGCCACCGTAGGCATGGGCTTGCGGACGGCGAGTAATGGGTAGCTCGCTGTCCGGTAAGGACCAAGCCCAAGTCGACGGCGCGTTGTGTTCCACGCGCGCCTCAAAGAGATGTCAGCACAAAAAAAATGATGGGGCCCGCAAGGGCCAATGCCTGCCAGGGGTGCGGGTTTGTTCGAAAGAGACACCACAGCCCCTGGCTTAAGGGCTACTGAAGGAACACGGGTGGGTTTTAGTCAGTAAAAGTCTGACACGCCCTCCTGCTCCACCCAGAGCGGGAGAAGTTATTTGATGATTTCCCACCCAAAAAAAAAAAAAAAAAAAAACACACACAAACCCCCTGCATACAAAATTTCATGAAAATCGTTAGACCTGTTTCCAACAGTCAGATTATATAAATATGTATACAAGAATTGCTCGTTTAAAGGTATTCGATTATTGTAAAACATATGTCAAGGTTCGTACCGTTGCATAACAGCTGCCATGTGCATCCTAACCTCGCAGAGCCCTTCAATGTTCTTACTGTTCTGGTGTATCTTGAAAGCTCTTTCAAAAGTCTTCTGAGCGTTATTCAAGTTGTTCATCAATAACTGACAAAGGCCAATTTCTATTATTGCCTCTGCTGTTTTGTGTATTGCGCCGGCTAAAATATTTCAAATAAAAGCATAAGCATACACAGACACACAGGGCTCCTTTCTGTGAGAGGGAGTGGGCAGTAATCCACCACACAGGCCCAGTGCGGGTTGGTAGATGACTTCGAAATGTTGGTTCTAGAACATGCCGACTTCCTCGCGGTGTTTCCCTTCACCTTTTTGAGAGCAGTGGTAAATAAATTATTTACACAAAGTAAAGCGAACTCAAGACCTAACAACTCTGAACTCGGAACTGTTACCACTGGATCACCACTGCTTTCATAAGAAAGAGCAGTGGTAGCCCAGTGAGATAAATTTAATGTAAGACACCACTTCCAGCTTGATCAGCTAGTTCTACATAGACAATATGGATGTAGTTTTGTTTTATTTGACTAGAGAAATTACCCTCCATAAAGTAATATCTGGATGACCGATCTCAACTCAGAACGATTTATCGCCCCCGAAACCCCCTGCATACTAAATTTCATGAAAATCGGTGGAGTCGTTTCTGAGATTCAGATATATAAACATATATACAAGAATTGCTCGTTCAAAGGTATTAGATTCTACCTTTGGACGTGACAAAATTCCAAAGATTTGTCAACTCTGGCAAAACTCAACCCACTTATCATAACTACATTGAAAACAACCTAAAAAAAACTACGGTATGAACGAAAGACTAACTAACCATCTTTAGCTCGTCTCTCAGCTAAACGAGCCAGTCTCTCAGCCTTAGGGGTGTCCTCCTTTCGCACTGTTCGTGCTTTGTGGAGGAGGACCCTATACAGTTGTAAGGCAGTGGCCCTAAACACGGTATCGGAAGGAACTTCCTCACCATCTTCTTCCGCTTCGTATAAGGGCCACTCCTGCAAGTCAAGATGATATTGCTCAATACGTAGTTAAGTGTGAATAGAAGTGACAAATGGACTGTATTGGATGAACGCAATATTTAGTGTTTTTTCTACTAAATTGTTTGTATTACTTATAAGTTAACAAATAAATCAAAACCATATTTGACTGCAAAAATCGGTCAAATCTAGTTTTGGCCTGTTAAAACTATAAGCAACCTTCGTAGCGTAGCTAACATAGAGAAAATACCGTGAGAATAAACATAATCGGCCTTTTAACCTCCCCACTGCTGGGACACAGACCTCCTTTCTGTGAGAGGGAATGGGCCAAAGTCCACCACGCGGCCCACCAGTGGGTTGGTGGATGTCACATGTCTTCGAATTTTTGGTTCTAGGACATGCCGGTTTCTTCACGATGTTTTCCTTCAGTTTTTGAGAGCAGTGGTGATGAAATTATTTGGAGAAAGTGAAGCGCCTGCCCCAGATACGAACCGGATCTGCACCCTAATTGCGTAACTCACGATTCATCATAATCTGTTTCGCTTTGAAATAGATTGTTAAACCATTGCTTCACATATTCGAAACAAGTATCTGTTCAACAACGTAAATAACGCAATGAATACTGTTGAACTGTCAAATTGAAACTGATTAAGATTAATCGTGAGTTACGCAATTAGGGTGCGGGTCGAAGTCGGGACCGTTACTGCTGGGCCACCACTGCTCTCTATAATAGGTAATAAGATTAATTAAATTTAAAAAAGACAACCTGTCCGATAGAACTATCTCTCACTTCTGTCAGTAACGTAAATGGTTCTTCTGGGTCTGCATCTGGAACTAAGAGATGTAAACCATAATTTGGCTGTCATTCGTGGATCTTTAACAGTCGGTACGGGTCATCAGAAACCCGAAAATCTGACAACGCGCACAAATCTGGCATCGTATTAACCAGTGAACTCAAACAAACTCACACTCAAAGCATTTATTTCAATTAAACCATTTACAGGCACTTTTGAATTGTCAAAAAGTCGATAAGTTGGAAAGTTGAAGCTAGTTGCCCATTCCAAAACGTAGCTCAATGGAGAAGAACGGGCAAGAAACTCCACGGACACTCTTTTAAATCAAGTGACTGGGTTAGTGCAGGTCAGATGCAGTTGCTCCATGTTAAATACTGGTATTCAGCTGCATCCGGTTTGACTGGACGCTGACCCCAACATAGTAGGAAAAAGACTAGGCAGATGATTTAACCATAAATTCAATTAATACTTACATTTGTCCAACAGGAACTTTCCAAAGTGGTATTTACAGACAGCTTTTAACCGACCACCATCGATAAGGTACTGACTCGATACCGCTATCGCTGCTTGAAAGAACTTCTCTGCCAACCATAGAATACCCTTTTCCCTTTCAGAATAGAAGAGCCCTAGATTCAGTAAGTAGGTGCATTCTTTTTTAGGATTGTCTGGCGATGGAATAATAAAATTCTATTAGACACTTATTTTACGACACGTTACCTACACATCTATATACATATTATAAAGTGATACAATATTGGTTTGTAAGATTGTATGTAGGGTGTAATCTCTGCAACTGCCAGTCGAATTTAAAATTATTTTTTGTATTTTATGGCCCTTTTAAACATATTTTCCGATATATTTTCTTAAGAAATTTGTAAAAATTATTTACCCAATGTGGATGAAAATAATTAAATGGAATAATAAAATTAATAATCAATCAGTGATAAATGATAAATGATTTTATTTCTGTAAGTAGGTTTGTACAAACACTTTTACACGTCAATCATATTTTTTAAACTAGATGAGGTCGGCGTTTCCTATCTGACTACTCTGAGAAGAAAGGCCGAAACAAACTCAGAGGTCACAGTCTCTTTTAAAGTCCAGACATAATCTTGGTCAGATCATGTGAAGACCATGTGGATTGGTGTCTGAAATGGTCTTTTGAGGAAAGAACCACACAGGTTGAGTGGACCTGTCCATTCAGTGCACGCATGTATCAGTAATCATACGGCTCAACTCAGAACTTGAGGAGCTCAACGATTTGACGAACAATACCAAAGAAAGGACATATGGGTAGGCCGCATAAAGTACTCAAACTGCCAGATTAACATTAAAAACGAACTGAGAAAGAGACGAAACACGAAAAAAATAATTAAAGCAAAAATAATATTATACTTCTCAAAGTAAATATTCATGTCAAAGTGTATATTATAATAATCAAATGTCAAAGTGTAAATAATAATAATCAAATGTCAAAGAGCAAAACAAAGAAAAAACAACATTCAGTATACAAAATTGGAGCAGGTCAATCCCAAGCTTTTTTGTCCTCAATATAATCTTTAACGGTATAAAAGGCTTTCAGGCACAACTTACGTTTGATGAATGATTTAAATTTATTGAGACTTAGATCTTGAACATGGCTTGGAAGTTTATTATAAAAGCGTATACATTGACATCTGAATGACCCACCTATTTTCTTGAGCCTTGTTGATGGTACAACAAATTTGTGTTTGTTCCTAGTATTTATACTATGGATATCACTGTATTTTTTAAACAATTTAATATTTTTATGAGCATATAAAAGATTTTCATAAATATACTGTGAAGGCACAGTCATTACATTTATCTCCTTAAATCTATCTCTGAGAGAGTGTCTCGGACTTAATTTATAAATTGATCGGACAGCTCTTTTCTGCAAGACAAAAATAGTCTGAATGTCGGCGGCATTTCCTCACAATAGAATACCATACGACATTACACTATGAAAATAGCTAAAGTACACTAAGCGGGCTGTCTCTACATCAGTTAAATTACGAATTTTCCTAACAGCGTATGCTGTGGACACAAACCTTCTTCGTGTTCTTTTTCCGCTTTTTGCAGATGGTCTGAGATATGTTCCAAATAATCCTCTCTTTTTCTGAGGTCTATCACAATACCGATGTCGTCGTCTTTAACAAGCTGTACGTTATCATAAATGAGGTCTTGTAGATACGCTGACGCATCTGCATAACCGAATTCTCTCATTTCCAAAATGAGACATTCGTGTAAAGGCAGCTTACGCCTAGAAAACGAAAGATTGTATGGTGAACAAAACGTTCTAAATGCATGCTTAAGAGCGTTTAATCTGAAAATGTTTTGATTAATTTGTCAATATTACTGTATGGATATATGAAATATCTCTAACTAGTGACCTAAAATATTGATTATTAAATGCAATAATTAATATCTTAACACCGAATATTTAGTTTTAGATGTAAAAAAAGAACTTGGAAACTTTACAAATGTCTTTTTTACACCTAAAACGGTTACAACATCAAATTTAGTGTTATGATTGCAAATCATTATTCATATTTTAGGTCACCAGTTAACGATATTTCATATTTCCATGCAGTAATAATAACAAATTAATAAAAACTGGTAAATATTTGACAGCTATTTGCGACGTTGCCAACTTTCAGAATAAACGCTCTTAAATATTTCCCACATTTTCACTACAACTAAGTAGGTCTTTTTTTAACTTCTCTCTTCTAACAAAAGCTCCGTTCGTTCTTTCACGTAGATTTAGTGGTCGCAAGTGCAAGAGAAGTGATGACCCCGTGGTAACGGAGTCGTAGGTCGTGTGTTCGAACCCAGACAGGCGCTTTACTTTGTGTACATTATTCCCTCACCACTGTTCTAAAACCGGTGAAGGAAAACATCGTGAGGAAACCGGCATGTCCTAGACCGAGAAATCGAAGACATGTGACATCTACCAACCCGCACTGGGCCCGCGTGTTTGATTACGGTCCACCCCTTCCCACAGAGGAGGCATGTGTCTTTGGGGGAAACACATTGATTTACCACTAGCCGTAGATCGATCATTAACGCTCAAAAAATGGGACGGAAAAGTAGTGCACAAATAGACGACAATACGTGCACTCCTTTCCCCCAGATTCTAACACTCGAGCCGTATAAGCCGTATAATCCGAATGAATTACAAAGCACTACGCGCCGCTATAGATAATATAACGGCCAGATGTCAAGTGTATTAGACGGGTTGTAATACAGTTGGTGACAAATTCTCGCCTTGTTTTTGTATGACGCGCTCTATCTACGGCGTGGTAAATCAATGGGAAATCATTATAGGCTGATTATGCTAAGTGCGACTGCTGAAGTTGAGGGCCTGGGTTTGATTCCAAAAGGCAAAGCAAGTCGGCAGACTAAGCTGGAGGCTTACCTAAATTTTTTCGCACACTAGGTAACAAGAATTGCGAAGTTGATCGATCGAGTGATATGCATCAATGTTCATACCTTCGTACGCCATTGGAATCAAAAAAGGTTAAATTAAACAACGCTTTGCTCCGAAATGTCTCCAAACTGTTTTTGGTCATACATGCCATCAGTTTAGGCAGAGTTCGCTTCTGCGGAAACCCACTACTGGAGGAATCCATTATCGATTTTTGATTACGCAAACTGATATTAAAACGATTTTTTGAAAATAATACAAAAAAAAACCATAGGTGTTTATAAAGTTGTCAAGTTAACAGCTTGTCAAAAATGACCACAGATTTTTTCTTTTTTGTTTCAAAATACTACTGGCAATGTGTATTTTTTTTTTTCATTTCTTTGCAAGGATGATGGTAGTGAAGAATTAAATCACACATCACAACATCACGCCTGTAATCCACGAAGAGTTAGGCAGAAGTAGGCCCATAGTACACCCACAATTCGCAAGTTATGTTAAGTTTGTTGAAAATGTAATAAATTAGTATTTAATGTTATAATTAAGTACAATAAGTATTACGTTTGGAAAAAAAATCCGCCTTTTGTTATGTTTATAGCTTTGCATAAACAAATCTTTATAGCTACTTATCGAAGTGTATTACGATTAAACCTACGATTATAAGGAATAAATAAAAAAGTTTATTGACACAAAATACCTTTGTATAGAATACCAATACATTTCACGTAGGTAGGTCACATTGGTTTTTAGGAAAAGGCTGCACAAAAAGTGAAAAACCCTGCGTACTAAACTAGGGAAACCCTGTGACCTAGGAGTATATATTTTATTTCATGTAATTGTTTAAAACAATATAAAGATCGGCTTGTCTAGGGCACTTTCTTCTTCACAGCCATGATGTGATAATATCAAAACAAAGTAGAACGTTTTAAGAAGACCCCAAACAGTATGATACAATAAAGAGACCTTGTTACTTTTTACGAGTACTCTCGTTAAATTTTATGATATATTCGGCAGAGTCCAGTGCGACCCCACATCATAATATTTCATTGTGACTTGAGGGTACCAACCACAACCACATTTTGAATACCTACGTCAAATAATGTTAACATTTTAGGCTTGGATATTGTGATATATGAGCATAAAGAGATGCATTTAACGATCCCACTCGTTTGGGAGGAGTTGGTAAAAAATAGACTGGTGTCGAGGCGTTTGGTGAAGACCAGCGGAAGAGTGACTTCGACAACAGCCGAGACAAACTCAAGAGTCAGCCAACCTGCAAAATATATAGTACCATTATCATAATGGTACTCCATAGTGTCCGCACTGTGCACGTAGGGACGTGCATAGTCCTTACCTAGTGTGCGACGTGAGGTAACCTATCTTGAATAGGTTACATTAGCTACACCAGACGCTCTAGTGTTTCTTTTGCGTTCAGTCGAGATGGTTAAAATCAACTCATACTTGGGTCACTGAGCACATTCTTGTAACCTATAATTAGTCGTTAGTAACATAAACAGTCACCGTAGCCAAAATCGTCATGTTGTGTATTATTATATGTTAGGTTCGTTTGTTTGTGTTTTTAAATCGACTAAATTGACATACCTAAAGATTATTCAGAACAATTATTTATGTGACAACACCAAGGAGGAACGGTTGACAAGTGAGGATGGGAGCCGCGATGTGGCAATCGATTCGTTCACTTGGTTGTGGGACGAGCTTACAAGTCGGACAAGATATACCTAGTAACTCTGATAATTCTAAAATAATTATTGGAGCTGGTTATTGTAATTATATAATACAAGTACATTGTTAAATTGGAGTGATTGAACATTATTATTATATACACGAGGAGTTTTATTACATATAATAAGAGCACAGTATAATTCCAGATTTAGGTTATTTCTTCCAATTGATGCTAATGATAAAAGGCCTGCAATGTATAGGTATATGTATTATACATAACGATATCTCCGTCACGTACGACGCACGAATGTGTTGCAACATTGCTCATTACATTCTACATGATTATATACAAGATGTTGTTTTGCATCCTCGTCAAATTTCAGGTAATTGTCATAAAAGACATAAATAATCAATTGAAAGTACAGTACCGGGCAATAACTAATAAGCGCTGCTTTTTTTTGTTGTTGAAATTTAACAGTATTTCAGAATTAAACCCTTAATTCAATACAAATAAAAGAGAATCACCCGACTACACACAATGCAGCTGTGTGCGTGAGTGTCGACGTCTTACCTACGAACCAAATTCAAGCGTGCGCGACCGAGCGGCGAGCAATGAATGACCTGAGCGACCGGTAGCAATAATTTTACCTAATTTTATTTCGAAAATCACCTACATTATTGTCATAAATTTAGTTTGATAATTACCTCTTTATGCATCATGCATCTTCATGCATTTTTGCATCATTAGAATACGGAAATCTTACTAATGACAGTAATACTAGTGCGCCAAAGAAAAGTTCACTGACCTGCACCCCCTAATTGCGTAACTCACGATTGATCATAATTGGTTTCGTCTTCACAGTTAAACAATATTCATTGCGTTATTTATGTTGTCGAACAGACACATTTTTCGAACATATGAAGCAATGGTTTAGCAATCCGTTTCAAAACTATACATATTATGATGAATCGTGAGTTACGCAATTAGGGTGCTGGTATCAGATGATTAATAAAATGTTCGTTTTGCTCTAATGCTATCGTTCAGCCTAAACTTTTCGTAATGATTTTGTTTTTATTTGTGGATTAAATTGGTTGATTTGAAATTTTCTTTACTACTTAACGGGCTTAGGACCGGTAATAATACCTACCTACCTTAGTTGATGTACCGATCTACTAAGTTTAAAAATGTTTTTTAGGTGTAGTTAGTTAAGTGTAAGTAGGCGGTGATACTTTCGACTCTTAGGTATTATTGGCGTAGTTAAAAATTTAAAATCAACTTATTTACACTAATAAAATTGATTAAGCTAACAACGTATTTACAAAATGTACAAATTAATAAATTACCTACTTAAGTTACCTGGAGGAGTTGTTTAAAGTTGCCACCATCACACTCTTGGCACAATCGAGCACGACGTAGGTAGCTGGTTTTCCTTTAGTTTACGTAACACTAACACATTCGTTTTAAAGTGTCGAAAGCACTAATGATCCTTGCACGTACACTGTGGTGTGGTGCACTCAAAGCGTCGACCTGCCTCCCGCGTGCTTGCCCGTGGTTCTCGCTGGAAGTATTCCAGGATGTCTTCCTGCAAGGCGACAGGAAGGCCTACCTACGCTGCCGCGAGCTTGAGCATGCCGGGGAACGTCAAACTGCCGCTGATCCCGTAGTCTCTGCGTAGCAGCCAGCATGACGCTCTGTGATGGGGGTTCCCGATCGGGAAACATTTCCGTGAACATCCGGATGGCTTCACGTAGGCTGTCTCCACTGATGGCATACAGGCGGACCATCTACACCAACTCGACATTAGTGTAATTGTCCGTCATCTTGCACTTTGTATCGAATGACGTCTCAACAATTTACCGAGAACTGAGAAGCGCGCACGCACATTTCGGCGACATCAAACACACTGTTGGTTCGGGGGCGGGCGCGGGGCCGCTCACGCGGCGCCCGAACGAACGATCGCGCTTCAAGCGTTGTGAATGGATGTATTGTTTGCGTTTGTGTGTGAAAGCGCGGTTAGGCTAGTAACAGACGGGCCGCGTTTAAATACGGCTGGTTCACACTTACGGATTTTAGTAAACAGGAAAAAATATTAAAAAAAATACCTACCCATTTTATTGTTGATTTGGGTCGAGAATCATTAGCATAATAACGTCCTTGAATTTGACTAGGATGCAAATCAACATCTTGTATATATCGTCGTAATCTCGTAATAGGCAATACTGCACACATTCACTATCTGCTGTTCTTAACTTGCTCAGAACATTGGCATTAAGATTATGAATGTATTCAACAACTAAGTATATAGTTGCATGCCTTTTTTCTCATAACTCATCAAAGCAATTTGTCAACTATGCGTTTTGTTATGCCTATAATGAATTTAACGATTCGTTACGTCCGATGTTGGACCCTGTTTGTCGAATTTTGTCTTTTTTTCTTGAATAAGTCCCATATAGGAATGCGTAATATTTTCTTACGGTGACCTTTAGTTCCCTACTCGAAATGTAAGTGTCTGAATTATAATTAGACTTTAGGACCCACATCTAGAAGTTTTGGTGTTCGTATAAACTAAGATAAATTACGGAAGTGAACGCCACTCTTGAGTCTTTCCCTCCAAGATTTTTGAACGAACAACAGACTACTGGCTAAGTTTGTGTAACTTTCATGAGAAAACCTTACCTGATATAATATTTACCTAGATACACAGACTTTTAAGTAAGCCAGAAATATATTTGTGTACCAAGAAATCACTTCTATGGAAGACACCATATTTAATTCATAAAGGAATGCAAGTTAGATAAATGGTTGCGGACGACAGAAAACAGAGTGCTGAGCTTAATATGCAAATATCGAAAGTGTCTAGGGATCAATGAATTTAAACCTACCCCTGCCCTACTGAAATTAAATAAAAATGTATATTTATCTAAATATACATTTTTACACAATATAAAAAAAAAGATTTAGTTAATCTTAATTAAATCTTTTTTTTTCATATGTGTAGATCGACGAAAAACATATTTTGTGCTTTTGCATAGTAAAGACTTTTCTCGATTTTTGCATCTTATGTTGGATTTTACCTTAGTTAATCCTGACATTATAATGTGATAAAAAGATAAAGCTAAAGGTTTTTAAAGGTTTTTATTACGTAAAATAAACAATTCGCATTTCTATTTCCGCCGTTAACGCGGAAAACACAATCGTAGCGTTCGGCATACTCAATATGAGTTCATCGAAATCTCGTTACGGAATGGTTACCCACGTCCATTGTAACAGGCGAAAAAGATTTTCTGGGTGTGGCTTCCATATTTGGCAGAACTCTTCTTTGAAGAATATCCCATGCGTGCTCAATGGGATTTAAGTCTGGCGATGGAGCAGGCCTTGGTACAATCGTTTCAGCGTAAACCTGTGCATTGAGATTGGCTCTGATACAAATCGGTTCGGTTCTTCTGCCGATCCAAATACCCAATTGTAAATACCCAATATAGACTTGACGGAAGATTAAAATCATCTTTAAACCGAAATGCCCTTTTCAAATGACAAAATATTTTGAACAGTATCCATTAGAGAAACAAAAAAAATACACAATTAAAAAAACTGATACTTTGTAACTAGCAAAAACGTGCATGATCCCCTAGACACTTTTGATGTGTGTAGACTAAATAAAACTGATTGATGCAATAGTTGGCATGCAAATTGTACAATGCACTTTGCCATTGCCTGTTTTAATATTCGCTGCACACAGCGTAACTCCAATTTTTCTTTCTTAGTAGATATCAAGACAGAATGAATTACGGAATTTTCAACCTATTCTAATACATTGAACCCAGATTAGGGAGTACCTATTGTTGGCTGAGCTTACTTCAATGAAAATATAAGTTCATTGTAACACAGTGGTATAATCAATGATATTATATATAATCTTGGTAAAACCTCATTGGGTATAATCAAGTAATTTACATGAACATAAAATTAAACTCATCTGAAAGATACAAGATGACAGAACAGAACAGTTGCTAGGCAACAACTTAAGAAGACTGTACTTCTAGAACATAGTGCATTATAACCTTTATGGTTCAACACCCCCACTTAATCCACTATGTTGTGTGCAGAACACATGTTTCTGCTTACCAACTCCCTTAGTCATCATATCAGCAGGCATAAGGGTAGTCTCACAATATTCAACACAAATAACCCTTTGCTCTGCTAACTCTCTAATGAAATGAAATCTTATATTTATGTGTTTGGAACGTTTTCCAATAGCAGGAGTATAAACAAGCTTACTAGCACTTTGACTATCACTAAAAATAGTAACAGTAGTGTTATAGCCAGTCAGTTCGGAATATAATCCGTTAACTGATATCACTTCCTTAGCCACCTCACAGATTGCGATGTACTCAGCTTCAGCAGTACTTAACGCAACACAACGCTGTTTTAAGGACTGCCATGACACCGCAGCACCACCGAAAATTAGGGTATAATCAGAGAAAGATTTCCCATCAGGCCCATTTCCCCAATCTGCATCTGCATAGGCAACCAAAGGCTTATTACATTTTTTGTAACACAGCGATAGTTCCGCTGTCCCCTTTAAATACCTAAGCACGCGTTTCAGTGCCGCCATGTGAGTAGAATCGTTGCAGTTATTAAATTGGCTCAGCATCGTAACTGCATACGATATATCAGGTCTTGTACAACATGACAGATACATTAATGAACCGATAATTTCCTGATATAGAGTATTTTCGTTCTTTTTACCAGATTTTAGGCGCAGGTTCACTTCAACTGGCGTACTAACTTGTTTGCAGTCCGACATCCCATATTTCTCTAAGATTTTAGAAATGTATTTCTTTTGAGACAAGTGGATTTCACTAGCACTCTTCCACTCAATCCGGACTCCAAGGCATTCTCTTGCCTCACCCAAATCCTTTATTTTGAAGGATCTGCCAATCTGAAGTTTCACCGTCCTGGCTTCTACAGCTCTATTTGTAAATATATAAAAATCATCCACATATAGAGCTATAACAATGAAAATTTCATTATGAATCTTTGTGTAGATCATAATTAGACCTAGAAAAACCCATCTTTATTATATGGTCATGAATCTTTTGGTTCCAACACCTGGCAGCTTGTTTCAGTCCATATATGGCTTTTTTCAATTTGCAAACCTTGCCTTCACTCCCCTCTTGAACAAAAGATTGCGGTTGTTCCATATAAATTTCTTCACGCAGATCTCCATTTAGAAAAGCGGTGGTAGCGTCAATATGATGAACGCTCAGGTTCTTCTCAACTGCCAGTGCTAGTAGAAGACGAATCGACGACATCTTGACTACCGGTGCAAATGTTTCAAAGTAGTCTTCACCAGGTTTTTGCGAATAACCCTTAGCAACCAGCCTGGCCTTATAGCGCCGGGTGCTGCCATCCGCTCCAATCTTCGACTTGAAGACCCATTTTGATTTAATAACATTAGTTTCTAACGGTCGATCAACTAATTCCCAGGTTCCATTCACCATCAAGGAATTGAACTCGTCCTTCATTGCTTCCACCCAAAACTTCTTGTCAGAACGCTCCATTGCATCCTTAACAGAAATAGGATCAGGATCTTCTGACACATGGAAATTATATATCATATCCTTCTCCCGCTTCGGAACCCTATTTCGAGCAGGGTAACGTCTCGAACTTTGCAAATTTTCTGCCACAGGACGCTCTAAGTCGTCAGAAGCTGAACTTTGCAAGTGCTCTATCGTAGGATTCTCTACGTCAATAGAGTCGTAAAAATTCTCTACAGAATCCGATCTCGTCAGTGAACTAGCCCTCGCTGTACTGGATGCACTTCCATATTCTTCTTCATTCGAACTAGCCACCGGAACCCCCACTGCAACAGGACCAGCAATGCTTGGCACCTCTGGTTGAGTGGTGGAACGACTAACTCCAGGAATGTCATACTGTAAATCTATGATCACAGCATCCTTCTTAGAAACAGGAACAGCAGTTTCTTGTTTTTCTTTAATAATCATAGGGACATTTTCCATAAAAGTAGCATCTCGAGCGATGACGATCCTCGTTGGATCATCTTTCAAATTTATAAATCGGTACGCCTTCGAATTGGTCGAATACCCAGTCATTATCATTTGAATCGTTTTTGGATCAAACTTCTTGCGACTATGATCCTTTACCAGAACTTGAGCTCTACATCCGAATATTTTCAGATTCGATAGATCGACTCTCTCTCCTGTAAAAACCTCCTCTGGAACTTTATCCTTGAGGGCCATTGTTGGAGATCGGTTCTTCAGGTACACGGCACAACCAACAGCTTCGCCCCAGAATCTCTTGTCCAAACCAGCCTCATTCACCATGCATCTAGCCTTCTCAGTTATTGTGCGGATTGTTCGTTCCGCCACTCCATTCTGTTGAGGAGTGTAAGGCACTGATCTCTGGTGTTGGATCCCATGTTTTTTCAGGAAACCTTGAAATTCTCCATTGGTATATTCAGTGCCATTATCGCTACGAAATTTCTTTATTTTCTTTCCCGTCTGATTTTCAACTAGTGCCTTGAATTCCATGAATTTAGCGAAAACTTCGGTCTTGGATTTCAACAAATAGCCAAATGTTTTTCGGCTGAAGTCATCCACAAAAATCAGGTAGTACCTGTTACCGCCCCACGATTCCACCTCCATAGGGCCCGCTAAATCCGAATGCACGAGTTCAAGAAAGTCTTTTGCTCTCTTATTTTTCCCTTTCGGAAATATTTTGACGCACTCCTTCCCTTTACAGCAACCTTCACAAGGCTCCGTGCTCACCTGTTTAAAAGTCAGACCATCTGCCAAACTTTTCAACTTCACCATCAGAGCTCCACTCAGGTGACCTAGTCTTCTGTGCCATAAATCAAAACTAGCACAAGAAGATTCTTCTGGAGGACACATCAGAACCATTGCTGCTTCTTTACCTAAAACATATAACCCCTGTTTCAGTGGTGCTGTCAATACTGGCTTTCCAATTACTTTTACCTTGTAATCCTTTTGGTAAACCTTACAACAAGTCTTTTCGAAGACAACAGTGCAACCCTTAGCACACATTTTACTTACTGACAGCAAGTTTGTCGTCAAACCTGGAAGCATAAGTACATCCTCGAACCTCACAGAGCGCCCCATGACATATACATCCCCTTGCTCACTAGCCACAATTTTATTATTGTTTGCGGTCGTCACTAGCTTAGAACTAATGGCCTGTCTATCTTCTAGAATATGCACGTCAGACGTCATGTGTGATGTAGCTCCGGAATCTACGACCCAATGGCCCTCACCAACCGTCATAGATAGAGCGGCCATTAGACCCGAGGTCTCCTTACTGTCTTTCTTCTTATTGAAATATGTGTCATAGTTGTCTTCAGACTTGTTTCCCGTTTTACGACGTTGACACTGCCATTTATAATGCCCTTTCTTCTTACACAAATGGCATATAACACCCTTTTTGGACTTTGACATCAGTGCCGTTGCCGTGTCATCTTCAGCTGTGTTCATTGAGCTGCTTTTCCTCAAGCTTTCTTTGAGCAACGCTGCCTGCACAGACTCTGTTGTGATCTTCGTGCTTGAATGCTCCAATGTCATCACCAGGGGATTGTATGCATCGGTTAATCCGGCCAACATAATGATCCCAACAAATTCATCATCCAGACCTGCCTTTATGCTAAGCAATGACTGGCTGGTTGACAGGATGTCATTGAGATATTCCTCCATTGACGAAAACATTGTCAATTTGGCGCTGAATAATTTCCGCAACAGATATAGCCGTCGCAGTAACCCGCCGTCAGCATAAGATTTTTGCAACGCTTTCCAAGTATCTCTCGCTGTCTTGAGATGCATGATCATAGGATAAATATTTTCCTTGCACATGAGGCAGATCTTACTCCGAGCTTTGGCATCTTTTCTTTTAGCCTCCGCAGAGTCTGCCTCAAAATCATCGTTCACACACTCCCATAGATCAAGGTCGGTCAGGAACATTTCCATGGCAAAAGCCCACGTACCATAATTGGCTTGGCCTGCCAATCTCTCAATACTCTTCACAACAGCTTGTTCCATATTCGAAATTAAGATCAGATACTTTTATTTTGTTCAGATATTACACTAGATCACGTCTGGGCCCATAACCTGTTGGCTGAGCTTATTTCAATGAAAATATAAGTTCATTGTAACACAGTGGTATAATCAATGATATTATATATAATCTTGGTAAAACCTCATTGGGTATAATCAAGTAATTTACATGAACATAAAATTAAACTCATCTGAAAGATACAAGATGACAGAACAGAACAGTTGCTAGGCAACAACTTAAGAAGACTGTACTTCTAGAACATAGTGCATTATAACCTTTATGGTTCAACACCTAAATTACCCTAGGCTAATAAATATTTTGGAACTGCTATTTTTTATGATAAGGAAGGGTATCATAAATATTTACACTTTTCTTTACTTTGCCGTGTGTACTTCCTCAGAATTAGATCCTTAAAATAACGACGCCATCGAACACTGCTTTAATACAGCGTTTCAAAGTTTTAGATAGCAGAGGCTCCTATCTGAAACTTTTCAAATGAAAAATATTTTCGATGATCTCTCATCATGTTGCACTACAGACTCAGCTTTGAACTTCTCGCTCTAAATATACTAGCTCATAAACTCTCTAGGCTTCAGGGACACTATTTTATTATTTAGGTCGGTTTCAACAATAGATTATCAGTCAGAGTCATTGTCGTATTATCTGTCACAGTTATATTATTTAAAAAAAGGACGCAAGTGACAGATTAATACCCAGTTTCTGAATTGAGAATTTGAATTTGAGAACGTCGTGATCTGTACTTAAGTATAACTCAATCATTTTTTCGTTTCTGAATTAAGTATTTTTAAACTCTAATCAAAATTTGAGTATTTTAACCTCATTTACTTAAATTTGACAGAAAGCGTGCTCAACTCATACTTAAGGTCGTCGGTTGCGTTTCTGAACTAAAAAAAACGTGTTTGACAATACTCAAAGCATAATCAACGTCAAGTTAAGTAGTTGAAAGTTGACAAACCAATTTCAGCTACTCAAACTGTAATCAGTTGTAGCAACTAGAGATTTTGTAAGGGATTTTGATCATAATAAGTGACGACGATACTTCGCTATCATCTTTGGAGATGCCTCAACGTAGACAACCATGCAGAAGAATAGCAGGACTTGTTCATCACGCTGTTTTAACAGAATGAAGCCTAAACTGACCTGTCGTATTCAACGGCGGGACTGCATTTCTCCCATGCAGCTACTAATAGGTCTTAGGTATAACGCGACTGGTAGCTTTCAAGCTGTGTTGGGGGACACCGTGAATGTGAGCAAGGTGACGGTGGTTTCCTTTTTTGAGGGTGGGAAATCATCAAATAACTTCTCTTCTCCCGCTCTGGGTGGAGCAGGAGAATATATATATATCACACTTTTACTGACTAAAACCCACCAGTTGCCTGTGTGACAGGGGCCACGGTATCTCTTTCGAACAACCCGCGTCCATGGCAGGCATCGGCCCTTGCCCCCTTCAGTTGGTGCTAACATCTCTTTGAGGCGCGCGTGGGACACAACGCGCCGTCGAACCGGGTCTGGTCCTTACCGGACAGCGAGCTACCCATTACTCGCCGTCCACAAACCCGCGCCTACGGTGGCCGAGAATCAGCCTGGGATTCCCGGCGCCCAGGGCATCTCCTGCGGAGGCTAAGGCCGTGAGGGCGCATATATTGCCTTTCCCTCACGTGCGCCGCCTCCCTCTTCCTTACTGCTTCGCAGAAGGAGGTGACGGCTACCCATGCACTCTCGCTTTGAACCATGGCCTGAACCAGGGCCGGACGCGAGAGATCGCCGCCGCCGATCGCCTCCACAAGGACGGCGGCGGCGGTGCTCCGCCCAAGCCGGGAAAGCGACGGTGTGCCGCGTGGTAGAGACGGTGACTGTAGCGTGGTGCGATAGCATTTTTTACTTAAAGTTGTAAGTCAAAGAAATCTTAATGGATATGTTTCTTGTTATTTAATTTAACTTGATTTCATTACTAGTATCTACTAGAATCTAGTTAGACTGATTTATGCATTCACAAAAATATTTGAAAATAATGTCGTATAATTACGTAAGTTGAAAATGAAATTTCTCATTTATGAACAGATTTTGATTATTTTTATAATAAACAAAAGATCTATATACAAAAACATTTTTCCTGTTGGAATTATATAAATCGGACAACGGGTTCCGAAGTTATTGCAGATTTGATGTAAGAAAAATATATCAAACTAAATTTCATAATAGTTTTTGTTCTGGATGTGAACTGAATATATGTAGTATGTCCCTGTCCTTTTGCACTCTATTACACTTCCGTATCTGAAGCAATAATAATCACAAACATCTAAATAGCGAATGTGGTAAAATTATATTATGGTAAACAATGTACCTAGGTTATTATGTACTTACTTTGTTATTATTGAAAGAATATTTTCTTACTCCTATATAGTACAGTTAGGTGATCTCTTTTTCTCATCGCTATCCATTTTAATTGGTACAATTATAGGTAGTTTACGTAAAATACTAACATAATTCCAATAAAACTTGTGTTTATTTACTTACAGATTTGACATTCACGTTTCGGTTGATCCGTCAAACACGTCAAATATGAAATTGGTAAAATATGCATTAAAGAGTTGCTATAAATTTGTGAATAACATAAATTTGTTGAAATTAGTATCGTTATTTAAAATTAAAGTACTTTGTAAGTCTGTTTTAAATTTATAACATTAAAATGATTTAATATTTGAGTTTTTGAAAAGTACCGGTTTTTAGAATGTAAAATGGAACGTGTCAGCTTTGATCAGGAATTCTTAAGTATATGATCAGTTGATTATTGTTTGACGTAATTCAATTTTAACTTGTGTAACGCAAAAAACTTAAGCATATACTTATGTATTTGAGAATAATCAGTTGAGATTTGCTACTTTTCTCAAATCAGAAACTGGGTGTAATACCCAGTTTCTGAATTGAGAATTTGAATTTGAGAACGTCGTGAGTATAACTCAATCATTTTTTCGTTTCTGATTTAAGTATTTTTAAACTCTAATCAAAATTTGAGTATTTTAACCTCATTTACTTAAATTTGACAGAAAACGTGCTCAACTCATACTTAAGGTCGTCGGTTGCGTTTCTGAACTAAACAAAAACGTGTTTGACAATACTCAAAGCATAATCAACGTCAAGTTTAGTAGTTGAAAGTTGACAAACCAATTTCAGCTACTCAAACTGTAATCAGTTATAGCAACTAGAGATTTTGTAAGGGATTTTGATCATAATAAGTGACGACGATACTTCCCTATCATCTTTGGAGATGCCTCAACGTAGACAACCATGCAGAAGAATAGCAGGACATTAGCCTTACTTGTTCATCACGCTGTTTTAACAGAATGAAGCCTAAACTGACCTGTCGTATTCAACGGCGGGACTGCATTTCTCCCATGCAGCTACTAATAGGTCTTAGGTACAACGCGACTGGTAGCTTTTTTTTTTTTTTTTTTTTGGGTGGGAAATCATCAAATAACTTCTCCCGCTCTGGGTGGAGCAGGAGGGCGTGTCAGACTTTTACTGACTAAAACCCACCCGTGTTCCTTCAGTAGCCCTTAAGCCAGGGGCTGTGGTGTCTCTTTCGAACAAACCCGCACCCCTGGCAGGCATCGGCCCTTGCGGGCCCCATCATTTTTTGTGCTGACATCTCTTTGAGGCGCGCGTGGAACACAACGCGCCGTCGACTTGGGCTTGGTCCTTACCGGACAGCGAGCTACCCATTACTCGCCGTCCGCAAGCCCATGCCTACGGTGGCCGGAAATCGGCCTGGGATTCCCGACGCCCAGGGCGTCTCCGTATCCTGCGGCGGCTAGGGTCGCGAGGGCGCATATGCTGCCTCTCCCTCACGTGCGCCGCCTCCCTCTTCGCGAGCATCACTGCTTCGCTGAAGGAGGTGACGGCTCCCCATGCCCTCTCGCTCCGTACCATGGCCTGGACCAGGGCCGGACGCGAGAGATCGCCGCCGCCGATCGCCTCCACGAGGACACGGCGGTGCTCCGCCCAAGCAGGGCAGACCGCCACCGTGTGCTCCACCGTGTCCTCAGGGCGATCTTCGCAGTGGAAACACCCGGGCGTTTCCTCCCGCCCTATCCGAAACAGGAACCTCCCGAAACAACCGTGTCCGGTGAGGACCTGCGTCAGGCGGAAGGTGAGGACGCCATGCCGCCTCTCAAACCACTCTTCAAAGAGGGGACTTACCGCCGCAATCGTGGCGTGCCCAACGCGACTGGTAGCTTTCAAGCTGTGTTGGGGGACACCGTGAATGTGAGCAAGGTGACGGTGGTTTCCTTTTTTGAGGGTGGAAAATCATCAAATAACTTCTCTTCTCCCGCTCTGGGTGGAGCAGGAGAATATATATATATATATATCAGACTTTTACTGACTAAAACCCACCAGTTGCCTGTGTGACAGGGGCCACAGTATCTCTTTCGAACAACCCGCATCCATGGCAGGCATCGGCCCTTGCCCCCTTCAGTTGGTGCTAACATCTCATTGAGGCGCGCGTGGGACACAACGCGCCATCGAACCGGGTCTGGTCCTTACCGGACAGCGAGCTATCCATTACTCGCCGTCCACAAACCCGCGCCTACGGTGGCCGAGAATCAGCCTGGGATTCCCGGCGCCCAGGGCATCTCCTGCGGAGGCTAAGGCCGTGAGGGCGCATATATTGCCTTTCCCTCACGTGCGCCGCCTCCCTCTTCCTTACTGCTTCGCAGAAGGAGGTGACGGCTACCCATGCACTCTCGCTTTGAACCATGGCCTGAACCAGGGCCGGACGCGAGAGATCGCCGCCGCCGATCGCCTCCACAAGGACGGCGGCGGCGGTGCTCCGCCCAAGCCGGGAAAGCGACGGTGTGCCGCGTGGTAGAGACGGTGACTGTAGCGTGGTGCGATAGCATTTTTTACTTAAAGTCGTAAGTCAAAGAAATCCTTTGAAAATAGATTAGAAGAGATTTCGCTCTATCTTAATGGATATGTTTCTTGTTATTTAATTTAACTTGATTTTATTACTAGTATCTACTAGAATCTAGTTAGACTGATTTATGCATCCACAAAAATATTTGAAAATAATGTCGTATAATTACGTAAGTTGAAAATGAAATTTCTCATTTATGAACAGATTTTGATTATTTTTATAATAAACAATAGATCTATATACAAAAACATTTTTCCAGATGGAATTATATAAATCGGACCACGGGTTCCGAAGTTATTGCAGATTTGATGTAAGAAAAATATATCAAACTAAATTTCATAATAGTTTTTGTTCTGGATGTGAACTGAATATATGTAGTATGTCCCTGTCCTTTTGCACTCTATTACACTTCCGTATCTGAAGCAATAATAATCACAAACATCTAAATAGCGAATGTGGTAAAATTATATTATGGTAAACAATGTACCTAGGTTATTATGTACTTACTTTGTTATTATTGAAAGAATATTTTCTTACTCCTATAAAGTACAGTTAGGTGATCTCTTTTTCTCATCGCTATCCATTTTAATTGGTACAATTATAGGTAGTTTACGTAAAATACTAACATAATTCCAATAAAACTTGTGTTTATTTACTTACAGATTTGACATTCACGTTTCGGTTGAACCGTCAAACACGTCATATATGAAATTGGTAAAATATGCATTAAAGAGTTGCTATAAATTTGTGAATAACATAAATTTGTTGAAATTAATATCGTTATTTAAAATTAAAGTACTTTGTAAGACTGTTTTAAATTTATAACATTAAAATGATTTAATTTTTGAGTTTTTGAAAAGTACCGGTTTTTAGAATGTAAAATGGAACGTGTCAGCTTTGATCAGGAATTCATAAGTATATGATCAGTTGATTATTGTTTGACGTAATTCAATTTTAACTTGTGTAACGCAAAAAACTTAAGCATATACTTATGTATTTGAGAATAATCAGTTGAGATTTGCTACTTTTCTCAAATCAGAAACTGGGTGTAAGTGTGGAATATCGAGCTTTGAATAAAGAACCATCAAAGATAAGTAACAACTTCCATAAATTATTGATGATCTGGTTTGGATAGACTAGGAAATGCTCCTTACTTCATATTTACCTATCACCTCATTATAAGTAGACAGACTTGAATTTATTCTTGATTTAATAGTCGTCTCACCACAAAGGGGATCAATGTCAATGGCTTTGTATTTACACAAGACTTAAAGCTTATGCTATAAAACCTATCTGTTTTACCTTCGCAATTCTCTTTGGTCCAACACCTTGACGGAGTACACAGATTTGCGGCTGAAATCCTCCAAGCCAAGTCTGGTTAAGGTTGATATAGGAAGAAGTATCCTACGAGCTCGCGCTGCCCCCGGCACTATTGTAGTCGACATAGACATCACAAATTCAAAAATGAAGACAACAACTAACAAATATTGATGATCGTATTTATCGATAATTTCGTCTATCTGCAAGTTCAATTGCAAATATGTGACGTATAGTTTGCGTTCGTTTAATTAAGAAATCAGGTAGGTTAAGTTGGCACTGAAAGGTGGTTTAGAGCCTATCGAGTCGCCTAGAGAAAAGATAAGTATGTCAAACAACAAAACCTACGTACAGTCAGCGTCAAAATTATCGGAACGAACAGACTGTTTAAAATGATCTCAACAACTAAGAAAATTTAACTTTATCTCATTTGGATAAAGTTTTTGTCAGAATGACACTTGTCATGTACTGTCTTCATTCTGAAACATTCCTTGTGTCATTGAGTTAATATTAAATTTTCATAGTTATTTAGATCATAGAGTGTGAGACTGTACGTCGTACGAACATCTAAATCTGCTTGAATGTTTGAAGGCAACATTATTGGTTGTGTGGTTAGGTCGGCTTTTGCAGACAACCTTAACAGAACTTACAACTCCTTAGGAAAATCTAATACCTTCACCAACAACGCTCCAAATTGAAGTCACTCCTTGTCAGTGTAAAATGTCAGTTCTTAAATGCTCGGTCCCTATTATCAAAAAAGAATCGTTTTGCTTAGCAATGGTAGCATTTTTATTGCCAAACTGGGCCAAATAGATAATTACGCTAAATTTACCTGTGAAAGCTACTACCATAATTATGGGAGGGCCTATTATGCAAAGCTATGAGGTTTTTGCTTCATTATTGGTAAAGAGTCAGAACAGGAGTCTTAATTTTAACCAATTACGGTTCGAAAATTATAGGAATCAGCCATCAGAATGTACGACTCTGCTTTTTATGAGGTTATAGAGGATTCGATAAGCAATCTTTAGAATTCCGATTATATCACTTCATTGACGACTACGTCTCTATTTCCTAGGCGTCTCGCTAGGCACTAGGTCCAAAGCAGAGCACTTACCAGTGCTTAGGAGGCCGAAGACTTTTATTCTACACTAGCTGTGCTCGCGGCTTCGCCCGCGTGCGTTCCGGAAATTTTCCCAGGAGAACGTGTTACCGGGACAAAAAGTAGTTACACCTTCCTATGTTACTTTATTGTAAAAAGCTGTTATTTTGACATTATAAACAGACACTTAAATTTTACTTATTTGTATGTATGGTTTAGAAGATAAAACTTTTCTTCTCTAATGAGAAGAAAATTTAATATATGCATTGTGATGGTGGTAAAATAATCTTTA
The DNA here is from genome assembly GCA_949987655.1 of Polymixis flavicincta. Lineage (NCBI taxonomy): Eukaryota > Metazoa > Arthropoda > Insecta > Lepidoptera > Noctuidae > Polymixis > Polymixis flavicincta. The sequence continues at coordinate 16,247,501 of OX465181.1, read as the reverse complement.
CCACCATCACAATGCATATATTAAATTAAACAACTTAACTGTAGACTTTATGATAACATGCCTATTATTTGAAAATCGTTAATTGTAATGGCAACAGTTTTCGAAGTAAACTAAAAAAATAACAGCAAATTCTCCTTACAGTTGATCTAATGTACATTGGGTGTAACCTTGAATAGAGGTACCATTATCACGGCCGGCGTCACACGACCCACGACCCAAATGAAACAAATTACAGACTTTAGGCTGCCGCCACACACTTTAGAATGTTACGAGTATATAATGAGTATCTCGTGGCTACTGTTTTATAAAGAAGAAAACTAAGATCTTGGTCAAGGTATTCTGTATTTAGGTTTTCCTCAATGTATTTTTTTTTTTTCTCAATGTAATAAGTAAGTATTCTAGCTACCTAACAGGCAATCATGGTTCATTTTGTGCCGCGGACAAAAAGAATATAAGCTTGATAAATGGTCAAAGAACCTAATAAACATATTGTGTCGCTTTCATTTTCAGCACAGTCGTTTCTGTAGGCCATAAGAAATATTAATAAGCAGTATTAATGAACAGCTACCAACAGACCAGTTAACTAAAATGAAAAAAAAAAAAATATATCTTTGAATAATTTAAATCTTTAAATAATCCATAAAGAACCTCAGATCGGTGGCATATACACCGTTTTTTTAATAGCTCATAAAATCCTTAAACTCTTAATGTAGATAGTATGTTTTTAACTTAACCTTTTTGGGGGCGTTTCAGACTGGCGCCGAAAGGTCGCGCGTCGCGCCCGCCTCACCGAGTCGCCAAACTATTCCGATCAATTCTACCCTTGTCTGTCTAATCACCACCATTACGATTTAGAGTCGATACAGATAAATTGCAAATAAAACAATGATCGTGTAATTTATCAGTGGGTAAAGTAAATAGGATTCCTTTAATGAGCACAGAAGTCTAGCGAGTGTTGAAAAGACAAAGAAATAGAAAGAAGAAAGGTCAAGGTCCGGTATTATTGGTTACATGTGCGTATAGCAGAAAAGATATATAGCAGCCACCTAGCCAGCGGGTAATATCGGCTGTAAGAAAATAACATTCATACTGATACCCGCCGAAATAAATTAAACCGCTCACATAAAAGTAGAACGCTCTATATGTTCAAATTACTCATCGGTGTTATAATTCTAACATAGGTAGTCCGATTTAATACTTTTAGTTAGTGCCAACATAATTGACTCTAGTATAATTATTATTTTATTAATTTTATACCGCAATAAATTCCAAATGTATACTTCTATTTAGTTTTCGGTCTTTCAGCAGGACATTGCTTTGTATTTACGATGAATCCTGACTAGTCTTTGGGAGTAGTGTTAGTTTTACTACTGCTGACTTCAGGTTTCTGGTTTTGGGTAGGTTCGGGAAATTGCGCCGATATAGCAGGTGTCACTTCATGCCTAGTAGCGCTTTCACTGGTCGTCCCTCCGTCGCTACCTTCAGGATTTTCGATTCCTTCTTTCCGTCCTTCTTTGTTCTTCTTTGCATTCTTTAGTGCCAATAACATTTCTAAAAGCAAACAAAAGTATCTATGCGATAGGATAATAATCGGCTACACTATCGAAATCCCATTATTGAGTTTCCAATTCATTAGATACATAAGCTAATTAATTATGCGCAAAACGGTGCTATTAAAAAAAAAAAAATAAGTTGAGTGTGGTGAGTGTTCCTGCAGCAAGAACAGTATTTGATGAAATTGTGTTTAGTAAAATATAAGAATACTGACGCAGAATTTGAAATGTCTACGTGCATTAAGTTATAATTTTGGAAATTCGGGAATCCGTGAAAATACAAGGATGAGGCTAATCTCTGTCGGAGATCCTTTGGCGTTTGAACTTGAGAACCACGAATTAGTCAAACTAATCTAAGCCCACTTAGGCCTGACTTATTACAGCAGCTTTAATTCATTAAATGAAGGCGATTTATTTCTTGTGTTATCAGCGAACGGCTATAGGCAAGACGTAGTCTATGACATAACTATTACACTTCACTGTCTGATAACCTTGGTCGACATGAGATGTCCTGAGTAACACGCATCACTTTCTAGCTCATCTCGTAGCAAAGTTGGAACAAACCTATTTAGAATTTTATTTAAGCTTTACATAGTTCCCAATGTCAAGGTTTCTTTATCTTCTGTAAACCTGAAACCTATTTGTATAACACACTATTCATTCAAATGTGAATCATTTTCTAGATTATTGCTAATCCATTGCTTCGTATGTTCGAAAAAAAATTCTGCTCAACAACGTAAATAGCGCATTGAATGCTGTTGAACTGTCAAAATGAAAGCCATTTCACTGTTGGTGTGTTACTCAGTTACCCCTCTGCCCACGTTCATCATTTCAGCCAAAAGACGTCCACTGCTGGACATAGGCCTCCCCAAGGCTCCGCCACTTCGATCGGTCTTGTGCTTCCCACATCCAGCGGATTCCCGTGGCCTTCACAAGGTCATCGATCCACTTCGTGGGAGGCCTTCCCACTCTACATCTTCTGGTAAGCGGTCGCCACTTTAAAACCTTTCGGTCCCATCGGCTATCTGTTCTGCGAGTAACGTGCCCTGCCCACTGCCACTTAAGTTTGACAATTCTTCGGACTATGTCGTTGCACACGTTCGCTGTTCTGCAAAGGGAAAATTGCCATGGTCACCCGTCACCACTTACCATACTTGGTGAATATCATTTAGACAGTTCGACAGCATTCACACTTACAAGTCAATGTGACTACCCCTCAGGGCGCAACAGCATCGCAGCCCCTCTCTACACATGACGCACATTTCTAATTACGCGTTCTGATGTGTTCTAAAAGTATGTGCAGGAACCATTCTAGCGCCGTAATGCGAAAACCTTCATTCCCCAAACCATTGGAACAATGTGGAGAAGCTTTTCATTTAGCACCTCCAAGAGAAGAGGGTACGGTAACTGTTATGGCCACAGTAGTAAGAAACACTTACCTCGTCGAAAATTCGCAGAAAGCGGCATGTTTTAAAGTTATTATCACGCTTTTAATTTACGAAGTCATGTCGAACGTTTCCATTTTCTGATATTCCGTGTTTGCATTTTACGAATTATTTTAAGACATATTTTTCATGATATTTATTGCCGCGTTTGTTTGACACATAGATGTTTGACAAGCGAAGGATTTATATGTGAATGACCAATGCTAAAGATGAACCTGCACCAGAGTAGAAGTATTCGAGCCACAGAAGCCGTACAGCGCACTTTTGTGTCGGTTATGCTTTTAGTCATTCCTAGTTCCCGCATTGACTTGGGCTAATAAGATAAATAGATAGAAAAAGCTTAGTAGGTAACTTCAAAAATCACCAAGGTCCACCGCGACCAACCTAAATAGGATTCTCTTTTTTTAAGTTGTGATACGTATGATGAGGTAGGTTATCAACAGATAAATAAGCCAAAAATATATCGAAGAATGATTGCTTTAAGATTTCATGCAAAGTGTAAAGAAATTCACTGGGTTCAGTGAATCTTGAGGTGCATCTCAGTACGCGTCCACCTTTATTCGCACTGAGATATTGTCAAAGAAAGGTGTCAAACAGGTTAAGGTGGATATATTGAGGTTGTACGCAAACATTAATATTATAGATTTTGCCCATAGAGTTTAGTAATAGATTGGGAAATCTTGCCCAAAAATATCTATGGTTGTGCTGTGGTTGGGTAAATGCTCTAAGGCTGTGGTGTATCCTGAGATCATCCAACCATGGAATTGGTATTTACTGATTTTAAAGTTTTCGCATACATCAATGGGCCTTGAAATATTAAAATGTCAGTAGCAGCCTAGTGTCTTAGAGCATAAATCATAAATGCTCTAAGCCCAGTGTGGTACGTTTTGATTGGTCCGAGAAATATGTCATTTTTAGGGATGCGTACCCAAAGAGTGTCAAAGGAACCCTATTGCCTCCGTTGTCTGTCAGCAGAGCAGTGGTGGCCCAGTGGTAACGGACGCGACTTACGAGTTGTAGATCGTGCGTTCGAACCCAGTCAGGAGCTTTACTTTGTGTAAATAATTTCATCACTGCTGTTCTCAAAACGGTGAAGGAAAACATCGTGAGGTAACCGGCATGTCCTAGAACCAAAAATTCGAAAACATGTGATATCTTACAAGCCGCACTGGGCCCGCGTGGTGGATTACGGCCCACTCCCTCTCAAGGAGAGGAAGCATGTGTCCCAGCAGTGGGAATGTTAAAGGCTGAGTATGTGTCTGTCAGCGGGCTGTATTTCATGAACCATATGATGATGGGACTCCCTTTTCTGCACGTAGACTCCCATTCGGTCCGTTGTGCGTGTGGATTCTGGCTAACAAAGCCAGCCCAGCTCCGCCCAAAACCACAGAAGCTTCCTGGGAGCTTCACAGGCTTCGCGGAGTGACCTCACTGTTCCGAGGATTTCTTCACGTTGTGAAGCCACGGCCTTGCATTCCAGGATGACGTGGGTGGCTGATTCCTCGGCGTCAAGGCAGCCCCTGCAAAGCGCGCTGTCTGTGGCGCCTATATTATAAAGATGTTTGTTAAGGGGGTTATGGCCCGTAATTGTTCCTATGATTATTCTAAGGTTATTTCTACTCAGGCTAAGAAGTTTTTTGGTTAATCGCGGATGTACAATCGGTAAAGCCAATTTTGACTGTCTATGACCAACTGTTGTTATGAAGTTCGGTTGATCTTTGGCGAATCCATGCACGAAATTGTGAGAAAGGCAGGGAGAGAAGTGGGTACGGGCCTAGCACTTTCTTAACTTTCTTTGCAAATTCATCTGCAGCATCATTACCGATGGATCCACTATGCCCCTTGATCCACTGGCGGGTAATACGATTGGACGTCGATAAACTCTCCAGAGCTAGATAGCACTCAAAGATTAGTTTGTTGTTAGTTTGTTTGTTTGCCAAAGCATTGAGCACAGATAGGCTGTGGGAGACGAATTTAAAACCGTAGTTCCGGATACCTAAGCGCTTTACTGCTGTTGCGGCTTGTGTTCGGGCAACACATTCACATTGAAAGATTGAACTGTGTGTGCATGGCGGTATGTGAAAGTTAATGTTGAGGTCAAGGGAGTGTGCGCCAGTACCTGAACCGTTTTGTGTGTTTGAGCCGTCTGTGTAGATGCGCACTTCATTGGCTCCTGTCTGATCCCTTTCTTCCTCTACTGTTTGTATGATATAGTTTTTGTTGAACATATGTTGGTCTGGTGTTCTATCACACGGGGCAGCGATGAGCGGCTGGTACTCAATCGCTCGGTCCAGGATGTTGGCGTGTGGACTAGTTAAATTCTTGCCCCATATGCCCAGATGCATTAGCCTGATGGCAGCTAGTGCCGCCTCCTGCTGTATGTACAGGTCAAGGGGAGTTAATTGAGGGGCTATCTCCATGGCTGCTGTTGGGGTGGTTCTCATGCAGCCAGTGGTAGCTGAACAGGCCAATCGTTGGAAGCGCTGTAATGGTGGTCGAGTACTCGGTCCTCGTCCACCAAAACTAGAGCGCCATAAGTCAACATAAGGCCTATGTTGACTTATGACGATCACCGCTTTATATAGCCACAGAGTAATCTTCGGAGAGAGCCTCCATGTTTTCCCTAACATTTCTTTACATTAGTACAGTGCAATTGTATTTTTGTTCAGTTTGTAGCCAATATGCTTGTTCCAGAGCAGTTTGCTATCAAGGATCACCAGAAGTATTTGACTTCGTCTTTAAGTGTTAATTCTGTGTTGAGTTTTGGAACCCTATGGGGTCCCAGGGTTCTTTCGTCGGTGAACATTATTAGTTCTGTTTTCGAGGGGTTAACCGATAGATCGTGTTTCGTGCACCAACTCTCAATTATTTTGAAGGATCTTCTCATGAGATCGCACAAGATGCCCTGAAATTTCCCCAAGATTTGCTATGTCGTCCGCGTATCCCATCGAGTACAGACTGCTGGCGTTGAGCTCTGCGATGAGCTCATTTACGACTAAGTTCCACAGTAGTGGTGACAGCACCCCACCCTGTGGGCAGCCTCTACTCACGACACCTCGTGTGGTGGTGTTCACGGTAAATTGAATGGCACGGTATTTTAACATGTTATTAATCCATTCTATGAGTGTTTGCACAAAAAATAACCTCACCAACATCGAACTTGTCATGCACAGTGCATGACAAGTTCGATGCTAGTGAGGTTATTTTTGTCGAAAGCGCCTTCTATATCAATGAAGACGCTTAGGGTTGGGGTTTTAGCTTTAAGTGCATTTCCTATGCGTGAAACAACGCTATGGAGTGCTGATTCAGTTGATTTGCCTGCACAGTAGGCGTGTTGATTAGAATATAAGGGTATACCGACCTGCCAGGGGTGCGGGTTTGTTCGAAAGAGATACCGCCGCCCCTGGCATACAGACTACTGAGGGAACACGGGTGGGTTTTAGTCAGTAAAAGTCTGACACGCCCTCCTGCTCCATCCAGAGCGGGAGAAGTTAAATGATGATTTCCCACCCAAAAAAAAGGGTATGCCGAAATTTGGGACCCAATCTTCCTATCCTTCAGCCTCTCCAGTGTCTTCAAGAAGAACGAGGAGAGGCTTATGGGTCTAAAAGATTTGGGTTGGGTGTAGTCACCCGTACCTGGTTTCGGTATGAAGATTATTTTTAGTTCCCGCGTTCAAGGGGATGAAGCGGTGGGCCAAGCAGGCTCATGAACCGTTATAGACGGTTGAAATTTTCATTGAGTGTCAATTTCTACCTATGATTTGCCGCTATAACAAAAAACAATAAAGTTAATAATTAAAGGGTGTCCCCCGTGGGGGGTCCCACACAAGAACCGCGTGTTCTCGGCGTCTTTTAGCCTTGTGGTACGTAATCCTTCACATGCGAGTCCGACACGTACTTGGTCGGTTTTTGCTGTCTATGTTTTCCTTTTTTACCCGACTGCGCCAGAAGGAGGGTTATGTTTTTCGAGTGTATGTATGTACCTACGTATATTTCTTTGGCACGCTCTGTAGCCTAAACGGCTTGATCGATTTCAGCTTGAGAGGTGCCATTAGATTCGTCTTAATTGTTAGAGTGACAATGGGTTGAACAATTATAATTTTTTTAAATGGCGATTTTTGGCGATATTATGCCGCAAAAATTTTTATCTCGAAACCTGTTTGAGTGGGGTATCAAAATAAATGGTTTTATAAATAGGTCTCAATTAACGTCAAAAATCAATTTATTAACTAAAAACTGTGAAACAAAAAAAAGTTACTTCCAAATAAAAAAAACCCGACTGCCTAAAAAATGAACTTGAAATGAACGTGAAATTGCTTATAGTATTCAGTCTAATAGTCGTCCTTTTAAAACAAGTTTCTTGTTTCCATCTTTTTTTAATAAAGTTCACTTTTTATGCAGTCGGGTTTTTTGATTTTGTAAATTATTTTTTAATTATTGCTTTTCCTTAAGAATCAGCGTTATATCGATTATCTTTATGTATGAGTTTGTTAATCGTTACCTATTTACTATTATTATGCCTCTTTCGCTCCTCCTCTATTATTATTATTCTTCCTTTCTTATTTCCTTTATTGGTTCTTGATTCGATTCCCAGGTTAGGGAAAGCGTTGTTAGTTTTTTGCTGTCAAGAATTTCTCTATAATAGCCCGTGGAGTCTGGATTTGTACCCGGTTGATGGTAATACTCTCGCCCCTTAAACTCAAACTCAAACTCAAAGCATTTATTTCAATTAAGCCTTTCACAGGCACTTTTGAATAGTCAAACAAAAATCGAAGTTGAAGCTAGGTGCCCATTCCAAAAACGTAGATCTCTATGGAGAAGAACGGGCAAGAAACTCCAAGGACACTCTTTTAAATCGTGGGTATTACAAAATTTTGGGAACATTTCTTGGTGCTTCTATATGTGAGAACAATGTAAAAAATTAATTAAAAAAATTAAGATTCAAAATAAGAAGGCTTATCACATGGGACCTAAACGTGACTGGCGAAATGTGGGTGTACTACGGGTACACCTCTGGTCGACCCTTCGGGGGCATAAAGCGTGATGGTATGTTATGTTGCACTATTATTATTCGACACAAATAAAAATACACTGGTAAAATTATCAAGAAAAATATTCAATATTGTAACACTAAAGAAAAACTTAAGGTAATTGGATTGCTGTCACTCAAATTCCTCAAGTTGAAATTGAGTCAGGCTTACATAATTTAATAATGATATCTTGAAAAAAATAAGCATTGGAAATACCTAGTATCCTAGTATCATAATTTCAGCCGAAAGTCGTCCACTGCTGTACATAGGCCTCCCCAAGCTCCGCCACTTCGAACGGTTCTGTGCTTCCCGCATCCAGCGGACTCCTGCGGCCCTCACAAGGTCATCGATCCACCTTGTGGGAGGCCTTCCAACTCGTCGCCACTCCAGAACTTTTCGGCCCCATCGGCCATCTGTTCTGCGAGCAATGTGCCCTGCCCACTGCCACTTAAGTTTGGCAATTCATCGGGCTATATCGGTTACCTTGGTTCTCCTGCGGATCTCTTCATTCCTGATTCGATCACGCATGGAAAACTCCTATCCTAGTATCACCACCAGGTATCTATTTCGTCTTCAATATCAAATTACAGTTTTATTACTAAAGTCCATTAGCTACATTTATTTTTTCAGATATCTAGATCAGGTTAAGGTGTTACTTACATTAGCTATCGACTAAACTGTAGAAAATCCTAACTAATATTATAAATTCGAAACTGAGTTTGTTACGCTTTTGTATTTGAATGAAGCTTACACATGAACTTCTTCAAGATACCACAGCTCCCAGTAGTTCTCTGGGTGCTGAACATTTCGACTCATCAATTAATAACATTTCTTAGCAAAGTAATCAGTTCCTTCCCACTAACGAGCGTAACGAAGCGGAGAGTCACTTGATTTTCCCGTCATTAGGATATATTTTTTGTTCGATACAATCCAGGAAACCTTTTGGTTTCGGAAATATTGAAGATCAAACTTCTAACTTCTTTTCATGAAATCAGATTTAAAATGTTAGGTACGAAGGAAGTAACTTAACTTTTAACCTAACATTTGAAATCTGAATGAATTCAATTATGCGGGTATTAATAGCCGCATAATTCATGTGCCGTTGCATGCTCTCATAAGCACAATGTTTTGCGTATGTTACGGAGATATTGAAGGTCGAACTGCTAACTTTTTTTCATGAAATAATGTTCTAAATGTTACAACTCCTGTGCCGTTGCATGCTCCCATAAGCACAAAGTGTTGCGTACGTTACATAGCGCGCTGTCGTAAACAGCACTTTTTCACACCAAATCAAACTAAATCAAAGCATTTTATTTCACATAAACCTACATGGGCACTTATGAAATGTTAGTATTTAGGTGCACGGGTCCAATTGGTTGTTTCATGGTGATAAGCCTAGCATAAACTTCCAAAATAAAAGTCGTTTCCCAGTTTTGTGTATTAATGTTTTCCAGTAATCATTTTTGCTCAATGTTACTTAGTTTGATGTAGAATGATGAATTCGTAGATAAAATCTGTAATGGGTATTTTACAGCTTGCATTTTGTAGCTGTAGACTCGCATCATCGCATGTCACCTACTCTGAGTTAATATTATTCTCCCGTAAAGCCCGAACACAAAATTAAAATCGTTCATCCCACATTTCGTAGACGCTTGTTTTCAACGTAATGTTGTCATAATTTGTCACCTTCAGTTTTCCACCATTCCTTACGCGCTGCAATTTGTCTTCATTACCATTTTCTAAATCACCCGGGACATCAATCTTCTTGTATACGGTCCTCATAAGCTGCGAAGAATTTGTATTTGGTAGGTATGTTTGACGTTTTTGCGTGAATCTTTAATAATGCACTAGTTTTCTTCGGTATTTCGCACAACATCATGTTAAGGTGAAAGCTCGGTAGCCCGGGAAATTTTCACGAACTAGTCATTCAATCGAATTAAATTAACTGAAAGCGTTGTATTGGTGTTTTAAACTATTGTAATTATGTATATTTGATACGATCGTCAGTTTTATTTTAATCAACATACAACCTTGCACTGACCTGCTAATTGCAAAAAACTTAAGAAAATTTCGCGAACTATCCACCTTTAACTATACACTTTTCTGTCAGGGGTGCGAGTTGTTCGAAAGAGACACCGTGGCCCCTGGCACACAGGGAATTGAGGGAACACGGGTGGGTTTTAGCCAGTAAAAGTCTGACACGAGAAGTTATTTGACGATTACCGACCCAAAAAAAAAACCATTCACTTTTGGTGATTCTAAAATCTAGTCGCCTTTCATAACAGTAGGAAGACTTTTTTCATCAATGGTGTTAACTAATTCGTATGATGTTTAAAATTATCATGAAAGCGTTAAAAGTTCACCAATAAATAACCTGAAGCGAATGGAAGTAAGTGCCTAGTTTCAAACCATCAAGTAATCACACTGCACGTCGCCCTCCATCCCACTTAATCCCTGAAAAATATCAGGATAAGGTATCTGCTGTGCGTAATCCCATCCATGACAGGTAATAAGAACACACACGCTTCATGTACTTCAGATGAAATTCTATCGACAAGACTTACCATGTCTGTTAGAAAATCCTCCTCCCTGCTGAGTAGATACCTAGTTGGATAAAACGGCTCTATTTTTAAACGGATTATTATTCTTGAGGAGTGTTTTTGGATTCTGAGTAAATTCATATGTAAGTTCCTGGGAATAAGCAGCCGTAATCTGAACTATTTTTATAAATGAGATTTATTTTTTTGTTTGTTACGCTTTCACGCTAAAACGGCTGTATCGATTTGGACGAAATTTGGCAAATGGGTAACCTGGACTCGGAAAAAATATACTATAATCCCGATATTCCTAGGGAATCGAGACTTCTGCGGGTGAATCCCCGGGGGTTGCAGCTTTAGAGTAACTAGGTTAAGTGAATTACTTTCTTGTTCCGGCAGAACTACAGCGATGCTCGAAAATAATAACTCATTTTAAATCCGGTCCAAATAATAAAGTGAATGCATTATGTTCCCATACTGTGCATTAATAAAGTTTTCAGTCAACGGTGACACAGTACCGTCTGACGACACACAGGCGCACGGCGTGCCGGCTAGCCAATCACAAAACCACAACTACAATGCGAAACAATAACGTTATTTAATGCTATAAAGCTGTTAGTACATTAACTATGTAGTTTATGTCTTTATTACCTGTATTTCTTTCTTTGTCATAATTTAGGTCAAAGGAGCAAAATTAGCTTAATGTTCATGCAAACGTCAAGGAAGAAGATTCAGTGAAAGTAATTGAAATTATCGTCGATAAGCTAGCAATTATGAAAGTAACAGCAGGAACAAGCATACCACCGGGGTAAATGAGTTGGCTTTTAAGTCGACTCGTACTTTACTTGCCGAAATCGGGCGAATCGCCACTTTTACGTAAAATAAATTTTGAACAGGGATTTTTATCAGCGAATCGAAAATTCCAGAATTACGTACATATCGGGCAATTAGGGTGCAGAATCAGCAAAATGAGCCGATAACGACAGTTTTCGGATCTATTATTTCCATTATTATTTTTTTGCTTTAAATAAAGCCTTAGTACCTAATCTCCACAAAATATTTATTTACACAATACACGAGAACACAAAAGAGCAAGTTTTCTACACATTTACTCCCGGGTCTCATTTATTGTTAAATGTCCCCCTATCGTGGTCAATGTCCCAGATAAAGCTACACTTACCATGCTCATTGCTGGTTTAATGCAGTACATTAGGGACAAAGTAGCCACAGTTGAGTGTAGCAAGCATAGCAGTGAATATAGTGATAGTTCGCTTGAATTTTAGCTTTAAATGCACTTTCGAGGTACAAATAGCATTTTCTAGTGTGCTTAATTGAAATTGTTTCAGTGTTCGGTGTTACAAAGCTCCTCTAAGTTAGTTTTGTTCGAGTGTGATTGTTTGAGCTGGGCAAAGTAAGTAATTTTGTGTTTTTATATTCAGTGATGGCTCAGTAGTAACGGCCCCGACTTACGAGTTTTACGTCGCGGGTTCAAACCCAGTTAGGCGGGTTTACATAGTGTAATGTATTTCATCACCACTGCTCTCAAAACGGCGAAGAAAAACATTATGAAAAAACCGGCATGTCCTCGAACCAAAAATTTAAAGACGTGTGACATCTATCAACCCGCTCTGGGCTCGCCTGGTGGATTACGGCCCATTCCCTCTCAGATGAGAGGACGCTTGTGTCACAGCAGTAGCTGATTATCTGTGTTATGTATATTACGATTACAATATATATACTGTGCATGAATAAATTTTTCAGTCAACGGTGACACAGTACCGTCTGACGACACACAGGCGCACGGCCTGCCTGCTAGCCAATCACAAAACCACAACTGCAATGCGAAACAATAACGTTATTTAATGCTATAAAGCTGTTAGTACATTAACTAGCTTTACATTGGGACTTTATACAGAGAAAAGGGTGGGTAAACAAAGGGCTAGCGTAACCTATGAAGAATATGGGCAGTTTCGTGTAATCCAAGGAGCGTGTATGGTGAACGCTTTGTACGTCAGCACTGGCCTAAAACGTGGAATTAAGTCTACGTTAACATTTTCGCGATCTACGTGTATAACGTAGATTTACGTTATGCAAGCTTACATTGTAACGCGATGGTATAGCAGCAGCTCAATCGCAACAGAAGGTATGCAAATTAAAACACTTGAAAGATACGGTCAACGATACTAAAATTAACATTCTGGGAGCTTTGTTGGCCGTTAAGTTTATCGATTGTATGAATCCATTTATATAGGTAGTATCAGGTTTTGCAAGCGGCTTCGCCCTCGTGGAGGTCGGAAATCATCCCACGGGAACATATTACCGGGATAAAAAGTATCCTATGTGTTAGTCCGGTTTATAAACTATCTGTCTGCTAAATTTCTTACAAATCCGTTCAGCCGTTTCTGCATGATTGAGTAATCATCATCTGCCTAGCCTTTTCCCAATCACGTTGGGGTCGGCTTCCAGTCTAACCGGATGCAGCTGAATACCAGTATTTTAACATGGAGCAACTGCCTATCTGACCTCCACAACCCAGTTACTAGGTAATACGATACCCCTTGGTAAGACTGGTTGTCAGATTTTCGGGCTTCTGACGACCCGTAACGACTGTCAAAGATCCACAAATGACAGCCGGGACCAACGGCTTAACGTGCTTTCCGAGGCACGGAGGGATCTTGGTATGTAAAGATGGTCACCCATCCACGGACCAACCGCGGCAAGCGTAGCTTAACCTGATCGATCGACCCGTGCGGCTTATGTTACTTAGCCACAAACATCTAAATATCCGAACCTACAAACTTTCACATTCATAATAATTGCATGATAGTAGGATCACTGTGCTTTATTATTACAAGTACAACTTTTAGCTTTTATAAAAATAAAAATCTTCCGGGGAATGTCCGCATGTACTGTGCGTACTAACATACAAAACGACCAGACCCTTCGTAGTGCAAATATTTTCAAAGGACTAAGTCCATATATCGTAGATTTTATTCACCTGCCAGTTCTTTACGATTACTCCGATTACTTATAGAAAGGCTCTTGACGTCATAGCGAGGACTGGTCTGGACTGCAGACGTCACTGGGATATTCCGTAGGTAAGTATTCAACTTACTCCTACTTATCCAACAGAAGCAATAAAAGTTCATCCGACAAGATCCTGTTGGCAAGGTTGCCTGGTCTTCCAGGCAACCTTGCCAACAGGATCTTCATTAAGATTATTCATTAACTCCGCACTAAAAAGTAAATAAAGATTGAATGGTTAACCGGATTATTTATTTGTATATAGGTACTTTATTGTATGCCACAATTTATTTTTTTTGCTACGCATTGCTAGTGCTGGTGCGTGCCAGTACGACAACATTCAGTCTTTATTTTCTTTTGGTGCGGAGTTTATGAATAATCTTAATTTTATGTCATCCGCATTTGACGTCATGTACTCGTCATCAGACCTACTGAATAGAAAGTAATGTCAATCATCATTTAACTATCGATCTACCAAATAGGTAGTTGGTGGCACTTTTTAAGTAACGTCAAGCTAATTTCGTTAATGAGTACTAGTATAATTTTTAATTTATTACCCATCATATTCTGGGAGAGCAGGTAAAAATCCTCCCATCATGAACAGGTAGACTTTGTGACTGTCCAAATAAACAAGCCAATTTTCGCGCACAAAGTTGTGAGAAGGGTAGATAGAGACCTTATTTTTTTCTCCTTTGATTTGACAAGCTAAAATATTGCCATTTCCATACATATTACTAAATTATCATTTATATGAATTCATCTATTGGACGTTTTTTCGCAAAATTGGGTCCTGGAACTCGATACGAGTCGTTAAACACGGCTCGGTTAGAAATGAGGACGGAAGAACGAACTCTGTATTGTGTTGGCAGGAAGACGGACATAAATTTTATATGTCGAAACTTTTGTGTGAATTAATTTATTAAAATTAATTTATTAAAATTAATCCTGGGAGAATTCCCAGGACGCGATTGGCATTTTCTGTGACCTCTCAAAAGCGTTTGACTGCGTTGACCACAATACACTTATCTGTAAATTACACCACTATGGAATTCGTGGACAGGCTGCTAATCTTGTACTTTCCTACTTATCAAACAGGCAGCAAAAAGTAAACGTTAATGGGGCGACGTCCTCGGGGTCTCTAGTTAAGATGGGCGTGCCTCAAGGTTCAATTCTTGGCCCTTTTTTATTTCTAGTTTATATTAATGACCTTCCTTACCTGATGGCTAACTTCTCGGATATAATTTTATTCGCTGATGACACTTCTCTTATTTTTAGAATAGATAGAAAAGATACAGATGTCTTACATGTCAATGATAGTCTAGCTGTTCTTTCGAAATGGTTTGCCGCTAATAATCTTTTACTCAATGCGAACAAAACTAAATGTCTTAAGTTCTCGTTACCAAATGTACCCCAAGTAGGTCTAAACTTAAAACTTGATGGGAAGAAACTAGATGCTATTTCGGAAACTGTATTTTTGGGAATTACTTTAGATTCAAAATTGCAATGGGGTGCTCACATTAGAGCTCTTTCAAGTAGATTAAGCTCAGCTGCTTACGCAGTAAGAAAGATAAGGCAGTTGACGGATGTAGCCACAGCTAGGTTAGTTTACTTTGCTTATTTTCACAGTATTATGTCTTATGGCGTTCTGTTGTGGGGATCGGCAGCTGACGTAGATTCAATTTTCATTTTACAAAAGAGGGCAATCCGCGCAATCTATAAAATGGGGCCTCGCGAGTCTCTTAGAAACAAATTCAGCGAAATTGATATTCTAACTCTGCCGTCTCTTTATATCCTAGAAAATATCTTGTACGTTCGCAAAAACTTAGGCCTTTTCAAAAAACGATGTGATTTCCATAATCTGAATACACGTAGTAAAGATGAAATTGTGATTCCAAAATTTAGATTGACTAAAACTAGCAAGTCATTTCTAATAAACAGTATCCGCTTCTATAACAAGTTGCCAAAGTCAGTTACAGAACTTAGCGATGGAAAGTTTAAAACGCACATCAAACGTATCCTTATCAAAAAAGCATATTATAAGATAAAAGACTACGTTGAAGACAGGGAAGTTTGGCATTAATTCCTTCTGCACATGTGGCTTCCCTGGTACCTCATTAACAGCATATCTATGTGAAAGTCTATTAACTGCTCTCAATGTTCTTTTTATTTTTACAATGCTGACATATTCTCGTCATTATTTGACATTATACATCAATTTTAATATCAACTATTTTTTAGTGATTGTCATGTTAATCATGTCACTATGTTTAATTAGGTTCATTTTATTTATGTAGATTATTTTACATATTGTGAATGGGAGAACGTTGTAGGCCTTACAGACTGTAGATTTGTAGACGATTTTCTATTCTGGATTCGTCTAAGTACCTGGTACTTATTTACAGGCCTGCACTGTCCTCCCATACATTTTTTTACCTGAAAACATTGTTAAAGCCAATCATTTTTAAAAGAGTAACCGTGGAGTTTCTTGCCGGCTCTTCTCCATAGGAAACAACATTTTGGAACCGTGCACCTAGCTTCTGACGTTTCATAAGTGCCCATGCAGGTTTATATGAAATAAAAATATTTTGATTTGATTGATTTGATTTGATTTGAATTACCGACTGCAGTGGACGTAACATAAGAGAAACACGAAGTTCCGTAAAAAATTAACGATGTTTTATACTTGACTTGGTTCATGGATTCTCAAGGGATCTCCATAGATATATTGTAATTAGTTCAGTGAATTGGTAGCTATTTATTTTATTAAATACACAGTAAACAGAAGCTCGGTATTCGAAATTTTTGTTGTTACCAATATTGTCGCCAAAGTATATAATGAAAAGTTATCTAGGCGTCCGTGACACTCCCACTCAGTGACTCCCAGTCGATACCCCGCCGAGACAGTACGCCAATTTATACAAAATGACAAGCAAACAAGTAAACCCTTTCTCAGTCTAATATCGAGACCCATCAACACGTAGCACGTTCGCTGAATAGAAGCCTACACTTTTGTTTTCTTAAGAAAATCTCTAAGACAACAGATACGTACTATCTATCTTTTAGTCCCTCATGCATGGATATTTATATAAAGGAATCATTTTTGTTCCAATCGTCAAACCAGATTAGGGTACGCCAATAAATCTTCAGGGTGTATAAAACTTGACACTAACAAGTAATACGTTTCACAGATTTTAGTGAGGTTTCGTTCGAGTAGCCTCAGTCGTATTTCATAGGATCACTTCGAAGTTCTGATTTGATATTTGCACGCCCTACGGCTTTTTTTTTTTTTTTTTTTTTTGGAATTGGCATCTCGCAGTTGACCTTGAGAGGCCGTGACTGCTCAACCGGACTTTCCTGTGAAGGTTTTTAGGATTCTAAAAGCCTCCAGCCAGGGCGTAAACCTACTTAAACCTAAAACGACTGCGCACTGAGGGCACCCCCTGTGGGGTACGAACCTCGGCTCAGGGAGTCGCTGGCGGGGGGGGGGGGGCAGCTAGTACTATCAGGGACAGGCTGGATCAAGATATTATTTTCATGATTATTAGACGGGGAATTTAAAGCTACTGGCTCAGCTGCGGCGCGGGCTGGCGCATCAACGAGCAAGGGACGGTCGGGGGTCTGATCGCTACTCGGGAGTCTTCGCGGGGCGCGAGGACCTCGGCGGCGAGGTCGGTAGGACGGTCGTCGTTTGTGTTTGTGTACTGTACTGGTGGCCCTATTCTTTTCTTGGAGAACAGTGATGGGGTCGTCTGGGTCTGAGAGGACATGTTTCGGCCTGCGAATACTACTGATTCTACTGGGGACATAACTAGCGGCCTTCACAATCAAGGGATTGCGATGTATCTCGGCTTTATCGAAGAAACGCTTCGAGTTGCGTTTCATGAATTGAGCAATAGTGGGCATTTTCAGATCGAGATGGAGGATCTCGTTCCGAACGTACCAAGGGGAGCCTGTGGCTTGGCGGAGGAAACGGTTTTGGAGGGTCTGCATCCTATGGATGTGTCGGGGGTGCGTGTGTGCAAAGACTGCACATGCATACGTCATGATGGGCCTTATGCACGCCGTGTAAATACGCAATTTGCACTTGAGTGACAATTTGCTACGTGCGTTCAGAACAGAGTGCAACCTTCCGAGAGCGAAGGCGGCGCGTGAGCGCGCCTTCCTGATATGCTCAGAGAAGGAGAGGTGCTGATCTAGAATTACTCCAAGGTATTTGGCTTGCTTTTCCCAAGGGATCGGCTTGCCGAATATGGAGATGGCCGAGAGGGGGTCTTGGCGGCGCTGCGGTCTCTTAAAGAGAACCGCCTGGCTCTTGTCCGGATTTAACACGCCCTACGGCACTAAATACAAGGCTTAAATACTAGTTCACGTACCATCATAAAATACACTTGAACAACAAAGAAACTCGCATACTCGGAGTGCCTTTCAAATTGTAATAACATGTCATATTATACTCGTACATCAAGCTTTATTCTCGAAGAAAAATAAACGTTCGTTCACATTGTGCTGAAATCCGAGTGTATTACCAAAATAGATGAATCTTACACAAAGCATCATCATCCTGAAGAAATGGTGTTTAATTAAAATAATATAAGTAGGTAAAGTAAACCCGTTCGGTGTGGTGCCGGACATAAAAGAATAGCACCATCCCATTTCTTCCCGTGGGTGTCGTAGAAGGCGACTAAGAGGCTTACCAGAGAATGGGCAGCAGCGTTCTTTATGCATTTTAGCACCATAGGTACTGCGTTCGCCAACCCGTCTGCCAAGCGTGGTGATTATGGCAATCCCCTCCCTATTTGAAGGAAGCCTATGTCCATCAGTGGACGTCTTTTGGCTGAAATGATGATAGCAAACCCTGGTTAAAACAAAGGTGTTATCGTTAAAAATATTGGTCTCATTTCCATATACAGGTATTTGAAATAAATAAATTATTCACACACATAAATAGTATAAAATGATAAGCTAGATTTAAGATCCTAATAAAACATTGAAATTCATTGATCCACGAATAATCCATTTACAGTTTAAAAACTTCAATTTGCCACCTACTGTATAAGCGATGAATTGTGTTATCAGGGACATTACCGTGCCCTGTATAATGCAAATGAGTCCTGGCTATAATTTAAGTTGTAAATACGTGCTTATTTTACCAACACACTTCCTCAAGATCTTCACCTAATTCCACGCGGTAGGTATGATGAGTAACTTACCGGAAAATCTAAACCAAAATATCAAATCAACAATAGCTTGTCCAATCATAGATTTCAAGGAACTGGCTTAGTGGAAGAATAAATTAGCTTCTTTTGGACAAAGATTATTGTAATGAAACATTAATAGGACCACCGACAACAAGGACGTTTATCGATGAGAGTCAAAATGGCGGGTGTACCATAACGAATTAAATTATACCAATTACCAAACAAATGTACCTAAAATGTACTATTTTGTACCTAGCTCTAAAAAAATTGTACCTCCTTCAGAACGAAATTATTTCGAAATTAAGGTACACCCGCCATATTGACATCAAGATGGCGGGTGTACTAAAATATTTTATTATTTAACCATTACTCATAAAATGTATTTACACTAAAAAATTGTACCTAAAATGTACCTCAAGTAAATAGAAACACACACTTGATCAGTGGGATAGTTCCTGAGAAATAAAACAACCGTGTCTCGGTTTACTTATGTTTATTATTATTATTATGTATTATTGATCTAGGTACATATTTATATATATTTTTGGGATAAATCTTGAATGGGGGGTGAAAAATCACGTTTTGCGGTAGGACTCAATGTTACGCACTCAAAACATCGTGCTGATGGATGGATTGAATAGTATGGAGGTCATGGAAGTGTTTACAGTAAAAATCTTACGTTAATAAAAACATGTGAAAAAGTTTAAACTTGGACTCTTAATATCTCCGTAACTAGAAGGTTCCTAGGTATGGTCTAGTCTAGAACAACAAAATGATCGCAATGACGGGGAGAACAAGTACCTTTTGGCATCGTTAAAGGTCTTGTTACACCCTTTATACAGGGTGTCAGGGACATCGACGCGAAGCCTGTTACCATGGATTCAGTACATGATTCTGAACCCCCCTACGTTGAATGAAATGCTGTTTCATACATTTTGACCGCGTAGGTAAAATAACCGACCCAAAATTTCAACGCAGGGGGTTCTGAATCATGTACTGAATCCATGGTAACAGGCTTGCGAGAGGGCATGACAGGCTGTCACCTCCTTCTGCGAAGCAGTAATGCTCGTGAAGGAGGAGGCAGGGCGCGTAAGACAGAGACAAAGGTCGCTCCCTCGAGCAGGGGCTCGAGGTACTCCAGGGGCTCCACTACGGCGGCGGCTAGGGAGCCGCCGCCGTAGTTGACGCCCCGGGCGTCGGGAATCGATCGCCGATTTCCGGCCACCGTAGGCGCGGGCTTGCGGACGGAGACTGATGGGTAGGTCGCCGTCCGATCAGGACCAAGCCCGGGTCGACGGCGCGTCGTGTTCCACGCGCGCCTCAAAGAGTTGTCAGCGAAGCTGAAGGGGTCCGTCAGGGCCGATGCCTACCACCGGGGTTGCGGATAGTCCTAAGGGGAAACCGTGGACCCCGTCTAGGCAAGGGAAGGAACACGGGTGGGTTTTAGTCAGTAAGAGTCTGACACGCCCTTCCGCTCCGCCCAGAGCGGGAGAAGTCATTTGATGATTTCCCACCCAAAAAAAAAAAATGCTAACAGGCTTCACGTCGATGACCCTGATACCCTGTCTGTATACATTTATATTATACGGATTTTTTTAAATAATGAATTATATGCAGACGAATAATTATTATAATAATAAGTTACTAGCAACTGTCCGGAACTAGCTTCGTAAATGCACATTCATGATAAAGTATGTTGCGGGTAGTTGATACACAATTAGCAATTTGTACTCTATTTCCTGATTAATCATACGAGCTTCATAGTTTACAATACGCAGATAACTTTATTATCATTAATATAATTTTAATTGCGATCATATAGAATTAATCACTATGAAACGCGGAAAAAATATATTGTTGAATTAAATAAAATTGAACAGAAAAAAGTGTTTTGTAAATACAAACAACATTTCCCATCGATTAATGATTTACCTTCACCGTGTAGTGAAATATTTTCAAAAATGTCTAGTGAACTTGAACAACAAATATCGCCTAAACCACTTTATATATCGATTAAAAGAAATTCTGAATACTTTTTCCCGTGGGGGAAAAAGCTTTTGAACTGAATCAAACAGATGTAATTTGTCTTAAAGACATACCTCTGGAAATAACATTAAATAACACAAAATACGAAATTCTTGGATTAATTGAGTTTTTACCGTCCGGCGGCGTTATTACAGACATCCACAATATTGGCCACTATCGGGCTCATTGTCGTCGTAATACTGAATGGAAATGTTTTGATGATCTTAATAATTTTATTACCAAAACTCCGAATTCACTTATCGCTAATTGCATTATTTATGGACGAAAATAAAGAGGTACCTAATAACTTTGACGCGTTATCATTCATGATTTATCCCAAAAATATATATAAATATGTACCTAGATCAATAACTAATCATAATAATTTTTTGAAGGACGGGACGGTAGAGGTGTGTCGGGCATGTCACCGTCCGGGTGAGTCCATCAGACATATTATCTCTGGTTGTTCTCGTTTGGCTAACGGCGAATACTTGCACAGGCATAACCAAGTAGCCAGGATTATTCACCAGCAGCTTGCTTTGCAATATAAACTTGTGGATTCGGAGGTACCGTATTACAAGTATGTGCCCGACCCAGTTCTTGAAAATGACCATGTCACGTTGTACTGGGAACGATCTATCATTACTGACAGGACTATTGTAGCCAATAAGCCTGATATAGTGGTGATAGATCGGTTAGCGCGCCGCACAATGATAGTCGATGTTACCATTCCGCATGACGGGAACCTCGTGAAAGCTGAGAAAGAGAAGCAAATGAAGTATCTCGACTTAGCACACGAGGTTGTTGACATGTGGAATGTGGACTCGGCTGTCATTGTGCCGATTGTCGTATCAGCCAATGGACTGATGGCCGAAAGCCTCGAACAACATCTCTCGAGGCTCTCGTTAGGCGGCTGGATCAAAGGCCTGATTCAGAAGGCAGTACTCCTCGATACGGCTCGCATCGTGAGGAGGTTCCTGTCTCTGGAGCCCTAACCACCGGTAGCTTGGACCCTGCTCCCAATATCGGCGGATCGCTATTTTATATATTTTTAAATGTTTTTTTAAATTTTTGTTTTATGAAATATTTAAAAATGTATTTAATAAGAACTTAAATGAATAAAAGAATAATAATTTTTCACCCCCCATTCAAGATTTATCCCAAAAATATATATAAATATGTACCTAGATCAATAACTAATAATAGTAATAATTTTTCACCCCCCATTCAAGATTTATCCCAAAAAAATATATATAAATATGTACCTAGATCAATAACTAATAACAATAATAATAAACATAAGTAAACCGAGACACGGTTGTTTTATTTCTCAGGAACTATCCCACTGATCATGTGTTTGTTTCTATTTACTTGAGGTACATTTTAGGTACAATTTTTTAGTGTAAATACATTTTATGAGTAATGGTTAAATAGTAAAATATTTTAGTACATCCGCCATCTTGATGTCAATATGGCGAGTGTACCTTAATTTCGAAATAATTTCGTTCTGAAGGAGGTACAATTTTTTTAGAGCTAGGTACAAAATAGTACATTTTAGGTACATTTGTTTGGTAATTGGTATAATTTAATTCGCTATGGTACACCCGCCATTTTGACTCTCATGTTTATCGTGTACTTATTTATTGCTCGCCATAGTGAAAAACTATCTGAGAAATACGCCAGAGGGTTATATTGGACATCGATTGAACATCTTGAAGAGGGCTCAAGTCTCCGGTGAAACATGTATGTAATTAGAGTTGTAAAAAACTGTTCTTTTTTCTGAGATGAAAAAAAAACGTTGAAAAAAAAAACATGAAAACAGTTTTTTTTCTGCATTAGGTTTTTTTTTTTTAAATTACAAAAATAAAAATATAGTAGATGGTTATCGTCAAAAATAAGCTGGTATTTGATTTATTTTGGAATAAATAAATAGCGTATTTTTTTTTTGTTAAATATTACATGAATTTCTCGAAATAATTGGTAAGAAATCGCTACAACAGAACAAATTTAAAATGCTGCTGTAAAGATATCAAATATCAACGAGGATGCAGTACTGATAGAACTTGCAAATTAAATTGCAAAACAAGTTTTTTTTTTTTCTAAGACTTGTGACGGTGAACAAATTGAATCCCATTGCTTTGTAGACAGGACTTTGCAAATCAAATGCTTTGTCTAAAGTAGCCATAAACTTTCTCTCACTTCCTACTACATGGGCAGCGTGCGAGAGAACATTTAGTACGTACAGCGACATTCATACCAAAAAACGTAACAGACTGACAAACGATAGGGCTAAGAAAATAGTGTATATTGCGCACAATTTAAGATTACAATCAGTACAATAACATAAGCAGAAATAATCAAAGTTCCTGCAGAAATATAACAGTTGATTCAGAATCAGATGAAACAAGTAAAGAAACAGAACATGTCAATTATTACGCTGTCGATAATACAAGCGTAGCTACCGATACTGACACAGATGATTGCAGCACTGATCAAGTATTTTTAAGTTTTTAATAATATGTACTTCTATGTATAATTACTAATTTAATAGATTTAAACATAATTGTAATTGAATTAAAAATGAAACAATTATCTGAAAAAAAAAACCAAATGTAGAAAAAAAAACGACAGTACCAAGTTCAAGATTGTGAAAAAAACCATTTGTTTTTTTTTATAACGCTTTTATTAGCTCGGGTTGTATGTATGTATCTATGTATGTAACGGAATCTTTGAGCCTAATTTTCACTGGTTTCTAGACGTCTGATCAACTTGAAACTTTTCACACGTCTTAAGGGCCGATGAAAATGCAATAACCCGATAAAAAATTCAAAATTTCAAAAAAAAAAAAATTAAAAAAAAATCAAATTTTTGAAATTTTCCCTATAAAAATTTGATCGAACTAAAAAATGGAAAATAAATAATAGTTTAAAAAAACTAAAAAAACACGCTTTTATTGCTAACCGAACTAAAAAGTAGAAAATAATTTTTAATTACAAAGAGTTTATGTTACAGTAGTAGGAAGTCAATAATTCAATTCAGAGTAAAAAGCGTGGGGTGCATTTTCCTATATTTTCATGACTCTCCTCTCATAGATGGTTGCCAATAGAATAGTTGTAATAATTAAAATATCAAGCACCCCACGCTTTTTACTCTGAATTGAATTATTGACTTCCTACTACTGTAACATAAACTCTTTGTAATTAAAAAATATTTTCTACTTTTTAGTTCGGTCAGCAATAAAAGCGTGTTTTTTTAGTTTTTTTAAACTATTATTTATTTCAATTTACATCTCTATATGTAATACACAGTCAGTCTCAAAAAGAAATATACATTGACAAGAATTCGTTGGATCAATGTGTAGCACACAAAACACATACAGTAATATGGTAATATGGAACACAAACGAAATCTTGTCAAAGTATATGAATAATTTTGAGAATGACTGTACCTACCTATTCCCCACCTGTGCAACGCCTTGGCATATCCTGAGGGGCATGACTGCATTAAGACCAGATACAAGAGTTCCTAAAATCGCCGCGAATAATATTTTGTGGTTTCATTTTCTATATAAATTAACAGGTAGTCCTTTGACCTACAAGGCAACACTCGCACGCTTTTTAAAGTTATTTATAATTAGAATAAAGAATCGATTTCTTTGAAATAATAATCGATTAAAGTATCGACTCGTCTACTACACTACACTATGCTTGCCGGTGACTCATTCTTTTTCCGTGCGAGGCAACGAGTGCACGCGCTCCTACATTGGATTGTATTTATTCCTTGTTCCAATTTTCAAAAAACGGTGTTTTTATTTTACGTTCACGATGCCTAAAAGGTCCTATGAAGAACGAATTGATTATTACATGAAGAAGATGGAAAAATTACGAGATAAAAACCGTCACAAATGCCGGCGTCGAGACGATTAATTCTCATGTTCGGACGACGAAAACCCACAAGGTTAGTTACTATTAATCTCTGCTATTCCCACCGTACAAGGTCTGATCAAAGTGACAGTCTTGATACTGGTAATTTGCCATAGATTCAAATTTGAACGCGAACGAGGCGTTACAAATAATTTGGTAATAGATTCGAATTTAGAACTGTTACCCTGTGATGTACCTGCTACATACATTGAGCAGTACAGTTGAGTTAAGTTTATTATTTTTTCCTTTGGGAAACAAAACGGCGATGTGGGATGTATTACAACCACCCATAGAAACTGAGCCGCAACCTGGTCTCGGGCCTGATGATACAGTCATAATACCTGACCCCGATGGGCTTCGGCCTGACATTTTGCTGGAGTCTGTTTCAACTCAACTCTATGATTTGAAGTAGTTATCACCGGCACCGCCGGCGCCAGCAGAGCTTCCTGAACCTCCATTGGATCCAAAAATCCTGTCCGCTCATGGCGAGGCAACTGATGAAGGACCTATATGGGGTCAGGAAATACATAATAACTTAACCCAATTATGGTTACCATTACTCAAAAAGGGAATGGTTAAAGAAATGAGAGACAAAATATTGAAACAGTATCTCATACCCAGTAATTGTACATTACTTCAAGCGCCAAAATTAAACATTGAGATCGCAGCCGCTTTTCCAGAAATGGTAAGGTTACTCCACAAAAAAGTTGAGACATCTCAACAACAAATTGGGTGCAGGTATGTTTGCTTTTAGCAAGGCGATGACGTCACTAATAACCAATGACAAAGTGATCAAAACACTTAGTGATGGCTGTCGCATTTTATGGGATTTACATAGTTCTAAAACCCAGGCTCGGATCAAAATGGTTACACCCGAGCTAGCAAAGCCTTTTCTCAATGTCATACAGGACAGCGAGCGAGATGAGACGTTGAATAACAACTCTTTAACCACTGTCTCAAAATAAAGATCTTTGACTTTGACTTGGTTCCACTTTACAGATAAAGAAGACTGTGCCACTGCCAGTGAAATCTAATACTAATGCCCAGTCCCAAATCACAATTTCTGCGTGCCATCAGTTGCAGGGAAACTGGGCCGGACCTTCTCGTTACCCAACGAACGGGAGGGGGGGGCAGGTCACATGCCCCTGCACGCCAGTAACACAGGCACATGCAGGTAGGGTACAAAACTTCTATAATTGTTGGAACCACATTACTAATAATGCCAGTATTCTTAATTGGATTATGAAGGGAATACCTATTCCGCTTATATGTGAGCAGTTTCCAACTTGTATCCCTCGAATTACGTGGTCATTGAGTGAACAGCGTGACATGTCATTATCTGTCGAGAATTTTACTGAACTATGTGCTATTTCACAGGTTGAGCCCAGTTCAGATGTGTTTATTTCTAGTACATTTTTAGCCCCTAATTCCTATGGTGGTAAAAGGTTTATTCTGAATTTAAACCTTTAAATCGATTCATATCTAAAACACATTTTAAAATGGAGGATAATAGAACAGCCGGTAAAACTAGTACATGGCGACCGTACTTATGAAGGAAGCATACCTACTTATTCCTGTTTCTAAGCAATTTTGTAAATTCCTTCGATTCCATTATCGAAGAATATCCCACAAAACTCAAATAAACCAATAACTTACGAGTTTAACGCATTACCTACCCTATGGGCTCGCCATAGCCCCTACGGTGTTTTACTAAGATTGTCAGAGAGGTTGCAAGTTTTTTGCGTAATCGCGGGTTTCTATCTGTACCCTATTTAGACGATTTGCTTTGTCTAGGGAGCAGTTACGAAGAATGTCTTCGTAATGTTAAGGAAACTAGCATTACCTGAATGTTTGGGATTCGTATTAAATTACGAAAAAAGCAAGTTACAACCTCAAACATCATGCATTTTTTTGAGATTCATTTATGATACAACTGATATGACTTTATCGTTACCTCTAAAAAAAACGCAACAAGTTAGCCTATTTAGTACAAAATTATGCCAATCTACCCACAGTATCAATTAAGAATTTCTCCGAATTGATAGGAGTACTCGTAGCAGCGTGTCTAGCGGTGCGTTACGGTTGGTTGTATACAAAGATATTAGTAAGAAATAAATATTTGTTTCTAAAACAACACGGTACATTTGACGTTAAACTTCCTCATAAAATCTTAAGTGATTTGAACTGGTGGTCTCAAAATATTTAAATAGTAATTAATCTACTAAAGCCCCAAAGCTATGCACTGGACATTTACACTGACGCGTCATGCGCAGACTGGGTGCATTTAGTAACAGGGTACGAGTCAAAGGTGCTTGGAATAAAAGTGAAATTAGTTATCATATTATTTATTTGGAATTATTAGCCGTATTTCTCGCCCTTAAATGTTTTGCTCGGGACCAAACTGACTGCTATTCTGCTTCATGTGGATAACACAACCGCGATAAGTTATATAAACCGTTTGGGCAGTATTAAATTCCCACAAGCGCACCTTCTCGTGATATTTGGCAGTGGTGCGAGACGCGAAAGCAGTGGTTATTCGCTTCGTATATTTACACAAAAGACATTGCCGAGGCTGACAAAGTGCCACGCAGGGTGAACCCCGACGTCGAATGGGAGTTATCACAACCTGCATTTAAATATTTTGAAAAATGTTTAGGTCAACCGGAGATTGACTTATTCGCTTCTCGAGTCAATGTCAAGTATCACGAATATGTGTCAACAAAACAGGACTCAGAGGCGATAACCGTCGACGCATTTACGACAAGTAGGTTCCCAAAAAAAAAAAAAAATTCTCTGCTATTAAATTGCATACAAAAAAAAAAGAAAAAAAAAATCCGGTTTTTCAATTTTTTTTTATTTTTTTTTAAAAATGATTATTGTTGCATTTTAGACAACAACATCCGCTCCACCAGACGCTTTCCCTGGGAGCAGCTCTGCTCTCAGGCTCACATTCTCCCGCCACGGTTCGCCGCCAGCCGCCCTAAGCTTGATGCTAGCCTCACCATCAGAAAGTACACTAAAGCAATAAGAAGAAGAAGAAGAAAGAAGAAAATACATTTATTTAGCACAGACTAAAAAAAAAGGCACACAATATACAGCAAAATAATAAAGATAATAACCAACAAAAAGTGTAAAGTGCGTAAAAGTGTGCCTCACGGCTGCGCTAAAAAGGCCCAGTTCAGCATAAATGCCAGACAACTAGTGCCTGACGCTGGTTTTCAACTGGACCTGACGTGTGAGGTGACGGATGTAAATCAGCTTTATCTAATACTGCAACGTGACGTGTCTAAGCATACATAAATAAAATACATTTGTGTCAGATTAAATAAATAAAAATAGTAACGAGTAGTACTTATATGGTGAGACATTTTGATATTTATATAAATATGTAGTTTGTTAGTAATTGAGTGTAGTAACTAAAATAAAAAAATAAATAAAAAAAATAAACTTATTTGTGTTAAATATTGTAAAAGATCAATATTACAGTGTGATAATTAATAAAATTGCAATTTGTAAAACACAAAAAAAAAAAAAAAAAAAAAAAAAAAACTAATAGGCCGGTAAATAAATAATTGAGACAGATGCATGATAGAACTTCGCTAATATATAAACAAAGATAGGAATGCTTTGAAAGGAGTTACATAAAAATAAAAAACCAGTTCTAAACAATGCGACGACACTTCCACGATCCAAACACATTTTATATTTTATTAATCCATGCACTTCATCGCACAATGCGCTGCAAGCCGTCGACCGCGACGGACTATTTACGGACAGTTTGCAACTTTTGTGTTTTAAGTTTTCTTAGCTATGGTTTGCATTATGATTGACTCATTAAGCCGATGGCTCAGGCTTATGGTTATGACATATATAAGTGAGTCAGCTAAAACATTTTTGGTGAAAGTGGAAATAGACCAAGAATGAGGATGAAAAGGTAAGCGCTATAGTCAATTTTGAAAGTAGGTATAAATTGCAGAAAAATGTCGTGCCGTATTCTTTATTATGTGGAGGCACCTACCCCCTTTTAATTTAATTGTCCTTTTCCTCTGTCCGCAGTCATGCTTCTCTGTGGGGATAACTAATCACAAACTGCACGAGGTTTGCCCTTGCCACATGTCTTGGTGAAGGATGAAAGGTGAAATGGTGCCATCACGACATCGTACGTGTCAGTCGTGTGCAAGTAGGCCAGGCACATTAGGTACGTTGAAAAGCAAACGTGGTTTAGCAATGCGTAAGTTGGAGATAAACGTGTAATTGAATGTGTTTGCCTTGTTTTCTACAGGCCACCGTTTGCGACTGGGACGCAGCAATGTCGCTGGGATCGCAACAAATAACCTCCATGCCGAAGATACTGAGGACATAGCCAGGCAGCCAAGACGAGCGTGAGAAGCCGTACCGTGTAACATAGCCGTTTACAATTTCGTGCAATTTTCACCGACAGAAACACTTACACATGCTCAAGTGGGTATCCAGATAGGTATAGCGTTTGTTAAAAGTTGTGGTGGCGGTACTGTAGGGACCGTAACCGGAATGTGTTCGAGATTTCCATCCCTCACATAGTCACTTTTTTAACTGAACAGTATGATATAGGTGCGTCTTAAGGCATGATTAACAGCCACCGTTCAGCCTTATCCTTGCTCATAGGAAACAACTTAGCTTCAGTCGAGTACGTTAAACGCCTCCTTAGGGGATTTTCAATCTGAGACCATCTTTGCCTAAATACTCAACTACTTGGGATCCTGAAATAGTGCTGGACGGCTCGGAATGGTCTCCACATACTCAGCTTAATTTAGAAAAATTAAATAAAAAACTTGATGTTTTACTGGGTCTGTGCACTGCGCACAGGGTACAAACTTTATCCTTCATTAAAATAAGTATTATTTAAAATCAATTCAAACGGTATCGAGATCGTTATAACAGATATTATTAAAACCTCTGGGATAGAACAGGACCAGCCGGTTTTGTATTTACCATGTTTTCTAGAAAATCCTTCTATTTGTCCAGCTACAACGCCAGTCGACTACATGTCTACAACGAAGGCCTTAATACCTTCAGACACAGATCACCTCTTAATTACTGTGAAGCGTCCCTACAAGAACGTGACAGCACAGACTATAAGCAGGTGGATCAAACACGTTGTATGGTAGTGGCATTGACGTGTCAGTTTACGGCACACACAGCGCCCGCCACGCTGCCACGTCAACAGTGTGCGCGGCTGGGATAAGTCTTGATCTCATCCGAAAAACTGCCGGTTGGACTGCGCCCTCCCAGGCCTTTGCTAAGTTTTATAAGTAATTGGCCTATTGTAGAAAAATCTAATTTTGCAAAATCCATTGGCTTACATCTATTTCCATGATTATGAATACCTATCGAAATAGTTACAAATAAAGTGATTGTAATGCATTTGTTTGTTGAATCATTAAATCTAAGAAATCTATGATTAATGTTATCTCGTGTTTTAATTGTTGTACACTTAACCAAGAGGCATAAAACAAATGTAAAAATATCACACGTCTCTAAACATCTACCTGTTAATTTATATAGAAAATGAAACCACAAAATATTATATATGATCAAACGAACTTCTTAAGTGAAGTTCGATCGATATAATATGAGTGGTTTCATTTGAAGATATAAATACCCAACCCTCCCAAAACCCAGTTCATTTTTACTATAACACGAGAGGACTTGAATTCAAGTCGCAACTTTAAAAGAATGAGTCACCGGCAAGCATAGTGTAGTGCAGTAGACGAGTCGATACTTTAATCGATTATTATTTCAAAGAAATCGATTCTTTATTCTAATTATAAATAACTTTAAAAAGCGTGCGAGTGTTGCCTTGTAGGTCAAAGGACTACCTGTTAATTTATATCTTCAAATGAAACCACTCATATTATATCGATCGAACTTCACTTAAGAAGTTCGTTTGATCATCTATAAACTAACATTAAATTCAAGCTTCATTTTATTTAAATCTTTCGGGATTTGAGGGAAGAACATAGGATACAATTTATTGCTAAACCAGAGTCAATAGCTCATTGTAATCTGCTTGGAGAACCCGATCTAAGGGGGAGCAAGCCGGGGAAATGCCCAGAGCGGCAAAAATGAGGGGCGGCAAAATGAATACTTACAAAGATACTTTCATGAATTTTTGTATAGGTACTTGTTCAGAAGCCATAGTAGACTAACGTACGTGAATATTATATAATTAAAAGAATATCACATATATATCATACCATCTATGTTAGAAGCTCATGACTTATATGGTGTTGGTGTAAAGGGCGGCGAATATTATTTTTGCCCGGAACGGCTAAATAGCTAGATCAGGCCCTGTCGGCCTGACTCGGCCTCTTAACACAAAACGTCTACAGCCAATATTGAAGGCAGATATTTCTCTTTAACGGCCATATCTGATCTGAACAACATAAATGTAGCCCATGTAAGTAGACTTATGTAATCGTACATAAAGACGGGTTAGTCCGTAAAGTGTCTAGAAGAAGTAACTGCAATAAAACTGAAACAAAGACAGAGGCTAGAATTTATATCGAAAGTTTTAAGGTCTGAAACATACGCTGCAAACTATTCTGTGTTTGCGGTCGCAGCTGTAAATCTGTATTACATGGAAATATTGGAATCTCAATTCCACCTAAGTTAAGTTTTCTTTTTTGGGATTGGCATCTAAGAGGTTGCCGGCTGTTTAACTGGGCTTACTGGTGACTGCCTTAATAAGCCTTATAAGGCCTTAAGGCCTCCAGCCAGGGCTTAAAAACTAAGTGACTAAACGCTAAGGGCACCTTGTGGAGTAAGGACCTTGGATTAGGGCGTCACTTTGTAGTAAAGGACGGGCTAAATCGGAATAAATTGAGTTTAGAAATACGTATGGTTCTATACACCGATAAATTTTAATGGTTGTTTTCCCGCAGCGAAATGGTTTTGTCTTGGTTAAACAACCATTTTATTAACAAGTAAAATGTTAGAAACAAAGTGAAAAATCACCACGTGCGTGAGTTTATTTTGCTTTGAACATTTATGCATCGCTGTTCCCTTTGTCGGCGGCGCGTGTGATTCGAGTAGTACCTACATACATAACTTACCTCTAGTGTTACTATTGATTCTCACGTTTTCGATTTGATGAATATTTTAAAATTATTTTAAAACAAAAAAAAAAAACTTTTTTTTTACTTTTAATCTATGCTTCGAAAAAACTCCTTATGGCAAGTTGTTCTGCCGCGGGAAAACAACCATTAAAACTCGGTGTACAGTGCGACGCCACTGTGATGGTATAAACTTCATACAGACATTTTTTTGAAGAAACTTGTTACCTTCAAACTTGTCCGCAGATGGAGCAAAGTAGGTACAAGATGCGGCGAAGCAGAGTGACAAGTATAAACAGAATATTAGAAAAAATATCCAATATCAGACGATTCGTAAAAGACAAAACCAAGTAGGTTTTACCCACAGAACAACGATAATAATGCTACGTGACCAATTCACAGAATGTACGTATTAAGTAGAGTGACCAAAAAGATTAAGCTTCCATATAAATGGGCTGGTCCCACATTATATTTAGGAAAAGACGAATGTACTTACAATAGATAATATTGTAGGGGATGAAGATTAATTGGTGTAAGTCACGACAAATGAACGTTTCAATTGTATGCAGTGATTTATGCCTGTTTTATCCCTACTTACTTCTGCGTATCTGAAACTCCTTATTTAGTGGCATGAAAGTGTAAATAAAGTGTGATCGCTAAAGAATTTAACAAACTAGCTACGTAATGAACGCGCTACAGGGACAAATGTCCGTCCCGAGGATGCCATTTACCTATCTCCTTACTTTTATCGAAATCTGTTCTGTGGTTTAGCGTGAAAAGGTTAATATACAAATGAACTTAATTGCGAATGTTTAATATTGTAGTATAGATTAACTTTTAAAGTAGAAAATACTACGTAATAATAAGTCAATCTATCAATCGGCCTAGCCATTCCCCAACTATATTTGGGTCGGCTTCCAGTGTAACTGAATGAAGCTGAATACCACGAGCGACTGCCTAGCTGACCTTCACGACCGAGTTACTGGGTAACAGCGTCCGCTGGTAAGACTGTTTCAATTGTTTGTCAGACTTTTGGCCTTCTGACTACCCCGAATGACTGTCAAAGATCTACGAATGACAACCGGGACCAAAAGGGGTTTCATCAGTAATGGATGGTCACTCATCCACGAACCGACCGTAGCAAGAGTCGTTTATCCCTTCGATGGACGCAGGCGGCTGTTATTTTGTTGTTCGAAGCATTTAGCCACGAACCCCACATTATATAAGTATAACCTATTTAACTAGCTGCTCAAAAACCGATTCAAACATTTTAATAGTCATAGGTATAATTGTTTGACACAACCATTTCTTCTGATAAAACACACGTAACTACTTATAATTTCAACCCCAAAACAGCGGAGACAATGGTAGGATTTTATTACCGTTTCATACAATACCATTCAATATTAACCCATAAATAAACAAGCTTTAAGTATAGAATCGTTTACCCACAGTATAATACTGCATAATGGCGTGTGTGCCAATAATTAAGGGAGCTTGGCTTTCATAACACTATTTATAAACATCCGCTACAGCAAAAAGCTTTATAAACTTTAAACCGTTAGTACAACTTTAGTACAGCGACAAAATAACAAACCAGAGTTAAGTTATGAGCATAAAATACAGCAAATGTAAAGCACTAACATAAACAATCATCGGTATTACCGAATAATAACACAATAGATTCATAAAGGCTAGCTTAGTATCTTGAACTAGGGTAAAATACTATGCCAGCACCTCTAAGCTATATTTTCGAGAAAATGCAGATATTTGAAGTCCCCGATAAGTTAGAAAATGGCTCTCATCGAAGTGCAAAACTTTTGCACCTGGCGCGGTTTTTCGATTTTATTCGTCGATTTCTTTGGCGTATAATATTAATCTTTCATGACCAGCCAACCAAAAATAAGGTTCTCTTTTTATCGTTAAGTCATTGAATGAAAGTTCGTTTTTACGCGCGTAATCCTTTTGATTAATGATCTCAAAATGCGGATACTAGAAGTGTTTTGTATTGGCCGAAAATATTGTGGAATTATAAATATACCTAAGTCTTAATACATTGGCGCCAGGTACGTATTGTGGGTTCAATGACCGAGTGCCTAACCACAATGTCTAGAACTATGTATTTCATGAAAATTGGAAAGATGACGAGGCCGTATCCTGAGCAATATTGTTTTCTTGATGCTTTTACAAACCGCCCGTCACGATGTGATTGGAATATTTTTCAGCGATCGTTTACATATTTTTCATATGGAACGTGTAAATCTCTACTGAATCAGAAATGTATGTGAAAGGGAGGAAAATCTGGAATTTTTTGGAGTTGTAGTTAGGTTTATGGCTATACCGTCAATGTATGTAGTATGAAAATAGGAAAATTATTGCAGCATTACGATTATGGTGATTGCAGCAGTCCGATTATAGTGATTGCAGCAGTCCGATTATGCTGATTGCAGCAGTCTGATTACTGTGATTGTAGCTGTACGATTATGTTGATAGCAGCACTCCGGTTATGCTGATTGCAGCACTCTGATTGTGCTGACTGCAGCAGTCCGTAAATGTTAATTGCAGCAATCCGATTATGCTACGTCTACTGTACAAGATCTTTAAAACTCACGAAACAATGCATATTCATAGTCTGTAATATCTTAGGTTCATTTTAACAAAAATGTACCAGTGGAAATTTTAATTAAAATATACGAAGGATATTTCTAGGTCTCCCTTCATTACGTTAAATGTCAAATTGAAATCCTTTGTTCCAATAAATATGGATTCTCATTATTTATGAAAACAAGAAAATTCTCGTTTCCAAGCGGAGAGGTCGCTAGAAGAAATGAATATTTCCTTTGATAAACAAAATGCGAAACATTTCGAGTTGAACACTGTACAGCATGCAAATGTCCTCTTGCCGGCGAGTTATTTGAATTTATAAAAGATGCATTCGTTTCATAAGAGATTTATTAAGTAGCTGACCGGCCAAATATTCTGTTATAGAAAGTATCTTATGTGTTAATCTACGTTATAATCTATCTGTGTGCTAAATTTCATCGAAATTTAATCAGCCGTTTTTGCGTGAAAGAGTAACCAACATCCATATCCATACATACAAACTTTCGCGTTTATAATATTAGTAAGGATTAGTTTTCTGCACTCTGCTCCATATAAAATTTAGCTGTGACTAAATCTGTTATATATATTCTTTCGACCGCGTAATTTTTACTAAAAAGGAGTACAATTTTTTTCTTCACGTACCTATACGTAATATATGTGTGTCCCAGCAGTGGGAACATTGTAGGATTATTCATCATCATCATCATCATCATCTACCCAGCCTTTTCACAACTATCTTGGGGTTGGCTTCCAGTCTAACCGGCCGGATGCAGCTGAATAACAGTATTTTACATGGAGCGACTACCTATTTGACCTCAACAACTCAGTTACTGGGTAATACGATACCCCTTGGTAAAACTGGTTGTCAGATTTTTGGGCTTCTGACGACCCGTAACGACTGTCAAAGATTCACAAATGACAGCCGGGACCAACGACTTAGCGTGCTTTTCGAGGCACGGAGGGGTCTTGGTATGTAAAGATGGTCACCCATCCACGGACCAACCGCGGCAAACGTAGCTTAACCTGATGGACCCGACCTCGGCTATTACTACTTAGCCACAAGCCCCTCATTATAAGCTGATTATGATACGTAATATACGAGTACATATCGATAAATTCGTCTACAGAAAAATTATTACAACAAGAATAACAAAGTAGGTAATTAAAATAATTACTCAATAGAAAACGTTTCCTATTTTATTGATTACAAAAAATCCACGATTTATACATTTATAATGTATTGAACTTTAATAAAAATCGTTGCAGTATTTTGACTCGTATATAAAACTATGCGCTTGCGAAAAAACAATGTACAATAAAACACGAGTGTTAGAAGGATAACTGCTAAAATTCAATTAGGTTTTTATAGTCTAGTCTCAAAATAGATTTTAGTTACCTATATTATATTGCAAGATTATTAGTACGTGTGTTTCCTGTTTGTTGAACAATTTGTGTGGTCATCAATAAATCTGATCCATGCTAAGATTACACGAAGTAAGAATTTATTTTGCAAGTTTGTATGGGATAATCTCTACAAATGTTAGTCGAATTTAAAGAAAAATATTTTTAGCGTTTTATAGCTGCATTCTTGAGGTAGGTAGGGTATTAAACATCATGCTACAACTCTTAGGAGCTGTTTTAAAAAAAAGATCGCTTCGTGAAAACGATGTAAAAGCGCAGGCGATGGAATGCGATGGGACGCGCCGGCGCGTCGCATCGCATTCCATCGCATTCCGTCGGGTCGGGTGTCAAAATACGCGTATAAAGTCTTGAACGAAGTGCTAATCCTACTATCGTACTTCATACTATCCTAATATCCTATCGTACTAATATTATCATCCTAGTAATATTATAAATGTGAACGTTTGGATGTTTGTTACTCAATCACGCCAAAACACAGATTTGGATAAAATTTGGCATGAAGATAGTTTACAACCTGGATTAATATTAGGTCTTTACCTATGAAATTGCCGTTCTGCAGTACTGGCCATTTCAAATCAAAATAATTTTTGTTTGGCTAAGAATTCTAATTTCAAATTAATTTTATTTTAAAAACATGGATTTTTTTTTCTAAAAGTAGTCATTTCTTTATTGATTAGTGTTACATTTTCATCGCATTTCAATCTTTTTCGTCATCATGGATACGTTAAAAATTCGAGTAATTATGGAATATGAGTACCGTCGTGGCAGCAACGCGGCACAAGCGGCACGCAACATCAACGACGTTTACGGAGCTAACACTACAAACCAACGCACCACCTGTTATTGGTTTGCTCGCTTCCGTTCTGGAAATTTCGACCTGAAAAATGAACCTCGCGGTCGTCCGAAGACTTTGGTCGACAATGACGAATTAAAGGCGATTGTGGAAGCTGATGATACACAATCTACGGCTGAATTAGCAGCAGCTTTCGACGTTAGCGTCAAAACAATATTGGTCCATTTGCGTCAAATTGGCAAGGTAAAAAAGCTTGACAAATGGGTGCCCCACGAACTCAATGGTCGCCAGCGCGAAGTACGCGTCGAGACGTGCCTTGCACTGCTCAACAGACACACAAATGAAGGAATTTTGAACCGCATTGTTACCTGCGATGAAAAATGGATTCTGTTTGATAACCGTAAGCGCTCAGCAAGTTGGTTGGATCCTGGTTCAGCACCTAAACAATGCCCTAAACGAAAACTTACCCCTAGAAAAGTGATGGTCACTGTTTGGTGGTCTAGCGCCGGTGTGATTCATCACAGCTTCTTACCAAACGGGGTGAGCATTACTGCAGATGTGTACTGTGAAGAACTGAACACAATGATGGAGAAGCTGGCGCATCTCCAACCAGCATTGGTCAATCGCTCGTCTCCGCTGCTCCTGCACGACAACGCGCGACCTCATACTGCACAGCAGACGGTCTCCAAGTTGCAAGAACTGGGGTTGGAAGCTCTCCGTCATCCGCCCTACTCACCAGACCTTGCGCCTACAGACTACTACTTTTTCCAGAATTTGGATAACTTCTTGGCGGGAAAAAAATTTAATACCCGAGAGGCAGTACAAAATGCCTTTGAAGAATTTGTTGCCTCCCGTCCAGCTGATTTCTTTAACAAGGGCATCAATAAACTGCCACTGCGATCGCAAAGATGCATTGATTGCATGGGTGATTACTTCGATTAATACAAATAAAAAATTCATGAAAAAAATTCGTTTAATTTTTTTCATACAAAACGGCAATTTCATAGGTAAAAACCTATTACATAGGATACTTTTTATCCCGGTTGACGGCACGGTTGGCGCAGCGGTTAAGTAACAAATATTGGTATGACCTACAAGTTCCGGGTCTAGCTGTTTGTGTATGTGAGATTATCTGTTTGTAAACGCACCCATAATACACGAGAAATTCCTAGTGTGGAGCAACGTTATAAAAAAGTACGTTCTCGTGGGATATACGACCAACAAGCGGGCGAAGCCGCGCAAAGGCTAATTCTTTATAAAGCAATACATAGGTACAAGGTTACTGCAATAGGCTAAAATAACGGGAAGAAGGTATTCAGCTATGTATTAGAAGTAAATAATCAATCATGTTATTTATTTAGACATGTGTCTTCGTGGATTAGAAGCAAGATAGAGTTAATGTTATACAGGATAAGTTTTTATCCAGTGCGCAAACTGTAACCATGAATTCAGCATATCATTCTAGACCCCCCAGCGTAGAAATTTTTCGTCGGTTATACAAAAAAAAAATTAGCTGTTTCATAGAAAAGTGCAATACCTACGCGGTCAGAATGTATGGAACATCTGTTTTTTTAATGTAAAACCGAATAAAAATTTTGACGCTGGGGGGTCTAGAATGGTCTGCTGAATTCATGGTAAAAATTTGCGCACTGGATAAAAACTTATCCTGTATAGGCCATGACCGAGGTCATGATTGCGCACATTTCACATACTTTAGCTGTTAGCAAGTATTATTGACCAATAGAATGTATTTGTACTGTTTATGTGTAATTGTATCACGTGTGATTACAGTGCTTGAACCTCTATCATCAAACCAAAGTTGACATTAAAATTATCAAGATAGCAATACCACGCGTGTTGTCATATTGCCAGCGTTTATCGGGCAGTAGGTACCTTACACAATTAGCAATACTAGGTAGCTATGAGACAGTTAGACTTAGAGGAAGTATTATTACGTTACTGATTCCTATTTTTCAGAAAATATCTTATAAATTTCTTCTAGATGGACTAAAAAACTACTCATACCTCTAGCGCCTACTTTAAAACTGTTTCTTCATGACGCTATCTTATGTTGTCAACGTGTTATTTCTCCAACATTACATTACTCGACTTTCAAATAAAATATTACTAAATACCGTGGGAATAAAAAAAACTATTGGATGATGTCAAGAGGAAAGCTTTTCCACTCCATAGCATACCAAATTTGCCTTTCGGGAAATTGTCTGTGGTTCGAATTTCCTGGGAGTGTTCAATTTCATATTATAGCAATGTCGGCTTCTGAATTCTATTACCGAATATGTAGAGGATTCTATTGAGTTTGTAAGACCATCATCATCAGTCTACAGCCATCCAATGTCTATTCAACCCAATTTTCGGAGATATTTTATTTATTTTCCAGAGTGTATTCATGAAATATGAATTGTACAAACAATTTATGATGTTTTTTTACCAGAAAGGACGTCGAAAGATAGGTATATATTGGTAATAGAACGATCAGCGGCAAGCCACTTGTAATTCCCAATATCCCAATCATGCCTCAAATGAGCACGGGTCATATTTTCCCAGATATCAGTACCGCAACGCACTTAGTCAAAATGTTTAAATACCAAATTGTTCCTATTTGAATTGTATAAATTCTACGAAAAATTGTTCGATCTCTGTTCGTCATAACTAAGATAAGTTTTAAAGCAAAAAATTTAATCGACACAAAAACAGAAGTTCCTACCTATTTGAGCCATATTTCAAGTATTGGATGACTCCATAGAGCGTCTAGTGTTGCAGAGCAGAGTAAAAGGTAATATGCCACGCGGGAGGTCACCGACGCGATGTCAGATGGCCTTATTAATTAATGCGCTAAATCAAAATAAAAAAATCGAAATCAAAATATTTTATTTCACACAAACCTGCATAGACACTTATGAAACGTCAGAAGCTAGGTGCACGGTTCCAATTTGTCGCTCCCTATGGAGAAGAGCCGGCAAGAAACTCCACGGTTACTCTTTTAAGAATAATTGGCTTTTACAATGTTTTCAAATTACAGTGCTAATAGGAATGGGAGGACAGTGCAGGCTTGCCAATAAGTACCAGGTACTTAGAGGAATAAAAATAAAGAATAGAAAATCGTCTACAAATCTACAGTCTGTAAGGCCTACAACGTTATCTCATTCACAATATGTAAAATAATCAACATAAATAAAATGAACCTATTTAAACCAAGCGACATCATTTCCATGATAATCACTAATAAATAGTCTAAATTATAAATGTCAAATAATGACGACAATATCAGACATTGTAAAAAAATCAAAATTAACATTGTAATTTGGTAGCAGTTAATAAATAGACTTTCACATAGTTATACCGTTATTGACATCATCGTCGTGTTGCAATTTAAACATAGCCCCTGAAATCGTTGCTTTTATATGTTGGAATTAAAATCTACGAGGTATTTATTGGCTTTTGTGCTGCTATTATATTACAAATATTGCTTTAATGAAGTATCTACCATTATTTTACTTACTCCAGAAATAATGAATATAATAAAGAAGATATTTCATTCACTTGGATGAAGAATATCGTTTACAACAGTGACCCCATTTAGAATTCTGTCTGAAATGATAAATGGAGACAGAACTAATGGAAGCCTTGTCTGTGAAATAAAGATGTATATAGGTATTATTACTATTTATTTATTTTACAGAAAGCAATCATATAGTAAAGTATCTATTTTATTTCGCAAGTATTCTAATTTCTGCGGGCGTAGATATATACAAATGATGTTTTTTTTTTGTAATAAAACGTACTGCATAATAAAAATAAAATACAGTATTTTTTTATTTAAACTTGCCAATATTTTGATATTTTGCTCAGAGTTAAACCTCTTTAGTAATTATATTCCTTTTTTTTATTTCAGTCGATTTTATACAGTTATTATTTATGACGGTCTCAGAAGATTAAACAAATCTGTGAACAAGATCAAACCTTATTGTTATTTTTTTATATTTTGTTCTAAACAGTTTTTTCTGTTCCGTGGTTAAATAAGGTGCATATATTTTGTGCAAAGCCGAGTCTAAAATGTCTTGGCGTACTTACTTACCTTTATTTGATTGCCTGAATGCCTACCTATTCACATAGAAGTTAAAACACGACCCAACAATAAATCCATAACAAGAAGGACGTTCGCATGTTTGTAAAATAGTCAAATAAAGCTGCTAATCAATTTACACACTTATATAAGTCTTATTTGTTTCTTAGATCATTCCGTGAGATTAGAGCTATAACATAAGGAGGCTAAATAGTGGCCTTGACTCGATAATTGGAATAACTTGGCAACGAGCTAGTATTTCTATAAAATATGGACGAGACGAAATGGAGCAGACAGCTTCTGTAGTTCGTAAGATGTTTATTAGCATGTGTCTTGTATTAGTTAAAGCGACTGCTTTATAGTTTTATTCAATAAAATACCAACCTAGTAAAACTAAACGAATTTCAGTTAATGTTAGTCCTGCCTATCTGTTTTTACCTATGTAACACAAAGAAAGAATTCGGACATATTCATTCAATACTGAGGACTTTACTTAAACGAGTTGCCAAGCAAATGAGGACATAGGAATCGTACTTTTTTTCTTTGCCTATTCTATCTCACTGCTGGCTAAACGCCTTCCCAAT
Source organism: Polymixis flavicincta (assembly GCA_949987655.1). NCBI lineage: Eukaryota > Metazoa > Arthropoda > Insecta > Lepidoptera > Noctuidae > Polymixis > Polymixis flavicincta. Next base: position 16,206,183 of record OX465181.1, on the reverse strand, counting down.
TCTTTTCAGGTACTCTTTTCTAGCGCCACAGTCAAATCAGCCTTACTTAAGTAATCAACTGCCAGGGGTGCGGGGTGTTCGAAAGAGATACCGTGGCCTCTGGCACACAGGCAACTGAAGGAACACGTGTGGGTTTTAGTCAGAAAACGTCTGACACCTCCTGCTGCACCCAAACGGGAGAAGTTATTTGATGATTTCCCACCAAGAAAAAAAACTTTGTAATCGTAGATAGTAAAAAAAAAAAAATCTTACTAGTGAATTTCATAAGCAGCGGTGGTGGCCCAGTAGTAACGGCCGCGATTTACAAGTTGTAGGTCGTAGGTTCGAACCCAGACAGGCGCTTTACTTTGTGTAAATTGTCTCATCACCAATGCTCTCAAAACGGTGAAGGAAAACTTCGTGAGGAAACCAGCATGTCGTGAGCCAAAAATTGGAAGACATGAGACATCTACCAATCCGTACTGGGCCCGGGTGGTAGATTACGGCCTAATCCCTCTCGCACCAGGGGTGCGGGTTGTTCGAAAGAAATACCGTGGCCCCTGGCACACAGGCAACTGAAGGAAGACAGTAGGATTTAGTCAGTAAAAGTCTGACACGCCCTCCCTCTCCGCCCAGAGCGGTGGGAGTTCTTCGATGATTTCCCACAGTTAAAAAAGTCCCTCTCGTAGAGAAGAGTCCTGTATCCCAGCAGTGGGAAAGTTACAGGTTGATTAGGTTTTTTTTTCCAAATTGGGGCCTTTGTCTGGCAGCGGACGTCTTTCAGCTGAAATGATGATGATGATGATAAATGAATGTGGGTACAAAATAAGATGTAAACATTGTAAACGCAGTTCCAACACACTCTACCTTACGGCATGCAAAAGTAAAAAATATTTATTTAAATGCACTCAATTATACAATCAAATAAACACAAACAAAAGAACAAAAGTACAGTGATGGGGATCTGCAGCCTTCCTACGTGAACATGGTTATGGTGATAATTTTGATTTAGGTACATACATTAACAAAAAAACAAGATATGTTATGAAATTTAAACAAAAACAGAAACACAACATTAAAAGAATATAACATTATTAACTCTTCATCATCAGCCTACAGCAGTCCACTGGTGGACATAGGCCTCTCCAATTGCACGCCATTCAGCTCGATTCTCGGCAACTCTCATCCAGTTGCTACCAGTAACCCTGCGAAGATCGTCACTCCACCTAGCCTGAGGGCGTCCTACCTTACGTTGGCCGATTCGCGGTCTCCACTCAAGAACACGTCTACCCCAACAGTCATCAGTTCTACGGCTAATGTGTCCGGTCCCTTGCCACTTCAGCTTGCTAATTGTGTGAGCTATGTCGACAACTTTGGTTCTCTGCCGGATCACCTCATTCCGGATTCTATCTTTCAGTGATACTCCGAGCATAGCTCGTTCCATAGCTCGCTGAGCGACTTTGAATTGATGGACCAGCCGTTCCGTGAGTGTCCACGTTTCGGCTCCGTAGGTCATAACAGGTAGGACACACTGGGGTGCGGGCAGAAAACCTCCTCGTGTGCCTGACGGCTGCTCGTTCCTTTCGAATACGTTCGGGGGAAAGGGCAGTCGGACGGCCGGTGCATCCTGGGCACGGCCAATAGTCTTTCCACGTCGGAGAGGATATTGTCTGTGGCGAATTTCTGCGTGGGGGGGAGCTTATGCTCCTGGGTCGGTCGTTCAGACCGCCCTACGGTCGCTCACTCCCTCCTCTGCTTACAGAGGATGAATTGAGTGGGCGTAGGACGTTTTTCCACATGTCTGTCTGTTTCAAACAGAGGACATGGTGGAGAAACATGGGCGGCGCTCGTTGTGCACTTACCCTGCCAACGGGCTAGTAGCGGGGGATCTGATTCTCCCGACTGCAACCGTCGATATCGTAATCCGTAACGAGATCATGGTCATGTTTTATGACTCGGAGCGGGACGAGGATCTTGGCTTAATCGCCCGGATCGCGAGGAAGATAACCTCTATCAGTCTCGAGCGCACCCCCAGCCAGGGATTGGTGGACCCCCTGGTTGGGTTACAAATGTACACTTACCTAGGGACAGGGGGTAACCCTAGGTGGACTTGTTATATCCCCCATACTCGTGGGAATCAAATGGATACCAAAAATAAAAAAACAAATCTTGAGAAGTCGCCGATCGTTTTGATCGAGCGGATGAGTGGGGATGCTTTGTCGGATTCCGACACCGCATCCGAGAAGAGGGCGAGCGTGGCGAGCGTTAGTTCGCAGCGCTCGCGGGCTACGCAGGGGATGTCTTCCCCCAAAGGAAGGAGAAAGCGCTCGCCACGCTCCCATAGCGTGGAAATGCCGGCCGCTAAGGTGGCAACGGGCGGAAGTGGGCGAGGTCGCGCAATAGCTAGCGGACCTTTTCGGAGTGCGGTGGGCCGTCCGGGGCGATATCCCGACCCGACACGCCGGCTCCGTTGGAGCATGCGGCGAGCGTCGAGAGTGTGGGCAGTGACTCCGGGCCCGCATTCTCAGACATCGGTGAGGGCTTGCTGCTGCCCTCAAATAAGGCGGAGGCCAATGCGGCTAAGCGGGCGCAGAGAAAGGCCAGAGCGGCTGACGAGGTCGAAGAGTTGGCCCGTCAGCTGCGGGAGCGGCGCTCAGCCCGGATGGCTGCCGGGGAGAGCCCATCGGCGGTGGCGCTTAGCCGCCAAGTTTTGGATGGCGTGAGCGTTGTCCTTCAGGTTGCCACTAAATCCGGCAACTTGAAGGGCACGTTCACGCGCGCGCTGAAGGAGGCGGCTGACGGCATCAAAGAGGCCGTCGAGGTCCTCCAAAGTCGGTCAAGCACGGAGGAGACGGCGAAGCTGTGGGCTGAGAACCGCCGTCTCCAAGCCGAGCTGGAGGACCTCAAACGGCAGTTTGCCGCCCAGAGGGCAGTTCCCGCGGCCACCCAATTGCCGGTCCCGCCGCCGGCTCCATCAACGGCCCCATCATCGGTCCCTGCACTTGCGGATGCGGAGATCGAGAAGATCGCTCGCATCTGCATGATGCAGTGCGGGCAGATGGTGGGGGCCCGGATGGAGGCCATAGAGGGGAGGCTTCTCCCGGCTGAAACTCTGCGGCCGCCGCTTGCTGCCGATACGCGGAAGCCGGCTGAACACGCCAAATCGGGGTCGATGGCTGTGGCTGCTGAGCCAAGCGGGTCCAGGAAGGGAGGCAGCAAGTCTAAGAAGACAAAGCCTGCGCCCACATCCCAGAAGGCTGCTCCCCCGGCGTCCAAGCCTGGGCCCACTGCCCAGACGGCCGGTCCCCCGGCGACCGCTCCCGGGGCCTCCACGGAGGCCTGGACAACGGTCGTAAAGGGGGGCCGTAAGAAGAAGAAGGCAACACCACCTGCACCCGCTAAGGCACCTGCACCGGTTGCGCAGAAGAGCCAGAGGCCGCCTAGGCCCAGAGCCCCACGCTCCGCGGCTGTAGTTATAACACTGCAGCCCGGAGCCGTCGAAAGGGGCGTCTCGTATAAGGCGGTCCTATTAGAGGCCAAAGCCAAAGTCGCGCGCCTGTTGGTGGGCTGGGTTGCAGCGAGAGTCAAGCTGCTGCAACCCAGAGCGCTGCGGTGCTACCGTTGCCTCGACATTGGGCATGTCCGGGCGAGGTGCACCGCTGCTATAGACCGCAGCGAGCAATGTTTTCGCTGCGGTCTACCCGGCCATAAATCCGCCCAGTGCACAGCGGCGCCAAACTGCAGCCTCTGTACAGCTGCAGGGAGGCCCGCTGGGCACAGGGCGGGTGGAAGAGCTTGTGGCGCACCCACCACAAAGAAGAAGAGAAGGAGAGGCACCAAGGCTGCCGGGGGCTCTTTACCCCCCCTTCAGCCTGGGTGCCCTACGGCCGACTCCCGGCCCAGTGATGGTGCGGAAATGGACTGCGCTTAATGGCGCCTTACCATTTCCTCCAGGGCAACATCAACCACGCTGCCAGAGCTCAGGATCTATTGATCCAGAGCATGGCAGAGTGGTCGATTGACGTGGCTGTGGTCGCCGAGCCGTATTTTGTCCCCCCCAGGGATAACTGGGTGGGAGACCTAGACGGCTTGGTGGCCATCATCGGCAGGGCTCTCGTCAACCCGTCCCGAGGTCGCGGTTGGGTGGACGCCCTCGCGGACGGCATTGGCATTGTTGGGGCGTATTTCTCGCCCAACAAGAGCCTCGCCGACTTCGAGAACTTCCTTGTCGAGTTGGGGGCCGTCGTTGGCCGACTCCACCCTCGCCCCGTCCTGTTACTAGGGGATCTCAACGCCAAGTCTTCGGCGTGGGGATCCCCGGTGACCGATGCTAGAGGTGAGGCGCTGGAGGAGTGGGTGGTCACGACTGGCCTGGTCGTCCTAAACCGGGGCTCGGTACACACGTGCGTGCGGCAGCGGGGCGGTTCGATCGTAGACGTATCGTTTGCTAGCCCTGCTGTCGCGAGCCGTGTCCGCGACTGGCGTGTCGCGGTGGAGGTGGAGACGTTGTCGGATCACAGATATATCCGCTTCGACGTCTCCGCCCAGACCACAGGCGGCCGCAGTCCATCGGCCCCGCGAACGGACGGCCCGCGCTGGGCGCGTAAGCGCATCGACAGGGAGGTTCTCGAGGAGGCCGCTGTTGTCCAGGCCTGGATCCGGGAGTCGGCGACGGTTGGACCCGTCGACGTCGCTGTGGTTTCGCGGGGCGATGACGCAAATCAGCGACGCGTCCATGCCCCGCGTCCACACGCAATCAGGAAGACGCCAGGTGTACTGGTGGTCTGTCGAGATCGCGCGACTACGTGTCGAGTGCGTGGCGGTCAGACGCCAGTACACCCGATACCGGAGGCGACGTCGTCGGGTCCCTGACGAAGAAGCCGCGCTGTATGAGGTGTACCGCGCGGCTAAGGAGGCTCTGTGGCTGGCCATCGGCGAAGCGAGGACGCGAGCCAGGGAGGAGATGTTGGAGACTCTCGACGGAGATCCGTGGGGGCGCCCGTATCGTGCGGTTCGAGGGAAACTTCGAGCCGCGGCGCCTCCACTCACGGAGAGTCTCCAACCCGAGCTGCTTGAGGATGTTGTCGCAGCCCTCTTCCCGGCTAGAGCGGAGCACACTCCGCCGCCGATGGCTTTGCCCACAGCCACAGAGCCTACCGAAGAGGTCGCCATCAGCGTCCCAGAGGTGACACAGCCAGAGATGAGGGCGGCCGGGGCTCCGGGGCCCGATGGTATTCACGGCATCGTGCTCGCCCTCGCTCTGAAGGAACTAGAGCCCCAACTGAGAGGACTCTACACCGCGTGCCTTGAGCAGGGCCAGTTTCCCACTTTGTGGAAATCTGGTCGTCTGGTCCTGCTCAAGAAGGTGGGGCGCCCCGCGGACTCGCCGTCCGCGTACAGGCCCATAGTGCTGCTCGACGAGGTGGGTAAGATGTTTGAGCGGATTATCGCCGCCCGCCTCGTCGGCCACTTAAGCAGGGAGGGGCCTGACCTAGCCGAGAGCCAGTTCGGCTTTCGGCACGGGCGCTCCACCATCCACGCGATATCGCGGGTGAGAGTCCTGGCGGAGGAAGCTGTGTCCCGGGGCGGGGTGATGTTGGCGGTGTCCTTGGACATTTCCAACGCCTTCAACACCCTGCCCTGGAGCTGCATTCGGGAGGCACTGCGGTACCATCGGGTGCCCCCGTACCTCCGCCGCATCGTTGGGGCCTATCTGGCGGATAGGTGTGTCACCTACATGGGACGTGATGGCGGAAACCAGCGCCGCATGTCGTGCGGTGTTCCACAGGGTTCGGTCGTGGGACCGCTCCTGTGGAACATCGGGTACGACTGGGTGCTGAGGGGCGAGCTCCAGCCGGGCGTGGACCTGACGTGTTATGCAGATGACACGCTGGTCACGGCCCGGGGGAGCTCGTACAGGGAGGCAGCGTTGCTGGCGACGGCTGCGGTGTCACAGGTGGTGACCCGCATACGGCGTCTTGGCCTGGAGGTGGCCCTCAACAAGTCGGAGGCCATGGTCTTTCATGGCCCCCGGCGGGCGCCGCCGCCGGGATCACACATCGTGGTCGGGGGGTCCCGAATTGCTGTCGAGTCCACCATGAAGTATCTTGGATTGGTGCTCGACAGCCGGTGGGACTTCGGACGGCTCCGCCACCATCGGGGCGATCCGGCCGGTACTCGAGCGCTGGCTCGGGAGAAGGCACGGCTCCCTGTCGTTTCGGGTGACACAGGTGCTCTCGGGGCATGGTTGCTTGGGAAGTACCTGTGTCGCATAAACAGGGAGCCGGACGCTCGGTGTCACCACTGCGTCGACTGTCGGGAGGACACGGCGTGGCACACGCTGGCAGAGTGTGCCGCTTGGACGGAGCCGCGCCGTGCCCTCGTCTCAGGAGTAGGCAGTGACCTGTCGCTGCCGGCCGTTGTCGACTCGATGGTCGACAGCGAGGAGTCCTGGGACGCGGTGTCCTTCTGCGAAACAGTCATCTCGCAGAAGGAGGCTGCGGAGAGGGAGCGGGAGATCGCTTCTGCTAACCCGATCCGCAGCAGACGCACCGGGCGTCGGCGGAGGGCGGACAACGCCCTCTTCCAGCCCCCCTGAATGGGTCCAGGGGCGACGGACTGGGGAATACGTCGCCCCCTACTTCTTAGGACCCGAGATGGCGGCGCGTAGTGTTCCACGCGCGCCTCTCTTTGATGTGGGGGGGAGTTTAACACCTCACTCCCCCCCTATCGCGAGGTGGCCCGCATAGGCGGGCCGGCACTAGCCGGGGACCGCGGAAGACTTATTAGTTCCCGTGGTCCCCCACGTATTCTTGAACAACCTTGAGAGCACCGCCATTAAAAGCAATCGTTCCGGAAGTAACGTGTTCGTTGAACATAACCTGAGTTTTGTCCAAGTTCATCCGGAGACCAATGCGTACAGAAGAATCAACTAGATCGATGAGCATCTGCTGCAAGTTCTGCAGCGATTCAGCCAGTATGACGATGTCATCTGCAAATCTCAAGTATGAGATGTACTCGCCGTTGATATTAATACCGCGTCCTTCCCAGTTTAGCGTTTTGAACACATCCTCCAATGCGTTGGTGAACTATTTTGGGAAATAACGTCCCCTTGTCTCTGTGTGAATGTGGTCTATGGTGCTGTATCCTCCTCGAAACCCGACCTGCTCCGGTGGCTGAAACTCGTCGAGTCTCCGCACTAGACGATTCGTGATGACTCTTGAAAACAGCTGATATACGTCGCGGCTTAGGAGCGAAAAGGGTCTGTAGTTCTTTAAAAGGATTTTATCCCCCTTTTTAAAGAAAAGTGCGACCACGCTCCTTCGCCACGCTTCTGGAGTTCTCCCAGATACCAAGACAGAGTTGAAGAGCTCCTGAAATTCTTTCAGTGCAGGACTTCCTCCCACTTTCAAGAGCTCGGTCGTAATCCCATCCTCACCTGGAGCTTTTCATTTTTAAGCTGTTTAAGAGACGCCTCGATTTCGTCCTGGCTGACTTTTAGCAGGTCTTCTGTAAAGTGGCGGGTTAAGGTGGGTCTAGAATCCTCATTTTCGGGATCAGGCCGAGATGCATGCGATGCGTACAATTGGCTGTTGAAGATTTCGACTTCCGAAAGGATGTCCGGCTTCGAAACGATTATAATCCCACCAGCTTTGGTCAACTTCGTCAGGTGGCTCCTCCCAAGTGATTGGACGAACACTTTCGACCCCCGATTTTGTTCTGGCACTTCCTCTTTAAAGCGTGTATTGGAGCTTCGGAGGTCACGTCATACCTATGTCCTAATATTATCGTTGAGTGAGCGTTGTCCTGACGAAGTGACAGGTGGGTTTTGTATATCACTTGGTCTTTAAAGAAATTATTAAAAAAATCAGCAATTTCTTGAGGGTCTTTATTTATAGAATTCTGTCTGTTGATTTGTAAAATAGGATCTTTAGTGAATTTAGTGGTGTTAATAATTTGCCATGCTTCTTTAGTCTTATTCTCAGAATCTATATAAATAAAAAGACAAGTCCTGACTGACTGACTGATTGACTGACTCATCAACGCCCAGCCCAAACCCTTGGACCTAGAAAGCTGAAATTTTGCACAGAGGCTCCCTTCATAATGTAGACAAGGAATAAGGAAGGATTTTTCGAAATTCAACCCCTAAGGTAGTTAAATAGGGGATGAAAGTTCCGCGCGGGCGAAGCCGCTGGCAAAAGCTAGTTATTTTGAGCTTTTTGGGTGAGTCTATTTTTTTTTTTGAGTTTTTGTGAATAACTTTTTACTACCAAACTAAAAAATTGTTTACATTTTGGCAATGATCTCAACGAGAAAAATCAAATAAAAACACAATAACTTACAATAGGTATCTACTTATTTGCATATCATTTACTTAAGGTCACAGTTTATCTTTTATTTTATTCCCTCAACAATAATCGTAAAAACGAAAAATAAACTTTATGATGCATGTTTGCTCTGATGAAGGACAAATTACTAATGTACTGGAATATTCTTGACTGATTGTGTATTCTGGTATTATTTAAATAAATGCAATAAACACATTTTACGCAAACGAATTAAAGCAACAGAATAATAATACAGTGTGAAAACAAAATACTGATAAAAGTAATAGGTACAATATTTATCGGTCTAAAAGAAATCTAATCTCTTGTAAGAAAACTTAGGGCGGATTTCACCAATATAACTAAACACGACCAGCACATCTAAACTGCGTTCAAGAGCTGTCCGTGTCAATATTCAACAACAGTGATGACAATGACAGCTCTTGAAATCGGTTTAGATGTGCTGATCGCATTCAGCTTCGTTTGTCTAATTGCCACTTATTGATCGTATTAAGTTTAGTGTATCTATTAAGGCCCACTTGCACATATGTAAACACAGTCTCATTCGCACAAGAAATCTGGTAGCTGCTAACACTAATGTCATCTGTCAGTCACCTCAAGTGGCAGGCAAAATTTGAAAGTAAAGAAGCCCCTGACTTGGTGAGATAGCGACAGTGAGCCAGTGAAAGACACAATCAACTTGAATGTGGAATCAAAAGTATTCTACACTAAGTGCAGAACATATTTTCCCTCAAAACATATTAAGGAACAGCCATATCAGCGGAGCACCCTGTGTAGCCACATAATAGTGAAACTTTAAACGAGCTAAGAACAAAGTTTCCAACCTTAGTATGATAGTTGTCCGCGTTTACAACTTCATAATTAAATTGCGAACTGGAGGTTTCATACGATTATATAAAATTGTACAAGAAAATTACATTGCAGACCAAGATGGGGAGAGGGAGAATAAAAAGCTAAATGAAGTCTTATAATCAAGGTTTTAATTTAGAGTGGGCGCTAAGACTATGTGGCTGTCAGACTGAGGAAATAAATACGAATTTTCATTCCGGGCGGCGCGATGGCGTATTTTAAAGCTTACATAATTGCGTCGGGACCCACTTAATTACGTCTAAGATAATTAAGAAGCAGGCTTTATTACTTGATAAATTCTATATTCCTAAAAAGAGGAAAAAAAACACAAAATATTCTGCCTTACCTATCTATTTATAACTGAATTAAATAAGCATCATAATGTAACACAGATTTTCCAAAATGTTGCCCGCCATTTTCCTTATCCAAGTCGACGGCCCACTTACTTCCGTTGCCAAAAGGTAACAATAATAATGCAAGCAGTAATAACAATTCCCTAGTTCAACGACTGGGGTGTTGACTGCCGATCGAAAGGTCACGGGGTCAAATCCTGCCCCATTTTATCATGAAACCTCTAGCACCAGCATAACATTTAGTTTAGTCGACCGGGACCTATGAAAACGTAAAGAAGCAAAATATTGGAAGAACGTGAATCCATTTAGAATTCAATTCACCACGCGAATGCAATTTCAAAGTTTGGAAAATGTTTTACATTTTTATGCGGACAACTAACATAACTTTCCTTTCAACATTTAAACACACAACACTTTGGATATACCACTAAAACGTTATTTTAACTATCATGGAATCAACCAAAACGTTGCAATCGATAACCTGATGATATTACAGCCATTATTTGTGTAAGCGAATGTTTACAAGAGCATCTCTCAGATAGCCGAGTTTACGCAACCAGATGATACTGAGCAGGGATTCGACGGGATTCAATGATGAGAATTTGCTGTGTGACGTCAGTTCGTTTTATTTCGTAGTGCGATATCTTAGCTTTGTTCATGACGTCAGTTGTTAGGTATTTAAATATCTTATTGTATGCTTATCGATCTACCAATGAAGGCAGGATATAATAAATAATGTTTTTGGTAGCTTTTGTACTAAAATATACGACACGCAAAAAAACCTCTCTAGACAACGAAAGGTATAAGAAGCAACTTTTACGAAGCTGCCTTTTGTTGTGAGGGAAAACATTCTCGTAGCTGGCGTGTTAACACTTTGAGCTTGCCACACATGGCAAATTATCTTTTGATAGATTATTTGTTGTATAGTGTAGTTGTGTGGTATAGTAAGCATAACTTTACCCAAAGTCCTAAATAGAATACAATTTAGGTTCACGGGTAATAGGAACAACAAAAAGGACTTCAATTTGTGTGAGGATTAAACGCGGCCACATTTGGTTAAGCGCTTACACAAAATGACATCCACGTCCGCTCCGTTATATTAAATCATTCTTTCAGCCACAACACATGTGTTGCTACGACAACAAACACGGCTCGGCTATAAATTTTTAATTAACTTTGCCAACGTTTTTTTATCATTTTACGACAAGTTCGCAAACGTGATGTTTATGCGAATATTTATTTATATAAAATGGAATGTTTTGGTTTTTCGAGCAATGCGGAATTTGTATCATTAAAAGTTTTTGCTGCTGTAATGTTTCGTACAGCATTTCTTCCGGTTCGTTTCTCAAGAAATTAGACTCCATTCAGACTACGGTTTGCAGTTGCCCATACTGATTAGGTATTAAAACTTATACAGGGTGGCAAGGGGCATGACGCGCAAACTGAAACAATGAATTCAGCACACTGTTTTTATTTTATATGTTTATGCCAGCACATGATTTTAGAACTTCTAACGTAGACATTTTTCGACAGTTAATTAAAAAAGAAAAATAATCAACGCAGCGGGTTCAGACACACCTAGCCGGCTGAATCCACGGTAACAGGCTGCGCGTCGATGTCCCTCTCAACCTATGTATAGATAGGTACCTAAAGTAAAAGGTAAATAACTACTGCATGTCGATGCTGTAACCATCTCGCCGCGTGAAGTGAGCGTGGAGTGAGCTGTCAGTGTAGTCCCACTGATGCTAGGGATTGACCAAGCATTAGGTGGAATGACACTGACAGCTCACTCCACGCTCATTTCACGCAGTGAGATGGTTACAGAATAGCAATGCTGTTCAGAATAGCACTAAAAAATCGTTTAACTCAAGGTTCTCATATCACGTAAGCTTTTTAATGTCACGTCTCATATAACATTAACGATCAACAAAATCTTTCACTAGAGACAAGATTTTGTAAGACAAAAACTTAAAAAAAAAACAACCGGTTTCCGGAAAAAACAATTCAAAATAAAATTAAAGTTATTTTACACTTTGAAGTGTTTTTCCGTAAGTCGGTTTTTTTTTTTTTTTTTTTTTTGTTAAAGTTCTTATTTTTTACTTTATAGTTATAGTACAAACCAGTTCAAAATTTCATAACAATGCATATTTATGTGATAGCAGCAATCACGGTTGATTTGCTGTAATTTTTTTAAGAGTTTCGCTGTCTGTCTCCGAAACCCATTATCAGATCTACATGAAATTTATATGGGACTATTTCGAAATAAACCCCTTTTGAACAAAAAAAGAATTTTTCAAATCCGTCAATATATGACGGAGTCATGCTCAAACATACATAAAAAAAAAACATGTCGAATTGATAACCTCCTCCTTTTTGAAGTCGGTTAAAAAACAACAACAACAGTGTATCAATGTTATGAACAATCGAGAAACAACATTCCGTTGTATAAACGTTTCCGGGCATGTGGTTTAATTACAAATCCCGCGTCGTGTGTACTCGGCGACAATTACGGCAATTTAGTCGCACCCTTGTTAATTACGGACGCGCCTATCTATCACACATGAGTTAATCGATGTACATCACTGCCGGTTGGACACTGACCAAAACTGAGATACCAAGGGAAATGAAATTGCCCTTTCAAATTTCCGGAAAAGCCAGGCTTGTTTAGATGGGAAAAATTAAAGTTAGGCGCGACATTGCTACATATGGTGTTTTTATTTTAAACTTTCTTAACTAATTAACTAGCTCAGATTATAAAACAAAGGCAGATAGACCGCGCGGAACACCAAGAGTGAGGCCAAAAAATCAAATATGTAACATACAATGCGACGCTTCGTGGCATACAAACTCGAGTTTTGAATCAGTATTGGGGTTTTCGGCGTCACTCTTGGTGTTCCGCACGGTCTATAGAGATAAAGATAAAGATGAAGATAATTATCTAAGGTTAAGGAACTCACTTAAATTATAGTAACATTTCCCCAAAAAAAATCTTCGAAGTCTTTTTTTAAACAAAGAAAGCGTCTATCTGCCTTTGTTTTATAATCTGAGTTAACTAGGTACTAAACAGACTTCATCTTTCTCTATCCTTCATTATCTGCCTTTTCTCAACTACGTTGGGGTCGGCTTCAAGTTAAGCCAGCTGAATACCAGTATTTTACATGAAACGACTGGCTATCTGACCTCCACAACCCAGTAACTGTGTAACACGATAACCCTTGGTAAGAGCAATTGTCAGGCTTTCGGGCTTATGACGAGCCGAAACGACTGTCAAAGATCCACAAATGACAGCCGGGACCAACTGCATAATGTGCTTTCCGAGGCACGGAGGGGTCTTGTCTATGTTGAGATGGTCACCAATCCACAAACCAACAGCTTCAAGCGTATAGCTTAACCTGATCGATTGACCCGTGTCTTCACTCTTGGACACTTCTGCTACTTGCTGTATATATTTTTTAAGAATCTACGTAATGAATAGTTTTCGTACAGCAGCATTAAAGGATTCAGTGTCATGTCGATCACTCCGGTGATCTCACTCATCTATTGACGCCTATGTTCAAAGTTGCGTCACGGTATGTTTACGACTGACAAAATACGATAACATACCATCACGCCTGTTATCCCAAAGGGCTGGGCAGCGGTGTACCTAAGAGTATACACACATTTCGCTGGGCCTATTGCCATCAACGAGGCACCAATCCAGACGCCAGGCTGCTCCTGAGACATTCCTGACGGAAAAACCCAATAACACTATCCTCGATCGGACATCGAACCCAGATCCTCATGCTCAGTAGTAGCGCTTGCGACCACTAGACCAACGACGCAGTCAACCTTATAAGCAATAATCCTAACTTATATTTATAATAATATATTACTAGCTGACCCGGCAAACGTTGTTTTGCAGGTAATTAGGGGTATGAAAAATAGATAGTAGCCGATTCTCAGACCTACTGAATATGCATATAAAATTTGGTAAAAATCAGTAAAGCCGTTTCGGAGGAGTACGGTAACTAACATTGTGACATGGAAATTTTATATATAAGATTATTATTATATGTGCGAAAGTGAGTTTGTTTGCTTATTTGTTACGCTTTCACGCTAAACGGATTTGGATGAAATTTGGCACACAGATAAACCATGACCTGGGACGCATACGAAGTGGTGGGTAATAGCTAATTTCTTTAACATGTTACATTTCAATCACATTAACGACACTTTCATTTAGGCTAAAAGTATTCTTTAAACTGTTTACGATGTCTCAGACATCTGTTGATAGTGGCCCATAAATAACAAGTTTTACTGCTTTTCACAATGGTCATTTGGCTAATTTTATTTAACTATTATTTTACTGCTGTCTGTCAGAAGAGACGGCGTGCCTACTTCAGGATTCCTCGCTATTTAGCGCACCGGTACTACTGCCGCATTCTTGACCTACATAGGAATTGAGAATACCTTGTTCCGCAATTCCCAGAATAAACAAAACGGTATCAAGTGTACGACTGAATCATATTAAAAAAGAAACAGGCGTAAGATATGGTTCTCCTGAGACTATTGCATTGCATTGGCGTTCGTTATAGTACGAATGCCAACACAACAGAATAGAACAAAACAATAATACTTCGTTATAACTTTCCTGTTACTGCAAAGGTTATCGTTCTGGTAATTTAATATCCAAATGTTAGTGTCTCCTCGCTTTGAGCGATTCACAATGCTTCCGAGGAACAAGTTTACGACTTCAGGCTTTAAGGGCCTGTGCACACGTACCACTACCACATCGCACCGCTAACATGTCGTAGGAAAGCAGTGGTTACGTGTAGAAAATGTCGCTGCAACTAGCGTTGTGGTGGCTTTGTCACTAGTAGATGTGATGTGGTTGCGTTGTGGTTAGTGTTTGCCGACAGACAGATCGTTGTGATGGCGTTATCACTGGTAGCTGCGATGTGGTAACGTTGTGGCTAGTGTTTGCAGACCGACATGTAGTTGTGGTGGCATTGTCACTTGTAGCAGCAATGTGGTTATGTTATGGCTAGTGTTTGCCGACATATAGATCATTGTGGTGGCAATGTGAGTAATGACTGCGATGTGGTTGCATTGTAGCTAGTTTTTCAGACAGACAGGTCGTTGTGGTGGCGTTGTCACTAGTAGCTACGTTGTGGTTACGTTGTGGCTAGTGTTTGCTGACACATAGACCATTGTGATGGCATTGTCACTAGTGGCTGCGATGTGCTGGCGTTGTGGCTAGTGTTTGCCGACAGACAGATCCTTGTGACTAGTGTTTTCAGACAGACAGATCGTTGTGTTTGGGATGTGGCCGGCTGCTAGCACGCGGTCTCAATTGTGGTTGCATTCTAGCTTCGACGTGGCCATGATGTGGTCGATCTCGCCCACATGGTTGATGTTCAAAAATATGGTATGTGTAATTAAACTATTAATTTTCAAACAATATAGCGCCCATCGTGTTGTCGTTGTGGTACGTATGATCCGGACCTTACTGGCGCTGCACAGTTAAACGACATCTTTCAGAATATTTCGATTTGTCAAGAGCTGTTTTGTGCGAAGTTCCTAAAAGCATTTAGCGAACTTCGTTTCAGTGACAAACAAGGTGATTGAGAACTTTTAAATAAAATATAATTTCATCTAGCTAGAACGTTTATTCACTAATACAAAGCGTGATTTACTAAACTAAATGTTTTTGAACATTAATAGAGAGACTGTTGTCATAATATTCTTGTATTCGTTTTTTTTAAGAAGCCGTTTTAAGGGAGATCGTGGTGAACTTTTTCATTCAGGATGATACATAGTTTTCAAAAGAGCGAAGTATGACCACGACTTGCTTAATATCTGAAAATGTAAACGTATCAATTTATATCTCTACACTGGTAATAATACTAAATTAATTAATGTTATAATGGCTCACGTACATTCGTAAAAGCAGGCAAATTAATTTTGAAGAAACCATTCGCTGTTAGTGCACATGGCTTTTGGGCTCTGAAAAGGAAGCAAGAACTGTTAGATCACTTCGTCGAGTGGAAACCAGATAACCTTAACGATGAGAAACATGAAAATAAATAATCCATAAGTGATACCTCCAAGGAAGATATCTACACAATGAAGATGATGAAGATGGACGACGCTGCCGCGGTCGGCCCAGAAAGTGGTGGCGAGATGACCTGGATGCGCACCGCGAGGGCTGGTTCAAAGTGGCGCGGGAAAAGAGTTCCTGGAAGGATTTGGGGGAGGCCTTTGTCCAGCAGTGGGACAGTATAGGCTAGTAAAAAAAAAAGTGATACCTTATCAGAACAATAAGAAATCCTTTCCTCTCTGCCACTCCTATATTATACCAGAGGCTGTTGTACATGGCGTCACCCAGTTCTGTGCTCTGAAAAATAACGAAACATTTTACCTAATTGTTAGGAAAGCAAAAACATATAGTGATAACATCCAGAATTCGAAAACCCTTTTAGATAAACTACATTATTTCTATTTTATTTTTAACCGACTTCAAAAATATAGGTTATCAATTCGACATGTTTTTTTAGTGTATGTTCGGGATTTTCAAAATTATTTTTTTGTTCGAAAGGGGTTTATTCCAAAATGGTTTCACTTAAATTTCATAAAGCTCTAATTAATAATGCGTTTCGGAGACAGACAACGGAACTCTGCAGAAAATGACAGCAAATCAACCGTGATTGCTGCTATCGCATAAACATGCATTCATTTGACCCCAAAGATGATGAAATTTCGAATTGATGTGGGGTAAGTACTATAACTAAAAAGTTTTTCAAATAGGTAAATTAGACTGTTCAGACTTATTATATATGTTACTGCTTTTACCAGCGGCTACCCGCGTTGTTGGAAACGTACTACCGGGATAAATAGTAGATTTTACAACAAGTGCACAAAACAAATTTGTGAAAAAATTGGATAAAAATGGTTTTGTGGACGAGTTATAAACTCTGCTTTTCACTTCGATTGCGAGGAAATAAAACAGTAGTTTATCATAACATTTCTTTAATTAAAATTCAAAGTAAAATTAGAACAGTTTTGAATACTGAAGGAAATTGTTTTTCCCGGCATATTAACGGTATTTTTCTGAATTTGTGAAGACGACATATTGTGAGACGATGGCATATTATGAGATGATGGCTCTGACGACAACAAGGAATCTCTGGATGTAGAAGGGACGGGCTCGCTTGGGATTAAATTAATGGCTTCTGTTATACGGTCGGTAATCTTGCTTTTGTTCTGTACGGATTCTTCAATGTATCCCTCAGCAACCTGATCAGACTTCCACCCGCCATGTCTTTTCAGCATTGTTAAGTTTGCTCCCGAATCTGCTAGAAGGGTGGCTGAGGTCCGGCGGAAGCAATGACCCGTGTAATTTTCGGGATTTTCTAATTTTAGAAAAGTTGCGATCTGTTTGGGAAAGGCTGCAAATTTATTGTGTCCTATAACTTGCTTAGTGCACTTCCCATTTTG
The DNA here is from genome assembly GCA_949987655.1 of Polymixis flavicincta. Taxonomy (NCBI): domain Eukaryota; kingdom Metazoa; phylum Arthropoda; class Insecta; order Lepidoptera; family Noctuidae; genus Polymixis; species Polymixis flavicincta. Next base: position 16,189,181 of record OX465181.1, on the reverse strand, counting down.
ATAATTGAGGAAAAATTTATTAGTCGACACGTTTTGAGGACGTAGAGCTTGGTAATTTTTAACTATTTTTAGGTAATCTCCTTTGACAGCAAATGTTCGCTCCCGTTTGTTTTTTGTGTCGGGTAAGTTTATTGCTTGCAAAAGCGTGTCCGTCTTTACGTCATTTACGGTAATGTTCGCAAGTTCAATGCCCCGGCACGCACCACTTATACCAAATATAAGTGCCACCTAAAACAAAATTAATAACTTTTATACACTTTAGAACAAAAGAGCAATAGGTATATGAGCAATAAAATATGAAAGGAATGTGTATTACCTACTTTTGTGGCCAAATATGTTTCATCTGGAGCGGTATTTAAGAAGGTTTCCACTTGATTAGCTGAAAGGACCTTGCTTTTCTTGCTTTTGTGCCCACTTGAAAGCCTCTTCAACAAAGATGTAAGCTTCGAATAATTTTGTATATTAACATTGTCCTTCATTTGTAATGTTGCTTTCAGCATGGAATATATACTCCACAGTGTAGACGGCTGAAGTTTTTTGGATAATTCATCAAAATAACTCAAAAGAACACTTTCCGAGAACGTAGTTACTAGTTTTTCTTTTCTCCAATTTACAAAATTATCGTAAACTTTGAGATATTTTTCCCGAGACTTTGGCGGTAATATCTGTTGCACAACTCTCTGTGCATTTATTTCCATAAGCGTATTAGGAGAGACTGTTAAAACCTCTTCTTCACTGGACATTTTTAACAGTTTTAGCAAATTGAAGAAATTAATAAATGCACGAAAAAAGAACAAGAGCTGTTTCCCGCCGCTTTTTTTTTTATATCTTACGACATTGATAATAGGCTGCAGACCTATACAGCCTACTATTAAATTAATTTTGTAATAATAATTTTCTTAAATCAACTAACCTACCGTACTTGAATTAAAATTTTAATATCTATTATATCTTAAAAAACACATAAGGCAAATAAATTAAAGTAAATATTATACACGGTTAATTTTAGGTCGTTCTGGAACCGAAAGCCATGAACTCGATCATCGAACTAGAATCGATTGAGACTATTATTTTAAATAAACAACAAAAAAAAAAACACGAATCATTAAATTTATTGTTTACTTGAGTGAAATAATGAGAACTCGAAGTAACGCTTCCTTGCGATCAATGTATACGTGCGTATAAAACGTATCGACAAACGGCAACACATGCGAACGATATCCATTGAAAAATCCATTCATCGATCAGACAGCATGATCCGTAAGCCACGCCCCCGACCCCCGTCTAGCCGACCGCCCGCCCTTCCTTGTTCCGAATTCCTTCCCAGTATTGTGTCGCGTTTCGCTGTATTAGGTCACGTACACCGCACGCGCAACCTAATTACGCGCCAAAAATGAGTGCAATCTGTGTGTGAAATGTGGATTTTTATGGGATTGCGAACCATAACTTGGAAGAGGCTAGAGGATTGTATGCTCAGCCGGAATACCTGAACTCACTGCGCGCACGTGGAATCAACGACCCTCAAGTTCCCTTCACCTCCACCATTCTGGCCGCAACTCAGCGCCTCCTCGATCATGGACAGTTTCGAGCGCCCGCACACGTGCAACGCGGACCGCGTTAGAGGCAGATATACTGGAGTAGGTAGGTACTTCGAACGCTACCCACGTCGTAGTACCACAATGGCGGCCAGGCGATTCAATGTTGGCAAAATAGTCATCATTTCAGCCGAAAGACGTTCACTGCTGGACATAAGCCTCCCCCAAAAGGGGGGGTTTGCCATAATCGCCACGCTTGGCAGGCGGGTTGGCGATCGCAGTGAGGTGATCAAATGCATAGAGAACGCTGCTGCCCATTCTCTAGTAGATCCCTTAGTCGCCTTCTACGACACCCACGGGAAGAAATGGGATGGTGCTATTCTTATACGCCCGGCAACACACACGGGGCCAATAGTAAATATGGAAAATGAATTCGAATGGATTAAATTACATCCATAGGTACGTGTTTCTAAACCTGTGGCTGCCGTTTTACTATGTCTATTTATTTAAGCGTAGGTACCTAGTTCACAGATGACAGAGTTCGCTGATCGCCGCTACCTTTGCCTACGCGCCGACTTTTTTTTAAATAAATACGCAATCGTTAAATAGGTACACAAGTAAAATAAGATAAGCGAATTTAGACTTTATTTCATAACCGTTAACGGGGAAAAATAGAAATTTCACCAAACTAGGTTAGTAGGTCCGCAGTTTACTAAAAATATTCTGAGAAATCTATTGTCTCGTGTCCGACCGGGCTGTACAAGGGTTCAAGGTTCACAACCGAATTACGCGGTTAAAGTTATTTAAATAAGGTCTTAATTCGGTTCAATATTTTCATAGTAAGGGACACCTCCAACTAATAATGAACTCTATGCAACTCACTAAACGATTCATTTTTCTGTTTGAATTGCCTGCCTTTGTAGAAGCCGCCGCAAGCATTGTCGCAAAAAAATGTTTTAGGCAGTATTTAGTATTATGGTAGGTAGGTACTTGTATGTTTATTAAGTACCTATTAGCTCGATTGGTCGACACTCGATTCAAGGCCTTAAATGCAACTCCCAAGCGTACTCGTCGTGTCTAGTTGACGGGTAGTACACACGGCTACACATCAAGCTATACATTTCCAGTATAAGCTGATCTCGCATTGTAAACGATTTTCGTACAACACGAGATCAGCGTAAACTGGAAATGTATAGCTTGATGTGTAGCCTTGTGTACTAGGTGATATCGTGATGCGAGAGGGGTGAGTTAAATGTCAATTAATTTCTCTCGCTTACGAGGAGATTGTAAATCCCGTGCTTCCGATACAATGAGAGATGATGGAGGTAAATGAACTTACACCAACCAACAATTGAGGTTTGTGTAGGTACTTACTTGCAGCTGGTTTTTCGTACGACGTCTATTGACCCACCGCGAGTAGGTACCTACGCAACCAACTGATTCGCACACGCACAGCTGTGCCGCGCTACGTCATCACCGAGCGGATCGCGTACGATCTTGCGTTTATGAATGAAATAGTGAAAGTGCTACTAAAATTTTACTCGAATGACAGAAAAAAAGTAATAAATTTCTAACTTCTTTATTAGACGTCTTAAAAATATAATAACAATGCCAATAGTAACTATTACTCATTTGGAGTTACTGTGTTTCGGCTCCAGAACGATCTAAAATTAGCCGTGTATAATAACAAATTCTATCTATGAACTTCTTATTGCATTTGGCTGTATGGCTCATTTTCTTTGCCTTAATATAATACATTTATGAGTAGATACGTTAATGCCCTTGTGCACAAAATTCGATTTTGTGCAGCCTATACCCTGCACAAAGAAGCACTTTCAGAGCATGAGAAGTGAAATAGTAGATTTTACAACAAGTGCACAAAACAAACTATTTTTATCCGAGACTTTTAGCAGCCCGAGCCGAAGGCGAGGGCTGATAGTAATGTCGAGGATAAAAATGGTTTTGTGGACGAGTTATAAACTCTGCTTTTCACTTCGATTGCGAGGAAATAAAACAGTTTAGCAAATTGAAGAAATAAATGCACGAAAAAAGAACAAGAGCTGTTTCCCGCCGCTTTATTTTTTTTTTAATCTTACGACATTGATATTAGGCTGCAGACCTATACAGCCTACTATTAAATTAATTTTGTAATAATAATTTTCTTAAATCAACTAACCTACCGTACTTGAATTAAAATTTTAATATCTATTATATCTTAAAAAAACACATAAGGCAAATAAATTAAAGTAAATATTATATAATAACAAATTCTATCTATGAACTTCTTATTGCATTTGGCTGTATGGCTCATTTTCTTTGCCTTAATATAATACATTTATGAGTAGATACGTTAATGCCCTTGTGCACAAAATTCGATTTTGTGCAGCCTATACCCTGCACAAAGAAGCACTTTCAGAGCATGAGAAGTGAAAAAGTATTTGTATGTGATAGATCCTAGATCTAGGATCTGTGTGCCAAATTTCATCCAAATCCAGTTAACCATTTTTGCGTGATTGAGTAACAAACATGCAAACTTTCACATTTATAATATTAGTAGGATAACAGGATTAACTTACGGATCTCATAATAGTATCACCATAATAGCAAAACAGAAATATTTGCATCAAGCCGAAAATTAAAAACGAAGTGAAGGACGCCATCATTACAATATTATCCACCACCTGAAATTAAAAAACACGACAAAAGTGAAAACTTATACGAACTAATTGTAATTAAACTTAAAATTTTCACTTAATGCGCTTTTGAACATGCATGTATATGTGTCGGTAACGGCAACAGTGTCGCGAGTTGCAATTGCAGCAATTGTTTTTTCCCGTCTCAAAAAATTCCCAACGCGCTTAAAGAAGTTTTCACTTCAAAAAACTCAATTTAAATAAAAAACACGTAATTTTTTCTGATCCAGTAGGTAGATGTAAATAGATAGGAATTATTATTATTTTCTAGCTTTTGCTCGCGGCTCCGCCCGCGTAGATGTCGGTTATCGCGTAAAAATGTAGCCTATGTCCTTCTCCATAACCCAGGATATATCTCTGCCATGACGATCGGTTTAGCGGTTTTTTTTTTTTGGTGGTGCATCATCAAATAACTTCTCCCGCTCTGGGTGGATCAGGAGGTCGTGTCAGACTTTTACTGACTAAAACCCACCCGTGTTCCCTCAGTAGCCCGTATGCCAGGGGCTGTGGTATCTCTTTCGAACGAACCCGCACCCCTGGTAGGCATCGGCCCTTGCAGGCCCCATCATTTTTTGTGCTGACATCTCTTTGAGGCGCGCGCGGAGCACAACGCGCCGTCGACTTGGGCTTAGTCCTTACCGGACAGCGAGCTACCCATTACTCGCTGTCCGCAAGCTCATGCCTACGGTGGCCGGAAATCGGCCTGGGATTCCTGACACCCAGGGCGTCATCGTATCCTGCGGCGGCTCGGGTCGCGAGGGCGCATAGACTGCCTCTCCCTCACGTGCGCCGCCTCCCTCTTCGCGAGCATTACTGCTTCGCTGAAGGAAGTGACGGCTACCCATGCACTCTCGCTCCATACCATGGCCTGGACCAGGGCCGGACGCGAGAGATCGCCGCCGCCGATTGCTTCCACGAGGACACGGCGGTGCTCCACCACAGCCGGGCAGATCGCCACCGTGTGCTCCACCGTGTCCTCAGGGCGATCTTCGCAGTGGAAACACCCGGGCGTTTCCTCCCGCCCTATCCGAAACAGGAACCTCCCGAAACAACCGTGTCCGGTGAGGACCTGCGTCAGGCGGAAGGTGAGGACGCCATGCCGCCTCTCAAAACACTCCTCAAAGAGGGGACTTACCGCCGCAATCGTGGCGTGCCCAATCGGTTCAGCGGTTTAGGCGTGAAAGTGTAACAGACAGACAGAGTTTCTTTCGCATTTATAATATTATAGTAAGGAAGTAAGGATTTACCATGACATTAAATCCAGTGACGCATATAATTACTGAACTACTTAGTGCGTTGAATAATATTGACTTCGTAAATATTTCTTCTAATAAATGGACACATCTGAAAGTAATATTATAAATAATTATTGATGGAGTATTGGCAGTAACTTTTTAAATTATATCAAAATCAAAACTCATTTATTCAAATTAGGCTCAGAATCAGCACTTTTCGAACGTCAAAATACATAAGACAGTCCCCCAAAAACGCCCATCCTTCGACACTTCCTAGTGCTTTAGCTAGGAAGAAGAAGTGGCGCAAAAAACTCCCTCATATGGGTCAAAACGCCATGCAATTATTAAAAACTAGTTAATGTTTTAGCATTATCAGACGGTTTGATATCTTACTGTTATGAGCAGCAAGCATACGAAGCTGGGAAGTCTTCTCTTCTCTTTTGGTCACCGTTTTCAATTTCTTTTGTCGAGGAAACATAATGTGGTAACCAATGTAGGTAATAATTCATAACAAACCTTTACCTCATCAATTCAATATGTCGAACTGCTAAGTTTTTGAATTTCAATCCGTCACAGCTGTGCGAGTCCTCATCTACGATTCTCTCCATATCATAGCTCAGTAAAGAAAATTGAATATGCAGAAAGGTGCAACAAGTAAAGAAGAAGCAATCAGGGCCGTATACCATAAAAATGGCGATACATGCTGGAAAAATAATTCATTATTTCTGATAAGGCTCAAGACCGCTGCCCTCGAAAAGTAAGAGATCCAGATAGAATAGTTCTGCTTAGGGCACCAAAGACCTCTCCTTATAAAAATAACTGTTATCATATGTGTGAACTTTTCAATAACAAAATACTGAAGAATTTCAAAGAGTTACCTAATAACGTATTTTTATTAGGTTAAAATTATGGCTACTGCAAAAATGTTTTTATTATATAAATGAATTTATTAATAATGCTAAACAATCTGTTTTAAACTAATGTGACGATAATTATTATTAAATGTTTTGTAAAAATTATTGATAGAAAGCAATGCCATTGACCGTAATATACAGGATAAGTTTTTATCCAGTGCGCAAATTTTAACCAAGAATTCAGCATATCATTCTAGACCGTACCGCAGAAATTTATCGCCAGTTATACAAAAAAAAATATCAGCTGTTCCATAAATTTTGACCGCGTAGGTATTGCACTTTTCTATGAAACAGCTGTTTTATTTTTGTATAACCGGCGAAAAATTTCGGCGCTAGGGGGCCTAGAATGATATGCTGAATTCATGGTTACAATTTGCGCACTGCGGATAAAAACTTACCCTGTATAATAAATGTAACATATTGTTTTGCATGTCAAATCATGTCTGACTATGTATTAGGAACTCAATTACCTACTTTAAGACCAACACTGTACCAATACTTATTGCAAATAAATGATTATGATAATCTTTCTTCCTTCCTTCGTGTTTAGTAATTTCATTTCCAGAGACCAAATGGCCGTATGAAAACATTTATAATAAAATCAAAATAATATCATGCCTTGTTTTCCCGAAGGGTTGGGCAGAGGTGTGCCTATGTACAGCCACATTTAGCCAGTTGTTTAAATCCCATGTAATACGGGGCGAGCCTATTGCCATCAACTCGGCACCATAACTCCTGGCTGCTACTGAGAAATTGCAGATGGAATAACGAAATTACATTTTTCGTGACCAGGGAATCGAACCCAGGACCCCACGCTCAGCAGGAGGACTTGCGACTACTAGACCAACGAGTCAGCCAAAAACAAAACACAATTTAACTAAGTACTATTATTATTAGAATTTTCCTTGTGTTGCCGGACGTAAAAGAATAGCACCATCCCATTTCTTCCCATGGGTGTTGTAGAAGGCGACTAAGGGACGTACTAGAGAATGGGCAACAGCGTTCTCTACGAATTTTACCACCATACTGCGATCGCCAACCCGCCTACCAAATGTGGCGATTATAGCAAAACCCCCTTTTTGGTGGAGGCCTATGTCCTACAGTGGACGTCTTTCCGGCTGAAATGATGATGATGGTATCAAAGAAAGGTCTGGCAATCCTTCTACTCATAAATAGGGACCTAAATGAGTAACGTCGTCTTAAATGACTCCGAAAATTGCATTTGGCATATAAGTAAGGAACTTTGTGTAGATTTAGCGACATACCTGTCCCCACCTGATGAATATAAACGCAAGGATAAAACCGAACATCAAATTCGTCGAATGGATAGTACGCTACAAACGGCAGTTCAAGTTTGACTTCACGAGTTTCCAAATAATTCGGCAGAATTATAAACACAGGCGCCAATGCAAACATTGACACACCCACTATGATCAAATACAAAATCTTCTTTGTAATGTTTGTCAGCATTGAAACTTGCGTGTCAATCACTTTCTTCCTCAAGAAATTTTCTTCTTCTTCAATGTTCATTTGATTCACAAGCAAGCGTTCCATAGTTTCAATGAATTCATAATTATAATGAGCATAGTATATAATTGAAACCGTTTTAAAAATGCATAAATGGCAAAGAATAAGGCACGGAATCAAACGAGTTATTTCCACAAAACTTTTTCCAGTGAAAATGGCTTCTAAGACCCATAACACCTGGGCAACAAGTTCTAGAATTACTGAAATTAAGTGTACAGAGTATAACTTGTGGCTACGGATAAGTCCTAAAATAGTTTTATTCTTATCCTTACTATGTAGGCTCAAGCCAAGGAACCACAAATAAAAGTTCACTCTTTCCAAACATTTATGAAATTGTTCGAGCATTTTCGCAGTTGCTTCAGTGACGGAATACTGTTCAATACAACCGGCGAAGAATATGAAATCTTTTCATTTGAAACCTACCTAGTGAATTAAGTTCAATTCTATAGACTACAGCGGGTGTGAATAATAATTTACACTACAAGGTGTTTAAAAAAATCAAACGTGTAGTAGGATATTGACCAACAATAGTACATTATGGTACAAGTGTGTAACATTGGTGATTATCGCTGAGGCGCCATTGAGACCCGAGCCGTCAGGCGAGGGTCTTAAGAGAGCCAAGGACGATAATCATCAATACACACGTGTATCATACGACGTTTTTCAACACACTTGCGAAGAAAATATTACTACAAAATCATCATCATCATCATCATCGTCATCTTCATCGTCGTCATCGTCATCGTAATCGTCATCGTCGTGTCATCGTCATCGTCAACGTCATTGTTATCATCATCGTCGTCATCGTCGTCATCGTCATGTCATCGTCATCGTCGTCATCGTCATCGTAATCGTCATCGTCGTCATCGTCATGTCATCGTCAACGTCATCGTCATCATCATCGTCGTCATCGTCATCGTCATCGACGTCATCGTCATCGTAATGTCATCGTCATCGTCATGTCATCGCCATCGTCATCGTCAACGTCATCGTCATCATCATCATCATCATCGTTGTTTTTAAGAACAAAGCAACACAACCAATTAAAAAACAACCTATAACTCACTAAGAACAAAGCAACTCAACCAATTCTATAACTCACTAGTGAATAATAGTAATGAAAAAGTCACAGTTTGATAATAGGTGTCATTATGTGTCTAATTGCATTGAAATTAGAGTCATTTTATGAGCAAGTGTGTTGAAAAAGTTTTTAAGGTGTTACTCTAGAAATAGCAGCGGGCAGGGTACATTGCTCGCAGCACAGATGGCCGATGGAGCCGAAAGGTTCTAGAGTGGCGACCGCGTACCGGAAGACGTGGAGTTGGAAGGCCTCCTACAAGGTGGACCGATGACTTTGTGAAGGCCGCAGGAATCCGCTAGATGCGGGAAGCACAGAACCAGTCGCCGTGGCGGAGCTAAGGGGAGACCTATGTCCAGCTGTGGACGTCATCCGACTGAAATGATGATAATGATTCTAGAAATTAACGTTTACAAAAATTTGACAACCAAACGAACGTGTAGGTAACTTCAAATATTTACTAAACAAATAATAATATAAAGAATATTTAAACACATATTTGCTTCTCAAACCATAGTCTGCTAATTTCGCATATTTACCTACCTACTCTATTTGCATAGTCTTCGACAATAATTGGAGAAATATTTGAATCATGCTGTATAAACGAATTAACGTGGAACTGTGGTGTGAACGCGCATTTAAAAGTGTGAACACCCCACAATATAATTACACACAACCAACACCAAAAGAAAGCAATGTACAATTATGAAGAAAGAAAAAGCGACATTAAATAGGGGTATTAATGCGATTGATGTGTTCGTGAAACTGAAGCAAATGAACATTTATTTTAAAGGGGTAATTTTATAGAGGTTGTAAAAATAGGTAATGTAGGCACCACATACTGAGTATTGACTTAATAAGTACTTACCAATTTTTTTTGCTAAGCTCGTTTTTGCTCGGTTATAATTAGGATTATATCAGGGAGCTCTTAATTATTTGAGTAATGTATGTTAGGTGTCTTGTGTAATGCAATGTTTGTGTGTGTGTTATTGTGTGTTAATTGTAATAAATATACGAATATAATTATAATAATGTCTACGTTATGTGGAGTGTTAAGAGTGAAGTAATAAAATTGTTGAAATATTAATCGTACATCTGTTTCAGAAGAGCGAAATAAGACCAAGAAGTACTCAGAATCTGAAAATAAATGTTTAAATATTAGGTGAGTACTGTAAAGACGATTTTCCCACTGTTGTCAATAAACGTTTAATTTATTTATTATTTATCTTACCCGAGTAAATGCTGTTAAATTAATGACTGTAAAACCGTAAGCCGTTAATCTGCACGGTTTTTGAGAACTGAAACAAAAAAAAAAAATTAAATCCCTAGATAGAAATCTAATACTTACCTATATCGTCACTAAATATTTTCTTTTTTGTACAGCTTCCAGATAATAATCGCTTAAAAACACTAAACCAACGAGGTGGTCACACATCAGCCTGTTAATGATTTGCTTCTGCTTGACTAGCAACCCTATCTCATAAAAGTTTATTACATTACCATGTTTAGGTAACTCGTTGACTTATAGTTAACTAAGCAATAAAAACAAGTCCCATAACAGTAAATTGTGAACATTTCCCCATTTCTTCTTCATTCTAAACCTTTACTTCTGAAATTCTTAATAATAAAACACTGACCGAAGTAAAACAATCAAAAGATATTTTCTTTCGGCCGCTCCTGTTTCATACCAACGACTCTTGTAAATTGAATCGCCTACTCCCATACTCTGGAAAAATAACAAAACATTACCACAGAAACTGAAACTAGAACACATAATACCTGATATATGTTATGTTCACTTACGGATCTCATCACGTAATCACCGTAATAACAATAAAAGAATATCTGGAGCAAACCAAATGTAAGGAAGGCGGTGAAAGGAGCCATTAGAGCTAGATTATCAATAGCCTGGAACAAAATGTTTGTACAATATATTAAAGACTAGGTTTAGAATTTAAATAAGTTTTGGGGACATAGGTGGAAGTTATGTAAGTTAGTAAGTAAGCTTCTACCTAGACAGGTAGAATAACTTCCACCACAAACTCACCTCCAATTGGCGTAAGGGCAGACCCCTTACTCGTATTGGAGATGAGGTTTTTGTCGAAGAACAGAAATTCCACACATGTATTATAGTTAATAATTAGGTTCACTATTCAGCACAGCTATATAACTAACTAGCAGCGCTCCGCGGTTTCACCCGCATAGTTCCCGTTCCCGTGGGAATACGGGGAGAAAATATAGCCTATGTCACCCGGAGATGGTGTAGCTTACCAACAGTGAAATCATTTTTCAAATCAGTTCAGTAGTTTCGGAGCCTATTCAATTCAAATAAACAAACAAACAATCAAATCTTTCGTCTTTATAATATTAAGTATAGATTAAACTAGTAGGGCCAAAATAAACTAATGACTTAAAAATTAGTCCGTGTTTGTGACGGTTTTTTTTTTCTTTTTTTGACGGTTGACAAGCAAGAGAGAGGGGACGCTACTTAAGGATTATTATGTATAGCACCTTGGTACGTAGTTTAGTATTGCCGCTTAACAAGGGTGTTCCTGACTATCTTGCGAAACGTGACTATTTTTAACTGACTTTAAAAAGAAGGAGGTTATCAATTCGACATGTTTAAAAAATAATTGAATTTTCAGGCATAACTCTGTCATATATGTATAAACGGATTTGCAAAGTTCTTTTTTTTGTTCGAAAGGGTTTATTCTGAAATGGTCCCATTAAAGTCATATAGATCTGATGATACATTTCGGAGACAGACAACGGAACTCTTAAAAAATTACAGCAAATCAACGGCGATTGCTTTTATTGCATAAATATGCAATGTTTTGACCCCAAGGATGATTGAGCGTTTTTCCGGAAGTCGGTTGTTTTTTTTTTTAAATTTCACGATACACATATCGTGCGCATCAAGTGTACAGTCGTCACAACGACTGTACTCTTGAAAAATGTTGAAATTAGTACATTTGTCCATAGTGCCGTGGGCATTCTCCTTTAAAATATTTCAAGCATTACCATCAGGTTGAATCCAGCGGCACATATAATCAAGGAGCTAGTCACAACGTTGAATAAAGTTGATTTAGAGTAAATTATCTCTAATAAGCTCACACATCTGAAAATAAATACCAAAGGTGAGGTCAACAGGCTATAAGTAGATTGTGAGTTCAAAATTTGTGCTATACATATAAATAAACAACCAAAACAAAGACAAAGAAGTAGTGAGCTGAAAACTTCAGGTCAAAATAAATAAATTAGCCAAAGCGGCGACGAACTTCTGGCTCGTTTTGGCAATCTTCCACTGTGACTCAAAGAATGAGGATTTAAATATAAGTCCATGCGAACTGGGAATACCCATTTTTGCTGTCAACAGCAATGAGATAGATATTTTTAACTGTGTTTGTAAAGGTAATGAAATACATTCTTAAATGGGTATTTTGAGCTTTAGTAGAGTCTTGATATCTACATTTTGCTTCAGCTATTTATCGTCTGCCTTTTTCCAAGTATATTGGGGTCGGCTTCTAGTCTAACGGGATACAGCTGAATACCAGTATTTTACATGGCTTGACTGCTTATCTGACGTCCACAACCCAGTCACTGGGTAATACAATACCCCTTTGTAAGACTGGTTGTCAGACTTTCGGGATTCTGACTACCCGTAACAACTGTCAAAGATCCACGAATGACAGCCGGGACCAACGGCTTAACGTGCTTTCCAAGGCACAAAAAGGTTTGGTACTTGGTATGTAAAGATGGTCAACCATCCAAGAACCAACCGCAGCAAGCGTATCTTAATCTGATCGATCGCCCTTTTGCTTCAGCTATTATCGAATATAATTGAAATTCCTTCAGTAGATGCACTGCTAACTAAGGAACGTCATACCAAAATAGCTGATTTAGCAAAACAAAGCGATGTTGAGCGAAATTGACTTTCAGTAATGTGGAATCCATTAAGTCCATGGACTATTATCGTTTAAAGATCATCTACATACCGTATCAGATCCCGATGTTTATTGACAAGTTGTACAAGCTCAGCTTTAAATGTATCTAGTGTGATATCATGTCTGTTCCTCGCGTCTTCTTTCACAATCCGCTCCATGTCGTGTTGCAGTATCAGAAATTGAATTTGAATAAACGTACAACAAGTTAAAAAGAAACAATCTGGCCCGTATACAGAAAATACTGCCACCCATGCTTAAAATAAAGATTGACATAGTGTTATACAAATATATAAAATTGAAGTGTATGTTTGTAACGTCAAAATAACAGCTTTTAACTAAATGCGAACGGAGGTATACGATACTTTTAACAAAAAAACAATAAACAACTCAGGCGAAGCAGCGGGCGGAAGCTAGTCATCAAAATAGAAAAATAGACTGACTTCAATTTATGTAAACAATCATCAATAAAATGTTGTAAATAATCAATTTTCGACAATCTCGATATCATTTCAACACTTCTATGTGGAACGGCTGCCAATAACAAAGCCGTAAGAACGATTTATATGAGGTCGCGGTTTCGCTATAAATCCACCATTATGGCAGCTCATATAAACCACTGATCACACGATCGAAATGCAATCACTACCAGAGAAGTGTAAGTATAAATATTATTCCAAATGGATTTTCCAAATCCGTGCATTATTTCATGGAATTGCACTGTTTATATTTCCACGTCTTGCCTTGCTTTAAGTTTACTTAAAACTTATAAATATTATAGGAATAAAGTTTATTATTATGAGAAAAAAAATTGTAAGACGAACTCACCAGCCCACAGTTGATGAAGATATATAAACGGCCAAATCCGTATATCCAACTCATTGAATGGATACCATACAATGAAAGGTAGGACGAGTTTAATTTCACCTGTACTCAAATAATTGGAACCAGTTATCAAAAATGGTCCCAATGCAAATGCTAGAACACCAAGAATAGTTAAACACAATAATAATTTAGATATAGAAGACAAAAACGTCAGCCATTTCTTAGATTCCTGTGCAATTTCTTCGTCATTCTCTGCAGTCTTATTCTGCAAATTTCTTAACATCTTGACTAACTCACTCACGTGGTGCATATGTCGAATGAAATAGTAAACTTTAAAATTTCCAAGTAGGCATAACATAAGGCAAGGTATCAAGTAAGTAATCTCCCACAGAGTACAACCAATCACCAGACCTTGTATGAACCATATAAATTCACCAAAAACGGACATGTTGAACGAGAACGTGTGAATGAAATAGAGCCAATGCTTTCTGAAACGTTGTAGCATAGTTTTATTGCTATCATCAGTGTCTATACTCAAACCGATTAATTTCAAGTAAGTGTTTATTCTTTTAAAACAAGCTTCGAACTGCAGCAGCATGCCGATTAGTTATTGTCTGTACGAACGGTTTAACAGGATCCCAACCTAAAGTTACTGCTTTAGATAAATTCGAATATCCGAATCGAAACATTACCAATCCGTATTGTATTTATATTAAGTAGGTAATTACACCAATCCAAACACATAACATGTTATTATAAAAAATAGGTACAAGGTGTTCGAAAACATTGCTCACAACATTAGAATACCGTGAAACTTATAAGTTTCACGGTATTCTAATGTTGTGAGCATATATATATATTAATAATATAGATTTTTACGAAACTGTTGTGAAAATTTTACGTAATAATTTCCTAAAAAATCTACATATTGTTTATAAACAATATGTAGATTTTTCAGGAAATTATTGCGTAAAATTTTCACAACAGTTTCGTAAAAATCTATATTCTTGGCTTCGTAATGATAGTTCGGTTTGCCGAAGCCAACCTGCGCTTTACTTGTTCAATACTCAAAATATTTTTCGGCTATTGCATGGCAGTGTATTTTTAAAGTCAAACGACAGATTTCCAAGAATTTAAACAACATCTGAATTTCCTCGTAACTTTTACATCAAGATATTTATAAAATTAAATCGGGTCCACCTGTACATAAAATAAAGGCTATAATTAAACAATTTAAAACACAAATTGCTTCATTACATCGTATGAATAAAAACATAATTACCGACCCATTAACGTAATGATGGGTTAAAGCCAGTGTTTAACATAAAAATATAATATAATGGTTACAAGTAGGTACCATTAACAGTAGCAAACTCGTAAATAGACACGCGGAACAGTTCGATTAATAATTTCTGAAATAAATACTGGATATTTCCACTTTTTTTATTTTTGTTAAAATATACTACCTATATCGATTATTTGTAAGCACCTATTCATCTCTTCTACACAAGTGGTAGGTATAATAAGCCATACCTACTTTATCTTCTTCAATATTTTTACAACTCATCAAGAAAATCGTTAATCACGTTGTTATTGTTATCTAAATGGTGTTAAATGCTTGTTTTGTGCTCAAACACTTTGATGTTACACCTGCTCCATTGAAGGTGAAAACTCAACAGTAAACACGGCGAGACGATCACTCCCTAAACGTAGATGATGCCAATACATCACAAGTGTCACGAAATAGTATAAATCGACACATTTACCGAATAGGGTCATAAACCAAGCAAATCGCAAGGGAGCGGCGGCGAATCGTAACATCAAATCTGAATGCGAGCATTGTGGTTATGACAAATTGTGTCGCACCCCTGCAACGAACTACAGTCAACATAGATTTAGTAAATGGAAGCGTCCCATTTGTCAAACCCATTGTGGCGAGATAGATAGTTGAAACCGGATATACCAAACGAACATTGTGAAACACTGAAAGGAAAAGAATAGCCGTTACGCAATAACACTGAGTTGGGATAATGTTATATATATACGTTGGTAAGTATAAAACTAAATAATTTATCAACGTCAAACTTGTCAGAGTTGAAGATTACACAAAAATTCTGGGCATTCTGAACATTCCTTTCGAGCATTTCGTTCATTGTCGTTTGGCGCCATCGATACTCGTTCTTTAATTTTATTTCAGCGCGGAAAGCTTATTGTTCTATTTTTCACGAGAATAGAGTTCAAAGTCTTTTGTTGTATGTAGTAGTTAGGTAATTTATTTACATACCAAATGTTCCACGTAACACTACACTCAACGCTTCGTCAATTCCGTTTGGCAAGTCATTCTTCCGTTTCTGCAGAAGGCGTCAGTCAGACGTTAAAAATACAAGGATACATACATCAATATTAATTTAGTTCACAAAGATGAAACTGACTCATTTTCAGTGTTGAAACATTAGGCATAAAGCTACATTAAACTCGATCTATTTAGTTAAACCATAATTATATTGGAGTACGATACTATAATATTTATATTACTCCAATAAATTCGAATGTAATTTAATTCACTAACCAATTATCCCACATGAACGTACTTCCAGTATAAAACGTATTTTATACGTTAATCCAGGTTATAATCTGTGTGCTAAATTTCATGCAAACCCATTCAGCCATTTTGGCGCGATTGAGTAGGTAACAAACTTTCACATTTATAAAATTAGTAAGATAAAATATAATTTAATATAATATAATAGGATAGAAATAGATGTTTCCGATAAACACAAGAAGTACATCATAAAGTTTCTATATTTTCCCATTATTCCTTGGACGCTTCCGGTAGTCAATAATTCTAATATGATTTATATTCTGTTCTCAGTAACGTAAGTGCGTAACCGCTAGTTTCGATACCGATATATTTATGAAATCAATATTGGAGCGACTTGAATGAAGTACCGACAAGGAAGTGACTCACTGAAATAAGCGTACAAACTTTGCATTTTACCGAAATAGATATCAGAATTACTGTTTACTAAAAATAACACTCGAATAATTATAAAAATAAATCATCAACAAACTCGTCCGTCAGTATAATAGCTTCGGAAATTCCAAACCAAATAAAGTAAATGTATGATTGCTTGATTGCTATTTATTAAAAACAAAGGATTTGCTGTCGCGACATGTATTTTCCATTATCGTTGGAGTTGGTTTAAAGAATGCACGAAATCTTGTTTTGTTTTGTCTACAGATATTAAATAATCCATTGAAGTATAGCTGTCTAACCTAGCTTGTGCAGCCAGAGATCAAATACATTCTAATTTTTTTGTAGTAACTTCTGATACAGATTTTTTTGTCGGGATCTCTTTGATATAGTATTGTTGTGAATAATCGTTTACTAGAAAATATCTTTACTAAAAAAAAAGGGTATTTTTACGCAGTCTTGCTACTAAGTTTTTGTTGTTGTATGTAATCACATTACTCCGTTCAAATTGGATATATAAATCCCGGTTAAAGTTAATAAAGCTGACAGATCGAATAATAGGATTATGATAAATTAAAGCAGCAACGTCGGTAATGTTGTTTTATGAACTACTGCTACAAAAAAACATAAACATTCATTATGAATTATAATGGCGATAAAACACAAGTGTTCGTTACTATCTCAACGCTAAGCGCTCTATAAAGAACGCGATTATCAACAAGATGTTTTATTTCGGACTTTGTATAAAATATCGAGCTATTGACGCCGTTCGATATAGAGTAAAGAATTGTTTACGTAATAAATTATAATTCAGTACAAATAGAGGGATGTATTTCATTAGGCTATAATGTAAGAGAAGAACACAAATATACCGCATACGCCACAAATATACCGAGCGTTGATACATGATGGTTGAACGCCAAGAAGAATAAGAGAATATTACCAAATGAGCGAATAGTTACGAGTAAATACATACATGTGGTTCGCATTAGCTTTTATTAATGACTTGTAACTAATGATAGGTATAACAAGATTTATCGTAGGTACGGATGTCCGAGGAGTGGGTGCTCGGCGTATGTATGACCTAGCTGGAAGAACATTTTATATTGAACGTATTAATGAAATTCTTCTTTCAATGTGTTAAAGATAGATGAATGAATGTGCGTGTAGGTGTGTGTGTTGAAAGACACACCTACACGCACATTCTACACAGGCCTAAAATTAAAAGCCTAAGTGAAAAATACACAGGACACCCAATTTTCATGAATTTTTTAAAACTTCCTAGAGTTCGTCACTAAATATCTATTTCATTTAGCTTAGGCTCTCAAATTTAATCGCTTTCATTACTTTTCTATTGGGTACCCAATACCTTGCCCTAAGCTAAATGTTCAGGCAACAGCTGATCTACCATCCAAAATGCCAAGGCAGGGCTAGTGAACATCACCAGTCTATAGAAATCAACTAATAGACATGAGCCGCTTCAATCTCTTCATATCAAGATCCTCCAGGGTTGAACACCAGTGCGTCGCAATCCCAGATTTTTTTTACTGTGGTTTCAGTTATTTTTTGTCAGTCAGAGAAACCACCATATTCTTATTCGAGAATTACAGGAATATTCAGGCTACTAACGAAACTAAAGGAGTATCTGTGGGAGTATGTAGCAATCGTTGCAGGTGGCGTTCCGTAGTTTCTGTATGTATTTGTATTTAGGCCACTATGTTCGTGATTACACAATGTCTAGACCATTTAATCATTGTAGTGTTAGTAAATAAAACACGTTTAAAAACGCAAATAATTTATTGAACAATCATTTAGTTAAATTCCAGCTTCAGTTCATATTGTGTATGTAAAGTAACAAACTGCATTAAAAACACGATCGTTATTCTATCATTGGATATAGATATATACTACATGTTATATGAAATTACAACATCTGCCAAAATGCTTACACTATAACAGGATGCGATGTGATATTAGTTACGCTTAGATATGTTGCCTTGTGTTAAATTTTAAACAATTATTGTCTTTTCAAACGATTCTGAGATGTGTTAAGATGGATACTGACCGGCGATACGGGCGTAATGTAACATTCGCAGCTAGCATGTCGTTTACACCGTGTGCTAAAATCCATGTTGCTCTCTCACTTGTTTCCCTTTACCGACTGCACGAATGCTCGCTTTGTAACATGTTTAATTAAGGCGCAGACAGCCGACTTTTAAGGACTTTTTATTGAAGATCACGCCTAAACGGCTTGTTTTATGTATTTGAAAAAAAAAATATGTGAAACTAGACAATTTTCTTCGTCATTTGATATGTGAATATTTTAAATAATATTTTTATAACATAATGTAATTAATTGGTAAAGTAATGTCTATCGCGGACATAAAAACGATAATCACGCAAAAACTATCGGGTGTATTTCCATGAAACTTTCACCATCTAAAAGACAATTTATACACCCAAAATTCAGTATACGGTTTTTCTTTGATATGTGTTTGATAAATCAACATGGGTTGTTTTTCGAAAAACTTGATGCGCATTCAGGCAGGGTCTCTTGCGAGCGACGGGCGGCAGTGCATCGCTGTAGGTAGCTGTCAGCTATCATCGCCTTAAGCCCCGTAACGCCGGTCTGTACCATAAGCAAAGCGGTCATCAGTTCATATTGAAAACCCATGAGATGAGTGAAATGATTTTATGAGTATACACTCGTAAAATCATTGCGCTCAACCAATTTCTAGCGCACACGCCATTCTCTAGCTTCCAGCATCTGAGTTGGCATACAACTAGCATAATTTTATTCTGATAATGAAACTGGTAATCTACCAAGAAAATTGAAGTCCATCCATATTTAGCTATCATGATATTTATACTGACGCTTACTTTGGATTTGAAAGGGCATTAATATAATACAATCTCATAAAGGTATTCAAAATGCTAATTAAAAAACGCTTACGAAATAATACTTAAATCTAAATTGCACACAATTTGCTATTTATTTTATGAACAAAATTATTCTAACTTCAAAATAATATCCTTTTAATATGGTTTCCAAATACTTTTGCTGGGCAAGCAAAAGACATGCAGGAATCACTTTTTAAATCGTGTTTACTTATTTATACATAAATAACGTTACGTCTAGTGAACCTAATTCAATATGTGAGTATTCCCCAACATAGGTACATCCTACTGTACCTACACATGACATATTATTTCGTTACCAACCTTATTATCTATTCTCCATAATCTTGGTCTGACACAAGCTTTAACACACGCCTTATCAAGTTATCTCACCGACTTCTCATTCAGGTTTACATTCTCGTAAATATCCGCCACTTTTTCAAGAGATTCACACTTCCCTTTGCGTTTGAAGATTAAAAACCGTAAACAAATCCAATGCAAAGATATTTTATGTCTGCATAAAATGCTGAATAATATGACATCATGATTTTCAAAATCTGCCTCGAAGACAGAAATATGATATATATATTTTGTTAAATTGTAATGAAATACACGCGGATGCGACATGCATTTAGCCTCTTAATTAATATTCTACACACTGCTGAGTTAGACTAAATTAATTTAACATTCTTGAAACTGTCATTAGGCACTTGCTGTTAATTAATTATTTCGCCATTCAAATATTTTTTATAGTTTTAAAGACGAATTAATCTAAAACAGCTCTTCAAATCTAAAGATTTAAATAAATTATTCTAAATAAATTAAACAAATGTATAGGAATATTATTTTCATAATTCTGCAATAAGAACGTCAGCATTCTGACATCAATGGCTAATTAGCTACTCGTAATTATAACACATTCCTACCTACACTTATTATAAATATTTTTGCAGTTGCTACATTTTCTTCATTCCGACTATAAGTAGGGTACCAAATAAATGTATGGTGTCAATTTAAGAGAGATATTTCAACAATTACACTTACAATGTTTACACTAACTGAACATCGATCGAGTCATCGTGAAGTCTTAAATCGGAAGCTGCTCGGAAAAACTTAAGAATATCAATTGATCATTCAAAAGAAAAATGTTGGTCACGATAATATTCGTCGTCTGTCTCTTTTGAGAAGCACACTTGTAGATGTTTATTATCTAAAGGTGTAATAGATCACGTTAGTGATCGCAGCACTACCGACAAGACACGGCAACGAACTGCATATTTTATTATCCCAAGACAGACAAATTCAAAGACATTGCAAATACTAAAAGAATTACAATATAGGAATTCTTACAGTCACGTAACACATGCATCACTTAAACACATTTACAAATCATTAAAAAGAGAGTAATCTATAAAAATAAATGTATTCATCACACTTGTCTAGACAATATGCCGCCGTTCATAACGTCTTAACAAAAAATGTCGAACGAAAAGTTCAATGCGTAAAAACGAGTCACTTCTTTTTCTGACATTGGCACGCGAACAGAACCACATGCTCTACATAGTTTCACAGTTTCGTATTACTCTCATTAAGTCTACCCTAACAGTATTCATAACGAGCCAGTATTTTAACTATTATGTATTGAGTGCCTTAATTCGAGCGAACAAGGGTAGCTAGCCTTGAACTTTGACGCATAATGTCTAAATATCACGCGGAACGAGAGCGGCCGTGATCAAGCCTCGAATTATACTTGGAAATAATGGCATCAGCAGTGGCAATAATGAAAGCATTTCTTGATTAATGTGTCGGCGATTGAACTTGTGTCAAAAGTTTTTTTATAGCAACTTCAAGCTACTTTCAAATATTCAGTTACTTATTTTACACTGATGACTCGTAGATGACTATCTGAACTATTGGGGGTTTCTGAGTAGGCACTGGAGCTGTGATGTCCCTGATGACGGCTTCCACTGCCGCCTCCCACTCCAGTCTGCGTTTGTCAGTGAGAGCATTCCCACCGGCGCTGCTTAATCGTGGCATAGTCACCTATAACAAATATTCTGAAATTAGAAACTGAAAATAGTTAAGGTAGAGTCGCCAGGATACGCCGTGAAATTCAAATTCTCTTACTTTTTTTGCAATTTTTAGGTCAGTGTCCGGCTGTATACAGGATAAATTTTAATCAGTGCGCAAACTGTATCCATGAATTCAGCATTTTCATTCTAGACGTAGAGCGTAGAAATTTTTCATCAGTTATTCAACAAAAAAAATCAGCTGTTCCATACATTTTGATTGCGTAGGTACCTATATTGCACTTGTCTATGAAACAGCAGATTTTTTTTGTATAACTGGCGATAAATTTCTACGCTAGGGGAAGTCTAGAATGATATGCTGAATTCATGGTTACAGTTTGCGCACTGGGTAAAAATTTACCCTGTATTGAACAAAATATGATTCGCAGCCACAACAAATCTGGTTTTACTAAATTATAATCTTTAAAATCATCAATACAGCCCACAAATTGAAAAAAAAGGAATAAAATTGGAATTTCGTGGATTACCTTGGCGCATCCACTTTAACTGGAAGATTGCTTTGAATACAAGCTTGTATACTTAATTAAGATTCTTATTGTGGATGCAACAGCAGAACTAAATAAAAGTTCGGAATTGGACTTGGCAACTCTTCCGTTCAAAAAATTCAAAGAGTAAGCTTAATTGGCACTAAAAGAAAATAGCTTGACGGCGAGCTCCATTTGTTATCGTTCGTAACAAACGCTTTTGTTTTTAGTTCATTCTTTGGGTTAAAAAAACGAAATTAGACACTGGAATCGACATAATGTTTTTTTGTGAATTCTATTAATTTTGTACGTCTATAGATTTCAGATTTGTTTCATCGTCTTTTAAGCCCTCGCTTGTCAAGTGCACACCATGTGTTCCGATAACAATAGAATTTCTATTGTGTCTACTAATTAGACGTGCGACGGGTACATTTTGTCTTTCGGAAGCGATCGAAGCTTTTGACCAAAATAAAGAATGTAATTATGTTTAATAGCAGGAAACATTATGAAAAACATTGATGTTTGAGAACACTTTTGTAAACAAAACGTAGATCGTTGCATCATTTAACCAACTTTATGAACCGACTACTATTCGTGTACCACAAAGAGTTATGTATCTGATCTACAATGTTGGTAACCGCATGTTTTGCATGAAAGTTTTATGTGTTTTATTGGCCACATTTAACCGACGAGGAATACTAGAATTAAATTTTACTACTAGCTCGCTATACTGTAACTATACATACAAAGTGAAGGCATTTGTGTAGAACATGCAAACGGAGGGGTATATCAAAGTGTCCGTAATTTAATATTAACTTACAAGAGTTCCTCGGAAGTAACATCAATATCGTTTCTCCTATCAAGCAGAACTACGGGTGAAGGAAAAAACCCTATCAAGTTGGAAAACAAGATCGGTCAACATCGACCAAATTGTCGGATCTTACAGATGAAGGTCGCAACGCTGACGCACTTTTATAATAGTTCCCAGTTTTATGACCACTAGATCGGAAACTATAAAAATACGCCAAGACATTCATCTTATGGATTGTAAAATTCGATACTGATATTTTTGCCGCGATCGTAACAGACCCATATATCTTATCGAAAGCACTACAGAGAATACCTATAACAATGTTTAACAACTCAAATTTTTATTTGATCTACTCATAACATTGAAAATGGATGGCCAGCGTTTTCAGTTTAAAAAAGCAGTAATACTTTTCCTGCAGTGTAAAAGCATTAGAAAATAAGGCAAGCATTACTGCACGAAACGTGAATTTTATTGGGCACTAAAGCTAAAAGGGTGTATGTATCTTGCGACATTGAAGCGGCCTCGAAGTGGCGTAAGGCAAGCTCTATACAAGTCATTACTAGCGCAGTATCGATTAATTCTCTCATACAGCGCTGGTAAAGAGCACTAGAGTAATTTCATCAGTATGTACCTAATTGCGTTACACACTATAAATAAAAATCTAAATAATTTTGAAAGTTATTGCTAATCCATTGCTTCATATGTTCGAAAAAATTGTCTGCTCAACAACGTAAATAATGCAATGAATGTTGTTGAACTGTCAAAATAAAAGCCATTCGTACTGCTAGTGTGTTACGCAATTACCCCGCAACTTTAACATATCTAAGGAAAAAAAAAACTTATTTCCAATAACGATATTGCAGTACTGGCGAATGGAGTATTGCAAGTCGTGCCTTATTTTGTGTTCATTCCGCATAATGACGCGGTGGTAAATAATTACAACAGCGTAAAAAATTAAGCTGCAAAATAAGAGGACTATATACATATGTATATTTAACTGTGAATGATCCCAAAAGCCAGAAATATAATTTGTCGAAATCTGGCAAAATACCTTGGGAGGTGAGGTCCGAGGTTTTACCATAGTATCGGGACCGGTATAGCTTTTCTGTAAAATATATATTTTTTAAACTATACTGTCCACTATATGTTTTACTGCTGACAAAAATCAGTGCGCAGCCAATAAACACATCCTTTAGTTGCCTTGTTACAGACAAGGTTCTACATTCTTATTATTCAACAAGAAGTGGGTTATTCACGAATCCAAATTGGTTTTCACATTCCAACAAAAACAAGTAAAACTTAAGGATGGAGTCGACCTAAATAAACATGACACACAATCACTGCTGTACGAGTTTAATAAGGAAATTATTACATCACTTGGTTTGCAAAATATTTACGTCGTTGAATCATTGAAAACTCATAAAAATATCTTCTACAAATCTCATATTGATTAGATTAAATATCTTAACTACAACTGATCGAATGTTTATATATTTAAACATTTACACATGTGAGTACTTTTTTGCTTCTTTAAACAAGGCATCAATCACGGAGTCTTGCAAGTAGCCAGTGTTTATACTATCAACGAACATCTGTCATC
This sequence comes from Polymixis flavicincta, assembly GCA_949987655.1. Taxonomy (NCBI): domain Eukaryota; kingdom Metazoa; phylum Arthropoda; class Insecta; order Lepidoptera; family Noctuidae; genus Polymixis; species Polymixis flavicincta. The sequence continues at coordinate 16,164,596 of OX465181.1, read as the reverse complement.
ACAAACCTCTGATCTCCCGGCTCGAAGCTTTGAATGCATTTCACTGCAATTTGTATGCCAATATTCAAATAACTTAAGATTCATTTCAGTGACCCCATTTCGCGTCAAAGTGAACATAAATAGCTACTTACCACGGTGAGTACTTTGCGGAGGTCGCTGTGCAGCGCGGAGACATCGACCCCTCTGCCAGCGTCGCCCAGCCTCCTCAGAGTGTCTGCCAGTGGGCCGGACAGCGCCCGCAATTGTTGCCAAGACTGGGCATACTGCCGCCGCACCAGCTCAATAATCGTCGAAGTAAGTGCCAAGCCGATTAAAATGTATACCGTACATATCAACATGTACTTTGGTCTCTCTGGGAAAAGCGAAAAGTACTTAGAAACCGATTCATTCACTTATGACAAAAGGAAATATTTGGCTTGCAAATTATGTTAACTTTTTGACACTCTAGCAGCGCTTCGCGGTTTCACCCGCGTATTTCCTGTTCCCGTGGGAATACGGGGATAAAATATAGCTTATGTCACCCAAGGATAGTGTAGCTTCCCAACAGTGAAATAATTTTTCAAATCGGTTCAGTAGTTTCGGAGCCTATTCATTGGAAACAAACAAATATTTCCTCTTTATTAATAGTATAGATAAGTATAACTTAAAAAATTATATGCTTACTTGGAACGATATCTCCGAATCCAATAGTCGTCATGGTGATGAAGCAAAAATAAAATCCATCGTAAAAAGTCCAATCGTCTTCCCACATCTTGAACAAGCCTGCCCCGGCTGACAAATACAGGAACAGAAAACCTACAGCCCCAAAGGCATATAAAGATCTTTGTCCAGCAGGATTGGCCTCGGAAACTCTACTGCAGCATTCTGAAAGTTAACCAAGATGTCCCAATTCAAAATAACAGGGACCAACGAGACACCGTTGTTTCGGGAATATGAAAAATTATGTTGTAGGTAGGTTTTAATTGACCAACCCATGTGTACTACAAATTGCTTATTTAAATTGTACTTACTAGGCATCGCAGGTAGTTGTTTAGCAATAATAGAGACAAGTGTAGCGAATACTCGTCCCAAGTCAGCGATGACGGTCAACGTTAAAGGTATTCCAATGAGCGCGTACGCGATACAAAATAACCTGCCCCAGAAAGTCTCCGGGACTATGTTGCCGTAACCTGAAAACAGACGAATAAATTAACAACTTTATGATACAGCGTTGATGAAGACAAAAATGAGGTGAGATGATTCCGAGTGGTCATCTAGTTTTGTTTAGAAATTAAGAGGCTTTTAGCGAATAGTGAGTCGCAAATATGCATTTCGGTATTTCTTTATCATCATTTTAGCCGAAAGACGTCCACTGATGGACCTAGGCCTCTCCCAAAAGGAGGTTGTTTGCCATAATCGCCACGCATGGCAGGCGGTTTGGCAATCGCAGTATGGTGCTAAAATGCATAGAGAACGCTGCTGCCCATTCTCTAGTATCTAAGTCCCTTAGTCGTCTTCTACGACACCCACGAGAAGAAATGGGATACTGCTATTCTCTACGTCCGGCAACACACGGAACCGGTTTTTTTTTTTTTTTTTTTTTGTGAATGGCATCTCGCAGTTGACCTTGAGAGGCCGTGACTGCTCAACCGGACTTTCCTGTGAAGGTTTTTAGGAATCTAAAAGCCTCCAGCCAGGGCGTAAAACCTACTTAAACCTAAAACGACTGCGCACTGAGGGCACCCCCTGTGGGGTACGAACCTCGGCTCAGGGAGTCGCTGGCGGGGGGGGGGCAGCTAGTACTATCAGGGACAGGCTGGATCAAGGTATTATTTTCATGATTATTAGACGGGGAATTTAAAGCTACTGGCTCAGCTGCGGCGCGGGCTGGCGCATCAACGAGCAAGGGACGGTCGGGGGTCTGATCGCTACTCGGGAGTCTTCGCGGGGCGCGAGGACCTCGGCGGCGAGGTCGGTAGGACGGTCGTCGTTTGTTTTTGTGTACTGTACTGGTGGCCCTATTCTTTTCTTGGAGAACAGTGATGGGGTCGTCTGGGTCTGAGAGGACATGTTTCGGCCTGCGAATACTACTGATTCTACTGGGGACATAACTAGCGGCCTTCACAATCAAGGGATTGCGATGTAACTCGGCTTTATCGAAGAAACGCTTCGAGTTGCGTTTCATGAATTGAGCAATAGTGGGCATTTTCAGATCGAGATGGAGGATCTCGTTCCGAACGTACCATGGGGAGCCTGTGGCTTGGCGGAGGAAACGGTTTTGGAGGGTCTGCATCCTATGGATGTGTCGGGGATGCGTGTGTGCAAAGACTGCACATGCATACGTCATGATGGGCCTTATGCACGCCGTGTAAATACGCAATTTGCACTTGAGTGACAATTTGCTACGTGCGTTCAGAACAGAATGCAACCTTCCGAGAGCGAAGGCGGCGCGTGAGCGCGCCTTCCTGATATGCTCAGAGAAGGAGAGGTGCTGATCTAGAATTACTCCAAGGTATTTGGCTTGCTTTTCCCAAGGGATCGGCTTGCCGAATATGGAGATGGCCGGGAGGGGGTCTTGGCGGCGCTGCGGTCTCTTAAAGAGAACCGCCTGGCTCTTGTCCGGATTTAGTTCGATTCGCCATTTCCTAAACCATGCACCGAGTACGTTGACTGCGGTCTGGAGGGATTTGGCTATCGCTTTGGAACTACGCCCAGAGTGGTAGATGGCCGTGTCGTCTGCGAACAGAGCCAACTGAGCCTTACCACTCTTGGGGATATCGCTGGTGAACAGCGTAAATATGAGAGGGGATAGCACGGCGCCCTGAGGGACGCCGGCGCGAATCGGGTGGGGGGATGAGAGAGCCCCTTCGATGCGATAGCGAAAGGTGCGGTTCGACAGAAAATCTCGTAAGATGAGTACGAGTCGGTCCGGCACGCCGAGTTTGTACAGCTTGTAAATCAAGCCGTTGTGCCAGACCTTGTCGAAGGCTTTCGCTATGTCGAAAAATACTGCACCGGTCGCATAGTTGCGTTGGAGACCAACGCCTATATGCTCTACGATCCGGTGTACCTGTTGTACGCAACTGTGCTGGGTTCGGAAGCCGAACTGCTCGTTGGGTATCAGGCCTTTAGTCTCGGCGAAGTCCCTGAGGCGCTTGTAAATAAGTCGCTCATAGATTTTTCCGAGGCTGTCCAGTAAACTGATGGGCCGGTAGCTCGCGGGCTCCGTTTTGGGTTTGCCTGGTTTTTCAAAGCCAATGACCGTGGCTTGCTTCCAGGCTTGGGGGAAGATGTTATTGCTCAAGGCTCCATTGAAGATGGTGGTCAAGAGCATGATCAGGTGGGCGGGTAGCATCTGGATCACCTTATTGGTGATGCCGTCAGCTCCGGGGGCCTTTCGGGGTTTCAGACCCTTGATGATCTCGTGAACTTCGTCCGGGGTGACGAGAGGTAATGGATCATCAGGGTCTTCGACGGGCGGGAGAGAGGTTCTACGTTCGACTTCAGCGTCCACCTCATCGAGGTGTGCTTGGTCTACAGGTAGAGAGCTGGGTGTGCATTGGGCCTCAAGACTATCGGCGAGGCATTCGGCCTTTTCGATGTCGTCGAAAGCAACGGTGCCATCGGGCCGGGTCAGGGGGGGCATGGTGGCTATTTCTCGGGACTTGAGTTTCCTCTGGAGTTCCCAGAAAGCTAAGTGCGTGGGTTCCAACTCGCTCAGCATCTTGTCCCAGCCCGCGTCCCGTAGCTCCGACATGCGTGTCTTTACAGCTCGCTGTAAATAGCGCATGTGAGCTTTGTTCGCGTCGCAGGGAAAGTTGCTGTAGGCACGAACGGCCGCGTTCTTCTCATTCAGCAGTTCGCGTACATCGTCCGGCAGCTTCCAGCGGGGGTCTTCCCCTACCGGAACCCGCCTCGAACAGTCGTTCAGGACAGATTGTACGTGACCCGTGAATGAGTCGATCGCGGCCGTTGTGTCCGCTAGAGAGTCGAAATGGTCGGGGATGGCGTCCAAGTGGGCGGATGTGTTGGATTTCAGCGAATCGCTTACTCTCCTCCAGTCTGTTACCACTTTGGTGAGCGGAGGTTGGTCGGTATCTGGGAGACCCGTGCGGGGGGCCAGATGCACGACTACCGGACGGTGGTCAGAGGTGAGCTCGTTTATTGCCTCTATGGAATTCAACCGTAGGTTGATCCTTTTCAGAATTGCAATGTCGAGTACGTCAGGTCTGTGATCCACTGTGTGGGGGAAATGAGTCGGCGACATCGGGGCGATGACGTCGAAGGACAGGGTCGAGCAGAGGTTGAACAGGTGTCTCCCTCTGGTCGATTCCCTGGAACTATTCCACGCGGGGTGTTTCGCATTGAGGTCGCCCGCTATGATAACGGAGTCGCTCATGCTCAACAGGGCGGTGAGGTCATTGGAGAACAGTTGAAAGTCCTCGGATTCGGTCTGGGGAGGAAGGTAGGCTGAGACTAGTGTGATGGGTTGATGACCCGTCATGCCCAGTCGGCAGACTGACACTTCTAATCGGGAGAGGGGGGGGGCATCCATAGGAATGCAGTGTAGGGACTTTTTGTAATAAATGAGAGTTCCACCCTTATGGCAATGTGCTCTGTCGTTGCGAACTATTTTATAGTTGGCAATTCTCGGGTCACGATAGCAGGGTTTTAAGAACGTCTCTTGAACTAACAGGATATCCAAGTGATGGTCGCGGAGGAACGTGGCGATCTCATCCCTTTGGGTACGGATACCGTTGGCGTTAAAAGTTCCTATTTTTAGGGATCGGGGTTTAGTACGCGTAGGGGCCGTATTATCCATTGTGGTTCACGGAAAGTCTAGCGTTTAAAAGGGCTTGCGTAATGTCAGGGTACGCATCATAGATGGCGTATATCCTAAGGATATCGCCTGCCTTTGTGGCGGCATCTACCTCCATGGCCATCTGATGGGCACGGGGGGTGCAGAAAGTGAAAAACGCGTTATCGAGCTTTTGATGCACGACTGCGGGGGACATGGTCATGGGACCGGCGTAAGTGGGTGCGGGGCGCGCCTCGGGGCGTGCTCCAACGCGGGGGTCGCGGGACGCGGGGGTCGCGGCGGCGGGGGGCGCGGCGGCGGTGGTCGCGGTAAGAGGTGCGGTAGGGGGCGCGGGAGCGCCTGAACCCGGGTTCTTGGACTGAGGGATGGGCGCGGGGACGGGCCTGGCTGAAGCCATCGCAGGGAATGCCTGCTGGTGGTTCAGGAAGTTCCAGGGGCTCGGTCTCTGAGGACTGAGCCTTTCTGGGAGGTACCCTGAGGGGGCTTCCCTTTGCTGGCGGGCGTCGGCACGCTTCACCAGCTTGGGAGAAGTGGTTTTGGGTGCTTTCGAGCACCCCCTATAGTTGGCCGGGTGACCGGCTTCGCCGCATAAGACGCAGCTCGGCGGTTCCGTGCACAAGGAGCGGTCCTTAGGCCTGGTACAATCCGCTGTACCGTGACTACCTAAGCACTTTACGCACCTCGGGGTGGCGTAACAGTGCGATTGCGCGTGTCCGTACAATTGACACCTGTGGCATTGGCCGATTGTTCCCGTCTTGTAGGGCTTTTCGATCCGAATGCCGGACAGGTTGCAGATTGTGCGGAGATTAAAAATCGGGTTATGGCCCTCAAAGGGCGGGCATACTACGAGCACCATATCGTATGGCACTCCGCGGCGGGCGCGGTGCATCCGGTGCACTTCGGTGTAAGGGATATTTTGAAAGTCAAGGTCGGCCTTGACTTCGTCAACGGTTATTTCGACCGGAACCCTCTTGAGGACAACTCGTGTCTGTCGGTCTTCAGCAAGGGCGTACGTGTGGAAGGACACGTTTCGGTTTCGGAGGAGTTTGGTAAGGCTGCGGTAGTCGCTAGCCGTCGGGATCGCTACCTTTATCCCTTGGAGGGTGGTGCGGGCGCTGGTGTAGGCAATCTTTTGCTCTAAGCACCATTTGGACACGTCGGTCCATTTTGATTTGTCTTGGATGAAGACAGGGGGCGGAACGGGCACCTTTTTCCCCGCAGCGGCGCGGGGTACGGCGGTGGGTGCGGGCGCGGTCGCGGTCGCAGTCGCGGGGGTCGCGGGGGTTGCGGGGATCGCGGGGGTTGCGGGGGTCGCGGGGGTCGACTCGGTCGGGAAAGGGGTGGGGGGGCGGTCGGTTACGAGCGCGGTAATTTTAGAAGATCGCGAGGAATCGCAGACTTTCTTCTTTCTCTTCTTCCCCTTCGACTTTGACTCAACTGGGGTGAAGCCCTCTTCTTGAGTCACTTGAGTATCTGCCACTTCCTCTTCGTTCGAGGAGGGAGAGGAGAAACAAGCTGTTCCTGGCGATTCGGGGGTGCAAGGGCAATCTTCAGCGTCCATAAGGTCGGACGCTGCGTCGGAGAAAAGCTCCTGGGATTGCGGGGTTGCCAAGGCCGGTGAAGCCGGGGAATCGTTATAAGTTATAACGGGCGTGGGGGGTTTATACGCGGTCTCGGTCGCGGTCGCGGTGGGAAAAGTGGGTTTTTCGTAACCCAAGATACGGTTGACCCGTGCGCGAAACACGGGATTTTTCATGTTCGTTTCGAACGACGCCCAGAAGGCGTCGTCGGAAACGTCCATGTTGAAAAGGGGTGGGGGGTGACCTACTTCCCACTCATAAGGAGTGAGCCTGAGTCCCTAATAACTCCTATCAACCTAACGTCTACTTCCCCGGGGGGATGCCCGGGGATGTGTGATTCCTCCCTGTCGGGTATAGACAGGGAGATGTGTACCTCGGGTGAGCCCTAAGCTTGTAAACCTGTTGCCAATCTTAATGTGCAACAGGGCCCTGTCAGTCTAGCGCGAGGGGCGTAGACACGCCCCAAAGACACTAGGTGTGTAGCTGTGGAAGGAACACTGTCACCAGTGACGACTAGGAGATCCCCCAAGGCCGTCGGTCTGGGACCCGTCCAATTCACTGCCTTGCCTTGAAGAGGTTCGGCGGGTGTGTTGGGACAACACCCTCTCGGTTTCGTTGGCACCGTAAGGTTTCCACCGAGAACCACGAAACTGTGGATTTTACCCAGAAGGGGCCAAGTGAATTTACTTGACGATTTACTTCCGTAAAGAAACAGATGTTTGCCTTGAAAAAGACAGTTTTTGTTGTAATTAATAATCCAGTCAATAATTAAATTAATTGGATTATTAATTCGTAGTGTTCGCAGCGGGGCGCGGCGAGTCAGGTTGGCGGCGGAGGATGAGTCACGCAGCGGTAGGCAGGAGCAATTAGCACGTGCGCTCAGGGCGAGTGTCACGGGCTAATTACACGGAACCGGAGATTTATTTCGGTATTTATTTTATTGTAACTTCAATCAAGCTCCCAACTATGTTGGGGTTGACTTCCAGTTTAACCGAATGTAACTGAATGCCAGTATTTTTTACCGAAGAAAAAACGGAGGAGGTTCTCAAGTCGACGCGTATATACACATAACTTTTTTCAGAGTAGTCCGATTTTGATAACTCTTTTTTTATTGGAAACCACATGGTTTCCAATAAAAAAAGAGTTATCAGCTACTTCGGGGTACATACCCCGAAGTAGGTCCCACATAAATTTCGAAAAAAACTCCAACCCTAAGGGTAGAAAAACAGGGGATGATTGATTGTTTATTTAATCAAAGATTTTAATACTGAGATGTGTATTACAAAAAGTAATCAAAAATTAAGCATGTAGTAATTAGTAGATTATAGCCACAAAAATTATAAAATAAAACTTTTTAACAAAAAAAATTAACCACCGAAAAAACTGAAAAGTAAAAAATAATAAACCTGCTTTGTTTAACCTTAAAAGTTTTTATTTTATATACGGAGCGATTGCCTATGTAACTTAATATCTATACACGCTTCTCTACTAAACCATTCCAATCTCTGCGCCCAGTCATGGGAACATCGAAACCATTTATATCTATCATGGTAATTTGTCGATTTCGATGGAGGCATATTTATGCAGTTAAGTTACTCAAGTACCCATTGCGGATTTTATGCAACAAACTGCGACGAAAAGTCTATCTATCTTTATTATGTTGACAATGCCAATTTAGTAAAAAAGTTTTTTCTCTACCTAATCATCACATGATTAATAAATCCTTGTTCAAGTGCCAAATAAATAATATGCTTACATCATCGTACACACCTATTGTGGTGAGCACAGTCGAGGAGAAAAACACAGCTTGAAGTATACTCCATTTTTCTTCTAGTGGTGGAAAATTATTCTCCACTTCCAATGCCAGCCCGCTCGAGGACGCTTCCTCCAACACCTTTTAAATGACAAATGAATAATTTAAACACGTGTGGACTTTGCAGTAGTCGGTCTAAGAAATACAAGATCCATAAATCCATAAATTCTAAATTCGTCGTTTAATACCTTCGTGTTTATGTATAATTCAAGAGCACTAATGTGTATACACGTAGCAAAATTCAAAAGCCGTTTTCTCGTGGAATTGCAACTTGAAGACAAGACCTAATGTATTTGTATGATCTCTCTAATCTTTATTGTATGATCTGACCAAGATTATGTCTGGACTTTAAAAAGAGACTGACTTTAAAAATAGACTGTTTGTTTACCATTTCTTCTCAGAGTAGTCAGTTCTGAAACGGCGACCTCATCTAGTTACTAAAATATGATGGACGTATTACGGTATTAAAGTGTTTTTGCATACTTAATTACAGAAATAAAATCATTCGTCATTTAATGACTTACCCTCTCATATACGGCTAAGTAATCGCTGAGTATTTTTTCGGCGCCATCATTGTCCGTGCCATTATTGCTGCGCTCAGACACGAATCGTATTAGGTTCCACCTCTCAGTAAGTAGCCTCTCTCTATGAAACTCCTGCTTGGCCATTTCAGCGGGATACTCCAAAGCTCGGAACACCTAAGCAGAAACAAAAAAATACTGTTAAAAGGCGTTCACTACATTACCCCTTTTAATCTTACCCTTCCCTTTATTTGGTGGTAATGTCGTCTCAAGAGAAAATGATTTCATGTTATACTGACATATGAAATTTAAAAAAAAAACCCGACTGCCTAAAAAGTGAACTTTAGGTAATTAAAAAAGATGGAAACAAGAAACTTGTTGTAACAGGATGACTATTAGACTGAATACTATATGCAATCTCATGCAATCGGAGGCATATTCTTAAATTTAACAATAGAGACCTTTATTGCCTCCGACTGCATGCGATTGTCGATTGCTTATAGTATTCAGTCTAATAGTCATCCTTTTAAAACAAGTTTCTTATTTCCATGTTTTTTAATTACCTAAAGTAAAAATTATTAAAGCTGGCGTGCCTCAAGGTAGTGTGCTGGGTCCAGTGCTCTATCTGTTGTATACGTATGATATACCAGAGCTAGAAAATAATAATATTGCAACCTTTGGGGACGACACTGCCATTATGGCTACATGATAATACTATTATGGGTCATGCCATATGGAAGCAATCGAAAAGGTACAAACCGCTTCAAATAAAGTTCACAACTGGGCACAAAAATGGAGAATCAAATTGAATGAATCAAAGTCGCTTCACATTGATTTCACCAACAGGAGATGTGATTACCACCCGGTCTTCATAAATGGCCAACAAGTGCCATACGCAAATACAGCCAAATACCTTGGTATAACGCTTGACGCGAAACTGCGCTGGAAAGCGCACGTCAAAAAGAAGAGACAGGAACTAGACATGCGTTTTAAAAACATGTATTGGTTGATAGGACGGGATTCCTGTCTATCAATACATAACAAAATTTTATTATATAAGCATATTCTTATGCCAATATGGACTTATGGCATCCAACTGTGGGGCTGTACTAAACCAACCAATGTCAAAGTCAAACAAACATTCCATAATAAGGTACTCAGGAGTATTAAGTACTTGGGACTCGTCCTCGACAGCCGGTGGAACTTCGCGGAGCATTTTCGCCGTTTGGCTCCCAGACTGGAGCGGGCTGGGGCTGCGTTGAAGCGGCTCTTGCCCAATCTAGGGGGGCCAAACGCCTCCTGCCGGAGACTCTACGCGGGGATCGTGCGGTCCATGGCCCTATACGGGGCGCCGGTGTGGGCGCCTACATTGAGGCGCCAACCAGCTCGCAAGCTGAGGGCGTCCCATAGGGTCATGGCCATACGGATGATTCGAGGATACCGCACGATCTCCGGCGAGGCGGCGGGCCTCCTTGCCGGATTACCGCCATGGGATCTGGAGGCAAAGGTCCTCGCGCAAATATGGGAGTGGCGCGAGGAGGCCAAACGCCGGGGCGTAACTCCGCTGCCGCAGGAAATCGCGGCACAGCGGACAGAGCTCCGGCGGGATCTCATGGTGATATGGAGAGAGCGATTGTCGCAACCCAGTGCTGGGCACGCCACGATTGCGGCGGTAAGTCCCCTCTTTGAGGAGTGGTTTGAGAGGCGGCATGAGCCGCCTGACGCAGGTCCTCACCGGACACGGTTGTTTCGGGAGGTTCCTGTTTCGGATAGGGCGGGAGGAAACGCCCGGGTGTTTCCACTGCGAAGATCGCCCTGAGCACACGGTGGAGCACACGGTGGCGGTCTGCCCTGCTTGGGCGGAGCACCGCCGTGTCCTCGTGGAGGCGATCGGCGGCGGCGATCTCTCGCGTCCGGCCCTGGTCCAGGCCATGGTACGGAGCGAGAGGGCATGGGGAGCCGTCACCTCCTTCAGCGAAGCAGTGATGCTCGCGAAGAGGGAGGCGGCGCACGTGAGGGAGAGGCAGCATATGCGCCCTCGCGACCCCAGCCGCCGCAGGATACGGAGATCCCTGGGCGTCGGGAATCCCAGGCCGATTTCCAGCCACCGTAGGCATGGGCTCGCTGTCCGGTAAGGACCAAGCCCAAGTCGACGGCGCGTTGTGTTCCACGTGCGCCTCAAAGAGATGTCAGCACAAAAAGTGATGGGACCCGCAAGGGTCGATGCCTGCCAGGGGTGCGGGTTTGTTCGAAAGAGACACCACAGCCCCTGGCTTAAGGGCTACTGAAGGAACACGGGTGGGTTTTAGTCAGTAAAAGTCTGACACGCCCTCCTGCTCCACCCAGAGCGGGAGAAGTTATTTGATGATTTCCCACCCAAAAAAAAAAAAAAAAAATCGTGACCTAAAAATGGAACCAGTCACCAACATAATCCAAAAATTTGCTGAGGCCCATGAACAACGACTCCATCAACATGTGAACATCGAGGCGCTTCAGCTGTTAGACCAAACAAAAATAGTGCGAAGACTAAAACGAACAAAACCTATTGAGTTAGTGTAGTGTAAAAAGTGTAGAAATAATAGTGACAATGACACACATAATAACACATGAACAAAGTGTTTATGACTTCATCATATCAGACTCTAAGAAAGTGGAACGGACTTGTGTAAAGTACAAAGGACACTATTCTAAGTTTTTAAAATAATCATCATGTATAAAATTAAGTTTGATTAAAATTGCATATTAGTCTTATAGACTAGATTGTAATGAATTATTAAGAACCGGGTAATTTTTAATAAAAGATAAAAAAGGGTTTTTCGAAAATCTACCTCTAAAGGGGTACAAAGGGTAGTCCGTAATATTATAAATGTGAAAGTTTGTAAAATGTTTGGATGTTTGTTACTCAATCACGCAAAAACGGCTGCACGGATTTGGATGAAATTTAGCACACAGATAGATTATAACCTAGATTAACACATAGGACTTTTTATCCCGGTAGTACGTTCCCGCGGCTTAATTTCCGACTTCCACGCGGGCGAAGCCACGGGCGGAAGCTACTCATTACATATCAAGACCCGTCCACGCCTCGGAAAGAAATGTTTCACCGACAGACTGACCATCTTTATTTTTAACTCCTACACATCGATCACTAAATTAGTGATCGATGCTTCTACATAACATAAAATCTAGTCGATTTTCGTGTCTATGTGACCGCGTTGAACCTAAAGTACAAAATGGATTTTAATTCGGTTTTCACCATCATTAAGAGAATTTGTTCCGGTAGGTTTATGTGCACAATACTTTTTACATTAAACGTACATATTATAATGAAATCTCGATGTTTTGTCAAGCCGTAAAGGTGCGCCAGGCAGGATTTTTTTTTTTGGGTGGGAATTCATCGAATAACTTCTCCTACTCTGGGTGGAGTGTCAGTGCGTGTCAGACTTTTACTGGCTAAAACCCTCAGTTGCCTGTGTGCCAAGGGCCACCGTATCTCTTTCGAACAACCCGTACCCCTGGCACGCATCGGCCCTGCGAACCTCTCCAGTTGAAGCTGACATCTCTTTGAGGCGCGCGTTGAACACAACGCACCGTGGACCCTTACCGGACAGTGAGCTATCCGTTACTCGCCATCCGCAAGCCCGCGCCTATTGTGGCCAGGAATCAGCCTGGGATTCCCGACGCCCAGACGCCCTGCGGTGACTAAGACCGTGAGGGCGCATATACTGCCTTTCACTGCTTCGCAGTAGGAGGTGAAGGCAACCCATGTACTCTCGCTCCACACCATGGCCTGGACCAGGGCCGGACGCGAGAGATCGCCACCGCCGATCGCCTCCACAAGGACACGGCCGTACTCCGCCCAAACCGGGCAGACCTCTACCATGCTCCACCGTATGCTCCACCGTATCCTCAGGGCGATCTATACAGTGGCGTTTACGCCTTATCCGAAACAGGAATCTCCCGATACAACCGTGTCCGGTGAGGACCTGCGTCAGGCGGAAAGTGAGGACGCCGTGGCGCCTCTCAATCTTCTCCTCAAAGAGGGGACCTAGTCATTAATAACTAGCTTGTGCCCGCGACTTCGTTCACAGGGAAGTTGTAAAACACCACAATATACTAAAATAACTGCCACCTTTTTATAAAACTTCCATGTATACTACGATTGTAGTTATGGTTCACAAGCCAGAATAAACAGAGAGTCAGGACTAGGACTGATGACGCAGGGGCAAGTGACGTACAGTTGTCCGTGTGAGAAACAGCTCGTCCTGAGGTTGAAACCTCCAGCCTACAGAAGGAATTTCCTATTGCTTGCGAAGTTTTTCGTTTTTAGTAATTGGCCACCTACGTTCCTGCATATACCTAATTGCACAACACTGACACACTGATTGATTTCATTCTTACGGATTAATCCTGACGAATAGCTATCACTAAAATAATTTAGCAATTTGGCAATTTGTGAATACACGGGATTTCTCTTTAAAAGTCACCTAATCATAGATATTTATTTTTATTAGAACCAACGATGACAGAAAAGGCCTAAACTTCATGATTTTCTGGGTTTTCTATGTACGTTCTCGATTTCGAAAAAACATTTTCCATGAACAGCCTATTATGTCCACACTACTGGGACACAGGCCTCCTCTCTTCAGGAGGGAGTGGGCTGTAATCGATTACGCGGGCCCAGTGCGGGTTGGTAGATGTCAAATGTCTATGAATTTCTGGTTCTAGGATATGCCGGTATCCTCACAATATTTTTCTTTGACGTTTTGAGTGCGGTGGTGATGAAATTATTTATGAACACTAAGTAAAGCGCCTGCCTGGGTCCCAACCAACAAATCGGCAAGTCGGGGCCTGTTGTACCACTGGGCGACCACGCACTGCTCTCTGGTTTTTGGTTGATATCAACTTGATATTGGTCAAACGGATATGTAAGACCTATGGTGTATGCTATTTTAATCTTTGCTACCATGAAATAAAATACATTTTTCAATGCACTAGACTGCTCAGCACCGTGGCTTTACAAGGAAAGAATTTAAAAACTGATAGAGATATAAAAGATGTACTTGCAAAGTTTCATGCAAGCTGTGTATAGGGTTAAAGTAATGGTTACGAGTTTGTTCAGAAAATGCGTATATATATTTCACAGAATGATCTACATTTACTATTTGCTTAAAGCAGACACGATTTATTAAAATGTAAACAATATTATTAAAAGTTGTCTTAAAATCATTAAAGAACCTCAATCATTTGTAAAACATAACTTTAAAAGTCCTTGAATTCCTCTGCATAGAGACATTTCGAAGACTTTTTAAGTTTTGTTTGGGTTACTTCGGGAAAATTTGTGGTTTCTCCCGGACCCTGCGCATCAGGTGTGAACGGAGGTTGTACTTTTTGGCTCAGGATTCCCGGCCAGTCTATGTCAGCAAACCATGGGTTACTTTTTATGGTTAATAATCCTTCTTTGTCAGAACCCAAACGTTTTGATGGTTCCACTTGAAGAAAGCCTCGCAGTAAACCTTTACACTCCTGGCTTACAGTTTTTGGACATTTATAATTGCCTTCTAACACTTTTTCATAAAGTTTGTTAGGATCTGATGCAAAAAATGGCGGGATTCCGACAACCATTTCATAAACCAAAACACCGACCGCCCACCAATCGACTGCGAAATCGTACCCCTTAGACATAATTATCTCTGGGGCCAAATATTCTGGTGTTCCACACAATGTCCAGGTTTTTTTCTTGATTATTTTGGCAAATCCAAAATCACACAGTTTAACATACCCAGTGCTGTCTATTAATATATTTTCTGGTTTTATGTCTCTATGAATAATGCGACAGTAATGCATATATTCTAATGCCATCACTATTTGACTGCAATAGAATTTTGCTAAGTTCTCAGAAAAACTTCCAAATTTCTGTAAATAGGTGAACATTTCTCCGCCACAAACATAGGGCAATATAAAATATAGATACAAGTTATCTTTAAAAGCAGCGTCTAGGCCTACTATAAACGGAAATTGAATACAACGAAGAATTTCCTTTTCAAGTATTAAATGTTTGACGTGCTTTCTCTGAACAACTACGGCTTTATCGACAACTTTCATCGCGTGGTAGGCGAACGAACATTTGTCTCTTACTAAAAACACTTCCCCGTAAGCTCCGTTACCGATTGCTTTGATTCTGTCATAATTATCTGGTGTCTTTTCAACTTCAACGGGATCTTTGAATTTTTTACAAAAATCCTCTTTTAGCATTACTAAATATCGTTTGTGTTCTTCATGAGCTTGTGGAGAGTATTTAGGCATACCTCATTACATGCAGTTGAATATTCCATTTAAAAATTCTATCCAAATAACTAAAATGCCTCGAAAATATAAATAAATAATAAATTATACAACATACAACGTATATACGTCATGTAACTATGACAATGACCTAGTCACGTCACTGTCATCACAATGACTGTGACGTTCTTTTAGGTACTTACAGATATTTCATGTTTTTTTTTTTACTTTTCTCTATGGGTTGCTCTTCAATCTGCGTTTGTCATGGAATTAGTATGTACTACTATATACTCATTTTGAATTAATGTAGATAGAGTCTGGCAAACGAAAGTAGGGACTGGAAAAGCGCGGCAAATTTAAAAATTCTCAGCCTAGTAACCCCAAAATTTATATCAAGTACCTGGAATTACCTGACTTGATACTTTAGAGTTATTAGTTTATTGTGTAAAACAATACTTGTACAATACTGCTTGACAGCATGTGGACAGGTCCAAAAATGGGAACCTACGGTACCTGTTTTATGTAAAGTCGTATTTTTAATCAGACTAAGTAAACTGAAGTTTCGAGATGTAAAATCATATCTACCCATTATGATCCAAACTAAACAGACATTTCGTGCGATACATTTAGAAAATCAGTTTACTTCGTTGGAATAAAAATACGACTAGGTAATATGTGATATTATCTGTATAAAAAAACGATATTCCATAATAATTTTGATTTATTCACTACCATAATCAAAATCTGAATCTAGGATTTCCATGTGGAAAGATTCATTTGACCCACTGGAATCACTATCACCAACATGAATAATAAAACTTTCTAAATTATCTTCTGTTATTCTATCCCTTTCTTTATATTTATTTTCAATGTGAATTACATGATCAGTCATTTTCTTCCATTCCTGTGGAGTTATGCTTTCAAAAGTCTCTTTAATAAGTTTCTCTAACTCCACAGCAGGCAGGGTAATATTTTGACTTGCCACTTTACGTTTAGCCAAACTCCATACCAGCTCAATGGCATTTAGATCGCAGTGGTACGGGGGAAGTCGTAATACCTCATGCCCATTCTGCTTCAGAAGTTCATCAGCTTCATATACTGGTTCTGGTGTATTTCGTTTCACAAGACATAGCAGCTCTGCTTTTGTGTGATATTGTTCAAATGGAATATCATTCAAAGTAAGCCATTCTTTTATCACATTTTTGCGACTTTGTGATGTAGGAGCTTTATTTATAATGATCGAATGGTAACTGGCATTATCCATAACTATTACACTCGGTTCATTTAAATTGGGTATGAGCTTTTCTCTTAGCCATTTATTAAAGTTAACGGAATTCATATCGTGGTGGTAGTCTGCCATTTTAGATTTAGTGCTAAATACTAATAATGAGTTAGGCACTGGGCCTTTCTCCGATCCAGCATGTACATATATACCTTTTCCCTGTTGAAATATTTTCAATCGCACCACTTGTAGATGGACCTTGCCAAGACTTCTTGGGCCTGTAGTTTTTATGGATATAGGTCTCATCTAAATAAATGATTGACTTTCCTTCTCTACGTTTCATAGCCTTCTTTCAAAGGTTCTTAAAAACCGATGTCTCCAGGCAGATATGTCATAACGTTCAATTAACAATGAACGCTAATTTTTATTTCTCTTAAATTCATAGCCATTGGACAATAATAAGTGGCGAAGAGTTTCCCGGCATCCATTAAATCCAATGCTTTCTCTTAATTCCATTAACAGAGTTCTCAACGTAGGAACTTGTTTTCTAACGATGTAAAATTCGTTAATTTTGTTACGAATAGCATCTATATCGAAACTATCTAGGTTAGACACTGTGGGTTTATGTGGCCGTTTTTTCCCTGGGGTATTCCAGACACCTTCATTTACCACACCTTCCTTTTTTATTCTTTTTAATGTTGTAACACTCACTTCTGTAAAGAATGATGAAACAGAATGATTAGGTGCTGCATTTTGAAAGCAAATTATGTAGTAAATTATATCATTGTAAAACTTATGTATGCATTTAAAAACTTACCAGTGACTGAAGCTATTTCATCCAAATACTGGTTCTGGGTTCGTATCCTGTCCTTCTGCTCTAAATCAGTAAGTTTTTCAATAGTTTTCACAATTTATCAACCTCTGCTACATTCTCCAGATTTTCTGTAAAATAAAACAACTTGTCTTAAAATTACAATGCAACAAAATGCTTAGGCACAACAATGCCTAATAATGCATTAAGGTTATTTATAATTCCTAAATGGTATGTTAGATAACCATAATGCATTATTATTATGGTGTTTAGCGTTAAACCGAATGTGAACCAAACACAGAAATCGTTTTTGTAAAATCATAAATAATAATTATGAATACAAACAGAGTATCAAGATCAAAGCGTCATACTAACTTATGAAATCCAACACCACACGTAAATAACCTTGTTTCTGACTGAATTGAGCGTCTTTCTCCTGTTGTTTTTCTTCAAACTTCGAAATCATGCGAAACAATATTTCCCGCACTCCACTTTTAATCGTTTTATTAACCCCCGACGCAAAAACGACGGGGTGTTATAAGTTTGACGTGTCTGTGTGTGTATGTGTGTGTGTGTGTGTCTGTCTGAGGCAACGTAGCTCCCGAACGGATGAACCGATTTTGATTTAGTTTTTTTTGTTTGAAAGGTGTATTAGTCGGGAGTGTTCTTAGATATGTTTCATCAAAATCGGTTCAGCCGTTTGAAGATTATCAGCTCTTTTCTGGTTGAAAAAGGGATTTTACCATCTTCCATGTGTCTGATCAACTCAAAATTTGGGATTCTATTACTTCAATGATATTAGACAAAAAAAAAAACCTTGAACTGATGCTGGAGCATAACCTGGAATTTCCAGGAAACCCAAGTTATTCACCAACAAACAGCAGAAGTATCGTGTTTGGGCTCATTGAAAAGGTCTCAATGAATAGATTATAGATAAATGGTGATTTAAGGGAGACATTAAGTTTAAAAAGCAAGAAATAAAAATTAAATTAAAAATTTAAAAAACCCCCGACCCAAACAAAAACTCTAAAAAGTAAAAAATAATATTTATAGGCCTTTTAATTTGAACGTAATATTTTAATCAGGGCATTGTCAAGTCGGGGGACGGTCAATGAAAACGCCAAACAGAGGCCTAGCCGTCCCCCGACTTGACAATGCCCTGATTAAAATATTACGTTCAAATTAAAAGGCCTATAAATATTATTTTTTACTTTTTAGAGTTTTTGTTTGGGTCGGGGGTTTTTTAAATTTTTAATTTTTCATGATTAAGTTGGAAAAATGGTCTAAAACGGTCACAATAAATCAACAACAACACGCTATCCTGTTTTGACAAATTGAGATTGACGTAAATAAAATATTGCCATATGAAAAGTTTGCAAATAATTCGAGTGTCTACTTTCATTTGCCAGACTCTAGGATGACTATTGTACAGTCGCCAGCAAGTCAAGCTATCCCAAACTGTCAAATTCTCCCAATTGAACATAAACCATATTCCTTTGTGATAAAGTTGAAAACCCATCAAAGAAATTTGACAGATTGGGGTAGCTTGATGTGCTGGCCTCTGTACGTTATCTACGTAGACCTACTAATTCCATGCATTGAACTTAGTCGGTCGCCACTGTCGCAGAAGTGAAGGTGATAAAAAAGCATGTGGTCAAAATTATGGTGTCGCTTCCTGAATAACTACTAATGAAGAGTTGAATTTCAAATTACTCCTTATTACCAATTACAGTAATTAAAAAAATCTCAGCACAGACATATGTATATATATGTCTGTGGTACTTAGATAGTATATAGAATTACGTAGCTGGAATAGTGTCGCCAGAAATTCGCATAGCGGTGGCAAGGTCAAGTGAAAGAGCCAAGATGGTTTCCGACACATTACATCCTTTCCATCCACCATATTCATTCCACCATAACACCCTCGTGTCACACAGCCCACACCACAACAGCATTTTAAAATGTGGCGAACGGTCTAAGGAAAAGCTAAGCCTGTGGCGAGATTGTGTTTCCCTAGCAAACCCATTCGTTCCACCTGCTGAAAATCTCGCACCTGGACATGAGTTGCCATGACTTTCTTGGAAGTCTTAAAATAGACTCCAGACCACTAGGTAACTACAGAGTACAGGGTACTAGGTAGACCGAAGTAAATAAAACCTGGTCAGGTGGAGGTTCACAGATGACTCCGCCCTGAAGCGTAAATATGGTGCCATCCCACTGCATCCCACAAACAACGGGGCACTTAATATCTGTCCAGCATGCCCTGTTGTCTGCATGCTACAATAGTTCATGTACGCTGCTAAAAGTGCCAAGCCGTAGCCAAATTGTCCGCGCTTTTTCAGTTTCAAGTGTAGTACTCGTTCGCCCTACAATACGTAGTATCTCTAAGTATTCTACGGCCCTACACAACGAACGAGGCAACGCCAATGCAACCGCAATAAAACCTCACCTACATAGGTAAGTTGCCAACTAAGCAAAAAGAAGATTACTCTACTCAATTAAAAACATATGTTACAGGAACATTAGAGAAAAAAAAATATAGTGTTCATTTGTTATATCAGCAGTTTAAGAAGCATTTCAGTGCATATTTTTTCGTAGTTTTAATAAAAATAGGTACGGAAACAGATACCAGGTCATCGGTTTCTTATTTTATGAATTTGTAATATTCCGCAACGCAAGTGTATAATATTTAAACTGCTCGGCGTAAGACAAGAAGGCAGCATGGGCGAAGACTTCCACAGTGGATATTCACGAGCAAAACAAGAGCAATACACAATTTATTTACGTAAGCTACATCAAGATTTTATAGATGCATGGAATGAACCGTCGGTAAGTAATGCCAAGTTGAGTGACTTTGAAATATTCAAAGTTCTTGGCAATGGAGCCTTTGGAGTAGTCTATCTCGTGAAGCATAACGGTTCCGGAAAGTACTATGCTATGAAATCATTAGAAAAAGACAAAGTTGTCAAATTAAAGCAAATTGAGCACAGTTATTACGAGAAAAAGATTCTGTGTGGAATGAACTTCCCTTTTGTTGTTTACATGAAGTACTATTTTAAGGATAACGTGTACATTTATTTTGTCTTGCCATTCACACCTGGAGGAGAAATGTTTACTCACCTACGTAGGGTAGGAAAATATGAGGAAACCTCATCGAAATTTTATGGTGCTCAAGTAGTCCTCGCTTTGGAATATCTTCATTCGTGTGAGCTAGTATACCGTGATTTGAAACCAGAAAATATTTTAATTGACAAAACGGGATACATAAAAATTACCGATTTTGGATTTTGTAAGTTGATACGTGGTCGGACATGGACGCTCTGTGGAACTCCAGAATATTTGGCACCTGAAATTATACTCAGTAAGGGTTACGGGTTGTCGGTGGACTGGTGGTCACTTGGCGTCCTACTGTATGAAATGTGCGCTGGTCATCCACCATTCTTTGCTTCTGACCCCATGAGAATTTACGAGAAAATTGTAGCTGGGAAATATAGGTGCCCGGGACATTTTACTTCAGATTTAAAAGACTTAGTTGGACGTATTCTTCAAATAGATGTAACTAGGCGTTACGGCGAACTCAAAGATGGTGTTTTAGATTTTAAGAACCACAAATGGTTTAAAGAAATTGATTGGGACAATCTTTTGAACAGTCGGGTACGACCTCCGTTTGTACCGAACGTGAAGTCCCCCGGAGATACAACAAATTTTGAAACCTTTGAATTTGAAAAACTAAAACAAAGATCAATATGCCTTTACGAAGAAGAATTTGCAGATTTTTAATGTGCTCAATGTTTAAAATAATATGTGTTCGTGTAACTTAATTAGTAAGGAAATAATTAAGTTTAAGTAGGTACTGTATGTGTAAGGAATGGTTAAGTTTTATATTTCGACATAAATGTGATTTATTTTATTGACACAGACCGTGTGTTTTATATACCTACTCTAGATGTGACGAAGACGTATTTTCAGGAAACCCAAGTTATTCACCAACAAACAGCAGAAGTATCGTGTTTGGGCTCATTGAAAAGGTCTCAATGAATAGATTATAGATAAATGGTGATTTAAGGGAGACATTAAGTTTAAAAAGCAAGAAATAAAAATTAAATTAAAAATTTAAAAAACCCCCGACCCAAACAAAAACTCTAAAAAGTAAAAAATAATATTTATAGGCCTTTTAATTTGAACGTAATATTTTAATCAGGGCATTGTCAAGTCGGGGGACGGTCAATGAAAACGCCAAACAGAGGCCTAGCCGTCCCCCGACTTGACAATGCCCTGATTAAAATATTACGTTCAAATTAAAAGGCCTATAAATATTATTTTTTACTTTTTAGAGTTTTTGTTTGGGTCGGGGGTTTTTTAAATTTTTAATTTTTCATGATTAAGTTGGAAAAATGGTCTAAAACGGTCACAATAAATCAACAACAACACGCTATCCTGTTTTGACAAATTGAGATTGACGTAAATAAAATATTGCCATATGAAAAGTTTGCAAATAATTCGAGTGTCTACTTTCATTTGCCAGACTCTAGGATGACTATTGTACAGTCGCCAGCAAGTCAAGCTATCCCAAACTGTCAAATTCTCCCAATTGAACATAAACCATATTCCTTTGTGATAAAGTTGAAAACCCATCAAAGAAATTTGACAGATTGGGGTAGCTTGATGTGCTGGCCTCTGTACGTTATCTACGTAGACCTACTAATTCCATGCATTGAACTTAGTCGGTCGCCACTGTCGCAGAAGTGAAGGTGATAAAAAAGCATGTGGTCAAAATTATGGTGTCGCTTCCTGAATAACTACTAATGAAGAGTTGAATTTCAAATTACTCCTTATTACCAATTACAGTAATTAAAAAAATCTCAGCACAGACATATGTATATATATGTCTGTGGTACTTAGATAGTATATAGAATTACGTAGCTGGAATAGTGTCGCCAGAAATTCGCATAGCGGTGGCAAGGTCAAGTGAAAGAGCCAAGATGGTTTCCGACACATTACATCCTTTCCATCCACCATATTCATTCCACCATAACACCCTCGTGTCACACAGCCCACACCACAACAGCATTTTAAAATGTGGCGAACGGTCTAAGGAAAAGCTAAGCCTGTGGCGAGATTGTGTTTCCCTAGCAAACCCATTCGTTCCACCTGCTGAAAATCTCGCACCTGGACATGAGTTGCCATGACTTTCTTGGAAGTCTTAAAATAGACTCCAGACCACTAGGTAACTACAGAGTACAGGGTACTAGGTAGACCGAAGTAAATAAAACCTGGTCAGGTGGAGGTTCACAGATGACTCCGCCCTGAAGCGTAAATATGGTGCCATCCCACTGCATCCCACAAACAACGGGGCACTTAATATCTGTCCAGCATGCCCTGTTGTCTGCATGCTACAATAGTTCATGTACGCTGCTAAAAGTGCCAAGCCGTAGCCAAATTGTCCGCGCTTTTTCAGTTTCAAGTGTAGTACTCGTTCGCCCTACAATACGTAGTATCTCTAAGTATTCTACGGCCCTACACAACGAACGAGGCAACGCCAATGCAACCGCAATAAAACCTCACCTACATAGGTAAGTTGCCAACTAAGCAAAAAGAAGATTACTCTACTCAATTAAAAACATATGTTACAGGAACATTAGAGAAAAAAAAATATAGTGTTCATTTGTTATATCAGCAGTTTAAGAAGCATTTCAGTGCATATTTTTTCGTAGTTTTAATAAAAATAGGTACGGAAACAGATACCAGGTCATCGGTTTCTTATTTTATGAATTTGTAATATTCCGCAACGCAAGTGTATAATATTTAAACTGCTCGGCGTAAGACAAGAAGGCAGCATGGGCGAAGACTTCCACAGTGGATATTCACGAGCAAAACAAGAGCAATACACAATTTATTTACGTAAGCTACATCAAGATTTTATAGATGCATGGAATGAACCGTCGGTAAGTAATGCCAAGTTGAGTGACTTTGAAATATTCAAAGTTCTTGGCAATGGAGCCTTTGGAGTAGTCTATCTCGTGAAGCATAACGGTTCCGGAAAGTACTATGCTATGAAATCATTAGAAAAAGACAAAGTTGTCAAATTAAAGCAAATTGAGCACAGTTATTACGAGAAAAAGATTCTGTGTGGAATGAACTTCCCTTTTGTTGTTTACATGAAGTACTATTTTAAGGATAACGTGTACATTTATTTTGTCTTGCCATTCACACCTGGAGGAGAAATGTTTACTCACCTACGTAGGGTAGGAAAATATGAGGAAACCTCATCGAAATTTTATGGTGCTCAAGTAGTCCTCGCTTTGGAATATCTTCATTCGTGTGAGCTAGTATACCGTGATTTGAAACCAGAAAATATTTTAATTGACAAAACGGGATACATAAAAATTACCGATTTTGGATTTTGTAAGTTGATACGTGGTCGGACATGGACGCTCTGTGGAACTCCAGAATATTTGGCACCTGAAATTATACTCAGTAAGGGTTACGGGTTGTCGGTGGACTGGTGGTCACTTGGCGTCCTACTGTATGAAATGTGCGCTGGTCATCCACCATTCTTTGCTTCTGACCCCATGAGAATTTACGAGAAAATTGTAGCTGGGAAATATAGGTGCCCGGGACATTTTACTTCAGATTTAAAAGACTTAGTTGGACGTATTCTTCAAATAGATGTAACTAGGCGTTACGGCGAACTCAAAGATGGTGTTTTAGATTTTAAGAACCACAAATGGTTTAAAGAAATTGATTGGGACAATCTTTTGAACAGTCGGGTACGACCTCCGTTTGTACCGAACGTGAAGTCCCCCGGAGATACAACAAATTTTGAAACCTTTGAATTTGAAAAACTAAAACAAAGATCAATATGCCTTTACGAAGAAGAATTTGCAGATTTTTAATGTGCTCAATGTTTAAAATAATATGTGTTCGTGTAACTTAATTAGTAAGGAAATAATTAAGTTTAAGTAGGTACTGTATGTGTAAGGAATGGTTAAGTTTTATATTTCGACATAAATGTGATTTATTTTATTGACACAGACCGTGTGTTTTATATACCTACTCTAGATGT
The DNA here is from genome assembly GCA_949987655.1 of Polymixis flavicincta. NCBI lineage: Eukaryota > Metazoa > Arthropoda > Insecta > Lepidoptera > Noctuidae > Polymixis > Polymixis flavicincta. Next base: position 16,140,500 of record OX465181.1, on the reverse strand, counting down.
GACGAAGACGTATTTTAATATTAAACAAATATATAACGATCTGTTAAAACTGAGATTCATTTTGTTAGTACCTACTAAAGTCGATCTTGAAACGTTTCCACACTAACTTACTTTTTCACTTATTTTCTCCATCATCTTAGCCGAAAGACATCCACTGCTGGACATAGGCCTCCCACAAGCTCCGCTACTCCGACCGGTTCTGTGCTTCCCGCATCCAGTGGATTCCTGCGGCCTTCACAAGGTCACCCCATTTTCTTCACAATTCTTTATTTACAAAAACTAGGTTTTGCCAGCGGCTTCGCCCGCATGGACATCGGTGTATTATATCTATAAACCTTCCTCTTGAATCACTCTATCCATTCATGAGATCTAAGCGTACAGACACGACCAGCGATTTTTTTTATACTGTGTGGAAATCCGAATTGACGCTGAACGAGTCGTGGGCAAAGCTAATGAACTGTTTTCCTTTAAGCCTCATCGCAATTGATATAATGTTTATCCGAAAAAGGTGAACGGGTGAACGAAACAAGAGCTTACAAACGTTACTGCTTGGTACCCGATGATGTGCTTGAGTAAGCCCAATAGATTGTGAATCGTGTGTACCTACATATACGTACTTTAAAAGTACCCGGCGCTGGCTATCCGGCTGTCAGGGCATGTGAAGTGTTGAGAAAATATTATGAGTAGAGTGATACTCACCAATCCTCCTCCGCCCGTGTACAGCATGAGCGCCACGAACAGCCCCACGTGGGACAGCGCGGCCCTGGGCTCGAAGCTCCCCCACTTGGACTTCGGAGGAGTGCCCATCAGGGTCTCCGTCTCCCATGACACGTTCTTCACGTTCTTACACATATTGTCAGGTCTTTTTGACTTTTACAAATAACTTCACCATTTCTTATTTGTATACAGTTCAATGGCATCTGTTAGTCATTTTGTGGAACTGTAAGTGAGCAAAATTGCAGAGTTGTATTTGGGTGAAGGTTTTACAACAGGGATTTTTCTCCAACTACGTCGAAGTAAAAAGGAGGGTTTTTATTTCGACCGTTATATTGCGGGTCTGTATGTATGTTAATCTGTTTCCTCATATCTTCTATACTATTTATCATAATTTTACAATTAAGGTATCGTTGGAAGCGTCTTGATCATTCGCAAGTTAGAATAATAAAATCGAGGATATTTGTCGCACTGCAGTACATCATTTAAATAAGAAGAGTCACAAGGAGGTCCACTGTCGAACCCTACTCAAATATTTAAGAAATATTTCGTTCCCAGATCTTTTAGGTCCTAAATCTTGTTACAGCTCTACGAAAGCTCTTGATTTGTAGCGTAGTCAAAGTCAGGCCTAAGTTAGACTCACAAAAAATTTAGGACTATCGATTGTACTTTAGGATAAAGTACCTAAAAAGTTACTTATTGTAGTAAAAAACAGGATGACTCAAAATAAAATATGAATGAATAAATATGATAATTTTGAGTTGTTTTCTGTACCTCGGTGACAGTAACTATTATTTTATGAGTTCTAATCAAGCAGTTTAATCTACAAAAAACTTTTTAACAAAAAATTTAACCACCGAAAAAACTGAAAACCGAAAAATAATAAACCTTTTTTGTTTAACCTCTTTTTTTTTTAATAACGAAGCCCGGAAGGCGGTAACATAAAATTAAAACACCCATATCGAAAGTCATCTTCCGAACTTCGTTATTCAGGTATATACAAAAATATATACAGGGTTACTGGTAACTCGACGTATTCCTTGCAGGATGTCATAGTAGGGTTAAAATGCAACAAATTAAGCCACCAAATAATTCAGTAGTTTTTGAATTAGTTAGAGTTTTAGTTTTTTTATGAAAAATCCCAGATTAAATCATTTGAAACCAATTTAAAAATGATTTACGGCGCGACTGTACTGAAATTTAAGTTATTATCATAGTTGACGCCGTAGCAGACCTTTGTTAATAATTAAAAGTTCAATAATGCCTAAAACTTTGGCAAATATCACTAACCAAACATTTAATTTTTTGTAATTTTTGCTATTACTTCATAAAAAATGTAGTCTAGTGCAAAAAAAAAAAAATACTACACCTGGTGTACAAATTACTAGGAAAATATCCTTGTCTTATCAGTTATTCAGAAAGGTATGACTGTCAATACTTTTGCATGTGTGCCAGGGAAGAGAAGAGTTTTATGGGGGGCAGGTAAAATTGCGAGACGGTCAACCTATTGTTTCGTATTCGTATTATTCGTAGTTTTTACCTGCGCTTGAACTCCAAACACTCGGGGAGCTTTGTGATTGGTCGCTATTGTTCTCTCGGCATGACAGGCGGTGCGATTTTGCAAAATTTGGTCGTCAGCATTAGTTAGTTTCAACTCTACGTCGCGCAAGCTCGTGTTTTGTTACTGGCTATTTCCCTAACTGTTGCTGCGTATCTTGCTCTTGTGCTGTGCTGTGCCTTCATAAGCGCTGACTATGGCTGCATATTCTAATCCTGAATACGCTGACATAATGTACTGTTACGCACTTTGTGACGGTAACGCTGCTGAGGCGCGGCGAGAATATCAACTTCGCTTTCCCAACCGCCGACTCCCCCACGTTAGTGTCTTCGGATCGACTTATCGGCGAATATCTGAAACTGGCAGCGTCCAAAGAAGCAGGCAAGTTGACACTGGTCGTTCCCGGAGATACACGGCTGAGGACGAGGAGCTTATTCTTCAACGTTTTACTGACGATCCTAACACATCGACAAACATCGTAGCGCGTGAGCTTGGTATGTCACAGTGGAAAGTCTGGTCTGTAGTTCACTTGTCAGGCCGACATCCATACCATTACCAACCAGTCCAGTCATTAGAAGAAGGAGATCCGCCGAGACGGCTTGAATTTTGTCGTTTTATGCTAAGTGCCGACGCCGACAGCGAAAACTTTTTAAAAAACATTCTGTGGACCGATGAGTCATGTTTTGATCGTGATGGTATCACAAATTACCACAACTTACATTACTGGGCACCGAAAGCAGAAGCAAACCCTAAAAAACTGAAACCAACCGCATCCCAGCGAAGGTTCTCGCTTAATGTTTGGATGGGTATTATTGACGACAAATTAATTGGCCCACATTTTTTACCCCGAACACTAAATGGGGAACTTTATGAAGATTTCCTCAGAAATCATTTATCAGCACTGCTCACGGATGTACCGGAAGAAAGAAGAGCAAACATGATTTATCAACATGACGGATGTCCAGCCCACTTCCGAATCACAATTCGACAATTGCTGGATGAAAACTATCCAAACCGATGGATAGGGCGCGGTGGGCCGATTCCGTGGCCTGCACGAAGCCCTGATCTGACGCCGCTAGACTTTTACGTCTGGGGTCATATGAAAGATCTAGTTTATGTGACCCCAGTAAATTCAATTGAAGAACTAAGGGAGAGAATTACAAATGCGGCGGACCAGATGAGGGCAACAATAACATCAAGAATAACAAAAACCGAAGTAAGGAAGCGAATAAGAACATGTATTCGAAACCGAGGGTAGCACATCGAACAAGACGTGTGAAATGTGTGTAATTAAAGTTTTTAATATTGATTAAAAAGAATAATAATGTTCACGATTTTGTTTTTGATTTTTCGAATAATCACCTTTTTGTGAAACCCACGCCTGTACTAAATCAAAAACGATTTTCATAATGTAGTCCATGATTTTGTATTAACTTTCATACCTTTTTGGATAGCTGATAAGACAAGGATATATAGGATAGGATTTCTTAGTAATTTGTACACCAGGTGTAGCATTTTTTTTTTGCAAAAATTACAAAAAAATAAATGTTTGGTTAGTGATATTTGCCAAAGTTTTAGGCATTATTGAACTTTTAATTATTAACAAAGGTCTGCTACGGCGTCAACTATGATAATAACTTAAATTTCAGTACAGTCGCGCCGTAAATCATTTTTAAATTGGTTTCTAATGATTTAATCTGGGATTTTTCATAAAAAAACTAAAACTCTTAACTAATTCAAAAACTACGTAGAACATTTGGTGGCTTAATTTGTTGCATTTTAACCCTACTATGACGTCCTGCAAGGAATACGTCGAGTTACCAGTAACCCTGTATATACGAGTCGACTTGAGAACCTCCTTCGTTTTTTCGTCGGTTAAAAATAGGAATTCCCACTATTCCTACCATGACATCTAACCATTACGAATATCCCCCCCCAGTGGGTTCCCGCATTGTCGTTGCGGGGGGGCTCAGTAACCGTGGATTCCGGCCACGGTGAAGCCAAGAGGAACCCAAAGGTGGGGCCGCTCGTCAGGGCTTTTGCCTCAAAGCCGACGACGTAGCGGCCAAAAAGTAGGTTGCGGTGAGGTGCACCGCAACTGAGGTGGGCCGCGATGTCGAATGGGAGGCATCGCGGCTGAGGGTTACGGGCTGCGGTAGAGGAGGAGTGCCGGTGCTTCTGAGCAGCGCTCTTCCCTTCCGTGGCCTGGACGGGGCCGCCACCGTTTGATGGCGGACGCGGTGGGGCCGCAGGGGAAGAGGAGTGTCGGTATAGCGTCAGCCGCTCTCCCTATCCCCTGCGGCCGAAAAGTGGTAGACGGGACGGCGCGTTGTGTTCCACACGCGCGCCGTCTATGATGTCAGCAACCACCGGTGGGGTCCGCAAGGGCCGATGCCTGCCAGGGGTGCGGGTTTGTTCGAAAGAGATACCACGGCCCCTGGCATACGGGCTACTGAGGGAACACGGGTGGGTTTTAGTCAGTAAAAGTCTGACACGCCCTCCTGCTCTACTCAGCAGGAGAAGTCATTTGATGATTTCCCACCCAAAAAAAAAAAACCATTACGAATATTGTGCATTTTCTTCTCATTATTATTCCTACTAGTGGTAATTCTGTGAAATACATCATGTATCAATTTCCCTACCATTACTCACACATAGTACGAACGACTACACATCAAGCTATACATTTCCAGTTTACGCTGAACTCGCACTGTACGGAAATCCTATACAATGCGCGATCAGCTTATACTGGAAATGTATAGCTTGATGTGTGGCCGTGTGTACAATCAATCAATATGCACTCGGAAGGTACGAATAACAAGACAATACATACCATTCCTACTAACATTCAAAGCGACAAAATTGGTAGGTAAGCTGTGAAGAAAATTCACACTTGGTAGTAATTCATGGTAAGAATAGTGGGAACAACCCATAAAAATGAAGTTCGTCGTCATCGTGACTAAAGCATATATGCTACAAGTTCATCTACCATAGCCGAGAGTGAAAATAAAAGAACTCTGTAATTTACTAATAATATGAGAAAAACAATTACTTAGGAAATGGATTGTTACGTCATAAAGTGTTATTCTTCGTAAAATTCATCAGACCTTGGACAACATTTGCAAATACAATAACTAAAAGCCTTCATTCACAATCTAGTAATTTGACATGAAGTTATTTTTTTAGGAAAAACCTTAGAATAAAAAAAAACATTAAATAGTCCTGAATTAGAAATTGTGGGCGCCATGTGGTCACAATGCTGTCAGTCACTCCTACGCCTCTGGATACCCCTTAGGGAAATACAGGCATGACGTGTTCTATCAATAAGAGCAAGCCTGCGAAAAAGATTTCACATATATAAATTAAGTTTGTAATATCAAAATAACAGCTTTTTACTAAATGCACATGAAATTATATTTACGAGACTTGTGATAAAAAAATCAATTACTTTTTTGTCTGTCTGTTTGTTCCGGCTAATCTCCGAAACGGCTTGACGGGACTTGTACTGGTAGAAAGCTTATGTTATAAGGAGTAGAGCTTAGCTCCTTTGGTCCCGGTAGCACGTTACCGTAGGATAATTTCCGACATGAACGTGAGCGATGCCGCGGGCACAGCTAGTACATAATACCTATATGCAGTGTGACTTGAACTCTTGAACAAACTATGGACGGGCCCTACTAACTGAAGTAATGTGAACAAATTCCCTGTAGCTGGGACTATGAAGCACGTGACCGTATTACTGAAAATTGTATCTAATTATTTTCCATCAGGAAGGTAAAGTGATCTTTACAAACGGGGCTATTCATATTGTTAATGGTACGATTTCTTTGTAACAATTTAAATTAATATTACAGTAATGATGAAAACATAACTACGATTCCATAACCATACTCGTACTAATATTATAAAGAGGAAAGATTTGATTGTTTGCTTGTTTGTTTGCATTGAATAGGCTCCGAAACCACTGAACCGATTTGAAAAATTATTTCATTGTTGGGAAGCTGCACTATCCCCGGCTATATTTTATCCCCGTATTTCCACGGGAACGGGAGCGCTTCTAGTTAGTCAATAAGTCGAAACAGTCCCAAAGGGCAATGGAGAGGGCTATCCTTGGAGTTTTCCCACATGATCGCATCAGGAATGAAGAGATCCGCAGGAGATCCAAGATAACCGACATATCCCGAAAAATTGCCAAACTTAAGTGGCAGAGGACCGGGCACATTGCTCGTAGAACAAATGCCCGATGGGGTCGAAAGGTTCTGGAATGTCAACCGGGTAATATAAGGCGTAGAGTTGGAAGACCTCCCACAAGGTGCGGTCCCACGGAGGATTCCTGCGATCTTTACAAGGTTATCGACAGATGACCGCTGGATGTGGGAAGCACAGAACCGGTCGAAGTGACGGAGCTTAGGGTAGGCTTACATAGGCCTACGGCCACTGCTGGACATCCAGCAATAGCCGTCTTTTGGCTGAAATGATGATGATGAAGTCGAAACAGATAGGAAATGTCTTACGTAAGGTTATTAACAGTGCATCATTTTCTGTTTCTTTTTTCTGTTGTTGAGTTTGACTAATTAGTAAAAATCCTAAATTCCTTATACTGACAACTCTCCTACATCTACAATAGCTAACACATTCACCTCAAACTTTGTGCCCCGCCCGACTTGGCAGTTCTAACTAAGGAAGCAGGTAGTTGCCAAGAGTCAGACTTTTGAACGATGTATTCAACACATTTTTAATATTGTCAGCGTTATAATATGAATATTTTGTTCAGTGTCGTTAACCAATACGTTTATTTAACAAATATCTACAAGATTTAAATAATTACTAGTGGTCGCTCATTGGTCGAAATTCGACCTTAATTCATTTAAATAGGAATACATTATCATATGAGGGGCTTGTGGCTAAATAACAATAGCTGCACGGGTCGATCGGCCAGGTTAAGCTACGCTTGCCGCGGTTGGTCCGTGGATAGGTGACCATCTTTACATACCAAGACCCCTCCGTGCCTCGGAAAGCACGTTAAGCCCAACGGCTTAACGTGCTTTCCGAGGCACGGAGGGGTCTCTAAATGACAGCCGGGACCAACGTCCCGGCTGTCATTTGTGGATCTTTGACAGTCGTTACGGGTCGTCAGAAGCCCGAAAGTCTGACAACCAGTCTTACCAAGGGGTATCGTATTACCCAGTAACTGGGTTGTGGAGTTCAGATAGACAGTCGCTCCATGTAAAATACTGGTACTCAGCTGCATCCGGTTAGACTGGAAGCCGACCCCAACATAATTGGGAAAAGGCTAGGCAGATGATGACATTATAATATGTAAATATTTCAGTCCGATTCAGTTTGTCCCTTAGGGCACCGCTGGTAGAGGGCACTCTACCACCGATGCCCTAATCCAAGATCCGTACACAGGGGGTGCCCTTAGCGAGCAGTCGCTATATTTTTAAGACCTGACTAGTAGTCTTAATTTATTAACATTATCACAGGCAAGGCCGGTTAAGCAGACGACAACCTCATAGCTTGACCTACGAGATGTCATTACGAAAAAAAAAAAACATTTCTGCACTCGTTCTCCAAATAAACATTAGCTGTGACTTTATTACTCCTCCGTCCGTGTAACTTCCAAAAAAACGAGTTCTACGTTTTTGCTTCACGTACCTATTGTACAGATAAGGTCGTTACCGATTTATAAATTCGTTGTGGTGTCGAACAGACTTTTATAAATGAGTGCGATACGTTCGAAGGTATTGGTGTGAACCTTTTGTCCAAGACCTCAAATGGGCACTGATGAATGGAGACGTTAATGTACTTGATTTAGCTACAAATAAAGAGAACCGCTGAGGCATGGTTTGTCTACGTGGTTTGCTTATCAAGCTCGCTCGAATCCGTTTTATTTTTTGGTTAAGGTGGTCTATGATTTAGGTGTCAGAGTTCAAGTAATATGCTCTTGCTGTGTTCCAACTATGGTAAACGGTAGATTATCGCAATTTTAATTGCAAAAATAATATCTAGTCAACGTAAAATTTTGTAGACTGATTAAATTTTCACGTTATGAGGAAACAGAAAGAGATCGCAGAAAGCGATAAGGCCGCCCATTGTATGTTTTTAGTGTTTAATGTTTTATTTTTGTCATGTATTTTCTGGTGTACAATAAAGAGTATATAAATAAATAAACAGTAATTAGTTAATAGCAAAAATATTTTGTTTGACGTTACTATTTAAATTAATATTATTATCAGCAATTATTTTCCGATCATTTGGAAACAGAATATATGATCTAAGTATCTACTATGCCATGATTTTCAGCGACATAAAACGCTTCTATTGAAATATAATACAAAATTGTGGCAAAAAAAGGGTAATAACTTTAAATAAATAACCTGCAATGCCGTAGAGTTACATAAGTAGAATCACGTTTTCAGTACGTCTAGGTAATGCCATGAAAATGGGCGAGCGGCGGCAGCGCGGCACCGTGGTGTTTATCATGCCAATACACTGAAAGCACTCGGTTTATGTACCTAATAAAGTACCACTTCAATACGAACCCGGTTTCCTCAAGGAAAAGATCGTTAGGTTTGATATATGCCTTCTTGGGTAGCCCGAGTCGATCCCCTTCATCAATATTCAAATGATTAATTTATTTACTCACACAAATTCAAAACCTATTTCCTTTCCTCACAGTTTATTTATGTCTGAAGAGTACAACGAAACAATTTTTTTAAACTCATTTGCAATTCCACTATTAGTATTTCACAATCACAAGTTGACACAAAGTTAGGAAGTTCCGAACGATCGTTTGTTCGGCAAAGCGGAAACGGGGAGCATCCTTCCCCGCCTGCGACTCGCGAATAACTGAAATTGTTCAAGCTTTCACATCTCTGGAACTAGCGAGCGCACACAGGATGGTTTTCAGCGCTCGGTATCGTACCGCTGTAAGCCTGGCTGAAAGGTTTTACTGGACAAGTCTTAGTGCTATGTATATGGATTTATTATGAGACCAAAGGGGAAAATAAATCCTCATTTGGTCTTTCTGTGGGTGTTTTTACGATAAGCTAGAGATTGTGTTTTACTTATTAAACTGAAAAAATATTGAAAATTTTGAGCTACATTAGGTAGACTGTCTCCTTAAGTACATATTAAGTACTTTTTTATCAAAATTGTTATACTAGAACATACTCGACTATCTTGGCTTGTAATATAAACAGGATATTTTTTTAACCAGTGCGCAAACTGTAAACATGAATTCAGCATATCATTCTAGCGTAGACATTTTTGGTTAAAAATAAATCCTGTATAGGTACTTCATTTTAAGTTCATTAAATAGGTGTAAGAAATTGTTCATAAGTAGAAGTCGATAAAATTCAGCTAATTCTGACGACAAGGCCATGACCACGGCAGACCACCCCAGAAAAAAAAACTTTATTAACAGCACGCGAGCGCCTGCTCGTTTAATCTGAATCAAAACGCACCTCATTAAGTAATCGTGCGTTTTCCGGCAGGCGTCGCACACCGGAACTTATTGTGATAAATATATGTAGTTTTAATGGAATTACGGAACTGTTGTGGTCATACAATCAACCCCAAAGCGCCCAACATTTCGGAATTATTCCGAAGTTTGTAGATTATCATACCTTTGAGATTCTGACCCTTTCGTTAACCCTATTCCTGAATGAACTACTTCCTTAACTTAAATAAATTCACTTCAGAAATCGGTTTAATTTAAACCAACTGCTTATTGCTATCCATAATATTTTTTAAACTGATTTGTCCAACGGTTTCCCATATGCACTATATTCTGTAGCACTGGTTTCAGTGGTTAAACTTCGTGCAACGCAGTTACAAAATGGAACATTATTTATATGAAATTACATGAGAATTGAGTAAGAAATTAACATTAAAGCTCAATTAATTAGTTTTATTAGAACACAAATTCTAACATTCTAAGCATTAGGCTCCACTGATAACACTACGAGCACCTAAAATCTAAGTGAAACCAATTTCAATCACTAATGAGGGTTCGTACCTCCTGGCAACAATACGTGTGCGTACTAATGATGCAGACCTATTAGCAAGCCACATAATATGGCCGGGCGGTCTCTGTAGCCTTTGGGTTCAGGTGTCTAATCGCAAATGATGACACTCCAGGGTAGTATGTAACACCTTATAATATATTATGTCCCATGAGAGTATAATGTTTTCAAGTTCAAGAAAAGGAGATTATAAATTCGTCGCGTTTGTTTTATGGTTTTGGCTATGTCGGTATACACCGTGACATTTCAATCGTTTTACAAAGGTGGTCCACCCAATGTGTCCGTCATAAAATATATCAAGGCGCGATTATAACATTGTTACCATTAATTAAGATAATAGGTACAAAGAAAAATAAATAATGCTTTAGAATTATGAAACACCCTCACTGTTAATAAAGTATACGTATCAAACGTTAGAAGATATCTACCTACCTACCATTACATTCCATCATTAACTCCATAACAGGGTGTTTCAAACTACGTCATGTCATGCGTCTTAGTGAAAGATATTTTTTATTTTTTATTATGCATACCTATGTTCATTTTTTTTAAATAAATATTACATGAAGTGGGCTGCCGATGTACGACAACTAAAATGTCACGGTGTTTATGGTACCTCCAAATACAATCGTCAATCCTAAGGGAAAGTCGGTGATTCACTGTTGATGATCTTGATAAAGATATCCAAAAAAAAAAATGACATACATACACAATGGAACTTTTGAATAGACATGGTAAATCAAATCATATATTTTAGTATTATCCTACTGTCCTATTCCTTCTTTCCTACTATACCATATTATAGATCTGAAAGTTTGTATGTTTGGATGTTTGTTACTCAATCACGCTAAAACAGCAGTACACAAGTGCATGGGATACAGTTAGTTTAAAACTTAGATTAACACATAGGATACTTTTTATCCCGGTAGTACGTTCCTGTAAAGTTATCCACTTTCGTCCTACACGAGGGTGAAGCCGCGAGCAAAAGTTAGTTACTTATAAATAAAAATAATAAGTTGTATGCAATAAATAGATACATAGCTAAAACAGGTTCAAATTGTGTGAGCAATGTGAGCATCATTTATTTTCGTAAAAACGAATACTATTTCGGTGTCCTTTACCAATAGCCGTCGTAAATCTGCTGAAGACATAATTAAAAGCTATATCTCACTAGGTGTCATAGCAGAGTAAGCTGTTAGCAGTGTGCAATATAATATTATTATGTTGAGGCTGATTTATCTTCATATGTACCAGCAGCTGTTTTAGATTATATTACAGCCTTGGCTGACCTTCAGTAAAACTAAATTGAGTACCAACTTAGTGTTTCAGTTCCCATACTTCTTACTTACTTCTTCAGTACACAGTCTACACAATGTATACCTACTCAACTAGGTAGGTATTACCTACCTATATACGGTTGCCAGTGCCACTTAAGTTTAGCATTAAGTAGGGCACATTGCTCGCAGAATAGATAACGAATGTGCCGAAAGGTTCTAGAGTAGCGACCACGTCCTGGAAAACGTAGAGTTGCAAGGCCTCCCACAAGTTGGACGGATGATCTTGAGAAGGCCGCAGGAATCCGCTGGATGCACGAAGCACAGAACCGTTCGAAGTGGATGAGCTTGGAGATGGTTATGTCCAGCAGTGGTCGTCATTCGGCTGAAATGATGATAATAATATGGAAATGGAAATGGACTCAAACGGAACTTGACGCCCTGGATAGGAAGGTCCGTACATTGCTGACGGCACAACGGATGCATCACCCACGGTCATCAGTGATGAGACTGTACATCCCGCGGAAGTGTGGGGGCCGAGGCTTTCTAAATGCTAAAACCCTCCACAACTGTGAGATTTGTAGTCTAAGTCTCATTTTTGTAAAAATATTTAAAAATATAGGTACTTAATGTATACAAAAGAAAATAAACAAATGAAAATATACGTATAGTTAGTTATCTTCGTATACAAGGTGGGACTAAAAAGTCATAATGTGAACTGGCTGCATTGTGGTTGGAAATGACAAAAAAATTATTTCTGTTTTCACGGAAAGTTAAAGGTGCAAAGGTAAAATTCACGGTCAAACACCTCCTGAGTTGATGCACATTTGTCCTCGTTTTACGGCATTTTGAATTGTTCATATTAAACAACCACCTGATTTCTTCTTCAACGTTGGCTTTCAAGGCTAGCAAGGTTTGTGGTTTTTTGTAGTAAACGCGAGATTAAATTCAAGAAGCCGCAAAGAAGGCAGTCTAGCATCGACGGATCTGACGCTCTAGCCGACCAATTCAAATATCCAAAAAGGGAGATCACATGGCCCGTAAATTACTGTATCAAAATCCCCATTTTACATAAGCTGTGTGACTGTGAGTATCGCTGCATTGCATTGTCAACTAATTCTCAATATGTCTAATTGATATATCACCCCTGTCTACAACATATGGATCAAATCACAAAGACATTATGACGCCATTATCAAAAATTATGGCACATTCACGATAGAAATGATATTACTTTTGCCCCACCTTGTACTGCAAATCATAAAGACTCAAAAGACCATTTCAGAAACCAATACACATGGTCTTCAGATGATCTGACCAAGATTATGTCTGGACTTTAAAAGAGACTGTGACCTCTGAGTTTGTTTCGGCCTTTCTTCTCAGAGTAGTCAGATAGGAAACGCCGACCGCATCTAGTTAAAAAAAATGTGATTGACGTGTTAAAGTGTTTGTACAAACCTACTTACAGAAATAAAATCATTTAACATAGTTGGAAATTGGGTAATTTAAAAAGGCGTGAGAAATGAAGGGAGGCCCATGTTTAGATGGCAAAGTAGGCTTGCAATAAGTTAACAATATAAGTTCAGTTGAGATGACTAGTAACATAAGTATAAATAAGGACTAGCTCATAAAATAACACAATGGACAGTCTCATTAAGTAGGTATTTCGAGTAATCTGAGTAACGTGAATATAAATTGTATCTGACGAAGCGGAAACAGAGTGAACTTCATAAACCTTCCGGGTCAAATGTCAATGGCGATAATGGAAACAACTTGCTCTGAAATGAAGTTTCTTGTAAACCCTGACATACACGATAGGAAATGCCGATCAACGGATACATTGAGATGCTGGGAGTAATTACCTGGGTACCTATAGAGGTGAGAAACGGAGGGTTAAACAACAACAAAAATATGTAACCTTTACCATTACATTACAACAGTACATTTAATGAACAAACCAAGATTGGTTGGTGACTATCTAATATTAAGTGACGCTTCGAGCTAGCAATAGGTGATACCCGTTTTGAGTAACACTAGGCGCAATACCTATCTTCTTGGCGTATCGATGGCAAAAAAAAACAATCATCTTTGTCCCAAAATTCGGCCGCGCGTACTCCGCTCGCTGACGCAGTCATAAAATCGTCAAATGCACAGGTGACAGTGCATGCGGCGCAGGATGGGAGGTGAGCCATTGTTTCTCTGTAGGTATGAGAAATTGGCATCATTATTCGAAAATTCAAATTCCAGTTGAAAAACAAATTACGTTTCAAATAAGAGTTTTTCCATCTCATACATAAAATAATTACAATTGCGATTGCTACCAGATTATTTAGGTACAATGTTAGAAATGTTTCTTTATCTAAATGGCCTACAGATTCATTGTCTAGCTAGGGTATAGATCATATCTGACGGTCAGATAAGCAGTAGTCTACCTTCGAGGCAGGTAAACGTGGAATACCTAAAGGTACATGCAAAATCACTATAATTAATTACAGCCAATATTACAATTAAAAGCACTTTGCAATATTATGATAAGATCGGTGGAAGCCTTTGCCATAGTAAATTTATAGCTTCTAACTGCTAGCAAATTAATCAATATTTCCTTGGACATGATGGAAACTATTTTACTTCAAAAACCACTAATCAAAACTTGACCAAATTTTAATGTGACTTCCTTTTGAACCAAATGTTTTTATTTCAAAATCGATTTCTAAACTACGAAATTCTGAGGTATAAACATAAAAAAACAATCGAATTGAGAACTTCCTCCTTTTTGTGAAATCGGTTAAAATCGAATTACTTTTACCTTGCGTTGTAAAAACACCTTGCTCTCAACCACTTTACAGGGTGGCATCCCGGGATATCGACGCGCAAAATAGTACCTATTATTTTGCGCGCAACCTTGAATTCAGCACTTAATTGACAGACCCCTTTGCATAAAAACTTTGAAAATGTTGGTGAAAAATAAAATCTGCTGTTTCATAAAAAAAGTGCAATACTATACTTACGCGGTCTGTATGGAACAGTATTTTTTTAAATTAATAACTGACGAAAAATTGCAACGTAAGGATTCAGAATCTGGTTACAGATTTCGCGTCGTTGTCCCTGCTACCCTGTATCATTACGTATAACTTCCCATCGACTACCAAAAATCATAGGTTAAGGTAAATTCAAGATTTCATATTTCCTTCAATAATTTAACGGCAGCTGATTCCTTGAACTTTTACAAGAACATCAGTTCATTCACACTTCTCAATTTGCAAGTTTAATTTCACAAGTTAACGGCCGCAGCCCGCGGCCGACTTACACCGCGGAAGCAGGCGCAACTTGAACTTGCTGTGAGTTTTACATACTCTTAGGCCGAGATGTATAAACGTTACTAACTAAGCACGTTCTTTGGCTTAGCGTTATTCCTGCCACTGATGGACAACTGTCAAAGTACAACGATTCAAAAATACACACGTAATTGTTAAAGTTTTCACTTCTGTCAGCACTCCTTGACTTGACATTTACTTAATAAGAACGAATTATTACTTAATCTTTATAACTGACAATATTGTAATGAGATAGGTCTGAGGAGATGGTAAGGATTATTTTTAAATAAGAGTGACGCTGTGACATTTGAATAAAATTTATTCCAATTAATGTCAATCCGTCCAATTTTTCCGCAGTGGCACAATTATTCTAATTTTTATACCAATATACCTGATAATGGTAAAACCTAGACATTTTCGTAATGTACAAACCGCTTGTGTACCGTGTCTATGACATTAAAATACTTTGACTTTGAGACAGGGAAATGCCATGTCCAAGCCATTTATGCGCGTGCTATGTGACGTTTACTATTCTCGGCCTCAACTCTCAAATTGTCAACTTGCAGAAGCAAAATACCTATCTATTAGAATAAATTGCAAAATAAAACATTGAGTACAGTTTGCTGATTTCACATCAAAATAAATACTTAGAACAATGTAGATATTATCGCTATGAAAAAATCACGTCTTCTCCTACTTATCAAAGGTGAACGTAGCATGAGATGGATCTTTATAAAAATAGTAATGTCCACATAATTATAAAATATGTTTTAATTGTGCATAAATGAATACTAATCAGGTAACTAACAACCAAAAAAAGACTATTAAAATATTCATAGTTCATAATTTTATGCTCGACAATGCTTAGTACTCGTAATCTTCATATATATTTTTTTGCATACGTACTTACCAAGTAGGTAGGCACTAATTATGTACTTGTGTAGGTAGTAACTATAGGAAAGTTGTCTCAAAGTATCTTGCTTCTGTCATCATCTTTAATTGATGTTCGTACATGGTGGCAGGGTTATCGACGCACCTGATACGATAGATTCAGTAGATACATGATTCAGGACCCCTGCGTTAAAAAAATCGTCGGTTATTAAATATATATTTAAAAAATATGTCTATTTGAATTAATATAATATTTCATATAAACTTAGGTCTAAGACAACAAATGATGGTGGAGCAGTGCAAATGCACACCAAAATAACACAATAACACCTATGGATATAAGGTTGCGGGTAGGCTAGTTTTGTTATACTTATTGTATTCGATAATCGGGGTGACATATTCTTTAGAGAAAAAACCCTGTAAATAAATAAAGATTAAAAAAAAGCTCTAAAACAATAAAGTTCTCAACAATAAAGTCTCACAATAAAGATCTTTGACTTTGATTAAGAACAATTTTTTTATGAGAGAGAAATTTAGAGTTTTTTTTACATTTTGACCATCCTGTATACCTACAAATAAACAAAAAGCCGAACCGAATTGTAAACTAATAACACTCTATGGATTTCTTTTCCGAAATAAAAATAAATATTATTATTATTTTTGATTACTATTTGTTTTCCTCGGCCTAGCCGGGTAAAACTGATGGCACGGGCCTAAGCCAAGTGTCCAGCAGTGGGGTTAAGGGTGGGAGTAATATTACGAGTAGACTGTGTGTTAGTTGAAACTATATTATGGGAGTATTGGTGCAAGGTGTCAGACTCACACTGAAGAAATTTTCTAACTAGCCTGCATGTGTTAAGAATCACTGCCTTCTGCAGCAGGTGGTAGGTGTTAGATGGCAGGTCGAGGGAACTAAGGGACTGATGAAGCTGTTTAGGTATTACTCCTGTTGTAGATAGCACTATGGGGACTATTGTGACTTTTTGCAGATGCCAAAGTCGAGTTATTTCGTCTTTTAGTTCGGTGTATTTAGATAATTTTTCGGCTATTGTAGTCTGTAAGTTATGCGTATTAGGCACAGCAATGTCTTTAAGGAACCCAGTTTTATTTATTTTATCGATTACTGTGATGTCGGGTCTGTTAAAGTGGATTGTGCGGTCTGTGAGTATGGTTCTGTCGAAGTACCTACAGTTTTGTTGTGGGGTTCTCTAATACCGTTTCAGGGTTTTAAATGCGCTCTCAGATAAAGGAAACAAGGATTTAAGATTTAATTTAATCATGATTATAGATTGTGCTAATAAATTCATTAGATTAGTCGTAAAATTCATCACTATAGCCAGACAGGTACTGACTTTGAATCACTATTTTATCTAATCTCGATTTGTATTTATTGAAAACTAAATTGGTTTTCTAAAAATAGTTATAGGTCAGTTTATAATGCTACCTCTGTTTTCAAAATAGAACAAGTTTTTAGCAAAGCTTTAGTTTTTTACTGGCACGGACATTATTATTTTCTTTGCTTAATTTTTAAATTAATATTTAAGTTCGACGTTGCGTCACTACATAGTTAAATAATTTGTTTTTGACATTAACTTAAATTGTGATAAAATTTGATAACAGTGATAGTTAAACCAATAGACAGAAAAACTGTAAGTACCACCCCTACAAACCTCATTTAAGTGGGCTATATAGCCCTAATTTATAGTTTTCTAGTGCGTCCAGGAAACTTAGTACCGAAACCTAGCCCTGGAACTAACTTTCAATAATGTAAACCTAAGATAAAGCCAACTATGATTTTCAGGGCGTATCACGCCCCTTAGCGCAGATATTTTTCGTCGGGTATACAAGAAACCGACGAAAAATATGTACGCTAAGGGGTCTAGAACGATATGCCGAATGCATGCGTTGCAGCTTGCGAATTGGTTGAAATTTTATCCTGTATACGTGAAGCAAAAACTTTGTAAGTACCCCTTTAACGAAAATTACGCGAACGTTTAAAGGTTATATGGAGAAGGAGTGCAGAATGCTATTATTTTTGTATAATAATTCGTTTTAAACTTATTTAAATGAATTATGTTTCGACCACTGGCCGACCACTAGATAAATAATCACATGAATTAGGAACGTTTTCTGTCAATGAATGTGGCTTTTCTAACTAGCGAATTTCTGGCAATTGTTTTCATTTTAATTGAAATGCTGACTCCACACAATCAATTGTTTAAATTAAGAGAGTCACAATTGAATCACTAGCATGATTGTGCAAACCGTAGATGACACAAAATAAATCAAGAAAGGAGAATGAGAAACAAATGTACCTATGGCGTCTGGGCCCACCCTTTAATAGTAACATTTGATATACCGTAGGATAGGGCTTTTTAAGCGGAACAATAGTTACTAATAACACTATCGTCAAATATTTGTACTTTCGGAGATGTGACGACTTGAAAGTCGTCTCAGACTAACTTATTCTTTATGGAAATTTATAAGGTAGAATAGTAATAATACATGTATTCCACATTAAAAAGATTTATTATTCGTCCTGGACATCAATCACAATTACCAATAATTATTAATCATTTTTTAAACCCCACAAATGTTTGATATCTCCCAACTCCTTAAATGAGTTAAACCTTTTGTTACATAACTGGGTTTTGTAAATTTTTTTCAGACTTCCTAGGTACTATGAAAAAGTATCTGTAGTTGCACACAAACTGACCTAAGACCTTTGGAAGTAGATATCTGGTTTCATGAAGGTATTTCTTGCGATGGATATATTATGGCAGCACGCGTACGGATAGAATTAAACTATAAATACGCAAAATTCTAACGTCAATAGAATTGCCTAAAAATAAATGAATAATTAATAAATTTTGCCGACGTAAGAAAGGCCATTTACCTGTCTTATAGAGACATCAAATGAGTATGAATAATATGGGTGGGTGACTTTGTACGCACACTACAACATGATTGACATTAAAATCTCTAAATTTATTGTATTTTGTATAAAATCAGATTTATTGCACAGGTTCTGAAGCAGAACTGTGAGAATACAGTCGCTGGTTGGGTATCTAGATTTTAATATAAATGTGAATCTTGTCGACATAATAATATTATTTTTAACAAATAAATTCGTTTTGCGACCTCGTACTCTGTAAGTCATTAGAACGTTAAATGTTTTTTTTATACTTTTATTTAATAAACTTTAAATAAAAAGAACATTCAAAATTACAATAAAAAGTCTTAATTATTTTTTGCAAAAATGTTCACATCTAGTCTTTCAAGATCACCTATAAAATTAAATATATTCATCCTAAATGTCATTTTTCCACTTCGTGTGCTCGGTTTAAAAATAAAACCTACAGACTGTAGATCAACGATCATACCGATCGTTAAATACATTGGTACCTATTTCAACATTTTGATACAATAATTATCTGATCAGTATTATTCTGAGCTGGGATGTCCTGAACTAGGTATCTAAAAATGAACCTGCTTTATACAATAGCTATCTACATAAATAAAAAGAAAAGTTCTGACTGACTGACTGAGTCATCAACGCCCAGCCCAAACCCCTAGACCCCAGCCCAGGACCTAGAAAGCTGAAATTTTGCACAGAGGCTCCCTTTATAATGTAGACAAGGAATAAGAAAGGATTTTTCTAGAAGGGATGAAACTTCCGCGCGGGCGAAGCCGCTGGAAAAAGCTAGTAGACAGTAAAGAACAAAGAAAAACAAGACGGCCTCGTGTTGTCATTTTTAAAACACAAAAAGAAGCGTTTAACTAAAAGTAGATACACAATCAACAGAAATACTCGTAAGCAATGTTTATTAATCTGTTAAACCTCCTTCTGCGAGAAGTAATGCTCGCGAACGGGAAGCGGCGCACGTGAGGGAGAGGCAGTATATGCGCTCTCACGGCTCTAGTCGGCACAGGAGACGCCCTGGGCGTCGGCAATCCCAGGCTGATTCCCGGACACCGTAGGCGCGGGCTTGCGGATGGCGAGTAATGGGTAGCTCGCTGTCCGGTAAGTACCAAACCCGAGTCGACGGCGCATTGTGTTCCACGCGCGCCTCCAGGAGAAGTCAGCATCAACAGGTGGGGTCCGCAAGGGCCGATGCCTGCCAGGGGTGCGAGTTGTTCGAAAGTGATACCGTGGCCCCTGATACACAGGCAATTGAGGGAACACAGGTGGGTTTTAGTCAGTTAAAGTCTGACACGCCCTCCTGCTTCACCCAGAGCGGGAGAAGTTATTTGATGATTGGGAAGACCCAAAAAAACCGCAGAGGTCTTGTCTTGTCAGAATACGTTACGTATGTACAGCCTCGTAGCAAGAGAAAAGCTTTCCCTTGCTACGCAGTCGGTGCATCACAAAACACATGTCGTGGCACGACAGTAAAACTAAAACTGAAACATAACCACAGATCGTCAGTACGTCATCATAATTATTACATTATCATTTACTTTTCCTATAGCTCTTCGTTAAAACAATATCGATATATTTTTTGTCCATTATAAAGTGACTCTTGATGACTGATAAACATCTGTAGCACTGTGAACTCTACAGCTACACAATAACAAACGACAGAGATTCAGAAAAAAAGTCAATTATAGACATTTACTTTTTACAACCATGCCTGCTTGTAGCTAATTAGGGCTGTCTTCTGCTTTAGCTTTAGCTGCCTTTTAATCTTGGGGATTAGAAGAGTAGTTTTCGGTTGGGTACACACTACAAAAACGTCATCATCTGACCAGCTTTTTCCCAACTATGTTGGTTATATGTCGGTTTCCAGTCTAACCGGATGCCAGTATTTCATATAAAACCAAGAAAGATATGACCCACCGAAAAAAATTGAACGTATCAATATTTTTTGAGTGCTTCAAATGTTTTAAAATTATGACGTTACATATACTATTTTAAATTGGGAATATTTTTGTCTCGAATATTCACTGAAAACAATGGCGACTAAATTCGTAATAACTTATTCTTGCAAAAAAAACTTAAATCATATTCCGTAAACTTAAATGACCATGAAAAATTTGTCATAAAATCTTATGGTACCTACCACAGTCCCTTCATGAATTATTCCATCAATTAAGATTAACAACAATTTAACTTTTTGGTAACCCTAGCACAAGCACTGACCGCGATATGCACAGTAATATCGTCTTTATGAGTAAGATACATCGTATATAATTGCGTGCACCATTTTGACAAATAATTACAATGATCATGATATTATATCGTACGGAAAAGAGAATCGACGAGTTAACATAAATAAGTTGACCCGATCCTTGCGAGGCACAGTGTGTGCTGAGCTCTTGTGCCAAAAAGTAATAGATTATACGTTACCAGTAGCATTGATTTAACTATATTTACACCTAATTTTAACAAGAACAAAAAATGTTTGCTGTAAATAGTTTTGTGATTCTTCTCCTCGTGTACGTCGCTAATTGCGAAGATGTATTTCTACGTAAGTTAAAACAAAACGTATAACAGACTTTATTAATTAGTTTAAAACGAATATATATTTAAAAATACCTTTTTAAATATGGTACATAGAAAAAAATAAACAGTTCATTATAGTTGATAATACCATACCTACAATTTAGATACGTTTTTTTGGCGGGAAAATATTCATTACTTAAATATTGGTTTATGCCAGTCGGATAGCAATACTCGCTTTTCTCCTTATTTATTGATTTAAACACAACTGAGTTTAAACATGAATGTGGTTTACTGTACAACTCTCTCTACCCCCGGAAAAATGTAGGCGTGATGTTATGTAAAGAAGTATTTTATTTTACAACTTTGAAATGACATCATTTTATTCGTTATCAACAATACATTTTCTATAGATTGATATCATAACTTTATTCGTAAACACAGTCATGCAATATTACTCTTCGATATAATAATTATGAGACCTAAGTTACTACCTATAGTTTAGCAACAAAGTTGAATGAACACGTGTAAGGCTTAACAAGTTTGAGTCCTTTTAATGGATTTAAAAACAATGTACCTACAAAACCTTATTTATTGGAGTGTATTATGCGGCTTTGAGGCATTATAGGTAACCTCATGGTTACCATAATCTCATATTCTGCTTTCTGATAGAAACCAGAAAAAAGACACATCCCACAACTTCAACTTCACAACTAACCTTCAAAGTCGCCGAATTAAGTCTCCTAATTAACCCCAACTGGGGATTATGACAGTAAAGACATAGGATCATGAACATCTATCTACGAGTATATCTATACAGGAAAAGTTTTTATCTAGTGCGCAAATTGTAACCATGAATTCAGCATATCATTCTAAAACCCCTAGCGCAGAAATTTTTCGCCGGATACACAAAAAAAAATCAGCTGTTCCATACATTTTGACCGCGTAGGTATTGCATTTTTCTATGAAACAGCCGATTTTTTTTTTTGTACAACCGGTGAAAAATTTCTGCGCGAGGGGTTCTAGACTG
Source organism: Polymixis flavicincta (assembly GCA_949987655.1). NCBI lineage: Eukaryota > Metazoa > Arthropoda > Insecta > Lepidoptera > Noctuidae > Polymixis > Polymixis flavicincta. The sequence continues at coordinate 16,118,246 of OX465181.1, read as the reverse complement.
ATGTGCTGTATTCATAATTACAATTTGCGCACTGGATAAAAACTTACCCTGTATATATAAAAGGAGAAACTGACTGACTGATCAATCAACGCACAGCCGAAACTACTAGGACTAGGAACGTGAAATTTTGTACACGGCTTCCTTTTATAATGTAGGGGAGCACTAAGAAGGGGTTTTTGGAAATTCTACCTTTAAGGGGGTGAAAAGGGGGATTTTGTTTGTATGAAAAATCTTATTCCTTGAGTTAATAAACTTGAAACTTGGCACAAATACTAAGTTAAGTAAATTATGAGGTTGGCCATTTATTGTTTTTCTAAACTACCCCCTAAAGGGGGATTGGGGGGTGTCAAAGTTTGTAAGGAAGAATTTTAACGCGAGGTCTGATTAACTCGAAACTCAGTATTTATACCTAAAACCAAAATTAAATAATGACGTGTGTCAGAATTTTTCGAAAATCTACCCCTAAAGGGGTAAAAAATTGTAGTCCGTAATATTAAAAATGTGAAAGTTTGTGAAGATGATTGGATCTTTGTTACTCAATCACGCAAAAACGGCTGAATGGATTTGGATGAAATTTGGCACACATATTATAACATAGATTAACACACAGGATACTTTTTATCAAGGTAGTACGTTCCCGCGCGATAATTTCCGACTTCCACGCGGGCGCAGCCGCGGGCGGAAGCTAGTATATCTATATAAATAAAAAAGAAAAGTCCTGGCTGACTGCCTGACTGACTGACTCATTAATGCCCAGCCCGAACCCTTGGACCTAAAAAGCAAAAATTTCAGCACAGAGGTTCCCTTTATAATGTAGACAAGGAATAAGGAAGAATTTTTCGAAATTCAACCTCTAAGTGTGTCTCAACCGCTAAATACGGTATGAAAATTCCTCGCGGGCGAAGCCGCTGGCAAAAACTTGTAAACTACAATTTAAAAAGAAACTTGAAAAAAGATTTTTATGGCATCAGCCTCAAAAATATTTTAGATTGCTATAATTATAGCATTACTATGTCAAATCACGGAAATAAATGTCACCATTTGACACTACCATAATTATGTTGCGAACCAGACCGTTATATCAAACAACAAACATTACGATCTATCCAAAAAAATAAGAGACGTTTTGTCTCTAGCAATAGAATTATAGTATTACAGGGAAGATTTTTGAGACAGGGCAGCAAAGGCAAGTTCAAACCTTAACCCTTGTAGCTACAGGAAAACGTTCTTATTTATCCTTATTAATTTCTTACGAAATCTAGGTACGTACTTGAGTACTTGTACGAAATGTAAGGGAAAACTTTTTGCTTTTTCTGGGTTTTCTAGTGCCTACTTACTCTACTATGTTGGTCAAGAATATTATTTTCATCTTTATACGAAACGCATCCATTGGAAACAAAAATAAAACATTGACGTGTTTCCAGCTGATCTTACCAACCTTTTTTTTTAAACCTGTGAATGCAGTTAGCATTTACCTAGTCAAGAAGTCAGGGACAGTCTCGTGAGAACATTTTCCGTTAACGTTTTTGCCCTAAGGGTAAATTTTTAGAATTGGGCATTCCATCTAAAAGTTTGTAAAGGTTATACTGAATGCGATATTAAGTGGAAGGAAATTTCGAACCTTGGTTTGTATTTGTATGACCAAATGGAGGTTTTATCAAGTTGCCTATTAGGTAGGTAGGTAAGTATTACTAATTTATAAGCATTTAGTCTCATATTCATGATAATATTGTAGTACTTACTCACTCAAGTAGTATAATCATAATACTTATTTTCAGTGCGGCCAAACTCTCGACTATCTAAATATAAAAACATCATAACAAAAACGATAATGTGAACAAAAAAAAAACGCTGATTCTAATCTCTGATACGATCGCAAACACGCGCGGCAAAAGAAAAAAGTAGCCTGCTTATATGTAAAAACATAATTTAATATGACATCCTGAGCACAATACCTATATGTAAACAATATAGTACACAATAAATATGTATGTCACAATATAATTACTGTATCCTGGAGGTTGGTTGGATAGCTTCTCAAAGAGCGAACTTCTGTCTACTTTGTAAAGGAGTTTTCTAGGCACAGTCAGCAAAAGAAATAAGTAACTTTACTAAGAAACCGCTTGATGTTTTCGATGAAACTTAATTTGATCATCATTATTCAGCCGAAAGACGTCCACTGCTGGACATAGGCCTCCCCCAAAAAAAAACATGTTCAGTTTCTACAGAATTTTAAAATTCTGGAGAAACTGAACATGTTTTATTTTTTGAAATGTTCAGATGCTCAAAAAAAACCATGTTCAGTTTCTCCAGAATTTTAATATTCTGGAGAAGCTGAACATGTTTTTCTTTCATGGGGTTTTGTATGAATTATTGAAAATTGGACAAGAGTACAGGAAGAGTGTTAAAATAATAGGGGTGCGAGAAACCTACTTTTGGAAACTTAAAAAAAAAATGGTATTTTTAATTGAAGAGCTTACATGTGTATCTCGCGGGGTGATTTTGTGTTACAATAACAAAATGCCCAGTATTATGAGTGTGAAATATGGAAATCGTATAATTTATTTTTTATTGCAATTATTGGTATTTTTCGATAATTCCTTCTTGTTGAAAGTCTTTCAAGATTACGAGGAAGTTTTTAAATGTTCAATGGTTTTAGTGTTGGCACGGCATAAAAATCTATAGAATAATAATAATAACGAAGGTACCTACAATTTGAAAAAATATAATATTTAATAAACGTTGTTAAGTGTGAATGTTTCCTTTAATGATTTACTGAAGTGTTAACTGCACACGGATAGCTGTCGACGAGATTTTAATATTCTGCGCGACCTTGAATGTATTTTTATGAGTTAACAACATCATTGAACTTGAACTTATTCTGAACCTGACTATCTTTTGTCGAACGACCATGGAGCCTTTAGTTTTTTTTTTTTTGCAGTTAAGTAGATCAGTAGTTAAATAACACTTTTTTAAACCTACTCAAATATTTATCGTGTTTTAATTTACTAAATATAAAAAATATTGTAATTTTTAAGAAAATCCACATAACTGCATACAAACCTACTTAACTACATATAGCTTTGTTTCATACAAAATTTATAAAAAAAACTGTTGATAAAAAAAAACCTGCTGAGAAGATATAAAAACTCAATCACATGTAGGTACCTTAATAATAAACTGATGGTCGTTTTCATCACAGATAGTTTAATAATAAACTGATGGATGTTTTTGAATAAAAATAAAATAAATTAGTGGTTCCGTGTGGTGACGGACGTAAAGAATAGCATCATCCCATCTCTTCCCGTGGGTGTAGTAGAAGGCGACTAAGGGACTTACTAGAGTTCGTCTAGCGTCTAGCGTTCTCTATGCATTTTACCACTACTGGATAAGTTTTTATCCAGTGCGCAAATTTTAACCATGAATTCAGCATATCATACTAGCGCAGAAATTTTTCGCCGGTTATACAAAAAAAAACAGCTGTTTCATAGAAAAGTGCTATACCTACGCGGTCAAAATGTATGGAACAGCAGATTTTTTTTTTTTTTTGTATAACCGGCGAAAAATTTCTGCGGTCTACAATGATATGCTGATTTCATGGTTAAAATTTGCGCACTGGATAAAAACTTATCCTGTTTTTTTTTTTAAGTTTCCAAAAGTAGGTTTCTCGCACCCCTAATATTTTTAACACTCGTCCTGTACTCTTGTCCAATTTTCAATAATTCATACAAAACCCCATGAATAAAAAACATGTTCAGTTTCTCCAGAATTTTAAAATTCCCCGAGTTTTCTTTCCATAGTAAATGAATAACCTAACTCGGACTATTGCGACCACTCTCAAGCGAACAGCATTTCAATGGTAGGTACAGATTGGTGAAACGTAATTTATGTTTTTGTCTTATAGAAATTATTATAAAACAAAGTGCATACATTGCTTCTAGCAGACGTTCAAAGTCTACTAAGGGAATTGAACTCTCAAATTAACTGTATAAGTTTAAAATTCAACTCCTTATGGTGGTTAGATACCAATCAGAAATTGAAAAAACCTGTTGCAAAACCGTACGTTTGCAAGAGACTGGAATTTACCGGTAAAATAGCTATATATTTTTGACATAGGTGTGGTACCTATTTAAAATAAATACAATGTTATGTAGCTTTCGCTTGTGTAGGTTCGCATTCTTTGTTAGGTATTCTAATTGAGTACCTAATTAGTATTGTTACATTCTTTACTGTTTTTGCACTCGGTTTCCATCGGACTCCAATTACGAAATACCTTTATGGTTTTTTTGTTTTTTGGGTGGGAAATCATCAAATAACTTCTCCCTCTCTGGGTGGAGCAAGAGGGCGTGTCAGACTTTTACTGACTAAAACCCACCCGTGTTCCCTCAGTAGCCTGTATGACAGGGGCTGCGGTATCTCTTTCGAACAAACCCGCACCCCTGACATGCATAGGCCCTTGCGGGCCCCATCACATTATGCTGACATCTCTTTGAGGCGCGCGTGGAACACAACGCGCAATCAACCTGGGCTTGGTCCTTACCGGACAGCGAGCTACCCATTACTCGCCTTCCGCAAGCCCACGCTTACGGTGGCCGGAAATTAGCCTGGAATTCCCGACGCCCAGTGCGTCTCCTGCGGTGGCTAGAGCCGTGAAAGCGCATAGACTGCCTCTCCCTCACGTCACGCCTCCCTCTTTGCGAGCATTACTGCTTCGCTGAAGGAGGTGACGGCTACCCATGCACTCTCGCTCCGTACCATGACCTGGACCAGGGCCGGACGCGAGAGATCGCGGCCGCCGATCGCCTCCACGAATACCTTTATGGTTAGGTACCTACCTATTTTTTTTTTGCAAAAATAAAATCTTTTATTGAAACTCGAATCTTAAAGACAAAAGTTAAAAATACACTTTTAATGAAATATGGCACCGACATCAGTAACGTGCTAAAAGCGAGCTTTTGTAAAGAGATGGATGAACTGGGTAAAGAAAGCGACGATAGGACAGCTAAAATGAAATCGATAACTCAGTTGATTGCATGTCGTGCACACCAGGGCTAGGAAATAGGCTATGTTTCTGGTCTAGATTTCTGAAATGCTCGTTTAAAGTGGAATGGGTATTAAAACTTGATGAATACATTGACATAGACATTGATGAAGTGGGAATCGTGTCACCCAATAACTGGGTTGTGGAGGTCACATAGGCAGTCGCTCCATGTAAAATACTGGTATTCAGCTGCATCCGGTTAGACTGGAAGCCGACCTCAACATAGATCGGAAAAGGCTAGGCAGATAATGATGTCATTGATGAAATGAGATAAATTAAATGGATTGATTAATATGTTTTCGAATGAAACAATCAATGAAGATACAATTTGTCTACAATCGTCTGTTACTGTGACGCAAAAACTATAGAGCCGATTCCCGACTATAAATGTTCCATGTTTACATAATTATAATAATCATATCGAACATTAGGACTAGTCAAGTCGTTATACTAATAAAACAATGAAGACTATCTTTAGCTTACAATAGCTGGAACTGAAGCCATCCAGTAGGTATGCTCGCAAAGGTTACCTAATCGGATTCATTGGTTTAACTTATACTTGCTGGTTTTCTTGCTGTTCTGCTGCTTCCTCATCTCCACCGTTTCCTCCATTCACTCATGGGGTAGTTTGTCTCCTCAAATCTACCTTTATGCAATGTCATTTTTGTTTTGTCAATTATTTGGCCGCGTTATAAATTCGATACTAATTACCTATCGAACAAATCGATCATTTTCCTATGGAACAAATGCCATCAATCAAATAAAATCGAAATGGAATGCTTTAATTTGTTTAATCGCAATTCTACAAGGTGAATGATACGTGATCGGTTTGACAATCAATCACCAACGTCGCTTCGTCACGGTTGATGTGGACACGCCGCGTGTTTTGAATGTCCTAATATAAGTTATCGAGTCATTAAAATTGAGATATGTACCTATGTCCATAAGGAAGACGCCCTTATATTTACCGAAATCAAATCATATGTTTTCCAAGTTACCAACATAGGCTAGGAAACTACCATAAAAACAATACTTCGAAATACCCCATGTTTATGCAGATTTCCACGTGATTTGACCACAACTTGCTTTTCCCGCGTTCTTGGAAACAATTGCATCAATACGACAATGCATTGTCTTTGATTATTTATAAATCAATATGCTAATAGGTAGGTATTTGGTAAATGGCTTAGGCGTAATACAATATACGATAAAAACTCACGTAGAACAATTTATATTTAAACTTCAGGGATATTGTTCTACAGGTGTCGCGTGGCGCCGCACAGTGGGCTGAAACGGGCCGGTAAAGGACTTAGCATTTAAAAAAAAAAAGTTTCTTTTTCTGAAATTTTAAATATTGTGTTGGATTTATCTATCGATTTTAAGTAATTATTTCTATGAGGGTCATTCAGATAACTTACTAGACTAACGTATTTTCGGAGTTATAAATATCCAAAGTAATTTTTGTAAGAAGCAAAAGAAAAAAATGTGAAAATCTTGAAATTCTCAAATTTTCTCAAAGAATTGACTCTGCGTATGCATAGTACGAATATTTGTCCTATTTTAGCGCCTATTCTCGGGTTGCGATTTTCTGCGATTTGGTCGCAATTTCAAATTTTGTTCTCTATTCCACACCACCATAGACTAACTAGGCGCATTTTTCTTTATGTATTGGTCTCCCCTTTAGGCCTAATCCACTAAGGACTAATAAAATAAATAAATAAGTAAAAATCACAATCACTACTGGCCACTGCACTGTTTTAATTTAATCACTGTCAAGGGTATCCACATTAACGAATGCAAAATTTTCGTATTCGTCATCATCAAATGTTTCCGCTTGTTCAATTACTAATAAACTTTGTGCTTCTACTGACAAAGTTTTATGTTTTCTGCGAAGTTTGTGACGTTTCGCTGAGATGAGTGGATCAGAGCTGGTCAATAAATTATTTAAAATGTCTTCATTTGTAGTTTTTCTACTGCATTTCCTGGAATGGCGTTGGCGGTACCTACGAAAGTCTTTATTTCAAGCTTCAGCAGCTTCTTCAGATAGCTGTCCAATTGGTATTAGACCAAAACTTTCAATAATATCTGCACCATGCATAAGAACTTTATGAACACTTGAAGGCATATAATACCAGCTATATAATTCCAAATACAGTTGCATGGTCACTTGAGCATATTCGTGAAATTTAGCTGTGTCAATGTGGTAACCTGATGAAATTGCCTCTAAAATGCAAGCCAAACAAAGCCCAAGAAAACCTTTTTGTTTAGGCACTAATTCACAAAAAGGTTTTCTTGGGCTTTGTTCGGTGGAGACACCGACAGAAACTTTGATGGTGATACATACTGAGTTGATGTACTCGGTGCTGGTTGATCTTCATTACTGCCTTCATTAAACACTTAATAAAGTCTGGCCATATTATGTTTTCTTGTAACCATTCACTATTTTTAGTTCTGAATATATTTTCTTTACGATAAGCGTTTTCCCATCTTCTATTTAAATTATAACAAAATTTTGCACAAAACAACTTTAAGGTCTTTTCGTGATCATCACTTAATTCGACTACAAATTTAGACCTTATCTCACTACACAAACTGTCATTATTTTTAATACTGCCACTGTTTTTTAAAATAACGAAAAGATCAAGGTTTGTCACAAAATTTTCAAACATTTTCACAAAATAACAAATAAGTAAGTAATGAATGTGTGGGGGTAGTGCTTCTATTATGGTGGGTAATAGAACACTGAAGTACGTTTGAATGCAACCGAACATTCCGTAGATACCCTATCGTTGCACCAATCACGTTACGACACGTCATAACTTGTTGTTGCGCTCGCGCACTCTTATCCCTTGATTCCCGGAAATAAGTCTCAAAACAAATTACGTCATACCTACCTATGGTGGTGGAAAATGTCGAACATTGTTTTTTTTTTTAAGAACTGAGTAGGTATTGAGGTTTTCAGGCCGTTTAGTATACATTATTTTCAATTTCAATTTAATTGGAATAAATTGCTTAACTAAAATAACATGACTCTTTATACAAATTTGAAATGGCTATATCTCCGAAAGTAGTCGTTAAATTAAAAAAAAGTCAGAGAATAAAAACGTTTTAAATTTATGCCTAGATACCAAAAAAATACATTTGATCTCTTAAGACCCAACCTTGTAATCCCAGCCCACTGTGCGCCGGTTTGCAGAAGCCTTATGTCCGTAACCATTGTCAAGAAAACTAAACTATTTTGGATTTTCAAATTAAAGACACTGGACTCTCCAATCAATATAAGTACGAGCCATTCTGTGAAGATAGTCGCGTCACTTAACCTGAGCCGCGTTCTAGCTTATTACGTTTGCCGATTCACGATCTGCACGATGACTTTTATTGTCTTAACTCATCTTGCAATAGATTTGCAATTCGTACAAGCTACAGTATTATGCCATATATAATATATAATTTTAATATTGACATTGAAATGACCAAAATTATCAGAAAATGGATCAGTATGTCTGTGTTATGGTTATAACCCATACTTAGTTATAATTTATAACTTACAATAAATTGTGTATCTTTACATACTTATTTATTCAATACAAGCTGTTGTTTTATCATCATTAAGGTTTCCCTACTTATTTTTATTATTTAAGTAAAATATGATCACCCCTGTATTTCCCGAATGATGAGCAAGGGTGTGGGCAAAGGTGTGGGTACCAAAAGCACACTCACTTTCCATCAGTTATGTTTTAAGTATCATGTGCCTACCTTATAAGGGGCGAGCCTATTGTCATCAACAGGGCATAAGTTCCGGCTCGACATTGTACTCGTACCTCGACAACGTACCTAGCAATTTTTTGTTCACAAAAATAGATAGCATTACATATAAATTTTCCATTTCAGCTACCTACATCACACCGTGTGACTTCAAGAGTGACAAATTCAACGACTGTATCAAAGAACAAATTGAGATCGCTCTCCCGAAATTCACGAAGGGCATCCCTGAAATGGACGTCCCATCGATAGATCCTGTTCACTTGAAAAACATCGAGATACGAGGCAACGGGCTTGATCTGACTTTCAGCGAAGCTGCAATGCATGGAATTAGTCAATGCAAATTAACGGAATTTAAGTAAATTGAACGATACTTTATTGACTTTTTGTTTAATATTTATTGTGGTTTTTGTCCCTTAATTTTTTTGTGGCAATGTTTAAGGAAACTCAAGAGATTTAGAGACCCATTCTTGTCCACACTCCAGTATTATATTGCAGTGTTCTTTGTTCACTTTTCTTCTAACTTATTCATTCTACATGGCTATTTTTATTTCTGTTCACGTAGGTATGAGTACTTCTTATTTCCACACGCAAGGCCTTGTACGCTTAAGAGCGAAGTCCGGAAGTATTTTCTATCCTGCATCATATTAATCGATAAACAATCATCATTGAAAACTATTTAAAAGTTACAAAACGCAAGACCACGCTACACATTGTATGCAAATTTTCGAACTCTTGGATGCCTGTGGACTAAAGCGCAATGATTGTCTAGGGCATGAGTGACGCAGAATCAATACAATAGGCACAATCAATGCAACAATTCCATGTCACAAATCAAACACGTGTACCTACAATGTAATTGTTTATAAACGGGTTCCGCGATATTTTATAAGTATTGGTAATTTGTCGAAGACTGCGTTTTTCTATTAATTATGGGTAATTTGTTGTTGTGGTACCTACCTACAATAAAAACTTATTAGACTATGGACATTGATTTTTACCCTGACTAAGTATTACAAGACTTATTATTAAAATCATATCACATAATCATTAAATGTCTGCGACTATTTCATTGGCTATACCTACCAAGATAAATAAGATTGGCGACATAGGTAACCATAGAAAATATGTTGCTCCTTACTTATAATTCGTAGACTAGAAAACAATCCTAACATCGTTATTTAGGCTTTCATTTTTACTAATTTCATTTCTTTATAGAAATTGTTGGTGTAACTAATAATCTTTAAAGACGTCTTTGTCTAGCATTTGTGTACGTACGGTTTTTGACCCTACGTTTTTATCGTTTCAGGGTACAGCTTACTAAAACAGAGGGTACTTTCTCACTGTCATTTAAAGGCAACTTGAGTTTAACCGCTCAGTATGTAGCCGATGGCAAAATCTTAATTCTACCGATCCAAGGAAGTGGAGACGCATTTGTTGATGCACGTAAGTACAACCTATGTACGTCATATAAAATTCTTTTGAATAATGCATAATCAGTAGATATTTTCTTTCCATGATAAGCATGCAAATGACAACCATATTCAATTTCGTTTGTTGTATTTCGTGTTAGACTGCATAGATACCTATCTAGTTAGTTGAAGATTTTTTCAATATAACCAATTTCATGAATGATCCTTGAACTAGAATCTTTTTTTTACAATTTAAAGGTTCTGTCAACTGTGAGACGCGACTATTGTAGAACTATTTCCATGAAGTTTTCATATAAATTGTTCTACAAGAGTCGCGTAGTAGAGCATTTAATCTTGTAAGCTAACCGTTGCTTTAAATCAGCTTCAAACGCAGATAAAAAAGTAAACCACAAGATAATAAACGGATAAAAAGATACCTACCTACCGTAATCCATAGAGGCCTCTGTAACACTGTAAAAACCTAAAGTGCTGCTGGGCTGGTCACGTAGCTAGGTTGGCAGATAATCGATGGACTTACAGACTAACATCTTGGCCATCAGGCACTAGGAAAAGAGGTCGGCCGACTTCCTGGCAGTCGACATAGTACAAGTGACTGGCGCAGTGCATGAACACAGCGAATGATAGGGAGGAATGGAAATCTCTAGAGGCCTCCTCCAGAGATTTCCAATCCTCCGCCTTAAAAAAAAAAACCTGGTCTCCCTAGCACATAAATTCAAAATAAGTTTAACGTCATAGAATTTAAGAAAACGTAGTTTATTTAGAAAGTAAGTTGGTTATTTATTTCAGTATTTTTCCCAAAAGAGCCTTATATTTTTTTAGTAAGAAATGTAAGGCTCTTTAATTTTTTTTTTTTATTTAACCCACAGAGGGCGTCGAAGTGCACATCGATTCCAAACTGATCCACGAAAAGGATAGCAAAGGCGACCACCTAAAGTTAGCTGCGCCGCAGTACAAGTACACAATTGAACGCACCACATTCGACCTGAAGAACCTGTTCAACGGGAACAAGGAACTCGGTGAGCGTTTTATGTCACTTTATTTAAATACATATTTTAAAAATTTGGTACTACAACAACACGTATTTAACTGCCCGAGTTATTCCAACTTTGTCTTGTTGTTACTACTTTTCGCTGAAGTCAGCCAGCACATATAACACAACATCACGCCTAGTTTCCTCGAAGATAATAGCAGTGGTGTACCTAATAGTACTCCCCACATTTCGCAAGTTTCATCAGCCAGCACTGAGCACAATTAATCCAGAGACACAAAATATTGTAAAGGGTGACCCATTTCAGAGCTTGAATGCTGACGACAGGCAAAGGCTTCTAACTTATCACAGTCCTCTTTTTACATCAGGCTTAAAAAACAAGGGGAAATTCTGGCGCAAAACAAATAAATAATGATTTTGTTTGTATCAGTTTTTTACGTAATAAGATAACTTGGCAGTAATGCAACAAACTATAATAGGAATAATTTCGTATGATTAATGTGGACCCTCTGTATCTGTATGCCTACTATCAATGCAACCGCCCGACATGACTTTATGTATAGAAAGGGACCTTTTGTAACGGGAAAATAACCACAAAAACCAAAGGTTATTTTACCCCTCCATGTATTGGGTTCCCGCATTGTCGTTGCGGGGGGGCTTAGCCCCCCCGAGTGGGTTCCCGCATTGTCGTTGCGGGGGGGCTTAGTAACCGTGGTCTCCCATCCACGGTGAAGCCAAGAGGAACCCAACGGTGGGGCCGCTCGTCAGGGCTTTTGCCTTCAAGCCATTGACGTAGCGGCCAAAAAGTAGGTTGCGGTGAGGTGCACCGCAACTGAGGTGGGCCGCGATGTCGAATGGGAGGCATCGCGGCTGAGGGTTACAGGCTGCGGTAGAGGAGGAGTGCCGGTGCTTCTGAGCAGCGCTCTTCCCTTCCGTGGCCTGGATGGGGCCGCCACCGTTTGATGGCGGACGCGGTGGGGCCGCAGGGGAAGAGGAGTGTCGGTATAGCGTCAGCCGCTCTCCCTATCCTCTGCGGCCGAAAAGTGATAGACGGGATGGCGCGTTGTGTTCCTCACGCGTGCCGTCATAGATGTCAGGAACCACTGGTGGGGTCCGCAAGGGCCGATGCCTGCCAGGGGTGCGGGTTTGTTCGAAAGAGATACCACGGCCCCTGGCATGCGGGCTGCTAAGGGAACACGGGTGGGTTTTAGTCAGTAGAGGTCTGACACGCCCGCCCTCCTGCTCTACTCAGCAGGAGAAGTCATTTGATGATTTCCAACCCAAAAAAAATAAAAATAACCCTCCATGTATCACAAAGTAGTTATGTCGCCCTGAAATAAGGAAAGACAGCGAAACTCCTACTAGGTAGGTACTATAGGTATACTCATTGAGTAAGCATTACCGAATGAAACGATGAGCAATCAATGTATGTGATCTTATTTAATCGTACTTATTGCATTTTATTCATATAACTATTATCAATTTGTTATCTAAATAACATAAACGCAGATTTTGATCGCAACTTTCACGAAATCAACGAATGTTATCTAGAAAACTTGATTTACCTGATATTTTTTTAGAAAATTATATTTGCACCTATCTTACTTTAACATCAAGCTTCTGAAACTGGTGACATCGCCAGGTGTCAGAGCAACAAGTTCCTTCTGGGGAACATCATTGGACGCCACTTCTACGCCACTCTCACATCGACTAGAGATGCTCTATCGAGACCATCACGCTTGTATTCCCCAAAGAGTTGGGCAGAGTTCTACCTGCACCTAAATTTCCACAGTTATATTTAAATCTTATACAAAATTATTTTTAGTAAATGCGAAACCTGAATATAGTTTGGTCAGAATAAGTAACTGAATTGATTCCAATTCTACACCATGTTAAAAAAAAAACCCTTAAAATTTTTGCATGTATGATGGAAAATTCTATCACCAGTTAATTACAATACAATCGCCGTACGGCTAGGTACCTACTGCCTAATTATTTATCAATAAACACAATATGAGGCTAGACGCGCGGGCAGCGCGGGGACCGCGTGGTGACCATGTTTGTGTGGACAACTAGGTAACATAACAAGCTTATAACTTTACATAAAAGTACTAGACACGTGTTTCAGTTTTCGCAATATACTAAAACTAGGGTTGTAGGTATAAGGGGGCCGTGATTAATGTCATTAACCGGGTTAACACGAATCACATAACCCTCAAATGCACATTATGTACGGTCATTAGGTAAATGACTTGTTTGTTTTCTATTAATTACATTTTTTCTGAAACATCCATTGGTTTCTTACTAAACTTCAACTACATATATCCGACGGCCCTGGTTACTCAACTATTTTGGTAATGTGGACTGTACATCAAACTTTACATCCCTTATTTTTCCTCAGCGGAAACAACTCATCAGTTCGCCAACGAGAACTGGCAGCAGTTGATGGATGAGCTATCCCCCCCGGCCATCAAGCAGATTGTGCGCACCGTCGTGAAGGCTATAAACAAGTTCTTCTCCAAAGTCACCATCAAACAAATTGTTAAAGGATATGTAGAAGAATAAACTAAGCTGTGATTTAATTTATGAGGTGATAAGCTCGTCATTTCCGTGTTTAAAAATGCTGAAATCTCATCTGAGCGACACTCAATGTCAAAAAACTTGTCAAAAATATAGGGAAATTAGATGTAGGTAGAAACCTGCTTCCGACAGATTGAGATTGGGCTGCGACGGTTTTTATAATCAAGGGAATTACCTCTCAAGTAATATCAACAATCCCTGATAAGATAGCATGATAATTGACGAGTTTCTATTCCGGTTACTTTTTTCTCGAATTTTGTTATTAATTGTACTTCTAACTTTTGTCACATAATTTCTCAAATGTTCGTTACCTGCTTAACATTATTAATTATTTTAGAGGGCAACTCTAAGATAAGATACGCAGTTTTTAGTGTTTAAAAAGGTGATGTTTTTTGTAACTAAGTTATACGTAAATTAATAAATATTTTTTGACCAAACGATGCTGTTTTTTTAACAGACGAAAAAACGGAGGAGGTTACTCAATTCGACGCGTATTTTTTTATTTTTTTTAGCTGTTACCACGCATATCTTTTTACAGAGTAGTTCGATTTTGATAATTCTTTTTTTATTGGAAAGGGTATACCCTGAAGTTGGTCCCATATAAATTTGGAAAAAAAAATCTAACCCTAAGGGTAGGAAAACAGGGATGATTGATTGTTCACTCACTGATTGTAATGTAAAACCAAACATAACTGCTTACAGAGTGGTCAGATTTTGATTATTCTTATTTTATTGGATAGGGAATTGGAATTGGTCCCATATAAATTTGGAAAAAAAAACCTACCCTAAGGTTGGGAAAATAGGGGTGATTTATTGTTCACTCACAGATTTTAATGCTAAGTGGTGTATTACAAAAAGTAATCATATAGTAATTAGTAGATTATAGCCTCAAAAAATTATGAAATAAGTCGGTGACTTTGATTATGTATTGTAATTTTATGTCACCGCCTTTCGAACTTAGTTATTGAGGTTAAACAAAAAGGTTTTATTATTTTTTGCTTTTCAGTTTTTTCTCGGCGTAAATTTTTTTCTTTTTGTTAAAAAGTTTTTATTACTGACTAGTTTGAGTTTGCTGCTTTCTGTAAGTGAATCTGAAATCTGTAATCTAAGTATGTTTTTCTCTTGATTATCATCATCTGCCTAGCCTTTTCTCAACTATGTTGGGGTCGGCTTCCAGTCTAACCGGTTGCAGCTGAATACCAGTATTTTACATGGAGCGACTGCCTATCTGACCTCCACAACCCAGTTATTTATATTACACGATACACCTTGGTAAGACTGGTTGTCAGACTTTCGGGCTTCTAACGACCCGTTACGACTGTCAAAAGATCCTCGAAATATAGCCGGACCAACGGCTTAACGTGCTTACCGAGGCAAGGTGTTTTGTTATGTAAAGATGGTTACCCATCCACGGACCAACGTGGCAAGCATAGCTTAACCTGATCGATCAACCGGTGCTAATGTTATGACTTAGCCACAAACCCCTCTAAGTGTGTTTTTCTCTAGGTATCTCAATCAATCATTGTAACATAACACCATTGTCAAAGAAAGAAATAACTTTTCTCAGTACCTACCTAGCCACAAAACTTTTCGACATCGATAGTGAAATTAATCATCATCATCATCAGCCTATAATGTTCCCACTGCTGGGACACAGGCCTCCTCTCTGTGAGAGGGATGGTGAAATTAATGATTTAATCTATTCATACAAACCAACTGGACCTGTTATGAAAAACATAAGTTCTCACATAATTAAGTAACGTTTAACGAATAAAAATGCTCCAAATAATATATTACAGTTAAGATAACTTAAAAAAAAAAAACATAAAATATCGTGTAGGTAAATAATGTCACAGTCAGTTCATTAATAATTTTCAATGCCATCCATTGATTTACCACTAGCCGTAGATCGATCATTAACGCTCAAAAAATGGGACGGAAAAGTAGTGCACAAATAGCGACGCGTGCACTCCTTTCCCCCTGTCGAGCCTCGAGCCGTATAATCCGAATGAATTACAAAGCACTCCGCGCCGCTATAGATAATATAACGGCCAGATGTCTAGTGTATTAGACGGGTTGTAATACATTTGGTGACAAATTCTCGCCTTGTTTTTG
Source organism: Polymixis flavicincta (assembly GCA_949987655.1). Lineage (NCBI taxonomy): Eukaryota > Metazoa > Arthropoda > Insecta > Lepidoptera > Noctuidae > Polymixis > Polymixis flavicincta. The sequence continues at coordinate 16,102,327 of OX465181.1, read as the reverse complement.
TATGACGCGCTCTATCTACGGCTAGTGGTAAATCAATGATGCCATCGTTAATGTCATCTACAGTCTTGTCATCTCATGCTTGTTCTTGTACTCGTAATTCGATCTTGCTGGTCGTGCTGTTGCTGCTAGTCGTGCTGTCACTGCCTCTTCGATCTGAGATCCGATCCGATCCGGTCCGATCGCCCATCGTTTCCATGCCGAAGGAATTGTTGTCACTTCGGTGGCTAAACCTATGCATTGGATTAGACCAAGACCAAGACGGTATAGTGGGTAGGGGTCTTCCTTTCTTGTGCCACATAGTAACAGCGAATACTAGTGCTAAAACTGCGACACCCACTGATGTCCCAATTAAACCGGCCCGCAGTCGAGGCATCCGCGCGGCTCCTAAAAACAGACATAAAATTAATTTAATGCAATAAAAACCTGTACAGGTCTATGACCTGACCATGAATGCAAAACAATTAACTAACTTAATATTTTGCACGAGTAAATTCTGATGATTGATTTGTGATAATATCGCTAATCTTCGTATCTCTAGAATCAGCCATCTTGGTTCAAAAAACGCGTAACATTAAGTTGGTAACATTGATTAGGAGGTTTTCTTTTCTTAAACAAAAGGAGGTAGTTATCCAACTCCGGAGGAAAATGTAGTTGTCAAAGGTTTTACAACTCTTACAGTTACGATATTTATTTTCTCTCCCTGTAGTTGAGTTTAGTTCAATGATATTATTAATTTTAATGCTTACTCGCGTAAAGGCGTACACTGTCCTTCGCCTCACCCACATGGTCATGCAGTAAAGCTGCACAAGTCCATTCACCAAAGTCTTCTTCATGTACAGGGTTAATGGTCAGCGAGCAGTCACCGTAGTTCAAGCTTCTCTCAGGAGTGAAGTAAAAACGACCTAGAATAGCACTGTAAAAAGTTAAAGCAAAAAACTTCTAAGTATTAACATTCTACATTTTGGCTACGTGTTGCCCCAGCGATGAATTTAATTATCATAAAAGTTCCTCTTTGAATCCATTATGTTTTAAGGTTACTCAACTCCTTTATATTCTATTCTAACGATTGCATTAGTTTTTATGGCATTTGAGATGGAAATTGTACACACACTAATAATTTCATTAAATCTTGTTAATAGACCGAAATCCTTGGCCTAACCGATTATCTAATGGAACTGGTAATGTTACTTACTTCTGCGCATCCACCGTAGAATCCAAGCTCATACCAATATTATTAGGAGCTAAAAATCTGCAATACTCGAGGGGTCTAGGTCCGTTCGAGGTGCGACAGTGCAAGGTGACACCACCACCAACCCGAGCACCAACTTGTAATTCAGTAGCGGCTAACGGCCCAGTCACGCGAACATCGACTTGATCTGTACTCTCTATTCCCAGTTGGAACCTGTAACCCATGTGACATGTCCATGTGCCTGCATCTTCTATAGAAACGTTGGCAAACGTGATCCCACAGTCACCTGCTAGAAGATTTTCGCCAGTGTACCTGTGTGTGTGAAAATGACACTGAGATGATGGAGTATTTCAAATCACGTGCTACAAGAATTGCATAAATAGAATTCCTCAGAAGAAACTTTACCAAAAGGGCATCGGATCTTCGTTTTTTCGCTCCACAGGTGTGAACTGTGAGCCGTTCGGATGTTGAAACCAACAATACCCAAGAGACGCATCCGCGCGACACGTTATCGTCAGGTTAGACTCCTTTTCTACGAACAACGTCTTCATTTCGTACTCTGAACTTTGGATGTCACGCTTTATTCTCCTTGTACCTAAAAACAGACATGTGCTTATAGGTATAAACTTACTCAATCTGTCACAATATTTATTTAGCAGTCTTCACCGCGATCTTGTAAATATGCAAGACGATGAATACGAGACGTGACGACTTTATTTTGTTCTAATAATGATGATATAACAAAAGAAAAATATACAGCTGATTAGGAGCCAACGAACAAAATATTGATACGTCTGTACTGTTTCACCAATTAATTTAATTTTATCTTTAATAATATACAGATGCAGACAGACAAGATCTTTAAAAGCATTCACCTTCTTCAGCAGGAACAGTAATAAGCGCTTGCATTGGTGTCAACTGATGAATGACATTGCCCACTCTTTCCCTAACTCCAAGTGTGCATCTCCAAGTTCCATAATCCTGGGCAGTCACCGACTCTATTGTCATCCCACATTGCCTTTTGAAGACACCCTCGCCGTAGTAACTGAAAGAATAATTTTTACATAAGGACAAATGGGCTTACCCATACGTCAAATGAAACTGATAAGAACCTATCTGGGTACGAAGACTGATGAGTAATTCAAACATTAGGATATCCATAAAGCTACCTACCTGTATCGACCATCACTCAAACCGTCCATGACATTTAAACCAGAAACTTCCGTAGTTTTTTGGAAACGGCAAAAAGTGATATTCTTCGTAGTGTGTAAAATATTACAGTACAAATGAAGTTTTTGAAGGTTGGTTTCCCGAACGTAGCCCACGTCGAGACGCTCACCTGAAATTATTCGTGAAATAAGTAGGTTCCAAAATTCAGATAGGGAGGTACCATTATAACAACAGATTTAAATCTCCTTCTGATTAGCTCATGCTATCTACTCAATGGCTATCTTTTACTATATACTTGGAGATTATAATGATTAGGTAAGTACAAAGTCAAGTTACGTCACGTGTAGTCTTTCTGGCATACTGGATACAAATGGATACGTATTAACTGTCCTCATATCTTGGCTATCGAACTGAGACAGATTAATGTCGGTGAAAACCTTAGTGTCTAATAGTCATGCAAGAAGCTCGTTCACCAAAAATACTGATGCGAATCACGACACTAATGTCATGATCACATTTCCACATATAAGGCAATGTCGAGGACACGACCTAGTCGTGAAACAGGCACAACAAGTGATTGCGAAGGTGCCCTTAACCGGACATCGGAGTCATACGCATGCGTCACCGCACCAATACGATTCACAAGCAATCGCCAACCGATAACATTCCGAAAGGCCCTATCTTAAATGTCATGACATAATCATGCAGAATTTATTTAATAATACAGATTGTTGATATTCATTGTAAAAAAAATCCAAAATATTCCATACGCAGCAAAACAATCAGGTGATCACAGCGATATGTCTATAATCGGTACCAAAAAATCACAAATTAGACGGTTTTTCCATTTAATCACCTCAATCATTAACCGAGTGAAAAGTAAAGATCAATAGGTTTTAACGGTTTATATTACGGTAACATCTCTCTTTTTCTATTCAAAATTTCCCATCAGTAGAGCGTACCTATTAATTTGCAACCTCCTGAATTTCATACACCACAATTTCTCCGACATTTACTTAAATCCTGATATACCGGGATCCGTTTGCAGTTAAATCGTAAATCGTGCTCTGAATCCGAATGTCTACTGTCCGACTGTCTACGTGTTTGCGACACTGACACTTGATGTATTTTACGACGTTTAGAGGATTGCTGCATTGTTTGCTTACTGCTATACAATACTGAGAGTATGCAGAAGCTTTATATTTAATTATATCACTACTCTTTGGTTGACTAGAAACTGCAATTAGGAAAACATTATCACGTCCTCGAGGATGGTGGAAACTATCCGAAGTGCTATTCTTTTTAAGGTAGCAGCAATTTTGGTAGGTACAGGTCAGGTTAACCCAGGGGTTCACCTACTGCAGGTTATAGCAAAGACATTGAAAATCGAAGACAAAAGATATAACCCGGGGCAAAACTCACCTTCAACAGCAACGGTCGTATCAACATGCAGTTCAGAGACTCGTCCAGGTATTCCAAGTAAAACGCTCCATCTTCCCTGCACAGCCCTAGTGGTTCGATCCAGGGTCACACGACATTGCCCCGATACCAACGAACTCTCAGTGAATGGCTGAGCCACCAGGCAGTAGGAGTTGTTCAAAGACGAGAGGTCCACTAGTGTGTGAGTCTGACCATCTTCGAGAGATATAGCACCTGGAGTATAACTGGATATTTGGTCTGAAATAAAAGCGGGAAATTTCTGACATTCAAAAATAATGGAAGGCTAAATTAACTTGTAATGTCGCTTCTTAGGCAACCATATAACCGCATAGGCTTCAGTCACATAGTCTTCGCATCATCGTCATTTCAGCCGAAAGACGTCCACTGCTGCCCCCCCCCCCCTTCATTTTAAACTCAAAACTAAGCTTTTATTTCAATTAAACCATTTACATTTATGTACTTTTGAACTGTCAAAAAAGTTGTAAGTTTTACTAACTGGGTGGTTCTTGTTTCTAACATCAAATCTTTTATCCTACTGTTCCTATACCTACGTAATTCTACAATGATATCTGCTCTAAAACCACGTTGGAAACACGGATGTCCTGCGAAGGACTAATCGGAATTGAGGTCTATTTAATGCGTCGTCAGCTGCGTTGGTCTGGACATGTTGTGAGGATGGCTGACGAACGGATAGCCAAGTGCATCTTCTTTTCTGAACTCAAGGACGGCAAGCGGAAACAAAGCGGCCAGTTCCTCAGACATATGAAGCAACATAGATCCCTCTCGTTGGGAGATTATAAACCTGTTTGGAGGCTTTTGGTTCAACAACATATTTATGACTTTAAAGACTTGGTGATTTCGACAGCAAGCAAAATCACCTCAAGAATTAACCACCCTCCAACAAACAATATCATTACCACAATGGCAATTGACGTTAGTCAATCAGAGCACACGCTCGTAACCTTTATAACATAGTTGTCGAAAACAAAAACAGTCACCGTAGCCGAAATCGCCGACATGGGATTAATTAATTTCGTTAATCTGCTAAACTCATACTGTATTTTTTGTTTGAATAAGAACCAATTACAGTAGTCACTGTTTATATGCCTCATCATCATCATCATCATCATCAGCCGAAAGACGTCCACTGCTGGACATAAGACTCCCACAAAAGGGGGGTTTTGCCATAATAGCCACGCTTGGCGCCTGCCAAGCGTGGCTATTATGGCAAAACCTGCTGGCGATCGCAGTATGGTGGTAAAATGCAAAGATAACGCTGCTGCTCATTCTCTAGTAAGTCCCTTAGTCGCCTTCTACGACACCCGCGGAAAGAAATGGGTTGGTGCTATTCTTTTATAACCGGCACGACACGGACCCTATATACCTAACAACATTTAAATTCTAGCGAAACGTTGATCCGGATCAAACCGCTTCTGAGCATTTATACTACGTACCTATATCTTAATCATGAGCTTCCAGCTGAAACGCTACATTGTATCCATATAGATTTCATTGCAAAAGATTAGTTACAAGATCCAATTGATAGTGGTAATATTCCCTGCTACCATTAAGTAATACTCTTTGTATTGCGTTAATTAGTTGGTAGGTACCTATTTGATTACTTGATTATTAGATGGACAATCAATAAGCCTAAAGATAGGTTTATACAAACATAATGAACATAATTATGCTTATCAGTAGGTATATCGGCTCATGACTAAAAAATTACAGTCGCTTGATCAAAGGTTGTAAGGCTACGCTTGCTGAGGTTCGAGGTTCGTGGATGGGTGCCACAATAGGGTATTTTACTCTACATAATAAAAAATATGTTATTGAGATAGCTTAGGCGAAATGTATTTTGAAAATGTTAGTTTTAATTAATGAAATAACAAAATAAATTTAAAAATACAATTTAAAGATTTCAGTTTTTCTAATCTGTTTTTGAACTCCATGAAATAGTAGCCGCCATATTGTTACGTCGTACGGCATGTCAACTGAGCAACTTTGTTTTGTAACCAAAGCATTTTTTTTTTAAATAATATTTTGCATTCAGGAACAAGAGCGTCGAAGTGGAGGAGCCTGGGGGAGGCGTATGTCCAGCAATGGACGTCTTTCGGCTGAAATGATGATGATGAGGCTAGCCAGATTGATTGATTGCTTATCAGTATGTAGCAAGCACCTACCTATGCAATATTAAGGCTTCTTCAAACAGGTGCGACGCACCACTTGTGGAACAATTTCCTTGAAGTTTTCATAGAAATTGTTTTACGTGATTCGTGCACTGTCGCATCGCGCCTGTCTACACAGCTCGCATTTCACATACACACATCTCTTATTTGAAAGGTTCGCCAATGCATATTATGGTAAGAATACAATGAAAAGAAGTCTCATACCTACGACTTGCACCTCAGTCCAGCCGGTGATGGAGTGGTTTCCTCTGGACGCGGTCATGCGCCATCGCCCCACATCCACGTGGACCACGTTCTTAACCCTCACGCCGCAGCCGTCACTCCAAGCCTCGTATCTTCACACAAAAGGTATATTGGTAGAGTATGTTTGTACTAGCACAGAGAGCAAACTCGAATCATAATTTGTAATTTTAAACTACCCTCGGTCGATCTTTTGTTTTTTGATTGATCATATTTAGATAACTGTCCATCCTTTGTTCTATTACTTATCACATTTAAATGCGCAACAGTGATTTTCTACATGCGTTTTTTTTTTTTACTTATCAATAAAATTGCAACATCCGCTCTGATTCAAACCAGAACCAGCTCAAGTCGATACATCCTTATATCAGCCGTGAGACCCAATACATTGTCGCTGACTACACCCCCCCGCCCCCGCAACACTCCACAATCAACACAGCCAAAACGTGTTCGGACCTGTCTCCCCGTGGGAACTAGTACTGCAACATTGTAAAGCATGATAACACACCTTCTTATCTTTTTGCCTCAACCATAATGCAACATTGAAGACTGATAACTCACCACTAACTTCCGTTTGAAAGCGCTTTTTTATACCTAAACCACTATAACATGAACGAACGCTTCTACCAAACTACTAACCAGCACAGGTCTAGTTATGCTGGACTTCCTGTGATCTTGAATCCCCAATAATCAGCTACTGATGTCATCACGTCTGCGGAGTTTCGCCAAACAAACAGGCACGATACGACTCCACTCGAACGATTTCTATGAAATCTTCATCGAAATTGTTCTAAAAATGTCGCGTAGCACCTGTCTTTAATCGTTGTCGGCGCAATCACAGATACTTTTCTTCCATATTCCTATCTACCTACTTACTTAATGACCACTCTCTTATCTCTCTATCTATTAGCCGTGATCAATGTCATCACTCGTGATCGTGATCCGTGATACGATCATGTACCTATGTATACGAGTACATCAGGTCTGGTGCCGCCAGCATGCCGCGAGGTTGTGACTTCGAAATGACTGAATGGCGCAGCGGTATAAAAGCTTAGATCATGAGATATAAGGTCCAGGTTCGATTCTTACTTCGGCCTAAAGTTTTAACGTCTAATTAAACCGGAGGTTACATGAGCGCTTGCCGTGCAAAAGATTGGAGGATCGAATCCTGCGCACGAAATGTGCTTTTCGAGAAATGTGGGTTGTTCGCACCAAGAGAAACCGCGGCCCGTGGCACACAGGCAACTGAAGGAACACGCGTGGATTTTAGTCAGTAAAAGTCTGACACGCCCTCCTGCTGCCCCCAGAGCGGGAGAAGAGATTTGATGATTTCCCACCTTTGAAAAAACAAAAAAACCTTCCCATAAAGTTCGCACGGACGTATCTAAACATATCAAACAGTGTGTTTTTTCGACTCACTGGGATCCATTCTGTTGGATTCTCAATTCTTGATAGAACACCGAAAGTTGAAAATCCAGTGAGACAAATAGCGTTACAGTAACTGGAACTCCAAACAGAAAACCACAGCAACGTAACCAAGTCTCTGTTCTTCATGAAAAGTGTTGCCTAGCCTATAATTTGATCAGTGATTCATGATATCACCTAACAGCTTCCAAAAAGTACTTACAGTTATTGAGGCAAAAAAAAATGCCTAGGCTAGCCAAGAATACACAGTGGAAGCATTGTTTGTAATGTACCTAATGCCTACAGACATGCTGCACGGCCGGCTTAATTAAAATCATGTCACTTCTGACGACTTTACTAAAGTAGGTATAGAGTTATGTTAGGGCACCGTTGGGAACACCTTTTGCATTAATATCAGGCAGGATTCTCGAGAGTCTCCTGCACTATTTTCACAACACTGGTTTCATGTTCATGCTAATTAGCGTATAATCAGCAACAAAGCTCGATTAACACTGTTACTGTTACATATCATGTAAATTGATACAAAATAACTCGATGATATGTAGTAAATAACACTTACTCTTCAAATATTAGGTACACACGGCTACACATCAAGCTATACATTTCCAGTATAAGCTGATCTCGCATTGTATAGGATCCCCGTACAGTAGGAGATCAGCGTAAACTGGAAATGTATAGCTTGATGTGTAGCCGTGTGTACAGTTACTGTTATGCAGTTCATATACAACGTGTTGTTTTGCATCCTCGTCAAATTCAAGGAGGTAACCATGCTAATGATTCTCGACACGAATCAATAATAAAATAAGTAGGTATTTTTTTCATATTTTCGGAAATCGGCATCTGGCATTTTTCTTATTCGGACACGCATGTTAAAACGCGGCCCGTGTGATACCGCACTGTAACACACAGCGATATAGTCGTGCGACACTGCCTACCGCATACGGAACGGGGCGATTCTGTTCTTTGAAAGAGGTGTTTTCAGAAATACTGTTAAATTTAAATAACGAACAAAACAAGTATGTATTCATTAGTGAGCAAGTATCGTAATTTTATTTGATTATTTATGTCTTTCATAACAGCCTCCTGAAATTTGACGAGGATGCAAAACAACACGTTGTATTTTGTGAATATTTTGCTCTATAAAACAAAAACAAAATACTGAACTGTTAAAAGACTTGTATTGCTGACCATACCTATGTTATAAAAGAAAACAACATTTGCATTTAGTGAATTACTAACCTAGTACTGGGCGGGTTTCGGACGTTAAACGTGGCCCCTTCAGGAGTGGTCACCTCACAAGCCTGTTGGTTCTCCAGATGTTCAGAGAGCCGCATCAAAGCGTCATGACCTGCAGCCACGTTCAGATATAGAGGCCATCCAATGCCCTGCTGCATATGGAGAAGGTTCCCCAATCGCACATCGTACGTAGCTATCTGGGCATGCCCATTATGCGAGTAAATTAACACTGGAAAAACAACGTTAGTATTATGAATTAAGTCCATTATGATTTTTATGTAAGCAGCATTTTATGATACCTAAAGGTTGTGCAAAGTTACAAACCTAGTGAGGCAACCAGCCCTGGCAAATGTTTCTGCCACATTATTACAAACAGTTGAAATTTACAAATTCCAAAAATACATCAAAATAAATCAAATTAACATAGCTACACTCTTCGGACACTAGTTGGACCGAATTGAAATTGAAAAGTTACAGGTGCTGATAAAATGCAACTCTATCTGCTGCGGTCATTGATTATTATTGTATTCAATATGAATAAAATCTATACTAATAATCTATACCTACTAATAATAAAGAGGAAAGATTTGATTGTTTGTTTGTTTGCATTGAATAGGCTCCGAAACTACTGAACCTATCTGAAAAATTATTTCACTGTTGGGTAGCTACACTATCCCCGGGTGACATGGGGTATATTCTATCATCGTATTCTCACGGGAACGGGAACTACGTGGGTGAAACCGCGGAGCGCTGCTAGTTCATTAATAAGATTAAAATCAAATGAACGAATTATCGGCACCTACCTATCAATAATGTCATTCAACTGAATATTTTTTTTGAGATATATTTAAATTAGTAGATAAGGTACCTCAATAATCTACTAATTTTGAGCGGCACCTGTGAGTGGGCGCTCTTTTTGCCTTCGGATCATTTATAAGGGGGCGGGGGGGCGAGCATAAACGTGAGGATCTTTCGATGATAGTCTTCGCCGTTGAGAATGCGCTGCTGTGGCGTTCGAAATGATTACTTATACGGCTAGAGCAGCGGCGCGCGGCGCCGCCCAAAAGCGCAAAAGACATTTCCGCGAACGGACTTTTGCGCGAATTGACATATACGCAAAATACACTTTCGCGAATGACATTTGCGCGAAAGATACTTGCGCGAATGACACTTGCGCGACAGGACAGTTGCGCAAAACGTTGCGGAAATTACATTTATTCAGAAAATCACGCTTGTACCTACCTATTTTTTAAAAGGGCCCAATCAGGGGTATAGGGGAGACCGAGGACAGTTGTGACAATTTTTACTTAAAAGAACATATCTCAACAAAGAAACATACCACGATTATGAACTCTAGGCCACAATGTAGCTCAATACTTACTCTTTTAAAAACATGCATCGAAGTCAATGAAAGTTATAAGGATTCTGAGAAAATCTACGAAAACTGAAACTACTCCTTTTGTCACAACTCTCCTAAGACCGAGGTAAATTGTGACAGGTACCAAGGTAAGTTGTGATAGCTGGGTATCTAGACTATATGTATTTGATAGATAAAAATACTTTTTATGAATTATATACAAAAAGACATGTTTTTTTTTTTAATGAAAGTAGTTTAGTTTATCTTTTGCATAATTGTACGATCTAAAATATGTACTTAACATGATACATTAACAAAACAAATAGCAAATCTTGTATAATTATGTAATTATGCCAGCATTACGAGGTCAGTTGTTTTATAATCAGTTAAAATTCTAAAAACCCTTTCGCGAGCGTTGGCAAAATATTTGCCACAGCAGTATTTTGAATCTGGCGCGTAATCGATTTGAAATAAAGAATTTTTTAATCTATAATTTAATAGCGAGCATAGGCAAAAATATTTCCACCCCAATATAAGTAAATAGGAGTATCTGAGGGGGTGCAATTTTTCAGAAATGTTATGTAGGGGACCTCTAAATACGTCGCCCAAAAATCTACGTATTTCGTACTGCCCGTTAAAGGGTTAATCTGTTAAACAATTATGACAGAGGTATTGCAGCTCGCCCCCAGTCCAATCTTCGCAAGACCAGCCTATTCATTCTAGACACTGAACCCACTTCTCATATGATCTGCTACTGGCATAAGATTCAAAGCAGCACAAGCAAAACAATCATTTTATGCATCTTTTTCGTCATCAGTTGCACTTTTCTTGTTAGTCTTCTTGCACTTTTATCAGTTTTTCGTCAATAATTATTAGGTATTCTGAAACAAAAAAAAAGCAATTCAGCATGCAACACCAAACCATATGCCCAAATTAGTGCCTGACATAAAAAAATAAGACAGACTTTAATTGCCGAATTCTTTTTATATCAAACTTAGGTAGTAAGAATTGACTAAAACAAACAACATACCTATATAAAAACCATCAAAAGAGATATTTTAAAAACCATGCAAAATAAGATAACTAGAAAATAAACTTCAAGATAATAAACTTCTTAAAAGGGTTGTGACAGCGTGTCACAACTCTCTTAAGTTCCAAAAACCGCGACCTGGTCAGAATAATAATACGTAATTTCGAAACAAGATGCATACTCAGCAATAGGTACACTGCCACGCTTTGAAACATCAAAAACTACACAATAAAAGAAAATATAGCGTATCCACGTGCAAGTTATTTGTCACGAAATAAATACTATCAATTTTTTTTTTTTGAAACTTACTTTTCTGTTTTTTTTCCACGCAGTCGTCGTACTCGCGCAATCGCTTGCCGTACACTCTGGCGGGTACAGCGTCAAGTAGCGCGTCTCTTAAGTAATAATCGTGCGTTGTTTCCTGCTCACTAACTGTCATAGGTTCCGAGAAATCGTCTTTGTCACTACTCTCCTCTGTTACAACTCTCCTCGGTCTCCCCTATAGTACCTACACCCACAGTTCGCCAGTACCTAATGTTCAAGTTACAGACAGACGTCAATAGTGATCGTCGTAGTTTTTTTACTGCACTTTTTATTTATATTCATATTTATTCGGGGTTGGGGTGAGTTTAAGATAAATTAACTAAGATTAGGGATTATAAAGATAGCTATATTCCAGTGATACAAATGAGATAACGATTAAAACTAATGAGATGAATGAGATGAGATTGAGCCGCGCACGATATGCTGTCCGAAAGCGTACTGACTATTTTACTTAGGGAATTAATACATAAAATATTCAAGGCGTAGAGCGCGGGGTCGCAATTACGCTGACATGTTTATTATTTTTCGGTGATTGACCTGAACAATATTTATACGTGAAAATTTTGAAATCTATGTAAATAAAAAGAAAAGTCCTGACTGACTGACTGACTCATCAACGCCCAGCCCAAAACATTTGGACCTAGAAAGCTAAAGACCCCTAAGGGAGTTAAATAGGGGGTGAAGGTTCCGCGCGGGCGAAGCCGCTGACAAAAGCTAGTTAATAATAATTATTGTGGTTCAAAATTTACTTATTTAGATTAGTGCTTTTGCAAAATCGAAATTTTTAAGCGACACAACTAAAAATTCCAACAATAAAGTTAAAACCACTGGGAAATAATTAATAATAAAACGGGTAAGTCGGTTAAACAAGACAATCAACTTGAGATTATGGTCGACGACAAATTAATTATTACAGAAGCTGAAGTAGCGGAGGCATTTAATGAGTTTTTTGCCAACATACCTACCTGTAACTACGACTCGCTCCCGTCAAAAGCAGATTACCTTTTGCATAGTAGCGTGCCTAAATGTAGTGACCTATTCAGTTTCGAACATGTAACGCCTCGTGATGTAGTTAATATTTTTAACACACTGAAGTCTAAAAACACTGGTGATTTCTGGGGCATTTCCATTAAACTTAAGTAATATTATAGATATTGTAGCCCCCTATCTAGCTGTCACTTTTAATAAATGCGTTGATTCAGGAACTTTTCCTAACCTTATGAAGAGTAGTAAAGTCATACCATTATTCAAATCAGGTAATAAAAATGACATTCATAATTTCAGGCCTATTTCTATCTTACCTGCATTTAGCAAAATATTTGAAAGTTAATACTCAAGCAGTTGCTAAAACATTTTAATTTAAATAGCCTCCTTCATAATGAGCAATATGGCTTTACAAAAGGTCGTTCGACTACTGATGCGGGTGTAGCTCTGTTAAAACACATATTTAACGCATGAGAGGACTCCAAAATGCTATTGGAGTTTTTTGTGATCTCTCCAAAGCCTTTGATTGCGTGCACCATGAGACGCTTTTGCGTAAACTTCGTTATTACGGTGTCCATAACAATGCTCTAAACGTAATAAATTCTTATTTACAAAATAGGGTTCAATGTGTAGAAATTAATGGTTAAAAATATTCCGGGTTGCCGTTCAATTAGGTGTGCCTCAAGGCTCAATACTCGGCCCATTCTTGTTTTTAGTATTTATTAATGACTTACCGTTCTATTTAAAGGGTATTTGTGAGTTTGTACTATTTGCAGATGATACTTCTCTTATTTTTAAAGTAGATAGGAATAGACAAGACTTTGACGTCGTAAACAGTGCACTCTCAATGGTTACGGATTGGTTTACGGCAAATAACCTTGTTCTCAATGCCAAAAAAACGAAATTTGTAAAGTTCGCCTTACCGAATGTTAGAAATCTAGGTCCCAATATCGTCTTAGATAAAGAGGTGCTTGAAACCGTAGACTCGGCAGTTTTTCTGAGCATAACAGTAGATGTCAAACTTTAGTGGGGATCACACGTATCAACCCTAGCAGGGAGGCTCAGTTCAGCCGCCTACGCCGTCAGAAAAGTAACGTCCATACAGCTCGATTAGTATACTTTAGTTATATATGCAGCGTTATGTCCTACGGTATTCTGCTGTGGGGCAAAGCCGCTGATATTCAAAATATTTTTGTCCTTCAAAAACGTGCTGTTCGTGCAATTTACCAGCTAGGTGGCAGATTTTCCTTATGGGACTTTTTTAAAGATATTGATATTCTCACAGTGGCATCACAATTCATAATAGCTAACATCGTATTTATTAGGCAACATATACACTTGTACACTAAAAACAGTGATATTCACACCGTTAACACTCACCATTTCACCGGCTTCATAAGGTTCATAAGTCCATCAACCCATTTGTTGGGCTTGGTATAACCTTTTATAACAAGCTTCCGACTTCTTTGCTAGATTTGCCTTTTGATGCGTTTAAAGCTCAAGTAAAATCCATCCTTTGTTTAAAGGCTCACTATTTATTCCATTAACAACTATTTAAATGACAAGAATAGTTGGTCGCTGTGATTAACACAAGACAATGTTTATGTTCTTTCTCCAGAATTAGCGTAGGTACATACCTAGTGACAGGTTATATGGGTTCATATAATTATTTAGTTAAATACTTTTTAATTTTTCTCAATTTCATTGACGAAGTGTTTTTTTTTAAATTATCTATAATTAGCTGAGAAATAGGCCCTAGGGGGCGTGTCTTAAGCTGTGACGTCAGAGTGGTGTGATGGTGGCACGAGACGGAGAGGGGAGTGCAAGCGAACGAGCGCGGACGCCGGTAGACATCGGCCCTTCTTACCTGCGACCATTGGATCGGACGGACGTTCACTAGCATTGTTCAATTACAGTTTAATTAATTTTAGTACTTAGAATATTTGATGTTTTGTAATAATTTTAATAAATGTTTTTGGTGTAGTGAATCTTTTTTTTAAGCAATAACAGTCTAAAACGCTAATTTCAGAAGTGGGATTCCTAACCACATCTGTATTGGTTTTTTGGACGATTATTAGAATCGTTTCAGTTTAAATTTTTGTAGTTAAAAGTTACTTAATTATCGTTCGCAATGCCTAAGGAATCTAGTAGTAAATCTCGAAAACGTGGACGTTCATCCGATTCAGGTATCGAACAACAGCTTCAAACGATAATTTCTCGTTTGACTGCGTTGGAAGATACGCGGAGCCTTAATTTAGGTCAGGCAGGTGCAAGCGTCAGTGCGCGTGCCCTCTCGGCACCGCCTGGGACGCCGCCGCCGGCGCGCTCGCACTCGTCGCCGCCACGTGCATCCGACTTGGCGGGTACGGTGAGCGTGGCCGCGTCACTGCCGCCGAGCACGACACCATCAACCGCGGAACTCATCATGACCGAGGTGGCAGATAAACTTGCGACCGCAATCAATGCTGTAAACCCGGTGAGATCCAACCATATTTATATTTCTTGTTTTGACCCTTCTTTAAATGATTTTAATGTGTGGTGCGAGGAAGTGGATCATTTGCGTGGTATCAATCGGTGGGACGATCGCGAGTGTTTGGCGCGAATAGGTCATTGCCTAAAAGGCGATGCACGTGTGTGGCTTAGCGAATGGTCGACAAATGAGCGTACGTGGTCTAATTTTAAACGTGATTTTCAATCTTTGTGCCCGCGTAAAATAGATAGTGCGAACATATTATTCGAAATTATGAAGACAGATTCCGACCGTTATCTTACATACGCTGAATATGCTAGGCGGTCGTTGTTGCGATTGCGCGTTGTCAATGGGTTAAGTGAAGAATTAATTAGTGCAATAATTATTCGCGGTATAACTGACCCGCAGATTCGCGCGGCTGCTACGAACGCTAACTTGTTGCCGTGTGATTTAGTTGGATTTTTGTCAATTTATATTAAACCGGCCCAGAATATCCCCGTCCGTAATAAACATAATGAGCCTCAAAGTCTTACGCGAAAAAGAGAACATTTTAGTTCGAAACCAAAATGTTTTAAATGTAACAGTTTTGGTCACAAACAAAACGAATGTCCTAAACGTATGAAATTAAATAATACGGTTGATAAAAATGAGCCGTCAGGGTCGGAACCGTCTGCTTCCAGTCGGGTTACGAGTAGACCAGAGCCATGTAGTTTTTGCAAAAAGATGGGGCATAAAGTAGAGGATTGTTTTGCAAAGCAGCGCAGCGAATCACGCGGCAAATCGAATGTTAACTTTTGCCATGAGATTCAAGATGATTATCAACGGAACGACATAGCGTCTGCAGTAATTCAAGGTGTACCCGTAGATATCCTTATAGACAGTGGCTCGCAGATTTCTTTAATTGTGGAATCAGTTGTGAAACATTTTCAATGTACCCAGACACCATCTTTTTGTAGTTTGCGTGGTATCGGCAGCCAAGAAATTGAGTCTAGCTTTTCTACAACGTTAACCATCGAGTTCCCTGAAATTTCCCTTGAAGTCGATTTCCATGTGGTCCCTGATTGCTATTTGACTATCCCAGTTATCTTAGGTACAGATGTCCTCAACAGAGATGGTGTAGTCTACACTCGTACACGCGGTGTGCAACGCCTTACGCGATCAAAGTCAGTTCTTAATGTGCATTCGGGCGTGCATGACCAAATAAATACGGCTGTTAACGGTGATGATAAAAGACGTTTACTGAGTATTATCGAAGAGTTTTCTGAATTTCTTGTTACTGGTACCGCTACTACGACCGTGAATACTGGGTCTATGCACATTCGATTGCACAACGAGACCCCTATAGTATATAGGCCTTACAAAATGTCGTATCATGAAAAGATTCGCGTCCGGGAAATAATTAGAGACCTGCTCGATAAAGGGATAATTAGGGAGTCCGAATCAGAGTTCTCCAGCCCTATTTTGCTAGTCAAGAAAAAGGACGGTAGCGACAGGATGTGTGTCGATTTTCGGGCGCTGAATGCGAACACAGTGAAGGATCGTTATCCATTGCCACTTATTGAAGACCATATTGATCGTTTGGGCAAAGCCAAATTCTTCACAAGCTTAGATATGGCTACAGGCTTCCTTCAAGTGCCGATGGATAACGACTCCATTCGCTTCACTGGCTTTGTGACGCCTGAGGGTCACTTTGAGTACTTGAAGATGCCGTACGGACTCGCCAATGCACCTGTCGTTTATCAGCGCATAATATCCGATACTCTCCGTCCTTTCATCGAAACTGGCAAGGCTTTAGTGTACATTGACGACGTTTTAATACCAAGTGAGACAATAGACGAGGGACTACAGACGCTCCACGAAGTGCTACGGACTTTGACCACTGCGGGTTTCTCTATCAATTTAAAGAAATGTACATTTTTGGTTATAGAAGTAGATTACTTGGGGCGTACGATCAGTTATGGTCAGGTTAAGCCGAGTCGGCACAAAATTGAAGCATTGGTCAAGGCCCGAACACCTAGCAATGTGAAGGAGGTAAGACAGTTTCTCGGTCTAGCTGGGTATTTTCGGCGATACATTCCCGGCTACTCTCTCAAAACGGCTTGCATTGCCGATTTACTTCGCAAGGGTGTGCAATTTCAGTGGACTGAGGAGCACGAACGGGTTCGTATAGATATTATCGAGCGGCTAACTAACGAACCTGTGCTGGCTATTTATGACCCATTGTTAGCCACAGAAGTGCACACCGATGCGTCGTCGCGAGGTTATGGTGCTGTCTTACTGCAAACCGATGCCGAAGGGCGCAAACGACCCATTGCGTACTTCAGCAAAGTCACCCAGGGCGCGGAGCCACGTTATCATTCATATGAATTGGAAACGTTGGCTGTGCTTAAGGCGTTGCAACATTTTAGGCATTATTTGATTGGCAATAAGTTTAAAGTTGTAACAGATTGCAACGCCTTGAAATTAACCCAACACAAAAAGGATCTACTGCCTAGGGTAGCTAGATGGTGGATGTATCTACAAGATTACGATTTCGAACTGGAGTATCGTAAGGGGACTGCGCTATCACACGCGGATTACTTGAGCCGCAATGCGATCAATATGTGCCAAATACCAAGGCCACATAACTGGGCCCAGATAGCGCAGGCCGCTGACGAAGAAACTCGATCGCTTTTGCAAAAGTTGAGTGACGGTGAGCTCGATTCGAACCGTTATATAAAACGTAATGATGTTCTATATTACAAACTTGATGTAGTTGGAAAACAACCCCGGTTTTTATGTTACATCCCTAAAGGCTACCGCCTAAGTTTATTGCGAATCTTTCACGATGAACATCAACATATCGGTACGGAGAAAACGACTGATTTAATACTCCATCACTTTTGGTTTCCGGGATTAAGACAATTTGTTAGAAAATACATCAGACACTGTATTGTTTGCTTATCGTATAAAAAGGCACCACGTCAACCTTTGCAGCCTATTAACTCGTGGCAAAAACCTAGTGTTCCTTTTGATACGGTGCATACCGACGTCTTAGGGCCACTCCCAGACTCAAATAGCTATAAATTTGTTATTTTAATAATAGACGCTTTTACCAAGTTTTGCTTATTGTATCCGATTTTTAGACAAGACACTAATGAACTAAAACGCGTCTTTGAAAACGCTATTTCATTATTCGGTACTCCTCGTTTAATTGTATCAGATCGAGGACGAATGTATGAGAGCTCATCATTTTGTAACTGGATCAGAAACTTAGGTTGTGAGATTCATTTTATAACTGCAGAGATGCATCAAAGTAATGGGCAGGTTGAGAGGTACTGTCGCACCGTCATGAACATGATTCGAGTGGAAACAAACTTCCGACAGGAAAGTTGGTCTAGTATTCTGTGGAAGTTACAGCTCAACCTGAATATTACCTTACAGAAATCTACCCAATGTTCACCTTTAAATTTATTAATTGGCAGTGATAGTGCAACGCCTGTCATACGATCCGTGGTTCGCGACGTCGCTTATGAAGCGGCCAGTCCGAATCGAGAATCTCTGCGTGAGCTTGCGCGGCAACGCGCTAGCGGGCTGCTTGAAGAGAACCGAGCGCAGCAGGATGCTCGCATGAACGAGCGCCGCAGAGTGCCCCAGCCCTTCCACATCGGTGACCGGGTTTTTGTGAGGAAGACAAGCCAGTCTACCGGCAAGTTGGACTCTGGGATGCGCGGTCCCTACTCCGTTACGAAAATACTGCCGGAAGGTCGATATGAGCTTCGACTAGTCAGTGGGTCGTATGGTAAAAGTACCCAAGCTGCAGCTCAACACATGATATTGTGGCGAGGAGAGTGGACCCCCGATGTGTGCGCGGCATTCTTTGAATGTGAGTATGAGTATGCGGTTTGGCTATGAATGGTGCGCATCCCGAGGGCTCTGCGCGTATTAATTTAGAACCCTCTGATAGCCTAGTTGAGTTACCGCTTATTGCTGCGTTGTTGTTTTGGCACCCTGAGGGCTCTGCCTGTGGTACATCCTGAGGGCTCTGTACTTGATGAAATCTGGCACCCTGAGGGCTCTGTCAGTCATACATCCCGAGGGCTCTGTATGGTAACTAGTAACCTGAGGGCTCTGCTAGTGTTTGAAGTGTCTATTTTTATGTTTTACATCCTAGGCCCCGTTCAACATAAAAATAAACCGTTCTTTTTAGATTCTTGCTGTCTGCTCACGAAAGATGAGTGTAGGTTTTTTGTGCTTTTTGTATTCTAACGCAAACAATGTTGCCTATAGGTGCCGCCGACGAGCTGGAAGACGACTTCTTAGATTCCGGAGGAAGCGCGGAGGGAAGCATACAAGAAGTACAAGCGGAGGCCCACACTCAACCATCACTACCATGTCGGATGCTGCCTGAAGATGCTGCGGTCGAGGACGAGCCGACTTCAGGAACGGCCGAATTAGCTGAGAAATAGGCCCTAGGGGGCGTGTCTTAAGCTGTGACGTCAGAGTGGTGTGATGGTGGCACGAGACGGAGAGGGGAGTGCAAGCGAACGAGCGCGGACGCCGGTAGACATCGGCCCTTCTTACCTGCGACCATTGGATCGGACGGACGTTCACTAGCATTGTTCAATTACAGTTTAATTAATTTTAGTACTTAGAATATTTGATGTTTTGTAATAATTTTAATAAATGTTTTTGGTGTAGTGAATCTTTTTTTTAAGCAATAACAGTCTAAAACGCTAATTCTATCTAATATGTCATTAGTTATTGACATGATCTAACAATAATCCAGGATTGCATAAGTAAGCTTTAAAGCCCTTTATACCAGGAGACTTTTATTTTTGGTAATATGCGTTATTGTTTATTACTTTGCATATGTATGTATAGAATCTAGTCTATCCGACTAAACAGACAGCTGTGCTGCTGGGGAGTTTGTTGCGCCTTGGTTGCGCCACTTCTTCTTCCCAGCTAAAGCACTAAGAAGTGTCGAAGGGTGGGCGCTTTGATTATAATATAATCAAAGGGTGGGCGTTTTTGCGGGACTGTCTAATGTATTTTGACGTTCGAAAAGTGCTGATTCTCAGCCTGTTTTGAATAAATGACTTTTGATTTTTGATTTTGATTTTGACTATCATGGGAATGTAAGAAAATAATAACTTGTTGGATAAAGACACTTACATATGATGAAACACAGATTCTTTGTTCTGTGAAACAGAGGCACTTTTGGAGTACACAAAGTAGCAGATACACTCACACATACAAGCACTCATACACTAACACATACACTCTCACTTACACTGTAACATACACTCTGACAGACACTTTTATATACAAACACACTACGCACAGGTATTGACACTCGAATCACACTCTCACTAACATACTTGTTTTTATTTGATATCTTAAGTACCTCTTGTATATTTATTAATATTATGCTGTAGGTACTAGGAAGAGCGGAGTCTCCTAACACAGGCATTGTTTGCTTAAAAGGAGGCTCCAAACACGAAACCCTTTTTTGTAAACTGAAGCATAAATAAAAACATTTTTATACATTTTATTTATGGGTGTCGTGTTCATGGTAGGTATTCGATTATGCTAAAACCAATGATGACGTCAAAATGAAAATTTCTGTCATGGATGTCGTTTTTGTGGTTTTCGAGGGTGCTAATCCTGATGGTGAAGTCAAAATGAAAACCCAAGTTGCGCAAGTGTTGTGGATAAAAAAAATGATAGCTATAAACCCTATGATCACTTTCGCACACACGTAGGTACAAATATCACGACGGAATTTCGCGATAAAATTCCGTCGTGATACTGGATTTCCAACTCTCGGTGTTGAACCGAGCATTGAGAATGTAACAGAGTGCATCCTAGCACGTCGAAAAGACTCACTGTTCGATTTTCTACTCTCGGCGCTGAGCTAAGCTACGTTGAAGATCTAGGCGCGAATAAATAAGGATAAATCCCGCCGCGATATTTTGACGTCATCAATAATAATTATAACAAAGAAGATGATTATTTGAAGCACAATGCAACAATATCTGGTCTAGATACCTATCTATTAGTACTTATCGTACGTACATAGTTAGACAGTCAGATGTGTCGTCCAGGCGGCAGATTGGTCACACAGGACTTCCGCAGGAGTCCTGAGGAGGCTTGAGTTTGTAACCGAAAGAACCGGTTTCTAAAATAGGGCCTGTTCTAGCTGCCCTACTTTCAACCCACAGCAGACGTAGCGTAAGGTAGGTATTGAGGCAAATACAAAATCCTTAGTCTTTTGAAGTTACGCTAGGTACGTTAAGATAAGTAATTCGCGTGTTTGTCCTTTGCTTACAGATCCTGTTAGCTTGATGAAAGCAGCAATGCTATAGCGCCGATGAGACTGGTGGTGATAGAGAACGACTAAAGAGGCCCTTTTAATATAAGTATTCCAATTGATACAGGTAGGTACTGTCGGGACGTAGATTCTTCGGGTAATCACTATGACGCATAGTCCAGAATCTGGCGCCAGGGTCTGTGGCCTCGCCGTCCAGGTGTGAAGTTAGCAAAGTGCCTGCTGCGGTACAGCGTCTTACGTCTTTAATAGGAATCGGAATCCAAATCGCTTTAGAGCGTGCACCCACTGGCGGCACAGCACAGCCAAGGATTTTTATGCGACAAATAATAGAATTTAATAGTAACACATCTGGGATTGAGCCGGTTCCTTGTATTTTACCGTCAAAGTTATGACACCATCGTTTTGACTTTTAGCAAGATTATTCAAAAACGCATACATGAACAGTTTTGAAAGTTTGTATGGTTATTATTAGCGTCAAGGAGCGAATACAGTTTTCAGCGAACTTATGCCTTGTCTCATTTAGGCGCTGCGATGTTTTTTCGGGTTTTCATAAAACCGTTATAACTTGAAAACTATAAATATTTTCCTAATTGGGACACTAAGCGGCACACATTAAGAGGTACTCGTGTATGTTTATTCTACAGGGGCACATGCAATGGTTTTAGAGATTTACGATTCATCAAAACGTTACTCCAGCAGGAAATGCAATATCTCGAAAACCTGAAGGGGCACAGATTTTATTTTTGGGGGCACATTTTGGCACACGTTTAAGCTCACTGACATGCACAATTTTTCTCTCTCCGATCATTCGTTTAGAATTTTCCTGCTAGAAAAACGTTACCCCAGCAAGAATCGATTTTTCCGTTTTTTTTTTTCCAAAACGACAGGGGGCACACATTTTTTATATGGGGGCACATTTACAGCAGATAAGGCACCAATTATACGCTCTACTGATATAACTCTAGGAGACACTTTCTTGCTGGGGTAACGTACATGTTAAAAACTGTCACCTCCGACACAGAATACATTAACAAGAGCGTTAAACCGACAAAAGCCTCCGTCCGCATGGACATGCAGACGGAGGCTTTTGTCGGTTTAACGCTCTTTTCCAGCAGGCAGACCGCGTGTCGCCCGGAGAATAGGAACAGACGCTAGCACATCAAGCTACCCCAAACTGTCAAATTTTCCAGATTGAATATGAACCATATGCTTATGTTATATAGATGAAAATCTATCAAAGAAATTTGACAGATTGGGGTGGCTTGATGTGCTGGCGTCTGTAGTATGATCACCATAGTATGTATGATCCCCCGTCGTTTTCTTTTCTTGTTGTTATTTATTGGTGTTGTACTGAACATTTTTTATTTTTTGATGTGGAGTGTTGATGAAGGGTACTTTCAAAGATCATACCTTTCATAAACTGTTAGGTGTTTAATAACAAACAGTATTTATAAAAATATACTATTTATTACTGCATCGTGTCAGTATAGTACAACACTAATCCTCATTGGTACAAAATTCAGAATCATAGAAATTAATTGAGCAAGTCTTCTAAAATATATTTGGAATCAGAAGCGACTTTGTATTCAAATACTGTCTATTGATGCACTGTTGAGCCCCGGATGCAGTGTTTAAACACTTCTAATAAGCCGCTGTGCTGTCTTCGACTTGTTCACCAAAATCTTCTCAAGCACAATAAATGATTTCAAAATGCCATATGTCATAGAACAAGAATTGATGGTGCCGGAAACTGACGATTTTGCAGTAAGGATCTTGAATCCCAGGTCTGAGCATAAAAAACCACATTGGTGTTTGATATAATGGTACCTTTTTGTCTGTTGAATATTGTGAGAAGCACTGTCGTCTATCCTGGGTGATTTTCATTCACAGACCTTTGTTAATTTATTTGCATCCGAATCTGTTTACATTCACTGTGTGAACTCTTCATTATTTGTCCCATTATTCTTCAATTTGTTCTCCATGCATTAGAACTTCCCATAATAATAGGTTACTAAAACTGTGTGATTATTTGAATGTTTGTTTATGTATATTATTATTTCAATCAACTGGAACTAGTATCAAAACTTCTAAAGCTTCATTCTTGTGTACTCGTTTTCTATTGCTAAAATAGCACCACCATTTTCAGATTTAAAGGCTGTTAAGTAAAATATTTGTATGCTACCCAATGGAACTTGCACTTTATTACAACATTTATAATTCTTAACTTATTTATTTCATAATTATTGGAGATCAAAGCACAGCCTAATTTGGTGGTGTATTCACAATCAATTTGTGTGTTATTTTTTCTTTCACTGGCAGGATTGGTATCACATCATCCGCGTCTTTCATGAGTGCAGTAGGCATCTGTAAAAAAAAGGTGAAGCAATTAACTAGAGAATTCATGATGTTGATGATGGATTATAATTTTTCTTTCATGTGGGGAAAACAACCACTGGATGCGGGAAGCACAGAACCGGTCAAAGTGGCGGAGCATGGGGGAGGCCTATGTCCAACAGTGGACGTCTTTCGGCTGAAATGATGATGATGATGGGGAAAACAAATAAGAAAAAGGCACATTTCTTCAGTTCCCTAATTATTTCCAGGCAAGGGTTTCCCAAGGCAAGCACTTTACAGTATAACTGCAGAAATTCAAACATGACTTTCTTACTTACATTTAAGTCCTTCGCTTGTGCCTCCTTCACAGTGTACTCTCTCAGAACATAGTCAGAATTGAGCCAATGGAACATTCTGGTTTCATTGGCTCTTACTAGCACATCATCCACTCTCAGGAAATATCTTAGCAGCACATACCAATATGACGGCATGACTCTCTGAAACATATTTCATAACATTATGTATTGTTTGACAAAGACAACAATTAATTAGATCAGCTGATCACACTTAATCTCACTGTTGTGGTATTATATATGAATGCACTTGCCTAGTTTAAAGTGTAACTTAAATTTTAACATAATCTATATAGCTCAAGTCTGTTATGTATAGTATATGTGTATGCAGGGCAAAAATGGCCAGTTCACATATATTTTTTGTTTGATATAAAAATCAAAATACTTACTATTTTTACAGACAGTTTAGACACACCATGATCATGCAGTTCATCCTCAAATAAAGTCAGATCATGATAGAAAAGTATTTGTTCTTTTTGTTTCAGTACATCAAAGTCAATGGATTCATCAGTTGGCTCCATGACAATATTTTCCGTGAGTGTGCCTTTGTAATCTGTAGAAAATGTCCAGTCAAATGGCCGCTTTGCTTTCGCTGCATCTGGTCTTAAAACAATAAATATGATTATTATTTTATTCAACTATATAAGTATTAAAATTGGAGTCAAAACTAACATCTAATGCAGTTTTTTACAATCTTGCTTTATTGATAGGGTGAGCTAATATGATGCTAATATTCATAGCATAGATATTACAGACAATACATACAAATTATAAATATAATTACCGGGCTTCCTGCCAAGCCTCTGCACATGAAACCTCAATGGCCTCCATCCTGCTGGCCACACATCTCAGAGAATCAAGAGGATTAAAACATATAATTGCACCACTGTTATGAGTCAACTTCAAAACATTTTTAGGAAACACCATGTCAGGAAAGTGTGGTATCTTCAGTTCTTTGCAGTATCTGGAAATGTATGTTCACAAATCAATGAATAATGTTTTAATAAAGACACAATGAAAAGAAGTAGTTTAAGAGAAAGTTTGGGGTCTAATCATACACCAGTTGAAGATATAAGTACTCAATTTGATTACAATTGTTTTTATCACATTATGCCTTTTTACCCTTCATATATAATCTTAATAACCTGTAGCTGTAGCTTCAGCCAGTCTAACTGGATGCAGCTGAATACCAATGTTTTGCTGCCTACATATTACAAAAAAGGCTATCACTTACATACAAAACTGGCAAAATTGATCATCATCGCGTTCGCAAACAACCTTTGTAGAACACACGCTAGGCAGTATGCAGCTTACATCGTACGATATATTCCACGGCCCAAACTGTATCGATTGCGAATTACTCGCATATCTTCTGGCATCCACACTGTTTACCTGTAAATAAAGAAAATTGCATCTTCAAAGCGTCTAAAACTTCTCGCGGCATTTAGAAAGGTTACGCCTGCAATATTTTTATTACCTCAGCGTTGAACATGTTTTAAATATATCCACGATTTTCAACTGTAAATCCTGGCGGTGAATTTTTACATAAATTATTAGAAAAATCGAAATTAAATTAAATCCCCCAACCCCAGACAAAATAAAACCTTCAATCAAATTCAATTTGGCAGAGGACTTTGACACTAAATTGTTGCCATTTTTCAATAAAATGTAATTGCTTGCACTACCTAAGGACGCATTCCGTATTAGAAAAATAGCGCTGTGAGCGCTCACATCGATATTTTGCGTTCCGAGTTAGATATCACGATTCTGACAATTGGACTACTTTTAGTCCTATGATCAAAGCTTTGCATAGCATTTTTACCGTAGCGTTATTTTCCGAATGATAGACATGTATAGGACTTGAAGTGTAGCACTAAGAGACGAGTTAAGGAAAAGGGAAGCGTCTACCACTGAAGAAAAAACAGCTTTAGTGGAAAAGGCTATTCATTTTACGTTTTTTAAGTTATCGGTTATCTTGTGTTTGCTAACTAGGCGTACAACAAGAACTGGAAAACTTCAGATATGTTAATTCTAGCTATCACAAATCTTATCTATATGTATACATTTATGTAAATTTTCAAATTTTCCCTTACTTTAAATCATAATGTTGAAAAATCAAAGAAATTTGACAGCTTGGGGTAACTTGATGTTTATAAAGAGTGTTTGTAATGTCAAAATAACAGCTTATTAGTTTATTACTAAATGAGAACAAAAAAACGATTTTAAAATTTTTGTCTTTCCCGCTGTTTGTTCCGGCTAATTTCTGAAACGGCTCGACAGATTATGACGGGACTTTCGGCCTGGCCGAGCTTCTTTATTTTAGAAAGAGATTCAGAAATCCGCGCTAAAAAAACATTCAATTCAATTGGTTAATTTCGATTTTTGATTTACGGTAGGTAAAATAGTAACGTACTATAATAGTCAAGTTGGTAGTACATCACTACTAGATCAACGGACGGTGGCGGGGTGCGGGTGGTCTGGCTGGTAGTGGTAGGTACTCTGGTCAAATCAATATGGCCGACTTTCACCGGTTGGTTTGTCTGTTTTGATATTTGATAAAAATAATCTTTTCGTATTATATAAAACTGTCGTGGATTATTGAAATATAATTTGTGTACGGTAGAATCTGTAACTAACCATGGAAGCGCTTATACCAGTTATTAATAAGTTGCAAGACGTTTTTAACACAGTCGGAGCTGATGCCATCCAATTACCTCAAATAGTAGTTTTAGGAAATCAGGTAACCATATTTTCTATGAATTTATATGAATAATTCTAAACTACAAGTCGCGATTTGAATGACAGATACACATGAAGAATTTCCTGTTGATATCTGTAGTGGTTATGTAAAGGTGTCAGTGGAGTTCTTTGTCCCCATTCTATTCAATTGAACTACGCTGTCATTGACCAAGACCGCTCTGCCGAATTCCTGATTCATAGTTACTGGTCTCAAGCTGCTCTCAGAAATTTCAACTGTACATACTTTGCGCATAGTCATGCTTCTAATTTATAATCAATAAAAACATCAATGACATCATGAAGTACACATTTTATTTTGAAAAACAAGGATTACAGTCTTTACCCTGGGAAATATAAGAATATCAAATGTATTATTTTTGTCATTTGCTATAATCAAAAACCAAGAATTGCTTAGAATGAAACAATCAAGGTTGAAAAATTATTTTTTTATATTTTGTTTTTCTAACAGAGCTCGGGCAAAAGTTCTGTTATTGAAAGTCTAGTTGGGCGTTCATTTCTGCCTCGAGGGCCAGGAATTGTGACTAGGCGTCCGCTTATTCTACAATTAGTCTACAGCCCTAAGGACAGTAAGGAACATCGCTCAGCTGAAGAAGGTGAGTCAATATTGATTTTTCAAAAAATACTCAGTTTAGTGCTTTTTTATTTTTATGAATTTGGCCTAAGTTATTAAGGTATAAAATCTTGTTGCCATTTTGGGGAAAAACAAAACATTTTAATTTAATTTTGTAGGCAAATAGATAAACACTAACACTTATAGAAACACATAAAAGAAAAAAAACACACACACATTAAAGAAAAAACCTAATAAACTTCATAATTTAACATTTATTTCCTCATGTTCTTATGATTTTAATTCTATACTATTGTTCAAAGCATTATGGGTTTTGCAGTCTAGGAATGATAACAAGTGTTTGTGTTTGTTGGATGCAGTTTTCAATGTCAAATAAGTATAATAGAGCATTGATCTTCCTATTGTATAAGCAAAGTTTCTGTTTTGATTGACTTGCCTACATGCATTGATAATAATTGTACAGCTCCCAATGTCACTTTTGTTATGTTACATTGGCATTGATCTCAGAATTTATACCACAATTAAAGTATTGTTCATTTATTCACTGATTGTCAAAAATGAAGAGGAATGTCAGGGGGAAGTGCAAGTGTAGCCTGCAACATTCAAATTTCCTGATGTTTTTGCAATTTACTTGTCTAGATAAAATGCTTATGTCCCTCTCCAGGGTTTCAAGTACTTGAAACTACTTGAAAATTACTTGAAACCTTGGGACATAAACTACCAAATTTCATCAAAATCATAAGAGCCATTTCCAAGATTAATCAGAACAAACAGATGAAAAAAAAATTAAAACTTGTTTTTTTTGTACCATTACAAACAGACACTTAATTTTATCTGGTTGTCTAAATTACAAACAGACTCAATTTGATTATTTTGTAAATTTTTTAATATAAAACCGTTCTCAATGTGCCAGTTTATTTAGCAGCTTATTTAGTATTGTATTTTTATTTAAATGTATTGCTAGCACTAAGAATCCAGAACACAGAGACATCACCATGGAATCCAATAGCTCAACTTTCTCAAAAACTTAATACAGGTTTGTAATAGTTATTGACTGTAATCAGTTGTATGAGCATGTTCCTGCTACATGATTAATTTACTTCCTTTACTACCTAATCCTATAAAAATCTCTGTTAAGAACTTTTAACTAAATTGATGTAAAAAAAAATGATAAAACGCTCAATGAATGCTTTTGTTACTGCCCAAGTTTAGTATGTTCTATGTTATTGGGTTTGGTTTCCGCACTTAGTCCTTTAAGTGGACCATTGTGCGTGACCCAAGTTTAGTAATTAGTAGCATTAATCATCTTTGTTTTACATATTACAAAACTGTATCCATCTAGGCTTGCAATAAATCAAATAATGTTTCTTTACAGCATGTAAAAATAGCATGCAGTGAGACTTTCATACTAAACATGGAAATAAAAAGAGCTTGAACTTTGGAAAACTATTTTACTATCAGAACTCATGGTGTTATGTGTAAAGAATTTGGTCTATGATTTGAAAACCACTCCTTACCATGCTTAGACAATATCTCTCAATTGTTACAGGTACTGTAAATCTAGAAGAATGGGGAAAATTCCTTCACACCAAAGACAAGATCTTCTCAGATTTCGATCAAATGAGACAAGAGATCGAGCGAGAAACAGACCGCATGGCAGGCAACAACAAAGGCATCTGCCCAGAGCCTATCAGTCTCAAGATATTCTCAACCAGAGTTGTAAATCTCACATTGGTGGATCTCCCTGGTATCACGAAGGTAAACATAATTGGCACACTGTTTTGTTTTTTAAGTTGCTCAATAGTTTGTTTACAAATTTAAACTTCTGCTAACATTTTGGCACAATATTAATTCAGTTTGTGAGAAAGCACGTTATGCGGTCGGTCCCGGCTGTCATTTGTGGATCTTTGACAGTAGTTACGGATCGTCAGAAGCCCGAAAGTCTGTCAACTAGTCTTACCAAGGAGTATCGTGTTACCCAGTAACTGGGTTGTGGAAGTCAGATAGACAGTCGCTTCATGTAAAATACAGGTATTCAGCTGCATCCGGTTAGACTGGAAGCTGATCCCAACATAGTTGGGAAAACGCTAGGCAGATGATGGTGATGATGATTAATTCAGTTTATATTTTAAATAGGTACCAATAGGTGATCAGCCTGAAGACATTGAAAACCAAATTAGGAATCTTATTATAAAGCACATTGCCAACCCAAACTCCATAATTCTGGCTGTGACAGCTGCTAACACAGACATGGCTACAAGTGAAGCTATCAAAATGTCTAAAGAGGTAGACCCAGATGGCAGAAGGACTTTAGCTGTGGTTACTAAACTTGATCTCATGGATGCGGGTAATTTAACTCTTGGATTGTTTATTTATCTTTAGAACATTAATAATAGCTACCTCTTAATGGAATATTTTATGCCAGGTCTTTTTGCTCTAAGTATTTTCTTGTCTTTGCAAATACCGTTTCTAAATCTGTACTATATACTATTACAAGTAAGCTAAAAAATCAACTAGAAAGTCGAAAAAAAATATATTACACGAGTTATCTAAAACATTTGTGTAAAATAAGTATCAATGTCAAATTATCTCCAGCATTAGATTACATGATAAGTTCTGATAAAAGTAATGTAGGAAGACAATTTTAACTAAAATCGAATGTCAATGTCAATGTACAGACGCCAGCAGGTCAACCTATCCCAAACTGTCAAATTTTCCTAATTGAACATGAACCTTATTCCTTTGCAGTAAAGTTGAAAAACTATCAAATAAATTTGACAGATTGGGGTAGCTTGATGTGCTGGCCTTTGTACATTAGCCAATGTATCTTCCTCGGAGCAATGCTAGTTACTAAAATAATGATTTATTTCAGGAACTGATGCCATAGACATCCTATGCGGCCGCGTCATTCCCGTAAAACTTGGCATAATCGGAGTCGTAAACAGATCGCAACAAGATATTATTGATAAGAAGTCGATTGGGGTAAATTATCTTTATTATTTTTAAGAAATCACATGCTTTTAGAAATATAATTACTATTTTCAATTAGATCTAGGTCTTAATCAAACGCCAATAATATTTGGCTTGAAAACCGTATTGGTATTTAATTCATTTGGCGTCAACTGCATTTAAATTATACAGCTTATTACAGAAGTAATGCAAGTGATCTGTATAAATAAAAAGAAAAGTCCTGACTGACTGACTCATCAACGCCCAGCCCAAACCCTTGAACCGAGAAAGCTGTAATTTTGCACAGAGGTTCTCTTTATAATGTAGACAAGGAATAAGGAAGGATTTTTCGAAATTCAATCCCTAATGAAGTTAAATAAGGAATGAAAGTTCCGCGCGGGCAAAGCCGCTGCTAAAAGCTAGTATTGAATATTTTAGCTCTTAGTCAGATTATCGAACATCAGGATCTAAAAACATTGTAACAATTTCTTTATTTACAAGATGTCGCATCCCGAAAAATCAAGAAACTAAAAACTGCACTTTTGGAGCTTTAACAAGTATTTTTTAGAGATTTTTAGATATACATCAATGTCATAGCTTTAAATGTATGCCTACAACAGAATACAGTTATATTTTTGCCTACTAATGGAAGTCTTTAAAAATCACAATAATTGATCTATTGATTTAAATTGTTTTATGATCAGGACGCTCTCAAGGATGAAGCAACATACCTTCAAAGGAAATATCCTACAATCGCCACACGCAACGGAACGCCGCACTTGGCCAAGACCTTGAACAGACTACTGATGCACCATATTAGGGATTGTCTGCCGGAATTAAAGGTAATTAACATGATTACATTTAATAAAATAAGTATATGTCTTTATTGCATTTTATTTTCGTGTATTTAATTTTCTGTTCTTTTTGAACTGATATATTGTACTATTTTGACATCTCATCAGTTTTCCGCCTATTCAGTAAACTTTGACCAACATATCAATTTGTAATCTGTATCTGTCTGATAGTGCAGTCAAAAATGTGGGTTATGATATCTGATTCAAATTCGTATTATCTTAAAATTGTTTTAACCAAGATAATTCTAAGCATATAATGATAATGCTTTATCTTATGTGAATTTTGTCGCGGTAGAATGAAGCTATTCCGCCCTTTTTATGGAAAACAAATGGTAAAATATTACTTGATTCTATGACAAAAGAATTGCTAATTTTCTCCTCTTCGTGATGACAGGTTCGCGTCAACGTAATGATCTCACAATTCCAATCTCTTCTCAACTCGTATGGTGAAGATGTGTCAGATAAGTCGCAGACTCTACTGCAGATTATCACAAAGTTCGCGAGCGCTTACTGCTCCACCATAGAAGGTACCGCAAGGAATATAGAGACCACGGAACTATGCGGAGGTGCCAGAATATGCTACATATTCCATGAGACGTTCGGACGCACGTTAGATTCGATACATCCTTTAGTTGGTAAGTGGTTTTTCAGTTTCCAAGTTTACAACACATAGGCCTCCCACAGTTTCCTCGCCTTAGGCTTGGTCGCTACCGTAGCCAATGGTCGGCCGGGTACAAGCAGCCTTTTTATATTAGGGCTTGCCTTGTTTCGAGGAGGTTTTGCCATAATCGCCACACCGCTAAGCGTGGCGATTATGGCGGGTTGGCGATCGCAGAATGGTCATAAAATGCATAAAAAACGCTGCTGCCCATTCTCTGGTATGTCGCTTAGTCGCCTCCTCTTTCACCCACCGGAAGAAATCCTTTATAATGCGCGGTATAACTTCATCGAGTTCCGCGAAAAATCATAATTGTAATTCATTGCTTGAGTGAAACTTCGGAAATACTTGATAACAGGATATGAATGTGCTTTTGCTAATTATGTTATGATTACTATGCACAATCCGAGAATGACTGTCAAGATTAAATCCTGATTATTTTGTAACTCATCACATCAAACATGTATTACAAAATATTATCATAGTTTGTCATTGAAATTTGAACCTTCAGCTTTGTCAAACAAGTGACACAATGCATCATCATTTAATGCAAGGAATTGAAAGAATATGCCTTTGTTTACAGTGTAACATTATCTTTAAAGTGGGGCAGGAGTTCCCTTGCGTAAAATCTCAAATAATGATGAATGAATAGGGTTTGATGAGTAACATTTCGTAAAAAAATGCGATCGTGATTTATCTGCAATGGCTGTCCAAAACGATTTGATGGTCATTCAATCACGTCGTAAGAAATCGGATGATAGTTGTTATGAACAACCTTATCTAGATTAACTTCATCTGCATGCTTAGGAGGAAATAATAAGTTTGTAGCAGCAAAATCTTGCAACAGTGTTAAAACTGCGCTGCAATAGCCGATAAATACAACAGTGTATTTTATTTATGACCAGGTTTGACGCGCATGGATATTTTGACCGCGATCCGTAATGCAACGGGCCCGAGGCCAGCCTTGTTTGTTCCCGAAGTGTCTTTCGAGCTGCTTGTAAAACGGCAGATCAGGAGGCTCGAAGATCCATCACTTCGCTGTGTTGAACTGGTATGTATCACTTTTGAAAATTAATAAGTAGAATAGATGTTAATTATTAATTCAATTATTTTTTATGGCTCTTTGTTAAAATGAATTAAAAAAATGTTGTACATGTAAGTTCTGTAAAAAGGTTTAAGTATCACATTTTAGTTCAGTCACTGGAGCATAATATGTTGCACACCATTATCTACCTAGGCTTTTCCCAACTAGGTCGGCATCCAGTCTAATCAGATACAGCTGAATACTAGAATTTTACAGGGAGTGACTGTCTATCTGATATTTGGTAATAACCCAATATCTGGGTTATGGGGTAACCAGTCTTACCCCTAGGTGATCGCCCTCCGCCCCGCCGTCCATTCATATACTCTGGCGAGCACCCACGCCTCGAGCTCCCAAGGAGGGTTGCCGGTCAGAACAAATGCTGCCGCAAAGCCCACCGTACGGTAGGCCCGCGCCGCCCGCTGGGCTATGGCCCTTTGGGGTGCCGCAAGGCAGCGGCATCCTCCCTCTGGAGGGAGTTCTCCCAGATGGGGGCCTTTGATCAAACTTTCGGGCTTTTGACGGCCCGTAACTAGTAATATTGTCAAAGATCCACGGATGACAGCCAGGACCAATGGCTTAACGTGTATTCCGAGGCATGGAGAGGTCTTTGTTCGTAAAATGGTCACCCATCCACAGACCAACCGTCTCAAGCGTAGCTTATGCCACGCTACCTAAAAATTGACTCTACAGTTACTGTTTGCTCACGTAATGTTTGTCTTTAGGTGCATGAAGAGATGCAGCGTATAGTTCAACACTGCGGCACAGAGGTCCAACAAGAAATGCTTCGTTTCCCGCGCCTGCATCAACGCATCGTCGATGTGGTCACTCAGCTACTGCGTACACGCCTGCCAGCTACAAACGCTATGGTAAGAGCTAAGTACCTACTAACTTTGTATGGACCTCGTCTTTCAGCCTTGTTCACGACCTTTAGTGGGCTCTCAAGTAATATGATAAATTAGTCACGCCTGTATAAATCATCCTCTAATAATAATTTCCCACAGGAATAGGCAGACCATTTTTTTTCCTTTAATTTGCCATGACTTGCATTTTTCAAATTGCATGACGTATTTCGTGAGTAAGAGTGATATCGAATTCCACCGTAAGTTCTCGTGATAAGCCTACACACAGATAATGTCGAGAAAATTATATGATTTATGCAGGGAAGTTATCATTTCAATATGCGCTCACCGCGTACGACCTTGACTCGGTCATTGTCGTTGCGGTTTTTTTTTGCAGGAAACACATATTATTTTTGAACCGGACACAGCGGTTATGTTTTTCCCTAACATGTGTGTTTTGAAAACTAAATTTTCCCTTCCTAGATTTTTTTAGATTGATTAAGTGTCGCACAGCATACAAATATATGTAGATCCAATAGAACTGTAGTAGATTGTACCACTTTTTGTTTAGTGCGAAAATAAAACTTGCGATAATAAGCCAATTGCTCCACCACTTATTCAATCGTAGAGGTTGTGGTTATAGATCAAAGTACATAACATAATGACGATGAACAATAATTAACAAATAGGTGCCTCTACACTTCCCTACAATAAGCTGTTATTCTATCTTCAGGTGGAGAACCTAGTCCAAATCGAGCTGGCGTACATCAACACCAAACACCCAGACTTCCACCGCGAGGCTGCCCTCGTGTCTGGCCTGCTCAAGAGTACCGACAGCCTAATAGACGACCACAGCCCCGTCTACCGCCAGAAGACGCCCCGGCCCGCTACCTCACCGGTATTCACCATGTTCAAAGTATATATAATCTTAAGTTACTATGTTGCGTGGCTGTTGGAACTAATGGCACTAACATGAGGTAAGTAGTGTTGTTGTCTAACTCCTTACAGTTGGCCATCGTGAGTTCGTAATTTATCAGCCTTATGAACTCACATCTATCGGACAACAGCGGTCGTTATGTTTGCAGCAGTGAAATTTCGCACTTCATACATACATAATCAACCTATAATGTTCCCACTGCTGGGACACAGGCCTCTCGGTGTGGGCTGGTGGAACTTCACTCTTCAGCGCCATGTTACCCGAGACAATGACATGCAGTCTTTAATTAATTTATTTTTATTATTTTATTTTTATTGCTGTTCAATTCCAAGGTGAAATTAATAGATGCGGTCTATCTGCGAGCTCGGCATAGCACTTTATACTTCTATATAGAGCTGTCTTTACAATACATCAATAATAACTTTAGATGGGCGATGAACCACTGTATGGAGTAGATAGTAATACTGTTGTAGTGTAGAGTTAGTTAGTCGATCCTTGTTGCTTGTGCTGTGGAAAATATGTTGTAGTTTCATATTATCTTAGCATTCAGAAACAAGCAGATTTGTTAGCATGTTATGTAACTGAAATAGTAACTGACTTACTGTTTTATGTATTGCTAGCAAAAGATGCAGTATGTGGGCAATAAATAACTGTGGTT
Source organism: Polymixis flavicincta (assembly GCA_949987655.1). Classification (NCBI taxonomy): domain Eukaryota; kingdom Metazoa; phylum Arthropoda; class Insecta; order Lepidoptera; family Noctuidae; genus Polymixis; species Polymixis flavicincta. Next base: position 16,066,963 of record OX465181.1, on the reverse strand, counting down.
TTGCTATATAATGTGCACTACACAATAACGGCACTGCATACCCCGTTCGTTGGTTGCCTACCTACCTTAACTCTTTTGCAGAGTGTAACTGAATTGACTTTTAGTCTACCTAATATAGAGTCTAATTACTTTTACCGATTGTTTTGTAGCTATTTCTTCGACAAATGGGTGAAAGAGGGTCCACCCTAGTATTCTTGGCAAGTGTATGGGAAGCGCACAATAAGGTAAAATAAATCTCGCACCATAGTGAGGGCTAGTGCCGTAATACTACAGTCTCATATTAGCCACATTGTCCTACTAAATCATGTGACGGCGTCATGTTGGTGAAGCTTTGAATACTATGTGGGCTCTCTCTCAGAACGAGTGCACACAAACACTGTCCACGCGTTCTGAGTTTTGATTAGCTACCGCAACTCAGATCAATTCATCTGGCGTAGTTCGCATGGACAAAGTTTTTGTGTACACTCGTATGTGTCGCAAGTTTAAATGACAAGTTTGAAGCGCATTTTGTATACAAGGTGTAACAGAATAGACGAGAGTCGTGAAAGTACTTTGTTCATAATTGACTACTGAGTCGATTTCAGTCATTTTGGTACAGGTACAGACGCCAACGCATCAAGCTATCCCAAACTGTCAAATTTTCCCCCAATTGAACATGAACCTTATTCTTTGGTGATAAAGTTGAAAACTTATCAAAGAAATTTGACAGATTGATGCGCTGGCCTCTGTACTTAAAAAAATGCCATGCTAAGGCCGATTAAGCAAGGCAATAAGACTCAGTTTTAAATGCATAAAGTAATGCTAGAGTCAACATGATTTTCTTAATAATTAGTGAACAGTTAGCTGTATTGTATTATGTTTTAAACTCAATACTCTACTTCTAACTACATAACTCAATCTTTTTGTAATTCTTAATGTGCAGTTGTTTGTTTTTCCGAATAAAATAAAATAATTGGATTGTATGGATTGTATTATATTGTAGGTATTGCGTCAATTATGTTACACGTTGTATAAAACTGTTGTTAATGCACTTATGGGGTAAAATCACGTAGAGTCGGCCCGTTTTTACTACTGGGTCGCGTCAATTGTGTTGTCATATAAACTTAGCTTTAATGTTGCTAACTAACCTTTTTCCATTAGTAAACATTCTCACTGACAAACTAATTCTAATATATATCGTGACCTCTTGTACATCGACAACGAATTTGTTCAATTCTTTAGTACCAGTACTTATAAATAAAGGCAAAATTAATTCATTTTTGTTTGCAACTTGGAACAATATTTTGGTTCTTGTGATACAGGAATTTCTAGTACAAGAGCCAGGGCTACACTGTTGTTGTAATGGAAGAAAAAATACCTCAACTGCTATAGGTGCAATTTTATTTTGTTGTTTTTGTACTAGACGTTAGAACTTACTGCATGACATTTAGTTGATTAGAAAATCTTTCTATATCGGGGACTTTCTTGCACAGACTTCAATGAACGTAGCTCGCCTTAAATGTTGGATATTCTCTTTTTAGCATGTGCCAGCGATCACGGATGGTCAGGAAAACAGGTCACCAACCAGCAATAACAGTGAATCTCCAGCAACTCCCCAGGTAAAAGAAATGGTTTACTGATGGTAGATAGAATAACAATGAAATGTAAATAATTATTTTAAAAAATGCTTCGTATTTATAAATAATTGCATGTCGGCAAATACAATGTCATTTAGAAACCCTTAGCTATTTTTTCTCTGAACCAGGCCAGTGTCAATAACAAATCTGTGAAGGAAACAAAAAATATGTTATCATAATAAATTGTCGATTAGTCTGAGTAAATTGGATACTATAGTAAAGTGAAATACCTTACGCTCATGGTAGCCCGAATGACTGAGTGTAGGTTTCAATAAGAAATAAAAATAAAATTTGCAAATAATGATTATTTTAGATAAGGTTCTATTAAAATAGCTAAGGTTATGATAGATAATGTTGGAAACATAACACGTTTAAAAATGTGCACTGTACAACTACCTACTCGTTATAATGGATCATCGCCCATACCCGTTTAGGTAGACCTATCTCATATTCGTCCCATCACACACGCGAACACTTCACCCACTTAAATGTCAAGTCCCGAACTATGCCAGCTTGGGACGTGAGTCCTTCTCCCATTACCCTCGCACCATTCCACTTTATCTTGCTTCCCAGGTAAACAATGCCACGATTCTATCAATTTCAGATGAACGGCACAATGGAGAACAAAGCAATTACTCCGCAGAAGCCAGTGAACCTTCTGCCTGAAGTACCGATTCAAACGTCGCGCAAGCTCTCCGACAGAGAACAGCATGATTGCGACGTCATCGGTAAGTACAGTGTTGCCAACTTTATCTTATTATGCATTGGTCTTGAATGTTCAGTATAAGCATATTCATCCTTGTTTATGGACTAAGGAATTTAATAAAACAATGGATTTTTCCACATTATATTAACATCGTTTGGTTTGGATTAGAGTGCAAATAACACCTAGTGATTTTATATCTATTTTAATTAATCAAGTCATAACTCAAGTTTTTCACTATAACACAATTAATACATTCATATTTTAACTCAACATTGTATCATTCAACAGTATTTTCTTGTGATGCTAGGTGGGCGGAGCGATGAGCCGTCAATCGTATTACCTAACTCTGAGACAGTAGACGGCATCAACGTGATGCAATTGAATCAAATGGGTGACTTAGTGGGTGAGGATAGCGAAGTGGTGTACAGAATGCTTTACTCATTTTGCTCACTGTTAAACTTCCGACCACCTACCATCGAACTATTTTGCTTGCTGCTTCTTTTACTTTGAATTTTTTTGTAATTATATTTCAACTTGTTTTTACTATACCCTAACAGAGTGGCAGGGATGTAGACGCGCGACCTGTTACCATGGAGACTGTAGATGAATCTGAACTTGTCTTTAAATTTTTCGTCTATACTAATATTATAGAGGAAAGATTTCATTGTTTGTTTGCATTGAATAGGCTCCGAAACTACTGAACCGATTTGAAAAATTATTTCACTGTTGGGAAGCTACACTATCCCCGGGTGACATAGGCTATATTTTAGCCCCGTATTCCCACGGGAACGGGAACTACGCGGGTGAAACCGCGGAGCGCTGCTAGTCGGATATAAAAAAAAAAACTATTCCATACCTTTTGACCATAAGTTTCACTTTCTTTCATTTACTTTTCTATGAAACACCTGATTTTCCGACGATATTTTTTTACGCTCCGTTCTAGAATTATTGGCAAAATCATGGTTTCAGTTTGCGCGTCGATGGCTCGCCACTCTGTATTAATTTTAAATAACGTTTCTTATATAGTAGTATTCTTAGAGAAGTATTTCTGTAATTATATTTTCTAGTTGCGATATTGTGTTATATTTAATGTGAGGAAATTTCACTAGTTTAATCCTAACATTATTATGTTCTATGATTTCATAACATTATTTTCAACTAACATTCAACCATTCATCACAAATCATTAGCATTGCGTTTTAAAAACGAACAATTTAGCACCTTTTACTAACAATAGGAAGATAGTTGGTTTGTATAAGGAATTGTGTCAATTGACTATCATTTTCCTTTTAGAAACCGACACTATGCGTTTAAGAACTAAGCAATCTTTCTTTTACAGAACGGTTGATCAAGTCATATTTCTACATAGTGCGCAAGTCAATCCAGGATTCAGTACCGAAGGCTGTGATGCATTTCCTAGTGAACTATGTTCAGGATAACCTGCAGTCGGAGCTAGTGACTCACTTGTACAAGTCGGACCAGGCAGAGAGCATGCTCAACGAGTCCGAACATATTGCGCAGAGGAGGAAGGAGGCCGCTGACATGCTCAAGGTTAGCTTTTGGCTGTTTTTATTGTTTTGCTTTAGAACAAAAGCTGATTAATATTCATTATAGTGTGGCGGAAACTAGCATAATTTTGCTAGTATATTAAATGACGAATAAAGCATCCGTTCTCGTAAAATTGTATTCTGATGCACATTCAATTAATAGCAAATTGGCTTGCTGCCATTATTTTCGACTGCTTCGTTTGTCTAATGGTCACAAGCGCTACTGCTGAGCGTGAGGTCCTGGGTTCGAATCCCAGGTCGGGCAAAGTGATTTTGGGTTTTTCTATCTGGAATTTATCGGTAGCAGGTCTGAATTCGTGCCCGGTTGATGGCAATAGACTCGCCCCCTATCAATGGGACGTAAACATAACTAGCGAAATGTGGGTGTACATGGGTGTAAATAGGGGGTCTAGAATGATATGCTGAATTCATGGTTACTGGAAATTTACCCTGTATAAGTACACCTCTGCCCTGCCTTTCGGGAAAACAAGGCGTAATGTTATGTTATGTGCAATATACAAATTGATTTTCAATATCAAATGGAGCCAAAAACACAAGCGATTACTCAATGTTTTCGTATAATTCCAGGCTTTGCAGCGTGCCGGTCAGATCATCAGTGAGATCCGAGAGACACACATGTGGTGATCCTCGCTCGACGACGAAGACTCTAGTCTGTGAATTAGTGAATTTGAGCCTAGAGCTCTGTACATACTCCTTTTATGTAGGTAAATTATGTTCATTCGGCTTTTTACTTACGATTCACATACATTTGCTTTTCTCATTTTAACTCTGCAGCTCTCTTTGCTATGTATTAGATATATTTATTCAAAACCAGAACCAAAAATTCGGAGTAAAAGCAGAAAATGTAGAAGCAAATGCATGTTAGATATAGTTGACCATTTTTAAAATGGCACCGCGTGCAGATGAAACTGTGTTTAATTAAGTATTCAGTCATTTTGCAAGGTTTATTGTAGAAAATACTTATTGTTGTAGCTTCATTAACACCAATTACATGTAGCAAGTTCTATTTGTATCATTGTGCAGAAATTGTTTTAATAACTCGAGCTCAGATCTGTGTGTTTTTATAAAAATTTATTAGAATGCTCACATGCCTTGTTATACAACGTGTTGTTTTGCATCCTCGTCAAATTCAAGGAGGTAACTATGCTAATGATTCTCGACACGAATCAATAACAAAATAAGTAGGTATTTTTTTTATATTTTCGGAAATCGGCATTTGGCATTTTTTTTTTTTCGGACACTCATGTTAAAACGCGGCCCGTGTGATACCGCACTGTGTAACACACGCGATATAGTGGTGTGACACTGCCTACCGCATACGGAACGGGGCGATTCTGTTCTTTGAAAGAGGTGTATTCTGAAATACTGTTAAATTTAAATAACGAAAAAAACAAGTATGTATTCATTAGTGAGCAAGTATCGTAATTTTATTTGATTATTCATGTCTTTCATAACAGCCTCCTGAAATTTGACGAGGATGCAAATCAACACGTTGTATGTATATTGTGCTCTTGACCAGCATTTCGAATTTATAGGCATGTTAACTTTTTATCTATGTATTTAGTAGACATTGAGCATGAGTTTTAAAACACTGCAAAAGATCACTAAGGATTTAGTTTTTACTAGTGACCCGCCCCGGCTTCGCACAGGTAGTAGAGCATAATATGATAGCTATATGTTTATCGTGTCATCGGCGTGATTAAATTATTCACCTAAGCCTTCCTCATGAATCACTCTGTTTATTGGTGAAAACTGCAAGAAAATCAAATCCATACAGTATTTTTGGAGTTTATCGCGAACAGACAGACAGACGCGGCGGGGATTAGCCGTTTCGTAGTTGAGTGATTCTAATAATCATAATCTAGAGGCACTTCATAATTATCAGATCTCATCGTTCTGACTAGGCGTATAATAATTTAACATCTAGTAGTTCACAACGGGGTTATGCAATTTAGAGAATCTTAAATAAACTGAACTGAGACGTTTAATGTATGCTTTAATACCGACATTACTCAAACACCGTATGCATGATGAAATAAATAGTACTTGTTGTATAGAAATTATTACTTTAATATTTTGGTTACGTAAAACTGTGCCAATAAATTTTATACAAGGGTGCGCCGGTGGCTTAATGCTATGCAGTGTTTCAGTTTTACGTATTAAATTGTGCACAAACTTTATGCTGTTGACTTCAGTTACCATTTCACTATTGTTAAATGTGAAACATGCACATGAGGTAGGCTTAACATAAAAGTGTATTCATATAAACATTGTAGTTATTAATGCAGTGATATTACTTGTAATGTCTGCTTTATAGACATTTCCATAAAAGTTGGCTGTCCTTAATAGTTTTACTGTACCATACAAATGAAATTGTTTCGCTCGTTTTATGATTGAATGGTATGTTAGTCAGGTAATATGAATTGATTAGTTGTATATTCTGTTTATCCCCTTTACAGGGCTGGTTGAATATTTTTTTTAAAGTACTTGTCTATGTCCCGTTACAAGGCTTTTTAGCATTGATTATGTCGTAAGTCGATAGAGGAATAAATTGCTTTTACAGTATGTTTTTAATATAGTTCCTTGTTCATTAGTTATAATTTCGCATGCTGTGTTATAAAATTTCATTCACGATTTTAAGTCATTTTGTGTCATGTCCATGCTAAAGTAATTTATTTGTTTGTATCATGAACTAGCATAGTGAGTATTCCAATGTTACATGATATTTATTGTTGAAGTCCAAAAAGTGATTTGCTTTATGTATCAAACAAAACCAATTGAATGTTACATAAATAAGATTGTATTTAAAAGTCTGTTAAATATTAAAACAGATTAACTGTCATGGTCACAATGTCTTTGATTTCTGTACCCACGAAATTATTCCTCCGACGGCGAAGTTAGGGTCGCGCAGCGCGAGTTTGCACTCAGTGTCTCAGTCTGAAATGGATGTTGAGAACTACATGTTCATCGACTATACAGCCCATGCTTGTAAAATGAAAAAAAAAGTGCATTTTTATGCCACTTTTCGATTGTTTTTTTTTTTTTTAAGTACTTCGATAGCACCATACTATCTAATTGAGATACTTTTTAAAAATGGTTTCAGACTCAGAACGTCCCTTTCTCAAAGTCTCCTTCCCATAATGTCCCTTTCCCAAAATGTCCCTTTCTCAAAATGTCCCAACATTTCGTAAGACAGCGATCATTTGCTATAAAAATAAGGTTTTAGTGACGGAAACGAATCGCTGTAAATCCGAGTCCACGCAGTCTTGTCTGCCCTACCCCTAGAGTGTAATTTAGAATCGCGGAGGGGCGAGTTGAGGAGCATGTGGTCGTAACTCTTGCCGCCGCGGCTGAGGCTGGCCGGCAAGCAAGACGAAGCTGCGGTGGTGAACGTTAAACCATCTACCATGATAAGCTCGCGTGGGACCGCTGGAGCCCCGCAGCACCGAAGCCGTGACCAGGGACCGTGCCTGCTGCATGTTGCATGCTTGCTGGCATTTTGGGAAAGGGACATTCTGAGCCTGATCGTAAAAATGGGTATAATACTCTGTTGATACTATTTGTTTTCTACGATCCTTTTTCCAGAAGTAAAAGTGATTTTTTTAAATAATGTATAATACACTATTTATCTTATCCTACTAATATTATAAATGAGAAAGTTTGGATTTTTAGATGTTTGGATGTTTTTACTCGATCACATTAAAATGGCTAAACGGATTTGGATCAGATTTGGTAAGTACACTGATAGTTCATAACCAGCACCCTAAAATCCTTTTTTTTTTAAATATCGCCGTGGCCGCGCTGTTGAAACGGGCACAACCAGTCTCTACCTTCTATATCTAAAACGCTTCATGGCGTCGAAGGGTCGTAGGAGCACACCTAATATAGTTGTGTCAGCTAGAAAACGGTTTATGCCGTCGAAAAACCAGGTTGTCATAACTTGGTAGGAGCACACCTAACATAGTTGTGTCAGCTAGAAAACGCTTTATGCTTTTGAAGTACCAGGTTGTCTTAACTCGGTAGGAGCACAAAATAATTGTGTCAGCTTAGAAAACGGTTTATGCCGTTGAAGTTGGTTCTTTTGGGCAGAAAGGCATGGAATTTATATCAGACCATTGAACAATTAAACAAAAACGTACAGAATTGATAGTAGAAAAACTAAATTCATAGTCTCAAGAAACCAAAAGAGCAAAGAAAAGAAAATAGGGAAAAAAATAAAAAAAGACTTGAAATAAAAACTTTAAAAAAAAACAACTAACTTCCAAAAAAACACTAGAAAGTGAAAAATAACTTTAATTTCGGAAGTCTTTTGATATGTGTTATTGTATTTTATTGATTTCTGGTCACCGCCTTCCGAAATTAAAGTTATTTTTCACTTTCTAGTGTTTTTTTGGAAGTCAGTTGTTTTTTTTTTTCACTTTTTAGCTATGATACCTCACACCAATTCGAAATTTCACCAACCTTGGGGTCAAAACAATGCATATTTATGCGATAGCAGCAATCGCGGTTAATTTGCTGTCTTTTTTCGAAGAGTTCCGTTGTCTGTCTCCGAAACGCATCATCAGATCTATATGAAATTTAAATGGGACCATTTCGGAATAAATCCCTTTCTAAAAAATCAATCAATCTGAATCTGAATCTAAAAAAAAAAAAAGTACGTGTGGCATTCGGGGACTGCCGCGGTAAAGGTATTGGATAGCATTTTTTATCAACTTATGCAATTATAATTACTTATTTATTTGTGCAGTATTTCTTTTTCTTTGATATTAAATGAGAAATTAAATTATTCTCATTTATTTTTGACGAGATGGTATGAAATCCGTTTGTTTCTGAATTCTACTTCAACTTTCGACAACTTTCCGGTGTTATTCTTATCTTAGTCGGTTCAACCTCGATGCTTGAAAGCCTGATCAGAGAGTAGGATACGTCATTTGTTTACTTTATTAGGTCTTAAAAAAACAATCTAGATTTGAGTTATTGTGTTTATTGAATAATAATAATAACGATGGTATTTACATGCAACATACTGAAATTTATAATGATGGGTTTTAAAATGACTTTATTAACATATATGTGTGTTAGAATAACGAAATTATAGTAATCATTAATTGTTATCACTATATAGCATTGAGATAGTATAGTGCATATTAACAAAAGATGTGTAAACATGGATCAAAAATGTATCCAACAATTAAGTTGATTAACAAATTGTTAAACCATCACGTCCCATTTAACAGCACAAAACTTATTACTTATTCACATAATGTAACAATTTGGGGTTTTGAATGACACAGCCAATAACACCAACAAATGTAAAATTCGCACTATAAATATACATAATGCCCCTTATTTATAAATGTTGCTTAAAGTTAAATAGTGATTAGAGACTGTTTAACCATACATTTTTGACGTTTAAACATCTGTTAACTTTAAGCAACTTTTATAATTATGAGGGAATATGTTTTTGTTATATCGACATGGCAATAAAACCTTAACGATGCAGACATTTAATATTACGAGTACTTTTTTTGTGATTCTTCGTTTTATTTACACAAAGCATGTCTATGGCTAATTAAAATACTATTTGTCATGGCTTCTTAATTTTATCACTTATGGCAAGGAATAAGAAACTTTGTGACATTCTGTTAATTTAAAAGATTACTATAATAATGAAAGTTTCTATCAAAAATATGTTAGTTACCCATTCTATACGGTTTCGCAAGTAAACTTAATGGATATGTTACATTTAATTAAGATGTTAATATCTGTTCTACTGCATACACATGTTGCAATATACCTCTCGTATCCAAACAAATCTTCCGTTTCAACGAGTCAGTCAAATCTCTTTGTAACGTGCCTAATAATATTCCATAACAAATTCCGCACTATCAAGTTATCTACCATTACATAGCCTATATTTTGTTCTGAGATTGATTATATTTTCCTAATAAGTTGCCTAATATCTAAACACGTAACAACATCGATTTAAGTATATCTAAATTCTGTAACATTACCAAAATGCGTTAGGAGTTTGTACTTCTCTTAATAGTAATTTTGATAATAGGAATCCTATTTTAATACATGCGAAAAAGGAGTCTATAATTATTTTCTATTTACTAAAATATCAGTTACAATATCGTTACTAAAAACCTAATTTCAGTTCGAGATTATTAGAGATTGTTCTATTCGAGTAGTAAAAATACGTCTTTAAAATTTATGCATTGTACTTCAAGAAGTGTGGCAGGAGAACATCGTTTGAGACATTAGAACTGCAGTAGCGACTGCGTAATTACTATCTAAATAATTTGTGGAAGCGAGAAGGCGTAACGTTTTAGGTGTTACAACAATCTACCCTCTTTAAAATTTCAGACGAAAAGTGCTGACTACCTAGATTAGCGATTTAATTCGAATTTATTGTATTTGTCAATCAATCATTCCTTATCGTTGATATAGTTACAGTGTTCTTTATATATGGCGTATTATAGTGTGTATATAGATAGGGTGCGTTCACACGGAGGTGACGAGGTTGGTGCGCTTGCGCGCGGTCCTGTGCTAGGACACGGGTTGCTTCCTGTCGCCCTCGAGCAGCTTGTCGTCTGAGCAGAACTTTTCCAGCTGTTTGACGTAGTAAGTGTTGAAGTTTAATCTGAAAATTTAGGGTTTGTTGTTAACACATGTTTTGTATTAGCCATACACACATATGTCCCGTGTGGTAGCCGGGCGTAAAAGAATAGCACCATCCCATTTCTTCCAGTGGGTGTCGTAGGAAGCGACTAAGGAACTTACTAGAGAATGGGCAGCAGCGTTCTCTTTACATTTTTACCACTATACTGCGATCGCCAACCAGCCTGCCAAGAGTGGCGATTATGGCAAACCCCCCATTTGGGGGAGGCCTATGTCCAGCAGTGGACGTCTTTCGGCTGAAATGATGATTAGCCATAACAGCGATCTTTACGAATGAGATGGAAATAATATGTATGTATGTGAGGTGGGATGCAAGAGCGGGAGAAGTTATTTGATTGTTTCCCACCAAAAAGAAAAAACCCATGGGTGTTTTATTTTTACTAAGAGCACGTCTCGTCTCCTACTACTTTTCTGGAAATGACATCTCGCAGGCCAACCTATGAGGTTGTTGGTTGCTTAACCGGACTTGCCTATAGCAAGCTTAATAATTTAAGACCTCCAGCCAGGGTTTAAAAATTTAAGAACTAAGCGACTACACGCTAAGAGTAGCCCCACTCTTCAACACACTGCGCTTAGTGCCGAGTTGAAAATCCAGCAGTGTGTTTTTTTGAAGTGCTGAGATGCACTCTTGGATTTTCTATCCTCGGTTCAACACCGAGAGTTGATAATCCAGTGCGCAATAAAATTCCACCGCGATATTTTTACGTCCGTTTGTACAGACGCCAGCACATCAAGCTACTCCAATCTGTCAAATTTCTTTGATAGATTTTAAACTTTATTGCAAATAAATAAGGTTAATGCTAAATTGGGAACGCGACATTATGGGGTAGATGATGTGGGGTTCATGTTCTGGCGTCGCCGTGGCCGCGCTTTTGAAACGGACACAACCAATCTCTATCTTTCTATATCTAAAACGCTTCATGGCGTCTAAGGGTCTTAACTCGATAGGAGCACGACATAATTGTGTCAGCTTAGAAAACGGTTTAGTTAAACGCTTAGTTTTCATCGTATAATTTTTACAGAATCGATTGGCAGGTTCACAATGTTTTCCTTTACCGATTTCAGCCACTTACCTAGCAGATATATTCAGCAGTTTGTTGGTATTGTTGTCCCTTGCCATCCTCTCGATGATCGCGAGTACCGACAGCAGGGCCGCCGTGAACCGCAGTCCGTAGCGTGACACTGAGCGAGAGAACGAATCCGCTGACCCGCTCGTTGCTGTCCCTCCACAACCCGCGTCCTATTTAACATGAAGCAACACATTTTAGAACAAGATGTATTACTTGTTTAGTTTTCGTTTAAACTTGAATTGAAAATCTTAGAATTATAAAAGTTCGAATTCCAGTGCAATCAAAATTATTTTAGTACCATCAATAGTCACTCAAAAATTAACTTAAACAGCATAACGTTAAAGGTGATAGTTGACTAATTGGTTGCCTGTAAATTATCAAAATCTAAGATTCTGAATTTCAATATAGTTGTTAGCACACATGATTATGACTATGATAGTAGCCTAGGAAGTAAAAGCAAGAACGGGGAAATGAAAATAAAAAGCTACGACATTGAGCTCGACATTTTGTTTTCATAGTGTGGGGAAAGTAGCGTTCTAAATATAAGGCACATATTGTAATAATACATAATAAATACTTACTGTAAAAGTCTAAAACAGAAAAGTCATGAAAGAATGGTAAGAAAATATAGTTCAATGATTTTGATAAAACACAAATACTACATGGAAGCAAGATGTACTGTATTAACAAATTCATTAGTTTTTAGCTTTACAACAGTTGTGTAAACACCTTTACCGTTTAGAAGCAATGTGAAATGTTTTTACCCAATCATATTACAGGATTAAGTGAGCGCGATTTGTGGTTGGCTGAAAATTGGACGTTTGATAGGTCGCCATGTAGCCAAAGATCAGTTCACAGTGAAATTCTATGATACTTGTGATATTATTTACTTTGCACCAGTGCACTAGTGTTACGGTAGATCTACTCGGTATATACCTCACTATAGTCTGTATTGTCATACGTCGATCCAAGCATACTGTTAAGCTCTGCGTCCACGAAGTACTTGTGCATCTCCTTTTGCCAATTAACGTGATTTGGTAGCGTTAAAAGAAAATACATTAATAAATTAAGGTTAGAAATCATATAAGTATACCAACCACTGGAAAGCCTTGCTAAACATCAATAACAAAGTAAATAAAATATAGATAATTGCAGCAGAAGAAAATATATAACAAAATATTAATTAATTATTGCTTACTGCGGGAATAGTAATAAAAAAAACCATAACCAGATTTTAAAACATAGGTACATAATATTGAATCATTCCACTTTGCCCCACCGAGCCGTCCCACTGGTGGGGCAAAGTGGAATGCCTAAAATTTTGCAATGGAATCTGCCCCACTAGGGTTGGCACCTTAGAATAAAAGTAGGTACTTATTTTGTTGCAAATTTTTATTTCCTGTTTGTTTCTTACAGGAAATAAATATGTGATGTGTCTTTTTACATACTGTATACAAACAGCCACTAAACTACTGACTGTAAGGAACAAAAGTAAAGTTATTATAAGTAAGTTAAAGTTCTTATTTATAAGGTAATCATAAGACTGTATTATGCCATGACAAACCATGATTAATTTGTGATATTGAATAGCAAAATAGTAATAATAAATAGCATTTCGTTTTCTATTTACGGGCAGACAAATCGTACTCAGTTTGCGATTTTGAGCTAAGTATGAAAAGATTTAATGAACTAGTAAGAACAAATCGTATTTCTTTGATTTTAAAAGTTTAGTATACGTAGTTATATTTTATTTGTAACAAGTCGTGTAATTGATCTGTAATTTATAAACCGTTTCCTTCAAGAAATAAATAGGGATAAAAAAACAGTACTTTAATTGTAAGGTGACGGCACGGTTGACGCAGTGGTTAAGCAATTGACTGTTGCGCTGCGTGTCGCGGGTTCGATTCCCGCACGGAATAAATATTTGTATGACCTACAAATGATAAATGAATGATAAAAAAAAAAATTACGAGAAATTCCTAATGTGGTGCCCCACACTAGGAATTTCTCGTTTAAAAAAAAAAGTGCCAACCCTAGTGGGGCAGAATCCAACAAGATTTTAGAGTAGTGGAATCTGCCCCACGAAATCAAATTAGTGGGGCAGATTCCAATGCAAAATTTTAGGCATTCCATTTTGCCCCACCAGTGGGGCACTCGTCGGGGCAAACTGGAAAGATTCATAATATTGGATACATATTTTAACTACCTACTTCATTTCATAAATACATTGAACTAAAATTACAAATAGCCTGCGAGTGCATTTCTAAGTGAAAAAGCACCGTTTACTCCTTCTGTTTGTTTTTTCTGGGCTTCAAAATTTAAAAAAATAACGGACAGTCAAATATTAAAAAAGCAAATAATTTCAGATTACCTGTAAAATTCTACAAAAATTGTGATTAAAAGTTTTCCTTTTTAAAAAACGAATAGCGTGTCACCTGTATAAATGTACAGAACTGTACGCAGACGAGGCACAGCGTGGTGACGGCCTTCAGCAGCTGCGGGCTAGTTAGCATGCAATCACCGAGACACGACTCCAAGAAGTCGTTGTGACGCTCCAGCACTTCGTCCACATTGTGCACCTTAAGAAAAGACCAGTATCAAATACCTACCCACTGTTCGTCTTATGCAACCTGCATGTGAATCTTTAGACAAATAAACAATTATTAAAAGACTGCTTCGTTGGTCTACTGGTCGCAATCGCTACTGCTGAGCTTGAGGTCCAGCAAGTCGATTCTGTAACCATCTCACCGCGTGAAGTGAGCGTGGTGTGACCTGTCAATGTCATCTCACTGATGCTAGGGATTGACCACGCAGAATGATACTGACAACTCGCTCCACGCTCACTTCACGTGGTGAGATAGTAACAGAATAGCATTGAAGTAGTGCTATTCTGTAAAAATCTCACTGAGGTGAAGTGAGCTTGAAGTCAGCTGTCATTCCACCCGATTGACACTATTGACAGCTCACTTTATGCTCACTTCACTTAAATTTTCACGGTGAGATTTTTACAGAAGAGCATTACCGGTCGCGCAGAGCATTATTGGGATTTTTCATCAGAAATTTCTCAGTAGTCAGGATTTGTGCCCAGTTATAGGCTCTCCCACTATTGCATGGGGTTTGGTAAGGTTTTTTTTTTGGGTAGGATATCATCAAATAACTTCTCCCGCTCTGGGTGGAGCGGGAGGGCGTGTCAGACTTTTACTTACTGAAACCCACCCGTGTTCCTTCAGTAGCCTGTGCGCCAGGGGCCACGGTATCTCTTTCGAACAACCCGCACCCCTGGCAGTGGTGTGGTACGGTGGGTTTACTATAGGTAATTCTCTGCCAAACCCTTTGGGGATTACGGGCATTGTTAGTAAAATAGTCGTATCGAGTATCAGTATCTCAAAAATGCTACCGAACGTAGCTAACGAACGTATTGCTTTCGCTCTTATGAACATAGGGTATCAAATAACGCGGCAGAAAATCTACGGATGCGGCTGAGATGATACACCAGAGGACCTCGTTTAATAACAGACTTTTACTATTATAGTATTAATCATGAGTCTAAGCCTCGACATACGGAGTACGGCCTCCTAAATTCGAATCGGATTGTACATCTTCATAATGGTAACAAGGTTTTCGCAAATTAACTACATTTTTGGACATTCGGAATGTTCCACCCCGAATGCTTTGTTATAAAGGCTCGATTTTTTTACACCTTACATAAACGGCGTCGAACCAAAACAGTGAGTAATACAACCTTGTGTTGTGAGTTGTGACGCGACCACTGGTAACTTGGAAGGAGCACCGCCTACAAATTATCGCGAATCCGCTCCGCCCACAGAAAAAACAGTGTTAGTAAAAAAAAATAGCAATATGGCTGACCAAGCTTTTCACCTTGCAACCTATGACACTGCTTATTAGTTCATTTATCTTGTTACATTATAATAATTATGCGGTATCCTCGAGGATGTTACATTAATAAGGACCAATTCGACATGATTCATGGATAGTTGAGGTGTCTCCACTAGGTGAAGACAGGTAAAGATTCAAATGAGTCATCAAAAATCTTAAAGCAACGAAGATATGACCATTCGATCTTCAAACATAAGAATTAATGGTATTTAACCGCAACCTTCGATTCACAACTCACGTAAACCCAATATCTAATTGTTTAAGTTTTGGACGTGATCTGTAATTGCAATATAAGCAATTAAAAACGTTTATGTACATCAGTACAATCTGTATGGTCAGTAATTGCGTTTGGTCAGCACTGTTGCAGGATAAGCGAGCAACTATCGCCTCCCACACGAGCGGCGCGCGCGCAACGCCTCACTCCGATCACAGGGCCGAGTGGCGCGGCCGTCCGCCGCAATGCGAACAACAACCAATAGTCAGTGATGTGCTTGTGAAGTGAGAACTTTCAGAACTTGTGCTATCGTGGTACTCAGGTGGGTTTGGGAAACACTTAATTCTTCAATTCATAATTATTATAATTATCTCTTGCATCAAAATGATCACAAATATCAAATAAATTAGTCGCATCGCAATTCGAGATCCTCGTATTTCATATCCATGTTTTCGAAGAGTTCCGTATCGGACTGTGGTTTATGCAACCGGACACCACAGAATTGCAATGAGTGCATTTCAATTCTCAAGTAAGTAAGCTTGTAGTCAGTCATATATACTTACACAAACTTTTAATCACTGAAAGTTATGATTATCAGCAATCGATAGGCAAATAGAAGGTTTGGGCGTTAGGCGTTTGAAGATACAGATTATAAGTTTGTTATGGATGGCACATATTTATCACGGAACCCATAAAGTAACGCTTCGTTATCTAGTAATGATCGAAATTAGGGACAAACTGCGTAAAGCAATATATGCAATTAACTTTGAACGTTTTTACTCCCTTGAACAGGTCAAAATGACATGAACTCCGTTTGAAAATATGGGACCATAAAGTGGTCCAAACGATCTATTCAGTCTACATGCAGTAATTTATTGATGACCGTGACACGAACTTATATTAACTGTACAAAACATATGTGGGTGTAAACATAGGAAAGAGATCTATTATGCTGGTAGCCCAAGCCCTCGACAAGGTCGGCAGGGGTGACGTCATTATTATTATGATGACGCAGGACATGTGGGTCGGTGAGCCTATACAGAGTGCGGGAAGTTGAGCCATGTCGGCTGTAATTGATTAAGTGGTAGACAAATGCATGCGCTGAGCACACCCCAGTAATGCCAGCGAAACGAACGTATCCGGTGATAGTTTAAAAATATATTTTTAAGCATACATGCAAAACAAACACTGTGTAAGCTAATTTTTGCCAAGTTAAATCAAACCCTTTTCGTATCAGAAATGGGTTGGATTTGCAAGCTCACTCTATGGCTGACGGCTTGAGGCTGTTAAGACCAAGTGGAAGGAATAGGGATGATCTTTGTCCAGCAGGTTGAAAAAGCAAGACAATGAGCCCGTTAAATTGCAAACTGCATCGTTCGAGACGTGAAGGTTTACGAACGGTCGATAAGTACCTACTTCGCAAAACTAGTTAGCCCAGGTTTCCTATCCGTCGTATCGACGGCTGTCTTAAGTAATGTGAATTCTTGTGCTTTGTGCTTTGAAGTGGAATTACAAAAAATAAG
The DNA here is from genome assembly GCA_949987655.1 of Polymixis flavicincta. NCBI lineage: Eukaryota > Metazoa > Arthropoda > Insecta > Lepidoptera > Noctuidae > Polymixis > Polymixis flavicincta. Next base: position 16,049,685 of record OX465181.1, on the reverse strand, counting down.
AATTCTGCGTATTGGAACAGCCTAATTATGTATGCGACAACCAGCAGTATATTGGGTATGTTTTAGTGACTCATTAAAGTAGGACAAGAGTCCTTATAAAACTGGAGACAGGTTTGCAATGAGTAATCAGGCAGATATCGGTGCAGTTAGACGTTAATAATGATATGTATATGTTTTTCGTCACTATCTTATCACTTGTTCGAGTATGATTGATGAGAAAAAAAACGAGACATTTTCAATTAAAGCTAAGGAGCCGAAGAAAGTAAATTGATGACAATAACGCCATGTAGGCAAAGCTACAAAAGATGATTGGTTTTGAAGACAGACCAATGACTTGAAAGACAAGCCATGACCTCCAACTAGGGAATCCAATCCCGCAAACGCGGGATCCCGCTAATGCGGGATCCCCCACCTTTTTTGCGGGATCAAAAATGCGGGATTACTCATGCGGGATCCCGCACGTTCGCGGGATTGAAAAAAAGTAAGAAAAATAGGCTCAGACGATGATCGGAACTATTATCGGACGGAACGGAACGTAATCAATGTCAGTTTCAGTACTCTATGACTGGGGATTCCCCTACGGCGCACGGGGATTTACCTTTGCGCGCGGTAAGTGTCAAAGAATGTTATTGCGTCATTTGCGTCTTACTTGTGATGTGAAAAGGTTACGTAACGTACGACAGGACTATTATTTTTTATTATCAAGTTATCAAAGTGCTAAGAGCAGGTTACGAGTGAAAAAATACAATTTATTATTAAAATGAGTGTCAATTTAGTTTATAAAGAGTATAAAAGCTCGAGTGAAGTATGGAAACATTTTTTAAGAGCGGAAAATGGATCAACCGCTAAATGTAAGTTATGTCCTGCTATTATAAAAATCTCTGCTCGCTCTACTAAAGGCCTTCACACCCACTTGCGAACAAAGCATAACATGAATTTGAACTTGGTTGATAGCGTCAGCGTCAGCAGTAGCGTTGAAAATCCAGCACCGGGAATGGAAACGAGCAGCGCAAGCCAAATTGGCTCGTTTAGTTCAACTACTTCACGTTTAGACGAATGTGCTTCAACTTCGGCAGTGTCAGTCCCACCGAAAAGAAAGAAATTAACAGATTATTTCCCACTCGAAAAAAAAGTTTCTATGGAAGAAAGAGTGTGCAGAATGGTAGCAAAAGATGGAATCCCATTCTCAAAATTCATCACGTCAATTGATTTGCGCGAATTATTTGAATCGGAAGGCCACAAATTGCCTTCTTCTGCCAGCACGATACAAACTATGGTGATGGCCTACGGAGCATCCATTCGAAAGAAAACTATCGGCGAACTTGAAACACTGAAAAAATTGCAAAAGCGTTTCACACTAACTTTTGATGAGTGGACATCTTTAAGAAATCGCCGCTATTTGAATTTAAATCTTCACTTATTTACCGGTGGAGCTGCGACTGCGAACATTTGGAACCTGGGGCTAGTAAGAATTGAAGGACGTTTTCCTGCAGAAGCCTGTGTAACTGCGCTTGAAAAAAAACTGCAGGATTTTAAAATAGACCTAAATCTAGATGTGATCGCAGCGACAACCGATGGTGCAGCCGTCATGAAGAAAGTTGGCAGATTATTATCAGCGCACCACCAATTATGCTTCGCACATGGATTGCAACTCGCTGTACTTGAAGTTCTGTACAATAAGAGACAAGAACAACAAGAAGAAGAAATGCAAGCTGAAGTACTCGGAAACAGACCAGATAATGAGAGTGATAATGAAAGTGAAGACGATAACGACGAGCAAGGTAATTTTTCGGTAGAGGAAGAAATCCAAGCAGAAGAGTTGCTACCACAATACAGAGAACTTATTCAAAAAGTGAGAAAAATTGTCAAGGTTTTTAGTTCAAAATCTCCTGTAAAAAATGATCTGCTGCAACAATACATCAAAGCAGAATTTGGCAAAGAATTGCAGCTTATTTTAGATTGCCGAACGCGCTGGAGCAGTCTCGCATCAATGTTGTCGAGGTTCAACGAAGTCAAACATTGCATATCTAAAGCACTTATTGACCTTAAACTGACATCATCTTCATTTTCATTCACAGACGAAGAATATATGACTTTGACTCATATTGAACAAGCTTTAGAGCCAGTGAAGCTCGCTGTAAACGTCTTATGCCGCGAGGATGCAACATTAATTACCGCAGAAACAACATTGCGTTTCATGATTAATAAACTGAATCTACAAAACACCAGGTTAAGCCAGGAACTTGTTGTGTCACTGTCTCGCCGGATAAAAGAACGCCGCACATCAATAACTGCTGTGTTGCTTTACTTGGAAAATCCAAAAAAATATCTAGAAAAAGATTCAAGGTCGGACAATCCATTCTTTTATCCAAGTAAAGCTACGCTAAGGACTGAAATGAAGTGTTTGATTGAGAGACTGATGTCAGACGTGCAACCTGAAACTGAAAACCAGCAAGATGATGACAGTGAAGAAGACATGCCTTTATCGAATCTGCCTTCACATACACTAGAAGAAGAATTAGAGCGCAGTCTCCGTACTGAATGGGTGGCAGAGTCTAGAGCTGCTGTGCGTGTACCCACTCGAGATAATTCAACTGATTTGATATTGAAACGTGAGATGACACTTTTTGAATGTGGAGGGAATAGGGGGAAGTATTTGGAAGCTGTTTATACTTATGTAAAGTCAATTCCGCCTACAAGTGTGGAAGCCGAGCGTGCTTTTTCCGCCGCTGGCTATTTATGCAACAAGATAAGATCAAATCTAAAAGATGAAACGTTAGATACTTTATCATTTCTTCGAAAGTATTTTCAAAAAAAATAAGCTGATTTTAAATGCCTCTAAAACCAATGAATATGTTCTATTTCAAATAAAAATCTAAATATGAAACGTGAAATATTGTGAATATTGTATTGTCTTAAACATCATTATATTTAATTTATAATATAAGTGATAACTTTGCTTCATGTTGATAAGAATAATTAAAAATATTTGTGTGTATTTTCTTTCTTTAAATTACATGAAACAAAAATAATAATAATTAAAATCAATCCCGCAAATCCCGCGGGATCCGCGGGATTGATGATCTTAATCCCGCAGGCCTGCGGGATCGCGATTTTGATGCGGGATTGGATTCTCTACCTCCAACCGACCTCTCACTGGACCTCAACAGTTGCAAAGTAGGCACTCATTGGAAAGTTATTTGCGGACATAGAGGATCCACCGATAGCAATTAATCTAATATTTGAGATAATCTTCGCTGATAATCCGTTTCTCGAGTATCTAATAAACAGTGAAGTGTCTTTACTGAATAGTAAAGGACACTTAACTCACACTACATAGTTACATAAAGCTGATAAAACCGTTCTAATAGAAAAGCTGTTTGAGTAAAGGTTCTTAGATACTCAACGATTTGATGTACCTTACAATATATATGTAGATAAAATCCAGTTTCTTTTGTAAAAAATACGCGTCACAAGTGAATAGATATTTTGTGTGACGAATACTACGATTCTTGCGTGATAAAACCTCACTATGGCCACACGGTAAACTTTTATTTGTTAGCTTAAATGTTTCCATCATTTTCATTTTTATTCGTGGAACCGATTTTTCTACTAATTGCTCAGATTATTCATTCGAAAAATAAGTACCAATAGCTTTAGAATCGCTATCGGAACCCTCTCTTCGTCGTGTGCTCGGTATTTTCAAGTATTTTGGCATTGGCTACACAACCTAAATAAATTATAATATTGACGAACTTGACCGGTCATCGGACATAAACATTGATGCAATCGTTGACTAATGATGACGGAAGCTCGCCTACTTAACTACCATGTTACCAAATAAAGAACATACATAGGTCGCAGTCATACCATCCGCATAATCAAATTCATATTGATTCAGTAAACCGCTTCAGAGTCCGACACAAAAGTCAACCAACGGTACTTCCATATAAGAAAACTATTTACAATAGAAATTAATTTATATGGCGAGTGACACTATTTGTTATGGCCAAATATGGGTTCCAATATATGGAAGTGTGAATATAGAAGTACACGTATTAAAGCCAGTGACTGCACTTGGTGAACTAGGTTCAGTGAGCAACATATTCGTTTGGATAATACTCTGGCACAACTAATGAAGAAAACGAATAGATTAATCAAGTAATTTTCACTGCAAGAACAGTTACTAGAAGAAGCAGTAGTTGGTACATACATTACATAGTATTAAGATAGGAAGCAAGCCATTAAGACTCTACATTATACATGACTTAACCACAATTGACACAATAAAATGTAATTTGAGCAGGCATAAAAACACTCATTACTCTGAATAATACTTCAACATAAGAATGTACATTTAATTTAGAGTAAGAAAAAATGTGTCTTATGTACGAGAAAGAACAGGGAAATTAGAAAATCTGTACTAATTGGATTGTAACATATTAAAAAAATGTTCAAAAACTTAGGGCATTTCAAATACTTTTTCAAGTGTCGTTGCCTATTTCTGCGTTGCGATTTCGACCTCACTTAGATTAGTGTTGGCCCTTTGAGATAGGTATCTAAGATAATCAAGAAAATCATGTACGAAAGAGAACATCTCGAGTGCCCGTAGGTTTCTCATAGATAACAATAACAAACATAATTTTGGCACTCTGCAATGGACCAATTTATTTCATCTCAGAGGAAAGAAAGTTATAGGCAAAACTGCAAAAAGATGAAATAAGAGGAACCGAAACAGTTTGAAAAACAAGACCATGATGTGAACAAATCTATCAGATATAACCAAAGCGCAACAAGCGGAAAGTATTCAACCCAAGTGCGAAGCTGCGGCCGCGGAGATCTTTGTAAAAACTGTTAATCGGCGGACGCGGGTCGAACCGCTCCATCGAACTGAAAAAGAAACACGAAATGATGTTTGCAAGTACATCAGGGTGTCGTAAATGATGGATGTTGATTTAATCTTTAGTGGTCATTAAGCACAGAGTTCATAGCCTTCTTAACAACCGCGTCCACATTGCCAATTTTATGCGTACTTATCTCGAAATAAATCCAGTCGGTGGTTTTATAGCTAATTCTTGAACGCCTTTAGGATGTAGTAAAGAAATGAACCCTTTGTTATGCCACTTGCATAGGAATTATGCATAAGTACATTGTAGACATAAGGAAGAAAGCGAGGCGAAAAGAAACGCGTCTTGTTTTTAGGGCGAAGCAAATTAGGCACAAAGTTGACAAAAAGCGTCGTTCAACGGACCGACTGGCTGTTGTAACGCGCGTCCAAATTGAAATGTTATGTGCGGAACGGAAGACTTTTTACTGTTTAGTTGGTCAAGTACCGGATGTGTGGTAATATTGCCTGAGATTACTGCCAATTCTCCTCACTTATTTTGACCACATATCTGTGGGTGCATCGACATTACGATACGCATCATCTTCTTCTCATGATAGAATTGGTCACGTTCGTCCGTAAGCAATCTTTATGGTGATGCATACTTGAACATCGTACGTGGAACACAATTTAGATTTCTATGTATGTATACCTATGCATGTTTATATTTGATCGTCAAATCTCAGTTGGAGTTTGTAATAAAAAGTAAACAAGTTCTTGATGAGACTAGTTAAAATTCATAAGAGCTTAAGAAACCGTTACCGCGATGAGAGTAATCTGGTATTTCACAGAAACCTGTTTAGTTAGGCAATTTAATGTGTTATGTAAAACCATATAAAGGAATAGAATAAATTATTCCGACTAAGGAATTAACTGATTAAAAAGGGGGTATGATGTTATTAAGTCATAGACTCATGGCGAATGTATGACGAACCAATACCATTAGCTTTACGAAAAGTCGTAATTCCTTAAAATACACTTGATCGATACACTGTACAGTGTATAAAGGACCCGTATGGTACGTTGATGGCGATAAGTAGTTACATTATGGCGGGTCAGGTTGGTTGCATCACGTTCAAGGCAGGCTGGTTGCAGTTGACAATGCACAAGATCTGCACATGCCTTTGGTTGCTCCTACGCACTGTCTGCTTTTTTCTACCGATAGTTTTATTTATAATTCTAAAAATTCTTATATTATATTAATGTATCAACTTTAGACATAACTCTATCAACAATCACCAAATAATTAAAATTGAAGCACGGTATGTCAGAAAAACTAGTTATTTCATCACGCAGCAATAAATGTGGGACTTCTCAATGTTTTGAATACGATTTTTTTAATTAAAGTAGTCGCGCCTTTACCTTATATTACGCCAAAGGGCTTCGAAATGCTTTTAATATTTCAATGCATATTAAGTAGATTCGTAGGTGTAAATTAGTTCATTATATTACATATATATTATATTCCTTTCATCACCGATTCCACACTAACCGCAATATAAATGCATATCTACAGCTTGACCATAATACATTTATGTACATAAAAACTGTTTAACATTGGATCACGTATTCGATTTAGAGACGCTATTCAATTTAAAAGTTTTATTTAATCTAAAGCTCGTGATTCCTTCTTCTGTAAGTACTTATAGAATGTATTTTAACCCTTTCACTTATAACCAGAATTGCTTAACTGACCTTAAATACAATTTATATACATTTTCAAATACCTAAATGTTTACATCAGATAAAGGTGTTATTATAGATTTGTAACTAAATGATTGGGACTTGTGACAAGCTTTGGGGAAGCCTATGTCCGTCTTTCGGCTGAATGATGCTCTGGGGGTAATGAAGATAACTTGTACGTTTAATTATTATTTATTATCATCTAAATTACTTGAAATGAGAGCAAGCGGAACCTAATATCAGCGAATAAACCCAGAAACGCGTGCGCAGCGTTTTATCGTAATATTTTTTTTATAAAGCAGTAATTTTCTCTATAAACTAAGGCGTGCCCGGCAATTAGAGCGAAGCGCTCGCCACCGCGCACCGGTAGCGTGCAGATAAAACATATAACTAAAACTATTTCATTGAGAAACAACGGATACGCCTAATTGCTAACGCCATTAAAGGTATATTTTTTTTAGTTTAGAATAACTTTCTTATGAGTTCATTTTGGATGCTTGGAAGGTATAACTTTTGTTCAAATGAAGTTGGCTTATTGGATCATAACTATGGACAAGACACAGAAATATGTACACATAATGGACTGTACAGTTTTGATATAAATTCTATTCATACAGGTTGACAAACCTAAAAAAGATGCAATCGCGAAAAATACAGCTGTTCCCTACATTTTGACGAGTTATCTATATAAAAGGAGAAACTGACTGACCAATCAACGCACAGCCGAAACTACTAGGACTAGCAACGTGAAATTTTGCACACGGCTTCCTTTTATAATGTAGGGGAGCACTAAGAACGGGTTTTTGGAAATTCGACCTATAAGGGGGTGAAAAGGGGGCATTTTATTTGTATGAAAAATCTTATTCCTTGAGTAAATAAACTTGAAACTTGGCACAAATACTTATCTAAGTAAATTATAAAGTTGGTAATTTATTGTTTTTATAAACTACCCCCTGAAGAGGGATTGGGGGGTGTCAAAGTTTGTATGGAAGAATTTTAACGCGCTGTCTGATTAACTTGAAACTCAGTATTTATACCTAAAACCAAGAATACAGAATAACGTGTATCAGGGTTTTTCGAAAATCTACCCCTAAAGGGGTAAAAAAGGGTAGTCCGTAATATAAATGTGAAAGTTTGTGAAGATGATTGGATCTTTGTTACTCAATCACGCAAAACGGCTGAACAGATTTGGATGAAATTGAGCACACAGATAGATTATAACATAGATTAACACACAGGATACTTTTTATCCCGGTAGTACGTTCTCGTGGGATAATTTCCGCCTTCCATGCGGGCGCAGCCGCGGGCGGAAGATAGTGCGTACATAAATGTAGGGAACAGCTGTTTTTTTTTAGTGATTTCAGGCTTGGTCCCATAGTAAAAGTTGTTCATAATGATGTGTACAATCTCCCATTTCGATTTGTCGCATGTTTTTAATTTCAACCTGCATAGTGGAAGTTAGAGCTCTATCATGCTGTGTTCCATTCTCAATATGTTACATGTATTATGGTCAACTTTATAATAAATCATCTACATCAGACCGTACATTATTTTTCTCTGACTTCTACCGTGGGAAAATCAGCTCGTTAGCCGATGCGCTGTAAACCGGTAGAGTTAGCAAAACAATCAAACCAATATGCATTCTGTACAAACCATTCGTGTGGTGCGCCTTTAGAATTCCTTTCCTCACTCCACCTCCGTATGGAATAAGTAGCCCTTCGCTTATCGTACTTGGTTTTTAGGAAATGAATTAGGGAATGCAATCCACTATATGTATGTAGGATTTTATATTATTATATTACAGGTACTGTATGTATTGAGTCTTTGAATTGTGTGCTATACATATTTCTTACTCGCAAAATTTCGCTGTCGCACTGTGGTTTGCTGTCAGACAACCCAATTCTGGGTTATGCTCACCTTTGGACATAAAAATGGTGACAATGTCTTTGTAATGTATGTGTACAATAAAGTATACAACACACAATCAACCTATAATGTTCCCACTGCTGGGACACAGGCGTCGCCTCTGTGAGAGGTACAGGGCCGTAATACACCACGCGGGCCCAGTGCAGGTTGGTAGATGTCAGCACATGTCTTCGAATTTTTGGTTTCCTCACGATGCTTTCCTTCACCGTTTTGAGAGCAGTGGTGTTGAAATAATTTACACAAAGTAAAGCGCCTGTCTGGGTCCAACCTACGACCTACATCTCGTAAGTCGCAGCCGTTACCACCGGGCCACAACTGCTCTCTAAAATAAAGTACAAGGACTAAGTTTTACAGAAAAGTTAATAAACAGATCGTGGAGCACAAATTGTATGTATACTCAGATCTAAAATTTTAATGGAACAATATTCGTGGATGTGTGACCTCAACAGAGCGCTTACATTAGCCCAAGAACCACACTGACATTTAACACAAATACTCTCCAATCTCCATATGCAAAGCATCCGATGGGGTTACTGATAAATAAATGTGAGTAAGTCATTATTGACGTTGCGCTCTGACTCAAGGCTTACGTATTGAAGTAACGTTGGTGTTATGGACGATTTTACATATAGTTTTCAAATCAAGATAGTATTGGTTGTGTATTTGCCATCCTGATTATTCCTGATACCTTTAAACGAAGCATTCTTGTATTTATACATATAATCTGAATCTCGGAAACGGCTCCAACGATTTTCATGAAATTTTGTATACAGGGGTTTCGGGGGCGATAAATCGATCTAGCTAGGTTTCATTTCTAGAAAACGTCAAACAAAAAAAAAACCGAGCAAAGCTCCGTCATCCAGATATTCGTACTAATACCTGTTATAAATGTGAAAAAATTTATGTTTGGATGTTTGTTACTCAACCACGCAATAGCGGGTGAACGGATTTGGATGCAATTTGGCACACAGATAGTTTTTTACCTCCAATAACACATAGGATACTTTACGTTCCCATGGGATAATTTTCGACTTCCACGAGGGCGAAGTGGCTGGCAAAAGCTAGTAACCAATGAGAGTGATTGGTGTTAGCAGTATGTTTTGTTTTTAATAAAATAACACATCATATCAAGCTTTGTTACAACAACCTATAGTAGTTACACCCACATTTCGCCTTTTATGTTTAAGTCTCATGTGTTAGGGGGCGAGACTATTGCCATCAAACGGGCACAAATCCAGATACCGGGCCGGTACTGACAAATTACATAGTGAAAAACCCGATAACACTTTGGACAAACATTGTAACCATGAATTCAGCATATCATTCAAGACCCCCTAGCGCAAGTATTTTTCGCCAGATACACAAAAAAAAAAATCAGCTACATTTTGACCGCGTAGGTATTGCACTTTTCTATGGAACAGCAGATTTTTTTTTGGACAACCGGCGAAAAATTTCTGCGCTAGGGGTTCTAGAAAGATATATGCTGAATTCATGGTTACAATTTGCGCACTGGATAAAAACTTACCCTTTAATCTCATAGTTGGTTCTTATGACATCGTAGCTAGAGATGGGCCGACTATGACTTTCGCCAACTAGTCGACAAGCCGATCATTGATTTCAGTTGAGTTCGGGTGACATCGGCTATGTTCAAAATGGCAAACCTACTTATTGCCAATTGTTTGGTATAGAGTTTCTTTTTTTAGTTAAAAGTATTAATTAATTTTACTTTCGGTAGGTATTTAATTTCTGGATCTAAGTCCAAATTAATCAATAGACTTAACGAAGGATTCCTATTCCTTACTAATTTCCTAATTGCACTGAAAGTAAACTGTAAAACCGATTCTATAATATAAAATGTATAACAGTGAAGATTTCAATTTCATTTCAATCACCGTCTTTAAAATTTCTAAGCATATTTATGAGAGTAAAAAATGGGCCGGCTAGTCGGTGGTTTTAGGCGATTAGTCGCCGACTACAAATATGGCCGACTAGTCGGCGACTAATCGGTTCATCACTAATCGTAACCGTTTTCAGTATACCGTATTTTTATATAAAGAACGGTGTAACATTCTTATTTTCAATAATATTGATTCACTATTACCCAAACAGTAGCCACAGACAATGAATGAGTGAGAACTAAGAAGAGTGATAGGTGCATCTGAGATAAAAACATGTTACCGACATGATCTAAATATTAACGAAGATCGCTTGTTTTATATGTAGGTTATTTTCTCTCTGTGTAGTCGGTCCCTCATATCTGAGGATCGTGGTCAGCTTCGGAGTTGCATCTGGAGGGGATGATCCGCCTCCACCGGTTTCTGTCCAGCGCATCCCTCACCACCGTGTAGAATTTAGAGGACGATGATTCCTTCACCTGATCGGTCCATCGTGTTGGTGAACGACCGCGCGATCGTTTGCCTTCGGTGTTCCCAACCACAATCAGTTTTTCCAATCTTTCATCGCCTCTGCGTACTATGAGGCCGAAATAGGAGAGAATGCGTTGTTGACATGTGGTTGACAAGCGAGTTTTTATTCGAAGCTGGGTTAAGATCGATGCATTGGTGCGTTTGGCAGTCCAAGGTATTCTCAACATTCGTCTCTAGCACCACATCTCAAATGCATCAATCCTTTGCCTTTCTCGGGCCAAAATCGTCCACGTTTCTACTCCATAGAGGAAGATAGGGAATACTAGGGCTCGTATCAATCTGCTCTTGGTTTTGATACCAATTCCTCTCTTCTTCCAAATGCTACCTAAACGGGTCATAGCATCTTTGGCCATCCCAATACGCCTTTTTATCTCGGGGACACAGCTACCATCATTGTAGATTTGCGAGCCAAGGTGGGTGTAGTAGTTGACGATGTTAACGCCAGGAATATTGCAAGTGACATTTGTTAGCTTCCCGGCTCGATCCACAATCATTACCTTGGTTTTCTGGTTATATTTACCTACTACATAATTATTTCTGTTATTAATATTATTGATGACAACCAAAACCAAAAATACTTATTTAAAATAATAGGCGTAGCTATTGTTTACTTCAGCAATTAAGTATTGCGGATGATAAACTGTTTGTTACTGCGGTCGGAGAAATACAATTAAAAGCCAAATACACATAATTAATTAAAATCTGTGAAAACCACAATAACAAGAATGATGTACATTTATTCTATACCTACCTACCTTAAAGTTACAGGCAAAACATTAAACTGACAGTTAAGCCAAGCTTTGACAAGCAAGCCTACATGGTGTGTTTACCTACTTGTGTTAGAGTATATTGCAGACGAAATCACTTCATAATGTTCCATTCACAAGGGAACATTACAGAATAGAGACGGAGTGGAAATCCACCACGCGGGCCACATGACTTCGAATTTTTAGTTCTAGGACATGCCAGTTTCCTAAAGTCATTTTCCTTCACCGTTTTGAGAGCAGTGGTGATGAAATTAAATAAACAAAGTGCCTGCCCGGGTTCGAACTCACGACCTACAACTCGTAAGTCGGATCTTCTTCGCAGTAGGATCTATAAGTACTAATCTATTTATATGCATAGATGACATATTATTCCTAAATGCCTTACCTTAGTTGAAATAGGTTTATTTTGTTGGTCAGCATTTATTACAAATGATACAGTATATTAGATTTATACTGTATTTTACCAATTTTAATTTTTGAATAAAATTTATATTTATTATTATTATTTATTTTATTGTTGTGGTCAGCATACCACAATTGAGGGCCAAACATACCTAACATAAATTCTGTAAAATCTATAACAATTTAACAAATGACCTCATTCCATTCTGCAAGTTATCTTACTTGACGTTTAGTCAGACAGCAGAAAAGATATTGATACCTATTTTAAGAAATTATTTATTGTAATGATAAATATAGAGTGCAAGTCAAACGCCATTAAAGTTTAAACAATAAGAAAGGTCATCTGTACTGTATGCCATGGGACACGCCCATGGCTATTTCTTTTCATGAATAATAAATGCCAAGGATTTTCGAAGGGGGTTCTCTGTGCTGGAATTTTGACAAATAAAAGAGGCAAAGGGCATGGTAAGGAGATTGTTATCTCAGACTGAGCTCACGGCTTATTTAAATAAAAGAGAATTTTGCTTATCAAATTAGGTAGCTTTTAATCCTATGATAACATCACACATATTCATATACTAGCATTTGCCAGCGGCTCCACCCGCGTGGAGGCCGAAAATTATCCAACAGGAACGTTGGTACTATCGGGATACTATTATGATACTTATGTATCCTATCTGTTATTTCAGCTTCAACAAAATATCTGTGTGCCAATTTCATCCAAATCTGTTCGGCCGTATGTGCGTGATTGAGTAACAAACATCCAAACATCTAAATATCTAAACATACAAACTTTCACATTTATAATATTAGTAGGATAGTAGGAATTGTTGGTGAATATCAGCAAGTAATTTTCGCAATGTTCACTAAGAAAAACAACTAGAGTATAAAACCGTACGTCGAGAAACAGTACAAAAATACAATACTGTGTAAAATATCGAAACAGAATTGTTTAACGAGCGGCGCCGGGAACGCTGGCACATTTGTCGATCAATCAATAGCGCACTGAGCCATCGGCTATTCGCCTCCGAACAGGTGATCCCGATGTGGAACACAATAGCAAACCTCGTTTGTGCCCAAAAGCGACAGGCATGAAAGCCGTGATATATTGTATAGTTGAATGTTGTACAATATAGCTGGCGAACATGTGGAGTATCTCATAGTCGTTCCGATGGGCGCACACACCTATTGTTTGGTGAAAACGCTTTGTTAGTTTCATCTTTATTTTCGACGTACGATGTGGCAATGGTTCCGTTAAAATGTGTTGCTGAAATAGCAAGATTTCACGAATTTAAAGTTTACGTTTACATTCTGTTTACGTTGGTGCAGTTTTGATGTTTTCCTATTTTACTACTAATACATTGCTTGAAAATTGCATTCCATTGTACTTACAATGTTGCATCCGAGAAATAGCTTTGAATTGGATGGAACCAACCTTATATCGTTTTTTTTATGTACACAGAAGCCATGTTCGCTAATAGGATTATAATATGAGCAATGCCCAAGGCGAGATTTAGTCATGGTGTATTCAGAGCAAATCCGAAGATAAATATTGTCCCAAGCAGTCAGACAAGCGTAACAAATGCAGATGTAGTTAGCGGCTTTATGTATCTCTTTGTCACGATTTAAACATTTAATAGAAAAATTGTAAGCAGATTAAGTCTCCAATAAAAATGTACGGATCACGATAATCAAACAACCGAATAAATAGCGTATGTATTGGTAGAGTAAATAAGCTAACATGCGGGTGCTCAGTATGTAAATTGTGAAACAACAAAAGCACACAAAGTATTGTACTCGGAGTTCATTGGTTCATTAATGCTCCAAAAATCAATTATGCTGCAATAAAATTCACAAATTGGGAACTTACAACATTCAGATGGTGCTTTGAAAATTATCACCTCTGCCTTCCATTCAAAGTGCTTTTTTGAAGAACGCTGATGCTAAGTTTTACAATCAAGTATAACATAATAGACAGCGCAAATCAATCCAATTACACGATTGTAGAGGCATGGGCATGCTGCACGCGCGCGGCATTAATTTTATGGTAGTGAGAGAAATTCGGAATAATTGCCCCTTCATTATGGTGGCCAGTTAGGTAAACCCGACTGATTTCGGTACAAAGTAAACCATTTAAAAGTATGACACGCAACTCAATATGAGGCTATAGTTTTGAACTCGTACACAGGTAAACCATGTTCATTGTTTGTTTAAGGCAACAAACAACAAATTTAAAAAGTAGGTTACATTTTATCTTTGATCGATGAGAATTCTCAAAATAGGGCACGACTCACTTAAATGGATTGATTTGTAGCTAACGGAATATACGAGGCAACGATTATCACATTTTCACAAAAGAGTTTGTAGATGCACTTAGCGTAGTTAATCAAATAAACGCGCGAATTTAGGGTATCTTCATTCATTTACACTTCCACATCTTTGGAAAAGGTTTATAGCTTAAACAAGCACGTGAAAGTACGCCAGATGTTCAACGACCAATACATTTCAATTGAACCAATTGTCCTTAACAACTGGTTTTGGAGTACTACACATGAGTTTCATAACAATTTACTTCAATGAGAAAATTGTGGTGACTGACAAAAACAATTATTTTATGTTTCAGATGCCAGTATTGTGCGCGACATGACTCGGGACACTTATGAGATGAAGCCCAACCGGCTGTCACGCGGGAGCTCCCTCTTCGGCACGGACCCTCAAGTCCAACTGAGGACGGCGCTTCAAACCAACGATTTCGCCACATTTAAAAAGCTTGTCAGTTATGGTTCAGTGAATCTTGAGCATGTGTATCAATATCCAGATTACAAGACATGTTTGGAGCTCGCAGTGTCCGAACCAAATAAACAAGAATTCGTTAAGCTTTTACTACAACATGAAGTGGAAGTCAATAAAGTGAATGAGACACATGCCGCGGCTCCTATACACTTAGCTGTTGAAAATGGAAATATCGAAGCATTAGCAGCACTGCTCGAGGATGACAGGATTGACGTAAATATTAAAAGCAAAGGCAACACGGCTTTATTAATGGCCATCAAAAAAATAGAAGACTTGGATGACGACCGAGAGCGTGATTTGGCCACCTATGAGGAAATGGTTGAAATGCTCCTGAAAGCGGGTTGCAATGCTAATAGCCCCGATTTAAAGGGTGTAACTCCTGCTTATTCTGCTGCCAAACAAGGTCTGGAAAGAATTGTAACTTTGATATTGGATTACGCTAAGGAACCTATTCATTTGGACACATACAAAGACAGAAGAGGAAGAACGGCGCGTGACTATCTTAAAGAAGCATTCCCGCATCTATTGGCAAAGTTTGAAACTGAAGAACTAGAACCAGAAATAATTGATGTTGATAAATTATTTTCGTATCTGAGCAGACATGAAGAAGATAATTTTATCCGCGATTTCACTAAACTGGTTCAGAAAAATGACCATCGTCCAGCTTTAGCAGCTAACAATGGCATGAATACAATGCTGCAGATGGCTACTGAAAAGGGATTACAAAGAGTTGTTGGAACTTTACTGATCTCCGGGGCAGATCCCAACGCTACGTGTTCTGGTAACACAAGCAGACCTATAGCAATCGCTTGCCAAAATGGGTACCCGAAAATACTTAAAATGTTTGTGGACAACGAATCTACTCTATTTGACACAGTGAATTGTGAATCTCTTCTCCAAATAACTGTGAAAGGTATGCGCTCATATTCCAAAACACCAAAAGAAAATTTCAATGAGTGTTTGGAATTATTGTTAAAGCATCCCAAAATTAATATTAACGTTAATCATCCTGACGTAAAAGACAACACTGCTTTGCACTACGCTGCCAGGAATGGGGACCAAGAAACTGTTTTAGAGTTATTAAGGAACGGAGCCTGTGTGGGTCTTCGTAACAAATTTAATGAACCACCTTTAGCAGATATTAATGCTAAAACATTGGAAACATATTTGGACGAATGTATAACGACTAATGGCGAACGACCAAGTGACGACGATTACGAGATTCACGTGAAATATAGCTTCCTTGTTTATCCAAACAATTCGCTTGAAAACGAGCTGTGCAAGGTGCCTCTAATGGATAATTCTATCAACAACGAAAAAGAATTAGATTCCCTTTTAGCGCCCGAAACAGATGCTTTACTATACATGACAAGAAACGAAGAATTGAGACCACTTTTAAAACATCCAGTCATCACCAGTTTCTTGTATTTAAAGTGGCAAAGAATAAGTTGCCTTTTCTACGCAAATATAACATTTTATTCGCTGCTTTGGCTGTGTTTGATCCTTTACATAATATTGGGATACGTAGAAGAGAAGAAACCACCGGGCTCAATACAAGCGTTGAATGTTGTTACTCATGCTGGTGCTGTAATTGGGTTAATCCTATTAATATTTCGAGAGTTGTTTCAATTACTTGTGTCGCCGACAAGATATTTACAAAGTTTGGAGAACTGGATGGAAATCATATTGATATTTGTTACCGCGCTGATAGTAAGTAACGACTCAGCGGAAGAGTCTACTAAACAACAATTATCCGCAGTCGCCATATTACTATCATCCGCTGAATTAGTTCTACTCATTGGCCAGTTCCCCACTTTATCAACGAATATTGTTATGCTGAAAACAGTTTCATGGAATTTCTTTAAATTCTTACTCTGGTATTGCATCTTAATAATAGCGTTTGCATTGAGCTTTTACACATTATTTCGGCAAGAAGATCAAGACGAAGAACAAAAACAACCAAACCCTAATAATGCAGGGAAAGAAGAGGAAGAAGATGAAGACTTCTTCGAGAACCCAGGTGGATCGTTATTTAAAACAATAGTCATGTTGACAGGAGAATTCGACGCCGGATCAATTAAGTTCAGTACATTCCCAGTTACGAGTCACTTAATTTTTATTGTATTTGTTTTTATGGTTCCCATCGTACTATTTAATTTACTTAACGGATTAGCTGTAAGCGATACACAGGAAATCAGAGCTGATGCAGAACTTGTGGGTCACATATCCAGAGTAAAGCTAATATCATACTTCGAGAGCGTCTTGATCGGTAATGCTAGATCTTATTCCCGACCGAGTACCTGCTGGTCATGGCTGCCCACTAGTTTTGAAAAGCTTAATATCATAAAGCCTAAAATGTTTTGCATTAAACCTTTTGCAAAGCGTATAAGTCTGTTCCCACACTTTCTGCCAAAATACAGGATAATTGTGAAACCAAATCAGGATAACAAGATTGAAATCCCTCACGCGGAGCCACTGGGGAAATTCGGGGATGATTATGAAGACATAGAAGGCGGCACAGGGACTTGTTGTTTCGAACGCTGTCAAAACTATAGATTGGACCGCAAAATAGTTAAGAATGCAAAAATTGTTGTTAGCAAGAAGACAAACGTAACGGAATTTGACGAAATAAAGGATCAGCTATCGAAATACGAAAAGAAAATAGATAGCCTTGAAAGCACGATGAAGAAGGTGTTACAGGCTTTGGAATATCGTAACTAATATAATTTTAAGCGATATTTTATAACATTTTATTTTAAGGCTTTTAACAAATAATTATCTATGTCTTCTTTGTTTTATGTATGATTGTTTTATTTATACTATGTTAACGTATTCGTTAAGTACAGTATTAACTTTCGAGGCATTTATGTTAAGTGAGAGTGAAGAAGTAAACACGAAAGTGTTATTTTATCGCGTCCAATGTTTTGATCTATTTGAATTTAATTTTATTAAATTAAAGATATTCCAATAAATTCCATTTTAAATTAGACTATCTAGGTATATTTTTTGTTTCCGATCCAAAATCTCAACATATAAAACATTATTGTGAACCAATTAAATATTTGTACTCCAATCTGTCAAATTTCTTTGATAGTTTTCAACTTTATTACAAAGGAATAAGGTTTATGTTCAATTGGGAAAATTTGACAGTTTGGGATAGCTTGACCTGCTGGCGACTGTACATTAATCATGAAGTTGTTAATGTCTTAAGGAGTTTCTGGTATAATACAGACAATACAGTACACCTCCGCCTAGCCCCTGGTACACCGGCAACTGAAGGAATGGCTTTAGTCAGTAAAGTCTGACACGCCCTCCTGCTCCACCCAGAGCGGGAGAAGTTATTTTATGATTTCCCACACAAAGAAAACCTTAATGAAACCGGTTTGAATTTGTGCATAAGTATATCATACAAGATGGCGTTTAGGTTATCAACTTATCGCATTAATCGAAACCACATATTCTACATTTCGTATTTTAAACATACAAAATAATTAAAATAATTAACATTCTAGCCATGGGACCTTCTTTTTCAGTTTAGTATTTACAAACAACAACAACTTCTATTCTATTTTTTTATTATGGCAAGCAATGCCAATTTCGCCAATATTAAAGTGAATTGGAAAAGTTTGTATTGTAACATTAAACTTTCTTTTGTGATTATTTAGTAACAATACCATAAAGTTTGTGTTGAATTGTTGATGCCATCGTTCCGCGCGCGTCTAGTGCCTTTTTCAAGGGTGGTTTATTTCATGCCAATTTGTATGCTATTTATTTTTGTTTAAAGAGTTCAGTTTTATATTTTTAGTAAAAATTGAGAATTTTACTGTTTTAACAGACTGATAACAACTTGTCATAACAGCTATACTATTTAATGTGATGAACTAATCACCACCCCGTAGAACGTGCTGTATAATGACATTAATGACAGTATCTACCAGGGTGCTTACTCTGGAATATAATTCCGATAGATCGACATTGGAACTATCAGTTAAACGTCAGGGATTGGCTGGAATCACTGAGTCTAGCCAATCCCTGACGTTTGACTGAAAATTCCAATGTCGATCTATCGGAATTATATTCGAGAGTAAGCACAGGTCATACAGTTAAATAGATATCTAACATACTTCTTCGGTCTTCTGTATAACCTGCCGCAGCGTATGTATGTGGTCTACGGTGCTAAAACCTTTACGGAATCCGGCTTGTCCGGGAGGCTGGAAGTCGACAAACATGCGCGCGAGTCGGTTCGTGATGACTCTCGAAAACAGCTTGTAGACATGGCTCAGAAGTGAGATGGGCCTATAATTCTTAAGAAGATTATTATCACCCATCGTAAATAAAAGTACTACCACACCTCTGTTCCATGCCTGTGGCGTTTAGCCCTCGAGTATGACGGAATCAAACAGCTTCCGGAGGGCCTTAAGAACGGATTTTCCGCCGGCCCTCAGGAGTTCGGCCGTAATTCCGTCATCACCCGGCGCCTTGTTGTTTTTAAGTTAAGTTTAAGTTATTACTCTCAAAATTAAAGCCTTTCCATGAAGGAACCATTCCTTATATCGTTTTACCTTCGACGACGTCAGTAATGTCCATAGACTCAGAAAGTACCTATGAATGGAAAAAGTCCTAGCCTAGACCTTGCCTAGTTCTAAACCCACAACCTCATGTATGGGAGGCGAGGCTTTTACCCCTGGACCACACATTTCGCTTATTGTAGATAGGACCATCTTTATTTAATCGGCGAAACTTCAAACGCGATGGGTATTATGTATTATGATTAAAGGTTTCTTCAGTTTTTTTTTATATTTTTAGATTCAGATTCACAATAAATCACAAAAGTCTAAATAAATTACAAATACCCAGTTTGCGAGGTCTTGAAGTAATAATTCTACCTAATCACTGAAGCCCAAGTAATAAAATCCATAATTGCAAGTACTACTAACCTTATCAAGGCTCTGTATAAGCTGGCACCAGGAGGGCTCGATGACCTCGACGCACATGTAGTACTGCAGATGCTGTATACAGCTCAGCATGCGCTGGCGCAGAGCGAACGCGTCCGCGTACAGTCGCGCCTCCGAGAAACGCTTCACCACTTTGTTGTACAGCCACACTCTGTATAAACAGATTTGTGTTAATAAGTTTTAATGTTATGAGTAAATATTTAAAAAAACCGATTGAGGTTCCTTGCAAAACATTGTAATTAATATTATGTACCAGAACGCCAATTCTCGTAATTTAAAATGTTCAAAATCAGTTCGCAGTCTCATCTCAGTGACAATCAAATGTCAAAAACTTGTCAAAAATGTATGGAAACTCAAGGTATTTTTGACGATTGAGACAGATCGGACTGTGAACGTTCTTAAAAGAGAATAGCCCTCTGATGTCGTAGACATAGAGCTATTTTAATACAGCACTAATCTATCTATCTATAATGAGTACTAATAATAAAGCTGGAGTTAGATTGTTTGCTTGTTTATACGCACTAATTGCTGGAACTACCAGGCGGATTTGAAAAAAATATTTTGCATTTGATAGCCCAATTCTTGAGAGAAAATACAAGCAAAAAGAAAAAAGTCAGCAAGAGCACTTTGTGAAAACGAAATATAAGCGCGGGCAGGCGATGCGATACGACGGGGTGAGTTGTATATGTCGGTATGGTTGTAGGGGCCTTATCACACTGGCGATTTGCGAGCGAGTTCAAAGCGAGTGCGTAACGAGGTCGCGGCGAATTCGCAACGAACACGCGAAGACGCGGTGAGCGCGCAGCGAATTCGCGGCGTGCGTGCGTGAGTGTACAAAATGGCGTCAACAGTGCTATTCGCGGCGAGTTGGCCATGCGCTCGCTGCGAACTCGCGGTGAGTTCGCTGCGCCACTGCCTCGCTTTGGACTCGCTTACAAGTCGCCAGTGTAATAAGGCCCTAAACAAGATTTTACACGCGGAGGAAGTCGCGGGCAGAAGCTAGTCAACTTATAATAACCAATGACTGACCTGCAAAGTAGTCTCTCAACGTGTTTACAATAGAACAGGTGTCTGAATATCATCTGGTAGCAGGCGATGGCTTTGTGGTTGAGTATGAGCGAGACGGGCCACTTCACCTCCATGCCGAAAGAGAATGTCTCAATGCCAGTCAGCGGTGGACAGTCTTTATTCTGTTTGTACTCTGAAATATTATCACATTATTAATACATTCAACTTGGAAATCTTTAAATAGACTTCAAACCCAAGTAGGCCAGAGCTAAGACAATCTCCACAGATGTGGGTTCACGGACGGTTCAGAAGCTCTAGTGTGAGTTTCTTTTAACCATCTCCACTTTACGCATGGACGCCGTTCGGCGCTCCGATTGGCCCTGGATTGTAAAGGGCCAATCGGAGCGCCAAATGCGGTCGCCGCCAGGGCCAGAGACTTCAAGTGCGTATTACAGCTCCCCACAGACATGGCCCTCCTTCCTGTGTATTTGATGATCTTATGACAGCGTCAGTGAGCGTATAGTCTGACCGATACCGCTGTACCGCGCCTTAGGTGCGCATACCTAAGGCGCGGTACAGCGGTATCGGTCAGACTAGGCGAGGCGGGGGACGGACGTTGTGAGTGGTGACGAATGAGCGGCTTGCACTGACGAATGAGCGGCTTGATCTGACGAATGAGCGGCTTGCACTGACGAATGAGCGGCTTGATCTGACGAATGAGCGGCTTGCACTGACGAATGAGCGGCTTGATCTGACGAATGAGCGGCTTGCACTGACGAATGAGCGGCTTGATCTGACGAATGAGCGGCTTGCACTGACGAATGAGCGGCTTGCACTGACGAATGAGAGGCTTGCACTGACGAATGAGCGGCTTGAACTGACGAATGAGCGGCTTGCACTGACGAATGAGCGGCCTGCACTGACGAATGAGCGGCTTGAACTGACGAATGAGCGGCTTGCACTGACGAATGAGCGGCTTGCACTGACGAATGAGAGGCTTGCACTGACGAATGAGCGGCTTGCACTGACGAATAGCGGCATGGACTGACAAACAGCGGCTCGGACTGACAAACAGCGGCTTGCACTGACGAATAGCCGCTTGCACTGACGAATCAGAGGCCTGCACTGCTCCCCCGTCGCGACGCGCCCATACCTAAGGCGCGGTACAGCGGTATCGGTCAAGCTATAGTTCGAGCAGCTAAATCGATACGCTAAGAATAGACTCCTCGTGGTAGTTTTTGTACGAACACATGGTATAAGTGCGAAATCTCGGCACAAAAAAGAAGTTTTAAATACATACATGTGCATAGATCGAGAAACATATAAATAGAGTGTGTTGGGGTACGTTCGTCACTGGGATAAGACCGTACGAATCAAATCTAGCGTAACAATACAAAAAAAAATGGACTCTTCATCGCCGGGGCATAATAAAATGGCGCAGGACAAACTATGCCCGCATTTAAAAAATTCCCAAATTATTCAAGAATGATTTGTCCGGTCTCATCCCAGCAACGAAATTACTCCAACACATTGCATCGTATCCTGATTCGGATGCTGCTTTGCACAATAAAAGAAAGTAATTTTGGCTTATAAAACTGCGTAAAAATGTTGAGTGTACAAGTTAATTATTTACCTTTTTCATCTTCAGTCTCAATAGATAGAATTTTGAACATTTGGAATTGCAAGTCGTAGGGAAGTAGTTCAATCTTCATATCCTCATTGTACGGGTCGTGACTTGCTGCTGAGAGCCTAAAATACAGATGAATCATTAAGACACTTAAAATCCATATAAATAGTATAAAGCAAAGTTTCCTATCGTGTAGACACACGTTTGTCGGCTTAGTTCGTCAAAACTTCACAATGGTTTTTATGTGCTTTTCGCCATAGACCAGAGAATTTATTTCGTGAAGCTTAGGTTGTCGCTGAGATCTAGTGTAGAAATAGAAACCTCGATATTAGGTAGGTAGGGCGGTTCGCTAGTTTCACATAATGAAAATTTAAATAACAAACTTATACATTACCTCAAACACAATCCTAAAAGGGATTCAAGTTTGGAAGGTATGATGTCATCAATCTTCTTAGACAGCTCTTGTTCTGTAGCATCCATGAACTGTACAATGAAGTCTCCTTGGCTCATTAAAAAGTAATTCTTTACTGACTTGAGTCTTCCCATGAGATCATACTCCTTTAAAAGGAGCTCTAATAACGACTTGCTAGCGTATGCGTATGCTTTCTGTATGATGGCACCGTAGTTCTGTTCTCTTAGAGAGTATTTTATTTCTTCTGTGTTCGTTTTTGTGATTGGTTTACCTGTTGAGTATTGTACTCGTTAATTAAATATTGTTTGACATTTCAATGTTATTAAAATAAATTAACTGATGTTAATCGCATGATAAGTATTCAAAATGCGCAAGCGCATTTGCGCAACGTGTTTCCGTTTTATAAAACATAACATGTGCAAACACTTACTCAGAGTTAAGTACGTATAATGTATTATATGCTATGCAATTAATTGCTAAATATTAGTTCCTTACATATGAAATTGAGTTTTGTCGAACTGGCCACTTTGATCTTAAATATCTGGCATTTGGTTAGGAATTCGAA
This sequence comes from Polymixis flavicincta, assembly GCA_949987655.1. Taxonomy (NCBI): domain Eukaryota; kingdom Metazoa; phylum Arthropoda; class Insecta; order Lepidoptera; family Noctuidae; genus Polymixis; species Polymixis flavicincta. The sequence goes on along the minus strand of OX465181.1, from coordinate 16,026,236 downwards.
ATTCAAGTATAGTGTGTTTGCGTTTCGAATTTAGAGGTTCATTTCTTTTCGCACTGTTTGATTTATTTACCTACATACATACTCAGCCATACGATTGAAACAATTTTTAATCAATAAATGTTATTACTCAATCACTGAATTTATGGAGGATAACTGTTGACAATGATATTTTAAATTTTGACATAATTTTATTTCTATTTTATGGTTTGACATTATACCTACAGACATTTAATTTATGTTTTTTGTAATATTATATTTCATTCTTGTGTGTAATATTTGTATGCTTGCGAGTAGAATGCAGCGCACTAACATTATCACTATAAGACCTAATAATAAACTATGTACCTGCATTGTGACAAATAAAATGATTTGATTTGATTTGCCTATAAACGTTCCCACTACTGGGACACAGGCCTCCTCGCCATGAGAGGGAGTGGACCGTAATCTACCACGCGGGCCCAGTGCGGGTTGGTAGATGTCACATGTCTTCGGTTCTAGGACATGCCGGTTTCCTCACGATGTTTTCCTTCACCGTTTGAGAGCAGTGGTGATGAAATTATTTACACAAAGTAATGCGCCTGGCTGGGTTTGAACGCACGGCCTACAACTCGTAAGTCGCGGCCGTTACCACTGGGCCACCACTGCTCTCGGCATTTATCTACCTACTTGACCTTATTATAAAATAACAATTATGATGTAATAATAACTTACCACACTGACTAATAACATTTAAATATTTCCCAGTTCTCAGGATGATATCAGTAAACTTATCTAGGAACTTTGGCACTCTATCTCTCTGAATACTGTAGCGTTTCTCCCAGTAGTCTGCTGAGTAGTCTACTGGAAGCTCTTCTTTGTTGATCAGCTCGTTATCTTCTATCATAAACTCCTGAAACATGTACAAATCAACATTATATCTGACCCAAACCCATAACCAATCTTAATAAATGGCAAGAGACCAAGAATACGGAACTCAAGAAGATGGTCAAGCTGTATTAGAGCAACTGGAATATGCCATCAAGCCACAGGCTATGGTAAACGGAGACTTAAAATAGCAGATTTAGAAGCGGGAAGACAAATACAAACAACCTGTTTTGTAAACAAGAGCTTCAGTTATTAGCTCTTCCTTACAAAAGAGGTTGTTTGCATTTCAATTATTTTAGATAAGCTTTCGAATTCCTTGCACATCAAATGCATTTATAGTTCAGAGGAACAAAGTATTTACCTGAAAGGGATCAACAATAGTGCCTTTATGTATCCACTGGTCTAAAATACAGAGGTACGGTCGGCATGCTCGCTCGGTGAGGAACAAAGATATTTCCTGGGCTCTGGCGTCGCCCATCAATGTGTTAGTTTTGTCGTGTAAAACTGTTAGGACAGCGCCGCCGCGCAACTCACTCTGAAATTATAATCAAAGAAATTAATTCAAATTCTAATTCCAGATCCATCAGATACTAATAATCAGACTTATCTCGCAGTGGTAACAGATGATTTGAAAGTGTAGATGACAGATAAGTATACAATTTGCCCTCACACTTCAGCTACTATTATGCATGCCTATCTGCCTAGCATTTTCCCAACTTTGTTGGGGTCAGTTTCCAGTCTAACCAGATCCATCTGAATACCAGTATTTTATATGCGATATATCAATTGCCTATCTGACCTCCAACCCAGTTACTAGAATACACAATACTTTTATCTATGTAACAATTATTAATAAAAATACAAACCTTTCCTATGTTAGTAACAATAGCGGCAAGGACTTGCATGGTATGCATAGTAGGCAAGACAAAGTACCACAACTTTTGTAATGTGAGGCTTGCAGACAAATGTTCAGTCTCCAACTGAGCTATCATGGTCTGAAAAAGGTAATAATAATACATTTTTAATCAATGCACAGAAATAAATAGCCTAAAAATTTGTTTAGGCAGTACCTAGAATTAAAAAAAACTTTTTCTTGTATAGTAACTTTGTATAGTAGGTACTGGCAAATGATTAATTACTAGCACTTCGCCCGCGAATTCATCCGCGTAAAATTGTTGGCTCATATTACTCCGGAATAATGTAGCTTTCCATAGGCGAAAGATTGTTTTTAAACTGGTTAAGTGGTTTTGAGTTATCCATTACAAACCATCAAATATGTCCTGTATGTAATATTAGTATGGACAAAATATGTTGTTACTTACATAATAATCCTTTAAAAGTATTTCAATGGCTGCAACTAGAGCATGCAGTACCTGGCCGGACCACATGTTGCAGTGTTCAATAAATCTTCTCACTATAGAATAATTAGAAGCCAACGGAAGCATTTGTTGTACAATTTGTTTGAGTGCATCATCCACGTCATCAGATATTAGGAATGTCCGTGGGTCGAAGATGTCTTTAACTGGTTGGTGGACTATGTAGTTGCCGGGAACGCCAGAGAAGACATACAGCAAGTCATCAATGATGATGTTCTCTTGAGAGGCTATGGGCACTCCGGCTGAAACAGATTGATTGTTTCAATTTTATTATGTATATTAATAAAAATTACAGAAACGGTTGTAGTGGTTGTGCTTGGAGGAGGCATATGTCTAGCAGTGGACGTCTTTCGGAGGAAATGATGATGATTATATAAAAATCATATATGAGAGATGTGAGTACATGTTTGAACAAGCTATTCTCTGAAACCAGCCAAACATTTTCAATGAAATTTTGTGAATGTGTATGCTTGGTTCTAGCTTAAAAGATAGGATTGATTGATTTGGACCCAACAGGTGGCACTCCGTGCGAAGCAGTGGCGTAACGCCCGATCGCAGTTCAGGTATGGTTATATCAAATCACACTTTTTGGGTAAGACAGTACGTAATTGTGTTCTGAGTGCCTAATTTTGATGACTACATACATGTAACAGTAAGATTATATGACTGGCACTAATACAAAAAATAATTTAAGTAGCAACACCTATTCTTCTAAGAATTGAATGCATGCAAACGTGTCTACAGATGTGACTCATTATAAAGTCACACAAATCAATTATGAAACTAGTGTTGTTATATTATAATCTTTGTACTTACTTAGGGAAGAAACAATTGGAAAAGGTTCTTTTGGAAAGTCCCAGGACATCGCAGGATGGTCCTTTTGCCAGCTAGGCAAGTCCAAACTGCTATACCAGTTTGGTCTAAGCTTTATTTCTTTTTCTTCAAAGGACTTCATGACGAGTTTCTTACTCTCATCAACTGCTTTTAGGAGTTTGTCCTTGATCTGAAATTAAAATATAGTTTGTAATCAATGTTAAGAATGATACCTTTGTTTGGGAAATGAAATAAGGACATTAGAGGTTGTGTCTGAAGATTGCAGAGTTAATTCTTAAATTATTGTCTATTTTCTTTTTGTAGAGTACTCAGGAATTCATTTGATGAAGATTCTGAAGATGAACAGTAACAAATTTATTAAAGTAGGTAAAGTTTTAATTGAATTTGTATTCACCATGTGCCAGAATATGCCATTCCAAATCTTTGATTATTACCATCCAGAAGTAACTCTACAACACTATAATATTATATACCATGGCAACCATTGATAATACCAGTACATGCATATTTTTTTAAATTATACTTACCATCATGTTGTCATGGCAACTTGATTAGGATATAACAGCACTAGGCAAAGGTGAGAAACGATTTTTTACTAGCTAAGGCAAAAAAAAACCATTTACAATTATTTATGTAGATTATTCAATGGCTTAGATGTGGAAGTGGTTTGACAGGTTGAATGAATATTGCTTTTTATTATCAAGTAGCCACCAATATAGTTTAATGTAATTTCCTCATTTGATATTGTATTCCCAGAAAGGAGTAAGTATAAAACCATTATTTTAATCTTATACATGCAATTTAATCAGCTATAGTATGCTGTGTTGCTTATCAGTCATAAATTTTCCTCCTATTGGCTGGTTGTATTAAAATAACAAAACAACATACTTGTGGAAGGTCGTCCTTGGTAATTTGATGTTTGTTGTCACCCAGTATTGGTTTAGGAGCCACTTTAGGTTTGTATATTTTTGTCTTTTTCTCATCACACACTAATTTGTAGAACAGGGCTATGATGTCTGCTAGGTTATCAGTACTGGAAGGAAATAACAAAACAGATCCAGTTTTCATCAATTACTTGAATAGCATGATACTATTAGCCACATCAAGCTATTGCAAAATGACTCCATGGCGCTCCCGTGGTTCACGCATCATTAAGTTTTAATTACTCAAACATACATACTGTAAATTTTAATAAGAAACTATAATTTTCTATAAATGAAAACCATCTAACAACAAACAAAAAGTAAATAACCAAACAGATTTTTTAATTATAGAACACGAAAATACGTACTTTCTGTTCCGAAGTTCTTCGTATTTTTTCAAAAACGACTTTGCGTTCGAAGCTTTTAGCGCCAACCTCTGTGCGTATTCGTTCACTTGCTTAGACGATAAATTACTGTTACCATAGTTGGGATCGTTCTGGATGTAATCTAAAACAGTGTCTGCCTCCAAACAACATCTGTAAATTCAATAAAAAAGACATTATCGTCAATTACAAACGCTAATATTTCAATTCACGAGTTTTAGCCAAAGTTCTTTATGTAAACAAACTCCTAGCTAACCCTAACGCGTCAAGAAGTTCCTTGATTGTGCCTTGCATTTTATCTTTTGGAAATATCCAGTTTTGTAACATTTATTAGCAAAATATTTAAAAAATCTGTAAAAGCTTCATTCATTTGTGTTGAAATTAATTTGACAGTTGATTTGACATAAGTTTTTTTAGGTTGGTAGCAGACATGTTTTAGGGACGTTACCATGAAGTTACCACAGACATATTTGAATTATTTTTTTCGGAACGATATTTTATTATTTTACTTATTTGCTATATAATTATTCCAGATTAATGTAATTATGTAGGTGCTTGTAGCTGAATATCATACAAGCATTAATAATTATTTCGTTTCATAGATTAACATGAACTTACATAGTGCCACCCTACTGTTTATATGTCTGTGGTGCCGCCGCACCGCGGCAGAAATGTGTGATTCCGTCCGTAGACAGAGTATCTGTCACAGACTACAATATAGTATAGGGTAGTATCTGTCTACGCTTCCGTCCGTATTAGACCCACAGACATATATACAGCTTAGTTAATTAACAGTGGCCCCTTTTTTCTTCGGCAGCGTTGTGAACCAATGTTGCCACGTACTACTATGAGTTTAGCCAGGTTTGGCAGTGATTTGACTAGCAAGACTGTGGAAGCTAGAGCTCGAGAAAAAAGCTCAAATTTAGCACTCCGCCTCGGACTTGATAAAGTTTTACTTGAACTTACATTTAGAAATGGGAGTCACTTTGGCGATCATGGGCGTAGCTAGGGGGGGCAAGGGTGGGCAGCGCCCGCCCTAGAAACCTCTTTGCCCCCCTAGAAATTATATCTTCCCGCGGTAAAAAGTGTCTTCCCCAGAACACTCATTATTTATCTTCTTACCAACCTCTATCGCAATCCGTTTAAACGTGGAAAGGTATCTACCATTCAGATATAATTACAAGAATTTATTTTGCATTTAATAATATTAGTAGATTTAGCTATGCGACTTATCTTTACTTAGGCATTCAGAAATACGCCACATCACCATGCGGCGTATTTCAACAAAAGGAGGCTGGCTTGGTGCCTTGGTACTGACCCCGACAACACGAGCCAATAACAAAAAGCAGGAGTAAGTCTACCTACCTTTTCTCGAAGCGTTTCGTCATATTTTCAAAGCGGCTGGACGATGCTAAAGAGCTCAAAGTGTCAGGATAAGATAAAGTTAGCAGAATTTATAAAACAAGTTTTATTTATCTAGGCTGCATTTTAGTATTACGTAAAAATGACGATTTCGTCACTGACTGACTCACTCGTCAAAACCTCTAGGTCACTTCTTATGGATAATTAAATAGGCCAGTCGCTAAAATTACATTAAATAGACCACCCTACAAAAATATATGAAATCCTCATAAACATACCATTTAAAAGGTTGCCAAGACTTAAATAACGCTTTCACTGTTAAAAAATAATATGATCCAATGTAGTGCCAAGCCCAACTCACATCTTGGTCAAAATGTAAATAATAGCTGGACCATTCCATTGAACTATTGCATGATAAAGACCACTGACTTAATTTCTTACCATAAGCCCATATGTTAGTGGGACCAGCAGTCTCAAAGTCCCAGGGGTGGGAGGGCGACCAGCAGTCCCAAGGGGGTGACGGGTTAATCGTTATTATTTCCCTTGTGAGCAACGTAGTAAAGATCGAGAGAGAAGAGAGGCCTCTTTGTGATGATGATGAGATGAAAACGTGAGCATAGGACGTGGACCTGACAAAGCCCTGATGGTGCAACAAAAAATTAGATTGACCTCATTATGTCGACGACGAAGCAAGTATCAATGATGTCTCTGTGATCAAAGCGGAGAAAACTGGAAGTGATCACCGCATGGTAAGAGGCACTTTGAAGTTAAATATCAAAAAGAGTGTTAAAAATGGAAAGATATCGACTGATGAAGTCTACGCTTCGTCCAGCACTGATCCAAGTCCAAAACGCCGAGAGCTTTCAACTCGAACTCTAGAATCGTTTCGAGTGCCTAGGAAGCTTCCTAGGCACTCGAAACGATTCACTCGAACGAAAATCATTCACAGAGCTCTGTGAATGATTTTAACGATGCGTTCGTGAAACATACAGTCCATACAGTCGGGTCTAAGATCTTTAAAACCCGTCGTAAAAAGAAACAAGAAGCTTTCTGATCCTACTTTGCAGCTCATGAAGGTGAAAAGTAGGATGCATCGCGAGATGATCCTGCAGTCTTCAGACGATGCGCTCAAGTACCTACGTACAGCTTAACAGACGGATCTCTAAGTCCTTGAGAAACGACCTTCGCCGTTTTAATACAGAACGTATTAGGGATGTAATAGAGCAGAACAAATGATCCGAGGTCTTTGCTAGGGATATGTTTATTGGGCAGAAACTGAAGACCGATGATAGCAGGTTCGTATCCGCCTAACCTGAACCCTTCAAGGCCCTCCAGATGTTGGTTTGTTTGATTCTCATGCATACTTACATACATACGGCATACTCAAAAGCAAAACGCCATAGGCATGGAACAGAGTTATGGTGATACTTTTCTATATGAAGCGTGACAATGCCCTTTTTAAGAATGATCGGCCTATTTCACCTCTGAGCCATGTCTATAAATTGTTGTCAAGAGTCATCACGAACCGTGTCGCGCGCAGGTTTTATGATCTCCAGCCTCCGAACAAGCCGGATTCCGTAAAGGCTTGAGCACCGTAGACCACATACACAATACACACACAATACAATGGCGCTCCGATTGGCTCCAGATTGGTGACGGACCAATCGGAGCGCCGAACGCATTCGATGCGTTTTTTTTGAGATGGTTAAATTAAACTCACACTAGGGCCACAGAAAGCCGAAAAGTATAACCTGCCTCTCTTCTTAGCGTTTGTGGACGACTATCAGTACGTACATCGAGTTGCTGAAGTGTCTGTACGAATATATATATATATTATATCAGCCCGACTCTAGCACCGGACTTCCAAACCTATACATAGTGTACCTATGTAGTATGTGAGATAGGGAGACGTTATCTCTACGAAACCATTCACCGCTGCACTGGATGATGTCTTTAAGGTTCTGGACTGGAAAAGGGTTGTAATAAACATTAATGGCGAGTAGCACTCGTCTTCGGTTTGACGATGATATAGTTGTCATAGTTGAGACTATAGAGGACATCGGTACAATGCTCGGTGACCTCAGTAGAGCTTACGAAAGAGTGAGTCTTGACAAAGGTCATATCAAATACCCATGTACCGTCTCCTATCTTCTTGAGAGTGGGTGTCCTGTCCACTCTCATAATAATAGGAGACACTACACTCGAAGTTATAGACGAGTATGTTTACCTAGGACAAACTGTCCAGTTAGGTAGGTCCAACTTCGAGAAAGACCAGTGCATGTTGCCAGTGATGACTTATGGCACTAAAGCGTGGTCGCTCACAATAGGCTTTATTAGAAGTCCAAAAGTCACCCAAAGAGTAATGGAGAGGGTTATGCTGGGAGTTTCCCCATGTGATTGAATCAGAAATGAAGAGATCCGCAGGAGAACCAATGTTACCGACATAGCCCGAAGATTTGTCGAACTTAAGTGGCAGTGGGCAGGTCACATAGCTCGCAGAACAGATGGCTGATGGGGCCGAAGGGTTCTGGAGTGGTGACCGCGTACCGGAAGACGTAGTGTTGGAATAACTCCCACAAGGTGAACGGATGACTTTGTGAAGGCCGCAGGAATCCACTAGATACGGGAACAACAGAAACGGTCGAAGTGCTTGCGGGGAGGCCTATGACCAGCAGTGAAAGTCTTTCGGCTGGAATTAAGATGATGATGATGAAGCCCATAGGAGTCTCTGTGTCGCGGAATGGCCAAACGGCCATTTTGACCAAGATGTAAGGTTTGTAGAGTTGGGGGCTTTGATCTACATTCGATCTAATAACTTTTTAACAGTGCAAGCGTTATAAGCCTACTTTTCATGAAAATTTTTGAGGGATTATTTATTACTTGGCGTCATTTATGCCGCGCTGCCCCCCTTTTGATAACTATCCCGAATTGAGTATTGAGTAATTAAATTGTAAAATACAATAACAATTTATAACGTTTATTCATGAACCTAAAAAAAACGAATTGACCGCCTTTTGATAACTATCCGAAACACTGAAAGAAACTCTTTTAATTTATAACGTTTATTCCTTTTTTTTAGGTTCATGCGTTTATTAAACAGAGTTGAAAACCGATTCATCTTCCTGACAAAAAAAAAACTTCAGATTTAATTCTAGCTAGTCTAATATGATAGTATATGGCTGTTGCGATACAGGAACTCCTAGCCAGGGCTCGACACTAATGTTTGTCACTTGAAGTAAAAACAAATTAATGTTTAAATTAAAAAAAAAAGATTAAAAATCTAAAAAACACGGTTTAGAAACCAAACTAAAAAAGCAGAAAATAATATAAAGCGTGGGGTGCTTTTTGAGGTATTTTTATCAAGTCAAAAATATTATCAAGCACCCCACGCTTTTTCTAAATGATTTTCTGCTTTTTTGAGTTTGGTTTTTAAAGCGTGTTTTTTAGATTTTTCATTCTGTTATTTATTTTCAATTTTTTACTTCTGCTAACTACAAAAGCGTGATTTCTCATTTTAATTTTTTTATTGAATTGTCATCGGTCCTCGATAAATCTACAAAGACTAGACTAGACTAGAGACAAGTCTACAGAAATCGGTTACAAACAAATAAACATACAGGTGCAGATAATAAAAGCGTGTTAATCTATGTAATACCTTTCAACGAGCAATTTTGGTAAATTTATATATATAATCACATCATCATCATCATCAGCCTATAATGTTCCCACTGCTGGGACACAGGCCTCCTCTCGGTGAGAGGGATTGGGCCATAGATTGGGCAATAATCCACAACGCGGGCCCGGGCACGCCACGATTGCGGCGGTAAGTCCCCTCTTTGAGGAGTGGTTTGAGAGGCGGCATGGCGTCCTCACCTTCCGCCTGACGCAGGTCCTCACCGGACACGGTTGTTTCGGGAGGTTCCTGTTTCGGATAGGGCGGGAGGAAACGCCCGGGTGTTTCCACTGCGAAGATCGCCCTGAGGACACGGTGGAGCACACGGTGGCGGTCTGCCCGGCTTGGGCGAAGCACCGCCGTGTCCTCGTGGAGGCGATCGGCGGCGGCGATCTCTCGCGTCCGGCCCTGGTCCAGGCCATGGTACGGAGCGAGAGTGCATGGGTAGCCGTCACCTCCTTCAGTGAAGCAGTGATGCTCGCGAAGAGGGAGGCGGTGCACGTGAGGGAGAGGCAGCATAATTATGCGCCCTCGCGACCCTAGCCGCCGCAGGATACGGAGACGCCCTGGGCGTCGGGAATCCCAGGCCGATTTCCGGCCACCGTAGGCATGAGCTTGCGGACGGCGAGTAATGGGTAGCTCGCTGTCCGGTTAAGACCAAGCCCAAGTCGACGGCGCGTTGTGTTCCACGCGCGCCTCAAAGAGATGTCAGCACAAAAATGATGGGGCCCGCAAGGGCCGATGCCTGCCAGGGGTGCGGGTTTGTTCAAAAGAGATACCACAGCTCCTGGCATACGGGCTACTGAAGGAACACGGGTGGGTTTTAGTCAGTAAAAGTCTGACACGCCCTCCTGCTCCACCCAGAGCGGGAGAAGTTATTTGATGATTTCCCACCCAAAAAAAAAAAACCCCCCCCCGCGGGCCCAGTGCGGGTTGGTAGATGTCACATGTCTTCAAATTTTTGGTTCTAGGACATGCCGGTTTCCTCACGATGTTTTCCTTCATCGTTTTGAGAGCAGTGGTGATGAAATAATTTACACAAAGTAAAGCGCCTGTCTGGGTTCGAACTCACGACCGAGTCGCGGCCGTTACCGCTTGGCCACCACTGCCATAATCACATAATCGTAGCATAATCACATAGCCGTTTCAGAGATTCAGATTTTAAATATATAGGTATAATCTGAATCTCTGAAACGGCTCCCACGATTTTCATGAAATTTAGTGTGCAGGGGTTTTCGGGGGCGAAAAATCGATCTAGCTAGGTTTCATTTTTATAAAACGTCAAACAAAAAAAAACCGATCAAAGCTCGGTCATCCAGACGTTAAAAATATAGGTAAATTACAAACATACACACACACTTTAATTTGCAAATATTACATCACAAGTGCCTGTAGGTAATAAAACAGACTTGTCTTGGGAGCATAACCTGCACCCTAATTGCGTAACTCACGATTGATCATAATTGGTTTCGTCTTCACAGTTAAACAATATTCATTGCGTTATTTAAGTTGTCGAACAGACACATTTTTCGAACATATGAAGCAATGGTTTAACAATCCGTTTCAAAACGATACAGATTATGATGAATCGTGAGTTACGCAATTAGGGTGCTGTATCGATAAATTAGGATTCGTAATGATGCCGATCGTCACTCGCTAACGTTATGTGATTATGCATTATAATTTGCCGAGTTGACAAAATAATAGGACCCTGTTTATTTTCGTTCACTGGACCCAGGTAATAACTATAACTGTAAATAGGCAACAGTCCCGGATATCATTGTTTTTTTAAATTAAAAGTATGTAAGTACTAAGTACCTACTGTATTTTTACTACGTACCTACTAGATATTAATTGCTAACGCTAAATGTTCAGGCGTTTATTATTTTATGAATTCGGTGAAATTCGTTTTTATTTCCATAAAATTGTAACTAACAATGTATTATTTTGTCGGTGTTGTGATTACGTGCGTATGTACCTACCTACTAACTACAAAAAGGCCGTTTCATGTTAAAAACGACGTAATCCGATTTATATAAAAAGCATACAATCCACTGGGAAACGAACAACGTTAAAAAAGCCGTTCCTTCGTAAATGTTGTGTCACAGGCGTAAAACTTTTTTCGCTCGCAGGGCGGCATGTCACAAAAGCTTTGACAAAAGTTCGGCGAACCTAGTATGACAAAGGGGCGCATTCTGTTTTGATTTTTTGATAGCAAAACTAAAGAATCGGCACTTGTGTATAAAACTGTCGATTCATGATCCAAATAGTTTCGATTGAGAATAATGGATAATATGATATGTGTTGGCAAAATAAAAGTTGCCGCCTGTGTTTCTTTTCAAGTTCCTCATATCTCAAATTGCTTGAATTGCCGATATTTAACGCAACCTGCCTGTTTTTTATTCTTTTGGACACTTTTTTCATAAGCAGCTTACATTTGTTTAAATAGGCAAATATTTGAAATATAAGTTGTTATTTGGTTCGCCATTCCGGGACCCAATCCTAGTCCTAGTTCTACAGCTATAAATATTTCCACATATAAAAGGGTCGGTAAAAAAATGCGAAAGTGACAAACCCCATAAACACCTGAGTTTATAGGCCCAATGAAAAACGACGTGCCTTTGAAATCTGTTTCTGTGATGTTGGACAGGGTACGCCATTCTTTTGGCTTGGATTTATGTGTTTTATACAACCAGTCTATAAATGCCGCACTTTTATTGGCCGCGAGACGTTTACTGATTAATAAAGTGGGTGGAGACGCGGAAGATGCTAACGACGCTGCTTCCTAGAAACGACGCACTGGATCAGAGTCAATTATTATGTATTTTTAATTAAAAATACGTAAGTTAGCTAACCACATTTGTCATCATTATTTATGTGTCGGGTAGCTGAGCTGCATCGGTAAGGTATAAATTGATTTATTTCGAATTTTAAGAACAGATTTATTTGAACGATATACAAATAAAAATATTAAAAAAAAACTATCTGTCTCTTTGTTCCGGCAAATCTGCGAAACAGCTGGACTGATTTCGAAAGGACTTTCACTAGCATATAACGAATGATTAAAAAACTATAAGGTATAAGTCAATGCTTATAGCTGATGTTATAATGGTGTACTTTTTTGTCACGTTCCCGTGGGATAATTTCTAACATCCACGTGGGAGAAGCCGCGGGCACAGCTAGTTTAATATGTTTAGTGGACATACAGACAGATAGGGCATAGTAGGTATAAGTCAAAGTTCGAGCGACCGAAGCATCCGCATAGCTGCATGCCGACTCGTGCGTTTCGACATTCAATCTGAATTACAATGTAGGGAATTTACAGACTCCAACCGGTCGACGCGGTCGCCCCGTGTCCGTATCCGAGCGGAATAAGAAGCAGCTTTACTGTTAACTCTATTGTTCACCGACACACCAAACAATGTATTTTTGCCGAATAAGGAGGCGTGATTATGTCAACGGGTGTGTTCTGTTTTTAAATAATGACCAACGTTACATCGCAGGCATCAAAAATAGCCGCGGGGTACATGCTATCGGCATTCTAAATACGAAATGATAGTGATTTAAATATTAAACATGGTAATAAAAGCTCTGAAGAAAGAAGGTAGTTACTATTGCCAGTTTAACGACTAGGAAAATTTACGAGTAGATATACAAAGTGTATCTACCGCTTAGATGAGGCCCTAATATTCATATTGGTAGATCTTTCAGGCATTAAGATAAGTCCTATTTAATGAATATCAAATGACCTCCTCATTTTCAGTTCACAGTCCAAAACAGCATGAAAAGGGGCTATAATATGTCATCAATCCAAACGTTGTAGGGTTAGGTTCAGGGGCGTAGCTACCGCCGTATTTGCCGTATCAATTATACGGGGCCCCCGGGCCACGGGGGCCCCCAAAGTGTGTAAGGAAAAAGAATAAAAACTTTCTAATTTATTTTATTTTACAAATGACAAAATTCTATAAAGCAATTCCTTTTTTTCCCGCCTTAAGCGTGCGTTCAAAAGTTGGCAACACTACATCGTTATGGCGGTCTGCGGGACTTCCCCGTTTTACTTACTTCATCTTCAACTCAGCGGGGAATCCCCGGGAATCCTTCATCGATATCGCGATGTACGTGTACGTTGTTGTACTTTGCATTGGATGTTAAACCACGGAGTCCAGTGCACTGTTTATTTACGCGCTTTATATAAATGTGCATTACATTGTAATTCAGTACAAACAATATTGTTCTTCTGGTTTAGCAGTATTAGTAACGATTTGTAAAAGAAATGAGTGAAAGGAAAAGAGATTATCCCAGCGGCGCTGAGAAAAGAAAAATTAAACAGAAAAGGGACGAGGTTATAAAAAAAATGCCCAAAATTTCTTCATTTTTTCAGAGACAAGATACTGTGAGTGATTTATATTGGAAAGGTAAGTACTACACTACTACCCAACCCATTTATTAGGGGCCCGTAGTGATAAACAAGGAAATCTTTTAATTTCGGTCTGTCCATCTGTCCGTCACAAAAAGTTGTCTCCCCCCTCGATTTTCACAATTATACTGTTTTTAGGGTTCCGTGCCTTGATTAAAAAAAACAAAATTCTAACTTATCTATAGGATCGATTTGTTTTGTTGTTTGTTTATCAGTCCGTATCGTATCGTTAATTGCGTGTTGAGAACTTCAGATGTGCAGACTCGCTTTCGGGTTCTCGTTTTGTATGGCCACTACACTACGCGCTGCGTTTAAATAGCACGCAGGTGAATAGTAATGCACGGACGGGCTGCAGGTGATTTTGTATCTACTAATAGGTACGAGCACAATCCGCGTAGAATCTGTGTGCGTCTGAACTGAACACTCTCTAACTGTGACCCTTAGTAATGTTATTTATTTATATATAACTCTTTTTAGTTTAGTATCAAAGCATTCGTATGTATTTTTTAACAAAATATTACTCGTTTATTTTTAGATTCTTCTGAAGCATGTTCTTCGTCACATATCCATCCGGAAATAGAAGAAAGCCAAGCACATACTTTATCGGATGTCCATCCAGAAATCGAGGAACCCCAAGTCAACGATTCTGATATATCTGCAGATAATGCAGATTGTAATATAATTTCATCAGAAAGAGGAAATTTTGGTGACAATTTAACTGAATGCGAACGAAAAATAATTTTTAAATTGGGTCCATTTAAACCACAAGGACCATTTCCAAAAGTTTCAGAAAATAACCGACCTTTTTCAGCTTATTATTATTCATATTTCAATTAGGCAGGCATAAAAATTATAAGACCATGGTTATGTTATTCTAACGTTTTAAACAAACCGTACTGTCACTTCTGTTGGTTATTAGCAGATCGTCAAAACAAATCGTACTCCTCTGCTTGGGTTAACGGTGTTTCGGTTAGAAGCAATTTCACACAAACTATTCTTGACCATGAAAAGTCACAGCAGCATATTAGTGCCTCACTCTCTTATAATAATTGGTTGCAAGGAAATACCATCGATACTCTATTGAAAAGTGAAATCGATAGTAAAATTACATTCTGGAGAGATGTACTGCATCGTATAATTAATGTTATAATTACTTTAGTATCTTGTAATCTACCTTTGAGGGGGCATGATTCTGATTCTGGCAATTTTATGGCAATTTCACGTCTGCTATCTAACTATGATGCAACTTTAAAAGAACTTTTTCTAAAACCGAAAGGTGAAATAAATTATTTAAGCCCTACGATTCAAAACGAAATTATTAGTTTGCTTGGTACTAACGTTAGGAACAGTATTATCTCAGAAATTAAAAAAGCTCCATTTCTGACAATAATTCTGGATACTACAGATAGTTGGTAAATTTTTGACAAGTCTTGTGTTGACTTGTCAAAAATTGACCAACTATCTGTAGTTTTTCGATATATCTCGGTTACAGAAAATGATGATAATGTGCCTAAAGAAATAAAAATCTGTGAGTCCTTTTTAGGATTCATAGCAGTAACCGATTGCAGTGCTGCAGGTCTGAAAACTGTCATTTTAAATTTGACTAAAGAATATTGAAATGATTTGACTAAATGTAGAGGACAGGGATACGATTTTTTTTTTTTTTTTTTTGGGTGGGAAATCATCAAATAACTTCTCCCGCTCTGGGTGGAGCAGGAGGGCGTGTCAGACTTTTACTGACTAAAACCCACCCGTGTTCCTTCATTAGCCCGTATGTCAGGGGCTGTGGTATCTCTTTCAAACGAACCCGCACCCCTGACAGACATCGGCCCTTGCGGGCCCCATCATTTTTGTGCTGACATCTCTTTGAGGCGCGCGTGGAACACAACGCGCCGTCGACTTGGGCTTGGTCCTTACCGGACAGTGAGCTACCCATTACTCGCCGTCCGCAAGCCCATGCCTACGGTGGCCGGAAATCGGCCTGGGATTCCCGACGCCCAGGGCGTCTCCGTATCCTGCGGCGGCTAGGGTCGCGAGGGCGCATATGCTGCCTCTCCCTCACGTGCGCCGCCTCCCTCTTCGCGAGCATCACTGCTTCGCT
The DNA here is from genome assembly GCA_949987655.1 of Polymixis flavicincta. NCBI lineage: Eukaryota > Metazoa > Arthropoda > Insecta > Lepidoptera > Noctuidae > Polymixis > Polymixis flavicincta. Next base: position 16,010,303 of record OX465181.1, on the reverse strand, counting down.
GAAGGAGGTGACGGCTCCCCATGCCCTCTCGCTCCGTACCATGGCCTGGACCAGGGCCGGACGCGAGAGATCGCCGCCGCTGATCGCCTCCACGAGGACACGGCGGTGCTCCGCCCAAGCAGGGCAGACCGCCACCGTGTGCTCCACCGTGTCCTCAGGGCGATCTTCGCAGTGGAAACACCCGGGCGTTTCCTCCCGCCCTATCCGAAACAGGAACCTCCCGAAACAACCGTGTCCGGTGAGGACCTGCGTCAGGCGGAAGGTGAGGACGCCATGCCGCCTCTCAAACCACTCCTCAAAGAGGGGACTTACCGCCGCAATCGTGGCGTGCCCAACAGGGATACGATGGAGCAAATGTTATGTCGGGTGTGTATGGAGGATTACAAACCCTAATAAAAGAGCATGCTCCAAATGCCGATTATGTTCATTGTGCTGCGCACGCTTTAAACTTGGTTTTGAACGATGCTGCGAGACATGTTCGTGAAGTATCGACTTTTTTCGATAATTTAGAAAAAATATATACTTTTTTTGGCAATAGTATAAAACGCTGGGCTATGATAAGTGACGATTCATCTGAAAAATATTTGATTACCCTTAAAAAGGTATGTCCTACCAGATGGTCTTCTAGGAACGACGCTTTATTAGCAGTAAAGAAATTTTTTTTACTAATCATGAAAACTTTGTACCAACTAAATTTAATTTCAAATAAAAAAGATGAACGTGAAGAATGTAAAAGTATAATTAATATTTTAGAGAGTTTTGATTTCTTAGTGCTCGTTACATTTTTTTCTTCACTATTTGAAATTATTAATCCTGTTTCTAAAGCTCTACAGCATGATAATAATGACTTACAGAAATCTAGTATTTTATTAAGTAATCTTTTAAATAGACTGTGCCAATTAAGAAATCAGAATTCATTTAATAGTTTGCTAAATGAATCCAAAGATTTAGCAAAAAAGTGGGGGGTAACAACTGTTTTTAAAAACAGTAGGCGAAAGATAACGAAGCGTTTTTTTGATGAGTTATCACAAGATGAGAGAATTTCCGACCCGGAATCCTATTTCAAAGTCAATGTATACTATTGCTGTTTAGATATATTAATTTCTCAAACTAAAGAAAGATTTCAGAGCCTTTGCAACCTGAGTAGTATATTCGAAATATTACAACCGGAGAAACTCCTATCTTCTTCAAGCGAAGAGATATTAAACGCTTCCGGAAAACTGTCTGCTAAATACAGTAAAGACATCTCACTTAATGTTTGTGACCAATTAAAGGCTCTAAAAACATGCTTAAATTCTGAAATTAAAAAAAAATATTCCATTAAAGAACTCATTGAATTATTGCTAGTAAAATTCAATAGTCTTGCATCCAGTTTTCCCGAGGTAATCACAGCATGCTTTTTATTCTTGACCCTTCCAGTAACAACCGCAACGGCAGAAAGAAGTTTTTCAAAATTAAAACTAATAAAAAATTACTTAAGAACTTCGATGGGACAAGAACGGCTGTCAGACATCTCACTATTGTCCATAGAGGCAGAAACTTTAGAAAAACTAAAATCATCATCAGCCATAAATGATTTAATAAATCAGTTTGCCGATAAAAAGGCAAGGAGAGTGAATATTTAAAATTCGATTTTTATTTGTAAAATGGGTAAATTATGTGATAAATAAATATTACTTCTCACAAATTTTTTTTTCTTTTGTGAAAAATCTTTACCTCCATATAAGGGCCTCCAAAAAAATTTTTATACGGGGCCCCGACAAGGCACGCTGCGCCACTGGTTAGGTTGATTGATGGGTAGGGTACCGTAGGTAGTTAGTAGTTAGATACACTCAAAAACAAATCTCATCAATAAACATTTTTAATGTTTCTTTTAATCCTTTCTCGGCCACTCGAACCCCAATAAATAATGTGTCCACTGGACCTGTGACTATAGTTTACTCTGGATCTCGACCGTTGGGGGTCGAGAGTGGATTTTATTTTCTAGCCAAGATTTAGTTTCCTTTCGACCCCCAAAGTAGTCCGTACTTCTTACTGTACCAAAATATTAATTTTAGGTACTTACCGAACTAGGGGTCGAAAGTGGACAAGCCTGTCCTTTGTATGAAAGTTCAGTCTCACCCCCTGGGGGTCGAGTGTGAACTATGTTTAAGGGTTGTGAGAAAACAAATTTATTACAAACATTATTTTAGGGGTCGAGGGGCCGAGAGTGGACTAAACATACATAATGTTTGTGATTGTCCCTCTCCCGAAATTAAAATGTCCAAATTCGCCATTCTGAGAAGCTGGCTGATGTATAAAATGTAACAAAGGCTTTCGGGGTCTCTACAAGTTTCACGATTCTTTCAGGATGGAGAGTTTCTCCAAATGTGGAAACCTACCTTTACTACTTTAGCCGTTATTAGAAAAACACAAAACCATTTTCAAAAGATCGAGAAATAGAACGGTTGTGGTGTAATTACCAAAAGTTCATAAATGAAATAAAGTAATTTTTTATAAAATATTGTAGGGACGCTTTAAGTAGTGTAGGGACCCCTACTAGGGAGCCCTTTGGTATCGGGGTCTATTGATAAAGCACTTTTATGCGTATTTAGCGGATAAATCGGGTAATTCTTAGGTACAGTGACCCCTTACCTCATGCATAAAGTCAACATACCTACTTAACTATTAAGTAATCTGTAAAAGAGCCAAAAGGCAAGACGCTAATTCAAATGCTTGGAATCCTTTCGTTCCGTCCTACAACCTTTAACGCATTATGGCGACGGCGACGGCGGCGGCGAAACCAATTTTTAATGCATGAGTATTTATTGAAGAATGCAAGTTATCTGATGAAACAGCAGGTGAATTCAAGTTTACATTAACATACTAATCAGATCAAATATTTGTACATTAATTACTTAAGTAATTATTTTGCCTTTCGGTTTGGAGACTGGAAATTAAACTCTAATAAATACCCATTTTGCGATCTGCTGGAATTCTGAAAATGTTAAGTGTCTCGACTCCCAAAGACGGCCCGCACACAGATATACATATAGATATAGGAAAAACTAAGGTGAAGTGAAATGTCAATCCCAAGCATAGAAATATTAAAAGAGCATGTGGAATGACAGCTCGTTTTCACGGGTCGATTTGGCTGATACTCATCATGTGTGTTTATGTTATCCAGTGCCAGTTCAGTAGCGTCTATTACTTTCTATGCAGTATGATCGGTCCTTACTACCGAAGTACCGAACTACCTCGTCTGTTGCTATCCCTAGCATGCCATTTACTGTCAGATAAACAGGGTGGTCTTTACAGACCACCCGGTCCACCCCCCACAACATTCACCAGCGTAATATGTAGATAATGTTATCTTTACACATTGCATTTCGGAGTGTAATCATTATGTTATGAGTGACGTAAACTATTCTAATTATTTCCGCGTCGGTACAACTGACACTGTTTAGATGGAGCGTCAGTGTTGCAGGAACAGCTGGTTATTGCGTCAGCGGAAAGGTTGCGGTGCGGTTACATCAAGTGCCTATTGCGTTGGCGCCCCGGCTGTTACTCAACGGATCCGGAGGCAAGTTGCGGTCCTGCGCCCTAGTGCTATAAGTTACGGAGAGATAGTCAATTTGCAGTGGAATATATTTATATGCCGCTATCGTTAGCTATATTTTAGTATGAAGGTAAGTGCCTAACTGCCTACTTATCATAATTGGCACTTAGTAAGAACCAGACCAGAAAACACCAAGAAATGCATGTAAAATAACCACTTAAATTGCAGCTTGACGAGCAATAACTCATCAATATCGAAAAAATAATTTGGTGAACGTTCAGAGTTCCGGTATGTTCGTGGAAATGGTCATTTTCACGGTAAGTATGCGCCGGCGCACGTGGCCTGGAGGCAGCGGGGGCTGGGGCTGCGGGAGGAGGGGAGGCCGCGTCTGGAGTCGGTGACCGTACATGCGCCGTCGTGCATAAGGAGCCGCCTGTCTTTGTATTCCGGTAAGGTCGCGCACTCCCCAACTAGCGAGAATGGTGCAAAACTATTCATGTTGACACTTCTCAAGTACCTGTTAACAATTGTCATTTTTTTGTCATTGTTATATTGATGAGTAACATACAGCGTCGTTCCATGAAAGCAGTGCATAATTTATTTACAACGTAACATAATGTGGCTTCGCGTCATGTACAGCGCTGTATTGTTTGTTGGCTAATACTTATTTTACCTATCTCGGAGCCTTCCAAAACATGTAGGAAAATAAATAGGTAAATTAATAGAATTCATTCAGGCTTAATAAACACACTAATTGTATTTAACGGATATATTATCTAAAGCGCAACCGCTTATTTTGATCTAGGTACATATTGACGACGATGATAAAATCAAATTGTATAATCCCTTATCCCTGTAGCTTCGAGTACAGTAAGCTTACCTAGGTACAGTAAACTTGTGTTAGTAGAGACTTTTATGCACTAAATAGGAATTGTAAATGAGATGAGACCATGGCCGTGAAGTCATGTAAAACTCTTTTTCTCAGGCGGATAATGATAATAAAATATCTTGGATTGGACAACAAGTCACTTTGTCATGTTTTTAGTTTTTATCCTTTCGAGATTGGTCCTTACGAAACTCATCTGGTAAGTTTAGTTCTGAAATACCTACTGCCTGCCTATACCTACTTACAGCAAACAAACCAGAAATTTAGAAAAATAAAATCAAAATATCTGTTGCGGTATCAATTTTTGATAGTAATAAGTAGGTAATTTATTAAGTTGAAAAGTACCTAATTGGAAGTAACTAGGTAAGTATAAATATGTATAGATAAGTAAAAAAATATATTTTGTAATGCAAACAAATATTATTTTAGGTAGATACACTGGCTTTGGTTGAGTTTAGGAGTGTGAACAACTCCCATAGGTATTCCGCGTAGGCTATAATTACTTGGATACCTTCCTACCTCCATGCCTGTTTATTTAGGTTTACCAAAAGTTCTCATGTCACAATAGAAACACAACAACAATAAAATTCACCCATTGTAGATTGACGTGTGCTACAGGTAAGCAAACTTTTTGTAGTTTTTATTCTTCTCTATGTGAATAATTCCTTATAAAAAGGTTGCATTCAAATTACGTTTTTCGTTCAGGCCGGTTTAGCTGAAAAAATAAGTTGGTGTCATTTTATGCAGAAGAATAAATAAAAAAAAGGTTAAATAGCATCCTTATTTTTTTTTACCCCTTGTTGCCAGTTAGTAGTTAAGATCATCATCATCATCATCACTTCAGCCGAAAGACATCCACTGCTGGATATAGGCCTCTCCCAAAAGGGGGGTTTTGCCATAATCGCCACGCTTGTCAGGCGTCATCATATTCAGTAGATTTTACAATACCTAGTACCTACCTACCTAAAAAGTTTGCATGAATAGCATTCGAATAATGCCAGTAAGTAATGTAGGTAAGTATCTTCTCTGTTCAAATCTGAGATTTAAAACTGTTAGTATTTTTTTTAAACGTTGTCTTTTTGTTCGTGTTATTCATAATGGGGATGTATAATTTTACAACAAGTAGCTACCTATTCTAAAATCCCGCCAAAACAAAATTTTATTTTTGCAAAATACAAACCATGGCATGGTTTACGTTTATTTTGAATTAAGTAGCTGATGAAGTCAGAAGTGCTTGAACAGGCTGACCACAAATGCCTGAAAATTCTTTCTTTTTTTTTCACGTTGGATTTTTCAATTACACATGCTGGTCATTTGATAAAGCCTGATAAAGCCTTCGCCTTAGACGGCGCTTAAGATATATCATCACTTTTAAGGGGTAATGTCTGAGGGCTTACGATTACAGAGACAAAGCGCTGCATCAGTATGCAGCGGGGACAGCCGCTTCCTGCTGGCCGCGTTCCCGCAACCGCTATGGTAATTTAATTGTACAATACGACAGCGGAATGGATTAGGTGCCTCCGACATAGTAACTTCGGAGTAATGGGGGAAAACCGACTGTATTGTTCCCGAGTTGCTGAGTAAGTTCTATTTGACCACGTAGGCTCTGAGGCAAGTTATTGAGGATAATGTTCCCAATCGCAACTTGTTATTTTATGGGTAACTATGTTCAATAAGCAATAAATGGAAGTTGGTGGTCAGGACAATAGGTAGTCGGACTTTCAGTTATGGCGCCTCGCTTCTCCCAAGTTGCCTCTTAGTAAGCACTCAGTCTTCTTTCTGCATCTTCGTCCGTTTGCCTGTATTGGCTATACAGAGCGGTCGTTAAGTGAGAACAGTTGGAGAGGGATGAAGGGAAAGAGACAGAAAAGATAAAAACGATAAGTCAAGCAAGATTGATGACAATTTCGACAGCGTGATCATTTTTGGTGGTGCAAGTAGTTACTTCACTGTTGTGGAGGTCAGATAGGCAGTCTGCCATGTAAAATACTGGTATTCAGCTGCATCCGGTTAGACTGAAAGCTGACCCCAACATATTTGAGAAAATGCTAGGCAGATGATGATGATGACAGGTAGTTAGGTACTTCAGTGATTACCTATCTATCTGGCAGATTCACAAACAGAAGTCTCGAAAACGTTCGTTATTTAGGTATACAATTCCGCTTCACCGCATCCGTTAGCGCAAGCGCAGCCTTACCACCTAAAACAAGTTCCTCGAAATAAATATGAGTGTTTTCGGCATGATGGCACCGCATAACAAACATTCTGACACCTGCTGACTCATCATATCGGTTCTAGCTAGTGAGTTCCGACTGATGACTGATGATACAAATGTCAAGAATGCTGCAGGTTATTGCATAAAAGAAGAGAACTGGTAGTTGTAAGCTACCTGTATTTATTTCCAATACCATAGCTCAGTGGTCAGAGCAACCGCGCGGTGTCCTGAGGTCGAGGATTAGAGTCACACTCGTGTTCGTTTTTAGAATTTATGTTGATAAAATATGGATAAGATGACATCATTGATGCTCCAGCAACTCAACTATTTTGTCTAAAGCCGATAGACAGAAGACAGATAGACATAAGTTTCCTCCTTACTTATACGTGATCTTCCCTACATGATGCAAGGGCGTTGACACCGCGGGCCAAGTCGGCTTTGTGCCAAATGTGAATAATAACTATCTACTGACGACCCACACGTGTTAGAAGCACCAAATTGTATTCAGATCCTTGTTTGACAGCAGAATTCAAATGCGCTGCGATATTGATCAGAGCATGTATTTACAGATACTTACCTAGTAACTCATGTTTGATCATTTAGAATCGGCTACAAGTGCAATTTGTACGATAAGACATGACATTCCGGCGCCCAAAGCACCTTATTGTTTGATTCATATAATTACCTAACGGGTCTAACCACCTGGCAGGTTCATTTCAAAGAACATAAAACAATAGACGTATGTAAGTAGGTAGCCATAAACCACTTGTGCCTTATGTTTTATTAAAACACACCAATAAATCGACCATGAAGAAAATTCAAGCATTCAAATTAATTCACTCGGAATGTTTAGAATGTACATCCTTCTTTAGTACGTACCTATGTAGTACAAGTTATAAAACAATAGGGTACTCACCGTTCTATATGGCACGAGTACATATAGAGAGAATTAATATTGTTTATTTAAATATTATTATGTTATAATAGACCGACAAAAAATATTGAGAGCCTTATGTGATATGAATTTGCATGAAATAGCTGAACTATTTATTTGACTATAAACCTAGTTGATTGATATGTTGCCGATACCACAGAGTTCAAAGACTTCTCATTTTCGCTTAGTCAACCTTACCTTAGCTACATAAATTGATGCACCTACCTACAGGGCGTTGACAATTGCTACAAAAATTATAACCATATCCGATTAAGTGACGGTTCGGAATTGTGGTTTAGGGTTGAGGGTAGGTTTTAGCAAAACACTAAAAAAGTAGGTACACATAGTTTTTACAAGCCTCCTTGGATTACATTTCGCAAACTTATGACAATTTTGTTTTTTGCCTGTCTGTTTTTCCGGTTATATGTACTCCGAAAACGGCTGCACCGATTTTGACATTTTACTACCAGATATATGATGTTATAAGAAGTAACAGGCCTAGTCCTATTGCCTAGGTGGTACGATCGTAATTTCCGACATCCACGTGGGGGAACCCGCGGGCCGAAGCTAGTCCCTACCTAGTGTTTAAATTATCAATTTCATTTTATGATTTGTCACGATTGAACTCAGATGCTTTTGAAGACTTGAGCTAAGGGGGCTCCGCCACTGTTCGAATGCATAAGTTTCCTTCAGATTTTCCTTATCCGTACAAGTTTCCCCCAGACCGTCACTTCGTGGTCAAGGTAAAATCTTTACGAATGTGAAACCAGGTGGATATAGTTAAGTCTATTAAAACAATATGTATGACAAGCTTCCACCTGCGGCTTCGCCCGCGTGGTGTGTTTATAAAAAGTAACCTTATGTCATTCCCCAGGCTTCAGAATATCCATATTAACCTCTATCGTGGTATAAATTACTTAGTGTGAGAGACAAAGTGTATTTGCACTTAATTCCGAAAGCGATGAAGGAATTATTTTTATACTTACCTACTCTAAAATGTGCATTGGAAAAAAAAATACAAATTAAATGTATAAATGGCTCACTATTTTGGTTATAATGGCTTTCCCATGAAAGATCGCGTACTTTTATTTAGACGAACAATCTTACCATAGGATCTATCAACGCAAGCCAAGATATCGATGCTTCCGGCAACAAATGTCGTAAACGCCATTTTGGCGAAAATGAGTTAAGAATGCAGCCCTACTTAATTTTTGGCGCTGCGTCGATCTAAAAATGTGAAAAAATATTCGCCTAAAAAAAATACTTTTACACCCAAAATTTTTACTAGTATAATCAAGATTTTTTTGAAAAGAGGGTATGTATAACTCATATTGCTTAGAACCGAATAACCGTGCAGGTCGTATAATACAACGTACAAACAGCTGTCGGTCGTAAAAACATGAATACATAATTAATTGTAATTACACCCCACAATCATTTTTAAAACGTAAGCTCTGCTGAGAAACAATTGTCGTAATGTCACTTGGTCATGAAGATGTCAAGCGTAAAAGAAAGGGAAAAGGGAAGAATAAATCAAAAGAAAATACAGAAGAAATGTTAGAATTACAATATAATCGAGTAAAGCAGTTGACTCCAAAACAGCTATATACGGATAAACTACCAATTACCGCAGCTAAATACAAAGATCTGCAACGATTGTGTGATCAGGGGACAATACACAAACGGTTTCATGCCGAATACAAACAGCTTCCTTGTCAGTCTCATAATGTCATTGATACTCTTCCTGAGACTGACGAGGAAGATGAAATTTCTGATTAATTATCTTCTATCAGAAAATCAGGTCTTCAAATTTCTGGTTAATAATCTTCTATCCAATGACAGAAGACTATTAATCAGAAATTTGAAGACCTGATTTTCTATAACTCGTCGTCGTATTATGTTTTGCATCTACTTTTTTATTATCTTGTCGATAACACTTTCCCATTTTCACCAACGACACTAAAAGTTAGGTAGACCATAGTACAGAAGCTTTCCGAACAAACAAGATCTAGAAAGATGAACTACCTACATTTTTAAGGGCGTTGGTGAAAATGGGCATTGTTTATTAAAATTATTAGAGCAGTAAGCTTGGTAGAAAGTTTACTTATATTTTTTTGTAATTCATTATCAATACGTTTTAAAAAAATGTCGTGATTATAAAATCTTCTTGAAATCAATGAAACAAAATGATTACTTAACATTTTGAATTATGTCTGGCTGGTTAGGTACGCCGTTGGAGGTAGAACACTGTAGGCATCTTGTAACAAACGCTTGATTAAATTATACGGGACGATGCCTATAATATACTTACTTAAGTGTATTTTTATACCTTTAGGACCTGCCAGGTCCTAAAGGTATAAAAATTTCGAGCCGCGACACAAACAATGATGATGAATGATGATTGATGTACGTAAGATCCTCTAATGGAAATTTAAGTGATTGGTTTAGACATTTTTTACTTTGAATTTGTATTAGTGCCTTGCTTAACCATTATTTTGATTAAACGATGACGGTCAATGAATAAAAAACCTTTTTTAATTATGTCAATTTAGGTTTTATTTTATTGTTTTTATTACAAGTAATGAAAACTCAACTTACAGTCTTAAATTCATTGATTTGCTTCAGATATTTCCATGTTTGTTACATACCATCGCATCAGATCGTGGTGTTTACACTAATTTTTATTTCAGTATATGGTTTTTAAAACCAAACCCAGAACTATTGTATTTAAAAACTGGTGCATACTTCTAACTTCCGTTAGACAAATCGTTCTCCATTGATTTGTTAGTGGTCGTAAATACCAACTTCTTGAATTTTCTGGGGTGTATGTCCAAGCTAACTTTTAAAATAAGGCTTTGACATAAATAGCAATAATATATTATGAAACACCATCGTATTTTACGTATTTCTTGTTTAGAACACAATTTTACAACTTTTAACGTTAAAAAGATAAACGCCAAAAACGAAATTATTTTTTGTTTTTCGTTGATTACCAAAAGTGCTATTTTGGTGTTTACGACCTTTGTTGTCGGAAGCATCGATATGTAGCTCCCAAAGGGCAGTAATTTTTCCGATTTACTTGATACTTATCGTTATATGTTGGCAAAATCACACAAAATCTTTGCTTAGCCTATGAGTTATTCTTATGTACATACCTAAGCTACCATAAACTTGTATCAAAATCAGTTCAGTAGTTTTTGCGTGAAAGTTCATCCATCCTCAAAAACTTTCACCTTTATAATATTCTATGTACCTATGTATGCACCCGGAATATGATTATCGTTATAAACCCTAGGGTAGTGTTTGAAAAACCCGCTCATGGAGGTAAACTCAAGTAGTGGCTTCGATGCGCACTTGAGGGTCCTATGTTGAATACAAATGACGATATTTGGCGGTCAAAGCGGGCACATACTGACTGAAGTAAATTTATTACTTATGTGTACACAGTAACATTACACCCACGTATCATCACGTAGACGGCATGTGAAAATCAGTTTATAGCTATTGATACCTGGAATGTTGTCGTAATTGCTTCCGGTCACATACATAGTTGGGTAGGTATTTTCTTGGAAATTTAATTATTACTTACACATGTGTGAACGTTGGTAAAGTCAGTTGCTTCTTACAAGAATTTTTGTTTGGGAAAATTTGCTATTGTTTCGTAGGTATAGGAAATCAATTCACAGTAGGTACTATACTACCTTCTCCGGCATGACACAAAATTAAATCATTAGTAGCACCATCTTTTATATCCAGACAGGCAGTCACTAGCATGTAAAATATTGGTTCCCAGTTGCATCCGGTTTGACTGGAAGCCGACCCCAACATAGTTGTGGAAAAGGATGAGTAGCACCATCTTCACCCGCTAACCCAAGAACATACCTACCTAGAGCCAAGGTCTATTTTGCATCATTCTGTTAGTCATCCTTCACAATACCATATATTTTAGGTAAGTAGGTATAGAAGTCAGTAGCCCACCTTTTTCCTCTGAGACCTTAGTCAAATATCTAGTTTTATTACTAAGTGACCAAAACAGTGACTATCGCCGTATGACCGTAAATGCCTCAATGTACGGTAAGATCAACTACTAGAGGGATAGAATAGCAATAAGCTAGTATTTATTTTATGTACACATAAAAACTGTAGGTATTAACTTTTTTATATTTATATTTTACCATATTTTTTTATAATACCGACATCTGTCGCAGATTAGTAGGAAACTTTAAGCAGTTTTCCTCTATCTGTCACAAGAGGGCGCCGCCAGTGTTAAAATGTATTATTTGTACTTTCTGAGCTTTGTACGAGGTAATGATAGAATACGTTAAGATGATGATACCTTATTATTTTATTGGACGTATACGACATATCGAATCAAAAAATATAATATCATGCAAGTTGTCCCCAAAGGGTAAAGCAGATAAGTAACCTATGCCTAGTAGGTACCTTCACCTACATTTCACCAGTTTTTGTGATATGTTCGTTAATGAAATTAGAGAAAAGATTAGGAAGCAAATGATCAGATTAGTTCACATTAAGAACTGCTTAAACACGATAAATGAAACTGACATAAGAATTTATTTCCGAAAATAAAATCAGCACCCTAGTTGCGTTTTGAAACGGATTATTAAAACATTGCTTCATGTTCGAAAAAATCTGCCTGCTCAACAACGTAAATAACGCAATGAATATTGTTGAACTGTCAAAACGAAACCGATTATGATTAATCGCGAGTAACGCAATTAGGGTGCAGAACAGAATGATGATTAATTTAGGTGTGATGAATTATGTCATGTATGTTGTTCTAAGGACTATCGTATTACCCAGTAACTGGGTTGTGGAGGTCAGATAGGCAGTCGCTCCATGTAAAATACTGGTATTCAGCTGCATCCGGTTAGACTGGAAGCCGACCCGGCGACCCCAACATAGTTGGGAAATGGCTAGGCAGATGATGAAGATGATGATGAATTATGTCAACACGATTAATTCGCACAATAATCATATCATAATGACAGGTATGGGATGTACTATAAAATAACACAGAAACTCATTTAATTATTCTAGTCAGTGTTGAGAAATATGATAAGTTACAAACGGTTCCTATTGTTATGCAAGGCATCAAAGATTACGTTGCCAGTAAGTAGGTAGGTATTACAAATACGATCAACCCTATCGCTCCTATCTATACTTCCTATCAGCACTGAAGTTTCTTAATGAGAATAATGTGTAAACTATATTACTTATTAAGTTATTATAAATGTGAAAGTTTGTATGTTTATTACTGAATCACGCAAAAACTGATTTGGATGAAAATTGGCACACTTTTTGATAGTTCTTAAACTGGTTTGACACTTAGGATACTTTTTATCCCGGTAGTACCTACGTGTCCCTGGGATAATTTCCGACCTCTACGCGGGTGATACCGTTGCCAACACTTTAGTAAATGAGTGAACAGTGATAGATAATGGACACTAACAAATAAGCAGTTGCTGTGTCAGTCCAGAATACATACAAGTATCTATACCTCTACTAATCAAGCGACAACTTCTTATAATATACAGGAAAAGTTTTCATCCAGTGCGCAAATTGTAACCATGAATTGAGCATATCATTCTAGACCCCCTAGCGCAGAAATTTTTCGCCGTATATACGGAACAAAATCAGCTGTTCCATACATTTTGACCGCGTAGGTATTGCAGTTTTCTATAAAGAAGATGATTTTTTTTTTTATAGCCGGCGAAAAATTTCTGCGCTAGGGGTTCTAGAATGATATGCTGAATTCATGGTTACAATTTGCGCACTGGATAAAAACTTACCCTGCATATGTAAGTAGATAGGTAGTACTTACTCTAGGTTTAGTTTTATTAGATTCCTAATTGTAGCTATAGATTCTGACTGATAATCTACACTTATTCATGATGCAATGCCAGCAATTAAAAATGTCGAGCGACCAAAGACTAACTTTCATCTTAATTAGACATGGACTGTGTGGCTTACAAATTCAATCTTCTCAATAACTGGCTGCTGAGTGGTGAGGCATAAAGGGTTTTTTGAGCGTCATCACATTTTGTACACGTTTTATTTCCCCGGAGCTTCATGATTGAAGTGGTTTTGGTCTACGGGCACATTGTACGCTCTGCGCTTGAATGCACTTTCTAAGGGACTGCTCAAAGACATCTTATTGACTTTTTGTTTGCTCATTGAGACATCGGGAGCTTTGTTTGATTATTCTATTTACAGCCTCGCCAGGAACGTGTTCTTTATTGGTTTAATTATTATATTTTTGGAGCTATTGCGATGTAACATCAAACACATGTTTGCTTCAGGTATGTAAAGCATTATTACCTTTTGACGCTGTCATTTTTAAGGAGAATAAAACCTCCGTACGTTTATCGCGTGACGCCAATTAGTGACCATGGCAACAACTTGTTCCCCCTTATTACAAAACAAGGTTTTTCTTTAGGTATGGTTTAAACCACCGAGCATGTTTTTGAAATAAGAACTTAGAACTGAAATAGAATTACAGCTCCTTTTCCAAAACTGACAATTTAGCACTGGACTAACTTGTCAGTTTTGTAAAAGAGCTGTATTTCGATTTCAGTTAGGTTCTTATTTCAAAAATAGGCTCGGTGGTTTAAACCATACCTAAAGAAAAACCTTGTTCTGTAATAAGGGGGATAGAGTTTAAAGCATTTCCCTCACTATACTTATATATCTCACTATTACTTCTTTAAATAATTTCCAATAAGAAGCGCTGTTCTCCTGTATTCCTTAAATCAATATGTAAATCGTAAACAATTACAGAAAAGTTAGGTGTATGAGTAATGCTTGGAACTTCAGTATCGTGGGAGTCAGTACCGTGTTCCTACTTCCTAGCGTGGCGGACGGCTATAACAACATTCGCGACGAGGGAAATGTCAAGGTCACGCCCGTTCACTTCCTTTACCGCCGAGCCTCCGTGAGCCTACGATATTCGCGTCCCTCACCCTCCACAATCTAAATTATATAGTAAGTATAGTATTGTATACCGTTTCAAGTGAAAAGCCTGTACATAGTATATAGAGTCGAATTGTATGTTACTTTTATCATTTTTAAGAGCTTTTGCTTCCACCAAAAGATTTCCGTGAGTATGTTGTTTTTACGTTGTTTGAATACTTAATACTGTTTCAATAGCTACCTTATGTTGGATATTTCCATTATCTTCTTGTTTTTTATTGCTGGTTGCGAACGAACTTTATTTGAGAGGATGTTTTGTGTGTGGTTTAAGGTAGGTATGACATTTTAAGCGTGTTGACCAAGTACCTAGTTACATCAATTTATTAATTTTGCAATGTAAGTATTTTTTACACTCATGTAAAAATACTTTCCTATTCTGTTATGACATGTCGTTTGTATAGTAGCTTTGTACCTCTTCGCTTATCATGCTTTATTATACTGATCCGTTGTTTGTTGCAAATTAATATGGAGTGGTGGTCCGAGGATAAACACGTCTCGGTTTTGACGTAGGTAATCTATAGATTTTTCTGAAAGAGCCTGTTCCAGAGTTTTAATCGTAATATGTAGCGGAGTATCAAACATCATAATTATGTTAATAAAACCAACACGATAAAGGTAATTTGGGCACTAATTATAGTTTACATGCAATATTGAGTTCGGGTCCCAAGATCGAACCTTGGGGGACGCCACTTTCAATGAAGGGAAACTTTGAGTTCCAGGTTCTTTTACTCTAATAAAACGTTCAATTGAGCGATAGTGGATTGCTTTGCGCGGGCTCGAACTCACTGGTGGGCCTGGCTAAAAATCACGTTGTCTCACCAGGCTTCGTATCCGACAGAGATAGTATCAGTGATGAGCAGTTAGACGCTAGTCTACTCGCACAGATGCAGGAGCATTTTTGCCAAAAAAATCGCGAAAAAATTAAGAAAAGTCCTTCAGAAGATCGGGTTTTATGAAAAAACCACTGCATAAATCAATGACGAATAAAGTTTATTGAATTTATTGTTAATTGAACTTTGTCGGTACCGTCTTGGTTTTCGAGATTTTACACTCCTTTTATTACTTAAACACGCTCTAAGTTAGGTTAAACTAGCAAGAAAAACGAATCTTTGTTGGCTCATAACTTTTTAATGGCTTTTTGTTTTAGTATTCTGTTTCCGTACAGACAATAATAATAAGGAGACAAAACCATACCATGTTTTATTTTTGATGTACATAGTCAAACAGTGGAGTAAAACCCTCCCGAAGTTTGTATGGAAAAAATGTGGACAAGTGTCACCTTAAATGAACTAGTGGAGTATTGAAGCTATCGAGAAGATGTGGTTCATTAATTTGTCATATGAATGTTTTAAATGCTGCTGATTGACCTACTATGGTAAAAGATTTTGGGGTTATCCCTGTGTTCGAGCAAGAAGGTGGTAATTAACAACACAACATCTTGGGTCCAACTTTGGAAGGTACATTTTTGAAAATGTCCTAGGTGGAACTGTTACTGAACACAGACGACTTCAGCTTAAGTTAGCAGTAGTTCATGTTTCTTTGGTTTGCATGCGTTTAATCGTTTAATAATACATTGGCGAAATCTACGAGAGTGGCGAAGAAAAATAATTCATTGCTGCTCCTCATTACCTTACAGGATAAGTTTTTATCCAGTGCGCAAACTGTAACCATGAATTCAGCATGTCATTCTAGACCCCCCAGCGCAGAAATTTTTCTTCGTCATTCTAGACGCCCCAGCGCAGAAATTTTTCGTCAGTTATACCTACGAGTACAACAAAAAAATCTGCTGTTTCATAGAAAAGTGCAATACCTACGCAGTCAAAATGTATGGAACAGCTGATTTTCTTTTGTATAACGGACGAAAATTTTCTGCGCTGGGGCCTAGAATGATATACTGAATTCATGGTTACAGTTTGCGCACTGGTTAAAAACGTATCCTTTAAAGGAATAATATAAAGACTTGCACTTTTTATTTACCATAACGTAACAAAATAATGATGCCGGCTTAAGCCGTCAGATGGCAGTCGTGTCGGAGGGCCCGGCGTAACGACGGCGCCAATGGAGCGCGATTCCCCCAAGCCTTTCTTATTATGTGCTGTGATTTGAAACAATACAACAGTGGAGCCGCTTTAGTACTAATAAAATAACAATTATAAGCATTTTTTTTCCTGCTCGTAGGAAGTACTTACTGAATATTTACTAAGATTTAATCAAAGTTATGGATTTTTTTTAAATGCAGAATGCAAATGGCTAAGACGGTGCTACTTATGAATACAAAATTGAGGAAACTTAGAATATAATATTACTAATGTTCCGGTCACAAACGGAAAAAGTTTGTTAAATGTCAACATGATACAATCTGAAGAGATTTTAAAGGATGCAATCATTGAATATTCTAATCTGCTAATCATAATGTGTCATGTGTAGGTAGGTATTACTACTTAGTGCAGGTATGTATTATGTGACTAGCTAAACAAGATATACAGGAAAAGTTTTTATCCAGTGCGCAAATTTTTACCAGGAATTCAGCATATCATTCTAGACCACCTACCGCAGAAATTTTTCGCCGGTTATACAAAAAAAAATCTGCTGTTCCATACATTTTGACCGCGTAGGTATTGCACTTTTCTATGAAAGAGCTGCTTTTTTTTTTTGTATAACCGGCGAAAAATTTTTGCGGCAGGGAGTCTAGAATGATATGCTGAATTCATGGTAAAAATTTACGCACTGGATAAAAACTTATCCTGTATATCATTCTGTCCTACTAGAGGTATTTTTTGCCAGCAGGTGTTGATAGAGGACTTTTTTCGACCTTTCATCTAGCATAGCGTATGATCTGCGAAGAAGCCTTGTAGGCTTAGCGTAGCACAGCATAGGCATCGCGTAGCACGCGGCAGTGCTAAGTGACGTTTAGTCGCGTAGCACTGCTTACACACCACGTAACATGGCGTAGATGGCACGTAGCTCTGCGTAGGCATCGCGTAGCATGGTGCAGACGTCGCGTATCGTGGCGTAGACGTGACTCCATGTATACGCGACTCCATGTATACGCTATAAGAATGCGTACTAGAAACTATACGATCTACAGCTGTTGCCTAGCCTAGACGATAAGTAGTTACAGCATTTGTGCGTGATCTGCGTATACCGAATATATCGAAGAACGTCATCTTAAATCATGAATCATAAATTCATAACATAAAACTTTTCAACAAGACTACTCCATGTTTTATTACTCTGGATACAAGCAAGGCAGTTTTCGTGGTCGTTGGAGCGTCAAGTGAGTCCAAACGCCTACAATTTTCCCACCGGGACGATCCCGCACCCCGTCACCCGAAGCCTTATTACAGACTAATTAAGTCACGCAACAGATACGTTAGAAATCTGTTAGGGAAATAACCAAAACACAACCGCATGACAACATTTCGGCTAGACGTGATTGTTTTTTTGTCACATCTTCATGATCTAAGAATAAGAATAATTTATTGTTTTGAAAGTTCCATTCAAATGCGTTGTTTCTTGGAACTCACACTAGGGTTCCCTGTGTCGTGAGATCCAGGCCCCTCCTTCGTTCCGTTTACATTTATTGCTACGATTCTATACATGTAATAGTACGTTACAATAAATTTCTTAATTTCTGCTAATCTACTAGAAAAGAATATACAATAAAACCAATATCTAATCACCTTAGGCCTTAGATCATGAACATAGGTGTGAAAAAAAAACAATCACGTTCTAGCCGAAATAGCTATTTAGGTACTTATTCTACATGTTTTAGGTGTAGTAGGTACGTGTAAGGTATATGTTTAGTTTAGTAACTGTATTATTTTTCAGCTACTTGAAGCTAGTCCGCAAATAATAGGTACATCTGTCGATGTTGGTATCCCATTTCTCTTTCAGAAAATACTACCTATCTTAAAAAAACGGTGGACGTTAAACGACGAGTGATTGTTTCAGAAACTTTCTACAATGATTAAGAAGGTGAAATTAAAATAAATTAGATGATGTTTTTATAACGAAGCCGCGATTGTGTGGCTTGCGTCACTTGCGTGCAAGCAGCAACCATTGAAGCGCGTGCAAAGCAGCGAGAGTGCATTCCCAGCTATCTAATGACAATGACAGAGCATCCCCGCTTTCCAAGTTCATTGACAACGAAAGTGTTGCGCATGCGTGAAAACTCGCGCCAATTATAAGCGCAGGCGAGTTCGGCAGGCGCGCGCGGTGGCGGCGGCGCAGGCGCAGGCGCAGCGGTCGTTGCGCGACGACGCACCCGGCTGCGCGCGCTTCATTGCCAAGGCCGCCGTGCTTTCTCCACGATCTACAAGCTATTACGTGGCACTTGGGTCCGCTTGTATAATGTGATGTAATTGGAATTTGTTATGCTTTGCTACCGATAAACGGAATTACGAAAGACTGACAGTGTATAAATAAAATAACGTTATCACGATAGTAGGACACGACTCAGACGCCTCTTATTGTTATTGTAATTGAACAATGTTAGCATTTTACGATGATACTAATAATTCATTACATTAAAAGCGTTATCGTGTATAATTGTGTGCCACCATTAAATGGTATTTCCGTCGTAATCATTTGAACTGATAAACGATGATTACTCGTTGTTCTTGACCTAATCTCTCGATGTCAATCTAAGTACCAGCGTGTTTCCGCGTCACCATGTCACTGATGGACTGGTCAAGTAGGTAAACAATTCGTATAATATGCTCAGAGATGTGGAATGACATCCTCATCCATGTGTCATCAATTTTTCATGTAACTGAAGGAAATAAAAATTAAACTCTACATATCCGGCTTATCGGAGGCACCGCAAAATCGTAGCAAACATTTTGACCATATCTCACAAGCCCATCAATAAAAATTAACGACTCAAAATGTTGCTCTTAAATAGGTCCATAAATAACTTTATGCAAATATCCACATTTTTATTAGACTATATCGTGTTTTACGAGGAAAAAACCTGTTATGTATAATGAAGAAGATCTCAAAAGGAACCAAATACCTACTACGTCACAGAAAAGTACTTGTGTTGTTGACACAAAATAAGTACCTGTGTGTTCAAATGACTAGACGATTCTTGGACAAACTGATTTAAGTAATTTGAATCCACAGTGTGTCTCTAGACGGGACTGTGTATACCGGAAGCCAGAGGTTGTCAGAACAAACTCAAGGTTAATACGTAACAAAATCATTTAACTTGCACAAATTGAGGAGGTGAAAAAAATAATTGATTCAATTCGTCGAAAGTTACTCACGTGTGACTACCATTCCCCATATTCAATAGAGGAAATTAACAACAAATTAACAATCATATCGGCTCTCAGATAATTGTCACCACTGACGGATTTGTCCGTCAGCGTTTGTTTGTTCGTCGTTTGGCGTCAGTGGTTGGCCTTTTGACCAAAATTTCTCATAAGACTAAGCTAGCGGCTTATCGCCCGCGTGGAGATAGGAAATTATCCCAAGGGAACGTACTTCACGTATTACCGGAATAAAAGTATTATATGTGTTAAACTGTTAATCCAAGTGGTCTGTGTACCAAATTTGATCTAAATCCGTTTAGCTATATTTGCGTGATTGAGTAAGAGTATATATGAGAAGGATGTAGGCGAAAAACAAAGTGTTTTTAAAACGTCAAGGGGTCTGAAAAGCTCTAAATTGTTGTGTCCAAATATTGTGTAACATTTTGGGGAAGACCCCGGTCCAGCTGTGGACGTCAAAATGCTAGCTGGTAGTTGATTATGAATTGTTGATTACAAATACGATACTAGCCTCAATAAAAGGGGTTTTTATTTACTAAATAAAATTATTATACTCGAGAGTTATCGTGGCAACATACCAGCGCTCTTCCTTATCGAGAATAGGATTTCCCAACATTCAGAAATATCTGTGTTAATATGGCTGAAAGAGACAAACTTCCTACATGGCATATATAACTGAATCTCCCGTGCACGTAATCTACCTAATTAGATACAGCACTTCCACAGCTAGTAGGCGTTAAGTCATAGTTTGGTATGCGATCTCATTGACGAGCGTTGAACCGGGAAGTGTCTGACAACTCGACTTGTACTATCACAATAGATATTCCAGACTTGCAGGACACAGTGATGCTCGTTGCATTAAACGTTGTATTTCACACTATATTATGGGAGTACAGCTCTGGCGAATGAGTGTATTGAGGTGTATCATGAGGAACCTATCTAATTAATCAGATTGGTCCAGATTGGTCCTGTTACAAGTTAAACGAAGGCACTCAGGGCACTTTGGGTCCATCTGATTTTAATTGATGGGAACGGCAAATCAAAACTGCATGCATGCGTCTTTAGCCGTCCGTTCAAGGTGTGTCTGTCAAAGGTTTTGTCTTTCGAATGATTAATTGATTATTGCTGGCGGGGCGCGTATAATCGGGCGCGCTCCCTTTGGGGCGCATAAGTTGCCGATGGGGGGGGTGCGTCACAAATTCGCATTTGTTCGATTTTTTGTTACGATTTGGATGAAATTTTTCATGCAGATAGACCATGAGCTGGACATAGGCTACTTTCATCCTGGATCGCAGACGAATTCGCGGGCAGCAGCTAGTAAACTAGTTGTAAATTTTATTCGATTGGTATTGAAAAGGTTGAGGAAAGATTGGACCGAAGATGAAACCGACATGGAACCGAAACCTTAGGTACACGTTTATATTTTTACTCATTTTCAGCACCTAAAAAATTAGTTGCTCTAAAATGAGCTATGAATGGTTCTGTATTTTTCTGTACGGCTTGAAAGAAAACCAAACGTATCTGAGGAACAAGCTTTAATTTTTCTCTTGCACTCGACGTGGCATTACATACATAGCCGTAATTGTGCAATATTACTAGACCTCACTTCGCTAGGTCCTTATGCATTTTCATAATTCTTGAGTTTTTCCTCATAAGTCGACAAAGTTTCTCGACAAAGTTTCTAAATTCTATTTCTGTTAAATGGCCAAAACAAAAACGAAACTATTCGACTGGACACAAAAAAAACCTGCTCACCTTTCTGCAAAAGTCGACGAAGTAAGCATAGTGATTTTATAAGAAAGTTATACGAGGGAGCCCTTGCCTAAATAATGTCTCAACCAGTTGAACGGTCAGGGAGCGATATTGCTGATAAAGTAATATAATTAATTTGCCAAACATGTAAGACAGTAGATAGATAGATAGATACTCGACCACGATACTTGATTGTGTGTACTCAGCTGTAGCTACTAGTAACTAGTGTGGTTCTACGTCATCTCGTGGCAACCCTACTAGTACAGTGTAATAGGAAGTAATAGTTAGCCTGAGATTCGATTCTGACGCAAGCGGACGGTCGCTGTGGGCGTTTGTAGGCACATTTAGCTTCCGTGTCAGTCTGTCAAGTTGTGTGCCTATCGTTCTACGTCTTGCACCCACTACTGGCTCTACTTGCTAATTTATGACATCCGTCGGTTATGCGATCCGGACTGGTACGACTTTTTAATTCACGCCAATCTCGTAAAATTATTTTTTTGCAGTTAGCTCTGGTTATTTTGCTCAGACTTCTCGGCAAAACTTCAACAGAAGTAGAAATATACATACATTCAGAGGTCGTAACGGTCTTCATGTGCCAATAATACTACGAACATCTTAAATTATAAGTACCTACCTATATTTACTTTGAATGTAGGTACACGGCTATGTTATAAATGCGGTAAACTTTTTGCGGTTTTTGCGTGTGTGTAAACGCAAAAACTTGAATTTTGATCTCAAAATACGGAAGTAAAGTATTATTTGAATTGGTAATGATCGTATAATCTCGCATACATTTGTATATCCTTAATTCAGATAGGTCCTAAGCGACTGAAAATAAATTACCTATATAGGTATATTTTTTCATACCTTTAAGCTCAAAATTATTTTTCCACCTGAACCCCAAATAACGTTCTCATTTTAAATTGATTCGCATTTTGATTTCATTAAGGGTATTTACCATAAGACGCAACTGTATGAATATGATGTTGTGAATCATTTTGGTCTTGTGAATCGTTGAATTAGGGATTGGAAATGTTAGAAGCAGGCGTTTACCAAAAGCCAATGAAGCAACGCGTCACTGGGCGTGTTTACGCAGCATGTTTGTTCATTCACAAAGCCTACGTTATTGCGCATCGATGAACAGAAAACGTTCTATCTACAAGGAGGCATAAAAAGTGCTGCATAATGCGAGCGCGAGCCGGACACCCACGTCGCGAATTCCCGTCCATTATCACTTCAATCCCACGGGCTCATGTGACGTACAGAAGCCAAAGTTGGGCGGTGCCAATGCTGAGATTTAGTTTTTGTGAACGAAGACATTCTTCCCAGCATGTCAGGCGAAAAAGTATTCACAAGGGGATGCGAATTTAAATGCTTTGGGGGCAGAAAGTACATGACAACGCTTACGGACAAATAAATATCCAAACTGGTAGTAAACCATAGCAGTGATATAGTAAGAAGTAAGAATAGCTTGAATCTTCAATATAATATGAGCCCTAAAAATTATTTATACAGACCGTTTCTGAAGTAGGTACTTATGCAATTCAGTATATTTTATTGATTACTATAAAATTACAGCACCACAAAACCCGACTCTTCTACTCAGAAAAGTGCAGTATAATGAGATAATTTTATTCTGTGGTAACACGATTAACACCAATAGGTAGGTGGATTCCCCGGTCGTATCGTAAAGTCTCGTCATAACTAAGATAAATAATGCTCTGCTCTGTTATTGTTTAGGGACCACCTAGCGGAGGCTGGTGTGTGGCTCCTCGTAATCTCTGCACCTTCGTCTGTATTTTGTTAAATATTATTTTTAAAACATCCTAAACAGGAGTGCACCACATGTGCCACCTGACCTCAGTGAGCTTTCCCACGCTGCGACGCAACAACTCCTTGAAACATAAACGCCTTAGTTAACGTTAAAGCTCGGGTAACATCTTCGAACAAACTAACTTTGAACTGCGGACTGCGTTTTTATTCCTTAGAGACTAATAGGTTTGTTTTCGGGAGCAAATGTCTCGGTTGCAGCGAGGCTTAAAGCTTTTTTTATGTTTACTTAAATGATCTGGTGATTGTTTTTTAATTTATTTTGTCGTTCGGCGACGTCATGTGGTTCCAATCAAAGACCGTTGGGGTCTTCATTTTTTTCGAATCGATAATCGATGACTTAGTGGGTTGTCTCAATTTTGTTAGTAATTATGTTTTAAAATATTATGTATGCTCCGCTGCTTTGTGAATAAATTGGATTTGTTTTGTTTTAATACATAGATATGTAATAGAGTTTTTGTATTCTTAATTATTCGGTATTTTATTTATTTATTTATTTATTTATATACTCTTTATTGTACACCAGAAAATACATGACAAAAATAAAACATTAAACACTAAAAACATACAATGGGCGGCCTTATCGCTTTCTGCGATCTCTTCCAGGCAACCTTGGAATGGACAGTGATTGCGTGGACATAAAAATGGGGTTGATTTTGGTGCAAAAAATAGATACATAGATATATTCATATACAACGTGGTGAAGATAATATGACTTTAATTGAAAACACTGGCATTGCTGGTTCATAGAAACATTTATAAACTATCAAATAAATCCTAGCATCGAAATTAATCAAAACGATTTTTTCAAACAAACTAAATAGGATAAAACTGTACACAAAATAGAACACCATTTAGATCTATTGGTTCACTGACCTGCGGTAAGAATGGCAACACAGCGCGGTTTCATAAAGCGCACGTGCAGTTCGCGGCGGCAGGCACGGCGACGACATCGCGTAGCGACCGGCGACGTAATGTTTTGGCGCCATTAATATCATCATTAATGCTCAATTTCATTACATCAAATCACAGATTATTAACGAAATAGTCAGGCACCCGCGAGATATTCACTAATCACAATAACTTTTCGATAACTTAGATAAGTAGTCAGTTTTAAATTTTTTTATTTTCTACATGTCCGCCGTGTTCTTGAATACACAATGTACACCGACGTATAATGTTATTTCTTACTCTTGATAATAGGTCACCAGTAGTAGCCATGTCTTTTAATTTATTAAAAGATATCATAATCCTATTTTTTAAATCATCAACGGTTTCAACTTCTGTTGAGTACACATCATTTTTTATGTGGCCCCACAAGAAAAAATCCAGTGGCGTGAGATCTGGTGACCTCGCTGGCCACCGCACTGGTCCATAACGGCCAATCCACTGCTGTCCGAACATTTGAGACAAACGCTCTCTTGCAGACACCACTGAATGAGCTGGTGCTCCGTCTAACTGGTACCACATCTGCCTGTACACGTCTAGCGAAAGTTCTTCCGTGTACTCGGAAACGGGTCCATTGAGGAGTTCTAAGAATTTTACGGCATTTAAATTGCCATCAATAAATACTGGACCAATTATGGTATTTCTGTGTATGCCAGCCCACACATTGACAGAAAATCTGTACTGATGCGAAGTCTCCCGTACTAGATGCGGATTCTCGCGGCTCCAGTACCGAAGGTTCTGTCGGTTCCATAAACCATTCCTTGTAAATGTACTTTCATCAGTCCACATCACATTGTACAGGAAGTCAGGATTCTCGAGATGTTTGGTTTCCATCCAGCGACAGAAAGTTTCTCTTACTGGCTTGTCTCTCTGTAATAACGCTTGAACTTTCTTGTACTTGTAAGGCCTGCGTTTGTCTCGTTTCAAAACTTTTTGTTTAGTTTTGTGATTTACACGAAAATGGCGACCTGCTCTACGCAGACTGGACGTCGGGTTGTGATCAAAATAATTTAAAACCCTTTCATCTGGGATCACAATTGCACGCGGAGGAGCACCATCTACATGCGGGATTAAGGATCGATTTTCCCGTATCCTCTGGACAGCTTGTACAATAGTCCGCCCGTGGGTCGGACACATACGGTTGTTCCCATACCTCTCTCGGTATGTCCGTATTGCTAAAGCGGCGTTTCCGTGACACTCCCCATAAATTAAAATCATATCGGTGTACTCCGAAGCCGAGTAATTATAACGAGGCATGGTGATTTATAATAAAAATAAACTTCAAACACAGTATGTTTTAAGCGTCTAACTTCGCAAAGTTCACTTATCAATTTAACCAAGTATCTATTCTACGTTATGTGTCCTGTCACTATTAAAACAAAGCGTCAAATTTCGCACAATTCACTCACATAAGCGTCTTTAAAAAGATACGAAAACACTCGAGCGGCGGCTTCCGAAGAGCGCGGGCGCATCGGCAATTCCAAAGCGGTACAGAATGCGTCACAGACAGGAAGTACGTCCGGTGATACACTGACCGAGTGACCGTAACCTAGATAGACGATGACTACCCCTTCCGTATACCCGCGCGGCGCCCCGCGTTTGCCTTTGTACAAAAAATACGCCATGGAAAAAAACCCTGGAAGAAAGTGGAAGGGGTGTGTTTGCGCATATGTACATTCGCGCACGAAAGTACTAGGCCTATTATTTTATTTTTAAACTAGCCTTTCGCTTGCTACTTCGGTTATTGGTAGGAAGGAAATGTTGGTCATTCTGTAACTTCCTTTGCAACCTGTCTATGGTATTCTTCTGGTAGGCAATTATCTTTCAGTGACGTGGAAAATGTGGATGATTCTTTTTATAACACCCTTGCCAAAGCTGTCAATGTCTGTTATTGGTTTTTTTTATTCTTTTATTTTTCCGGGAGTTCGGAAGACAGTAAAAAGTTCCAAATCTTTTGAACTTTTTACAATTCCTCTCACTGTAGACTCGGAACATTTTTTTGCCAATACGGTCCGTTTCATACATTATTCTTAATTATGAACTAAATTATTATCAGCCTCTTCATAAAATAATACGTCATAATTCATTTTTCTCAATTTTCTATGTAAAACCATTTCGGAATTAAACACTTTTGTGTGCGATGGTATTTTGAGAACGAACCAATAGCGCACCGGCAAAAATGCGGCGGGTTTTTCCAGTACCTAGCGAGCTGGCAACGTGTGGGCTAATACCGTTGCGTCTGGGGGTCGTTTACCTGTCGCGTGCTCTCCTGTTAACTATACATCATGTAGAAAATGCTTAAAATGAAAAATAATGTCCTGTGGCTAAACTACTGGACAATATTTGATTGATTTTTTGTGTGCAGGTTGGGAATATAATAACTTATACGAAGTTTGATTTAAGGTCATATAGTCCTCTCCACGCTGTATACTGTATAATAGATACTTAAATACATACATAGTAACTATTTAAGCAAAGAAGATAAATGACGACTACAGATTAAAACAGCTACAACAAAATCACAACAACAAGTAATGCTCCTTCACGAGTCTCTTGAACACAGGTAAAGATTGCGCGCGTTTTATTTGAACTGGCAATGCATTCCACAAACGAGCGGCCTGAACAGAAAAGGATTTGTCGAAGAAAGTTGTGGAATGCATTGGCATTTTAAGCTTTAAGTTGTCTGATGACCTCAACAATTTTGTGTGGGAATCGCAAAGATACTGGAAACGTTTTTTAAGATAGAGAGGGGTGTAAGGGGAAAAGAGCACATTATATAAAAGGGAAAGAATATGGGCATTCCGGCGAAGGCGAATTGGTAACCACTTGAGCTTCACACGAAATTCGGAAACATGGTCATATTTGCGCAAACCGAATATGAACCTTATACAGACATTTTGAAGCCGCTCAAGCTTATCGAGTTGGTCTTGGGTAACGTCAAGATAGCTGGCATCAGCATAATCAAGGATGGGTAAAAGAAGTGATTGTGCAAGCGCAATCTTGGTGGCAGTCGGCAGAAAATTACGCAGTCTTTTCAAAGATGCAGCGGATGCAAATAGCTTGCGGCTAACTTCCTGTAGCTGGGCAGTCCAAGAGAAGTTCTTGTCAATGAAGATTCCCAAGTTTTTTACTTTTTCGCTGAAGGGGATAATAGAGTTGTCAAAGGAAACTTGGGGAAGAGTCGTCCAGTCAATTCTTGAGACCGTCCTAGAACTGCCAACCACAACAACCTGCGTCTTAATGGGATTGACCATAAGTCCATACCTCTTGCTCCAGTCGCATATCCGGGCTAGATCGCGATTAATCACCAATATAGCCTCGGACAGATTTCCAAGAGGAGCTCGAGAGTAGATTTGTAAATCATCTGCATAAAGATGGTAGGAAGAAATTAGTTCGTTGGAGATAGAGTTAATAAATACTGCGAAAAGTAAAGGAGAAAGAACGCCACCCTGTGGCACACCAGCAGAAGTATTACACCAGGAAGACAAAGTCTCTCCGATGCAAATACGTTGCCGACGTCCGAACAGGTAACTACGAAACCAGTCAATTACCGATGGAGATATATTAAGAGAGCATAGAATACCAAGCAATACATCGAAATCAACAGTATTAAAAGCATTGCTGAAATCCAGCAAAGCTAAGACCGTTAGATTACCATTTTCCATGGCTGACCTTATATCATCCGTAATATTCACAAGCGCTGTGGTGGTGCTATGACCAGGACGGAAACCAGACTGGAAAGGGTTGAGGAGATTATTTTTGGAGAGGAAAATGCTTAATTGATCGTGGATTAACCGCTCAAGGACTTTGGATAGAAAAGGTAAGACGGATATTGGACGATATTCAGAAAAGGATGAAGGATTAGACTTTTTAGGTAATGGAATTATTTGAGCATCTTTCCATGAACATGGAAAAACACCACTAGATGCAGAAAAATTGAGGATATGACAAATGACGGGAAGGATTTCATCCAGCACAGGGACTAACATATTACGGCTGATACAGTCACTTCCTACCGCATTGGAAGTAATTGATAGTATGCTCTTCTTAACATCACATGCGGAGAATTGACCAAAAACAAATGGAGAAAAACTGGGAGTCGGAAGAGAAGAAAGATTATGCAGTGTATTCAATTTTATTGTCCTATCAAAATCGGACGAAGCAGTAAAATGATTGTTCATTGAATCTATGTCTAAATCTTTTGTGATAGTCTCTTGTCGGGATTTACCGACCCCCAATGACTTAAGAAATTTCCAAACTTTGGATGTGTCCCCATTTTGGACAGAAGTATGGATGTGATGGCGATTGGCATTCCTACACACCTTATTGCAGTGAGTGCGGATTGAGACATAATTTTCCCTGTTAGTATCATTAGGCCTACGCTTAAACTTAGACTTTGCCGTTACTTTTTTGTGCATTATTGTTTTAATCTCATCTGTGAGCCACGGCGCCGGCAAATGTCTAACCTTAACTGCTCGAACAGGTGCATGATGGTCATAAAGCTCCATAACTTTAGCCGCAAAAATGTTGACTTGCACATCGACAGATGTAGCGGCAAATAGAGCAGACCAATCTATATTGTTGGCATCCCTGCAGAGATCGTCAACATTCATACCTCCAAAATTACGCTGCATGAGAATCTTCGGTTTTGCCTTAGGTGGGCGAATTTTGTATAATAGAAAGATCAGGTCATGATATGAAAAGGCATCGGCTGAGCATTGGCCATGCTTAGCGACGCGATCAAGAGAAGAAACGAAAATCAAGTCAAGAAGCGAAGGAGTACAGTTAGGAAAATGATGAGTGGCACTCAGCGGTAAAATGGAAAGGTTGCTGGAGGCCGAAATATTAGTCAAAGAAGAAGAGCGGTAGTCTTTTTTCAGAAGACAAGTATTAAAGTCACCCATGATTATACTATGACTGTAAAAAGGGATCAGCATTTCTAGTAGGTTTTCAAAAGATGAAAAGAAATTAACGCGTAAAGAGGGACAGTAGTAGACTCCAAGAAGTAGTTTTGAATGGTGCAGTTCAACTTCAAGAAACAGATGTTCACCAGCATTTGATGGCGGTGGCTGCGCTGACACATTGATAATTGAGTAGGGAATATGTGTGCGAAGATAAATGGCAACGCCACCACCAGCACCAACCGACCGGTCGTTTCTTATAAGCTGGAAGCCAGGAAGAGAGTAACTTGTTGAAGGGAGACAAGGTTTGAGCCAAGACTCGGAAATAAGAATAGCATGTATGTTTTTACAGTCAAAGCTTGCCAGCATATCATGGAAATGAGCCGGAATGCTCTGAGCGTTAATATGTATAACGTTAAAATTCTTGGGCACATCAGAAAACTTCGCTGTAATACTCTCTGCAAGAGAAGGAACACTCGCAAAACTGTCGTTGCTGGTTGGAAAAGAGAAAAAACTATTACTATCACTGCTTTCATCGATAGACATAAATAACAATAATATAAATATAATGTTAAGTCTATGCAATATAATATACCATACAAAAAAAAAAAACCTAATTTAAAACGGTTAACTAAATATTTAGTCCACCTGCCGGTTGCGTTATTATACGTAAAAATTAAAAGTTACGCAGTCCGGGCAACAAAAGAGTAAAATAAAATAATAAAAAACAAACGTAAAAACTTTTGAGGAGACAACACGACAAGAAAATAGTAAATAAAAACAAAACATTTAACAAAAATTACGAAACTACCAGTCTCAGTCCGCTCTTGCACCGAAGCCAAACGGAACGCATCGATATGAACTGACATAGGCGGTGACTGACACATGACTGACACTGACATTGTCAAAATAGATAAATGATGCCGTGTTCCGAAATGCAAAAAAAGTGATAGTATCGCGAACCCGACCAAATTGAATAGTCAAAAAATTTAAGAGCTATCAGATCATTAGTACTGATTTTTATTTTGGTTGGCTTCGCAATAATATCACTATTTGTCTAATACGGAATGCGCCCTATAAGTGTCAATTTGTCATGTCGTTATTTGGAACTAATTGTCGAGGCTTAGTAAATATTAAACGGAAGGTATAAACAAAATACGATAATACCCGGACTTTGAAGAAACATTCATAAACACATCACTTT
The DNA here is from genome assembly GCA_949987655.1 of Polymixis flavicincta. NCBI lineage: Eukaryota > Metazoa > Arthropoda > Insecta > Lepidoptera > Noctuidae > Polymixis > Polymixis flavicincta. The sequence continues at coordinate 15,979,826 of OX465181.1, read as the reverse complement.
TTTAAAGCAGTAGAACGCTTCAACCTTGCAGTCTTCGTAGCAGCAACGACCGGGGCAGAGACTGGCGCAGCCGATATTGATGGGGCCGATTCACTCTGCTCTGGCTCACTGGGATTCGGTGCGATCTTGTCCAATTCAGCGAGAGACTCAATCCGATGCCGCGTATCATTGGGACCAAGGACATACACGCAGCCTGCTTTAGTCCAGCTCTTGGTGACACCACATCGTTCCCTCGCAGCCAGGAACACATCATGTCGCCCTTTTGTTAGGAACTCGGACATGGTGACGCCTGTGGCCTTCAATTTGGCTTTGGAAAACCATATCTTATCACGGACTGCAAGATTGCCGACCTTGAACAGGATAGGCCTGGTTTTATTGGCAACGGCTCGTCCCATCCTGTGACATCGGCTGATGTCTGCAACTGTGAAGTCACTCAACTGTAGTTTATTACATATCACCTCCGTAATCACCTTGGCAGTGTCCTCTTTTTGCTTCTCATCAACACCATGCAACAGCAAGATCTTCCTACGTCCCCGCATCTCAATCTGGTCGACACTACGAGCTAGTAGCTCCACCTGTTGCTGTACACTGTTAAGAGCCTGTGTGATGAATGTCCGGAACATTGTAAACTCCGCAGCCAAGCTGGAAGTTGTGATAGGTGTTGGAGGGGCCTTCTGGAGCTCATCTTCAAAGGCGGACATCTTTGTGTGGAACAACTCCTTTAATTCACTCAGAGTGCTTGCTAGTGAATCCATGGTGATGTCAGTGAAGTGGTGTAGATTGTAAGAGACAGAAATGTGGAGAGATAACGCTACACCAGCAGGTACTAACTATTGACTTTTAAAAAATACCATAAATAATTATAAATACTGATTCTATTAAATTATATTCAATTTAAAATAAGAGCTAATTTTTCTTTGTGTAACTATTTCAACTACCCACAAGCCAAAAAACAATTTTAAGACTGATCATTGAGGTAGATATTTTATCACAAGTAATGGCAAGTATAATTACTTGTGTACAATATAGGCTTACCGTAAACATGTGCTCTTATAAAATTATATTGAATATAATCAAAGAATAAAGACATTGAGCACCTGATACTGAAACCAGCAAGATAAGAATAGAATTTAGGTTCAGATTTCAGACACTCGCAATTTCTCAACTAAGTATGATATTCAATCCATAATTAAAACTAACATAGACAGGAAAGCAAAACTTTGCCTGCACGGCACTTACTTACTTTACATAAAGCAAGTAGGTAATAAGGATAGCGGTACACCATCAGCCAGGAACGGCGCACACTTGCGCACAATTCCAGTTCAAATGACATTATTCACTTTCAAAGCGTCAACTTGTAAGTCAGGAACTAAATGAATTTAATTAATTACCCTCGAGTCGTTATTCCGTCGGACAAGGAAGCAGCGCGGGCGCAGTCGCCGGTGACGTCACGCACCGAATTAACCCGATTCTGAGAATTGAACCGTTGTATGTCAGTGCACTTGTCTTGATCGGCGCGCACGTGTGGACAATGTACATAAGTCCATGGATTTGTAATGTTACGAGATGTACCCTGTTTTATACAGAAATGGTTCTGTAAAGATGAAACATTTTTAATGACCGCAATAACTTCACGGTAGGTACTTATAACAACAGCCTCAACTTCGTTAGAAAAGTTACTATTTCTGAAAACGAATAATTTTATAATTATCAGTAAGTACTAGCTGTAAATATGAGATTCATTAAAATAAATACGTTATTATAAGATTACACACAAATTAATATTAATAATCGTATTGATAAAGCAGATAAAATTAGACACCTACTTTTGGTAGACATCAAGAGATGTAAAGACGACCTGGCACAAAGTTATTGAGCTTTATTGTGCAAATGGATATCCTATTCTTGTAGCAAGCCAACGTCACTGCTGGGCTCCAATTCTGTATCGTTATAATACAACGTTCAAACTACCTACCTACGTCAATATCATTTTTTTTAAACCGATGTAACGGTAAGGAATCGAAATGTCATGCCTATTCTGTAGGTTCAATTTGTCGATATTATTCATACGATATTAGCAGAATTCGTCTATGGTTGACGTGGTTACGAGTAAGGAATCGTTAAGTGGTCATAGTGAATTCAGGCCCTGATTGTTTATTTAAACATCGCGACACCGCCCGTAGTAGATACTGATTGTAGCTTTGTAAACCAAAAACCAAGTTTGTTCAAAGCTATGTCCTTACTATTGCAAACGGCTGACATGTCGACGCCCTTATACGCGAATTGATTACATCATATCTGTATTTCATATCTTCTTCCTCAATTGAATATTGTGTCCAGTTCGAACAAGTCATTACGCAACCGCGAGATAGGTACTTGTTGCCTACTGAGCTGATATTGATTAAATCTCACATTCAGTTTGCAGTGTAATGAACCCTGGTATCGATGTACCTACCTATTGCTTAGTTGCCTACCGACTAAATAACCATAACATAAATAGTAAAAGAACCACGTAACAGATCATTCGGTTACGCCGCGGTTATAGTGTGTCATGTTATTATTATAGTTAGCTATTTTCTCTCCCGCCAAGTTCCCTATGAAACTTGGGCCTTGCCAAGTTATTACTGTACAAAGAAAATACGCATACTGCAATGAAGCTGGGCTCTCCTTAACTTAATATTAGCACTTTGGTTTACATAAAGAAGTCGTAAAGTTGAGATTTTATTAGCAAAATGGAGTAGCCATTAATACAAAATGTACCAAAGATTCCAAATATTTATATCTTTATGAATATACTTTACATTTAACTAGTTTATATGCCTTTTACTATAAGTTATTAATGTTAAATAGATTAAGTGGGTAATAAATAAGAATGTGTTTATTAACTTTTAATAAATAAATATGATAGTTAGCATACAATAATGATTACAGTTAATCTAAATTTAAAGTAGAAAGTAGGTAGGTACCTACTATAATGATTCACAGGGGTTGTAGAATAAAACAACATTAAAATGTTATGTTTATTCTAAGCGTTCGTGTTTATAACAATACGCTCCCATTTTCTCACTTGTTTTTTCCAAACAAAACCTAATACAATTTTTTTAACGTTTTCTAAAGCTTTACCGTTCGAATGCACTTACATAAGGTAGATTTCTGCAGAAAACGTTTACAGTAGGTACCTATACTTGCATTTAAGATAAATAATGTATTTAGGCGAAATTAAACGCGACGGCCACGCATTTTTATTACGAAATGCATTATGGTCAATATGTTATTGTATATGGTAATGGTATATTACCATATACAATAACATATTGACCATAATGCATTTCAGACACTTCTGGTTTTTGTAATGCAACATGATTAAGCACTTCATGTTAAGGCCCTGTGCATAAAATTCACTCGCTAGAGTTTAGGCAAATTCATTGCGATACTATGTTTGTGTGCACCGTTCACGCACACACGCCTAAAAGTCGAGCGTAGTGATCGCTTAAACGGTTTTGATAGTACGCAGTAATAGTAGTAGAGTTGTAGTATCCTATAGCTTTATATTTTTTTATGTCTTTTAGGTATGGTTGAGAAATAAAAGTCTAGAATGTTTGTGTATATTCGTTTAGTATATATATCACAATAAACAAAAATGGTACAATTTCGTGTCATAAGCATGTAGACATTCAATAACATTGAGGAAAGCATTTTACATAAATACGAGTAGTTTGCATATTTAGAAATTTAATTGTGACATCATCGATGTCAATAATAGCCAAGATAAACTTAGAAAGTTCAAAAACAAAAACAAAAAAAACTATTGAGCCTGGGCCCCACATTTGAAAACTGTTTTTAAAATAAAATAATTAATAATACAAATACAATAGGAGAATTGGAATTGAATTAGGATAAAAAATAAAGTTTTCTAAAATACAAAATATTGAAATTTGAATTTGAATTTAAGGGTTTCATTTTCACAATTTGGCCAAGGAACCGTTAAGACAGCATAATATTTTTCTTATCATGTCTGATTGTCCTTCTTCAACATTTGGAACTACGGATTTTTTCGAGGTGTTGTCTAACTTTGAATCATTATCTTCCTCACTCTGAAAGATCAGTTTAAAATTATATAAGTGCAGTAGGAATATTATAAATTCATAATTTATTTATATAAGACAACGGCGAAATTTCATTGATTTCCTAAAATTAACAACAATGAAGATACGAATGCACTCGTAAATACTTATTTATGTAGGTACTTCTAACACTGATTGAAAGTAAAAACTAACACGTTCTTGAAACGAAGCCCTATGGCTTCGTTGAAGAATGTGTAAGTTTTGGTTGGAATTACGTTCTGCAAGAATTTGTCTGATACATGCCAATCCCACGTTTCGTCCTTTTTTTTTTTTGGTGATGCACTGGTAATGTGTTACTTTCTTTCGACCATATCGACGTACATTTTCGACATTGGTGCCGATTCTGTTGTACACCGAACTAAACTAACTAAACTATAACTAAAATTCCTTACTTTTTACTATGAGAATCTAAACGCTATTCTGCAAAAAAATATCTCTAAATTTAAAAACTATTTTGACACAACTAAAATCGAATTTGACAATCGCGACTCGCACGTGGTATGTTTTGGCTTCGCAACGTGGTACTTGTTTGCCCTACCCCGTGTTTTTTTTTTAGAGCCAGCAGCGTGCCCCCCGGCAGCCTCGACGTGATTTATTTGGAATTCTCACTTTTTTCATGGAAAATATGAAAAATTAGTATCCACATGTTGAGTTTTACATGTGTTTGGGGGATTATAAAGGGGGTCGAAATTTTCATTATTTTTGCGATAGGACACACCGTTTTCGAGATATAAGCAAAAGAAAAGAAATAAAACACAGTACTGTTTTTGCACCAGAAGTCGAGTTGTCGGTGTGAATTTTAGTTCTTGACAACTAATTTTATTCCACACCTATTTAATCGCGATTAAAAATAGTCAGATTTAGTTAGACAACCAACATTTTAGGTTGAATAGAATAATGAAATTGACAACAACAGAATAGCAAAATTACCATTTTCACTAAACTAATATTTCAGTGCAATCTTAGTGCTGTCAAACTAAAATATAGTTAAGTTGTGTCACTTTAGTCAGTTTCAGAATAGGAAATCGTCGTTTGACAGGAATAAACTAAATTTTGGTGATTTTTAGTCTAGTTTAGAGAATTTTGTGACAACAGAATCGGCACCATTATCTAAAAAAAATATTAACATCAGTAACTTATAGGCACTGTTGGGCTCAATCACTGTTTTAACTTTTCACAACTGTCATCTGGGATTTTCTTATTGACCTCATTAGGGGCTTCACTCACTCTTGGAAACCATAAAAACTATCTCTCTGTCTTTCTTTTTTTCCTATTACATCACAAAAACTTTTTGAAATTCCCACAGCTCAGCATAAAAATGATAGAAATTGTCATTTCTATCATTTTTATTACGTGACGATTTCTAAAAGTTTGCTCGTACCAAGCTCCGTTAAAGAACTTCCTTTCAAAGATCTTTTAAACATACAATCAAAATATGTATAACTAGCGAACCCGGTACGAAGTCGTTTCTTGCGACACTTCACCCAGGTCCAACAAAAGCTAAGAAGGATAGAGGCGACCCAAAAAAAAAAATACATTAGAATTGAACTAGCCGTTTAGGATGAGAAGAATTACGAACACACGTACACCGGTATAACATTAACATTTTGCAAGTACTTAAAATAAATATTAATACTTACCGGATCAAAATGTGGTAGTCGGCGTACAATTTCTGGAATATTTTTACGTAGAATCGCAGGAGCCCACGTGACTCCTACGATGCAAAGTGATACGTCCTCACGCTGGGAAGGCCCGGTCGTTTCTGACGGGATCAGTGTTGCCAGCCGGGTCTTTTAAAAAGTTACCTGACATGGATAAAAAAGTAACCTTTTAGTGTGAAAAATAACCTTTAATTTTTTTCCACCATAACATTAAAAGTGGATACAAAGGAACTTACAAAAATAGTTAATTTCGTAAAACCCCATTTTTAAGTTTGCATTTACAAACTATTTAATGTAATTTGCAAGTGGCATAAAAAGGATAGAAATGTACCTAACCTACTGATTGAAGAACTTCTTTCAAAGAATCATTTTAAAATGTTTTGCATAAATATGTACAAACGCCAGCAGGTCAAGCTATCCTAAACTGTCAAATTTTCCCAATTGAACATGAACCTTATTCCTTTGTGATAAAGTTGAAACTATCAAATAAATTTGACAGATTGGGGTAGCTTGATGTGCTGGCCTCTGTACATCAATAAATACCTGCGCCTTCCCCATCCTTATTATTTTTGATCTTAGTTTTGACGGAAAACACGGACGAACTTGAACAAGAACGAATCTGTCCGATTGAGCGAGCGAGTAACCGAAAAGTGTTATTGGAATACATTAGTGCGAGAGAGCCGGACTAGTTTTTTTTATTATTAAGAGTTGTCAGGAGTTTTACTAGCCAACATTGGCAACTCCAACATTGGCAATTCCTTTTCAAGTAAGAAACTAATAATATTCTACAAATTCCGCAAAATCACCTAAAAGTAACCTTTCGAGTCGTGTAACCTAGAAATAACCTGAGGGAGTTAAAAATCACCTAAAAGGTTACAAAAGTAACCTTCTGGCAACGCTGGACGGGATCGATTTTGCGCGGTCGATTATATAGTTCACTTTGACTTTTATTTACGAAATGAAGTTGTTGTTTATTATAAAAATAAAATTTAGATTATATTCAATGGTTAACTTAAGATTAATACGTAATTTTTAAAATTTCAATAAAGTGATTTTAAGTAATAGAAAAAAATACTTATTCGTCTAGCAGTTTCCTAAAAATTACGTTATTTCAATATTTATTTTCTGCTATATTTCGTATAAAAGTCAAAAAAGTGGTTCCACTATCTGCAAGTAGACCATTCAATGATGTTACTTGTATTTTTTTTATGTCCAGAATTCTTTGTAGTTGTTTGTAACACGAAGCCAAACATCACTCGCTCGTCACTTTTTCGGAAAAGGGGCTGTGAATATTGGTGATTTTCCACTATTCTATAAGTTATTTGAAAAATCCCTTTCCACCACATGCAAGAATTAGAACTCCACTATTATAATAACAAAATAAAATGTCTAAATTTCGTTTCCCTAACTCACAACAAGTGATCAAAATTGACCAAAATCAGTTAATTTAGTGCACGGAGCCTTAAACACTTACTTACTGTACTACTGTAAAATATTTTTTTATCGTTAACACATTTATTGCATTCTCTAATTTTCCTACATTGGTAGCAATACATTCTAGCTACTGACCTACTTGTTGAATTGAAGTAAACTATTGAAGAATGAATTCGAAAAAGATACGCATAACCTAACCATCTGCATAAATAAAGGTTTCTATTTCCATCTGAAATCACCAATGTTCTAAAAGAAAGCATCAATTCGATAAATATCCCAAGAACACATCGTCACACATTGTTCCTATGGTGAAAAAACAAAGTACATATAAGGTCGATATCGAATACTCGCAGGAATACTTCCATTGCAAAAATCGCCGTGAGGACACGGTGGAGCATATGATACGGTGGCGGTCTGCCCGGCTTGGGCGGAGCACTGCCGTGTCCTCGTGGAGGCGATCGGTGGCGGCGATCTCTCGCGTCCGGCCCTGGTCCAGGCCATGGTACGGAGCGAGAGTGCATGGGACGCCGTAACCTCCTTCAGCGAAGCAGTGATGCTCGCGAAGAGGGAGACGGCGCACGTGAGGGAGAGGCACTGTATGCGCCCTCACGGCCTTAGTCGCCGCAGGAGACGCCCTGGGCGTCGGGAATCCCAGGCTGATGTCCGGCCACCGTAGGCGTGACCAAGCCCAAGTCGACGGCGCGATGTGTTCCACGCGCGCCTCATTGAGATGTCAGCACAAACCGATGGGGCCCGCAAGGGCCGATGCCTGCCAGGGGTGCGGGTTTGTTCGAAAGAGATACCGCCGCCCCTGGCATACAGGCTACTAAGGGAACACGGATGGGTTTTAGTCAGTAAAAGTCTGACACGCCCTCCTGCTCCATCCAGAGCGGGACCAGTTATTTGATGATTTCCCAACCAAAACAAAAAAAAACTCCATATTTATTACATATCTATATTGAGTAATTGGTAAACCAATAAAATACTATATTCGGGCACGGTTCCTGAGCGGAAGGCCTCACGCGGCGACCGCTGCGCTGTCCGGGAGTCTCGTCACTCATCCATCCCATACAAGTCTCCACAATCTCATACACACACAATGTGCACGTGTATCGGTACATTTTAATGAGAACAATAACAAAAAATATCCCAATGACACGCTACTGTGAAAGCAGATTGTAAGACACAGTTAAACGCGCTTGATCGATGATTGTTTCTTGGAAATCATCAGCGTCTTTAATTTGGTTTGTTTTTTATTGTATTGTTTTAAATTTAATGTAATTTCTGGCTCACCTACTACTTATGTGGGCATAAAGTTCAACTCCGTTATTAAGCTGAACTGCTGTTGCACAACTTACAAATTTAGCCAAGGGAGAGACCTTCTGAATACTGTAATTAAATATTCAAATTCGATAGAGGAACATGAAAAAAACCTTCAGGTAATTCGTTTCTCATTAGATAAAAAAGGACACCTATACCTACCAAATAGGTACTTTCATAATTTCATTTTGACAACAGAGAAAATCGTACAGATAGTGAACCGGAAGTCAAAGTCCGGAAAGGCAAGGACGTCACCGGATGCTCCCCCCTTACTCCCCCTTCTTCCGGTCACGGGACTTCCGCGCCCAACTTTTCAACTGGCGTTAGGCGGAAAACACATAAATAAAATTGCATGCGGAAAAATTGTACCCCAACACATATGTATACTAACGTGTAGGTATTTAAATATTCACGTTTTTCCTTGATTTACCGATTAGACGATAAAGAATATTATGTACGCTCCTTCCTCTACCGATTCGCGCCTTATTTATTAGATATATTGTTTGGATGAAAAAACTGTTCTTCCCCTAAAATAATTCGTCAAATTCGAATGATTAGACAAAACGAGGTACCCCGGTTTCTTTACTTACTTGACATGATTTTATCTTTTCGACTGTGTTCGGAACTGGTAAGTTGAGGAAGTTGTGAACATTGAACATACCTACTCCTAATTAAATAACAATGAGCCTATCTTAAAACTTTAATTCGTATTTCGATAATCTCTTCATTGAGTGATATGCTCATGAATCAGAGATAGAAATATGATAGGCATGATATATCTTGAACGTAGCCCATCCATTTGAGTGTTTATTGAAGCTGACTCATAATCAGTTATTAAGATTATTAGTCATAAATTATGAATGATATTAGATATGTAGGTACGTACATAAGAATTTTATTTATGTAGTCATTTGCAATTAATTTATTGACAGCGATACATTAGACCACCATCGTCACTGTCGCTTCTAGCTGAGCATGATTTTTTTATCATAAAGTCTATTTTGTCCGACAAATCCCACAGTAATTTTGAAAATCGTTTGTTGTGCCAATTTCTGGCGCAGACTGTTTGACAGGCATCAACTGAACTTTGAAAGCTAGACTAAAAAGTATACATTTCATAGCAGTGCCGATAATTGCGGAACACGTAAAAGTTTACAGGGTTACCTACTACACATCACACATGACGTGAGCCAAATGAATTTTTGTTTGTCTGCAAAGAAGTAATAGAATACTTGCCTAATAAAGAATATCATTAGCAAGTTAACTCAATGATGGCACTTATAACTCAAAACATCAACCTCAACGTCCTCAACGTAATGCAGCATGCAGTAGGTACTTTATTTCATGAATTATTATCATAGTCTTGTAGCAAGATTGTACAAATTACAATCTTGGATAGTTCTTATCTACTCAAATGTCGCGGAAAATCAAGTGTGAAACTACGCTCGTGCCAAAATAAGTACGTATACAATCTGTATGTGAAACATTTGATTCCAACACGAGTATCTACGAGGCATAGTCAGTAATGCATGAAAAGAGAACTAAAGAAGATTTCAAAGCGATCATTGAAGACGTAGTCGGTGTAAGTTACAAGCCTTCACTGTCTCGGTTCGATTTAGCGTGAAAACATTTCGAAGTTGTGTCGTGAGTTCGTCTTACATTTTTCTTATTAAGGAAGCCTTTATCAGTGTGGTATTTGATACCCTACAGGCAGCTGGCGCCTACCGCTTCCGTAAAATGGGTGCATTCGACTCCAATCGCGGAATTTGATCTTTTGTTGATGGAGGCGAGATTTCTGCATGTATCTGACAGGGTGATCGGAGTTGTCTCGTGCGCATGTCATCTTCATCGGTAACCCGAGACGTGGGCGCAGTGGGCAGGCTTTTGTGGTAGCGATACAAAAGGCAGCTTGAGCCTAAAATGGTATGATAAAAGAGGATTTCCGATTGTCATTCTCATCAGCCGCCGTGTCTAGTGTTTACCTGTCGTATTAATTTGCCAGGTGAAACCATATTTGTCGTAAAATGACCTTATTCAAATTCTTCTACATGAGGCATCAGGCAAGAAGCACATTTCGAGAATAAACATTGAATAGCAGAACACAACTTTGTGAGAGTGCCATATGCCTGCATCATAGAAATATGATCAGGAACAGCAATAACAGTATACAATCGATAAATTGGTTATCGCGAACAAAGCTAGCGCGCTGTGTCGGAGGCTTGCGCCCTACATGCATAATGCGCGGTGTTACGGCGCGTTACGTGTGCTGCGCGGGCGCAGGCCGTTATGCAAGCGGCGCGGAACCGGCCGTGAGAAGCGGCGCAACACCTGTAATACACCACCACCGCTAAACGTGCATGAGTACGCTTGCAAGTCGCCTAACGGCAGCACACAGCACAGCACACCTCGTTATAACCACCTCTGATCAGCCATTGTGAAATCACGTCATTGAATTAATTACGGGTTACGAGCCGTATGCAGTTTATAGCAACCGTTTCCTAGCAGCATTTTGTTGCTTAGTTTACCGCTACAACAACTACGGAAGCCGAAGAATTGAGGTGATGACATTTCAATGGAGAATCTAACGTTTGTTTAATGTCTTACTGCCTTCGGAGATAATCAACTGTTGCGTCGTGGTCGGGTGACCTTTCATGTTACAGATGCATTATACCGAGAGGTTAGCTGCCTATAGAAATAAAGCACCGCTGAGCCAGACGCGATGACCACAATCATCAGATAGTCATCAGCAGAGTTAACTAAACAGTTTCACAGATACACACATTTTACATTTGAACAAAAACTGCCTACAATAGATCTATAGACCCGTACAAAGCGTTTGAAGATTTGCGACATCTCACAATATTGTCCCTGCAGAACTACACCAATCTTTACTTACTTTTAGCTCAAATATCGAATACAATAAAAGTTGGAAATAGTATCGTCGCCAGACGAACTACTTGTAAAGAAGACGGCGTATGTTGAACAAACATGTGCGATGCAGTTCCTTAAAAAACTTTGGTGGCCTGAAAAAAATCGAAGAAAAAAGACACTCGAATGCTGAAGCTTGCCCGCCTGACAGGAAATATGATATTTTATTTTGGGCGTGGGATCAAACCAAGTCGATAATTTGTGTTCCGAATAGAACATCACAAGCAACGGTGAAATTAAATTGTTGAAAACGTTTTATGTTAAGTATTAATAAAGAACAGGAGAGTCCTCAACAATAATAAAATGTCTTTGAACATTACTGAATAGGTAAGATGTCGGTATTTCAAAGAAAGTGTCACAATATGATATTGTCTTTTATTTATATTTTTATTTCATAGAATGACACACTTTATTAAAGATCAAGTCTATTTAGAAGATATTCCGACTGAATTATATTCTTCCATGTTTCAGTTTACAAGTTCCTTTGTGCTCATTTTAGCACGTGTACCTACACATGTGGAAACCTACTTATTTAACGTTCCACACATTATTCATCACCACTATTAACACATATCTATTCGTAGTTCTATCTTGATGAATATAATCTGTTCGACTGTTGTCGGGTACCATACAAGTGCGGAGAGATGTCCGGCGGGGCGCAGGCCCGGTTGCTCGAATCAATATCAATCAGCACCCGGAAGCCTTGTAGCTGGACCAACTGATTGTTCGCTGGCGACGATGCGTCCCACAAATTCACATGTTTATTCACTAACCATCCAATTTCCCGGCTGTTAACGTTTTTGCTTCAGTGTTTTTGACTTCACAGATTTTTTGGCCTTCATAGGTAAGAACTTAACATCTTAATTAGCATACCTATAGAAAATCCGTGCAATACGATGTCTTATTTTTTATCTTATGTTAATAGACTTGATTCTAAGCACCTACATGGGTTGATTTCATCAATATCTACAATTCAGAAAACCGCAATGAAGAAAATATGCAAGTGCATAATATACCTACTTATGTGACGTTAGATTTAACGAGTACGTACCTACTGTAGTAATCAACAATTATTACAACTACTACTAGGTACCACCACAATACTATATTTTCGTTATGTAGGTAATGATTTGTTAGGGTCATCACCATCGATGAGTGTCGACGTGATATGAAAATTGTGAAGAGACAACTTCAAAATTTCATCCAGTCAGGTTTTGTCACTTGCTTCGTAGATATGTAGGATAAGGAAAAACTTACCGGTGACATGATGGAATTATTTCAAGATATTCTCGAAAAGTTCTGGCGTTATATACCTATCTTGTAGGTATAGATACCTATACTTGTACGAACCTACAAAGTCCTCCCTCCCTTCAATAACAACCTTGAAATACGGCACCAGAGTCCAAGGCATCAATTATGCTCGGTCGGTTAACGGCTTTAATACAAATAATTCGTTTTACGACTTTATAGCTGCTACGAAGTCCTGAGGAACTTTGTAAAACCAAACAGAATCTAACTTTTGGCAAAAGCACAAAGATAACTTTCAATTTAGAAAAAGGGAAATCAAAATGAGGTTTAACTTTAAAAAGTCTTGGCTGGTGAGAAATGATTGACTGCTTCAATCAATTAAAACACACCCTCTTAACTTCCCCCCCGAGTGGATTCCAGCATTGTCGTTGCGGGGGGGGGCTCAGTAGCCGTAGTCTCCCAGCCACGGTGAAGCGAAGACGAACCCAAAGGTGGGGCCGCTCGTCAGGGCTTTTGCCTTCAAGACGTAGCGGCCAAAAATAGGGTGCGGTGAGGTGCACCGCAACTGAGGTGTCGATGTCGAATGGGAGGCATCGCGGCTGAGGGTTACGGGCTGCGGCAGAGGAGGAGTGCCGGTGCTTCTGAGCAGCGCTCTTCCCTTCCATGGCCTGGACGGGGCCGCCACCGTTTGATGGCGGACGGTGGGGCCGCAGGGGAAGAGGAGTATCGATATAGCGTTGACCGCTCTTCCTTTCTCTTCCTCTTTTCATCACCTGCAGCCGAAAAGTGGTAGGCGGGACGGCGCGTTGTGTTCCACGCGTGCCGTCAGAGATTTAAGCAAGAACTGGTGGGGTCCGCAAGGGCCGATGCCTGCCAGGGGTGCGGGTTGTTCGAAAGTGATAGGTACCGTGGCCACTGACACACAGGCAACTGAGGGAACACGGGTGGGTTTTAGTCAGTAAAAGTCTGACACGCCCTCCTACTCCACCCAGAGCGGGAGAAGTCATTTGATGATTTCCCACCCTCCAAAAAAAACCCTCTTAACTTGACCAAGAGTAAATTAGAATTTACTTACAGCAATAAATATACCTGAATCGGGCACGGTACTTAAGTGTAGCAGTTACGTAATAACGCCGTGGTACTAAAGAGCTCCTTATATGTTAATATGGCACATGACGGTGTCGTTGCGCCTATAAAATCGTCTGAAGTGTAAACACACGTAAATATCGCGCCACACGCACTCGTAAAATCTATTTCTCGCGCTATTGCGGCTCGTAGGCACTATACAAATAATTTTATTCACAGGACAATCAACATTAAAACAAAAATATCACTGGAACTGATTTATAAACAGAACCAGTTAAATCTTACATTACGTAGAGTCATATACCTGCTCTATTCCACCTATGTGCGCAAGTAAATAGCAGTGGGTAGTGCTATCCACCTATGTACCTCGGTAAGTTTATTATAAGAAGGAATTTCGTGCGTTAATGCAGGTATTTTTATAATCCGTTTCTGAACTTTCTTGTTCCAAAGCAAAAACAGAATTGCTGCAACACCCACGGTTTTCAAAGTGTTTAAAAATAAGGTGTCTGTTGAACATGCAATCGCTGATGAATCGGCTGAAAATATGTTTTGGTGGGTTATTCATCAAAGTCTCTCGTAATAGTTTTTGCCTACGGTTTGTGGACAAAGGCAGTGAGTCACCGACGAGATTATTAGGCCTAATATTACAGCGAGCAGCACGGTAGCAACTCCTGCGACGACACGCCGCGCGCCGCCGCGCCGCCACGCTGCATGCCTGTGTCCCCACGCAGACAATGCTTGATTCTTAATTCGTTTGATTACTATTCCAATCTGTAAGTCATGCAACATTCTAAGGATATACCTAAGGCACGATTGACGCAGTTCTTGAGGAAGTATGAACATCTTTATTGCTTACTGGAAACCGCATGAGGAAATTGAATTCCAAACTCCCTAGTGTTGTCAGGAATTCCCCAATAGAATAAAAACGAATCTGTACTTATAGGTATATGTAATCGTGTTGTCTAGCTTGTCAATTTATTCATGACTATTGAAGTAAACAATAAATTACGAAGTTCAGGGTAAAAAGAAAACAATTGGGACCCATATGGCTGTCTCTTACGAGATTTTCAGGACAGCGTTTATTAGCGGAGTACCTAAGTAGAGTGATCCGGGTTTTGAATTTCATTTTCAGGAATGAATTAATTGTATCAAAGACTTCTGAAAGCTGTTCATGAAAAAACCTGTCTCATAGTCTTATCCTAGGGAAAACGCGAACTGGATTTTTTATGTATGGGTAAACACTGAGTAGTAAATTACTCTGACAGATTTTCTAGAATCTAGGGTATAAAATGGCAAAACGAAACATTTTGTTGTCCCCAGCAACAGGTTTCATGCGTATCCGGGTTCCTATACGTACATACAAAAATATATTATTATTTTAAAATGGTGATGATGACGCAAATACGTTAATTTTATATTATTATGCTACCAAGATGTTACCAGATTATCATGGCGCTTACGTCTACGGTATTTTAATAGATGAACTTAATTTACATGATGGAACCAGTTACACACAATATTTTTTTGCTTTTTACCTGTCTACTTAAAACAAACTTTGTCACAAGTCAAGGCAAGAATATTTTCTTTTTAGATAACAAAAATAAGAAATGTGGGACATACAATACATAGGTATGCATTTAATTTTCATCTGGGTTTTATACTGGTATTTATAACCATCACAAGCAAAAATTGTTTGGGTACTTTTGACATCATCGAGAAAAGTTAACATAGACGTAATAAGAAATTTCCAGCTCTTAGAAACAATGCATTATATGTATTTTAAATAAAGGTCATCATCATCATCATCATCAGCCTTATAATGTTCCCACTGCTGGGACACAGGCCTCCTCTCGGTTAGAGGGATTGGGCCGTAATCCACCACGCGGGCCCAGTGCGGGTTGGTAGATGTCACATGTCTTCGAATTTTTGGTTCTAGGACATGCCGGTTTCCTCACGATGTTTTCCTTCACCGTTTACAAAAAAAAAAAAAGCTACATTATTATTATTATTTAAGCCTTTTATTTCCCAAAAAATACAATAATATCGTAAAAATCAGGGTAAATTATTTTATAATAATTTAAACATACATATTGATAATAGTAAACAATAAACAAGAATAGTGTTTAAATAAATTGATCGATTTCGTAGATCCTTAAAATAAAAGCTTCATAATGTTTTGTTTAATTCAAGTTATTGGGTTCCCATTCTCCTCTATCTTATGCCATATCTCTCTTTCTTGGGCTATTCTAGTACAGTACAATATCTTCGCACCACCGGGCGCCTGGGTCTACCTCGGGTACGTGGTGCATCGCGAGGGTACCAATGGAGAACTCTCTCACTCCAGCGTCCATCTGTGGGTCTGGCTACGTGTCCTGCCCATCGCCATTTCAACTTGCGAGCTAGTTCCACAGCATCTATTATTTTAGTGCATAGTCGTATGTCTCTGCGTCTTTTACGGTCTCGGAGTTTAATTCCTAGCATTCTTCTTTCCATTGCTCATTGGAAAGGCTTGAAGTTTGTGAAACATAAAGGTACATATATATAATTATTAGGCAATAATGCTCTCAAGCATTTAGAGATTCAATTCTTCGGTTTGATTGGTTTGTTCAATAGTAGATACATAAATAGGAACTTATGCGATAGTGTTTATTAGGCCAGTTACATAAATGATTTCTATCAAATATATTTTACCAAAATAACGTTATGTTTTATTATACCTACTTATTGAACTTAGATCGATAAGATACAAAACCATCAATGAGTCAATTTGATTAGTAGCAGGTTTCCAGGAATTATCAGAGATAGTGCCATTCACAAATGTTTTAATTTATCAATTAGAAGGAAAAAAAAATAAGAACTTACGTCAGTCATACATCCGGTGTTTCTAAGACGATTAGGTGTTAGGTACATAGGTTCTTATCATTTGAGTAATTTCGCAATGCGCATGGGACAATGTAATTGTAACGAAACAATAATTAACAAAGGGGATTCAAACAAGGAAAATTATTACGAAAACGAAAGAAGAAACAGAAAGGAACGTTGATATGGGAAGCTGCATGTGACCTTATAATTATGATATCTAATTTATTTATTTAAGTATTGTTTTACACAAGGATTACATTTTCAAAGAATTCGGTACAGCGCAGGACTGGTTAGGTTAGGTATAGGTACTCAGCAAAGTTTCAGAAACACTGATTTAAGATGGGCGTCCTATTAAATTAAAGCTTTAATCGTCTTCAACTGATGGAGGCGAAATGTATTTCAGAAATTTCGCTTGTATCGGTATCGAAAAGTAGCCAGTAACGTTGTCTCTCAAATGCCCAGCAGCTATCTGCATTCTGGCGATGGCGCAAGCAATCGGATAGTTTTCCCGAGGAGTTGCCTTGACAATAATGTCTGTCCACAGTCCTGAAGGCAGCCAGATCCTCGTTCGAGGGTAGCAGCACCAGCTGGCACCAATCCGCGCCATGTCTCCCCAGAGCCCGAAATATTGGAAGTACATGGAATGGTCGGAGCTGTTCCAAATCCTAATTTAAAAAAAAAAGTGCTTGATGCTGTCATCGATAGTGCTCCAAACTTCAAGAGCGGTCCCTATAACCTTCGTTTCATTTTTATTGAACTCTTCAAAATCGATCGATAGTATAAATCATAGTAGTAGACCAGCAGGCCTAGACAAAACACATTCCCGCCAAAATGTATGGGAATGACATTACCTGCGGAAAGCAGGGGCGTAGCTACCGCCGTATTTGCCGTATCAATTATACGGGGCCCCCGGGCCACGGGGGCCCCCAAAGTGTGTAAGGAAAAAGAATAAAAACTTTCTAATTTATTTTATTTAACAAATGACAAAATTCTATAAAGCAATTCCTTTTTTTCCCGCCTTAAGCGTGCGTTAAAAAGTTGGCAACACTACATCGTTATGGCGGGCTGCGGGACTTCCCCGTTTTACTTACTTCATCTTCAACTCAGCGGGGAATCCCCGGGAATCCTTCATCGATATCGCGATGTACGTGTACGTTGTTGTACTTTGCATTGGATGTTAAACCACGGAGTGCAGTGCACTGTTTATTTACGCGCTTTATATAAATGTGCATTACATTGTAATTCAGTACAAACAATATTGTTCTTCTGGTTTAGCAGTATTAGTAACGATTTGTAAAAGAAATGAGTGAAAGGAAAAGAGATTATCCCAGCGGCGCTGAGAAAAGAAAAATTAAACAGAAAAGGGACGAGGTTATAAAAAAAGTGCCCAAAATTTCTTCATTTTTTCAGAGACAAGATACTGTGAGTGATTTAGATTGGAAAGGTAAGTACTACACTACTACCCAACCCATTTATTAGGGGCCCGTAGTGATAAACAAGGAAATCTTTTAATTTCGGTCTGTCCATCTGTCCGTCACAAAAAGTTGTCTCCCCCCTCGATTTTCACAATTATACTGTTTTTAGGGTTCCGTGCCTTGATTAAAAAAAACAAAATTCTAACTTATCAATAGGATCGATTTGTTTTGTTGTTTGTTTATCAGTCCGTATCGTATCGTTATTTGCGTGTTGAGAACTTCAGATGTGCAGACTCGCTTTCGGGTTCTCGTTTTGTATGGCCACTACACTACGCGCTGCGTTTAAATAGCACGCAGGTGTATAGTAATGCACGGACGGGCTGCAGGTGATTTTGTATCTACTAATAGGTACGAGCACAATCCGCGTAGAATCTGTGTGCGTCTGAACTGAACACTCTCTAACTGTGACCCTTAGTAACGTTATTTATTTATATATAACTCTTTTTAGTTTAGTATCAAAGCATTCGTATTTATTTTTTAACAATTACTCGTTTATTTTTAGATTCTTCTGAAGCATGTTCTTCGTCACATATCCATCCGGAAATAGAAGAAAGCCAAGCACATACTTTATCGGATGTCCATCCAGAAATCGAGGAACCCCAAGTCAACGATTCTGATATATCTGCAGATAATGCAGATTGTAATATAATTTCATCAGATAGAGGAAATTTTGGTGACAATTTAACTGAATGCGAACGAAAAATAATTTTTAAATTGGGTCCATTTAAACCACAAGGACCATTTCCAAAAGTTTCAGAAAATAACCGACCTTTTTCAGCTTATTATTATTCATATTTCAATCAGGCAGGCATAAAAATTATAAGACCATGGTTATGTTATTCTAACGTTTTAAACAAACCGTACTGTCACTTCTGTTGGTTATTAGCAGATCGTCAAAACAAATCGTACTCCTCTGCTTGGGTTAACGGTGTTTCGGTTAGAAGCAATTTCACACAAACTATTCTTGACCATGAAAAGTCACAGCAGCATATTAGTGCCTCACTCTCTTATAATAATTGGTTGCAAGGAAATACCATCGATACTCTATTGAAAAGTGAAATCGATAGTAAAATTACATTCTGGAGAGATGTACTGCATCGTATAATTAATGTTATAATTACTTTAGTATCTTGTAA
Organism: Polymixis flavicincta; assembly: GCA_949987655.1. Lineage (NCBI taxonomy): Eukaryota > Metazoa > Arthropoda > Insecta > Lepidoptera > Noctuidae > Polymixis > Polymixis flavicincta. The sequence goes on along the minus strand of OX465181.1, from coordinate 15,960,552 downwards.
TCTACCTTTGAGGGGGCATGATTCTGATTCTGGCAATTTTATGGCAATTTCACGTCTGCTATCTAACTATGATGCAACTTTAAAAGAACTTTTTCTAAAACCGAAAGGTGAAATAAATTATTTAAGCCCTACGATTCAAAACGAAATTATTAGTTTGCTTGGTACTAACGTTAGGAACAGTATTATCTCAGAAATTAAAAAAGCTCCATTTCTGACAATAATTCTGGATACTACAGATAGTTGGTAAATTTTTGACAAGTCTTGTGTTGACTTGTCAAAAATTGACCAACTATCTGTAGTTTTTCGATATATCTCGGTTACAGAAAATGATGATAATGTGCCTAAAGAAATAAAAATCTGTGAGTCCTTTTTAGGATTCATAGCAGTAACCGATTGCAGTGCTGCAGGTCTGAAAACTGTCATTTTAAATTTGACTAAAGAATATTGAAATGATTTGACTAAATGTAGAGGACAGGGATACGATTTTTTTTTTTTTTTTTTTGGGTGGGAAATCATCAAATAACTTCTCCCGCTCTGGGTGGAGCAGGAGGGCGTGTCAGACTTTTACTGACTAAAACCCACCCGTGTTCCTTCATTAGCCCGTATGTCAGGGGCTGTGGTATCTCTTTCAAACGAACCCGCACCCCTGACAGACATCGGCCCTTGCGGGCCCCATCATTTTTGTGCTGACATCTCTTTGAGGCGCGCGTGGAACACAACGCGCCGTCGACTTGGGCTTGGTCCTTACCGGACAGTGAGCTACCCATTACTCGCCGTCCGCAAGCCCATGCCTACGGTGGCCGGAAATCGGCCTGGGATTCCCGACGCCCAGGGCGTCTCCGTATCCTGCGGCGGCTAGGGTCGCGAGGGCGCATATGCTGCCTCTCCCTCACGTGCGCCGCCTCCCTCTTCGCGAGCATCACTGCTTCGCTGAAGGAGGTGACGGCTCCCCATGCCCTCTCGCTCCGTACCATGGCCTGGACCAGGGCCGGACGCGAGAGATCGCCGCCGCTGATCGCCTCCACGAGGACACGGCGGTGCTCCGCCCAAGCAGGGCAGACCGCCACCGTGTGCTCCACCGTGTCCTCAGGGCGATCTTCGCAGTGGAAACACCCGGGCGTTTCCTCCCGCCCTATCCGAAACAGGAACCTCCCGAAACAACCGTGTCCGGTGAGGACCTGCGTCAGGCGGAAGGTGAGGACGCCATGCCGCCTCTCAAACCACTCCTCAAAGAGGGGACTTACCGCCGCAATCGTGGCGTGCCCAACAGGGATACGATGGAGCAAATGTTATGTCGGGTGTGTATGGAGGATTACAAACCCTAATAAAAGAGCATGCTCCAAATGCCGATTATGTTCATTGTGCTGCGCACGCTTTAAACTTGGTTTTGAACGATGCTGCGAGACATGTTCGTGAAGTATCGACTTTTTTCGATAATTTAGAAAAAATATATACTTTTTTTGGCAATAGTATAAAACGCTGGGCTATGATAAGTGACGATTCATCTGAAAAATATTTGATTACCCTTAAAAAGGTATGTCCTACCAGATGGTCTTCTAGGAACGACGCTTTATTAGCAGTAAAGAAATTTTTTTTACTAATCATGAAAACTTTGTACCAACTAAATTTAATTTCAAATAAAAAAGATGAACGTGAAGAATGTAAAAGTATAATTAATATTTTAGAGAGTTTTGATTTCTTAGTGCTCGTTACATTTTTTTCTTCACTATTTGAAATTATTAATCCTGTTTCTAAAGCTCTACAGCATGATAATAATGACTTACAGAAATCTAGTATTTTATTAAGTAATCTTTTAAATAGACTGTGCCAATTAAGAAATCAGAATTCATTTAATAGTTTGCTAAATGAATCCAAAGATTTAGCAAAAAAGTGGGGGGTAACAACTGTTTTTAAAAACAGTAGGCGAAAGATAACGAAGCGTTTTTTTGATGAGTTATCACAAGATGAGAGAATTTCCGACCCGGAATCCTATTTCAAAGTCAATGTATACTATTGCTGTTTAGATATATTAATTTCTCAAACTAAAGAAAGATTTCAGAGCCTTTGCAACCTGAGTAGTATATTCGAAATATTACAACCGGAGAAACTCCTATCTTCTTCAAGCGAAGAGATATTAAACGCTTCCGGAAAACTGTCTGCTAAATACAGTAAAGACATCTCACTTAATCTTTGTGACCAATTAAAGGCTCTAAAAACATGCTTAAATTCTGAAATTAAAAAAAATTATTCCACTATAGAACTCATTGAATTATTGCTAGTAAAATTCAATAGTCTTGCATCCAGTTTTCCCGAGGTAATCACAGCATGCTTTTTATTCTTGACCCTTCCAGTTACAACCGCAACGGCAGAAAGAAGTTTTTCAAAATTAAAACTAATAAAAAATTACTTAAGAACTTCGATGGGACAAGAGCCTTTGCAACCTGAGTAGTATATTCGAAATATTACAACCGGAGAAACTCCTATCTTCTTCAAGCGAAGAGATATTAAACGCTTCCGGAAAACTGTCTGCTAAATACAGTAAAGACATCTCACTTAATCTTTGTGACCAATTAAAGGCTCTAAAAACATGCTTAAATTCTGAAATTAAAAAAATTTATTCCACTATAGAACTCATTGAATTATTGCTAGTAAAATTCAATAGTCTTGCATCCAGTTTTCCCGAGGTAATCACAGCATGCTTTTTATTCTTGACCCTTCCAGTTACAACCGCAACGGCAGAAAGAAGTTTTTCAAAATTAAAACTAATAAAAAATTACTTAAGAACTTCGATGGGACAAGAACGGCTGTCACATCTCACTATTGTCCATAGAGGCAGAAACTTTAGAAAAACTAAAATCATCATCAGCCATAAATGATTTAATAAATCAGTTTGCCGATAAAAAGGCAAGGAGAGTGAATATTTAAAATTCGATTTTTATTTGTAAAATGGGTAAATTATGTGATAAATAAATATTACTTCTCACAATATTTTTTTTCTTTTGTGAAAAATCTTTACCTCCTTATAAGGGCCTCCAAAAAAATGTTTATACGGGGCCCCGACAAGGCACGCTACGCCACTGGCGGAAAGGTTACGTCGTGTCCTTTCCGCAGGTAATGTCATTCCCATACATTTTGTCGTAGCGTTTGGCGTGATCGCTAACAGAAATGTATTTTGTCTCTAGGCCCAGAACGTAGGCTCTTATCATCTGCGACCATTTTTAAAGAACTACCCACTAGTTAATCTGTTCTTCCCACTGATTTACCTACTTTTTAGTAAAGTATAACTAGTCGGAACATTCATTTCTTACCGAACTTTGAGTGTCACAGGTTCTTCGTCCAACTCAAAATACAGCATTTTTGGATTACATGTCATCTCTAGTGGAAACTTGGGTGTTGGTACAGGAGGCAGCTTCCTACGGTATGGAACCACCTGAGTTTCATAAACCGTCTTTTCTTTGTCTCGTATGATTAAATCTTCGACAGGCACCTGAGAAAATATCTTCACTTTAACGCGAATATACTTATATCTACCCACTTTAAAACTCTTTGCAACGAGAGATGGAATAACTGTGGCTCACTCACACACAATCCAATAGGCTTGTAAACATGCTTAGGATAGATAGGAGAGATTGATTCGATTGGGACGATGATATTGATCGACTTGGCTTAGACTTAGTGAGTGCACTAAGGAAATCTTTAGGTAAAAGCAAAAAGGAAGGTTGTGAGGGTGCATGTTTACCTGCTCTGCTACGATTTTCTCTCGAGGGTTGTGGATGACCATCTGAGGGAGAGTAGTGTGCAGCGTTTCGTTACTACAAAATACTGACATTAGAGCGTATTATGATTTCCTTCAGGTTTCTGTAAAGTATTTATATTTACAGGTGGACGCCGCATGACGTCTGAAGTTCAAATCATAGATAAAGCGGAAAGATTATCAATTTATTGCCACGATAGATTTATATATGTGCAAACCTCTTTACTACTTTCTGGGATACGACTACAAAAATAGCCATGTATTGTAAATAAAATATTTTTAGCAAAAACCGCTATAATAAATAACGTGTGAATGAAGGCCAAATAACGTGAAAGATAAATTCACTAGTTTAGTATACTAGACTGTGCGTGCAGGTTCTTCTATTGCGTTCGTTGAAATAAATTGTGTGAACTGAAAGCATCAGTAAAATGTTTTTAATAGTGCATACGTCGTTCTTTATCGCCCTTACCTCTGTATTTAAGACCAGCATAATGTTTAAATGAGATATTTTGTATATTCGTAAAAATGGATATCTATTGTGGCTAATATACAATCCATGATTACTCCAGGAATCACCAATAAATTCACGACTTGTTGAATTAAAAGCTGTAGACTGAGATTGAACGAATGAAATTCTCTTTATTTCATACTTTTAAACAAGAAAATGTACTAAACAAATGCCTACTTAGTTGTAATGTTTGAATTTTATTTTAAAAAGGTAGATCTTTAGTTTTGTTGCACGTAGTACATACATTTTACATAGGCATATTTCTTCTTTCTATTAAATAATTTGTTTTTACACAACATTAATGGAAGTAAACTAATCGTAGATACCTAAGTACTTTATAATATTATAAGTAAGTCTGGCTTTTAATATTTTCGCGGGAAGTTATTAGATTAGAGGAGTAACAGCATAATATAATAGTGTACCATTCGTCCAGCACCCTAATTGCGTAACTCACGATTAACCATAATCGGTTTCGTTTTGACAGTTCAACAATATTCATTGCGTTATTTACGTTGTTGAGTAGACACATTTTTCGAACATATGAAGCAATGGTTTAACAATCCGTTTCAAAACGAAACACATTATGATGAATCGTGAGTAATGTAATTAGGGTGCTGGTTTTGAAAATATCAGCATACAAAAAAAAAATTGCTTTACCTGAGCTTAGCTTGTGTATGCTGTGCTGTTGGCTATTATTGGCTACAGTTGCCGGGTGCTTGTGAAGTCCAAGTAACACAACACGCACAACTTACATACTAGTCAAAATCATAACCCGCCTTTTGGTTTGGCCGTAGTCGGTAAAAAATTGTATACCTTAAAGACTTGTCCTAATAACTGACTGGCATCTTGATGGCAACTTAGTTTAGATTAGAGCATATTGAACCTTTCAAAACGTGGAAGGAAAACATCGTGAGGGAACCGGCATATCATATCCTATAACCAGAAAATTCCAAGTTCAGAATCGTAAAGCTCGTACCTATTACGTATACACGCTCTAGTTTATTCCGATAGGGTTCAGTTCGTCAGCGCGCCGCGCATCGCCACTTAGTGCGCACATTTCCGATTCCAAGTTAACGGAGATTGTTTCTATCAGTAAAATCTAATTACCCTTCATTTATTATTACCCATTTGTGTAAGCACACAGGGGGTTACAAGATTAGTTAAGTTCCTGGGAATACAAAAATAGCAACATCTTTGATGGCATTTAGTGTAGGTAATTGGCTCTACATTTTCACGGAGACATGGTGAATTTCGGAAGAGTGGCAATAATATTTTATAAGCGGTGAATTGCGACTGGAATAACATTAAAATATCGATAAAGTACCCACAGTGCAATGAACACGGACAAAAATTCTCAGTCAAAAAGCTCCGATCTGTAAGTTATCATTATCAAGCCGTATCACTAAGACGAAGAGAATGTTTTTTTTTTTTATTTATCATCCATATGAACAGTAGTCTACCTACCCACTTAATATTAGCAGCGTAGTGTGTAATAGAGTGTCGTGAAAGCCGCAGTTGGTAAGACACGGTTGCGCAGTCGCCGCGACGCGTGACGCCGCCGCCGACTCCCGAGGGAGCGGAAGTCTTGCGCACTTCCGGCTGCGCACACGCCGGAGATCCGGTCCACTTGTACGATCACGACGTTCCACCGACTGACGTTTTAACGAACATTACATTTTTTTTGTATCTAAGCATACTAAGGTACTGATTTATAGCCGTGGTAGCGTTTGTCAACATAGATACAATATATTGCTGCCTTTTGGGGTGGTGAGAAAGTCTATCCTTCATCGGCAGTTAGTGATTCCATTGATGTATTTACTTAGGTATTAGTCAAATCACCTATGTTAGTCTTTGTGGCCATGCGCAGTCGATTGACTTGCCGTTCCAAACAATTTCGTCGTACTAATTAACGTTGCTCTATTTATACTTCCCATAATTTCACTAAACTTTGTAACCTAGCCCACAGCAGCAGTCTCACCGCCGCATTCCGTATAGCACTTACACTAGTTACACACACATAACCAATAAATATCGTCGTGAGTAATCACATTCACATAGCTTTGTAATCAGTTTTGTTAGGAATTAAAAGCGATCCCGGGTAGACTAAACAATGAGATCAGCTGGACCTATTGCGGGTATGGCGTTAGTCGGCTATTTAGTCGACAAAGACATCGATTCTATTCGGGCCGCCCGATCGTGTCGGGTTTGTAAACAAGGAGTCAAATTATCCCTGACTATTGTTATGAAGTCTGTAACTACGCCAATCACGCCACGCTGTTCAAAAATTCGTTTTAATTTTAAACTTGGCACTCGCGATTTTTCGCTTGAACAAGTAATTAAGTGCAATTCACGAAGGATGTTTGGTACAGCTAGTGTTAGTAGTCAACGAATCATCTTCCGGAGGGACCTAAGGGAGTATCTACTTACGTAGATAATAATATGATCGAGTAAGAAACGACATCATAATCTTTACATTTCCTTTTGGAGCATTTCAGTTTCTATTCTAATCTATAGGACCCAAATTAGCAGTCAAATATTAATGAGAAGATTGAATTCATCAGTAATTAAATAGTACGTGCTCAGTTGTGTTCTTTAGTCACTTCTAGGATATCTTTAGAAGTGTCTCAGTTAGGATGAGTAATTAAATTATACGACAATGTTTCCATAGTGATTGCCCTTGTTCCGCCGTAATGTTGTTCGCCTTGATTGATGGTGGCGCCCTTGACCGACATTCCACCATCCAGCTATCCTTAAACACATAAAGCTTCTATTTTATTTATTATTATTTCCTGTGCTCTAATTTAAATTTTAAATTCGTTCGTTCATCTTCATCATTAATTGTTCATTTTTATTCTGTTTATGACATTTCATTCTTTTCTTTTGCAGCATTGTGAATTTTTTTCTTATTTTAATTTGTAATATGGGTTTTACCTGAAATAAATAAATTTTATTTAGGTAGGTATTTATTTCTAAGTTGACCGATTCATTGTGGCTTTATGTGGTTGGTTAGTTTCATTTGAAGCCAGTTTTCATAACAGGAGTAGGATCAGTCTGGCAATGTCCACTGTATACATTTCATTGTTTTGTTCAGTTGAACCTAGATCTTATAAGAAAGTAATGGGTGGTTTAAGGAGGTGTAGTGGGGTTACGGTTATGGGGAAGGGGGGGGGGGGTGTACGACGAGGTGAACTAACGGATGAATGTCCGTGGGAACGGTCGCCACTTCCGCTCCGCTCTGCTCGCTCGCGCCTCGGCACTCTCAGCTATTTCCTTTATGTAGGGTGACCTTAAATATGATCGAACTCATCGAAGATTGATATACATAGACTCGTCTTATATTTTATGTGGTTATCATCCGAACACTTTTTTTTTCATATTAATAATAATAAAAAAAATCGACTCTCATTCGAATTGAGATTTCAAATTTACTTGGTTGTCTACAGTTAGACTATTTTACCAGTTCAGTCTACCGCTTGACATTAGCCTCTCCCAAGCTGTGCACATCTGTTTGACTGCTTTTCGCATACAATGAACCCTAATCAACTAAACACCCTCTTGGCATTATAACCCTAAGCTTTACGAACCCCACGGGAGAAGGGTTGCACATTTCTGACCAAGAGTGATATTTAGATGAACTTTTATTTTCCAATCAAGGAATGGTGAATCAAACGTTTGGTCACCGCACAGGTTTCGTTGAAGCAAAACCTTTGGTTCCACTACATTTATTAACGGACCGTCTTAGTTGCACAACAGGACCATGTCGCAATGTCCCCGGTTCGTTTCTCTGGAAATTTTGCAATATTTATCAACAGCTATCGACACACAACAACTAACAAGATACCGTTGTTTGTGAGAAACGTTATTCATTATGGACACACATTTCTTGCTTCAGCAGTTTTCAGGAAAAACTCATCTATTTGCTTGGATTCGTATCTTTTCTTATTATCTTCAATAACTCACTGATTTTGGTCCTTCCGCAATGTTCGATAAAGATGGACATATCGAAATTAGTCAGAAACTCCGCATAATAATGTAACCCTTATCTATTATAGGTACTTATTACTTTCACAAAATTCTAGAAAATAAATACTTATAAAAAGGTAAGTTACATACACGTCTCCCAGGAAATAGATAACGTAGCTGCGTATATTACTTCATTATTGCATGTGCTTGTGCATCCATAGCAACAACGCATTGCATTGCACTATCGAGGAATCAGTGAACGGTTGCTAACTGCAGGTACAGTCACCAAAAGAGATAAGTAACCAGGGCTTAGAGACAAAATATATTTCGGTTAACGTTCACGCCAAACGCTACGCCAAAATGTATGGGAATGACATTACATGCGGAAAGGTTACGAGTAGGTACGTCGTGTTCTTTCCGCAGGTAATGTCATTCCCATATATAGGTATATTTTGGCGTGGCGTTTGGCGTGAACGCTAAAGATAATGTGTTTTGTCTAGGCCTGCTGAGCCGTCGGATATAGCTGAAGTTAAATAATATACCGTTGGATGTTTTCGAATGTTTAATTTGATCATTTTTTTTTTTGTTTGTGTCATTCTGCCGTATTGATAAATACTAACGCCAACTGTTTTTTTTTTTCATTAGTATACATTTCATAATCTTGTTTTATTTACTCAGTAGGTACCTTACCCTTGGACCTAGAACCGATAGTATCTTAGGTAATTACAAACTATAGTTTCTCTTACCACATAGTCCCTCTTACCACAACTGACCTTAATGCATATTAGGTACCAATGTAGGTAATACTAGAATCACCTTAAATAACCTAAGATTAAATGAAATCATTTTTAAAGAAAAACCATTAACCGTATGTAAAACCAACTACGCAGGTATTCTACATAAACATACATATACTTACATAGCTGTAATAGTTGTTAGTCCGGAATATTCGAATTAAACATCCGATGTGGCGTTTGTCCGGTCTAAATAGCATAACGAGCGTCTAAGTAGGTAGTATCGAGCAATGAGCAAGTCCGTTGACCGTTGTTGTAACTTCGTAAGTTGGTAAGTACCACTCGCAGCGGTCTTGCTGTTATCGGCCGGAAGCCACGACGGAAACGCGCAATCTCGACCAATTGGACGAGTGAGTTGTCACGCCGCGTGACCATGCCCCTTGCTCTCCACGGCGCATTTCTAACTCGTGTGCATGTACTTGTGACACCTAAATAAACATTGAATGTAAATTCTACGTTATTTGTTGGTATCGAAGTTCTGAGACCCTCATTTCGTCGATGCTAACCTAACTTAGAACCGCCTCCCATTATTTTCAGATGATACCGACTGGGAATTGCTTCATCAGTGTGCATGTAACCTTTCATTATATTCGGTACCAGAACGCCAGACAAATGAAGGAGGTCGCAAGAGGAGGGCCCTGCTAGTTCTATTTCTGTTCATCATCTTAATTGGCGTTATGAGGCGCTGCTGTAATATACAGAATGCTGAATGCCAAGCATTCACTTGGATGATTAACGAGAGGATATAAAGTATCTTCGTCTACCTCGGGAGATTCATGAGGATTAATGCACATGAATTAATAATTCTCTGATTTTTATGCCCGGACGCATAAAAGGAGTGGTGCTATAATTTTGACATCCACGTCTGAGGTTTCATATTGCACACGGAGACAAATGATTTTAAAACTAAAATGCATTTAAAATTAAAATTTTATGTTTGGCCAAGTTTAAGCTTTTAGTTTCAAGTTTTCATTCAGTAGCTATAGGCTTACTTTAGTTTTATCGCCGAAGAAAAACCCCTGAGCCAGTTTTTCAACTTTATTTCGATTTGGGTGAAGTTTTTAATACAAAAATTACAACTTAGCACCGGACTAAGTAGTAAGTTTTGTAAAGAGACAGGGTACGACTAAACGCCGACAGACTGAACACCGACAAGACTTTACTTCGACGGGATTCTTCGCCGACAGGACTATTCACTGACAGGGTTCATCAGCGACGCAAGTCACCGTAAAATTCTAAATACCGTTTGATTATAATCTATTTGCGAGATTGTAATCTGCCAATAAATTGTGAACTGTAACATTCTACTTACCGACCGAATAGGTTAGATTAGAATTGCGACCAACCGCGTGCGAGCCGAGCGAGCGAAGCGAGCGGTGCTGCGGAAGCGGCCGGCGAGCGCTACTTCCATGTTAGTGGTAGTTACTTGACTGTTTAATAATAGCGCCAGGTACTATCCGTCTTGATACCAGTTCACAATTTGACGGTTTCACTTCGATACATTATAATCTACCAAAAAATAATGCGTTAAATTGTAAGCAGTAGGTACCTATGTTACGGTTCACAATCTGTCGACAGTTTACAATATCGCGATATAGATTATAATCTGGTAATCTAGTGATAATCGAAGATAAGTTGCGTCGCTGACGAGCCCTGTTGGCGAAGTGTCCTGTCGATGAAAAGTGCCATCGAAGTAAAGTCATGTTGGTGTTCAGTCTGTCGGCGTTTAATCGTACACTCGTAAAGAGAACTGCATTTCTATACATTTTGGGTTCTTAATTCCAAACCTAATCTAACTAAAAGCCTTATTTTGGAAGGAGGGTGGTACTAACTTTATGCACAAACACCAACAAAGGTGACCTATGACGATTCTCTTTAATTATGATAAAACAATTAATTTAAGAGAATTGGGGACTACGGGATTTAAAAAAAAAACTTTTTCAGAGCTGCAAGAAACTTGTTTGAATCATAAAATTCGTAATTCAAACCTGATATTAAATCAAAACCCATTCGGAATAGGTATTACCTCATCAAAAATTGTTTACGTATGTATCATGACAGCATCCGATGCACAATCATCTGCTAAATCATATAAATAAAAATGAGAAGCTTAAAAATTAATTGATGTTTTCAGTTTGGTACTCATTAGTGTGTTTAGGCTAGATTGAATTGTACCTAATACCTAATTTTGTTATTCTAGTGCAGTGTTTATCAATAATGGAAATAGCACCTTAGTTAGGTACTTGCGAAAATTTGTATCAATCACAATCCGATAGTTCTGAAGGAATCATTCAGAAATCCATTGCTTCATACTCGTAGGTTATAAAAAATTGTCTGCTCAACAACTGAAATAACGCGCTGAACGTGTCTGAGTGAACTATCAAAATGGATAGAACATGCGATCAATTGCCATTTTATGTTTAACGCAATATTTTAAACCAGTCAACTAAAAATAACGAGCGAAAATTGTTTATCTATAAATTATGCGACACCTCTGCCTACCCCTTTTAAGAGAATCATCATCATCATTTCAGCCGAAAGACGTCCACTGCTGGACATAGGCCTCCTCCAAGCTCCGCCACTTCAACCGGTTCTGTGAGAATACAGGTGTAATATTATGCTATCTTCTTATCGGCTATTTCAGTTATGTCAGTTTACGCTACTACCTGCAAAGTAAAAACAACTATTTGAATATGTGTTATAGTTTACCCACACTTTGCTTTGTGTTATTCTAATAGTAGGAACATCTAATTATTCTCTCTCAAATCGGCTTATTAAAATAATGTTAACTAAGAACGACGAAAACTGTCCCACCGTAATACAGTTTATAACTAGTACGGGGGTCAGAGTGAATCGGTTTAGTAATAACCTGAATGTTATTGTGCACTGAGAAACTAATTGGCTATGTATTTTAGATTCGTAGAACGTAAGTACCTAATAGTGTTTTTTTTTTTTTTTGTAAGGTTATCATTCTTTTGGCAAAATAAAGATTTATTATTATTATTATATTTCATTAACTATTTTGGGGTCGTCTTCCACTAGTTCCACGGCTTTCAGTCTATGTGAATACCAGTATTTAATATGAAGCGTCTGCCTAACTGACCTTTTGATCGGCTTGTTATTTGACTTTATAAATATAGCGAAGATTTGGATACGCATGCTAATTGGTATTCAGCTTGGTAACAGTGAAGTGTCACAAAAACCATCATGAATACTACCTACTAGCTGCCGAGTGTTTCATACTTTCATCATTAAATAAACACACTTACATATTCCCCATCTAGGAAAAAAAACTTTTTGGATGGACTCCTGCCAAGGTACCTATAGATGTTGATAACGTATATAACCACCAGTATGTTGTGTCATTGTGTGGTCCGTGTGGTGCCGGACGTAAAAGAATATCACCATCCCATTTCTTCCTGTGGGTATCATAGAAGGCGACTAAGGGACTTACTAGAGAATGAGCAGCAGCGTTCTCTATGCATTTTACCACCATACTGCGATCGCCAACCCGCCTGCCAAGCGTGGCGATTATAGCAAAACCCCCCTGTTGGGGAAGGCTTATGTCCAGCAGTGGACGTCTTTCAGCGAATATGATGATGATGATGATGATGATGTTGTAAAGTAGGTATGTAAAAGGTATCCTTTGATTATTAAACATCAAAGGGTTTGTCGAACTTAACCTATAGGAGGAATTGGTCCATATTGGCTCTAGATCGAACTGAGTGGAAAAGGGAAAGGTAGGCCTTAAACCTGCCGTCGGAAAGCCAGAACTATGGCTTTCATTTTAACAGTTCAATAACATTAATTGCGTTATATAGCAGTGGTGGCTCAGTGGTAACTGACGCGACTTACGAGATGTAGGTCGTAGGTTCGAACCCAGAAAGGCGCTTTACTTTGTGTAAAATATTTCATCACCACTGCTCTCAAAACGGTGAAGAAAAACATGAAGAAGAACGTGAAGAAACCGGCATGTCCTATATAGAACCAAAAATTCGAAGATATGTGACATCTACCAACCCGCACTGGGCCCGCGTGGTGGATTACGGCTCACTCGCTCTCACAGAGAGGCTTGTGTCCCAGCAGTGGGAACGTTATAGGCTGATTATGATGAATTTTGTTATATACGTTGCTGATCCGACAAATCTATCGAACATTATGAAGGAATGGATTAGCAATATCTTCGGGGTAGGCACAGATCTAATCAATCAATCAACTCGGCCCATCGCAGTCCACTGCTGGACAAAGGCCTCTCCCAGGCTGCTATTCTGCTGCTCCCATTCTATCATCCGCCTTCCGCATACAGTCTTTCCCAGCCATCTTTGAAGGTCGTCGCTTCATCTAGCTGGGGGGTCCCACACTACGCTTGCCGATACGCGGTCTCCACTCCAGGACTCGTCTGCTCCACCATTGCTGCCCACTGTCGCTTCAGCTAGCTGACTCTGCAAGCTATGTCGGTGACTCCAGTTCTTTTCCGGATAATTTCATTCCTGATTTTGACCTTTAAAGAAACTCTGAGTATAGCCCGCTCTATAGCGCGCTGAGCGACCCAAATTTTATTTTAGACACAGATTAGTTACTTAAATTAAATTATCTAACGTAATGTCCTTATAGGTTTTTGTTAAATTCGAAAGGAGGAAGCCATTTTGTCGACAGAGAGCTGTATCTAGTTTAATTTTGGGTAAAAATAAATAAATTCTTAAATCATACTTGATTAAGACTTTATTGTATTATAATTTCATTTCATCTTTTTACGATATTAACTATCCAAACAAAGTAATTTTTATTTTGTTGATTATCATTAAAATTTCAATTCAAATGAATGGCCAAGGTTTTCTAATTAAAGTAGCTACAACATGGGCATGGTCCAAATCGTCGCAATACGTTATCACACCTCCTTTTGTAGACAAAGCAATGCCCCATAGGTATAGTGAACAGGAAACGTCACAGTAAAAAATAATGTTCACGACTAACAAACATTTTAGCAGAGCGATACCACTAAAACTCATCTCGGGCAAGTATATAACAATATGTGATAACTTTAGGTGTACTTACACCAAGCGGAACCGGTAGTCTATATTAAGGCCAGCGTAATGTGAGCCCTGGTCTTTCCTATAGTGCTTCGTAAATGTAAAAAGAGAAAGGGAAGTAAACTGCCTGCGAAGGTTCTCACTTCAGTGGTCGCATCTTTCAACTGACATTGACCTCTAGAGCGGTCGTCGAGGCCTCTTCTCGGTGGCCATACATATTCATTACAACTTCATCTACATATTAATGAAGCTGAGATGAGAATAAGACGACGACATGTTTATCTGCTCAGTTAAATATCCTGTCTATTAATATGCCTGGAAAGTATACAATGACTTGATAAACGTCGCACAGATTATTAGTTAGATGCAGTCTTACAGAACGAATTTCGTGAGTGGTCATTAGAATGTTAAATTATTTAAATACGGATCAGTATTACATAACGTATTTCACTAAATGCAATTGAAAACTATTACAATACAAGAGATCCGCAGGAGAACCAAAGCAACCGACATAGCCCGAAGAATTGCCAAACTTAAGTGGCAGTGGGCAGGGCACATTGCTCGCAGAACAGATGGCCGATGGGGCCGAAAGGTTCTGGAGTGGCGACCGCGTACCGGAAGACGTAGAGTAGGAAGGCCTCCCACAAGGTGGACCGATGACCTTGCGAAGACCGCGGGTATCCGCTGGATGTGGAAAGCACAAGACCGGTCGAAGTGGAGGAGCCTGGGTGAGGCCTATGTCCAGCAGTGGACGTCTTTCGGCTGATATGATGATGATGATGATGACAATTCATACCCTGCCGGATACGGATGCTCCATAATTTGTTCCTCGCGAGCGCGAGCTGTGAGGATTGAGTAAAGTAAGTACCTACCAACACATACAACTAGGCTTTTAATATACTTAGAGGAAGGAACGCTCCAGTTGTATAAATTTCCTTAATAAAGCTGCATGCATATGTATGTAAATATAATTATTGAATTTAAAAAATCTCTAAATGTTACCTGCTCTATCAATTCTCATTCGGTTTTTATTACTTCCTTCGTAAGCCAAGCAAAAATAATTCTTGTCGGGCTAGACTCAAGTTCCGTGTGACCTTCGATTCGTCCGTCAGTAAAAAGTTGTTGTAGTCCTCCACATATGAGCGACACAAAAAAAAGAATAGGTAAAAAATAATGTGTGATCGGAAAGTCCAGAGTCATCTCGTTTACAGAATAACACTTGTGAAACCGGTTGGAAGCACGACGCCAAAATATCAACTTGTTTCCTTCCTCGTGCGGACACCCGGTAGGTTCTGCCTAACATTTAATTTGGTAAATTTGTAGGTACTTCATTCGTTTTTGTGACGCGCAAACTTGTTTGGAGTATTTTGTAAATTAGCCTTATCAAGAATGTATTTTGAAAAACTTTCTTGTAATCTGTAATTTAAGAGGAGGTTGGGCATTGCCTGCGTTGAGAGAAGATAAGTTGAACTTTTATTTACTGAATTTTTAGTCCGTAATGATTGATTATAATATTAGGTTTGTTTGTTCTTTAAATTTATGGATTTTCCAGGGTGTAATTTTAATTCTTAAGAATTTAGTCTTCACTTCACGTACCTACTGGTATAAATGTTTTTTCATTCATGTTCCTTGAGTTCGTTTAGTAGGTGTAAATTGCTTTCCAACTCATTTACCTACTTTTGTGTAGCAGTCACATTAATTTTGACAATTCAAAATTCGTTGCGTTATTTACGTTATATGCTGGTATTCAGCTGCATTCGGTTAGACTGGAAGCCGACCCAACATAGATGGGGAAAAAGGCTAGGCAGAAGACGATGATGATTAACGTTGCTGAACAGACGATTTTTTCAGCAATGGATTGAAAATCATTCAGAGTAACACTCTTTCCATCAAAGGAAAGAGTGTTACGCAATTAAGGTGCTGGGTACAATATAATGCAAATATGAATGATTAACACCTCCGGTCGACAACAGTTTAAAATATACAATTTGGGTATCTTATATGTTCGAGTCTAAAGTCCACCTCAGATTCATGTGGATATTTAAGTCATTATAATTATAGAAGATGCAACATGCTAAAAGCATGAGAACAACAGATAGCCCGGGTATAAATAAGTTTGGAAATGTTTTAGATAAATTATGTCCGCTTCCTAGAACCGTGACTTAACACCTCTTTACACACACGTTCGTAAACATTCGATAAATTTTTAACAATAATATACGTCAGTGGTTCAACTATGCCACAGCTACGTAGACAGTGATGAATTAACTCTTTTCTTCTGCTCACAGTGCTAAAGCAAGGTTAAAGGCAGTATTTGAAGACTAGAATTACGACCTAATGGTACTAAATCTAATGGTCGAGCAACGTTACTGCGTTTCGCATTGGGAGTACCTATATAAATAATATCTGTCATCAATACAATTTGAATGTCGATCAACTTGCATTGATAAGTATTTTTACATGGTTTTTTTTTATGAATAACTTTGGTGTATTAGAAAAATGATATTTAATACAAATACACCCTAACTTTACATACACAAACACTGTATATTTAGTTTTTTTCTCAAAATTTTATGTCCGGCAGTAATTTTTCCCTGCTCTAGATTAGATTCTAAAATAACGTTTGCATAAATTACAAAATCTTACAAAAGTTTGAACGCACCATAAATGGAACAGAAAGCATAAAATGTGTCATTTTCGTCAAAAAAAAGCTTCTACGTGAATCAATATGTACGGAACAAAGTAAGTAGGATATGAACTCGTAAGCGGAAGACTACATTAAGGAAGTGAAGGATCCCCCCTCAATTTATTTGATCATTTCCGCATTTATTGTCCCAGTAGTCTGATAACCTATGTTATGAGGTAATAGCTACTCTAGTTCCTGTTTCAGGAATTTTCCGTAAATGTTTCATCTAGTACCTAGTTTGATAATAAAAAATATCTGGGTTTTTTTGTTTGACGTTTTCTAAAAATGAAAAATAACTAAATCGATTTATCGCCCCCGAAACCCTGCATACTAAATTTCACGAAAATCGTTGGAGCCGTTTCCGAGATTCAGATTATATTCCTACGTATATATACAAGAATTGCTCGTTTAAAGGTATTAGATGTACAAAAAAACTGTTATAAGCTGCATCCTACCAGGGGCCTAAGTCTACTAATTTATAAACGTTACAATGGTCTCTCAATGGTGTGTTTTTGACAGTTTTTGTATGGCAAATCTGTCAAAAACTTACCATTGAGAGACCATTGTGACGTTTATAAATTAGTAGACTTAGGCCCCTGGGCCTCAAGTCTGCTATTGCAATAGTGTCAGAATGGTCGATCATTGATTTCATAATTGTTGATTTTGACAAGTTTTGTAGTCTACTAATATAATGGCGTCATTATGACTTTCCAGTGGTCAGCCAATGACACTCCATTGAAAGAAATGGCGTTTATAGGTAATCTCGTACATAATGGCAAATGAATGACTAAATGCTAAAAAAAAATACAGTTCCTAAAATAATATGTTAAAAAATATATACATGTCGGAGTTGGTTGTCAATCACAATTGTGGGTATTCGCAGAATTTGTTGTATTTTGTTTTCTTAATTATTAATTAACTTGTTTTTTTTCTATCAATTATTGTCTCATAAATCTAAACATAATTTATGGAGTACTTGGTATTCGCACTAATTGCTTTTGGCAACTTATTTCGATATTTGTGATCGATAGTTTTGTTCATAACAACTGATGTCAGTTACTTTGTTTTTAAAATGTTTACTTTGTTAAATCACTATTGTTTATTTACGATAATTATCCTTGTATTATTTGATTACTTTATAATGCAATTCTTATTAGATTTAGAATAATAATTGAGTGTTTTGTATCAAATAAACTCGTGACCTACTTCGGTACGTCAACGGACAGAGTTGTCATGGAGGGATTGTAAGGTGGGGGCATCGTCTTATAAAAGAGCGAGCACTCGGTGTTCGAGTCAGTCGGTCCTCGGATTCGACTCATTACAGAGCTCCCCTGCTCCCGACAAAACTGTCGGTTTACTTGGTACAGCGCTGCTGTATATTTACATTGCTGGATCGGCTTGCTTATTGTGAGCGATACACTTTGTGTTTGGGTGGCTTACGCCGCTGTACGGACTGAGACCCGAAAGGGTTGTTCGTTTTAACTGTATTGTAACAGTACTTTTGAAACTTCCTTTTATTTTTGTTACTGATTACTATTTTTTTGTGTTATTTTATCGGTGTAATTATTTCTGTAATAAAAAACCCTGTTATTGTTTATAAAGTCTTGTTTATCCCAATATAATGGGAACTCCAAATCCTGACGATATACCGCTCGGCAATCCTGATCCTACATCAGAAGTGGGATTAGGTTTAGCCCAGGAATCGCGAGGTGTTGGTGATCCATGGCGAGTAATGTTCGAGCTTCAGAACCAAAATATGGCTCAGTTAATTGAAGCATTTAAGACTCAGTCCGCTCCATCTACTGCAATTCGCTTGCCCGATTTTGACCCAGACCTACCTGATTCCAATGCTCAATCTTGGACTACAACCGTAGTCATTTGCCTATTGGAAAAGCCTCTTCAAGGTGGCGCTCTTATTATTGCCCTTACTAAAGCCTTAAAGGGTAGTGCTAACGCATGGCTCTCCCAAGTATCATATGCAGGCATGACCTGGACAGACTTTAAGAGTCTCTTCCTTTCTCGATATGACGTGTCGGAAACTGTTGCCGCTACCCTCATTAACCTTCAAAATAGTCAACCAAAGGAAGGAGAATCCCTAGCCGCATATGCTATTCGGCAGATCACTTCACTGACATCTAAGTGGAATAGCCTGAGTGTCGAAAACATTGCTGTTTCTACTGTACTGGCCCATGTCTCCAAATTTGATACGCGTGCTCATCGACTAGCATTTACTACCGAAGTACATACTAGGCATAAACTTCAGCAAGAATTTCGCAAGAAGGCCGAGAAGACCAAACATCCTGAACCAGCCAGCTCGTCACATAAGGCGTCTCCAAAGAAGATCGTCTGTTACCGCTGTGGGGAGTCGGGACACGTTGCTCCTCGCTGCCCAAAGGCGACCGATAAGCGGCCGGGAGGTTCAAGAGAAGATGCTGGGAGTCGACCTTCGAGCAGCCAATCATCCACGAAACGAGTTGAATCTTGTGATGTACGACCTACTACTGGTGTTCTACACCAATCTGGTGAGTCGCTTGCTTTTTGCTATGACTCTGGGGCTGAATGTTCTCTTATTGCTGAAACCTTTGCTGAAAAGTTGTCTGGCAAACAGTAATTTCCATTCTTACTAATGAGCCACTTTTAATGATTTTATAACCCTGAATACCCCATCGAATTACACACTGACGCTAGCGCTGATGGTTACGGTGCCATTCTTTTCCAAAAAGTTGAGAATAAAATGCATGTTGTCGAATACTATAGTAAAAGAACGACTGCAACTGAAAGTAAATATCATTCCTATGAATTAGAAACTTTGGCCGTTGTTAACGCAGTTAAGCATTTTCACCATTATCTGCAAGGACGTAAATTTACTGTTGTTACTGACTGTAATTCCCTCAAAGCCTCGCGCAGTAAAGCTGATTTAACTCCCCGAGTACATAGATGGTGGGCTTTCCTACAAGCTTATGATTTTGACATTTTGTATAGAGAAGGCAGATATATGAACCACGTAGACTTTCTTTCGAGAAAGCAGAACAAAAACGTGTTGATATTACAACTCTGTCTGATAGTTGGCTTTTAGCTGAACAACAGCGTGATTCTGAAATTTTAGCTATCGTTTCTAATTTAAAAAATAACTCTCTATCCCTTGATGTTGCTCAAAGCTACGAATTACGATCAGGAACCTTGTACCGTAAAATACAACGCAATGGACAAACTCGTTGTTTACCTATGGTCCCAAGAGCTTTTAGATGGTCTGTTATAAATCACATCCATGAAGCAATCATGCATTTAGGCTGGGATAAAACACTTGAAAAGGTGTATGAGCATTACTGGTTTGATAAAATGGCCAGATATGTTAGAAAATTTGTAGATAACTGTATCACGTGTAAAGTCTCTAAATCGAACTCAGGTAAAATTCAAGCTGAGTTACACCCTATACCCAAAGTCAGTATACCTTGGCACACAGTGCATATAGATGTTACGGGAAAACTTAGTGGAAAGAGTGATCTCAAGGAATATATCATTGTTATAATTGATTCTTTTACAAAGTATGTTTTACTGTACCATACTACCCAGATTGACGCAGCAAATTGCATTAAATCACTTAAGTCCAGTGTATCTTTATTTGGAGCACCTTCTCGGGTTATAGCCGACCAAGGTCGTTGCTTTGCTAGCAGAAACTTTAAAGAATTTTGTGAATCCCATAATATTGCTTTGCATTTAATAGCTACTGGTGCATGTAGGGCTAATGGGCAGGTTGAACGTATAATGAGAACATTAAAAAGCATGCTTACCGCCGTTGAAACCAGTGAACGATCATGGCAAGATGCCATTGAAGACGTTCAAATTGCTCTTAATTGCACAACTAATCGGGTTACTAAATCTAGTCCTTTAGAATTATTGATTGGAAGAGTTGTTAGACCTCTAGGTTTAATGACTATTGATAGTGGGGAGATAGAAGTAAATCTGTCCCGTGTAAGAGAACAAGCAGCCCTGGGTATAACTAAAAGTGCCGAATATGATAAAGCACGATATGATAAGACTAAAGCTATTTTGAAAAAGTTTCAAGTTGGAGATTTTGTGCTTATTGCTAATGAGGAACGAAATCAAACTAAATTAGATCCTAAATTTAAAGGTCCCTATAGAATTTTAGAACTATTGGATGGCGATAGATATTTGTTAAAATCTTTAAGTACCAATCGAATTTACAAATATGCCCATGACCGTGTACGAAAAATGCCTGAATGTCCAGTCGCTGTTAATGATGATGTCAATGTTGACTCTGATGATGATTCATCTGCTGCTGACATACTAAAGCTGAATTGACAAGATGTCTATGTTGACTCTTGTTTGTAATGTCTATCTTGACGCTTAACCGGATGTCTATGTTGACTCCTGGATTTGGACG
This sequence comes from Polymixis flavicincta, assembly GCA_949987655.1. Taxonomy (NCBI): domain Eukaryota; kingdom Metazoa; phylum Arthropoda; class Insecta; order Lepidoptera; family Noctuidae; genus Polymixis; species Polymixis flavicincta. Next base: position 15,939,412 of record OX465181.1, on the reverse strand, counting down.
TTGAACTTGACGCTTATGCGGGTTGTCTATGTTGACGCCTATGCGGGTTGTCTATTTAACTCCAAATTACTTGTCAAATCCCATGGTGTGATTTTGGCTGGGAGACTATGTCTCTACTTTTGTTGAGCTATGTATTGTCAGTAACAGTATGGTGATTTTGAATGGTTGCGATGCAACTGCTATTAATAATAATTTTATTTGACTAATTCAGGATTTTTCTTTTCAAGATACCATTTGTTAAGGCTTATGTTTGTCAGAAAGGCCGATCGATATTCACAAAGAGATTTTTGTTACAGGATCACACGAGGTCGTGTAGAACGTCAGTTCTGGCCGTGTCGGAGTTGGTTGTCAATCACAATTGTGGGTATTCGCAGAATTTGTTGTATTTTGTTTTCTTAATTATTAATTAACTTGTTTTTTTTCTATCAATTATTGTCTCATAAATCTAAACATAATTTATGGAGTACTTGGTATTCGCACTAATTGCTTTTGGCAACTTATTTCGATATTTGTGATCGATAGTTTTGTTCATAACAACTGATGTCAGTTACTTTGTTTTTAAAATGTTTACTTTGTTAAATCACTATTGTTTATTTACGATAATTATCCTTGTATTATTTGATTACTTTATAATGCAATTCTTATTAGATTTAGAATAATAATTGAGTGTTTTGTATCAAATAAACTCGTGACCTACTTCGGTACGTCAACGGACAGAGTTGTCATGGAGGGATTGTAAGGTGGGGGCATCGTCTTATAAAAGAGCGAGCACTCGGTGTTCGAGTCAGTCGGTCCTCGGATTCGACTCATTACAGAGCTCCCCTGCTCCCGACAAAACTGTCGGTTTACTTGGTACAGCGCTGCTGTATATTTACATTGCTGGATCGGCTTGCTTATTGTGAGCGATACACTTTGTGTTTGGGTGGCTTACGCCGCTGTACGGACTGAGACCCGAAAGGGTTGTTCGTTTTAACTGTATTGTAACAGTACTTTTGAAACTTCCTTTTATTTTTGTTACTGATTACTATTTTTTTGTGTTATTTTATCGGTGTAATTATTTCTGTAATAAAAAACCCTGTTATTGTTTATAAAGTCTTGTTTATCCCAATATAATGGGAACTCCAAATCCTGACGATATACCGCTCGGCAATCCTGATCCTACATACAAATATACATTTATAAATGAAATCTGGCATGAATAAATGTTCAAATTTCGTAGTATTTTTTCGAAAATTATTTCCACAAACGGGTTTTATAATAATGGCAATACGACAATGCCAATATAACACAATTCTATTACGAGACCATTGACCGAGCACTGATCGACCATCATGAATTTAGCAGATTACGAACTTTTAGCAAAATGACGATGGGATCGTGTTGGAATGACGAATTTATAAAAATAGCAGACTAAGGCCCCTGTTTATAAGCACTAGAAGCAGTTATAGTAACTTAGCGACTTAGATGTGAAAATACAGAGTTCTGAAGGGCAAAAAAAATAACTTTTTCAGCAGTTCCGTTGTTGGTGTTTTGTCCTCGCCCGTAACGTTAAGAGTAAACAGGAGACGGAAGTCGTACGTAAGGAACATGCAAAACCGAACGGATTTATCGATTGGAGTCCGGCAATATGGCGTCGGTTTATTTATCTTCTCTCTATCTACCCACCTTCCTGGCGCCGTACTTCCGCCGGAAACGGGCGTCGTCTCCGCTCTAACCCTTACCGCGGTTCCGGTTTCCGGCTGCCTTTGAAGTCGGTCGAAGTTTCCTCCTCGCTACCCTGTCGTGGAAGAGCCTTTTTGGTTCAGTAGATACGATAATTACGTCAACAATATTAATGTGAGAATACTCAAGCAAGTTCAAGCGAATTTTACAATCTTTACCTATTTTGAATAACATTTTGGCAACAATGTCATTGCCAAGTACAGGCGACGACCTATGTTATTTGCATGTATAATGCCGAACAATAATTTAAATATTGAGTGAGTTGAGTGTCCTTTTTTACTATCACGGCCATACAGACCACGGCTTTTTAGCAATTAATGAAAGTGTAGTGCAGCAATTAGAAAAATAACGCGACTGTATGCACGGTGATGATATTTCCAGTATAAGCAGACTTCTCATTGTACGAAAAGATAATAACAATGCGCAGTCAGTTGAAACTGGAAACGTATAGCTTGATATATTGCCGTGTGTACTAACATTTGACTCATTTGCGGAGCAAGTGAGCATGTTTGTAGCGCAACAAACGTTTATTATCTCGCCAGACTAAACAGTTAAAAAGTAATTAGCGACAAGTGGTAGGTATGTTAGAAGCTAAAACAAACTGTCAATAGTGAAGCAAATAGGTTAATAAAAGCAAAGCAAGTCAGCAAATTTGAATACTAATAAAAGAACTTTCGGTGAACCTTTTTACTCTTGTCTTACTTTTGATTCCATCCCGCTCATCATCATCTGCCTAGCTTTTCCCAACTATGTTGGGGTCGGCTTCCAGTCTAACCGGATGCAGCTGGTTCCCTCCAACTCACAGAATTAAAACTGGTGGGCGCCTTGCACGAAATTTTTCTTGAGTCCTTGAACTCCAGCATAGTTTCATTAATTTGCATATCGATTTACCTGAAAAAGCATCCTTATTGCGTAACACACAATCAATCAGAATCTGAATGATTTTTAAAGATATTGCTTCATATGTTCGAAAAATTTGTCTGGTCATAATGCAATGAATGTTCTTCAACTGTCAAAATAAGAACTGTTCCTACTGTTTGTGTGTAATTATGAAATTACTCCGCAGGTTACTTAACTATCGCGTAATAATTGCTGGCTATTTCACAAAATGTAAGTATAAAGATTGGGTCAAGGTTGTAAAGATAGCTTATATGCTGTCCGATAAAACTAAAGTAATTTATTTTAGACGAACAGTCACTAATTATTGCAACCATTAATAATTTACGACAGATGATGAAATCGCGATAGCAGCAGATCATTTTTGTAAGACCAAATGTACCTAACTATAGGTCTCCACATAAAACTTCCTAAAAGCGTAAAATACATATAAGAATAGCGTGAAAAATATATGCCAGTCAGCATGGTGGTGGCGAGAGTGACTTCCCAGGCTGTGCGATGCAGAGATTTATTAAAATATCGCCACTCCTAGGAGTATTTGAGTAGGAATATTTGATTTAACTTCTAGAAGTTAAATCTATTATCATAATTTCAGCCGAAAGACGTCCACTGCTGGACATAGGCCTCACTCAAGCTCCGCCACTTCGACCGGTTCTGTGCTTGCCGCATCCAGCGGACTCCTGATCTATACCTACTACTGCATAATTATATAATGATAATCTATCCTAATATTATAAAGAGGTAAAATTTGTTTGTTTTAAGTTTGTATCTCTGGAACAACCAGTCGGATTTGAAACATTATTTTAACATTTGAAAAGAAAGAAAAAGCATTTATTGGACTCCCACAGGAATATTATCGCCAACTTAACTGCAACACAATATAATTAAACACACTTAAAAACTAAAACACTACTACGCTAAGCTACTTAATAAAATTAAAATTAGATTTAAACAAAAAAAGTAAAAATAATAAAAAAACAAGGTCTTGGCCAAAAAGCCACTATCTCAGCCATGATGCTGCGACATTTAAAAAATGTCGCAGCGCTGGTATTCTTATAGGACCCACTGTGATGTCACGGACAGTTACAGAAATAAAAAAGTAAATAAAATAAAAATAAGAATATTTGTGTCAAATAACTAAAAACAATATACAAATGTACATAAATAGTTAAATTATTGTAATCCGCGTGTCTGCACCCCACGTAACATCTATTACTTAAAGCACCTAATAATTAGCATCATAATAGAACGCTAAGAGAAAACGAAGTAGGTGATATCGTGGGCGGACGATGCGATGCAATTGCTATATTATTAAATGATATTATTTTATGTCAAAACAAAAAAAAAAAACACGCGGACAAAGTCGCAATCATAAGCTAGTTAAGTAATGGGTAGCTAGGTGTCCGGTAAGGCCCAAGCCCGGGTTGACGGCGCGTTGTGTTCCACGCACGCCTCAAGAAGATATCAGCACCAACTGGTGGGGTTTCCGCAAGAGCCGATGCCTGCCAGGGGTTCGGGTTGTTCGAAAGAGATACCGTGGCCCCTGGCACACAGGCTTCTGAAGGAACACGGGTGGGTTTTAGTCAGTAAAAGTCTGAAAGTTATTTCATGATTTCCCATCCTCAAAAAGAAAAAAGAAAAGCTTGTTAACAATAAATTGAATACTGCTATGATAAGCTGCATATAAAATACAGCATGACTGCACCCATTTATTCAAGTCTAAATTTACAATTTAATTATTATATGTAAACAGACGCACATACTTCTTAAATGAAACCTATATTTTATAATAAACGAAGTTGATTTACGACGTGACGATAAAGCAAACACTTTCGAGATTAATTTTCCGTCTTTATTGATTTTGCTCTAATTAGTCTCGCGCGTTTTGTGTACGACGTTTTCACTCACAAAAAAAGCTCTAGGTACCTATCTCCTTTCAACAGTTGGCATAAAATTGTTTAGTCTCAATGCTACCAGTTGTTTGATTTGTATAACCTTAAAAGCTTCACTAGAACAAACAAACAATGCTCAACAGACGTGAAAAACATCCACAATTAGATGTGACAATTGAAATTAATTTTAAAGTCTAGATCTGTTTTTTTGTTTCACATGATGTGTGGCTGTGTGTGATCATGTTTCATAAACGTGAACCACGTGATTATTCTCAACCATAACAATTTACCTCATTTTAAAATTATCGTAGAATTCGTAACACCTAATATTTCGCAAACCAAGCGTCGTAGTCTGTCGCAAGCTCATCAGATAACAGCACTTCCTCCATTGCGCAGAACCGCTGCGCGCCGCCCAATTTCTTCAGCGGCGCACGCGCATCGCCCCCGCCATGGACGCTGACTGTGCCGCCGCCGTCGACTTCCTGCATACTGATGCAATGGATTTGCGGTAGTTTTTCAAATTCCTGATCATTTTGAAACACGAACTACTTGTATTTTGATTGAACAACTTTTACAAAACTCGATATTCCAGTAAAACAATTCTTCTTTTCATACGATGATTCAAAATCGCTTCACATCCCGGCATTACCCAATGTTTATCTAATTACATAGTTAATTAAATTCATGTAAACCCAAATGCGCACTTGCGGGGTCGCATGTTGCGCAAACGATAAGTTTCGGCGCATCTTGAATCTCGGCCTAGTTCCCGGCATGCTCGCTCGATGCTCACTGCTGCCTTACGTCATAGAGCAAGCGGATTGGGTCAGCGGCGGCGCCTGCGCCTTGTCCATACGAGTTATGTCACACGGACAGCGTGCGTAACACACATACGTGCTGTCTACGGACCCTTTAGTAGTGTTACAAAATAACGTTTGCTATAAATCAAATAAATACACAATCAACCTATTTCCAGACGGTTCATGGAAATCTTGGTTGTAATGATAGACAGATTCACCAAGAAGTCCTTGGAAAATTTGGAACAGTTGTTACTTAAAGGATATTACACAGTTATAGACCTAGTTATATTTAATACAAGATTTCAGATTTCTTACGCCGGGAACAAAATGTGGATCCTATAACAATCCGAATGTGACATTTTTGTCAATTGGCGGCGTTGTATTCACAGGTGTTGGTATCGCAACCTATATAAATATAGTAAACATCAGTATGCAGGCGCGTTGCCAATTACAGCGGAGACCTACTTTCTTACCTTCGAACTTTTACTTCCTGCGGGCCAGGCAAGGCGGCCGGTCGCACCACGCAACGAATTACGAAAGTGGCGCGAAATGCTCGGCCGACATTCGCGTACCGCTTGCGCCACCTTCAGGAAGTGCCGTTGCTGCGGGATTACGTAGTGCGGCGTGTTGCCTGCGCCCGCGCCGCCGCCGCCGCCGCCGCCGCGCCCGGACACTATCCTTGCTTGAGAAACACATACGGGAGTCTGTGGTCGCGACCCGCGTGTTACCACACACCATGCAACGCCGCGTGAACAGTGCCAGTTGTAGTTGCCATCCTTTCTCCAATAGTACCAACCACGGTTGCTCTGTTACGACAATTGCTCGCTTCTGGTTTGCTAGATAGGTATATCAATTATCTTTATTAATATTTGGAAACAGAGCTGTGGGAGCATTGCATTTTGAAACCAAATTATAACATGATGCAATCCAATCCAAATGCTCTTTACTCTTTTAGTAGTCGGTCGTATGGAAACATTTTTAATTTACCAGGATGAACCACTTCTGGTGGGTAAAATATTTAAAACATATTTTAAATATGGGGAATGTCAGAAAGCGTTACATTGCGATAAAGCGTAAAACATGAGGGAATGCCTACAGCTAATAAGAAACAAATCTTATTGCCGTCGTCCGCGAAGCAGGATGTATAATCTTAATCTCTCTCGGAACTATGGCGAGTTACCTAAGCCTAAGGCTTGCTTAACGTACAATATTACAGCTGTTACGAAATGGCGTGTTACTTGCGACATTAAATTACTCAATGTTTTCTTTAATCATATCGAGAAACTATTTAGTTTTAAAACCACTGCGTTATAAATTTCCAAATTGCCGTAATTTTAGAAAAAATCACTTGTTATTCCTCTACTATAGAACACACCCTTTCGTTCGTAACCGGTAATCGTTTGACTGGAAAGGCAATCCTAATTTAAGATTTAAAAAAAGTTTAATTCAGGGAGTTATGTAAATCCAGGAAACTGCATTGCTACCTAAAACGTAGTTATTTGAAAAATCATGTAGGGCCTGAAAAAAGTGAATTCCCAGGTAAAATGGTTTAAAAACGACCTAATCCTAAAAACTGAGCAGAGTGGGAGCATAATTCCGTGGCACCTCGCGATTCGTACAGGAACGCGCCGCCGCGCCGCCCCGCGCCGGTAGTCATGTCCGTTATCCTGCAAAAAAAAGTTGAAAGCTGTTCTATTACAAAACATAGAGAGTATTTTTACAGAAGAAACTGGTGTATGTATCTGGGTCTGTCGTGAAAGACTACGGTTTTTTTTTTTTTTTTTGCGGGAAATCATCAAATGACTTCTCCTGCTGAGTAGAGCAGGAGGGCGTGTCAGACTTTTACTGACTAAAACCCATCCGTGTTCCCTCAGTAGCCCGTATGCCAGGGGCTGTGGTATCTCTTTCGAACAAACCCGCACCCCTGGCAGGCATCGGCCCTTGCGGACCCCACCAGTGGTTGCTGACATCTTTGACGGCGCGCGTGTCGTACACAACGCGCCGTCCCGTCTACCACTTTTCGGCCGCAGGGGATAGGGAGAGCGGCTGACGCTATACCGACACTCCTCTTCCCCTGCGGCCCCACCGCGTCCGCCATCAAACGGTGGCGGCCCCGTCCAGGCCACGGAAGGGAAGAGCGCTGCTCAGAAGCACCGGCACTCCTCTTCTACCGCAGCCCGTACCCTCAGGCGCGATGCCTCCCATTCGACATCGCGGCCCACCTCAGTTGCGGTGCTCACTGCAACCTACTTTTTGGCCGCTACGTCAATGGCTTGAAGGCAAAAGCCCTGACGAGCGGCCCCACCTTTGAGTTCCTCTTGGCTTCACCGTGGCCGGAATCCACGGTTACTGAGCCCCCCCCGCAACGACAATGCGGGAACCCACTCGGGGGGGAAAGACTACGGTTGATTCGCCGTGTGTAGGCAGGGTCTCCAGTGCTGTATGTTTGAATCACTATGAAAGCTTTTTGACGGCACGATTTTTCTATGGCACGGTTAACACGGCCGTATCATAAAGAAACAACCGTGATCCTAACGCACCTAGAGATATCAGTCACTTACCTTGTGAATTTATAATAATAAGTACCTATATAACTTAAAAAAAGTGAGATTGGTTCCTAGTACCTACCTACTTAAGTTGCGTTTAATTGTTTTTTTTATTTAATATTTGCTTAAAAGCAAATGTTAATTAAACAAAAGTTACCAATTTCTTTAAATGTTTTTTCCTTGAAAGAGGAAATTGTTTACATAGGCATCAATTAAATCCTCAACTCAAATAAAATAAGCACTGCATACTTACAAATAATAACTTTGTCAATTAAGTTTTTCTGTCATTTGATCATTGCCATGTTCTTTTTCTGTTATAAATAACAACCTTAATGAGATTTAGGTGGGTAATAATGTAGTTCCTGTTTGTAATTGCTGACGTTGTTAATATTTTTTCAAGGTTCAATGAGGGTCAATCTGGTTGATTGACCCCTACACCCGGAAACGTTAAGGAGGCAGAAGTAAGGCTAATTGTTAAGTTTTTCTGTGATAAATAAATTAGGAAATGGAAAAGGCACACAATACAAAGAGAACACAACACAACAGATTTTTTTTCGCGATTTCAGGGTTTTTTTGCATAGTAAAAATTTATGATAATGGCGAGTTCAATGACCCCTTTAAGAAGAAGTTGTACTTAATTGAAATAACTGAAAACCAAATTTTCAGTTATTTCCATCAAGTACTCGTGAACAATTTCAATGCTCATTCATGTTTGGAAATTTAGTATTTGACCCACTGCCGATGGTGTTGGTTTAAAGCTACTTGGGACTATTTTTCGACGCTAACTAGGCATGACCTCACATAGCATAAGTAAGCTTGAAGAGGCTCTTACATACCAGTGGAACACATTGTGATTTGCAGAAAAACAATAACATATTGCTAATTCAGCAATTTTATGTAGGCACAGTTACTTATGTGGACAGTAACAAATCAATAATGTATCGTATGTACCTAACAGCAATAACACATATTACAAAACTCTACTTATGTGTGACAAACGAACACGTGCCTACTTTTTCAACAACCGACCTAACCTCCTTTAAGAAATTTATGCTGAGATTCGAATTGCAGTCATGTCAACCGTTGCTCAAGTGCCGTCGCTAACGTTACAAAATCGGAAAAAGTACGCAAAAACGGTATTAGGGCGAGAAAATTCACATCGGTTGTGTTCCGTTACACCAGCGCAATTCGCTCAGTGCATAACCCCATCTTCTAACACGTAATGTGTGCAACGGTGCGCACCCGATCTCGCACGACCGGTCCCGAAAGTGGGTCATCTCTTTTTGTTCCATCAAGTTATTCCGTAATTAGAAAGAGAGGGTGAGGGTACTTACGCTGATTTCACATTATTATGCAGGAGTATATCGCATGTAAATTAGATTAGGTAGCAGTTTGATTGCAAGAACACGTGAACTAAGTATTGATGGGCTTGTAAAATTCTGAATGCACATTATCAGGTAGGTACATTCTTAATTTCTTCCACAATAAGGTGGTAAATAATAAAATAATGTAGGTTAAAAACTAGGTGCCACACTTCCTGCATCTGAAATGTAAAAATATGACAGATAGCATTTTATTAACTTGCAAAGACAAGGTAATAAAACGCTATCTGTAAAAATTTTCCTCACACGCATTACATCAATTTAGGATTTGAGGTCATTTACAACACTAAAACGATGACATTTTGAAATACCACGATTGTTCGACTAACAGCGTTAAATCTGCACCTAATCCGTTAAGAAACAGGCGAATCTCACGAGGTGTTAGCCAAGATGGCGGCACGCGGAAGTGTGTGCGACTTCCGCGTTGCCCTGCGCTGCGCGTGCGCTCCACTCGTGACTGCTACATACATTATTAACCACCGGCTCGTAACGTAATTATGAGACATCCAAATGGAAGACAATTATTATCAAATGTTGTAACACGATATGTCTATGTGTAAACATGTGACGGCATTTTCTTAGAGGTGTTTAGTGCTGAGTTACGGTTCAACACAATCGTTCCTAACAGTCACGTGTTGCCTAGTCCGTAAATAATCAGACCACCGGGACTTTGACATTGATTAAAGATAATATCATCTAAATAACTTTGGATCTATATTTCCAAAGTCAAGAAGGTAGGTAACCTACTTAATTAAAATTAATTAAAATTACAGGTTTTAATCATAAAGCACTTTATAAAACAAGATCAGACGTGATAAAGTTATTGTAACTTTTTAGTTAACATTATAATCTTAATCAGGTTAATTATGTTAAACAGACAACATCATAGTAAACTTTGCTGTTTTACCATTTATCTGCATTTTTATCCATCGATGAGCTTATCAAATTAATTTAACAATCGTATAACTACATCGATTTACAAGATTAATTATAAAATGAATAAAAGTAGGAAATAGGTAACTTAAGCACGCGATGAGTTAGACAGCAAAGAAAACAAAATTGTGACAAAAAATGCCATACTTGAGCCAAAGATTGAACAGTGGGTGGATTCAATATGTGAATGGCGAGGGGGTAGCAAAGGTTAAAATCTAGATAAACAATTTTAAAGTCTAGGACTTTAAAAGTGTTGAACATTGCTACTATACCAAAGATTTGAATCATTAATATTGAGATGTGTTGTGTGACTAACACCGTGAGAAGACGCCTACCGTCCTGGTTCAAGACAAAGGACACCATTCGTAAACTAGGTACGATATTCTGTTACAATGCTCTCATATTTTCATTGATGTTTTGCATGTCAAATTATGTCTGACTATGTAGTATTAGTAGTAATTACCTACTTTAAGACCAATGGGTACGCCACGATTGCGGCGGTAAGTCCCCTCTTTGAGGAGTGGTTTGAGAGGCGGCATGGCGTCCTCACCTTCCGCCTGACGCAGGTCCTCACCGGATACGGTTGTTTCGGGAGGTTCCTGTTTCGGATAGGGCGGGAGGAAACGCCCGGGTGTTTCCACTGCGAAGATCGCCCTGAGGACACGGTGGAGCACACGGTGGCGGTCTGCCCAGCTTGGGTGGAACACCGCCGTGTCCTCGTGGAGGCGATCGGCGGCGGCGACCTCTCGCGTCCGGCCCTGGTCCAGGCCATGGTACGGACCGAGAGGGCATGGGGAGCCGTCACCTCCTTCAGCGAAGCAGTGATGCTCGAGAAGAGGGAGGCGGCGCACGTGAGGGAGAGGCAGCATATGCGCCCTCGCGACCCTAGCCGCCGCAGGATACGGAGACGCCCTGGGCGTCTGGAACCCAGGCCGATTTCCGGCCACCGTAGGCATGAGCTTGCGGACGGCGAGTAATGGGTAGCTCGCTGTCCGGTAAGGACCAAGCCCAAGTCGACGGCGCGTTGTGTTCCACGCGCGCCTCAAAGAGATGTCAGCACAAGAATGATGGGGCCCGCAAGGGCCGATGCCTGTCAGGGGTGCGGGTTCGTTTGAAAGAGATACCACAGCCCCTGGCATACGGGCTAATGAAGGAACACGGGTGGGTTTTAGTCAGTAAAAGTCTGACACGCCCTCCTGCTCCAACCAGAGCGGGAGAAGTTATTTGATGATTTCCCAGCCAAAAAAAAAAAAAAAAAGACCAACACTGTACCAATACTTATTGCAAATAAATGATTATGATTATAACATTATTGTTTGCCTACCAACAATCTACATCTAAGTAACCTTTCGGCTGTCAGAATTCGGATGGGAAGAGTCGTGACAAAAGCAAGAAATTATTTATGGCTAGTGCAAAATAGTTTAACTGATATTGAATACCTAGCATAACCCAAATCTACGAGACGGCGACGGACCGACAGGGTAAATTCCTGAAGTATGCACATTAATGCGAGTTCTAATTTGTTCACAATACAAACAGACATTGACTTGTCACACACTGCCAAAATAGCAACAACTCAAATGAAAGCACTAAATAATCACAGACTGCTGCCTTAACTTTGATGCATGCAATTTTCCCGGATGAGCAGATTCCACCTGTAACGAGCGAATCATGGACTAAGGCAGTACCTAGCATCAATCACTACATACGTGCATAGCTACGAGTATCTTTCAGCAGTCGGGCACATAAGACAGTACTTTGTCACAGAGTAATAAGTACAGTGGATCAACATTTATGGTATAATACGTTTAATCATGACGAATAGGAACAAGATGACTTGCTATATACAACTGATAACCCATGACATCGTCATAATACCGGAGACAGCGTAGGTAATAATTATTCGTTAACGATAAGAAGAAATAAAGTAATTGGCAAGTATCCTAAAATAATAAAACTCCAATCGTTTAGCTTACCGAAAATCTACAAGAATCCAGAGGTAAGCAAAGATGATCACAACTATTACCTACTGCAAATTGTGAAAAGACTTTGGCATGAGTTTTAGCAAAGTTTACTCTGGGTATCTACATTAGGCAAACAACATGATGACCTATTAGGCTTTAAGCCTATTTTTCTAACTGAACATGGGTCAGTTAAGGAAAACATATTTACAATCGCTATGCTTTTAATTAATGATAGACCATCGGATATCTACCATTATGTTTTCTTTGATTATGCAAATTAGAAGCCCAACATCGTAAGGTATTCCCTCTACCCAAACTACATAGATTAGATATGTACCAATTAGCAGATTGTCATAAAGATTACACATGATCTTTTTCCAGTCTGTGACGCGGCGGCGGCTGAGCGGGGTCGCGGCGCGACCGGACATACCGCCCACAATTACTGTCAATTGTGCCAATTGACGACACTGCCACCCTTCCGCTTTCTATTCCACTAGCATCATCGTACAAACATCTGCCATCTGTCCTCTGAATATATGTCGCTGTTCCAATAACAACATATTTAAAGGACTAACGTTCTTCCGTCTAATCCTTTAGTTACGTTTGCTTGGGTCATCGTCTCGCCACCCAGCTAACTAGTCTACGTTGTGCAACGTATATTACGTAAATAAATACCTGTTCCTTTATCGGTATTTATTCTATAAGACATTCCTTGCGAACAAGCACGTAACTCATCAATGTCTGCGATTCACGCCTCTTGATCATTAGTCATAGATTTCCGCCAAAGAGAGCCTACAGATTTAAGTAGCTTTGCAAGTAATTTAGGCGATAAATTAGTTTTTATAACACGACTTTAATTAGTGTATTAAGGTCACCGTATGTATGTAGGTATCTGTGTAACACTCGAGCAATTTAGAGCTCATCTGATGATCATGAGCGTTTATTGCTAGGCACGCACACAACGACAGGTTATTTGATTTCTTTTCGCATACGTAACAATTGCTTCAATTGGTCACTGTCAGTCACCCGTCCGCTTTTTAGATGTACCTACTCTTATACATATATCTTGTTATCGCACGTTTAGCTTATAAAAAAGTGTGACATAATTCTTATTTACTTACTACTCAATATTTAGAGAACACGATAATGGAATCCTTAATAAAATAGAGTTCATTAAATACTTAATAAACATTACAATTTCTTTATGAGCAGACGTAGATAAAGCAAATAAATGTTACGTTGTTTCCTTATTATTATTATTGTTGGAAAAATAATTATTTTGAGGAAACGTACATGTTAATTTGTTTATGACGTACGTAAATGGTTAGTAATGGCATTTAAACTTTTAAATAAGAATGATTGATTGTAAATGAATCAATAAGTAATGTGTAAATGCAAAAGGTTCACGTCCGCTTTACTTTGTAGTTAGTTGCCTACACACAACAATTCAACTTAGTCGTTCGTTTCCGTGTTTTTATCTTCCTACACGTGTCGTGCTATATTATATAAGACTGGTATATAATTTAATACGCTGATGATGATTGCAAATGACTAATATGGGCATGATATACTTATTAATACAATTATCTAATAAAAAAATATGTGTGGTGCAGGAAATAGAAAAAAATGTTGCAATAGTCCTCCGCGTATGATGCAACAAAGTCTGCAAGTTTTTCTATTGCGAATCACATTTGTTTCAGTTTATATTTGATGCCTTTATATTATAATGTGATCAGTTTTAAGACTTAGGTATATAGGGCGCTGCCCATATGTAGTACTCCGTTTTTTTTTTGTAGCACAGTTAGGCGGATTGGTACTTACATATCAAAAGCCAGATTGTTTTTTGTCTTGTCAAATGTTCGAAGAATAATAATATGTAATTCGAAATATATCATAAAAATTAAAAGGATCTTCCGTGTGGTGCCGGACGTAAAGAATAGCACCATCCCATTTCCTCCCGTGGGTGTTGTAGGCGAGGGACTTACTAGAGAATGGGCAGCAGCGTTCTCTATGCATTTTACCATCATACTGCGATCGCCAAACCGCTTGCCTAGCGTGGCGATTATGGCAAATCCCCCCAATTGGGGGACGTCTTTCGGCTGAAATGATGAAATAGGATCACGGTAACCGTAATCGCAAAACAGAGCTGAATAAAATATTTTTAGTCGCATCATACTCGTAATTCTCAAAATGTTGAGTGTTAACTATCATACTGTATGCACTTAACGATAATAAAGGGAATTCAATTAACTAATTTTAAAAATGAAAATTAAAAAATTTACTAAAGAAATACATACCTAAAATTATTCCACAGAGACATGCATTTTTTTATTTATTTAATAAAACTGCAAAATTACCATTATTTTGGTGGTCATTCGATTCATCATGATCATCATCATTTCAGCCGAAAGACGTCCACTGTTGGACATAGGCCAACCCAAGCTCCGCCACTTCGACCGGTTCTATGCTTCCCGCATCCAGCGGTCTCCTGCGGTCCTCACAAGGTCATCGGTCCACCATGTGGGAGGCCTTCGATTCAACTAACATCAAATGCATTGCAGTTTGAACCTTATTAAGTATTTATTGCCACGAATGCCATGATGCGCTATTTTCAAATACCAAAAAAAAATGCTTCTTACGGGCGCTTGTATCTTAGAAGAACATTCAACATATGATAGCGGAAAAGTTTACTTGTAGTAGGTACTTGTGTCATTGTTTATGTTAATGTTCGAAGATATTATTTTGCTATGCTAATTGATGGTTGTTGTGTACGGTACTGCGATGACGTCAGTGTTGATATTCGCGCAGTTTCCGGGACAGCTGGCCGCGGACGTCGATAGCTTATCAGAGCCACACAGAGGTGGATGATCGATATATCGTACTGTTTGTGGAAGTGCACCACTTATCATATGTTACACATATAATAAAATGTATCTAGTTTGTTATTCTACTTTTCCACTTTTTTATTTACTTTACTAAATGAAACAACAGACCTTAATGAACACAAATTATCTTCAGGTATCATGAATTAAGTTTGTTTGGTATCTTTGTTCAGCTAGAATTTTTTCGATAATGTACAGATAATAATATAATCATAATACAAATACCAGATAAACTTATGACTTGGCAAATAATATTAAAAAAACATAAATAAGTATGTAGTACATAAATAGGTATTTACAATAAAAAATCTAACTAACCCCCGGCTTTCAAAAGGGGGTGTTGGTTACAGTCAAACAGTAAAATTCGACATAGCAATTGCTTCCACAATAGGTCTCCACCATCAGTCGCCTAAATTACAGAAGCTACTTCTATCTTTTCTGAACTGCTAAACTTTTTGGTAGCAAAAGCAAGCAACTAGTTGGATACTCCAAACCGCACTATAATTATTATGGACTTATGACCGACAGTGGCAGGAAACTCCTCTAGAACATTATTTGAAAAATGGTTTAATTATTTCTGAACACCTTACCAGACCCTGCCTTACTTGAAGAATATCAAACTTTAAGTAAAACTTTGAAAATCCCTGAAAAGGCAGACTACGTGACTGATAATGAATTTCTAATACCGTCAAAAGCCTTTAATGTAAATACTTAAGGAAAAATGATCGAGGAAAACCAAAACCTATGAATAAGCGGCGAAAATCCCTTACCGTGTACCTCTTGGGAACAGTACAATTGTGAAATAATAAAATATCATCGATAGCAAAAGTTATTAACATCGCATTAAGCATCTCGAGATTGGTTCGCATGATGTTTTTTAACGAAGAAATCACATTGTTTTCCTCTCGGGACGGTGGAGAGTGACAGCGGCTTGCGTGTGCCGCAGTCGACGCCCCCCGGGTTTCTAAGCGCAGCGCGCGTGACCAATTGGTATCATGTGTCTTCAATTTAGATCTAACTCACTGTGTGGATCATATTACCTATTGTCAACATGATTACGTATTTTTATTGCCCCGAAGACGACCGTTCTCATCCATCTTTTAGAGTTTGAATTCATTTCCAAAGCGAATTTTACTTACACGATGAAAAAGTGAGATGATGTAATTTTTGGTCAATATGATAAACAACTAATTTTTGTATCTCTCATTGACGCACCTGCCTATCAGATGTTTGTAATCATCCAATTAAATGATTTATTATCGTCTTAACAGGCTCAAAACGTCAATCCATCATTTTATCAACACTTCATGAAAATGCGGTTAATTTAGCATACCTACTTGCGGCAATCTATAACATATAAGGACAAAGCAGGAGGTATTACGCTTTATCAGGTAACATCCGGGACATGGCAGTTCATAAAAAATTAATTAGAGCCTGCTTGTATCCTGAAACTCGAGGAAATTCGAGGAGCGGTTGAACAGGTGCCAAGTTGCAAGCCATGAAACGCCAAGTTGCATCTGATAATTAATCGTGTGAACAACGATATCCGGCTTGGATTCCATTCATTTTCCTCTGGCTCGCAGTTTTTCTCAAGTCGCGTGACGCAATCGCGGATGTTCTTACTCTTGTAGTGGCTATTGTACTGACATAATAATTGCGATACCTCATTAATGGTCCAACACTATCTCGAACGAAGAGCATCATTTTCTACTTTAAATATATTTCAAATTTTCTGGCGTTCATTGGGTGTAAGGTAACTCTTGTTTGTTTTCTTTGAAGTATACAATTTTATTCATAATTACTGACTAAGTATATAATAATGGAACAACATGAACCAGGGTGTCTAGACTTATTACATTCCATCTATTGGTACCCACTGTATTCCAAGTAATACTCGTGTATAATACTCGTAACATTGTACATGGTCTGTCTGTTTAACTGTATTGTAAGTTTTTCTGTTCGTATACGGTAGAAAGTCGAGACCTTGGCATTAGCCTTGCGCGTGGAAAACGATTGACGATACGGAAGCGCCCGCGCATTGTTTTAACGCAGATTACGTAGATCGGCGCGGGAGGCAGGCGGCGGGGGAGGCGACGCCGAGGAAACGGATACATTATGCGACTAACGACTCGTATTTACTGAGTTAATGGCACCTCTAAAACCCGTTTACCGTATTGGTTAATGAATATGTCACTTTTGAGCGAACTAAGTCATATTGGATATCCTGTCCTGTCACCTGTGATATTTCAAATACTGTGGTTTTAAAACATGTGTACTTAAGCTTTCAAAATTTAAAGGATCTTATCAAAATTACCTATGTAGGTTTATGATCGATATTCGAAGGTGAACCAGTTAAAAGTATTTAACTTTCATCGAGTCACAAACGCAATATGATTAATAAACATAAACAAGATACAATTACACAGTCAATAATAAACATTTACCGACGGAAATTGAGATTATATGTCATTATTTATAACAATTCATTCTTGTATCACTTTACGAAAACATTTTTATTTTATTACATTTCATTGACTTGGAATTGTAATAAGAGCACTCAAAGGTAAATTAAAATTAAAAAGTCCCTACGTACCTAACACTTTTTCACTTTTTTAATCACTTGAACCGAAATCACAACGACACAAGTTAATTGGGTGCTGAAATGTGTTTTCAGTTTTTTCTACCCTACATGCATAGGTACGAGTATGTGAGAAAGATGTTAGTTTATTGGAGATCTGTATTAGCATAGTCAGCCTATTATAATGTTCCCACTGCTGGGACCCAGCCCTCCTCTCGGTGCGAGGAAGTGGGCCGTTATCCACCACACGGGCACAGTGCGCGTTTGTAGATGTCACATGTCATTTTTGGTTCTGGAACCGGCCATGCCGGTTTCTTCACCGTTTTGAGAGCAGTGGTGATGAAATAATTTACACAAAGAAAAGTGCCTGTCTGGGCTCAAACCTACAACTCGTAAGTCGTGGCCGTTACCACTAGGCCTAATATTTTAAAATATTTAATTAAGAATCTTTAAGATTTTGAATTTTCTGTATTCATCAGGGAGAACACATATTTCTTTTCAATTATTATTTCCACGTGAGCGTGACACAGAGCTACTTTTGTGAAAGTACTTAGGAAAAGTCATTACAAAATACGTTAGTTTCCATTGACTGCGTAGGTAAAAACCATATCTACGGTTCTAGCTTACACGTACTCACATAATTATTGGTAAAGTTGCGCTATAAACATTATTATAGCGGGATCGACGAATTTAATCACCTACTTATACCTACTTCGACAGTTCAGGTAGGTACTGACATAGTTTTGTCAAAGATCAATCAACCTTTCTAGTGATCCCTAAATTCCCAATTAATAACTTTGAACAAGAACATAATTATTTACTGTTAGAAATGTAAACGAAACGCAATCGTCTTATGTCACTTTCTTATTATGTTGTCTCTCTCTTGCTGCGCTGTCAACTGTTTTCCTTACTGTATGTGCTCTGCCGAGGTATCCAATAAAATCCCTTTTATTTCAATCAATCTTTTATTCTTTCACCAAATTCATCATTTACTTTTATCGACCACCCTTACAAAGCAAAATAATGCATTTCTTTATGAACTACTAAATAAGTTTAATTATCTAGTTAGTTAGTATAGTTTGTTTTCTGTTTTATTATGAATTTTGCACCACTAAGACGGACGTAGAAAATGGTGGTGTATTTGTGCGTAACATTATCCCATGAGGTAAAAGAAAACTTGCTCTAACAAAACAAAAACTTGAATTTATTGCAGACTAATGATAAAATACGTGCACAGTAAAGCATTGTGTGTCGCTATTCCCAAAGGCAGGGGCTGCTTGTGTTGTGTTACAGTGACCGCAGCGCAAGCGCAACAAAAACAAAGCAAGAGCATGTCCTCAATCGTGCGTGTCCTGCGGTCCACTCACGCGCAGGGCTTACAGTCACCTCCATTGACAACAACGCCTACTTTTAGGTGCCTTTGTACCTTAGTTATGGAGAAAGTCATGCATGTATTGCACTCAATATCTTCAAAATAAAATGTATACATATTGAAAATTTCGAAAAACTCAAGCTATGAACCTTTATTAAAAATCACCATTAACATTTTCTAATTTTAATGGTGATGAATAATAAAAGATTATAAAAGATAATTATATGATTATTCCTATCGTATGTTCTACATAATACACGTGTACAATTAACAAAGTAGAATATTTCTATTGTCAAATGGAAATGATAATTTTATTCTCTACGTCACTCCACACACAATTTGATTTACACTTACGAACTAGAAAATTTACCGATCACGGTGTCAAAAATATTTTCATTAGACCACAGTATACGTTGTGAACATAATTATGTTAGTAAGTTCGATTTAAAAGGCTCGGTGTCTATATAAGGCTGATGTTACGTGGCGTATCACCTACGTGCTATGTGTGAATCATGACAAATTGTCTGTATAAACTTTGGTGACGTTTGTTTACAATAGGCACGATTTAACAACAGTAGTTGCTGTTCCTAAGTCGGTGAGTGGTAGCGAACGTACTGGATCTCACTTTTATTACGAGTTCTAACGTAGAGATGTCTAACCACACCTAATATATATGCTTTTAGACTTGAGAAACTGAAGTAAATTCTTTAGTTTCAAGTGGCACTTAGGTTACTATCATAAGTGCCAATGTTGTGTCGAATTAAAAGTACTTTTCTACATAATTATCAAACATGGTACCTACTACATATTTTCAAGAATGTTTGTGCATGTTTTGTTTTGGACACAACCCTACTCACACCTTTTTCTCTGGCTCTGCGGTGGGCGGGGAAGGGGGCAGGAAGCCGCAGGACATCCGACACGTACAGGAAGCAAAACCAGTTCTTGAGGCTTTGTCCCTCAACAACCTCCCGGTCCCCAGACCGCCTCTCCCCTCTCGGTTGTCCGACCACATTCCTATAGAGCCTCCGTGCGCAGGCGCACCCTTTCTTCAAACATCACACGGATGATAACTAATAAGAACTAAATGACTAATTAATCATAACATGGGTAAAGGCCTGTTTTTACCAATAAATACAATTTAATAGGAATTCATTTAATTCCACAAAAACGAATCCGAAAATGTAATTATAAAATCATTAAACTTTACAATAACTCACGTGGTCAAGCTGAATACGTCCTGTCCAGCTAGGCCGAAAATGTACATGTTTTTAAATACATGCTTTAATACCGGTCTAACCATGAATATTCACTAACGTCACGACTAAATACCGATTCGTACAATTTATTTATACGTATGCAAATAAAGTGATTTACAACAAGATTCACGTGTCGTAATAATATCTGTCATAAAAAAAATCTTAGAGCCAGGAAACAACTCCAACTCATCTTTATTCATCATTAATACTTCATGTTTAAGAAAAAATGCACTTAACAATTAATTACGAAATGATGTGAACCAAACAAACGTTGTGGCATACAAACATCTACCCAGACAGAAGTATGAGACTCTAAATCTAAATCCGTCGCAGCAAGCAATTTTCTCTATAAATACAACGGGCTCCGTCGTCAAGTATATGATTAACTCCGGCGAATGTCTCCGTGAAGCGGAAAAACGTCGGCACCCAAAATAGATGCTGAATATTTCCGACTCGTATTCCTCACTACTTGTGAAAATGGTATCTAAAGACGGTCGGCGCGCGCGCAACTTCCGGAGCGCCGATAAACATGGCGGCGGCGAGCCAACATGGCGAAGTTTCCGGCCGCGCTGATTCACATATGATGGCGTCTGACTTTGGCTTGCTCACTGCATATCTGTATTATGATTCAACCTTACACAATAAGTAGGTGTCCAGACCAACATCTTTTGGAATTCGCTGTCTAGCACATATCCATAAATAAATATATGCCTATTCGAACTCTATAGAGTTTGTTGGTCATGACCCAACAACATATGTAAACATTGATGGACTGTACAGAATAAAAAGAAAATAGATAACAAATCGATAAAAAATTTACATGAGTAGAACTGAAATTGATATCTAAATTAATTTAAAAGATACTTGTAACTATCACAATCAACATTTCCTGACTGTGATCGATTATATCAATCTCACTAATGTGTTTCTTCAAAGTAGATAAACATTATGTGCGTAAAATGATGAAGTTGATGCACTGATTGTCGCATTTACATTCAGACCACGTGTCCGTCTACAGTGTCTACCATCCAATAGCGCGTCAGTGCGTCTGAGAATCTCGTCGAACCTCGTGATTTTAGTTTCTTATTTGTATGTGTACGAATTGGAGTTGAAATTGTACATCATGCGAATGATTCATGTCTCTATCAATCAGCTGAATTGGAAATCGAATGATATTTTTATTACTTGATTGTTGTTTCAGTCCTTTTGTGTCAGTTGGATTGTTTAAATTGTATTCACTTGACTTTGTTCGTTTGTCAAAGTATTATAAGAAATGACGTGGTGTCTGAGTCTAAAGATGTTTATAAAGTTACATATTTAATTAATACATTGTTGACAGGTAGAGAATGCCTAGGCATTAAGTCCACCTTTGTACCTTTTTATGTGCGAGAATTTTAAATAAATTTCAGTTGTTACTTGTAAAGTAAATATTTTGAAAGCAAACTTTTCAAAGATCTACGGACTTTTGCAAAATAGGTATAATTTGGAAAATGTTATACCTATTATTTTTCGCATTCTATTCAAATACTAGTCGGGTCTTATATTCACTTTACAAGTTACATGTTGTGAAAAGTATTCCTAACTAGAACGTTAACCTAATTAAGATGAAATGGAAACGACACCCTCAAATAACGGGGTCTGATAAATTATTTGTAACCAGAGTGGATAATAGCTATTATGTTATCAAACGAAATGGTACGGAAAAGTGACGGTAGACATCCCAAATAGCAGTATTTCGTTTGGTGGAGTGTATGAACCGGATCCAGGGACATTCCGCAAAGCACCGGTGCGCGTGCGCTGGGCTGGCGCCAACCTCGCGCCGGAGTAAGTGCGTACCTGCCATCACTTCCATTACAACCTTATAATTGTGGGTTAACACTTCGCCGATAATAGCCAAGCAATTTTATAAGTAATTGCCGATTGCATTTTTGTGATGATTAGTTAATCTAAAATATTCCCCATGACGCATGCTTCATAAAATCGATAATTTACAGTATTCGCCAATACATTTTTAAACATCAGTAATAGTATTCATACCTTTTTAGAAAACGATTTGCTTTAATATTAGATAAGTAGGCCGCAATATATAACTGCTTCTCGTAGACCTTGATTTCATAACAGTTATCTGAATGTGTAAATAATGTAAAAGTCGTAATTTGGCAGTAGACAAATGTTACGTTACGATGAGGAACGTAGTCTCACGGCTAGGGCTGCCAAACATCTCAACACTATCGCACTTGTTTACATTAATTTACGCATGAGATAAGAATGTTAATTGCTTATCGCATATATTTTAGCGTAACCAAAAATAAAACCAACACAAATCTTTAAACTAAATATGCAAAAATTTATTATCATTCAGAAGCCAATATTAGCCAAATTCTAGTTCGGTTTAAATGTAAAGAAATTATTCACACTAGACGTTTGTCTAGCGTAGCCGTAGACGTGGCGTAGGCGTCTGCTACGCCCGCCGGCTTCGCGTAGGCATACGCTACGCCAGAATCGCGTAGCCGTGCGCTACGTCGACATCGCGTAAGTTTGGTGAGCGTAGCAGTTGGGTAGGCGTTACGAAATGACGCGTCAACGCAGCGCGAACGCAATTTGTTTCGATGTCATCATTATCATATCAACAAAACGGATTCTTTTCTTTGATTTCTTGCTTTCCAACTAAAAAGAAACCCATTACAAAAATGAAAAACGTGATATAAAAAGCAATGAGAGGACTTTTCAGTCAAATAACTAGTAACGACATAACCTATTGTATGTTAATGTACCTATCATCATTAAATTTGTCAGACACATCCGCCATTTTGAAATAAGAATATTGTAGTAACGATGTAGTAAGAAAACGTTTGCAAAGAAAATTAGAGGAAAACTAAACAAAATATTTTTTGTTTCGGACAGTGTCGACAAAAAGCAGTCAACCCTGTGTGAAGCAAGGTTGTCGTACCGCGCGCGGCCGTGGCAGTGAACTTACTTTCTTTGGCTTGCGCTTGCGCACAGCCTGCGACCGGCGACCAAGCGTGGATCGTGCTCGTTTAATAAAAGCTAACCTGTCGCACACACTAAATGAGTTGAATCTATTGCAATTATAACCACTCCTGAATTATTTATAAGCGTTATTTCGATCGCGTCTATTCTGAGACGACTGTGCGTGCTGCATTAGATATTATCAAATTATGAAATTCTACAACGGTTTGATGAGTAACAGTTTATAAAACTAAAATAGGAAATGTAAAATGTACTACATACATACATTTTTATATACCTGCCTACTTGGACGAAGGAAAATTTAATATATACTTCAATTGCAGTTTTTGCACTCTGTAGATACAATAACTCCTGCGTATAATGAAGTAAACTTAAAATAGTACAAGTTGCATTCAATACTTTATTTGTTTCTAAAAATAAACGATAATCACGTTTTATAAAACTAAAAATAAGTAGGTACTCATAAATCTACCCAATCGAGCATAAAACTAACTGAAATTGCGCACAACGTGAGTTACGTGACACAATTTGAAAAGCCAATTATTTCCAAAAAAACGCAATTTTCACATTACGTCATGCCATGAAAATATAGAACACAGATTGCGAAGTAAAAAGATATAAACTATAAAAAGCCAGAGGCTTGTAGTTGTAGTTGTTATTTCAAATCGTAGCAAAGGTATATTCAATACAGCCACGTAGGCTTTAATCGTCGTCCGCAATCCTACTTCCGCGTAGTTCATCCCGCTGCGCGACCTAGGCTAGGCTCGGCTAGGCTGGGCCGTTATCATCGAGCCCGTTACGTGACGAGCCTGACCCGGATCCAGCCGCGCGCTGTAAACGCGCACCACATGGAAAAATGCACTAATCTGTCACATTACATACATAACAGTATTGCGAACGATGCTTGCAATACTGTTACCGCTTTGTGCGGTTTTACCGCCAACTAATTGATAGGTTTAATCAGTGGAATAGATACCTAGAAGTAGGTATCTATGTGCTTCAATCCCGGTGAGTACAAGTATTCAATCAAGATTTTTCTGAGCTGTCTAAATATCGGTTTCTAAAAACAGAAACGACTCGTTTTGCTTACCAATAGTGGCATTTTTATTGCCGAATTGGGCAGGCACATCAATAACCTTCCAAAGCAAATTTTACCTGTGATAGCTACTTTCATATGGGAGCTTCTACTATGCAAAGCTGGTCTTAGCTTGGTAAGGTCTTTGCTTCATTATTGGTGAAGACACAAGTCTTAATTTTAGCCAATAACAGTCCGTAAATTTTAGGAATCGGCCATAAGCCGGCCTGGCCTTCCGTAAATATAATTAGATCTTGGTCAGGTGTTTTATATAAATCTTTTGTAAAATAAACAACGTAGGTCTTGTAAATATATTGGATTGAGTGATTAAATTATTTTCATAAGGTATTGCAGAACAGGTTTTGTGTGGCTATTATTGTGGTGCATATTTCGTAACTCTGATTTATGCTTAAATATTATTAATGCTCTAAAAAGATCAGATTTGTAGCTAGCTACAGGGGCACAATAAGTTTGGTGGTTTTACATTTTTAATTTATTAAGAGACACCATAGTCTACACCGTTCCGGTTCCGTGTGGTGTCGGACGTTAAAGAATAGCACCGTTCCATTTCCTCCCGTGGGTGTCGTAGGCGACTAAGGGACTTACTAGAGAATGGACAGCAGCGTTCTCTATGCATTTTTACCACCATACTGCGATCGTCAACCCGCCTGCCAAACGGCGATTATGGAAAAACCTCCCTTTTGGGGGAGGCTTATATCCAGCTGTGGATGTCTTTTGACTGAAATGATGATGATAGTCTACACCGAATGTTTTGGCACGCAGTCGATTCGCACGAATTTATGGGCACGAAACGAATATACCTATGTCATTTTTTTTATGGCTGATCCGTACTTAATTTATTAGTGGGCGAACCAAAAAGTCCAGAAATACGGTAATTAGCACGTTTAAAATTTCTGGAATAGTGGATTCGTCCACAAATTAATCTAATATTTAATAGTGCCTATGGTATATCCACCCGTTTCGGGCGAGCAAATTCATCCGAATCGATTAATAAGCCATTGTTTTGCTTGCTTGACACTTAATTTATAGCGCAAATTAATTGTATAGAATCAATCTTATTCACAACCTGTAGCATTCGATTAAGTTATATGACCGAGGTGTCAAATATTTCGTCTTGGAAACAGCAACGTCTCTTGACATTGACCACTACCAAAGTCACAATCACAAGACTCTTTTATTAATGCACATTAAAAGGTTATCAATTTAATAATATGGTTTCTTCTTATTATGTACTTAAGTAGATACATGGAAATAAAGACAAAATGGAAACATGGATTAACCAGTTTTTACGATAAAAATGAACGTAGGTAGCTATTCACTCAAGGAAATAAATTATCTTTGACTATCATATGAAGTAGGTATCTGTCTCTTGATCAACAACGGGAATTCTGGCTAATAACACCTTTAGTTGAGGAGCATATAGCTCGGTATCAACATGGCGGCCCACCGACATACCAAGTAGAGTGCCAATAAAATATAATTAAAATCACAAGTAGAGTGCAAGGTAGACCGCTAGTTCCCCAGGTGACACTTATCAAGCGGACTGGAAGCGAGCGGCATCGGCGCCCGCGCTGACATCGTCGCGGCCTGTTGGACGAGTCAATTTTATATTCTATTTGGGTAAATAGCACGTGCACCCGGACAAACAATTATACTGTATTAGATATCTAATGGGATGGTCAACACTGTTCTGTTGGCTTTGAGTGAACACTTGCGGACTATCTGATCTGCAGATGATCAGAAGAAGCAAACTTGGAGATCTTTAATTGAGAGAAACACCAATAATTTTACTAAGCACATACATGTTAAAATACGACAATTCACACACAGAAAGAAAAAGTAGGTAACCATAAAAAGGAAAATTGCCTTTTTGATCATTTGACCCGTGAAAGGTTTTCATCAACTTCCATGCAGAATTTCTAGTTATTAATTTGATAATATAATGGTGACACGTCATTATTTTAATCACGACACCGAATCCTTAAGAACAAACTGACAACGAGCCGTATCTGATTAAATGTTGGAGCGAAATTACAATTGAATAGGTAGGTAAGTATTTAATGATGGCAACTATCCTTATCGTACAGTATCTAATTCTTTTGTAAGAAGATAAAATAATCACTATTTCCATGCGAAATATAGGTAAAACAGGATAACAAATTAATTCCTAGATAGAGAGAGACTACCAACCTATTTTTAATAAGCAACAGAGGCCAAGATTGCGTAACATGTTTTTCATTCAACTCTATCTAGAAATCATCTTTACTGTAATAAATTAGGTACATAAAATACATTCCAAAAGCAACCTACCTCATAATTGATCGAAACTATTCATCTTGTCGTACATTAAATAACTAGGAAAACTTTTACGAAATGTGTGTGGTAAGGAAAAAAACATTGACGGAATCACATATCGACGAGCATTTCCCGGAATAACGATTTGCTCATTATCATTCTGGCCAAACATCAGACCACTAATAAAATAGTAGGTGAATATGGAATCGTTCGTCGAGTTGCTAATCGTTTCTGATATTATTTGAGGATTCTTCTTAAAACAAGTCACGTCGGGTCAGGAGATTTCAAAAGCAACGTATCTATTGCCTACGGGACTTTCAAGTTATGCAAAAAAAAAAAATCAATATTCACAGTGTTGTACTAATGAGACAAGAGAACATTACCATTTCGGGAAAATTCGTTTAGTTTCGTATTCAATTATTATTATAATCGAGCAAGTACGTATGTAAGTCCTGCCTTAAAACTCACGCAAGACAATGCCAAATCAAATTATTACCGCATAAGTATAATTAAATTATAACGTAAAGACATGCAGTGGGTCGAGGAAGTACACGCAAATACTATGTAATGTCTTAAAAGAACTTGTAAGATTTTTTTCTCGTAGGTATACATCGTCTCGGCGAGCTCAGCCGCTGCTGCCCGGTTGTAACTGGTCGACAAAAAGTATGCATATATTTGAATTTAATTTTGCGAACAGGAAATACTGAGACGAGCAGACAAACTAAAGAACCAAAAAAACAAAAGGCGAAATAATACCAACGTATGTACTTACGGAATGTGACGCGGATTTTTTTTCATGCAACCTTGTTACTACTCCATATCGTAAATTATATAATGATAAAAAGCGTATTCCTCAAAATTGAAAAGTTACTGTCCATTGTAAATGGGAGATCCGCTTTGAGAAACTTCCCCTTTTCAAATGAGAAAATGTCACCTTTTTCGTCCCCCTAGCCGACCCCAACATAGGAAAAGGCTAGGCAGATGATGATGATGGGTTTGAATATTTGCCCATGGCGCCAAGCATAGAGAAACATTGATTTTTAGGGGTCGTCGAGAAAAGAACGAATTGGGAGGCCATGATTTTATACAGCACACACGCTAACTTAAAAAAAATCATATGTGCATTACACAAAACTACAATAACTAGGTACCTATTCAAATTGTTGTCAAAGTCAAAGTATTTCTTGCAAATAAACCACTATGGGCACGTTTGAATTGTCAAGGGGTCGGTCGGCCAGAAAGATGAAACTAGTTGTTCATTCCAAGTAGGTAGGTACCGTTTGCCTACGGTGAGGCGGTAAAGACCGTTTTTTTTTTAGGGTGGGATATCGTCAAATAACTTCTCCCGATCTGGGCGGACCAGGAGGGCGTATTAGACTTTCACTGACTAAAACCCACCCGTGTGGTCAGTTGCCTGTGTGCCAGTAGGGGCACAATAGTCATGTGCTGAATTCCAATTGACGTCAAACGGAACATGTAGCGTGAAAATAAGCGAATTTTTACATAGTATCTTATCACACAAGAAACATTTGTTTAGTTAGTAGTTTACTCCACTATTTACATTATCAAATGTTACGTACTTGGTAGATACGAAAGACTCATTTCTCTCCCACACTAACAACAAACGCGAGAGAGCAAAGTCATTCAGTAGATGTAAAGCAAAAACAGTCTATAAACGTAAAAATGTGACAATTGCAGGGAGTTCATCAATCTTCACCATTTGAATGGGACGTAGGTGCGGCACGATGGTTCAACAATGACTTCGGTCATCCAGAGAAATTATTAATTGGCCCTAAGACATGACAAAGAAGCGGAAATATAAAACTTCTGCGCTGGAACCCCGCAGCGCGAGGCGCTTTACCTGACTCTTGCCCTGCCATTGTATCCTGACTCAATAGAAGGTATTTGCTTTTGAGATGCTGTGGGAAATTGCGCAACGACCGTTGAACGTTATAAGAAATCTTTGATCCATCATCTTGGAGGTAGTATCATGTCAGATAATGACGAGCAGTGAGCGTAAAATGGAGGCTTTTATACAACCCTTTCATTTTATACCTGGAGAGGTAATCCTAGATTAAAGGAACAGTTACGTGCAGAAACCAGAACAATTGATTACAACAAAAGCATAAATTTAGAAAAGCAACCAAAAAAGTACTGACAAAAAACTTGTTAAAGGGAAGGCTAAAGGACATTTATGAGATTTGTTTAGTAGTTAGTTTTTTCGCAAATACCTAAGTTTGAGCTCAAAAGTTTTTATTTAGCAGGTATACGTGTTGATTATCGAGTCTCTAAAGTTTGATTAAGAATACATAGGTAATCATCCACATCAAACATATTCATCAGCGCTATCATTCAAAATCTGTACGTCCATATCTATGATCTTATACTTAAGTGTTCCGTGCAAAATCGTTAAGTTGTGAATTCACACCTCTTTGTCCCCGCCGATGTCCAAACTATTGCAAGTGTCCGGATTCATCAAACTACCCTGTCCAGTGGCCGCTCTATATCTCACAGACGAGTGTCAAACAAATCCGAGGCCGTTTCCTAGAAGGGACACCGCGGCGCCTTAGAGACCCTATAATTTTTTGTGCCCTTTAAGATAATAAATGATGCACTTAGAAAAAAAAGAATCCGACCTGTTCACGAAGATAACGATCACAACGATTTTTATGGAAATGCTAGCCGGAATTATAACGAACAGGAATCCTTTTGGGATGTGGTGGAGCGAGCAGACAATGCGTCGGCAAAAGACGCGTTATAAAGTATAGTTGTACCCATCTCATTTCATATCTGATCGGATCATAATAATTACTGTAGATGATACAGAAAAAAATATTTGTTTAGGCAGAGTGGAATTTAGGTAGTGGTGGTGGTAATCGATTTCTGTTTCAGTTCCCATTTTATGTATATTCTGAGAGTTCCCAGATTATTTTTTCTTATGGATGAGTTGAAAGGATAAGCAAAGGAAAAAAACTTACTTATATCAAGAAACCAAAAGAGAATTAGTAGCACAGAAGTAAAATAATGTAAGTAAGTAACATTAGGAATGATGTCATTTTCATAAGAGCACCTTAAGTTCTTGTATCTCCAAAAATAAAATCGTATTTCGAGAAGTTAATAGATCGAATAAAGAGAACATCTAAAGTTCTAAGTGGCCGCAAATCTCAAAACCGAAGAGGTAAAAAAAGTTTCTTGTAAATTATAAAACTCCTCTTCGTGTCGGAATATGACAAAAGGATCAAGATCGAAGCTTACTTCATCCCGAGAGATAGGCTTCTGTAAAATTGTTTAGAGCTTATAATCTAACGCCGGCGTCTATTAGACAATGTGCTTTAACTAAGAAGAATTCCTAACATTTCGAACGGACCTTTTGTATTTGTACAAATAATAAAATGGTTGTAAAGCTCTCGAACCTTTTATTTCCTTGCTTCTTCATGGTTTTGTAAGTGAATAGACCTCTCAATATCCTATTTAAAACTTTAGTTTGCCCACTTTCCACGAAAAAGCTTTTATTAGAATATAAACTGACTATGTATTGTGCACTTGAAGCCGTTAGAAGAATATAAGCACCTTATAAACATAAAATATTCAGGTGTCTACATATTGACTTACTGGATTCTGGTTACGTCATGATGACTAATTATGATTTTATTGAATACCAAAAAATCTAAGGAAGTTTCTGGATCTGTGATCCAGACCTCGTTTTTTCTAAAATACCAATGCTTATACTGAGGTAATCCAAATAATGAGTTTAAAGAAATACAAAGATTCAAATGCCACTAGACTAAAAGTGCCGTTGAATATTTATATAGGTGTAGGAGCACCTACCTAGTACGTACTAAACGGAGTTCTTTACAATTCAAGATTCCTAGGTTGATGCTTTATCCACCAATGGGATCGTTTCATATACATCGCAATGAATACGACAACAAAGTCGAATGGTCACCACACGATGCGAGGGAACTGGGAAAGAACCACTGTTTACCACTTCGTTTCCCATTCAAGGTTTTGTTCGGAAGTGAAGAAGTGCTCCATACTTAGAAGTATAATGTATCCCTTTGTATGAAAGTTAATATTTTAGCTGAGCGAAATTCGTTCCCATTGTGTACCGCAAACGTTACCTGCTATTGAAAAGAATTAAAGTACGGATTGCACACATATTATGAGAAGGTTATAAACAGTGCAAATATTCACTGGAGATCGGATAATACACCAAAGTGTAAAGCAACGTATTGGCAGAAGTTTTATAAAGGGATGGGCGATGTAATTGATCGCAGAAAAAAATTGATGCGTCTCTAAATTCTAAAGAATAAATAAAAGATGATTATTTCTAGGAAAAGTTAAACATCCAAGAACAAGATGAAAATTGTATGGTACCTTAATACCTAAGGCTCGCAATTTACCAGCCTTCTTCATGCAAATTCTTGGGAAGTGAATACAATTTTAATCAGGCAAAATCTTTTGTACGTATATTCTGAAATATACCGAAACTTAACTAATTACAAAACAATGGAGGTTTGTCAAGCGAAGTGCCGCTTATAGCGAGCGTGGTGGATGTAGCTTGTCGCGTAGTCGACCTTGGATGACGCTAGAACGTTTTCCTACTTCACTTCCTGCTCGATGCCATCTTGGTTTGGTTTGAGTCGAACGCCGGCGCCATACACTGACTCGACTGTAAGTACCTACCTACATACTTGTTTAACATTAAGAATGAAGTGAAATGAATGTAGGTTTTACCTCGTAGGTAAAATGTTTACTCCTATTGTATTCATTGAAAACTAGCAATTAACATAAAACTTCGTCAAAATTATTTCATTGACGTCATAAAATAGGAAAGTCCTCACAAACTTATTAGGAGTGTAGTTTGATAGCGTTCGTTCCTATTTTTCCTACACAGCTGATACCTACCTAGTAAAAAATTAACAAATTTTCCTTAAATAAAGTGTATTTAGGTGGAATCAGAAGTAGAGTTGGTACCTTGTTATTATGAGACAACAAAAATAATTTCAGTAATGGACAGCCAGGTAAATCAAATCATCCCATTTAATACTCGTTGAATCTGTCTAACCCCGAATGCACTTTCTTTTATCCTACAATACAGCGTCGTTTCTTTTATGCTGAGAAATATAAACTTCCTGAGCACAAGCTACGATGTAGCGTTAGAAACAGTAGAGTACTAGGCATAGACAATGCGGGAGCGCAACCACGCATAGACAGTGTTTTGCATAGCTCCGCGCCCTTGCAATCTTCCTAATGAGTGAACCCTTTCACACTCTGGACAAAGCTGGGGTTTCACGGGTGATGTGACACGTATTCATAACATCGTTCTTTGTTAATTCCAACTGAAATGAAATTTTGCTCTTTAGGTAAAGTGAATGAAATGAAATTACGCTGGTTTAGACTTTACATTTTTTTTGAGTTTGTTTCGATTAAATTCAGCACAAATGGCTTTCGGCTATTTTCATATTCGAATAATACTTTATTCTCATAAATAAGCATAATTTAGATCAAGCCACAATTATATAATTTGCTATGCATATTTGCTAGCAACATAGGATGGGGCGATTTACTTCATACAATTAGGGTGGTACAATTTATGGGCTCTCGGTGAAGGGCGTGTGCTAGCCACAAGATTCTAAAATATTGTTATTAATATGCTTTAATTTGACAAAAATATAGGTACTTTTATAACTGTGACACGGAAACAAGTATAGGATTTGTGGATTAATAGGTCCAGGGAATATAGATGAAAGAAGATAGAAAATCAGGATCTACTTCTAAACAACATTGAAAAGATTGGAAAGAAAAATAAGAATAACCAAGTTATTACTGTCCCACTGCAGGACAAAGATCTCTTCTTATACATAGAAGACATGATTATTGATCACCCACCACGCTTGCTCAAGGCGGAAACACAAATTAAATAAATTACGTGACCTAACTGTTATTAAATGACACCTCGTTACTAATTTAATCAATTTGTTAAATTGAAATTGGTTTTTAATATTAATCGATTACGTCTTACATTGACCCGTAAAAAAAACATACGAAGATGGCCATTGTGCGTTATTGACGGTATTGTACGCTGATGTTGAATCAGAGCACAGCTGCTGCAAGGCGAACCAATTCACATGCCGCTATTTTAATCCAACTACATCAATATTTGAGTTAAAAATCTGAAAATAATGCTAGTGAAATTATGCAACTCCCAGATGATAAGGCATTCTGTGGTAAATATTTATTTATTAAGGATCTCCAACAAAATATGTACACAATACATGACATAAATAGAAGGCAACAACAGGTATTAAGTAGGTGTACTCCTTCACTTATGGGAGACCACAGCATGCACAATAGAGTTAAAAACTAAGCTAACAAATAAAAATATTAAATACAGGTAAAATTTGGAAAAAGTAAACAAATATTTAAAGGACATACAAAAAGAATATGAAAATAAGACATTTAGAGATACTTAAATAAAATTATATTCAAAGGTAACACACAATAGAATGAACAAAAATCGTACAACTTCTAATACAATACAGAACTGACAAATAATTGCATTACGAACAGTTACTAATTTAGTAATATAGGACGTTTGTTAGCTGAGCTGCGCAGGCTACGAAGTTATCTATGTAAAATATTATTAACAAAAACTGTAGAAGCGCCACTAATCTATGGCGCTACGCTTTGTAGCGCTGCTCTAGTAGACTTGCTACACTATGCAAAATGTAGAGAGGAAGTTTGAATTTAGTTCTGTGTGACTCCATGAAATTCCGAAATTTAATATCTACAGTTAACAAACTATTATTCGACATATGTTCAGGACAAGTACCACCTTATAGCAGTTTAAATGGAGTACCTACCTATAAAAAAATGAGTAAAGATTCCCATCTACATTAAAACAGTAGTTAGTCTATGTCCGTTCTGAGAGTGCGTGAGCGCAACGTCTAGCGACGCGTAATAGGAAGCGATGTAGTAATAAAAAGAGACATCTGCAGCTACTAAGATGCAAGACAGAGATGAAAACTCTATCAGCTTGTTACCCAATGAATTCATGCAAACACACAAGATATACATTTATATTATGTAGATGTAAGTTTGCAGATCTTTATTAGATACCTACGTCTGCTGACATGAGTGTCGCCATTTTTTTTTTTGTTATTCTGCTATACTATACGACCAAAGACCAGCCAGAAATGATAAGTCAAAGGTTGTAAGTCTAACCAATTTGAACTACACGTAAAATCAGATCAAATCAAAACGAATTATATTTACTTAAACCTATTGAAAGCAACTTGCACTCAGGTAGGTATAACCTTAGCTTCCTCGTTGAAAAGGTTTAAGGGTCGCGGGGCGGTATCAGAACAATGTTTACACCTGTGTGTGTATCTTA
Organism: Polymixis flavicincta; assembly: GCA_949987655.1. Taxonomy (NCBI): domain Eukaryota; kingdom Metazoa; phylum Arthropoda; class Insecta; order Lepidoptera; family Noctuidae; genus Polymixis; species Polymixis flavicincta. The sequence goes on along the minus strand of OX465181.1, from coordinate 15,905,413 downwards.
ACGAGGGGCTGAACTTGCCCTTCTTCTCACGCTCTCCGGAGTTCGGAGCAAGGTGTCGCGTTTGATTTACAAGTGCCATCGCCGAAATTACGAGGTTGATCAAACTTTTTTGTTGTTGTATTTTTATAGTACATACTCATACTTATATATATATATATATACTCAGACAAAAACCTCATGTTTTTGTCTGAGTATATATACTTACGACCTACCGACATCATAAAAATGTTTAATGATCATAAAAAAGTTAACCTAGTAGATGCAGATTCTAGGTTCAGACTTCAGGCTCTTCTACTGCAGTCCACTGCTGGACATAGGCCTCTCCAATTGCACGCCATTCAGCTCGATTCTTGGCAACTCTCCTCCAATTGCTACCAGTCACCCTGCGAAGATCGTCACTCCACCTAGCCTGAGGGCGTCCTACCTTACGTTTGCCGATTCGCGGTCTACACTAAAGAACACGTCTACCCCAACGGTCATCGGTTCTACGGCTAAAGTGGCCGGCCCATTGCTACTTTTGCTTGCTAATTCTGTGAGCTATGTCGACAACTTTGGTTCTCTGCCGGATCACCTCATTTCGGATTCTATCTTTCAGAGATACTCCGAGCACGAACCGAGAAACTTTGAATTGATGGCCCAGCCGTACCGTGGGTGTCCACGTTTCGGCTCCGTAGGTCATAACACACTGGTTGAAGACTTTAGTCTTCAGGTTCTACGGACTACCTACGCGACGGAAGCTTCTATCTTTACTAGTGAGTGATTTATTTGGTTGTGTCAAATATTTTCAAGGTGTTTTTGATGTTAGGTTTACGTTAAAAGTTACCTACATGGCTGAACTATAGGAAGTACTCATTTCAACATGTCCAAATTCTATCTTCCAAATAAAAGAGAAGTTGTCTCCAAAAAACCTGTTACTGAACATTAATACTTAGTTGCCTTATTGCCTAAGGTATCTTAGATAAACTGTATAATTAATTCTCATTGATAGAAATACTGACAATCACTTCAGTTATTTTCACCTAGAAATCTCCTAGCAACAGGTAGAGCATTATGTATATTATAATGCAAGTTACGTCCAATCGCTAACTCTGCACGATGCCTTACAAGTTCGTCCCTCACCGCATCCCTCCTTGCAGAACGTAAACATTCGTAGCTAGTGTAATTGCATTACTGACTGCAATGCCGTCAATGTCATGGACAATCAAGGATTTAAAATCCGGAAATTGCATTCAAAGGAAATTAAAAATCAATTTCAAAGAAAGTAATTGAAAAATCCGGAACAAATGTGCAACGAGCTCGCGAAACCTATTCAGATCTTTAGAAAGGCCCTTATTTAAAACGAAACATGTGCGTATTACATTCAAAAATAAGCCCTAACCCTTTCCCCAAACTTAAATCAATTAATGACGTTGTATCTAATCTACAGTCCATGGAAGCGACAGATGTGAGCGACAGGGGGTTCAGCGGTGAAAATTCATAGATCTCCTCCCTCTCTGACTGTGATCGGACCCTTCCGAATTGCGCAAACTGTTCGCTATGCGATGCATCTGTCCACTTGCTGTAATAGTGACGCCCACCAAAAACAAAACAGCATCGATGTTTCAATGCTTCATTTATCACACTTTTGTAAGCAATCACTCGAATTTCCAAAAATATACAAGGATATACCGTTCCAATGCCAACGCTAAGTCACCTTTAAGTACCTACTTCCTTCTATAATGGTAACGTTGCACAGTAACTAAGCAACAATTCAGTTCCCAGCCAACGGTTAAAGCAGCTCAATTAAAGTGCGGTCACTTCCTGAAAGGAGTACAGTTTAGCAAACACAGCGGAACTGGTATTGTTTCATACCGAGAACAGTACAAGCTTGAGACATATTGCGGACTTTATGCTTCCTGTTTCCAATGTGAATATAAACATCAGCTCTTTGTTTGATGTAAGTAGCTAAAAGCCAAAGACGCGAGGATTAACCGTGGCTACATATGGCGCACAAATGTAATACTTATTATTCTGCACTAAATGACAAAACTCAAGCCGATTGAAGTTTGCTAAATGTGTCATTATCATAAAACACATGCAAAAAATACAACCATAATAAATGGGATACATAATGCAAAATTATTATCGATAAAATATAGTGCACCGCCCTAAAGTAATCGGACTCTGCACTTTGTCCCTCACTGAGATAAAGTCGCCCTAGCATTCAAACAAGTGGCTCACACACACTGACGCATAATCAGGAAGTACAATGAAGATTAAAGAGACTCGTTACACACACGCATGGTTAATGTAATAATATTCGTGTAGGTACCATCCCGCGAGTAGAAGTAGCTGAATATAAATAATATTGCGTACGCACACAAAGGAAGAATTTAAATAAAGAGTCTCGCGGCTGTACCAGGAAGTAGCAGCTCACTTACTCACACATAGGAAGCGACTATATCAGCTATAGGTAGGAGCGCTATGTGGCGCTGGCGCACACTTGTGCGTCAACTATGCGTGGGACCGCGCGCACATGGCCTGATTGGGACATACCTACCAAGTGAGCCCCCAGACGATACACTTTTTACGACACGTAGTTATTATGATATTATTATTACACACGACAGTTAATAGATTATGTCTGAAGACCATCGCATGTTTTAACACCAAAGCATAAACATAGCGAATATTGTTCCGAATAAGGAATTTTTACTTCCTGCTTTTACTCGTCACTTAACGAAGTTTACAAAATATTGCACGTTATTACATGCCGTGGACTTCGGTTGTTTTAAACGTTGAATGGCAAAAACAGAAAACTGGGACAACGTGTTACTTTTAATAATAAGCACTCAACATTGATTTGAGATTGGAATTTTTTTAACTAGGAAAGTACATAGGTATGTAACTTCATGTTAACCAAGAAATGAAATATGGTTGCGTTCGAACGTACGCTACCTACAAAATACCGCCCGCGCGTCATGTGCCCTCATCCATACGGATGCATTCCCAACCCGGTTTTTTGATCACGTCGATCCGAAACGAACGGAGGGGTCGCTTTGTCATGTGACACTTGTGCGCACTGAGACTCACCCAGGGGGTTACTCGTTAAAATCAGGGATTAATTGTCCATTCAGGGCAAGTTCGCGTTGTTACATCGACAGGATCAATAAAGCCATGTGTACGAATACGAATTATACTGCACGGTTTATTTTTAATGTTGCTTACTAGGTAGACCTCATTCCAGCCAAAAATGCATTATGTAGGAACTAAATACAATTTTTACCCAACAGATACAGTTTTATGTGGTACCTACTTATAATAGATGAAGAGGTTTTATATGGACTACATAGATACTATACGAGAGAGACGATGCTTTAAATCTTTGGTCATTTAAGTATGCGCTGCGTGACCATAAACTGCTGCGCGTTGCCATCGGCTGAGGTCGACGGAAGTTGACGATTTCTTAACAGCATGTAATTATCTTTATAGGATTGGAAAGGAACAAGAAAAAGGACTGCGTGTTGAGATTACGGATGCTTTGAATTTGATTATTATTATTATTTCAGCCGTTAACGTCCCACTGCTGGGCAAAGGCCTCCTTACTCTATTTCCACCTCTCTCTGTCCAAAGCCGACAAGGACCAATCTTTATTAAAGGAGTCCAGCTCATCCCGCCGCCGAGTTAATTTGATTAACTTTACAATATTTGAACCAACTTCCCAGAAATCTAGTTCTGGCCGCTGTCTTCTGGTTAATACCATCGAATGCGAATTTACGACCTAAGTTCATATTTGTTGTTGAATTAGTTTCAATACTTTCAATGATGTTGACGTTTACTAATGATGTGAAATAATTATATGTATTTACATATGTCTGTATTCTTGTAGGTATCCTGGGGACCTACGCACATTGATCAACGAAACGAAATAATCTACTGGTTTCCACGCCTAAATTGACAATTTAAATATAATTCTGGTGGCAGTCTCTCATTTTAAATGGTTACCTACTACTTATATTCAGATCAATATGTGTGATATGATAATGATTGAATAATCGTGTCAATTTGAATCAAAGAACCATACTTCTGAAAATACCGGTTGCCAGAAGTGACTTTTTCGATTTAAACCGCTTCAGAGATCACAAATAGGTGCGATGTTTTTTGTAACCAGTTTGTTATCATTAACCACCAAGCAATGATGTTAATTAGCTTTATGCTACTCTCTACTGCTAGCTACCTTGCCGTGGGGAATCAAGTCTACAGATCTAAGACTAGATAAACGCTTGTTTACAATCCTGGGGTTTATCATATAAGCCAACTACATCGTTGATCTCCTCATAAACTATGAGCGGATTAAAGGTAATATTGTAATTTCAATCAAAGGATTCTCGTACTCGTTGCTGCAAAATATTGTAAGACCCGTTAGCCACAGTCCTAAACTAGTCCTAGAGTTGAAATCTGCTTCTAAAAGACACCTAATTCTAAAAATCCTTCCCATTTTTGTCCCCAATTTATAGACTCAAAAAAATATTTTACGCAGCTTTACTTGGGGAATTCTGAGCACTGGTTTTTTTTTTATCAGGCACATAAGGCTTCATTTATTTTAACCTAAGCCAAGACAACACGCAAGTGCGGAGATTTGAGTTCATTATAACCCCACTTTCTGAATACAAATTTGCTCATACTTCCATATTTATTTATAATATTATATACAAATGTATTACCCAACCAGAACAAGACGTTACAACGTAAAATTCTGGTCTACTCTAAAGGCAAGTAAGTGGCGCAATTTTTCGGTGTGACATCGTTGCCTAGTTCTGAGTGGCACCTGATTATGTAATGCGAGAACAACGACGGCTGAATCGGGGTCGCGGTCTGCGAGCGAGCGCTCGGAAGTGCGTTGAGACTCGTTGAATGCTTCAGATGGTGCAACACTCGATCATTTATCGTGATTACGAGCTCTAGATGCCGCACAACCAGTTTGGTATATAAATGCAAATTATATAATTTAGCTGCCAAAGTTCATTTAGTAATGAGACAAAGTCAGAAGAATCTAGCGAATACAAGACCATTTTGTTCACCAAATCTTCCCAAATCCAAAATGATGTTTATTTTTCTAAGTATGTGCATAATAGAGAACCATTTCCAATTAACCGAGTTTAGGTGCATAGTGTAGTTTTAGATTTAGACACATGGAGGTTTTCGGGTAGGTATCTACCACTCAAGGCAAACATTAAATAGTCACAGTTCAGGGCACATAACAAAATAATTGGAGAAGAAAATGTGGATATGAAAAGATAAGAAAAAACGTTCTAGTGCGACCATATTTTAAGTTATATCTACGTATCAAATCAATCTGATTCAGTATAAGAATAATATATAGGACGTGTTATAGTAAGTATATTACAAAGACAAGAAATCTGTGACCAGTCCGGAAGAATAGCATAGCTGTGAAAAACACTATAAACGAAATGTGTACAATTTATTAAAAATATGAGTGCTGTGACATTCTTGAGCAATACTGTCGAGTGGAAGTAATACATCTGAACCGGGTCAGCTCGCAGGAAGTGCCGCTATTTCCATACGACTGCAATTTAAATGGTGCGGTATCCGGCACAGACTTCCGGTCTCTTTGCAACGCTTTTCCCGCATTGATTTTCTTTTGCAATTATGAAATGCAGCATCTGATACTTCTTATAACGAAAACTTTTTATATTCGTTGTACATTTATAATACCAATCTAATACAAACTTCAGTTTCCAAATAATAGATACCTGGTACATTAAGTACACATGCGTGCACTATATTGAACGGGAACTAATTGAATATTCTGTTCCGAATCCGAAGTATAACAACACAAAGCAATTACAAAATATATTTGAAGGCCAGTTCAGCGATTTTTTTTAACTTCCCACGTATCGTTTTGCCTGCCATGCAATCCGTAGTAACATAGTGATTGTAGTTATACTTCCTTGGTAACGGGCGAATTTTTAGTACCTATCCGCAAAACAATACTTAAGATACCATTTACTGGGCGTAAGTACTTTATCTATTAAGCAGATTAGTAGAGAACTAAACCGGAATAATACTTTTCGAGATAGATAATAATAGTCCTCCAGAGCGAATTTTAGCCATGGCGGCCAATCTTAACGGAGACTAGCTATATACGCGAGAAATATTATATTAGTGCACCAGAGTTTGGACACAGGTGCACTCTTTCTTCCCTCATTTTCATAGTCCGATGTGACGACAATCCGACACTACCGGAGAGAGATGAAGCTCAGGATAAACGAATTTTCTCAGCAACATCCCGGAGTTCGGTAGTTGGAGGTGTGACAACTCGGAAAACACGTTAGATATAAATATAATAGCGTGTATTTAGCCGGTAGCTATGTATGTTTGAAGATACATTTGGCACAACACTATAAAGTAGGTACGGTACCAAGTTTGTTGCTACATCATGTAAGTCTAGTTATACAGCGACGTTTCCGCACAGCCATTCCTTTTCCGTGGTGCGACCATCGTCGGAAGTTGGGACAGAGATTCGCGCGTCTCCCCTCCCCGCTCTACCCTCTCTCGCCCCTACACGTCCGGTGCCCGTAGGCCGCCGCTGTCCAATTTCCTCTTCCCGCGTGTATTAATTTCCGGCTTAAACTATTTCATGTCGTTCATTTCCTATTAATAAGTATTCGTAATGATTTTTGTAATTCCATCTCTAAATTTTTGGTCGTGTGACTGATGTAACGTTACTAACGTTACATCAGTAGCACGAACAAAAATTTTGAATTCTATGAAAATGGAAAAATATCAAAAAAAAATCGACTTCTTCCTCCGTACCTATCGGAATTGTTTTTCGTACAAAATTTCTGGAAAACTTGGTTCTTTATTTGTATTGAAAAAATGGACTTAATGTTTGTAACATAGTAATAAATGAGGGGCTAATTTAGGAAGTCACCAAAATATTCAAACAACGTTAGCCGTACCATCTTTTTCTATAAACCGCTGAATTCTTCATGATAAAAGTATTATTTCTTTCGTAGTACAGCAAACGTATCATAATTAAATTGTGTTTCTTTATTTTTATACACATCTTAGCTTCCGTTTCCGTTACTTCATTTCCGTTTCTACTTCCGTACGACTACCTACTTTTGCTGCATCAGTCTAAAAAGGATTTTACAATTTGGGACTGAACTTAAAAAAGCATTTTGCTTCAGTCGCTATATTAGAAGCAAAAATATTAAAAAGTTACTTTATAGATATACAGTCGACTTCATGAATACCTATATTGGCCCTTTCAGGCTTTGAAAATACATGAACGTCAAAAAAGCTCATAATATTGTGACAACTGTGAGCATCATTAAATTGTGGTCAAGATTTAGATTAATTACCTATTATGTGACTGCTTTTTCTCATAATTTTTCAAATTATGGCCTAATGCACAGCATCTATTATTGAACCGTTCACAGGAGGACATATTTTAAATATATAGGTTCTATAGAATTTATTGAGCTATCCAATGCTGGCAATATTTTGAATCATCGACAGTGCCAATATAAGTATTAAAGAACTCGACTGTACCAATTTTTCCAGTACGTTTCGTGAAAAAAGATATGTAGATACTGAGAAAATGTTGCATGGTAGGTAGCACATGTAGGTAGGTGCCTCCGGCAACCGCTGAAAACATGCGCTCACGCAATGAACTTATTTCGGGTAGGTACTTCCGCATGTGTTCGAATTCGAGTCTCCAGACATTTAGCGCATTCCGCCTGGGTCGCAATCAATAAAGAGCTGTTCTCTATAATGATTTCATTTTATGTCACTGCCATTTTATACATTTTATTTAAAGGGTTTGATTTGAATTATATCTTTGGAACCCTTTCTTATTTTTTTTATTAAGAATAAAGTCCTATAAGTTCATCATATTTAAGCTAAACATAACGTAGAAATTAGGACTAGGTATCTTGTATCCGTTTTTCTTATAAGAGAAATTACCTTAAATCCCAATCTCAATCTGAAGTTTGAACACAAACGTTGAAGTCAAGAGACCAAAACAAAGGACAGACAAAATAAACAAATTACCGCAACAAACATAATAGTTGTTACAATGTAGACAGATAAGTAAAACGTAATCACGTAATACCAAACTTGTAACATTAGAATGTTAACAAAGAAAGTAGCAGCAAGTTCTGCGGTCACGGTCACGTATGACCGAACATCATGGTCTTTTATTCTCTAAATTACTGCACATAACTCCACGACGAACGTCTGCATGCCGCCAGAACACCAACGTATACCGGCAAACGAGCTAGAGAGAGACGGCACGAGCAGGGAGCGGGGCGGGCGAAGGGAGCAACAGGTAAAGATTCCGAGGCCACTTCCGTCTTGGCTGCCGAATATTTCTGTCTCGAACCGGTAGTGGGACGGCGGCCAGGGCACACACAAGATAATCTCAACCTACACGCATACACGAAAATATAGGTACCGATCTAATGATACAACTGTGGCTTTTGCCCTCCGGATGCTCCACACTAATTCGTACGATAAACTACTAAAGTTGCATATAGCGAAGAAGAAGTAAAATTAGTTACAATCATTTTGAAAGTTGGTATTAAAGACAATAAAATGTCCTATGACAACGCCGAATGGTTTCAATAATTTTATGCGTGTCGCAGAGCTTGCAAACATAATGCACACGTAGCAGAGTCGAATGAGCTCAGCTCAAACCGGTTGGCGCTCATATTGTCTCACTCTGCACCAGGAAACTGCCGGCCGGTTGCTGAGACGTTTCCTGTGCTTTGTCTCAGTAATGTCACGATATCTTGAACTGCACGTTGATAGATCACATTCGTGAGTTCCTAGTGTTATGCTATACCAATAGTTAGGCGACTAACATAAACTACATAAACTTATAATAACATCATTATTTGAACTCGTATCATTTCTATCAAATGTACTCTCCCCCCCCCCCCCCCGTTATTATACCTTCTTTAATTTAATAGTGTTTAAGTTGGTGGATAGGCAATAGGCAATAAGTCATCCAAATAAATCAAATAAAGGATCACTCATATTTTCGACCATAACAGAATAATTCTGGTAATTAAAAAATGTCTACGTATATGTATGCCCCGGAAATTAAACGCATTAAATCCATATCAAAAAAACAAGACTCGTGGCTCTGCGATTACTGTACAAACAAGGAAATATTGTGAGTTATTAAAAACTGGCGCGCTGACGTAATTCTACCACACTAACTAGCACTTCCGCGTGCCCTAAGCAGGCACACTCGTTTAATAATCCCATTCCAACGCTCCTTTATATTATAAATGTTATTTTACTTAAGAATTGCTGCGACAAGTGCTGGTCGTGAGGCGTCGTCCGTCAACGCCAATCTACCCTGATAACGGTTTGCGGAAACAGTGTTCGTACGTTTAGTTAAAAATGGGACTTGGTCTGGCTCCCGAAGTTTTATCTCAATGTGTGAGGTGGCGAGGGGCGAGCGGGCGTGCGGGAGGGGAGTGGTGGGCGCTCGTCCGTCCGCCCGCGCCTCCACCGCATCATCAGTCCGCGTCGGAGAGTTGCCCGCGACGCTTGTCTGCGAACTCGATCCCTCAGATACGCTGCTGGTTTACGGCGAGCCGTAACACGACACGTTTGGAGGGACCGCTGCTGCTTCGCGTGTGCCAGGTGCTCTGTGAACACTGGATTCTGTGCTACTAGTGTTGTGACAATGTACATGTGCTGATTAAACAAGTTACCGTCTACCTAAAGGATTTTGACGACGCAACCAGTTCCGGATCAGCTCAGCCGGTAAGTAGCGGTGCTTATCGCAAACCACGCTATCGCGTACTCACGCATTTCCGACCGCGCCCGATAAGGCAACTGACTGTACAGTACTTACAGATACGAACTCCGAAACCGGCAGCAAATTAACTTCAAAGATATTTAAATACGTTATTGTGCTGTTATCCTAGCTACACGGCACATTATCCTTAAGTTAAAACGACTTCATTAGGTAGCTGTTTGTCGAATACAATTAAGAAGAAGTTACAAAGTATAAGACACCAGTAAAACGCAGTAATTTTCTTAGGAATGCTTAAAGGATAGTTGGGTCATTGGGTGATGTTAAGTCTTAACTTGTTGAATTCACAACAAACAACAAAGAATTCAAGAGACAAAACAAATCAGAGCTTCAACAACAAAGGGCCTTGATAGAAAAGTTGTGATTTTGGTATAAGATTTAAAGATTGTACCTTCCCTAAATAAAACGTTCATCCTTTGCGTCACATAAGTAAACACATAAACATGATACGCATGGCATGATAGTTATCTAAAGTTGTTAATAGTTTACTACTGCATAAAACAAAAAGATAATTGTTATCTGTGTCCTAAGACTCTAGTTTCCAATTCTGTCTTAAACTGGAGATTTTATGAAAGGCGTGTAGGTAATCCATCAACTCTATAGAGCGGCGAACAAGAGATTTTATTAATAAAAATGTACTTCCCCCTAAAATCAACAACAGCCGAGGAAATCTACAAGAACAACTTTAGATCACCAAAGTTACTCAAAACTTGGATATGAAGAGGTCTGGGTTATCGGATTGTGATAACCTGTGAAGTAGTGTTGTTTTTAATAAAGCAACAGCTAGGAAAGAAGACACTGAAACTAAAATGTATCAGTGTGCACCTAATCGCTGTGTCGAGACTTGGAGGAGGCTACATCCAGTAGCGGACATCGTTCGGCTGAATGATGACGATGATGAACCAAATCAAAATATTGTAAATATATTTTATGCATTTACAAAACTTAAATGATACAAATAGATAAGGCGAGCCGTAAAGTACAAAATATGCTGGGAGGTTTTTTACGTCTCCAAAGTGAATAGAAATATTCAAAATTAATTTATATACATTTGATATAGCACTACATTGCAGATCCGTAATCGAATTTACAAGAATAAATTATGTAATACATATACAACGTGGTGAAGATAATATGACTTTAATTGAAAACACTGGCATTGCTGGTTCATAGAAACATTTATAAACTATCAAATAAATCCTAGCATCGAAATTAATCAAAACGATTTTTTCAAACAAACTAAATAGGATAAAACTGTACACAAAATAGAACACCATTTAGATCTATTGGTTCACTGACCTGCGGTAAGAATGGCAACACAGCGCGGTTTCATAAAGCGCACGTGCAGTTCGCGGCGGCAGGCGCGGCGACGACATCGCGTAGCGACCGGCGACGTAATGTTTTGGCGCCATTAATATCATCATTAATGCTCAATTTCATTACATCAAATCACAGATTATTAACGAAATAGTCAGGCACCCGCGAGATATTCACTAATCACAATAACTTTTCGATAACTTAGATAAGTAGTCAGTTTTTTTTTTATTTTTATTTTCTACATGTCCGCCGTGTTCTTGAATACACAATGTACACCGACGTATAATGTTATTTCTTACTCTTGATAATAGGTCACCAGTAGCAGCCATGTCTTTTAATTTATTAAAAGATATCATAATCCTATTTTTTAAATCATCAACGGTTTCAACTTCTGTTGAGTACACATCATTTTTTATGTGGCCCCACAAGAAAAAATCCAGTGGCGTGAGATCTGGTGACCTCGCTGGCCACCGCACTGGTCCATAACGGCCAATCCACTGCTGTCCGAACATTTGAGACAAACGCTCTCTTGCAGACACCACTGAATGAGCTGGTGCTCCGTCTAACTGGTACCAGAGTAATTATAACGAGGCATGGTGATTTATAATAAAAATAAACTTCAAACACAGTATGTTTTAAGCGTCTAACTTCGCAAAGTTCACTTTTCAATTTAACCAAGTACCTATTCTACGTTATGTGTCCTGTCACTATTAAAACAAAGCGTCAAATTTCGCACAATTCACTCACATAAGCGTCTTTAAAAAGATACGAAAACACTCGAGCGGCGGCTTCCGAAGAGCGCGGGCGCATCGGCAATTCCAAAGCGGTACAGAATGCGTCACAGACAGGAAGTACGTCCGGTGATACACTGACCGAGTGACCGTAACCTAGATAGACGATGACTACCCCTTCCGTATACCCGCGCGGCGCCCCGCGTTTGCCTTTGTACAAAAAATACGCCATGGAAAAAAACCCTGGAAGAAAGTGGAAGGGGTGTGTTTGCGCATATGTACATTCGCGCACGAAAGTACTAGGCCTATTATTTTATTTTTAAACTAGCCTTTCGCTTGCTACTTCGGTTATTGGTAGGAAGGAAATGTTGGTCATTCTGTAACTTCCTTTGCAACCTGTCTATGGTATTCTTCTGGTAGGCAATTATCTTTCAGTGACGTGGAAAATGTGGATGATTCTTTTTATAACACCCTTGCCAAAGCTGTCAATGTCTGTTATTGTTTTTTTTTTTATTCTTTTATTTTTCCGGGAGTTCGGAAGACAGTAAAAAGTTCCAAATCTTTTGAACTTTTTACAATTCCTCTCACTGTAGACTCGGAACATTTTTTTGCCAATACGGTCCGTTTCATACATTATTCTTAATTATGAACTAAATTATTATCAGCCTCTTCATAAAATAATACGTCATAATTCATTTTTCTCAATTTTCTATGTAAAACCATTTCGGAATTAAACACTTTTGTGTGCGATGGTATTTTGAGAACGAACCAATAGCGCACCGGCAAAAATGCGGCGGGTTTTTCCAGTACCTAGCGAGCTGGCAACGTGTGGGCTAATACCGTTGCGTCTGGGGGTCGTTTACCTGTCGCGTGCTCTCCTGTTAACTATACATCATGTAGAAAATGCTTAAAATGAAAAATAATGTCCTGTGGCTAAACTACTGGACAATATTTGATTGATTTTTTGTGTGCAGGTTGGGAATATAATGACTTATACGAAGTTTGATTTAAGGTCATATAGTCCTCTCCACGCTGTATACCTATGAGTTATCGACATTTTACGAAAAGGCTGTCAATAAAATGTAATAAAAAAATAACTCAAGAAACAAATATGGATTTGAATAGAATTACTTTTGCTTATGTAACAGCATATAAAATTCGATTATTCCACAACTCATACTTCACTGAAAACTTTGTATACTTGTGTGAATAAAATCGTTAAGTACCATTATACCAATGAAATAAATTGGAAAATCCACTTCCTTCAAAAGAATAAAGACAGTAGTATCAATTGACGCGATAATAATGGCAGATAAGAAGATGCCATCAGTAAAGATAAGAAGGGAACTAAAACTATTCAAGCCTAAGATATTACGTATTGAAGCGGACCTAAGCGCCATCTGTTATCAAATAGCTGAACTCTTAGTTAACGGTTTACGAATCGCGTTGATTTGATTTCATACTATATGTCAATCTCAAATGATGTATGTAGTGTACAAAATGCTGTTTATATTGTGCGTAAATGGTAATTAACTTTTGTTATAACTATCAATTTGATGTTGTTACAGACAATCGTGATGAAAGTTGTAAGTCTCCAACTGCCGTCCGGGCCCAGTATGGAGCGGTTACCGCTACCATTTAGCCCTACGGAGTTACTATGGCGGTATCCTCTGCCGTGGGCCCCACCACCACCCTCGCCGCTCGGTGATACCAAGGCCCAACTGCCGGCAGGTCTTCCCCCAGAACCAAGATTATGGACCAGAGACGATGTTTCAGTTTTTCTGAAATGGTGCGAAAGAGAATTTGATTTGCCGAACTTCGATATGGATCTCTTCCAAATGAATGGTAAATAAACAATGTATTATGTCAGTAACTCTATAGTATCTAATAAAGCGAGCATTAACAAATTAATTAAAAAATAACTTGTTCTTTTCAGGCAAGGCTTTGTGCCTCTTAACGAAAAATGATTTGGGCGAGCGTTGTCCTGGTGCTGGTGATGTACTACATAATGTGCTGCAAATGCTTGTACGTGATGCTGCGTTACTGGGAAGAGTACCCTCGTCTCCAGTGACGCCCACAGCGCGTGCCGCACCTTACCCACCCTCCCCACATTCTCACCCGCCTACTCCTACATGGGCTGTCGACAGCTTTCACCATTTTCATAGCGCCGCTGCTGCTGCTGCTGCTCAACCCAATTCCGTGACCTTAAGTCCAGCTCCGTCAGTAGACAGTTCAGGAAGCCCACAGAGAGGAGAAGCAGTTAACTATGCACCAAATTATGCACCATCGATGCCAGCTACAACTCAGGCTGCCAGTTCCGGCAGCAATCATTCTGATTCTGATGAAGAAGCTCAATTCGCACCACAACCGCGCTCTCCTAAAGAAGCCCCATTAGTAAGCCCGGCACCACAGCCTCACCCAGGGCCACAACATTCACATTACCGAGCTCAACACAGAGAATTCTTCCCTAATGATATGCCGGAATCGAATACAAGTAAGTGATTGATCAATACACTTAATTCTGACCGTAAAACTGAAAATATTTTGTCCACATATACGTTACAATCCCCACACGATACTCATTGTGATTTTATTTACAGATGGAAGATTACTTTGGGATTTCCTTCAGCAACTATTAAATGACCCTTCGCAGCGGTACACTAACTACATTGCATGGAAAAATCGAGAAACGGGAGTGTTTAAAATAGTTGATCCTGCCGGACTGGCAAAACTATGGGGAATTCAGAAAAATCATCTCTCCATGAATTACGATAAGATGTCACGTGCTTTAAGATATTACTACCGCGTGAATATTCTGCGGAAAGTGCAAGGCGAAAGGCATTGCTACCAGTAAGTATCAATTTCAATCCAAATGATCATATCGAATTGAATTGAATATCGCTAGGAATTTTTTGCGTGGTTTGTACTTATCTCAATTCATTATTACAGATTTTTAAGAAATCCAACTGAACTAAAGAACATCAAAAATATTTCACTGCTACGACAGCAAATGAGTCCAACGAGGGTTGTACCTCAAGCAGTCGTGAAAACGGAAATGAAAGAAGAACGTTGCGACGAAGAACAAGTTGACGAAGATATGCCTACTGACCTGAGTATGGCAGCATCGGAGCCATGGCGGAAACGTGCGCGGCCGGACCCTAGCCCTGTCCAGCAGCCGCATGACAAACACCACATCAGTGCTCTCATTGGGGATAACATGATGATCAAACGAGAGTCTGACTACGCCACTGAACATTACGCACTCAATCTCAAAAGTGAAAAATGTGAACAATGATTACAAATGACTTTTAACGTGGGACACTCGTCAGTGCAAAACGCATTTTCTGCATATTCAGTATGCAATCAGCTCCACCCACTAAAATTCTAGTCAAATTCCTCTCAGAAAGGATATTTAAGTCTTCCTCTAAAAAAATATTAACGTACTTGATGAACAATCACTGAGAGTACTTTGACGGATTTAGGATGGTCATTGGAGTTTAACAGGGTATGGACCTTAATGATGCCTTTGTGCCAAGTGATTTTTATACCTAATAGTGTCAATTATCTATCTAAATAGTTAGCAAAAGGGACAAGAGTTTATTCGTGTTAAAGTCATAGAAGTTATTATAGGATTTGTGCAATGGACTATCACTTACGTAACTGTTGACTGAGATCGAACAGTTACTGAAGATTGTTGCCACAACTCTGTATCTATTCTATATACCTATATGTTACGTGCGTAGTTCGCACTCGAGTAATGCATTTGCGTAATTTAATTAGTTTTATGAGTGTTTTATATTTTTGTTTAGATTTGCTGAAAAGAGAAGATAATAAATAATCCGAAATAAATTAAAGGGTTGAAAATTTTGAGAATATTATCATAAAATATATTATGTAACGTCTTCCATTCGTTCTTTTTGGCAAACCTTCAATTGTAGCATGTGAAATGTAGTTACTATGACATCTACCACGTAAATGCGAAATTAAATCGTATTCGGCAGCTTTGAAAGTAAAGTTACGTTTTGGTTTGTAAAGAAATATATTGAATCTATTAATATTAAAAAGACAATAAAATGTCACTATTTTGAAAAAAAAAATGCCTTGAAATCAATAAAACACACCCACTGTGATAAAATAAAAGTGGTAGACATATAGTACGATAGGGACTTTACTCAAAGATTTCCAGCTACAATTTTCTGTGATCTCTTTTATCAATGTAGGTAGGTAGGTAGTTAGATGTTATAGAGTAAAATTTCTTTGTAAATATAAATATAGTTTTAAATTAGTTACAAATAAGGAACTGACTGTAAAGAGAGTGTATGTATGATTTGTAAAACAAAAAAGTGGAGCTTTATCAAAGTACCTAGTATATCAGTAAGTTCTATTACAACTGAGTTTGTATTTTTACATTTATTTGTATTTGGCATGGATGCCAACATTTCCAGCTTGATGTACACAATACAACAAACATGAAGTTTCACAAATATTGTGTCAGATTTATTATAACTTAAAATAAATGAGAAATAATATTATGTGTAAAAGGCCATTTATTATTATACTAACCCTCAAACAATAAAGTACTAATATTTAACATAATCTACTGACACCAAAGCAAAACAACCAATATCTACGTTGTATTAAACGGGATGCGTTGAGGTAGCCCACAAAAATTTTCTTACGTTGTTTGCAATATGCAGATCAATGTCAGAGTATTGATTCGTGGTCGTAACAAGTATGGCTTTACTGAATTATAATCATTAAAAATTTAAAACCACCCTCTATTAAAGTCCATATAATTAATCCCAATGAATGACTTTCGTAATAATAAGAACTCCTTTAACTTGAATAGATACGAGTAGCTGTTTTTATTTCTACGCGAACGTGTCTGTCTGCCTGTTGTTACTCATTCATAATCACTGGACAGATTTTGGTAAGTAAAGCATGCTTGAACTGTGAGACAGTATATAAACGAAGAGACCCATGAAAAAAAATCTGCCAATATTATCCTAGTCACAACTAATATCGTCCTGTTAATGAGAAAACCGACTAAGTATTAATTTTTGCAAAACTGAGATAAAATACAGTTCTTCTTAAAAAAACAAGCGCTATCTACCTACTGGTAAACCCCACTTCAAAATATATTGCATAGTTAAAA
Source organism: Polymixis flavicincta (assembly GCA_949987655.1). NCBI lineage: Eukaryota > Metazoa > Arthropoda > Insecta > Lepidoptera > Noctuidae > Polymixis > Polymixis flavicincta. Next base: position 15,888,372 of record OX465181.1, on the reverse strand, counting down.
AGATATTGAATGGAACAATCACTAAAATGGGACTTTTCCTGAAAATTGAGACTGAAAAGCAATTAATATAACAATTCTCGTTTAAATTTATATCTTCGAATAAAAGGTTTTAACCTAATACCTATATCTTTTTCATGCTGAACGTTTTTTGGTACACATTTTGTTGATCTACGCGATCGTCTCTATCGATTTGTTGATCTACGCGATCGTCTGTATCGATCTACGCGTTGATCTAAAATATACTATGGTTTTTGACTTTAGTGAAAATTTCTAAGCAGAACTCAAATATAGAATAAAATCGTACCTACTTAATCGAAATAGTACTTTTTACTCGACGATAATTTAGATACTCAATGTTAAAAAATATAATAGAATGGCAATTCATAATAATTTGTATTCGCAGTTTTTACCATTAAAATCGAAAAAAAAAGCGGATTTGCTAAAATTATGTTCCAAAGGAGTAATCCCAGAAGAGTACCATGACTGGTATGAGAAAGTTGAGACCGAAGATGGTATCGTCGATTAGGGTGCAGATGCTACTGTTTCTGATGAAGATACCACGGATGAAGAGTAGAGAATAAAATTTTCAAGGAGAAGGCCGCTCTTTCTTTTTAATTTTAAGTCGGAACGATGATTGAGTTTTTATTAGTTGTCTTCTTTTTTTTTTTAAGTTTGACATGCTGTTAATTGGTTGATTGTACGTTTTTGCGAATGCTGCTGTACAATTTAAAGCACACAACTTCTTAAATAATACCTAATGAAAAATTAAAAGTTTCTGCAATCTTTGGTTTTATTAACTAAACTAAGTATACACATTGCACTGTTAAGAAACAGACTAATGTTATAAGTATAATGAATTAGTAAAAAGTCAAGAAAAAGTAAAATCGACGTTTTTGCTCAGTAATTCGTAATAATAGGTTAACTGTAACTTAATTTATTTTTATTAATAGACAGGTAAAAGCAACGAACATTTTCGTTTTTACAACTATTTAGATTTATAACGGTTCTACAGATGTAACCCAATATGAACCAATAAATAACACAAGTTTACAAAATTAAACTTTTTTTATGTACCCCGAAATAAATGTACTTATATAAATATGTTAATCTACCTTCCTTAAACCTAAAAGGGTTAGCAGAAATATTTTCTCACGTCACAATTTCTTCCGGCAGTCAAATGTTTTTTTAACTAGGTACCTAACGGGGTGACGACAGTTTATTGTTTATTCGTTGGCTTCAAACGACAATTATCTTGTTTCGGATTGATTTAAAATGTCGAGTAGAAAGTGTTAATAAAGTTCTGATCCTTTTTGTTATGTTTGTGGACAGTTCATATATTTTCAAAAAAGTGAAGACCCATGATTGTAGATTCGTTAAAAAGTGCATATCTTCATTATTTTGGATTTTCTGTTGCAAATCAAGATAAAAAGTGGGTGCCTCATGTGTTTTGCGAAAGTTGTAGAATAGTCTTACTCCAGTGGTCATCAGGAGAAAACATTCACCTTCCATTTGGTTCAATACTATGGAGAGAACCTTGTAACCATAAAAAGGTTTTTGAAGAATTACATCAAGGATTTTGGGATGAAAACATGTTAGAGGATTACTGTTGGTCCATTATAAGAGAAACTGATTCAAGTAACTATAAAAGAAGGCTAGAATTAGTCATTTTACATTTTTTTTAGTATTAATACCAAATTATGTATTCCAGTTAAGTAAATAAATATTTTCTTAACCAGACGTGACAGAACTTTTTTATTATTCTTTTCTGGATAAGTCCACCTAACTGAATAATAAAATAACAACTTTCAGCTGGGGTATGAAAACCGTGTAAACTAGTGTTATTATTCTAAGTCAATAAAAGCAATAGATAAAACTTTGACAGTAGGTAGCCTTATTTCATGAAATATTAAGGTTTTTAGGTTATACAGGAAAAACCAATTTACATTATAATTTATTTCATCAGAGATTTTCTTTCTCTGACTTTCAAAATGAAATATCTCGTTTTGATAATTTGGGCATTTAGTCGGTTTTCCCATTAATACGACGATATAATAAATGTGAAAATTTTGATGTTTGTTACTCAATAACGCAAAAACGGCTAAACAGATTTAAATGAAATTTGACGCACAGGTTAAGAGACCCAGAAAAACAATTTACCAAATTTATTCTACCCACATGAACCATATAAAAAATCAGTTAAATTTTAATTTAAAAGGTAAGTTCAATCCAGATGGACATCATATTATGTAGGATAATTTTAATAGGCATAATATCGCACGTGGTATCGCGTTTTTTTTTTTTTTTTGAGTGTGAGAAATCATCAAATGACTTCTCCCGCTCTGGGTGGAGCAGGAGGGCGTGTCAGACTTTTACTGACTAAAACCCACCCGTGTGCCAGGGCCCACGGTATCTCTTTCGAACAACCCGCACCCCTGGCAGGCATCGGCCCTTGCGGACCCCACCAGTTGGTGCTGACATCTCTTTGAGGCGCGCGTGAAATACAACGCGCCGTCGACCCTGGTCTTGGTCCTTACCGGACAGCTAGCTACACATTACTCGCCATCCGCGAGCCCGCGCCTACGGTGGCCGGGAATCGGTCTAGGATTCCCAACGCCCAGGGCGTCTCCCGCGGAGGCGCCGTGAGGGCGTATATACTGCCTCTCCCTAACGTGCACCGCCTCCCTCTTCGCGAGCATTACTGCTTCGCAGAAGGAAGTGGCGGCTACCCATGCACTCTCACTCTGTACTCTGTGCCTGGACCAGGGCCGGACGCAAGAGATCGCTGCCGCCGATCGCCTCAACGAGGACACGGCGGTGTCCGCCCAAGCCGGGCAGACCTCCACCATATGCTCCACCGTGTCCCCAGGGACGTGGTACTGGTATCGCGTGAACTTATTGTTATATTGTTTAAAATGCTTCGTAAAGAACCTTAAAAATGGTAAAATAAAAATGGTGACCGTGGGTTATTAGGAGATAGACATATACCATCGTAGACTTTTTTGTACCTACGTCTTTTTAAGATATACAATTCCGTAGTACAGACGCCAGCACATCAAGCTACCCGAATCTGTCAAATTTCTTTGATAGATTTTCAACTTTAATACATAAACATAAGGTTCATGTTCATTGACAGTTTGGGGTAGCTTGATGTGCTGGCGTCTGTACATTTTATTGATCTATATCGTAAGGTTTGACCAGCATTTGCAATGTAAGCGCACAAAAATATGTTTTTTTACGATATCTCATTACAAATCTTTGAAATTCTCGCCTTTTCCCTACTACAGGGTAAATTTTTTACGAGTGCGCAAACTGTAACGATGAATTCAGCATATCTTTCTAGACCCCTAGATGTGTATAACCGACGAAAAATGTATACGCTAGGAGTCTAAAATGATATGCTGAATTCATGGTTACCGTTTTCGCACTGGTAGAAAAAAAATCCTGTCTATTATGCATGTCCTAAACAACATAAGATTTTATGTTGTTTAAAACATGCATATTATACAGGATTTTTTTTCTACCAGTCAGTTTCTCATTTAAAAAATAGGCTCGAAGGTTTAAACTATACCTAAAGAAAAACCTTGTTCTGTAATAAGGGGGAATATGTTTTTTATCTTATCGTTTCATTTAAATTCAATTCTGTGACAGACTTCTATCTCAATCGCAACTTTGAGATATAATTTCCAACTTTTTTATTTAAATATTGCCGTGTGGCCGCGCCATTGAAACGGACACGATGTGCTGGCGTCTGTGCATAAATGGTACAATCTAGAAACATGTTGTTTGAATACATCACATTCATGCATTGATTTTGTGAGTATCACACACGCGAAGTGGATTCGACAGAAAACTAGATTTTAATAAAAAGTTCATACACTCAGTTCGAAACCTGTAACTGTCGTAGACTCGTGGAAGATTCAGTAGGTAAATTAAAAGCTTAGTTTGTAAAGACTAAATCTGTATTTAGGTTTCTATCGCCCCAGGATATTAAAAAAGACAACCTTCTGTTGCAAAGGCGTCATGGCTATAACCTACACAGTAGGTACACACTTTTAAATCTCCTTAACTATGGTATTGTTAATGCCTCGGTATCTAAAGAGAGAGAGAGGACCTTACATCAAGAACGAAATTAAAGATAAAAAAAAACAACCGTTACTTAAGGACTTCTTTATTTGTATTTATAATTAAATACAGTAAAATTTCTCTTAGAATCTAATTAAACTTAAACAGTTAGCAATATTTTACATTCTATGACTGTTCTGGTGGCGCATTTTGGAAAAATATGACATCATCTGCTATAATTGTGGAAGCAGATCTAACTTGACCATCATCCATTTTGACCTCTCCATATGACAGTTTTCCAGTTATATACACTCTTTGGCCTTTCTTTAAGTATTTGTATACTGTATCTCTAAGACCTGGCTTAAAAATACTTATTCTATGCCAATCAGTTCTTTGCAACATGTCACCTGATTCATATTTGTAACTGTAATGAGTGGCTAGTGGAAAGTTTATAACTGGATGTTCCTCTGAACCACGTTTCTGTGGATCAGCACCAACTCTGCCCAGTAAAGTAACTACATTTAATGCTGTAAAAAATAAAACATTAAAGATAAATAAATGTGTTTTGAATGCTTATTTTAAACAACTGTCTAAAATTAAATTCATGTGTCCACACTGTGGTTTTCAGACTGATTTTACTTTCCTACAGTACAATGACCACAAATTTGTAAGTTTGCATTACCCTGGCAAAATATTGTGCTTTATGGAGGTGAGCCTATAACAAATAATTAGTGGATCATGAGGAGCAATTTGTTTACTAATAGCAAAATTTGTTTGAATTTTAGTTTTAAAGTTATTTGAGAAATATCGATTTTGCTGGAGTAAAACATTCCAACCTGGCAACCTGGCAAAATCATTTTGAAAAATGTATTTCAGCCCAGAACCAAATACATGAATAAATAGCTTTTCTTGCGTAGTAAATGATAGTAAATGGCTTTTTTTTGTGTGTTACGGTTCTTAAGTTATTTAAGATTTTGTTGCGGTAACATTTTGGGATTTCGAAGATCTCGAAAACGGTTCAACGCAGAACTCTGAAAAAAATATAAATAAGAGATCGTAATTTATCTGTTTAAACATTACTTTTTGATTGGGTAAACCAATGTAACTAAATGGTTTCAAAAATCAGAAAAACAGATTTGCAACCAAATAAACAGCTGTAAAAAATTGGTATAGACGCTTGTATATGAAACGGCCGTTCGCTTTTACGTGATCTCTTCAATTTGGTCGGCTCATTAGAGAACTGCTGATATAATTCCTGTTTTTTATCTTTCATTAAAGCCGTAATTGAGAGCTGCAAATAACAGGAACGAATGCTCATGAGTCATTTTAATTTGTTCAAAGTATGCCATGTTTCTTAATATTATCGGAACTGCGTATTCGGTCGCAAATGTACGACCAGTCTAAAATTAATAAAAATTGTTTTTATCTTTTTATCGTATAAAGTTCTTAAATATTAAATATATTCTTAAATCTATATGGATTTCCTAACTTTCGAGCATCTACCATGGGAATTTTTAAGTTATTTATTTGGTTAGTGTATTGATTTACTTGCAAATCCGTTTTTTATGATTTTTGAAACCATTTAATTACATTGGTTTACGTTAACCAAATCAAAAATGAATGTTTAAACCAATTTTAACAAATTAAGGTCTCTTATTGGTATTTTTTTCAAACTTTTGCATTGAGCTATTTTCGAGATCTGGGAAATCCCAAAACGTCACCGCAGCAAAATCTTAAATAACTTATGAACCATAACCATAAAACACAAATTTTGCTATTTACTATGAACAAAAGCATTTGCAAAGCAATTTATGTATTTGGTTCGGGGCTGAAACAAATTTTTGAAAATGATTTTGCCAGCGTAACGTTTCTAACCATTACTCCAACAAAATCCACTTTTTCTCAAACAACTTTAAAACTACAATTCCAACAAATTTTGCCATTAGTAAACAAATTGCTCCTCATGATAAGTACACTAATTATTTGTTATAGTCTCACCTCTCTAAAGCACATCATTTTGTCAGGGTAATGCACACACTTTGTAAGTAATTTTGATGTTATACCATAGTGTCATCATCATCATCATTTCAGCCGAAAGACGTCCACTGCCGGACATAGGCCTCCATACCCTGACCATAGTGTGAACATGAATGAATGAAATTTCTGAACCAACAAAGTAACTAACTTTTTTCGGATTTTTGTGAATTGTGTCTAATCACAGTTTGTTGAATTCCTGTGACTTTCCGCACCATCTGTGATATCTGCAAATACAAAATAATGGATAAAGCAAATAGATGAGTTTCATGTAATGACAATGACATTTATTAGGGCTGTGTTATATCTTTTTAAACTATTACATTAAGTATTAAAGATTTCCTTTTGATTATGTTAACCATTCACTCGGAAATTTATCACACCTTCAATTGAAACTAACAAAAATTTTGTTTAGGACTGCTTTATGGTGAACTTACCTGACACAATATTATTGATTAATTAGTACCAATGACATATTATAACAATGATTGTTTACAATATACCGATACAATTTTTTTTAAGTTTTAGTCCCAGAAACGAATTAAAATGCTCTTACTAAAACGAGATTTTTATGTAGCTATGTGTTGCAGTTGCACAGCAAAAGTAAGCTTTTAGCTGAGTATCTCGCACCAAAAAGCTAGACAAAGCGCTCGTGTTAAAATTAAAATAAACGGGTGCAGAACGTATAGTTAGTTATAGCATTATACTCCGTAACCAAATTTGGGTCAGTCGGTGGTCTCAGGGGTGTAAGATTGTGCGAAAAGTTTTACTTTTTTATTGAAAACAAGCCGGTAAAGGATGTTTAAGTTTAGGTGGTACTATGAAAATTTTACTCACCCTGAGGGCTGGAAACATGACGAGGTCTAGTATTTACTATTTGAATAGGATTTAAAATTGTTGCACGGAAAATTCAATTTTCACATCAAACTTTTGCTTTTAATCAAAATCAGTAGTTGCACAGACTTGCACTAGGTGGCTAAAAAAATAACCTCCAAAATTTTCCCTGGAGCGGCTTGAGCCGCATTCCGAATTAGAAAAATAGCACTGTGTGAGCGTTCACTTCGATATTTTGCGTTCCGAGTTATATATCACGAGTCTGACAGCTAAGAAGCGTCATTTTTGTCAACAATACGGAACGCTCATAATCACGATAATAGTGTTCACTCAACGTTAAAACATAGAAGCACTATTTCAAATAAATCTAAGTTAGCTAAAGATACAATGCGAATCAAAACAAAACAGCACAACCGTCATTTTTGACAGCGCTCACGGTGATATTAGGGGCGCATTCCGTATTACACAAATAGTGATAATATCGCGAAGCCAACCAAAATAAAAATCAGTACCAATGATCTGAAAGCTCTTAAATTTTTTGACTATTCAATTTGGTCGGGTTCGCGATATTATCACTTTTGTTGCATTTCGGAACACGGCATATCATACTGCACGGTCGTAGTCGGCGTTATCACAAGATGGCGCATGTCATGACGTATTTTATTCGCGGGACATCGTTATCGCGCTCGAGCCAATTCGGAACGGGTGCGAGAGCGCTCAAATCGATATTATCATATCTCGGAACGTGTGTTTGGAGTGTCAGAGTACCAACAGCAGAAAACGGTTGGCATTTGCCATTGGCATAGCTCAAGCTGGGCTGGGCTAGCGGTGCACGATATTATTGATTTATCTAGTATCGATATATTTTATCGTAGTAAAAATTTTAAAATCTGTGTCTATGGTCGCTTGCTACCTTCTCAGTCAAATAAAACAGAAAAATGTCTCTCAGATGAGTTATCGCTTCATTTGAGGGCTCCAGTTAGTACATTTAACGAAAACCAATTAGAAGTGTGAGTAGATTACAAAGTACAGTTCCCAAAGTAATACAATGTAGCATTTAAATATCTAACAATGGTGGCTAGCTCTGTTCCATCTGAAAGGAATTTCTCCAAAGCAGCACTGGTTTTTACTCAGCAGAGAGCAGACTGCAAGCCAAAATAATGAATACAATGTTGTTTATATGCAAGATCTAGAGATTTTTTTTGGGATTTATAATTAATAAAGTTGATTTGTTTCTTCACTCTAGCTGTTTTACTCATATTAACCTGATCCCTATCTAATATAGTAGACTAGTCAAATACAAACAAATAACTTACGATACGTCGAAAATATCGATATATTTGTACGATATATCGCATAGCATCGATAAAATAGTACGAAATTTTACATCGAAAGAAATATCGATAATTTTTTACATGAACATCCCTACGCTGGGTTGACAGTGGGTGTAATTTGGCTACGGTAGGCATGGCATGCATGGACTACTTGCATGGATGAACAGCATGGAAAGTACTATCATATGTTAGGTACACACGCAGTGACTTCAATCGCTAGCAAATTAGCAATTAAGCTTAACGTCCACACACTGGATTTGTAATATTATTAGCGATGTCTAAATCCATGTACAGACGCCAGCAGGTTAAGCTATCCCAAACTGTCAAATTTTCCCAATTGAACATGAACCTTATTCCTTTGTGATAAAATTGAAAAACAAAGAAATTTGACAAATTGGGGTAGCTTGATGTGCTGGCGTCTGTACATACATAGTGGACGTGAGAATTTGAAATCGCCAGTGAGTTGGCCGTCGGTGATAACATGACTTGCCAACTACGACCTACCTTTAATCAATATGTAAACCTTTTCAAAAAGTTACTAGTTTCATTTTTTGTTGTTGCTAGAAGTAGCTAAATGCTTCTTCTAGTTGCCAAATTATGACAATCTTTTTTCGAATAAAACTCGATAAAAAATCAGTAATCATTATTGTTATAACTAAAATATCAACTTGGTATTTGCAATTAATGCAATGATGTTCATTCAACAATTAAAATAGGTGAAGACTGTGAAGAGGAAGCTATCGATGGTTGCGGTTTAATTTGATCTATTTATTAGCTACTTATTAAGTTGCTAAGTTGGCAAGTTTAGCACAAGAACACATATCCTCAAGACAGTGTTGCCATGTGCACCGTAATTACGGTAAATGCACCGTTTTTAGCAAAAATTTACCACCTACCGTCGAGGCATGACAACGGTGACAAAATCTACCGTAATCTGGAAGGATTAAGATTCCAAAAGTTAACTAAATCAAAACACAATTATTATGTACATATTATGAACGCACTCCGATCCCTAATATTTTTGTCCAACACTACAATGGTCACACCAGCAGGCAAGTTCAGGGATTCCCCGTTTCGGGCCCTTTATAATGCTAACAAATTGAGTTGACGTTCATAGATATTAATTTCGAGTAATATTACGATCGTTACATTTAGTTACATGGCATTCGTCGAATTTAGTAACTTGTCAAGTCGTCAAGTTTTTACAGTTGATTACTACAGTACAGTCGATTATGAGACAGTATAAAGACAAAAAAAACGGAATAAACTCATAACTAGCTCTATAAAAGGGAATATTTTGATGCAGCAGTCTAATAAAAGACACGGACAAAATTGTATTAACTTTAAACCTGATGATAATATGCTAAGAAAAAAAAAACTACAAAAATGAGGAGATTTTGGCGTCACATTCAAAATAACTATGGTATTTATTTCCATACCTCTCCTCAATTTTGTACCCATATGTTTGTGAATTAACTATTATGTAGTTATTTTACTTGTATTTTTGTCTGATTAAAAAAAAAGTGTTACACCGTTTTTCTCATAACCCAATCACCGTAGTTTTATAAAATCTACCGTATTTTTATAATGGATTTACCACCGACCAGATTTTGGACATGGCAACACTGCCTCAAGAGGTGTTTAGTGTGCAAGGTGTGTAACTCGCATTACGGTGTTTGATGATTTCAATGTTACCAGACTAAATAATATCTTCAGTTGTACCAATCTGCCAAAAGAAATGCGTTTACGACTTGCGTCGTTCATCTCGGAATGACAGTTGTTTTGTGGTTATAGATAGAAAATTCTATCTCTATCTCTTCAACCACCACCATACGCAATCCAGGAAGAGTTGTTGCCTGTGAAGGATGCCTTCAGCTGCGAATGCAAAGTCTGAGAAACCACCCTCTTCGGAGGCTATGGACAATTCTCCAATACGACAAATTATGACGATTCTTGAACACAAAATCCGTAATTTGGAGAAAAGAAAGGTATGTACAATGCTATTATTCAACAGTTACGAACGGAATTTATTCTATAGATCCCTGTTTTTTGAGAAGCAGTTAGACATGCGAAGCATATTAGGTTTTGGCTTGGTCTAACACAGCATACATTTGGCCCGCTTATAGCGTAAAATATTGCCGCAGACTTGACGCCATTTTCAGACATGTGCTCATGGTATGTTGACTATACAATAAACCAAGACGCCCTAAAGTTTACATTTTATTAGTTCATTTAAATTATGGGATTACAGGAAGGTCATTCTTCGAATTGCCAACCAACATTATCATTGACCAGTTTGGCTATCTATTATTGATAAACAATGTTTTTAGCCTATATTATCAGTGATAAACTAAATAACTTTATAAAAACATGCCATCATAGAAGTGATTAGGATAAATTGATGCATAGGCACATTGGAGTCCATCTATTTATTTAGTTTCTATTTAAGTATAAGTATAAAAAGAAGGTTGTATTGCTTAAGCTCTAATTATAATACTGGGGTCTGTTGTTTAGTTAAAACCCAAGAAGCTTACATATATATTTTGTTTAGTTATTTGATATAATTTTGAAATACAATCTAGTACAGTTCAATGCATTTCAATTTGTTTTAGTAAAAAGAAATATTTCTAAAGCTACTAAAACAAAATAAACACATTATTAATAATTTAAGTTATCAGTATTTTTAGCACATATTAATGTTTCAACCGTACCATTTAATAACAGTACAATTCAAAACAGATGTTTGAAAATGCAATATGCATTTTCAAAGCACATCATAAGCAATATGTAAGAAATGAAGTATAGATTTATTATTTCATGAACTTGGGTCAATTAAAGGGACATCAATTACTTATTTTTTTTCCTTTTAGTACACAAAATTGACAAGGGTGGACTTAATGTCTTAGGCATTTAATTTTTATTGTTTGTTTAGATACACAATTAAATACTATGTTGAGTGTCCATAAGCATTTGCATAGAACTAGCACTCTATTTTTCAAATGATTATGGACAACTGTTAGTGAGTGGTTTGTGCAGTGGTATAAACACAAGAATGTTTTTTTTTGGTTGGGAAATAACTTTTTCCGCTCTGGGTGGAGCAGGAGGGTGTGTCAGACTTTTACTGACTAAAACCCACCCGTGTTCCCTCAGTAGCCTGTGTGCCAGGGGCGGCGGTATCTCTTTCAAACAACCCGCACCCCTGGCAGGCATTGGCCCTTGCGTGCCCCATCAGTTTGTGCTGACATCTCTTTGAGGTGCGCGTGGAACGCAACGCACCTTCGACCTGGGCTTGGTCCTTACCGGACAGCAAGCTAACCCATTACTCGCTGTCCGCAAGCCCACACCTACGGTGGCCATGTTTATTTGCATCATTTATGTGGGTCCTTTTTAATGTCTTCCAGAAGCAGAGACAGAATTATGATAATTCTGAGGATGATGTAGTATTCTTTTCCATCTTTATCAATTGAAATTCTAGTGCAAATAACAATCTGGATAACTCATTTATATATACTAGTAAGTGCTTCTGAAATTTAAAATTTGTTACAGAGCAAGCTGACATCATATCGAGATTTGCAAAAAGCTGGAAAAGAACTGCATAGTGAGCAAAAAGTGGCGGTTGCTAAATATGATGAGGTTGCTCAAACACTGGAGTTTGCAAGGGAACTGTCTAAGCAGGTCACATCAATAGCTATCTCTGCAGAGCGTGAGGCAAAAAAACAAGCAAAGAAGGTACATAACTTATTTTCTAAACTGGCTTATGTAATTCATAAGCAAAATTCAGAAAATAAGGTTATCCTATTTTCAAATGAAATAAAACTAAAATTGTCATAGCATAGTGCTTAAAACAGGAAATAGTGTTATTCGTTTTGTAAAATGGTGACACTATAATAAGTCATAAATAATTCTAATACAGGATGCGTGGGTGCGGTATGCAGCAGAAACTAGCAAAATTCGAGAAGTTTTACTTATTTTGGACTGTCTTAACCAAATGGGAAATACAGAAGCTAGAGATGACTTTCTCAATGGAACCAATGGTGCTGCAAAACTTACAGAAGAGGACCTAAAAATTCTCGATGATCTGTAAGTGTCATTTTATTTTAAATTACAAAACATTTACAATTTCAACAGGACCCAAATTCCAGAATGGAATACATTAATATTAAATAAGCATACCCCTCTTATTTTTTAATCTCTGCATGCATGCACAATTAATATTGCTTTAAAAAAAAAAATTATGGTGTGTGCTTAAGACTACTGATATGAATGATAGAAGTGAAAACTTACGACTCGAGCCGACTATACGACATTCAGCGTCGCCGACCGACTGGAGCTGAGTATACCCGATGCAGCGTCACTGAACCTTGCATGACGTTTCAGGGGGGCTACTCTCTAACTCCGTCAGCAAAAATACGGGCCCGTCCGAAAATAGTTCTATACCTCGAAGTGACTCCTACAGCTGATTAATTAAATTTTATGGACGCGTTAAACCATATAGGGAGTAGGGACAAGTTTCAAATCGTGTAGTAATTGATTCTTAGTTTGGGCCCCAAACTAATCATAGGTCCGTAAGTGATACGGAGTAGGAAACGTCCGTAACTTCGACCGAGATTACGGAATACGTGCTTAGAGAGTAGGTCCCCTGTTTCGATCACTGTGAAAAAAGATGTACGTCAGAACCGCGGGTGTACTTTTCAGATCTGCCTAAATTTATCGCAGTTTTGCATACATGCTATCCAGAGCTCAAAACCAAAACAAACAACGTCGTCGGAAATCGGAATCTAAAATAATACTACAAAAAAGTAATGGTAATTTATGTAGTGACGATAGGGTATTTTACAATTTATTAAAAACTATTTTAATTTTGAAGATTGGGGCCAAACATTTACATTAGAAATAAAAATAAATTGTTTTATATCCATTTTCTTAATTAAAAATGATTTTAATCAAATTTAGTTTTCGTTGTTTTGTTTACCCCCATAACGCCCCTTACGATGATTTTTTTACTGTTCCGTACCTGAAAAGGAAAACACGGAACCCTTATGCGATCACTTTGTTGTCCGCCTGTCTGTCTGTCAAGACCCATTTTCTCAGGAACGCATGGAGGTATCAAGCTGAAATTCATATCAAATACTCAGGTCTACTGTCCCTAGGAGCTGTGAAAAAAATCAAACTTCTAAGCCAATGCAATCAAAAGATACAGCCGTTTATGCCGCAAATTTTCGACAGTCGCAAGGGAATCAAAACCTAGTAGGGTCAACTTTGTGTAAACTAAAGTAGTTGTAAACAAGTGAATGTCGAGTTTATAACTTAACAAGATTTTTAATGGATATTGCATTTTTAATGGATGGATGGCTAGACTAGTTTGATCACATGACGGAAGCCTTCTGGTGGTTTTGAGTATTTTGTAAATGGCCTACGCAAATGTTCTGCAAATCTAAAATAGGGTTGACCTACAAGGTGACTGATACAAACATGCCGTCTGTTGGGAGTTGGGACAGGTCGGCTCAAAGTTGCAATGGCTCTTTCTTCAAAAGGCCCTTCCAGACATTGCCCTGCATTGTTAGACTCATATAAATTCAAATAATATAATGTTTGGACTTAAAAGAGACCATGACCTCTGATTTCGGCTTTTCTTCTCAGGGAACAGTCAGCTAGGAAATGCTGGCGCCATCTAGTTTTTAAAATGTTGATGTGTAAGTGTCTTATAAGATCTACTTACTTATATAAACATTTCATTTCATAGAAACTGGTATTACTGGTGTGCGCTGCCTTTGTGCACAAATACTTCTAAAACTGCGTCACACAAAGTATTTATTTCTGTTGCGTATTTCGTCCCAATCTACAAATTAAAATAGTTTTTAATAAATTGGGAAATACCCTATTCAATTAAACAATGCTACTTTTAAAAATAGGCGTGTACGGTGCAACCGCACACTCTGCAATTCAGCAGTTTACGCCACACATTCATTTCAATTCATAATAATTCCCTCAGTTCGCGTTGGGCTATCAAGTCAGCCAGGCGTTCTCGTTACAGCCAACAAGGGCCGCGTCACTCACTTCATTGCCACACCATCAGTTCATTAAGCTCATTTTACTTTAAGTACCTTTGGGACAATACATAGTGTTTCAGTACTTTACCTTCTTTCATTCTATTCATCCCGCATCTAAAAGTAATGTGTGGTCTACCAAGAGATCATACATTCTTTTTGGTCCTTCGACAGTGAACATTGTACGCTATATAGTCCATTTCGCGCGCGTGGACAGTGTAGCGGGAAGCTATCCAGTGACTCATAAGTGTGTGCTGTGTTGAGTGATTATAACACTGTGGGACTAACAAGTGTCTCAGGGTCAACAGGGATCCGTAAACAATCAGGAGATCAGTGCAAGAATTTTTAAACTTTTGGGACTACCAGGTGTCTCAACGAGCATTTTATCATCAAGACCTGAGGCTAGCAGGTGTCTCAGGGGATCGCCAAGGATCTATAAGCAGTCATCAAGGACATTCAAGTAAGATCTTTCCATTTATTTCATACATCAAATAAGTCCTCGACATGGAGGCCATATATGAAAATCAGGAAGAACTTTACACAGCCATCTTAAAGTTGGCTACAAATATCAAAAAGGACTCAGCAGATCGTAAGACTGCCGACTATTTCAAGCGACGTTTAGAAAACTTGAATCAGTGTTGGTCCGATTACCAGTACAATCACGACCGTCTTCTTACGGAAGAAAGCAAGTCTCATCCGTATTTTAGTGGCCGTGCATACGAACGAACAAAGGAGCTATACACCTCGACCAAGGCACTCGTCAATCAACAATATCAAGTTTTGTTGATAAATATGAAAGAAGCTCAACAGGGAGGTTCTACACAGGAGGCACAAGGTCCTGCATGGTCTGAGCAAGAAGATCCGGTAGGACGTCAATCGCCGCACGTCGAGTTACGCTCCAGAGGTTCATCTAGCAAGCTTGATGAACAGTTGAAAAAACAAGCAAGCAACTTCAGAGCGCTGCAGCGCACTGTGACAGGGATAAATTTGGATTTTATGTCCGAAAAGTGGGAGTTGAAAGATGCCTTACGTACTCTACAGTCTCGATGGTCTATCATAGATTCTTTACATTGGGAATTAGACAGCGAATTGGAGGGTACGAATCAAGAATATGAGGTGTCTTATACGAAGCAAGAAACTATTTACAATGAATTAAAAAATTCAATTAATAGAAAATTAGGGTCCGTAGTTCACAAGGAAAATTGGACACCAAAAATTGACATCCCGTTCTTCAATGGTAATTATCAAAATTGGGTGTCTTTCAAAGACTTGTTTGTGGAAGCTATCCACAGTAACGTCTCCTTATCAAACGCCCACAAGATGCAGTTTCTTAAAAGCAAGGTGCGGGGAGAAGCTGAACGTTTGATACAGCATTTACAAATCAGTTCCGACAACTACACTGTTTGCTGGGAGATTTTGAACAACAGGTACAATAACACATGGTTGATTTTTACATCTCACATAGATCTCTTGCTAAATCTTCCAGCAATTCAACAAGCAAACGTCACTCAGATCAAGAATATTCAGGATACTACACTAGAGTGTTTAAATTCAATAAGGAACCTAGGCGTTAATATAGACAGCTGGGATCCATTCATCGTGCGTATTTTATTGCTAAAATTAGATTCGGACACGCATGATAATTATTTGCAATCTCTGAAGAAACCCAGAGAACTGCCAAAATTGACGGAGTTTCTAAGCTTCCTAGAAAGCAGATTCACCGCATTGGAATCTTCGCGCAAGATAAACGAAAATTCCAAACCATCAACCAGCAAGCAAAATAAATCATCATCGTCAAATTTCAAGAATAAAAATGCAGCAAGAAAGACTTCGGAAAATAATATCGAATTAACATGTCCGTTGTGTAAAGAGTCACACGGAATATACTATTGCAATAAGTTTATAAATATGACACCAAGTGCAAAACGACAAGCTATAGCACGATTGCATTTGTGCAAAAATTGTCTTTATTCGCATGGGGATAAAGAGTGTACGTCAGAAAGACGATGCCGCGAATGTCGTGGTAAACATAATACGCTTTTACATGAAGCGTTTAACAATAAGCCGTCATGCAATCCAGTTACGGAAAATGACATACCAGCAGTTCTTGCAACAAGAACGCAAAATCAAGATTCACAAGAAAATCACGTTTCGCAACAAGGCAACAGCGTGATCGAAACTTTATTAGCCACCGCAATGGTCAAAGTTCAAGCAAGTGACGGATCATACCACAAAATGCGTGCGTTAATAGATCAAGGCTCTCAAGCCTCCCTTATCTCAGCCAGAGCGACACAACAGCTAGCTTTATCAAGAAAGTATTGCAGGGCCGTCATCTGCGGGATAGGAGAGAAGGAGAGCAATAGCAAGGGCGTTACGAACATAACATGTTGTTCGCATTTTGATGATTTCACATTTAAAACAGATGTGGTCATCATGAACACGCTAATTAATCAATTACCAAGACGTACATTTACCAAGCCAACATGGGCACACCTGGCCGGCAAGCAACTAGCCGATCCAGAATACAATGTCAGCCGTCCTATCGACATCTTATTGGGTGCCGATGTGTATTCCCATATAATTTTAGATGGTATTATCAGGGCTGATCTATCGTTACCGGTCGCGCAACAGACACGACTGGGATGGATCTTATGCGGCAATTTCAAGACCTCACACTGTAACGTAGTCCTGAATCAAGTGGACGAAATACAAAAATTTTGGGAGATCGAAGACATTACAGAATCATCCAATTTATCCGCAGAAGATCTACAATGCATAGATTATTACAAGAAAACCACAACAAGAAACGAAAATGGCATGTATCAAGTAAGATTGCCTTTTCAAGAAAACTTTGAGACACAGTTGGGATTGTCTAAAAATAAAGCTATGGCGCAATTTCAACATTTGGAAAGGAAATTTCACAATAATCAAGAAGTAGCAAAACAATATAAGTTATTTATTCAAGAATATAATACTTTAGGACATATGATACCAGCGTCCGGTAACATGCAACCGGATTTTTATTTACCGCACCGTTGTGTATTGCGAAACGATTCCACTACAACAGCACTTCGCGTAGTTTTCAACGCTTCTACAAAAACAACAACAGGAGTTAGCCTGAATGACGTCATGTTAAAAGGCCCAAATCTACAGCAAGATCTTCAATCTTTACTATTAAGATGGAGACAATATCGCGTAGCTTTTACGGCAGATATTGAAAAGATGTTTCGTTTCATTTGGTTAAACGAACAGGATCAAAGATTTCAGAAAATCGTTTGGCGGGATACCATTGACATGCGTCATCAGATATACCAGCTATGCACTGTTACATACGGCACCAAGGCCGCACCATTTTTAGCTATGATGACTTTAAAACAATTGGCTGAAGATGAGAGACACAATTTCGACAGTGTTGTAATCAAGGCATTGGAGCAGTCATTCTACATGGATGATGTTCTACACGGGTCTCATTCTGTTGAGTTAGCAGTAAAACTAAAACAAGATTTAATCACGTTATTAAAAACAGGGGGATTTAATTTAAGAAAATGGTCTTCCAACGCATCAGCCTTACAAGAAGATACACTCGGGGCGAGTAGCAAGCAAGAAAATTTCGATTTCAAGGAAATGGAGACATTAAAAACCTTGGGATTGCGTTGGAATTCAAAAGCAGACTTATTTACATTTCAATCAAAAATTGAACCATCGAACAAAACACCAACTAAGAGATCCATGTTGTCAGACATATCAAAGTTGTTTGACCCTCTTGGTTGGCTGTCACCGATATCAACCAAGCTAAAACTGCTATTTCAGCAAGTTTGGATGTCAAGTATTCAATGGGATGACAAGTTACCCGATCAAATTAGCAAGGAATGGCTAAACATTAAAGGTGATATGCACAAAATTAATCAATTCAAGCTGGAGCGATGGTTGGGTACAGGAGAAAGCAAAACGCTAGAACTACATGGATTCTGCGATTCTTCTAATAATGCCTACGCATGCGTTCTTTATTGCAAGACTAAAAACAACGGTGAAACAAAGATATCGTTGGTAGCAGGAAAAGCAAGATTAGCTCCAGTAAACAAATCAATTTCAATACCAAGATTAGAGCTTAGCGGAGCTCTATTACTGGCAAAGTTGTTGTCTAAAATTCAACAATGCCTAAGCAGTCACAATATCAAGATATATGGTTGGACTGATTCAATGGTAGTCCTAGCCTGGTTACAAAGAGAGCCAGGACGATGGAAGCCATTTGTTGCCAACAGGGTGCGACAAATATCAAGCATTATACCTACTAACAGCTGGCGTTACGTCAAGTCAGCAGAAAATCCTGCAGATTGCGCAAGCCGCGGATTGGGTATCGATCAATTGAAGAACCATTCGCTGTGGTGGGAAGGACCGTCGTGGCTGCGAAACTACGACCCCGACCAAGAAACTGGGCAAGCAGTGTTTACCACAGACGAAGAAGCAAGAAAAGTCAATCATATTAATTACATATCGCAGCAAGAAAGCGATAACATTCTGGGTGAATTATTAGCAAGATATAGTTCACTCGCGAAACTAACAAGAGTTGTAGCATGGATATTAAGATTTATCAAGCAAGCGAGATACAAGAAAAACCGCATGCAAACTTATTTTACATTACAAGAATTAGTAAATGCTAAGCATAAAATAATTTTATATGTACAGCAGAGAGAATTTGCCCAGGAAGTACATAACTTACAAGAAAAGAAGCCACTATCAGCAAAAAACAAGTTACTGCAATTAAATCCATTCCTTGACAACCAGGGGCTTCTCAGAGTTAGAGGAAGACTAAGCAAAGCCAACATTAATCAAGATATGATGCATCCGATCATCATAGCTCACGAAGGACACTTAACAAACTTAATTATAGATCAAGCACATGAACTTACCTTCCATGGAGGAGCACGGGTGACATCAGCATTCATTCGCAAGAATTACTAGATCATAGGTGGTAATCGAGCGGTCAAAAAGCGTATACGTACCTGCGTTACCTGTCGTAAACATAGTCCCAGCAAGTTGACACAATTGATGGGTGATTTACCTACGCAGAGATGTAACGTTGCAAAGCCTTTTGAACATACAGGCGTCGATTTTACCGGGCACGTGCTCATAAAGGCCAACAAGGGCCGTGGTATTAAGACCACAAAGGGCTACGTGGTGGTATTTGTCTGTATGGTAACCAAGCTTGTTCATTTAGATTTGGTCTCAGACCTGACATCATCGTCATTCATCGCTGCATTGCGAAGAATGGCTGGAAGAAAAGGCTCGCCGAAACACTTGTACAGCGACAATGGTACAAACTTTGTCGGCGCCAACAAAATTTTACAAGAAGAGATGGAGCAGGTACAAGAAACATTCGATCAAGATTTCATCAAAGAAATTACTAGCATGAGGATCGAATGGCATTTTAATGCGCCCTCATGGCCTACAGCAGGAGGGTTGTGGGAGGCTGCGGTCAAAAGTTTAAAGTATCATTTAAGAAGAGTAGTTGGAGAGCAGAAGCTCACTTTTGAAGAGTTCAGCACAGTTCTGGCCCAGTTAGAAGCAGTACTTAACTCGAGGCCACTGTGTCTTCTGACTGAAGATCCCAACGACTTGGATTTTCTCTCTCCGTCAAGCTTTATCAATCTAAATCAAGACATGACTATATTAGAAACAGAAACAGATATGCGGACGAGATGGCATTTAACTCAAAAAATTGTACAAGATATTTGGAAACGTTGGCATACAGAATATCTCATTCAGCTGTCAGCAAGAAGCAAGTGGAGACATTCTCAACCAGACATTCAACTAAATGACATTGTAACAATTAACGATGCAAATTTACCTCCAGGGAAGTGGGCAGTTGGCCGCGTCGTCCAGCTGCATCCCGGTGCCGATGGCCACATCAGGGTGGTCACATTGAAAACAAAGAATGGGCTTATCAAGAGGCCTATTATCAAGCTGTCTATTCTCCCTGTGAATGATAGAATCGACAAGCAAGAGTCGCGTTCCAAGAAAGTGAAAGATGGCAAACCAAAACAAAAGAAAAAAGTAAACTACAGCTTCTCATCGCTGGTAATGTTACTTTTGTCGTTCATGAGCATTTTGACCACAGCTCAATGTGCATACAATGTTACACAATTAAAAGACAGTCAAGGTCTTTATTTTGACAAAATTGCAAACATGCAATTAATCAGAGATGAATGGAAGATAGTCACATACTATGACATGAATTCATTTTGGCAAGGTACAGAAGCATGCAGTAAATACCTTAGCTACTTAGATCAGTTATGCAACAAGTTTAAAGAATCGTCACATTGTGACGTCATACAAGTTCAACTGCAACAAGAATTCTCAGAACTCGAGTACTATAACCACCTGTTGCTGAGTCAGCATTCCAGCACGCGCCGAGCACGTGTCCTGCGTCGCCGCAAGCGAGGCCTTATCAACGGGATAGGCTATCTAGCAAATAGCTTATTCGGTGTACTTGACGAGAGATTTGCTGAGCAATATAAACAAGATATTCAATCAATACATGACAATGAAAATCATTTGCTTTCTCTCTTAAAACAACAAACAACGGTCATTGAAGCAGAATACAACGTTTTGAAAAGGAACGGGCAAGCCATTAATAAGCAACATAAGATGCTTAATTCACTATCAATCAAGTTAGATAAGCTAGGAAACGTTTTATTGAACGAATCAGAGAGAAATCGAGTCATGAACGATTTCAGTACGGGAGCAATTGCTACGAGCAATGTTTTAAGACAGCTAAAAACAATCCAAACAAGTTTATTAGATACCATAACAGATGTTTATCACGGGAGACTCAGTTTTCATTTATTGTCACCAGAACAACTGAAGGATACCCTGAATACAATATCGAGTCATCTTTCAAAGGATCTTACGTTACCGATCAATAACTTACAAACTAACTTTAGAAACATTTATCATTTATTGACAGTCAAAGCAAGAATGACTGCAGAATTTTTAATCTTTGAATTGAAATTGCCTCTGGTGTCTAGAGATACATATTCAATCATGAAAATAATTCCAATACCTCAACATGTAGGTAACTCAAGCATGGCTACTTTAACTCCGATTGCTGAACATGTTGCAATCAATTTGAAGAAGGACTCGTATTTACCGATGTCTACCTACGACGTCCAGATATGTCTACGTGAGGATGTCGATAATTATCTATGTCATATAGAGAAGCCGATTTATCATCTCAAGAATGATGAAAAATTATGTGAAGTAGAACCTGATTCCAGCATATGCAAAATCGGCATAACGACTTGTTCGAATCAATGGACAGCACTTAACCTAGCAAAATAAACAATTATGCATTTTTCTGCTGTAGTCAGTGTCAAATAAGAGTTCTATGCAACGATAATGTGTCGTCGGGGCAGTTAGTAAAAGCAGGCATATTGGGAGTCAAACACGACTGTTTAATTAAAACCGTAAGTTTTACGGTTTACTCACGTAATGAAGGTTTAAGCACTTTAAACATCAAACCATATTTCAAGCTGCCTGAGATAGAACCAATCAATCACATCATAGACGTAGGCATCCCAACTCCACTGATACAAAACGATACACTCCTCTCAAGCAGCCAGGAGCTTGACGAAATCAAGAAACAACTCCGCATTCTTAAAGCAAGCGAAAGTTTGCCGAATCAAATTTCTTATCACGATATCCATCACTACACAGCGATTTATGTGGTGATCGGAGTTGTGTTGGTAGTTGGAGCAGTCTTCATGGTACGACGGCTGCATAACAGGCGAACCGCATCTCTCGAGGTGGCAAGGGTCGCATTGACGAGTCTACAGACCGCGCAATACGCGACACTATCAAGGGCAGAGGCTGGGGCCTCTAACTCATCGTCCTCGGTTCAATATAGTGTTAGTGCGCGTAATCAGTGTGACATTCCGTGTGTATCAGATTACAGTGAAATTAAAAAGGTGCATAAGTTAGACAAGTGTACAGTGCCTATGTCTCGTAAAACAGAGTTCAAGTAGAGACTCTAAACTAGCATAAGGACCAATTGGAATCACCTTGTCAATCATCTAGCATAAGGACCAATTGGCATCACCTTATTACTCATCTTGTCATGTTCATCTCATATTCATCTTCCCGCTCGGGAGCATGTACGGTGCAACCGCACACTCTGCAATTCAGCAGTTTACGCCACACATTCATTTCAATTCATAATAATTCCCTCAGTTCGCGTTGGGCTATCAAGTCAGCCAGGCGTTCTCGTTACAGCCAACAAGGGCCGCGTCACTCACTTCATTGCCACACCATCAGTTCATTAAGCTCATTTTACTTTAAGTACCTTTGGGACAATACATAGTGTTTCAGTACTTTACCTTCTTTCATTCTATTCATCCCGCATCTAAAAGTAATGTGTGGTCTACCAAGAGATCATACAAGGCGCAAACCCAACTTTGTTCGGAAAACGTCGGTAAGCTTCGTAATTCGTCATGTCAAAACCCAGTGGCAACCTTGTACTGTTGTGTGCGTAAATTGTTACATTGTGTGCCACGTATGTATAAGAACGCACACACAATAATTCTGCATGAGCACGAGAGCACACATATAAACATTAAGCCGCGAATAGTTCGTGTCTCTTCCGAGGCACTCAGCGGCGTTAGTGCATTACAATACAATGCGAAGTTGCGTCAAATCTATTTTGTTCCAAAATTACAAAATATATATGTATTTTCCAGGTACCCTGAAGTGACACCCAAGCACGAGGTAACTGAAGAAGGTCAACCTGGATTCCATATTCAAACTGCAAAAGCTGCTGAACATTTGTATGCTATAATTGACGGCAGGCCTAAAGAAATATTGGGCACTACTTATACTCATATCAGGGAGATCGTGACCGCAGTTCACGAATGTGGCTACTTTGACCGTTCAGCAGATATTGTAGCATCAGAGATAGAAGACAGTATTGCACTAGCACCAGAAATGGAGCCTGTTGAAGGGGTGGACAACGAGGTAGAGACCGAGGTGGCAGGCGCGTACCCGCCGGGTGCGCCGCCGGGCCACGCGGCCGGCGTGCTGCCCGTGCCGCCCGCGCCCGGCGTCGTGCCCGCGCCTGCCTACCCGCTGCGCCCGCTGCCGCCCATCACGTTGCAGGAGGTGGAGCATGCGTATTTCGCCCAGCAATATCCTCAACAGAGACCTATCACTGAAGTAATAGGGTCTCAGAATTTCTTCTTTCTGCAAGAATCTGAGTTAGACAGCCCTGTCGGCACGCCGCAGCCGGCAGTGATCGCCAATCAGCCGTCGCCGCCTGGGCCGATTCCAACTCAGACTTTCACCAACCAGCACTTCGTCCAGCTGCCGGGCGGGCGCGTGGCCGAGCCCGGCACGCTGCCCATGCCGCCGCAGCCGCACTTCGCGCCGCACCCCGAGCTGGCCTACCCGGCCGGCGTGGCGCTGCCGACCGGCGTGGCGCTGCCGACCGGCGTGGCGCTGCCGGTCGGCGCGGCGCTGCCCGCCGGCGTGGCGCTGCCGGCCGCGCGCTCGCTGCCGGCGCGGCCCGGCCCGCCGCCCGCGCCGCCGGCGCTGGCCGAGCGCCCGCCCGGCTCTCCCGCGGACGATGGAAATGACGATGAGATTAAGGAGGGTGGAAGTCCCGAACAGGACGATGGTGGAGAACGTAAAATTCACGGACAAGGAGACGGCCAAGCTAGGTACCGGCGATTCGGACGCGGCGGCGGAGGAGGCGGTGCCAGGGGCGCTCCGAACGGACATCGCGGTCGCGGCGCATTCCAGAATAGACAAGGAGAGGGCGGCTACCGCGGTAGGCACCCCGGTGACTACCAGGGAAGATCCGGGAAGGACGGCTACCAGAGCAGGCAGTACGACGGATATCAGAACAGACATAGCAAAGACAGCTACCAAAGTCGCGGAGGAGACGATCGCGATGGATACTACGGTAACGGCGACACAGGTGATAGTCACCAGCAGAATGAAAATGGTGGTCGTGACAGATACAACGACAACCAAAGCTACCAAGGCGGTTTCAAGGGCCGCGGCAGAGGGGGACCCCGAGGGGGCCCGCGCGGGGCCACGCGGGCCGCCCGCCCGCAGTACTCCCGCAAACCGGAAAAAGTTGAATAGTTCATGTGGATCTCGACGGTGTGTTGCATTAGCAGCATCACCACGATATAAATGTATTATGACGGACAAATTCATTCGTGGAAGGCAGATTTCACCGGCAACAACGCGCTGTGGTTAAAAATCGAGAGATTATGGTATAAAAAAATAAATAAAAAAAGAATAAAAAAAAAGTAAAATATTAAAACTTGAAACTGAATAAAAAATAAGTTACTTGAGTTTAGATGTATGATATATGCAGTTATTAATACTTACGTAATTCTAGATTCTTGTATAAGTTATGTCACGCAAGTGGCGATAGTGCCGCGGTGCGAGAGGCCGCTCGTGGCCCGTCATCGCTCAGTACCTCGTGCGTGCCTCGTCCTCGTGATAATATAAGTACAGGAGATGTGCACACAACTGACTAAACACTCAACTGGGACCTTTTTCCAAATCACATTGATCTTTGTACTTTTAATACAGTTGATTTTAAAATAGTAATTATAAATGTGTTAAGATATTATATACATACTTGTTTCTCATAAAACAGCAAAGTATATTATAAAGCTTTCATTTCAACTACATATAGTTATAATTTTGCTACTATTCCTGCGCAACTTTTTTGAGTTTTGTTTTTAATTATATTGCAATTGAACAGGTACCTGATACCTGATGCCTATCTTATACCTGTTGACATTTTATGTTTTAAGAAACTGAACTGGCCATATCACATTAATTATGCATGTAATAGTGTAACTAGAATACGTTCCGATTTATTCGTGAATAGCTCTACTTGATTTTGCTTGTAATTATTTATCGTTCAAATAGAGCTATTATCGTTAAATTGGTCAGATGTAAAGATGTGGTATTTGGTTTCCCTGAATTATTTTTGTTTGTCTTGTCCAGGCTTTTTACATATTCCTTAACATTGTTCTCAATAGAGGCTGTGTGCAAGCAAATTAAAAGTATTCTATAAAATGAAACGCATTTTATTTAAACATATTCTAACGTCACCGCTTCCCGACGGCGCGTTGTGTTCCACGCGCGCCTCAAAGAGATGTCAGCATAAACCGAAGGCAAGGGCCGATGCCTGTCAGGGGTGCGGGTTCGTTCGAAAGAGATACCACAGCCCCTGGCATACGGGCTACTGAGGGAACACGGGTGGGTTTTAGTCAGTAAAAGTCTGACACGCCCTCCTGCTCCACCCAGAGCGGTAGAAGCAATACCGTCTTTACCATAAGGGCACACGGGGCCCGTGCCCAGGGCCCCCCATGCTCAGGGGGCCCCGAAGGACTGACAATTTCTCTCACATTTATTCTCAAAACATTTTGCCAACGCCAAATTTTTGTTTTTCGGGTTACACTAATTAATAATTCGCTATCTTTACTTTCCGAAAGGGCCCTAAATTCTTGTGTGCCCAAGGGCCCCAGCATAGTTTAAGACGGCCTTGGGTAGAAGTTATTTGATGATTTCCCACGCAAAAAAAAAAAAAAACGCTTCCCAGTAAAATTTTCAAAAATAACAAAAATCTTTGGTTGGATTCTAAAAAGTACAAGCATAGTGTTTTTCCATCAGAAAAGCCCATTACCAAAATGTATGAAGCCGCATGCCTTTTTTTGTTCTTGGTGAATATTAATGAAACATATTAAGGAGAGTGCCCACTACACCGCATCATATGATACTAAGCCCATGACCGTGCTAGGAACGTGTCAGACAAAAATATTCTTTGTATTAAAAAGATGTCCGTTTCAATGGTGCGGACGCGGCGATACCTATTTAAAAAAAAAAAAATTGCCAAGATTTTGTTAAAGTTGATTCCCAAAAGTACCAAAACCATAAAATCAAAGTTCTGGTTAAAGAGTATATTTATAGAGTTTAAACGTGGCCGCGCCATTGAAACCATAGAACACATACTCATATCGGAGATTGAAACGCGGAGAACCGCGCGTCCACGGAGTTCTTTAAAACTAAGTGTTGCAGATCCTGAAATTTTGGATCAGAATTTGTGAAAATTTTGAATACAATCCTAGGTTTTATTTTTAAGGAGCTGTAAAACTATAACCACATGGCCACGCCATTGAAACGTGAAAAACACGATATCGCTGATATCTCGCTGAAAAAGCATCGCAGACGTCGAGTTTTTGTAAAACCCGTAGACAGAGAAACTAATAGACGAAGGGACTCTGTAACCGCGGTTGAGACAGAGATATTAAGTCAATGTGTGTGTATAATGTTGCCATAGTAAGTGCATTCCCCTGTTTTTGAAACGTTAGATATAATAGGGTAAATGATTTTCAGGATTTAATTAAAACAAAACGAGTTTTTTACTTTTTATTCTTTGATACTAAACACTCCAAGAAAAAATTAAAATAACATTATTGATTGCGAAACAATGTTAATTTTGTAAACATATTTCTTAATTTTTCTTGGGGCTCTGATAGCTATTTTGTAAATTCGAATTTGAAGGTATTTCATGGTAATTGCTTTCATTAAAAGGATTTCATGATCATCTAGAGGAGAATGATCATAAGAAACACCATGTTCTACAAATAACTCTTTTCCAATACATTGACGAAGACATTGATTAATTAATTGTAGTAAAAGATTATTTCGTTCTAGTAGTTTACTGCCCCACTGTGTTAAATTTTGTTTAAATACTTTTTCAGCAATTTCACAAACGGCGATTACATCAGCGGCAGGATAATGCAGACCACCTTTATCCTTCTTTAGAATTAATTTATAATTGTTTTTAGAGGCAGTGCTAATCATACACATCAAGCAATTTTCACATTTCACTATCTTTGCCACTTTAGTTACAACAAAACCTGAAATATATATAATTATATGTTTAGTGAATTCTGTAAGTCGCGTAGGATCTGCAAGGTAATCATGATCAGTGTCAATGGTTAAATAATCATTTTCAGTTTCGCTTTCTAAACCGCTGGAATTTCTCAGAAGAGGTAAAGTAGCGTTTATTGATTTTTCATAACGCGAGTTGGTATATTATGTTAAAATGCTTATATTTTCAAGAGATGTGCAATTTCCAGTATTTATGTGTTTGTGTGTGTTTGGAGAACCATGAACGACTAACCTTTTGTATGCAGCTCGAAACTGCAGCGCCGAGGGATTATTATTAAATCCACCTTTAGATCTAATTGCACTAAAAATGATTCTAAATGATCCTGGCTTAATTTATAAGTAGGTAAAAATACCAACTCTGAGCTGGCTATAAGTCTATTAAAAAAAAATTGCACACCACGAATGCAACATCTAAGTCCGATTATGCACGCTTTCCTGTTACTTTGAATAACATTTTGGCCATTCGCTATTTTAAGACCATTTAAATAA
Source organism: Polymixis flavicincta (assembly GCA_949987655.1). Classification (NCBI taxonomy): domain Eukaryota; kingdom Metazoa; phylum Arthropoda; class Insecta; order Lepidoptera; family Noctuidae; genus Polymixis; species Polymixis flavicincta. Next base: position 15,860,597 of record OX465181.1, on the reverse strand, counting down.
TTAAACATATCATTTAAAAACACATTAACATTTTCAAAAAATTTCACATTAAGTGGTTTTTTATAACCATACGCATTAATATTGCGGCTATTTAAGATATCGAACAGATGATTTATTTTTCTTATAAATTCAACGGTAGGTGATGATCCTTGGAACTGTTCTAAATCAATTTCCTCACAAAATTCAATAGCATCAGCAACTGAATTGCTAAACGTTTGCACTGCCAGTTTCACTTTCATTATCTGTTTTACAAAGTTGATGTCAGCTTTTCTTAATTTATTTGCTAAATGAAGACCTTCTCGTTCCTGCAAATCATGCAAAGATGTAATAAATGACCATCTTATTATTTTATCGTCACTAGTTTTTAATACGGCTTTGTTACCCAGCAAATTTCTAATTAGTTTCACCATATGTGGTGGATCAGGAAAAAAACATTCTTTAATAACACCGTCCATATCAATTTTAAATACAGGTTCAACTTCGTCATCATTATCAATTTTGCAGCCTAATATTTTCGCCATGGCAAAATTTGATGGACATCCATCACAAGTTACTGAAATAACATTTACGTCACAGGAATCCAACAATTTAATGCAATCAATAACAAGCTGTGGCTTCTGTTCTGCAGTTACGCTTTCGATTAGAAAATACCCTACAGGTATTTTCCAGGATTCGTTTAAGGCTGTTACCATAAAATCTAAAGCCTGGGTGGCCATTCTAATATTATCACCGTCTAAATTGACACCAATATTTACTAATCCAACACATTCTACGCCCTCCAAAGTCACGGCTTTCCTTATTGCCATTTCGTCAAATGAGAGACACACATGAACTTTTTTACCTGATGCATTTACTTTTAACTTTATTGTATACAATGCCTCTTTGGTAAATCCGGGATTACCATCTACTGATCGATACCAACTAACCAATGTTTGTGGGTGTGGAAGGAAAGTATTAAATTGTTATCTTAAGTAAGAATAAGCACGTGGACTAATAAAATGCAAACATAATGCGAACTTTCACACTGAAGTAGAATATTTTTTAGTTTTTCCAACTGAACCCAAAAACCGTTTAAGGAAATCTTTGTTTCCGCTATCAATAGTACTTAACATGTCAGCACCTTCAAATTATAGCAAGTATTTAATTTTAAGTTCCGAAATAATATCTGATAATTTAGCATTTCGTTTCAAAAGGCGCCTATTTGTTTGCCGGACAGCACGTATTTTTTTTGTAAGATTTGCAACAGCCTCAGTTTTTTTCTTCAAATCCGCTTTAAGTTTTTTCTTTCTTGGCGTATCTTCCTCTTCCGGCAAATGCAATTTTCTTCTGATGGTTTTTATTTTAGCATCATCTTGAAAATTGGCACTTGAAGATGTGAATGGTCCTGGATCAGCACTCTCCTCAGGTGTTGAAGTCTAAAACATTCAATCCAATTACTAATAAAATATGTTTAACCTGTTGACTCGGAACACATATTATGAATTAAAGAAGAATGTCAAATAATGTTGTAAATAGAAGAATACCTTGATGGACTTTTCTGGCTCATGTAAAAATGACAATGACGCTGATTTTGATATTGTTGAGTTATCGCTTTCAACAACTTGTATCTGCGAGGTAAATCATAAAGTTATGAAATATCTTTTGAAAAAAAAAAAACAAAATTGTTTTATTTTCCTTAATAAATTCTTACCGCATTTGGTACTGCATCAGAATGCAGAACTGTTTTCTTTTTCTTTTTTATTAGTAAATTTTCTAGGAAATGATTGCTACATATTTTACAATATTTTGTGGGAGTCCAATCTTTTCTTCCGGTTGCTTCGATCCATTTTTTACGTAGGTCTGGATCGTCTGGAAAACTAACGATAAACTTAGCTATAATTATTATACTCACAGTCATTCTATAATGACAGACGTTTCGTTCTTATTCAATAAGAAATAGGAGAAAGAATAAATTAAAATATTATATATTTGTAGATAACCAAGCTTCCCTTAAAAGATACTAAGCAATTATTGGATTACATTTTTTTTTTGTTTTAGTTACATTGTCGAGTCAATATTTATATCGAGACTCGGGGCATTTTTTAGCTGACGCTGGCAACACTTCCATGATATTAATTTTAGGTTATGAATGATTAAAACTCGACAAAATCCTATTATCTTCAGAGTTTTAACGAGACATATCGTTCCGTTATGCTATGGCATAAATAGGATCACTGAGGAATTATATTTAGGGACAAAACCATCGGTACTTACGCGTGAAAAGACAGACCGCCAATTTTCTTCTCACTATCGCTTTTACATGAAATAACACGACAACGCACCATTGTATAATCGTCGATGTGATATACGGATAATTTATCTGTCTTCTCACTGGATTACAATCGTTTTATAACATAAAAATAAGCAAAACTTGAACATGAAACACAATGAAGGCACGAAGTGTCAAAGTTTGTTTCGCAATTTGAGTTGCTGACCTTGGAAAAACCGGTTACAAGGTAAGAGACATAAAAAAATGGTTATCTGTATCTCTGTCTAAAACATTCGTAGCGTCATTTTCGCTCTCTTTCTTGTGTAAGCGAGAAAGGAATCGTCACTGCGTCTATTAGTTTCTCTGTCTACGGTAAAACCCAAATTTGAATTTGTCAAAATTTGTAAAAATTCAACAAAAAATCCCAGGGTTATATTTCAGGAACTGTAAGACAAACAGGGCCGCGCCATTGAAACGGTGAAAAACACATTATCGCCGATATCTCGCTGAAAAAGCTTCGTAGAGGCCTGAAGTTTATTGTTAAACCTAGATTTGAATTTGTAAAAATACAACAAAAATCCTAGTGTACGTTACCCCACCAAGAAAATGTCTCCTAGAGTTATATGAGTAGAACGTATAATCTGTGCCTTATCTGCTGTAAATGTGCCCCCACATAAAAAATGTGTCCCCTGTCGTTTTGGAGGAAAACGGAAAAAACGATTCTTGCTAGGGTAACGTTTTTCTAGCAGGAAAATTCTAAACGAATGATCGGAGAGAGAAAAATTGTACATGGCCAGAGAGCTTATATGTGTGCCAAAATGTGCCCCCAAAAATAAAATCTGTGCCCCTTCAGGTTTTCGAGATATTGCATTTCCTGCTGGAGTAACGTTTTGATGAATCGTATATCTCTAAAACCATTGCATGTGCCCCTGTAGAATAAACATACACGAGTAGCTCTTAATGTGTGCCCCTTTTTTTTTTTTTTTTTTGGGTGGGAAATCATCAAATAACTTCTCCCGCTCTGGGTGGAGCAGGAGGGCGTGTCAGACTTTTACTGACTAAAACCCACCCGTGTTCCTTCAGTAGCCCTTAAGCCAGGGGCTGTGGTGTCTCTTTCGAACAAACCCGCACCCCTGGCAGGCATCGGCCCTTGCGGGCCCCATCATTTTTTTTGTGCTGACATCTCTTTGAGGCGCGCGTGGAACACAACGCGCCGTCGACTTGGGCTTGGTCCTTACCGGACAGCGAGCTACCCATTACTCGCCGTCCGCAAGCCCATGCCTACGGTGGCCGGAAATCGGCCTGGGATTCCCGACGCCCAGGGCGTCTCCGTATCCTGCGGCGGCTGGGGTCGCGAGGGCGCATATGCTGCCTCTCCCTCACGTAATGTGTGCCCCTTAGTGCCCTATTTAGATTTAAGAAAATATTTATAGTTTTCAAGTTATCGCGGTTTTGTGAAAACCTTAAAAAACATCGCAGCGCTTAAATGAGACAAGGCACAAGTTCGCTGGAAACTGTATTCGGTCCTTCTTGACGCTATTAATAACCATACAAAGTTTCAAAACTGTTCATGCAAGCGTTTTTGAATAATCTTGCTAAAAGTAAAAACGATGGTGTCATAACTTTGACGGCAAAATACAAGGAACCGGCTCAATCCCAGATGTGTTGGGCACGCCACGATTGCGGCGGTAAGTCCCCTCTTTGAGGAGTGGTTTGAGAGGCGGCATGGCGTCCTCACCTTCCGCCTGACGCAGGTCCTCACCGGACACGGTTGTTTCGGCAAGTTCCTGTTTCGGATAGGGCGGGAGGAAACGCCCGGGTGTTTCCACTGCGAAGATCGCCCTGAGGACACGGTGGAGCACACGGTGGCGGTCTGCCCTGCTTGGGCGGAGCACCGCCGTGTCCTCGTGGAGGCGATCGGCGGCGGCGATCTCTCGCGTCCGGCCCTGGTCCAGGCCATGGTACGGAGCGAGAGGGCCTGAGGAGCCGTTATCTCCTTCAGCGAAGCAGTGATGCTCGCGAAGAGGGAGGCGGCGCACGTGAGGGAGAGGCAGCATATGCGCCCTCGCGACCCCAGCCGCCGCAGGATACGGAGACGCCCTGGGCGTCGGGAATCCCAGGCCGATTTCCGGCCACCGTAGGCATGGGCTTGCGGACGGCGAGTAATGGGTAGCTCGCTGTCCGGTAAGGACCAAGCCCAAGTCGACGGCGCGTTGTGTTCCACGCGCGCCTCAAAGAGATGTCAGCACAAAAGTGATAGGACCCGCAAGGGTCGATGCCTGCCAGGGAAACAAATTCAGCGAAATTGATATTCTAACTCTGCCGTCTCTTTATATTCTAGAAAATATCTTGTATGTTCGCAAAAACTTAGGCCTTTTCAAAAAACGATGCGATTTCCATAATCTGAATACACGTAGTAAAGATGAAATTCTGATTCCAAAATTTAGATTGACTAAAACTAGCAAATCATTTCTAATAAACAGTATCCGCTTCTATAACAAGTTGCCAAAGTCAGTTACAGAACTTAGCGATGGAAAGTTTAACTATTTACAATGCTGACATGTTCTTTATTGACATTGTCAATTGACATGTGTCATTATTTGACATTATACATCAATTTTAATATCAACTATTTTTTTAGTGATTGTCATGTTAATCATATCACTATGTTTAATTAGGTTCATTTTATTGATGTAGATTATTTTTAACCCCCGACGCAAAAACGACGGGGTGTTATAAGTTTGACATGTGTGTGTGTGTGTGTGTGTGTGTGTGTGTGTGTGTGTGTGTGTGTGTGTGTGTCTGTCTGAGGCAACGTAGCTCCCGAACGGATGAACCGATTTTGATTTAGTTTTTTTTGTTTGAAAGGTGTATTAGTCGGGAGTGTTCTTAGACATGTTTCATCAAAATCGGTTCAGCCGTTTGAAGATTATCAGCTCTTTTCTGGTTGAAAAAGGGATTTTAGCCTCTGATCAACTCAAAATTTGGGATTCTATTACTTCAATGATATTAGACGAATAAAATAACCTTTAATGATGCTGGAGCACCACCTGGAATTTCCAGGAAACCCAAGTTATTCACCAACAAACTGCAGAAGTATAGTGTTTGGGCTTATTGAAAAGGTCTCAATGAATAGATTATAGATAAATGGTGATTTAAGGGAGACATAAAGTTTAAAAAGCAAGAAATAAAAATTAAATTTAAAATTTATAAAACCCCCGACCCAAACAAAAACTCAAAAAAGCAAAAAATAATATTTATAGGCCTTTTAATTTTAACGTAATATTTTGATCAGGGCATTGTCAAGTCGGGGGACGGTCAATTAAAACGCCAAACAGAGGCCTAGCCGTCCCCCGACTTGACAATGCCCTGATCAAAATATTACGTTAAAATTAAAAGGCCTATAAATATATTTTTTTGCTTTTTTGAGTTTTTGTTTGGGTCGGGGGTTTTTTAAATTTTAAATTTAATTTTTATACATATTGTGAATGGGAGAACGTTGTAGGCCTTACAGACTGTAGATTTGTAGACGATTTTCTCTGTATTCGTATAAGTACCTGGTACTTATTGACAGGCCTGCACTGTCCTCCCATACATTTTATCTTTGTAATTTGAAAACATTGGTAAAGCCAATCATTTTTAAAAGAGTAACCGTGGAGTTTCTTGCCGGCTCTTCTCCATAGAAAACAACATTTTGGAACCGTGCACCTAGCTTCTGACGTTTCATAAGTGCCGATGCAGGTTTATATGAAATAAAAATATTTTGATTTGATTTGATTTGACAATAAAGAAGGTCATCGAAATGTATGGATCAGTCGCTTTTTAGTAGTCATTGCAATTTGGTCGGATAACCAGCGTTGTTTACATATTTTGGTTTTTTGTTAATATTAACTTAATGCGAAACATTCCAAGCTGAATATTTTCACCATATATTTTTGACTAAAGGCACAAGATTTTGGTTCACACCTACACATCTGGGATTGAGCCGGTTCCTTGTATTTTGCCGTCAAAGTTAAGACGCCATCGTTTTGACTTTTAGCAAGATTACTCAAAAACGCATACATGTACAGTTTTGAAACTTCGTATGGTTATTAATAGCGTCAAGAAGGACCGAATACAGTTTTCAGCGAACTTGTGCCTTGTCTCATTTAGGCGCTGCGATGTTTTTTAGGGTTTTCATAAAACCGCGATAACTTGAAAACTATAAATATTTTCTTAAATCTAAATAGGGCACTAAGGGGCACACATTAAGAGCTACTCGTGTATGTTTATTCTACAGGGGCACATGCAATGGTTTTAGAGATATACGATTCATCAAAATGTTACTCCAGCAGGAAATGCAATATCTCGAAAACCTGAAGGGGCACAAATTTAATTTTTGGGGGCACATTTTGGCACACATATAAGCTCTCTGGCCATGCACAATTTTTCTCTCTCCGATCATTCGTTTAGAATTTTCCTGCTAGAAAAACGTTACCCTAGCAAGAATCATTTTTTCCGTTTTTCTCCAAAACGACAGGGGGCACACATTTTTTATGTGGGGGCACATTTACAGCAGATAAGGCACAGATTATACGTTCTACTCATAACTCTAGGAGACACTTTCTTGCTGGGGTAACGTACACAAAATCCTAGGGTTATATTTCAGAAGCTTTAAGACTGAAACCATATGGCCGCGCCATTGAAACGGTGAAAAACACCGGCAATATCTCGCTGAAAAAGCATCGCAGAGGCCTGACGTTTGTTGTAAAACCTAGATTTGAATTTGTCAAACCTTTTAAAAATACACAAAAATGTTATATTTCAGGACCTGTAAATACGGTATCGCGTCGAAAGAAGTCGTGATTATCTATCGAAGAAAGTAAGCATTAGCGAGATTTTTTTTGTAAACAACAAACTAGGTAGTTAGGTACCGATAATATCTAAATAAAAAAATGTTTCGTTTTAATACGTTTTGAATTTTTCGATAGGGTGACCATGGCGTATGAGTTACAGAAAACTTTCCACCCATTTGTGTTAGAAATTGTATCTCAAAGATTCTAAATTAAATTAAAATTGAACGATAACACATAAAAACAAAATATGTCCATTTCTTAGAAAGTTTTCTGTAAACAATGAGCCATGGTTACCCTATCGAAACGTTTAGTCTAGTACTTACGTATTGCGATACCGTACTACAGCTGAAATATTAATCTGGGTTTTTTTTTTGTGTAAGTATTTTTAAAGTTTTGACAAAATCAAATCTAGGTTTTACGAAAACTTCAGACCTCTGAGATGCTTTTTCAGCGAGAAATCGGCAATAATGTGTTTTTCACCGTTTCAATGGCGCGGCCATTGGTTTTATAGTCTTACAGCTCTTGAAATATCAACCTAGGATTCTTTCCATATTAAAAAAAATATTGCCGCGCCACTGAAACGGACACATTGAAATTTTGAAAATTATGAGACTGCACCCTAGACCGTTCCATCACCAACCAATACCACTGCGTGCCATGCACGGAACGATCACAATAACATTGTCATAACTCATAATTTCAGCCGAAAGACGTCCACGGCTGGACATAGGCCTCCGCCACTTCGACCGGCACCCTAATTGCGTAACTCACGATTAATCATAATCGGTTTCGTTTTGACAGTTCAACAATATTCATTGCGTTTTTACGTTGCTGAGCAGACACATTTTTCGAACATATGAAGTAATGGTTTAACAATCCGTTTCAAAACGAAACAGATTATGATGAATCGTGAGTTACGCAATTAGGGTGCTGTTCTGTGCTTCCCGCATCCAGCGGAATCCTGCGGCCTTCACAAGGTCATCGGTCCATCTTTTGGGAGGCCTTCCAACTTTATGTGTTCTGGTACGCGGTCGCCACTCTAGAACTTTTCGGCCCCATCGGTTATCTGTTTTGCGGGCAATGTGCCCTGCCCACTGCCATTTAAGTTTGGTAATTATTCGGGCTAGGTCGTTTACCATGGTTCTCCTGCGGATCTCTTTATTCCTGGGAAACTCCAAGCATAGCCCTCTCCATTGCCCCTTCTTATGAGACCCATTGTGAGCGAGCATCCGAAATTGTCGGCTAGATAATATTTTGCTGGTGCTGATACGCTTGGCACGCGACGATGCCAAGTAATCTCATGTGCCGAAACGGTGAGCATACGGATTGTAACGATGACCGTTCTAAGCGGATTTTTTTAACCGCCGAAAAAACGGAGGAGGTTCTCAAGTCGACGCGTATTTTTTTTTTAATGTAGATATGACCACGCATAACTTTTTTCAGAGTAGTCCGATTTTGATAATTCTTTTTTTATTGGAAAGGGTATACCCCGAAGTTGTCCCCAGGCCCGATCTAGCTATTTAGCCGCTCCGGGCAAAAATAATATTCGCCGCCCTTTACACTAACACCATATAAGTCATGAGATTGCTGTTCCAAAGAATGGGATGATAATGTGATATTCTTTTAATTATATAAAATTCACGTGTTTTTTTTTTTGAGCATGGGTAATCAACAAATAACTTCTCCCGCTCTGGGTGGAGCAGGAGGGCGTGTCAGACTTTTACTGACTAAAACCGACCCGTGTTCACTCAGATGCTGATCTGAGTGCAACCACCCGCACCCCTGGCAGGACCCTTCCATTGGGATACGTTAGTCTACTACGGCTTCTAACAAGTATACAAAAATTCATGAGGGTATGTTTGTAAGTATACATTTTGCCGCTCTGGGCATTTGCCCGGCTTGCCCCCCCTTAGATCGGGCCCTGGTTGTCCCATCATATAAACAAAAAAAACCAACCCTAAGGGTAGGAAAACAGGGATTGATTGTTCAGTCAAAGATTTTTTAATGCTGAGTTGTGAAAAATTAAGGATCTAGGAATTATTAGATTAAAGCCACAAAAACATATAAAATAAAAAAAAATTAACCAAAAAATTTAACCGCCGAAAAACTGAAAAGCAAAAAAAATATTAACCTTTTTTGTTTAACCATAACGAAGTTCGGAAGTCGGTGACTTTCCATATGTATTTTAATTTTATGTCACCGCCTTCCTAACTTCATTTCAGTTTTTTAGGCGGTTTAATTTTTTGTTAAAAAGTTTTTTTCTAATATCTGTCGTATAGTTATAGGAAAACACGGGTGAACAATAGGTACAACCGGGGGAATCATACGGATAATAGGTATATGGTACTAAAACCGCTATGTACGGGCACGGGCATGATCTCTGTACATAAAAGAGTACAATTTGTTCAATGCATGGAGACATTCTACATGCATGGAAACGTTTTCGAATACTAAAATGCAATGCTATCCTACTTCATTCATCATCTGCCTAGCCTTTTCTCAAGTTTATTGAGTTCAGCTTCCAATCTAACCGGATGCAGCTGAATACCAGTATTTTACATGCAGCGACTGCCTATTTGACCTCCACAACCCAGTTACTGGGTAATACGATACCCCTTGGTAAGACTGGTTGTCGGAGTTTCGGGCTTCTGATCACCCGTAACGACTGTCGAAGATCCACAAAAGACAGCCGGGATCAACGGCTTAACGTGCACGGACGGGTTTTGGTATGTAAAGATGGTCAGCCATCCAAGGATCAACCGCATCAAGTGTAGCTTAACCTGATCGATCGGCCCGTGCGGCTGTTAGTACTTAGCCACAAGCCCCTTTCTGTCATACTTTATTGAACTAAACTAATTAAATATATTCTACAAGCTGTTTTTCTTGCACCTAGCATTTTCCTCGCTGTAGCAGCTGTAGTGAGGTGAAAAATTGTGTGTTGCACTCGGCAGCAAAGATATTCTGCGTCTCGTACTTTTGAAAGTCTCGCTATGCTCTTCTATATTTGAACCACTTGCTTCGCTCATGTTTCAATCCTAGAATCCTTTTTGCAGAGTACTTTTTTATAATATGGAAATCCTTCTCTTGCTCAGCTTTCAATACAAGTACTCGCGCCAAAAAATAACGTTGCTTATCAAATAACTATTAATTAGTTGAACGTCGCAATTAACAAAAAAAAAAATTGATTCTAGTTGCCCCTTCCAAAAGGTAGTTTCGTAAGAATGAGCAAGAAACTCCACTCCACACAAACAAAAACGTAACAAAATTGAAATTTCGCGGGCACCGAGCGATTTTGAATCACGTGCGGTGCAATTAAAGCTTAAGGGTACACTAGTCGCGGGCTCGAACTCACTGGTGGGCCTGGCTAAAAAGCACGCTGTCTCACCAGGCCGCCAGGCGTCGCGTCCGACAGAGGTCGTATCAATGATGAGCAGTTGGACGCTAGTCTACACGCACAACATTATTGAGTGAGCTGCAGGACCAGTATAGTAAAACAGGCGAGTAAAAAAATTTTAAAAGTCCTCCGGCAGATCGAGTTTTCTGAAAATACCACTGCATAAATTTCTTTTAAATAGCGATTGCAACCTTGAGATAACTTAGGTATTTCATTACAGTGTGGGTTCCAAAATATTATTTTCATAATAAAATAAGATTACAATTAGTAAAAGTGGAGAAGATTACTTTTAAACGTTGGTAAGTGTTTACATATTATTGCTCGTGACTGTACATCGAAACTTAAACATGGTGGCGTAAAACCCTCCCGAAGTTTGTATGGAAAAAATGTGGACTTGTTTCAATAGATTGGCTTTATTCATTGTTTTCCATATCAGTTGCTAAACAGTATAAAAATAAAAACCAATATATATATAATAAAAAGGGATCCACCGATATCGGGAGCAGGATCCAAGCTACCGGTCACAGTGCCGGGGGCCCGGTTAGAGTTACAAACCTCTTCATAATGCGAGCCGTATCGAGGAATACAGCGGCTCCACCATATAGTGCCGACTGCCGCTGGTTTAGTGTAGATTAAAACAAAACTCTCGAGTTTTGGATTGGCACCCAAGCGAAGTAAGGGCGGATCGCTAGTACATACATTAATAAAACAAACGTATTAGCTAGTAATAGGTTTTATTCGATAAAATTGCCGTTATGTCTCTTATAGTAAGAAATGGTATTAAAACAAATAGACCTATACCTGTCCAATCTGAACAAAATAAATAAAGTTCTCTTTAACTTTAATTACCAGACAGAACCTGTTATTTTTACAATGCTATATATCTGCTATATAAAACTACATTGACGTAGTCATATTATTAAAAACCTATACAACCTAAAGCAATTATACAAAATATCTTTTCATAGTGTACTTATATTTAAAAATAGAAATATAATATCGTCACATTTTGTTCATTTATAAATTATAGGGCAGGAAACAGTCGTGCCAAATTGTAATTACTTAAAAGTATAGGGGTAATTTTATACAAAATGTTGAATTTAATTATCGCTCCAGGAATGTGTTACTTAGAATTTGAACATCACAACAGACCGTAGATTAACTAAGCCAGATATATTGTCCTTAATTGCCCCTTAAAGATAACGTAGGGTGAGATCATTAAGATTGTGATAGGTGACACATTGTAATCACCGCAATTTACAATTACGAATTGTTTGCACCAATGGATGAATGTTGTTGTTATTAATGCTGTAGCTGCATGTGAGCTGCGTTTAATATTTTCTTCATTAGACCATTAAAAAATGAAATCACATATTCCTAAGTACATTTAAAAGGTAGCAGTTTGGAAGTCAGATCTATTCATTTAGTCAAGCTGCATGCATGTCGATAACTGTAACTTGGTCACCTAGAAACAATTTATATAGAAGATTTAAGCGGCGTTACCAGTAAGTCGGCAGAGCATCTGTAATTTATAGGCGTTTAAAAAGTGCGATTACCAATTTACAATGAATATACTTTTCTGTAAGTAAATTGCAGGTCACACGGCGAGCAAAATAACTAAAACTAAATTAGCTTAAATCGCGGTGTGTTCAGGGCTTAGATAATGCATAAACGAAATATGACCGAAATAATACAAGGGTCTCATCTTCATAATACATTCATTAAAACTTTAAGTTATGGGCCAATGGTAGGTGTATTAGAGAATCGACATGAAACTACTAGACATGTAAATAAATGACTACAAAATATACAACCTTTATTGAGTTTAGAAGTCAACAGTCAAAAGAGTAACTTTATATTCTGTTCATGTAATATAATATTTTTATGAGTAATAATGATATAAAATCATTATTTAATTATATAACCTTTGTAGAGTAACAATACAAACAAAATGAGTTTACGAACCTTTTACATTTAGCAGTTACAGTAATTAGGCCCTAAAATAAATGAATATCACAAAAAAGAAATTGTTTTTTTTATTATTAGTTTTCATCAGCTCTTATTTTAATGTTTCGTCTAATCTGTCCAATCTAGTCTATTGGTTCATGGAAGGAAATATAGGTACTGACTAGTACCTATATTTTCCTATGTCTGTGTTGATGTAAACTTCATTCAAATATGTAGTACTTTTAAATTAGACCAGCAAGATATACTTGACTGCATTGACGGCCTTAACGACCCTAATCAGGCCTGACAAAATTTTGTCAGCTGTACTTCTGAAACTAGCATACTATGTACTTACAATTTATTATAGTTTTATTGCGCATTATTTCTCTTTACGGTGTATAACACACCATAGTAGTTATTGTAATCTTATAGCTTTCAAGGAAATATTCCTTAGCTATATTACTTATGCTCCTATCGTATGATTATATCACACTCAAGTAAGAGGCGCATAACCCAGTCTTATGGGAATTCTAGCGATAACCTAAAACCAGTAAGAGTAGCAAGCAAATAACGGGGTTACAGTCATTTAGTTTTACAATTTGCTACAGGTCAATCAGGGTAACCCTTAATTGATATGTTCGTAAGCTAAGGCCGCCTTCGGTTTATGAATATCTATTACAATCATTTACATGAGCACAGAAAATAAAATTATGTTCCCAGCACGGCAAATATCAACAGATTCAGGAAAAGCAAGCATTAAATGGCACCGGAGTATTTTCGATAAATACTAAGTAACAGCCAATGAATTAATTAAGATGAAAACAATATTATTTTGTGGTTTGTTTAAAACTATAAAAAGATCCGCCAAGGTTTAAATTTGAAACATTATAGTTTAATGCTAAAAAATAAAATAAAATACAAAACAATGACATAAATACAGCACGTTTTCACCTGTATAAAAATGAAATGATAATATTGTCCTTACAAGATATTTACTAGAGGCTGCACAGGCGCACGCGGTGTCACCAACGTTAAATCATTTGTCGCGACATGGCGTTCCGCAGCTTGCGTTCCCACGCCTCCGCCTCCGCCCACGAGTGTCGCACGTCTCGGAACAGCTGAAACCACACACAGACGTGACAGCTAGCGACTCGACAAAATATCACGATGTGACCTATTTAGTTGCGCCTCACGCTTACTAATGGTCCTCTTCCCCCGCAGCATGTAACCCTCAGCCGCGATGCCTCCCATTCGACATCGCGGCTAAGGGTTACATGCTGCTAACAAAAAAAGTAGGTTGCGGTGAGGTGCACCGCAAATGAGGTGGTCATTTGCGGTGCACCTCACCGCAACCTACTTTTTTTTTGGCCGCTACGTCGTCGGCTTTGAGGCAAAAGTCCTGACGAGCGGCCCCACCTAGTGAAATATAAGATCGTAAAGATGAAAAAATATTTCAAGAAATGGGGTTCTTCTTCGCTTCACCGTGGCTGGGAGATTACGGCTACTGAGCCCCCCGCAACGACAATGGGGGGGGGGGGGGTCGTTATTCAGCTGCAGAGCGAATCATTTCCTTTGACCCAACATGTGCACTAGCTGTAATATATATACACTGCCGGCCAAAAGTTTGAGACCACCGACATCAAAGAAGGAAAATGAAATAAAACTCAAAATACAAAGCAAGAGGTTTAATTATTATTTAAAATACTTATTTACTAATACAAAAACATCAAGAAGAAAATAAATAAAAACAAAAAAAATCAACCATTTATATTAAGACGCCGTTCATATTTTAAACAGATTTTTCGTCAGAAAACCCTCCCTTGCATTTTATTACTTTTTTCACTGGTCTCGGCGTACGAGCAACCAATTTGTCGATTGTATCTTGTGAAATACTGTTCCAGCTTTCTTCTAAAGCTTTCCACATGTCTTCTTACGAGGAAGGACAACAACCGCGCACATTTTTATCAAGCTCTTCTCACAAAAGCTCAATTGGGTTGAGATCCGGGCTCTGAGGGGGCCACAGCATGTTTTTTAACACCCCTTCTGTTTCTTTATGTTCTAAATAAACCCTGCATAATTTTTAACTATGTTTTGGATCATAATCTTGTTGGAAAACAAATCCATTTCCAATTAATCTTGGACCAGACGGAATGCCATTTTGCTGTAGTATTCGTTTATACTGCTCCTTTTTCATGATTCCTTTGACTCGTATCAAATCTCAGGCTCCCTGGCCCGAGAAGCATCCCCAGACCATAATGGAACCACCACCATGCTTGACTGTTGACACCACTTAGTCTGGCATCATCTTTTCCTCGGCGCTACGTCGAAAAAAAATTCGTCGTTTTGATCCTTATATTTCAAATTTGGATTCATCTGAACAACGAACTTTTTAAAGTCTTCTTCCGTTCAGTATCGGTGGGTAAGGGTCTACTGCATGCGTTTCTTTTTGTTTTGTGGCCTTAGTAGTGGATTTTGAACGGCGACGCGACCAATTAACTTAGCATCTCGCAATCGTCTTTTTACTGTAGTCAATGACACAGGTTTAGATCGGGATTTGTTCACTTCTGCGCGGATTTCTGGTGCTGTTAGGTGTCTATTCCACTTGCTGGTAACGAGGATGAAATTATCCTCGCTAGAAGTGGTAGCTCTCTGCATTCCAGATTGCGAACGATTTTGATTACTGCCAGTCTCCTTGTATCGGGTTATTGTGTTACGAACACAAGTCTTCAACAACTTAAGTTGAGAGGCAATCGCACGATCAGATTTGCCTTCGTTGTGTAAAATAACTGTGGCAGAACGAGTTTCACTGCATTTTCGCGGACTTTTCTCATTTTAAAATGTCTTCACTATAACAACGACGAGCTCAGACTTATCAAGATAGAGAAAGATTAATCTCCATGAAAACTCAGGCAGTAAATATGTTTTAGGAAGCTAAAATAATCCAACATTTCAGCTAACGCGAAACAAAACCAAAATAATTAGTAATGAGCAGCTCATAAAAATATTACAATGACTCTACCGCCTGGTCCTTGCGCGGAACTCATTGATGGTTTGAAACAATTAACCTTTATAGGATGAGAACTTAAAAAATTACAAAAACAATTGACTCTTAGAAATTCTTTAATAACAACAGAATACGCAAGTGTTCAAATTAGCTCTTTATCATATGTACTTTTAATTTTTTTTTGTTGATGGCAAAGATTTTTACAAGTGGTCTCAAACTTTTGGCCGGCAGTGTACGTGTCACGTATTTCATAGACAGGTTAACGTGAACCCCTTTACGACAGTATGATGTAGATATGAGGAACAACGATGTTAAGAAGGTGGATAACACATTCTCATACGGCCTAAAATCATTATAGTTACTAATATCATCAATCCAATAGGGTATTTTCCAATTTATTAAAAACTATTTTAATTTTAAGATTGGGATGAAATATGTAACAGAAAAACCCATTTTCTCAATGAAAAACAAATTTACGTCAATTTACGACGTCAGCTTTGTCTAAACAGCACCCCGGTACAAATACTTCTGGCGCAGTTTTAGAAGTATTTGTCTACAGAGGCAACGCACCGCAGTAATACCACTATCTCTATCCATTAAAAATCTTGTTAATTATAAACTTGACATTCACTTGTTTACAACTTCTTTCGTTTACACAACGTTGACGTCACGTGTGGTCACGTGATAAAAAGTCATCGTAGAGAGCGTTTTGACGGTAAATTCAAAACAACGAAAAAGAAATTAGAATAAAATTGTTTTTATTTGAGAAAATGGATATAAATCTATTTATTTTCTGTTACATATTTCGCCCCAATCTTCAAATTAAAATGGCTTTTGAATAAACTGGAAAATACCCTATTGCTAAGCCTTATAGATTTGTCTGCTAGGATACTCCTCATTCTCCTGGCCTTATTCAACTATGTATCTACTTCTCTATTAGTCGTCATCTTGGTAGTTCCCTATTTTCTAGCTATATCATCTTTCACACAGTCCATCGATCGTTTCTTTGGTCATTTGTCTACTAGGATATTATGAGGTTAAAAAACAAAGGTATGAACTAAATTTGAACAAATCTAAAAAATATGGTTATTTTGCTCTAATAACAACAATAATAAATTTTTGTGTCGTAACAGTACTAAAATAACTGCAACTCACCTGAGAAAGCCATACTTCGTCCGCCAACAACTCGTTTAGAATCACAGTAGTGTCTTTACTGGGGTTTTGCATCCTTTTCTCGGCGACTCGTTTACTACACTCAGCGTACATTAGATACTTCTGATGAGATATCCTCGAATATAGCTGCACCCGACTACAACACGTCGCACATACGAGGAACTCCTGGAAACACAACATAATGCGTTTATAACGAATTCTCTAATTCTAGCGAGCGAAAGAAGAAGCTTTAACTACCAACATTGAATGATGCTTTTTTTTTTGTGTATGGCATCTCGCAGTTGACCTTGAGAGGCCGTGACTGCTCAACCGGGCTTTATTGAATGATGCAAAGGAACTCTATCTTATATGCTCAGCCCTGTGGCGCTATAGTCAGGTCAATCTAGACCAAAAAATGAGTGTGAAGGTGCATAAAGTCCCAACAAGCTGAAAATCAGTAAAATTTTTCAAAACATAATTATAAATATAATTTAAAAGTTACCCATCATTCACGTGTGTGGATTTTTTTTTATTCGAGGTCAAAGGTCAATAACATGAGTTTTTCGCGATTTTCAGCAAAACGGTAAGTTTTATCATAAAAGTACATCGGACAAAAATTGTAGATCATAAAATTGTCTATAAAAAATGTTTCAATACTTTTTTTCCTACGAGCCACCGTTTCTGAGATAAAACGATTTATCGAACATCAAATCAAGTCAAAGCATTTTTTTCAAATAGGCACTTTTGAACGTCAACATTTACATTAAAATAGAATTGATTCTAGTCGCCCCTTTCAATACCGCCCCATCAAATTCACTACATGCGCGATAGGTTACTTGGCGCATGCATCAGTTTGTACATAAGGCTACATTTCCAGTTTACACTGATCTTGCACTGCACGGAAATCATATACAATGCGAGATTACTGTATATGTATAGTTTGATGTGTAGCCGGGTCGAGTCAATTCTTGCAATTTGAATTAAAACCACTTCCTCTTATCCTACGGAGCTGAAATGTCTCATATTGATTCTGTTTCGAAGACAATGCATTTTTATGCTGCATGATATGATTCTTTACCCGGGATTGGCCCTAGACGAAGGAACTCCTCAATGGTCAACGGTAAGGAACTCCTTAAAAGTTTGAGGCTTATCTTAAAGCGTAAGAAGCATGTTCAGGAATTCCACCTTAAGTTGACAAACTTATTTAGTACGTGAGTGTAAATACCTTCTCGTAGGCCAGGCGCGCGTCGGGCTGGACGGGCTCGAGCGTGGCGGGGTTGTAGGGCTGGCCGTACAGCAGCAGACGCGCCACGGCGGCGCGCGCGCAGGCCCGACACGCGCCCGCGCCGGCCGCCACGCTGAGGCCGGGCCACGTGCCCACGGCCGCGTCCAGCGCGCGCGCGCCGCCCGCGCCGCCGCCGCCAGACACGCGCGCGCGCATCGTCTCCGTCACCTCGTCCACGGTCTTCACGTTCGATAGAAAGTATTCGTCTGAAATGTGACGGTGCAGGTAGGCGTAGGGCTCGCACAGCGCGACGGCAGCGCGGCCGAGGGGCCCTTGGCCGCGCTGCTGAAGCGCTGCTGTCGTGCGGCAAAATCTCACAATGGATTCCGACAACTTATGACGGTCGTCATGCACCGCCGAGCGGTCGCGCGACAGCAGCGCTGCGGCCGCGCTGCGGTTATTGTATGGAACGAAACTTTTATGCGACGATCGCGCTTCGGTCGAGCTGCGTTCGTGCTGCTGTCTCGCTGCAACAATTGCTTAAAATGAAAGCACCAATATCGGCACCAATTAACGCAAGGCTGGGCAGTTACTTATGTAGTGTGTTTAATACAACAGCTGTGTTAGTAACGCTAAAATATCAAATTCGCTTCATCTATTGTATTAGGTACAAGATAAGCAAACAGGTTTTAAATATTTATTATATTTGTAATTTCAAATAAATACTTTAACAATTCCTTCCTAATTTATAGGTAAGTATGTCTTGTGTCATAAACATAATCTTATAATCCCATAAGGGATGTACTCTTGTACAAAATACATAAAAACAAAGTCATAAAATACAACGATTACCTTGTTCCTGAAATATTTCCGTAAGAAAATTGGGATCCAGTGCGTGTGATATTAACGTTTGAATGTACACTTCAAAGTTTTCTTGGTACATTTGAGTCTCCAACATTCTTTTCTCAATAAAACTACAGTCATCGATTGGAAGGTCACTTCTAACTAACTCGACTATTGTCTCCAAATGCGTCTGTGACCTTACTTTAACTGGGACTTGCGTATATAACTTTTTATTCTCAGGATTCCATACCGTATACTGAAAAAAAAAAGAGAAGAATACTATGAAAATCTGTTTCAAATTTTACGTAGTTGCAGATTCAGTAACCTTCACGGCCATGTAACAATTTGATATGGACAGAACCTTATGTCGTAGCAGTAAGGGCGATTTTTACTATTCAAGTTTTACCGAAAGGGTGTGTTTGACCATTCCTAATATTTCTTAGTAAAATGCACATTCCATACTTACTGTAGAAATATTACGATATAAAACTTTTCCATTTTCTTCAAATGGTTCATATTTTTGAAGTAATGTCTTGCCATCAACCCTCCAGATTGCTGGCCACATTTCATGCAATTCCGATTTTAATGCTATAAATTCACCAGACTGAAAATAAAGAGGAGAGGCGTTATCGTTGCATATTTATTTCAAGTAAAACATAATAAATATAACGATTATTTCCTTCAAAACATGGTCCCTGGTAGTTATTGGTAGCATGATCCTCTGTACTTATCCAACGACAGGAGACAGATTTTATCTATATAAATAAAAAGAAAAGTCCTGACTGACTGACTCATCAACGCCCAGCCCAAACCCTTGGACCTACGAAGCTGAAATTTTGCATAGAGGTTCCCTTTATTATGTACACAAGGAATAAGGAAGGATTTTTCGAAATTCAACCCCTAAGGGACTTAATTAGGGGATGAAAGTTCCGCGCGGGCGATGCCGCTGGCAAAAGCTAGTGAATTATAACCGCATTTGTCTTTTCGACACAGTTCACTGCTGAAGCCTTAATTTACCCTACTTACTCAGCCAGCCAGCAGCCTGCAACCATTAAAGTGGCGTAATCGCCAAATTTAATAGTTGCTTTTACGACTTTTGTAATTATCGTCTTATTTCGTATCAAAATAAAAGTAAAAGATCATTCATACCTGATAGGGCATTTCTTCTATCGGTCTCGAATTGTCTACTTGCCCACTACTGGAAACTTGATGGTGCGATTTTATGTTGTGTTGCATATTTCTGTTCGCCTTAATATCGTTTTCTGTTGCCCCATACAGCCCATAACTCATGTTAGCCCCATGCGCTGCAACTAAAATATTTAAAATACAAATCAAGCTAGGAGCTACATTATAAGTAGAAACGGTTCTGAGTCGACGTTCACACGTTAAAATATCGCGGCAGAATTTATCGCGCATTTGATTTTCAACTCTAGGTGTTGACAACGAGAGGTGAAAATCCAGTTGAATGTCAATGTGTCAGATTTTACAGAATCATTACATCTCAGACCAACGTAAAACACACTGTCCGATTTTCAACTCTCGGCTCTAAACAGTGCGTTGAAAATTCAGTACCCTAAAAAATTCCGGCTTGATATTATATTACGTCCGTGTGAACGTCGATTTTCTAGAAGCTGATAATCTAAATAATAAATCAAGCATTATTTAAAAAAACAAATAACACCCACCAAACAGGAATACTTGTTCTGTAAATCTTCCAAATACGAAAGACGATAGACGAGAGAAGTGAATTGGTATAAAATTTAGGTCCCTACCATCTAGTATTCAAGATGATAGAAACTTGACAAAAAAAAAATTTTTACGTTTTCAGAATTCATCCCCTGATAAATGAAGAGATTTCAGTTCTTGTTCAAGTATTTGGTAACTTCATTATATCGAAAATTTAAAAAAGGCATACTTGAATATTTTTTTGGCCACTAATTTCATGATTATTCTTCCTTGATATCAATGACGTTGGTAATAAATGATTTTTTGAAATAAATATTATCCATCATATGAGATAAAGGTAGGATAGGTACAGGAAAAGGATAGCCAATTGATGAATGGATTCATCATTGTGATAACATGTACACACATTACAGTACTTTATCCACATTTAAAAATAGTCAGTAGATTTTTTTAAAGCTACTTATTTCTCATATGATTCAGTAGCTACATCATTCTCGTTATTGTTGTACTGTACATGTTATCCCTATTTTGGCGAAGTGAGAGGTGCTACCAGGAATAATTACAAATTAAAATTATTTAACACATTATCGGTAATATACTCATGTTTATTTTATGTCTTCTCCTATTATACAAAATTATTTACATAAAATATTGAGAGTTGTGCATAAACAAATAACAATTAAATAGAAATACAAAAAACTTATGTTCAGGACATGGCCTTCTATTACATTATCTCGTACTTACTTATAGCTGTCAATGTATTATGCAATTAATTTCCCTTATAATATAAAATCACTTTCAGCTATATAGAATATGCATACACTATTGTAAGTACTAACTAATCTCAAATACTGTAAAATACAATACATTATTTATATGTACAACAGACACCCACTGGTATGAATTCCATAAAAAAATATACCATAATTTTGGAATTATTAATGGTAGCACCCCTTCAATAGCGAGTATGACAAGAGTCACAAATTCTACAATTTACAATAAAATGGCACTAATAATGTGTCATTAACAACAATTTAGGTGAAATCTTGTTACAGACTAACCCTAAAAATATCGACGTTTACTAGGATAGGTACATCACATTTCTTTCACAGAAAATATTTACAAGGTACATGTAATCATAGATTTCATCTAATAAAAATTTACATTATCACAGTTAAAATGTAACAAGTTTTCACGATATCCTGCTCAAAAGGCAGTTAGCTTGCTCCTGTCATACAAGCTTCAGGGCTAGCTCTTCACCATCGCGCTCTACTTCTTAAATGGAAATCTAATAAATTGAACGCACCTTCGTCGGGCTGGTGTTGATAATAGTATTGTTGCTGTGGCGCTGCCTGCAGCGACGTCACGGGCGGCGGTGCAGGAGGTCGTGGCTTCTTAGGCGCGGCCGGCTGGGGCGCCACTACCGCCGATGGCGTCGGCTTATTCATACTTGTTCGACCCTTGTTCTTTCCTTTGTCATTTAGAGGTGTACTAGGCACATTGAGCACCGGCTTGTTAAGCCTTCTCGCTTCCTCCTCTGCGTCATAGGTCGCCTCCTCGCTGCCGTCATATTTACGTTTTCTATCTTTATTCAAATTGTAATAACGGGGATCGTCCAACTCTTTCGTTTGCGAGGTTAGAAGACTTGCCGACGCGCCGTGTATTTGGTTAGCACCCAACAAGCCTGTGGCACTCATACTCGCCGAAGAGCTCATGACTGGATTACTCAGTGACATACCTGCGTTTATCACGTTTGTCGACGCCATCGCTCCATTAGCACTTTGCTGTGTGGCATTCGTATCACATTTATTGTGATCATTCGGCGTATAAGGCTTACTATTTGTTGTATTATTAGTATTCGTTCTCGACCACGTGGATTTTCTGGCGCCTCTGCCGGCCGGCGGAGGAGAAGTGTCACGCTCTCCTTGTAAAAATTTCAAGTAAGAAGCCATGAATCCTGAACCGGGGCCCGTGACAGGAACATTAAATTTTTTATCCATAATTTTTGAAGTAGCGTCTTGTGAAGTGCTGTTAATGTTCTGCTGCTGTGAAGAGGGTGCTACCGACGATGCAGTATTTGCCCGTTGTTCTGCAAGGAAACCAAGTTCTTCCTCTATATTAGGTACTACCACCTTGGGCTGTTCCTCTTCACGTGTTTCAGGCGTCGAAAAAGATGACGAGGAAGCCGAAGGTGGAGTTTCGCTAAATGACGACAGTGGTGTTAACTCCACAGAAGATTGGAAATCAGGATGAGGACCTAGGTGGAAGGGCGGAAAGTAAGTTAAGGCATGCCCATGAGGCATGAGTGCTTGATGTTGATTAGCAAAATTGGATGCATGTAAAGGGGCCTGAGAACCGAATGCTGAAGGACCAGGGAACATTTTTGGTGGAGGAGGTGGAAGGTTCCACCTCTCAAAATCAAAATAGGTACCATTTTGCTGCTGATTACTAGTTGAACTGTGTGCTGGTGGCGGAATTCTATTCGCCAAATAATCAGCCATCACAACATTAGACAATTCATTCATATTTGAATGGGGAACTGGTTTTTCAACACTCTTTCTTCTGGGGGGTATTTTGTTAGGAGCTGCTGGAGCTGTTGGTGCTGTTGGAACTGTTACTGGTGGTTGACTTTTACTGGATTTTACTTCTTGTAATTGACAACTTTGTTGCAAACTTTGCAAATTTTTCACTATACTCATGGGATCACCCCGGCAACTAGAAAGATCTTGTAAAGCTACATTATTACCATCAAAATAGTTTTGTTTATCTGGTAAACTTAGCACCCTACTGGAAGATTGACTTTGAGGAACAGATTCTTCATTATGTGTATTACTTTCTGCTACACCATTATTGTAACTATTACTACTGCTATTACTAGAATATTTTCGAGAACCTTGTCGATCACCTTCCCAACAAGTTTGACCAGAAGGCTGTGTTTGATTCCGATCATATCTGCTTTCACTATAGGTTTTATTTTGTTCAAGCCCTAAAGCTCTTGTTATAACAGAAGGGTAAGCTACTTGACTGTTTTGAGATGGTGATCGTGAAACTGATGCATCTAAAGGAGACCGAGGTGCAGCATTATTAACTTTATTGTAATGATCACTGTGTGGTTGAGGAGAATTGATTGGGTTCATAGGACTATGGTACATTGGATAGGCAGGACTTGACCCATGATCCAAAGGTGAATTTTGTGGGGCTGCTTGGGAGGGACTCTGTCTCCTTGGCACAACTACACCACAATCTGGGCCATTTTGAGAACTGCTACTGGAGTACCCCGTATCTGTACTGGAACTACTTTTGGCTCTAACATGATAATCTGATTCAATGTTGTTTCCACTTTGATAATGCCTAAAACTAGAGTTTTGTGCAGTAGAATATTGTGAACTATTGATCCTATTTGTCTTAGATGAAGTTCCAGTACTACTACTATAATTCAATCTACCTGGGGCATCCATTATGGAATAACTTATTGGGGATGATTGTGGCTGAACTTTTTCATTAGAATCACAATTTTTTCTTTGTTCAGCATTTACTTCTGGGTATATTTTACTTTGAGCTTTTGTCTGTACTTGTGGTGCTTTTACAGTAGGAGATACAAAATTACTTATGCTACTTGTAATTTGTCTTGTAGGCTTTTCACTACTTGTATTTTTAGAAGACTGGGAATTGTAAATGGAAGCTGATGGCCTTGAGGTAGTACTGGAAGATGACCGGTAATCTTTACTGGGTGGAGTTGGGGAAGAGGTGACCGGTGGAGTTGACACTATACACGATTGCTGGGAATGAGTTGCAGTTGAACTTGCAGAACTTGAATAGGACTTACTTCCTGCATAATCCTGCTGCGATGGGAGTTGACCACTCTTTGCACTGCTTGTACTATATGAATTATCAGTCTGATTTCCAAAAGATGACGGAGATTGAAAAAACGTTGATGATGATGTTGATGTTGCTGGTTGCTTCGATGCTGTCGCCGGTGATCCAGATCTGTTTGTTTGTTTACCAGCACTTGAAATTTGAGAGTTCAAATGATTATTTAGAGTTTGTGCTGCAGCAAAATGTGCATTAAAGTTCTCATATGTTGCTGATGCTTTTGTTGTAGCTGGACTTGGAGACGAGGGCACAACACTTTCATGGGGTAAAATTCCGAATGGGCTTGGCAGTTGGTTATTTCCTTGCCAATTTAATCCGGTAGTGCTGCCTGGGGTAGATGATTGGTCAAAGAATGATGTTCCTTGTGCTGCCAATGTTTGATGTGAATAATTTTCTCTTAAGGTAGATAGTTCTGATTCCACTGAAGATTGTTTGGATGCAACTGCAGCCTGAGCTTGAGCTATAACTTGGCGATGCTGTGCTTGAAGAGAAGAACTGTAGTGTGCAGGTTTGGGGTTTGCATGATGAAACAGTGGCGAAAATACTGCATCATACCCAACAGCTGGGGGAGACAAAAATCCTGCAGGGTTGAAGGGCGAAGCAGTTGATGAGCCAAGTTGTCCTGCTAATGATGCTGTAGTATGTGCTGCTTGAAGGAGCAACTGACTTGTAGTTGATGGCACTGATTGGCTGCCTAATCCAGAGCCACCACTTGCTAGGTGGTGATGAAAATCCCCACTTGCAGCACCGGCCTGAACCCCTGCTAACCGATTGTATGAATATGCTGACCATGGTCCTACTGGATCCATTACCACCTCCGTGATGCTCAAATGTCAATGTATGTAATATGTCAATAGAAGTCCACACTTTCATCCATAGTTTGTAACACACAATCAATTGTATGTATAGTTACTAGCACTATTTTGGAACACTGGAACTCATGTTGAATTTACATACTCTTCATACAGAGAAAACACTCCTGAAAATAAAGAAAAAGAACGTTAGTATCAAAACAACACATTTCGTAAGTAATACAAGAGATGAAGATCCTCTAAGAACAGATGGACGTTTATGTTAATAAAAACAATGTAGATTATCCATAAAAACCCAATAATTTAACATGTAATCGGCGAATAACATAAAGTAAAGCATCGGCCACTAAGAATAAAAATAATCCGGCGCTTCACTACACAAGCGTCAGAGTGACGGAACAATACAGAATCGTATTTTACATTGTCAGGTAATTCTACGTTTTGCATTTATGCGAAGAAACATACCATCGCCTTGGTTTTCCACAACCATTTATCAATGTGGTTTCGGAGGACGCTCACACGACAGATAACATCATAAATATGGCCTCGACTGGTCGAGTGCTCGTTGCGACGGGTTTTGTCTATTGTGAAATGAAAAGCAACTCAAGTCATAGGTTGTACACAACAGATCACTTTTTGTTTTACACTATACAATGTCAAATCTTCTGCCGCTGATAAACTGACAAAAATATTTCAACAAACCAATAACTTTATTTACAAGTGGGAATACGACAACGTTTCGCCTTTCACATTAATCGCCGCCATCTTACTTGTCGAATATCTGTCGGTCGGTCGAAAGAACGAACGACCGCACACAAAACAAGCGGTACAGCGCCATCTACGAAATAATCTCGGAAAGAAATGATACAAAGACAATTATTTTTTTCATTTTGTTAATTCTAGGCAAGATTTCAGGGAACGATCATTGTTTACATTATGCTAACTTAGCAAAGCTTCCTAATTGCTACAATATATAATAAATACAAAACGCGCTACAATCAATTTGTTGGTGCCTTAGCAAAAAAAACTTTGAATAGCGCAATTTCCGTTTGTGAATAACGTTTTGTTCATCCGCGATGTTATTGATAGAAAAAAATCCTGGACTTTCAAAATATTGTAATAATTAATTTTAACTACAAGAGGCACTCACGACAGTATACATTTTTAATAAAATTCTCCTTAGGTAATATGAAAGTAGTTTTGGGTTGAAAACATCAATGCAAAAATCCAGAAGGGCATGGTCCTTTGGGTGACTTTTAGCCTTTTGATGAGGCCCATTGTGAGCGACAACGTTTCAGTACCATATGTCATCACTGGCAACACGCACTGGTCAAAGACTTTCGTCTTGAGACATTGCGGTATGTGGGACGAGAAGATATTGCGTAGCTTCCCGAACGCTGCCCAGCCGAGTCAGATTCGACTTAATTTGCCCCTAGCTGGCTTTGTTGTTGAGGCAGTCACAGGAAAGTTCGGATAAGTAGTTACGTCTCAAGGTCAATTATGAGATCCATTTAAAAAAAAAAAAAACGTGTTTCAGTTCCGTTCGTAATTCAATGGCGAGCAATGGGCCACTATGGAGAGGGCTATTCGCGGAGTTTCCCTAAGTGATCGAATCATGAATAAAGAGATCCGCAGGAGAACTAAGGCAACCGACATAGCCCGAAGAATTGCCAAACTTAAGCGGCAGTGGGCAGGGCACATTGCTCGCAGAACAGATGGCCGATGGGGCCGAAAGGTTCTGGAATGGCGACCGCGTACCGGAAGACATAGCGTTGGAAGGCCTCCTATAAGATGGACCGATGACCTTGTGAAGGCCGCAGGAGCGGATTCCTGAGGCCTTCATAAGGTCATCGGTGCGACATGCACAGAACCGGTCGAAGTGGAGGAGCTTAGGGGAGGCCTATGTCCAGTAGCGGACGTCTTTCGGCTGAAATGATGAGGGGCAAATTACTTACATTACTAAACGAATGCACGCTGATAGCACCCCCTGTGGGTTACGGACCTCGGCTCAGGGCGTCAATTATTGAGCAGGGCCAGTTTCCCACTTTGTGGAAATCTGGTCGTCTGGTCCTGCTCAAGAAGGTGGGGCGCCCCGCGGACTCGCCGTCCGCGTACAGGCCCATAGTGCTGCTCGACGAGGTGGGTAAGATGTTTGAGCGGATTATCGCCGCCCGCCTCGTCGGCCACTTAAGCAGAGAGGGGCCTGACCTAGCCGAGAGCCAGTTTGGCTTTCGGCACGGGCGCTCCACCATCCACGCGATATCGCGGGTGAGAGTCCTGGCGGAGGAAGCTGTGTCCCGGGGCGGGGTGATGTTGGCGGTGTCCTTGGACATTTCCAACGCCTTCAACACCCTGCCCTGGAGCTGCATCCGGGAGGCACTGCAATATCATCGGGTGCCTCCGTACCTCCGCCGCATCGTTGGGGCCTATCTGGCGGATAGGTGTGTCACCTACATGGGACGTGATGGCGGAAACCAGCGCCGCATGTCGTGCGGTGTTCCACAGGGTTCGGTCGTGGGACCGCTCCTGTGGAACATCGGGTACGACTGGGTGCTGAGGGGCGAGCTCCAGCCGGGCGTGGACCTGACGTGTTATGCAGATGACACGCTGGTCACGGCCCGGGGGAGCTCGTACAGGGAGGCAGCGTTGCTGGCGACGGCTGCGGTGTCACAGGTGGTGACCCGCATACGGCGTCTTGGCCTGGAGGTGGCCCTCAATAAGTCGGAGGCCATGGTCTTTCATGGCCCCCGGCGGGCGCCGCCGCCGGGATCACACATCGTGGTCGGGGGGTCCCGAATTGCTGTCGAGTCCACCATGAAGTATTTAGGATTGGTGCTCGACAGCCGGTGGGACTTCGGACCCCACTTCCAGCGGCTGGCGCCCAAGTTGTTGGGCGCGGCTGGGGCGCTGTCAACGCTGCTTCCCAATCTGGGGGGCCCGAGCGCCGCCTGTAGGCGGCTCTACGTGGGGATCGTGCGATCGATGGCCCTGTATGGGGCCCCGATCTGGGCGGCTGACCTGACGGCCGGCAGCATCGCTGTCCTGCGGAAACCGCAGCGAGCTATGGCCGTCAGAGTCATAAGGGGATATCGCACGATCTCCTACGAGGCGGCTTGCGTACTGGCCGGATCCCCACCGTGGGACCTCGAGGCGAAGGTACTCGCGTCGCTGCATCGGTGGCGCGAGGACTCGAGGGCGCGGGGCGAGTGGCTGACGCCGCGACATTTGGAGTTGCGTCGGTCACAGCTTCGCGCAGCCCTGGTGGCGGAATGGCGGGACAGGCTTTCACGCCCTACCGCCGGCTCCGCCACCATCGGGGCGATCCGGCCAGTGCTCGAGCGCTGGCTCGGGAGGAGGCACGGCTCCCTGTCGTTTCGGGTGACACAGGTGCTCTCGGGGCATGGTTGCTTCGGGAAGTACCTGTGTCGCATAAACAGGGAGCCGGACGCTCGGTGTCACCACTGCGTCGACTGTCGGGAGGACACGGCGTGGCACACGCTGGCAGAGTGTGCCGCTTGGACGGAGCCACGCCGTGCCCTCATCTCAGGAGTAGGCAGCGACCTGTCGCTGCCGGCCGTTGTCGACTCGATGGTCGACAGCGAGGAGTCCTGGGACGCGGTGGTGTCCTTCTGCGATACAGTCATTTCGCAGAAGGAGGCTGCGGAGAGGGAGCGGGAGATTGCTTCTGCTAACCCGATCCGCAGCAGACGCACCGGGCGTCGGCGGAGGGCGGACAACGCCCTCTTCCAGCCCCCCTGAATGGGTCCAGGGGCGACGGACCGGGGAATCCGTCGCCCCCTACTTCTTAGGACCCGAGATGGCGGCGCGTAGTGTTCCACGCGCGCCTCTCATTGATGTGGGGGGGAGTTTAACACCTCACTCCCCCCCTATCGCGAGGTGGCCCGCATAGGCGGGCCGGCACTAGCCGGGGATCGCGGAAGACTTACTAGTTCCCGTGATCCCCGGCGTAAGTGAGAGACGGAACACCGGGGTGGTTTTAGTCAGTAAGAGTCTGACAGACCCCTCCGCCCTCCCCGGGGCGGAGGACATCCATGAGGATTTCCCCCCGTCATCAAAAAAAAAAAGGGCGTCAATTATGAGGCAAATTTAGAGCTACAGGCTCAGCTATGGCGCGGGCTGGCACTTCATCGAGCAAGGGTCGGGGGGATTATTTAATTGAGATCGTTGCGGGGCGCGAGGACCTCGGCGGCGAGGTTGGAATGACGGTCGTTTGTGCTTGTGCCTAGTACCCAAGGCACTAGACCCTACTGCTTTCTTGGAGGAGAGTAATGGGGTCATCGGGGTGGGTAAGCATATGCCTCGGACCCTCGTAGAATCAGTAGAGTTCGCCACTTTACTGATTCTACTGGGGTTGTAACTGGCGGCCTTCACAATCGGAGGATTACGATGGTTCACGGCTTTATCGAAGAAACGCTTGGAATTGCGTTTCAGGAATTGAAGGATAGTGGGGATTTTGAGATCGAGGTGGAAGATTTCGCTCCGAACGAACCAAGGGGAACCTATGGACTGATGGAGGAATCGGTTCTGGAGGGTCTGCATCCTATGGATAGGTGGGGTTTAGCGTGTCATGTCATGAATTCATGATGGGCCTAATGCGCGCTGTGTAAATGCGCAACTGGCACTTGTGTGAAACTTGTTACGTGCATTTAGGACGGAGTGGATCCCACCGAGAGCCTTCTTTATGTGCTCAGCGAAGGAGAGGTTTTGATCCAGGATCACTCCTAGATATTTGGCTCTTTTTTCCTAAGAAATCGACTTGCCGAAAATGGAGATGGGCCGGGTGAGGGGACTAAGTCACGGTTTTGAGAAGAGGACCGTTTGACTTTTGTCGGGATTGACTTCGTTTCTCCACTTTCTGAACCACGCGCCAACCTGGTGACTGCGGTTTGGAGAGTAGAGGCTATCACGGCTTGACTACGGCCAGTGAAGTAAATGGCTGTGTCATCTGCGAACAGTGCCAAATATGCTTTTTTACTTTTGAGAATATCGCTAGAGAATAGCGTGAAAATGAGAGGATCTAGCACGGCGCCCTGGGGGACACCTGCACAAATAGGATGGGGAAAGACGTTCGTACAGCCAAGTCCCTTTTATATTCGGCAGTTTTCAAATTCTATCCTATTCTTTATTAAGCCAGGACACACAATACGAGAGTAATGTTAAAGTGTTCAATACCGTAATCACGTGATTTCGGTATTGAACACAAGTTCTATTAGGACATTTAATAAAACCATTAAATTGCGTGTTTTTTTTCTAATCAGTAATTCTTAATAAGCTTGGATAAGCCATTATATTAATACATTTAATATTGATGATACATGCTTACATAACTCTCATAAACACATAACAATAATGTTAACCTGAAATAGTACATTATGGTACTAGTGTATAACGTTGGTGATTACCGCTGAGGCGCCATTGAGACCCGAGCCGCCAGGCGAGGGTCTTAAGAGAGCCGAGGACGGTAATCATCAATAGACACGTGTATCATACGACGTTTTTCAACACACTGGTGAAGAAAATAATACTAAAAATCATTTTGTCCTTGGAGTTTTTAGGTAGTAAACTTTCCATAACGTTAAGGGCTTCACATCTTATATCGGGCGGTGTTACAACATAAATAATTTTCTTCATAAGTAGTACTTGTAGTCATGTTAATGAATAAATAACTATAATTTCAACAGTGAAAACGAGTTCAGTTTTTTTTTTTTGCCAATGGCGGGAAAATGTAATCGGTTTTCCAATGCGCGCGCATCCAACAATGGATGCATTCCGAATTAGAAAAATAACGTTGTGAGCGCTCACATCGATATTTTGCGTTCCGAGTTAGATATCACGATTCTGACAGCTAAGAACCGTCATTTTTGTCATCAATACGGAACGCTCGTGATCGCGATAATAGTGTTCACTCAACGTTAAACATATATTCACCATATTAAACTTTTACTACTATTTCAAATAAATCTAAAGATTCGATGTGACTTAAAACAAAACAGCACAACTGTCATTTTTGACAAGATGGCGCATGTCATGACGTCATCTATGACGATTCGCGGGACGTCGTGTGTGAGCGCGGTCAAATCGATATTATTGTAACTCGGAACGTGGCCTAAAAGAATAACATTTCTTTTTTTTTTGCTTTTCTCGGATAGTGCTTCAGCCACGTACAAAATGGGGAATTAAAAGTTTTCTTTATTACAGAAAAAACAAAAGTTATATTTGAGTGAAAGTTTAATTTATTAAAAACGTACAACTTGAAATTATCTATATAATTACGAACTTGCATGAAATGAGCAAGCATTAAGTATATTAATTTATTTGTATTACTGAGCACGACCTTTTTTGTATCGAAACTTTTTAAGAACAAAGCAAATCAACCAATAAAAAAAAAGTTAAAACTCACTAGTGAATAATAGTAATGCAAAAGTCACAATTAACTCCTTGTCATCAGATATGTTGAAGCGTTTATGCAATGGTAAAATATGTCAAGTCACAGTTTGATAATAGGTGTCATTATGTGCCTAACTGTAGTGAAATTAGAGCCATTTTATGAGCAAGTGTGTTGAAAAATAAGTTTAATTTCGGAAGGCGGTGACAAAAAAATTAAGTACAGAAGCCAGCACATCAAGCTACCCCAATCTGTCAATTTTCTTTGATGGTTTTTCAACTTTATTACAATGGAATAAGGTTTATGTTCAATTGGGAAAATTTGACAGTTTGGGATAGCTTGACCTGCTGGTGTCTGTACCTATGTACAGACGCCAGCACATCAAGCTGTCCCAATCTGTCAATTTTTTTTTGATAGATTTTCAACTTTAAAACAAAAGCATGAGGTTCATGTTCAATTGGGTAAATTTGACAGTTTGGGATAGCATGATGTACTGGCATCTGTACTTTTAATGTCATTTATAATTACATAAAAATAGCATGTCTCGTCTTAGTCAACATAGTAAAGCTTAAATAGCTAGCAATCATTTGGTGGATTTTGGTGCAGGTACCTGAGTGCATTCAAATATCAGCAAAAAATCTACAAGTGAGTAGAAAATTATGTAACAAAAAAAAAAAAAAAACTGTTATTATTAGTAAGACGTTTAGGGTAACCTGCACCTTAATTACGTAACTCACGATAAATCATAATCTGCCTGTTATATTCAAAGCATCGAATCGTTATATTCAAAGCTCGTGGTATATTTGTTGGGTGCGCCAAAGTTCACCTAAATTTTCAACTCCGATAATTGGAAAGCCGAAAATGTTCTTCCTAACATTTTTCATCCTAACAATCACAATTCCTAACTACTCTGTTTCTAATGTTCATAATTCCGAAGCATTCAACTTCATAATGTCAGTAGCAATAAACATTTAATATAGGTACCTACCTACTTTTATTTGTTTTCCTATATTTTCTCAACATAACCATCTTTTACACCATTATTCATATCTTTTTTGTTTAGATTTATTTTTATCAGGGACCGGCCGGATAGTCGTTGAAAGGGTTTTTGAAGGGGTTTTTTTAAGCGCTTAAAAAATAAACCCTTTGATACATGTTACACCGTCGAATGGGTGCAATGTAACCCCTTCCGAACAAGTTAACCTTTCAATACCCTGTAACACTGTAACAGGGTAACCCATTCCATTCCAACACATTGTAATATCCACTCTTTGTAATCGACATAAGTTTGAAAATTTTATAACCACGACCGCACGTGACATCTTTCTGCCCGGCGGCGCCATGGTTGCATGTACCGAGCGACTTGTAAACATGGAATACTAATTATTGCCAATATGATTTTACAGTTCAATTTTGTTTGTCGCAAATGCTAAACATTGTAATGTTTCTTTTTCGTGTCTATACTTGTTTACATTTTCATCATTCGTCATTTAATTCGAAACTCGGACGGAACTACTGAAGATATTAAAAGCAATTTAGCTATGTTTTTGTTTAAGTGTGTGTGGTATTACTGCCTATTATATTTCTCATTACTTATATATGTATATTTAGAGATTCAACAATTCTGAGAAAAAGCGATTCTAAAATATACTCTCTGTCCGTCAGAGCACCCCCTACAGAAACCAAACCGGTTCCGATCAGATCAGATCCGGCCCCTCTCTTGCCATGTTCTGAATGAGAAGGTTTGCAATAATTCTCTCGAAGAGTTTTTCCACCTCATCCAGCAACACAATGGGTCGGTAAGCGGATGGAGAGCCCGCAGGATGTCCTTCTTTTTTTTAGCAGGACCAGCGTTCCAGTCTTTCACTAGCGTGGAAACTGGCCCCTCTCCAAACATGCACTCAAGAGTCCTACTAAGAGGGTCCAGAGAGCCCTCATGGCCAGAACCCATGCACGCCCATGAATGCTGTCTGGTCCTGGAGTGTTTTTGGCCTTAAGCCTTTGTACTGCTGCTCTCAGTTCTACCTGGGTCACTTCAGGCGCGTCGTCATCCTCGTTTTCCGCGTTGGGCACTATAGTAGGCGGAACCATATTAGGTGGTGTGTGCTCCCCTTGAGAGGGGAATAAAGCGCTCACCACTCTCTCTAGCAGCGTTGGAGGCTATGGGACAATGCTATGGGGCGCCCACGAGCGAAGTTTGCCCCTAACCAAACGGTAAGGTCGCCCCCACGTATCCCGTCCTAGAATTGCCAGCAATTTATCATGAGCTTCGGTCCTTGCCCGCTTAATTTCCAGGTGAAGAGCCTTCTTAAGATAAAATATTTTTTTATTTGTCCAAAACATGAGTATAGCACACACACAGCATGCAAGATGTTACGGCAAATTATGATTAAGACAGTCATGTTTTGCCTGAACGGCGTACAAATATAAGATGTCAGACGCTACACAGCATCAATTGATTCTAAATTCGTCCATTAGACACAGCAAATAATATATCAATTAACAATCCAATTTACCACCAATCCGCCACCGCTACTTTGTACACCTCACACCGTTCCGTCTCTCTTACTAGCGCTTCTGGTGTTCGTCGGCGGATTCGTCGGTGCCTAGTGTACGGACGCCACGCCGCTACGCATGCGATGTGCAACTGCGCAATATCTTGTGACGTCCAACACACCTGGTGCCTGGCAGATGGAGACTGAACGCGGAGCAACACAGCATCACAAATTTGGGTTATGGCCTCCCGGAACCATTCTGCTTCGTCCTTAATATCGATAGACCTGACTGGTGAGTCTAACCAGGCATGCACCATTGAGGCCACCAGATGAGCTTCCTGGTTCAGTCACTTGACCACCCATCGCCAGTCATCCTCAACCCGGGCCGGGGCCGCTTGGACCGGGCCACTCGAAGTCTGGGCGGAAACGTCAAACTGGATGTATCTGTAGTCCGACAACGTCTCCACCTCCTATAATACACGCCAGTCCTGAACAGAGCGTGCCACAGCAGGACTAGCAAACGATAAGTCCAAGATCCACCCCGGGTCTATAACCCACCCCACTGCCGCACACATGTCTGAACAGATCCCCGGTTTAGGAGCAGTAGGCCTGACTCCATCGCCCACTCTTGTAATAACACACCCCGTGCATCCGTTGCTGGGGAACCCCAAGTTGTGAACTCGGCGTTGAAGTACCCCATGAAAAGGACGGGGTGGGGACGGCTTCGACTGACGACTGGGTTCAATTCCGAAATAAAGTCTCAAAATCAGCGAGAGGTCGGTTGGGTGAGAAATAAATCTCCACGTCCATAATATTTTCGACTAGGGCCGCTACAAAAGCCCCGTCCCGACTGAAGGTCTCTAGGGACAGAGTGCCAGCGGCCAGCATCAAGATAAGTGTCGCCAAGCCATCAATGTCACCCATCCTGTCATCCTTGGGAGGACCAAAGTATGTTTCGGCGGCGATGGCAACGTTGATCAACCACTTGGCCGTGTCTGGAGCAAAAGGTCCTGAGCCCTGGCGCAACTATTGATATTGGCTTGGAGAAGACGAAGGTCTGGGGCCGGGTCTTTCTTTCTTTCTATTACTGGGTAACTATCACCTCCCCGTTAGCCCTTTCCTGGGCGTTATTGTCGGCGGGCGGTGAGCGAGCTGACTTCGAGGGCCCAATGTTACAATTTGAGTCAGCTTTTTTATCTCTCGTGCATGCCTTGCTGCTCGTCTGGTGGTCAGCCGACCTGATCAATGGCGCTTAAAAAAAATGCGTCAAGTAACACTACCTCGTAGGTGGCGTGGAAATGTGTGCACATTATGGCAAATACCTTCAACTTAAGTAAATTTTAGAATCGCTTTTTCTCAGAAATGGTGAATCTTAGGAGATAAAGTGTTCCGGCTAGTCCCGGGATACCGTCCGAACTCCGGTGAGGCAGCGAGCCTCTTTGCCAGATTGCCACCATGAGATCTGGAGACAAAAAGTCCTCGCGCATGTGTGGGAGCGGCGCGAGGAGGCAAAACGCTGGGGCGTAACTCCGCCGCCGCAAGAAATTACGGCACAACGGACAGCTCCGGGGGGATCTCATGACGTCATGGAAAGTGCGATTGTCGCAACCCAGTGCTGGGAACGGAGGGAAAGAGGGGTCTTGGCGTCCTCACCTTCCGCCTTACGCAGGTTCTCACCGGACACGGCTGCTTCGGGAGGTTCTTATTCTGGATAAGGCCAAAGGAAACACCCGGGTGTCACCATTGTGTGGATCGCCAGGAGGGCACGATGGAGGTCTG
This sequence comes from Polymixis flavicincta, assembly GCA_949987655.1. Lineage (NCBI taxonomy): Eukaryota > Metazoa > Arthropoda > Insecta > Lepidoptera > Noctuidae > Polymixis > Polymixis flavicincta. The sequence continues at coordinate 15,824,898 of OX465181.1, read as the reverse complement.
CCCTGCTTGGGCGGAGCACCGCCGTGTCCTCGTGGAGGCGATCGGCGGCGGCGATCTCTCGCGTCCGGCTCTGGTCCAGGTCATGGTGCGGAGGAAAGTGCATGGGATGCCGTCACCTCCTTTAGCGAAGCAGTAATGCTGGCGAAGAAGGAGGCGGAGAGCGTGAGGGAGAGGCAATCCGTGTGCTCTCGCGCCCTTAGCCGCCACAGGAGACGGATTGGGCATCGGGACTCTGTAGCGGACTCCCGGCCACCGTAGATGCGGGCTTGCGCAGTGCGAGCAATGGATCGTTCACCGTCTGGTAAGGACCAGGCCCGGGTCGACGGCGTGTTGTGTTCCACGCGCACGTCAAAGAGATGTCAGCAATAATGAAAGGGGTCCGCTAGGGCCAATGCCTGCCAGGGTCGCGGATTTGATCGAAAGAGTTCAACCGTGGCCCTGGCACAGGCAACTGAAGGAACACGGGTGGATTTTAGTCAGTAAAACTCTGACACGCCTTCTCACTCCGTCAAGAGTGGGAGAAGTCATTGATGATTTTCCATCCCAAAAAAAAGAAAAAAAAAAGGGGAATAAAATGTAAGGTAAATTTTTGTAGAGACATAATTGCATGACCTACAATTTTTATCTGACCTATTTTTATCATAAAACTAACCGTTTCGCAAAAAAATCCAAAAAACTCATTTTAGCAAAGTTTGACCTTGAATGAAAACAAATTGCACACATGGGATCGGTGGAGACTTTTCATTATAATGGTATCCCTAACGTTTATGTAAAAATTCAGCTTCTTAAGAATTTATGCAAGGGTGAATGTCTATTTTGACCGGACTATCGCATATCTATCGTCACTTTGTTGTCAAATTCGCAATAACTAAATAAAAATAGTAAGACTAAGAGGCGCCACACCGCCGCGCCGCGTCGCCGCTAGGGTACAAGTATAAACATGCAGCTCAAGTTGATTAGCTAATTCAGGGTAACACGAATAAAAGCTTTTCGTGAAGGTAACCCCTTCAAAGGCTTAAGACGTTGAAGGGGATAAGAATAATAGTACCATGGTACAAGTAGCGATGTGGAATGGATCCATAGGTTAGGTTAGGTTAAAACAGTGACCAACTAACTGCGAGCCGAGCGAGCGCTACCTCGAAATTGGTCGCGAAATTTTTCCAAGTACCTATTTTTTTCATAGTGCCCCCAAGACGACACTCTGAACTGAATTTCATTCATTTAAGACAAAAATCAGTGAAACGACCTTTAATGATTCTAAACAATTGGTTTTTTAGATATAGTTATCTCAGGTAACATTCATCTGATGATTCATGGTTTTTATTACACTTGGTAAATGTTTCTTTCTGAGTATGAGTGAAAATATTATGGTAATTATGTTTAGGGATAAAAGCGATATGATAAAAACAGTAGGAGTTTAAATATAATAGGTCTTTACCTATGAAATTGCCGTTTTGTATGAAAAAATTTAAACGAATTTTTTTCATGAATTTTTTATTTGTATTAATCGAAGTAATCACCCATGCAATCAATGCATCTTTGCCATCGCAGTGGCAGTTTATTGATGCCCTTCTTAAAGAAATCAGCTGGACGGGAGGCAACAAATTCTTCAAAGGCATTTTGTACTGCCTCTCGGGTATTAAATTTTTTTCCCGCCAAGAAGTTATCCAAATTCTGGAAAAAGTAGTAGTCTGTAGGCGCAAGGTCTGGTGAGTAGGGCGGATGACGGAGAGCTTCCAACCCCAGTTCTTGCAACTTGGAGACCGTCTGCTGTGCAGTATGAGGTCGCGCGTTGTCGTGCAGGAGCAGCGGAGACGAGCGATTGACCAATGCTGGTTGGAGATGCGCCAGCTTCTCCATCATTGTGTTCAGTTCTTCACAGTACACATCTGCAGTAATGCTCACCCCGTTTGGTAAGAAGCTGTGATGAATCACACCGGCGCTAGACCACCAAACAGTGACCATCACTTTTCTAGGGGTAAGTTTTCGTTTAGGGCATTGTTTAGGTGCTGAACCAGGATCCAACCAACTTGCTGAGCGCTTACGGTTATCAAACAGAATCCATTTTTCATCGCAGGTAACAATGCGGTTCAAAATTCCTTCATTTGTGTGTCTGTTGAGCAGTGCAAGGCACGTCTCGACGCGTACTTCGCGCTGGCGATCATTGAGTTCGTGGGGCACCCATTTGTCAAGCTTTTTTACCTTGCCAATTTGACGCAAATGGACCAATATTGTTTTGACGCTAACGTCGAAAGCTGCTGCTAATTCAGCCGTAGATTGTGTATCATCAGCTTCCACAATCGCCTTTAATTCGTCATTGTCGACCAAAGTCTTCGGACGACCGCGAGGTTCATTTTTCAGGTCGAAATTTCCAGAACGGAAGCGAGCAAACCAATAACAGGTGGTGCGTTGGTTTGTAGTGTTAGCTCCGTAAACGTCGTTGATGTTGCGTGCCGCTTGTGCCGCGTTGCTGCCACGACGGTACTGATATTCCATAATTACTCGAATTTTTAACGTATCCATGATGACGAAAAAGATTGAAATGCGATGAAAATGTAACACTAATCAATAAAGAAATGACTACTTTTAGAAAAAAAAATCCATGTTTTTAAAATAAAATTAATTTGAAATTAGAATTCTTAGCCAAACAAAAATTATTTTGATTTGAAATGGCCAGTACTGCAGAACGGCAATTTCATAGGTAAAGACCTAATATTTACATTCATGATATTATTAATAACAATTTTCGGAAACATGTGTGTTATGAACATCGCCGGTAGCACTACAAATAGTATGAATGAAAACTTTAGGATGAAAAATTTTAGGTAGAGTGATCATTCGGATTACAAATCATTAGGAAAAACAATTTCGGGTAAAGAACTTTAGGTGAGCCAATATGGACCCATATTTGTTATATACCACGAGTTGAATTTCTTTCAAGACCTAACCGCAAAAGAGCAAAGTCAGATATTTTGAGGAGGTTTCCTTTCCACAAAAGCTGGATCTCGAGGAGTCTTTGGCTTCAAAGAAAGTACCAAGTAATGTACCAGAGTGTTCCAAAACCAGATTCAAAATGTCTTCCTAAAAAGGTTACCTTACATTTATTATTTTGAATTTTTGACCGCAAAAGGGAAAGAGCATTATTTTTAATGTTGAATCAGACGGAATCCACGTACACAGGGACGTAAATTTCCTACCACAAATCGCGATACTAAACGTAAAAGCGCTTATTCATAAAAAAAATATCGAACGTCTAAACAGTTGTTTCAGCCTGGTTTCGTATTGAAAACCAGACTTAAACAACTGTTTAGATTGTCGATAACTTTTATGATTAAGGGGTAATGTTTGTAATATCGTAATCACGGTATTTGCTCATCAATACCGATATTACACAGAAGCGGTCGAAGTGGCGGGGCTTGAGGCTATCCAGCAGCGGGACGTCTTTCGGCTGAAATGCTGATGGGGACAGTTGCACAGATCATATCTACAATACAACATATCTCGGAATTAAAGCACACCACCAATTACCCCAATTAGATGATATCATAATCATAGTACAGTCGCCAGAAGGTCAAGCTATCCCAAACTGTCAAATTTTCCCAATTGAACATAAACCTTATACCTTTGTGATAAAGTTGAAAAACCATCAAAGAAATTTGACAGATTGGGGTAGCTTGATGTGCTGGCCTCTGTACATACCTAAACCTGAAATGTGATGTGTAAAACATTTTTTATTTATTTATACTGATTGTGGGAGAAAATTGTGGTCACATTACAAAGCTAAGCACGCACACAGTCGCACACGTTTAGGGGTAATTTTAGTTTGGTCCTTTGATCCTTGATAAGTGCACAAAATTTCAAAATAATCTGATGTCTTGAAGTGGGTGAAATTCGAGTTACAAGATTCCGTTACATACATACATAGATAGATAGATAGATACAGGCGAAGCTAATATGTTGATAAGTTAAAAAGTCGAGAGGTATCGTGGGAAAATCCGCACGCAGGCTTTTTCTCTCACCGCACCTCAAACCGAGAACAACAAAGTCCCGAGCATGCGCGAACCGTTGCGTCGATACTCATATAATTTTCTACTTTCGGCTATGGTAATACGGTCCTATTTTGAATGGAGCCGGTAAATTGCTCGGGCATTTTTCCGTTCTGCCTGAATGCTAAGGACTGGTTAGAGCACTGAATTACTGGATCCTACTAAACATTAAACTACACAAACATTAAAGTACACCAACCATTTAGTTGCTGGGCACGCCACGATTCCGGCGGTAAGTCTCCTCTTTGAGGAGTGGCTTGAGAGGCGGCATGGCGTCCTTACCTTCCGTCTGACGCAGGTCCTCACCGGATACGGTTGTTTCGGGAGGTTCCTGTTTCGGATAAGGCGGGAGGAAACGCCCGGGTGTTTCCACTGCGAAGATCGCCCTGAGGACACGGTGGAGCACACGGTGGCGGTCTGCCCGGCATGGGCGGAGCACCGCCGTGTCCTCGTGGAGGCGATCGGCGGCGGCGATCTGTCGCGTCCGGCCCTGGTACGGAGCGAGAGTGCATGGGTAGCCGTCACCTCCTTCAGCGAAACAGTAATGCTCGCGAAGAGGGAGGCGGCCCACGTGAGGGAGAGGCAGCATATGTGCCCTCACAGCCCTAACCGCCGCAGGAGACACCCTGGGCGTCGGGAATCCCAGGCTGACTTCCAGCCACCGTAGGCTGCGCTTGCGGACGGCGAGTAATGGGTATCTGGTTGCCTGGAAGAGATTGCGGAAAGCGATAAGACCGCCCATTGTATATTTTGTAGTGTACCTTGTTTTTTTTTGTAATGATTTTTTTTTGGGGTGTACATACAATAAAGTATATATATAAATAAATAATAATAAATAAATATCTCGCTGTCCGGTAAGGACCAAGCCCAGGTCGACGGCGCGTTGTGTTCCATGCGCGCCTCAAAGAGATATCAGCACAAACGTGATGGGGCCCGCAAGTCCCGATGCCTGCCAGGGGTGCGGGTTCGTTCGAAAGAGATACCGCCGCCGGTCCTGGCATACAGGCTACTGAGGGGACACGGGTGGGTTTTAGTCAGTAAAAGCTGACACGCCCTCCTGCTCCACCCAGAGCGGGAGAAGTTATTTGAAAATCATCAAAAAAAAAAAAAAAAAAAAACATTTAGTTACAAGAGGCGAAATAAAAAACTACAGCTGGAGTTCAATAACTTTATTTTTTGGACATAACTTTTTCAGTAGCTGACTATTAAAAATTAAATTGTCAATTTTCTTTGGTAATCTTTCTTTAATAAATCAGTTAAGGAAGACTTGCAGACAAATATCTCATAATTCTAATCTACCTGTTATTATGAGAGAGCAAACTAAAACGCTACTGTAGTTTTCGTTTTAATTCCTCTGAAGTATCTTCGAATGTTGGAGTCCCTGGTTTTATCTAAATAAACCAAGTTACACACTGGTTTACTTTGAACAAATTGTGGCAGGGTTTACATGGTTATAAATACTTCTAATCTCTATACATATTTTACATAGATCTTTTCATTTCTGAGAAACAATATAAAAATATTACTTAGGTTACTCGCATGCATTTGAGATTTTCTTGTATTTTATGAAGTTAGTGATTTATTATGTGAAAACTGTGTTAACATTTTACTTTTGCTCTAGAATCTGGATCATTACTTAAATCGTTGAAATTATAGGAACGTGAGTCTTATTTTGTAATAAATACATATATCAGTCCTGAGACGTCAAAATTATACTTAGTTTACACAAAACGCAAAGAATTTTATCAAATAATGTCTAGTGTTCATTAAGATTGCTGCAAAACTCACAACATCTATAATATTATTGGTACATGTAAAAATTATGGTGAAAACTCACGCTCCTTTGGTAATTTTATATTTTTTTATAAAACACATGGTTTTAAGAAAATTAATAATCATTGTTTACTGAATGATAAATTGATTATGATTTGGCACAACATTCCGTGCATGCGTTTCTTGTGAACAAAACTTTAAGTTTCGTAGATTTAATTTAATTTATAACTTATTTACGATATTCCACATAATTATGTCACGATGCGCTTGCGCAATTGTAAAGTTATCAAGCAATACTTAATGTACTGATAATGAACTATGAATAATTATGCAGGACGGCAGGAACTACAAACAACCATTTAAAAGAGAGCAAAACTTAACTTATAATGATTGAGTCGAAATATTTATGTTTTACGAACAGTGCACAACATTTACAATTTTACTAGCTTCAAGATTTTAAGGAAAAGATGTTTTTCTTATTCCGGACGAATGTTTTATATTAATAATATCTATTTTTCATAATTATGCTAACATATTCGATAGATTGAAGTGTGCGTGAGAGATAACTTATTAAGAAACACAAGCAAAATAAAGTAGGTAAACTTGCTTTACGGTAGTGAAAGGCAATGCCAATCCATATGCTGCGGCAACAGTGTCGCGAGAACGTGAACAACACTTCGCGCGCCCTCTCTCTCGCACACCGGTCAACGTCTCGCTCTGCAACAGAGTGCACGAAGTGTAGTTTTCCATAACGCGACAATGTAGCCGTAGCATAAAATTAAGGTGACTATAACCCGAAGTACCACTATAATAGGTTTCGATACATTTACAATTTGATCGACCATTGAAAGCATTGAAAGAAAATGAACTTAATTACCACTAGCATACAGTTGAAAGTAGCGTGTAAGAGATACTTTCCCATTTTTTAGCATATTATTATGCTACTTCCAACTCTATTTCAGTTGTGATTTAGTTTATTATCAATTTGCACTGAACATTTTGCTGGTCTTACAGACTTTTTATTGGGGTAATTTGACGCGTCACCGACCAAACGTACAAGCCTATTTATATTCAAAGCTTTAAGTTAAAATAAAGCCACACCACGCATATATTTTATGTCGTGGTTATTAAAACTGCCGTGCTGTAAGATTTTGTTGTTTCTAAAGTAAATCATAATATTCATAATGGACATGAAAAAATGCAAATTTCTAGAAATTTCGAGATTTTTGTCGAATCTACTAGCTGTCAACTATGATATATAATTGATATATGTAGTAACTTACTATTTATTATTGTTTTACCATTCATTAGCTTAGTAGATCCGACTTTGAAATATCCACGCAATACAAAACACAGTTCATCTTACACCTAATATAATCACATTATAAAGTTTTAATTATAGTTTAAAATAATGCGGTGGATTGCTTACTCTGTGCTATAAATTTTACATGAAAATCAATTGAATATAGAAGAATAGAGTGAAAATTCATAATTAATTCATAATAGTAATTCTCTTCTCAAAATATTCGAAATTGTTTTCACTAAACAATTTTGTATTTTTTTTTCTTTTCTTGAAATCAGGACATTTGAATCATACCAATAAAGCTAACAGGACTCAGGAGTATTCTGATAAAAGTCCTATGAATAATAAAAAATAAAATTCGTGACAAAAACTTATTCATAAGCACCGTTATTATAAAAATAAATTCTTTGGATTGATCTGGCAAGTTAACAGAAATAATAATCACATTTAAAACTTAACAATAAAACTATAAAATAATCAGACCCTGATTGCTAATATCAAATAAACATAACGTACTAGTGAGTATTTGCGTTTACATAATATAAAAATATATTCTGAAGTGGTAAATAGCTGGTTCATTGAATCATAAGATTCAACAGGTAAATAGTGTACATAACAAAAAAAAAAAAAAAAAAAATTAAATGCCTTGCGTGAGGGAATTTTCGAGTACAATATCGAATTCATCCAGGGGTTCGAGTATTTGTCTGAGGAATGTGAGAAGGCCGCGCTTGCGCAGGAAACTCTGTTCTTCGTACATCTCGATGGTAACGCGCGTCATTGACATCGGTACAAGCATCCGATGAAGCCAGTGTTCACTGCGAAATAAAATTGCATTGTTACTATCTAATCATATATCATTAATCTGTCCGAGACTTGTCTGCTTGGAAGTCAACTATACTATAAAACATACCCTGAAAGAAACCTACGCACAGTGTGGTAAGATCCCGGTTTTTGTGTCATCGTGTTTTTATTGAATTAATCGATAGAGTCTACAATTCTGAGGATTAGAGTAAAACTCCGGGTTCGCCAAGACTTTTACTATTTTTTTTAAATGCCAAAGTTTCGGAATATTCGACTTATGAAAAACGAAAAAAAAAAAAACATTATAATTTAACGGAAGTACTTATTCCAGAATTTATTTATTCTATCGAAAAAAGGTATAATAGCCGACCGTTCTACCAATTCCTGTTGCTTTAGTATAAATGGATCGAGAGATATGATTTTTTTTTCATTTTTCGTTTTCATTTTTTTATTCATCTAAACCGCCGTAACAGGTGGTGATTCCTACATCAAAAAAATGCTGATACTTTCTATTATGTATAGTATTATTTCCAAAACCTAACTCGTTGGTTTCCAAAAGTTATTGGAAATTTTAGTAATATCCGAAATATCCGCACTTAGGGCTGCCACTTCAACCAAAACATTTTTAGCTTTCTTATCACGACCACAACAAGATATCATTATTTTGTGGCTTAAAATGGCAAAGATTAAGTAAAGGATGATGGTCAAAATGGGCGTAAGTCCAACAGAATTGAAATATATCTCAAATTAAAGCTTATAACTAGTACTCTATTTCATATTATTATATCAACAAGTACCAAAGTCGCCGGAGAACAGAGATAGGGCCAACTGAAAAAGTTACATTTTTCTGTATAAATACCGAAGATTTGACTACATCTGTCACGTTTAAAAAAAAAGGTCGCGTTAAAAACATGGCGCATACGCACGCAAAAATGTTTGCTCGAATTCACCCCCACTACTCCGCGCGCAAGCCGCCTCGCCGCGCGCTGGTGTCGCGGAATCGCGGTTCAGTCGTTATTTACTTGTTGTTTGCCTGCGTTGTGTTTTTTTGGTATCATCAATTGATTACGACTTCTTGACCTCGGCTATGTGTTATTGGACTACTGATTGCATTGCTTAATACGATTTCCTGACCCCTGTTCGTTATTGGACTTGTTAACGCCTTCAGTTTTTTTTTGTTGGATTGTTACTGTGCTGATGGTAAATCATTTGTGATGGCAGAACGTCGTTGTGTTATGTGTCCGCGATCTATCTATCGACAAAGACGACATGTATTGGGAGAGAACGTTCTCCATCATCAACCTGAATTGGTAGTATACATACGGGAACATGCTTTGGGACAAGTAAGTACCTAGTCACTCATTTTTTATTATTCAGGATGTATTGATTTATTTGTAGTCGTGTTTGCGATACATGTCACGCTTGTTGTTTTCTTGTAAATTGTAGACAAGTATTGAAAAGGAAATAAACAAGACGCGTCACGTCAATGATAAGAGCCCAGCAGCGCTCGTGATGATTATGAAACAGCAATAGGATTGTTATTACTGTCTTTGTCTCGCTCGCATGACATTTGGCAGCGCGTCGCTCGGTTGGAGAGACGGAATGGGACACAAAAGATGTATTGTTGTTGATTGTTTGTTAGTGAAATACTAAAAAACTTAACGCTTAAAAAAATCTTAACTGTCGGCATCATACGTACCGAAGATTCTATGAAATTCATTCTTTTTTTGTTGTGATTACCTTGCACGTGTTTACCTCGGCTGCTTGACTGTCGTTAGGTAGTTATGCATTGTCTGTACGTTATTCCATTTAACGACAACTCTCAATAACGCCATAAAATGCGCAGCCCCTTAAGTGTCGCTATATAGTTTACACTGTATTTAACGTTTTTTCAGGTGGAGTTTGATAACGTTCATTCGGTATGCCACAGATGTTGGCAGCGGGCTATCAACGCTATAAGAAGAGATGAAGTAACACCACCCCAGGTAGAAGAACAGCCGCAAGAAGAACAGCCCCAAGAAGAACAACAGCCCCGAGAACGACAAACAATACATGTTCGATCGCTGCATATTTAATAACTGTCACAATCTGACCCGTTGCAGGATTCCTCGAACAGTTATAATACACGTGTTATGTGAACACCATTTGTATATCCCTGGAGAGGCAAGAGCGTGTCGGGAACATTTGGAAAGTAATGAATGGAATGAATTAATTGATAATTGTAACGTGTCGCACGAGTTTAATGCAGTCCAGTTTACCGATGTCTGTAATGTTTTTCAAGAAGCTGTCAGTCGTGGCACTAGATTTAACTTTGATACAATGACGCAATTAGACGAGAACGATTTGAATTTTTGGGTGGGTTTTAATTATCAACAGTTCAATACAATTTTAAACCAAACATCATCTATAAGTGAGCGAAGTAATCGTCCCCGGACTGTCCTCGGTATATATCTGTGTAAACTAAGAACAGGCGAAACTGATGAGAGATTAGCGACGTTATTTGGTATGTCTCGTCGCACACTGGAAAGGAAATTGGCGATAGCACGGGAATGCTTACAGGCAGAATTTGTCAGCAGGCATCTAGGATTTAACCACATAACAAGAAATTACGTTCTTGAAAGGAATCTTATGATACCAAAGGGGATTTTTGGTGACGAAAATAACACCAAGACAATAATCATCTGCGATGGTACATATATTTTTATAGAAAAAAAGCAGCAACTTTCTGTTTCAAAGAAAGACCTACAGCTTACACAAATTCGAGAACCTTCTGAAATAGGGCTTCCATTACGTAATTACGTAATTACGCAATTACGTAATTACGGACAGATTTTAGAAATCTCACAAATACGTAACTGAAGAGCTGCAGTCCGTAATAACGTAACTATAGGATAATATTAATTAATTTAGGTACCCATTTATTTAGTTCTATAGTTTCTGCCTACTCCATGGGAAAAAGGCATGGGTTTATCTGTGTATTTACAATTTACCTTAATTTAGTTAACCTACGACTTACATTATGACAACACCAAAACCCTTTCTGTGGGTATCCCCCGAATTCCCGGGGTTTATTTTATAACTTCCAATTTGAGTCCGCAAGATTTAATTTCTTAGTCGTACAGAATAGAGTTCATTGTTGACCAATCGGGAAACGAAGGGAATCCCCGTTGGTTGTGGATAGTTCGGTACGTAACACAATCAAAGTTTATAAGTGTTTCGCAAGTATTTGATCTACCTCGTAGATAATAAAGTTTAATATTGTGGATTGAGCAAGCTAAGGGAACTCCCTACATTTTTCTTTACTTTCGTGAATTTAGAAACAATCTCAATACTCGGTACTCAGTCGTCTTACGTACACCTGCGAGATACTGTCCTGCCTGGTCTAAGCTTATTTTATTGACTTTTGTGATTTTGTGTATGTGCCGCAAAGTTTGACGCTTGGTTTTCAGAAGCTTTTCATTACAAGTTTCTAAGTAGATATCACCATACACGAGTAGAGATACTTCAACGAAAATGTAAGTACCTATTTTAACATTACTTTACTTGTCTACTTACTTTGTTTCTAGGGTATTGTGTGAGAGTTTATACATATAATTTAGTAGTTGATTTTATATTGTTGACGGCACGGTTGGCGCAATAGTTGAGTGATTGGCTGCTGCGCTGCGGGTCACGGGTTCGATTCCCGTACGGAACAAATATTTGTATGACCTACAGATAGGTGTTCCGGGTCTGGGTGTCTTGTGTATGAGTTTACATGATTGTGAGTGCACCCACGATACAGCAGTAATTCCTAGTGTGGTGCGACGTTTAAAAAAAAAAAAAATATGTGCGATTTTATTTTATTGTTGCTTGTTAGATGTCTGTGCAAATAGACATTGATTATGAGTTCACGGTACGTATGTAAATGTATCCCGTTTTAAGTGTAGTGCCTAACTATAGATGCTATTTATATGTATTACCTAACTATTAAATTATGAAATATTTATATATTGTTTTAGGTCTGCAGTAAAGAAGACTATTTATAAGGAGTTTTTGAACAAACGCACACAATCATGAATCAGCTATATGGGAACACTTTTTGAGGGCTGAAAATGGGCAAAGTGTCCAATGTAAACATTGTCAAAAAAAATTTAAGACTCCTGGTGGTGCTACTGGAGCACTACATACACATATGCGTGCTAAACATATTGGCGAGATGTCACAAGAGCAAGATGCGCAAAGGGCAAGTACTTCATCGTGCTTTCAAGCAAGAAAAAGTTTAGAACCTCCATCGAAGAAAACTAAACTAACGGATTACTTATCCACTGAGTATTCCTTGGACGTTATAGTGACTAGAATGGCAGCATTGGATGGCATCCCACTAAGCAAATTTTGTACTTCTGAAGATCTAAGGTATGTTTTCAAAAAATCTGGCTATGATCTACCGAAATCTCCTTCAACTATTACCAAAATTGTCCTGGAACAGAGTTGTGCCATAAAAAAACAATTAATAAATCAGTTTAAAGATATGAAGTCCCAAAAAAAACGGTTTACTATAACGTTTGATGAATGGACCTCTACCCGGAACCGGAGGTATATGAATATAAATATTCATAATAAAGACCTAGAACCAGCTAAATATAAAAATTTAGGACTAGTAAGGATAAAGGGTTCAATGCCAGCTCACGTTGGAACTGTACTGTTAGAAAATCATCTAAATGACTTTTATTTGAAACTTGAAGATATAATTGCATTCACAACGGACGGAGCCAGTGTTATGGTTAAAATGGGCAAAAATTTTGATGGTCACCATCAGTTGCGTTTTGCTCACGGAATACAACTTGCAGTGCTGGACGTATTATATAAGACACGGAAAAGTACAACTACTGAACCAGAACTAGAAGATGAAGCTTCAGATACTGACACTGAAGAAATTGAAGAAAACGATGGCGGACTTTTCATAGAAGTACCTAGAGTTCTAGAACCAGAGTTTCTGTACAAAGATATTATAGTAAAAGTAAGAAAACTTGTTAAATCATTCAAAAAATCACCACTGAAGACCGATTTGTTGCAAAAATATTCTTTACAAGAGCATGGTAAAAGCCTCGATCTTATACTAGACTGCAAAACGCGATGGAACAGCTTATCAGATATGGTTGGACGATTTCTGAAATTGAAATCAAGTTTATTTAAGGCTTTATTATACTTAAAATCAAATATAAGTTTCACAGACACAGAAATACAAGATCTACATAACATTCATCATAGTTTAGATATAATAAAAACTACAGTGATGGCATTGTGTCGCCGTGACTCGAATTTGTTAGCAGCAGATGCTGCGCTTCAGTTTATGTTAAATAAGCTTGATGCTCAGTCCAATGGGCTCAGTGACAAGCTTGCTGTATCCCTTAGAAAAAGAATAAAAGAAAGGCGAACAAATGTGTCTGGTGTCTTGCAGTATTTGCATAATAATGAATAATATTATAAAACCGAAGAAACAGAAACTTTTACAAAACCGACGTCGGATTATATTAGAACATATGTTGCAAACTTATTAGAAAGGCTCAAATTTACACCGCCTACAAGTACACAAATGAGTTTAGATTCCGAAGCAGATGACAATGATGCTAATGATGGTTGTGGCGACGAGTTGACTGTTGCACAGCAACTAGAAAAAGAAATACAGAAAACTATGTCTACAGTAAACAAATCTGGAGTAAACACAGATCTTGAATCCATCATCAGAGTTGAAATGTGTATCTACGATAGCACTGGCGGCGGTCGTGAAGTTTTCCTAACAGCAGCTTATAATTATTTACTATGTATAATGCCTACTAGTGTTGAAGCAGAACGGGCATTTTCTTCTGCCGGCTATCTTTGTTCTAAACTAAGAAGTTCCCTTGGTGACAGAACATTGCATTCGTTATCATTTATGAGATCATATTATCAAGAACAAAGATTGGAAAAATAACCATATTTTATATTGTTTCTTACTTTTAAACAATTTGTGTTGTGCGTGGTACATGTTTTGTTTGAATTGTTGATTGAGTTTAGTCAAAATCAAAATCGTCAATCAAATCAAAATAATACATTTTGATTTGATTGACGATTTTGATTTTGAGTTTAATTTTAAAATTATCATTTTAATCTGTAATTTACTTTTAATTCCTTAATATTATATTTTTTTTTCATTTGAAGTTGTTTCATTTTTTACTTCGAAAATACGTAATAAGCCCAGAATTTATCGTGCTTTAAAAAATCAAAACAGTTAAGTACGTAATTACGTAGTTACGTAATTGAAGCATCAAAATGCGTAACTAGTTACGTAATTAGCAAATCCGTAATTTTGGAAGCACTATTCTGAAACCTTTCATGATTGTCTGTAGCGACGGCTACATCATCGATGTCGTCGGCCCATATCCCGCGACAATGTCTGACGCAACAATTATGCAAGGCCTCATCAGTAATGAGGAAAGCGCCTGGCATTGGTTTTTTCACCAAAATGATGTGATTATACTTGACAGAGGATTTAGAGACAGCGTTGAAAGTCTGGAAGAACATGGATATGAAGTGCATGTACCCCCAACTAAAGACAGGAATGAAACACAATTGACAACCGAACAGGCCAATAAGTCTCGTTTAATAACCATTTGTCGATGGGTAGTGGAAGCTATGAACGGCAAAATAAAGCAATGCTTCAAACTTCTACGTCAAATTACATTAATCGCGCCCTGCCTCACATGTTTGGTGATTATAAAATCGCTGCAAGTCTTTTGAATGCTTTCCATCCCGTTTATGGAGATAATAGGCATGCAGTGGATATTTTGAATATAATTAACCTGAATATGAACACTCCTAATCGGCTGTATGAATATGTTGAAATGAAAAACCTGAACCGCCAAAGGAGAAACTTCATAAGATTGGATGGCAATCTCCCGTTCCTAGAAGATTTTCCACGCCTTACTGAGGAAGATATAATCTTACAGGCTCTGGGCACTTATCAGCAGAAGCTAGCCAAGTCATACGTCGCAGAGCACTTAAGCAACGGTATTTAAAATATTGAAATCAGCAGAGACGATGTGCTGAACGATCTCCGTGAATGCAATATATTAGTACCCAATGTGTGGTTGCTACGAGCACGGATTCAGTCAAGGCACGTCAGAGCACGCACATATTTTTCATATATTTTGATTGACAGAGACCAGGTTGGCAGAAATTCTATAATACATTGTTACTGTACCTGCCTGACAGGAAGAAGGACCATTGGTACCTGTGCTCATATAGTTTCTATAATATGGTATCTTGGTTTGGGGCGACATGAGCCATTTATCGCCCCCGCGCGTCATTTGTTAGATATTGTCATAGACCGGGACAGAGTTTAGTTTTGGAGTTTATTTTCATTTAATTTAAAATAAACACATGCTTTTCATTAAAAACCGTTCAAATAACATTTTATTTATTTAATTATGCCCATCTAGCAATAAAACGATTCGTAATTATTAAAAGTTTTTTTTGTTTTATTTCATTTGTTTAAACTATTTTTCAAGTAAACCCGGTGGACATGGCTAGTGTTATTTATATAATTACGATTCTAGCATTGAGGCCCAAGAACTGGCACTAGTTGCAGTTCTGTTGGTCTTACGCCCAGGTTTCATACAAATTTGCCCATGATCCTTTAGAAAGGAAATTAAAAAAACAAATGGAGAAATTGGTATCATGTTGATTGATACACCTTTTTTGGAAACCGTCTATAAATTCTAACCCAAAAGACTTAACTAATAGTAAATAAAAGAAAATCCTTTCCGATGTCTCATAAGTATATTAAACAACATTTAACATGAGTATTACATCAACATTTTCATTTTTTTAAATATTTTTAGTCAATTTAGTTCTTTTCATTATTAATTTTACAATTCTTTTAAATCAATTTTCGTTTTACTTTTTGATTTAACAACTTATTTTGAATCAATTTTAGTAAACTTTTGCATTTTACAATTCTTTTAAATCAATTTTATTATACTTTTTGTGTTATAACAATTTTTTTGAATAATGTATTTTGTATTTTATTTATCTACATGAATTATATACCTATTTAATTATTTTAAATCAATTTTCATCATGTATTTACATCAATTGTATTGATTTTTGATAAAAAATACAATGACAGTGCGCCCCTGCTTAAATTATTTACGTGAACTATTTATATTTATTATTATTTATATACAATATGTAACTATATTTATTAATGTATAGTTTTTCCTATAAAGCAAAATCAATGGTTGTTCCATCTGGAGTTGGAACAATTTCAGGGGACTGAGCGCCAGTCAACCTGGGCACGCCACGATTGCGGCGGTAAGTCCCCTCTTTTAGGAGTGGCTTGAGAGGCGGCATGGCGGCCTCACCTTCCGCCTGACGCAGGTCCTCACCGGACACGGCTGTTTCGAGAGGTTCCTGTTTCGGATAGGGCGGGAGGAAACGCCCGGGTGTTTCCACTGTGAAGATCGCCCTGAGGACACGGTGGAGCACACAGTGGCGGTCTGCCCGGCTTGGGCGGAGCACCACCGTGTCCTCGTGGAGGCGATCGGCGGCGGCGATCTCTCGCGTCCGACCCTGGTCCAGGCCATGGTACGGAGCGAGAGGGCATGGGGAGCCGTCACCTCCTTCAGCGAAGCAGTAATGCTCGCGAAGAGGGAGGCGGCGCACGTGAGGGAGAGGCAGCATATGCGCCCTCGCAACCCTAGCCGCCGCAGGATACGGAGACGCCCTGGGCGTCGGGAATCCCAGGCCGATTTCCGGTCACCGTAGGCATGGGCTTGCGGACGGCGAGTAATGGGTAGCTCGCTGTCCGGTAAGGACCAAGCCCAAGTCGACGGCGCGTTGTGTTCCACGCGCGCCTCAAAGAGATGTCAGCACAAAAAGTGATGGGGCCCGCAAGGGCCGATGCCTGCCAGGGGTGCGGGTTTGTTCGAAAGAGACACCACAGCCCTTGGCATACGGGCTACTGAAGGAACACGGGTGGGTTTTAGTCAGTAAAAGTCTGACACGCCCTCCTACTCCACCCAGAGTGGGAGAAGTTATTTGATGATTTCCCACCCAAAAAAAAAAAGCGCCAGTCAACCTTCATACCGTAACCGTACTCTGAACTTCAACAACCTCAGTAAGGTGTGACGGAGGTACGTCGTGCAGAATTACGGCCGGGGGGCTTGCCTTAACTGGCCGGCCCGCGAGTAGAATGTTGAATTAATTGTAACTAACAATGGTGCCGATTCTATTGTACACTCGCCAGCAGGTCAAGCTATCCCTAACTGTCAAATTTTCCGAATTGAACATAAACCTTATTCCTTTGTAACAAAGTTGAAAAACTAGGTATCAAAGAAATTTGACAGATTGGGGTAGCTTGATGTGCTGGCCTCTGTACACCGAACTAAACTACAACTAAAATGAGAATCTTAACGCTATTCTGCAAAAAAATATCTCTAAATTAAAAAAACAATTTTGACACAACTAAAACCGAATTTGACAGTCGCGAGTCGCTCGTGGTATTTTTTGGCTTCGCAACGAGGTACTTGTTTGCCCTACCCCGTGATTTTTTTAGTGCCAGAGGCGCGCAAGGGCGGCAGCCTCGACGTGATTTATATGGAATTTTGACTTTTTGCATGGAAAATATGAAAAATTATTACCCACATGTTGAGTTTTAGAGGTGTATGTGGCTTTAAAAAGGGGTCGGAATTTTCATTATTTTTGCGATAGGACACACCGTTTTCGAGATACAGGGTAAGTTTTTATCCAGTGCGCAATTTGTAACCATGAATTCAGCATATCATTCTAGAACCCCTAGCGCAGAAACTTTTCGCCGGTTGTACAAAAAAAAATCTGCTGTTTCATAGAAAAGTGCAATATCTACGCGGTCAAAATGTATGGAACAGCAGATTTTTTTTTGTATATTTGGCGATTAATGAAATTGAAAACAACAGAATAGCAAAATTGCCACTTTCACTAAACTAATAACTCAGTGCAATCTTAGTGGTGTCAAACTAAAATATAGTTAAGTAGTGTCACTTTAGTCAATTTCAGAATGGTCAATCGTCGTTTGACAGGAATAAACTAAATTTTGGTGATTTTTAGTCTAGTTTAGAGAATTTTGTGACAACAGAATCGGCACCAATGAAGATGAATTTTAGTTCGGTTAGCCATATAATATTTTACAAATTCATATACATTTTCCTTTCGAATAGCCAACTCCATATTAGTTATTAGAAAGTATTATAAACACCTCTTTTTTTTCAAATAAAATATATTCTTGTTGTTTTTTTTTTTCGGATACTTGAAAGTGACAACCCTAAGGAAAATTTTGAAGTTAGGTTTTGGAAATAATACTACACATAATAGAAAGTATCAGCATTTTTTTGATGTAGGAATCACCACCTACTACGGCGGTTTAGATGAATAAAAAAATGAAAACGTAAAATGAAAAAAAAAAAACAAACATATCTCTCGACCCATTATCACTAAAGCAACAGGAATTGGTAGAACGGTCGGCTATTATACCTTTTTTCGATAGAATAAATACATTCTGGAATAAGTACCTACTACCGTTAAATTATAATGATTTTTTTTTTCGTTTTTCATAAGTCGGATATTCAGAAACTTTGTAATTTTTTTTTTAAATAAGTACAAGTCTTGGCGAACCCGGAGTTTTACTCTAACCCTCAGAATTGTAGACTCTGTCGATTAATTCAATAAAAACATGATGACACAAAAACTGGGATCTTAACACACTGTGCTACGCTATTGCCGAGTGCCACAAGCAATAACGTGCCATAGCACTCGGAAATATAATAGTACTGTAGCCATGGTCTAAAAGAACAAGCTCACGAATTCTGGAAGTGACACAACCCTACTGCACTATCCACTTGCCAAGTATTGCAACAAAACCGAAATAATGGAAACGTTTTCGGTCACCATCCTGTTAAATTTTTTATTAAGAATTTAAATCATCGTTTCGTTTTTCTAAACTGAATTGTTAATAAAACAAACGTAGTTGTTTTATCGCATTCGCAAAAATATTGGTTGGGAAGTTATTATAACATACTACTGGTTACACAGCGGGGATGTCGTAGATTCGTATCTCCCACTTCACGAAGGATTTTCTTTTATAACGTTGCCCCACACTAGGAATTTCTCCTGTATCGTAGGTGCATTTTACAAACATTTAAACTCACATACTCAAACAGCCAGAAATAACTACTTGTATAATTTGTTCCGTGCGGGAATCGAACCAGCGACACGCAGCGCAGCAGTAAATCGCTTAGCCACTGCGCCAACCGTGCCATCGTAGTATATTCCATGAGTCTAGCTTTCTATCAGTGAATGAATTTTTATTATTGGATCAATATTTTCAGAGACTTCAAACAAACAAACAAATTTTACCTCTTTTCATTATTATTTTCGAATTTTTAGATCATTATTGAATCATATTCGCTTTGAAACACAAAAAGAGAGACTATCAGATGACACGCACAAGAAAGGCAATACTGTTTTATGTCTAGTCGTACATTATATAGAAGCACTCACCGTAAACTGAGGCAAATGAAAAGTTGGAATTTTCCATCTTTCCCGAGAGTGCGGCCCACGGAATTGATCTCATCCATAAGGTGGCAGTAGCACCGCCAGATGGCTCTGTGCTCCTGGTCCTGTCGGCAGTTGTATGCCATGCCACAACTCTTATTGTTTTGAGCGGTCGGCTCGTCGCATAAGCTCATTTTGAACTCGTCTTTCACTTTAGCTGTACGTATAAATAAAAAAAGTAAAGTACAGGCTATGTTTTATTTCTAAGGCCGCTGCCTCGAATCTTGCGGGCAGCGCGGCGTGGGTAACGCTGACCAGCACCCTAATTGCGTAACTCACGATTCATCATAATCTGTATCGTTTTGAAACGGATTTTTAAACCATTGCTTCATATGTTCGAAAAATGTGTCTGTTCGACAACATAAATAACGCAATGAATATTGTTTAACTGTGAAGACGAAACCAATTATGATCAATCGTAAGTTACGCAATTACGCCATGGGATCTGGAGGCAAAGGTCCTCGCGCAAATATGGGAGTGGCGCGAGGAGGCCAAACGCCGGGGCGTAAGTCCGCTGCCGCAGGAAATCGCGGCACAGCGGACAGAGCTTCGGCGGGATCTCATGGTGACATGGAGAGAGCGATTGTCGCAACCCAGTGCTGGGCACGCCACGATTGCGGCGGTAAGTCCCCTCTTTGAGGAGTGGTTTGAGAGGCGGCATGGCGTCCTCACCTTCCGCCTGACGCAGGTCCTCACCGGACACGGTTGTTTCAGGAGGTTCCTGTTTCGGATAGGGCGGGAGAAAACGCCCGGGTGTTTCCACTGCGAAGATCGCCCTGAGGACACGGTGGAGCACACGGTGGCGGTCTGCCCAGCTTGGGCGGAGCACCGCCGTGTCCTCGTGGAGGCGATCGGCGGCGGCGATCTCTCGCGTCCGACCCTGGTCCAGGCCATGGTACGGAGCGAGAGGGCATGGGGAGCCGTCACCTCCTTCAGCGAAGCAGTGATGCTCGCGAAGAGGGAGGCGGCGCACGTGAGGGAGAGGCAGCATATGCGCCCTCGCGACCCCAGCCGCCGCAGGATACGGAGACGCCCTGGGCGTCGGGAATCCCAGGCCGATTTCCGGCCACCGTAGGCATGGGCTTGCGGACGGCGAGTAATGGGTAGCTCGCTGTCCGGTAAGGACCAAGCCCAAGTCGACGGCGCGTTGTGTTCCACGCGCGCCTCAAAGAGATGTCAGCACAAAAAATGATGGGGCCCGCAAGGGCCGATGCCTGCCAGGGGTGCGGGTTTGTTCGAAAGAGACACCACAGCCCCTGGCTTAAGGGCTACTGAAAAAACACGGGTGGGTTTTAGTCAGTAAAAGTCTGACACGCCCTCCTGCTCCACCCAGAGCGGGAGAAGTTATTTGATGATTTCCCAACCAAAAAAAAAAAAAAAAAGTTACGCAATTAGGGTGCCGTTCTCGAAACCAGCGGGCAGATCGCGCGGCACTATAGCGGTGTAGTGTTGTGTTCGTGGTTGTGTCGTTGAGATATTTGTTCTTCTTCGCGAACGAATTGTCTGAACAACGGCGAAAACAACTTTTTGATTAAAATTTATTCCTAACGCTCGATTTATTGTGGGCAAAAGAAAAAGGAAAACCCGCGCGCGCGGTCACCGCTTGACTGGAGTGCACCGCTCGCGCCGCTTTTTGCCCGCCCCCGCGCTGCTGTTTTCGAGGGTCGGTCCATTTGATTTTATGCATTAGCCGCAGCCGCCGCCCCGCTGCCCGCAAGATTCGAGGCAGAGGCCTAAAGAGCTACGCGTAGTCCATAACTTCATTAAAAGACAAATCGCTCACATATAGTCTTTGCCTATGTTCGTTACGGACGTAAAAATATCGCGGTGGAATTTTATCGTGCACTGGATTTCCTACGCTCTGCTAGGTGCCAAGAGATGAAAATTCTAGTGTTTTTTTCGATGTGCTCGGATGATTATGTTTGATTCTCAACGCTCGACTTAACACCTAGAGTTGAAAATCCAGTGCGCGATAAAATCCCTCCGCCATATTTTTATATCCGTAAGACTAGTTTTTTTTCCAACAGATGCAAGAGACACGAGTGCCATTGTAAAATGGATGGTGACGTCACGCAAAACACTTACCAAAGTAATCCCAAATGAAATGATTCTTTCCAAATAGCCGTACAGATTTGAATCCACACAGGAAAGCTTGCTCCAAGCATTTGACAAGTCCGTTTTCGCCACAAAGCAGTACACTCAGTGAATTTGCGTCCTTGTCTCTCTTGGTTTGATAGTGCCATTTTACTATAGCGTTTACACAGTCACCTATGGAAGTTTGTAAATATTATTGAGTACCTTTTAAAATAATAATTTATTGAAATAGCGAGCAGCGCGTTGCGTTGTCGCAAATAATAATTCTAAACTTGTTTTCTATGCTGAATAGCGTTGCGTTAGTATATGACAAATAAGGCTGAGCAAGACCTAACCGCATTTTCCCATAGCTGAGTTTATTCCTTTGTGTCGCTCAGATAAGAAAGCTGTCACGGAATCAGCCCTTCCATGGCGACGACACTGGGCACTTGCAAACAGTTCTCCGGGCGGATAGGTCTCGCTCGACCCTAAGTACATAATTGTATTAATTTCAAAGGGGAGGTTACTTCAAATAGCTGTATTTTAGGCCGATTAAATCGCGTCGTAAGGTTAGTAATAGCGCTTCGAACTGCTCAGCAAGGACAAAGGGTTACCAAACGCATGCTGAACAGGCGTTACGGTCAGGCGTAACGCTTAGATATTACTGGCGTAACGCTCAAACGTTAACAAAGAAGCTTCTCATGCTATCGTAGCAGCTGTTGAGTGTACCGATCATGTGCTGGATGGTGGAGGTGGACAGGTGCGTGGACGTGGGCGTAGGCGGCGCGGGCGGCGCGGGCGAGCGCGGCGTGGCCCCGCCGCGCATGCGCAGCGCCACCAGCAAGCGCTCAGTGGAGCCGTCGTCCACGCCCGTGCCCAGCCAGCGGTTGCACGGGAACCTACACAGAACCACATCATACATACATACATCTAGACAGTAAAGCTCCGTCGACATGGTTTTGAACAATCATCGTCATATTTCAGTCAATTTACATAAAAACTTAATGAATTATGCACCCAAGCCCTGGCTCATGAATCACTACTTTCATTGATGAAAACTATATGAAAATCCTTTTGGATTTTAAGTTTATCGCGTTCAGACAGACAAGTTTTAGAATACGTTGTGATTGAAAAAAAAAAAAACAAATACTTAGTTTTATCCTTTTACTTATAGTGGTTGCATTTCACAAGCACGCGTTAATAATTACAATTTAAGCCTTATGCCAATGACAAAAAAATCTCACACACATAAGAATTCAGATGTTCAAGAACCACTTCATCATACACTGATGGAGATGGCAGTTTTAAAAAGTTCAATTAACTGATCTCTATGACATACAACGTGACCTGAAAATAACAAATATGTCAAATAGGGTATTTCACCCATTTTCTTAGTCTCTCAATTAGATTATATGGTGCTAAAAAAACACTCAAAAACACAATTTTTTTATTCAACCGATATAAAATGCATTTCAATTTTACATTTTCTTTGGCGCGTAATCGGCGAAAACGCTGGACGCAGTGGACGCCATATCGGTCTGTGGTCATGACGTCAGTTCGCTGTATAAAAAATGCGCTGATACCGAGTATGATAACTGCTTATGATTTAAAAATGAGTTATTATTCTACTTTATCGTTGTACTGGTCCTGAATGCAAAAATACTATTGTAAAACATTATTATTATTTATTCAATATAAATTACGTTGGAAAATAATAAAAGTAGAATGCTTGATTTTTAAGTTGACAATAACTTTATTCAGCTGTATGACGTAATAACATGGCGGCTACTATTTCATAGTGTAAAAAAACAGATTTAAAAAAACTGAAAACTTTGAATTGAATTTTTAAAATCATTTTGTTATTTTATGAACTAAAACTAATATTTTCCGACTGTTTTTCCCTAAGATATCTCAATTATATAATTTTTTTTTTCTTAAAGAGAAAAGAATACCCTATTGAAATACTGTACTAGTGTTATCTAAAACTGCTATTTAACAAATCTTACAGCTATGAATTACTCTTGAAAAGCCACTTACGTGTAGGTATGTCCAGTCACCTCGTTCCTCACAAATACTTGATCGAGTAACCAACGCGGTGATAGTCCAGAGTTGTCATGTCCAATGCGTAGGGTGGACAGAATTCCCAGGTTTTTGTGCTACATTCAGAAAATAACAATAATTATATTTTTGAAATAGGACTTCATAATTAGCTGTTTATTTTTTTTAGAACTTCTAATGCCAAATAGAGCAAAGAGGTTATAGGTCCCATGCAGCGAAAACTATAACAGCATTTTTTAAAGATTTCTTTGCTAGGAATAGACCCAGTATGTTTTTTGTCTGCTGACCTAATGTCAAGCCGCAATTAAGGTGCTACAACTTACGTGGAACACAAATTCGTTAGTGTTACGCGGTATGGGTATTTTAGGCGTGGATTCGCCATTAGCTCCTGATATTGAAATCCAACAGTTAGCGGTAGTCTGACTTGCTTTACGTGAAGGTACGATGAAGACTCGATATGGCAGTTCTGTAAGATGAAAGTAGAGATTTTATTGCTGGCAAACAGCATGAATGATTAAGCGGGAAGCACCAGGGTGGGCCACGAAATTCAAAGTTTCTTACGTGTTTTGCAATTTGCATGTCATCATCAGCATCATTTCAGCCGTCAGACGTCCACTGCTGGACATAGGCCTCCCCCAAAAGGGGGCTTTTGCCATAATCGCCACGCTTGGCAGGCGGGTTGGTGATCGCAGTATGGTGGTAAAATGCATAGAGAACGCTGCTGCCCATTCTCTAGTAAGTCCCTTAGTTGCCTTCTACGACACCCACGGGAAGAAATGGGGTAATGCTACCACACAGAACGGATTTGCATGTCAGTGTCAGGTTTTATATTGAACGAAATACATTTGATTCGCGACCCATACAACCCTCTAAGTTAATTCAATCCCATTCGAATTCAAATATTTATTGGAACAAAATCAGGTATACAGCTACGTTCGTTTTAAAAAGTGTGTTGCACCCATTAGTGACCACCTCCGACCGGCGCACAGTGGGTCGAAACTATGATTTTAGTGACTTAGGGATCAATTTTGTTTTTTTACTTTTTTCTTTATGCGGATGGATAGAACTCATAACCCTCAATAATAATGGTCCTGATGTTTTTTTTCCTAAACTTTATACTTTGGGTAGAAAAATCAGTTTTGTTATTTTTTTGTATGGAGCGGATCAAATTAAGTCAAATTCCTGCTAAGTAGCGTGTGATCCCGCTTTAAAACTTTATTTTTCTTATACCTTGTCTAGTTTTATATAATTTGATGCTATGAACATCTGCATAAAGCTGCCACTCTGCCAAATAAATGGACCGAAAAAAAATGAAAAATACATTGAATAAAAAGCTTCTTTTAAGTTAAATTTGATATGGAATAGTATGTAAAAGCACGTAATAATACACATAATTATTTAACAACTAACAACAATACATTTAAAAGGTCCCTAATTAGCTTAAATTTACTAATTTATTACATTAAGTATTTAAAAATGTTGATCTATGAATTTCTATTTGTGTGTTTAATGACTAATTAGCTTATCCTTTTACTTTATAAAAAACAATGTTTTTCACTTTTAGCCATTACGGTAAAGTTAATGAGGATAATTATTTAATGAGGGTAGTAGAAAAAATTGTAAAGGTTTGTTTGTCACTGGAACTATAAAATGACCATATTTAATAAATATTACCTAGTGTTCGTTTATTCGTACTACTACTAACATGTCGTGATTGTGATCGTCCCTTTTTCGTTATAATGGAGAGTTTAGTTAACAATTTAGATTTATTTATGATTTTAAGAGAGCAGCTGAAGTCGCTGTCGGATAGTAAAAAACTTTTTCAATTTCTACAAGATAAAATAAACGTCACCGAAGAGAACAGTGTTGAGCTCCAAAAATTCTGTACGCGCTTTTGTTCAAATATAAGTGCAAGATGGGAACGAAGTAATCGCACGTTAGCACAGTTTATAAGAAAAAATGGTGATTGGTTAGAACATGCAATAAATTGGCCCGAAGGAATGATACGTGAAGCTGTGAACACTGAACAGGAAAGGCTCGAGATTTGTAATACTGAAGATGTTGAAAATCTACCACCATCTACTTCAGAAGCTTCGACATCTACATTTACACCTCGAAAACCTTTCGAAGAATTGGGCTCCAGGCAAAAACGAAGACGCATTGAACAAATTAACCAATCGCTTTCGTTATCCCCAGATGAACTGAAAGCTACTACAATTGCTATTAAAAAACACTGGAAATGAGGACGTAGGAAAAATCATGAACCATTTGCTAAATCACCCCGAAGATCTAGAAAAAGTTAAGGAGTGTTTAAGTACAAGTAAAGCGAAAAGTAGTACCTATTCACCCGATAAGGCACTGTCTTTATTAGTTTCACTTAAATTAAGTAAGTGGCAGTATATAAGCCTAAGAGAAGTAGCAAGTGAAAATGGGTCTGATTTATACCCTTCTTATTATAAAATTAAAGAAGCAAAGTTAAAATGTTATCCAGGGAAAGAAGACATAATTATTACTGAAGAAGGAGGTGCTATTAAACTGCAAGCTTTACTCAACTTGACGGTATCTAGGCTTTTAGATGTGATTGCTTTTGATTTGGACTCGGCATCAGAGTTACTGCTTATAAGCAAATGGGGCTTTGATGGAGCTTCAGGTCAAAGTAATTACAAACAAAAGACTGAAACAGAGTTTGATGATTCATCTATTTTCATGGCCAGTCTAGTTCCTATAAGGCTTCAACAATGTGATGGAACAATTGTTTGGGAAAACGACCGACCTTCATCAACTTTCTATTGCCGTCCGATAATGTTCAAATTTACCAAAGAAACGCAGTCAACAGTGGCAACTATAAAAGCTAGCATAACACAAGAAAGAGATAGACTTCAGCCGTCAAGAATCAATCAAGTTGAAGTTAAGCATCAATTGCACTTGACGATGATAGACGGCAAAATAACGTCATATTTGTCAGACACATCTTCAGCTGTCTGTGATATTTGCAAAGCAAAACCGTCAGAGATGAACAATTTAGAGTCACTTGCTCAAAGAGAAAGCAATGAAGAAATGTTCCAGTATGGAATGTCATCTTTACATGCCTGCTGCATACATAAGATGCATGGAGTGCTTACTTCATATCGGTAAATATAATCTTAAAACTTTATAATTTTTTTCATGGTAGTTTCCTGTGAAATTATTTTTAAGTGAAATTTTTTTTGTTTGCAGCTTATCGTTTGGACTTCAAAAAATGGAGTTGCAGGGGCGATGATAAAGAAAAAATGTCACTCAGAAAGAGCGCTATACAGCAAGCGTTTAAGAAGGAATGCGGTTTACTTATCGATATAGTCAAGCAAGGAGTAGGCACAACCAATGATGGCAATACTGCCAGAAGATTTTTCAGGGATGCAGAAACAACAGCTCGCATAACAGGAATATAGAAAGGTTTTACGTGATTCTTCAGACTATTGCATCTGGAGAGCGCGTGGACTTTTCTAAGTTTTCCGAATTTTCTAGAGATACTGCAGAATTGTATGTAAACTTATATCCTTGGTATTATATGCCTTCCAGTATACATAAATTGTTGGTACATGGGAGTGATATAATTAAGCACTTTGGTGCCATACCTATAGGTAAACTGTCGGAAGAGGCAGCGGAAGCTCGCAATAAAGATTTCCGGAAATATAGAGAGAGTCATTCTAGAAAGGTAAGTAGAACGGCGACAAATGAGGATATTTTACACAATCTTCTTTTGTCTTCTGATCCAAAGATCACAAGTTTAAGACCTCGAATGGTGAAACAAAATGTAATGGTTCTCTCTCCAAAAGTCAAAGAGCTTCTGCTGAGTTTTCCCACAGAATCCGATATAGATTTTATTGATGTGGATAATTTGCAAGATAGAGATAACGATAGTGAATAAGATTTTTGGTAGATTGTAAGTTTCTTGTTTCTCTTTTACTAGTTTGTATGTCATATTTGAAAGGAAATAGTAAAGTATGGTGTTGTATATAGTTAGTTTTTTAGTTTACTTGTGTTAGTAGTAAGTTATTTTATCTTTACTAATTCGTATCTGTTTGTATGTTTCTTTACTTACTATCCAGTATTTAATTGAACTTTATAAACTTATTAAAGTCATTAAACAAACAAATAGAAATTCATAGATCAACATTTTTAAATACTTAATGTAATAAATTAGTAAATTTAAGCTAATTAAGGACCTTTTAAATGTATTGTTGTTAGTTGTTAAGTAATTATGTGTATTATTACGTGCTTTTACATACTATTCCATATCAAATTTAACTTAAAAGAAGCTTTTTATTCAATGTATTTTTCATTTTTTTTCGGTCCATTTATTTGGCAGAGTGGCAGCTTTATGCAGATGTTCATAGCATCAAATTATATAAAACTAGACAAGGTATAAGAAAAATAAAGTTTTAAAGCGGGATCACACGCTACTTAGCAGGAATTAGACTTAATTTGATCCGCTCCATACAAAAAAATAACAAAACTGATTTTTCTACCCAAAGTATAAAGTTTAGGAAAAAAAACATCAGGACAATTATTATTGAGGGTTATGAGCTCTATCCATCCGCATAAAGAAAAAAGTAAAAAAACAAAATTGATCCCTAAGTCACTAAAATCATAGTTTCGACCCACTGTGCGGCGTTCCAACATTTATAATTCTAAACCAATAAAATTTACAGTGACAAAATAATCTAAAGTAAATGTAAGTAAGTATATAAACTACTTAACTAAATTAATAATAATTACATTTAATTCTTATTATTTTTAATTATGAAAACATATGTTCACACAGATGTTCCAGTTCTCTAATGCCATATGTGTATGTGTGGATGGTGTATGTATATGTAGGTGTCTGTGTTTGAGACTATTTCATGAAGAAGTCATTTAATGGGATTTAATGTAAACATGTAACATAAGATCACGCATCTTGTTTCCCTGTAGGGTTGGGCAGAAGTGTACCTATAGTACACCAACATTTCCCCAAATCATATTTAAATACCATAATGTAAATATAAAGGTAAGAAAATTTGAATTTCGCGGGTTACCTTTCTTGAATCTACCTTAATTCTGGGAAATTAAAAAAGCCTGTTGCATTAGAGTAGTAAATAAGTAAGGAAGTTTATTTAAATAATTGTTTAAATTATACAAATATCTTATAGGCTATATCGCCGGGTTAGAGGCAAAACCAATGATTTAGCCCAAAAAGTCAATATAAAATTGATCGTAATCGCATTTGGAAAGTTTGCTATTAAAATTATGTCCTTAGTGATAAAATTATGTCAGTCGCAAATATAAGAGCGTGTTATATAATAATCTAAGTTTTAGACAGTTATTTATACTAAACAAAAAATTAACTTAATTACTGCAAATAATAAAAATAAATTATAAACCCCTTTGCAAATGCGCTTATGGAACATTTTATTTTGACTTTTTTGGGCTAAATAATTGGTTTTGCCTTTAACCCGGCGATATTATCTTTTTACAAATGAATTCGACATCTGTAGCCGAACTAGGCGAAAGCCTTTATGTCGGTTATCAGCGCCAAAACTCTCAAAAAATTTACACTTATAAAGTCGAAATGTTAGCGTTTGTATTTAAACAAAGAAAAAATAGTAATGATAAATAACATAATGTGGTCTCAGTGGACAAGGGACTCACCCCGCTCTCCTTGGCTAACGAGAACTGGCGCAAACCTAAAGTATTAGATACTAATGACCGCAGGGAGGTATGGCAGGGCAAAGAGCTTCACGGGCGCTTTTATCGGGTCCAGATGTAGACTTCTTAGCGTCCGTATCCTGGTTACGATTCGGTGATCTCTTCGGAGAAACCGAAGGTTTTGTCTTTGCAATTATGGACGAAGTTATGATGACGAACAACTACCGGAAATATATTGTGAAGGATGGCACGGTTGACATCTGTCGGGCATGCCACCGTCCGGGGGAATCAATCCGACACATTATTTCTGGCTGTTCTCGTCTGGCTAACGGAGACTACTTGCATAGGCACAACCTTGTAGCCAGGATTATCCACCAGCAACTTGCTCTGAAATACAGTCTTGTGGATTCAGAAGTACCGTACTATAGGTATGTGCCCGACCCAGTTCTCGAAAATGGCACTATCACATTGTATTGGGATCGATCTATCATCACTGACCGGACTATTGTTGCCAATAAGCCGGACATAGTGGTGATAGATCGACTAGAGCGTCGCACAATGATTATTGATATAGCAGTCCCACATGACGAGAACCTCGTGAAAGCTGAGCAAGATAAAAAAATCAAGTATCTTGACCTGGCACGCGAGGTTGTCGACATGTGGGATGTGGATACAGCAGTCATTGTGCCGATAGTCGTGACGGCCAATGGTATTATAGCCAAGAGCCTCGACCAACACCTCAGGAGGCTCTCGTTAGGCAGCTGGATCAAGGGCTTGATCCAGAAAGCAGTTATACTGGACACGGCGCGTATAGTGAGGAGGTTCCTCTCTCAGCAGCCCTGACCACCGGTAGCTTGGACCCTGTTCCCGATACCGATGGGCTACTATTTTTTATATTTTTAAATGTTTTTTTTTAATCATTTTTATAAAAATATTTAAAAATATACAGAATATGTATAAAAGAAAATAAACGAAATAACATAATAATTCGACACAATGAAAAAATCCAATAATTAAAGGCAAAATTTTAATAAATTAGTAAGTAAAATTAAAAACAATATTTTTAAGTTAAATTAAAATTAAAAGTTAAAATAAAATAAAAATAAGATCTTGATTTTGTGTAGATGTCCTCTCTTTGTGTGATAATTATGATTATGCATGTGCGTGAATGTGACAGGGTGAGTGTTTATGGTACGTAGTGGTATATGTAGTAGTAAATAAATCTTTAATTTCAGACAGCATTACAGTCCATATTTTCGCAATAAAATTTTAACATTCATATTACAGATTTACATTACTATTTAACCGTTCATAATTTGAAATAAACATAAAGGTTACTTCACAATAGTGCTTTCTATAAAAGTAAGTCTAGTTTAGGTACTTACTAGTGGTAGGATAGGTATTCGTAAAGCATAAATAGTCAACTGCATTTAAAGTGAGCAGGTGATACAGAAATTGTTCCCTTTCCTCTTCGGACCGAAGGAAAGCCGTCCGTTTGTACTGGGACCTTAGCAGTGTAGTGTCGGCTAGAAGTTCCCGAAGATGTTTGGAAAGTAACTTCTTCTCTAATGACAAACGAACCCAAGCGCGAGCATAGCCTATCTCAGTTTTGATATCTGTCATTGCTTGCACGTTTCTAGAATAAAAAACATTATTATTTATGGTACAAACGCGGATAAAAGCGGTGGATCACTTGGCACCCTCATGCTTTAAACCATAAGGTTGAAAATGTGTCGACAAATGAAAAATTTTCTTCATAAACCAACCTCATATCGAAAGTTAAGCTTTCTGGTAGGGGACGTAAAGGGTTGGGTGGTTGAGAAGATTTCCTTTCTAAAGTCCCGGAGTTGCTGAGACGATCTCGCGAGCTATCCCGTGATCCGCCTCGGGAGCTATCCCGGGAGCGACTGCCGGAACTTGTGCTTTGATGTGCTTCTACTTCGGCACCCACAGATGAGAGATCTGTATTGAAATATTTAAATGTAGTTGATTTTCTTTTACTTGAAAAAAGTGTAGTATGTAACATGAAAAAAAGATATTACTTACAGTCGAGCCTTTTGCGCAACACACACCAAGCCAAAGCTGCATGTTCCAAAGCAATAGAATGATAATGATTGACATAGACAATTCATTCAATACACGAGTCTTACAGTTAACAATAAAAAATACACCTGAGTTTCGGTAAAGTCGTATTTTGTTACACTTTTATGTTACGTGAATTTATTTATGTTCATTCATGAAAGAACGACAGTGGCGGTATTATGGAGGGTGGCATATTGACGCTCAATCTATAACCATGAATTCAGTACAAAATTCTAAATACCCTAGCTTTAGTAATTTTTGGTTAAAAATAGGAAAAAAAAAAACGGCTATTATTTATTAATGTTCAATAACCTATGCGGTCAAAATGTAAAGAACTGCTCAATAAAAAAAATAAAAACTGACGAAAAAATTCAACGCAGGGCTGGGTTTCCCGAATCATGTACTTACTGAATCCATGGGAACATGGTTGCGCGTCGATATGGCTGATTCGACAACAATATGACGTAGAAGTTAAAAGCATACTTACCAGGAGTAAGATAATTCGGGTCAATAGGTTTAGTAGAGTTGCTGCACTGCTCCAACTCTTGGTAGTTGGTGAGGTGCATCCAAAGCGCAGACTTGCCCAATTTGTGCTGCAGACCATGCGACCATAGCCGTTCTAAGAGGTCGCATAGAGAAGCAATCATAGTGCTTTCTTCTACGCCTGTTATCGACACCTCACTGCCCAAACCTAAATCCGATTCTTCTGTACCCATCTTCTCTAACAGCATTCTTTTTGTTTTGCTTTTGCACTCCTGGATTAGACGTCATAAGTAATAGATTAGTACTACATATTTAAGTCGAGTTTATAGCGGTAAAGGATAAATAATAGATAAAATTATACCTTCAGAAGCTTTTCAACAAACGCTCTATTGTTCTGAGCAATAGCTGCCGGAGTCACTTCCGTCGACAGCCTCCTACTAATATCGCCAAGCAACAGCTCCGGAGGGCAATCCTTAACTTGCCACTTTGCGTTCTTTATACGTTTTAGACTGTTCGTTCTGAAAAGCGAAACACAAATGTCAAAATTCAATAGAGTATGAGAAACTATTTAATATAAAACGTTATAGAAAGCTAGCAAAAAGCTATTCAGTCGGAATGTGTATTTTTGATGCGTTATTTTAGTAGGCGCGCGGGTTACATGCAATCAACACGATACTCCTTGATGTGCAAGTAAATGAGTTTGAATCTTATAATGACCCGATAAACTAATTATTTGCTTGAAACGAACTTTATTGACCGCTAATATAGAGAAAGGCATAGGAAGCATCAAATTGATGTTACATTAAACTCGCGCACACTGATACTACTAGGCAATACGTTCAACTACTAGTTAAAGGAATAGGTTTACGAACATTCAAAATACGCATTATTACATATAAATAACTTTATTTTTATCATATTCTTATTTACATACATAAAGCCTAGATTAAAACAAACAATATATTGCATTATGGTGTTACCTTATTATGGGAAGATCTGTCAATATTATTAACTATAATATATCTTTATAACTCTGATAAGTATGTAAAATAAAAAGTTAGTTATGTCATAAAACAAAACAAGAATAATGTAAATGAATAAATAGAGTTGGACGAAAACATATCGTTCTAATATAACACTATAAATATATAAAATCACATATAATCATTACATGAAAGTATTTTCATACTGCATGCAATATAAACAAATCATGCACTTTTAGTACAAAACACTGACTATCACAACATTCAGAAATAATACAATTACAGTAGAATCTCACTAATCCGGCACTTCAATAGACCGATACGTCCAATAATCCGGCACCCTCCGCCCACGCAAAAGGTATTCAAACACGGACTACAAGTTGCAAAAAGACAGACCTTAATCAAGGATTATTTTAAAACCATGTAATTATTTAGTTTTGAAATTTGTTACAGTAAAAAAAAAAAAACGTTTAGAACATTGATATAAAATATCATATTCTCTTGATGCAATTATTTATTTTATTTATTAAACTTTCTATCTAATCCAATATTCCGAACATTCCAATACTCCGGCACCCTCTGGTTTTAAATAGTGCTGGATTAGGGAGATTCTTCTGTATGGAGATTTTGAAAGGCTTCAAAAATTACTCATCCGCTATCCAAGAACTAGGTCATTACAATGTAATAAAATTTATGTTAGTTCAAGTTGCAGCAAGGGTAAGTATAATATTTTTACCAAACCTTTCAAAACCCAATCCCGTCTATGATTGCTTAAATGAGACGTTACAATACTAGTAACGTTAAATTAATTCGGATAACGATCGTAAGTCGATGTTTACACGGGCATAATAAAACCCCGAAGAGATTTTATTACGTCCGTGGGAACATGGGCTTTAGATACTAATAAACTTACAACAATAATATTTAAAAATTCGTTATAATAAACTGAGCTAAATTAATAGGCTATCATCCTGAAGCGAGTTTTTGGCCTGGCGTAACTTATTCGGTATTGCAGAGGTGTTTATCGCCACGTCATGGCACTTTCGGGGCTTTAAGATCAAGCCACCCAAAGGGAGTTCCCAACGCGTGCTGGCTTTGTGAGGACTGTATAGCGTAGGCCCACTAACATATTTTAGGTAAGAACGCCTTAAAGGCCTACCACACGCACAAGCTTCACCACAGTTCTGCCTGCGCAAGCTTCTCGAATGAGAAAACTGTATATAATACGGACGGCATTACCACACGGCACAGTTAAGTACGCGCAAGCCACATTCTTGTCGAAATCGTCAGCGTGGAAACAAGGTTTCCCAATGAAGAACTATTTCTTCTGCTACTATTTTTCAACTGTTTGCTATTGAAAAAAAAAAGACAATGCAAAAGTCAAAGAGTAAACGATCAAAGTGACAAAAAAACGGTTGCTAAAAAGAAGAATTCATTCACATATAAATCTACTCAAGGATTTAGGAGGTTATCCAAGCGATTGGCAGAATTATTTACGGATTGATGAAAATGCCATTGCAGGCAGAAATTTGTGTGGACTTATTAATTCAGACAAGAAATCGCGATTGTGCGTACGCAAATCTGCATTTTTTGAATATTGGGCGACTGTACCTCACCGAACGACGACTTGCCTCGACTGCGGCCTGAATACTGAACGCCCAACCACACGCACAGGCAAGTATGGGCAAACCGGGCTTGCGCAGGCAAAATTTCAAGCAAGTCGAAAGGTGCGCAGGCCGCGCTGCGGGGTTGGCGCGTGATACAGTTTTACCAACTACACGTACGGTGTTCCGTGTACAAACCGGCCTGCGCAGGCAAAACTGTGGTGAAGCTTGAGCGTGTGGTAGGCCCATTAATTTCTGATAACAGCATTTAATTTGTTGCTATTACAACACGTGGGGATTGTTGTTTATGCTTGGAGTATCAAAGCATACTGGCCAGTAACTAGCTTCTTATAAAAATAAACCTTTACTTCGAAAGTCGGTAAAATTTAATGTCTTCTAGTTTTTTCTATAATTCTGCCCTGGTTGTATATTTTTCCGTTTTAATTTAATACTACTACTTACGAAATATGTAAGTAGGTACCTAAAAAATATATTTGATGTTAATACTTGAGTCTACTTTTAGTAGAAATGTTTTAAAAAGTAACAGTAAGGACTCAACTAATATATTAATTAGCCAACAGTAACCAGCTCTATTAAAATGTATTTAATCTTGGCTAAATCTTTGACCTGCCATTCTTTCTGCTCACTGTAACGAGTCATCGTATTTCTACAATTAGAAATTTGACAACAAGCGACTTGATAAATATGACAATAATAAATACTTGAATGGCCTTCACCCATAACATTTAGTAGCTCTGTGAACCCTTCTACTGAGTATAATTGTATCACAGGTTATAAATAACTTTTCTAATATGATTACATTTATTATGCAATATAAATAACTTCATACTTAAATACTTCAACTTCATGAGATTCTTTAAGTTACCAAATTGTATTTGGGATTTGTAGTTTGCAAAAATATGGAAGCAATGATTATTTTTTCAAAGCAGTAGTCATTACACGCACTACACGGTAGTGTTATTTACTAATGAATATAATAACATACATTATTTCAGGCTTGTACAGTCACATGCTGCCATATGAAGCAAGTTTAATTTAGTTCACGCTGTAAAACAGTATGAGAGTAAAACAAATTACCAAAAAACGTGTGTTCACCGAGTTAACAATTTTAATTTTATTTAGTGATAACTTATTTTAGATTATATTCTAGGGTTAGGCTTAGCACCGACCGGAAGCAGCAGTCTAACTTTGTTAATCTAGTTAAGTTTAAGATTACATAAAAAAATTACAGTAAGGGTCTACTTCCTGTAATAATATTGTCATAGTGTGTTAAGTAGTATTAAATTAAATCAATTAATATTATGTTACTGTGTAAGAGCAAGTATTAAAATAGTTATCTCGGTGCTTAACGTGTACGGGGCAACATGCAAGCCTCAGACAGCAATACAAACATCTCAGACAGATGACGCACGCACGAGACTACGGTATTTCATATCACGAAAGCTGCACTCGCGGTTAGTTGAAGCGGCCAAGACGCGTTTCATCAACTAAACTTCGGACAATACAATACGGGGAACGAAGGGACGAAGGATGAAATTATACTTGAATTTAGAATCTTACATAATTTACATTACATTGCCAAATTCAAAAAATGTTCTAAGTTTAGAGCAGCCATTTGTAAGAGCTAGGTCCTACATTAATTGGAAAGGAATTTAAACTTTATCTTTGAGTTTACGATTCCAAAACAATAATTATCTAGATTCTAAATTCAAGTGTACACGAAACTTCCACGTCGCGACTTGGGGAGTAAACATCAGGTACCGCGTCCTAATCAAAAGCGGTCGTCCGGAAAACGCCCTCTGTCGGGCGCGACCACGCGTTCCGTTTTACCGAACTTAAAGTGACATAAGAACGCGACAGTCACGTATTCGCGCGGACGACCTTTTTGGTTCGGACGCGGGGGCAGTTCGGACACGGCGGGCGTCAGGCGTGGCGCGGGCGGGCGCACCTGGCGTCGGGCGCGGGCGGGCGCGCCAGCGCGTGCGCGTCCAGGCGCGCGGGGAAGGCGCGGTAGTAGGCGGCGCGGTGCGGCAGGCGCTCGGCCGGCGCGCCCACCTCCAGCTGCGCGGCGCCGGGCCCGGCCGCGCCCGCGCCGCCCCACACGCAGTAGCCGCGCGTGGCCAGCCCGCCCTCGCCGATGCGGCGTCTGCAACACGACCTCACCTTATTGCTGGTTGGCTGGGACGCTGCTGCACGCCTCCGATTTATCACAAACGGATTCGGTCGAGGATCGAAAATAAATAACTATACCACAGGAACGAAACATTTTGAAATGTTAAGTAGACATTGTCCGTTTTTGAAGATCATCATTTTCCATGGCTGCTCCGGCGATTTCAAAGGTCAACCTTACTAGCAATGTTAGGTAGGATATACAGTAATTTTTTCACTCAGTCCAAAAAATTAGGCCTAAATCGTATTAATACTGTGATGTGATTTCGGTTAGTCAAACACTCAAACTTCTATAGTTTATGATCCCTTGTGGCATGACGTTAGTATGCAGTGGCATGTGCCCGATCGGTGCACCTATATCTTCATTCAAAACCATCAATTTCCCAGACTCCATGCTAAATCCAGTCTACATGCTGCAGTGTTAAATAATATAAAATTTATGACAGAACCACACTAACGTAACACACATTATGCTTTGAAGCGAAGAAATCAATAAACGTTGTTGACGTTCGTTACTGTGGTTCTCTTTTTACATGAATTGATTAGTCTTACCTGACAGTTTTGATCCGGTGTTCGAAAACTTGCAGATTGGCATCGTATTCTCCCCAGCTGCCCATTATCTTGTTATCAACTAGTGTGGCAAACATCTGTGTCTCAAGGAACCGCGAGAGGAACGGCCGGTGTCGCTGTGGTTGGTCCGATAAGAATGACGCTTTATCAAAATTTACCATCGACTCGCGTGATGACAGCCATGAGTCACGATCCTATAGAACATCATCAATATTTAGTTAAGGTTACATCCCTATTTAATGTCTATGCCAAAATGTTTTGGTGTATTGGTATCACGAAATAAAAAAAATACAGACTTCGTAGTTGGTATATCCTTTTTTCACACAGGAATGGAAGAACGGAGCGACTTGATTGTATGTATGGAAATAGTTTATGAGCCGATGAGTTAAATTGGCACTTTTAATGCAAAAAGCGGTGGCTTTTTCCCGTGCGGTGGCACGGGAGCGAAGCTATAGGCAAAAGCTTGTATTCTAAAAGCCCTCTTACAATCATCATCATTTCAGCCGAAAGACGTCCACTGCTGGACATAGGCCTGACCCAAGCTCCTCCACTTCGACCAGTTGTGCTTCCCGCATCCAGCAGATTCCTGCGGCCTTCACAAGGTCATCGGTGCACCTTGTGGGAGGCGTTCCCACTCTACGTCTTCCGGTACGCGGTCGCCAGTCCAGAACATTTCGGCCCCATCGGCCATCAGTTCTGCGAGCAATGTGCCCTGCCCACTGCCACTTAAGTTTGGCAATTCTTCGGGCTATGTCGGTTACCCTGGTTCTCCTGCGGATTTCTTCATTTCTGATTAGATCACGCAGGGAAACGGGGAGAAGATTTTGTGTAGCTTCCCGAATGCTGCCCAGCCGAGTCGTATTCTTTCTCGAAGTTGGACCTACCTCACTGGACAGTTTGTCCTAGGTAAACGAACTCGTCCACAACTTCGAGTGTAGCGCCTCCGAACGTTATGAGGGTGGGTGTTACATGGGCATTGGACATGACCTTTGTCTTTTCTATGTTCATTTGAAGATAAAATATAGCTATGCAATGTGTTTGAAATTTACCTGATCAGGCATGATGACGAAGTTCTCATACATGAGAAATATGTGCACAAATCTGTTAAGGAACGTTTCTCTGATGGCAACATTGAACCTTATGTCTTCATTATATTGTTCTTCGTCATTAAGTATTTTTTTCTTTGTTGTTGGCATTACTGTGTCTGCATCTACGTCATCTATGTTAACACCTGCAGTTAGAAAAAGTGGATAATGTAAACAAGATGCTCAATAAGGATAAATGTATGATGTGATTTACAACTTAATAAGGTTTCATGCTATAATACAATGAGATAATCAGAAGTGACATAGTAATTAGATAGAGTTCCCATGTACAGTCGCCTGCAGGTCAAGCTAGCCCAAGCTGTCAAATTTTCCCAATTGAACATAAACCATATTCCTTTGTAATAAAGTTGAAAAACCATCAAAGAAATTTGACAAATTGGGGTAGCTTGATGTGCTGGCCTCTGTACATACAAGATCTTTACAAGAAGTTTAGCATAGCACAAGACTAAATGTTGATAATTCGTGGTATGCATCATTTCTCCAAGTGCGAATTACTGTTTTATAAAATGATGTCTATATCTTTAGCTTTGCATAGACACTTCAAGTAAGAATTCGCAAAGAACTTTCCCAATAGGGTACTTTCCAATTTATTAAAAAGTATTTTAATTTGAAGATTGGGACGAAATATGTAACAGAAAAATAAAAACAAATTAATTTATATCCATTTTCTCAATTAAAAAGATTTAAATCAAACATGTTTGCCATCCAACGTGGCAACGCTGCCAGCCTTTTGGGCACTTTTCCCACTGACAGCGATGTGGACGAATTCTTTGATGCACAGTGAGCTCTTCCCTTTTTTACTTTATATATACTTGTACATACTGTCTAATTATTTTGTATATTTATGCTTGGTTAATATGTTTGTATATATTTATTAAGTGGATAATCCTATATCATTAATAGTTGTAATGAACCTAAATAAAATTGATACAACATGTTTTTCGTTGTTTTGAATTTACCGCCAAAACGCTCCTTACGATGACTTTTTTATCACGTGACCACATGTGACGTTAACTTTGAGTAAACTAAAGTAGTTGTAAACAAGTGAATGTCGAGTTTATAATTAACAAGATTTTTAATGGATAGAAAATGGTATTACTGGTGTGCAGTGTGCCTCTGTGCACAAATACATCTAAAACTGCGCCACACAAGGTATTTTACCGGTTCTGTTTACACTAATCTTACGTCACGTGTGGTCACGTGATAAAAAAAGTCATCGTAAGGAGCGTTTTGGCGGTAAATTCAAACCAACGAAAAATACATTTAATTTTAATCGTTTTTAACTGGGAAAATAGATGTAAATCAACTTATTCTTATTTTGCTGTTAATTATCTCGTCCCAATCTTCAATTTAAAATAGTTTTTAATAAATTGGAAAATACCCTATTGACTTCTTTTGTGGTAAGTATGAGCTAAAAAGGTTATATTATGGATTTCGGCCCACTAGGATCGCCGAGAGGAGGCTTGTGTCTCAGCAGTGAGAACATTACATTGGCTGATTATGCTCATGATACGAGCTAAAAAGTAACAGATATCACCAAACAAGTTTGTCATACCGCTCCGTTTGACGATGTCGACGATTCGCTGCAATGCGTCCATACGAAGAGGCGCGCGTCTTGTAGGCGATGCTGGCGGCGACGCATTCAATGGCCTGCTTTCATCCCAGTCGAGCACGTCGTGGAAAGAGTGTTTCCGACGTAGACCACCTAACAAACAACAATCATTTAACATGTTTAATCATTTGTCTAAACACAGTGAACAAGCAAAGTAAGTATCTACAGGGTCAAATTAAATTAGCTAGCGAAACTTTAAACAAAAAAGAATTAAAACTTCACAGACGTGATGGGTTGCGATATCTCAACACGATCAAACAAAAAAACTGATTTTCTGAACTCATCGTTCATTCCAAGCGATTGTGGACACAAAAAGAAACTAATATTTATTTTTATTTGATTTGATCCTGTTTATTGTCCAAATAATTTCATACTTTATTTTCACATCATCATAATCATGGGTTTGGCAAAGAAAAAAGGACACCCACATTTCGCCAGTTTTAAGTCCCATTTCATTGTAGGGCAGTAGACCATTTCCATGCATCTTTTTATCATCATAATCTTAACCGTAAAACGTCCACTGCAAGACAAACCGGCAGTAGATGTCTTTCGTCTGCATCACTCCACCAAAGTCGTCCAACAACCTGTTGTTAAGCGATACTTTGTTTGCTCATAATATATTCTTTGCTTACAATATCTATATTATGAGGTAATGTCTAGGTCACGCGTTTATGGATGTATACGTGCGCTAGGCTGCACGCCGCACAAAGCCGTTTGAATATAATCTTGTTATTTACTCAAGACCTGGTTTGCGTAGCATGCGTGACTTAAGACATATTAAATCTGAAGTCTGATTGATCAATAAATCGAATGTCGTGACAAAACATCTA
This sequence comes from Polymixis flavicincta, assembly GCA_949987655.1. Lineage (NCBI taxonomy): Eukaryota > Metazoa > Arthropoda > Insecta > Lepidoptera > Noctuidae > Polymixis > Polymixis flavicincta. The sequence goes on along the minus strand of OX465181.1, from coordinate 15,784,110 downwards.
GGAGAACAAATTATGTTTTACTCATTATTTTTTAATTCTTAATCAGGTTTCGGTGATATGAAGGAGGGCGTCGTCGTCGAAAGGTGGGCGTTTTTGGGGGTCTGTCTTATGTAATTTTGACGTTCGAAAAGTGCTGACTCTCAGCCTAGTTTGAATAAATGACTTTTGATTTTGATGAGTTAAGGTATGAAACTGTATTTAACTAGATATTAACATACTTGTGTCCTTCTTTAAAAAAATCGAATTCCAATAGTTACCTTGCTGTGCACCAGTTTTGTTAAATGCTAACTGCTATTAATGAATTATACAGGGTGACATCGACGCGTTAAATGAAACCAGCACCCTAATTGCGTAACGCACGATCGATCTTAATATCTGAATCATTTTGAAACAGATTGCTTCATATGTTCGAAAAATGTGTCTGCTCAACAACGTCAATAACGCAATGAATATTGTTGAATTGTCAAAATGAAATAGATTATGATTGATCGTGAGTTAGGTAGGTGCGCAGTTAGGGTGCTGCAGATGATTCTAGACCCCCTAGCGCAGGAATTTTTCATCGGTAATCCAGAAAGACATCTACTGCGTCATAGAAAAGTACAATACCTACGCGGTAAAAACTACGGAACAACTATTTTTTTTTTTAATAACCCACTGAAAATTTAAACACAGGTGGGTTCAGAATCATGTTCTGAATTCATGTTAACAGGTTGCTCGTCGATGTCCCTGCCACCCAGTATAAGTAGTTCTAGTAAAAAAAAAAAAAAACCTGATGGTAATGTGCAACTGCTGCTCATACTGTCGCTCATATGCTTGTAAGATGTTCCATTCAAAGGTACGCCGAGTTTCGTAGGCTCGGTTTCAGGTCTTTGAATCTGTGGAAAATCCATGAATAAATATCGCCATGAATAACTCATTAAATTTTTATCTCTATCTAAGTAATCAATACCTATCACAGTCATGTTAATTAGTTAATCCACTTAAATAATAAGTAAGATAAAATGATAATTAAACTATCTAGGTGTAAATTATATAACTATACGTACAGTACCCGGCGATAAGTTTTGCACATCGACCTTTGGAAAGAGACAATCGACTAATTTCGGCTTCGTAGAGCGTTATCTCTGTCGCACACTACCTATGTGACGTTTTGTCAGTCGTTCAAAATAATAGGTCTTTACCTATGAAATTGCCGTTTTGTATGAAAAAATTTAAACGAATTTTTTTCATGAATTTTTTATTTGTATTAATCGAAGTAATCACCCATGCAATCAATGCATCTTTGCCATCGCAGTGGCAGTTTATTGATGCCCTTCTTAAAGAAATCAGCTGGACGGGAGGCAACAAATTCTTCAAAGGCATTTTGTACTGCCTCTCGGGTATGAAATTTTTTTCCCGCCAAGAAGTTATCCAAATTCTGGAAAAAGTAGTAGTCTGTAGGCGCAAGGTCTGGTGAGTAGGGCGGATGACGGAGAGCTTCCAACCCCAGTTCTTGCAACTTGGAGACCGTCTGCTGTGCAGTATGAGGTCGCGCGTTGTCGTGCAGGAGCAGCGGAGACGAGCGATTGACCAATGCTGGTTGGAGATGCGCCAGCTTCTCCATCATTGTGTTCAGTTCTTCACAGTACACATCTGCAGTAATGCTCACCCCGTTTGGTAAGAAGCTGTGATGAATCACACCGGCGCTAGACCACCAAACAGTGACCATCACTTTTCTAGGGGTAAGTTTTCGTTTAGGGCATTGTTTAGGTGCTGAACCAGGATCCAACCAACTTGCTGAGCGCTTACGGTTATCAAACAGAATCCATTTTTCATCGCAGGTAACAATGCGGTTCAAAATTCCTTCATTTGTGTGTCTGTTGAGCAGTGCAAGGCACGTCTCGACGCGTACTTCGCGCTGGCGATCATTGAGTTCGTGGGGCACCCATTTGTCAAGCTTTTTTACCTTGCCAATTTGACGCAAATGGACCAATATTGTTTTGACGCTAACGTCGAAAGCTGCTGCTAATTCAGCCGTAGATTGTGTATCATCAGCTTCCACAATCGCCTTTAATTCGTCATTGTCGACCAAAGTCTTCGGACGACCGCGAGGTTCATTTTTCAGGTCGAAATTTCCAGAACGGAAGCGAGCAAACCAATAACAGGTGGTGCGTTGGTTTGTAGTGTTAGCTCCGTAAACGTCGTTGATGTTGCGTGCCGCTTGTGCCGCGTTGCTGCCACGACGGTACTCATATTCCATAATTACTCGAATTTTTAACGTATCCATGATGACGAAAAAGATTGAAATGCGATGAAAATGTAACACTAATCAATAAAGAAATGACTACTTTTAGAAAAAAAAATCCATGTTTTTAAAATAAAATTAATTTGAAATTAGAATTCTTAGCCAAACAAAAATTATTTTGATTTGAAATGGCCAGTACTGCAGAACGGCAATTTCATAGGTAAAGACCTAATATATATTTAGAGTTGTTAACACCCCCAAATTTAAATAATTTAAAGTTGTACAATGGCATCTGTGGCATTGGTGTCTATGGCATTTTATTTTACCCCAACCTAAAGCCATCACTTACAGAATATTTTTTTTTTCAAAAAAATATCAACCGACTTCCAAAAAAAAACACTACAAAGTGCAAAATAACTTTAATTTCGGAAGTCGGTGACTTTGGATGTGTATTTTAATTATTTTGTCACCGCCTTCCGAAATTAAAGTTATTTTGCAGTTTGTAATGTTTTTTTGGAAGTCGGTTGTTATTTTAATGAAAAAAGTTTTTATTTTTCACTTTTTAGTTACCTAACCCACACCAATTCGAAATTTCATCATCCTTGGGGTCAAAACAATGCATACTTATGCGATAGCAACATTCGCGGTTGATTTGCTGTATTTTTTTGAAGAGTTCCGTTGTCTGTCTCCGAAACGCATCATCAGATCTATATGAAATTTCAATGGGACCATTTCGGACTCCTTTCGATCAAAAAAAAAATTTTTGCAAATCCGTCAATATACGACGGAGTTATGCCCGAACATACTTTAAAAAAACAATATCTATAAACATGTCGAATTGATAACCTCCTTCTTTTTGAAGTCGGTTAAAAATTGGTGTATTTTATACAAAGAATAAAAAGAATTACCAAAAGAAGCAAATCATAATTGTTTTAACAGCTCCTAATAGATACCGGACTGTTTGTATTTCGTGCGACAGAGATAACGCTCTACAAAGCCGAAATTAGCCGATTGTCTCTTTCCAAAGGTCGTTGTGCAATATTTATCGCCGGGTACTGTATTTGCTTCAAAGACAAAAGAATAAATAGCTTTACAAATAAAGTTAGAACAAATATGAGGGTAAATTGGTGAAAACTATTTATAATACTCTGGTTTATATATCTTACCTGATGTTTGTCTAAAACGTGATTCAGTTCTTCAACGAAGGGCGTCCTATGCGGAAATATCGGCAATTCCTCGGGCAGTTGTATATCAGGTTTGTCAATGTCGACCAAACAGAGAGCTGCTTCAGACCCGAGCGCGATGCTCCGAGGTCCATTTGGTCCCATACTCATGGCTCCACTATCTGAATGGAGACCTGTTGGTTGTAAAGGAAATTGTAAAATATTCATCAGCTGGGGGGAAATATTTTTTTAAATAAATAAAACTAATGTTAAATCTCAAAAGGTCCATAAACAATAAAAGTAAATTCTTAAGACGAAAGACATTGTCGGTAATTAATAGAGTAGATATCCAGCATTGAATTAGCTGCTGGCCTATTGACCTCTATTATAAAGTGCATTGTACTGTACCCATGACGAATGGCACTGGCGCGTCGAGGAAATGGTATAGTGGGGCCGGCAGTATTGGCACATACACGTGCGCCCATGAAAATGGCAGCAGTAGAGATACTATGCACTCGGCCACCAGCATTAGTTTGTTGAAGTCTGTGAACAAACATTTATAAGCAATTAGTGACCATAATTATGTAAACATGAGGCGATTGGATTTTTTTAGGTTTACTCAAAAGCTTTTTTTTTTTAGAAAAGTTTTATAATGACTGATTTTAGCACAATTATTTTTTTAAACACTCATCTTTGCAGTTGCATATGTTCTTAAGATTTTTTTATTATTATAGGTATTCTATTAACAAAGAATACTAACCACTGGACCTTAATAAAACTTGATGTTCCAATAGAACACATGTGAAAAGCTGCACAACACATTCAACTCCTAAAGTTGAAAACATGGCTCGAAGTGGATAGTCCAAAAGAGGTAACTCATCAGGGAGATTTGGCATTCTTATCACCTGGAAGAAATATCAGTAAAATCGATTATTAAGTGTTTTTAAAAGTTATAATAGAAAAGAACCTCTTCTTTCTCTTCTCTTATAACTCACCGACCTTGACAATTCAAAAGTGCCTGTAATTGGTTTATTTGAAATGAATGCTTTGAGTTTGAGTTCTTTATTTAAAACCATTCAAAAGCACATCAAATCCATACTAATATTATAAAGCTGAAGAGTTTGTTTGTTTGGTTGAACACGCTAATCTCAGGAACTATTGGTTCAAATTGAAATATTATTTTAGTGTTGGATAGCCCATTTATCGAGGAAGGCTATAGGCTCACGCCACCCTTAGGAGCCGAGCAAAGAGAATAAAAGTCACGAATACGAAGTACTCGCACGGGCAGGCGATTCGAAGCGACAGGGTGGGTCGGGGGAGCAAGAAATTTGACGTGAACGAATTCGCGAGCAGAAGCTAGTTATAAATACATCTCATATGATTTCTTGTCAATTTCAACTGAACTAAAAACTATAAAATAAATGCCAATGAGTTCAATAAGGTAGGAAGGTATCTATGTAGTATTGTCCCAAAACCAGAATCAATTTCTAGAAAGCCAGAAACTGTCATTCAAATTGTTAGATTTAGATGGTGTACATAATAAAGAGTATTCTATATAAAGTCTTGCAATAAGATAAGCATATAGACACTGGTGCAAAACAAAACCTATAAAATCATGTTTAATTTAGAATAAAAATATCTGGATCAATTAAATTTATACTTACAACAGGAATCGGATCCAAATGAGGTTCAGAAGGAGGCACATAGAGTCGTAAAGCTTGACCAGGAAGTGGCACTGGTACTTCATAAAGTAAATTATACACATAGGACTCAGGACTGAGGCCTGGACCTGGCTGCCTTGGGAGAGATCTACAACAGGTTAACAAAGATGATGACACATAGTAAGAGTCTAAAAAAGAATAGCTCTAGAATAAACTAAACTTGTTTAAAATTTCAGGGTACCGTTATTAAATTCTTATTTCTCAATTAGACCATGTTAGTACAGACGTAAGAATAACACGGCAGGATTGTAAGGCACACTGGATTCAGAACTCTCATTGTTGAACCAAGAATCGAGAATCCAACTGAGTGCATCCCAGTGACATAAAAATACACTGTTTGATTTTAAATTTTCAACGCTAAGCAGTGCATTTAGGATCCAGTGCAGGAAAGAATCCCGTTGCAATATTTTTATGTCCGTATGAATGTTGACAAAATACTAAGAAGATTATTAGTTTATTCTACTGATTTATTATTCTTTAAGATATCCCACCCCATACATTATCCATTTCAATGCTAAAATTAAGTATCTCTGTTTACAATAATTTTATAACAAGCAAACTCACCTGAATAAATTTTCTAAAAACAACTGTGCAACCCTCACATACGGATACTGACATATAAGTGCTATACTTTTAGCAACATACAGTTTGTCTTTGGCTATATCATAATATGTCAGAGCCGCACCACTGTGAGGTGCGAGTTTAAATGATCTTGGAAGTGATCTAGAGCTTTCTTTGCCCGATGCTTTTCTGTGGCCAGGAGGAGTCTGACCACTGGACAATTCTGTGATGTACATTGCCTACAAAAACAAGCATCAATTAAATTCCTAGTAATTAAAAAAAAAATCTGCAAACTGTATTATTAGACTTAATAACATAAAAATATTTACCTGTAAGGTATGCATGGCACTGCAGATATTTCTGTTCCTAACTTCCTCATAGAATATGAGACTAAATCCATAGTAACGGGATGCATTTTCTCTGGTTACTACAAAGCTGTGGAACTTAGGTTCTAAAGAATGTTTTTGTGTTCTAAACTGAAGGCCAGCTGGCAGACATAGCTGTAAGAATATACAAGATATTATTCATTACAATTTTACCTATTTAGACGAAATGTTGTGTCAAGATTTTATCATATTTTATTACAGCAAAGTAAACTGGGGATTATGAGGAGTTCTCCCATTATTTTGTATTCAGATTAATTCAAATAAAAACTACATAGAGTGCCGATTAATAATAGTGAAACAAAGATTTCACAAATAAATGTGACATTTCAATTTAAGCACTTACCATACAAACTGCATGTTCATCAAATGGATTGCTTGTTATGTTCTCAGGGTAGTGCGCTAGAATTTTCCCTTTGTAGGAACGATCCAAAGGAGATACATGTAAATTGTCACCTAGAATGAAGACAGTGTTTCTTATCCTTGCACATAATTTAACAAACGTGTGACTTAAGCCTATTACTTACCGCAAAGCCTATCAGGCTCCAATCCAGAGTCAAAGTCGAGGCCACATATCGCAAAATAATCGGCAAATCGACATCCAACAGATAAATCAGAGACAGACATATTTCTATCGACCCGTTATTTACTATTTGAGACACTTTCTCTTCCAGTCTCTGTGCGTAGATTTTGTCTCAGCATTGTACACTAGTACTGGATTCTCGTTGGCAATCGATTTGTGTAGGTAGCTCACATGTTTTTATTTGGCGTACAATTTTCAGTTATAATGAAATAAATACAAATTGTAAACGAAAATCTATTATAATCACGCCATCACATCACTCTGACCACAACTCAGACAGCTGCCAAGCTGCCAAATTGCGAATACCCCTTGCCCTCCTCCACCCCTCTCTGGCCTTCGTGTTCAGGCAGTCAGGCTTCACCCCTATAACCTCCAAATGCCTTTTGTCTATGGTAGTTCACTTGTGATTTCGCTCTGAGATTTCGCTAAATAAAAAAGTACTCTGTGTTTGTGATCTTGTGAGTGAGAATCAGAAGGATGTTATTTTTCATGGGGTCTCAGATGCTCTGTACCCTCCGTTAGGAGTATATGTGTTCTGTGTCTGTACCTGTCCTGTAGGTATACTGCAGAAACTTGCTGGGGGCAATATAGTTTCGAGTGTTAAATGTGTACAGTCGCCAGCAGGTCAAGCTATCCCAAACTGTCAAATTTTCAACATTATTCCTTTGTAATAAACTTGAAAAACTATCAAAGAAATTTGACAGATTGGGGTAGCTTGATGTGCTGGCCTCTGTACGCACGGCTACAGATCAAGCTATACATTTCCAGTATAAGCTGATCTCGCATTCTATAGGATTTCCGTGCTGTGCGAGATCAGCGACGTTTGCTACTGGCTTTGCCCGCATGGAGGTCGAAAATTATCTCACGTGAACGTACTACCGGTATAAAAAGTATCACATGTCATCATATCATAAATAGATATCATATCCAGATTTAAAACTATCTTTTCGCCAAATTTCATCATGACTTCTTCAGCTGTTTTTGCGTGATTGAATAAATAACGAAACATACGAACATTCACATTTATAAAATTAGTAGGATAGGCTAGGATCGTAGGAAAACAATTATTTTTCAAAGGTCTGTGGTCTGTATTTACCGATTTACCGTGAGCGTGAGGATTTACCACGTTTCTCCACATTTATGGGTGGCTTAAATAACTAGGTGTCCAAGTAAAAAAAAAAGTTATCATCGATTGATGATTGTCAAATATTTTTTTACGAAGAAAATGATTGAATGAATGTTGCTGTGTTTGTCAAGAGCAGTGGTGTACGCGGGGCGTGTGTTTGTAGTGTTTTAGATAAAACGTTAATTGTGTAGTTTTTTTTACTGTTCAAAATATTTATAGAATTATTATTATTCTTTTGCTCTTGCCAAATTATCAGTTTGTGATTTTGTTGGCAGCGTTGGATTGCATTGAAATTGTTCACAAGATTCAAGGTAAGTCATTTTTAACATTAGATGTAATTTATTGTGTATCTCAATTCGTAAATTCTCAACGAAAATATTCAGCAAATAGCCCAGAGAAGCTTTATTCGATGGAACACGGAAGTCTTTTGAAGTTCTGTTTCACAGTGGGTGCTAACCGCAATCTTATCGTCTCGTTCGGTGCGTATTCTATAAGGAAAATGGGTGTACATGTCCTCTTCCTAATATTTAAACTGAGTCATGAGTCAAGGCACTTTGGCAGTTTTTTACGTTATTTTTGTGACAAACAATATTTTTTGGTGTGACATAATTGTGTCTGCTACATGATTTGTGGCTCTTGTGATAGTTGTATCTCATACTGAAATATTATGATTAGAAGTCCGAACAGCAGGGCAAAGGCCTCATGACTCTTTACCATCCTCCAGTAAGATTACCCTCTGACCCCACTCTAATAAAGTTGGATATTATTTTTTGTTAGTTAGAGATACCAAGTGTACTATTCATAATTTCATTTATTGATTCACTAAATTATGGACTATTCTTAATTAGTGAAGCATTAAATAATATTATAAAAAAATATGTAATGATATTTCAATATACAATACCTATTATTACTCCCTGATTAAAATAAAAATATTTGTTACAGGATGCTAAGAGGAAGAGTGAAACATTTACTACACTGCACATTTTTCATATCATTTATATTTTTATTCCTTGTATTTGCTGGAGCAATAAATTTAGATGATAAAGAAAAAGAAAAAATTGATCCTTTGGAAAGATATGGAATTTACGGTGCATTAATTTTATATGTATTAAGACTTTTTACTCTACTAACAATACCTCAAGTCCTGTGCAATTTTGCAGGATTGACATTATTCAATGCTTTCCCAGGAAATGTGAAACTCAAAGGTTCCCCTTTGCTGGCTCCTTTCATATGTATCAGAATTGTGACCAGGGGGGACTTCCCAAAATTAGTAAGAGATAATGTAACAAGAAATATGAACACATGTGTTGATGTGGGAATGGAAAATTTCATGATTGAAGTTGTGACTGACAAAGCAGTTAATTTACCAAAGCACAGAAGGGTGAGAGAAGTGGTTGTGCCAGCAGAATATAAGACTAAATCGGGTGCTTTATTTAAATCAAGAGCATTGCAGTATTGCTTGGAAGATAATGTTAATATACTTGCTGAAAACGATTGGATTGTGCATTTAGATGAAGAAACATTGTTGACTGATAACTGTGTGAGGGGTATATTGAACTTTGTGCTGGATGGCCAGCATCAGTTTGGTCAAGGACTGATCACTTATGCCAATGAGCACATTGTTAATTGGCTGACTACTCTTGCTGATAGCTTCCGTGTTGCTGATGATATGGGGAAATTGAGGCTACAGTTTTATTTATTTCATAAGCCACTGTTCAGTTGGAAAGGCTCATACGTTGTAACACAAGTGAGTATATTTGAGGTATCCTATTCTAAAACCTCTAACTTAATTTATAGAACTGCTTGTATATGTTTTCTTCTATTTGCAGGTAAGTGCAGAAAAGAAAGTGTCTTTCGACAATGGCCTTGATGGATCAGTAGCAGAAGACTGTTATTTTGCTATGAAAGCCTATAAAGAGGGCTACACTTTTAACTTTATTGAAGGAGAAATGTGGGAGAAATCACCATTCACACTATGGGATTTCATGCAACAAAGGAAAAGGTGGATTCAAGGAATACTTTTAGTAGTACATTCAAAACAAATACCTGTGTTATACAAAATCTTCCTGGCAGTATCTTGTTACTCATGGGTAACCCTACCACTGTCAACAAGTAATGTTTTCTTGGCTGCTGTATGCCCCATACCTTGTCCACAGTCGTTGGACTTGGTATGTGGATTTATAGGTGCTGTCAATATTTATATGTATGTCTTTGGTGTCTTTAAATCATTCCCTATTCATAGATTTGGTCCAGTAAGGTTCTTTTTGCTTATTGGTGGAGCCTTAGCTACCATCCCGTTCAATATCATTATTGAAAATGTTGCTGTCATATGGGGAGTGTTAGGGAAAAAGCACAAATTTTACATAGTAAATAAGGAAATTAAGATACCAGTGACTGTATGATTCCTCACTATAATATGTCATATCATTTTAAAGTTCCACTGATTTCACAATAGTAAGTGCACAAAATACTTTATGGACTTATCTTGCACTTACTTTGATGTGTGAATCATTCAACACACTTGCTAGTGAATCATTCTTTGATTGTTTTCACAAAGATAACATGGTACATACCAAAATGTTAGTCAGTGTGTAGTATGTTTGTTACCAAAGTCAAAATTTACAATATTTTCATTTTTGTAAATTTTAACTTCTTGTTTAATTATTAAGCACAATATTGATATTTAAATGTAAAGTTAAATCATAATGTTAGCTTTGCTTTTATATATTATTATCTAAAGATGATTTATTTTTTGATGCCTTGTTCTTTTATACTGAATGGTTATATTTTGTTTGTATTAAAATATTGTAAATTTATACAGTAAGTCACTCTCTGATTTATAATCATTTAAGTTATTTTGGCACATGACCAATGAACTAAAATGCAGGATTCTGTGGTATTACTTTATGCTATGGTACTTTTTAAAAATATTTCGCATTTCCAATAATAATTACAAACTATTTACGATTTCTAGAAGTGTATTAAAACAAAGAATTCAGTAAGTATGTCACTGCTTTGGATTGTTTGCCCCACTTGTTTAAGTGCTTAGAGTTTTATCACTGTGTCCTCACATAATTAATAATACTCCATACAAAGCAGATAAAATATTAATCGTTCAAGTTATTATTTTGAACAATGAATATTTTATCTTAAGGATGTTGTATCAGTTGTATGGTTACAACATCCTTAACAATTTATTATTTACTGGTCTCTACTAGTTTAAGCAATAAGAAAACATAATTATAAAACACGTAAGAACAAATAATATAGTTTAGTGTCCAGAGCAAATACTTAGCAATTCGTACAAATATCAAAATAGACTCTGTCTGCATTGACTCTTTCTCATAAAATAGTTTTAACTGAAATATTTGAGAGGTACTGAAAGCACATACTTAAAGAGTGAGATGTTTATTTTATAGTATTCTTCAATAACTTCAGAATATATTGTCATTGCGTAATTTTCGATTTTTTTTTTTTTTTTTTTTTTTTTTTTTTTTTTTATATTTTTTTTATAGGTGGCTTGTGTTTACTGTTATATTTAATAATGAGGTTCAAATTGCAACAGTTTCCACTAGCTGTACTTAACCAACATTATTGAAGTAGTTAAATAGATGTGTAGTAGGTATAAATGAAACTATTATTGTTGGTAACTGATTTAGTAAAGATAATACTTTAATTGTTTTCATTTTTCACGAAATTATTGAAATCTTGCTGTTCCTGCATTTTTTGTGATGTTTAAATTACATAATTTAACTTATTGAAATAGGAACCTATGTCAGTTTTATTTTCGAATGATTGGTACAATGACTGAGTACATAATATTTTGTATTGGAATTAAAATTGCTGTAATGTGGTCAAAGCGAGTTAGATTTGAGGATGTTTAAAAAATAGTACAATATTTTAAATTTTAAAGGAAATAGTAAAATGTTTAACACAAATATAGGTTACAAAATTTTAAAATTTGTTAAGTATTGTAATTCTAAAGTCGGTATTTTTAAACGTTAAGTAAGATGCACACAGTATTCTTCTGTCCAATAAATTTTATGTTCTTTTCCACAAAACATGTACCTAACTGTAACTATTGTAATTGCTTTAAAATACCACATCTGACTAGTCATGTAAATATTTATGAATAAATAGCTAGTTGTAATGTGTAGTAGTGTAGATGAATAAGTAATTACCAATGTTAATTGGGGTCTGTGTCCACATCGTTTCTTATAGGATAAAGGTCAGGGTTCAACTCTGTTCAACCCATTGTGATGGTCTAAGTATTCAATTACACAATTACCTTCGTTAATTATCATATTAGTTCATGACAAAAGATATTATGTGCCTATTATGGTCATGATAATAGTGGAGTCAGTTGTTAATTATTTTATTTATATAACATACAGTTGATATAATATTATTGTTATATCTCGCAAAGTTTGAAACGATCTATCGATGTATGTTGTAAATTGTGTAGTCACAAGTGATTTACGTCTTAAATTAGTTCGGTATTTTTGTATTACTATTATTTTCTATGTTATTGATTGCCAGTTGAATGATGTATGTTAACGAACTTAATCATAATTTGATTATATTAGGTACCTAAATCCCTCTTTGTACATACAAAAAACACATACGTAAAATAAATTCGAGCATTCAGATGTTTTGTAATTCACATTCCCTTTTTATTTTGTCTAAAAGGACAATGGTAAAATATGTATCTATTGTACAAGTACCTACCTAACCTTAATGTAAATACAAAATAATACACTATCAGCATAATTATGCGCTCTCGCAAATCTTTCTAGTAAAATACCTACGCAGACAGCATTGGGTATTCAAATTTGCGTTAAGTTCACCCTGTCAAGTTTTGTTTTTTTTAATTAAAAAACAGAGATCTTAGTAGATCTAGATATCCGATCAGCGACCTCGACGGTCGCACAAAGAACGTGTATGTGTGGGTATTACGTATTTTAGTTTGCAATTAGTGTCAATTGGACTACCGAACTAAAATCCTACGAACATTATTTCTATTATTGTCACAACGTCACGCTACACGCATCGTTGACGCGTTATTGCAGCCTCTAACTAATCTGTCAGCTACGCTGCCTTGTATCCGTCAATCCGAGCACAAATGTTGTCTTCCTGTTGACGACTGCGTGTGTCCAAACACATGCGAGGATGCCGCATATTATCTCTCTAGTCTTAAATTGTTGCAACAGATGCCGATGTGAAGTCTAGGTAATCGAGAAGCCTCATAGGCATACCACACCCACTTCATAAGGGTCAGCACAGACAGAGCAGCAGCACCCGCAACGGCCCGCGAGGCTGCGATGAACATACGCAAACGTATGCTGCACGTAATTATATCTTACACGCTATTTTCAACTATGTTAGTTAGGTTTGTTTATGTTCATGATATACTCATTCATGAAAATGCGTCTAGCATCTGGTTGTTCTGTCTGTGCTGACCCTAAGTCAGAACGCAACGTCGAGTACAAGAGGACTTGTGACTTGTGGCTGTGAGTCATATTGGTACGGAATTTCCGTCCGCATGCACCGGAATTCGAGTAAATACTTGACAGACGACAGGGTTTGGAAATAATCACAATTTATCTATTAAAAGGTCTACCTGCTGATATGAAATCGACTCATGTTCGGTAAATAGGTACTTCATGTTATCTCACGGAATCTATACGAATAGGTAGGTACCTACTAAGCATTTTTAGTGTTGTGATGGTATTCATACAAATCAGCACTAGAATAGTTACATTTTTGTGGAGTTCCTATCTTTAAAGTTAACTATGATAATTTATATACTGTTTTCACCACTTTAAGGAAAACGATGTAGGTACCTAGTACCTACCTACTTATCTATCAATATGTTGCGTCAAAAAACCCGAAGGCTTTTTTATTTCCATTATCCAGTATCTATTAAACTATCTACTTATGTTGATATCAGTCGATGACATCAATACCTGCCTTCTGCTTTAGATACTGAAGGATAGCCTCCGGTCAGGAAAACGCCCTCTATCTCAAATGAAGTGTCTTACCTGTTACATTAAAATCTATATTTATAATATATAATTATAAAATATTATAAAGCTGAAGAGTTTGTTTGCTTGAACGCGCTAATCTCAGGAACGACTAATCCGATTTGAAAAATTATTTCAGGGGTAGATAGCCCATTTATCGAGGAAGGCTATAGGATATATCATCACGCTAAGACCAATAGGAGCGGAGCGCCAATGAAGAATGTTTCAAAATCGTTTTTTTTCCTTTTGAGAGCTTCCGCTGCGTGCGCTATGACTTGTTCCCCTTTAAACGTAAAAAAAAGTCCGGGACAGCATATGTCTATCTTTTAAGGTTGGCTCACTACAACATTTTTTATGCTAACCGTTCTAAAATGCATTATTTGTGAAGGTGTTTTTATAAACATGATAATAGTCCTCATCCAAATAAATACGTTATTCATCACAAGTATTTAATTTAAAACAAAAATGTCCTTCACATCATTCGATTTTAATGAATATCTTAGGAGATATCGCATATTAAATAACGGGTTTGCTGCTCTATTTCGAATGTCATATTTATGCCCGATGGCTAATTCCCCCCGAAGTCATCAGACCGAACGTCCGAATTGCCGAAATTCCATAGCATCGATGTACCACAATTTCGAATATCCATTAGATCGAGCGTCCGTTTGACCGAAAAGCCATTGCAACGATAATCCTATCCATCGAATGTCTATTGGCTCGACGTATGTACCAGTAAGTCGAAAGCATAAAATATTTAATGACATTCGAAATAGAGCAGTAAACCCTAAAATAACATCGCAGCAAAATAATGATCAAGTAGGGGAGACCGGGTACAAACGTAACATATTGTGTTTTTACCTTGGTTTCTGGTTAAGTGTTATCTTTTTGACGAAATTATAATAGCTATATATAAATTTCGTTCATATTCTACAGATTAGTATCCTGATTTAACTAATAATTATGTATTTTATATGAATCACAGAGACTTAAAAAAAAATCAGCAGTTGTTACTTTCGACCCCGCTGTCAGGCCGAAAGTAACATGTTGTGTGGCGAAAGTAACAGGATAAAGGGGTTTGTATTAAATATGATATAAAATATTAAATCAACAAATTATTTATAAGAAACCTTTGTATGAATATCAAAAATAAACATTTACATTTTAAATTGCATTTACAAAACTTACATTATTTTCATTAAAACTCTAGGCCGGAAACAAACTTTTTGACATCGCAAAGAAAGGCTCGAGTGTCGTTTTAAAAAACCCGTCAACCATTCCTTACCCGCCATTTGAGTGTGATGCCACTTTTCAGGAAATGTTTTACTATTTTTAATCGCCAACTCGTTTGCTAGTTTACGGACTTCAGGTGGAGACAAACCGAAGTAAAGTCCAGAGCACGCGATCAAATAGTCCTAAGGATTATTTTCCTCATCAATAGAAAAGACTCGGTTGACGCAACGGTAGCCAACAAATGCGCTAGTATTTTCTGCTTTTATTTTTGTAATGTTTCTATATAATGTATAATGGCACACATTATATTTTTTGGCAGGGCTCGAATTTTTGCTCCATCTTTGAAATGCTCTTCAGCCGATTTTCGGTACACATCCATGTCCGTAGTTCCTTGTGTGGTCTTTCTTATGCGTTGTCGCGGTATTCCGTTAAAATAAACACACGTACACAATTATTACGTAAGTAATCATTCAATACGGGGACAATAGTAACACGTTACTTGTGTACCCGTAGGGCTATGTTACTTTTGTACCCTACCTTATTTTTCTTAAAATATGAAAGATAACCTTGAAACGGAACGCGCTAGACAAAAACGAATTTAATCACTGTGCAATCAATCTAATCAAGAATTAATATGCAAACATTCGTTTTAATATTATTCTTTTGATACTACGTAAACACCAAATAAGTAAACATCAAAAAACTTACTTTTGATTTTTGAAATCACATAGTGTCTTCTAGCACAACTTAACAGCGCGTGACGTGCGCGGCGACTGAATGTAAGTGACGGGGCGCCACTGGCTATCACCTCACGGCAGCGAAGCGGTGTTTCGACTATTGGATAAACCTACAGAGCATTTGTTACTTTCGACCCGCCGTTACTTTTGTACCCGGTCTCCCCTACTGCACGCGCGCGTGGATGAAAGCGCTAATCTCTAGAACTACCGGTTCGAATTGAAAAAATATTTTAGAGCTGGATAGCCCATCTATCGAGAAAGGCTATAGGCTATATAACATCACGCTAGGGTCCTTAGGCGCCGAGTAAAAAGAAAAATAAGTCACGAATACGAAGTACTCGCACGGCCAGGCGATTCGATGCGACGGGGTGGGTCGGGGAGCAAGAAATTTGACGCAGACGAAGTTGCGGGTAGAAGCTAGTATAAAATATATACAGGATAAGTTTTTAACCATTGCTCAAACTGTAGCCATGTATAGGGTTTTTTTTTTGGTTAGGAAATCATCAAATAACTTCTCCCGCTCTGGGTGGAGCAGGAGGGCGTCTCAGACTTTTACAGACTAAATTTAAAAATAATAATTGGGTATTTTCCAATTTATTAAAAACTATTCTAATTTATAGATTGGGACGAAATATGTAACAGAAAAATAAAAGTAAATTGAATTATATCCATTTACTCAATTAAAAACGATTTAAACCAAATGTATTTTTCGTTGTTTTGAATTTACCGCCAAAACGCTCCTTGTGATGACTTCTTATCACGTGACCACACGTGACGTCAACTTTGTGTAAACTAAAGTAGATAGTAAGTTAACAAGTGAATGTCGAGTTTATAATTAACGAGATTTATGCATAGAAAACTAAAACTACGCCAAACTAAGTATTTTTACCGGTGCTGTTTACACAAAGCTGACGTCACAATGTCACATGATAAAAAGTCATCGTAAGGAGCGTTTTGGCGGTAAAATCAAAACAACGAAAAATAAATTTGATTTTAATAGTTTTTATTGGAGAAAATGGATATAAATAAATTTTTTTTTTTTTTTTTGTTAAATATGTCTTCCCAATCTTCAAATTATAATAGTTTTCATCAAATTAGAAAATACCCTATTCAGCATATCATTCTAGACCCCTCAGCGCAAAAATTTTTTGGTCACTTGTGACTAAAAGTTGTATCTACAAACACTACGGACGTAATTAAGAAAGCGGACAAGCTAACCGGCTGCGGATGTTTTTCCCCCAGTAAGTGCTTTATAAAACTAGTTGTCCGGCTATAAGGTTTTTTGTGGCATGTCTGATGTTGGTAGGCTCTCACAAGTATTTAATACGCTGGTATGGGCTCTGTAACGGTTTCCTCAAAAGAACTTATGTAAGTTTATACCTAAATGTGCGGCGATCAAAAAACCATTTAGAAGTTTGGTGAATATTTTTACCCGACTGCGCGACAGACTGAGTTTTTGACGCGTATCTTTATAATCCGAAGCAGCGGGTTTGAATGTATCGTCTCGTCTAGGTCGACTAGGATGATGATGATGATGGGACTCCCTTTTCCGCACGTAGACTCCCATTCGGTCCGTTGTGCGTGGGGATGCTGGCTAGCAGAGCCAGCTTAGCTCCGCCCAAAAGCACAGAAGCTTCCTGGGAGCTTCACAGGCTTCGCGGAGCGACCTCACTGTTCCGAGGATTTCTTCGCGTTGAGAAGCCACGGCCTCGCATTCCAGGATGACGTGGGCGGCTGATTCCTCGGCGTTAAGGCAGCCCCTGCAAAGCGGGCTGTCGGTGGCGCCTATGTTAAAAAGGTGTTTGTTAAGGGTGTTATGGCCCGTAATTGTTCCTATTATTATTCTAAGGTTATTTCTGCTCAGGCTGAGAAGTTTTTTGGTTAATCGCGGGTGTACAGTTGGTAATGCCAATTTTGACTGTCTATCAGTCTGTTGCCCGTGACCATCTGTTGTTATGGAGTAGGTCGACTAGGACAAAGGATAAGATATGTTTTTATAAAATCAAAATGGCGAGTTTTAGACGTTAATTAGTAAAGTTTAAGTAGGTACGTGTGTGTAGGTGGGATCTGAATGAGGCCGGGCGCAGCGGTGATAGACACTAGTAAGGAACGGGCTATGCCTAGCAATGAGTGAAGTACCTATGACTATTTAACTTACCTACTGACTAGATAAACCCTGAGGTACTTGACTTCATTGGCCAACTGGAGTTTTGTACCTATTGAACAGTTTTCGTAGGCGGAAAGGGCCTTATGCTTTTTTTTTTTTTTTTTTTTTTTTTTTTGGGTGGGAAATCATCAAATAACTTCTCCCGCTCTGGGTGGAGCAGGAGGGCGTGTCAGACTTTTACTGACTAAAACCCACCCGTGTTCCTTCAGTAGCCCTTAAGCCAGGGGCTGTGGTGTCTCTTTCGAACAAACCCGCACCCCTGGCAGGCATCGACCCTTGCGGGTCCCATCATTTTTTGTGCTGACATCTCTTTGAGGCGCGCGTGGAACACAACGCGCCGTCGACTTGGGCTTGGTCCTTACCGGACAGCGAGCTACCCATTACTCGCCGTCCGCAAGCCCATGCCTACGGTGGCCGGAAATCGGCCTGGGATTCCCGACGCCCAGGGCGTCTCCGTATCCTGCGGCGGCTGGGGTCGCGAGGGCGCATATGCTGCCTCTCCCTCACGTGCGCCGCCTCCCTCTTCGCGAGCATTACTGCTTCGCTGAAGGAGGTGACGGCTCCCCATGCCCTCTCGCTCCGTACCATGGCTTGGACCAGGGCCGGACGCGAGAGATCGCCGCCGCCGATCGCCTCCACGAGGACACGGCGGTGCTCCGCCCAAGCAGGGCAGACCGCCACCGTGTGCTCCACCGTGTCCTCAGGGCGATCTTCGCAGTGGAAACACCCGGGCGTTTCCTCCCGCCCTATCCGAAACAGGAACCTCCCGAAACAACCGTGTCCGGTGAGGACCTGCGTCAGGCGGAAGGTGAGGACGCCATGCCGCCTCTCAAACCACTCCTCAAAGAGGGGACTTACCGCCGCAATCGTGGCGTGCCCAGCACTGGGTTGCGACAATCGCTCTCTCCATGTCACCATGAGATCCCGCCGGAGCTCTGTCCGCTGTGCCGCGATTTCCTGCGGCAGCGGAGTTACGCCCCGGCGTTTGGCCTCCTCGCGCCACTCCCAGATTTGCGCGAGGACCTTTGCCTCCAGATCCCATGGCGGTAATCCGGCAAGGAGGCCCGCCGCCTCGCCGGAGATCGTGCGATATCCCCGGATCATTCTGATCGCCATGACCCTATGGGACGCCCTCAACCGGCGAGCTGGTTGGCGCCTCAATGTAGGCGCCCACACCGGCGCCCCGTATAGGGCCATGGACCGCACGATCCCCGCGTAGAGCCTCCGGCAGGAGGCGTTTGGCCCCCCTAGATTGGGCAAGAGCCGCTTCAACGCAGCCCCGGCCCGCTCCAGTCTGGGAGCCAAACGGCGGAAATGTTCCGCGAAGTTCCACCGGCTGTCGAGGACGAGTCCTAGGTACTTCATCGTCGACTCGACGCCGATGTGAACCCCTCCCACCGTTATCTGGGAACCCGTCGGTGGCGCATTCCGAGGACCATGAAACCACATGGCCTCGGACTTGTGCAATGCCACCTCGAGTCCCAGTTGCCGGATCCTATCCACAAGGGCCTTATGCTCGTTTTTGGGTAAACATGACAAGTTCAGTTTTAGTGGGGTTGACTGACAGGTTTAATTCCCTACACCATCTCTGTAAGATACGTTGCGGTTGGTGATTGAGGTTGCAGATCGTACCAGTGACCTTGCCCAAAACAAGGATTGCGAGGTCATCTGCATAACCTATTGTGTAATAGCAATTGGCGTTGAGTTTGATGTTGAGGTCATTAATCTCCAAATTAAATGGAAAGGGGCCAAGCACCTCTCCCTGGAGGTAGTCTCTGCCTATCATTGGCCAACTGCTGTTGATCCTCAAGGGGAACCACTCGTTTGCTTAGCATGTTTCCAGTTTCATCCAGTCCGATAGTACCTGTTCAATGTCTTGAGAGAGCGCTGCTGATGTTGGAGAGCTAGATTTTGTCGAAGGCTCCTTCGATGTCTATGAAAGTGCGCAGGCAGGTGCCTTTCTGTTGAATCGCTTCCTCTATCTGGCTGAAGAGCGGGTTCGGGCGACTTACCCGTGCGTGTTGGTTACCGTGCAGCGTATGGTTTTCAAAGCGCTGTCTCTCAGCTTCCTATCAAACGGCCTTTCCAGAGTCTTTATTCGAAAAAAGAGGTCAGGCTGATTTGTCGGTCCCACGCACATAAAAAGGCGTAACAGGTTAAATAAAGGATAGGTAATCCTCAGTTTACTTAAACTTAACATCATTGAAGATAAGCATTACAATTTTTATTGAATGCGTTACTCAATAGATAAAATTCCAGTTCGGCAGTTCGTGTTATCAGTGCCGAAAACCGTCACATAATCCGATAATTTAGTATGATAATAATAATTTGACTCTAACTACAAAATCCCAAATGATATGTAGGAATGTGAAAAAAAACATACTAGCTACTTTTAGGTACTTACACCTCATTTATAATAGGTACCTACCTAATAATTGGGTCACGGTAAGCGAACCTAGCCTTTTCTCTATTACATTGTTTACTACCTGGGAAGTTCTTATGTGGTCTCTACGAAGTAGTAGATAGAAGGAAATTACTTAATAATCTCGTTCAGGTTAAAATTATCATTTTTATCTTTAAAATATCGCTTTTAGCGTTAGGACTGCCTGCATTGTGTCAGCCGTTGTAAAATTTCTACATTTATAGGTAGATAAGTAATATTAATGGGACATCAACTATCTGCAATGCTCGCATGGTTTTTTTTTTTTTTTTGGGTGGGAAATCATCAAATAACTTCTCCTGCTCTGGGTGGAGCAGGAGGGCGTGTCAGACTTTTACTGACTAAAACCCACCCGTGTTCCTTCAGTAGCCCGTATGCTAGGGGCTGTGGTATCTCTTTCAAACAAACCCGCACCCCTGGCAGATGCTCGCATGGTGGATTACATTACAGCCCAATTCCCTCTCAGAGAGAAGGCCTATGTCGCAGTTGTGGGAACGTTATAAGCTGATACTGTCATACTCCTGCTTAAACTGTCCGCGGAACTGACTGCCAATCGTGCATCCGACTTAGGTGCTTATCTAGTCGTTTTTCTGGTTTTATGTAGCTTACCGCATTTTTGTACGAGTACATGATACAATTTAAATGTAACAGCTTCTGGGCCCTAACTCACTATGGCCACTTACTTACCTACTTCGAAACCACGTCAATTCCTTAGATCACACACGACATCTGCTAATAAATATTTTCACTTGAAAGGTGAAAATTTACATATTTGTAAGGAAAACTATTTTATTCAACGCATAATTAATTGTATTTACAAATATTAGAACAATTCCGACAGGTGGCCTCGCCTTTTGTTACAATTTTACACTATTGTAGGTCAATTTAAGACGTGAAATTGTTATACATTAAAAAATGGTTTTAACAACTAGTAGTGACAGTACACCAGGCCTAGACAAATCACATTTCTGTTAGCGTTCACGCCAAACGCTACGCCAAAATGTATGGGAATGACATTACCTGCGGAAAGAATACGTCGTGTCCTTCCGCAGGTAATGTCATGCCCATACATTTTGGCGTAGCGTTTGGCGTGAACGCTAACAGAAATGTGTTTTGTCTCTAGGCCCTGGTGATGAATATATCAGTGAACGGTGGAGGAGAGTATTTTGAAAAGGATAAACTTTTGGTATGACACATTTTACGTTCAACGATAAATTCCGGGTCAGCAAAACTACTGTCGAATATTTGGTAGGTACTGAAATAGGACATGGTCTTAAATACAATTCTAAGAGAAATGCAGCCCTAAGTTACACTCGGCAAACTTTGAGTTTCCTTTTTCTAAAGTTTTGCCCCGTTCTGTCACGTAAGTATTTCCAGTCTTTGTTATAGATGCTCAAAGATTTTAACTGTAGTTTTTCACTAAACCGAGCGAATAAAACATCTTTATTCTCAAATACCTATTAGAGACAGACTATTTATTGTGTTCCATGACTAGGGATCTCAATCCCGCAAAACGGGATCACGCATTCCCGCGGGATCCCACTGCTTTTATTACCTAATCTGCTGGACCTTCAAAGCGCGGGTCCGCGGATTCCGCAAATTAAAAATTGAACCGTGAAAGCGTTTCAGCATCAGGATTTATTTACAGTTCACTCAGAAGCAGACTCGGAGATGATACAAAAAGTGCCATTTGCTTCTTAAGAGCGTAATTTCAAAAGTTATCACCATAGGTTAATATCATAGTAGGTACCTAGGTAACAGCATCTAAGAGAGAGTTGTCGTTTGATTATTAGTCATTATATTATATACTGAATTATTATCGACTGAATTAAAAATATAAAACTGTTGTTAGGAGTAAGGGTAAAATTAAACAAAATGCCATCAAAAACATAAATTGTAAAAAAAAAACAAGTCTCGCAACTCAGTTCTTCTATCGTAAAAAGTTGTGAGATCCATTTAATACCAAGTCGGTCAATTTAATCAGTTCCTACTTAAAGACCCTTCTGTCTTAAGTTATTACGTAATTGGCTAACCTAACAACATCTTATAGTGACCATATCAATATAAATATTAAAAATCTTCTATGTTTTAAATAAATAAATTGACTTGGCCATCGCATGAAAACACAATGTATTAAAAAAAAACACCATGTAGCTCACAAGTAATACATATTATATTAAATTAGATTGTTTAGTGCGATTGCCATTTTGCAGATACAATATTTTCATCGAAATCTACAGGCGTAGGTATCTGCATATGTAAACGTTTATTAAACAGCATTTGTAATGCTAATCATTGTAACGTTTTTACATGTAAAATTCTTACACAATTGTAAGGTTTATTAAACAGCACTTGTCATACAACTTTACAAATATGTCACTTATTTACAAAATGGACGGATTTGTAATGTTTAATAAACAGGGCCCTGGTGTCCTGAAATACAGGTATACCCATATCTAATAATATTTTCAACACACTTGCTCGTAAAGTGAGCCTTATTACATCGTTCTTAGGGCCATAAACCGAACTATAACACACACGTGCATAATAATATTACGCACTAGTGCATAATAGAATTATCCCTACAAAGTTAAGTTAGTACCTAAATTGTTGGCGCTACTGCTTCCGGCGACCAAACATAGCGCCATAGTATCACGATTCAAGCGACGCACCGTGGGTCCAGTGCTGCCATCTGCGTCAAACCGGACGTTGGAACGTTGCTGGCGAGTGATTGGCTAATGTCACTTCTGCGCGGGAATACCAAGGTTTTAAAAACACCGAGCTGAGTGGGCTAAGCTCTCTTGTTACTCGCGCTTCGTCGTATAAACATCATTTTATACTGTTCATTATTGTTGTCAAATACTTGTAATTAATTAATTGGCTGTGTATTAAAAGTTTTCCAAGTAAATCTATCGTATTTATTCCTGCTTAAAGTACATTTAAATTACAAAATGCAAATTATGTGCGAGTAAACCTATTTAAACAGAATTTTCAATTTAATCGGGTAGTATAGTTTTTTTTTTTGTAACAACAAAGAGGTTGTATGCCGCTGAAAATCCATTAAAATTTTTGGAATAAATAAATGTGTCCTTATTTAAGACGAAAAATAATTTCATCATCATCATCAAAATATTTTTAATTCACAATCATTTTGTTATACAATATTTGCATTTTATCACTAAAATTATATTTTTGAAGTAGGCCGTATGGCTATATGTAATCAATCACCTTGCATTTGGAGGATCCAAAAAAAAAAAATTGCGCGCCATTTCCCATAGTTTTCATATTTTGTTTGGAGCGCATTTGTTGCTGTGTGGTAAAACGATTTATGCAATACAGGTTTGTTTTTCCTCGCAAGTGTGTTGAAAAAGTGAACTCGTGAGCAACTTGCTCACTAGACACTCGGCTGATTTACGCCCTCGCCTGCGGCTCGGGCTGCAACCCACAGCCTCGTGTATAATGAGCAACTTAGGTCACTTGTATCATAATATACTATAATAATACAGCTTGCATCGAAGGATCACCGTGGCGGATGGGGAGGTTGAATATTTCGACGAGTAGGTATCTCTATCTCAGCCAAATCGTCTCTTTATGGGCAAGAAAAAACAAAGAAGTTGCAAGACGCACCGAGAATGCCTGGAAGAGCTACTGGGCCATGAAAGATTTAATGAAAGGCGTCCTAGCTCTATCGCTCAAGAGAAGACTTTGACGTAGGTATGTTTTCTTACCATTCTCACGTTTGGTTCTCAAACATGGTCTTTGAGCTTTCAATAGAGGTCCACGCTTGAGGTTAGCCAGAGAGTTATGGAACGGAGTATTCTGGGTATTAAACTTGTGGACCGGCACCCTAATTGCGTAACTCATGATTAATCATTATCCGTTTCAATTTGACAGTTCATCAATATTCATTGCGTTATTTACGTTGTTGAGCAGACACATTTTTCGAACATATGAAGCAATGGTTTAACAATCTGTTTCAGAACGAAACAGATTATGATTAATCGTGAGTTACGCAATTAGGGTGCTGGATAAGAATACATTGCTGCAGGCCCAGACGGAGATGGCGGGATGAGCTGGAAGATTGGTCCTTGACAGCTCAGGGCCTATAGACAAAATACATTTCTGTTAGCGTTCACGCCAAACGCTACGCCAAAATGTATGGGAATGACACTACCTGCGGAAAGGACACGACGCAATCTTTCCACAGGTAATGTCATTCCTATACATTTTGGCCTAGCGATTGGCGTGAACGCTAACAGAAATGTATTTTGTCTAGGCCCTGAACAGAGACAGGTCGAAAGAGAGTAGGAAGCCTTTGCCCAGCTGTGGGACGTTAGTGGCTAATAATAATAAATAAAATATGATAAAATAATACGGCGGAAGACTGGTGCCTAACACCAATCTTCCAATTAAAACATCCTAAAAGAAATAATCAAAATTAATATGTATTGTTCTTTATTATGAATTTGTATTTCTTTGTTGCTGTTAAAATCATAGTCTTAACTTACCTGTTTAAATAGGTAATATCCCGCAATTTAACAGTGAAGTAGGTATCTATCTACGTAAAATAGATAAAAAAATATTAATTATCTATTTAATCTAATAAAAGAATGTACCTACATATTGATAAGTAAGTATCGACTGCTATATCACGTTTGTCTGAGTGCTCACGCACCTTGCCTAGGATGTAGGTGAAACACATGCAAGCGACATACTTAGATAATATTTTTACCTAAGTTCCGATATCCAAACGACCGCGACGTTTTCTATTATATTTACTAATCGACTTTTATTCCTAATTCTCGAAATGATGTGTTTGTAGTTGTAGGTCCCTAATTAGTTTTGGGTTTTCAGCCGTGCTTACGTAATATTTTCAATTGCTTTATTTGATCACTTATAAAAAAAGCTTCTAAAATATTAAATTGAAACCGCCATCTTCGTTGATGAGCTGATAGAAATACACCGAGCGTGCCGACTGCCGGCTGCTTATTATTCCGCACAAGTTGGTTTGAATCAACTGGGACTACCAAGACAAATGAGTTGTTTGGTGTTGCTCGACCGTGGGCGATGGATTAACAACCTATCACAACTTGTACGAACAAATACAACAATAGTCTATCTAGAATTTAATTGGAGATGTAAAGTTAGAATTACTTAGCTGTAAATGTGATACTGTGACCATGTGGTCTTGAAAATCAAATACCTAATATGAATATCAAAAACTCGAAACTAACACGCTTAAAGTCACCTTTCCAATGTGGTCACTGTGTTAGCCTGTATCATTCCATTGCTAGGCAAAGGCTCTCCTCATGAGTTCCAGTGTTAACATGGACAGTCAGCGTCAAAAATATCGGGACGTACAGATTGATCAAAATGATCTCAACGACTAAGAAAATTAAACTTTATCTCAATGGGATTAAGTTCTTGTCAGAATGAGATTTTTCGTGTACTGTTTTCATTCTGAAACATTCCTTGTGTCATTGAGTTTGCATAGTTATTTAGATCATTTTGAACACTCTGTTTGTGCCTATGTTTTTGACGCTGACTGGACCACTGCCACTGGACGTTTGTGTTGTCCAGCTCTTCCCGTCATCTTCTACGGGGTCTGCAGCGACACCTTCTAGCTGTCTCAGTTTTTTTGCTTTGGATTTGACATCTCGCATGTCGTAACCGGATTTGCCTGTGGCTACCTTAATAAATTAAGGCCTCCAGCCAGGTCTTAACAACGCGACGACACGCTGGAGGCATCGCCTTGGGGTACCTACGAACCTCAGCTTAGGGCGTCGCTGGAAGAGAGCAGCAATGACGGTTGGATCGGAATGATAAGGGACGAATTTAATACTACAGGCTCAGCGGCGCGGGCTGGCTCTAGCAAGGGTCCGGGAGGACATGGATTAGGACGTCGCGGCGGACCTGGATAGCATGGAGGGAAAGACGGCGGCTTGCGACGGTGAATCTTGAGCGTGGTGGTGAGCTTGCTACTTTCCCGGAGGAGAATTGTAGCGTCATTGGGAATTGTTTAGGGTACGCATCGGTCGACGAATCCTACTAATGCGGGAGGGAGCGTAGCGGCCGTTGCAGCAATGATGGGATTTGGGGTGCTTTATCCGTCGTGTCCTGCCTGACTCATGTCAGTGTTGACCTCGACTCTCCATTTCCGGAGTCAACCGCAAACTGTCTCAGGGCTCTACATAGTGGATATATGGACCACAGCTCGTTGGGCAAGCGGCAGAGTGGCCAGACTGGTCCCACTTCAACTTTGCGGGTGCTTGAGCAAGGTCAAAAATCTGTTTGTGGGAGCGCAGTGTGTTGTTGCAAATGTGGTCTGTTAATTTGACGACTAGAATATCGCTCTCCATCGCACGATGGCAAAAACCTTGAGTTTGGAATTTGGAATGTTTATCAATGACCAAGTCTGAGATCCATAACTCAAAAAATATGTCTATGATTTTTAACCCCGACGCAAAAACGACGGGGTGTAGGTAATAAGTTTGACGTGTCTTGTGTGTGTGTGTGTGTCTGAGGCAACGTAGCTCCTGAACGGATGAACCGATTTAGATTCTGTTTTTTATTTGAAAGATGAATTAGTCGGGAGTGTTCTTAGACATGTTTTATCAAAATCGGTTCAGCCGTTTGAAGATTATCAGCTCTTTTCTGGTTGATGAACGGATTTTAACATCTTCCACGGGTCTGATCAATTCGAAATTTGGTATTCTATTACTTCAATGATATTAGACGAACAAAGTAACCTTGAACTGATGCTGGAGCAACACCTGGAATTTCCAGAATACCCAAGTTACTCACCAACAAACAGCAGAAGTATCGTGTTTGGTTCATTGAAAAGGTCTCAATGAATAGATTATAGATAAATGGTAATCAGGACGAGGAATGAGGATAAATTAGTAACAAACTTCACTGTGGGAAAAATACGCAACGCTGCGCAGGTTTAAGCGAGACATAAGTAAGTTTAAAAAGCAGGATATAATAAAAATGAAATTCAAAATATATTTATTTTATTTTATTTTTCTCTTGAGTGACGGAGTGAGGTTTTCTTACATCTGGCCTTTTATGGACCAGTAGCATATCCAGGCATTCAGACCTTGTTAGATGTGTAGCGGCTCAAGTAGATGTATGCGTGGATATATTGCAACCTTAATCCAACGTTAATTCTACAATCACTGAGTTGGTTTAACATTCACTCTGGTAGGTACTGCTGCTGGTCGTGGAGAACAATACGATAATGTCGCTTGCGAAGCGGAGTTTTTTTAACCGAACTCCACCGACTTCAATCCCGCTTCTCTCTCAACTTGCCGCTAGCTTTTTAAATAGGTAGGACAATATGTTTTTACAAGTTTTGTGATATTTTTTTGCAATTATTGGACGTTTTATTTGTGCAGTAGGTTGGTGTTTATTATTTCGGTTTTAAAGATATGAGTCATTGAAAAAAAAACATGCTTGTGGGCAAAAAGGGTAGGGGTAAAGCAGGTACCCGTTTTGCCCATACCCGATTTGCCCTTTATAGCTTTATTGAGTGTTTACTAATTCTTTTACTTTTGTAGATGGTTACCTAAATATTAAAAGAAAGACTGCAAATGCGTCGTGGGATGAGGAAGTTATGAAGCTTTCTTAGAATAATAAAGCTTCTATTCTAAGGAAGCTTTCAATAGAACTAGGTTTCAAAACTTTCGTCAATGGTGCAGCCAAAAAATATGGCATCAACCTTTCGGCATTACAGAGACATGGAAAAAGGTTGTCCAAAAAAAACTAGGAAGATTCACAACAGTTTTTACAGCAGCTCAAGAATTAGAGCTTGGGAAATCATCAAATAACTTCTCCCACTCTGGGTGGAGCAGGAGTGCGTGTCAGACTTTTACTGACTAAAACCCAACCGTGTTCCCTCAGTAGCCTGTGTACCAGGGGCCACGGTATCTATTTCGGACAACCCGCACCCCTGGCAGGCATCGGCCCTTGCGGGCCCCATCAGTTTGTGCTGAGATCTCTTTGAGGCTTGCGTGGAACACAACGCGCCATCGACCCGGTTTTGGTCCTTAACGGACAGCGAGCTACCCATTTCTCACCGTCCACAAGCCCACGCCTACGGTGACCGGGAATCAGCCTGGGATTGCCGACGCCCAGGGCGTCTCTTGCGGAGATTACGGCCTTGACGGCGCTTATAGGGCTCTCCCTCACGTGCGCCGCCTCCCTCTTCGCGAGCATCACTGCTTTGCAGAAGGAAGCGACGGCTACCCATGCACTCTCGCTCCGTACCACGGCCTGGACCAGGGCCGGACGCAAGAGATCGCCTCCACAAGGAAACGGAGGTGCTCCGCCAGAGCCGGGCAGACCTCCACCGTATGCTCCACCGTGTCCTCAGGTCGATTTTCGCAATGGAAACACCCGGGCGTTTCCTCCCGCCTTATCCGAAACAGGAACCTCCCGAAACAACCGTGTTCGGTGAGGACCTGCGTCAGGCTTCAAGATGGGTCATTCGGAAGTTTGTCTGCGCCGTACCTACCCGCTTTGCCCAAAAGCCCTACCTGCTTTAGGCCCCCCCTACGGGTAAAACGGGTAATTCGAATGGTAAAGTTTTTTGTTATTTTTGTATTCATAATGTACAAAACTAATAAATATGTCATTTATTTTATGGTCCTTGATAACTAAATATTTCAAAACGTACAAATAAACGTTCAATTTGTATCTAAAAACTGTTTTTTTTTATCATCAACCTTAGCTTACCCGTTTTGGGCAGACCTCCCCTACTTCTTCAAGAGCACTAATAAAAACCTTGGGTGAGATCGGGTCTCCTTGCTTTACACCTTACACGTTGCGAAATAAGTTGATGTTGGTAAGATCAGTTTCTTCGTTACTCAGAGCTTCAAATATAACATCGTGTGTCAAACTTTAGAAAGCTTTCGAGTAGTCGATAAAGGCTAGAATTATTGATTTAATGAACTTGTAGTACCTATTTTTATAAACATTTGGTTTATTGCATTCAGATGATCAGTACCTAGTTCATAAGCCTGGCCGGAAGCCAGCATGTTGAGGATGTTGGTGTTAGTCAGTCAATAATAATACCTAAATATTTATCTTTACATAGTGTTAAACAAAGTCGCTTTTGGCAAATTATTAGGTAGGTACAAGCTTTTGCTAGCGGCTTTGGGGTCCCTCTCTCCCTTAGGGGTTGAATTTCGTCAAATCCTTCCTTATTCCTTGTCTACATTATAAAGGGAACATCTGTGTAAAATTTCAGCTTGCTAGGTCCAAGGATTTGGGCTGGGCGTTGATGAGTCAGTCAGTCAGGACTTTTCTTTTTATTTATATAGATAAAAGTTTAGCATAACTAATTAAGATTCTAAAATTGTGATAATAGATTAGTGACACTATGCATAAAAAATATATATAATTTTCTTAACAAGAACCAAACACGATAGATAATTTATTATCCTATAAAAACGTTAACGTAAGGGTAGGTACAAACCAACATTAACAAGACAGGCTAATACGATCTGTAGCCGCGCCTAGGATTAAATATGGAAAGAAGACCATCAAGTTAGAAAGGGGAACTGGCAAATTTCTATAATAAACCGCCCAAGGACATAAAAAAACCAAATCGTTTAACATTTACAAGAAAACTAAGAAAGTAAACAAAAGCAGCGATAAATATTAAAATCATATGACAGTAAAATTTAAACGACAGACAGACGTTGACCTGTTTCATAATATAACGATCGCAGGCCACCTGCCGGGTCTAATTGTGATTCTAAACAATCCAAGAGCCCACTCACACACATACAATTTCATGAAAATCAGTCCAGCCGTACAGGCGATACGATACGAGGAATTCATTGATATACCTACACAAGTACAGAAGAATTATATAAATAAAGAGGGTAAAATAAAACACACAAATTGTTACAAATAGATATACACAAATCGTTTTTGTCTCCGCGTAGTACATAAAATCTCTATTTGCAAGTTAGTTTTAAGTTTTATTGTTATGTTTGGTATGCCAAAACGATTGAATCGAAGGAAAAGTGGATGTAGCAAAACATATTTAAGTTAACTATGTGTAGCAATATTTTATTTAAGCTGCGCTAAAAGGCACATACCTAATAGGGTTCAATGCTATTTATATTTGCGAATTTGTAATTTTTTTGAGAAATAAATATCTTTAGCCGTAATTTAATTTCTGGAAGGTGGTAAACAAATAAAGTAAAGCCGGAGGTGCTTTTCTCGTGGGGTATGCAAGGAGTAGTAGGTAAGACTTAATGTTTCAGATAAGTCCCTAAGTAAGTATTGAAAGTCCGTTTGCTTGGTTGTGTGCAAATGAAATAGCAAAGATCGCCAAAACAGACAGCAGCTTGGGGGCAGCGTCCAGATTGCAAATTGCTGTTAAATATTTAGTATCAACAGCATACCTACAGACAGATATGCTCCTACCTCAGTACAATATGGCAGACTTCATGAGAAACGTAACAAGCACTTGAAGTTAGGTAGTACTCGTAAACCGTCTTATCTAAGCGCACGTCCCTTGAGAAATTAGAGGTAGTTTAGTATCTACGTGCACAATATTTCTCCATAGTCATTTTATGATAGGAGCTACCGTGACTTACGCCAATAGATAACGTATGCGAGCAAACAATCACAAGGCTATTACGGTAAGTACTAGAACGATCGAAGGCAATCTATTAAAAGTTTATGGACAACCGACCGTTCAGATTGATTGAACAGCTTATTTTATTTGCTCTATGCGTCGGAAGCAGTTCTTTGCAGTTGCTGCGACTTTTATGCACTTTCCCAACAAATATATGAGTGCTTTTTACTGCAGCGGTACTTTAAATGAAGTTGTCAATATTCTTTCAAGTTCAAGAGGAAGAAGTGCTCTGGGAAATTTGGTAGATCCCAACTGGGTCGTTACGAAAACACTGAAAAAATTGAATGAATTAAATGAAAATGAAATAGTTTTCTAACGAACGAGTTAACTATTAATTAAATTCTGAAAATTTCAGTGAATAGAATTCCTGGAATATTTCGGTAGGTTCTCGATGAAGCGGGAATAGTTATTATGTTAATGAAGAGATGTTTCAAAAGTGAACACCGAACCAGCTATAGGTTTGCATTAATTTAGATTGCAAATGGATCCTAGATGAATTAAAGCCAAGCTGTTAGAAAATTTAATATCACCCTAATTGTGTAACACATTTTTTTTTTGAGGGTGGGTAACCTTCAAATAACTTTTCCCGCTCTGGGTGGAGCAGGAGGGCGTGTCAGACTTTTACTGACTAAAACCCACCCGTGTTCCTTCAGTTGCCTGTGTGGGGCTGCGGTATCTCTTTCGAACAACCCGCACCTCTGGCAGGTGTAGCACACTTCCAATCGCAATCTGAATGATTTTGATGGCTTTTGATTGAGTTTGTTCGAAAAATTTGTCTGTTCAACAACGTTAATAACGCAATGAATGTTGTTGATCTGTCAAAAGGAAAGCCATTGCTACTGTTATTGTGTTACGCAACTACCCCGAGGGTAGGTAGATCGAATAGCGAATAGCTTTTTATAAAAGTGTGACTTGTTTATAATTACAGAAACCCTTTAACATAACTATATACACCGTGACATTTTAGTCGTCTTACAAAGGTCCACTCATGTTTACGACATAGAATGCTTTTAGGCGCGTTTAAAAAAAAAAAACATTAATTATGATAATAGGAGAAAAAAAAAATGTTTGCGTATTAAACGGTAGAAGATACCTACCCAGCGCATGAGTCGACTAGATTGGATTAATCTGCTCGACTCCATTACATTCCATCATTCATTCCATCTCCATAACAGGGTGTTTCAAACTACATTATGCGTCTTAGTGAATCATATTTTATTTTTTTAATTATTTATAATTTCACAAATATCTTCATTTTTATTGAAATGATTAGTAGTCATTGGATACCATGATGTGGGCTGCCGTTGTAAGACGATTAAAAAGGCACGGTGTATACAACTTTTAAGTAAGATGTAGGTATCTTTATACGAGGCTATAGTTACGTTACATGTTACATGCCAAGTTTGACAACCAGTCTTACCAAGGGGTATCGTATTACCCAGTAACTGGGTTGTGGAGGTCAGATAGGCAGTCGCTTCCTGTAAAATACTGGTATTCAGCTGCATCCAGTTAGACTGGAAGCCGACCCCAACATAGTTGGGAAAAGGCTAGGCAGATGATGATGAGTTACGTTCCATGGTGCATGCGCAAGTTTCTACACGAACTCTTTTTTTGAAACTGATTGGTTAAGTAAACGGAGTGGATTTGAAAATGTTCTAAGAATAATGATTACGTTATTTATGCTGTGCTGAGTACATTATTATGTGATTATTATTTTTCTGAATACGACAGGTAAACTACTCTTTAAAGGGATTACGTTAGCTGAAGCCCTAGCCGTGCGTTCGTGACCCGTTTGCCATCCACGGCGCATGCTTATGCCACAATACTAAGCTTTGTCCGTGTCTTCACTCGGCTGGTTTCATACTCTTTTTAGAAACTTATTTATTTCAGGAACTATTGTTTCGTAAAAACTGGTTCTGCCATCATAGTCCTGTTTTAACTCTACGCAGTGCCTTCATTACTTACCTTTGTTTATTTTTAAAACATTCTTAAAAAACTTTTTCTTTTGCTTTTTCAAAGAGCAGAAAAATACACGATTTGAACACGCGAATAGTTATTAAACTTGGTCACTTGTACGTTACCTATTCGTTACTTTCATTGACTAAATTTACCTCTCATAATGCCCCAGTGCACAAAATTTAAATTTTCAACCATTTTGTAACCAATATAATAGATATTATATAGTCTGTAAGTTACCTGCGCTTAATTTAATAATAGTACTTGTACTAATGGTAATCTTTTACCAAGGGCGAAATGGTAGTCTGCGATATTGGCTCGTAGAGGCTCGGCCGGGTGAGTTGCTGCCGGCGACAGTGTAGTGGACAGTGGACATGAGTGAGGTTCCCGAAGTGGTGGTGGAACATTGCAATGGTGTGGAGACCGAGGCCGAGGCCACGGATGTGGCTAACCAGAATGGGGACGATGGGTACGTAACAAATCTGATTGTGGTAGAAAGTTCACTAAAGCTCGGGTACTCTTGGGTAACTACGAACTTTAGCCAAGTTCAAAAGCTAAATAGTGTCCTTTACGTAGTTGATTTAACGCTAATTTCATTAAAATGTGATCTCCCAAGTTTTGTCTATCTATAGGGTATCAAATACCGATACAAAACTAAAAATGTGATAGCGAACGAAATAGTCGCAAAGTGTAAACAAACTCAAGCAAACAGCACTTAAAAAGTGCGATAATGAATTGGATGTTTTCTATTTTTGTAGATTGGCCATTGATCCCAAACTGGGCTGCCGTGTTCATTTCTCGAGTGACGTCATAAGAGAAACGTGAGTTACCTTATGGCACCAAGTCAGCCAGTTCAGCTGGCGACGACGCGGTGCCCGTGACGTCATGTGCCCTGTCCCTATTACACTCTGACGCACTGCATATATCTACCTTCCTTCTATATCTGCATATATCTGTACGCACTAGCCTAGCTTGCATCATTTATAGTTCTGATTATTCATGCGCGGCGGAGTTTAATGCACGCACTCTGGAGCCACTTCACAATGTTTTGTGTTGCAACGCCATTTGTGAAATAATGACTGCATGTTTGTGAAAAGAGTGCAAATGGAAATACGTGCATGATTGTTTTAGTTTGTGTGAAAGGCTTAAAGTTTTCTTTTGTTTTTGATATTCGTTGCCATTTATATAACATGTCCCGGAATAAATGCACGCCAACAAACACCTCAATTAGAATATTAAGATAAAATCATTATACACTGAATTTATTTAAAATAATACTGTTATATTTAAAAAAAAAATGTTTATTTATTAAAATAGTTACACTGATTATGGAAGAATTTTTTTTTTCACTTTACAAATCCCTGCACGCACAAAGTCGCATTTCTTCGTCCATTTTAATTTGTTGTGAAAGTACAGAAGTGTAACTAAAGGAGTTTTAGTTATTGTTGGGATAACAAATTACCTATATCAAAAATTACAAAAATAGATTCAGTCAACGATTCTGAATCAACTAATTCTGTAACGCATTGTATAAAACTTTAGTAGTTCTAAAAAATAATACTTGGCTGATAATATCAACACTTATACGAGTAAGTCTGATCGTGTCAATTTAACACTACTTAGTTACTAAGCATTATATCTTTCTTGAGTAGGTAGTAGGTACATAGCTAATCCGATAAATCCACTAGAGGGTCTTCGCATTGACATTAGGAAGCCCCGTTTACCGAGCTCCTCTAGAATGTCAAGTTCTTTTGCTTCATTAAACGGCTTTTGAAGTCACGTTGTCCATTTTCCTGAAACATTTTGTTAAGTTTTAAAATGTAATATTTTTTACTATATAATTATTCAACAGCACAATTAAATAGCAAAATTAACTTAGGTATTTGTTTTTATAAAATTGCACGGTTCTCTTTGACGAATAAATTATACATGCATGTAGCACGCTAACAGATTAAATAAGTATTTTTGTAAATTTGGATATATGTCTTAGTCACGATCAGATTTTTATAAAACTCAAGTTGAATGCCGAGGCGCCAAGGATGGGGGGAAGGAGAAAAAAGGCATGGAAGGAGGTCCCGGGGGACATC
This sequence comes from Polymixis flavicincta, assembly GCA_949987655.1. NCBI lineage: Eukaryota > Metazoa > Arthropoda > Insecta > Lepidoptera > Noctuidae > Polymixis > Polymixis flavicincta. Next base: position 15,749,049 of record OX465181.1, on the reverse strand, counting down.
GAGCGCAGACGACATGTAAACACGTCATCGAAGAATAGCCCTTTTTAAATAGTGTTCCATTAATGGACTACCAGACCCTGGGCCGTGGCATTAGCACGTAGTCTCGCTTTTTTCGCTTGAAGGGTGTGTTTTGCAGCGATTCCAGTATTATTGCACCTGTTGTACTCATTGTAGAATATGTATTTTATTTCAGGTACACATCTTCACATATTTTTATTATTAATGTATGTAAAATGTTTTAGAAGAGTAAATGTTGAGTTTCTTGCCCCGTGTTCTCCAAACGAAAATACCATGGAATTAGTATGGACTATCTATATTAAAGGTCATTGGAAAATATATATATAAAAAAAATGTAAATGTCGATGTTATTATGTGTCTTTTAATGACCTACTTGAAATTGATAAATTGACTTTGCGTTGAAAAAATAAGTTTGATTGAATACATGGAACGGTCTGTAAAAAATAATATTGGTTTTAATGCAAGTATCATAGTATTATTATTGTTAAGCACGTAAGTTTGTCTTTCATTCACTATTCACACAATCTTGATTTAAATTAGACATATTGACCAACCCTTTCGTTGGATTTAAAATCCTTTTGCAGAATTGTTAAATATAACATAAACTTACTAATTTTTTTAACATAGGTCCCTACTTATGTTTGTTTTATACCATGTTATTCCATCTGGTAGATGACCCGGGCTGCTCTCATGGGCATCGTAAAATGCGACTAAAGGAATATAATATGAACGACTTGGGACGTAGCCTCATTTGAAATGATATTTCAACCACTTTTTGTATGGAACTCATAAAATGCACGTACACTTATTCCACATCAAGAAATAAGCGACATAATTACTAAGAATAATGTATAGTTCATTTCCTTGCAGGTAAGTGTCTTGCGAACTTCCAACAAGTTCCGAAACTCATATGTAAAATCGATGTGACGTCTTGGAAGCGGTAAGCGATCAGTATTTCCAATAAAAATGACGATTACTTTCAAAGTTAGCTGAGGTTTATTTTTGGACTACTTTACTAATACACAAATCTTTAACTTTAGTTAAACATACTCGCAATGTAAAAGCTATGTCCGAAGTTTGCTACAAAGATTCGTGCCGTGATTTGCTAAAGGCGTTACGAAGTTTTACCGGGCCCAAAATAACAGTACATCATTAATCCTTGTTATTTTTGCATAACATAATTTAAAACGACATCCAGTTACTAAAAGGGTAACAATCAGATACGGTAATCCAGGTGCTACTACGACGGTTTACGTCGTTGTAGCACCTGGATTACCGTATCTTACACATGAGTTACGAAGTCTACGACGTGTGCTACGCGGGAGTTCGTAGTCTGTAGTCGTAGGCTGTAGGCCTGCGTAGCTGTAGCAAGCCTACACGTCAAATAGTTCAAATTGGTCTGCTACGCATGTCCCAACTACGATTTCAGTACTTATAATAGTTAATTAATTTACTTAACTAAACTAAAGTTGTAAATAGGGTATGTTGAAATAATTGACTTCGAAAGATAAATACAAAGTTCGAACTTCGTTTACAGAAAAGCTTTTTGTTGTAAATGAGGTCGATAAAATACGGGGCGGATATGTAGATACAAGTTGGAGTTGGTTTGCTTGTATTGTATTGCTCTATTTGTTATCAGGCGACTGAGGGGGACCTCGATCTCTTAGTATAAACATTAGGCACGCGATACCATTTACTCAAGCATTCTGAAACGGAATCGGCTGAAACGGAATCGGAGTGTGTACAGGTTAGCCGTTTGTGAATAAGTTTCGATGGAACAATGAAAGTGGGGATGTTATATTTCATCAAGTATATGGTAGGTATCTTTTATACCATTCTTGTAACGTATGGTTAAATGTTTTTGTTGGTATAGATTCGTGTAGTTCTAATGACTGCAATACAATAATAACACATTGTGAATTATTACAGGTCGTACGATTGTAGTCCTTAAAGAATACAATGGATTTTCTTGTCATTTTCTTAGCCTTTAATGTAAAAACATCGTACTTTTTCACCGGACATTCAGACGCAGGCTTTCATTGCAATGTCGTTGACATTCTTTCAGCTCGCACGAAGTAATTTGCTTCCCCTTTTATTATGAGAACCGTTGAGGGCTGGAATATGCCGGCCGTGTCTGTATTTTCAGACGGTTGTAATCCCGATGTCCTCGAGCTATTCGCGAATAGGCTCGTTGGAGCAGCCATCTATTTTAGAACAACCTGCTGGCTGTATTCCGTTACTCTTGATTACATTCCCACAAATCCCGCCATACATTTACGATTTTGATACAATGAAATCCTCGATTTAAAAAAAAAAGCTTTAAAACAGAGCTCAGTTAATATTTAATATTCAAGTAAACAATAGAATTCACAGCAGCTACCTTTAGAAATGTTTTCTTTATTTTATGAATAATTCTAACTAATTAGTTCCGAAATGAAAATGTGTTTTTTGATATTAATTATGGTGTCGACTTCTGTACAGGTTGATTTTAATTGCAAATGAGTTACAAAATTATGCGTTATATTTAAATTGTTATGCGGCGTGTTAGCGGTTGAAGTTGGCTACTTGTTCGAAAATTCTTTTGTAATACTCCGTTATTGTTTTAATTGAAAAAATACCTTTTTCTATTTATTCCTTCACAACGCTGAAATGAAACGATTAAAATACAGCCATTGTGTACCTTGTATTTGGGTTCACTAAAACAAAACGTGGCCATGATAGTGTAATGTTGTGGATAAGGAATATAGGTAAAAACATAACAAACATGTTGAAAGAACTCGAAGAAAACATACCTATCGTCTAGGTCAATGTGCTTTTTCTATAACTCTTACAACTATACGATGTGTTATCGTTACTTTGAAATACGGGGTGATATATTTTACGCAGATTCGCCTAATAAATTGAACTCGGAGAGTGTTGAACGGGAAATACGTCGGCCGACGTGTCGAGAGCGATTAGACATCTTTTAGCGCGAGCTTCGAATCTTCGATAAACACTTAGGTGCGCTTAAAAGTGTGGGACGGTATGCGAGGAATTTAAGGCATTGGGAGCGCGCGGGGGCGCGGCCGCCCGCCCTGGTCCGCGCTCGGGCGCGTGCCGCCGCTAGTCGGCTTCGCGGCCTCCGACCGGCGGCGCGCGATTCGCTCCCAGCTGCCACACTTGTTACCCCGATTGTTGTAAACACACTCGCGTCCGCGTTTTACGACCGTTCTGCGACCGTTCCCGCCAGCGAACATTTTGAAAATCGAATTTGGACGGAACATTTGGACAGTGCGTGTGGGCTGTGCTCGGAGAGTTCTGGTGGTGGTGCGCCATGTGTGGTGGTCACCATGCGACCGCCGCTGCCGGCTAACCGCTCACCTTGCCCGCTTCTTACTCCACGTGTTTTGGTAAGTGTTACACTTTTTTTTTCTTTACTAGACTAACTTAATAAACTGCCACTGTGATAAAAAAATGTGTGAAAATGTTCTTAATTTTATTCTGCTTCTTAAATTCGTTTATTACTGTTAAATCCCGGTAAATATATGACGGTAAAGAAATCCTCTGAACATATCCGGGAGACAGATTAGCTTTTAAATTGAATAATTACCGTTAAGATTGACGTAGGTTCTGAATTACAGGATATTACAAACTTCTTTTCAAGTAATAAAACATTAAGTAAATGCAAAAGGTATTTAAAAGCGACAAATGAAGACCCTTCCCTTTTATTTGAAGACGGTTAAATATTCATAACCTTTACAAGGTATTTGAGAAGGGCGAGCTCTTTCAATAACTCTTCCTAAAGTTATAAAGTAATTTATTATTGTACTTTAAGCTTTTGTGATATCCCCTGCGAAGGCTTCAATCTAACTCGTGAATTTGTAACTTTTGGCCCCTCCTTCTCATTTTAGCCTGTCTTGTATTAAAACTGTAGAAACACAATTTACAATATTCCAGTTCCCTTTGGTAATTCTTACTATCTTCTGCGACTATGTCCGCGGGAAGTTTCACATAAAATATGAAACTTGATTTAACATATAATATGTCCTGTAGCTTTGCCCCGTTAATTCGTTTTTCTAAGGATCGTAGCTTAAAATAAATTAGCCTACACATACCATCCTTGAGAATAGGGCTATCAAATACAAAATTATTTTTTCAAATCCTACTGTCAGTTTCAGCGATTAGCGTGTTATAACAAACAAACTATAGCTTTATTATATTAAGGACAGATTAACGCATATGTCTCAGATTAGACAAATCAAAGAAACGCAAATCTGCCTTATGTTCCTAATCAACAATTGACATACATAAGACAAGTACCTACCTAAACACTTAAGTATTCAAGTGCGGGCACTGGGTGGATTGACATTCATAGATCCTACCGAATTTCAGCTTCGGAAAGCTAGATAACCGATCAATTGAGTTATAGATTGGGATATAAACTTAACATAAGCAGTTCCGAACTGTTACAAGAGATAATCTTCAATACTCAGCTAACAATAGCTTAAGACACCATAGCTATTCTCGTTTCATATCGCAGATGTAGCTGAGATACGTTTTTTATAACTAAGCGTCTATAAACCTGAATATAACTCATTTATTCACCGGAAAGAATACGAGCATCGTTTCAACTAAATATTTACCTACGATAAACTAAAAACGTGTTGTTATTGCTTTAAATACCTTCAGTTTCAACACTTTCATGTTTTACGATCTGAAATTATACAATATGTAGGATGGTTAATGAGGCGCGACCTTCTATTCACCAAGTGTGTATATTTTAAGTGAGTTGACAGTATACATCATATAGTATGTGGTATCTAACTGTCGCTTTTGACGTTGGTTGGATTCTGTTTTGTAATTCTATCCACTGAACAGCAGTTTGGAATAGAAGCCCTTTCTCCCGTATTATATCTGACAAATAAGGGTTCACAGTGAGCTTGTTAAAGCGTGGCACAATTTGGAATAAAGAGCTCCAAATTTAATAATAACACCATATCATAAAATAGAATACCGTGTTATAAGCTCGTGTGGCTTGGATCATGGTCCAATTGGCGTATCCCCCTCGGCACATTCGCCCGACTTGTGTCACGCACTAGCCTTCTCCAATTAGATTTTTATCCGTGTAATCCCCGGATTTCGGAAATAATTTGTGGGCGAAATTCCATGTTGCCATGCCAGGTAAATCGTCATGGTTTGAGAACATTTATTATGAACTCATACATCAAAATGGTATTAAGATAAGTCGAGAATTTTGTAGTTATATTTTTATTTACCTGTTTATTTTGGCTTTCGTAATGTTCCATCGATATTGTTGACTAGATCAGTATCAGGATTCTGTCGTAGAAACAGGATTACCTACTTTTCGGCGTCTTAAATACATAGGTACAAAGCGATAAGGTACTTTCAACTAATTCTATAAACACAATATTATAAAGCTCTATTATTTAAAAGCAAACCCTTTTGGTATTCCTTCAACAGATTTGTAATGTACAAAACTTTAACATTTTCCGAAGAAAGCTTGAATAAAAATTGTTATTTTATGTTTCATCTAATTAAAGTGCTTGTTTTTGATGTTAGCTTCGTAGTTATGAAAACTTTTATTTAACAGAGGAGCAGTGATCACGTATGTGTTATTTTTTTACTGGAGTATGGAACAAGGTTTCATTTTTTCTCAGTAGTTTTGCAAATACAGAATCAGTGTTGCAAAAGGAATAAAGCTTAAGAAATCCTTTTCTGTTTCTTATTTATTACTTGTCTTTTAAGGATTCGACTTTTTATTAATTTTCACAAAATTTATTGATTTTACGGCTAGCTGTAATTTTATCTCAATTACGGCTTTAACTAGCCGTTTTTCCGTAGGGAAAATAGAAGTAACCTACGGCCTGATGTGATGAATGGATAATTTTCCCTCGTTCATTAGCAGTTGGCGGGTAGTTGCTAAATGATATCCGCTCGCGCCGGTTCGTTAAAGCGTTCTAGGCTAAATTAAAAATATTCTTTAAGCGGTGGGTACTTGTTATATGAAACGACGTTTAATTACTATGATTTACGTTGCGAAATTCAAGAACTAGGGATACGAATTTCAATAAGTTAATAAACTAAATTGTTAACACAGATATACATTAAGGCATTTATTTATGATATAAATGCAAATAATTAATGAACATGAAAAATGGTATAAGCTGATCGTTATCTTCAAAAAATTTACGCTTAAAATATCTCATTATAATGATACCTCTCCCTGGGAATAAGAGCTTCCATGGATATCCATTAATACAGCGGACATCACCATAACAACACATGAAAACTCAGTCACAGACATCCGTCGACGATAGTTTTACGTTAATCGGATAACCCGATTTCATACGAACACAAACAAACACAACTATCTTCTTTACGTTTGAGAAACATTTGAAAGAAACCTATTTAATGTACAACATCAGTCAGAGCGTCGTTGTGAAGACACACACATCAAAATATAGCTACATCCTACGATGATGTTTGGAATAATGTTTGTTTACCATCAATCATTGGTAGAGTCGTGCGTAACATGTCGCGCCCGCGCCGCCTCGCAACATACGAGCTACGTGCTACGTGCTGCTCCCGCGCCGGCTGAGCCTTGACGCAATAAATATATTGAATACTAGCAGTCTACAGCTGTTAAATGTTTTAATTTTAGTCCAACAGATATTTATATAGTCGCTCACATTATAATATAATGATGAGAAATCTTATTGTTATTACGACTTTTATTTATTTTTCAATATTTAAAGTAAGATTCAAAGTGAATTTTTGATAAAACTGAAAAGATATAAAAAATCATGAGAATTAAGATGTCTGTTGTTACCAGACATTATTAGTTAGTTTTGAATAGATCTATAAGAAGCATGTAATAAGCAAGAGTTTTGATTAAATAATTCACACGTAAATTAACCTTTTACAACTCATGAAATAATGCAACGATCTGTTGTAGGACGATGTTGCAGTTCGTGACCACTTTAGATATAGATGAAGTGATAGGTATATAAGTAAGTATTCGACGTGCCGATAGTTCTCACTATTAGACTCTCAAAGATAAACACGAGAAAGCTCTCCCATGTATCTCGCAACTGAAAAGTCACTTTGAATTGAAAACCCTCGTCCTGTAGAAACTTTCAGTTGGAACCGCCGTGCCAGCCACAAATCATTCCATTGCATAGATTGTGTTGTGTATACCTATAATAACGTTTAATAAACGAAATTGTTAACGTAGCTACCCGAAATGGCATCTGATTTATGCGAGGTATCCATAATTATACCTGTTACAATTTCGTTTATTGTAGGTCACGGTACTTCGGCTTGGAAATAGGACATTTTAATAGAAATACAGATAGATAAAAGATAAAAATATAAGTTACATAGAATTGAGGCAATAATTAAGATAATTGGATAAGAAAACGATAACAATAGGGAAAATAATGAAAGAGCATAGACGTTACTTTTCCAAGTTTTTCCAACGACTCATTATTAAATACGTGCTTACGTGTTTATACAGGTCATTGTTACTTAATGTTTATTTTATATGGGTAGGTACTTACGCACACAGTACTTGATAATCTTCGAGTGAATATCATTAATTTCATATCTATCCTGTCCTATCAATTCTTGCATCATCATCGTCATTTAAAACCCTAATATTCTTTAGATTTTGAACCGAATCTCTGAAGCAAAACAACTCTTCTGCTAACTCGGTTACTAATCGCGAAACATTTCATCCACGATTCACTTAACCTCAGTTAAAGCTAGGCTCTTTGAGCGATTATAGCTTGGTTTGTGACAAGGACAAGTCACCTACGACCGCACACGTCTCGGAGCAGTGTCATCGTAGGCAGAATACACTGATCAAAGAGACCGATCTGCAAGCACTGTAGCCCGACACTCGGCAGCTATTGTGTGACCATACATACGCACGTCTTTGTCTGCCTAACGACTCAGGAAAGTGACTTAACAGAGACACGTGCGTTAAACTTAGAATACGTTCCTGTTGATGATACGGAATAAAAAAAATGCCGAAAAAAAAACCTACTTCCGGAAAAACATTACAAAGTGAAAAATAATTTTAATTTCGGAAGGCAGTGACAAAATATTAAAATACATATCCAAGTCACCACCTTCCGAAATCAAAGTAATTTTTGACTTTGTAGTGTTTTTCTAGAAGTCGTTTTTTTTTGGTAAAAGTTTTATTTTTCACTTTTAGTTATAGTATCTACCCCACACTAATTCAAAATATCATCATCCTTGGGTTCGAAACAATGCATATTTATGCGGTACCAGCAACTGCGGTTGATTTGCTGTTATTTTTTGAAGAGTTTCGTTTTCTGTCTCTGAACTCATCGTCAGATCTATATGAAATTTAAATGGGACCATTTGGGAATAAACCCCTTTCGAAGAATTTTACAAATCCGTCTATATATGACGGAGTTATGCCCGAACATACACAAAAAATAAATGTATAGACATGTCTAATTGATAACTTCCTTCTTTTGACGTCGGTTAAAAACTGTTATTGCATATTTATAATATTGTTTGGAATCCTATTCCTATTCCTACTATCCTACTAATATTATGAATGTGAAAGTTTGGACGTTTAGATGTTTGGATGTTGTTACTCAATCACGCAAAAACGGCTGAACGGATTTGGATGAAATTTAGCACACAAATCGTTTATAATCTCGATTGGCAGATAGGATACTTTTTTATCTCGGTAGTACGTTACCGTGGGATTATATCTGACCTGCACGCGGGCGAGGCCGCCGGAAAAAAGGTAGTATTTAAATAAGTTAAAGGACAACCATTCAAATAGTCGTGGTTTTTGTCATTTGGTGTTGTTTATCTTATTGTGTTGTAACTCTTTGTCTATTATTTAGACGTGTAACAAATATCCAGACAAGAAACATAAGCAAAGCATTACTCGTCTTACCTATTTATATCGGCATCGCTTGCCGCGTTGACGTCGCAGCTCCATACCACAGCGTCACACCTCTATTATTCCTACGCAAAGATCTAAAGAACATAACCGGAATTCTTGAACAATATAATGTAATACTTATGTTGATGGTGTTATTTAGGTAACACTAAACTACCATAGGTCTACGACGTGATTACGGTTTTTGGTCACTATAGTTTTCCAATTCGGCAGAAAGAACTCCCTAAAAAATTATTCAACTGTAATTTAGGGATCAAAGAGCGTAGGAGTGTGTGGCTCAAATTGCCACACTTTGTGAATGGACAGAATATTTCGGAAGGTCCACAATGTTCACATCTAGTTCTGACAGCGCTTTTAGGTTTTCAACGTTACCTACGAAGCTGAAACGTGAACTCTGCGAGCTTGCAACGTTCCTCACGTTGCAAGCTCGGCGTTTCAGGTCCCGTCCGAAGTGCAGTCCAAAACAATTTCACGAAATAATATTTAAGTAAGTACTTACACAGTATTGATTCGGGTTTTAAATTGCCATAGCATTAGAGTCCTCGAATCTATTGTTTTGTTTACCTGTAGTGTTTTATTGGGATTAATAAGTACTTTTGTCCATTACCCGGTGGTGACACTTCTCAAGTAACGTGACGGTGTAGAACATTATTTTGACAATGTCAAAGAAAACATGTGCATTCAAAATGAAGTGTGCTGTCTGCACGTTTGCATAGTAACGTGAATGCCTTATTTACGGGTTTAGTGCCACTGACTGCTTTAATTAAATTAAATTAAAAGTCGGTAATCGTAGAGAAGGAAGAGTCGTTCTCTACGATTACCGACTTTTAATTTAATTTTGTTCCTATTCTCTAGACACCAGTATAGCTTACGCTGGAAATTTTATTTTAATAATGGCTCAATTACTTTATCGTTCAAATATAATAAAGCTTTGTGCAAATAATAGAGCTACGAGGGCCGTCGCATCTGATTACTATGGATGGGAAGTTTGAGTTATAAACACGAATACAAAGCAAGGCGATGGCCGATGCTTGTCGGTTTACGAGCTTGCTTGTTTGGCAAACTATTTTACCAAATTAACTTCATGTTTGAATGCTTTTGACAGACTCCAGTGTTTCGTGCTAAGTTTAATTAAAACATAATTAGTAAACCCACACTGCACACTGCTATATAAAGCAATATTTATATCTGAACGACTTTTGATTATTACATGTGCACGTACATACTTACCTACACATTATATTTTTATATGGATTATTTATAGTTTTACTACCGATAATTTGTTTGCATATTTCTATTTTTTCTATTCTTAGAAAATAATATTTGTTATATGTAAATATTTTCTAACAGTTTATTCCCTCCACAACGCAAATTCGTGGGTGTGTTTCGTCCATAAATTAAATTTAATCCATTATTATATTTAGTAGGTACTTATTTGTGTTCGATTCATAGTTGGCTGGCTACGTGTTTATCTTGTGGCACTTTCGCTAACGTTTTGCCTGAAAGTCGATACAGTGGAGCAAGCGATGACGTCAATGTTGCTTTATGATTCAATCTGCTGTTAACTGAGCTCTCGCCCAGCTGAGTGCAGCCCGCTCTAAATATATCTTAACAATTTTACTTTTGTACGTTTCATCTCTGACGCCGAATTTCCCGATGGCGCCTCGTTCCCTGTCATACGCAAACCAGCCTTTGTAGGTTTATAGTAGTAGATAGATTATTTTACTATGAAACTTCACATTAAGGTGTCTTACTTTTTTAACGACCTAATCGTGGGTTTTTTGTTGCATTATTTTGAAAACTGTGTGTCGTTATCGTCACTATGGGTTTTAATTAATAATTAACGCTTTGTAGCCTCGGCTGTAAACAAAGGCTGAACCATTGTTATTTTACGTGGTCACCGTTGGTAGGTGATTTAGGATTAATTATATTTTCAGCTAATAAGCGCAGCAGCAATGAAGTACCTAAGTAGTGTGATAGCACATTATCACGATCATCAAATTATCTGGGTATGGTGAATAATGCTGATAGTATCGGAAACTGGGTGAATATGTCATCGGAAAAATAACAAATCATCACTTCACAATAAAATAACGCACAGTTATTTCACGTACATAAACGTTATTTTACGTAGTTAACAAAGTGCATAAACGCTCGACGTTTGGCGTTCCGTTAAATCTAAGTGCACTGCTAGAAACTTTTTGTGGTTTCATTCGAAATACGTGTTCTGTGTCGGTTGTTTCCCGAACCGATCCTCTGAGTAACGAGTGTACACACCTGTCCAGTAGACCGACGATACACGTTGTTATAAATGTGTATGGCGGCCTACTTTGTACACCGACTGCTTGGCGTCACCAGTAAATTATAAATGCTTGGCCAAGGGAATGCAACCGGCTGATCGATGTATGAGTTTAAAAAATGTCGTAATTGATATTTATGTGCGGGAGTTTACAAAATTTGTTGGTCATTTCAGGTGTTTGCTGGCATCGTCAGTATTCAGTTGAAGAAGTAGGATTAGGTTGGGTTATCTCTTTGATATTTTGATTACTCTCGAAATACTTTCCGCTCTTTCTCATCGTTGTCTAGATATCAATAAGCGGAAAGTCGTCGAGCCATATCAAATGGGTTCTTATCGGCCAGCAAAATGCTCACTTCAGACTGGAAGAGTAGCTCTTGCTTCGGCTTTTCGCTTCGATAAGTACGTAAATCCGTGCAGGTGTCTACCTGCACGGATTTACGTATAACGTCGTTACGTATACGTCGTCGAAGCAACAACCCTCATTCTAATATATTTCGATGAAAACTTTGCTTTACCCCTATGTCGGTAAATGTTATCCGGACGCTGTCAACTTTGGGATTTTTATTTCCTTGGCCGACTGCACCCATATATTTTGTTTAACCCTTTATCGCAAAGTGAAAACAATTTATTGATATATTTTAAATGGAACGGCCATCCTTTGTGTCTGTGTAATTTAATATTGAAGTTGTAAGTGATATCGATGTTTTGAGTCGTATAAAAAGCTTTTTCAAGTTTCTCCCTATGTCAGGTAAAAACGCACACTGTAAGATATACATAGGTACATAATATAGCTGGCATGTTAGTGGGTCGCCCTGTCCTAATTCCATATTCGTCCTTGATCAGTTATTTAGTCCCACGGCTCTCTATAACACGTGCCAATTACATATATGAGTATCATTTGTTGTTTCAGTTGTATTTAATGATGTTGTTTTAACGGTTATTTGTTTTGTAGTCTCCTCCCTTGTGGTATTAATTTATAGCTCTCAAGTGCTAGATGGATCGAATGGAGGTCATATTATGAATTCATCGGTCTAAAATGAAATTAGAAACTTACTCGAGTAGGTATTTATATAATCTATAAGTATTCTTTCGCAAAATTTGAAATGGTACAACTATAATTATTTAAGCCACAATATAATACCAAGAAAAAGTTCTACTGATTAAAGAACGCTGGAAAAGTCAGCAATATAACTGAATAAAATGTATTCAGTCACGTCGTAGGTACTTATGAACCTAAGGTACAAACACAGAATATTTATAATTTATTGGTTACTAATACAAAGAAAAAGATTATAAATTTATAAATAGGTGTCTGATAGAGAACAACAAGCTTATCTTTGACTTCGAAATTAGTCACTTTCTGAGAAAACCCGACGTACTTCTTCGTTACATCTTAATTAATCTTAAATAATTAAGTAGGCACAGGTTATATGATTTCGAAATCAATTATCGACCTTAGAGTAGTATATAAAATAATTCTTCTCTTAAACAGTCTTTGAGATATCTTTTGACACGTATTTTCACTGGTCTTTGTAAGTTTTATGCCATTTAGATATCTGAAAATTGAAAAGCGTCTGCTCTTGTCATATAAAAAGATTATTTTATGAATATGATCCACCCCAAACTTGCTATCATATTCATCGTTTTGTAATTTAATCATGTAGTGAGGTGGATAAAAAACTGACAAACCATTTTTTTCAAATAATGCTTAAAAACCAATTTAGGTGAGATTACCTACATTATTATGATAAATGATTTTATAGTTGCAAGTAGTATTTACATTAACTTTTTCTAGTTAATCATGTTTTTAAATAGGTTAAAGGCATAATATTGCTCTTAGAAAAATGTTATTATAGAATCCTAGATTCCATGGAAGATAAAATGTTAAAATGAAGTTCAAATATTATATCTGAGTGTTAATTATAATACCTATATAAAATTTTATTAATTTATTTTTATAAAATATTACTATACCTTATTTCAAGCTTTCTACGCTAGAAATAAGTTTAATTATATATCTATGATATTTTTAATTGTAGAAGTCCTTAATCTACGTCATATTAGATCTCATTGCAATATATTTTAAGTTATCTTGCTGCGCCCTAACAGGGTTAAGTGCTCACTAGTTTGAAGCCTAGCGTATAACTATGGTAAATAAATAAATAGAACTAAATGAGGTCGGCGTTTCCTATCTGACAACTCTAAGAAGAAAGGCTGAATAAACTCAGGGTCACAGTCTCTTTTAAAGTTCATACAACGGCAATTCTATTTATGGTATCGTATGTGGGAGTTGCAGAATGTTATGCATTTTCTACTATATGTAAACTAACCGTAACAGAGAATGAAGTTCGCTTTTGAATCACCGGTGTTTACAGTGTGGCGTGGTATATTTTCAATACATATCTTTAGGTATAAGTTATATTTCCTAACGCTTAAGCGCCTTACTGGCTGTTGAGAATTTTCCCTTTGTAAGTAAATAGTTAATCCCGTTACCATATGCTTTGGTCTTTTTACATTTATTCAACGATAAACAACTTCTGCTTGGGTATTATGCTAATAACCGGTATATTTTTAGGTATATCAAAGGTATATTTTTGCCTCCTACATCGAAAGGTCATGTTCTTTTCTAGTAGAATATGGAATTATATCATGATTGGCAAGCAGTCGAGTGCTTCGTTAGAAGATACACACAAAACACAATACGTGAACTGCAAAACCGGCCAAGTACGTGTCGGACCACGCACAATAAAAGGTTCTGTAGTTCTCTATCTGCCATAGTTTGTAATCGTAAAAAATATTTTTTATGTGATTAAACTACAAACAGACAACTGAAGGAACACGGGTAGGTTTTAGTCAATAAAAGGCTGACACGCCCTCCGAGAAGTTTTTGATGATTTTTCTATTACATTTAATGTGAGACCTTGCTTCTTGTCAAATTTCATGATTCTAGGCCAACGAGAAGTAACTTGTAAGTTTTGATATTATTTGTGAGTGAGCAAAATAAACGGCATAAAATGAACAAGCTATTGATTTTTTACAGCCCCAATGAGCTCCACCATAGACCTATCTGTATTTAATATTAAATTAAAAACGATATCTCCACGCGTTCCTGACAAAAAGGCGTACAGACGGACGGACAACGAAGTAATCCCATAAGGGTTCAGTTTTCTTTTCGAGGTACGGAATACAAAAAAAAAAGAGAACGATGTTAACCCTTAACTAATTAAGCTAATCATTACCCCCGTGATGACATTATAGCCGATGTTTTCACTTCGGTCTACCAATACCCGTATTTACAAATACAAGTAGGTAATTGAAGAACCCAACCCGAATGACGATAGCGTGACTGTTTAAATTAAACTAGAATACGATATTAGCCACTAATTTCTTGATAAAGTTACCGAATACGAGCTCCTACCGTTTTTCGGTAATTTTCTCTTATTTCGTTTTAACGTTATCTAATATTTATACCATGATTGTTTCCACGTGGTTCAAGGAGAGATCTTAATTTAAATAAAAAAATACGTGGTAATTGTTTTTGATATTGTACCTACTACCTACATCCAATATAGGATAACATAAGCAAACAATTTTAAGAAGAAATTGATTTTGTTTAAATATAAAAGATATCAAACCAACCTTATTTTATTAAGTTTCATCAGGACTCTGAGGCAAAGAAAAGAAGTACGCGTAAGTAACCCCGACGTGAATGTTTGCCAACAAGCTTGAATGACTCCATCCACGTCGATTAAGACTGTTGACTTGAATCTGTGAAAGTATTGATTCATTCACGTTAAAGTGCCCCGGCTATGGCAAAAATAGAATCAGAGTTTTCCGCTCTGAAGACTTGGAAATGTCTCGCCGCGAATTGAGAGACAAGCCAGGGCATAACGAGCCTGCAAACAGCCGATATAAACGAGTCAAACGACTTGTTTGCTCTCAACACGTTGCTACGGCTGTTTAGCACCATGTCCTTACGCAGTACGCTGTGTCAAGCCCTGCTAACGAGGGAACTTGGACACCCACTGAATTTACAGCGTCTATTAGACGCCTTTGTTTCAGCTACGAGCCGAATTTGTTCGAAACGGGAATTATTTAGGATAAGTTCGGGCACATTATCAATTCATTAAAACCAAAGTAAGTGGGTACTTGCCCTAGAACCTTGTGCTTAGTTCGAGTTCTTGTCAATAGTACTTTTCTTTCTCTGTATAATTATTTTAGTTCGTCACCTGCTTGAATTTCTTAGTATTTCTCACTAATGATGATGCTTCAAACTGAATATTTTAATTTTGTACCTTTAATCAATATTTTAATTTTGTACCTTTAATCAGCATTGAAAGTTTTATTACTTTTACATACGAGTTGAATGACAACTAAAATAGAGAAAAAGACACCGACATAATGTTAAAATTACACTGTAGGTATTTAATATATGGTAGTATTTCATGTTTTGATAAATATATTAAAATAGGTACACATATTATAAACGGAAGTGGCTTTTCGTGTCTGTCTGTGTGACTGCGTTGTTCTTCTAAAGTCGGCATCGGATTCTGATGCGGTTTGTACCATCACTTCGGGAATGTATTCCGAAATGTTTATTTGTAAAACATTATTATTAAACTTACCTACATAATATAGAATTATTGACATCTCATCACTTTGTACAAACCGTGCGAAGTATAAGGGCGGGTTTCTAGACACTACTTAAATAAAGAAAACATTAGGTACATTACTTCAAATTCAGTAAATAATTACTTATTAATGTGGTATAAAAAGCTAACTAACTGTTTTTTTAACTTACATACCGTCTATACAATTAATTACTGACCATTTCACCTAACACGTTGCTCTATCGATTGACATATATAGTACCTACTATACATTTACGTACCCACTTAGCTACAGATTATCCTGTGTAATATGTATATGAAATTGTCATAGCTACTAGTTTAGGTAATGACATGATAGTCTGTCACATGCGGGCTGATTTTGATACTGTTGTCATCCAGATTATTAGTACTAATTATGTTAGCCTCTCTAAGGATCTCTCATAGGGATATCAGAAGCAGTCTATTTATACAATTAGTTATTTATAGAAGAGAAGTAAAAACTAATTTCAACTAATGACTGCGCGTGTAGATACGGACAAATTACGGCAAAAACAATATTGGTTGAGGGGGCACAACAGTAATTGTTCAATAATTTACCGGAGAATTGAAAGAAGTGTGACGTTATAAACATTCAAATGAAAACTTAAGATACAAGTAAGTACCGTGTAACGTCACCTATATCACCTCAGAGGCAAATTTGATATCAAATTGTTATTTAGATGTGAGCACTATGAATCTAATTTTAGGTGTTATTTAAGTTCTTATGAGGAATAAATTATGTTTAAACCTTTATTGTGTTACCAGTTCGCTTTTGAACTAGAGAAGAACCGCATTGATCACTACGTTGACGCATTATTTGTTAGTTCTTGCACTCTTAAAAGTACGTAGATATAGTCGTTTTTCTTTTATTTTAAGCCAAAGGTATCCTACGTCACTATGATTGAACCCTTCTCATTTGAAGAGGTTCATTTTCGTGTCCATTAGAAATTCTAAAAATCTGAAAGCACTCTATTTGTTTCAGATTCTGCTCTCGCTTTCAATGTTGAGATTCGCTCATAAATACGGACCTTCGATTAACTCAACTCAATTCAAATTGGTACTGGCTTTGAACACGTAACCGAATACTTCAGAAACACTCCCGTGAATGTTTCAACTAACGCGTTATTTCGTATTTACACTGTACACTAATCCAACCTCAATTGTGGAACGCGAGAGTATGAATACCATATCAAAAGCGCTCGTTAGATTCAAATTGTACCAACTCACTTAGCTTTGTTCGACACAAATTGATGGCGTTATCATAACAGAGTGGAGTACAATCCCAATCATAGAGGTATAAACGAAATACGCGAGAAGCTGTCACCGTTTACAAAATGAATCCCCCACAATGGATGATGCTACGAAAATTCACATTTAAACTTCACCGAGTCATATATCTTTTCTTCGTCTGCGTCAGTTAAGAAAGAAGATAGATTGGCGTCTTATATCCCTCGTCTCAAGTTTTTTGTTGTTAAATTAAAGCCGCAGCGATACAAAGATAGCACCGTCTTTCTTTTACAAACGACGGTATAGCAGACCAAGGTATGGTCCTCTATAAATGCAACAAAAACGTAGCAAATAAACATTGAGCAAGGTTGAATGAGCATAAAGACGTAGGTATCCATTAACATCTCTCTTTTTTGTTACGATCTGCCGTCCTGGCCTACAATAACACCTATTAAATATGAATGCAAATTGCTATTGATACAAAAACCCCTTTTGGGATTAAGTTACAGCGGGCTTCTGTTTACAGTCAAGTAGGTTCTAACAACGTTTGATCCAAAATAAATATTGAGTTTCAGTAGCCCGCGGCGCCGCGGCTCCTATTTACAATTAAGTACTAACAGTATCGTGAAATATTAGTGGTTGTTTGCTACTTTGTAAAGAACAGCTTGATGTAGCATTTTTATTCATAGGCTGCTTGGCTTTTAGTGCATTTTAACCGAAAAAAAAGGAGGAGATTCTCAAGTCGACGCGCGTATAACATTTTTTTTATTGTATGGCCATGCATAATTTTTTACTGAGTAAAGACTCAGTAAAAACTCACCGCCCAAGTGTAGAAAAAATATCCAAAAACAAAAATGCTTATTCACAAAACATGTGTATGGCGCTGGCTCAAAATTAGTCATTTACATTGAATTTAGGAGCTTAGTAAGACTAAAAGGTTTTACCCCCGACAGATTACCCATGAAATCAGTCTGTATCTATCAATTAGTGTTATAATAATTTCGTAATGATTGCATTATTTAAATCAGCTCGCGATAGCCTATATCTAGTACTGAACGTCCTTTGGATGATAATTATAATTTAATAACTTCTTTTACATGTATATGAATATTTGGTGAGTTTGGTGACTCATTTGGTGTCTACGTGTTCTATTCGATTTCTATATTATAAGTTATGAGACGATAGTATAGTGTTGTTGTCTGTACATGCACGTAACTTACAAAACTTAACAAAATTACAATCGGTCGGATTATTAAGGTCGGAAATAATCCCACGGGAAAGTACAAACGAGATAAAAAGTATCCACTGTATAAATACAGGTTATAAATTAACTGTGTGATATATTTAATCGAAATCCGTTAAGCCGGTTTTGTGTGATTGAGTAACAAACATCCCAACATTCAAACATACAAACTTTCACATTTATAAAATTGGGAGGATCCTCGAAAATCCTAACATTTTATCGCACAAATACACTAGGTACACACTCACAATATTTGTGTGTAAAAAGCTTTCGTAAAATACTTTTATTGCTTGGGACTGAAAACACAATTTGAGGTTGACAATTCTTGACGTTTCAGCGTCTAACGCTTTTCATTTGTTTTTTCGCGCCAGTTCTGTATACTTTTTCGGAAATTCTATCCAGTGGATAAAAAAATAACCTAACGATACGAACGAATGAGTTTTTGCCATTTGGTTTGTGAAATATGAGTAAACTTTGTCTTCTTGAATCAGCAGTGTGCTCTGTTTGGAGTATGTACAGTCACGGACTTTAATTGATGAGCCACTTGCCACAGTTCCTATTTTAGCCGTGTAATACAAATCGGGTTTATTTATTTATTTATTCTTTATGCACACACATGTACAGAGGCGGACTTAATGCCATAGGCATTTTCTACCAGTCGACCTTTGGGTGATGCAGAGACAAACAGTGGTAGGTGCAATAAATGAGAAGAAATTAAGTGCATAAAACTATTTAAACTATAAATATAATATACATATATACCTAACTATATATAAATATAAGCACAAATAAATATACATAAATAAACTAATTAACTAAAAACAAATGAGTAAAACAATGAGAAAACATTACCGTTGTAATGATACTGCCAACTTTATGCGAATGTACTCGCGAACCTTAATTTTGAAGGACAAACGGTTGGTTGCCATCCTGGTTTAGTCGGTTATACTCGTATATAGTCCACAGTGACAACCCAAAGTCAACCAATTGCAGGGCTAGCAACCGTAACCTAGCGACAATTGTTTTAGCGTAGTGATAGTAACGTTAGCGTACTGAGAAATATTATGATTGGTCATTTCGGCATCGGAAAAACTCGTATCCACGATTTTATCCAAACGCGTAGCGCCCAAGATAACGTTCATGACAATCATGATAACTGTTGCACATAAACATAAATAACATCTAACTGCCGCCATCTTGGAACAATTGATCACGAATTTTATTTACTATTTCTGTTTTGTAGTTGACATTTCAACTGTCACTGTCTTCGGATAGGTTTTCAGAAATAACGAGTATTTAATGAGCTCTAATTCAAAGGAGGTCAGTATCAAATAGATTGGATAAACGTATGCAAAAGTGTATTGACGTAACATTCATTGACAACTTATTAGTCAACGTTCAACCTCTATGAATAAGACTATCTCCGATTTCATCTTGTTTCTGTAATCTCGTGAGTGCATAAAACTGCAAAATTGGAAAGTTTAAAAGTGGCTCATTAATTAAAGTCCGGGACTGTACATATACTTACTAAATTAATGATTAGGTTATCTAATATTACTTTTACAAAAATCATTGTCATTCTGCAGTTAAGGAAATCCGTGTGATATGCCGCCTTCCGTGAATTCAATGTTATCAATAATGATGACAATATGGAAAAGTCTGAGTTTTTGATAATGCTCAAATCTAGTGGCATTATTACTATCGTGCGATTATTGTTATCATTGATAAATTCCTTTATTAGATAGGGGAAGACGTAAATAATCGAGCATCGTCATTATAGAGATAATAATATGGGTATGAGGTCATATAAGTGCGAGTAGAGTCAACCTCAAAAATAATTGAATATAAATAAATTAACTGTTTAAAATATTTGAGTTCCAGAACACTGCGGGGTACTTGCATACCCACTAAGAGTCGGAATAGTTTTCATTTTGACAGTTCAACAACATTCATTGCGTTATTTACCTACGTCACGTCGCTGAGTAGAAAAATCTTGCGAACATATGAAGCAATGTATTAGCAATATCCTTCAAAATGATTGAGATTGTGATTGATAGTGTGTTACGCAATTAGTGTGCTGTATCAATGTGTAGTCCATAATTAAGTACCCAATGTGTTATCTGTTTTGTTACAAAACCTTAACAAATTATACACCTGAACGTACCTCATAAATCACTCTAGTTATTGGTGAAAACCGGCGGAACCGGAAAAACTGGCGAAATCCGTTCAGTACCTACTTTTTTGAGTTTATCGCGAACAGACAGACAGACGCGGCGGGGGACTTTGTTTCATAATTTTGATAGAGATGATAGAACAAAAATTGTAGGAAATTTAATAAATTCTTGTCGTTGTATAAGTCTTTTTGAGACCGACTGTACCTATATGAGAAGATGGGAATTTATCCTTATATGAACTACTAGCTTATGCCAGCGGCTTCGCCCGCGCGGAACTTTCATCCCCTATTTAACTCCCTTAGGCATTGAATTTCGAAAAATCCTTCCTTATTCCTTGTCTACATTTTAAAGGGCACCGCTGTGCAAAATTTCAGCTATCTAAGTCCAGGGTTTGGGCTGGGTGTTGATGAGTCAGTCAATCAGTCAGTCAGTCAGGACTTTTACATATGTGATCCATTTATGATTAGGATGCAATGTGTTACTATTGCTGATAATTAATTAATCAATAAATAAAACCCGCATATAATGATCACTTTACTAACACGTATTTTTTCACGAAAGTATATTTTTATAAATTTTCTATTCGACGCATACGCCCGTTCTGTTCTTGTTAGGTACAATAAATTATCACATTCATAAATCTTAATGCGGAGTTTTGGACATAAAAATATACTGCTTTCTATAATATAATCGCAAAATCTTAAAGATAATATTAATAGTTCTCTCATTGATTTATACAATGTTATTTTACATTGGTAGGTACGGGTAGATACTCGTATTAATAAACTGATGAAATGTTATTCGGAGGAGTCTGGACATGTGCCTGGTTGTTGGCAATAGGTTTGCCCCCATTACATGGGACATAACTGGTGAAATGTAGATATCCTAAAGGTACACCTCTGCTTAACCCTCCGGGAAACAAAGTATCCCAAGCAGCACATTAGCGAAGATTACATCCATAAACAAGCTATATAACAGCCAATGGCTCTTACGTAGCTGTACTAATGGATAAGACGATTCTTGGGGCTGTATGGGGGGTGATCTCTACACTGTTAAACAGCACAGCTGACTAATGGCTGTACATTGGACAAAAAAACATCAAAATGCATTTTAGTAGAACTTGAAAGAACCATTGTCCAGCGTTTGGCTACGTATAATGCTACTAGTAGGTCAAGAAGACCGACGCTTGTAAACAGCTGGCTAACGAGGTAAAGTAACACCCTTTCTAAGCTTTGAACTGTATTAGAGAATTTAATTATGCCATTGGTATTCTTTTATGGTGTAAAATAATTCTATTATAATGCTTCCTCAATGAGCTTGACACTAGCTGGCTAAAAGCATTTAACGACTGCATGAGCTGTAAATTAGTGTAGTATTACTCCACTTTAATTCCAAAGCTTATAGTATAAATATTAGCTATTTCACAGCTTCTAGAATTATTGAAGAGTAGACTTAGGTGAGTAGTGCTATGATAACGTCAATTTTGTCATAACCCCGTAACGCGAATTAATCACATAGATTTTGTTACCAATGATCATAGTTCCGTACAATTTAAGGATACGGTCAATGACCTTTCTAAAACAATGATTGTAAGTAGAAGTGGTGGGGGTGTGAAAGTTTTGAATCAAACCAGACATGAGGGAGATAATATTATATTTTATAGGCAATAAAGAGAAATATTGCTCAAGATGCACTGATGGAATTACTAATAATAGTGAATTAAAGATTTTTGAATGAATGAAATGAATCGTTCTCGGATCTTTTCGTACCAGATATTGTACAAAAAGATCCGAAAACGATTCTACATAGGTACAGGTAGAAAAATTACCATAAAATTAATCGAATCTGGTGGTGAATACTGGCACAATGTACTAATCAATCCGCTAACTATAGTTTTAAGTAAGTGGCATTGGTGCCAATTCTGTTGTACACCGAACTAAACTAATTAAACTATAACTCAAATTCCTTACTTTTGACTATGAGAATCTTAACTAAAAAAAATATCTCCAAATTTAAAAACAATTTTGACACAACTAAAATCGAATTTGACAATCGCGACTCGCACGTGGTATGTTTTGGCTTCGCAACGTGGTACTTGTTTGCCCTACCCCGTGATTTTTTTTTAGAGCCAGCGGCGCGCAAGGGCGGCAGCCTCGACGTGATTTATATGGAATTTTCACTATTTTCGTGGAAAATATGAAAAATTATTACCCACATGTTGTGTTTTAGAGGTGTTTCGGGTTTTATAAATGGGGTCGAAATTTTCATTATTTTTGCGATAGGACACACCATTTTCGATATATCAGCAAAAGAAAAGAAAAAAAAAAATACAGTACTATTTAAGCACCAGAAGTCGAGGTGTCGGTTTGAATTTTAGTTCTTGACTACTAATTTTATTCCACACCTATTTAATCGGCGATTAAATAGGTGTAGAATAATGATTGGCCGATTTTGTGTAGGCGTTTATTATGGTGTCGGAAAACCGAAGAATCTTGATATTTATCTAGAAGATTTTGTAGTAGAAATAAAACAGTTATTGAATGACGGAATCCTTCTATCAACTAGCAAGATCATAGCAGTCATGATTAGATGTTTTTTTCTGCGATTCACCCGCAAGGGCTTTTATAAAACGTACGTACATTTTCATGCCCTCAGCGCCACGTCTTTATGAGAAGACAAATTTTAATATTGTTTGACCGTTACAAAACAATAAAGACGTGTCAGTGGCACTCAGAAGTTTTTGTTTATTAATAGCTGTTGGGTAAGGAATGGTCAAAAAAAATAAAAGTAATGGTTATACATTTACTGCGTTTAATTTTATCAGTCACATACTCCATATTTGGCTTTGGTAATTCTATATGTTAAACCATTAGTTGGTTATTTAAGCAGAATACTGTTTAAATAACCAACTAATGAACCAAATATTAAAAAAAAAACACTTTTGAGTAACGTCATGAGATAACGTTATTAAGGTGACACTTGTCCACATTTTTTCCATGCAAACTTCGGGAGGGTTTTACTCCACTGTTTGACTATGCACATCAAAAATAAAACATGGTATGGTTTTGTCTCGTTATTATTATTGTCTGTACGGAAACAGAATACTAAAATGAAAAGCCATTAAAAAGTTATGAGCCAACAAAGATTCGTTTTTCTTGCTAATTTAACCTAACTTTGAGCGTGTTTAAGTAATAAAAGGACTGTTAAATCTCGAAAACCAAGACGGTACCGACAAAGTTCAATTAACAATACATTCAATAAACTTTATTCGTCATTGATTTATGCAGTGGTTTTTTCAGAAAACCCGATCTTCTGAAGGACTTTTCTTAATTTTTTCGCGATTTTTTTTTCCAAAAATGCTCCTGCATCTCATTCAATAACGTTGTGCATGTAGACTAGCGTCTAACTGCTCACCACTGATACTATCTCTGTCGGATACGAAGCCTGGTGAGACAACGTGATTTTTAGCCAGGCCCACCAGTGAGTTCGAGCCCGCGCAAAGTGTCGCCTTAAATATGTAGGTACTAAATGTGTTGTGGTCAACGATTTCGTCTAATATATTTATTTCTCCAGACGTGTTACTATGGTTCAACATTTCACTTAATTCTTTTTATGCATTATTATAAGTTGCAATGGATGACCGTTCCTTTATGCATTGCTTTTTTTTCCAATCTGTATGAGGCTTTGAATATTCTAGTTTATTCAATTTCCAAGTGACGTTTTTAATAGGCCATCTCAATCCTTTTCCCAAGCACTTGGTATGATAATTTTTCTTTCCCTCTTTCTTTTTGAACGACATTTCTATTTTCTGAAAACAAAAATAATTAATTAGCAATAACATTAGCATCTTTACCTACTACGTCATAAGTAAGAGATAATTAAGTATACGAATTTAGTATTTGTGCCATTAAGTAAAACGCTCTAAAGCGCCAAAGCATCTATTACAGGCACTATAACAAAAATATGTACACTATTATTAATTGATTACAAAATGCCCAAAATGGTTTTCTATCAAGATTAGAGAACCCTAAGACGCTGCTTTCACCATTCGTTAGAATAACTGAAAACCATTGTGCAGCTAGCGTCCAGTTCTCAGCTGGTTAATAGAATTAAATATGGCCATTGCACGGCAAAGTGAAGTTGTAGAGAATTATAGCTGGATAACAAATTGACGCCATTTTAATGTAAACAAAACGATTAAATATGAAAAAAAAAAACTGAAATCTGTTAAATTTTTATGATATTTCAGAGCTATTAAAGTAAAACACACTATTTCATAGCTACAAATAGATGATAATGCTCATAAGATGGTATTTTTTTGTAAAAATCCATAAATGATTCCACACCGTATTTATTTTGTATATTTATTTTAGTAAAACTGTATTATTTCGATGGCGCGTGTAATATTTGATAATATCACCTAATATATTAACAGTAAAATTGCACCCGCAGTACAATTTACCGATAGAGATGCAAATAAACGTGAAAAATTACTTACCTTAAATTGGAAATTAATTATATTTGCCTACAGGTTATAGTTTGGCATAACAGTTGCGCTGTCCAAATAGACTTTTGTTGCTATTTCTTTGTAGATTTAACAATCGCCGTTAGTAAGCCATAAAAACATCTTTGAGCTGTCTAAGAGAATCAAAGGAGCTAGATAGTGGCATCTTGACAGCTGTCTAAGCTATTGTCTAGCCCATGTAATGCTCTTACAATGCTCTGGAATGCTATTAACAAGCTACTACAATGCTCAGGGCTGGTTAATTTGGGGCCAAATTTAGAATTATAGAAGCTGTGTAGCCGGATATAATGCCCTTGTACAAACGGCATAACAGCCATGAGTTTTTGTTGTCCGGTGGCTATACAGCTATGTGTGCTGCTTGGGTATGTTATGTTAGGTGAAACACACACACACACATTCATATTTCACATTTTGGGTGTGTGAGGAAAATTAAAACAAAAAATCGTCGACATTAAAATTAGTTGACGATTGACGGCACGGTTGGCGCAGTGATTAAGCGATTGACTGCTGCGCTGGGTGTCGTGGGTTCGATTCCCACACGGAGCAAATATTTGTATAACCTTCAACTAGTTGTTCCGGGTCTGGCTGTTAGTGTATGTGAATTTAAATGTTTGTAAACGCACCCACAATACAGGAGAAATTCCTAGTGTGGGGCAACGTTTAAAAAAAAAAGAAAAAAAAGTTACGAAGTGTGGACCGTTAAAAAGAAACTATTACTTTTTAAAAGATCTTGGGAGACGATTTTTCGTCGTAAAAAAGCCATGTCCACTGAATACACCAGAATATTTAACGTTACCTACACACACATCTATGAAATGAGGTTGGGGTGAAGCTATTACACTAATAACTTGTGTAAAATGCTGTTTAGGCTTCCCAGGGAGTGTAACATTATAATATTCCCTACCATAGGAAAATATTTATATTAAAATTATACATATACATGCACATGTATTGTATATTTTGACCAACGACAGAAACTTGATTACGTATTCATTGAAGGCGAACAAATCAATGTAACGCGACTAAGGGACTTACTAGAGAATGGGCAGCAGCGTTCTCTATGCATTTTACCACCATACTCCGATTGCCAATCCGCCTGCCATTAAGCGTGGCGATTATGGCAAGCCCCCCAAATTGGGGGGACCTATGTCCAGCAGTGCGTCTTCCAGCTGAGATGATGATGAACAAATCAAAACAGCCGGATATTACTGATAAGGTGGCCCGCCCAATTTCATCAGCACTGACGCCATACGACTTGACGTTACAGCGCCAGTTTTAAAGTCTAAACCGTGTGTGACTGTTGATCCGATCGGATTCATCTCTGACGACAACCGGAACAATACCTACTATTAGAAACAAAATCGTTGGAACTGAAAAGGGCGATCGTATCAGATTCGACATTTTGGTTCCACACTCAAACCACACAAACTGAACACATACACTCTCACCTCTCTATTATCCACTCTGGGATGCGTACCCCGAGCCCCAAGATATAGACTATCGGTCTTATTCATAAAACATTAAAGTCTGGTTTTCAATACGAAACCATACTTTAGCAACTGTTTAGATGTTCAATACATTTTTATGAATAAGACCGCTTAAGTCTAGTTTGGGCTCACTGGCAAATAATGTGTAGTAACCTAGCAGTAGGTAATGTTTTAAGCTACTCATGTCGTCTCAACTTGGTGTTCACCAATGAACCTGCTTACTGTATTTTCTAGACAAAAATATCTTTTACTAGCTTTTGCCTACGGCTTCGCCCGCGTGGAGGTAGGAAATTATCCCACCAAAAGTATCCTATGTGTTAATCCTGGTTATAAAAATATCTGAATGCCAAACTACATCCAAATCCGTTTAGTCGTTTTTGCGTGATTGAGTAACAAATATCTAAACATCCGAACTTTTACAATTATAATCTATATAAATAAATAAGTCCTGACTGACTGACTGATTGACTGACTCATCAACGCCCAGCCCAAACCCTTGGACATAGAAAGCTGAAATTTTGCACAGAGGTTCCCTTTATAATATAGACAAGGAATAAGGAAGGATTTTTCCAAATTCAATCCCTAAGGGAGTTAAATAGATGATGAAAGTTCCGCGCGGGCGAAGCCGCTGGCAAAAGCTAGTCCTATATATGTATAATTTTTATTTCGCGATTTCAGGTTTGGTTCCATAGTAAAAGTTGTTCATAATGATGAGTACAATGAGCTCTTAAGAGGTTGGTGGTGTTTTTCCAATTACTCTGTATAGTAGGATTTCTTTCTATCGCTCCGTAAATGGAAAACTAGAAGATCACAAGCTTTTCGTTTATAGATGACCTGAGCCAGCTGGATAATGCAACAGCCATATAATTACATAACAAGCAGAATCGCAATATTATTTTTATTCTGACAGTTCAACAATGTTTACCGTAGCTTAAGTTTTAAAAATATCCCCTCCCAACCACTGGACCAACACAATTAAGTTTGTTGGATATCGAAATGATTGGGAGAGCGATACGAGAATGTTACTTAATTATAGATTTGGGCTGTCACCGTGAAATTAACAGGTTCGCTGCCTTGTGTTATCTGACAGTTATTGATAACTAGTCATTAAGTTTTATGTATGCTAAATACAGAATTTAAAGCAGTTGTAGATCCTGGTTTCGAACCCAGCTGGCGTTTTACTTTGTGTAAATAATTTCATCATCACAGCAAACTCTCAAAACGGTGACGGCAATTATCGTGAGGAAATTGCAGAACCGAAAATTCGAAGTCAAGTGACATCTGCCAACCCGAACTGGGCCCGAATCGTGAACAACGGCCCACTCCCTTTCGAAGAGAAGCCTGTGTCCCAGCAGTGGGAACATTATAGGCTGATAATGACGATGCAAAATACTTCATTTGCATTTTATTATTATCTAAGTAGGTACTACTACAAGTTACACACACAAGTTAAACCAGTTTATTTTTACTTTCGTTGGTTCAAATCTCAAACATTTTAAACAAATTGTTTGCTTTAAAGTTACAACATTGAACTCATTTTTCACGAGAGGAAAATGTAATGAAATATGTACTGTATACTGCAAAATAATGTATAAGTCCGCATAGTAGACGGTTGAACTGTCGATCTTGTTTCTCTGTTTCATAAAGACATGAGATTCATATCATAAAATTGTCTGAGATACGACACAACGGGTATAGTCTCACAGGACGCATATTTAATACTATTGTATAATAAATTCGAGCCCCTTTGTGTTGCGTGTAAGGTGAGAGCATCGCACTCCACGTATGTACCATCAGTGTCATAAATATGTAAACACATCCAATATTTGAAAAGTTCGAGCTACAATGAGCTCGATAAAATGTGCATTTTCTAAATGCTCAAGACATTTTATTCTGACTGGTATTGGATATTCGTTCACAAGAGAAAAGTTTACAAAGCTTTTATTTTTATTCAAGGAGCAAAATAAAAAATGTTAGGGTCGTAATTAGAACCTTGTAATTAGAAAAGCTGAAGAAATAAAATGTTAGAAATTACTTCAAAATATTACACATGATTAACTCAAGGCGCTTTGCGGAGTTTTTTAATAAGAAGTGAGCAATTATACACCATCTATTAAAGTGAAGTGCACATGGCTATGTCGTACCTTCGGGAGCTGGAATTAATATGTGCTCACATACTGCTCGCGTATATCATTGAAAATAAAAATATTGCGAGACCTACACTCTCTTTATGATGTTAATGTTCTAAAGTAAAAATGTTGCGCTAAAACTCGGTACGGTTCTCGTAAACATACCAGTCTGCGTTACAATTTATCTTTATTTTCTCTACGCATCTCAAAGCACGTTGCATGCCGTAAGTAATACGTTTTGAACTGCACGGTGGTATAAAAGAAAAAGAAAAACATCGCGTTACTTTTCATACTATTTATGTATATTCTATTTACGATAGTATCATAAAATGGCTTTATATTATTATGTTCTTTCTTCGAGTACTATTTCACGCGATCCAACAAAAGTTTTACATATTCGCGATTTATCTTTATGCCAAATATTGAGCTCGTAAATTCTCTTTGCTATTGGTGTGTGTGACTTTGATAGTTGATTCATTCAATAATACATTGAGCGTATTTTCTTTATTTATATTCGAGGTGTTAGATGAAGCGATGCAGTGTTCTAAACATATTACCCAGTAAAGGTACATAAAAGTGGGTATGTAGTGCCAACTAGTGATGTACCTACCGACTAGTTGGAAAAGCCGACTAGTCGGCCATAATTGTAGTGGGCGATTAGTCAACGACTTTTACTCCTATTAATATTCCTATTAATATGCTTAAAAATTTAAAAGACGGTGATTGAAATCTTTACGGTTATTATTTTATAATAGAATCAGTTTTACAGTTTACTTTCAGTGCAATCTAGAATAGGATAGGAAATTGGGATAGGAAGAAACGCCGGGTCGCACGTTAACAATGATAAAATAAATACAAAGTAAATAAAAACATGTCCCGACAATTCCGCCTGGCTCTGCGCACGCACCTACGAGCCGAAAGCGTAGTCACGAACATTACAGATGTCACCAGAACTCAACTGAAAGCAATGATCGGCTTGGCCGA
The DNA here is from genome assembly GCA_949987655.1 of Polymixis flavicincta. Classification (NCBI taxonomy): domain Eukaryota; kingdom Metazoa; phylum Arthropoda; class Insecta; order Lepidoptera; family Noctuidae; genus Polymixis; species Polymixis flavicincta. The sequence goes on along the minus strand of OX465181.1, from coordinate 15,719,367 downwards.
CTAGTCAGCTAGTCGGCCAAAGTCATAGTCGGCCCATCTCTAGTGCCTACATACACTGTATCTTGGAAGTCCAAACAGATTTAGAGGAATGATAAATAAGGATCGTCACATTATGCCATGATACAAAAATAATTTCATGAAGGTAAATTGATAGGATGAAATAAAATGTATCTTACTAATAAAGCCTTCTAAATCGTTTCGTAGGCGGGTCTACGCGGTCGTAGCACGGTGCGAGCTACGCCGTAGCGTAGCCACAGGAGTGCGACGATTTTATTGGCTAACTTTGTCAAATGTTTTTTTTTTTAATTTCATGAAAGGAAATTTTTCGAATATTTAAGTAATTGTGTTTTATTGTTTCATTCATTTAATTCATAAATATAAAAACATTTTCGTCATTGATTTTGCAAAGTTCCCGTCCTAGCCTGTATTTAATTAGAGCATATACATCGTGTTTCCTGTATTGCATATGTTACTGTACACGAGGACTTCAAACTTTTAACAGCCTTCTTCCTCAATGGGGCTAAAAAGAACGTAGGTGAATTTGGAAGTCAGTGGATTATTGTAATGTCATTTATGTTCATAAGAGCGAGTACGCTTCAAAATGGAGGTGTATATATGGATGTGCACAGCTGTGCTGTCCATATCCATGTATACATATTAGTGATTGTCATGGAAATCATGTCAATTGGTTCAAATAGGTTCATTCTATTTATGTACATTCTTTTACATATTGTGAATGAGAGAATGTTGTAGGCCTTACAGACTAGATTTGTAGACGGTTTTCTATTCTGTATTTTCATTCCTCTAAGTACCTGGTACTTATTGACAGGCCTGTACTGTCCTCCTATACATATTTTCACTGTAATTTGAAAACATTGTAAAAGCCAATTGTTTTTAAAAGAGTAACCATGGAGTTTATTGCCGGCTCTCCATAGAAAGCGACAAATTGGGACCGTGCACCTAGCTTCTGACCTTTCATAAGTACCCATGTAGTTTATGTGAAAGAAAATATTTTGATTTGATTTGGTACCTCCATTTTGGATTAATTGTGTAAAAGCATGCATTCCCACCGTCATTCCAATATCTAAGTAAAAGGAGGCTGAAGTTAGTGAGATGTACACGTGTGCAACAAAGTGGACATAAGTCCAATGGAAGTACGGGACGTTTCCTTTGGCCAGCCGTCGTACTATCTGGCAAACAATACGGTTCTTACGTCAGCAGCCAGTATCTGGTGAATACATAAGTCAGCTACATAATAATTACCGTACCTACTGAAATCTTACTGCTTCCAGCTTCCATTTACTTCTAAACTTACCTATATTAATTTTACGGGCGAGTAGCTACCTACCATCCATTGCATAGTCAAGTTTAAGAAAACAAACTACCTTCAGGAAACTTTGGTTAGTTTCGTATTATGTAAAGAAGCGTTTGTAAGTACTGAATACGATTTACCCTGTAGGCACGGAGCTTGCGTATGTAGATAGAAAATTGTTTCCCATCGAACGTTTTTCTTTTGTTCTCGAAGAAATAATAAGGTGACATATATTTTGTAAAACATATTCCTTCAAAGGCAACACGTATCTCCATGAATCCGATATCTGAAGACAAACGAACAGCTTCTACGCGTTCAAACAAATAAACGTGCACTTATAAAACCTGTAACCAAGTAGGTAGGTGTTTATTTTTTTCTCTGCGTTTATGAAAATGTATGAAATTAGGTTGGACACAATTTTTTTGTTATACATTTCTGAATGATTAAATTATAGGTAGGTAAAGTAAAATAAATCAATTACTATCATCAAGGAAGGACATGATTATACACTTTGCACTTGCGTGTTTAATGAAGTCGTTTGTAGATATGTATCACAGCTAACTAGCTCGATTAACCTTTCAGCTATAAGCCTAGCCTTTTTACTAAACGGCGCCGTCGCCTTACAACAAGCCGACTGAATGATTTTTATTATAGAATAGGTTGAGACTGTGACAAACTAAGCGCGAGCCGAAATGGTTGCAGTAACTAAGCTCCCAACCCGACCCAATGGCTATTGTTAGGTTAGAACTGTGACCAACCGTGCGCAAGCCAACCGAGCGCTACTTCCGACGGATAGACAGTTAACTAAAAGGCTAATTAAGCTAGTTGGCTGTGACAAATTCATACTTGATATTCTATCACTGAACTTGTAGGAAAAGGGTTTAATATAACATTGAGTTAAATTTTAACGGTTTGTTGAAACATTGGAAATGCGTGATCAACAAATTAAAACGTAATCTTTAAAAACATAAAAGCCACATGTTTCAAACTTAACATTGGCGTGCTCAAAGTAAATCAAAACACTTTTAGTGGCTGAAGTGGAAACGTCTCTGGTATCGTTGAATTTTATGAGGCAAAAAGTAGGATGGAGTTAGTTAAGGAAAAAAGGGGATCGAAAAAAATCAATAGCATGCTTATCGGCGACGTATGCAGTCACGCCAAATCTGGCTGCGCACACTACACGCCTGCTTAATTATTTTATTCGAGGGGAATATGCGTCATGCTCACTTACCTGCGGACTACCAGCCGAAGTTAATAAACATAGAACATACAACCAAGACACTACGCCTCGCTATCGTTCGTCCATTCATTAGGGACTTATTAAATTATAATCGTGAATGTAATACATTCGTTGGGTTCACGCACTCCTACAAAGATGGGGAGAAAATGTGGCAATTTCCAGCTTTTTGTTCAAGACTAAGTCAAAGCACCTCCAGAGAAGTCAGAGAAATCCACGGACAGAGACGAAAGAGACTGATTAAAAGTAGTGCCAGCTTTTGCCTGCAGATTGGCCCGCGTGGAGGTCGGAAATTATCCCTCGGGAACGTACTACCAGGACAAAAAGTATCCTATATCTTACTACAGATTATAAACTACCTGTGTGCCAAGTTTCATTCAAATCTGTGCGGCCGTTTTTGCGTAATTGAGTAACAAACATCTAAACACGCAAATCTACATACATTGGTAGAATAGTCGTGAATGTAATACATTACTTGGGTTCACACACTCTGATAAAGATGGGGAGAAAATGATGCAAAGTTTCGAGACATTAGTTTAAGACTAAGTCAGAGCACCTCTAGAGAAGTCAGAGAAAGCTGCGTGACTAAAGAGACTAATTAAAAGTTGTGCTACGCTCCGCTTGAAGCTACTACCATTTACGCATATAGGTATGTACGGGCCTACTCACATCTTTACTTGTACTCCTTATTATTTATCTCTCCATGGAATATAAATTTAGTATTTTTTTGTGTAAGCATATTGTTATTCTATTGCGATACATAATAAAACAACGCGAATAAAATGTAAGTACAACATGTTACTCGGTAGGTAGAATTCCGTCAATAACGAAATGGAATTTTTCTTTTCTGTGTTGTAAATATCAATGTCTTTCGTATATAATTCATGGCAGATATACAATAGGGAAATATCTTGTTTCGTGAATTGATTTAATTTAATATAAATATGTGTGTAATGTAATATATATTTGGTGGGATTGGAAAATCGTTTATTCAACAAATGGTGGTTGTTTACGTGTGTGTTTGCCAGCACACTAAACAGCCGCAAGTGCCTTCTTGCTGTTGGCTCGCGTATCGTTTCCTGCGACTTTATCTTGATCTAATTTCATCCAATGTTTGTAGATAGTATGATCCATCATTCCAGTTGATTGGTACTTTTAACCTACGCAGCTATGTGTAAACATATGCCTGCTGTTTTACTGTACTTGTGCATCCATATGTTCTAACAGAAATGCTAGTCATTTTCTTTTGTTGATTATTGTTCCTTGCGCTGGGAAAATAAACAGCTGACTTTGTTTAGCTTCCATTAACCGAACAATATCTACAAATTTTACGATAGAAAAACTTATTTGAAAAAAAAAAAAGTGGTCAAACAAAGAAAACTCCTTATAATAGTCGTGTTGTTAGTTGTAGTCTTGTGTGTGATTCAGTTGTGTAGTATACGTTCGGGTTTTATATATACGAACTCTTTGTGCGAGCTTTTCATTTTCCATTCCATCGAGTAGCACGCGATCGGCCGCGGTTGCACGAGACAGCCGGCAGCCGTGGTGCACACGATGAGTCTTTTGGCCATTTGTGTACACCGGCACAAAGCTAGGTCACACGAGCGAACTTCGCTACCAATACGTACGTGCACTCGAACCCTGACAAGCGAACTGCGATTCGCAAAATCGCAACCAGCGATCTAATTTTGATATAGTCGGGCTTCATGTTGGCAATTATTAATCGATTTATAAAATCTCAATTTGATGCGTACAAATAGATAAGTGCGCAAGGTACATTTATGTATAAATAATATGTGTAAAACGGTGAAAATATTTCTTTGAATCGCATGATATAAATATAGGTGCTCTACCTACCGTGTGGTGCCGGACGTAAAAGAATAGCACCATCCCATTTCTTCCCGTGGGTGTCGTAGAAGGCGACTAAGGGACTTACTAGAGAATGGGCAGCAGCGTTCTCTATGCATTTTACCACCATACTGCGATCGCCAACCCGCCTGCCAAGCGTGGCGATTATGGCAAAACCCCCGTTTGGCGGAGGCTTATGTCCAGCAGTGGACTTTCGGCTGAACCTACTACCTACTTGTCGACTGTGTTGCGTCTTTTAGTCTATGTAATAATTTGTAGGGAATAGTGGTCTAGGGATATATTAATCGTACGTACCTACACACAAGGCACATCGAATAAAAACAACAACCGATTTCCAAAGAAAATCTACTAAGTGAAAAAAAAAACTAATTTCGGTAGTCGGTTGTATTTATTTATATAGACTTTTTAATTTTCACTTTTTCGTTGTGCTTCCTACCACACACAAATTCGTATACCTTCACTTGCTTAGTAATAACTGTGACAAAATATATTATCATCGATATAAACTAAGTGGAAAAAATACCTTTAGAACCAAATAATAATTTTGAAATCGGTTTGTAAATGACGGACTTCTGAGGTAAGGAACAGAAATAAAATACAACCGAATAGAGAACCTCCTACTTTTTGTGAAGTCGGATGATTTTTTTTTGCCAAAGTACCAAAATAGAGTAGTTACCAAAGTAGAGCTTTGTAGCGAGTCAGTCAGAAAAGCTTTGTAGAGAGTCAGTTCTGTCTGTCGCAGCATATGTAGGTACATACCTCTGTGACAGCTTCTTCCTTATGCCTATTGTGCCATATTGGCGTTCCACCGCGCTGTCTATATTACCTTCCAACAACTAAATTGATTTCCACGTAATCAGGTTCTTGGCTGTCACAGAGAGGAGGGCTGTGTCCGTCAGTAGTAGGATCATTATAGGACGATTACGAGTATGTTAATATAGGTAGGTAGGTGTAGAAATTCTCGGTAGGCACTGCTTACAAAAATAAAACTTGATCTCACCAAAACAAAGCTGAGAGCTGAATAGGTCCTTTAGTAAATGTTTGCTTTAAATACCTTCAGCTTTATGACAAACTAGCTGCTGCCCGCGGCTTCGCCAGCGTGTATTTTGATAATTATCCCACGAGAACGTGCTGCCGAGATGAAAGTTACATCTCATAACATCAGCTCTGCCAGTGATAGTCCAATTAAAATCGGTCCAGCCGTTTCGGAGATTAGCCGTAACAAACAGACCGACAAACAAACATTAACAATTTTTTTTTGTCTCCTGAACCGTATATGAATATCTACTTTATGAGTATATAATAATATTTTATGTAAGTACCGACCTACAACATTTTCCAATGTGCTCTTCACCTTCGCTTAGAACCAATGACCAATGAATCTGAATGATTGTTGCGTTAAACCATTACCCAACTAATGCTTACCTTAAACCGTAACCCTGAAAATACCTTCACGAAACTTTCTACACCCATAATACTCTATACCGGGTTATTGGCAAAACACCAAACCACTGTATGCATCATTATGAACAATTTTTAGTATGGGACCAAACCTGAAATCGCGAAATCAGCTGTTCTCTACATTTTGATGAGTTACATAAATCTAAGGAACAGCTGATTTTTTTCGCGATTTCAGTACACTTACTCACGAAAAAGGCGCCGCCTCATCGTTCCTCCTTTATCATATCAATTTGACACGAACAGCTTCCGATATATCTTGCTCTAACATACTAATAAAGATTAATCTTCTTTCGTTTATATCTCAATTCGGAGTAGATACGACTTATAGACGGATAACTTGTCTCCATTATCGTAATTTCGGCTATCAGTGTTGCCCATATCAAGCAGTCGTTATCGCTATATCGTGAGCGCTATCATCATAAACGTCGTGATTGTGTTGGGGATTAGCCAACAGAGCATTTCATCTGTTATAGGCATCATACACAATGGTCGTAACGATTACTTAACCTCTACAGATGAGCGATCGATTAAACACTAAAAGAGGAACTATTTGGGATGGTCTAAAACGGTTTTGTATGCTAGTTACATACAAAACCGTTTAAGGGGGTTTGTTTTATTAGTGGTATTACGGAGTGTTCCGCATACTTTTTGTGTTCATGGTACACCTAGGAAATTGGAAGTACAGATGAGCGATCGATTAAACACTAAAAGAGGAACGTCAAGATTTGGGACGGTATAATTTTGGTTTTGGAAAACGGTTTTTGCATACAAAGCCGTTTAACGGGGTTTGTTTTATTAAAGTGGTATAACGCAGTGTTTCCAGGAACTCTTTTCCTGCGCCACTTCGAACCAGCCCTCGCGGTATGCATCCAGGTCATCTCATGGAAGGATTTGGGGGAGGCCTTTGCCCAGCAGTGTCATTTTATGTCAGATTATGAATAAATATTATTTAATAAAATAATATTTATTAGTTCTAGTGTTTTGCGGCTGTTTAAGTGGGTATTTTCTTTCGTCTTTATAATTTTACTAACTAGAGATAGGTAACCTTATTTTCCGAGGTACACCAACCAAAAATAAATATGTATAAACCCTTTCCGTTACATGTTGTGTAGTCTTCATCTAACACGTCTTTTCGGCATAGTAGATAACACATTATGTACTGATAATGTTATGATAATAAACTAATCAGACGTTTTAATTGTAGTCTAAATAAATAAAAATCATTTCAATAATATTCACGTTTTCCTGTTTATTGCTTCTAGGTCAATTGTTACAGGTACACGGCAATTCGGTAAGTGACGCGATATCTGTATTTAGTTTCCCAGCGGAGTGTGATCTGAATCAGATCATGACGCAAATACTCCCCGCACTAGGAATCTCAGCTCCAACTGAATCAGGGAACCACTAATGTACTTAGAGATGCAAACTTGCAGACTTGCAAACTACCTACCATGTGCTAGGTACCGAGGTTCTTACATGTACGTATGCTCTAATGAATTAATCAACATAACTTCATCTCGCAGACTACCTACTTATAGCTTGAAAGTTCCAAGTAATAGCATACTTAAGTACTCTAAAGTAGATGTTATTGTTTCAGTAGAAAAATACGAAGTGAAGCAGCTGGCCAGATGTGTCTTATCCCTCGCAGATGCAAATGGCCCAAAAGGGATACACTTTAAAGCCTTTTGATAAATGAGAACTACTTTACTGGAGGAGTACGTGCTATCGATTTTTATTTATTTAGGAACTCCAATAAAAGTTAGTTACACATGTACCAAAGTAACAGACAGTAAAGACATTTCGGTCTTAATAATGTTTCAAATCTGGTATCGGTCTCAACTTAATATCGAAAATTCATTTTCAATGTCGACATAGAGTTTGGATAGAAACTAAATCATTAACATTTTTAAGAAGTACGACAATCGGCTTTTTCATGTGGAGACAGTATTTCTATTGAATAAGACTAAAATGATTACGGAATGGATGAATATCTCATGTATACGAATTCAGCCTGTTTTGAGTTAGAATAGGTAACACATACATACAAACGCATGCCTTCTACCTATGGGGGTAAAATTCTTTGTTTTATAATCTGAGATAAAATTAAACTAAGGGGTTATTCAAGATTAATGAAATTGAAAACCAGTTACATTGGCATTCATTCGATTTCATCGTTAATTTATCTATTAATGCAATCATAAAGAAATCTGAGTTTGTATTCAGGACATGCTCGAACCACAGAGTAAAAAGGCGTATAGGTGTAGATACCTAGATACACATACCTTGTAAATGTAGATACATATCGCCCTAATAAATAGAAGGAATAGGTATAAACGTACAATACAATGGAGAGTAACGTTGGTTGGTTTTGACGACGACTGGCACGCGGAGCTCACGGCTGGCAGACAATGGTCGCCTTGATGCCGATACAAAGGCATACCAGCCGCTTATATGTCTGCTTCACACTATTTGTTCATCTTAAACTATATTAGACCGCAGTCCACGGTACGTTTGCCTGTTCGGAAGCATCTGAAAAATGTAAGATAAGAGTACAAAAGCTCGGCCGGATGAGAACAGCAGTTTATTAAATTCTTTATTTTATTTCCTGTAGTAACAAACAGATATAGATACTGCCAAATTCCTTCTTGTTGCTGTTTTAATGAAATATTGTTTTCGAACGTTTAACGAGGTTCTTGCCTATTTATTTCTATTTTTAGATTTAGTTGAAATTACTTGGCAAAATTTTATATAAAGTTATTTCTTATAGTCTCGTCTGGCGGCATGCAGTAGTATAGTTGGTGAAAAGAGAAAGAGCAGATTACCGTCAGCCGGTCAGCCATCAACTAAAAGTACTTAGATTGGAAGACTGGAATCTAAACTTATCTTATACAGAGGAAAGATTTGATTGTTTGTTCGATTGCATTGAATAGGCTCCGAAACTACTGAACCGATTTGAAAAATTATTTCAGTGTTGGGAAGCTACACTATCCCCGGGTGACATAGGCTATATTTTATTCCCGTTTTCCCACGGGAAGACGAACTACGCGGGTGAAACCGCGGAGCGCTGCTAGTCTTTAATATGTTACAGTCTTCAACAAAGATAAGTAACAGGGTATAGTTAAAGTTTAGTAAGAAACAGATGGATGTTTTCGAATGAAATTGCAATTTTAATATTTTATTTAAAACATTCATTTGTATAGATGTTAAAATAATTTAAAAAGTACTGGTCTTAAAATAATAATATGTACAAGAATATATAAATGAAAATAATCATAAGGCATCAAAAAGTTCGCCCGCATCGTTGTCAATGGGAAAAGTGCCCAAAAGGCTGACCATTGCCACGTTGTATGGCAATGCTGATTGTTTGGCCGAAAAAAAGGCCAACCCTCTGGTCACGTGATGAGTTGACCAACCGCGATAAATAAACTATTTGTTTTATATTTGCTTAATTGAATTTTATTCGAAAACATCCATCAATTCGTTACTAAACTTCAGCTATATCCGGCGACCCTGGTTACTATCTGTTTTAGTGAAGTGAAGTGAAACAAAACGCTTCACATTATTTTATAACTGTAACGAAAACTTGCAAGTAACAAAGGAACTGTAGAAAAAATAAACAAGCCCAGCCTAAACAAAGTTCATTAGTAAATGCTGAGTTAGAAGTACATTTACTTTAACAAAGCCGTTAATACGGCTTCGGCTAATGTAATCGATTGCAGAGTCGTGTGTTGACGCGTTTAGAGGCCCCTTTGTGATTAGTGAGGCCGCTTTACAACACGTACAACTGTACAATACTTCATTATGTTACTTTGTAAAGCTCATATGAAAATTAACAACTTATACACGGTGGCTGAGACATCGTGGTGCAAACTGAAACAAAAAAAAAAAAAAAAGACTGCTGTTTCACAGAAAATTGCAATATCTACGCAATCAAAATGTATCGAAAAGTATTTTTGTTTATAACCCTTATAATTTTCATGGCTGGGCAGGATTTAAAATCATGTGCTGATCCATGCTTACAGTTTGCACGTCGATATTTCTACTTTCCTGTATGACGAATTATGACTAAATGAGTCTTTGATCTGTTAGGTTACGACCTTCAGATTAGTAAATAGAGGTTTATGTGCACTGTGTAAAATGCAAAAGAATCACAACACGAAAGTTTATTTTTAGCCACACGTGAAAACGTGTATCCAGTCAGTTGGGACTGCTTTCCATTTGCAGAAAGTTTACAACTCTAAATCCAAATATAGGTCAATCTTTATCTGACATTTACTTGATAGCAGCCAGAGAACCTACGTTGAAAACGAGTGTAGCATGAAGTTGACATAAGCTACATATTTAAGTCGTAGGTGGAGAATTAACTACCGCTCCCGTTACGAAATTGGTAATTAGAAACTAAAAAGCCACTAGCGCAGGAAACCAACGTCGAATCGAATTTGAACGTTGGCAAATTGGGTGCTTTCGCCTTGAAATCGATTTGATGACCTACCTTTCGTGTACAAACCTGAGATTGCAAGTATACAATGTGTTTTTTTGATATCCCATAACTCTACGATTAAATTCTATAAGTTAAAATTATACAAATAGTCCTATATGTGGTCCAAAAATGCATACTTTCGAAGATATCAATCATAATTAATTTAGGTCAACAATTGTCACCCGTATGACGAATCTTTACTTTTGTGAAGTTGCCATATTACCGTACAAAATACGAACACTAGACTCTCCATGTGTGTAGGTATCTAAGTTTCATTGATAATACGAGTAATTCATCTTCATTCAAACGAATAATTCATTTTTAAAGCTAACAAAATGCGACGTTGACATATTTCACGTAAGGGTGTTTTACATTAGTTTTGACTTTGTCGAATTATTTTGTAATTGATAAGGTCTAATTCATACGCTAGAGTTATAGGATTAAAAAAAAAACAACTTGTATAAACTATGTACCTACTTAGTATTCTCAAGATTTTTACAAAGCAGTAAGTAATTAAAATGTTGAATTCACATAGGTAGCGAAGTTTCCCGAAAAGATTCTAAATTGTTTCATAATGCAGAGCACTGTCCCCCTGTCCATGTTCTATTCGGTAAACCATACCAAAGGGTACTTACGGTTGGAGATGAAGACAATTACCATGAAGCGTTTGAATTAATGTTTTACAAAATTGATAACTGTCGTATTTATCTGCAATAACTTATTTCGCAAACATAAGGATCTAGATTCAATTGTAAACTTTCTAGATGACATTTGTTAGCTCTAGAAACTGCTTTCAACGTCTTTACTATCGGCCTAAAAATCTCGTCGTCAACAGCTTATATATACCTGTATGTTGGGAACCTTGCGTGTCGGTTTGTCGGTCTTTGGACAAGTAAGTACTACAAATGTTTGATCCATCTCATTTATAATTCAGCTGAAACCACAAACTTTGTAGACTACTACGTATTTAACTGAAACGAGTATTTCGAATAAACAAGAGCTGAAAACACATTCTATAAAAAAGATAGAATAGGCAGCAATTAGATACTTTCTTGTTAGAAGGTACTATTGAATTCTATGTACATAAGTTCCATTAGGCTCCTGCCACCTCTAACTAATTCTTGTGACAACGCGGACCGAAATATTACCTGCGTACTAAAGCTTTTAAAACATCGTAATTTCAAAGTACTTTAATACTTAATGTAGTCCTTAATACTTTAAGGTGACAGACAAAAGCGTTAATTTTAATCCTGATTTAAGTCTTAGAATTTAGATGTTTGTGTTTGGCTCATAAGAAAGCGAGGGAGCTAGCGTGGTGCTGTATTATTCATGTGCCCGCACTGTCGGCCGCGTTATCAGGTAGCTAGTTAACTCTGTGCATTGCCAACTGACAGCACTTGACATCTGTTTGGGCTAGCGACGACCTCCATTCTCATTAATCTAATATTTAGCAAGTGCTTTATGGAGGTGACTTCTAACAGCTGTTGAATTTCGACGTCGCATCGCTGCAAAGACTTGCATTTAGTAGTAAAATCATACAAAAAGAATTCTGCTGAGTACCTCCTTGGTTTGAAGCTAATGCATTGATAAACTTCGTAAATATAAATACGATTGAGAGAAACATGGCAGCACGCACGCGTGGATTTGAATGACATCTTTCGACATTGTATTTTCTTTCCGAAGTGTTACAAAGTACTGTGCTATTACAGGATTAAACTCGTTCACCGTTTTATTAGTTCTCCTTTTTAGTTTCGTTTTACATGCACTTATATGGCCATACAACGTTTTATACGGAAGGAAAGTAGTACTTACAAGAAATTTAAATCGGGTAGCAAACACGTTATTCCATTATCGCAATTCAAGACAATGTGGTTAATTTCTAAAACGGCGTTTGAATTAGCGATGGGCGATTCCGAGATGTTTTAACAATCGAAAGAATCGGAGTCGTTAAAATAAACCATCGAGTCAACCATCGACTCGCCGTTCTACAAAACAATCGAGATGTTTTTCGATTGTTTCTAGTCAATGGAATCGATCGCTAGTTTTTGATTGCTCGAATCAGTCAATCTCACTCACGAGTCTCGCTCGGTCACCGAGGTCAGTCGATTGCATGCATCGACCCGAGGTAGGTCATGTTAGTTAGAGGCGAGAGCGTGCCAGACTCGAGTCGAGCGAGCCGCGCGTAATTTGTGAACGTTAACCTTTACTTACGATTACGATGCACTGTTTTATTTTTAACTAGTTTTTAAATTCATCGAAATGCCACGAATTTTTAAACCACCGCGGAAACCAACTCGCGAAGCTCTAAACCATCGAGAACCAACTCTCGACTCGAATGAACGCGCCATGCGCCAGTCGCAATAACAGGCCGAGTCGGACTCGAGTCCAAGTCGAAACATTCGAGAACCATCGAGATGTTCGAACAATCGAAACAATCGAATAAAACCTCTTGCCATCGCGCATCGCTAGTTTGAATATTAACAGGTTAGTTCAATTGATGCACCGTCGAGAAATGTATTGTTTGTATGTACTGTTTATTCGTTATAATGGAGCGTTTCGCACAATTTGAATAACCAACCTACTCGTATTTACATTTTGCATCATCGACTCAAACATGCAGCAACAGAGGTAAACACGTGTATCGCAGGTTCCATTACATTCTGTATTTATACTTATTTTACTCCCGGAACGCAAACGTAATAATGATCCTCTGTGTATATGTAATATAAATGAACAATTATTCTTTTAACAAACATTAATGAGCCTACCTGCATTTACATACAAATGGAATTGCAGGTTTATGAAAATGTGGTTATTTGTGTTTGTATATTTTCGTGATTGCGCGATGGGTTTTGAGTTCCAGTACCTAATTGCGTAACACGCAATAAATCTAAATCATTTTGCAGGCAATCCATTGCTTCATACGTTCGAAATATGTGTCTGCTTATCAACGTAATTAGAGCCATGAATGTTTTTGAACTGTCAAAATGTAAGCTTTTCCTACCGTTATTGTGTTAAGCAATTATCCCGCGGATTTCATGTACAGACGCCAGCAGGTCAGGCTATCCCAAACTGTCAATATCCCAATTGATGAACCTTATTCCTTTGTGATAAAGTTGAAAAACTATCAAAGAAATTTGACATATTGGGGTAGCTTGATGTGCTGGCCTCTGTACTACGACTCCCACGCATGCCCACCACCCACGGAAGTTTCTAGTGGGACAGTGATTATAATAAAACTAAATCGACACATCTTTTAGTCCATTAAAGTAGCCTACGCCTTCCTACTGAAACAAATAAATATCCACTTGTATTTATGAAATGGCCGTAATCGACAAACAATGCGAAGCTTTTAAGCTGAAATTGTTACCCCATTATTTAATTTAAAGTTATATTCGGGCTCAATTACGTCAAAGGGTTTAACCGCTCACACGTTAGTCCATTTTGGTCACGTTTTTACATAATATGTAGATACTAATACTGATATTACTAACAATAACATAGATATTCATAAATACCTACGTGTAGGATATATGTCGATGTCGCATAGGTAATCAAAATATTTTTTATCTTTATCCATTCTGTTGTCAACCGAGACGTGTTTTGACGCAGTGGCTTCCGAGTTGTGACTGGCTTTCTTTCCAACACAGATTAGTTATTATTTCAGTGTATATGTTGGATGTTTTGTTTCGAAGCCCTGAAAACGATACTAATGTGGTAAATAATACAGAGGCGGGTGAAAACAGGATTAGCTACCACTAATCCTGTTTTCACCCGCCACTATGTTATTTGTCAGTGGTATCGACCCCAACTTACGAGTTGTAGCCGTTGGAAGGTCGTGTTTTCGAACTCCGCAGGCTTAGCATGTCATTTCATGCATGTTTTTTCAATACAAAATCACATTTCGTTTCTCCGTTTTCCACAAACATCGCACCGTAGATATCCTTCTACAATCTGTCATTTTGTCTTTCGTTTCTAACGATCTTTGTCTAGGTCTTTTTACGTGTAGACTATTTCAGAAGAATATTTCTTCGCAAACTGTCAAAATCACATTGACAACAAACTTTCTACTGGACGGCCACGAAGTAGGTACCTATATGATTATCGACAAAATCATGATTCGTTTAGAACGCAATTAATATAAAACATAGCTATCATCTCCTATTGTACGTCATTTAGTTAATAGTCATGTCTATTCTTCCGTCGACAAATTGGTGCTCGTGCTAAGCTTGCAGGAACTTTACTTTGAGTAAATTATTTAATTACTAGATACTGCTCACAAAACGGTGAAGAAAAACGTCGTGAGGAAACCGACAAGTCCTAGAACCAAAAATTCGAAGACATATGTCATCTACCAACCCGCAATAGGCCGGTAGATGTCGGCCCACTCCCTTTCTCAAAGAGGAGGCCTGTGTCCCAGCATTGGGGGCGTTATAGGCTGATTATGGGAGAAAAGTGTAATATCCAAAGGACATAAGGCAATAAACGGCTTGGTCCAAATGTCACAACTAATGCGACCTATGTCACTGAAATAGTCTATTAAATAAGTAGTAACTTTTACTGAGAAAATCTAGCAGTGACTTTTACTAAGAAACAAAAACTTTTGTTTTTTCAAATAAAATATTCGATTGATTTTAACAAATTAGGCATCATTAGATTTGTGTGGACCACACGAATTTTCGTTTTTTTTTTTAAATACATTTTTGATCTAGCATTATTTTCAATTTAGTGAGAATTTTTACACTTTCCGTGTACTTAATCCAACTTATCTAGAAAATGGACAGGTACACTTACATAATAAATTAATCACACAACTTCCTCGTAAATCTACAAAATGTAAGAGCGGTGACTAATACATTGATTGCAGTCGATAAAATTAGATACATCTTATCTTAAATATCTGTCTGGTATTGTCCTGTTCATTTCAGATTATCTGTCTCTTTTTATGTGATAAATAAGTAAAAAAAACATCTCCTGGCTGGGTGCAAACCTGAGTCACGGCTATCTTAGCCAGATTATCGCGCTATGGAAACGACGTGCACACTCGCAAATAAAGCTTGATTTACACGATGCGATTTAAATGCCTGCGGTATACCATAGAAATGGTGCGAAAATAAAAATTGTTCTGTCTAAACAATGTTTAAATGAGACAAGTTGTTTGTTGCATCAATTTTATTGAATGCACAGTTCAAAATCTACTGGGAAAACCATTTTTAGTCAGATAAACTGTCTAAACATTCTTGATTTACCATTATTTTCAACTTAGTGAGATTTATTTATATACATTTTTTACGGTGCATTTAATCCAATTATCTAGAAAATGTACAGGTACTTTTTTTAACAATAAATGAATGACACATATTCCTCGTGAATCTACACGATGTAAGAGCAGTGACTAATACATTGATTTGAGTCGATAACATAATATACTATCTCAAATATCTGTTTGGCTTTATCTATTATACTTGAAATAGTAATCTCATTCACTTGAGATTTGCAGATGACATCGTCATACTGGCTGAATCACTGCATGACTTGTAGCAAATGCTGGACGGCCTAAGTAGTTAATTTTTTTGGACACATTAATTTCCGGATAAATTTGGGCAAAACCCAGGTTATGTTCAACAATCAGGTCAGTCGGGACCGATTTCTGTCAATGGCGTTGCTCTCATAGTTGTTCCAGAATACGTCTACCTCGGGCAATCACTGCAGTGTGGTAATAGCAACTTTGAGAAGGAAGCTAATAGAAAAATTCAGCTGGGGTGAGCAGCGTTTCGAATGCTTTGTCTAGTCTTCTCGTCGCGTATTCCGCTGAGCCTAGACTAAAGTCTTCAATCAGTGAGTCCTGCCAGTTTTGACCTACGTAGCCGAAACGTTGATCCTTATTGTACGGCTGGTCTACAAATTCAAGGTCGCTCAGTGGGCTATGGAACGAGCTATGCTTGGAGTCTCTCTGAGGGATAGAATCCGGATTGAGGTGATCTGGCAGAGAACGAAAGTTGTCGACATAGCTCACCGAATAAATAACCTGAAGTGGCAATGGGCCCGTCATATTAGCTGTAGGTAGAACCGATAACCGTTGGGGTAGACGTGTTCTTGAGTGGAGACTACGCATCAGTAAAAGTGAGGTAGGATGCTCTCTACGAAGGTAGAGCGAAGATCTTCGCAGGGTGTCTATTAGCAGCTGGATGTAGGTTGCCGAGAATTGAGCTGAATGGCGTACAGTTGGAGAGGCCTATGTCCAGCAGTGGACTGCTGTAGGCTGATGATGATGATGGTGGTAATTTATACTAAATGTGATAAAAAAACACCTCCATAAGGCTGTGTGCAAACCTGAGTTAAGGGTATCTTAGTCAGGTTATAGCCCTATGAAAACTAAATATATATATTTAGATGATACAAATTGTTTGTTGCTTCAATTTTATTGTATGCCACAGACAAAAAACTTGCATCGTGTAAATGAGGCTTATTATTCCAAAATCTTCTTTAAAACTGTTTTCAGTTTTATTTGCTTTCCCTTGACTCTATAAAATAAGCTCGAATACATTTCTAAAGATTTTCGTATTCATTTTTTTTTCTGAAGACATTCGAAATTGAGAGTACTTTTAAAAATAATATTCGGACGGTTGCTATATTGTTCACAGTTGATTAAAAATATTGATTTCCATCTGATTCCGCAGTGAATCTACCGAAGATAAGATGCGCATGTGATGTGGAGGAATGAGGAAAATGTCGTGCGGAAAGTTTTGAGTATAATTGTCGATGGCTATAAGAGTATGGGAGATCAAAGAAGACTGGGTGAAAGGTGAGATGAATGGGAGAAAAAGATATTATGCACCGATCACAAAAAAAAAATTGGGACAAGGGCTCGAGAATGAAGAGTAAATATATCGAAGAAGAAGAAAACGTTCCGTTATAAATAAAACCTTTAAACCTTTATTGTCCTTATACACTTACCTACTTAATTTTAACCCTTTATCGTGTCTACAAATTATAGGTAACTGTCAAGTTTAGAATAATAAGATAAAAGAGATATAACCTCTCCAACCTAGATTTATTTTTAAATTTAAAAGAATGATTTTAAAAAGCAGCAATTTTTAACGTTAACCTGTCAAGTTATTATGCAAGAATTTACGTCAGAATCTGCGTTACGTTTCTATTAAATTAATTAATTCAACAAAGGAAAATTTAACGCTTCATGACTAAAGTTCTCCAGCAAAATAGGGCGCTACTGTGTGGCAAATGTTGAATATTTATTCTCCCAAGTAACACAGTCATGCTGAATAAAGTTTGAGTAATAGCGATCCACGAAACTATAAGCTGAAACTATTGTCTGGATTATGTCTGAGTAAATGTCTATTCAGCTGTTGTTCAAGCAATTTGGGCACATTTTTAAATGCTTTTGTCTGTATAACAGCGATGTAAAGTCTGGGTAATAGCTTAGTAATGGCCCACACAGCTTAGTAACGTCTGAAAAAAAGCTGACATCTCTTTTATACACTTGTTATTTCATATTTGTTCAGACAAGTGCTTATGGATAGAAATTATTCAGGATTAAGTTTATTTGCGTAACAGTTTTCAAACAAAATTAAGAGTTAAGTTGTAAAATAGAAAAAGAGTGGTGTCTAATCGTGCAGTGCGTCTTTGATCTAACATTTTATAGTTTAGTTGCATTGAATAACATCAGAAACGAAGTGCACGGTGAAACTGAGAATCGGTGTAATAAACATTATTATGTATTATAACCATGATACACGTTAAATATTCCTGCGCAAATAGTTTTATCGTGAATAGCATATGAATTATCTCAACATTTTTCACGCGCCGCTTAGATAATCAAGTTTAGTGACAGTAAATAAGACAAAAATATAGGCTTTTAGAAGTGACAAAAATACTTAGGACGAAACAGCTAGTGCTTATCTTTCAAAAGTCATTAAATAAATTATAAATAGTATTTTTAAATTTAATTCATTATTTAAATGAGGCATTTGATATACGTAATGATTCAATAGTTTACTTAAAAATAAGTTTTAATGGCGATTCCTTATATGCTGGATAAAAACTCTCCACGCAGCTATTTTACAGCATAACTCTGAATAAAAAGTCACGCCTTTCTAATTATTAAGCTTTTATTTGAGAAATAGTGATTTGGTAGTACAAATATTGAATAACACTTGAATAAGTTACTAAATATGACTGATTACACAGCTAATTAGGGTTCAAAATAAAATGAGATTGACCCAATTTCTCAGGAAAATGTATACTTACCTATTTATTGTAACTTATACCTATAATAACAAAATAATTTGCAGTTCCATAAAGTCCACATTATGTTTTTCAATGCAAATAAAACATTTTCTCTCTTTTGACATATAGGTATGTACGTATTATAATAGGTTGCATGTAAATACATAGTAAAATATTATAGGTACTTAAATAAAATACAAACAACAAATTATAAAACAATGTTTTAACGTCCCTAATTCAATGTCTACCCAGAAAAACTCTGTATAACTTGTTTGAAAATTGTACTTTTACAAGTAATTGCGGAATAAGAATACATAATTCAGCTTCCATCTGTGTTAGTTTGCTATAAACTATGACTTTATTTCCATTATACCGAAGTATGCTCCTTATAGAATCCAGAAATCACTTTTATACAGTAGCTGAATAATTGATAAAACGTGGAACCTTATGTGACTTGAAGGCAAAATAAAAGCGGTTATTCAAAATCAAGCTTTTAACTACACCATTATTCAGAAAACTGCTGCTTAGGACACAATTTTACAGCATATAGTGGTTTCATAAGCAATAAGTTGAGTAAATTTTGTATATTAGTATTAGACAACGACGTATATTCAGGTACTTATACTATTATACAGATAAATGCTATCACAGGCACTCTTTTTCAAATTAAAGTCATCTGTAATGCATTAGGCTTAATAACATTTGTGTTATATACGGTATAGAAGTTATTACTAAGCTTTAAAAAAAAAAGGCAACTTAATACAACTTTTAGTAAGTTTAAAAAGTTATAAAGGCCGAAAAAGAATATTATTCAGAATTTGACTCTTTCAATAGCCACTTACTCACACGTTATGTAGCTTATAGCTGTAAGCATTTGCGAATTGCCATTACTCAAACTTTATTCACCATGACTGTGTTACTTGGGAATTGTACTCCATTTTTCACTTTAAAAAGTCGTGCTGGGAATGTGAACGTGGATGCGGAGACTCGGAAATCTATAATAAGCTAAAGGAAATAAGAATCATTCGCCCATTAAAATTCGCGAATCTCGTAACGCTTTACTTCTGAAAGACTTTGTTGGTTGTTTTTTAATGTTCTTTCCTTATAATCCTGATTTATATTTAAAGATGCTTCTTAACCGACTTCAAAAAGACCCTCAATTCGTATGTTTATTTTCTATATCTTCAAACGGGTGGCTCAAAGTGGTTATTGCAATTTTGATGTCATTTGTACTTGTGAGGTAAACATTTTCTATGATGTTTGTATCTAGAATTGGTTAGATATTTGTCTGAGGATATTGATGTCTTTTTCGCAACTATACATTACAATAATTATTTATTTACAGCAAATCGGTACTTACACAACGTAAATATAAGTCATATTTTTATATGAGAGCGTAGGTAATCATTGCAGAAAGGTGGCTATTAATTTAAGTATGTACAGAGGCCAGCACATCAAGCTACCCCAATCTGTCAAATTTCTTTGGTAGTTTTTCAACTTTATTAAAAAGGAATAAGGTTTATGTTCAATTGGGAAAATTTGACAGTTTAGGATAGCTTGACCTGCTGGCGACTGTACCTAACGATTCAGTATGTAGCTAGTTAAAGCACAATGTACTGAATGTAAAATTATTTTAACGTGATACCTAAGTATATGGTTTTTCTGCATCTGATTGGTTTCAGAATTCAAACACTCGTACGGAGGCTTTGGTCTAACAAACCTGAGAATTAATTTACATCAACGAGCGATGTTTGAAAAGAATGATAGCTGTCAATTTTCTTAGATAATTGCTAAATCCACCTAAGTTATAGCCTCGAGCCAAAAAAAAAAAACTCGTGTAAAAGTGTTTGTACAAACCTACTTACAGAAATAAAATCATTTAAGTATCATTTATCAGATGCCGCCACAATGGGAAGACCAATTAACGAATAATGTACTGTGTGAAAACTGATACGGCTGGAAAGGAGGTGACTATTGAGATGAAGACTGATAGAGATGCACAGTAGAGATCGCAAAATGTGTCAGTAAAAAGAAATGAATTAAGCATATCTTTTCGCTCATCGAAGTAGTCCACTCATTTACTTCAGTACTTCATTTGGTTCAGCAAATCAGAATGAGTCAAATCAGAATAAGATAACGATAGTGATTGACAAGCTACGACAAATGATGTACTTCACTAGTTCAGTTTTATACGTATGTCGATTTTCCTTCATACTTAAACACTAACTACTTATGTTGCGGTCGGCTTTCTGTCCTACCGGATACAGCTGGAATACCAGTATTTTTCAAGAAGCGACTGCCTATCTGACCAACACTTCTCAGTTGCTGGGTAACATGATACCCCTTTGTAATACTGGTTGTCTGACTTTTGGGCTTCTAACTTACCCGCAACGACTGCCAATCTATAAACGTCAACCGGGACTATTTCCGAGGTACGGTGGGGTCGACATGTGGCCCATCCACGAAGCGAACGTAGCAAGCGTACCTTAACCTTCAATCAACCCAAGCGGTTGTTATCATTTAGCCACAGCCCTTCAAAACAATAGATGATAACATTATTTATTTATTAAGCCCCGACGCAAAAATGACGGGGTGTTATAAGTTTGACGTGTCTGTGTGTGTGTGTGTCTGTCTGTGGCATCGTAGCTCCCGAACGGATGAACCGATTTTGTTTTTTTTTTGTTTGTTTGAAAGGTGAATTCGTCGGGAGTGTTTCATCAAAATCGGTTCAGCCGTTTGAAGATTATCAGCTCTTTTATGGTTGATGAAGGGATTTGAGCATCTTCCACGGGTCTAATCAAGCCGAAATTTGGTAATAAGTTCAATGATATTAGACGAACAGAGTAACTTTAAACTGATGCTGGAGCAACATCTGAAATTTCCAGGATACCCAAGTTACTCACCAACAAACAGCAGAACTATCGTGTTTGGGCTCATAGAAAAGGTCTCAATGTTATAGGTAAATGGTGATCAGGACGAGGAATGAGGATAAATTACAAACTTCACTGTGGGAAAATTACGCAACGCTGCGCAGATTCAAGTGAGACATTAAGTTTAAAAAGCAGAAAATAAAAGTTAAATTAAAAATTTAATACAAAACCTCCGACCGAAACAAAAACTCTAAAAAGTAAAAAAATATATGTATTTAGATAAAAATAAAAGTCCTGACTGACTGACTGACCGACTGACTCATTAACGCCCTGCCCATTGGACCTAGAAAGCTGAATTTTTGAACAGAGGAGCCCTTTATAATGTAGACAAGAAATAAGGAAGGATTTTTCGAAATTCAACCCCTAAGGGGCTTCAATAGGGGATGAAAGTATCGCGCGGGTGAAACTCCTCTGTTTGGCGTTTTCATTGACCGTTCCCCGACTTGACAATGCCTAGATCAAAATATATTATTACCTACAACTTAAAAGGCCGATATTATTATTTTTTTACCTTTTTAGAGCTTTTGTTTGGGTTAAAAAAAATACATTTTGAACAAAGTTTAACAACAGGTCGTAAATAAGAAGGTATCAATTAAATACAAATAAAAAAGTACCTACTGTATACACTGTGGTAGGGACTTTACCGTACTTAATTATTACGTGTCATGCATAAAAAAGTATGTGTTGAATTAATCGTTTGATAGCACGCGAGTAAGAACATCCATGTTTACTTTATACAAGTGGAAAGTATATAATACAGGAATCATTATGTTAAATATTGAAGGAATATTTAACGGTGATTAAACGAAAACAATAAATGCTGTTTATTTAATTGTTTTCAGTAGCTTGTCAGTAATGCCTTGTATTGTTGCTTTCACTCAAAATGGATACTTCGTTCAATTGCATTCTAATGCGACCTACATTTTTGAAAAATTGGTTTCGTTAAGTTATTGGATGGTTTGACATGACAATATTATTTTTCATTTAGTAGGTATTGCTGCAGATATGAACGCGTACAAAATGGCTGTTCGTTGGATCGCTGGGGGCTGAAGCAGCCACTCACTAACCCTGTATTTCCCCTCTTCACTCAGCCCCAGGGCTAGGCACTTCTTCGAAAACGATATTATCTTTCTAGCACCAAATGTACTTTTATAAAACGTTTCATTTTCGCTGTATATGAGCAATTCCTGCTACTGGAGTTGCACTTATTACAGCCAGAAGTCTCGTTTGAAAGTTAAACACCCAGAACTATAATTTGATGACTTACTTATAAACTTAAGTTGGATCCCAGCTTAATAAAGAGTAAGTTTACGTTCCAGTTCTTACTTAACCAGTTAGTTAAATGATTATTAAATACAGAAGGTAGGTAGATAGTAGTCGGGAGATAGGTAGCCATTTGATATTCATCATCATTCATCATTTCAGCCGAAAGATGTCCACTGCTGGACATAGGCCTCCCCCAAGCTCTGCCACTTTGACCCGCATCTAGCGAACTCCTGCGGCCCTGACAAGGTCATCGGTCTACGTTGTGGGAGGCCTTCCAACTTTACGTCTTCGGGTACGCGGTCGCCACTCCAGAACCTTTCGGCCCCATCGGCCATCTGTTCTGCGAGCAATTCTTCGGGCAATTATGCCGGTTATCTTGGTTCTCCTGCGGATCTCTTCATTCCTGATTCGATCACGTTGGAAAACTCCAAGCATAGTCCTCTTCAATGCCCTTTGGGTGACTTAAAGCCTTCTTATGAGGACCATTGTGAGCGACCACGTTTTGGTTCCATAATTATGTCATCACTGGCAACACGCACTGGTCAAAGACTTTCGTCTTGAGATACTGCGTTATGTGGGACGAGGAGATATTGCATTTGATATTAACATTTACTATATACTAGCTTCTGCCCTCGACTTCATACGCGTGAAATGTCTTGGTCCCCCCACCCACCCCGTCGCATCGCATCGACTGGCCGCGCTTTACTTCGTTTCCACTCAGCGTTCTTTCCGTCTTTTTTTGTTTTTTGTTCGGGCTCTTGAGGATCTTATCGTGATGTTAAATAGCCATCCTCAAGAGCTGGACCATCAAGTGCTAAAATTTGCTTTTGAAAAAAGATTAACTGGTACCGAGTGGCACTTAAACAAAAAGTAGCACACAAACAAAAAACAAACCAACTCTTCAGATTTATTATTAGTTTAGCTATAGATATATTATTAGGATAGATGTGTGCGATGTCGGCAGGTGCGACACTTTAAACCCTTAAACTAGAAATAAGTTCACTTCGTTTACTTACCGACTATTTCTACAGTGTATTTAGTGAGCATGGCCATTTTGCCCTTTTCTCGTTTTTCTCGAACTGTGTCTTTTATGCTTACTCTAGCGAAAGCCATCAGTATGCCACTCGGGATTTGCTCCGACCCTATCACAGTTATCCTCCACCATACACGCACGTAGATATTTATTTCAGTCATTTTTCACAAACAAACGTCAAAAAGAAGAATACTTCTCCACGTAAGCAGAGAGTAATGAAAAACGGGCGTCGATAATTTTCTTCACAAAACTCGAAAGAATTCGCCATATTAGCTCGCTGTAGCACTTCCTACCATTTGTCTTTATTGAAAGTAACGAAGTTTCCGAAGAAGTTTGTCAGTCATTTGCATCTGCCTTGCTTTGAACGTATGGCGGTATTTCAAACTTTCGACCAAACAATCATTCGGCGTTTAATTTTTCGGGATTTCGTCCATAGGTATTTTAAAATAGGTATTTTGAATTTCGGTATTGTAATACGTACCCCTTCAAAGTACCAGGTTGTGTCATAACTCGGTAGAAGCTCACCTAACACAGGTGCGTCAGTTAGAAAACGCTTGGTGCCAGATTGGCGAAACTTGGTAGGAGATCACCTAAGTGCGTCAGTTTCCAAAAGCTTTATGCCTCCGAAGTACCAGGTTGCCATTACGTCAGTTTTGGAGGTGCAATGATTCTACTGTCTGAAGATTGAATGACTAATACCTACTGTAATTTTCTTAAAAGCTTTCGAGACATATTCAATTGTCAAATCTTTTTCTTATTGGGCGATGAGGTATTTGAGTTGATACCCATAAGATTGAACGGTTGTATAGTTTTTTAGGTATTCATAATTCTACCATTTGTAGATAATTTATGTTGTCAGTTAAATAAAATCATTCTGATACTTTTGTTATTGTGTCAACATAGTGCAAGGTAGGGATTCCCAGGTCGACAAAAGTGTTTATTTTCTGCTTGGAAACTGTCAGTAGCATGTCGGGTTTAAGAATTATGCCCCGGAGATGTCAAAGAGCAATAGGTTGCCCGCGAAAGATTGTTGTTCAACAATACACCTGTCACCAGCCTGTTTAGAGACAGCAACAGCCGCTAAGCTCCTGAATTCTAAAGGTAAAATGAAATTATAAAAATAAAATATAAAAAACGTATCGTTGGTTCTGAGGCTTCTACTTATCAAAATTATATTTCATCCTGCGTAATTTTTCTTTAGGTTATTACTTTAAAAGTAAATATCTTGGGAAATACCTACGATCTTTTCAAAGAAGCTGTGCGTCAGAAGGCTCCTATTATTTTATTTCGTATTCATGTGTAAACGTTCTCGTATTATGAATAGGTACTTGTAAGCAGAGCTTATTCTGCCTATGTATTATGTGTATGTCTGAAATTTAATATTACCTACGTTTAAAAGAAGTGTTACAGAAGCAACAAAAAAGACAATTTATATAGAGGAGTAAATAATGACTAAATTAATAGATACAGGTTAATTTGGAAACTGTATGCAATACCTATACTATACCAATAATACATTTTTATTTAGCCGTATGGCTGCAGATAATTGATTGTGTATTAATGAGAAGTAATCGAAGAATACCTAAATAATCTGTTATTATTAGGTATTACCAGCAGTGTCATAAGTCCAGAAGTGAACGTCTTTCGGCTGAAACGATGAATGAAAAATGATGATGATTTTCAGCATTTTACCGAAAAACCTATTCCTGATCCCGGTAATTTCATGTAGAACGTAATTAATAGTGAGGCCGAGAGCTATTTCGGAGCTTGTGAGGCATTAAGTTACCAAGCCGTTAGGTATGCACGCCTATGCATAATTACACACATAAATAACATCGCAGTATGATCCCTAGAGGGGTAAACTAAGTAACTATTAGTGCTAACGCTAAGGGGCAAGTCACTATATTACACGGAGATACCTCTAGTCTTATGGGTCAATAAAATCTTAGCAAATTATGCTTGTATTTACACGTAAAACATAAATAAGGTTCATAAATCAATGGCAAAAAAACCGAACTTAAAAAGAATATCAGTTACATTTCTAAAAGTTTCAGAAATCGCTACTAAGCAAAACTAAACCTAAGAAAAGGAAACAAAAATAAAACGAAAGAGAATGCCTATAGGTACTTCGAAAACTGTTTAACATATAACATGACCATGTTAATTTTGAAGTTGTTACAGTATATTTTATGCCATGGAATAAGTAGGTAGTAACTATCTATATGTAGATCTGTGGTATCTAAGTTCGATCGCAGAAATTTCTGTATCCTAGTAGGATCCTATTTCCTACTATGCTACTTAATATTATAAATGTGAAAGTTTGGATGTCTGTTACTCAATCACGCTAAAACGGCTGAAAGGATTTGGATAAAATTTGGCACACATATAGTTTATAACCTGGATTAATACATAGGGTACTGTAGAGAACTTCTTATCCCGGTAGTAAGTACGTTAACGTGGGATAATATCCGACCTCCAAGCAGGTGAAGCCGGTTGCAAAAGCTGGTAGAAAATAAAACCTTCTTGAAAGTAGGAAAGTCGGTTAGAAATAATCTTAAGGTTGTGAAACAAAAGGTCGAGGATCCGGTCGGCGGAGATCTTTTAAAGGATCAACGTGTTCTGTGGTCCACTGCACAGTTCCAGTGAGCGGAATCAGTGGTCTTACTTCGGTGACGCAGAACGGAAGCCCTGAGAAACTGCTACAAGGATATTTCGGCACTCGAATAACGAGGTTCAGACGCTGTTGGTAAACATTTGTGCAATTGTTTTGTGAAAAGTGTGAAAAAAGAACAAGATGGCGGCGTTGGTTACGATTTTGGCCACGCCTCAAGAAATTCCTGAACATGTAATTATTTGCCGGTCTTTTCCCAACTATGTTGTGGTCGGCTTCCAGTCTAACCGGATGCAGCTGAGTACCAGTATTTTACATGAAGTGACTACCTATCTGACCGCCACAACCCAGTTACTGTGTAACACGTTAACCCTTGGTAAGGCTGGTTGTCAGACTTTCGGGCTGCTGACGATCGGGACTAACGGCTTAACGTGCTTTCCGAGCCATGGTGAGAAGTCTTGGTATGTAAACATGGTCACACATCCTCGGATTAACCGCGGCAAGCGTAACCTGATAGGTCGCCCCGTACCGTTGTTATTACTTACCCACCTTGTACATCTATAATATGTAAAAGTTAGAAAAACAACCATCAGGTAATCAAGTTATTTTATTTTCGCTTCGAAGAGAATCCAAAGGTGCTGCTAAGGGACAATTATCCCCCTAATTAAGTACGTACACGGACTAATTTCTTTAAATCCAATCGTTATTACTAGACGTGACTAGAATCGAGCGATTAAATCGGAGCTCTTTTCAGGCTATTCTCATTGTCAACGAGGAAAAATGGTTGTGAAAGCGTCTGCTTGTGTCTCGAACATAGCTGGTTTCTGTAAAACTTTTGTGATATTGTGACTGCTAATTATTCTTTAGACCTTCCTTGCTTAAAATTACATAACATCTGGATGATGATGATGATGTTTTTTTTTTGTTTGACGTTTTCTGAAAAGGAAACATAACTAGATCGATTTATCGCCCCCGAAACCCCCTGCATACTAAATTTCATGAAAATCGTTCGAGACGTTTCCGAGAGTCAGATTAAATCTATATATGTATATATAAATTAAAAATTTAAAAAACCCCCGACCCAAACAAAAACACTAAAAAGTAAAAAATAATATTTATAGGCATTGTAATTTGAACGTAATATTTTGACCAGGGCATTGTCAATTCGGGGGACGGTCAATGAAAACGCCAAACAGAGGCCTAGCCGTCCCCCGACTTGACAATGCCCTGGTCAAAATATTACGTTCAAATTAAAATGCCTATAAATATTATTTTTTACTTTTTAGTGTTTTTGTTTGGGTCGGGGGTTTTTTAAATTTTTAATTTAATTTTTATTTCTTGCTTTTTAAACTTAATGTCTCCCTTAAATCACCATTTATCTATAATCTATTCATTGAGACCTTTTCAATGAGCCCAAACACGATACTTCTGCTGTTTGTTGGTGAATAACTTGGGTTTCCTGGAAATTCTAGGTGTTGCTCCAGCATCAGTTCAAGGTTATTTTTTTCATCTAATATCATTGAAGTAATAGAATCCCAAATTCTGAGTTGATCAGACCCATGGAAGAGGCTAAAATCCCTTTTTCAACCAGAAAAGAGCTGATAATCTTCAAACGGCTGTACCGATTTTGATGAAACATGTATAAGAACTCTAAGAACACTCCCGACTAATACACCTTTCAAACAAAAAAAACTAAATCAAAATCGGTTCATCCGTTCGGGAGCTACGTTGCCTCAGACAGAGACACACACACACACACACACACACAGACACGTCAAACTTATAACACCCCGTCGTTTTTGCGTCGGGGGTTAAAAAGAAAGTCGTGTTAGTTACACTATTTATAACTCAAGAACGGCTGAACCGATTTGGCTGAAAATTGGTGGGGAGGTAGCTTAGAACCAGGAGACGGATATGGAACGTGACATATAACGAAGTTACATAACAAAGTAGGTAAATAAATTTTGTTAGTCAGCTTTTTAACCGCTTTATGCCTTCAAAGTACCAGGTTGTCATAACTCGGTTACAGCATACGTAACATAGTTGTCAGCTAGAAAGCGTTATATGCCGTCGAAGTACCAGGTTGTCATAACTCGCTCGGTAGTTATGTCGCTATCATAGTTGTGAGTCAGTTACAAAGCGCTTATATTTTAAGCCGGACATAGGATGCTTTTTATCCCGTTCCCGTGGAACATGACATAAAACGTGGTATAAGAAAATGCAACTGACATGGAATAACAAAACGCAATTGACACGCTTTACGCTTTAGAGGTACCAAGATGTCATAACTTAGTAAGAGCTTACCTAACATATGTGTGTCAACTAGAAGACGCTATACCTTCGAAGTACCAGGGTGTTATAACTTGGTAGGAGCTAACCTAACATAAGTTTTTCAGCCAGAAAACGCGATAATTATGCCATCGAAGTACCAGATTGTCATAACTTAGTAGGAGCTACATAGGTATGTCAGCTCGAAAACGCTTTATGCTTCGAAGTAGTATCACATTGTTATGCCTTAAGGAGTTGACCTGTGTGTCAACTAGAAGGCGCTGTATGCCTTCGAAGTACCAGGTTGTCATTAAAATAGGTGTGTCAGCTACAAAATGCTTTACGCCTTAGAAGTACCAGGATGTCATAACCTTAGCAGGAGCTCAACTAACAGGCGTGTCAGCTACAAGACGCTGTATGCCTTCGAAGTACCAGGTTTTCATAACTTAGTAAGAGCTCACCTAACACAGGTGTGTCAGCTAGAAAACATTTTATACTGTCGAAGTACCAGGGTGTCATAACTTGGTAGGAGCTAACCTAACATAGGTTTGTCTGCCAGAAAACGCTATAATTATGCCATCGAAGCACCAGATTGTCATAACTTAGTAGGAGCTAACCTAACATAGGAATGTCAGTTCGAAAGCGCTTTATGCTTCGAAGTACCTAGTACCACATTGTTATGGCTTAGTAGGAGTTCACCTAACATAGGTGTGTCAGCAAGAAAACGCTTTATTCCTTCGAAGTACTAGGCTAGGCTAGTAGGAGATCATGCGCATTGACTCAAGATCTTGAGGAGGCGCATTGATTTTACTGTCTGTCAACTTGCCTCAAATCATCTACTCTGTGGCGATATTGTGAAATCTTAATAAAAACTAAATTTAATTCTGCTAATATTAAGTTAACACAACATTTATTAATTCTGAGGCGGCACGAAGTTCGCCGGGTCAGCTAGAATTAAGATTAAATGTACAATATATTATTTCAAAATTAGTTGTTGAAAACATAGCATGTCAAGGATATAGAAAACGTTAACTACTATCAAAATATACAATGTCAAGTATTATTAATTATAATGTCAAAAATTATTAGATACAATGTAGACAATTATTCAATACAATGTCATATTAAATTCTATTCAATCATTAAGGATATAAAGGCGTCGTTTAATTTAAATTGAAAACACAACATTTATTGATTCTGAGGCGGCACGAAGTTCGCCGGGTCAGCTAGTAAATAATAAAATAAAGGTATTAGATGTAGGCATACCTATATATTATGTAAATGATCTAGTTGGTTTAGATTGAAAATCAGAGATGATTTTCCGTTCCTAGGTAGGTAGTTGGAACTTTTAGGTCGTAGAGATCATTTTACCTGTGTGTCGGAATGATTTTACAAAGATAAATCAGACTTCTTCACAACCAGTTTACAAGATACCCTAAGTTACAAGATAGATGTTAAACGAAACTAAAAGAAACGGAGCTGAACGAAATAATCAGATTTATGGGAAGTACGAGCCTTACGAAGTTTTCGTTTCTTATTTATTTCTTTTATTTACAAATCGGTACGTTACTGATAGAACTTTCTTAACTTCGTAGTGCTGTTCAATAGCGCTTAAACGTAGTTATGTTTCAATTCTTCTTACTTGTTGCTGGATCTCTTGAGAATTGTGGGTGCAAATTCTTCCTTTCCATATCTTTTAGGTACTGATGTATAATGGTTCTTCACTTTTCTTTATTTGAATTATATTCACAGATGTACACTACAACCAGCCTTTTACTTAGGTACTGCGCAAATGTTAATTTTATTTTGGATTCTATTATAAAGTAGGTACTTCTAGAGACTATAATAGGGGCCCCCCTTGCCCGGGGCGGGCCACCCGCCCGCCAAGCTTAGATGTCAATATAATAAAGATTTGCTCAGGATTTTTTTTTTCAATAAATAATCCTAAGTTATGAAACCTATGATTATTTATTACAAAAATATTATTATTATGATTATTTACTACATTGGTTATTAAAACTAGTTATTAGCAAATAAATGATCCACACTTGATGTGTTGGTATGAGATAGTTTTGGTGATCTAATTGTAGCTTATTAATTATTTACTTTATGCGTATTAATTATGCGTAGGCTCTCAAAACATCATCTCGTTGGAAAAGAATGAAGGCTGGAAAGAAAAATAAATTGTTCAAAAGAAAAGAAAGATGGAGTACGGTCTCAAACTAATTTTTATCAATATTTCACTAGGACCACGGTCGGTACTTTTAATAAATATTTTTCGTGTCTCCCTTGTGGTTTTATCACGAGGGATAAGCACGTAAGTCGCTCATATTTCAACTTGACTAACATACGTCCAAGCGCCTGCCATAAACTTCACAGCATTATGCGCGCTGAACGTAACGATGTGTGCCGTGTATGTTAGGCGCGCTCTGCAATCAACTGAATGAAACAGATTTTCCTGGTGTATGTGGAATGATTTAACTCAACACCTGTTCAATATGTATAGTATCTTCATTTCATAAGGAGAAATATCACTGTTTAGTTTTCGGAATATCCTTTTAGTTAAACGAGTTCAAATGTTCTGAATGTTGCAACACAGGTATTTTTAGATGTGTAAGTATTTTTTTTTTGGAAAGCGGTGGTTTTTTAACCGACTTCACAAAGAAGGAGGTTGTCAATTTGATTTTTTTTTTGTTCGGTCATAACTCCGTCATATATGGACGGATTGGCATAAATATTTTTTGTTCAAAAGGGGTTTATTCCGATGGTCCCATTTAAATTTCATATAGATCTGACGATGCGACTTCCGGAAAACAACCGACTTCCGGAAAAACAATACAAAGTAAAAAATAAGTTTAATTTCGGAAGGCGGTGACAAAAAAATTAAGTACATATCCAAAGTCTTCCGAAATTAAACTTATTTTTTACTTTGTAGTGTTTTTTGGAAGTCGGTTGTTTTCCGGAAGTCGCATCGTCAGATCTTTATGAAATTTAAATGGGACCATCGGAATAAACCCCTTTTGAACAAAAAATATTTGTCGGTTGTTTTTTTTTTTGTAAAAAACTTTTTTATTTTCGCTTTTTAGTACCTATGGTACCTACCCAACACCGTATATCACTACTTACTATGTAAACAACAGGAAGTTATATAAAACTATTGAACGTATTGTACCTTAATAAAGTAGTACAACTTATATGGGACCACCACGCAAGGTTCCTCTACCAAATGGGCAATAAAATATGTTTTAAATCGGTCTACAATTAAAGAAAATATCTATAAATATACGTAAAACAATAATACATAGAGATGAACATATTAACCTTTTCTGAAGTCCGTTAAAAATTAGGGTGGAGTACCACGAGGATCAACTTTATATAAAGATACCTACCGATTAGCGCAACTGTACGACAGAAGGTACCTACCTACCTATACAATTCACACGTCTATTGTATATGATGACGATTAGGTACCTTCACAATGATTTGGTTGCTATACAGAGGCGGGCCTAAAGCGGATTTACGGATTTTGTAGGTCGAATCAATGTATTCCTGTTCATCAGTAGGTACCTGTAGGTGCAATACAGTTAAGCCGTAATCCTATTTAGGGCTATCGAAGTACGCAAGGTTTAACAAACTTCCTGACTATAAATTTCGCTGCAAAACCATTATTATTGAAGGGACCTTTATCAAACCTTCATCAAGGAATTTGCTGGCACTTCCTGATTTATTCATGTTCGTTATCTTTTCTGAAAGGGAGAGATTTTTGATCGGATGTGGAGGACGATTAACGTTTAGATGTTAGGTATATTAGAGGTGTTACCTACCTACTTTAAAAATAGCTGCATGATGACATTTAATGATAATTGTAGCGACGTAGCAATTAGTCGTCGTTTGTACGGGCAGCAGACGAAAACACTATTTTGTGGTTTTATCCATTAACGCTCTGTTGTTATTTATTTAAAGGTTGAATTTGTGAAATAAATATTTAATTGAAAATCCTTGAAATTTTAGGTTTTCAGGTACCTTTTAGGACCCATGTCGAGTTAATGAGTACCATCCATCCTTATAATATGTTGTTTTGATGTACGTCGACTTGAAAAAACGTGGTAGTTGAGAGTATGTCATGCTCACTTAAATGTCTCACTGATGGTGGCGTGTGTGTTGGATCATTCGGTTCCCTAGAAAATGGTTGAGCTGGATGGTGCTGATCCATGCGTCAAGTTCGTGAACGGGCGCCGTCTGTTGAGACTGGTCATCTCTTATCTGCCATGGCTTATTTTGAATCTTAATTTTTTTTATTTATTTTTTACATTGTTCTCACATATAGAAGCACCAAGAAATGTTCCCAAAATTTTGTAATACCCACGATTTAAAAGAGTGTCCTTGGAGTTTCTTGCCCGTTCTTCTCCATAGAGATCTACGTTTTTGGAATGGGCACCTAGCTTCAACTTCGATTTTTGTTTGACTATTCAAAAGTGCCTGTGAAAGGCTTAATTGAAATAAATGCTTTGAGTTTGAGTTTGAATTGTCAAATTGCCCAAAGCTCATACTATTTTTTTATATTTATAATAATAATAATGTTTATTTACTCAAAAAACAAGGCATTGTAGTACACGTTACAAAAATAATAATACAGTTATACAAAAATAAGTACTATATCTACAAACGTGTGGGTGAGCACTGCTCTCCTAGCTAGGTTATGAAAACCTGTGTTAAGGAGAAGCAGTCCGGTCCCCTAAGGTATAATGGCGTAAAGGTTACATAGTGCTTCTGATGCTACTGTTACAATTTTGCAGTATTGGTGTGTAATTAAAGCTAGACAAAAAAGTAAAAAAGAAGACAATAATTTTAAGGTAAATAAATGTGTATGGTCTGTGTTCGTGTGTGTGTGTGTGTGTATACTCATGCGTGTGTGTGTGTGTACTCGTGCGTGTGTGTGTACGTGTGCGCGTGTGTGTGTGTGTGGGTGAGTGCGAGGTAGTGTATCTGTGTCGTATTGGCTTGCTCATGTTGTTTATGTTTGTGTTAAGATTTTTTCTGTTTCGTCATATGACTTATTTTGGAGGTACGATTGCACAATCTTTTTGCATTTGTAATACGGTACGGATATTTATGGATGAATTTTCAAGTACGTAGAGTAAGTAGGTAATGTATGTGTAGGTAAATTTGTATTGTAGTTGTGTGTACGAATATGTATTGATCAGTAAGTTAGTTTTACTTATAAAAAGTAGATGTCTACATTTTGGCCGATCCTGACAACGTTTGTCGTTTTTGCTGTCGGAAAGTTCCCAACCAAGCCAACTTGATAATATTTTGAAGTCTATAGTCATTAAACTCGCAATAAATTGTTTTAAAATAACAAAAGGGCAAGGGTAGCTTCAATGAGAACAATATTGTAGATATTGGAAAAGTTCTCCAGATTTGAGGTTTAGCTTTCCTTTGTTCCTTAGCGGAGTTTAAGCAAAACTGCTCCCTCCCCGCTTTAATTTAATCCTGTCAATCTAAGATTGATTTTGGAAAGCAAATCATTAGATTCAAATCCCTATTCAATTTAAACAGTAGGTACAAGTGACGACGAGTTTCCAATGCGATTCAAATTGAAAGACGCGGCGCACTCCGTATTGAGAACAATTTAGATTGAATGCCATTCGATAGGCATATCACTCTGGCTACTGAATTGATCCAGCGCGAAAATTGATATAGTCGAATACCTATTTGTTTTCAACCTAGTTTATAATACTGCTTTCCGTACCTAAATATTATCTACATGTTTAAGACCTTATTAGTTATTAAGTAAATTCTAACATAATAAATTAACTACATAACTATGTCACTATTAATAAAACTTCAGTTAAATATTGTTAAGAAATCAGTTGTCCTAATATAAATTGTAAGAACTCATGCCGCCTGTGATACAGGTCTATCCTAGTACAGGCATCATACATTTTACTACCTATATTATTTCTAAGATTTAAACTGTATTGTACCAATTTTAATTTTTGAATAAAAATTTATATTTATTTATTTTATACCTACGACGGTAGGTATATATCTGTCTGTTCGTAGGTTCTAGAAGACAATTAAGCTTTTGATTTGGTTTGGCTTTATTTATGACAAACAAACAGGTCGTATAATCTACTTATGCAATCTAATTGTACGTGGCTGTAGAAAATAGCCATGGGGAGATACAATGGTGCTTTAGAATTTCCTCTCGCACCAATGCCCTTGGAAACGGTATTTCTGTAAACAGAGGAATAGTAATGAACGAAATTGTTAAGCTTCTTAGTTAGAGGTGAAACTAGCAAGATAATTTAGGGGTAACATTTACAGTAGCTGTGGCTAGTGCTAGGGCTTTTTTTTTTTTTTTGGTTGGGAAATCATCAAATAACTTCTCCCGCTCTGGGTGGAGCAGGAGGGCGTGTCAGACTTTTACTGACTAAAACCCACCCGTGTTCCTTCAGTAGCCCGTATGCCAGGGGCTGTGGTGTCTCTTTCGAACAAACCCGCACCCCTGGCAGGCATCGACCCTTGCGGGTCCCATCACTTTTTGTGCTGACATCTCTTTGAGGCGCGCGTGGAACACAACGCGCCGTCGACTTGGGCTTGGTCGTTACCGGACAGCGAGCTACCCATTACTCGCCGTCCGCAAGCCCATGCCTACGGTGGCCGGAAATCGGCCTGGGATTCCTGACGCCCAGGGCGTCTCCGTATCCGGCGGCGGCTAGGGTCACGAGGGCGCATATGCTGCCTCTCCCTCACGTGCGCCGCCTCCCTCTTCGCGAGCATCACTCCTTCGCTGAAGGAGGTGACGGCTCCCCATGCCCTCTCGCTCCGTACCATGGCCTGGACCAGGGCCGGACGCGAGAGATCGCCGCCGCCGATCGCCTCCACGAGGACACGGCGGTGCTCCGCCCAAGCAGGGCAGACCTCCACAGTGTGCTCCACCGTGTCCTCAGGGCGATCTTCGCAGTGGAAACACCCGGGCGTTTCCTCCCGCCCTATCCGAAACAGGAACCTCCCGAAACAACCGTGTCCGGTGAGGACCTGCGTCAGGCGGAAGGCGAGGACGCCATGCCGCCTCTCAAACCACTCCTCAAAGAGGGGACTTACCGCCGCAATCGTGGCGTGCCCAGCACTGGGTTGCGACAATCGCTCTCTCCATGTCACCATGAGATCCCGCCGGAGCTCTGTCCGCTGTGCCGCGATTTCCTAAGGCAGCGGAGTTACGCCCCGGCGTTTGGCCTCCTCGCGCCACTCCCATATTTGCGCGAGGACCTTTGCCTTCAGATCCCATGGCGGTAATCCGGCAAGGAGGCCCGCCGCCTCGCCGGAGATCGTGCGGTATCCTCGGATCATCCGTATGGCCATGACCCTATGGGACGCCCTCAACCTGCGAGTTGGTTGGTGCCTCAATGTAGGCGCCCACACCGGCGCCCCGTATAGGGCCATGGACCGCACGATCCCCG
This sequence comes from Polymixis flavicincta, assembly GCA_949987655.1. Lineage (NCBI taxonomy): Eukaryota > Metazoa > Arthropoda > Insecta > Lepidoptera > Noctuidae > Polymixis > Polymixis flavicincta. The sequence continues at coordinate 15,683,187 of OX465181.1, read as the reverse complement.
CGTAGAGCCTCCGGCAGGAGGCGTTTGGCCCCCTTAGATTGGGCAAGAGCCGCTTCAACGCAGCCCCGGCCCGCTCCAGTCTGGGAGCCAAACGGCGGAAATGCTCCGTGAAGTTCCACCGGCTGTCGAGGACGAGTCCCAAGTACTTCATCGTCGACTCGACGCCGATGTTAACCCCTCCCACCGTTATCTGGGAACCCGTCGGTGGCGCATTCCGAGGACCATGAAACCACATGGCCTCGGAATTGTGCAAGGCCACCTCGAGTCCCAGTTGCCGGATCCTATCGACGATGGTCGCAACCCCTTGTGTCGCTAAGTCGGCCGCCGCCTGGTACGACCTCCCTTGCGCCAGGACCAGCGTGTCGTCAGCGTAACAAACTACACTGACGCCGTCAGGGAGGTCGGCGCGCAGCACCCAGTCGTATCCGATGTCCCACAGATGCGGCCCCAGGACCGATCCCTGTGGGACACCGCACGACATCTCTCGCCGGTTCCACTCTCCAAGGTGACCGGGGTAGATGACGGCCCTGTCCGTCAAATAGGCAGTGCTAGGGCTTGTGGTTAAGTATAACAGCCGCACGCGTCGGTCGGTCAGGTTGAGCTGGTCTTGCCGCGATTGGTCCATGGATGGTGACCATCTTTACGTACCAAGACCTTTCCGTGCCTACGAAAAGCACCTTAAGCCGTTCTGCCAGCCTCCCCGAGTGGGTTCCCGCATTGTCGTTTCGGGGGAGCTCAGTAGCCGTGGTCTACCCGCCACGGTGAAGCTAAGAGGAACCCAAAGGTGGGGCCGCTCGTCAGGGCTTTTGCCTTCAAGCCGATGACGTAGCGGCCAAAAAGTAGGTTGCGGTGAGGTGCACCGCAACTGAGGTGGGCCGCGATGTCGAATGGGAGACATCGCGGCTGAGGGTTGACGGGCTGCGGCAGAGGAGGAGTGCCGGTGCTTCTGAGCAGCGCTCTTCTCTTCCGTGGTCTGGACGGAGCCGCCACCGTTTGATGGCGGACGCGGTTGGGCCGTAGGAGAAGAGGAGTGTCGGTTTAGCGTTGGCCGCTCTCCCTATCTCCTGCAGCCAAAAAGTGGTAGGCGGGACGGCACGTTGTGTTCCACGCGCGCCCTCAGAGATGTCAGCAACAACTGGTGGGGTCCGCAAGGGCCGATGCCTGCCAGGGGTGCGGGTTGTTCGAAAGCGACACCGTCGCCCCTGGTACACAGGCAACTGAGGGAACACGGGTGGGTTTAGTCAGTAAAAGTCTGACACGCCCTCCAGCTCCACCCAGAGTGGGAGAAGTTATTTGATGATTTCCCACCCTCAAAAAAAAAAAGTCGTTGGTACCAGCCGTCATTCGTGAAACTTTGACCGTCGTTACGGGTTGTCAGACGCCCGAAAGTCTGACAAGACAACCAGTCTTACCGTACTAAAGGGTATCTTATAACCCAGTAACTAGGTTGTGAAGGTCAGATAGGCAGTCAATACATCCGGTTGGACTGGAAGCCGACCCCAACATAGTTGGGAAAAGGCTAGGCATTTTGATATTTTCAATAGTAATATAATAATCTTTCCCCGGGCCGCAACTTTTGCATTACAACTCGTAATCTTTTATTAACCGACTTCAAAAAGAAGGAGGTTATCAATTCGACATGTTAGTATTTTTTTTTTTTATGTATGTTCGGGCATACCTCCGTCGTATATTTGATTTGCAAAATTCTTTTTTTGTTCGAAAGGAGTTTACTCCGAAATGGTCCCATTGAAATTTCATATAGATCTGATGATGTGTTTCGGAGACAGCCAACGGAACTCTTCAAAAAATTACAGCAAATCAACCGCGAATGTTGCTATCGCATAAATGTGTATTGTTTTGACCCCAAGGATGATGAAATTTCGAATTGGTGTGGGGTAGATAAATAAAAAGTGAAAAATAAAAACTAAAAAAAAAAAATAACAACTGACTTCCAAAGAAACACTACAAAGTGCAAAATAACTTTAATTTCGGAAGGCGGTGACAAATAATTAAAATACCCATCCAATGTCACCGACTTCCCAAATTAAAGTTATTTTGCACTTTGTGGTGTTTCTTTGGAAGTCGGTTGTTATTTTTTTGAAAAAAGTTTTTCTATTCTATTCTATCTAAATATACCTATCTAGATAGAATCAAGATAGAAAGATACCAACGGAAATAGAGATTCATATTTATATATGTCTACTAGTTGTCCATCCCGGCTTCGCACGGGTGGGTTATATTTTCATTTTTCGGGTTAATATATAGCCTATGACACTCACAAATAACGTGGCTTTCTATTGGTTAAATAATTTTCAAAATAGGTTCGGTAGATCCAGAGATTACTCCCTACAACCTCACAAACTCAAAAACTTTACCTCTTTACAATATTAGTTTAGATGAATTCGTATTTCCCTTGGTCACGGCATCACATGTGAACGGCTGGACCAATTTTGCTCATTCCTTTTTAGTTGTATTTGTTTGTCAGGAGATGGTTCTTATCTATACTAATATCATAAAGAGGAAAGATTTGATTGTATGTTTGTTTGTTTGCATTGAATAGGCTCCGAAACTACTGAACCGATTTGAAAAAATATTTCACTGTTGGGAAGCTCCACTATCCTCGGGTGACATAGGCTATATTTTATCACCGTATTCCCACGGGAACAGGAACTACGCGGGTGAAACCGCGGAGCGCTGCTAGTGAAAGATAAAATTAAGAATGTTGCGCGTAACATTAGATGATTTGAGAAAACTTAACGACTTTTTAAATTTTCTAATATAATAAGTATCTACCAATGCGAATTTAATATTCATAGTTAAGACAGGACAACGTCTGCCGGGTCAGCTAATCACATATAAACGTTTGTTAAAAAAAGTTGCTAATTAAAATTATTATACCTAATATATGTAATGTGTCGGTAAAACATGGAGGACTTTATTTTCTAAAACATCTATGTACTCGTAATAACCAATTGGTATAGGTATATTTAGGTACCTCGATAGATGTTTTTTGATTATTTCTTGACCCAAATTTGCAAAGAAATAATTGTTTATGAGGTGAAAATAAAGTATAAGTAGATAATGGATCTTAGTTCTCAACAAAGGAAATACCCTTCAACTCTTCTTTGATATCCCGTAGCCGAAATACAAAACGTATAGGTAGGAAATCAACTTATTTCAGTTTGTACGTTTTCGCTTTGCCGTGCCCTCCGAGTATAATCCTACTTACGTAGGAAACCCGATCCTTTTTATTCTTTATACCGTGTTACTTGATCCACGATTTGCAGTCTATACTTACCTGTTTTATTTTGACCTACTTGATCGATTTCAGAAATTTACATATGCAGATATAAAATACTAACATACAAATAAGAGGAGATCTCGTTCTAATAAAGAGAAATATGTGCTGGGTGGCAGAAAAAAGTATCAACATTTTATCATAATTATTTTATCGCAGTGGCAGACGGAAATGAGGTATTATTTCCTCAAGACCATTTTCTATAAATTTTATGTCCTGTACAGAGGTGGTGAAAGCGCGTTGCGGCGGGGTGCGGGCGAGGGCGGCGGGGCGGGCCCGCGACATGAGGAGCGCGCGCGCAGCCCGCCCCGGCCGCCATGCAGCGCCTGCGCACCACCTTCAAACGATCTCGTACGCCCACGCCCGCCGACATGAAGACGCAGAGTAGCCTCGAGGTTCCCAAGCAGGTAAGGACCTAGATCATTATTGTATTCCCTATTGACTGTAATTTAAAATATTTTAAACCTAGAATTGCAACTTCATCTCAGCGACACGCAATGTCAATTTTTTTCAAAAATGAAGGGAAATAAGAATAATTTTTGACACATTGAAGCTGAGATTAGAATGCGAAAGTTCTAAAAAACGCTCGGAAAATACGGGAATTGTCCCTCTAAACACCTAATTGTGATTTATCATGAGAAATTTAAAAGAAACCCAAAACTAGGCCACAAATCATATGAGCCTAATGATATTCAGAAGCTCAAACTGGCTTTGGCGTGGAGTAGCCCAATTGTATTTACCTACTGTACTTCTCTCTATTTAAACTTTTGCTTCATATTGCATATCTAACAGATGAATGTTGGCAGGTCCGGTCCGCGTCATTCGATGAGATCCAACTGGAGGCAGCGCGCGGCTCGGGCGCAAGTGTGCTGCTGTCGGTACCGCAGCCCGGCGCCCGTAGCCGCTCCTTCGACTCAGCCGGATCTGATGACTCCGGCACTTATCTCGAGGTAAGAAACTTACACATTCTAATAACGCCTGTATTCCCATATAGATTGTCAGAGTTACACGCACACTTCGCCCGTAATAGAGGGCACGCCAATTGACACTAACCAGGCACAAATATATACTTTGAGATACTGCAAATATATTTCAATTAAAAACCCACTAACACATCCACCGACTGGAGAATAACCGTTTTTTTCAAAATAGTGAATTGTCAAAAAAAAAAAATTGAAACCACGGATTCTCAAAATCATTGAAAAATTCCATAGCAGTCAAAGTCAAAACTTAAGTCATTTATTTCAAGTCGGCCATTTTAAGGCACTTATGAATGCCAAAAACAAGAAAATAGAAATTATTCTAGGCACCCCTTCCAAAAGGTAAGTTTCCTAAGGAATGAGGAGGGGCAAATATTCAGCAATGACGTTAGGATGAACGATATGTATATAGATACACGATGCTTTCATATTTATTAATACCCTATATTTTAACCGTAGACGATTTTTACTAATATTTTAACAAACAATAAAACAGTTAATAGAATAAAACAAACACTTTTAAATGATTATCATATAGGTCAATCATAACTTTCTAGTATGCAAATAATGTAGGTCCCTACTTATGTAAGAAACATAATATAATTCTTGTATCACTTAAAAATGCAACTATACTATAGGTAGGTGTGCAATTTTCATTTCCGAAATGTTCCAAGCAGTCAAGCCCAAAGGCTCATCAACGTCTTCCGAGTTATTTCTGATGAAGGGTCTCCCAAAACAACAAAATTACGTCTACGTTAGCTTTGACGTCGGTCTCTCAACGAGATGAATAGACTTTAATGAGTACTTAACTTGCATCAAAGTCTTTTGAGATAAATAAGAATAAACAAGGTTTTCTCCACAATTGTCCAAGCAAAGAGTAGGATTAACTTAGTTTGCAGTGCGTTTTCTTGCTAATTTATTTGTCTAAGTTTGTCCAGCAGAAGTTACGACATGACTGAATTAATAGATTTAGTTGAACTTTGCAGAGGTTTCATTAAAAAACTCTATCTAGGTACTCGCTTACAGAGTGAATGGCACTTGGCTACGAGTTCAGTTGAAAATATTTTTTTTTGTGGTGTAGACAATAAAGCCACCGTAATGTTATTGTATTCTTTTTTATAATCCAGATTTTCTAAACTGGAGAGTAGACAATCCGTGAAAAATACAGAAACGGAAACGGGATTTCTCTCAAGAAGGGGGATGAGAGGATTTACTGGCTGTGCAAAAGAGCATATTATGTCAAGGTTTTCGCCCGGTAACCAGAGAGAACTGTTAGTAAAGAACAAAATAAAATCGCAAATCTTTTATGTTCAGAAATCCGCATGTATGCATTTGCCTGGGAAGCTTTTACAGCCTCTAACATTTTTTGTGCAACATCGCACATTAATTATGTTTGCGAATTCACACAGGCCCTGTAACATTGATCAAAAATCACTAAATATGAATCAATACCGTATCGTTAACCAATATTCTGGTGCTGGTGATAGATCAGCTGTTCATTCTAAATTGGTCAAAGCAATCTAATAGGTAAATCGAGCTTGAATAACCATGCTCCGAGAGAGAAACAAGCGTATACTTTGCCAGCAACAACCATAAACTGTGGTTTTAGCTCATGTGTAGTAAATAATTTAAATTGTTTAATGTACAAATCAAACCAGACACGCCGAACGTTACCCCTTACAGAGGGTATATTAAATCTGTGCTGAAGATAACTATTGTAGTTTCTGTGAATTTTACCTCAAATGTAAAGTTGTTTGTATTTTGTGACAGGTCCCACGTCTGTGGTCCCGCCGTCGCTCTGGGAAGGGCACGCCACCACCATGCGTGCACTGTCGCCACATGGAGACGTGGCTCGCGCGGCGCAGCGAAGAGCGTGTCACGCCCGAGCGAGCCCTCGCCTCCTCTTCGGCAGAAGACGATGACGAGGAGGACGAGAGCGAGCAGGACGTGCCACAGGTGCTGCTCGCTCCGCCACCACCACCCCGAACATTCCCTCCGCCCCCGGTGCACTCGCCGCCACCAACGCCGGGGGCACCGTCCTTCGAACTACAACCGCCCGTAGATGAACCTCCAATGCTTCCACAACGACGGCGTTCCATATCAAGACAAGAAGCTTTCTTCGTGGAGCCCACGGGTAGTTCGCTTGAAAATGTTCGTGCATCTGAAGAGGAAGCGGCCTACGCTGCTAAAGACTGCCTCGTGCACGACATCTACCTGGCAGTTCCTGAACTAAAACGTGATCGAGCCGCGTCTGTGGACTCATGCTTTTCAAAAGTGTCTGGTGGTAGAGCTGAGGAGTTGAATGGTACCGGGAACTCTCTGACAGTTCCCGGAAGTGGACTTAGATCAAGATCGGTAGATATAGTGTTGCCTACAGCGGAGCAATCGAGATATAAGGCGTTAGCGTTAACATCGGCTCAGCAAGTGGCGACTTCAGCAAATCAGCAGAAGCAGGAAGAATCTGTGTCGCAGGCCGTTTCAACCACAGAGTGCAGGTTAGTTGCTTGCAATTATTCAGTGTATTAAATTTATTATAATGTTTTTTTTGTTGTTTTTTTTTTTAAATTATTTTTGTTGACCTTATTCTATCTTCTCGGGAACTGATTTCATAGTTGCCCAGTGTACCAATATTTCTACGTTTATGACAGGATGGTACCTTACGCATTTATATGAAACATTTAATCAGCTGCACACCTGTAAAATATTTTTATAACTGTTTCTATCTTATTTACGTGTAACCAACTTAATTGAGCTATAAATTGTTGTAGTTAATCTCGTAAAAAAAGATGTAAAAGGGTGTTTATTAAGGCTCGGTTCGAGTATAGAATACGCGGACGTTACGGTCGATTTATGGCTAAGCCTTCGCTATAGCCTACAATGTACACGTGGCTTTATTTTGTTTTACTAGGTACTCGTACTATAAGAGCCCGCGCTCTTACAATAGGTACTGAGACCGTCAATAAAAGGCGTATTTTACATTGATTCTTAGTTCTTACTTATTTTATATTTAGCTGTGTGCTGTCAGCTTTCCGAGCTGACTCGCAATTGTTTTCATCTAATCTTCTAAACATGAAATAGTGTTTAGCTCATTAAACATGCCATAATTAAGCAACTTCAAAAATATTCGTGGCGGATGCTTGGGAAAGCCATGTAGTCTAAAACCTCTACAGAACATAACGGTCCTAGTAAGTCTTGTACAAAAGGTACACCTATAATAAAATAATTGTCTCATTTAATGTTCGTTTTAAACCTTGATAGTAGTCCAGACTACACTCTTATTATAAAGGTTATTAACGCGTTCTTACGAAGGCTTTTTTACAAAGATTATTTAATTTTACAATAATGAATAAGCAATCACATTAAAATAACTTTAACTGAGGATGGATATGGTAATAAAACACATTTAAAAAAATACACATTGTTTAGTGTGGCGCATTGGCCGCCCGCGCCCGTACAGATAATCTGCCGGACGATTTTGTTTATCTGCCGACAAATTGATTATATACGATCCACTGAACTGAAAGCTCTAATAAGTTATTGGCGATTCTGTTTTTATATCGCTTCTTTTATTTTTGGACCATTCTTATTATTTATTGCGTTATAAAAAGCTCAAAGTGTTGTTTATTTTTCATCGAGAAATATTTCAAGAAAAACACCAGAATTTTGGTAGGTATTGTTGACAGAATCAGTGGTTTGCCTTATTCATTCATTTACAAAACGCCAATGCACCACCTACTGATTGAAAATTAATAAGTATTTAATATTAGAAATGTAAAATTAACTACCTAATCAGAACCAGTTAATTTTATAGTGGTTTAGTTTGGGTAATTTTTTCTTGTACTTTTAAATACAGCACTGAAAGTATATAAATCTTTAAATACATAAATACAGGAAAAGCTTTTATTCAGTGCGCAAACTTTAACCATGAATTCAAAATATAATTCTAGACCCCCAGCGCAGAAATCTTTCGTCGGTTTTACAAAAAAAAAAAAAACCGGCTGTTTAATGGAAAAGTGCAATACCTACGCGTCAAAATGTATGGAACAGCAGATTTTTGTGAAACTGTGATAATTAATAGAAAAACATCAATCTCCTTCTATTGTTGTCTATTCTTCCGTCGGCAAATCCGTGCTCGTGCTAAGCCTGCTGGTAGCGTTGGTGCCGAGGAAAATAAATGAAATGGTAGACTATTTAACTTTACGTGTGTATTGAACCAGTGTCACATTTAAATTAAAAATTTTATGTTGGTGTTGCAATCGTAATGATTAAATACCCAAAATTCTTTCTGACCTTTTTGTTCTTGCTCTGCTGCTAAGGGTCCTAGCGCGATGTTAAGTAGCCTTTCTCAAGAATTGGCTATCAAATGCAATCACAAGTAAATTACGTTCTGCAATAATTAACATTCTAAAGTGATCATTAATTTATGTCGGTAACTGTACTTTGTGTAGGTAATGTTAAGACCGGACGTTATTAAATATTTTTACATAAATAAAATAGATCCATAAATAATATCGTCTGGAAAGTTTTTTTGCCAAGAAATTATTATTAATGTCAAACGCAGAGGAGACATCTTCAGTATAGCAGTTTTTTCTTCGCGTTCTTGATTAATGTTTTTTTTTTCTAAATACTGCTTAAGTTAGACATTATTTTTATTCGATTTATTGCTTTTACGGTAGCTAAAGTACCAATTTTAAGAATTAAATGAGTACGACTGTGGGACTAATTTAGGTAGTTACCCACCTGTCTTGACATTCTGGAGGGTCAGATCAATAGCTTAATATTCTTGAAAACTATCGTAAATCTGTATCTGCCGCAATAATCAAAAAGACAGATGGACAATAACATTGTCCGATGAAGCGTAGCTACCCATTAGCTGATAACTAGACTTAGGTTAACTCAGGGAAATTGATTGTTAAGCAAATTGACTACCAACTTAAATTATCAGTATATTGAAGTATACAGCTTGGATATATAATCGTAAGCAGTGGGTATAATCTGCCAGGGGTGCGTGTTTGTTCGAAAGAGATACCACGGCCCCTGGCATACGGGCTACTGAGGGAACACGGGTGGGTTTTAGTCAGGAAAAGTCTGACACGCCCTCCTGCTCTACTCAGCAGGAGAAGTCATTTGATGATTTCCCACCCCAAAAAAAAAAAAAAACCTTCTTTGCTACACAATCATAAATCCTGAAATTAGAATAAACAAAAAAAAAAAAAAAATTTGGAAAAATGGCATCTAAATAACTATAACTAAATATGGGTGTTAGTAAAATAAAGTATTTAAAAGTAATGTCGTATCACTTTTCCTGCCTCAATAAAACTCGTACCTATTAGAAACGCATCCTACTCTTACGATATTACTATAACATAATATTATAAATGTGAAAGTTTGTGTGATTGGATGGATACGTAGATGTTTTGAGGTCTGTTGGCACATGTTTAGCTTATAACCTGGATTAACACATAGGATACTTTTATCCCGGTAGTACGTTACCGTGGTATAATTGTCGACCTCCACGCGGGTGATGCCGCTGGCAAAAGCTTGTCTATACTAATATTATAAAGAGGAAAGATTTGTTTGTTTGTTTGCATTGAATAGGCTCCGAAACTACTGAGCCGATTTGAAAAATTCTTTAACTGTTGGGAAGCTACACTACCGGGTGACAATAGTCTATATTTTATTCCCGTATTCCCACGGGAACGGGAACTACGCGGGTAAAACCGCGGAGCGCTGCTAGTATGAAATAAATACTAGGTCCCAGAAGCAACGCAGTTGATTCAAGTAATTATAAGTAAAAGTTAATAATGGATTAAATTCTGCAGAAATGTGAAGAATGACAATGTTGACCTACAGAGAATACCAAAAAAACACAGGTTACGTTTTTTAGAATAGGCTATTTATCACCAATGAGGAAAATGCTGCTTAAAACCAACTTCAAATTTGTAGGTCATGACTGTGTGCTTAAATATACATAATTATTATATTTTAAGCTGTAAACATTTCCTTAAATGGAATTTAAATGTGAACCAGTTACCATAACTAGTTCACATTTATAGTAGATACTCTTGAGAGGTATCCTTGGTATCAAATCAAGAGTGAACATACTCGTATATTGTCTGGGCACGCTCGTTTATAATTCCATCGCTTTTCATCAGGTGTGGTCCAAGAGCAGGCTCATTAAGCATAACATAAATAAAAAAAAGTAATAATAAACATGTATATAATCTCATGTGCTTACACGAACAATAAACAATATCATAACATAACACATAATAATGTTCTTATATTATTTCGATAACTAAGTGCAATCAAGAATAACTAAGTCATCGGATAAATATATAATCTGTGCCGCTTTATATGAACGTATTCCGCCAGCCGCAGTGCAAATAGTTCACGACATTCTGCAGATTCCACGGTTGAATAATGCGGGGCTGTAAACCTCTACTTATGATTATTGTATGTACTTCGAATACCTAGGCAGCCGCGGGATTCTGGGGCCACTATGTGCACAATATTTCTCCAAGTCGTTCCCGCATTTATTTTGCCAGATAGACGGTACTTTAGCACTTGACAGCGCTACAAAGCGGAGATATAAAGTTAGTAGATTGTACACTTTTCCACGGAAATCTTATTGTAGCGAGTGAACTTGAGTGATTTCGTTTACCAATTCGGCAACATATTTTCTGTGACTATGGCACTTGGTAATGTGCTTGATGTTGATCTTCAATACAATCGATGAAATCATATGTGATAATCGTGTTCGAAGAAGATTCGTTTTGTCTCTTCAATTAGTAAGTACATGTTACTTACTTAAAAATTATGTAGGTAATTCGTTATCCAATTCTGTTTCCTTGGCTGAAATGTTGTTTTATAAATAAAAGCTTACAAAGACAGACCTCTACCTACGGTATAATTGTGGGTCAACAGGGAAACACGCGTGTGTTCTTTGCATACGAGATAATATTACCATATTAATCTCATTAACACATTTTCAGTTTTAACAATGCGTTGCGTGGTTTTTAACATGTAAAATGAGAATATTCCGGGCATTTTATTATGTTAAAACGGTTAATAACATTAACATTTTTTAAGAGGTAGGAAGCTAAATTGGTACGTTTAAAATTCTGTATATATTTTTTTGCATTTGCCTGAAAAACTCGCTCCAATTTCTGTGCAACTTTGCAGCTGGGTACAGTACCTATGCGTCACAGTAGATTAAGAGGATTCTGGCCATGACATGGTAGCCCCAGACCTAACCCTGACGTTGGCTAGTAAAAGCTTTGAGAAACGAAAGGCCAGTGAAAATTTCACACAAACGCACGTGATTGTTTATTTAAACCTAGGTATATGGAATTTAAAAAGTTTTTGGCAGTCGTTACGGGTTGTTAGAAGCCCAAAAGTCTGACAACCAGTCTTACCAAAGGGCATCGTATTGCCCAGTTACAGGGTTGTGGAGGTCAGATCCCAGATAGGCAGTAGCTCCATGTAAAATACTGGTATTCAGCTGCATCAGGTTAGACTGGAAACCGACCCCATCATAGGTGATGATGATGATAGAATTTAAAAAGTATTTCGAAACCATTTGGCCAGAATTTGGTATTTTTTGGGCAACAGCCGGTATTCAGCAATCAGTTTTATATTTGTTAATTTTCTCAGTTTCAGGTTTTGTCCGTTTTTTTGTGATGTGATTGCAATAGATATTATAGAATTCATAGACACACTATAGTCATCATTGTAATTGGTTCACTTGCCACTTACAGACATGCCATGAGCAAATACAAAGCAACGTATAAAGCTCATTAATTCGCCAATCAGTTTATTACACGAATTATTGATGCGTACTAGATTAGTCGCCTAATAGGAACCTATGACAAAATTATAATTTAGTACATTGTACAATTTACTAACAATATTAAAACATTGAATAAAGTAATAAATAATCTACATTCTTCATGTTTATTGCACGGGATATCCGATCATTTAGATCATAATCTCGATAAAAGGTATGAAAAAACTAAAAAAAGAATTTTACGTAATAATTATACCAATCAACTTATAACTCCACTAGCTTTAGCCATCGGCTTCGCCCGCTCAGAGGTCGGAAATTATCCCACGAGGATGTACTACCGGGATCAAAAGTATACTATATGTTAATCTGTGTGCGAAATTTTATCCAAATCCGTTTAGCCGTTGTTGCTTGATTGAGTAACAAACATCCATACATGTACAGTTACGAGCGCTAATATGTAAACGCTTACCAACTTTTAAAAGTGATTTTCTCCTGTTGTACTGGTTGTAATTTTATGTTATTATGAAATTAATATTTCCCACACTATAATGAAATAACTAAGTTATCTGAAGGTTGCAATCGTGATTTTATAGAAAATCGCTTTTGAATTTGGCTAAGTGTACACAAATTAATTCTCGTGAGTGTTCAAGTAACGATGCGATTCTTTGCTGAAGTTTACTACAAAAGGTAACACAAACCTTAGACGATTTAATAGTTATTTGAAGGCACATTTAACACTCCTCCATCACGTAAGCAAACTGCCGAACAGCGAAAATGAACCACGACGTAGAAATAAAATACTGTTTGACTATCAGCGAACCCTTTCACAATATTTGCTCACATTTTGTTCCACTGTTATTCTCATCACTTACCTTTGCTTTTCATCCCTTCTTTGTGTAACTTTACGTACATTTTAGATACTTGTGCTAGCTACCATTAAGTCATGATGTATGTAATTAATCTACTTTTAATGTATAGTCATATGGTGTTAGGGACATTGACGCGCATCATGTTACCTTGGGTTCAATATCTATATGATTCTGAACGAAGAGGTTCAGAATCATAAAGGTACTGAATAAACAGCCGCACGGGTCAATCGATCAGGTTAAGCTACCCTTGACACGGTTGGTCCGTGGATGGGTGACCATCTTTACGTATCAGGACCCCTCCGTGCCTCGGAAAGCACGTTAAGCCGTTGGTCCCGGCTGTCATTTGTGGATCTTTGACAGTAGTTACGGGTTGTCAGAAGCCCGAAAGTCTGACAACCAGTTTTACCAAGGGGTATCGTATTACCCAGTAACTGGGTTGTGGCGGTCAGACAGGCAGTCGCTCCATGTAAAATACTGGTATCCAGCTGCATCCGGTTAGACTGGAAGCCGACCCCAACATAGTTGGGAAAAGGCTAGGTAGATGACGATACGTATACATTTTCCATCGGTTATAAAAAAAAATGCTTTATACATTTTGACCGAGTAAGTATCTATTGCACTTTTCGATGGAACCGCTGACTTTTTTTGTTTTCCATCGGGTCTAGAACCATCTGCTAAATATATGGTTATCGTTATTCTCGTCTATATGCCTGCCTGCCCTGTATTCATTGACGGGAATAGATGCATAAGCATGCCGGCCATTAATGGATTAGTTTAGCAGTCGTTAGTTCATTACATCACTTTGATCTGCGTACATCACGCTAATTGAGTGGCTTGGAAAACTCTCTAAGGACCAGCTTGTTATAAATTAACACCTTTCACGTGTAAATGCAAGGTAAAGCATATCCCCTCTATAATGTGTAAAGTCACTAAGGTCTGATTCGAAAAGAGAAATCTGTAGCACTAAACGATTCTCTAGCAGCAATTTAGAAATATAGCGATCTTCAATTGAGAAAGCTTGGTGGCTGAAAACATACCCATTTTAATACTTTTACCTCAACGTTAACGTTTCGCTTATTGGTTGTAAACGATATTCTTTAATTGGGTTCCGTATGTTCGGCTCAATAAACGTAACGTGTTTCAGTCTGTCCGTATGTCACAGGCAATTTGCTCCGAATCTAATGGATCAATTCAGTTTAAAGGTACACATATGAGTTTATAAAAATATCTAATATAGTTCAATACCTACTTATAGTTTGCAGAAAACCTAAGACAAATCTGTAGTCTTAAAATAACGTGGTAAATCTCTTAATACTCTGCATACAAAACGACATTTGCAATTGGAATGTATAGGAGAACATGTTTTTCAAGTACAGCGTTAAGTTTGTTCTTGAGATAAATTCATCTTAACTACGGAACCCTTCAGTTTGCTCGGTCCAACAAGCACTGTACTAACGATTCCCTAAGAATGTTCTTACTGAGAAACAAAAATGGTAATTAGCTTTTCTTACGTATAGAAGGCACGAAAACTGACCAACATCCACATTTACAGTATTTGCAATTTCTGACATAGTTTTGTAAAATGGCTTACTTTCATTTTCATTACGCTAATTTTCATTTAAAAATAAAATCATTTTTTAAATACTAGTTGATTTTGGAGGACTCATAAATGATCACCACATTTGTTTTAAAGAATCACTTTACCCCTGAGAGCAATGTGTGTGTGACTTTATAAGTACGATGTAGTGCTGAAAAATCTGGCACGTGTCTAAGTTTACCAGACACGGGTATCCAATAAATACCTAGAAACTAGTAGGGAAATAGAGGACCGGCTTCCTTGTTTCAGCGGTAATACAACACTCGGTTGTTGTTTGTTTTACCTATATTATTTTGGTGGTACTAGCAGGGAAAGATAAAGTTGGCTACTTATTATTCATTAAAAATATTGCCATACACTTTCCGACATTAAAATCAACCACCACCTCATCCTACTATAATATTATAAATGTGAAAGTTTGTATGTTTAGATGTTTGGATATTTAAATGTTTGTTGCTCAATCACGCAGGAACGGCTGAAAGGATTTGGATGAAATTTGGCACACATATAGTTTATAACCTGGATTAGCATTTAGGATAGTTTTCATCCCGGTATTACGTTCCCATGGGATAATTTCCGACATCCACGCGGGCGAAGCCGCTGGCAACATTTGTCATAATTGGAACAGTCGTTTTTGAGCTGCAAAAGGACATACATACAAATACAACACCCTAATTGCATAACACACTGTTAATCAGAGTCTGAATCATTTTGAAGGGTTCTCTTGCTAATCCATTCTTTCATATGTTCGAAAAAATTGTCTGCTTAGCAACATAAACAACGCCATGAATGTTGTGGTTCTGTGAAAATGAAAGTGATTCCTGATAGTGTATTATTATCCATTTACACATTAGAAATAGCCACTTTTGTTAAGAAAAACCTAAAAATGTTTAATTTTGATAAGAACGAGCGTAGCAAAACCAAATTAATTAATACCAGCACCTAGACTATAAATGTACAAAAATAGCCCAGAATGTTGAAGCATATAAATATACAATAAATTACCTGAAAATATACGGTCCACGAGGACACTATGTGTATTTAAAGCCAGGTTAAAGGTTCTCTTAGATTTTTTTACCATAGCTTCCTAGAATTTATGGAAGATAAAAATTTAAAATAGACTTTAAATGTTACATCCTTGTGTTAATTAAAATAATGTATTATGTTTATGAATGAAGCTAGATATAAGTTTACTTACTTAATATAATATTTGAAGTGTGTAATTTCCTAATCTACGTCATATTAGATCTCACAGTAATATGTATTATTAGTGCTGCGCCCTAACAGGGTCATGTACTCACTAGTTTTAAGCCTAGCTTATATTATGGTTGTGTACATTGTGCAATTAACAAATAAATAAATAATTCTAGATTACGCAAATACTCTTCTGTTAAACTCATTGCTCTTATTTTCAAAATAGTAGTCAAAAGTAAAATAGTTAAACTAAAGCTTGGTTGTAATTTCAATAATTGGAACTAATTATAATCTACCTATTAAGGACCTTACCTACACTCCGAAAATCAGGCGTGACCAATCGTTGATCTCCATAATTAATTTAACGTTATATTCGTTTAACTTTCTAATTAATTAATAGACCCTTAAACACAAAATGACTAAATGCTTTAAAGATATGACAATTTGTTTGAATTGGAATTTAATGAAGTTTTCTCGTTCAGACTTATTTGATAAGAGAAATTCTTGTCAATTTCTAAAAGCTATTAAAATGCTTAAGGTCACTAGCAAGTCATTTGTGTTGTCCTTTAGTGTAATTGCATTGTTTTTTCTCTGCGCAATTCTTTTATCTCTGAAGCTTTTACAATATTACGCAGCCATGGTAGGCCGTCCGTGTAATTCTTTTTTAAGAAGATTTCTTCAAATGTAACGAGTTAAAAGCAGGAAAATTGTGACGCACATTATTTTCGTTTGTAATATAAATAATTGCAGTCTAAATTTACCTCGTAGTTATAATTACAATATTACGCAGCCATGCTAGGCCGCCCGTGTAATTCTTTTTAGAAGCTTTCTTCATATGTAACGAGTTAAAAGCAGGAAAATTGTGACGCACATTATTTTCGTTTGTAATATAAATAATTGCAGTCCAAATTTAGCTAGTAGTTATAACACTTTCAGTAAGTACATTTCGCTTCATGCATTGACTTATTCTTAGTTGTCTGTTTCATTCATGTTTGTCACTTCCTTATTTATAGTACAGTGTCAATGTGTACTTTAACTGTTCAACAACTAAGGAATTAGGTAATAATAACAATTGGCATTGACGTTAAATATATTAAAATCGACCTACAATAATGTCACAAATCGATGTTAAAACTCATGATAAGGAAACGTACGTTAAATAAAATATAACAGGAATTTTCCTCTTCGAACTCGAGTGCACGAGAGTTTTACCGTATTTATCTAATTCTCAGATCAGGATATAAACGTTATATAATGAAATAGAACATTTTACGTCGTGTCTGGTTCGCCGCGGGCTACGTTACTGCGCTCCCCTTTTCCTTACTAAAGAAAATAGCCATTCAAATTGTGACTGAAACGGATACGAAGTTATTATTATATTCTTTACATGCGGAATAAAAAGCTGAACTGAAAGGGTGCTCTGTTTGTATTCTTTTACGTTTTGTTTAGTTTTAAACCTACAATACCCACGCAGAAGCAATGTACACCTACGTAATAAGAGGCTCATTGTACAGCCTTAGTACATACATATACAGGGCATAACAGAAACCCTATTGCTATCCTGAAGCACTTAAGACGACAGTTGGTTTATAATCGCTATACATAGTTTCGGCAAAAAAAATAATACTTATAAGAATTGATACCTTTTCGGTTTCATATGTTGCTTACATTAAAATCATAACAAACGTGTCACCGCACTACGTAGGTGAACTTTCCACGTTACTTGCCAATATCACGATAAATCTCTTCCGAGTGATGTGTTTATTTCAATTTGAATAGTTCGGTTTCTGATGTCAATGTATTAAACATTCTCATAACTTCCGAACATGTAGAGATAGGATTAAAAAACCCTTCCAATATCGTTTGAAATCATCCAAAGAACCCGTGCCCTTGGTATGTATATACCATTTCCGTTACACGTTTTATATTTGATTTTATTAAAAAAAAAACATTAAATCTGTAAAATTTGAGGGGTACTATACTGATAGTACCCTTCAAATTTTACAGATTTAATGTTTTTTGTTAGAGATTTCTACTGAGGAATCTCTTTCATTTTGTTAGTTCCACAACATTCATGGCGTTGTTTACGTTGCTAAACAGGATATTTTTTTCGAACATAATTATGAAAGAAGGAATTAGCAACAACCGTCAAAATAATTTATTACGACTAATATTGTGTTACGCAATTTTAGGGTGCAGTACTGTTGTCATTGATTGCTATATTACAGGAATCGATCATCCTAAATAGTTGACATATTTAGTTCTAAGTAGGTCATCATCATCATTTCAGCCGAAATACGTGCACTGCTGGCCATAGGCCTCCCCCAAAAACTGGTGGTTTGCCATAATCGCCACGCTTGACAGGCGGGTTGGCGATCGCAGTATGTTGGTAAAATGCATAGAGAACGCTGCTGCCCATTCTCTAGTAAGTCCCTTAGTCGCCTTCTACGATACCCACGGGAAGAAATGGGATGTTGCTATTCTTTATGTCCAGCACCACACTGAACTAAGTAGGTACCTACTCAAAATATAATTATTATTGAACATGATACATACACATCCTAAATATTAATGAAATTTTATCCTGTATCAATCAGTCAAATTGAAATTTTTAAACCTGATTTTTTTTACTGCAATATAGGTATTTAATGATTATTTGAACACAACAGTACAGTATGTCTTGGTTTAAAATGTCTCCATTTAGTGCGACGCCAACGTCAGTACACGTGAAGCTCAATCTAAGTTTGGAACATCTTTGCCACAAATCAGTGTCCCGGAGATAGTGAATTAACAATCGTTTTCCTAATAGGTATCTAAACAGTATGTTAGTGGAGTATAGCGTCTTAAGCCAACACATCTCTGGAGTAAGAGAGACACTCAACACACCGCGCTACTTAAGGGACTCATCAGTGAGTTCCCTAAGGGGGAACTCAATAAAGGCCCAGGGTTCCAGGCAGAATGTATGGGCATCTCTATTGCCGCGTCTGCTATCATGGCCAGGGAAGTTAAAGAACACTCGATCCGCATACTCTCAGACAGCATGACTGTTCTGCAATCGCTAAACAGTCATACAGTTGACTCTGGGCTGATATACGAGTGCCACCAGCGCCTCGACCAGGTAGGTAGCCTCATAACATTACCATCCAATAGATCAAAGGACACAGCGGTTCGGTAGGTAACGATGCAGCCGATGAACTTGCCAGGAGGGGGTCGAATATGGCACCAGTGGGACCAGAACCCATCGTACCACTCCCCTTCGGGTATCTACGCACTCTGGTAAGGAAACGAACCAGGGACCAACATCACAAGATATGGCTTGACCTAGGAGAGTGCAAGCAGGCTAACGAAGCACTTCCTACGATCGATGCCCGCCTCACAAAACAGTTTCTCCGTTTAACCCAATCACAGCTGCGTACAGTTACAGCAGCTGTAACTGGCCATGGGTCATTTAAAAAACATCTCTTTCTCATAGGGGTAACAGACAGTCCGCTGTGCAGGGCCTGCATGGAGGACGACGAGACAGCAGCGCAATGTTAAACTGCCCCGTGATCGCCAATTACAGGGCTAAATACTTCGGTAACCCAGGTACCCTACGTGAGATTGTCAGCAACACCAAGGCGTTGCTGGCCTTTCTCGAGGAGCTGGGGTGGATCGAATGACCGATTTTCCCACCCGTACGCAAAATACACGCTTTGACGTGGAGTTGCGGACAATAGCCCGTATTACCTATTACCTTAGTGGAGTCTAAAGTATAGTTGATCGTACACCTAATCCAGCATTTTAAGAAAAAAACTGGTACACAGATAATATACATATGATGATTGGCAGAAGCGGCGCGGCGCTCAACGAAATTGAACTTTATCTGAAACTGTATTAGTAGCTATAGGAGTAATTTTTCATCGGTTACTTATTAAAAAAAAATACGGATACAAAATGTATGGGATAGAGGGCCTACCCAACAAGCAAAATAATCCTGGAATGCGATTTTATAATGCTACGTGGACTTATAACACTCCGATGATAGTTTTGGTGGCTGCTACTGCGCTTTTAACAGCATAAATACATGCTGTTTTTACTCAAGTACGTTTAATCCTAAAATTTGTACTTATATCGGTATATAGGATCATATTTCCTGACAAATATAGGATCAAGACTCCTATAAAAGCATGAAACAAGAGTAATTGCACTCAGGAGTAATTACTCCGGTAACTCAGACTTATATGTGCCTATAAGATATCATCTGCGGACCATTTAAATCTTTATACTCCTGTAGGAGCATGTACCAGGAATATATACACTGAGGAGCAATTACTCTTGTTATTTTTACTTATAACCTCTTATAAGCTAAAAATGTATGACCAATTTAAGTAAATTAAAGTTAAATAACTGTAAATCATTTATGTATCTGGTTTGGTTTTACAGAAACTTAAAAGTAAGCGTTAAATGAATTTCATATCCACGTTTAAAAAATAATTGATCACCAAGATTATAACAGCACTCGGTAGGATAAAGTGTTCTCTATATCGATTTATCGTATGCCGTTTTAAACCTAGACATATTTATATAGGTATTCCACAGTGGTGTTATTGTCTAAGAAATCTCAAACAATCCTGGTTAAATCTCTTAAGAAGCCACTTTTGCTTGAAACGGCCAGTACAGGTGAAAACACGCTTTATATAGTTTTGCAAATTCTATTGTAGGATTTAACATCAGCCATTTTGATTACAACTGTTTTTGTCTACAAATATTGAAAATGGATTTTAATATGTGGAAGCAGTTTAAAAAAGTCGATCTGATAAAAGAAAAGTTAAAAAAAAACATATAAAGAAATGTTAACCGCAGTGAGCAACGATTTTTTAAATTTAACTGGTGAAGACCGTATCGCGAATTCTAGCGAGGGTTCCGGCAAGATAATTGTAGTACTACTTTAGATGGAAGAGGTTCAGACTAGGAAAGTACCAAATCTTTGAGCGATGTTGAAAGTGATCATAAGGAAGAACTTTCGGATTATAACAAAATTTAGAACTGCGTGATTCTATTAATAACTTGGCCTTAGATTTCAATATTTCTCATGCTGCATTGAACTCTTTACTTGAAATTTTAAATAATAATATAAACAATGTTTTGCCTAAAGACGCACGAACATTACCAAATACAACCAATAGAGAAAACCTACACATCAGTATTTCAGCCCCAGGACACTATTAGCACAACGGTTTGATCAAATGTTTGAATTTTTTTTATCACAATGTTACTTGTTTATCAAATGAGATTTCTCTAAACAAATGTTGATGGATTACCAGTTTTCAACAGTTCGACATACCAGTTTCGGCCTATATGATGTACACTGTTAATAGAAACCACGCTGTGACAACCGGGACATATCTCAGACAACAAGAAATGTGTAACACTCCGAGGCCATTTTAAGTTCTTTCAAGGTCGGAAATCTTTTTTGGTTAAAAATCGATCGATATCCAGGAACATATCCGGCATAGTCTTGTTTAAACCATCGGCAACCTGTTATATAATTCAGTCAAATAAAAACCATGTTTAAACTGATGTTTAACCTTGCACGTAGAACAAACCCTTAAATTATTCCTTTAACTTACTTATCTATAAATATCAATCGATTTTCATCTGGTCATTGCGGAACCCTAATCGGTAACAATGGCGAATCTTTTTCGGTTTTGAGATAACCCAATATAGAACCAATATACTTATATTGGTATTATGTCACGCTTGGAAATGCTAAAATTACTTATTTTAGCACTATATCGTACTTGGAAATGCTCACCAAGAAAATGGCAGCTGCCTTAATAATATTTATTTAATATTAATTAATACTAAAATGTAAATAAGCAAATTTCAAGAGGCGCTTTATTTTTTTATCAAAACCATGATAGATTTCACAGAAAATTAACATTCCCCGACGACTAAGCTATAAGACTAACAATTTGACAACAATAAGATTTTGTTTTTCTACTAAGGTTGACATTAATAAATTCTGATTCATATAAATACTACCCTAAAATATTTTTTTACAGAGCACAACAAGTGATACCTTCACTTCGACTATTGACAATATACATTTCTAATCTCATTTTTGACTATAACTTACTTATATTGAGATTTACAGGAGTAATTGCATTGACGTAACTCAATTACAGGAGCATTATAGTCGTATATGGCATTTCAGCGGTCTGATATAAATACCTTATAAGTAAAAGTAGACTTATAAAGTGGGCCCTTTTCCAGGGTTATATGAGGATATAAGTCTCATATAGTCCTCGATAAATGATGGTTCTAGGATAGTTTAAAAACCACTTTTTGCTAGTTGGGTACTCTCTAAGTTCGTCAACGAAGATACGAGCCCGTCCGAAAGTAATTTGATACTTCGGAATGAACTCTACTCCTGATTAATGAAAATTTTTCGGACGGGTAAAACCACATTGGGAGTAAGGACAACTGTCCAATCGTGGTGTCATTCATTGCCAGTCCAGGCCCCGAATTAATCGTATGTCCGATGGTGCTACGGAGTAGGACCTGTCCATAACTTCGGCCGAAACTACGGATTTCGTTCGTAGAGAGTAGACTCTCTGGTATTTGTTTTTAAACCGAAGGAAAAATTTCAATGCAAAGGTTTTCAGAATCACATTAGTATCGATGGTAATCCATGTTAACGGGTTGCGCGTTGATGTCAATGCTATCCTATATTTTTCGGCAGGATATGTATATTGTTACACAATATGTCACAAAGAGAATACCTAATGCCTTAATAATTATCTATTTTATCTTCTTCTTCTTTATTTCTTTATCTAGCTTCTCCAAAAATAACAAACTTTGCGCTTAGTCGAAACTTGAAGCTGTAATTAGTGTCGCTGAAACTGAAACTGCTCAAGGCTAAAAACAGCTAAGACTCGTTCTTTATGTCTTCCGCGGTCGTATTTTCTGTTCCAACTTACAGCACTATAATAATTTAAGACGCGCTGAAAGATAAGCTTCCTTTTCTTGTTAAAACTACCACGACTGAAGAAAATGGGATGTACATGTTTCTGTAAGAAGAAAATGGTTACAAATTAAATTACTTATATTTCCATAATTATAAAGTACATGATTAATTAAATTATAAAAGTAATGAATAGAAAGAATAACTAGAATTAGCAACTTAGCATAAAATTAACTTTAAAAATTATGAAAAGTATATACTCGTAGTTACTACCTACGACTTTCATCAGACCTGCGCAGTTTCAGATTATAACCAAGTACGTAGTAGAATCCTTACTAATATTATAAACGCGAAAGTTTTATGTATGTTTGTCTGTTACTCTTTTACTCAAAAACGGCTGAACGGATTTGGATGAAATTTGACAGATCGATTATAACCTAGATTAACATATAGGATAATTTTATCCCGGTAGTACGTTCCCGCGGGATAATTTCCGACTTCGAAGCTGCGGGCAGAAGCTTTTTCGTAAACATACATTTATAAACTCACGCGTTCTTCCCATGGTGGTAGGCAGAAACGCCTTCACATTCAGGCCTCTGGTCATACACGCACGCTAGTTGTGACTACTACGTACTTGACCTTTCTTAAGATCATCACCAATTAGGTCAGTATGACCTCCTAGGATCCTTCGTGAAAAGAGTATGCTTGTATGGTTTGGTAATGTTGAGAGGATGAATGAAAGGCGACTAAAAAAATGAGTAACAAAGCAGATGTGAGTAGAAATGCTGGGAGAGACGCCCCTTGGAGGACCTTTCGAATACTAGCTTTTGTCCGCGGCTCCGTCCGCGTGGATGTAAGTTATTGCGTAAAAAAGTAGCCTATGTCTTTCTCCATATCCCAGGCTATATCTTTCTCTAATTTCATGACGATCGGTTCAGCGGTTTAAGCGTGAAAGCGTAACAGACAGACAGAGTTACTTTCGCATTTATAATATTAATAAGAATTTATAGTTTGTATAATGCTTATGTAACAACAAACGGTGATCAATAATGCAAAGGGTACTGGTGGTGGCTGATTACCGGTGCCCGGTCCGACTCCCGACGGACCGGCTCGGTTAATACTATTAACTCCGTAAATCATCGCAACATCTCTTTTGGTTAATATGGATACCTTCCTTCTTGAAGTAAAATAAAACTTATGAAAATATCGAATGAGTTAAATTATGCAATTATTTCTCTTAATTTATAGCAGATTCAGATTACCTGGTGTACACTGTTCCAATTAATGTATCATACGATCAACTTATATATTTATTTGGTTAAACGTGGGCGTCGGTAAACTGCTTTGCATGGCCGGATACAGTGAGCCGATATTATATTATACATCACAGTGGTAGGAACTCATGCGTTGAAGGTTCTTAAATATTTGCATCTCTTAATTAATGTGTTATAGAATACAGAGATTTATGCTCGTCTCAATCAAATTTATTTACATTGTTGAGAGCTTAATTACGCATATGTGAAACACTCTCTGAAATTATGGAAATGCGGGCGAAGAGTCGCTTCTCGTTCAGTTTTTAATGAGATGCCTAGCTGTCTTTATTAAGTACTACTTGTCAATTTCATGAATTCGCTTCTGAGGGACCACAGATTATAAGGGGAATCTAGTCGCGGGGTCGAACTCACTGGTGGGCCTGACTAAAAAGCATGCTGTTTCACCAGGCATCGTATCTGACAGAGGTAGTACCCGTTATGACCAGTTAGACGCTAGTCTACACGCACAACGTTATTGAGTGAGATGCAGGATCATTTATAGTAAAACAGGCGCGTAAAAATTGAGAAAAGGCCTTCGGAAGATCGGGTTTTATGAAAAATCCACTGCATAAATCAACTATCAAGTATCAATAAAATTAATTTAACTTTTCGAGACTTGAGCTTTGTCGGTACCGACTTGGTTTTGGCGATTTTACATTTCTTTTGTTACTTAAACACGCCCAAAGTTATGTTAAGATAGCAAGAAAAACGAAACTTTGCTGGCTCCTAACATTTTAATGCCTTTTTATTTTAGTATTCTGTTTTCGTACAGACAATATTAATAATGAGACAAAACCATATCATGTTTATTTTTTTATTTACATTGTCGAACAGTGGAGTAATACACTCCCGAAATTTGAATGTAAAAAAATGTCGACAAGATTTACTTTAATGAATGGGAGCACTTGATGTTTGGGGATCTGTAGTTTGAGCTGCAATGTTTTTGATTGATTTCTTTGCAAATACTGCAAAACTCAAACTGAAACTTATAGCATTTATTTCAATTAAACCATTTAGGCACTTTTCAATTTTCAAAAAGAGAAGAACGGGCAAGAAACTCCACGGACATTCTTTTAAATCAATCACAGCACAGTTATATCTGTTCTGTGCCTACAGTATACATACATAAACTCACGTCTTTTCCCCATGGGGGTAGGCAGAAACTACAGAAAGCTTCCAGCTACGATCCTCACACACACCTTTGTTTCGTTTACGTTCATACATCTAGTCATATACGCACACCGGTTGCGAGTTCTACGCACCTGAATAGAATAGAATATATTTATTTGCAAATAATGTAGGAAAAATACAAATCAGATGTTGTAAATAATGTTAGATGTTGTTGTTACTGACCTTACTGAAGAACAAATCCAATAAGGTGATGTATATGTAATGTAATGTGTGTATTGATAAAGTAATTTAAAATCATTTTACACAAACTTTAAACAAATTAATGTAATTTCGTACTAGCTACGTACTTAGCAAAGAATTAACAAACCGCAGACGTACATACGTACGTAGGTTAACATGCTTATTAGTTGGCTTTCATTTAAATAGGATTTTAGCTTCAAATAACACATCAGTAAATATAAAAGCTACCTGTATTTGTGTTATTTGAGAAACAACACGTAACATGGTACACAATACACGATACTTTATTCCTGAATAAACTGAAAATACGTGTCCTAATTTGTGAGAGAAGATTGGAGAGATGTTGGTTATTCGTAACTAGACTTTATTTTCGCCTGAAATAGACAAAAATAGAGCTCACTATAGTCGGCAGGGGTAGGAGCTAGATATCCGTGCACATTTTTAGGGTTCCGTACCTCACCAGGAAAAACTGGAACGCTTATAGGGTAATTTCGTTGTTCGTCCGTCTGTGTCTGTCAAGTCCGTGACGTATATCGATGTAGGTATGGGAGAACACGTTTCTCAAATGCAATGTTGAGTTAGTTGGTATTTGGGATAAATTCACCCCAACCACGGAATCCTACATTGTGTGTGGTCTGACTTGCACTTGGCACATTGGACTAGATTATAATAAAATTGTATAACTGTAGCAACAAGCTCTGATAAAATGAGTTTCCTTCTTTATTATTAAAAACAATGTTGCCTTTTGTATCACATAGGTCGGTACTAAATTATTCCACAAAAGACACTCGTAAATTATTGAACATTTACGCTCTCTGTGTATTTTAGCGTGTGTCTATGGACGAAAAACAAGGCGACAAAAACCGTAAATTACAAAGCCAAATTGATATTGATAAAGGACTTTTCAGATGTTTGACGTTATATTGGACCCACGTCACACACGTAGACATGACAAACAAAACGCATCTATAGAGACCTCCCATATTCCACTTTAATAATAAAAGCTACCCACTACATCTTTCAGGTTTTCATTTATTTTCCATTCTAAAAATGTATTGCTTTCCTGATATTAAATGGTTACTTGTTTCCAAATGTATGAAGTAAATTAATATAGACGAATCCATTGAATTCGTTTTTTGTAAGTTTGCGGTGTTTGGTCGGAAATTGTCCGTCGGAGCTTTCATTAAAAGAATAAACAGTGAAAGCAGCAACTACGACGTTCAATTAGTAAATGAAAAACATTAATTGAATGCAAACTACTAAACACAGTCTACTTAGGTATCACTTTAATTATACCTACACATTATTATATTCCACACAGATTAGCTTTATTGTTTGTTGAGGTAAATTCAACATTGGCCGAGAGAAAATGATACTCTCTTGTGGTGTCTAAGAGCGGCTGATTAAAGCCAAGACGGAAGAAACAATGCTATATTGTTGTGGTTTCCAAGGAGATGGAACTGGAAGGGAAATAACTTTGAAATAATGTTCACAGATATTTGCATGTTGACACGCAATTAAAATGGTATTTTCGTTTCATTTTCGGAGAGCGTATATGTTAATTTGAGCTCCTCAAGTTCAGAGTTGAGCTGTATGACAACTGATAAATACGTGCACTGAATGGACAAGTCGACTCAATCTGTGTGGTTCTTTCCTCAAAAGACCATTTCAGACACAAAAATCCACATGGTCTTCACATGATCTGACCAAAATTATGTCTAGACTTTAAAAGAGACGGAGATTCGGCCTTTCTTCTCAGAGTAGTCTGATAGGAAACGCCAACCTCATCTAGTTTTAAAATGAGATTGATATGTACCCAAAAGTAGTTTGTACAAAACCTACTTATAGAAATAAAATCATTTATGATTTGGGTAATTTTTTCTTGAAAACGTTCGTATCCGATCAGGCTTCAATGCATTGTCTCACGTTCAATAGGGAAAAATCACGGTACAGAAAACAAAGTTTTCCACTGGATCCCACACTCAATTCTCAATTCGAAATTTTTATTAAGAGCTTCAATTTGCGAAAAGCATCTATCTATTCATTTTCTCATAATAGAGGGAAACATCAATATATGTTATAGCCCAAAAATGCTTTGGCAAAATATGTGTTTACTATTCAGGAGAGGAAATTGGGATACTTCATACACAGGTTCGTGTAGGTATTTAATACAACAACTTTAATATTTAAATGGTAATTTCTTACAAACTATTTTACATTTCTATATTTATTTTTATGGTTCCGTCAACAGAGTCAACAAGGGACCCTTGTAGTTACTGTATGTATGACATGGTTATACATATTAGTTGAGCAGTGGTGACCCAGTGGTAACAGCCGCGACTTACGAGATGTAGGTCGTAGGTTCGAACCCAGACAGGCGCTTTACTTTGTGTAAATTATTTCATCACCACTGCTCTCTAAACGGTGAAGGAAAACGTTGTGAGGAAACCGGCATGTCCTAGAACCAAGAATTCGAAGACATGTGACATGGCGTGAACATGACGTGGTATCCACCACGCCCGATCTCTCTCACAGAGAGGAGGCCTGTGTCCCAGCAGTGAGAAAGTTATAGGCTGATTATGTATACATATTAGTCACGCCGACAAAGTAATAAACCATTTGACGCCATATGTGCGTTTTTTTTTTGCTCATCTAGTACCCCATAGGGTCAGGGGTTGTTGGATAGATCTTTCAAAAATATTGAGGGTTTGTAGAAACAATTGTTCGATTAAGGAATCTGTTTGAAAGTGCTAATTTTAGTTGTTAGAATTAAGTCACGCTCCTCTCCCTTAAGCTAACTGCCAGCTAAATGGTTGTTTTTTGATATGTGAAAAAAATCATGGCAGTAATATATATAACAATGTTAAAAGGAAAACTATCACCACGGCTAAGCTTTACAAATTAACGAGTAATGGTTGACCAATTCACATTTTTAGTTGGAATGTAGGTATGAGTTGAGACATGTTTTTCAACCACAATGTTTATTTATTTATTGAATAAGGATCTCCAACAAAAGATGTACACAATACATGACATAAATAGAAGGCAACAACAGGTAAGTTGTTGCCTTACTTCACAGTAACATGTGAAGTTTGTTCTTGGGATAAATTCATCCCAACACGCTCTTGGCTGGTTTTTTTAAATAATTCATGCTTTGTGTACAAGTATGAAATGCACAAAGGTGGACTTAACGCCATATGCATTTTCTGCCAGCTACCTTTGGGTGATCGTCACCCTAATTACTTATTCCACAATTTCTGCCAAACCGTAGTTTACGTTGAATTCCTAAGGCAGCTGTACCAGTGTGGCGGGCGGTACTGCCGGTACTAATTAAAACTTGTCTGTTGCTGTTTGTAGTAAGACATCGGACATCTCTTGTTAAATTTATGGCATTTATAAATTAGCCGGTCGTGTGAATTGCTGCACGTTGGCAACGCTCGCGTTCTGCGCAGCGCCTACGTCCCCGCCATGCCGTGCCAGCCTCTATTGTACATTCATCCATTGTTCTGTAAATTGCGAAACATTTTGAGCCCTACTTTTAAATAAAAGAAGCGACTCTTATCGCCGCTACATGGAGATACAATAATTGTATCTCTATGAAAAGATTTCAACATGAAGAATAAGAGTAGCTATTAAGTACATCGAACAAAGGCCAAAGTAGTTTTCTAAAGCTGTGTCCTTATAAAACAGAGGTGAACCCTTATTGAATGCCACTCATCAGCCATCGACTCGAATGACATTGAATATTTCTGAATAGATGCTGAACATTGAATTAAATTAATAGGTTGCAAGTAGATATTTCTCAGTTAAATCTTTAACAACCCAAATATATTTAAAACTTTTCAATTTGTTTAAATCAGCTTATGAAATATGATGAACGATTATTTAAGTTTAAAATTGTATTTACAATTTTTTTCCAAATTTACTGCCTTTTTCGTAGCCAATCACCTGAAAAATGAAAATGTTATGTAAAAAATAAATCCATGACGTAGTTACTTGCTAATTGCGTTTGTTGAAATAGTTTCATAGTGTAATGTTTTATTTATAAAAACAAGGGATCGCCCAGAGGTTGAAATTCGACTATGATTCACTTAAATTTTAAATTTGAACGAATGCATTATTATATAAAAACATTACCTTTCTGCACTTCTCCGTATGAACTTTAACTGTATCAATTTTCATACTCCACCGTCCGCGTAATTTTCGTAAAAATAGGTACAAAGTTTTTTCTTCACGTATTAATATAGGTACCTATAGGTATCGTCTATGATATAAAGACTTAAGAATCCTACGACCGAAGCTCGCAACTAGGATTCGGGCGGAGACAATATTCGTCTGAAAATTGCTATCGTTGCGCTAGTGTTAGTACCTGTCGAGGATACATACCTACAGTGAGCAGTACGATCACACACACATTGACAATGGCTTGACGCGATAGCGCTACTAGCTACTGACCATTTATGATGAATTTGGATGTGTTCCGTAATACCAAAAATGATGAATGAAAACTTATTGTATTTTAATATTTTTTTCGACATTTTACAACTTGATAATATTATCTATGCTTCTGAGACAACAATATTACGGAAATTGTTGGTTATAATACCAAAAAAACAGTGAGAAAACATGTCATTTACGCTGTAAAAATGTGCGAAATGCAATTCGCTTAAACTTCATTTCAGGTAAGTATTTTGGAAAAAAAAAACCCCTACGAGCCTAGATAAATACTGTCTGAATCCGAATATCATCATAATATGATGGAAATATGCTCAAGTTGCAAATGATTTAGGTATTACGTATGTATGGACAGTTCATTGTACGTAGGCCTCTTAACATCATAAGATTAAAATAGATTGTATAATTTATTAAATGTGTAACAAACGTGTGTGTGTTGTATCGTAAAACAGTGTTGGACATTGACATGCGGTGACGTAGGAGCACGTGGAACTAACATACTCCTCACTTTATATTGTACCTACTTAGTTGATGAGCTCGGGTTGCACATTTTATAGTTATTTTAACGATAGTTAACTAATATACATTTAATTTCGTTATTACTCCAAAGTAAATAAGTTAGTGTAAGCAATTTTCCATGCATTTGCACTTCAATGGAACGTTTTGGATTAGAAATGTAATCAAAATGCTGTATTGAGTGTTGAATGTAACGTTCATTCGTTGTAAATAGTGTTCGACCGAAGGTTCGGTTTCGGTTTTTCTGCAGTTGCGGCTATAAAATCGGGTTTCGGCTGCTGTTGCAGTTTCGGGCAAAAAATGGCCGAATCTTCGGCCCGAGCGAAATTGACGTTCGTGAGCTGTCCATTTTGATGAATTAGATTGAAAGAAAATATGAGATATATAGGGTGACTGGTAATTAGTGACCGATAGTTAAACGCATGATTGTACTCATCATTATGACCAACAAAATAAAAATAAATCAGCTGTTCCCTACATTGATGTTCGCATAACTCGTCAAAATGTAGGGAACACCTGATTTTATTTTCGCGATTTCGGGTTTGGTCCCATAGTAAAAGTTGTTCATAATATGACGGCGAAGGCCGTAGACTAAGTAGTGGGGTCCGGTATTCACCATTATTGTACAAATCCAAGAAGAACCCAAATTACTAATATGTATAGTAAACATTTATTTGTGTCTACTTTATTAGTAATTTAGGTTCTTAGCAAACATGCTGCTTTTCGTATCAGAGAGTAGGGATGCATTTTAGTGACTCTATGTTCGGTAGCGATAGAAAAATCACATGTTTCAGCGATAACTTCAACGCTGCACCGCATTTTGGTGAGTCGATTAAAATTATGCGGGGTTTAGAACTTAATCGCTGTATCGAGCTTCTGAAAAACGAGTAGCAACTCTCCTAATGCTTTTGTTTAAGTTAGGCCTGAAGTTGCGACTGCCATTTTATTTACAGTTTTCTTCACAAAATCTAACAGGTCAATTTTATGTATGAGTAAAAGAAATCTGATATTGCAAAATCAGCCTTTAATCATATTATGAGTCACAAACCTTAGAAAATAATGTAAATTTAACCCAGTTTTACAAAACTTCTTATGCATCGGTTTCGGTTGTGGCCGAAACTAGAAGAGGAGCTGAAGTTTCGGTTATGGGTTTAATCACGTCAGAAAAACGTGTTTCGGACGGACACTAGTTAATATATAAGGCCTTTGCAATAAATAAGGCATTGAAAGCGCTTTCACTTCATAGCGTAGCGACCTACGAATTTTTACATAGTTCAAGTGTAAAACACTCGGTAGGCGGTGGACAGTTCAATTATTAATAATAATGCGATACAGCAACGACAAACATGTGCGAATATGTCGTCATTATCCAAACCAAGAAACGTTCAGGCACAGCAAACAATGTCAAGAATGTAGCGTTTTCTTCCGTGTTTATCTGCGAACATTTTTATTGTACCCACTTAAAATAGACGTGTCACCCGAAGTGGTCGGTCACGCGCATATTTGTGGGCTATATATAGCTCTATCAGTTGGCAAATGTCCTGGCGATCCCGGCGCCCGCACTCCACGCTAAATGTCGCGTGCTCACGCGCCGCGGAGCTCCGTTATTTATTTTTGGCCATCGACATGGAGATTGACGCGTAAATCTAACTACCATCGAGTGTTAGTACTAAATCTGTTAACAGAAGCGCTCCTCCGTCTGCAATTGTGAATGTGATAAATATTCAGAGATTGTTGTCTACGTAGCATTTACGTCAGTGCTACGTCAGTTTTCCTTTCATATACGGAACTAGACAGACGTATGGAATCACATGCTTAGCCTTCTAGTGCCACTCAGCGTTGTACCCTATTATGTTTGACAAAGGCATAAGGCGCACGTGACGCAACGTTGCGAGAATGTAGCATTTACTTAGCATATTTTTTAATCAACTGTTTTTCATATTGGGTTAAGAATAGTAAATGAGAAATCGATACTCGTAATCAGTGTTAAGCGCGAGCTCACAACAATAAGCCCGACTAGTCTTTAAACATAGATTTTATTAAATCACGCCTTTACTTGTGGGAGTTTGCAGAAACTGCAGTACCCGCTTGGCACTTATCTTACATGCCTCACATACTTACTTATTTTGAATCGTCTACGTTGAAATATATTGCCATAAATGTCCCAGTTGTGAGAACCTGACCTTTTAGAAGGCCATGTCACTAATAAGATCAACGTACGTAGGTGTATGCTTCTAGGTCATCTCTACCTACCAACATCCGTCTTATACGTTCATTCGTTTTATTAATCGTCTTTCATTCAGTCTCACCAACCAACCAACAACCAACCAACCAAACCAACCAACCAACTAACCAACTTATTAAACCTTTTAATAATTTGCCTTATATAATTATAACTACTAGCTTTTGCCAGAGGCTTCGAACGCATGGAGGTTGGAAATGCCTCCAGTGATCACCAAATTGCAAAAACTGTAAAATTAAATCGGTTTATTATAGGGATACGCGCGCGTTATCGCGTGAATTTACTTTCGCGCGCGTAATTTTTTTAATTTTGCGATAAGTAGAAAACTCCAAAGATATTCATTTGAATGATATGCTTGCTATAAAGGACAATTTTGATCTACATGGATCTAAAGTATTTACTTGGAAAAGTATTAATACTGTATTGTTTAAAAATGCTTCGTAAATAACCCTTTTTAACAGAAAAAGCTTTAGGTACAGTCCAAGTACATGAAACAAGTTTTTTCGGGAAATGTTTTTTAACAATTTATTTATTTGAGTAATGCAAACTTTTTCATACGAGTACGGAACAATAACTGTCAATGATAATGTATGCAGGCAACTTAAAAATTTACTTTTGATCCACTTTTCTACCGTTTTAATAATTTAGAAACGCCATTACCAAGTCTCAAACGAAAATACAACGAGAGCTTTTATAATGTCTTGAACCGACAACAGACGTACCTAATAAGAAAAATAATAGTCCCAGCTTGGTAATAAAGCGTGTAGTTAAAAATTCTCAACCACACTAATATAGTGATATTTTGTTCTACTTTGTTGGTAAAAATATTCATACCTATCCCCGCGATAGTACATGTAGCGAACAAGTTGATCCCACTTAATTGGAGTAATTAAACACAAACCTCAGGTTATTTTTAGGCCTCTTTCCATTATGTACTATGTAAATTAATTTATGAAACAATGAAAGCGACTGTGCATGGTGGATATGACGTGACGAGGAAGGTAGGCAATTAATGTTGTTGTTTATACATCGCCCATTCATGCGTTTGAAGAAGTTTGTTGGAATGTTTTTACATGTTTGTAATTAATTCAGAGGAGGTCAATTTCGAGACCATTGGATTTTTAGAGAGACGCCTAGAGGCAGGGAGTTCATAAGAAAGAATTCCTGTTGAAATTTGTTAATAAGTTTCGGTTGGGTACATAGAAAATCCGCATTAAATAGTATAAGCCATGGCACTATTATCTGGCAGTAAATATGGTGTATTAAAGTTTTTGTTTAAGAAATTGGTACTTAGCATAGCTTAGCATAATCAGCCTATGTTTCCACTTCTGAAACACGAGCCTCCTTTAGAAGGAAGTGGGCTGTAATCAACCATGCGGGCCCAGTGCGGTTTGGTAATATGGCTTCGTTAAATTCCAATAAACCGCGCCTCTTATAAGTAACAAGCTTTTGCTAGCGACTTTTCCCACATCCAGGTCAGTGTATTATACATATAATCCTTCCTCTTGAATCACACTGTCTATTGATGAAAACTGTATTACAATCCGTTGTGTAATTAGTTTAAAAGTAGTGCGTGTATGTAGTGAGATAGCGTTTACCTTTCCTTCATCCATTTTAACATCACTGTTATTTACATATAGGAAGAGACACAAAAATTCTTTGCTACTAAAAACCTCGGTGCGCACTTAGCGCACCCAGGTTTTTAGTAGCAAAGAATTTTTGTGTCTCTTCCGACATTGTTTGAAATGTCAAATAATAAAAATAGAGGCAGGTGCTTCCGTCTGACCTTTCGAATACTACCTGTTCCCTTCATTTTTATAAAATAAAACTTGAGTACCAGCTATCAGTAAAACGCGTTCCCTCCATTTTTATTCATTCTTATGTTCACTACAACTCGCGATTTCAGGCAACGTGTTTTTCTTTGTATAGATTGTGTTTTCTTATAATTCTCTTTCAATGTTTTAGATACCTTGTAACTTTATATTCAACAGGGTGCTGCTTTTGGTTTCGTTCGCTTACATTTTCGATTAATTATTCCGAAAGCCGCAGAATAGTCTTGCTTCGTTAACGCCAAGAAAACTTTTCGTCCGGAATTTTTACTGACCTCTTTTCCTAAAATTACTCAATGCAAAACCCTTCTCGATTACCTAAAATATTTTGTTTGTACACGTGTATGTATAGATCTATACTATATAAACGTTCGTTTCCTTGTTGTTTATTTCATGTCAGACGTAATGTGATGAAATAAACTGTGGTGAAGTGCCATTAAGTGTTAATGGCGGTCCAGACTATCACGAAAACGACGTTTAAGAAGTAGGCTAACAGTTAGTGCAGCAAAGTAGTTAGTTTAATGCGATATCGTTCTATTTGAACATTGTAGGTGCAGGCCATCTAATTAACCCGCCGAGTGCCGCCCACTATCTCATTTAATTTTCTCTCTTTTGAGCCTTGTGCCTACTAATCCGTTTCTCAAGCAATTTTCTTTTTAAAGGCAATTTTTTTCCGTCTAATATTTACTATTATTTTTGTATTTCGTACAATTCGAAAAAGTTAGATTGACTGTATTAGTAAGGTACCATAAGGTATATTAGTTTTAATAATAACTTAGGTGGGTTTTTGTAAGATTTTCTTGACTACTTTACATGCAAAACTGGCTTGGTATTTGAATATTCTCAAATAATGTTACTGGTACGAGTCAGTTCATGACTTAACGTATTCATACGCTTATTTGTAGAAACTAAGATAGCTGGTAACATAGAATTCTATAATTCAGAAGACTGTAGAAAAGACGAGGTAAGTAACTTAAACGTAGCACCGCAATGGCTTGATAAAAGCGCAACTAAAACCGTTCATAATCTTCTTTAATCCTTTGAGTTACTTTTTATTTTGTTCTGAAGACTTAAAGTTGCTGTCAGTTATAAAAATAAAGTACTAATGCTTCTTCAAACAGGCGCGATGCGACACTCGTAGAATAATTTCTATGGAAATTGTCCTACAAGTGTTTTGTCGCGCCTGTTTGAAGAAGCCTTTAAGATAAATGATTTACTTTTACATCGGTATGAAAATGAGCAGATAGCTTTGTCGTACACACTATGGTGTCAAGTATTGCTGAGCACATTTCTAAAGAAATAAAACAACCCAATGGAATACAAATTGATTATACAATATCGTTTAGTCTCAATTCGGAACAAGTTACGAGACGTCATGATAACATGAGAAAATGCTATGGAAACTTTAGTCCATTCATTCATTTCATTTATTTCATTCATAAAACAATTTTTTTTTATTTTTTTTTTTTATTTTAGTTCCCGATTATCTGAGTGATCGATCTCACTTTTACTGACTATCACTGGATGGTTTGTACGATTAATCTCAATCGTAGATATGATCGGAAGATGGTGGGAAATGACGGTTTAACAGCCGCGCACACCACATCGTTATATTAACATGGGGTTTATAATCTAATACATCTTCAGTTGTGTTTCTGTGTGTAAAGCTGTCACAGTTTCATGTGCGTGTGTTTAATATTTCAATACTCTTTCTTATGTTGATTACTTATTAATGTCTCTGGGTTTATAAAGAACTTCCTTTCTGTAGTTGGAGTAACACACGAACGCACCTACTAACTCAAGCTATCATTCCTATGTTGTACAAAAAGAATCCGATGATCATTATAATAATATCACAGGGTTCTGAATCCGAACGAAAATGTTCAAGCAAATAATAGTTAGCCAGGTAAAAATATATACCTACCTTCGTTTCACCTCTAAATGGGTCACACTTAGGAGGACACGACAGAATAGTGTGACGTAAGAGCGTCTAGCCTAATGAGCTGCCTAGCTAGCGAAACTACTCACTTAGGTCACTCTTGCTTGTAGCTGTAGTACGTACTCTCAACAAGTTTATAGTCTTTCCTTTTTACACCTAGAATAAAATTCGTAATTTATAGCTCTTAACACTTTTACGACAGGATCCAAAGACTGAATCAAATTATATTCACGCTTTGGTGAGAGGTTAACTGTCCAAGTTGAAATCACAGAATTAGGTTGAAAAGTAGGCCTAAAGTTTTTAATAACCACACTTTTCTCGCTCGTTTATGTTGGAGACTTTTTCTATGTTAGGATTTTCTATATTTTCATTTCGCAAATCTTAATTGAATTACTTATGCTGTGAGTATATTGGTCCAATTAAGTAGTGCACCGTTCTACAGGCGCAATCATCGTGACTCTTTTTACTTATTTTTAGAAACAAATAAAGAAATAATATATTTATCATGGTCCGGACAAATATAAACATGAATATTTGATGTTTAAAAATATCCAAACACGTTTAGAATAACCAGCTCCCTTTTCAAAATTAAATTAATATATGCAAATTAGATTCATGTAAGTTAGGGGCCACATCTATAGGTGGACATTCGCCAAGGTGACAGTCTGTTGAGAGGTAGTCTGTTGCAGGCGTGGCTCTGGAAGCATTTCTATTTCGGCGTAAATGTCGCGAGAGGCGACGCGCTCGAGACACCGCGGCACGCGGCCGGTCGGCGCCCGCGCATACGAGCACACTCCTTAGTTTACGCGTATGTTTCCCGTACGGAACACGTTTAACCTCATCAACAGACTGCGAACGTTCAATGTTTTGCTTTCCTGTTGACCGTGACAATAATTGTGTGCTGAAAAATTCAGACGATCACGTGTTACAATATGTGAATATGTGAAGTGACGACGCACAGTGTAGCGATTAACAGTGCGACTTTACTTTTTTGTTTTATGTCCACACTTAAAACCAGTTCTATAAAACTTTAAGAAGGTTTTAAAACCAGAGTTCAGAGATTTATTGAAGTATTTTTGATTTAACATTTTCGATTCATCATAATTCGTGTTTTCAATCGAAATATGTAATAACAGCAGAGCCGGACAACTATTGTGTTATTATGTCATTATTACTTTGATTAAATATTCCCATTGTGAAGGCCGAAAACCTCGTCACCATATGAGTCATGGCTTGGTTGTATTTGTTCTGATTATTAGGAACATGGTCAGTCAAGTGTAGTGATTATATTATTTAGTGTTATGGTTAAAGTTACAAAGTTAATCATTTGAACCCATTTTAATGCCTCGAGTTCACTTGGCTCAACCATTAGCTGCATAGATAGTAACTGGCTCAGCCAAGACAATGATGAGGGATTTTGATAAGTGACAGTGAATAAAAGGAATTCATTCATTCCTTGTTTGGTTAGCTATAGATAAAGCAAAATATATGTCCGTAAACCCGCATTTATGTGCGATCGCCGTTAATGTATGCGCTGCCGATACCGGTGTTTGTTCAGAGATAATGATGCCGCGCTCAGCCCGCGCGCTCCACGTTCACTCCTCACATTCTCTGCATACGCTGAACCACGTGTTTACCCACCTGTCTGAGGTAACCGAGTTCATAAAAACCAGTGACGTCATATCTCTCTACCGTAGCATGTAGAGCGTTGTTATCTGTGAATTTGATGGTGAACAGTGATAGTGAAAGGTGCGTGGGGTGGAAAGTGTGTGTGTGTCGGTGCGCCGATATGTTGTTGCATGGTGGCGGGGCAGTGAGAGGGGCTGTACAACGGAGACTCTCAGGTCCCTGCGGAGTTCCATGCTGTCCTGGGGTAGGGGCGGGAGCTCCGCAGGCAGCTCGAAGAAGCCGGTGCTCGCCAACCGCGCGCCGGCGGCGGCGTCTAGTGGCGAGGAAGCCGGCAGCGACGGCGAAGCTAAAGGCCCGATGCTCCCGGGCGCCACCGCCCTGGCTCGAAGACGACACGCCATAAGATTTAAAAGGAAATCTAAAATTGTCTATAGAATTATCAGGTCTGTAAAAGTTTAAGACTAGCATTTTACAAATACTTCCCTACTTAGCTAAGCGATTATACTCACTCGAATATATTTGCTCTATTGTTGAGCAGATTTAAAAAAATATGGTTTAAAATATTTAATTTATTTCATGTAAAACTAACCGGTGTAACTAGCCAGATATCGGGATATTTTTTTTCGGATATGACGCAGTACTTCAGCTATTATCTAGGTTTGCAAGACCCTTTCATAAGATCACAGCAATATTGTCGATTGTATGTAAAATTGCCGTTGAAAGGTCCCTGTAAACGTATCCACAGTACCTACGGCAAATATCTATAGTGTGCGTCATTCACAAATAACTGTCACTTATTGGAAGCGTTCAAGCATTCCCGATCACAATAATTAATCTCTATAGAAGGTAACGCCGACCAGAATCTCGTCCCGCCGAGCGGTCTATATTGTTAGAAGATTGAGGTCAATCAATGAATGTAGCCCACTTAACCCCTCACGTCTACCTACCTGTCCAAATTACAGACCATTTACTCTTTTAAACAATGGGATGAGCCTATTATTGGCAAAATTGAGTTATCTTCTACATTGTTTTCGCCAATTTCAGATGTTTATCTCAATAGCGTTAACCCGTAACAACAACCTTACTTAACACATGTTTGTTATTTAACCGTCTGTTCATCGTTCGTGTCATTATGATTAATCGAGTAACTTGTGCGTGGCGATGCAGATGTGTGATGTGAACAAAGAGTGGCATCCGGCAAAAAGCCAATTAGCATCCTAGGCACGTGTGCGGCTGCCGGAGTGCCGGAGCGCCGGCCGCCGCGCGCTGCCCGGCAACAGGTACGCAATGAGCGGCCGCGTACCCATACCACAGTGTAAATATATATTTATTCTGCACCCATACAACACACTATATTTACATTTTAAATGGATTAGGTACCTAGTACATTGACAACAACGTTTGGCCAAATATTTTGTACAAATTACAATGTTTACAACGTTTCGAAACGTACTAGCAGATTATGGATATTGGAAAACCTACAACTATTATGATACCGTAGATATAATGTTAAGTAGGGCCCTTTAATTTTGTTTTTTCATGTTCAAAGGGAAATACATAAAAGGCATTTTTTACCCTCCAATGACCTCTCAAAGTTGGAAGGATAACAGGCGGTCAATGCGAGAACTTTAGTAGCATGAATTATTTAATACACACGAAATGGGAATGGAATAGCTTGGCTTGAGTTTGAACTTAGTTAAACCAATTAGTTTACTATTCGTAGGGCATTCCAGTTCAATCTATCAACCTGCTATCTATTATCTGATTCCATAATGCGAATAGAAATTATCAAGGGTTCCTCCACCACAGTTTACCTACCTAGGTGGATAGGTAAACTGTGGTGGAGGAGCCCTTGATAATTTCAAGTTGTTAACAAAGCCATTACTGCCGCTGATTGATCGTTAAGTACATAGTTTGATTACGGTTTAATGAAAATCCCAAGCGGGTTTTCATTAGATGCTCACGTCACCTATCGGTTACAATACACATCAAGAATATTGCTGGAGTGCGGTACATCATATGAAATATTTAGTGGAGTGAAAGTAAAGTGAACTTCAATCAAAGCGAAACGCGTCGGTTGCGGGACGTCCTCTATCGTGATGGAAAATTAAATTGTACTACCAATCGAGAGCGCTCGTCGTACGGTATGAGCTGTTCGAGCCACTCTAGTGCCGAAATATCAAGTGACTCCCACTCGATGTCGTCTGTGCATAATTATTAATATCTGCCCGCTTCAATACCACCTGCTTGGCTTCTCTTAAACTAATATTCACGTTCACGTCCCTTGCGCTTGTCTGTCAGTACTCAGTACCGACGGCTAACCATTGAATAATATTTTATATTACACGTTTTATTAAGAGTACCTACGCTTGCTAGAACACCATTTTATAGGCTGTAATCTAAGTTCCCACTCCAGTGAACATTTAACCAAAGACAGACTGTGAAGTATTTATTAGCCTATAAACTTTTGTTGGGTTTATAGTTTCGAGACACCGCATGAATACTTTAGTGAAGACTTGATCGCGTTACTTTTATACACAACAACAATATTATCTAGACACCTATCCTCTCGCTTTCACTAATTAGAGCGCTCGTAGAATAAATATATAGAATTCTACGGTAGAGCAAATATTAACAATACTATTATTTCAAGTCAAATGTGTTACAAATCACAATGAGCAATTTATAAGGAAAGTGGTAGTTATAACTGAAGTAATAATGTTGTATAAAATTAATATCGGCAGCAACAGATGGTGGTAGTGTGTTTCAGTGAATAGTGCGCGGGTCGCGTCGGCTTGCGGTTTCCGGCCGGGGCACAGTCGCCGCGCGCGCCGCCATTAACGACACCATTGTGTGAACATATAAAATACGCGAGCGCACGCCAGCCCGCTTTACTCGTACGTGCTTTATTCAATTGCCACCAGCTTTCGTTTTTTTGTAAAGGCCGTAAGCCCTAACTCCTGCACATACCAACTTTCGGAGCGAGTTGAAAAGGCATCACGGGCTCACGGCTGTCGTTATTTGCTCACTGAAATAAAATTAAGTAACAAAAACAAACTCTTATTGTTTATGTACAAAATCAAATAGCCGTTTTAATAAAAGCCTTCAACTGACAGTAACTCCAGCAATTTACACATTTCGCTTAAAAAATCTATCCCGAAGTTGTAGGCAGAGGGGCGAAAAGTTTCGGTTCGCTGTTCAAGCTTGTCAAAACAAAAACATTCAAATGCTCTCTTCTTTTTCGGTTTGTTACAGATGAGAGATATATTTATAGGTTGGCACGTAGGCATACACCCATGTTTGTGATATGCCTGAAGCTCGTTCTATACGATTGAATTGTTTTGTAAAATAGGTATTACTTTACGCTCATGCATCAAGTACTCAATCGACTCAACCTATCGCAGTCCATAACACCCTGTCCTTATCCTTCCGTACCCAGTCTCTTCCAGACCCTTTCTAAAAGTCGTCGATCCATCTAGCTGGGGAGCGTCCCATGCTACGCTTGGCGAGACGCGATCTCGACTCCACGAATCGTTTGCTCCACCGGCCATCGGTTCTCCGACAAGGCTGGTTTTCTGATCCTAGGTCTGCACAGTCATCGTGGCAGTGTCATACAAGCATCTTAACACTTCGATGTATCAATTCGACATCGTTGCATAGAGGCCAGAAATACTTTTATTTCGATGGAGTCGAAGGCTTTCTCGTAGTCTACAAATGCCATTCATAGCGACTGATTGTACTCCTCGGTCTTCTGTACAATTTGCTAAACAGTATGGATGTGGTCTACGGTACAGAAGCCTTTACGTGGTTCACAAGAGCGTGAAAAGTCAAGTCTAAATGTGTGCGACCCATTTTCCTAGGTAAAACTGGCAGTTTGAATATTTTCGGTACAATTTTCTTTGCGAAGGTGCGCGTTACATGTTTGCTGTAAAAACAAAAAACATGTTGCAATTAAGTTTACTGAAAATGCAGGTACTTCCTGTAGAAAATTGCTTTTTTGGCAAGAGAGGTCAGGTTGCATTTGTTTCGGGATCTGTTTTGCAAATGGTCTATTTTATAATCTCAAAGCCTAATCCGGCAAGTGTAATTGAATTACCTTCCCTTGTAATCTTGTCATGTAAAGAATGTAAATTTTTACATATGTAATTTAAGAGAAATGATTGTAGCACTAGCACACATCATTGTATCAATATCACAAAACCTGATCACTTCGTAATCGCCACATCCGGAATTAGAAAACTACATTATCAATTTTATTTTATTCATGTCCCATCGCTCGGAAGCTTGCTTCATCTTTCATAAACGTCCAGCTCTGAACCCATGTTCAGAGACCCATGTCTCCCAATGTCTGTGGTTTTCGAAAAT
Source organism: Polymixis flavicincta (assembly GCA_949987655.1). Taxonomy (NCBI): domain Eukaryota; kingdom Metazoa; phylum Arthropoda; class Insecta; order Lepidoptera; family Noctuidae; genus Polymixis; species Polymixis flavicincta. The sequence goes on along the minus strand of OX465181.1, from coordinate 15,640,855 downwards.
GGATTGGTAATCGGAGTGAGTGCTTAAGTGCCCATTCTCGTGATATATCATCTTATGCTCACTTATTGATATTGATCTACTGGCAGAGAAGATAAAATGTGTCCAGTACCTAGGTATATTGCTGAAAACACGTGTTGTTACGTAGGTATGTTAACTTTTGTGAGCCATTCATGTTTCACAGTTTTACTCACGTTATCATCACTCACGTATATTATTTATTAAATTACAGTACACTATACATTTTTTAGTATTCTGGTTCATTTTTGGGTTATTTTTGGGTTTCTATAAGTTTCAAGCTTGAACAGACCTTTAATCCATAAAAGCTCATCTCTCTCAACATCAAAAGATTAGTGAATTAACGTGACTAAAACATTACACACAAAAGTAACAAAATGATCGTGCTTTTTCTTAATTTATGGCTTACATTGTCCCACATAATGTACTATGCATTTAATACACTTACGTTAGGACAGTAAGTGTATTAGAAGCATAAAACACGTAATGTAACATATGATGCCTTGTAAAGGATCATCGGTTCATCCTTATTGCTTTTACTTTTCAAGATGACAACGTGTATTTTTAGACTCTGAAATATTGTTTTCTACAAATGGCTTTCATATTTTATCAGGGCTAAAATTCGGAACAAATTTTATCCAAAGAAGTCTAACATCTTTCTATTGTTAATTTAATACCTTATCGTAAAAACTGTTCATCACTTAGTGCCAAAAAAAAATAAAAAATTAACAAGCTAGTTTAAGAAAAGTTGTAAATAGCTTGTGTAGCCTTATGAATTTATGATACGTAACCACAACGCTTTTAAGAATAAAGCTTCACATTTTGTTTATTTTGATGGCATAACTGTCGCGGTAAGGTTTTAAAAGTGTCACCAACTTGTCTCGCTGTTCATTTTATAACTGGCCATTAGTATTCACTTTATTTTTAATGGATATTATACAGCTGATAAAATGAAAATAACTTCAGTTTCACAGGACTAAATAAAACACATTTATTCTAAACTAAAGGCATACAGAGCTTCATCAATACATATACCTTTATCTCTGCAAATCTATATAAATCGAAGTGTCTGTTTGTAATGTCAAAATAACTTAGCTGTTTACTAAATGTTTAAAACTATATACGGTGCTTATAACAAAAAATATTATTTTACTTTTGTCTTCCTGTTTATTCCGGATTACCTTAGAAACGGTCTGGAACTGGAACGATATTGATGGGAGTTTAACTAGCAAATAGCTGATGTTGTAAGGAGTATCACAGCCTACTTTTTGTCCCGGTAGCATGTTCCCGTGGAATAATTTACGACAGCCACGCGGGCGAAGTCGTGAGCAGCAGCTAATAAAGATGCTTTTTGTGTCTGTTTGTGCGACCGCTTACATATTCTGAATGATACAATGGATTTTATTATATTGGTGCGGTTTTCGCCATCATTAGAGCATTTATTCCGGAATAATTAATACCTAAATATTGAATTAAAATATAGCACAGCAATCTCGATAATTTTGATATATCGCCACAGCTGCTGTGCTAAGCAGGGGCGTTGCTAGTCCTACTTAATTTAAAAAAATTGTAAAATACATTTTTTTTGAGTTTGGATATTTGTTACTCAATTATGCAAAAACGGCTAAATGGATTTGGATGTAATTTGGCACACAGTTTATAACCTGAATTTACACATAGGATTACCTACTTTTCAACCCGGTAGTACGTTTCCGTGGTATAATTTCCGGCCCCACACGGGCGAAGCCGCTGGCAAAACCTAGTATAATTCTTTGGATTAGACTTTAGATATTTTATAATAATATTATATTTTCCAGTCATGATAGGTGTTTAGAAGAAACTAAAAGCTATCAGAATTTAATTCGTTCGAGCTTTTGACATTGCTTTAACATAAAACTTCCATTAAAAGTTGAAAAAAGCTCATGCAGGATTATTATGGTTATGCATGGTTTTAGTTTTAGTATCCGACATACGCCATGCGAGGATCGTATTTTGCCAGTTTTATTAACTCCAATATTGACATGTCCCGCTCAGGGCTCAGTAGACAGGACATGGCACGTTATGAAGCATATTTTAAAAGATATCATGCACGGCAATATGCCGTGATTTTGAACCGTGGAGTTTGAAATATATCTCCTAGTGTCAAACGTTTCTAAGTAGCCAGTCGAAGGCAATCTACATAGGCTCAGGAAAACAGTCACCAAAACAATAGTTACCTAGCGTCGTCGAATATAGTTGAAGTATAGTAAGAAACCAATAAGTGGTGTCGTATGAAATTTAGTTTGATTAATGAACTGTTTGTTTTCTATTAATTTCATTCGAAAATATCCACCGGTATCTCACAAAACTTAAACTTTATTTGACAACCCTGGTTACTAGAAAGATATATCTTTTGGTGACCGTACAGTATCATCTATTAGAGTTATCAGGGGTGCGCAGGGCTAGATGATGTCCTACGGCCTTATTCATAAAAATAAAAAGCTAAAGTCTGGTTTCGTACTGAAAACCAGACTTTAAACAACTGTTTAGATGTTCGATAACTTTTATGAATAAGAGCCCTAGTGTTTACGGAATATTAAAAAAAAAACGAAGATTCTCAACGGCAGTAGTATTTTTTTTTTGAAGGTGGGAAATCATCAAATAATTTCTCCCGCTCTGGGTTTAGCAGGAGGGCGTATCAGACTTCTACTGACTAAAACTCACCCGTGTTCCTTCAGTTGCCTCTGTGCCAGGGGCTACAGTATCTCTTTCGAATAACCCGCACCCCTGGCAGAACGACAGTAGAGTCCATTCACATTTTCAAGAAGTCTTAATCCAGCCATATATAGTTCTAAACGCATTTTATTTAGAACATTACTCTTGCTTATTAATCAAAGTAACGACGCCGTCATTTCAGCAGTGCTGCGTAGACGAGTCATTTGGACAGAGCAGCTGCGCCTGCCCTATAAACACCTCGCTTCCACCTCGTAAAATACACTTAAATCGTCTAATTAATCCGAGTAAATTAATTAATTAAGACACGGAGCTGTGCCTTTACTTTTTGTGAACCAAGAAAAGAATTTCTTTGTCATCATAAATAAATTAGGAACCAAGTCTGTAGGAATATTTCCGACACTTTGAAGACTGTTGAGACTGAATTAGGTTTAGTAAACAATGGCAACACTGCAACAGCTCCATTTACAAGTCTATTTTTAAAGTGTGATGATGTTGCTTTAGATCTTGTATGAAGATTATTTTTAATAATAAGGTTTTATAAGTAGGTACTTTTAACACTTTATTATTAATATTGACAGCAGAAAAAAATCATAGAACATAGGTGTTCTACGATTTTTTAGTGGGTCGTTGGTAGGTATTTCAGCATCCGATTTTTTTCGTTGTCACTATGTAAATCTCCAAGTACACTTTATAGTTTAATGCTGTTAATTTACTCGCTCAAAAAACGTCCATAGAAGTAGGTCCCGTTTCAGTAAAAGAGATGCATATATATTATTAGTTGATTGCTGACTGTTCACTCTGCCGGCAGCTCTCTATTGAAGGTACAATTTTCTTCCTGAGCGAGAAAATTGTCGATAGTTAGACGATTCCTCGTTACCGGTGAGACAAGTGACTTATCTTTGCTCACTATTATTTTTATCGACTTTGCGAATACGTATTTCGTGCGTAGTATACCAGATCAAAATGTATGGATGCTACATATTGGATGTTTGTCGCATAAATCCCTGTCTTCTACTTTTTCTCAATTCTGTGTTCATCATTTTCTTTGTACCTTACTATCCGTTTCTTTCTGGATGATTACCCTAAAACGAATACCTCCAGGGAGATTTCCGATCACAATGTAAATGGTTCGGAATACATCTCCATTATGTTGTCTACAGTTCGGCGGTGCTACCACTTTGCAGAATACCTAGCCAAGAGATGAACGGATCCTGTTTGATTTACTGAACCGTATTCACCGAGCCTTATTAAGTTCGCTAAAAAGTTTATTAAGGACGAAGAATGAAGTAATAAACCGAACTAGAAAAATAATAAAGTAGAAGATTTAAAAAAAAAATTTTTGGTCTTTAATATTTCGATAACTTGGCCAATACATACATCTACCCTATTTCACTTTATAACTACACTAACCTCCATTTAAACCAACTTGTTTGTTTTAACGTAATGCTTAATATTTATTTTAACATTAGTCGACTTATTTCATTTTCAAATTTTTATTTTATTATTTCTCGTTACAGGTAAGCCAAATCAAATCGTCCTAAGAAGCAGTATCTAGGTATGAGAAGTTTTTCAGTCCATCTGTTCAATTTAACATTTTAGTAAAGAAGAAAGTGTTAATTTATTCAAAAACAAATGGCCATATTATTCCTTATTAGGAATCTCATTTGCATTCCAAACTTTTAAAAGTTATCAAAAAGTTAAAATAAAAATCTAAACTCTGTAGACATTATTTCCTTTTACGAATAAACTTTCTAGAGATAAAGCATTCCATTTATAATAATTCTGCGAACAACTACAGTTGCGAAACTTGGTATTCTTTGGGTTCTAGGAGCTATTCTTAAGTTAGCTTTTCATATTTAACGCTTCTTTTTGCCGAAAAGTTTCAATTAGGTAATTCATTCATTTACTAAACTTCAAATGTAAGGCCTCTATGTTTTATCTTTTAAACTTATTCAAGATTTTCACATCGCTATAAACTTTTAATTGAAAAGCATAGAGTTTCTCATCAACCATGGCTTTCATAAATCGATCTCATAAAGTAACAAATGACCTGGTAATAACTTGCGACGGGTTCAGTATTGTGAGGCAGCCTTCAAATTTTGGCTAAAATGAAAGTTGAGTCACGGTAATGCTTCATGTTGGAATATTTTCATAACCAAGCTTCAAAACCAGGTACCTACTTATGTAGAGAGCTGAAATAAATAAACGTTGCACTCATTTTACACCCGCTGGTGGAACCGCCAGGGTAGCCCACGAAAATCAAACACAGAATTTCTTACGTTTTTTAACGGTTTTATTTAGCTTGCCCTGTTTGTTGTTTTTTGGGTAAAATGTTGTACTTGAAATTTTACCACCTTTCTGTTGGCAGATTGATCTGATATTTGGTACACACCTTTAGTTGTGATAACAATACCTACAATTTAATTTAATCAGTATCATTGTAAATCCAAGATGGCCGCCGCTACAAAATGGCGGATTACAATTTTTTTTCACAATCCTCTGAATAATATGGGTATCTGAGTATGGGTAATGAAAGCGCGTGACTATTAAAATATTGTACATTATGGAAAATTATATAAAAATAAAAACCTAAATAGAATGAGAAATATTAAGTAACGAAGTAAAAACTAAAATCTTGAAAATAAAATAAGTAAAAAAAATGTTTTAAGGTTTTAATGAAAATGATAATATACTAGAAGCTAAAAAAATATTCGGAAGGTCTTAGGCACCAGTCATCACTCCACTTTCCTCATTAATCTAGGGCGTTGATCAGAAAAAAAAAATTAAATCGTGCGGCGTAGCGTAACCTGAGAAAATATGTGAATAGCATAAGAGCTGTTGAGCTAAATTTCAGGCGCCCCATTGTTTAAGATACAGCCTGACCTGCAAATTGAAAAAAACATGAGTTTTTTTTTCGTTGGCTACCCCGCAGCTAGTAGCTTGATACTTTTTTTACTGTTCTTTTAGAATCGACGGTACATTTATACTAATTATGTCTGGACCTAAATTGATATTTCTGAATTTAAGCAATATTAAAGGACATGAATTTCTTTAAGTTTCATCAAAAATGGGTCAAATAAATGTAGGTCTGTCATTAATTTGAGGCAAGGAGCGATACGTAGGTAGCCAGCCGCACTACGCCCGCGTGTTTCGCTCTCGAAGAGAAGAGGTCTGTGTCCCAGCAGTGGGAATATTATAGGATGATTATGCGATACCTCATCCAGCCAACATAATGAATGCAGTACATATCGACTTCAAATATAAATTTTTCTTCATGGTTAAAGTCACCCACAAAAGACGACCCACGTGAAAAACTTCCTCGTGTGTAATTTACCTATGTGCTTACCTAGCACATAGGTAAATTACACACGAGGAAGTTTTCATAACGTAGATAAGTTTAAAGAATAGATATAAAACATAATTTCGATACGAAAGCCTTCTCAACCGGTTCTCTTTTAAAATTATGGACTAAAAATATAACTTTCAAGGCCGGCCAGATTATCTTGTCCAATTCTCTGTGGGTGATTAACTCGATGTAACTTTGTACGAAATTCCTATCTGTTAAGATAAGCCTTGTAATCTAACCTACATTATTAATGGATTATGTTTAGCAAGTAATCCAACTACCGTAATTCAAATAAAAACACGTTAACATGGGTAATATCTCAGATTATAAAACAAGGCAGATAGACCGCGCGGAACACCAAGAGTGAAGCCAAAAAACCAAATACTAAAGCGTCGTATTGTATATATTGCGAGGCTTTAGTATTTGTTTTTTTGACTCTAGGGTGTTCTGCGCGATCTGTCTGCCTTTGTTTTATAATCAAAACCAAAAAAAAAAACTAAAGCGTCGCATTCTATGTTACATAAAATACGACGCATTAGTATTTGGTTTTTTGGCTTCACTCTTAGTGTTCCGCGCGGTCTATCTGCCTTTATTTTATAATCTGAGGGTAATATGTAAGTACCTGATATTGTCATCGAGTTATTAATTTGAAAGCACAAACACTGTTTTGGTAAAAGCTTTTCCAAATACTTACTGAACATGACTGATTACTCGTAATACCTATTTTATAGCCTTAGGTACATGAGTGAAGTATGCTTAGAGATTTATAAAATAACTAGCTTTAGCCCGCGACTTCATCTGCGTGGAGGTCGAAAATTATCCTAGCGGGACGTACTACCGGGATAAAAGTATCCTTTGTTCAAATTCGTTCAGCTGTTTTTGCGTGATTGGGTAACAAACATACAATCTTTCATATTCATAATATTAGTAGGATAGTAGAATGATTATGGTCATAGAAGCTTTATACTTTACTAGCAGCCCGCCCCTGATTCGCACGGTTTTTACGACTTGACAAAATCGAGATTTAATTTTCTTTATTGTATGTAATAGGTACACACATGCCTAAGCCTCCCAGAGTAAATTCACCTAATGATGGTGAAACCGCATCAAAATTCATTGCGTAATCAAGAAGAACAACGCGATCACACAGACCGACACAAAAACCGACTTTAATTTATATTATGTACATATATAGATATTCAACGGGATTGAATTTCCACTTTCTATTTTCCACACAATAAGTTTAATCAGTCATATAGCCGTCATTGATGAATTAATATATACGGTGCTCGAAAAAAAAACCACATCATATTTAGATAGGTGGGTTTAGGCGGCTCTTGAAAATGATAGGTAGCTACTGGAAACCTCATAGTATATTTCTCTAGTAGAAAGTATACCTCCATGAGCATCTCAAATAAATAACAGCATGGAAACTGTCGATACCGAGTGCCGATTTACGAGTTTCAGTGCAGAGTCAAAGCAGCTTTCAGTTCTGATGAAAGAGCGGCGCGAAATGAAATTGCAATCTTCAGTCGACATGTCAGTGAACAGACTGATCTGCAAGTCAATGGGATACTACACTCCAATTTAATATCACAATCTGATGGTTGAAACTGAGCGCTAGCAATAGATAGTGATCGAACAAAATAAATGAAATTCTCGAAACGTATTGATGTATCTTTGCTTGTATTTATGATCAAGACATGTAGGTTAATAAACTTTTTATGTGGCTTCAATGATGGATAACTTTCATCATGTGTCCTTTAGGGATCTAGGTATAGTCCTACGTAACGTTATCGTAACGTATCTGTTTATAGATAGCAGGCTTGCGCTTAACTAGATAGTATGGTACTACGTTAGAAAAAGGTTCAAATCCACCGAGTATATTAAACCTTTATGTCGATACTTGTTTGGATCCAAATACTCGTAAAAGACGCTGCTTAAAAGTCGGTGGCGTCACGAAAATGTTTACAAACTATAAATATCTGGCTAGAAGGTCAGGTAAATTTTGATCAAAAACTTTAAATCAATTAGAACTCAATTTCACAAAAGCATCGATTTAACAATGAAAGCCTCGGATTTATTTAATATCTGTTATATATTTCAAAAGAACTTTGTCATTAATCGGTTTCTAAAGAAGCTAATTTTAATTTAATAGTCAACAAAGAATCGGTTACAAGCTCGATTGTGCTTTGTTACAAAGATATCAAAGGTTACAGAAGCTTACGGTTCTATTTCCAATAAGTAACCTGTTATAATGACTTTAGCCACAACCAAGTGTTGTTAACAAAGCGCGCCATTAATCTTAAACAGACAGAATTTCTTTTAAAGAAATTAAATAGAATGAATATCGAAGTATTTTAGAGTAGGTGAAGACTAAATAAACAATGGATGGCTTATGTGAGAGGCAACATAGGTGCAAAGGGTGCATTGATTATCGAGATGACGACTTATGGAGATGTATGGAAGGAGATGGAGAAGAAAATTAGGGTAGGTAGTGATGAATGTTAGGTACAGAATATATATCATACAATAATGTATGTCGTATGCATCACTTTCATAAATATCTTTTCCCGAAAATTTAATATCCGATACATTCGGTGAAAGCGCGTTCCACGTGAAGGAGCGTTTACTTTGCAAACATGCTTCTAGCGTGACGTTTTCTCACTGTGTATCATTTTAGATGAATCTACGCCCAGAATTCTGATACAGAAGTTATTGCAAACGAGCCGAATCGATTACAACTTGTGATTCATACGATATGACGTCTATTTCGATTCAACATTAATTAAGACGAGTTGGCAATTGATATGACTATAATAATAAATGATCGACTATTTTTAATTTGTAAAAAAAAATACGCGTGATCGTTGATGTCTTTACTAAGGGTATCAAAAGACACATCAATTATATGTCTTGAGGTTCTGGTTTGCAATCATATCTTGACGAAATTTAATTATAAGCCCACAATGTACGCAGTTACCCTCTGATGGGGCACAGGCCTCTTTTCTGTGAGAAGAAGTGGGCCGTAACTCACCACGCAAGCCCAGTACGGGATTGGGCACGCCACGTTTGCGGCGGTAAGTCCCCTCTTTGAGGAGTGGTTTGAGAGGCGGCATGGCGTCCTCACCTTCCGCCTGACGCAGGTCCTCACCGGACACGGTTGTTTCGGGAGGTTCCTGTTTCGGATAGGGCGGGAGGAAACGCCCGGGTGTTTCCACTGCGAAGATCGCCCTGAGGACACGGTGGAGCACACGGTGGCGGTCTGCCCAGCTTGGGTGGAGCACCGCCGTGTCCTCGTGGAGGCGATCGGTGGCGGCGATCTCTCGCGTCCGGCCCTGGTCCAAGCCATGGTACGGAGCGAGAGGGCATGGGGAGCCGTCACCTCCTTCAGCGAAGCAGTAATGCTCGCGAAGAGGGAGGCGGCGCACGTGAGGGAGAGGCAGCATATGCGCCCTCGCGACCCCAGCCGCCGCAGGATACGGAGACGCCCTGGGCGTCGGGAATCCCAGGCCGATTTCCGGCCACCGTAGGCATGGGCTTGCGGACGGCAAGTAATGGGTAGCTCGCTGTCCGGTAAGGACCAAGCCCAAGTCGACGGCGCGTTGTGTTCCACGCGCGCCTCAAAGAGATGTCAGCACAAAAATGATGGGGCCCGCAAGGGCCGATGCCTGTCAGGGGTGCGGGTTCGTTTGAAAGAGATACCACAGCCCCTGGCATACGGGCTAATGAAGGAACACGGGTGGGTTTTAGTCAGTAAAAGTCTGACACGCCCTCCTGCTCCACCCAGAGCGGGAGAAGTTATTTGATGATTTCCCACCCAAAAAAAAAAAAAGCCCAGTACGGGATGGTAGTTTTTTTTTTTTGAGATATTAACGATATTTATTAATACATACTAGTTATAATAAAATTACTATTCTACAATATTATCGATCATCAGATTTTTTAGCTTTTATTATGAAAAAATCAGATCCGTATCAAATTACAAACGTTTTGGAAGAATATAAACTAAATTTAAATTGTATACTTGTATAAATTTACTAATTTTAGTACCTAGTTTGCTTCGGAGGAAAGGAAATAAATTTTATTAATAAATTATTATTTTATTCCACATCATACAAATAAATTTAAAAAGTTTTATAACGAACGATAAAAATGGTTTTAATTAAAATGAAACCATTTTTATGATTCGCTCTTTACGCAAAATCGTTCACTACCTCAAGACTATTAATTTTAGTATGGTAATATTGTTCTTCTTTGAACTATCAAGTTATTGAATACAATTAAAAGTCGAACTATAGATAGGAAAACGTGATTTTGGAATTTGATTATTAAAGACAAGCAAATACAATTAAACAATGCCGAGGTACTTTCTAAGAAAGGCTTGAGGCTAATTAATAACAGACGTGCGGGTTGATCGATCAGGTTAAGCTACGCTTGCCGCGGCTGATCCGTGAATGGGTGACTACCTTTACATACCAAGCAAGTAACTAGGTAGTGGACGTCAGATAAGCAACAGTTAAAAGTAACTACCCTATGTGTTACTCGAGGTTATAAACTACCTGTGTGGCAAATTTCATCTAAATTAATCCTACCGTTTTGCGACAATCCGGAACATACATCCAAACAAACAGTCAAACGGACCAAATATCTTTGTGACTGTTTTATTATACCTATATACAGGGTGTAACAGAAACCCTATTGCTATCCTTAAGCACTAAAGATAACAGCTGGCATAGAAACATGATACATAGTTTCGGCTCAAAATAAAACACTCTAAGAATTAATACCAAATTTTCGGTTTCATGTTTCTACGCTACGCACTACGTAGGTCAATAACTTTCCAAGTTACTTGCCAATATCACGATAAATCTCTTCCGAGTAATGTGTTTATTTCAATTTGAAAAGTTCGATTTCTGATATCAATGTATTAAACATTCTCATAACTTCCGAACATGTAGAGATAGGATTTAAAAAAACCCTTCCAATATCGTTTGATATTAGGTCTTTACCTATGAAATTGCCGTTTTGTATGAAAAAATTTAAACGAATTTTTTTCATGAATTTTTTATTTGTATTAATCGAAGTAATCACCCATGCAATCAATGCATCTTTGCCATCGCAGTGGCAGTTTATTGATGCCCTTCTTAAAGAAATCAGCTGGACGGGAGGCAACAAATTCTTCAAAGGCATTTTGTACTGCCTCTCGGGTATTAAATTTTTTTCCCGCCAAGAAGTTATCCAAATTCTGGAAAAAGTAGTAGTCTGTAGGCGCAAGGTCTGGTGAGTAGGGCGGATGACGGAGAGCTTCCAACCCCAGTTCTTGCAACTTGGAGACCGTCTGCTGTGCAGTATGAGGTCGCGCGTTGTCGTGCAGGAGCAGCGGAGACGAGCGATTGACCAATGCTGGTTGGAGATGCGCCAGCTTCTCCATCATTGTGTTCAGTTCTTCACAGTACACATCTGCAGTAATGCTCACCCCGTTTGGTAAGAAGCTGTGATGAATCACACCGGCGCTAGACCACCAAACAGTGACCATCACTTTTCTAGGGGTAAGTTTTCGTTTAGGGCATTGTTTAGGTGCTGAACCAGGATCCAACCAACTTGCTGAGCGCTTACGGTTATCAAACAGAATCCATTTTTCATCGCAGGTAACAATGCGGTTCAAAATTCCTTCATTTGTGTGTCTGTTGAGCAGTGCAAGGCACGTCTCGACGCGTACTTCGCGCTGGCGATCATTGAGTTCGTGGGGCACCCATTTGTCAAGCTTTTTTACCTTGCCAATTTGACGCAAATGGACCAATATTGTTTTGACGCTAACGTCGAAAGCTGCTGCTAATTCAGCCGTAGATTGTGTATCATCAGCTTTCACAATCGCCTTTAATTCGTCATTGTCGACCAAAGTCTTCGGACGACCGCGAGGTTCATTTTTCAGGTCGAAATTTCCAGAACGGAAGCGAGCAAACCAATAACAGGTGGTGCGTTGGTTTGTAGTGTTAGCTCCGTAAACGTCGTTGATGTTGCGTGCCGCTTGTGCCGCGTTGCTGCCACGACGGTACTCATATTCCATAATTACTCGAATTTTTAACGTATCCATGATGACGAAAAAGATTGAAATGCGATGAAAATGTAACACTAATCAATAAAGAAATGACTACTTTTAGAAAAAAAAATCCATGTTTTTAAAATAAAATTAATTTGAAATTAGAATTCTTAGCCAAACAAAAATTATTTTGATTTGAAATGGCCAGTACTGCAGAACGGCAATTTCATAGGTAAAGACCTAATATCATCAAAAGAAGCCGGGCCTTTGTTGGTATGTACGAGTATATACCCTTTCCGTTACACGGTGTATAGCTAAATCTGGAGTGAGTGGGATTTGCTTAATTATGATGATTAATATTCAGTTTTGTACCGTAAATCTAGCGTAGTCGGACCACAGGAGTCGGACTGAATCAATGTGTTTATTTATTTATGAAACAGTATCTATTCTACAAATTATAATTCGTCATAGACATCGGCAGAACATTATGAGACATGAGCAAGGTAGGCACTTCAGAATATTGTAATATTTAATTCTTTGTTGTACATTAATTCCTAGTTTTATTCTGAGCAGGTAATCTTATTGTAAATATAATATGATGTACGTACACAAGTACACGTTCACATATCTAATACAAAATACAAGGTTTAGCACTGTCACTTTACGAAGCAAAGTATTATCTAATGCTTCAGTTAAAGTACATATAATTTAGATAATTGTAATGATCATGCTTGAAATATTTATCTACTTACATAATTTAAACGACACTGTATCCTACTCACTGCTTCTTTAGGTACTGATTTAATAGAAAATTAAATTGACCGTAAGATTGTGCGACAATATGGAACTGGAATTGACAATAGAAGGTCTTAATATAAAGTTTAAATACAGCGTCGGTTAAAATGGGAAATGTCGAGTGACACGGCATAGTCGTAGGTGAGCGCGCGCGCAGTGCTCACACGTCTCGGTGCGAGATCACCGGCTCTTAAAAATGACGTGATGACTACTTACAAACGCGAGAAGGATCTCCCCCAGTACGTCACGAAAAAATGCAGAACGGTGACTAGTGGCCTTAGTGATCGCGGCACGTTCAGTGAAGTGCATCGTGCAAGGGACGTGGAGAGCGGCGCACTCAGCTGTTGCCGGTCCGCGGGCCCGCTGATGCCCGGGCAGGCCTACGGTCTCCGTGGACGCGCTAATCGCTTAGTCACGGCGCATGCCGCCAGTGCCGCCACACTCGCGCATATCTGTGATAAAATCGTAGTTCACCTCCACTCTTGTGATAAAATGTGATGTTACATCAACAGCCATGGGCTTTTTAGATGGTGTTTCGTTTTCTGTGTTCAAAAAGTGTCCCAACCTCAAACTGAAAAGGAGATACAAAGGACAAAGGTAAACAAACATATTATACAGCATGGCATATAGTAAATATAGGTGCAGATGTACTACGAGTAAGACAGGAAGATGTTACTGTCATTGTCAACTTGATGTTTGTCATTCGATGCAATTATTTAATTCGGACCTTACGTCGCGATTACTTTAACAAGGTAATTGTTTTGCGGAAGCCTATTTATAGCCATTAGCCATATAGGTATAGGTACTAGTGTGTCTGTATATTTATTTACAATTAAACAACAATACAGTGTGTTACATCATAGCACGATTTTAAACATTCCTGTTTACAGTTTATTTTAATATGTTCAACACGAATAGGGAATCTTTTTTGAAAAATTAGCACTGCGAATAAATTTATTTTTTATTAACACTTCAATGTTAAAACTTTTGAATTACAATCGTCCAAATAAGAAATAGTATCTAAGTACACTGAGACATGCGGCAGTTTGTTATCTGCGATAAGGTGTCGTGAGGTAGGTAATCGCACCAGATCGGAACGAACAACGCCAGTCTCGGTGCAGATAACTGTTTTCTGCAAATCTAGTACAAAGTCTTCACGTGCCTGTGTTATTATAAAACATAACGTAGATCGCGTTCATGTTCCGCGGCCTACATTGCGTTTAGCGTTACTGATGGCACAGACAGATCTGTCCTTGACCATGACTATAAAATAAGAACAATTAAAACCATAGAGTTCCACCAAATCCACGAACCGTTATTAAACTCAATGACATTATTTTTATTCTATAGACTTGTGATCAAACTAAAACATTTAGGCCATTAAACATGAATTTGATTCGTAATGTATTTTTAATGATCCTGCTATCAGTTTGGGTGTTTTTATAAATTCCAATTTTGTATATTTAGTACTTACCGGAAATAATTTGAAATGCTAATGTCGCGTAGGTATGACAACATTGTCATTTCTATAGTCAGGTGATTCTGTTGACATAATTGCAAGTACTTACTTAAGAACTGAGTACAACTTTCTGCTTCATCAAGCATGTCAGCCTTGAACGACATCTTACTACAGAACCCACTCAACGCGAGACAATCAAATCAATTATTATCGTTTACCTCGTTTACAACATTTCATTTATGAAATGTCTGACATTGTAACTTACAATATTGTAATCAAGCATACATCGAGTTCCTTTGTTATGTAAATGCCAAATTGACTTTTACCAATTTACTAACTTGAACTTATTTACAATGTGTTTGCCCATACTATTAATTAGGTGTTACTTAGATATACATACCTGCACGATTAATTATTTATTTTAATGAGCAAATCATCGTCGATGACTGATGAATGAGGATTAAAATGCAATGGCGTAGATGCTATTACTTGTCAGCCCATTCTACGAGCGATCGACGCGATCAATTTTTTCCATATTTAATTAGAACAATGTTTCGCTATCTCTGCCATCATAAACCAGATATCGTTCTATCGCCCTAGCAATAAAGTGACTTAATTTATTGCATCTGTGTGAGAGCAAGTTGCCGCTACACAAATAAAGTTACATTTCGATTTTGATCCAGTTTTGACATTGTTATATTTACGTACCTATTTAAGTACCAAGTACCTACCTGTATGACACACAATTGTGCTGCGGAACCACGGCAGCGTTCCGTGACGCTGAAACGGATCGGTGACTTTGAATGACGAACCGGAATGTTAACTTTAAACACCAGTTCATAGGGCCTACAATCGTCTAAACGTCATGAAATAACGACAATTTATACAAAAAAGTTATGGTACAAGGGCTAAGCTAAATTGTTTGCAGGGGTCGTGGTTGAATCGACCGGAACTTTTAAAATGTGAATGACCAATCAAATACCGTTCTAGTATGGTTCCAGTACAAAACATATCGGTAGTAATTACGGTATTATAACAGATGCCAAGGTTAATTGATTAAAATTAATTAACAATGATTTGGACCGATGACCTTGTGATGGCCGCAGCAGTACGCTGGATGCGGGAAGCACAGAACCGGCCGAAGTGGTGGAGCTTTGGCTATGTCCAACAGTGGACGTCTTTCGGCTGAAATGATTATAATGATGAACAATAATTTGCAATCGGAAACTTGCTTTTTCTTTCGAATCAGAGGTAAAAAGTCAGTTCTTGACGTGGTTTTAAACATCCTCAATGATTCAGTTATCATGACATTATTTAAAAAATATATACGATTTAATAAAGTGGTTGTAAAAACCATATGCATGTGTTTTGAGAATCGCTAAAATGGCCGGTGGAGGTTTGACATAGTTCCAACTTATTTTCAGTTACATGTCCATGATTTTCAAATTTCTACGCAAGGAAAAATCTATATAAGTGAGTTTCTAATGCTGCCAGTACTTACCAAGTCAGTCAACTTAAAACCATAGATTATCAAGTAAACACTGGCTAAGCCAACTTCTGGTCACTGACCAAATATGCGGCCATACTATTAATCTCTTAGTGGTAATCTTAGCACTGCCCACAGTAACTCCATTATTATAAAGTGTTTCTATAAGCTCCGTTTAATCTGCGTGCGTCACACACTATGACATCAGAATGTAGACAAGTCGCAAATGGAAATAATCTACGTGATCACAATCACAAAGCTAAGCACGAAAACGCGCCAACGTTATTATTTAAATGGAACAAAAAACAAACAAATTGAGGAAAGAACAGGCATTATTCCAACTATACGTATACGTAGTCCCAAAACCCATTCTCATTTGTCCATGATAAATTGGCATTAATTTTAACCCCTTTTTATGGTTTAAGACATTTATTTTCTCAAAAGAATACAATAATCACTTACAGAGAAAATATAATAATGAATGAAAAAAATAACCGATTAGCGTTTTTAGTAGGGTAGATGTTAAAAATGTTAGTGGAGGAAAAACAAGTAAATGTGAAAGGAATTCAATGTGCTGTCACAGCCTCACAGGTAATATCGAGTAATGGAGGATGCGTCATACATGTTCCATTTAAGTGGTACCTATAAGACTTAGATGACTGTATGGAAAGTTGAAATTTTGAAACCACTTGCTGTTTACCAAGAAAGGATTTTTGCATTGAAGCATTCAAGTCAAACAAGCTAGGGGATGACGAACCCCACATCTCCACGAAATGTTGAAAAACAGCAATGAAGTCAAAAGTGGACTTCTTTCAAAAAATCTTCAGAATCAAATTATAATCTGAACACGTATCTATACTACGTTTAGAATCATCTGACCCAATTTCAATTTGTCCGATTTTTCTGAATTATGACTATTGGGGAGAGAGACCCTTCTCTATAGATACCTCGAATTTGTTGAATTATCGAATAACCCGACAAATTCAATATCCTGTAAGTCTTTTGTCTGGATATTCAGAGTCCACTCGTGAAGGGATCCGAACATTTCGAATATAATATCTTCGAATAGATTTTTTTAAAGGTTTTTGTTGCAATATGAATTACCTACCACATACATTAAGTATTTTCCGCACAAACTAAAAACTTATGTTAGGTACATAAAGTAACGACTAGGTAAATATGGAAATGGGAAAATACTAACTAACTAGCTAGGCAGCTAGTTAGCCGTTAGTATTTTCCCGGTATAAAAAAAAACAAGTTTTCTACTTATGGGTTTCCTTTAAAGCTTTAGTTCGTACCGTACAAGGATGATGTCAATAAAATGTTACCCACGAAAAAAAACGCTCGTGATGACGAGCCTTTTTTCGTTATAGCATGTGTTTCGGATATGACAACATTGAGATCATTAAACAAACACATTGTCCGTTTTGTTTGTTATATTTTGTTTACATCACGTATTGACGAAACTGCAATACTGAGCATGTTCCGAACGTATGAGTCATTTATTATGTACCTATTGTCCTTCTTGGATCAATGAAATATAGAAACAACTAGTGATGAAATACTCAAAAACGAAGTATATTTTCATTACATGAACATAAACCTTATCAACCAGTTTTATTATGGTTTTCTGCAGCTGCCTTATCTTCACACCAATTTTACACATAGAATTACAATCGATAAAAAATTCTAAATATTTAATATTAACTTGGCCAGTAAACCACGATTCTATAATAATGTAACCACGTTTGGTGATATTATTTAAATAAACTGAACTATGCGTTAATTTTAGTAATGATTTATGTATTTAACCAATTATGTACACACATTTTTAAACAAACAAGAAGAAAAGAACAGAAAAATTGGTACAGAGGTGATACTTATCCACAAAAACTTTGTACCCCCTTTAACAAAAAATACGCAGACAGCAGAGTTTGAAATTTGCCACAGTTCAAGTTTATATGAAGGAGCGCAGAAAGCTAGTAATGTGTATAATATAATATTTATATTATACACATTATATATTATTAAATATACATAATCTTTAAATGAATTATGGTTGAATTTCAAACACTAGTTATGATTAATATCTGCTGAAAATAATGTAAGGTGCGGACTTTACATTATTTTCACGTTGAAGCTTGCCTTAACTTTAAGCAACAATTACTAAGGGGATAGTGCTTAAATAATATTCACTGTAAAATACCCAAAGAACTTTACCTCAGTTCATGTTACACGGGATAATAAACCACTGATACGCCGCGTTTACTCTTAGCTATTGTCGTAACAGCGTGACGAGCCACATTGCACAGCGCACATCTACAGATTTGTATATTTTACTGATATACATAATGTTTGTGCAAGTGATATCTGTACGAACTTAATTTATCTGTAGGGACTTAAGTTGTAATGGCGGAAATGCCCTTTACTCTAAGATTAACAGTTTATTTTTACACATAATTACATGGAAATTATACCGTTTCATAAAACCCGACTAATGAAATTTCTCGCTCTAAAAATATATAACAAGAAAATATTGTCATCAAAAAGCCGTAGGCCTTTGTCAAATAAAGATAAGTAGTTTAGAATTAATGAGAGAAGAGATGAACAACCTTACATACATACATACCAGTCAAAATCATAATTCTACTTTTTAACCCCCGACGCAAAAATGATGGGGTGTTATAAGTTTGACGTGTGTGTGTTTGAGGCAACGTAGCTCCCGAACGGATGAACCGATTTTGAAAGGTGATTTAGTCGTGTTCTTAGACATGTTTCATCAAAATCGGTTCAGCCGTTTGAAGATTATCAGTTCTTTTCTGATTGATGAAGGGATTTGAGCATCTTCCACGGGTCTGATCAAGTCGAAATTTCGTATTCTATTATTTCAATGATATTAGACGAACAAAGTAACCTTGAACTGATGTTGGAGCAACACCTGGAGCTTCCAGAATACCCAAGTTACTCACCAAGAAACAGCAGAAGTATCGTGTTTGGGCTCATTGAAAAGGTCTCGATGAATAAGTCATGGATAAATAGTGATCAGGACGACGAATGAGGATAAATTATTAACAAACTTCACTGTGGGAAACATACGCAACGCTGCGCAGATTTAAGCGAGACATTAAGTTTAAAAAGCAGGATATAAAAGTGAAAATAGAAATCTAAAAAACCCCCGACCTAAACAAAACTCTAAAAAGTAAAAAAATAAATATTTATTGGCCATTTAAGTTGTAGGTAATATTTTGATCAAGGCTTTGTCAAGGCGGGGGACGGCTAATGAAAATGCTAGGCCTCCTCTGTTTGGCGTTTTCATTGACCGTCCCCCAACTTGGCAATGCCTTTTTATCGGGTAAAAAAGGTACACCTAACAGTCAGCCTTTTAATTGTAAATGCTGTAGACGTGAAGGTTTTTTTTTTCGACAAGCTTAAAACAAGCTTTGGAAGCTCAGAGTAGCTTCCAAGAACTTCATTATTGGAAAAACCAATAGCACTCAGTGACCGAATCGAATTTATCGTTAGTTTGAAAATGTGACCACAAGTCCAACGGTAACGGTAAGCCGGAACTTGAGAATAAAAGGTCAATCGTATTATCTATTTAAATCACGGGTCTATAACGTAATTAAATGAGTCTGTACTTAAGTAAAGCCCTAGCCTGTGACCGTGGATGCAAGCCGGTTGAGTCAAGATACGTCTGACTGAACAGAACCGGTTCGCCCACTTGCTATACCTATTAGCACATAGTCCTCCGCGATGCCATTGACGGCAACTGTTATACAACGCGTGTTCACGCACTGCTATTATACGTTGAACTTCTACGTAAGTTTGTATTACATATTAGCAAGTAGGTACACTATGGTATTGTTTGTTGAACTAAAATAATACATACAGAAATAACTTCCATGCACGTCACACATGTTATATTTCTTGAAGGAATAGTATAGCGGATAGTTACTGTTTTACAGTCGTATTTCATTGATTATGTTTTATTCTGTATCACAAGGCTTCACTGGCTGTTCATATGGTATGCTGGTGCCTACGCTTATGTATAGAAGTGAATGTTGGATGTGAAAAAAGAAGTTTTAGTTTTGGTTGGGATATCACCAAATAACTTCTCCCGCTCTGGGTGGAGCACGAGCGTGTCAGACTTTTACTGACTAAAACCCACCCGTATTTCTTCAGTTGCCTGTGTGCCAGAGCCCACGGGATTTCTTTCGAACAACCCGCACCATGGATGATAGCTGAGGAAATATTTGGTAAGGCTTCGGTTCAGCAAAGAAGATGTAGTGACAAAAATTGAAAAGAGTATGCTTAGATGGTTTGGCCTTGTTGAGAAGATGAATAAAAAGCAACTAACAAAAGGGGACGCTCTAGGAGGACATTATAGTGACCTTTGATGTTCTTCAAAGAACGGACAGGTGCGTAGTACCTACTCACAACCAGCGTGCGTGTATGACTGATGTATGAACGTAAATGAGGCAAAAGAAGTATGTAAGAGGATCGTAGTAGCTGGAGTTCTGTCGTTTCTGTCTACCCCAATTGGAAGAAAACGTGAGTCTCTGTGTGTATGTTCATGTAAGAGCGAATGAATAATAACTCATTTTCTTTTAATATCTCAGTCGGCTAATACGAATTACTTTACTGAAAACCAATAACACTGCTACAGTTAGAAATGCAACCAATCTGATCTCACGCTTAGGCACCGCGATTGCAACCACACTATAATAATGGCCTTTTACCTGCTTGGTGTCCTCAATAAAGTGTTCATTTTTAATATTATTTAAATAAACCCGTGGCGCAGTAGATGCGCAAGTTTACATAATAAATAAAAGGTATTGCTTTATCGTATTCACGCTAAGCTGCGGTCTTAGGGAAATGAGGGATAATCTTAGAATTAATGAGGGTTGACTGAAAGGCAAACGACGCCGCCGACGCTTTCGCAATGACAACCTGTGCGGTTTGCGAATATTTTACAATTGCCAAGTAGCTTTATGTTTGTACTTACCAATTAAATGATAGACTTTTTCTGCAGGCTTAGCATGATGATTTCTATTTCTACTCTACCATAGAATAGAAATCGCTTGTCTACTTTTATTGGTACAAAACTGTCAGCTGTCCACACGGAAACATCATTTTTGTCTACTCTTCCGTCGACAAAACGCTTCTCTATGGCTCTCGTGCTAAGCCTGCTGGAAATTAATTCGAAAATGTACATTTACGTAGAACCTTTATTTAAAACCAACCGTTGTTGCTTGTGGAATAGAAATCTGCATGGGATTTCCATTAGCAGTTTCTATATCAATTAAGTAATTATTACATGAAAATTAGCGAAAAACATGTCACTACTTTACTGAATAGTTTTCATTAAATTATCCCTTTTAAACAAAATTATGATGAAGCTACAACAACCAACAAATTTCCATCAAGATCCCTTTTCAAAGGGTGTATTAATTGGCTTGGCTAAAGTGTTATTTTTGTTGTTACAAAGGAGCCATTGTTCCCCAGTATTATTGTTGACGATCGAGGTCACCGATATAATTGCATGCAGCGTGGACTAAATAAATAGCCGTAGACATTATAGCCGTACCGTACATGATTAGCTGCATGCTCGGCCACCGCTTTAATTGCCGGGCAGTTTGGTTTATTCATACACGTCTCGTTAGTGTGATGACTTGAAAACACAAACTACAGTTTTATAAGTTTTTATACACCTACAAAGCGTTCATGTATGTTTGGAATGTGGAATCTTGTGTGGTCATGTTAAGGGAAATACATGCTCGAAGGTGAGAGGTATACAAATATTTCTTGTTTTAATAGGCTCTGGATTAAAACAGTATAGTGGTCACAAATCTGACAAATGCCTCCTCGTCGGAAATACAACCTTAATGCCCTTTGTCTACCGCCACTTCAACGGGACGTCAAATAAAACGAAAAGACGGCGCCGAAGTAGCGATACATACTTTTACTACGTCGCGTGTCCACCGCATTCCGTAACCGGGACGTCTTGTCTGCTACGAATATTCTCGTTTATCGTTGACGTTCCAATGATGATGACGGGTGGTCAAAAAACGGTTTAATGGCGGTCGCACATTCTGTTGGAAAATGCGTCCGACGTGCCTTCGTTAGTTACTCGACACACTAACGCATCATCCGTTGAGTGTGAAAGGTTGAATGTTTTAGTATTCCATGTCCATCCTGGTGTCACGCGACTTATGTCTTCCGTCAGAGGCGCGACCATTATATGTGCCTGGTTGATTGCGATAAGCTCACCCCTTATTACATGGGACTTAACATAACTGGCGAAATGTGGGTGTACAATAGGTACATCTCTGCCCAACCCTTCATAGAAACAAAGCGTGATGATATGTTGTTTCTTACAGCTACTGAGCCGGATATATAGGTAGGTAGTACTTGCAACAAAAACAAACATGATCGAAGGCCTCGCATCAGCATCGGCTAGGAAACGAATTGAAACGTTCTTGTGAATTGATTGAGGCAATATTAAACATTACAGTATGATAAACTAAGCTACGATCTCTGTAGATTACTTTGATGTTAATTATTCCTTATCATCATTTTCTTACACCCAAACTCCGACAAAGTGGACATTAGACGAGAGAAGAGGAGATATGTTAGAAACAACCAACCAACCAATAGGATCTAGTAATATGCATATCTCGTCTCAGTGGATGCGGTTAAGCATAAAGGAGAGGAGAATGTCTCATATTAACTAAGCAGGAACAAGAAAAGAAACGCGACCTGTGCCTCTTAAGCTGACAAGAGATTTTGTGAGCGGCAGCGCTAGTACCCGCCGCGTCGCACAACCCGTCCTCCCGCACCACATTGGATTGAGGGCCCAAGTTATTCGATCATAACATTTTTAATTCCGTTTATTACCCGTGGTCCCTGTCGTGGTCCCTGGAAGGGACCACGGGTATTTGTTTTTACCCGTGGTCCCGGCGAGAAATATAATGCTGCCGAAACAAAATGGTAGTCCTTGGAAGGTACTGTCCCTCCGAGAAATAGATTTTTGCCGCAAAGTTGTGAGATCCATATAATACCATGTCGGTCAATTTAATCAGTTCCTACTTAAAGATCCTTCTGACTTAAGTTGTTACGTAATTAGCTAACCTAACAACATCTTATAGTGACCATATCAATATCAATATAAACAAATCTTTTGTTTTAAATAAATAAATTGACTTTGCAATCGCACTAAACAATCTAATTTAATATAATATGTATTACTTGTGAGATACATTGTGTTTTCATGCGATGGCCAAGTCAATTTATTTATTTAAAACAAAAGATTTGTTTATATTGATATTGATATGGTCACTATATGATGTTGTCAGGGCCCGATCTAGCTATTTAGCCGCTCCGAGCAAAAATAATATTCGCCGCCCTTTACACTAACACCATATAAGTCTCCGGCGGGATCTCATGGCGACATGGAGAGTGCGATTGTCGCAACCTAGTGCTGGGCACGCCACTATTGCGGCGGTAAGTCCCCTCTCTGAGGAGTGACTTGTGAGGCGGCATGGCGTCCTCACCTTCCGCCTGACGCAGGTCCTCACGGGACACGGCTGTTTCCTATTTCGCATAAGGCGGGAGGAAACGCCCGGGCGTTTCCATTGCCAAGATCGCCCTGAGGACACGGTGGAGGTCTGCCTGGCGTGGGTGGAGCACCGCCGTGTCCTCGTGGAGGCGATCGGCGGTGGCGATCTTTCGCGTCCGGCCCTGGTCCAGCCATGGTACGGAGCGAGAGTGCATGTGTAGCCGTCACCCCCTTCTGCGAAGCAGTGATGTTCGCGAAAAGAGAGGCGGCGCACGTGAGGGAGAGGCAGTACATGCGCTCTCACGGCCCTAGCCTCTGCGGGAGACGCCCTGGGCGTCGGGAATCCCAGGCTGATTCCCGGCCACCGTAGGCGTGGACTTGCGGACGGCGAGTAATCGGTAGCTCGCTGTCCGGTTAGGACCAAGCCCAGGTCGACGGAGCGTTGTGTTCCACGCGCGCCTTAATGAGATGTCAGCACAAACTGATGGGGCCCGCTACCTGCCAGGGGTACGGGTTGTTCGAAAGAGATACCGTGGCCCCCGGGCACACAGGCTACTGAGGGAACACGGGTGGGTTTTAGTCGGTAAAAGTCTGACACGCTCCCTGCTTCACCCACAGTGGAAGAAGTTATTTGATGATTTGAGCATGAGCTTGCTATTCAAAAGCTGGGATGATAGATATGTGATATTCTTTTAATTATATAATATTCACCTACGTTCGTCTACTATGGCTTCTGAACAAGTATACGAAAATTCCTGAGAGTATGTTTTGTAAGTATACATTTTGCCGCCCCTAATTCTTGCCGCTCTGGGCATTTGCCCGGCTTGCGGGGGGCAAGCCTTAGATCGGGCCCTGGATGTTGTTAGGTTAGCTAATTACGTAATAACTTAAGACAGAAGGATCTTTAAGTAGGAACTGATTAAATTGACCGACATGGTTATTATATGGATCTCACAACTTTGCGGCAAAAAACTATTTCTCCGAGGGACAGTACCTTCCAAGGACTACCATTTTGATTCGGCAGCATTATATTTCTCGCCGGGACCACGGGTAAAAACAAATATCCTTGGTCCCTTCCAGGGACCACGGCAGGGACCACGGGTAATAAACGTTTAATTCACGTTTAAGAAATTTATGGCCCTTTGCTTTCTTTTTTACTAATTTTTAACTAATTTCCCTATAAGTCTTATTTAGTTTTGCAAGGGTTTAAAAAATGGGCCCTCAGTTCAGATGCACATCATTCAATGCACGCCGCACGCAAGTTGTTCCGCTCTAGCCAGTACACATCTCTGCTCCATCGAGACTATAACCAGTAGGCATTTCCGCACAGCTTCGGTGGATGCACCCTAACTGATAAGCATATCGTCTTCGTCTCCGCTTCGTACATCTCCGCCCATCACCGCTTTGACAGTCCCCGACCTAACCCTAATGTATTTTGAGTGAGGTCGGCGCAGCAATCACGTATTCTCTACACTTCTCTCTATCAAGCCCATCGTTCCTTTGATCTTTCCTACTCGACCCATCCACATCACACACAAAGTTTTCCTAAAATTTTCGCATTTCTCCGCATCACAGTCATTATCAGTAAGCTAGACAGGTTGTATTATCGCTAACGAGTTTGAATGGACAGAAGTTGTGACATTTAACTTGTGTTTGCTAACCTAGTGTTATTGTGAATGTGGACTACAAGTGGTTAAAAGTAGTCTTCAAAGGTCAAGGTAAAAAGGCTCCAAGGAAATGTCCTTGAGGCCTTTTTAGTTTGACCAATCAAATCTAAAAGCAAGTCCCCATTTTGGAGTCTTGTTTGACAAATCAAACTAAAGAAGCACTGTCAACAAAACGCTTTTATTACCAAAAATGTCACGATAGAGGGGTTCACAAACAATTTACCATTTCGACAAAGTTACATTCTACGCACGGACGTCTGTTTCGATCTTGGCTGGTGTGGCAGCGGCTCTGAGTGATTCGCACCGACAGCATCGCCAGCTGTTTGTGTTGGGCACCTTGTGGTCGCTGCTCACACATTCCAGGTGGAACTGTGACGCACACATGCTGCACTTTATGCAGGCGCAGCCCTCCGTCGTGTGGTTACAGATCGCACAGTCCATCTTTACTAATTTTACTGTGAACAAAAATACAGTTCTTAGATATTTCCGCTACAAGATGAACGCAAAACTCCGCCCTAAGACAACCCACTGACCGAACGCAATTGCTGCTGTATATTCTTAATAAAAATCGTATACACACTTACAATATTGTTAATACACTATATTTATATTAATATTCCAGAATATATTTTTCTTTTTATTCGTTGTTAGAAGCTATTTTAATTTTTTTTATGCGCTTTTAAATAATGAGTGCCTTTGGTATGACTGCAAAATTCAACTGAAAAAACAACCGCTGACAGTTTTTTCATAATTTCTTTTCCCATTCTTTATTTAAAATTGAATAGCAGAAGAGTTTTTATTTAATGTAGCTGGTCAAGCCCGAGCAAGATCTAATTAAGGTTGGATCCCGGTTGTATTGGTACGTAGGTAATGGTACAATAAGCCTCGGCTGCGTTAGGTAGGATAGCTAGACAAACAACGAGCTCTCAATAAAATACGATACGATCAATCTGCTTAGCCTATAGTGTTCCCAATACTGGGACACAGGCCTTCTCTTTGTGAGGACAAATGGGCCATAATCCAACACGCGAGCCCCGTGTGAGTTCGAATTTTTAGTTCTAGGACCTGCCAGTTTCCTCACGATGTTGTTCTTCACTATTTTGAGAGCAGTGGTGATGAAATCATTTACACATTTAAAGCACTTGTCTCTCGACCTGCAACTCGTAAGTCGCAGTCGTAACCACCACTGGACCACCACTGCTCTCCAGTCTAATTAAATGCAGCTAAATACCATTATCTTAGATGGAGAAGATATCTGACCTGTGTGAACTACTGGTTGTCAGAAAAGAAAATACGATACGATGTGCAATTATTACCCATTTAAAATAACCGGATCCAGCTTATTACGCCCACGTAGCGAAGCTAGAATAGAAGGGATGTTCTACGAAACATCCACAATCTGCCACTGACAGTACCTACAGGGCTACATAATAACAAACTAGAAATATTTGTAGTCTGAGATTTTTCTAACAGAATAATCCAATTACAAAATGAAAAAGAAACCGCAATCAAGACTGCTCACCTTGACCGATTTTTTTCTGATACCTGAATCGTCCAATTTAGAAAGCTTTTTACAGATTTCGCTAGAGTGGAAGCGCGATTTCTTATTCACTTCAACAGGGTAATGGAACACACTAACTGTAGTAATGGCTTTCATTTTGACATTTCAAGAATCTTTTTATCATACATCACCAGCCTACAGCAGTGCATTGCTGGACATAGGCCTCTCCAATTGCAGGCCATTCAGCTCGATTTTCGGCAACTGTCATTCAGCTGGCCAGGCGAAGATCGTCGCTCCACCTAGCCTGAGGGCGTCCTACCTTACGTTTGCCGATTCGCGGTCTCCACTCAAGAACACGTCTACCCCAACGGTCATCAGTTCTACGGCTAATGTGGCCGGCCCATTGCCACTTCAGCTTGCTAATTCTGTGAGCTATCTCGAAAACTTCGGTTCTCTGCTGGATCATCTCATTCCGGATTCTGTCCCTCAGAGATACTCCTAGCATAGCTAGCTCGTTCCATAGCTCGCTGAGCGACCTTGAATTTATGGACCAGCCGTACCGTGAGTGTCAACTTTTCGGCTCCGTAAGTTATAACAGGCAGGACGCACTGATTGAAGACTTCAGTCTTCAGGCTCTGCGGAACAACATTCACTGCATTATTTGATGTTGTTGACCAGACAATATTTTTTAAACATATGAAGCAACGGATTAGCTTCAAGATTCAAAATGATTCAAATTGTGATTGATAGTTTGTTTCGCAATTACAGTGTGGTTCAGAATCCGGAATACCGGAATACTTGACAAGCGTGTTTGTGCTTGTTTAGGGTAAAACAACCAACCTGTTGATTGCTTCATCTATATTGTACCTCATTTATTGAACTGCGCAGATACATGATGATGTTTTTTCCGCACTTAGACTAACATTTGGTCCGTTGTGCATGGGAATTCTGGCTAGCAAAGCCAGCCTAGCTCCGCCCAAAAGCACAGAAGCTTCCTGCTAGCTTCACAGCCTTCGCGGAGCTACCTCACTGTTCCGAGGATTTCTACACTTTGAGAAGCCACGGCCTCGCATTCCAGGATGACGTGAGTGGCTAATTCCTCGCCGTCAAGGCAGCCCCTGCAAAGTGGGCTATCTGTGGCGCCTATTTAAAAAAAAATGTTTGTTAAGGGTGTTAAGGCCCGTAATTGTTCCTATGATTATTCTAAGGTTATTTCTACTCAGGCTGAGAAGTTTTTGGTTAATCGCGGGTATCCAGTTGGTAAAGCCAATTTTGACTTTCTACAGTCCGAGCCCGTGACCATCTGTTGTTATGAAGTTCAGTCGATCTTTGGCGAATCCACGCACAAAATTGTGAGAAAGGCAGGGGAGAAATGGGTACGGGTCTAGCGCAGATACATTATTCGTGTCAGCTACAAATTGCAAGCGAATGGACAAAAATAAATTAAGTAAATTGATCTTTTCAGAGAAATTGTAATAAGTACTCAACATACATACTCTTTAAATATGGAACACAGTGTTTTCTGTTACAATAAAAATAAAATTAAAAATTTAAAAAACCCCCGACCCAAACAAAAACTCAAAAAAGTAAAAAAAAATATTTATAGGCCTTTTAATTTTAACGTAATATTTTGATCAGGGCATTGTCAAGTCGGGGGACGGCTAGGCCTCTGTTTGGCGTTTTCATTGACCGTCCCCCGACTTGACAATGCCTTGATCAAAATATTACGTTAAAATTAAAAGGCCTATAAATATTATTTTTTACTTTTTTGAGTTTTTGTTTGGGTCGGGGGTTTTTTAAATTTTTAATTTTATTTTTATTTCTTGCTTTTTAAACTTAATGTCTCCCTTAAATCACCATTTATCTATAATCTATTAATTGAGACCTTTTCAATGAGCCCAAACACGATACTTCTGCTGTTTGTTGGTGAATAACTTTGGTTTCCTGGAAATTCCAGGTGTTGCTCCAGTATCAGTTCAAGGTTATTTTATTCGTCTAATATCATTGAAGTAATAGAATCCCAAATTTTGAGTTGATCAGAGGCTAAAATCCGTTTTTCAACCAGAAACGAGCTGATAATCTTCAAACGGCTGAACCGATTTTGATGAAACATGTCTAAGAACACTCCCGACTAATACACCTTTCAAACAAAAAAAACTAAATCAAAATCGGTTCATCCGTTCGGGAGCTACGTTGCCTCAGACAGACACACACACACACACACACACACACACACACACACACACACACACACACACACACACACACACACAGACACGTCAAACTTATAACACCCCGTCGTTTTTACGTCGGGGGTTAAAAAGCCGGATGAAAGCGAGTACTTTTGACCGGATTCACCGAAGAATATGTTCAAATAAGAAATCAAATCCATTTTTAAAAGCCCTCCAGAAAAATATATCGTCGTTTGAGCTCGCCGTGACATTCGACAACCACAGACCTTGACTTTATCCACTGTCTACTATTAAACCTGAGTACGTAATTGTTTATCCATCAACGATGCGCTTAAGTTTGCTACATGAGCGGCCATCGTCAATATTGGCTGCAGCGTTAATTTGCTAGATTAATCTTGTGAGAGCAGGCACTCTGGCGACCACTATATGATTACGGCTACTTTAGCTATCAAGCTGAAGCCTTCGGAACCTTTTTGTGGGCGTTAAGATTAAACTAAGACACATTAATTTATCTTGGAATCTTACGTATTCATTATAAACTTATTGCTACAAAAGCTCGTCCATTTACCTCATCGTTAAGATTATTACTACTTATAAAATGCCTACATCTCACATATCTTTATTCGAGATACGTCTCTTGCCTTTTACATACAAGGCCGAAAAGAACCAGATACGGCTAAATACGATAACGATAAAAACATTTATTTTTTATTTTTATTTAAATATATAATCCTGCTTCGAAATCAACTATTTGAAGTAAAAACAAGAAAAAACCCAATAATATTATCTATGGTACACTTACTGTCATCAACGTCATTTGACAAAGACTACAATAATACACTGGCAAGTCATTTGATAACTGATGGAGCTTGATGAAGCTTGTATAGCAAGCTAGGGGCTTGTATAGCTATAGGGATACTGTATTATGTAAAAACAAATCTTTAAGACAACAGTGATAGATGTGTAAAACATTATGATATCAACATTACGTTGATAAACAACCGAGCTTGTTAATTCTCTTCACACTTAGAACCCCTATAATTCAAGAGCAACAGCTGAACATTTTGCATTACAATGGAAAACAGACAAAGGGGTTGGACCCAGAGCCTTGTCAATGAGTTCTGGAGGTGTTTTCTCGCATTATTGTAAATTTGGTCTCGCACCAACACTTAGCACTTGTACAGGTATTATCATCCAACACCTATTATATATTAAAACCTTTAAAACCTTTCATTAATGTATTAATGTTCCCTAGAGCATTTCTGTCGTGTAACTTTGTTAACGTTTTGGCTCTCTACCAAAATGTACTACTGAATTTTATTTTGCGCAAAAAGAATTAATTTGTTATTCAAATATAATGCTTTTCTCACCAATCTCCAGCACTTACTGTTATGTTTATTTTAACTTCCAAGTGCTTCGTTGATGAAATAATAAAACAACATTATACATTCAAAATTATAGGTATGGTACAGACGCCAGCACATCACGCCACCCCAATCTGTCAAATTTCTTTGATAGATTTTCTACTTTATCACCTATAAACATAAGGTTCATGTTCAATTGGGAAAATTTGACAGTTTGGGGTAGCTTGATGTGCTGGCGTCTGTACATGGAGATTTCATCAAAGGAAACATCGATGGTCGGATTTTCATGTTTATCTATTGATACAACCTGCTATGTAAGTTTGCAATGAAAATAGCACCTCCTGTGTATTTGTTTAAATTACATTTCCACATGCATTACCTATGGCTAAATGTGTGAAATAAGTTCGTAATGAAAAAAATACTCCTTGCATAACTTGCCAAGTATTTTAGTACATATTTATATTTAATCTGTGGTCCTAACCTATAAAACATTTTGGCGCCAAATCAAATTAAGGATTTTACTGTCGCTATATTATTTTGTAATAAATAGGTCGTGGTACAATATTCATAAAAAGATATAGATTTTATGAATATTGGATTTTGAGTACGGAATCACGGTTAATATTAGTTGATGGTTTGTTCTTTATTATTAGTTTTGGTTATACAGGGTAAGTTTTTATCCAGTGCGCAAATTGTAACCATGAATTCAGCATGTCATTCTAGACCCCTAGCGCAGAAATATTTCGCCGAATATACAAAAAAAAATCAGCTGTTCCATACATTTTGACCGCGTAGGTATTGCACTTTTCTATGAAACAGCTGTTTTTTTTTTTGCATAACCGGCGAAATATTTCTGCGCTAGGGGGTCTAGAATGATATGCTGAATTCACGGTTACAATTTGCGCACTGGATAAAAACTTTTCCTATATATAAATCAAACCACTGTTATTTGCTCGTGTAACAGTCTATTGGTTTCGTCATTTCCTTTATTTCTTCGCAGTTAAATAGTTTTTTATTGCACCAGCGGTATTAGAACTAGCAGATCTTGAAATTAAGTTAGGTTATAATAGTGCCGTTTATTGAACGGAAAGCGTAGGGGAAGGTGGGGGAATTGCGGACGCTTAAGCGAAATCATAAATAAAACTCAAACTTTTAATAATAATCAGTCTTTCTTTATTAATTATTAAACTATATTTGTTAACCTATCAAATCAACATTAATTATTATATGAGATCAATCAACATTAATTAAATTTTAACGAAAAACAAAAACCTTCTTGTCCGTAATTACCCTTAGCTCTTGGGGTAAATACGGACTATTGCTGGGTTAATTGCGGACGACATGGGGTATTTACGGATGAGGTTCCATTTCATTTGCAGAATTCACAAATGTAGCCTCTTGAAGAAGACCCAGCACTGCAATTCTCATGTGCCCAATTCTTACATTCTGAACACATAATCCAATCTTCGGTGGGTGGGTCACAATACTTTTCTTGGCAATAAATGCAGAAATATTCATCATTTTCTTTTTCACATTCAAAATTATTTAAGTTTCTTAAACCTTTTGGTCGTTTTTCTTTAGTATTTTTTGGTTTCTTATTTAAAGTTTTGGTCTTTTCTTGTTCTAGGTTCTTTCTCTTCCTTTCTATTTTCTTTTGTTCTTTTTGCTCTAAGTTTTCTTTTTCCGGTGTGCTGGTAAAAATAATGAAATGTTTTTTTTTAACTAATCGTTTTGTACGAGATGGTTTTAGGGTTGGTACTTGCACTACATCACTAAGTGGTACTGAGGGAGATAGACAAGTTTGACTTGTTATACTTTGATTAGCACCAGTTTCACTAACATCGCCCACTAATGCCGACGTAGGTATTGTTTCATTTAAATCTTCAAAGTTTGCGTCAATATTGGGAAATATTTCTTGAGGTTCTATTAGATTATAAATATTTTCATTGACAGCATCACAGTCAACTTGAGATTCATTCTGAGACTCATTTTGGCTTGGATTGTTAGTATTTGTTTGTATCTGTTGTTCAAGAAGAGAATCTGATGTAACTATATCCCCAAAACTTTCAAAGGTGTTTTTGAATTTATCTTGATCCATTGGACAAATTCCAGCAGACTTAAAGCCATTCATAGCTTTTTCAGTGCTTGTGGTTCTATTAAAAGCCTTTGTATAAAGGCCTACAACATCATATGCCGTAATTTTGGTGCCTGGATGGTTGACCATGAAGGATTCACATTCTCTGTTATATGCCGTTTTTAGTGGACCATGGAAAGTTAAATCTAAAGGTCGCATTCTATGGGATGTGTGAGGTGGTAACGTCAAAACATGAATAAAATTCTTGCGACAAAACTCATGAGCTCTCAAACTAACGTGGCTTTCGTGGTTGTCCAGTATTAATAAAATAGGATCATCTGCAGATGGTTTTGCAAATGCCTTGAAATGTTGAAGCCAATCAACAAAAATTTACTCTGTTATCCAGCCTGAATCAGAAACACAAGCTACCATGTTACTATTACTATCCTTCATAAGCAGTGCATTCATTCGCTTTCGTTTAAATATAAAAAATGGGGGAATGTATGTGCCTGCAGCATTGAAACAATTTATAACTGTTGTCAAGGAACCACGTTCTGCGCTGGTACATTTGCCTACTTGTTTTAATCCTTTTGGTGCGAGAATCCTGGAATTTCGTTGTACAGTACTAATCCCAGTTTCATCAACATTGTAGATTGAATTCGATTTAAATTGGTGCTTTAACATGAGTGTTTTTAAATTTTCAAAAAATATATCCGTTTCTTCTTGATTAAATGCTGTGATTCTATTTATTGAAGTAGCTTCTGGTCTTCGAAGTGATATATGGGGGTGTCTCGCCATAAAATTATAATACCAATCTATGCCTGCCATTTTGGTATCTTTATTGAAGTTATTTGGTATGTTATTAACAGTGGCAAAATCAAATGCTATTTTTCTTAGGGTAGGAATAGTTATCCCAAAGAAGGCTTTGCAAGATTTTAATATGAATTCAACCAGTTCTTTTTCTTGAGATTCATTAAATACTGACTTCTTACCTCTTTTTGGCATGGTACTAACACAGGCTTTTTGCACTTGATCGAAAAGGGTCGCTCTGGGAATGCCATACTTCTCTGCCACCTGTCGAAAAGGAGTCTTCTTTTCTTTAATTTCTTGCACAGCTTTTTGTAAAGTTTCTATGGTATAGGCTGGTTCTTTTTTCCTAACATATTTTCGAGGCATCTGGAATATAAAAATATTATTATATACAAAAAATAACGTAAAAAAATAGGTTAAGATCAATAATGGGGTAAAAACGGACGTCCGTATTTACCCCAGGACATTTGTCCGCACCCAAACGAGTTAGAAAAAGTATAATAACAAAATTTTTAGGTTAATAAAATTTATCAAGGCAAACGATTGTACTTTTTACTCGTCATTAATATCGCAATCGACAGAAAATATGACTTTTTACTGACACTTTAATCTTTTTGAATAACACTCAAAATAGTAAACATCAAAAATTACATCAAAATCACAAAAAATGTTAAAATTCAATTACCTTGAAGCGTGTGCGCAGCCGCCTGTCGGGAATGTTTGGAGGACACTAAAGATGTCGGAACGTAATGCGTGATCGCGGCGGCGGGACGCGGGTGGCGGGGATAAAGTAGATATATGTGAGTCCGTATTTACCCCGCGTCCGCAATTCCCCCATCGTCCCCTAAAGCTACGAAGGTAAAATAAAACAAAATACTTACCGAGTGGTCTGTAAGTGTGTGTGTGTGACTTATCTTTGGATGTCCGTACAGACGTGAAATAACGTTAATTTTGAATGTATTACTATGGGATTTTATTCATTTATTGAATACACATAATACAAGGACATCAACGCATAACCTGTTACCATGGATTCAGAAAATAATTCTGAACACCCCTGCGTAGAAATACATTAAAAGTAAAAAAAACTCAAGTCCTCAACTTCAAAGTCAAAGTCAAAGCATTTATTTGAAATAGGCCGATAAAAGGCACTTTTGAACGTCAAAATTTACATTTAAATAGAATTGATTCTAGTCGCCCCTTCCAAAAGGTAGTTTCATATGGAGAATAATGGGCTCTTGCCCATTATTCTCCATACAAAACTGCACCGTAACTCTTTTAAAATGTTTTACAAAATTTCACATACATTAACTATATAATTTTACGTGAAAACGATGCAACTAGAATAAACCAGCATAAGTACATACATCAGGAAAGTATATAAAGAGATATGTATAGTCTTCGTATTTTTTCTTAACATTTTCCGTGTTTGTTGCAGACGGACGGGCGATGTCGGTGGCGCGCGGGTGCTACGCTCGACGCCCGACTGGAGTGACAGCGCCATCAGCGGCGAGCACCTGTGGGCGCCCACCTCAGTATCCGGCGACTGCTGCTACGTCGGTGATGCTGAGTGCCAGGTACTATTAAAGATGCTGTTGACTTGAAAATAACAGCCACACGGATCTTCCGCAAACTTTACGTTGCTCTCGCGGTAGATACTGCGAGGATAGGTGATCACCAAATCCGTGCCTCGGAGTGCTCCTACAATAAGGCCCGCTTGCACCACAAGTCACTAAATTCGTTAAATCTTCGCGCAAAGGTAGCCCAGGTAGTTCCAGTGTGTACGTTGATTAAAAATGATTCGCGACCGTAACAAATAATTAAGGTTTTACAGAATAATAGTCACTAGAATCAGCAATACAACCCTCTAAGATAATAAACTCTCAAACTCAAACTAAAAGCATTTATTTCAATTAAAACATTTACAGGTATTTATCAACCGTCAAAAAATCGATCAGTTGGTCATATAATCCTATTGAACGACTATTTCACTAAACAGTCGGTAATTGTTGCAAAAAACGTATAAATCCTGAATATCGCGTACGCAATATATTAGCACTAAACATGTAAAACATTATTCTGTCTCTGTCATCTTCAAACAACTGACATAAACCGAACGATGTTTTGAATATACGTTTACCGCTAAACTTATTTAGTAATGTGTGGTGCAAGTGGACCTACGTTGACAGTTCTGGTTATTGTATAACCCGTATATAGAGTATTCAATACTTTGTATACGGTATAACCTGTCAATCTCAGGTTGATCTGCCAGAACCCACTTTATAAAAAATAACTAAGACCAAAACCTGGACGTCCGTTTCAATGTTTTAGTTCAAAACTAGATTTCAATATTGGTATTTGCTTAGTATGCTGAAAACGGCAACTATTTCAAATGATATACTGACACTGAAAACGGTCCCAAACTTAGTTACTGGCTAGTTAGCAAGCGACCACCAATGTAGCCGGTTTATAACAACATCACCAAGTGTAGACAAACATGTTTCCTTCAAAGACGTAGCCGCCCATTCTCTCGAGGCGTCTTGTGCACGATAAAGCAACAGAGAACCCGATAAATGTACGCATGTAGAATTAAATAGGCTGTGCCTTAACTAGGTTTATCTTTCTCTTTGTGTGTACTAGGCAGACCACCTGAAGTGAATATCAACGTGCTACAGAAGGAACGTAAGACTTTAGCCACCCTAGAATATTAGATTATAAGACTAAAATAACATATTTGATTTAATTTTGTTATATCATACCATGTCATTTAAAAAAATGTCTTGGATAAATTCCGCCGTGCAACCTTAAATAGTAGTTAAGGTTTATGGTAGATAAGGCTTAAATTTCCTTAAATATTTTCTTTTATTAACTTGTTATGACCTTATAACGCATCTTAATTTAATTTATATAATTTATATTTATCAAATAATGACAGAAATCAATTCGGAAGCCGATGCTTAACAAATACTTTCAGGTCTTGCGTTTATTTTGTTAAGTACTCTTTGTATAAAGGATTGCATAGTCTTGTTAAGCTATGTAAACCGAAGGCCACAAGAGGACTCCTGCGATCAGAATCCGATTGACAATAGTGACGATTCCGCCAATATTGCTTGTTGAATTGCACACTAGTTGTGATTAAAAGTGCAATCTTTACCTTTCAATAGAACAAACAAAAAAAAATTGACAAAAAGTAATGTAACAAAAATAATAGATAATTAAGAATACAGGATATGGGATTGGGATCGTGGGTTCGAACCCAGACAGGCGCTTTACTTACGTTCATACAACACACATATCAACACTGCTCTCAAAACGGTGAAGGAAAACATCGTGCGGAAACAGGCATGTCCTAGAATCAAAATTTCGAAGACTTGTGACATCTCCAATCCGCACTCGGCCCACGTGGTACATAATTGCCCACTCTTTTCGAATAGATGAGGCCTGTGTTCCAGCAGTGGGAAAAGCATCGGCTGATTGTGCTATACAGGAAGAACGAAAATCAAAGCAAAACAAATTGTTCACGTATTTTAAACAGGGCTTTCCTATTGTAAAATGTCTATGTCTATTAATTAGGTATGGTTCTTGAAACGATTTTAAGTGATGCAATTGTCACAAAGAAAACTAACTTTTATATAGCAACCCATGAAGAATTGAATTATAGTAAGATTCTTACCAGGAATTTTCTTTTAAATGTATTGTAATATCATAAAAACTGTCCACAACATATAAACTTATTTAAAAGCCAATTACAACTAGGTACTACTTCAGAATACGTTGCTTGTTATTTAGAAGAGTAGGAATCTGTAGGTACCTATTTATAACCATCGTGACGTCATATTAACAAAGACGTTTTACACAGGCAGGGTTTATTTCTATGGTATCAAATTATAGTTCCAAATGATCTACGCCTGAATTACCTTGATTATAAAATATACGTTTCCGGTTATTTATGATACCGTCTACAACGTAATTTATGGTACCTGCAAATAATAGTGCAGATTTAATAAAGGGGCATTTATTATGTCCGTAAATTAGATGCGGCACGTAATTCCGAACTTCCTGGTTCGGTATTATTACAAAATATTTGGATGTAGATACTTTTTTTTTGGAAAGTCGATTTCAAATATAAGCAATTCGTTCCGACATTTTTTTTTCGCATACGTAATTTACATCGGCAATAATGATCGAAGCTCGCAATCATGCAAAATTAAGTCAACGATCCAGAATTTTCCAATCTTGCAATTCTCACAGGACCATAAAGTTAATCTAGCGCACGTCTTAGGATTAAATGGGGAAAATGTTACTTATTCAGTAATCTAGTTAGCTTTTCCACTTTTATTTTAACCATGAAAATTTTATACGTGCGTCATTAATAAAATTAAATCCTGACATAACTTTAGTTAACGACGCGAATATAATTTATTGCCGTATACGTTAAAGACATTAGAGGCTTAATTTGACACCATTTCGGAAAATAATACCTTATTTATTGTTCTCGGCGTTACTATAACAAATGCTTATAATAAAGTGAAATTCGGACTAAAAGCTTTAGCAATGCGAATAGCTACCGATATTGTAAACTAAAAAGCAGTTTCTTTGAATGACATGCGTTTTATTTTTATTTTTTGGGTGGGAAATCATCAAATGACTTCTCCTGCTGAGTAGAGCAGGAGGGCGTGTCAGACTTTTACTGACTAAAACCCACCCGTGTTCCCTCAGTAGCCCGTGTGCCAGGGGCTGTGGTATCTCTTTCGAACAAACCCGCACCCCTGTCAGGCATCGGCCCTTGTGGACCCCACCAGTGGTTGCTGACATCTTTGACGGCGCGCGTGTGGAACACAACGCGCCGTCCCGTCTACCACTTTTCGGCGGCAGGGGATAGGGAGAGCGGCTGACTCTATACCGACACTCCTCTTCCCCTGCGGTCCCACCGCGTCCGCCATCAAACGGTGGCGGCCCCGTCCAGGCCACGGAAGGGAAGACCGCTGCTCAGAAGCACCGGCACTCCTCCTCTACCGCAGCCCGTAACCCTCAGCCGCGATGCCTCCCATTCGACATCGCGGCTCACCTCAGTTGCGGTGCACCTCACCGCAACCTACTTTTTGGCCGCTACGTCAATGGCTTGAAGGCAAAAGCCCTGACGAGCGGCCCCACCTTTGGGTTCCTCTTGGCTTCACCGTGGCTGGAATCCACAGTTATTGAGCCCCCCCGCAACGACAATGCGGGAACCCACTCGGGGGGTTGAATGACATGCTCTTTAATAACAATTAAGGACACAATGAACTTAGTAAATTGCCCGACGAGCTGAGTGAAGTAAATTACCTGGCGGCTTAACGAATTTTTTCGTAGTTATAGTCCGTCAAAACAGATTTTTATTTTCGTTATATTCTGTAACAGCATTCACTAAGATATCTTTTACTTTCATTCTTTCATTATTTATTTTGCTCCTTTCTTTGAAAATAACTTCTTTGTACCGCCTTGAATAAAGGCATTAATATGAAAAATCTATTGAAGTTTACACCAAGATACAAGGTATCTCGCGTCTTGGTTAAACAACAGTGGAAGAAATGTAATTTCCCCAACAACCATTAGCAAGTTTCCTGCCTATTATGTCGCAGGTTGCTTGTAGTCGTATATAAGATTGATGACCCGATGCCTCCATTTTGTTGTGGCGATGACCTGTCACAGTGGGTGCAACAAAAGGGTGTCCCGCGAGCCTCATGAAGGCAATCAATTCCTTATTATAAACACCCTCGCCTTTTACTTTGGGACTACATAAATACTTTCACGTACTTGTTCCAACACTTTGTTCAGTAACTTCTTCAAACTTCAGCAAAAGTTGCCGGTTTTGTCCGTGGCATCCTGTCTTATGTCTATAGAAATGGCACCTTAATCTAAGTTTATTCTTTGTCTCTATTCGTATCTATTTATATGAGTCTCCGTGCGCCGAATTTAGAACATTTCGCTGGGTATTATTGATTGGATATTTTCGTCCACAGTTGTTTCATTCTAAACAACAAAACATTGTTGCAAACTTTCATTAGTTTTATCCGTTTGGTATGTTTCCATGCCGCCGTCTTAAAAGAACTCTTCAAGTTAAAATCAAATATAACATTTGATTTTAACTTGAAAAGCATTCATTATGAAGCCAACAAAATAAGACGATTTTTATGCTCCCAAGCTTTTTTTCCCATCAATGTTATAGTAAAGCATTTTTGCTAAATGCTACTAAGTCAGTTTAAATTAGTTACAACGTTTATCTTCGTTAATAGAGTCGGTTTTTTTTGGGTGGGAAATCATCAAATAACGTGTCAGACTTTTACTGACTAAAACCCACCCATGTTCCCTCAGTAGCCTGTGTACCAGGGGCGGCGATATCTCTTTCAAATAACCCGCACCCCTGGCAGGCATCGGCCCTTGCAGGCCCCTTCGGTTTGTGCTGACATCTCTTTGAGGCGCGCGTGGAACACAACGCGTCGTCGACCTGGGCTTGGTCCTTACCGGACAGCGAGCTACCCATTACTCGCCGTCCGCAAGCCCACGCCGACGGTAGCCGGGAATCAGCCTGGGATTTCCGACGCCCAGGGTGTCTCCTGCGGAAGCTAGGGCCGGGAGGGCGCATATACTGCCTCTCCCTCACGTGCGCCGCCTCCCTCTTCACGAGCATCACTGCTTCGCTGACGGAGGTGACGGCTACCCATATACTCTCGCTCCGTACCATGGCCTGGACCAGGGCCAGACGCGAGAGATCGCCGCCGCCGATCGCCTCCACGAGGACACGGCGGTACTCCGCCCAAGACGGGCAGACCTCCACCGTATGCTCCACCGTGTCCTCAGGGCGATCTTCGCAATGGAAACACCTGGGCGTTTCCTCCCGCCTGATGCGAAACAAGAACCTCCCGAAACAACCGTGTCCGGTGAGGACTTGCTTCAGGCGGAAGGTGAGGACGCCATGCCGCCTCTCAAGCCATTCCTCAAAGAGGGAACTTACCGCCGCAATCGTGGCGTGCCCATTAATAGAGTCGGTTGATTCGCTTTTTTTGGATCTTGTGTTTATTTTTTCTTTGCAACAATTTTGGTAAAACATTTCAAACTGGTTATCCCTAGACATTTCTGATGAGTATATTTATTTTTAAGGCGTTTAAAAATTCAGGAGAGCCGCTGGACTTAAGGTCTTCAAGGCATTTACCCGGCAAACGTGATCTGGTTACTAAAACCAGCTTGTAGTGAATTTGCGTGTTTTAGCTGTTACAATGAGAACATTTTTATGCTGTAAAAGAAGTACTAGTGGGCTGTTTAATATTATTACACCACAAAATTAAGTTCTAATTGCATGACAACTCACTGAATAAAAATATTTTGGGGCTGAGGCCGGTTTAAGCAAACTGACCTTTTAAAAATAGTTAGTAACTTTATCTATCGGTACATATAGATAGAGCGGAGAAGGGTTTCAGAGACTATTCAATTTTGAGATCGAAATATTTTAAGAATAAGTTGTACAGTGAATGCAAATCAAGATCCGCTATAGATAGATATGACGTTGACATCCAAACAAGTTTCATCCACAATGACTCATAATAACTCTTTTCCACAGAAACACGGGTCCCGTATGAAATGTTCGGCGTGCAAGATCGTCGCGCATACAGCATGCATCGACATCCTAATGGACCGCGTGCAGTTCACGTGCAAACCAACCTTCAGGGATGTGGGTGTGCGGCAGTACAGGGAGGAGACCATAACCCACCACCACTGGGTTCACCGCCGCTCAGAGAAGGGCAAGTGCAAGGCCTGTGGTAAGGTGAGGGCCGCAATCTATATGTCGCTTACGTCATCGGTCTATGTTGTGCTGTCATTTATGGAAACGGCTGTGTTTATGTTGAGCGTGTTTTGTTTTTATTAACCGACGACAAAAAAGGAGGAGGTACTCAAGTCCATGCGCATTGACATATTTTTTTTGTATGTTCAGCATTATTATTTTTGTTTTAAATGCCACCGACTTTTTTGGAATTGAGTAGTAATATTTATTGAGTTGCAGTAACTTAGCCATTCAGGGTGTAGTACTTATAACAAATGCTGCTACTATCCTGTTAACGTTTTTGGCTTCTCTAATCCATATTAGACGTAGACTTAAATATTTACGTTAGTCGTTTAAATAGAATCCAATAAAATTAATAAAGCATAATTATATTTATGTCGATTGCTTTCAAGCGTGATTATTGTTCAAAACATGCATTTAAATATCATGAATATGCGGTAGGTTATGTTGGTTACTAAATACATATATGTTTACGAATATAGAAGTAACTCTCCAAGTTTCCTGTTAGTGAATAAAATCTTCCGAGAATATACAATAAAACTACAAAGTTACTTGTACAAAAAGGTAGTTTCTAACAATATTTTGACTTAGGTATTGTATTTTGCCCATGAAGACCGTTAAGATTTTTATTGGCAGTATTTATATTCATTTTTATGACGATGTCATTATGAATTTCAAACACAAATAAGATGGCGGATAATTATCAATAAAAGATAATGCAAGACTATTTATTGTTAACAAATTCAAAATGAAATCGAACAAATGAAAAACACAGTTGACAATAAATTTTCTGCTGATTTAATTTTGAAAGAGCTATTCGTTCCTGAAAATGACGCCAGCCTGCCCGCCTTAAAAGTATGGAATTAATGAATGGTGCGTTAATATCGATACCCGGAAGTAACAAGTGACTAAATAATAAATTATTTCAATAAAATTAGTTCATAGTTGTAGTCGCTATTTAAGAAAACTCAAACACACTGCTCCCTAGTACACCAACAATACAAAAAGAAATCCGTGTCATTTTCATAAATCACAGTACCTAGTCACGCACTCGAGAAAGCCATCAGAACCACAGATACAGAAACCAGCCGTTTTCATAATAGTGACAGTGGCGTATGAGTCAATTTGGTATTTGTAACTAACCTGTGTGAGTTTTTGCCTTTTGTTTGTGTATTTGGTACCATTTTTACTTTAGATAGATATATTCAATTCATCGTAGACATCATTTTAGTAGTGTTTTTGTTTTTATTCATTTAAAATCTTAACATATCTGTCAAGGCATCATGGTTTTATTTTCCTTCCTTAGTTGAGTCACAAAATTCTAGAATTTGCTAATTATTATTATCTAAAGTACCTATTAGCAGTCCGAAAATAGTAGGTACAGTCGACTTCATTAATATATTGGCACTTTCAAGGATTCAAAATATTGTGAGCGTTGGATAGCTCAATGAATTCTATAGAACCTATCTTATAGATCAAAAATATGTCCTCATGTGAACAGTTCAATAATATAATGCTGTGCATTAGGCAATAATATGAAAATTTATGAGAAAAAGTATTCACATATTAATGAATCTAAAGCTTGACAATTTAATGATGCTTATAGTTGTGACAATATTACGAACATTATTGACGTTCATATATTTTTAAAGCCTGAAAGGGCCAATATATTAATGAACTCAACTGTACCTACCTAAATTCGTAATTGTTTGACTTTTACTCACCTTATAGCTTTTTTTAAATTAAAGTACTAACTCAGTCTTCAACTTAGTTAAGTAAACATTTTATTTTTGAATTACAGGAGGTCTAGTAGGACGACAGAAATAGATCATATACTCTTTCAGCATTTCAGCCGTGTTTCGAGCTCTTTTAAAAGTCAAAATTTTATGAAATATACCTATGGAACATCTACAAAAACAAAAATCATAATTTCCTTATTGTTTCGGCCGTTGGAGGACATTACGTGCGTTGAATAATTTAAACTCGATCAGATTAAGACAAATTCCGCATGACTGCTGCTCAAACGGAGGAAAAACAGCTCTGTAAAATAATTATTCTGAGTGAAACACTCAGAATAATTATTTTACAGAGCTGTTTGTTAATTTTGATATTAAATTTTATGTGCCTTACTTATTATATCCACAGTATAAAGATATTAAAAATCTTTATTTCCGTAACCTTCGACATGACTTAAATCTCTATTAAGAATTATTATACGGTTAAGTACGCATTCACGATTGTAGACATCGATCGCGGCCAAATACCAATAGTCGTTCATTTAAAAACCATTCGTCTTAATAACAACTTACTTTTCTGTGTCCCATAGGCTTATTAATCTTATTGAAAATTCAAAAACAAAAACATAGTCTGTGGTATTCTCCAGATTTGTATTAATATTTTAATAGGTATTGCTAGGAAATACAGGCTTATTTCATTACTAGATCGATGTTACAGAACGTAGCGGTAATTATATTTATAGGATAGTTTTAGCGCAGATTAATAATAATCAGACTTATTAATTTTTAATGGGCCTTAGGTACTACAATTAAGTGAGCCAGCTCGATCATCTACTACCGGAGGATTCATTAATATGTACGGTGCGCTTCCAGTGGTCGAGATATTGTCGTGCAATCACAATCTGGATGTTAGCCGCCAGACAATAGCTATTACATTAAAAGTCCTTTCCTCTAGCCACTTAATTGAGTCTTTAATTATTTAAGGAATCGATAAGTACCATTGTGTTCGACGGGCAGCTATTTAATGGGTAAAGTTTTCTAACGTGGTGGAACTACCTGCATATTTTATTCTAGGACCATTAACGGTCTAATCACACAGTGAAATGTCGGTAATAACAAACAAACGTTTAAAGTCGTAACCCCGTATATTTAGCAAGATAATGGTCACGGATGAAACATAGTTAAGCACCCGCCCACATTCTACATCATAAAACTAAGATTAAGACAGTTGCTTTTTAATTAAATTTTATAAATTTTTCATCATGCTAGATGCAGCTTTACGTGGGAGTGAACCGTGACTACAGCGTTATGCCATGTCAGTTCCAAATGACAAACTCACGAGCGGACTCGCATGACCTAAGCGCTATATTCCCGGGAACCACGTACCGAACTTCGAAAAAAAATCGGTCACAGTGCTACCAAAATAATAAGATCACACTGACGGGTAAACTTTTTTCCCCTGCCTGCTGGAGCCGCGGAACGTCCGGATGACGGTTTTTTAACCAGACATGTTTTCAGTTTTACATCAGCTAAATGCGAAGCCTGAATAAATAACTTTCTTTTTAAAATAAAAAGTGAAAACATCACTCAATAGGCTAGGCTTTGGATCAAACGGTGAAAACATCGTTTTATATGGCAACTGCGACTAACTTATTAGACTACCCATATGAAACATTATTATGAGCTTTAAAACTTATGGTAATATCTGAATTTATATAAATTAGTAAAAGAATGTGAAAAATACCGAAACGGAATTTTATTTCAATTTTTTATCGTATTGCAATTAATAACAGAACTCCTAGCAAATCTTAGTGCATTCCTTAGCTATTAAATAAATCATAATAATATTCTCGAGCGATCAACACAAAAAGATTTCCAACAAATTGGCCTCACTGAAATCGTCCAGGCCGCATTTGAGCCCCTCTAAAGTTTTTCCAATATTCTGAAGCTAGTTGGTCGAGGTAAACCTAATGCGAAATAGCCTTTTAGCATATCCCGGTTGCCTCCTTGACGCGTGACGGTTGCTTGAATCCTGAGACTTCCTTCCATTTGAGCAAATGAGAATTCAAAATAACTAGCAACTAAAGCTTACCAAGCGAATAACGAGCATATTGCGTT
The DNA here is from genome assembly GCA_949987655.1 of Polymixis flavicincta. Taxonomy (NCBI): domain Eukaryota; kingdom Metazoa; phylum Arthropoda; class Insecta; order Lepidoptera; family Noctuidae; genus Polymixis; species Polymixis flavicincta. The sequence goes on along the minus strand of OX465181.1, from coordinate 15,596,160 downwards.
AGGTACTCCGTATGAAACCGATATACATAGGTACATTATAATACAGAGTGTTTTTTTTTTCACTCAGTCTTGTAGATTCTGACTGAGTTAAGTTTGACCATGAGTTTTTCCTATAAAAAAGAAGTTTTGAATTAAAAAGGGTGTATTTTCGGAAATATTTTACTTGAAAAAAGCGTTTAGCGTTTTTCTCTAAGATGTGTAGTTTAGATCTTACCCATCCTATTTGCGTTGGCAGTTCGATTCTACTGTTCCTTGGGGAACTTACGCACAGTCACAACAAATGACGCAAATGTCCCACTTAAATTTGCCATTGAAATAGGTTCTGTAGGTGAAGTTATCTTCACTCCTTTGGGTGCGTAACTATGTCAATTTTATACCTAAAATTATTTGAGATTTTAATTCATGAGATATTTAATTAAATGACACTATTTAAAACAATTAATATATCATTATTCTGTTCATCTAATGAACTGGGTCAATTAACTTTTAATATAATATGGATTGATGAAACCGGACATATTATTCTTACGACCTCATAGATTTTATTTTCGCGGAAAATCCTCTTTAATGATAGTCTCGTCGTTATTTTAATGGGTGTCACATTAATATTTTATGACATGACATATAGTTAGCTTTTTGACGCGGCTGTAACCACGTGTTTAATGAAGTGTGTGCGACCGCGGTGTACAGCCCGCGTCCCTCGTCCGGGCTACGCGGTTCTGACGACTCAAATGATTTCGATCGACATAGACGTGCCAAGTACCAAGAATATAGTTGACATCGTATGCGATACGTCACGAACTCACATGAACGGCGCGCTCCGTTCAACGCGAAATTAAAACTTCATTTTTAATGTCGTGTTACCATATCGCTCCCACAGTACTTCTGTAGCTTGCACCCTGCACAATTTTGAACAAAAATAGAGTTTCTGGGTTATGTTTTTTTTTACTTTTGTTGTCGTGACTATTGTTTGGTTACTGTACTATTAAAATGTAGATGTTTCATGCATAGATAACGCTTTGCGTGTAGGTTTTATTCCAGTATCAAGCTTTTAGTTGGTAATGCTGTTGTTATGATTACCAAGACTCATTTGTTTTTTACAAACGTTAATGACAGGAATAGTTAAATCTAACAAATTATATATTTGTTACACTATTATTAGAATACAGCTTTTAATAGGTTTCAGTATAAATAGATCATTGGTATATTTTTAAACATTCATAACATAAATGTTTCCATGTTTAGTTTGGTAATGATATTTATGTTGCTTTATGTGGCTTATTATTTTTGTGTGAATCATTTTACTCATCTGCATGTGTGTTGCATGGTTGTTTTGTTGTCACAGTCATTCCGGCGCAGCTGCTGTCGGTGGTGCATACCAAACCAGGACACTGTAGACAAGGCTATAGGAGTAGACAGTGGTGAAGTTGTGAATGTGCGTATACAAATGTGTTGCCGCAGGTGGAGGCCAGGTGCTCACAACAGGAAGGAGCTCAGTTATTAATCCAACATTCCCGAAATAAACAAATTTTACACTTAAGAACAACATTAGCAGAAGTCCATGTAACAATACATATCTCCATTCATATTAATTTCGCTTTCAGAGAAACAATTTATCTCAACTCTACCAGCTGTATTTGTCTAACAGCCAAATTTCGAGTTAAAGAAGCTCTCCCCTTATTATAAGTAACTTTATAGATAAATATATCAGACCTACGCATAACAAACAAATTTCGGGAGTGTAGGTAATTAAAATCCAACCTGTATATTAATTTGATTGTTGCTTGCTTTTCATTTAGAAATCGTTGTAGCTAACCGGTGTATAATTTTATTATTTAACATGCATTAGCTCTAATTTTATCTTTTTTCTACAGTCGCTGCAGGCTAAACTATCATTTAGCTCGAAGGAAATCGTTGCCTTGACTTGTTCGTGGTGCAAAGACGCATACCACAACAAAGAAAGCTGTTTCAATCTCCAGCGGATAGGAGAGGAATGCTCATTAGGTACGGTATTAACGACCAGAAAGGATTGTATTATATCGCTTAAAACTTGCACAATTCAAAGTCCCAATCTTGTATTGTTTTTCATAGGATCGCAATATAATATAATAGTACCGCCAGCGTGGATCGTCAAATTGCCAAGAAGAGGTAGTTTTAAGTCATCACTAAGAAAATCGCCTAAGAAAAAAAGTGCTTCCAAGAAAAAAGGGAAAGATTCAAAGAATGAACAGAAAACGTTTGTGATAAAGCCAATCCCTACAGCAAGTGTGAGGCCAGTGTTAGTATTTATAAATCCGAAGAGTGGAGGCAACCAGGGCGCCAAGCTTCTGCAGAAGTTCCAGTGGCTACTCAACCCACGACAAGTTTTTGATCTCACACAAGGTGGACCTGGACCTGGGTAAATATAAAGTTACCTTTCATCACTATCGTTCCTGTGAATATGCATAACATGACTAAATGTGGACACGACACAACGCAGATAAACCGTTAGGGGTATATATCGCTGGGAATCTGGGATGCCATGGCGACGGACCGTCGTGGGTAGCATCTCCTTGGCTACGATAGATACTTGTCATACTTTTTCATAATATTGATATGTTTTCTTGGCGTCCCTGCTACGGAGCCATAATGATCCTAGTAGTTGAGAATAGACTTAAAGCAACGCATTCCTTTGTAACATTCGTTTTTGGGGCCATAGTGCGAAGTAGAATTTTTGTTTCTTAAATATTGTTTGGCCTATAATAATAATCTTTGCGAAATGGGCGCACTCTATGTATAAACTGCCTGCGCTCGCAGACTTGACAAAGCCAATAATAGGTTCGACCCATTAAAATGTTAAAGCCGTTCTGATCTCGTTGCATCATTCCCCTTGTTTAGTCTTAACAGAATGCTCTTCAGGCTAATGGGACGTAACTTCGGGGACCCTCTTCTTCGTCGCGGTTAATGTTAACATCACTCCTGTTTAGGCTTGACATTCCGAATCAACGTAATCAGCCAACTGACTAACTTTTAGTCAACCCAACAACACCTCGTGAATGGTCTCATTGAAAAAATCTGAAATGGCACTTAATCAGTTCGTTCTTGAAGATACATAACTTCTCTTGCGTACCAAGGTATAGTAAATAATCATTCTTGAACGTATGCACTCTTCTCGTCTAGACACACATTATTCAACTTATGAAAACGTAAATAGATATATGTCAGAGTACAAGTTCGTTGTCCTTGTTCACAATAGAGACAGCATTTCTAATCGAGTAACGGTTTAAATAAGTGAAGTAATTTCAAATGTCTATTAGGCATCAGTAATCATGACTGCTTGGTTCCTATAAACAAAAACGACCCGTTTTGCTTACCAATTATAGCATTTTTTATTGCCAAGTTTTTGGGCGATTAAATTTATTTTTTTGAAAATAATATAATTGATTAGTCAGCTAATTTTACCTGTTATAGCTACTTCCATATGGAAAGGTCTACTATGCAAACCTATGAGGTCTTTGCTTAATTATTGCTAAAGATACAAGAGTCTTAATTTTAACCAATTACGGTCCATAAATTATTGGTATTCAGCTGCATCCGGTTAGACTGGAAGCCGACCCCAACGTAGTTAGGAAAAGGCTAGGCAGATGAATCATCATCTGCCTAGCCTTTTCCTAACTACGTTGGGGTCGGGATCATCATTTCATCATCATCATCATGATGATGATGAAATTATTGGAATCGGCGATACGGCCCATGACTTAGAAATGACTCGCAAGACATATTACAAAACAATTAGACTTATTTCATGAAGCGTAAAAATAATATGGGCAGCTAGGTAGGTACTAAGTATACTTTCGTCAACTATTCAATTGAATTCTTTTCACTCTAACTCAACGGTATAAAGGTGAAGTTCTCGTGGTTATCACAACAGCCAGGCCAGTTGGTTGGTGACCTAGATACCTACCACATAATAATGTCAATGATTAATTCATAGGCCTCTTCTCACAAGCAACTCGTGAAATTGCTTACTCAAGACAAATCGGCGATTTTAAATTATAAGCGCAGTTTTCTTTCACAATGAATATTTTTTATGAATTTCCGGAATTTATAACAGAGTTTAATTTCAGTCTGGAGCTGTTCCGCAAGGTGCCGAACCTGCGAGTGCTGGCGTGCGGCGGCGACGGCACGGTGGGCTGGGTGTTGAGCGTGCTCGACCGCATCGGCACGCGCCCCGCTGTCGGCGTGCTACCGCTCGGCACCGGGAACGATCTGGCGCGCGCGCTCGGCTGGGGCGGCGTGAGTACTGTAGCTTGTGTAACGTTAAATTTTCCTCCTGCTGGAAGAGGCATAAGCCTTGTATTCACTGTGAAAGGGCGTTAGCACGCCCATGCCACGCCATATCACGATATATCACGAAGAAGTATACGGAGCCACCGCTGCTCTATAAAGCCGGACGTTTTTAAACTCGATGAGCCATAATTATTAAAGCTACCCCTCCTACTATCAGCCGCCCACTGTACTACTTATACGAGTAGGTACGTTCCACGTAAATCAACCCTACGCGCCGTCATGACGTCTGTTACACACTCAATTTCCCAATATCAGGCAAAGCCAATATTTTCAGTAAACCTTTTTACTTCTAAGATTTATTGTTTGTATTCATAACACCAATATCGATGTTCTGTTGTAATAATATGTTAATATTTAAATTTTACAATAGATTAGAACGAAGCCTGTAATATACTTGTCAGGATTTAAATATTGTGGTGAAAATAAAGCAGGAACCACGTAATGTGTGTAGAGACATGGCAGAGGGTATTATTATGACGTTATCGTTGTCCATTTCCTTGCCTCGGGGACGGGAGTGTCGTGCGTGAACAAGTAAAATAAATTCGTTCGCGCCTCGTGGGAACCGTCCAAATGCTTAACTGGGTATGACGTACGGTGTTTAGTAAATATATAAATGGCCTGTCACAACTAACCTACATTTGGTTGCCAGTTCTACGGTATTTAACCAGTGGATTTAGAATTTACAGCTGAATACTAGAGTTTGAACAATTTAATTGAACTTTGCCAAACATATTCAAGAAACTTAGTGTGCTTTACTAGTTATTTTTTTGAACCAGGTGGGTTCAATTTGCTAAAGTAGTTACTTGAAACTAAGCTACTAAGAGAACCGCGGACTTTCTCAAAACTTTAAACAACGACACTTTAAGCTGATAATGTCTAGAGAGTTCAGGTCGTGTTTATTCTACCTTAAAATTGTATTTCTCATATAAACAGTAAAACGTTACCTACTCTTACTTCACATTTATGACGAAGACATAAGGTTTTACAACCGCAGGGAATTCTTGCTGTTATAAATCTCCGTGTCTATATTAATACGAGAAATCTCTGGAATACAAGAATACTTTTTTGCAAGTGGCATGAGAACCAAAAATATTCAACAATTGCCGTGCCCGCGCTAAACGAAAAAGTTCAAATACGCTTACTTTCCGGAAACTGAAATTAATGAGCGCTAACTTGTGATTCTGAATTTATTACATACACATTCATTTATATACCTACTTAAGTGGGAAAATCTAAAGAAAAAGGTAGACCTATGAATATGCAAATGCTATTATTGCTGGTTGTCGCTTGACGTACGACAATATGTTTTTAACGAGCCCATAAACAAAGTTTATTACTTTGTTCATGAAAATTTTACTGGTCTCCAAAACGACAAACAAACTCCGCTCCGGCTCCGGATTTGTGCAATTTCTTTCATTGTTATGCTGCACTAATGTTCCGACATTTTCACCCCTCGTTGTGTTTATTTACCGATAATTATCAAACGACCGCGTTATTTCCCCTCAGACTACGCTTTGGCGTGGTAGAATATTCCCGACACATTGCTAAATTAACACTTTTGCTGCAGACACTTTTAAATAAGCCATTTCTTATTCTTACCTCAGAGTAAACTAATCAAAGGAAGTATGTAAATGAAATGGAACTATATATTTCTTGTCCGAGTTTCAGTTTAAAAAATACAGCTTTTTATCTTTTTAAAATAACTTGTGGTCGCCCAGTAGTCGAAATTCTACCCTAATTAAAAAATATTAGCTTTCTGCGCTCTTTTTTATATAAACTTTAATTGTGCCGAATTTCAAACTCCTCCTTCCGCGTAATTTTCTTAAAAAAGGGTACAACGTGCAACTAAAGCACACCTATAAAATAAACTTATTAGGAGCAAAACATATTACGTTTGCGGTAAACAAGATTGTACTTAACGAAATCTCCTTATACAGCAGCAAGTCTCATACGCTTGGCTCACCGAGGCAACAAGCTAACAAGGCTAACGCATCAGCTTTGTTCCGCAAACAAATAACAATATGGGTACTAGAGCTTCAATTACCCGCTATATTGTTATGAAATTACCCGTAATAGTATTGGGCATTACAGTTTCGTTACACAGCTTAACGTTCTACGTAACTATCGTTAGGACTCCAGTTCAGATTAGCGTAATATTCTCATTATAATTTAGGCAGGAAATTAAGGCCACGTTAATGCGATCACAACGTTTAGTTGTTGTACATAAGGACTTAAAGTTGTGTTATTTTAAGAGACTAGACACAAATAATAATCATCAACGAAATGTAGCGGATATTTCAAAGTGTTTATTAAATCAAGAAGGTCAGAGATGGATGGGTAACATCAAAGAAGCCTTCTCGCCATCTTTCTTTATAACATAAAATTTATCATACCTATCTGCTTCAAATATTTTATTGAAAACCAATTACCTATAAAGAAATTATTTTAATTACATCTATCGCTTCAAGTTTCTCCGTATATATTTTAATTTTAGGTCAAAAGGGAATCTATTTCTTTGCTTCTTCGCTTTTTTCGATAAAACCACGGATAATTCAATGGGTTTTTGTCAGCCTACTCCTCGAACATGTCGGAAATTACGTAATTTCCTATTTTTGTAACTAATTTCCTAATCTGTAAATAATTTCCTATTTCGTAACTAATTTCGACAAAAAACGAAATGATAGACAAAACCACTACCATTGAGAACTAATTTAACATACAGAAATTTGAAGTAGGAAACAGGCATCGTAGTAGGTTGAAATTGGGGTTTCTGGATCAGATGAGATCCAGAAACACCCAATTCCAACCCTCATTCATTACATTCGAATAGTTCACCGAATTTCAACCATCATTATTTCATTCGAATAGTTCACGCAATTTTGACCATCATTCATTCATTCGAATAGTTGACACAATTTCAATTATCATTCATTACAAAAACCTCAGGCTCGGCAGTCATCACTCCACAGAGTACAATTAAAGTGTGCATATTTGATAAAACAGTAACACGCAGTGCCTACTGTACCTATAGGTAGGTTGAACAGTCGGGCATTGAATATGGAATTCTCTCGTGTTACCCACCGCTGCCTTTTATAGCGCGGTGGCTATTCACGCTAAAATATTCTATTAAGTAAGTACTTAATATTTTATGAGGTAGAAATCAAATGAACTATACTTTTTAATACTTATTATTTTATTTAAAATAAAACATTTTAATTATTACATTTTACATAGTAAAGTTGCTTGCCGACACTTAATAACACGTACACTTAGACACTTACACATATTTTGAATAACTACATAAATGTTATTAAATTGAATCTATGCTTTGGGTTCGATGTCATCCTGAATTTTGGCTATTAATTCTCGCGTACTGGAATAGATATCATCAAATAATATGGATTTTACAACATACTGAACACAAACATCAGCTTCACAATTACACATAGACTGTTCGGATTTTGGAAAACTGTCCGTATCGTAAATTTCAACTCTGATTATTTTTGTCCCGCGAGAGACAGGTTTCTTTATATATTGAAAAAAAGTTTGATCTGCTTTTGGTCTCTTACGAGCAAGACCGAGCGTTTTCTGTCCAGGTGTCTGTTGAACTGCTGGTTGATTCATGGGTACAAAATTGAAAAGGTCTTCCGAGTCCTGGAAAAAAATACAACTGCTTTATAAAAGTCTCAAATCAATCAATAAAACATTATGGTTGAAACAAAGCGTTATATTGAAATATGTACTGACTGGTGTACCAGATAAGTAGCATCACGCCTGGTTTCCCGGAAGGATTATGCAGTGGTGTGTGTTAATATTTTAGTTGTTTGATAAATATTACGGAGAATATTATTATTACTTACCGACATAACGTGATTATAAAGTTCGACCCAGTCAGGACTCAGGTGCAGAAATTGAATGATCGATTTTAAGGTTTTTTTTCCATTTATATATCATTTAATTTTGATTAATAGAGTTCAAAGTCGTCCGTTTTTGCTAGATGTTGATATCTCGGGCAAAAATGGTATGGTGAAATTGATCCCCAAGACATCTCGGCGTCAAACATTTTATTGTTTACCGTAAATTTATATTGATAAAATAAATACAACTGTACGTTTGTTCACCGTTATTTTTTCATACATTTTATTGAGAAGATTTGGCAGGCAAAGTCATCGTATGTAAGTAGTATGTCATTGATGCTAACTTTGCAAAGTAAGTTGTAATTCTTTATATGGAGATGGATCAAAACAAAATAGCAAATCGACATACTATTGTTACGCCTGGTTTTTCCTACTATTATTATGTCATTATTCAAACTTATAATTTTTAAGTCACCTAAAGAAAGGTAGGTGGTGGCAGTAGTTAAGTAACGTAGGTAGGTATATCTGAATGTTGGAAATAAATACATGATTTACTAAATCGTTATGTAACGTGGTTAACACCCTCAAAAGTATTAAAATTAATTATACTGGTTATATATCCCGATACAGAATTGTTTGTATACTGTAAATAATGTTTTTATTATTATAGCTAGACTATAAAACTGTTTAAAAATCTATTAGTAGATCTTGAGTGACAACAATAGCGGTCATAGAAACGTTATCTTAAAATAAAAGTTGTTAAACACATTACCGTCTTTTTCTTGACGCAATCGGGTGAAAATTAAATAGTAAGCCAAACAGTAACTAGTTGTAACCATAAAATTGACAGGTACAGAAGGCTAGCTCCATACAAAGAGCGATAATGCACGTCCACAGAGACGCGTACTCACCATAATCTCTGGTGAAGTTGGTTGAATCGTGAACGTTAATTGTATCGACCAATAGCAAACGCTAGCGAGTAACCGAACTTCAAGTCTAAGGGTGTGCATATTATCGTTCACTGTAAGGAATCAGCCTTCTGTAGTTATCTATTTTGTATTGTATCAGCATAGTATTACAATATCGGAGGCAAAATAAACTATCGTATTTGACACCAACAACTGACACAGCATTTTGACAACATGTGCCCTTTTCCATATTTGGGATAATATGACGTCGATTTATCACTATTTAAGCATCTAGCAGCTGAAGTTCGACTGCAAAACACTTCTTCAAGAGCTACTGGTATCACCGGTATACGAGCACATCGACATATACGTACCTACAAGCTTTAGCAGATCTTCTAAAAGATGTAAGTTACACTTTGTTTTACATACTTTTGTTTATCTGTATACACATAGTAATTTTATTATTCAATAATTCTATATTCTATTATACTACTATTCGATCATTCTTATATTCAAACTTACTACTATTCGATCATTCTTATATTCAAACTTACTACTATTCGATCATTCTAGTATTCAAAACATATTACTATTCTATCATTCATCAAATGAGTACAGAGTCAGTCGGATAAAGAATAAAGTGATATTTCAGTTATTAACCTATTGTAAATTACTTTTACTAATTACCTAATTAAAACTATTTTCTTTTTTCAGGTCCAAGCAAATGGCTGACCAGTTGTTCCCGTCATCAGATGAGTCGATAGTTGACGCTCCAGTCAAGACCAGCAAAAAGAAGCGAAAGAGTGCAGAGAAGGCGTCGGGCAGCCAGCCTACCACGAGTAAGAAGGCTTATAAGCCGAGGGCTACAGTACGTGATCTCTTCGGCACGGATAGCGACGATGACCAACTGGATAACAGCGTCGGTAAAAAAACAGCACCTATCTACTCCTACGTGACTCGTAGATTAGCCAATGGTTTCTCACGACAGATTGACGAAGAGAAAACTGGGAGTTTTTATATTGAATTAAAAATTTATAATAGTGACGAAATCGAACGGGTACCACCAGTCAATCGATGGCGGCACTCCGTAATAACGATTAAAAATAAAACTAATTCGGACACCGAGCCATGGAAGCATTTAAATGCATTTATAAAGGAGACTAGAAAAGAATTTAAAAATCGGGCACCCACTTTTATAAGCTCGTACCAGTAGAATAAAGTAACTTTTATAATTTTAATAATCGTATTTAATCTAATAACTTACTATTAATCACTGTATAATCATTAAACTATATCTATTAATTAGCCTAAGACAAATGTGTATTTTAAATGTAGTTTTGTTTAGTTAAATAAATATTTTAAACTATCCATCATTTTTCTTTTCAGTGAAATCATCCTCTACTGGTTCACCATCAAGTTTTATTAATTGTGATAATTGTAAAATTGAGATACCGAAACATGAATACAGATATCATAAACGAACTAATATCCATAAATCGAATTGTTTGATAAAGTCAGAGTTTGAGAATATTGATATAATAGCTACAGCATTTAAAAACAGAATAATGACATATCGCTTAAACCCATCCATAGAAGACGAGTACCTCCTATCGGAGGCGTTCATGGATGGTAAGCGAGACAATATTTATAAACTAATTGAGTTATCATTATTAAAACATAAATGTATTAAAGTTAACTTTGAGTTGTTTGCTTACTTTGTTTTACCAAAATCAGGTGAGCAGCAGCTGAAGTCATTTAATACAAAATACGAAGTTATATATAAAAGTACTGATATGAATGAAATTTACTTAAATTTAAGAGAGACTTTTAAGATGAAATTAACTGAATTTGAGCACTGCGAATCTGGATGGTCATTCACATCACTAAGTCATTTAGAAATAAATATAAATAAGTATTCTCCCATGAGAGGTGGTTCTTACATAGAATTACCATATGTTATTAAGAATGCAAAGAGTTGTATAAACGTTAAAAATAACGATGAATATTGTTTTTTATGGAGCATATTAGCAGCATTATTCCCAGCTAACAATAATGTCTGTAGGCCAGGCTCATACCCAGATTTTAGAACGATATTTAATATGAAAGGGATGTCATTCCCACCATCCGTTAAAGACATTAGGTTGTTTGAAAAGAATAACAGTGATTTAAGTATTAATATTTATGGACTGGATGCACATTACACTGTAACTGGCCCTCTTTATGTGACAAATTGTAAGAAAGATAAACATATTAATTTATTGTATTTCGAGAAAAATAACAGAGCTCATTATTGTTTGATAAAGGACCTTTTACGCTTAGTGAAACGTCAAGTTTCCCACCATAAAGGTCGAATGTATTTATGTGAGACATGTTTGCAATTTTTTACTAGTGAAATGAAATTCCATTCTCATGCCTGTTCTAAACTTTTAACATTACTACCAGATAAAAACAGCACGTTACAGTTTAAACATTTTGAGAGACAACAAAAAATCAACTTTGTTATATACGCGGATTTTGAAAGTCTGTTAAGCAATTTTAATGAAGAAAATTCTAATAAAAATACTATAAAAAATAAATTGCACGAGCCTTCATGTTTTGCATATTACGTGTGTTGTTCCCATGACAGTAGCTTAAATAAATTCGTTACTTATCAAGGAGCAGACTGTGTACAAGTTTTTGTTAAGAAATTAATTGAAGAAACCAAATCAATACATAAAATTTTGGTGACTGAAAATGTTATGAAACCGATGACTCCAGAACAAATGAATAATTACCGTAATGCAAGTACATGTCATATTTGTAAAAACTTATTATTTGATGACAAAGTGCACGATCATGATCATATTACATCAGAATATAGAGGTGCAGCTCATTCACACTGTAATTTAATGTATAAAGTCTGTCCATTCATACCTGTCATATTTCATAATTTATCTGGCTATGATTCCCATATCTTTATCAAGGAATTGTCAAAATATGATGGCGAAATAAAAATAATACCAAAAACAAAAGAAAAATATTTATCCATCACAAAAATCATGAATACTGGATGTAATAATAAACCTTTGCAAATTAAATTCATAGATTCATTCCAGTTCCTTAACACAAGTCTTGATAATCTGAGTAAAAGTTTAACAGACAGTGACTTTTTTAATTTAAGGTCACATTTTCCTGACGACACAAAATTCGAATTAATACGGAAGAAAGGTATATATCCATATGAATATATTGATTCATGGCATAAATATGATGAGACACAACTCCCTCCAAAACATTGTTTTTACAACAGTTTGCAAATGAAGCATATAACTGATAGCGAGTATGAACATGCCCAAACCGTTTGGAATTACTTTAATATTACTAGTCTTGGTGAATATACTGATTTATATGTAAAGTGCGATGTATTATTATTATGCGATATATTTGAAAATTTTAGAAAAATATGTCTTCAGCATTATAATCTCGATCCTGCATACTATGTAAGTTCACCTGGTTTAAGTTGGGACGCTATGCTCCTTTACACAGGTGTTCAACTAGAGTTGATTCATGATTTAGACATTTACAAGATGATAGAAAAGGGAATACGTGGTGGATTAGCACAGTGCTCTCACCGATATGCTAAAGCCAATAACATCTACCTCCCTCATTTTGATGATTCTAAACCGTCAACATATTTAGTATATCTTGACTGTAACAATCTTTATGGATATGCAATGACAAAAAAATTACCTATATCAGATTTTAAATTCATGTCAAGTTCCGAAATGTTAAATTTTTGTTTATTTGACGTACCTGACGATGCTGAGTATGGTTACATTTTAGAAGTTGATATCATGTATCCAGATCATTTACATAATTTACATAGTGATTTGCCTTTCGCTCCAGAAAAGTTCATACCCGTAGGAGGGAGGACGGAAAAGTTAATCGCGAACTTATATGACAAATACAACTATGTTATACATTATATACATTTGAAAGAATGCCTTAGAAATGGACTTGTTTTGAAAAAAGTTCATCGTATAATCCAATTTAAACAAGAAAACTTTTTGAAAAAGTATATCGACTTAAATACTCAATTACGTCAATCAGCTATGACCCCATTTGAAAGAGATTTCTTTAAACTATTAAATAATTCAATATTTGGAAAAACTATTGAAAATAAACGAAAACAGGTTGATGTTAAATTAGTAACTAAGTGGAATGATCGTAAAAATAGAACAAATAAAGCAGTAGGTGCAGAGAAACTAATTACAAAACCAAACTTACAAAGTATTTGTGTTTTTAGTGAAGATTTTCTTGCAGTTCAATTGAATCATGAAAAACTTGTTTTAGATAGACCTATATATATTGGATTTGCTGTACTGGAATATGCTAAACAACATATGTATAATTTTCATTATGAATTTGTTAAAAAAAAGTATGGTGAAAATGTGAAACTGTGTTATACCGATACTGACAGTTTATTGTACTTAATACATACAAAAAACTTTTATAAAGATTTGAATGATGATATATTGAAATTTGATACTAGTAATTTTGATTTTAATAATCCTTATTGTATACCAAAGTTAAACGATAAAATTCCCGGCTTGTTTAAAGATGAATTAAAAGATGGTGGTGATGTAATAACCGAATTTACTGGCTTAAGAGCAAAACTTTATTGTATTAAATCATTAAATACACAGATTAACAAAGCTAAAGGAGTATCAAGGCCCATTGCAAAGACTTTGAAAATATCTAACTATAACAAAGTTTTATTTAAGAATATTACTTTTAAATGTAAGATGAATATGATAAAGTCAAGCAAACATGTACTGTATTCACAGGAAGTTAATAAAGTAATTTTAAATAGAATAGATGACAAAAGAATAGTTCAACAAAATCAAATAAACACATTACCTTGGGGTCATTGTGATTGCATATGTTAGAACTTTTGTGTTACACAATGTATACCTACTGCTATTATTTATTATAAACAGTCGTACGTTAAGTTGGTTGTATTTTGTAATGATAATTACAAATTATAATGTAAGTACAAGATTTACCTAATAAACTAAATATTTTACTAATAATAATTGACTTTTCATTTATTTTCTTGTGTAAATACTTATTTATATCATGTATGTACCATAACAATCATTTTGAAATCGAGGCAAACATGAAGTTGGAAGCAACTATCAGACCTAAAAGCATATTGATTTAAAAGAAAATACACTTTCATTGAAACAAAGAGTGCTTTTTTCTAATAATATTGTGGGCTCAAACTGTGGGATGTCTAATATTATGATTTAAAATTTCATCTACTTTATTAGGTAATTAAAAACACAGTATGTATAAGAAATTGTAACTTTATTGAACTTCCTATATAATTAAACTTTATCTTAAAACACTGCACTTAAAGTCTGTATGTAGCTGAACTTAATTTTTTAACTATTTTACCGACGAGATATTCTGTTTCATCCATAATTTCATCGTAATTGTCTTTGACTTGATACTGAACATTCACACAAGCACTATCATTGTAGTCAACTGTATTGTCACTTAAATCATAGACAGATATTTTTATTAAATGGTGTGCTTTTCCTGGCTCCTTGCGAATTACAAAAGACGAAGAAGGTGTATCTAATAGTTTGGATAAGGTCATTTTAGAATTATTTTTCGACTTCTTGTTTTTTCCTTTTATTGATCTTTCTTGAGTATCCTTGACTTTATCCTGGGGGTTTTCCTGGAACTCAGTTTGTTCGATATTGTTCCCAGTTAGTTCTTTTGTTAAATAGAATGACTTTAAAACATCATCAACAATATCAAGATCTTCCATTTTCTGAAATGAAACATAATGTTACAATTAATTTACATTTTATAGTAAGTATTAAATTAATAAATAAGTTTAATTAGTCTTGAAAAAATATTAATTGAGTAGTTACTTACGATTATAAATAAAGAGGTAATTTAATAAGAATAAAAACCCGTTGTTCAACTCAGTTGATGATATCAAGTCGTAGATTTCTCATTTAAGCCCGCTTTATATAACATCGGTCGAAACTCATCTAAACCAATCCAATGATTACCTATGATAGTACCTATATTTTATTGTATATAATGCGTATGTAAGGCAGAAATTAAATTAATATACACGATGAAGTTGATCAAACAACCCACATCTCTAAACGTTAATAATATAAATCTTGATGACCCTACTCCTCAGATAAGGCATAGTGTTCTATTACCTAATTCAATTCGCTGTATTATATGCGGTCCATCAAATTGTGGTAAAACAAATGCAATGATCAGTTTGTTATTACATGAAAATGGATTAAAATTTAAGAATCTTTACTTGTATTCCAAGACAAATTTTCAACCAAAATATCGTTTTTTACGAGAAGTCATAATGAAAGTGCCTCAGATTAAGTTTTATGAATTCAATGATGGCAAAGATGTCATAGCTCCGACTGAGGCTTTAACCAATTCTGTTTTTATATTTGATGACGTTGCATGTGAAAATCAAGTAAACATTCGTAATTATTTTTCTATGGGTAGACATAAGCAAATCGATTGCTTTTACTTATCTCAAACCTACTCAAAAATTCCGAAACAGTTGCTACGTGATAATGCAAACTTTCTTATAATATTTAAACAAGACGATGTGAACTTAAAGCATATTTACGAAGAACATATAAGTTCTGATATGTCATGGAATCAATTCAAAAATATTTGTAAAGCGGTTTGGAGTAAGCCATTTAATTTTGTTAGTATTAATAAAGACTCATCATTAAACAATGGAAGGTATAGAAAAAATTTCGATCATTTTTATTCACTATGAATGAAGTTATAAATTCATTTCATACATCAATTTAAATTAGTATTAGAGTGTCCTTAGTCGAATACAGTAAAATCTAAGAAACACTTAATAACATGGATAAAAATATTAAAATGGAGTTAATGAAGTCTGTCGACTCAATCAAAAGCAAATTAAAACAACTGAAAAATCAGGAACATGAAATTAACTTATCGTTTGATAAAATGCTTAAACCAGTTTCGGAGCCCCTTAAAACCCTAGTAAATTCTAAAATATTTCTAGAAAATATAAAAAATAACGAAAATAAAACATACGAAAATTCTGAAGCAATAGAGTCTGATGAAAATAGTACAAGCTCTTCTGCTATGGGTGATGATTTTTATGACGCTGAATTAAAGTTAGCAAGCTCTCCTAAAAATGAAGTAAAAGATAACTTGGAAGTTTCACTAGAACGCGATGATATTTATGATATTCATGATGGTTTAAATATACCATTTGGGATAAGAAAACAAAACAAAACTTTAATGATGGGTAATTCAGTAGTAACAATTTCAAAAATTGATAGTTTGAATAACGATAACGTATTATTGATTAAAATCGGGGACAAACCGTATAATTTAACACCTGGCCTTAAAGAACTCTTACTTCGAAAAAAACCTAATATAAAGTCAATTTCGAGCACAGATAAACTTGTCTATAAGGACATATTACATCATACAAATGCCCATAAAAGAGATTTTAACCCTAATGGTCAAATAAGAGGTGACAAAGGAGTTAAGTATCGTGAAATAATCAAACCATTATTTTCCGAAACTTCAAACTATGAAATTCAGGCAAAACTTGGAGGCAGCTTGCCAAAGTTAAAAAAATATAATAAGGACACTGACTTGGTTTACTGGGATGACCCCAACGAACTGGTTGAGAGATTGAAATTATTAGTAGCTTCAAGAGATGCTGGTAATACAAATCACGATAATGAAATTTTATCAATAATTGAGGAATTAAAAGAAGCAAACATAATTAAGGAATAAATACTATTATTTATAAGATTTTGTTTCAGTATCACATAGTCATTCGGAATGAACATAGCTAATATTAGTGGACAATAAGAGTGGACATTAATCTTTACATTCTAAATACGTTATAATTTTGAGCACTACAATAATTAGTTTACATGAATTTAAATTAGAGATAGAAAATTAATAAAAGAAAAGGCGACACAGAAAATTTCTGAACATGAGCAAAGCTGATGTGGTAAATGAAATTCATAAAAATGCAAGGGTAAATTTTACACGAAGAAATGTTATTATGAAAGATATAGATGACCTATGGCAAGCAGACTTAATTGATATGCAATCGATTTCAAAAGAAAATAAAAAATATAGGTTTATTCTTGCAGTTATCGATACATTTTCGAAATACGCATGGGCACTTCCTTTGAAAAGTAAGAACAAAGGCGTGGTATGTAATACTTTTAAGATATTGTTGGATAAGGAGCGTTTCCCCAAAAATCTACAAACTGATAATGGAACAGAATTTTATAACAATAAATTTCAGAAACTAATGAAATCTTATCATATTAATCATTATTCAACTTTCTCAACAAAAAAGGCATCGATAGTTGAGAGATTTATCAGAACATTGAAATCTAAATTATATAAAGAATTTAGTTTATTAGGAAACTATAATTGGATAGATGACACACTCAAAAATGTTATTTATAAATACAACCACACCTACCATAAAACGATTGATGAAATCCCCGCAAAAGTAGATAAAAATAATAAAAAACGCATTTTAGAAAGATACATGCAGTTGATAAACAAAGTTAGAAAAAAAAGAAGTAAACTTCAAGTGGGTGATTATGTACGTATCAGTAAGTACAAAGGAATATTTGAAAAAGGATACACTCCCAACTGGTCGACGGAAATATTTAAAATTCGAATAGTACAAAATACAACTCCTATCACCTACCTAATTGATGATACAATCAGAGGTCAACCTATTTTAGGAGCATTTTATGAGCAAGAACTTCAGAAAACGAAACATCCTGATGTATATCTAGTAGAAAAAGTTCTAAAAAGAAAAGGAAATAAGGTTTTAGTAAAATGGTTAGGTTTACCATTAACTGAAAACAGCTGGATTAATAAGTCTAATATATTATAATAAAAATAAAAGGAACATTATTTAACATTTCCAAGTACCCAATAATAATCACGTATTTATTAAGAGTTATACCCATATTTCTTCAGTCTTATGATGTGTATTGGGAAGAGAAGTCTTCTCGATTGGCTTATAAATCATTTACCATTTGAATTACACTTACCAGGATACAACTACTGCGGTCCTGGTACAAAATTAATTAATAGGCTTATACGCGGAGATAAAGGTGTTAATAAATTGGACGAATATTGCAAAGAACACGATATTGCCTATCACAAGTCATCAAACTTAGACGATCGACGTAAATCAGATTTCGTTCTATTAAAAATGGCAAAAAAGCGAGCAGTTGCCTCTGATGCGCGTGTAGGTGAAAAAATTGCAGCACATTTAGTGAGCAAAGCTATGTTGGCAAAAATTAAAACGGGTTCTGGTCTTAAAACTAAATGTAGTAAGAAATCTTCAAATAATCTCATCAGAAATGGTGTTAAAAATAAATTAAAAAATATTATTACTAAAACGAAAAAACAAATGCGAAGGTTGAAACCAAAATGCAAGAAAATGGCAATAGAATTAGCTATGGCTGCTGCTAGAGAATTAACCGATGACTCATCTATAAAACTACCACGGATTATACCTATACCAAAAACCGGTGGAGTGTTACCGTTGATACCTATTTTCGCAGGATTATCAGCTGCAGGAGCCTTAGCAGGCGGCGCTGCTGGTATAGCAAAAACTATAAATGAATTCAAGATGGCTAAAGAACGTTTTAGTGAACTGAAGAGACATAATGAAAAAATGGAATCACTCTGTATTGGAAAGGGATTATATCTTAAGCCTCATAAAAATGGGCTCGGAATTTTCGTTTCGAAAGAAAAAAACTAAAATATCGGCTACCCAAACGAGCCTTAACTAACATTGATATTCTGAAGTACGGAAATAATATTCCCTATTTTAGAGGTGTCTTTATGAGAGATGAACTCCCTAAGAAACCTTTTAAAAAAGAATCTGGAGTTCTCAATTTAGATAGTTCTAAAAGTTCAGGTTCTCATTGGGTAGCCTATGCAAAAAACAATGATTATATTGAATATTTTGACAGTTATGGAAATCTTAAACCGCCAAAGGAATTTATAAAATACATAGGTTCTAAAGTTCACTATAATTATGATAATATACAGCGTGATCACCCTTACAATTGTGGGCACTTATGTTTGAGTTTTTTAAAGAATTTTTGGTGTAGTAAAGGAATAAAATAAACAGGATCTTCTAAAAGTGTTCAGTATTCAAGCATGTCTGTAGCTGTTACCATCTCTGGAAATAAATCAGAATTGGAAACATTCTTTCATCCACCTCTGAATTTATCTGGTCAATATGAGTGCTGTTTGCTATACTTTTCAATATTGAATTCTATACCAAATGTACACACTAATAACAACATTGTCCCTGTGATCAGAATCGAATGCGATCTTGTACACGGTTCATACTGTAACGGGTTACCAAGTCACATTATTCATGAATTTGTATCTAATACTAATC
Organism: Polymixis flavicincta; assembly: GCA_949987655.1. Classification (NCBI taxonomy): domain Eukaryota; kingdom Metazoa; phylum Arthropoda; class Insecta; order Lepidoptera; family Noctuidae; genus Polymixis; species Polymixis flavicincta. The sequence continues at coordinate 15,576,574 of OX465181.1, read as the reverse complement.
AAATCATAGAAACACCGCAAAACGTTATTTACTTTCCAGTGAATAAAAACTTTGTTTCGTCTATATCTATTAGGATAGTTGATCAATTTGGTTACTGTATTAAATTTAGAGAAGAACAAAATATTCAACTACGCCTTCATATAAGAAAAGCAAAATGATATTATATTATTATAAAAACCCTGCAGTAAACAAAAAACGTCCTATTTCTTCTACAACTACTAAGGTGAAAAGACGTAAGAAAAAAGTTATAAAATTGAATAAAACAAATCAAGATTTTCTTAAAGCCTTAGGTTTCAAAATATGAATATCCTACAGATTAATGAATTACCACACTTTGATACTTCTATTGAAAGTTATGAAGTCCATTCTTACAATCCCTACAGTAACAGCTTTAGAGAAAACGATGAAATCAGAATTCCCATACACCAGCAAGACATATACGTGTTACCGTCAGCCAGTTCAATTTACGTCGAGGGCCAAGCAAAGTTCTTCGACAAAGATGGAAAACCGATTAAGAAAAATATTACATTCAGTAAAAACCCTGTTATGTTTTTGTTTCAAGATATCAGATACGAAATAAATGGTATTGAAATAGATCGCATTAAAAATTCTGGAATAACGTCGACAATAAAGTCATACGTTTCAATGAATGATGGAGAAAATAAAGTTGCTGCCTTGTGGGGCTGGAACATAGATGGATTTAAAAATGGTGGTAACTTTAGTGCTATTGTACCTCTTAATAAGATTTTAGGATTTGCGGAGGATTACAATAAAATTGTGATAAATTGTAAACATGAACTTATTCTGAATAGAAGTAACTCTAACTTAAACAGCATCATAGCGACTGATGATGTGCATTTTCAAATAGACATACAAAGATTACAATGGCGTGTACCACATATAAAAGTGTCAGACCGCGAACGACTGACACTTCTAAAACACTTGGAAAGAGATAAACCTATTCAGATAGCGTTTCGAAATTGGGATTTATATGAATATCCTTTGCTTCCTATAACTACAAAACATTCTTGGTCAATTAAGACTGCATCACAATTAGAGAAACCTCGATTTGTAATTTTTTGCTTGCAAACCAACAGAAAAAATAATAAAACCAAAGACAGTTCACTGTTTGATCATTGTGAGGTTACCAACGTAACACTATTTTTGAATTCACAATATTATCCTTACGAGCCTCTAAACTTAAATTTTTCTGAGAGCAAATACAATATATTATATGAAATGTATGTGAAATTTCGTCAGTCGTATTACAACTGTCCTGCAGACCCCTTGCTTGATTTGGCCGATTTCAAGGAGAAGGCCCCTCTCTTTATCATAGACTGTTCAAGACAAAACGATAGTTTGAAAACAGGTCCCGTAGATGTGCGGTTGGAGATTGAATGTTCAGCACCAATACCAGATAAGACAACTGGATATTGTTTGATTATTAACGATCGACTTTTGGAATATAAACCTTTGAGTAACATAGTGCGCAGGTTATCATGACTGCCATCGTAGATGTTCAAGGTTTTAAAACAGAAAACAATGAATTTATCATTAAAGAAATTGCTGTATTAAGTAATCAAAACATTCAGGTGTTTTTAATTAAACCACCATTTCCATTTTACGATTTGACGATACCAGAAAAACGGCAAGTCAGTTGGATTGAACGTAATAGAAAGATATACTGGAGTGAAGGATTTGTGTCATACTCAAATCATCAGAATTTGATCGTAGATATTTTAAGAGATAAATGTGTTTACACGAAAGGTTTAGAAAAAGTGTTATGGTTAAAAAATATTTCAAATAATAATAGTATAAATAATTTAGAAGATGAAGGTTGTCCTAATTTATTAAGTTTGTACAATAAATATGAACATTCTCATGATGTCTATAGTTGTATTTATCATGATAAAATATGTGCTTTAAAAAATGTAATATGTTTAAATAAATGGTGTATAGATAATAAATTCTTTAAATAAATGGCTTGTTTAATTTTTCACAATTGGGTACTACAGATCAGTTTCCTATCCCTACCAATCCCGTCTAATCTGAGTCGTTATAAGTTGCTGTCAACAGTTGTGCTATGTCATTACACTTTTATAATTATCTACATCAAGAACTAAGAAGTGAATAAACAGAACATGTCTCTAAATAATTACAATCCTCGATATGACATGTATAATGCATTCAAAATGCGTGAATTTTCATTTAGTTATTATTGGGCAACGGTTGATACAAGAAAAAGATTAGTAAGGGATATGGCTGATGCTGGATTTTTTTATTGCGGAAATAGTGTTAATGATAAAGCAGCCTGTTTCTCATGTGGAGGTGTAATAGAAGATTGGGAGATTTACGAAGATCCTTGGATGCAACATATCATACATTTTCCTCAATGTTTTTATTTGAATGCTGTGAAAGGAAAAGAATATATAAATACATACACATGTCTCCATAACAGCATTAAACACTCAGTACTGTAGCTTTTGGAAATACGTAATATCTCACACTCAAGAGTAGTCACAACACTTCCCCTACATTTTTCCTAGTTGGCAACGTACATCCTGTCCTGAAAAATTGGCTGTACAAGAAGTATAGTAAGAAGTGTAGTTCCTGATTCAGAAGATATTCTATGCTACCAAATGCTGTCAGAAGATGAAATTCCTTTTATAATGAATTATATGAATGATAAATAATTATTCCATATTCTGAATAGATAAACGAATAGAGCCACTGGATCATTATTTTGAATCAAATGAATGATGGTGGAAATTGGGTGTACTATTCAAATTTAATTAATGATGGTTGAAATTTGTTGTACTATTTGATTATTATGATTGATCGTTGAAATTGGGTGTTTCTGGATCTCATCTGATCCAGAAACCCCAATTTCAACCTACTCATCGTCTGCCAAGAACTGAAAATAACAACTTTATGGGATAAATAAACATGAACAAAAGTGACTAACTAAATCTAAAGCAGAAAGTCAACACGAACTGTTCAGCAATTTATGGAACTAAATCCTACGATTTATTTCTATAAATTGCTGAACAGTTCGTGTTCTAAAGTTATGAAGGCATCTAAGATACAAAATAAAGAAGGTACAACGTGTGTACCTTACATGTCTATAACGTGTATGGTCTATTCCAAAAGTAACTAAAGCAAATGTAAACAACTGGATCAGAAAACGTACATTTGGATGCCAAATTGTAGTGCTAATACAAACGGATGCTTTTATTTGATTTTAAAATACTTAAACTTAAAAATATATTTTTCATTTGAGAGTTGAGGTTAATTTTTATATTAATAATTAAATCTGAATTTTCGTCGATGATTATCATCAATTACAATTTATAATGTTATTCAAATCAAACAATGGCTGTAGAAAAAGTGATGAGATAGATATTGTTAACCTTCTAAATACTAAATGTGTGACTCAGGTCCTCTAGTGACTGATTGTGTAGTAAAATAACCTGAAAAGGGTTTCTACTTTCATCAGATATTTTGGACCGGATTAAATATTACTTATCTACTTAAACGTAACCTGTATTCCAGTTAAAGAAACAAATTACCCAAAGACTGAAAAAAAATGGGATAAAAGAACTCCAATTAAAAATTAAGTGTGTTTCAGACGAAAAAAAACTGCCATTGTGCCTAATAAGCCATTTGAAAACGTAATGAAGCTACAAAATGTATGTGTACGACCCGTCAGTTGCGGGGGTGGTCCCCCAAAGCCCACCTGCGTATATTATGTCCGTCTGTGACGTGTGAAATATTTTTTATTGATTTATTGGGACTTCGACTACACTGTTCATGTTTGAACATTGTTATCGTGTATTTTATTTTACTGTATGCTCAAAGCCCATAGAAAACACAGCAAATAACGAGCCCATCAAAACACACATAATCATACAATGAATGTAGTATGTTAAATTGTATTTAAAACATTTTAAAAGACAACGGTGGAGTTTCTTGCCCGTTCTTCTCCATACGAAACTACATTTTCGAATAGGCGACTAGAAACAATTCTAGTTTAATGTAAATGTTGACGTTCAAAAGTTCCTTTTAAGTGCCTAATTGAAATAAATACTTTGACTTTGACTAACAAAAATGGGGATGTACTAAAGTTAAACGCTTAGCAACTAAGCGGAGTTCAAATAGATTTTAAACCTGCAGGATCAAAGGCTGTATTTTTTTCAATGCAATAGAGAAGAAAAAACACCAAATACGCCGCCAGTTGCGTATATTCCCACGCAACTTGCGAGAGTCAGTAGAGCGAATTAGGTTGGTTACATAGAGTTGAAGTTTAGCATTGGTTTTTCACCCTCAACCTTTATTTTAATGCTATATAAGTTCGTTCTTTTATTTCGACAACGTCAGTGAGGGCCATTTTCAGTCGAAAACTGGGGCACTGCATGATAATCCGTATTATAGAAATTTCGTTCTCATGTCTCTTAACCGATAAGACCGCCGATTGTGTCACCCTATTTAAATTTTCTACATCTATATCTGTGATTCGGTGGCCACTGAAAATCAGCGCTGTGCTGTGGGTCTTATAGCACAGCATCATGCTGAGTGGGAGCTTTCCTGTCACAGGCACGTCCTGCAGCTGCCGACTATTTAAGTTCTGTGTTCCTCAGTATAAATCTGTGTTGTTCATTTGTCATGTATTTTATGTGATCAAAACAAATAAACCTATTTTTCTTTCTATTCGATTGTAAACGACTTTTTCGTTACTCCCAGGGTTACGAAGACGAGCCAATATCGAAGATCTTAGCGAACATAGGCGAGAGTGACACCGTCCTGCTGGACCGATGGGAGCTGGGAGTGGTACCGAACACGGCAGCCGCGGGCGAAGACACCAGCAACGCCAAGCCAGAACTACCTCTCAACGTTGTCAATAACTATTTCTCGTTTGGCGTTGATGCTCACATAGCCTTAGAATTCCATGAAGCGAGAGGTAAGTTGTACATTGGTCAAGAGATTACACCTATTCAAATATTGTAAGTAGCTTTTTGTGATTTTACCTGATAGGTACGTGATGTTAGACTGAATTGCGATTAAAACCTAGTTAGCAAATGGCAGGTTCCAATAATAAAGTTGGTCTGTTCAGGATCGGCAGAGACTTCTGACCTGCTGCCATGTATCGCCATCAGCCATTACCACCGCGGTTACGGGCTTTCTGGCTATACATAAACCATGTCTTAGTATCTTACCTGTATTTGGTTAGTCGCTTCTTATACCATGTGACGTAGGTAAGTTATATTATATGGCTTGTTAGGTTTTGCCCGTGGCTTTGCCCGCAGGCAAAATATTCCACGGGAACGTAGGTACTATCGAAATTAAAAGTACCTGCCCTATGTGTTAATCCTGGTTATGCACAATCTGTGTGCCAATCTCCTTACATCTAGACTAATAGACAAACGGAAAAAAAAAATCTAAAAACGATGTTTTCGGCATCAGCCTCGTTTCCACACAGTAGTAACGACTTTTTCAAAAAAAAAAAAACAACGTACAGTGTTGACTTCGCTACTGTTTTATTACATAGAATGGAAGAGACATCGTCGTGCCAACTGGAACTTTGAATTCAGCGCATGATTCTGAATCCGTTCGGTGAAATTTTTCTACGGTTATTGTTAAAAACAAAATTGCTGTTCCTACATTTTGACCGCATAGGTGCACTTTTCTGAGAAACTGTTGTTTTTTTTTTTGACAACCGATGGAAAATTCTACGCTAGAGGGCCTCATCATCATGTGCCGGATTCATGGTTTCATTTTGCGTGTCGATGTATATATATGTACAATTTGGCAAACAGACCAAATAGCAAATATCTTGTATATTCAGCAAATTTTCCCCAGTGAACCCTTCTAAGAGAATCTCTACAAGGTTCTCTACTTATAAGCCTGCCAAGATTAAAATAATTTATCTTTTCTCTTGACCATTCATAAAAGACAACTTGCAATAAAAAAATATATAATAATGCACAGTCTATGCACATATTTAGTGTGTCAGTGTGTTTTATGCTAAAATAAACCCATTGACCTGTTTACATTAACACAACAGTCATGCACGACTACATAGCAAGATGGTGGATGGTATAATGTCACGCTTTAATAATATTCATAATAAATAGACTGGGTAATTGTATTAATAACTGGCTTCTTACTAAAAACGTTCTAAAAACCGCAAACTATGACGTCCATTAAATTGATTAAATATAGCCTTCACGTCCCGAAACCATACAAAGTGGAGTCAGTTTCATAAACCGCTTAATTGTTGAAATAATTTCACATAGAATAGAGACTGCAATTATACGCAAGACAGTTTGGTATGCATGCATTTCAAATTCTATTTACATGTTGTTAAGCTGCCCTGAGCTTTCCTTTTATTATAAAACTTTGAGAGAACTCATACTGTTCTATTTGAATATTTTAATCGTTTGAAAGTTACCAACCGCAGACGTTCTCTGTTGTGATGTTGGCGGATAATTGTTGAGCATTAATATTCCTCTATTATTGGATTCTTATGAAAACCACAACGTTCATCTTCATGACATCATTCATGTTAAACTATTGACTTAATTGTCATTGTGTTTATTCAACGTATTGTTAAACGAAATAATATAGTTGCGTCGCCGTTTGCATTATTGAATGGTATGAGGACAATAAGACTTTCTTCGCAAAATGTCTGCCCAGCTGTGGATAGGATGGTGACGGTGTGTCGTTATCATTACCATAAAAAACACGTGTTTGGTTAACAGAGGCACACCCAGAAAAGTTCAACTCTCGAATAAGAAACAAACTGTTCTACGGTACCGCCGGAGGGAAGGATCTCATGCAGCGCAAGTGGAAGGGGCTCGCCGAGTTCGTGACGATGGAGTGCGACGGAAAGGACCTCACGCCCGTGCTCCGGGAGCACAAAGTTCACGCCATTGTCTTCTTAAACATTCCAAGGTCAGGCCAACCTCATTTATTAAAGTGTATTCGTATTTTCTACAGGTGTCGCCTAACGACTGCTGACTAAGTAATACATAAAAGAAACCCTGCGTCATTTATGAAATTGAAACCTTGAAAAGACTTCATTCTTGTGAAAACTCAACATAAATTTAAAAAAATTGTTAGAAAACGGTGAATCCACGAATCAATAATAGGTAGATACTTATAGAATCTCTGCTTAAGTTATTATGTGTGCTTATAAACTGAATGTTTTAGTCTAGTCAAAATACATTATAATGTAAGATATTACATGTCTATATTGTTTACAGTTACGGGGGTGGGACGCACCCTTGGAATAAGTCAGGGGGAGCCTTTGAACCCTCCACTGAAGACGGCTTAATAGAAGTAGTCGGATTAACCACTTATCAATTGGTAAGTCGCTGGAAGATCGATCATTGAAGTGTTTGATTTTCGCAGGTACTACGTTATTCTCCGTCTTATCGCAGCCTGGGACACGATCAACGGCTTCAAATGTTCTAGTGCCTCAATCCACAAAACTTATTTATACGATATATTGTATATTCGCAGTACCTATGATGTTTATTATTCTATTGATACTTAATAGAGGACCCTCTTCGGCCCACCTAGTTGATATAATCCTATTTGTTGTTTATCTCGCTGGGTACACGTGATGAAATGGCCAATATTTGGCGTAGAAGCCAAAATGTACAATTGTTTAATATTGGCCAGTCTTTTTTTGCCCTCGATCGTAATAGGATTTATGTCCTTTGTTTTTATTACATGAACACGTTTAGCAATTAGTTTGTACAAACAATGTTACGAAATGGGGACTTTCATCTCAAGTTCTACACGTTCCTGCGTATTTCTGTTGTGTCCGAGTTTTCTCTTAAAGTCTTATAAAAATATTCATAATAGCAAGTTGAGGAAGCAATAGATGATACCGTCGCAAATATGAGAACTGGAACATATACCTATGAGTAACTTCTGCATAGAGACAGTGGAATTAAATAATAATCTCTCCAGTAGCCAGAAAATTGCTGTTTAGTGGTTCAAGGATTTTTCATTTCCTCGTATGTAAGTAATAGGTTCAAGGTATCCTGCATCTTGTAGTGGACGTGCAAGAGGTTTTCAAAGTTATTGCGCAGGTTTCGGAAAAATATCAAGTGTCAGACATTCTACCGAGTTAAATGTTGTTTTCATGTGCCAAAAGGGTAGGTACATGAATTTTGGTTTGTGTCCTGGTTCAGTGCATTCATTTATTCATTCTCATTCGTTTTTCTAATAAAAACTTTGTAAAAGTAAAAAAATCTGTGATTTCTAATGATGGATTTCTACGGTACTGAACAGCCGTTGCTGCAAGCGGGCGGGCACGGTACGTGCATCACTCAGTGCAAGACTGCGAAGATCGTGACCACGAAGGTGATCCCGATGCAGGTGGACGGGGAGGCGTGCCGCCTGGCGCCCTCCATCATCACACTCTCGCGACTCAACCAGGCCACCATGCTTGCTAAGAAGAAACCGGGCAGGACGATCGCTCCGTAAGTATTTTACATTTTTCCTAGTCACCTTCGAGATTCGAATAGCTACTAAGCTATACTTTACCACTGCTAGCTCTTAAAAATCGTTCTATGTCTGCAATTCACAACATAGGGACAACGTTAGACTTCACCGTAGCTTAAATTTGACTTGTTTTTGCGAATTCGGCAATTCAGAAAAATCACAGAAACTTGGTATTTTTCAATCCGTGAGCGCTGCCCCTTTCAGAGCAAGTTGGATTGCAGATTGCAGTGCAACTAGATACGTCAAAGTTTCAGCATTTCGTAGAGATTCTCGTCTGTCTGATCTTTGAAAACAAAGATACCTACCCGATATTCTAAAATTATATCGCTTGTTCTAACTTTTGAAGTCCAATAGCCAACCGTGCAGCATTTCAATTAATTTTATTAATGTTTCTAAGTCTGAGCTTGAAACTCAAATCAATACCTAGAACATTATGACATTTAGAATCGGACATACCAAAGTTTTAGTTACTTTATCGGTACCTAAAAAAACATCATTTTTTTTATATTATGTGTTATTTTAATGTAATAAAACATTAATAAGTAGGTAAGTACATACGCTTCTCGGAATCTTTCAAATAAATATGACTAAATACTGACTTCATATATTATTCATTGGCTTAGGAGGGTATTAATATTCAGTATGTTTTGTTTAGATAGTCATTAACTGGTTGACTCTAGTTACCGAGGACCAGTTAAGTATTAGATGGTGTTAGGTATATTATTCTTATGATAATCTATTGTTACAGTCAAACAACAATGGACAAACTCACCCTCACAGTGAATCTCATAACGATGGCAGATTACGAGCGCCATCATTACGACAAGGAACTTCTCGCCAAGACAGGTAACAAATATGATTGTACAGTACATTAACATTAATTAATTAAATCAACGCCCGACTTTGCGACTTTGTAGCCCTTTCAGAGTTAACTTTGGAAATTATGTTATTCAATCACACGCTTCGAGATCTTGCTACTAAATGTAGTTGAAAACTTTTCGCTATTACGTTTGATCTTGACCAGAGAAGTTTTCCCGGCAATGTTAAGTTGAGACAAATCGATATTCAAGCTTGATTCCAATAGAACTGGAAATGCTCCACAGAGCTTTAAGTTCGGTTGTTTATTTCGCTTCAATAGTTGGTGCGGAATTCGATATCTGTTGTTGCCCTCAACAAGAAGCAATCGACGCTGAGTCGAGGGAAACGATTTTAGCACAACACTTTATTTTGATACTGAAACAATATGTTTTTATTACATTTATTAGTTCCGGAACTGGATGCTCGAAACAAAATGATTCTCATTTAATTTCCGACTGTAGGTTTTCAAAAAGAAGCGTAGGTAGCCATGTCTTTTTTTAATAGTACCTACGTAAGTTAAAAATGTTTCTGTTACAATATGGACTTTATTTCAACCTTACTTCAGCGGGCAGGGCGAGCCCTCGTAAAGGTAATGAGTCTATTACCAACAATGAGCTCATAAAATAACCCTTCAAATCATGAAAAACGTTGCGCCTCATTTCTGTAATGACAGGTGATATAATTAATGCCCAGACGAAACCGATCCATTACTAAGTACTCAACTAGATATCAGGTTCTCAAATGACTCACTTATTGCAAGTGACAAATCGAAAAAAGTTACCAACTGGAACGTAGTTTATGGATGTTTTGACGTCTTGCCGTTAGCAAACATCGACCAGAGGCTTTGTAAAAGTTATTGAGGGATAACTGTTCATGTACATTTTGAGAAACCTTTATGCTTTACCACTGTACATTATACAGGATGGAAACTTTCAGCGGGGCAGTAAGGGGAAGTACCTTATCCGTTGCAGCTACGCGAAAATGGTCTTAGGAGACTATCCTTAGTTTTTTATGGAATTTTGATCCACATTCACAGATTTTCAAAAAAAAATACAGTTAGCAAGAAAATAGCCATTTTACACAAAACCATTTTTTGTATGCCAATCGATCCTGTTTCTAATACTGATCAAAAACTTAAATGGGACCAACCATCGTTGGAGTACTCAAAAAGTCACAAATTGCAAAAAACTTTTCCCTTACATTTTGTAAAGAATTTGTGTAACTGAAACATAAAAAATAAAATAAAAGACAAATGATGACGTAGAATTTTACATATATCAAAAAGATGGCGTATTAAGTTTCTTTTTTTATTAACTAAAATAACTTGATGATATTATTCTTATTTAAAATCTTGCTGTTTCTTGCTCTACGATATCAAGGGCTCGAAGTGACAGCCATTTTGACGAATACATAAATTGATTCGTTTCTGTACCGACCTAGTGACTGCTGACAATTTATTTGTATGAATTCCATACAAAATTGTGGAGTTTTTAAGTCGATTTGGATATTTGATCGAAGCCGATGTATTTTTATTATTTACGTAATATGTTTCTAGCAAGTCTAAACGTTCTAAATTGGAGGTCATTTTTCTCTTATCAATAGCTGTCCAATTATGCACTTAATGTAAAATCCACAACACACTCAGAGCTTTTCTGACGCAACAAACTGTCAAGATTGTTTTTATTTAATAATAACGAGTACGAAATTTGAATTGTTTTAAACTTTATCTTTTTATTCATTCAACAAAAAGATCTCAACCGTCACTACAAGGGCTTTTGCCTCAAAGCCGACGACGTAGCGGCCAAAAAGTAGGTTGCGGTGAGGTGCACCGCAACTGAGGTGGGCCGCGATGTCGAATGGGAGGCATCGCGGCTGAGGGTTACGGGCTGCGGTAGAGGAGGGGTGCCGGTGCTTCTGAGCAGCGCTCTTCCCTTCCGTGGCCTGGACGGGGCCGCCACCGTTTGATGGCGGACGCGGTGGGGCCGCAGGGGAAGAGGAGTGTCGGTATAGCGTTAGCCGCTCTCCCTATCCTCTGCGGCCGAAAAGTGGTAGACGGGACGGCGCGTTGTGTTCCACACGCGCGCCGTCAAAGATGTCAGCAACCACCGACGGGGTCCGCAAGGGCCGTTGCCTGCCAGGGGTGCGGGTTTGTTCGAAAGAGATACCACGGCCCCTGGCATACGGGCTACTGAGGGAACACGGGTGGGTTTTAGTCAGTAAAAGTCTGACACGCCCTCCTGCTCTACTCAGCAGGAGAAGTCATTTGATGATTTCCCACCCAAAAAAGAAAAAAAAAAAAAAAAACCGTCACTACAAAAGCTTTTGCCTAAAATGTTCATACAAAATGTACGGGAAAAGTTTCCAGCCTGAATACGTATACCAGAATTATGTTCGATGGCGGATATTCTAGCTATACAAGAGACATGGCTGCATGAAATCCCTTGCTTGGTAATATACATGAGGAATTTAACTACGCGGGTAAGTCTGCTGTTGACATATCAAGTGGGGTATTAAAAGGAAGACCGTATGGCGGAGGTGAGATTTTGTGGCGTAAAAGTATATTTCGTGTTGTGAATCTAGTACAGTGTCAAAGTGATCGATTGACAGCTATAAAAATAACACTTGCGAATAAGGAGATACTGATCTTTTCTATATACATATATGCCTACTGATTCGACTGAAAATCTTGTTGAATTTACCAATTGCTTAGGGGAAATTGTAGGTATCAATTATTAAAATTTGTGGTATTGAATCTGAGTTTATGTTAGGGGATTTTAATGCTCATCCTAATCAGTTATTAATTTTTGGGATAAACAGAGCTGGGTATGCGCATATGAAGTCGCTGGACGAGGGTTCGGACACGTACACTTTTGTCAGTAATGCGCATGGTAGTAGGAGGTGGCTTGAACATTGCCTTGCAACAGAGGCGGCATGGAGGTCGATTGTCAATGTTAGCGTGATACTTGATGTGTACTGGTCGGACCATCCACCAGTGGCGGTTGAATGTAGATAATTTAAAATTGGGCATACCTAAAATTACTTTAATAAATGAAATTAATAATAAAGTATTATGGGGGGATATAAAAAACAAATTGAATTGTATGAACAACTCTGTAACAGTAACTTAATACTGATAGATTTTCCGAATGAGTTAAGATCTTGTGCCGATACAAATTGTAACGAAAACAGTCATAGGATAGTCATTGATCAATTATATAGAGGATATTGTTAAGTCCATGACCGAGGCAGCGGCTCTGAGTAGGTATTGCAGAGAGGTTCGGAAGGGCGGCTATAACCCTGGTTGGAACAAATATGTTAGGAACTCTCATTGGGAGCCTCGTACTCATTTTAAGAGTTGGCTGCTTAATGGAAAACCTGATTTAGGACCTTTAAGGAAGGCTATGACTGACAATATGAAAACCTTTAAGAAAAACCTTAAGTCACTTCAAAATAATCGAGAGCAGCTAAAAATAGATGTAATGGCAACCCATCAGGATTATAATAAGTCAGATAAACAACAACATTTTGGAAGCAGACGAAGAAAAAACCTAATTCGAGGCTGAGTCTCCCAGTGAGTATTGAGGGCAAAATAGAAGCGGCAGATATTGCCAACATTTTCAAATATCATTTTCACATACACTCTAAGGTTTTGGCGTAAAATGCGATGCTCTATACTGCAGGGCTTTCATCGGATGAACCCCTTATTGTAACATCAAAGCAAGTTTCACGGGTGTTACGGAACATCGTGAAAGGGAAGTCGCCCGGACATGAAGGACTAGAGGGTGTGTGTGAGCGTGTGTGTGTATGTGTGTGTTTTCACTGTTTATATCAGGCATGCCTATTTGCCAGATGATATGTTGAGAGCAGTTGTGGGACCAATAGTAAAGAACAGAACAGGAGATACTAGCGACAAACAGAACTATAGACCTATTACACTTGCTACCATAATGGCCAATGTCATTGACGGTGTGCTGAACGTTAATCTTGCTCCGTGTGTGGCACTCGAAGATGCTCAATGTGGTTATAGTGCTGGTCTCTCGACTGAGAGCGCAATATTAGTTCTTAAGCACACCGTCAAGTATTATGCTAACCGTAAAACGCCGGTTTATGCCGCCTTTTCGGACCTCTCGAAGGCATTTGACCTGGTCAATTATGACAAACTGTAGGCCAAACTAGGAGAAAATAATTTGCCTGACGGTATAATAGATATTTTCGAGTACTGGTACAGGCACCAGACTAATTTTGTGAGATGGCAAGGTTGCCTGTCCGATTCTTACCAGTTAAAGTGTGGAGTTACGCAGGGGGGATTGAGCTCTCCTACATTATTTATTAAGGGAACTGGTTCGTGAGCACAATAACACCAGTGTAGGTTGCTCTATAGATGTTCATAATTATAGTCAACAACATTAGTTATGCTGATGAGATGGTGTTGTTGAGCTCATCGATAAGTGCCCTGCGTAGGCTCTTACGTGTGTGTGATGCTGAAACACATGGATTGACGAATAACGTCAAAAAACGCGAGTTCCTGATGTTTCGGGCGGGGCAAATGAATCCTTTATATGTACCGCCCGTGACACTAGGTGGGGTTGAGCTAAGACGGGTCTCAGTTTGTGTACTTAGGACATCTTGTGAATGAGAACTTGACTGATGACCTAGATGTAGAACGGGAACGCAGGGGCCTCGCGATTCGCTGTGATATGCTGGCTCGCAGGTTTGCCAGGTGTTTAAGGCCTTTTGCCAATCTTTTTATAACTGCAGCCTGTGGGCCAACTGCACGCAGCGGGTCGTGAGTGCTCTGAGAGTTCAGTAGAACAATTTCTTCAGGGTCTTGATGGGGCTGCGTCGCTAATGCAGTGCGTCAGCGATGTTTGCAGAATCACGAGTGAAAGGAAAAGAGTAGCATCGTTGATGCGAAGAGTGAGAGACAGTCTTAACGGCTACCTGAGAGTCATTGCTGAACACATTGACGAGTCCTATCTAGAGGCACTGGATTCGCCTACATATAGGATAATTATTAAGTTTCAGTGTATTACCTACTAACACTCTATTGAGTACGAGCGAGGTGTATGGAAGTGATATAGTAAGCGATGGCAGCGCACGGTGTGGCAGAATTGTGTAACAAAAGGGGTTAGTGAAACTTGTCAAACGCTGTTTTGAAGATGGGTCATTATTCTTGTTGTGTTATAAACTGCAAAAATACCAGTGGAAATAGTCAGTGTAAATTCTATATTTTTCCAAAAGCAGCCTGAAAAATAGATCAGCGAATGTTGTTAGGTTAGGAAAGTACTTACGTTAAAACTTGTGTTATAGGGTGTTTTTTTTTTGGGTGGGAAATCATCAAATGACTTCTCCTGCTGAGTAGAGCAGGAGGGCGTGTCAGACTTTTACTGACTAAAACCCACCCGTGTTCCCTCAGTAGCCCGTATGCCAGGAGCCGTGGTATCTCTTTCGAACAAACCAGCACCCCTGGCAGGCATCGGCCCTTGTGGACCCCACCTGTGGTTGCTGACATCTTTGACGGCGCGCGTGAGGAACACAACGCGCCGTCCCGTCTACCACTTTTCGGCCGCAGAGGATAGGGAGAGCGGCTGACGCTATACCGACACTCCTCTTCCCCTGCGGCCCCACCGCGTCCGCCATCAAACGGTGGCGGCCCCGTCCAGGCCACGGAAGGGAAGAGCGCTGCTCAGAAGCACCGGCACTCCTCCTCTACCGCAGCCTGTAACCCTCAGCCGCGATGCCTCCCATTCGACATCGCGGCCCACCTCAGTTGCGGTGCACCTCACCGCAACCTACTTTTTGGCCGCTACGTCAATGGCTTGAAGGCAAAAGCCCTGACGAGCGGCCCCACCGTTGGGTTCCTCTTGGCTTCACCGTGGATGGGAGACCACGGTTACTAAGCCCCCCCGCAACGACAATGCGGGAACCCACTCGGGGGGGGTGTTATAGGGTGTTAAGGTCACCGATGTTTGACGAATGATGTTTGCTCGTATTAAATAACTATTGCCATTAGTTCTTAGTTCTTCGATATTCCTTACGTGTTCAGCTAAAACCATTTTTTTCCCCTTCAGCATAGTTTGAGGCTGGAAACTTATTTCATGTTTTACGCTCTCAAAACCAGTTTTTATAATCAAATCCATGTTCCCTTTAATTGTTTTAACAAATATCTATAAAACACTATTTATTGTTTTTCTATACAACGTGTTGTTTTGCGTCCTCGTCAAATTTCAGGAAGCTGTTCTGAAAGACATAAATAATCAAATAAAATTACGATACTTGCTCACTAATGAATAAATACTTGTTTTTTTAGCTATTTAAGTTTAACAGTATTTCAGAAAACACCTCTTTCAAAGAACAGAATCGCCCCGTTACGTATGCAGTAGGCAGTGTCGCACGACTATATCGCTGTGTGTTACAGTGCGGTATCACACGGGCCGCGTTATAACATGTGTGACCGAAAAAAAATATTGCCAAACGCCGATTTCCGAAAATATGGAAAAAAAAACTATTTATTTTATTATTGATTCGTGTCGAGAATCATTAGCATAGTTACCTCCTTGAATTTGACGAGGATGCAAAACAACACGTTGTATATTTACTTTATTTATTTTTTATCAAAAAACATTATGCACTTGTCATTCACTGTTTGACATATTCCCCTTTTGTTGCGTTTACATGGTGGCGCTGGTGTCGTGCACGTTCCCAATAGACAACCTAAACTCCGTTTGTAATAAGATTAGACATTTAAACAAACCTTTTTACAGTCCGTTCAACCGATTTTGACTTCTACTCTTCTTCTCGGCGTTGGTAGCATGATATATGGC
This sequence comes from Polymixis flavicincta, assembly GCA_949987655.1. NCBI lineage: Eukaryota > Metazoa > Arthropoda > Insecta > Lepidoptera > Noctuidae > Polymixis > Polymixis flavicincta. The sequence continues at coordinate 15,560,378 of OX465181.1, read as the reverse complement.
ATCTGCTGTAAATAGTTTGTATTGCAACCACTTTTTTGCTTTTAATGTCATCGTTATGCCTTAAGAATAGAAGTCAAAATCGGTTGAACGGACTGTAAAAAGGTTTATTTAAATGTCTAATCTTATTTTAAATGGAGTATAGTCTGAAATTAATTTTAGAAAATCTTGATTAATGCTCGTAATTATGTTAAAATATTGTCACACGTATAACTTCAACTTTTAACGAGTTCGTTCATAGCAATATTACTTTTATAATTACAAAAAGTTAATTAATAAATATGTCGCACAAAATTATTAATTTAATTTTACTGCTTTTTGTAAACTTTGTATGGTAAGGCTGCCGAGACAGGTCGTTTGAACTTGGAGCAAACACCTATGATCATTTTCATAATGGGACTTTTGTTATTATTTATTTAAATAGTTACTTTATTTTTCAAATAAACTAACCCTTAAACCAAAACTGAACAAAATGTTGGCCTAAAAAATATATTTATAGATGTAGTGATTTTTTTTGGGTGGGAAATCATCAAACAACTTCTCCCGCTCTGGGTGGAGCTGGAGGGTATGTCAGAGTTTTACTGACTAAAACCCACCCGTGTTCCCTCAGTAGTAGCCTGTATGCCAGGGCCGGCGGTATCTCTTTCGAACAAACCCGCACCCCTAGCAGGCATCGGCCCGCGGGCCCCATCACTTTGTGCCGACTTAGATGTAGTGGTAACGTCGGTTAGAGCTAATTGTATGCCATTCAAAGTTAAAGACACGGCTCGCAAAAGTAGCAGCTGATCTGAATTTATAGTAGGTATACCTAATTGAGCGAGCGGTACGTTTGCATTTGTATGATTTATTTGACTGCTATTCAGCCGTCTCACTCTTGTATTGACAAACATCTGAAAGCTCGACTAACACTCATCGTAAACAGGAAAATACTCTTTAACGAGATAAACTCCTTTGATCTTGCGAACTCATCACAAAAAGCACAATAAATAAACAACCGCTAGAAGCGACAGCTAATGTTCGTATAATGAAGTTCGTTTGATAGTCAAAGTTTTAATGTAAAACCTCGTTGTGGCCTATATGTATAAAGGATTAGTCGTTTAAACTTCGTTTTAAATAATGAATATCAATGAATGAATCCATCAGTCTTTATCTAGACTACAATCCATTTGTACATTACTGTTAAAAGGTCTTATTTATCTAACATAGCACTAGCTTTTGCTCGCGGTTCCGCCCGCGTGGATGTCGATTATCACGTAAAAAAGTAGCCCATGTCCTTCTCCATATCCCAGGCTATATCTCTGCCACATTTCATGACGATCGGTTCAGCGGTTTATTCATGAAAGCGTAACAGACAGACAGACAGAGTTACTTTCGCATTTATAACATTAAATAGGGATAATATGTGTATGAACTTACGTGCTCTTGTAACTAATATACCTAAGCGAAAACATGAACTTCAAAACTCAAATGAGTCGTTTTAATTTTGGCTCGCGGTCGAAACGCCAATAAATCTGATCACCGATAAATTAATTTGTCCCGCGAACTGATGAATGGACGTCGGGAATATGGATTTCAGAGGGAATTATTATGGCAGATATTTTGTCAACAATCCCAATTAGGTATATTGCGGCGCTAAATGATGGAGTCATTTCGCATTGCTGGTTGCCGGTGACACTCATTTGTTTTGTTTCAGCGGAGCAAGTTGGCACTTTAGACGTCAACCCAGCAGCCGACTTGGAGCAAATGCGCGGCCTCATTCAGAGCATGATGAAAGAATCTCAAGCATACTCGAACCTCACCGACTGGTGGTTTGTCGACTGTGAGTTTTTCTTCCCTTGCTTCCTTTTGGATGTAGGTACTAGGCAATTTCAAATTTCTGTACCTGGCATGACGGAGAGAGCAACTTGTGTATTTATATACCTACATCCTTTAATTTTCTTTTAACGCACGTGCGACTTTCTTTTTAGGTACGTCGATCGTCAAATATAAGTATGTAATGGAGATGGCGTACAATTGTTTACCATGCCTCCATTCAACATCTTCAAACTTAACGGACATGTTTGCGTTTCGTCCAGCAAGGAAGCCCCGTTGCTGGACGAAACGCAAACATGTCCTTTCGTATCCCCATTATTTCTAAAGTATGTCAAGCGTATGTTTAACTTATGCTCATTTATTTAAACTGTATAATTTACAGCTTTTTTTGGCTCTTTCTGATATAGGAACTCCTAGTACCTATAAGAGCCAATGTCGTAGGTGAAGTGAAAATAAATAAATTATATATTACATAGTATTTTCGTTTCATATATTCACCATATAAATACAGAATTACCCCTTTTCATACAATCAGGAAGGTTTATTCATGTTGTGCGATTGAAAAGAAATTCTGAATCAGACTTTATAGCTTTTCGCATTCACTCGGAAAAAATCAGTACCAGATTGAAATGTACCTTTATTGTTCGGCTTTAGGATGTTTTTGGCAAACATCTACGACGTATACGAATTCTACTTTCAAAATTATTTAAAATGTCTAATATGTATCTCAGCATATATTTAAAATTGGTAATTTTTTTTTTTTTTGGTGCATCGAATGTAAGTGCCTACTATAATTTATACTAAAGTTACTACCACAAAAATTTCAGCGTGTATACTTAAGTATACCTTACCAAGTTTTAGAAACGGTTCGGTTCGGCTTTGTAGATTGTCTTCTGTGCTATAATACCCTACGATGATAGACTTTTTCTGGAACTAGATCTGGCAGAGTTACTCATAAGCACATTATTCACCATTTCAAAGCTGTACAGTAAACAATGAATTTAAAAAATCCGTTCGTTGTCAGCTGTAACAGCAGAGCGGTTCTTCCGCATCGACAAGGCGCAGGAGAACCTTCACTACCCGGCGGATATTGGACACGACAACATTTACATCCTGGACGCTGCGCCGCACACGCCACACACGCCCGACACCGAGTCCACGGCGCATCCCGACACCACCGCCACGGGCTCGCTGGAGCGCACGGCCGCATCCGTGTCGCTCGACACCACCACCGGCCTGTCCGTGTCGCTCGACATCTCGCAGAGCGTCGACACGCCCAGTGCGGCCGTCTCGCTAGACGTGCCCGAGTCACATCCCTGGTGAGTTTCTCTATGTACAACACCTATATGAAACAAAACCATGTTATCTATGCTGTCGTGTGACAGCAAACGAAGCCCTGACTCGCCACGTGCCGCCGGGTGCTATTGCAATTAAATCGCTCGCTGTGTGGAACTGAACATTCCAAAACAAAGCTGGAAAGTACACCTACTTTAATATCAATTTAGTAAAGATAATAGCTTTTTCTTAGTACTAAGTACCTACTTAGTTACTTAGTACTATGCGTTTTTAAAAGGAAACCACCATAATGTTTGTGGCCTTCTTAATTTTTCACACTAAAAAAGTCACTCAAACCGCGAAAGAAGCAAGAAGCTAGTGAAGCTACTTTAATAAATATCAGATTTCGAATAAATCTGTATAATTTCACGCGTGGTTTGCGATCTCATCCAGCATTTTGGTTGACTTCCTTTTGCAAAATAAGGAAGCAAGAAAACGTTTTCATATCTCAGCATCTTTAATGAAAGTATTTTTAGAATGTTGCTTCGGATTTTACGAGAACCTACTTAAGAGGTACCTTGAACACAGCAGCTCCATTGGCTCCAATGTCGAAAAGTGCTGGAATCTGTGTTATGATATTATTTTGTACGGTTCGTAACGACAGTTTAAATTATGAAACAGTGAATCGGGTCTCGGTAGTCCAGCGCGGTCGTCGGAAGAGTTGCTATCACCTCAAACGCCACCTCCCAGCGCCGTGCCCACGGCCCCCGCGACACCGGCGTCGGGCCGGCCGCCGTCGCCGGTGCCTCCGCTGAGCCCGGACCCGCCGGCGCCGCTGAGCCCGGGCACGGGGCCGGTGCGTGCCCCACTCAGCCCGTGCACTACGCCGGCGCCACTAAGCCCGGCACTGTCGCCGCCGCTGTGCACTAGTCCGCCTGCCCGAGACCACGATCCCACCACCGACTCAATAGCGCGGTTCAAAACGTGAGTACGTTCACTTTTATCATCTAACCACGTCGTTGTGTGTGCGCCTAGATTTTAGATGCAATGTATTTATTTAAGCGCATTTATAACGCAGCTCTGAATCTAGCAGGTGTTACATAGTAGATGCGCACGTCCGTGCGGCTCCGAGGGTGGTAATCCTCAAGGACCCTCCTCGGGACACTCTAATAAGGATTAAGATGGCACTCGGTTCGACGAGCCCTCTTTGTAACCTTTAGCTGAAGCCACAGTTCAAGATTAGTCAAACAGCACTGTTTTATTGGTTATTAATGAAGCCTTTTGTTTAGCAAATGAATAATGAGGTAGCTGGATCGAAACATTTTATTAGAAACGTGTGCGTGTGACAAATAGAAATTGCACAACTTTCTTGTTCAGTTATCTAGTCCGTGACGCGACCGCTATAGATCAGACACACTTAACAATGTGTGATCACTATCTGTTTGGAGTATTGCACAAGTACGGGCATTGTAGCACGGTGCACACTTGTTTGAAACTCAAATCTGCACTCTATCTCTTCTTTCTTCTATTGCATGCAGCATTCATGAAAAATTGTTTGGACTTGAGCAAGAAGTGTTTGGCTATAGGTGAGACTTTATATGGATGGTTTTAGCTATAGAGTAGTTTTAGATTCTTACATCGACTGACTGCTTCATAAGCTAACTACTAAAATAGGGTATTTTCAAATTTTTCAAAAACTATTGTAATTTGAAGATTGAAACGAGATATTTAACAGAAAAATAAAAATAAATTGATGTCTATCCATTTTCTCAATTAAAAACGATTTAAACCTGATAGATTTTTCGTTGTTTTGAATTTACCGCCAAAACGCTTCTTACTATTGACTTTTTATCACGTGACGTCAACTTTGTGTAAACTAAAGTCGTTAGTAAGTGAATGTCGAGTTTATAATTAACAAGATTTTTAATGGATAGAAAGTGATATTACTGGTGTGCGGTGCCTCTGTGCACAAATACTTCTAAAACGGCGCCAGACTAAGTATTTGTACCGGTCCCGTGTATACAGAGTTGACGTCACATGTCACGTGATAAAAAGTCATCGTAAGGAGCGTTTTGGCGGTAAATTTAAAACAACGAAAAATTGTTTTTAATTGAGAAAATGTGTATTAATAAATTTATTTTTATTTTTCTGTTAAATATATCGTCCCAATCTTCAAATTAAAATAGTTTTTGTCAAATCGGAAAATACCCAATTGATCGATAGACTTCTATTTAGATATAAGTAAGTGCATTGCAACTTTGATTGATATTTTATCTAGAACAATTTAAAAGAACGCGCAGGTTCTAAACCCCTCTTCGGTTAGACTATGATGAAGATTTAAATTATAAAGCAGTCAGTGTTTTTTAAGCAGTTGTAAATAAAATATTTAAGTAGTTACCCAAGCAAACACCAAGAATTCCTTTTCATGCAGCTCGTTTATAAAAATAATTACTACATAAACTCATGATTTACATTATAATTATAAGAAGCTACTAAAATAATCTAATTCAATAACTTTATTAACGCAACATAAACTCTTAATAACCATACGCAAGAACAAAGAAACGAGGCAAGGTACGTCTCTCGTGGCCTCAGCTTTGAACGAATCAGTTAAGCCACAAGACTAACAAGACGTCTGTCTCATTTTATTTATCTTCTCAAACTCATTCAGTTTTTGCAGGACAAAGTAAAACTTTGACATTGTTTCAGAAATTTATTGGAAAAAACATCTGACGCTCTGCTCAAAGCGGCCAAAGTCGGCGATCTGAGAATGGTGAGAGAAATGATTCAAAGACATTTTCTTTTCATGTCATTTCCCTGATCAAATGTACCAGTCATATGAATTTTCTTTACATCCGATAAAATATTTGAAACAGGAGACGTTAATTTTCTTTTTAGGTGTAAATCCTGAAATTAGTTTTTGACTTTAATAAAACCATAAAGTTGTTTTGTGTGTATGTTTGTTTTGTACCGTGACGTTTTGCAACAAATAATAATTACTGCACCAGTCCGTGAGTACCTCTCGTCCCTCGTAACAGCAATGTTAAACTGCCTATAAAGAATAGCAAATCGTGCGTCTAGTTTTACTAGCGATCGGCAGCTATAAAGTTTACTCGTGTCGTTGAAGATAAAATGAAGATAAATCTCTGCTACACACGGACAAGGAAGTGACCCTATAAAGATTCCGTTTTTACTTTTATGTACGGATCCTTATTATTATTATTATCAGCCCTTTTTTGACACACCGCAGGGTAAAGGCCTCCTCCACTTACGAGTATCCCTATCTACTGATGTATGTTGCCAGTCTATAAGAAAAGAGTCGAGTTTTTCTCGACATCTCCTTGCTGCCGTTTGCTGTTGTTGGGGACACACTGTGTAGTTATTTTAGCTCATCGCTCCTGCGACTTACGACATTAGTGGCCAGGCCAAAATAACGGAACCCTGCAAATGGTTTATTAACGGTTTAGATGAAAGACTTGCACGCGGCGGGGTACTCGCTGCTGTCGATCGACGCGAGCGGGCAGACGGCGCTGCACGTGGCGGCGCGCTACGGCCACAAGGAGATCGTGAAGTACTTGATCGCGTGCGCGCCCACCGCCATGCTGCACATGCGCGACAACGAGCGCGGCCACACGGCGCTGCACAAGGCGGCCGCGCACAAGCGGCGCGCCGTGTGCTGCATGCTGGTGGCGGCCGGCGCCGGCCTGGCGCGCCGCGACCACGCCGGCCTCACGCCGCGCCAGCACGCGCTGCGCGCCGAGGACCACGACCTGGCCGCCTACCTCGAGAGTCAGTATACAGCCCGCGGCACAGCCCTATTACACACTTCCGAATACGATCGAATGAATTCTAAATGAAAACTCTTTTGTATAGGACATTCTAAATGAACATAAAACCATTCGTTGCAATCTAACTCTTATCTCAGTAGGGTGGTATCATCATCGTCTCTGCTAAAGAACACGTCTACCACAACCGTTAGTTTTCGGCTAATATGGCCAGCTAATTGCCACTTCAACCTGCTTATTTTATGGGCTATACCGACAACTTCGGTTCTCTGCCGGATCACCTCATTCCGGATTCTATCCCTCAGAGAGACTCCAAGCATAGATCGTTCCATAGCTCACTGAATAAACTTTATTTATGAGCCCAAGGTAAACGTATACTTGCACCACCTCGACAGCACCGCCATTGACAGCAATTGGTCCCGGAGTAACGTGTTCGCTGAACATAATTAAGCTGTAGGATGGGCTCGTGGTTAAACAATATTAGCCACACGGGTGGATGTAAAGTAGATCAAAGGTGATTCAAAAGCTACACTTGCTAATAATTCTAATTTATACTTTATAACAATGGGATAAGAGTTATATTGCAATGACTTACTTATGGTTTTACGTTGTTGAGTTTCTTGCCTTATCCCTACTTACCCTGATAATGTAATAACACACTTCCGAATAGCATAGAATGCATTCAAAATAAAACTCTATTAATAATTTCAGAATGTTGTGTTCTCATAGTTCTACTGAGTGGAAATTGAACGTACTTCGGTATAAATATTCAATGTCCTTTTTCAGGTCAGGAACATTTCCAATTAGTGTCTGAGGACTTAGAAACTGCCGTTTAAAACATCGAATATGTTGACCTTGTCCTTGGCATGGAAGGAAATTACCGAGCAAGCTCGCACTACCAAACTCTAGTGATATAGTGATAACATGACTTACGAATATTGATTGAAACACCAAAGTGATATTCAGATCTGGTGTAGGATTAAAAAACGTTTCAATAGTACCTAAAATAATCATATTGAAAGAATTAACATTAATCATAATTATAATTTCGACATAAATTATTATAATATATTCAATTAATTTATTGAATTTAGTCGCTGTAAATGTTACAGATAAATAAATCAGTTGATGACTTACGAAATATTTTAATTAAAAAATACAATATTTTAGTAGAGCTTTTAAAATTTTATCCATTAAGGTAATCCAAGTTTGTTCTATTATTATCTTTACTGTAACATTTATAGTTGTAATTAAAACATATGAATTTAGAATAAACACTTATAAGGTGAATCTTTACGCATTTTGTTTAAAAAAAAATCTCTTTTCTATTGTACGGAGTGAGTGTTTTCATGAACTATGAAACTGCTCTGAAGTAAAAGTGTGTGCCTTTCCCGTGTGTTGTGTAGACAACAAGACAATGGAATGTATCCCTCACTCATTGGAGTAAAAAATATTAAAGACTACAACCTAAAATGGTATACTGAACATGATAGCTTTCACAAACTGTGAATACAGCGGTTTAGACTGTGTGTGATTAATATTTGCAGTCTAAAGAAATCCCAAGCTGTAGTTTCTATCTCGACTGTATTGTATACTGGCTTCAAAAGATGTTCTATCACTCAAAATATAGCCAAAGGAAATAAATCCTTCGTGTTTTATGTTAAAATATTAAAACGCGAATGTTTCATGTGAAATCTGTCTGATATCTGAACATGTAAGGAGTGTGAGCCAAACATGAGAAGATAATGTGGAGGGATACATTCACGATGTCGACCTTTTGTGTTCTGTCAAAAGAACCTTTCTAAGTACTTGTATATTTTAGAATAAATTTTACATCGCTTTGCAGACGATTCGCCTTTCCAGATTTCCTTCTAAATTACTTCAATTATGAATCTATGGGACCTTAACTTACTCTAACTCTACGGAATGATAAGTGTTTGTGATAATGAGAAACTTTCCTAAGCGATTTATTCATCTTATGAATGCGTCTGCGGACCCCAATGAGTACAGTTGTGATAGTACAATGTTTGTGTAATATTTTGTGTTGCCAGTCGTTTGTTTTACGTATTTTACATCAATGTGACTTCGTTATTTTGATAAAGCTATACTGTTTACTCAATGATTAGGCCTATATACTTAAATATTGTTATGTATTTATATTATTGTTTTTTGATGCAATATTTCTTGGTAAGTGTTCTAATATTCTTATTATAGTCTTCGGCAATAATAATTTAACGTCTAAGGCTACATTTTATACTACTGAGTTGTACAACACTGATATAATCGGTGTTGTATATATTATGATCTCTGTATTTGTATGTATCCGTATTACGGTGTAATGTTTATTTCTGAATGTCATAATAATGAACGGTTATGAGTATATTGTAATGCAGTTTTACTTGTTTGTTATCTCATACTACGTTAATATAAAGTTAAGTGCACTCACTTGTGGAACGTCTAGGTCGTAACGCGCGCGGCGAGCGCGAATGCTCGGCTCGCCGCGCGTCCTATTGTTATTTATTATCTCTTCTAACTATCTCCTGAATGATTGGTGTGTTTGTACGAGTTTGGATCGCTAAGTGTTGTTTATGTCTATTATGCCAATACCTCTACTAGTAGAAGTACCTAATAGTTTAGTGTTTATCGAATTTACTCGTACTACTCGCTGACAAGCGAACAATGAAAGACAAAGCTGTGAGAATTTTGGTCGTAATGTAAAAATGTAAGTTCATTTATATCGTAAGTGAAACGATATGCAACATTATACATAACACTGTTTTGTGAGTTTCTTAATTTGTGACTGTAGATAGACGTTTTTGATATTTAACATAATATTATGTAGAGAATTAACTCGTTGTGTTGAAGAGGTGACTTTCACCTTCGGGCTTGCTACAATGGCGTATCTCAACTGTATCTAACATCGTGAGTACTGTCCCTCTGGACCCGACGACGCTCTTCAACAAAATTTGATTACATTTAATTGATGTGACATTGAGTAGATAGTAAATTATAATCTACGCGTGTGACGTCTTAATATTAATATTTAAAAGTGAGATATTATGATTATAGAGCCTATATTTGTGGGCGCCAGTTTAATCTTTAAATCGTTAGTGATACTTTTCCTATGAGATATTATTATACTTAGTCTTGTACATACTGTAATGGAGGCCTTCATTCAAGTAGTATATCGTGACACTTTACACGATTAGTAATTATATCTCATGACCAAGTTCTGTCTAAGAAAGGAAAATGAATATCACTAGGTTAAACATTTTGAGCTCTTACGTGGGAGAGTTGCTTTTGGATCGAATATTTACTAGATTTATGAGGGAGACCCACTATTATAATACCTTACTGTGTTGCATATTTTTTCATGCTGGACCTTTATATGCCTTCTATGTATCGTCAGTATGCAAGGTGTCACATTATTACGAGAGGATATTTTACAGATCATAATTGACATGAGAACAAGCGAATAATTTACATGCAGCGATAGCAGTTGATTTTATTGAAAACCTCTATAAATACTTCAGTATGCAAGGTGTCACATTATTACGAGAGGATATTTTACAGATCATAATTGACATGAGAACAAGCGAATAATTTACATGCAGCGATAGCAGTTGATTTTATTGAAAACCTCTATAAATACTTCAGTATGCAAGGTGTCACATTATTACGAGAGGATATTTTACAGATCATAATTGACATGAGAACAAGCGAATAATTTACATGCAGCGATAGCAGTTGATTTTATTGAAAACCTCTATAAATACTTTATTATTTATTATTAAAATCACAAGATTTTATATCTATTTCATAAGACCAGGAAGTATTTCCTTTACAAAAAAAATAATATTATTTTATAAATGTAATTAATGGCCTTAAAAATATCCACCCATTATAAAATTACACTTTGCCCAACGATATGATTTATACTGCGACTTGCGAATTTATACTTGACTTGTAGGCGTCGACGAATTGATGCCTACACGTTAGCAAGCTATTAATTATGCGTAGAAGTATAAAACTCAAATACCGACGCATACACCTGGTCGGCACGTGGACTACATTAATTCGTAGAATGACCCTTTCGCCGTGATTCTCTAATGCTGGCACTACACTTGGCGTATTTGCGCAAATATTCGCTTTACTTCGTTAATACAAACTGAACTTTATTTCAAAACTATAAGGACATGTTTTGTGTCACACAAGTGACGCGAATATTTTGACAAATACGCCAAGTGAAGTGCTGGGATAACCGGTTGTGTTGATACGAGTATACTGTCTAGGTATCTGTTATAGATCTTTGTTATTATAGCCAATGTGTAAATGATGAATTATTATACTATTAGTAAATGTATTCCAGTATTTAATAAATACTGATGTTTTTTTCTTTAAGTTTGAACTATATCCCTAAGCACATACAGCATTCCATTCAAACTCTAGATACCTATGCCTTTAAATATGTTCTACATTTTCTTCATCTTTCACTGTAACGACACATTGTATTTTTATACTATTCTGCAAAATGATTAACGAGAATAATATGCTAATAAGGTCCCTTAACATTATTGCATGGTTGCCTTAGTTTTGGGGTTCCGTTTCTAAATAAACAACAAATTAATACTTGTCATAGTTCTACTTTTGTGAAATAAATAGTATTTAATCTTATAAATTCAAACAAATTTAACATTTTATTTTTCTTTCCTAATGAACACCAGTTTTCCACTAAGTCATATTTTCTTGAGTCATATATATCAACTTATAACACAGTATGAACATAGCAGTCAGTTTTGCTAGTATTAATATGCATATTTTCTAGCGTAAACTCTTCCTGGACCTGAATTACTTTGCTTGGTTATCCATCATTAAATGCTTGTTACAACAGACGACAAGCATGTACGGTTTCAAAATTTCCGACGCAATACAGTACCTACCAACTTTGACTTACGTCTCTGTAACTACAGTTTGATTTTTTTGCTGGTAACTTTTTCGCCATATTGACGAGACGGAACCCCTGGCAAATAATCAAACTCGCATTTTCGAACTTTTTTTAAGCATAATATTATGTTAACAAAATAGACCCCAGAGACCTGCTGGCCGGCTCAGTGCTGTGTCGATTATTGCGTTTTATCGTTAAATATTATGAATATTTTATTGTAACTTTTATTTATGTTATTATAACAAACAAAATAATCAAAGTCACAACAGCGTTCCACCGAGCACACGTGACGTGGTCTATTCAAATGTTCCTTTAACGTGTGTACTTATTAAGGTAAAATGTATTTTAATCTAATAAACTATGGTATATAATGTAAAAGACACAATCTTGTATAAATTGGCAGCTGCGACACATGACGCGAATGTATGATGGCACTACATCAATATGTATGTACTCACTGTGAGGTTAATTAAATGATTAATAGCTAATGTCGTTTCCTCCTAATTCTGCTCCCAAGTTTTGCCAAGTCTCCTTAAATGTATATTTCACTTACGTTCACATTAGATTGTTCTGGTATATAACTGCTTCGGTGAAGTTATAAATCTAATTGTACCGAGATACAAGTTGGATGCCATAAATAATATTAACACAGTAGCTGATACGTGAAGTATTACGAAAATGTATTATATTTGCAAATATAAGTATTTGTTCTCATCAACAGTAGTAGGTACTACAGTTTGTTATTTCTTCGATTTTGCTATTAACCGGAACAGAAATTAGTCTTCTAAGCATTACAAAATGATGCTTTGTAGCTGTAAAGTCTATCTTAGAAAGGAAACACGGTAACAAGCTTAGTTGGGTTTAGAAGCTCCGTAGCACGATGTAAAGTAGCGAGCAACACGGCTCGTGAAGATCGTGCAGATAAGCTGCAATATCAGTCGCTCCCATCATCCCGTCGCCGCCGGCTCTCCTCGACCTTCCTCGGTGAGATTAAATGCATCGTGCGTCATCTCATATAAACTTAATCCGTATGAACCCCGCACCGATCCCCCACACACACAAAATATGCATTAGATGATAGTTGTGGGAAATTTGCTCAATATCTGAATTTACAAGCTATCTGTGAATAACACTTGCATACTTCCCTTGTTAAAGCTTTAAATGTTTTGTACAAAGAATGTTCTATCTACCTCATAGTAATTACATACATATCATAAGGAAGTGCAATAATTATTAAATTATTATAAATCCCTATACGAGTATATTATAGCCTTTTTCAAAATAGTTTACCAAGGAAAAGCATAATGATCTATTTAAGTAGGTACTTTTACGAAACGTGTGTGACAGCATCGTCTACTAATTCAATTATTCTGTAGTACCAAACTGGATATTATTATGTAAACTTTTGAAAATTAAATGGTAATAAGTAAAACTAGAGTTTTGAGAGCACTCATTTCAATGTAAGTATGTACATGATACTTATTTTTGCACTCAATAAAGTCACTATTTTAAATAAAAATTATTAAAATCAAGTACACTGAAAGAACAATAAATAAAGTACGATCTAATTTGAGTTTCATTTCACCTTCCAATATCAATCGAATCAACTCAAAATATGTGACCATGCACTACAAAAAAAAAACATTTATCCGAACATAACTTGGACGGATTGAAAACATCGTGCTTTACAGTATTCAAAGCAAAGTTTACTGCAGGCTAGTAAACTGTAAAGAGATAAGTACAAGAAACATAATAAAAGACAAAGTATCAACTACACGAATTTTATATTCTATTCATTGCGTTTAAACGGACGAGTTCTAAACTCACGATATCGCCCATTCATTTGTGAAGTTATATTAAGTTTAGAAGAAAGGAGATGCGAGACCAACAAGACTACCTACAATTATCGAGTACTTTCATCTTTATTCTGAAAAGGTACAGCCAGGACTTCAAAGAAGTACCTTGAATAAATGAAACGAGGAAAATGTTACAGTAATTATACATTCTATAAAAGAATTTCAAAACATAAGTTGGTCTTCTGTATAAGTAAAACAACCGTAATCACAAGCATTAAAGTATTACAAAACCTGTTGCAGTTACTAAAATAAGAAAGTGAACTGGACGCGTAGCACATCGGTATCAGCTACGCCAGTGTAGCTGGCTAACTATTGTACCTAGGATTACTACGTCAGCTACGCCGTAGCAGCTATGCTACGAGCTACGACGAGGGTGTGCAATATCAAGCCGAAAATAGCAACTTGAGATTGGCGTGTTAAGTATGGTGTCGAGATTAAATCCATTCGAGATCTTAGCCGCCTATTAAAAGGTAGATCTCACAATCGAAAGTTCTTAAACTTAATTAAAATGAAAACTACACTTAGGCGGGCCCTAAACTGTCATTTATATTGCACAGTATCATTAATTGCGCAATGATTGAGCAAATGTTTGAGCGAGGTTACCAATGATATTATAAGTGTTACTTTATACCATATTTTTATTGCACCGTGTAGGATGTGAAAACATTGAAGCTATGGGCTGCGCCGTCAATGTTATTGCATGAAAACGGATTGTCTGACTGCAAGGGATTCAATCATATTGCGCAAACTTATTTTAGATGTAGGGTCCGCCTCGCCTTGTGCTATATTTTGCATATATTATTTTTGTCTAATCTCGAAACAAAAAATCAACGTTCACTTAAGTTGAATCATCTTCACACAGATTAATTATCATATTTAAAATGGCTTCTCAACAGTAAAGTGTCCAACGCACTCTCAGTCACAAAAATTTCGAACGAGATTGTCTTCCCACGATATCAAATCTGAGCTTGCGGACGGCGAGTAATGGGTAGCTCGCTGTCCGGTAAGGTTGGTCCTTACCGGACAGCGGCCCAAATCGACGGCGCGTTGTGTTCCACGCGCGCCTCAAAGAGATGTCAGCACAAGGTGACAGGGCCCGCAAGGGCCGATGCCTGCCAGGGGTGCGGGTTTGTTCGAAACAGATACCGCAGCCCCTGGCATACAAGCTACTGAGGGAACACAGGTGGGTTTTAGTCAGTAAAAGTCTGACACGCCCTCCTGCTCCACCCAGAGCGGGAGAAGTTATTTGATGATTTCCCACACAAAAAAAAAAACGATATCAAATGTCGAAAAAGAGATCGTGATTGCTTTCTCTAGCTTCAACACTAGTTTCACCTTACGAATTTTGTTGATGATCATTGATCGGCGCAGGCTAACATCCCGCGCAGATGATGAGAGATGTATACAGCGCGACATGTCTTGCTGCGTTATTTGTGCTGTTTTTCATACTTCTTATCTTAATATTTTTTTATCTAAGCCAGGGTTAAATTGGGTATAATATAAAATAATAAAATGATTTAACTAATGTACTTACTCGTAAATTACATTAGGTACGAAATAAGTCGCTTCATCTGGCACAAATGGCTGGACAAATGACTTAACATGAACTGAAATCAAAAATGTAACATTCTGCACGTCTCTGTTTAATATTTGAGTACGCAAATGCAGTCAACAACATTAGGTAATTTAAGAACCTTTGTGACTAAGCTTAAATCCTTTTTCCTTGCTACTTTACATTTCAGTGACTATTCAGAGGCAATAAAAACCTTTTTATTGTACCTGCGCTTTTCGCCGTTCACACTCAGCGATCTATTTATAATTCAAGCGAAGTTCTAACTTTACATGCCAACGAAGTTGTATCAGTTTGGGATTTAAGCAACTTACCTAGAGCCCATTAGGCCTTTAGACGCTGAATATGTATGTTTACAAAGTTTGTTGTTTCTTAGTTCAGGCATTTTATATATGTATAACGCCCTAAGCTCAGTTATATGGAAACCGATGTTTATTATTTTTAGATATCTAATAGGACGGTACTCGTGAACGAAACAATGTACCAAAACATAAATATTTTACAGGAAAATATGCCTTAAGTCATCTACAGTAGGGAATCCTCGCAGGAATCTGCTGGATCGAGAAGCACGGGTCGGTCGATGGCGGAGCTTGGGGAAGGCCTATGTGCAGCAATGGACGTCTTTTGGCTGAAATAATGATGGTGCCTCTACAGTAAATCTATTATGATACCTACCTGTATATTTTATAGCTTTGCTATCCGAAATTTTGATTTCACGACTCGTTTGCAAGCTTTTTTGTGCATAGTTTTCTCAAATTCCTTTTGCTCTTTTCTGTCAACAATATCACGCACAATACCTATTCGACTTTATTGCGTTTTTATTTCGTCAGGTTTATGGACCAGTTATTAGATAAGGTTGACTATCTGTGAACGTCGCATAAAACGCACGTGTAGTAGGTACGAAGAAAATATACAGGCACCTACTTACGCCATTCTCGGCGTCGTATATCTCGCTGTATGCCATCATGAAATTTTGCCTTCTGAACCCGTAAAACAACTGCTTGTCCGTGCAAAAATGCTTTATTACACAAATACTTTCTTACTTTGTCTTTTGTTCATTTTACACGAAACCAAAATAAAATTATTTAAAAAATGCTAAGCTTGCAATTATTTTGGTATAATTCGTGACCTGATAAGTAACTATTCTTTAATAATATTTTTCATTTATTAAATTTATAAAATAGACAACGTACAAGTACGTGCAATCAGCGACAAAAGTCTTTTAAATATTAATAATTGAGCTAAATATTTAATTACCTCGTTGTCTTGTTGTTCTAGTGGTCGCAAGCACTACTGGTGAGCATGAGGCCCTGGGTTCCATTCCCGGGTCGAACAAAGTGTTATTGGGTAGTAATTTCGCAGTAGCCGCGTCGAGTCTGGATTTGTGCCCAGTTGATGGCAATAGGCTCGCCCCTTGTTACATGGGCCTTAAATGTAACTGGTGAAATATGGGTGTACTATGTGTACAGCTCTGCCCAACCCTTCGGCGAAAATAGACGTGATGTTATGTAATATTTATTTAGGAATAAATCTGGGTCATTCTCGAGGCAGGCCTTGGCTGGCCTGACGATCTGGCCTTAGATTGGCCGGAGAAGACAAAACATA
The DNA here is from genome assembly GCA_949987655.1 of Polymixis flavicincta. NCBI lineage: Eukaryota > Metazoa > Arthropoda > Insecta > Lepidoptera > Noctuidae > Polymixis > Polymixis flavicincta. The sequence goes on along the minus strand of OX465181.1, from coordinate 15,543,533 downwards.
AAGAAAACGGAAAAAGACAAGAGGTGGCCTTTTCCCAGCATTGGGGCAGTAAAGGTTAATAAAAAAAGTAATAAGTCTTACGCAAAATAAACGTGCTGAAATACACTACCGAATAGTTTTGTATCAATTTAGATGAAGTGCAAAAGTGGCAGTGTCAATCGTCTTTCGTCGCTGACCGTACATGCACAAACTCATTTTGCATCCACACATTCAGACTTACAGAGTGACGGGTCAATGACGTTACGCGCGTAGATCGGAATTCCCGTAGCAGTCGTCGTAGCTCGTAGATTTCGCGTAGCACGACACAGTGAATGGGATGAAATTGGACATAATATTCCCTAAGTGTCACTTTTTTTTTGTAAGAAGTATAAGAAAAGCAAATGTAGTGTAATAATAATTACTGATTTGGCCATTATTTGTACCTACGTATAATTAACAAACATGAACCAATAATGTCCAGGTGATAAGGGTTGTTGTTTTTTAATAACGACTAGAAAATTATACTTATGGATTTCATAACTACAATTATTCAATTATTAACACAACTTTGTACATCAATTTAATTGCCCACTAAGTTGGCCCTCAGTGGACCATTATATTGTTGCACAAAGTTTACACACGACACCATTACTAAGCCTATGCAGTACCTATGTCTGTCTAGATAAAAACATTTTTTTTTTATAGTTTTGGTGGTATGTAACCACAACGTTACCGCACAAGACGGACGCACGCATGGCCGGCAGCAAGTGCGACAGATTTAACGGCGGAATTACACTGCTATGAAGGATGTGCGCCGAGAGGTTACAATCCTTAGCAGCGTGGTTCAATTGTTTGACAGCTACGGATCCGGACATAGCGCGGCCGTGGGTCGCAGTGGATGATAACACCTAATGTTCATATTATAAAGTGTACTCGTTCGTTAAGCTTAGCCGTGAAAAAATTATGCAATAGCGTCCTAGGATGATCGCAGACTGTGACCAACCACGCGAGACCCGAATTAGTCGCAGTAACTACGCTAGGGCATCCCAAACAATGGGTTAGGTTAGTTACCGAGCAGCAGCCCAGCAAGATGGTCACAGTACCTTTACTGTAGGTATTTTTAGGACCCCAAAATAGGAACTATTTGGGGTGTACAGAAAGCACACTCATTTTTTCAATAATCTTTTTAGGATAACAAACTGGTAATTATTTTGAATTTCCGTTAAATACATTTACGCACTGGTCTGTGGTAAATCTAATAACCACATATGATAAACTCCTGAAACTGGTATCGAACCAAATAACAACAAAACAAAACACAAACATTATTTTCATATAAGAGTATATTCTTAGCGTGTAAACTTAATATTAAAAGATGGTGATGATCTCAGATTTTAAAACAAAGACAGATAGACCGCGCGGAACACCAAGAGTGAGGCCAAAAAACCAAATACTAAAGCGTCGCATTGTATATACTGCGAGGCTTTACTATATATATTTTTTTACTCTTGGGTGTTCCGCGCGATCTATCTGCCTTTGTTTTATAATCTAAACCAAAATACTAAAGCGTCTATCTGTGCGCCAAATTTCATCCAAACCTGTTCAGACGTTTTTGCGTGATTGATTGAGTAGGATAATGGGCAGTGCGAGTGAATTCCGTCAAAATCGGAACTAATGTTTCCCAATCAACATCACTCGCCAAAAGATCCTTGTAAAAATGTCGTTAAACCTCAAGACCCGTACACACGTACCACAAACACACCCACCCTAATTGCATAACTCGCGATTAATCATAATCGGTTTCAATTTGACAGTTCAACAGTATTCATTGCGTTATTTACGTTGTTGAACAGACATATTTTTCGAACATTTATGTAGCAATGGTTTAACAATCCGTTTCAAAACGAAACAGATTATGATGAATCGTGAGTTACGCAATTAGGGTGCAGATTTCAGCGAGAAAATGAGGTCAAATAGTTTTATGCATATAGTGTCGCTGCTAGTACTTACTTGCATTGCGTTGTGATTGCGTTGTCGCTACTAGCTGTAATGTGGTTACCTTGTGGTTAGTTTTAGCAGACAGACAGATAGTTGTGTTTGCGATGTAGGGGGCAGCTAGTGCGTGGGCTCGATAGTGGGTGTGTTGTGGCTGCAGCGTGACCAGGGGCTCAAGTCTGCTATTTTTATAAATTCGTCATTCCAACACGATCCCATTGTCATTTTGCTAAACGTTCGTAATCTGCTAAATTCATAATGTTCGATCAGTGGTCGGTCAATGATCTCGTAATAGAATTGTGTTATAATGGCATTGTCGTATTGCCATTATTATAAAACCCGTTAGTAGAAATGATTTTCGAAAAACTACTACTAAATTTGAACATTTATTCATGCCAGATTTCATTTATATTTTTGCATATTATTTTAGGAACTGTCAAAATTTTAGCAGATTAGGTACCGCCCAGTCATTCATTTGTCAATACTGATCGACCATTATGAATTTAGCAGATCACGAACTTTTAGCAAAATGACAATGGGATCGTGTTGGAATGACGAATTTTTAAAAATTGCAGACTTGGGCCCCTGGACGTGATCGGTAATGTTTACACGATTGATTTTTGCTGTCAAAGTGGTCTGTATGCATCCACTATTCATGTTCATACAAATTAACTCTCATCCACGTGTTGTCGTTGTGCTTGTGGTACGTGTGTGTGTTAGTGATGTTTCAATTTACTGGGACTTGTCTCAACTGGTATAGTAATTACGAGATCGACAATAGGAGTACCTAATAGATAACTCCGATTAGGTACGGAGTTATCTATTACAAAAATAAAATTATAAAATGATTCAAGTAGTTCATTCATTCAATAAACTATTATTGAATGAACTACTTAAACAACTATTATACAACTACTATTGTTCAATAAACTATTATTGTATGAAATACTTGAATCATTTTATCTTCCTTCCTATTATGGACTTCGAAGAAAACTAGCCGGAAACGTATTATTTTTGTGCGGACGCACACAAAATGTACGATTGGCAAACAAAGAAAAAACATTTTTTTTCTTTCTTGTTCTGAGGTCAAGGTTTAGTTTTACCTTGTAGAAATAAAGAGGAACAGGGATCTTGTTCGGCTGCGACAGATAGATGTCGACAGGGTGATTGTGTGCATCACGCAGTTTCATCACACCAAAGGTACCAGTGTAGACAACCGTGTTGTAGCCAGCAGCCCCGATGCGAGCACGGAGGTTCTGCAATTACATAAATTGGTGTAAACCAATCCGTAAGAACATTACACTGTTTACAATATTTTCTCGACAAAAAGCTTACCTGCTCCAGCCTATTCCAGTTACCAGCGTTGACGGACTGCCACTGAGGAGCAGCATTAATGAAGTAGAAAGTAGCGCGCTGACCGGTGGCGAAAACGAAGTCACTCTTTGCAGCAAGGTGGCCACGAGCCAAGAAACGTTAGTTGGTCCTGGTGATGTATCTGTTAGCTAATGTGGCTCCAAAATACTGGGTGAGGACGGCTCTCTGATGAACTTGGGTGTATATAGTCCTAATATTAACTCCAGCAGGCTTAGCATGGCGATTTCAATTTCTACTCTACTGTCAAATAGTAATCCCTTGTCTACCCTTCTCAAAATCTCTTCTTCCCGAGCACGACGTCACATGTAGACTCAGGTTTCTTCGTAGACAGAGACTTTTCTATAGCAACGGGATAGTCGCTAGTGATGTGTGTTTTTACCCAATTTTACGGTAAATTGCGTTTCGTTCTCAAACAAATATAAGAAGCAAAGTGTTTTTAACGAATCTTTGTTCATAATAAAACGCAAATGATCTATTTGTTGTCATACTTTTTGATCTATGGCCGGTGCCCGCAAATTATAAAACCACCAACTTTTCACATTTGCGTGTACAGAAAATTCAGGCTCGGAATAATTACAATTCTACAAAGAGAATAAAGTACCACAATAATTACACCCACTAATATGATGGCGGCACGCAAAAAGTAAGTTTTTACTAGGTAGATTGTTAATTATTGTTGTTGCTATCCTTAAATAAAATAATATCATTTGATTTTAGATATTTTATATAAACTGTCAAGTAATTCACACAATTACTCTTCAATTGTTATCAATGAGTCTGCCTAACAGACGGGGTGATAATAGTCTAATATCCATTCAAAACTGAATATAACCGTAAGATCTTTTGCTCTTCGTTTATTGTTAATACCAAAAATCTATTATTTACAGCCTTAGAAGCTCGGCTAAACAAATAGAGGTGTTGGTGGACTTTATGTCTACCCACCAAAACTTCGCTAACGGGGAGTTTTCGGGCCCTTTAGGTCGGAGGGCCCATAACGACGAATGGAATCGTCTCCAACAAATTTTGAAGGAATATGGACCTGATAAAAATGCAGAACAGTGGAGGGTGGTATGTGCCTGCATTATTTTCTTCTAAAGTTGTGTTATCGACTACCTACTATAAAACCTATTGAATAAATGTTGTCATTTAGTTCTCGTATTTTAGACTGCTTATCTTGTTTTAGACATGGAGGGATTTAAAAAAGAAAGCCAGAGCTGATGGTGGTCGAGTGAACCAGGCACGAGCCCAAACAGGCAATACACCCATCCCTACGTTATCAGAAACGAGCCAGAAAATATTGGCAATTATCGGCCAACAGAGTGCCTATGGAATAGGACTAGAAGAGACTGGACTAGGAGAGGTAAAACCAGTTTAAAAATAAAAATAAAATCAGTGTCTTATTTGGTGAAGGTTATGATTCCATTTTGTAATTTCAGATATCTATACCCAATTTACCTGACCCATCAGCACCTATGAACTTTGAAACTACTGATAGTTCAGCATGCACCTACACAACACCCTTCTCACCATTACCGGTTATCCCAGCTTGCTCTACCTCAGCACCAAATATCCCAGCATTCTCGACTTCAAGCTATGATCCAGTCATCATCCCACCATCCTTTACCCCACCATGCGCTTCCATGTCATCCTTCATCCCACCATTGTCCATTCCAACATCCTCCATCCCACCATCCTCGACTCCACCGCCCTCCATCCCACCTTCCACCTCCCAGAATCGGCGAGCACGACTTGCTAGGCCTTCTAGAGGCCGTGCTCGCAATATAGCCAGCGATATTCTCTCTTCTGATGAGGAGACAAGAGGAATTCTCAGAGTAAGCTTCATAATTCATTTTAATTTGGAAACTGTTTACCCTTACATGTTGTTTCTATCAGGCTTGAAGAAAACAACCAACATGATAACATTACTGTTTTTAAAAATATTTCTATAGTAGTCTTATTATTGTTTCAATATAAAATTTATGCAACATTAAATTTTTCAGGACATCAGTAATAGCTTGCGCCAACAACGCACCATATCAGAAATTGGATTAAGGAGACAACATTTAGACCGGTAAAACTTTTATTAACTAAAATATTAGAAAGTAGGCAAAACAATTCTTGATATTTATCTATCTAAAATATGTTAAAACGATATTTTGTCGCTTTTGTGTCCCTGCGAGTAAAGAGTTGCTGGATTCATTAGTTGGCACTTCCCTCAGACTTTCGCGTTCTAAATCTTGTGGGGTGAGCTCCATGGGTACCCTAAAAAAATATAATAATGAAACATCATTATCACCAAATTTGTAAGTACTAAATAACTTCATCTAAAACAGTAGATGAAGTTATTTAGTACTTACAAATTTCCACCCTACAATCTGCACTACTTACCGGAAATGCTTCATTATGTTATATAATGTGCAGCAAGCATAAACTATTGCAGATGCCTTCTCAGGTGCATAGTGTAGGCTTCGGTCAATGCCCAAAGCCCTGAATGTGCCTTTTAGGTAACCATTTGTGCGTTCGATTAAATTTCGTGCATGACAGTGCCATTTTGTATACCTGTCTTCAGGTGTGTTTGGTTCAGCATTCCTTATAGGGGTCATAAGCCACGGTTCCAAGGCATAACCTGAATCCCCTGTGATAAATTATAGTTAATAAATTAGTTGTTTTATTTTGTTACAGATTGTGTCGATTACGAAAGAACAAGAACGAATTTATGAGCGACAAGTGATATATTTTTAATTTTTAATACATATTTTCCTATGATGAGTGTTTATTATTTCATACCCATAGCTATTATGTCCACCCCCTGATTTCATCATCATCATTTCAGCCGAAAGACGTCCACTGCTGGACATAGGCCTCCCCCAGGCTCCTCCACTTCGACCGGTCTTGTGCTTCCCACATCCAGCGGATACCCGATACCCCCTGATTTGGTTATAATTATTTGTGTTATAGGCTTACCCAATAAATAATATTCCCCAATTCTTGATCCATATAGTCTACGAAGTTCTATTTTAACAGTAGAATTATTAAATATAAATTGGTCATGAACCCGGCCTGGATAATTTGCATTAACATGTAATATCCTGCATTCTGAATCGGCTATCTGCAACAAAATACAGTTAGAAGTGGATAGTCTCAGGTAAAGCAAGTTCCTGATAATATGTAGTTTGTTAAAGAGTAAGTTACTCATTTAAAAGGATGATGATAGGATTACTATAGTTAGAAATGTTTATATACCTAACTCTTAAACTTCTGGAAAGTATTTAAGGATAATAATAAAAACAAGACTGAAAAGAATTTATACCTATGAATACCTGAGATCCTTTACTTCCTTTCTCCTAATTTTGCTGTGCCTGAGAGGGTCCATATTGATCTCACTGTTTATACCATCTATGTAAAACAGAATGCAATAAAGAATTGAGTATGATAGAAATGTTCTATCATACTCGGGTAGTCATCGCTATGAATTCTTTTTAGTCTCGTTTAGTTATATGGACTAGAGTTCTTACCAGCTGAACATTTATTGATGTCACCCCGTGCCTATTTCTATATTGGGTTTGTTGTGGCTTAGGTGGTGGATATAGTTGTACATGAGTACAATCTATAGCACCCAGTATATGTGGGAGCCCATATTTCTGTTGAAATCCAGATGCCACAGCCTGCCTGCTCACCTCAGTGTTAGGGAATATTATCCACTTAGGTTTCAGCCTGAAATTGTTGTTAAAATAATAGAATTCATATTTTTATACAAAGGAGATACAATCCTCCAGAAAACCACACCTATATTCATTAAAAAGCACCTACTAACCTTCTATTCACTGCAACAATGAATTGTTTGAGAAATTTGCTGACTGTGGTTTGGCCAATGGATATGTTCTGCTCCTGGCCAACTCCTCTCTGGTAATGGCCAGAAAGTAGGACTTTCAGTGAACAGAGAACCTACAATTAACCATAATTTTTAAATTTAGATTCAGGTCTCCACTGATGAACTGCATAGACATATTGCAAGTACCATTTAGGCCCTTTATCTGTAAGCTATTCCTAGGTACCTACCATTAGGTTGAATCATTGTAGAGATTATAAAGATTCAACATTTTTTAGTTTTGTATATGTTGATGTACAGGTAGTCAGAGAATTTTTTTTGGGTTGCTGGCCGTTTATAATTTTAGGGTACGGTAAACATCTTGCGAAGGTTTGTTGCCACTTAGGTAGGTAACCAAACGACTGTTCAAAATAGAAGGAACTTACTTTTACAAGCACTGGTAGACCCTGTGAACTTTTGGGCGACAGGTCTTGGCTGAGTTCCTCGCATAAATATTGCACCATCTCCTTACTTATCTTATAATTTTGCAGGAACTCACTTTCCGGGAGATCGAAGGCTCCCGCGAGCTCTCTAATATTATTCCTTTCCCATTTTCGCTCAAGTTTTTCCATATAAAATGTTAAATAATATCGGCGATTTGAACCCAACATGTTAATTTAAGCCTATGATAGGATTATAGGATAAATGCAATAAAGCAGCGCATTAAATTAGTCGAAAAAAACAACCAAATAATCTTTGTCTAGGTCCTTTTTTATGTAGACTATTTCGGAAGAACGTTACCTATCCCGAACTGTCAAAATCGGATAAATATTGCACGCCATGCTTGACACTAAAGACAACTGTCTGGATAAAAAAGACACTTCTCTTCACATTTGATTTTCTAATCGCCATGCTACAGACAGTAGAAAACTCTGCACTGTCTACACTGAAACGTCATTTTGGTCTATTCTTCCGTCGACAAAACGCTTGTCTACGGTCCTCGTGCTAAGCCTGCAGGAAAGAAGTTTCCAGCTATAAATATTAAAAAATAATCAGAAAAAACCTTATTTGATCAGTGGGTGTAGTGATCGGGGAAGTGCTAAAGGGTTTTTCCATCACGAATTTTTCAGTAAAAGTCCATAGTATGTGTCGGGTTGATGCCAGTTGATTGTAATAGGCTCATCCCCGATTACATGAGACTTCAACGTAACTGGCGACATGTGTTTGTAACCTCTGCTAATGCCTTCGGGGATTACAGGCGCCATATTAAATTAGTTTTATAGTTTCGAAAGTTCCGTGCTCTCACTTAAAAGTTAGTGTTCTCAGGACCTGCCGACCCGCTGATCACCGCCAATTGTTGGCAAAAAATTGTCAGTATGTACTGAGTTGTGATTATCAGTTTAATAGTTGGTACTGCAATCATTAGCTACAGGTAATAAACACTGTTGTGAATGGGACCTCGACCGGTCAGGCCGATCAGGCAAAGGCATGCAGGCAACCTATAAGTTGGACCCGTTACGAACAGTTCAAATGATCCGTTTTCATCTACCATGCGAACAAATATTTTCCCGCTCAGAAAACGACAGAATAAAAAAATCTAGAAATTGTACTCAGGTGTGTGGTATTACATTGCCATGTACTAGGTCTAGCTACGCGGGTTTGGTGAACAGCATGTTCGGGAGTCTGCGTATGCCAGACGTACAAAACTTGCATATGCTGCTGGTCGAAGCAAGAAGCGTACAGCGGGTAGAATGCATTGTTTACATAGAAGCCGACCCTGAAAATAAAAAATCTGTATTATTTACATAGTAGAATAAAAATATTATTAAAAAATAAAAAATCGACTGCCTAAAAAGTGAACTTTAGGTAATTAAAGAAGATGGAAACAAAAAACTTGTTTTAAAAGGATGAATATTAAACCGAATACTTTATGCAATCTCATGCATCTTTTGTTTTTTTTTTTTTTTTTTTTTTTTTTATAGTTTTTGTTTTTGTCTGCCATACACACTTAATGTAATTAATGAATAATCATGTAGTTTATGTTGTAACGTTGACTATTTTGTTGTTTTTTTTTTTATTATTTTAGCATTTTGTTGTTTTTTTTTTTACATTTTTGTAAGCTATTTAAGAAACCCTTTATTTTGATACCCCATTTGAGAAAAAATTTTTTTTTTTTTAAACACAATTTGGTGCCAGAATTCGGCCATTTTTTTAAATTTTGTAGTACCCAGTGTTACTCTCACAATTAAGACCAATCTAACGGCACCTCTCAAGCTGAAATCGATCAAGCCGTTTAGACTACAGAGCGTGCCAAAGAAATATACATGCACTCGAAAAACATAACCCTCCTTCTGGCGCAGTCGGGTAAAAATGTAGACGATGTAGAAGAACTTTTCTAGAAGTATAAAAGCCCATCTCATTGTAGTACGAGCCAAAAGATAAATCCATACAATCGATAACATTAATTCTGCATTGCATTAAACAGGTTAAACCTGACTGCATTTTCGAAAATGTCAACTGGTGTAGGTAGTACTTATTCCGTCTGGTTGTTGATTTCAATGATTCTGAACAGGATACTAACTGCTATTTTTTTTTATTAACTGCAATACTCTAGTCTTACAAGTTTACATGATTTCGGCCTATGGGCTCTCTCGTGCAAAATAATTCAATATCATTAAAATTAGTAGATAATCTTAAAGTACAAACCTAATTACGAGGTGTATATTCCAGCAACGTTCATTAGTCTCTTGAACCACCATAGGGCTCGAGTGTGAAGAGCAAGTCAGCTGACCAAAGGCTCCGTTGCCGTTCAACCAGCCGGCACCGGAGACGAGATAATTGTTCACACACTTCGCTGTCTACAGAGAATTTTAAACAAACATGATGCAAAAGATATGATTTTGATGTCGTTTAAAAAAGTTCTTATTTATAGCGGTTTTCTATTATTTTGTTAACCACCGTCCTAAATATAAATTAATATCTCTCAAAAGCAAAGGAATAAGAATTTACTATAAATAACTTTTATGATGCAAATCATAATCGATTACTTAGCTACATACTTCCCTACATATACTTTCTGCAGAAAACTTGATATATATCCGATTTATAACTGAGAAATATTCTTACATAACTCACAGCGCCAGTTCTTCTGGCAGTTGTGACTGCGACATTTCGGTGCCGGATTGATTGTTCGGGGCCAGTGCACGCGATCACGACTTCTTCTCCGCTGTTCAGCCGGATCTGACCAGTGTTGCCGTCGGCAGCCAGGTACCTATTGCCTTGAAGGTACACCGGCTGCGGCTGCCCAAGGTCTCCATTTATTCTGAGAGTACAACCTAAATAAAAAATCTAGTTAGTAAAGTTATTTTCGAGCTTTAAACAAAGCGTGGCGTTATGTTCGTTTCTGAAAAAGTGCAAACGAAACTGTTTCCTTTGGATCATCAGACGTTATAATGCACGAAAGAAAAAAAGTTTACCTCTGCTGCTGGGCCGGGATGGATTAGGCGATCGAGATTGTTCTTGCTCCAGCCAGGAATCGAGGTGGTCATCAAAAGCATCTTCCTCGAGAACCAAAGCCAGTTCTCCAGGCTCCTGTACATGAGTCGCTGCCACAGCCAGCATAACAGTAAGCACTAACACTGAACACATTTTTGGGTATAGAAAACCCTGCGCTAATAATTTATACAGCACTCTTTTATCACGATATTATTAATAAAATAAGACCAAAACCGATCAACTATTTTTTTATCGTTTAAAAAAAGAAAACCTTTTCAAATGATCAGTATATTATACTATAGTTTCATTTAGTGTAGACAGAGCTCCGTGAACTTATAAACATTTAGTAAATAAATCCTATTGTTTTATATCCCGTCATTAATATGGTGTAATTCCTGTTTACTGAGGTAAGTGATATACCGAGCCGCTATTAGTAATATTCAAGTGTAGTTAACCTAGACGTAGCCAGGACCCACGTGGTAGCCTCTTGGCGATGCGTAGCTGTGCGTGGATGATATATTGTTATAGACTTGGCGATCTGGTAAATTTTTATGGCTTCCGCCCGTCTATGGATCGCGGAACGAGCGGCACGGTTCAGTTGTGCAGTGCTTGATGCTCGAGTTTTATGCGCAGCGACGTGTGTGAAAGGATTCGGCCTTCGTTTTAAAATTAAACAATGTTATCGCTCTTCCACCGAGTAGGACTAATGCATACTGCAAATAGACGCCTCACCGCCTTCGCAGACAGTAGCTTCAGCGGTGTTTGAATGCATTGCAGTACGCTTTGTTTGTATCTTCCAACAGCTTTCATACGACGACGTTAAACTTTTTATCTGATTCCTGATTACAGACGACCTTGTACGTACCTACTTTAAAAAATCAGTTCTCTATTATTATGGCTCATTGTGCCACCCACTTAACTTGGAGATGTTGTTCTGTTATATTTCAATTCAATTGTTATTTTAGGGAAAATGTAATTAATTTTCCTTATTAATTCATGCAGCTGTATTTACCTCAATGTTTAATGCGTGATTTTGATTAGGACCGCAAAAATAACAGCACACATATGTTTCTTCGTCCATCCAGGATCCAGGCCTACATCTTCGAGCATGTACATGCCTAAACATGTCCGCTCTGAAGGCGTTGTTATATTGAAGGTTAAGGGCTTTGTATGTTTTATGGGTATGATTCACCCACATTCTGCACGTGTACAATGCTGCAATGGTACAATAAGCTCTATTGATTAAACGCTTTTTATTCCATATTGCTTACTTATCAGCTGTTACTTACTTATTAATATTACACCCTATTCATTCATTTCAGGGCTTATACATTCAACAAACCATAATTCTTTTCTTTGGTATTCCTCTTCCTCCAGCCATCAACATTTTTGGCACAAGCTTTTCATTCCTTCTCAATGTTTATCGAATACTTAAGGTAGGTATACTACCTATACTAACAGCTCTTTCAAACTTCTTCTGAGATACAACAGTTATAATATGATTATAGTTACACAATGAAATCCCTCTTAGTTTAAGAACCTCGAAAATGTACCTATCGAAACGCACGTATTTTGTTTGTAAGTTGAAGGCGGTTTTTTTCATTTTCGAGAATTTTTATTAATTCTATAGTCTAATAATATCTTGCTGGTATCGATGTCAAATTAAAACAAAACAAAACACAAATAGTACTTTTATCATTTATGTATTTACAAAACATGGTCCAGCAGCAAACATCGAGAATTTCTGCTTCTCATAACCTTAAGACAGTAGACCATTGGTTGAAAAGGAGGGTAAATGTGGAATAGTTCTCCTAAAGTCGTCGATTGTGCAGCAGAAGCTGTATCCTATGTCGACGCGGTCAGGTTGCCACCTGAGCCAGTTGAATGCGCTGTTGTTGCGACAGCGGTCCGTGCAGAACTGCCGAGCGCGTGCCTCGGCCAGTGTGTAGTGTGGGTTGTTGATACTGATGAACGCCGTGCCGATACGGCGAGATGCATCATACACCACCTGAGAATTGGAGATTGAACATTTGAGTTCCAAAATCAACTGTGGATTTCATTATACAAGAGGTCTTAAAGGTTATTGGAACTTGTTAAAGTTTATAATTTAATTTACCATAGTAGATGCACTAACATCCAAATATATTTTTTTCAAAAGTCTACACTCCTCTTTTTAATGCCCAATATGCAGCTCTGAATAGAATTGATTTGATTGGTTTTATCCACTTTTCTGTGAGGTGCTGGACGTAAAAGAATAGCACCATCCTATTTCTGCTCGTGGGTGTCATAGAAGGCGACTAGGTGACTTACTAAAGAATGGGCAGCAACGTTCTCTATGCATTTTACCACCATACTGCGATCACCAACCCGCCTGCCTAGCGTGGCGATTATGACAAAAACCTCATTTAGGGGAGGCTTACGTCCAGCAGTGGGCGTCTCTCGGCTGAAATGATGATGATGATGATCTACCAAGTGTTGCCGTCATTGGTACCAATTACATCGAGAGTTTGAATTTACCTTGTAGAAGTAAAGTGGAACTGGGATCTGGTTGCGCTGTGGGACCAGGTAGATGTCGACGAAGCGATTGTTCTGATCACGTAGTTGCGTCACGCCAAAGGTACCAGTGTAGATAACCGTGTTGTAGCCAGCGGCACCGATACGAGCACGGAGATTCTGCAATGACATTGAATTGATGTTAAAAATGTTGACTGCTTATACAATTTCCATAATAATACAACATCATTTTAAATATAAGGTATAGGTATTCTAGGTAAAACTTTACCTGCTCTAGCGAGTTCCAGTTACCGGCGTTGAAGGGCTGCCACTGAGGAGCAGCATTAATGAAGTAGAAAGTAGCGCGCTGCCCGGTAGCGAAAACGTAGTCACTCTTAGCGGCAAGATGACCACGAGCCATGAACTGGTGGTTTGTGATATATCTGTCAGCTAATGAGGCTCCGACATATTGTGTGACGACGGTCTTCTGGTTAGCTTGAGTGTACATGGTATTGACAGCAACTCCAGGGAAGAAGCTTCCAGCTATAAACATTAATTTGATATAGTTTCCAAAATCTTAATGTTCTGAAAGAGCATTTTTGGTATGAGCTTGATTTAGGGACTTATATTCTGATACTGATATAATTTGCTTTAAATATTTATATTCTCTAGAGAATACTGAGGTAAGTATTATTACCTAGCCAACTGGGTCTGTCCACGCCAGTTTGGTGAACTGCATTTTCGCGAGTCTGATCATACCAGACATATAGAACTTCCATGCGGTTCTGGTTGAAGCAAGACCAGTAGACAGGGTGGAAAACATTGTTGACGATGAAGCCCACACTGAAAATAAAAATCGTTGTTAGAGTACGCTTTTTCTTCAATACCGAATGTGGTTCATCGTTTAAAATACTTAAACTTTTTTTGTGTCCAAAAAACTATCTCACTCTCCCTGTCTCTTTCTATTATATATAATGAAAAGTCGCATGGAGTGGGCATAATGCTTTTTCGTTACGTGACGATATCTACAATGTTACTGCCACCGCCAGTTGAGTTTACGAAGTTCGCTCCAACAAGAAGAGAAGCAATGGTCGAAACTCGTTACTAGGGAGTAAACTATAATTTTTTTGTAGGTACTGTAGATCAGATCTGTTTATGTCTGCCTTCATTTATGAAGGCTTTCTTGTGTCCAGGAGCTACACGCTCAAGTTACACGTGTCCTGCAACTGCGGTGAAACCAAACGCAATAAGTTGTTTAAAGCATGCCACGAGACACCGCGACACGAGTTGCGTAGTGAAGGACGCAAACAGGTCGCAAGTCGCATCTTGTGGTCTTGAACAGCGTCTAAAATTATTGGAATTTTAAAAACAAGTACTCACCGAATGACGAGGTTGTTATTCCAGCAACGAGTGTTAGTCCCTTGAGCTTCGTGGTTCGAGTGTGAAGAGCAAGTCAGCTGACCGAAGGCTCCGTTGCCGTTTAACCAGCCGGAACCAGAGACGAGATTGTTGTTTACACACGTCGCTGTCTACAGGGAAGGATACCAGTTTAACCATTTATATGCTGCTCATTACACGATTAAATTGCATTATTATATATTTGTTTATATAAGAACTTACAGCAACGGCTCTAGTTGCCGCGATGTTAGGGTGCCGGATGGATCGTCCGGAGCCTGTGCACGCGATCACAACTTGTTCTCCGGTATTCAGCCGGATCTGGCCGGAGTTGCCATTAGCGGCTAAGAACCTGTTGCCGCGAAGATACACTGGCTGAGGCTGTCCAAGATCTCCATTTATTCTGAACGTGCAACCTTAACACAAGATTTAGTTACCAAACTTATTTGGAGGCAAAATAAAATGCGGTGAGAAATAGCGCTACAAAGCTCGTTGTATAAAATATTTACCGCTCCTTGGTCCGGCTTCGACGTTAGACGAATTAGCTGATCTGGATTGTTCAAGTTCCAGCCAGGCGTCGAGGTAGTCTTCAAAATCATCTTCGCCGAGAACCAGAGCCAGCTGTGCAGGCTCCGGTATTTCAGTCGGCAACGCTGCCGCCGCAGCCAACAGAGCTGCTAGCACTAACACTGAACGCATCTTTGAGGATGGCACACCCTGCACTACTGATTTGTAGATTCATGTCTACTATTTTATACCAATCTTTGTACAAAATCGAATTATCTATCTATCTTTCTTAGTCCGTATTGTCAATTTTATCAAACAAGACTTAACCGATTAATTTTTTTTATCGTTCTTGCCAAAAATATTTTAGATGTCGTTTCAAGTTCCGTAGGTTCTCCATGGGCTAAAATAAATGTATAAAATTGTAATATCGTAAAACTCCTCGTAGAAACGTTTACATAACAATATTACACTATGTGATGAAACGATGAGACATGCAATTTTTGGAACACATAATAGGTATTTGTGAAAATATGGTGTACCCTACTTATTCAAATTACCTACATAATCAAAAGTTTTTTTCACAACTTAGAAATTAATACACTACTCACTTGTTTCTTGCGTTGTGATAACCGGTCAAGTCTGAGTTAGGAGACACTATTAATTTTATATTGTTTCGTTATCCCCGGCTGGTACTACAGGGCCTGCCCGTGACATGGACTAGGGAGAAGTTTTTATGGAACCGTTTAGTCACAATTAAAGCCTCTCTGACCACTTTAGAATACTCCATCCTATATCTTCACCGCCCTGAGGAAGTTCCAGTTTTACGAACCACACATTTTTCCTTGAGGGGCTCCAAATTTTACAGCAGGCTCATCACAGATCAAATACTCAATTTCACTGCAATAAATCTGACTTTCTCTAATAATCTACAAAATACTCTTAACTCGAGTCTGCAATGGGACTTTTTTTATATGGGTGGGAAATCGTCAAATAACGTCCGCTCTGGGTGGAGCAGGAAGGGCGTTTCAGACTTTTACTGACTAAAACCCACCCGTGTTCCCTCAGTAGCCTGTATGCCAGGGGCGGCGGTATCTCTTTCAAACAAACCCGCACCCCTGGCAGGAGTCTGCAGCGGGTGACAACCGATAAGTCGATTAATAGAGAAGTATATGTAGATGATAAAGACATGTTACGTCGACCCCAAATAAATTGGGATATGGGTAAAAAATTTATGATACTGAGTCTCTAAGGCCGACTTTCTTAAGTTTTATAAACACGATAAGCACAAACGTTGTGCTCATCGTGTCATTAGTACAAAAAATGCTTTGGCTCGCTAAGTTTATTGAATATTTCTTTGATTTACAGTCAATAAAAATGTAAGCCCGCGCATAATGCAAAACTCCAGTGCAGTTTCAACTGCCAGGGGATCCTGGGTTAGATTCCCGGGTCTGGTCAAGTATTGGGGATTTTCTCATTAGGAATTTCTCAGAAGCATCCCGCAGTTTGGAAGTTGATGTTGGTTGGTCTGAAACCCCCGTGCCTTGGATAGCACGTAAAGGCATCGGTCCTGCGCCTGACCTCTTCCCGGTCGTGTCGGATTGCCGTCCCATCGGACTATAAGAGTCAAGAAACAGAGGGTTCACCTGTATTTGCGCACACACTTGTGCATTATATATCTCCTGCGCACTTGGCTTATGTCCGTTGAGATTGGCCACCGTGATCGAAATTCGGTTGGGAGGATTTAAGTGAAACTGCATTTATGTGTCCTCAAAATTTAAAAAAAAACCATCCGCTTTGTTCATAATGGATCACTAAAAATGTACACTCATTTATATAATCACCTATATGATAAACAAACATTAATTAGATAAGATGTGCATGCGGCGTGCCCATTGATTTATGACGTCACAATATATGTAAGATAATTATATTCGAAAACGATTTAATTTTTATAAAATAGATATTAAATTTATAGTGGAGTTTCTATCGGAAAATTTGCGAGGAAATGGTCTTTTTTACTTAGCACTTAATATCTGAGTTCCAGCCGTGACGCTTGAAATTTAATAGTAAAAAATAAAAACAAGGTTTATTTAATAGGTACTTATTTTGATCATTCTAATTTGCAAACGCATTTTTTCGTCAAGCATTTTTTGTCTTCCCTCAGGTCAACGAAGTCTAGCCACGTCTATTTTTCAACATTAACTGTGTCTGAGCTAAAACCAAAGATCTGCCAAATGAAAGGTGGTAAATGCTCGAAATGAACGACGATCACAGAACAGTCGAAGTTTTACTATTAAGAGTTTTATTTATTTATTAGATCTTAGGATTTACCTTAATTCGGGATTTTATAACTTATATGCTATCAGGCTATCAGCTATCAGGTAACATATTGTTGGAAGTAGAACGCAGCATTGACTCTTAACTAAAAGCAATTTTCTTTGATACTACAGATCAATTCAAACTTTCCAGTATATGTGATTTCAACTAACAAAGATGCAATAACGAACAAAACAAAACACAAATGATATTTCTTTATCAGTATATTTACAAGAAATAAATAATACAGCACTAGGTCTTGTATTTGATAAGATGGTGATGACATCATGACTTATGCAAGGAGACCATTGGTTTGGAAGGCAGGTAGATGCGGAATAGTTCTCCTGAAGTCGTCGACTGTGCAGCAGAAACTGTATCCAATGTCAATGCGGTCTGGTTGCCAGTTGAGCCAACTGAACGCGCTGTTGTTGCGACAGCGGTCCGTGCAGAACGTCAGGGCTTGTACCTCCGCCTGCGTGTAGTGAGGGTTGTTGATGCTCACGAACGCCGTGCCAATGCGGCGAGATGCATCGTACACCACCTGAACAGTAAAGATTGCTTTAAAGATACAAAAAAGAAATATCAGATTTGGTTGGACAAAAGAGCTTAAAAGGCAGGATTGAAGATTTGTTGCGAAACTGGAAACTAAAAACTGAACAACAACAAGCATTCAGACGTTGACAACCAACAACGACTCGTCAATCAACCAATCACCTCAGCCTTTAACAGTCCACTGCTGAATATCTACATTCTCCCTCACTTGCAATTGCTGGATCGCGGTATGTTTCCCAAGGACCATCGGCCGTATAGTAAATGAGGCCAACCTACTGCTTCATTGGCTAGCTAACCCTGCCACTGTTACGAACGTTTTACTCTTTACATTATGTAGAGTGAGATTTTTACCTTATAGTAGTAAAGCGGGACTGGGAGCTGGTTGCGCTCCGGTACTAAGTAGATGTCAACGAGGCGATTGTTCTGATCACGAAGCTGTGTAATGCCGAAGGTACCAGTGTAAATGACTGTGTTGTAACCAGCAGCGCCGATGCGAGCACGGAGGTTCTAAAATCAAAATCAAAATATTTTTATTTCATATAAACCTGCATGGGCACTTATGAAACGTCAGAAGCTAGGTGCACGGTTCCAAATTGTTGTTTCCTATGGAGAAGTGCCGGCAAGAAACTCCACGGTTACTCTTTTAAAAATAATTGGCTTTAACAATATTTTCAAATTACAGAGATAAAATGTATGGGAGGACAGCGCAGGCCTGTCAATAAGTTCTAGAAATAAACATTGTTGTTCAAAACTATGACCTATTCATTCCATTTGAATTCACCCATTTGTCCTCTTGGACATTAAATTGTAGATAAATCCTCGACGAAAAGCTAACCTGTTCCAGCCAGTTCCAGTTACCAGCGTTGAAGGGCTGCCACTGAGGAGCAGCATTGATGAAGTAGAAAGTAGCGCGCTGCCCGGTGGCAAAAACGTAGTCACTTTTAGCGGCAAGATGACCACGAGCCATGAACTGCTGGGTGGTAATATATCTGTCAGCTAATGCAGCTCCAACATATTGCGTGACGACGGCCTTCTGGTTAACTTGGGTGTACATGGTATTGACAGCAACTCCAGGGTAGAAACTTCCAGCTACGATAAAGAAAAATATATAAAAGACGTATCCGACTTTATGATTTCCACTTTTCACTTGTTTCTGCTGCTCTTTTGCGTGTTTTGAATGAATATTTCTTTAATAATTTAATCGTATCGTCTGTTTTCTTTTACCGGTACCATACGAACGAAAAATTACCCGCTCAAAAAACGTCACGTAACAATGCGAAAACGAAAAATCCTAAAACTGTACTCGGTTAACTATAATTACCTAGCCAACTAGGTCTGTCGACGCCAGTTTGGTGAACTGCATTCTCGGGCGTCTGATCATACCAGACGTATAGAACTTCCAGGCGGTTCTGGTCGAAACAAGACCAGTAGAGTGGGTAGAAGACATTGTTGACTATGAAGCCCACACTGAAAAAAAGAATCGTTATTCAATTTCACAAAAGAAGCCAAACAGTTTCGCAAGTCAAAAAGTCAAGAGTCACGGATTCAGGAGTTATTATTACGTATTAATTACCGAATGACAATGTTGTTATTGAAACAACGAGTGGAAGTTGCTTGAGCTTCATGAAATGCGTGTGCAGAGCAAGTCAGCTGACCGAAGGCTCCGTTGCCATTCAACCAGCCGGCACCGGAAACGAGATTGTTGTTCACACACGTCGCTGTCTACAGGAAAGGATACAAGTTTAACCATTTATATGCTGCTCATTACAGGGTTAAATTGCATTAAAATTTATTTGTTTAAATAAGATCTTACTGCGACGTCTCTAGTTGCCGCGATGTTCGGGTGCAGGATGGATCGTCCGGAGCCGGTACACGCGACCACGACTTGTTCGCCGGTGTTGAGATTTATTTGACCGGTGTTGCCGTTGGAAGCCAAGTACCTGTTACCTCCGCGGAGGTACACTGGCTGTGGCTGCCCAAGATCTCCGTTTACTCTGATCGTGCAACCTGAACACAACATTTCGTGTGTATTGAACTAAATGAGTTAAAGAGATATGAAGAGAGCATAATATGAAAAAAATATTGGTATATTTAAAAAAGTTACCGCTTCTGGGTTCAGCTTTAGCGTTAGATGAATTCGCTGATCTGGATTGTTCAAGCTCCAGCCAGGCATCGAGGTAGTCTTCAAAATCATCTTCGCCGAGAACCAGAGCCAGCTGTCCAGGCTCCGGTATTTCAGTCGGCAACGCTGCCGCCGCAGCCAACAGAGCTGCTAGCACTAACACTGAACGCATCTTTGAGTATAGCACACCCTGCACTACGGTTGTGGAGATTGGCGTCTACATTTTATAGCTCATTCCAGTTGTATTGAATATTTTATCAAACAAGATTTACCTCAACGATTATTTCTCATTATCGGTTTTCTTCATAAAAACTCATTAAGTTTTCTATTTTACAAGTTCCGTAGATTTCGAGATAATTCATGATGTTTTGTATATTCTACTATTGAGAAATATCTGCTAATCGTGGGGTTGGGGACTTATTACCAAACATTTCATTGTTTCATGCAAGTGCTTTATTATCTCGATATTGGTACAAGTAAGTACCTTTAGTTACTGTCCTTGCAGGTTTATGCACGATTAACGAGTTCATCCTTAATACTCGGTTCTTCCCTTTCTTTCTTTTTATCCTAGATTGCAGGAGCGAACACCAAACACATTAAAAATAAATTATTCTCTCTTTAATTATTTTCTCTTAACCTACCACTACATACATATATACAGATACTGTTTTCGGGATTGGTCCTAGAAAACATAAAACCAGCTCGTTCTTTAAGGATCTCTAAAATTAACTGTTAATTGATATAAATATAATTACACACACAATAAAACATAAAAATATCAGTTAGATAAGTCGTATACACATATGTACATTTCCGTTGTAATTGATTTGTGACGTTACCAATCTATAAGATCTTAATATGTTTAAGATAAGCTAATAATAACTCAAAATGGTTTTTTTTGTAATAATAAACATTCTTGCAAGTTAGTTTGTTCCAGTTTATACTAAATATTTGTCGTAGGATCCATGTACACTATGCTGCAAACAAAGGTTTTAAATCAAGTCGAATCTAATTCATTACATTTTTACAAAATTGTTATTAATTAATTATGTCATTGCAGTATTGGACAGTTTTTATTGTTCAAATTATTACTTTATTTGTAAATGATATATCAGATCAGACAGCATTCACACTCGTGTATGCACTTAAATAAAACAAAAACTTAATTTAATTTATTTAATAAAACTTAATTAGTTTTGAAATTGTTCGTTTTTGTTTGGCCTCCTGTTGTCGAATGCAAATATTTCCTTTGGCAAACGTGTCTTTTATACTTGCTGTTTAAGTTAAAATCCTGTAGATAATGATGATTTCGTGACTGTTTATCTTATCATTACTATACATAGTGTCTAATTAGGATTTAATGACATTATTGATGTATCGTCCATCTGGTATGAACTGGTTCGTGGACAAACATCAAGTGATGGCAAAGTTATTCTTCACGGCTGAGTAGTGTGTAGTCCTATTATACAACGCTTTCATGTCCGATGAGCTATGGGCTTATGACTACCGCGGCATTCTACCGTAAAGAGGAAGACACGAGATTGACTCTATACATAGGGTCTGGCCCACATACAAGAGTCTGTGGAAAAAGGAGAAGGAGGGAGGAAAGGCGGGAAGAGTCTGTAGTTATTTTTTTAAATCCATTATCCCACTGCAGGGTTATCCCGACGATAGATTAAAAAAAATATTGATAGATGAGTTAAATTATTGTTTTGTGTCTAGCATGAAGCTGAGAAAGAGAGGGACAGTCACGTCTATCACGTGAGCAGGTCCAAAAAAGTTTTAATATGATATTACTAAAACCTTATCAAATATAATCCTTTTTGCCTTTTCGTCGCAAAATAACAAGTTTACCTACAGTTTTTTTTGATATCGAGTATTATCCTCAAAATGTGGGCTTGTGCGTGACCAACTAGTGCGAGATATTACGTTACCTATCCATCGACATTATTGACATTATCGTAATAAAAAACAAGTCTCTATAAGCAGTGAATGATTATCGTACTTTGATTATGAGTAAAGCGATAAATGAGTACTCTATCATGATGTTTATGAATGAGGATCAGAGCAAGCTGTAAATCAAAATCAAATCAATGGCATTCGATCAAATTAAGTCACGTTCTACACATAATAAAAAAAAAAAAACTCAGAATTGAATTAAAGCTCTGGCAAAATATCGCCTAAGGTAGCCAACAGTTGCTATCAATATTTCTACACAATAGGTACCTAGCTCACGAAATGTCCGACAATGCAACCGTAGCGTCAGTAGAACCGTTCTCTTTTGTCAAGAGCTTCTTTTAAGTATTGTTTCGAGCCCTCACTTAGAAGTCGTCGTTAAGAGTCTAAGTCCGTCGAAGTCGGATATAACGTCAATTCTTTTAACACAATGGCCAGAGTAATGTTCTGTCAAGTGGATCCGTTGTCCTCTTCACTTCACGAGCCAAAGGAAAAGATTATACCTACACGCCTTACTCAGACTTAGGTACCTACAAACATAAATTAAATTATTTAAGGTGAAACAAGTCCACATTTTTTCCATCCAAACTTCGGGAGGGTTTTACTCCACTGTTTGACAGTGTTGCTAATTTAACCTAACTTTGGGCGTGTTTAGGTACTAAAAGAAGTGTAAAATCTCCAAAACCAAGTCGGTACCGACAAAGTTCAATTATCGATAAGTTCAATAAACTTTATTGGTCATTGATTTATGCAGTGGTTTTTTCATAAAACCCGATCTTCCGAAGGACTTTTATTAATTTTTTCGCGAATGTTTTGCTATAAATGCTCCTGCATCTCACTCAATAACGTTGTTGGTGTAGACTAGCGTCTAACTGCTCATCACTGATACTATCTCTGTCGGATACGAAGCCTGGTGAGACAGCATGATTTTTCGCCAGGCCCACCAGTGAGTTCGAGCCCGTGAAAAGTGTCCCCTTAAACTTAAGAACAAAGATGGCAAACATCGTGTCTGCAAAATGTTTTTTAAATAGTATAAAACAAATTCGCTTTTCGCGTCTGTTCGCTTAGATCTTTTAAACTACGCAACAGATTTTATTGCGGTTTTCATCAATAGACAGAGTGATTCAAGAGGAAGGTTTATATGTATAATACACCGACCTCCATGCTGGCGAAGCCGCTGGAAAAAGTTAGTGTTACATAATGTAATATAGAACCAACGCCATATGATTTCATGATATGTCAAAAATCGTAAGACCAGCATAGGTATTTTTTTACGCATTTAAAAAATACCTATGCTGGTGGCTTACCTTATGACTATAAGGAAACACTGAATTCGTTTCTTCGACAGTGTTGGCCTCGCAAAGGTCTTCCATAGTGTAAGTGTTAGCGAGTGCACAGAAAGCAGGACAACAGGTGGGGCATAATTTTCGATTTGGATCCACAGCCACACCGCATCTCATCGGAGTAGGTATCCCCAGAATTCTAGTCGAAGCTTTTTTAAAACCAAGAATTGCAATCATTGACCCGAAAGAATTCGCGTAGATCCAAAACCAAGCACGTTCGTGTAAACTATCTATACTAATATCATGGTTGTCTATTGTTTGCTCGAAGATTATATGCCA
The DNA here is from genome assembly GCA_949987655.1 of Polymixis flavicincta. Taxonomy (NCBI): domain Eukaryota; kingdom Metazoa; phylum Arthropoda; class Insecta; order Lepidoptera; family Noctuidae; genus Polymixis; species Polymixis flavicincta. Next base: position 15,519,919 of record OX465181.1, on the reverse strand, counting down.
TAATCATCATTTTCCCGAATTTCATTTACCCGAATTTCATTTGCCCGAATGTTTCATTTGCCCTAAAAGACATATGACATACTTTTAATTGCCCGAATTTTAGATACCATAAGATACGAATGCCATAAGTATTGTTTGCCTTATTTTTATGTGCCATAATAATTATTAGACATAATATTTAAATGGCATACAAAAGAAGAATTTTTGCGTGCTTTAGCATCAAATTTGTATTTGCATTAAAAATAAATTGTACTACCTAATTATAATTATATAGTTTGATTATTAAACTTGTTTTTAATTCTAATACTTACCTACTTATTAGCTTTCTGGCTGTCGATGTCGATGGGTGCGCAATGTTTGGTATAATAAGAATAAACTTATTTATTCTGTGCATGGTTTTTTTTTTCTGTGCATGGTTGATGGTGGGCTAGGTCGACGGAGCCCCGCTTCGCGGGGCTTCTACTTCTGTGTGGTTTATAAAAAAATAACCACGAAGGGGATGGCGGGGTCTATTCGCTCGCTCTATGCGGTCTTCTAACCTAACCTGTCCGAATCGGGGTGCCCTAAAGTCCCAATTGCATCCAATTTCTCTTGATATAAAGAACCGTTACACACCCGATGTCGATGGCAAATTATGTTATGGCATATCATAATTATGGCATGTGATAATTAGGGCTTACAATGATTATGACAAATGTTGTTATGGTAAGTGACTTTATGGGAAACAATGATTCTGGCACGTGACTAATATGGCAAATGAGAGTAGGGCAAATGAGTATTATGTCGTATGATATTATGGCTGTTGACCATTATGGCAAATGATATTAGGGCAAATAAAATTCGGGTAAACGGCGGTATACCTAATATCATAAAGAGGAAAGATTTGATTGTTTGTTTTTTTGTTTGCTGTTGAATAGGCTCCAAAACGACTGAAACGATTTGGAAAATTCTTTCACTGTTGGGAAGCCACACTATCCCCGGGTGACACAGGCAATATTAATTATCCCCGTATTACCACGAGAACGGGAACTACGTGGGTGAAACTGCGAAGCGGTGCTAGTATCTAATAAATCTTGTAAAAAAAACTTCTTGTGCGTATTGACCGATATTGGAAATACCCAAAATAAAGGCAATCTTATTGATTACTATCACTTATTACTTAAAAGGAATACTATCAACGATTATCACTGCAGATACCTAATAGGTGGTATAAAAGTTGTTATCAATAATAATATTGTATTGTTAGTTCAATTACTAATTTCGATTCACGATAACTTGTATCGTAAACTAGGCACAATAAATCAGCAACGTTGCTTGATGTCGGTCGCAAGTTAATTGATTTTTTCAACAATTATGTAACTAATATAACGAAATCTGAATAATTTTTAATGCTATTGTTATTTCATTCTTTAATAATTAAGTTCAAAAAAATTGTCTGCTAAGCAACGTAAACAACGCCATGAGAAATTAAAGCGATTCTTATCGATAATGTATTAAAATTATTCGTCTCCATAGAGATTTTGGAATGGGCTACTAACTTTAACTTTCCAACTGATTGAATTTTTGACAGTTCAAAAGTGCCTGTAAATGGTTTAATTGAAATAAAATGCTTTGAGTTTGAGTTTGATTACGCCATTACAACTCGGGTCCACCATACCTACTAAACGTTAACAAGATAATATTGCGATCACCAATCACTTCGCTTAACGAGCTACATGCTTTTTTTTTTGGGTGGGAAGTCATCAAATGACTTCTCCCGCTCTGGATGGAGCAGGAGGGCGTGTCAGACTTTTACTGACTAAAACCCACCCGTCTTCCCTCAGTTGCCCGTGTGCCAGGGGCGACGGTATCTCTTTCGAACAACCCGCACTCCTGGCAGGCATCGGCCCTTGTGGACCCCTCGGTTACCCTGCGACGGGTCAACACAGTGGCCCCACCGCCTACCACTTTTCGGCCGCAGGGGATAGGGAGAGCGGTCAACGCTAAACCGACACACCTCTTCCCCTGCGCCCCCACCGCGTCTGCCATCAAACGGTGGCGGCCCCGTCCAGGCCACGGAAGGGAAGAGCGCTACTCAAAAGTACCGGCACTCCTCCTCCGCCGCAGCCTGTAACCCTCAGCCGCGATGCCTCCCATTTGACATCGCAGCCCACCTCAGTTGCGGTGCACCTCACCGCAACCTACCCTTTTTGGTCGCTACGTCGTCGGCTTTGAGGCAAAAGCCCTGACGAGCGGCCCCACCTTTGGGTTCCTCTTCGCTTCACCGTGGGTGGGAGACCATCCACGGCTACTGAGCCCCCCCGCAACGACAATGCGGGAACCCACTCGGGGGGGGGGGGGGGGGAGCTACATGCTTTGATATACAAAGTAAAACATGAAAAATAATTATGATCCCTAGTGGATGAAACATAGACGTAAGAAATAATAAAGAAGTTTTTTTTTAATATTTGGGGTCAACCGTCTTGGGGTCAATAGTCGCATAGAGTATGCAAGATGAAATCCCCCCTGCCAAAAAGAAATCGGTTAATAGTCATTTAGCTCCATGCTCTGAATTCCTTCAAAAAGAACTAGTCCTTGGCAACTTTAAATAAAGAGAAGATTGTAGGTACGAAGACTTTTGTCTTGCAGTGGGAAATCGGAAGTTTTTCAGCCATCACCATCATTTCAGCCGAATAAAGTCCATTTACAAGCCAAGGTTCATTCTGAAAAATTTACTAAGATAGAAATATACCCGAGAATCGATTCGTTAGTCGTACGCTTTATCCCAGCGGACGTCAGTGTTACGAGTCATTAATCCTCCCGTCAAACCGCGGTTATGGAACTATTCTTTGAAGATTAGTCACAGATGTGAACTTTGTTATATTGGAGCAGTTTTTTAAAGTTGGAAGTTGGTTTTTTGGAGTTGTTTTTTGTAGTTGTTTTATAATTTTGTTAAGTTTAGAATAACCTTTCTGAAACCCGACTTGTTTGCCTGTAGCATTCAATAACAACCAACCCACACTGGGCCCACGTAGTGGATTACAACCCACTCCTTCTCAGAGAGTAGGCCTGTGTCCCAGCATTGGGAAAATCATACGCTGAATATGTTATACATACAAAAAAAAATGAAGCAACAAATGAATTTCGTCATCAAAACACTGTTTAAACGGTGGAACATAATTATTTCCTATTGTTGCTTCAACTTATGTTATGCCACAGGAAATTTGATCGCACCGTGTTAATCAGCAGCCTAATTGCGTCACACAGTCTATCACAATCACAGTCTTAATCATTTTCAGTGGAGACCGCGTATCGACAAGCGTAGTGTTGGACGCCCCCATTTAATGGACCGACGACCGGCTGGGATAGACTGGATGCGGAAGGCGGAGACTAGAGTGTTGTGGCGCAGCCTGGGAGAGGCCTATGTCCAGCAGTGGACTGCGATAGGCTAAGCTGATTGAATCAATTTGAAGGAAACCAATCCAATCCATTGCTTCATATGTTCGAAAAAATGTGTCTGCTCAATAACTTAAATAATGAAATTAATGTTGTTGACGGCACGGTTGGCGCAGCGGTTAAGCAATTGACTGCTGCGCTGCGTGTCGCGGGTTCGATTCCCGCACGGAACACATATTGGTATGATCTACAAGTAGTTGTTCCGGGTCTGGCTATTTGTGTAAGTAAGTTTAATTGTTTGTAAACGCACCCACAATACAAGAGCAATCCCTAGTGTGGGGCAACGTTTTTTTTTTACTCTCTTACTTACTGTTAGTTTGTACACAATTACCCCGCAGAAGCGCTTAAGAGCGAATCAATTTTCACAGTGTGTATGGCAGTGTTCAGTGGGTAGGGCAGTGTGCTGTCTGACCCTCAGTCATAGAGCTATTTATGTTTTAGTAAAAGAGAGTAACGTTGAAAGTAAATTGATTTAATTAGTCGAATGTATATCAATAACATTGGTGTATAGCATGATTAATTAGCAAGCCACAGTCGAAAGAACAATAGAAGTGGTCATGCATGTTATGCACGTGAAACCGAACCAACTTTAATCCGAACACATAGCTGTATTAGTGACAGATTACATTAACAAATGATAAAATATAATAACATAATTAATTACTTGATAACAAACTGCCTCGCTTCGATTGTTTTCTTAATTATAGTTCGAAATGGGTGTGTTACTAACAAAATATTTGTTTACATTTAAGTTAGGTTTATAATAATGTTTCACCTATTACTACAACACGAAAGGTAAATAAATAAATGAATTATGCTTATCATTGAATTCCTGTCTAAAACATTTTCCAAAGCATTGCACATTGTAAGTATTTAACAAATTTGGCAAAACTTCGGGAAACTGAAGGAAAAATTTCAGAATGTGTGGTTTATAAGGACTGGTAAAATAAATGACGTCTTGCACGCTATTCGTACAAACGTACGATACCTCGTAAGTAACTGTACGATTATGCACGAGTGTCGTAGGTACCTAACTGTTCTATATCAGCAACACGCCCACTCTTGAACAGGGGCGCGTAACTCACAATGTTGAGCATTTCAGGATTATTTAGCGCTCTGTTTGTTACTATAGATCACCTATAGATACTAATCAATTGGCAATACTAAATAGGTGGATCAGCATCGACACAAATTCGAAAGAGATATGGCTAAGACGCTTGAGTCTATCTTCGTCATAATGACAAGCCAAATTATACACAGTCATCATACGTATGAAATTCTTCGCTACGTAAATTCAATTCAATTCAATTTGAATAAATGACTTTTGATTTTGATTTATTCATTACCAATTTACATTGTGTTTGAAATAATACTACATAATAAAAATAAACACTCGTAATACACGTAACACAGTGGTCATTTAAAAAATAACAACTTAAACTCACATCATAAACAATAATATTCAATGTCAACACACTATAATTAAAAATTAAAAATAATGTAAAATTAAATCCAAATAAAATAGTTTAATAAAGTATCTATAGCTGCTGGTTGTACTTTTATAGAACACAAAATTTCATCTCGAATATGCGCCACATAAATGTCTCGCTAAGCTACCGCTGCGATTTGTTAAGATTAGTAGCTTTCCAATTCCCAGTCAAATACATTGATAATAAATAATAAACATTATTACTAGGTAGGTAATAACCAAAACTGCCAATATTGTTGCTAACGTTGATTAGAGTGCATTGGTTTCGAAACATGAAATGAGCTGCCAACTTCCTTCTACAATCTGAGGCTGCCAACACCTCATTGTGTTCAAATGTCACCTTTTGAAAAGCAAACAATGATTTCATCAGTCTGAGAATAGTAGGTGGGTACAGAAGAAAACGTGCTTGGTGAGCAAAATACAAAGAGTACGAAATACCTTGCTGTTAACTTTATACGTTGCTATTGTATGCTCGACACTTCATAGCAGTATAATGCTGTATACGAACTACTTCATAGTAATTGTCATAGGGGAGACAATAACTATGAAGTAGTTCTATGAAAATGTTATAGATTCTGATGTGTGTCCTAAACATTATTTCTATCTTTGTTGATTCATTCACGACAAAAAAGGGAAGTTGTAGCAAAAAAAAAAATTGTGCTTCTTAGTCTAGGATTTTGATAAATGCTGTAGTTGGCGTAATGATACAGTCTAGTACCATTTACTAGACGGTATCTTTAACGCAAAACAGTTGGCTTTTAAAGCTTGTGCCTGGCCTTTTCTGAAGGTATGGTAAGTATCGGTCATGTAATCAAAAAACAACATATTTGATTTCACATAAATCTACATGGGCACTTATGAAACGTCAGAAACTAGGTACACGGTTCCAATTGGTTGTTTCCTATGGAGAAGAGCCGTTAAGAAACTCCACGGTTACTCTTTAATCATTGGCTTTTAAAGTGGTTTAAACAGCCTAACCAACAGCACTTTCAGGAAACTGAAGTCCACACGCAGTGAAGTCTTCAATTATAAGTAACCTGCTAAGTAACTGCAATATTTCTCATCAATTTAAAGTAGGTAATTTAATGAATTGCGTTTTTCTCTACTTATGTATAGGTTTGATATCCGTGCCTACCAATTTGCTAATCTTATCGTTTCCTCTCGGAGCAGGGGTTACCACACACCCACACCCAGATTTTCCGATCCCACCTCACACCACTTCCTACGTGTAGTGCAATGACTAACCAAACAGTGATCATTTTATATTTCACTGATTTTAATGAACATAATTGTTGGTCACACAATGAATAAATTGGGCTCACTTTGAACAATGATGAATTGATTCATAATGATAATTTATTTCTTAATTGATTACTGCGGTTCTTCTTGGGAAGTTCAATTTTAAATAGGTATAATATGGTAGGTGGCTCAGTGTTCGAAATTCATTTAAAAATATTATTAATAAAATCATTTTTTTTTTTATTATCTTTCTGCACTCCTTCACCATATAAACTTTAACTGTGTCAATTTCATCCTCCTCTCTGTCCGCGTTAATTTCGTAAAAAGGAGTACAAAATGTTTGCTTAAATACTGAAAATACAACACACAGAAGGAACGGCTGTGGCGCGATTTTCCGTGCTAAGTCGTTATTTCGAACCTAATTCTATTGCACCGTGAATGGGAGCCATTCCTAGCAACCAAGCATTCTATTTAGCAAGATAAGTTTCGTAGGAACTATAGGAACACTACATAGTATTGTGCAACCCTCTAATATGGTCCTCGTTCTAATATTTTCTAAGCCATGTGACCTTCCGCAAACCAATGGCTGAAAAATCGACCTCCAAGATAAGACCAGATATCCCATGAGTTCTGGGATAGTAAGATTAGCGTTAAATGGCATAGACGGAAAGTTCTTTATTTTCATATGAAATAATCACCTGGGCAACTCTCCTAGTAAAGTTGTGTCAATTCCAACGAGAACCATTTAGCAGTTTGGGCTCTCCTAAATCACAATTAAAAAACTTTGAACATTTTTGAATAATGGAGTCGTTTCAGTTCTCGATATTAAATAAATATTAACATAACTTAAAGAATCGACAAAGGATTCCCTACGGTACCTAATAAAACGTCTATAATAGAAAAAGTTAGTTTGTTTGCACACAAACACTAATAAATCAAGTTCGAATACGACGTCATTTAAAACTTCCACCCGAATTTGTTTGATGTTCGAGCAATATGTACTCGTAGCGGAGAGTGTAAAATGAGTATGTCAAATGAATTGAAAAGTAACTTTGACTATTAAGTCTCTAATTATCCTTTTAAGTCGGTAACTTAAAAGGAAAGTGGTTAATGTAAATCGTCGGTTAAATTGAATCAATTTACTTATAAAGTTCTGTATGAGTACCACTACCAATAGAATGTATAAAATTTGATAAACGTTCAGCATTCAAATAAGATGAATGGTACCGATAGAATAAATAAGTGGAAAGCCCCATTTGATGTATTGAACGGAATGACGCAAATTGCGTGGATTTTTTTAAATGTTTTTACAACAGACTTTAAAAAATAAAGATCACGAATGCTTAAGATTTAATGTTTACTTCGATCCAACGTCTAAGTTCGATATTGATGACACTGATTAATACACCAGTCAAAAGTTTGTAACCTGAGTATTTAAACTATTTTGGGTTATATTAATATCGGTGCTTATCTCACAGTATTACAAAGTTGTACAATAAAGGAAATCGGGCACCGTCATCATAGCTCGTTTACTTGGGTCGCGGCATAGACCGGGACCTTTGAATTGAATCATTAAACTTATGCCAGAGCCGATCCCAACTACTATGAATAGATAAAACTATCCCGCGATAAGCTTAATTGGCAACCAAATCCAATTAAACAAGTATTTCACAGCAAGTAGCCAATTTCGTTTTATAATTATCCAATACGTTCTAGGTGTTAATGCTGAAGTTATAAATTATGTTTTATCCATAATCACTTATACACATCCGAACTAGTTAAATATTTAGAACAGGCGTCTTTCATATTTATATTTTTAGTTTCTACACGGACCTTCTTTCTTTTTGTTGAAGCCGGTTAAAAAGCTAAACTACATTTAAAATAGATTTATTCAAAATAATCCAAAATGAAAATGAAGACTTCATTTTGGTAACCTTTCGGTTCAACAACGGCGTATACATGTAAAGGCGTGTATATTGTACTCATGTATATGAGGTAGTAATTTGAGAAAGGTCATTGAATTAGTAATATTTCAGGGTACGGGTCGTGGACCGGGTCCCGGGACTGCTTCTATTAACCAGGCGCCGTACACCGATGTTACCGCGGAATGAGAGAAAATTAGCTCGCTCGGTTCACATGCGCTGGGCTTATTGCGGACACAGCGTCATGCTGCCATTCAGTTTTATGATACGTGACTGATCCGCAAATCTACACAGAAAAATCTGAAACACAATTAGGATTTTACACCAATAAAGCCAGTTTACCAAAAATCATAACGTTATATATGTTGCTGAAAAAATGAATTTACTAATCTATGAAGCAATGGATGTCAACACGAAAGGCATTGCGATCGATTATAATTTTTTGTGTGTTAAGCAAGCAATTACCCACAGCTCGTTAAATATCCCAATGGCTGTTTTTTTTTTTTTTTTTTAATAATTGTTACATTCAGAAAATAATACCACATAACATACCACAACGTCACGCTGGCGTCATTATCCTTACTAATATTTTAACCGCGAAAGTTTGTATGTATGGATGTTTGTTACTGTTGCACGCAAAAACTACAGAATCGATTTGGATGAAAATTTCCACACACCTAGATTAACACATAGGATACTTTTTATCCGGGTAGTATCGCGGGATAATTTATGATTTCCACGCTATTTAAGTATTCTGTAATAGGTATATCTTACAAATGTTCCCAGTCTTCTGGACACGTTTCCGCATGGCAACGATGCGGACGAGTACTTGACGCCTGTGAGACCTTTTGTTTTCTGTATTTATTTGCCTATTTAGTTTGTTAATTATTTAGTTCATTATCTACCTACCTAGTGTCACTATTCAGTTAAGTTATATGTAATATATGTATATTGTATAATAATTTTAATGTACATACATATATGTAGTAAAAGTTAGCAGTGAAAAATAATGAGTTATTCACATAATGAGGATATAATATCGGAACTTCTGAAATTGTAGTCTGTAGTAGGTAGGTACGCTAGCCAACGTCATACCATAAACTACGCGGTTCAATCTAGCAAGTCGTCCGTAATCTTTATGGGATCACGGGCCATCCAGTGTATGATGATCCATAAACTTGTATCGAGGTAATTTTATAGGATTAACTTCATCCCGCTGACCACTGAATAAGGTCGTATACAATGTAGCGAATCTATTACTTTGCTCGTAATACGAGACTACTACGTTGATCCCTTTAAATACGGGTCTAGGTTGAGACGGCTGTTTGATTTCAGTTAGCAAAAGAACTGGTTTGTTCCTTTAATTTCATAAAATGGACTAATAAATGATATTGAAACTTTAATACTTTATAAAGGTAATGTTTTGATATTGGTGACAGGAAAACAAAAGAAAAACGTTGACGATAAAAAATTAGGTTTAATGCCATCTATTGATTTGAGCGGCATTTGGATGATCGTAATGTTGTTATCATTTACCGCTCGAGTAGTCACAGACACACCTACATTAAAAATATAGCAAGCCAACGCTTATTGAAACCATAAGTAGTTACGTAGACAGATCTTAGACAGAGCAAAATAAATGGTACGTAGGTGGCGTAGCGGCTACGAGCAGACCTTTACACACAATAAGTGCTACGCGCTACGCGCTGCTTGTGTAGCACTTATTTATTGTTCGTAGTCACGTATTTCTGTATAAGTATATCTGGAATAGTTATTATTCTTTACCTATTGTGGTAGGGAAAAAATGTTATTGCCCAGTGGTAAAAAAGAAACCCAATTATTTTGATGGCTTGTCATTCGGTTAGGTACTACAGTGTCTCTTGTGGAGATAGTTATAAGCAACTGTCTCAACCAGTGTACAAAAAAATCATGTTTTATTTGTACACTCACGAATCTAGTTTTCTCAAGAACTTTATCATTCACCTACTGTTTTATTTCAGCTAATAATATAACCATGGCGATGCGATCTACGGCACGGGCGTAGCCAGGTTTTAGTTTCAGGGAGGGTTCAAGAAAATAAAACGACTAAAAGTACATAAAATAACCCTTTTATAAGAAAAATATTAAAGATGTGAAAAATACATACCTACAGAAAAAATCTCCTTGAAGGAATTAGGGGAGTTCTTTTTCGAGCAGTGGGACAATATAAACTATAAGCTAAAAAAAAAAAAAATGTTCCATTCCAAAACACTGTATATTTTAATGAAGGTAATAGTAGTTAGTAATCAATGAGATATGCCGCACGCATGGAGGCCGCACGCCTGTTTTTATTTTAATTCTATGTTCTCTGTTTTTATTAACTTTTCGGGGGGGGGGGGGGGGTGAACCTCCATAACCCCCCCCTGGCTACGCCTGTGATCTACGGCCGTACACATTACGGAACTACCTACTTGATTATAAATTATTTGACTAGTTTTGTTAATATTCAAGAGGCACCTGCTTGGTTTCCACAATCTACTTAATTAATTAATTAATAATTGCTGATAACAAATGTATAATAGTAGGGCTTTAAATTAAACCAACGTTTCCAAGGTATAGTCTATTAAATTAAATTGGCAACAATCATAAAGAGTGACTGCATGTTTAGGATTTATTTTTCTGGTAAATTTTCAGATAAAAGACAAACGGTCTATATTCAACAGTAGTGAAATTCCTATACTTTTATTACGAGTAATTTTTGTCTCTTCTATTCTTAGCTATGCTTATCCGACTCTCACTTGGCTAACCAACGTTATATACGTGCGAGAGGTTTATGCTGTGGTGATAGTTAAATTAGTTTTACGACTGAATCCCTGGTGTAATGGAAGATTAAAATGGTTGGTTTTACTGTTTCATCTCTAGGGTGGTATCTTTATTAAGAAATATTTTATACTAGCTTATGCTCGCGGCTCCGCCCGCGTGGATGTCGGTTATCGCGTAAAAAGGTAGGCTATGTCCTTCTCCATATCCCAGGATATATTTTCTGCCAAATTTAATGACGATCGGTTCAGCTGTTTAGGCATGAAAGCGTGACAGACAAACAGAGAAAGTTTACGTTCGCGTTTAAAATATTAAGTAGGGATGTGTGTGTTTTTCTTTCTATGGTTTTCTAACCTATTATGTACCTACATATGTTCCGAAGTCTCCTTAATCTAATATAGTTGTACTCATTCCTGGCTAAGGAGTCATTTGACACCTGTCTGTTCAAATTTAGAAACCTACATCCATAGACTCGGGAGCATAGGAGTCCTTTTGTTCAAATGCTTTGTAGTATTTCGTTTGTTTGCTGAAGTAAATTAACCTATTATCGTAGAGCAGCATTTCACAAACTATGGGTCGCGACCCACTGGTGGGTTGCGAACGAATATTGGTTGGGCCTTGAAAAATTGGGAGATACGTCCAAGTGAAGAACTCATTGATTTATCAGAGGACGTATCCTCTTCACTGAAAAATTTATTCGATGGCAAACCGTGAAATACTGGGTTTCATTTGCTGACAACTATCATTGCTCGTTGCCTAAAATTGAAGTTGAAGCTAAAGCTATGAGTAGTGACAACAAAAAAATAGGAAACAATTACATCCTTCTCTTTGAAATAGCACTTCTTGTAATTAATTATTTTCGATACTTACTGAATATTTTTTTCTTATTTGAACAGTGCTTCGTTCATACTTAGTTACGCCATTTCTTTTCTCGATGACAGCCAAGAGGTGAGTCCCGAATTTGCAAGTTTTGTTGGGTGGATCGCGGTCCAGTCAACTTTGGAAACCACTGTCGTAGAAGGTTTGAAGATCTACAATGTATTATTACACACTATAAGCTATGCTTACGAGTACACGTACAGTCACCAAAAGAGGTAAGTAACCAGGCTCGTTAAATATAGTTGAAGTTAATTAAATTAATGAACTGTTTGTTTTCTATTCATTTAATTTTTTTTATCCGAAAACATCCATCGGTTGCTTGCTAAACTTCAACTGGCAACACTATATCGTAAAAGCTTTTGAGCAATAAAGCAACGCACAAACCCGCTAGAGGACCACTAGTAATATTATACAAAGAAAAGTTTTGTTTGTTTGTTTGTTGAGGATTCACAAAATCGCGGCTTATCCGATTAATTTCAAACTTTCACAATCGACTACAGCTTATTGTGGCCGGAGGCCCTTATCTACATAGGTAGATGACATCGAAATTGTGTAAACATGATGAAGCCAACCTACAACAATTCCAACATAGGTACCTATTTATAACTTAATGTAGAGGTATTCCTTTGTAATTACAATTCAATAACAACGTGACTTTTACTGATTAGATAAGTACGGAAAACTATGAGTAAAACGAAAGAATTGCTTTATCGTAATCAGAATTCCCATACTTATGTATTTTCCTTTATCTTGCCCCAAAGCGACACTACAACGGAGATGCGGTTGAGCGGTTAATCCGATTAAATTCTAAACTATACGGGGAATATTATGTATGAGCGTTATCCTTAAAATTCAAAAAACCCCCTTATTACAGAACAAGGTTTTTCTTTAGGTATGGTTTAAACCTTCGAGCCTGTTTTTTAAATAAGAACCTAACTGAAATCGAAATACAGCTCCTTTTACAAAACTGACAAGTTAGTCCAGTGCTAAATTGTCAGTTTTGGAAAAGGAGCTGTAATTCAATTTCAGTTCTAAGTTCTTATTTCAAAAACAGGCTCGGTGGTTTAAACCATACCTAAAGAAAAACCTTGTTTTGTAATAAGGGGGTTAAAGTTTAGCGCAAGTGGCAAGAAATCAGCATCAGTCAGTATGCAAATCCTGGATAGCAACTGGCTGAGCGATTTAATGGGCTTTCCGAACATAATTATATTGAACTATACAAAAGTTGGTTACTTATCATAAGTTCGAAAAATATTTGACCGAATTTAATTTCACATAAAACTTTTCAGCTATTATCGTTTGGTTTTTTACTTCATCGAAGTCACGTCTGCCACTGTATCAAGTGTATCAATTCGATTCGTGGTCCGACGTTTCATTTGGTCGAAAAACTTTTTGTCGAAGTTACACTTAGCTGAAATAACATTTGTTCGAAGTATTATGTTTCCGAATATTCATTATACCACTGTTTTAATGCAGCATGAATAAAGCATGCATGAAGTATGACAGCAAGCAAGCATGCAGCGTGCAAACAAGCATGCAACATGCAAGTAGGCATGCAATATGCAGCAAGCATTATTTCTGTCACGGCTCCGGCGCTGCGGGGTTCGGGCTGGGCCCCATGCGAGCTTACCGTCGCGTTAAATAACAGATTCGATATGTGATGCTAACATGCGATACGACAACAGTCATTGATTAAAAAATCATGATTCGTCGTGAAGTCGTGATTATCACTGTTAGATTACTGAAATTATGATAGTTTACATTTAATCTGGATTTACATTGCTTCTGGAGTGGCGAACGCGTACCGGAAGAAATAGAGTTGGAAGGCCTCCCACAAGGTGTAATCCGCTGGATGCGTGAAGTGCAGAACTGGTCGAAGTGGCGGAGCTTGGAGGAGGCCTGTGTCCATCAGTGGACATCTTTCGGCTGAAACGATGTTGATTACGTGACATTTAATAAATTGACCATGATAGAAGCACTGGCAAGCATCCTACTCTTGTCCAAGGGGCAGTCAGTCAGTCAGTCTCCGCAGCAAAAACTATCTGAAGTTCGACACCTTGCTTTTGCATCCCAGGTAGGTACTTCCCGAAACATCCAAGAATGCCTGCATCAGCTAATACAATACTTAGATTAACATCAAGCAAACTTCCATGCCATTATCTTCATCTGGGTACACTGAGAAACTTCATTGATTGCACCATTTACCGAGACGAAGGGTCTCATTAAACTTGGGTAATTATTTATCTTCAAAACTCTGTAGCTACTGAAGTTGCCGGAGATCGTGTACGCGATAGGTGAGCTACTTTCGGAGTCTCAACGACATTGTTGCCCTAAGGTAATCTTAATACATATTACAAGTTTACAGAGAACCGATTTGTAAAGTTAATATTTTTGATCATAATATACCTAAGTAAAGGTTTGGTAGTCATAGTAGAATAGTTGTAAAAAAAATAAGGTACCTATGTTCTATGTTATGGGGTTTGGTTTCCGCACTTAGTCCTTCAAGTGGACCATTGTGCGTGAGCCATGGCGGCCTTTTGGTATTATTCCAGCCAGCCCACCTCCCTCCAGAAGTTGGCTATGACTCCTGGTTTGTTCAGAATATCCGTGTAACATTTGGGTGCCCCGAGAGTTTCTATTCTAATCTGTGCTACGCTTGTGCATACGAAAAGCACATGCGCAACGGTTTCCTCAGCCTCCATGCAGGCCCTGCACAAGGGGCTGTCCGTTATGCCTATTGTGTGGAAGTGTTTGTTCAGCGAGCACTGTCCTGTGATGGTTCCAGTCACCAGACGCAGATCTATTCTGTCCAGGCGTAACAGACGTCTGGTCAGCCTGCCATCCAGGGATGGCATTGCTTCCCTAGACTGCCTGCAGCCTGGTGTCAGGGTCCACCAGCTCTCGGCTTGTTTGTGGGTGTATTCCTGGAGCCACCTGCGTAGTTGGTTGAAGGGTATGGGCACAATGGGCTCGGGACCACAGACTGACACGCTAGATGCCCTTCTGGCCAGTTCGTCTGCGGCGTCGTTGCCCAGTGACCCACTGTGTCCTTTTATCGATTGCAGTGTCACAGTGTTGCGGTTGGCAACCGTTATTTTTTCTAGTACATTGTGACATTCTAGTGCTAAGCTCGATGTGATGTATTTTTTCCGTAGGGATTGAAGAACTGAAGCACTATCGGAGAGTATACGTATGTGTGCATCCGTGACCCTCCTGGCTTGTATGGCATACGCCGCTTGTATAATGCCCACACATTCCGCTTGGTATACGGTGTTGAACATTCCCAGCGGGCTGGATATGTTTATGTTAAGGTCTTGTGAGAAAACTCCGACTCCGGTTCCAGAGTCGGTCTTTGATCCGTCAGTGTAGACTCTAAGCTCATCCGGGCCTGAGTAGTCGTTCTTTCTCCTGTGAGTACTACGTTGTAGTGTCTCTGAAAGTAGTGCAATTTCGGGGTTTTGTCACAGGGTGATGCCATCATCGGTTGTCGTTTGATCGCATCTTCCTTAATGCGTGTGTGCTTGACTCTGGAGTCTTTGCTTAGGTTTCCTGCTATGTCGAGCCTCAAGGCAGCCAGTGCTGCTTCCTCCCGCACGATGAGGTGTAGAGGAGGCAGCCCCAACATTGCCTGTAGGGCAGCGGAGGGCGTAGTCCTCATGCAGCTGGTGATTGCCACACAGGCGCACCGCTGCAGTTTTTCAAGGTCCTTTTGTGCTGTGCCTAAGTCCGTTCTGGGCCACCAGACTATTGAGCCGTATGTAATAATTGGTCGAATAACCGTGGTGTACAGCCAGTGGGTGACTCTGGGGCTTATGCCCCAGTTCCTGCCAAGCATTCGCTTGCACTGCCACAGGGATATGCTGGCTTTAGTGGTGATGTACTTAGTTGGTGTGTTTTGCCCAATTCAGCTGTTTGTCCAAAAAGATGCCCAGGTATTTGGTTTCAGTTGCTAGGCTTAGGGTAGAGCCAAATAGACGCGGAAGTTCCAGTTCCGCGAGTTTCCTCTTTTTTGTAAAGAGGATCAGTTCGGTTTTTGTAGGATTTACTGATAGTTGGTGTTTGTTGCACCAGTCCTCGACTATTTTAAAGGCTTGGCGCATAAGGTTACATAGGGTATTTTCATGGGTGCCATTTATTATTATGGTTAGATCATCGGCATAGCTTACGGTGAAGCAACCTTTGTCATTCAGTGTTTTGATGAGGCTGTCTAGGACCAGGTTCCATAGAAGCGGCGAGAGGACGCCCCCTTGTGGACAGCCCTTCGCCACTACTGCCCATGTAGTGTCGTTTACGGTGACTTGCACCGCTCTCAATTTGAGCATATTGGTGATCCACCCACTCAGGGTCGTGTCTATGTTGTGTCTGTCGAGGGCCATGCTAATGCTATTGAACGTAGTCTTGTCAAAGGCGCCCTCGATGTCAATAAAAGCTGCCAGTGATGAGCATTTATGGTCCACTGCGCATTCAATTTTGGAATAAGGTACATTCATTTTTTGGATGACTAAGTTTAAACTTACTTTTTCCTTGCAAGATGTAGTTAAATACCTTCTAAGCACACAAATGACACAACAAATAAATACACCTGAAAAACTTACTATGTTTAGTTAATGAAGTCTTTTTTTTTCACGGTGAGAGGGAATACCTGAGCTAAGAATCATATGATAAAACGCACCATGTGTATTTTTATACCTGGGTTTGGTCGACACAAAAAATCAATTTTCTTACATATTTGGAAATTGTGGCTAATCCTTGAGCATCAGGAATGCGTAATAAAATGATTTCCTCGTAAGAAAAGATTATCATCAAGAAATATAATCAAGAAAACGAACCTCCACCTGCGTATTCAAAATGAGAGAAAAAACCCATTTATTAATACCGATTGTTTTATAATGACGGTGCAGACCAAATGCTTATTAATCTAAGAAATAATCAGCTGTATAAAACAAACGATAAATTGTGATTGCAAGTTTGTTTTTATTATGTTAAGATTTTGCGCTAATAGCTCGAAACACACACAAACACTGGGAAAAACAGGTAGGTACTATCGAGGAAACTAGCATCTATACACCGTAAGGACTATTATTGCTTGCAGCGCTCAGCCGCTATAGTAATGGTTGCTAACAGATGTGGTCATTGTGGGCACGGGATTTTGTTTTCAAATTGGTCAGATGTAAGTTTTCTCTATAGTACCTTTTTATGGTGAAAGGGTCATACATAACATAACATCACGCATTATGTCCCCGAAGGGTAGGGCAGAGATGTACCTATAGTATACCCACATTTCGTTAGTTATGTTTCAGTCCCATATAATAGGGAACGAGCCTACTGCCATCAACCGGGCTCAAATCCAGACAGCGGGTTGCTTTTGAGAAATTCCAGATTGAAAAACCCAATAACACTTTACCCGACCTGGGATTCGAACCCAGGAACTCATGTTCGACCAACGAGGCAACCCATACATACTCAGTTCAGTAAATTGTTGATAGATACCGTATCGTATTTCTACATATATCACTTTTGCGAGATATCAAGCCCCCGATGTTTGATGACACACTTTCTAGGCTAGACAGCACTCGCGGTCTCGTCAAAAACATTATCAATCTTTCTTTGAAGCAATTATACTGTTATTTATGAAGGCAATTTAGTCACGAAAGACCATCAAATTGAGTAATTACGGTTAATCAATTCGTTATAAAAACGTCTGATTCAGTTGATTTATCAGGAAAACCTACTCAGGTTTTCCTGACGTTTCTCGAGAATCGCCTGAATCAGAATATTATCTTACAGGCGCGGCGTATCTTGTCTGATCCGATAAAGTACACCATAAAGTGTCAGTCATGTCATTAAATTCTGCTGCGTGGTTGGGATGTAGATCAACGCTAAATTGTTAATATTTCAAGAGCTAAAATGGCGCGTTCGTTTATTCTGCTAGCAGCCATCGTAGTCTGCTGCGCTACTCACGGATCGATCAGAAACCGATGAGCTAACCGTAGGTTTAAATTAGGATGACTTCAAAGACCTTGGTTCCTTGGCTTGCAATTTAACCAGATAAGCACAGAAAGAATGTTTGTGTCTTTTGCAGCACAACCACGGAGCGCCAATAGATTTTTTTATCTTTTTTTTTTGTAGTCTGGATGCTCTTTCAGGGCTAACGACCTCGGGCAGCCGCAGCCCTTGCACCTGCACATCGACAAGTATCGAGAACCCACTGATAAATTGGGTGTTATCAACGTCAACACTGGTGATCAAGTCGTCATTACCTGCCCAGGCCACAAGATCCTGCAAACGAAAATAAATGCAACCGTAAAGTGAGCTGTAAGTATTCGATGTTCTAAAATAATTCATTTTGAATCAACGTAGCTGTAGCTATAGATATTTCGTTAACTTATAGCTCCAACAAAAATATCTATAGCTACAGGCTATAGATATTTTTGTTGGAGCTATGGAACTGCTGTCACCAAAAAAGTTTCTAGAAATATTTCAGTATAGACACATCATCAAGATACACAAAGTGGTTTAAATACCTACGTACTATCGAAGTTGAAGCAAAAACTACCTAAGCGAAATTAATACAATCTAAATGAGAGCACCCCACCCCCATGATAGCCTAACGATAAAAAAAAACAAAATCGATTCACAACTGTCGCAGATATCGCGGAACAGATGCATGTTCCGAAAAAAAACATGAATAGGAAGTTCCTCTTTTTTGAAGTTGGTTAAAATGGCCAATATTTCCGGCGATCAGCTGAATTTTGATAAGGAAGGAAAATATTTTCCTTTTGAAATACGATACGGTGTTTATTTAATTTGTATTGACAAAGCTTTACTCAATAGAAATACTAAGTAATTAAATTTCAGACAGCAACGTGTGAGTACAACGATCTAGTTTCCGGCGTGCGTCCGTTGGTTGGAAATTCTGAACAGCGAGGCTGTATTAACCACTGACAGGTGTTATATTAAAAACTCTGTTAATCGTTTTGTGGACAAAACAACAATGTTTGTTTATTACTAGCTCCTTCTCACAGAGAGAAGGTCTATATCCCAACAGTGGGAACATTGCTGACTGATTGTGTAATACTAGCTTTTGCCCGCGGTTCCACCCGCGTGGAGGTTG
This sequence comes from Polymixis flavicincta, assembly GCA_949987655.1. Lineage (NCBI taxonomy): Eukaryota > Metazoa > Arthropoda > Insecta > Lepidoptera > Noctuidae > Polymixis > Polymixis flavicincta. The sequence goes on along the minus strand of OX465181.1, from coordinate 15,501,042 downwards.
AGAAATTATCCCACGGAGCGTAAGTAGGTAAATATGTAATACTTATTGCCATAGCCGTGAGGAACATAGTTTCACGCTGGGTGTCGCACAACCTCACCGATGCTCAGAAGCAGGCCCGGGTGGAATGGTGCCGTGATATATGATAAACAAATTTGAAGCAGGCTCGTCTCGGCCTGTTAACGACATCATTACAGGTGATGAGTCTGGGATTTATCAATACGATCCAGAAACGAAGCGCCAGTCGAGGGTTTGGGTGTTTCAAAACGAATCAACGCCTAGTAAAGTAAAGCGATCTAGAAGCAGGGGGGAGAATTTGATCGCGAGCTTTTTCAATTTGACTGGATAATTGGTGTGAATTCCTTTACGGAACCAAAGAAGCATCAACGCTAAATTGTATACTACCAAATGCTTGACAGAAGTTTTCTCTGTTGCAGTTGTGAGCAACAAGCGACCAAACACAGGGCTCCGCGGGCTACTGCTCCACCACGACAACGCGCCTTCGCACACCGCGCTCAAAACGAGGGACTTCCTGGGCAACACGCCGGTAAAACTCCTGGATCACCGTCCTTACAGCCCTGACCTAGCACCGTGTGACTTCTTTTTATTCCCGAAAGTAAAAAATCTGCTCAAAGAGATTCAATTCTTGTCGCCGGAAGATGCACTGTCAGCGTTCGAGCAGGCTGTAAACGAGGTGTCTGCGGCAGACTGGAAAAGTGTTTCGAAAACTGGTTCAGACGCATGAAACTTTGTGTAGAGGTTAGTGGAGAGTACTTTGAAAAGATTTATTAAAAAAATATTTACATATAGAACATTTTTTTTATTTTCGAGTGTCCCACGTATAAGATGATATAGGTATGTACCAGTAGAAGCATGAAAGTGTTTGAAAAAAGATGGAAGTATGTTCGTATTCAATGCGCGGCCGGTTCGAGTAGGCAATTTCATCAGCAGTTGAATAAACTAAATCCTCTTTGATCACAGGATCTCCGTATTCCCAGCGGTGAGGCCATACCATCATATAAACCGGTGTCAACCAAACAAATCAGCTTCGTGACAAGAACTAACAACCCGTCGATAACAATTTGTATACAGATGCTATAAACAACACTCAGAACACAACGCCTTTCTTCTATTATACGGTAAAGCAACTACCACAAGCAATTTACATCAAATAAAAAAAAAACTGATCAAGGTGAGATAACTAAACTTTAATATCAATAGGTAGTAAAATGCAGTGGGAGAACACATATTTTTATCTCTGAGTTTTGATAAATCAATGATGTTGTATTGATTCGCTGATATCTTATCTACTATCTAATCTTCCTGCCTCGTGGTAGTGTATGAGTATGACGCGCAAACCATCGTCGCGTCGCCTCGGGACAGCGTTTGTGGGCATCAACAATCCTTACTACAACGAGACAGAAGTTAAACTTTTGGCAGTCTGCTTGGACCGCTGTCGCAATTGCAGCGCGTTCAACTGGCTCAAGTCACGTGGTCGCATTGTCTTCGGGTACAGCTTCTGGTGCACAGTTGTTGATTTCAGGAAAATACATCTTCCTGCTACTTTCTGGTACAACTTCCTGATTTTCCTTAGTGCCTTGATCGTTTTTTGCATAGAAACTTGTGTAAATAACCATAGCCGTATTACACATTTATAACTGTTCCTTCCTATTGGCTGCTGGACATATTCCAGCAATCATTGTTAAGTAATTATTCACATCATTACCATACCTACCTCACATTCATCACATAATCTGTTGTAACTAAATAGGTAGCCTATACTTACCTACCAATTAAATTGGTGCGTGTATGACCAATTGTATGAACGTAAAGCAAGCAAAAGGAGTAGGTACGTTATAGGATCGTAGCAGAGGTGGCGTTCTGGGCCTGAATTTCTATGACCACTTAACGTTTCCTTACTCGTAACCATGTCAATAACACACGAATCCTGCTAATATCGTATTAATAAAATCAACAAATTGTCTTGGAACATTTTTACATAGGTACGTTTGTAACACAAAATTCGGCAAGGCGCCACTCTCCTCTGGGATTATGAGCGGAAACAGATGAAGGACCATCTGCTGTGTGCCATGGCCATGTTTTGGGTACGTCCGACTTCCGGTGTATGTAAGCATAGATAGCTACATTATGGAGAGATGTAGGTACCTAAACATACAGAACAGGCAGCAATCACTTTTACATAAAGTTATTTGAAAGTTAAGCAGTAGTTCGATACATGGCCCAATTTAGTTATTTAGCCACTCCGTGCAAAAATAATATTCGTCGCCCTTTACACTAGTGTTCATCGGCTCTCTTTGCTAACTGTACCTAGCATCAAACAAGAACTTTCTAAAAATGGTCTGAGTGGCAGTGAATAAAAAGGCATAGCGTGCTGTCGATAGTCGCTTTCACAGAGCATAGCTTGCACAGAGGGTTTGGGGGTCCGGACCCCCCCCCCCCCCCCCCCATATAAAATTATTAATCAGTTAACAATAAAACGTAAAAGACTAAATTTACTACTTTAAAGCTTCAACTTTCTTACTTTTGAATATATATCGCAATACATACATTACATATAAGTTTTATTTAAAAGCACCTACTTAGAGTAATATTATAGATTACCTACCCGCGACTATACTTGCGTGTTATAGTCGCAGGCTATATTTAATTTGTAAATGATAGATTTAATTGGCGTTAGAGCTCTGTTTTTTTTTACTTTGGGGACCCCCTTGTCAAAGCTATAGCTACGTCCGTGGAGCATACTATTACCTATGTACGGGGTCGCCTTTCAGCTTGGTTTCCGGATGCACCGGACGTATTCTTGGGTCGTTAAGGTCTGATTAGAAGATCTTATATAATTCATAAGTACCTATCTACTTATCATTTACTTAGGTGCTCATTTCTAATTATTAATAATTTGTAAGAAATACAACTTTTTAGATTATTTTGTGATTTGTCTTTTTTAAATATATTCCACTTCTGGTTTCCAAGAATACCCATATTAATTCAGAATAAATTATACACATATACACACATCAAAAGTGTCTAGGGATCAAGCATTTTTATGCGGATTTCTTGAGATTGAGATGTGGCTTTGTAATAAATTTATGATTTTATAAATTTATATGGATCCTTTTTGGTGCATTTCATAATTTGAATCAGGAACTCTCAATCAAATTCGAGTAAAAGATGAAAATAAGCTGTCAATATTTTCCCTATAAAAATATACAACGCATTGAAGACATTATTAGTGCTACTGTTTCCCTACTACTGATTAAAACCAACGTTATTATGGAGCGGCGACGTCATTTAAGCAGGGAAGAAATGCTCAGAGCCGTGGGAATGATAGAAGCTGGTTCCCGGCAACGTACTGTAGCTTTAGCTCTGAATACAAGTCAGAGTGTTATCAGTCGACTTTGGACACGTTACCGAAGCACTGGTACCGTGGCTGAGCGCCATAGAGGACGGTATCGCTGCACCACACGGAGACAAGACCGATACATTCAAACCTTAACTCGAAGAGCTCCAACAATAACCGCCATGATGTTAGCCGTGAGGCTTCATCACTCTTCAGGGAACTTAATTAGCGACCAAACAGTCAGAAACCGCTTGCATGAAGTGAACCTTCATTCCCGAAGACCGCTACGGGTACCACCTATAGCAATGCACAATCGTAGGATTCGATATCAATGGGCTCTTGAACACAGAAATTGGGCAGAAGAACAATGGCGTTTCGTGTGCTTTTCTGATGAGTCTCGTTTTGGTATGAGACCGGATACAAGACGTATACGACACTGGAGAACCCCTGGACGCCAACAGCGATTAAAATCCTGCCAGGAAGTCCATCCTTATAGTGGTGGAACCATCATGGTATGGGCGGGTATTTGGATCGGCGGAAGAACTGAGTTGATTTGGATCAGAGGCAACCTCAACGCTCAAATTTATGCTGAGACGATTGTATCAGACGTCATCGTTCCTCTACAAGTGCAAATCGGTCCCTTATTTCAGTTAATGCATGATAATGCACGACCGCACACCGCAAGAGTTGTAAGACAGACTCTCGCCGCAGCTAACATCAATGTCCTGCCCTGGCCTGCTCAGTCGCCAGACTTGAACCCGATTGAGCATGCATGGGATATGCTACAGAGAAGAGCTCTGCCGAATATGGAGGGTATCCAGTCGCAAGAAGACCTTTTTTTGTTGTTGCAACGAACATGGGCGGCCATTCCACAGCGTGATTTGGATGAACTCATTTTGAGTATGCCAAACCGATGTTCTTGTGTTGTTAGTGTTCGCGGTAGAAACACGGATTATTAATTGTTTAAGTTACCCAATAAAATTTTAAAGAAAACTGTTATTTCAGTCTTTTTTTCGAACTTTAATGTTAGTGGTTCAAATGTCAAAAATCCCTTTATTAGGAAAATGGCAAATTTCTTTATTAATGCAAAGGTGACTTGGTTTATCGTTACTGTGACAAACGAAAACACTTTATTTGATGAATCCTTAAAGAAAATTTTAATTAATATCAATCAGGAGAAAAGTTATTGCAAAAATATATGTTGATCCCTAGATACTTTTGATGTGTGTAGTAAGTAATTTAGTATTAGTAAGTTATTCAGAAATACAAGTTTTCATTAGCAAAGAAAACTTGTATTTCTGAATAACTTACTCTGTGGTTTTACTAGCTACCTACGCCTCACGTCCCTCGCGTCACGTTGATTTGACAGCAGCTGGAAAAGCTTAGCGCGGTCCATACTGTAAATCAACGGTTTTAAACCATGGTGACATCTATCTCTTTCACACTTACGATTTCCATAATTTGGAAGCATTGGCTCATGCTATTAATCAAATTAAAGTAAAGTAATATGCTTTTGATTTTGAATTTGATACCTACGTGTAGAAAATCTAGTGAACCGAAAAATAGTTTTTCGTTCTAAAATCCTTATTTTTGTGTGTTAAGCCGGTGGGCATATGTTGATTTATTTACAGAAAAGCCAAGAGTTTTAACTCTAGTGAGTGAGAGCTTTACTAGTCATGGCCGATGAACCAAAACCTGTTAACGAAGATGATTTGAAACAATTAAAAGAAAGGATGAAATTAATCGTCAGTGCAGATCCAGCACAATATCACAATGAATTCTCACTGCGAAGATATTTAAGAGCGTTTAAAACAGTTGACAATGCATTTCAGGTAAGCACCAACTGCATCTTTATTTTAGGTTTAATACAGCCCAGCCAAGCCCAGACAGTGGCAATGCTAATGTGTTATCAGTTGGCCTGGTTGAGGTCTCAATAAACTAGAAGAGGATAATGCATTGCTTCTTTCAAGGACTGGCTTCTAACTACCTATTTAGGTACCTACAAATGAGCCATCTGAAACTGAAAGCTCTACTAAAACTTATGTTAGGGCTCCATATGATAGTATTATATCATAACAGACTTTATTTATAAATTTCCTATATTACAGGCTATAATAAAAACAAACAAATGGAGAGTGGAGTATGGAGTAGCCGAGTTAGGTGAAAATAAAGAGATTATAGAAAGGTATTCCAACAAGGCAAGGGTACTGCGACACAGAGACATCACCGGCCGGCCTATAATATACATTCCAGCAAAGAACCACAGTTCCAGTGACAGAAATATTGATGATTTGACTAAATTCATAGTCTACTGCTTGGTAATGTTAATTTGTATATTTTCATATCATGTTTACAGGTTGAATAGCCAAGTCTGTCAACCAGTTTGACCAGAACTTGGAATATTTTTATATAGGTATTACTTTTAAAACAGATAATCATTGACATTCATGCAGGCAATGAAAACAATAGTAATTGAACTTAATAGTGGACTAGTTTCCGCCCACGCCTTCACCTGCGTGTAAGTCGGAAATTATCTTTTAATTAATTATATTAAGTTATAATCTATCTGTGTGCCAAATTTCATCCAAATCCATTCAACCGTTTTTGCATAAAAGCATAACAAACATCCATACATACAAACTTTTGCATTTATAATATTAGTAAGAATGTTGTTGAATCCTTTTAAGCCTCCCACATATTGTATGTATTTTTAACTTATCTGATGAGGATTAAACACTTGATCTGACAGCTCTACAAAATTAACTAAATCAATTCAGTCTCTAAAATATATTTTGATACATTTACAGGAAGATGCAAGTAAGAGATGTTTTGAAGAAGTTGTGGATAACTTATGCATAGTTTTTGACTTGAATGGCTTCACACTGTCTTGCATGGACTATCAAGTGTTAAAGAACCTGATCTGGTTGCTCAGTCGGCATTATCCTGAGAGGCTTGGTGTCTGTCTCGTCACAAACGCACCAGCTTTCTTCTCTGGATGTTGGGCCGTTATTAAAGGATGGTAAGATAACATTTAATTTTATCTTGGGTCCTGAACAAAATATGTAGATAAGATTCAAAATCACACATAATTCTATCATTCTGTTTCTATAAATCAACTTTGGTTTAAGTTCTGGGCTGGTAATGAGAATTTAACCACAGTTATTAGCCGATTCACCACAAAATTCGAATTTCTTGTATTTTCAGGCTTGATGAAAACACTGCCAGCAAGGTTGTATTCATGCACTCAGAGATGGACCTGTGTCAATATCTGATACCAGATATACTTCCTGATGACATGTGAACATAAAAACTACACAATACCGACAAAAGCAAAGATTTACTGGATGGTATGGATGTCTAATATTAAGATATATCTTATTTATGTAAATATAAATATTTATTATGTGTCGTTTAGATAAAACTACTACCACCACCTATTATTACCTCCAAGAATAACCTTTTATTATTAATTATTAGAATTAACTACATTTGATAGTAACAAGAACCAAAATAATGCCAATATAATTATGTTTCCTTGTTCAGATTAATTTTTGAATAGTAGTTTATGTTAAATGCATTTCGTAAAAACGAAGTTACTTGCAATCAACATTGAACGAAATAGAAAATAATTAAATATGTGTTCCATAACTAAGTATTCAAAAATAAACGTCTGTAAAGATTTTCCCACCTAATTTGTGTTATTGACTATAACGCAACTGTAAACGATTTTCTGGTTTCTACCAGAAAATCGGGCAGCCAGGAAACCAGGTATTCTTACCTGTGACGCATTAGGAAATGTCTGAAAGGAACAGCTCGCGAAGCTATCTCCGCCTTGTTGATCAGCGCAACCTCGCCTGAAAAAGTAATGTTTACACTCGGGCTTAAAATTTGGTTATCCTGACCTCATTTTGTCACGTATTATGGTCGATAGCAAGAAATTACATCCTATTGCTATTGTGCCCTTCTCAGTAAAAGTGATTGAAATGGTGCAGCCTGAATACCTGCGTTAACCTGAATGCGTTAGAAGGCATGACTACGTGCAAAATAACAAAGTTGCCACCAGTCTTACACTCAAAGTGGGCAGATTACAACTACACATTCATCAAACAAGGAAGAATGCCAACATGGTTCGATATTTCGACATTTTAAAAAGCTTTGAAAGTGTCGTATATGGTTCTATTGAACTATAAAAACGCTCAAAACTTACAAACAAGGTACAGTTTTACTGAATAAAAGGCGACAGTAATAAGAAATGCCAGTTCTGTTGTTTTTCAAAGCATAAAGAAATTCCGCTGAAATGGGTGTCGTTTTCATGGTTCTTCAGGGTGCTGCAACCAACAATGAGATCAAAATAAAGTTTAATGATTTTAAAGATGGAGTTAACGATGTTACATTCAGACTTGTAGAAAATTCGGTCACGACGGGGGTCCCTCGACCCCACGTGTTTTATAAAAATGTAAACTTACCATGCATAACTTTTTACAGTCGTCCAATTTTGATCATTCTTCTTTTATTTGAAAGTTCGTTAGTATAAGTTTCTTCGAAGTTGGTCTAAAAACTGTAAAATTAAGCTGTGCTTTAATTAAAATTGATTTTCTGTAAACATTTGTGAAATCACTAGTCTCTCATGCCAACATTATGTATGTACCTACATTAATACAATTTCGATAGTTTATCAAAATACAAGTTATCATTTTCTAAGAGAAAATTACAACTTTGATGAAGTGTTACCCATAATTTCGATTTTTTCTTCGTGTATGCCAATATACTCGCCCCCTATTAGGTGGGACTTAAACAATATGACTGGCGGAATGTGGGTTCTGTCTACCTCATTAGGGAATACAGGATTGTTGTTAAGAAAATAATAATAAAAACTGCAATGACGCCAGTGCTGCCTTGCTGTTCGCTATTGAACGCTGTCGTCAATTGACAAAAATGTCGTCGTTTGGCGCTGTCGTCAGCTTCGGTAGAGGAATGTTTGTACCGAAGATTTGCCATAAGTACCTTCCTATGTTAAAATATAACTTGTTAGTTTTGTATCATACCACTAACTAGTCCCCCTTTCATACTAAATAGGTACGGCCTGTATAGGTACTGTTTAGAGAAATACTTGTCATTTATTTAAATGCTTACTTTGTTAACATAGTTAACAAATCATTGACACCAAAAGTCAATTAATTATTGTAAATGAGATTCGTTTTAATGGTGCTCCAAACATTTTAAACGCTTGGAACTTTTATACATTAGACCAATTATAATAACCTACTTTTAAGTTTATTTCATTCTTCATTATTCATTTAGTTTATTGTTGATAGGTTTTATCGCTTTTGTCACATTGTCTGGTTCTCTGTATAGTCCTTATAAAAAAATATGTTGTTATTTGATCTTAACGTTATAAAAATATACATAAGCATTTCAGTTAAGTCAATAGTAAAGCAATAGTAAACACACCAAATTGACGCCAATAGGTAAATGATAATCCTGAAAATTTACAGGGTCTCATGTTGTTAATGCTAAGAATTTATTAGGTTACTATTATTTTACGAATTATAAATGTTTGTTAGTTACAACATAGTAGCTTAAGTAGTAAGTAGATTTATGTGTCTTCTCCTACGATACAGCTAACGCCATTTATCTTAATATTTAAAACTAGCTAATAAAAGTAACACAATCTTGTATTCCACCGACCATACAGTATTTATCCAAAGTGCATATAAGATTTTTTTTGTTCTTTAGTCTTTATTCTGTTTATTAAAGCAAGAGTATAACAATTATACCTATTCAAAATGTTATAAATGCATTCGTACCTTGAAAAAACACAAATAGAGAGACACGCGACTTGCCTTTCTTGATAAGAAAATTATGACTTCCGGTAGGCCTCCCCTTAAGAGGGATATCGGTCATTCGCTTCCGAGAAATGCCCTATAGGGGCATGTTTTCGGGAGGCCAAATGGAATAAATCCAAATTATGGAACATAAAGTCGTTAACACACCTCCGCCGCGAAAATCATTATGGCAAACCGCTTATCGAATACGGCTGTGAAATATTACTATAATTATGTTGCGATTTGAGTAGCGGAACATCCTGAGAATCGGTTGAATTGTAGTAAACGGGGCAAAATGTCGTCGCTGTCGACTTAGTAAAATACAGTATAAGTCTAATTTGAACTTCTTGGATTAGTTTTTCCATACAATCAACGTCAATTTTTCACAACAAAATGTTTCGCGTCTTAAACTTGTCGACTGCCACAGATACGTTCTAAACAAACGCGGCACCGCAACAAAATAGCGGGCTAAGTGCGGAGATGTGATACCCGCCTCAATGTATGCAGAGAGTACACATTTATGATCCATAATTTGTCTACTCATGCTCGTTAAGAGCCAAGCAGACCCAGTCTTGGCCTCTTGGGATGTGTGGCCTTTCAATAAGGAAGTATTAGTGGGCTTCCGTCACCAGACTACTTGAGTCGACTCGACTACTTTGCATAAACACAATGCTTACCGTACCTAAATGTCGTACCTGCATAATGACTTATTATTATGATTAAGTTTAGGGTTTCTGTAGATAATATGGATTTCTGTGGTAATTTTACAATCTAGTACTAACTGCTGAATGCCATTATCTTAAAATAATTAAATAATACATTTATGAAGTTTCTTCGTTATGTACTAATGTACTTATTTGTTATGTTGTATTTTGACTTAGCTATGTATTATAATAATTAAATGATCATCAAACGAAAGGTTATTTAATTTTAATATTTCTACGTAAAGCCCTCCCTTTAATCGTGCCCGTTTCAATGGCGCGGCTACGGCGTAATTTCAAAAAAAAAAAATTCTACCAAGATTTTGTACAGTGCCGCGTTGTTGACTTAGACTTGCGGATGTCTTATCTATTTTTTCTTGCCACTTGTTTTTACAATCACCCTAATTTTAACTAATAATATAGATAATGGATAGTTTTGGAAGATCTTTGAGTACGACGTCTAGTGTATCAGATAAAGGTGTTATAAATGAAGAGATGGTGGAGAATATCAGGGAAGAACCAACTATTGAAGGAAGTGCGATTAATGTAGACAATGAAAGACAGAGAAATGTTGAGAAAAGGTTGCGAGAAGATAGCGAAGAAATTATCGAAGAAGATGATGGGTTTACCACCGTGAACAGAAAGGCGAAAAGAATATTACGCAGTAATTCAAACGTTAACAATCTTAAAGATACTGTGGGTAGTTGTGAAAAAAATACTCAACCAGCAGAATATTTTGAAGTGTGTCTAACATCAGAATCAGAATCAGAATCAGAATTATTTATTTGTGAAACATAGGTGAAGAACATAATTATATACATTAATCATACATGTCAAGGTCTTAAATAGATAAGTGTTGCACTATGCTTTGTCATTGTTGACATACAAATATTAAAGTCAGGTTCGTCAAAGTTAACAAAATTTTACGTTAACAAAATACATTAAAATAATCAATTTAATAATGTAATCAAATAGTCATCCAAAATTAAAATAGTCATCCAAGTCAACATTAATAATATAAATTTATAAAATTACAGAATTTAATCAAATAGTATTATCATTAAAATAGTCATCCAGGGCATAGTAACATTTCTCAAGTAATAACTTGTGAAGACACTTTTTGAATTTCTTTAATGGCATACATTTTATAGCATCAGGTATTTTATTAAAAATTTTTGGTGCAACACCAAAGAAGCTCTTTTTCATTAACGCAGTATTACATTTCAACGTACATAGTTGATTTTCATATTGACTCCGAATGGGGGTCTTCTTAACTGTTGAAAATTTTGTAAATAAATGTGGATTTGATTTTATAAATAATGCAGTTTCTAATATATATATAGCTGGTAATGTTAATATTTTTAATTTCTTAAAGTAGGGAACGCAACTATCTGTTGACTTTAAATTACACATGGATCTTACACACCTTCTTTGCATCCTGAATACCAGTTCCCTATTAGTTGATTGCCCCCAGAAAACAACATCTAAGACAATACTTCCAAAAATGATTGGTATAGCCAAATTATTGAAATCGCAAAATATATATGATATCCTTAAGATTAAATATAAAAGCCCATATAAAATATTTATTATACTAAAAAATATTGAAGAAGCGAATAAAATACTCAATTGCCAAAAGTTTAAAGAATTAGAATTTAGATGTCAAAGAACAGACCAATTAAGTATTATCTATGGAATCGTAAGAAATATTGACCTTGAGATAGCGGAGAACGAACTCGCGGAATTATTTGAAAGTGAAGCAGATATTAGGTCTTTACCTATGAAATTGCCGTTCTGCAGTACTGGCCATTTCAAATCAAAATAATTTTTGTTTGGCTAAGAATTCTAATTTCAAATTAATTTTATTTTAAAAACATGGATTTTTTTTTCTAAAAGTAGTCATTTCTTTATTGATTAGTGTTACATTTTCATCGCATTTCAATCTTTTTCGTCATCATGGATACGTTAAAAATTCGAGTAATTATGGAATATGAGTACCGTCGTGGCAGCAACGCGGCACAAGCGGCACGCAACATCAACGACGTTTACGGAGCTAACACTAGAAACCAACGCACCACCTGTTATTGGTTTGCTCGCTTCCGTTCTGGAAATTTCGACCTGAAAAATGAACCTCGCGGTCGTCCGAAGACTTTGGTCGACAATGACGAATTAAAGGCGATTGTGGAAGCTGATGATACACAATCTACGGCTGAATTAGCAGCAGCTTTCGACGTTAGCGTCAAAACAATATTGGTCCATTTGCGTCAAATTGGCAAGGTAAAAAAGCTTGACAAATGGGTGCCCCACGAACTCAATGATCGCCAGCGCGAAGTACGCGTCGAGACGTGCCTTGCACTGCTCAACAGACACACAAATGAAGGAATTTTGAACCGCATTGTTACCTGCGATGAAAAATGGATTCTGTTTGATAACCGTAAGCGCTCAGCAAGTTGGTTGGATCCTGGTTCAGCACCTAAACAATGCCCTAAACGAAAACTTACCCCTAGAAAAGTGATGGTCACTGTTTGGTGGTCTAGCGCCGGTGTGATTCATCACAGCTTCTTACCAAACGGGGTGAGCATTACTGCAGATGTGTACTGTGAAGAACTGAACACAATGATGGAGAAGCTGGCGCATCTCCAACCAGCATTGGTCAATCGCTCGTCTCCGCTGCTCCTGCACGACAACGCGCGACCTCATACTGCACAGCAGACGGTCTCCAAGTTGCAAGAACTGGGGTTGGAAGTTCTCCGTCATCCGCCCTACTCACCAGACCTTGCGCCTACAGACTACTACTTTTTCCAGAATTTGGATAACTTCTTGGCGGGAAAAAAATTTAATACCCGAGAGGCAGTACAAAATGCCTTTGAAGAATTTGTTGCCTCCCGTCCAGCTGATTTCTTTAAGAAGGGCATCAATAAACTGCCACTGCGATGGCAAAGATGCATTGATTGCATGGGTGATTACTTCGATTAATACAAATAAAAAATTCATGAAAAAAAATCGTTTAAATTTTTTCATACAAAACGGCAATTTCATAGGTAAAGACCTATTATTTGTGCGGTTAAAAGACTTCAAAGATTATCTGACGATGGGAAGTGGATTAATAGTGAAGCTATTCGCATCGCTTTTAAGGGTGCAACACTACCCTCACATATATTTGGATACGGGTGTCGTTTTAAGGTTGAATCATATCTGTTTCCTGTCACCCAATGTTCAGGATGTTGGAAATATGGCCACATGAAACGTTTTTGTCCTACCAAAAAAATTAAATGCCCTAAATGTGGAAAAGAGCATGATAATTGCGAAATTGAAGAGTTCTCCTGTGTTAACTGCAAAGGCCCGCACATGGCATTAAATAAAAGTTGTCCAGTGTATATCAAAGAAAGAATGATTAGGAACACAATGAGTCAAAATACCTGTTCTTATAAGATAGCGCTCGACTTATATTTGAAGCAATTTAAAAAAAGTAATGAAGGTATTTCTGTCAATATCGAAGTTAATGAAATACCAATTGCACCTTCCTCTTTTTCACATAATAGAAGTTATAAAGATTCGCTCACACCCGTAGAACCAATAATTAATCCCATAAATACCTGCATGGATTCAAGTGCTTCGCTCGAAGAAGTCAGTGAAAGCGAAGAGGAAGTTAACGAAAATAGCACACCTTCCAAACAAAATAAGAGAAATAATAAAAACAATAAGAAGAAAAAAGAATCAACAAAGCGCTATACAAAAAGAAAAGATCGGGAAATTCAAAAAGAGAAAAATCAGAAAGAGACGGTAGAAGAAAATCTCAATAAAACCGAAAATTTATCTAAATTAAGAAAGTTTTACAACAAGGTTAAAGAAATATGGTTGGCAGATTGCTCATCAGAACAAAAGGTGAAGAAGGGTATAAAGTTAGTACTAGAAGAAGTTATGGTTTATGTTGCGTCATACTTTAAGGATTGGGATATTGTAAGTAAACTGTGCATGTTATTTATAAATGGCTAGTGTTCCCATTACTTCCAATATCAACATATTTCAGTGGAATGCTCAGAGTCTGAAGCCGAAATTAATTGATTTAGAAATACTAATGAATCGAGAAAATATTCATGTAGCCATTCTAAGCGAAACGTGGTTGGATGCAGATAGCTACATAAATATAAGTGGGTATAATGTTTATAGAAAGGACAGATATGACTCATACGGAGGAGTCGCGATTATTTCACACAAATCTCTGAAAACTTTTATTGCCCCTATAAGTGTGACAAATTCGGGTATAGAAATAATTCATATTAAAATTCTTAATTGTAATTTAATCAATAATATAATTTCGGTCTACTGTCCGTCCTCTGTGAGAACCTCTCAATTAGATTGGGAAAATATTTTTTCAAAAGTTCCGGAAAATTGTGTTATTGCGGGCGATTTTAATGGACATCACGCCTGCTGGTCCAGTAAAAATGATACTAGGGGTAAACAATTGTTTGATGCTGCCATTGAAAACAATTATATTTCATTAAATAATGGTGATACTACAAGAATGAAGCTCGTGAATGGTTTTTTACAAAAAACCTCACCTGACGTTTCATTTTGTACCACAGACATAGCTATTAATGGTTGTTGGAGTGTTAGTAGTGAAAACCTGGGTAGTGACCATCTAATTATAAAAATTTGTTTTAAATATCAGGAAACAGTGAATATTACATTAAAGCGAAATTTAAAAAAGCAGATTGGGCTAGCTACCGTCAAATGATTACCAGTTATTTCTTAGAGGGTCCTCCGCCATCTCAAGACGCTCAATGTATGTATGACTTTCTTACTACGCAAATTAGTAAAGCTGCTGACATTACAATTCCATTCATAAAACTATGTCATAATCCTATGAGCAATTTTATACCAAAACGATATTGGAACCAACAACTTTCTAGAGTGGTAGCCGAGCGACGATTAGCTTTAACAAATTTTAGGAAAAACCCTATCCCTCAAAACCTAGATTTACTTTATGTTAAAATTTATGAAAGTCAAAGAATCACGAGGCGAGCTAAGTCTAAGTCATGGTTTAATTTCTGTGACAGTACCTATTGATGAGACCACAACTTCATCAACTATGTGGAGGAAAATGCGTTGGATGAAGGGCTTTAGGCAGACGAGATCCTATTCATCTGACGAAAAAAAAAGAAGAACTACTGAGTTCATTGGCCCCAGATTTTGTGATGACGGCAACTCCTGTTTTTGACAATCATGAGTCACCATTAAATTCTGAGTTTTCACAACAAGAATTGGAATCTTGCTACAAAACTAAGGATACATCTCCCGGTATCGACAATATTACATATTCAATGATCTCCAATTTGCCTTGTATTGCAAAAAAATATTTACTAGAATTATATAATTTTATTTTTAAAACATCAACGGTTCCCTTTCAATGGCGAGATATTTACATAGTACCGATTCCTAAAACTAGCAGTGGTTCCGATAGCAAGCTTCGTCCAATCGCATTGATATCTTGTTTGTGTAAAATATTCCACTCCATGATCCTGAAGCGGCTGGAATGGTTTATAGAATACAATAAAATACTATCTCCTAGTACAACCGGTTTTAGAAAAGATCACTCATGTCATGATAGTCTGGCACGCCTAGTTACCACAATACAAATAGGTTTTACCAAAAATACTCCAACTTTGGGTGTTTTTCTGGATGTAGAAGGAGCATATAATAACGTTCTAATTGACCGGGTTATTCATATTCTAAATGAACTAAAAGTTGGAAAATATGTTTGTGGTTATATTTGGGAATTTCTAAAGGAAAGACATCTCATTGTAAAAGCTGACGAAAGTAACCGACAGTATGTAAGATGGACTGGTAAGGGAATAGCACAAGGTGATCCTTTATCCCCTCTCCTTTTTAATGTAATTACGGCTAAAATTTGTCAAAATATTAAAAACGTTTATATCAGTCAATACGCTGACGATTTCGTTCTTTATTGTAATGATAACAAGTTGCAAGATAGTATTGTTAATATGCAGCGAGCTTTAGATTTTTTTGTCTCCACTATAAACATGTTAGGATTGGAATTGTCGAGTAATAAATCAAAATTATGTATATTTACCAGAGGCCGTAGAAGACTTTCAGTTGATATTAAAGTAAACAACAATGCTTTAGAAGCTGTGGACTACATCAAATATTTAGGAATGTGGCTGGACAAATGCCTAAGATGGGGAAAGCATATTAACGAAGTGTATGAGAGTTCACAAAGAAAACTTCAATTACTCAAAGTTCTGGTAGGATCGTCATGGGGTATTCATCCGACATACATGCGTAGACTTTATATGGCCGTTATAAGGAGTAAAATTGATTACGGATGTTTTTTGTACGATAGCTCTGCAAATATTCACACTTATAAATTGGACAAGTTACAAAATCTAGCTTTGAGAATAATAGGCGGTTTCATTAAAACAACTCCGATACACGTCATGGAAAGTGAGTTGAGTATATCTCCTCTGCAAATTAGAAGACAATTTCTTTCTCTGAAATTTTGTTTAAAGCTGAAATTGAGGTCTAATGATGTTTCTACAAGTTTGGTTTCAGACCTGAGTAATATGATCGATAATAGGTACTGGAATAGGAAAAGGAAACCTCTGCTAGTTGCTTCACACAGTAAGGTGGAAGCTGAGGAGATTTCGTCTTCATATCCAGTTTTAATGTTTACTTTGGAGACATGGATGTCTAAAATAGATATTAGAGATATTATTAGATGTAATTTAGTTAGTGTTACTGCTCCAAAATCACATTATGACATTTATTCCCTAAAGTATAATACCCTCAAAGAACTGCGGGAAAAATACACTGGCTGGCATGTCTTGTACACAGATGGTTCCAAAACATCAGATGGTGTGGGCGCAGCATATTGTGATCTAGCAAATAAGTGTCACAGAAGTTATAAAATGAATAATCATTTATCCATTATGACGGCTGAACTATTTGCCATTTCTGAGGCCTTGAAATATGTGTCAGACCTAAATGCGAATAAAGTGTTGATATGTACCGACAGCATATTTCTAAATGTGTCCATAATGGTTCAAAGGGTTTAGCTATAACATACACAATTTTGAGACAAATTCAGGTTTTTAATCAAACCGGTAAAAATTTAGTTATCCAGTGGGTGCCGTCCCATGTTGGACTTTCGGGTAATGAGGAGGCTGACAGACTGGCCAAAGAAGCAGTTTTTCTAGGTGTTCATTCGCGGGGTATATTACCAAGTTATTCGGAAATGTTAAGTAAATTTAGAAAAATAAACAATATATCGTGGAAGGAATATTTTAACGAGAGATCGAAAGCGAAAGGTATCTGGTATAAAAGTATACAGAGTGAGCCTCCTCATATACCCTGGTTCACCAGATCGAAACTAAGTCGATGTCAAATTGTTGCTGCGCATCGTTTGAGGTCAGGACATATTCCACTAAACAACTTTGCTTTTCTCATGCGAAAATCGGACTCTCCTAACTGTGAGGTGTGTGGTAAAATAGAAGATGCACAGCATGTGTTGGTGGAATGTGTCCGGCATACTAACAAAAGAAACGCATTGCTGAATTCTCTGAAATTGTCGGTAATGGATGTTGGAATGTTTCATGGCATCTTAGCCAATCCAACTTCTGAAGCAGCAAAAATATTATATACTTTTTTATTATATAATAATTAAGATTAGGTTAATTTTTGTGTAATTCAGGTTAGTTTATTTAGTTTAAGAGTAAGTTATCATTTGTAAAAGCACGATGGGATTGACATTGTCACATATGTGTACATAAATCCCTTAAATAAATAAAGATTATAAAAAAAAAAAAAAATAACTTCTCCCGCTCTGGGTGGAGCAGGGGGGCGTGTCAGACTTTTTCTGAATAAAACCCACCCGTGTTCCTTCAGTAGCCCGTATGCCAGGGGCTGTGGTATCTCTTTCGAACAAACCCGCACCCCTAGTAGGCATCGGCCCTTGTGGGCCCCGTCACTTTGTGCTGACATCTCTTTGAGGCGCGCGTGGAACACAACGCGCCGTTGACTTGGGTTTGGTCCTTACCGGACAGCGAGCTACCCATGACTCGCCGTCTGCAAGCTCATGCCTACGGTGGCCGGAAATCGGCCTGAGATTCTCGATGCCCGGGGCGTCTCCGTATCCTGCGGCGGCTAGGGTCGCGAGGGCGCATATGCTGCCTCGCCCTCACGTGCGCCGCCTCCCTCTTCGCGAGCATCACTGCTTCGCTGAAGGAGGTGACGGCTCCCCATGCCCTCTCGCTCCGTACCATGGCCTGGACCAGGGACGGACGCGAGAGATCGCCGCCGCCGATTGCCTCCACGAGGACACGGCGGTGCTCCACCCAAGCCGGGCAGACCGCCACCGTGTGCTCCACCGTGTCCTCAGGGCGATCTTCGCAGTGGAAACACCCGGACGTTTCCTCCCGCCCTATCCGAAACAGGAACCTCCCGAAACGACCGTGTCCGGTGAGGACCTGCGTCAGGCGGAAGGTGAGGACGCCATGCCGCCTCTCAAGCCACTCCTCAAAGAGGGGACTTACCGCCGCAATCGTGGCGTGCCCAAAGTTATAAGGATTTGAACGTGGCCGCGTCATTGAAACGCGATGAACCGCGCGGCCACGGAGATCTTTAAGCCTAAGCGTTGCAGAGACTAGGTAAATGGTACCTACCTAGATAGAATTTGTAAAAAAAGTAGTAAACATTAAAAAAAATATCCTAGGTTTATATTTTAGGAGCTCCAAGAAATATAACCCCATGGCCGCGCCATTGAAACGGTGAAAAACACGATATCGCCGATATCTCGCTGAAAAAACATCGCAGACGTATGAAGTTTTTTTTTTTTTTTAAACCTATATTTGTACTCCCTTTCTTCTTCTAAAATTGTTTGTCAGAAATTCAATAGCCATGACACGTTTGTTATAAACGTCAGTAACAATAATGTTCCAAAATTCGAAATTTTGTTTTAGATTTGTCATTACTTCTAAAACTATTCGGTCTTAATATCGAGTACTATAATAATAGGGTATTTTCCAATTTTTTAAAAACTATTTTAATTTGAAGCTTGGGACGAAATACGTAACAGAAAAATAAAAGTAAATTGATTTAAATCCATTTTCTCAATTAAAAATGATTTAAATCGAATTTACTATTCGTTGATTTGAATTTACCGCCAAAACGCTCGTTACGATGAGTTTTTACCACGTGACGTCAACTTTGTGTAAACCAAAGTAGTTAGTAAGTAAACAAGTGAATGTTGAGTTAATAATTAACAAGATTTTTAATGTATAGAAAGTGGAATTACTGGCGTACGGTGCCTCTGTGCACAAATACTTCTAAAACTGCGCTAAACTAAGTATTTGTACCGGTGCTGTTTACACAAAGCTGGCGTCACGATGTCACGTGATAAAAAGTCATCGTAAGGTGTGTTTTGGCGGTAAATTCAAAATAACGAAAACGAAATTTGATTTTAATCGTTTTTAATTGAGAAAATGGATGGAAATAAATTTATTATTATTTTTCTGTTAAATATATCGTTCCAATCTACAAATTAAAATAGTTTTTATTAAATTGGAAAATACCCTATTGAATCTCCTAATTTTGCTTGAAATAAGTCATTTGTCCTAAGTATTGTATTATATAATGTGTACTATTCCGAATGTTCATTTATAATAAATCCGACTCTACGCAGTATTGTCTGCCCTACCCCTAGTGTAATTTAGAATCTTGCATGATACATGTTGCATGCTCGCTTGCATGAATGGTGTATGCTTGTTTGCATGGTGTATGCTTGCATGCATGCTTGCTTGCATGATACATGTTGCATGCTCGCTTGCATGAATGGTGTATGCTTGTTTGCATGCTTCTTACAGGGAACTACACAACAAGTGAACTATCTCAAAACAAGTCTGTAGTAGAAAAAATATTGCCCGTGTGTCATATACCTAACTGGTCGCCTGAGAGAAGTTCATAACAAAAGCTTTGTAATACAAATTGGTTCTAAACGTTAGAATAAATACACTAAATAGGAAAAAAAAACAAGAAAGAAAGAAATAAACAAGAATGTGTAATTCAATAATTACACATTCTTGTTTAATTCTTTAAAATCACTTAGATTTGTGATTTTAACGAAATACATAGTATTTTGATATTAAATACATAATATTTTATGTATTTTTTTTTCCTTTATTCAGTCGTTCTACTAAATATTTGTTGTTTACAAAAAAAAAAACAGTATTACTTTCTTCGATAGATAATCACGACTTATTTTAACGCAATACCGTACTACAGCTCTTTAAATATAAACCTAGGATTATTTTATTTTTTTAAACTTCAGACCTCTGCGATGCTTTTTTAGCGAGATATCGGCGAGTCTTTTTCACCGTTTCAATGGCGCGGCCATATTCGGCCGCGGTTATATTCTTGGAGCTCCTAAAATAAACCTAGGATATTTTATTTTTTGTTTACCATTTTTTTACAAATTCAATCTAGGTACCATTTACCTAGTCTCTGCAACGCTCGGGCTTAAAGATCTCCGTGGCCGCGCGGTTCATCGCGTTTCAATGACGCGGCCACGTTCAAACCCTTATAACTTTTTAATCATAACTTTGATAAATCGTTTTGGGAATCGACTTTAACAATTTTTTACAAAATCTTGGTAGTTTTATTTTTTATTATTACACCGTGACCGCGCCATTGAAACGGACACTCCTGCGTCAGCAGTCACGACTCCCTATATATTTTGGCTGCTAGACCAAAACTGCAAACGATGCATACACGAAAGTTTTATAAAAATGTTGCTGTTATTTTACTATTTTGTGTGATGACTTCCATGCGAACGAAGGAGTAGCAACTAGCTAGTTGTAAAAATAAAAATACATAAATTTAATAATTATTTTTACTTGACTTAATAGTTTTACAAAACAGTTATACAAACACTCGCTGTACAAAGGTGTAGCGAATTTTATTTGAATGCAGTATTCTATGTATCGAGCGACATGTATTTATTACAGGCAGTATTTTAATCGGGAGAACGGGCTAGGGTGATATTATGGAGAAACATATCCTATTTAACGTTAAATTCATTAGTTTTACTACATCACACATATACCATTCTCCCAATTAAAATTCGATTGACCTCCTTTAATGTACTGTTCCCTAATTCTGGAATATTACATTAGTACAGTTTTTTGTAAAATTTAAAACTACAGGTAGTCTTTTCTTCATAATTCCTATTATAGAATACTTACTAAAAAATTAAGATTTATCACAAAAAATACATTTACTTATAACTTAATGGAATTAAAATACCATTTTGTAAAAATGTATTATAAATACTGGTACTCGAATTTCACGCCCATTTGAATTGAATTACAAACCAGAAAAAGAACCTAAAATTATTATTTATTGAGAATTTTTATTCAGTCATAAATGCCTAAAATTAATAAAAGTTTATACATAATTGGCACATTTTCTAGTGCTACCACCACTTCAGTATATCCCAAGATAAGTAAATTGTAACACAACATGCAACGGACACAGATATCAAAGTCTCATTTAATAAATATATATTTACAAATTGTTATGTAACTATTGATTGCTATATTGTGGTTACATTTACTCATTTATCTTAATTCCTTTTTTTTAATTTTGATTAAAAAAATTCACAGTAAAATGTTTAGACGGTTTTTTTAATTCTCTTAATGACTAGTACTTTTAAAAGGAATGTACAAAAAATATATTCAATCAATATCATAATTGGAATGATTTTGTGACGGTTACGAGATAAAACAAAGGTGAGCTAAACAGTGAGTTATTGGGACACTAGGTTACACATGTATTGAAAACGCGCCTTGTGTAGGAACATACGAGAAAAGGATATTCAGATAAACGTGATGTGCGAACTAAACGCCGACGGTATTGTACAAAGTATAACGTCGCTGTGTATGTACCGACTAGTATATTAAATAGCTACAGTATTATATTTACAATAAAATTACCATGGATAATGATATGAGGATGTAAAAATGAGTTTTTATCTAATTTTAGCCGAAATCATAGCTAAAGTACACATAAACGGCTTAAAGGTAACAGAAAACTAATAATTGATTGAACTTGTCTTTTTGCATGTTTACATTACATTGCATCAGTATTATATGTACGTTTTCTACGTATAAAACAAACGTTTATTACTTTGAATCCAGTGGTCTTAATAAGGACAATGTTTCAACCTTTATTCTTTACCTTCTTATTAACTGTCCTTAGAAAGACGACTGGAGGTTTCTAAAAATTACTTGTTATTGAAACCCTAGAGTGGCAGTGGACGGCACCTACGTTTACTCGCGCGGTATACGGGTATAATATGTCAATTCCTATTGGTGAGATCAATTCCGTGTCAATCAGATCTGTATTATTGTCGGAATCCGATGTCTGCTTCTGTTCGCCTTGAATATCTTCGAGGATATAAAACTGCCGTCGTTCACGAGCGAGAGATTCCAAATACGCGAGTAACGCGGCCGAAATCACAAAAATAAACATCGAATCTGATATCCGAATCTATCTTGAAAATTTTAATAGTCATAATTTTGGAGCGCTCACGGTAACCTCGCCACGTCGTCACTCTCTCCGACACACGCACCCGCAGCCATCGTGCCCGCGTTCGTGTGGCGGGACCCGCTGCGTCCGTCCGCTGTGATTTTTGATCGTGCAATATGTTCATCTCGGTGGTGAGCCAAGCATAGAGAGTTCAACAGGGTGCGTTAAAAAAATACACCGTTGCATTTTGAGGTCTCGGCGCTAAGCAGTGCGTAAAGATCGGCTGAGCGAGTGGAGCGGGCGGCGGTCAGAAGGCGGCGGGCGCGGGCCGCAACAGCTGCAGCAGCAGGCGCAGTCAGTCGGCCAGCACGGCCTGCGCGATGCCGCCCAGCTCCTCCTTCAGCGCGCGGAACGACGGCCGCTCCTCGGGCGAGCGGCGCCAGCACAGCCGCATCACCTGCGCGCACAGGACACCATTATCCATGGAACATTCCGGCGACTGTTATTGTCAGGCAGTATGCCGAGAAGAATGATACGAAGGCCGGAAGGAATGCTATACGAGCTTTGGCAAATAAGTTAATATTCTGTGTCTCATAATAATTACTTTGCATACCAATAGTATAGAATCTAGTATATCTAACTGAACAGATAGCTGTGCTGCTGGGGTTTGTTGCGCCACTTCTTCCCAACGAAAGCACTAGGGCGTGGTGAAAAACAGCACTTTTTGGGGGCTTGTGTAATTTTGACGTTCGAAAAATGCCAATTCTCAGTTCAATAGGGTATTTTCCAATTTAATAAAAAGTATTTTAATTTGAAGATTGGAACGATATAATTAACAGACAAAGAAAAATAAATTTATTTAAATCCATTTTCTCAATTACAAACGATTGAAATCAAAATTCGTTTTCGTTGTTATGAATTTACCGCCAAAACGCTCCTTACGCAGACTTTTTATCACGTGACGTCAACTTTGTGTAAACCAAAGTAGTTAGTAAACAAGTGAATGTCTAGTTAATAATCATAATTTTTTAAAGTATAATAATAAAAATGGCAGCAGGATACTCACATTGTATATTTCGTTAAGACAGCCCTTGGGTTTTTCAAGCAGCATACCCCGCTGAACCATGTCCGCTACTTCAGAGTTCTTCATCCGGCCATACGGTACTTTCCCACAAGTAAATACTTCCCACATTAGTACACCTGAAAGAATAAACAGGTAATCGTTACTGAAATTAGCTAATCTTTGTTCTGAAATGCTTCAACCATAAAAGGATGTAGACAGCTTCGCCACTATTCATTTAAACTGAAAGAGGCGACTTATTACCATTCATTCACGGCTTGTGTAGCCGATGGGATTATCTATTGACAAAAAGAAATGAAAGAAAACATAACAAAAAAAATATCATCATTCGAGGGGCATACACCATTTTTTTTATCGTAGAACTTAGACATTTTTACGAATTTCCAAAAACCATAAGATAAAAGTCGTTCGGTTGCCTTACTGTACACACGGCTACACATCAAGCTATACATTTCCAGTTTATGCTGATCTCGCACTGTACGGAAATATTATACAATGTGAGATCAGAATATACTGGAAATGTATAGCTGTGTGTACATGTAAGTGTCATTGAAAGTTGGAACGAAGAAACCCAACACGTGGGTAAAGTATTGCCAGCAAATATAATTTCATGCTTCAACACAACAGTTTAGGCTGTGCGTTGAAGGTCAGTGAATTAATTTTTAATGTGTTACTGCAAAGTTCCTCAAGAAAGTTTGTGATATAGACATAAGTAGTAACGAACCGAAGGCCCAGACGTCGGATTTGGAGGAGAAGCGCGTGTAGTTGAGTACCTCCGGGGGGGCCCACTTGATGGGGAACTTGGTACCGCCCGAGCTCGTGTACTGGTCGTCCAGCACGTAGCGTGCCAGGCCGAAGTCGGCCACCTGCGGGAAAACATACACCATTCATTAAGCTTGTGCTCCTGTTCACATATGGACATCTGGACATGCCTCCGGTATTTTCAATTTTTCAAGATGTTTCTTTCCACTTCTTTTTGTATACATTTCATTATTAATTTAAAAATGATTTAAACACCTGATTAGTTAATCTTGTTAGTTATTCAAACAAAATAAAATAATTACCCACCCAACCTATTTCGCGTAAGTTTCAGAATAATCTATTTTTATACAGGTGAACATCGTTTTACCGAAGTTCAGATATTCCCCGTGACTTATCCACACAAACACACACAGAAGAACCTTTAGAATCACTAAAAATATATATTTTAAACACCCAGTGAATCCCGGGATCTCAGGACTGTCCATACTATGAAAACATATGGTACGCTCGTCGCAAGTACATAAAATAGCTCTTCCTATTCCGATCACCGGACACAAAGCAGTCAACGTACCTTTACAACATTCTCGTCTCCAACTAAACAATTTCTTGCAGCTAAATCTCGATGAATATAGTTGTGCCTTTCTAAATACGCCATTCCTTTGCAAACCTGAAATACAGAAGTTTCATTAAGCAAACGTGATATTTTATTCTGTAGTATCGACAGTCGGCACAAACTTATTTAAGGGGGAAGTGCTATGGTATCGCGCGTAATTCAAATTGGCAGGTCAGTGTCAGGTTCGCGACCGTAACAAGTGTGTATTTATAGAGATTTTTTGATCAACTATTTCATGTAATATCAATCAATGAGAGTTTTAATGATTGTAAATAAATATTTGTTAGTGCAACCGAGAAGTTACCGACCGATACCGCTGTACCGGTGCGAGGCAGGGGGCGGGACGCTGTGAGTGACGAATGAGCGGCTCTCACTGACGAATGAACGGCTTGCTCTGCTCCCCTGTCTCGCCGCGGCTCTCACTGACGAATGTGCGTCTTGACTGACGCATGAGCCGCTCATTCATCAGTATGAATGAGCGGCTTGACTGACGAATGAGCGGCTTGACTGACGAATGTGCGGCTTGACTGACGAATGAGCGGCTCTCACTGATGTATGAGCGGCTGGACTGACGAATGAGCGGCTTGACTGACGAATGTGCGGCTAGACTGACGAATGAGCGGCTTGACTGACGAATGAGCGGCTTGACTGACGAATGAGCGGCTTGACTTACGAATGAGCGGCTTGACTGACGAATGAGCGGCTTGACTGACGATTGTGCGGCTTGACTGACGCATGAGCGGCTCTCACTGACGAATGAGCGGCTTGACTGACGAATGTGCGGCTTGACTGACGAATGAGCGGCTTGACTGACGAATGAGCGGCTCTCACTGATGTATGAGCGGCTGGACTGACGAATGGGCGGCTTGACTGACGAATGGGCGGCTTGACTGACGAATGTGCGGCTAGACTGACGAATGAGCGGCTTGACTGACGAATGAGCGGCTTGACTGACGAATGAGCGGCTCTCACTGATGTATGAGCGGCTGGACTGACGAATGGGCGGCTTGACTGACGAATGAGCGGCTTGACTGACGAATGAGCGGCTTGACTGACGAATGTGCGGCTAGACTGACGAATGAGCGGCTTGACTGACGAATGTGCGGCTAGACTGACGAATGAGCGGCTTGACTGACGAATGAGCGGCTTGACTGACGATTGTGCGGCTTGACTGACGCATGAGCGGCTCTCACTGATGAATGAGCGGCTTGACTGTCGATTGTGCGGCTTGACTGACGCATAAGCGGCTCTCACTGACGAATGAGCGGCTCTCACTGACGAATGTGCGGCTTGACTGACGAATGAGCGGCTTGACTGACGAATGAGCGGCTTGACTGTCGATTGTGCGGCTTGACTGACGCATAAGCGGCTCTCACTGACGAATGAGCGGCTCTCACTGACGAATGTGCGGCTTGACTGACGAATGAGCGGCTCTCACTGATGAATAAGCGGCTTGACTGACGATAGTGCGTCTCTCACTGACGAATGTGCGGCTTGCACTGACGAATGAACGGCTTGCTCTGCTCCCCTGACTCGCCTGACTAACGAATGTGCGGCTTGACTGACGCATGAGCGGCTCTCACTGACGAATGTGCGGCTTGACTGACGAATGAACGGCTTGCTCTGCTCCCCTGTCTCGCCTGACTGACGAATGTGCGGCTTGACTGACGAATGAGCGGCTTGACTGACGAATGAGCGGCTCTTACTGATGTATGAGCGGCTTGACTGACGAATGAGCGGCTTGACTGACGAATGAGCGGCTTGACTGACGATTGTGCGGCTTGACTGACGCATGAGCGGCTCTCACTGACGAATATGCGGCTTGACTGACGAATGAGCGGCTCTCACTGATGAATGAGCGGCTTGACTGACGATAGTGCGTCTCTCACTGACGAATGTGCGGCTTGCACTGACGAATGAACGGCTTGCTCTGCTCCCCTGTCTCGCCTGACTGACGAACGTGCAGCTTGACTGACGCATGAGCGGCTCTCACTGACGAATGTGCGGCTTGACTGACGAATGAACGGCTTGCTCTGCTCCCCTGTCTCGCCTGACTGACGAATGGGCGGCTTGACTGACGAATGAGCGGCTCTCACTGACGAATGAGCGGCTCTCACTGACGAATGAGCGGCTCTCACTGACGAATGAGCGGCTTGCACTGACGAATGAGCGGCCTGCACTGACGAATGAGCGGCCTGCACTGACGAATGAGCGGCTTGCACTGACGAATGAACGGCTTGCTCTGCTCCCCCGTCTCGCCGCGCCCATACCAAAGGCGCGGTACAGCGGTATCGGCCAGGCTATACCTGATCACGATTGATCGGGAACCCAATAATAGAATAGAATTTTATTTTGCAAATATGGGTTATACAGAATAGTTGTTAAGATACATCAAAGGTCAGACATATTTTACCATTCGGCAAATTATTCTTCCTTTTTTTTTTCATTTTACCAATAGACCAACGAGGCAGTTGTTGTGTCAAGTGAAAGTGTTAGATCATCTTACTTGTATGCACATGTCTAGTAGCACGGCAGGGCCCAGCTGGTCGGGCGACGTGCGGCGCAAGTAGTTGAACAGGGAGCCGTGCCGCATGTATTCCGTCACGATATAGATCGGCCGGTGCTTGGAACACACGCCGTACAGCTGGACCAAGTTTTGATGCTGAAGTTTCCTGAAATCAGTTATTGAGAAGGTTAGTTTTGTACTGGACAGCAACAAGGTTTAAAAAAATATGTTTATAACTCACTATTTTGGCTATAATGGCTTCCACATAAAAGGTAGATGTATGCTGTTCCGGACTTTTATTTAGAACGGTTTAAGACAAACATTCCCACGACACATTATCTTGTTGTAACTCTAACGGATTAGATAGCGCGCCAAGTTAGCTCTCAGAGGGCAGGAATTTTTCCGACCTACTTGTTTTTTTTTTATAAGAAATCATCAAATGACTTCTCCCGCTCTCTTCGTGTCAGATTTTTACTGACTAAAACTCACCCGTGTTCCTTCAGTTGCCTGTGCCAGGGCCACAGTGACTCTTTCGAACAAATCCGCGACACCTACTTGATACTTAACATTATATTATGGCTAAATCACACAAAATCTTTATAAATTGTAGCCTTGTGTTATTCTCATGTATAATCTATATTACTGTAAAGTTTCATCAAAATCCGTTTAGTAGGATTAGATAGCAAAAAGCCGACGGTCGACCCAATGGTAAGTGGTCACCACTACTTATGTACCCTTGCAGTACCATCGGGGATCTGGGGCCTACCACCAGCTCTTTTAGCACTATTATTTTAATCTTACTTTAGTGCACCATACCATTCGTTGCAGTTTAGAAGAACACCGCGGTCACACAGACGGAGACGAAAAGTGACTTTATTTTATAAATTACTAGCTATATAGCCAGCGGCTTCGCCCGCATGGAGGTATCCTATGTGTTAATCCAGGTTATAAATTATCTGTGTTCTTAATTTCATCCAAATCAGTGTAGCGGTTTTTGCGTGATTGAGCAACAAACATCCAACATCGAAAAATATAAACTTTCACATTTATTTAGTAGGATCGTAGGATGATATAGATACTCACGTCATAACCTTGGCTTCGTCAATAAAGTCATCTTCAGACATAGTGCCCTCCTTCATCATCTTGACGGCGGTGTCGATGCGGCCGCGCCACTTGCCGCGCCGCACCACGCCGAACTGGCCCGCGCCCAACTCCTCCAGTAACACCAACTCTGACGGGTCGATCTCCCATTTGTCTGGAAATTGAAGTTCGAACTTTTTTACCAGTCTGTTTAAATAATGCGAATGAAGTTAGAATAGCGGTTATTTCGAGGTGTAGAGCTCCAGTCAGTGACTGTCACTACGAGCAAATTTTACCAATAACACTGAACGCGTTCAGCACATCATAACCGTGTTTAAGGGCGCTATCACATTTTTGCTTGAATTTGAACGTTTTACTCGATATTTGATGCTATTATGGTTTAGACATAGCCAAAAATTCAAAACAAAAATATGTCCTAGAAAAATTCATTATTGGTCTAGGGAGTGTTCTAAACAAATATTTTAATTTGTTTACATAAGTCAGTAAAATCCTCGTCTCGGCAAATGATGTTTCATAAAATTGTACTTTTGGGCATCTTTAGATATTTTATTACATGGAACATTATAATAGTTTAGTAATTTATAAAAATGTCCATAGTAGGACTATACCTTGTTTTTTGGAATGCTCAAATCAATTTTTTATGTTTCATACAGTAATTCACCAAAAATAATTCCGTAAAACACAGAATTTATGATTATTTTTCGTCTGAAATTATATTTTCTATCTGTATATGTTTAATCGAAATTCAAACAAAAAGTATTTTATAACTAAAGTTACTAAGTCAACATGCTAGAAAAAAAATATTTTTTATTTAAAACTAATATGTTTAAGCAATTGTTGAATGCAACGCTGTAAATCAGTAATAAAACTCGGGATACGCGGGATTTAGCTTTTAGTCCGCGCTGGTTTGTTCCTGGGCGTCCAACGCATAGCGGATAGCATATGTGCGTAGAGTACTTCACTAGACATACACTCGCGATCGGCTACCACGCGCCGTATAATTTTCCTAAAATTGAGCACTTCGATTTGTAATAGCCCTCTTAAGTGCTGTCAGTGTCAAAATTGTTGTGGAATATTGACAATGACAGCTCTGGATCTCCGTTTAAAAGTGCTGATCGAGTTCAATTTCATTGGTGATATCCGCGCTTAGTTTATTATGTCAAAACGACTATAACCTGTACTCTAATTTCGTAACACACTATCAATCACAATCTGTATCATTTAGAAGGATATTGTTAATCCATGCTTCTTATGTTCAAAAAATGTTTGGGCTCAACAACGTAAATAACGCAATGAATGTAGTTAAACTATCAAAATGAAAGCCATTCCTACTGTTAGTGTGTTACGGAACTACCCCGCTGATTGTGGTTTAATTCAAGACATGTATCCGCACTGGGCCCGCGTGGTGGATTACGGCTCACTTCCTCTCGCACAGGGGAAGTGTGGGTCCCAGCATAGGGAATAACATAGAGCCTATAATAAAAACCCAAAAAAAAGGCATAAGCATAATCATGTTTATGCCTTTTTTTTTGAGAGTGGTGACTAAAAACCACCCGTGTTCCTTCAGTTGCCTGTGTGCCAGGGGCCACGCGGTATCTCTTTCGAACAACCCGCAGTATGCTTATGCCTTAAGCAAAGATTTCAATGAGTTCAAATCTCGACCACCCTTATACTCTTCAAAGTCACTGATCTAAAAGTGCATTCAATTAAACATTTATTTAAAAAGACCTACGAGAAAAAATATGCGGCACAGTGAATAATTATCTCAGTAACAGTAGACAGTGCTGTGTTTAGCAATTGTCTACGATCGGATTAGATAAACCATAATTGACAGCCCTTGGGATAATTGTATTGTAAATTAGCTTCAAATCAATTCTATCTATTGAGATAGAATTGATTTGAAGCTAATTTACATAAGCGAACTAGAATTATCTTTTCAAACGCAAATCGAGGAAAATTGCCCCATTAAATGACAGCGGGGATACACAACACAATTATATCACATGAATGTAGTATTAATTTCTAGTTGACGTCACATTACATTTTGACGTATTTGCCTGTTTACATCTATTTCGTAAAAAAAAAATCGTTTACGTGCTTTTGTAGTAGTCAGAACATATGCAGACACGTATATATATACTTTGTAAATAGACGTCGGAATGCAATGATTGCACGTTACGCCGGAAACATAAATAATTACTGTAATTTTTATAAGAGATCCGAGGAATCCATTTTTTTTTAAGATTTCAATACCACGATAACGTTTTCCGTAAGGTATATACCACATAAGTATAAAAAGCTTTGTTACGCGTTAAAATTAAGCTCGGTTATCTTTTTAAATAGTATACAACCAAGTAAAGTTCTCATAATGAGAAACCAATTACTCAACCGATTATTTATTAATACCAAAAATAACTCGGAAAGTTACTTCCTGAGTTAGAAAACAGGACGTGACTTTAGTTAGTAAGAAAGTAAAATTACAAGCGTTAGTCCTTCGATCAAGCTCATTTACAGGGTGTCACTAGACTGCGATCAATTGTTGTAAATCCATGACATCTTGACATAGACATCGACGCGGAAACTGTAATTATGAACTCATTATTCTAGACCTCCAAGTGTATTTTTTTTTTGCCGGCCATCAATGCTGTTTCATAGAAAAGTCAAAATGTATGGAACAGCCATTTCATTTTTATAACCGAGGAATGCTTTCAACACAGGGTTTTTCAGAATCATATCAATGCAAGTAAACAGGTTGCGTGTCGATATAGTCGCGCCGCGCCTATACCTAAGGCGCGGTACAGCGGTATTGGTCAGGCTATACCCTTCATTTTTTCATAATTAGGTGCAATATTTTGAGTCGACCAATTCCTACATCGATTGACCGTAGAACTTCAGAAAAGACAGATAGTAAATCCCATTAGTAGTACCGCTCACAAATGGCGTTAGTAATGGTTAGAAAATGATAATGACGACGTCGCGACTAACCGTACTGACCATGCGACAGTCCGGCAGTGGGCGGCGCGGGCCGGTCGCACGGCGTGGTCTTGAGGCGCGAGCACAGCCCGCCACTGTTGTGCTTGTGGTAGTTGATGAGCTCGGGGATGCTGGCGCAGCAGTGCTTGTCTGACAGGTAGTACTCGCTGCGACTGTTCTGCTTTATGTGGTAGTGCTTCGTTTGGGAGTGGTAACTGGAATTATCGTTACATGGTGTTGAAACTAAAAGCATTTAGTTCATTTAATATTATCTGAATTGTTAAGGAGTGTATCATTCAGAAAGGTGAAGGTTTCCCATGCAGCAAAGCGCAGTAGTACCTTACGGAGAAGAACGGAAAAGAAACTCCATGGACACTCTTCTAATTCAAAATCAAAAATGTCTTTTTTTTATGTAACCGGTACCTAAAATGTAGGCTGAAGACATGAAGATTGTCTAGTTTTTTATTTGAAATAGTAGCTATATTAAAGACTATCAGCGCTCCGCGGTTTCACTCGCATAGTTCCCGTTCCCGTGGGAATACGGGGATAAAATATAGCCTATGTCACCCGGGGATAGTGTAGCTTCCCAACAGTGAAATAATTTTTCAAATCGGTTCAGTAGTTTCGGAGCCTTTTAGCAAAAAAACAATCAAATCTTTTATTAATAGTGTATAGAGTACAGATATAGCTAATGTTGGTAAGCATTGTGAGTTTAAAACTGCTAAACAATATGCTGGGCTATATAGTTTGGATGCTCGCAACATATTGATATCAAATACTCACCCTGTAGAGTGTAGAAAGTAGTTTGTCATATAGAGCAAGTTCAAATATATAAAAAAATAAGACCGATTCAAGTTAAAACGATCTTGACATCGTGCCAAGGCGACAAGTGCAATCTGCCTTCATAACAGCTGTATAATAATTTCACAAGAAATGCTTTTCAACTTTCTAGATAAGTTAAATGAAGGTGTCAGTTAGATAGAGCATACTTACACTTTGGTATATAAGGAGAGCGTGTACATGCCCTTGGTTGAGGAGTTGCGGACCACGAAGCATCCTTCTTTATCTTCCTGCTTGAGAAGAGATTCCGCACGCTGCCGGGACATCTCGCCGACGTACCACCTACACACAAGCGTATAATAAATGCACGGAACACACCTCACACGTCTGTCTTAACCTTCTACGATATATCCTGGGAATTCTTACACGTAGTAAAGTTACGCAAACACACATTTTTTTTATTTTTCCGAGTTCCTGGGCACAAAAAGCGGAAGATAAAGTACTGACATGGCTGTGAATGCAAATGGTTGATATAAATATTTCCAAAACTCGTTTAGATGGGGAGACAAGACCTTAAAGGCTGTTATTTGAAGTCCACATGTTCTCAGTGCCAAATAATCTGATTTACTGTCGCTACTCCACTAAACGGCGCGGTTGGCGCAGTGGTTAAGCGGTTGACTGCTGCGCTGCGTGTCGCGGGTTCGATTCCCGCACGGATCAAATATTTGTATGACCTACAAATAGTTGTTCCGAGTCTGGCTGTTTGTGTATGTGAGTTTAAATGTTTGTAAACGCACCCACAATACAGGAGAAATTCCTAATGAGGGGCAACGTTTAAAAAAAAAAAAAAAAAGATTTGTGAAAATGTTTATTTCTCAGAAACTCAGTAAAATGAAACGTTTAACGTAACGTAAATTTAAATACGCGCATCGAATAAGTAGATATTCTGAACCTTGAGAATTGTAAACGTGTAACAAACCACAAAATAATTATTCCTACCTATATCCTTTTCAAAGTTTATAATTTTGTTGGCGCAGTTTTTGTTTATGTACATTCTCGTTTTTTTTATTTTTTTATTGATAGAAACACATTATTCTACTTTTGTTAGTGACCGACCGAAGCTTCGTTTTCAGCCATTGCGGCCAAAAATTCATGAATGGGCCATGTTTTCGTTTTCAGCCATAAACCAGCCGAAGCTCGAAAAATTGACTGATTATTTAATATATTACAACAATAACTATACAAAATATTGTATATTCTAATGGAATGATTGTGTTTTATTTTTTAAAGCCTTTTTTGCTCTAGGTGTAAAAAAAGTAAACAAGATTTTAGTGTTTTCATTTTCGGCCGAAAATAGGACTAAGGCTTCTTTTTCGTTTTCGGCTATTTTCAGTAGCACTTCAGTAGTGAGGTCATTAGTAGATTTGGTAATGATATTTAACTCGACATCGAAATACACTTCGCGAATAATATACTCTGTACGACGCGGGAAAATACAAAACGTATTGTATTTTCCCAAGTGTTATTTTGCAATAATTTAAATTATTTTAGATAGTAAATCCTAGTGCTATTTATAAAAGAGATTCACCTGAAATGTTTAATTATTATCCTCCTTTTGACGTATTGCCCTGCTGTTTTGTTTCCCTACGTAATGTCCAAATAAGGTGACGGATAGTCAGTGTTTGATCTATCAGTGAATTACCTGTTTAATGTGATTATGATTTCTATCCTAAATTAAACGTTAGATAAAATACTTATACTCACTCATATTTCTGTAATCCTATTGTTTCCTTTTCTTTAACGTAATTACTAGGAATGTAGCCAACCAACCTGAAAATGGAGTAAAGTATAAAATAATTCTAAAGTTCTAAAGTATAATATCAACATAAATAAATACCGTTTTACATACCCATTCTCATCTTTAACTTTCCACCAATGATCTTGAGAGTCATCTATAACTTCATATTCGGCGCCCTATAACGTAATGTATTTCTTTAAGTCACAAAATTGATAATTTCAACATACGCACACACATAAACTCACGCCTTTTTCCCATAGCAGACAGAAACTTGCTACGATCCTTGCATACTCCTTTTGCCTCGTTTACGTTCATACACCGGGGGGCCCTAGTGTGTGTTTCCTTTAACCATCTCGATCCAAGTGCGGCGCTCCGATTGGTCCGTCACCAATCCAGGACCAATCGGAGCGCCAAACGCGCTCGATGCGTTTGATCGGGATGATTAAATGTAACTCACACTAACGCCTCTGGTCATACACGCACGCAGGTTACGAGTACTACGCACCTGGCCTTTCTGAAGAACATCATTAATAAGGTCACTATACAGGATAAGATTTTAACCAGTGCGCAAACTGTAACCACGAATTCAGCATATCATTCTAGACACCCCAGCGTCGAAAAATTTCTGCACTAGTGGTCTAGAATGATATGCTGAATTCATGGTTACAGTTTGCGCACTGGTTAAAAACTTATCCTGTATGTCCTCCTAGGAGGTCCCCTCCCGGCGTTTCCACTGGAAACGGCTGCTAACAAGGCTGATGTGAGTGGAAACTTTCCACTCACATCTGCCTTTTTAACCGCCGTTCATTCATCTTCTCAACATGACCAAACCATCTAAGAATACTCTTTTATATTTATGTTACTACATCTAATTCAAGTAAATATTAATGATCAAATCCGTTAGCTTTTTGCGACTGCGTAGTTCACATAGGTAATGTTCACACAAAATTTTCCAATTTCATAAAAACTATTTTAATTTGAACATTGGGACGAAATGTTTAACAGAAAAATAAAAGTAAATTTATTTTATATCCAGTATCTCAATTAAAAACGATTAAACTCAAATTAATTTATCGTTGTTTTAAATTTACCGCCAAAACGCTCCTTACGATGACTTTTTTACCACGTGACCTCGTCAAGTTAGCTCTGTGTAAACGGCACCGGTACAAATAGTTGGCGCAGTTTTAGAAGTATTTGTGCACAGGGGCACCGCACCCCAGTAATATCACTTTGTTTCCATTAAAAATGTTGTTAATTATAAACTCGACATTCACTTGTTAACTTACTAACTACTTTAGTTTACACAAAGTTGACGTCATGTGATAAAAAGTCGTCGTAAGGAGCGTTTTGGCAGTAAAATCAAAACAACGAAAAATACATTTGATTTTAATCGTATTTAATTGAGAAAGTGGATATAAATCAATTTTATTTTATTTTTGTGTTACATATTTCGTCCCAATCTTCCAATTAGAATAGTTTTTAATAAATTAGAAAATACCCTATTGTGTATTTAATTATTAGGGAATCAACAATAGATACTGCACCTTTTGCCCATTGAATTAAATTTCAGTCTGTGGGCTATATCCAAAGTTATTTAAGATATTTTGTCTGTTTCTTTTTGAAAAAGAGATCTTAATATTCCTTTTAGGACAAACTACGAAAAAAGATGAGAAAAAAATGATCATTGGATAATTGCCTCCGCGGTGTTTGTTTGTTTTTTGTGCTCTACACCCACGGATTTTACCAAAAACTCAATGTACTTTGTTCTTGATTAATAATGGCCATTAACTACAATGGAGTACCTTTAAAGGCACTGTGGTGAAAACGTAATCATTCATTTGAAA
Organism: Polymixis flavicincta; assembly: GCA_949987655.1. Taxonomy (NCBI): domain Eukaryota; kingdom Metazoa; phylum Arthropoda; class Insecta; order Lepidoptera; family Noctuidae; genus Polymixis; species Polymixis flavicincta. The sequence continues at coordinate 15,465,160 of OX465181.1, read as the reverse complement.
ATACCTATCTTTTGACATTAAATATCCTCCTACAATATGACAAGTAGCTGTGTCACCGTAATGGTAAAAACCTTATTTATGATCAAACTTATGGTCCCTACTTACTCACTTGTTTTATTTTAAATAATTTCTATAAACTAAGCTCACCTTATCCAGTGAGAGATCTCCGCTTTCAATAGCTTTGAATGGATATAGGGCCACCACAACTTTGGTTCTCTGCTTCTCCTGTAAATAATACTCACATTGAATTTTGTAAAAAAAAAAAAAAAAAGATTTTAAGTCAAATATAAATCTCATAAAGTAAATAATGGCAAACGGCTATGTAATAATATACCAAATGGCAAGACTAGAGACCTGTTTGTTAAAAAACGGTATATTTTAAACACCTCTTTCGAAATTTTTACCAGTTCACATTTTAGCAACAAGAGATCATTTTAATGCTGAGAAGCATGAATTATGCTCATCATTCGGTACGTACCAGATAACTTTAACTATGGCACTTCCGAAACTATAAATCGGAACCAGTACTAAGCATTTCCAAAAAAAAAAATTGCCAAAATGTACGTAACCGCTGTTTTCTTCTTTTTTTATCTAACAGTTTACATTTTGGGCATGAAAAAATAAATACAACAAAATTCAAAACCTCCTCCTTTTTGTGAAGTCGGTAAAAAATTGCAGTTTGTATTAAACACATGTCTACATTAACATTCGACGTGATGGCCATAAACTTATATTTTTTTATCTTCCTTCCCTTTACAATATTAAACCATGGCCCTGATTGTGTATGTATTTATTAAAAAATTAAATTAAAAAAAAAATGTGGAGTACTTACAGCAGCATTTTGTGTTACCTTTGGCTTGGCGGACGGAGTGCCGGGAGGAGCGCCGCCTCCCCCGGGCATTGTGACTGCCGCCGTGACGGCTAAACAAACCAATATTCATAATATATTTAAAAAGGATCTTATGTAGAGGTTTACCAGAAATACCTATTTTACTGAGGGGATAAACGCTCACTTAAAATAAAACCTTTCTCAACCTATATTATTTTTGTAAAAAAATTTGGTATTTAATATTTTTAGTAACAGCATTAAATATATCGTTAATAAATTGGTCAAGGATTTTTGAGTGAAATGGCATACGATGCGTGACATATATCTAAAACCCTATAATATTAATATTGATGACAGCATATTTTGTTCATCCTACTTATTAAACAGTTGACTATAATCTAATAAAAATGTCATGTAGATAACATTTCAACCAGGTGAATGCGGATAACACCACCAAAATCAATAGCTCGTTTTCCTTTACACAAAATCTTGTTTAAGAGCCGTAAAACCACTCATTATGCTAAGGCCACGGAACTATTAATACTTTTGACAGAAATTAACATAATAATGACACAATAAGCACTAACAACATTCAAGTAAAAGTAACCATGTTATTCATGTTTTTTTTTTTCTAAAATAATTAAATATCTACACGATAATGTTATGAACTTATGACAGACAGACTTAACACGTGAAACTCGACAAATATATTAAGCCTCTACAACAAATAATTTGGGATGTTTTGAGTGCAGCCTGTGGTTCTTGTTAGAAAGTAGGTGCGACAACTTTAAAAGAGATGGTCCGACGTCTCAATTTGACAAATCAACAGTCCATCGGACACAATAACAAACCCATTGCAGAACCAATTTCTTATAGCTAAGGCACTAAATAATGATGACCTATATCCATGGCACAACGAGCAATATCCTCAAACACTGGGGTATCAGAATCACTGCACAATATCACTTCTGCAGGCATTACACAAACGAATTACATTACACCTGACCAAGACAAGAAAGTGAGTGCAACAAGACCAGTGAACGCAACCGATGGCGACGAGGCCAAATAAATAGAGGTCAGACGAAATGTACCGTACCCTCTAGAGCCGGGAGGAACGATGCTAACGAAAGACATGGTATTTTTGACTTCTTCTTAGTCACCATTGGTTCGTCTTCGGGTTTACTCGGCAACATGGGAACGGGACTTTGAGACCGGACGTCCGCGCGCGACACCTCGCTCCGACTGCCTACAAACGTGTCCAAGTACCGAGGCGAAGGTAAAGCGTGATACATAACGGTGGTGCGGCCGATACGGCACGTACAACGTGATTGAAACTACTTTTATTTGTTGTAACTTTTCCGAAGGTACCAATAAAATAATGAAATTATTGTGTAAAACCAATACCAAAAACGTGTTTTTCCGTATATCATTCATTTCTTTAATACCTACAATCTTTGTGAGTACCCTATTCATTTCATGCAAAATAGCGATATGTTCTAAACTGCTCGAAACTACACTGGCACCTTGTTAATTTTTTTAACCGCCTTCAAGAAAAGAAGGATTATACATTCATTTTTTTATATAGTTTGTATGAAGTGAATAATCGATTGTTTTTTTTTTTAATTAATAAGTTATACCTATTTATAAATGATAACTATATGACCAAATTTGGATAAAAGAGATAATGATGGGCTGCACATTCCTAATATGTATGAGAAAACATAAATAAATGAGCCCACAATATTTTAGTTTAGGCCCCATAGTAGTAACCTGCATAAATTATATTTACGATGCTCACAGAGAACAAGGCTTTATAGTTGTCGAGACGAGGAGCGAGGGCTCAAAGATGGTCGCGCTCGGCCTACATTCACCATTCGATGCGCGAGCGCAGGCGGTGCGCGCTCTCCCTTTCACTTATTGGTATTTTGATACGTGGAAAAAAGACAGGTAATTTTTACGTCATTAACGGCAATTGGCTCGCTCAGAGATTATACCATCTTCAACAGAAGCCTTTCGGTTGCAATGGCCAACTCTTTTTTGTAGAGTTATCGCGAATAATCAAAATAGTAGTACATTTGTGTTTAGTATCCCCAATGAATCTACGTTCACTTAGGTTGTTTGTTTTTTAAGTTGTTGATTTGTTGTTGTAGCTATAAAATAAACTTATAAGCTTCTTATAAAGATTTTGTATTCAGACCAAATAAAAATGTTATAAAATACAGAATATACATTGTATAGTTCATGCTAGATTTATCTTAAAATTTGCAAATACCTGGGATAGGTCCCAGGTATTTGCAAATTTTAAGATAAATCTTCTTTATCCTGTATAGTTCTTTATATCATAGGTGATATAAAGAACTATACAGGATAACATTTTAACCAGTGCGCAAACTGTAACCATGAATTCAGCATATAATTCCAGGCCCCTTAGCGTATACATTTTTCGACCGTTATACAAAATAAAAAATCTGCTGTTTCATAGAAAAGTGCAATACCTACGCGGTCAAAATGTATGGAAAAGCTGTTTTTGTACAGTTAAAAAATTACCCTGTGTAAGCAGGTACTTTCTCGCTGTTAGTGTTAAACGAAATGTATTAATATTTTGCTAATGGTTGTGCCGTTACAGGGTTCATGTAAGATTCTCGATACCTTGCAGTTAAGGTGAAAGGTTCAGGATAGCCCGCAAAATTCAAATTCATTTGACTCAATTTAATTACTATAATTATCCTGAAAAAGTCATTCAACCATCGATTTAAATGAAGCGAGAGGAATTTTATTGACGATGTAAAAGATTATAATTATGTAAAGTCATATTTGATAGGGTCGCGAATCATATTTTTATAACATAATATAACCTTTCACTGACCTGAAAATTGCAAAAAACGTATGAAACCCTAACATAAACTTACCATATGAGCAATAAAATATTCAAATTTGAAATACAGCGGGTAAGGAGCTGGGAAGTGTGTCGCGGAAACGTATTATTGACATGACTTTAGTGAAATGTATACGCACGTGTTATGTCGTTCGACAGTCGAATGTCCTGCGGCGGTACGAGCAGGTCAAGCTCAGGCTCTATGAGGGTCCAGAGGTCTGCGCCCGCGCACCCGGGGGCGGCGCGTCGCTCCGCGTCACAGCAATTCCAGCGCCGCGCGGCCCACGCGCCTTGGTGATACCGACTACGACGACCAGTTACTGTGCAGACTGTAAACCACTATGCCTTAACGCCCCAATAATACTTATGGATATAAAAAAAAACTATTTTGCCTTTAGCTACATAGAAGAATAAAGGTACCTAAGCGTTTAAATTGTAACCAATATAAGATTTGTAATAAAGTCCTGTCCCTATTATATTGATTCATTTTGCAAACAATCATCCCCATAGGCTTTCGCAGGTCTCTTACTCTCGCTTTTGATTTTTGGAACACAAGAGACCAGAACGACCTGAGAAGCCATGACTAAGGCTTTAAGTATCTACCGGAATATTGAGAATGGGGGATAAAACGGATAACACAAAAATTCTATCCTTCTGGATATGTATACAGAATTTTACAAAGACCTAAATGCTCTTATACCTACAGTCGGTATATAATATATTTTATATACCTACGTAGAGCGTACAAAGTTAACAATACAGATTGTCAGTTACAGGGTTCACCTACGTCACACGTAATAAACGACATTATGTAACGGTGGATGGGTACGTACCCGATCTGATTGTGTGGATCCACTGCAGGCGTTCCGTATGGTCACCGGCGACGAGGTAAAGTGTGTAGTCTGTGTTTTGTTCCGAGTACCCCACCTGACCGTACACACACGTGAGTAAGTTTTTTACATTCACACATAATGATAATGAGTTTTTACGAATATATTAGTTCACATATAAACAAACAGTTTGTTAAGAAATATCGTTGTTATTATTTTTTCCTATGCTTATGTTACTATGTAATATATTATTTACCTGAAAGGGATATCTATAAACGGGGCTCTTCTCACCGTCACCCTCGGGTATGTGTTTGCTCAGCTCCCCCAACTGCGCCTGCTCCACAGTATGGATTGCGCCCGTTTCGATGCGCCCGCGCTCCTTCCGTCTCTACCACACACAACATATAAACCTTCTTTAAATCGATTTGAAACGTATTTTCCACAATTGAACCAAACAATCGTCAGCCTTTCGTTGTGCTCCTTACTAGAATATTTTAATAATTTTAAGATTCAAGGAAGTTGCCCATTCAACGATTCAACGCACAACGCTAGCTCAAGTTAATACAACACACTCTATGAGCGTCTATCGTACGTACCGCTAGCAGACCTAGCAGTAACGTCCTGACGTCAACTAGTCATTAAACCGAGGCCATTTTCGATTGTTTACAGTGTATAAATGACCGCGACTAGACCACACACTACCTATTATATGAATGAATAACATAATTATAATCAAGCTTGGAGTTGAAGATGTGTGTCTTGCGAGCTATACTAAATCTACATCTAGCGTTACGAGATCTTAAGTTAGTAAGTGCGTTTTTATTATAATTCTGACTCAAAGCAAGTTAAGTTTGAAAAGAATATATATTTAACCGAAGTTGACCTTCGAAATTATCAGCTTCTAAAATGTCTTGTCTTAATTAAGGAGCTTTGTTAAACGTCAAATCATCAACGGCGATCTAGATAGGTACAAGTTTACGATAAAGCTTAGAAAACCGATCAAGTTAGAAAACTAACAGCTTAAGTACGGTAGACATTGTATTAGAGACTAGTTTTTAGCCGTGGCTTCGCCCGCGTGGTTGTTAGAAAATATCCCACGGGAATGTACGGATAGTATTAAAAGTATTAATCCAGTATATAAACTATCACTTTCTGCGTCAATCAAAACATACATCCGGACAATAAGACAAACGGGCAAAAATTCTAAAAACTGTATGTGCGACATCAGACTCGTTCAGTCACCTCGTAGCAATTACTTTTTCCAAAAAAATTCAATGTAGGGTTTTGACTTCGTTACTATAAGATAAAATATTAACTAGTGTGCAAACTGTAACCATGAATTAAGCATTTATAGTTCTTGATCCCCTATTATACATTTGTCTAGACTCTAGAGTATTAATAAAAATAAAAAATGCGTATTTTGTCAAAAACGGACAGGCCGGGCGAGAAACCAAATCGTTATGGCAACGAACAGTTTTATTCAACAACTCCTGAAAGTAAACTGTGGAAAACGTGAGGTAGACTTAAGGAGTTAGTGCAGATTGAGATCTAATAACTTGAAAGGTAAACATCAACATGAAATGTAAATAACTTTCACCTAAGTATCTAATTATGATTTCTTAGAACTTGGAAAAACGGTTAATTTTCTTTGTTTTACGAAAGCTCTCTTGTTACGTTATCGAAAATATCCCATGAACAGGCAACAAGGAGATCATTTTAATCACTAGCTTCAAAAATATTTAAAATCCAATTTAACATGCACAAAAGAAATAGTTCACGCAACGCTACCAGTTCTCACTAATTGAATTCTGGTCGGAACTGAAAGCTCGGATATTTTTCAGAGCCAGGCTCCAATTTCGCTGATGCGTGAAAATTTCCATATTCACTGGCACTCCCCAGTGAAATTCGATATTTTCATGCAACTAGGGCTGACGAAATGAAAATGTGTAACCTATAAGGAAACTTTTAGCTTTTAGCCGAATTTTCTTTAAAGGAAGGAAAAGGAATGAACAGGAAATTTAACAGTTTTGTGTAAAGTACGTAAGTAAGCGTATGGATGACGAAACGTATACTCCACATTAGTGTGGCGGCTAGCAAGCCGCGATAAGAGCAACGACTGGGCTGGCGTCATGCCAACCGGCTAGCGAGCAGCCCTCTCTAATAACACACTACACCAATTACCGACATCACAACCTGTCCCGGAACACTTACTTAACTTTATTTACGAGAGAGTTTTCGCAAACACTTGCTCGTACAGCTATATCGACTACTTCCAACATGTGTCTCTATCACACGTTTCAAATTGTGCTGCCAAATGTGAGGAATATGAATTCCGATTCTCAAATCAAATATCCCGTTCCGTTAAATTGATGCCGAAGAACGAGTTCATCAGTACAAATGCAGATTTTCTATCGAATTTGCCTCACGCCAGATGATTTTGATCTAATAACATCCTGAAAGCGCACAACGGCCGAGCACCGGGTTGCGTAATGAATGAAATCACTGAGTTGATTTCCTGCAGGGGGATATACAGCTCCGCTTACACCCGACAAACCTATCTCCGATATTGTCAATTGGTCCCAATGATATCTTGCTCTTCGTGTGTTATGGTGTTTCAAAACATCATTGATGAATGGTGTATATTCATTAATAGATACATATCATTGAATAACTTAATTGCCTCAATCATATTATTTGCATCGTGCTGGGTATGATTATGTTAGTCCTATTGTGCATAATTAATTAATGTGCACTGTGCAGAGATAAACAGTAGATTAACTGAACAGATTCGTTAGTGTGGGAACTAGGCAGGCGTTGCTGGATATCGCAAGTTAGGAATTGTATTAATTTTTGTGTTTCCTTTCCGATCATTAAGAGCTAAACCTTCGACATCATCATGGTGCAGGTAGCAGGTAGTTTTTTATTAATAACGGACTTCAATAGGTTGACGCGACAGTAAAAGTGGTGATTAGTATCAACTAAATAGGTATCTAAGTAATGGACGTAACCTTTTGCACTAAGGTATGAGCGCTACATTTTAAAGAGTTGAAATAAACAAAGCAGCAAGATTCTTTGAAGTGGTCTAAAACACCACAGCACAGAAGAGAGACGTGGTCGAGTCAGTAGAGTGAAGCTTTTTCAAACAATTAGCGGGCGTCGGAGGGCTCTCCATTAAAATTGTTCACATAACGAGGGACCACACGCGGCATGACGGTACATACATTACTGCGAAGTGCGAGGGGTTGACGCTACTAGCTGTGGGGACCGGGAGTGATTGCCAAGTCTATTTAAGCACGGGAGGGCTACGACACACTTTTTGTTTATTTTACTGCACTTTTCGAGCTTTCTGTTGCTGTACAGAGTTTAATACATCAGAAATGTCAGCGAATTCTCTTTGCTTTCTTTATATTTGGTCGAGCGAATTTAGAACACTGTTTTTAACTTTGGAGACTTTTGTAACTTGGCTGGTTTTTCAGAAAACTAAGAAAATAATCATGATAAAAAGAAACTGCTCATTTTTGCAATACTTAATGTGTTTTTAGTATGTTTGGCCAAAACGATTCATAGATTGTTTGATTTACTGTTTCGTTGTGTATCAATAGATGGTAGAGATTGCAAAATTATAACTTTTTATCAATGATCAATAAAAGTTAGAAAATTGCGTATTCCTGAAAAACTCACAGGTGCCTAAACAACATTAGTACTATCAACACATTTTGTTTTAAAGACATTTTCCTCGTTTTTTACACAGTTTAATTATTTTAAGAACAGCATTTCACAATGTACCTACTTATATTTTTTCGTGTCAATATAGTCTTCTTTAAGTGTTTTTCTGAATATGATCAGATTTTAATTCAATTCTAGTCACTTTCGTGTGTGTGTTATATGATCATTACAAAATTCTCTATTATTCATTTGCATTTATTATTGTCTATGAGAATGTATTAGGCAGGCGTTTGGTTAAAAGATAAACCTGAAATGCTTATAGCATACCTTATTTTTAAAACAAGGATGGTCAAACAATTACTTATGATATGGAATGTTATTTTAAAAATTAAGACTTGGTCAACCCCCAAGTTTGAGTAGACAAAACAAATCCCGCATTGAATGTAGCCTCATTTATTAAGAGGTGTTTTGCACAAAAATACTTAAATAAATATTTAGTTTAGTTTAAGTTTTAGCAAATGGCTGGAGAAACTGATCACGGTAATTGAAGCACCTATCAGACGCCGCTATCGCACACCAAGCGGTCACGGAAAAGCTAAATATTGAAAACCAAAAGCAAAAACGTCTTGTATCAAAATACCACGCGGTAATTACTCAATCAGGAATAAAAATGACGATTTAGAATGTGGTTTTAGCGTAGGTGGAAACTGAAAAAGGAATGCGCACGTATTTGGCCACCGGTTCGATGTCTCAATAACACCAAAAAGAGATTTATAAGTAACACTATGAGAGAAAAACTGTAAACTAAACATATTTTTTGTGTTATTTTAAGTAAAAACTGTATATGTGATTGAGGTGTAAGTGATTGGCATTTTACCAGCGTAGGTTCGGGTGCGGTGCGGGCCGGCGACGGACGGTGTAGCGGAACTGCCGCTACCGCCGCCGGGCGTCGCGCCGGACGGCAGACACACCCAGCTCGCGCATGCGCTCCCACCCCACACATTCACCCCTACGTCCTCCAGCTGTCTTTTAAAACATCGAACAAAACTAACATCACCTGAGCGTTCTACAGTATTATTACACTAAAATGCAACGTAGATTTAAAACTATTTTATTTCTAAATGTCATGTCAGTATAATTTATATTGAATTTTTATGCAACATCGACTACACTTATCACAACAATACGTACCTAATTAATCTGTAGAGTTATATGTATTTACCATTTAGGATAATTAGACCGAATTGCATCCAACTATCCTAATTATATTAAATACTACCTTTTGCCAGCAGCTTCGCCCGCGCGGAAGTTTCATCCCCTATTTAACTCCCTTATGGGTTGAATTTCGAAAAATCATTCCTTATGCCTTGTCTACATTAAGTATAAAGAAAACCTATGTGCAAAATTTCAGATTTCTAGGTCCAAGGGTTTGGGCTGGGCGTTGATGAGTCAGTCAGTGAGTCAGGATTTTTCTTTTTATTTTTATATAGATAGATATCCTAAGTATACACTACAATAATTTATGGTAAACCACTAAGCTTAGCTAAACAAGCCATCTGGTTGTATAGAGCGGAAAAGCGACGTCGCTTTCACGCACGAGTTGGTTGTACGTCACTTCAGAACTGTAATGTGGTTTGTACTATATTACAACTCAACCACTGTAATAGTGATATGCAACGTGATTGAAGTTCGATAGGATTGTTAAAATGTTTCTAGAAGCAACTAGGAAAGGAAGAAAGCCAATGATTGAATCTGGCTGACTTTTGCCTAACCTGCTATAACTCAGATTTTATAGAAAAATATATAATAAACTAGCTGACCTGACAGACGTTGTCCTGTCCGTCCAATAGTCATTCATACAGAATCCCTACCCTGCCTACCCTGCCTACCCTACCTACCCTACCTACCCTACCTACCCTACCCACCCTACCTACCCTACCTACCCTACCTACCCTACCTACCCTACCTACCCTACCTACCCTACCTACCCTACCTACCCTACCTACCCTACCTACCCTACCTACCCTACCTACCCTACCTACCCTACCTACCCTACCTACCCTACCTACCCTACCTACCCAGTAAAATCTCAATGAAAACTGTTGCCATGTCTGTTTTGAGAAATTGTCCTGTTACTACTACGCTGAGATAATATCGTAATTTATATTAATTAATTCGCAGTAAGAACAAAATTTCCTTGTTTCATTTATTACCCATGCATTCCAATATTACATTGTACTGTAAAATGCCAACACTATCGAGCCTTTAAATTTAGAACAAATTCGAAGTCCCAACACCCAACATCTTTCCATGCAATTTTTTAAATCAATTTAGTTTTTAGTCTGAAAGCTGTTCTGCCTGGCCGGCCGCCCGTGACGACTTTTGTACTTATACAAAGAAGACAGTTTAACATAAAGTCTCTCCGAAAAATGGAGTCCTGCTGTGATAGGAACAGCAATACAGTAAACTGCCCGTGCGAAGAAACATGAGCTTACACATTTTTGCATAAGCGGTCACAGATAGGATAGCAGTAAATAATGAATAGCTGTAATGTGGCTTAACAACGTGTTAAAGTATAGGCGTAAACGTACCCTAAGGCAAAGCATGTATACCAAATTGTCCCTACACCCTTCACGGAATGAGTTCATCCAAAAAAACATTGCTCAGATATCTTCCAAGTGTTATTCGTTCTGAGCTCTGGTGTTTTTACTTTGAGTAACCCTTGCAGCCTTGGAGGCTTTTCAGGACTCATGTTTTACCATTTATCGCAAGGATAGCTGATGATCCACGATTTCCACACAAATGACACCTCAATGGGCTTGAAACTCGGCAAGTTTTAGAGACAGTCCGACTATCCTACCTTAATTTGATTCAATAAAGGTACCTCGTAGAACTAAAATGGGTTTGGACTGACCACGTCTGCCGTATGTCTGATGAGCCGTAGGCCAAAGTTAGTACGCAGCGGCCCCCTGATACATCGACGCAACGCCGCAGAAGACCACGAAGGGAATGGCGGGACGAGCTAGTCAAAATGAAATTAAAAAAACTATTAGTGGATAAGGCCATCCATGTATTGCAAATAATGGGGTGGCAGCAAAGATGTGAAAGGACAAGAACGAGTTCCCTGAACCGCCTCACCTATCAGCGAAGCATCCGGCAACTGACAACCGATATATAGATCTGTCGACTGATCGGCAAAATGGTGTTCAATTAGCTAGACGGCAAGATTACGTCCTCCTGAGCGAGAGTTTAAATAAACTTATTCAGAGTAAGAGCAGGCGGACCTTTCATAACCAGATCTGAATCATGTATATCTACGTGAGCTAGCGCAGTGCGTCTTTACTATGAACGTAGAATGTTTAGTTTGGTATATTGGGCTATATTGCCTTTAGCTTGCTAGACCAACAAGATAGAATGTAGAAAAGTTATTTTTTAGTTTTCATCATTTATCTGTTATGCTTAACGATCGAGGCTTGTTTTGAGGTTCATTGCACAATCAATCATAGTCACTTTTTTATACGAGGCGTTAGCATTAATGCTTATTTGACACAAATCGTAGGATTAGCTGCGTCATATGCTGCATCGGCAGATTCACAAAAAAACTAGTTACTAGTGAAGTAACGCATTCAAGTTGTTCTTTGTGAAATCTTGGACCTTGTGTCCAAATAACTGTATAACTGTACCTATATTAAACCTTAGACGTAACTGAAAACGAGGGCGAATAATTGGTTTCTCACTACATTCCTGGATGTAAACAGAATTAGTCACCCAAACAGGCTGATTATGCCTATGATATTAAACCGTAAGACCTAACTGAAACGAAGCTGAATTATTGCTTTGTCACTACTTTTCTGGATGTATCCTCAACTAGTCACCCAAACAGGCTGATTAGACAAATGTTAAACCATGAAACGTAACCAAAAGGAGGCTGAATTATTGCTATGTCACTGCTTTCCTGGATGTATCCTCAATTAGTCACCCAAACAGGATGATTCTGCTTATAGGTACTTTTCTTCAAGTTGTAATGGATCCTTCATACCCCATAACATAGGGGTCTATAGGTACATACGTACAGTGAAAATGAGTTTCGTTGTATGTTAGCGGCGGACAAATTGTTAAAACAAAATTAGCCATTTGGAGTAGCCGTACCGTGAAGCTTACTTGCAGTTAAAATGCAACTTAAGCGTTTAATGCTCACTCAGCATACGTTGACCTGCAGTCTACTTAAGAATATCAGCTAACGAATGATCACAAGATTCTGAAACGCTATCTTTAATGGCCCGAACTTTTCAGTTACGCTTTATTTATTTTTGCGACACATCGCATCTATAGCCCTATCGTTTTTTCCTTACAATTATAAAAGACATATGCCGTTACTTTCTGATTAGAACGTGACTTACTATCTTACTAACGTTTCATACTTTTCATAAGTGGCACAGTCGTCGTAAACAGTACAAATGGGTTTAATTTTTTTTTCTGATTTTTGCTCCAAGCTTAACAATAGTTTCGAGCGAGGTAAAACCAAGTATTTTTGAATGAACCAGCAATTAGGTTGTGAATCATATCTTGCGTTTGGTGCTGATGTTCAATTATTCCACTTGGCTGACTACCTGCGCACTGGGATTCTTTTGTTATTACAACAAATAAGTTCTCCAAGTTTTTCATAATCTGGATGGATTACTTTTGTAAGACGTTTTTAAGATTTCTTGTGAAGAAGAATTCGCCGTGCCCTCAGATTTTCTATGTTGGTTGAGTAATACGTCATAACTATTAATAAATATTATCAATTTATTATTAATAAAATACAAATTAATCTCATTATTATTTTTATATCTTATCTCATGCGATAGTATCTATTAGCGTAATAATTATATTATGTAAGTACCTACTACAGGAGAAGTATGTTGCATCTAGTAGTTTTTTGAAGTGCTCTAGATTTTCTATTTCGGTTGAGTAATACGTATATATTAATTTATTATTATTAAAATACAAATTATTAATAAAAAATATACATATTTATTTCATGCGATAGTATTATTCGCTTAATCAATTATATTACTACAGTACAAGCATGTTTATCAAATCACTACAAATTCTATTTGAAATAGGGTATTTTCCAATTTTTCAAAAACTATTCTAATTGATTTTGGACGAGATATTTAACAGAAAAATAAAAATAAATTGATTTCTATCCATTTTCTCAATTAAAAAAGGTTTAAACCAAATTTATATATCGTTGTTTTGAATTTACCGCCAAAACGCTTCTTACGTTGACTTTTTATCACGTGACGTCTACTTTGTGTAAACTAAATTAGTTAGTAAGTAAACAAGTGAATGTCGTGTTTATAATTAACAAGATTTTTTATGGATAGAAAGTGAAATCACTGGTGTGCGGTGCCTCTGTGCACAAATACTTCTAAAACTGCGCCAAACTAAGTATTTGTACTGGTGCTGTTTACACAAAGCTGACGTCACGATGTCACGTGATGTCATCTTATGGAGCGTTTTGGCGGTAAATAAATTTAATCAAAACAACGAAAAATAAATTTAATTTTAATCGTTTTTAACCCCCGACGCAAAAACGCCGGGGTGTTATAAGTTTGACGTGTCTGTGTGTGTGTGTGTGTGTGTCTGTCTGAGGCAACGTAGCTCCCGAACGGATGAACCGATTTTGATTTAGTTTTTTTTGTTTGAAAGGTGTATTAGTCGGGAGTGTTCTTAGACATGTTTCATCAAAATCGGTTCAGCCGTTTGAAGATTATCAGCTCTTTTCTGGTTGAAAAAGGGATTTTAGCCTCTGATCAACTCAAAATTTGGGATTCTATTACTTCAATGATATTAGACGAATAAAATAACCTTGAACTGATGCTAGAGCAACACCTGGAATTTCCAGGAAACCCAAGTTATTCACCATAAACAGCAGAAGTATCGTGTTTGGGCTCATTCAAAAGGTCTCAATGAATAGATTATAGATAAATGGTGATTTAAGGGAGACATTAAGTTTAAAAAGCAAGAAATAAAAATTAAATTTAAAATTTAAAAAACCCCCGACCCAAACAAAAACTCTAAAAAGTAAAAAATTATATTTATAGGCCTTTTAATTTGAACGTAATATTTTGATCAGGGCATTGTCAAGTCGGGGGACGGTCAATGAAAACGCCAAACAGAGGCCTAGCCGTCCCCCGACTTGACAATGCCCTGATCAAAATATTACGTTCAAATTAAAAGGCCTATAAATATTATTTTTTACTTTTTAGAGTTTTTGTTTGGGTCGGGGGTTTTTTAAATTTTAAATTTAATTTTTTAATGGAGAAAATGGATATAATAATTTTATTTTTATTTTTCTGTTAAATATATCGTCCAAAATCAATTAGAATAGTTTTTTTATCAAATTGGAAAATACCCTATTATATTGATGTGAATCCACTAGCAATGAATATACTTTATCAAAGGTAGGTAAACTAAGTGGACGTAAAACCGCCATTGAACTTTAAGCAGCTCAATAAACTTTTCAGTGGGTATTTCAAATCCCAAGAACTCTGTACTGCACTTGGATTTTTTTTATATAGAGTGAAACATAATTTTGCAAAATGGTCAAAGGAAGCATGAGCTTTTTGTACAAAAAGTGAAACTCCATTTTAAGTTTGTTGACAAAATATATTCTTACATTAGAATGAACGAAAACAGTAATAAAAAAAACCACCTGTATCATCATTGCACTAAGAAAGTGTTATAGAAGTAGATCAAATACCTACTGCTTTATTTGAAAATTGTTCAGCATAGTAACAGATTTATTTGTCTCATCTTACAGAACTTTTCATAAATGGAATAATTTTGTTTTATTTATGTTTAAAAATCGCTTATATTCGCTTCTTTTTATTTCCAGACTGAACACATTGACACTGACAAAATCTTGTAATCACTGAACTATAAGGTTTAATTTAAGTGTACTCAGCATAACACAGAATCCCTGTCATGGGAACAGCCCTGTGGCCCAGTATTGAGAATGCTAAATTTTGGTTATATGTTACACATAACCAGAATGCATCAGCAATTTACTGATGCAGTGTATTATGAATGTATCAGATGATAGTAATGGGACTTGGTGATTATATCTTGTTTGACCAATAAAAATAACAAAGAAGTCATTCATGTTTCTCGTGTATGGTATGGTCAAATACACATACTGCAGGTCAAGTGGCATTATTAGGAAAATTACCAATACATGCATGGTTTGAGCACTGACATGCATTCCAACGATGTCTGCGTGCTATTGAAATAATCATTCTACAATGCGTTTGGGAAATGTGGTGAATGTGGTGATACATATATTAAATAAAGCACAATCTCAAAAAAGACTTTCAAGCATTAATTTTAATAGTTTTTCATATCTACTCATTTTACAGTATTGTATGCAAGCAAGCTGTTTTAATAGAAATTATGTCCTCCAGACCGTATTCGGGTTATGACGTCCAATCTCAACAGAGATCCTTCAGAGATTCATCTTTCTATAGAAAGCCTTCAGTGCGGGAGATATTCTAGAGCACAGTTGTGTGCTGTATGTTTTTATACGGGGTATAATGTAATAGTGACGTTATGGAGGTAGTAAAAATGTGAACCTAATAATAACATCACACCTGTAATCCCCAAAGGGTTAGGCAGATGTCAGAGGTGTACCTATAGTACACCCACATATTGCCAGTTATGTCATGTGACTTATAGGTACAAAAGAATCTCACTAATCCAGCACTATTAAAAACCAGATGGTGCCGGATTATTAGAATGTCCGGATTATTGGATTATATATAAAAATTCATAATCAATAATTTCATAAAGAGAATATGATATTTTTGTATTGATGTTCTAAACGTCTTTTTTTATTGTAACATATCTCACAACTAAATAATTGCATTTTTAAAAGAATCCATGATTAAGGTCTGTTTTTTTGCAACTTGTAGTACTTGTTTGAAAACCTTTTGTGTGGGCGGAGGGTGCCGGATTTCTGGATGTATCGGTCTATTGAAGTGCCAGATTAGTGAGATTCTACTGTACATAACTGGCGGTGATAGAGGGCAAGCTTATTGCCATCAAACAGGCGCTGCGAAAATATATGTTAAATCATTTGATATTGATTTCTATATGACATTTTAATCATAATGTTGAGTTAAAATAGAAATTTGTTTTTCAAGATTCCGATAAGTGTGTATTCTAATCATTTTTTCTTAATGTGTTGATGGCAAATATTGTTTGTATTATAACTAGATAGTTGAAGTGGCAGGCAGTCAGGCAGTGTTCATGCATTTAGTACAAAAGTGAAGGTACATGCTATATGTTGACCCACAGTTTATTAGTTGTTATTTAAATAACAAAGAATAAAAGCTGCTATTTAATATATTTTTTAAAATAAAAATAACAAGTTAGGTATGCAACAAGTTGTTCAGCATTATTTCACTTATTTCTTGTATCATCAAAATAATTGAGCATATTATCTGCCATGCAAAAATAACTTAGAACTACTTACCTAAAGTTTTAAGATATGTCCTTAGCGGCACAAAAAATAAAATTAATTGAATAAAAATTAATTAAATCTAAACTATCAGACAAGCTTTTTGATAGAATAATAAATTAGCAAGACCTTAAAATCAAAATTATTTTGCTAATTATAAAAACTTCCAGGCTCAACCATTGAGTTATAAGGAAGAGGTAAATAAACTGTTGATCATCAACAATAAATAGTATCATTCAAATCTAGTTTAGTAATAAATAAAGAAAAATCATATTTACCTCGCCATCTGTGTCATAATAAATAAGCGCTCGGCGAGTCAATACCAGCCACCGTTCCTTGTAGTTGACCGGTGTAAATAGCTTTTTATTTTGAGACCTCTTGACCATAAACGTTTGCAATATTACTTCATCATCATCCTTTCCAGCCATTTTAAGCCTGAAGCATAACAGACAAACTTTAATTTTGGATTAAGTACTCCTGAAACACCGGTAAGACCACTTTTAAAACACGTAAAACCTTATATACCTTCAAACATCCAAATCCATCAGAATTAGATGAGTATCAGAATTGAACAGAAAAATATGTTAACGATATTTTCTTAATAGTCTAAATTACATTTACAGATTCGTCATCAATACACAACACATTAAATCGAACAAAAATTACATTACTTTGCTATTTTCGCTTTTTCGAGCTAAAAATATTATTCCAAAACCCAAAGCACGAAGAATGAATTAAAATGAGTAATGAATGAATGAAATATTTTGACAGCAATCTTTTAATGCTGCGGCCACACTACGATCAACGTCAATGCCCAACATCGCGTTACGAGGTAAAGATTCCGATAGTTAACGCGATAAATACAGTGGCCACACTACGGTCAACGTCAATGCCCAACTGTTAAATTATATAGAACCGTGTGTTTTACAATGAAATATAATTGACAGTAAAAATGGAATAGAATGTCAGTTCAATACAATATTCAAAAAAAAGTATTAGAACCTCTTCTTAACATTCCCTCCCTTCTTCACTTGAGGCTCATCAGCTCAGTCAGATAGAGCCTTGGCTTGTATAGTGGCTTCGTTAACATGTCAGCCAAGTTTTGCGCCGAAGTAACTTTATTAGCCACCAAATTATTATTTAAAACACATTCTCTCAAGAAGAAGTGTCTTCTTTTGACGTGCATATGCTTAGTCTGATGGTGGTTCTCAATCGGATTCTTGTTGAGTTTCAGTGCAGACTCATTGTCTATTAGCAATTTCACTATTGCTACGTCCATAGCCATGTCATCAATAATTTTCTTTAGCCACAAAACTTCTCGAGCAGCTTCACTCGCCGCTACAATCTCAGCTTCGGTTGACGAGAGTGCTACAGTTCTCTGGCGATTGCTCCGCCAAGAGATGACACCACATGAGTACAGGCAAACCATGCCAGATGTCGATCTTCCTGTAGTGGGGTCACCTCCGTGATCTGCATCTGTGTATGTACATAACAATATCGTTATGCTTACCTTTATACGTGTACGTGATGCCGTAGACCAGAGTGCCTTGAATATAACGAAATATTCTTTTCACTCTTACTACATCTTCATTACTCGGGCTTTGTAGTGTTCTAGACACCACCCCCACAGCGAAAGCTATGTCTGGTCTTGTGCCAACCATTAAATAGGACAGAGCACCAACTGCCTCGCGATATGGAAATCGTTCCTTACAGTCTGTTGATTTTTCTGTTTGCGGATACTTCACAATCGGTGTTGGTGCTGGTTTACAGTTTACCATGCCAAACCGTTGCAGTACTTTCCTTGCGTACGCCTTTTGGTCTATTGTGATAGATCCATCATCAGAAGTATTTATCTCTATTCCCAGAAAATAGGATGCGAGCTTGGTCGTGATTTTAAATCTTTTCCTTAGCTCGGTGTAAACATTTTCCACTTCATTTTCATCACTCGCAGCCACCAATCCGTCATCGACATACAAAGCAATTATAGCTTTCTTATCCCCTCTTTTCCTGATGAAAAGGCATGGATCCGCTGAACTTTGTTCGAACCCAATTTGGATGATATAATCAGTTATACAGGTATTCCAGCATCTCGGTGCTTGTTTCAGTCCGTAAAGACTTTTCTTAAGTTTACACACCTTTGATCCACTCTGGTATCCTTCAGGAGGTTTCATAAAGATCTCTTCATTGAGCGTTCCATATAAAAATGCCGTAGACACGTCAAATTGTCCAATTGTCATTTTCTCATTTGCTGCAGTACTTAAGAGAGCTCTAATAGTGCTTGTCTTAGCTACCGGGCTAAAGGTATCGTAATAATCAAGGCCTTTTTTCTGCGAAAAACCTTTTATGACGAGTCTAGCCTTGTATCTTTCGAAACTGCCATCTGGGTAAGTTTTTATTTTGTAAATCCACTTGCAAGGAATGGCTTTGCGTTTAGGTGGTAGATCAACCATTTCCCACGTGTCATTATCCTTCAGCGAATTTAACTCTTCATTCATTGCTTTTATCCATTTATCTTTGTCAGTACTGTTCATAGCTTCTTTGTATGTTCTAGGCTCCGGATTAACTTCATCATCTCTACTCACGGTCATAACAAAACCATCGTATCTAGAGGGAGGTTTGAGTTCTGATCTGCTTCTGAGTGTCTTGTGTCTTTCAGTTTCTATCTCTTGTGAAGATAAATACTCATCACTTTCAGGTTCTATCTCCATCTCTCTTTCCGATTCAATTGATCTGTCGAAATCGTTTTCAACACTCAAACTGTGATCATCATCTTCTTCATCAGTAACAGAGGGATGTTCTGCGGCTGATGTCGATGCGACTGGAACCAGGTAAGGAGGTTGAAGAATGATTTCATTACGTGGTGAAAAAGTTCGCTCCTGAAACGTTACATCTCGAGATCTTATGAGTGTACTGTTTTCTTTGCACCAAATTCTGTATCCATCATCATTGTCATATCCAATTAAGACTCCTTTTACGGCTTTCTTGTCCATTTTCTTTCTATTGCATTTTGGGATGTGGGCGTAGCAGGTGCTTTCGATAATTCTCAAATGTTTGATATTGGGTTTCTTGCCGAACCAGAGTTCATAAGGTGACTTTCCTTCTTGTGTCGGTCCAGTGCGGTTCAGAATGTAAGCGGCAGTATTGACAAGTTCAGCCCATAGACCCTGAGGCATCTCTTCATGCGCATGCATCATGGCTCTTGCTGACTCTACAATTGTTCTATGGTCACGCTCACAACATCCGTTCTGTTCAGGAGTATAAGGCATTGTCAATCTTTGACTTACTCCGTTCTTGTGTAAAATTTCCCGAACTCTCGCATTGTCGAATTCACCGCCGTTGTCGCTAAGAATTTCTTTTACAATATGTCCAGTAGTTTTAGTCTCTGCCAACATTTGCTCAAGTTTTTCATGAACTTCTCCCTTTTCTTTCAGAAAATAGATTTGCCGATATTTTGTAAAGTCGTCTTTAAAAAGAACATAATATTTGAATTTGGAAAATGAATTCTTGAACGGGCCACATACGTCTGTGTGTAACAGCTCTCCAGGCTGTGACGCACGTTCTCTGGTGCCAAACTTACGTCGATGGGTTTTGCCAAATACACATCCTTCGCAGAGTTTACTGTCTACTTTCAGCGTTATGCCAAGCTCCGTCTCGACAACCTTCTTAACATGAAACTTATTTTGATGTCCCAGCCTCTCATGATATAATTGCATCTGGTCAGACATGTCTATGTGATTAATTTGATGAGAGCCCTTAATGTTTTTGACCTTTAGCTTGTAAAGACCTCCATTTTTAGCTCGCACTCCAATCAGTAGATGTCGTCCGCCTTCATACTTCATAATACATTCTTGGGTTCGGGATTAAAATATAGTGTTTGTTAATTTGTCCTGAGCTGACAGTACCGAAAACAGGTTCTTCTTAATAGATGGTACATACCACACGTCGTTAAGAGTAATAATCTCTTTAGTACCATTTACGTCAGCTTCGATATCCAGCGCTCCCTTTCCAACGGCCTGGATGGCTGTACCATTTGCAGTTGTAACTGTGTGCGACGTAGAGAAGTACTCAAAGGTTTTATCGCGATATATGTATGTACAGAGGCCAGCACATCAAGCTACCCCAACCTGTCAAATTTCTTTGATTATTTTTCAACTTTATAACAAAGGAATAAGGTTTATGTTCAATTGGGAAAATTTGACAGTTTGGGATAGCTTGACCTGCTGGCGACTGTACAGCGCGGTAAAGAATCGGTGAATGGTGCGGCTACACTTACGAGACACGCCGTTTATTATCGCGATGTTGGACGTTAACAGTAGGTGTAGCCACAACTTTTCGCGATAATTTTACAACGGCATTCACATTGCCATTTGACGTTACAAAACGTGAGAATTATTGCGATAAAGCGGCCACACTAGTCATTGTCCACCGTGTCGCGATAAGTTGTGGCTACGCCTACGGTTAACGTCCAACATCGCGATAATCAACGGCGTTTCTCGTAGGTGTAGCCGCACCATAAATGAACAGCAGGTAGGATACTACAGACACCAGCACACCAAGCTACCCCATCATCTGCCTAGCCTTTTCCCAACTACTTTGGGGTCGACTTCCAGTCTAACCGGATGCAGCTGAATACCAGTATTTTACATGGAGCGACTGCCTATCTGACCTCCACAACCCAGTTACTGGGTAATACGATACCCCTTGGTAAGACTGGTTGTCAGACTTTCGGGCTTCTGACGACCCGTAACGACTGTCAAAGATCCACAAATGACAGCCGGGACCAACGGCTTAACGTGCTTTCCGAGGCACGGAGGGGTCTGTCACCTGTCAAATTACTTTGATAGATTTGAATCTTTCTTTCATATGCTTATGGTTCATGTTCAATTGGGACAATTTGACAGTTTGGTGTAGTTTGATGTGCTGGCATCTGTACCTACTAATTCCATGTTGTGGGATGTAAACTTCATGTGCACAAAAGACATCAAATAACTCTGAAACTATTTCTGAATCGAAAGTACAGTTACTATTCTACAGCAACCCTGCTTTGATTTAAAAAAACAGGTAAATCTCGGTATGTCAAACAATTCCGTGATAAAAGAATGAGAATATTGTTTGAGCCTTTGAGGTATCCCATTTTAAGTCAAATTAAAAGTGTGAAGAGTAACGTGTTTGAAATTACTGATTTATTAAAAAATTGCTTGTCAAATTTCTTCGATAGATTTTCAACTTTCTTTCACATGAATACGGTTCATGATCAATTTGGAAAATTTAACAGTTTGCGGTTGCTTAATGTGCTGGCGTCTGTACAGTTGCCAGCAGATCAAGCTATCCCAAACTGTCAAATTTTCCCAATTGAACATAAACCTTATTCCTTTGCAATAAAGTTGAAAAACGTTCAAAGAAATTTGACAGATAGCTTGATGTGCTGGCCTCTGTACTTAGTAAATAGATCATTTAGATGTAGTGTCGATCACATATCTGATGTTGGGCCGGATTTTGACCTTTGACCTCAAATAACTTTTGTAGCGCACATGGGATTAAAGAAAACTTTAAAAAACTTCCTTTCTTATGGTAACCCCAAGGTCTCCACGAAATTTAAGCTGAACCAAAATGGGGGATTTTGGTTCAACGGTGAGGGGTACATAGTATTATCATAGTATAAAAATCATACAGTAGGACGACGCCTTTGATCTTTGGCAAAATGCCGACATCGTCTAGACAGTAGCGCATCGGCCAGGGTTGTCACAAGTAAACAATATTTATGAAATTATTTATTTATTGCAGATCAGCATCGATAGCAGTATTGATGTTATCTGCAATAAATTTACTTCGGAATTGACACCCATAACATATTATAAATACATTTAAATGACGCCCATCATCTTGGATTTCGAAAAAGGATGGCTTTTTCGTAACAAGCACCCCAATTAAACTTAAAATTGGTGCCGATTCTGTTGTACAGAGGCCAGCACATCAAGCTACCCCCATCTGTCAAATTTCTTTGATAGTTTTTCGACTTTATCACAAAGGACTATGGTTCATAATCAATTCGAAAAATTTGACATTTTGGGATAGCTTGACCTGCTGGCGTCTGACTTGACAGCACACGTCGTATGCACCATTTTAAATAAACAAATAAAAAACAAACACGCGTTAGCCCCGAATTATATAGCCCGAACTACTAACATTGTTTTGTTCGCAGTTCGGGCTCGGCTTACCCGCGTCTCACCCCTCACACCCCGCACGATTGCCCTGTCTAGACGTCTTCGTTGGACGACTGTATGATTTATAGACTGTGGCATTATCGAAAACACAAGATTGGATTTCTTCACGAACAATGGCTGCCGCAGCTTTCAAAATTGCCGACCGTTTGTCTTTTTCATCCAGATTTTTTTATCAGACCAAACTTGATTTAGAATATCTTGATAATTGTCGACAAAACAAATGAATGTTAATTTTCCAGGCTTCTCTGTAATAAAATAATTCTACTACCATACTTTAACTTCAATCGTATTTTATAGTTCTGATAACAACAGCTAGGTACATCTCGACAAACATTCTATTCGTTCAACGTAAACTGTCAATCAACACTAGTTTCAAAGTTTTGAAGTACCTACTGGCTTGTTCGTGTACGTTACCCTAGCAAGAAAGTGTCTCCTAGAGTTATATGAGTAGAACGTATAATGTGTGCCTTATCTGCTGTAAATGTGCCCCCACATAAAAAATGTGTGCCCCCTGTCGTTTTGGAGAAAAACGGAAAAAACGATTCTTGCTGGGGTAACGTTTTTCTAGCAGGAAAATTCTAAACTAATGATCGGAGAGAGAAATTTTTTGCATGGCCAGATAGCTTATATGTGTGCCAAAATGTGCCCCCAAAAATAAAATCTGTGCCCCTTCAGGTTTTCGAGATATAGCATTTCCTGCTGGAGTAACGTTTTGATGAATCGTATATCTCTAAAACCATTGCATGTGCCCCTGTAGAATAAACATACACGAGTAGCTCTTAAGGGGCACACCTTAGTGCCCTAATTAGATTTAAGAAAATATTTATAGTTTTCAAGTTATCGCGGTTTTATGAAAACCCGAAAAAACATCGCAGCGCCTAAATGAGACAAGGCACAAGTTCGCTGAAAACTGTATTCGGTCCTTCTTGACGCTATTAATAACCGTACAAAGTTTTAAAACTATTCATGTATGCGTTATTGAATAATCTTGCTAAAAGTCAAAACGATGGTGTCTTAACTTTGACGGCAAAATACAAGGAACCGGCTCAATCCCAGATGTGTAGGTGTGAACCAAAATTGTGTGCCTTTAGTCAAAAATATATGGTGAAAATATTCAGCTTGGAATGTTTCGCATTAAGTTAATATTAACAAAAAACCAAAAATGTAAGCAACGGCTGGTTATCCGACCAAATTTGAATGACTACTAAAAAGCGACGGATTCATACATATCGATGACCTTCTTTACTTTACTCACTAACCGGTTTACACATGTTGTGCCTGAGTACACTGAAGTAGAAAAGTAATAAGTAATAAAATAAAGTTGTTATTGGATTATATTCTACTAACTGTTTCTATTATATTTATTGATAAGCCGTAGGTTAGATAAATTAACAGTAAGTTTTTCATCAGTAAGGGGAATGCTCCAACCAGCCCGCGAAATTCAAAGTTTCTTGCGGTTTTTTGCAATTTGCAGGCCAGTGCTAGGTTGTCATTCCTACAGCTTTATGAACTTAGAGCGTAGTATTGATGATTTGATGATTATAATTCTGTAACTACATAAGTCTTTACAGCCGTGAATAATATTTTAATCACCACACAACCTAGCACTGGTCTGCAAATTCTAAAAAACGTAAGAAAATTTTAATTTCACGGGCTGGTTGGAGCATTCACCTTAATAGAAGATCTTTCGAGATTTGAGATTTCGCCTCCCCGCACCGCTGCAGATATCTCTGGCCCCGCGGCATCCGCTGACGTCGTGTCGCAAGGAGTCGCTTTGTCTAGCTTGGAGAAAGTGAGACAGCTAGTACGCGTACGGTGTTAGTGTGACAGAGACAGTTACGTGTAACATCGCTCTAATATGAATAATAGGTACGAAGTGTTTATTGACTGGGAAGTCCGTTTGGATTATTACTTGGTATTGGTAAACAGTTGCAGTTATGTTATGACGCCAAGGACACTGTTACGTTGAATCACGCAGTTGCACTGATACTGTTTGTTTACTTTTTTTAAGTTGGTTGAAAGTGGCGTATTAAGCATTTTATAACAATTATGTGGTTGAAGGGGTGGTGAATTTTATGGCACGATCTGCGGTGGTAAGTATTTAATGACATTGTTTTGACTTATTTAAAAATATTTGTACACTTATCAAGTACTTGGATTTTTTTCATTACTTTACCTATTTATTTATTTTTTCACAAAAAATGTTCTAAATCATGTTTGTTTTGTTCTCGTCTGAAAGGATATACATACTTTCCGATTGGTCCAATAGAAATTTCATCAAAATCGATTCAGTCATTTGTTTTCTTTTTTGTTTATTACGTATTTAATTCTCTTGTGCTAGGTTGATGGCATATAATCCCTTAATAACTTCTAGTTACAATGTATCATGTCTCCAAAACTAAAACTCGACCACAATACGTCAACACTCAACATGTCACAGTCACAGGGCTGTATCTTTTTAGCCGAAATAGCTAAATACTTGATTTGATTTTTACAGAATGTTCTACGGCAGCTGCTATAACAACAATAATATAAACCAAGCAGGGAGGGGCGGCATTTTGCCTATTGGCAAGTTGCATAAACTTCCCAATTCAATTAATTACAGAATTATCGAATGCCAAGAATTGTGGTAAAAAATTATATGACCTGAGAGCGAAATTGCTCCTTCAACTTTTTAAACAATCAAAAACCCAATACGTAGTTGACTGTTCATGTTATACGACCAAAATATTAGATATATGTACAAGTAGCTTATTCGTTTCTGCTATAAGACAAAGAGTTTGTTCTAATAGTATGTGCACAAGTCATGCAGATGAAAACAAATTGTACAATTGCAAGTATTTGCCGTTGAACTTGGATATAATAAATACTAAAGGTATCAACCACCTACAAGAAGCTTGCGAATCATGTTTAAGCACAGAATTTACTCCAGAGTGTCATTTTTGTTGCGCTGGAAATATATCATTCAGATACAATGTTAAAGATATTATCATTTATGAACTTCATGACGTGTGCACCAAGTTGGATGATCTGCCTCGTAACATTGAAGTAAATAATAAGGAGTACACAATTCTGTCTGTAATAGAATATGAACCCGCTTCGAAACCCAAAAGTGTTGGACATTACAGGGCTCACTGCTAAAGAAAAAAATAGTAATTTATTTGAATGGTATGATGACTTATATGGTAAAATCCAACGACGTGGGAAATATAATATTATGCCACATGTAATAGTCTACACAGTAGAATAGACAAAATTGTATAGGGTTAAAATGAATGCTCCAGGGTAGCCCGCGAAATACAAATTTTCTTCATCATGCACTAGGTTGTATGATGAAGAAAATTTGTTGTGAAAATTTGAAAAAAAAACTGGCTTGCAAATTGCAAAAAACGTAAGAAAATTTGAATTTTGCGGGTTGGTTGGAGCACTGACCTTAACCAAATAAATTTTGGTACCTACAGTTTTGAGAGTTGTATTTAGTGTTCCTATACCTATAGTCAACCGCACATTGATCTGTGTTGCAACAACGTGTTTCCATTTTATATGTCGTATTACGTACCTATGAGGGATTTATAATTATTAACCAACGATTATATTATAGCTGATTATGTAGTTTCACATAATTTTGATTTGATGGCGTTTTAGATATATAAGTGTCATTCCACAGTCAGGTGATAATGTTGTTACGTATATGGGATAAATATGTTTATTTATAGCCAAACACCATCAGATAATTTGTGCACAGTCGATGTTTACAGTTATATCTTTATGCGGTTTACTATATTAACACACTATAACTGAATCTATGTATAAGCAAATTACTCGTAAGATTTTAATTATTTATCTGTTATTTAAAATGTATTATTTTTAACACAATATTATATTTATACTTAATACTGATCTGTGATTTTTTGTGATGCCAATTTACTAATTACATGTTAAACTTAGATGAAAAACTGATCTGTGATTTAAATAATAACGACTACACAAAGTGCAAATAATTTATAATATTTATAGGTAAGAAATTTAATCTGTGATTTGATGCAATACTTACTTTAAGAATTAAAATTAAGGGAATAAAAATTATAATTTCCACATCAACAAGCTGTTTCATTTAATATAGTCACAAGGTTTTAATACATATTTTTAATTAGCCCCCAAAACTTTTGAGCGCAACTGTACGGACAACAGCTTAGGTATAATACGTCAAATAAAGAAGGTCATCGATATGTATGAATCAGTCGCTTTTTAGTAGTCATTCAAATTTGGTCGGATAACCAGCCGTTGTTTACATATTTTGTTTTTTTGTTAATATTAACTTAATGCGAAACATTCCAAGCTGAATATTTTCACCATATATTTTTGACTAAAGGCACACAATTTTGGTTCACACCTACACATCTGGGATTGAGCCGGTTCCTTGTATTTTGCCGTCAAAGTTAAGACACCATCGTTTTGACTTTTAGCAAGATTATTCAATAACGCATACATGAATAGTTTTGAAACTTTGTATGGTTATTAATAGCGTCAAGAAGGACCGAATACAGTTTTCAGCGAACTTGTGCCTTGTCTCATTTAGGCGCTGCGATGTTTTTTCGGGTTTTCATAAAACCGCGATAACTTGAAAACTATAAATATTTTCTGAAATCTAATTAGGGCACTAAGGTGTGCCCCTTAAGAGCTACTCGTGTATGTTTATTCTACAGGGGCACATGCAATGGTTTTAGAGATATACGATTCATCAAAACGTTACTCCAGCAGGAAATGCAATATCTCGAAAACCTGAAGGGGCACAGATTTAATTTTTGGGGGCACATTTTGGCACACATATAAGCTATCTGGCCATGCAAAAATGTTCTCTCTCCGATCATTCGTTTAGAATTTTCCTGCTAGAAAAACGTTACCCCAGCAAGAATCGTTTTTTCCGTTTTTCTCCAAAACGACAGGGGGCACACATTTTTTATGTGGGGGCACATTTACAGCAGATAAGGCACACATTATACGTTCTACTCATATAACTCTAGGAGACACTTTCTTGCTAGGGTAACGTACACGGCTTGTTCATCCTCGTGTTGTCTTTTCACTGCTGTGACAGAACTTTTTCCGGTGTAGAATTTTCTGCAATCCACGTGAATTGTAATGAACTTTTCACTTCAGTAATCAGCAAACTTATCACCTCTCGTGACACTTGCATGATGCATCGATTAAAGTTGGCATTAGATCTACAATATTTGGTCTGAGGTATGTATGTACTTTTTCGATAAAACTTACCGTTTTCGGAAAAAATCCAAAAAACCTCAAATTTAATTAATTATTATTTAGATAACTTCTGTAGCGCACATGGGATTAATGGGGACTTTTAAAACTTCCTTGCTCACGGTGAACCCAAGTTCTCCACGAAATTTCAGCTTTTCGGGAGTTTTTGATATTTGACCACTATTTTTATGTCTAGATCTTAGAGAATTTCTAGATTGACCGGACTAATTTGTCAGAATTGGTCTGAATAGAAGTATGTACAGGTGTGTACATACTTACTAATATTCTTAACGCTCTGTGGGCCTAGCGTAAGTTTCATTTAACCGTCGCGATTTAACGCATCGACCGAGGTTGATCCAGATGGTTAAAAGCAACTCACAGGCCTATAATGCTCGAGACTGGGGCCTCAGTCAGTCAGTTCAGGCCTGCCCTTGGTGCTTTTTTTGCTGTCATTAATTTCACTGAGTTCTACTTTAAATACATACTAATTCCATATTTTTATGGTTCCCGTCCATCCCCTGCAGACATATGACAGAGTCAGACAGACTGTCACTGTCTGTTGATGTGACAGTTAAAAGTGCTCTGTGGCCAGTGTTGCTAACACAGGGTAATTAACCCGATTTAGGGTGAAACAATTCGGTGGGGTGAGTTTTAGGGTATTTTGTAGGGTAAGGTCTTTTTCGATTACGAGACTTTAGTAGTAATGCGTCGCGTTGCGTTTAGTTTTGGGCCGGGGTTCAGTGGGGCTTATAAGCTGGTGGTTATAAACGATACCATAGCATTTCTAAGGTAGCATTATCTTTTTTATCAGCACCCATGAATAATCTGCAGCCGTAAAGAGAACCTTTTCTCTATATTCAGTCATTAAGACCGAGCTCTGTAGGTAATCTTTGGCCAGGATATAGAGGATAATTCTCAGTCATATAACAGTTTGCGTTAACTTTACAACGTCAAAACAATCATAGATAAATTTAATTAACAAAAGTATAATACGTTAACTTTGCTGTCGATGCAGAGGACACATTTGTGATGTGAGACTAAAAAATATCTCGTTGTTTTATTTATAAAGTGAGAAAAAACCGAGGGAATTAATTTAGGGTATTTTTTAGTGAATCTGGGGTAAACTGCGACTGAGGCCTGAGGTAAAGTAAAAACCAGGGCTGGCAACACTGTCTGTGGCAGCCCCCGAGCCCCCGCCCCGCAGTCAAAAGTCAAAATCATTTTCAAGTCATTTTGTGAATTTGTTTTGTGCTGTAGTTTAATGCTGGAATTTAGCCGCGAATATCTTAAAGCATTCTACAACTACGACACTCGTTAGCAAATACAGTTAAAGCAACTGGGTTTTACTTGCTGTAATAAAACTTGCCTCAACCATGTCTTCCGACACAGCACAAGTTAGTTCATTACCATTGCCCCCCATGCAATATATAAACTTCTATACTGATGAAAATGTGCGAAGAAATAGAGCACCTTTACCACCGCGACCTATTCACGATTCATATTCGATGTTTGGCCACACTTTCAATGCGGACGATACAATAATCAGGTCACTGGAAAGTCAGGTAACTATCTCGTATTGTGCAACAAATAATACCATTTTTCTAAATAAGCAAACGTTAAATTAATTTTACGATTCTAGGGATTTCGGCGGCTATATCCTATGCACTTTGAAAGAAGAAGAGAACTGAAAAAACTAAACCACTCTTTACTTGTCAACTTTTTAGATCTATTAGATCTGTTGGTCCATTGTCCTGACTCTCCAAAAAGAGCAGAAAAAGTTGAGGATCTGAGTTTGTTGTTTATACACATTCATCATTTATTAAATGAGTTTAGACCACATCAAGCTAGAGAAACTTTGAGAGTGATGATGGAATTACAGAAGCGCCAACGTGTTGAAACTGCTACACGGTAATGTGATTTTTAAACTATTCTTTTTTCCATAATATTATAATTAAGTAGGTGTAATGAAATATCTTTTGTTATTTAACACATTATTATATTTCAGATTCAAGAAACACTTGGACAAAGTACAAGATATATTGCAAAGTGCTCTACAAAGTTTACCAGACCAGAATGAATTAGAAGCCAACTTCAAGGTTCCTGTTGAAATACTTGAACACATGGATTGCAGTGCCAATGATGTGTCAAATCCAGATCCATGCTATGAGCTAGATCGTCTCATGTGTAATGTTGTTGATAATATGAGATAAGTTCATAATAGGTAGTTATAATTTCATTTTTATTGGAAATATTATTTTGTATGTAGATCTTTTTCTTAGAAGTAGGGAAAATAATGTTCTCAAAAGTTGTTCTTAAGAGATGATAGGAGCATTCATAATACAGGATGTGGCATATTTAATGGTCCTACATTAATGATTTGCAGGGCACTCAATAGATGGTGGAAATAAGTTGTAAGGGATGTTCAAATCCATCTGTCCCTTACATCATTTGAAATTTCCAGTTGATATGCATAATGATCCCACTGCTGGGACCCTCTTTCTGTGAGAGTGAGTGGCTATAATCCACCGCGCTGGCCAATTGTGGGTTGGTAGATGTCTCGTCTTCGAATTTTTCGGCTGTAATAATTATCTATAAATACAGCTCAAAATTAATAATTATTCAACCTGTTGTGTTAAAAAAAATATATGATGGTATGTGATAACTGAATATATGGTCCCCTTAATGTTGGATCAATCCTTACACCACATTATGCATACAGGGTGGGGACTAGAGGTGAGGCAGAAATATTGGATTAGGTGTGTTGATTAGGTATTTTTCGATACTAGTCCGTACCTAATCCAAAGCGTCGAGGATTAGGTATGGCACAAAATATTCGTACACAGTCTACACAGAAGATATTCCGTACCGTAAAATGTGGGTTAAGTTTCTGAAGTTTCAAGTTTAATTAGGACTGCCACCAGCGCCATCTATGTAGAAATAGGGTATTTACCGATTTCATAAAAACTATTTTAATTTGAAGATTGGGACGCTATATTTAACAGAAAATTAAAAATAATTTTATTAATACACATTTTCTCAATTAAAAATAATTTTATTAATACACATTTTCTCAATTAAAAACAATTAAAATCGAATTTAGTTTTCGTTGTTTTGAATTTACCGCCAAAACGCTCCTTACGATGACTTTTTATCATGTGACATGTGACGTCAACTTTGTTTATACGGCACCGATACAAATACTTAGTTTGGCGCCGTTTTAGAAGTATTTGTGCACAGAGGCACCGCAAACCAGTAATATCACTTTATATACATTAAAAATCTTGTTAATTATAAACTCGACATTCACTTATTTTTTTACTAACTACTTTAGTTTACACAAAGTTGACGTCACGTGATAAAAAGTTATCGTAAGAAGCGTTTTGGCGGTAAATTCAAAACAACGAAAAATAAATTTGGTTACATCGTTTTTAATTGAGAAAATGCGTAGCAATCAATTTATTTTAATTTTTCTGTTAAATATCTCGTTCCAATCTTCAAATTAGAATAGTTTTTGAAAAATTGGAAAATACCCTATTTGACAGATTGGGGTAGCTTGATGTTCTGGCCTCAGTACCTATAAAATCTACATTGTTTAAAAATAAAGACGGTCTTTTTACATATTAATGTTTGTATTTAGGTATTTAATGACTTCAAAATACAAACTCCTGTAAGCACTAGTAGTGCCAGTGTTTTCATTTATTTATCTTGACAACGTATACCTTCGTAAATGTACAATCAAATCTCATGAACTCTTTAATTTGTGGTAATAATTTGTTTCAAATTCTAATTCTTTTATTCGCAACCATGGGTAAACAAATGCAGATATTTTACATTCATGTAATAGTTGTATATCACAGTGTAAATGTGTATGATGCAGTTGCAATTACAACTTTGTTCAGTGCAGATGATCAAGTACCATCAAAATGCAGTTTCCTTAGTTTCTTGTATTAGAATTTACTACATAGTAGAGCTACCCTAACTAGATCCTAAGATATTTTTTATTGAAACCGTTAAATGTTGTGTGTACGTTTCAATGGCGCAGCCACGGCGCGGCGATATAAAAAAAATCTTTACCAAGTTGTTGTAAAAAATTGAAAAAGTTTATTTCCAAAACCTTAAATTTGTCAAAGATATGATTAAAACGTTAAAAGGGTTAGAACGTGGCCGCGCCATTGAAACGCGCCACGAAGATCTTTAAAACTAAGCGTTGCAGACCTGAAATTTAGGTAAATAATAGATTGAATTTGTAAAAGAAATTGTAAAAATTTAGAATAAAATCCTAGGTTTATGAACCTAGGATTATTTATAAAGAAAGTTTTCTGTTAACAATAAGCCATGGTCACCCTATCGAAAAATTCAAAACGTAATTTAAGGGTTTACGCATGGTTTACCTATCGATGCTTTTTACAAATTTGGATTGGTATTCTACAAATTAATAGTCGTTGGACTTTTCGTGTATTTTTTAAAGTTTTGATAAATTTAAATCTAGGTTTTACAAAAAACTTCAAGCCGATGATTTTCAGCGAGATATCGGCGATAATGTGCTTTGCACCGTTTCAATGGCGCGGTTTTAGTCTTACAGCTCCTGAAATATAAACCTAGGATTTCTTGTTATATTTTTACTATTTTCGACAAATTGAAATCTGGGTTTTACAAAAAACTTCACGACGTCTGCGATGCGTTTTGAGCCTGTCTAGTACATGTCATTCCAGCCGTCCCAGTCTAAGTGTTCTGTGAGCCGTCCTCATCAAGTCAATCTTTTTGGAGTCACTAATTACCGGTGTGATCTTAATGATGTAATTCGTTATTATGTGTGTCATTGTCACTAATATTTCTACACTTTTTACACTACACTAATTCAAAGGTATTGGTCGTTTTAGTCTTCGCACTATAGGTATTTGTTTGGTCTAACAGCTGAATCGCCTTGTGTTCACATGTTGATGCGGTCGTTGTTCATGGGCCTCAGCAAATTTTTGGATTATGTTGGTGACTGGTTCCATTTTTAGGTCACGATGGAGGTCGTCATTTCTTATATACCAGGGAGTATTAACAATACTCCTGAGTACCTTTTTCTGGAATGTTTGTATAATTTTGACATTGGTCGGTTTAGTACAGCCCCAGTTGGATGCCATAAGTCCATATTGGCTTTTGCCATTATTCTTATGAATATGCATAAATAATAAAATGTTGTTGTGTATCGATAGACAGGAATCCCGTCTTATCAACCAATAGGTACATGTTTTTAAAACGCATGTCTAATAGAGTTCCTGTCTTTTCTTTTTGACGTGCACTTTCTCCGTTAGGAGTAGCTATACGTGTTCTGTGTGCACTTTGCACGTGCACAAACATACGCAACGCTGCGCAGATTTAAGCGAGACATTACGTTTAAAAACAACCGACTTCCAAAAAATACAAGAGAAAAATAACTTTAATTTCGGAAGTCGATTTTTTCGAGATTTTTGTCATTGTCTTGGTGAGATTAAGCACGCGATTCTTAACCTCAACTCTCGTTTAAATAACAAAATCTGTTTGTAGCGTAGTTTGTCGTGTTGTGATTGTTTTGTGTGGTCTGGTTCGGGTATAAGGTTGGTATTTTAAGAGGAACCCCCTGATGGGGGTGGAGGGATTCCTCCAGATATTATGGAGGTTGTGGAGTGTTCCCAAATCACTGATCGCGTAAGACCCGACATTAGAAAACGCCCCGGAGATCCTGAAATTTCTGTTGACGCGAAAAGAAATAAGCCGCCGTCTGACTCAATTCAGTCCGTATATACTAAACCATGGTTTTGTCAACGACTCCAAAATGCTCTATGGTGAGAGTGACAGAGCTCCCTTCACAGTATTTGTCTCTAGGGTGGAAACAGACCCTAAGCAAGGTCTAAGCTTAAATTCTCTTAAGTTTGCCCAATTTATCTTTAACAAAGGTTTTAAAGGTGTTGTCCAAGGCAGTGTCAGGTCTGTGGGCCGTAATAAGATGTCTATTGAGTTCATGACATTCAGTGATGCCAACAACTTTGTCAGCAATCCCATCCTTACGGAAAACAAATACTTGGCAACTATCCCACGCTTTCATGTAAGTCGCATGGGAGTTGTTAGGGATATTCCTACTGACTGGTCACTAGAGGAGCTAGTCCTCGGTATAGAATCCCCTCGCAATTGTGGAGAAGTCATTAGGGCTAGAAGGCTTAATTTTAAAAACAAAAAAAAGAGGGTTCCGTGTCTTGGTCCCCATCATCAACTGTGGTGCTTACTTTCTATGGGCAAATTCTCCCAGAGAAAGTCTTCTGCTACAATGTTTCTCTTCCTGTCTCTATCTACCATCTCCTCACTATCCAATGCCGCAACTGCTTACGTTTTGGCCATATTAGCACTCAGTGCAGATCGAAGTCTCGCTGTTATCGTTGCGCCCAACCTCATCCTGGAGATAACTGTAATGTTCCCGTGGAAGCCATAAGGCCACAGATAATAATTGCCCTGAACACTCAAGACAGAAGTCAATTAAAATGGTAATGTCTCAAGAAAACTTAAACTACCGCGAGGCCTCAGTAAGGTTTCCCCGTCCCCGTAAATTGCCAAACTCTAATGTTACAGCAGGTCCCTCCCAATCTAAACTACCTCAAGCTTATCCTTCTGAACCCATTCTCTTCTCGTCCCCTCTTGACACATCCCCTGTCAAAACCTCCTATATCAAGACAGTTTATCGTTCTCCAAGACCAAGGCCAGAATTGGGTAAGTCATATGATACCCAAGCCCATAATTCGATGGTCTATACCTCTAACTCTTCTCAGCCTAATGGCTGTGCTCTGAACTCCCCTTATGGGGAAACCACCCCCTTCCCACTCCTAATGACAATTTGATAGAGCTCCTGACTTGCTCCCTTATAAACATCTTGTCTAAATTTAGTGACGCAATACCGGACAATGTCGTAATAGTAGTTCAACCGCTCCTTGAATCCTGGACTCGCCAAAATGGAAAAAACCCTTCAGTGGAACTGTAGATCAATTCGCAGGAAAAAATGTATCTATCTTATAAATAGATATAAACCCGTTGTCTTTGCTGTGTCGGAGACATGGCTCAGGCCTGGATCTCTCTTTAGGGTTCCTGGCTATTCATGTCTTCGGGACGACAGAGATGACGGATGGGCGGGTTGCGCCCTATTGGTTGGTAGATCCATCACTTTTTCCCAGATTCCTCTTCCCCATCATGATCCTGGTCTACATATAGTGGCCATTAGAGCCATGGACATATCCTATGTATCTGCCTACATTCCCCATCCCAATGCTAATATTTTGTCTGAATTTAACTCTATCCTTTCTTCTATTCCCAGACCTTTGATTGTGCTAGGTGATTTTAATTGCCGTCACACCCTTTGGGGCTCTCACTGTAATGACCCATCCTCCAGCTTTTTGCTAGACCTTTTAGATGACCGCAACCTTTGGGTTCTTAATGATGGATCTGCTACCCGTCGGGTTTCCCCTAACCAAAATATTAGTATTTCTGACCTGACTTTCTCTTCCCCTTCCTTAGTATCAACTCTTTTCTGGTCTGTTCTCCCTAATCCATATGGGAGTGACCATTTTCCTATCCTAATTTCTTTTCCAAGTCCTCACCCACGTTCTCCTCCAATCCAACCCCTACAAAAATATCGCCTACACCAAACTGACTGGTCTAAGTACTTGTCCAATTTGGACGCAGAACTTCAAAATTTTCCCCGAATATGTACATCCAACTCCCTAATTCTCTACAGTGATTTTGTTGAGTGTCTGTTGAGAGCTGCCAATTCTTCAATCCCATAAAAAAACTCTGCCCGTCACCTAATACCTTCTCCACCATGGTGGGATGCTGAATGCACTGATGGCGTCCGTAAACGTAAAGAAGCAGAAAACACCTTTTCCTCCAGTATTAATATGCCCGAATATTTAAATTTTAAAAAGACTTCTGCAACTACTTGTAGGTTATTGGCAAGAAAGAAAAGATGTGGTTGGCTCCAGTTTTGCGAGTCACTTTCTCCACGTTCTCCAGTTTCCCTTGTATGGAAAAAAATTAAAATCTACCGCAGATCGTGTGACAGCGAGTTTCCCGATATTTCTACCAATGACCACAGTTCCTGGTTGGAAGACTTTATATCCAAATTAGCCCCTCCTTTTGTTCCTAGCTCCGAATGCCTTCCCAATAGATCCTCCTCCCCCCACTTCCTCTGATAGATTTGATGACCTTTTCTCTTATTCAGAACTTATTTGTGCCTTAGATCATCTCCGGGATTCTGCCCCGGGGGTCGATGGAATACCCTACTCCTTTATTTCCAAATCTTCATCTAACTGTAAACTAATCTTTCTGAACCTAATCAATTCCTTTTTCGTTACTGGCCAAGTTCCAGAGTCTTGGAAATCCCAAATAATTATCCCAATTTTAAAACCTGGGAAAGACCCAAAAGGTTCTACTTCCTATCGTCCTATTGCCCTCTCTTCTGTCCTTGCTAAAATTATGGAGAATCTCATCAAGAATCGACTTGAATGGATCTTGGAAACTAAGGGCATTTTATCCAGTTCTCAGTTCGGTTTTCGAAAAGGTATGGGAACTCTAGATAGTCTAAGTGTCTTCATGTCCGATGTCCGCATTGCCTTTTCCAATAATGAAAGTGTTTTCGGTGTTTTTCTAGTCATAGCTTCAGCCTATGATAATGTCCAACTTCCAATACTCAGGCAAAAGCTGCTACAGCTGACTATCCCTGTGAGGATGGTCAACATCATTTGTAATCTCCTTATGTCCCGTTCTATTTCTGTCCGGCACCAAAACTACCTCTCCCCATCCCGTCTAGTGTGGAAGGGCCTACCCCAGGGGTCGGTCTTAAGCCCCATCCTTTATAATATATATACACATGATTTGGAGTCTTCAGTGAGTTGTTTCTGCAAAATCCTACAATATGCCGACGACATTGCTTTTTACTTTAGTTCAGCTTCCCTTTCAGATGCGTCATATGATCATATCGTTTAAATTCTGCCCTTTATTACTTAAACCAGTGGTTGACCGATCACGGCTTAAGTTTGTCAGTGTCCAAAACCAATGCAGTTGTCTTTTCTCGCAAACGTAATATTCCCCCCATTAACCTTTATATTGAAAATGAACCCATCTTGATCCGTGTAAAATTCCTTGGCCTCATTCTTGACTCAAAATTATCTGGTCTCTGTCATCTGGATTACATGTGTCAAAAAAATGTGAAAGAGGCGTCAATGTCTTACGTGCCCTTTCTGGAGTTTGATGGGGAGCTCTTCCAACTTCCCAGAGAATCCTATATAATGCCATAGTCCGTAGTCACTTTGACTATGGACTCTTTCTATTGGAACCATGCAACAAAATAGCCCTGGCCAAACTGGATAGGATTCAATCCAAATGCTTGCGTATTATCACGGGTGCTATGAAATGCTCTCCTATTAATGCCCTTCAGGTAGAATGTTTAGAGCCCCCCCTTCATTTGCGTAGACAATATCTCTGTGACAGATTTTTTTATAAAGTCATCCAGTATAAATGTCACCCTCTTCGTACACTTTCTCAGATAATCCCAACATCTCGCTATTGGTCTCACAAAAATCTTCCACTCCTCGTTAACAGCCTCAGTAAATTCAATAAATTGCAAATTCCCTTAGTCCAGTTAGAGAAAAACCCCTTATTTGAAGTAGATTTTGATTCCTTGCTCTTTCAACCAAAAATTATTTTGAACTTTGGTATTTCCAAACATGACCCTGCTGCTAATGTCAAATTCAATAGGATTCTAGCAGAGGACTGGCACGATTGGCTGACGTTCTTTACAGATGCCTCTAAGATGTCAGATAATAGTAATGTCGGATCAGCTGTGTGGATCCCGAAATACAAAATTATTCTTAATTTTCGTACCTAGCCCTGCTTATGGTGTTATATTCACAGGGGAAGCAATAGCTCTTTTGGAAGCAGTCTCCTACATTGAATCACATGGACTCAACAAAAGCCTTATTCTCTCAGATTCTCTAAGCTGTCTACAGGATTTAACAAAATCACCTTTTCGCTCTCGTCACAATTTTCCACTTATCCTTAAGATTAAACAACTACTGTATATGCCACTGCTTAGGCTTAGAGATTGCTTTGGCTTGGATCCCTAGCCACTCTGGAATTGTTCATAATGAGAATGCGGATTCGATTGCTAAACTGGCTACTCGGAATGGGATGGAGTCTCATACGTCTTGTTATCCCCGAGATCTGCGCTGCCTTGTTAAACCCCAGATGATAAAGAATTGGAATGAGCATCATTGGCAAAAAACTAGAATATTGAAGGGAAGATTTTATGGATCTATCCAACCATTCATTCCATCTGAATGTTGGTTCAGCAAATTAAAATACTCTAGTAAAATAGCCACCTCTGTCATAATTAGACTCCGACTTGGGTTCGTTTGCACACCAGTTTTTTTGGCCAAAATCCGAGTGAGGGACTCCTCATTGTGTGAATGCGGTCTGGATGAGGGTACTCTGGAACACTTGTTTTTCTCCTGTCCTCGTTTAACCACTCTTCTTTACGACATACTCCCTTCTGATATTCCCCGCCCAATTAACATTCCTTTCCTATTATCTCTAGCCCATACCCCTGCAGTTAAAACCCTTTATAAATTCATTATCATTAATAAAATCCAGTTATAGTTGATATTTCTATTTACTTATCTTAGACTTACTGAATGTTCTAACATTTATTTTGTGACGTTTTACATTTACTAACCAAAAATGTTGTGTCCTTTTTTAGCATGGGGATCCATGGATGACACCGCTACAAACACTGATCAATAGTCGTGTAACAGTTTACGATCATTACCTTCTCGTACCTTGACATTGGCAAAATCATCGAACGTTACCGATGGAGCCAGAACCTTTAAAAAAATAGAATAGAATTTCGGAAGTCGGTGACTTTGGATAATTATGTATTTGATTAATTTCTTGTCACCGCCTTCCGAAATTAAAGTTATTTTTTACTTTCTAGTGTTTTTTGGAAGTCGGTCTTTTTCTTCACTTTTTAGTTAAAGTGAGGCCAGCACATCAAGCTACCCCAATCTGTCAAATTTATTTGATAGTTTTTCAACTTTATCACAAAGGAATAAGGTTCATGTTCAATTGGGAAAATTTGAAAGTTTAGGATAGGTTGACCTGCTGGCGTCTGTACCTACCCCACACCAATTCGACATTTCATCATCCTTGGGGTCAAAACAATGCATATTTATGCTATAGCAGCAATCTCGGTTAATTTGCTGTCATTTTTCGAAGAGTTCCGTTGTCATGTACGTTACTCTAGCAAGAAAGTGTCTCCTAGAGTTATATGAGTAGAACGTATAATGTGTGCCTTATCTGCTGTAAATGTGCCCCCACATAAAAAATGTGTGCCCCCTGTCGTTTTGGAGAAAAACGGAAAAAACGATTCTTGCTGGGGTAACGTTTTTCTAGCAGGAAAATTCTAAACGAATGATCGGAGAGAGAAAAATTGTGCATGGCCAGAGAGCTTATATGTGTGCCAAAATGTGCCCCCAAAAATAAAATCTGTGCCCCTTCAGGTTTTCGAGATATTGCATTTCCTGCTGGAGTAACGTTTTGATGAATCGTATATCTCTAAAACCATTGCATGTGCCCCTGTAGAATAAACATACACGAGTAGCTCTTAATGTGTGCCCCTTAGTACCCCAATTAGATTTAAGAAAATATTTATAGTTTTCCAGTTATCGCGGTTTTATGAAAACCCGAAAAATCATCACAGCGCCTAAATGAGACAAGGCACAAGTTCGCTGAAAACTGTATTCGGTCCTTCCTGACGCTATTAATAACCATACAAAGTTTCAAAACTGTTCATGCATGCGTTTTTGAGTAATCTTGCCAAAAGTCAAAAGTTCAAAACGATGGTGTCTTAACTTTGACGGCAAAATACAAAGAACCGGCTCAATCCCAGATGTGTAGGTGTGAACCAAAATCTTGTGCCTTTAGTCAAAAATTTATGGTGAAAATATTCAGCTTAACGAAAAACCAAAATATGTAAGCAACGGGTGGTTATCCGACCAAATTTGAATGACTACTAAAAAGCGACGGATTCATACATATCGATGACCTTCTTTACTTTACTCACTAACCAATTCACACGTGTTGTGCCTGAGTACACTGAAGTAGAAAAGTAATAAGTAATAAAATAAAGTTGTTATTGGATTATATTATAGTAGCTGTTTCTATTATATTTATTGATAAGCCATAGGTTA
Source organism: Polymixis flavicincta (assembly GCA_949987655.1). Classification (NCBI taxonomy): domain Eukaryota; kingdom Metazoa; phylum Arthropoda; class Insecta; order Lepidoptera; family Noctuidae; genus Polymixis; species Polymixis flavicincta. The sequence continues at coordinate 15,424,720 of OX465181.1, read as the reverse complement.
GATAAATTAACAGTAAGTTTTTCATCAGTAAGGGGAATGCTCCAACCAGCCCGCGAAATTCAAAGTTTCTTGCGTTTTTTGTAATTTGCAGGCCAGTGCTGGTTGTGTGTTGATTAAAATATTATTCGCGGCTGTAAGAAGTATGTAGTTACAGAATTATAAGCATCAAAATCACCAATACAAACCTCCAAGTTCATAAAGGCGTAGGAACAAAAAAAAAAAACAGAAAAAGTCATCCCTACAGCTTTATGAACTTAGAGCGTATTGATGATTATAATTAAGTGATTTTTTGTGATGCCAATTTACTAATTATATGTTAAACTTAGATGAAAAACTGATCTGTGTTTTAAATAATAAGTAGTCGTTATTATTTAAAACACAGATCAGTTTGTAACAACAACGTGCAAATAATTTATAATATTTATAGGGAGGAAATTTAATCTGTGATTTGATGCAATACTTACTTAAAGAATTAAAATTAAGGGAATAAAAATAGTAATTTCCACATCAACAAGCTGGTTCATTTAATACAGTCACAAGGTGCATTTAATATATTGTTTTAATTAGCCCCCAAAACTTTTGAACGCGACTGTACGGACAACAGCTTAGGTATAAAACGTCCAATAAAGAAGGTCATCGATATGTATGAATCAGTCGCCTTTTAGTAGTCATTGGAATTTGGTCGGATACCGGAACGAAAAACCAAAATATGTAAACAACGGCTGGTTGCCGTTGTTTACATATTTTGGTTTTTCGTTAATATTAACTTAATGCGAAACATTCCAAGCTGAATATTTTCACCATATATTTTTGACTAAAGGCACAAGATTTTGGTTCACACCTACACATCTGGGATTGAGCCGGTTCCTTGTATTTTGCCGTCAAAGTTAAGACACCATCGTTTTGACTTTTGGCAAGATTACTCAAAAACGCATGCATGAACAGTTTTGAAACTTTGTATGGTTATTAATAGCGTCAAGAAGGACCGAATACAGTTTTCAGAGAACTTGTGCCTTGTCTCATTTAGGCGCTGCGATGTTTTTTCGGGTTTTCATAAAACCGCGAAAACATGAAAACTACAAATATTTTCTTAAATCTAATTGGGGTACTAAGGGGCACACATTAAGAGCTACTCGTGTATGTTTATTCTACAGGGGCACATGCAATGGTTTTAGAGATATACGATTCATCAAAACGTTACTCCAGCAGGAAATGCAATATCTCGAAAACCTGAAGGGGCACAGATTTTATTTTTGGGGGCACATTTTGGCACACATATAAGCTCTCTGGCCATGCACAATTTTTCTCTCTCCGATCATTCGTTTAGAATTTTCCTGCTAGAAAAACGTTACCCCAGCAAGAATCGTTTTTTCCGTTTTTCTCCAAAACGACAGGGGGCACACATTTTTTATGTGGGGGCACATTTACAGCAGATAAGGCACACATTATACGTTCTACTCATATAACTCTAGGAGACACTTTCTTGCTAGGGTAACGTACACTCCGTTGTCTGTCTCCGAAACGCATCATCCGATTTATATGAAATTTAAATAACGACCATTTCGAAATAAACCCCTTTCGAACAAAAATAAAGAATTTTGCTAATCGGTCTTATGACGGACTTGTGCGCCCGAACCTCCACCTAACTAACCTACTAAACTAGTTGCAGGTAAAAATGCTAGGCCTCCTTTGTTTGGCGTTTTCATTGACCGTCCCCCGACTTGACAATGCCTTGATCAAAATATTACATACAACTTAAAAAGCAATAAAACATTTTTTTTTTACTTTTTAGTGTATTTTTGGGTCGGGGTTTTTTAATTTTTAATTTAACGTCTGGTCGTTTTGCCTAGGTTTAATTTTAGTTTCGCTCGTACCGTTTCGGTAATTATTATTAGTGTTAAAATTTAGATTACATATTGTATAACAGTCATTGACATATCAATGATAACAGTCTTAAAATGATTTCCGTTTGTTGGATTTCAAATTAAACAATACTTATTTAAAAAATGTTTTATTTCCGAAGTGAATTCCACAAGTATTCTGTAATTAAAAACCATTGTAGGAGTCTTCTTGGTCATCAAAAAGGAGTTCAACAAAAATCTGGAAGAGGAGTCAATACGAAGTATTTGTAGAAAACTTTTAGCAGAATTTCCTGTAGCGTACTGGCACTGTATGAAAGAGGAATAATTTATAAAAGTTACTCACGGTATCACGGTGTTTCCACACAGGATGTCAGAATAGAGAAGATTCTTGAATGACTATAATCCTAAATTAATTCTAATACTTACCAAGTGACGAAGCTTTTAATACTAATCAGTTGCTGTTATAAGACACAACTGCTAAATTAATAATTAGTCTTAATAACAATGCTACTTTACTTACCATGCTGCACAACTGCTACTAACATGATACTCCAAAATGTTGGAGTGGCTACTGGAACTAAAAAAGTTGCATTCCATTGTTGATGATGAAAAATGTAATGTTGACTGCTGCACCTATTAAAAAGAGATAACCTATGCGACCATTAAACAGAAATAACTAGACGAAAATCAACCCAAAATACCCAAAGCTCAACTAAAACAATATTCTTGCAAAATTAATTAAATTTTCTTCAATATTTCTGCACTTGGAATAGGGCCAGGTCAACGAATCGGTGGAACTTAACGACTTCTAAACAACCACAACAAAACGCCCGGGAGACTAAGCGCACACTGCAGCCCTAACTATAAATTCCCCGTTCAAATATGTTGCGTGAGCAAATTGTTGGTTTTTTGTCATGTGCCATTGCAACATTTGGAAATTGGATAGAAATTCTTGAGTTTTCTATAAAGTTAGAGCAAATAATTAGCTCTACTATAATTCTTTTAAATTAAAACCATTGTCATTTTGTGTGAATCTCTCAGAAACTACGATGTTTAGTAGTTATTACGCCTTCTGAAGGGCGCCCCGTTGTTTCTGAAGTCACGTCTACCATATCCCCCACGTCCTCCCCTGCCTCCAGAGTTATTCCCAGGGAACCTTCCATTATTATTCAGTCTTGAGCTGTATTTGCCAGAGGGTGGTGTGTACATTTTGATATTCCTATCACCACTTCGTGGCCTTTTCTCGGGAGATTCTTTATCATGTTCATTGTCAAATGTGATAGGGCGATGTCGTTTGTGTACAGGTGAATGATTCTTATCTTCAGCGGCAGCTGAGAGTTTTTCCTGAAAAACAAAACTTATCATCAATTTGGGTTACTTTGAGGCATTGGTTTAAACTTATGAATAACATAAAACTGCAGATCTATTTTAGTATAATCAATACATATAATAAAAATGTAACAGATTGCTGTCTGTACATGATTTATGAGAAAAAATATTATAGGGACCTTTATCAACGCAAATAGCACCCAAAACAATGATAGTTAGAGTTTTTGTCTGTTTATCTGTGTGTCTGTTTGTCTGTGCGTTTGTGCACGCTAATTTCAGAAAAGTCGTTCGCACGTCGAACATTTGTTAAACTATCTATAGCTATCTAATATCTATGTTTACCTAATATAGGTAAAAACTAAAACTACATTTTGTTAGTCAGCTTTTTAAACGCCTTATGCCTTCGAAGTACCAAGTTGTCATAACTCGGTAAGAGCATACCTAACATACATTGTGTCAGCTAGAAAGCGCTTTAAGCTGTTGAAGTAACAGGTTGACAGCAGGAGTACACCTTTTTTTTTGGAAAAGTTTTCTCAATACATTTTGTAAGTCAGCTTTTTAAACGTTATGACAAGTACCAGGTTGTCATAACTTGGTAAGAGCACACCTAACATTGTTGAACATAGTTTTGTTAGATATAGGCTGTCATAACATACCATACTAGGTAGCTGTGTCAGCTAGAAAACGCTTTATGCCTTCGAAGTACCAGGTTGTCATAACTTGGTAGGAGCATACCTATCATAGTTGTGTCAGCTAGAAAGCGCTAACATTTTATTCGAGTTCTACGCGGACGAAGTCGCGGGAAAAAGCTAGTGATAAATATATTGAGACAATACATACCTCTTTTTCAGTTTTCTTGGATTGGAATGACAGTTGAACTTTACTTTTAAAGCTGGGTGGAGTGCGGAACAAATCTCTTATCAGTGTGTTGATATTAGAAGTAGTCTTCAGTGCAGCTATTTTCAACTTGTTTTCTTCCGAATTTGCATCTTCGCCTTTTTGGCCCTGTAAAATAAACTTTGTTTAGTCCTGGTGCAGTTAATAAATATCAGAATAATGTATTTTCGTGTTTTAAAACTAAATGGGATACAAACTTTTGTCACTTCCTTCAATTTCTTAATATATCCTTGTGTTAGTCGTGCAGTATATTGTAAACGTAGACGTAAGGCTTTTATTTTCGTGGCATCAGCAGTCAGTGCCTCTGGTGCCTTACGACACAGAGAGTGTAGGGCAAACAATGCACACTCTACATGAGAAAATTGAAGTGATGGTGTGGTCTTTGCCTCTTCTGTCTTCTCTTCAGATTTTTCGCCTTCAGTCACCTCTTCAATTGGTGCTTCAGGCAAGTATTTCTGGTGTAACAAATAAAACATTTAAATTAAATAACTTATCTCCTGTAAAAATAACAATAAAAAAGTATTTCTATTTTAAAAACGTGTGTTTTTGCAAGACCATTTCAATGGGTTCGGATGTTGAAAATAAAGTAAAAAAAGTACTTTTGCACTAATCTTTTTAAGTTAAGATAAAAGATACAAAACCTCATTGCAACAGTAACCAGGAGAATCTGCTTCTTTCGATATATTTCTTGAGAAATTGTTTAAAGAACTTCTGTTTTAGGAACATTACAAAAGTAACAAGTGTAGTTAATGAATGAGCTAGTTATATAGGGCGGGAGAGTCTACAGAGTACTTAATAAAATGCAAGGTTTCCCTAAGTACAAATTGTGCCTTGTCTGCACTCAAATTACCGTTCACCACAGAGAAAATTAAGATATATTGGTATGGGTTGCACGCCTAGTTTGAAGGCTATGTCTTTCATGGCCCAAATGTGATCTATTTGACTTACCATTAGCAACTCATACACTGCATCAATTTTTTGTTGTGGGTTTTCAAGTTCTCCACAATGTTCTGTGATCTCTGCAAATATCTTCAATAGTTCCAGTTTTGTATCTGTACCTCCTTCTGGTGTAGTTAGATTGTCCCAACCTGGGAGCACATGGTCACAGAAGAAGTTGACGAATTGGGTAGAGTCAACCAGAGCCTGTGAACATATAATAAAAAATTTGCTACTAGATCATTGACAAAAGTAAAAGAGTTTACAGTTTGTCGCAGAAGATGCAGTTTTAAGACACAAAAACATTTTCTATTTCATTGTAACAAAAATCTTAAATATCAATTTAAGATTTTTGTGATTTTGTGACATTTATGATAATAGATGGGTTTTCACAAAACAGATAAATTATTTTGAATTGAACTTTTCTGCTTGCATAACTTCATCATCAAAAGGGTTAAGGGGTACGCAGTTATTTGTTATAGCAAATGGTAAGACTTACAGAGAACAACGGCAACGCATGTTGGGAGCACTGTATAACTCGGTCCACATATTCAGGATCTTCTGGGTGCCAGTCATCAGGTGTAAATGCAAGAGCAGCAACAATTTGTACCAGTTCTTTTTTGCCTGCTGGTGTCTTTCCTAGCTTTGACCATGTCAACAACTCCATTATATGTTCAAATTCCTCAGCAACGACATCCTGTAGCTAAAACAAAGACCAACTAAAGGGTAAAGATATTTTATGGATGAATTAATTTTGGTACTCTATATGGTTTCTAACCAAAGCATGTTCAGCTATTCCATAATTGGAAGCAATTTTTTAGTTTGGTAATGTGACAATAAACAAGGTTTTTAACTCACCTCCAAAAGTTTCCTGCATTCAGCGATAATCAAATCTTCAGCTTCCTTAGTGATTACGTCTCTGCCAAGCTGTTTGACTTTAGATGCTAAAAATTTAATGCACCTCTCCCTGATAATCTCATTAGTAACTTCACTGTCTGCATTCTGATGTATTTGTGAGAACATACCCGTGAGTGCACCTTTCGGGTCTATCTTCAAAATAGCCAATAACGAGTTAGAGACTACATTTATTTCAGTTGTGTCGTCAGACTGTAGTAGCTGCGCTAAAATATCTGCAATTCTTTGAGTGTGCTCCTTGTGATCTTTGCACAATGTTGGCAAGTCCTTGATAGCTTGTTTACGGATCTATAAAAAAAGAAGAAAATTATCACATTAAAACTTATCAAGTTATGGTAATACTTAGTTCGCGGAAGTGCAGTTGCGATAACATTTAGTTGAAATAATTTACAGATGTAAGTGTATAATAACCAGATTAATACTTACAGCAACGTCATCATCCTCGCACAAGTCGAATTGAGCTTCAATGGCTTGATCAGCTAAAGTGGGAAAGCTGTTGAAAAACTTCGCAATAAACTGTGACGCCAGGCGCTTTTCCTTGTCGGACCCCTTGACAGCGGCTAGTATTTCTAAGTATTCCTTTTCGTGCTAAAATATTAAGACACAATTATAATAAATACAAGGTGATCAAATAAGTTTACAGGGGGCAAAGTATTTTTGATGGGCGTAAAAATTAGGTTACCTTAGAAATATCTTCTTTGGCGTCGGCTAACACACCATAATTTTGGTACAGTTTTTCAATATTATCCGCTGACATATTCGCTTTTAAGAATCAGCTTGTATAAATTGTAGTAGAAAAAGCTTTATAATCAACTCTAGGCACTTGATTACACTGAATAAATCTGTAAATCCCACGAGACTAGAACAAGCCAACTCCGCGTACGATCACGACCACAGACAATAGGAGTAATAGTGTTCTGTGGACAATAATGACTGATAATGACAATTACACACAGAGCAGTGTTGCCAACTCCTAAAAATTCGAGTCGCTAGACTCAATGTCAAAAGTCGCTAAAACTGATTCTATCAGGAACAGACTCAGGGTTTTGTGCTGGGAGGGGCATAAAAGGCTAGTGGCGGTTATTTAATTATGTATCTCTATCTATACTCTATACTATTAATAAAGAGGAAAGATTTTATTGTTTGTTTGTTTGCATTGAATACGCTACGAAACTACCTACTGAACCGATTTGAAAAATTATTTCACTGCTGGGAAGCTACACTATCCCCGGGTGACATAGGCTATATTTTATCCCCGTATTCCCATGGGAATGGGAACTACGTGGGTGAAACCGCGGAGCGCTGCCAGTTTAATTATAATTTAAAAACATATAAAAATACTAATGTTTATTTAAATATATTACCATCATTGGAACAATCACTTACATTGTTGTTTCAATGACAATTTGCCAGAAATACTAGAAACATGCAATTGCATTCATAAAAAAAATCTAATTAGAAAGAAATTTAAGTTTTGAGCAAGCGCGTTTGCGTTTTCCATTATATCTCTTGGCACTATATAATTCTGTATGGAGTTAACAAAAAATGTAAGTTAGTTTCGAAATTATCAAAACTTATCGAGAAATATGGATCCTCATTGATTTAAAGCACGCGCGCACAGCGCGCAATTTAAATTTCTAGTTAAAAATAATTAAACTCTGAATTCTTAGTAGGTAACGAGATGTTACTCTAGATGTCATGATGTGCCGCTAGGTCAATAAATGAATAAGTATGATCAGCTGGATTGGTTTATCTCAGAATCTATACTTGTAAATAAATTAAATTGACGGTAATTGAGTTAAAGGTCTATGAAAAAAAATCAGTGCTACCACTCTACCGTTTTCCGACATTTCAGAGAAGTTGTTTACAGCGACCCAAGTTGAGGCCGTGTGGTGCCGGACGTAAAAGAATAGCACCATCCCATTTCTTCCCGTGGGTGTCGTAGAAGGCGACTAAGGGACTTACTTGAGAATGGGCAGCAGCGTTCTCTATGCATTTTACCACCATACTGCGATTGCCAACCCGCCTGCCAAGCGTGGCGATTATGGCAAAACCCCCTTTTGGGGGAGGCCTATGTCCTGCAGTATTACGGCTGAAATGATGATGGTGATGATGAAGTTGAGGCCCGGATGGTATCAACATGTATCAACCCAATTTTAATACACTGTTTTTAGGCGATTCATATTTTTGCGTCACTTTTTTTGCAGGCAAATGAACTGCATTGCCGGTTTCTTAAACATAGTACGTAGGTATTGTACCAGCAAATCTTCTTCTATAAATATAAAAGGAGAAACTGACTGATTGACAAATCAACGTACAGCCGAAACTACTAGGACTAGGAACGTGAAATTTTACACACGGCTTCCTTCTATAATGTAGTGTACGGGTGGCGTTTAGTCAGTAAAAGGCCGACGCTCCAGCTCCATCCAAAAAAAAAAAAAAAACAAGCCATAAGGAGTACCGAGTTTGCTTCGTTCGTATCTATTATTAGATATTATTATCAAGTTCTTTTTATTCATTTTGTTTCACCCATAAGACCTGAGTACAGTTTAAAGTAATTTATTAATAAATTATATACATCTTAATAATAATCAGCCTATAACGTTCCACTGCTGGGACACAGGCCTCCTCTTTGTGAGAGAGAATAGGTCGTAATCCACCACGCGGGCCCAGTGCGGGTTGGTAGATGTCACATACCTATCTTCGAATTTTTGGTTCTAGGACATGCCGGTTTCCTCACAATGTTTTCCTTCACCGTTTTGAGAGCAGAGTGGTGATGAATAATTTACACAACGTAAAGCGCCTGTCTGGGTTCGAACCTACGACCTACATCTCGTAAGTCGCGTCAGTAAGGTACCACTTGGCAACCACTGCTATAAGTTTATACCAGGGGGTGGCAACTTCTATACATTTTAATTTCTTACTCTTTAGCGCCATCTATCTATCAGGACATAAATTAAAAATGAACAGTGTTGCCAGCGTAAAACCATGAAGCAATTGGTAGTAGGTAGGGTACTTTCGGTAGTGATAAATAAATTATGAAATTGTATAAAAATTAGAATTTATGTAGAAATATACTCAAATATTCTGATTTTGAGTCATATAAGAACATTATTGTTTTACTATATTAAAATTAAAAGTCGTAATTTTTAATCTGTATATCACATGACCTAAAACACGAGCCGCCATGGTGTGACGTCATAGAGGCAAAAAGTGTCAGTTCAGTGTAAACAACTAAAATACATATCTATCGTTTTAATGCTAGTATTTGTACAACTATACGCTACACACCAACGATAGCGATTGTAATTCATAATTTTCCCAAGAACCACCAAAATATCTTTAGCTGTTAACGTTGAATGAGTCCCGGTCGTAAATACACGACTGTTGTTTTTACCAATATTACGTCACCAAAATGGCTGATAGCGTTTCTGCGGGAACGAAAAAAGGTTTAAAATTTTATTTAATTTTATAGCAAGAAAGCACGTTTATTTTGCCGAAATATTTTTTTTTGTGGCTTTTTATTAGGAAAATCAACATTTTGAAGTACTTTTTCAAACATGGTAGAATACCCTATTTAAAGGGTAAACGTATAATCTTTGATTTTGAAAAAGAAAAAGAAATCCAATGAATACTTTACACCACAGGAAATTATTTTTATTTTCTTTTATTTCATCATGATTTAGATCTGAGTCACATATGTAATAATAGGTAAACATTGTACCTATTACAAAATCTGCACCAGGCATTATCATGTGATTATCTTACATAAATGCGCCAATTGCTTTTTAAGTAAAATAAATGGCATAATAACATTTTTATGTTTCTATTTCAGGTATTCCTCTACATCATTTTCCAGATCCAAAATCCAATCTTGAGAAATACATGACATGGGTTTCAACGATTGGCGGTCTATATCTGCAAGATAAGAAATATGTTTACAACAATCTACGAGTATGTCGTAAACATTTCAAAGCGATTTACCTCTACCCAAACCACCAGCTGTGTAAATTAGCAATTCCAGAAGTACAACTATCAGGTAAATTGTTCTTTTGATTCTCATCACAGATATTTTAAATAATAATGTATAGTAACAAATGTAGTTACTCCTGTACCCTATGACGCGAATTAAAAGCACCATCATGCCTACATACTAAATGTACTGCGTACGCTGCGCTTGCGCCGCGCCTTCACCTTACGCCGTTTCTTATGACATGTTTTATCTAAATAGACAGTTTATTTATTTATTTGGAACACCGGTACCTAACATAAAACATTTAAATGATGATTACATGAATTTCACTCTTACTTACAGCTCAAGAACGAGAAAGAGCGCCTGAGAACCTTCCATCAACATCTGCATCACAGTCTCAACTAATAATGGATGTAGATATACAAATGGAACAACATGAAGTACCCAGCTAAAGTACTAGGAATTGGTGAAGGGTGGGCGTTTTTGGCGGATTGTCTTATGTATTTTGACGTTCGAAAAGTGCTGATTCTCAGCCTAATTTGAATAAATGACTTTTGATTTTGATATTTGTTCTAATATCCTCGAAGCAACAAGTTTAGTGTACTAACGAATTAGCTTTGCCGAGGAGAATAATGTAGATTGGTTGTAAATTCTGTTGTAGTAAAGTTAAACCTAAAAAAAATCAAATCTAGATCCTGTAATCTAGTTTTGAAATGTTTTTTTTTGGGTTAATTTGACTACAACAGAATTTACAATCAATCTACATTATTTTACTTGATACAATTTTAACTATATATGTGTACTACTAGGTACGCACACTTTGACGGATGGATAGTGAATGTCCTGATAACTAGATGGCGCTACCTAAGCAATGCTTAAGTTGCCAGTCTATCTCTAGTATAAATAGTAGTCTATGGTTTATACGCTCATAGTTTTTTTTTTTCTAATTACTTTTATGGCCTGGTTTCAGAGACCTTTTAGACAAGTCTTTATTCGTATTCTAGTCATACATAACAAAGTTATTGTTATGCAGTAGTAACTTTATAATAACCTATTAGGAGTTTTTGGGGGAACACGAAAAGTCCACGTTAGTCACTTATTTTCACCTTTACTACACTTGTGCACTCACACGTAACTAAATTGGATAACTCACTACCAAAATTATACAATTTCATTCGCTATTTCACAAAATTTAATGATAATGAAAATTCATGCGACATGTTCTAACGCGATCCCGCCAAAAACTCTACGCTAGTGAAAATTATTCGCAATTAGAGTTGGGATTTTATCCGGATAAATACTCATAAATATCCGTTTTACTAGAGTATTTATCCAAAACAGCGGCCGAAATACTATCTAAAGTTTTCGTGGCGTATATTTTGTCATTTTACATAAAAAAGGTTTGAAATTAATGAAAATCTGACCATATAGATTAGTACTGTACGTTATTAATCACTTGCGCGCAGCCTCGACGTATTTTATAAGGAATTTTTCACTTTTTTATGGAAAATATTAAAAATGATTACCTTCATTTTGAGTGTTAGGGGTGTTTGAGTTTTTTTAAGGGCCGAAATTTTCATAATTTTTGCTATAGGACACACCATTTTCGAGATATAGGCAAAAGAAAAAAAAAGATACAGTACAGATTTTGAACCTGAAGTCGAGGCGTTGCCGCGTTGGTGTGAATTTTAGTTCATGACAACTCATTTTATTCCAGACCTTTAGGCCTCTCCCAAGCTGCACCACAACACCCCGTCCCAAAGGCACGGCGTACCACTGGGACGGGGGGACGTGCTGGTTGAAGACCTTATTTTTCAGACATTGCAGGATAGGCGACGAGAAGACTTGACGAAATTTCCCAAACGATGTCCAACCTAACTGGATACTTCTGTCGGTTTCTTTCTCAAAGTTGTGTCTATACCAAAACGACTTACCCTAAGTAGAAATACCTACTCCTTCACAACTTCGAGAAGTGACCTTTTGATGTGCAATGGAATCGGAAAGACGTGCTAGTTGTACATGACTTTCATCTCGTCCAAATTCATCCCGAGGCCAACCCACCGAGAGACTCCATTCAGGCTACGCTGCATCTGGTTTAACCATTCTAGCGTCTCTGCCATTATTACGATGTTATTGGGAAGGCGATGGTTTGAGATGTACAGTCGACAAATTTGAATCATGACCCACTTTGACGATAAATCGTTTGAAACCGTCAAAATAACAAAGATTTCCTTCCTTAACAGTGCATGCCGCACTTAGGACGTTTTAAATATTATGCAAGCTATGTCAATACGGGTCCAAGATCAATGCAATTTTAACCTTTGTCATCACTGAAATAGATAATATTTTAGATAAAGCATTCATAATCGTTTTTGAATCCAAACTCTTTGGAATTAACTGGTATAACTCAGAACAAACGTTTTTTTTTTTTTAAACCATGTTCCGAACTCTTTCGAGTATGAAATGACAAAGCATCAAAAAGTCACTCAGAAATTGGTGTCATATAATAATTCCTATGAGAATAAAAAATAGTTCGTTTTTATTTATATCGTATAGTGGCAAGACAAACAGCTCGGATTATAGTTCTCAGTAAGCAACGCTACGGTATATGAGAAATATCTCGAGAGTTAGGGGGAAGTATAATCTCGAAACACAGTGGACACCTCGAAACACCTGGATCAAGCGATATGAAGAAGAGGATACTCTGGAAGATATAATCATGGCGTTCGTCAAATCACGAATCAACAGAAAGCCGACATGCGTCATCATTACGAAGAAGACCCGTTTACTGGAACTCGATATTTTGCGGCACGTTACGACGACGTTTGCAGTCGCCTTATTGGATCAATGCGTTTGAGACTATTGGCTGTTATTGCAAGCAATGGTAGTTAGGTAGTTACACCCGATATTAACTATTATTAAATAATAATGAGTTCAACATTATAATTTTCCATTTTTTTAAGCGTTTTACTTCCCCACTTCTTATTGTTGCCTTAACGCACTTTGAAAACAAAATTCAGTGAAGATTTATGCAAAGATGATGGCTGAATCTCGTTTTCTAGCACACTTAAGTTGAACGCATATTAAAATAAATCAGATATATTAGATTAAAAACATTGTTTTTAGTACGATAATGCGTACGCGTCGTATTTATTTTGGGTGTGCATTCAGCTTTATAGCGTACTCGTGTGTAAAAGCTCATAATAAAGATGGAGACTGCAACAGATAATTCTCTGTATATTTCGGTATATTTATATGGCAGAAAACAAGGTCGTTGCCATGGAAATGTATGTGTTCGCGAATGTCGACCTAATTGTATTTGAATGTCTGTAAGAAAATAAGCTTATGGTGGGTCATAATTCAAATGTGTCGATTGTACGTTAACGTTGAGACTCTGTCCAGTCCAGCGTCTTGAAAACGTCAACCAACGCATTGGTAAACAGTTTTGGGGTAATCACATGATGTGATATCCCCCTGTCTCAGTCTCACTCCTCTGAGCAATTGGGTCGGCCTGGTTTTCTGATTTCGGATCTGAACAGTTGTCGTGGCAGCTTCATACAAGCATCTCAACACTTCGATGTAGCGCCAGTTCATTCGACATCGTTGCAGAAAGGCCTTCGACTCTATCGAAAGTATGGGCAGTACTGCCCATATCTCGATGGAGTCGAAGGCTACTCGTAGTCCATAAATGCCATACACAGCGGGTGGTTGTACTCCTCGGTCTTCTGTTTAATTTGCCTTACACTATGGATGTGGTATACGGTACTTAAGCCTTTTAGAAATCGGGACTTCTGGCGAGACAGTTCGTGACGACTTTCGAGATCAGCTTGTATACGTGGCTCAGAAGTGAGATGAGTCTATAATTTCTTCCAACCACTGCACCTCTGCTCTACGCATCGGCATCGGGCCTGGTACCCTCTTGGATGACAGAGTTAAAGAGACTAGCTAGCTCACTCAGGTCTGGAGCCTCGCAAGCCTCGCGAAACCTTTTCATTTCAGTGCACTATGAGCCAGTAAATTAATAGTATCTAAGTGCTGCGCAGTTTAAGCTCAACCAATCTGTTACTAATAGAAAAGCCTTTTGCAGGTTTCTAGCGCTGTGATTCTTTTCTTCGCCGTATTTTTTCATGACTTTTAAAATTTACATACGTTCATAATATGAAGTATCGAATTACTTTCGGACGGGCCCGTATCTTCATTGACGGACTTGGAGAGTAGGGCCCCTGTATTCAGAATTAATGGAAAAAAATAGCCACAATTGTCAAATGAAAAACATTTGGGTGGCATTCACGGGTACATTTTCTGATTCATTTTGTTACATTTTTATCACATACAAAAGTACAAAAACAGACCATAATTTGGACTGCACGTATACCTATGTGCCGCCCGAAAATATAATATTATTTGTTTATTGCTGTTTATTGACTCGTCGCAGATATCAATCAAATTACACGGGAAAGAAATAGAGTATCTGAGTCTAGGCTATCTTGTTAGAAGGTTTTTCGTCCTTTTGTGTTACTTATGTATTATAATTGCACTTCAAAAAGACTATAAATAATGTTTTGTGTACTCAAAAACGAATAGCTACGTAATGAAAATCGATTGCTACGAGATTGCTACGCGGCTACGATTGATGTTTTTAGACATATATTATTTAAGAAAGCTGACACGACAGACGTTGCCCTGTCTTAACTATGAATATTGAATTCGCATTAGTAGGTTTAATATCAGAAAATTTAATATGGTCATAAACTTTTCTTACATTTTGTAATGTTACGCGCAAGTTTCTTCATTTTTAACCCCCGACGCAAAAACGACGGGGTGTTATAAGTTTGGCGTGTCTGGTGTGTGTGTGTCTGTCTGAGGCAACGTAGCTACCGAACGGATAAACCGATTTTGATTTTGTTTTTTATTATTGAAAGGTGAATTAGTCAGGAGTGCTCTTAGACATGTTTCATCAAAATAGGTTCAGCTGTTTGAAGATTATCAGCTCTTTTCTGGTTGATGAAGGGATTTCAACATCTTCCACGAGTCTGATCGACTCGAAATTTGTTATTCTATTACTTCAGTGATATTAGACTAACAACTAACTAACCTTGATCTGATTCTGGAGCAACACCTGGAATTTCCAGGATACACAAGTTACTCACCAACAAATAGCAGAAGTATCGTGTTTTAGCTCATTGAAAAGGTCTCAATGATAGATTATAGATAAATGGTGATCAGGACGAGGAATGAGGATAAATTATTCAGAAACTTCACTGTGGGAAACATACGCAACGCTGCGCAGATTTAAGCGAGACATTTAGTTTAAAAAGCAGGAAATAAAAATTAAATTAAAATTAAAAAACCACCTACCCAAATAAAAACTCAAAAAAAAAACTTTAAAGGAAGTTGAAGGTAATATTTTGATCAAGGCATTGTCAAGTCGGGGGACGGTCAATGAAAACGCCAAACAGAGGCCTAGCATTTTCATTAGGTGTCCCCCGCCTTGACAATATCCTTGATCACTTTTTTACTTTTTAGAGTTTTTGTTTGAACCTCCTGACAACAAAACACAACACAACAAAAAAAGAATTTAGCAAAATTACTCCAGCCGTTCCCGCGTGATGCCGTGTTCAAGGGGAATAGGGATTCATTTTTATATACAGGATAAGTTTTTATCCAGTGCGCAAACTGTAACCATGAATTCAGCATATCATTGTAGACCCCACAGCACAGACATTTTTCGTCAGTTATACAAACAAAATCAGCTGTACCATACATTTTGACCGCGTAGGTATATTACACTTTTCTATGAAACAGATGATTTATTTTTGAAAAACCGGCGAAAGAAGACTGCGCTGGGGGTCTAGAATATATGCTGAATTCGTGGTTAAAGTTTGCGTACTGAATAAAAACTTTTCCTGTATAAGAAGAAGATATGATAATAATGTTCCTACATCTCTATGTTTTAAGGATCATTATAAAAATATGAAGACATTAAATATTAGAATCGGCTTTGATTTTGTTAGCGTTTTCTGGAATAAAATCTTACAAAAATGGCAGTAGTAGGTATACAGATGTGAATGCAAATACTTACTTCGGGATTCCCAATGGGTACGAGAAACACCTATTCAAATACCTGCCTAGGCGACGCGGACCTACCTATTGGTAAAATGCGGAGCTTATTCCAGATATTCTTACAAGCAGGTGAGAAAACAATACATAACAATAACTAAAGTATGCTCCTTTGAAAAGGCCGCCGTCCGCGCCGACGGCAGTCCCAGTACCTACCTACATTTTTTTTTAAAGTTCTTGTAGAATGTTTAGGTAAATATTAAGTAGAATGCGTGGTATTAAAATACGTTTTTATTTAATACAGTGGTCTCAGGTATATCGAGTATTCTATGAAATTAAGTATGTATTTAAAAAAAGATATCGGTATGTAGAATGTAAAAATATTGAGATGAATATTTGTGTCACGTGTTGTTTAAATTGCCATCAGCATTTTATTTAAAAATTTTTGGTCACTAATTTCTAGTTGATAGAAAAAAGTACCTACCTAAACAACGCCTTGTTCTTTATTTTTGTTTCATTTGATAGATACCTACATATTAACTGATTTTTTGTTGGGAATTAATAAAAATAGCGTTTGTGACTTTGGTTTGGGACACTAAATAGCTGTAACGCGCTTATTATTATTTATTTTGCCTTCAAGTTACATATTATGCAGATGGTCCATACCCCATTTTCTTGGTGGTATGGTAATAGGTATGTAGCTCTCTTAGTAGTGGGTGCCTAATTAATTTCAATAAACATTTAAGTTAAATAGGTACTTAGTAAGAAGTTACATCTTAGAAAAAGATATTCGAAGAAGCATTTTTCGGGTACCTACTTACAACTTTATTATACCACAAAGATTAAGTGATTACTCGTTTATAAAACTGTTAAATAATCGCAAAATACAAAAAAATAATGGTAAGTTTGCCTAAAGAAATTTCTCACAAGAGGCGCACTTCATTAGGGCAGTGTTCATTATTTTTGTTGTAATTAGGCAAATGAAACGCGAGTGCGGCAGAGTGCGGCCGGCGGGCGCCGAGCCCCGCGCCGGGGCGGGACGGCCCGTCTGCCGCGCTCATTGGCCGACACAGACGCCGCCCTCCAACTCCGTCATCGTCCCTCCCGTTTCCAAGACTGCCGGCCTCGCTTACCTCCTTCGTTTCGCTCAGTCGCGTCCGCTTCGTCGCGTGTGGTGTATCTCGATTCTCGTGCCGGCCCCTATTAACAGAACGGTCGTGTTGTGACAGCGAGTGTATGTGCGATGCTCGGACGGTGATCGAAGCATGGTGAATTACGTTAATCCGCTCGCCATGTACCAAGGCAAGGGCGGGCAATACGGCAGCGGCTGGTATGGCTGGCAGCACCAAAACTTTGAGGAACAACAGTGGTGTGCGTGGAATGGAGCGCCCGCGGGAGGAGAGTGGGCGCCGGATCCTCACCACTTCCCGAAGCGTGAGCCAGGGGAACGCGAGATCGCGGACATGCCTTCCCCAGCGCGGGGCGACCTGGCCAGCCCCAGCGAGGGCTCCCCGGGCTCGAGACCTGCGCAGCCGCCGGCCCCTCCGCGTTCCCCATACGAATGGATGAAGAAACCCAACTACCAGACACAGCCTAATCCAGGTTTTTATCTTTTTCAATTACCTTTATCAATAACCAACGTTCTTGTTGTAATTTGTTGTTGCGGTAGGCTTCATGCTACTAAAACTGAACAGGTTATTTTTGTAGAGATACCCACCAATTACTGCAATTATAAATTTTGTTTTTATGTTTTGGGTTTCTTTGCTAAATTTGTTCAAATGATAAGCCTAAATGATTCAATTGTGTAGGGTACACTTTTAAATAGGTATTATGGTTAGGTAGGTAAGGTTAGCAGTCTGCATTTAAGACTATCATCATGGTCACCTTATGTTTACCTAATAGACCTCTTTAAAGACATATTTTCAAACGCGTCTAATAAATGTCCCAGGTATAAAACCCCTACTTAAATTTATTATTGTTTGTCTTTCTTTCGGTATTAATACCGACGAATTGCATCAGAATAATGCAATAATGAATGTTGTTATAATTAATTTTTTATAAATGTACTATTTAACTATTACCTATGTATCCATGAAATCAATCCCGTCGTTTGATTTCATTAGACTAACGAATACATAACCTATTGGGTACGATGAATTCACTGATAACGATAAGGACTAAAAGAAAATTATTGATTTCCACACTGTGCCTGTCGCATACCGATGATGTGATTCATTACATAAATAACTAGCAGCGCTCCGCGGTTCCACCCGCGTAGTTCCCGTTCCTGTGGGAATACGGGGATAAAATATAGCCTATGTCACCTGGGGATAGTGTAGCTTCCCAACAGTGAAATATTTTTTCAAATCGGTTCAGTATTTTCGGAGCCTATTCAATGCAAACAAACAATCAAATCTTTCCTCTTTATAATATTAGTATAAATGACGACTGAAATCATTGTATTGTTCGTTATTTATTACCCCTACATAACGAGCAATGGTGGCCAAGTGGTAACGGCCGCGACTTACGAGTTGTAGGTCGCAGGTTCGAACCCAGACAGGCGCTTTACTTTGTGTAAATTATTTCATCACCACTGCTCTCAAAACGGTGAAAGAAAACATTGTGAGGAAACCGGCATGTCCTAGAACAAAAAATTCGAAGACATGTGACATCTACCAACCCGCACTGGGCCCGCGTGGTGGATTACGGCCCAATCCCTCTCACAGAGAGGAGGCCTGTGTCCCAGCAGTGGGAACATTATAGGCTGATGATGATGACATAACGAAAATATTCTAGGCCCTATATTGTCAAACCCTACTAGAGACTAGGGTTGCTTTCCACAAGAATTTTGTATAAATGTCCCAAATGCATGGACTATTAGATATATCGTTCACTAGCTTTTGCCAGCGGCTTCACCCGCGCGGAACTTTCATCCCCTATTTAACTGGCTTAGGGGTTGAATTTCGAAAAATCCTTCCTTATTCCTTATCTACATTATAAAGGGAACCTCTATGCAAAATGTCAGCTTTCTAGGTCCAAGGGTTTAGGCTGGGCGTTGATGAGTCAGTCAGTCAGAACTTTTCTTTTTATTTATATAGATTTGCGAGAAACTTGACGTTATACCAAGTGAACAATTTTTGGGCATGATGATTGAAAAGTTTAATAGCACCGGTAAGAGTGCGGCGAGCATAAAGTTACAATCACTCTAGTATCCTCATTTATGGCTTTAATGTAATATCGTTTTTGCAGCAAAAAGAACACAATTTGCCCCGTTCACCTGCATACTTAACTCAAAATTGCAGATTTTTATGATATGTCACCCTTCTTGCCAATGAGTGAATAATATTATACTAGCTGACCGGACAGACGCTGTTCTGTTTCCTAAAACTCAATCGCAGCGCCACCTGTCGGGTCCAATAGTGAATCTAAACACACTCCAAACAAATTTATCAAAATTGGTCCAGCCTTTTAGTACGAAATAACATATTTGGGACAATAATTGTACCACACAACATTAGTTAGAAAATAGTCTTTCCTTGCATGACATTATTTTTACTGGCGCCCGTGAGCTACCTTTCTGTCTTCCACGCGAAGACAGAAAGGTAGCTCACGGGCTTAAAATAAGCCTTAAAATAAAATAGTTTAAAATAATGATAAAAAGGTATTATGCATGTATAGTGAGTGACAAAAATCGATAAAGACTTACAGTATTTTTTTTTTCATCTTAATTATTAAGAGTAAAATCGGCATAGATAAAAACTATCTTCTGTACAATTTATACCTATATAAATTGTACAGAAGATAGTTTTTAGCTAGTATATGAAATATTCAAACACAATGTACTATTTGCTGGTTCTGAAATCTTGAAATGAAGTCCGGTTCTTATTTTTAGGTATATCGGACTCTTTTGTTTATTTGCCTTTACTCAGTATTTCCCCATTCTATAGGCCCAAAACGCACCTGACGCTTATTTCCTGACTTGTTCTCAGTACAGTAGTAAAAATTTAATAATTCTAGCCGGCATTGCTTTTATCACAGTTTAAGGAGGCCAATGACCATAAAAAGTTAACTATTTAAAAGCCCGACAAAGATGTAAACTTTGCTTGTTTGATGGCTCAACTAAGTAGGTAATAACGTTATTGTTTTATTTTTAGAGCTTCACAACTGGGAAACGTAGGTATCTAAAAAAAGTAGATTTACTTTTAAAAATTTGCCACAGATGTTTATTTTGCATGAATCGGCTTTTGCAAAAACATGTTATTACCACATAATAAAAATAACAATGCTTTTAGTATGTAAATAAAATAAAAACAAAAACGTTCTTATAAACCTGATTTATTTTGTCATCTTAAAATTAATACATAGATGCTAACCTATTTGTATCATTGTTTGTATGTAGGTGAGTAGGTAAATAGCAATTATTTTTATGAAGACCGAAAACTAATTAATTGTTCTTAAATTATTTTTTTCAATTTGACCACTAAACTGCACAGCTAATAATAAAATTAAAAATTCTACTACCAAAGTGTATATTCTGTGTATTTGCTTAATTTATTGCATTTTTCAGTGATTTGAATAACTGAATACGAAACAGTGAATGTCACTCACCCACTAAATAAAAACATGTTGACGTGTTATAACCATAAAACACTTTTAATAAATTTTAATATGCATCAGTAAGATAAAAATGTAAAAGACTGAGGTGTAAAATCCAGTTGCAAAACTTGTTTAGCTGGTATTAAGAATATTTAAATATTTGAGGAAAGTCACAGAGGACGGAAAGGATAATATAACAATCGATTGGTTCTGTTGCCCTTGTATGGTTGGTTAGGTTAGGCAAAGGTTCGATGACAGACGCTAGTCAAGGGAATGTATTCTGGTGTGTGTGCTACATTCTGTTCGGGTCGGCATTAATCGGTACAGCCGATCGGCTAAATCGAATATACCTTTACCGGCTTTTTTGTTCAACAAATACTGCCGAATCGAATATGGAGGATAGGTATGCAGTCGAGATTGGTAACTCGAAATAAGTCCGGTGTGAAGATCTCGCTTAGTAATTAGGTGAATTTTAGAATTCATGATCAGTGATCGGAATAGGCTGACTATATTTGCCTAAACTTCGGAGAACAGAGACAGAAAGTGGAGACTTCCTTGCGACTATATATTTTTTCCCGGAATCCGAGAAAAATCTTCAGTAAGTTGAAAATAAGCTTTATTCAAGATGTGTAAAGGCTATTTTTAACTAAACTTGGAATTACCAAATTTTCGGGACTTTCACGTAAAATCCAGAAATTTTAAAAAAAGTTTATTTTCAACTTACTGAAGATTTCTCCCGAATCCCGGGAAAAAAAAATAGTCGTAAGGAAGTCTGCACTTTCTGTCTCTGTTCTCCGAAGTTTAGGCAAATATAGTCAGCCTATTCCGATCACTGTTTATGATCGATATTTTGCCTACTTTTTTACTTTTACCTTATTCACTACTAATAGCAATCGTGTTATATTTTTTTAAATAAAACGCATTAATCGAATCAACAAACAAAAACCGTACAAGTGCGGGCAGGACTCGCACCCTCCTGAGGTTTCCGTCAAAATGCTGTGCCCGGCTGACTGCGGCTTCATTCAAGTGACACAGCCTATAAATTTCTAATTACTGACTGAAGGACCAACTTAACATTGTATGTAGTTGAAAAACATGATTTCCCATACAGTCGTTCTGCAACTGTAAGTTTGTACGCATATTATTGAGAGATTACCACGTTATTATTTTTTAGACCTTATAATTATTAGGTAGGTACAGGTTTTCCTGTTATCTATAAGTAAAGATGCATCTTCTGTAGGTATATTTAAAAAAAAAAATGGGATCGAAAATGATTTACGACCTACAAAAAAGTTCTGTCATTTGATATGTTACATATGTATGTATTTTCAAAATTCATTTCTTAACGTTACGTATTTGGGTCACGGAAATTCATATTATTATGTGTACCTACCTACTCAACTTAATCGATTTCAAATTTCAGCTTAACCTACTGGAGGTTCAGAGCAAATTGGCCATGACTGACAAACGTCAGTACAACCACTCGATCCAATAAAGCGGTCCAGACATAGCGTGGACATAACGCACACTATAAATACATTAAATTATTTTATTGATAATGGCTTCTCAAGAAGCATTGTGTCTTGAAATCCCGAATGATATTTAAAGAACGAGATTGTCTTCTAATGAGATAGAATCTCGGAAAAAGGACCGAGATTGCATTCGTTACCAAGGCCCGCACCCTAATTGCGTAACTCACGATTCATCATAATCTGTATCGTTTAGAAACGGATTGTTAAACCATTGCTTCATATGTTCGAAAAATGTGTCTGTTCGACAACATAAATAACGCAATGAATATTGTTTAACTGTGAAGACGAAACCAATTATGATCAATCGTGAGTTACGCAATTAGGGTGCTGAATTACAGAACCTCTACTCAAGCATTACCTAAAACTAGTTTAGAGCCAGTTGATGGGTTGAAACTAGTTTTAAGTGATGCTTGAGTCTTGAGTGACAACGTGTGACTGCGAAATGTTGCTCGTAAATTTATATAGCAGAATCATCACCATTATTTCAGTCAAAATAAATGTACTAGGGCCTGTCTTGAAAATCGTCAATCCGACTGATGTTAAAGAAAGAGAAGTGCAACTATGGGGTACCTTTAAAAAACAGTGCCAATGAAGCATCTTTTGTCTCAATCAGTTATACATAGGCCAAATTGGCCTATGTATAACAGATTGAGACAAAATAACATTACCAACCATAATAGCATTTATACATCAAATCAACATCACCAACAAGCATATCTACCTAAAATTAAAAAACAGAAATGTCCGTTTTACAAAAGATTTTCTCGTTAGCAACATTAACATAATATGCCATAGCTATGTCCTAGTCTTCGTCCCGTCTGATGAGGCTTACAAGAAAAAAAACCGAACAAGTGCGAGTCGGACTCGCTCACCGAGGGTTCCGTACAAATTTGATTTTTTTGTTGATGTTGAACAAAAAATTGAAATACAGAAAAAAATCGGAAAAATATATCCTACAAATTTTGAACCCCTTGAGAGTGTCGAAATATACCTACGACACGCCTACGGCGCCTACAGCGCAGGCGCCCCGTAACAGGATCGCCGTAGACGCGGCGTAGCAGGCACGCCGTAGACGCACCGTAGCAGGCGCTACAATTCGTAAAAGCATCGTAGGCTCCGCGTAGACGGCACGCTAAGGCTACATTTTCGATACACTCAATCAAAAATATATATCCATAATCAGCCTATAATGTTCCCACTGCTGGGACTCAGGCCTCCTCTCTCTTCTTCAAAATTCTTTTTTAATTTTAATTCAAATGTCTTCGAAATTTTGGTTCTAGGACATACCGGTTTCCTCACGTTGTTTTCTTTCACCGGCGATATACATCGATAAATTTTAATTGTTGTTTTCCCGCGGCAGAACAACTTGCCATAAAGAGAGCTTTCGAAGCATAGAGTAAAAGTAAAACAATAAAGATGCTTTTGTTTGTTTTTAAAAAAATAACAAAAAATGTTCATCAACTCGAAAACGTGTGAGATTCAATAGTAACACTAGAGGTAACTTGTAGATCTAGATCTTGATGTAGATCTTGAAAAAAAAAAAAAAAGATCTATACTACTTGAATTGCACGCGCCGCTGATAAAGGGAACAGCGATGCAAAAATGTTCAAAGCAAAATATATTCTCGCACGTGGTGATTTTTAACAATGGTTAATCTGTCATTTTTTGTTTCTAAAATTTTATTTGTTTATAAAACGATTGTATTACCAAGACAAAACCATTTCGCTGCGGGAAAACAACCATTAAAATTTATCGGTGTATATACTGGCGGGGAATCATTAGTAGGTATGTACAAAATATTTGGATAGTTCTTTGTTTTACAAAAATAAAATTACCTATTACCTACTGGAATGAAAGGACAATCATTCTGGATTATTTAATTGATTTTAACCCTCATAATACACATTTATCTTAATTTTTATTTCTTCTTTTTATTTTTTTGTCTGTTTTATGTTCGGTAGAAATTAGTTAAATACATATCATCGCTCAAGAAAAATCTTTAATTATAATTAAATATTTTTCTTGTGCGATAAGATGTAGGTAAGATGATTATTTAAAATATAGGTGGGGCATAGGTATAAGAAGAACGGAATCTACGTATTATTTTAATAGTTTTAAGTGCTTTTGTGTAGTCCTGCGGAGTATCGGTAAACCATTAATAAAAATGTTATTCATAAAACATAGATCAAACCTAAAAATGGCAAATCCCCAGATACAGGTAACTAGCTTCTGCTCGTGACTTCGTCCGCATAGAATGTCTTGTTTTTTAAGGCGCAGACAGCCGACTTTTAAGTCTTTAGACTTCGTACTGAAGATCACGTCTAAACGGCTTGTCTTATGTATTTGAAAAAAATGTATGTGAAACTAGACAATTTTCTTCGTCATTTGATATGTGAATATTTTAAATAATATTTTTAAAACATGATTGAATTAATTCTTAAAGTAAGGTCTATCGCGGACATAAAAACGATAATCACGCAAAAACTATTAGATGTATTTCCATGAAACTTTCACCATCTAAAAGGCAATTTAATCACCCAAAATTTAGTATACGGGTTTTCTTTGAATTGTGTTTGATAAATCAACATGGGTTGTTTTTCGAACAAAATTGATGCGCGTTGAGGCGGGGTCTCTTGCGGGCGGCGAGGGGCGGCAGTGCATCGCTGTAGGTAGCTGTCAGCTAACGTCGCCTTAACATAAATAGATTCTAAAGCATCGCATCGTTCGCGATGTAACTTCGTTTTCTCATTGCCTCCTCTGTCTTATGTTAAATAGCCTGAAACCTCCATCAAGAATTGGAATATCAAAAGCAAAAATATTTTTCATATCCGATTGGTATTACCAGAGATTAATTACCCCCTAGATACATGAAAACTTACAAACTTTTACTTTTATTAAATTAATACTAGCTTCCGCTGGAGTTCGGAAATTATTCCACTGGGACGTACTACCGTGATAAAACGTATCCTAGCTTCCGCTGGAGTTCGGAAATTATTCCACTGGGACGTACTACCGTGATAAAACGTATCCTATGTGTTAATCTATGTTATAAGCTTTCTGTTTGCAAAATTTCATCCAAATCATCCATCTGTTCAGCAGTTTTTGAGTGATTGAGTAACAAACATCCAAACATCTTCACAAACTTTCACATTTATAATATTAGTAGGATATAGTAGGAAGTAGGTTAGTAGCATTATAAAGAGGCAAAATTTGTATACGATTAATAGTAGTAAATATTAAACTAGAGTAAACTTTGTATAACAACATTCACTATGATCATTCAATTAATGTATGTTTTTCGATTATTAATTACTAGCATTTGGCCCGCGACTAAGTTAACGTGAAATAACTCATGTTATTAGGGAATAATGTAACTTTCCATAAGTGAAAGAATTTTAAATCAGTTAAGTATTTCTTGAGTTTATCCATTACAAACAATTTAACAAACAATAAAATCTTTCCTCTTGTAATATTAGTGCTGCAATCTACTGATGTTGCGACATCATTAAATACAAAAAAAAAGCGATCCGAGAAGTAAATTTAGCTTTTAATATGTATGTTTATATTATACACAAGTGTTTCACCAGCATTAGGATATATTAATACTTTCATGAGTATATTATTTTCGTTTTAAGTTTTCAGAAGGTCGTTCTCAAAACGTGATTATGCCTTAGCCATCATAATAATAAACCATAGTATAATTTTTAATTAAGTCTGTAACTAATGTTAAAATTAACTGCGTTTCCAAGATGGCGTCATGGCGTGCGCATGCAACGTATTTCCTTATGTACGGAGTGATGCATCGCCCATCGGTGTGGGCTGGGCAGGTAGTACACGAGTAATAACAACTATATAACCATTCTTCGCAGCATTATACCGGTAGGAAATTATATAAACCAGTATATTTTGTCTGTCTTTTATTGTGTATTTGTTTGCTTCTTGGTTATGATTGTATTATAAAAGAGTTTTTGTATTATGTCAGTAAACTTATAAACGGCTTTTGATACTATGGCAACACCTACTGTGATTTATTTGCTGAAGAATGGAAGACGATCATGCAACAGTTTTGTTTAATTTTCGTTAGCTAATTTAATTGACGCATAGCTGTTTCATATTTAAGTAAAATCCTACTGTATAAATGTGAAAGTTTGTATGTTTTTTGTAGACAAATAGTTTATGATCTGGATTAACATACGACACATTTTAATTATAATTTCTAACCTACACGCGGGCGATGCACTTCCTAGTAAATAAATAAAGCCGGACTGTTTTCAAATCTCAACTTGTACAGTTTTGTGTTTGGCGAAAATGAATTCAGCAGATCAAATCCATATAACACGATATTTGTCAGCAGATTAAATTGAACAGGTTTTCGGGTAACAGGTACGTATTTTATAGAAAGATGATGTGGCTCGAAGGGGAATGTTTACTGAGATGATGGCTAATAGAAATCTACTAATAAAGAAATGCTGCACCTACCCCAAAAAAAGCGCGACGTCGCGACACGTGTCTAGTAGATCTATTTCCTTGAAGTTTTCCTAAAAATTGTTAAATGAGGGATTTCTGAAATGACGATCACTAGGTGGTAGCACTGAGACGTCAAGTCCGGGCACCTGTCAAAAGTGTTAAAGCGCCTGCGGACTGAATGGTGAACGAATGAATGAAACTAATGACATCAAATATTATAAGTTTATTGTCGAACTGGAAGACCTCTTATCAAAGTGGCGCCAACTGGTGTCTTTAATATTCATAAAAACCCTCATTAGAGTCGCGTCGCGCCTGTCTGCGGGAGCCTTAAATTAGGATAAGGACAGGAAAATGATTATGACGATATGACTTGAAAGGGCGTGCGGAGATTATGGCATACGAAGATGTAGGTAAGGTAGTTGTTGATTTAGGTTTGATGGCGCCCTAGGCCCAAGAAATGTGGCGCCCTTTTTCTTTCTAAAAAAAAACTAATTTCGTAAAATTAGATAATATTCTAGCATTTAAAAAAGTTTTTAAAAAACATTTTTGTTAGCTATTTGGGATATTAGTAGTACACTTTCCTGATTAATTATTTTAACAAAGAAATTCTACCCTTGAAATTGTACTGTTTAGATTGTAGAGCGCAAGAAAATAAACTTTAAAATTTGGTCTTACAGTTTACAGAAAACCCAATCCATTTTTAATTTTAGTCGTCTTAAAAGATTTGGCGCCCGTCAAAATTTTTCCTCCCTAGACCCGGGCCTCACGGGCCTAAGCCTAAATCCGCTACTGAGGTAAGGAAGATAAAGACATACAGCATCTACTCCAAATAAATTAGACTATGGTCACGATTGGACGAGTGTAGTTGACGTTTTATAATATACAGCTTAGTTTAATTTGGACAATAATATGACAATTATTTTTATAAACTCGTGTTGGATCTCATTTGTTCGACAGACATGCTTCTCCATCACATAACAGATAGAGACATTCAGAGACTTCCAAATAAGTTCCTTCAAAATGTTATAATGGTATCAGTTTACGTGCCAGGTGCACGTACAAAAACAAAGATAAAAAACCATCTTGAACATATATAAACACACTACATACCTACACAGACGCACACATATTTTTTCCGACTGGTTCCTTTATAATATACTAGCTTCCGCCCGCAGCTTCGCCCGCGTGGAAGTCGGAAATTATCCCGCAGGAAAGTACTACCGGGATAAAAAGTATTCTATATGTTAATGTTAATTTAGGTTATAATCTGTCTGTGTGTCAAACTTCATCCAAATCCGTTTAACCGTTTTTGTGTGATTGAGTAACAAACATCCAATCATCACAAACTTTCACATTTCTAATATCACAGACTACCTTTTTTTACTTATAGGGGTAGATTTTCGAGAAACCCTGATACATGTTATTCTTTATTTTTGGTTTAAAGTATAAATACCGAGTTTGGAGTTAATCAGACCGCGCGTTAAAATTCTTCCATACAAACTTTGACACCCCCCAATCCCCCTTTAGGGGGTAGTTTAGAAAAACAATAAATGGCCAACCTCATAATTTACTTAACTTAGTATTTGTGCCAAGTTTCAAGTTTATTAACTCAAGGAATAAGATTTTTCACACAAATAAAATCCCCCCTTTTCACCCCCTTAAAGGTCGAATTTCCAAAAACCCCTTCTTGCAAAATTTCACGTTCCTAGTCCTAGTAGTTTCGGCTGTGCGTTGATTGATCAGTCAGTTTCTCCTTTTATATATAGATTATGCATCTGTAAATACTATCCTTTCTATGATTTGTACGCAGATTTAAAAAATGGAAGGGTGTCAACTGTAATTTTTAAATGTGTCCCGAATTATTGGTTAGGACGCTTTTTACAAGCTTTTTAAGAACATACTAACAAAATGCAATTAACTGCTCAATCGCTAGACAAATACAAGACTTTGATTCATAACAGTTTGTCTAAACATAATTATGAAATACTAGCTTCCGCCCGCGGCTTCGCCCGCGTAGATGTCGGAAATTATCCCGCGGGAACGTACCACCGGGATAAAAAGTATTTAATATATAATAATCCTACGTATTAATCTAGGTTATAATCTATCTGTGAGCCAAATTTCATCCAAATCCGTTCAGTCGTTTATGCGTGATTGAGTAACAAACTTCCAAACAGCTTCACAAACTTTCGCATTTATAATATTAGTAGGATAAATATTTATCTTCTGAAGTTCTGACAGCAACAATATAAAGTGATGTGATCACTATCCTTCATACAAAACCACCTCAGCAAGTTTCAGGTTTATATTCATATGGCTCAGGATGTGTATATTATTTACTTCTCCACAGAAAACTCTTCAAACAAACTATATCTCCCTTTTCACTCTCAAAGGGGTTAATTTTTTAAGTCTTTGTTTCTTAAACATTATTTGACTTATAGGTTATTTATCCCAAATTTTGATTTCATCAAGACACGCAGTAAAATCATCCCTTGTAAAATTAATTACCCTTTTTTACCCCTTTAGGAGTAAATTTTCGAAAAACCCTGATAGACGTTATTCTTTATTTTTGGTTTTAGGTATAAATACTAAGTTTCGAGTCAATCAGACAGCACGTTAAAATTCTTCCATACAAACTTTGACGCCCCCTAATCTCCCTTTAGAGGGTAGTTTAGAAAAACAATAAATAACCAACTTTATAATTTACTTAGACAAGTATTTGTGCTAGTTTAACTCAAGGAATAAGATTTTTCATACACACAAAATCCCCCTTTTAACCCCCTTAAAGGTCGAATTTCCAAAAACCGCTTTTTAGTGCTCCCCTACATTATAAAAGGAAGCCGTGTGCAAAATTTCACGTTCCTAGTCCTAGTAGTTTCGGCTGTGCGTTGATTGGTCAGTCAGTCAGTTTCTCCTTTTTTTTATATATAGAAGATACATATAAGATAAAATGTTCAGTAAGTAGGTATACTAATGTAATAATATTCTTTCACACATATTGAATAAGCTTCCCGGGGAAGCTTACCCTTTGCTCGACTCGTGCTGCTGTTATCATTTAGCCAGGAGGCCCTAAAACAGTATCACTATTGGGGTAATTAAGATTATAATAATTCGGTGTACATATTGAGATATCTCCGTGCCTCTGATAGCCCCTTAAGCCTTTGGTCACCGTTGCCACTCCTAGAACTTTAACTGTCGTTACGGGTAGTCAGAATCACAAATGTCTGACAACCAGTCTTACTAAGAGGTATCGTATTACCCAGTAACTGGGTGGTGGAGGTCAGATAGGTAGTCGATCCATTTAAAATACTCGTATTCAGCTTCATCCGGTTAGACTGGAAGCCGACCCCAGCATAGCTGGGAAAAGGCTAGGCAGATGATGATGATGATATAATATAATACCTATGTATTTTTATGCGTACTAGCAACATTTACCTATAATCATGATTTAGTTTTAGCCTAGGAATGAGATTGATCTATTCTTTCCTAAGATCAGAATAAAACGTTAAATCACATACCTACTTCGGGCACTTAAACGTTGTGAAACTTCTACTTACTATAACTTTTTCTTCTACGTTACACTCTTGTCAGAGCGGTCGTGGTGCTCATGAAGTTTTATGATGTGATTCGGCTCAAGATTTTTCGCCATCTACTCCGATTTTTCTAATTTAATGTTCACTCATACATGGGATAGCTCACTTCGGATTTAATTTGGTTAATCTCTAGTGCCCTCCACTCTCTCCTACTATAACTTAAGTTAACTAAATATTAAATGAATATAGGATCTATATGCTTGAAAGTGATTCTAAATAGCACATCAAGAAAAAATGACTAACTTCATACCTAAAGTTACAGAGAAAATAAACATAGTAGGTACCTACTGGATTTGCTTAATTTTGACTTTGTCCAGCGTAGGCGTTAGCAGTATAGTAAAGATGCAGCGTAGCAAATGTAGGAACTGCCTCTAGGCAGAAAAAAGCGGAACCGTCTACGGTTCCGCTTTTTGATAATGATTATCCAAATTAATTCTAGCGAAAAAACACGAAGGCTATTTGACCAAAAAGCGTTCGGTTTCTGTCAATCGTTTGATGATGAAGGCTTAAATATATTTAGTGCTAAACGTTTTTAGTCATTTATGGTGCAAGTGGATCTTGATAGTAGGTACAGACAAGCCATGGCTGTGGAGATTTTGGAATCGAACTAGCCATTTAGGGAGCGTAAAAAATAACTCCACTCAAATGATTGGGATTTGATTCGTCACTATTTACTAGAAGTCAATTACCTATAGAGTTACGTGAATAGGTATAGATGGAACTAAACGACGTCAGACGCTTATTTGGTGCCTACGCTAGACTACGCCAAGTGTGAAGGGACCCTAAATCAACAGCATGTCTGTCACAAATTGTTGCCTGTCTGGTACTTAGGTATGTAGCTTGTAACGGAATCTATGAACGTGATTTTCACACACTTCAAAACGTCGGATTGATTTGAAACTTTGTACCCTTATCAAGGACCGATGACAATTCAATAATTTCGTTTTGTTCTATTATACAAGCCAAAAAAATATAAAAAAAACTGATAAATCACGCTTTTATAATTAGCCGAACTAAAAATAGAAAATAAATATTTATTTTCTATTTTTAGTTCGGCTTTTTTCGGTGTTTAAACTATTATTTAATAGTTTAAACAACTAAAAAAACACGCTAATGCAAACTAAAAAAGTAGAATTATAATTATCTATTTTTACTATCAATTAATAGGTATTTCTAATTGCTCGATATGAATTGATAATAAAAATACCTCAAACAGCACCCCACGCTTTGTTACTATCTTTTTTAAAGCGTGTTTTTTAGTTTTTTAAACTATTTTTTTTTTATGACTGGCATCTCGTAGATCAATCTAGGATATGGTCGGCTGTTGAACTGGGCTATCCTGTGGATGGCTTCATAATTAAATTAAGGCCTCCAGTTTATTAGGGCAGTCGACCAGTCGTTCTGATATTATAAGTAAACAGTTTACCCCTTCTAATAAAAAAGCTCAGTTCGCTTTATGACTTTGCTAAAGTAATAAATATTTCACTGCAGGTACTAACCTTGAGTGATATTTTGACACGTAGGGAAGTCCTCCAAGCAAAGCTCTATTCAATGCCAGTTCTATTCTAAGTTCAGTGAATTGAGGCTCATTTAACTGTTACTAATGCAGAATAAGAATGAGTAAACTTAAGGCTTGGATCCACGTCAAGGACCTTCAGCATTTGGGCGCACTAAATTTGTGGGCGAGTGCGGGGTGATGTAGGTAGCCGTGCACTCTTTAATCGGTCGCATTTTTAATTTGTTTTAATTACTTATAACAAAAGTAATGCATATTTGTAAAAAGTACCAAAATCATCATTTTCCTTTGTATTGCAAAGCAGTGGACATTTTTTTTTACTCTTTTGTTAAAAAATTAAGGAGTAAAATGGTTTCATCTCAACGATTTGGAGGTGATTTGGTGTTTTTTATCTTATTATTTGATACCCATAGAAAAGTTATGCCTAAACCAAATGACGTATCATATTATGTAGATTACTAACTATTTTTTTCAAATGTAATTTCTTTGTAAATGCCGACGAAAGGTGGTTTCATCTGCATGCTGTTTTCAAAATATTTTTGAGAGGGCAGCCTTAAATAGTATATTTACCTTATATAAACTAATACTATTTCACTACTTAATGAAATATAAATAACTATTATATATCAATTTTATACGAAAACAGTTGTGGTCGTCTGCTGCTTACAAACTGTAGATTTGTATACGATTTTCTATTCTGTATTTTTCTAAGTACCTGGTGTTTATTGACAGACCTGCACTGTCCTCCCATACATATTATCTCTGTA
Source organism: Polymixis flavicincta (assembly GCA_949987655.1). Taxonomy (NCBI): domain Eukaryota; kingdom Metazoa; phylum Arthropoda; class Insecta; order Lepidoptera; family Noctuidae; genus Polymixis; species Polymixis flavicincta. Next base: position 15,392,277 of record OX465181.1, on the reverse strand, counting down.
ATTTGGAGACATTGTTAAACCCAAATATTTTTTTCAAGAGTAACCGTGGAGTTTCTTGCCGGCTCTTCTCCATAGGAAACAACAATTTGGAACCTAGCTTCTGACGTTTCATAAGGTTTATGTGAAATAAATATTTTGATTTTGCTGTTTTTCGCATCTAGTGAAGTTTTCATGCCAATGTTATGTCTGTAGGAAACGGGATAGGTATAGTAGATACACCCAAGCCTGTTCTTTTCTGTCATACCTACTTGGCGGTTCTGTGCGGCCCTCGTCCAGAATTTCCCGAGACTTTGGCTATATATTCAGCTCAACGAGCCGTCCCTGGCCTAACTTCGGCCACCATTCGTTCAAAACATTACTCCGTTCGTATACCCCGAGTCTAGCCAAAGCATGTGCTTCCCATGCAACTCCTCCAGGAGGAGCCGGCAACTGCAACTTCCAGTGACATCTTAACATTTTACTCAGAGTTTATAAAATAACCATAATTTTAATCTCAAATTCAAATGTCCAAAATAACACCGTAGATGCATTTTATTCGTGTCACCCTTCCCTCTCATAATTTTGTCAAGTCGTTGCAATTATCACTGGGCATAAAATTAGATGTGTTATTTTGCGTTTACTGGAATGGCTGTGTGCTAACGCGTGCCTTGGGAACGTGTGCATGGAGCGAGCAATTAATCCCGGGCGCGGCGCGGTATGGCCGGGATCCTGACTCCCGGCGACAATCACCGACAATGGCGCCCCCGGGACCCAACTGAACAAGTTAAATCTTTGCCAACTTGGTCCTCGCGACCGCTATGCCGCAATTCGATATTGTATGAGTACCTATCTATTGCCAACTTGCAGTACTGAGCCAAAAAGAGACTTGACTTTTTAAGTTCTTTGTTGAAAAAATACAATGTTCCGGTGTATTTAAAACGCTTCAGATTTTTTTTGTTGTATACTTATTGTTAGCAAACACAAACAAAGAAAGTGGAACTAAACGTTAGGTATGTTAGACTACCGAGCGTAAAGATTTTAAAAGCGAAGACAAACAATTTTACGCAAATTTTGAGCAATTATCGTTACCCACAATGTTCAATGCGTTACAAGTAATAAGTTACGTTACATCAATACAATGTCAAGTTTACACATGTAATACGTGTTTATATTGTGGTTGTGTCCACAACGTCCTTCCCGACCGGCTTTCTGTGTACAAAACCTTCTGCCTGTATTTGCCTTCGAGTCGTGTTTGCACAAACCTGAGGACATTCGAAGAAATAAATCTCTATTTGTCTACATTCACCAATCCCATGTCTCCGTGGGAGATTACTGTCGACATTTCACGCTCGACGAGATAAATATATCGAGGGTGACAAATGGCTGTCGGAACACAAAGCATGAATGGATGTCGAGAAATTATTTCGGATGGTGTTGAAGGCTCTCTCTTGTTTATGTGGTAGTCGCGCGCCAGGGAGCTTGCAAAAAAGACAGGAGCCGACAGTAGGCGTGGATTATCAGTCATTATTTATTTCTTTACTTTCGTAAACAATGTGACAGGGGACATTCTGTTATAGTCAATTGACTTATTCAAAATTCAACTTTCATGCTGAGCGAAACTAAAAACGGTCTGTTGTGAACAAGTTCATCACATGCCGTGCTATTACGTGTATTATGTGGACCACTGACGTCTATCATCGATCACGCAGATTCGGTGATTTGCGTAGATGGGCTACGCTAAACGATTAATTATTGTGTTGTGGACATTATGAATATACTTTGATTTGACGCCACAAATAATAAACAAACAAAGATTCGGATAATGGATGAAGAAATAGGGTTAATCGCTATTTTCCCTATTTTACATTTTGGTATTATACTTTCAGAACATAAAAGTTACCTAATTAAAGAGAATTTATGTATCCATCTGCTCTTTAGACCGTCGTACCGGGTGGCGCCGCTGATATTGGGCTGCAGGCATGACGAGCCCTAAGTGGAAGTAAAACAGGATATAAAGTTGGCCCGGGCCGTTTTATGGTCCGCCCTCTGCGAGCCCTTCCACACAAACAACGACGCCTCCCGGGGGAGCGTATAGGATCACGGGGAACATTGTAATTCACCCTCGCTTTATATACTGGACAACAAACCAAGCTAAAGATACTGATAAAATCACAAATCTCTGAAATCAGATCAGATCTATGAGCCATCAAATCTGCATCACTCATCTCGAGTTCGAGTATCTCAATAACTCTTTTGGCAGTTCGTATCCGTGATACTGATAGCCGATAGCGGCCGCGCCCTCGTCCATCAAAAACGCATTACAGGCGCTTACAAGAAGGTAACCATGTGATATGACAAGCATTTGAGTCAACATGTTCAAAGACACCGCTATCGGTACCGAGTCGCGATTATCGCGCGTTAACTGAAAGCGGGATTTCGGCAGGCCGACAAAGCCACGGGCGGCGCTGATAACTGTCCGATTAATAGTTTTCCTTTCACAATTAAACCCGAGTACGTGTTCGACAAGCAATCGGTAATGTTCGATAATTTATACACTGGTAATCTTATAAATCAATTGAACGCTTCATCAATTCATCATTTTATATTCATTTGGAGCCTACGTCTAGCAAATGAATTGGCGTTACGGGCTACGGCCAACAATAATAATGAAACGTTTATTTTAGACCACAGAGTATTCATTCAGTACATAGTCTTTGTAAAGAAAACTTGTAACCCATGTTAATACTGCAGATGTTTAATTTCTCTTATCCAAATGAGTAGGTTATAAATGGTCATTCTTCATTCCTAATTCGATCTAAATGTTTCGGTCGAATAAAGTTGGATGAAACTAGGTGGAAACCTAAAACAATTTTTCTGATTCAACACTTCATGACACTTTGGGACTACGATACCTATAATATGGTACCAACATAGGTTTATCTTCGAGTAAATGAGTGATTCGCCTTATCATAATTCCTATATTGTAATAGTAATATGTTGTATATTATAATAATTATTAAACACATTCACAAATACCTTTATAGAGCACAATAATTGTGTTCAACTGGAGTAATTTACTGTGGGAAAATTAAATTAATGAAGTGACCGATTAGGTACCCAGTATTAACTCGTTTTTCAAAGTCACTTTTGTAGTTAGAAGTTCTGAAATCATTAGATATGCTGCAAATCTTTTGATTCTCCTTTTACTTCTTAAATGGCAATTAGTTTTTCTTTAAATAAAGCTTTGTATCTCTTTAGTCTGGAGATTATTTGTACTGACAATCTAGTATGAATAACGACTCAGTACAGCCTACGTATTTAGTCCTCAGCCTTCATTTTCCAAAATCGCTACAACTGTTGTTGCTATACACAGTATACACCCCGACCCCGTCTAACTTGCCCCGTTTTATCTGTCAGTCGGGCTATCTGAGTGCCTGTGCACCTATTTGTCCATGATAACCGAACTAAACACAATTCGCCGCCGCCCTCCGGCGCGCCCGCCCGCAATGTTTGCCTGTCACAAACAACCAAGTATTTTTTGGTTAAATCTTACCATGATAATGCAGCTATTTACTTTATTAGTTGCACCATAAATTCTATAATTTTAACATTGAGGTTTTAGTTGTTGGAGTTTACAAAGATGTCAATCATTTAAACTAAAACTTAGCCAAATATTTTTTGATGTTGAAATGCCAATTTCTCTTTGTCCTTCTGTGTTAGTAGAGAGATTTTTAAATGTCAACAATAGTTACAGTAACATAATAGGAGTGAATGAAAACAATACGATAATAATAAGGGTGACCTTCAATATCATTTATCTATCAAAGTGAAGACGTGACTAATTAATAAACGTATTCATAAATTCATAAAGGCACTCAAAAAGTATGTTCTCCCACTCGAAAATACGGCGAAAAAAAAATGGGCAAAAATATGATCAATTTTGGACGTTTTCATAGCAGTTTGCTGTAACACTTAGCGCTTGCTATCAAACGCCGCATCGACTGCATCGCCGATGGATGGAACACTTCTCTGTTTGTCCTACCGGTTATCAGCCATCCCCTTTTGTTTGCTCCCCTAACCGGAAATTTATTTAAGTTATAATTTTCTGTCATTCGAGCACTCTAAAGAGTTATCTTGTAGTAGGCTTCGAAAACATGTCACTGTGTTGTCTTTTGACCCCTTGTGGTAAAGACAATATTATCGCTTTTATTATGTTGTAAATATTGTAGAATCTTGTCGGCTTGTATATTGTGTAACGATTTACTGCAGTTCAAACTTTAAGGTTAGTTACCTTTTCTTAGTTATTGTTTACTATGACTAGCGGTAAGTAATTCGTGGGTAATTTTTGGTACTCATATTATTGTTTTATAGCTTTAATCTGAAACAAAATTTTCCCTTAGGTTTTCTTGAACACCCCAGTGTATTTGACCACTCACGATCAAATACGCACAGACATTCCTACCTGACTGCCATTTTCAAGTGCTGATTTTCTTTCGCATTTCAAGTTCAATATTTTAATGTCAAGTATACCTACTTATATGAAAGTAGGGTACTTATTTGTAACAATTAATTGCAGTCTGAATATTACTTATAGTGTCTAATTCCACAGTGATTCTCTCGCGAGTGACAAACATAATTTATGAAGTTCTTAATACCGAGATAAGGAATATTTACACACTCCGAGTGGGTACACAAGCAGACACCTCACCTCTGTCTTAGTGTTATGTACATAGATATACGTATCTTGGTAATTTTACTCGTTGAGACATCTACACTGCAGATAAAAATTGTAAACAAAATTTACATTTTCGACACTACGAAAAATCCCACAGAATTCCCCATTCCATACAGATTTAATGTCTAATCTGTGAGTCTACATTAGTGTTGTAAAGTTCAAACTTAAATAACACTCAACAATTCTCTATGATAGTGGGTTTTGGAGTTTTGAATACTCTTTATGTACGAAAACACACATAGATACCATGTGGCCTTGCGATTATTGCGCAACTCGAATTTTGAGCTTATTTAGATGTGAGCATATACGAAGTGTTCATCTGACATTTTTCACAAAATGTGTTATTTCTTTTCAACGTCAATTGAAACTGAATAGTTAGCGTCATTACTTTAGGCAACTCCTGCAACATAAATTATAAATTACTTTAGTTTCTGATTTAATTAGTTATGTATCTTTCGCAGTGTTTGCTATGGTCCTGTGCAAATATCAAATGAATCGCATACCCGACTTTATCTTATAATTCCTTGGTACAATTTATTATTTGTGAAACAATAACGTTTCAATACACAATCTTCGTTTGTGTTTAACATTAAAACCATTTAACAATAGCAACGTGTAGCAACTGATAGCACAAGATTTGATGTATCGACCCGAATCACGAACCGTGCAAGTTTTTTGTGATCATTCTTCTCCCCCTTTGGAATGGATAATTCGGTTCAATTTAAACCGTTATTGTTTAAGAATTTTTACTTTATAAATGCCAATATTAATGGGATAGTTAATATATAAATGATTTGTCTGTGGCTTTGATCATGATCTGAGCGACAAAACAGTCGTAATTTAAAATATGAATAATTTTTAAGTTAAAAATGATTATTTAAATTTTAATATTTGAAACAGTAAATGAAAATCTCATGCTAGTGTAGGGACAGTGGGTTTGTCAGTCGCAAGGTGTGGTCCTCGCCTGATCCACGTTAAGCCGCGAGCGCCCGGCGTCCCTTGATCCCGCCGCCTGGCTTTACCTTATCGAGCCCTCGGGATTTGTGCCCTCACAACTCTCCCTACATTACGGTTCGCGGCTGTCTGACTCGTTACGAGAATATAAAAGACATGAGTCTCATGAAGTAAATCGAGGAATTATGTTACAGTGAAAATGTAGTTGGGGCATTTGTGGGACGAACGAAACCACGTTCGCCAACATTTAACACTTTTGAAATGCGAATTACAAGATTTGTAAGTAACAAATCTTGTAATTCGCTCATTTAATGATGTAGGTATCAAATGATTAAGGACCATATTCGTCAGGGAACGTCAGATTCTAAGAAGATACTTGTTAGATACCACATTATGGTAAACTCGAGGACAGGCAAAGCATTAGGTACAGGGTATTTCCATTATGATAGGAATTTCTCAATAGGCGTACGGAGTTTGAATTTCAACCCAAAAAAAAAGGCCAATTGTGGGCGATGTGCTCGCCCCTATTACTTTCGACTTAAACCTATGTAGCGAAATGTGGGTGTACTACCTACCCCTTTGAAGAGTACATGCTTTATGTTAAATTGTGGAAATGTTGAAAGAACGTTGCAATAAAAATATTCTGAGGAGAGGACTACATAATATTTAATAGAAGATGACATTGTTGCAGGTAAAACGCGTACGAAGGACAAGTACCGCGTGGTGTACAGTGATCACCAGCGCCTGGAGCTGGAGAAAGAGTTCCACTACAGCCGCTACATCACCATCCGACGCAAGGCCGAACTCGCTGTCAGCCTTGGACTCTCTGAGCGACAGGTAATTGAAGTAAACACACCAAACATATTTTTATTCGTTGATGTGTTTTCTTGATTTGCATTATCCACTCAAAGAAGTCTTTAAAATGCATGTAACGCGGAAGTCCAGCTCAGTACCTAAGTACTTACCCATAAGGGCTCCTAAATTGACTGAATATTTACTTTGAAACTAAATAAATCTAAAAAAAAAAACATGTTTACTTCTACTCCATTTATTGTTTAGAAAGGAGCTTTAGAAAAATAACGGCTAAATAACGACAGTTTTTGTGTTATATTGTTGAAATTACCTATTGCAGTTTAGAGTTATTTTTTATGTAAATGTAGTTTATTGTACGTTTATATCGGAATAAAGTAAGGGTGATAATCGTTAATTGTCTAATGTTATATTAATAAATGAAGTATAAGCATAAAAGAGAACTATAAAGTACCTATTACTTAATGATTCCGTAAATTTTCAGCATAGGCTGACAATGTCACCAGCCATACTGTGTTCTGGCTGTGGGTATATGCTGATCATAAACCTCGATATGATTGCATAACGAAATAGAATATTATGCAATTTGAAGATGACTTGGGAATTAAAAAAATGTAACAAGACATTTTTCCTTTTAAACCCACTAACTAAATTCTCTTTGTTGCAGGTAAAAATATGGTTCCAAAACCGACGCGCTAAGGAGCGAAAACAAGTGAAGAAACGCGAAGAAGTGGTGATGAAGGAGAAGGGGGACCACGCGTCATTACAGCACGCGCAGCTGCACCACGCGACGATGTTACACCACCAGCAGATGATGAATGGTATGATGCACCACCACCACTACCACCAGGGGGTGCTGCAAGGCGTCTCCGAGCCCCTGGTGCCAGGTGTGCCCCCAGTGCCGCTGCTGTGACAACACCAGCAACATTACTGTGCTCACAGTGACAACTTCGCGTAATGACTTTAATCGGTGGTCCGTAACACCGCCGTTCCTTAGTGAACAATGGCCCCGACAGGGCGTCGCAGTGCACTCACAGTATACGACAAATGTGTGATAAATTTAGTGCAATCCTGTGGTGATGCGTGTCGAATTTCAACATCATAGTAAAAACTTTAAAATTAATACTCCTGGGTACTACACGGTTAGTTACCTAACGGCTGTAAGCGGAGACACTTAACCGACTTTCTGGAGTTAAGGCTTTTTCTTTAATGAGGTACTTGCCACTTACATTGAATGCCTTCTCTAATCTACCATTATTGAAATAGCCATTGCACCAGAAACGTTTACCTACGTTATGTTTAGTCCTAATTCTAGTTAACTAAGTGTTCACGCCTTATAGCTATTTTAGTACCTTTTCTTTTAAACGGTACAGATTAATGTAATGTATTGAATTTTGTCTCTTGACTGTAAATATAGAATAACTATATTTTTATATTATTATTACAATTAAGTATTATTAAATTGATTATTTTTAAACGGTTTATTTATTTCTCAATGCTGCAAGTGCCTTTCCAGTGATTTAAATAAGGTAGCTTGTTTGAATTATATGAACTTACCATTGTTTGAAGAGTTGAATTTAATTATTGATTTCATTGTTTGTACTATAATATTGTTTCAACATTGTTAACTAAGCGACAAACCTTTATATAATTTGAGTTAAATAATTTTACTTTCATTGCGAATCTCATAAGTACGAGTTTTACGTGCGGCAGTGAAACGTGCTATTATATTGAATAAAATGATCATTATCGCATTTGTGGCCTTGAGAAGTAGGTGCAAATAGTTTTTACGTTGAATGAGATTATTCCTAGTATTAATTGTTCTGTAAATAATAGCTTAAATTCTAGAATAATTTATTCTTATGCCAATTTATATAGCATAACACGGTAAAGAATTATCACTCAATTCACAAACGACATTGTCTTGAGAAATCATAATATTTGTGTGGGTAAAATCATTATGGAGTTTGACTATAATTTTGACATAAACAGTAAGATTACGATTGAGTTGATTTGTTAAATGCTGAGTTACGATACATTATTTATTGATTGATACATGCCCAGTTCGAGGAAGTAACGTGATCGTTTATCGTTTTGTTTTGTGGTAACAGTTATGTATAATATTGTGGTGCTAACAATATTCATTTTCATTTGTATTGTATCTGTGTATTCCTATGTTGGACATCAGTACACTGTGTGACGTAATAAATTGGTGACATTAGTGCTTGTTGTATTAAAGGTTGATGTTTGAGAATCGTTTGTGGACACATGATTTGTTAGAATTTACGCAGCACTATCACGAAACACATTTGATAAACTAAATAAATTCATGTTAATCTATACTGTTGTATCTTTTTCCTGATCTGGGTTTACATTCATAACAAAAGATGTGCGAGTTTGTATAATTGCGATTAGTCTCGCGATGTTCCGGCACACGTTTTACAATCGCGCAGATTGCTTTGTTTTAAAAGGTGGACCTTACGTAAGAAGAGGCTTGTCTAGCCGACGGCTCTCGACTTGAAGCGTGTCTATTGTGCTTAAGTCAAATAAGCTATGAAAGTTTTCCTACACGACTCACTCCTGTATTAGAAGCTATAAACTTACATTTCTGAGGAGAAATGTAAGTAATTTTTAAGGAATAATAATAAACCAATGTTTGTCAAAATACGGAGCATTTTGGCTAACATTAGCGGAAGCATCCACTTCGGAACTCTAAAGCTCGAGTTTCTAAAGTTTTCAAAATCTTCATGATTTCTCTGAGATGATATCTCATCTGTGAAATTATGAAGACATGAAATTTGAAGAAAATTGTTGAAATCTATAGGTATGTATCATCCATCAGACATACCTTTAGAATTTCGAAAATTTTCACGAAAGTTAGAACCATCTAAGAAAAATACGTATATAATTCATGTCTCACTCTGATTTACGTTGCACCTTCAGCCGTTATGGTAATTTGAGCAGTTCATGGCAATTCTTTTTTCAGAAAATAATCTAGCTTTGTCTCTTTTAGCTTAAAAACTCGCGCACGAATAAACTCGCCCGATTTGGGCGAATTGACACTTTTAAATAATATTATATTTTATGCAGGCGACTCGCACAAAGTCAATTTATTTGTGGGAGAATGGAAAATTCCAAAAATACGTAGGTATTAGGTAATTAACGAGTAAATTCGGGCGAATCGACTTATGGTATAAAACAAAGTCGCTTTTCGTGATTATACGCCTTGATCTGTTAAACTCCGCAACGTATTTTAATACAGTTTTCATCAATAGACAGTGATTAAAGAGGAAGGTTTTTATGTATAATACACCAACCTCCAAGCGGGCGAAGCTACTGGCAAAACTAGTAATAAAAAAAGCCTACATACATCCCTGCCTAGTTCATTGTGGGAATACCTATACCTAAGATATATAGCGTGACTGGTAATTAGTGACCGACATTTAAACACATGATTGTACTCATCATTATGAACAACTTTTACTATGGGACCAAACCTGAAATCGCGAAAACCAAAAAAACTGCTGTTCCCTACATTTATGTTCGCATAACTCGTCAAAATGTAGGGAACAGATGTTTTTTTTTTCGCGATTTCGGGTTTGGTCCCATAGTAAAAGTTGTTCATAATGATGAGTACAATCATGTGTTTAAATGTCGGTCACTAATTACCAGTCACTCTATATATTCTATTATGTGTATGTATAGGTATAAAGACTATTTTTGACTTGAACTTACAACACTTTCAGTTTCACACAGTCGACATAGAAACATGAATGGAACATGCAAGTGCTGTCACTTATTGTTTGAGTACAACGGAAGTGTGTAGCCTCAAGTTAGATAAACGCTTACTTTTAAATTAGACCCATGATACTGACTTAACATCACAGTCAATATTGAGAGTTATTGAGCCAATAGGGCTGAACCCGCAAGAAAATGTCTTATAGTTTTACAGCTTGTTTTGCGTTAGATGCAGCTATTCTGTCTGAACTGATTTTATAGAGGAAGGAAAACTGTGAAACGACTACGTTTAAAAGTGCCAACTTTTTTTATGTTAATAGTAATGTATCGTTTGACAGTTGGAATACGACTTTACTTACTAATGACTATTCTTATTCTAGCAAGATGGTATTAAAAATGTTATTGGTTTTTTTTTATGTAGCGGTGCATGCTTATATAGTAATGTTCGTCTGGTGTCATATAATATTCGTGAACAAATGGGTTTAGGGCAGTCGATGGATTTATTGGTGACATTAGTAATGAAATTAGACAAACTGCACAATAGGTTTATAAAAACGACACCATGGGATCATAAAAAAGTCTTATTGACTTTTGCACTGTAAGAAATAATAAAAATAATATTTTTCTGCAAAATTTAGTCTTTCTGAAACGCCAGGAACGTTATTATTCCTATCAAAGCCTTCAAAAGATTTATACTTATTATAAAATACAGGCACGCTCAGCTAAATTATACGCAGCACAAAATTCTAGAGTTGTTAGTTGTTCCCTGGCGTCAACCCTAGAGCATGGAGCATGCACAGTAAGAATGTGAATGCGCTAAACGTTGAGTAAACTGATGCTTATTGAGGGCATTTCGAGAGCAGCATCAAACACACCGACGCCTCGGATCTTACCGCCTACTGACCGCCCCGCACTTCCTACTGACCAGGCTAGGAATAGCGGGCATTCCGATGTATTTTAACTTATTAATTTTATAAACACTGAGCTGGCTTTAGATAGACAAAAAGAGGAAACAAAAAAATTAAAATGTTTAGATATCTACCTAGGTATATTGTATTTTCTTCCTCTCCAATCTTTCTTTTTGAATCTACCGCTTTTATTGCCTATCGAGTCAAGAATGTCCAGGATAATGTAAAACTGTACGGAAAAAATTTAAGGGTGCTGAAAAAACGTAACTATGACTCTGCAATTGAATAATTATTATATTATAGTACCCTAGGTTCCTACGTGCGGTCACTACAAGATATAAGTAACCAGGGCCCCAATTCTGTATGGTTATAATGATTCCCCGTGGAATCTTAATACGTTCAAACTACGTCAATTTCGTGTTTTTTTAGAAATCAATGCAACGGGAAGGAATTGAAATGTCATATTCTGTATATTTCAAGACAATCTGTCGAAATTATTAATACGATATTAGCAGAAATCGTATGTGATTGTCGTGGTTACGAGTATGGAATCGTTAAGTAGTCCTAGTGAATTCAGGCCGTGGGTCATCGGATGTAGTCGGAAGTTTATAGTAAGAAACCGATGGATATTTTTTTATTTAATTGGGATTTTTTATTTTTTTTTATTTAAAGAGGACAGTGCAGGCCCGTCAATAAGTACCAGGTACTTAGACGAATACAGAATAGAAAATCGTCTACAAATCTACAGTCTGTAAGGCCTACAACGTTCTCCCATTCACAATATGTAATGTGTTGCAGCAACAAAATGTGTTGTCAGCCTAACAACACGACTGCCCTGCTTGGGCGGAGCACCGCCGTGTCCTCGTGGAGGCGATCGGCGGCGGCGATCTCTCGCGTCCGGCCCTGGTCCAGGCCATGGTACGGAGCGAGAGGGCATGGGGAGCCGTCACCTCCTTCAGCGAAGCAGTGATGCTCGCGAAGAGGGAGGCGGCGCACGTGAGGGAGAGGCAGCATATGCGCCCTCGCGACCCCAGCCGCCGCAGGATACGGAGACGCCCTGGGCGTCGGGAATCCCAGGCCGATTTCCGGCCACCGTAGGCATGGGCTTGCGGACGGCGAGTAATGGGTAGCTCGCTGTCCGGTAAGGACCAAGCCCAAGTCGACGGCGCGTTGTGTTCCACGCGCGCCTCAAAGAGATGTCAGCACAAAAAGTGATGGGACCCGCAAGGGTCGATGCCTGCCAGGGGTGCGGGTTTGTTCGAAAGAGACACCACAGCCCCTGGCTTAAGGGCTACTGAAGGAACACGGGTGGGTTTTAGTCAGTAAAAGTCTGACACGCCCTCCTGCTCCACCCAGAGCGGGAGAAGTTATTTGATGATTTCCCACCCAAAAAAAAAAAAAAAAAGCCTAACAACACGACTGCGCTGCTACCTAGGTACATAACTCATAGCACTATGACATCGTACTGTCTGCTCGTCTGTCTGTCAATAAGGTACTTAGATACCACCAAATTGGTGGGCCAACGTACTGTAGCACTACATACACATTTACGTGTTTTTAACTTTTTATTACGTTAGACTCAAGAGGTTATCAAGTGGTTATTGTATGTGGTTACTCTGAAAAGCTGAAAACTTCTGAACATAATACTTTGGTGCCGATTCTTTTGTTCAACTGAACTTAAATAAGAGTATAACTATCTCTTACTGACAGACCGCGAAAGAAAAAGACAAGTGACGCTTTAGTACGGTCATACTAAATTACGTCTCGAAAGCCTTGAATTTGGCGTGATTCTAAGCATGATGAATTTAGTTCATCATTGTTGCGTCGAAGATTAAGTTCATCCAAATAATTTTGACAGCTCTTTATTATTTTCTCTTTATTTATTATTTTTGTCTCTTTCTGTTGTTTCATTAGAAGAAAAGGATAGCATTAGCCTAAGTCAAGTTTAGTTGGTGCGCAACAGAATCATTACCATTGTCTACGCGTTGCACTAACCTCATCCCTAGAAGATTTAATGTGATTTTTGTATGTGTTTTTAATTTTTAAGTGGACATCTTTGCATTATGCACCTTTACGACATGTGACCCGCACCTCGATTCCGTAACACATTTTTAATGTTTTTATAGTACCTAGGAATTCGAGCTACAGGTTACAATGGTACAAAAATGATCGAAAGATATGAATTTTATTCACAGTAGATTATAAAGTTCATAACAGTTTGCAGTAAGAACAAGGAAGAGGAACTAACTCGAGAAATAAGGAAAAACAAACGAGTGAAGTAATGCTAGACTCACAGCGCTGCTACGCGGCACGGTCGTAGCAAAAGCGCGTAGCAACAGAAAGGCTTTCCACCTCCAACACTATTTATTGCTTCCTCATATTTTCTGCATAATTTTGAACTTGTCTTGGTATTAATATCATTTTTACTTCTTTTGGGATTAATTTCGGATCGTAATTATTTAGGTACAGACGCTAGCACATCAAGCTACCCCAAACTGTCAAATTTTCCCAATTGAACATGAACCTAATGCTCATGTGATAAAGTTGAAAATCTATCAAAGGAAACAGTCAGATTGGGGTAGCTTGAGGTGCTGTCGTCTGTACAGTCGCCAGCAGGTCAAGCTATCCCAAACTGTCAAATTTTCCCAATTGAACATGAACCTTATTCCTTTTTAATAAAGTTGAAAAACTATCAAAGAAATTTGCAGGTTGGGGTAGCTTGATGTGCAGGCCTCTGAACATAAAGGTTTTGTAGTACATGAGGGACTTACAAAGTATGCATAATTATTTGCATGGTGTAGGTAGGTATAAGAATTGTAGGGTGAATCACTGCTCTCCTAGCTAGATCACTGAGTAATCTGTATTTAGGAGAGGCAGTTTTGACTCCCACTTTGAGTATCACATTATAATCATGTTAATAATAATTATTATGAAATTATGAATCCAGTCACTCGGGTTCTGTAGATAGGTAACTGCAAAGCTTTATTCTTGAATATAGAAAAGGGTTGCCGTCAGTTAGGACTGGTCATCTCTTAGCTGCCATGGTATATTTTAATTTAATTTAATTTTTGAATTGTCTTCTTTTTAATTTTCTTTAACGTATGCGTGTGCAATTCTCACGTGTATAATTTCATCATGAATGATGTAACCATGTTTTGATTTAAAACAGCTACGCTTTGCAATGGGCAACTAGCTTTATATTTTTGACTGACCGAACCTTTAAAAGCAAAAGTGCCTGGTGTGTGTATGTGTGTGTGTTTTTGAAATTGACTTCCATATTTGATGTTCCATCGCGCGAATTGTATTTTTAAGTTATAGGTGAGTAGAGATCATCCTTATCCTTACTAATATTAGAAAGGCGAAAGTTTGTATGTTGTGCAGGGAAATGATTCAAATGCTTGAGCATGCTGCTTCAAAATATGCATTGAGTTTCCGTAAAAGTCGACACTTTCTGAGTTCTGACCCATTGTCAACATAGAGACTGTGGGAGTATGAGAGGGTCGACTGAGAGAGCGACTATGTGGTCAGCTAGGCTGTGTAATCACACTGCCTAGCTGACTCCATAGTTACTCTCTGTCACTTCTTTTCGTATTGTATTTACACCCAACCACATCAGGCTTTATAACCTCGTTGGTTAGTTTAGGAAGGACTCAATGTTTGGCACAAATACGGTGAGTTTCTTGTTAGACATACACACAAACGGCTCTTTGCAAAATTTCAAGTTCCACATCACTTATTATAAGGCACTAGCTGCGCCCTGCAGTTTCAAAAAGTATTCTACGGCCTAATCCAGGTTATGGTCTACATATGAACCAGATTTCAACCAAATACGCTCAGCCATTTTAGCGCGTGACAGCATAACCAAACCAACAAACAAACAAAAATCAAATATTTTCTCTTTGTATGAATTGAAAATAATTTGTAATCCGGTGTAAATTATATAGGTGTATTCCTAAAATAAAAAAGATTTTATTTCTATTTATTATGAAGCAGAAACTCGAGGTAACTACCATTAGGCTATTTTGTAACTTGTAATTTTCCTTGCTATTGAGCCTATTTGGCTGCTGGTGCTACGAACATCCTAGGCTAAAACTGTTTATAATTTTTTTTACACGAAAACGACATCTTTTCAGTTAAAAAAATTCAACTCAAATTCAAAATCAAAAGTCATTTTGTTGGGAGATGAATTGAAAAGGACTCAAACTCCACAAAATACTTTATTAAAATTAAAATGTAAGAATAGCTCTACAAGAACAACGTTGACATTTTTTTTGATACGCGCCCTTGTCGATAGCTTTTGTCCGAATGTGTCCATAGAGGTCCATAGATAAAAACTGAGTTACGCGCGTGTACACATTTATTCAAACTAGGCTGAGAGTCAGCACTTTTTGAAGGTCAAAATTACATAAGACATAGTCCTCCAAAATACCCACCCTTAACTGAAACTAGAAGTACCGCAACCACTGCGGGATATAGGCTGAAAAAGGATAATTACTGAGAATTAATTCGTTATTGACAATAACAACAGCCGCATGGGTTTTTTTTTTTTTGGTTGGGATATCATCAAATTACTTCTCCACTTCTCCTGCTGAGTAGAGCAGGAGGGCGTGTCAGACTTTTACTGACTAAAACCCACCCGTGTTCCCTCAGTAGCCCGTATGCCAGGGGCTGTGGTATCTCTTTCGAACAAACCCGCACCCCTGGCAGGCATCAGCCCTTGCGGACGCCGTCAAAGATGTCAGCAAACCGGTGGTTGCTGACATCTTTGACGGCGCGCGTGTGGAACACAACGCGCCGTCCCGTCTACCACTTTTCGGCCGCAGGGGATAGGGAGAGCGGCTGACGCTATACCGACACTCCTCTTCCCCTGCGGCCCCACCGCGTCCGCCATCAAACGGTAACGGCCCCGTCCAGGCCACGGAAGGGAAGAGCGCTGCTCAGAAGCACCGGCACTCCTCTACCGCAGCCCGTAACCGATTGTAGAAGGATATCTACGGTGCGATAACAAAAATGTAGGAACGAAATATCACTTTGTATTGAAAAGACACTGTCTATTCTTCGTAGAAATACAAAGCGTCATGCTAAGCCCGCTGGT
The DNA here is from genome assembly GCA_949987655.1 of Polymixis flavicincta. Classification (NCBI taxonomy): domain Eukaryota; kingdom Metazoa; phylum Arthropoda; class Insecta; order Lepidoptera; family Noctuidae; genus Polymixis; species Polymixis flavicincta. Next base: position 15,376,058 of record OX465181.1, on the reverse strand, counting down.
CGACAGAAGTTGAGGAGGTCAGATAAGCAGTCGCTCCATATAAAATATTGGTATTCAGCTGCATCCGGTAAGACTAGAATCCGACCCTAACTTGTAGATGGATTTAGTTATTGACATAATTTCACTTTTTTCTTATACAAAATTGCTATTTGGTGCTATTGTATAATATTGCTAATAGTTATGTTCACGTTTAATATCAATATCACGGAGTTTGAATGCAGCAGAAATAATTCGAAAGAAGTCGAAACAAAAACAGGAACCACATCACATTCTCTAGTTACATTTAGTATGTAGGTACTATAAGTCACTTGTATTGTCAACCACAGCCCTTATACCGAATATAAGGGCTGTGGTTGACAATAGGTACGAGTACATGTGACGTGTTAAGGAAGCTAATCGCTAAAATGGTAGCAAAGATGGTACCTAAGCTTGGCATCACATCAGACTGGTACTGGTGATCATGTGTTTTAGGTCCAAATTACATCCTAAAAAGTATGGATTAGGTCCTAGAGTTTATTATTTATATAGTTGTGCCTGCAAGTCGTGTAATTGAAATAAATGATTTGAGTTTGTGTTTATTTATTTATTTTAGGTTTCTGCTTATGACTCAGTTAATTAAACAAAAATGTCATAAACTGAACATATAAATACTGTTGTTATTTCTTTCTTATATTAAGAATCATTAGTAATGACATGTCATGTAAATAAAGTTGATAATTTAATTATAAGTTTAAACTGCATTGCAACGTCAGGAATTGAAGATTCAAAATGTTTCTTATACAGGAAAAGTTTTTATCCAGTGCGCAAATTTTAACCATGAATTCAGCATATCATTCTAGAACCCCTAGCGCAGAAATTTTTAGTCGGTTATACAAAAAAAAAAACAGCTGTTTCATAGAAAAGTGCAATACCTACGCGGTCAAAATGTGTGGAACAGCTGATTTTTTTTGTATAACCGGCGAAAAATTGGATAAAAACTTATCCTTATAAGACTTCCAGCAGGGATTGAGATCCCAATGCATTAGCCAGACTGAGTCATAGTTATCTGGGTACATGCATGTGAATGTTTATAACATGAGTGTGTACTTGTGGGTGTACCCGACCACCGCGACGTACGCTGTTCTCCACACAGAGGCCGTTCTTCAAACAGAGCTTCACGTGTTTGCGCTCACCCTGCACTTGTTTGCCCTTTGACAGCAGTCTCACAGGTCGTTAACACGTCACACCTAACTGAACGTACTGTGAACCTGGAGCCGCTCTAATCATTGCATTAAATCATCACATACGTCATTAAACTATGCAAACAGAGACTACACATACCGGAAATGGTCGAAGAACAACATCCCATGTGTGTCAGATTCAACAGTCACTCCGAATTGTAAGTAGACTCATAAATTAGTAATAACCTTGACGCAAAAACTACAAGTCTCGCAGCTCGTTGTGTTTAATTGCTACGGATCTACGATTAAATGTGATTTCCTTGTAATACATTATAGAAAAAATATCACATAAAACTTTGTGAATAACACGTAAGTAGATAAATAATCAGTTGTTATCGTGTGCATTACATTTAACTAGGTGGGTTTAATCCACTTGATTTGATATCTTGATAATGTCTGGATTATCGGCGAACATGAAAGCGCCTAAATTAATTTTTAATCCAGCTTTCCCTCGGTGACTTGGCCATATCTTGTCGACGTAGGCACACAAGTCGTTGATACGAATCGTACGATATCAAGCGTACCGCCGCGCGCGCACCGCTGTGTCGCGCACCACACTGCCATAAACTACGCTGAAGACATGTTCATTAATTAAAAATCTAACACAGCTTTATGGTACCTGTATTTTCTCATTATAAGTCACACCATACTGTGTCAGACTGAAATTGAAATTGTTATAAATAAAAAACCAAAAATATATCAAATCATTGCGTCAGTTAAAACTAATAATTATTGTCAGTGGAAATGATGATAAAGAAATAAAACTATACAATGACTAGATAGAAAAAAACATTAAGATTTATATGAGGGGCTGGCTATGTATCAGTCTTTATGCAAGTTCAGATTTAGAACCTGATACCTTTTAGCCTTTAATATGTAAGTAAGTACTTAGATTAATTATGTACCGACACAAAATGTTAATGACTTTTAGATATCAGTATTACTGATATAAATAGTGATATACTACATCCAAACTTCCCGTGCGATATGATTAAATGTATTGGCAGTACCTACGTTAGACCCCAAGTTAAAATAAAACTTTAAATTATTCGTTTAAACAAAAAATAAGTTTCAAGTATTATTAATAAATTTAGCATACAAATCTAAATTAATTGTACCGAAATATAATTCATAGTTGATTCACAAGTAGAGGTAGACAACTGCTTCTGCTTATTTTTCACCAATATAAAACCTTAGAGGGCTGGTTATGAGCTCTGAAATGGTTATCGTTATCAGTAAACGGTGCAGTGACATTTTTCCAAGGTTTAACTGACTTCAAATAATACAGGATAAGTTTTTAACCAGAGCGCAAACTGTAACCATGAAATCAGAATTCAAACCGTTTTCTGGCAGTTTCTTAAATGATAAGGCCCATCCAGCGTTTAAGGCGACACCGAATAAACTACCGCGACATCGCGATCCTAACATGTAAACCGTGATCAAGAGTTGTCAGTGTCAACATTGTTGTGGAATATAGACACTCTTGATCGCGGTTTAGATGTGAAGATCGCGTTCAGTTTTATTGGTGATATCCACCCTTCTAGTCTAATTTAATCCTACTCTTTAAAATGTTTTTATGTTTTGGATAAAATCTTTAAGTAGGACTGAAAGGACAACATTGTAAATCACGTTTAATTCAAAGATCGAAGACCTTGATCACGAGGTCACCTTAGTAACTCGGATTACGTCGTCAGTACCAACGTATAGGTAAGTTGCCAAACAATAGATATCTTTTGTTTACGTTATCTTCTAAATTTTATCATTTTTCAAAGATATTTGTTAAGCTTCATATCTAAATAATAATACCAGCCTATTACTGTCTCACTACATTGCAAACGCCTCTTTTCATACAGAAAATGCACGAGTATTGATCACCACGCTTGCTCAAGACGGGTTGCCGATTTCAGAAAAGTCTCCTCACGATGTTTTGCTTCACCGATGTCGCTGTCAGTAATGTTCAAGGTAAACACAGACTCCCTTATTCATAAACGATGTTTAAAGTTAAATAGTGATTAGCGTCTGTTTAACCATACATTTTTGACGTTTTAACATCATTTAACTTTAATCATCGTTTATGAATATGGCCCAGAGAGTAAGTTTGGCAAACAGATAGTTTATAGCCCGGATACCTACTTTTCTTCCCGGTATGCGGTACGTTTCTGTGGGATAATTTCCGACCCCCCCCCCCCCCTCCCGGGCGAAGCCGCCGATAAAACCTAGTATGAAATGAAAGTGACATTAATACTTGCCCAGATTTAAACACACAACCTAGTGCATGAGAAGCAGCTACCTGATCTGCCACCTTTTTTTTTTTGGTTGCGGGGTGGAAAATCCTCGTGGCGCGGGCGGAGGGGTCAGTCAGACTCTTGCTGACATAAAACCACCCCGATGTAACCTTCCCACACTGGGACCGAGGATCATAGGAAATTGTGAAACCTGACCTGCTTTACTAACTGTAAAGATTACCGAGTTTATGTAGTTACTAATATACTCAAATAAGGGCTGATTTTTCATTAGTCAAATAACTTTCATTTGAGGAATAAATATAATGGTTTGACAGTACTTGGATAGAAAATATGCCACACTCTCAGATTTATTCTTCAGATAAAAGTTATCTGACTGTGGAAACATTAGTCATAAGTATTGAAAACTAAAAAATACCCTTTTTTTGAAATGTGTTGCCCACATTGGTACGAATCTCGTAGGACCTACGAAAGTCGTGGACCATTTTTTTTTTTGATGGTGAGGCATCATCAAATAACCTTTCCCGCTCTGGGTGGAGCGGGTGTCAGACTTTTACTGACTAAAACCCACCCGTGTTCCTTCAGTTGCCTGTGTAACAGGGGCCACGGTATCTCGATTGAACAACCCGCACCCCCTGGCAGGCGTCGGCCCTTGCGGACCTCACCAGTTTGTGCTGACATCTCTTCGAGGCGCGCGTGGAACACAACGTGCCTTCGACCCGGGAAGTCGTAGACCATGTGCAGATCCGACCTCTTTCAGGTTTCAGTCAATATTCATTGGATAGTAATCAAATCTGTGTCTCTTAAATTCTTTTTATTTTTTTGAATGTCTGACATATTCTCGTCATTTTTTAACATTATAAATCAATTCTAATATCGACTAAATATTAGTGATTGTCATGGAAATCATGTCACTTGGTTTAAATAGGTTCATTTTATTTGTGTAGATTATTTTCATATTGTGAATAAGAGAATGTTGTAGGCCTTACAGACTGTAGATTTTTAGACGATTTTCTATTATTTATTTTCATTCCTTTATATACCTGGTACTTATTGACAGTCCAGCAGTAACTTGAAAACATTGTAAAAGCCAATTATTTTTAAAAGTTGAGTAACCGTGGAGTTTCTTGTCGGCTCTTCTCCATAGGAAGCAACAAATTGGAACCGTGCACCTAACTTCTGATGTTTCAAAAGTGCTCATGCAGGTTTATGTGAAATAAAATATTTTGATGTTGAGCGGACAGACAAACGAGATGAAAAAAAAATACAGAAGCATATAGAATCTCATCCTTTTTTGAAGTCAGTTAATTAATTGAAGCTGTAGTTTATAAGCATAATATCTAAAGGAATATTGCGTTGAAGAAATCAAAAATACGCTACGCTAAGCTTTGGGATTATTTTAATTAATTCAAAGAATTTATGCACTTACGTTTTCCTGTTTAGATTTAATTTGACACCAATAGATTGGTTTCCCTGTAGCACTGCATACGACATAGCACCAATAACCTGCTGATTGGCATATTGAGAAAGGTTGATTGAGGCACTGTAATACGTTCACAGGTTTGGAGGAGCCCTTTTTACCCGACTACGGTGAAACAAAAAGGAGGGTTATGATTTTGACCGGTGTGTACGAATGTATGCCACCTAAACAAAACATTCCAACATTGGATAGGGTCATAAGTAGAGATCGGATAATCGGATGCATATTTACCGAAAGTTAATTTTTAGTTATGAAAGTATGGAAGTGGCTTCTTAAATTATATTTTTTGTAAAAATATCCCGGGATTCTAGGAACACCTAGAATTCATAAAGCTTTCTAGTCAGGTGTATAGTATGGAAGCTACTTCTAAATTATTAGGATTGCATTCAGATGCATATTCATTTAAAATTAACCCCGATGCGAGTGATATTTATGTGTATGTAAGTGTAAGTCTGTAAGAGAAGGGGTGCTGTGAGTTAGTTATATTATATTTTTTACATTAAATTAAGATTTTTTCGATAAAAAACCGCGTTCTATATTAGCCAACACCTCAGCTTTAGGTGAATATGCATCCGAATATCCGACCTCTGGTCATAGGCTTTAGATAATATTTTCTTGACTACTATTTAGAGCGTGACTTTTCAGTAGACGGGTTATTTACCTAATGTTAAATAGCTCATAAATAATTAATACTTTTACTATAGCTATGTATTATTAGCTAACAATTTATGGAATGTTAATAAGTCTGATATGAAGAAAAGTAAATAGAGGAATTGTATAATAATATCCTCTACTGTGTAGCTAGCAGAAGTTTTTGCATTTACGAGCTTATTATTTTTAATGTCTGTCGAAAATAAGAATGTTATTTTATGCGGTTTTTCTCAAACGGAATATATAATATTATGCGTCGGATTTGCTACTTTCACCAAACACGTTTCCTTGAAAAGTTGAGACATCTGCAATTCACACTGAATATTAAATGAAGCGCTGCATTGTATTATGCATATTTTTTTAGTAGAAGTAGCTTAATAAAAACTACAAAGGTAGTTATAAATTGTAGTTATTTTGGAAACTAACATGAGGACTTTGAGGACATGACATTCAATTAATTTTAGTTACGTCTTGTGACTTTTTATTGTCTTTAAAGGTTGTTTTTTTAATAAATGAATAAGAAAAATACATTAATCTCTAAATTGTTTTCTTATTTGTTATTACTCCCAGTACTGTGGCTAAGTAATAATAGCCGCACGGGTCGATTGATCAGGTTAAGCTACGCTTACCGCTTCTGGACCGTGGATGGGTGACCATCTTTACATAACAAGACCAAGACCTCATGCCTCAGAAAGTACGTTATGCCGTTGGTCCCGGCTGGTTCTCGTGGATCTTTGACAGTCGTTACGGGTCGTAAGAAGCACGAAAATCTGACAACCAGTCTTACCCAGGGGTATCGTATTACCCAGTAACTGGGTTGTGGAGGACAGATAAATTACTGTTTTTTTATACATGCTTTATTGTACACCAGCAGGCTTAGCACGAGAACCGTAGACAAGCGTTTTGTCGTCGGAAGAGTAGACAAAAATGATGTTTCCGTATAGACAGTTGACAGTTTTGTACCGAAAAATGTACACAAGCGATTTCTATTGTACAGTAGAGTAGAAATAGAAAGCGTCGTGCTAAGCTAGTCGTAACCAGTGTTGCCATGTCCAAAATCTGGTCGGTGGTAAATCCATTATAAATATACGGTAGATTTTATAAAACTATGGTGATTAAAACTTTTTTTTTTTAATCAGACAAGAATACAAGTAAAATTACAAAAATGAGGAGAGGAATGGAAATAAATACCATAATTATTCTGAACGCGACACCAAGTTCTCCTCATTTTTGTAATATATTTTTTTTAGCAATTCATCATCAGGTTTAATGTTAATACAATTATGTCAGTGTCTTTTATTAGACTGCTGCGTCAAAATATTCCCTTTTCTAGAGCGAGTTTATTCCGTCCTTTTTTTTCTTTATATTGTCTATTAATCGAAAGTTAAACAAAGAAACTGTAAAAATTTGACGACTTGACAAGTTACCAAAAAACAGACTAAATTCGAGGAATGCTATGTTACTAAATAAAACGATCGTAATATTACTCGAAATTAATATCTATGAACGTCAACTCAATTTGTTAGCATTATAGAGGGCCCGAAACAGGGGGAATCCCTGAACTTGTCTGCTGGTGTGACCATTGTAGTGTCGGACAAAAATATTAGGGATCGGAGTGCGTTCAAAATACATAAAAAATGTGTTTTGATTTAGTTAACTTTTTACAACAGGAATCTTAATCCTTCCAGATTACGGTAGATTTTGTCACCGTTGTCATGCCTCGACGGTAGGTGGTAATTTTTTGCTGAATATGGTGCATTTACCGTAATTACGGTGTACATGGCAACACTGGTCGTAACACTAAAAACATACAAAGGGGTGGCCTTCTCGCTTTCTACGCTCTCTTCCAGGCAACTTTGGAATGGACAGTGATTGCTTGGACATAAAAAATGGGGTTGTCATTGATGCAAAATATAGATACAATTTACTTTAATAGATACACAGATATATTCATATGAATGCTGTATAATAGTTACATATATACATACATACTAACTATATAAGCAAAGATAATACGAGTAAATGACGACTATAGATTATAACAGCTACAACAAGTATTCTTCAGATGCATCCGGTATGACAGAAGGCTGACCCTAACACAGTTGGGAAAAGGGTATAGGCAGAGGAGGACTTCCAGTACTCCCTCGTTGAGATCCATATTTCTAAAATATCCAATGGATGTGAAAGCAAGGTGAAGTGAGCTGTCATTCTATCAGCATGTATATTCTGTAACCAGCATTGCTATTCTGTAACCATCTCACCGCGTGAAGTGAGCGTGGAGTGAGCTGTCAGTGTCATTCCACCTAATGCTTGTTCAATCCCTAGCATCAGTGGGATGACACTGACAGCTCACTTCACGCTCACTTCACGCGGTGAGATGGTTACAGAATCGACATGCTGCTCACCACGTGAAGCGAGCTGTCAGTGTTGATGCTAGGGATTGACCAAGTATCAGCAGTACTATTCTGTAAAAATCTCACCATGATAACTTGGGTAAAGTGAGCTTAAAGTGAACTGTCATTAGCACCAATCCCTAGTGTCAGATGGAATGACAGCTCACTTCACCTTCCCTCTCACGATGAGCTTTTAACAGAATAGATCGGCAGGTGGAATGACACTGACAGCTCACTCCACACTCACTTCACGCGGTGAGATGGTTACAGAATAGCAATGAAATCATGCTAGAAATTGACACTATTGAAAGCTCACTTCAAGCTCACTTCACCTTAGTTTTCACAGTGAGCAGAAACTGCGGTGATATTCTCGTAAAATCTTTTCAAATATGTAAAGATCAATGATAGGCGTATTTTTAGTAAAGTGTAGGTAAACATTTATACAATTCAAAAACACTTTACGAAGCGTTTAAATTAATTTGTAGGTACAATTTAAATTGACCAAACTGTGTTCGTTAATATACCCGGTCCACATCGTATCGAGACCAGATTTTATTTGAGGTACCTACCTAATACGGGTCACTTTTGAAGTGGCATCGGTTATTTAGGTTTTTAATAACACCAGGCATGAATATGTGATGCGATTTGACGCGGACCAAGATTTATATTTATAGCACTTTTAATTTACGACGGGTTATAAAATACGTTGAAACTTCGTCGATCGATAGTCGTGTAGGTGCCCCTGTCTACCTGACGATTGCGTCGTTATATGAAATAAATACAGGTCTCTAACACGTTTTGTACGTGTATTCATTTTATATATTTTAAATTCGTTTTAATGTCGTTTGGGGATCAATATAAATTATTTGTAAAGTAACTTATTTTGATAAGTACTTTTGGGCTGGTTTATTTGCTCGTGAGTTTTAGTGGTAATAATAATGCTGAATACATGTTAAGGCAGTTGCATCATTAAAGTAAATAGTAGGTGCTTAGTTTAATGATACGGTTGCCTTAAAATTTGTTAGAACGAAGATGGTTGATACAAAATATATCAAGAGTTTAACGTGCCATACTTTAGGTTGTTGCGGGTCTTCCCTTCCGCTTTCCTGCAGTCGATTTATATAAAAAGTGGGATGTACTGTCTATAAGACAAACTTTTCTAGCTACGAGTGCTTGCAAAGATACACGAAGATAGAGTACTGTATGCAGGACTACATTTATCTGTATTTTCGTGTAAGTCTGTCCCACAAGTTCTTCTGTTACCTAGGGGATTATCTTTATAATGTTATCAACAAGGGTAAAATATTTACCCACTACACAAACTCAGTTGTAAGCAAAAAGCAACAGACTTCTTGAAAACTCTTTACTATGAGGCCACATAGAAATTGCTCCACTATATAAAATTACACTTGTATACAAATAATTACCTACACTTTCACCACCAATCACCTTCCCCTTCACCACCATTCACATACACATTCCTTCCACCTTCATATTCACCCTTATTTACCTTCACGTTCACTTCCATTCACATACCTACATAGTCACAACCATTCACCTACACATTCACCATCATTCGACTACACATTCACTTCCATTCACCAACACATTTATCACCATTCTCCTTAAAATTCACCGCACACCCTGTGACTGCTTTTGTTGTCTTTTTTAATTTTTCTTTTCATTTATTTACCTATTGCTTGTTTTAATTGTTTAGTTGAAATACTTACATGATACCTGCCTGTTAATTTGTATGATGCCACTAAGTGGGGTCTGGTGACTTGAAATACAGGTTTTTTCTATAACCTACTTCAGGACCAGTTAGTTGCTACAAAACTATTGTAAGAGAAAAACATCATCATTATCTGCTTAGCCTTTTCCCATTTATGTTTGGAGTCGGCTTCCAGTCTAACCGGATGCAACTGAATACCAGTATTTTACATAATGTGAGAGAAAATAATTAAACGTATTATATCGACGCTAGAAAGGCATATTGTATTAACGACCACTTTGGTCAAAATTGAGTTATTTACACTGTTGGAATCGGCAGATTTTTCTCTTTCGAATGGTCTAGGTTCCAGTTAAATCCGAGCACTTTTGTGGTCGTTAATACAACGGTGATTTCAGTCATTTTCGTATTTAATTTTGTTTTAAATCCAACCATTTTCGTCAATTGTTTCATAAACCGTACATAACGTCAAAAAAATGGCCATAATTCATTTTGCTTTTTTTTTTTCTAAATAAAGATTTGATGTTAAAACACTTTAACTAATCATTTTAATTTTTTTTTTTATCAATAAACCTTTTTACCAATTGGCCACTTTATCCAATTTTGAAAATAAAACAACTTATTTGCGTGTACTTTTTTGTTTATTTTCCGTTAATACACTGTACCTTTCAGCTAATTTCAATCACTTGGACGTTAAGCGCATTTTGTCGTCAATGTTCAATAGCAAGTTGGTCGATCATACATTTTTACCTGAAACGGTTTTGACGCATCGTTAGCATTTAAGCTACTTTAATTTAAGCAAAGTTTTTTGTATTAAGTAAGTTAAGCCTACTTAAAAAAACATTTTTGGGTGAAAAAGTGGTGGATAAGCTGTACTCGAGGAGCGCATTTTATGCTCACGAAGCGCTGCGTATGAGGTTTGGCCGTTGCGAGGGCGCTTCAGTCGACCACGCATTGTCGATGAGGGCGGTCACGCACGAATTGCCCGCTGCTTCTACTCGAAAATTGTTTTCACTTAGGAGTGTAAAACATTAATTTATCATGGCATCCGAACGATGCAAGAAAATATTAAAAAACGTTAGACTAAGAAAGAGATTAAGGTTTGATATTGAACCAAATTCAGCTTATTGTGAACAGGTTAGTGTAAATCTTAAAGTACCTACTAAATCAAAATGCATGAAGCGAGTACTTACGTATTATTAAAAACCTACATTTTACACAAATCGTTTTTTACTTTAGGACGAAAACGTAATAGCAGACCAATCGAATATTATTATTGAGGAAACCAACAATCAAGTATGTATGCTATTTACCTACTATAACTAGGTTTTGGACCTTACCACACTTATCTACAATTGCAACCTACCTAACCATTTTAATCAAATGTAATTAGTACCTTGATAATATTTATTATGATTTCGATTTTTTATTATTCATGTCTTTCTTACACTGTTTCTTGCATTGTTTATTTCAGGATATTGGCCACAATAATTACTTTAATCAATATTCTTCGCTTAAACTGCTGTCGCCAACAATAATAATAAATAAGGATTGTACTCAGGATGATGTAAGTCTATAAGTTCTATGTGGATACCTATTTGTAACATCAATTAATTACGATATTATTAATCTTATTATAATTTAGCATCTGTTGTAAAATACAATTTATATTTTTTTGAAATCCGGGTTTATTGTTATAGGTACCTATATTATCTTCTGAAAAATTTAAACACCAGACTACCTGGTTTGGTGCTAAGATTAGAATTTAATGAACTTATTTACAACTTATTTTCAGGATTGTGATTACATTGAAAACTCTGATACAGAAAAAACTTACGAAACTTTCAATAATATTGAAATTAGCAGCCAAATAAATATTGATCTGATAGATGCAGTAACTGTTCAGGTAAAAAGTACTTTTATTTAGAAGTGATTAATGAAAATAGGTTGTCATTTATTTTTATATTTATTTGTTCAATTATAACTTATCAGGCTTTCGATGAGGTTACAAACTTTGAGGCTGAAAACATTATGACACAGGTGGATGAACCAGGAGTGGCTGAAAACATTGTTACACAGGTGGATAAACCAGGAGTGGCTGAAAACATTGTGACACAGGTGGATGAACCAGGAAATGCAGAGGTATGTAACATTTTGATTCAATTTTAAGCATTTTATAGCTTATGACTGTGCAGTGTATGTTATGTATTTTACTGTATCAGATCATGAAAGCATGTTGTGCTCATAGAACTTTATTTTCAGACAGACACACCTGCAAAAAAAGCACGTACCAAAAATATTATAAAAAAAAGTTACATTGATTATTTGTCTGACGATGGTGACTTTCAATGGTCATCTTCATCTTGGGTTGCATCTTCAAACGAAGAGCATAGTGAAGAAGAGAGATCTCGTAAAAAACAGAAGACATGCAATTTAGAAGACGGAAAAGTGGGTGACAATGGATTTAAGAAGAAGAAGAAAATTAATAACAGAAAAGAAAGAAAACGGCTACGTAACGAGGGTCAAGAATACACAAAAAAAGATGGTTCTATTGTTAGGGCTAAGGTAATGAAACCTCATCCATGTCTCAACAAAAAATGTGGCAGATCTTGTGATCAAATCAACGATGAAAGAAGACAAAGTTTATTCAATTTTTTTCACAGTTTGACTGCAGAAAGGAAACGCGATTGGCTTGTTTCTAATAGTCAACTTGAAGACATTAAAAGAAAACGTTCAAAAGAACAGTCCAGTAGGCGTCAAAACTCCTTTTTTTATTTTATTAATGAGGGTGAAGGTCGACGACAAGTATGTCAATAATTTTTGATTGCTACTCTTGATATTACACAGCGGTACTTATACTATACTCTCACTAACGCACAATATAAATTATCAAAGACTGATATGAGAGGTAAACATATTCCGCCTAATAAAACTAGTGCACAAGCTAGTGTTATACAGTACATAAAAAATTTACCAGCAGTTCCCTCTCATTGACAATAATGAGAGGGAACTGCTGGTAATTTTTTTTTTTTTTTTTTTTATTTGTAAGGATTCAACACGTTATATTAGGTCTTTACCTATGAAATTGCCGTTCTGCAGTACTGGCCATTTCAAATCAAAATAATTTTTGTTTGGCTAAGAATTCTAATTTCAAATTAATTTTATTTTAAAAACATGGATTTTTTTTTCTAAAAGTAGTCATTTCTTTATTGATTAGTGTTACATTTTCATCGCATTTCAATCTTTTTCGTCATCATGGATACGTTAAAAATTCGAGTAATTATGGAATATGAGTACCGTCGTGGCAGCAACGCGGCACAAGCGGCACGCAACATCAACGACGTTTACGGAGCTAACACTACAAACCAACGCACCACCTGTTATTGGTTTGCTCGCTTCCGTTCTGGAAATTTCGACCTGAAAAATGAACCTCGCGGTCGTCCGAAGACTTTGGTCGACAATGACGAATTAAAGGCGATTGTGGAAGCTGATGATACACAATCTACGGCTGAATTAGCAGCAGCTTTCGACGTTAGCGTCAAAACAATATTGGTCCATTTGCGTCAAATTGGCAAGGTAAAAAAGCTTGACAAATGGGTGCCCCACGAACTCAATGATCGCCAGCGCGAAGTACGCGTCGAGACGTGCCTTGCACTGCTCAACAGACACACAAATGAAGGAATTTTGAACCGCATTGTTACCTGCGATGAAAAATGGATTCTGTTTGATAACCGTAAGCGCTCAGCAAGTTGGTTGGATCCTGGTTCAGCACCTAAACAATGCCCTAAACGAAAACTTACCCCTAGAAAAGTGATGGTCACTGTTTGGTGGTCTAGCGCCGGTGTGATTCATCACAGCTTCTTACCAAACGGGGTGAGCATTACTGCAGATGTGTACTGTGAAGAACTGAACACAATGATGGAGAAGCTGGCGCATCTCCAACCAGCATTGGTCAATCGCTCGTCTCCGCTGCTCCTGCACGACAACGCGCGACCTCATACTGCACAGCAGACGGTCTCCAAGTTGCAAGAACTGGGGTTGGAAGCTCTCCGTCATCCGCCCTACTCACCAGACCTTGCGCCTACAGACTACTACTTTTTCCAGAATTTGGATAACTTCTTGGCGGGAAAAAAATTTAATACCCGAGAGGCAGTACAAAATGCCTTTGAAGAATTTGTTGCCTCCCGTCCAGCTGATTTCTTTAAGAAGGGCATCAATAAACTGCCACTGCGATGGCAAAGATGCATTGATTGCATGGGTGATTACTTCGATTAATACAAATAAAAAATTCATGAAAAAAATTCGTTTAAATTTTTTCATACAAAACGGCAATTTCATAGGTAAAGACCTATTATTTACCTCAGGAGTTCAAAAATTTGAGTAATCTCTACCAATTGTATAAAAAAGATTTTAGCTCAAATGGAAAAGATTATGAAGGAGAAAGAGTGTTTCGCAATATTTTTACCCACGAATTTAATATTTCGTTCCATGTTCCGAAAAAAGACAAATGTCTCAAATGCGTTTCATTTAAAATTAATCCTGATGGATTCACCTCCGAAGAAAAAAAGCAGCTCACGAAAAAGAAGTAGAGGATTCTAAAACCCGTTTCAAATTCCACCAGTTGAAACATCTGTATGATATGTTTCATAGGACTGATTGATGTCAAAGTTGAGTAGTTTAATTAAATGTATAAGTTGCTTTATTTTTTGTTGCAATAATTATTATACGAACATCTGCATAATTTTCATGTGACTGATTGATCTCAAATTTAAGTAGTTTTCTTGTTTAATTATAAATGTATAAGTTGTTTTTTATTTTGTTTTGTTGTGAATAACATGTAACAAAAGATTGAATTTTCATGTGACTGACAGTGATCTCAAAGTTTATTTAGTTTTTTTTTAATTATAAAGAAGTTGTTTTACGTTTATGTTGTCACTTATCAACTGTATAAGTTTGTGAAGTGAGCTTTTGTATAATAAACAATTTTATATTTCTTTATTTTGTATTTTATTTTTTAACTATCGCTAAAAAATATAATAATATTGGGATATAATACCTTGATCCTAGATGGAACTAAGTTTAATGAGTGAGATTAGATTTTTTGGTTTTCATCGGTTGAATATGCTCGGTTTGATAAAACATTTTATTGGAATATTAAAGTTTACCAAATAGAACGTAAGATACTTTAGTTGTAGGTTGTATGCAGCTATTCGATCGTTAAAACATTTTTTACAGGACCTCTAATGTTGAAATTGTGACTTAAGTCAATTTTACCCAACCAAGATTATTCACAACCTTGTATTATCTCCTAAAAATATATCAAAAAAATTATGTACATTTTTTTAAACTTAGGAATTAAATAATAAACATATTAAATAATAACTATTCTGAGTTTCATCAAGAATGCTCCAGTAGTTAATTTACTATGATTTTTTTTGTGAAAAGTAGAACTTCAAATCAATTTATTGAACAATTTATGCAATGGTCGTTAATACAATTTGCCTTTCTAGCGTCGATATGTTAAGGAGTACCTATCAATAATTGAATTTGTTGCACCATATTGGCTGTAACTAATGATAAAGGACGATTGGCGCGTTACAACGATTAAACTTTACGACTTTTGTTCCATGAATTGTTGCAGGTAGGTATATCTAGATATTTCAGGCACTTACATACCTATCTACATAGATAGATAACATTATTTCAGGTTATATAACCTAAATCGTGAAACAATAACGAAAGTAATAAAGTTATGTAATTTTTGCT
The DNA here is from genome assembly GCA_949987655.1 of Polymixis flavicincta. Taxonomy (NCBI): domain Eukaryota; kingdom Metazoa; phylum Arthropoda; class Insecta; order Lepidoptera; family Noctuidae; genus Polymixis; species Polymixis flavicincta. The sequence goes on along the minus strand of OX465181.1, from coordinate 15,360,576 downwards.
TTATTAGGTAGGTATTTTGTGTACCTACTACACCTGAAAATTACGTAGATTGTGACATTCAGGCTGAAATTAAGTAGTACCTACGCAACTGGTCGTTCAGAGGTAGGACAGAACTTTAAATTATTATAAGTTGAAACACAATTTTAAAAAAATAGCTTTTCAAAACTCATTTTATTTCAGTTTCCAAGATTAAAAATAAAACTAATAACTAAACAAATAAATACAAAAAGAAAAGGATGCTTAGGCGTCGAAGTGTTCGTCCTTATCGCTGTCATCAGGAAACGTGCCCAGAAGGCTTGGCAGCATTGCCTCGTTGAATGGCAATGCTAATTCTTTGGCCAAAGAATGACCCAGCCCTCTGGTCACGCGAAGTGTCGACCAGCCGGTGAGAAATTTCGTTAAAAAGGAGATTAATTTACCAATTATTTTCAATAATTGATTCCGATTTTTGGAGATACCTTATTTAATCATTATAAATTACTTGAACTCTTTATGTTCCTGTCTTACTTAATATCTACTAAAAAAAAATACAAGTTTCCTATATCCTTACTAAACTAAAACAAAGCGTCGAAAAATTCATCCACATCGCTGTCGACTGGAAATGTACAGAGGCCAGCACATCAAGATACCCCAATCTGTGAAATTTCTTTGATAGTTTTTCAACTTTATCACAAAGAAATATGGTTCATGTTCAATTGGGAAAATTTGACAGTTTGGGATAGCTTGACCTGCTGGCGTCTGTACCCGAGAGACTGGCGGTATTGCCACGTTGATTTTTACTTATGTATTGTTCATGTTATAACATGTTTTCATCATTTTAATTTCTCACAAAATATTTTCTAAGATTACGAGTGTTTGCAAAAGTACCTATCTGATAAGGCAAGGTATACCGTCATGTTTAACGGTTCATTCGGAACTATTGTTTCAATTATGCTTAATGGTTTAACGCCAACTATAAACAATGTCGGTACCTACGTTAGAAAAAAGCATTGGTCAAAAATACGCACAACTTTTCAGCGCGTGATCATTTGCAAAAACTAAGGAGGCGGGCGGCAACACAAAGGGGAATCATCCTAAAAGGGCGTCCGAGTCAAAATATGTACAAACGCAGACCGTAATGGGCTAAACAATAAAAAAAATGGATATCTTATTTAAGTATTAACAATAAGCGGGTCTGCGTTTCGTGCGGAGTTGCCCTGAACAATGGTGAGTTTTACGAGGTCGTAAAAGCATCGTCTTTGTCCACGATTCGGTCAATAAACGTAGCTGAGCGGAGCCGGGCTGCGCGCCTATAGACACATAATTGTTTAGTTGAAATTCAAATTGATCTCACGGAAAATCTAAGCTGCCTATTCCTACTCTATATTATTCAACCCATTTTAATAATATGATCTGAGTTATTTATTGGACTTCACACATTCCTAGCCAGATTTCTAACGTGTTACTCATAGATATATATCTGACTAAAACTGTGAATATCACGTTGTGTTAAAAAACACGATTAAAGTTTTAGAGACACCATGTAAAGAAAAGTTATCATGTTTGTTTGGTTCAAGCACTTTAAAGTTTTGTTTTGACTAATCATCATTTGTAGGTATTTTACACGGATATCTATAGTATCAAAGAAAACGTTATAAAAGAATCATCGATTAATTATTCCCGTTTTTACAGACTATGTAAAGTGATGAAATTCAAAGCTTTGAATACGAATTTTGGACGTGGTTGTATTAAAAGTAAGGCGTTTCAAAACACTTTTCCTCATCAAAATCATGTGCTGTAGAAACAGTAACTAAAAATGAAGATAAAGTTGCAGTTAAAAAAAGAAAAAATAAATGCAACAAATAAATGATTTCGGAAAAGTAGGTAAGGCATCTTACCAGCCGAGCTTAATTTTCCTCTTTTCGCCTGGGCTATCCCCCAAGGCAAAAGTCGGCTCGCCAATGCTCGCTTCTCATAATTTTGCTTCTGTCATCGACAAACTATATTTTTACCGCTAACCATTCGAGGAGAGATAGAAGTTATATTTGTATGAAGTTAATAGGTATAAATATTTTCAAAAAAAAAAAAAAAAAACGTATTTGAATAAAGGATACGGAAACCTGTTTGATACAGTTTTTGTTTCTTGGTCTTTAGATTTACCACGAACACATTCCAAGACGTTCCAAGCAAAACAGAACAGTTATAGATAAAAATTAGTCGGTAACTGAACAAAGGTGGCTACCTGCATTACCCGCTTCGCCGCCTAGAAATATTGTACGCACCATTTGTAAAGTCAGTTTCAACCCTATTGTCTAAAAGCTGCGAATTGCGGGAAAATCCCTTGCAATGTAAAAAACCCATTGTATTTATTGTTCAAAGAAAGCCGCTACAATGCAGAGGAGTCGAAACGTTATCGACACTGTAACAGATGATTGAATTAGTTGTTATGTATATTCAAGTGAAATAATCTTTTTAGTGAGCGTTCAAAGAAGGCGGAATTCGGCAGTGTTTGTTGTTTATGTATGAGCCTAATTGTCCGCAAACAAATGCTTAGTGGATTAGCCAGAAGAGTTGTTAAAGAATCGTCTGGCTTTTGAAAGGTTTTGGACTTGCAAATTTTACATAAAGTTTCCTACTTTTTCTTTTGTAGTGGATTTTTCTTGCAGTATTTCTAATCTAATTTTGTTTTCTTAGCAATAATATACTATCTTTCAGCAGTAGGCATGGCGTCCAAAATATCTTTGACGAATGTAGGTACTACTAAAAATTATAATTTATTGTCGTCATTCATAATAACCTTACGATTACATTTTATTACGCATGATAAAAAATACTTTATTCTTACCTTGGCGCAACATTGATTTTGGCCAACTCATCACGAATAGTTTGGCGGGTATTTTTAATGTTCCTATATACCACAGCCGTAAAGGATTCGCGGTACCCACTTACGTGCACTTAACAGTCGAACGTAGGTACAGATTCGTTTACAAGTACATAGTTACGTCAGGAAAGGAAACCACATAAATTTTAATAAGAGCAGCGATTATGTGCCATAAAAAGCTGTAAATATGTAGTTAGCTGGGTTCCCTGACGGAGGGCAATTTGCGGCGCTCCGCCCCGCGTGAGCCAACTACCAGTATCAATGCCTATAATTGCAAATAATAAGCAAGCCCTTACAACACTGGGTATACATCTATACTCATATACATATAACTTAAACGCCAGTCGCTTTAAGAAAATCATTAGAAACAATGGGCAGGCTTTAAAGCGATTATATCGTAAAATTTGGTAGTCCACTGCAAGCATACACACAAAAAGCGTTAATCATATAAGTTAGTATAAAATAAATAAGACGCTTTGGAGACAATGTGTATTTGACTGCTGGGGAGTTTGTTGCGCCACTTTTTCTTTCCATCTAAAGCACTAGGAAGTTGTGAAGGGCGGGCGTTTTTGGGGACTGGCTTATGTTATTTTGACCTTCGAAAAGGGTTGATTCTCAACCAATTTTAAATAAATGACTTGATTTAATTCTATTCCTTACTACTGTGTGTACACATAATATAAATAGTGTAATTCATAGTATGTGTATCTATAATATTACCTATATGTAAGACTGATACAATCGTCGACGCACAACCAGGGATTCAGTATAGGATTTTATACTCAATAGTTTATTTGCATTCCACAATGTGTACAGTGGCAACTTAAAATCATATGTGATCATTTAGGACCCTCTCGAGCACAGCAAAAATAGTAGGAATGAGGAGGCTTTTAAAAACTAAGCTTCAGCGTTAAAAAAATCATGGGTTAGGTACTTAAAAAATAATTTACCGCAATAAATCTGACCGTGTAGGAAACTCCCAGAAGATGCTTATTTAGTGAAGAAACTTTACATATATCTACCTAACTAAGTCTTCATGATTTCATAACCAAGCAAGAATTTTCAGTCGTGCTTGTGTTATGAACAGTGATCGGAATAGGCTGACTATATTTGCCTAAACTTCGGAGAACAGAGACAGAAAGTGGAGACTTCCTTACGACAGTTTTTTTTTTCCCAGGATCCGAGAAAAATCTTCAATAAGTTGAAAATAAGCTTTATTCAAGATGTGTAAAGGCTATTTTTAACTAAATTAGCAATTACCAAATTTTCGGAATTATCACGTAAAATCCCGAAAAAAACTATCTAGCTTTAATTCATGTACCTATTCGAATTATACTTGCGATCCAACTAAATGTTGTATAAAATCACATTACGTTTTTTCAATAAGTGTTTTCGGGGGGTCCATATTGGCTCAACTAAAGTTCTTTACCCGAAATTGTTCTTCCTAACGATTTGTAATCCGAATGATCACTCTTCCTAAAAATTTTCATCCTAAAGTTTTCATTCATACTATTTGTAGTGCTACCGGCGATGTTCATAACACTCATGTTTCCGAAAATTGTAATTAATAATATCATTAATGTAAATATATTTAAACTCCTACTGTTTTTTATCATAACGCTTTTATCCCTAAACATAATTACCATAATATTTTCACTCATACTCAGAAAGAAACATTTACCATGACCACGCATGCAGCAGGCATGTAGCATGCAAGCAAGCATGCAGCATGCAACATGCAGCAGGCATGGTTTCTGTCACGGCTCCGGCGCTGTGGGGCTCCGGCGATCCCACGCGAGCTGCTCGTCGCAGATGTGTTTAACGCTCACCACCGTAGCTTCGGCTTGCTGGCCGGCCTAGCCGGCCAGCCTCAGCCTCGGCGGCGGGCGTTAAAACCACCTGCTCCTCAGCTCGCGGACCGCCTCGCCCATCCCCGCCTTCGCGATTTTAAATAACACTCTAGGGGTAGGGCAAACAAGACTACGTGGAGTCGATTTTGCAACGATTCGTTTCTTGGGGGCACTATGAATAATAGTATAAAAGATGGTTATGTTGAGAAAATATAGGGAAACAAATAAAAGTATAATAGATGTTTATTGCTACTGACATTATGAAGTTGAATGCTTCGGAATTATGAACATTAGAGACAGAGTATTTAGGAATTGTGATTGTTAGGATGAAAAATGTTAGGAAGCACATTTTCGGATTTCCAATTATCGGAGTTGAAAATTTAGGTGAACTTTGGCGCACCCGTTTTCGGGATTTAACGTGAAAATCCGTGAAAAAATTTGGTAATTGCAAGTTTAGTTAGCCTTTACGCTTCTTAAATAAAGTATATTTTCAACTTACTGAAGATTTTTCCCGAATCCCGCGAAAAAAAATAGTCGTAAGGAAGTCCCCACTTTCTGTCTCAGTTATCCGAAGTTTAGGCAAATATACCTAGTCAGCCTATTCCGATCACTGGTTATGAATAAGTAAGTACTTATCATAACATGACAATTTATTGTTTGAAATTATACTTATGTAGGTACCTATATTATTATACATTTTGTTACTTGTCATGTAGGTAACTACCCATTATAAAGTTGGGAAATATAACATAGTTTATATTGTTCCAAATTCATTAAAAAAGACGTAACAAGCATAGGTAGTACCTTCATCTCATCATCTCTAGTTCATTTCTAAACTTTACAATTACATAAATTCAAGATTTAATATTTACCCTATGACTAAAAGTCTGCTAAGGGGAAAATTGACTGACTGGTTTAAATCTTTGTCTTATCAAGAAACTGAGCAACTTATGGTATCACAATCACGGTAAACTCACGCGCACACACACACACATATTCACTTCGCCCCACCTCCACTCTTCACTTATACACATAGTAACCTCCACATAGAGTAAAAAAAAAACCTCAATTAATTAACTTTCTTTGTAATTTTTTCTTCTTTTTTGTCTTGTCTGGAACAATGTCTTGGTGTATATATTTTTTTGGATTGGGCATTGACAGCTGCGACACAGTAGGTATTTTACTTTTGTGGCTATCTTCGTTTTCCTTTGTAAATTGTTGTAAGCTTAAGTTGTTCCAAATAAACTTTATTTTTATTTTTATTATTTTATTATTATTATCTATCAGGTAGATATGTGTATTATGATAGATAGGTATGTTTTCGTGAATATGTTGTGAATTCTCACTGACTTTGTTGCATTTAAGTAATGGTGGTTACAACACCTACATACTCACATACGTTATGTGTAGGTACCGGGACAGTTACTTTCTATTTCTTTTTGAAACTTAATTACCATGTGGTAGGAAACTGTTGATAGTCGACTCGCACAAACTAACTCGCCAGAATGATATAATTTCCAGAAATTCGTAATAGGCATGTTCTGTGTGGTGCCGGACGGTTCCGTGTGGTGTCGGACGTAAAAGAATAGCACCATCCCATTTCTTCCCGTGGGTGTCATAGAAGGCGACTAAGGGATTAACTAGAGAATCCAGAGAAACCGGGCCCTACCAGAATACCAGCGCTGCGACACTTTTTAATTTCGCAGCATTATGCTGAGGTCTTTTAATTGGCCTCGAGCAGGACTTTCTGTTTTATTTTTAATGTTTACTCTCAAGAAATTGGTCTGTTTTTTTTTTTAAATAATTTTTGTATTAGTTTATTTTAATATGTGATCTTCCTGTGCGAGTCATAATAAATACTTTTTCTTTCTTTCTAGTATGGGCAGCAGCGTTGTCTATGCATTTGACCACCATACTGCGATCGCCAACCCGCCTGCCAAGCGTGGCGATTATGGCAAATCCCCCCTTTTGGGGGAAGCTTGTGTCTAGCAGTGGACATCTTTCGGCTGATATGATGATGATTTAATAGGCAACTGTGGCTTGTTTTGAGTAAAACTTTAAGAAAACAACGATTAGTACAAAACGTGCCTGTTGCCTAATAAGAATTTCTGGATTTGTCTTATAAATTAACTGCGTGCGAGTCGGCTAAAAGCCAACTAGTTGAATGAAGCTGAGATAAAATATCATAAGTACCTACTAAGAAATATTGTTGGTGAGACAACGGGACTAGATGATCATGTAATGATGTAAGTACCTACATCTGTACATCCTACATTCTATAATGCAACATCGTAATCCAACGCAACATAGCAGTAATGTAGTACCTACTCCTAACGACCTCTCATCTTGGAAACGATTATCACACGTTCCTCAGACCTCAGTGAACTTAGAACTGTGAACAGCTAACCATATTTTTAATGTTGTTTAATACTTGACGTAACCATGTTTACCGAAATCGTTGACAGGGTCAACTTTGCCCCGGGAATCCTTTTTGTAAATATTTAGACAAAGGTGTTCAAATGTTTATGTTGACTTTCAAACACGATGTCTTTTGAAAAAACGTTTCAGTGTAATTACTACAATAGATACAGTAAGAAACTTGAGTGTAATAATCCAATAATTCTTTATTACATTACTTTCTGAAAAGTCAATATTTATCCAGGAATCGGGTACACTTCAAAACAGTAATTACTATCAACATGGCCACTCGGGAAGGAGAGTCGTAATACCTACTCCAAGTTTATCGTTACATAAACACACACACGTACTCGCATGATATAATATATCAACGCTGTCCACGTGAACGTTGATATATAGAGGGTGATATTACAGCGAGCGGCCAACAAACAATAAGGTGTGATAAGCAGATTCGGCGGCGCTTTTCATGTGTCGCCTTTGTCCGAGTGTAATCCGCCGCTAGAGGCGCGCCGCCCCGCGCAGGCGCGCGCGCACCACATCGCCCCGCCTACGCGCTACGAACTGGCGGCGTAGGCTTGAAGACCTCTATGCAAACGAAATTGAGTTATCAAAATTCTTGTAACTACTTTATGCTGACTGATTTTGACCAGAAATGCTGGTTTTGTCAGAAGGCTTTCAATTAATTAAGTATGGTGATTGGTAACTTTATTCAGTATTTTTTTTTCCGTATTATGAGTAGGTAGGTACATGGTGACTGATCGATGCATTTACAAGAAGTAATAAGATCATAACACCTCTAAGCAGTGAAAAAGTTCACGGCACTAACTTCTAATCCAGAAGCTGAGTTGTGTAATTTCCTTCAATTAACTTTTATAACTACATTGTTTTACGACATGTCTAATAAGCTTTATACTGCTGCAATTATGCACAAATAACGATATATTTCTGAAAAAAAAAACCCGCTTTATTTTTTTAACTTATTTAAACTTCTCGCACCCAAAAAGGTATAAAGATGGACTTAATGCCTTAAGCATTCTCTACCAGTCGAACCAAGTCAATGTATTTATTATATAATTTTACAAACACGCACCTTTTGAATAGCTTGCACAATATTTTTGAAAACATAAAATAAAAAGATAGGTACCATAGATGCCTTTTTCCACCTATTGTCTGTCTTAACCTTACCTTTAGTAAAAATCTGAAAATTGTAGGTAAATGCTGATGCCTACGGTAACATCCAAAATGTATTTTTTGTGGATGACCATTGAGGATGTGGGCTGCACCTCTCCTCGACCTAGACCGTCCCTGTGGCAGGCTGGATCGGGGTCAAAGCATCCACAATTTGGATTCCACATCAGATTACATTTATACTTCGCCCCCGGTATGATCTAAAATGCTTCACTGTTCTGAAACTATACATATGTTAGAGGGTATGTTTTTTTTTTTTTTTTTTTTGGGTGGCAAATCATCAAATGACTTCTCCTGCTGAGTAGAGCAGGAGGGCGTGTCAGACTTTTACTGACTAAAACCCACCCGTGTTCCCTCAGTAGCCCGTATGCCAGGGGCCGTGGTATCTCTTTCGAACAAACCCGCACCCCTGGCAGGCATCGGCCCTTGCGGACCCCACCAGTGGTTGCTGACATCTTTGACGGCGCGCGTGAGGAACACAACGCGCCGTCCCGTCTACCACTTTTCGGCCGCAGAGGATAGGGAGAGCGGCTGACGCTATACCGACACTCCTCTTCCCCTGCGGCCCCACCGCGTCCGCCATCAAACGGTGGCGGCCCCGTCCAGGCCACGGAAGGGAAGAGCGCTGCTCAGAAGCACCGGCACTCCTCCTCTACCGCAGCCTGTAACCCTCAGCCGCGATGCCTCCCATTCGACATCGCGGCCCACCTCAGTTGCGGTGCACCTCACCGCAACCTACTTTTTGGCCGCTACGTCAGTGGCTTGAAGGCAAAAGCCCTGACGAGCGGCCCCACCGTTGGGTTCCTCTTGGCTTCACCGTGGATGGGAGACCACGGTTACTAAGCCCCCCCGCAACGACAATGCGGGAACCCACTCGGGGGGGTTAGAGGGTATGTTAAGGACCAGTCACATAAATATTTACAGAAATATTGGAAACAAAAAAATACAAGCTCAATCTAGATGAATAATTCATCCCGAAGCAACGAGTCGTAATAAATAACTCGAATCTTGCTCTATTACTTACTGCGCGACATTTTTATGTCACGTCAAAGTTTTACTTTATTATATTGCTACATTAATTTTGTAACTTCGACTCGTAAATGTACGTACTAAAGTCTTCATATATTTGGTCATTTTAATAAAGCTTTTATTGGTGTTTAATTAGCGGCAGTACGTGAATGCGACCGCTCCGACATAGATACGTCGAGACAAGTCATGTGTGTCAAGGCGAATCTCTGTTTACAGTGTTTACCTCGAAGCTAATCGGGCATTCGAGCACAATATTGAGTCGCAAAATCCCAATAAAGTTCGTCATTCACCAATTTCACGGGTCGTAATTAGCTGCGACCGCGCCGCGCCGACTGATTGTTTTAAAACTAGACGCGTTTGACGAACAATGATTGGTGCGTTTAGTGCGCGTACGGCAGTTCATAAAAAGAGGTGACGCCGTTTTGTTCCGAGCTGCCTTTTTATTGTGCACTGTATAAATTTATGGAATCATCATCGAGTTGTATGGACTCCTCTATTCGTTCGCAGCGTGGGTCCATAACCATTACGGATTGTATTTTGATACACATTTATTTACACTTGTTAACGTGCCGTAGACACGAGACTTTTTCATTGGAACTTGTTTTAAATTGCAGTTCATTCATCCCTATGTTGTGATTCAACCAGGCTGTTATGGTTAATAATAAACGGTGTCATAGACACAAGTGGCATTAAGATCTACTAATGCCGTTTGATTACTATGTCTATATTATGTGTATGTCTGTTTGTTTAATTTAATTTACGCACAATGCATGGTTGTCATGGTCTCAAAACGGTGAAGGAAAACATCGTGTGGAAACCGGCATGTCCTAGAACCAAAAATTCGAAGACATGTGACATCTACCAACCCGCACTGGGCCCGCGTGGTGGATTACGGCCCAATCCCTCTCGCCGAGAGGTGGCCTGTGTCCCAGTAGTGGGAACATTATAGGCTGATGATGATGATGATGATGCATGGTTGCCATGCCATGAAAGCGTAGCGTGCGGCTACGAATGAGGAGCAGCATCACTTCCGATTGGTCTCATGAGAACAGTCTTTGTTTTATCACATTCAAATAAAAATCGCAGCATTATCAATCGCACTATTCTCATTAATATAGGTATTACTAGAAAAATAATAATCATCATTGGCCTAGCCTTTTGTCAACTAGGTATGTTGAGGTCGGCTTCCAGTCTAACCGGATACAGCTGAATAACAGTATTTTACGATTGACTATCCGTGTTGCAAAGAACGTCAACGGGCTGGTAGAAAAATAATTTCAGACGTGTTTCCTAACAAAAGTACTTATATGTCGCTGTAAATCGATATGATATATTATATTTTGCATCTACTTTCTTATAAGTAACAACAAACCTACGCCCGTCCCATTATGATTTTAGTAGTATTCACAAACGGTCGCTTTTAAGGTGACACTTGTCCACATTTTTTCCATACAAACTTCGGGAGGGTTTTACTCCACTGTTTGACTATGTACCTACATCAAAAATTAAACATGGTATGGTTTTGTCTCGTTATTATTATTGTCTGTACGGAAACAGAATACTAAAATAAAAAGCTATTAAAAAGTTATGAGCCAACAAAGATTCGTTTTTGAACTTTGAGCGTGTTTAAGTAATAAAAGGAGTGGAAAATCTCGATGATTTTTAGCCAGGCCCACCAGTGAGTTCGAGCCTGCGCAAAGTGTCCCCTTAAGACGAATATTAAGATGGTTGTCAATTTTTTCGCCATTACTGGTTACCCGCCTTTTTCCCAGAATCCCAGTTTGTTAACAGAAAGCTCATTTAGCCGTCGCTACCCCTAATGACACGAATTATTGTGGCTACGTGCAGTCTGAAGCTCGACTCTGCTAGATTTGGGCCCTGAATGTCCAGATCCAGGTAGTTAACTGTTTGGAAGTGTAATGAAAAAGCTGATGGTCCTATTAAACAAATATCCGCCCTGGCAAGAATTTTAGACTAAGCCGAACTGAGACAATTATTTTTGGCGTTAGTATGGGCTTATTCGCACAACAGATAGGGCAGTGAATATCAATTAGGTGTACCTACTGTTCGTTGCCCTTCTTACAAGCGAGAGACCGAGAGGCTCGAAAAGTCGGGGAAAATAATGAGACTGATCAGCCCGCTTCTCTTGGATAACCCTTGTTAACGTGTCGTTCAGAACTTTTATTTTCAGTTTAAACCGCGTATACCTCTGCATGTGCATTATTATGTTGTACACCTTTACATATTAAAGCTGAAGAGTTTTTTGTTTGAGCGCGCTAACCTCTGGAACTAGCGATTTGATATATTTTTTTTGCATTGGTAACCCAATTCTTAAGGAACGCTATAGCCTTCCTATAGGCTAGATATTTAACATCAGAAAAAAAGTCAGAAAGAACGCTAAGTGAAAACAAAGTAAATAGCGCGGCGATGCGATGGCATGCGACGGGGTGGGTTGGGGGAGCACCAACTTTGACAAAGACGAAGTAGCGGGCCGAACCTGGGATCTGGTATAATATCAAATAGTACAAATACTGTCAAACTACCTTCTCTACCAGAGCGACGCATTAGTCCAAGTCCATCACCTATGCACTCGAAGACAGTCAAAGACATTTCACAGACAGATTCCAGATTTTACGTCGATTTATAGGAATTTAAGCTTTATTTCACGGTTGGCGCAATGGTTAAGCGATTGACTGCTGCGCTGCGTGTCGCGGGTTCGATTCCCGCACGGAACAAATATTTGTATGACCTACAAGTCGTTGTTCCGGGTCTGGCCGTTTGTGTATGTTAGTTTAAATGTTTGTAAACGCACCCACAATACAGGAGAAATTCCTAGTGTGGGGCAACGTTTTTATTAAAAAAAAAAAAAAAAAATCATGTGCTCTTGCACAGTTGCCGTGTATCGTAATTTTATAAAAAATTGTGGTTCTTGAGCCTACTGTATTTGCTTTACGTCATTGTCTAATGCGCGATGTATGTGCTGTGCACGCATATACCTACGCATGTAAAATAGAAACTATTAGATTGCGATTTTCAAGACGTACTTACCTAGAGAAAAACAAGAAAAAGTCGTTAATTTTGAGACGACAAAGTTACTTATTAATAAAGCCCTTAAAACATTAACTTGTGTGTTTAATTGTCATAAATAAATATTTCGGAGAACAATAAATACGTTGGCACACGGCAGCTGTATATAAGAGACATATGTGCGTATAAGTATAGCCGCGGGCGAGGGCTCGTTATTTTCTGGTCAATTGCCGCTTTACGGCGCCCGCGCATCCTCGCTTCCAATTACTGCCCAGCCGCCAACGCTATAAAACTCACTTCCATACTAAATCAGCTTATCCACCAAAACAGCAGTCTAGTATCTTCTACTTACACCCTTAAGAAATAAGTCACAAATTCGAATAACAGTGCCAGGAGATAAAGTATATGTGAACATGCCAGATGCAAATTATGCTTAGGTAAAACGTGTTTGTTGTCCGTCCCGAGTTTTATTTTTTACAATTATATCGACTTGGTTACTTGGAAATGCATTCACGAGAAATCGGAGAGGGTTTCGTGATGTTTAATAGGTTTAGATTAGAAGTTAAAAGCCGGGCCGTGAGCCGAGGGGCCATTAAATGGTTCTCAGGACACGGCCACATGACTTAGCTCTCATTAGGTGAATAGTCAGAGGAGAGCAAAAAAACGCGTTCCCATATAATCTTTATATAACACAGGCCTACTTTATTTACTATAAGAATCGTGAGATCTCAACAATGAGTGTACATTGAATTATATTGTCTGTCTCATGTCTTCCAGGAATAACGATTGTGTGTGAGTGAGTCTGAACGCCCCTTCTAGGTTCTCTTTATGCATAGTTATTTTATCGAGCCCCTGATAATTACTGCTAAAACTGAAACAGTTTTACAGTACCTGAACGTACACGTATTTTGCCGATAATTTAACTTAATTACGGGGTGATAAACTTAAGGTAGTTTTGCAAGAGCAATTAAGATGGAATGCCGACAAAGGGCTTCGGCGCTTTGAAGTCGCCGACGAGTGCGTGCAGCATCCGCTTTCTCCTGTAGATAAGGCCGGATGTGACGTGGCCTTGCGCCTGCACTCTGACGGGACCGGGACACAGCTTTTCACGATTACTTGATACATTCCAATGTTGGGATAAAAAAAATGCCTCACTTAAAAGTTTGTACAACGGATAAATAAGTGCATGAGTCATCTAATGAAAGTTATGGACCGGTCACTAGGTTTATCTTTACACTTTGACTGTTTACTAGCGACGACGCGACGCGATGATTACCAACATAAAAGCTAATTAACAGCAAATATAAGTGTTTTATTTATTTACCTTCTGATTCATACTTCTGTGCATATTCCATGCTACTGAATTCGTACGGGATTTATGAGTGAGGTAGTTTGGATTCGCTATCAGTTTTACAGCGCATTAAATTATGCAGTTTAAGCTACATGCACTTTTCGAGCAGAAGTTCGTCGTACAAGGAGGGAAGCAGTCAAAAGTGGGGGAGGTGGAGGGCGGCAGTGGCGGGGGCGTTCGTAGCGGGCCAATAAAGACGCGCAGTAAATCCACGTAATTTAGAGCGGTCGTAAATTAAAGTTCCGCTATAAAGCCGGGCCGGCCGCGTACCTGCCGCGCCCGCGCCGCGCCGCCGCCGCGTCACGCACCGACCGCGCCGACTCCGGCTCGTAAATCAGCCGCCGTGTGAACTCCGCACATGTCCGAGTCCTGCCTCCACAAATAAATTAACATTTTACTATCGTTACATAACGACCTCACTAAGCAGTACCTCCTTACTTAATAACACGTAGGTCCCTATTGCGTATTTTGGCGACAGGCAAATTTTTCTGGTTTCACCCAGCAACATTTTAAATTTGAATATAGCAGTGTGTAGTAATAAAATTCGCCCTTAATCAGTGTTATAAGTGTTCTTAACACTTATAACACTGATTAAGGGCGAATTTCACCAAACTTTTATACTTAGATAGAATAAGTCTTATCCTGAGAATAAATTTTGTATTTTTGACAGATCTTCCATACCTAGTAGAATTGTCAGACGTAAATTTTACTCTACGGATAAAAGATATCTGACTTTGGTAAAATCAGCCCTAAATATATGTACTTTACTAAGCACCCGTAGGTATATAATATATAGGTAAGATATCAGCTCAAGTAAAAAAAAAGATCAATAGGGTGTTGATTATCGCAAAATCCTTTATAAAGCAGGAATCTATGGAATGGTGAGATGGTCGCACAGTTCCAAAACTTTCCTGAGGAGGTCAGTTTTCTTTGTTTGCGTTCCTTCTTCTTCTTTTGGTTACTTAGGTTAGGTACACCAATTAGTTACACCATTTGGTGTAGCTACTTATGTAGCCGGTTTTGGGTAACTATATCTTATGTAATTTTAACGTTCAATAAGTGCCGATTTTCAACCTAGTTTGTATAAATAACTTTGATTTTCCTAATTAGATTTCATAAGCCACATTTGACATTAATTCAACAAACAACTTGGAAGTCTCTTTACTACTTTCTCTATTGCTTACTCTTTAGTCTAGACTAATAGTAGCTTCCTATGCTAAATTGCCAGACTCTGAAAGGAAATTGCTAGATGAATGTAAAAAGAAGAATGGAAGAGGTGAATATTACGAAAACAACTTCAACTTTAGATTTTGATAGTGACTGGTTACAAACTGGACTGTTATAAACTGAATAATTAAAGAAATGACTTGAAAAATACCCATTTTTAAGATTTTTTTATAAAACTAGACTCAAAAAAACAAAACTAAAACTAGAAATATACGAAAGCAGGAATCTCGTTTCGATTTAACACCAGACTCCACAAATTAAATCTGAACACGCAAACTGGGACAGAACAGCGGGGGAATGGCTTGGATTTTGACAGATCAACATTTTTATATCATCTTGCGCCCGCGGCTTCGCCCGCGTGTTAGTCGGAAATGATTCCACGAGAACGTACTGCCGGGATAAAATGTATCCTTACTGTTAACCTAGGTTATAATCTATTTGTTTACCAAATTTCATCTTAATCCGTTCAGCCGTTTTTGTGTGACTGCGTAACAAACATCTAAACATCTTCACAAACTTTCACATTTATAATATTAGTCGCGTAGTCGTAGTAGATTCAATGAATCCTACTAATATTATAAATGTGAACGTTGTTCAGAAGACATTTTTTTTCGAACATTTGAAGCGATGATTTAGCAATAT
This sequence comes from Polymixis flavicincta, assembly GCA_949987655.1. Lineage (NCBI taxonomy): Eukaryota > Metazoa > Arthropoda > Insecta > Lepidoptera > Noctuidae > Polymixis > Polymixis flavicincta. The sequence goes on along the minus strand of OX465181.1, from coordinate 15,344,984 downwards.
AAGTAAATCCTTCAAAATGTTTTTTTACGCAATAAGGGTGCAGAAATGCTCAATTACCTACAAAACCTATTAATTTGTATCTATTTTCATGTTATTGTACTAGGAGTACACCCTAGAGCAGGGGTTCCTAAACTTCATCATCATCATTTCAGTCGAAAGACGTCCACTGCTGGAAATACTTGACTGGCTTCCCCCAGGCTCCTCTATTTCGACCGGTCTTGTGCTTTTCACATCCAGCGGATTTTGGGAGGGTTTTGCCATAATCGCCACACTTGGCAGGCGGGTTGGCGATCGCAATAAGATGGTAAAACGCATGGAGAACACTGCTGCCCACTCTCTAGTAAGTCTCTTAGTCGCCTTCTACGACACCCACTGGAAGAAATGGGATGGTGCTATTCTTTTTACGTCTAGCACCACACGGAAGTCCTAAACTTAACACTCATCACATCTGTTTTATTTTGGGAACCCCACATCAAATGATTACAAATCAAAGACAGTGCAATTTAAACAGGAACGCATACTTTTTACTTTACATAAAAAATGGATAAAACATCCTTTACTGGCAGACCTGTTTTAGCCCATTTGGAAAACATTCAGCTTATCATAAAGTCTGTAACTGCTGGCTAGAAAATTGCCTCTTAAAAGCGATCGGAACTCGGTGTACAGACGCCAGCACATCAAGCTACCCCAAACTGTAAATTTTTCCAATTGAACATGAACTTTATGTTTATGTGATAAAGTTGAAAATTAATCAAAGAAATTTGACAGATTGGGGTAGCTTGATGTGCTAGCGTCAAGAGCAGTGATTCGTTTTGACTAGCCATTTCTTCCCACAATTTTTTGAACAATCTTGACTGAGGTGACTGAACGAGCTTCTTTGCAGCTTCATCAAGAACTTTCTAAGTGATGGCAGGTTTTGTTACAAGGTCGATTCTGCATGCAATGCAACTTAACGGCGAAAATCAATCATTTCGCGGAACCCTTCGTTTTCGGCGGAACCTTAAGAGTACGATTCTCCATACAAATGTATTCCCCTTATTTCTTCCTGAATAACGCCTCTAGAGTAACTTTTTTTTCATAAAATCAAGTTACCTGTCCTTTTCTTTTTTTCAGCACGTAATTAGTAAAGAAAATATGACCCGCTAAAAATGTCAAAAATTGCCATATTTTTACCGCCGTGTTTATATGACTACTAGACAAATTAGAAAAGTTTTTAACATAAAAAAATGATATGAACCTAAACATACTCTTTCTTGAAATGTTAATTAAAAAAAAATGAATCGGCTCAGTTTTCGAGGTGAAAAAAGGGGAATACGAAACGTCGATCTCGTCAAAAAAATTTTGATTATTTCGGTCTGAGCTGCAGCTGTCCCTATCATACACTATGGGGGCTGACTTACTGACAGCGCGACGGCAATAGTTTCTTCAAATACCTATTTTTCAAATTCCTTGCAGACCCCGTCCCCTCTTAAGGAATCTCTGCCCTAGAGGTACGTTGTAGTGATACTTTTTTTACGTTTTAACTTTTACCAATTGTATTTGTTAACCACCTGCAGTAACCACAAATAAGTAATATTCTATTCTATTTTTTAATTTCTGTTTATATTAAGTGTAAATACACAAAGATTATAGAGTCAATTAACATTATAAAAATGCCTAAAGGTAGGTTTGTTAATAACCATAATTATAAAATACTTTCTATGATAACTACCTTTGTACTGAAAACATGTTTTTTGTTATGGCTGAATGGATGAGAAGAGCAAATTTATATCGGTGTTGCTACGCTTCGTAAGTCTACGAATAAAGATTCAATACTAAAATCTGCTCTCATCTCAAAGATTTTCTTATGACGTCATATGTATGTGTAAGTTGTAAATATGATTTATATTTGTATCTAACTCCTTTTAGTCATAATCGAATTTCATGCTGTTTATAAGTAAAATCAGCATGAAATTAGATTTTCCTGGGTTGTACGGATATCTCCAATTGCTACGCTTTGTGACTCTACGAATGGCTTCCAATACATAGATTTCTGAAATATAAATGATACAAAGATTTTTTATGCCCTGGCGATTAAGATCGCTGACAATTTATGAACTTTTGTTCTTTCCATTTGCCTATAAATACTTGATAGAACCTGAAACTGCCATTTGAAATTCAATAAAACAAGACATTTTGTGTGGCGGTTTATTATTCGTAGGTGGCGGTATATCTAGAGTTCTAAATTGCGTTTAGTTATAACTGGGATATTGTTGAATAAGGGCGATTGCCTACTATAGAACAGCAAAAGTCTGGTATCTTATTACCCAGTAAATGAGTTGTGGAGGTCAGATAGGCAGTCGCTCCATGTACCTAATATACTGGTATTCAGCTGCATCCGGTTAGACTGGAAAACGACCCCAACACAGTTGTGAAAAGTCTATGCAGCCGATGACCTATTAAAGAGCAGAGGTGTACGTGACTTACTACTTATTACCTCATTTTACATAAGAATAGAATTGCGCTAAGGTATACGTGAACAGGTAAGAGCGCGCAAGTATAAATCCACATAGTTATCTTTGTTATCAATGATCTACGTAGCTATGAGTTAAGCGTTTTATTATCTTGATAAAGACATTCTTCACGATTATCTGTCAATGTTATAAACGCTAGGAAAACTTTAACAACTGTAGGTTCACGTGTGCCGTGTCATTCTATACGGATTTAGTGAGTCGTTTCAATAGGTACCCTTATTGGTATAAACCCCATGAGGCCGTGACGGAGCGGACATCACTTTACGATTACTCACATAAAGGAACACATTATCTGTTTTATCTTACCTAAAAGTCCCCAACAAAGAGATAAAGGTCCTAAGTTTACCCGTCGCGTGTAAATAAATTATCCAAACTATTGTACAGGGCGCGCTCGGATTGTCTAAAGTAAATTTGGGATATATTGTGGTCCCGATCGTCGCAGTAAATCACTCACGGCAACATCACGCGTTACGTAAAAGGGTTTTATAGTGGGACTTGCATCCACGACGAGATAACACATTCAAATGTCACTAGGTAATCATTATATGGCTGTTCCGTACAATATAAATAAACTGAGCCAATGTCAACAAAAGCATGATCTAATTGCGATTTTTGATGTTTACTAAGTTAGCGTTACGTTTAGATAATTTTATTGCATTTTGCGTAAGACGATATGTAAACACGGAAGAGATTAGTTGAGTAAAAGTCTTATTGGTTCTGTCTTGAGAATGATCTCTGTAATATTCCTAACGCCGTTTCCAGCTTGTGCATGTTGGGGTTATGTTCTTGTTGCCAAAATATTGAACCAAACATGCGTCACATAGATACATAAGCGTACGAGCGCAGGTACAGCGGTGTGCGGTGTGGCGGCGGGCGCGGGCGGTCGGACCGCGCGGCGCGGCGAGTGCACCGCGTTCGTGTGGAGCTTTGTTATCTGCGATCAGGCCCCGCCCCGCGCACAGCCTGCCGCGGACAACATGGCGGCCGCCGGCCCGCACTCTCGCACCACAAACTAAATAGGTACAGAAGGCCCGCTCGACACAACGAGCGAAAACAGCCGCATGCACACGTGAAGCGTACGGTCAAATGAAACGGCAGTCGTGAGTGAAAATTGCACTCGCTATATAAAGATGCGTTACTTTTGTGTGCTCGCGGTTTTGCTCAATGTATGTAGTTCACCTTCTGCACCTATCTGCTGTTTGGTCCTACGGGCTGCACGCCCGTACGTCCCGCACGCCGGACTGCCGCCACTCGCATTTATGGTCCTAATGAAAACCACTTTAATTAATTCACAGCAATCACATGCGCCGTGCACGCCGCAGCTTTTATGTTTATTGTTTCCATATCATTTTAAAGCACCACATTTTGATTTCTCAAGAGTGTCACCGTCATTATGTTTTGTTTGCCGAATGACTGCTGTGTTTATTAACAGTGTAAGTATTATTACGATTGTCCAATTGTTATTAGGTACGCAAGTTTTCACTTAATGTTATTAGAATCATGTTAATAGCTCGGCAGTTTTCATAATTATTTTAATTGCGTGCCACAGCAAGGCCCACCTACTTTTTCTGCCTCTGTTTAGGTATAGTTACGCAGATAGGATCTCATCATCACGTAATGCCATATCATTATATTATACTCACGTCGGGAAGTAAATTATTCTACATTACCTTTAATATCAAGACAACATGCTATGTTGCATGTCAATACTTACATACTATTTGCAGGCGACGAAGAGAGCAGAATCTGTCGTGGGTTACCCATCCACGGACCAACAACGGCAAGCATAGCCTGACCTGACTGATTGGGAATCCATGCTCTGGGGAGGTCATTTTTGTGTGGGAATCTACTATGAACAGAGGGCACATTATTTTAGTAACAAAGATAACAGCTCTATTCCTACCCGGAATATTTTTTAATGATTGTATGTACATATTGTAAACTAAACAGAGTGGCAGGAAACTATAACCATGAATTCAGCACATAAGCATCCCCAGGCGTAGAAATTTTACGCCTGTTAAAAAAAAAAAATATCGACTGTGTCATAGAAAAGTACAACGAATAATTTCAACGCAGCGGAACTGCGATTGAATTTTTCTAAACAAAATGCTGAATACATGTTTACAGTTTGTGAATTCCGGAAATAGAAATTTGCAAAACGTCTTTACGGTAGCGCGTCGTATGAACGTCTACGGACAGTTACGCTGTTTTACGAGCGGTAACAATGCGCCTACGAGCGGCTACGCAGCTTTACGCGCAGCTACGAGCTGCTACGCCGCGTCTACGAGCAGATACACTGTTTTACGAGCTGTAATGATGCGTAGTGCCAACGTTTACGCTGCATAAACCTCCAATGCGAAGACATACCTATGGTACAGTGCAAGTCCTGAGATATATTTTGAACTGATATCTGATTGATAGTAGTTCAAAATATTATAATTATTATCACAATATGAATAATTTTAAAGTACGAGTATATTGCTTAAACCATTGTTTTATATTTTTGTAAAATAGGTCAACTCAGCAACGTAATGTTGTTGAACTGTCAAAGTGTTAACTTGCAATGTAATGTATGTGTGTAACTATGTTTGTTCGGGTGAACTCTTGCAACTCAATTTTGAAGCAGATATCTTATACCGATTAAGCTGAAATGTTGTATGCATTTCTATATTGCGTGACAATGCAATATTATGATGACATGGAGCTGATTTGATACTGGAGCTGGAAGGTGGCCATAGGTACTCAGATGTAAAACGACAGAACCCCATTGAGTTTGGGCTCGTTTGATTCGTATTGATGAGTACTTTGATCCTATATGGTAACCAGGGTCTGATGCTGGAGCTGGAAGGTAGCCACAGATACCTACATAACACTTAAGTGCTCAAAACAACACATACGTGTGTTCTACGATTTATTACGAGCTACATAACGGAAAAACCCTGCTACAAACTACGCCGTTGTAAATCCCGCATCGCAAAACGTGTTACATATCGACGGTTAGAAATAGGTGTAATAATATATGCAAAAAAGAACATTTCTTAATTTTTTAGGTCCATCGTAGCTCTCTCTAAATCGTATTTGTCAGCACGTCGTTTAGTTATGTACACTAGCTATACATTTCCTACACATCAAGCTATACATTTCCAATATAAGCTAGTTTCGCATTGTATAGGATTTTCGTACGGTGCGAGATCAGCGTAAACTGGAAATGTACAGCTTGATGTGTAGCCGTTTGTACCAAACTTCTGTCGTTGCTGAACATGGATGAAAGTAAAAAAACCTTTAAGCATATTAAAATTTAGGTCTGTCGAATGTCGAAAGATGTTTCGATCGGTGACCATATTAAGTTGTTCAGAGCAAATTCTAAGTTCCGCAAAAATAACTCTATATAAATAATAATGGTCAGAGAAAAAAAAGTATGTGCATAACCTCTACATACCTTTTTTTCTCTACAGCGTCACTGGGGGGACCCCTTAAGTTAAAAAAAAAAAAAACATACGTCTGTATTCATTAATAAATTACGACAGTCATACATTGAGGTAGTACTAACGATTACCTCAATGCAGTCATATCGGATACTTTTAAAAAGAGCACGATTTGACAATGACCTGGATTCGAACCGACGCATCGCCCAACGTCACCCAACGTCACCATTCAATCCCTTCAGTTTTGAGCAACTAGCCAGCGAGCTCGTAGCGATTTCGATGAATTTACCGAATTCATACTGTCGTCTGTTTTTATTTAGCATTCAGAACCATGTCATCATGCTATTATCCCAATTGATTTTGGTTCAGCGTAACATGTCTTGTTCTTCCACACTACTCTAATAGTCGTAATCTCAGTGGTTACCACCCTTTCTAACTATATCGTCATTCACACAGTCCATCCATCGCTTCTTTGGTCTCTCGCTATTCTTATAGACATCGACATTCCTACTCGAAACTTTGCTCACGACATTTTCCTTATTCCTCCGTATCACATGCGCATACCATGCCAACTGATTTCCACACAACTTACCAGTTATTGGTGCTTCTTTCGGACTCTTATGTACTCATTTCTTGTTCTGTTGATTCGTGTAACACATCCCTCTTAACATTCTCATCGCAGCTGCTTGCAATTGCCTTTCCTTCATTCCTTTTGTGGCCCAACATTCTGACCTATGCAAAACAGCATGTTTAACCATGGTTTTATATCGCTGACTGAATTCAATAGTGGCATAAGACAAAATTCAACAATTTGAGAAAACGCACAAATAAATATTGGAAGACAAGTGCGCGCGCACAAATTAGCTCTTACTGCTGTACCTTTATGGAATATATAGTTCATGTTTGGTTTTTATACATCTACATTATAACTACAGTCGCCGACAATAACAATTTTGTATTACTTTTTGATATTTTGATTAATATGCGGCTCAGAAGATGACGACTCCGAGTTGTGCCAGTATTGTATTGTTTTTTTTTACTGTTTTGATTAATGCCAGGAATTATCTTATACAAATAAGAAAACAAGAATAAAATTTCACGAAAAATTAGCCAAGTAGAAAATAAAACTAGAAGTGCTCATGAATGGAAATAAAATATCATAAATAAAACCACCATAAATGTTTAGTAACTCAATATTTATTAATTAGCATAGTTTTGATTGTGTGATTTTCTAGAAAACGTATTAAAAATCAGTTTTAAACAAATCAATAAACGAAATTTAATTATTGTACTCTATGTACTGCACATATTAAAAAAACACAAAACAAAAAATAAAAACCACTTTAGCAATATAACAAAAATTTACCAATATAAACTTATCAAAACTTCTTAGGTTCAATAAACTCTCAAATCACAAAAAAAAAACAGCCTTATGATCCCAGTAGGAAATTATAGGTATCGAGCAACAAATTAGTTAGTTATCAGTTTATCACACATTAATTAACAATCTCTAAAATAGGTCATCAAATATTAGACAAGAACGTAAGTTCTTTAAAGAGTAAAACGTGTAGTAAAGTTTGTTTCTCTGTAACCAAATCAATCATATTTCAAGTTCTGAAAAAAAATCTGCCTAACAACGTGGAATAGTATTAGAATTAACTAATGACATCAAATCTTGAAATTTTCTTTGGGAAATGGGTATCTTATCAGGGTAAGCTTTCTTTAGTTGCGCATCTTGTATTAATCTTAATTGTTTTCTAGTTCTGCTAGATCTGATGTTGACTGATTTGTAGATGTCATCTTTGTATGAAGTCTTATAGGAGAAGATACCAGGATTATCTTTTTCCACTCGTAAGACAAATTAAATCTCTCCCCATCAGTGTTTACATTAAAATTGGTTGCAATGGTGTCTACGAGATCTTTCAGGTCAAAGAAGAAGCCATGATCTAATTCATGCACCTTAAATGATTCGCCAGATTTTCTTGCTGTTGAAGTTAAAGTAGTGTATTGCGATGGTAGATATATTGGGTTAGATTTCAACGCTTTCTTGATATTTTTTTCAATCAGTGAATGGCCACATCTCCTTCGTATTGTGTATGGCCAACAACCAAAAATTTGTGTTATTCTTTTTATGTTGAAACTAGCTATTGCCAGCGGCTTCGCCCGCGCGGAACTTTTATCCCCTATTTAACTCCCTTAGGGGTTGAATTTCGAAAAATCCTTCCTTATTCCCTGTCTACATTTTAAGGGAACCTCTGTGCAAAATTTCAGCTTTCTAGGTCCAAGGGTTTGGGCTGGGCGTTGATGAGTCAGTCAGTCAGTCAGACAGGACTTCTCTTTTTATTTATATAGATTTGATACAGCGTATAGATAAGCTGCAATTATGAACTTGTTCTTTCCTTGACCACCACAATTATCGGAATACAATACCACTTCTACTTCGTCGACATCTTTAGAGCAACCAACAATATCTTGTCTTGCAGAACAGGTTTCTAAGTAATACAGTGAGCAAGACCCTATCTCATTAGAACCTTTGTGCCCTTCGCCTTCATGCCATACGTAGCAATTAACTGTGCCCAATCCTTTCTTATTCAAGTCACAAATGGTAAAATTGATAATATTGAGATATAGATTCAGGGGCATTGGCTGTTTATTAGGACTTTCACAGTCAGTCAAATCGTCTTCTGTAGGTTCAATTCTACATTCAGACGTTGGCAGCAATATCGAAGGACTACCAGGACTACAGGAAATGTTATTTGGATCGTTTACCGGGTCTTGGTTATCCATTGTACGGTAATTTATAATTGTATCTGTATCTATATATGCCCAAACCTCGCACAAAATTACTCTCTCCGGGACGCTTGAGAACGTTGGTCTATCGTTTTGCGAAGAAATTATTTTTGATTGTTTGTCCAAGCTTTCAGGTTGACTTTGCGAAAACTCGAAATCTGATGCAGTCAATGCGGAGTCACATAAAATCTCAGCTACATTCGACAGACAATTTCTGCCAAAGAGATCCGTCATTAAATCATAATCTCAAGTCCGGAGAATCATTTGTTTTCAATTGTGTTTCTAGCATCACTTAATTTTTTTACACCTGTGTCACTTACTGATGAAGCGTGTTCACTTCGATAAGGGCTTTGTTCTTCAGATCTGAAAAAAGAACAGTTATGGCATATTATTACATACACGATAATGCGGCATTATGGTGTTTGCGTTATATTACACGATGTCAATTAGCATTATCAGTTTTTGGGAGCTACCTTGTTAAAAGATTATTATTTATCAATTTAAATCTTTAAAGGAATAAATTACACTTTGGGGCAAATCATACTGCTGGATTAAGTATTTACTTGTGATAATGGAAAAACAATAGAAAATTACAATCAACTAGCTACGTATAATATTTCTAGCTGGAATATTTTCAACCTGTAAGTTATTAAAATTTTGTTTTACGCAAACGAGTGGTTTTCACTTTTCACAGTTTGGTGACATTATGTTATATTATTTATTAATGGCGATTATTTTTATTTAAAACAAAATAAATGACAACTTACCGTGGAACAGCAGTCATATTTTTGTTAGGCATCATGATTATCAATTCGGGAGATACACCGGCACAACTTAGAAAACTCTGCGATATTTGTGCAAAACTGGCACAACTCAAAAGTGACACTATTGCATAACATTAAGCGTGCGATAACCGCGAGCACATGCGGCCGACTAACGATGAGCCGATGTTGCATGAAAGAGATGCAACGTTATCGTTTATTCACTAATGACACTTACGCCTCCAACCGGGTAGTTTATGAACTAACGAGTTGGGTCTTTAATGCATAAAATAAAGTACCTAATTTAGAACAAGAATTCATTATTAACTCAAATTGCCACAAATTCGACTTGTGCCACTATTGAATTCAGTCAACGATATATCTCTCCCCTAAATTTAAGGGGAATGTGGGAGCAGGGCCCGATCTCGGGGGGGGGGGGGGGGGCAAGCCGGGCAAATGCCCAGAGCGGCAAAAATTAGGGGCGGCAAAATGTATACTTACGAACATACTCTCGTGAATTTTTGTATACTTGTTCAGAAGCCGTAGTAGACTAACTTGCGTGAATATTATATAATTAAAAGAATATCAGATATACCTATATCATCCAATCTTTGGAATAGCAAGCTCATTACTTATATGGTGTTAGTGTAAAGGGCGGCGAATATTATTTTTGCCCGGAGCGGCTAAATAGCTAGATCGGGCCCTGTGTGGGAGTCACAGATTGTTCTCGTAACCTGCCGCATTTCATCGATCCAGTGTTCATTCTGTGCATATATAACCTAACATTGTCCAATGAAAGGGCTTTGTTTGTTTAGATTTGTTTTTGTAATTTTTGCCGTATTGTGTATCTACCCAACACGGCATCACTGACCAAAATAAATCTTTTTAGTTCATGACTTTGACCTCTAGAGCTAGCCATTTCACATTTAACAGCGGTTTTCAAAGACGCTGCCAAGGATACCTCATTTGTTCAAATTAAGTTTGTAATTGTTTTGTTGTTAATGTAAAAGTAATTTTGAAGTTATGTGGGAACAGATGAACATACTTAATTTCATACCGGTCAAAAGCATAACCGTTTTTTTATCTTCGCTGTAGTCGTGTAAAATAGCAAAAAATTGTTATTCAGCTATGTCGACTTTGTACATACATGCGTGTAAACCTACCGAAAGGGTTTTTTGATAGCCGATGCAGACTCCAACCATTACTCACTACCTTACTTTAGCTTCTGGTTATACGAATCTGGATTATTTCATAATATCTAATAATCAAATATCAGTCTAATAGTACCTAGGCATTTAACTTTTCACTCTACGCTACTATGGTATTTACTATCTGCACGAATATTTTTATTGTCCATTCGTGATTAATTAGACTGATTCGTGAGCTCAATCAACTATTCTAAAATTCTTTTGAAACTTGAAACCGTAATAATTATAATATTTAATACATAGTTAACAATTACTCGATTACGTATGATTATTGAAAAATTTAACAAAGCCGTTCTTTCATTTAGGTAGTTCCTACTAGTTTACCTGCTTCACGGATATTCTAGTGAAAAATTGGATTTAGTTCGTTATAAAGTGTAATTCAAATGTGTGATGTAACCATTTGCATTGAGAAAATATAATTAAACAACCGGCAGCCGGATCAAATTTCAAATTGCTATCAAAACGGGACGCATTCATATTTTGTAGGGTGACAATGATTGAGCATGAAAATAACATCGCGATTCGAGATTCGTTTGATTTAACATACTTCACCATTGTACAGTGTAGGTATTTATTCTCGACATCTACAATTTTTTGCAGTCTTAAGATAGTGATTTAAATAAAATAACAAAGTAGGTACAAACAACCAAAATAATAACACTGTAGCAAATTACAACAAGATGGAATAAGCTAGTGCCTATTAGTGCTTTTGGTAAAGTAACTGATGGAATCTTTTTTCTATGCATAATTTCTACTAAAGTCAATTAATAAAAATTAAGAAGCTTTCTGAATTCGCAGTCCATGAAAGTCGATTCAGCAATGTAAAATTGGCACTTTATACCGCAAACGACACATCCCTGCAAAATAGAAATCATGGTAATCGTAGCCAGCGTTGAAATGGTGTGCGGGTCGTGAGACAAGACATCTCCCTGGCGGCCATTTGTCGCGGGCGACAGCGCGGCAGCTCTCCCCCAGGCCTCGTTAGGGACACCGCGCGTCAACGCGACTACGCTGATTTATTCGCGTTTATTCGGCTTTATTCGCGCATTTTCGCGCTTATTCGACTTCAGCCACATTTATTCGAGCCCCACCCGAGCTCCCACAACTGACACATAAATGTCGCTTTTGTTTCTCTTTACGAAACGATTTAGATGCTCTGTACGCTCGGGGACGATTCGCTTTGTAAACCTTGAACCTTTGGTGAATTGTGAGAATATGTTACTCAGATGGAGTTGGGTAGTCAGTTGGTGAAAGCGAATTTTGTAAATGGATCGTATTTTCATGTCTGATTTAGGTAAAACTTCTTAATTATGCATATTCTTGAAGCGTTAAGCTACAGTTTCGTAAAAGAGCGGTGGTCGCCAAACAGCGGCTGTCATGAAAATGATGACACCGCGTTTGACTTTAAGTTGTCAAAATACGCTTTCTAGGGAAACACACCAACGTATTTTCATAAACAACGTTTCAGTGAAGTCATTCGACAATAAAATGTGGACGTTAACTGGCGGCCACCGCAGTCCGATGTAACCCTAGCTTAAATCTAGTTCCTATGGTTTCCATGACTAGATTTCATCAAATGAGTAGGTTTAAATAAACATAGAAATGGATGTAGCTTTTAATAGAAATTTCTATTTCTATTTAAAGCGACAGTTAGTCTGTATCTTTGGGCTCATGATACCATTCACAAAAAGGAACGGTACCGCCAACTATTCTAAGACACTACCTTCAGGTAGGTACCTAAGTCAGCTACAGAAGTGAATATTGGTCCTTTCGAAAACATGTTTCTATCTATTAGCTAAATTATCAATGTTTTCATTATACCTACACCTACCTACCTAATTATCAAAATTATCAATACCTAGATTTATCTTTAATATTTTTGGGAACTGCACTGTAACTTATAGTAAGAAATAGGTATACTAGTGAATACTGAAATGACGGCTGAATGCAGATAGATTTAAAAAACCGGCGAAGTGCAAGGTTTAGTGCAATGTTCCGAAATTGGGATCACACATTGATTTTAAGAGCCGAAAGAATAAGTTTGTACCTATTTAATAGCATTACTGAAAAAAAAAAAAAAAACTAATACTACTAATATTATAAGCGCGAAAGTTTGTATGAATGGATGTATGGATGTTTGTTATTCTTTCACGAAAGAACTACTGAATGGATTTGGATAAAATTTGGCACACAGATAGTTATAACCTAGATTAACACATAAGATACTTTTTATCCCGGTAGTACATTCTCGCGGGATAATTCCCGACTTCCACGCGGGCGAAGCCGTGGGCGGAAGCTAGTGGAAAATATATATATTTTTAAGTTTTATGGGATCCTACTAACACCCCATACGTTTATGTGATTGAGTTTTGGTTTCGTCTCTCAATTACCTACGTGTATGTATATGGATTGTGGAGTCATCATCAACATCTGCCTAGTCTTTTCCCAACTATACGCTGGGGTCGGCTTCCAATCAAGCCGAAAGCAGCTGAATACCAGTATTTTACATGGAGCGACTGCCTATCTGGCCTCCACAACCCAGTCCCTTGATAATGTGATACCTACCCTTTGTAAGACTGGTTGTCAGACTTCCGGGGTTCCGACGTCCAGTAACTAGTCTAAGATCCATAAATGACAGCTGGGACCAACGTCAACGGCTTGACATGATTTCCGAGGCATGAAAGGGTCTTGAAATGTATGGATGGTCACCCATCCACGGACCAACCGTGGCAAACGTAGCTTAACCTGATCGATCTACCCGTGCGGCTGTTAAAAGGTACTTAGCCACAAGCCCCAAGGTTTAGGTCTGAATTAGAACACCAATCAAATATGGTCATCAATCGAATTATTTGTTCATCGACAGTTAACGACTCACGTCTGCTTCGTTTTGAACTTGTAGATTAAAGATTTTCTTTTTGGAAAATGCCATTTTTCCATAAAAGATTGGGCTTGTTTACTTAAATAGGTATTTAGGTACCAACCAACCACATCTAGTGACCAGTGTAGCGAAACATTGAAACGTACCTGCCTATATGCGTACAAAACTCTTTACCTAATGTTTACCTAATGGCTCCAAAATACTTTTTTGTTTCGTTTGTGGCAATGACCTCTAAATATTTCACATTAGTTGATCTCGTAATGACCCATAACTACGTTCGGTTGATAAAATGAACTGATAACACAGACACAGTTGTCCGAAGTTTGTTGTGACGCTTATACGTAGATTATTTCAAATGGCGTCTCCTACTTTACCAATAAGTATTTCTGAAGTGAATTCTTTAAGTGATGAGCAGTTCGAGTCAATATTTGGAAACGTTATAGAACTTTGTACAGATGCAGCCGTAGATGTTAAGAAGAAGCGGCCTTTCCAGGATCTGAAAGCCCTTTGTGACGCATTTCAGATTTATTTAGAGGAAATTGGCATAGAAGGTAGGGGTAAATGAAACTTCTGATGATAATTAGTTAAATTGGCAAAGCTTGACACCACTTGATAATTCGATAGGTACACACGGCTACACATCAAGCTATACATTTCCAGTTTACGCTGATCTCGCACTGTACGGAAATCCTATACAATGCGAGATCAGCTTATACTGGAAATGTATAGTTTGATGTGTAGCCGTGTGTACCTATTAGGTAATATTGTGCGTCAAATATCCACCTCCATGTCATTACAGATGATTCACACCATACCTAATTAGCTAACGGTTATAACGTAAAATTACGCCTGTACTAAGCAGATGAGGTAAGGTGGGTACCTATTAAAACTGTTTTATTCATTAGATGTTTTGGATTAATTAGTAAGCTAAGTTAATATATGTTTTATTTTAAACATCTCGCTGTAAGTATTCACTGTAGATTACCTGAAAACGTATGATTACAGATAAATTAGTCATATTGAAGCTGCACCCCGACCTAGCGGGCCGGTTGGCGGCGCGAGGAGAGTTGACTCCGGAATCTGCCGGCGAACAGCGAGCAGCAGGTTTAGACGGACTCACGATGGAACAGAAGAGAGTTATGGATGAAAGCAACCAACGGTACCTACCTAACAACCTATTATCAGTACATAATAACATATGACATCATGGCTACAAGGCAGAGGTGTCATATTTCATCAATTATGTCTAAGACCCCTGGGCCTAGAGACAAAATACATTTCTGTTAGCGTTCCTGCCATACGCTACGCCAAAATGTATGGGAATGACATTATCTGCGGAAAGAACACGACGTAACCTTTCCGCAGGTAACGTCATTCCCATACATTTTGCCGTAGCGTTTGGCGTGAACGCTAACAGAAATGTGTTTTGTCTAGGCCTGCTGACGTATTACGGAGGAGGCGACCCGATTGCCATCAACCTGGCAAAAATTCAGAACCCGAGCTGGTACCTACTGACTAATTCCTTATGAGGTACCCACTCAATACCTATCTCTTTACGCAATAGGGTAATTTCCAATTTATTAAAAACTATTCTAATTTGAAGATTGGGACGAAATATGTAACAGAAAAATAAAAGTAAATTGATTTAAATATATATTTTCTCAATTAAAAACGATTTAAACCAAATTTATTTTACGTTGTTTTGAATTTACCGCCAAAACGCTCCTTACGATGACTTTTTATCACGTGACGTCAACTTTGTGTAAACTAAAGTAGTTAGTAAGTAAACAAGTGAGTGTCGAGTTTATAATTAACAAGATTTTTTATGGATAGAAAGTGAAATCACTGGTGTGCGGTGCCTCTGTGCACAAATACTTCTAAAACCTCGCCAAACTAAGTATTTGTACTTGTGTTGTTTACACAAAGCTGACGTCACGATGTCACGTGATAAAAAGTCATCGTAAGGAGCGTTTTGGCGGTAAATTCAAAACAACGAAAAATAAATTTAATTTTAATCGTTTTTAATGGCGAAAATGGATTTAAATAAATTTATTTTTATTTTTCTGATAAATATATCGTCCCAATCTTCAAATGAAAATAGTTTTTATAAAATTGGAAAATACCCTATTGATAACAAACAGCACATTGTATCCTAATTATTCTTGCGTTCCACCAGTCTTGCACATGGAGACCCATTATGTTGACAGAAATCCAACATAACCTTTTGTGGCGGGGGATATCCATAAGGATTAGGTAATACAGTCTAAATGGCAAAAAGGGGCAACAATAAAAAAAATTGCCTCATTCGGTGCAATCCGTGCATCTTGAAAATGTATCTACCTACTTAAGAGTAGCTGTCTGCTGTATGCTGCTGTGTTTTAGATAATGTGGTTTCCAGTGGAATGTTGTGATCGAGCAAAAAAGTAAAAAGACAAAAAGGATCGGTGCAGCGGTGTTCTAGTGGAGAACAGTGGTGGCCTGTCGAAAACAAGTTAACATAACGTCGGGTGTACTATGCACAAAACACATATACTCCTAACGTACTATGCCACATCGAACCACTAGGTAGGTATAAATCGAACGTCTAAATACGCGAACGTTCATAATATCGAATGGTTAATAAATCGAACACACAATAATTATATCGTGCACTCAATACATCGAGTGTTCAAAATATACAATACAATGTTTGTGATATTTCGATAGGACGATTATGTGATTTCTATATCAGTTTAAAAAAAGAAACGCAATGCCCATCGCCTATGTTTCCACCTTTACTGTGTGGTCTGTGTTTCAAAATGAATAATACACTGACTTTTCCTAGATCTCAAAACAACCATATAGAATGGCACAGAAGATGGAACACGTTGCTTGCTAAGCACAACTGTGGTCTTTGCTACCATATAATTTTTTTCAAGACACTTGCTCATAAAATGGCTCTAATTTCACTACAGTTAGGCACATAATGACACCTATTATCAAACTGTGACTTTTTCATTACTATTATTCACTAGTGAGTTATAGAATTGGTTGAGTTGCTTTGTTCTTAGTGAGTTATAGGTTGTTTTTTGTTTGAGTTCCTTTGTTCTTAAAAACGATGATGATGATGATGATGGATGATTATGGATGATGATGATGGATGATGATGGATGACGATGGATGATGATGAATGATGATGATGGATGATGCTGGATGATGATGGGTGATGATGAGTGATGATGGATGACGATGGATGATGATGGATGATGATGGATGATGATGGTGGATGATGATGATGGATGATGATGGGTGATGATGATGGATGATGATGGATGATGCTGGATGATGATGGGTGATGATGAGTGATGATGGATGATGATAGATGATGATGGATGACGATGGATGATGATGGATGATGATGGATGACGATGGGTGATGATGGATGATGATGATGGATGATGATGGATGACGATGGATGGCGATGGATGATGATGATGGATGATGATGGATGATGATGATGATGATGATGATTTAGTATTATTTTCTTCGCAAGTGTGTTGAAAAACGTCGTATGATACACGTGTGTATTGATGATTATCGTCCTCGGGTCTCAATGGCGCCTCAGCGATAATCACCAACGTTACACACTTGTACCATAATGTACTATAGTTATGTATGGAGCAAGCTATAACAAATACTCAGGACAATTGGAAAGGCAAACGCGGGATTGGGAAGACCTACTCCACAAAAAAGAGGCAAAAGGCATAATAATGCGATTGCAAAAATATTAAATAAAATAATAAAAACAAAACGATTTATTAAAAATACACAAAATGTTAAAATGTGCCGATTAAAGATTATTTTTAATTAATTAAAGATAAATAAATAAATATTAGTAAATTTTCTGTTTTTCTTGTATTCTTAAAAAAAAGTGTTCAGTACTTAGTACTTACCCATATCTACTTATACTCATATTATAAAGAGGATTTTTTTTATTGTTTGTTTGTTTGCATTGAAACTTAACGTTAAATAAGCTCCGAAACATCATCTGCCTAGCCTTTTCCCAACTATGTTGGGGTCGGCTTCCAGTCTAACCGGATGCAGCTGAATACCAGTATTTTACATGGAGCGACTGCCTATCTGACCACCACAACCCAGTTACTGGGTAATACGATACCCCTTGGTAAGACTGGTTGTCAGACTTTCGGGCTTCTGACGACCCGTAACGACTGTCAAAGATCCACAAATGACAGCCGGGACCAACGGCTTAACGTGCTTTCCGAGGCACGGAGGGGTCTTGGTATGTAAAGACGGTCACCCATTCACGGACCAACCGCGGCAAGCATAGCTTAACCTGGTCGATCGACCCGTGCTGCTATTGTTATTCAGCCACAAGCCCCGAAACAACTGAACCGATTTGAAAAATTCTTTCACTGTTGGGAAGCTACACTATCCCCGGGTGACATAGGCTATTTTTTTATCCCCGTATTCTCACGGGATCGGGAACTACGCGGGTAAAACCGCGGAGCGCTGCTAGTTATTAATATTTCGATAGGATGATTAGGTATGCAAAACGTTTAATGCTAAATCAAACAAACATTCGATATTTTGTACACCCGATGTATTGTAGTAGAGTGTACGTTAATGAATGTTCGATTTACTAACCATTCGAAATTATGAACGTTCGAGTATTTAGACGTTCGATTTATAGTGTTCGATCAATCGGTATTTGATTATTTGGTCATCATCATCAGCCTTATAATGTTCCCACTGCTGGGACACAGGCCTCCTCTCGGTGAGAGGGATTGGGCTGTAATCCACCACGCGGGCCCAGTGCGGGTTGGTAGATGTCACATGTCTTCGAATTTTTGGTTCTAGGACATGCCGGTTTCCTCACGATATTTTCCTTCACCGTTTTGAGAGCAGTGGTGATGAAATAATTTACACAAAGTAAAGCGCCTGTCTGCGTTCGAACTCACGACCTACAACTCGTAAGTCGCGGCCGTTACCACTTGGCCACCACTGCTCCTTCCTGATTATTTGGTATTCGATCATAATTACTATACTTACGTTTTGGCATAGTACACCCCAGTCTGGTCAAGAGCGACATCTAGCGGATTCATACTGAGATTATACACTATTGCCATCTATTGAGTAGTATGCATATTACTAAGTTTAAACGTTTGCGAGGTCGACGGGGTCGCCCCATAATGCATTTTTTGCCGTTTAATCGTGTTTTTCGCCATATCTCACGCACGCACGTTACCATAAAAATCCAAATTCATCACCTGTTAAATTGGTACATGAATATTATTTTTCAGATACAAAGAGAAATTCGGCTTTCCCTTCATCATTTGCGCGAGGGAGAACAAAGTGAAGTCTGTAATATACGGTCTGCAAAGTCGGTATAATAATTCCAAAGAACAAGAAATTACTATCGGCATCAATGAGGTGAAGAAAATATGCAAACTTAGAATACTTGATATTGTAAAAACTAACATTTGATCAAATTGCGATCGTGAAACCAAAATAAAACGCAGTAACTTTGTACTTGTCGTTTCCCTATGTTTTTATACTGTCTAAATAAATAATTATGAAACCAAATTTAGCTATTGCAGTTTTTACTTATACGAATAAGGCACTGTTTCAGTGTCTGGTGGAAACTATACTATTCAGTTTATTTGAAAAAAGGACAGGAATTGCATGAAATATCCACCAGATATAAGAAGGACTATCAATCAGAACTTTTATAGGTATTCTTCACTCTATAAGAAACACCAGAGAAGCAAAAGACACTTGTTTTACAAAACAATTAAGAACAACTAAATATCAGTATAACCTTTTATTAAAAATCAGTATGTGGTACATTACAAGACAAACCTAAACTAAGTAGCTCACAGTATTCCGAGCGACCTCTCCACAACAGCGTGGGGTTGGCCGGCCACTTCACGCATATCTGGTGTGTTTAATATGTCTTCGAACCCAAGATCCAGGTGCTTAGCAGTCAACACATCATGTTGGAAGTTAGACCTCTGAAGGAATGGCAGGTGACCAATCTGAAAAAAAATATTATTGAAGCTTACAAACAAATCTTATTAGACAAAAATGGAGGAAATTCAGATACACAAATACATTTCAAGTTATGTATTTCTTAATTAGCTTTTTAAAATTGCAAGGATATGAGCCATTATAGAGTAAGCAAGTAAGCTATATAACAAAATTAAATGTATGAAATCAAATCAAAATATTTTTATTTCACATGAATCTACATGGGCACTTATGAAATGTCAGAAGCTAGGTGCACGGTTCCAATTTGTGGCTTCCTATGGAAAAGAGCCAGCAAGAAACTCCACAGTTACTCTTTTAAAAATAATTGGCTTTTACAATGTTTTCAAATTGCAATGATATTAGGTATGGGAGGACAGTGTAGGCCTGTCAATAAGTACCAGGTACTTAGACGAATAAAAATAAAGAATCGATTGTCTAAAAATCTACAGTCTGTAAGGCCTACAATGTTCTCTCATTCACAATATGTAAAATAATCTCCATAAATAAAATGAACCTATTTAAACCAAGCGACATGATTTCCATGACAATTACTAGAAGATGATTAATTGCTGCATTTGTCAAAACTTGTTACCTAGTACAAAATAGGTTCTTCCTACAGTTTCCACAAAAGCTGCTGTGCATGGTATATTTTTCATAAATGGCTGGGTTCGGGTTAGAGTTACTGGGTGAAGGAGGTCAATTGGGCAGTTATTCCATGTAAAATACTGTTGCATCTGGTTAGACTGGAAGTCAACCCTAGCATAGTAGGAATGTCTAATGTCATGATTATAATCTACCATGTTTTTGTTAATACAACTCAAGGTTGACAGACAAAACCTTGATACTGCACAAAGCATTTAATAAATGAATAAATCTTATTCTGGATTAAGATTCAGGAGAATGACTTACAAAAAATTGGATGTAATTAAAACCATAAGTTGACTTGAGACCTATTCTACGAAGTTGTGAATTATTTTTTACTAAGTTGTTTTCATACTACAATGATATACCTTGCTAGTGAACTTCATTTCCATGGTGAGTTTTAGGGGTGCATGAAGTCCTTGGATGTTGCGGAGCATCGCCATGTCCATTTTTTCCTGATTTAAATGATACTGCAAAAGATAATTACATTTAAGATTAAAACAATTTTTTATTTAGAGACTTCGTTAATTTAGTTCTAGTATAAGCCGCCAGAGCGTGAGTGGATCGGGGTCCCTCCCACGCCAAGCCACAAATTTGGCGATAATCAATGAAACTTTGCTTTTGGTTGCCTATTTTTAAATAAAATATTAATCGTAACATCATTCTTTTACTTAATTTGACCCTAAAATGTTGTTTGCTTGTCGGAATTAGCCAATGGTGGCTTGTTGGGTACGATTTCATTTGTCGGCTATGCCAGACCGTGGTGGTCAAAAGGTTAAATTAAAATACACTGGCATTATAAGAGGCAAATGGCAGTATAAGTACCTAATCATAGATCACAATATTTCAAGACTCATATCTTCAAACTTTTCATCATTTGTAGCTTATTTATTTTAAATTTTACTACTCGTTTCTAGATTAAAATACATAGCAGACTAATGGAATCTGACTAGTCATGGTTGCAGGGAAAATCCATGGCACGTTAGGACCCACAGACCCAAGTTTGAGCATGGGGCCTGCTTTCTCTACCACATTAGAACGGATGACTTAAGGTGTTCAGGCAGGTGATCCTATGTTGAATTGTTCTGCTTTAGGCATATTTTTAGGGTATACACATTGCCAAATATATGTAAGTTGCTAAACTTACATATATTTGGCAATGTTAACAACTTACACTTCTTTCCGATATTTCTATTGGATGTGACATGCCAAGCTTAGACTTCGTAGCAGCCAGGCCCGCCACGAGCGGGTTCGGCACACCGAACGGACCTTCCTGTGGCTTGATATTACTGACATGTTCAGGCTTTACTTTCAGTGGAGGCAGACCAAAACTCTGAAATCATGATAATGCTGTTTTAGATCTTTTGTTACAAGCAATAACCTTAAAGTGAATTATTGTCAAACTCACCATTTTGATTGAGTGTAATGTACAAATTCACAAAATTGTAAGTAGATTCACTAAGTTTTCTATTTATTGAAGCGGTCTAAGCGACAAAAGCGTTTTGAAAATACCAAAGCAAAATATGCCGACGATTCTGTCAATAATTTTATGTCAAAAACTGTTAAATCACGTTCGCAGATTAAAAATCAGTGTTGCCAACTCCTATAAATTCGAGTCGCTAGACTCAAAATCAAAAGTCGACTAAAACTGATTCTATCAGAAGCGGACTCAGGATCTTGTTCTGGGAGGGCCATAAGAGGCTAGTAGCGGTATTTTAATTCTAATTTAAACTAAGTACAGTCGCCAGCAGGTCAAGCTATCCCAAACTGTCATTTTTTTCCAATTGAACATAAACCTTATTCCTTTGCAATAGACTTGAAAAACTATCAAAGAAATTTGACAGATTGGGGTAGCCTGATGTAATGGCCTCTGTACATATAAATACTAATGTTCATTTAAATATAATTACCATCATTATATCAATCACATAAATTGTTGTTTCAATGACAATTTGCCTGACATACTAGAAACTCGCAATTGCATATGTAATAAAAACTAAAACGAATTGTAACTAGAGTAATATATTCTTATATATAGATGTATAATACATGGTAATTGAATAAAAAAATAGAAACTCGATATTTCATTGAGAAAGTCCTATTCTTTTTGAACCAGACTTTTATGGCAGACATTCGTGTCAGATTTACAGATTTACGGCAGACAAATGACAATTTTACAAATATCTGTGATACCTTCGGGGCTAGATCTAGCCCTTTTTCTTCTTGTACAGCCCCGAATATAATGATTTAGCCCCTAGCCCGTAATCTAGCCCCAAATATTATCACCTGTCAAAATCATTTGTAAACGTAAATTATGAAATAGGATGAACGGAATTTAGGGACTTAACCCTCAATTCCGTACCATAAATACGAATCAAAATTGGCATTCAGCGCGCGACGCGACGCTTTTGCATTAGGCTCGCTCTGTATGAGCGGGAAGTAGGCCCTCCCTATTTAGTCATGGTAGCCCCCAACGCAACCCTTGCTGATTTGAGGTACCATCTCGGCGCGGACCCCGAGTTTGCCTCGGAGCTGCGATGCCTCCTCTATCCATTCATGCCCTCCCTCGAGGGACCCCTGGCTTCCTCGGCCCTATCCGATCCAGCATCCAAATCGATGGACGCTAAGACGCTCCTTCTGAGCCCGATATCCTCATAGCGTCTGTATCCTCTCCCTCTTCCGAGGACGACGGTTAGACCGTAGTCGAAGGAAAGGGAAACAAGAGGAACAAGAGTAAGAAAAACAAGTGCGACTCGTCGCAAGCCGCAAAAATAGCCGTCACAGACGACTCCGCGATCGTGTTCCCTCACTCGCGTACCCCAACCGCGTCGACTTCCACCGCAGCCCCACTCCTCTGGCTCATCCAGTCATAACCCCCACGCCGACCGCGTTTACCTCTCAGCAGGGTCCCGCCCCTACCACCGTGCCCCGCACTGCTGCGGGGAAAAGGTGCCCGCGCCTCCCCTTGTGTTCATTCAGGACAAAGGGTAGTGGACAGACGTGTCCGAATGGTGTGCCGATCAACGGATCGCGTACACCAACGCCAGAACGACCCTATAAGGGATCAGGGTGTCCGTCCCAGTGTCGAAAGACTACCGGGACCTCACCAAACTCCCTAAGTACAGACGTGTGTCCTTTCACAACTACTCCCTTCCGAGAGACCGACAGACCCGAGGATATCAAGCCCGACCTTGAATGCCAGAACTTCCCCGTACTAGAAGTGCACCACATGCACCGCACTCGTCGCGGGGTACCATTCGACATGGTACTCTTCGTCTGCCCTCCATCAGAGGGCCATAATCCGATCTTTTAGGTCCGTACGGTCTGTCACCTGTTGGGCATTTGTAGTGGAAAGCCCCGCAAGTCGGGGATTATCGGGCAATGCCACAGGTGCCAGCTGTACGGCCACTCGCAATCCCACTGTCACGCGACTCCCAGGTGCGTAAAGGTCCTAAAGTAGTAAAGATCCTAGGCGATCACAGTACCGCCGACTGTCCTCGTCCCAAAGAGCGCTCCCTTTGCACGGAGCTCAGTGCTCTGTGGACAGTCCGGTAACCAGGCTAATTACAGTAGCTGCTCGAAAGCCCCAAAGTTCTCTTCTCCCCAAGTTGGCGAAGCGTGCAGACGCCCGCTAACAAAGGGAATCTCCACCCGCAGCTCTCCCAGACCGACTTAGTACCCGCGTCCGAGTCCTGGAATTACTCGCACCCCGCGAAGATCGTGAGTTAGCGATGAGACCCCCGACCGCCCTTTGCTCGTTGAATTGCCAGCCCGCGAGCGCGCTACAGCTGACCCTGTAGAGTTAAATTTCCCAAAATTGAAAAATAATGAAAATGATTTGATCCAGCCTGTCTCTTGCTGTCCCCCTATCAGTGACACCCTGAGCCGAGGCCCGTACCCCACAGGGGGTGCCCTCAGCATGCAGTCGCTTAGTAATTTAAGTAGTTTTAAGCTCTTGGCTAGAGGCTTTAAGTATCCTTAAGGTAGGCATGTCGCATGAATTTTCATTATCATTAAATGTGAAATAGCGAAAAATTGTATAATTTTGGTAGTGAGTTATCCAATTTAGTTACCTGTGAGTGCACAAGTGTAGTGAAGGTGAAAATAAGTGACTAACGTGGACTTTTCGTGTTCCCCCAAAAACTCCTAATAGGTTATTGTAAAGTTACTACCGCTTTACAATAACTTTGTTATGACTAGAATCTTAGGACTAGAATACGTTCTTAATAAAGACTTGGCTAAAAGGTCTCTGAAACCAGGCCATAAAACTAATTAAAAAAAAAAGTCAATCGGCTGTCAATGTCATATTCCTATTGATTGATTTGATTTGGATCATGCCCTGGTAACTTAGAACATTATTTCAAAATGGTGAACAGTGCCATCTATCCCGAATACCGCGGACTTTTAATTGCAGTGTTACCACTTTTTTCCTCTTAAAAGATTTGGTGTTGTACTCGGATTTCTATTTTTTCTATTTTTCATTAATTAGTCGAGAGGCAAAAATAAAAAAATATTTGACAACCTAGTGTAATTTATTTTCAAAATATTTTATTTAAAAAATGTATTTAAGTGATACTTTTACTATCATGATAGAATAAGAGTAGTTTACGGATCTAAACGTTAGCAACACTAAGTGTTAACGTCACAAGAATTTTTCCACCGGTGTGTTTACATGCTCGTGCGCATTTTTCTTGTAATTTTTTGGTGTTTTTGTATTATTACGTTGAGTTGAGCTTTAGTTCTTCCATATATTTCAGAAATACTGAAATTCCAGCATAGGCTGTACTTTGTGAAAGTGTTTGTGACATACATGTGTAGATAGGCCCTGGTGTAACGAAGTCAGCAATGTCCTCCCTGGCAAAAGCTATTATAATTTTTGTAATGCAAGTGACGAAACTGACTCCATCTTCCTACGGGCTCGAGTCGCTCGAGAACAGTACAATAAAACAAGGGGTGCGAAACGACAGAGGCCAAACAGGAGTAGAAATAAATGTTTAGTAAATAAATTCATTCAATAATATGTTTTTGATTCTTATTTTCCCTATTACCCAAGGTATTTAACTTGTGTATCTAAAAACATCGATAAAATTATGCTTGGCGTTAAGCATATTTATATCTATGTTTTTAGATACACAATTTAAATAAAACAGCAATTCATTCGTAACATACATACCTATATACGCACCTACCTATATAGATAGAAATTTAGTTCATGGCGTCACGTTCAGAGGGCGCTGGTCGCTAACTAAACCCGAAAACGTCAGTTGCCAGTCTATCTCAGTATATATTAGTCTATGATTTGGATTTGATATTTTGATTCATACTTTCATGCTTCGTGAAAATAATTCGCGTTGATTTGAGTCTTACTATGTTAAAGACATTTATTTATTCTCCAAAAAAGACCCAGTTTTACTTTGCCTTATATACGCTTTTATCTTGTTGAAAATATACAATATCATTATGCCTAGACGGTGTGCACTGGGATGTCCACTCAGTAAGTATTTATTTGTAACTATACATTATGTCCAGTTGGTCATTCATTTCTTTACACTATGAATGGTCCACTGTAGTGATACATTTGTAATATTGTAACAGAAGTCATTGTTCGAATTTTTGATTTTAAACTCTTCAGCTTTAGGAAAATAGAAGCCTGGTTATGCTTGACTCTGGTCTGGCCTGACACTCACTGCCAATATGATATTGTTGTAGTGAGTTTAGGAATTCATCATTTCAGCCGTAATACGTACAATAATGGACATA
Source organism: Polymixis flavicincta (assembly GCA_949987655.1). Lineage (NCBI taxonomy): Eukaryota > Metazoa > Arthropoda > Insecta > Lepidoptera > Noctuidae > Polymixis > Polymixis flavicincta. The sequence goes on along the minus strand of OX465181.1, from coordinate 15,318,980 downwards.
GGCCGATTATGGCCATAGGCCATAATCGCCACTCTTGGCAGGCGGGTTGGCGATTGCAGTAAGTATGGCGGTAAAATGCATAGAGAATGCTGCTGCCCATTCTCTAGGAAGTCCCTTAGTCGCCTTCTATGACACCCATGGGAAGAAATGGGATGGTGCTAGTCTTTTATGTCTGGCACCACACGGTTTAGCAATTGTGAACTTTTCCATTATAAAGAGGGATAATTGAAGAAAAAGAAAATCTGAATCCTAAGCCTATTGAATCCAAAGCCATAATGTATGTCTCTCAACCATCTCACATTCATTTTCATATTTATAATATTTGCCCTTAACAAATCTGATTGCAAGATGCTTTTTTACATTATTTGTAGCCTAGACGATTGTATGTATAGAAATATATATATTTATATAAAATCTAATATTTACGTGTCAATATTTAGATTGCTCACTTCTCTGGATAAAAATTTAAATTAGATTTTTAGTTTCAGGTAGACATTACCACCAGTTTCCACATCCAGTGAAGAATCCAGATAGTTTTAAAGAATGGGTGAGATTATTTGGTGGGAAGTGTGATAGTCAAGACGAAATTGACCATTATAGGAAGAAAGTTGTCTGTGACGTTCATTTTACAGACAAGGAAAAAAACCGTAACAACCGGTTGAATCGTCTAGCAGTGCCAACACTTCACCTATATGGTAAGACTGTTGCCTATAAGTAGGGTTGTTTGTTGTTGTTGTTGATACTTTTCAACAGCAGGCGTAACATGACTAATTATATCTGTATTCTACCAAGAATAGACAAAGTTCTTTTTATACAACTCGACATGCCTCATGCTCGAGCAGGAGACTCATAGACTCCTAGTTTCCATGAAGACTAGATTGAATCTACTTACATCACATTGGTGTGTTAGACCATTGCACACTTGTTGAGAAAAAATGTTTCTACCCCCTAGTGTCGACTGAAGAGTAGAAACATTTCTTCTCTTCAGTTTTAACATTGCTATAGAAACCGTTCTACTATCTGTCATTTTGTCTATTCTTCTGTTGACAAAACCTGTTACTGTGGTCTTGGTACACATGCAGATATAGCATTAAGCCCATAATATTAATGTGGGAACATTATCAGCCCATAATGTACCAACTGCTGGGACACATGTCTCTCTTGAGAGGGAGTGGGCTGTAAATCCAACATGAGAGCCCAGTGTGGGTTGGTAGATGTCACATCATCACATGTCTTCGAAATGTTCTAAGACATACTGGTATCCTCAAATTGTAGTCTTTTACTGTTTTGAGAGCAGTGATGATGAAATAATTTACACAAAGTAAGGTTTGTGTTTGAACCTACAACTTGTAAGTCGTTGCCGTTAACACCGGGCCTCCAATGCTCTATAGCAGAAATACATGCATACATACATAAACTCATGCTGGTTCGACCATGTCCCATTTTATACCCCATTTAAATAATATTAGTATTGCAAAATCAAAACTAATATTATAAAGAGGCTTTTCATTAAAAGCAATCTAAAGACCAACAGTGACAGGTACTTAAACATGTGATAACCATTGATTCCAATGATTTATTTATTGCCTTGCAAAAGTAAATGAAATATTGCAAATTAAAAAGCGACTGCATACCGGAAGACCTCCAGAAGTGGGAAGGCCTCCTACAAGGTGGACCGATGACCTTGTGAAGGCTGCGGGTATCCGCTGGATGTGGGAAGGACAAGACCGGTCGAAGTGAAGGAGCCTGGGGGAGGCCCATGTCCAGCAGCGGACGTCTTTCGGCTGAAATGATGATGATGATGATGCTGAAAAGTATCATATAATTTTCTTATTTTTTCAGGCAAATTTGATGGAGTTGATTCTTCAGATAAAGGAGTACTTTCATCTGAGCCTGTGATTAAAGAAGGCAGCGGTTCTATGTTAAGGCCAATGGTGACAGGTAGGTACTTAAACACATTGATTGTAGGTTGATACATAAAGTTCGAATATTTAAAAGAAACAAAAGGAAAAAAGGAAGATTGATTTGACCAAAGTTAAACATGGGCTAAATCCAACCAAACCAAAGTGAAATCCGGCTCGAAGGACCATGAAAAGAAATGGTTCTCCAGGTGGTACGAGGACTAAAACACGGTAACTTCATAGTGGACTGTATTATAAGATTCTATAAAAGGGATAACATTTCCCGAGGCATTTTCAACACCATCTACCAGGGAGATTGCGTGGGCATTATACAAGCCGCGTACGCCATAGAAGCCAGAAGAGTTACGGACATCCACATACGTATACTTTCCGACAGTGCTTCAGTTCTCCAATCCCTAAGGAAAAAATACATTACATTAATTATAAAAACATATTCCCCCTTATTACAAAACAAGGTTTTTCTTTAGGTATGGTTTAAACCATCGAGCCCGTTTTTGAAATAAGAACTTAGAACTGCAATAGAATTAAAGCTCCTTTTACAAAACTGACAATTTAGCACAGGACTAACTTGTCAGTTTTGTAAAAGGAGCTGTATTTCGATTTCAGTTAGGTTCTTATTTAAAAAACAGGCTCGAAGGTTTAAACCATACCTAAAGAAAAACCTTGTTCTGTAATAAGGGGGAGTGAGTTTAACATTAGAATGTCACAATGCACGAGAACTAGTAATAGTTTCTAACCGCAACACTGTGACACTGCAATGGATATAAGGACACAGTTGCAACGATGCTGCTGACTAATTGGCCAGAAAGGTATCCAGCCCGTCAGTCCGTGGACCCGAGCCCATCCCCTTCAACAACAATTCATGATTTGATACAACGGTTAGTTGGATCGTATGGCAATCAACACCTTCTTACCTTTCAAGGCAGCAGGACTGGATGGTATATTCCCAGCTCTGCTCAGATGGAGCCGTGACTTACTAGCTGATTACCTCGTCAAGGTGTTTCGAGCCTGCCTCGCCCACCGCCACATCCCCTTGAAATGGCGAGAAGTAAAAATAATCTTTATACCGAAGCCAGGTAGGGGCGACTACAACCAGCCCAAATCTTTTAGACCCATAAGCCTCTCATCGTTCTTCTTGAAGACACTGGAGAGGCTGGGGGATAGAAAGATTAGATCCCAAATTTCGGTACAAAGAACATTACATCCCAATCAACACGCCTACTGCGCAGGCAAATCACCGGAATCAGCACTCCATGGCGTAGTTTCACGCATAGGAAATGCTCTCAAAGCCAAAAACCCAACCCTAGGCGCCTTCATTGACATAGAAGGCGCTTTCGACAAAACGAACTTCGCTAGCATCGAACAGGCACTTGCCACGCACGGTGTTGCGCGAACGCTCATAGAATGGAATAATAACATGTTAAAATACCGTGCTATTCAGTTTACCGTGAACACCACCACACGAGGCATCGTGAGCAGAGGCTGCCCACAGGGTGGGGTGCTGTCACCACTACTGTGGAATTTAGTCGTAAATGAGCTCATCGTAGAGCTCAACGCCAGCAGTCTTTACTCGGTAGGTTACGCGGACGATACAATTCTGATTTCGGGGAAATTTGAGGGAATCTTATGCGATTTCATGAGAAGGGCCTTCAAAATAATCGAGAATTGGTGCACGAAGCACGACCTATTGGTTAACCCCTCGAAAACAGAACTAATAATGTTCACCAACAAAAGAACTCTTGGGCCCCACAGGCTTCCAAAACTTTTCAACACAGAACTAACACTTAAAGACGAAGTCAAGTACTTGGGGGTGATCCTTGACAGCAAACTGCTCTGGAACAAGCATCTTGACTACAAACTTAATAAAAGCACAATTGCACTATACCAATGTAAAAAAATGCTAGGGAAAACATGGGGGCTTTCTCCGAAGATCACTCTGAGGTTATACAAATCGGTAATCAGGCCAATGTTGGCTTATGGCGCTCTGGTTTGGTGGACAAGGACTGAACTCTCGACCACCATTACCAGACTACAACGATTCCAACGACTGGCCTGTTCAGCTACCACTGGCTGCTTGAGAACCACCCCAACAGCAGCCATGGAGATAGCCCTTTAACTAACTCCCCTTGACCTGTACATACAGCAAGAGGCGGCGCTAGCTGCCATCAGGCTAATGCATCTAGGCATATGGGGCAAGAACCTTACCAGTCCACACGCTAACATCCTGGACCGGGCGATTGAGTACCAGCCTCTCATCGCTGCCCCGTGTGATAGAACACCAAACCAACCTATGTTTAACAAAAACTGTATCATACAAACAGTAGAGGAAGAAAGGGATCAGTCAGGAGCCAATGAAGTGCGCATCTACACTGACGGCTCAAAAACACAAGACGGTTCAGGTGCTGGCGTACACTCCCTTGACCTCAACATCAACCTTCACATACCGCTAGGCACACACAGTTCGATCTTTCAATGTGAATGTGTTGCCTTAACACAAGCCGCAACAGCAGTAAAGCGCTTAGGCATCCGGAACTACGGCATTAAATTCCTATCCGACAGCCTATCCGTGCTCAAAGCTTTAGAAAACAAACAAACTAACAACAAACTAATTTTTGAGTGCCACCTAGCCCTGGAGAGCTTATCGACGTCCAATCGTATTGCACTCCAGTGGATCAAAGGGCACAGTGGATCTTTAGGCAATGATGCCGCTGATGAACTTGCGAAGAGAGGCTCTGATATGGAAGTGCTAGGCCCGTACCCACTTCTCCCCCTGCCGTTCTCACAATTTTGTGCGTGGATCCGCCAAAGGTCGACCGAACTCCATAACAACAGATGGTCACGGGCAACAGACTGTAGACAGTCAAAATTGGCTTTACCGATTGTACACCCGCAATTAACCAAAAAACTTCTCAGCCTGAGTAGAAATAACCTTAGAAAAATAATAGGAACAATTACGGGCCATAACACACTTAACAAACACCTTTTTAACATAGGCGCCACAGACAGCCCGCTTTGCAGGGGCTGCCTTGACGCCGAGGAATCAGCCGCCCACGTCATCCTGGAATGCGAGGCCGTGGCTTCTCAACGTGAAGAAATCCTCGGAACAGTGAGGTCGCTCCGCGAAGCCTGTGAAGCTCCCAGGAAGCTTCTGAGCTTTTGGGCGGAGCTAGGCTGGCTCTGTTAGCCAGAATCCCCACGCACAACGGACAGAATGGGAGTCTACGTGCGGAAAAGGGAGTCCCATCATCATCATCATAGTTGGATCGTAAATACGAGTATAATTCGAATACATGAATTAAAGTTAGATTATTTATTTCGGGATTTTACTTGAAAATCCCGAAAATTAGGTAGTTGCAAGTTTAGTTAAATATAGCTTTTACACGTCTTAAATAAAGCTTATTTTCAACTTACGGAAGATTTTCCCCGAATCCCGGGAAAAAAAATTTAGTCCCTAAGGAAGTCTCCGTTTCTTGTCTCTGTTCTTCGAAGTTTAGGCAAATAGGCACTACCTATTCCTATCACTGGTGATAAGGGGATATCGTTCGGTTTCTTACAAGGTAGCAACTCTCCTTGAATCAGTCGGTAGAATATGAGCTGATGAGGTAAAGTTAATGTGCTATTAAACCACAAAAAGTTTTTTTTTTTGCTTTTTCTAGGTTTGTTGGACCACGAAACCTCAACAGAAGTATTTAAGTCAGAACCTATTTTGGATCTTCCATCTGAATCTAGTCAATATCTTACAGGTAGGTACATCTTCCTTATTTACGAGATTCTCAAAAATATTTTAATTTTGCAATTTTTATAAACCACAAATGTTATTTTGCTATTTCTAGGTTTGTCCGACCACAAAATGTCAACACAAGTCTTTGAGTCAGAACCTATTTTGGAGCTTCAATCTACATCATACGAAGTCGTTATAGGTAAATACATTACCAGTATTACTATTATTCTAAGAAATATTGTTATTTGTGCCACGGACTTAAAAAAGGGACGTCGACGACGACGGACCGTCTTATGTGGTGAAATCGTGTAAAAACTTTTCACCAGGAACCTACGCGATAATGATGGTTCGTGATATTTTTTCACAATGATGATTTATTTACTTTGATATAAGTTCTAAACAAAAATTATAACGATGTTGTCAGTTTTTACGGGAAAATAACCCCTCAAGGTGGGGAAATCTGTATTCGTTGCATGTCACTCAGTCAGATCAAGTTTCGTACGTTTTGAGGGTTTCGTACCTCAAAAGGAACAGAATGGAATACATAGAAACTGTCGTCCCGCTGATCTTCGAGGTTTTCGGGCTAAAATTGTAGCAATTTTAACAAAAAAAGAATTTACTGGTAAAAAATATTATTATTCAAAAACATTGTTTTGAAAGCACAAATAGACCTACTCGTTTTAGTTACATTCAACCTTACCTGAACTTCCACCTCCTTGAACTTAATCTAGTAAAGCAGAAGCCAACGAAACCAGGCATAGTAAATTTATTATACGCTCCCGGAAATCGAGACATCGTGCGATTCCATGTGAAATATAGAGGCCGAAAACATCGAAATAAAGATGAGTAAAAAAAACGTTTTGCGGTTTTAACGCCGAGTGCCCTCCATTCGTTTGGCCGTCATGTGAAATATAGAGACCTGTACTAAAGAAATAAAGATGAGTAAAAAAAAACATTTATGCAGTTTAACGCCGTATCAATGTTGTCATTGTTCCGAATTTGAATTCACAGCCATTTAAACAAATAAGGATTTCTATACAAAAAGTGCAGGATGGCTCGATTTAAGAGTGCGGAAGTGTACTTACTTGCCGCTGCCGTATACTCATATTTGTATGTTTACTAGTTCCAGGGGCTTTGGATATCACTTCAGCGAATACCTCACCTCTACTTAAATCTAAAAATAAATATTTTCGTAAAGATCTACCTGAATCAAGACAAACAGAAACAGGTACATATACCCCCTTATTCATAAACGCTGCTTAAAGTTAAATAACGATTAGCGACTGATTAACCATACATTTTTGTCGTTTAAACACCTCTTAACCTTAATCATCGTTTATGAATATACCCCATAGTGTTTACAAAAATATGTGTTTTAATTATTAATTAATTTACATCCATAAATTCATCAATAATAATTAATCATATAAATTGATTGTAATGTATTGTTTATTTTACAGTTAAGCTCCCTGATCGGAATCCTGAAAATACTTTGAAAGAACATAGTTACTGTGCAAAAGACAAAACGGATATTGCAAAAGCCAGAGGTGAGTTTCATAAATTTTATTTGTAAATCCACTAAATGCAACTCATTATTTCTTGTTTCATTGTTGTTGGAATTATCACTCATGTCAATGTGATGTACAGACACCAGCAGGTCAACCTATCATAAACTGACAAATTTTCCCAATTGAACATGAACCTTATTCCTTTGTGATAAAGTTGAAAAACTATCAAAGAAATTTGACAGATTGGGGTAGCTTCATGGGCTGGCCTCTGTACTTTTAGCTGCTAAAGGCCGACTTGAATGTTTGGTCGGGTTAATTAAATAAATGTAGACTTTCTAAACTCGGAGGCTAAGTAATAATCATTTTAACTCTTATTGCGCCACTAAAAAGCAGTTAACCTGGCATTAATGTTTTTGCTTTGGGAACAATGCAGTTCAATCGGAGAAACATAAAATAGAATTGCGATGTCTGTGCCCTGATGCATATATTGCGATTGGTGGAGGGTGGCGGGGGTAGCCGTCCATCTGATGCCTTGATGCCAATGATGCATTCAAAGTAGGTTGCCAGGACTTATATAAGCTTACACTGTTGAAATATTATCAGCTCGAATGTGGGGGCAAGCCCCTAACTCTACAAACCCTAAATCTTGATCAAAATATTAATTTCAACCTGGTACCTCCCTGCTTTCCTGAGAAAAAGTGTTTACACATCACATCACAGACACAGACAGTCAGGCGGAGGAACGGACAAAAAAGTGATTCGAAGATTCAGCTCTGACAACAGCAACTCAATAGCAACCTTATTACATCTGAATTAAAAATCACTGTGATTTGATAAAGACCACTGGGATTTAGAAAGTATTACAAATCAGAGTTAAAATAACCGTGAATGGACTGTACCCATATCTTTAGTACATTACAAATTACGATACAATACGTCTTTGATTTTTTATAACATGACATTTTGTTGTGGTTCCATGGAGATTTACTTTATAGATTGACGAAAGAGTCAATTAAGGAAAATATGTTTTAAGTTTTTTATATCTTTTTCTTTTTCATTTTATACGAGTTCATGAAAATATTATCTGCTGAAATAGTAACGAATTTTCATTTAATATAACGTTGAACAATATAAAGTACAAAATAAGTATCACTGGTACCTCATAACGTCAATTTTCTTTGATATTACTTACACTAACCATAGGCGTAGCCAGCCATGGGCTCAGGGCGGGGCAGCAGTGTAAAATAATATGTAACTGGCAAACTATCTTCTTACCCCAGTTATTTTTTTCATACAAAAGGTTACACCCTGTATCTGTATGTATATTTCGAATTATCCAAAACACTTTCTTATTGCTCACCTACCTACACCACTAAATCTTCCATCCAAAAATGTGTCTCTAACTTCAACATTTTGGGCTCTGGGCGCATGCCAATTTGTTAATCAGTCAATTTAGAGGTTTTTGTTTTGATCGCATTTTTTTTGTGTCGACTGTCGAATGTGAACTTTCTTACGGATATTATTAAGTATTGTAGTAAGTACCTAGATAACGATTTTTTTTAGGTTTGGTTAGGTACCTTACAGGTCAGAGCCAAGGTCGGGCAAGCGCCCCACCCTGCCCCACCGTGGCTACGCCCATGACACTAACCCTGAGTTTAGCAACAGAACACGTATGTGACGTTTGGTTAAATATTTAGAAGGTTATGCCTAGGTTCATTTCTAAAATATCATGGTGGCGCAAGATGATTTCTTTGATAAATGTTTAAAATTAGCCGTTACTTCCGATAACCCTTGAACATACAAGCGGGCTGAAATGATTTTGGTACCATTTCTTTTTTTTTTTTCAAAAATGAATTTAACTAAAATTATTTCTGCAAGTACTTAGTTGATATTTTATAACCGACGAAAAAACGGAGGGGGTTCTCAAGTCGACGCGTATATATATATTTTTTAATGGATATACCACGCATAACTTTTTCCAGAGTAGTCAGGTTTTGATACTTCTTTTTTTATTGGAAAGGGTACATCCCGAAGTTGGTCCCATATAAATTTTGAAAAAAAAAAAACGAACCATAAAGGTAGGAAAACCGGGGATTACTGATTGTTCACTCACTGATTGTAATATATGACCACGCATAAGTTTTTTCAGAGTAGTCCGATTTTGATAATTCTTTTTTTATTGGAAAGGGTATACCCCGAAGTCGGTCCCATATAAATTTGAAAAAAAAAAACCAACCCTTAGGGTAGGAAAAAAGTGATTGATTGTTTACTCACAGATTTTAATACTGAGTAGTGTATTACAAAAAAGTAATCAAAAATTAAGCATGTAGTAATAAATAGATTATAGCCACAAAGCATGATAAAATAAAAACTTTTTAGTAAGAAAATTAAATCGCCGAAAAAACTGAAAAGTAAAAATAGTAAACCTGCTTTATTTAACCTTAATAACTAAGTTCGGAAGTCGGTGACTTTGGATATCTATTTAAATTATATGTCACCGCCTTCCGAACTTAGTTTTTTTTTATCAAACTTAGATTGGCAACTATAGCATATTTTTTTATTTTATTAGTTCCAGAATCAAAATATCACCAGGCTTCACCTTCACCGACCCTTATTGTGAATCAGTTACAAATTGCAAGAAAAAAGGTGAAGCAATTGCGATCTGAAGTTTCCAGACTACGCAAAAGGAGCAAAGTCTTCAAAACAAAACTGATCAATGCTAAAAAGAACAGTAAACATAATTGCTTGCAAAAAATTACACAAAATATGACAGCCGCTGCTAAAGTCTTTACTCACATGCAGTACACTCAAACACAAAAAAGGAATAAGGGACGACGATTTACATTGGAAGGACAAGAATTGTGTCTCTCCATTTATGAAAGTAATCCACAATGTTATGATTTCCTTTCAAAAGTTTTTACCTTACCTTCCGCAAAGACTATAAAAAGGCTTATAAGAAAACAACGTGATATTCAGCCTGAGCTTCATAATGACTTGGATGAGGGTACGATCCGATTAGGCACGTTTGGAGACGAACCAAATTATATGGATTGTGTTGATATATTTTGAGCGACGCTTGACGACGATCGTCGACGTCTGGGTGCATCCTGAACAAAACGGCGGTGGTCCGTCTCTGCTAGTGCTTATTTTGCGACGAAATGTTGATTTCACCGCAAATTGAGTGCCGAATATTTCTAAGCTGTATTATTTGCATAGTGCAGCAATAATTAAAAAAATAAAATATGAAAAGGTAACTTAAATGGAGTGCAAAACGACTAAAGCTGAAAGGGGAAGAATTTTTTAGTAATATCAATTTGTTCATGTCATCACGTACCTACACTTGGATTTGGTATTAAATCTGAAAAAAATTAAAATTGAAAATAATTCCTACCTAATAGTTGGTTGTGTGTTGTCAACAATAAATAATTTTATTCTGAAACAGCATATTCTTATTATTATCCTTTAGTATTACCTTCATAGATTTTATGGTATTAAATCTGAAAAAATTAAAATTGAAAATAATTCCTACCTAATAGTTGGTTGTGTGTTGTCAACAATAAATAATTTTATTCTGAAACAGCATATTCTTATTATTATCCTTTAGTATTACCTTCATAGATTTTATGATTTACTAGCTTCCACCCGTGGCTTCGCCCGTATGGAGGTCGGAAATTATCCCACGGGAACGTAGATAAAAAGTATCCTATGTGTTAATCTAGGTTATAATCTATCTGTGTGACAAATTTCATCCAAATACGTTCAGCCGTTTTGAGTAACAAACATCCAAACACCTTCACAAACTTTCACATTTATAATGTTATAGTAAGATGTAGGATTCGTGACGAAATTAAGGCTACTACAGGTTCAGCGGCGCGGGCTCGTTCGAGCAAGGGTCGGAGCTTGGGATGTCGCAGCGGGCGTCGGCGGGGAGGATGGAAGGATGGCATTCTGTGTTTATGTATTTCGAGCTTGCTGGTGGACTTGCTACTGTCCTGGAGAAGGGTTGTAGCGTCGTCGGGAATGGTGTATGCCATGATCATCGAATCCTACTTATGCGAGGCCCTCCCGCATTAATAGGATTATCTGCCCGTGTGGCGGTCAGCAAATTGGGGTGCTTTATAGAAGAGTCGACCAAGTGTCGACAAATGGCACGCCTTTCATAGGAGCTGTTGTACCTCACAGACAATTTGTAGTAAATAACCTTCTTTAATCCTTCAAAACACCAACATTGAACATATCTCTACACGTACCTACGTAATAAAAATACGTAGAAAATAAACTCCAAAAACGGTCGTTTGTAAACAAATCTTTGAATTACTTCGAAACTAGAGGTCTGATTTAACATGGAATATCCGTTTTACACGTATACCTAATTATATAATTTGAACTTGAAATTATAAAAATATACACACATTTTCAAGTTACCTATATTAGTTATATACGATAGTTGGTGTTGGTATGTTATTTGTCCATATATTATAAATTAAAATACCTCATAAACTTACTTTAATAACTCTTATTAAATTTTAAAATGAAAACGAATGGCCTATCTAAATTAGATATACTAATTTAGAAGCATAAACATGTAATTATGCAAAATCTGTTTAAATTCTAATTGGTCTCTTCGAAAACTATTCTGACTCACGACTCGATATTAATAGGGAACCCACTGCTACTTAAAAAAAAAAAAACAATACTTGGGAATCGAACTGACAACTACAGGTTCACAAAGGAATCGTACAACCGCTTATTTATTTTACTTTGCCGAAAGTTAGCTAAATAGCTGTTCTTTTACTCTGTCATGATTTGGTCATGATTGACTGCTTAGCTCTTGAAAGTTATAGCGAGATTTTAATTATACCTGTAACTATCTGCATTCGACTGCTGTTAAACACTTGTATTTGTGTTTTCTCACATCTAGTCTAATTTCCTACGTAAATGTATGGCAAGCTGCTTTGCGATTTCCGACATTTGTCATAAGAAACAGGATCGATTGGCATAACATTGTTTTTTTTTTTAATGAAAATTGCCATTTTCTTGCTGTTGCTTGCTTCATTTTGTTTTTATATTTGTGAATGCGAATAAGAACAGTCTCCTAAGGCCGTTTTTATGTAACGACGACGGTTGAATTACCTACCCTTATTGCCCTATCCAAGCTGTATAAAAGTTGCGATGTCCATCACTGCTGCTAAGGTGCAAAGTAAAAAAGCGTGATGATAATTATTTAAATCTGTAAAACTCTCCGCAATTTTCTGACCTTTTGGCCCGTCTTTTTACAAATTGCGGTAAACGATAGAAGAATACGAATAATTTATTCGTATTCTTATCGTAAGCCGACGACGTAGCGGCCAAAAAGTAGGTTGCGATGATGTACACTGCAACTGAGGTGGGCCGCGATGTCGAATGGGAGGCATCGCGGCTGAGGGCTACAGGCTGCGGCGGAGGTGGAGTTCCGGTACTTCTGAGTAGCGCTCTTCCCTTCCTTGGCCCGGAGGGGCCGGCACCGTTTGATGGCGGACGCGGTGGGGCCGCAGGGAAGGAGGAGTGTCGGTATAGCGTTGGCCGCTCTCCATATCCTCTGCGGCCGAAAAGTGGTAGGCGGCGAGGCCACTGTGCTGACCCGTCGCAGGGGGACCAAGGTGCCAGACACGGGGTCGTCTGGGGCCCTTATGCTGTTTGGTTCCTGGGGTGGTCACGGCGTGCCATGTGTCCTGGTGCGCCGGTAATAGGGGTTATTCCCCGCCGAGGATAGTCCGGTCACGGACAGCCTCGGCGGGTTCGCGGATGGCTTGAGCGTTTCCGTGTTCCCGCCTCAAGCGGCACTGGAGGACACCGTGGAGTTTTAGTGGGTTACAGTCCCACATAACTGCACTATCTCCCCGTGGTAGCACAGTAGGCATTTCGCCACGTAAAAAAAATGCCCGGGTCGACGGCGCATTGTGTTCCACGCGCGCCGTCACAGATGTCAGCAACATCTGGTGGGGTCCGCAAGGGCCGATGCCTGCCAGGGGTGCGGGTTTGTTCGACAGAGATACCGCAGCCCCTGGCATACGGGCTACTGAGGGAACACGGGTGGGTTTTAGTCAGTAAAAGTCTGACACGCCCTCCTGCGCCACCCAGAGCGGGAGAAGTTATTTGACGATTTCCCACCCAAAAAAAAAAACCCTGCAGGGAAAATGGGCGTACTGTTATGTTGTTATTTATTTAATTTAAAAAGAACAAAAAATATATGTATATAAATGTAAATATAAGTATATAAAAAAGGTTCCGTGTGGTGCCGGACAAAAAAAAAAAAAAAAGGAACCCTGTAAACTTGCCAGCACCCTAATTGCGTAACTCACGATTCATCATAATCTATATCGTTTTGAAACGGATTGTTAAACCATTGCTTCATATGTTCGAAAAATGTGTCTGTTCGACAACATAAATAACGCAATGAATATTGTTTAACTGTGAAGACGAAACCAATTATGATCAATCGTGAGTTACGCAATTAGGGTGCAGGGGTGCGGGTTGTTCCAAAGCGATACCGCTGTCCCTGGCACACAGGCAACTGAGAGAACACGGGTGGGTTTTAGTCAGTAAAAGTCTGTCACGCCCTCCTGCTCCACCCAGAGCGGAAGAAGTTATTCGATGACTCCCCACCCAAAAAAAACAAAAAAAAAAACCCTGTAAACGAACTCAACAACTAAACTCTTTCAATCTCCACTAGCGACGCTGTCAACTGAACAAAACAGACTATATGGGACTATGTTGCTGATCGCACATAAGATTTGAGAAAAACCAGGACTCTAAAACCTGTTTGGACGGCGATGGTTTTTAGAAAAAAAAAGTCTTGGCAGGCCAAAATCCTTGGTGACATTGACAACAGACATTTTTGTCACTTTCATACAATCCGCACATTAATCTAAAAACTTTAATAATATTGTTTAAGTTTGTTTACTGTGGTTTTCGTAAATTTATTTGTAAACTACTTAACAAATCATGGCGTCTTCCGGGCGAGTGGTGAGAGAAAAGTCTAAGAAAGAGCTGGTAATTATTTTAATAGTTTTCAAAGTTGAATGCGACACCCTGGACGCGAGGTTGACCGTATTTATTTGTGTATTTGATGCAATGTGGCATGCTGCGGGGGTCCGTCTCGTGGTTGTAAACGATTCCTAGGTCGGGCAAAGTGTTATTAAGTTTTTCCATTTGGTTTTTTTTTTGTAACAGCCTGGAGCTTAGAAGTCGTGTGATACTCCCGTGCCTCTGAGAGCAACGCTAAGCCGTTGGCTCTGCGCCTGATCTCTCTCCGGTCGTGTCGGATTGCGTGCTTTCCCATCGGACTTTGAGAATGTAGGAATAGAAAGTGCATCTATGTCTGCGCACACACTGACACTTGTACACTATAATATCTCTCATGCCGAAGGTTAGTCTTCGTTGACATTGGCCGCCATGGCCGGAATACGGTCTGGAGGACTATAGTAAATAATTCAATGCTGCCGTACCTAACAAATGCCCATGTTATCTCCTATAAATCTTTGTTATTTTAGGACCCTGAAGAGATAATGCTCCGTAAGTTTCGCGCCAAATGCCGGTTTCGAGCAATTGGTCGCATGGTGATGGCCAACACTTACTGGATGATAGAGGCCGCTGAACAGTACGAGGGGGTGGAAGACGTCAAGAGACGAGTCGCTCAGGCTGTCCGCGGGAAAGCGAAGAAGAAACGCCTACTGACCATCACTGTTAGACGATACATTTATTTACCTATTTATTTATTGGTTTACCTACCAACTAAATAGACACACACCATAATCAGCCTATAATATTCCCAATGCTGGGAGTGGGACACAGGCTACCAGTTCGTTTTCGGTGAGAAGGAGTGGACCGCGCGGGCCCAGTGCGGGTTGGTAGATGTCACATGTCTTCGAATTTTTGGGTCTAGGAGCATGTCCTAGACCAAAAAATAATCTTCCTTTGGTAATAATTGCACAAATTATAATAAATAATTATACAATCAGTTTTATCCATACTTAACATGTGAAGATACCTTTTTAAGTAAGGTTTTTTCTTTAATAGGGTATTTTCGAATTTATTAAAAACAATGCTAATTTGAAGATTGGGACGAAATATGTAACAGAAAAATAAAATTAAATTATTGATTCATAACCATTTTCTCAATTAAAAACGATTTAAACCAAATTTATATTTCGTTGTTTTGAATTTACCGCCAAAACGCTCCTTACGATGACTTTTTATCACGTGGCGTCAACTTTGTGTAAACTAAAGTAGTTAGTGAGTAAACAAGTGAGTGTCGTGTTTATAATTAACAAGATTTTTATGGATAGAAAGTGAAATCACTGGTGTGCGGTGCCTCTGTGCACAAATACTTCTAAAACAGCGCCAAACTAAGTATTTGTACTGGTGCTGTTTACACAAAGCTGACGTCACGATATCACGTGATAAAAAGTCACCGTAAGGAGCGTTTTGGCGGTAATTTCAAAACAACGAAAAATTAATTTGATTTTAATCGTTTTTAATGGAGAAAATGGATATAAATAATTTTATTTTTATTTTTCTGTTAAATATATCGTCCCAATCTTCAAATTAAAATATATTATTATGTAGCACGGCAGTCAGCGACTGTGTGTGTACGTGCCTTAAGAGGTGACACTTTTCCACATTTTTTCCGTACCTACAAACTTCGGGAGGGTTTTTAAATGACAATGTACATCAAAAATTAAACATGGTATGGTTTTGTCTCATTATTAATATTGTCTGTACGTTAACAGAATACTAAAATAAAAAAGCCACTAAAAAGTCATGTTATGAGCCAACAAAGATTAGTTTTTCTTGCTAATTTAACCTAACTTTGGGCGTGTTTAAGTAATAAAAGGAGTGTAAAATCTCGAAAACCAAGTCGGTATCGACAAAATTCAATTATCGAAAAGTTCAATTAGATAACTTTATTGGTCATTGATTTATGTAGTGGTTTTTTCATAAAACACGATCTTCCTAAGGACTTTTCTGAATTTTTACGCTCTTGTTTTACTATAAATGATCCTGCATTTCACTCAGTAACGTTGTGCGTGTAGACTAGCATCTAACTGCTCATCACTGATATTACCTCTGTCGGACACGAAGCCTGGTGAGACAGCATGCTTTTTATCTAGGCTCACCAGTGAGGTCGAGCCAGCGACTAGGTCCCCCTTAATCGCGTCAACAGGCGGCATACACCCCCGCCAGTTACTCCCGCGCTAACCGACAGTGGACGACCGACGGTTCGCGAGATAGTACGCCACGCAAATTTTAGAGATGGCAACCCTATTCCTATAGGATTTTTATAAGGAAGGAAACACACATTGTATAAGTACCTATCTACCTATGTAGATACTCAGTATTGTAGCACGGCAGTCAGCAACTGTGTTTGAACGTGCCTTAACCGCGGCGACAGGCGGCATACACCCCCGCCATCGCGCCAGCACTCCCGGACTCCCGCGCTAACGGACAGTGGACGACGGCTCACGAGATATTACCTACGCCACGCTCGCGACCCGCTCTGATAGTTTTGATTGTTTTTTTCCATTTTTACCTGTTTGTGCTCTTGTAATAAATAAGTTTGATCTCATTATTATACACTTTTACACTATTAAACGCGTGCCAATAATTTAACACCCAACTCACCCCTGAGAAATCTCCTACAGTACTTACCTATCAAATTAGTTCTAACATACGCCGTGATTAATGAAATAACAATTTAATTTCAGGATAAAGCGCTGCTGAATAAACCCAATTCTGAAAGGACTGACCAAGAGAAAAAATATATTTTCCGTATCATTGGCGGACTTAAATGTTTCAAGAGATACCCTAATGTAAGAACTATCAGGCTTTGTCGGTAACGTCCGTTAAAAATGGCTTCTAATGCAAATAGCTGAATTATTAGCTACTGACTTGATCGTTCTTTACCTCTTTTTAACCGACGCGAACGTCCGAAACCTGTGGAACCTATTTTAAATAAAGGTTCTCAAAAGCGCAGAATTAAAATAAAATAAAAAAATCCAATATCTTCTTCAGCATGTAAAAAAGAAGTTGGCAGCGGTAACGTACTTCAAGTATTACTGTCCAAATAGTGTGATAGTACGTCAACACCACGAGGCGCATGCGTTATACTTCATAGTGACGGGTGACGTCACCGTCAGCCAGATGATCTTCGACGAACTGCTGCAGCAGTACGTGTCTGTGGACATCGGTGTGATGCACTCGGGCGACATGTTCGGCGAAGTGTCCTTATTGCATAATATCCCGAGGACTGCTACTTGCACTACAGTTGGTTAGAAAATGTCTTAGTTTGAAGTCATTCGAATGGAAGTTTTTCATCATCATCAGCCTATAATGTTCCCACTGCTGGGACACAGGCCTCCTCTTTGTGAGAGGGATTGAGCCGTAATCCACCACGCGGGCCCAGTGCGGGTTGGTAGATGTCACATGTCAACCGATTTTTTTGTTCTAGAACATGCCTTCTTGGTGAAGGAAAACATCGTGGTTTCCTCACGATGTTTTCCTTCACCGTTTTGAGAGCAGTGGTAATGAAATAATTTACACAAAGTAAAGCGCCTGGCTGGGTTCGAACTCACGACCTACAACTCGTAAGGCGCGGCCGTTACCACTTCGCCACCACTACTCTCGCTCATGGAAGTTTTTAGTCGACCTAAAATTGGCTGTGACTGTATTCCTCGTGAACGTAATATTTTCCTTAAATACCTCGTATTCTTATTGCCGATCACCGAATATTTAAACAAAATAGGGATTTTCAACCTTTCTGGCAGAATAAGAAAACTTCACACCATGTCACCATGCGTAGACTACGTGACTGTCTACCTACAGACACACTACAAGAAGTGGTGTGAGTCTGCTAACTGCAAAATTAAAAATACTACCTACTTACCTCATTCAAGTGCAAAAAAATAGTAGGTATCTTAAGAAAATATTACCTAGCATTTATGATGACATGGACGGAACAATGAATACCTAAATAAAGACCGCGAACTGCCACCGATGATCGGATCAAACGAATCACAGTGGGAACAAGCACGCACACTTTCAATCAAATACATCACATACACGCCACATACACATCACATACACATCGCGCACCACACACATACACATCGCACACCACACACACATACACATCGCACACCACACACACATACAAATATTACCTCTCTCGTCTGCACTCTGGAATTCGTACTCCGAGCACTGTGCCCCGCCGAGCCCCGAGCCCAAAGCAAGCCCCAAGATACAGACTACCCATCTAGTTTGGGGTTCACTGGCAAATAATATAGGTGAGGACATACCTACATATTGTAACCTAGCTGTAGATAGGTAATATTTTAAGCTACTCATCAATCATCGGTCAACTTGGTGTTAACCTGTGAACCTGAATGTATTAGCTGGACATAGTCATACCTAACAGAAATAATATTTTGCGTTCAAAATCCATCGATTTTTTTTATCCTTTGGACGTAGAAACGAGTCTGCTTTTGCCACGGAGAAAACTTTTTTCATTACAGTTTTGCTATCGAACAAACTGTGTAACCTGGTAACTAACGAAACTTAGTTTTCGACGTTACCACACCTCAGTCTGCGTTCACGTTGTTTCTTGTGTTTGAGAACGACCTGTTCGTTCAAGTAATTGCATATTCCCATTAGGTCACTGCGAATTGCTAGCATTGATGAAGGAAGATTTCAAAAATGTTCTACAAGCATCTGTACAGAAGCAATGGGATGAAGTGCGACGCGCAATGACTGCATTTACCTACTTTGATGCACTCGACGAGGTACGTGAAGTTCTCAAAATTAGTTCAACTTGTGGTCGCCAAGTGGTGGAAATTCGAACATGTAATTTAATAATATTAGCTTTCTGTACTCCTTTTCCATATAAGCTTAAACTGTGCCAAATTCGTCCGCGTTATTTTTGTCAAAAGGGGTACAAAGTTTTTGCTTCACGTATTTTAATTACATTTCAATAATTACTAAGATTTGATTGCATTCAGTTTTTCTATCTTCTACAGGTGGCTCAACGAGAGGGATGTATAGTGGCTAAAATGAAATCATACAAAATAAATGACACAATTTTGGGAGATGGTTGTGGCATACCTAATTATGTTTACTTCATCCTGTCAGGTCAATGCCAGATGATAGAGACCCTTCAAGTCTGCGTCAAACATCACTGTGGACATACTACTTACTCACTATACGATCCTTATGTAATATGGTTTATTTAAAACATTTTTTTCATAACATCATATCGGCTGTATTCCACGACTGGTTAGACGAAGGTGGACCTACCAGGCCACTCAGAAAGTATTGCGAAAAAAAGTTTTTATACATGAGAGACTAGCCAGTTATAATCTGTTTTGAAAATACGATTATTTGTAAGTAAAAATAGGTACCTACGTTCCAATTTCAAAATTTTGCTCCACATTGTGAGCTAATTTAAATGATCGTGTCTCATTACAAAAACTTTTCAAAAACAAAAACAAAAAAACAAAAGGCGGTTATTATTTTTCACTTTTTAGTTATAGTACCCACTCCACACCAATTCATCATCCTTAGGGTCAAAACAATGCATATTTATGCGATAGCAGCAATCACGGTTGATTTGCTGTCATTTTTTGAAGAGTTCCGTTGTCTGTCTCCGAAACGCATCATCAGATCTATATGAAATTTAAATGGGACCATTTCGGATTAAAACCTTTCTAAAAAAGGAATTTTGCAAATCGGTCTATACAGGGTAAGTTTTTATCCAGTGCGCAAATTGTTTTGGAAGTCTGTTAAAAATGGATCTGTGCCGGGAACATTTTCGCGCTATGATTTTTTACGATTTCAAGTGTCGCCTGAAACCGGACGTATCGTATGATATACTTTAAATGGCATTCATGGATACGCAGCATTCATGTACACGAAGGTACCCGTGCGTCCATCATTGGTATAACGAATTCAAGCGCGATCGATTAACTTTGGGGGATGAAGAAAGAAGTGGTCGCCCTTTGACGGTTGTTACGGAAGAAAACGTGCTAGATGTGAAACGTCTAGCAGTGAAAAATTTAATCCATGACAATCGGCGAGTTACGCATCAAGACATTTAGCACATACTGCAGGTTGGATCGGGAAGCCTTCACGAAATTCTACACGTGCATCTTCGCTTGAGGAGGATAGTTTCACGCTGGGTGCCGCACAACCTCACCGATGCTCAGAAGCAGGCCCGGGTGGAATTTTGCCGTGATATATGATAAACAAATTTAAAGCAAGCTCGTCTCGGCGTATTTACGACATCAATACAGTTGATGAGTCTTGGATTTATCAATACGATCCAGAAACTAAGCGCCAGTCGACGGTTTGGGTGTTTCAAAACGAATCAACGCCTTTACCAAAGTGAAGCGATCTAGAAGCGGGGGAAGATTTTGATCGCGAGCTTTTTCAATTTGACTGGCTATTTGGTGTCAATTCCTAAAAAAATCAGGTCAAAGGGATACAATTTTCGTCGCGCCGGAAGATAGCAGGATTCGAGCAGGCTGTTAACGAGGTATCTGCGGCGTTACAGCGTACGGAAAAAATGTTTCGAAAACTGGTTCAGACGCATGAAACTTTGTATATAGGCTAGTGAAGAGAATAATTTGAAAAGAATTTTTTTTTTACCTAAGTATAGATTTTTTTTTTCGCAAAACTTTCTGAGTGTCCCACGTATATTACACACATATTTCGCAAATTATTATTTTAAAGTCCCATGGGGCGAGCCTATCCATCAATCGGGCTCAAATTCAGACCCGGGCTGCATTTACCCACAGCCCACCCGGGCTGCATTTATGCACAAGAAACGCCTCTTCTGCTAAGGCACACAAACCTGGAGTATGCTAGGACGTAACCCGAAAATCACTAGGCTGGAGGCTGGTAATGCAACATCATTTGGTAAATTTTAAAATTAGACTATAAGTGAAGAACGATCGAACCAAATAGCGAACCCAATAGCACTTTGGCCGGCCCAGGAAATTTACACTGGTAGGAAAAAATCTATCTTTTATTAAGTAGACAAATTACTAAACCATTACATTTATTTAAGGTCCCTAAAGAAGAAAGTGAACAGGATCTCGATACGAAATATTTTGGTGCCTATAAAGATAAAGCTAAAGAACTCGAGCAATCATCTATCGACAACGCTGACTTATCAGCGAGCCGATCCGGTTCTAAACGTTTGGAAAGTATATTGAGATATTCAGACACTAAACGCAAATCGACTTTTAGCACTAAACGAGAAAGTGTTCAATTAGTGCCAGAAGCGAAGGTTTCTGACGTAATTGCTTCAGCGGGATCTGCAGGCACGGCCACGTCAGTACCTGGAACCATAACTGAAGCCCCTGAAGGTGAACTCGCAGCAGCATCGGAGTCTGTTGAACAAGCGTCTGTGAGATCTCAAGTGTTGTTGCATCCTACTGAACAGAGAGATTCTATGAGGTACTTGCATAATTGTTTTGCGACGTGTTTGTGTGTATGTCTATTGGTAAGTTTTAGTGTAAACATTTTTATTATTATAGGCATAGTGTCCTGCAGCCACCAGTAAAACTACCTGAATTTCGGACTTACTTTATGCAGGTTTAAATGTTTCTTAATAATTTCTAATCAATGTTTTTAATTTATATTAACTTGCAAAACAAAATTAAGGAAGAGATTCGCACCTTGCACCTATTAGTCTGATATTATATTTTCTTCAAGCAACTCTTGATTAGTAAGTAGATATGTGACTTTATGAACTGGATCAGTAGTACTTTGATAAGTTTATTGGCAATTAATTAAATTTTGGATGTTTTTATGTGTGTGGTGTGGTATAGGTGGTGCGATACAATCCTGGCTCAACGTTTGGTTTCGGTGAGAATATGCGAGACCGTCGGATTGTTGCGTTGACTCCGGTCGACTGCATGCTGATGCCCAAAATGTGGCTCCTGCAACGAAACACCGCCAATATCTGGTCACGTATACAACACTTCCTGGAAAAAAAGGTACCTACCTATAGGATCATAAGTTCAAATTAATTTTCTATCAAAACCCGACTCAGAATCTGCAGTGGTTGCCTAAAATGGTTTGTTAAATTATAGATATTAGGCTGAAATCCTGTATTTTAAATTGCCCGGTAAATGGCAATTGTGTTCGCTCGGTATAAAATAGGAGCCGCTCACATAAACCGTTACCCCGACCGTCCCTTGCCCGTTGATGTGCCAGCCCGCGCCGCAGCTGAGCCAGTAGAGTTAAATTCCCCGAATGTTAATAATCATGAAAATATCTTGATCCAGCCTGTCCCCACTAGCTGCCCCCCCGCCAATGACGCCCTGAGCCGAGGTTCGTACCCCACAGGGGGTGCCCTCAGCGTGCAGTCGCTTTAGGTTAAGTAGGTTTTATGCCCTGGCTGGAGGCTTTTAGTATAACTAAAAACCATTCACAGGAAAGCCCAGTTAAGCAGTCACGGCCTCTCAAGGTCAACTGCGAGATGCAATACACAAAAAAAACCGTTATCGGACTGAACTGCGAACAATGAGTGCACCTACCGATCTGTGCACCTTAGGGAATACCTATAGACCTATCTACTTGCCTACGTGTGACAGCAATCTCTAGAATCCAGCTAGACGAACAGGCTGTTAGTGCACTCGCAGTTCACCGCAAAATCAACATAATCATATGATTATGTTGATTTTTCCCCAACCTAACATGATGAAGGGATACAGTGGAGAAGAGATCAAATGAAAGAGCTCGCTCTGCCGCTAAACAGCTTTGCTATGTTCTGGGTTCGTGGGTTAATTAATTTTATCTCTACGGTAGACTTTGCACTGAGGATGGATCTGGTAGATACAACAGAAGTCGGCGGTGACCTCTCACTCTCACAATCAGGTTCGCTGCCCGCTTGCACCCAACTTATAGGTAGATAAGCCACGTGGTGGGATTTCCAACCGCTAAAATTGACGAACTTCTAAGTATTCAAACTTCATCTCCAATTTAAACTCTCTAGCGGATGAATTATCAAAAATATTTCCGAAGTGCTCACTTTCAATAATTAAGGAAGTCTTGTGAAAAATTTCATGCTTCTAATCCTAGCGGTTTAGGCTGTGCGTCTGTCAATGAATTAATTTAAGAATTTGATTATGTAAATTTATACATTTATGCCGATTATTGTTTTAGATACCCACAAAGAAGCAGTTATTCCAAGATTACGTCTCCGCGCGTCGCTGGCAAGAGTTCCGTGACCAGCTCGTGGGTGACGTGGTCGCGCGGTCCAACACCGTCAATTGGACTTCCTTGCATGATGTGCCCTATTCCATTCGCATGGAAGAGATGACAGACATATGAATTATTTATTAAAGTTGTTTTGAAGCTCTGAAATAAATTGTTTGCACTTAAGTCGTTTTTGAATTGACCATATTGTGCTAATTGTAGTTTCCTACTTATAACGCCAGGGTTGTGGTAGGTTCGGACTCTTGGCCAGGAAACATGTGGAACTAAGTTTTGTATTAATAGTCTTAACCTACCTAGTTACCAATAAGGTACGATCGAGCGATACAAACTAAGAAGGCTTTAGTTGCTATTTTATTGTAGGTAAGTTCCTATTTGGATTACGGGGGCGGAGGCCCCGTTGATTCACGTGCCATTTGTATCTATGTCCATAAATAAAGTACTGATAGGAAATGTTGCAGATAGAATTGAGTTTTTTTTTCCACAAAATACTTAAGTAGGTACGTAATAGATTTTCCACCTAGCTCATGGATTTGATTGTGTTCCAGTTCCCAGAAAAGGGCAATTATTTATCTACATGTTGTGTTTAGAATAGACGCTAGAACCAAGTGCCTAGTGTAGATGTATGGAGAACTCGTACAACCCATACCAAACCAATGAAGGCCTGACAGTCTGACACTGTCAAGGTCTAGGTAATTCTATTTAGACCTTAAGTTCAGTTCGCACGAATGCAAAAGTATCGCGACGGGATTTTTTCGCACACTGGATCTTCAACGTAATGCTGATCGCCGAGAGTTGAAAATAGAAGTATGTTTTTTTACCGTGCTGGGATGAGCTCTATTGGATTCTCAATGCTTGGCTCAACATCGAGAGTTGAAAATCCAGTGCGGAATAAAATCCTGCCACGATATTTTTGTCCGCGCGAACGTGGGCTACGGCCCTAGTCGCCGCAGGAGACGCCCTGGGCATCGGGAATCCTAGGCTGATTCCCGGCCACCGTAGGCGTGGGCTTGCGGATGGCGAGGCGAGTAATGGGTAGCTCGCTGTCCGGTAAGGACCAAGCCCGGTTCGACGGTGCGTTGTCTTCCACGCGCGCCTCAGAGATGTCAGCACCAACTGGTGGTAAAAGTCTGTTACCTATTTGTTAATATCCCACACTCAACAAATATTTATATAACTATCTTGTAAAATGGATACCTAAGTATCTACGATAAAACAAGTACGTAGGTAGGTACCTACACTGATACTGTAGGTCATGTTTTGGTAATCTAAGAATAGTTTATTGCTGTACTTTATTGGGGTTAATTTCCATAACCTCAACAAACCTCAAGCCTTCCTGGCGATAACGCGCATGCGCGCATTGGATCGGAACGCCATGCGCCATGATGGCGTCTCGTAACCAAGGCAACCGGTTTTGGCGGGAAGCGCCCACGCTCGCGGCTATGGCAGCTAAACCAGCGGAGACATTCATCAAACGGCTTACGGCGATAACTAAACAGTCACATTCGACCGCAGTGCACCGCGACGAGCGACCGCCGCGCTATCCGACGACAGCCCCGGCTGATCGAAAATTCGCGACTGTTAACAGATGTCTAACGTAAATAAATAAACTAGCTTAGAATTTAGGTACCACGAACAAAACGATTAGATTAGAGGTATATTTCAGTAGTGTCGTCTGATTATATTCTTATTGTACGAGTACCTACTTGTTGAAATCAGAGCAGAGAGCAGGTGAGTCAACGCCTATTTTATTTTATTAATTTAATTTGTAAGTACGTACTCATATAGGCCATAGGTGAACGTGTTGATCAAGGGGATACCTACCTATAAATATGTCCGTGGTATAGTGAGTTACCTACATTATTGCTCCAATTCAGTTAACTAAATATATTGTTGATTGGGACTAAAAGGTGGGTATTTTAACCCGAAGACTGAATTTTTTGAAGCCTTCGTTTAATCTTCACACATGTTTATTTACTACAATACTTTTCTTTAAATTAATTTTACCTATACCATAATTTATTTATCATTACTTATAATAAAATTACCAAGAAGAAGTGGTAGGTAGCTAAGGATTTCCTACTGCTTTTCGAGGACATTGTACTTATTTATACCTATTTATGTAGGCACCCACCTAAAAGCCTGGATACATAGGTAAGTACCTGTATTGGGAAAATCCTTCAACGATATCCGAAAGGCTACCTATGTATAGGTACATGACATAAGAGAGGCCCATACTACCTAGCTGCGAATTAAGACTGATGATACATCCAGCACCCTACTCGTAATTGCGTAACTCACGATTCATCATAATCTGTTTCGTTTTGAAACAGTTTGTTAAACCATTGCTTCATATGTTCGAAAGATGTGTCTGTTCAACAACGTTAATAACGCAATGAATATTGTTGAACTGTGAAAACGAAACCGATTATGATTAATCGTGAGTTACGCAATTAGGGTGCAGGTATAAATAGATAAGGCGAAAGTAATATGTGGTGAATAATCTGTAAAGAAGATTAAAGCGATACTATCTTGAGAAAATCTTTACGTACATAAAAGGGGTAAACATTTTGTTTGTAGGTAGTTTGTATGTCATGTAGGAGGTAATTTTCGAAATTTTTCGAAACTACTGATCCGATTTTGATAAATCTTTTACTAATGGAAAGCTACAGTACCTTTTGCTAAAATATACCTACACTCGTATTTTTTATGTGAAAACAGAAACTTTCACGCGGGCAGAAGTTAGTGGAAAATATCGGTAGAAAAAACTAACAAGTATTCTGTTTAAAAAAAATACATTTTTGTAGATTTCGTCAATTCTTTAACACAAACAATTTTTACCTGAAAATGTCTACAATAAACTGGACGTTAACTCAATCTCCACACACTTAACTCAATTGACAGTCAGTCGTTCTAATGGAATAATCTTCCTATTGTGATACAAGGCTGTACGGTGTGCAAAACATGTTAGAGCCTTCTTTAGTAAATATTTATACAAATTGCTGAAGTAATATTTATTTTACATGTTTATAGTGTGTGTCACGCGTGCGTTTAGGTTTTATTTTTCTATTGGAAAAATTATACCAAGGATTTTGTAAGAAGCTAAATTTTTGTGTGACAAAACCTTTCTTATTTATAGTATAGGTCAATCAAAATCAAAACATTTTACTTATTTCACATAGGTATCTAAACCTGCATGGGTACTTATGAAACGTCAGAAGCTAGGTGCACGGTTCCAAGTTGTCGCTTCCTATGAAGAAGAGCCGGCAAGAAAATACGGTTACACTTTTAAAAATAATTGGCTTTTACAATGTTTTCAAATTACAGTGATAATAATAGGTATGGGAGGACAGTGCAGGGCTGTCAATAAGGAACAGGTAGGTTCTTAGAGGAATGAAAATACAGAATAGAAAATCGTTTACAAATCTAGTCTGTAAGGACTAAAGCAACTAATAGTGTTATTTGTTGTGGTGACTAAATAGGGATACCGCAAATTTTAATACAACCATAGTAGCTAAATTATACTGGCTTACGCGAGAACTGTGACGATAGAATTACCTACGTAGGTACTCGTAAGTTCTATACTCGTTGATTACCGATACGGTAATGTGTTACATTCTAACATTACAGCCTACATGTAGGTAGCAAGGATTTGTACTTTTGTAGTTCTTGTGTTACACACATTAACATGATTGCTACTCGTTTTCGTTCGTGAACACTCTTAAGTATTTGCATACCCGTGTCAATCAGTTCACGAGTGTTTTTCGACCGCACGGACACATTCGCAACGAGTAACTTACAGGGCCCCAATTCTATATCGTTCTAAAGATTCCCCGCGGAATCTTACTACGTTAAAACTACATCAGTATGTGTTTTGTAGAAACCAATGTAACGGTAAGGAATTGAAATGTCATGTTCTGTATGTTCCAAGACAATTTGTGGATATTTATTAACAGACTAAACAGCGCTTCACGGTTGCACCCGTGTAGTTCCTGTTCCCGTGGGAATACGGGGATAAAATGTAGCTTATGTCACCCGGGGATAGAGTTGCTTTCCAAAAGTGAAATAATATTTCAAATCGGTTCAGTAGTTTCGGAATGCAAACAAACAAACTTTTTATTATTAGTATAGATGTCGTGTGTGATCTAAGAAATTGACGTGGTTTCGAAGTAAGGAACCTTTAAGTGGTCAAAGTGAATTAGGGCCCAGATGCAAAACTTCCGCGGTGGGATTTTATGGCGCCCTGATCTCTGCGCTAACCAGTGCGTTGAAGATCGCAGTGCACGAAATATCCCGCCATGATATTTTCACGTCCGTCCGAACGTGGACTTACATTTAAGTTTGTCAATAAATAACCACGTGTACCTCCCACGGAGAGGAAGCCTGTGTCCCAGCAGTGGGAACGTAATAGGCTGAGTATGAACCATGTATTAAGGGTCCCACAACCAGGCGCGACGCGACTCGCACTACAATTTCTATGAAAACTTCATGAAAAATTTTCTACAAGTGTCGCATCGCGTCTGTTTGAAGAAGCCTTTATGGGAGATCTGACAACATAACGTGATAGCAGCCCCTTCGTGTGTCATTCAAATAATAGGCAATAACTTATTAGTATATTGATTCCTTAGAAACTTTGTTGTTCTCAGATTTGACACGCGAAATGACCTAATATTCATATCGGTGGTATCAAAGGAATCGTGTTTACCATCTTAGGCTTGATTGTAACAACGACCTTAACATTTCGACCTCATAGCAAAATGTTTCCTGATGATGTTGTAATGAAATGCATGCGCTCGTCGCGAACGAAATGGTCGATGACGGCATGTTCGGCCCCAGCCACTACCGGACAGGTTATCGGCAAATGAGCTCAATTGAGACAACACTTGTTCTGATAAAACGCTGTTATTGGATAACTGAAGCTATACAACCGCATAGCATACCTACGTTCAATGTCAAATTCATTAATACTAACTTACTGATTGGCAATATGAATAACAACAAAGTATAGGTAGGTAGGTACTAATAACATGAATAATAAAATTCTTATTATGAAAACAAATAACTATATACCTAGCTGTGGTTTTATGTACAAGGCCAGCCTTGAAGCGTCTGAAATTATATTTTATTTAAAAAAAAGAAAACATCTACGTGTCACGCAAGGGCTGAAAAAATGACACAAAAATAAAGCATCATAAATAAAGGTAAAGTTATGTATGAAAGGAAAAGCATTCATGAAAAGTTTGAATATTCGCGAAGGCTTCGGGACGCAGCGGATGGCCCAAATACGATTTTATCCATTTTTCACGGCGACAGTGACTCGCACGAGCTGGCACTGAATTAGCGTTTCTTTCAGCCCGTGACATGTTTTGTATACTTTTGTGTTTTAGGTACCTATAGGTATATACTTGTTATTGTTGCATGTATGTTGGGAATATGTTATCATGTCTACATAATGTCTATTTTTCTTCATTTAGAATTGCCACAAACCACAGGTGGGACGGGTTAGGTAATTACCTCCGTATAAATAATTATCTATTCAATACCTACATTTTTTGAAATAAAAGATTTATTAAATAAAACATGAAGTATTCACAAGCTATTCGCGCTCGGCGGCGTCACGCGTCACCCGGGTGAATTCATGACTCAATGTCCAGTGGCTTGGGCAGTGCATTGTTTGTCCGTCAGTCAGTTAGTTAGTTCGTCGAAAATGGATTCATTCAACAGCAGAACTCAAACTGATCGTCACATTTTTTATTGAGATGGTCATACAAAAATCCCATCCAAATTTCAGATGAATTTTCCACACATTTTTTTTTTTCATTCAAACCGAGTCTTTTTAATAACGAATACATCAAAATAATACCGACTAAGTGAGCGAGTCGGGCTCGCACACGAAGGGTTCCGTAATCCGTATCACAAGACAACATTTCGAAAAAGAACACGTTTCTTGTTGGAGTTGGGGACCGTTGTTGTCATAGCGGCAATAGAAATACAACGGCACGGTTGGCGCAGTGCACGGAGTAATGAAAGAAGAGTGGTTAAGCGATTGACTGCTGTGCTGCGTGTCGCGAGTTCAATTCCCGCACGAAACAAATATTTCTATGACCCACAAGTAATTGATCCGGGTCTGGCTGTTTGTGTACCTATGTGAGCTTAAATGTTTGTAAACGCACCCACAATACAGGAGAAATTCCTAATTTTGGGTGACATTAAAAAAAAAAACGTGCTTTTTGAAAATTTGAACTGTCTACCTATTACGGTTCAAGAGATACATTGCCACTGACAGACAGTCTGAGCGATGGACGGACAGCGGAGGCTTAGAGTCCTGCACCCTAATTGCGTAACTCACGATTCATCATAATCTGTATCGTTTTGAAACGGATTGTTAAACCATTGCTTCATATGTTCGAAAAATGTGTCTGTTCGACAACATAAATAACGCAATGAATATTGTTTAACTGTGAAGACGAAACCAATTATGATCAATCGTGAGTTACGCAATTAGGGTGCTGTTGTCATCCTGTGGGTACGGAACCCAAAAACAGCCAACTCGGTCGAGCTGCTCATGTGATGATCTTACATGCGGCAATTGATTTTTATACTCGTAGATAGATTACTAGTGTCACATGAATAAAACTCCGAGTTCGGTATAGTACCGGCGGAAATCGGTACCTTTACCTATTTATTCTGTGGTAGCGTAGCGAGTTGTGGAAAGAGTAAGAAAGTCGATTGAAATGGTCAACAGGAAAGTAAATTAAAATAATAATGTAGCTGATCTGATTACAACCACAGGCCATCGGCTCCCCCCCGAGTGGGTTCCCGCATTGTCGTTGCGGGGGGGGCTTAGTAACCGTGGTCTCCCATCCACGGTGAAGCCAAGAGGAACCCAACGGTGGGGCCGCTCGTCAGGGCTTTTGCCTTCAAGCCATTGACGTAGCGGCCAAAAAGTAGGTTGCGGTGAGGTGCACCGCAACTGAGGTGGGCCGCGATGTCGAATGGGAGGCATCGCGGCTGAGGATTACGGGCTGCGGTAGAGGAGGAGTGCCGGTGCTTCTGAGCAGCGCTCTTCCCTTCCGTGGCCTGGACGGGGCCGCCACCGTTTGATGGCGGACGCGGTGGGGCCGCTGGGGAAGAGGAGTGTCGGTATAGCGTTGGCCGCTCTCCCTATCCTCTGCGGCCGAAAAGTGGTAGACGGGACGGCGCGCTGTGTTCCACACGCGCGCCGTCAAAGATGTCAGCAACCACAGGTGGGGTCCGCAAGGGCCGATGCCTGCCAGGGGTGCGGGTTTGTTCGAAAGAGATACCACGGCCCCTGGCATACGGGCTACTGAGGGAACACGGGTGGGTTTTAGTCAGTAAAAGTCTGACACGCCCTCCTGCTCTACTCAGCAGGAGAAGTCATTTGATGATTACCCACCCAAAAAAAAAAAAAAAAAAAAAAAAAAAAAAAAAAAAAAAAAAAAAAAAAAAAAGGCAATCAGCTTGTCGACTACCTGTACCATTGACTATTCCGTTTCCTTCGATTGATTTGTATTATAACTTAGGTAGAAACGTACCTATGTGGTTTCTGTAATTTTCTTCGTAATATAAATTAACAATAATATCAAAATATCAGTAGGTAAGTATAAAAAGGACCTACAAGAGACTACGTACGTAGTCTCTTGTAGGTCCTTTTTATACTTACCTACTGAGTACGTACAGTCAGCCCTAAATTCATCATCATCATTTCAGCCGAAAGACGTCCACTGCTGGACATAGGCCTCCCCCAAGTTCCGCTACTTCGACCAGTTCCGTGTTTCCCGCATCCAGCGGACTCTTGCGGCCCTCACCAGGTCATCGGTCCACCTTGTGGGAGGCCTTCCAACTTTACGTCTTCCGGTACGCGGTCGCCACTCCAGAGCCTTTCGGCCCCATCTGCCATCTGTTCTGCAAGCAATGTGGGGGCACCACATTGCTCGCAGAACAGATGGCCGATGCCACTTGAGTTTGGCAATTCTTCGGGCTTTATCGGTTACCTTAGTTGTCCTACGGATCTCTTCATTCCTGATTCGATCACTTATGGAAACCCCAAGCATAGCCCTCTCCATTGCCCTTTGGGTGACTTTAAGCCTTCTTATGGGGCCCATTGTGAGCGACCACGTTTCGGTTCCATATGTCATCACTGGCCCTAAATTTGCGTCCTAATTATAAATGTACTTAGCAAAAACTTAAAACTTATCGAAAACGTATTTCTCGTGGAATACGGATTCCAACTTTCAATTATACCCTATAACTAGCTTTTGTCGTTGTATTATGCATATACCTAAACTTTCCTCTTGAATCACTCTGTCTATTGATGAATACCGTATTAAGATCCGTTGCGTAGTTTACGATAGATACTCGTACGTTTGTACGTAGAGTTGGGAAAATGCCCTGCCCGGAAAAACTAAAGCAGTCACTTCTCTAAATCTTTTTATTGAAATAAAATTCAGATATTTAGCTTGACTTTAGCGTTAGCTGGGTCACTTTAGTGAGTAGGTACATGAGGAGAGTCAGGTATGGTTGTATGTAATGAAGAGTAAGTACCAACTAAACTCGGTTATATACGACACGTAAGATCATGTTTCCTAGTGTGCGATACGTAGGAACAAAATAAATCAGTACTTAACAAACCTGTCAGTCAGGCTTTAGGGTTGTGGGCGACGAACGAAGGCGTTTCAATGAGTAACCCAACTAGTTTTACCTTATACATACTGTATGATGGCAATTGATTTAGCGATATCATGAATATGATCCCCATTGTTTGATAAATGAAACTTCAAAGATCACACATTCTAAAATATTATTTATTGCCTCATTTGTGTACAATAGCAAGCGACATTGAGGATATCTTTTCGTAACAACTTTCTAACTTCTGTTTTTGGATTTACTACGTTTTCGGAAATTTTAACATTAGGTAAATGCACATGATTATTAATATTGTATACAGTGGCAGTGTTTCCAGCAATTTTAATCTTATAAACAATGAAATACTATCCACTAAAAATATAACATTAGGTTGACGTACCTAATGTACCAGTAGATAACTGTATTTACGAATAAAAGGCACAAGCGCTGATGAATCGGTAAATGTATATGGCGTAGGAGAACCCACGGTCGACGGATCAAGAAGATAGTTGGTGTAGACTGGGTGGTTCATATTTGTAATTTGTTATGGTGAACCTCAGATTATAAAACAAAGGCAAACCACCAAGAGTGAGTCCAAAAACCAAATACTGATTCAAAACTCGAGTTAGTACACCACGAAGCGTCGCATTGTATGTTACATAGAAAGCCACGCTTTAGTATTTGGCTTTTTGGTCTCACTCTTGGCGTTTTTTTTTTTGGTTGGGAAAGCATCAAATAACTTCTCCCGCTCTGGGTGGAGCAGGAGGGCGTGTCAGACTTTTACTGACTAAAACCTACCCGTGTTCCCTCAGTAGCCCGTATGCCAGGGGCTGCGTTATCTCTTTCGAACAAACCCGCACCCCTGGCAGGCATCGGCCTTTGCGGGCCCCATCAAATTGTGCTGACATCTCTTTGAGGCGCGCGTGGAACACAACGCGCCGTCGACTTGGGCATGGTCCTTACCGGACAGCGAGTTACCCATTACTCGCCGTCCGCAAGCTCATGCCTACGGTGGCCGGAAATCGGTCTGGGATTCCCGACGCCCAGGGCGTCTCCGTATCCTGCGGCGGCTAGGATCGCGAGGGCGCATACACTGCCTCTCTCTCACGTGCGCCGCCTCCCTCTTCGCGAGCATTACTGCTTCGCTGAAAGAGGTGACGGCTACCCACGCACTCTCGCTCCGTATCATGGCCTAGCCCAGGGCCGGACGCGAGAGATCGCCGCCGCCGATCGCCTCCACGAGGACACGGCGGTGCTCCACCCAAGTCGGGCAGACCGCCACCGTGTGCTCCACCGTGTCCTCAGGGCGATCTTCGCAGTGTTAACACTCGGGCGTTTCCTCCCGCCTTATCCGAAACAGGAACCTCCCGAAACAACCGTGTCCGGTGAGGACCTGCGTCACTCCTCAAAGAGGGGACTTACCGCCGCAATCGTGGCATGCCCATCACTCTTGGTGTTCGGCGCAGTCTATCTGCCTTCGTTTTATAATGTGAGTGGTGAACTATCATCATCATCTGCCTAGCCTTCTCCCAACTGTGTTGAGGTCGGCACATTTTTTTTTTTGGTTGCGAAATCATCAAATAACTTCTCCCGCTCTGGGTGGAGCAGGAGGGTGTCAAACTTTTACTGACTAAAACCCACCCGTGTTCCCTCAGTAGCCTGTATGCCAGGGGCGGCGGTATCTCTTTCGAACAAACCCGCACCTCTGGCAGGCATCGGCCCTTGCGGGCCCCATCGGTTTGTGCTGACATCTCTTTGAGGCGCGTGTGGAACACAACGCGCCGTCGACCTGGGCTTGGTCCTTACCGGACAGCTACCCATTACTCGCCGTATCTACCCATTACTCGCCGTTTGAGGTCGGCATCCAGTCTAACCGGATGCAGCAGAATATGAATATTTTACATGGAGCGACTGCACATCTGACCTTCACAAGCCAGTCTATGGTGAACAATAAAGAGTAGGTATATACTACGACTTGAATAGTTTTGACTTATTAAGCCTTAATTAAACTCTAAACACACCCATATGTCCCCCCCGAGTGGGTTCCCGCATTGTCGTTGCGGGGGGGCTTAGTAACCGTGGTCTCCCATCCACGGTGAAGCCAAGAGGAACCCAACGGTGGGGCCGCTCGTCAGGGCTTTTGCCTTCAAGCCATTGACGTAGCGGCCAAAAAGTAGGTTGCGGTGAGGTGCACCGCAACTGAGGTGGGCCGCGATGTCGAATGGGAGGCATCGCGGCTGAGGGTTACAGGCTGCGGTAGAGGAGGAGTGCCGGTGCTTCTGAGCAGCGCTCTTCCCTTCCGTGGCCTGGACGGGGCCGCCACCGTTTGATGGCCGACGCGGTGGGGCCGCAGGGGAAGAGGAGTGTCGGTATAGCGTCAGCCGCTCTCCCTATCCTCTGCGGCCGAAAAGTGGTAGACGGGACGGCGCGTTGTGTTCCTCACGCGCGCCGTCAAAGAGATGTCAGCACAATTTGATGGGGCCCGCAAAGGCCGATGCCTGCCAGGGGTGCGGGTTTGTTCGAAAGAGATAACGCAGCCCCTGGCATACGGGCTGCTGAGGGAACACGGGTGGGTTTTAGTCAGTAAAAGTCTGACACGCCCTCCTGCTCTACTCAGCAGGAGAAGTCATTTGATGATTTCCCACCCAAAAAAAAAAAAACACCCATATGTGAAAAGACGCCAATTGCTTGCTTGGTGTATACAGAAACCTTTCTTTAATATTACCTAAGTACTTACTGTCAAGTTACAAATCGAAACCAGCACCCTACTAGCGTTACACTATCAACCATTTGTATGACGGAACGTAGACCAATGCGAGACACAATGGCTTTTTAATTGTTTCTATAATTACCGGCATTCTACCGGTATCATTTTTAAGGATGTTGTCCATTGCTTCACATGTTAGAAAAATGTGTCTGCTCAGCAACGCAAATAACGCAAGGAATGTTGTTGAACTGATAAACTGAAGGCATTTCTCCTATTGTTAGTGTGATGCAATCCCCGCAAATGAGTCTTAATTTTGTAAACGTTGTTGTCATCTGTTCCTATTAAAACGAGTTAGTGAGCTAGTTCTTCTGTTCCATAAGCATTTTGATTAGATAAATGAAGGATCCGTGTACTTAACTAATAAAAACTTGGTAATCTATTCTAATATTATAAAGCTGAAGAGTTTGTATGTTTGTTTGAACGCGCTAATCTCTGGAACTACTATCTGGAGGCTATTTAAAATCACGTTAACCCCGTAAGGGCCGAGCAAAAAGAAAAAATCAGCAAGAGAAAACTGTTGTATATCTGGCAACCTTAACGCGTGTCATAGGCTGCTCGGAGCAGAAAGCTGTCGGTTCACAATAAAAGCCCGCCTCTTATTTGATCACTGGCGACGAGGAAAATTGGATAATTTTGTTTAGTGCAGTTATTTCTTGATAAAAAATATATCTTCCGGTAAAATAGGCGAATATAATGTGCAAGCCAGCAACGGGTTGGCGTATATTGAACGGGTAGAAATGTATTTCGTAGCCAATAAAATCGGTGACGATGTGAAGTTACCCACGCTTATTTCGCTAATGGGGGAAGAAACATATGAGCTATTATCTAGTTTAGCAAGTATATCAAAGCCGTCTTCTTTGAAATACGAAGAGATTGTTGCATTACTGCAAGAACATTTACAGCCCAGACCCGCAGAAATGGCGGAACGGTTCAGATTTCGTCAACGGAGACAGTTGGCTGGAGCGTCTATTGTAAAATAATATTATGGGAAGGCGATGCGATGCGACTTGGCGGGGGAACAATACATTTCACGAGGAAAATGTCGCGGGCGGAAGTTAGTTAAAAATAAAGGCAAGGTGTACCTAGATGTTTTATTTTCATCATAAACAAAATCAACACGTTTATGGCATGGAATAGTACCAAGATAATTAATAAATGGGTTTATTAATAGTTATTCCATTACCTTGAGGATCATTATACTAAAGGCAACTTGAATATTAGGTTCCTATATACATTTAAAGATCCGGTCGTTAAATATGTAGCCCCCAACACGACATGGGACTGACACGCATTCTAAGTTATGTCACGTAAGCTGTAAATGGAGTTACAACTTTCTACGATACCTAGATTTTTGCGAAACGACAGAATCTATCCATATAAAGCTACACATAATGTGGGTCGAACTTTTGTCTACATTTGTTTTAATTTCTCGTTCAAATTGGTCCTGTGTTGTTTGTCATCAGTATTTTGGTGTGGTGATGTGATAGAACATAATTTTCGTCAGCATTCATAACGAGTCTTTAATTGCTCTCTGACATTTCAGGGTTGACTATAATTTTAGGTACACATTTCATTGTTGTTTGTTTTAGCAATTGATTTCCTAAACTTCGTAATTACCCATGGCAATTTCCCTCATTTCTCTTAATTAGAAATGTTAATAACGTCGACTCAATTTCCACCGTGAAGTGATTCCAAGTTAAGCAGAGGATTTTATGGTATCCTATGTATGTATATACACTTCTGCCTAACCCTTCAGGGAAAATGGGCGTACTGTTATGTTGTTATTTATTTAATTTAAAAAGAATAAAATATATATATATATAAATGTAAATATATAGGTATAAAAAAGGTTCCGTGTGATGCCGGACGTAAAGAACAGCACCATCCCATCTCTTCCCGTTAGTGTCGTAGGAGGCGACTAAGGGACTGACTAGAGAATTGGCAGCAGCGTTCTCTATGCATTTTACCACCATACTGCGATCGCCAACCCGCCTGCCAAACGTGGCGATTATGGCAAACGCCCAAGTTGGGGGAGGCTTATGTCCAGCAGTGGACGTCTTTTTGCTGAAATGATGATGATGATAATGTAATGATGATAATATGTAAATATGTGTTTAAATAGGATGACTGGTAATTAGTGACCGATATTAAAACACATGATTGTACTCATCATAACAAACAACTTTCCCAAAGAATCATTTTTTTTATCTATCTTGTTGACCTCAATTTTATTACCCCAGTAGAATATTGATTACCTACCTAACAAGAATAATACACCATCAGCTGTAATTTAATTTCGTGAGGTACCTACAAACAAAAAAAAACACTTTTACCATGCATTATTGGTTTTTTCATTATTTTAAACAACGGATTGCGAGCACGCTATCAGCAGCTGTCAGTTGCTGATAGCGTGCTCAGACCCCGGGGTCAAGCGATTAAAAAAAATCGTTTCTTTGGGAAAGTTGTTTGTTATGATGAGTACAATCATGTGTTTAAATATCGCTCACTAATTACCAGTCACCCTATAATGTATGTGTATATGTAAATTATTTTAATTTAAATAAGTAAAATATTTTACCAACTAAAAGGCTTTGACAAAATACTTCTTAAGATTTATTACAAAATGAAAAAAAAATTATAACACTAACAATATTGCAATTTTTCTCACATACTTACTATTAAGACTTAAGCAATAATAAATAACATGAGCCAGTATCTGGGGAAACTGGTTCATATTATGTGGTGTATATGTACAGGTCTAGGTACCTTTTTTTCAATCTCATGTGTTAAAAAAAGTAGGTCCGTAACTTTGTTTAGGGTTCCCATCCGCCACATTTGTCCAGACATAAAACAGACCAGAATTATTAATATTCTCTTATCGCCACGCCTCACGAAGGCTCAAATATCCGTCTGTTCCTCCTCAGATTATAAAGGACCTTATGTGGTAATCCACATAACATGAAGTTTGCTGATAAAATCATTGCCTAAAAGACGGAATTAGAAGCATGACGCCATCTCATCTCGTGAGATACCTAGGTGTTAACTAATAAATCAACAAAAGTTTAATCCGTGAACTTAATATATGACAACCTCATTAGTGTACTTACCTAAATGAAAAAAAAAAAACAACAACTGGGAATGTGTCAAAGTTTGACATATGTAGCGATTTGTAATTTCAGAATTATATTATTTTACTGGGAATTGAATCAGATTTTACATACTTTATTTATGTCGTGTTATATGAATAAAAATCATTCTTTCGTACACGTATTTAAGATTTTCAATAATTATTTTGAAGTGTTAAGAAATGAGTAAAATAATGAATCAAACGCCTCGGCCGAACTCTATAATCCCAGTAAGCAGCATTGTATTCTAAGAGTTACATACATAAGTATTCACTCATATTTATCAAATGTTTATGAGGCATTAAGGTTTATGGACAGTGGGTCGTCTTAGGGGTATTCCTACTATCAGGCCAAAGGTACTTAGTTGTTGGCGGAACCCAGTGGTTGTAGTCAGTATGTGTCTGAAACATCCGTTTGCCCATCCTAGATAGGGCGTGGGAAATTCTAGAAAACCTTAAGTCAGTATCATATAGGTAGGTACTTGAATTAGGTGTTAATAGTTCATACTTCCAAAGTTTTACCTATGTACGAGTAATAGTTACATTGCATGAATCTTTGGATGTTCGAGCCTAAACTTTTGCTAGATTCATTTCTGTATCATTAGAGGTACGTACACACCTGGTTACTCCGAAACTTGATCAAGTTTTTGAATGAAATCAGTGCTGTCAGAGCTATTTATAAAATGGTGATTGAACAACACAAATAAAACGAGGTGATCAATTAAAATTCGAAAGCAAAAAATGTATAAAATGTGCCTTGAGGCATGAAACTATACTATATAATATGTGAGGATGATGCTATTAGTTTTCCCGTCGTAATAATAAACGAAATTTTAGGGGTATAGTAGAACACCACGACCTGAACGCACTGCGTCATCGGTATCGAGGTTTATCTACCCGTGCGAGGGTCCAATGGGCGTTCGGCAGAACCCGTGGACTCCCACTACCCGCCGAGGACCCATCGCTGCAGAGGCGTCCAGTCCTGGACCTGCAGTCGTATCCCTCCCCACTCTTATAGGTAAAAGAATACGCATGGCTTGTTACACAGTATTGTACTGTACTTGTACACCTGTAGCGTAGTTTTTCTGCACGGAAACGCCTTTTTCTCGTAAATCACGTTTTAGTTAGAATTGTAATGTAGTTCCGCAAAACACGTTTTATAAAATAGTTGCTAGTTTGCATCCTTAATAATAATAAATGACGACAGTTAAAAATATCTAGTATTGATAGCTTATGGAAGATACCACGTGAATGAATAAATACACGATGAACCACAAACAAGACATTAAAATTAGGCAAACCATTCTTCAAGAACAACACAGTTTTGTTCAAATATGTATCCAAAATAATTAGCTGGTGGAAATTCCCATATTTTCTTATGTAAAACTGGGATTGTTTAAAATGTAACGTGAAATTCCATACTTTTGTTCAAATACATAGGTACTTAATAATATGTGGCGCGTTTGCGTGGCTGTGGAGTGCGGACATTATGCAAAGTGTCGGTATGGTCATTTCTTTAGTCGCGTTATTTCGACCGGTATTGTTCGCGTCTCGTTCGCCCGCGCTTACGTCACCCATCCCACTCCAATAGAGGTTGTGTTTTGAGTTGTGAGATTATCGCCTGCGCACCGCAACACCGGCCTTGCTCGTCCGCGCTGTTGATATACAAAGTGAGATCATAGGTACTTATAATGTTATTCGCCAAATAACTTCGCACATTTATTTTTAGTTTTATTAGTAAGTAAACTAGTTGAATTGTTGAAATTGTGTTAACACTTGGATTCTTTAAAAAAGTAAGTAGGTACTTTAAGATGGTTAATAATCATAGCAGTTACATATACATTACATTCGCACCTTCACAACATAACAATAAGACGTGTTGACATTCACTTATTGTTATATTAAGCAATTGCTTCTTAAAAATTGTATTGCAAGCATTTCTATGAGATCTCATCGTCACATTAGAAATAGGTATATGGAATGGTAAAAGCGTGGGTTGTGGACGAAAACATCGACCCCGTCCAAGGTGAGCTCCATCAGTGCGTGTGCTACACAATATGGTGTGACATTGACCAAGCCACTCGTTAATACCTATTATGTTATACATCACGTACCTATTCTGCAAAATTGCCAGTTTCTATAAATCTATCTCTATGTTTACAAAACATTAAATATGGATAAGAGAGAGTGTACCTACTTATAAGTTTTGTGCCGCTTTATCAATGTCATTCAAGTTATCAAAACCAAAGTCTAACTAGATTCATCAAAACTTCACTGAACAACGAAAGTAGGTACCTCTTTCAATAACTCGAAATGTTTATGTAGAAATCTCCTGTAACAGGTATTTTGCAAAGTTCACACACGCGTTTGCGCATACCTACACCAAACCTGTCTTCCAAAATGGATTTAGCAGAAGAAGCCTCCTTTTAATATTGTTTTAAAAAACAAACATTTGAGCCTTAAAAGGCAGGTGTGAACATCCTCAATAATTATGGATTTAATGATGCGCTTCTTCTCCGCTTCTCTGGGCTGTTTGTAACTTTTCTAAAAGTATAGTTTATCAGTTTTCTGAGTTGCCAAGGTCTGATGGTCCGAATGCTATAAGCTAACCTTGTGATCTATTTGGTCATGTTTTATTAGCCCGGAAGCACAACTGAACAGCTTAACAGCAAGGAGTTCAGTTCAGTTGTTCTTATTGGACTTAGTAAAATGGTTCCACGCCAAAGCGTTTCCATTTTAGTTAGTGATTATTTTTGTATACAATTCAACTCATTTGATTATATTATAGATAGAAAGTTGTATTAAAGCATGTCTATAAGAAACTCTAGTTGAATCTATAATTTTAGGTGGTTTCTAAATTCTGGTGTTATACACAGGAAAACCACCGCAAGAATCTCGCAGACCTCGAGCCCCAGCCTTCACCTTCGGGCACAAGCTTGATCCACCTGGCTCCAGCACGTCTAGGGCTGGCCCTGGACCCGCTACATACAACACAGAAGGAATGACAGCTAAAGGTGAGTTACCTACAAATATTAAACATAGAAAAGCGGTTTTGTTATTTCCATGCAGCAACAACAGATAGACTTAATTTTTTGCATAGAGGTTTATATGAGAAAATAACATAAGCATACTTTTTTCCGGAAAACATACACGGTTCCTGTGAGAATTTCTATCCGGGTGACACCACTTGCCTTATTCATAAGGCAAGCTCTTTCTCCACAAAAGCACAAAAGAGAAATCTGTCGTCACGATTGTGCCAGTTTAAGTGAATCGATGGCATCAAACCCATAAATAAGTTGCGTGTTCTGAGGACATTTTGCCGAAACTAGTTCCCAAATCGCCAGCCTACGACAATCACATGATTTGGGTGTCAAAGCGGTCGTTTTCAGTGCCTATAAAAGCTGACGATATTGTTTGGTATAATAATTGTTATAAGTTAAAGGAACTATCAGCCCGTCTAATATTACTTTAGTATGTTAGTTTTGTACCTATCATAACAGGAAGGTCTAGGTCAAAGGTTGACCGCTTGATTGTGAATATATTGATTTTTCAATTGCTGGCCTCGCCCACTCTTGGCACATGCCATGTAGCTAGTAGAGCACATCCCGCCGACGACGGCAGAGTATGGAACAATCGAATTTACTTGTTCTTGGCTCGTATATTAGAATCGTGGGTAGCCGTCTGCAATTGTCGTTTACTGGATAATTGCTTGGGTTGCCTATGCTCGAGCAAAACCGTTTATCTTTCTATCGTCAATTATACAGTCTGCCGCCCACGAATTAAACGCAGTATTTAGTCTGTTTGTCTTAACTCGATCATTAACAATCTTGTTTGTTTGTTCCACGTGTTAGTACAAGTAAGGCGCATAAAATGAGTATTGCGCAGGACTGAAAACAGAATCAACTCTTTATGATTGCCTTGCAGATTGACTGAAATAAATATTTCTTCCAGAATACCTTTAGGATTTATAATATCGTGATTCATACTGCGACAAATAATCTGGAAGTGGGTCATGACTGCAATCTGATTTACATAAAGCGATGTCGTCTGCAGTGGTATTTTATACATTTACTTAGGCGCTTAAAATATTTTAAGTAGTTAGGTACGTGATTATTTTCATTTTCCTCATTGTGCTGGTATCTACTGCATATAATTCTTTTATTGTATTTATCCACTGTGGCGTTTTGAGCTGAACAACGAAGAGTAGTTAAAACTGTCGCAGTTTTTAAACAAACATTTAAAGTTATCCCAAATCTCATTCAAAGTTAAACTCGGGGCACAAATATTATTCCATTAGGCACAGCCATTTGGGTGTCGATCTGATTCGACATACCTATTCATTGTCATTGAATTAAACTTGCTATTTACAATGTCACTGACAAAAAACACGACGTGTAGGCGG
The DNA here is from genome assembly GCA_949987655.1 of Polymixis flavicincta. Classification (NCBI taxonomy): domain Eukaryota; kingdom Metazoa; phylum Arthropoda; class Insecta; order Lepidoptera; family Noctuidae; genus Polymixis; species Polymixis flavicincta. Next base: position 15,276,633 of record OX465181.1, on the reverse strand, counting down.
CAAGTAAATTCAAAAGACTGATATTCCTGTTCCAATCTATTCATGTGAGTATTGCGCACAATCTTGTTGATAGTTAATTTCGCTAACATCAAGACTAATTGGCAGCAAAATGAACGACAAAAGTAGACAAAATAAAACCAGCATTTATCGAATCCAGAATGAATATGCCGTATGTAGATATATCTTAGTCGTTAATGTTTATGTTCTTAATTGGACAATTACTATGGCATTGGATGATCGAACGAACAGTTGCTAAGTTTCTCCGGCTGCTGCATTTGGTCGATGTCTCCAAATAAGTCCGTGTGTGCGAAGGTGATCGGCTCTCGGTGAGTCAGAGGCTCAGAGCCGTGTAGGTGCCGGTCGGACCCCGACAGTGTAGGCCCCATACAGGCTCAGTCGCGCATCCAACTCGCTTCACTCGCCACTACACCGTACCTAGGGCTTGTTCAAACAAGTTGTGTTTAGGCTATCAGTGCTAGAAGGATCTCGAGTGCAGTGTTTCAGTTACGACTTGAACGGGAGGATTTCTTTGGTAAATAACTTAATTCGACTTTTAATATTGTTATTAACTTGTTATACCTATGTACTCGATTGAGAACCATAGGTGTATAATATTTCCTATTAGGTATAATAGGTAAAGGCCAAAGATAATTTTCATTTGAATGGTTGAACATTAACATGAGAAATGTCGAGTTAATCTTTACAGCAATGAATTAAGTTGTTTTTGCTGTACGGCAAGCATGATTTATTATCTTTTATGTACCTATGCTTAACATACTCAAAAAAGACCTTAGTTGGTACACTTATACGTACCTACCTCTATCTATATGAATATTGAGTAACATTGGATTGCTTTTAGATTTGACAATGAAAATGAATGCAATGTCGTTTTTATATGAAGTTTAAGTTAGTCCTTCAAATAATGACATGCAACTGAATAGTTACAGCCTGAATATTTTCAAATACAGGGTTAATACAAGCCAACTTCGTGCTGCGTTCGCATAACTCACCCGAAGAGCTTATTATGCGGCTTTTATTAATTTACTGAAGCTGTAAATACTGAACAGTAAAAGTTTTATTAAATTCTGCATAGGGATTTTATGACTCGCATACCTTTAAAATAGAACTGCTAGACTTTTCTACGTTGGAATAAATGTATTTTTTATACACAGGATAAAATTCATGGTTACAGTTTGTGCACTGGTTAAAAATTTACCCTGTATAGTGTCACAAGAAGGTCATATCAATATTTAAGGGTGGCAGTAGATACATAACTAAATAATATGAAAACCATTTTAAATAGCGGAAAAGTTGCTAATTATCTGGCGCCTCTGGAAGTCGTCTAAAATACAATATCAATAAAGTACTACGCACTAGTGAGACAATTTCAAAGGTACACTACACAAAACATTTTCGCAGACATTGATCCGATCTTATAATCACAACTAGCTGCTGCCGGAACAAACAGACAGACACACAGATAAAAATGTAAATTAATGTTTTTCTTTGTTAAAAGTACCGTATATACTTTCATATGTATGTTCAATGCTTAAAGTTTTGCCGGTATATATTATAAACAGACACTTCAATTTTATTTATTTTTATAAATGATACCCATGTACAGTCAACCGCACGTCCTTGGTAACAACTCGGAAGCTCTTACTTCGTAGCAGTAAAGGCGGTTTTCGTATTCGCATGTGTTAACACTAACATGCGGTTGGGCGTACAATGTGTCCCGCTTGATCGAACAAGCAGGACGGTCTGGTGCGCCCGCGGCATCTCTTCACGGTCGCTGGCCGCCGCCGCGAGTAGCTGCGACTCCTGCGCCGTGCGACTATGAGCCCATCAAGGCAGTCCGGGCCGTGTACGATCATGCTCCAGCTTTCTCCATCGGCCTGCGAGTGAACCCGCCACAGCCCAGCGGCAAAACGCCAGGTTTCTTCACAACCTTCTCGGAGCATGTGGCTTTGGTCATGTAGTTCAATTTGAAATCAATCTTGCTGTACAATGGTATTCGTAGCTGTTTGTTATAATAGCACGCAAGTCACTTGTAGAGTTTCTGCAGCTGTTAACAATGTACATGGTCTGCATAATCTGTCCTAAAAGTATTTGATGGAAATGTAAACAAATGGATCAGGAAACAAACATGTCTATCATAATCAGCGTTTAATGTTCTGACTGGAGGGACACAGGCCTACTCTCTGTGAGAGGGAGTGGGCCAAAATCTACCACGCGGGCCCGGTGAGGGTTGATAGATATCACATGTCTCTGAATTATTGATTCTAGAACATGCCAGTTTCCTTATTTATTGATTGAGTACTTTAATTTCATTATTTTAATACTTAATCCCAGAATATTGGGATTAAGTATTAAAATAATGATGTAAAAAATTTAAAATCTCCATAAAGTTTATTTTATCATTTAAATTTTCAACGATAATTTTTAATGACAGTTTAATAACGTTATTAAAACAATAATTGTTGAATAAAGTCGTGAAATATTTAGTTTAAAGCTTCTATATTCTGATGAATGTGTTACTAACTCCCTTTAGAAGAAGAATCCGTAAGAATTTAACCTGAACAGGGTTTGTTTACACTTTCCTCGGGTACTTTTCGAACAGACTATACATACATTTTCTAGTACCTGTGTATTTATGTTCTACGCGTTCTTATGTCATTGGTAAGTGCTTTCTGCCTTTGATCAAGTAGTACAACTTAAAAGTGCCAAAGACACGTTGATGTAATTTTATGTAGCTTTGATCATGCTGTGCTGCGTAGCTGTCGCTCAAAATAGCATAGTTTATAATCTCTTGTAGAATTACGGTTGGCGACATTCTTAGATGTTTAATTGATTTTATTTCATTAAAATACACGTCTTACACAGTATGTTCTTCGCTTACTTTTTTTAGCTTTTGTTTTTGTTCCATGTTTCGTTGTCTGATTCGAAAGACTTAATGTGTCAGAATATACATCGTATTGTCGACTTCAGAACTTTCTCCTCCTTTTTTTTAGTCGCTTAAAAAGTCACTTGCATCAATTGCACTAAACTCTTAAGTAAATTGTTTAGTTTGTAGTCCTTTGTTTTGAACCTTTCGGTCCTTTGTTTTTGATACGTTATTATTATGATAAGAGGCAGTTGCTCATCAAGGTCATCATCTAGTTTTCCCGAGGTCCATGTAGCTGCATCGTATCATCGTTTGTCCCCTGATGTCATTTATATTTTTTGTTCTATTGTTGTTTTCGTGACACATGTTACGTTGATTTATTACTCTGCTTTGTAATGTTAGCGTTATTCACGCGATATGTGGTAAAGTACATTTTATATAAGTAGTAGGTATTTAAGACACCCTTTTAAACCTACATTATTGATTAGGTCACTTACTTGGGTATATCATAAACGTTTGATTGTATCATTTTCAGCGCCGAATACATATTCCATGCCCCCTGTGCTTGGAGAAGCAAAGGAGGGTGGTAAACGTGCAGCACCAGCGTTCAGCATCACGGGCCGTGGCAAGACGTTGGAGTCCAAGATCCCGCTGCCGGGACCCGGCACCTACACCACCGACAAAGCTGCCGCAGTACTCACAAAACGGCCTCCGGCGTACACCATCGCGCCAAGGCGAGAGAGGAAGCCACCGACAGCCATCGTGCCCGGACCCGGAGTATATTGCCCCGAAAAGGTAATAAAAAAGTTCAATTGTTTGTAATTCATGGTAAAATAACAAATCGATGATGATGTCATTCTATGAACTCATAATTATTATCCTTGGATATTAATATTAAACAGCTTTAAAGGATGACTTATATCATGAAAATTACCGACTGACCAGTGAGTAGGTATTTGATGTTGTCCCGTCTAATATTTTATTGCTTACATTAATCATCGTCTGTGCCTCTGTGAAATAGTCCGAGTCGAGGCGAGGCGGATGATGTCAGCGCGCTCGTGAATTTTGTGCATAAATTAATGTCAGAATTGAATGCTTCCTAAATTCTCTCCACGCGGAAGTTTACTTCAGTGGCAGTAATAACGCCCGCACAGAGGGGTTGAATTGATAGTGGGCGCGCATTTGCATCTAACAATAAAATTCGACAACATCAACCTTCCGCCTACTAATATCGACTTTGACTAATGCTTTTAACAAGCGATACTATTATTATACTTAAGAACATTTGAACTGGAGACAAATTGGCAGCCAGTGTTCATCTCTCGACAATATCATTAAAAGTGTCTGGTGCCTTCCGGATCCAGTTCAAATGCTCTGATACTGTCTGTCCCTACTTACATCATGACATTTACTAACATTGGGGTGGGTGCAGGTGTGTGTGAACCTGCCGTGGGCGCCGGCGCACACGTTCGGCATCCGGCACTCGCAGTACGCGGGGCAAGCCACCCTCCATCCCGCTCCAGACGAGATCGCCGCCATCTAACCGACATCTGCCAGTAACAAGATTTACGCATCCATATCATTCACCGCCATGTATTGTGGGAGCTGAAAACTTTCCATCGTTGTAGTACTTATTATTTATTTTGTGATGTATATAAAATTGTTTATTAAATATTCTTCTAAAAATCATTTTAAAAATAAAATTATATATTATGAGGAAATTATACCTTTCACATAACCTACTTCAAGCTGCTATGACATCTGTCGCAAAACGCATAGGCATGATTGCCAGAGTTTAGACATCATAATTAACATATTATTTGCATGTTGTCGCTGCTTCTACTGACCAGCTATTAACCAGGTACTTGTTTATTTTAATACTGTGTAGATAAGTAGAATTGTAGATGTGTATAATTCAGTTGCATTGTGTTAAATAGTTTCTTAGCATAAATATTGCTAATAATATTTTCTGTAATTTCAGGGTAATAGAACTGTGCGCGACAAAACCGTAAGAAACACCTTTTCAAGAAAAATGAAGTTAGAAAAGTCTGAACAAGTTCCTGCTCCTAACGCTTACAGCCCCGAAAAGGCAGATAGAATGCTTAGAGAAAAGTCACCCGCATTCTCATTCGGAACAAAAACCGAAATCATTAAAAAACATAATGCACCTGCTCCAAACATTTATTCTCCAGAAAAGTCTTTAAATTCTCTTAAACATGGGCCAAAATATACTTTGGCTGGTAAAGGTGTAGCTGAAAAGCATGACGTAACTCCCGGTCCAAACTACTATAGCCCTCAAAAGGCTGATAAAATATTACACGAAAGTTCCCCCTCATATACTATGCGTTCAAAAGAAATAGTCGAGAAATTCGAACAAACACCAGGTCCGAACGTCTATGCTCCAGAAAAGTCTATGCATATGTTGAATGGTGGACCTAAATATACTATCACAGGCAAAGGAGTATGTTCTAAGTTAGCAGAAACTCCAGCTCCAAATAGCTACAGCCCTGAAAAGGCTGACAAAGTCCTTCATGAGAGCTCACCGGCTTATACATTTAGGATTAAGGATCAAACCGTTCTGAGGAGTGAGTCACCAGCACCTAATGTTTACGCTCCTGAAAAATCGATGCATATGTTGGACGGAACCCCCAAGTATACTATGAGCGGTAAAGGCCATTGTGATAAAATTGACAATACTCCAGCTCCTAATGCTTATTGTCCGGATAAAGCTGACAAAATAATGCACGAGTCTTCACCTGCTTATTCGTTTAGAGTAAAAGATCACGTTATGGAAACTGATTATACACCAGCACCTAACGTGTATGCACCAGAGAATTCTGTGCAAATGTATCATAGTTCACCGCAATTTAGCATGGGAGGAAAAGGTCATACACCAAAAACAGATTATGTCCCAGCACCCAATGCGTACAGTCTAGACAAGGCTGATAAACTTCTTCACGAGTCATCACCCTCGTACACTTTCAGACCGAAGACTGCTACGGATAAGCCAAGTGATACACCAGCGCCGAATAATTACGACCCACACTTATTAGATGGCACGCCTAAGTTTAGTATGTACGGCAGAGGTCACGATGCCAAGCCTTCAGACACACCTGGGCCCGGCGTTTATGATCCACATTACATCGATGGAACACCCAAATATACTATTTCTGGAAGACATACCACAATGAAACCGTCTGAAGTGCCAGCACCTAACGCATACGACCCTCACATGCCTGATGGTACTCCAAAATTCACTTTAGCTGGTAGAGGACATGATGCAAAGCCATCTGATACTCCTGGGCCGAATTGCTATGACCCTCATTTACCTGATAACTCTCCGCGGTATACGATTTCTGGGAAAGGACATGATGGCAAGCCTTCTGATACGCCTGGTCCAAATGTTTATGATCCACACTTGCCCTCCAATACCCCTAAATTTACTATGTCAGGCAAAGGGCCAGATGCTAAGATTTCTGATTCTCCTGCTCCTAATAAGTACGATCCCCATATTTTTAATAGCACACCACAATTTACGATGGGAGGTAAAGGACAACCCGGAAAGATTGAAAACTATCCGGGTCCAAACGCATACCACCCAGAGAAAGGTGATAAGGTTTTGCTGGAGAGTTCCCCAGCATATTCATTTAGAATTAAACATCCATTTCATAAACCAGAAGAAACACCCGGACCTAACTCGTACGACCCCAGCAAGTATGACTACATGCTAGATGGTGCGCCTAAATACAGTTTTGGGTCAAAAGGTCAAGCTGATAAACCATCAAACTATCCCGCTCCTAATGCTTACAGTCCAGAAAAGGGCGACGGAATGACACATGAACATGCGCCATCTTATTCGTTCCGACCGAAAATAGATGCGGCTAAAATATTTAATACACCTGGTCCGAATGCTTATAATCCTGAAAAAGCCGATGACGTTACTCATCACCATTCTCCTGCTCATTCCTTAGCTCCAAGAGGCAAAGACGTTAAAATCAACGACTATCCGGCTTGTAACGCTTACAATCCGGAAAAAGGTGATGGAATAACACATGAACATGCGCCATCTTATTCGTTCCGACCAAAAATAGATGCGGCTAAAATATTTAATACACCTGGTCCGAGTGCTTATAATCCTGAAAAAGCCGATAACGTTACTCATCACCACTATCCTTCCCACTCCTTTTCCCCAAGAGGCAAAGACGTTAAAATCAACGATTATCCGGCTTGTAACGCTTACAATCCGGAAAAAGGTGATGGAATAACACATGAACATGCACCATCTTATTCTTTCCGACCAAAAATAAATGCTGCTAAAATATTTAACACTCCAAGTCCGAACGCTTATAATCCCGAAAAAGCCGATAACGTTACTCATCATCACTATCCCTCCCACTCCCTTACCCCAAGAGGTAAGGAAGATAAAATAAATGATACACCCGGTCCTAATGTGTACAATCCTGAGAAAGCTGATAGGATCCTGTTAGACAGCGCACCTCGATACTCGTTCAGGATAAAGACCAATCCTCCCAAGCTGGAGGATGTTCCCGCACCGAACAGCTACAATCCAGATAAGGCTGATAAAGTGTTGCTGCATTCTGCTCCTCAATACACGTTCAGGATCAAAACCGATAGCGTGAAACCCGCTGACACTCCAGGTAAATACACATTCTTTGCATTGACACTGTCATTGTTTCTAAATTCAGGATTACTATATTTCTTCATAAATATATTCTAGCTCCGAATTCCTACAATATTCCAACACCTGTCGAAACTCCGTTGTATACGATTTCGGGTAGACATAAGGAACCAATAGACGATCGGCTGAAGGTGCCCGCTCCGGGGACTTATAACCCTGAGAAGGGTTACAAGTTCATGTTGACTTACTCTCCACAGCATACTTTTGGTATCAAAATACATACAGATAAATTCGCTGAAACCCCTGGTGAGTTATAATTTCGCAGGAAGTAGTGGTGTTACTAATCACAGTAACAAAGCATGGCGGATTACGAACTAATAAATAATCGGATTTCAACTAAAAATTAACAACATATTACAGTGGGTGTAACACATAATACTATAGGAATAGAAGAATAGGTCAAGCGATTAATCATATAACAAGAGGACTTGAAATGCTGGCAATACAAAATGTTTAGTAATGCAATATTTTAATGCGTTTGTTACTATTTTCAGCTCCGAATACGTACCGCATCCCGTCTGTGTTGGACACCCCGGTGTACACGATGTCGGGACGTCACAAGGTGCCTGTGGACGACCGCACGCGAGTGCCCGCGCCTGGCACCTACTCCCCCGAAAAGGTAAATTAACTATCAATTATTGGGATAAACACTTTTACAAGTCTGACTTGTACTGCAAGCAGAAATACTCGTACGTAGTCGTCATTTTGCTGAGCTACTTTCAGTTTCTGTGCTGTTTTGGAATTCATTTTCAAACTTCTTACCTAAATCCAAGTACGTTTAGAGATTTCGCATAACATCACGCATTGTTTCCCCGAAGGAATGGAAGAGGTGTGCCTGTAGTACTTCCACATTACGTATTTTATATTTAAGTGCCATGTAGGTAGTAGGGGGCGAGCTTATTGCCATGTACCACCCGACCTGGAAATTGAAGTCAAGACCAGGGCCTAAAATCTGCTATTACAATAGTGTCAGAATGGTCTATGTTTGATTTTATAATTGTTGAATTTGACAAGTTTGGTAATCTACTAATATAATGGCGTCATTATGAATTTCCAATGGTCAGAAACTGACACTCCATCGAAAGAAATGGCATTTATTGGTAATCTCGTACATAATGACAAAAGAATGACTGACTTACGCGGTAATCTGCTAAAATGTTGACAGTTCCACACAAACCGTTTTGTTTTAAACAAAAATCTAATTAAAACACTCAAATGTAAATAAATACCTATCAAAACACCGGCCGCTAGAAATAAAAACAAATAAACGTCAGTAAGCAGTATTATCACATTTGACTTTGACAGCTAAACAGATACAATATTATTGAGTTGTGAGTTTTTTGCTATTTACGAACTTCCTACTACTTCAGATTGCTTATAACACTAATGAATAATATGTAAAATTATATATAAATAAAATTTGGCATTAATCAATGTTCAAATTTAGTAGTCGTTTTTCGAAAATCATTTCTACTAACGGGTTTTATACAAATGGCAATACGACAATGTCATTATAACACAATTATATTACGAGACCATTGACCGCTCACTGATCGACCATTACGAATTTAGCAGATTACGAACTTTTAGCAAAATGACAATGGGATCGTGTTAGAATGACGAATTTATAAAAATAGCAGACTAGGGCCCCTGCTCAGCAGTAGTGTTTGCGACCACTGGATTAACGAACACAGTCAAAGTTTTGAGATTTATCATCATCATCATCAGCCTATAATGTTCCCACTGCTGGGACACAGGCCTCCTCTTGGCGAATTTTTGGTTCTAGGACATGCCGGTTTCCTCACGATGTTTTCCTTCACCGTTTTGAGAGCAGTGGTGATGAAATAATTTACACAAAATAAAGCGCCTGTCTGGGTTCGAACTCACGACCTACAACTCGTACGTTACCACTTGGCCACCACTGTTCTTCGAGATTCGTGGATTCGAGATTTATGGAAACCAAAATATATTCATAAACTAAGTTTTCGATAATCATATACAATTATATTTTTACCAAACATTGTGGTTACAGGTGCAGATGAACAAAACGCCACAAATAACCTTCGGTATCAAACACTCGCCTCTATTAGGACAGCTGAGACCATTAGCGTCCCAGCGCCCGGCTGAGAGAACAACTCCAAAGTCCACCGATAATACTAGGGAAGTGACTCAAGTCCAAAGGACTGTTATCCAACAGAATAGGGACCAAATTGAAGATAACAGGAATGTTCATCAGCAAAATATTGTAGAATCAAACGAGACTAATGAAATCTACAACACTCGTGCGCATGTGACTCAAGTGAGACACGATAGTGAAGTCAGAAGCACGACAGTATCACCCGAACCAGTGCAGCACCAAGAATCTTTGACGCAAGACCTCGTGTGGGTTCCTGAGAAGCCAATCCGCCGCGGATCTTACACTATCGATACGGCCGACGGAAACGGATATTCTGAGCATTACCAGAACAGTGAGGTAATTCCTGTTGAGAATGGAGTAATAAGAACCGCAGAACAGGGAGAAAGAGGAGGTAGGTGTACTGAGGAAAGGAGTAACGAAATGATTAGGAGGGAAGGATTCGAACAGAATGTTGAAAGGAATATCAAGAATGCGACTGCTCATGAGAAGAAACAGGCAGCTACTGAAGAAGTCCGATCCAACACTGATGTTCAAAAACTTGCCAATGGTGGTGTTTCTAAGACAACGACCACAACTACTATTAGGAAGGTGGGGACCGCGGCAAGAACTGCCAACGAATCCACTGCAGTGACCCGCACCGCCACTGTGGTGACGTCACGCGACGTTGGCGTCAAGTAACTTGAACCAGATGCCCATTTAGCTGTAGTAATGATCCTACCAACATAACCTATTAAATAATTTACATAATTTTTGAATGATTAACCATTGTAAGACGATCTTTTTACGATTACGAAAGCTTTATTCTACTCTAATGCAAGCTATTTATTAATTTATTTACATACAATGTTTCTGATTCGTCATTCTATGTAGATGATAGAAAGACGATATCTCTTGATTTATAATTATTTTACTCGTTTCTTTATAACGCTATTGAAATTTGATTATAAGTGAAATGTTTTTTGACAATTAACTTAAGAACTAATATTTGTTATACTATGAAAATTTTATTAATAAAGTTTTTATTACATACGAATTATATTATTTCAGTTTGCATTTATGGGCACGAAACGTATTTATATTGTTCCAAGTAGAGTGTTTATGGGGCAGGAAAATTTGTCTGAAATATGCTTATTTTCATGAGTTTAAATTACTAGTTGTAATAAGTTTGAGTAAACTTTGTCAGAAATTTCATGAACGACGTAAAACGAAAAGACAGGACACTACCGTTTTTTTTTTGGGGTGGAAAATCATCAAATAGCTTTTCCCGCTCTGGGTGGAGCAGGAGGTCGTGTCAGACTTTTACTGACTAAAACCCACCCGTGTTCCTTCAGTAGCCCGTATGCCAGGCTGTGGTATCTTCTTCGAACAAACCCGCACCCCTGGCAGCGAACAAACCCGCACCCCTGGCAGAGGACACTACCGTTAGGTACTAACTTTGCATGTTGGTATGTGAGTACCTACATAATTAAAATAAAATGGCAATCGCAAAAAAAGTTTTGCGACAATGTTTCTGAGAATGACTGACAAAACAAGCGGAAAACAATGTTGATATTTTTTTCATTTATCGCTCAAAAATATTTACATTGTTTAAAGTTGTAATTTTTTTTATCTGCCTCACACGTAATCATAGCGGATGTGTGGCCACGGTCGTACTCGCTTCGAAACGGAAGCTTTATGAATGTAGTACTGGATAACTGGACAGTGAACCGAACTATGCGCCCACGCAGCTCCCAGTAACAATAGTGACAACTGACAACGGCGACACAATGACGCCTAGATAAACGTGACAAGTTAACTGGAACAAAAAAAAATATTCAACCGAGACTGTTAGATAAATGCTTGTAGAAAAAACCCACCAAACATTATTAAGGAATGATAATAACATTTACTCATCTAAAGTTAGGTACTATTCCACTAAATATCTTATGTTTATAATGAAATTATTGACATTATTAGTAACTAATACATATCTGGCGAAGCTCAAAATTAAAATATAACACAAACTGGAGAGTTTAACAGATAATTAGGTACCTAGTGTACCTACATTTAACGATGAAACTCTCGGTTTTTGGGTATTCTTGCCAAGGCGGAAAGACCAGAAAAAACCAAAGTGGGTTCCAGAAATTCGTGAAAGAATCGTTGGCATTCTTAACGTTCTAACTATAATTTGTAAAGGATTTGTTTGTACGTTGTTTTATAGCTAATAGTTTTATAGAATTTCGTTTCACATTAAAAAAAATAACATCTGATATTTTCGTTTCATAGAATAATCAATATGCAGAATAGGTACTTATTTTAAAGATTTTTAAATTATTGATACCTATTTGTTTCACATAAAGTTGAATGTTAGAATAATCATATCATAGAAAACAAATCATATATTTTTATCCTTATATTGTTTATTTAATACCGATATAATTTATTACCAAGAATAACATTTTATCAAGTGACAGTTTCTAAACGTTTCAATTCAAGCGAGCATGCAACATGCAACAGGCATGGTCTCTGAGCATGTAATCTTAATTGCTACTGGATGGCCAGTACTCACACTCCTCTCACAGCATCGTCGTGGTCATCAGGAGTTCAAGAAGCCTCTAGATCTTCGGTTCACAGATACCTGTCCTGTCCAATATCACTCCGTACATTATGCAATTTCGTATGAAGTTCATTTTCAAGTCAATTCATTTGGACTTCGGACTGATCATTGTGTCTAGACGTAAATTGAGGGCGGCTAGATTATCGTATAATATAACTTTGCTTTCATAGTTGGCCCCAAGATAGACTATTCAGATGGATGGCCTCTTTTCAGCAGCAGCTTCAGTCAAGGCGACATAACCCGCTTCGGCAGTCTATAGCGCTCTTTTGCTTCTTCGATGTCCAGATTATGGCCGTTCCAGTATATTTAAAAGCCCCTCCAAATCACTGTTCAAGAAATGGCTAGGCGGAATACCATGTGGACAACATCTTTACGTGTAGGTATGGCAGGAAGATGTTGTTTTGAAAAAGAAGAAACGAGGCAAACTGACCCAAAATGCCAAAGAAGGCTTATTTATGGGGTCGGACCACAAAGGTTTGCCGAGGGCATTTATATTATGTTAAAGCTTTATATGGACTCAAAACAGGCAGGCAGGCATGCTACAAGAAACCCGACACACAGTTAAAGAACTTAGTTTTCTAAGCATTGGAAGCTGACCTATGTCTATACTTACTATATAAAATAATAATAATCTATGTCAACGAGTTGTTCATTGCTTGCCTAATCCTGTCCTAGAAAGCTCCAAAAAATAAAAGACCTGTTAAATACCAAATTTGTGTTAAAATACTTAGGAACTATACCTAAACGGCTAATAGGGATAGATATGGGAGATGAAATCAAATTGAACCAGGAGCAGTTCTTAGAAGACACTCTTCTAAAAATCGAAATGGAAGATTTTGAGGTCACGGCTACACCCGTTTTTTTTTTTTGTTTTGGGTGGGAAATCATCAAATGACTTCTCCTGCTGAGTAGAGCAGGAGGGCGTGTCAGACTTTTAATGACTAAAACCCACCCGTGTTCCCTCAGTAGCCCGTATGCCAGGGGCTGTGGTATCTCTTTCGAACAAACCTGCATCCCTGGCAGGCATCGGCCCTTGCGGACCCCACCAGTGGTTGCTGATATCTTTGACGGCGCGCGTGTGTGGAACACAAGGCGCCGTCCCGTCCACCACTTTTCGACCGCAGGGGATAGGGAGAGCGGCTGACGCTATACCGACACTCCTCTTGCCCTGCGGCCCCACCGCGTCCGCCATCATACGGTGGCGGCCCCGTCCAGGCCACGGAAGGGAAGAGCGCTGCTCAGAAGCACCGGCACTCCTCCTCTATCGCAGCCCGTAACCCTCAGCCGCGATGCCTCCCATTCGACATCGGGGCCCACCTCAGTTGCGGTGCACCTCACCGCAACCTACTTTTTGGCCGCTACGTCAATGGCTTGAAGGCAAAAGCCATGACGAGCGGCCCCACCTTTGGGTTCCTCTTGGCTTCACCGTGGCCGGAATCCACGGTTACTGAGCCCCCCCACAACGACAATGCGGGAACCCACTCGGGGGGGACGGCTACACCCGTAGAACTAGGTCTTTTGAAGCTAAGATTATTTATTTTTCAGAATTATGGACGTACTTAATACACTTTGATGCCTGGATGAATTTGATACTTCTCACGCAGACCTCAGAGAAGAGGTAATCAGAATGGGCGTCTTTATAGGTGCCTATTGTTTTTGAATATCAGCTAATAACTTCCTTATAGTAGAAAAAACATATAATTAGGTATTGGGTGAATACAACAGAACAACTAGTGAATTGTGAACCAGTGGTGTAGTCACTAAAAACGGCAGTTGGAACGGCGGGCGGCCCCGGCTTACGAGCTGTAGGTCCCAGGGAGACAATTATGTGTAAGTAAATAATTTCATCACCACTGCTCGTAGAACGGTGAAAAACATAGAATAATAGAATAATTTAAGAATAGAATAATTTATTTTTTTGAAAGTTACATTTAAATGCGTGGCTTCCTGGAACTCACACTAGGATTCCCTGTGTCGTGAGATCCAAGCTCCTTCGTTCCGTTTATCATCATTTAACGAAACCGGAATGTCCTAGAACCAAAACTTAGAAAATATGTGACATCTACCAAACCGCACTGGGTCCGCGTGATATGTTATAGTTCACTCTCTTTCGAAAAGAGGAGGCGTGTGTCCCAACAGTGGGAATATTATCGGCTGATTTTGCTATTAGGTAGGTATTATCTAGCCCCGAGGACTCTGGTGGTTTCTCTCATAATAATGTAAGTAAATCCTACTTCCTACTATCCTACTATATTAAATATATTATTTTATTAAATTATATATTATAAATGTGAAAGTTTGGATGTTTGTGATAATAATCACGTTAACAGCTGAACAGGAAGAAAGAAAAAACGTTTATTTGCAGTAAACATGACGCAAAAAGAACAGAAATACAAAAATAAGAAAAGGTTGAGGGAAACATAATGCGTCACATCCACGCAAAACGGCTATCGCTCAGCATTACGTTGCGACCCTATGCAAGACCTCTGTCTTGAGCCCCAGCGCTGGTATTCAGTGACAGCAGGCTTTGACGTATTGACGTCGCCCGGTGCCTCAAACAATTATTAGGACATTGAACTGGTAGAGCGAACTTATATAAAAAATTAATATAGGCATTTAAATGTAAAGGTGATAGAACTAAACAGGAATAAAAATAATAATAAAAACAAAAATAAAAAAAAAAATAGACAAACATGCTACGAGAATATTATCATCCTCAATAAACTTTTTACTCTTTATGTAGTGGCAACATTTCGAAGCGTCATCCATAGAGTTAAAATGCGTGTGCGTCATAAAATGTATTTATGAACAGATTTGGATGATATTTGGCACTAAGGTTAACTAAGGTAGGATTAACACATAGGATACCTTTCATCCCGGTTTTTCCCGTGGGATAATTTTCGACCACCCCGCGGGCGAAGCCGCTGGCAATAGCTAGTTAATTTATAAATAAACTAAATTTGTTTTTTAAACTGCCCAGTTGGTCAAGTGGTCGTAAGCGTTACTGCTGAGCACGAAGTCCTGGATTCAATTCCCGGGTTTTCCATCCGGATTTGTTCAGTCGCAGCTCGGAATCTGGATTTGTGTCCGGTTGATGGCAATAGGCCCGCCCCCTATTTAATGAAAATTAAACATATTGACAAACTCTGCCTAACCCTTCGGAGAATATAGGCTTGATGTTATGTTGTGATGTTGATTAATAAAATACTAGCTTTTGCCAGCAACTTCGCCCGCGTATTTACTCGTATTTATTTATTTAAAAGGTACACCAACGACTTATTCACTAGGCACATTAACATAAGAAAATAACATTTGGATTTAGTTATGGTGAATTTGTCACTTACAGGCGTACACAGCACTCACTTAAAAATAGCTCCATAAATATAAGTTTTAACAACATTTAGTAAAAAAAAATCAGCAGAATAAGAATTAAAAAAAAAACAACATAATCGAAATGAGAATAGAAAATTAAACAATCAAAAATCAATATCGTAATCGAATTGAGAATAAATAAAATCGTATATAGTTTTGTGGTGCGTAGTTACTAATTTATTTATTTTTCAGTAATGTTAGTTTTGTACTTAGATAAGGTTAGTATTGTTAGGTGTAAGGGCCGCCTATTGCGATGAAAGCCTCCTCCAAACTATTCCAGATGTCTCTATCGTTTGCCTTTCTGGGCCATAACTTCGACCTCGTAGAGGTCCGAAAATATCCCACGGGAACATAGGTACTACTGGGATCAGGGATGAGAAGTATGCTATGTGTTAATCCGGGTTATAACTACTGCTAGTACTAAATTTTGATTTTGAAGATTGTGTAACAATCATCCAAACATCTAAACATACAAACATTCACATTTAAAATATTATAGTAGAATACTAGGATTTGAAGATATTGGTACACACGGCTACATATCAAGCGATACATTTCCAGTTTACGCTGATCTCGCGTTGAACGGAAATCCTACACAACGCGAGATCAGTTTATACTGGAAAATATACTATAGCTTGATGTGTAGCCGTGTGTACTACCTAAACGTCACTAACTTATTTTCTACGATGCCATTTGTCCGACCTTCAACTTTTCAAGGTTGATTTTGAATCGCATTTAGAGCGATTAACTTATTAAAAAAACATGTAACAACCTTCCTTGACCTTTTGCTATCAACGTTATTCTTTATGCTCGCTGCCTCAGTCAAGTGTTTTTTTGTCCTTGTGTCGCACAACCAGTGGATAAAATGTTGTGAAGGATTATACTGGGTCGATTTTCGCCGTGCGGCTGGTCGCTTACTACATTGCCTCACAAGCCGAATAACCACCCCATTTACACAGGTCGATAAAACGCATAGTTCATTTTGCATCAAAATTTTGAGCAACTGAGCTTTTTCACGGTCGATTTTAGTTACCGCACCCGCTGTATGCGACCTGTCGCCGCACGACTAAAGTCGAAACGGACTAGCTGAATTGCCTCATTCCAATTCAGCCAGACCCTTGCTGCCCACTTCCAGCGATGCCTTAGGTCTGTACCCCACAGGGGGTGCCCTTAGCGAGAAGTCGCTGTAGTTTTAAGTTTTTAAGCCCAGCAGGCTTAGCATAACGCTTTCTATTTCTACTCTACTGTAGAATATAAATCGCCTGTCTACATTTCTCGGTGTAAAACTGTCAACTGTCTATACGGCCTGAGTAGAGCCTGCTGGTCGGAGGCTTTAATTTATTAACGTAGCCACAGAAAAGTCCGGTTAAGCAGCCGAAAACTCATAGGTGGACTTGCGAGATGTAATTCCCAAAAACAAAAGAAGCCGAATTGCCATTTAGACGCGACAGTCACCTGCGTAAAGCCCGTAATACAAAGAATTGTTTGAGCTTTAAAAAAAAAAAACTTAAAATCAGAAATCAGAACGTAGGTTAGAAATTTGACTATCCAGAACCAACTCTATTTATTATTCTAAAGAAACAACTAGATTCTTTTAAATTCTATTACGTTTTTAAGTAAAATAATATATTGGTGAATTACCATATAAAATCTACCAACGTCATCGCCGTGGCTCGAAAATACCCACAGGATGTTGGGAGTAAATCCCTCCTCCCTATCTGCGATTATCAGAAATTGTTTAAATCTGTTGAAATACTATCATAATGGGTGTGTGTGAAGTAGGAAAATCCGTGTAAAAGAGAAAATCCGTGCATGAAAATTTTACTGTCGCCAACCGCAATAATGTAGGTAGTTTTATGAACCGCATATTATTTAATTTATTTATTTTAATCATTGTCGTACCACAGCAGGGAAAAGACCTGTTTCTTTTTTTTCTATTTTTTCATCTAAGTATTAAAGACAGCGTAGGTAGGTGATTTAGAAATGTCAATGATATGCGCATCTAATATTAGAAGGACCCATTGATCTATTCATACATAAATAAATAAATTTTCGACAAACGGGATTTTTTTGACGGCGTTTTTTGTTAAATTTAACCACAAATCCATAATGTATCAGTGTGCATTGACGTACACATCTATTGTTTGTTTCATTGACGCATCGTGGAAAGAGAAGCGTTAAATATACAGGTCTGAGAAAGCAAACATTGTATGTAACACGTATTTTAACATGTTTGGACGTGGCCATAAACAAATCGTTTGAGTAAACGTCCAACGTAGAACGTGGGCTTCCCAGACTGCTAAAACGAACGGTCATAACCATTACAGTTAAAGGTATGGCAATAATCACTGGGCTTGGTTCAAACAATTGGGCTATATTCTTGAAGGTAACATAACACAGAAGATTATTATACAATGAAAGTAATAATCATGATTGTTAATTTGCAAAATATGATAATGATCAATGTATCAGATAATTGTTGCAATATCAGAGAGATACATCTAAGAAAAGAAAGATAACTGTATAAAGGTAAGAGGGATAGATGGAGCAGTGATGCCCAGCACCTTAATTGCGTAACTCACGATTAATCATAATCTGTTGTAATTTGAGAGTTCAACAATATTCATTGCGTTATTTACGTTGTTGAGCAGACACATTTTTCGAACATATGAAGCAATGGTTTAACAATCTGTTTCAAAACGAAACAGATTATGATTAATCGTGAGTTACGCAATTAGGGTGCAGGTTATCGGTCCCAACTTGTGTTCAAACCCAGGCAGGAAATTTACTTTGTGTATTGTATCTCAAAACGGGAAGGAAACCGGATAAGTTAGAACAAAAAATTCGAAGACATGTGATATTCACCATCCCGCATTGAACCCGCGTGACAGATTATGGCCCACTTTCTATCACAGAGAAGACGCTTGTTTCCTAACATTGGAAACACATAGGCTAATTGTGAAGAAAAATAGGCATTTAATAGGGTATAACATCCAATTTTGAAAAGTGTTATGATTAAATTCTAAAATGCTAATAAACCACAAAAAAAAAAACACAACATTTTTATTGAAACGATTAGTGCCATAAAATGCATTAAAATTTTACATTTTCATATTTCGCGCGTAATTTGATGACAACGTCGGACGCAGTGGACGCCATGTTGCTCTGTGGGTATGACGTCAGTTTGCTGAGTAAACAAATGCGCTGATATTTTGTATGTACTTAGTAGTGTTTTTCTTTCCGGAGGTCGGTTGTTTTTTTTTTGTTTTGGAAAAAGTTTTTTATTCAAAATGTTTATTATTGTTAGGTTAGGTTGTTTATAAGTAAAATATATATGTTATTATTCTACTTATCGTTGGTTTGCTGTTCCTGAATGTAAGATAATAACGAAAACAATAAAAGTAGGTACAAAGTTTAGAATTTTGGTTTTATTTCATGAACTAAAACCAACATTTTCTGACTGCCTTTTGCCCAATCTATCTTAATAATAAATGTTCATACTTTTTCTCTTAACGAGGAAAATACCCTATGATGATGATGATGATGATGAGACTCCCTTTTCCGCACATAGTAAGTAAATACTTGTACCTTATTTCACCACTACAGTACACCTTCATTACGTTGGGATTTTAGCAGCAAATAGCTCAATTCTTCATTATCTCGTTTTCTATAAAAAAAAAAATACACAATCTTATTTACAAACCACCCTTTTGACGTCACAAAATGAAATGTAGCAGTGACGTAATTACATTTATCGATTATCGTCACTCTTTTAACACCTCAAAAAAATAGTAATACAATTTTCAACACTGACGTATCTTAAACAGGAGTTCGAACCGTAAATAATGAATTTAACTGTAGTCATAGGTGTGTGTAGAAATAGTATAAGTGGTTTGGTTCAATAAATAAATCGGTTTGGATATTTCCATCACCTAAATAGTTAAATAGAATAGGTATGTTGTCGAATTTTATTGAGGTCTCCAGTTGTTATTGTCCATTATTAGTTTATGATACTTTTGTCTTCCGATTCGTTGTACGTCTTGCTTGTATTACTTTGTTATTATGTGATAATGGAATATATAATAATATTTTATGAATAAAAGGCTTGTAGATTGAGCAAGTTGAACTTACTGAATTTAAAAGCCTAGTAGGTATGTATGTTGTAGTTATGTAGCCTAGTAGGTAGGTATGTATGTTGTATGTACATTCATCTGTTCCCTCATACTTAACATAACATCTAAACTGTTATCTCGTCTACATAAAATAAATCAATATTGCGGTATCTAGACGACATAAAATGAAGAACTAAAAAAAAACCTTTTTATTCTATGATGCCGTGTTGGGTCCCAAATGAAAGAGATTAATTAGCACTTTAGGGCAAAGTAGAATAGAACAACTTCTTTCAGATGAGAATATTTTCTTGTTTCATATTTTTAGAAGTTTTAGAGAGTGCTTTTTCAGTAGTTTTTCTTAACTGACATAAGAAACATGGATGGTTTACCAGAAATGACTGTGTAGTAATATACATAGTTAGTACATATTGATTTTAAGGTTTCCATATGAAACATATTGATTTTAAGGTTTTCCTACACAGACGTCAGAAATGAGTAATTGACTAAATTGAGGAATTCGATTCAGGTTAACTTATTGAAATTTAGCTTTTCCGTGGTGGTCGAAAATCATCCCACGGAAACGTACAACCGGGATAAAAAATATCTTATGTATTAATCCAGATTATAATCTATCTGTTTGCCAAATTTCATTCAAATCCGTACAGCTGGTTTTGCGTGATTGTCAAAAAATAAAAATCAAAAAACCTGCATGGGCACTTATGAAACGTCAGAAGCTAGGTGCACGGTTACAATTTGTCGCTTCCTATGGAGAAACTCTAAACAAACATCCAAATTTCTAAACGCAAGGACTTTTAATTTATGATATTAGTAGGAAGTCGGATAGTAGGATGCCAAACAACTAAATTTCGTAACAGGCGCAACAGATTCACAATCAAATCAGATGCATGCACAGTGCACACTGATTTGGTTTTTTTTTTCAGGAAAATATTTTTAGTAAATTTAGACTCATGAAAGACAAACCAAATTATGTACTCGTATTTGGTTTGTTTTTCCTGAGTCTAAATTTTGCTAAAAATATTTTCCTTAAACAATTTTTTTTGCCATAGGTTTAGGTGTAAAAAATTAGCTGATAAAAATTATAACTATAGGACCAACCACAGAACAGATGTACCTACCTACTATAGCTACACTTTGTATCAGCTCGTTTTTTGCCTGGTTTTATCGAAAACAATGGCCACAGCTCATATCCATATTTCAAATCTTAAAAAAACAGGAAACACTCGTAATTTGAGTGTGGGTGGTTCGATTTTTAATTGTATACCTAATAAAATGGATCGCTAAGTAAGTTTCCTTTGAGGAAAAAACAGAAAACGCAAGTCAGTCTGAAGGACATTTCGTCTCTAATTAAGCTGCAAGGGAAAATACAGAAGTAACATACATAGTACTCAGATAAGCTTTATTTCCGTTGAACTAATGAATGAATGCGTAGGTACATACTATGTGATAATACTGGGTCACTTACAAATACTCGTAGCTTTAAGTAGGCGAGATAACCTCTAGTTTGGGCCAATAAAAAAATAAAAATAAAATAAAATTCGTTTATTTCAGAATATCAAATTGTCCATATTTTGTTAGTATAACATTATCTTAAAACTATGTTAGTAGTGACGAGATCTATTATATTTAAATTAAATTGAAAAAGATTAATTAAAATTAAATTCAAATAAATTACAACTAAATTAAAATAAATTGAAATAAAATAAAATAAATTATTAGGTATAAATTTAGATAAAATTGTACCAAATACCTGTTCGTTACATACAAAGCCATATACCAATCTATCTAGCCTTTTCCCAACTATGTTGGGCTAAGGTTCTAGGCTAACCGGATGCAGCTAAATACCAGTATTTTACATGGACCGACTGCCTATCTGACCTCCACAACCTAGATACTGGGTAACATGATACTCCTTGCTAAGGACTGGTTGTCAGATTTTCAAGATTTCAAAGTGACAGCCGGACCAAAGGCTCAACGTGCTTTCCAAAGCAAGGAGTGATATAAGGGAACCTCGGTATATATATAGATGCTTACCTATCCACGGAACGGATCGACCGCGGCAAGTCTGCCTATACCTGATGGATCAACCCGTGCGTCTATTACCTATACCTTCACCACGAGACACAAACAACAAGCAAAGCACAAATAAAGCATGAGATCTAAATGCATGGCATTTAGTAGATACAGACCTTCTTATAGCCTTGAGGTTTAAAGAGCCTTAAAAATGGAAAAGCAGTTGAATGGGATTACTATTTCTCTGTTTTTCTCTTTTTTGTATCCAATCTGTGATTTTCTGTAGCTATTTTATAAGCTTGACGATCACCCGTGCAACTATTTTGTATCCAATCTGTGATTTTCTGTAGCTATTTATAAGCTTGACGATCACCCGTGCAACTATTTTGTTTCCAATCTGTGATTTTCTGTAGCTATTTTATAAGCTTGACGATCACCCGTGCAACTATGTATGCATACCTACTACAGTCAATCATTTCAATGTAAGTACTAAAGAATGAAGGTATTCTCCAATTCCATTTATTTCTCAAATTGCTGTTTTATTTTCCCGTCACAGTGGAAAGCGAAGAAAATTGTAATGCACTGTTTGCAGGACAGCCAGTAAGTGCGGGGCTAATGAAGTAGGTACAATCACGCGACACAGCCGGCTGATTGACGTAATAGCACCAACGCACCCGGCGCCCGCGCCCCGCACCCTGCGCCCCTACTGCCTCCCACCCCACAATAAACCAAATTAATGTTTGTCCCCGATAAGCATGTGTAGGTTCGACACCGCACACTATCAAGCTTATCGCAAAATCTTAGTCGTGCATTTATTTTTTGCTACCATAATAAAATCGAAAAAATGTTTATTGAATGCTATTGGAGTTAGGAAGTCAAATAAGTACATACGCTTAAAGCAGATTTCGTAGCTTTCAAGCCAGCTTCATACGACGTCTAGGCAGCATTTACGAGACGCTTTCGAGACGTCTACGAGATGCCTACGTGATCTTACGAGTCGCTACGAGGCCCTACGAGACGCCTACGCGGTCCTACAATTCACCTACGAGACGTCTACGAGTCGCCTACAAGACGCCTAGGAGACGCCTACGAGACGTCTACGAATCATCTACGAGACGCCTACGTGACTTCTCGTAGAACCTCGTAGGCATCTCGTAGACGACGCGATGGCGTCTCGTATATACTGCCTAGACGCTTCTGAGATCTGCTTTTAGAATACCATGTTCATATTCGAATTCCTAACTCACAGCCAGAAGAAACTCAACAGATATAATATTTGTCAATAAGAAACAAAAAAATGTGAACTCACCTCACCGCTGACAGGAGCGGGCCTGCCTTGAAGCGGCTCCAGCCCAATCTAGGGGGGCCAAACGCCTCCTGCCGGAGGCTCTACGCGGGTATCGTGCGGTCCATGGCCCTATACGGGGCGCCGGTGTGAGCGCCTACATTGAGGCGCCAACCAGCTCGCCGGTTGAGGGCGTCCCATAGGGTCATGGCCATTCGGATGATCCGGAGATATCGCACGATCTCCGACGAGGCGACGGGCCTCCTTGCCGGATTACCGCCATGGGATCTGGAGGCAAAGGTCCTCGCGCACATGTGGCAATGGCGCGAGGAGGCCAAATGCCGGGGCGTAACTCCGCTGCCGCGGGAAATCGCGGCACAGCGGACAGAGCTCCGGCGGGATCTCATGGCGACACGGAGAGTGCGATTGTCGCAACCCAGCGCTGGGCACGCCACGATTGCGGCGGTAAGTCCCCTCTTTGAGGAGTGGCTTGAGAGGCGGCATGGCGTCCTCACCTTCCGCCTGACGCAGGTCCTCACCGGACACGGTTGTTCCGGGAGGTTCCTGTTTCAGATAGGGCGGGAGGAAACGCCCGGGTGTTTCGCTCTGAGGACACGGTGGAGCACACGGTGGCGGTCTGTCCGGCTTGGGTGGAGCACCGCCGTGTCTTCATGGAGGCGGTCGGCGGCGGCGATCTCTCGCGTCCGGCTCTGGTCCAGGCCATGGTACGGAGCGAGAGGGCATGGGTAGCCGTCACCTCCTTCAGCGAATCAGTGATGCTCGCGAAGAGGGAGGCGGCGCACGTGAGGGAGAGGCAGTCTATGCGCCCTCGCGACCCTAGCCGCCGCAGGATACGAAGACGCCCTGGGCGTCGGGAATCCCAGGCCGATTTCCGGCCACTGTAGGCATGAGCTTGCGGACGGCGAGTAATGGGTAGCTCGCTGTCCGGTTAGGACCAAGCCCAAGTCGACGGCGCGTTGTGTTCCACGCGCGCCTCAAAGAGATGTCAGCACAAAATGATGGGGCTCGCAAGGGCCGATGCCTGCCAGGGGTGCGGGTTTGTTCGAAAGAGATACCACAGCCCCTGGCATACGGGCTACTGAGTGAACACGGGTGGGTTTTAGTCAGTAAAAGTCTGACACGCCCTCCTGCTCCACCCAGAGCGGGAGAAGTTATTTGATGATTTGAACCCAAAAAAAAATACCTCACCGCTGAGATTATTTTTTTTTCTTTTTTTTTAAACCCTTCCCTTCCTGTAATTGAAAATCACATCAATTCCAGACAACCTCGGCCGACAGTTTAACGTACTCTCCGAGTCACAGCGTAGTTAAGTTACGTTATGATCTTCGCCCACCTACAAAGTAGTGATCTCTATTATTGTTTACCTATATGACCCTTGATAAGCTATGTATAATAAACATATTTAACAAACTCACATTACTTACCGAACATTTGCCTTATCTCGGGACATTTCGTTTACACCAGACAAATTGGGTTTTCTAAATGGACTATTATAATGCGTTGTTTACCTACTGCTCCATAAAGACAACGAATGACTTAATTCGACACGGTTGTGTAATTGTTAAATACAGTAAACAGCACTTGCCTATGATTACCGTAGTACGCGTGTATGCAAATACTCTATGATCTAGTATCCATCCAATTTATCGTAATTATTTTACTGCGTCAGAAGTGGGTTTAACTACTGCTATTAAATAACTACTAACATCTTTTATAGGCGGTGTATAATACACCTTATATTTTTCCTACTTGTACAACAACAAACGATAATGAACCTACCTAGCTAAGTAACATATTAACTTATACAAGCATCGACAGGACATTTAACTAATTAATTTAAATGGACCAAATTTGTTAATTAGTATAACTCTAGATAAGCTGGGTTTCAAGGAACAAACTGTTTGGGTAAACACAAGAAACCGTGTTCGGATGTTCCTACTCATTTCATGTTTGATAATGTTATGCAATATTAACTTTTGTCAAAAGTCAAAACATACGTGAACGTGGAACGAATTCAAGAGTTCTTGTTGAAAAATACAAGGTTAACACCGTGTACTGTTGCGTTCAATTAATATTATAATATTTGTACATTTCGGTGACGTGTGGATTTAACTGAAAAACGTTAGCGGCAAGTTTCCAGGCGGCATTTGAGTTAGCACGCGACAGGTCAAGGTTACGGCTTAGCTAAGGGCTTTAGCAGATATGCCTTTTAGTCTCAGCGATTGGCGATGTAGCCGCTATTACGAAGCTTTACATTATACAGTGACTGGGCGTTACACTACGCATAATTAGGTGCCAATCGCAGTGTTTTTGTAAAACTTTGTCATCTGCTTTTTGCCCCACACAAGTACAATCGCGATCGCAGCATTGAAGCAGTCGCTAAATTCGCTATTTTACTATAGCAACCGAACGCAGTCACCAAAACGCAAAGAATCATTGATGAAGTCGTAAAATTGCCAAGCGCTGATGCCAAAAGTAGCATGTCTACTAAGGCCTTTAGCTAACAGAGGCCGACGCCGGCGACCGTCGCGACCGACCCGACGTGACCGGCGACCGGCAACCGGCGTGGAGGTCCCCGCACACCGCAATTGTCATTTAGACCAATTTGTGGAATTAATGTCCGATGGTGCCACCGTTGTACATATATGATTTAATTAGTGTGATGTTTCGTAAGTAATATTTTCACGTAAAATTTAACGTTCTACGAACCAGAGCCGCGGCGGACAGCGTAGTATTTAAATATTTTGACACATAGCAAATATTGCTAATTGAATACTGTAGTATTTGAGGGCTTAAAACAAAACTGGTATCGGTTATAGCTTATTACAAAATATAATAATTGTTTAGCCCGACCTTGTAACGTTCATGAGTAGAACCTAGGTGAGGCTGGCACAGGCGTAAGGATTGATAAAAAAAAAAATGAGACTCAGAAGGTAAGGGGTGATGTCGGGCTGTTGACCCAGATTGTATTGTAAACCAATTTTCAAACAAGGAGTAATCGGGGAAAACACAGATGTTAGCCCTAATCAGTGAGATTATCAATTATATTTATTATCATTGCCACCGATAGCAATTAATTTTATTGGTCCCAAAGGAAGAATTACTTAAAAGCTTCGTGTTATTCCATACGTACCCTAAACCCAATCTAATAATGGAAAAAAATGTGTATAAATACAGTTTTATATCGCTAGGTACATTATCGAGCTCAGTGGTTTGCAATTTCCAGCGTATTGCGTAACACGCTTTTTAAATCAGAATCTGAATAATTTTGAAGTTTATTGCTAATCCATATGTTCGAAAAAAAAAAACATCTACTCAACAACGTACATAACTGTCAAATTGTCTACTCAACAGCGTATATAATAGTCATATTGTCTACTCAAAATCGTATAAAATTGTCAAATTGTCTACTCAACAACGACTATAACTGTCAAATTGTCTACTCAACAACGTATATAACTGTCAAAATGAAAGCCATTCATCATCATCATCATTTCAGCCGAAAGACGTCCACTGCTGGACACAGGTCTCCCCCAAGCTCAACCACTTCGACCGGTTCTGTGCTTCCCGTACTCCTGTGGCCCACTCAAGGTCATCGGTCCACCTTGTGGCAGGCCTTCCAACTTTACGTCTTCCGGTACGTGGTCGCCACTCCAGATCCTTTCGGCCCCATCGACCATCTGTTCCGCGAGCAATGTGCCCTGCCCACTGCCACTTTAGTTTGGCAATTTTTCGGGCTATATCGGTGACCTTAGTTCTCCTACGGATCTCTTCATTCCTGATTCGATCACGTAGGGAAACTCCAAGCATAGGCCTCTCCATTGCCCTTTGAGTGACTTTAAGCCTTCCTATGAGGCTCATTGTGAGCGACGAGCGTTACTATTAGCGTGTTATGCAAGTACCCTGCAGAACCGAAATTTTATTGTTACAGATGATGGTGACGTATGATTTCCGATGCATTTGAATGAATTGTCGAGAAGTTTTCTATTTTGTTGCAGTTCAACTTTTTACTGCAATATAAGAAAAAATAAAGGTAAAAGTACTTTCTATTCTATATGAGCAAAGAGTGCAATAACCATGTAACGAGCATACACTAAAAATAATTACAAATCCCAACGATTTTATCAGTTAGGTATCGCTATCGGAGCGTAAACACAAATGAGGAGATAGCAGCATTTTGCGAGATGCCATATCATGTGGACTACACAAAGTATATTTATTTCTGATTGCACTATCAGACAACGATAACTGAACAACTACATCTACATTATGCCGTTTTAGGTAACACGATTATGTAAGTATAGAGTTATTTTTTGCATGCATTCATTTTGGTTCACAGATAGGCAGTCGTTTTGCCTAAACGATGGGCAGTTGGTTAGTTAGTCGATTACGTGCATTGGGGTAACCTATTTCCCCTGATTGCCTTCTACAAATTGCGTGGGGAGATAGCAACTGATATAACTTGGTTTTCATTTTAGGAAGATACGAGTATCTATGGCGTTATCTATTAGTATGAATTTCTATGGCAATAAGAGTAGGGGAAGACCGAAAAAGAGATGGATGGACCGTGTGAATAATGACACGGTTAGAAAGGAGATGACGACTAAAAGAGAAGTGTGAAAGAAAAAAACATGTTACGCACTTGGGGTCACCCAAATAAATTATCAAAAATGGTTTGGAAGTATGGCAGACAAAGCTATATTTCGCCAACCCGAAATAAATTAGGTTACAGGCAGACGAATGGTAATCATTTTCTAATTATTCTTTGGATCCCGAAGAAGTACCTATGCTGCAGGAAGTTTACGACGAAGACTGAAGTCATTTAATTTGCTATTATATAAAACTTTTTATACGTAAAGCGAATGTAGTGCTGCCGTAATTAAATGAACTGTAATTCCACCAAGATTTCAATCAAACATTCAAAACTCAACTCAATTTTATGTTGCTTTAAACCTAAAACAATGGAGCAATAAGTCTAAGTATTTGTGTCATGCAGGCTATTCTAGACTTTATCCTTGATATTTTATTAGTTTTATAGCTAATTTTCGTTTGGTGACCTCCAAAAGCAGGTTTTTACTATGCGACACTGGCGTGGCTAGTGTTTGTGCGTGCCGGGGCACTTCGCCGTAAATTAAGGTGGAGTACTGCAAATAATCTCACACATTGGATTGAACGGTAAATAATTTCTGTACGTGTAGTTGTGAAGAATACAAAATACTTATCCATATTGATTTAATCGAAAATAACTTGTAGGTAGTTGAGAATACTGATTATATCTTTGAATCGTTAAGTGTTTTCCTAAATTAATTATTGATAAGGAGTAACAGCTGCGGGGGCACGGGGCAGGGGCAGTTGATTGATAGTTTGGGTAGTTTTTTTTTTTTTTTTTTTTTTTTTTTTTTTTTTTTTTTTTTTTTTTTTGGGTGGGAAATCATCAAATAACTTCTCCCGCTCTGGGTGGAGCAGGAGGGCGTGTCAGACTTTTACTGACTAAAACCCACCCGTGTTCCTTCAGTAGCCCTTAAGCCAGGGGCTGTGGTGTCTCTTTCGAACAAACCCGCACCCCTGGCAGGCATCGACCCTTGCGGGTCCCATCACTTTTTGTGCTGACATCTCTTTGAGGCGCGCGTGGAACACAACGCGCCGTCGACTTGGGCTTGGTCCTTACCGGACAGCGAGCTACCCATTACTCGCCGTCCGCAAGCCCATGCCTACGGTGGCCGGAAATCGGCCTGGGATTCCCGACGCCCAGGGCGTCTCCGTATCCTGCGGCGGCTGGGGTCGCGAGGGCGCATATGCTGCCTCTCCCTCACGTGCGCCGCCTCCCTCTTCGCGAGCATTACTGCTTCGCTGAAGGAGGTGACGGCTCCCCATGCCCTCTCGCTCCGTACCATGGCTTGGACCAGGGCCGGACGCGAGAGATCGCCGCCGCCGATCGCCTCCACGAGGACACGGCGGTGCTCCGCCCAAGCAGGGCAGACCGCCACCGTGTGCTCCACCGTGTCCTCAGGGCGATCTTCGCAGTGGAAACACCCGGGCGTTTCCTCCCGCCCTATCCGAAACAGGAACCTCCCGAAACAACCGTGTCCGGTGAGGACCTGCGTCAGGCGGAAGGTGAGGACGCCATGCCGCCTCTCAAACCACTCCTCAAAGAGGGGACTTACCGCCGCAATCGTGGCGTGCCCATAGTTTGGGTAGTTGAGTTATTGGCTGAATGATGGGTTTTCCTGCGTATATTTTGGTACGCGACCTAATTAACCACCCCCCCCGAGTGGGTTCCCGCATTGTCGTTGCGGGGGGGCTTAGTAACCGTGGTCTCCCATCCACGGTGAAGCCAAGAGGAACCCAACGGTGGGGCCGCTCGTCAGGGCTTTTGCCTTCAAGCCATTGACGTAGCGGCCAAAAAGTAGGTTGCGGTGAGGTGCACCGCAACTGAGGTGGGCCGCGATGTCGAATGGGAGGCATCGCGGCTGAGGGTTACAGGCTGCGGTAGAGGAGGAGCGCCGGTGCTTCTGAGCAGCGCTCTTCCCTTCCGTGGCCTGGACGGGGCCGCCACCGTTTGATGGCGGACGCGGTGGGGCCGCAGGGGAAGAGGAGTGTCGGTATAGCGTCAGCCGCTCTCCCTATCCTCTGCGGCCGAAAAGTGGTAGACGGGACGGCGCGTTGTGTTCCTCACGCGCGCCGTCAAAGATGTCAGCAACCACTGGTGGGGTCCGCAAGGGCCGATGCCTGCCAGGGGTGCGGGTTTGTTCGAAAGAGATACCACGGCCCCTGGCATACGGGCTACTGAGGAAACACGGGTGGGTTTTAGTCAGTAAAAGTCTGACACGCCCTCCTGCTCTACTCAGCAGGAGAAGTCATTTGATGATTTGAGAAAAAAACCTAATTAACCACTAAGTTTGACTCGTTCTGTAAATCATAATTTAAATTCAAATCTGCAGTTTATTCCCTTTTTCTCTTTTTATTTTCCTGTTTTTCTCTTCAGTTTATTTCGTTGATTTTAGGACTTCCTTCGGTTAATTTCTCTTTTTATTTTTACAAAACTAAACGCATCAAGTGGCAGTAAAGTGTGATTCTTTATTTACTTTTGCTATATAAAGCTATGCTACAAAAAGTATCTGCCAGTATTTCTGACCACCATGACGTACCGTGCTGAGACGTGGACGCTCACGCAGGAGGCAGGCTGAGAGTTGCACAGAGAGCCATGGAGCGTTCCATGTTTTTCATCGGGCTAATAGATTGAGTTTTAAATGTCGAGATATGAGGACGTACGAAGGTCTTCGATATCGGAAATCGTATTGTGGAGGTCAAATGGATTTGGGCAGGACACCTGGGGGCCTAGACAAAACACATTTCTGTTAGCGTTCACGCCAAACGCTACGCCAAAATGTATGGGAATGACATTACCTGCGGAAAGGTTACGTCGTGTCCTTTCCGCAGGTAATGTCATTCGCATACATTTTCGCATAGCGTTTGGCGTGAACGCTAACAGAAATGTGTTTTGTTTAGGCCCGCTGGGAAGGCGCAGTGATGACAGGTAGAGTAAGACTTTGACAGAGTGGTGTCCAAGGACTGGAAGACAAGATGTCAGTCATCCAGCAACGGCAACGAGATGGGTGGACGACATTGTTGCCATCGCGAGCAAAACCTGGATGAAGCTGGCACAGGAGTGTGGGGATTGGCACAAGAAAAAAGAGGCCCTATGCCCAGTGTTGAGCATGATGATGATATATTCCTTTCCTTTCCTTTAGTTGTTTTGCGCTCAGTGAATTCACAGCTACTAAATATTATTATTTTAAGATACCTCTAGATTGTTGACAGATTTATTCTGTTTACGTAAACGCTTTAATATTGGTTAAATTTTCCTGGTATGAGACCAGAGGGGCAATTCTGGTAATTTAAAGAACGTTCACAGTCTGATCTCAGTGTCAATCTGTCAAAAATTCCTATACATTTTTGTCAAATTTTTGAAATTCGATTGTCGCCGAGATGACACTGCGAACGTTTTTAATTAGTAGAATTGGCCTTCTGTTCTTCCGAACAACCCAACAAACTATGTATATTTAACAATTATTCCTGCAAAGAACTTCAAACACAATGTTTATAATTTATCTTACGCTTACGTAGGTACCTTTAACTGATAACGTAATTTCCAACAAATGGTGATTCAGGACGAGATAAATTATATTCAATGAATCGTGTAGTTATATGCATCCGTATCAAAACAAGATATTATTGCAGTTTTAAGTATCAGGTAAATTGTGACGAAACGTTGAATAGTGGGAGAATATAGGTAAAGATAAGAGCCGCGCAGTAATATATTATTAAATATTATGTTATTTATGTAAGTACAGACGGCAGCACATCAAACTATCCCAAACTGTCAAATTTTCCCAATTGAACATGAACATCCTTTATTATAAAGTGGAAAAACTATCAAAGTTTGACAGTTTTGGGATAGCTTGATGTGCTGGCCTCTGTACCTATTGACAGGGCAGAAGGAAAGTATTAAGTAAAAACAATTGGAGCTTCTGATCTAATTAAGTACAATTTTAAACAGACTATCCCAGGAATTTAATTCACTTACTCAGTTTATTTCATTGGAAAAAAAATATTTACCAGTATAAGAGGAAAACATATTTCAAAACCCTACATACATAAATACTCATATGGTTATGTTTAAAATTATTCTTACATACCTAGGTGCTGAGCTTCACGTAGGTTGAGTCAATTCATTAATCAGAATAACAGCCCAAGAAAATAAAATAAATAAGAAGCAAATCTGGGAGAAAAGCCGAGTGATGATTGTGATGAAACGGGATTTTCTTTATTCATTATTACATAAGTAATTCATATATTAAAAATAAATATGTGAAAAACGATCATTAATTAAAGTTAAACGAATCCTTTTAGATTTTTGCAATAAACTGATTTTCGGGACCATCGTCAGCAATTTTTTTTTTGAACACTACTTTTTACACACAGTTTGTCTAAATAGGTATTTTTTCGAAGTAAATTATCTTAGCTTCCTGAGCTATATACCTATCAAACTAAACAAACAAGGTGGACATGATTTTTGAGAAATAATTTAAGATTTTGTCGTCATCGTTTTACATCATAAAATAAGTAAGTACGTCACAGTTCTCGTAAGTTCGACGTCACTAATGTTCCAACTACTCATTAGTGAGACCGGATCAACTGTGACTCATTTGCTGTGACTTTCACTTAAAATAAGAAATAATCAGTAGACTGTGGAGACTACAAAATACTGTATCTATGTTTTCTGACGGGTAAACATGAAGTTAATTATTGGATCTAAACAATTTAATTTAGCTTGTTTACACATGGATAAGTCAGTATTGAAAGGAAACACAAATAAAATACATACAAAAGCATAAAGCAATTTTGTGGTACTTACAGAAATAATAAAATAAAATTAGTTCACAAATTCTTACAGGACCTGTGACGTTGATTGACGGTCCTCAAATGTTTTTGAACACTGAAATATGTACTACCTAAGGTAACTTATTTGTATATCGTATAGCTAGTGGATTTATCTAAAATAACGTTACCTACATATATTTTATCTAATGAGATATTTGATCTCGTTATTACCTGAAAATAGTTTAACAAATCCACTTTATGCCCAGAAAAATAAATGACTGTAGTCATTTATTTTTACTGTTTATACTGTTTCTAAGGCAGGGCCCCTCTAAGCTTGGGAGCAATATGTAAGGTGCTAGCGGCATCATAGCCACTAGCTAACAATGACTCTTATTGTTACTTAGTAAAGTAATTATTCAATTTGCTGTTTGGAAAGGTCAAATGCTTGTTGTCAGTAGCTAGAACACTTGAACTACAAGACTATATTAGAAAAACAAAAAAAAACAAAAAATGGTTCCAAAAAATTATTACACTTATTTTTCATTTACTGTGTTTTTTGTTTTTGTTATAAAGTTTTATATTTTTCACTTTTTAATTACGTGTGATAAGTGACCAACTCCACACAAATTTATGGTCATTTCGCCTGTCAAATGTCAGTGATAGGAAATTATTATTATTAGACCATAACACAATTTATACTTAGTGGATAAAATAGGTACGTGTTGTTTAAGCTAACTCAAAAAGCACTGATCAAAACATGACCAAATTTATGTGGGACCACTCGATTGGTATATACTCTTTCATACATAAGAAGAAAAAAAATAATTGCTGTTGACTGTACTAGCATATCGTCCACGTGCGTAGTTTGGGAAGGGCATTCTATCGAATTGGAAATACAATTCCTTTAGGGAAGGGAGCGTGACAGTATGTCTACCTCGTCTAGACAATATGTATTTTCTGTTTTCTGCATGTTTACAGTTTATGCATTTAATAGTATTTACGTGAATGTACGGAGCACCTGTGTTGTCTATAATTCATACACCGCGGGGTTTCACCATTCTCTCGGGACCTCATTAATTAATTAGCTTGCAACAACACCTTAATAAATTAAAAAAAATATTCGCGTTGTTGCTTATAGACATAGCTTTAAATTGTTTAGTTATGTTGTTAATTTTCCTGCTTTTCAACGTCGTTAGTGTGTAACCTTTGGACTGTTTGAAAGTTAGTGTGTGGATTGGTTTGGGTGACAGGAAAGCGGAGTAAAGCCTTATTTGCCTATAATTTTTTAACCTGATTTGGGTAAGGATATATATTCCGAAAGTCTCCGTTAGTGTTTTCCCAATCATACACTTACTGATTAAATAGTCTTACTATTCTTTTTAAAATTATTCTGTGAACTGGATTCGATGGAAGCACTTCGTCAATGCATTGTTTATGCATAGCTACTATTCTGACGAGCCTATTATTACTTCAGCTATTAAATGAAAGGGCTATGAATAATTAATATTATTACGTCAGTACGTAGTTCTAACCGACTAAAGGGGTGAGTCGCCTGGAAGTTTACGGCACAGCGTATTTAAATTTCAAATTGTGTTGAGTGTTTATGAATAAAGTGCTATATTGTCATGAAATTGCATGTGTACTTGAGTACTTCAAACGTAACCAATTTACATATTATTTTAACAAAAACGTTTTGTCAACAAGGTACTTTTAATCAACATTCAATGTTAATTTTACTTTACATACGTATCTATTTATTTTCATGAATGTATTTTTAGTACGGTGAGCATTGCGTTGAATGGGTCAAATAAAAATAATTCAATGATTGATTTACATATTGACTCTCTGTACCTCCTTCAAGTAATATATGTTAATGTAGGTACGGCTACAGACCGTTCTAAAAAGGAAAAATAGGTATTGTGTATGCGGACTATATCCAGCCGGCTTGAGTTACAATCTACTAAAGGAAATGTGTTATTGCCATGCTAGCAGGCGATGTTATAACAAACACCCACTATGTGGTAGGTCTGTACTGTTATCTCCTACAAACAGTTTGGTTATTAACAGTGCTAGTTGATCATTTACAAACAAGAATACAAACGATTGTTTCTTGTCACTTTTCATTAGGAATTCCAGAAACCAGCCTTTAAGTACTTGAAGTATGTTTGTACGCCTCAAAGTCCTCAAACGATACTCAGCGAATTCTTAATTATGTAGTTGTGTTTGTGTTCTATGCTGTACTTGTTTAGTACGGAGACGCTACACACGGGCTATGTGGGTCTCCTTCGCTCATGGTGTGTTTTATCTTTTCGTCGGCGCGAGGTCGAGCGAACACGCGAGCGCGCTAGCTACGCGCCTGATTTTGTATGACATTCCGTCGGAGTAGATGGCGCGAAACGGCCGCGTCATACACCGCACTTTACAACGTTTCACGTAAAATAGTTTGTTAACTTTCGTTCTAACCTAACCGTGCCTCCGATGCACTGCTCTCGTCTACGAAGAAAGTTTGCATAACAAGAGTGATCACTTAGTTTTACCATGTGATAAAGATGGAATATATCCAATCCAGTAAACAATTACAACGCGTACTTATGCTAAGAATCTAAATGACTCAGTGTTTTTAAAAATTGAAGTGTTTGCAGCTATAGTGTTCCATAGGTGGAATGTGCGCTCTTAGTTCTGTTAAAACCAGATACGAGAGCATAAAAATAGAACAATTTTATTCTATTATCCATATTGTGGATCAGATAGTTCTCTATTATGGGAGACACTGATTGCGTCTGTTTGTTATAAGTTACAGTGTATTGTATCGTGAGCAATATGACGAACAACTGGGGACGTCGTCGCCGGTACACTGCCGTGCTCATAATGTATATGATCTCGAGCATGAATGCAGAGTACTGTACAGACCCAGGTTAGATCATTTTTATCTTTTGACACCAAGTGGATCTTCTTTCTGATACCCAGCCAGCTGTTAATGGCGTTGAATGATTAACTACCTACCATGTTATGACAAATATGCACAATTAACAGTGGCCTTCTGGACACGTTTACAACTTATTGAGTTAACTCATTTCATACTTAATCGAATTGGAGATTGTAACGCATGATATTCTACGAATGAAGAAATACATTTTAAATCACAAACATAATACTCTTTTGCACTGTTTCCTTAGCTCAGTGATCAGAGTCTGCTCCAACTTGTGGAATCTCGAAGTTTTGTTTAGTAATCACAAAACTGTACCTACAGACATTT
Source organism: Polymixis flavicincta (assembly GCA_949987655.1). Classification (NCBI taxonomy): domain Eukaryota; kingdom Metazoa; phylum Arthropoda; class Insecta; order Lepidoptera; family Noctuidae; genus Polymixis; species Polymixis flavicincta. Next base: position 15,240,856 of record OX465181.1, on the reverse strand, counting down.
ATAAATCTCATTGTTTGGGTCGTCAGATACTAGTAGTGCTGTCTTAAATTCCTCACATTTGGATAAGGCTTCTTAATTTTTTAATAAATAAGCCTACATTGATTTCAAGCAATCGAAGGTACCTACTAAAAAAAATCATGAATTTAAAGGAATAATATTTTATTGTTAAACACAAGTTGAAGCAGGCTACGAGGTACCATCCTCACTGACATCAGGTACTAAATAAAAAGCTAATTAATGTAGGAATATTCTAACAGCATTGTGTCTTTGACTTTGTCACTTTTCCGCGTACCTAATACTAGCATTTTGAATTTGTTTAATTATGGTCACTAATTTGTAACTTAAGCTTGCTACTGACTTAGAATAGCTCCAAATGAGGACTGCTGGATGTATAGAAGATAGCTTTGCAAGGGTATGTATAGAAATAAGGGATAACCTATGACGCTTCATGGATGCGAGATGGATACCGGCAATGCTAACCAAACGCGCACAGTTATTAAACTATGTAGATGTTATTAATATTGTTCAAGTCACTAATCATGAAACCATACACCAGAGGCTATATAAATTGGAATCTTTTATTCGTTTTACAAAGGCGTTAATCTTTTTACTGCAGTACTGAAAAGATTACTTTGCTTAAAATCACTTAGTAAATGGAATGCTTATAAAGCGTTTGTTAAGGGCTAACTTCGACCGTCAAAAAATGTTTGGTTTGACTAGATACCTAATATAGGTTTGTTTGACAGCTCTGAATTTAATAAAGACTAATTTGGATTGCGTAGACATAACACTAATAATTATAAAATTAGCAACATCAGAAAGAAAAATGTTAAAAGTACTTTATATGTTCACAGCATTCGTTTTAGTTTTCTTATTCAAGATTTTTGAATGTTAAAGAAACACCCACAATGAAAATGTATTAAAATTCATTCAAGTATTATTTAAGATGTCCATAATAATAATATACCGACTTGCCTACTTATTAAAATGCAAAGGATGTCAGACGTACGATGTTATTTTTGCCAAACACTACTTTGTTGATGTCTTTGAAGTTAGGAATGTCGTACCTACCTATATTTAATTTATATTTAACGCTAATCTAAAGTAGTAACACGTGTTGAGTATGTTGGACAGCATCGATTTAGCCATACAAATGAAATCGATTGGACCGCAAAATTTTGTACGTTTGAAATAGGTTCTTAAATACGAGTAGCTTCATAAATTAAACTGTATTTCAAACCCGAGGTAAATTTATAATGGCACAAAAGAAACTAGTTCACGGGCAGTGAAACGACAATATTGTCAAACGACAATATTTGGTTCAATCGAATGAATCAACATCATAATAGTGTTTATCATTGGTGGTTGAAGTTCATGTTGATATACGGAATGAAAACACACGAGGCTGTGACCTGTCATAACCTTTATACTACCATAAAGTACAATACCAACTTTTGATTATATTTTGAACCTTAAAACGTAACTGCTAAGGTTCAATAAAACTCCTATCACTGCACTTTGAGATAGTGCACGGCAGAAAATGTATTGATACATTTGGCTGTTGTAACCGACGCCTACGCAGCTATTGATATTGTAGACAGTTTGGCACTGTGCCAAATATTGAGCTGTATCTGCTCTAATTGAAATAATAATCGTATCATAACTGTTTTACACTGTGATTCCTATACAGTTTCGAAGATGTGTTTCGTTATAAGATATTTTAGGAAAATAAAGTTAAGGAATTAACTCTTACATCGCTGTCTGCATTTAGGTACTTAAAACTTGAAATTACTAGGTAGCCTGGTTTGAAATAGATTTAGACAGTTTTTCCCCAAAAAACAAGAACGCAAGCCTTGGGAGGTAGGATCAACAAAATGAATGTCCTCCTAAGAACCCAAGCATCAGTTCATAAATCATTCATGATTTTTATGTTTCTGCTTGAAATTCGATATATCAGAAAAAAGGGTGTTGAACGAAACCGTGATAGCTTGATATCTATGCATTACATACGTTTGAATTTTATATGCGTGCATTATATCTTTCATATGAAAATCCGGCTTGTGGAATCGTTCTCTGTTTGCTTAAAGTTATAAATAACCTAATTGATCTGCACCTTGAGGAGGTTATTATAGTGCATATCAGTAGTTGATGATATCAACATCCGCCAATATTGCAAAACGGAAAATCCAAAAAAAAAGTAGTTTCACCTATACTAATATTATAAAGAGGTAAAGTTTGTGAGGTTGTAGGGGGTAATCTACTGAACCGATTTTGAAAATTCTTTTATCAATAGAAAGCCACGTTATTTGTGAGTGTCATAGCTTATAATGTTACCCGAAAAATGGAATTTCGTGGTAGTCGGATTTGCAAAGTAAGTCGAAAAAAAAAACGGTCGAACGAAAACATTTCTTACGAACTTATGTTTCAGTTCTCGAGAAAAGTTGTAGAGCTTGATAATGCCTACAAAAAAATCAGCGACAGTATATAAACACAGTCTAAATTTTATATTTAAGTCACAAACTCAGTACTAACCGAACCACACTCATAATTTCATCACAAGTAAAAATACCTACCTATTTACCGCCCAACGAAGTGGGCACGGGTCAGCAAATTTTATATAATTAAATCGATGTGACTACGTTAACGTACGTTTTGGTATCGATTAATAAATTTATGAATGCTATATTTAAAAGCTTACCAGAAATATAGCTGTCTCATCATTTACCTAATAGGATAAATCCTCAAAAACATAACCTATAAGCTAATATTGAATTTGCCAATTTATTTTATTAGATACCCGTAGAACAAAGTTTGGAAATGTTTCACTTGTAGCTATAATTTATACATATATTAGGTCTTTACCTATGAAATTGCCGTTCTGCAGTACTGGCCATTTCAAATCAAAAGAATTTTTGTTTGGCTAAGAATTCTAATTTCAAATTAATTTTATTTTAAAAACATGGATTTTTTTTTCTAAAAGTAGTCATTTCTTTATTGATTAGTGTTACATTTTCATCGCATTTCAATCTTTTTCGTCATCATGGATACGTTAAAAATTCGAGTAATTATGGAATATGAGTACCGTCGTGGCAGCAACGCGGCACAAGCGGCACGCAACATCAACGACGTTTACGGAGCTAACACTACAAACCAACGCACCACCTGTTATTGGTTTGCTCGCTTCCGTTCTGGAAATTTCGACCTGAAAAATGAACCTCGCGGTCGTCCGAAGACTTTGGTCGACAATGACGAATTAAAGGCGATTGTGGAAGCTGATGATACACAATCTACGGCTGAATTAGCAGCAGCTTTCGACGTTAGCGTCAAAACAATATTGGTCCATTTACGTCAAATTGGCAAGGTAAAAAAGCTTGACAAATGGGTGCCCCACGAACTCAATGATCGCCAGCGCGAAGTACGCGTCGAGACGTGCCTTGCACTGCTCAACAGACACACAAATGAAGGAATTTTGAACCGCATTGTTACCTGCGATGAAAAATGGATTCTGTTTGATAACCGTAAGCGCTCAGCAAGTTGGTTGGATCCTGGTTCAGCACCTAAACAATGCCCTAAACGAAAACTTACCCCTAGAAAAGTGATGGTCACTGTTTGGTGGTCTAGCGCCGGTGTGATTCATCACAGCTTCTTACCAAACGGGGTGAGCATTACTGCAGATGTGTACTGTGAAGAACTGAACACAATGATGGAGAAGCTGGCGCATCTCCAACCAGCATTGGTCAATCGCTCGTCTCCGCTGCTCCTGCACGACAACGCGCGACCTCATACTGCACAGCAGACGGTCTCCAAGTTGCAAGAACTGGGGTTGGAAGCTCTCCGTCATCCGCCCTACTCACCAGACCTTGCGCCTACAGACTACTACTTTTTCCAGAATTTGGATAACTTCTTGGCGGGAAAAAAATTTAATACCCGAGAGGCAGTACAAAATGCCTTTGAAGAATTTGTTGCCTCCCGTCCAGCTGATTTCTTTAAGAAGGGCATCAATAAACTGCCACTGCGATGGCAAAGATGCATTGATTGCATGGGTGATTACTTCGATTAATACAAATAAAAAATTCATGAAAAAAATTCGTTTAAATTTTTTCATACAAAACGGCAATTTCATAGGTAAAGACCTATTATAAGGCATAGGTCTTTCTCGGAAATTTTACTCAGGTACTCGCAAGAAATCGATTATTTTTCATGCAATACAGCACCCTAATTGCGTAACTCACGATTCATCATAATCTGTATCGTTTTGAAACGGATTGTTAAACCATTGCTTCATATATTATGTTCGAAAAATGTGTCTGTTCGACAACATAAATAACGCAATGAATATTGTTTAACTGTGAAGACGAAACCAATTATGATCAATCGTGAGTTACGCAATTAGGGTGCTGGTCGCACTTGTTTCTATGAAAAATACATGGCTTTTCAATTATGTGTATTGTGATTCAGTGTGGTTGCTGCTGATCATCAAAATGATCTATTTAGGTTGGACCTAAGATTGACTTGTTATTTTAACTTTTACTTACGGCCAAGGTATAATTAAAACAGAGAAAATAATGAAGCTGAGTCAGACTCAGACGTAATTCCGTATTTATTTGTAAGCAAATAACCGTTTGACAAGGCCTGAGAGGGGAGCCAGACTAGGGTTACCACTATTTCCCAGAGAATCGGAGGAAATTCAATTATTTTATTGAGAGTTCACGAAATTATGATTTCAATATTGATTACTAAAATGTCTCTAAAGCTCATCGTTTTCAACATACAGGATAAGTTTTTATCCAGGGCGCAAACTGTTACCAGGAATGCAGCATATCATTCTAGACCCCCTACCGCAGAAATTTCTCGCCGGTTATTAAAACAAAAATCAGCTGTTTCATAGAAAAGTACAATACCTACGCGGTCAAAATGTATGGAACAGCTGATTTTTTTTTGTATAACCGGCGAAAAATTTCTGCGCTAGGGGGTTTTGTATGATATGCTGAATTCATGGTTACAATTTACGCACTGGATAAAAACTTTTCCTGTATAGGTAGGATTTTCATGTGACTAATTAGTTATTAACCATACTGTACCAATATAGACGTACCAATTAAATTTATTAATTATCTAAAAATATTATGGACTAGCCTGACCTCACAGACGCTGTCCTGTCTTAACTATGAATATAAATTACGCGCAACTTTTTGTTCATAAGAACCTTCTGACTATAAGGAACACAACAAAAAAATAATTAGCAAAATTTGTCCAGCCGTTCACGTGTGATGCCGTGACCAAGGGAAATAGGAATTCATTTTATTATACCTAATACATATACATAATAAATATCATACCTTTTCATAAATTTGATAAATTGTAAGTCGAAATTTGCTATAGAATTGTCTGTTTTTCCATTGAGGTAAACCGTTTTAGTTAACGGGAAGGAAAAACTTTATCAATCGATTGCAATTATCATACCATAGTATCCTGATACGGGCACTGCTAGAATTATCTTGTCCTATAAGGGGCAACCTTGCTTACCGTTCTATGACTCAGTGGGCACCGAAGTCATCAATGGGGTCTCGGATGAATTCACAACATTTTAAGAGACGTGTGTTGTGAGTCATTCTTTGTCTGTACCTACAGACGTTAATCATTTCATTGATATTTCATCTTGAGTATTTGTTTTATAATTCGTGATCGCACGGTATTTTATAAAAATGGAGAGTAATTTACTTATTACTCTTCATTTTTACATAAATCGTCATTCATCTTAATATTTACATACTTATCTACAAGATATTTATAAAAACTTAGGCAGTAAAAGATAATTACAGGACCATTACTGTTTTTATTTATTTTGCAGTTTATGTATGTACAGAAATATAAACCTACAAGAAGAAAGCAACAGAAAAATAACGTAGTTTCAGAGGTGATGCTTATTTCTTAAGACATCTTCCAGCATTCATAGTTTTATAATGCTCAATAATGTGTATTCTAATCTAGTAGTCTAGACTATACTTAGGGGTATTTAAAAAAATCCAGCTCTTCGTTGCTAGCGTTTTTTACTTCGCAAACAATCGTTTTGTTTGTCTCGAGTCTGCGTGGGAAGTTGTTCATTACTTGACGATTATTATAATAAGGTATCAAGATGTCCGATTAGAGGTCACTTGGTATCGAATATAGTTTTCTGAAGAAACTTCTTACAAGATCGACTTATTTCTCGATTTGAAATCATTACGATATCGTTCCACTTTTAATACATAAATAATTTCGGAAAATAATAACTTATTAATTACTTTAATTTATTTTCATTACAATATTATCAGAAGTATTTAAATATTTCTCTTAAAAAACAATAACAATGATAATAATTATGCTTGTCTTCGGATAGGCCGAAATCCAACGATAGCTAGGTACTGCGATAAGTCTGAGTTGGTTGATTCAAAGTCAGAGTTCTTACCATTTGTTTGAAGTAAATTACATAGTTTACTTAGATTTTATTTATTAAACACTGCAAGATGTACATACGCGATGACAGTGATAAAATATCACATTCTACATATTGTCTTTGATAAGATAATATCCAAACAGCACCCTAATTGCGTAACTCCCGATTCATCATAATCTGTATCGTTTTGAAACGGATTGTTAAACCATTGCTTCATATGTTCGAAAAAAGTGTCTGCTCAACAACGTAAATAACGCAATGAATATTGTTGAACTGTGAAAACGAAACCAATTATGATGAATCGTAAGTTACGCAATTAAGGTGCTGATGTTTGTCTAAATAAAGACGTGACAAAATAATCACACTTAAATGGGCAATTGTTTCATTCACAGGAAGAGATTTTCAGACTTGCAAAAAAAATGTAATTATTTTTAATTAAATTTTTTACTATATCTGTTGGTTAAATGTGAATGAAAAATTTCAAGTGTCTCCAAAATCATCATAAATGATTTGTAGTAAATAACACCATCTTCGGTTAATTTTGTAGTAATTCGGGTAAATCATAAATGTAAACTAAAAAGAGGAATAGGCCCAATATCGAACCCTGAGGAACGCCCATTGTAATTTCAGAGTATATGCCGTTTACTTTAACTTTAACCTTTTTTTTCAGCTATGATCTCAGTAAATCAAGAGCTGTATTCCTAATCCCAGCACTGTGATCTAGTTTCATCAGATCATTATTTTATTATTACTTACTTGATTTTCTACTTGTTGGAGAGGCCGATGCCCTGTCTCAAAGACCGTCCAAAGTTTGACAAAACCGGTTCACCTCAAGGCGATTAATAAGCGTAGGTTGTGGTTTACACACACTAGAACGTGACAAAAACTGCCTTTTATTCATCGTAATGAGTTATCAATAGCATAGTAAATAGCTAACGAATTGCTTTATATAAGAAGAATCTATAATATACACATAAAGTCACTTTTCGTGTCCATTTGTGTGGCTGCGTTGTTTTTCTAAACTGCTCCACAGAATACATATTAGTACAAGTCTAGATATATACTTACAACGGATTTAGATGCCGTTTTGAACATTGTTTAGTAATTTATTCCAAAAGGTGTTTAGCTATAGATATATAGAACGTTTATATTTACCTTGGTACGAGTATACTATAGAAATATCAATGTTTTGTTAAGTCTAAAAACCGTACTAAGTAGTGGTGGGTCGCTAGTACTCGCTAGTATGTAAATAACAAAGAATGCTACGCGAGAAGACAGAGCGATTGAATTAATTACCTTTCTTCAATACGCCGGTAATTTTTGCTGTATGGCCCCAAACATTCATCAAGGTCGTCTCGACTATATTTAGCTATTACAGACACAGTCTAATGATGCATAGTACTAGTTATTACAAATTATGAACTCTATTCTTACACTATTTTGGTAAGGTAATTAGAAATTTGACTTCTGCGTTATGGCAAAGGGCCGATAGCTGTGTGACGTCATGGCCTAGTTACAGTCTTTTTTTTTTGATAATTATTATCAATGAGTGTAATTAGAAAGCATTAGGAGTAATACAGTTCACCTTTACTACTACTCTAATGAGGTTTTCTTTAATGCGTAGACCTACTTGGAATTCCAAACAGACAAAAGGAGCTCACAGATAAATATTGTGCCTTATTATAGGCATGCATGAGGTGTAAGATTGCATTAGTAATTATGAATAGCTACCAATCTCTTTAAATGGTGTTGTTAGCACTCTTATGGTTAAACATAACATAAAATGTGAATTATTGTTTGCGCGTGGACGAGATCCGAATTATTTATTATTTTGACTAACTAATTTGGCAACTTAATTTGTTAATCATATAATATTATGTTAATTCTATTCTTCGCTTATACGCGACACCTTTAAGGCTGTCAACAAGGAAAACCTGATAAAAAGAAAATAAGGAAATAACATTGTAAAATCAAGGATAAGTTCCAGGTAAGTTAACGAAATCTAAAACTGATTGCAAACAGGTTTTTTCTCATACAAAAAAAAAAAGCTTGTGACATTAGAAAATTTAATTTTATTTGATGCACAGTCGGTATAAGCTAAGATACAGGCAACTATTTTGCTATAACTGATCCTAGTATTTTAAATTTTAAGCTTTTTACGCGTACAATAACATTGAATAATAAAAATTGTAGTTATTCTTTTTGCGTGTAAGCATGCCTAAATCTTTTGTAGACTCCACTAAGTATTGTAGCAGATAAGTGAGAGGTAGATTTTCTATTAGCTGTCGGGTTGTAGGTAATATGTTAGGTGTTGTGTAGGCCATCATTTGTCACTGTCCCCTTTTCTGATATCTTCATTCACTTGTCCTCAGAATCTATTGTGTTTTGAAGTATTAAGCTATTACTTGCAGTTCTCTCAACATTAACTACCTACGTTCTCATTTCATCCATTTGTTTACATCTATTTCTATCCACCATCGTTCAAACGACCTTGTGGAAGTACTATAGTTTTAATTCGATGACACATTTTGGGTGATCGTTAATTACTTTATTTACAGTTTCTAGGGAACATTTGCTGATTACGTATAACCAAGATCTGCCTCTTAATAATGTAGTTTGTTTTAGTAGTAAAGTTGATGAAGATGGACATGTGTAAACTTTTAGTTGTTCTTTTATGTTGCGCCTAATCTTAACAAAGAAGTCCAACCGCTGATGATATCATGAGGGTCACTGTCCGTGATGGACGCAAAATAGGATAACAATCACTATGACACATACGGGGGCCACGTGACTGGTAAAAAGTTAAAGGATCTCCTCAGGGTCAGTTCAGATAGAACGGAAAATGCCCGAGCAATTTCCTGGGTCCATTGTAAATAACCATAGCCATAACCATAACCATAGCCTAAAGTAGAAAATTATGTGACTTTCGACACAGTCGGCTCGTGCATGCTCGCGACTCGTTTGCTGTCGGTTTGAATAGCGGGTAGAGAAGGCTCGAGCCTGCGCGAGGAATTTACCTTTCTGTCCAAACCTACCCTTATCAGACATTTGTACTCAATACTTTATTGTGTTCCACGGCGTGTATTTAGGTGGTAACTTAAAATGGTTCCTATGTCATCATTGCGAACTCTGTTGCACACAGAAAAATTGTAAAAGTAGAGGAAGCTTTGAAAATTCAACTTATCAGTCTTCTGAACTAAATCGTATGTTATATTGTAATATTAATCTTGTAAACTACATTGTTTTTAATATTATATAGTTGACTGTGCTAACTTTCTTTTAAAGTTGAAAGAACATAGGAAAATAGGTACCTACAAATCGACAGAGATGGTATTTTTCTCGTAGCGGGAATACTGAATACCTACTTGTCTACTTTGGGCTATTACCGAATGAAACCAGTATATCTATAGTGTATCACCGTATATTCTACCTTATCATACAACTGCTTGAGACTGTTGTTAGTTTCTTTCCACATATGTCATAAAATCATAATATCTCTCTATCTAAATACTTTGCATCTTCCAATCTCCAAGATATGATAATTGTAGAATCTGAACATACATTCTTAACATACATACCTATGGAATGAAATGAAGTTAAAAATCATAAATTTTAGAACAATCAGAAATCATCGACTCTTCACGTGCCCAGACGGCTTTATTTTTTGAGTATGGGAAATCATCAAATATCTTCTCCCGCTCTGGGTGGAGCAGGAGGGCGTGTCAGACTTTTACTGACTAAAACCCGCTCGTGTTCCCTCAGTTGCCTGTGTGCCAGGGGCCACAGTATCTCTTTCGAACAACCCGCACCCCTGGCAGGCATCGGCCCTTGCGGACCCCATCAGTTGATGCTGACATCTGTTTGAGTTGCGCGTGGAACACAACGCGTCGTCTACCCGGGTTTGGTCCTTCCCACCGGACAGCGAGCTTCCCATTACTCGCCATCTGCAAGCCCGCGCCTACGGTGGCCGGGAATCAGCCTGGGATTCCCGACGCCCAGGGCGTCTCCTGTGGCGACTAGGGCCGTAAGAGCGCATATACTGCCTCTCCCTCACGTGCGCCGCCTCCCTCTTCGCGAGCATCACTGGTTCGCAGAAGGAGGTGACGGCTACCCATGCACTCTCGCTTCGAACCATGGCCTGGACCAGGGCCGGACGCGAGAGATCGCCTGTGCCAATCGCCTCCACAAGAACACGGTGGTGCCCCGCCCAAGCCGGGCAGTCCTCCACCTTATGCTCCACCGTGTCCTCAGAGCGATCTACGCAGTGGGAACACCCGGACGTTTTCTCCCGCCTTATCCGAAACAGGAACCTCCCGAAACAACCGTGTCCTGTGAGGATCTGCATCAGGCGGAAGGTGAGGACCGTGGCGCCTCTCAATCCACTCCTCAAAAAGGTGACTGACCGCCGCAATCGTGGCGTGCCCAGTACCCAGACGGCTGGCCTATTCTTTGGCCAAATAATCAGCAGCACCATACAACGTGGCAATTCTGCCAGCCTCTTGGGCACTTTTCCCACTAACAACGATGCGGACGAATTATTTGATGCTCTGTGATTCTTTTCTCTCTATTTTTGTTGTATACCTGGGTATAGAAAAATTGAAAAATTACATAGCAGACTTTTGAATTGTTCATAATTATATGTATAATGGTTATTCTTCTTAATTTAGTAGATCTTCTTAAGGTCTTAAGAGCAGGCCAGTGGTAACGGCCTTAAGAGTTTGTACCTCGTAGGTTCGAGCCCAGACCGGCCTTTACTTTATGTAAATTATTTTATCACCACTGCTCTTAAAACGGTGAAGGAAAACATCGTGAGGAAACCAGCATGTTCTAGAAACAAAAATTTGAAGACATTTGTTCTGGTCTCGCGTGGTCGATTACGGCCTACCTCTAAACGATATGAGCCTGTGATGCAGCAGTGGGAACATTATATGCAGTTTATGTATGAAAAGGCTGGGAAGTGAACTGCTAATAGAAACTTAGGCATTTTTGAAAGATCTTTTCTAAAAGCGTTTTCTTTTTTTCATTAATCCTTTTAGACTGTCGTATAATTCGCAAGCAAAACTCTGACTCACATCCACTAAGCATTCGCTTGGGAGATGTCGAAAGCAGAACAGTCTCACCTCTTGAGTCAAGTTTATTTGCTTAAATGCAGTGTTTAGCGCCATTACAAACAAATGAATGTGTAACTGTTTAGCATTTTGTTTTATTAAATAGTAAACTAATATGACGCATTGAATGGTGAGCTGCAAACTCTGAATCATCTCCTATTTGTGTCTCTTGCTTATTTACTTAGACTTAGTTTATTAACTTACCTTGGTTTACTTATTAATTTTAACGATATCTCCAGTTTCTTCAGCATTCTACTAGTAGCTAGTAGTTAAGCATTGCTTGCTAAATGAAAGGATTTTTATAATTGCTGTACCAACTGCATCATACTTTCTTCTTCGTCATTCTCACCAATTCGCTTGAAATAACATGTCACCGAAATTCTGCGGTTAATATACCGTCTGGCCATTTTCATAACCACAAATACCTACTAACTTTTACAAAATAGTTAGGTGAGATTATAAACGGGGTTCAACTCCGTTTATGACCTCAGGTAATTATTTTATGCCTTTTTGGTGCCTCAAATAAATATCAATAAGCAACACAATTTTATTCTTCACCACCGTTTTCGTTTAGTGTCTGTTTCGGTAATACTATTTTTGTATCACTGGCAGTTAATTTATAAGGGCCCCTATTCCGGCCTAACGTTACTTTAAAAATCCCGGTGCAGTGCCGGAAATATCAACTATATTGAATGAGTGGTGGACATTTTTAAAGAAAATATCCTGGATTTTTTTCTTTAACAATGTGACTAACGCAAGATACTAGGCTTTAAGTTTGGTTTATTTTATTTAGGTATTTTATAAAATGCGTTTTCCTGCCTTCTTTTAAGGGCGAATTTCACCAATGAAATTGAACGTGTTCAACACGTCTAAACCGAGCTGATGAGCTGTCAGTGTCAAAAATGTTATGGAATATTGGTGACAGCTCTCTAACGCGGTTTAGAAGTGCTGATCGCGATCAGTTGAATTGACGAAATCCGCACTCTGACGCTGAGGAAAGTAATTCCTAACATAATACTCGAAAAAAAAACTGAAGGTTGTAAACTTTATTCAACGTTTAGTAATAAGGAGGTAAGGTGTACAGTTGATGACTTTCCTTCTAATTACTTTCTGAATAATGCATCTCCATTTGCTAGGGTCTCTGCCGTTAAGCCATATCCTCATTAATTAAATTAAGCGGAAAAGAAAATTCTTCTACAAAGTAGTTGAATGTGGCGCGTCGTCGTAAATCGCTTACTGTTATTTTTGCACGGTTTCATTGTTTAATGTAAGTATTACCTAATTTAGACGACGACGTAACTAACTGCATTATTTCAGCCAAGGTTGACTCACACAAGAGTACCTACTAGAAGTGTACCTTTTCTCGGACATGCATTCCGGATGAAATATTAGTAGTGTTAAAACAGTTCATAGATTTCAGGACTAATGGGAAACTTTGCGTCATAGCAGACTTAGCGTAGGAGTAACAATTTATATTAATAAAATGGTGTACTAGATGACATTATTAGGGCAGTGTGGGTAGGGAGTAGATAACCCAGTAAATGTGTGACGATGGAAGCCACTACTTGATGTAATTACTAATTACAATTAGCAGTTGCTGGAAAAACGATAAGAGTTTAGTTAACAGCCTAGAGATGTTTCTAGATTTTGGTACCATATTTATCTAAACATGGATTTGAATTAGTCCATTTAAGAGAAACCTAGTCGCGGGCTCCAACTCACTGGTGGGCCTGGCTGAAAAGCACGCTTCTTCACCAGGCTTCGTGTCCGACAGAGGTAGTACCCGTGATGAGCAATTAGACGCTAGTCTACACGCACAACATTACTGAGTGAGCTGCAGGATCAGTTATAGTAAAACAGGTGTGTAAAAAATTAAGGAAAGTCCTTCGGAAGATCGGGTTTTCTGAAAAAAAAAAAACACAGCATAAATCAATGACCAATAAAGTTTATTGCACTTTTTGATAATTGAGTTTTGTCAGTACTGAATTAGTTTTGGAGATTTAATACTTTTTTTATTACTTAAAAGTTAGGTTAAATTAGCAAGAAAAACTAATCTTTTTTGGCTCCTAACTTTTTAATGGTTTTTAATTTTAGTATTGTTTCCGTACAGACAATATTAATAATAAGACAAAACCATACCATTTTTAATTTTTGATGTAGATTGTCAAACAGTGGAGTAATGCACTCCCGAAGTTTGTATGGGAAAAATGTGGACTAGATTCACCTTAATGTTGTTATTTAGGTAGGTACGGAAGTAATTAAAATAAAATTTTTGCTTGTTATATTTTATGTAAAGAGGAAAAAAAAAGAAAAAAATATCCTTTATTTGCGGTAAACATGACGCAGACAAAGAACACAAAAAATAACAAGCTGGGAAAAAATATGCGTCTCATGCAGGCATAACGGCCATCGCTCAACATAATGCTACGACTTTATACGAAACTGACGGCATCCACCATTCGAAAACTTGTTACAAATTATATGTAGTACCTACGTAGTGCTACAAATGCTAAATAGGAAGCTTGTGATAACAATTATTTTGTTATACAAAAATATAGGTATAAGAGCTCATAGGAAAAATTAAATATGTTTTATAAAAATACTCTCTAAAAATTTGAGATTATAAGGCATTTGTAAGACTTAAAAGAAAAACAAAAAGATAAGTAGTATCTCCTATAGTAGTCACGTGCTTACAAATGCTAAACAGGAAGTTTGTGGTACTTCACAATTATATTATTATACAACAATATATGTGAATAATTTAATATATTTTACTAAAATACTCAAATAAAATAACAAATAAAAATAGGTATTTGATTTTTAAGGCATGTAAGATGTTAACTTAAAAATTATAAGCAGTATCTACCTAATGTTAACGTGCCTACAAATGCTAAACAGGAAGTTTGTGAAAACAATATTTTTTATACAAAAATATATAGGTAGTTCTGACATGAAAAACGATTGTATGTTTTTATAAAAATCCTCTCTAAAAATATATGATTTTTAAAGCATGTATGTGACTTAACAGTCTCCTGTCTAAATTAATGTGTATTGGTCATGCATAAAGTACAAGGTAAATACGACTAATTAACACTAATTTTGATTCATTACTCAGTTTAATAAGAATTCTTAATAAAACTACCTCGGGGCGGTAAAATAAACATTCCCCCGTAGGCCGTGGATAAAATTGCGTACACTAATGGCTAATAAAATTGATCGTCGACACTTTTATTACACAAATCAATGGACGAATTCTGCAGATGTCGTAAATTGACACTTAACAAGCTTATTATTATCTCGAAATAAATGAATGCTAATGGATCCATTTATATTAATATAGTTTACGTCATAATATTCTTTGTTACTATTATTTTATAGCACAAAACTAAAATAGGAAATATATGTCGGAAAATAACACTCATAGTTTAATAATGTGTTATTTGCTTAGTCTCAGTTAAGAGCAGCCTTACTGAAAAATATACCATATGACGTACTATACAATCATATAAAAAAAACCTATCCTGTTAGCCCATATGTATCACACATGGTTTCATTTAATCGTAACATTTGTTGCAAAGATATCTGGTGATATATCGAATGACGTGTCACCACTCTAGCATGTAAACCATTAGGTACGGTATTTACACATGATTTAACTAGATAGATATTGTAAGTATTTATTTATCTATAATATTGCCTCCATCCATCAATGGTATAGACAGATAACAGGGATCACACTAATGTTGCTGAACCATAAAATTTGTAAGTGACTATAGCAGGATTGTTAGTTTTTGACTCAAATTAATATACACTAGTATACTTTACATCACTATGTGCAGTTTTTCACTGTATTGATCTGACGGTCAAGATGACGTCATGTACGTGTCCACTGGTCCCGTCCACTTTTTGCATGCCGCATGTAAAGTAAAGCATGTCGCGAGTCTTTCCTGCGAGAAATACTCAAATCGACATGCCGAGAAAAGCTCAACGTGATTTCAATGAGGGAAAAGTATGAATCGAACAACAATTACGAATGCGAGTTTTGCGAGAATTGCCTATCAGTGTCTAGGTACACTAAGTAACACTAGATAGGCTAGGAACAACAGACTCTGAAAACTAGTCGTTCTAAGGTATGCCTAACCAAGTAAGAAACTGGGATTAGATTCGTTTAAAACGTAATAAATATTGATTCGATTTATCGTTTTATTAACGTGTAATAGAATTTTCTCAGAAGAACATATAGCACCTTCAGTCATCGTCCAAATAGTGTATGAATTTAATCGTTTAAGCGTGGCGGAATGCGTATCTCCACAGTTTAGTAGCACATTATAGCTGTGTCGTGCAATCCTACCAACTCAAGATATTTAGTATGCTCGATACAATACTGTTTGTAATGGTCTATTTGAATAAAACATAATAAACTTTAATATAACCCTGGAGCCAAAGTCTCATTAAAATTTGATAGTCTGATCGGTCTGAACATAAATCAAAGTATTTACATTAATGGCTTTGTTGTGCGTAAGGGCCATTGTCTATTTTAGCGACACTTTGCTTCTATTCGCATAATTGAAAGTCAAATAAGCAGCCTGTGCCCGAACGGACAAATGCTAATAAAAATTAATGGAGTAGGTATTGCGTATCTTTATGGCTAAATGGGAAATCCCCGAAAATCATGGTGGCACTGCCTTCAAATTTGAAGAACAAGAAAATGATTCATATCCGATTCAGATCCCTATTTCACCACTTGGTGTAAATAGAGTTGTTTACAACATTTCAAGATAAATAATAATTTATCAATATTTCATGTTACCGATTTTGAAGAACATACATATCGGAAGTAAGAAGTCATAATCCACTGGCCTGGTATAGATGGGAACTTCAAGAGATTTTATAATTTTTCCGATGAGAGACGAGATATCCGATATTAGTGCAGTGAGTCATGCCTTTTTTGCTATCTGAAGCCCTAGTGTGCCCTATTGGCCTTAAATTGGTGACGGGCCAATCGGAGCGCCGAACGCGCTCGATGCGTTTGATCGAGATGGTAAAATGAAACTCACACTAGGGCCTCAGAGTGCCAGCTTTTTGAAACTGTACTCATTAATTATAGTAAAAATATAATTTGTCTCTCTTTTACACTCATTTTGTAGTAAATTAATATTACAATATCTGCTTGAAAAGGTAGCCTTTTTGTTGAATGATATAATTTTTTTTCTTTTGTTCCATTCTGATACTAAATTATTGTTCTTGGCATTACTTTTTCATTTTGAATGGTAATCATTCTAATAGCGATATTTTGACAGGCATCGTAACTCTGCGAACTGATTTGCTTTACCGAATTCTGAATCGCATCGCGTGACTAGAAAGTATCGATGTAAGTTATTGGTAAACAAACATACAGGGTGAACCAATTCGGGAAGGGTAATCAATTCTTTAACGTTAACCCATTTATTTAACCTGATTGTAGTTTTGTACCTTACGTACAATGATCCTCACACTTTTCTCATTGTAGAGCAGAAGGAAGTATCTTGTTTTACAATAATTTTAGCGACAGGATGTACATTCTCATATCTTAACACAGACTTCCTGTGTAAGTTTTGTATACATACTGTTTTACCGACTGTTCTTTTTACCGGATGTGTCCACTGTTGTTCGTTTGATATTTTATTTAATTAATAAATAAACATTATTAGAACTGCGTTGCAGTCGCCATTGATTGTGTTTATTAATAAACGCATACTGATTGCCTATCAACTCGGTATTATAATTATTTCCATGGGGTCATTTAACGTTAAATGTTTAAATGGGTGCGTAATTTGTTATCTACTTAAATGAAATAGGCTAGCCACCATTACACGGGACTTAAACATAACTAGCGAAATGTAGGTGTACTAGGTAGGTACACCTCTCCCCAACCCTTTGCAACAAGGCGTGAAGTTATGTTATGTTATATGTCACCGTAACATTACGAACACCGTTAGTTTATAATCTATCTCGCGAGATTAAAAAACTGTCGATAAATTGTGAACTGCAAAAACCATTTACAATTAACGCACTATTTTTCGATAGTTTATAATCTCTCCGTCAAATTGTGAACTGGTATCAAGACGGATAGTACCTTGCGCTATTACCTACTAAATAGTCAAGTAACTGCTAACTTGGAAGTGTCGCTCGCCGGCCGATGCCACGGCACCGCTCGCTTCGCTCGCTCGGCTCGCGCGCGTTTGGGCGCAGTTCTAATTCTAACCTAACATAACTTATTCGGTCGGTAAACAGTACAGTTGGTGCAGTTCACAATTTATCGACAGTTTATAATCTCATGAGATAGATTATAAACTGACGGTGTTCACAATCATACATTGACATATACCTATACGTATGATGCAACATACGTGTTATCGAAATAAACCGAAAGCCTTTAAAAAAACGTAACCTACCTGTTTGGTCGAATGGAAATACTTAAGGCGCAATATGAAGGAAATGTATAGGTAGGTACTAGATACCCTGGCAATATCGCATCGCGGCTACAAATAAGGTTTAAAACAAGCAACGATGCGTTTGATGTTAGTTGAATCGACTGCCAACCAAAATAAAAGTAATTTTGCAGTTTAAATAAAATAAAAATAATTTCCACTGCCCAGTGGAACAATTATTAGGTATTTATTCAGTTGATTGAATTCCCTTTATTATCATTACCTACATTCAGTATGATAGTGGACGCTGACTATTTTAAGATTTATGTGACGAAAAATAAATTTTATGAGGTCTGTTTTGTGATGGAGTTATTATAATACTATATGGCGAAATATTTTTGAATAACTTCTAACATTTGACAATATACTCAAATGTTGGCTTGTAGTATATAATATGTAATTATGTGTGTAATATATAGGTATTATGTACTTCGCCTGACTTTGTGGCAAAAAAACTGCACATTTTAGAGTTTCCTTCGTTTGGGTAGCGCTTTAATATTTATAAATATTCAAAACCGCAAGCTATTAACGTGATTATGTCATCTATTTAAAAGTAGTAAAATTATGAATATAATTTCGGAGAAGTTTTGATATTTAAATCCCTTAAAACTGTTGCCAACGGATGAAATTTGGTTCTAGCCAAATCGAGTCGTCAGTTTGTTGTATTTTCAGTCCTAACGAAATTTTATCAATAAAATTTCAGGTAAACAAAACCACAAAATCGATAAACACTGTTTTCAAATTGATATTATAATAAAATAAAATATCTTACACGTTGGCTCTGAGGTCAGTGAATTAATTCAAACTCCAAATAGTACGGATAAACGCAAAATACGTATCGTTAAGATAATATTTAGACATATCTTTTATTTGGTAGAGTCCATCGTTGAGTCTCGTATTGACGGCAAATATAATTGGACCAAGTGTATTACCCTGCGGAATTCTGATATGGTTGGGTAGTAATCCATTTAAGTAGTGCATTCTATACATGTTGCGTGTATTTTTATTTTTAGTAGTAAATTACTTGGCTGTAAAAGTATAAGGGGTTAAAGAGTTACACTCTTATTATTTATGCCTAAAGTTATTTCACAATGATATTTGTTGAAAGTGTCGAATGCTTTCTAAAATTCTAAGAAAATTATTTCGGTTAAGAGGAAGTCGCAAAAAGATTACCTTTAGGTTTATACTTATTTACAGTGGCGGCTGGTAGGTCATGGAACTGGTGGTGCACTTTACTAGCTCACTAAGTATTAGGGGTAATAAGTAAATAAATAAAAAAATATATTTCAGATTAGTAATTTAACTCTAAACGAATAAACAATAGTATTCAGTTTCACGTAAACTAAACTTCGCGGTGACAATAATGAGTCGGTCATTCATTATGGCCGGCATGCAAACATCGCCAAACCTCGGGCGCTCTTGGTAATCGACGTTCGGTAATATTCGGTTCAGTTCGACAAACTTCGGTTCCCCCGTGCGGCGCACGAGAATCGACAAATTACTCCATAACGCTCCATACAGTTATGTCAACTATCTTCTGTCTCACGCGCTAGGCGTTTTAGCTCGGATCTCATAGAAATGTATGAGCATTCGCCGTGCGCTTCGGCATAGCGCACGAGCGATCTTCTGTACCGTGAAAATAAGCCTTAAAAGTTTAGCAAAGAGCTTATATTGTTTCGTCAGTTTTGTTAGTATTACATATACCACAATGCGATTATTAAACATTTTGTGATTGTTTCGACACCTATTAAAATCTGGTACTTCAGCGCACGAGTGCACTTAAGGGACAGCCGCCCCTGCTTATTTACCTCTAGTTCATGATAAGGTACCTATCCGTGCTCGGTTGCGTTTTATATAATTTTGGTACTAATTTAACTAGAAAAGTTTCCAGTTCTAAGATGATAATATCTTAAAACCACTTTCTGAACCGAACCGAACAGTTGAGGTTGGTTTTATCAAAAATGTGACAACATTTGGTAGTAGCATCAAATATAAAATGAATGTGTCTAATTTCGTGCCTCGGGACTAACAATCAGTAGACATGAATTCAATGAAAACAACACTAATTTGATTTTAGTCTACTGGCTACCTCGCCCACGCGGGTGTTAACGGGACGCTAAAACATATTTACGTAGGCAAGTTTTCCCACGAACATCTAGTAGATATATCATATTAACTGAAAAAGTCGTCACCGCTTGCACTTAGCGTGATGAGATGACCATTAATTTGTTGATAAGTAGAGCTGCGGGGTCCTAATCACTTAATTGGTAGCTGTTTCCAGGGTTTAATACGATCAATTGTTATCAGCGAGGGACATGACGTTGTGGTTCATTTGCTATCCTACTGGTAGGATTAATTTTCCGAATGTTGACCGCACCTGTGTCACGCCCTGGACGCGAACACTGCTAATTAATAGTGTTTTCGATAGGTGTGCAGTAGAAGGCGGACGCCCTGCCGCCGCGCCACCCCGCGCTGCGGCTCACGTTACAAACGCCATTAGTATGATGATAAGCTCGTCAAGTTCCTACAGCTCTACTGCCGTCACTCAGTTACCTACTTGATGATATATTACCCTTCGATTAGCAAGTTGTAATTCTAAACTCACCCTTGTAAGGCTATCGATATTTGCTTATGCATCTAAATTGATGAGTTATAAATACCTCTTTTACGATGATAAATTGACTATCATTTAATTAAAACAATTTATTTGAAATTTATTCAATTAATGAGAAGTATCTTTGTTAATAAATTAATAGGAATATAATTTATGATTATATGGTTAAGAATAAAATAGGTGTATAATTATTCGTTTGGTCACACTACGAACGCATAAACAATTAATTATTTTGATCATACTTAAATCAAATATCAAATTTTGTTAGCATTAAATACGTAGATAAGAAGCAATTGTTAAACGTTTGCTCCTGTTGTCGCTTTCAGATGATCTACGAACGAATGGCCCGATTATTAATCCATGTAAAAGCGAAATAATATTGCAGAAGGGGCAAAACTTTACGCTTAAGTGCAAAGGAAAAACAGCAGTACAGATTAAGCAACAAGAAGTACCCGAAGAAGTAATCGGACCATTTAAAATAGAATCGAGAAACACGTCTGTTCCGCTCGTAGGCGAGTACTGGTTCGAGACAGTCCTCGAGCTGTACAACGTCGACCAGTTCGCGATTGGCTATTACGCTTGTTTCGACGACACGGTGAACGGTAGCGACATACTAAATAACCTCACTGATGAACCAAATAACACGGATCATATAGCTTTTATTTATATTTACGTCAATGGTGAGATTGGTTTTGTACTGACATTCAATAATTTTTTCAACGCCTGTGTCTGTATCTCATGATTAATAAAACTTTTAGGCTCGGATAGCTTGTTTGCACCCATGAGGGAAGTCATTGTTCCAAGAAAACAATGTAAGGTTGTAATTGAATGTAGACCAACGACACCAGATATTGAAGTTGTCCTGATGTCGGTACGTATTATGTATAAATTGAATGTAAACGATATCATATTTACGTATATACCAGTAAAACCTAAAAAATATTGAAAACTTTAGGTATGCAAATAAAATTTATTAATGAATCAAATGCGATTTACCGTAATTTTGTCAAAAATATGCGCCAGCGCTACATCAACCGCTTATTGCATCTGCATGATAATAATTTACAAAATAAAATAACACAATATACTGCCATTGTGGCCTTATAAAGCAAACTTAATTATCTTGGCTACTTTATATATAACATCGACTGTTGCAGGTAATTAATTTTACTGTTAGTGTTAATTAAAATTCACAAATATCAACGTTTTCACACTTAAAGCTTAAATAACTAATGCTTATTGCTAAAGACAGAGCCGATACTAAAGCATGATAGATTGAAATAAAATTGTTTCGTAATAACATTCTTAATATTCAGATTCAGGACATTGCAGACCCAATATATCAGCAATATAGTCCCAAAATCGGGTTCGTCATCGATAGCGACATGCTCTCCGATCCTCTCGGATCGATTTCGATGTATCGCACAATCATCTGTGAGTTTGCTCAGGGACAAGACAATCGGATAGAAAAACCAGTTGTTTTCCAACGTAGGTGAATAGCAGATGTGTGCGTTTTAACATTTTTATTATATTTTATAATTATATTATACCACATTCACGAGAAAGGGTGGGTCGTTGCCTTGCTCATTGCCAGAATAACTTCAAATGACACGACAACAGTCGAAATTAATTACTTTTTTCTGAATGTGGCTTGTTGTGTTTTTCAATTTCATTAGATTAGTACTTAATGCATAAAAAAAAATCATAATACATTTAAAATTGAAAAACATAACTATTTATCCGTACTTACTAACCAGAATTTATTTGGCAATACTACAATAGTCGCAGAGTAACAGGACACCAGAACAAATAAACTATTCTTCAAAGATTGGGTTTTTAATGAGAACGTGTAGTAGGTCTGCGTACAAATGCCGTGGACAACGCAGAAACCAAACCGAATGGAAGCGTATACGTAGTAAGTAGTGCTACACTCTTGATGTCACCTAACAAGGTAGCGTGGTGTGATGGTTTCATTCACTGGACCAACAACTTTAATACTCAGTGTTCCACTAGATGACCTTTAATATTACGTGATGTTTTGTGTTACTAGCTTGAAGCTTACTACTATTTCTATCATTTCTACTTCTTTGGTGTGTTGCTCTGCGTAACTCCTGTATCTATGCATGTTACACGTTTGATAAAATCTACTAACACTGTTTTGTTCTAATTTATTATAATTTAGGTAATTGATGTTATGTGGTACTTATATTCTAATGTTTTCATGGAGGGTAGATTTAAATATCACAAATTCTCGTTTTTCACTGTTTTGCCGTGAATCATTATTTGCCTGCCATGATGAGTTTTTGTATGGAAAAGCACTTTATTTTTTTTATAAAAAAATAATTAAGTATGCGTTAGTAAATGGATGCTGCTTTATTTTTAGTGAGTGATCTATGATATGAATTAATTAAATTAACGATAAAAATATTAATTTAACAATTACAAAAAGGTACTTATTAGCTAGTTAAAGTTGAGTCGCTTTATTTTATTTTGCAGTAGCTACTGTTAATTCAAGTTTAATTTTTATTTAAGCAGCATTGTAGCTATTATCCAAAGTATATAATTATAAACTGTTTGATACAATTTTCATTATTTATGTTCTTATATAATTTAATAAACTTAAGTATAGTCTGTGAGAGGATCTTGCAAATATGGTACGATCAAAGTTATCAATTCGAGAAATTCAACAATTCATTTATTTTGCAGGTTAATCTCACAGACAATGTTTTATGGCACATTGAATGTCCGAATAATGAACATTTTGTATCTTTTTCAGACGTTAGGGTACCACCACTTCCAAAAATAATAGGTGGTTCTAAAGAGTTCTTGGAAGGAGAAACGTTTTCAATAAATTGTACTGTAGATTATCAATCTGATTCTGTAGTCAACATAATTTGGAATTTTCCTCCGAATGTGACGAACGTAAGAATACTATTTGCTTTTTTTTGTATCTTCTTCTTGCCGTTGGCTCATGTTACTTACTTGGGGTCAGCGGAACATGTTCTTCCATTCTCTTCTGTCAGCCTTCACTCTATCAACACACCTTTTTCTTTCATATCATTGCTCACACAAGTATCCATATTTTCTTTGGTCTTTTTTTCCTTCTCCATCCGTCAAAATTTATTTTCAACACTCTTTTAGTTACATGCGTTTCATTCCTCCTCATCTCATGCATATACCGAGGCAAATGATCCTATTTCAACTCTCCTCAATCCTCTTTCAATTCACTTGATTGTAAATAGGTCAAATAAAAATCAATTACAATTTTTCTTTTAAAGATCATCTGACCTTTCTTTTTTCCGAGCTATATTACATTTGGCTTCTCAATACCTTGGCTAAAATCGGTTGGAATGTTAACATTTTGTTTATTTCTAGGTAACAATAGAAGAAACATCGAACGAATATGAAGTGATTGGTGGAATGTTATACAAAAATCTTACTGTGAGAAATGCATCAAAGGCACATGGTGGAAATTATACGTGCATTGCCCGTAATAATTGTGGTGAAAAGGCACAGACCTTTAAAAAGGAATATTTAGGTATATTATTATCTTTAAAATTTAAAAGATTAATGGTCAAGGCTTATTTTTTGCGTTGATCCATTATAATGTACAGAGTAGGTACATACTGAGTTTATTATGGAGTTAACTACCTAAGTTTGTACTAACTCACAAAGAAGTGAAATTGCAGGCTTGCTTGAGACGTCTTGGACGAATTGTCCTAAACACATAGATTGACGGTCTAAAAACTTATTTTCTGACTAATGATGTACGCTTTATTTATTTATTATTTATATATACTTTATTGTGCTTTATTGTGTACTTTGTTGTGTGTTGTGTTTGTTTTTAGTCTCTAAAAACTTTTTGTGCTTCTGATGATTTACCATTTTTACCATTTTTTAACGGTGTCCGAGCGTAAAGTCCCGTGTGGTGTCCGGGCGTAAAAGAATAGCACCATCCCATTTTTTCCCGTGGGTGTCGTAGGAAGCGACTAAGGGACTTACTAGAGAGTGGGCAGCAGTGTTCTCTATGCATTTTAACACCATACTGCGATCGCCAACCCGCCTGCCAAGCGTGGCGATTATGGCAAACCCCCCCCGAAAAATGACAAGCACCATAAATAAATGACCCCTAGTGCCTGGCAGCCCACCTACCCTTGGCTACGGTAGCGGTCAAGGCCACGGTGAGGCAAGGGGTGCGAAGAATCCCCGGAAGAGATCAGGCTACCAAAATCGCCGAAAACTGGACCTGGCAACATACAACACGCGTACACTCCGGACCGACGAGAAGATCGTCGAACTCGAGGAAGAATTGAGGGATATAGTAGGGTTATCTGAAGTCCGACGAGAGGGGGAGGACTCGATAATCCTCAAATCCGGTAACTTGCTCTATTTCCGGGAGGGCGACCAGCAGTCCCAAGGTGGTGTCGGGTTTATCGTCCATAAGTCCCTTGTGAGCAACGTAGTGAAGATCGAGAGTGTGTCGACCAGGGTGGCGTTCCTTATACTCAGAATATCCGCAAGGTATTCGCTGAAGGTCATACAGGTTTACGCCCCGACCTCGTCACACCCCGACGATGAGGTGGAGACCATGTATGAGGATATTTCCAGAGCCATGCATGGTTTCAAAACTCACTTCACCGTTGTCATGGGGGACTTCAACGCGAAACTGGGCACACGAAGCGATGATGAGTTGCGAGTGGGGAAATTTGGAGTTGGACGTAGGAACCACCGGGGTCACCTACTGGCTAGTTTTATGGAGAAGGAAGGCCTCTTTATGATGAACTCCTTCTTCAAAAAACGTGAGCACAGGAAGTGGACCTGGTAGAGTCCTGACGGTGCAACCAAAAATGAGATTGACTTCATTATGTTGACGAAGAGGCAAGTATTCAATGATGTCTCTGTGATCACCGCGGTGAAAACTGGTAGTGATCACCGTTTGGTAAGAGGCACATTGAATCTCAATATCAAGCTGGAAAGATCTCGGCTGATGAAGTCTACGCTCCGTCCAGCACCGATCCAAGCCCAAAACCCCGAGAGCTTTCAGCTCGAACTCCACAATCGTTTTGAGTGCCTTGGGAGCTCAGTGGACGATTATAACGATGGGTTCGTGGAAACTGTCCATACGGTCGGGTCTAAGTTCTTCAAGACTCGTCGTACTAATTGCAAAAAGAGGCTCTTTGATCCTACCTTGCAGATCATGAAGCAGAGGCGCGAGATGGTCCTGCAGTCTTCAGACGCTGCGCTCGAGTACCAGTAGCTTAATAGACAGATCTCTAAATCCTTGAAAAGCGACCTCCGCCGCTTTAATACAGAATGTATTAAAGACGCAATAGAGCGGAATAAAGGCTCCAAGGTCTTTGCTAGGGATCTGTCTATTGGGCAGAGTCAGCTTACGAAACTGAAGACCGATGAAGGCAGGATCGTATCAACCAAGCCTGAGCTGTTGAGAGAGATTGAGAGCTTCTATGGACAGTTATACACGTCGACAAGAAACCCTGTTACGAATCTGGCAAACGACCCAAGAGCCAGATTGACCCGACACTATACTGAAGACATCCCAGACGTCAGCTTGTACGAGATTAGGATGGCTCTGAAGCAGCTTAAAAACAACGTGGCGCCGGGTGATGACGGAATCACGGCTGAACTCCTAAAGGCCGGCGGGAAACCCGTTCTTAAGGCCCTCCAAAAGCTGTTTGATTCCGTCATACTCGAGGGCAAAACGCCACAGGCATGGAACAGAGGTGTGGTGGTACTTTTCTTTAAGAAGGGTGACAATGCCGTTCTTAAGAATTATAGGCCCATCTCACTTCTGAGCCATGTCTACAAGCTGTTCTCCAGAGTCATCACGAACCGTCTAGCGCGCAGGTTTGACGACTTCCAGCCTCCCGAACAAGCCGGATTCCGTAAAGGCTTTAGCACAGTAGACCACATACATACGCTGCGGCAGGTTATACAGAAGACCGAAGAGTATAATCTGCCTCTCTGTTTAGCGTTTGTGGACTACGAAAAAGCCTTTGATTCGATCGAGACATGGGCTATACTGCAGTCCCTCCAACGGTGCCAATCGACTATCGGTACATCGAGGTGTTGAAGTGTCTGTACGAAAACGCCACTATGTCAGTCCGACTCCAGGACCAGACCTCGAAACCTATCCTTCTGCAGCGAGGTGTAAGACAGGGAGACGTTATCTCTCCGAAACTTTTCACCGCTGCACTGGAGGATGTCTTCAAGGTTCTGGACTGGAAAGGGGCTGGCATCAACATCAATGGCGAGTACATCACTCACCTTCGGTTTGCCGATGATATAGTTGTCATGGCTGAGACCATGGAGGACCTCAGTACAATGCTCAATGACCTCAGTAGAGCTTCCCAAAGAGTGGGTCTTAAAATGAACATGGACAAGACAAAGGTGATGTCCAATGCCCGTGTTACACCCAATCTCGTAACGGTCGGAGGCGCTGCACTCGAAGTTGTGGACGAGTACGTTTACCTAGGACAAACTGTCCAGTTAGGTAGGTCCAACTTCGAGAAAGAGGTCAATCGTCGAATCCGACTCGGCTGGGCAGCGTTCGGGAAGCTTCGCAATATCTTTTCGTCCCACATACCGCAGTGTCTCAAGACGAAAGTCTTTGACCAGTGCGTGTTGTCAGTGATGACATATGGAACCGAAACGTGGTCGCTCACAATGGGCCTCATAAGAAGGCTTAAAGTCACCCAATGGGCGATGGAAAGGGCTATGCTTGGAGTTTCCCTGCGTGATCGAATCAGTAATGAAGAGATCCGCAGGAGAACCAAGGTAACCGACATAGCCCGAAGAATTGCCAAACTTAAGTGGGCAGGGCACATTGCTCGCAGAACAGATGGCCGATGGGGCCGAAAAGTTCTGGAGTGGCGACCGCGTACCGGAAGACGTAAAGTTGGAAGGCCTCCCACAAGGTGGACAGATGACCTTGTGAGGGCCGCGAAAGTCTGCTGGATGCGAGAAGCACAGAACCGGTCAAAGTGGCGAAGCTTGGGGGAGGCCTATGTCCAGCAGTGGACGTTTTTCGGCTGAAATGATGATGATGATGAAACACTAAGCTAGGGCGAAGCACCTTACACCTTTATCGCACCTTGATAGGTTTTTTTTTTTTTTTTTGGTGGGAAATCATCAAATGACTTCTCCTGCTAAGTAGAGCAGGAGGGCGTGTCAGACTTTTACTGACTAAAACCCAGCCGTGTTCCCTCAGTAGCCCGTATTCCAGGGGCCGTGGTATCTCTTTCGAACAAACCCGCACCCCTGGCAGGCAACGGCCCTTGCGGACCCCATCGGTGGTTGCTGACATCTTTGACGGCGCGCGTGTGGAACAACGCGCCGTCCCGTCTACCACTTTTCGGCCGCAGAGGATAGGGAGAGCGGCTAACGCTATACCGACACTCCTCTTCCCCTGCGGCCCCACCGCGTGCGCCATCAAACGGTGGCGGCACCGTCCAGGCCACGGAAGGGAAGAGCGCTGCTCAGAAGCACCGGCACCCCTCCTCTACCGCAGCCCGTAACCCTCAGCCGCGATGCCTCCCATTCGACATCGCGGCCCACCTCAGTTGCGGTGCACCTCACCGCAACCTACTTTTTGGCCTCTACGTCGTCGGCTTTGAGGCAAAAGCCCTGACGAGCGGCCCCACCTTTGGGTTCCTCTTGGCTTCACCGTGGCCGGCATCCACGGTTACTGAGCCCCCCCGCAACGACAAAGCGGGAACCCACTCGGGGGGGACACCTTGATAGGTTAGGTTATAAATGTGACCAACTAAGCGCGAGCTTAGATGGTCGCAGTAACTAAGCTAGGGCACACCCTAACCTTTCGAGTGATTTTTGTTATTTTTTTAGAAAACGCTCGGCTCACTCTAAGATCGACAGGCACGAAAAATCCCTTGGAGGTTAAAATGAAAACAGTGAAGTTGTCAATCGAGATAAATGATTACCCGACTGCTAAATTTAAATTGTAAGTATTAATTGAATTAAATAAAAATTGAATGAATGCATTTGTTTCGATGTTTTTCAGCGTGCTGAGATGCACTCTCAATGCTAGAGAGTGAATTTTCAACACAGCGCGATATTTTTACGTCCACGTGTACACACGCCTACACATCAAGCTATACATTTCCAGTATAAGCTGATTTCACTTTGTATGGGATTACCGTACAGTGCGAGATCAGCGTACACTGGAAATTATAGCTTGATATGTAGCCGTGCGTACGTCAGCTAAATCATTTTTATTCCCTTTTATGTGCTTATGTGTAACGTTTAGAAAGTACCTGCGCTGACGTTACATTTATTTAGATATTTATGGCAGGATAATATTATTTATTTTTAGATAGTTATTTAAAACGGCACGGCCATACATGTCGAGGGTTCGATTCCCGCACAGAAGAAATGTTTGTATGAGAGAAATGTTAGATTTTGAGATTAATATTTGTTATACCCGTGCTACCATAAGAAATCCTACATAAAAGGTGTGGAGCCACCTTTACCCATCACTTAATAGGATTAAGTGAGTGTAGGAGCCTATTTGTAGAAGTTTATACTTAGATAAGGTTATTGTGATGGATGAAACATGTAAGGTGAAAAGGATGAAATATAAATGTAAAAAAGAGAAGAGTATGTGTTAGTGTGTGATGTCAAAATATAATATTAGGTCTTTACCTATGAAATTGCCGTTCTGCAGTACTGGCCATTTCAAATCAAAATAATTTTTGTTTGGCTAAGAATTCTAATTTCAAATTAATTTTATTTTAAAAACATGGATTTTTTTTTCTAAAAGTAGTCATTTCTTTATTGATTAGTGTTACATTTTCATCGCATTTCAATCTTTTTCGTCATCATGGATACGTTAAAAATTCGAGTAATTATGGAATATGAGTACCGTCGTGGCAGCAACGCGGCACAAGCGGCACGCAACATCAACGACGTTTACGGAGCTAACACTACAAACCAACGCACCACCTGTTATTGGTTTGCTCGCTTCCGTTCTGGAAATTTCGACCTGAAAAATGAACCTCGCGGTCGTCCGAAGACTTTGGTCGACAATGACGAATTAAAGGCGATTGTGGAAGCTGATGATACACAATCTACGGCTGAATTAGCAGCAGCTTTCGACGTTAGCGTCAAAACAATATTGGTCCATTTGCGTCAAATTGGCAAGGTAAAAAAGCTTGACAAATGGGTGCCCCACGAACTCAATGATCGCCAGCGCGAAGTACGCGTCGAGACGTGCCTTGCACTGCTCAACAGACACACAAATGAAGGAATTTTGAACCGCATTGTTACCTGCGATGAAAAATGGATTCTGTTTGATAACCGTAAGCGCTCAGCAAGTTGGTTGGATCCTGGTTCAGCACCTAAACAATGCCCTAAACGAAAACTTACCCCTAGAAAAGTGATGGTCACTGTTTGGTGGTCTAGCGCCGGTGTGATTCATCACAGCTTCTTACCAAACGGGGTGAGCATTACTGCAGATGTGTACTGTGAAGAACTGAACACAATGATGGAGAAGCTGGCGCATCTCCAACCAGCATTGGTCAATCGCTCGTCTCCGCTGCTCCTGCACGACAACGCGCGACCTCATACTGCACAGCAGACGGTCTCGAAGTTGCAAGAACTGG
The DNA here is from genome assembly GCA_949987655.1 of Polymixis flavicincta. Lineage (NCBI taxonomy): Eukaryota > Metazoa > Arthropoda > Insecta > Lepidoptera > Noctuidae > Polymixis > Polymixis flavicincta. The sequence continues at coordinate 15,210,590 of OX465181.1, read as the reverse complement.
GGTTGGAAGCTCTCCGTCATCCGCCCTACTCACCAGACCTTGCGCCTACAGACTACTACTTTTTCCAGAATTTGGATAACTTCTTGGCGGGAAAAAAATTTAATACCCGAGAGGCAGTACAAAATGCCTTTGAAGAATTTGTTGCCTCCCGTCCAGCTGATTTCTTTAAGAAGGGCATCAATAAACTGCCACTGCGATGGCAAAGATGCATTGATTGCATGGGTGATTACTTCGATTAATACAAATAAAAAATTCATGAAAAAAATTCGTTTAAATTTTTTCATACAAAACGGCAATTTCATAGGTAAAGACCTATTATAAGAGTGTTGAACGTTAGCGAGTATGTTGAGAGATGGAAAGAAGGAACGAAGCTGGTGGTGTTCTGTAGTTTCTGTCAATCCTCATGGGAAGGACGTGTGGGTTTATGAATGATCCTTCATCAACAATTAACAAAACTAATTGTATTTCAGCTTACGCAACAATTTGCCTTTACCTAAAGACGAATCGAAATACAATGTATTTCGGCATCCCGCTACCGGTGACGCTATATTGACAATTTACAACTCAAATGTCGCAGACACCGGAAACTATACAATAGTCGCAACCAACGGATACTTGAATAATAGTTATAATTACGATCTACGAGTCAAAGGTAAGAAATAGATATGTTTTGTTATTTGTTTGGTAGGCATTAATCTTCGACTATTCGTTTCCCTAGTAGTCTACTAATTATTATGAGTCACGTGATTACGTCTCATCTGTACCTAAGGCTTTAAGAGGCTGAATTCCTATAAGTTTTAATGCACAATATCAAAGATCATTTCGACAGTGGAAAGGTAAAATTGCTAAAGCGCCAAGGGATATGAATTGTAAATGATTTATATATTTTTCAACTTTAAAATTCATTCCTGTAATTTCAGGTTCTGGCGCTTTATCTATTTTACCTTTCCCCTGTCGATTTCATTGTTGATCTAATGAATGAATTAATTTTTAAATATTTAATTTTCATTAATCGACCTCAAACTGTTTTGCGAATCTTGCTGTAAGATGTTTAGAATATCACATATTTACGAATCGGTTTTGACGTCTACATGGTATGAAAAAAATACAATGTATTGCTGTGAAAGTCATCTATACAATGTATTATTCTCTTTTTACTACTATCACAATAACAAGAGAGGTAGAAAATATTTAACTTAGTCAAACTTTAGAGAAAACGAGCAAAGTATTGCTTTTGATTTCGGTTACTTAAAACTCTTGATCATAAAATTAAAACAGAAACAGAAAGAAATATCACTTTAAAATTAATCCACTTCAAAATAATAATAGAAACTTTCTTTCATGTTGTGCATTAAAATAATTGAAATACAGTATTTTAACTGTAAAAGCAGTAAAAAAAAAAAACAAGTAATTCAGCAAAATCTACGGCCTCTTAAGTATAGTTTAAAGAAGTATTCTTCCATATAAATAATAAATAGACATTTTTAATAGTCTAATATTAAAGAGACATTTTATTTACAATAAATTACGCAATATACAATTTTTAAGCAGTCTTTGTTCTACAGCAAGCCCAAGAATTGATTTTGGACCCAAAGACGATAAGAAATGCGTGGAATATACAACGGTAACACTCAAATGTGTGGTGACAGGATATCCCCTGCCAGATATCACTTGGATTTTCTCTGATGGCGAAGAATCACAGTCAATGGTAATAATGAAATCTTACTGACCAAGATTATGTCTGGACTTTAAAAGAGACTGTGACCTCTGAGTTTGTTTCGGCCTTTCTTCTCAGAGTAGTCAAATAGGAAACGCCGACCTCATCTAGTTAAAAAAAATTTGGTGACGTCTTTGTACAAACCTACTTACAGAAATAAAATCATTTATCATTTAATGTTACTGTTCCTATTAATAATTTAAATCATATATTATATTTTTTTCAAACATGCAGCAACTATCAACTATCTCGTGGTATACTATTATTTGGTAGTTCCTGCGTTGTTTTTATTAAACTCGTGTCTTTCAGCCCAGCTCATCTATAGAAGTGGAATCAGTGTATAAAGAGACGGCTTTCATGAACATACCAGTCCGCGTGTCTGGTAACGTTTCATGTAAGGCATCCAACAAAGAAGGTACAATTACCGAGACGAGGAAACTTCTAGTTTACGAGATAGACAACGGTTTCGGCATTAGAAATGCGGAAGAGACATGGTTCTCGCAAAACCAGGATGTAACTATCACGTGCATTGCTTCCAAATATGATTTCCATAGTGTAACTTGGATGGGATCAGATGGCGAAGACTTGAATGGAACTGGTAAGTTCCCAGAAATACAACAATAATTATTATTTACGACACAGAATTGTCACGAATACTCACGATTTATGTATTCGTTCACATTTAATTAATTGTATTAACGAGTTTCCTTATTGTCAACAGCTGCAGTGGAATATACGAAAACTTCGTATTCGCTTTTTGCCAAATTGAAGTTTCCGAACATTTCTTTGCATCAAAGTGGCCCATATAGTTGTCGTGGGATAAGGTTGAACGGCTCCTATGAAACTCAAACTATCAGTATATCAGTTGCTCGTAAGTGTGCTTTCGGATTCATATCTCTGCATCATAAATACTTGCTATAAGATTGAATTCTAATGATTACATTTAATTTCAGCTCTTCAAGCGCCGATTATAAACGAACCTATTGTGGACCAGACTCTAGAGGTGCATCTTTTCCAATCGGTACAATTCACTTGCGAAGCTGAGGGAGTTCCGCCGCCCACTCTAGAGTGGCTCAAGGTAAAGTTTGAAGTAACAATGTAGGACTCAATCACTCTGCATTAGGATACGGAACTAGTATTTCCACTAGTCATTAAACATAACACCACGCCTTGTGTCCCGAAGGGTCTCACAGGTGTACCGTTACACCCACATTTGGCCAGTTATGTTTAAGCCCTATGTAATAGGGGCGAGCCTATTGACATCAACCGGGCACAAATCCAGGCTGCTACTGCGAAATTCCAGAAAGAAAAACCTAATAAAACTTTGTCCGACCTGGGAATCGAGTCCTCATGCATTGAAGATTGATTGTCATTAAAGTTTTCAACACAAAGTGACGTGTATGCAGATTTGCCAATAAAATTGAAATCGAATGTCGATTTATAAAATAGTGATTTTTTTTAATTTTAATTTTTATTTATCAATCAGGATGACGTTTTAATGGGAAATGAGACGAACGCTAAAATTTATACGGATACTATAAATCGCACTGTTATCAACTCAACGATAGTAATAACGAAAATGGTGGAAGAAAACAAGGGAGTCTATGAATGCTTAGCCACCAGCGATGGCCGGACGGCGAGACGGGTTTTTACACTACGGGAAGGTAATTAATTCCACTCTGGCTGGCAGGAGTTTTTTTTTTTTCACTTGTTATAAAAAATAAGTGACAATAATTATTGTTTGAGTTTAAATCGAACACTCAGTGAAAATGCATAATTGCATCGAACGCAAGAATGCACATTCGCTCGTTCACCAAATTGTAGCCTATTAGTTCGCGTTTAGATCTCTTTAGAGACACATCGTACTCAAACCATAACCATTACCATTTAACCATACGTTTTTAGCAATAAGTAAATTTTACAGGATACGTTTTTATCCAGTGCGCAAATAGGATATTTTCCAATTTAATAAAAACTGTTTTAATTTGAACATTGGGACGATATATTTAACAAAAACCTAAAAATAAATTTATTCATATCCATTTTCTCAATTAAAAAGGATTAAAATAAAATTTAACTTTCGTTGTTTTGAATTTACCGCCAAAACGCTCCTTACGATGACTTTTTATCACGTGACATTGTGACGTCGGTTTTGTGTAAACGGCACCGGTACAAATAATTAGTTTGGCGCAGTTTTAGAAGTATTTGTGCACAGAGGCACCCCACACCAGTAATATCACTTTCTATCCATTAAAAATCTTGTTAATTATAAACTCAACATTCACTTGTTTACTTACTAACTACTTTACACAAAGTTGACGTCACGTGATAAAAAACCATCGTAAGGAACGTTTTGGCGGTAAATTCAAACAACGAAAAATTCGTTTGATTTAAATCGTTTTTAATTGAGAGATATAAATCAATTTACTTTTATTTTTCTGTTACAAATTTCGTCCCAATCTTCAAATTAGAGTAGTTTTTAATAAATTGGATAATACTCTATTGTAACCATGAATTCAGCATATCATTCTAGACTCAAAACAAACTTTTCTGCAGTAGGGGGCTACTGCAGAAAAGATTTCGCCAGTTATTAAAAAAAAATCAGTTGTTTAAGTGCAATACCTACGCGGTCAAAATGTATGGAACAGTTGTTTTTTTTTTGTATAACCGGCAAAAAAATTCTGCGCTAGGGGTCCAGAATGGTATGCTGAATTCATAGTTATAGTTTGCGCACTGGATAAAAACTTTTCCTGTATAATTTTACCATTTTTACTATTTCTTGTATGTAAGCGTTATAGTGGTTCAATATAACACTTGATACAAGATGATACAAGGGAATATAACTATTACCCTTATAATTCGAGACTTTAATTTATACCATATAAATCATCCTAACAATACGAGAAAGGTTTGTTAGGCCACAATGGCACCGAACACTACTTTCCACAATTTTTTTATTTTGTTTGCTAAATTTTGCCCAACCTTCAGGATGTTTAATTTAATTTTATTTAATTTATGGGCTAGTATTTGGGAGAATATAACATATTAGCATCTGTAGCCGAACTAGGACGAGTCCTGTATCTCAGCATACAGCGCCAGACCCCTCAAAATAGACAATAACATAATTATAGTAGCCCTAATGACATGCAATTTGATGCACTAACGAAAGAACTTAAATAAAAGAATTAAAACTAAAGCAACAAAAAATATATATACAAAAACGAAAGTGTGTGTGTGTGTGTATGTGTGTGTGATTTTGTGTTAGTGTATAGTAGTGAAAGGTGTTGGGCTGGTGGGTAGTGTAAATACGTCTTACCGAAGAAATAATAAATGCAATAAGAAATGTTAATTGACCAAAGAATTCGCTATTGCTGAACCATCAATAGGTTCTCTGTGTCCTCATAGGAAAGGGCAATTAGGTACTCATGCACCTTCTTCTTGCATAGGGAGGAATTATTTTAAATACTTATTATATTTGCTTATAGATATATTTTTTTACATGTTTTTATAATTCTATATTCTAATAATTAAACATATGATTTAAATGTGTTTAGTGAAATAAAGGAGATTATAAAAGAAAATTACTAAACGCATGTGTTGCCTCGATTTTAATGTTGTTAATATTATGTAAATTATCAATGTTATAAGTAATATTTACGCTTATGAAAAACAATATTATGATATAATGATCCCAATAATGTCTATTCAGGAATTCGGCCTCATCTCATTGACATGCATTTGTTTTAATTAAGACTTTGTTAGAGGGATAATTTTAAAACCTATATTCCTTTCAGTGAATGCGTCATACACAAAGTATTTAATCCCAATTCTTGGGGTTATCTTCATTTTGATCCTCGTGGTACTATATCTGATGTGGAAGGTTCGCAAAGGCGAGAAATTCAAAAAAGAACTCGCGGCTGCTGGTCTCCTGTATTTCAAAGAAGGCGTTACTAAATCTCTAAATCCTGACCTGGGAATCGATGAGCAAGCTGAATTGTTGCCATACGATGAAAAGTTTGAATTTCCTGCCGACAAATTAATTCTAGGTAAGATTACTGTACCGCTTAACGTGTGTTTTTCCTGTAGGTGAGGTTGCGTGCAGAGAACAAAATTCCAATGTTATAAATACCAGTAGGAAATTCAGGTAAGTAGTTAGTATGTGTTCTCAGCACTGTATAATTTAAGTTCAGTCAATAAACGTACCATTTCCAGTATATGGAAAAACTTGGGTACTACTCGTATAGCGTTACTTATCCTACAGCCATTCTAATGTTCGTAACAAACTGCTAGAATAAGGGCACGACATAAGATGGATATAATCAGATGCCTATCAGTACCTGTGATTTTTCACGGGCAAAGAAAACCTAAAGGCGCCCGCAGACAGACGCGACGCTACGGTGCGACATGATTTTGGTGGGACAGTTTTCATACAAATTATTCTACTAGAGTCACGACACGCCTTTCTAAGGGAGCCCTAATGCTCTTAACTTGTTTAATTGTAATATAATATGTATAAGTAAAATAATAAATATGTGTGCTATAGGTAAACAGCTAGGTGCTGGTGCATTCGGTGTCGTATATAAGGCGGATGCACGTGGAATCATAAATGCCGAAGAAACAACCGAGGTGGCCGTGAAAATGGTTAAGAAAACAGCAGACAATATGTACATCAAAGCGTTGGCCTCAGAACTAAAAATAATGGTGCACTTGGGGAAACATATAAACATCGTGAACCTGCTCGGAGCGTGCACGAAAAATGTTGGGAAACGTAAGAAGATGTTATTACTAGATTTTTAGACAACATTCATTGTTTGCTATGTTGCTCTGTACCTACATTTGCCTAAACTAGGTACATGTTAACGAGTTGTGCAACTCGAAATTGGAATCCATTAGCACTAATAATAATTATAATTGATGAAACAGCAGTATCTTCATAATTAATAAGAAAAAATATATGTTTTCCTTTCAACCGATGAAAAAACAGAGGAAGTTCTCAAAATGACACGTATTGTTGCAGGATTACAGAATGTATGCTCTTTTATAATCTTGCAAATAACTTGTACTTGCGTTTTATAACAACATCATTAGGAAGAATAAGTAATCTTATCCATGCTTACATAAAGGTCTTCTGAATGCCTTTTGCTTAGTCACTTTTTGTTGGTTCCATCAAGGTAATTGTATTTTTTCTTACAGGTAAGCTCATAAAGGACTGTTGTTAACATCGATCGATATGAATTTGCAACCAATGATGTGGTAATTTTCCTAATTGAAGGTTGTTTTATGATTACAGGCGAATTGATAGTGATCGTAGAATATTGCAAATTCGGCAACATACACAACTATATGCAGAGGCACCGCGAAGTATTCATAGATCAACTGACCGATAATAAGGAGAAAAATCTAGGCAGAGTCAACAGAGGATACTCTTGCAGCAGTGGCAGTACTGGGTAAGAAGATTTTTGAAAAAAAATTGCACCGTCGAATGTTGAAATTAAAATTTTGTTGACCGAGAAGCCGTAGTGCCGCAAAACAGACGTACTTTTTAGGTTTTCCAAGCTCTGACTTAGACATATTACTGTTTTCAGTGCACACTCAGATTATTTCGCCTCCAGCACACAAGATACCGACCATACATTTGTCAACAGTGCCAACACCAACAGGTCCACAAGAAAAGGTAATTACGTTTTATTTTATGAAATGTCAAGGACATACGACTACAGCATAAATAAGTACAATCACCGGTAAAAAATGATCGATCATATTTTTTGATAATACGATAATGGTGGGATAAAAACTGAAGAAACGCGTAGGTGTGTTGTTGTTGATTGATTTAGAATTTTAGATGGAGCAAAAAGCATTTGTTCGAAGCTATTGAACTGTTACTATTTTGGCTTCTTAACTAACCAAGAAGCTAATAATAATTAATAGTTGGGTATTGATCCTTTCTCTTGCAGTCTTTATTATTGTTGACGATTACGACCGTTCAGTACATTTAACATGTTTTTTTTTGTCGAAGAATCCTTAGCAGTTATATATTTTTCGTGCGTGGTACGTACTCAAATAATTTGAAAAACACGTTTATATTTGCAGAGGGAACATTATATTTAATCGAGCCTTGTTCAATCCATAAGAAATACTTCTCATAGTCGTTCACAATGTATTTATCCTTTTTTGCCAGACAACCCAAACCAAAATCACCAAGTGGAATTCGTAAAAGGTAACTTTTCAAGGCACATGCACCAATTTTGTACCAGCACTGTGTTTTAGTCGCTTTGTTGTAATTACTATGTAAGCACAGTTTTATATCGGTGTCTGATTTATCAATGTGATAGTGAGTAATTGCATTTACCTTATCTTTTATGTAACTTTGTTTGATGTCTGTTTTGTGCACAAAATGCCGCATTGGATCATTTTCATGAAATTACGCTTACGTCCCACTGATATTTACAGCTTTGTTTGGAGTGTTTGGCACTCAGTAAACTGTTCCTTGTAATGGCATATTGCCAATATTTAGACTTACGAATGGAACAGTAAATGATTATTTAAAGAGTAAGTGCAGTAACCCCTCTTCTTGATCAATACTCAAAAGATGCATGTTGAGAAAGTTGACTTCCAACTTGCGTAGAACTAAAAGCTGCTTGGTGATTTCGATCACTTCATTGAATGCTAGCGTTATGTTTGCAGGTTTACGTAGCGTATTATTGCTAAACAAATATTGTACTTAATCGGTGGCTTATGAGGATAATGTTCACGATGTCAGCTGCACGTGCGTAGTCGTATTTCTGCTTTAATATCTTATGTAAATAAATCAAGTTCGTCAAACTCGTAGGGACGAATACAACTTTCAGTAGATGTATCAGTAGTAGTTATACAAACACATATAGGTACATCTCTTTACTGAATGGCTTAGTAGGATAATAAACTCGTGCATTCATGTACGTTTACTTATAATTAGAACTGTACACTTCACATAACCGTATGGAAATATATAAATCATAGGTGTGCTTATTATAGGTATAGTGTGCCTGTACAACGTGTAACAGAAAGGGTTTATTTATATATACATACCAAGGGGACGGCTTCTTTGGATGATATCAAACTATATTGGAAGGATTTTTTTAATTCTGTCTACATTTTCGGAAGTTAAGAGAATTTTTAATACATTGATACTAGGAACCGAACTTTTCAAATTGAAATAAACATCACTCGGAAGAGATTTATCGTGCAAGGAAAGTTATTGACCTACGTAGTGCGGTGACACGTTTGTTATGCTTTGAATTTAAGAATCATAATTATGAAACCGAAAATTTGGTATCATTTCTTAAAGTATTTTATTTTGGGCTGAAACTATGTATCAAGATTCTATAGGTACCAGCTGTTATCTTTAATGCTTAAGGATAGGAATAGAGTCTGTCACACCCTGTATAGACAATAGATTGATAAATCCGATCTCTCTCACTGGTTTTCCTGGTTTCTATTCTGAGCCCGATTGGAATCGAACGTTGCTGACCTATGTTGGCTTTCCCGTATGAGTTTTAATTAATAAGGTAGGTACGTTTAAAGTATGTTTGGAAAACACTAGGCGTTGCGTAGCACACTTTTATTTATTCATTTTGGTTGACTTCTACAGACTCTGTTTTGAAACCCTTCTCAGTAAAGAAATCTTGTGCAAATCTCATTAGTTAGCTGTTGTTGTTCCTATTAATCAATCACATCAGCTTAAGAGCGCTCAAGAGAGATTTTTTTAACAGATTTACATCCTTGATAAATATTCCAGAGAAGTTGGAGATTATTTAGAAGCAATCCTTCAATTTAAGAAAAGGCCGCACCTTGTAGATAGTCTGTTGTTTTGTGTAGTCAATTAAAGTTTTTCAGGTGTGCAATAAAGATTATAATAAATTAATGCATTTCTTTATGGTATTGCTTTCAGTTTCGGAAGGCTACGTGCAACCGGAGTGGCGTACAAACTACGAAAGCGACTATAGTTTCGACGGACGCAACCCGCGGCCGCTGACCTCTCGCGACCTACTCGTGTGGGCCTTCCAGATCGCAAGGGGCATGGAGTATCTTGCTAGTAGGAAGGTTAGTCTCAACGATGTAGATATCCTATGAGCAAAAACTAAAAACCATTATTTAAAACGACGATTGAAGGTATGGAAATAAATTTCGTGATAATTAGGTAGCGCTGATTTCTATTTTATCGTATAAACAGTCCAGTTATATTATAAGTAGGCAGAATTGCTTTTAGCTCCAAAATAAAATTTTAAAGTTGTAAACTGAATTCTGAAGACTTTTGAACTAAGAATGGCTTCTGTTCCATATTTGAACCAATCTATCTATATAAATAAATATCGGTCCACCTTGTGGGAAGGCCTCCCACAAGGTGGACCGATGACCTTGTGAAGGCCGCGGGTATCCGCTGGAGGTGGAAACACAAGACCGGTCGAAGTGGAGGAGCCTGGGGGAGGCCTATGTCTAGCAGTGGACGTCTTTCGGCTGAAATGATGATGATGATATAAATATAAATAAAAGTCCTGGCTGACTGACTCATCAACGCCCAGTCCAAACCCTTGGACCTAGAAAGCTGAAATTTTGCACAGAGGTTCCCTTTATAATGTAGACAAGGAATAAGGAAGGATTTTTAAATAGGGGTTGAAAGTTGCGCGCGGGCGAAGCGGCTGGAAAAAGCTAGTCTGAGATATTACACAATAGTAAAGATGTTGTCAGAACACAAAAGCAGCAGGCAAACGAAAAACTAAATAAAAAACCTTATACATTTCAGGTTCTCCACGGAGATTTAGCAGCAAGAAACGTGTTGTTAGCCGAAGACAACATTGTAAAGATTTGCGACTTCGGTCTCGCAAGGAGCATCTACAAAAACGATGAATATCAAAAGAAAGAAAACGTGAGTATTCGGATATTTATCTTAAATAACCTTACCATCCATGAAGGTCGCTTTGAAAGTAAACACTTATTGTGTTCAGTTACAAAGACAAACAGAAGAAACTGCGCAAATTAAATATTATTTTAAGAATAATTCGAAAATATCTACGTCAGTAGATATTTTGAAAGCACAATAGAAAAGAATTGAGATAAACATTTTAAACAATGTTTTCGTATCGACTATTTAAAAATAATATTGTTATTTGCAATCCATTGTTAGAAATATACGAGTAAATAACGTTCATCTTCCTCAAGCAGTCATTACTATGCAAAAAATAATATCAGTAAGATTATGTATGGTCAAGTTGAAATCTAGCTCAGTTAGATAATAGAGATTGTTGACCTCAAATTATAGACTCCGGTTTAATGACGTTACCAGCAAACTGTGCCTACGTGTATACCGGGACGTTAATACGATTGCATATTCCATGGGGAGTTAGACACGGTTTCCGATTGAATTGCAGGACAATCGCTTGACCCAAATCTCTCCGGGGCTGTTAAATCCCAATATATATTGCTAGTTTATTGATCTTATGACGTTAAAGCGTGTCATTTTCTGTTTTTATTTTGTGGGTCTTTTCATCATCCACTGTATTTCTAAACTCCTAATCCATAACCATAACTAAAAGATCAATTTTTCGTTTAGTGTTAATGAGCATTTTATTTGTATTTTCAGTGCCTTCTACCAGTCAAATGGCTAGCGATCGAGTGTATGACGGATCGCATATTCTCAACGCAGTCCGATGTGTGGTCGTTTGGCATCGTGCTGTGGGAGCTGTTCTCCCTCGCCAAGACGCCTTACCCGAACATCAGTCCCGCAGCTCTGTTGCAGTGGCTGTCTGAAGGGTAAATAGAGCATTTATTTGATATTAATCTTTTATATTTATGTTGACAATACATATTGTACTACCTTTATCCCAGCTTAGGCAGTAAAGGGAGTAAAAAGAGCAATTGTGTAGTGTATATAGTAGCATTTTCTCCGTCTCATTTATAAACGTTGATTAAAGTTGATGAGATGTTTAAACGTCAAAAATGTAGGTTAAACAATCGCTAATCATTACTTAACTTTAAGCAGCGTTTATAAATAAGGGGGTCTATGTTTAAACAGAGTGTGTTGCCCAAAGGAGCTTCACTAGTTAGCCATAATTGAGCTGCGACCGTACAGAGATATGGCGCAGGATCGACGGCTTAAGAAATTCCTAATGAGTAAACTCAATGAGGGAAGAGTGAGTGCCCCTGTGTCTGCGCACACACTTGTGCACTATAATGCCTCCCGCGCCGAAGGCTAGTCTCCTTTGAGATTGGCCGCGATGGCCAAAAATAGGTCTGTTATAAAATAATGAACAGCCATAATAGTCACACAGGAGCTTGTGGCAAAGTAATTATAGCCGTACGGGTCAATCGACCAGGTTAAGTTACACTTGCCGCAGTTGGTTTGTGGATGGGTGACCATATTTACTTGCCAAAACCCCTCCGTGCCACGGAAAGCACGTTAAGCTGTTGGTCCCGGCTGTCTTTCGTGGATCCTGAAAGTCCGACTACCAATCTTACCAAGAGGTGTCGAGTTATCCAGTAAATGGGTTGTGGAGGTGAGGTAGGCAGACGCTCCATGTCTAATACTGGTATTCAGTTTTATCCGGTTAGCCCTAAAGCCTAGGCAGATGATGATTACTCACACAAAATAGATGCCTTTAAGTCATGCCTCTATGCAAGTAATGCCCAAGAAAAGCTTGGGGTTGATTGGGATTCCCGAGTGAGGGTTTTAACCTTTGCCGGAATCTACTTACTTGTTTGGATTTTAAACGTGGGTATGCAGTCAACTTCCATAAATTGTTTTAACGACTCCTTTAATTAATATTACAGGAAGCGCTTAGCTAAGCCGACGTACGCGGACGATCGGCTGTATGACGTGATGATGAAGTGTTGGGACCAGAAGCCCACAAGCAGGCCCACCTTCAGTCACCTGCAAGAGTTACTCGGCGGCTTCCTAGAGGATAATGTGCGGAATGTAAGTATATTTAAATTAACTAAATAAAGGGACAAGAAAAAAACTAATTTGTGAATAATACTTAAGTTTTTGTAGAAACCATGTAAAAAGACAAGGTTAGGTCAACGAATGTTGTTTTAAATTTAGTATTTTTTTGCGCATTTTGACTTTCGTAAATTGTATCAGAATCATCACATTCATCTGGTTCTAATGCAAACAAACACTGTTCACTGTCTCCCTCTACGCTACGGTTCGAGAGACGATCCGCAATGAAACAAATGAGCCACGGTTTTATACAAAGCCCGTTTGTAGTTTCGGTCTCATGTAACAGATGGCGCAGCACACCTTTCAGAGCAGAAGGGCTTTTCTATAACAGTTTTTAGAGAACATCTCTTTTACTTTCGTTAAAGGAGTTTAGGCGTAGCAAAAATGAATTGTCCAATGGCTTTCCTCACATTCACAACAAAAAGTAGGATATTTTAGTGTTTACTAATCCTAAGACCGAAAAAATGATTACGCCATAGAGAATAGAACATATTCGTAGAATGATCGGATCCACAATCCCATTTTTTTCTAATACTCCTAATTCTGGTTTCCAGCACTACGTGGATCTGAACACAGCATACATGGACACGAACGTGCAACCTGGTGGAGAAGACTACCTGGCTATGGTGTGTGCACCTGATTACAACAACCTAGTGACGCCCAGCCCCCACCACTACGTCAACGACAGGAGCTTCTTCCCCACCACACCCACGCAAATAGGTAAGAATTAGTTAATGGGCACCCTGTGAAGCAGAAGCTGCGGAACTAATACCTATTAGGCAACTAAAAGAACATAAGACTGAGTAGGTAGGTACCGCTGGAAGTGTTGAATGTGAGGTTCAATACCTAGGTGAGGTAAATAATACAACAATCCAAATGTGAACAAGTTTGCTTAAATACATGGTATTGGTGATACAAATAGGGACCAGAAAAGTCGATACTAGGAGAATTTCCCATGTTGCATTTAATTCTAGTTTCATAATTATATTTTAAAACATTTCTTTATGTTTTTCAAGCTGCCGAAGTTACTAAGAAAGGTAAACTTATTGATTCATAAAAAAACTCTATCGAACATCCAAATATTTTGACCATCCGAAATCTGCGAGCACTCAACCACTTAGTTATGTGAACCATCTTCCTGCCTAGATCAATAACAATAAGGCAAACAACTTTTGTAATTTTCGTCAATTTAATTGTATTTCCTTTTATCAGACGGAACGGATAACACTACATTCTGATTACCTACACAAATAAACTACAAAATATGGTAATTCAACGCATGTCTTTGTTGTAACTAACAATGGATCGTGTTGGTACTGATCACTGCACTGTACACACTACACCTTTAAACTAAAACAATTAAAACTCGTCTGGTTGATTTGGTTGACTTACTTAGTAGTTAGTATATCTTCTTGGTGTGGTTTGGTGTGCTCTCTCTCTGCCCTCAACACCTGTAGGTACACCTACTTAGCTCGATTCACAATTTCAGATGATGAAGGCTATCTGCAGATGAGTCCGGCGTCAAAACAGACCATCTTCAGTCCAAGAACTCTGGACACCAAGTTTGACTTCGACGCGCGCAAATTTAATCCGAGGGTCTCTGAGGCAAGTAGCTGTGGTTCTGAGTTGACGCCAATGCTTACTTTGAACAACTTACCAGCTAGGAGTGGCTCAGAATCCGACCATGAAGGCAACCAGTCACCTTATCTCAACATGTGTCCCCGAATAGAAGAAGAAACGGATGATGTATTCGCAACGAATCAAAACAATGCAAAGAATGCCCTCAATACGGTTACTAACCCCACGTACATCACGTTAGACGTCGACATTGAGAAGAAGCCGAAAGATATTATTCATTCGTATATTAACATACCGAACGGTCTAGTCAAATAATTTCATTTTGTGTAACAGAATAAGCTAATCTCATTAACTATTATAGTATCTACTTGTATGTATATTATTCTCATAATCTGCATGAATGTCTTTGATAACTGTTAATTTTGATCTCTGTACCTATTCTTTATGAAAACGCTGTATTTCTTTCTAAACTTTATTTTATGTATGATTGTCTTATTTTCCTTGTCTTACGTAAATAGTTGTTGTATGTCTCAATTGTTTCTTTCATTTAGTGAGCTTATTTGTTGTATATTCATTCATGTTAATAGGTTTGTATCCTAGGTGTATTGTGTGTACAGAAATGTTTACTTTTGTGTAGACTGAGTGGGGTAGGTGGCTCACGAGTAGACGTGGAATGGTCACCTTGATGAGTTTTTGACATTCGCCATGTCATGGGTTGCCGGGAGCGTACAAGTAGATGGTTGATGTACGGATATAGAAGTAGTACCTACTGACATAGCATTTACCTATTTTATTGTACAGCAAGGACTTGGCAATACCATGCACATGCTGTGTGTAAGTGTGGAAGCATTATGTATGTATGATGTGATATTTTGTTATAGGACATTGTAATTGGAGTCGATAGTATGAATGTAGTCAGTATTTACGTTCTGCGAAGCCCACCAGTAAAATAAATGTGAATATGTTTTAAATATTTGTATTTCTACCGAAAACATTCCTATCGTATTTTATTTTCGAATACTTAGACGCAGTCTTATGAATATTGTTACTGTTTTTTATTTTATTTTGATGTTTGTTTAACTGGTATTGATTGGAAACTTTCACCAAATGTTACATTTATAAATCAGTGTGAATTAAGAATGCTTTGTGACGGTAATATTAATTGACTGGGTATTCAAGTTCGCATCTTTTACTTTTCTTTTATTCAATACGTAGGTAGCCTATTGTAAGAATTCTATGCAAGTCATAGGTACTTCGCCTATTGTGTATATTTGCATAATAAAGTTATAAAATACCTATTAATAAACTTGAAAAATAGTCGATGTTTTTTAAGACTTTGAGGAAAAAATACTATATATTTTATAAAATTATAGTAAAAATTATATTTTTATTATAGAATTAACCTTACATTTTGAATAAAAACTGAAATCTATATTTTAGACACGCACAAATCGACTATTTTACCAAAAATACATTGACTGTTATATTTTAAGATCATTGCTAGCAAACTCATAATATTGTAAGCTATTGACATCCAATTTGTAGGTACCTTGTGTATACCTTTAAAAAAATAAGTAGGAAGCATGTAGGAATCTGTTGTTTTTGATCAAAGTATATTTTTGTTGTACAAATTATGTAGATGCCATATAATAGAGAACTCAATAAAATAAAAACGAAAATATATCAGTGTGATATTAAAATAATTTTATTACGATTATTTTATTTATTTTGCCTGTACTCTTGCCAATGTTTTTCTATCCTGTTATTAATTTCTCCGTTTTCTCCATGAAACCACCTTGAAGACGTCCATGGTCTTCTATAAAATAATAATGTTACTGATTGCTATTGGTCTCAAAATTATAAAGGAAACCATTGTGAGGAAACCGGCATATCCTAGACTCAACAATTCGAAGACATGTAACATATACCAACCCGCAGTGGGTGGTGGGTTTAAAGCCCACTCCCTCTAACAGACAGAAGGCCTGTGTCCCAGCAGTGGGAACATTATAGGTTCATTATGATTATGCTTATAAATAGATAAATAATAAACTCATTTATTTCAGAACCAGTCCATATACATACATTGTGCCTTTAAAAGTATTAGATAAAATAAGAATTAATATAATTATTACAAAAAAAAAAACATTACAAAGTCATCAATAAAAACATTATAAATTACAATTATACAATTGCAAAAATATTAAATTACACTATAATAATTAAGTTACGCTACGATAATTTACGCTTTTAGATGCACGCACCCAAAAAATATAGACACATAATCATCATCATTTTATTATTATTACATACATATATCCCAGGATTTTCCATAAAAGAGTAACACTTCTGCCTCGTGAAATAATTTCGGGGTACAGATCTCAATCGACGCAAGTTTCCGTAAGCTAGGTGTATCAAGCTGCGGTCCCATGGCCGGTTGACTGAAATGTCGTGCCGGCCGTGGCTCTACTCGGCAGGCATCGAGGCCTTGTTGTCACGGTCCATGCTATGCATGTCCACGGCGTACCACGTCAAGTGTCA
The DNA here is from genome assembly GCA_949987655.1 of Polymixis flavicincta. Lineage (NCBI taxonomy): Eukaryota > Metazoa > Arthropoda > Insecta > Lepidoptera > Noctuidae > Polymixis > Polymixis flavicincta. The sequence goes on along the minus strand of OX465181.1, from coordinate 15,193,782 downwards.
CATGTCAAGTGATACGGAGCACTTGGTTGCATGTGCAGATGCTTTGGTTTTATTCAGTGGTCAACATTTGATATCCTATGGAAAAAAAAACGCGCTCGTACATGCTGTAGAGGCGACTCCGCGACGCGCCTTTGAACTTACTGACTCTCGTAGAATCGAACGGGTGATGACAGGCTGGCGTGACTTGGCCTGTGAATTATCGGGCCGTGGGACCGCAGCATAATCGTGTTCCTAGACAGAGGCACACTCAGCAATAGAAGTCGATAAACCCTTTTTAATTGTAATTATTGAGCAAACTGTATGATAAAAAGAATTAAAAAAAACAGCTCTTAGCTATTTGGAAGTAGGTACTGAAATAATTGTATTTCAGCGCTTCATAATAGCTAAGAGCTCTTAATTTTTTTCTTTATATTAAGTATCGCATAACTTTAGGTCAATTTAGCTGATACATTATGTGGAAAAGTAACAGCGTTTCCTGACTTTCGTCGCTGACCATGTAATTATGTGAACCAATCTTCAGTGGCTGAACGGTGACAATGTTCCCGGAACTGAAAACATGGTCACCAGTCGCTGTTATGTGTTTACCAAGAATTGCTCGCATGTATTTCTGCTTTTACCACAGGAGTTTAGGCGTAGCAAAAAAAAAAACGTTGGTTTTCCTCACTTTCACAACAAAAAGCAGGATAGCGTTTTAGTGTTCACTAATCCTTATGACCGAAAAAATGACTATGCCATAAAGAATAGAACCCAATTGTAATATGATAGTTCCACAATCCCAAGTTAGTCCCTTAATTACTACAATCAGCACAAATTATTTTACCTACGTAGGTAACCTAAAATGCCTAATTAGGGTACCGTGTACCAACAACAGCGAGGTTTACGAGTGGATAATTATAATTGGTTTTGGAAACTTTAGAACGGTATCGTCATTTCGTCAGTATCGGGTGTCATACAGAAAATTCGTGACCCATTGTTGTTATTACCTATATAAAAAAAAGTCTTGACTGACTGACTCATCAACGCCTAGCCCAAACCCTTGGACCTAGAAAGCTGAAATTGTGCACAGAGGTTCCCTTTATAATGTAGACTAGGAATAAGGAAGAATTTTTCGAAATTCAACCCCTAAGGCAGTTAAATAGGGGATGATACTTCCGCGCGGGCAAAGCCGCTGGCAAAAGCTAGTTATTTATACATGAGCGGCTTGTGGCTAAATAATAACAGCCTCAAGAGTCAATCGTTCGTAAATTGGTGAACATTACATATCGCGACCTTCTTGCGTTGTAATGCAAGAAGGTCTCGATAAGTCATGGTAGTGAGAAGCCCAAAAGTCTAACATCACTCTTACCAAAGGGTGTCAGGTTACCAAGTATTATAATTAGGTTGTGGAGGTCATATAGGCAGTCGCTCCATGTAAGATACTGGCATGCAGCTGCATCCGGTTAGACTGGAATCTGACCCCAATACAGGGTGTAAGGGGAACGCTTCCGAAGCCAGAACGTAGGTTATATACCACTTAAATGCAAACGGATACCAATAACCTTTCGCCTTAAATTGGTTATTTTGCATCAATTTAAAACTGTAACAGTGTCTGTAATGTTTCTACTTATTTTATTTTGGCGGCGCTTTACAAAGGATGCTTAAACCTAAAGTCGCCGCCTGGACTTGGGGTCGTTTTTATAATAAAATTAAATAAAATAAAAAACCTTGTATTTCTCTTAATGTATGTACAAAATTTAACAATATTTTATAGTTTATATTAGTTTTACTTGAGAACCCCTGAGGTGAAGGTCTCCTCTAGAGTGGCAAGGGGTCGTTTTTAAATGTGTTTAATCTCAAATAATGGTTCATTTAACTGTTCTCACAGCATAGTGTACAAGAAAATGAAAAAAAAAAAAAAAAAAATGGTAAAATTTGTAAAAAAAAAACTAGATGTTTTGAAGGTACTGTATCGAGAATCACTAGCCCTATCCCCTGTCTTCGTTTTTGGAAGGCTAGGCAGATTGATATTGTCGTTATTATTATTGTCCAGCTGAACAGGATCAGTGGTTGTGATTGACGATGCTCTTTCTCAGCTGCTCATCACAACAATGCAGAGAGTTCTCGGATCCTTACAGACTGATATCTGTAAAAATATGTATTACCATTTTATAGAGAGGAACTTGAATAATATTCACCATAATTGTGAGCATACAATGCTACGTGCCATCTTGTACGGACGCTGTATGCAATATGAGAAGGTTCGAGGCAGATTTTGCGATGCAGGTATTTCAGTTTGTTTTTTTTTTTCGGGTGCAGCATGTTATTTTCAACATATGCATAATTCAACATTCTTATCCATCTACATCTGTTAGATCTTTTTTTTGTTGATAAACCCGATACGTAAACTATTTTTGTCGCTGGGAACATTTCTGAAAAAACAGGAAAATAATCAAAATAAATGTTTGTTATTTCTATTCCAGACTTTTTGTATCTGTGTAGTGATCGTTTTTTTTTTTTTTTGGGTGGGAAATCATCAAATAACTTCTCCCGCTCTGGGTGGAGCAGGAGGGCGTGTCAGACTTTTACTGACTAAAACCCACCCGTGTTCCTTCAGTAGTCCGTATGCCAGGGGCTGTGGTATCTTTTTCAAACAAACCCGCACCCCTGGCAGGCATCGGCCCTTGCAGGTCCCATCATTTTTGTGCTGACATCTCTTTGAGGCGCGCGTGGAACAAAAAACGCCGTCGACTTGGGCTTGGTCCTTACCGGACAGTGAGCTACCCATTACTCGCCGTCCGCAAGCCCATGCCTACGGTGGCCGGAAATCGGCCTGGGATTCCCGACGCCCAGGGCGTCTCCGTATCCTGCGGCGGCTAGGGTCGCGAGGGCGCATAATATGCTGCCTCTCCCTCACGTGCGCCACCTCCCTCTTCGCGAGCATTACTGCTTCGCTGAAGTAGGTGGCGGCTACCCATGCCCTCTCGCTCCGTACCATAACCTGGACCAGGGACGGACGCGAGAGATCGCCGCCGCCGATCGCCTCCTCGAGGACACGGCGGTGCTCCACCCAAGCCGGGCAGACCGCCACCGTATGCTCCACCGTGTCCTCAGGGCGATCTTCGCAGAGGAAACATCCGGGCGTTTCCTCCCGCCCTATCCGAAACAGGAACCTCCCGAAACAACCGTGTCCGGTGAGGACCTGCGTCAGGCGGAAGGTGAGGACGCCATGCCGCCTCTCGAACCACTCCTCAAAGAGGGGACTTACCGCCGCAATCGTAGCGTGCCCAGTGATCGAATATTGATGTAAAAAAGTGGAATATAGTGGGATATAGTGGAAAATTCGAGTAACATATTTCTACAACCTGCTAGCCGCCTAAAGCGAGTAGAAAATCTATATTTTCAGAATGTTTTTTTTTTCTATTCTCTACTCCATAAAAGCACTCTGAAAATCCATTTCTATAGTAGGTATAGGTACTATACGAGTATCTTGATTTTTTACAGTGTGCCGGAAATTAAGGAAAATATCGTGTGTTCAATGTATTGGTTGCTTACTTTCCCGCTATAAGAAATCAATACAGGAAAATAGCTCCAGTTATTCGGACCTTAATTGTGGCACGTAGAAATAATTGCTTGGAAAGTAGTAACTGCAAAACGTCCATACATAAAGTATGTAGATATAAAATAGAATTAGACCCAGAACTATTCAGACCCAGAAAGCCATTATTCGGTAAGTAGGGTAAGTACTAATATTACAATTTACGGCACTTTTAACAACGAACCCTTTTTACTGAACACTAAGCCCTGAAAATAGATTTTAAAAGGCTTTTCGATAAAAAAAAGAGGTTTTTCTGTCGAATTACGTTCTTTTAGGGCTGATTTTTCAATAGTCAGCATAAGCTAAGTATATCTGAAGAATAAATATTCAACAGTTTGACATAATTTCCATACAAAAGTTGTAAAAAACCGTAATATTTATTTCTCAGATAAAAGTATCTGGAAATAAGGCATTAGAAAAATAAAACTATGTTTATTCCCACATAAAAAATAAAAAACCCACGAAAACAAAACACTAAACGAAGTCACGATAATTTAAAAAAACATCATTCTTTTAAGTCGTCTCGTATATGTAACAAACCTTATAATAACCAGCCTTCATATTTGTAAAAAAAAGCATGATTTTCCGTAGCGGAGGCAACAATTTCACACTTACTTATTGCCAATTCATCGCATCGCATACATTTTACAAATTACTCACACCAGGTGGCTTCATCTCTTACATATAGGCGACATCGGCATCTTCTGAAGGGTGATGTACTGTCAGTCTCTCAATGACCCCGTAAGTATGTATTAAAATGGGCACGCCACAATTGCGGCGGTAAGTCCCCTCTTTGAGGAGTGGATTGAGAGGCGCCATGACGTCCTCACCTTCCGCTTGACGTAGGTCATCACCGGACACAGTTGTTTCGGGAGGGTCCTGTTTCGGATAAGGCGGCAGAAAACGCCCGGGTGTTACCACTGTGTGGATCGCCCGGAGGACACGGTGGAAAACTGCTCGGCTTGTGCGCAGCACCGCCGTGCCCTCGTGAAGGCGATCGGCGGCGGCGGTCTCTCGCGTCCGGCCCTGGTCCAGGCCATGGTACGGAGCGAGAGTGCATGGGAAGCCGACAACTCACGAAGAGGAAAGCGGCGCACGTTGAGGATAGGCAATCTATATGCGGCCATAAACACGGCCCTAGTCGCCGCAGGAGACGCCCTGAGCGTCGGGAATTCCAGGTCAATTCACGGCCACCGTAGGCGCGGGCTTACGGACTGCGAGTACCTAATGGGTAGCTTGCCGTCCGGTAAGGACCAAGCCCGGGTAGACGGTGCGTTGTGTTTCACACGCGCCTCAACGGGATGTCAACACCAAATGGTGGAGTCCGCTAGGGCCGATGCCTGCCCAGGGGTACGGGTTGTTCAAAAGAGATCACTATATGTAAGATTGAAAATAAAACTAAAGCAAATCGACTGCACCGTACCGCATCGCATTGTATCGTACCGCAACTCACCGCGCTCCGTGTGTGAAGCAACCTAAACGTCAAAGCCAGAGCTAATCCTTTCCAATTCACGCTTGTCACGCCAATTTAACACTAATATGTGTTTAACTAACGTATTGTTTTCTACGTTATTTAAGCATTGACATGTTTCACAAACGCGCATACCAAAGAGACAGTAATGTGATGGTAATATGTTATAAGCATTAAAGGTCATATGTATTGTGTACATTGCATATGTTTAGGCAAGAACTATATTTAATTTAATTAGCACAGGGGCATAATAATTGTACACAGACACATGACAAAAGCATTTGGAAACGTCTCGGGTGTCTAAACGTTTCAGCATCAATATTCATCAAGTTCCTTCTTCTTTCTCAAGAGAAACTTCTGAATACTGTGAAAGGGGAACCGTGCCTCGAGACGTGAACTAAGTGGCCCTGATTATGTTCACCTATTCAGATTTTAAACAATGACTTGGCACCGCTGCTGATAGAGGATATGTAATGTTTAGCTTGTACACACGGCTACACATCAAGCTATACATTTCCAGTCTACGCTGATCTCGCACTGTACGGAAATCCTATACAATGCAAAATCAGCTTATACTGGTAATGTATATGTAGCCGTGTGTACAACGGCGAAGTTATACAGACGAACTACCTCATACATACATGGCGATGGCCATCAGTAGTATCGGGTGGCTTGTAGTTGATTTGCTTTTGTTGGGTCACGTGTCGCGTATTTGTGAACGCGGTGATTACGTGGTGTCGCGTCGTCTGTATCATGTTAGTATAAATAAGTTTTTATAAGTTTGTCAGGAACGCACCCTTTTAAAGTGGCAACACTAAGCTACGTTGCGTATGTAGTAGCCCATAGCGTTCCATAAGTAAGCACAGCACATTGTACGTCGTCCCTCTCTCTTGCTTGTCAACCGTCACGGGACACGGACTAGATTTTGAGTCATTCGTTTATTTTGTCCCTACTAGTTCAATTAGTTATGTGAACTATATTACGTGTGTGGCAATAATATTATTATTATCTACAAGTTAGTCTCACTTCCGCTCTTCGATCACAACTTCACCTTCAATGCACATAAGAGGGGACAGATAGAATACCTTCCACCTATGTCACCAAAAGTTACTGTTTCGAGTGTGCATGTGCAAGACTTTGAGAAATTGAGATTTCAGAGAATAGGTTCTATCTTACCGTGAGGAGAGGTCGTTAAGACACATGCACAGCACACAACAAGCACCAAAATTAATTCAGTTCCTTAGTTAAATAAAATAACTTATCTTCGTATCTCTCGGTATCGGATAAACCAACACCACTGACCCGTCTCTACGTACTTAAACACAGTAAAGTGCTCTAAGCTGAAAATCGATGCAATTTCAATCCGAACATTCTGTGTGAAGTTAGTATTCAACATTGGCGATTTTCTAACTAAAAAAAAAGTTAATCCGAGTAAACAAACAATGGCTTGTGTACTCGTAGCACTACTTTTATCGTGTATGTGATGAATATACGTAGTTGCAGAATCAGTATATTAATGCACTATTTTATGCGACCAAAATAAGAAAAGTATATGTTGTTGGGAAAAGGCTATGCTGAAGAAGAGCTACTTAGTACGAAATCACTGTTCATTTTTTGCCCAATAACGCAACCTCCTTGCCATTACTTTTCAGTTTTAGGGTTCCGTATATGTACCTGACTTCGATGTTCGTACCTCCATCCGTCTGTCAGTATGTCAAGACCCCTTCTTAGGAATAGCGGAGTTATTAAGTAGAAATTAACGACTTACGTATTTGATAGGGCTAAAAAAAATTGTTTGTAAGTCGATGCAATAAGAAATCATGGCCATTTTTACTACCCGTACCGTAATTACTTCTCGTTAATCTAGAATCATGAAATTTGGCTAGAAGCAAATCGTGCATTTGTGGTTTTATCACATTTTTTTTTTGTGATTTCATTTACATTTGCAGTTGGACAATTGACCGTGACATTTATCGATGAATGGGAGAACATGCTTTTCATGTCAAAACTACAAACCTTTTTTTTTTTTTTTTTTTTTTGTGTGGGAAATCATCAAATAACTTCTCCCGCTCTGGGTGGAGCAGGAGGGCGTGTCAGACTTTTACTGACTAAAACCCACCCGTGTTCCTTCAGTAGCCCTTAAGCCAGGGGCTGTGGTGTCTCTTTCGAACAAACCCGCACCCCTGGCAGGCATCGACCCTTGCGGGTCCCATCACTTTTTGTGCTGACATCTCTTTGAGGCGCGCGTGGAACACAACGCGCCGTCGACTTGGGCTTGGTCCTTACCGGACAGCGAGCTACCCATTACTCGCCGTCCGCAAGCCCATGCCTACGGTGGCCGGAAATCGGCCTGGGATTCCCGACGCCCAGGGCGTCTCCGTATCCTGCGGCGGCTGGGGTCGCGAGGGCGCATATGCTGCCTCTCCCTCACGTGCGCCGCCTCCCTCTTCGCGAGCATCACTGCTTCGCTGAAGGAGGTGACGGCTCCCCATGCCCTCTCGCTCCGTACCATGGCCTGGACCAGGGCCGGACGCGAGAGATCGCCGCCGCCGATCGCCTCCACGAGGACACGGCGGTGCTCCGCCCAAGCAGGGCAGACCGCCACCGTGTGCTCCACCGTGTCCTCAGGGCGATCTTCGCAGTGGAAACACCCGGGCGTTTCCTCCCGCCCTATCCGAAACAGGAACCTCCCGAAATTTCCGTGTCCGGTGAGGACCTGCGTCAGGCGGAAGGTGAGGACGCCATGCCGCCTCTCAAATCACTCCTCAAAGAGGGGACTTACCGCCGCAATCGTGGCGTGCCCAAAACTACAAACCTCAAACGGCAAAAATATTCCAATCTTGTTGGGAGTTATATATTCGCGCCGTTTTGGGTTGAAACACTCTAGGGCCATGGGGTCCGAGTGCCCAGTTGGTGTTTCGAGATATCGCCAAGCGGTTGGTCGACTCTTCACGTAACCAGAGGGCTGGCCTGTTTTTTGGTCAAAGAATCAGCTTCGACATACGTGGCAATGCTGCCAGCCTTTGGGCAATTTTCCCATCGATAGCGATGTGGACGAATTTTTTTTTGCCCCGTGATTCTTTTCTTTCTTTTTCTATATTCATGCATATTATTAATATTATTTTATGTCTGTAAGCCAATATATCATGTGTAATAAAAAAAAAACAGTTGTATGTGATTTTATTACAATGTTAATTTTTATTTTTGGGATATATTAATCCAAACTACGGAACCCTATGTAACTTATGTTAGTATAAATAAGTTTTTGACACACACTTGGCCGGTTTTTGTGTCAGTTTTACTGTATATGTACATAACAAGAATAACATTTGCTTTAGTCTGTCTGTCACAAATAACAGCTTTGCCGCACTAAGTGACTAAGGGATTGCACCAATTACTTCGCCTGCCAAGCGCCGCCGTCGTTTGGCTGTGTTGCCTATGTACAGCACTGGACAGCTATCTTCTGTACATACATACGTGTCATATCAAACAGTTCCGGTCAACGAACAGCCTAAAAAAATAACCTCAGCTAACTAAAAGTTGAGCAAATAATGCAAACACAGTCACGGGCATCGGCTACAGCTAGTGAGATTAATGTGATTGATAGTGTTGTGTTTTGAATTTTTATTAAATTTTTTATTTGCCATTAATGACCCATAGGTGCGCAAATGCCTCCCTACTCTCGTTCGACCTCTTCCTGTCCAGAGTTGCCAAGGACCAATCTTTATTATAGGAGTCCAGCTCATCTCGCCATCTCTGTCTGGGCCTGCAGTGATCTCGTTTGCACAGTGTTGTAAGTTTTACCCATTGGCCGTCTGACAGCATGTGTCCAGCCCAATTCCAATTAAACATTGTAGCTTTCCGAGTGACATCAGTTATTTTATTAATGGAATGAATTGTTGCATTCTTTACCCGGTTCACAAATTTCATACCCAGATTTTTTTTATTTCATAGCTCTCTGGCAAACCTCGAGCGTGAACCTCTGCTGAATTGTCAAAAACCAAGTTTTGAGAACCATACATTAGGATGGGAAGAATACCTACATATTTCGACGAGTATCCTTTTGAGGGATACTCTATAGCTCTTCCAGGCATTTTCGGTACGTCTTGCAGCTTCTGTGTTTCGTTTTGAAAATACGGATAATTTAACATAGATATTAGTAAATTTTTGATAGATTATTCCTAACTCTACTTTTGTACCTACTTATTACATATTCTTTCGTCACTGGATGGGTTAGAGCCCAAGCTGCGCTACATCACACGCCACATAACTTGTTTTTACACCAAAATTTACATATTTTTTAATTGGTGTTACGTCCTTTTTAATTTAGTTGTAAATGAGTGTCGTTTCAGGGGAATGTGTTGTTAGTGCGAACATAAATTGTTATATTTTATTTTTAATTAAATTTTGTAGCTTTGTAACTATTATCTAACGTTAACTGAATAAGAGTACTTAGTTTTATTATTGTTGTAAAATAAATGTTTTAGGGCTCCCACAGACAGGCTCTACACGACGATGCGACGCGATTCTGGTAAAACAAATTCCACGCCCTGTCACGTCATGCCTGTCTGCGATAGCCTTTAAGCTTTTCTTGTAAGTATAAAGTAGATGCTAGATTCAACGTGCTACAAAACATTATTCTTCCGATTCAATATTAGCTGCTTTTTTCCATATCCGCTGTTTTTTAACCGACTTCAAAAAGGAGGTTATCAATTCGACATGTTTAGGTATATGTTTTTATTTATGTATGTTCGGGCATAACTCCGTCATAAATATATACACGGATTTGCAAAAACATTTTTTTGTTCGAAAGGGGTTTATTTCTAAATGGTCCCACTTAAATTTCATATGGATGTATCTGATGATGAGTTTTAGAGACAGACCTAAGTGAAAAAAAAAAGAACAACCGACTTCCAAAGAAACACTACTAAGTGAAAAAAACTTTCATTTCGGAAGGCGGTGCCAAAAAATTCAAATATACAAAGACACCGACTAACTGCGTAAGAACTGCGTCAAGTCATGACTGTTTTCATGAAAAACCTAAGAAAATGGAGGTTACTCGAATAATACAGTGTACGATTTCTGAACGAAACGGAACGGGAACGAACACGATTTCTAGCTAAATCTTCATAAAGCTAAAAAATCAGTTTTAATTTTGTTGGGATAGGTAGATACTGTTAGGTACCGTCACCTCAAAAAAATACCCTTAATTTTAAACAGAGTAATTGCTCCTTGTTATTTTAATATTTTCATGCCAATTTATTGCGAAATATGTCATTGTACAATCTCTATACCTTCCACCTTTTTGTACTTATCGCATTAACTGCAAATTACCATAACTTTGAATCTAACTTTGTAGAAATGACTCTTCATAGGGCATGGAGTTCAACAATCAATAAACGAGTGTTAATAAATAAAAAAATATTTTGAGTATAATGTCACACTTTATTAAAATTTCTTATGATCGGCAATTTGTTTGATGAAACTGCTTACTGCAATCAGACCCTGTAAGAACATAGGAGATAATTAACGTTGAGGATGATAGAAATGAGATACAGCATGTATATTAGGAATAGTCTGGGTTTTGAACTTCTAGTGCAAATTGAATGGGGCGTACCCATTAGTGGGGAGTATGCTTATTATGCTGATGGAAGTTTTTGGAAAACGTATCCATGTTTATAAATAATCAGCTTCTAATGTTCTCACTGCTGAGACACAGGCCTCCTCTCAGTGAGACGGCGTGGGCCGTAATCCACCACGCGGGCCCAGTACGGTTTGGTAGATGTCACATGTCTTCGAATTTTTGGTTCCAGGACATGCCGGTTCCCTCTCGATGTTTTCTTTCACCGTTTTGAGAACAGTGGTAGTGAATTAGTTCATACAAAGAAAAGTACCTACCTGTCTGGGTTCGAATCCACGACCTGTCGTAAGTCTCAAGTCAAATAACCCGTATTTATTGTGGCCAGTTTTTTGGTACCCGATGGTGAACCGATATATAGCGTGACTGGTGACCGACATTTAAACACATGATTGTACTCATCATTATGAACAACTTTTACTATGGGACCAAACCCGAAATCGCGAAAAAAAAAAACATCTTTCCCTACATTTTGACGAGTTATGCGAACATAAATGTAGGAAACAGGTGATTTTTTTTCACGATTTCAGGTTTGATCCCATAGTAAAAGTTGTTCTTATTGATGAGTACAATCATGTGTTTAAATGTCGGTCACTAATTACCAGTCACCCTATATTATATGCCTGTGAGACCAGACGGCCAGTGACGCGATTAACTATAGAACTATTTTAACGGAGGATCACGTGAGTGTAAATAGTAAATTTTCTTTATTAGTGGTTTCTTAATGCCTTGCCATCGGACCGTGAGAGAAGAACTGTGAGTGCACCTGTGTCTGCACACACACTTGTGCATTATCACCTGCATAGAAGCTAGTCTCCGTTGAGATTGGCCGCCACCGTGACCGAAATTAGGTCAAGAGAGGATCTATATCCCACTAATATCATTAACGTGAAAGTTTGTATATTTGGATGTTTGATACTCAATCACGCCAAAACAGCTGAATGGATTTGAATGAAATTTAGCACACATACAGTTTATAACCTAGATTAATAAAATAATACTTTTTATCTCGGTAGCAGGTTCCCGTGGGCTAATTTTCGATCTCCACGTTGGCGAAGCCGTTGGCAAAGCTAATAATATTATATTTATAATTGATATGGATATTTTATAATTTTAGCAAAATAGTTTATACTCACAAATTTACAGGCTTGTATGAGTCCCATAGGAAGTGCTGCTGCCATGTTGAATAACTGAAAAAGAAAAAAAATACACCGATTGATTTAAAGAAACGAACATCATTTTGGTATTAATAGAATTATTTTTCTGGACTGCCTGCATTGGGTCCTGGGTTGGATTCCCAGGGCAGGAAAAGTGTTATTGGTTTTATTTTCTGGAATTTAACAATAGCAACCCGTCTGGATTTTTGCTCGGTTGCTGGCAATAGGCTCGCCCCCTCGTGGGATAATATAGGAACACCTTTGGCCAATCCCTCGAGGAAACAAGGCGTAATGTTAAGTAATTATAAAAGATCAAGGAGCAACTCAGCTAGACAATTAAAATTATGCCAGTAAAAGACAGCGTTAAATCTCGGAAAATAAAAGATGCAAACATAAGTAGCCTATAATTCTAAATATGTATATCACATTTTTTATGACACTATCGCTCAATCCCAGTCAGACGTCGGTTACCATAATGTAACCACAAAATAAATTAAATTAATCACTGTTATGACGATAAACCCCAATGTTTGTTCAGTTTTTTCGGTGTTTCTTATCCACCGACCTCATCATCTAGTTTGAAAATCAAATCAAATCATTTTTTTTTTGCCAACATGGGTAGGGGTATAGATGTTACAATGTAACAAACGCGAATGTGAATGTGTGAATGCTCTGCCTTCACATGGGCATGCAAAATTTACACATAAATTAAAATATTACTTTCAAAATAGTACTTAAAAATTATTATGAGAAAATTATTAAATTGGAAAATCATTTGACCTTTAAAAATGTATTTATATTTTTTACTAACGTACAAAATTCAAAATCAATTAAGATTTAACCTATTTAAAAAAACTCGTTAGGTATTACAGTTCCAGAAAAATCAATCATTAGGTGAGTTTGTAACTTACCGAATTTGCGACGGTTGGGGGAGAAGTTGAGGTGGTCGTGGAAGCAGACACGGCCGTCGTCGCTGCCACAGTAGGAGGCGCTGCAGCATCAGTGGTGTTAGTGGCATTCTGGCAGAAACCCACCTCCACAAGGAACACCAACGCTAGAAACAGTTTAATGTGCACTGGAGCCATAATCGCTTACAACTGTACTCTAAAATCAGTCCACATAAGCTTATATACATTTCGTTGACAACCGAAACCCATTATGCTTAAATGTAGATACTTAATATCTAAGTTACATGTTTTAAAAAAAATCATGGCATCGCCTTGCACGGAGGCCACTTTAAATTTTGCTCTCATGAATATTCAGCATGTTGTAAATAGTTCAAGACGTAAGCATAGGGCTAACTAGTGTTCAAGTTTATTTGTTAACCATTCTCACTATGAGGGTTTTTCAAGATATGATGGGTGATCAACATATGTATTACGTATCTTCATCAGCTGCATTAACTTCCGTAGCATATAATAATTTATTTATCGAGCGTGACCTAATTTGATTTCATACGGGTATAATTTTCACTAACCTGTAGTTACCCCACTTAAGGATAAAAAGCCATCCTCTTGCCACTTATCTCTGCACTGCTTCTAGGGGTAATCCGTTTAGTTATTATTAGTGACCTAGTGGTCGCCCAAAGGGCGAACTTTGACCATAATTCATAATAATCATTTATTCATTTGCGAATATGGGTACCAACATAAGAAAAGGTCTTACAAACAATAGTATCCATAGCCATACCTTACCGTACGGCATTCATTTCGGCAATTCATTTTAAACTTTGAGTATTTTTAATCTATATAGATAAAAAGAAAAGTCCTGACTGACTGATTGACTGGCTCATCAACCTTCGACCACCAGCGGCTTCGCCCGCGCGGAACTTTCATCCCCTATTTAACTCCCTTAGGGGTTGAATTTCGAAATATCCTTCCTCATTCCTTGTCTACATTATAAAGGTAACCTCTATACAAAATTTCAGCTTTCTGGATCCAAGGGTTTGGGCTGGGCTTTGATGAGTTAGTCAGTCAGTCAGGACTTTTCTTTTTATTTATATAGATAGACATATAACAAATAATACAAAATTGTACCGTAAAGATATTACAATATTGCACTGAACTGTCTACTACAATAAAAAAGGATTTTGGACAAACCTGTTAACACCACACGATCACAAAAATCTGGTGTTATTCCTTTCTCAATCGCGGCACAATAAATCAATAGAACGATATTAAACCGAGTACCAGGAAATAGCTGACCAGGGCCCAATTAATATTATCCTATCGAACATAATAATTAAAGCTAAAAGCTTGAAATTTATACGAATAACAGGAAACGCTGTGAATTGCTGTCATACATTTCACTGCACTTTGCTAAATATGCCAACATGTCAGAAGTCAGGTGTTTGTTTGCAAACAATGTTCTCATTCATCGTAGTATTTGGATGCTCGTCCGGCCTCATTGCAGGGAAACCTAAAATTGTGTCCTCACCAGTCAGAGCAGACAACCTACCTTCCGCCTGGACACGCGTTACCGTGGCCGACTTGGAAAAATCTCTAAATAGACTTCGAACCCAAGTCGGCCGGAGCAAAGACAATCCCCACAGATGGATTCTCACAAAAACAAGGGAGCAAAAAAATATATACAAAGTTTGGTCAATTTTAAATGGGCTGTATTTTTCTTGAAGAAAAATATAGCCCGTGGTCGTACAGCAAATTTAAAAAATCAAATTATTGCACTTTTCTTCAAGATACAGCCCGTTGAAAGTCGATCAAAAATTTGGATTCTTTTTTGCTCCCTTAATTTTGTGAGAAGTGATTATTGGAAAAACTAACATCAATGCGCAACAAAATACTTACTAACTGACAGTAAACGTCCATTAAAACACAACAGGGAGGTACTATTGTGTTTTTAACGTGCAATATTATATCGAATGAAATGGCAGATGTAAGCATACAAAATGCAGGTAGCGTCAACACAAAAGAACATTGTGCGTTCCACCTCGTCGTTACGAGAATGTTGTCTGTACAAGTAAAAAACTTCACCAGCTACCTTTTCGCTGCAGGCTGTACATACATGATTCAAAACATTTGCTTCGCGTTTGCTTACATTCTAAATAAATGGCGACACATAGGAACGCAATGCTTTATTACTATTGCAAATTGTGATCGACTTCTTAAATGAGAAAAGAGCGGAATTGTGCTTTCAGCAGATTTTAGTTAAACGAATGTTTTACGAGTTCTTGGTAAATATAAAGGAAAATTATCAATGAGAGCGCCTTATCAGTGTAGTAAATGGTTTTGGATTTGACGCCCACTTCAGGAAAATAAGATGAGTTTTGTACGAGTTACTTTATCTGATAGGTACCTTAGACCATTTAACATTGACGTAATGTCAAATGATTGAAAATCGTCGTGTAATTATCAAAAAAAAAAACTTAATCAAAAGTCATTTATTCAAACTAGGCTGAGAGTCAGCACTTTTTGACCGTCAAAATTACATAAGACAGTCCCCCAAAACGCCCGCCCTTCACCATTTCCTAGTGCTTTAGCTGGGAAGAAGATCTATTTCTCAGTAGCAGCAGTTGGCAATAGGCTCGGTCCCTATGGGACTTTAAAATATCTAGCGAAATGTGGGTGTACTGTACACGTACACCTCTGCCTAACTTTTCAGGGAAAACAGGCGTGATGTTATTTTATGTCATGTTGTGTAATGTCGAACTTTGCTCTCCTCTTTAATAACATGGGCGTGTATTTGTAATTTAATACACATGAATAAATACGCCACCCTGTAAAATGTGTACTTACCTATACCTACAAGGATTTTTTTCTTCAGGGACGGAAGATTGATCGCTAGTCTTGCTCATGAATGTTGTAATATGAACATATTTCCATATCCTATATTATTGTCTTGTCTCAAAATAGAAACATGTTTTTAAAACAAATCACAATATGTATGAGTACCTTTCCATACACGCAATAATCCACTTGATTAAGCTCGTTCAATTCCAGGAATTGAAACAGGCGTGTATGATAACGTAGGTAGCTTATTTATGTTTATGCAACAGGAGAGCGAAGCTTGTTAACTACTACATAACTAAGGTGAGTTAAGCTACTAGTAACTGGATAAATGGTCGCTTAAAAGCGAATCGTCGTCAAATAATTAGTTGGAGACAGTTTTGCCGAGTCGCTCGACGAAGTATTGAAAGAAAGAAAGAAAACTTTGTACCGGTAATCCAAAAGAGGATGTATTTTTGTAAAATATAACGATCTCTAACACGAGATACCTACTCTTGTAAAGCTTTAATTAGCAGTCATTCTTGATATTACTTTTTCACACTAACTACACACTGCATTTTCACAATCGCTTTCATGAAATACAAGTTACAAACGAACCTATTTACAACATCTCGCTCCAGATACAATGAGTGACTTTAAAGGGTTTGTGTAAAATTTAATCGATAAACGGAAACGGTTCACCTCTCGAACTGAGTATGTACTCAAGTAGCCATTGACCTTTTTTAGCCTGAATTGACGGCACTTCACAACATACAAATACAATATGTGGGTATGTCCATTGAAATCTCTACCTACGCTATTCTACACCAGCTCCAAGTCCCTTTTAGGGGACGACATTGAGATTTTAACGCTTAAAATGAGGTTTTTCCCTCCGTAGATACGTTACATAATTACTATTTTTTCACAAAGAGTTTCTTCGACACATACAAGGTTAGTTAGATCTATAGAACTGACGAAACTGTATCAGTATTTTTCTAACAATTAAGCATCTAATTCACGAGTACCAACGAATATTTCAATTACAAATTAGCTCTTTCTTCTCTCCCACTGAAGGTTGACATAAGGAAAACGCCATTTCATTGAATAATAAAGTGTAACGAATGTCGTAGGTAGAGAGTGCTCTTGACACGTTGGACAAAAGCAATCCTTAGGACGTGGATACACAGAGAATGAAGTATCCCGAAAACTAGTGCTGTGTTACTAGCTAACATAGTTTGAGGAGCGAATGGCTCAAGTAGTTCGCATGTCAGGGATGTGAACTAGAGCGATTTTCTCGTCTGTCCCGGACTTAATCCATTTGGCTCTCTAGTTTTGTGTTCGCTTGAGACTTTTTAGATTACTTTTCAGTTATATTGATTTTATTTAAGTTGTTGATGGTTCAACCAACCATGCGTGGTCAGGTGCTTAGTGCTCGCAACCAGTGTGCGTGTATGACCAGAGGGGAAATTCTCGTAATTTTAAGAACTTTCACAGTCTGATCTCAGTGTCAATATGTCAAAAATACGTTTAATAAAAATAAGTTTTTGACATTTGACTATCGTCGAGATAAGACTTCGACTACATTTTGAACGGTTTTAATTACGAGAATTGGCCTTCTCACGTATGAACGTCTTATTTTTCGTAACACTCTTGTCAGAGCGGTCGTGGTCCTCAAGAAGATTCTTGTCTAGGGGCTGATGTGATATGCCTCACGATTTCTCCCCATCTACTCCGATTTTTGGAATTTAATGTGCACTTATACAGGGGATCACCTACTGCGAATTTAATTTGGGCAGACCATCTCATAGGTGTGCGTCGGCGTGGTCTAGTGCCCTCGAATCTTTCCTGCACGACAAGGCGCTCAATAGAGTCACCGTCACACCTTGAAACGTTTCCGTAGTATTCGAGGATGCGCGTTTGGACCAGAACAGATGTTGAAATTTTTTGTTGGCGAATAGAGGTATTGGTGAGACCCTCGATCCGAGATACCCCAAGCATTTTTCTCCAGCACCACATTTCCAGACCGTCTATGTTTTTTTTTTTTCGATTTCACGTAGTGTCCTCGTCTTAGCAGCGCATGAACTTAAACGAGGCAAAGGATCGCAAGGATCGCATCAGGTGGAGTTCTGTAATTTCTCCCTACCCCCATGGGAAGAAGGAGTGAGTATATGTACCTATGTATGGACCATAAGAGAGAGGCGGCGCACGTGAGGGAGAGGCAGCATATGCGCCCTCACGGCCCTAGTCGCCGCAGGTGACGCCCTGAACGTCGGGAATCCCAGGCTGATTCCCAGCCACCGTAGGCGCGGGCTTGTGGATGGCGAGTAATCGGTAGCTCGCTGTCCGGTAAGGACCACGCCCAGGTCGACGGCACGTTGTGTTCCACGCGCGCTTCAAAGAGATGTGTGCACCGACTGGTGGGGTCCGCTAGGGCCGATGCATGCCAGGGGTGCGGGTTGTTCGAAAGAGACAACATGGCCCCTGTCACACAGGCAACTGAATGAACACAGGTGGGTTTTAGTCGGTAAAAGTCTGACACGCCCTTCCGCTCCACCCAGAGCGCGAAAAGTTATTTAATGATTTCCAACCCTCAAAAAAAAACCATGACCTCTTTCTTTCATTTTAAATACACATAACTTATTGTTGTTGTTATCGGTAACTACAGTAGTATAGTTACCGATAACAACACCAAATAAGTGCTTGTATAAAAGGCAAAGCAAAGGCAAAACAAAATCATTTTTGTAAATTTGTAAGTATTAGGTACCAGATAGTACACCGGATATGCGTGTTAACTGGTACGTTTAAATAATTGTATGCATTTAGACGGGTTAGTCCACCCAATCTCTCTGATGCAAGTAAGCACACCAATATTTCGTTGATAACGTTATGTAATGAATGCAGTCTAAAAACCAGTGGATACCAATTTTGATTTCTTTTAGCCTGTTTTTTATGCTTTTGACTACGCTATGTACCTATTTAAATATCCTAAATACCTACTACGAATTCAACTGCAGTTATTTTTAACTCCCAATTACCAGTCTAAATAAGCTTTATTCGGTAGCAGGTCAATGACAATGACGTGTTAAATTTTCCGTCGGCCGACATCGTCTGTCTAAATGACCTGCACACAGTAGGTACAAAAATCAAAATCAAAAGTCATTTATTCAAATTAGGCTGAGAATCAGCACTTTTCGAACGTCAAAATACATAAGACAGTCCCCCAAAAACGCCCACCCTTCGACACTTCCTAGTGCGTATGCCCAGCCCAGACGTTCCTACATTTCGAGGATGTTCAGGTATTTTACGTCCGCCGAATTTGGCTCCGAAAGTAAACTGACAAACAACATCAAATACTCACTTTTTATCAAAAGATAGTACTTTGTAATTTCACCTCACAGCACTTTCGGATAGCGGCGAAACAGAATTATCAACCGTTTCGGCGAAAAACTGCAGCGAAATGGCTTTTAACGTTTTTTTTTTTTTAATTCAAGTTCCGTCGAGTCAAAGTTGAACCGCGGTATTGAATTTTATTGTACCCCTTCAGCGGTTACTGAAAACCTGATAAGTGGTTGGTTATACTTTCAACATTAAGACGATAAGTGTCCATTTAGAAAGGTTACCGGTTGGAATTCTAAAAGAAAAATGGCGGGTTTAACTGCTATTCGCTGGTCTTTTTTTTAAATTATAAGCTTTCCAGTAAAAGCTTTATACTTATTTAAATAAAAAAGGGTTTTGTTTCAAGATCTTCTAGTGTGATGACACTTGCACATAGGTAATTTGCGGAATGTTTATGATGTTGAAGGTTAAGTCAGAAGTCACGGAGGCTTTCTTACTTAACTATAACATGTTTGCGAAGATCCACGCAATTTAAATACGGAAATGTGGTGGGTGTATTCCGGCACGCCCTGCTCGACTCGCATCCGGATTCAGAACTGGAGCGCAAGTTAAGCTCGCTCATACTTACACGGGAATTACCTTGTAACTAAATCCATTTCCATGAGAATATAAAAAGGACTAATTATTCATTCAATACCTACAGATATTTTTTAGGATATTTCAGAATGCTATACAGCATGTGCTCGTGTTTACATCAGCTCTGCAATAATTAATTGAAATAAAAGTTTTAACAGTGTTTTTAAGTACTCGAGTGCCATAATCAGCAAGAACTATGAGTGATTGACCACAGAAAAAGTGAACTTTACTGCAATTATACTACAGACCATACATTCTTGTGATAACAACTTTGTGCAATAACGGACCATTTGAACTTAACGTAAACACTTTTTAATAACATTTTCGAGTGAAATATAAGTGGAGACAGATAGAGGTGGAAAGGGTAATTCTAGAGTGAAATAAAAATTCAATTTAAAGAGTGAGAAATTGAAATTTAAGAAAAATAACCTTAAAACAAAGGCCAATAATTGCAAATCACGTTCTATTAGCGCTTACTGCGACACCTAGCGATGTAACCCGAACACTTCAACACCATCTAGTGTCAAAGATTTGGGGCGCATGAGTTACAGTAGTGAATACGCCCAGATTTTGGAATAAAATCTTTATAAAATCTAAATTTGGTATTTTGAAAAAAAAAAAACGTTGTAAATGTTCGTTATTAAATTGCCTATCCATCAGTGTCAGTAGCAAAATTAAATAATGTTTACTTTACGAGTAGATTCATTTTATCAATCATTATTTCACATTTTTAAGGTTTCGTTGGAAGCAGATTAATTAAACGTATACATATGTAAAAAAAAAAAAAAACGATCCGTTTGGACTCAAGATTATGTAGAAATTTAATGTATTTTTATTAGTTGATATTTCTTTTTAAATAACAAGTAGTTAGCTCCTAAAAACTGTGCAAAAAACGGCTAGCGCGGGGTTTTGGTCAGGGAGCCGCCTTAAGTTGTAACAACGGCCTAATTAGGTAATTAGGTGCCAGTTATTGATGAGAACATTCTGAATCATTGAAAAAGTGTTGTTGTTTCACTAATTACCGATAGAGGGAGTCATTAGTACGATACAGTCTACAGTTGGAACAATATGGAAGATCTTAAGAAACTTATCTTGGACATGAAATCTGAGCTACAACAAAAATTGGTCACTGTGGAAAATTCACTTACAAATCTGGAAGAAAAAATTACGACTAATATAAATAATAATGTTAATGAAAAGTTCAATAAACTAGACAGCAACTTGAATACTTTAAACTCACAAATAGAAGAGCAAGAGAAAAGACTTGATGAAATAGAGAAGAATTTAAGACAAAGAAATGTTGTATTTTTTGGAGTAGAAGAAGGAGAAACGTCATACTTTCAGTTGGCAGAAAAAATCCTAAATATAATACAGGAAAAATTAAAAATTACTGTTCACGAATTTGAGGTGGAATCAGTAAGGAGACTCGGAAAAAGAAACGAGAACACTAGACCAGTAGTTGTCGCGTTCACAACACTGGGAATGAAGATTAAAGTATTAAAAAATAAAAAAGAACTCGTAGAGTCTAACATGTACATCAAACACGATTTACCAACCAAGGTACTAAAAATCAGAGAACAGTTAAAACAACAACTGAAACTAGAAAGAGAAAAGGGAAATGAAGCCTTCATACACTATGATAAACTCATAGTTAAGCGAAGTAATGAGAAGCCGAACAATAAAAGGGCACCCTCAGGTTCTCCTCCAGAAATTATCTCCAGTACAGATAGTATATCTTTTATCAGGCCCAAAAACAAAAAGAAACTGAAAGGAAATAACCAAATTACTAGCTACATGAAACAATACGATAAAACAAAAGATTAAGCTAAAAACTACCCTAGTAACTCATGAAATTCACACGCCCCCTCCAACCTAAAAAACACACTATAAAAGAATAATCGTTATTAAGAACTCCCAGTACGGCTGGTCCCCGCGGGAGTGATCGACTGAAACCCTCCCTGCAATTGCACGGAGGAGGCCTTTGCCCAAAATTGGGTATCCCAAAACTATAAATGTATTCCAATCCTTATTCATTAAAGATTTTCTGAATTAAATTATGAAATTAAATTGTTATTTATCGTAAGTACTTATATTTGTTGAATCCTTTGTGCATAATTCTTTTTAATTTATTTTTTGTTATTTTCTTACCATAATTTGAATCTAATATGAGAAAATTTTAATTGTTATTTGCTCATTTTTAAATAATGTATCGTATGAACAATAATCCTAAATAATAAATTCTAATTTAATAAATGTATGAAATCTGTATGAAATAATAATGTTCAATTAAGTCAAACAGTGGATGATTGGGTACCTATTTAATCTTTTTTAAATAACGTATCGGTGTGAACAATAATACTAAATGACAAATTCTAAAATAATTAATATAAACTTTAAATGAAATTAAATGTATAATTGAGTCAAACGGTAGATAATTGGGTATTTAAAATTTTTATGTGATAATTGAAAATGCTTTAGTAACTCTAGTAAGTATGTTATTTTTGCAAGATTTTGCTTTTTTATGTTGCATGTGATTTTAATACTGCATGACAAGAGATATTATTGAATGTTATAAAAGTGTAATCTGTTATTTTTGGGAAATAAATGGCTTTATTATTATTTTTGTAGAGTGTTTTTCTTCTCAGCTCTTTGGCTGGTTTTTGCAACATTTACGGACCGGAGCCAAGTAAATGCAGCGTGTGGTGTGTTATGTTTAATATGTGTTTTGATGAGGCCCTATTTCGTTTTCATCTATTTGCATGAACTTTCGCACAATGCGACATGTATTTAAAATTGCAGCTTTTTGTAAGGTAATATAGAGGGTTTCTTTTAGGTTTAGTAATTTAAGGCTATGAATAAGGTGATTTGGGATGACGCCTGTTGTGGAGAGGACTATAGGGACCACGTAAACTTTTTGCTGGCGCCAAATTCTAGTCACTTCATCTTTGAGTTCGGCGTATTTACTAATTTTTTCAGATATTGTCTTCTGAACGTTGTGTGTGTTAGGAACGGCTATATCTATTAGGTAAGTAACTTTATTTATTTTATCTTGTAGGGTTATATCCGGTCTGTTGTAGTGAATTGTCCTGTCGGTTAGTATGGCGCGGTCGTAATAAAGTTTATGTGTGTCATTTTCTAGGATCGTTTGTGGTGTGTAATTGTAATACGGAGTGTTTGTGTCTTTTATGAGTGTGTATTTGAGTGCTAATTTTTGGTGGATTACATTTGCTACCTGGTTGTGCCTGTGTGTGTAATCTGTCTGCGTAAGAGTTATGCACGCTCCTGTTATGTGTTGAATTGTTTCTGGTTGTGCGTGACACTTGCGACATTTATCATTTGTTACTGATGGATCTTTGATGATATCTATATATATAAAAGAAAGTCGTGTTAGTTACTTCACTTATAACTCAAGAACGGCTGAACCGATTTAGCTGAAAATTGGCAGGGAGGTAGTTTAGAGCCAGGAGAAGGACATAGGATACTTTTTATAGGTAGGTAGGTAGGATAGGTAGGTAGGGTAGGATAGTGTAGTGTAGGGTAGGTAGTGTAGGATAATGTAGGGTAGGATAGTGTAGGGTAGGGTAGGTAGGGTAGGTAGGGTAGGTAGGGTAGGTAGGGTAGGTAGGGTAGGTAGGGTAGGTAGGGTAGGTAGGGTAGGTAGGGTAGGTAGGGTAGGTAGGGTAGGTAGGGTAGGTAGGGTAGGTAGGGTAGGTAGGGTAGGTAGGGTAGGTAGGGTAGGGTAGGTAGGGTAGGTAGGGTAGGTAGGGTAGGATAGTGTAGGGTAGGGTAGGGTAGGGTAGGTAGGGTATGGATTTTGTATGAATGACTTTTGGATGGACAGGACAACGTCTGTCGGGACAGCTAGTATCTATATATATAAAAGAAAGTCGTGTTAGTTACTTCACTTATAACTCAAGAACGGCTGAACCGATTTAGCTGAAAATTGGCAGGGAGGTAGTTTAGAGCCAGGAGAAGGACATAGGATATTTTTATCCCGGTATTAGGTAGGGTAGCGTAGGTAGGGTAGGTAGGATAGTGTAGAGTAGGGTAGTGTAGTGTAGGAGGTAGGGTAGCGTAGGTAGGGTAGGTAGGTAGGGTAGTATAGTGTAGGGTAGGGTAGGTAGGATAGTGTAGGGTAGGTAGGGTAGGGCAGCGTAGGTGGAGTAGGTAGGTAGGGTAGGATAGTGTAGGGTAGGGTAGGATAGTGTAGGGTAGTGTAGGGTAGGTAGGGTAGCGTAGGTAGGGTAGGTAGGATAGTGTAGAGTAGGGTAGTGTAGTGTAGGAGGTAGGGTAGCGTAGGTAGGGTAGGTAGGTAGGGTAGTATAGTGTAGGGTAGGGTAGGTAGGATAGTGTAGGGTAGGTAGGGTAGGGCAGCGTAGGTGGAGTAGGTAGGTAGGGTAGGATAGTGTAGGGTAGGGTAGGATAGTGTAGGGTAGTGTAGGGTAGGTAGGGTAGCGTAGGTAGGGTAGGTAGGGTATAGATTTTGTATGAATGACTTTTGGGTGGATAGGACAACGTCTGTCGGGACAGCTAGTTTTCTATAATTTTTTGTGTTAATAATCTGGTCTTGTATCGCAATTATAAATCCTTCAGTTTCTGGGAATAAGTTGCCTATTTTCAGAAACTTATTTGAGGCTACTTGGTTCACATGGGATTGTTCTAGGTCATGAGGATGTCGGCCGTGAAGTACCTTTTTCTTCCAATCCTCAATTTTTTGTTTCTGCGAGTTTTCGTTAGTAATTTGTGGAATATCTAGCTGTTCATTCAAGTTAAGTGGGGTGTAGTTACTATCATTTTGAACTATGGCTTTATGAATGTTGCTAGTGCGAGATTTTGAGTGAAAAAATGTTTTTAGTTGCCAGACTTGTTTCCGCCACAGGTGCTGGATGTCTATCAGGCCTCTCCCTCCATTTTGTCTTTTGATAGTAAGTCTTTCTATTGCAGATTTAGGGTGTAAGTTGTTATGTTTTGTAAGAGTGGTGCGTGTGATTCGTTCTAATTGTTCTGTGTCTGTTTTTGTCCATTTAATAACTCCAAATGAGTATGTTAAAATGGGGATGGCAAATGTATTTAAGGCCTTGATGAGATTCTTACTAGACAGTTGTGTTTTACATATGGCGTTTAGTCTCTTTTTGTACTCTGTAGTAAGTGTTTCTTTAATCCTAACATGATCTAGTCCCTTTAGTTGCGTGTACCCTAAATACTTATATACGTCGGTCGGTTCCATTGCTGTTATGGTGTCTGTGTTATTTACGACATAGTTGCCGGGTCGTATCTTGCCACGCATGATATGAAGTGTTTTACATTTATCGAGACCAAAATGCATGTTTATATCTAAACTAAACTCTGCTGTAGCTTCTACTAATTTCTTCATATCTTTTTCAGTTTGTGCGTATAGTTTAATATCGTCCATGTAAATGAGATGTGAGACTGTTGTTGGTTCTGATGTGTGTTTGAGACAATAGCCGGCCCGACATCGCTGCAGCAGATGAGACAGAGGGTTTAGTGCTAGACAAAACCAGAGGGGACTCAGTGAATCACCTTGGTAGATACCCTTCTTGATAGATATTTGTCGCGTTGTAACATTATTGTGATTGCAATTTAGTTGAAGTGTGGTTTTCCACAGTGGCATTATTTTTCGTAGGAAATATATTATTTTTGAGTTTATTCTATAAATTTCTAGTATTTGTATCAACCAAGAATGTGGAACACTGTCGAAAGCTTTTTTATAATCTATATAGGTACAGTGTAGATTTCTATGCTTTGAGGTGGCATGTTTATGGATAGTAGAATCAATAATTAACTGTTCTTTGCACCCCATATGGCCCCGCCTGCATCCTTTCTGCTCCTCTGCCATTATGTTGTGGTGTTCAATATGTGAGTTAATTTTGGTTGTTATAGCCGATGTTAATATTTTATATATCGTGGGCAGGCAAGTGATTGGTCTGTATTGGGAAGGTAGTGGTGAATTTTTTGTTTTAGGTAGCATGTATGTTATGCCTGTTGCAATAAAATTGGGTATATTTTGTTGACCTAATATAATTTCTGTTAAGTTTTTTGCTATGGGTTTGTGTAATGAAGTTAACTTTTTGTACCAAAAATTGTGTATTTTATCTATACCAGGAGATTTCCAGTTATGTAATCTGCCTGTCATGTGTGTGATATCTGACTCGGTAATCTCTACAAATTCCATTTCCTGAATAGCCTTCCATTTTGTTTCTTCTTCTGTTATCCACGTTGCTTTATCGTTATGTTGTTTGTGTTTTTCCCAAATGCTAGACCAATATGTTTCTAGTTGATCTTTTGTAGGTTGGTGAGGTGTGTCTGTGTTATTCTCATCATTTGTGTCGGTGTCTGGTTTGTGTAGGTTTCTGTAAAATATTTTTTCATTTGTGGAAAATATGGCATTATCGTTTTTGCGCTGTTGTGCTTTTTTGTATCTTCTGAGTCTATGAACTTTAAGAGCTAGTTTTTGTTTTAAGGTATCTAAGAAATCTTCAGGTTTTCTGTTGTTATTTTCGTGTCTGGTGTGCGTGACATTACTCCTAAATATAGCCTCAACTCTCCTTACTACTTTACTTGACCTGATGTTGTTAATGTATTGTGTAAGCCTACCACAATCTGCTCTTAATTTTTCGATGTCTTTTTCTAACCTCTGTTGCCATGCTGGTTTGATATTATGTTTTGGTATCGCGTTTCCGGTGTGTAGCGTGATTTTAAAGTTAAGCTCTTCAGATACGACTACGGCTGTGCAATATATAAGTGTGTGTATATCTATGAGTTGACTGTCATCGCAAATAAATTGGTTAAGTATGTTTTCATTAAATAAGTTTACTAACCGGAAAAGATTAGGACTATATCGAAGTTTAGGTAATTTTGGTCGAACTGCTGGGTCCATCCCAGAGTATTGTGCTAGGGTTGTTCTGAATCTGTCATGTATTTCTTGGATATACATATCTGTCGTTAGATTTTGATCTACAGCAATTATGGTCTCAATATCATTTTCTAGGGTTAGGGTTATAGATTCAGTTTGTGTGGATGTGTGTGAGGTTTGCGTGTAAGCTTGTGATTGGTTGTATGATTGAGACTGAGTACATGATTGTATTTGGGTGTGCGGTTGTGCGTGTGATTGTTCAGCAATGTCGGTTATGTTTTGCGGCATTGAGATAGCGTTAGCGCTTGTATTAATTTCTGCTTCTTGTAATTGTATTCGTGTTTCTTCTTTTAATTGTTCTATTATTTCTTGGGATAAAAGCTTATTTCTAACTATAGCTCTTCTCTGATCTGAGATTCTTTGTTCTGAAACGGTTATTTCGGGATAGTGTCGGGTAAAAAGTTCATGCAATTGTTGTCTGTAGGTGGTCATGTCGGTCTCTAATTTAGTGATATAAAAGTAAGTTCGCATGATAAATAGGTTAACTTCTTTACTCCATCTCATGCGAACTCTTGCTTTTCCAGCCTTGGTGGACGCAGGTAAAAAGGAACTAGCCTCCCGCGCAACATTCAAGGTCAGAGTGGGTGGAATTGAGTTTAAACTATTGATAGGGGGTGATGATAGTATGGGTGACGATGGTCTAGATGGTGATGATGGTCGAGAAGGTGTGTAAGAGACTGTGCTTGGACTATACGGTTCTACAGGGGTGTTTGTCCTGTCCGTTAGTCTGTCACCATCGTCACTGATTTCGGCTGTAGCATCTTTGTCGGTGGGAGCCCGCCTGTTCAACTCCTCACCGCTGACGGTTCGCATGCTGAAACACCCAGCGTCAGCTCCAGGTGCGCCCCGGCGATCGCCCCCGGGCAGCGGCCCTATACGTTTAGTTTTCGATCGTGTCTCCATTTTGAGTGGGTTTCCAGAGCCACGTTAGCCACGCCAGTAATTTCTCATTCGTGTGTCCGCCTCCCACGTGATTAGATGGTCAATCAGGACGTGTGGTTGTTTAGGGGGCTTATTATTATTATTATTGTAGAGTGTTTTTCTTCTCAGCTCTTTGGCCGGTTTTTGCAACATTTACGGACCGAAGCCAAGTAAATGCAGCGTGTGGTGTGTTATGTTTAATATGTGTTTTGATGAGGCCCTATTTCGTTTTCATCTATTTGCATGAACTTTCGGACAATGCGACATGTATTTAAAATTGCAGCTTTTTGTAAGGTAATATAGAGGGTTTCTTTTAGGTTTAGTAATTTAAGGCTATGAATAAGGTGATTTGGGATGACGCCTGTTGTGGAGAGGACTATAGGGACCACGTAAACTTTTTGCTGGCGCCAAATTCTAGTCACTTCATCTTTGAGTTCGGCGTATTTACTAATTTTTTCAGATATTGTCTTCTGAACGTTGTGTGTGTTAGGAACGGCTATATCTATTAGGTAAGTAACTTTATTTATTTTATCTTGTAGGGTTATATCCGGTCTGTTGTAGTGAATTGTCCTGTCGGTTAGTATGGCGCGGTCGTAATAAAGTTTATGTGTGTCATTTTCTAGGATCGTTTGTGGTGTGTAATTGTAATAAGGAGTGTTTGTGTCTTTTATGAGTGTGTATTTCAGTGCTAATTTTTGGTGGATTACATTTGCTACCTGGTTGTGCCTATGTGTGTAATCTGTCTGCGTAAGAGTTGTGCACGCTCCTGTTATGTGTTGAATTGTTTCTGGTTGTGCGTGACACTTGCGACATTTATCATTTGTTACTGATGGATCTTTGATGATATATTTTCTATAATTTTTTGTGTTAATAATCTGGTCTTGTATCGCAATTATAAATCCTTCAGTTTCTGGGAATAAGTTGCCTATTTTCAGAAACTTATTTGAGGCTACTTGGTTCACATGGGATTGTTCTAGGTCATGAGGATGTCGGCCGTGAAGTACCTTTTTCTTCCAATCCTCAATTTTTTGTTTCTGCGAGTTTTCGCTAGTAATTTGTGGAATATCTAGCTGTTCATTCAAGTTAAGTGGGGTGTAGTTACTATCATTTTGAACTATGGCTTTATGAATGTTGCTAGTGCGAGATTTTGAGTGAAAAAATGTTTTTAGTTGCCAGACTTGTTTCCGCCACAGGTGCTGGATGTCTATCAGGCCTCTCCCTCCATTTTGTCTTTTGATAGTAAGTCTTTCTATTGCAGATTTAGGGTGTAAGTTGTTATGTTTTGTAAGAGTGGTGCGTGTGATTCGTTCTAATTGTTCTGTGTCTGTTTTTGTCCATTTAATAACTCCAAATGAGTATGTTAAAATGGGGATGGCAAATGTATTTAAGGCCTTGATGAGATTCTTACTAGACAGTTGTGTTTTACATATGGCGTTTAGTCTCTTTTTGTACTCTGTAGTAAGTGTTTCTTTAATCCTAACATGATCTAGTCCCTTTAGTTGCGTGTACCCTAAATACTTATATACGTCGGTCGGTTCCATTGCTGTTATGGTGTCTGTGTTATTTACGACATAGTTGCCGGGTCGTATCTTGCCACGCATGATATGAAGTGTTTTACATTTATCGAGACCAAAATGCATGTTTATATCTAAACTAAACTCTGCTGTAGCTTCTACTAATTTCTTCATATCTTTTTCAGTTTGTGCGTATAGTTTAATATCGTCCATGTAAATGAGATGTGAGACTGTTGTTGGTTCTGATGTGTGTTTGAGACAATAGCCGGCCCGACATCGCTGCAGCAGATGAGACAGAGGGTTTAGTGCTAGACAAAACCAGAGGGGACTCAGTGAATCACCTTGGTAGATACCCTTCTTGATAGATATTTGTCGCGTTGTAACATTATTGTGATTGCAATTTAGTTGAAGTGTGGTTTTCCACAGTGGCATTATTTTTCGTAAGAAATCTATTATTTTTGAGTTTATTCTATAAATTTCTAGTATTTGTACCAACCAAGAATGTGGAACACTGTCGAAAGCTTTTTTATAATCTATATAGGTACAGTGTAGATTTCTATGCTTTGAGGTGGCATGTTTATGGATAGTAGAATCAATAATTAACTGTTCTTTGCACCCCATATGGCCCCGCCTGCATCCTTTCTGCTCCTCTGCCATTATGTTATGGTGTTCAATATGTGAGTTAATTTTGGTTGTTATAGCTGATGTTAATATTTTATATATCGTGGGCAGGCAAGTGATTGGTCTGTATTGGGAAGGTAGTGGTGAATTTTTTGTTTTAGGTAGCATGTATGTTATGCCTGTTGCAATAAAATTGGGTATATTTTGTTGACCTAATATAATTTCTGTTAAGTTTTTTGCTATGGGTTTGTGTAATGAAGTTAACTTTTTGTACCAAAAATTGTGTATTTTATCTATACCAGGAGATTTCCAGTTATGTAATCTGCCTGTCATGTGTGTGATATCTGACTCGGTAATCTCTACAAATTCCATTTCCTGAATAGCCTTCCATTTTGTTTCTTCTTCTGTTATCCACGTTGCTTTATCGTTATGTTGTTTGTGTTTTTCCCAAATGCTAGACCAATATGTTTCTAGTTGATCTTTTGTAGGTTGGTGAGGTGTGTCTGTGTTATTCTCATCATTTGTGTCGGTGTCTGGTTTGTGTAGGTTTCTGTAAAATATTTTTTCATTTGTGGAAAATATGGCATTATCGTTTTTGCGCTGTTGTGCTTTTTTGTATCTTCTGAGTCTATGAACTTTAAGAGCTAGTTTTTGTTTTAAGGTATCTAAGAAATCTTCAGGTTTTCTGTTGTTATTTTCGTGTCTGGTGTGCGTGACATTACTCCTAAATATAGCCTCAACTCTCCTTACTACTTTACTTGACCTGATGTTGTTAATGTATTGTGTAAGCCTACCACAATCTGCTCTTAATTTTTCGATGTCTTTTTCTAACCTCTGTTGCCATGCTGGTTTGATATTATGTTTTGGTATCGCGTTTCCGGTGTGTAGCGTGATTTTAAAGTTAAGCTCTTCAGATACGACTACGGCTGTGCAATATATAAGTGTGTGTATATCTATGAGTTGACTGTCATCGCAAATAAATTGGTTAAGTATGTTTTCATTAAATAAGTTTACTAACCGGAAAAGATTAGGACTATATCGAAGCTTAGGTAATTTTGGTCGAACTGCTGGGTCCATCCCAGAGTATTGTGCTAGGGTTGTTCTGAATCTGTCATATATTTCTTGGATATACATATCTGTCGTTAGATTTTGATCTACAGCAATTATGGTCTCAATATCATTTTCTAGGGTTAGGGTTATAGATTCAGTTTGTGTGGATGTGTGTGAGGTTTGCGTGTAAGCTTGTGATTGGTTGTATGATTGAGACTGAGTACATGATTGTATTTGGGTGTGCGGTTGTGCGTGTGATGATTCTTCAGCAATGTCGCTTGTATTAATTTCTGCTTCTTGTAATTGTATTCGTGTTTCTTCTTTTAATTGTTCTATTATTTCTTGAGATAAAAGCTTATTTCTAACTATAGCTCTTCTCTGATCTGAGATTCTTTGTTCTGAAACGGTTATTTCGGGATAGTGTCGGGTAAAAAGTTCATGCAATTGTTGTCTATAAGTGGTCATGTCGGTCTCTAATTTAGTGATATAAAAGTAAGTTCGCATGATAAATAGGTTAACTTCTTTACTCCATCTCATGCGAACTCTTGCTTTTCCAGCCTTGGTGGACGCAGGTAAAAAGGAACTAGCCTCCCGCGCAACATTCAAGGTCGGAGTGGGTGGAATTGAATTTAAACTATTGATAGGGGGTGATGATAGTATGGGTGACGATGGTCTAGATGGTGATGATGGTCGAGAAGGTGTGTAAGAGACTGTGCTTGGACTATACGGTTCTACAGGGGTGTTTGTCCTGTCCGTTAGTCTGTCACCATCGTCACTGATTTCGGCTGTAGCATCTTTGTCGGTGGGAGCCCGCCTGTTCAACTCCTCACCGCTGACGGTTCGCATGCTGAAACACCCAGCGTCAGCTCCAGGTGCGCCCCGGCGATCGCCCCCGGGCAGCGGCCCTATACGTTTAGTTTTCGATCGTGTCTCCATTTTGAATGGGTTTCCAGAGCCACGTTAGCCACGCCAGTAATTTCTCATTCGTGTGTCCGCCCCCCACGTGATTAGATGGTCAATCAGGACGTGTGGTTGTTTAGGGGGCTTATTATTATTTCCTTTATTCCCTTAAATATACATATAAATTACATTTTTAAATATTATTATAAAAATATAAAAACATTTAAAAATATAAAAAATAGTAGCCCACCGGTATCGGGAACAAGGTCCAAGCTACCGGCGGTCAGGGCTCCAGAGAGAGGAACCTCCTAACGATGCGAGCCGTGTCCAGGAGTACCGCTTTCTGGATCAAGCCCTTGACCCAGCTGCCCAACGAGAGCCTCCTCAGATGTTGGTCGAGGCTCTTGGCTATCAAGCCATTGGCTGAAACGACTATCGGTACAATGATCGCTGAGTCCACATCCCACATGTCGACAACCTCGTGAGCCAAGTCAAGATACTTGATTTGTTTATCTTTCTCAGCTTTCACGAGGTTCCCGTCATGCGGGACCGTTATATCAACGATCATTGTACGCCGCTCTAGTCGATCCACCACCACTATATCAGGCTTATTGGCAACAATAGTCCTGTCAGTGATGATGGATCGATCCCAGTACAGTGTGACATGTCCATTTTCGAGAACTGGGTCGGGCACATACCTGTAGTACGGCACTTCTGATTCCACAAGGCTGTATTTTAGAGCAAGTTGCTGGTGGATAATCCTGGCTACAAGGTTGTGTCTATGCAAGTACTCCTCGTTAGCTAGACGAGAACAACCGGAGATTATGTGTCGAATTGATTCTCCCGGACGGTGGCATGCCCGACAGATGTCAACCGTACCATCTTTCACAATAAATCTCCGGTAGTTGTTCGTCATGATAACTTCGTCCATAATTGCACAGACAAAACCTTCGGTTTCCCCAAAGAGGTCACCGAAACGCAGCCAGGCTACGGACGCTAGTTGGTCTACATCGGGCCCATGTAGGGCCCGGAAAAAGCGTCCGTGAAGCTCCTTACTCTGCCATACCTCCATGCGATCATTAGTGTCAAGCACTACAGGTTTGCTCCAGTTCTCTTTAGCCAAGGAGAGCGGGGTGAGGCCTTTGTCCACCGCGACCACATCTCGATGCATCCCCACGTCGGGGATTATTTATATTTATTTATATTATTATTATTATTATTTTGACATATATTTTATATTCTCGGCTAGCCGGAAAAGCTGATAACACGGGCCTAAGCCAAGTGATTATCAGTTGGATTAAGTGCGGTCACGTGCAGAACATTGCACAGAAGATGGTACAGTATTTGTGTTCTGATGTGGGTTTTCTGAGTCACATTGCAGAAACTTTCTCACGAGTCTGCATGTGTTTAGTATCGCTGCCTTCTGCAGCAGGTGGTAAGTATTTGGGGGTAAGTTAAGGGAATTAAGGGATTGGTGAAGTTGTTTCGGTATTACTCCTGTTGTAGACAATACTATTGGTACTATTGTAACTTTTTGCAAATGCCAAAGTCGGGTTACTTCATCCTTTAATTCAGTGTATTTGCTCAGTTTTTCTGCTATTGTTGTTTGCAAGTTATGTGTATTTGGTATGGCAATATCTATTAAATATCCAGTTTTGTTTAACTTATTAATAAGTGTAATATCTGGTCTATTGAAATGAATGGTTCGATCGGTAAGAATGGCGCGGTCAAAGTATAGTTTTGTTGAGGGGTTCTCTAATACAGTTTCTGGATTGTATTTGTAGTATGGTGTAACGGAATCTATAAGTTTGAATTGGTGTGCTAATTTTTGGTGTATAATGTTGGCTACTTGATCGTGTCTGTGTTTGTAGTCCGTTTGGGCAATCGACTTGCACGCGCCTGTGATATGCTGGATCGTTTCTGGAGAACTATTGCATTTCCTGCATGTGTCATTATTTAAATTCTTTATGATGAACTTTCTGTAATTTTTGGTTTCAATTACCTGGTCCTGTATAGCAAGCATAAACCCTTCAGTCTCCGGGAAGAGTTCGCCTCGATTTAGCCACGCGTTCGACGCTTCTTTATCGACATTTAGGTGGTTTAAGTCTTGGCGGTGTCTTCCGTGTAGAGATTTCTGGGTCCATTCTAAAAGCTTAATTTTGTCGTCGATTGCTTTTTCGTTTCTCTGTTCAGATGTATCTTTTAAATTTAGGGGTGTTAAGTTTTGGTCGTTATATGTTATCACTTTGTGAAGAATAGATGTTTCAATTTTTGAATAAAAGAATTGTCGAAGTGCCTTTATCTGTCTATTGTGTAGGTTTAAAATGTCAATAAGTCCTCTACCTCCTTCTTTCCGCGGTAGTGTTAATCTCTGAAGACAGGATCGTGGGTGGTGTTTGCGGAATTTTGTCATTGTGGTATTAATTTTTCGTTGAAGGTTTTTCAGGTCGGTTTTGGTCCAATTGATTATCCCAAAAGAATATGTAAGAATCGGTATGGCGAAGGTGTTAATCGCTTTGATAGTATTTCGAGAATATAGTTGCGTTTTCAAAATTGTGTTCAGTCTGTGTTGAAATTGAAGTGTTAATTTTTGTTTAGTTTCTTTGTAGTGTATCTGTCGTGATTGTGTGTAGCCTAGGTACTTATAACTGTCTTGTTCCTCTAATAGTTCTATCTGTTCTCCTGTACCTAAAGTGTATTGGTGTTGGTAGTTTTGTCCTGCTCTAATTGAATTTATTTTACATTTATCTATGCCGAATTCCATTTTAATGTCGTTTGAGAATTGTTCTGTCAATTTTGCTAATTCATAGAGTTGGGTCTCACTTTTGGCATATAATTTGATATCGTCCATGTACAATAGATGATTTATTTCTATTTTTTGAACCTCAGTATGTCCTTCGGTACTTACATGTTTTAATGGGATTCCTAAAGTAGTTGCATTTAATATATTAGATAGGGGATTTAGAGCAAGACAGAACCACAGTGGGCTTAAAGCATCTCCCTGAAAGATCCCCCTCTGAATTTTTATTGGGCTGGTATCCACTGTTTTAGTAGGGGAAGTTAGTCTTAGGACAGTGGTCCAAGACTTCATCGTGGCCTTTAGGAATGATACTATAGTTGGATGTATTTTGTATATCTCTAAAATTTTTACAAGCCACGAATGGGGTACAGAGTCGTAAGCTTTTTTATAGTCAATATACATGCTAAACAGATCGCTTTTGGATTTTTTAATATTTTTAAGAATTACTGAGTCTATGATTAATTGTTCCTTGCAGCCTTGGCTGAATTTACGGCATCCTTTCTGCTGTTCAGCTAAGATATTATTAGTGTCGATGTGTTGATATATTAGTTCAGAAATACAAGATGTGATAATTTTGTACAAGGTCTGCAAGCATGTTATAGGTCGATATTTTGCTGGATTTGAGAGATCATTACTATCTTTAGGTATCATAAAAGTTGTACCTGAAGTTATGTAGGATGGTATTGTTTTAGGGTCCTGTATGAATGTATTTATGTGATTATATAGAAAACTATGGATAAATGTAAATTTTTTGTACCAATAACTATGAATGTTATCTGAACCTGGTGCTTTCCAGTTATGTAAACGAGAAAGTACTTTATGGAAAATTTCTGGGGATATGTGGCCTAATGCCATTGCTTGAATATTGTTTTGGCTATTAATCAGTTCAGCTTGTATCCAATCTGCTTGGGCATTATGTTCGACTGGTTGTTCCCAAATTCCTGCCCAGAAGTTTTGTAACGTCTCTGAGTCAGGGTTGTTATGATCATCATCATTTTGGCTGTTATCCTGAACGTTAGATGTCGCCTGTCTAATATTGCGGTAGAAAAGTTTTTCATTGTGGGTGAATTGAGTGTTTTGTGATTTTCTTTGGGTACATGCTTTATATCGCTGTAGTCGGCCTGTTACGACTGACAGTTTTTGCTTAAGTGTGTCTAATGTGTGAGCTGCTTGTGTATTTGGTTCTTCATGAACAGTGTGAATTTTATAGTGTTCTATTATCTTGTTAACGTGTTTAATTATTTTCCTACTTCTATTGCCATTGATGAATTGGGTCATTCTAGCTATCTTTGATCGTAAATCATTTAATTTTCGTTCTAGTCGTTTTTCCCAGTTAGGTTTATATTCTTTTTTTGCCCTTTGGGACACTTCTCTTGGTTGAAGGTTCATTTTTGCTCCGTTAACTTTTGCCGCGGTCCATGCCGCACAATATATATTAGTCTGTAAAGTGTAGAACTCAGTTTCTTTATTAACGTTTTCCGGTAAAATTGTTTTGTTTAGGTAGCTCACAATTCGGGCAAGTTTTTTAGAAGGTTTTTGTTTGGGAATAAAAATTCTATTTATAGGGCTAGTATCTTTATAATATTGCAGTGCTTGTTGGAACGTGTCATCTATTAATGGGTCCCTATCTAGGTTAGCTTGTTGGTTAGGTAGAATTTCTTCTGCAATGTTAGTAAATGAAGATTCTTGGGTGGAGTTAATATCAATGCTGTTTATAAATTGAGGTTCAGAATTACTGTTGTAGTTTGGATTTACTATCGTCGTTTCACTTGTGAGGTTGCTAAAGTTAAGGTTATCTAGCCGTAATTCTTCAGATATTTCTAGTTTTAATGAGTTTAATCTGTCAGTAGTGACATATTTATTGTTTATAATTGCTCTCCTCTGATCAGCTATTCGTTGTTCGCTTAGATGAGCAAGTGCAGGAAAACTGTTAATAAAATCTTCATACATGCGTCTTCTATAAACTGTTTCGTTTCTACCCAAATCTGTTACTCGATAATAGGATCGCATTATAGCTTCATTTTGTTCATTGGTCCATCTCATTCGAGTCTGTGTTCTACTTTTAGTAGTTTGTGTTTCTGGACTTCTAGGTTGCATTTGGGTAGATTGTGTGGGTGTAAGTATTTGTTGTACATGGTTGATGGAGTTTTGTGACTGTTGGGTGGAGTGATTAAATTGTAGAAGATCTAATTCTACTTTTACGTCGTTTCGTATCTCCTGTATAGTTTTTTGTGGTAGTAATTTGTTGTTTATTATAGCTCTACGTTGGTCTCCTATTCTCTGTCGACTAACCTGCATGTTCGGGTATTTTTCTAGAAATTTTAGGTGGAGCGGTTCAAGGTAAGTTTTTCTGTCTGTATCCAGTGCGGTCAATTGAAAATAAGTGCGCAGTATGAACTTATTCATTTCAGGTGTCCATCGTCTGCGCTTACTTGGAGCGCTTGTAGTGGGTGCAAGCTCAGAGTCAAGGTTGACTTCCTGCACAACACTATCAAGCGTGGTGGTGGTGGACAAGCTAGCTGTTCTTCTTGTCATGTAGGAGGGGCGAGAAGAAGGGATGGATGAAAATAATGAAATAGTATCATCGCCCGTAGAATCGGCTGTGGCTTCTACGTAGTGAGCCCGCCTGTTCAACTCACTACGACCAGCTGTAACAATTTTTTCGGTGGGAGCCCGCTTGCTCAACTCCTCACCGCCGATGGTTCGCATGCTGTGGCACCTAGCATCGGCTCCAGATGCGCCCCGGCGCTCCCCGGGAAGCGACCGTAAATTGTATACTCTCTTATTACTCATCTCCATAAAGGGTTACCTTTCCTTGTTAGCCGCGTAAGTTTTTTGTACAGTTGTACAGTACGCGTGTCCGCCCCCCACGTAGCCAGGTGTTCAGCTTGGACGTAAGGTAGGATTTTAGGGGGCTTATTATTATTATTATTATTATACAGCATGTATCAGAAAAGTGTGGTCAAATTTAAGCCTGCGGTAGAGACCAACAAACTGAGACAACTTTTTTCATGAGACCAACACATAGACCAAAACATGCAGATATAACGAAATCAGTGTATTAATTACCAAGTAGACGACTGTATGTGCCATGTTCTTCAGAACTTAATTTGTCCTTTATGGCAACTCTTCGTTGCAAGCCTGTGACAATCATTTAAATTATTTGTTTATAAATATATTTGATTGATAGTAATCAATCAAATATATTTATGAACAAATAATTTATGCAAAGTGGACCCTCAAATATACATTTATTACAGTAGGTATTAATTTTAATTACTAATGGGCTATTACCAAAATTAAACCAAACCAAATAATGGAAAATGCAACGATAAAACCTAATAGTTACACGTACCTTAATTAATGTTAACCTAAATTAATACCTACTAACCTACAAAAAGTAAATATACAACATGTTAGTTTTTAGGGTTCCGTTTATCTGTCTGTCTGTCCATCTGTAACAGCCAATTTGCTGTTTCTCCTTAGCATATCGATGGCGAACAGGTTCAAAAATCTTTGGCCCAGAATGCAACTGTGCGAACTCCGCTCACTGACGCAGTCATAAGATCATCAGATTGAAGGTTACGAGGCGCATGCGGCGCAGGATGGAAGGTTGACCATTGTTTGTGGGGAGGTACCGCATACTCACTTAGGTTCGAAGTATATTTGGAGATTTTGCTTTGAATTTACTGGACGATCAAGTTGAAATTGAGTGTGTATGTGTATTTCTGTGACTCAAATGGGGAAGTATAACGTAAGAAAATTTGGAGTGCAAATTAGAAAACAATGGGACATATAAATTGGAATAACTTATTAAGAAGGTCTCATTATTGCATTTATAAATAAATATTTTTAAAGTTACTTAAAACAATAGATGAACCAGAACAACGTTTTTAATGGAATCAACACCATAATTGAGTAAAAATAATTCGTTCCATACGTTTATGTTGAGTAAGCATTGAAGTTTTCTATGGGACAGGTGATTATTTTTTAGCGATTTGGATGTTGGTTTTATGGAGAAAGTTGTTTCAATTTGAAGGTCTCTACCACACCCTTTTTGACCACACTTTTTTGGATCATTATGTATAGCTATCTGAAATATCTTCCCCAAAAAAATAAAATTGCAATCAGTATGGAACTCATAATTAGTCCTTTTTTATTTAAAACTAGCTGTCCCGACAGACGTTGTCCTATCCATCCAAAAGTCATTCATACAAAATCTATACCCTACCTACCCTACCTACGCTACCCTACCTACCCTACACTACCCTACACTATCCTACCCTACCCTACACTATCCTACCCTACCTACCTACTCCACCTACGCTGCCCTACCCTACCTACCCTACACTATCCTACCTACCCTACCCTACACTATACTACCCTACCTACCTACCCTACCTACGCTACCCTACCTCCTACACTACACTACCCTACTCTACACTATCCTACCTACCCTACCTACGCTACCCTACCTACCCTACACTACCCTACACTATCCTACCCTACCCTACACTATCCTACCCTACCTACCTACTCCACCTACGCTGCCCTACCCTACCTACCCTACACTATCCTACCTACCCTACCCTACACTATACTACCCTACCTACCTACCCTACCTACGCTACCCTACCTCCTACACTACACTACCCTACTCTACACTATCCTACCTACCCTACCTACGCTACCCTACCTAATACCGGGATAAAAAGTATCCTATGTCCTTCTCCTGGCTCTAAACTACCTCCCTGCCAATTTTCAGCTAAATCGGTTCAGCCGTTCTTGAGTTATAAGTGAAGTAACTAACACGACTTTCTTTTATATATATAGATTCCTTATGTGTTGTGTGCCTTATGTGTATAAATGCCGGGGAAATGCATTCCTTGCGAAGCATTTGTGGTGTGATTATGAATGATAGGCTTTTTTTTTTTTTTTTGGGTGGGAAATCATCAAATAACTTCTCCCGCTCTGGGTGGAGCAGGAGGGCGTGTCAGACTTTTACTGACTAAAACCCACCCGTGTTCCTTCAGTAGCCCTTAAGCCAGGGGCTGTGGTGTCTCTTTCGAACAAACCCGCACCCCTGGCAGGCATCGACCCTTGCGGGTCCCATCATTTTTTGTGCTGACATCTCTTTGAGGCGCGCGTGGAACACAACGCGCCGTCGACTTGGGCTTGGTCCTTACCGGACAGCGAGCTACCCATTACTCGCCGTCCGCAAGCCCATGCCTACGGTGGCCGGAAATCGGCCTGGGATTCCCGACGCCCAGGGCGTCTCCGTATCCTGCGGCGGCTGGGGTCGCGAGGGCGCATATGCTGCCTCTCCCTCACGTGCGCCGCCTCCCTCTTCGCGAGCATCACTGCTTCGCTGAAGGAGGTGACGGCTCCCCATGCCCTCTCGCTCCGTACCATGGCCTGGACCAGGGCCGGACGCGAGAGATCGCCGCCGCCGATCGCCTCCACGAGGACACGGCGGTGCTCCGCCCAAGCCGGGCAGACCGCCACCGTGTGCTCCACCGTGTCCTCAGGGCGATCTTCGCAGTGGAAACACCCGGGCGTTTCCTCCCGCCCTATCCGAAACAGGAACCTCCCGAAACAACCGTGTCCGGTGAGGACCTGTGTCAGGCGGAAGGTGAGGACGCCATGCCGCCTCTCAAGCCACTCCTCAAAGAGGGGACTTACCGCCGCAATCGTGGCGTGCCCAATGAATGATAGGCTGAGGAACGATGTGATAAGGCAACGGTAGTTTTTTTGGTGGGTTGTCATCAAATAACTTCTCACGCTCTGAGTGAAGCGGGAGGTCTTTCAGTCATTTACTGACTAAAACCCACCCGTGTCACTTCAGTTGCCTGTGTGCCAAGGGCGACAGTGTCTTTTTCAAACGACCGGCACCCCTGGCAGGCATCGGCCTTTGCAGACCCCGCTAGTTGGTGCTGACTGACATCTCTTTGAGGCGCGCGTGGAACACAAAGCGCCGTCGATCCGAGCTTGGTCCTTACCGGACCTTGAGCTACCCATTACTCGCCGTCCGCAAGCCCGCGCCTACGGTGACCGGAAATCAGCCTGCGGTTTAAAAGAAGATGTAGTAACAAAAATTTAAAAGAGTATACTCAGACAATTTTTG
Source organism: Polymixis flavicincta (assembly GCA_949987655.1). Taxonomy (NCBI): domain Eukaryota; kingdom Metazoa; phylum Arthropoda; class Insecta; order Lepidoptera; family Noctuidae; genus Polymixis; species Polymixis flavicincta. The sequence goes on along the minus strand of OX465181.1, from coordinate 15,153,384 downwards.
ATCATATTGAGAGGATGAATGAAAGGAGACTAACCCAAAGGTTGTTAAAAGGCAAATTTGTTTGTGTAATTCCGTAGGAGGACATTATGGTGAACTTATCGGTGATGGTCTTTAGAAACGTTAGGTGCTTAGTACTCGCAACCAACTCATGTATGACAACAAACCTGTACAAAAAAAATACAACCGACTTACGGAATAAAACTAAAGTGAAAAAATACTTTAATTTCGGAAGTCTGTGAATTTGGATATGTATTTTATTTATTTCTTGTCACCGCCTTTCGAATTTAAAGTTATTTTTCACTTTGTGTTTTTCCGGAAGACGGTTGTTTTTTTTTTTTCGAAATAGTTTTTTGTCTACCCACCCACCATTTCGAAATTTCATCATCCTTGGGATCAAAACAATGCATATTTATGTGATAGCGGCAATCGCGGTTGATTTGCGGTAATCTTTTTAAGAATTCCGTTGTCTGTCTCCGAAACGCCTCATCAGATCTATATTAAATTTAGATGGGACCATTTCAGAATAAACCCATTACAAAAAAAAAAAAGAATTTTGCAAATCGGTCTATATATGATGGAGTTATGCCTGAACCTCCACCTAACTCCTAATTGTTAAAGACTTGTACCTTCCTTCATCAGCTCAACGTTATGAGATAATGATGACCATACGCAAATGTCTCAATAGCTTTAGAAAATGTATGAAAAACATTGTTAATACCTATAACATTTGAGGGTTGCTCTAGATTTCCCTGGGATTCCATCATCAAATCCTGACTTGGTGCCATTGCGACCACCTCAGGAGTATATTTTTTCAAATAAAAAAAGAATTTTGAGAATCGATCCACAAATGGGGGAGAAATCGGTAAACATACATATTAAAAAATACAAACAGTCGAATATAGAACCTCTTCCTTTTTTGAAGTCGGTTAAAAATAAGGAACGTAGCAGGTGGCATTCTGTAGTTTCTGCCTACCCCCGTGGAAAGTAGGCTTGAGATTATGGTTACCTTATGTCCGTGATTAATGTTCCACAATTCGGATGCCGCGTACCTAAAACTTCCTTCATAGGCTGCTGTTCTAGTGTCTTGGGTGGTTCTATGCAGTTACTGTGAGTAGTCACTGTTTCTGACCCCAGGTATGTTTGGCACTATTTCTCATTTATGTCACAGTTTCATGATTATTTTTTGAACTCTCTTTATATTACCTATCTATATAACTATATACTAATAATAAAGCTGATGAGTTAGTGCGTTTGTTTGATCGTGCTTATCTCTGGAACCAGTCGTATTTGACAAAATCTTTTTGCATTTGATGACATGGACGAAAAATTAAAAGTTAGAAAGAACGCTATCTAAAATGAAAGAAAAGCGTGGACAGGCGATGCGATGCGACGCGGTCTGTTTTATAAAAATGTGGCTGATATTTTAATATATTGTGTATCGTACGAGTTAGAAGCGAGCTAAGTCTCGAGCAGAAGCTAGTTTATATAAAAATCTACACGTGGCACAACATACTAACATTTATTATTCGCACAACAATCGGAACTCGAAATCGATACTTGTACTTTTATAGATGTTCTAAGGAACGCTCCAAATTGAATCGAATACAAGTGAGTATAACAAATGCTTGTCATGTTTACCCTATGCCCCGCGCCTATTTAAGGCGGTCGTAAACTCAGTAACACCGCCCAGGATGCTCCAGGAAATTCTACTTGCCTTATCCTTTCACGTAGAAAATTAAATGTCTCGCGTAATATCCGCGGGCCTGACTCTGGTTTTGGCAGTTGATCTACTTGGGCGTCGTACCTGCTTGCGGCCGCCTACTGCTGTATAAATAAATTGTTCTTACCCAATTCTAGCAACGGTATTCCACAAATCGATAGTCGTTACCTGTTTGGGTACGTAGTTATCAGGATGTATAGCTTTGGCTTTGATTCTAAAGTGAACTGAAATTATGTTAGCTAGCTCGCGCTATCGTGTGAGAATACCGTTGCTTTGGCATAGTCTAGTGATTATATTCGATAGATAAGTTTAACGGAAAAAGCTATTAGCCGCTAGTGGCTCATACAAAGGCTTTTCATAGGCAATAACGTAGTAATATATTTAAAATCTATTCCTGCTTTTCCTCACAGTGATGGTGTGTTTTAACAGACTACCTTTCAGATAAGTCAAGGACGTAAGTCGATATGATATAGTTAACATTCAATATTCATACCTAAGAGGGGATTTTCGATTTAGCTGTCAGTGTCAATATTGATGTCACTGACAGCCACAAAAAAGATGACTAACTTTTACTGACTAAAACCCACCCGTGTTCCCTCAGTTGCCTGTACCAGAGCGACGGTAACTCTTTCGAACAAATCCGCGACCCTGACAGGCATCGGCCCTAACAGACTCCTTCAATTCTTGCTGATATCTCTATGAGGCGCGCGTGGAACACAACGCACCATCGATCCGGGCCTGGTCCTTACCGGACGGCGAACTAAACATTTTCTCGCTGTCCGCAAGCCCACGCCTACGGTGGCCGGGAGTCCGCTATGGACTCCTGACGCCCAGGGCATCCGGGGGCGTCAGGGGGCCACGGTATCTTTTTCGAACAACCCGCACCCTTGGCACTGTTTAGCGTGAAAAAAACTACTATTGTGGGTTTGTTGTTTTTTCTCTAAGTGTCAACACTTAGAGAAAAAACAACAAACCCACAATAGTAGTTTATGAAACTGTTGCATAATGAAGGATTTTTAAACACGTGTATGTGTTTAATACCTAGCTATGAGCAGTTTCATACACAAAATTATCTACACTCACACATTGATTATTACCCAGTAACTGGGTTGTGGATGTCAGGTAGGCAGTCGCTCAATGTAAAATACTGGTATTCAACTGCATCCGGTAAGACTGGAAGCCGACCTCAAGATAGTTGGGAAAAGGCTAGGCAGATGATGTTACATTGAGGATTGGGCATAATAAATAAAAGATCAAAGTTAAAGGAGTAAGAGATAGTTTTGTAATGCTATTTTTATAGCGAATCTAATTTTATGCCGCGCCCCGCATAATGAATTCCATTACAAAAAATAAAATCCTATGGAAAATCCTTGGTAAAAATAACTTCTTTGATTTGCCCTGTATCGTATTGGTAAAAATAAAAATAATTTGTTACAAAAATTTGATTCTCCTTTTATATATCATATTTATAAAGTATGTCAATATAAATCTGTTTTTGAGTTTATAAAAAGAAATTTTACGAGAGAAGATAAAAGATTTTGTCAAATCCTAACACAAACACATTTCAATCGTAGACTTCCAAATAAACTATTCATAAAAATGAAATATTAATAATTTAAATACACGTAACAAAGCAAACACGTACCTACACATTTTTACTTCATTTAAGCCATGTCGGTCCCGTAGTAACCGAATTTATTCTCCTTTCAAAGAGCTATTTAATGTGTCTGATGCTGACAATAAGTTGAACTTAAATAAGTTTATTGAAATAAAACATCAGTGGAATAGAAAACCTTTTCGTTTTCTTTGTAGATATATTGAGTAAGGTAGTTGAGAGCGCTCCTAACAATGCGTGGTGATTGCTTGTCGGTTGATTGTGGGTGTATTGTCTTTACTGGGGTAACAGTTGGCCTGGATTATTTCAAGTTTTCTTTGTGTATAAGTGCCAATACTGTTTTTAGCCGACTGCTTCAGAAGAAGATTATGAAGTATTTTTATTTTCATTTTGCATTTGCATGATGCTTAAAAGCCTGCGGCTACTGCGTACCTACTTAACAACCGCGTGGGGTTTTATGTTTAAGAAATTACTACTGCATTCATGTTGATAAATCGAACCGTTACGATTACGAACTTTAGAAAACAACGAGCTTTGGAGATTGTGACTGTAAACAAGGAAACATTTGTCATTTAATGCTGAAACAACGTAAAAATACTAACTGAACAAAGCTTATAATTCTACCCGACGACTGTGTTTATTGCTCAGTCTCTGAACTCGTAAATTCTGTTTAAAATGAGTCTAATTTAATTACTCGAGGTCTGATGGTTTAATTCGTGATCTCTTTAGGTCCAAACCCACCCGAGCGTACTGTAGAAATTACTGCAATCACCAATTCAAATCATAGTGAGCCAGGCCCCTCGAAATAATTACTATGTAGTTCGTTCTACGCAGTTTATGGCCAGCCGATAGAGTCTTATCCACATGAAACAATTTATGTTCTATATGTTCTTTAATGTACTAAAAGATCAAATAAATGTACTCAGTTTTCATTATATCAAGTTTAAACGACCCCAAAGTAGCCCCTCTGTATCTAATGGATACTTTCACAAAGATTTTTTTGTGCTACCTAAGTAGGTACAACCTTACCACAAATTCGTTACGGTGCGTTTATCGAGTCAATGTATCGTATTTTGTTTTATTTGCCAAACGGGCTCAGTTCTGTAATTTACTAAGCCCCCAATATTGATGGAAATGTATTCATTACAGATAATATCTTTAAAAATTCTAAAGAGCTGTATAGCCCGAAATAACGAATGTAGGAACGTAATCTCATTTAGGTTTGTCGCTCTCTCCTTTGTGTATATCGCCTATAATATTAAAAAAGGAAAAAAGAAAAATGTTCCTTACACGCTGTTACATATTTTTCCATTATTTCATATTGATGTGTCGTATTTATCTAATGATCAACATAAGCCGCTATTTATTTGAAGGCACGTCAAAGTCGCTGAGATCAAAGATGCGATTTTGGGGCGAATACTTACAAACATCTTTTGTCCCAATCCAAACGTTATCTGCAACTTTGAAACTGTTCTAATCGTTCAGTACCTTCAAATTAATTTCACCCTGCAGACGTTTGGGTGGCGGTTGAAATTTTAGAAGTAGTCTTCTAAGATTATAATTTTCTCCAGACTTGGTGAAGAGTGTTTTATTGTTGCTCTTTAGATTGTGATTACTCATTATTATACAGTGATTACGGCGGGTTAAGAAAACCTTCTCAGTTGAAGATTCACAGATGACTCGACCTTGGAGTGTAATTGTGGTGCTGTCTCAAAAACAATAGGGCACTTAATATCTTGTCCAGCGCATCTGCACGCCACAGGTATAACTATGCAAGACTAGACTGACTTGCATAGTTATATAGCTAGTTTTTGCCAGCGCCTTCGTCCGCGTGGAGGTCGAAAACTAACCCATTTGAACGTACTATCGAAATATAAAGTATCACATGTATTAATCCAGGTAATAATACCTATATCGGTGTGCCAATTTCATCCAAATCTGTTCAACAGTTGTTGCGTGATTGAGTAACAAACATCTAAACATACAAACTTTCACATTTATAATATTAGTAGGGTACATGGGTTTTTAGAGTTGGCAAGTTATTTTTTAAATGAATTGGACCACGGAACTCTCAAAAGGTGCTGTGGTCCAACTATTTTTAAAGTTGGACAACTGCCCCTACTAAAAACCAATTTAGCTAATTATTTTTTTGCAGAGCTTTTTTTATTATTTTTTTATTGTCAGGAGAAGGTTCTTATGAAAGAAAAAAAAAAAGAAAGTTACGAATTTAATATTCATAGTTAAGACAGGACAACGTCTGGCGGGTCAGCTACTATAATTATATAGTTTGTGTTAATAAAATAAGAAATAAAAATATTTTAAAAGAGTAACGGTGGAGTTTCTTGCCCATTCTTCTCCACACGAAACTACCTTCTGAATGGGGCGACTAGAATCAATTTGACGGTCAAAGGTGCTTTTAATGTGCCTTTTTGAAATAAATGCTTTGACTTTATCTAACAGGTGAAGCTCAATCACTACAACTAATAACGGTGAGTAACTTTAAATATAATTGAATGAAATATAAAAGCCACACGCAGCCCGCCATTACACTGCCTACATATATTTTGGTTTCTATTACATTCACAAATCACACGCACAAACAGACTCGAAACAAATATCTGTAGCTCATAAAATATTTGTGCACAGCGAGAATCAAACACTACACATCCACGTCATACGGCCCATTGATTTGGTTCAGTTTTATTATTAAAGAACCTACTGAAACGTATCCACTAATAAATTAACGTTATCTTGTTTGTACTAAACGTTACCTCATCCTCTTTGCACATAATAAAGTTAGTGATCGGTATGCCACATCACTGTATGTAGGTATGAGGGTATAATGGACAACGGGCTTATCCTGTTTGTTTTTCTTGCTCACCTCGCTCGGTATATGATGCAGTGCGGATGCTGCATTTGCATAAAAGCGTCCATTATCCACAGCTTCAAACAAATAAAAATCAATATCCGCCAGTGCACGCGTTTGTATACACCACAGTAAATATAAAATAACGCGTTATCAATTTATGATATCAAAAAAATTACTTGTATCTGTGTCAACATTTTAAATAATCGTTATTAATGTGTTAACATATGGTAGCAAATAGTTCTGTAGATTTAAAATGTGTCAAGCTTGAAATATAATCGATTTAGCATCGAAATACGCTGTATTCTATGTTGATGGCTGGAGCGACTTATTCGGTTATAGTCCACATTGTATATGTATGTATTTGCTCCTTTTTATATTTTATTTCGATTGGTGCGATTACAGGTGTAGAGGAGTAGCCATGTAACAACTCAAATTCAATTTGTTAACGTGTTTCAGCTGCAAAACTCGCTGGTTTACTGCGTTTTGGCAGAGTGAGGTGCACGATAAAATAGGGACGGCCACTCCTCCCTACTTTATTGTGATTAATTGTTTTCTTTCAAGGGTTAATTTGTTTCAATTGTGTCTGGGTGTGACTTCTCCGTTTGCTGGTATTGTGTGTCTTGTATTCATCAAACGGGTCAGCAGACAGGACACAAATCAAACGAGGTCGCTGCGCCTGTCGCGTCAGCACTTGCGAATAATGCCTTGAGCGGTGACAGGTGATAATTTATGTATGTGCCGTTATATGTATGCGAGGCCAAAGAGCGTCTTGAAAGCTTTTGTCTACAAAAATGCCGTGTAATTTAATTAAGAGCATAACATGAACATTCGTTAATATTTTCTTAGTTTTTGACGTCTATAGGTATTATACTTATTTTTGACATGTCTTACGTGATATTACATTATTCAAATAACTAGGGCGATGTTAGTGAAGCGTTTTAAATTTAAAGGTTACGTTTGTCATAACAAACAATATGAGCAATGAATCCTTCCGAATACGAACTGAAATTCAGCTGCACGTGAATCGAATATCGATCGGAAAATGGCTCATTTTAAGGTGCTTAAATTTTCCATGACAAATCACTCGACCACATACGTGTCGGGCCGTACATACATATGTACGTACATTTATATAAAATTAGTGAGTTGTAAGAGCGGGTAGGGCGGCAGCACCTGTTTCCGGCCACCGACGGGGCACTAACTCAGCGATCCCGGATCCGACCGACGCTACATTTAATTCTTTGTTATGAGCCATGAAATAGGCGGGACGGGAACCGAGAAATTGTGAGAATGAATTGGGTTCTTTGGTTTTATTCACGATTCAAGGGATGTGTCGCAAGATGAAGCTGTTTAGGTTTATTGGTTACGATTTTTCTGTGAGTGGCTGAATCAATTTCGGGGAATGGGAGGTACGTTTTTGTAGTCTTGCGTTTGTGTAAGCAAAAGATGATTTTTATCCAGTTTTATATCTATATTTTTTAGACAACGTGGGAGCTTAAGTTTAGTAAACATCTCTCTCTAGTATCATCTTAAGTATTATAATGTTTTTCTATTGCCGAATTCCGTTTTAAATCACTTTTTAGCTAATCATCATCATTTCATAATTTCAGCCGAATGACGTCCACTGCTGGCCATAGGCGAAATTGTGGCTTTCGATGGTTCGGATAGCTGCTAACACGATCATCAATCAGATTGGCAGTATTCGGATTAACGCAGCTCTCTTCTATGTTCAATAACATTCTTAGCTCACTGAACATAGAAATTGAATTTCCTTGCACTCAACCAGTAAATTCAATTGATGTGTGAGGCTGTGGGAGTCTTAAGTAAGCAAATAAATATTGTGTCAACTGCCAAGGAAACTTCCCACGCAAATCGTAAAGGTGTTGAGATGAGAGTTATTTTCTTCGCGCGTCAGTAATGGTGCGATTAACAGGCAAAACAGTAATATTGTTATTACCTTCTTTTTTTTTAGTTAAAGTATTATTGTTATTACTTCTTTTCATGGTAAGGTATAATAGAGAATCAGGAGATATATTTCAAATTTAAAAGTTACTTTCAATTCAATCACCAATAAGCCGAAAAAAGAGTAAATTTTGCTTTATTTACGCAATAAATGGGATTTTAAAGCAATAAAAATTCGTGCACTACACAGCCAGTCTTGTGACTGTAATTTGTCAAACGAAGTCGCTCCAAAGGTCAGTGAAAACCCAAACCCGATACAATTTAAATTACGAATTGCACAAAACACGGCGAGTAGTTTGCGGTGGTCTCATATGTCCTGTGTCTATGTCCGGCAGTTAAATCCTAGCTAAAACCTGCTTGATCCAGGTGTCCGGTTGTTCGCTTATTTCATAGCCAATCCCCACACTGCTGCGGTTTCTGCTTCCGCCTGCTGCTGCTGACTAATAACTTAATTTCAATTCAACTTTTTTCTTTCGTTAACGCTCATATTGTTTTAGTAAATGTTTTACAGCTCTTTCATTTCAATATTAAATTGGTGTCGGATAATGAGAATTTTACTTGCAGGCAACCGATCGATGATCCCTCTGTCCCTTTACCCATTTCAGAAATTTCTGAACTTTAAAAACCTTGACCAGAAACTTTTTGTCGCTCTTCTTCTGAAGGGTAATTAGATAAGAAAAGTCACTTTACTTTATGGAATAATATAATAAAGGTTCTGATTGAGTTACGAAACGTCTATTTGCTTAACTTTAGAACAATTTCATTTCATTTTGATATTTAATTTCAAGTCCCAAAAACCAATATAAAGTTTCGATGACAAAGAAGTTAATGATAGAAACAATAAAAATGAAGAGCACGGATCAGATTGTGGGCAATAAGAATTAAGAGTTGGGTGCGGGACTGCGGGTCCACAACCGCTGAGGCAGTGCCGCCCGCCTGACTCCAGGTGGCTGCGGGAAGACTTTTACATTACGCTACTTTATTTACTATAATATTTATTTCTAAATGTAAGTAGTATGTTCTTTTGTGGCCAAATGTATTGTAGACGAAGAAAAAGTGTATATAAGTTTCGTAGCACGTATTTTGTAGTGTATATCTAATTGAATTGGAAAAAGGCGTGTTTTTTTTTAAATTGTATTATTGAGCGTTAATTCAAAACAAAAATATATATAATACTATAGAGAGGCTACAAGGCTAGTTATACTTTAATAGCAGAAGAAATTGGTGACTGCAAGTAGATAACGATGTCGTTCGTGCGTTGGGGCGAGCCTATTGCCATCAACCGGGCACATATCGACTCCGGGCTGCTGTTGAGAAATTTCAGATAGAAAAACTCAATAACACTTTGACTGACCATTAGACCAACGAGACAGGTGAAATGCAGTTTAAATGGTTTTCTTCCAAAATTAGCCACACACTATTAAGAGGGCTATGTTATATAGTAGTACTAAGTAATCGAAATGAAAAGAAATGTAAGAATACAGCTACTGGGATTTCACTTGAATGAGTCGGCACATAAATAAAATCTGGCCCAACCTGATATCACCGAAGTAGCTAAAACGTCACGTTGTGACACAAGGTCGATCCTATTTTTATTTTGATCACAGAATACCTAAACTTATGCCTAACATACATACATGCGTTGAAATTGCCTTCACGACTAGTTAATCTACGTTCAGCTTAACTTAAACAGTTAGCAACCACTCGCTTTATTGATTAGCTAATAATTTTACCACGTAATAGTTTATTTCCGATACCAAAAGAAATGAGAAGAAACTAGGTATAATGTTCCGTTGAATGTTGATAAAGAAATTTATCGATTACCCAACCTTATAAAATTAATTACAATTGGTGATTTAAGCATTATTTTGTTACCAAAAATCAAGAATTTAAATGAAAAAAATTGCGGCCTTCCTAAATTCTTTACATTTCGTCGAGGTAATTATGAGTATAGATTAAAATAATGTCGTGTTCTGTATAAAAAGTTGAGCAGTCGGCTGTTCTTGGGAAAACGACTTGTGGCAAAATGTTCGGTCAAATAAAAAAACATTTCCTCAAAAACATCTATTACGTTACGTGTTTCTCCGAACTGTGTAATTACTACTGGAAATGTATTTTTAGATTTATTCATTCAGTCATTTCTTGAAAGCCGTAGCTCCTATTATCTACTCGGGTATAATGATCGTGTTATCAGAACAGAAGGCCGACTCTCGTAATTAAAACTTTCAAAATCTAGTCGCAGTCTCAGCGACAATCAAATGTCAAAAACTTGTTAAATATTTCGGGTAAATCGAGGTATTTTTGACAGATTGAGACCGAGATCAGACTGTGAACATTCTTAAAATAATCACACGAATGATCCCCACTGATGTTAGTAGGCATAATTTGTAAATTAAATACAGACTCCTGCAAGAAAAACTATACTTACGTCATACTCAATTTTATACAGTGGATGGACGAATCATTTACCTCCCTCTTTTACAATACACTAAAAACTCTACAACACATTACTTCCATTATTTTTAGATGTGTGAGATTCAAAAACTTGTTAGATGGTTTGATGTTTGCCACACAGATAAAATACAAAAACTACAGAGGTTACGAGAGGTTGTTGTGTATTATTGGTCCACACGAATTCCAAAACGACCAGTTTCCCATTTTCCCTAGTCGACTCATACAGTCTGCGTTGGATTGCAAGTATAAAAACAAAAAAGAGCGGAAATTCACTCCCATGAGACACAATGGAATGGTCACTGCAACAGCAATACTCGTACAGGTTTTTGAACTAATTTAATATTACTATTTTTTTGTTCGAACTCGGGCGAACAAAGGGAAATATTACTTAATTGGGTCACGCGTAGATTTGTTTTTTCATTTACTCGTAGACATCAAACAAATGTGTGAACGTTATAAAAATTGGTACGTCATGTACATATATGTAGAATGCGACATCTAAGTGCAGGTCAAGTATCAGCATAACAGGGCCTAGAAACAAAAAACATTTCTGTAAGCGTTCACGCCAAACGCCACGCTAAAATGTATGGGAATGACAATACCTGCGGAAAGGACACGACGTAACCTTTCCGCAGGAAATGTCATTCCCATACATTTCCACGTAGCGTTTGGCGTGAACGCTAACAGAAATGTGTTATGTCTAGGCCTGCTGGGCAGCATAAACTGTGAACTATTGAGGCGGAGTGTGGACCCCCTTCAAGATCAAGAGTTATGTAGTCTATTCTAAGGAAGTATTTATTAGTGATAATATAACTAGTATTTCTCCATCTTTGATTACTATACATTCACCGAAAGTAATCCTAATATTGAAAGAACTAATTACTGTTAAGAAAGAGGGACTACGTACCTACGTACTGATTGAATTTCGTCGAAAACTTAACTATTTTAATATCCTAATAAAACTTCTTCATTCTTGAAAATCTATTAAAATTATTATTTTCCTCAACTAAATTAGTCTTTAGGAAACTACGAAAGTCGGAAAGCATAAAAGCCTTTCTCGTGAAGGTAACCGACGCCCGGTGTTCAATCAGATACCTTATTGTATTTTATTTTGTCTCGTGTTGGATTTACTTCAAAGGACAAAACATGTTACTTCGGGCTATTTATTACGACTCTATTAAGTATTTACTTTTGTTTTCGAACATAAACATTCTGATTACAGATTGTGTTGTCTTAAATACATCAAAGTTATTTTAATTTCCATTTAGAAGTAGCTTCAGGGTAGAATATGCATGTATCTTTAGTAGGTCATTGAGGGGTTAATTTATAAACGTTGATTAAAGTTAAGAGACGTTTAAACGTCTAAAATATATGGTTAAACAGTCGGTTACTTAACTTAACTTTACTTTATTCAGGATAGGGATAGGATTAGGGATACTTAACTTTATTCAGCGTTAATAAATAAAAGGATGAACGTTAGTTTACAAATGAATTCTGATCTCTCCCTTTGATCCATCATAAGGTTGTCTGTAAAAGATCGCTTTAAACGATAATACCGGCCATTGTGTTACCCTATGTAACATTTCTACATCTATATCTGTAATTTTTATGGTGTACATAATAAAGAGTATTATTTTTAAATATGCGTCCTACAAGATCGTGTTTCATATTGAAATACCTGACTGATTTCCAGCTAAAACAAAATGCATCAGAAAAGAAGTTACGTGCTATGTAACATAAGGTTCAATGTTGCAATACAAAGTAATCCGCTGAAGCAAAAGCTACTATTTTCTATTAGTACGCGCTTACGGCACAGCGCGATTCTGACTGTGCAAACCAATTAGCTAATAAGAAAATAATTGGAAATTCTACGGATATTGGTTGATACTGAAGGTATTCCCGACATTAAACTAGAATATTTTAGGTACAAGAGTTGAGAAAAAATCGTAAAAGATTCCATTTTACTTTAATTTTAAGATAAAGATTATGATTCAATGTTTTAAAAGCCTATTGAAGCAATAAATGGTACGTGTGAAATGAGCTACGAGCAATAAGTGCTACGTCCAATAAGTGCGTAGTTCAATAAGTGCTATGCCTAATTAGTGCTACGAGCCATAAATACTACGCGTAATAAGTACTACGCCGTACGCCCAATATCTGCTATGCCCAATAGGTGTTACTCGCCATAAGTGCTATGCGCCATAAGTGCTACGCTAAATTAGTGCTACGCACCATAAATGCTACGCGCAATAAGTGCTACGCGGATTTTGAGCTAGGCTTATTTTAATAATCAATTGAATGCAAGTGTGATGATCGATAACCATCACCACGTGCCAACCATTTTATAACTTACTAGTTTTTCCCGCGGCTTCGCCTGCGTGGAGGTAGGTCGGAGGTTATTACTGGGACAAAAAGTCCTATATGTAATAATTAACAATCTGTGTGAGTGTTTGCCAAATTTCATCTAAAACCATTCAGCCTTTTTCACGTGATTGAGAAACATACATGTAAATATACAAACTTTCACCTTTGTAATATAAATAGGATAACATCACGCCTATGAACCCTGTAGGGTTAGGTGTGGGCTATGTAATAGAAGGAATGGGAAGGGGGTATATATTATAATAGTAGGATTGATTACTGGCAGGAAAAATAAAGTGAGATATCATTTAATGCCGAAATAACAATAAATAATGCAAATTATGAAACTTATTACGCAAGAGCATCCGATTAAAAAGATAAACATGGAAGCGAAAATGATGGATATAAAACTAACAGATTTATATTAAAATCTCATTATGTTAATGTGTAGTCATTAGTAGTGGATGTGTGCGGCGGTTATAAGTGGATGTGTTCATATTAATACTGCCCGAGGACAACAGCGTTGATACTGATAGTGCCCGTAGCAGTATGTTTTTTAATCCACTTTGCTTCAATCCCAGCGTTTTCAAATTTAAGTTTTATTTTAGTAGTAGAACATGGGTAAAAAAAGAAAAGTACAGATGTAAATGATTTTATCATTTATCGTAATAAATTAATTTATCAACAGTAATCGTACGTATTATTGAAACACTTACAATTGTATAACAACGATTATTTATTATTAAAACAATACATTTTTATAAACCTTTATTTATGCCCACGTTCATATATTATGATACAAAAACGTGTAAATCTCTGACATAGATATTCCAGCTAAGAAATAAGCATAATCAGCCTTGAATGTTCTCACTGCTGGGATAGGGATAGGCATCCTCTTTGTGAGATGGAGTGGACCGTAGTTCGTAATCCACCGTCACATGTTTGGGGTGCTTGGACAGGAAACCTCCCCGTGTGCCCGTGGGCTGGAGTTTCCCTTGGATACGTCTGGGGGAAAGGCCAGTCTCCGGGACGGTGCACCCTGGGATGCGGGCAATGTCACCCCATTGGGTACTTGTGCCTAAGGGGTGTCGTTGCCCGTATGCCAATATCCTGTCGGCGGAACGCTCCAACGCGTGTATCTCTGCGCTCATGCAGAGACGCACAGCGGCGGAGTAAGAGCGGGCTCGGTGTGCACTCACCCTGCCACCGGGCAGGCAAGAAGGAGTGCTCTCCTTCTGCCACCGTTATTCTCGTAGCCCCGAAGATTGTCACGGTCATGTCTCTGACTTTTGACGGGGGTCGAGGGCCTTGGCTTAACCGCCCGGGCCGCGAGGAAGAAATCCTCTATAAAAAATTACCCCAAACCTCCAAGCGGCGGCGCACCGTGAGGGAGGTTGCAAGCTTGACTAATGGGTAGCTTAATTAGTCTCTAGTGCGGACCACAAAATTTTGAGTCAATAAAAAATGTTTTTTACTCGTGGGAACAACTATGGAATCAAACAACAAAAACAAAAATCTACAGGAGGAGGAGAGTGATGCGGGGTCGGAGTCCGACTCCGCATCGAGCGCGAAGGGCTCTACTCAGGGCCCGGAGCATGCGGCGGTGGGCGCTTCGAGGAGGACAGAGTTCCTCAAGAAGCGCCCCAACCCAAAGGACGGCCAGGGGTCGTCCTCGGATGGCGGGACGGCCTCGGCGCGTAAGCTGGGGAAGATCTGTCGGCAGGGCGGGGTCAAGTTAGGCAAAGGCCTAACCATAAAGGAACCCGGCGAGCCGAGCACCGACACGACCCAGCAAGCCGAGGCTTCGGCCACGGAAGGGCAGCTCTCGGGGGGGACCAGTAGCAGGGCCCCCTCGGAGTCGTCTGGCGACGAGCCGGATGCCGTTGGCGGCTCCAACGAGGAGCGAATGGCCAGGCTCGCGGAGGTTGTGGCTGCTGCAGTCAAGGGGGTGGCCTTGAAGAGGCTTCAGGCCTCTAAAGGCAAGGCCATCACAGCTGCCATAGCCTCCATTATGGCGGCAGCGGAGGACCTGCACACTGGACCTCCGACGGATAACATGTCCGAAATGCGGGCGGAGGTCGCCCGCTTGGCAGCCGCCATGGAGCTTCTCCGAAAGGAGAATGAGGAGCTCCGAGCGGACCTGGCCGTGCTCCGAGGAGCTGGCCCGAGGGTGGAGCCTCAGAAGGGGGCGCGGCATGGTCCCGGGGGTGGATCCGTGCCTGAGAAGGAAGACCGGGTGCTGACTCTGGTGCGGCAGGAGCTGGCTGCCTTCCGGAGTCGGTTTTCCGCCCTGGAGGCCATAGTCCTTCGCCCCCCACTAGCGGCGAGCCAGCCGGCCTCGGGCCAGCCAAAGCAAACGCAGAAGGCGGCCACGTATGCCACCGCCACGACTGCCACGGCCAAGTCGGCACCGCAGTCGGGTCGGACCCCGGCGATACCGGTGCCGCCCAAGCCCAAGCCCAAGAAGGGTGGGGTGGCTGCTCAGGCGGCTTCGCCCCCAGCGGTGGTGCCAGGACGGTCAGCCCCGCCTCCCCCATCTCCCGCGGCTGACGCCGAATGGGAAGTAGCCGGGGAGAAAAAGAAGGCGGGCAAGGCAGCGAGGGCGGCCAAAAGGAAAGAGAGGCGGCAGCGGCGCAAAAAGCGTAGTGCCGCGGCTAGGTTACGCGCCCCGAAGTCCGCAGCTGTAGTGATCACACTACAGCCGGAAGCGGAATTGAAGGGCGTGTCCTACCGGGACTTGCTATCGAAGGCAAGGGCGGCGGTGAACCTGGCGGACATAGGTGTCACCAACGGCATCCGGGTGAGGGTCACTGCGACCGGAGCCCGGATGCTGGAGCTCCCCGGTGCGGCTAGTGGCCCGACCGCTGACGCTCTAGCTGAAAAGCTCAGGGCGTCCTTAGATGCGGACGAGGTCCGGGTGTCCAGGCCCACCAAGTGCGCCGACATGCGCATCTTGGGCCTGGACGACTCCGTGACGGAGGGCGAGGTGGTGGCCGCCGTCGTCAGGACTGGGGGGTGCTCTGCCGAGCAGGTGAGGGCAGGCACCATCCGTCCAGACAGCACGGGAATGCACACTATTACGGTGAGCTGCCCCGTGTCGGCGGCCCGGAAGATCACCGAGGAGGGCCGTAGGCTTCTGGTGGGCTGGGTATCCGCGCAGGTCAAACTGCTGGAACCCAGACCCCTGAGGTGCTTCCGCTGCCACGTGGGCCACCACGTGGGAGTGCGGTGCACCTCGGAGGTGGACCGCAGCAGTCACTGCTTCCGCTGCGGTCAGCCCGGTCACAAGGCCGGCTCTTGCATTGCCACGCCGCACTGCTATTTATGTGCGGCAGCTGGCAAGCCGGCCGAACACCGGGCTGGGAGCAAGGCCTGCGCTCCACCCGCTGAAGCCAGGGGCCGAGGCAGGGCCAAGCCCTCCGCCACCGCCGTCAACGCCGCAACCGCCGCCACTGCCGCCGCTGCTGCCGCCTCCACCGCCGTCGTCGCTGCCGTTGGCACCGTGGCAGGGCCTTCACAGGGGGCCCCGGAGGAGGCTAATATGGAGTGTCAGTGACGGCTCCATTACGCCTCCTCCAGGCGAATATCAACCACTGCGCCGCCGCTCAGGATCTGTTGATCCAGAGCATGGCGCAGTGGTCGATTAACATCGCCGTGGTCGCTGAGCCGTACTTTGTCCCGCCCAGGGATGACTGGGTGGAGGACCTGAGCGGCTCAGTGACCCTCATTTCGTCGGCCGCCGCCGGTACCCCGACCCTCGAGGGTGTCAAGAGGGGAAGGGGTTGCGTGGCAGCACGGTTCGGGGAGATTGTCGTGGTAGGGGTGTACTTCTCTCCGAGCCGAACTCTCGCCGAGTTCCACAACTCCCTTGCGGAGTTAAGAGACGTCGTCGTCGGGTTTCGTTCCCTCCCCGTGCTCGTCCTCGGGGACTTCAATGCCAAGAGCTTGGCTTGGGGTTCCCGGCTGACGAACGTGCGGGGCAGGATGGTGGAGGACTGGGCTCTGGAAGCAGACCTGGTCGTCCTAAACCAGGGTTCTGTCGCCACGTGTGTGCGGATGCGGGGTGAGTCGGTGGTGGACATCTCGTTCGCCAGCCCCGCTCTGTCGCCGCGTGTCATCGACTGGCGCGTCATGGAGGGGGTGGAGACGTATTCCGACCACTGGTACATCCGGTTTGACGTCTCCGCCCAGACCTCGAGCGCGCCGGTCCGACAGGCCCCGTGTGGTCCGCGTTGGGCGTTGAAGCAGCTGGACCGGGAGCTTCTCCTGGAAGCCTCGATCGTGCAGGCCTGGGTGTCATCACCGGACAGGCCTGCCGACATAAACGATGAGGCCGAGTGGTTCCGGGAGACCATGTCCGACGTATGTGACGTGGCAATGCCCCGGGTCCAGCCAGGTCGTGCTTCACGCCAGGTGTACTGGTGGTCGCCGCAGTTGACAGCACTGCGCGAGGCGTGTGTTGCTGCGCGACACCTTTACTCCAGGCACCGCAGGCTCCGTATCCGCCCTCCGGATACGGTAGCCATTGAGGCGGAGCTGTACGAGGGGTACAGAGTGGCGAAGACCGCCCTGCGAGACGAGATCCTGCGGGCCAGAGTAGTGGCCCGCGAGGAGTCGCTGGAGACTCTGAACAGAGACCCGTGGGGACGCCCCTACAAAACGGTGCGGGATAAAATCCGCCCGTGGGCTCCCCCGCTGACGCAGAGTCTCCGGCCTCAGCTCGTGCAGGGCGTGGTGAGCGCTCTGTTCCCCTCGCGAGGGGAGCACGCTCCCCCGCCTATGGCTCCGCCTCCTGCGGTGCCCGATGCGGACCACACCGACGACGACGACGACTCTCCAGAGGTGACCGAGGTAGACCTGAGAGTGGCGGTACGTAGGCTGAATGCCAAGAATACCGCCCCAGGACCCGACGGCTTGCCCGGCAAAGCCTGGGTCCTGGCCTTGCAGGCTCTCGGGCCTCGACTAAGAGGGCTCCTAAGCGCATGCTTGGAGGAGGGCCAGTTCCCACTTCGCTGGAAGACGGGGAAACTGGTCCTCATTAAGAAGCCGGGGCGCCCAGCGGACTCTCCGTCCGCTTACCGGCCCATTGTGCTGCTCGACGAGGTGGGCAAGCTCTTTGAGAGAGTAATTGCAGACCGCCTCGTCGGGCGGCTGGTGCGGGTGGGGCCGGATTTGGCGGAGAGCCAGTTTGGTTTCCGCAGGGGGCGCTCCACGGTGGACGCCATCATGCGCGTGCGAGCCCTCACGACGGGGGATGCTGTAGCCCGGGGTGGGGTCGTCTTGGCGGTGTCTCTAGACATCGCCAATGCCTTCAACACCCTGCCCTGGAGTTGCATAAGGGAGGCACTCCGGTATCACCGGATGCCGACCTACCTCTGTCGTGTGGTCGAGGCCTATTTGACGGACAGGGCCGTCATCTACCCCGGTCACCTCGGAGAGTGGAACCGGCGAGAGATGTCGTGCGGTGTCCCACAGGGATCGGTCCTGGGGCCGTATCTGTGGGACATCGGGTACGACTGGGTGCTGCGCGCCGACCTCCCTGGCGGCGTCAGTGTAGTCTGCTACGCTGACGACACGCTGGTCCTGGCGCAAGGGAGGTCGTACCAGGCGGCGGCCGACTTAGCGACACAAGGGGTTGCGACAATCGTGGATAGGATCCGGCAACTGGGACTCGAGGTGGCATTGCACAAGTCCGAGGCCATGTGGTTTCATGGTCCTCGGAATGCGCCACCGACGGGTTCCCGGATAACGGTGGGAGGGGTTCACATCGGCGTCGAGTCGACGATGAAGTACCTGGGACTCGTCCTCGACAGCCGGTGGAACTTCGCGGAGCATTTCCGCCGTTTGGCTCCCAGACTGGAGCGGGCCGGGGCTGCGTTGAAGCGGCTCTTGCCCAATCTAGGGGGGCCAAACGCCTCCTGCCGGAGGCTCTACGCGGGGATCGTGCGGTCCATGGCCCTATACGGGGCGCCGGTGTGGGCGCCTACATTGAGGCGCCAGCCAGCTCGCAAGCTGAGGGCGTCCCATAGGGTCATGGCGATCAGGATGATCCGAGGATATCGCACGATCTCCGGCGAGGCGGCGGGCCTCCTTGCCGGATTACCGCCATGGGATCTGGAGGCAAAGGTCCTCGCGCAAATCTGGGAGTGGCGCGAGGAGGCCAAACGCCGGGGCGTAACTCCGCTGCCGCAGGAAATCGCGGCACAGCGGACAGAGCTCCGGCGGGATCTGATGGTGACATGGAGAGAGCGATTGTCGCAACCCAGTGCTGGGCACGCCACGATTGCGGCGGTAAGTCCCCTCTTTGAGGAGTGGTTTGAGAGGCGGCATGGCGTCCTCACCTTCCGCCTGACGCAGGTCCTCACCGGACACGGTTGTTTCGGGAGGTTCCTGTTTCGGATAGGGCGGGAGGAAACGCCCGGGTGTTTCCACTGCGAAGATCGCCCTGAGGACACGGTGGAGCACACGGTGGCGGTCTGCCCTGCTTGGGCGGAGCACCGCCGTGCCCTCGTGGAGGCGATCGGCGGCGGCGATCTCTCGCGTCCGGCCCTGGTCCAGGCCATGGTACGGAGCGAGAGGGCATGGGGAGCCGTCACCTCCTTCAGCGAAGCAGTGATGCTCGCGAAGAGGGAGGCGGCGCACGTGAGGGAGAGGCAGCATATGCGCCCTCGCGACCCCAGCCGCCGCAGGATACGGAGACGCCCTGGGCGTCGGGAATCCCAGGCCGATTTCCGGCCACCGTAGGCATGGGCTTGCGGACGGCGAGTAATGGGTAGCTCGCTGTCCGGTAAGGACCAAGCCCAAGTCGACGGCGCGTTGTGTTCCACGCGCGCCTCAAAGAGATGTCAGCACAAAAAATGATGGGACCCGCAAGGGTCGATGCCTGCCAGGGGTGCGGGTTTGTTCGAAAGAGACACCACAGCCCCTGGCTTAAGGGCTACTGAAGGAACACGGGTGGGTTTTAGTCAGTAAAAGTCTGACACGCCCTCCTGCTCCACCCAGAGCGGGAGAAGTTATTTGATGATTTCCCACCCAAAAAAAAAAAAAAAAAAAAAAAAACCGTCACATGTTTAAAAATTTTCGGTTCTAGAACAAGTCAGTTTCCTCTTGTTGTTTTCCGTCACCGATTTCAAAGCAGTGGTGATTAAATAAATTACTTCAAGTTAAGCGCCTGTCTGGGTTCAAACCTAGTTCCGACCTAGTCGCGGCCGGTACCACTGACTGAGTCACCACTGCTCACTAAAACAAGCATTAAAGTTTAATATAACAACATGATAATAAAAACAAGAGTCACTAAAAAGTTCAAAACGATGTCGAAAATAAGTCTAAGTAATTAGCTTTGTGTTTAGAGAAGTAATTTAGTAAATGTAAAAAACTTGTAAAACAATTCTCATAATGTGGGTTCGGCGAGTGTTTCCTTTGAGGTGTAAGACAAAGTTTTGGGTCAGGTACGGCATCAGCGACACTATCACATTAACGAGTCACTTTGTTCTCAACTAGCTTCCAATTTAATTAGCCTTCGTAGTTCTTACTGGAACCTGATGAAATCGAACTGGAACTACGCATAATTTATTTTATTATCGGTTCTTCACTTTGAACTTCTTTTACAAATAATGTATTTGTGTTTTGAATTCGTTTTTATGGAAATATTTCTAATATTCAAAGTTATCAAATTCTGAAAAGATGTTTATCAACTCTCATTTCATAAAATTCGAATTATAAAACTTCAGAAGGACCTTATACTGATTTTCCTTAAACATCATACCAAAATTTAAAAATAGAATCTTATTATTTTTTACCAATACGATACAGGGCAAATCCAAGAAGTTAATATCACCAAGGAGTTCCCATCAATTTAATTTTCGAATCGAATTCGAAATTTTTAGATTGCTGACAATTTCTTATTCAAGTTACTTTGATCTTTTATTTAGTAGGTTCAATCCCAACGTATGAGAGTAGATTAAGTACCTAGTATGAAACTACACATAACTAGGTATAAAACACTCGTGCGATACTATTTAAAAGACACACTCCTGTTCAATAATTTCATTAACGACTATTTTGAAAATGTTCATTACTTTCGTCATGTTTCGAATAAACATAATTCATCTGTATCGTTTTGATCAGCTGTTGAATTGCATCGGGGCGAAGGTACCGTGTAGTGATCGTTCCGGGCTGTCGGCCGCTAAAAGCCACACCCTGGCTATTAAGACAAATTTATTGTCCTTTGCCGGTCGGTTGGCGGTAGTGGCGGTGTAGCTGTTACTTGGGTCCCAACGGCTATACAAACGGTAGTAGCGATCGTGCAGACGTATTATAGTAATGTTTATTGGCGTCGGAGTACGACCAATGGCTCCGTTAATCAAAGGCGGCGCCGGCGATGCTGCGGTGGCCGGCAGCTCGCCGCGGGCGCCACGCGTCGTCAAACCTACATAAATCCTAGCACAATTACCAAGATCCAGGTCGAACCGTGAATGTTTGCTTGTAATATACGCTAACGTAAACGTTGCCGAACATCCTGTGTAATTATGTATATGATAACATAAAGATTGCCGAATGGATAAAGGTGCAGCGAAACTGCACATAGATCCATGAATAAAATATAAGCATTGATAAACCACAAATATTATCAAAATAAACCTGGATTGTTTGTTGCATTCAAATAGCTTCATAACTTGCATTGAATCTGATATAGACAATAGACATAGTTCATGACCAGCTTAATACGTATATTCGCGGGGTTTTATTCCGCAAAACACGAGGACAAAGCTATGATGTGAATTTTTATGACAATACGAATACTATTTGCCTGTGTATATTCACAACGCGAGTAGGCATAGTTAAAATGTCACGTTCCTGCGCCTTTATCAAACATCATGGGTATAATTTTGGTCGGTAGTTCTAGTAGTTTGTTTCCACATTTATTAAAATCAGAACGTAGGTTTAAAATGAACTCTGTTAATGTTCTATTATTTCTACAAAGTATAACAAAATCTGTAGTTTATCTGAAAATAATAAGACACTAAACTCATTAAGTATCTCCTTAAATCTTAATTACTGTTCAGAAAGACACGATACAAAGGTTAACAAACAAACTTAGTTATCATGAAATATAAATGGAGTTTTAACACGTAAATGAAGACTAGTACTCAACAGTTCAATGTTCGAAGGTTAAGCCCGTCCTGTAACAGTTTTCGATATACGATATTTTACGTAAAAGGGGTCGGGTATGCTAAGTGGTCGACAGGGCAGGACAGGACCGCGACACGCGACATGCGACATGTTTGCGGCTGTCGTGCGGTCGCACGCGCCCTGTTCCCGCACACTACAGCGCCATATAACACACGCAAACATCTATGTACCACATACGAGTACTTGCTACGTATTTCAACAGTACGCTCAGTGCCAAATTGTTATGGTCTGCGTATATAATTAACCGCGAACATGAACGGATACTGAACGAGTGTTACTGTTACATACGTCTCTCATGCCTCATTATCTTGTGTACTTAGGTACTTTTCGCTTCACTGTAACAAATCTCTAGTCAGAAAATATAATATTTTTTCTCGTAAGCTAGAAATGCTCATTATGATCCAAAGTTGAACAACTTCAAGAGCTCGTAATTCACGTCCAACTAAATTTCTATACTTTTATTTTCAGTTTTCTGGATGGAAAATTACATGAGGGAAGGGGGAAACATTATGAACCACTTTAGGGAGTCGTAATTCGTAATAAGTGTCAAAATAAAAAAAGTTTATGACAAGTTTATTCCATCACCTACACTTACCTACAGTGAGTGTATTAGGAACGTTTTTCCAGATTTTATTCACTCGCTTACACAAAAAAAACATTCTAGTCGGAGTGACAGTAAGTACTCTGATTTAGACAACCAACACAACCGACAAATGGAATCTTCTAGTTGGTATATTACCAAATAATGTACATAAAACATTAAACACCTATTCAAAAAGTTTAGGATTCATATCACCCGATGAGAAAACATGATAAGCTATACATAAATAACTGTTAAAAGTACAGTAGGAAGCATAATGAGCAACCACAGGAAATTAGGCTTTTCTCAAAACGGAAAACGAGGGGGTGAGGAGAAGGCAGCACCTTCCCGTTTGGCACAGACAACGAGCCATGATCCCCACATCGCATTAACTTGTCTGTAAAACATATTGAACAGATTTTTATCCCGTTTCGATCAATCGTCCGCCTATCGGTTTTCCATAATCATAAAATGACGATGAAATGAGAACGGCTATTAATTTGGTGAAAATTTTATGGATAAATGAAAAATATAATTTTTGAACGATCGCTCGCAATCACCGCAATGACTCGGTTTACGTTCGTATTTTATAACTTGTTAACGATGATAAGTAGCTGTTGCTCTTACATCGATTTTCTGATATATTAGCTACTGACCAAGTATTTTAAGAACAAAACGGGCCTTGAATATCTTGGTTCAAGGGTTCGCCTTTTACCTACCATAATAATTATTAAGTAGGGACCTTATAGTTAGGCGCCGACATTTGTATGCGCTGCCGCGCTGTAGCGCAATTCTGATTAACTCACAGTTGACGCGATATCCTGCAACACAAAATATAATACCAAAACGGGATTCAATTCTGGCTAATGCCGCACCAATTTAGCAAATTATAAATCAAATATCAGGTGAATTGTTCGTAATATTTGTTATGAGCCGATATGCGGTGGAGGGTAATGTCGGGCGTCGGGCACCGGTTGGGCGTCGGTCGGCGTCGGTCGGCTGGGACCGACAGGCGCAGCGGTCGCTCCATTAGCCACTACACACGTGTTGCTATTTGTGCGGAAACCTCGTTATCGCGCCCGATGCGCCACTCACACAATTCTTTTACTATGAAAAGAAAGAAAAACCATCAATTTTCGCGCGTGTTCACACGCCTGATAAATATACCCATTGTAAGGATATTTGCGAGATACATGTTGATAACATAAATATGTATGCGTAGATTTTATACTGCATATATCACCTAAAACGTTATGTTGAAGGAATATTAATAAAAGCGAGCCCAACTCAATAACTAAACTAAAACAAGAATCAAACTACACTTTAAAACCAATATTTTTAGTTCAAGACTTTGTATCAAATCAAGTACTTTGTCGTCTATTGTGAGTCTATATTACCCTTTCACAAACCTTGTAGGAAGAACTAAGTTAGTATCTTGTCTGTTAGCTAGGCTAACTTTAGTTCCAGCAGGGGTACAAACACTAGTTAAGCTGATTTCATCACAGTTTCGTACTTCTAATACTCAGGTTACAAATACTGTATGCTATTGAAGTTGCTTTAGTTTATTTTAGGAGCAAACAAAGTGTAGAACATTACTCCTCTTTGTAACAGATGCAAGTAATTAATCATTGCTCATGTCAAGTGGTCTACACCGTAGTAGTGCTACGGCGTAGCATACGATTCGTAGGTGTCTCCATTTTCCGCGTAGCAGCCGTTAAGAACATTGAGGGATTTTAGCAGACCGTAGCATCATAGTATCTGTTAGTTATTTAATTATTACAATCATGGTCCCTTTGCAGAATTACTAGATGGTAGCACCTTTGTAACAATGTACTGTACCTTATTGCAACAGTGTGAAATGAGTTTGAACGATCTGAAAGCGGTTTTTGAATTTCCAATAAACAAAACCTATTGGTTATGTTGACGTTAATTACTGCAGCTTTCCTTCAAGATAATACCTTTCTAGACATGCAAACAGAAAAGCCAAAACTGCATCTTTAGTAAAAAGGAATAAATGATAATTATTTCACTAAACAGTCTGAATTCACATTACATCTTTTGAGCACATAGTCAACTCGTACAAGAAAAATTATATCATATATTTTATCTTCACTGACTCTAGTTTCATCCTTTGATATTCATAAATGTTTGCTCAGCTTGAGAGATGCACTCTAAAAGATCGGCTTAAGCTTCTACTTTAACTATGAAAGCAAATGATTGCTCAATGTAATACCTGACTCAATGTGTACCTTAATTACAGTTGCAGGCTTTAATGATGTATGATAAAAACACAGTATCACGCTGGTATTCCTCAAAGCGGTAGGCAGACATGTATAGTGCTGCATTATACCGTTTATGTATCCATCATTTCAGCCGAAATACGTCCACTGCTGGACATAAGCCTCTCCCAAAGGGAG
This sequence comes from Polymixis flavicincta, assembly GCA_949987655.1. NCBI lineage: Eukaryota > Metazoa > Arthropoda > Insecta > Lepidoptera > Noctuidae > Polymixis > Polymixis flavicincta. The sequence continues at coordinate 15,128,214 of OX465181.1, read as the reverse complement.
GGTTTTGCCATAATCGCCACGCTTGGCAGACGGGTTGGCGATCGCAGTATATATGGTGGTAAAATGCATAGAGAACGCTGCTGCCCATTCTCTAGTAAGTCCCTTAGTCACCTTCTACGACACCCACGGGAAGAGATGGGATGATGCTATTCTTTCCGTCCGGCACCACACGGTACGTTTATGTATTAGCCCCATGTAATAGAAAGTTAGTATGTTGGTATCAATCGGGCTCTAAAATCAAGACTAAAATAAAGACACACAAAAGAAGAGAAACCCTTTTAATATATGTTTCTAATTTTATTTTATAATATACTAGCGACCCGCCTCTGCTACAGCACTGCTAAATCTGCTGCATAATCCGCATACATAAAGATATATTTTTTATATGTAATTTAACAATGTTCCATTCCGTGTGGTGCCGGACGTAAAAGAATAGCACCACCCCATTTCTTCCCGTGGGTGTCGTAGGAGGCGACTAAGGGACTTACTAGAGAATGGGCAGCAGCGTTCTCTATGCATTTGACCAACATACTGCCAACCCGCCTGCCAAGCGTGGTGAATATGGCAAATCCCCCCATTTGGGGGAGGCTTATGTCCAGCAGTGGACGTCTTTCGGCTGATATGATAATGATGAAGTTAACAATGTATTATATTTACCTTTCAGAATAAATTCTTTAAATGATTGTGAAAACCGAATCAAAATACTTTGTGTACTTAGGAAGAATTAAGTTGCCAAACAGGCAGACATGAAAACCAACGTTGTTTCATGCTATTTCTGAATATAGAAGAACCTTAAAAAAAGGAAGGTACTGACGTCTGGCACCTTGAACAGCTAGCCTCACTATACTATCTTTGAATCAGACTACTTAATCATGACATGAGCACGACATGTCATGAGCTATTCTGGTATTGTTCAGCGCTCGTGTCTCACGAAAGAAGGCTCTCTGACGCGTTTGTTTATCTGTAGATATCCTACTATCCTTACTAATAATAAAAACGCGAAATTCTCTATGTATGGATGTTTGTTACTCAATCACGCAAAAACGGCTGAACAGATTTCGATGAAATTTGGCACATAGATAGTTTATAACCTGGATTAACACATATTAGTAACACACATAGTTTTTATCCCGGTAGTACGTTCCCGTGGGACAATTTTTAACATCCATGCAGGTGAAGCCGCGGGCAACAGCAAGTTTTAAATATATTTTTCAAGCAAGGGCTAAGAACCTCCAAGGTAATATCGCTAGGGACAGGGGCTACGCTTACGGTATCGGCAATCTCTAGGGATAGCGAAAGTAAGAAAGCAGTCGGTTTGTATAAAACTCTTAAATTCAGTTAAACTGGGAGCCAAGAATGTTGGAAAAGGCTAGGCAGTTGTATTTTGTCAGCAAACATGGCTCCTGTACACACATAATTATGGATCCTTGACATTCATCGCTTAATTCTACACATAATGTACACAATCTATTAAGATTGCTGGCTTTCTGCCCGCGGGTGCGTTTACACCCCATTCCCCTCGTTGACTTACAATTTGCGTGGGATCAGGGGCACCTGATAAACTTTGTTTTTCTTTCATTGCCAGATTGCCAGTTTCGTTGTTTATCTTAAAAACTTCTGCTTCAGATTATACTTTCAAGTCAATTCATCATTGAGAAACATAGATTGTTAGCCTTACTTGATGCGTAAGAAAACCGAGGTTTAAAAAAAGTGAAAATATAATTTATTTTAATCTGTGTTAACGAGTAGGACCACAGTAAGAAAATGTGACGAAAACATGATTCGTACTATAAAGGATGTAAATATTTCCCCCAGGGGGTCCCCGCATTGTCGTTGCGGGGGGCTCAGTAGCCGTGGTCTCCCAGCCACGGTGAAGCGAATTGGAACCCCGAGGTAGGGCCGCTCGTCAGGGCTTTTGCCTTCAAGCCAACGACGTAGCGGCCACAAAGTAGGTTGTGGTGAGGTGCACCACAACTGAGGCGGGCCGCGATGTCAAATGGGAGGCATCGCGGCTGAGGTTTACAGGCTGCGGCGGAGGAGTGCCGGTACTTCTGAGTAGCGCTCTTCCCTTCCGTGGCCTGGACGGGGCCGCCACTTTTTGATGGCGGACGCGGTGGGGCCGCAGGGGAGGGGGAGTGTCGGTATAGCGTTGGCCGCTCTCCCTATCCCCTGCGGCCGAAAAGTTGTAGACGGAACAGCCTGTTGTGTTTCGCGCGCGCCGTCAGGCATGTCAGCACCACCTGGTGGGGTCCGCAAGGGCCGATGCCAGCCGGGGGTGCGAGTTGAACGAAAAAGATACCGTCGCCCCTGGCACACAGGCAACTGACGGAAAACGGGTGGTTAGTCAGTAAAAGTCTGACACGCTCCTGCTCCACCAAAAAAGGATGTAAATATCGATAGTAAGTATCGTAAGTACCTGTCAAGTGAATTATAATGTGTAGTAAGTATTATAGTAATTAAAATATAAGTAGGTTGTACTACAAATTGAACATTCCGAACTCTCTCCAACAATTAGGTTAAAGTAATTCTGCAATATATAAATCTTTTCTCGAGTCCTTGTTAAATTATTAAATACGTGTTTGGAATATATTAACACAACTTATTATAGGAAATAACGAAGTCGTACTTATTAAGCAGGTTCTCGAGACTTCCTTATTTATAGAGTTAAATGAAAGTAGACTTAATGCAAAAGTGCTTATACGTGAGTTGACAATATACCGTGGTAACTTCTCAAGTAATAAAAGTAAGTGCACCTGGCATGCATTAACTTTGAATACATGTTGAATAAGTAGGTTGTCAAAACTGTTGCCTATTTTAATGTCAACAGTACAACAGATGGAGGTGCCTTAAATAATTGTCACGTAGCACACAAAACAGTGCATTGCCCTAACATATCTTACAGCGTATGAAGTGGTTGACCCGAAATATTTTCTCGACGAAAATAATAAATACATCTGCTTATCTAAACAACTGATTACGTTTCATAATAATTATACGAGTTTAATAAAGGGACAGGTAAAATAGATAGAGTACCAAAAACTAAAGAAAGCCATATTATTCATCGAAATTCGACCGGAATTCATTAAAAATACAGCTATCTGCACTCCTTCTTTTTAAAAACTTTTAAGGGTGCTAAATTTCGTACTCCTCCGTCCGAGTGATTTTTCGAAAAAGAGGTACAAAGATTTTTCTTAACGTATTAATATATAGATAAGTAGCAGCGCTCCGCGGTTTCACCTGCGTAGTTCCCGTTCCCGTGGGAATACGGGGATAAAATATAGCATAGGTCACACGAGGATAGTGTAGCTTCCCAACAGTGAAATAATTTTTAAAATCGGTTCAGTAGTTTCGGGGCCTATTCAATGCACACAAACAAACAAAGAATGAAATCTTTCCTCTTAATAATATTAGTATAATATAAGGCTGTCAATTTAGTATAAAACGATCGAATCTCATTTTTATGAGAAGGCTGGGCCTTTCAGTGTTTATCTTAAACACCACGAGGGTCCGAGAGATTTAGATGGAATTTGAAAGACATGGAGATCTGTAGAAATAGAGACTTAGTAGGTAATATCACACCCTTATGAATTTCGCAGTTACCCATAACATAACAAAACAAGATCTTAACGCTTGAAACAGTAACGCTGTTTCAAGCGTTAAATCGATATGTCACAAAGCGCTAACCAGTAATCTTATCAAATAGATTTCAGCAGTAACGAGCTTCATATTAATGCAGGATTTCACATAATCTAGAAAGAAATAGCACAAAACGAGAAAGACGATATTTAGCAATGTAAGGCAAGAGTTTTATTCAAAGCTAAAGTCAAGCACGGAACCAATGTAGGGGAAAAATAGTTCCAATGTTTGTGTCAAGTTAATTGCCAGAAATGGGTGGAGGTAATGAACAGAATGCGCCGACTTGCCTGAACTTTGCACTAAGCTATGTCACACTCTTGAAAATTTGTGTAGAGCAACTGACACCCAAGTAATTCACGGAAATCACACAGCAATTTGCATAACGAGGTGCATACAGGTGCTCTAGGCTCTTTGAAGCACTAATTCGACGCAACTGCAAATGAGCAATGCAATCCATCCTTCATTAAATTAGCAGCGCAAAGCACAGACAAGTTGTGTATAGACTGCAGGATAACGCTCCAGTGACAACTTCACACAGAATAACATAATAAAATTTCCAACAGTCCATTGGGAAAAACTAACAGATACAGATTGAAAAAGATAGACGCAACTCTAAAACAAGATAACAGATATATATTATCTATTAAACTTATTTTAGAGTTCCGTCTATCTTTTTCAATCTATATCCATTAGTTTACATAATAATAAAACTTAGGCATAAATTTCTACAAAAGGATTGAGTAATTTAATACCGTCGGCAAATTCAAGACGCCTAATGCCGAATGTAGATTATTAAAAACAGCCGCCGCGTTCTCAAAAATCTGTAATAACGTACAAAGAACATGGCGGATTGGAACATTTTCCAGAATTTGTACTTAAAAAGCCGCGCTTCATTTTAGCGAGGCGACGAAATCTGTTATGTAAATATGAGACCGTGGAACCGGAAAATAAGTTTGGTGTTGTGCCCTTTTGATTTGCAGCAACAGTCGGCCAGCATGGAGGCAGGGTCGGGAGTCGGGACCCGGAGCCTCGCACCGTGCCGCGCCGATGTTAGGCGACGTAACAATTTTGTTTGCGCACAACTCGCCACTTTATGAATAGTAATCAAACCACCATCCTCCATTCATTTATCTCGCGAGCGACCAACGATGAAATGTAGATGAGGCCTCTCTGATAAGCTTCAAGTATTTTGTACATTTACTTTGTAATTACATACTGCGGGGAATAAATGGTCGGCTTAAATTATTACAGACACTGTATCTGATAATATTCAGCAGGATGATTCATTAGAACGTGATATTTAAATGTCAGTGACGAGGAATTTATGTAACTAAGCGGTAAAAATCTAAAATGGACAGGTACATAAGTACTGAAATAAAATACGATTTTCCTCTGGCCGAAAGAATTGCTCGTAGATTGAGTAAAAGCTGGAGGTATTTCTGCCTGAAAATGATAAATTATTCTGATAAAGATTTCTCTTCAATCAATAGTCTATGTTTGGCTGTGACACGGGCGAAATATTTTCAAACTACCTGAGTACAGAACTCAGTGTAGTACACACTGTACTGTTAGTGACCTTTGAGTACCTGAGAGAGCTATTTTGTAGTAATACTATTTCATATTTGAACAATACAATATTTTACCTCATATTTCGCTTTTTTATTCGATAAATATCTTTCCATTTGACAAATAACAAAACATTTGTCTACAAATATCCCTGAAAATACAAGCCTTGTAATAATATTTTACAACACTACTTCACCTTGGAGAGATCGAACAAGTAAATTCCTTAAGTTACTAACTAAATTCCACAAGTGCGGCCCTACGCTCCGGGAATACCCTATTGTGACACAAAATAGTGTGCGCACTCCATAGACATTTTGACAGTTGTTGAATAAAAAAGTTGAAATGGTAGGTAAAAGTTTCGGTGGAAAAGTGTTTACAAAGAAATATACAGACGCGCTTTATTTCCCTCTAGCACTGATGTGATGCGTGACACAACTCCAGCACCAGGTTATTTTTCTTAATATTTGGAATATTTTTACTTATGCTTGATCTTATTACACATTTCTATGATAATACATAAAGAAAATCATATTTGTTGATATAAGAAAACTGCTACTACCACCACATCTTTATGAGATTTCATGTAGCCACAGTTTCTTTGACAGTGTGATACGTTCTTATTGAAGCATTCGGCTTTTAGAATATATCTTGCGTTCTTTTATAAGCCTTAGTAAAATATATAGGTACCTAAATGAGTTCCTCAATACACGTATTAAGTACATTAGAGGAGCTTAATACGATTACATTGAATTGGTATTAGTAACACTGATGCATAAATCCGATTGCAATTAAATACTTACGAATTTATATTACTTCAGTTCAGCAACATGAGGCTTATTTTTAATTTTATTTGTCCATGGTTGCTAAATTGATTTCTATCGATTCATTTATCAACAGCAGAAGGAAAACAAAATATAAATCCTATTAGAGTGTTACAAAAATGGCTTTACAATCAGCTAAAAGCAATGTGAGTTAGCTGGACCGCGACACATGTCAATCTGTTTCGTCGATGCGACATTGGACATCTGTCAGGTTTCTTGTTATCGCGACCCTCATCTTTGAAGAAATTACGTTCGTGCATCCATGTCCCTGCCAACGGTGACACGCCCCCGCGTATTCGATCGCTGGGCACGTTAATGTGCCCACATCACATCACCCCACGGTTAACATGCCCCACATACGCCATTTGCACGTTACACTCTCATGTTTGTATACGCGAGCATTATTTGCTGCTAATATTGCAAAGTTATTAATGCTTTAATGAAAGTCGATGATATTGTCAAAGGTTCAGCTCATGATAGGTACTTCTCGGTATTCGGGAAGCTTATTCGATTTTATATATTGTCAAACCTCATGTAAAGTAATAGGATTGGTGGTTGTTGTTTTATTAAACTTGTCACACACAATGATTATGTAACTTGTATCAAATATAACCACAGAATAGTGGATCGTGTTCTGAACATGATCTAGCTTTCAGAACTCACGATTTATTCAGTGTAAATGCTTTTCATTTACAAAAATATTAAAGAACAAAAAAAGTCAAATGCCTAAAATCGTACAATGCTGCAAGCTTTTCCCTTTTGTGTCGTTGATTTATTCTCCGTAACTCTGTAATTCTGTTTACCCCACTATAGCTACTTTTCTGAAGTTACAAAGTGAATAGCCTATATTATTTAAATTTTAATAACTGAATAAATAAACATCCCACGAAATGAAGTCTATAGACGAAAAAATATGGAGACGAAAACATTCAAGAAGCGTCTACAGTTGAAAAATATAGCTCATTAAGGAATGTTTAGCCAAGCTAATTTAACTAGGGGCCTTAGACATCTCCGGGGAAATTACGAGCTTTGTGCGTATGTACTTGCAAAACTTTTAGGACGTCTTTGTTTAGAGTTTTGATGATCAAGAATTTCATTAGTATAGTCAACTATCTGTAAAAGTATTCACAAGAATCGCTAGACTATGTTATGACCGCGTATAACATGCGAGTGGCGCAACACAAAACAATAATTGTGTGCGAGCACCAGATAAAGGTAAATCGGTTAGGTATTTGAACGAATGAGACCGGTTCCCGGTAATTGTACCTGTCGCGTGGACAAATGTGCTGTCCAACGTGTGCCAGATAGTCAGTCTAACTGCCGCCATTAGCCCGAGAGATAATCTTAAATTACTATCCGCACACTCAATTGTTGCGTCACGCCCAAATGTGCACTGTACTGAAATATTTGCGTTAAATAACAGCGTGCCGATACCGTGCGTGAACGGTAATTGACATTTACGAATAGGTACATCATTAATTAGAGCATAATGTAACTTATTACAATTACCGGAGTGTCAATCTTGATTGATAACAAACTAACGCGACCGTAATTAAGTGCGGAGGGGCGGGCGAATACTCGCGATATAATTGTTAACTAGGCAAGCTCTCACGTCTCCCTCGTATTCCTTATGGTTTGCGACTAAGGGCGGATATCTCCCGGCAAGGAGGCGCAAGATATAGATACAACCTGTTATCTTCACACGTAACCCCGTTATTTAGTGCCAAAGTACACTACTTAGAACAAAGCAAAGCGTAACTTAATATAAAGCATGTTGGGATGTCCACAAACTTAGGGCGAGTTTCAAAGACGATCCCTTGAGTCTCCTTTATGCAAATCTCGGGTAATTTCTTTGGTGAGAGTCACACGGGACCCTTTGCCAAGATTGCGTTGACTTTTCAACCATGCGATACCTACGTCTTGTTTTATATTAGTTTACATAGGCGTGTTACGTCAAAACTAGAAACAGGTCAGCCTAATCGATGGCTGGTAAATTTTAGATTTTTCAGATTATTTAAGTCAACATTTAGGTACGTCAAATCAAACCAGTAACTGAAAATTGTATACTTGATTAATCTTTCCCTATTAAGCATAGGTAAAATTGTATGTACCTGTGTAGGTACTGGTAGGTACTTAGTTGCCTTTTCACGGTTTCTCAGACTGTGCCGAAACGACATTACTGTACTATTTACATAAGGTGATCTAGCAAAAATGTCATAACCATATATGAGGGGTATAGAAGCAAAAACGCCTCTGTCCATTTTTTTTTTTTTTAAGATTAAAAAAACGCACAACGGACCGAATGGGAGTCTACGTGCGGAAAAGGGAGTCCCATCATCATCATCATCACCCCTCAAATGCAAGCCATCATAACAATTTTGTCAGGCCGTCGTCGCATACCAACACCGATGGCCACCACAACACCACACAACACAACACCACCACACAACACAACACCACAATGTCTCTACACATTTGTCGGTGTAATTCCTTCGTGCTTAGACCAAGACGTGTAGAGACGTAGGTAAAATATTAGTCCCGATTGATTCTTTGAGCTGTTAATAATGAGACTGCAGATGTTCAGGATAGATAGAAATGGCAAAAAGGACATTAAGTAAGAAGAAAAGTAGATCAAAATCCATGACTTTGGTGATAGGCCATGATATTTATGCATGACATTCATGCTTTTTACAGGATACGTTTTTATCCAGTGCTCAAACTCTCACCATGAATTCAGCATATCATTCTAGACCCCCTAGAGCAGATTTTTTTTCCGGTTATACAAAAAAAATCAGCTGTTTCATAGAAAGGTGCAATACCTACGCGGTCAAAATGTATGGAACAGCTGATTTTTTTTTACGCACTGGATAAAAACTTTTCCTGTATATGTATGTCACGTTTTAAGGCAGAATTCTCATCATCATCTACGGAGCTTTTCCCCAACTTTGTTGAAATCCCAGTCTAACTCGATTAAGCAGAATACCAATACTTTACATGGACCGACTGCTTATCTGACCTCTACATTCCAGTTACTGGGTTAGACGAAACCCCTTGCTGAAGACTGGTTGTCAGAATTTCCTGCTTTTGACCCATAACGATGGTATGTACAATGTAGAATATGGCAGAATATCCAAACTAATATTATAAAAAATTAAAATAAAGTTTGTTTGTTGGACTTTCCCGCTAAAACAGCTGAACTAATTTGAATGAAGCATTTTTTATCCCAAATTTTATACCCAAAGAATCGAGACTTACGCGGGAAAAATCGCATGGCGCAGCTAGAATTTTATACCAGTTACTGGGTTAGACGAAACCCCTTGCTGAAGACTGGTTGTCAGAATTTCCTGCTTTTGACCCATAACGATGGTATGTACAATGTAGAATATGGCAGAATATCCAAACTAATATTATAAAAAATTAAAATAAAGTTGTTTGTTGGACTTTCCCGCTAAAACAGCTGAACTAATTTGAATGAAGCATTTTTTATCCCAAATTTTATACCCAAAGAATCGAGACTTACGCGGGAAAAATCGCATGGCGCAGCTAGAATTTTATACATTATATAACTATCAACACTCACATCCTTGATTGTTTTCTCCCGTTCTCTGTCACATTTATTTTCCTTCCGAGTAGGCACTAAACTTACGTTTAATCACTCAAAATGAATATTAAAGTTACTCAGAGAAAGTAAGCTACTTGTAATTGAGTACCTCATTATAGGAGAGAAGTTCATCGACGAATGATTACGATGTTCCAGAAAGTTTCCCTACCTTGTTAAATAATGTAAACATTCTCATTTTAATTAAATGGAAATGTGAGTAAACTTTAGTTCCGTGTAACAGAAATAAGTACTCAGTCGATATTGTGATTGTGTTTGCACAAATCAGAAAAAAAAACAATTTCAAATACCATTGTATACTATGTATAGGAAAATGAACAAATCTGTCTCGTTCGCCAGTAGCAACAAGAATAATAATTAATTATATTATAATATATTTGAAAATGTTTGCTGGGATGACTACGAAATGCGAGAATAATTTAACGATAATGTGATAACTGTGATTAGTCAGATTTCGGGAGATATGATTCCAAATGCACAAATATTTTGAAATGAGTGTTTTATTTCTTAGGTACTATTGAAAAATATGAAAAACTATACTTAACAACGAATAAATATTAACGAAATGCGATAATGTAAATGTTTGCAAGGGCGAATTGTGAAATAAGGGAACTTTATAACATTAAACATAACATTTATTATAACACCTTTTATGTACCTATCACCGATGTATTTTTTAATAGAATTTATAGATTCTATTTCCAAATTTCTAAATCCCTTGATTCATAATTTCAATATCATACATCACGTAAATCAAACTTACAATAAATACCTACAGGGAAATAATCCAATACACAAATGAATGTATTTCTCTTGTACAAAATTCTTACTAATATATTCATGAAAATGTCATTCTTATATCTACAGGCTACATACGTTAGCACGAAATATCTCTCTTTTCTCCTGTCTACTTTCTCCATTTCTTCTTGCATTTTTTCTTCTACGAAATCTATTCTCATACTTCCAGGCGTGTGCGTAGAATTTGAGGTAGCCGAGGTAACTGTTTTAATTATGTTAACTGCGTCGACGCTCATACATGATATCTCGTCGCCACTAACGTGACATGTCGTAGCCAAGTGTGCCTTCAACCTCCAATTAGTACAGATGCAGTTATATTGTTATAAGTTGAAACAGAGGTAAGTTAGATGGTAATTGGTACTGACATAATTTTGTCAAGCCAAGGTAAAGTAGAATGTCATAATGCTAGAACCAAAAAATCGAAGACATGTGACATATACCAACCCGCACTGGGGCTGTGTGGTGGATTAGGGCCATCTTTCTCTCGCAGACAGGTGGCCAATGCCCCAGAAGTGGAAATGTTGTAGGCTAATCATGCAAGGTAAGTTTAAGTTGCAACTTGATTACAGTCAATCGATTGGACCGTTTAGATCGATCCAGTGTAGTGACCGGCCATTGACATTCACACATTTATGCTTCTATCCACATCAATACATACAAACATACATACATACTATACATATAATCTGTAAAGTCTAAGTAACAGAATTTTACTAAATGCTTATGAAATTATATGGTACTGACAGTAAAAAAAACGTTTTTACAAATGTTTGTCTGTTTGTTCCGGCTTGCCTCCAAGTCGGCTAGATCGATTTGGACGGGACTTTCACTGGCAGATAGCTGATTTTGTAACATCCACGCAAGCGAAGCAGTGGGCACAGCTAGTCCATCATAGGTAGAACCTGCTGACTATTCTTACTGCACGCCAGAACAAGTTTAATCCTCAGGTCAACGTTCATCCCAGTCTCATTTATAAATGTTTGTAAATTACCAACAGTAGATACCCAACAGTGAATTAATTTAATACTCAAACTCACGTGCATACTCGACGCTTCTATGATTAATTAACTAGCTTTTTCCCGTGGTTTCACTCGCGTGGAAATCGAAAATTATCCCACAGGAACGTAATATCGGGTTAAAAAGTATCCAGGTTATAAATCTCCCTCTTACTAATAAACACGGAATAAAGTTATACCAGGAATTACAATGAAATAACAATACATTTTCATAGTTTAAACTTGGAATGACTTTATTCAAGAGAACGTATTTGGCACACTAACCAGTGTGCCAAATACGTTCAGCTATTTTTACGAGATTGAGTAACATACAAACTTTCACATCTATTTATATAAATAAAAAGAGAAGTCCTGACTGACTGACTGACTCATCGTTGCCCAGCCCAAACCCGTGGACCTAGAAAGCTGAAATTTTGCACAGAGTTTCCCTATATAATGTAGACAAGGAATAAGGAAGGATTTTACGAAATTCAATCCCTAAAGGAGTTAAATAGGGGATGAAAGTTCCACGCGGGCGAAGCCGCTGGCAAAAGCTAGTTTATAATATAAGTAGGATAGTAGGATAGGAAATAGGATTGCTTTCCATTTTTGATACACAAAAGATATACATAAAACACGTCACAATTAAAATCTATACTTTATTACAAGAAGTAAATGATTGAAATTTTAGACGATGAGGCTTTATTGACGTCATTCGTTCAAACGAAGCGAGTACATATATCAAACTCATTGTGAGCAGCCCTGATATACCTGACTAAAAATTACCAAACATTTCGGTAAATAAAAATCGCCATTTTCTAATGCACAAAGAATTCTAGGTATCAATAAAAACTTTTTTCAAAAAATAACAACCGACTTCCAAAAAACACTACAAAGTGCAAAATAACTTTAATTTCGGAAGTCGGTGACTTTGGATGTGTATTTTAATTATTTGTCGCCGCCTTCCGAAATTAAAGTTATTTTGCACTTTGTAGTGTTTTTGGAAGTCGGTTGTTTTTTTTTTTTTTTAAGTTTTTATTTTTCACTTTTTGGTTACCTACCCCACACCAATTCGAAATTTCATCATCCTTGGGGTCAAAACAATGCATATTTATGCGATAGCAGCATTTGTGGTTGATTTGCTCAAATTTATGAAGAGTTCCGTTGTCTGTCTCCGTAACGCATCATCAGATCTATACGAACAAAAAATATATATATAATTTTGCAAATCCGTCTACATCCCAAGCAGCATTTCAAGCTGTATTTAAGTTCTTTTTTATACTATAAGCTGTATATCAGGCTGTATATAGGCAGTATAAGCGCTTATAAAGCCCATATAAGTAAAAAATGGGCACATTTGGTCCAGCTTATTGCGTTATAAGAGCTGTATATTACCTGTTGAAGCAAGAAAGAGGCTGTATAATAGCTGTATTAGAGCTGTTAATCGGTGTACAAAGAAATCATAACACTACAGATATTATCTTATAAATGTCTGGTAAAGAAAAGAGTTATATATAGGTTTTTGAAGTGATAACTATAGAATATTACAATTTCGACAAACAGATTTTCAATGTAATAGAAACGTGAATGGCGACATTGTTATTTATAATATTTATTAGTGAGTAAAAGAAATCGTGGACTTAGATGTCTGAAGGTGATAACTGCAAGTGCGGATTCAAATTTATTGTGAACCTGTTTATGTTATCTGGCAAAATATTCAAGCGCTAGCAAAATAATCGAGATGACATACAGAAAACATACTGTTAATACGGTAAGTAAGTGTTTATTTTTTTAGTTTACAACAAATAATATATTAAAATTTTAGATATGAGGGCACAGTGTGATCATCATATCAAGCTGATAATCATGATATAGTTGCAACTGTTGTAAAATATTCCCTAAATTATATTTCAAATTTTGTTTGTATACATTCGAAATTACGAAAATGGCGACAATTTGTTAAACAGCCTAAACGCTATTCGGAGTGTGTAATAGTCTTTGTAGCTGTACTAAGTAAGTTATGGATTATATTGTACAGCGTTTGGCTGTTAATCAGCTTTATAATAGAATAGTTTTATTACTTAGGCTGTATATCAGTTCTCAATACATAGTTTATAATTCTCTTTAGAGTTTCTTAAAAGAAATAAAAAACCCTGAGCCCAAGATGATGATAAGTACCTGTGTATGGTAAAACCAAAAGAATTAGCTGTTTAATTTTTAACCGACGAAAAAATAGGGGGAGATTCTCAATTTGACCGTTTATTTTATACCTAAGTAAACTTATTGTAAAGTATTATTAGTGTGTTGTATATATTATATCTGTTTTACTTTATTTTCAGGAAAATATGCAGTTTAAAATTATAAAAACCATTGAGAAAGAGCAAAACAGGCTTTGCATTGCACAAGTTTGTGGGAATCAAAAGGCGAGTTAAGATGGCCAAGAAAGCGATTAAACGTCAACAAATTAGTAAAGGATGAAACATCTCGGCCTTTAGATAATTGGCCCACTTCAAAATGCTGTGTGAAAAGGCTATCATTATCGTCATATGACGAAATAGTAAGACAACAAGATCTTATGGTTCAAATAAATCATCAATTGAACTAATTGCGCTGCTGCAAGAAGAAACGTCATCATAAGGTTACGAAGGTTGAAATAAATCTACACATTTAACATAACTATTATGATCATTAATTTATCACTGTTTAATGTTTTTGCTACGGAACCCTCTTCGTTGGACGTCGACGGAATTGGCGGTTGACCGTTAAGTCTTATCGAGCGACTGTGTGATGAATACTAAATAAAGCTGTACTATAGCTGTCATTTATTTTATTAGTTTTAAAACGCCCTCATAGACAGAAATCATAGCACCACTGTATTTACAATAGTGTCCAATTACGCCATAAAAATTAGTTTTACAATGGAGTTTGCATATACCATTGTACAGAAACAAGTATCAAATGATACTGTAATAACACTTAGGGCTGTAATAAGTAAGTGATCACATGCAAAATACAGCTTGCATACAGCTTTAACGCTAAAACTAGATTAAAGTGTCAAGAAATACCTTAAGTTTTATATTAGAGTTTTAATATTCTGTTTAAATACCCTAAGCGTTCGCGGATCCCTTAGTAACTCTTTTATACAGTTTGAGCTGTATATTATCTCATAAATCTTTCTTATAACTACTATATAATATTTTGACACTCTTGTAAGTCTCTAAAAGAACTCTAAGTTCTAAATAGGCTGGTTTATTGATGTTGAAAACGCTTGCGTGCTGCTTGGGATATGATGGAGTTATGACCGAACATACATAAAAAAAATACAAACATGTCGAATTGATAACCTCCTTCTTTTTGAAGTCGGTTAAAAAACAAGTAGAGTACTAATTTTGTGATCTATACTAATATTATTAAGGGGAAAGATTTGATTGTTTGTTTGAATTGAATAAGCTCCGAAACTACTGAACCGATTTAAAAAAATCTTCACTGTTGGGAAGCTACACTATTCCCGGGTGACATAGGCTATATTTTATCCCCATATTCTCACGGGAACGGAAACTACGCGAGTGAAACCGCGGAGCGCTGCTAGTAATAAATAAAATTGTATACCGGTCAATTGCGGCATCTTTCATTTCCATAGCAACTTTACCCGTGAGCACAAATCAATAAAAAACGGTTGCCGCTATTTAATATCAAAAGATAGGTACAAAAGTCGAAAAATAGTCTATTTGTAACAGATATTTAGTAATCGAGAGATTGGTTTTTTTTTGAGTGGGAAATTATCAATGACTTCTCCTGCTGAGTAGAGCAGGAGGGCGTGTCAGACTTTTACTGACTAAAACCCACCCGTGTTCCCTCAGTTGCCCGTGTGCCAGGGGCGGCGGTAACTCTTTCGAACAACCCGCTGTCCTGGCAGGCATCGGCCCTTGTGGACCCCACCACCAGTGGTTGCTGACATCTCTGACGGCGCGCGTGTGGAACACAACGTTCCCGCCTACCACTTTTCGGCCGCAGTGGATAGGGAGAGCGGCCAACGCTATACCGACAATCCTCTTCCAAAGTTGCTCATATAAATTTAAAGATTCCACAGTTGACGGTACCAAAACAAATAGCAGTTAAACAAACATAATCATAACAAAATATTACGAGTACCGTCCATGTTTAATATCAATTAAAAAAGTAGTTAAATTAATTCATAATTTATTTGTTAGATATTTTGTTACAGCTGTGAAAGTTATTTCCTTTGTCTTTTTCATTAACAGCACTATAGAGTTTATACTTTACAGCTTCCTACTACTGCACCCAAAGTGCCATCATATAATATGCTTTATATTACACATCTTTATGTATTATGCCGTATTATTCATGGCCACATAAACGCATGAACTCGACTACACACCACGCCAATTTCGGGAACAGTAAAAATTACGCCACAATATCTTTTGATGTCATTACTTCCATCTTTTATTATATTTTCACTAAATAGATAACTTCATGAATTTTAGATGTAGGCAAAGTCCAAAACTGGTCTTTAGAACTTTCCACGAAAGTCAAACTAGGGTGCTTTATTTAGGAAGAACAGAGATTAGCACAAACTTTGGTAGGATTTTAATTAACTTTAGGTAGAATAAAGAGTGATGTCACAATTCATAACTAAGAAATTTTTACTAAATTATATTGAGCTTGTTCTTTACTTAAAAAGGTATTTAATTGGTTTATACTCCATTTGTAGTATTCGGTTTCCTAACGAGGCGAGAGCTTACTGTTCTCTCAAAAAACAAATATTTCTCGCTCGCGGCCCACGTCAGCGTCTCAATTACACGATAAAAATGTCGTACTCATATATTTTAATATTTTATTCGCATCCCTTCACATTACTTCACAACCTTTTCGAGTCTCGTCTTCAGAAAGTGGGTAGCATTCAGAGTCACTCATGCTTTTATACTTGATGGGGTTAAGCTCCAAATTGTACAATTAAGACTGACGAAAACTGCTGCATAGCAACGAATAAATATTGCAACTGATGCGCCAACACTACATTGTAATCCTAAAACTATTGCGTTGGCGATCTATCACTACTAGGCTATCAATCTCACTCATTTGACTTTTACGCAGGAGTAAGCAGCAAACATTTAAATCCAGCATCTATAGGCATAAATAGTCGTGGCTGGGTGTGAGATCGTCGGAGCGACACATGGTGATTGAGTTCATCTGTTGACCAATGATCATTCATGTTTCATCGGCCGTCTGGTCATGCGTCAATGAGGAAGCGATAAGGTACAGTGAGCTGCAGAGATAGCTCGCCAAAGGAACATATTGCTCATGCAAACCAGTACCGATCCGATAGTGCCCAGCGACCACACTTACATGCACCTATACAAATGTAACCTACGTACGTTTCTATTCAATACATTTTGGATGTATAGTTTAAATCCCGCACAACCTGTCCGTTTTGACACGATATTCAAGAGAGTATGTTGTTAAACCGAGTGTTTACGTCACTTATGACTATGAACAGTATCTACTTCGTCGAAATCCTTTGTCTTTGTGATAATTCTTATGGCAGATTAGAGCGTGTAAACACGTCAGAGCGAGAAACTTTAGGTATTAACTAATTTTGCTAAAATACGGACTGTCTGCTCTACACAGTTATTGAGTAGATAATTTTAATCTAATTAGGTTTGTTTCACAATGTTTGCAGCAATTTCTCTTCAAAAGAGAAACGCCAACTTTTCAGAAATTTTATCTTGAGGGCAATCTGATTAGTAACAATGGTTCCTATTTTGTTAACTATTTGAAACTAGTTTAGGAAGATGCCTATCACTAGTAGTGTAAGGTCTCATAGTCAGAACTTCTAAAGTTTCCGAATTAAGATCGTAGTGGCCAAAGGCACATACAGCTTTAGTTTATAGGGAGACCGTACAACGACTCCCGACTTGAAAGGCGCAAACTTCTGTACAAAGTTTTTGTGTATTATTTAGTAAAAGCCTAAAATTCCCACGAGGGGCATCGTTCCTAGACCCCTGCTGACGATGTCGTCGCCAGAAGATATTTTGCTTTAAAACATCACTTTGTATAAAACAAAAATGATTCTGTATAAAAGGATGTCTCGTTTTATTTTTGGCACAACACTCCAATTTAATTGGATTTTTTTTATACTTGCAAATGAATAACAATCAGTTTAAAAGGTCGTATGGGTGGATATGCAGTGGGCCACGAAATTAATTTGTTGCGTCCTAGAGTTGTTGTTGCAAAATAGACTATTTATTCCAGGGGTAAGCTAAGTATGCAGTTATGTACTTGACAAAACATTAAAAGTTCACTTAGTAATCAAATATTATAAACGAGGCATTTATTTATCATATTATTAATTATTCATAAACAGCAAAAGTTTGTTAACTCAATCTTGACGGTATGACTAGAATTGTCGTGGCTTTGGAAACTTTTATAATTTTATTTTATTATATATAATTAAGTCTTCAGCCAAATTATAACGTCTTAAACACACAAAGCAAAACCTCATCATTTCAGCCGCAGACGTCCACTGCTGGATATAGGCCTCCCCCAAGCATTTAGGGGGGGTTTGCCATAATCGTCATGTTTGGCAGGCGGATCGGCGGTCGCAGTATGGTGGTATAACGCATAAAGGACGCTGCTGCCCATTCTCTAGTAAGTTCCTTAGTCGTCTTTTACGACATTCACGGGAAGAGATGGGATGGTGCTATTCTTTACGTCCGACACCACACGGAAGCAAAACCTAACTAAACGAAATACGCAGACGTTAATTATCTGTCACAAAAAAAAAAAAAACATTACAAAAACGCTTTGCCTTAACATGAGCGTTCACTGACGGTGCAACGATACGGCAATGATGCGTGCCGAACCCTCACGGATGACGTCCGGCGTCTGACGTCCGGTGCCGGACGAGCGATGACGATAATCTGTGCCCGCGGGACTGCCTCGATGATCACTCACTTGTCATTCACGGCTTATTCGAATCCGAGTGGATATAGGAATCCCGATGAGAAATGTGTGGGCAGGTGGTCCGTTTCCTCTATTTTATCTTTCATATTATTTCTCAGATATACGTTTTTTCTTAGCCCGTACCTAATTCAAAATATAACTTTTCTAGTAAGTTAAATAGAAATGGTTGATAGCCTATAACATGTTATGGTGAAATACGATGTAAGCTTTTCAGGCGATCGAAAACCTAATTAAGAGCGTTTATTCTGAAAGTTGGCAACGTCGCAAATAGCTGTCAAATATTTACCTGTTTTGATTAATTTGGCAATATTACTGTATGAAAATATGAAATATCGCTAACTAACTATCTAAAATACAGATTATGAAATGCAATAATTAATGTTTTAACATCGAATATTTAGTTCTATATGAAAAAAAAAAACTTGGAAACTTTCCAAATGCCTTTTTTACACTTAAAACGGTTACAACATCTAATTCAGTGTTATAATTGCAAATCATTATTCATATTTTAGATAGTTAGTTAGCGATATTTCATATGTTTATACAGTAATATTGCCAAATTAATCAAAACAGGTAAATATTTGACAGCTATTTGCGACGTTGCCAACTTTCAATATAAATGCTCTTAAGAGCGCTGTCACAGGTCCACTAGCGCCACTCCTTTAAAAAGTATTATCTCGTGACTGAAAAAGGAATCTACGATCTAGAGGAATGCGGCCGTTTTTCTTTAGATCTAATTTTGTTGCTTCGTGTCTCAATATGAAACTTTATAAATGGTGCTAGAAAATTCTAGACACACTTACCGAGACAGCTGATTGAGCCGTTGTTCATAATTCCTTTTCAGTCACGAGATAATATTTTTTTTAAAGGAGTTGCGCTAGTGGACCTGTGACAGCGCTCTTAAGTATTTTATCAAATCTATTGTTCCTAAGTTTAACATTGATATTCTAAAGTTTCAATGAAATGGAGAGCGTCCTTGATAGATATTATAAGCGAACATAGTATCAAACTTTGTATGAATATTTACTCTCCTATTAATGTTAGTTTGAACAACAGTTTTGACTTACAACCAGGGTACGTAGGGCCATAAGGATGAAAATTTTCCTTCTGATGATTTCATTGGGATACAGGATAGTGAGACCCCGAACTTAATAACGGTACGGGTCGGGTGACAGCCTTATGTTTGTTGAGTACCCAACAGATGAGTACAGTCTACAACAAAACTAAAATAAATACAACTACCAACTTTACTCCGACAACATCAAACGCATATTCACATGCGGCATAAATATAGAAACGTCACGTGCAATATTTCCTGCAAACTTTATTCTATGTGAAAGTGTGAAATTTTACAGAGCTCACTTGTGTTGTTGAATATACCCACAATAATGCGCAAAGTTTTGCTTTACTGGGTCAGGGGGCTTCTTGAGAGCTTGGCAACACGAATATACCTCCTGCGTATGTATGGAATAATTCTGAGATGTACACAACAGGAAATTACCTCTATGTAAACGAGAAACTTTTGTGTGTGGCTTTATCATTATCCCTAAAACACCCCTGGCATTTCTTGGGGTGAATAAACACTTCAACTAAAAACGGTGCCCACTTCTAGATGAAGAGTAGCTAAGTCAACAGAGCCGTAGCTACTTAAACAAGAGTAATTTCGCTAAACGAAATTACAGCGAACATAAATTTCACGATTTTAAGAAAAATTTGGTATCGCACCTGTGCCACGTAGAAACGAAAATGAACGCCATTATCCCACACCATAATCTTAAATCACTTCGGCTTAGTGTTTCGATTACAGACAAAGGTTCGAAGGAAACCCACATTATGATGGTAGTTGAATAATTGTATAGATAAGTGGAATTGATGGCCTCCGCTTTTGTTCCTGGCTAACCCTGAGGAATTTAGAAAATTCACTTCAATTTAGAAATAGAAAACTATTAGAGTGCTTTCCAATGTATGGATTCAGCTAGAGTAGGTAGTAACTGGCACTGTTTCATGAAGTACAATCACTGAAATGTACAACGTCGATAGAATATTAACAACTGATAAAAACTATATTTTATACGTTCAGACTATCTTAATTACACGGCGCCGCTTCGAGAGTATAGCACGAGTATCTAATGGATGATTTGATTAGCTTAAGTGCTGTAATGTAAAGATATATGCTTACAATGTAGAGTTAGTAGGATACGCATGTTAACTGATGTTACAATTTACGTGACTATCCTAAATTTTCCTTGCGACATTGTCTGAAATTAATTGTTATCCTTTATTTATTAGGGAGTAATATGTGTTTATTAGTCTTGCTTTTTCCGGGTACGCAACAAAAACTACTGGGTCACGATCTGGGGACCCTATGGCTTGGATATGTTTGGATTTTTAGTGAAAATGTGACTTCGAAAAGGTTTTTTTTAAATGTTTGTTACTTCAGAACTGTGTCATTTATAAGTATAAGCGATTCGCTGACCCGACAGACTTTGTCCTGTCTTAACTATGAATATTGAATTCGCATTATGTATATATTATTTCATAAGAACCTTCTTCTGACAATAACAAACACAACAAAAAGAATTAGAAAAATTGTTCCAGCCGTTTACGTGTGATGCCGTGACCAAAAAAAAAAAATAAAAAAAATCTTTATTTCAGACATGAACACAAACATGAACAGTCCATAGGTTGGTTAGTGATGAGTTAGTAACAGAAAGTACTTATGGTCTATATTAGTATTGTTAGTAAAGACACAAACACAGCTAAATTGCCTAAGCCCGCCCTCGAGGCTCAGTGTGGAAAAATCTTCTTTGGTTTTAGCGAGTCCCATATAAATTTGGTTAATTTCTGATTTTAAGTTACCTGCACGAAAAAATAAGTATTTTATTCACTTAGTTAATGTTGATGATGTTATTATAATTTCCAGTAACTGCGGGCTTGTATTTCTACGAAGAATAGACAGTGCTTTTTCAATACAAAGTGACATTTCGTTCCTACATTTTTTATATCGCACCGTAGATATCCTTCTCCAATCTGTCATTTAATCTTTCGTTTCTAACGATATTTGTCTAGGTTCTTATAAATGTAGACTATTTCATAAGAATATTTCTTCCCAAACTGTCAGAATCTCATCGAAAACCAACTTTCTACTCAAAGTATATACGTTTATGTACAAAATCATGATTCGTTTAGAACGCATAACTGTGATAATTAATAGAAAAACATAGCTATCTTCTCCTATTGTATATCATTTAGTTAATAATCATGTCTATTCTTCCGTCGACAAATCGGTGCTCGTGCTAGCCTGCTGGTATTTAATTAGAAAGTGAATGTATATGAATTTGTGTGGGGTAGGTTCCACAATCAAAATATTCAAAATAAAAAGCTTATTTTAAAAAAAAAAACAACCATTTACCAAAAAATACACTACGAAGTGAAAAATAACTTTAATTTCGGAAGTCGGTAGCATCAAACGCAAATACAAAACCAAAGACAACGACAAAGACGACGACCGTTATTAGTTATTTTTCATTTGTAGTATTTTTTTAGAAGTCGGTTGTTTTACTACGATTTTAGGTACGCTTACTATGTAGTATTCCAACTTTCTGTGCAATGAATTCAGATTCACTTCATATGAAATAATCCAATAGGTACAATAATGTGTTTTACAAATTAATTTGTGGAAATGTAGCCGCATGCCATACATTTGCTGGCAGGAGGGAGTGCAGTACACAATGTGGACTGTATGGAGGCAGCCGGGCGAGGCCGCCGACCGCGTGCAAGCAAACAGCGCAGCCCGAGAACCCTCTAGCTTTCGTATTTGCGTTTCTCTCTACAGGTATCCTGTTTACCCACTTCTGAAATGTATTACAATGATTATGTGATGGAAATACCACATATTACATCCCTATAAATACTTTCGTTCATATACCTAAATCTAACGGAGCTCAAAGAAAGACACACATCTTTAACATATTTCTTATTCCTACGACTACGAACATAACTTAGTTGTGCTAACAATCAGATTTATTGCTCCAACTTGAACCACTTCATAATAAAATGCAAAGAAACGGTAGCAAAGCATATTCCTGCTGAGAGACAGATGTTTACAAGCAATAAAAATTGTCGGATGGTTATTGAGCAATAAATAATAATAGAATCTGAGAGTCGGACCGGTCGGCGGCGGCGACAACGGTGCGAACGCACACAACTTTTCTCGTTATGTCCTTTGGAGATGTTTTGAGATTTGCAGGAGCTCGCTAGTGCATCGGGCACAATGGCCCCTTTCTTATCCTCTTTGCGGGACACATCTATTTGGACTTTTTGTCGAGGCTGTGGAACAGTTGGTCGCGCGGCACGTACGCTCGCTCGTCGGAGACGCGCTTAGAATTCAATATCCCTATTTCACGTTACCGTCTTTCGCACATACATAAAACAACCAACGATAGCTAGGTACTTACTTGGGCTTTGTTTATCCTATTTGCTGATGTTCCAACTAAACCGATATTACATACACATGTGTAAAACAAACTTCGGCTCTTTGACTACTCGCTATTGTGGGTTATTTATGGCAGTATCGCAGCTTCCCGCGTCCACAACTTCTGCACAGTTGTCACGAATAAATTGTTTGATGATCTAATAAATGTAAAAGCTCTCCAGAGAGTCCTTCAATAATTTATGAGAACGAACGTTACATCTGAGAGATAGACAGGTGCATGATTGACAATGATAAACGGCTTTTAAAACTTCGCGTTCGTAATAATTTGAAGTTGAAAACAACTTTTGATAATTAAAGGCGACGGGCTTTTACAATTTGGATTTAGAATTAAAATAAACACTCAAACCATGTATGCAAAAGTAATATCATTAAAACTTCATAGCGCGATGCTTTTTATACCTCTTAATATGCAGCTATGAAGCTCTAACTTTGCAATTTAATTACACTATTCCAGTAATTGTATTCAGTCCGGTCACGGCGCGGCGGCTCGTTCACAGATCGCTACTCGCAGCCGCCGCATCATGTTAATGTGCCTCCCGAGGTAGATTATCAAAGTATTATCACCCATACCAGAGATGTTAACTGTCACAAAGGTGCTACATAGATACAGGACGAAAGGCGAGAAAACTCTTCAACATTTTTATCACTGGCCAGGGCAAAAAGTGAAACTTTTTCGTTGTACACGATCCTAGAATTTATTCTGTTATTAGGCATATTAAAAACTTTGGAACAAAATAAAAGCCTATTATTATCGAATTCAATTTTGTTCGTACCGAATCGATTGAACGTTGATAAACGATCGGGAAATTAATCTGGAAACACGAACACGTAAATTGAAGGATCTATTATATATTAGGTATAATTATGTATTGTTTGCTGCTGATAGTGCTCGTGAACTACTTTTATTTGTATGGTATCAAGCAATTCGTGTTCGTGGAAGACGAGAATCGCAGTTTTCGCAAGAAATAGTTAATGAACGGACCGTATTGATATTTAAGCATCTCACGTCTAGTGCTCCTCGTAAAACGTTTATTCGCTTACATAAAATACGAGTTACTAAAATTAAAGACTCTGTTTAATACCCCATTCAGAACATAAACTGACACGTAAGTAGGTTTATCTCGTTCGTAGAGACACTTTAAAGGCTAATTATTTTTTAAATTTAACACGTTTTCACAACTAAGAAACACGTAAGATTTAATTCGAATTCGTGTACCACTGTATAGTTAAAATAGTTGTTTTACGTGTTTAAATTGAAACAAAACTTTACTTGAAAATATCAGGAAAACCAACTTTTGTCATATTCATTAGTTGTAATGTCAGTTTGAGAGTCATGTGAAGAAGTATTTTGGCAAAAAGGCGAGGTCAGGTGAAGTTGTTCTCGGGATGGCTGAGCGTGGCTGGGCGGGGAGCGGGCGTATGGGCCGGGCACACAATACATGATTGTGGGCTGCAAGCTCCTGCTTCATCGCAACTTGCCACAATACGACTTTCCAAACCTTTCTCATTTCGTTTTTGTTTCGCTCCGCGTCGTTGTTGTCGCGGCCGCAGATGTTCCTACAAAACCGACGGCTCATCTACGGATTAGTACCCGTTAGGTTTTCGTATTATGTGCCCTACATTACAAATGGAAGCTCTCGGAAACATTCAGACGGCTATCATTTAAGTATCGTTATTATTCCTGTATTATTCAACGCAAGTACTTCAGACTTGTTTGAAGAGTCATTTCTTTCAGATTACAATTAACGACTCGCCGTTTACAAGGGTTTCAGGTTAACTGTACCAGAGCAGGTTGATTTGCTTTTTAATTTGTGACCGTTTAAACTGAATCAGCATTTGTAAATTTACGTTGCCCTTCAAAACTGTAAGAGCTCAGGTAAGTATTAATGAGAGGCCACTCGTGTTACAAAGTCTGGCCGGCGCACTCCCACCGAGAAAATTACGCGAAAATTTACATAATAGAGAATCCGTGGCTGCCCTGGTCCTTTGAAAGTCGGAGCTGCGGGTCCGCTTCGAGTGACACCGACGTACATTAAATTAACATCTCTCTCACTTTGTTTGCGAAGGCTACACCGACGGAACCTAATTTGCGATGATAAAAACTCGCACTAGCCTCTACGTGTCGCTGCATATTATGGTTATGGAAACTCAAAGCGCCAATACTATGGAGTTCGCGCATCGATATAATTTTCAGCTTCTCTATCTAACAAACTTCTATGCTTAACATCTGATGTACCTGCATACGCGTATATTTCATCACACGCCATGCGAAATTCAAGTTTTTATTTGTCATGCCAATGTGCGAATTTCGAGCACTCTTGCTCGGTAAATTATCGAGCAAAGCGGCTGAATCAGCGGAACTAAAAACGTAAATGCAGCGGTAGTCGCTGTAATTGGGTAACCGCTGCGCATCATTAGGTAATTGCAGCTGCGGCCCACAGATCCCACGCCCGCCCGAACGCTTTTTGTTTTCGGATTCCCTTATTCTGTGCCGAAACATGGGTCACATACGATATATTGGGTTGATTAGTTGTAGTTATTAGACACAGAACTGTTTGCTCTAATTTGCTTTCATTACGTTTATTCCTTTCATACCTCATTTTAACTTTTGTAACTTTAATGCCAGAAAGTTTTTTATGGAAATCATGGCTTAGTAATACGATTCAATGAATCTGCCGTTATAATGAAATCAAATCAATAATACCGTCCTTTGAGGAGTGTTTGTCAGTTACTCGACTTTCCCTCCTCGTGTTTATTAAATATCAGTTTTTCTTATTTGTTACTTTGATTAGCCGTAGCCATCATAGAAGTTCTCATAAATGGTTGAAAAATTAATCTAAAAGACAATTTGTTGTTTGTAGGTGATATATTTATGTATTTCACATACATAGATATTAAACGGCCCGCAAATGCCATAGGCTTAATACAGGCAAATACCTTGGCATAACTCTTGACGCGAAGCTGCGTTGGAAATCTCGCGTCAAAAAGAACTGACTTGACTTGACATACCTACGTTATAAAATTATGTACCTATTGGTTATTCGGAAGGACATCCTGCCTATCAGTACATAATAAAATTATATTATACAAGCATATTCTTATGCCAATTTGAAAAAACAAAAACATAAATGTTACAGAATAAAGCAGTACATTAGTATGTTAGTGATCGAGCCATGAGCAATGCAACATGTCCGCTGTGACGTCAGCCAAGCCGCGCACGCCGCACCAACGTTGCACCGCGCGTGCACCGACACTACAATTAGATAACCATTTTGTACACCCACTGCGTACCTAATTAATCTTATTCTCTTTTATTTTAAGAGAATAAGTAATTAATTTCTGTAGTACAAGTTACATTTTTTTCTAAATCCAGGGTTCTTAGTTAACTATACTTTTTTATAACTTAAGCTGAGCTTTTGAATTCTAAAATTTGTAGGACCTCTTAGGGTACAAGTAGTTATTTTGGTGATACTTTGTGCAATTATAGACGGTACGACAATATTTATTAATGAACTGTTGAAATTGAAGGTACGTTGTTGACAGGCAATTTGACAGTTGTTATAGACTGGCGAAGGCATTTAATTACTTTAAAAAACAATATTTATTAATGAACTGTTGAAGTTGAAGGTACGTTGTTGACAGACAATTTAACAGTTGTTCTAGACTGGCGAAGGGATTCAATTACTTTAAAAAACAATATTTATTAATGAACTGTCAAAGTTGAAGGTACGTTGTTGACAGGCAATTTGACAGTTGGTCTAGACTGGCGAAGAGATTCAATTACTTTAAAAAACAATATTTATTAATGAACTATTGAAGTTGAAGGTACGTTGTTGACAGGCAATTTGACAGTTGTTCTAGACTGGCGAAGGGATTCAATTACTTTAACAAAACAATATTTATTAATGAACTGTTGAAGTTGAAGGTACGTTGTTGACAGGCAATTTGTCAGTTGTTCTAGACTGACGAAGGGATATCAATTACTTTAAACAATGTGTTCTAAATTAGGAATAATTTTACTAGTTCAATTATATAATTATGGAAATTAAAGCTTCCCAGAAAATTTTAGGAGACATTACTCATCAAACATTATAATTTTAATTAAATTATTAAAACTTATAAACTTCATATTCTTATTGTTTAATATGTGGGTGGGACTTAAACCTCCACCACCCAATTAACTAATTGAAAATCTCGTAGATAATTAAAAAGTCAGAATGAGCATCTTATCGATGGCTGTCAAGTAAAAGCTAACGAAATAACAATCAACAGCAGCTCTTTGCTATTTCTATTTCCCCGGTGATCCAAAAGATACATATCTGTCAAGTGAGCTTAATACCCGAACCTAACCTTTACGAGCAATAAATACCACGGAATACCTATCACTATTACACTGAAACTGTTCTTATCATTCGATCCCTAAGCACCAATCAGCGTTTAGCGAAATTAATATTAATTACAATCAGTCACCATTATGAGAATATTAAAGCTTGTGATATAATGACGCTATTATTAGGCCTAGTCTTAACTCTGGATGAAGTTACATTAAGTTTGCTGTTCAGCTTAAGTTAGCTGGTCGGGCAGCTTCGGCAGCTATTACCCCACTCCGGGCCACTGTTATATACAGCGTGTAGTTAGACGAGATCTCCGTTTGCTTGTAGATTAGTTCAAATTGCCTTGTTCAGTTCAATGCTTCGGGTAATACGTATTGCAAACAGGTCCTTTTACCCCATGATGTCTAATGGTATTCTGCGCTGAAAAGCTTAAGCCGTTTATTAACGCTGAGTGCAGGCGTGCGTTAACCGTTCGATGTATTAACTACGGATTATATACGTATGCTCGTATTTATATTCATGTTTGTTATCGAACACACTGTTTTGTTATGATGTATCTGTGTTGTTGCTCTTTGAGCCCGTCTTTAGTCGATGTTCGTGGTTCAAGGTATGACATTACCGTGAATTGTACGGCTTCAAGCGTTTACCTATGGCATTTAAAAACTACCCGAGCGTAGAAATTAGTAGAGCACAATTAGTAGTAGTATCAGAGGTTATATAGCGTATGCCACCTATACATTAAGGTGCAAATGGAACCGATTAAAAAAATACTGTAATATAAAAACATGGAACCGGTACACAGAATTCAGTATAAATCAATAAATCAAGTACCTAACTGCAGTCATAAAGTGTACGAGTGTAATTGGAAATCAACCGAACAACACCTGTAGATGATTCGTCCTACAGGACATGTGATACACGACACTTTATGAGGCAGTGACGCCCGCGCGGCCGACACGGGGCCACTAAAACAAAAACGACCGTTTTATCATACAATTTATAGCGGCTCTTATGAACTCACAAAACACTTGTGATCGAGGCACTGCCAATAAAACTCGGTGATTATTCTCCCCCCCTAAAATTGATCCAAATCAATTTATATTATTTACACGCGTTGCACGGATATAAATTGAGTTTTTGTGTTTTATGTTTTCCAATTACCCGCTCGACCCTTTTCACATTGAAAGTGTCCCTGTGTTTTATTTTGAATGTTTGTGCTGTGAGGTAGTTGGATCAGATGAGACTCTTATTTAGGCAACTTGTAATACATAACATGACATAGTCACGTACCTTGTTTGTGGATTTTAATATTAGTCCAAGTAATTTATTTTGAGCTAAGAGAGTTACGTTTTCGGGTGAAAACTTTTAGTTTTAGATCCTGAGAGAGTCTAATGAGGGCAAGAAGTGTTCGTTTACTAAAACAGCTTCCCGGAACACGTTGACGTGAGATTATTTTATCTTCGTTGGAAATATAAATGTTTTTGAAACGACTTTTCGTAAAACATCTTTAGAACTCTCTGTAAATGTAGTTATGATTGTCATATGATGTCGGTCGGTTTGTTTTATATCAATTTGTGTGTGTTCAGTAGTTGGCCTCGGTGAGCACGTCTAGAACTCGTTTAATTAAAAGGGAATCTACTCGTCTAGTGCAGTTAAGCCCGTGTTTGCTCTCCATCTGTGTTCCCTCGCCACACTTGCCGGTCGAGTAAACTAGTACCTACATTATGTACTTACATAACGTATGTAACGCATGTACGTTTCATACAATAACTTTGTGTTTCATTATTTTCTCCTTTGGAGTTATAATTTGGCTAATACATTGAGTGGTTAGGTTGCAAAAGTATAGCGCTGTTGTTTTTATTAAGTTTTTCCACTCAAGTTTTTGCATTATTTTTTATCAACCCTTGGATTGACTATTTTAAGCCCACTTATAAATGTTTGCTTATAAACGTTTTCAGGAACTGATAAGTTGGTTAATCAGTTGGTAAGTTGGTTGGTTGATGAGTTGGTTAGTTAGTTGATGAATTGGTTGGTTGGTTGATGAGTTGATTGGTGTTGCTGAGCGTCCGCATTCTATAACTACCAGTTGTACTATTGTCTTGCGTACGAAACCAATATCTGTCTCTTTACTTACGTTACAGGAAAAATTATCAGCGTGAAGTGAATTTTTCGTTAATTTCCTTGAGCTTGGCTTCCATCAAAAAACAATTTTCTCACTAGTTATTTCTGTTCATGCACATCACACTTTATCCAATTAAAGGAACAAAAAGACCTATAGTAGTTTCCCTCGTCGCATGGTGGAGATGCGCTTACCGGTTGTTCAGTTGTCTAGCAAGAGGTACCCACCTATTCCTTTGTGTACTTGTTTATTTGACGTCACCCCATTTCTCACCAGTGTTAGTTCCGACTCACGAATTGTTAACCAAATATACATTGTTCTATATCGGTTTATGTTTAAACGATAAATATAGATTAGGTCGTCCTGTGCAGTATTTAGGTTTATTTTATAATAATAATAATATAATCTATATTATAATCCTAACAGACTGTAGATTTGTAGACGATTTTCTATTCCTTTATTTTCATTCCTCTAAGTACCTGGTCCTTATTGACAGGCCTGCACTGTCCTCCCATACCTATTATCACAGTAATTTGAAAACATTGTCAAAGCCAATTATTTTTAAAATAGTTAGGTACCGTGGAGTTTCTTGCTGGCTCTTCTCCATAGGAAGCGACAAATTGGAACCGTGCACCTAGCTTCTGACGTTTCGTTTTATGTGAAATAAAACATTTTGATTTTTAATCTTTATTTATCAAAAAACAAACAGAGTTTGAAATACAGTTTGATATTTGGTTTCAAAAATATTTATAGTTTATGTTGCAAAGCCTGTACAAGAATAATACTCTACCTCTTCAGCTAGGGTGTACTTGTTTTAAGAGGCAGTTTACGGTCAAGGTTTATAAATATCAACCAAAAACTTATCTCAAATGGACTGTGTCATTCTACTGGATGGTATACGAAGAGTAAAATGTACTATAGTGTGTTGCGTGTTTAAAAATGTTCTCGTCGGTCCGGAGTGTACACGTGTTGTATGTTGCCAGGTCCAGTTTTCGGTGATTGCGGTAGCCGGATCTCTTCCGGGGATTCTTCGCACCCCTTGTCTCACCGTGGCCTTGACCGCTACCGTAGCCAAGAGTAAGTGGGCCGCCGGGCACTAGGAGCCATTTATTTATGGTGCTTGTTATTTTGCGGGGGAGGGGGGGGGGGGGTTGCCATAATCGCCACGCTTGGCAGGCGGGTTGGCGATCGCAGTATGGTGGTAAAATGCATAAAGAACGCTGCTGCCCATTCTCTAGTAAGTCCCTTAGTCGCCTCCTACGACACCCACTGGAAGAAATGGGATGGTGCTATTCTTTTACGCCGGGACACCACACGGGTTCTTGGGGGAGGCCTATGTCTAGCATTGGACGTCTTTCGGCTGAAATGATGATGATGATGATGTTGTGTGTTTGTGTGTGTGTGATTATCGTTGTAAGGTATAAATATAACCTCGGTTAAGTCAACGAGGTTGTTTTAATAAATTCAAGTAAGACTAGCTTGGTCTTACATACTTTAACAAGCTGTTACTTACGACTTCGTTCGAACTTCAACCCCCGCTGACTCGCTGAGTGTTGAAGTTTAGAAAAATCCTTTCTTAGTGCACACCTCTAGTGTCTGAGGAACATAATTTGTCTTCTATTTACTTGTTACTATTTTGGTTTCAGGTTGGACGTGACTATTTGTTAATAAGTCAATTAGACAATATTGTGGAACTGAAATTGAAGACAGAAGGTACTGGCGCTATACTATCACTATTTTTTCTCGTAACAGCAGTAAATATACAAGGTGTAACAGAATATACGCAAGACCTGAAAGTATTTTGTTCCTAATCGACTACTTAATCGATTTCAGTTATGTTAAATTGTTTCATTGCCATAACTAACGCCGATTGAGCCAAAGAAAATTCCATATAATGTCAAGGGAATAAGACTCAATTTTAAATGCATAAAGTACTGCTAGAGCCAACACGTTTTCTTATGAGTGACAGTAAAAAAATATTTTTTTTAAAGAGTATGCTTAGATAGTTTGGTCATGTTGAGAAGGTGAATAAAGGGCAAATAACAAAAGGTCTTTACAAAGTAGAGAGAACATGAGAATGGAAACGCCGCGTCGGAAGGAGACGCCTTAGAAGGCAAGCATCATTTTAAAATCCTTTATATAGTGACTGAGACATTTATGTTCCTTGGTTTATCATCATAAAGAATTTGTCGCCCGGTTTGTTAGTTTTTTATAAATCTTCTATTATAATCATCTATCATCAAACATCAGAAATACTACTTTCAATTCACATAGTTTACGCAGAGAACAAAGTTCTAGTAAAGATCTGTCGCCCTGAGCCTGGCAATGGTTAAGGCCCCCGCCCCCTGATATTGTTATACCCACTTAGTAGAAGATAGCAGTAGGTATCCAT
The DNA here is from genome assembly GCA_949987655.1 of Polymixis flavicincta. Classification (NCBI taxonomy): domain Eukaryota; kingdom Metazoa; phylum Arthropoda; class Insecta; order Lepidoptera; family Noctuidae; genus Polymixis; species Polymixis flavicincta. Next base: position 15,096,455 of record OX465181.1, on the reverse strand, counting down.
AACAAAATTGTCTTTAATAGTAAGCAAATAGGAAGTATAATAAAACCGATGTTCTACTTGATGTACACCATACCTCAATAAATCAAACAATTTCCTGCGTTTCGTCGCCCCGAGAAAAACGTCTGGGATAGACTGATCTCATGAAAGGCCGCATTGTACTTGTTCTGGATTTTTAAGGGCTCCCCTTAAAAGTAATTGTTTTTAAGGTTTCGTACCTCCAAAGAAAAAGTCCATTGGAGTGCAAGTCGGGCCTAGCTTTATTTAGGTTCCGTACATGCGACCAAATGACTTCTGTAGGTAGGGAATTGATATTGAACTAGATTATGCTTTTTTCTTCTTCTTAGCTGGTACTAAATTGTAACTAAACCATGGTAGAAAACAAACGGATTCGAATAATCTACGACAAGTTTAGTAGGCGAGCTGTGCTACACCACATCTGAACAACTCGTAATGAAAAAACAACTTTTTTTTTCGTTACAAACTCTTCTATCAAAAATTAAATCGCTGTGTTTTCAAAAATTTAGGCAAACTGCGTCTCACCATTTTACTGTATTGTTGAGGAAAGTGTACCCAATAACTTACAATGCTATAAAATGTTTTGTTTTCGAACTGCGCATCGCAACAAAGCGAAAAAAATATGCGTTTCTGTTTTGGACACAGCACATCATGATAAAAATATTCGTCGCAACCCAGTGCTGTGCACGCTACGATTGTGGTGGTAAGTCCCCTCTTTGAGGAGTGGATTGAGAGATGCCGTGGCGTCCTCGCCTTCCGCCTGACGCAGGTCCTCACCAGGTTCCTGTTTCGTATAAGGCGGGAGGAAAAGCCTGGGTGTTTCCACTGCGAAGATCGCCCTGAGGACACGGTGGAGCATACGGTGGAGGTCTGCCCGGCTTGGGCGGAGCACCGCCGTGTCCTCGTGGAGGCGATCGGCGTCGGCGATCCCTCACGTCCGGCCCTGGTCCAGGTCATGGTATGGAGCGAGAGTGCATGGGTAGCCGTCACCTCCTGCGAAGCAGTAATGCTTGCGAAAAGGGAGGCGGCGCACGTGACTGAGAGGCAGTACATGCGCCCTCACGATCCTAGTGGCCACAGGAGATGCCCTGGGCGTCGGGAATCCCAGGTTGATTCCCGGCCACCGTAGGCGACGGCTTGCGAATGGCAAGTAATGGGTAGCTCTCGCTGTCCGGTAAGGACCAAGCGCGGGCGTTTTAGTCAGTAAAATCTGACACTCCCACTCCACCCAGAGCGGGAGAAGATATTTGATGATTTCCCAACCAAAAAAAACCCTTTCATACCTACTCCTGCTTTTTTTAACTTCGTGAAATATGTTTCTTTCCACCTTATGTTGTACTACATACATAACAAAAAAAATACCATATAATAAAGTTATGTCAAATCGAATTGTTTTCATAGTCTGTTTTATTTCCCTCGGGCAGTATGAAATAATACATTTGTAGTATCGAAATAAATCTCGTTGTTATGTAAAACAGTAAACGTTTCTAACAATAAATCTAGCTCCAATTGATTGTACAAACATCGACTAAAACTATCATTATCAAGTCGCATTCTTAAATTTAATTCACAGGGCTGTCCGCAACTCATTACATTTCTACAAAATAAAAACACGGTGCTAGCCGCAATGAATAAGCATTTGATATACAAACATTTCATGATGAATTAAATACAAAATTCTGCGTTAAACTCGATCAATTTTCAAACGTAGAGGTAGGTTTTCTCAGTATTTTTAAATACATAGGTATTAAATATATTTTGTCACAAACCAACACGAAACGTCTCAAGATGAAAGTCTTTGACCAGTGCGTGTTGCCAGTGATGACTTGGCACTGAAAACTCGCTCACAATGGGCCTTATCAGAAGGCTAAAAGTCACCCAAAGGGCAATGGAGAGGGCTATGCTCGAAGTTTCCCTACGTGATCGAATCAGGAATGAAGAGATCCGCAGGAGAATCAAGGCAACCGACATAGCCCGAAGAATTGCCAAACTTAAGTGGCAGGGCACATTGCTCGCAGGACAGATGGCCGATGGGGCTGAAAAGAATGGCGACAGCGTACCAGAAGACGTAGCGTTGGAAGGCCTCCTACAAGCTGGACCGATGACCTTGTGAAGGCTACAGGAATCTGCTGGATACGAGAAGCGCAGAACCGGTCTAAGTGGAGGAGCTTGGGGGAAGACTATGTCCAGCAGTGGATGTCTTACGGCTGAAATGATGATGATGATGATAATGATGATATCACAAACCAGTAACGGAATAGAGTAAATTTCAGAGGTTTATATTTAACTTACTACCATAAGCTTAATTAAAACATAAATATTAAATGCTTCGAAACTTTCATCTTGAGTTTACGCGTTCATTGCCACAGCCTTTAAAATTTGAACAGGACTTGCATGAGAAGAAGATTAAATGTCCACGTAAAGTCTTTGTGGGTAGATAATACCTTTTAGTGAGTTTCAAAGCTTTCAACCCTGGGAACATTTGCTACAAACGGCTACAACGATGTCGTAGCATCGTAGCGTCGTAGCGGGCGAGGACATCGAGCAAATGAAAACACAGATAAAATCGAGCACTGGGTCCCGTGTGACGTGCTCACGTAAATAATTGTGAAAGCATTCGAACACAATCCCAAACTAAAATACATTATAAAATGTGGTAACATTAAAGTTATGAGTACAACTAATAACAGATTGCATGTAAAAATAAAGCTGAACAGCGATATGTGATGCCCATTATTAATATTTCAGCTAACTTTGCCAATTACACTAAGTGTGCTGCTTATGTTTAGAGTGGTTTTATTATAAGATACTTTACTTTAATAGCATAGGATTTCAATTTCGACCTTAGCCATTAGTCTGGGGTTACCGAATGTTTTATTTATCAGATAATGGCAAAAAACATAAGAACAGTTCAATAACAAACTTTCAAGGTACATCAATCTTTTGTGTTCTGTTCAAATTCAGTTCACGGAGAAATAATATAGGCATTCATAACTTATAAAAGAATACAAAACACAAATCAAACAGTAGATCGAGAACAAAGGCGGATAAAAAACGAAAAAGTTTCGCGTTTGAATCATTCTGTGTATGTATTCAGTATCACACGGTGGAACTTTATATCACTGTGTGTCACTATCTAACATGTAGCTTGTGTTATTCTGACCATCATAAACGAGCCATTGAGCCCGACAGACCGTCGTACCGTACGTAATTACCACTTACCTGTTTAATGTTGGTAATTAATAGGCGATTGCAGTTAAAGTAGGCGAGGTGTCAACGAGCGCGCGCGACATGGCGAGCGCGTCTACAAACAGCCGCTCAACTCCGTGCGTCGAAGGCTCGAGTGTCGAGTGTCGAGCCCAGCCCTTACACCGTGTGTACATTATTAATCATAATAATGGCACCTACTCCTCAACGGGCGGCTTAATTTAATTAATTAAGCAGTACTAAATATTGTAGACGCACAGCTAACCGACGACGATGAAATGTTAACAATGTTATTGTTCTAGTGGATTAAATCCAACAGTGGCGGATGGTTCTAATATTAATTTGAATGTTTGGGTAAAATCCTCAGACAAGGTCGTTGGCGTTACGATGTATTAATTTAACGGAGCGCGAAGTTTATCCAGAGTGAAGCCATGAAATTTGATTTGATGTATTATGTAGACAGATTAATTTAAAAGTTTTGGTATTATTATCATTCATATGGAAGGGCACATCTCTTTAATATAACTGAACATTAGAACTTTCCAATCATTGTTTTTCCATCTGCTATAAAGTTTGAAGGATAAAATGGAGATTATCGATTGAATCCAAGTAAATATGTTTGGGAGCAAATGCTAAGTTGTATAACAAAACTGGCTGTAATCAGCTAAGGACTCGAGATACGATCCTCGCGAAACTTTCTGCGAAATAAGTCTGAGCAGTAAACTCTACTGTTTAACATTTATATTTCTACTTCTGTTTTATCATACGTCGAGAATTTATATTATCTATTAAAACATGTGTACGGTTGTTTAATATAACTTGGATGGGTACATGCCATATATTAGATTGGTAAGAAATACGTACCATATATATAATGTGTGTACATAAAATATGTGTATAAAGTCTTTAGGCTAACAAAAGTATTTCACAGAAAAAGTCTTTCACAGAGCCACAACAAAATATAATACAACAAAGAGAAAGTAAATTAATAAACCTGGCAAATATAGTTTTTAATTAAATTTATCGCTCTGAAGACAAAATAGACGCATAGGAAGGAATTCAAAAGAAAGCTGCATTAATGAGGATTTTAGTTTAGTACCATCTATTTTCTAGCCTTTTAGTAACAACTAGGTTAACGAGTACAAAACTTACTTTGTATTATTGTATGCGTAGTCAGGGCGTTGCTGATGATATAATCAAAATGTGACATCATTCTAACTTAATAATAAATCGTTCATAATGATTAGTACCTGTCCAAGATAAACAAACCTACGGAATCGAGTATCAATCATTGTCGTGAATGCGTGACACCCCGGTATCGTCTATTATTTTACTAGAACGTGACAGACGACGTTAGATTTTGACTGTAGAAGGAAAAACATCCATGAGGCCTGCTAGGTGTAATATTTCCCATAGTATTGTCTAAACACAATTAGAATAATTAATAAAATTTACCAGCTAGATCCAATCAAATCAAATCAAAAGTCATTTATTCAAATTAGGCTGAGAATCAGCAATTTTCGAACGTCAAAATACATAAGACAGTGTCCCAAAAACGCCCACCCTTCACCACTTCCTAGTGCTTGAGCTGGGAAGACGAATTGGCGCAACAAACTCCCCGAAGGACCGACGACCTTAAAAAGGTGGCTGGGACAGACTGTATGCGGAAGGCGGAGGATAGAGTGTTGTGGCGCAGCCTGGGAGAGACCTATGTCCAGCAGTGGACTGCGATAGGCTGAGTTAATTCAATAAAATTTCGATTTTTACAGAAAAAGAGTAAAGTCAAACAAAAATACAAAGCCGCTTCATAAAAGTAGCGACTATGACCGTATTGATTTGTTAAATCTACAAATACATAATTATGCGTAACATAAATTCCTACTAACGGACTATTCTTCGGCTCAAACACATAAAATAGATCTGTCTGCATAATTTATCGGTACACCGTTATACTCAAATCATAGGAGAATTCTAAAGACATTAACGGTTGGGGCTCGAAATAGTCTAAAATAAACTTTTTATTTACAAAATGACAATTGTTTCAACACAAAAGTTAAATTATCCGGACGATTTATTCACACATGTAAATAAATCGTCGAGATGGTTCTCTTTTTCCCTATGTGAAGCAAGGCATCCCAACAAGAAACTGAAAATCTACAATGAAACATAATATTGACCCCAATCTAATGGGTTTTTTTTTTTTTTTTTTTTTTTTGGGTGGGAAATCATCAAATAACTTCTCCCGCTCTGGGTGGAGCAGGAGGGCGTGTCAGACTTTTACTGACTAAAACCCACCCGTGTTCCTTCAGTAGCCCTTAAGCCAGGGGCTGTGGTGTCTCTTTCGAACAAACCCGCACCCCTGGCAGGCATCGGCCCTTGCGGGCCCCATCATTTTTTGTGCTGACATCTCTTTGAGGCGCGCGTGGAACACAACGCGCCGTCGACTTGGGCTTGGTCCTTACCGGACAGCGAGCTACCCATTACTCGCCGTCCGCAAGCCGATTTCCGGTGGCCGGAAATCGGCCTGGGATTCCCGACGCCCAGGGCGTCTCCGTATCCTGCGGCGGCTGGGGTCGCGAGGGCGCATATGCTGCCTCTCCCTTACGTGCGCCGCCTCCCTCTTCGCGAGCATCACTGCTTCGCTGAAGGAGGTGACGGCTCCCCATGCCCTCTCGCTCCGTACCATGGCCTGGACCAGGGCCGGACGCGAGAGATCGCCGCCGCCGATCGCCTCCACGAGGACACGGCGGTGCTCCGCCCAAGCAGGGCAGACCGCCACCGTGTGCTCCACCGTGTCCTCAGGGCGATCTTCGCAGTGGAAACACCCGGGCGTTTCCTCCCGCCCTATCCGAAACAGGAACCTCCCGAAACAACCGTGTCCGGTGAGGACCTGCGTCAGGCGGAAGGTGAGGACGCCATGCCGCCTCTCAAACCACTCCTCAAATGGGTTGAAATGCGGCGTTGCGTGTTGGTGAGATCGGTCGCTCGAATTATAATCTCATAGGGACGAATGGGAGCAAACAGCACAGATTGGCGCACGTCCACAGCCTCCCACTTGCAATCTAACTACGATCAACATGGACGATTTTACGCAGTAATGCATGATATATACGATTTCCCACTTTCATTGCTAATTAATGTAGCGTTAAGATATGTGATATGTAACCCTTGTGAGCCCACTAACTGAGTTGAGTGCTCCATGTTCGCGGTTAGTTTATTTTGGTAGCACAATTATTTCAAAACCAACGCTTAATTACAATGCTTTATGTGGTTGGAGAACAGTACATTACACCGTGATTATTTAATTTAAATTACTATACCTACTGGCAGTACATTTTCCCAGATTTTCACATCTACTCTACTTCTACCATTGAACTATTTCAATCGCTTTCTGCGATTTGACGTCGACATCTCCCATAAATCTCTTTGTTCGCCACCAAACGCGTCTGCCGCAGTGATAAATTTGCGAAATGGAGTAATAAGAATCATCTTGCTAATGACAACACGCGTTACAGAGAGCCGTGTGAGAGTCGTGGAACATCATCTTTAAACAGTATAGCGTGTGTTTGTGTGTTCATGGAATAGCTTAATGTAGGGTGGGCCATGTCGGATAACACAAATTTGTTGTTGTGTAAACACGGTGCGATGGCGGCGGAGGTCGGCGGCGGTGAGCTGAGGCGGTGTTTCGTATGCGAGGTGCGAGACTCGTTACCGGGATGTGCGCCCGCGGGGCATTGCGACGTCTCAATTATCTTTAACTTCATTGCTCAGATTCCGTCATGAGCATAAGCTCTAACTTGTCACGAAGTGTATGTGTTGCGTACGAGTCTGTTTGTGTAATTAATTTGGTTTCCCCAATGGCTGTAATTCCGCTGCTCGACACAACTCAATTTTGTTCTTCTGTAATCTAAACATTGTTCAATTAGAACGGTTCCGACAAATATATATTAAGATTAGTGCTGCTTCCGTGAAACTATGGCGAAGGACGGAAACGGAAACAACGTTAACTAATTCTAACAAATAATTATTTTTGTGTTTAACGCCCACAATAATTTCAGGTCGCTCTTGAGAAAACAAATATAGCAAATAATTATTATTTTACAAAACAAGTGTTGAATGTTTTTATTCTTAATCATTGCTAGCGATACCTTGAGTCAGCAGAACTGCCAGAAGTTATATTTGATGGATCTTTAATTAAATTTAATTTTTATATTTCGTCAACGTGTATTTACATGAATTTTACACGAAGCTAAAAAAATCAACGAATCATTTAAGCGTAAGTTATGTTGTTACTATAACTTCAGCTCAACTTAGTCCGAGCATGTTTAGCCTGATTGGAAAGTCAAGTTGATGCGATTAAAAGTTTATTGAATAACGTAGCTAACAACGTTTCCAGCTGCTGCAACGCCGCGGTTTCGCTGGAACTTGGACTTGCAGTTTGACCTTATATCAATTACTCAGTAATGGCAGCCGTTAACATTCTTATCAAGTACTAACTATTTCTGCATTGGTTATAGAATACCAGAAGTTTTAATAAGGGTAACCATAGCTGTTTGGAAGCGGAACTATGCAAAATATAAAGCTGCAATCTTTATTCCATAATTAACTATTGCCAGCAGCTTCGCCCGCATGGAGGTCGATTATTATCCCACGAGAACGTACAATCGGAAAAAAAGTATCCTGTTTTATTACAGGTTGCAAATTATCTAAACATACAAACTTTCACATTTATAATATAAGTAGGAAGTACGATAGGATCAGGTTAGATGTTGCAGTCAGAAACAGAGCCGCACGTAGGCATAACAAAAGAAAAACATTCAATCAGGGCGCGCTGCGATGTGTTCATTCGGAAGGGCTCGGCTAACGAGCGTGGAACGCGTGCGTACTCCTACAATAATGAAGCAGAAGTAATTTCTTAATAATTGTTGGTGAGAAAGAGCCGAGGAAGTTGTCGGCTGGCGGCGAGACTTCAAAGAAATTAATGAGTGTTAGGAACTCGCGACGTGCTACCGCCGACTTGATCAGTTTGGATGCCAGCCGGAACAAAGTTGCCGCAAGAGCTTTAAGAAATTTCCTGCTAATTGCAGACGGACCTCAATTGCTATTTCAAATGCCTTATCAAACGATTCAAATTTTATTCAAAACAGCGAATAAATTTGCCGTCACTTGGGGCTTTACTATCTCAACTTATGAATTATTAAACGCAATTATTGTGGCTGGAAGTTCGTTTCAAGTAAATTACATAATGACACAAATAACAAGGTCATTTTAACAAAACAAGCAATGTCTATCGTTTTATATGTTTACAAGATTACTCTTTCATCATCATCATCATCATTTCAGCCGTAAGACGTCCACTGCTGGACATAGGCCTCCTCCAAGCTTCGCCACTTCGACTAGTCCTGCGCTTCCCGCATCCAGCGGACTCCCGCGGCCCTCACAAGGTCATCTGTCCACCTTGTGGGAGGCCTTCCAACTTTACGTCTTCCGGTACGCGGTCACTACTCCAGAACCTTCCGGCCCCATCAGCCATCTGTTCTGCGAGCAATGTGCCCTGCCCACTGCCACTTATGTTTGGCAATTCAAATACAACAATACAATCATTATGATGTGAATAATACAAAAACAGTCTAGGTACTATCAACGTGATAAAAGACTTCCGTGGTAATTTTAATTACATTAAACGTGGTATAATTCAACTTCACGTTCATTCTAAAATATAAAGCTCTCTTCATTAAACAAGTACTAACTTACTAATTGTGCATGTAATGTTGGCGCCGAAGCAAAACCCATTATTCCAGTAACGTTTCGAGTTTATAATATTTAGTCTGATCGTATAGTAACAATGAACAAACATTGTTTACATTTAACAATACGATTCCAGTTTTCTCGATGAAATTACCGACTCTTTCTCTTCATAACTTTCACCCTCTCTTTAATTAGAGTTAACTTTGTCCTAGTTTTAAAACACAAACCAGTTCGTACATAATATTATCATAAAGATTGCTGTTTTTTTTTTTCTTTTTTTTTCACAAAAACAAGGAGCATTGTGTTCTTCCTGTTGCTCGCGGAATAAACTGATTCCTCTTACATTATAACTTTTGCAACCACGTCAGTTTAAGTTACCTACTCATGTAAACTGCATTCTTAGTTTTGCCTTTATAATACGAGCTACGGAATATGTTGCAGCTGAATACTGAAAACTACTTAGTTGTTAAAAACAGTCTTATGACATTTTATGTTTGAACGAACAAAAGTAGAATAATTATAAAATATTACTATTAGTTCCTACGTAGTAGTACAAGAATTATGATTAAGCCATTCATTTCTCTAGCTACAGTTACAGCAAAGGTGTTTTACGGTATGTTCAATACACAGTTAAATAAATATATATCTCTGCACGATAATCAGTTTGGGTTTAGACCCCGATTATCAACGGAAAGTGCCATACTGTGTCTTAAGCATACTGTCAAATACTATAATGACCGTAAACCCCGTATATGTGTGTTTTCTAGCCTTGTCCAGGGCTTTTGATTTCGTGGCGTATGATCTCTTGTGGAAAAAACTGGAGAGTATCAACCTACCACCAGAATGTGTTACAATCTTCAAGTATTGCTATACGCACCAAGTCAACAGCGTCAGATGGGCGGGGACAGTGTCGGAGCCTTACCGGTTACAATGCGGTGTAAGGCAGGGCGGACTGACCTCACCCTCATCATTCAACCTTTACATTGACGCGCTGATCGTCGCGCTGAGTAGTCAGCACGTCGGCTGTCATGTAGATGACGTGTGTATCAACAACTTAAGCTATGCTGACGATATGGTGCTGCTGAGCGCGGCGATTTGTGGCCTAAGAAGGTTGATAGCAACATGTTAGGATTACGCGGTTAAACATGGACTTGTTGATAATATTAATAAAAATCAATACATGGTCTTTGAGGCTGGTGGTGCTATATGCCCCGATTATGTACCACCTATAAGTACGTCTAAATAGTGTACCCTTAGACGGGTGAATCAGCTTAAATACCTAGGGCATATAGTTACTGCTGACTTCAGGGATCAAGCTGACTTGGAACGAGAACGGAGGGCTTTATCTAAAAGAGCTAATATGCCCGCAGGTTCGCGCGTTGCTCGGATGGCGTTAAAATATCTCTTTTCCGAGCATATTGCACGTCCATGTACACCTGCAGCCTGTGGGCCATTTACACACGCTTTCAGAGCGGTTTTGGGTCTGCCTCGCTAATGCAGCGCTTCAGGTATGTTCGCACGGGCGCGCACGGACTGTTTTCATGCGACCAGCGGAAGCGCTGCTCCGTGGTTGCGCATCTCTTGTGCGCAGAGTGCGGGCCAGCTCCAATGCCGTTCTGAGTATGATAGCAAGTAGGTTGGACTGTCCTTATAGGGAACGTGCAGGACAAAGGGTCTGCCATCTCGTGGCGCAAATCCGAGGTTTTCTCGCAACCATTACTCGAAATTGACACTTCACGTTATAAAATAATCTCATTATGGAAGTGAAAAAATCATAATTACTAAGTGAAAATGTATTGTTGTGTTCCTGGATGCTCGAACACTTCAAAGAAAAAGAAATCACATTTTATTACTTCCCACGGATAGTACTCGCTTTCCTTGGTTACGTGATAAACGATAAAAGTAGATAAATGCAGTAATATGTAGAATGATGAGTTTCAAAACATTTAGAAATTACTTAATAATGGTATTTGTAAAAACAACTAAGTTTTTTAGTGTAGTACTACTATTCAATATAAACAAATCTGTGAGTAATTATAACCTCAAATAATTTTAGTTAATGGTCGTTCTATGTAGGATATCTGGAGAATTTATAAAGTAAAAGCACAGATATCCTTACATTTTGTAGATAGGCTTGCCTTACATTTGCAATTTGCTCTTCTAATATTTCCATTACAATCACGCTGAACCGCCGACATGAACATATAGAGAATATAACTACGTGAAAATGAGATCAGAAAATACATTTATTTTGACATCATAAACGTTAGAAATCGTCGTTTGAGCTACAATTTTGCCAGTTATTACTGCATTTTCATGATTCCTAACTGTTTCTTCTACATGTAAGACATGCCTACGTGATGAGTTTTTGGCCTTTTGACATATTTTGATCACGCTGACGATCATAATTAATCGGCCGGAACCCATATTTTACCATTTTAATAAATTAAAACGATTTAAATATAATGTAAACATTAAGTTAAACATTGACGGCAACACGATGACAGATCTGGAAAAGTTTCTTTTTTGACCACACCGTGGCGCTCGTGTCAATTTGTGCTGCCATTTATAGTTCGTGCACGTTTTATGTGACACTGCTGCGACAGACAAGTTACTATAGTGTCGCTCTTATGAGACTACTGCACGTAATGAAGATGAGTTGATTATCATGTGAATATGAATATAAATTTGATTTATCTAATTTGTTTGTTGATGTTGTATTTATATTGTATTTAATTTTGTGTGATTTTGTTTTTATTATTGAATAATTAAAAGATGTATTCAATTATGGATTAAGTGGTACCCGAAATAAATGAATTATTAATTAGTTATTGAAGAAAAAGGTTACCAGTTACAGAAGTGAAATGCCGCACAAAATAACGTTTACAACAAAACAAATACACGATTCGACTCGAATTCGATTCTAAAACGGAGATATACGATTGATTTGACTCCAACAATGTGTGCAAACAATACACGAGGTACACAATAACGACTGTCTTTTTGTCTCAACAGTCCTACTTTTTCTGATCACATGGCAACAGTGAACTCCTATTAAAATGATTCCATTCTTTTGTTCTGCAGTTCTATCCACTCGTTGTTATAACTCTGAAATTATTTGTTCGTAAACATCTTCAATGCTCAAACATTAACTTTAATAGAAATACGTCTGCTTTTGATTTAACGTGTTCTACATTTTTCTTACATAAAATCTCTTTTAAATTAGATTTGTAGAAGTTCAGGACTCGTTCAAAGACACCCAGCAATGACGTGCCCCAAAAACGTTAAACTGACTTTGATATTCGCTACGAATTTAATCCAAAGAAAAGTGGAATGGTAAGAAATTAGTTTTCCACATTCCACGAGCTCTAGATACGTCAGCATCTCAACGATGCATACAGCAATAAGGTATTGGATTTATGTATTGCTGGAGTACACGGATAGAAAAGATCCGCATCAGCTTTACATTGAACAAAGTTTTTTACCTTTCTCGTACGGATAAGCTGTCCACAGCATGAATAAAACTGTTTCATACTGGTTTATAATTGTAACAACCTCTCTGGTGATCGATAGCGGTGCCCATTTAATCCATCTTTTGTGCCTGGACAAGATCACACATGAAATTTTCAATCACGCATGAGCAGAGCATGTGAGGGAGTGGCTACATGGTGCAGGTCCATTAAGGCAGCATACAAACTGCCCTCGGCGGGGCAATGCCGTGATTAACGTAATGCGATTGCGGCCGGGCCGGCTGAGCCGCTCCGGGCCGCTATGATTTCAAGCACGTGCTATTGATTATTGTCGCTACAACAGAAACAAACGTAATGCCTAATTGGCGGACGTTGCTTTGTCACTCATTTGAGATGAATGTCGTAAATATTACGGTTTCTTATTACTTGCAACTAAATACGAGTACAGCGACTCATCAAAATGTCTTGGTAACCGCCAATGAAAGTTTACAGGCATTTTATCCGTATTCATACCCGTATTCCGTATCTCATATTTTAAGTAAACTGTTTGTGTTCTTTGTGACAGTAAATTCTTTAAACCGATTATCTAATATTGGTCAACAGATGGATCAGTTGTTATAATTTATAGAACGAAGTTTTAGCGTAGCTTGCGGTAGGAGTGAAATTATAGAAATTGTCACGTAACGAAAAAACGAGAAGAAATCTAAATGCTTATTAAACATTTATACCTATTATAGAAGACCCAAAAAGCGCTGGCTTGACGTCGTAGCGTACGACATGCGTGTCAATAGACTCCCCATAAGGGATACAAAAGAGCGTCCGAAGTGGAAGCTTAAAAGTAGGAAAGCGGACTCTGGGCTCCGAAACGATGCAACCGGGAATACGCGAAGATGATGATGATGAACTAATCATAGAGAGTGAAACAGTTTCCATGGTTTTCGTGGGCGTGGAAGCCGATAGTGAGTTGTAAATGAAAATCAAAGATGACTGCTGCGAAAATTTTCGTACTTTTCGTGATGGTTTTCAAGGGTTCTCAAACCAATGATTTTGTCAAGGTGGCGACTGCGAAAATGACAGAATTTTTCATCATGAGTATCGGTTTCAAGGTTTTTGAGAGTACTGAATCCAATAATGAGGTGTAAATCAGAGAAATTTTCAAAAGAAATCGTTTTGGTTGTCGTTTTCACGGTTTTCGAGGGTTCTAAAGCCACTAAAGTTTGAGTAAGGTATTTTAAAGAGTTCGGAGAATTTGGAGTTGAAGAAAAAGCGTTTTATTTTTAACCGACGAAAAAACGGAGGAGGTTCTCAAGTCGACGCGTATTTTATTTTTTAATCAGTGAGCAGTTTTTCAGAGTAGTCCGATTTTGATAATTCTCGTCGGTGACTTTGGATATGTATTTTAATTTTATGTCACCGCCTTCCGAACTTAGTTATTAAGGATAAACAAAGCTGGTTATTTTTTTTCTGTTTTTTCGGCGGTTGATTTTTTTTGATAAAACGTTTTTTTCTATTCTATTTCTTTGGTATTTTTTGATAGGTTGTAGTATTACAGGTTACGTTCGTCCAACGTACAAATATTTAGAACGTGGATAACGTTGATAGTCCGAAATATTTTTATATAAAGCGTAGGTACAATTTGTGCTTTTAACACAAATTCTAAGGTAACCCAGAGTAAAAACGAATATGCCATCGCTATTCATGTGAAGTTCAATTGCTAACTTAAAACGATCCATTTAATCACATCTTACGACACCTACGGACGACGACGGAGACGAAATTAATCACATAATCTTAGCTAAGCGCATGGTAAGCCACCAATTTAGGTTACATATATATAAGTCATCATAATGTAAGGTAACTTAAAATTTCCTGATACAAATTCACTGTTCTTATGTAAATTCACAAAAACATGTTTTAAGTTGCGACTCAGTTCAAAGCTTGATACTTTTTCAACATTAATAATTTTAAGAATTGTTTAGAGCAGTAATGGCCGCGACTTATGAGGTGTAGGTCGTAGGTTCGAACCCACAGACTGGCACTTTTTACATAACATACATAACCAGCCTATAATATTCCCACTGCTGGGACACAGGCCTCCTCTCTGTGAGAGGGATAGGGCTGTAATCCACCACGCGGGCCCAGTGCGGGTTGGTAGATGTCACATGAGTTCGAATTTTTGTTTCTAGGACATGCTGGTTTCCTCACGATGTTTTCCTTCACCGTTTTGAGGGCAATATTATGGGCTGTATATATTATGTATTCTCGTAGCATGTTTGTCTATTTCTTTTTTTATTTTGTTTTTATTTTTTTTATATTCCTGTTTAGTTCTGTCATATTTACATTTAGACATATTAATTTTTCTATAAGTTCGCTGTACCAGTTCAGTGTCCTATTAATTGTTTGATTCACCGGGCGACGTCAATACGTCAAAGCCGGCTGTCACTGAAAACCAGCGCTGGGGCTCTGTCTTGCATAGGGTCGCAGCATAATGCTGAGCGATAGCCGTTTTGCGTGGATGTGACGCATTCCCTCAACCTTTTCTTATTTTTGTATTCCTGTTTTTTTTGCGTCATGTTTACCGCAAATAAACGTTTTTTCTTTCTCCTTTCCTTTTTTTCTTTCTATTGTCTATTGTGCTGTTGTGCTAACAATTCAGACGAATAATGGTCTAACATAAATCAGTCCAAAGTTTTCATTACCAACTTAATAAGGAACAACCACACGAGCGTTTAAATCACAACAAATTGGCCAATATTTAGGTTTTACGACTGTTTCGCTCGAATTATACTGGACACAATTTGTTAAACCTTTCAAAACACAACGTTCAGTTTAGAATTTATGAAATCCTATTAAGCGAATCGATAAATGCTTTTCATGCTGGCTTTCAGTGCTGCTCCTTGCAGCCGTGCAGCCAATATGAACCTCTAAATGTTGTTATAGTGCAATATTGTCTCGAGAAACTCGACCACGCGCTAACACGTCTTTCCGATAGTAAATGGAATAAGTAAGCACGCGAGCGAGATTTCCTCGTCTCGGAAACTAAAGCAAAACTTAATGCTGGAAGCTAAAACTGCAGACGGGAATGCACTCGCAGCCAACTCCAAACAAGAATGTTATTAACAAATTAATAATGAGACTTGCGCACAAATTCTGCGTGTCAGCATACTAAATGTGGACTTGCACAGAGTTAGTGAGACCTGAAATGTTGCTCTAAATGTTACTTAATAATTACTTTGCTTGCCCGGACTTTGCTAACGAACCCTCGTGAAATGGGGAAAAATGTTTCCCTTTTTGCGTTGGGCTTCATGAACTTGATGTCAAGTCTATGATTGATTTAGGTATGATAGCCTACAACCTCTATACACAACACTTCGTTAGATATTCTTCATCACGATCCATCCATAGTAATTAATATTCCATCAACGGGCGACGAATATCGGCTATTGTGTACGGAACCGTAAGAATTTAAATTCTTTTGAATCCGTAGTGCGCTTTAAAATAGCGCAGGAGCATAAACTTACATTTTTCCGCTTAATATAATAGTGTGGTAGTTACCGTGAGTTACTATTATGATGTAAACTGCACTGAAATGCATAGTATTAAAGTTTTCCAAACATAGATGTTGTAATAGGCAACTAAAGACTCATTTTGGGCACGCCAAGATTGCGGCGGTAAGTCCCCTCTTTGAGGAGTGGCTTGAGAGGCGGCACGGCGTCCTCACCTTCCGCCTGACGCAGGTCCTCACCAGACACGGCTGTTTCGGGAGGTTCCTGTTTCGGATAAGGCGGGAGGAAACGCCCGGGTATTTCCATTGCGAAGATCGCTCTGAGGACACGGTGGAGTGGAGGTCTGCCCAGCTTGGGCGAAACACCGCCGTGTCCTCGTGGAGGCGATCGGCGGCGGCGATGTCTCGCTTCCGGCCCTGGTCCAGGCCATGGTACGGAGCGAGAATGCATGGGTAGCCGTCACCTCCTGCTAAGCAGTGATGCTCGCGAAGAGGGAGGCGGCGCACGTGAGGGAGAGGCAGTATATACGCTCTCACGGCCTTTCTCGCCGCAGGTGACGCCCTGGGCATCGGGAATCTCAGGCTGATTCCCGGCCACCGTAGGCGTGGGCTTGCGGACGTCGAGTAATGTGTAGCTCGCTGTCCGGTAAGGACCAAGCCCAGGTCGACGGCGCGTTGTGTTCCACGCGCGCCTCAAAGAGATGTCAGCACAAACCGATGGGACCCCGCAAGGGCGATGCCTGCCAGGGGTGCGGGTTGTTCGAAAGAGATACCGCCGCCCCTGGCACACAAGCTACTAAGGCAGTACGTGTGGGAGAAGTTATTTGGTGATTTCCGACCCAAAAAAAGGCTCATTTCGCCAGGGAAATGAAAGTCGAGTAATAACAATTAAGCAACTATAATCGTCGTGGCCGGACCGTCTGCCAAGCATTGTCATTATGGCAATATCCCCTTTGACCGATCTTAGTGTAATCGGGAGAGATAAATTATGTCCAGTAGGTTTGTTTTCCGACTGGAAATGATTCTGATAATGTTTCAGATTATTGATACATTAACACCTCAAGCTTGAAATTGCATACGTATCTTATCTTTAAATTTCACGTTAGAGAACCAGGAAAAAAAAAAAGCAGTACTCGTACGTGTATATAAAGTGAGTCAAAGATCATCTAGTTATTTGTGAACAACTCAAACAATCCAAAACTCTTTGAAAACCTACCTTAAGCTAGAAACCTAACAAGCCCACCCACAGTCTTACCTATCTAATAAAAAGGCTTTTTATATCATAAAATATTTTCCTAATAACTTAAGGTTAAGGTAACTAATTGCTACATTGTTAACAACAACGATGCGAATCATTAGTTTCACGAAAATCTTTTGTGTTCGTTATCCATAATTCACGTTACCAAAAATGCTCCTCATTATAAGATTACGTAGCCTTTAGGTGATTTTTTCCTGTTGTAATTATAAACTGGTTAGTGAAAGGACTCTGGATGGCGAAACAAGGTAATTAAATTTCGTCAAAGGAACAGAAGTCCGGAGCAGACCCCTAGGAAAATTAATGATTATTGGTTGGAGGAGGGAAAGCGGCGAGCCTGGGCTTGAGAAAACGAATGCGGGCAGCCAGCAGACTGGCCAGCTACGATATCAAACAGGTTTTCATAAATGTTAAAAAGTTTCTTAACAAAGGTTGGACTTGTGGAAATTATGTTTAACACGTGGAAGTGAACTGAGCTTATCGCGTACTAACACGACATGGTGCTACCGTACCTTTAGTACCAAGTACCTACGAATACCAAGTGTGACGTGCCTCGTTGTAATTATCTCACCTAATTAATTACTCGTTACAATTTCTGACGTAAACTGATCCCAAAACTATTACGATAAAAACAACATTTTGGTAAAATTCAAACCCTTGACAATTTTGCTGCTATCTTTTTGTCCAAACCTCGCTCAAGAGCGAATTTTAATAAGACTTTAATTGCTGCAGTACTTAAAAGCTTCCAAACTAAATGGAATATCATATTTAAATGTAAGCTGGATATTTCTGTGGAAGACTGGACAATAAACTTCTGAGGCATTCTCGAAGTCTAACGAGGACCTCGGAGGAATACCGTACCTAAGGCATTGTCCGCACTGCGAAAAATATCTCTCGACTCGATATGGAATTCATATGAAGAAGGTGCACACAATGCGTATAAAAATCGCATAAAATATAATCCTTAAAGAAAGAGGTATACGGTTTAACAATTCCCTATACATAGCTGCCTTGTCACTCAAGTGGTCGCAAGCACTACTATTGAGCACCAAGTCCTGGACTCCATTCCCAGCAGGCTTAGCATGACGATTTCTATTTCTACGAAGAATAGACTGCTTTTTCCATAAAAAGTCACATTTTGTTTCTCCATTTTTTGACATCGCACCGTAGATATCCTACTACAATCTGTCATTTTGTATTTCTTTTCCAACGATCTTTGTCTAGGCCCTTTTCTAAGTAGACTATTTCAGAAGAATATTTCTTCCCAAACTGCCAAAATCACACTGACAACAAACTTTCTACTCGACGGCGAAGAAGTTTAAGGCGACGATAGATGACAGCTACCTACAGCGATGCACTGCCGCCCGTCGCGCGCAAGAGTTTTACGAAAAACAACCCATGATGATTTATCAAACACAATTCAAAGAAAAACCGTATACTAAATTTTGGGTGATTAAATTGTCTTTTAGATGGTGAAAGTTTCATGGAAATACACCCGATAGTTTTTGCGTGATTATCATTTTTATGTCCGCGATAGACGTTACTTTGCCAATTAATTACATTATGTTAGAAAAATATTATTTAAAATATTCACATATGAAATGACGAAAAAAATTTTCTAGTTTAACATATTTTTTCCAAACACACGAGACAAGCCGTTTAGACGTGATCTTCAATTTAAAGTCCTTAAAACTCATCTATCCCCGCCTTAAACGATTATCTACAAAATCACGATTCATTTAGAACGCATAACTGTGATAATTAATAGAAGAACATAGCTGTCTCCTATTGTTCATCATTTAGTTAATAGTCATGTCTTTTCTTCCGTCGACAAATCGGTGCTCGTGCTAAGCCTGCTAGTTGGGCAAAGGTTATTCGGTTTTTCTGTCAAGAACTTCTCAGTAGCAAGCCGGAGTCTGGATTAGAGCGTAGTTGATGGCAATAGGCCCGCCCTTGTTACATGGGACTTAAATATTGTTGACGAAATGTGGTTTTACTGTGCCCAAGCATGTTGTTATGATACCAATACTGGCTTTTAAGTAAGAGTCCTCGAAGTATGTAATTATAATGTCTACACGTACTTACGTACTTTTCTTTCTCGTCCCAATGCTTCCTCGGCCTATTGCCACGGTTTTTCTCTCTCTGTTCTAAAACTTTGTGCGCTCATTAGCTATTGAACCGCTTCCTCGCCATGTGACTACCTAGGTTTTGCACATACACTTATGTGAAGATATGTGTTTGGACACATATGAAGTTGGTTGATAGGTACTGTTAGTTAAAGTACTTAGGTACTTTTAAAAATAATCATAATTTATTATGCTTATCACTACTTATAAAACAAAGTCCCCCGCTGCGTCTGTCTGGCTGTTCGCGATGAACTCAAAAACGACTGAACGGATTTTCATGCGGTTTTCACCAATAGACAGACTGATTCATGAGAAAAGTTTAGGTTTAGGTGTATAATTTGTTAACGTTTAGTGTAAATTGGTTAAGCGGGCGAAGCCGCTGGAAAAAGCTAGTAAATAATAAAATAAATAAAAGGAAACTACGTTCCGCTGCATAGGTACCTAAACGGAGAGTAGTTTTCCTATTATAAAGCGATTATATTTACCTGCTCCTTTACCTATACAGGAGATTTTAATATTCTATTACCTTTCAACTTTCTGAAATGATCGATAACTGAACGAATCATTTATTACGATACCTGACTGAATACACGTATTGAATTTAGAACTTGTATGCCTGTAGCTACTTCATAAAAATTACCAACATTCGAAAATACGCATGTAGCCACGCCTGCTACCGAGAATTTTGAATTGGTAAACCCACTGATATTGTGGCGCCATCGACAATGCAATAAGCGAACTAGCATCAAAGAATTGACGTCACACAAATCCTACATCGCGCAATCAGAGTTTACGCACTCTCGTATATATACAACATTCCGACATAAAACTTCTGTAAAGTCCGGTCCGATGTCACACAAAAAAAAAAACCATCTAACCTAACCAAACCATGGGCACGCCACGATTGCGGCGGTAAGTCCCCTCTTTGAGGAGTGGCTTGAGAGGCGGCATGGCGTCCTCACCTTACGCCTGACGCAGGTCCTCACCGGACACGGCTGTTTCGGGAGGTTCCTGTTTCGGATAGGGCGGGAGGAAACGCCCGGGTGTTTCCGCTGCGAAGATCGCCCTGAGGACACGGTGGAGCACACGGTGTTGGTCTGTCCGGCTTGGGCGGAGCACCGCCGTGTCTCTCGCGTCCGGCCCTGGTCTAGGCCATGGTACGGAGCGACAGGGCATGGGTAGCCGTCACCTCCTTCAGCGAAGCAGTGATGCTCGCGAAGAGGGAGGCGGCGCACGTGATGGAGAGGCAGCATATGTGCCCTCGCGACCCTAGCCGCAAGATACGGAGACGCCCTGGGCGTCGGGAATCCCAGGCCAATTTCCGGCCACCGTAAGCATGAGCTTGCGGACGGCGAGTAATGGGTAGCTCGCTGTCCGGTAAGGACCAAGCCCAAGTCGACGGCGCGTTGTGTTCCACGCGCGCCTCAAAGAGATGTCAGCACAAACGTGATGGGGCCCGCAAGGGCCGATGCCTGCCAGGGGTGCGGGTTTGTTCGAAAGAGATACCACAGCCCCTAGCATACGGGCTACTGAAGGAACACGGGTGGGTTTTAGTCAGTAAAAGTCTGACACGCCCTCCTGCTCCACCCAGGGCGGGAGAAGTTATTTCAAGATATCCCACCCAAAAAAAAAAAACCTTATCAAACCAAACCACACGACACTACACTACTACTCTACACTACATTATACTACACTACACCACACCACACCACACGACACCACGCCACACCCCACCACACCACACCACGCCACACCTCAACACGCTACATTACACTATACCACACCACACAGTATTACACAAACACAATATTAACTTTTAATTTTGTATCGTTTTTCTTTCTTTTTTTTTAGTTTCGCTAATGCGTTACCTACCTAGAGGTTAAAACTATATTGTTATTATCTTTAAGATTTAACTTATATTCAAACACAGTTTTTTGGGGGGCTGGTAATCTGTGTGACAGGTTTTTCCTAGTGCAGATACCAGTCTCCCACAAAGGATTTACTCGTATGTTCTAATCATCATTTTGTTAATTATGGTGCCTTTGTGGAAGAGAAATAAACGTTTATTTATTATTTATCTGTTCGGAGGTCCTTTTAAAAATAAAAAAAAACGTTGCCCCACACTAGGAGTTGCTCCTGTATTGTGGGTTCGTTTACAAATATTTAAACTCACATACACAAACAGCCAGACCCGGAACAACTACTTGTAGGTCATACCAATATTTGTTCCGTGCGGGAATCAAACCCGCGACACGCAGCGCAGCAACCAATCGCTTAACCGCTGCGCCAACCGTGCCGTCTTTTCCATAGAATATGAGTGAACTTTACACCACTTCGTGCGATCCGGGAATCGTATCCAGGACCTCATGTTCAACAGTAGTTCTTGCGACCACTAGACCAACGAGGCAGTCAAGGAGGTAACAAGCATAAAATACTAACAAATAGAAGATAATAGGAGCCCCACCCTATTTCGTTGAATATTGTGCTATCAAAATCGGTAACAAAGGAATTATAATTGATTTTACCCTAATGCCCCTTCATTTATTTACCAAACCCTAAAGGGAACCGAAGCTGGAGTAGTTGCCGTACTTAATACCTATAAGTGAGATTATTATCTAACCCGCTTACTTACTTATATTTGTCTATCTCTCAGCTAAACTAAGCCTATCGTTATCTACTATGTTCTGCCTAACATCTAAAATATTCCAACTATATGTAGACCTAGGTAAGTCTCATGTGTTTGTATCAAGTGCCACATAAATACCTACCTACCATTTTTGCAATTTTACTTTTAACCATCATTGAAAAGTCGTTCCGTGTAGGTCCGTGTGGTGCCGGACGTAAAAGAGTAGCACCATCTCATTTCTTCCCGTGGGTGTCGTAGAAGGCGACTAAAGATTTACTAGAGAATGGGCAGTAGCGTTCTCTATGCATTGTATAACCATACTGCGATCGCCAACCCGCCTGCCAAGCGTGGCGATTATGGCAAAACCCCCCTTTTGGGGGACGCCTATGTCCAGCAGTGGCCGTCTTTCGGCTGAAATGATGAGAAAAGTCGAATAGTATTCAAAAATGTACTTTATCAATTAAGATTTTTTTGTTTTTATACGCCCACACTCTATCTGACTACGAGTGAGACGCAGAAGGCTTAGCTTCCCATTTAGCCATCCATACCTTTCTTCCACGAAACAATTAATTGAGCAATGTTCTGTTAAAATTTCCAAACACTCATTAACCGGTTGCTTCACCCTGAATTTTATCCCGAGCGTAATATCGCCACAAGTCTAAGCATGTTCACAATTCATTACATTGTTCACGCCGCCCGCGCGCCGAAGCTCGGCTGTCGGTGTGGCGGGCTATTCCGCTGAGCCGCGCTATTCTGCTGTTCCTAGCCCGCCTGCTTAATTGGGAGCGCTTTACAGCTCCTATCCAATGCCCTGGGTTAGCTTTCAATTTAGATGTTCACTTGTAAACGCCAGTTCACTTTAATACTTGATGGTAATGGTAATTTACGGTTTAATTAGCGTGTATGGAAGGGTATTTTCGCAAATTACTCAAAACTGGGTGGATGTATTACCTGTTTGCGTTATAGCAGGCTTTAGCTTTTAGTAACAGTTGTATTCATGAAACCTAGTTACAATGTTTTCATCGTTTTATGAGAGTGCTAATATCAGCCAGATTAATCCTAATAAATATACGAGTAAGTGTCATTTTCATAACAAAGATTATGTTTTTCACATCAAGAGCTTTATTTGTTCCCAAAAATATAACAATGGAAATGGGATCCGACCCATTTATTTTGATAAGCCAATAATAGCTCACGCTTGAACCCCGACTAATGCATGTTACGCAAAGAACAGCTCAGCCTATTTTTAGATATTAAATAAGAAACATGGGAAAGGATAAGTTCAAGATGTTGAAGAAAAATTATTTAAACTGTATTTTGGAACACGTATTTATCAAGGCCTGGAATTCACTTCGGGGAGCATAGCTCTGACATTAAGTAACAAAGCCGTACCCCAGCCCGGAGGGTTTTTTCATTGGCAAAACTGTCAAAATCCTTAAACTTTCAAATATCTAAAGAAACGAGAAACTCTCCTATACCTTTCTCCTCCTAGCTAAAAATGTATTGCTTCTAGAACCAGCAGTTCGAGTTTTTTTTTTAAGTGTTTGAATTTAAAAAAATTACTTATATATTAATTAAATTAAAACGCAACCAATGTGGATCATCATTATTGATCAAAATGATCATCGAAATAAAGCAACCGACTACGATTTCTGGATTGAGATTCTAGATTCTATCATTTCGGGGGATGTGATTTGTTGAGAGGGCGCTCAACACCTGAGCTGTTACTTAACCAAAGCGATAGTTCTTCCCTGCAGTCATAAACTACCAACATAACTATTTTACAACCTGAATATGAAACTAAAATACTGCTTCTTAAATTCTCCAAAAAAAATAACACTGAGCTGGATATGCATACCATTCTAACAAAATACGTAGTTACGTGCGATCCAAGGAAGACCAAACTAATAAATAAGCTGGGGAGCTGGTTTAGCTTTTGAAACTATTGTAAAAGCAACCAGAGAGTTTACTAAACTTATTTGATCTGCAGTGGTCTAAACTGCAAACACGTGTTTTGCAATTTCTGGCTTCGAGACAATTTCAGCAATTTGTTGTCGTATTTACAGTAAATACGATAGAAGCCACACGGGTCGATCAACGACTAAGCTACGCTTGCCGCGGTCGGTTCATGAATGGGGACCATCCACTTCAGACCGAGACCACCCTGTGCCTCGGTAAGCCTGTTAAGCCTTTGGTCCCGGCTGTCAAGCGTAGATCTTTGACAGTAGTTACGGGCAGTTGGAAGCCCAAAAGTATAGCAACCAGTCCAGGGAGCAGTGGTGGCCAAGTGGTAACGGCCGCGACTTACGAGTTGTAGGTCGTGAGTTAGAACCCAGACAGGCGCTTTACTTTGTGTAAATTATTTCATCACCACTGCTCTCAAAACGGTGAAGGAAAACATCGTGAGGAAACCGGCATGTCCTAGAACCAAAAATTCGAAGACATGTGACATCTACCAACACGCACTGGGCCAGCGTGGTGGATTGTGGCCCAATCCCTCTCACCGAGAGGAGGCCTGTGACCCAGCAGTGGGAACATTATAGGCTGATGATGATAATAACAACCAGTCTTACCAAAGGATTTGACGTTGAAAAAGTGATGATTCTCAGTGTAGTATGAATAAATGACTTTTGATTTTGGTATAGCATGTTGCCCAGTATCTGGGTTGTGGAGGTCAGATAGGTAATCGCTCCATGTAAAATACTGGTAGTCAGCTGCATCCGGTCAGACTGAAAGCTGTCCCCAACACAGGTGGGAAAAGGCTAGGCAGATTAATTACAGTAACTACGTATAGTTCCACGAGTAAAATGTACCTGTGTGCCATTTTGAACTTGTTTAGTCGGCCTCAATTAAATTGAAATGTTTCGGTGAAAACCTATATTTGGCAAAATTGTTTGCTTAACACTTTCGGTCCGCTGGTAATGCACTCAGTATTATAACAAATATTTTGGTTAGAAATGTATGTTTGCAACTATTGCATATAATCAAATTGATTTTATGTAAGTATTAAGAATTACATATCTATTGCAAAAACTTTTTACAAAAAAAATTATAAAACCTGAAATAGAACATGTAAAAAATTATCTTTAATATTAATTAAGCCACGTGAAATTACGCATGTGCATTTCAAAATTAAGTCATTATAAGGGACACAGAAAAACGTCCAGGTGATTACATTTTTAACAAACTTTTACCCGCGGAAAGAGCTAATTGCAGGCATGCGTTGTTCAAAAAGCCACTAGCGAGATTTTGAATGGATGTTGCTAAAACAGTCTGCAATAAGCGGTCGTTGTGGTCTGCTGTGGCCGACAAAACAAAGCATTGTTTCGTCGCCGTGTCGCATTGTCGCCCGCGATACTCACGCGCTCGCCACAAACGCCACTTAATATAAAGAACCCTTTATTGTCACGTTTATTTTTCTTTCGACTGTACCAGACAGACGTCACCTGCAAGATTTTTATGTTGTACCTAGATTATACGATGTTTTATTTATTACTGTATTATACTAAGTTCTATCCACTTTAGGAATCTTATTTAGGTTTACCTACCTATTTAAGTTGTGGCCCTTTTCCCTTGGGCACGGCTTTTATACAATATCCATATAAAATACACCATCCCAAATTACGATTGGCAAAGCGAAATGGTTTTAAAATTCGCGACTAAAGACAGATTTTGGTTCGTTTTGGGATTAAACTTAGCCAGTTACCTACTAGCTCGGCTAACTAACTAACTGTGTAGTGAACACACACACAGTTCCGATAGAAAAACACAACAATTTGGAATTTAGGAACTTGCACTATCAAATTCTTTCAGGCCGGCCAACACGTTAACTGAATTTCCCGGAATTTTTAACATTTTGTCCCCGACTGACCTCTTAAATACTTCGTTGGAAATCAATCTAAATAAAAAAGGAGCTTCTAAACAAGTAATCTAATCCCCGTATGAACTGAAGTATTTACTAAAACGCCTTTTTGAATGTGTAAACATTTACACAAATTGGAGATCTAATGGAATTTCAGATTGATTGGGTGGAATATTTCATGAATTCGCGGAGAGCAGATAGTAGAGAGTCGATTGAGATACCTTTTCAGGCCAAAGGACACCTTAGAATTTAGATTGAATTATTTATGGGTGGGTATGACTGAAGTAATACGACTTCCGGATAGCTGAAATTAACCTACTTTCGTTCATTAGTCGTTACTTATATGGTCGCCGAGAAGCCTAGCAACCGATAGCCACAAGGGAATCTATAAAAGAAATACGATACCTACAGCAGTAGGCACAGAATATTCTTGTTATGCTTCGAAACTAATTTATTATTTCACGGTTACCAATTTGATTATTCCTCTAGTTCAACACTCACGAGTAAAAGCAATATTCAACAAGTTAATCAAAAGGTAATTTAGGCATTATCGTTTCACTTTCAGAAACTAAAACAACTATACATGATAGCTTTTTGAAAGTCTATCTACCTGTTTAAAAAAAAACTCTTTGAGAAAAGCGATGAGTTTCCTCAATAATTCGTAATGCCAAAAGAGGATCGGGTACGTGCTATAACGTTTGAATTACCCCATTGATATTTTCAATGGGAAATAACCTAGTTTCGGGTATAACAGCCACATAACAGTGTCTTACATTGATGGGCTTCAATATGGTGAGTAAGGTATCTTTACTTTCACTGTAGGATTGTGCAAAAGCCAGAGAAAAGAATGTTTTATTACCTCCGCTCATAGGTAAGTAAATATGTGCTCAAAGTATTAAGAGAGAACTTGAGTGAAACTTTTTTAATTCAAGCGAAGACAATAAACCTACGAAGTTGGCCGTAGCTTGGTCGGAATCAGTGCTGCACGCCGCTCTTCAAAACATTATTTAAAAACTACTGCAATTTCATAATAATTGCGTTCGTCGAAAATTTTATACGTTCCTTGTTATTGTTTTTCGTCATGCTTAAACGAGGGTATTGTTTAGGTTTCTGGGAAAATATCGTTCAAAACGCTATGCGAATTTCGAAACTCACATGGGCCGATTTTACAAAAGGCCCATTTCCGAAAAATCGGACCCAAATCAACTGTAGGTACCTAACTAAGTTAAATTGTTTGTGAAACTGTTACCTATTGGATGATAAACAACGAAACAGGGCTTTTAATTATTAAAAAAAACTCAGAAATATTATATTAAAGAAACCAAATAGTTTTTTAAATAAGAATGACCAATTATTCAAAACTGCAGTTTTCGTACGCTTTTCTATTTCAAAGAAGTGGCTGATGTAATCAGTAACTAGACTTAGTGGCCGATTACAAAAATACGGATTAGTTAAGATTAGTCGTAGTCTGATTTAGTGCTAAAGTTTGACAACAGTAAAAGCCAATGGGCGAAGTTCCCGTCTTAACTGATCGTTCGCGCCTGATACTGTTACCTACATAAAAGAGTAAAAATAGTCTGTTCGACGCCATCATGTACAAATTGTATTAAACTTTCTGGAAATAAAACATGAAGTTAGAAGTAGCTTTTCTGTTTCCATTATTCTTATCACTAGTGTGAGAAAGAACAGCGAAGGTGCGTACGAACTTCCTCCTCGGAGACCCAACTCTGCCCGCTGCCCAAACGGCTACTAAACTTAATAACATAGCGAGCAGAAAGAGTATATTTTAGTAATTCCGGGTTTACTCTGCAGGATCTAATAGCGACCGAAGGCAATGTTTAAACGCCCCCCTTAGTTCCGTTTCTTTTGTGTAATTACTGTGTGTGCCGGGTTCATATACGTAACAGAAGTAACTGGTAGTGCTATCTGGGTGTAAGGCTACGGGTGTGGAATTTAAGTGATCTTATTTGGTGGCCGGCGAGCCGATTCAGGCGCGCCCGTGCGCCCTGCGCGTGTTGCGAATCGACAATTTCCTACGTACCTGCCCGATCTTTTTGCCTAATTATTACTTCGAAGTCTATATTCAGCTCTATTTAATTCGCCAAGTCGTACGTTGGGGAAATTGTAATTATTGCTTTTCTTTAACTGCGTGCTGCTGTTTTCTAATTGATTTATAAACAACAAAGGAACATTTGGAGATTATAAATCGGTATCAATTAAATTTCGTGTGCGGAAATTAAGATATAAGGGAAGATTCGTATTCAGACGTAGATACTCAAAGGTTTAAATCTATAGTATGTTTGTTTATGGTTTGGGTAAACGGGAGAGGTGTAGCAATAATAGCCTACCATAATTGGTTGTAAGGAAGTAAGAAATACTTTCCATTCTCATCTAAGATAAATACAGGGAAAGTTTTTATCCAGTGCGCAAACTGTAACCATGAATTCAGCATATCATTCTAGAACCCCTAGCGCAGAAAGTTTTCGTTCATTATAAAAAAAATATCAGCTGTTTCATAGAAAAGTGCAATACCTACGCGGTCAAAATGTATGGAATAGCTTATATTTTTTTGTATAATCTACGAAAAATGTCTGCTGCTGAGTCCACGGTTACAGTTTGCTCACTGGATATAAAAATTTCCTGTTTGTTTCCTCGTATTGGCAGTTAAAGGTACACTAGCCGCATGATATGGTCCAACTTTTTTAGCCATAAATGTTGATGTTAGCGAGCGAGGCTGATTACCTTAAGTAGGTAATATTGACATCCCAAAAATAGTAGTAATAGCAGCGGAAACACATTTGATCTATAAAAAATTCGTTTAATTATTACTTTGACATTAAATGAGTTTTCTTTTGTAGCAATTGTGCCTTTACCAATTTTCTAACGTGCTACACCAAAAGGTACCGATAATTTAACGACGTGTTTCAGGTAACTCATGACCTATCTAGCTCTTAATACAGGTGTCAAGGAACTTAATACTAATGAATACAATTAATATCAGACTTCAGAATTATCGTCAATTATGTAATTAAAGTTGCTGAACGGGCCAACGACTGAACATTTTAACGCTATAAGATTTTAATCTTATTAATGATTCTTTGGCAGCTAAGTATATTTTTGTTCGACTTTGAAAGAATTGAGAAACCTGTCAAAACTATTTACGAGTATAATTCTTGTAGAAAACAGCTACACAATCAGGTAAAAACATTATTGACACAAAACGTCGGCGGGAAGCCAACCCGGACAGTAGTTGGTCGTCAAGTCAGTTGATTTTATTTTGCCACCGGCCGAGTTCGCGGGTAAACGTCGTTACCCGAGCAAACTTTAGCTATCGGGATCTTCCATTATTAAAGTTTTATCCAACTGGGCCACACGAGAACACCGATATCCATACGAATTTTGCAACCGATTCCAGTTCCATTTTGCGTTGTATAGAGCCGTCTTCGTACTGGCGTGTTACCGCGTCATTGTTTGATCGTTAAGCTTACAAAAAAAAACTTTATTCTTGTGTACAACAACTTCGCACAACTACAACAACACAAGTTGTACGTATTTTTGAGACATAGAAAACACCTTCCTCGGTCCCTTATGATTGATCACCTACTCATAACCTATAAGTAACCATAATTTGTAACCGCAACATAACCACAAGCATTCAAAGCAATCAGCATTATTAGACTTACACCTACGTGTTCAGAATTGGTTACGTAATGTATGATTAATTAGGAAATTGAATTTATGTTAAATGCATCGTTGGATAATTGTGTTACAATTAATATGTCTGCTATAATCTGAATGTACGAGTTTTGTTTGTGTTTATGAAAATACGACGTTTAAGCGTCGTCGATACGATCATTTTCAATTGTCAATGTGAATGAAAGTTTGAAATGATAGACGAATGAAGCTCCAATAGAAGGTGCATTTGCACAAGCCTCGTTCAAATTCTGAACTGTGCCGAGAAAAGAGTCACTCTTAAACACTATGACGCAAATAATGATAAGGCATTTTATTGCAATAAGTCTTGCGGTTTCAACTAAGAAAAGATAAAGATCTCGTTTGGTATGAAAGTGATAAAAACCGAGGCCCAAAAATATTTGCAAAGTTCAAGACACGGAAAATTTTCTTCATCTTTAAAATCTTCAAACACCTTTCTCTAATGAATATTGTGCATTTTAGTAAGCAATGCCTGTAATAATAATAGTATGATGTTGAGACAAATAAAGATTTATCATTATCTATCAAGCCCCGCTAAAGAGACACAATTGATTTTCTATTGTATTGTATCGTACCCTATCGGGTGCGGGCGGGGCTTGATCGGTGCTTGAAAATTAAACTCCCAATTTATAAGTAATGCAAATAATTTAAATACCACTTAGGTACCACAAACACGTATCCTACATAAAGACGACGGACTACAACTAAAAATGTTGTGTTATTGAACGAAGTAATTATGTGGAAAAAATATTTTTTAATAAAAAGTGGTTGATCAGATAGGTTATACGCGCTCCGTGAGTGACACGTCAAAACTTGGCTAAATAGCCAAGTTTGTCTCTTTTTCTCTTCCGATAATAACGACATACCGTCCCACTTCAATGGGTCTTCTAGTAATGGCCAACATAATCATATCGATGCCTTACGGGCGAAAAAGGATAACCGCCTCTTTTCAAATTTTACAGGAGAGTGATTTAAAGTTCAAAATAAACGAAAAAAAATCATAAAAAATTAAGTATAGCTCCCGAAAGCCTGGAAATGAGTTTTTATAATATTTAGCATGCTATCTATAAGATGGCGTTTTTATTTTTACGTAATTCAGCCTGCAAGAAGCAGTTACTGTCGGTTATCCCCAAATGGTCTTTATTTTAAAATAACCCAAAATGTCGTAAATTGACAAATTATCTGATGCGAGTAAAAATGACCTAAATTCAACCCATGTTTTATTTAAATTAAGGAAAAAAAGGTCAAGTCTTGGTTTTTAGAAAAAAAAATGTGATAATATAATCTAACCAACAATGTAACAATATTTGACTGAAAGGAAAATTGTATCAAGCACATTTTTTGAAAAGATATCAATTATTTAGTGGATGTATTTTGATTATTTTACTTCAAAAAACTGTTATCTCTGCATTTAACATTTCAAGTTCACCCAAGAGGTATAGGTATACAATAAAAAACCATTTAATTAGGTAATCAGCTCAGTCTTTAATTAACATAAAAATGGCACCTCGCACTTATCAAATTAAAAACAAGAGTCTG
Organism: Polymixis flavicincta; assembly: GCA_949987655.1. NCBI lineage: Eukaryota > Metazoa > Arthropoda > Insecta > Lepidoptera > Noctuidae > Polymixis > Polymixis flavicincta. The sequence goes on along the minus strand of OX465181.1, from coordinate 15,065,388 downwards.
CAAAATGCGGCTAAAACGGAATAAACGACTAATTATGTTTTAAACACGAACAGGCATAACAAACTAAATACATATTTCTGAATTTTTACTTCCAGCCAAAATAGTTTAACGTACAATCATTAAAATATTACAAAAAGTCCAAAAGGTGTAACTTCTTTATTCTTAAATAATTCGTAGATCAAACACCAAAAAAATAATTTTACAAAAATTGAAGTCGTTTACAACGAAATAAATTGACAGAAGTCTATATTTTTCCTCCCGCGTAACCGACAAAAAGTTTCACGTAGGCAAACGTTAACTAGACCAATCGACGCAGAAAAAAAAGGCGATTCTAAGTATGTATATAACTGAATTTCTCAAAAAATGTCGCTTATCCCTTTTCGGCCGTAAGACATCGATATTATAATTACAACTTAAATTCTATAGTGAAACGCAATAAAATTTAAGAACTCATACGAGTTTCGATGATAAACACAACTTATTTGTTTTAGGTTAGTGAAGGCAACTCACGTAAGATGGATATGATCACTTTGTTTTAGTAAAACTCAAGATATTGAGTAGTTAAGTATTTATCCTCCTACTGAGTCATCATCTGCCTAGCCTTTTCCCAATCACGTTGGGGTCGGCTTCCAGTCTAACCGGATGCAGCTGAATACCAGTATTTTACATGGAGCGACTGCCTATCTGACCTCCACAACCCAGTTACTGGGTAATACGATACCCCTTGGTAAGACTGGTTGTCAGACTTTCGGGCTTCTGACGACCCGTAACGACTGTCAAAGATCCACAAATGACAGCTGGGACCAACGGCTTAACGTGCTTTCCGAGGCACGGAGGGGTCTTGGTATGTAAAGATGGTCACCCATCCACGGACCAACCGCGGCAAGCGTAGCTTAACCTGATCGATCAACCCGTCCGGCTTATGCTACTTAGCCACAAGCCCCTCATCGTCCTACTGAATGAATAACTGAATACGCATCAAGATATGACGCGTTGACGCGGCGTTTACGTGATTCCCACGCTGTTTAAACCCTACACTGGACATTCGCTCTGCCAAAGACACAACAAAATAAGTACCTACCTACTGTTATCATCACTCTCGCTACGACTAAAGCTGACAACTACGACTGCGGATTCCAGGAAACTATCAATTAATTAATAGCATCGTATTGAAACAGATATGACATTTCTCCGAATGCCAAGAGCCTGCACCCTAATTGCGTAACTCACGATTGATCATAATTGGTTTCGTCTTCACAGTTAAACAATATTCATTGCGTTATTTATGTTGTCGAACAGACACATTTTTCGAACATATGAAGCAATGGTTTAACAATCCGTTTCAATACGATACAGATTATGATGAATCGTGAGTTACGCAATTAGGGTGCAGGTCGGGACTTTGATCAGTAAACTAAGCCTGAAATATCAAGTTGTGTTTGGTGATTAGTGGACCAAAATAACTAATTGCGAATGTTTTTACTAGAATATTTTAAGTAAGCAAGGCTCTTTTTTAAACGTCGATATTTTCAAGAAAAGGAAAATAGTTCTAGGTGCCCTTTCCAAAAGTTAGTTCCGTACGGAGAGTAATAGGAAAGAAACTCCAAGTTGCTCTTTAAAAAAATGTTTTTTTAATAATCTGTAAACATTCATCATCATCATCAGCCTATAATGTTCCCACTGCTGGGACACAGGCCTCCACTCGGTGAGAGGGATTGGCCCAGTGCGGGTTGGTAGATGTCACATGTCTTCGAATTTTTGGTTCTAGGACATGCCGGTTTCCTCACGATGTTTTCCTTCACCGAATGAGAGCAGTGGTGAGGAAATTATTTACACAAAGTAATGCGCCTGGCTGGGTTCGAACGCACGACCTACAAACTCGTGAGTCGCGGCCGTTACCACTGGGCAACCACTGCAACATTAATTGTAATTACGTGAAGACGATGAACCCAGAATAAAGTACAAACTGTACTGGGTATACTAAAACTGACTGAAAATACTTCACTGTACTAAGTATTCTAAATTAAGCAATTACTGATAAACTTTATGCTCACATATTTACGAATATTGCAACCGTAGATGAATTTTAGAAGTAAGTTTTCACATTGATAGAAAATAATTTCTCCTCTTTATTAAATAAAAGCAAAATAAGAGGCACATAAAAACTAGAAATGATACTACGCGGAAATAACATAATAAGTGGTACCAACAAGGATAACCGTAGTAGAAAATTACGTAATTCCCATATAAATCTAACTTGGCTTATATTAGATTCTTAACTGGCTATTCGTTACCAAGGAAACGAAATTATACTAGTAGGTGTAATAACCATAATGAAATGCTGAGATCATAAAATATGAATCTTCAATTTTGAAATGATAAAAATGCAATTTAATTATGAAATGCAAATTGCTACAATGCAACAAGACTATTTCGTTCCTGTGGAGAATTGTTTTGTCTTGCTCTTTTAGATTTTGCAACTAGACACGAGTGTTTGTACAGAAGCCAGCACATCAAGCTATCCCAAACTGTCAAATTTTAACAATTGTGTATGAACCTTATTCTTTTCTAATAAAGTTGAAAAAGAATAAAATAAATTTGACGGATTGGGGTAGCTTGATGTGCTGGCCTCTGTACAAAAACACAGTGAAATTATCTTATATTAGTGGACCTCCTGCCTCGTTGGTCTAGTGGTTCAAGCGCTAATGCTGAGCATGAAGTCCTGAGGTCAGGCAAAGTGAAATTGGGTATTTCCATCTAGAATTTCTCAATAGGAGTCGTGCCCGGTTGATGACAATAGGCTCGCCCCCTATAACATGGGACTTAAATATAACTTGTGAAATGTAAGTGTTACTAAATGTATACCTCTACTTAACCATTAGGGGAATACAGGCGTGGCGATATGTAGTCGAAAATATTTAGTTCCACGACCTAAACTGTATCGTGCATCTAACTTACCATATAGAACGCATGATTCGATCAGTGCCGACTCACAGTCCCCCGGCCCGGTACAGTGGGTGCAGAGCATTACACGTAAGTAGTGTGTGAGCACAGGATAAACTCATTGTGTAGAATAGGATCACGCGCCGTGAGTGCGGGATAACGACGCGCCTTATTATTGGACTTGTTCCGCCTTCGCTACAACACATGTTTTCAAACTAATGTCTTCATAGAACTTATTACTTGCGTTTCATTTTTCTTCATATTCTATATTCTACTTTTTCACAAAGAACGAATGAACTAAAGAAAACCTTCCAATTGGATAGTGCTAAGTGCAAAGTACACAAGTGTTGGCCGCAGCATTGCTCCATATCTGAGAGAAAATGAGAAAGACAAGTACAAGATTCTTTGAGATGCTCAGAGCTAATTAAAAATTAATAGTTACCAAGGCGCCCGTTCTTAAAACACTAAAAACTTAAACTACACTGTGCCGGGGCAAATTATTATCGAAGTAGGTACGCAAAAGTTCCCCAGACACTTGTGTAAAGCGTGGTATTATCCGGGAGGGTCCTGGTGTCGTGTCTAAGTGTTTAATTACTCCGCCTTTGTTGTTATAAACAGTGCCACAAGCCGGCGAGGCGCTAGGCCACCGACCACATCTGCGGCGGCACGCGGACATAAATTGCTGACCGGACCCGCCTAAGCAAATTCACCCGACCCCCTCTAATCTGACACTTTTAAATGGATTACTTGCAAACTCCGAGTGAACACAAACATTTGGCGATATAGTTTGCCGAGATTTAGAGCTGCTCCCCACTTGTCACTTTATTATGTTCAAGTACTCGCGAGCGGGAAGGCGTTAAGTTTGTCTATCACGTATGTAACCGACAACTGTTCCGGCAAAACTTTATATTCGACAAATAACTGTTACTTACGAACTACCCTTTAGGGAATACCTACTTTTGTACATACGCATCCATTTCATATGAAGTATTTACAACGGAAATATGTATACTGCTTTATGTAAATATTCTTCATGCATCAGTTCCATGGGGAAAATATACCAAGGTATAAATAAGTCAGTCTATTTTAATCCTATTCTTACGAGCCATATAAATATTAAATACTTCAGTTCCGAGAAGATTTACGGATTTTCAAACAATGCAATATTCAAACAAGTCGGTCCAGTACTGGGCAAAAGATGATCGAAAATAAACGGAAGTGACTGTGTCTAATTGAGTAGCAAGGCCGGTAGTCTCTTGAATTTTAGTTGAAATAGTTTCCTAACTTGGGTTTTAAGTTCTATCTGTCATTTCCGCCATGTATTTTTGAAAAGATAGATACTATACTTAGAAATTCGCTTCCCTTTCCAATCATTGTTAATGTATTTATGGAAACTGGTCACATTTAATTGCTGAAATCCTGTGAGTTATCAGAAATAGAATACGAACCATGTATTTTCCGACTAAGTAATCTGGTACACTTGCCTATTTCGCCGCAAAAACCGTTGTCAATTCCAAACTAACCGAGAGGGTACAATTTCTAGATTGTCATAAAGTTTTTATTTCACTATAAAGTTACAAGGGTCGACAAAGAAACGAACCGACATTTATTCAAAACATAGACAATATAATCCTTAAAAGCTACAAATCTGCGTTAGTGTGTGTGAGCAAAAAATATTGGAGTGACGCAGCAGTATGGCCGGCCGGCCGGGATCACCGAATGACTGCCGACTAACGGGACTCAACGAGATAATCCCCTGATTAGAAAGGCCGACGGCGCTTCTCTCTGACTCCTTCAAAGTACTCATAGATAGATGTTTAGAGCATTTCTTTATCACGATTTTAAATATTTCTGTCTGATAAGAATCAGGTTTTTAAGAGTTCTTAGGTAGGTACCTTTTGAATTAAACCAGCATTCATTTCTTCATCCATTTTTTGAAAGCGAAATCTTCAAAAGTGGTTACTACGGTAGGTACCTACCATTCTTTCTAGTTGAAAGTATGTGATTTGGTAAAATTATAGATTTTTTTGTGGATGATGTGTCCCGACTATACCTCTTAATTTTCATGCAGGATAAGTTTTAAACTAGTGCGCAAACTGTAACCATGAATTCAACATATCATTCTAGATCCCCAGCGCAGAACTTTTTTGTTGGTTATACAAGAAAACATCAGCTGTTTCATAGAAAAGTGCAATACCTATTAGGTATACGCGGTCAAAATGTATGGAAGAGCTGATTTTTGTTTTGTATAACCGACGAAAAATTTCAGCGCTGGGGGTTCTAGAATACACTAAACACTGCACTATGTACTGGATAAAAAAAAACCTGTATAAGAATGGATGAACTAACAATACATGACCACCTAGGCGGGTTGAATCTATAGCCCTTGGCCCACACTCCGCCCTAACTATTTAAGTCACACTTATAAGTGGACTTAGGTGTCCCGCCCATTTTCCCACTTCAACGATTCGGGCCTCTGAATAGCCACTTTGAAGTAACTTTCCAATGTCAACAAGTTTGTTCTTGAAACAAATGTCAACATTAGGAATGGGCTGGCCTTAACCTAAGGGACAGATAGAGGCTCGCACTTTATGGCTTTTTGCTGTTACATGTGTAGTTTACGCTACTTACTAAAAGCCTTCATCAAATCGGACCTTAAACTTCCACTGCTACATATGTATTTCTACCACATAAACCGCATAAATAGTGGCCTAGAGGGAATCTTTTTGTATCATTCTAAAGCAGCATATTGCATGCTCAGTCTTACCAAGTTAGGTAAGTAAACAGTCTTATCAAGGGATATCGTGTTACCCAGTAACTGGGTTGTGGAAGTCAGATAGGCAGTCACTCCATGTCAAATACTAGAAAAGGTGCATTTGGTAAGACTGATAGCCGACCCCAACATAATTGGGAAAAAGCTGGAAGATTACAAAACAATTGTTCTACTCCTTTCGTTATATTTTTAATCGACAAGACACCCGCAGATAGTGGCGATCTGCTCCCAGTCTAGGCCAGTCACCCAATAGAATTATGTTCAAGCGACGATGAAAATTCTTAGTTTTATCTTTTATCTCTTCGGGATCTAAATAAAACCGTTTTAGATTGAAAGCTTGCGAAAGCAGTTTAAATAATGACCAATAAACGCCAATATTGTAATATTTTCAGAAGTCTAACTGCAGTATTACGATAAGACAATGCGGTGGAGTTTTATCAACAATCTCGAAGTCGTTAAAACAGCCGTAAAATAAAGTTAAATTTGAATCGTAACGTTTGACCGTGATGCTTTATTAAAACCACGTAAATCGTTAAAACACCTTTCAATAACTTTCGCCGATAATGATGTTTGGTCTTTACATCGTTGATAACGTCTGAGCATTGAGGTATGGCTTTTCTCAAAAAATCAAAGCAGAAGAGTACTTGGGAGCGAGAGTGCATGGGTAGCCGTCACCTCCTTCTGCGAAGCAGTGATGCTCGCGAAGAGGGAGGTGGTGCACGTGAGGAAGAGGCAGTATATGCGCCCTCACAGCCCTAACCTCCGCAGGAGCCGCCCTGGGTGTCGGGAATCCCAGGCTGACTCCCGGCCACCGTAGGCGCGGGCTTGCGGACGGTGAGTAATGGGTAGCCCGCTATCCGGTAAGGACCAAGCCCGGGTCGACGGCGCGTTGTGTTCCACGCGCGTCACAAAGAGATGTCAGCACCAACTGAAGGGGCCAACAAGGGCCAATGCCTGCCAGGGGTGCGGGTTGTTCGAAAGAGACACCGTGGCCCCTGGCATACAGGCAACTGAAGGAACACGAGTGGATTTTAGGCAGTAAAGACACGCCCTCCTGCTTCACCCAGAGCGGGAGAAGTTATTTGATGATTTTCCCACCCTCAAAAAAAAGGAGTACTTATGATCAAAGACAGAGGTGCGTGCAGTTTCTAATGTTGAGAATATCGAGATCTACCTTCATATCTTATAACTTTATTATTATTAGGTACTATGTTTATAGGTTAAGTATGGGAATGTTGTAAGCAAACGTGTCGTTTTACGTTAACAAACTAAACGGAAAAACCGCCATTCTTTAAAAAAATATGCAGTTGGCGGCAGCTCGACATCACCAGTATCTAAAATGTGATGTCTTTCCAAATATATTTAATGATACACAGAATATTTACCCGTAGGAATGGTAGCCTAGATTGTTTTACTCTCTTTCAAAATAACATTGTTCTTAGCGATCGTGTCAATGTCAAAAATATCACATTTTTTTTATTATATTTTTTTTTTTGGTCTAAAATTCGGCAACTAGAAAATATAAGAACACGGTATACCTACTTATCTATTGTAACAGTTCTTGTAGAAATTAACTTGTTACACTTTTGTTGTACATTTTCTCCAAATTAATTAGGGTAAGTTTTTGCTAATGTTTTAAATCACTGGGGAACGCTTAATTCTAATTATCGTTTTAGACCATCAGCTTGCCGAAATAGAAGTTGTACCTAACTTTATTTTTGAACACCTGAAGAAGCAAAGAATTTAAATAAAGCCTTCGTTTTATTAAAAAGCCCGAATTGATTGTTTTCTTTGAAACTTTAGTAGGAATTTTGTAGGTAGGAGGATCTGAAATAATATTAAGTACAGTAATTTTGAGAATTACACCTTTAATATGATACTAAAACCGTGTCTTCATAAATGTTCAAATCCGTAGAGAACCGAACAAAAAAGCGACAAAATTTATAACAAAGCAACCGCGTGGAATAAATTCATGCAGGATCATTTTTATTCTCATCTGGCGTACCTACATTGGCTGGTACGTATCTACTGGAACTGGTTAGCTAGGAGCATTCAGTGAGCTTGTTTGGGACGTCACGTCGCCGGCCGCAGACGACTGTGTGTTCGGCTCGAAGCATTCATTGGCTCCGTTGTTTCACTTTTCGACCGACGGCGATCTAAATCTGCAAAAGCTTTGATTGGCTTCCATCAGAACGGGAATAAATCGACTAGCACCGCTACACCGCACCGACTTCAAAGGCTCGTCCTAGCTACGGTTAAAATTGGACATTCAAGAGAGCTCCATTCTTTCGTGTTTCATTGTAGCTAAAATGGAGCAATTTCGGCAATACCGGGCCTGTCTAAAGCGACGACGATTCGTCGCTGAAATTTTAACAGAATATAACTGTTTCAAAACTGAAAGCAAAGTTGAACAAAAAAGTTTATTTCGTTTTATATTGACAATAAAATTGAATTAGCCGACACGCGCAGGCTTTCTAGGTCTGTCGGTAATCCTATTTGCGGTGCGGACTCGCGCCAGTTGCTCCTAAAAGTTGGGTGCGCGTTACCAACAAAACGCTGCTAACGCCTCGAGAGATTGAGACTGGCTGCGGGGAGTGTACTTTTACACATGTGGAACCTACTTAGTGACGGATTAGTTTTATTCCGAAAAAATACGCCTTTATTCTTAAAAAAGAACTTAATTTACATGATTCAACTATTCATTACCTTTGTCACGTTATCATGAACGTAATTTACCCAACCGAGATTAAGCTATAAAAAATATCCGTTTTCGGTTTAAAGAAGCGTGAAACTCCGCCTAAATCTGGAAGGTCGCGCCGATCCTATTAACTTCGCTTATCAGAAATTAGTTTGCTTCCGATATCTTTTATTAGTAATTCCCCACTCCGCGTTCCAAAACACGATAGAATCCCTAAAGGGGGTACCTACCGAACGCTGCAGCGTCACTTCGTCTCGCATTATAAAATATGCAGATAAGTTACGGGAATTGATTCAAGGCACAAAGGAGGCGAGCGAACTGTCTATAGGCGTGCGCCGAGATTTCGGCAGTAATTTCCCGTGAGGGTACACTCTTATCTCATGACACTGAAAATATTTTAAATAACATACGTTTAACAACAACTTTTTCACTAAACGCTAAGCGATGCACCGGCGGAATTTATTTGCCAAAAAGATGTCAAAGAAAATACTTTTAGTAGCATTTAAACGCCATGTATTTGTACGCGCAACCAACAGCTTCGTTCTGAACCATTTTGCAGTCACATAACAAAAGTTATTACGGTGTATGACTTTATCCACGTCCTTATTATTAGACCATTAAAATTTAGCAAGGACAAGTTGCTTGAAATCCTAGCCATTTGCTAAGTACTTATATGTTTTGGAGAAATATTATCTTTATAGTTATAAACGTGATGGGATAAAGCTGTAGTTGCCGTTCACTGGCAACGAACTTTAAATCATTAGCAAACTCCAAGAGTAGCGCAAAACTGCACCGAAGTGGAATCAACTGAATCTAAAGGTAATCTGATCCTTTTACCTATAGGTATACCTACCTATAATACAGCTTAGTTTGATTATTGATTTCCCAATACGAAGATAAGAAACGCACTTTATGCAGCGCATATATTATGCCGCATAGGTATAGATAGGACGTTGTAATTACCTACGCGTTAATTTTCTCTTCATAAATGATCAAATCATTCAACACCCTTCAGAATATGACAAAGGTACGAGTATTTACTTAGCTCAAGACAAAATAGTTAACATGAAGCCTAAAAGCCTCGAGACCAATTAGGTAATGTAAATAATAGTGAAGATACAATTAAATACAGAAGCATACCACATCCGTTTTCCATTATGCTAGCGATGAGTCTGTGCTCATTTCACAACGCGATCGTTTTATTGATACTGTTTTGTTGTGCCACTCGGATTGCCAACTAATCCTGCTTCTGTGATACGACTAACGAACTACGCTCTGCGAGGATCGTTAGTAAGTAATACGTGAGCAATTCAAGTTTATATACAGCTTTAATAACATCAATAGCTACTAGGATTTTCCAAGAAAATAAAGTATTTCACAAAAATAAAAACCTTGTCCAGAATTTATTGGTTCATGTACTAATGATGCTGAACGTTCATTCTTCACACTATTGTGACTTTCTATCGAACATAACGAAGTCTGCTTCATAATAACAAAATTAACCATCTGTGAGCGAGTTCGTTGATTTCAGATGCAATTTAAGTTAAGATTTGTTTACAGTCGTTGTTGGTGACAGTTTAACTAAGCCCGACATGATTCTGTTCGCTCTCTAGCGCCATTTTTATTTTTATAAATAACTTAACGGGCTAATTTAATTAAACGCTAAGTTGCCTTCTAATCCTTCTTCATTTTCTTTAAGTAATCGAGTTTACGAAATAGCTTTTAAACAACTTTGAACCCGAAATCTTCCGATGGGGTATTTAATTCCACGTGTATTTGGTAAATAATTAAATAGACAATGGAAATTAAATTAGTTGAGGCTTTGTTACGTTTTTTTTTTTTTTTTATTCTGTATTTTTGAAGGAGGCTTTTACCCACAATGGTATGTCAGCCTCATCATAACTTAAACTTGCTATATGCTACACTTACCAATACAATAAACATAATTAATCTCTAAACAAATCAATAAGTAGATTTGCCATCTCACTTTATTACGTTGAAAATGAAAAATAAACGAGTAGAGACATAGTTCGGGAAATCCGTTGATTATTAAAATATACGCAGCAATATATATTTTCTATTTAAAAATTATCAAAGAGGGATAAACATGTAGCTTTTTGCTGGCTTATTAAAAATAAAACGACATCTCTTGGACTGAGTTCCCCGAAATATTCAAATAGCTACGAACAATGTTAGCGCTGTAGCCCACGTCGAGATAATACACTTGCTGAACTATATGTTTGCGTTGCAGCACCTAGGACGATGTTATGCTACCCTTAAAAGTTCTCGCAAGTAATTTGCATGGTATAGGTGTCAATCAGGTGGTTGTTTATTCGGAGGTGAGGGTGAAACGGATCGTGTTCGGGGCGCGGGGGGTGTGGAGGTATTCGTTTGCCGAAACAAGGCCGAAACCGGAGAGTGCTCAACGAACTCAAACACGGCGCACTATAATGAATTAAGTTAGCAACTCTCTTGGAGGTGAACCTGCTTCGTGTCACACTTACGTGAACCTTCAACTGGGAATTTAGCTGCATTACTTTAATTTATTGAACGTCGATACATCAATAACCCTCAATACAAACAGTAGATAAGTACTTTATATCTGTCCATCAGCAAATTGCGGACTCTCGCTACTCCCACAAATTGGTATGATGCAAAATCTGTTTAAACTCCCATCGGTTCGTCATTATCCACATAAAAAGGTCGAATGATAACAAAAATCAACGGCAATCGCTAACGAGTCGCGTAATGCGATAACCATCAATTATGGACATGTTGATTGAATGATTGGTCCGAATGCGAAGCTGATTGAGACTCTGCCAAACGTGAAATTAAATAACTGCTGAAAACATTTACCGAACACGTCTCGTATTTGGAGCTTATCTTTTTTATTACAAACAGATTTTATTCGCTTTTTTTCAATAAATTCGTAAACAGTGGTAAAAAACACAATATGCAAAGTGCACATCACAGTAATTTTACGGATGTATTCATCCTTAAAATTACTTTGATAATTGCTTAGTTATTGATTTATTTGCTGTGATTTTTTTTGTTTTATTTGCTGTGTTATTTGTGTAATTTTGTTGCGTACTCCATTTTTTCATTCGTCATACATTTATAACGAATGAAAATTTGGAGTACGCAACAGTTTTGAATCAGTGAATGCGTAAACATACGGATGTGTTTGACCTCATCGTGCAAGCTTACAGCGGTAAAATTATTCAAACCACAGTTTGGGCGTAGTAACAGACAAGAACGTGTAAAACATGGACAATCTGACAGCAAGTATGAACGAGGCGCGGCTAGGCGAGGCCCAGCTGCAGACAAACGTGATTGCTAGAGCTATGCGGAACCACTCCATGCTTTGAAATAAACACCTGATTTCGCATACTGGACCAAACTGACGGCTATATTACTCACGTCAACGTTTGGCTTAGGTTCTACGTTAATAATTAATGTGATACAACAAAGAGTGCCTCCTAACCAATTACCGCCTCTTGTAATTAATTAAATCTAAGCTTAAAGTATAATTATTTTCGGTCAATTACAAATTAATAATTCAAACAATCCAACCCTGTACACGCTAACAACCTGTGTCTCGAATAAAATTTATTTCACAGGTCAGGGGAAAACATTGCCTTTTCGGGAGAAGATAACTCAAAATATAACGGATTTGCGTAAAATATGTGAAACCTTTTGTATGCTAATACGATCCCATTGTTCGGAGATTGAATTTTCGGGTTATCATACTTAAGAATTATTCATGACAGATAGGTTGCGATTGTTATGATTTTTCACGGCAATCTTGTTACAGATAAAATATATGTAGTTGTAACCGCATGTTTCGTATGGTGCCGGACGGAGAAGAATAGCACCATCCCATTTCTTCTCGTGGGTGTCGTAAAAGGCGACTAAGGGGCTTTTACTAGAGATTGGGCAGCAGCGTTCTCTGTGCATTTTACCACCATACTGCGATCGCCAACCCGCCTGCCAAGCGTGGCGATTATGCCAAAACCCCCTTTTTGGGGAGGCCTATGTCCAGCACTGGACGTCTTTCGGCTGAAATGATGATGATAAAACCGCGAGACTATCGTTTCACATCGTTATAATGACTTAAAAAGCGTACGAAACCAACACTGCGACTTATGGCAGTGTTGTTTCCGTACGCTTGTTCGCGTGTTGTTCTTCTTAAGTGAACGTATATAAAATAAAGCACACATCTCTACTACACATTTATATTTTGTAAGCTTTTCATTTCAAAAAGATTCATTTTTCTTTGTGAAAATCATATGTGGTGCAAAAATGAACTAGGCGAGTGGAGTCTGAAAACTCTGAAATGGAAATATGCGCTGTCTGGTGTTGAACAAGCCATACGGAATATTCTGCTCGGTAAAAAAGTGTGTCACTTCTGTTAACTTAATATTGAATACGCTATAATGAACTGATCACTGTATATTGGAGTGTGAGAGAGACAGATCAGAAAGGGCATTCATTTCGGGAGGCATCGCACGTCTCGCGGACGGCTGGGAAATTGAAACTTTATATTTGAACGTACTTTATCTGACCGACGAACCTGGAACCTCTCTAGTGGAAAATCCTTAGTTGAAATAAAATAAAACGCCAACGAATTTCCTCAATACTTTCTACGACTGGAACATGCTTCACGGTTTTCACAGCGATTTGTTCAATGTATTTATTTTCGTTTTTATTCTGTGACGCTTAGCAGGTCGCCGTTGTTGCTGTTAACCTGAACCATTTACATTAATGTTGGCTTTTATTACTTACAAATTCGGCATCAGATTAAAAAAGCAATTCACAAGGCTTTGGGGGTTTTTAAAACATTTGCTGAATCGGTAGGTAGGTAGGATGTAGTCAGAGAATTTCCGATAATGAACAAAACATTTCATCGCAAAATTTTGTGCCTATTTAAAAGTCTTTTAACATGGTGCTGCTAATGAAAATATGGCGCCGGAGTTCACAATATTGTGATTATTTGACGTTATTCTGACGCGGAACGTTGCAATCGAAATATTGTTTATCATTGCGGAAACAGACAAAACTCTGGAACAGTTTTAATTTCGCTTCAGAAGCTGTTTTGGCTGTACATTTTGGCAGTTATATTGCGTATATTATGTAAGGGGTGTCCACGCAGTAATACATTGGTGATTAGAAATTAAAGGTTATGTTGTAAAACCTTCATTTGGGTTTATTAAGAAGCAATACATACGTACCAGAGTCGTCAGATACAGTAGAAGTTTTTCTAAGAAACTGATGGATTTTTTTGAATAAAATTTCATTCAATAAATCGAAAACAAACAGTTCATTTATCAGATTACATTTCATTGGAAAAAATCCAGCGGTTTCTTACTAAACTTTAACTACACTTCTCACAAAAATTAAAGGCGCAACAAAAATCCAAATTTTTGGTCTATTTTCAACGGGCTGTATCTTGAAGAAAACTGATCGTACAAATTAAAAAAAAGGAAATTATAGTTCCAAGTGTCTAGTTATGGGATCCGAACACCAATTTTGTTTTCGGATTTTTTTTCGAGTAATCCTTCAGAAACTACTGACAAAAAAAAACTTTTTTTTTAAATTTGTTGTTTTGGTCTACTTAACCTCTGTATGAAGGGAGTGGCGCGAGGAGGCCAAACGCCGGGGCGTAACTCCGCTGCCGTGAGAAATCGCATCGCAGCACAGCGAACAGAGCTCCGGCGGGATCTCATGAGAGTGCAATTGTCGCAACCCAGTGCTGGGCACGCCACGATTGCGGCGGTAAGTCCTCTCTTTGAGGAGTGGCTTGAGAGGCGGCATGGAGTCCTCACCTTCCGCCTAACGCAGGTCCTTATCGGACACGGCTGCTTCGGGAGGATCCTGTTTCGCATAAGGCGAGAGGAAACGCCTGGGTGTTTCCACTGCTAAAATCGCCCTGAGGACACGGTGGAGCACACGGTGGATGTCTGCCCGGTTTGGGCTGAGCACCGCCGCGTCCTTGCGGAGGCGATCGGCAGCGGCGATCTCTCGCGTCCGGCCCTGGTCCAGGCCGTGGTACGGAGCAAGAGTGCATGAGTAGCCGTCACCTCCTTCTGCGAAGCAGTGATGCTCGCGAAGAGGGAGGTGGCGCACGTGAGGGAGAGGCAGAATATGCGCTCTCACGGCCTTAGTCACCGCAAGAGACGCCCTGTGCGTCGGGAATCCCAGGCTGATTCCCGGCTACCGTAGGCGTAGGCTTGCGGACGGAGAGTAATGGGTAGCTCGCTGTCCGGTAAAGACCAAGCCTAGGTCGACGGCGCGTTGTGTTCCACGCCCCTGGCACACAGGTTACTAAGGGTACATGGGTGGGTTTTATTCAGAAAAAGTCTGACACGCCCGCCTGCTCCACCCAGACCGGGATAACTTATTTGATGATTTCCCACCCAAAAAAAGACCTCTAAACAAACTGGATGCCTTGGTTATTCAGCTCTAATTAATTTTTTTAAGGACCTCGATACGAGCACTTTTTGCTGAGATATCGGTCTTTGAATGGAAAAGGATCATATTGCCTTTAAGTATTTTGATTAAAAAATTAAGTTTTTCAGAGCAAAAATCTAGCTCCATAAATATTTTTGAAAATTCAATCGAGTGGGATAAAAAACGGCTTCCTAGATTAAGTTTAAGCTCTGTAGGGTCTTTTTACTAACTAAACACTTGGAGCTAATTTTGCTTTTTTTTAAATTAGCTGTACGACCATTTTTCTTCAAGATACAGCCCGTTGAAATACGAACAAACATTTGTTTTTTTTCTCTCCCTTAATTTTTGTGAGAAGTAGGTAAATATCGGATGACCTTGGTCACGTATCCCTGTCGGTGACTGTACGATTCGATTGAAGTACATTGTGGTTGCATGTACCAATGGCGAAATATTTGTTCATTCTTGCCAGTACTTTATAAAGAGAAGTTATGGAAAGCGACGATAAAAAAATATGTAAGTTTAGCTCCTAGAATGAGATTCTAAAAACGAGTAGTCGGCTGAACTGATGGTGGTCCAGTAAGATTTACTCCTTGCTAACGTTCATATTCTGACCAAAGCTCAGAAAGCCTTTCACTTTTTTAGCCCCTATGGCTACTCAAGATGTTAAAGCAAGTGGAACATCGTACGAGCCACCCTTTCGTAATAAAGTGTAACGTGTCCATATATATAGCCTCATGTTGCCTTAAACGACGCCATAACACTCCTGTGCAACCATTCATCATCATTAGATGGTCGATTAAGTATCTCTGCCTATCTACCAACGTTCCCATGAAGGCGACCATTGATATTTATAAGAACTATGGGCGATGGGTATAAATTTTACTATAACGTCCCGACTCGAAGTAATAAGACAACATTGGTCGTGTAAGGAAGTGTTCATTAAAGTCACCACTCAATCGGTGCGAGAAAATGATGGCAATATGATCATCATTATTAGCCTACAGCAGTCCACTGCTGGACATAGATCTCCCGGAAAAAGCCTGCGGGGATATGATTCTCAAACTCAAAGCATTTAAATCGAATACACACCTATTCCCCTATTGTCAGATAAAGTAATTTGAAATAGACGCGACCATAGCAAACTTTGAGTTGCTAGATCGAGGACAGCTCTAGTGCGTAAACGCATATTCTGTATGGATTTTTTATAATATGTTACCAAAACATTGGTAAGAATATACAAAAGAAAAATTAAGAAATAGGTTCATTGGCCCTAGTGTGAGTTTCATTTACCCGTCTCGATCAAACGTATCGAGCGCGTTCGGCGCTCCGATTGGTCCGTCACAAATCCAGATCCAATCGGAGCGCCAAACGCGCTCGATGCGATTGATTGAAACTTATACTAAGGCCTCTGTTAGAGAAAGTCTATTACAATACTGACGAATTTCTGACTGATAAATTATTCTGACTCGGGTGAATAGATGTTATTCCTATTGAATTGGGTATTTTATTAAACAGTTTCTATAATGAGGAGATGACACTATGCTATATTTACCGTTTTATGTTCTGATTTGTAATGTTGATGGCTGTGAATGATAGATAAAATTTTAAAATGTTTACACTGAAAAACCGAATAGGTTGAATTCCATAATGTTGATTTCACGAAAGTTGCGTTAACCTAATATTATGTTTAAACAACTATAATATGACATTTATTTCTACAACAATAAAATTGTTAAAAATTAATAGGTTAAACCAACCACTAAAAAAGGTTATAACGACACAATATTCGAATCTAAGTAAGTCTAACTGATAATATAGTCAAGTCAACATAATAGGTCTTTACCTATGAAATTGCCGTTTTGTATGAAAAAATTTAAACGAATTTTTTTCATGAATTTTTTATTTGTATTAATCGAAGTAATCACCCATGCAATCAATGCATCTTTGCCATCGCAGTGGCAGTTTATTGATGCCCTTCTTAAAGAAATCAGCTGGACGGGAGGCAACAAATTCTTCAAAGGCATTTTGTACTGCCTCTCGGGTATTAAATTTTTTTCCCGCCAAGAAGTTATCCAAATTCTGGAAAAAGTAGTAGTCTGTAGGCGCAAGGTCTGGTGAGTAGGGCGGATGACGGAGAGCTTCCAACCCCAGTTCTTGCAACTTGGAGACCGTCTGCTGTGCAGTATGAGGTCGCGCGTTGTCGTGCAGGAGCAGCGGAGACGAGCGATTGACCAATGCTGGTTGGAGATGCGCCAGCTTCTCCATCATTGTGTTCAGTTCTTCACAGTACACATCTGCAGTAATGCTCACCCCGTTTGGTAAGAAGCTGTGATGAATCACACCGGCGCTAGACCACCAAACAGTGACCATCACTTTTCTAGGGGTAAGTTTTCGTTTAGGGCATTGTTTAGGTGCTGAACCAGGATCCAACCAACTTGCTGAGCGCTTACGGTTATCAAACAGAATCCATTTTTCATCGCAGGTAACAATGCGGTTCAAAATTCCTTCATTTGTGTGTCTGTTGAGCAGTGCAAGGCACGTCTCGACGCGTACTTCGCGCTGGCGATCATTGAGTTCGTGGGGCACCCATTTGTCAAGCTTTTTTACCTTGCCAATTTGACGCAAATGGACCAATATTGTTTTGACGCTAACGTCGAAAGCTGCTGCTAATTCAGCCGTAGATTGTGTATCATCAGCTTCCACAATCGCCTTTAATTCGTCATTGTCGACCAAAGTCTTCGGACGACCGCGAGGTTCATTTTTCAGGTCGAAATTTCCAGAACGGAAGCGAGCAAACCAATAACAGGTGGTGCGTTGGTTTGTAGTGTTAGCTCCGTAAACGTCGTTGATGTTGCGTGCCGCTTGTGCCGCGTTGCTGCCACGACGGTACTCATATTCCATAATTACTCGAATTTTTAACGTATCCATGATGACGAAAAAGATTGAAATGCGATGAAAATGTAACACTAATCAATAAAGAAATGACTACTTTTAGAAAAAAAAATCCATGTTTTTAAAATAAAATTAATTTGAAATTAGAATTCTTAGCCAAACAAAAATTATTTTGATTTGAAATGGCCAGTACTGCAGAACGGCAATTTCATAGGTAAAGACCTAATATTAACGAAGTAGAGTCAACAAAATAACTAAGTTAAATATATATAATCAGTTTAAACCAAACTGAACACAGGTTAAATTTACCTTTCTAGTTCAACTATTTTTATATATAATCAGTTTAAACCAAACTGAACACAGGTTAAATTTACCTTTCTAGTTCAACTATTTTTATTTTGTTAATTCAACAAATCATGTCGGTAGGTGCTATATTAACCAATAATAAAGGTTGAAAAAAGGTTAAAACAACCTATTCGGTTTTTCAGTGTACCTATTTTATATTTGTACGCATTTGAGGCAAAATGTGACAGGAAATATTAGGAAAATATACTAACAGGAATAAAAAGACGTTCTTGCGACTGAAATAAAACATCTGTTGTGAACTATAAAACGATTAGTTTTAATAGTATTTGGTAACGCCGACTACAACAAGCACAAGGGAATAGCGCACCGCATTGTCTACGCGGCTCATACATAGCTTTGCCCAGTTGAATACACGACAAACGTACAAAGCGGAGTCTAGAGAACCAACCCGGTCTTCCGAAACATGATTCAAAGTTCAACATTCGAAAACAATATTCAAAGGTAACAGTTGCTTTATTTCTGCACAAATAAATAAACAAATATATAAATGGTAACAAAGAGGATTCACCACCTCCGAAAATGGATTATATTAGATATTATGTAGGTCCATCATTCCTACTCCGTGGTCACGCATCTTATAAACCCATGTTGATTTAGAAGAACACTTTCAATGATTCGGAATGTCACAAGAGATTTAGGTATCTACCCTAAGATCATACTTTTTCCACGTAACTCGCAACCTCTGAAATAAGAGTGTTCCTGTTTTAAGATTTCTGCCGGGGGCCTTCCGGTATATTTATTAAGTAACGAATTTGGAACTGTATAGTGGTCAGTTTAGACTGTCAGACAGTACAGGTTTCATGTCAGGCGTGATTCTTTTTATGTGATGAAGGACGCACAGATTTTACAAAACAGACTCAAATATAGAGAACATTTAAGTCTGTCACGGCATACGAATCATAAAATTAGCAATTACACTAGTAATATAATGAAAAATACAGCATCAATCTGTTCCCACTTTATTGACATAAAATGGCTCTCTGTCTCTCCCGTACCGTGCATCGAGATACGTCATAAATATTAACGCGAAATTACCAATGTGGGACACATACGAAACACTTTTGTGACCACAAATAATTTGATATTTCAACTGCGATCCCACAAACTAATTGCGCGTCTACACTCTACATAATAGATAACCTTGTTAAACCACTGACGTTTAATATACATAACTTGCCTAAAATTCTGACTGTTACGAGTTACACAAAATGTTCAAACATCTCAATGGTTTGTAGGTAAATCTCGATAATTGTGCTCAGTGAAAGAGGCTTCTGTTCGATAATGAGTTGGTAGGAGATCGTCTTTTATACTCGCGCAGCGGTAAGATCTTTTGAATTATGAGTGTCGAGGGAATTCGCCGTGTCTATACCGAAGTTGCTTGAGGTAAGAAACAACATAGTTTGAGAACCTGTTCAACTTGTATTTTATTGAGGATAAAATATATTCTCCTTTCTGACAAGTAAACGCTGATCAAGCAATCATTCGATACTTGTGAGTTGACCCATTTCCTGTATAAAATGGTATTGTATGGTCGTTGAGTCCAGACGGATATTTCATTAGCTGGCGGCGCGGTGTGTAGCCGGCGGACGTAGCGCCGCGACCCGGAGCAAACTTCACAAACATCAGACAGAAACTCGTTAGCCATCCCCCTGCACACTTGCCTCGCACCCCTCCCCCCCCCCCTACGTTACTAAACAAATGTCTCACTCCAATTCCGCAGATTGGTACAACTTTATATGATGAAACAGCAATTTTTCACTTACCTATATCCCAACAAAAGATTCAATTTCAATTATTCGATTAATAAAACAGTTTAGCTAAAAGGGAATTCTTACGTTTTCCTCATGTTCTCCGCTCATTAGCTTTGAATTTTTCATGATTTCGAATGCGAATTTGATGTTTTTTTTTTTTATACTTTATGAAAAATTAAAATGGCTCCTTGCTAAATAATAAACAGCCGTACGGGTTAATCGAAAGTAAAGCTACGCTTAAAAAGGTAAGGTCGTGGATGGGTGACCACCCATTACAGTGCAAAACCCCTCTGAGCCTCGAAAATTCTAGACTCTCATTCGTAGAACATTCGTTTCGGGTAGTCACAATCAGAAGCCCGAAAAGTCTGACAAGTAGTCTTACCACAGTATCCGTGTAACCCATTAAGGAGGTCAGATAAACACTCACTCCATGTAAAATATTCTTATTTAGCTGCATCCAGGTAGACTGGAAACCGACTCCAATATAGGTGAAAATAGGCTAGGCAGATGATGTTGCGGCTGCTCGATGATGCGTCTCCGCGTCAAGCAACAGGCGCTATTTTATATTGTAGGTAGTTTCGTAGGTATTTCAAAAAAAATCTCTTAACTCAGTAGCACACAAAATCTTTTACATTATTTATTAACGTATTCTTAAACATTTTTTATTACTAATTTTCAAGTATTTATCTATTTTATTACGTCCGTGTGTCGCTGCGGGGTGTCAACTCAAAACCAGCGCTGAGTGTCTGACGCCCAGCAAATGCTGAGATGGAAACCCTTTCGGTATTGGCACGCTCAGCACAATTGTTACTACAATTTCATTGTTATGTTTATTGTTCTCTTCTTTTTATAATGTGTTTGTTGCTGTTGTGTTGTGTCCCTGTCGAATAAATGTTTTCTATTCTATTCCAAGTAACTAATATTCGGAATTTTGGGCATTTTCCTCAAACGACTCATGCTTTCTCGTGGCGATATGTTTTATCAAAGATTCTATATAAAAGTATCGTGTTGCCTTAGTAACCCACTTTTAATGTAAAATGGCAGTTCTGGCATATTATTTCTTAACTCTTGAGAGGTACTCGTATACGTTGTTGCGTGACAGCATTTTCTGTGCAATACAGATTTTTGTGTTTTATCCTATTTCTGAAACTCGATCTTGATACGATATTTCATAAGCTTTGTGCCCACATTCAATAATAGCTTATCTACATATGCAAACATTACAAAAAGCTTGTTATTATGACACGACGACTCTTGTAGATATTTAGAAATGCTAACAGCTACTATTATGTAGTACATAAACCTACACATTTTTAAACACAAACAAGGAGTAACATACCCAATAGGTCCCTCATTTACATTTTATGTCAGTAAAATACATGCCCGTACAAGAATAAAGTCAAACACAGAACCTTAACTTCCGTACAATACGCCAAGACAAGTAAAACAGTACATCACTTCGTATTTAATATGTATGTACCTATAAATCTCCAATAAAACGCTTCCACTCCATTAAGTAAATTGAAAAACTTTTCGATGATCCGTATTCCGTAACCACATCCAAATTATTATTTAATTATCTTACACAGTAAGTCCGTATCTCAAATCAAATTAATAACTGCTTTGTTTAAAATAGGGAAAAGCTGAATATCCTTTGAGAATAGATAAGCCATAGAAAGTTCACAAAATCGTCGAAGTTTTCAGCCTTCCGCCCCAAATCCCCGACAGTGTCGGTCTAAATTTTATGCAACTTGCCTAAGATGTAGCAAATTGTGCAAATTTTAAAAAAATAGTTCTACTTTATTGAAAAATCTTTAAAAGTAGTTTTACTTCACTGAACTAGCTTTAATTTCTAAGTAGAGTTAAGTACTAGCAACAATAAACAACAAACAGCAGTGAATAAACAAGAATTCTAGTGAACCAAAGAATCATTCTGACATCACCCGGCAACCTCTGAGAAATTTCTCCTTGAACGTATATTCTGTGAAAATACATAGCAAGCTTATATCACAGTTTGTATGAATAGCATTACCGTGAACATAGAAGTTGTAACCTGCACCGAGTTAGTTATTCTCGCATCAGACTATTTCTCGCAGAACAGTTGTTAAATTGATCCGTAGCTAACAACAATTCCACTGAAGAAAATACTTGGCAACAAATCTTCTTCGCCGGAAAAGGTTCTACTAACCAAATCCAGATTCCAGGTGTCGGCGGAACAATGCAATTCCCGAACAAATCGTGTCGGGGACGCGGCGTCAGCGCGGCGCGAAATCTCGCCACCGTTCCGTCGCCGGCCCGGAGTCGTCTCAATGTCGCCTCGAAGTCGCCCCGTCGTCGGCTCCAAGTCGCTCTGACACCGCACTACCGACGACTGCCTACACGTCCTCTGTTCCCGTTCTTCGAGTGACAGCTAACTAATATCAGTCTAGTGAGCTATGAATCGAATATGCGATGATATACCTACACCGCTAAACCTTTATAAGTAAGTTTATAAATGTGTTTCCATTCATACTTACCTCACTATGCTTTTTCAGCGTTTATGTCTTTAAGTTATGTAGTCTAAAAAGAACGGTGTGAAATTTTTAGCTCTCAAGAAAATATCAATTAATTATGGGGGTAGTTAATAGCAACATATCAATCGATCAACTTGAAAATAAAATGCAGTCTTCATAGAGAAACTCAAACTGTTCAATGTTTTGTAGTTTTGTATTGTCCTAAAAACACTGGCCGAAAACTATTTCATTGATATCTAGAGCCATAAAATCGGCGACCCATATTTTTTGTGCATAATGTTTATTCGCAGTATGTACATGTATAAGTACTCATAAGCGTACGTCCATCCAGTGGCTGAGTAACTTTGTTGAAAAGAAAACCAGTGGAAAAGGGAAAAGAAATAAAACTGTTGGCTGACGAATTCGACAGAGATTTATCACCCCCGCGAGGTTTTAGCGGTTCCTAATTTACCTACCGGGGAGACGGCTGAAGGACGATAATTCATTTTTATACATTTTCATTTTATTATACTAAGTTAGCCTCCTAAGGCCACATATTTTATACTTAATGTACCCTCACGGCAACATTTAATAATACAATTGAAATAAGAAATTCTGATATTTCAGTCCTTAATTACTGCAATTCATTTGATTGTTTATTCTACAAGATTGATAAATAACCCTCCACATACACGTATTCGCTCTTATTTTCATTGCAGTCAGTTCTACGAAGTTTCATTTCCCACATCAAATCTTTATGCGCAAATACCTTTCCAAAGAGTTCAGAAAAAGTAATTACAATTTACATTATTTTTACGATTTCCCAATAAAATAAACATGAAATAATAAATTGGTGGTTATTCCAAACAAGCCACTGGGCACGTTGTTTATTGTCGGTAGATAATCAATATTTTCCATTTCACAATACCACGATTTCAATCTTTGGGAAATCAACAAAAATTTGCATACAAAAAGCGCTATCTGTTTTGCATAAATCGATTTACCTATCCTCTTTCGAAAAGCTTTTTCCTTCCCAATTTCAACGGCAAGTTTATTTGTAAACAAAGTAAGAATTGCTCTGGGGTATTACCAAATAAAAGTTTGGAATGTAGCAGAAAATTATTCGAAATTTAAGTTTTTTATGGTCGGTGATAAATATAAGCACGACTGTAACACGTCATTTGGTTATATTCAAGAAGTTTCCAAGACACATCCAACTCAGTAGCTGAAGAATATTACATTTTCGTGTCAAAATTTTACTTTCTTACTACTAGAACCTACGTTAACATAAATATATTTAACTAACATTACCTAATTGTTATTTGGTTAGCATATTAAATAAATACGCAAGTGTCGCAATTTGATACTTTATGGTGATTTGCTCCCGATTAGAATACGAAACTAGACGATTTCCGATTCACGAATCGTCCTATATCGAGTGTTGAATTCTAGATACAAACTACAGTTATTGAGGCCGTCGAGTTGCGAACGTCCAAAGTACATTTCGCTCTAGACCTTTTGTCGACGAAATGAATATAATAATAGAAGCTGTCAGTGTCGATATTCAAATTAACATGAATCGTCTATGACTCTACTGTACCTACTGTAATTGGCGAAAGTGTTACAGAGACGAATGTCGAAAGACAGGGAACAGTCACGAACACGGCGACACGAATGAATTTATCGTTTTATCAGGATTCCCGGCAATAAAATAACGAATATAAAACTGCTGATGATGTTTCGACGCGTCTCTTTGTACCTAAAATAATTTTTTTAGTATATCTAGTCTAAGTAAGCATAATCTTATGTAACAATGTAACTAACATGTATGATTTATTTAATAAATTCAAAAAAGCTGAAGAATATACTCAGTTATGCCTATGTATATTCTTCAATTTGCATGTTTTTCATCAAAACAAATTTTACAAAAGACAAAGGGAGTATACATTTTTATTATTACCGGATTAGAACTCGCGTCATCGCATTTCATTCCGGCACCCGACGACAGCTCTGTCAGCGTCCCACCTGCCGCAAGGGAATATGTAATCCTGAATAGGATCATACTTAAATGTCAGGTGCGAAACCTCCTCGGTAGAACAAATTCGCGGCTGGCCATTTTTTGTCTCTTTGCCAACGAATCACCAAGCTCATGGGGCTTTCAGTGCGCCGCTCGTAACGGCTATTGTTTCGTGCCAGTTAGTTTTTTTGCTTGCTTTTTTCAGTTTCGTTCTTTTATTCTAACAACTATCGATCTTCTGAATATCGGATATCAAATGACACTTCTCAGTTCTACGCTTTTCGCTTCGCTTGTTTTCGAAATATGAGACTGCGACCGTTCTGTCGAGTACAGCCGCCATGCCTATTAATTAACTTGCTTTTTTTCTCCTTTAGACACGTTGTGTATGAATAAAAGATTTATTATTTCTTTGATTAAATCTTTTTGTTTTCAAAGACACTTAAGACGCCTTCCGGATACAATATTTGTAATTTTCCCGTTTGAACGCATAAATTTAATTATCAAATCATTAAAAGTACTACCTATGTAAGAATAACTTGAACGTAAACTATTCACACTTGACCTATTACTTTTGGAGTTCTCACCCCGGAGACTCCCACATGATTGATCGCCACAACTCCGTATGTTCAAACTTCCCTGTATTTATTCTTATGTATCTACTCAATAAACGTCACATATAACACCGAATAAATGTCTTATTACAAAGACAGCTCACTTTCCTCCTAATTGGAATCATCGATTTTTATTATGATTTGTGTAAAATAATTGACGATAACTGCTTTTAATTCTTTGTCTAGCCTATCAAACATTTTATATAACAGTCGATTAAAGTTAAAATTATTGTTAATATATGAACGTGACGAGCGTGATTCCTAACTGCCTTATTAAAAGTAAACCTCTTCAACGTTATTTTTTATGTAGGAGCAATTTGTTCTTAAATCTTTTGTAAGTTATATTTATCTCATAGCTAAGATTAATTGAATCGGGCTTCTTAGTATTGAAATAACTATATTATTTTGTTTTCTTTAAGAAAAACTTGAAAAATTTAGGGTCTTAATTTAATATCTTTTGTACTAATTCAGTTATCTTGGCATCAAACGCCGAGACATGATTGACTGACTAACTGACAACGCCTAAAGCATAAAAGATAGAATTTAAACATTTTGGTAAGAAAAAGAAAGATTTTTCTAGTCTTTTTTTCCAAACGAACCTTTCTTTGGTGAAGTCTGTATGCGAATGAAGTGGCGAGTCACAGCTAGGATTGAAATGAAAACCTTGATTTTTGTTACCTGAGCAAGTAAAATGGCAGCAACGGAGACTGATGTTGATTATTCCCATTTCCATGCAGACATTATTGCGATTTCATGTGATCGTACCCGTCGTAGCAAGCTGTAGTCTGTATTTTGCCTGTGAAAACTAGGAATACTAAAGCGAGAGCTCCGAGTTTTCCTATTTCTGTTAAAACATATTTTTTTTAAAGGTGAAAAAGTTCTCCACAAAGGTATGCTGCTTAGAGGTTTTTGGTCAGTTAGGGCTTAGCAGCTAGCAAATTCTCATCGTCAAGCACCATCAACTATCCATTGACTAAATCAAATCTAAGCCAACCCACAACGACTGTGTAGTAACTCAAATGGATTTTATTCAACCATTAACATGGTTACAACAGATTAACCTACCTTATTTTTCACATTTCATAAAAGGGTTATGACACATAAGAGAACCAATTTCGCTACAGAGTGAATACACAAGAACACTGTATGAGTACGTTCACAAAAAAATCCGTATTAATTTTTCACTAAATATTTAGCAAGCATTCACTGTAAATCCTATTTTACAATACGTATTCATCTGTTAATCTTTTCATGCTCGTATTGAAACGTTTCATGAATCGTGCATTTGGATATTGAAAACAAAGAATATTTTAAAGCTCTGCGTGGTATTAAATTTAATGAAAAATAGGTTTTGTTCAATTCCATTAACATAATTGATGCGGCACCACTTTGTGTCTCACAATAATATCACACCAATTATGTTTTCGAAGTTAATTGGTAATGCATTCCCCGCATAATAAGGTACATGCGCTAACAAATTACTCATCCAGATATTTCCGTATTGATCGAACACAACAAAGAACACCGTTAAGCCGAACCCATTTAATAAAATAATATCTAGTTATGCAGGATACGTTTTTAACCAGTGCGCAAACTAACCATGAATTCAGCAAATCATTCTTGACGCCCCAGCGCAGAAATTTTTCATCGGTTATACAAAAAACCAATCAGCTCTTTCATAGAAAAGTGCAATACCTACGCGGTCAAAATGTATGGAACAGCTGTTTTTTTGACGAAAAATTTGTGGCGTCTAGAATGATATGCTGAATTCATGGTTACAGTTAGCGCACTGGTTAAAAACTTATCCTGTAGATCTAGGAATTGTTGTAGTGATGAGTTTCGGGAAGGTTATCATGCTGGTGCAAATCCAGTAAACCTTTCCACTAAGTTCGTATTCATATCATTGGAAGAGTACATACCACAGGTGCACTAGAGTTCAATAGGCAGTTTTAGTTGTTTCTGCTGTTAATATTGACGTGTATAGCTCCATCAATTTTTTCCAATCAAGACACTCTCCATTCAAGTTTTCTATACAGAGCAGCATATTTTTTCTAAACCAGTGTATAGTGAACCATATAATTTCGTCAAGCAAGGACGTACAGCAATCAATGTGAAGCACCCGAAATGCCATGAGTAATGTTCACAATTTTGTCACCCTCATTGCCACCCGGGACGCTCACTTTTTATTTCAATAAATGCCAAATGCCTGTCACCCAAATATATATATCGTTATTATACACCTTATATTTTAATGAAGTGCTTTTTATATTACCTTATCCAATTTCGTATCTGATCTGAAATTGTATTTCCAGAGATTTGGAATCGCAAACAGAAATTGCTGTGAAGCATTAGAATTAAAATAAGACTTTGAGACTCCGGTAGACAGTTTATAGGCGTTCCTGAAACTCGATAATCGACACCTTTTCACGTTGCAAAAATATCTTGAATTGAATTGCTATTCTATTTAGTACTGTTGAACAAAGAAGTCAACAGTCTTAAATGCATCCTACTTTCTACTATTTCTCCTAATATTATAAATGTGAAAGTTTGTATGTACGTTACTCAATCACGCAAAAACGGCTGAACGAATTTGAACGCGATTTGGCACTCAGATAGATTATAACCTAGATTAACACATACAATTATTTTTGTCTCGTTAGTAGGTCCGTTCCCATGGGATAGTTTTCGACCTCCACACGTGCAAATTCCGCTGGAAAAACCTTGTAGCTATCTATATACTATTAAGGGCATGATACTGCATAATTGTCACCAAGATGTTCATATATTAAAAATAAATGGTCAATAAATTAACAAAACGTACCTAGTATCATAATTAATTCGGTGGATTCCACTTGTCGACTGCAGGTTCTTGAAATGAAGAGCCATCGGACCTTACCGTACACGCTCCCTACAGATAATTCAATTTGCAGGGGTGACTCACCCAATTATAATATCAGCACCAACTCATTTTAAAGGCTACTCAGTTCTAATTTACTGTAATTTCATTCGGGCTTCTCGTTTTATTCTTTCCGTAAGTATTTGAGGTATAACATGGAGTCTGATTACGTTTTCTGATGTTTAAGCAAAGTTCCCGCACATTATATTGGATTTTGTCGGGTATCAAGCAAACACAAAAAGTGAAATGAGTTCATCAATTCAGTCTTTGTAAACCAACTTGTCTTACTTAATAATTTATTAAATGAATTAAATACCGAGAACTAGTGAATACCTATAACATTAGGTACCTTCCTATCTTTTAGGAAATACGCTGTTCTGAGAAAAACGCAAAAAAGACGCAAGGCAGCTCGTTAACAACATTACGTTTGAATACATCAGTAGTCCATTGTAAATATTTCCATTTTTTTATTTTAACATCGTGGTTTTGAATAATGTAAGTAATGGAAGCAATGGTTTTCGCCCTATTGATCCAGTGTATTGTTTAAATTTAAATTTTGCTGACATTTAGAGCACTTTACTCGCTCACGGCTCCGGGTAGACAACCCGTGACCACGAACGAGGCGACCGCTCGTAACCACGACGGCTCAATATTCACAAAATTAAAAATTTTAACAGCAGCCAGGAAAGCATCCGTCAGTTTGGCTTTATTTTAAACAAGATTTATTGTTCCACATATCGTATTTAATAAAATAAATAAAGCTGAGTTGTAAAGTAAAATTATTACTAGCTGCAAAAAAACATTGACGATCCGACAGCCTGATTAATAACCAAAAACTATCCAGGTGTAAGGCACTGAATTAGGCTTCTTAGGTACTAAAATAAAAAAAGCCCTTACTTTCATTCGATCGACTTTCACGAATTACTCCGAATGAAGCTGAATGATGGAAGCATATTATTTATTTCGGCTTCCAGAAAAGAAAATGTTGCTCTGTTTTCTCTTTTAGATAATGTAAATAAACTACCTTTATTTCGGACGGTTAAAGAATGCATACTCATCTACAGATACACGAATATTTTGTGAACTTCGGTGCCATAAAATCCAGTGTGTTCTCTCTAGTGAGATAACAAAGATACTCCACAGAGTGTCACTGATGAATGTTTGCACTCCACGTTGCATTTAATGGCCGAAATACAAGAGGCACGGTGACGTGATAACAAACCCAAAATATTCCTGCGTTTACAATTACTTTTACAATATCTTAGCCATAAGTCAAGTCAGCCATACGAAGAACTATTCAGAACAAAAAAAAACATGTTATAAAATAGAACGAAGATAGTTTTATTACGGCTATCTATTTCAGCACGGAGATGCAAGAACGCAGACTAGCTCCGTTTAACTAAGATATCTTTGAAACTTCCCAGTTCTCTCTCCCTGAATAGAAACAGAATCGGAAGTCGTTTTGCCCTCCTCTCACGAAACTCTACGCTCGTTATACATTTGTAAAAATAGACGTTTACTATACTTATCATTAGCAACTTTGGCCGAAGTAAAAACTTCCTCCCTTTCGTTTTACCCTTCTCAACATGGATTTATTGTTTGAAGGTCAGTTTGATCCTTATCTTGTCTTGTAATCGATTCCGCTGGATTTTACCACTTACGTTTCTGTTAACCCCGCAAACATCTATTTTGATTACGATGTAAGTGGTCTAGACGTATTTGCCTTAAAGGATAATACATACACAGTATTATGAGTATTTTTCAAAACATTTAAATAAATAGAAAAAATCTTCAGTCTCAATCAGTCTTGCTTAATGTTTTCAAGTTTTGCTTACTTTGCTTTATTTTCTTCAAATATATGAAAATCTATGGTTTTTTGTTCGTATTTATGCGCTGCCATGTCGTTAATCCCATTGCGATTAAACTTTGTCAACTTATTGCTAGCACTTGTGTGAAGGTTATGATGATAATAAAAATCTCATGGATTGAGTCGTATGCAGAGGCTTGTCATAGATAATAGCTATAAGGTATCGAATATAAACGCTAACTCACTACAAAACTGCATCCTATAGGTTTATAAAAGATATACTCAACCATAAAAATGCAACACATTACTTGATTCTTTTATTTTATACAGCACGTTAACGTAAAAGCACCCGTCAGACAAAAGGTGTTCCGGAGCGATCCAGGGAAGCGTAGTTTTTGTATCGTCCGATTTCCTATGAAATACGTGAGACGAGATAACGCCCCGGGAAAAATCCTATGCGAGAACGATCCCATAGAAGATCGAATAAAGTATATTCTGAATTGCTGCCACCTCCGGGCAGCTTTCAGTCCGAGGGTTTCGATTGAACGGACTAAGCATGTGACAGTATTTCTGATCTGAATGGAAAATATTCGTGAAGAAAAATATGATTCAAATATTGCTTCAAGTTCCAAACTAAAACTTATCTGATTTTTTTCGACAACATCATAACTGAAGAAAATTCAACACACAGAATGATAAAAGCTTCTTCCTAGTAAGTTTTCTAGATATAAAATACCTTGAAGTTTTTAGTTGAGAGCTTCCATATCTGAGTGGCAATAAATCGAGGATCTTCTCTGAGAACGATGACAAAAGATATAAAATAAGGTTATGTCACAATGTGAAGGCGTAAATTCTCCCCTTATCTCACAGGTATGGTGCCTTCAATCGTTGCTTTATAGGAAAATGCACTGAGTTATAAAACAGACATACATTTATATATATGTTTAACACGAAACATGCGATTTGTACAACCAACCATCTTGAAAATACGCTACAGCTCTAAATACCAATCAGTTTGTTAATTCATAATTAAAGTACAAAGTTATAAGCCCCGTGATTTGAAACTAAATCCACTGTTGTTCATAAAATGTTTAGTTTCATGGGGCAGATTATTTCAAACTCAGTCGCTTGTTATTTACCCTTTCATAATTATTTCTACGCTTCGTCAAAATTCATAAACCTAAACTCATTTGCTTCAAAAGATGTAACCGCTCCGAGGCATGGTCTATTTACTATGTTTATCTCCTTTGTTGTGTAGTATTCAATTCACTAAATTATCTTACCGTTCATTTTCGTTTACCCAAGTATCTTAGTTGTGTTTATTAATTTTCGTATTTTTCTGATGAGGTCAACTTGCTCTGACACTTTTTCGGAAAATACGTAAATGAAATATCGAGGTACTTTTCTTCGCAGATATAAAATCATCACAGTAATATTTTCTTTTATTCAGTCCCTTTTTATGTTTGTAGCCGTCAGGTGCAGGTAGAACCGCGGGTCATTAGGACGACTCGTAGCGCCGCTACGGAGCTACGCCGTAGCACGAACTCAAATCACACCGACCCTCAATCAACACCAATGTCAGGGCTTGTATAGTTAGGAGAAAAGTGAAAATATATTTATAAAGAAGGCATGAGTTGAATATAAATGATGATTAAGGAGTTTGAACTTTTATTGCTCCTCGCATTACCTATTCCAGAAAATTCAACTACTCATAAAACGTAAAATTGCGTGAAATCTGCAAAATACCGTGTATCGCCAACAAAAGATCTTGGAGAAACTTTGCTCCTCTTTTCGGCATTCACAATGGTATTACAGGCAGGATTCAACGAAATGGGACGGAAAATCGCTTTGATGCGTAAATAATTGAAAGTTAGATGTAAAATTGGGGAAAGCCGATTGTTGGTCTGGAATATGCCCAAAGCCTTAGAACTGTTTCGGACGTGTCGAATTATGGACAGTGAAGTGAGTGCAGTAAATTGTGGCGTCGGGAGTCGGGAGTGCGCTCATATATGTAGTGGGCGTGCGATCGATAGCGCACTAATGAGCCGTGACATGCTGTCGACAATCGACATATGTGTATCGAATGCGTCGATCCCGGCACGGTCCGGGAGCGTACCGTCGTGCCGCCGGTTCGTGCGCCGGTCCGGGCCGTGGCACGTGCGCTCTCTGCATTCCCACCACCGCGGCTTTCAGCACCAAATGCTCTCTCGAATATCAATTAGTTCTCTTGCGCAAAAATTAACCCACAACGGTAACGATTTTGATGCAAGTCTAACTGGTATACGTTCCATGTCCGTGCCGAAACAAGTAGATTATGCTTTGGTGCCATACAAAAGTATTCGGTTTTATCTAAGTAAAGATTACCAGTGTCTTAATTAGCACCGAATCTCAATATTCTAAAATTCTATGAAAATCAATAACGTTATAAAATATTTAATTATTCTGATATGATTCTTAGAAGTACCTAAAGGAAAACTGAAAATTTTAAGTTTCCCTTCAGGCAATTAAGTATAACAGGTCTACCTATATACTTCACATTCCAGTAGTTCAGAACAAACGATATATGTGTGTCTGTGAAGCGGACAGCGGTCGGCGCCGCGCGCAAAGCCCGCGCCCGGCGGAACATTACTCAGCCGCTATCTGATGTCGTCTGCTAATTGACTAGAAATACAGATAAACGCTATTTTTACTCCGCCATAAATCTTCAAATACCTTTGTGATTTACGGATCGATCATTCTCAAGATTTCGTTATACACGAGTAGATATATCATGGTCCTGCGTACAAGGATAAAAAATAAAAGCAGGCTTTTCGAAAGGCAAATTTTATTCATGGTCCAACGTATACACAATGAACGGACCCTTTCAATGTAAAATTTCGCATTATTATGTTCACTCACATATATTACAATATTTACAAATGGATACAACTCACTTAATTGAACACCGAGGGCGGTTAACTACTCGCGAGAAAGACGAGCGTGGCTGCCGTGAGTGCGAGGCGCGGCGAGGAGAGCGCGTCGCGAGGGCGTGCGCCGGCACCGGCCGCGCGAGCGCGTGCGCTGCCCCCCGCCTCGCCGCGGCAGCCCGCGCTGCCCGCGCCCACGCTGCCCAGGCTACGACCGCGCACTTTTAATGGCGATATACAAAAATTCTCTTCCGGGAAATCTTGTGTCAGGGCCAACGGGTTAGCGAGAGGGTCCCGACCACACTCACACGGCACGTGATTCCCACGAATCACTATGTTGTCAACTTCTAAAATGACCGCCTCCGGCGTCTCCAACATGTGGTTGCCGGTTAGTTTAAATGTGGTGACGCTGTTGTTTTGTACTAGGGAAAGTTCTTCAATGCCGTCAATTTTATTGTTGCAAATTTCTAATATATCAATACGCTGTAGACCGTCAAACGCGCCGACCCGCACTATCCCCAGATCAGATTCCCGAAGAGCCAGCCGGCCGACCCGCACCAGGCCTCGAAATGTATCAGGCAGCACCGCCGGTAGATCCATGTACGCCAGTTCGAGCACGCCGACCCCTTCCAGCCCAGCAAAAGCTTGAGGCTCGATAGATCTTATTCCAGATGGGAGTTCAATCTGCGCTACATCATTAAGCCCCGAAAAGGCATGCGCTAATATACGTTTAATTGGATTATTCCGTAGGGAGATGAGCTTTATAAAATTGGTTCCTGCAAAAGCGTATCCCTCGATTTGAGCGATCCTGTTGTGTGTCAGGACGATTGAAGTAATGTTTTGTAGAGCAGCGAACGCGAATGCATCGACCGTGGCAAGCGGCGTGTGCTGGATGTAGAGCTCGCGGAGTCGCGGCAGGCCCCGGAAGGCGAAGGGGCGGATGCGCGTGAGG
Source organism: Polymixis flavicincta (assembly GCA_949987655.1). Classification (NCBI taxonomy): domain Eukaryota; kingdom Metazoa; phylum Arthropoda; class Insecta; order Lepidoptera; family Noctuidae; genus Polymixis; species Polymixis flavicincta. The sequence continues at coordinate 15,031,834 of OX465181.1, read as the reverse complement.
TTGCAGGCATCCAGCGCGAGGCGGCGCAGCGCGCGCAGGTGCGCGAACGCGTCTGAGCGCAGCACGCGCAGGTCGGCGCGCGACAGTGACAACTGCGTCACGCTCGCGCTCAGCGCCGACGGCACGCCGCGCAGCGTCGCGCTATTGCACACCACCTGCGACAAAACAGCACCAGTAAAATAAACATTTCACATTGTAATCAACGCTGAACCCTGTTCCAATATTTTCCAGCGCCGAGTCCGTGACAAACAACAATCCTACAAAAATGATTGAATTATCAGTTTCGCCGTGTCACGACCTAAGCATTATTTCCACTGTTTGCTCGGTCAATAAGGTTAATCCTTCCCGAAATATTGTCATCGGCATTCGCAGGCCGAAGTCCATAATATTTTGATTGAATTGTTCCAAACTTAAGCTTCGCACATAATCGACCAAAACAAATATCAATTTGATCCATCCCTGTAGGTACAATCATATAAAGCGTCGATGTCGAAGCTTCAATTCAATTTAGTAGGTGCGTACCAATTCAATTTACGTGTATTAGTGGCCTGTTTGTCCATCCAATCGATTGATATAAATACGAGACACGTCTCGTGACACACTGAATCTAATGTTAATATTACACAGGGTTATTGGAAAAACACCAACAACCTCTTAAGAGGTCATTGTACTCATGATGAACAACTTTTACTATGGGACCAAACCTGAAATCGCGAAAAAAAAAGATCTGCTGTTCCCTACATTTCGAGGAGTTATACCAACATAAATGATGAACAGCTGCTTTTTTTTTCGCTATTGCAGGTTTGGTTCCATTGTTAAAGTTGTTCATAACGATGAGTACAATGACCTCTTAAGAGGTTGTTAGTGTTTTTTCAGTAACCCTGTTTAGAGAAAAGATTCGATTTTTGTATGTTTGTTTCTTACGCTTTTACGATAGGCTGAATTGATTTGAATGAAATTAGCCTAGCCCATGTGGGTAGACCATGACCTGGAAAGTATTTTATGTCCTACATATAATACTTTTCATCCCGATATTCCCACAAGATCAACATTTATCCGGATGAACCCGCGGGGCGTATATAGTTATTAATATAACTACACTTTGCAAAAGAAAAAGTGAAAATACAAACTTACCGAGAACTGAAACCCGGTTTTACTTTATGAGAGCTTTCAGTTTTGAATTGAGGAGACTGACTATATGCTTCCGAATAAAACAAATCTACACAAACTGTTGAAACTAGTTAGGTTTACGTATACCGTATAAATATAAAAAGAAAGTGACAGATTTCTAAACAAATAGGAATTGATAAAAGCACTGAAAAGTATATTTCCTGGAAAAGAAACCTACCAATTTATACTTCAGAAAAGCTGGGACAAAGGCAGGCTTCAATCGTGAAGATTACAGTCTCTAATTTCAATTTAATCCAATAATTTAAGATTCCTTTGTCTTTAGCTATGTACCGTAAAATAGTATTAAATTCGGTGAACTGCGCAACTGAGAAATTAGTTTATAATGTGATTGGAAATTGCTGTAGAATAAATAACAATAGCACAGGGATCTGTTTTTGTTTACAGGTAACAAAAATGGGAACGGAAACAAGAGATGTCCATTTTCTTATGAAAAAATATTAAATCCACAGGATAAGTTTTTAACCCGTGCGCAAACTGTAACCATGAATTCAGCATATCATTCTAGACCCGCCAGCGCGGAAATTTTACATCGGTTATACAAAAAAAAATCTGCTGTTTCATAGAAAAGTGCCATACCTACGCGGTCAAAATGTATGGAACAGCAGATTTTTGCGCACTGGTTAAAAACTTATCCTGTATACTAATATTGTAAAGATGTAAAATTTGTTTGTAAGTTGGTACCTAGGGTGTAATTTACGGAACTACCAGTAGGGTCTGAAAAAATATTTTTACATTTGATAGACAATTCTTGAAGAAGGGTATTTAACATCGCGTTAGGACCCTAAGCAGCGGAGTAAAAGACAAAAAAAGGCAGATAGAAAGATCGCGGTCGGGCGTTGCGATACTATATGATATATTTCATCTTAAAACAACATATTTCAAGCGGACGAAGTCGTGGGCAGAAAGCTAGTAATGTAATATTTAAAAAAAAGTCGTGGCTGACATTTTCATGATGGTTGATTTTAAACAGGCTGCAATTAGAGAACATTTTATATTTTCACTTGGTTTTAAAACTTTTCGGAGTTAACGGACTTGTCCACCTAAATATGCAAATGTATATTTTCGTGGATTATCATAAGCGACTGTGAGTAGCAGATGGCGGACAAGCGTGGGGCATAGCGTTGACAGTTTATCATTTTAGAACACCTTTTAAGTCTTAGTCACCCTCTGTAATTTAAGTCCTAGTTATTACTTACTTAGCTTTTCCCCGTGACTCCGCCCGCGTGGATGTCGATTATCGCGTAAAAAAGTAACCTATGTCTTTCTCCAGATCCCAGACTTTATCTCTGCCAAATTTCATGACGATCGGTGCAGCGGTTTAGGCGTGAAAGCGTAACAGACAGACAGAGACACTTTAGCATTTATAATAATAAATTAAATTTAAAATTTAAAAAACCCCCGACCCAAACAAAAACTCAAAAAACTAAAAAATAATATTTATAGGCCTTTTAATTTTAACGTAATATTTTGATCAGGGCATTGTCAAGTCGGGGGACGGCTAGGCCTCTGTTTGGCGTTTTCATTGACCGTCCTCCGACTTGACAATGCCCTGATCAAAATATTACGTTAAAATTAAAAGGCCTATAAATATTATTTTTTACTTTTTTGAGTTTTTGTTTGGGTCGGGGGTTTTTTAAATTTTAAATTTAATTTTTATTTCTTGCTTTTAAACTTAATGTCTCCCTTAAATCACCATTTATCTATAATCTATTCATTGAGACCTTTTCAATGAGCCCAAACTCGATACTTCTGCTGTTTGTTGGTGAATAACTTGGGTTTCCTGGAAATTCCAGGTGTTGCTCCAGCATCAGTTCAAGGTTATTTTATTCGTCTAATATCATTGAAGTAATAGAATCCCAAATTTTGACTTGATCAGAGGCTAAAATCCCTTTTTCAACCAGAAAAGAGCTGATAATCTTCAAACGGCTGAACCGATTTTGATGAAACATGTCTAAGAACACTCCCGACTAATACACCTTTCAAACAAAAAAAAACAAAATCAAAATCGGTTCATCCGTTCGGGAGCTACGTTGCCTCAGACAGACACACACACACACACAGACACGTCAAACTTATAACACCCCGTCGTTTTTGCGTCGGGGGTTAAAAAACATATTTATCATTATAAATCGTAATATATCCCTTTTTACCCGACTGCGCCAGAAGGAGGGTTTCCTTCTGGTGCAGTCGGGTAAAAAGGGATATATTACGATTTATAAGCGTATCAACCGCTTTCACAAATAGTATGGACTAACGGTTTGGATTGGGACTTCAAGCAATGTCTGACTTTGTGCTGTTTCTTATAATTTTGTTCACCTTACGTCTACCTACATTGTTATAAGACGTCATAAAAAAATGCTAGACCAATTTTCAGTAGATTTCACTGTCAACGCACTGAGAGTCTGTGACCGACCTATGGAGTAATTGTTATGCGGGTTGTTCGAAAGAGATACCGCCTCCCCTGGTACACAGGCTACTGAGGGAACACGGGTGGGTTTTAGTCAGTAAAAGCCTGACACGCCTTGCTACTCCACCCAGAGCGGGAGACAGAGGCAGAGTTATTTGATGATTTCCCACCCAAAAAAAAGGGGTTAATTGTTCGCAATCAATTCCCCTTCGGTATACAGTATCAGTAGGAATCGCTTTAATTTTGGTAGTTCCAAAACATTTTTGGCGTGTTTGTTATAGGTATGACTAGAGTGCCATAACTACATGTGACAATATCAACAAGTTACCTGCGACTGGGACAGACAGATACAGTGTGTCGGGCACGGCGGCGTGAGCGCAGGCGTGAGCGATGGCGTGTGTGCACGCCCGCCGCCGCACAGCGCGCCCCACGCCGTCGCCGTCACCAACCACCGCAACACCCATCTGGCGACAAATTACATAATAAGAAGCTTTTTATTTTAATTTTAATATTCATCTAATAAAAAGTTGGTTAAGATACAAAAAACTGTCGGGAGCCTGAAACTTATTGTGAGTTCTTTAATTGAAAGGGACGTACTTATTGTACTTTTACTACAACTGGTATACTTGCACAGTGTCTGTTGTCCTAGGCACAAAATGCAAAATGTCCCTAATAAACCTCAACGTTTCACACTGACTAACCCGATTATCGATATTCCCAATATTCACATTTCCGACAGTTGTACACCTTTCAGGTGTCACCGTTGTACGTGGACACCGCAGCTGTAACTCGTAGTGTAAAATGTACCTTCATATTACTAACGTTACATACACGTTGGGGGCGCATGATTATTAGACACCGCGTAAATGTCAGAAATATTATCCTAATATCCAGCTCATTTGTGAAAACAGTCTACTGCTGAAAACGAGACCGTAGTTATTCAGCAGGGAACTGTTTCATGAGCCCCACAAAATGAACGTACATTACCACGTAGCCCACCTTTTTGAATGAGCTTCTATCTCCCTTAAGGTTTATCGACACTGCAATTTATGCAGATAAGTTCACAACACCTTTTAAGGTCGCTACACATCCTTATTTTCTCGTCAACGATATCGCGGCATGATCCGCCAATCCAAATTGGATAGATACGCACATATGTATGCGCATGAACTCGTCTCACACGGAAATAGTAATTGAAGTGACGATTGGTGACGGTAGATTGGAAAGTGTTTGCTGGTTTAAAGCCACGTAGCGGTTCGTGAGGGGTCAGAGGTTAGCTGTATAAGTTATGACAGGTCGGTAGCCTATCGCCACCGAACATGATCAATGCGCCTTCGTATGTCAACAGCGTGTGTGCAAAATGTGGAGTAGCAGGATTATAAAGTCGCAAACTTGTGTTTCTGAAAGATACCTACCATTGCAAGTTAATCTTGTAGGTCGATTAAGTATTAGCCTGCTCTTCTAAAACTAATTAATTTACAGCCACACTCAGAAAGGTTCACTAAACTAGTCCTAATGATTACTTAACTAAGTAGCATTGAATCCATTTATCAACGGTATATCCCAGAGACACAATGTAAGGGTTCGTAAGCAAATTACAGGTTGAAGTGTCCGTAGGGCGAAGTATCTCCAAATCGTCCTATCGATATCATATCGACAAAGCCTTAGTGTAGGCACATTTAAAAACAGTTGATATTAAACCACAAAAAGTTTACATAAACACGTAGAAAACTTTATTCGTAGTAGTATAAATGATAATCAGTTCTCTGTTATTTTTGACTAAAATACCTAAGATAAGAAATCGAAGTAATTTAATTGAAATTGCACAACATTATTTGAGAATATCATTGTTCGATAAAACAAATACGCCGACTGGTACAGTAGGATCCAAAAGCGGAGTACCAATCTCAAAAAGTAATAGATTGACACTACGGTTTAACTTACGACCTTCTTATATTAAGTAATTTCTATACTGTAGACACACACACTCTCATACGTCTACAAATTATTGTATTCCATAAATTCAACCGTTAAAGTAAATGACGTTATAGCTTAGTGGTTCCTGAACTTGGATTACCGCCATCGTGCGCAACGAGTCTCGGGTTCGAATCCCACGCGCGGTGTGCTAGCCTTTTTATTGTTTTAAAAATCGCTTTTGACTATAGTTTCTTGTTCTATTCGTCTTGTTCACTAAACTCGTAAAACTTTATCAATATACCCACAGAAACCTAAAGAAATTTAAATGATAGTTAACTTACGACTCATTCGACGTGACATATAGAACGGTGTTGGTTGTTATTGTGTGCTAGTGACGTGTGTTTAATCTATTAGCGGTCTTCTAGTTCATTTTAAAATGTAAGCAAATTGAATAATAGAAATGAAAGCGAATATTATTGCGCTGCATAAAAGCGGACTTAAATATCACAAATAACTGATGAAACCGGCCTGAGTGTGAGTATTATGATTTAATTATTTTATTAAGCACTTATTTAAAGTATAACTGCTGATCCTTGTAGTAATTTTTAAACGTTTTATAAATATCATAACGTCTAAATAGAAGAAAAATATAAAATTTCAAAGTAAATTTATTTCCTAGATTAAATATTTATGTGAAATTTATATTTCAAATAATTTTGTTTCTAAATAGTAATACATATTAGTATGTATTTTGTTTAGTAGCCTAACAGTACCCCTTTTTTGTTTTAGTGAAATACTGTGAGTCAGTGGATGAAAAGATATGAGGAAGGGGGTAGCCTTGCCCGTCGAAAGCAAAGTGGAAGACCCCAGCTTATAAAAGAAAGCGACAGCACAAGTGGTTTCAAAAAGACAAGACATTTTGCCAAATTATTCATAGTGCGTTGTGCACTCCACGCAGAAGGTTTGCATCATGGAAAACCAGCTCAAAAAACATAAACATTAACATTAAGATATAAATTGGAAATATTTATTATTATTGACTTTTATTGATTTTAGTAATATTCACATAATATTGTGTCATATCCGTAATATGGATTATTTCGAGGTTTAGTTTCAATCTTCTTTTCGTAATGAAAATGATTACTTAAGCTATAACTTCGGTAAGTCCTATTAAATACAATTTGTTAACTTTGAGGTTTGAGAGAACTAACTCACTCGCAGTAGATTTATTCCAATAGTAGTACTACTGAGTCATTTAATTGTATTGTGACAACTTGTCTGCATTTGTTATTTTTACGTGGGTAGATTTGCGTAGAAAAATGTGATTTCTTTAGAGTACCGCACATTGTAGTAATTACAGCACAATATTATTATATTATTACTAAGATACAATAGCCTGATTATCATGGTTCACCAATTAGCTACTTTACTTCAATAATTGCTCTTTATGAGAAAATAAACTGTTAACAAGAAGTTATTAGTAGTTATTTTTATACCTACTTCATAAAATTATAACGAATAAACATTTTGTAATCACATAATCTTCTTAATCCTTTGTTTAAATAATAATTTAAGTAATTAAAAAAAAAACATTCTCGTATAACGAATAATAAAAGAACTGATGAAATTGTTGAAAAGAAAAATAAAAGTCTCTGCGGGAGATTTGAACCCAGACTTTTGTGTTTCTTAATCAATGACAATACGCTGCGAGCTACCGATACTTGATATTAGAACGTGAATTTTAGCGATCGTATGAACCGACCAAGGTCATACGTAGTTACTACGTAACACAGTACAGACAGAGACAGAGTACTCTGTGCGACGGTATGTTTTTTGTATCTTTCGACGACAGTGGTGTGTGAGTACCTACTGTGGTGTGCGGTCTGGTTACATCACTTATACACACAGCTGTAGGTACGGCCTGGACCGCGAGTCATAGCAATATAACCCTTAGCATGAGAATGGACTCTTGACCGCGACCGTACCTAAAGTTAGTCAACTCGGTATTTAATTTAAAACAGAAAAAATAACTAAGGTATTATTAAACTAAGTTTTAAACTGAGTTATTATTCTATTTCGATATTTCTGTTAATTACACGAATTATTTCGACTAGTTTGACGAACAATATTCAATAACAAGGTCACAAGGTTAAAAAACTAAATGAAGTCTTCTTCATTTAGTTTTTTCCGACCTCATGTAGTTTCAAAAATATGATTGACGTGTGACGTGTTTGTCCAAACCTACTTACAGAAATAAAATCATTTATCATTTAAACTTGAATCCCATTAGTTCTGACTAATGCGACCGTAGGAGGCGACTAAGAGACTTACTAGAGAATGGGCAGCAGCGTTCTCTATGCATTTTACCACCATACTGCGATCGCCAACCCGCCTGCCTAGCGTGGCGATTATGGCAAAACCCCCCTTTTGGGGAAGGCTTATGTCCAGCAGTGGACTTATTTCGGCTGAAATGATGATGATGATGATGATGATGATGATGATGATGATGATGAATGCGACCGAAAGTTGCTTATGCTTATAGGAATTCTTTGATATTTTTGCATTTTATTTACTTTTAATACTGAACCATAATCTTTATTAATAGCTGCATCAATGCAGCTGATTTCTAGAGTCTCCTCTTCTTCCGTCCCTGGTCACGTTATTTGGAGTCGGGTTTCCACACTTTTCTATGCCACGTTTTTCTGTTTTGGGTTGTCGGTTCTGGTAACTGGGCTTTCTTGAGATCTCGTTTTATATTTGACCACTAGGTCAATAGCGGGCGGCCAATGCCTCTCTTTTGTTCTGGCAGATTTAGTGCAATATGTATTACATAATCTTCAGTGCGTCTTTTATTGCGGCTTACCATCTCGGGCAGGTTTCGGTGATTTTATTCATGATTGGTGCGACTTTAAAGCTCTATCGTATGTATTCTAACTCTATCAAGTCTGGTTACACCTCCCGCCCAGAGAAACATCTTCATTTCATAGGTCCTTCTTTGTTGTTCAACATTCGGATCAATACAATTCGGGACGAATTGATCTTGTACCTATAGACTGTATCATTTGTTTTAATGGCAATACGTGGATCACACGGTACTCCTACTAGTACAGGTGGTTTCAGGTGTTGCATTACCACAAAAAGGGCATTTCATATACCTGAGTATATGAAATGCCCTTTTAGCAGCTACTACTAACCCCTCAGGCCGTATTTTTAAGTACCTATGTCCACCCATTTAGGAGTTCCTGCAGATGTCTTGGGTATCAGTGTCCTTGATAAGGTACTCCATCACCAGGCTGAGAGTGAATCCCAGATAGACATGCACTTTGACCTCGAATACTTTGCCTACGCCTGCTGGGCTTCGAGCTCTTCTGCTGGCATTGTTGTACATATCTATATTGAGCTCAATGTAACTAGCTAACGTGGTACTCTGCCGAAAGCATTTAAGAGATCTAATAATGCTTAATATAGGTCTCTCTTGTTAATCCTATAACAAAGACCCATACATCTAGAATTCATAGATGTCGTTGGCCAAGACATTTACCTACTCCTCACAAACTAATTTCTAAAGTAAAATAACAGAATTACGTAGGTACCTACAGAAGTAAGTGAGACTATACCTATTCTACATTGATAGTTACCTACCTTGCTTAATATTTAATTCTTACAATATTTTATTAAAATCAATCCTCTTCAAAGATATTAACTGCACCTAATATCAAATTAGATCTACAAAGCCAAACACTACAGTCAATTTTCGTCTATTTATGTTGTACCAAATTATCCGACATCTATTATTATATAGTAGGTAGGTACGTCATACTTTGAGAGTTTCAAGAATTAGCACTTTGTTGTGCTAACAAGCTATGAAATACGAACTTTACAAGCTTGCTGCCAGTTCAATGTATTTGACTATCGATAATGAATTTGAACGCAACAGTTTGCCAAACTTTACGATTTTGGTCCGAAGTTTGAGATCTAGTACCTATCGAAACGGTATTAACTCAGAGTATTAGTGCTAGTTATCTGTTAAATTACTGAAGAGATCTGAAAATAATAGTGGAATCGACGTAGTATAGGAATTCAATCACCACTCCACCGTTGAAGCGCGATGGATAATTATGGTAATTCCCATTTGGAGCCGCCCGTTGAGGCAGGATATCGGGAAGCTTATGTTCAACGGTTGGATATTTACCGGTTGACGTAATCCGTAGAAATTAGTGGGATATGAGATGTAGACCTAGTACATGTAACTAATATGTATGTACATATGTAGATTGAAATTGATATCCAAATTATATGCACTCAGTTGGTTTTTATTTCCAACATTTCTCCAACTCAAATACTGCACCCATTTTACAAAGTTTTAATAAAATTGGACTTCCAGTAAAAAGCTCCAGCATGTTTGTATAAATATGAAATACCAAAAAATTTCGTGCGCAATGCGAACGTGTAGTCATTTCGAAATAACAGAATAAATAAACATACAAAATTCCCAGGTGTTATTTTTAAAATAGCCTACCTTTATTCGTCAATTTTAATTGAATGAAAACAACGTGGAATTGGTATCGAGCTCGAAGTTCTGATGACACAAAGCAGGCGACCACTCTGAAGTTAGATACTTGTATAAAAACATTGACTTCCATTAGGATCAAGTGACACAATCCGTAAATCGATTACTAATTAACGATAAACTTTATCTACAAACGTATTATTAAGATATTCGGACGTTTAAAGACAATAGAGAATAATTAGCTAACTACATAGAACGTTTGTAATTGCTTGAAACTTCTGTTGATTTAACATTCCAATGTCTACCTAACCTATTAGGGTTTCAAGGCTACCTAATATATTTTGCGAATATAATGGCCGCCTTCTAAAATATTACAGGTGATACCTAAAACCTTTCAAGTAAAAGGCTTTTAAAAATGTACAATCTGGGCTTTTTGTTTCGTCCAAACATTCCTTATTACTAAACCATCATAGTTTGTACAAAAGCATTTAAATATGGAATGTGATTGTTTACCTGAGTCGGAGAGCCGGGGCCATGGGCGGACGCAGGCGGAGCGCCCCGCCCGCCGCGCGCCCTCACCGGAGCCCCGCCATCACACTACAAATGCCTGTCAACAAATAATTAAACAGTTACTTCATCTACTTCCGTGAACGCACTAATCGCATTACTTCGTCCGCAGATTAATCTCATGCGATCCTACGTGGGCTTGCTATTCAGGGAATTTGAAAACGAAATGATTTGAAGCGAAAATGGAATTTGTATTGGAACTGTGTTTCATGATCTGTCTGTTGCTGGTTTAAAAATTCATTCTGGGAAAAATGACTGTCTGTTTTCCTTCCTTTCTAGGAAAATCATATATTAACTTCAGCTCGACACTGCTGCGCATCAAGCTGATGGTGAATGAGATAATCTATTAGTTGCCCCTTACGACACCGCGAAAAGGGATGGGCTGGTCCCATTTTAAGCCCGCAAGCACACATCATAAATTATGATATGTATGTTTTTCCTAAAGGGCGAGCAGCTCTTTAAACATTCGTTGTTTGCATTTAAAACCACAGCTTTAGCAATAACAACTTGGATTAAATATTGCCTTAGTACACAATTAGTAACAACTTGTTTACTCTTTCTTTTGCACAGTTTGTAAACAGTTTCCCCCAGTTTACTTTTACAAGTTCCGAGGAATAATAAGCCTCTAATGACTCTGTTTTTATTGCATTCATTTATTTAGTACATTTATATGGTAAAATGTTATCTTTTTAAAACGAGCTGCAAAAACTTGCGAGTGTTTTATGAGGAAAGACACATAAAACACTCGATTTTCAAAGGATGTTTCAACAACAAAGTGGTACAATATCTGTAACTCTGATCTGTACTGACATGACAAATAAAAAGCACATGCCACCACAACCTCAGCCGTATGACGTCCACTGCTGGACATAAGCCTCCCCCAGGAGGGGGGGTTTTGCCATAATCGCCACGCTTGGCAGGCGGGTTGGCGATCGCAGTATGGTGGTAAAATGCATAGAGAACGCTGCTGCCCATTCTCTAGTAAGTCCCTTAGACGCCTTCTACGACACCCACGGGAAGAAATGGGATGGTGCTATTCTTTTACGCCCGGCAACACACACGGGAAAAGCACATGCAAATTGATAAAATATACTAATATCTCCCGGTTTTTCTCCTAGTGAAAGAAAAATGCGCACATTCAAAATTCAATTATACTTAAACGGAAATTGAAAATGTCGAGATGATGGGGCCGCTGTCGCACCGCGGCCCTGCTACCTTCTGGCACAAGTTTTTGACTTATGTGTAACTATCTCGTGGCTCATACTAGTTGACAAGTTGCACGACAACTATGTGGCTTTTGCTATAATTAGATTTAACCGCATATTCGATCGAATACACTAGGTAGTACTTAATACTATGGAATGTATTAGTATTCAAGATAGTATTCAATTCGTGAGTCGTGGATGAGTAAAGCATGGCGCTTATTATATAGGAGCGCTGCATGAATGTTTTCGTTTTTCAGAAACATAACGAACTGTATTAAATTGCACTGACTACAATTTCGACTAAAACCAGGCAGCACGCCACGCGTTGTTGAGCTTTTGCCACATTTTTACTTTGAAAAACTAGGAAAAATTTGAAAGAATGACAAAAACGATTGTATTTTATATGAATCTGCAGAACAAAGCTCAGGTTTTATTAAAAGTGCAACTAAACGGAAAGAATCTAAAGGTTCACAAAACATAAAACTCATAACAAAATATTCCTGAATGAAATAAGACCAAACCCTGCCAAGAGCAAAATACAAAGCGCCACTTTCCAGAGTGTAGTCGAAAATAAAGCGACGGGAACATTGAAAGACCTACGATAAAGGCTTGCACGTGATGACACACGTCTGAAGAGGTTCCTTGTAATACAAAACGCTTTGAATAATGTACATGTTGCATGCCAAAAACTTAAAATTGTACGAATATGTTTTGTGCTTCGCGTGGAGATTTCCTGCAAAGAATAGTCCCCCGGAGCGCCATTACCCCGCCCAAGAAAGACGCATACGCTTTTAAACTAAACCACGCTTAAATTGCTCGCAAAACAAATTATACTTTTTGTAGAATACACTGGAGGATAGACCACCGCCACTAATCATGCAGCAGAAAGCAATTTAAGAGATAAAATATAAAGTTATGTAGGCACCTATAAATTAAAAGCCATATTAAAATGTGTAGGAAAATAGCTTGGGAAAGACTTTAAAAAATATGTTCCTTTAAAGAGCTTAACGCTATTTGTGACTCCGCTAAAAATGACGATAAGGTTCGATATTTAATTATTTTCTAGGCAAATATAATGTTTAATATTTTCATGGAAACGGATATTTTCAGCAATAATATTCAAGGGTTTTCCTCGTCCCTCAAACTATCAAGTAACATTTTTATCTACGTTTTTTTGGGTAAAGTGACATTGCTAGTTTAACATTAACATAAATCACGAGCGGCATTATCCCTTCCCGGCCATGTTTTTATTTGACCGTCACCTGAGAACTAAAACAATGATTTCATTTCCTTTCATTTTATCGGCTTGTCGATCCTAACAAAATCGTGTTTTCCTAAATAAATCGTTTACCACTTTAGGTGCTTCTCTGAAGGTATCACAGGTAGTAAAAATAACCATTTTTAACCGACTTCTAAAAAAGAAGGAGGTTATTTGTTCCTTTTAATGTATGTTCCCCGATTTTTCCCTCATTTATGGACCGATTCTCAAAATTATTTTTTTATTTAAAAGAGTATACTCCTGAGGTGGTCCCATTGGCACCGAATCAGGATCTGATGATGGAATCCCAGGGAAATCGAGGGCAACCCTCAAAATTTGTAGGTATTAGTTTTTCATGTGTTTTCTAAAGCTATTGAGACATTTGCGTATGGTCATCATCATCTCATGACGCTGAGCTGATGAAGGAAGGTACAAATCTTTAACGGTTAGGAGTTAGGTGGTAGTTCGGGCATAACTCCGTCATATATAGAGCGATTTGCAATTTTTTTTTTTTTTTAGATTTAAATTTCATATCGATCTGATGATGCGTTTCGGAGACAGACAACGGAACTCTTCGAAAAAAGACAGCAAATTAACCGCGATTGCTGCTATCGCATAAATATGCATTGTTTTGACCCCACGGATGATGAAATTTCGAAATGGTGTGGGGTAGGTACCATAACTAAAAAGTTTTAATGTTATCTATATTGCGGCCAACATGCTTCATAGATGATGATGGATCTTATGCACTGTGCAACTGAGTCGAGTATATCACGACTCTGTTACAAAGTGCATAAGATCATAAGTCACATGTGCACAAATTGAAGAGAAAAGTGAAAAAAGGGTTTTTGTTCGCTGCCTACCACGTCAAATGCGTTATTTAATCTATAATTTTCTTGTTAAGCCACACATTGATTATCTAGTGGAAATATGAGGTGCTGCCACTAAAACAAATATACCTATAACTTCAGCAAACTGCCCAAAACAAATTACTCAAAACACCATTTCATTATGATTACCTCACTCCAGCACAAACACTATATAAAGAATTAAAACAAATGAACATTACACAAACTACGTATACAATACGTGCATACTCATTCGAAAAATACTCAATAAAAGCATGCATACAATGTTATCATCACAAAAGTAAAAAGAAACACAAAATGAAAATAAGACATTAACAAGACATACAATTATATCCACCGCGTGCAAATTACGGCAGAAAAAGCATTATGTATGAACGTTCTCAATTTTACAACAAATTGCCAAAAGATATAAAAGAATCAAAAACTATGTACACATTTAAAAAAATACTAAAACATTGCATCATTTAAAACCCGCAACTACTACACCAAGTTTGAGTCACTTCTAGCTTCGCTTATATCTGTGTTGAACGGAAACTTGTTTTTGCTTTATGTTTTGAACCAACATTGCATACATTTTTTAAGACTACACCAAAATTATGTCTAGTATCAATATTCTCATGTAAGTGAATGAATGTATTCTTATTAGAAAAAATAGTCTCAAACCAGAAAAGTAATACCATGCAGTCAATTTTATATCCTACTCATATTATAATCCTAATAAACTACTAATAATTATAAATGTGAAAGTTTGTGAGAATATATGCATGAATACTCTTGTTACTCTTTCACGCAAAAACGACTAAACAGATTTGAATGAAATTTGGCACCCCGATAGCTTCTAACTTGGATTGAGACATACTTTTTACGCCGGTAATAAGTTCCCGCGGGATATTTTCCAACATCGACGCGGGCACAGCAGAACTCAAAATTGCTATCAGTCACTGTCATTAAGGTAAAAGTTGAGCTTTGCCATCTTAAAGGTAACTAAATTCCGATTTTATAGTCGCATTTATCCCGTTTATTGCATGATAACGTGTTCAAAAGATTTTAAAATGTCTATAAAATACCTCGGTGGCAATCATAACGTGTTACCTTCCTTCGAAGATGTTAGTATGAATATTTGGAACGGATTCAGTGGATTATTTCATGTCATGGTTGTCAATTGCTTCTGAACGAAAAATGTAAGATTTCAATGAATCCCACCATTTATAACCGACTTAAAAACAAGGAGGAAGTTCTCAATGCGGATGTGCTTTTTATTATTTTGGTTAGCTATCATTTCTAAACCGAAAAAAAAAGTGATAACTATTACTTACATACTCTTTGAATATTTATAGATAGATGTTGTATTTTGGCCTTGTAGGTACTGATTAAGTGATTAGTGGTCTTCGATATCGCTTCAATAAAACGTATTTTTTCAGCAGTTGGTGGCAAAAAAACAAAATCAAACACAGTGACTTCCTGTTTTTGGAAGTCCGTTATTTTTAAAAATAAACTCTTTAATTTAGATTAGTTGCCATAAAATAATTATCACAAAGAGCTTAGACATGTTTGAGATCAATTTAAACATGCGTAAATATGACATTCTCACAGGTGCAGTTCCCATATGCTTCACGATCGAATGTCTGATTTTTCGCCATGAGACTATTCTCATGGCGAAATCTAACATTCGATCGCCGTATGGGTGATTAAGAATAGAATGAACAAACCGTCAAAACGGTGGAAAATAATATTTGTTGCAGATCTACACACCTACAACGTGAGAGCGAACGTTGTTTAGAAGATAATAACACAACATAGTCACTGACCCATAGATAGAGAAGATGGGATACCTAATTGAAACGGACCCTGACGGAGCGGTTAGAAATATTGACACATCAATTAACCTTTTGTACCTACCAATAGACAGGTACTGATAGAAATGTTATAATGTTACCATCAACCTGTCACACACAAGTCCGAAGGATCCCGAATACAATTTCCCTTCAAATTTAGTTGGGCAAATGTTTGATGCTCGATATATCTTACTAAATTTTATGTCTGCCTGTGTAGTGGACAAGTTTAATTGGTTCTCGGCAGCGGACGATCAATCATAGCAGTGGCGGGTCATGTCGGCGCACCAGGAGCGCCCGCCATGATATGTGGACGCTCCAAGCCTATATTCCTCAACATTTTCACCAATAAATATTCCCAGCGCTTTGAGAAACCGAAAAATAAAAATATGAATCTACTCACGACCACGCAATATTCATCGCTGACTTCACAAGCACGGCCTTTGATCTACCTAACTAATTGCAGGTATAAATAGCTGTGTTTTAGACAAGAGAAAACATTCGCAAACAGGACTTCAAAGTACTTACAATGTTATAAAAGAAAATATAAAACGAATACAACGTTAAATATGTATCTAAACATATTGAAGGCTTTTTGAAACAGTCACAGCTTTGTAAAGAAAGGGAACATTCGCATCATCATCATCAGCCTACAATGTTCCCAATGCTGTGACACAGGCCTCCTCTCGGTGAGAGGGATTGGGCCGTAATCCACCACGCGGGCCCAGTGCGGGTTGGTAGATGTCACATGTCTTCGAATTTTTGGTTCTAGAACATGCCGGTTTCCTCACGATGTTTTCCTTCACCGTTTTGAGAGCAGTGGTGTCCAAGTGATTCTGAGATGTTGGGTGCGTAACTATCAATGTATGCGTGTGTACGTACCTAGCTATAGCTACTTACAATTTAATACAGTCCACACATTAGAAGGAAAAGATTTTTAGTGTCAATATACGGAGCGAGCAAAAAGGACGTTGTTTCTGTTAATAACCAACCCTTCAAACGAAAAGCAACCTAAACTGCCTAAACATATGGTCCATAACGAGCCGGATTGTGTCACCTACGATCGAGCTTCGCCGTGAGCCGTGAGAACAAAAGAACGCATTCCTTAGATAAGGATTGGCCCGGTGACCGGCAACTTACACGTGTTGAGACGATTTTTTACAACTAATTAACGAGTTTTAAATTATTACGGTGACTGACTGAGTGAATAAATTGAGAACTATTTAGTTATTTACGAGTGTAGCCCTTTTAATAACGTGAGATTACTTATGTGAGTGAGAGACTTGAACAATCAGTGTTATACGAGACTAAATAACTATAATAGTGAGTGAGTTGGGATTAAAACAGTGACGCGTCTGTTAATACAAATACAATGGAGAAGTTAGTTACATTACAAGAACAACTGATGAACAATTTGAAGACAGCCGAACGAAATTATAAGAAAACACCAAAAGAAAGGATAAAACGACCTTATTTGGAAACGAGATTGGAGGTACTTGAGCAACAATACACAGAATTCAAAGAGGGACATAAGATTATAATTTCTTCAGCTTCGAAAGATAAAAAGGAAGCATATTTCACCGAGGGATATTACGAACAATTTGAGGAACTGTACGTGCAATATAAAACTAGTTTACGTGAAGCATTGGAGCCATTTTTGACACAGCCATTTTCTCAATCGCCAATTGCTTCAGCCGCTAGTAATAATGATAACAGCTACAGTGATGTTAAGCTACCACGTATCACACTACCTACATTTGGAGGTAAATATGAAGAATGGCAAACGTTTTATGATATGTTTTCATCACTAATTCACAACAATAAAGCCATTACGTCAGTTCAAAAATTACATTATTTGAAAAGTAACTTGTCGGGTGAAGCTATGAATCTTTTACGAAACTTTGCAACTACTGAAGCAAATTATGAGGAGGCGTGGAATCAACTAGTAAAAAGGTATAATAACAAGCGTTACAACTGCAATACTATTATGAATAACCTGATTGGACTTAGGAAAATAAATACTGAATCGGCTAATTCTATAAAACATTTACTAGACACGACATCGACTTGTTTAAAGTCACTGCAGAATATAGGCATCAAGACAGATAACTGGGATGAAATAATTGTTTATCTAACCGTCGCAAAGTTGGACGCGGAATCAATAAAACAGTGGGAACAGTATCTTAATACTTTATCGAGTGATGGACTGCCCACTTGGTCGCAGTTAAAAGACTATTTAGAGTACCGATTTAGATCTTTGGAAATGATTGACTCCACAACTCAACGTTCAACACAGACTGTAAAGTCTGCACAGAAACCAAAAACCTTCCACACGTCAGTTGATAACAAACCAAAGTCAAATGATGTTGAGTGTGCAATGTGTAACGAGAAACATTATATTTACCATTGCAAACGTTTCGGACTTATGACGCCGAAGGCAAGACAAGAGTTCGTGCAAAATAAGGGATTGTGTTTCAACTGCCTGTCACCCACACATTCTGTCATCAAGTGTCGTCAGTCAATAAGCTGCAAGAAATGTGGTAGAAGACACCACACGTTGCTACACTTCGAGAGAGAGAAAACCGAGATCGCCAAACAAGCAAGTGAGGTAACAGTGTCACCGAGTGAACAACACGAGATGGCGAGCGCACCACGAGGTGATACCCAAATTACTACTACATTTACTAGGGAGGAGCTGCAGCCTGCCAGAGTACTTCTTGCAACGGCGATAATTAAGGTATTTAATGCACAAGGTTGTAAACAATATATTCGAGCTTTATTAGATCAAGGGTCTCAAGCCTCGTTAGTTACCGAGGCTACAGTTCAGTTACTTGGGTTAAAACGCATACCAGTAAATGGTTTTGTGTCGGGGCTAGGAGATGGTCATGCGAGAATAAAACACAGAGTTTCATTTCAAGTGGAATCACGCCATAATCCAGCGAATTTTATTCAAGTTAACGCTTATGTAATGCATTCTTTGACATCTATGCTTCCCACAGCCAATCTGAAGACTCATGAGTGGGTTGAAATTAATAGTCTACCTTTAGCAGACCCCACCTATGCAACACCAGGTAAAATCGATATGTTGCTGGGTGCGGAAGTCTATGGAAATATATTGCTTGACGGTATTGTTAGGCAATCTCACGGGAGTTTAATTGCACAAAACACACTTTTTGGGTGGATTATTTCAGGCAAAGTGTCAAGAGCACCTCATTCGTCGGTAGCAAGTAATCTGACTAGCATGCATGTACATTTAGAAGAGACTGATTTACTTAAGAAATTTTGGGAAATGGAGAACGAACCTAACATAATACAAAAGGAGATGACTGGAAATGAGAAGGTATGTGAAGACTTATTTGATTTAACCACGGTTCGAGATGATAGTGGAAGATTTATAGTAAGGTTACCTTTTGCGACTGATGATCCTCAGTGTCAGTACGGTCAGTCAAAACAGAGAGCTATCAAAATATTAGAGTATTTAGAGAAAAGGTTATCACGTGCTCCCCAGTTGAGTATAGAGTATAATAAAGTATTTCAGGAATATTTAAGTTTAAATCACATGACGGAAGTAAATGAGCAAGAGATAGAGAATCCACGTGCAGTCTATCTTCCTCATCATGCAGTGGTGAGAGAAGATAAAGATACTACAAAGGTGAGAGTTGTTTTCAACGCGTCAAGCAAAGGAAGCAATAACGTATCATTGAATGACGATCTTCTTGTTGGACCTAAGTTACAACAAGATCTTAGGCATATCCTAATGAGATGGAGAAACCACAAAATAGGTCTAGTAGCAGATATTACAAAATTCTATAGAATGGTCCGAGTTGCTGATGAAGATACTGATTTTCAGCGAATTGTATGGAGATTTAATCCATCTGAAGCTATACGACATTTTAAGCTTGTGAGGCTAACGTTTGGTACGGCATGTGCGCCATACTTAGCAGTTAAGTCTTTACAAAGACTAGCAGAGCTGGAGGAACATAAATACCCGTTAGCAGCAAAAATAACTAAACTAGACTATTATATGGATGATTTGATGTCAGGCGCTGAAACAATAACTGAAGCATTACAGATACATTTTGAGATGAACGAGCTTATGAAATTAGGTGGATTTGAACTCCAAAAGTGGAACAGTAACAGTGAAACCTTTCTAAAACACATAGGCAAGAGTGGAGAACAATATAGTGACCAAAATACACCAATTAAGGTAAATAACTCAATTAAAGTACTCGGAGTAAGCTGGTGTCGGAAATCTGATCATTTTGAATATGTCCTCAACTTACCTGACACTAAAGAGGAGCCAATCACTAAACGACAAATACTGTCTGTTATAGCGCGACTATATGATCCGTTAGGCTGGATTGCGCCCGTCGTAGTTGTTGCCAAAATCTTTATACAGAGACTTTGGAAATCAGGCCTGGAATGGGATGACTGCTTAACGGAGGATCTACTTCAACAGTGGTTAATTTATAAAAATAATTTAATTGATTTAAGGGAGTTTACCATACCAAGATGGTTAAACGTTACGCGAGCCTCTAAAACGGAATTACATGTGTTTTCAGATGCATCACAAGCAGCCTACGCAGCTGCCGTTTACATACGAATCACTGATGAATCAAATAATGTACATGTACATTTAGTCACTGCAAAAACCAAAGTTGCACCAATTGATAAGGAAGTTTCGATACCACGATTAGAGTTGTGTGGATCAACTTTGGCAGCTAAACTTATATTTGAAGTGTCGCAGATAATGGAGATACCCAAGAAAGATTTATATGGATGGACAGATTCTACTGTTGTCCTAGCTTGGCTCAAAGGAGGTTCAAGTCGCTGGACGACATTTGTTAGTAATAGGGTGTCCACGATTTTAAATATTTTAGATTATGAACAATGGGGACATGTCTCCACTGGTACGAACCCAGCCGATTGTGCGTCACGAGGGTTACAACCGCGAGAATTGAATAACCATCCATTATGGTGGAAGGGACCTCAATGGCTGGCAGAGAAAAATATAGAAAAGGTCAACACAAACGTAATAGATACACAAGAAGAAGAGAAAATCAAGTCTTTAATTGTTTCATCTAATATTAACGAGTTATGTGTTTGGTTTAGATTTTCTTCGTTAACAAGATTATTAAAAGTTATATCATACTGTAGGAGAATATTGACTTTGAAGTTACCTAAAAGTGAACGACCGTGTTTACCTAAATTTATTACCGCAAACGAATTAAATGATACTTTAATGGCAATGATTAAAATAATTCAAGAACGCGTGTTTGAAGTTGAAATCAAACAGTTAAAGACTCGAGGATGTGTATCTAAAAAGAGCTCCTTACGAAC
This sequence comes from Polymixis flavicincta, assembly GCA_949987655.1. Classification (NCBI taxonomy): domain Eukaryota; kingdom Metazoa; phylum Arthropoda; class Insecta; order Lepidoptera; family Noctuidae; genus Polymixis; species Polymixis flavicincta. The sequence goes on along the minus strand of OX465181.1, from coordinate 15,010,738 downwards.
TCTTTGTCCGTTTTTAGATCAAAAGGGGATTCTAAGAGTAGGTGGCCGCATAACACATGCAGATACGTGCAATGATACGATACATCCGATAATTATGCCTGCAAAACATCATTTTTCCATGCTCATAATTATCGATGCTCATCACAAGACATTACACGGAGGTCCACAGGTTATGTTGAACCTCTTGAGAACAAAATATTGGATACTACGAGCAAAGGAACGTGTCAAGAAGTGTTATAGAGAATGCGTAGTTTGTTTAAGGTACTCCACAAAGAAGTCAGTACCATTAATGGGTTCGCTTCCAGAGGCAAGAGTACAACCCAGTAAACCATTTAAGTCTACTGGCGTAGATTATTGTGGTCCGGTGAATATTCGTTTCTCACCCGGTAGAGGCTCTAAGTCATATAAGGGCTATATATGTCTTTTTGTATGTATGGTAACACGAGCTGTACATTTAGAAGCTGTTACTGACTTGACAGCTAAGGGCTTTATCGCGGCGTTCAAGCGTTTCACTGCGAGAAGGGGCCACTGTCAAGACCTGTATAGTGATAATGGCACTAATTTTGTTGGTGCCGACAAACAAATGAGAGAAATGTTCAACAATGCCAAGTCGGCCCTTCCAAAGGAAATAGCGGAGTTGCTTACGTTAGAGCGAACAACGTGGCACTTTATACCACCACATGCCCCAAATTTTGGCGGGTTGTGGGAGGCTGGCGTTCGTAGTACCAAGACACATCTACGTAAGGTAGTCGGTAATGCTACACTTACTTATGAGGAAATGGCGACAGTTTTAACACAAGTAGAGGCGTGTCTAAATTCACGGCCTATAACTTTACTCAGTGACAATCTCAATGACCCACTACCCTTGACACCAGGTCATTTCTTGATAGGCGAGCCGTTAATTAATATAGCTGATGAGGATTATTCTAAATCAAATGTTGTAGGTTTAGACAGGTGGAGACTTACTCAAAAAATTGTAAACGACTTTTGGAGTAGATGGTCAAAAGAATATCTAGTAAGTCTTAGCCAAAGGTATAAGTGGAATACAAAAGGTACTGAACCAGAAATTGGTGATATTGTCATCTTAAAAGAGGATAACATTCCTCCAGCTAAGTGGATTCTTGGTAAAATTATACAAAAACACACCGGTCATGACAACGTAACCCGTGTTGTGACTGTTAAATGTAAGACAGGCGAATATAAGCGTCCACTTAGTAAGATTTGCGTTATAACTAAATGAAGAATTTACTTGTACCTATTGTTTTAATTAATTTTACACTTTTCTTTATTTTTACATATATAATTGATATTTACCTACTTTACAAACTGTGTATACTTATGTTTCGTGCCTTTACTACATTGATTTTGTTTCATTTCTTGAAATTATTGTAACCAAACGGTGGGCGGGTCAAACTTATTTAGTGTAGTTACCTAGTTTACTATTAATGTGTACTATTAATTATAGTTATTATTATGTTATATTTTGTTATCGTGTAATCGGTATTATTACTTGCCTACACTTTTGAGTTTATAGGTGCACTTATGTTTGAGGTACTTATACGTACTATTTGTTGTTAGAAGATTTTTTTATTTGCTTAACTCACCAGTTTGACATCGTTTGTGTAGATTATGTAAAAGTGACCTTTAAAGTCGTGTTATGTGCTGACTTTGATTATAAGTTTAATTGTGATTAAAGAACGATGTTCTTTGGTGGGCGGAATGTCCAAGTGATTCTGAGATGTTGGGTGCGTAACTATCAATGTATGCGTGTGTACGTACCTAGCTATAGCTACTTACAATTTAATACAGTCCACACATTAGAAGGAAAAGATTTTTAGTGTCAATATACGGAGCGAGCAAAAAGGACGTTGTTTCTGTTAATAACCAACCCTTCAAACGAAAAGCAACCTAAACTGCCTAAACAGTGGTGATAAAATAATTTACACAAACTGAAGCATAATGAAGTCGATATAAACAAAAAAAGTAAGTAAGTTCGTAATATTTTAATAACATTAATAACGTCAGATTCTACTAGTTAGTCCGAGAAAAAAAAAACACTGTCTACGTATCTATCGTCGAACCGCCCGACTTCCGATTAGGCGTACCTATTGTGATATAACCGGCCAAATCATGAATTGGCGGCGTATCGTGATCAGATCACGTTATGATGCCATTTGAACGATCGGAACACGACATATGTCTATCACATACTTATCTTACTTATTAATTTATATGTCATTTAATTTTCATTTAATTCATCATTTTAATTGTTTTTACCTTTTATGGTATAATTTTATTCTAAGTAGATACTTCGTCTTCACATGTAATTATACAATAAATTAGATTTTTCCAGCGGCTTCACTCGCGTGGAGGTCGGTTTATTATACATACTAACTTCTGCTCGCGACTTCGTTCGCATCAAATTTCTTGCTACGCCGACCCACCCCGTCGCATCGAATCGCCTGCTCATGCGAGTACTTCGTATTCGTGACTATTTTATTTCTGTTCGGCTCCTAAGGGCCCAAGCGTGATATTATAGCCTATAGCCTACCTCGATAAATGGTCTATAGAAACACTGAGATCATTTTTCAAATCGGACCAGTAGTTCCTGAGATAAGCGCGTTCAAGCAAACAAACAAACACTTCAACTTTATAATATTAGTATAGAAGTATATAGATAAACCTTCCTCTTGAATCGCTCTGTCTATTAATGAAAACCACACAAAAATCAGTTTTCGTTCAAAAGATCTAAACGTATAAACACGAAAAGCGACTTTGTTTTATACTATGTAAGGATGTATACAAAATATTGTAAAACATTTTAATAGAGTCAGACTTGTGCCCCCTTATTACAAAACAAGGTTTTTCTTTAGGTATGGTTTAAACCACCGAGCCTGTTTTTAACCCCCGACGCAAAAACGACGGGGTGTTATAAGTTTGACGTGTCTGTGTGTGTATGTGTGTGTGTGTGTGTGTGTGTGTCTGTCTGTCTGAGGCAACGTAGCTCCCGAACGGATGAACCGATTTTGATTTAGTTTTTTTTGTTTGAAAGGTGTATTAGTCGGGAGTGTTCTTAGATATGTTTCATCAAAATCGGTTCAGCCGTTTGAAGATTATCAGCTCTTTTCTGGTTGAAAAAGGGATTTTACCCTCTTCCATGGGTCTGATCAACTCAAAATTTGGGATTCTATTACTTCAATGATATTAGACGAAAAAAAAAAACCTTGAACTGATGCTGGAGCAACACCTGGAATTTCCAGGAAACCCAAGTTATTCACCAACAAACAGCAGATGTATCGTGTTTGGGCTCATTGAAAAGGTCTCAATGAATAGATTATAGATAAATGGTGATTTAAGGGAGACATTAAGTTTAAAAAGCAAGAAATAAAAATTAAATTAAAAATTAAAAAAACCCCCGACCCAAACAAAAACTCTAAAAAGTAAAAAAATATATTTATAGGCCTTTTAATTTGAACGTAATATTTTAATCAGGGCATTGTCAAGTCGGGGGACGGTCAATGAAAACGCCAAACAGAGGCCTAGCCGTCCCCCGACTTGACAATGCCCTGATTAAAATATTACGTTCAAATTAAAAGGCCTATAAATATTATTTTTTACTTTTTAGAGTTTTTGTTTGGGTCGGGGGTTTTTTAAATTTTTAATTTTTGAAATAAGAACTTAGACCTGAAATAGAATTACAACTCCTTTTCCAAAACTGACAATTTAGCACTGGACTAACTTGTCAGTTTTGTAAAATGAGCTGTATTTCGATTTCAGTTAGGTTCTTATTTAAAAAACAGGCTCGAGGGCTTAAACCATACCTAAAGAAAAACCTTGTTTTGTAATGAGGGGGATGGAGTTTCTTCCCCATTCATCTCCTTACGAAACTATCCTTTGGAAGGGGCACCTAGAATGTTTTATATTAAATTTTTACTAATTTTGACGTTCTAACATGTATTTTCTGTCAATATTTGAAATGAACGTTAACTATCAAGTCGACATGGGTCCTAGGAATTAAAAAGCCAAAGGGAATTCACAGTCCAAGTTTCCTTCGCACAAAAGAATTGAGATCTTCATAATAACAAGTTTAAAGGTAATCAACTAGAAAACAATAACAGTGAGGTTAACAATACCTCTATTGTATTTTGAAAAATTACAACGCCCGTTAATTGTGCCCAAATTGTTTGTAATTTTTTATTGATGGGGAAGAGAAAAAGTGCTTGAAATGTGAAGATGTATCAATTTAATTCGTCTGCCAAACTTGTGTTAGTTTGAGTTTTATTATACGAGTGACTCGCCTTTGCTTCGTACGACTGCAAACCGATATTCAAATTTAGGTATGTGCTAAACCAAAGTTAAATGATTTATCTAAGCCTTTGACAAAGGTTCAAATCATCGACCATGGCATCAAAATTCATTGTGTAGTCTATAAGAACTAAGCCGATTACAGATTTTATATTATACCCACATATCACTACATATTACAAAACAAAGTCCTCCGCCGCGTCTGTCTGTCTTTTCGCGATAAACTCAAAAACACTGAACGGATGTTCATGCGGTTTTCATCAAAAGATAGAGTGATTCGTGAGGAGGTTTAGGCGTAGATATCATTTATTAAGGTTTTATTTAAATTGGTCAACGCGGGCGCAGCCGCTGGCAAACCCTAGTTGTAGTAAATAAAATAAAAACGCTTTTCTTAATATTAGAAATAGAAAAAGTCTTTTTATTCTATCTGTTCAAAATGAAGCGCTAGCCTCACAAAGTGTTTATAAATGTCTTTCTCTCATTTCTGTCAATGAAGCTTAGGATTATGGTTATTCTAATTTGTATTTTTGTAGCAAAATAAAATAGTAAACTGAAATGAATGTCTGTCGAAGTTGTTAAACTTTTTCTGACTTTCTGTTGGAGGTCGAAAAGAGCCATGGCATGACATTTGACTGGCTCTTTGTCGGAAAATTTGGTAGATTGATAGATTCGATCTTCTACATTTTGATGATCACTTCACTTATTATGATCCCTTGATATACAGGATAAGTTTAACCATGACCAGTGCGCAAACTGTAACCATGACCTCCCAGCGAAGGTTTTCGTCGGTTATAAGAAAAAAAAATATCAGCTGTTCCATACATTTTGACCGCGTAGGTATTGCAATTTTCTATGAAACAGCTGATTTTCTTTTGTGTAACCGACGAAAAATTTCTGCGCTGGGGGTTTCAGAATGATATGCTGAATTCATGGTTACAGTTTGCGCACTGGATAAAAACTTATCCTGTATATGATGATCAGGTCACGTTATCTTTTGATCTTAGACCTATGTATTTTCGCGTTTCTGTCTCTGTCTTGCACAGTGTGCAAACATCTCGATCTAAACCGATGAAAGCCGTTTGGTCTACAGCTACGATAATATCTCAAAACAGCTTACTATGAACATATTGCAATGTAATTTTAAAACCTGAACCACTCCATATTTCAAAATAAAAAAGATTTAAAGCTTTCCATTTGCATCTTTATTATTTTAATGAAGCTAATTCATAGCGTAGACTGTAGACAGTGGCATATGAAAAGTTCCAGTCTGCGAATATTATTTCAAGAGCACTAAAGTAAAACCTTTAAAAAAATTGATAATGATGCGACACTGTTAATTAAATTCTAAGACTAATTTGCGTATTCAGAACTTTCTACATTAGCAGGTTTATATCATTAGGACTAAGATCTTTTGTCTAAGTAAATTAATGTTAATTATTTAAACTTAACAAAATTCAACTTCAATTTTTTTGTTGAAGAATTTACTTTATAAAATCTTTTGTACCTATATTGTGAAGATCACAAGAGATATACAAAGGTTTGCGGGTTACACACAGACACATAATTTGGAAACTTGACAAACTTTGCTCGTGGTGTGCCCACTTTGTAATTTACGAGTTTAGTATTACGACATTGTCTCAAATTGCTTCGTAATTTGTAATCGCCTCAGTGGTCTAGGAGTATTCTTAGGAATGGCTTGGAAGATTGAGGTTGTAAGTTTTGTTACTTCTAGTACTTGAGATTAGACGATGACGTTAGTATTCAGATAGTGTTGTTTTAGAAAATCCTAACACAGCTACAGGGCTGGACGAATTACATAAATTCAAAGAAGCTAGTTTCTTGTCGGAATTGTCACAAGTTCCTGCACCACGACATGATTTAAGTGCCGATAGTAAAACTGTCGCCATCGTGCTCTGAATAGTTTGATATTCTGTTATAAGAAGTATAAATGAAATTGGGCTGGACAAATTTATCGTATGTCAGACGATCAATGGGCTGAACATACGACCCAATGGGTCCTGCTTAACGACATCGCGGCAGCCCCAGACAGTGATGGCGGGATGAGCTGGACTCCTTTCATAAAGATATGGTGGAAAGAGAGAAGGTCTTTCTTCTCTCTTTCCACCTCTCTGTCCAGAACCTTTGCCCAGCAGTGAGACATTAATGGCTAATAATAATAAAAAATAATGATTATAACTATCTATTATTTCACGCTAGAAGTAGTCATTAAATTCTTCTAGATTTGTAGAACTCATGTAAGTACCGATATTACTGATTAAAATGTATCTCAATTTGAATTTTTGAATGCTCATCATCATCATTTCAGCCGAAAGACGTCCACTGCTGGACATAAGCATAAGTTGCCTGGAAGAGATCGCGGAAAACGATAAGGCCGCCCATTGTATATTTTGTAGTGTACCTACCTTGTTTTTTGTTATGTTTATTTTTTGTGGTGTACAATAGTGTTATAAAGTATATATAAATAAATAAGCCTCCCCAAAAGGGGGTTTTTGCCATGATCGCCATGCTTGGCATCCGGGTTGGCGATTGCAGTATGGTGGTAAGTGCATAGATAACGCTGCTGCCCATTCTCTAGTAAGTCTCTTAGTCGCCTTCTACGACACCTACGGGAAGAGATGGGATGGTTCTATTCTTTTACATCCGGCACCACACGGAACCGTCGGCCACCTCACGGAACGCTACTCACTTTTGAATGCTACTCAGCAATTATCACAACCACCATTCTACCTCTACTTATATCACTCCAGTTAACTTACTCCAACGCGAAACATCATAGTATAATAATAAACATTCCATCAATTCTAACCAACTAATTAGCTGGTACAAAACAGCAGCAATTATCTCTAAAACGTATGACGGAAACAATTTACACGTTAAACAATATGACGCTGAAACAAATGTAACAAAGGTAAAATTGGGTAAAATTGTTTTCGTTAACCGGTGTCGGGAACCGCGGAATGTTTCCATTATCCCCAGATAAACGAGATGGTACATGTTGACACATATAATCTTATACAAGACGAGTATAAGATTACATGTGTCGGCTAATAATTCCCTGCCCTTCCCGAACACAACTTGCCAAAACGTTACTCGAAAAATAAATAAAACAAATCACACTTTCGCGATACGTTTAAATAATGTTCGGCGCGTGTTCACAAGTCTGATACCTACTTATACTACTTATTTATGCTTAAAAGCATCATTTATCGATAATTGAGTAAATGCTAAGATAATGTTTTTCAAACATAAGTGTTCTGAAATAAGATTAATGAACAATTGGAGCTCAAAATGGTTGTGGCGTTTTATTTGACCCCTTGCATGAATGAGGGTTTTCTGAAATGACGTCCACTAGGTGGCAGCACTGACGCGTCAGGACCGGGCACCTGTCAAAATTGTCAAAGCGCCTACGGACTGAATGGTGAACGAATGAATGCAACGAATGACATCCAATATTTTAAGTTCATTGTCGAACTGGAAGACCTCTTGTCAAAGTGGCGCCAACTGGTGGCTTGAATATTGAATGTGATACCTTCCGTGCTTCGGAAAGCACGTTAAGCCATTGGTCCCGGCTGTCATTCGTGGATCTTTGGCAGTCATTACGGGTAGTTAGAAGCCTTTGGGCGTCTTACCACGGGGCATAGCGTTACCCAGTAACTGGGTGAGGAGATCAGATAGGCAATCGCTCCATGTAAAATACTGTTATACAGCTGCACCCGGTTAAACGGGAAGTCGACCTCAACATTGTTGGGAAAAGGTCAGACAGATTGGTGTTTTTATTGTATTAAAACCCTGAAGGAAAATTAAACCAAAATACTATTTCAAATACCTTTACACAAGCTGCCACTTCATAAAATAACTTCGTTTAAAAATGTAACAAAGGTAAAGGCTCCATTGGCACTTAAAAAAAAAAAAGTTGCGGCTGTATAAAATATTTTTCATAAAACGTCGCGAAACTTGACACTTTACGCCTCCCTATACATACCGAACCCGTAATTTTTGTGTGATTGTGTGCGTGAAACTTACGTATGAGGAACAGCGACGTGCGGCAGCGGCGCGGCGCGGCTCGGTGGAGGCGCGGGTTTACGACGTATTGTCGCGAACACAACACAAATCTTCCGCACGGCGTAGTGTTTCCCACCTCAGGCTCGCGCCTCGCCAACCGACCGGCACCCCATTATCATTCAGGCCCGAAAAGCTTTTAAAACATTCTTAATTTTATTGGAGTTCAAAAATTCTAAAACTGTAATTCCGCAAACAACTGATTCCATGTACAACCATCAAAGTCTTTTCACATTTATATTTTATTAATTTTCATTTGTGTTGCCAGAACCACGTTAAAAAAAGAGTATTGCAAACTGTTGCTAGTTACTAGTTTGTACAGTGATGTGGTCAGCAACTTAGTTGACAAAGTCCACAAAGTAGGATTTCCTGTTACTAACTGTTGTTTTAAGTCCTTAAGTGGGTTAGTTGTAGCCAGTCTATTTCAACACAAATACTCCAAAATTAAATTGGAAATGGCACGTGACTGCGGGGGCACGGACAGCCACATTCCTATACCTATCTAGTGGTCTCTTCAACTAAATATTAACCGGTTAGGGGAGCAACCACGAGGATGCTAAAAAAGTTTCGACAGGGACATAGTTATGACACGAATAACTGATGGACGTCGTCCTCTCTCTTCATCACTTGATTAACATTCAGAGTTGCTCGCGACTCGCAGCTCGGCATTCTTGTAACAATACCCGAGCACAAAATAAAAGCTTTGCACGTTCACTCGCTGAAAGGCGGACTTCCCCAACTTACATCATTCCAGTTTCCCGTAGTTGGAGAACTTTATCGAAAACAAAACACTGGTACCTACCTATTGTCAATTGTAAAGGCTCCCATACATACTTTTGAACCATTTTTACCAGTGGAACGAGTTATTTATCAGATGTTAGAACGAAGTTGGAGTGAAATCAGGTTTATTGCACGGAAGCCACGTCCTTGTGGAGACTCGTAGCGTCGGAGACGCATCAAGTTGTTTTAAGACACTAAGTTATCTTGCATTCTGAAGAAAAATACGAGGCGGAAAACGGAATGTCGGTCGGCTACATACACGTAAGAAAAAGGCTTTCTTTTTAATAAAACCCCTGAGGTGAAAATACAAGAACGTGTTTAAAGTAAGCCACAAGAATGGCGAGATTCCCTCACGCTCGTTAATTTTAGTTAGGTATTTAATTTGTACTGTACATTTTACCCCAAGCATTTAACCTATGACGTAGAATCATAAAATTCGTTATTGCCTATTCCCTTCCCTTTATTGTTCGCGCGTTTAGAGTTGCCATTGTCACCCGAAAGCTTATTAGCCGCCATTACTTTCCTCTGTCGGCGCATTTATATTTTAATTAAAGGACTTTCTCTAAAAAAAATAAGCAATAAAATGTATATTTTACAGTACAGTTTATAAAGTATTTGAATTTTAGAATTAACACAAACTTATTTGCCTTTAGAAAAACTACTTGGTATGCAAATGCAATCGTGAAAGACAAACAGTTACTAAGAAGCCTAGAGAACCTCTTCTGCATATGACAGAAATTATAAGAAACTTCTGGTAGTCTCGAATACTAAGGTGTTAGAATATTATAGAACTTTCAGCCCTGAATCAGAAACGTGATAATTACCTAATACTTCAATTCAAACTCATTGAATCCCCTAAGAGTTGAGTGGAACTGCCTTGTTTTTGACCTGAATTTAATTTTTATAATCTATAACCAAGCAATTAGTAAAAGTAAGTATATGTACTTCTCTTAATAAACTATATAAATGGAACAAAAATATCCACTGATAAAGCTATTCAAACTTGATGAAAAAGTTTCTGAGAAATATGTTCGCAAAATAAACACAGCCAGACCAACAGACTCTTAAATCTTACACCATCAAGAGATTTTTCGTATCTTTTTATTACGGAACCCTACACCTACAAATACAACAGTCGTTTAGAAGGCACCTATCTGAAATAAAAATGCAAATTAGAGTAAGACGAATTGGGTTAGCTAAGACTTTTTATATTTCTTTTTTCCTTGTAAATTAAAATAATGTGAGATATACAGAGATACACCTCCACGTCGGGAACACAATGGCTGTTCCTGTTGTAATATTTAGTACCGGCTACAATTCCCCGAAGTCTAGCTTAATCTGGTGTGTTCTTGATATCTCGCACATGTTCTTTGTTGCATGTTGCGATATAAATTCTCCTATGTTTATTTAAACAGTTCCCAGTGATAGGTTTATATTAATATATCAACTTTTTACAGATGTTGTCAAGACTTCATCATTTATGTTTTTTTTTTTTAAGATTTTAGAAATTAATAAGGTGGGGATGCGTAAAGATTGCGTGCCTTCATATCATGACAAGCCTTGTGCTCGATGG